>CM056198.1:63339802-68339802 GCA_029692085.1 Gymnothorax javanicus | reverse complement strand
ATAGGTGCCCTAGCCTCCGTTGCAGACATCTTATGTAGTTCGCTTCCCCTCACACAACAACGTCTGCGCACTCAAGCTGGGTTTTGTGTTCAATCAGTGAGTGAGAAGCTCGGAAATTTCTAAAGCTACAGGGACATTCCGTAGTGGGATGTAAGCAAAACACATAAGACGTCTGCAACGGAGGCTAACCAACACTAACATGTTGAAAATGTTCAAAAGGTGGAATTTCTTCGGGTTTCTTTGGTGTTTAAGTTTTCCTTAAAACACAAGTTCTTTTGCTCCAGAGCAGCGCACTTCGATTGGCGCACGGTAGTTAGACATTTGACACAGGGCCAGTCGTTATCATGGTAAAGTCATTTGATTTCCTTTATGTGTTATGATTCTGCCATTTCTGTCATTGTTTCTGCCATGTCTGTCTTGATTCTGCTATGTCTGTTATGATTCTGCCATGTCTGCCATGCCCTGTTATGTTTATGATTATGTCTGTTAGGTTTTTGCCATGTTCTGTTCAGTTTTTTGTTCCTTGCCATGTTTTCGTTTTGCCATGCCAGATCCACTTTTCTGTTCAAGTCCGGTCCATGTTTTGCCCATGCCCTTCATTGCACTTTGTCTCCCCTGTCTGGTCTCTTGTTAAGTTACAGCTTCTCCCCAGTCCCGCGTGTCACATGTTGAGGTGATTTCATGGTTTCTGGGTTTCAAACATTCCTTCTAATCTCATTTGCTTCCTTCGCCTTGCTTTTCTATTTTACTAACCAATACTAACAGTTTGTTGTTTTGTTAAAGTTACTAACCCAGACTAACATTGTATATAATACTAACTTACTAACGAGCACCAGGGATTGTATAGCTGCACTTACTAATTGATTAACAAGCTCTCCTTTTCGCCCTGTTCTAGTCTCCGCCTCTTGCCTTCTCTTAGTCTTTGCTGCAATTCAGCGGATCCTCCGCACCTGCTCTACTCTGTCCTGCCTCTCATTATCTGTGCACGTTAGAACTCCCTAACCGGAGCTGTATGTTTTGTCATAGGCTGTCTCGTGTTCCCTGTCTGCGTTTTGGCTTTTGCCAATTTCAGGTGGTTAGGTTCTCCCTCATGTTTGCTCCCACGTAATTAGTCTGATCCAGTTCACCTTTCCCTAATCATAGCATGTGACTTCCCTTGTGTGTATTTAAACAGTCTTCTCACTGCAGTTCCCTGTCAGAACGTTTCCCTTGTTTACCTGTGCTGCTCTCGTTTTTCGCCTCGTATTCATAGTGTTGCTTTTCTGACTGGACCGTCCGACTACCGCTTTTTGGCTCTGTTATCTGCTCCTGTGTATCGAACCCTTTTTGTCTGACCACGATTTCTGTATTGCTGCCCTGGTTTTTTGACATTGGATTCTGCCCCTGGGATTGTGATTTTTGGATTGTGGACTTTGTACTGTTGCCTTCGGTCCTGCGGGGGTTTACCCCCTCGCTAATAAAAATCATTTCCATTGCATTTCCTGGTTATCGCGACTGGTTCCTGAACGATACCTCACAGTATGTTCTCATCCCGATGGCTTGTTATTTTTGAGAACTTGTCTAATAAATGGTAGCGCCCGATAAAACACAGAAATAGTTCGTTGAGGACTATACAGCAGAAGGAACATTGAGTTGGCTTTTTTCCATATACACGTATTTTCTCTTTCTTCAATCCAACTCTTATTTTACATTCACAACAAACGTCATGAAGGACTTTGTTTAGGAGTTTCAGAACCAGCAATTTTTGTTAGTCATTTTGGGTTTCCCCTGTCAAATATTAATATCATATAACAAGCATTCTGATTGGCTTATTTTGCACAATTGAGTATGAAAGAAAAGAGGATAGTACTCCAAGTTTTAAAATTTATTGCCTGCAAACATTTAGGGCTGTTAACCCTTCTTCAGTGCAGTGACAAACAAATCGGGTATCACACAGTTGACTTATCATAGCAGCATTGGCTCAGGTGTGGTAATTATCCCCTCATTAACACAATTGAAGCTCATTAAACACAACTGAAGCTCATTAAACATCAATTGACTACAATGAAATCTCCACCCAAATGAAACAAGTATACCGAGTAAAAAGAAAAGGGTCAAAGAGATCAAAAAATACTTGATCACACCAAAAAACAGATCAAAACATCACAGAAAACAAGTCAACACGATCTCCTCATTCATCCCATTAGGAATGAGGGTTCCAAGAGTGTGGATATATTGGCATTCTTTCTGAAGGAGGAGCCTATCCCTATTATAGTGTTTCTATCAGTTGCTTTTTTGTAAATTTCAGTGTGTAAAACTGTACCTTTTTTCACTAAGACATCTAAAAAGGGAATACGCTCTAAGTCATAACACAAAGTAAATTTTATAGATTCCATCTTAGAATTCATATAAACATGAAAAGCATTTAACTCATCCTCTGTACCCGACCAAATAAACAAATCATCTATATATCTCCAATAACAAGTCAGAAACTGGTAATAAGGGTTATCATTATAAACAAAGTCCATTTCAAATTTCCCCATAAACAAATTGGCATAATTGGGAGCTGCCGGAGATCCCATGGCCATGCCCCTCAATTGGAGGTAATATTTTTCTTGAAATTTGAAATAGTTTTTTTGTCAAAACCTCATTAAAGAGACCAAAAAGTCAGAGGGATGCAATTCATCTCGTAAATTCAAAAAGTGTTTCAAAGCTTCTAAACCAGCTGAATGAGGAATCGACGGGTATAAGCTCGAAATGTCCATAGAACATAAATAATCAGTTGCATTCAGCTGGCAATCTTTGAGTTTATTCAAAAAATCTGTGGTGTCTTTGAGGTATGAAGGTAAAGCGTACACCAAATCCTTAATGTGAAAATCTACAAATTGTGAAAGTGGCTCAGTGAGTGATCCAATCCCAGCTACAATGGGGCGGCCGGGAGGGTTTGACAAGTCCTTTTGAATTTTGGGAAGACTGTATATAATAGCCCTAATGGGTTATCTACAATCATATATTTATATTCACTCTCACAAATTTCACCATCCTGTACAGCTCTTTTCAAAACGCTCCTAATGTGATTACCAAACCTGGGAGTTGGATCAAAATTTAAGGGCATATACACATCTTTCTCACTTCATTGTCTCTCAAGTTCACAAATATAAGCAGTCTTGTCTTGCACCACTATGGCGCCACCTTTGTCTGCTGATCGAATAATGATATCATCACAGATCATTAACTCCGCCAAAGCTTTTTTTTCTCTGACTCCAAAAGATTAGAAGGAAGGAACATTTTATTACTCTGGGCACACAATTCCATGACGTCACGTTCCACTAGGCGACAGAATGTTTCCACAGATGGATCTTTCATACTCAGACGTTCAGTGTAGGATTTAGCACCCAGTTTTCTACGATTGAGTTGAGCGCGTTTTTTGTCATTCTTATTTCGCACGATGCCATTACGTTACGGACACAAAGCTCGGCTCGGGTGCACAGATGTTGTTGTGTGAGGGAAGCAAACCATGTAAAATGTCTGCAGTCGAGGCTATTGCTGCCCCTCACACGCAACATTAAGGTATTATGACTGGTTAGGCAAAAGTAACTACAAATTAGTTTGTTAACATATCAACTTTCTGCATTGGATGGATTTATCACACATCCCAGCGCAAAGCAGGTCAAGCTCAAAATTCCACAAGGTTAGCCTGAATAGTAAGACTAAATCTATTAAGCCTGTACAGCAATACCGGTATTCACCAGCTCAAGAACAAACCAATCCTACCGCTTGAATTCAAGTCTAAAGCTGTGAAAACACCAAGCCAGTGTACTGTTGGAGTGGAGAACACCTGTAAAATCGTGAAGAATTCTTCTCTTAAACTTGCTCAAACTCCCACAATTTTCACTCCACATAAATATTTTTATATCCAAGTTGTAGCAAAAGTTGGTTGTTGCTGGTCATGAAAATGTAACTATGGAAGCAATCGGACAAATTGTTTTGGCAGTATGAGCCAAAAAGCAACAGGAGCACTAACCGAAACTCCATTAACTTCTACATAAACTTTCTAACTTGCCACTTTCATGGAGGGGACAATAAGTTGACCCCTATTTAGAAAGCAATGATGCATTTTTGTCAGGATGTTGCGACAACTTCATCATACCAGTGATGACCTATAATACAAGACTAGGTGCAACCTAGTACAGTGCCTGACAAAAGTCTTGTCGCATAAGGACATAGTAACTAAAAATAGCATATAACTTTATTTATAACCAATCAATTGTTACAATAAATGGTCCATTTTAATGTCAAGGGCTTTCACATTAATAATTTGGTGCAAAATGAAACCGTCAAAAAGTGTTCTGATGTTCACAGCTTGGCTAAGCCCATAACATCTGTTTTTGCTAGGACAAAAGTCTTGTCATCTCTTCAGATGATGCAACAAATCGCAGATTAGAGTTTAACCTATGACAAATACTGTAATTAACACATTCCCAGATGTGTATAGAAATAACCCCAGCACACCAGACTTTCATATGAGGTGCGACTAGACCTCTGACAACATACCAAAGATTCAACCACAGACCAAAGTGCTGATCATCAAGAGCCTGAAGACTGAGTCTGCTGCTGAGGTGGCAGACATCTTTAATGTATCCAAATGTCAAGTGGAGGGGATGAGAAAAAGATTTGAAGAAACTGGTGACGTTCATGGCAGGCGCAGGTCAGACAGACCCCGGTATGACAACTGTTTGAAAGGACCGTTTGTTGCTTCAACTGTACAAGGCTAGCCCTTCTTCCACTACAGCAAAGCTACATGAGGAAATGTCACCAAAAATCCTGGCATCTACAAGAAGAGTTTGTCAAATTCTCTCTCAAAGTGGTTTTCATAGCCAAATTAGTACACAGAAGTCTGCATTAAACAGAAAACAAAAACCTGCATTGCATTTGCCAAGGCCCACAGCTCGCAGAAAGGATTGATACTGGAAAAGTGGCTGAAAGTTTATTTTTCTGGTGAATCATCCATTGAACTGCATGCCAGTCGCCGTAAAAGACCTGTTGTAACCGTCATGGACCCAAAATTCTCCCAGAAAACAATCATGTTTGGTGGAGGAAAAATCATGGTTTGTTGTTACATCCAGCATGGGGGTGTGAGAAAGATCTGCAGAGTGGATGGCAACATCAACAGCCTGAAATATCAAGAAGTTCTTGCAGCCCTACTTATACTGCTGCTCCTTCTCATTCTTCTGCCTCCATGTCACAGTTCCTGAAAGCGGAGAAGGTGAAGGTACTCCAGGATTGGCCAACCCAGTCACCTGACATGAACATTGTTGAGCATTTCAGGGGTAAGATGAAGGAGGAGGCTTGGAAGATGAAACCATAGAATCTTGATGAACTCTGGGAGTCCTGTAGGACTGCTTTCTAGGCCATTCCAGATGATTTCATCATCAAGTTATCTCAGTCATTGCCAAGATGTATGGATGCAGTCCTCCAAGCTCATGGGAGTCATACGCAATATTAATTCTTTTTTCCAGGGCACCATGGCTTTATGTTCTGATATTATAGTGGCATATTTGTGTATTCAGAATAAAGTGTATGTATAATTTCCACATTTTTTTTTCAATGCGACAAGACTTTTGTCCAAGCAAAATCTGACCTTTCTGTACAAATGAAATTATAAAACTCAATCAATGACACAAAACTCTATTTTGGTATATTTTGCATAATCTAGAGGGCTTTGCCTTTCATATAAGCCATTTTTGATTCCAATTGATCAACTACAAGTCAGGTTATTATTTGTTGTTCCTACAACTTGGATAAGTGACAAAACCTTTGTCAGGCACTGTATATGGCTGGGCCGCCAAGTGCTGAATGAGAATGTGGGCCCAAGAAAAGGGTGCTAAATGAGGCAAAACTCACGCAATTATATGAAGTGCAAGTTTAGTAATTAGCTGGAGCTGATAAATTATTTACAAAGTGGGTGGGGAGAGTGGGAGAGAGTGAGACTGAGAGTGTGGGAGTGGGAGAGTGTGAAAGAGTGGGAGTGAATGAGAGTGAGTGTGTGAGGGAGTGGAAGTGAGAGGTGGGGGGGGGTCTTGAGTAAGGAAAACATATCAAAAGCAAGTTATACATTTGAATAAACAAAGAGGTAGAGTAAGAGTAGCAGTTATTGATTTTATGAATGTGAATTTGAGAGAGACAGCAGCAGCAGCAGATGTAGATAGCAGTTAAAGTATGTATGTATGTTCCTGAATCGTAATGAAACAATAAAGTTATCGTTACAGTTGTGCTAACCGGGGACTTGACGTCACTTTTTTGAACACATGGCAGTTGCTATATAGTGAGGATGTAAGAACGAACTTCAAAGATTCCTTGTTTTTCCCATGTTTTGTCTTTGAGCATGTTATGGACAAAGAATCCAGTTTCGAGTAAAACCGCTTAATAAACATGTTCGAGTGAAGGAGCTGCCATGTGTTTACATAAAGCGTTATTTGATATTGGTGATGAATGAATATGGCTAACCATGTGACAAAAAAATTGAAATGCAATTAATTTTAATGAATTTATGACCTATTGAAAGCTCTCGAAAAGGCCTTATAGTTAATAGCAAGATCATGAGAATTGGCCGAGAAATAAGAAAGTTCATTCTATAATTTAACTTCATTTTGTTTGATTTGGCCAAGAAACTGGGGTGATTTCCACTAGTCCTTCATCAGAGGACTTATGATCAGCAGTTTCCTGCCAGAATTCCTCTCTGGCCTTATTAGCAGCAACAGTGTTGCTTTTTGCTGTTGTTTATATATTTACATTCTTCATAACTGTCCATAATCACGACCCACTCCTCCTGGGATTTTTTTTTTTTTTTTTTTAAAGATTATATTAATCACCCAGCAACCACTTACATTACATCCAACGAACAAGTGCATACATCAACCAACATGAATGCACTAACATAAATCTCAATTATAATATATAATTATAATCCCAAGTGTCCACCTTAGTATGCGCATGCATAATCATGCAGTCTTTCAAGTGTCCAACCAATCAGTGTAAAACGTAATATGTGCCTCCCATGAAGCCGCTGGCGGCGCCCCCTGGTGGTGGTGGTGGTGGTGGTGGTGGGGGGGGGTAACCCGCAATGTTACTGATCCTGGATCAGGAATAGCTTCCTCGGAGAAACACACAGCTCGCGATCGGTCATTTTATGAACGGAAATAGGGTCAATTGACGCATGAGTCGCCTTTTTTGCTGAGAGCGCGTACAGTGTTGAAAGCACAAAAACGAGATTAACAAAGAAAGATTACAATCACCGTTGTGCTACCAATTATCTCTGATTGTGAGTTCAGGGTTTGTTGAGCCAGCTCACTGAAATATAACCTGTCTACGTGTGTCTCCCATTAAAGGTGCCCTGTGTAATGGCAGCCAAAAACTAAATTCATACTCTACACACTCCAAAGAAAATGGGGGCAGCATACCTGCAGAAAGTGAGTTTGTCTACCCTAGCGTAACAATCGAGAAACGGCACAGTCCCTCCTCCCATCAAGCCTACTGGCCATGCTCCGCCCCCACCTTCCCAACGACCCCGGGCCCAGAGCCATAGCCGACTATCTACAATCCAAAAAGGGCCGCTCTGACTCCAAAACTCTGATATAAACACATGAACGAACATCAGTTGATGTCAAGTGATTCTGTACTATGACATCTTCAAACTACTCCCCTTCACCCGATCCAGTAAATAGGTCCAAATTACGTGTCATTGTTCATTCGAAATAAATTCATTTGCTAGATAACTTTCACTGCTGTTGAGCAAGCTAGCATCAACGTAAAGTTAGCTAATGTTAAGCGCTAATGCTGAACCAACATTTGCATGAATAAATCTATCTAATGCTGGACTTTACCATAACCAGTCTCTGATCCCAAAATCAGCTGGCCAGTCGATCGCCACTGTTAGTTGACCATCACTTTACTGTATGTCATCAAAACAGTTATAGCGGAGTTCAAAATTATGAAGTAATCTTAGCTGCACATGTACAAGTAAAACTAGGGACAAGATCATTTTGGAACGTTACGTATGCCGCCCGCCTGATGCTAATTTCACAGTATGCAACCAGTTTGCCTGATATGCAGTCTTCATTAGCAAGACCTCTTCGAGCAATCAAGTATCATTAGTCACAACTAAACAATCTGTCATGCTTCATTACATTATGCAATGTTTTCCGTTACGTTTTGTGCGTTCATTTAGGGTTCATTATCATCAAAGCTATTTCAAGCTTCTTAGCTAATGTACTTTCCACACGATTGACATCAGGTTCAAGTATGCCCTCAAGCCATGCAATTTATTTGTGCACTGCAGTTTGGCTGGCTGTTACGTTGTCCGCATACCGCCACCCATGGCAGAAACTGGTATTATGACACAGGACGGTGCGCAGCTAGTGATTTAGGGTGCTAATTCAGGTTGATATCTCTGCAGCACTATACCTTGTCATCTTTTTTATGACATCATTGCCCTTATTTCTTCTCATTCTTTTGCTGTGTCTAGCTCATCTTTTGGATATTTTGACCTCAATTCTTACACAGGGCACCTTTAAGCTGCTGGCGGCGCCCCCTGATGCTGCGGGGGGAGATAACCCACAGTGTTACTGATCCTGGATCGGTAATAGCCTCCTCGGAGTAACATACAGCAGGCGATCGGTCATTTTATGAACAGAAATAGGGTCAATTGACGCATGAAATTCTCTTTTGTTGAGAGCGCATACAGTGTTGAAAGCACAAAAACGAGCAGTGGCGGGCAGTGGACGGAAAACTAGGGGGGCAGAAAACATCCCTTGAAACGGATGAGGCCATCTGAGGTCAACTTTAACACATCTTAACTATAGGTCATACACGACTTCCTATATGTTGACAATAAAAACTTAATCTCTATCTGCAACCATTTACCTTCCACAGGCGATTTTGGCCATTCTCCATAAGACCCAATGTTCAAGTGCCGCGCCCCCACTAGACCCACTTCCGTCGATTCAATTAAAATGGCACTCACACTGTACATAAAGTGTATCAAGTTGAGTAGATGGCCAAATTTAGAAAAAAAGTTATCGGACAGTTTTTGAGAAATATTTTTTTGAAATTTCAAGTCCTATGTTTAAAGTGAAGGGTTTATTTCCAGAAGTGCACAAGTCCGTTTTCTTCTTTTTAGAGGAACGAGATTTTAAGAATTTGACAACTTGTGGGGATCATGTTCCATGTGTTAAGCTGATGTAAACGTAATTAAATATCAATAAAGATATCTTAAAACATCTTAGGAGACCTTCCAGCCTTATCTTGATTCTTGGCCCAGATATTTCAAACACCAGTCTACTGACGAGAACTTTTAGAGGTAAATAACAAAAATAGGACCAAGGATCCTGTAGCTTACCGGCAAGCAGTCTTACAGCGATGACACAAGTTAGAAAAATTTCATGTGAATTTTTACATTTGAATCAATGAAAATCAATGTCAAGGTCACTAAATAAAAGTTCACATACATATATAATACCTTCTGTAATACAATCCTAAGCTCTGATGCAGTTTTGGTGATACAAGTCATTAAAATATGTCAATATGTATTCAATATGTCAATTGAGAACTTTAAAGGTCACAAAATGTCAAGTTGTGGTCAGCTAATGGACTTCATATATGACTTTTTAAATGTCTCGATACAAACCTTGGCTCAATCTGCGACCATTTTGGTGATACAAGTCATTGTAATTTCACTGTCGAGTTTGACCCTCAAAGGTCACTGACAGTCAAGTTGAATGTCACCAAATGAAAGTTCATATGTGACTTCCTAGATGTCAGTAACGCAAACTAAGGCTCCATCTGTAACCGTTTTAGTGATACAAGTCATTGAATTTTCACTAGGTCACATTTGACCTTTGAAGGTAAATACAAAGGTCATCAAATGAAAGTTCATATATGACTTCCTACATGTCTCTAATACAAACCTAGACTCCATCTGTGACCGTTTTGGCAAGACAAGTCATTGTAATTGTATTATGTCAAGTTTGACCTTCAAATGTCATCAACAGTCAAGCTGAATGTCACCAAATGAAAGTTCATATATGACTTCCTATGTCAGTCTGTGACCTTTTCAGTGATAGGAGTCATTGAATTTTCTCTAGGTCAAGTTAGACCTTCGAAGGTCAATATGAAGGTCACCAAATGAAAGTTCATGCATGACTTCCTATACGTCTCCAATACAAACCTACACTCAATCTGTAACAATTTTACTAATGTAAGCCATTGAAATTTCACTGTATAGTTTGGCCGTTCAAGGTCAAGTTCAAGGTCACCCAATGAAACTTCATATTTGACTTCCTATATGGCCACAATACAAACCTAAGCACTATCTGTAATAGTTTTGGTGATAGAAGTCATTGAAATTTCACTATGTGAAGTTTGACCTTCGAAGGTCACCAAAGGTCAAGTTCAAGGCCACCAAATGAAAGTTCATGTATGACTTCCTATACATCTCCAATACAAACCGAAACTATCCGTAACCATTTTGCTGATATAAATCATTTAAATTTCACTGTGAAGTTTGGGCATTCAAGGTCACTGAAGGTCAAGTTCAATGTCACCCAATGAAACTTCATACACGACTTCCTATATGCCCGCAATACAAACCTAAGCTCTATCTGTAATAGTTTTGGTGATAGAGGTCATTGAAATTTCACTATGTGAAGTTTGACCTTCGAAGGTCGCCAAAGGTTAAGTTCAAGGCCATCAAATGAGAGTTCATACATGACTTCCTATAAGTGTTCAATGCACATATGTTCCCAATCTTCAATATTTTCAAGCCCAGAAACCTTTGAAAATTGTAACATTTTGCTTGACCTCAAGTTTGACCTTTTAAGGTCATCTGAGGTCAACTTTAACACAACCAAAATAGAGGTCATATATTACTTCCTGTAAGTCAGTAATACAAACTTAATCTCTATCTGCAACCATTTAGCTTCCACTGGCGATTTGGCCCATTCTCCATAAGACCCAATGTTAAAGTACAGTACCCCCACTAGACCCACTTCCATCGATTCAATCAAAATGACACTCACACTGTACATAAAGTGTATCAAGGTGAGTTGATTGCCAGATTTAGAAAAAAAGTTATCAGACAGTTTTTGAGAAATTACTTTTTGAAATTTCAAGTCATATCATTTAACATTGTTAATATATTCCCTGACCTCGAGTTTGACCTTTCAAAGTCATCTGTGGTCACATTTAATATTGCCAAAATATCGGTCATATATGACTTCCTATATGTCGATAATACAAACTTAATCTCTATCTGCAACCATTTGGCCTCCACAGGCCATCTTGCATATTCATAAAGTACTGCGCCCCCAATAGACCCACTTCCATCGATTCAATCAAAATGGCGCTTGCATTGTACATTGACGGTACCAAGGTAAGTTGATTGCCTGATTTAGAAAAAAATTTATCGCGCAGTTTTTGAGAAATAATTTTTTTAAATTTCTCAGTCCTATCTTTAACATTGGAGCCAAAATTTCAAGGGCCCATAAAACGGAAAAAAATGATTCAATCAAAAATCCAAGAAAAAAATCTGGAGATATGGTCTAGTAGTATGTTATTGCAAATTAACACGAAAATTCATCTTGCCAAAAAAAAGATAAAAAATGTTCCGGACGACAGACGACAGACGACGGACGACGTACGCCGGATGCCAGTCCACGACAATAGCTTATCGGCCCATAGGGCCGGTAAGCTAAAAATTGAACTCAATTTGAACAATTAACAGCTTTTTTGTATTATTTCAGAGTACTAAAACAGAGCATCTTTTTGAAAACAAAACACACCACTTTCTAATAAAAATGAACAGCAAATTTAGTCATACCAGTGTAGTATAGTCATGGATGTTGAAAAGCTTCTTGAATAAAATGAAGGGAAGATATATACAGTGAAATGGAAGGTAAATGCAGCTGAACAAAGGTCACAATAAAAACCAATCTCCATAAATTATGAATGGGCAGTACCACCATCAAAACAGCTTTAAAGACTTCAATTCATCATCGATAGGGATGTGGCGTGGCAATTAGAAAGTTCAGCCAAAGAATAAGCAGCTAAAAAAGATGACTTTTTGCCAGACTTCTTTTTTATTTGTTTTTAGCCCATGTTCCTGGCTGCCTTGGTCTTTTTTCTAGCTCTGTTGGGTTGAGTCCATACACACACACACACATCCCGGCCTGTAGAGTCAGCCATTTTGGTTAGCTAAGAAAGCTACAGTGGCTGCTATTGGCCAACCAATTTTTCTAGCGATGCTTTGATTGGCTGACTGGACTTGTGTACTTGTAGAAGTTACGGGGTGCATCTCAAAGCATAGGCTGCATCCTTCGAAGGCTGCATTTTTAGGGGTCATCACTTATTTCCAATCGCCAAACTAACATTAAGGGTTAGGGATAAGGTTAAATTTAAGGTAAGGGTTAGGTTTGGGGCTGAGTTTAGAGTTAGGGGTTAGAGTTAAGGTTAGGGTTAGGGAAACCAGAGACGACTCACTTAAATTAAAGCTGTTTAATGCAGATGAAATGACGTCACGTCAGTTTGGCGGATGGAATTAAGTGATGACCCCTAAAAATGCAGCCTTTGAAGTATGCAGCCTAGGCTTTGAGATGTGCCTTTAGACTGGACTTGATTGCTGCTAAAAGTAGCTTCTTGGGGAATTTCCAATTCACTGCTCATTTTATTTGTACTTGAGTGCTTCTTGGCCAAAATTAGCTTATGTGGCTTATTCCTCATCAATGAATGAATGGATTTGTACTGTTATCAGATTTTTAATGAATATGGACTACAGCACTTATGGAAATTACCCCTTCAAGTGATCTCATTGGTTATCAATCAGAGGGAAATCCCTGCAGTTCTTGGCAAGAAAAGACAACCTGGATATTATGGAGCTTCATTCCTATGTGGAATGAGTGTGGTATTTCAACTTGAGAGCAGACAGATTGATTTCATGCGTAGATTTAATGAAGTTTTCCCCCAAAATTCTACTCTCACACTCAAATAGCCCCTGCTTGCGATTGGATTTGTGCAGCCTTTACCCAAATTGTGTGCTTACAATCAGATCAGTCACTGCTTGGACAAATTTTCTGCAAGCGATCTGTTTAATGGTTTACTCGGTTACTAACCAGGTTCATGTGCTCCTGCCCTCCTGGGCTTCATACATACTTCCATTGATGTGAATCAAGATCAGGTTGCACCTTTAGGGTAACAGGAGGTAAAAATTGAAATTCATCTAATTTTACATTTTGTGTTATTTTCAGTAACTATGGTATTCCCCTGATAACTGCTTCAAATTTCAGGGACTAGTCACAAATACTAAGAATTCTATGGCCTCAAATTTGTGCATACCTGAGATCAATTTTATGAGGTTGCAGACACTACAGCAATAAGAGTAACAACTTAAATGTCTTGAAAAAAAAAACATTTTATTCAATAAAACATACTAAGGGAGCTTGTCAATATACTGAACGCATTCAAATTTGAACAGGCCTTCAAAAATGAACAAGTCTCCGTTCAGTGTTCAACTAAAAAACGAATGGCACAGTGTTAAAAAATGAACGAGCATGCGTTCATTTTGCGTTCCAAAATGAACAAGCATGCGTTCATTTTTGACCGGACGGCATCCAAAAATGAACGCAGCTACCCTCTCTCGCGTTACAAAATGAATCTGCTCTCCACTTCGCAAAATGAACACCAACATGAGTAAATATTTCCTTCTTATGAGGAAAAAAATTTCCCGTCTCCCATCCTGCAGAATTTAGAAGTATAATGTAAGGTACATGCCTATTAAAAGACAGTTTTCACGTCGACTAAAAAATCTGACCAAATCTCCAGTTTCAAGATTATATCTTTACCGATCGTCAATCTTCCGCTATACGCTTATACTTTTCATCGAGTTCGATAAGATGCTTTAACACATTCCACACTCAAGACCGGAGATAAATTGAGATTCAATGGTACCGGGGTACGTTCAGTTAGCCAAAACATTCAAATGTTGCTCTGTGAATACTTTACTGGAATGAACATCGCTTCCATGTGGTGTCAGTATGCCACTTTTTCCTTCTTATATAAAAAAGCATTTTAGAATCCCAAATCATGATGTGACCGCTAGGCAATTTGTATGCAAAAGATTGAAAATAAATTAAATTTTAATTTAAAACATCCCTTGAAACGGATGAGATTTGTGACCTGATTTCAATCATTGTTCTTGATCAACATGTTAGCTTCCCTTATAATTAAATGTTTAGGCGAGTGAATAATAAATTCTATAAAATGTTTAATTCACATGCCTTAATAGGCAACTCTTCACGAAAAACCCCAGTGGATTTTCCGCATTAAATTTTGTCACATCCTAAGCAAGCCGTCAAACCTGTGCGTAATGATTGTTTAATTGAAAAAGATTGAAATGCGCTCTTTTTTGCATTCAAATGGTGCGTTTGATTTCTCGTCTTCACGAAGACAATTAGCTACACCTGAGAGGGGAGAGTTCAAGTGTCTTTTACCAGGGAAATTGACTGAAAACAGATCAATACTAATAAGCAGTTTAAAGACATGTTTATCGCCCTCCTTGTTCTCTGTCCACCGCCCACCACTGATATAATCCCATTCCTGAAGCGTCACCTAAATTGGCAAATGATCTTTAGCAGGCGGATTATACCCAGTATATGAAAAAAAACTAACAATGACAATGAGAACTATTTTATTTTTATTTTATTAACCTTTATTTAACCAGGTAATTAGCCCATTGAGATCTAGGACCTCTTTCACAAGGGAGACCTGGCCAAGAAAGGCAGCAACACACGTCTGTAACACAAAATTAAAAACAATACACACAACATTCAGAAGCAAAATGGAGCAAAGTACAGAGCAGATATACAAATAATAAATAGTGATCATATAAAATGCTCATTTTTGATGATACTGATGATATTTAAGTACAGCAACACTGTCCAATGGATTTACGTTCAAGGTCCTTTAAAATCATAGCGAAGGCATCATAAGTAATTAATTCTGGCAGTTTTAAATCTTTTTGAAGGGTGTTCCATGTAAAAGGGCAGCATATTTGAATGCTTTTTTTTCCCAACTCCCGTGCGGACACGCGGAACAGTCAATTGCACAGTATCCTTTGAGCGAAGCCCATATTGGATTTGGCTTCTCAGGATATATGTACATAAATCTGAAGGACCAGCCCAAGGAGAGTTTTATAAATAAAACCCAACCAATGCATACGTCTGCGTACATACAAAGAAGGCCAATCAGATTCTGTACAAGATACAGTGGTGGGTAAGACGCGTTTACATCCAACAACAAATCCTAAAAGCGCAATGATACACAGAATCCAGTGCAAAAACATTGGGCTGAAGCATCCATGTATACCACATCCCCGTAATCTATCAAAGGCAAAAAGATTGATGATACAAGATATTTTCTGACTCTAAATGAAAAGCAGGATTTGTTTCTGGAAAATAGAAGCCTAATTTCAAATTTTTTAGCTTAGAAACCAGATTGGCAATGTGAGACTTAAAAGATAACTGCCGATCAATTACTTATAACTGGATACCAGTTCAATTACTTCTCCTTGAGCGGTCAGAATGTTTGGGAGATTTGGCGGTAATTCAGCAGAGTTTGAAAACATCATAAGTTTTGTTTTGTCTGCGTTTAAAATCCCAATTTTAGTTTCTGTAAGTTAAAGCTGAACAACATCGAATGCAGATTGTAATAATTCAAAGGCATGTACAACAGTTGACGAACAACAGTAAATAATAGTATCATCGGCATAAAAATGGTACATAGCATTTGATAGATTTTCACATAAATTGTTAACATAAATGGAGAACAATATTGGCCCCAGAACTGAACCTTGTGGTACACCCTTTGAAACTTTGAGAAAAAGGAGGTAGATCCTGCCATCTGAACACATTGCATTCGATCAGACAAATAGTTGGCAAACCAAGATGCTGCATGCTTAGATATTCCAGTGCGATGAAGGATACTGATCAATATACTTGGTCAACGGTATCAAAAGCATTTGATAAATCAATAAATAGTGCCAAGCAAATTTTTTTGCAGTCTATTGCCCCAATGATGTCATTAATTACTTTGAGAGTAGCAGTGACAGTGCTATGTTGTTTCCTAAAACCAGATTGATATTTGGATAAAATGTCATTTGCATCTAAAAATTTCTTGAGTTGAACACTAACAAGTTTTTCAAATAACTTTGCCAAAATGCATAATTTGGAAATTGGTCTATAATTATTTACAATAGAGGGATTCCCCCCTTTAAGCAGAGGAAGAATGAAGGCAGTTTTCCAAACCTTTGGAATCTGATTGCTAAAAAGACTAAGGTTAAAAATAAATGATAAAGGTTCAGAAATGAAATCTGCAGCCAGCTTAAGAAAGTAAGGATCAAGCTTATCAGGACCAGCTGATTTCTTGATGTCTAACTTTTTTAACTCTGAATGGACATCCAGGGCAGAAACAGGCGTAAAGTGAAATACACGGTCAGTAGATCCATCATCTCCACAAGACACAGGGAAAGCATTTTCAGGTTGCACATTAGAATTTGTCATTACAGGACATAAAGAATCAAATAAAAAACCAGCAGAAATGAAGTGCTCATTAAAACAGTTCAGCATATCTGATTTATCTGTCAGAATGCTGGAATCTTTTTATAATGTGAGTCGGAAGGTCACTGGAGGACATGTGACCAGAGCTAGATTTTATTATTTTCCAAAAACTTCTTTGGGTCATTTAGGTTTTTAGTGGTTTCAGAAAGGTAAAACTCAGATTTAGCTTTTTTAATAAGTGACGATACACTTATTTGAAGTTTCCTGAAATTAAGCCAGTCTGCCTCAGTTTTAGTTTTTCTTGCCTTGGCCCAGGCAGCATCCTCTCTTTTAGAAGGCTTCCTATCTCATGGGTAAAACCACGGATTAATCTTTCACTCTAAATTTACGGAGCGGAGCATGTTTATTTACAAAGTTCAAAAAGTTATCATAAAAGAACTTCCAGGCCAGCTCTACATCGTCAATAAGGAAATTCTGTTCCAATCGTAGTGAGCCAGGTCATGAAAAAAAGCTTGCTCACAGAAAAATTTTAAATCTCTTTAAAAAAAGAAGTTGATGTTTGACTTTTTGGCAGTTTGGCATTTCTGATTGTTGCTATGACACAATGATCACTTAAATCATTTGCAAAAAATGCCAATGCCTGAGAATTTATGGGGGCATTTGTCAAGATCAAATCAAGTAGGGACGATCTTTCAGGATGTTTAACATTTGGCCGCGTTGAACCATTAACTAATTGAGTGAGATTCAGAGAGTCACAAATAGATTTAAAGTTATCTGACACTGAGGACAGCCAGTCACAATTAAGATCCCCAACTAAAACAATCTCATTTGTGTTTAGCCCAGTTAAATATTGTGTTAAAGAAGATAAAGCTTCATTACAGGCTGAGGGTGGTCTGATAACAACCAATAACAGTAACGAACTGACCCTCAGTGAGCTCAAGCTTCACAGCAAGAAGCTCAAATTTAATAGACACAGAGGTTACAAGGCTAGCATGGAATTTATTTTTTTATATAAATGGCTATGCCAACCACCCTTCTAGGGGTCACAGCGGAAGGCGTTGTAGCCCTTAATAAAAATTTCCTTATCCTGGACTGATTTGCAAAGCCATGTTTCAGATAAAATAAATATATCTGTATCTGTTGAATGGGACCAAATTTTAACCTTATCCATTTTTGGGAGCAAGCTTCTTATATTTAAATGAATGATACCAAGACCAGACCTAGCTTTTGAATTCATCAGGTGTGCTGATAGTATTAAGAACGGGGCCAGGGTTTGGTTGAATATTTCCTGAAAGTAAAAGTAAAAGGAGAATAAAACACTTACGCTTAATTGTATTAAATGACATGACATTATGATCATTTTACGACTAACAAAATCGACGGGAAAATTTTCTGAAAATGTGAAACAACTTTTTCAGCACGAACAGACATGTTAAACTAAACAACGGCTTTTTATTAGATGCAACCACGTAAGAAAATGCCGATACCCGAGCAGACATTTCGCGGTAGAATTGGGTGCTGGTGATCGTGCTGGGCAGATCCGGAGGCATGAGCACCTTCTCTGGCGCACGGCCCCAACTAAGATCTTGATTCCCAAACACCCATAATGAAAAAAAAAAAAAAAAACCAGCGTTATTAATTTTCCCATTGCCATTCAGCCAGTGTTTTGAATTTTATGACGAGTTCAGTTTCTTTGAGTGGAACAGTTCAAAGGAGTAGTTCAGTTTCCGCTGACAGTTCAGCTGAGAGTAGGAGAGTAAAGGGAAAGAGGCACCTGCAAACGTAATCGCCGGACAGCGCGGGTATTGGCAGAAACCCACGACCCAGCAGGTAGGATGACAGTATGACTAGTTGAGAATATAGCCGAGTCATCCAAGCAGAACGCCGAGCTCAGAGAACTCGCAATTAACTGAATCAAGATAAGTACAGCAGGGACAGTGGAATGATCAGTAGCATTAGTAGAGAACTCAGAATATGAAGCAGCATGCATGGAAGCATCAAGCCAGAGCATACCAGAAGTGGCTCGAGCAGCCAGCGACAGGGCGGATAGCAACAGCACAGAGACACTCCAGTAGGTTAGGTTGACGATAGCGGCGATGCAGGTTCGTCCACCTTCCGGAGGTAGACAGCAGACAGGATGCACAGGAAGCACAGCAAAGCAGGAAGCCTCGAGAATCGCTGCCGCAACCAAGCTCAACAACAGGGCGGAGAAGGGTCAGAGACCAGGAATCAGAAGTTCGCAGGAGATAAGTGCCGCGATATAATCCCTGTGCAATTCGATAATTTCGCTGTTTGTTTTTTTATTTTTTATTTTATTATTCTTGATTATATAATCCACTGCAGTGTGAAGAGAGTTACGCTCGAAATTAAAAATTTAAATATAAAAAATACGATAACACAGTGCACTTGGCCATCTTGGATTAGTTGTCGAATGAATGCTTGTTGGCATCCATGGGAGAGAACTATTTCACTTTAAGGAACTGAGAATTTAAAATAGGCCCGTACAAGCGTTTATATAATCCGTCATCCATCTGCAGTCGTCGTTCACAAAAGAATATCCGTGCCCATAATCTAAAAGCTCACTTCACACATAGATGAACGCATCAGGCCTTGGGCAGTCATCGGAGAATGAACCCATCAGGAAATGAACACATCAGAAAATGAACGGAAAGGTGTTCATCATCGAACGCAGCGACCAGGTTTGCAGCCTCGAACGCATCCAACAAGAGTCATCAGAAGATGACATATCCCACCGGTGCCCACATAATTCGTGAGTTACTGATTGCAGGAGAGTTGTATACTTTCTCATCCCTTTAGTAATTTAATACTTGTATATACTTGAATAGGCAAAGGAAAGGGGATTTGAGCAATGATGATATTTGATGAAAGCACACCGAACACCAAGTGCAGGGAAGATGACAACATCAATCAGAAGTATAATCACCTTTAGCATCTTGCTGTTCATGTTACCAGCACTCACTGCGAGGAAGTAGACTACCTGGAGTGCCGCTGTTGTATTGTTGTTAAAAGATTTGAAAGAAAAATGCAAATTATGGAATTTATAGTCTCAGAGAATGAACAATGCAACCCTGCAATGGTAAGATGCTTACCAAATATGGAGTTTGTAAGTGGTATAGTATGTAAGTTTTGCTCCCGAAACAAAACAAAAAAGGAAATTTGGGCCGTTTTTGGCGAAAATGTCAAAAATTTTGGCACAAAAGGCACAATGGCACCCTAAGGGGAAGTTGCATACCAAATATGAAGCTTGTAAGTGGTATAGTTTTTGAGTTCTGCTCCGGAAACGAAAATGATTACGGACAGACGGACGGACGGACGGACAGACGGACTGCTCCGGAAACGAAACAAAAAGGAAATTTGGGCCGTTTTTGGTGAAAATTTCAAAAATTTTGGGCCCAATGGAATTTAAACCCGCAAAAGGCACAATGGCACCCTAAGGGGAAGTTGCATACCAAATATGAAGTTTGTAAGTGGTATAGTTTTTGAGTTCTGCTCTGGAAACGAAAATGATTACGGACGGACGGACAGACGGACAGGGTGATGACTATATCCCACGGTATTCATACCGGTGGGATAATAAAAATGAACAGGTGTCCGTTCAAAAATGACACGTTCAATGTTCAGAATATTGACAAGCTCCCTAAATATACATACCTTTTATCAGAATATAAAAACAACATAATAAAAATACACTATTTTTTCATACATTAGTGACACATAACCTAAAATATTGCTTATTATAAGCACTGTTCTATACAACATCAACAGCAGAAATTCTCGTCATAGAATGTACTGGCATATCAATTTAATAAGTGGAGGTTTCATGACATCATAAATACATAGGCCTACATTATTATGTCATAAATACATAACTACAGGCACTCCAAATTAATCTACTAATTTATTATGTCAATTTTTTTTTTTTGCATTAATCACAGTAGAACTTTTCTTGCTCCACAAATATTTTAGTGCACTGTTACTTTTTGAACACCCTGTATATCTTCAGCGGGTGTGGATTACTTCTGTCATGAGGTAATTACTCAAGTTTTAACTTTTAATAATCATATTATACAAATATATTCATTTGAAGAGTGGTTGATGCAGTATTAGAGGATGTGGGGGAAAACGTTGTGGACACTACGCACCATTGTGGACAATACAAACAATATTTGAATTCATTTGTGTACCACAAAAGGACCTGCATCACGAATTGACTTTACTGAATATAAACCTTCTCTTCGGAGCATTACTCAACTTAGGTGGGATAATCCCACTTGGCCAAGTCTTTACAGAAATATACGCGTGACACTACACCGTTGCGGACACTGCATATTTTTGGCGACACCATTCAATACCAAAATCAAGGAAATATACCAGACAGGGAAGTGTTCCCTTATCAGAAGTGGGCAATTCCACGGTAATGGAATTACGATCAAGAGTAATCTTCATGTCATTCTTACCTGCCATCTATTACTCTAATGCAGCAGCTACTTGCCTGTGCTTTTATCAGTTCCACTGGCATGCCTACTGAGCTGTATAACACAAAGTTTGGGGTAATCTATTTTGTAGAAGGCTATATGAAGGTGAAAGTGTCGGTAATGGAATTACGGCAGAAAAAATGCCATTATTTTTGCCTTTACTTTGACAGGCATTTCTCTGAAATCTGGCAATGATAGGCAGTAGGTTTAAGCTTAAGTTGGTGGCCTAGGATGTTGACCACGCCATGGTAAGTTCATATTGACTGGTATGTTCACAGATATTTTGTCGGATGCCATTTATGAGAAAGAGGCAGCGGTAACGGAATTACAAAATGGTAACGGAATTATGTTTTCTGATAAGCAACTAAATTTATTATACTCAAAACAACAAAGCAATTGAAAATTGGTATCACAAATGATGTTTGTATTGCTGACCTCCTGTTGAACCAAAATTTTGATCAACAAGTCTGGGCAAAAGGAAGGCAATACATGATATTGATGAAAATAACTCATTTCTGAACCAAAATTACGGCAACAGAGCCAATGTCAAAAGCACTGTGCTATACAACCACTGTTTTCACCCAGCCCAAAAACACATCTATACTTGACACCAACAGTATTTAATTTTTGCGCTTAAAACATAATGGCCCTCATTTATCAAACTTGCGTAGGATCTGGTGTAGATTCTGGTGTAAATATCAGCGTACACGAGGTGTCACGTCTGATTTACTAAAAGTGTGTGCATCACTGAGTTCAGTGTAGAACTGGCGTGGCGTTGATGAACCTGGCGGCTGAAACCATAGTAATTTACATGACGCGCCCCTATATATTCATGCTCCGGGAGGCATAGTACTGCCCACTTTATGACATGGACTCTCGAAAGACGGCAAAGAAGAAGAACATCACTGAGGAGGAAATATAAATGATCATGTTCGAGGTGGAGAAAAACAAAGTAATTTTATTTGGAAGCCTTAAGAGTGGCATAAAGGGAGCCCAGAAGGCTGCAGTTTGGAAAACTATTGCTGCTGCGGTAAACAACGTTGGGGTGTAAAACTGGAGTGCAGCAGATGTTTGATTTTATTCATTAATAAATTCAATTTATAGATCCATGATATTTCATGTTATATGGCCTACATAACTGACAATCCAAATGCTTTACATGTAGGTAAAAAAAAAAGGTGGTCCGATTTCAAGATCGCCACCAAAAACGGGTTGCGGCGCTCAGGCGCAGCAGCGCACGGACCGGTGGAGGCCAACCAGACTCGAACCACCAGCTGTCACTGTTCGAGGAGCACGTGGCAGCACTGATGGGCTCCCCCTCCATCGTGGGAATATGAGGCGGTGGGGACACAGATGAGTCCCCACCGCCTCGATCGGAGCTGCGTGAGGGTAATTGTTAAAATACAGTCTGCAGAGATCACTCTTCATTGTACTTTTATTAGTACAAAACCAGTGAAGTTGGCACATTGTGTAAATCGTAAATAAAAACAGAATACAATGATTTGCAAATCCTTTTCAACCTATATTCAATTGAATACACTGCAAAGACAAGTTATTTAATGTTCGAACAGGTAAACTTTGTAATTTTTTGCAAATATTAGCTCATTTGGAATTTGATGCCTGCAACATGTTTCAAAAAAAGCTGGCACAAGTGGCAAAAAAAGACTGAGAGAGTTGAGGAATGCTCATCAAACACTTATTTGGAACATCCCACAGGTGAACGGGCTAATTGGGAACAGGTGGGTGCCATGATTGGGTATAAAAGCAGCTTCCCTGAAATGCTCAGTCATTCACAAACAAGGATGGGGCGAGGGTCACCACTTAGTGAACAAATCGTGAGCTGATTGTCGAACAGTTTAAAAACAACATTCCTCAACGAGCTATTGCATGAAATTTAGGGATTTCATCATCTACGGACCGTAATATCGTCAAAAGGTTCAGAGAATCTGGAGAAATCACTGCACGTGGCGACAAGGCGAAAACCAACATTGAATGCCCGTGACCTTCGATCCCTCAGGCGGTACTGCATCAAAACCGACATCAGTGTGTAAAGGACATCACCACATGGGCTCAGGAACACTTCAGAAAACCACTGTCAGTAACTACAGTTCGTCGCTACATCTGCAAGTGCAAGTTAAAACTCTACAATGCAAAGCGAAAGCCATTTATCAACAGCACCCAGAACGCCGCCCCGGCCGCTGGGCCCAAGCTCATCTAAGATGGACTGATGCAAAGTGGAAAAGTGTTCTGTGGTCTGACGAGTCCACATTTCAATTTGTTTTTGGAAACTGTGGACGTCGTGTCCCCGGACGAAGAGGAAAAGAACCATCCGGACTGTTATAGGCGCAATGTTCAAAAGCCAGCATCTGTGATGGTATGGGGGTGTATTAGTGCCCAAGGCATGGGCAACTTACACATATGTGAAGGCACCATTAATGCTGAAAGGTACATACAGGTTTTGGAGCAACATATGTTGCCATCCAAGCAACGTCTTTTTCATGGACGCCCCTGCTTATTTCAGCAAGACAATGCCAAGCCACATTCTGCGATGTTACAACAGCATGACTCCGTAGTAAAAGAGTGCGGGTACTAGACTGGCCTGCCTGTAGTCCAGACCTGTCTCCCATTGAAAATGTGTGGCGCATTATGAAGCGTAAAATCGACAACGGAGACCCGGACTGTTGAACAACTTAAGCTGTACATCAAGCAAGAATGGGAAAGAGTTCCACCTGAAAAACTTCAAAAATTGGTCTCCTCAGTTCCCCAAACGTTTACTGAGTGTCGTTAAAAGGAAAGGTGATGTAACACAGTGGTAAAAAGGCCCCTGTGCCAACTTTTTTTGCAATGTGTTGCTGCCTTTAAATTCTAAGTTAATGATTATTGCAAAAAAAAAAAAAAATAAAGTTTCTCAGTTTGAACATTAAACATCTTGTCTTTGCAGTGTATTCAATTGAATATAAGTTGAAAAGGATTTGCAAATCATTGTATTCTGTTTTTATCTACGATTTACATAACGTGCCAACTTCACTGGTTTTGGGTTTTGTATTACTCCATGACATTTTATTGGGTGCCACACAAAACGAGCAGCCACTCGTCACTTTCCCGGTGGAGATCTTCTCTGTGTCGAAAATTCCTCTCATGACGGACAGAAACGTATTCCTCAAACAACAGAAGATCTGCTATTGTCAAAATGCGATCACGGTCAAAGTGTCTGTAGGCCTATATATACTGAGCAACAAAAGAAGTGCAAGTTAGCTAGTTAGTTAATGTACTCTTATGGTTACTCAGTCAAAGTGACCGCAAAACAAAGAAAAGTTTAATGAAACGAGTGTAAATGTGCACGCGCTAGTAACAAATTAGATTTTCTAAAATAATTACTCGCAAACTTATTTTCCAGTCTGCCTTTAATTAACTTGTGTTTCTTTTCTTGTTCAGTATGTATCTGACTGGATGAGCATCTGACATACCACACTGCATATCTGTCAAGCCACGCATTGCGCTTAATCAAATTGATTGTAATTGTCAGCCGTCTGGCCTGACAAGCAGGTTGTCTCAAAATATAAGTTTAATTAATTTCTCAACACAGCTGTCTTATTTATTTATTCATTTATTAATTTAGCCTATTTATTTTACTAATAGAGGGATTATCAGGCTACGTCACTGCACAAGTCACCCCGCTCTACTGCGCATGTCGACTGCAGAAAGAGAGCAGGAAGAGCCGCGACCATGTCTTAAATGCGCAAGTTTTACAGACTTTGAGCATCAGTGCTGCAGCATGCCGACTGTATGACCCCAAGCTGAGAGAAAGAAGAACATTTTTATTAATTTCGAGCAATATAATATGTTAGACTCATCGGTTTGAATAATGATAAAGCTAGATATGCCCGCAGGCACAGCTGTATTGCAGCAAATGAGTTGCGAAATATTTACTACAATAACGATAGTGACTGAAGACGAGGTTACATAGCAATGCAAAGATAAGATAAGATAAACTTTTATTGATCCCACAGTGGGAAAATTTAATCGTTACAGCAGCTCAAAAAGATGGTGATATGGTGGGGGGAGCAAATGTGTACAACAAGTACAAGGGAAGCTAAGATTAATTTGTAACGTTATATTATTCTAATTTACATACCCAGCCATGTAGGTGCAGTTCGCGGTCAGGATGCTGTCGTTTTTCTTGTTCACAATGACCCAGACTTAATACATATTTATATTATTTCAGACCTCTTTTGCGAATGAAGGTAATTTCGGCGACAAGTAGGCTACCTACACCTGTTCTTGCAGCACGGTCACGCAACTTGCTGTAAAAAATAGACAGCTGTCCGATTGGAAAATGTGAACGGACGAAACCACGTACTTGTCACCAGAATTACCTTCATGCGCTGAAGAGTTCTGAAATAACATAACATAACATAACATAACATGAATGGCGAGAACAGGCCGTTCAGCCCAACTAGGCTCGCCAGTTTCTTTGTACCATCGTGAATATATCACTTCAGATACTCAATGACTCAATGGTATCTAGCTTTAAGTCAAGTCTGCTCTTGAAAACTCCCAAGGTCTCTGCCTCAACAATATGGTCAGGCAAGCTGTTCCACACCGAAATTACTCTTTGGGTGAAGAAATATTTCCGAAATGCCGCTCTCGCTAGAAAAAAAAAAATACCGTCGCTGAGTGCTAGTGCATAGACCTAATTATAATTAAATTATTTTTCTGTTTTGAATGTAGCCCATTATTTGCTGTTGGCTTCTCTCCCCCATGCGATCGTGTTACTATAGGAAAACCATCTAGAATTAGCCAGGACGGGTGTCTGTGCCCCCCAATTCCCTGTTCCAGCGCCGGGCCTGGTTAAGACGTATCCCATTCACTAATGTTAATTTTGCAGCATAACTTATTTTTCATTCGGTGATTAACTGTTGTAGTAGGCTACGCTGACAACATCGCTAGCTAGCTAACATCGCAACTGCAAGATAACCATGCCAACCTGTCAAACAGTTTAAAGGGGCTGCCCTTTCTGCAGTCAAGTTGCGCGCGCATCCGCCGTGTTGATAAACAAATAATCCCTCTATAAGAACAAAAACAACATGACGTCCGCATCGCTGCATATGGTTCATTAATCACTTTGACTGCTGCACTCGTTCCTGCATGTTGTACGCTGGTTTCAAATTTCCGTACGCCTGGTCAGACCTGGCGTGAGATTTTTGCGGACAGTTCGCTCACGTTCAGATTGATAAATGCCGATCCTTGCGGGAGATTTGGCATACACCCATTTTTTTGGTGTACGCACGTTTGATAAATGAGGGCCAATGTGAGCTGATTTTTCTCAAGCTGGAAGGATGTATGGTTGTAGGATACAAACCTCACACAACATTGTCATATTCATGAGTGAGTGGGCGTGTCGTTGGTCGCACAAAGTGCTCAGAAATCCAGCGCAGCAAGACGACGGGAGCCGCACAGCTCAGTCGCTGTGTCGAAAATTGCCACCTTGGGTAATTTTTGGGCACCACGGCCACTTGAAAAAAAGGCAAGCCAAACTGGCCGTTTGGGTAGTCGGGCGTGACGGCCACACAGGGGGGCATCCATGGCAATTGCCGCTAGGCCATGGTATAATTCATACACTGGTTATGGAAACTAAACTCACAGGAAGAAACACTCAACTATAGATGACCAAAACAATGAACCATTACGCTCCATAAAGTCCTCATGCCACCTTGTGCTATCTTCTGTTTTTCACTGGCTTTCAGAATGAGTCATCTACATGAAAACCTATATATTTCTTATATAAAACATTTTTTAAAAATTGCTGTTTTAGCAACTCTCATGCAGAATTGCCCAAGTGTTATCATTTCTTAGTAGGAATGGTCATAAGGTACTCAAATGTAACTTTAAGATGTTTTAAAGTGATTATAAACCCTTCAAGCAAGTAAACATTTAAATACTACGGCAAAAAAAAAGAAAAATCAATAACAAAGGACATCAGAGATTCTGACTGCAATAATTATGGCGTCCCAGGTGGGATCTCCAGGAAATAACCAGAAAATAAACCAAAAAAAATACAGAATTAATATATGCATAAAACTAGTCAACTATTTTTTTTTTTTTGCTTCATTTGCAAAATCACAATTCAAAATCAGTTAATTTTAAAATGCACCTCCGTAACAATGTGAAATAGTACAAACTGGCTTTCTGGTAGTCGCTGCCTCAGCATCTAAACAGCTGGAAAATTCATCAGTTCCAGTGCAACTGATTAAAGTATGTGTGTGTTACTAAAAATTATAATATTGAACAGTGTTGTATATATATTATTTAATAATATAGCATACCATAACACAGACCAGGGGATATTTACAACCTGATCTCAATTTACATCATTGCTTTCTATAAATAAATGGGAACATCACTCGAACACAATTCAAGGTATGGACATTGTTTAATATGGATATGCATTCGTTATTTTCACCCAAGCTAATGGCTAAAGAATGCATTGTTTGGACAGCCATCATAGCATCTAGAATAAAACTAAGGAAAATAATCTGAATAGATAGTTTTCATGGGAAGTGGAAAAACATATTCCCAGAGTGAACTGTTCTGTTAACCATGAGACCAAAAGTCCCCCCAAATACTGGTAAATTCCCTTAAATTCTAGATTACCAAAGGTTACCCTGAAATTCTCCCCCTTTGCAACCATACCACCATTTCAGATTCTGCACTTCTGCCTTGGTGTGTGTCAGACCACCAATTTTTGCGTACTGAACAAGTAATTCTGATGCCTGAGAAGCCCCTGGCTGGAGTACAGCTGGAGCACTGTAGGCTGGGAAGGCACATCCCAACACAACAATGGTATTCCGGGCGTGTAGAAACATGAACCGCACAAATTAATGTATCCACCCAAATACCAGCCTCCTCACATTTCGCATTGTTTAACACGGGAATATCACCAAAACACATTCCATTGTATCTAAACACAGGTAATCACCAAACCCTCAGAAACTTCAGCATTATTCACACGAAATAAGAATTTTTGTGTATCCTTCCAAATTAAAACATCACACTTTTCAGCAGATATCCATTTTCAGGACCATGCCATCCAGTGCACCACTCGAAGGAAATATCAATACTAGGTTTATCTGATTAGCACAGATTTCTCTTGATCTGAACGACCGTCCTTTCTCGTAGTTTCATCAGCAATGGTAATATTCGGCTGATTGAAGTTTCTTTGCTTAAAATTTCCAAACTGCAAACAAGGCCGTTTCCTCCCTGAAATATTCAAATCTTATGATCAAGATTTAAAATCAAGATTCTCCCAGCAATCAAAGTTTCCATTCTTCTGAGAGCGAAACACAGCGTGTTAAAATACAGGCCTGCAGGGCGAACAAACAATGTGAATCCACGCCCCGAACTACGAACATCTCAGAGAATGTGGAGTTGCCATAAAGTCTAACCGCAGATTACGCACCAAATCTTCACACCATTTTGAGTTGACCAGTCCAAAGAAATCCCTATTGCACGGAAACTTGAGCCACCAGAGGCTTAGGAGGGAAGGGAATTAAATTGTTACTCACACTCTTCTAATTTTCTATTAAACCAATATAAGTAAATCTACATTTACAACCTACACTCCATACGCTTTTCCGCGTCTTCACGCGGCATTATGACAGTTAGTACGCCTCCACCCGACTCTCTCTCACGCGCACAAGGAAACTGGTTAAAACTGATCAATTTTTAAGACGTCAGATGATTAATAACTCCACTGTTTACCTCGTTCGTATAGCCAGGCCAACCAAAGCGCACAGGCGTTTTTGTCATTAGCCAAAACATAATTCAAATTAAAGTTCAAATTAAGCAAGTCGTAATTAAGGTCCTAGTTCAGAAAAGGGAATGCAGTCCATCTTCAACTTATTATAACAAACGGGATATAATTTCCCAAATTGATTATTAATATTATTTAGCGCATGAAACGTTAGATAAACTGTGCTTACCATCGTATATATACATCGCATGAAGACACTTCTGTTAGCAATGTTAATTCCCAACCCCCTCAGAACTTTGTTTAAAGTGAGCTACATTCTGGCGCTTAACTTTTACATCTTTATTCGGTAGACTAATTACGTCCAACACATACATCGACTCAAAATGAATATTTAGTTACGACACTATGTATCCACATCGTAAGACCCACGTTGGCCAAGACCTACCTTTTCCCGCATCAAATGCAAAAGCCTCTGCGATTTCTAGTTCTTGTTGAGAAATGGAGCCTAAGGTGCAGCTACGAGTGAGTCAGAATCCACCCCGTCTGCGCAGGTAAACGGCGCAGATGAAGCGTTATATTCCATAAGTGTACAGCCTCCAACCAAGGTGGCAGGAGTAACCACAAGCCATGGCGCTCCAGAATGGCTTAGTGTTCATGCAGGTTTGCCGAAAACCTATTTTCAGTGTGATGGGATAAATGTAGGCTACAAAAATTGTACATTCAAGCTGCCGTAAGGGCCCATTAGCATTTAGATTAACTTTCTAAATTTCGAATACCTTTTCCTGTCTAAATCTGTTTTAGATTCTAAGCGATCTACACTCATATACGCCCATCCTACTTGTCAGATTCAGATAGTGCTCATTTTCATATTTGAAGTTTCAAAGAATGCCCACATTCGGTGCGCACGTAAGTGAGTCATAATTATGCATTCCATATATACCTTAAATAGAACAGGGAAGTTTAGAATCCTAGGGAGGAAAAATTGCTTCAGAATACTATGTAGAAAACTGTGGAAGTCCACGCAATGTCGACAGTTATATTGCCGTGCAGGGGTACTGCCCGCAGAGTGACCTGCTGTTTTGTCGGGGACGTGGTTCGCTGATTCATTATATCCCCGAAATACGAGTTTCGGGGATATCAGGGTTTCGCCACTCCCGCCGCCGCTGCCGCGTCCGCAGATTTTAGCCTTTAGCGCGATAACTCACAAAATACTTTACATTGGCTTCTCATTTTTTGCATATGGGTAAATATGGTAGAGAGGATGAACTGATTAGATTTTGGGCAAGTATGCACTCCTAGGTTTGCCACCAGGTGGCGCTATATATTGAAAAAATCAGTTTTTTAACCATATCTCTGGAACAATTACTTACACAGACCTCAAATTTGCCTCATATTGTAGGTCTAGTAAAGGAGACTCTAATAAAGGGGGCTTCGAGGATTGGGGAATTTCGGGGATATACCCCTTGTGTAATGGTTTCATTGCAGTCCCTCCCCCTTCGGCTGTCTTCGCCTCCACTTCAACGAGCCACACCTGTTGCTCATTGAAGTGGAGGTGAAGTTAAAGTATTTAAGAAGCTGCATTGCCAATTGGCATTGCAGCTGCACTCTGGGTTTTAGCCCTGGGATGTGGTGCTGCTGCTCCTCTGTTGTTGTGATTATTGATATTTATTAAATTCTTTCTATTTTGTTGTCAGCCTGTGCGAGTGGGTCCCTTTTCTCTGCGTTTGGGTACATGGTCCCAGTGCCCGCCGGATTGCAGGTTGCATCCGGCGGGACCAAACCATGACACCTTGCTGTCGGCCACCGACAGCGTAGGCCTAGTTTATACTTGAGATTAGACTAGGCCTACTGATTCATTGTTGACACTGCAGGGAATCATGATTATAAAAGTTTTCCTTTGTCTCCGGCGAAGGTCCCTCACCATAACTCCAGAGTGACATACATTGTACGACAATACAAAGGGGCTAAAATTAACTCATATGTAAGCCCATAGAGCACAATATTAACATGGTAATGTAAACTTGAAAATGTAATCACATTATAATTTACCACATATGTATGAGCTATTTGAGTAAAAATTAAAGTGCTTGTTCATCCAAGAATAAGACTTGGACCACGGAATCTTTAAATACATCCTTTGTGCACTGGTCATTTCAAATTATCATCAGCCATTACAAATTTATTCGCATTTTAATCACTGCAAATCTCGATCATCTCAGAAAGAATTTATCTTTGGCGATGACGCATGGAAGGTATCTAGCCAGCGGCAGAGAACACATCGTCAATGGCATTTGAGTGTGGATTATTCCCTTGGGAAAATGCCAAATATCTGCCTTGTTTTACGGCTGCAACAATAAGGCTGATGCAAGCAGAGGCATCATGGTCTATACATTTCCAAAAAAACCACACAATTCGAAAAGCATGAGTGGATTTTGTGAAGAGGAAACGAGCGGATTTCATGGAGCTCGGTGTTGTGTTCGATTCTGCTCCCCCGTCAAAATGTGTTCCCCCCTCGAGAAGGTTTTGTGATGCTGTTGCTGATTCCAGCCAGGGGTGTGATTCCCAAAAGCATAGTTGCTAAGTTAGCAACTTATATAGTTCGTCTATTCAGTCAATGGTATGAACTATGTAAGTTAGCATCCGTGATTTTGGGAAACACACCCCAGCTGTGCAAACAGGTCCTCATTTGACCTGCAAAGGCCTACACTGTTTGTCGAGTGTGCAATGTGGAATCAGAGTTAATAGACTGTGAAGGTCTCATGTTGTCATCATGTACGTAGGCTACCTATTTCTGGACACCTTTCCTCCTTGTGGTCTAATAAAACTCACAGTAAGTAGTTTCGGTGCACCATGCCTTTGCTCTTTTTTCCCCTCTGATGTGAAAAATATTTGTTTTTATCAATTTATGGAAATGATATTCTTTGACAACATCTTGACTTCCGCATTTGGAAAACCTCCCGTTACGCCACATCAGCTAATTGGCAAATTTGGGTCAATCTTCATTTTGTTTAGGGAAATCTCTGCTCTGACCTCAATAAAAGGCTCATTTTCAAGAAAAAGTGGCAAATTTGGGGCATTTAATTACCAGGTTACTGTTCATGAACTGTTCAGTAAAACGTATACCAGATTAGGTTTTATTTGAGAAAATGTGATGAATTAAATTGTTATATTGAAAACGCATTAATCCGATCATTACTTTCATTTTCACATACTCCAATGGGCATTCTGAAAACATTCTGATAATATAAAAGCTGTTGAGATATACGAATGACACGGTGACGCATTAGTTAGCACTGCTGCCTCACAGCAAGAAGGTCATGGGTTCAAATTTCAAACCTCAGATTAAAATTTGTCAAATCTCTGTGCGGAGTTTGCATGTTTTCCCCATGTTTGTGTAGGTTTCCTCTGGGTACTCTAGTTTCCTTCCAAAGACATGCACATCAGGCTAAATTAATTTTCATAGTCATGCTCCGCAATACCCCTGATCTCCCCTCTGGCAGAGATGGGGGTTTCCGAGACTGCTCTCTCTTGGTTTGTCTTACATCTGGCTGGCAGGACATACCAGGTGTCCTGGATGGGATCCGTCTCTTCCATCCAACCCCTCACTACGGGCGTCCCTCAGGGATCTGTCCTCGGGCCCCTGCTGTTCTCTCTTTACATGAAGTCTTTTGGATTTGTTATCACATCCCATGGTTTCTCTTACCACTGTTATGCTGATGGCACTCAACTTTTCCTCTCGTTTCCCCCTTCTGACACACAGGTCCAGGGAAGAATTTCAGCATGCCTGGCAAACATCTCTACTTGGATGGCCAGACACTCAGGGGTTGGAAGCAATGCATGTGTTTTATTATCGTTTAAATAGTTTAAATGAAATAAGATCATTTGAAATGTCTTTATGCAATTTCATTGCTTCCAATGATCTTATTTCATATAAACAGTTTAAAAGATCATGAAACACATGCATTGCTTCCAACCCCTAAGTAAAGAAAAGCGTAAGAAGTCATAATCACCGTAACGCTGGTGAAACTGATAAACCTCCATGCACATGGACTTCAATTCCGTGCGAGAATCTCTCACATACGCGTTGATTGAATAATTGCTGACTACAGCAGAGGAACGTAAATATACCACTAAAACTCACGCGGAATGCACGAGAGACTTCAATTCCGTGCAAGAATGATGTATATTTGGCATTTTCCGGGATGGATTTTGCGATATCTACGAGTTTGGAATCTTTTTTGAGAGTGTAATCAACGAGCCAAATAAACAGTCCCTCCTCATCCATATCCCCGTGATTGTGCCCATGCAGAGCAAGTTCACTAACAGTGAGAAACTGAATGACTTCACCCACGCTTTTAATGTGGCTTCTGTTCTTTTCTACTTGGGTATGACCTAGCAGGTGGACAATATTTTCACCTGTCTCTGAGGCGCTGGTACTCCTGCCATGCAACCATGGCCCTGGAGTGTGAGATGCTTGTTTCGTGTCTGTACAGTCTTTATCGAGCTTTTTTTATTTGTGTAGCCACATTCAGTAAATATGTCCTCACAATCCGAATTAGAACTAAATTTGCGACAAGCGAAGCAAAAGCTGGCATCGCGCAGTACTGAATATTCCTGCCATGCAATGGTCGAGTTTGATATGCTTAGGATCAAAATCGACAGTTAGTTGATCGGATCCTCATCGGAGAGGACGCTGGCGTTGATTGTTCGCCGCTTCTCCGCAAAAACCCCCGCAAACTCCACCAAATTTCCACCGGAATTGTAAGGTTGTTTTTACACCTAACTCTGGCTCTGAATTGTCCCCATGAAACTGTCCTGGTACCGCACGACCTCCGGGGATCTTCTCCTCATGGTGGCTAGCAAGCCAGGTGCCCTCCGTTTGAGACAGCATTGCTAATGACGGTGCGAGCCGTCAAACTGACACGTCAGTGTTTCTCTCTGACCTCCTTGGCTCCTGCATGTCCTCTGCCCTCGAACGGATGTTTGCAAGTGGACTGCCATCTCTGTGGAGGCTCTACACCATCCTGGTTTATGCGGCTGTTATCCACCATCGCTCACCGGGACTTTGGTTAACGGCTAACACCAGGCAACATGCTAACCGCCATCTCTTCGCTGCCTCGGAGTTCCCACCACAGCATTGCTCAATCGGGTCGACTTGAACTACCGCCCCAACCCCGTTACATCCACAGAGGATCTGGACACCGGTTTGTGCTGTCAAAACACGGTGACCACCACTACTCCATCACTTCTCTCTGGTCGGCAGTGCACCCCGTCGCTCAACGATGGCGTCATCAGAACGCTGCCACTCCAAGCAAAATAAACAGGAGCCCCTGCGGCCGGCTAAACAGAAAACCCGGAATGGATCGCAGCGTTCTTCGCCCTCTAAATAAACTGGACTCCACAAACCACTCCACAATGGAATTACTAAACATACAATCACTATCTAATAAATCTGGATTAATCAACAACCACATCCTGGACAAGGGTGTAGACACTCTCTGTCTTACAGAGACTTGGCAATAGCCAGATGTTTATTTTGCTCTCAATGAGGCCTGCCCACCCAGGTATAACTACCTCAGTAAGGCCCGTACTACCGGCCGGGGTGGTAGCCGTGCTGTTTTTCACCGCAGCAACATTAAAACATCCCTACTGTCTGTCCCAACTGTCAACTCCTTTGAACACCTGGTTTTTAAATGCAAACACATCACCTCTGCAACCATAGCACTCATCTATCGCCCCCCAAAACCACACCCATCATTCCTCTCTGAAGTTTATGACTTTCTCATATCACTCTGCACATCATACTCAAATATTTTGGTACTGGGGGATTTCAACATTCATATGGACTCTTTCACTTGTCAGTTGGCTGCTGACTTCAAACAAATCCTGGACTGTTTAAACCTCCATCAGGTGGTCAGTGGCCCAACACATATTAAGGGCCACATGCTGGACCTAGTCATCACTGACTTTACTTCTACTGCAGATCTGCAGGTCCAGGATATTGGTGTCTCAGACCACCAAGCAGTCACCTTCAAAATCCCTCTCTCCTCCGTTCTCACTAAGCCACAACGCCATATTTCCTTTAGAAACTTTAAGGACATTGATTCCACCTCCCTCAGTCAGCATCTTCAGCTCCTTTCTCCTCCACCAAACTCATCAGCCAGTGACCTCATGGACTTCTACAACTATAACATCCACTCTCTTCCGGACTTTCACGCTCCACAGAAGACCCGGACTGTCACTTTCACCCACTCTGCCTCGTGGTTCACAGATGAGCTGCGGGTAATGAAAAGGACTGGCCGAGTCCTGGAGCGGGCATATGTTACATCTAGGCTGACGGTGCATAAGTTGGCCTACCGGGAACATCAAAGGACATATGCCAAAGCACTCTCCAAGGCCAGGTCAGCACACTACTCCGATATCATTGACAAAAACCCAGGTAACTCTAAACGACTTTTCACTACCATCAAACATCTTCTCAAACCACAAACTTCACCACATCACAATAAAACAGTCACTCAGTGCAATAAATTCATTGATTTCTTCACCTCCAAGGTTGACAATATCCGCTCATCTCTTCCACACTCCAACAACTCAGTCACATTTAACGACATTTCACCCACCACACAACGCTTATCGCAATTCTCCCCCACAATGCAGCAGGAGGTCGAGAAGATAATCCGCAAATCCAAACCATCCACATGCTCCCTCGACCCCTTCCCCTCCCCTCTGCTCAAAGCTCACAGTCAGTCCATCAGTCCTCTCATAACAAAAATCATAAATCTTTCACTCCAAACCGGCAATGTGCCAACCACCCTTAAAACAGCTATCATCAAGCCCCTCCTTAAAAAACCCACTCTTGACCCTGAACCTCTGTCAAACTACAGACCCATTTCCAACCTCCCCTTCATCTCCAAAATCCTTGAAAGAATTGTCTCCATCCAGCTCCACAACCACCTCAAATCAAACAGTTTGTATGAAAAATTCCAATCCGGTTTTCGTCCCTCCCACAGCACTGAGACAGCCCTCATCAGAGTCACCAATGACCTCCTGATGACCTCTGACTCAGGCTCCACATCCCTCCTCATCCTTCTCGACCTCTCTGCTGCATTTGACACTGTAGATCATCAGATCCTCCTACATCGCCTCCAACACTAAACCGGTATCTCTGGCACTGCCCTTCACTGGTTTCACTCATACCTCACGGGAAGGACCGAGTTCGTAGCCCTGGGGGATGCTAAATCCCGCCCCCACACTGTACCTGTGGGGTCCCCCAGGGCTCTGTGCTTGGTCCAACCCTCTTCACCATTTATATGCTCCCCCTCGGTCGTGTCGTCAGCAAGCATGGAATACAATTCCACTGCTATGCTGACGACACACAACTATACCTTAAGATCACTCCCTCCTCCTCTGTCACTCAACTGGACTCCTGCCTGGAGGAGATAAGGGCTTGGATGAGTGAAAACTTCCTGCAGCTTAACAGCTCAAAAACTGAAGCCATTCACATCGGCACTCCTCATCAGCTCCGTTCCTCCCCCATTTCCTCCATCTCTATTCTTGGCCATAACTTTTCCCTCTCTCCTTCTGTGACTAACATGGGTGTCAGGTTTGACCCCCATCTTAGCTTTGAAAACCACATCACTTACATTTGCAAAACTTCCTTCTTTCACCTCCGTAACATCGTTAAACCTCGGCCATCTCTCTCTCTTCCTGCTGCAGAGAAGCTCGTTCATGCCTTTGTCTCCTCCAGGTTGGACTATTGCAACGCACTCCTCATCGGGATCCCTGGCAAGAGCCTTCACAGGCTCCAATATGTTCAAAACAGCGCTGCCAGGGTCCTGATGAGGGTGTGTAAACATGAGCACATCTCCCCCATCCTTCGCACTCTGCACTGGCTCCCCGTCCACCTCCGTATTGAATATAAAATCCTCCTGCACACCCATCACTGTCTGCACGGTGTGGCCCCCACCTACCTCACGGAACTCCTCACCCCACACTCCTCAGTTAGAACCCGGTCAGGCCAACTGCACCGTCTGCGCCCACCCAGGACTCGGCTTAAGACCATGGGCGACAGGGCCTTTGAGGCTGCTGCTCCCCGTCTGTGGAATGCCCTCCCTCACCATCTCAGAGCTCCACAGTCGGTGGATGCTTTTAAAAAAGGACTTAAAACCTTCCTTTTTAGAAAAGCCTTTTCTGGTTGATTTTATCTATTGACTGTATATGTTGACTGTTGATTCTGTCTGTCTGTTGACTGTTTGCTGATTTTATGTTTTTCTGCTGACTTATATTGATTTTATCTGTCTATTGTGCACTTTGAGATTTGTTGTCAAATGTAAAGTGCGTTACAAATAAAATTTATTATAATTATTATTATTATAGGATAACTGCTTAAAATTGGCTGAGATGGGCGATCCATATTTAAGTTCAGAGGAGTGGACACAGAGCCGGGGGCCTGAACATGGGGAGAACAGACGTTAGCATGCAGAGCTGCTGGAGCATGGTGCATCTGCCGGTGATTCACAGGCAGTCCCGGACCCCGGCACGGATGCAACGCTCTGTTCGGTGGTTGCAGGGCTGCTGGTAGAGACAGCACTTGTGGGAGTGGGAGCTGCATGTTTTTTAATGAGCCACCTATGCATTTCTATTGGCAAATGTTCGAAGTGCTTATGATACAGATGTTCGAAATGTTGAAATGTGCTTATGATACAGAATTATTGTTGCAACAACCCCAGTGAGTGACTAGCAACTCCAGACTAGCTGCGAGCTAGCTGCCTGGGCTCACTCGGTTGCCAACTCAGGTTATAACCACACGAGTCCACACACACACAGATGACAAACTAGTACACAAATTACCTTAATGTCAAACAACAAGACTGACAAAATAAGCGGTGGAAAAAGTAGCAACAAAAGAGATATGGGCAAAGTTTTAATTCCCTGAGAGAAGCACAGGTCCTACTTCAGCAGCGTAGCCCTTACCTCAGACTGAGTGAAGACGGCAGTCTAAGAGAATGGGAGGGTCCCTAGTAATTCGAGAGTGCCCATTGGTTAGTTTCACATCAGAATAGACTGGCAAAGGAATCCACCAATCACACATAGTGATAGATAGATGAAGCATACGTAAAGCTCTCTCTTAATGGCTGTCTACCTCCGGCTGTGAATCAGGTGGGATATCGCGCATTTGCTGTCAAATAGTAGTAAATCAGTTTTTTTATCCTGAGTTTTCATTGGGTGGGCAGAGCTTTTCTCAGGGTGGGCACTGCCCACCCCCTGCCCCCCCTTGGTAACGCCCCTGGGATGTATTCTAATGGCGTGTACAGAGATGCCAAGTCTCACGCATTCGGCGTAAGTCTCACGTATTTTTTAGGCTTATTAACTGTAGTCCGCAATTATTCAATGAACGCTTATCAATGAGATTCTCACGCGGAATTAAAATCCTTGTGCAATGAAGTTTCAGTTTAATTTGCGTAAAGGTGGACCTCACCACAAGTAACATGGAAAGCAATTATGACTCCGGACTTCTTGTGCTTCTCTTTACTTGGGGATTGGAAACTATGCATGTGTTTCATGATCGTTTAAATTGTTGAAATGAAATAAGACCATTTGAAACATCTTTATGCAATTCCATTGCTTTCAATCCCTCAGTTAAGACAAGCGTGAGAATTCCCGAGTCATAATCGATTTCCGTGTCACTAGTGGGGAAATCCACCGTAATGCACATGAAACTGATTGACTTAATGCACAGTGACTTAAACTCCGCGAGTGAATTTCTTCAGCGCACGATGATAGAATAATTGCTGACTATGGCACAGGAACATGAATGCCACTAAGAGGCGAGAGACTCACGCCGAATGCATGAGACTTGGCATTTGTGCGTGTATGGATTTTTTTTTTTTTTTTTCCCCAGCTGCAACCCCGGCGGAGTCAAGAACCGGAGAACAAATAATGAATTACTACAAAAACATAATTCAAAGCGGGCAGTAGGCTTACTTTCGTAAGTGCAACAAGCTTTCGTGCTTTTGCCCGTGGAAAAATACAGCATTGTGATACACTCAAGATGTGAAACTATATGCGCACGACTCCGCTGCGTTCGCCACATGTCAAACCCTCAGATGAGAACCTGTATCATACATATTGGTATTCATCCGTGCACCGAACTCCGCTGAAACCTCTACGGACGGTGATGCCATTTTCTTAGAGAACTGATTGGTCAGTAGGCGGTGCTTTTGCACACTGCGATCTGAATCTAGAACTAAACCTGCTCCAGGGCAGGTTAGCCGTTCAGCTTATGTTGCCACGGTGATATACCTCGGTAAGAAGTGATTCGCCTTTGTGGTACAGAACACCCAGGGTTAAACCTGAAGTTACCGCGATAAGCCCAAATCTATCTTTATGGTACAGGCCCCAGAGCACCCAGTATGCCTGTTTGTTATTAGTGATTCTGCGACACCCCTCTGTTTGACTTTGATTCTTGCCTGCCCCTTTGGATTTGTCTGTCCATCTGATTTTCTGGCTTTTATCTCTGCTTGTTTTTTTTGACTTCTCAATTTTTGCCTTCTGTCTGGATTTGTCACCCTGTGATCTCCCGGTTCTTACCCTGCCTGAATAAAGTTTACGATTCTGTTTTTTCCCTAGCTCACATCTGGTCCTTTTTGCCTGAGCGTCACAGTCAAATTACCCGTTTCTCAGGAATGCACTATCAAACTATCTGCTCGTCAAATTTCTGTCCACAACTAAACTGCATACATTAGTGCCCTGCTGGAAGAAACGGAAAACTGTTTTTCTCTTTGAGACAGCATAGAATGTTGGACAAAAGTAAATTAATATATTAAATGTTGCTATATAGAAATGAGATGGCAATATTTACCAACTACCCAGCAAACATGCCACTTTGGGGCCCACTTGGGCTGAAAATTGGGCCACCGAAGGGGTGGGCATAGTGTGGGCCGCCCTCAGTGGGCCCACAGCTTATTTTATAGGTTGTACGCATGCCCACAGGGGGCCCACAGTGGGCCAGCGGCGTGCCCACAGCTCATTTTATAGATTGTAAGCGGGCCCACAGTGAGCCACCATTGGTCAACAGCTTATTTTACATGCAGGTGCCGCTGACCAATGGTGTGCCAATAATCCAATAAGGCACACAAAAGCAATTTTAAGAAACAAGTTTTTTAAAATTGGGTAATAAAGATATAAAATGTAATTGTTCAATTTAAAGAAACATAAAGTACAACTTTCACTAAAATAAAACCGGAACAAAAGGAACGGGAACAGGAAACTTGGAGGACGATTGGAGGCCAGGGCATCTTAAACCTAAAACACAGTTAAAATGCTGGGACTAATTATCTTAAAGGGGGAAAAAAATCACCTGTGTGTCTGCCACTCTGGGGCTTTTGGCCACTTGTGGGACCCAAGTGGGGCGGCCCACATGAAGCCCAAAAGGGTGGGAATATTGATGTGTAGGCCCACTTCGGGTCCCTTACGGGTCCACATACCAGTCTTATTATCCGAAATTATCTAATATTTTACTGAATTTTAATGAAACATTTGGTGAAGAATAAATGTAGAACAAATTAGCCAACTGTAAATTCTTGAATATAATGGACATTTCTGATAACCATTTTAAATATCTAGCAAGCATCAATAGAATCTCTGTCACTTTTGGTAACATTTGAAAGTGGAGACTGAATACTGAATTGACAATAGGTTATAGTGAGGCAAACCTACTTTAGATCTTCAAAACATAAAAAAGCAAAATGTCCAAGGCCACTCTTCTTAAGTTAAAAAGCTTTTATTAAACAGCTAGTTCATATTCGAACTCACAGAACCAACATGTTTCGGCCACAACAGGCCTTCATCAGGGTATAGAGGTCACATGCGCATTGTCTAGATAAAAGAGACAATTCCGATTTATGTCAGCTGTGTAATTAGATCGAAAATCACAGCCCAACAGCTCGTCAGCTGAAAGATTCCATCAATGAAATCAACTCGCGTTATCACCTGTATTCTACAGCCATCAGTGTCCCAAAATATCCACATCTTAAAATAAATGCATCACATAACCAATAAAATAATTGCATACATAGTTCAGACACATCCCAAGTTTTTTTTAAATAACATGCATAATATGCAACACAGAGAAAAAGCTAATTTATCAAACTTTAAAGTAGTCATATATAGGTCAATAAATACACATGTATTCAATTAATCAATTAATATTCCAATCAATCATTTAATTATTTTTATAAGAAAGCCACCATGTCCAATGAGTCATTAAGACCAGGGAAAGTCGTTGCCTGCAATTTATAGATCCACCTGCTTTCTTTTTTTATTTAGAATCCTCTGCCTATCCCCTCTTCGATGGGTCAAAGGCACACAGTCTATACCGATGGCTGTAAATGAAGCAGAATTATCATGAATAACCTTAATATGCTTCGCCATCGCGTAATCAGTATTGCCAATTTTGATTGCATATTTGTGTTCTGCCAAACGATCCTGTAAACGACGTTTTGTTCGACCCACATAAAAGGCATAACACATAGAGCAGGACAGTATGTATACCACATGCGTCGTCTTGCAATTAATAAATTGACCTGTAGTGTATGTGCGTTTGCTCACAGGATGCGTAAGTCCTTTCGAGCGGACAGCTACATCACATTGTTTGCAGTGTCCACATCTAGAAGTGCCTGCAGGCGCTTCAGGTAACCAGGACGTTTGTTCATTGGCAGGTAGATAGCTACGTACTAATCTATCACCAAGGGTGGGAGCCCTTCGAACAGAAAATAAAGGAGGGTCAGAAAAAACACCACTTAGCGTCTCATCGCATTTAATGAGATTCCAATTTTTCTTGATTATATTTTGAATCGTACGGGTCTTGGTGCTATAGCACGTAGAAAACACCACCCTGTCTGATTTCTTTTTAGGAGCCTTCTTTCTCAGAAGGGTATCACGTTCCAAAGCAGCAGCTCGAGATAGTGAAGATTTCAGTATTTTTTCTGCATAGCCACGTTCTTTAAAACGATTATACATTTCCCCGCTTTTCTGTTTAAAATCAGACTCACAAATTCTACGTAACCTTTGAAATTGGCCATACGGTATGTTGTTAATTAAAGAGGCAGGATGAAAACTCATAGCATGAAGCAATGTATTTTTATGCGCATTTTTCCTGAAAATGGTGGTGTGTAAATCTCCATTAGACATTTTTAAAATTTCCAAATCTAAGAACTGGATTTTGTCTCTACTGAAATCCGCGACAGATTCACATTTGCATTGGCATTATTCAAATACTGATGAAACTCTCTCAATTCTTCAACAGTGCCATTCCACCACATGATAATGTCATCAATGTATCGTGCCCACCAAATAATCTTGTCAATAAAAACATTGCGAACGTTAAATACATAATCTTCCTCCCACTTCCCCATGAATAAACCAGCATATGATGGACTGAAACAAGCACCCATAGCACAACCCTTAATCTGTTGGTACACTTGATCTTGAAATAGAAAGACATTATTATTTAAAGTCCACTCAGTCAGGTTAACCAGGAAATCAGTAGGAGGGTCATGCGGGTAAGAATGGGTGTCCAAATAATGCCTCAGTGCAGCCAGGCCTTGATCATGGGCAATATTTGTGTATAAGGCTTCAGCGTCCATAGTGACCAAATTAGAATCAGGTCCAATATTCCTAAACTCTTTAATTTTATTAAGCACCTCTGTTGTGTCTTGCACATAGGCAGGGAGGGATGGAAGTAAAGGCTTAATAAAAAAATCAACATATTTAGAAATAGGTTCGGTGAGGGTTTCGTTTCCAGAGATTACAGGTCTCCCTGGAGGATCTGTGAAACTTTTATGGACCTTGGGCAAGAGATAAAAGGATGCCATACGCGGACTGGGGTTAAATAAGAATTGAAATTCCTGGTCAGTAATCAAATTGCCATTTTTAGCTTTTCGCAAAATCTCCTTCATTTCTGAAGTTAATGTCACTATGGGATTAACAGTTAAGGGGAGGTAAAAGGTAGTGTCTTGTAGCTGTCGGGTTGCCTCCTTTATGTACTGTTCTATGCCCCAAACTACAATTGCTCCTCCCTTATCGGCCCTTTTAATTACAATATTTTTGTTATCCGAGAGCTCTTTAAGTGCCTCTCGTTCATTTCTGGTTAAATTATGACGTACAACCGCGTTGTTCTTAGATAAAACTTTCTCCACTTCATAATTCACTTTTCTCTCAAAGGTATTTAAAGTGGCATTCTGTATTACAGGACAAAAATATGATTTAGGTTTAAATAATGTCGGGGCGGACATAGGTTTCTTTCACGTTTATACTACTTTAGGTCTGTTCTGTTCCCTCCTCTGCCTCCCTCCATCTCGGTCCCAGGTATTACGAAGCCAAGTTTTTATGGCTTGCTCAGCCTCAGTCGTTTCAGTTTTGCTGCTTTTTATCACAGAATCTGTAGGAGGAAATAAAAATGGGTTAAATGAAAATAAAAGGAAGGGAAGCGAGAAAATCAGAGATGAGCGTTGAAGCGAAAAACCACACAAACTAACACAACATTGAGTGTATATCCAGGCATCAGAGCGCGCTAAAATGGAAAGTGCAGCTCAACATACTGGGATGGCAAAATAAAGACAGCTAGCTCATCTGAATTCCTGAACGTCGCTGGGATAAAGTGGCCGCTAACTGCTCCCATAGACCAGTGCTTCTCGAACTTTTGTGGGCCCCCTAACCAACTTCCAGGTTGCTAAAACTCCTTTCTCACTGAGCTGCGTTGGCCCGCGGAAGTGTGCGGATGAAACCGTTCCTTGTTACGCAGAGAAGCGCGTATACACCGTGAACTGATTCGCAGCGGTACCTGAGCATTCGCAAGCACCGCCGAAATTCGCGAAAAAAGTAAACAGGTTTAATTTTTTCGCGGAAGTCCGCGCTGGAGCTCTTTTACGCCAGTATCAGTATCGTGTAGGCAACGGGTTGCTGCCGCAAGCATTCGTGTAGGCTACGTGTTGAATCCGCGGACGTCCGCCGATGTTCGCCAACAGTGAATCTATTGCAGGCTCGCGTTGTCAGCAAGGTACGGTGCATTTTTAATACGACAATAGCGCGATTAAATGGGGCGAATAGTGGCGACCTGCTGGAGGGAGCACGAAGTCTACACAACAGTGACGTAAATAATACGGCAGTGGCGCTGACAACACGGCAGTGGCGTTTCTCCGTGTCTGTAACACGGTGCTTTGGCGTTTCTGTAAAAGCACCGGGCAACTTTTTGTCACATTGAGCAGTGTGCGATCTTCAAAATGAGACCCAAGTCCAAAAAGAAGCCTGCTGCATCAAAGAAGAAGATAGTGATGTGATTAAACGTGTTCACAACGCCATACAGTTCGTCTCAATTCGCCCAGAAATGCAGCCTTAGTGTTCATGCCACATTCCATTCGCAAGCTTCCACAAGCGCACATTGTCATTCGCTGCGCTACATGCATCAAACGCCCATCAACGCCCTTAAAACTGTCGTAGATTCGCTCCCGCCGGATGAATATGGCAATATGGCGGGAGCTAGGACCATGGGCCTAAAAGGAGTAAGGACTCAAACGCCAGGCTGGACTAAAAAAAAACTTTAATAAATAAAACAAAAAACAACAAAGTTCAAAAAAAAACCCTTACAAAAACGCTCTACCAACGCTCTCCCAACGTCACTTACCCCAAATTTAGCCAACATTTTTACAAATTCCGTGGATCGCTGCGGTGGGACATCTGTCCTACTGTCGCAATGAAACGTTCTATAAACGCGGTCAGTGAGAAAGGGACTTAACTGCCCTCTATTAAAATTTGTCAGCCTTAAATACTCATTAGTATTCTGTTTTAACAATTTATTATTCAAAACAATTTTACTCAATGCTAAATAACAAATCTGTTATTTGAAACCTGACTGCTGGAATAATTATCATTACTTCCATATTTGCCTACACTGACAAACAGTCCTCATGGAATCGGCAGCAGTCTATTATTAAGATCAGGCCAAGTCAACAAAATCCAAAAATTGATAATAATTTGCACTTGCATGGGGTGCTGCTGCGCTACTCCAAAACGTGAGTGGTTGCCAGGAAAACACATGAAAAACACATGAGGAGGACTGCTTTCTATCACATGCAGTAAGCTGTAGGCTATCATGTGATATGAAGTAAGCGTAGCGCTACCTATTCAGCAAGGAGCAAGTAAGAGTTTGGCCATACTTCAACATAGGCCAATCAAATCAGCTGCTCTCATTCTTTTAAAGACGATGCACTTCCGCTATGATGCCCAGGCATTTTCTGGAAGAGATCAAAGCGGTCTCTCATGTTTCAAAGTGGCTAGACATTCAGTCAGTATGGGCTGCACCAATGGCATACGAAGAGAGGCAAGGACACCAAAGGCGCAAGTGTCAAGCACAGCAAGATGTTGCTTGCTTAATCGTGTGTTTGGGGTCGTTGTCGTGTTGAAAAACCTATTTCAGGGATATTTCCTCTTCGGTATGTGACAAAATAATCTCTTCAAGTTTTCTGATGTATTCAAACTTATCCATAATCCCTGGTATACGATAAATAGAACAACACCATAGTATGAAAAACATCCCCATACCATGATTTTTGCACCACCATGCTTCACTGTCTTCACAGTGTACTGTGGCTTGAATTCAGTACCTGATGGTCGTCTGACATACTGTCGATGACCACTAGACTCAAAAAGAACAATTTTACTCTTATCAGTCCACAGAATGTTACACCATCTCTCTTTGTTCCTTGGCAAATTTGAACCGATTCTGCCCATGCTTTTTTTCCAGTAGTGGTGCATTACTGGGGCTTCTTGCCAATAACTTAGCTTTGATCAAACGTCTTCTGACTGCAACGGCACGTACAGGTAATTTTATTTCATATTTGATTTTTCTGTAGGTGATGATTGGCTGAATCTTTGCCATTCTGACCATTTTTCGATCCATTTAACAGCAGTTGCTTGCGTGGTTCCGCATGTTGCGGGTTTTCATTGCCATTTTAATGCATTTGACAAATATTTTAGCATTTGGGGTATTGGCACCATGAGGTGAGGATAGATGGCACAGTCCTCATAAGTGTAGACTAAAACAAATTGTTACAGGTACAGTCCAATGTACACACTGAAGTCAGCATTATTATTATTATTACTTCAAACACAGAAACTTTTCTTGAATAATGTATCAAATACTCACTGCACACGGAAATTTCCCACCCCTGAGACCCAGCAATGCCAACTGGGCAGTGCGAGGCTGGAGTTTGAAACAGGTAATGACACTGTAACTACAGAAATGCTGAATATTTTTTTTTTAATCATTGCCATATTTGTGTAATCATATGATCAATACTCACAGGCAGTCAACTTCTGCAAGGTCCAGCTGCAACTTTCTGAACAGATATCACTCAGTTGGCGCAGCAGGAATGGGAGCAGCTTGTGAATGGCATCTATGCAGATTTGATAAAAAGCAAAAAGAGGAATATCGTCAAAATAAGACAATTAATTTTCTTTTACATCAGATGCTTCAGCCAGGTGCATGTGCACCATTCACCTTGGAAGAGATGGCATCAAGATGCATTGTGGGAAGAAAACAAGCTGGTAAAGAGAACATATGTGATACTCTGGGAAATGTTCTGCTGGGAAACCCTGAGTTTGGGAATTCAAGTGACGTCAGTATGATGCAGCCATTTTTATTGTGGTTATTGTGGTTATTCTAGAACAATTAATCCAGAATGATTTTTGAGAGCTAACTGATTGTGTCCATTTTCATTTACCTCAGAGCTGCTGAAAGCCACTGGGTGGGGGGGTGGATTATTGTAGTTATTGTGGTTATTGTTTTGTGAGAGCTAGCTGCCACCCACTGGAGTCCTCAGGGACTGACTGGGGAGAGGAAACGCCCAGCACCTGGCCCTCCTATGCAGATATGCATGAAGCATTGGGCTCAAGGCCCTCAATATGCCCCCCAGTACTAGTAGCCTCCTGTTTGCCAGACCCCACCATTCTCCCTCAGTCCCTGCTGATGGCAACAGTCCCACACCCACTCACCCTCCTGATTCCCCTTCCCTTTGCAGTCCCTCCAGCCCAAGTGGACCATCCACATCAACATCCACCTCCACCACAATTTGAACCTCACCCAAATCTCCCCAGCCAGCAGCTACCAAGAGGAACTCGCAGGAACGTGTACTGGAGTTCCTCAGAAAAGAATCGGCAAAGGAAGACCAATGACATAGGGAACTGACCCAACAAATGGACAGATTTTTAAATACTTTTGAAAGAATGGTAGTCAAAATGTGATTTGTTTGTTGCGTCCCATGATTTTGTTATGGATTATTGCTGGCAATTTTTTTCTCAGATTAAGTTGTGTATGAAATGTGTTTTGGGTTTGTCCAGCTGTCTAAGTTTTGCCCTCAATAAATGAGATTCATTTGAATACACATTTAACGTAATTTTATTTAACATTTATTCAACCAGGAAGACCTGATTCAATAAAATTAAGAGTGTCCTGGCCAAGACAAGCAGCACAAACAAGTTTCCATCAGACGAGCAGCCATTCATAGATACATTAAAAGGCAAAAAAAATCAATACGGATAATCATAAAAAGTCTGACAGCCAGAAGCAATTATTGACTGTAGAAAAAAAGTCCCTAAATGGGAACCTCTTGTGAAACAGTGCCAGAAACAAAGATCACCAGAATGCACAAAATGGGCCTGCAAATATTACTAATCCGCTGATCTTTTTGTCACTATCAACAAGCAGTTTGATGTATAAAATGATCAGTGTTAACCAAAGCCCATGACGACATCTTCAAATGTCTTGTTTTGTCTACAACACAAAATATACAGTGTATAGTCATAGAGGAATACAGAGTAAAAGAACATATCTAGGAAGTTCAATTCAGAGAATAGAAACAATTTTTCAAATGAAATGACTGCAAATACTCAATGATACAATCTTCAGTCCGCAATTAAAAACTAATAAACTCACTGTTGCGGCTTTAGAAAAAAAAAAGTTATATCAGGCAAAGTGTTCACAGGTAGTCATGCTCCTGCAGGTGCTGTAGAAGGAGGGCAGGGGCAGACAGGAAAGCAGCCATCCTCTCTCTGATGGCATTTCCAGCCAATTCTTGTCTGCCTGGTGCACCTTGGTGAGGAACCAGGTGATCTTCATCAGTGTTGATGTCGTCCTCCAGCTCCATAACATCACTGGTCTTGAGGCACAGATTGTGCAAAGAGGCGCAGCATGCAATGATATCTGGGGCAAACGCTGGGCTGACCTCAAGTGCCTTAAAGACTGTGGCCTTCCATCTTGCCTTCATCATCCCAAAGGCACGTTCCACCAGTGAACGAGCCCTGGAGTGGTGACGATTATATCGCTCCTGGACCCATCCTTGTAGAGGCAGCTTATATGGTGTGATGATGGCGATGGGCTTATCCAGGCACGGATATCCACCATCTGCTAGAAGGAAAAAGCTGGATGGTGGATAAAGTGCCTGGCTGTAGATTGGACTGTTCATCAGCATCCTTGCATCATGCACAGACCCTGGGTAGCCCACAAAAATGTCCAGGAATCTGCCTATTGCATCACAAATGCCTTGCATTTAGATAGATGGGAAAAGCTTGTAGTTGATGTAGTCAGCTTGATGCACGTTGCCAGGTGGTTTAATACGGATGTGACATCCATCAAGTGCACCAGCTGCCCTACTGAATACTTGACTTCTTGCAAGTTGGCAGAAACCTTGACAGATGTTTGGCAGCTCATCTGGAGTTGGCAGGGAGATCATGGTGCCCAGCTTTGCCTTGATTTCACCTGCTACTCTGTGGATGATCCGGTGGACAGTGGACCTTGGCACCCCAAATGCACGGCTCACCACTCATAGGGAAAGCCCATGTGCCAAGCTGTAGAGGAAGATGATCTCCAACTCCTGGCCCCAGCCATGGTCTCGTGGGTTCTCGATCAGCCTCAGCAAAAGTGCCACAGATTGTTGTGTGAGCCTGAAATCCCTCTTGAGGCAAGCCTCTGGGTTACGATACACCCACAGGATTGGCACAGCAGGGCTCAGCTGAGTGTACAGCATGCTACCTGCCTGGGAAGAGACATTTAATATCAAGCTATGTAAAAGGATTTTCAAAAAATTATAGAATATTAATTTTAGGGCAATTTTTCAAAGTGGGACTTTTTTTTGATACACCCTGTAGTGTACTGGCGTTTGATTGGATAACAGATTCAATGAGTTAAAATGTCTGTCCCGTGATACTGTTGCCACTTTCAAGACTTGCTAGTTTTAAAATACGACGCGCTGGATTATTACTAAATTAAAATTTATAAAACTATGCATTTTAGACACTTTAAGAATTCTGCTTTTCACTGAAATATACTTAGGCCAGGCAAGTTTTCTTCCTTTAACACATATTTCAAAAATTTCATTTAATATTTATTTTTAATATTAAAAATAATATATATTTTTTTGTATTTATTTTGGGAATTGTACTAAGAACCTTGAAGACTGCACTTATGCTTCCACTTGGTTAGGGCGGCAACATTAGACATTTTAATAAATGAGGACCACAATAAAAAAATGATCAGAGTAACATTTTCACGTTGTTGAGAAATGATGAATTAAAAATTCAAAACAATCTGAGAAACAAAGCACTGAAAAAATATGCAAAAAATATAAAATATTATAAGTATGAACTACACAGCGGCGATCGCAATGCAGTTGTTACCTCTAGCTGATACAGCAACGCTGCAATTCTTTGTCACTACTTTCGTCTTCTGCGAGCAGCAGCTAAGTTTGCCATCACAAGCTGGTGAAACATGGCAACAGCCATCTGCGCAGGGCGTCTCTCTGTTGCCATGGTATCAGCTACTTCCTGGTTCCGGTAGAGTGCTTAGGGCATCCCGATCTATTCATGCACTCCACTCCTCATTAGGAGTGCCCTTTTCAGCTGTGAGTGTCACTTGATTAGGAGTGACACTCGGTAGTGAAGTGCTAGTGGGTAGGAACCGGATTGGGAATGGGCCCAAGAGCTAAAAAGGTCGCACAGCGCCTCTCTCTCTTTCCCCTTGCGCGCTCGGTGCAATATTATTATATATTATTATATAACGTAGATTTTTCTCATAATATTTAATATATAAAATAAATTTAAAAATTCCAAATTTGGACTGATCGTTTTTCCTTTGTGGTCTTCAATTATCTCCCAATTTTAAGCTGGTTAGTCGCCAACTTTGATGTTTTGAACAGAAATTGCATTTTAAATATGTTTCAGTCTGGTTTTAGATCTGATCACAGTACTGTATCAGCAGCATCTCTTGTTGTGAATTATATTGTTTGTGCTCTTGATGGAGGGCAACACTGTGCTGCCCTGATTTTGATCTATCCAAGGCCTTTGACACAGTTGATCATTCACTCTTAGTTGATTGACTAGCCTCTGTAGGCCTAGATCAGAATGCTTTCCAATGGCTCTCAAGTTATCTTTAAAATAGAACACAATATACTGTGGCAGACTGCACTCAATTAACTCCTCTCAGGGCTAGAGCTGGCTTCTGAAACCTATTAGCCAAATGATTAGCCAATAGCCATTATCAAATAGCCAAATTATTTTGCTCTTGGCCACTAGTTTTTCACCAATTTGTAGTTCACTCATATGAGCAAGTCGTAAGTACAAACTGGTGAAACTGCTTTTAAATTGGTGCTTTATGGCTTTTCAGTACAGTTGTTGTTGTTTAATGTTTTCACTCTGTCTCTATAGCCAGGAAAAGTTTGCCTAACTACAGGCAGGTATCCTATGACTAAGGATGGTAGCTGGACCCATGCACTGAAGAATAGTGAAAGAATATGAAGGTTTTTGCTAAACAACAGCTAAAATGATATCGGGCGGCGCCGGGAGTTAGAGACACATTCCAAATAAGCAGTAGCGCATTATTTATGGGCTGCGTAGATATGGTGTGCCGATAATCATTTCTCATTTCATTTGCATTCATCATGCGGCATGCTGTGTGCCGCGGTCCTGTGACCATTGTGATAGGCTTCAACATTTTGACATGATGGACGGCGTGACCGTCTACCCCCCCTAGGTTGTGGACAAATGGTATGTTTGTGTGGGACAATGTAGGGCATGTTGCCAATACTGAAAGACAGTCCAAAAATTCTGATAATTGAACACTGAGATTCTGTCCCTTGGTTTGTTATATCTCCATGCTTTACCCTATGGCTGATTCAGTATCAACCAATACGCCAATATTAGGACTGAAACATGTTTAACATTACCACATTGAGCTGCATATATGGGCCACTTTTGCACAGAAACAACTTAACAATTCGGCAGTATCTGAACAAAAATTTCATAAAATCATCTGTTAGTCCCATGAAAGCAGCAGACAGCACTTGCTTTAACTTTGTCATCCCTCTGACTCATGCCAAACTAATGCCATTTTAATTTAACAGTAACAATAAACATGCAAAACAATGAAAATAAAAGTTCTATTTTCCATCACCGTAATAAAAGACGATAACTGCTTCAGCAAAGATAACTGTTCTTAACTAAAGCTGAAATGATTTTATACCAAGAGAAGTCTGATTAGGGGAACGTGTGATGGGAGTGAGCTAAAGTGCTGCATTGAACACATACATGACTGTCAGTGCAGAATCTGTTATGCAAGTAATTCTCGTGAAATGTTCAATGTTGTTGTGTTTAAAAATTTAAGGTGTGTTTAATTTACAATGTCAAAGCACCCAACCACAGCTGAAACACAGAATCCACCTTAAAGGGCCATTTTCACAGCCGAGCTAGTATCGTAAACTTGAAAACTTGGTCAATTTATATCCAAGATTGTCTCGGGCATAAATTGTCGGTTCATATCCAAGTTTATCACGGGTGTGACTTGCCAGTTTATCGTTATAGAACGGTTACCCAGAACCGTCCTCCCTAAAAACAACTTAGTGCCTTTAGGGCAGGATACATAATATTTCTCAGTTCAATTTTTTTGGACATTGATTTCGCTTGTGCGAACTTCATTGTTAGTTAGAGCAGCTGTGTGGCCATTGATACTGGAAAGAAATGCTACGTTACCCTCGTGTAATCTCTACTTCAAGCCAAAACGTAAAAAATCGCGGGTATTCTAAGGAATTATATTCTCAGATATATTGCATTTAACTCACTTACGAATACCAAGATCGTGCACAGTTTTAAAATCTGTTGTAACTCAACCACTACACATCCTTGGCTGTGTAAGTGCCCCTTTGAAGTCAGATATAGCCATTGAACGGCAGTAGCCTACTTGTCAGCTGCATTCAATCCATTAAAGAGTTGATGAGTATGTTCAGAATTTAATTTATTACTTACCAGCTTTTGTTTCACACTAAAGCACCATTCGAATATTGTGTTTCAATTGTGTGTGAGTGTAATGTACAATTTCCAATAAAAAATGTAATGAAAATAAACGTATTTTTGGCCCAGGATGCCTAAGATCCAGACCAGTATTAAACTATTAGCTACTGAATAAGCGCATGATTTCAGAACAGTGTCTCCAGGCAATAAAAATGTGGGAAAGTGTCTCAATTTGCCACACACTGGAAAAGGAGAAGAAAATGCGCGAAAAATGGGACACCTAGTCACCCTTAACCCCCCCGCAAAAGATAATGCAGATTTGCATGAATCTCATGAAGCCACTTTTGATAGTCTTCACCACATTTTTCGCCAAATGCATTGTAGACATTGCCAAAATGTCAGACAAATCGCCATTGGCAATTTGGTGACTAGACAGCACAAGCCCTGCTTCTGAAGGGCACAAAAGGGGTACCACAGGGCTCAATTTTAGGACCTGTACTCTTTACTTCATGTATTAATAATATGGTCACTTTTGAAAATGGCTGTAATGTGCACTTCTGTGCTGTTGATACAGTGCTTTACATTTCTGCTTCTTCATTGGATGAGGCGTTATCTGCCTTGCAGACTATGGGGCGCCGTTTGTAAAATAGGGTGTGTTGTTTTATACCGTACAGTTTTTGCACATTTAGCATCAAAAACCAGGAAAAAAGATTGTTGCCATTTTAAACCGTCTCTTTTTCACACATTTACACACAAATATGTGTAAATTGGTGTAGAAAAGGTGATATCATTTTTTGTAGTATAACTTTTTGTAGAAGGAAAAAGAGGACATTAAATACTAAATCTAAACTTTAAATATAAATCAAATTGCTAAATATAAATCTAAACTATATATATATATATATATATATATATAATTAAATATTTAATTATATATATAATTAAATATATAATGATATATATAATTTAAGATTTAAGATTTAAGGTTTAGTTTTAACCTGTTCGCCAGTAGATGGCACTGTCAGCTTAGCATTGCTGTTCTGTGGGTCATACATGACTTGAGCTGTCAGCTCGAGCTAGTAGTCAACAGCGCGCTAGCGAGAAATGGCGACGGGTTTAAGCCAAGATTTGGCAGCAGCCGTACAGATGACTGTTTCCTTAGGTGTACGGACAGCGATATCTTTTTCCGTACCGTTAATGCGTCGCTACTCTGGAATTCTGGTCCCCCCACTTCATTTTCATCCCATATTCGCGTCAATTTGCGTCTTGATTACGGCAACAAAATAAGGCTACAGTTTGCGTACTGTCTTACTTGCTAGGGAGCTGGTTGGCTATCTAGCTAGCAAACTAAAGTGATGTCGAACTGTATAATGTTATAGCTAGCGCGCCAATGTATTTAGCTACATAGCCAACTTGTTTTACAGATCATGTTTCTGATGTAATAGGAAACTTTTAATTCAGTCTACTTTCTCGTCAGTACTTGATAATGGTGATGTTATCTACATGCACACTTCCCCTTCCACCTAGAAAAAGCTTGATATGGTCTATCTTGCAGCTCTTTGTTTAATTACTGGGGAATATTTCAGAACACATCATTGTTCTCTATATGAGGCTGTGGGTTGGCCATCCCTAACTTCTTGGAGAACACAGCACTGGTTGACATTTATTTATAAAGCAATCCTACTTAGGTTATTGAGTTATCTTACATCTTTCCTCACATGGCGCTCTAGTCATTACAAGGCAAGGTCTCTGGATTGGTTGGTTCTTGAGGTCCCCCGAGTCAAAACTGAGCTTGGAAAAACTGCTTTTTCCAATTGTGCTCCAAGGACATGGAATAGGATTCAAGAGACATTTAAACTGGATAAATTAATCTCATTAGAGAAATACAAAAAAGTGATGAAGAATTTAGAACTTGTGGTCTGTCTTTGATTTGAATAATGTTGCCTTAATGTTCTCTGTTGAACATATTAAATGTATTGCTGTATGATGAATTTATTGTTTATATTGTTGTATATTGCTCATATTTTTTATAAAATTGTAATGTGTTTCTGTTGTTAACAGGGCACCATTGCAAATAAGACCGATGTCTCAATGGGTTTCCCTGCATAAATACAGGTTCAATAAATACCATAGGTCCAAATATATTTGGACATCGACAGTGTAATTACAATGTTAAAGGTGCGCTATGCAAGTTTGTTTACTTTCTGCACGATCATATTTTTGTCTCAATTCGCCGACATCTCTCCACGGTCCGCTAGCTGCCTGCCCCTAAATTCACTGTGATAAAAAACCCGGGCTCTGGAGACTGCACAGGCATCACAAACTGCAAATAAACACAAGGGGCACAGGCTGTGCTCCATAACATAACAAACTGTCCCGGCCAATTACCGACAAGAGTTGACAGTTATGGAAGCATGGGAAGGAGGGAATTATGGGAGGGAGGGGCGGGCTACCTCTGTTTTGTTTGAGTTTGAATGTCAACAGAAGTGAAAGTAAACAAGCTTGCATAGTGCACCTTTAACTGATGGCCACAGAGTATTGGAATTGAGATTAAATAATAAATATGAGATAAAAGTGAGGAGTAAGAAAAACAAGTTCAGGCAAGCCACCCAAATATGAATTTGAAAATTGCACAATTTTATTGGTGATGTCTTATGCAGTATTAAGCTAAGTGTTGCCAGTTGAATTAGACATGTATCTCATGGGTATATATATATAAAATGTATTAAGTAAGGGATAATGCCCGACGAGGTGTCCATTATCAGAAATGAATGGACGACGCGGAGGCGTGAACCGTCCGACGCGAAGCGGAGGACGGTTGCTTCCACGAAGTCCATTCATTTCTGATAATGGACACCTCGAAGGGCATTATCCCGCTTATACCATGGTCACTTACAAAAGAAATAAATATTAAATCAATTATTAATTCGTTAATGTTGTTTTTTACCGTTTTACTGTTAAAATAGTAAGTTTATCTCTCGTTGTGACACATTGCCAAGGTAACCGGCTCTGGCCACAGAACCTGCAGCTCGGTCGACCGCAGCTTTCTGTTGCCACAGTTACCAACTAGCATTTGACCCAGCGCAATAATTTAGAACAATCAGGCTATTCACCCAGACCATGGTATAATTTTTGTTAATTATTAGAATACATTCTAATAATTAACAATGCCTAATTATGTATAAACAGGCATTCATAAGGTGTCCCCAATCTTCTGCACATTCTGAACAACAGCATGAAATCGGAAAATTTAACAATACTTAAGGACCCTGACCAATATCATACTTTAAGGGGTCTTCAGGGTAAAGTGAAGAAATAACCATAATAATGTAAAAACTAAGAAATAAACATACTCAACATGATTTTAACCTCATAAAATGTAATATTTTGATTAAAAATTTACATGGTTGCCATGGAAATGGCAGGTTAATGACAAAATCTGAAAATATTTTGTGGCACTGATATTTCAATAACCCTGAAAGGAATGGCTTGAGACTCCAAATGCAGTTCAGCAATGGCAGGGCGTTTATTAGGTGAGCTCATGGTCAGACAGAACAGAAATCAAAGCCAGGCAACAGGAATGGTTTAGGCAAGGCAGAATCGTAAATCAAGGGACAAGCAGAAAGATCTATAAACCAGGATGTCAGTCCGCACAAAGACAGTAACACAGGGAAATACTACAGGGATTGGATGGGGAAGGAAAAGGGGAGTTGGAGAGGATAAGGGTAGCACAAAGGAAATCTCTAACAAAGTTGGTACAATGGGAAAAAAGGGTAAACGTGGTACTCACAATCACTATCTCAATCACACAACGCAAACAACAACGTAAACAAGACTCACGGGAGAAATCACGAAATACAAACTTGCAGAAATCGAGAGAAAAGATGCAGAACGAGACTTGACCAAAGCGAGCTTAGGCGGAAGAAACGAGTCGACAAGAAGCAGCAGGAAAGTGGGTCTTTTATACACAAACAAATTAAGTGGAGGCCCAGCTAAACTCAGAACAGGTGAGAGGAGAGGCGGATCTAGAAAAGCAAGGACGGTGATAGGAGAGAGAGAGAGGAAGTAGGTGGGATCCTAACTTTGAACTAACTAATCACCCGTGCCTAACTGAACTGCTCTAAGTGTGGATAGTCCAATCAGAATAGCAAGAGAGAAGGAAGAGGAATTACCAAACCGAAATGGAAAAGAAAGAGTGAGAATCTTTTTAAGACACCACACAAAGAAACAAGAGGAAAGTAAGACATGAGACTGCAAGCATTCATTCTCTAAACATGAAACATGTAACTCAGAATAAATATATAAATACAATAAATACACTAGAAATATGCTAGAATGGACTAAAACCAACTAAAACCAAGCATACAAACATCACTTCTTAACAAACCCATGGTCAGATTTCACTCAAATTGGTCTCATATGAAAGGTTTAAGATAGTTCTATGAAATGACATAGGATTTTTTTGTTTGGAACATTTATCAATATTTAATGAGCTCTGTTATGTAACCATAAAGAAAATCACTATCATCAACCTGCTTCATTTTCAAAATTAACCCCCCAGGGATGCACCTATCTAGAAAATCCGAAGTCATTTCATAGATCTCCAACAGATACAATTTCAGTCCAAATTTCAAGGCAATTTCAGATGAATATTAATGATTTTACAAATGCCACAAGGTTGAAAATCTGTCAAAATTGTGTTTTTTGGTAATTTGCATTTAAAGTCACAAGTAACAATTGAGCAGAGGAAAAACGTAGATTCTTGGTGTTTACTGGCATCTCACTGCATTCCTTTATTTATTTTATTTATTTCATGTTAAAATTAAAAATATTGAAATTTTCAAAAAAAATTGACATTTTTACCCTGAAGACCCCGTAACATAATTACACACATATTGAAGCAGACAGTAATAATTGATAGATGTTAAGTGTCACATTTTTTCCATGCACACAATTTAAGTGCAAGCCATTCGAGCTCCCGGTTGTCTCCCATGCCTCCCGCGGGCTGGAAGGCTGTGGGGGAGTAACCCCCTGAGGGCCCATCCTTGGCCACTCAGGACTGCATTTTGAATGCACACTAAGGGTGAGGTATTATTATTTACATGCTTTTAACACCATGGAAGTGTTAAAATATATTAGGCAAAACTATAGAAATGATTTCAGCTCTGAATTACATTGTATAAGGCACTCTCCTGCAGCAGGACTGCAAAGTTCGGAAACTCAGCGCCTCATATTTTTTACAATCATTAACCACTGCAATCGTAAATTAACTTTTCGATGAACTAGTGTCCCTCAACCAAACTTTTGGCCTTTGAATTGTTTTCAGTAATTCTAACCACATCAGTGGTGTGAAATTTTGAGAGCGAAAGAAGGCTTTTTATGAAATGTACCATTTCCATGCTGACAAGCCATATAGCTACAGTCACAGAAGCTAACTGGAAAAACAAGGCACCCACATCTGTTTATGAGCACCATCTTGTGATATAGGTGTATACCGAATGTAAAGTTGGTTAAATCGGTATGGCTCAGCACTGTAGCAGGCTAGTTAAGCGCCACTCACATAACTAAGTTCACGTTACTTAACTTGATAGCGTGCATACAGTACTTTTTCAAAATCTTTATGTACGTAACATTAGTTTGTTTGCTAACGGGCTAACATTAGCCAGCGACTCAGAATTTAAAACCATTGCTCATTCAGCCGCAAATGTCCGTGACTCAGACTGACTAAGCATAGCGATGTAGTCAGTGCAGTGCTAACACACAATGGGCACTAATGGAAATTACATTTGCTTTCCATTAAATTACACAATTCAGTTATGTGATAAACAGAATCTTATACTCTTGGTCGTGTCATGAGGAAGTTGTAAAACTCGTTGAGTAAATTTTGGGTTTGTTGCTCACTAAAGCTTGCAACAAACGTAAAATTTACTCAATTCTTTTCATGACTTCTGTATCACACGCCTACTTATGTAAGATCCTCTATATGCAATTTGGCTGTGGCCTGTGGCCCTGAATACCATTTTTGTAAAAATACCCAAATAGTCTAACTACAATGGCAACTAGAGGCACTCGTACAGTGCAAACCTCCGCCACAATCCAAATGTGCATGAGTGGGAGCAAAGTTGAGTTATCGCGTGTGATAGGATTTCAAGATGGCTGCCGTGGCGGCCATATTGTTTCACTGATCGCAGTCAAAATCAATAGGGTCTATCCTTGATGTAATAGCAATCCACCCACAAAATTTCAGACAAATCCGTATATTACTTTTTGAGTTATCGCGTGTGATAGTACTTCAACATGGCTGCCGTGGCGGCCATATTGTTTCAGTGATCGCAGTGAAAATCAAGATGGTCCATCCTTGATGTAATAGCAATCCACCCACAAAATTTCAGGCAAAGCCGTGCATTACTTTTTGATTTATGTTGTTCACAAACAGACAGACAAACAGACAAACAGGGGCGAAAACATAACCTCCGCCCCAACTTCGTTGGCAGAGGTAATAATGTCACCTGGAACTTGACCATACATTTTTTGTGCATAAGATTGTAAACTCAGACTAGATTTAGAGCTTCAGAGGAAACTGAAAGTTTGCATGTGATAGCACTATTCACTGTGTAATCTGATGCACACTGTCCAGGCAAAGAAAGTCATACCAATATTTTGTTGGACCACCGACAGCTTTAAATACAGCAAGCATTCGCCCTGGCATCCTTTCAATAAGCTGATACAATGTAGCATCATTTATTTCTGTCCAGAGTTGCATTAATTTTTCTTCAAGATCTTGCATTGATGATGAATCGAGAGTCGGACCGCTGCGTAAAATCGTCTCCAGCACATTCCAAAGATTCTCAAGGTGGTTATGGTCTGGATTCTGCGGTGGCCATTCCATGCTTGAAAATGACATCTCATGCTCCCTGAACCACTCTCTCACAATTTAAGCTCGAAGAATCCTAGCATTATCATCTTGGAATGTGTCCATACCATCAGGAAAAAAAAAAAATTAATTGATGGAAAAACCTGGTCATTCAGTATATTCAGGTAGTCAGCTGGCCTCATTTCTTGGGCACATATACAGTGCTGTGAAAAAAATATTTGCCCCCTTCCTGATTTCTTATTCTTTTGCATATTTGTCACACTTAAATGTTGCAGATCATCAAACAAATTTTAATATTAGACAAAGATAACCTGAGTAAATACAAAATGCACTTTTAAATGAGAATTTCATTTATTGAGGGAAGAAGCTATCCCAACCTACCTGGTCCTATGTGAAAAAGTAATTTCCCCTAAACCTAATAACTGGTTGTGCCACCCTTGAGGACAGAAACTGCAATCAAGCCTTTGCAATATGAGGTTATACGATAACACGGCGTCCGTGGTTTCCAAAAAAAAAAAATTTGAAATTTTGACTCATCTGACCACAGAACAGTTTTCGATTTTGCCTCTGTCCATTTTAAATGAGCTTTGGCCCAGAGAAGTCAGTGGCATTCCTGGATTATGTTCACATGTGGCTTCTTCTTTGCATGATAAAGTTTTAACTTGCATTTGTGGATTGCACGGCAAACTGTGTTCACAGACAATGATTTCTGGAAGTGTTCCTGAGCCCTTGCAGTGAATTCCAGTGCAGAATTATGCCTTTTTGTAATGCAGTGCTGCCTGAGGGCCCAAAGATCACGAGCATCCAATAATGACCTTTGGCCTTGTCCCTTGCGCACAGAGATTTCTCCAGACTCTCTGTATCTTTTGATAATCTTATGTACTGTAGATGGTGGGATATTCAAAATCTTGGCAATTTTATATTGAGGAAAATTTTTCTGAAATTGTTCCACAATTTTTAGACTTTTTATGCCCAGTCATGTGATTGACCAGTTGCCAATTAACCTAATTAGTTTCAAAATGCTCCTCCAGCTGATTTTTATTAGTACCTTTTACATTTCCAGCCTTTTGTTGCACTCCGATCTTCATGCTCCCTAGCAAATTGAAACCTTTTTTCTGGTTTTCCTCACTAATAAGAGGTCTTCTGAAGGTCACACAACTATTTAGTCCCAATCCCTTGAGTTCTCGTTGTATTGAGCCTGTGGAATTACTCTTACTCAATCGTTTAAACATAGCCGTGAGTTCTACTGTTGATTTTTCACAATTTGATTTCATCAAATGTATAAGTGATCATTGACCTGGATAATTCAAGATTTTTTTTCCAACTACATTTCTGCCTCGAAGATACTGGTTCACCACTGTCCTTTCAGGTCTTAATAATGCATTTGACAGTTTGTAACCAATTTTTGATCTCCTTAGTTGTTTTCTTTGCTTGATGCAGGCCAATAATTTGACTACTCTGAAACAGAGTAACATCTTTTCCACGACCACAAGATATTTCTTATCCTCTTCCACTCTGGACTTGCCATTAGAAGGATTTTTTTGTGGCTCTCACCTTGCCTTAAAGCGCATTACTTCACCAAACCCATACTCATTTACACTTTCTAATTAGCAACTAAGCCTCAATTTGTCCAGTTGTGAGGATCAATCAGTAGAATTACTTACTATTTCTCCTCAGCTTACATTATTGTTTATTGCAATAGTAATACAGCATTTTCCGATCCACATTAATGGTGACATGAAACATCAATGTCTTTCGAAGCTACTGAATTGCCTTACCTCACAAAATGGTGTATTTTTTTTCTGGGTCAGTGACCGACCCGGCTTGTTACGCCTAAGAAAATGTCTTAACAAATGCGGCTTTGCCGACTCAGGTCCGTGTGTGAAGTTTGCGTTTGTAAAAATAAAACTCTGTCTACAACCAGTGACATTACCATAATGCAGATTAACTCTCAACCTGTTCCCAGTTAAGAATCACACAATTAACTGAATTAATTTGCTGAGCGAATAGGCTACCAAAAAGCTGCATGGCCATCAATGACTTAGACATGTACCTTTGCATCAATGAGGAAGGCTACAATATGAGATTGCATGGACGTCAATAACTGAAATTACTCGAGATTCCATCTTAAAGTAGAATGTTATGTTATAAATGCTGCTGAAGATGGTGGTTGGATAAGGTTTAGATTTCATTTCTAATTCGATAATTACTGTTCTGACAATCTCATTTTGTAGCCTTCTTACAACTTTCCCAGAAGCTGGACAATAAAGACTCCATCAATGATTTTGCATCCATGAAAGTTTGACACATGGCAAGCTTTTTAAATGCATGCCATGCGCCGATGAACTGATAGCCAATTTACTGAATTATTCTACAACGTATTACCAAAACATCAACTTAAGAAGCATTTGTAATTTAATTAATTAATTAGTATGGCATCTAGACAAGGAGTGTGCAACTGCACTTCACTGCAAATGTGGCCACCTTGAGGAACATAATGCTGGCGAAGAAAGAGAACAAACAATCAGCAGGTGACGGAATGATCATGGGTTATCTTCTTCAGCCTTTAATCGCATTACCCGCCTTGACTTGCTCTTTCATCCATATCAGATGATAAATCGACACCAACTTCTTCCTGGTGATATGCGGCGTTGCTTAAATTTCTGCCAATGGCTGCTTGCACAACAACAACGTGTTCTTAAGGATTTCATCACTGGCAGTGAATCAGGCCATGAATGCCATGGTCAATTCTCATAACATCAGGGAATACCGGCCTCGGGGAGAACAACCGCTTGATTTTGATTACCAAGCCAAGCAGAATTACTACACATTGTGCTTCATTAATTGACAATATATTCACCAATTGTATGGAAAGAAGTTTAGTAAGTGGACTGATGATAAATGACATAAGTGACCATTTGCCTGTTTTTGTGATTTTTGATAGTGACTGTAACTACTGAGAGCAAATCACCGCACTCACGACCAAAAAATGCCAAGGTGCCAGATAACCAAATAACAACTAGTAAAAAAAGAGTATCTGCACACTTGGATCAATGCAAGTCTCTTTAATACACCAAGCTTTCGGTCAAAGGACCTTCATCAGGGTAACGATCAGCACTTGAGTACAATGAACAATCTTATGTGTTTCAATAGCCAATCACTGAATCAGTTACACCTGCGCTGCACCAATCCTGCTCAGATGGAGAAAAGCATAATGGAGTCTTCTCTGCACTGCAATGGATACCACTATCAAAAGGAGAAAACAAAGATTTACCACATGAGCCATATACTAACAAAAATAACTAAACAATAAAGAAAAAAAAAAGTTTTTGAAAAAATGTATGTATGTATAAGACAAAATAATACATATATTAAATGGGTAAAGAAATTGCACAGACATCAGGAAAACCATCATAGAATGCAATATCTCCAACCATAATCAAATTAAGACCTCAAACAAATCCATAAAAATCCATATCATAACATAACACTTATATCAAAATCAACATTTAACCCCTTAGGGTGTAAAGAGTCTAATGTGTGTATCCAAAAGAGTTCTGTTTGACATAATCTTTTATTGATATCTCAACCTCTTGGTAACTGTACATGCTCTATTCCCTGAAAACGGAGGGAAGAGATGGGATGAGAAAGAGCATTAAAATGACTGGCAACTGGATAATTAGGATCAGCACGTCTGATGGAACCTTTATGTTCACTGATCCTCTGCTTTAAACTCCGTGTGGTTTAACCTACATACACCATATCACAGGGACATTTTAGTATGTAGATCATATTTTTAGTGTTACATGTAATAAAACCTCTCACCGAATAACTTTTACCAGATCTGGAATGTTTAAAATCAAAAGATTTAGGAGTATTATTACATTGGGCACAATTGCCGCATGGATAATTGCCATTTCTCAGAGGTGCCAAGAGGGTCTGACTTGGTGCAGTTTGAATACTAGCCCTGTCCACCCTATTACAGAGATTAGGGCCCCGTCAATACACAAATAAAGGTGGATCTTTAAATTTATCATTCAATGAAGGATCATTAGAAATTAAATGCCAATATTTCATAATGATATTTTTAATCATATTAGCCTTTGGAGTATAAGTGGTAATAAATGAAACGGAAAACTTCTTATCCCTTTTAAAACTCTTCTTTAATAGTTCAGAGCGTTGTGTAGAGAGTGCAGTATTGTAGGCCTCATTAATACTTTCAGGGGAGTAGCCCCTGGCCAAGAAACGTTGTTTCATATCAGAGGCACTCACAGCAAAGTCCTCAATTGAGTGGCAAATACGTCTAAGTCTATAGAATTGGCTCTTAGGTAGGCCATGTATGAGTGCTTTAGGATGAGAACTACTAGCCAAAAGGAAGGAGTTACGGTCAGTTTCCCTCTTATGAAGAGAGGTAAGAAGTTTTCCATCTTCTAATTTGAACCACATATCAAGGAAATGCACACATTTAGGATCAGAATCAACTGAAAACTTCAAATCAGGGCTCATGGAATTGAGATAAGTGAAAAAATCTGTAAACTCTATTTGAGACCCTTTAAAAATGCATAGGATATCATCAAGATACCTGAAATATTTTATGATATTGTGATATAAGGGATTTCTGTTCTCATTAAAGATAAACAGTTGCTCGACATAACCAACATAAAGATTGGCATAACTAGGAGCAAAATTACTCCCCATACTTGTACCTTTGACTTGCAAGAAATAGTCTCCCTGGTGGAAAGAAAAGAAATTGAATTTAAGAATTAGCGATGCTAAATCACAAATAAAAGCACTTGGGGGACACATATCTTCCTGTCGGTCTTGTAGATAATACTCAAGTGCTACAATACCTCTCTCATGAGAGATGTTTGTATATAAGCTTTCCACATCAAAAGTAACCAAGATGGTATCAGGAGGGAGTTCTTGCAATACAGAGGTTTTGTTTATCACATCAGTAGAGTCTCTCACAAAGGCAGGAAGCTTTTGAACATATGGTTTAATATAGTAATCAACGAAATTGGATAATGGTTCCAATAATGACTCATTACTAGCCACTATGGGTCTGCCCTTAGGGTTAGTCAGACTCTTATGGATTTTTGGGAGCATGTAAAAGACAGGGGTGACAGGATGTTTTCTATTCAGATAATCAAATTCATATTTAGTTATCCAATTTTGTTCTAGAGCTCAAGTGGTGAGATCATTAATAATCTTTTGGAAATCAGCAGTGGGATTATTCTTTAATTTTCTATAAAATTGGCCATCATTCAACTGGCGATATGCCTCTGCTATATAGTCAGCGCTGTTAAGAATGACTATAGCTCCCCCCTTATCCGCTGCTTTTATCACAATATCAGCATCACATGCAATAGTGACTGTAAAAAACAGAATGAAGAACTTAAAATTAAATTTAAGAGAATAAGAACTGAAGATTCCATAATAGCATTCAGGGAAGAATTACATGCTGAAAACTAGGAATACCTATATAAAGAAAATGATATCAACATAGCTTATGAGGCATTTTTGAAAATATTCAAAAAATTATATGACAAAAACGGTCCAATTAAGCAACACAATATGAGGCAAAATAATACTAACAGACCATGGCTCACAAAAGGTTTGCAAAATGCCTGTAAAAAAAGGAACTCTCTGCACAGACAGTTTATAAAATGTAGATCTGAAGAGACCGAACAAAAATATAAGAAATACAAAAATAAACTTACAAACATTATAAGGTCATGCAAAAAGGATTATTATACCAAAATATTAGAGGACAACAGAAATAATATTAAAGGAATATGGAAAATATTAAACAATGTAGTAAGGAATACTTCTAATGATAAAAAAAATATCCAGAGTGCTTTACTGATGATAACAAAGAAATTGATAATATGAATGATGTGGTTTGTGGGTTCAATGATTTTTTTGTAAATATTTGACCAAATTTGGCTAAAAAAAATCGTTGATAAAAAATCAAAAAATGGGATGGATGATAAAAAATACATATCAAAAATCCAAACTCACTCTTTCTCCATCCTGTAAATTCAAAAGAAATCATACATGTTGTGAACAAATGTAAAAACAAAACATCCACTGACTGGAATGGAATTGATATGTTTATAATCAAGAAAGTCATCCATAGTATTGCAAACCCACTATCCTACATTTGCAATTTATCTTTGGTACATTTCCCAAAGAAATGAAAGCCGCAAAAGTCATTCCATAATAAATAGCTGGGGACAAACAGCAATTCAATAATTACAGGCCTGTGTCTTTACTGTGTCAATTCTCCAAAATACTGGAAAAACTATTTGTTAAAAGGCTAGTTGATTTTACAGAAAAACATAATCTATTGGGAGATAGTCTGGTTTTATAGCTAACAGATCCACATCAATGGCAATACTGGATTTAGTAGAAGAAATCACTAATTGTTTGGATAGTAAAAAGTATTCAGTAGGAGTTTTTATTGATTTAAAAAAAGCATTTGACACCCTGGACCATGATATATTGTTTAAGAAGATGGAAAGATATGGGATGAGAGGGGTTGTGCTAGACTGGGTGGAAAACTACATGAGAAAGAGAAAGCAGTTCGTTAAAATAGGAAACCACATGTCAACATGCCTGGACATAACAGTTGGGGTACAACAGGGATCTGTTTTAGGGCCAAAACTGTTTATTTTGTGTATAAATGATATATGTATGGTGTCACAAAAATGTAAATTTATTTTATTTGCTGACGACACCAATGTTCTTTGCTCTGGGGAAAATCTGTGGCAGCTTTTGAAGGAGGTCTCATCTGAAATGGTCAAATTGCAAGAGTGGTTTGACAGAAATAAGTTATCATTAAATTTGAGCAAAACTAAATTTATGTAGTTTGGGAAAAAAGATGTACACACAAACTTACAGATAACAATTGACAAAATTAACATTGAAAGAGTTTATGAAAACAAATTTCTAGGTGTGATCATAGATGACAAAATCTGCTGGAAACCCCAGATCAATTACGTAAGGACAAAAGTGGCAAAGAGCATTGCAGACATTGGGAAAACAAAAAACTTACTGAATCTCTACTCCCGGCACATTCTTCATTCTTCACTCATATTACCGTATCTCCTGTACTGTGTGGAAGTTTGGGTTAACACTTAGAAAACACTTGGCTTGCTAGGGCATTCGCGAATTATTACCATTAGCGAACTTTAATGGCATTTCAAAACGAAACTACTTTAGATCTTTCAAACTTATGTAGTTGGAATGAAATACAACGGTTGCTCATTTATTTCTTCTGCCTGCATCCTTGGGAAGAGAAACGATGGATAGCATGTTCCTATTATTACACCCTGTTGCTGCTTAAGAATAATAAGTAATTAAGTAATAATAAGTCATTTTTTTTCCTGTTTTATGCATGCAAGTAAAACACCAATGGAACTTGTCATCCATGATGACAGATCTCATATTAACCCTTGCACTTCCATGCGCAACAGACTTTTATTTTGCAAAATTCAAATTAGCCATGTTCACTGAAGCGTGAAAACTGAACCACGACACTGGTGTCAATCAAGGGAGAATGACATGGTATATCAACACGTAAGACCAGATTTCTAAACATATTCGCATTTTAGTTTTATGGTGTTTTTTCTGAGAGTCTTCTTTTTTCTGATATACTCTGCATAGGTCCCGGAAAGAAAATTCTTGTTCTTGTGGGTCCAGACAAATCAATCCAAATGGGCTACTCCCATTTGTATGTGGTAGGTTTTTCACCATTTTGAATTTTGTACAAAACGTTTTCTTTCCTATCCCTCCTCTATTTTTTGAGCAATCGTGACCAAATTTAATTCAGGAGATCTGTGGACTGAGCTGGAAAAAAGTCCTTTTTTGGAATTTTGATATTCCATTCCATTTTAGAAAAATTGACTGTGAGAGTTACCTTAAATGATGATCATTTGAAACACCTTTATGCAATTCCATTGCTTCCAATTATCTTATTTCATTTAAATGATTTAGATGATTATGAAACACATGCATTGCTTCCAAACCCCTGAGTAAACAAAAGTGTGAGAAGTCCTGAGTCATAACGAAGGTGAAACTGATAAACCTCCATGCAGGAAGATTTGAATACCGCACGAGAATCTCTTACATATGCGTTGATTGAATAATTGCTGACTACAGCAGGGGAACGTAAATATGCCACTGACTCATGCCGAATGCATGAGAGTTGACAAGTATGCATTATTAATGAAAACTGACCACACCTGATATTGTTGAGAGTTTTTGGTGTTTCTGTAATGGTAATTTAAATGAATGATTGAAAACAGGTCATGACCAGTCATTATTTTTAAGGGATGGTTTGAGCTTCCCCTATCGCCAGTTCACCAGCCGCCACCGCCAGCTGTACCAAGTACTGACAGGGTGGGTATTGTCGTTGTACACGTCGTCCCAGCATATCCCATATGTCTTCTATGGGGGAGAGGTCAAGCAACAACACAAGCCAAGGCAAGGTTTCGATTTGGTGCCTTTGGAGATGGTCAAGGACAGCCCTTGCACGATGAGCTCTGGCATTATCATCTTGGTAGAGGAATCCAGGTTCATGATGGCATGCAAACGGCAGCACATGTGGAGTGATGATACTGTCGCGGTAGTACACCCCTGTGACTCTCTTGTGGCAGATATGGAGGTCAGCTGCCTGTCATAGTGACTCCACCCCACAGCATAACTGACCCTCTCCCATACCGATCATGTGGAATAATAGCACCTGGCTGATTACGTTCACCTAGGCTAGGCCAAACACTATGATGACCGTCATAGAAGTCCAGATTGGACTGTGACTACTGTGACTGCTGAACATTACACGTGACCATGGGGCACTGCTCCATTATCGATGCTGTTGACACCACTGTCTCCTTTTCTGCCGATGACGATCTGAGAGGGGCAATGGGATATAAGATATAACCTTGCTCGCAAGTTGGCAGCATGCAGACGGTTTCGTATATTCTGCGTTGAGATGAGGTTTCCTCTAGCCAGGAGATGCCTTTGTTGCAGCTGTGTTGCATTCAGTCGCCCGTCACGTAGGGCTCTATTGACGATCTGGTGGTCATCTCACCTGGTTATGCATCTTGGATGCCCTCTTCAAATCTGTCCTGGACTCGGCTGATGGCTCAGCTGTCCTGGACTCGGGGAGACATACAGTTGTCTGGCTGTGTAAGTCTGGGTTCTTCCGGCCTAGAACATCCCTATGGCCTGCAATCTTTCTTCTTCCCAGAGTCTTTTTATCGTCAAAAGTGGTGAAATGATGGATGAGTGTGGTTCTAGGCATGCTTTTATACCCATATACAGTACCAGCATGGATAAAGGTACCACTAAATTTAATGAGAAGTTGGCTTTGCGTTTTTGTCCACCTTTCTCTGATCGGCCTGGCGGGTGGCGTAGGATTACAATGGGTGTCGGTGTAGTCCAGGCAGGCAGAAATTGGGGGGACTGTCGATAAGGGGGAGCAGTTTTTGGGAATGACTGGAGTGTACCAGATGTTAATGCAGACCTTGAATTTTGGCTAGAATAAACTACTGCAAATGTTTCGGATACGCAAGCTCGAAATACCACGACAGAAAAATTGAACGCAAAACTATGCAAAACTGTTTACCTCTGTATTAAATAACCATTTTGTAAGAAATACGGATATGTGGGCGGTTTGCGTGGTTTTATTGTTGAAAACATTCCTATTGACTGTTTGTAACAGCATGTATAGCGCGTTACGAGACAACCCGGTCTTACAAGCGTTTTTATTCGCGATAAAAATTAACAACTTCATTGACTGTGAAAGTTGTTAAAAGATTCCACGGATGTAAAATACATAAAGCGCTCTATCGGCAAATATTACGGCAAAAATATTATGGCAAAAGTACATGAATTTGCAAACATTAACTTTCCTGGAAATAAATATATCGCCAACTGCGCAAAAGAAAATCTGTAGCAAAAATAACTCCAGGCGTTTAGACTATACTACAAATATAATGGACTTCATGTTACCCGACGAAAATATTTTAACGCTGAACTTATTTGGACTTCTTTGCGACGGGGATTTACACTAACATATGTGTGAAACGGCCAGCCAACATGCCTTCTCACTCACCCAACTTCTCGGTTCAGTGAGCAGGGCACGTCCACCTGACTTTCGGCTGACACGCGGCCAACGGCTCGCTGGTGAAAGTGGAACCTTTATTCACGCTGGTATTGTGCATATGCACAAAAAGCATTTGCATGGCAGCATTTGCACTGGGAAGGCATGATGTTACTTTTCACATGCACCCCCAGGTGAGTTTAGGTGCTCTGTTTCTGAAAACTTTGAAACATAGCGGTTAATGGGATATGTACTGAAACATGCCAATTGCTAGCCACAAACATACTCAAAAATCTCACAAAAATCTAAATTCAGGTACTTTCCACAGTTTGTTGAATTTGACGATCCCCTACCTTTTGTGAGCAGTATAGTAAAGATTCTGTGGTCCAAGTCTTATTTTTGGATGACTCACTCACTCAATCCTCTTCGTGCCCTTGGGCACATAAGGCCATTACCAGAGACCACCACTGCTTTCTGTCTTTCGCCTTTCTTGTTAGTTAACCCCAGCTGATTCCGTCTGCCCTCATCTCTTTCTCCACTGTCCGTCGCCAGGCCTCTCTCGGTCTTCTATTTTTGGATGAACAAGCACTTTAATCACTCTCCCTGCTCTGAAACAACTTTGTTTTGGCTTATAATTTTTGAACCTAAGGTCATAGAAAGAAAATTATTTTCATGCTGGATTCTGTGGGCCTATTCAAATCTATCCACATAGGCTACTCCCATTTGAGTAGAGGTACCCTCTCGACAAAAGTGGTGGGAAACAGTACCCAAAAGAGGTTCTTGGGCTCATAATCACAGAGAAACCCATTTCGGTGCTGCATGGCACCAATCTTAGAAAGATTCTGTGTAGCACCTTTGTCAGATGGTTCCAAATACAACCCCAATTCCGAAATAGTTGGGACGAAGTGTAAATTGTGAATAAAATCAAAATGCAATGACTTACAGATCATATGAGCCAATATGTACTTTACAATAGAACATAGATAACATTTCAAATGTTGAAACTGAGACATTTTACATTTTTATCCACAAAATGAACTCATTTCAAATTTTCTGGCTGCAACAGGTCTCAAAAAAGTTGGGACGCAGGCAAAAAAGGGCTGAAAAAGCAATTAATACATAAGAGAATCAGTTGAAAAAACATTTAGCAAGTAATTACATTAACTGGCATCAGGTGTGTAACATGAATGGCTATAAAAGGGATCTCTTAGAGAGGCTGAGTCTCTCAGAAGTAAAGATGGCCAGAGGTTCTCCGACCCCTGAAGGCTTGGGTAAAAAAAATTGTGGAATACTTTAAAAACAATGTTCCTCAACATCAAATTGCAAAGGCTTTGAAGGTCTCATCATCGACAGTGCATAACATCATCAAAAGATTCAGAGAAACTGGAAAAATCTCTAGCAAAGTGGCAAAGTGTCCTGTGGTCAGACGAGTCCAAATTTGACATTCCTGTTGGAAATAATGGGCATCGTGTCCTCCGGGCTAAAGAGGAGAAAGACCACCCCTCCTATTAGCAGCGTTCAGTTCAAAAGCCAGCATTAGTGCGTATGGTGTGGGACACTTGCATGTTTTAAAAAGCACCATGAGTGATGAAAGGTATATAAAGGTTTTAGAGGAACATGTGCTTCCCTCCAGATGACATCTATTCCAGGGAAGGCCTTGTGTATTTCAGCAGGACAATGCAAAACCACATACTGCAGCTATTACAACAGCATGGCTTCGTAGTAGAAGAGTCCGTGTGCTGAACTGGCCTGTCTGCAGTCCTAATTCTTCACCGATTGAGAACATTTGGCGCATAATTAAACGAGAAGTCCGTCAAAGGAGACCCAAAACTCTCCAGCAGCTGGAAGCCTGTATTAAACAAGAGTGGGATCAAATTCCACTGGCTAAACTCAAGAAACTTGTCTCCTCAATTCCCAGACGCCTCCACTCTGTGTTAAAAAGAAGAGAGGATGCTACACCATGGTAAACAGGCCCCTGTCCCAACTTTTTTGAGACCTGCAGCAGCCATCAAATTTGAAATGAGCTGATTTTGTGGATAAAATTGTAAAATTTCTCTGTTTCAACATTTGCTGTGTTATCTCTGTTCTATTTTGAATAAAATACTGGCTGGTGTGATTTGAAAGTCATTGCGTTTTGATTTTATTCACAATTTACACTTTGTCCCAACTAAATCAGAATTGGAGTTGTAGAACCATTTGAGGCTCCATTTTGTACTATATTTCTGAAACAAAATGGAGCTAAACAGAGATGGAGTATGCTGGACTAACTGCTATGAAGTTTGTACAGGGCCGCAATAATAACAGACAGAGTATCATCATGTCCTCTGTGAGGGGCACTGGAAAATTTCTGTGTTAATGTTGTGTTTTTATTCTTTCCCCAGTTAACTAAACTAAACTTATGATCCAGAATAGGAATCAAATACAAAGGCACAGTAACATCCAGTAGTAGGGTTTATTGATAGTAAAACAGTCGACAGTGGGAAGGAGCCAAGAGGGTAGTTCAGATGTTTCAGGTGAGGCAGTGTGGGTGTAGCCAGTGCCTGGCCAATGGTTTTCTGGGACAACTGCCTGATGGAGTTCACACTATGCCATAGCTGAACTGTCAGATGGCAGGATGGACGAGTTTAGGAACGCAGTCCCTATCCTGATGACTGCAGAAGGCTTGACAGCTGTTTCCTAATAAACTGGGCCAAGGAACAAACAGAGTAGATTAAGAGGTATATGGTCCTTAACCTGGAAAGCGAGAGAGAGGCATGGGAGCTTGTTCTTATTAACTGGACAAGAATGAGTACTTCCATATATTGCTATCATTAAAGGTTACGAATTACAACCCCATTTCCAAAAAAGTTGAGATGCTGAGTAAAATGTGAATAAAAACACAATGTAATGATTTTCAAATCATTTAAACTTCGTATTTATTTGAAAATAGTACAAAAAAATATATGAGATTTTTAAACTGAGATATTTTATTGTTTTTTTTTTTTTTTTTTTGGAAAATGTGAGCTCATTTTGAATGTGATGCCAGCAAAGCGTCTCAATTAATTTGGCACAGGGGCACGTCTACCACTGTGTTGCATCACGTCTTCTTCAATCCACTCTCTGTAAGTGTTTGGGAACTAAGGAGACCAACTTCTGCAGTTTCAGAGTAAAATGTTTTCCCATTCTTGTTTCTCGTGGGATTTCAGCTGCTGAATACTTTGCAGCCTCCTTTGTCATGTTTTGTTTAATAATGTGCCAAATACTATCAGTGGGTGACAGGTCTGGAGTGTAGGCAGACCACTTTAGCACCTGGTCTCTTTAACTACAGAGCCATGATGTTGTAATACATGCAGAATATGGTGTTTGGCATGATGTTGCTAAAGTGAGGAAGGCCTTCCCTTAAAAAAGGCATCTGGATGACGGTAAATGTTCCACCGAAACCAAGTTACGCAAGTTGCCTATACCATGTGCACTAATGCACCGCAATGCCATCATGGATGCTGGCTTTTGAATTGTTTGCTGATAACAAGCCGGATGGCCCCTCTCCACTTCAGCCCAGACGACATGGCATCCCTGATTATCAAAAGAATATTACATTTTGATTAGTCAGACAACAGAGCAGTTTTCCACTTTACCACAGTACATTTTAAATGAGCTTGGGCCCAGAGAAAGCGGCAGCTTTCTGGATCTTGTTTACATATACACTACCGGTCAAAAGTTTTAGGACACCTCAATTTTTCCTTTTTTTTCATAGAAAATTATGCAGTTTAATGTCTCATTGTACTCTGGAATGAAAGCATAGACACGATAGAACAAATTAATAATCGAAGTTAAAAAAGAAATCATGGAATCAATTTATAAACTAAAATGTATTTTAAACTTTTGACTCAAAGTACCCACCTTTGGCAGATATAACGGCTGAACACACTCGTGGCATTCTTTCTACAATGGAAATCAAATATTCTTCAGAAAGTTCTTCCCAACTCTGTTGCAGAAGTTCCCATAAATGTGTGGCTCTTGTAGGTTGCTTTGCTTTCACTCTTCTGTCCAGTTCATCCCAAACCATCTCGATGGGGTTTAAGTCCGGAGACTGTGCAGGCCACTCCATGTTTTCAAGCTTACCATCTTGCTATTTTTTCCTAAGGTTGTTCTGGCAGAGCTTGGACTTATATTTTGGGTCATTATCTTGCTGTAGGATGAACCCCTGACCAACTAGGCACATACCAGAGGCTACTGCACGGCGCAGCAGAATGCTATGGTAGCCGTTTTGGTTCAGGGTGCCATTCACTCTATAAGTCACTGACCCTGGATCCAGCAAAACAGCCCCAGACCATTACGCTTCTTCCTCCATTTTTCACAGTTGATGTCACACACTCAGGAACCATCCTTTCACCTACTCGACGGCGTACAAAAAACCTGGGTAACCTTACCTTTTGTTTAAAACTTCTGACAGTTGACCACTTACCTTTGTACCATTTCAAGCTATTCGTTGGACTGGAACTGCATAATTTTCAATAAAAAACTGGAAAAATTGGGGTGTCCTAAAACTTTTGACCAGAGGTGTATATGGTTTAATCTCAACATGGCAGAGTTTTAACTTTCATTTGTGAATGCAGTGACAAACTGTGTTTACTGACACTGGTTTACTGAAGTGTTCCTGAGTCCATGCAAAGATTTCCACAACAGAATCCTGTCTGTTTTTAATGGAGTGCCACCTGAGGACCATAAAATAACAGCCATTCGGATTTGGATTTTGGTCATGTCCATGCGTACAGAGATTTTTTTCTGATTCTTTTAAAGATATTATGTACCATAGAGGATAGAATCCCAAAATTCTTTGCAATTTTAAGTTGGAAATGTCGTTATTCTTAAATTGTTGAACTATTTCCCCATGCAGTGTTTCATAGAGTGGTTAATCCCTCACCATATTTGCTTATGAAATACTTTTTCATACCCAATCACTGACCTATTGCTAAATAATCTAATTGGCAGAAAGATATTCAGGTATTCTGCCACTTGTCTTTTTTTAGCATCACACAACTTTTCCAGTCTTTTATTGTCCTGTACCAACTTTTTAAAAATACGTTGCTGGCATCAAATTCAAAATAAGCAGATATTTTTTTTCAATAAATGATAAAGTTTCTCAGTATTATATTTGATACATTGTCTTTGTCCTATTTTCAATTAAATATGGGGTTTTAATTCATTTATAAATCATTGCATTGTTTTGTTGACATTAAGCACAGAGTCCCAACTTTTTTTTGGAAATGGGGCAGTAATTTCAAAGGACAAGAGTCAACCTCTCAAATACTGATTGGAAGTGCGTGTAGCAAGCGACAGTTCAGCAACTTGCATGATTGAGACACAGCTGGTAAGAGAGAAGCATGCAAGAGGCAAACCAATCAGGAACAATACCTCTAATGGACACACAAGCTGCTGGATGGGAAGAGACGCAAAAGGCATTCACACAATGGTTGAGGCAAAACTGAACTGAAGAACCAGTGGAGAGCCTCTAAAGAACAATACAGGGGCTTAAAAAATTCTCTACTAGTTGTTCAATGTAGATTAGTTTTACCGAGTAAAAAACCAGTACAGAATCTCGACAGAACCACACAGGGACTTACAGTTCTTTGTTTTGCAGTGGTACTATGTAACGTCCTAACCGATGCCAAAGAACCACTGTGTAAACAACATTTTTCTGTATGCAGATTTTTCATGACTTTGAATTTTGTCTAAAATGGGTTTTTTTTTTTTTTTTACCCTTCCTCCATTTTTTAACAGTCGTCACCATATATTATTCAGGATTTCTGCGGACCAAGCTGGAAAAAGTACTTTTTTCAGAATTTTGATATTCCACTCCATTTGACTATAATTGGCTGTCAGAGTTTACTGAAATTCTGTGGGCATGGCAATTTACATTTAAACCGCTATAACTTGTGAACTGTCAGTACAAAGCTGACGAAATTTTACTCGCTTCTGTAGTATTAGGATCCATGCAAGTCTATTAATTTTGCCTTCTCTCAGAAAATAGGAGGCACTACAAGCCCCCAAAAAGTATTTATGGTCACATCTTTTCAACTGTTTGATGAACCTAGTTGTCTGTCCATACTGGATATATCAAAGCCACGAACATTTCTTGCAATGAACAAAAGATATCCTCAAATAATGTGGCCATCAGCAGCCAATAAGCTATCAGCAGCTGTTTGATGGCTGAACAATGGCAGATCATCATTCACCTTGCGGGGCAAGAAATAATAATGCGCGACGTACACATAATTATGAAAATTGTTCCTAAAAATTTGTACAACATGTCTTTACTGCTTCAAAATTTATAATTGCCTCATATTGCTTAGACCCCGTCAATTACCACTTCCGGATGTAATAATAATAATAATAATAATATTTAATGCGCTTATTTATCAAACATCCCACTGTTATGCAAGGCAGCATCAGTTTCATTTAAAATTCCTGACTTAACTGCCGGAACATAATTCCTGGGTGGTAGCACGAAATAAATATCACTCCAGCAGACAGTCAAAAAACTGGCCCATTTTCAACCAAAGCATAAATTAACTTATGTAAGTAGTTTAACCACAGCCTGAGGAACTTCAGATTACCGCTGAAATTTTCTCTTTAACAAATGACCTCGGGAAAATGACCTTGTTTTTTTAACATTGCATGATCTCCTTTCTCTCTGAAGCACGCCCTTTACCTGCACAGTTGGGCAGCCGGGCCGAGTGATCAAAGTCCCCCGCACTCGGACCATAAACCGCTCATGCGCAACACCTGCTGCTGCTAGAGACGAGCATTACAGCGTCCAAAGTCCGTAGTCTGAACAACTGACCCACTCTTTCAAAAGTAGGGATTAAAAGTAGTTGAGCCAGAGAAAAGAAACATGGAGAAAAACGGCAACTTCTACGAAAGTGTTAAGGAAGAAACCTTGTGCGAGAGCCCTGACGAAAAATCCGTCAGTCTGGTTCAAGCCAGAGGTGCCATTTACGATAACTCCAGTGAGGGAAATGACGCGATCTGCAGTGAGGTGCAGGTGCATGCGGCGGGCAGTTCGCCGGATTACATGGACACGAGGGATGGCGAAGCGGGAGAGGCTGAAGAAAGTAAGAAGGCAGATGACAGTTCGTCTAGTGACAGCGACGAGGAGAAAACCAAGGTCGCGCCAGTGAAGGAGGAGAGCTCGTCCAGTTCGTCGGAGGATGAAGAGGAGAAGGAGCAAGAGAAGGAAGAGGTGAAGGAGGTGGGAGAGGCCCAGGTCACGGAGCAGGTTGAGGCAGATCCCGCAAGGTCCAGGAGCTCTTCCTCCTCTTCGTCCTCCGAGCACGGAGATGACCTGGCATCGCCTATTGACGAGAACAAGGCAGACAGTGACATGCTCATGGCTTACAGTTTGTCCGATGACAAATCGAGCGAGCCGGAGGAGGTAGACAACAGCTTCAAATCAACTGACAGCGACGCTGTGGAGGACAACTCAGATCCTAATCAGCCCGAAATCTCTCTTTTCGTCCGGGTAAGAAAAGCTCCTATTATGCTAGTAACGTGCCGTCGGTAGTAATTTGTGAATGGCCTTTCAACGCGCAATCACTCTAAACTTGTTTCTGTTTACTTCGCTGATTACCTGTCAAACAATTGATTGACTCAGGTACAAAGATTAATCAATTGAATGATTCACTTGATACATTTTGCATTACATTATTACTCACTGCATCTGAACTTTAAATGCGCAGGCGACAGCAAAGACTTGCAAGATTTGTTTGCATGGCTTACAGAAGGCCAGCGTAAAGCAATTTTGAACGATTGTGTAAACCCTTTTTTACGTCGCATTCAACACTCGTTCAGTAGCCAACAGTCAAGATGGTGTTTAATAGGTCTAATTTAAATGCGTTATACTAAATCAAGAGATTTTTTTCATAAGGATATATTTTCCTCTTAGGCTACTACGATAACGCAAATTTCGGGAAGGTGTGAAATTTCTATTCGCAAGGCAGCCTTGTGGTTAATTTTCAGTCGACTTCAAGGCAAGACCCTGGTGACGAAATTGGGAATTACAGTTGAATTACAGTTAAAAAGAAACTCTCTAGTCAAAGGGTGACCCCACCATAGTGGGACCACAAGTTTACACACTCACTGTACTCTTCAAAGTTGTCCGATTTTTATAAACTTGGTGTCATTTGAAAACACTTAGCTGACAGATGAGAAATCCATAAAGTTTACTTGCCTTCAACAATGTGAAAATGGCAAAATTCATAGTTTCCAAGCTGGCCACCAGGGTCTTGCCTTGCGAATAGCCAGTTGGAAATTAGCCACAAGGCTGCCTTACGAATAGCCACAGCCTAATTTAAAATGAATTAGGCCTGTGCAAGGTTGCTGAGTAGGCCTTATTGCTGTAACCTTAGCGAACCTTAAAGGTAACCAATTCATTCCTTAGCCTCAACTTTTTTTCGCATAATTTGCCAGGCTGTTCCAATAAAAAGATTTGTGTGTAAGTTTCAATGTCGTCCTCGACCCCTAACAAGGATAAATGCCGAAGGAAAGCAATCACTAGACCATTAAGATCAGCCATTGTGGCTGCTGGACTGCGGCCATTTCGACATGCCTACTACTTAATATGCGTGAGCGATTTGCATGAAAAGTATGTCAGATCAGTCATCAGATTCAACTGCAAGTAAATAAATTACGTTTATGCATTAGAAACTCATTACTGGCTTCAAAAGTTTGTCAGCGATCACTTTGGCCTTTTATGTTTATCCTGGTCTTCAGTTGATCTTCTTCCTGGCCTTTTCTAGCATTTTTACAGGCCGAATCAGTCAGATATTTCTTTGGCCTTGGCATTTTACTGTTAGCCAACTTGTCTTCATTTCTGCTTCCACCGCGCACATCTGCTTTCACATGACATTATTTTTGCATACTCGTGAATACTTATGAGGTATTTCAAATGGCACGGGGAGTTTTGCGGGTCGCAAAAATTATTTTCACATTCAATATTTGGGGGATTGCAAGCGTTCTCAGAGAAAACATGTATATATTCCCCTTTGTTTTGGTCATATCTATTAAATTATATCAAAAAAAGAACACATTGATTACCTTTAAGTGTAACCTTAGCGAATCTCTTTGTCATTATCACCATTTAATCATTATAGGCTGCATACAGGATAGGTCTAAATTATTTGGTTTATAAATTGATTGACCAATTGATTGACTGACTCCACTTTTATCGCAGGATTTTTATCAACCTGTTGCAACCTACTTCAAATCTATCTATCTACCGACCTACCTACCAAGTAAGACCTAGCTTGTATGAAAGCCTGATTAAGTGGTGATAATGACAGAAATGAATTAACATTATGCTTCAGTGCTAGACACAGAGACGTTAAGAAGATGAATAGTTCAATTAAAATGAACTATTGCCTCCCAAAAATTCAATTTATCATAATCACTTTTTTCATCAGATAGTTTATGAAAGAAGAAAGTATATCTGACAAATGGTAAAATGGCTCTTGGTTTAGTTTTTATTATAATTAGAAGCACTGAAAGTGGAAAACACCATCTTGAATCTGTTGAACAAACGTTGAATGCAACATGACAAAAGGATCTCCACATTCGTTATAAATGGCATTAAGCTGGCCTCCTGTAAGCCTTGCAAACAAATTTATGCAAGTCTGTGCTGTTGCCCGAGAATTAAAAGTTCAATGAGCAATAATGCAATGCAAATGTATAAAGTGAGTCATTCAAATGATTAACCTAATCTAATTGAGTCAATCAATTAATCAAACCAGAAAACAGTAATCAGTTGAGTAGTTGTTAAAAAGCGAGGTTTCTGCCTACCATATCTTACTACTGACGGTAGGTTACTACTGTATTATGCCTTAGTATTTTCTTTAACAGTTTTTCTCAGTCGCTTTGGTGCATTTCTCACATCTCTATTAACATTTGCACAACAGTTAGTGTATTTCTGAAAACAATTGGTGCAAGCTGCAAAACCTAGTTGATAACCTGTAAAAGCTTGTCACTTGCTCAAAATGCATAGTTTATTCCTCAAAAGCAAGTGTTCATGTCAATGAAACTGCCTGTGTCATCAAAATGATAAGTCCTGACACCACTGTTTATGACCAAGGCAGTCAAATGGCTTTGTCATGTTTTCATTATGACAGTTTACTCTGTAATTGTTTTCCAATGCAAAAAAGTCAGATCTTGGTGACACTACCTGAAAATGCTCAAGACAGCACTATTCACTATTTGCATAGCCATTTTAAAACTACAGTAAGGTTACACATTACTGTATTTAGTGGGGTAATCGAGTACAAGACACTGAATACGTATGTTTCACATTTTTACTGCATATGCTCTTTGCAATTCTAATTTGTTCACAGCATTGTGCAAAAGAAAAACGGGTATATCCCCAAAATTCCCCAATCCTTGAAGCCCCCTTTATTAGATTCCCCTTTACTAGACCTACAATAGGAGGCAAATTTGAGGTCTCTGTAAGTAATTGTTCCAGAGATATGGTTAAAAAACTGATTTTTTTCAATATGTAGCACCACCTGGTGCCAAACCTAGGAGTGCATACTTGCCCAAAATCTAGTTAGTTCATCCTCTCTACCATATCTACACATATGCTAAAAATGAGAAGCCAGTGTAAAGTATTTTGTGAGTTATCGCGCTAATGGCTAAAATTTGTGGACATGGCGGTGGCTGCAGCGGGTGGGGCAAAACCATGATATCCCCGAAACTCATATTTTGGGGATATAATAACTACAGTCACGTATTTACAACAAACTTAAGAAACACCCTTTGGGTAGAGCTGTGCACAACTGTAAACAATATTTCAGTACATATTGTAACTGGACATACGGAGTACTGTAAATCATTCCTGCACATCCAGACGTTCCTGTCTGTCTGGCCACATATCCTCATCTACATCACAGCGAATATCATCCCTTGCAATGCAGCAAGGAAAGTGTCTCTTTGAGTGGTAAATCCACCCTCTGCAGGACTCTGCTGTGATGTCATCACATGCTGCATCCATGGCTGCTAGCAAGGCCATTTGAATATGCGGACGCCAGTCATATACCTTCCATCTCCAGGCAGAGAAAAACTCCTCTATTTGATTTAGAAATGGGGAGTAGGGAGGGAGATATTCCACCATCATCTTTTAATGTGCTGCAAACCACTGTCTGACCAGATCTGAGTGGTGAAAAGGCACATTATCCCAAACGACAACATACTTGCTCAGACGGTCTCCAATTTGACCCCTCTCATTCTCAGGGATTATTTCCCTGTAAAGAGTGTCTAAAAAAGTCAGCAGTGTTGTACGGACCAAGAAGGGGGATATGGGTGAGGACGCCATTGTCTGAGATGGGTGCACACATTGTAACATTGCCTCCTTGTTGGCCTGGGACATCAATGGTTGCTCTCTGTCCAATGCAATTTCTTCCACGCCTTCTACCTTTTGCCAGATTGAAACCCACCTCATCAAGATAAATGAATGTGTGCAGCATTTCCCTGGCCTCCAGCTCCAGGACACACTTAATCCCAGAAGAGAGAGAGAGAGAGAGAGAGAAAAAAAACTGTAACAACTTTTCCTGTGTAACATGATGCATTTTGGACAACATATTGTACAGTATGTACTGTGAATACACGTACATATACAGAACTGTCATGTAAGTGTACTGCATGGCACTACACGAAGTAAACAGTTTACAGTACTGAACATTAGAGTATGCACAGAACACATAAATGTTTTACCTGTACATACTGGTGATGGATCTCCTTCACTCTGTCGCTGTTCTGTTGAAATGGCACATTGTACAATTGTTTCATGTGCATTTCGTTTCTCCTGAGCACTCTGTCAATTGTAGCGATTGAAACGGATTCAGTATTCCCAAAGATATTGTCATCCTCTATAACTGCGCTTTGTATCTCTCTCTCAACCTTATGGAATTGTTTGCAATCACCATTGCACAAATGGCTTCCTCTTGTTGCGGAGTAAAAAGGGGGCCTCTTCCACCTCTGCGAGGTTGTCTTGCAATCCTATGTGGTGCGGAGTAAAATTACAGTAATGTATAGTAAACATGAGATATACTGCAGTAACCCATATTACTGTAGTGTACAATAACAGTGCTTCCCACTTAAAAAATCCTGTAGTACAGTACCATACTGTAAATATGGCAAATCTTTACTGTAAGTAGGTTGCTGTAATACACTACAATACAGTAAATCTGTACTGTAGTAAAGCTGTAAGTCTATATGTAAAATATAAAAAGTGACAAGTTCTTGTCCCACTCTAAGCTTCATGTATGACACAATGTCAGTAGTGCAGTGCAGATTGTTTAGTGCTGAATTACTGTACAATACTATACACGCCTGTGTTCCCAACAAAATGTTTGAATAATTGAATTTACAGTGGTTCTCCCAACATTTGGCTGTACCCTTCGACCAATCTCAGCCATTGTAAGGCCATGATTGACAACATGGTCCACAATTGTAGGCCTAATTTCATCAGGAATCTACATACTTGGGCTCTTCTTCCTCTTCCCCTGTTTTGTCCCCTTCCCCTTCGTCCCCGCATCCTCACCCCTCTTCCACGATGCTGACCTTCCATTTCTGTGGCACAGCGTTGTAGAAATGGTACACACTATGTCCTGCTCAGTTCATATATGCTTGCCAAGTGAGGGTTCATGGGATTCAGCTCTGAGTGACTGCGGAGAGCTGGCTGATCATTGGTTACAACTAATGCTTCACACACCCCTCCTCAGCAGTGAAAGCGGAGGTTCACCTGAGAGCAGATGTTCAATTTAGGAGACATTTCCAGGAAAAAAATGATGAAGAAATGTATAAAATTTGCTTGACAGATTTTCACAACTAGTTCAACATTTTTGCATGTAATGACTCAAGCAATGAAATGAGGACTATTAGTTTTATAGGGAATGACTATTCAGCATTCATAAGTATAGTTCATTTTGACTGACATGACGTAAGCAAATGATAATGCTATAAAACAGCAGAGAATTGTATGAAAGCAATTGATGCATGTCCAAAAGCATTTGTAATTTGTTCAAACGAATGAGAAATTGCTGCCATGATGTGCACAAGTGACTAAATGTTGTGGAGGTTGAACTAATAGTTCTGAGAATTTTAATTCTGATCAGATAAATGCACCAAAGCAACTGAGAAAAACTGTGATTTAGCCTAGCCTTTGTAAATGCCTTTTTTGCCATCAAAGTCAACTGCCAATTGTAATGCTCTTTGAACGCTATTGCGCAGTAGCATCGCCTACTTTTCAAGGAATTATTTTAATTATTAAACCACATGAATGGTCAATGGCTTTCAGGAGACGTTTTGTTGCCGATCAAGGTCACGGGTGTAGCTGAGTGATATAGGCTAGCGATTATTACTGTCATTCATAAAGCCGCGCACCAATGGACAATGTGCCCTTCGCGCCCTGAATGCGCGCATTTTACGTAATGGAATGAGATCCAGGGAGAAAATGTTATAGCTGGGTGATAACCGCATGCAAAAAAGCAAACAGTGGAGCTCCACTGGCAAAGTACTACTCTGAGTGAAAAACGGACTGGCCAATAGTGTTCAGAGCTTGTATGTCAATGAATGGCGATATTATCTCTCACGCACAGAATGCAGCTTGTCGTTCCTGTGTGTTTGACTCCAGAGAAATAAAGTATATTGCAGCTTTGAGCAAATAATCTGTTTAAATATCAGTAAAAAGGTGAAGTCAATCCTCTGTTGTTTCAGGGATGAATGCTTTCAGTTGCAGTCCCATAGCGTTACTTATGGTGATGGCACACAGGGGTTCATGTTTGACAAAAACTAGCGACCCTATTGTCCCCATGACATCCTTGACTTTGGCACTTTCTTGAGGGATGGCCATGTCGGGTAGAGTCCTGTTGAGGTTTGTAATCATTAACCCGTTATCAGGTAGAATGGGTGTGGTCTATAGTGTGGAATCCCATATACTGTAGGCAGTGTGTGCATTGTGTTTGTTAATAGACTACTAATGTATTAAACAAGGACAAGACAATGGTGACCCATGCACTTGGGATCTAATTGCTAATTTAAATTCTGATGCTAGGGTGAGAAATGTATTTAGTGCTGCCTAAAGTCAGAGGCCTGCAATCTACTGTAGACCATACAGTAGGCTGTATGTGTATCACTATGTTCAAAGCTATTGTGTTTGGACTCTAAAAGGGAACTGATAGAGTCAGCCACTCCTGGACTTTGGATTAGTCAGTGCTCTCTGGTGTCTGTTGCATTCAGCTTGCTTATTGCACAATGGATCACTGGGCTGCTTCAGTCAAAGAGGGAGAATCAGCTGCGGCAGCTTTACCCTTACTGAAAGTCTGCTGAACCTTCTGTGTCTTTATGAATGGGTTTGGTGGGTATTTGTGCTCAGGATGAAGCCCAAATCAAGGATCGCCTGTGTTTGTATAATGGACATGCAGAAAATCTGTTGCGTTAAATGGTAGGCAGATATCACATCTAGACTTTTCGACTGGCATGATATGTAAGTCAGCGTGTTGAATGGATGAACAATGTAAAATCTGGTATCTTGGAAAGTTTTATAATGAAAATGATAAAACTATTTTGATTTAAGACCCAGTTATTTCCTGCTTCAGTTGTCTGCTAAATAATTGATTGATTCACAAGTTTCAGATCCATCCAACATTAATTTACTCAATTCTATGCTCATGTTATATGCACTATAGTATATTATGTAGTACATGCACAGAACACTAGGGTTTTTTTGTTGAAAACAGGCCATATTTCAAAAATTCAGTTTGTACAGAGGGAATACAAAAGCATTGTTGGAAAGTTGATCAGCGTTAGGTATACCAGCTACTTGAAGGGGGGGGTACATTTTTTTTTTTTTTTTTTTTGTTTAACCTGTGAACAAATTCAGGTACCCTACAAACATTTTTTTTTACTGTCTAATAAAGCTACAATTGCTCCTGCTGACAGCCTCCTTCCCATATATTCTGAAATAGGACCTTTTGAAGCCTTAGGGCTACTGTTTTTTTGTTAGGGAGGCTAGAAAAAAGAAAAAAGCGTCCGTTCAAAATTCACTTTCCATATACAGTTGTGTGCAGTGATGATTATACACCACCACGTTCATCTATGTGATGCCTCTCTCCTGTTCTCCCTTGTTCCCTCTGGCTACCTGCATATTCCAATTATCCCATTATCATTGTTAAGTGTTCTCATCTGATTAGTATTTAGTTAATTAACATTCCCCCTTCTATTCAGGTTTTCCCCCACCTTTGGGCACAGCGCCTTAGAGTTATTGCGGAGCGCCTGAGCCGAATGATCGTAGAAATGCAAAGAATGGTGAGCGATTTATGGGTTGACAAATTACAAAAAAAAAAAAAAATGGAGACATGACTTGATCTCGAAACTGAAAAAACAACCTTGCAGCAAGAATAATCTGCCAATTAACAATCGGTGTTTGGACAAATGTCTGTGTGATTGGTGTGTGACAGACGCTCATCGCTAGGCTATTCAAACAGCTGACTGGATATTTTTCCGTAACGTCAACTCTGGATGGTAGCTTCAGCTGTCACTCGAAAGGGTAAGCCTCAAGAAGTAATAAGTATAGGCCTACACTTTTGTTTTTAGTTCTTTAAATTTTTTCCCGCCATATTAACATGAAACAGGAGAGTTACTGTCAATTGCTTTGTCTTCAGACTCTTTGTTATCTAGCAAATTGTTAGATTTTGTGACAATGTATCAATAATTATACTAATCATGAGCCTATTGATTTTTTGAAATTCATTTGTACTTTTTTGTTTTCATTTGGCTTTTTTCCATATTTTTACTACACTTTACTATTATTTACTATTGATAACTTACTATTATTTTTACTACACTTTATCATAGTTATTAAATTGGTGCAGTGTTGTCATTGGAACTTCCATAGTTCCCATGCTATTGAAGCTTGAAGTTAATTACAGAACAAATGTTGTGGAAGAAAATCCAGAGTTTGGCTTAAGATTGTGACACCTCGAAAAGGCATACAATTGATATAATTGCGGTTTTTTTTTAAAAGATTTTTTACTTTATTTGATAGATATACAGTGCAGAGAGACAGGAAAGTTAGGGAGAAGAATGGGGAAGACATGCGGCAAATGACCCGAGCCAGACCCGAACCCGGGTCGCCACGGGAAGGACACAGCCCTTATGGTGCGCGCTTAGACCGATGAGCCACCGGGCGCCCCATAATTGCAATTTTTAACAGTGATCCAATAGGTCTCTCAGCTCTGAAAATTTCATTCAGTTATCTCTAATACACAAGAAGTTACAGTGCTGTGAAAAAGTGTTTGCCCCCTTCCTGATTTCTTCTTTTTTTGCATATTTGTCATGCTTAAATGTTTCAGATCATCAAATAAATTTTAACATTAGACAAAGACAACCCAAGTAAATACAAAATGCAGTTTTTAAATGATGAGTTCATTTATTAAGGGCAAAAATCTATCCAAACCTACCTGGCCCTATGTGAAAAAGTAATTGCCCCCTAAATCCTAATAACTGGTTGTGCCACCCTCGGCGACAACAACTGCAATCAAATGTTTGCAATAACTGGCAATGAGTCTTTCACATCACTGTGGAATAATTTTAGCCCGCTCTTCTTTGCAGAATTATTTTAATTCAGCCACATTGGAGGGGTTTTGAGCATGAACAGCCTGTTTAAGGTCATGCCACTGCATCTCAATAGGATTTAAGCCTGGACTTTGACAAGGCTACTCCAAAATCTTCATTTTATTTTTTTTAAGCCATTCAGAGGTGGACTTGCTGGTGTGTTTCAAATCATTGTCCTGCTGCATAACCCAAGTGCGCTTGAGCTCGAGATCAGCATCTGAGGGCTGGACATTTTCCTTCAGGATTTTCCGGTAGAGAGCAGAATTCATAGTTCCATCAATTATGACAAGTCGTCCAAGTCCTGAAGCAGCAAAGCAGCCCCAAACCATCACACTACCACCACCATGTTTGACTTTTGGTATGATGTTCTTTTTATGAAATGCTGTGTTAGTTTCGCCTGATGTAATGGGACGACACCTTCCAAAAAAGTTCAACTTATGTCTGGTCAGTCCACAGAATATTTTCTTAAAAGTCTTGGGGATCATCAAGATGTATTTTTGCAAATGTGAGACGAGCCTTCGTGTTCTTTTTGGTCAGCAGTGGTTTTCGCCTTGGAACTCTCCCATGGATGCCATTTTTGCCCAGTCTCTTTCTTATTGTTGAATCATGAACAATGACTTTAACTGAGGCAAGTGAGGCCTGCAGTTCTTTAGATGTTGTTCTTGGTTCTTTTGTGACCTCCTGGATGAGTCGTTGATGCGCTCTTAGAGTAATTTTGGTAGGCCAGCCATTCCTGGGAAGGTTCACCACTGTTCTAAGTTTTCTCCATTTATGGATAATGGCTCTCACCGTGATTCGGCGGAGTCCCAAAGCCTTAGAAATTGCTTTGCAACCCTTTCCAGAATGATAGATGTCAATTTCTTTGTTTCTCATCTATTCTTGAATTTCTTTAGTTCACAGCATGACATGTTGCTTTTTGAGATCTTTTAGCCTACTTCACTTTATCAGACAGGTTCTATTTGAGTGATTTTGTGATTCAACAGGTCTGGCAGTAATCAGGCCTGGGTGTGGCTAGTGAAACTGGACTCAAAAAATGTGGTTAATCACAGTTAATTCATGATTTAACAAGGTGGGCAATTACTTTTTCACATAGGGCCAGGTAGGTTTGGATAGCTTTATCCCCTTAATAAATGAAATCATCATTTAAAAACTGCATTCTGCATTTACTCGGGTTATCTTTTTCATATATTAAAATTTGTTTGATGATTTGAATCATTTAAGTGTGAAAAATATGCAAAAAAGTAAGAAATCAGGAAGGGGGCAAATACTTTTTCAGGGCACTGTATGTTAAGAAATTACGGCTCAAAAATGCCAGAAAAAATTACGCAAGAAACTTCAACCTACTCCTGTGTAATTTTAGAGCCTGTAACTCAAAAAAATGTAAGATCAAACTGAAATTTGGTAAGGATTAATTAACCCCTTTGCACAGAAGCCAAATCTGGCTATTTATGTGTTACCTTATTTAAGGCTTTATAATTCAAGATTGCAGCTTCACAGACAGGAAAAGAATGGCTCAAGGACACTTGGAGTCAGGACACTTGAAGCATTTAGAATTCCATCGTATTTCCGTTTATTTTCATGATTTTGGTAGAGAAAAAGGGCTGCAAACAAAAAAAAATCTTCATGACATTTCAGCATTGAAATTGTAAAAAAAATTAATACTGAGAATTGAAAAATTGTTTGGGCTTAAACTATACATTTCTAGGATCATAAACTCCTAGACCACAAGTGCAAGTCATCTGAGCATTGAATTCTAAATTACCTACTCTCTAGGACCCAAACAAGACAGACAGCTATCCAGGTGGCTCCCCAAAGTCAAAGATCCCTCAAAATGGAGCACTGTCAAATCATAAAATAATTATATATTTTACACAAATCAACTTTTGACGCATGAAATTCAATATGAACTAATGATTTTCTGGTTGAATTTAGCATGAGTTTATCAATATCGGTGCAGTTGGACATCACTGGTCACCAGTAACCTCTCCAAATACAAAACATGCCTTTTCTGTATGATAAAGTTTAGAGTTTTGTCCATTTTTCTCCAAAAACCCCCAAGCCAGCACACTCATTAAATGAACTGCTGATTAAACAGTCAGAACAGTCACCCTGCGATGAAAAGCTGGCAGTTCCCACTTCCGAGCTCACAACCTTATATAAACACTTTCTACACCTTATAAAGAACAAGTATAACTCACTGACTCAGTAATATCTGAAATATACCTTATTTTAACAGAACAGACATTCCATTATCAGGAAAAATCAGACAATATATGCTTCCCCAAATTCAACAGAATAATGCAATGAACGTACCAGGGGGTCTACCAAAGTGCTTGAGCAGTTCACGTTTTGAACATGCAGAAACCACGGCATTCAATTTCATTGAATAAGGTATAAACTCCAAAAGAGAAAGCCACATTGAGCAAAATGCTACCACAGTAGCAGCATAACCTTTCTTCATTGAATCCCTCCTCCAGGGACAGATGTATCCGGTAGAAAAAACCCTCCAGTCCTGTTTCATTTGGAATAATTATTGTCCATGTCCTTACCTCATTTAAATCCTGTAAATGTTACTGAACACTTCAGGCTGGTTTTGTGAGTCTTTTTTTTTCTGTAAATTGCATCATTTTCAGCTACGCAATAGTGCGCAACGTTGAGAGGATACAACCTACCTTGCTGATACACAAAGGCTTGTATACTCTTCTGTTTGTCCAATCAATGTCTTTCAGTTACTGTGGAAAGTTTAAACACTCAGGAATTGGATAAGAAACGAGTTAGTCAATACATTGTTACCAGGGAAGCTTCACAAGAGCATGAACTATAACTGTGCAGTTACGCAGATGAGCCTGAATATATTTGAGTGATTGGCTATCAACACCAGTACTTAGGTGGATATAAGGGAGCGCTGAATTCATCAATGGAGGAATCTACGCATAAATCCACAGTCGGGAAATACGCATTTTTATTTGTGACGACTACAATTGACGGTAGAATGAGATGGTATCGATACCTTGTCGAATTTTTCTTCAGAAAACTGATTTTTCTTAACTACTAATTGGGATACCATTGGCTCACTGTAGCTGAAGTGGTTGCTGCAGAGGACAACGATTTTTTCTATCGCAAGAGATCATTTTTTTGAATTGCTGGATAGATGCTATGGGCAAGTACATTGAGCAGTTTCCACAATAGGCTTCAATGAGGAGTTTAATTCATACAGCTCCTGAAAAACAGGGATGGGAGTGAACTCGTCCATATTCTAAACTGTGTTCGAGCTTGGCTTACTAGTGAATATTGAATAACTGATCCAGGTGTGCTATCTAGTGATAAAAAAGTGTAAAGGGGCTTTGACATAGCGCACGGTTTGGGCAGCGCTCTGCGCTGGGTACGGCGCAGACTGTCACAGGGTAGAGGGGCTTTCACATAGCACGCGCTCGGCGCAGATCTCGGCTGCCGCAGCCATTCATTGTGTATGACTATACTGCGTTGTCTTTGCAAGAGTAATGCATATCTCATGATGTCAATCATCTAGATTTCTAAATACTACACCTCCTGTCCGTTTAGAAAATCATTTGCCTCAGTTTACAACAGTATTGGTCTGTAATTGCAGGAAAAAAGAAAAAAAATTTTGCCTATTGTGGAAATGAAAAACATCATATCGTTAGCCTCATAGTCATATTTTGGACAAATTGTGATATCTGCCTAAAGGGCCGTCCACACTAAGAAAGATTACTATAAAGATAACTACAACGATATAGTTTTAAAAATTGTTTTAACTCACGTAGATGGCGAAGTCCACACCACAACTATAACGACAACGATAATGCAATATCTGTGATTTGTGATCACACGCTGTGATCACTTTCAGAGCGATTTTATGAACGATAAAAAAACTGACCGCCAATCAAATCCGTCGGAATTTAAAGGGGCTTCACGTCAACACGTCATGTTCATTCAACATGGCAGATGACATCGCAGAGAAACTCATTACATAACATTAATCTAAGTCCAAAAGGATGTTTTGTATTAAAGGAGCTATATGTAAGTTTGTGGCCAAAACTGGTAGTGCAATTACACTCAAAATAGTGCAGAGCGCAGTATCCCCTCCTCCTCTCCCCCAGACGAGAGGTTGCCAGCAAGGTTGCCGGATCCAGCAAGAACGTCTACTACACGGAGCTACCATGGCTACGTTTCAATATCACCAATGATCCGCCCTGACAGGGTTGTGTTCAGCTCAGCTTAGTTCAGTTCAGAAAAGATTGAGACTAATGACTAACCAACTTTAGCAATGGTCATATTGGTCAACTTGCTCGTTGCTCTTCTGTGTGGATAGCCCACAAAAGTCCACACTGTAATATGCGTAAAGAATGAATGAGGACTCATCTGACCGATACACCGCCTTAACCTCATTCCACATTGCCATTATGGCTGTGCCAATGTTGGAACGGTTTCCACAGCATCTCAGCACAAAGCCAGAGAAACGGACTAACAATGCATTGCTAATGTTAGCAATGAAGAGCCACGGTTTTTATTTCTCAAACAATCCGTTACCTAGTCAATTCGATGACCCACCTGAACACGCACCAACGCACCACGAACGAACATACATAACGTTATTCAACTGTAGAGAATACTTGAAATGTCCCTGCCTACATTAAATAGAATTAAGTTAGCCAAACTTAGCTGAATCTTACCTGCCCAGGAAAAAATTAGCAACTTCGGCATCGGTCTTCAAATTCTTCTCTGCTTTCAGCCGTCTCCATCTTTCAAAGGCATGTCCTATACAGATCCTTGTTTTGTTTCTGACTTTGTCACGACGTATTTCGGAATCAAAACGAGGCTTTTTAGGTTTAGTAACGTCAGACATTTGTGCTCGGAAACGCTGGTAGCTGCAGCTCAGTGGTAACTGGCAACCAGGATGCCGAAATGCTACTGATTTCATGATTGGGAGATAGGTGGAGGGCGGCGCTACAGGCCTAAACACAAAATGACAACATAAACATTAGTTGTGGGCTGCAACTTCGCTTTTGTAATGAGAATATTCTGGCTAGACTACTGTTGTCAGTGATATAAGTATGTGAAATTAACATCATTCTTTAATGTCTGGTGATATATCAGGGCCATTTCATGATTAATCAACATACATTTCTTACATATTGCTCCTTTAAGTTTCCTCTTCAGATGCATTTGCTGCATAGTAGCCGTGAAGCTAGGCCAACGTCAATTTTCCAACGAAGCAAAAATGGGTTCGCTGAAGAGAATGTATAGCTAATGTAAACTAATCAAAGTAGCTAAATCGGCATTTACGTAAGAAGTGAGGTGAGTCATGCTAGTTATCTTTCTCGGTGTGGACGGCCCTAAGAGGCAATTATGCTATGAGGCTAACAATATATCTCTGCCAGTTTTTAAACACACCTGGTATTCCCAAATTGTGGGAGATCTCTCTCCATGCCTGGGCTTTTTAACCCTTTCGCAGGCAAATTTTGGCCCAGATGCATACCCCCACGGACGGATTAATTTTGGGTTTTTACCAAAATATGATTGTTATTCAAAATAACAATAAAATAACACCAAATCTCATAATAAGTTTCCCATAACTGATGTTTTTATGTTTTAATCCTCTCCAGAATCGCTAAAATCGTTTGGATCCAAGTCACTCCCGCTCTCTGGATATTCAAACTCATCGTCAGAGTCATTCAATAAAGCAAAAACTTCATCCACGTTGTATTTACGTTTAGAAACACGGCTAGAATGCCGGCTATTTGTACTCGTCGATGCCATGTTCACATGTCCCACAATTTGACGGAAGTAGTCTCGTATTTAGCGTTTTAGGAAATCCCATGCCTCGTTCACGGCTAAAAATACAGTGCTGGGTGACCTGAGAGACAGCCAATGGTAATGAGTGTAACTAACAAGGGAATTCCCGCAATCGGGGAATTTAAAGAAGACTTTATAAAACACGTTGGTTAAAACGACAAAAATGTCGCTGTGCCTGCGAAAGGGTTAAATGAGATCCTGGTAGGTTTGAAGTCTAGTGTCCCACAGCTGTGCATGCAGAGAGACCGCCACAATGATGCTCTCCTCCATTTTTGGCGAGCCTTTCTGCCAAAATCCGCCTATTTTTTTCCAATTCCAATATTCTCTCCTATTGGACGTGCCGAGGTGACACCACAGGGCACTGCGCCCAAGTTAAAAATGTTCAACTTGGGCGCAGCGCCCTGTCCGGCGCCGGCGCCAGCCTCGCGCTGCGCCCTCCTCGGCACAGAGCGGTGCACCCTCGCGCCCCGCGATCACATACACAATGAATGGCTGCAGAGGCCGAGATCTTCACCAAGCGCACGCTATGTGAAAGCCCCTTAACTGCGTGCATAAATAGAGCAGCTCTATGTCCGCGGGCAGACACATCTGCAGAAAGGGGTTAAATATACTGAGGTTACTGTACTAGAAAAATCAGCCAATTCCAAGGGGGTCAGGTGCAATGAACTAGTTGATTTTATATGGGATGACCCTTCAACATTATGATGTCATCAGCAATCCCGTAATTCTTTACAGATCAGTGGTTCTGATGCACAATTTCAGAACCCTAGTTCCCTATGTCTGATCGAGGGTCTTCAGGAGAGAACACCCTGCTTAAAAAAAAGTCAATCCGAGTGCATGTAAATGTATCGTACTTTTGTAATTAAATCTGTGATATTGCTAATAAAAAATTAAGTTTGTGTCCTAACTTATATTTGGTTATAAATTAATCTGTATTTGTTTAAAACACAAGCCAAAACTTTTTTTTTACTTTGCAAACTAATTTTAGTAATCCCTGCCAATCTTTTTCTGTACATCCACACAACAAAGAACGATCATGTTGTATGTACTCTTTTCCAATAATATTGAGAACTAGGTGGAGCTCATTTTCTCCTATCGGAATTTTTATTTTTAACAAAAACCACAACATTACTGAAGTCACTGAAGAAGTCTTCTGAATAAATGCTCGATACTGGGGGGTTATGTTGAGGCCATTGCGCCGAGCTGTGAAAGTGCACCTATTAAGTTACTTTCCATTGCTAACTCTTGTATTCTTGAAGTCAAATAAAAAGGCTGAAATGCATCATGGTAAAAAAAAAAAAACACCTGAGTTTTCTCATGCTGGCAATATCTGCAGTACCTGTGTGTGAAACACTCTTTTGAGGTCCTGGCCCCGCCCTCCTGAAAACCCCAGTGGCTTTGATTGGTCAATTTGATCACTCACTTGTGATTGGTCAGTCCCTTTGCGCGTGTTGGAAATGTCACGCCCCTTACCATAAATGGATTTCCGCTCCAGAGTGTAAATGAGCTTGAAAAACAAATACCGGCGTTGCTTTGTGGGTGTAACCCGCTAGATTAAAAGGCATGCCAAACTACCTGCTCGGTGTGAAAATTCTATTGTTGACATCGCAAATTCATGAAAAAAATTACCAGTAGCTATCAGGGTGCTTCAGTCAGCTCTGGAGCAGAGTGTTTTGTGGCGGAGAGAGCTTCCTCTGAAGGTGAATTCTTATAGTTTTATGACGCAGACCTTTTAAATGTGCATGAAAACGATATGATTCATACAACAACATTAAAATCATGAAAAACCATAATAGCAACACTTTAGAACTTTGTTTCTGAGAAATGTTTTGCTGTCCATTCGTTATATCAAATTGGCACCTCAATACCAGAGCTTTGTTGACCATTACTTTGTTGAAGACACCAGCAGAAGCCGTTGCTTATTTAACTGAAATAGAAGGAATGTGTGACATATGTATCCTATATATGTTTATTATTTAGATTTATTTAAGCAGGGGGCCTGACTGAGACCATGTCTCCTTTTCAGCAGGGCCCTGCATTACAGACAATTAAAATAACAGTTTTCAAGGACATTTGTACAAAAAAAAACAACAACAATGCCATTATTAAAGGGAAAACATTAACTAAAACAACAACAATTCTCTTGACAAAATAATTTGATCAGAGTTTTAAATATGTCCTTCAATTTCCTTGACAACTGTTCATCCGATTGCTTTCACACTCAAAAAACTGCTGTCTCATATGAAAAGTGCTTGACTGAGCAGTTTTCGACAAAGCTGCCTGCAATCAATCAGAATTGTAATTATAAATTACTCGGAACAGTGGCTGCATTTAGCTGCAAGATAATGCACCAAAGTTGCAGAGATACTGGAACAGGTCTATAAAGAGCTTGGCAACCCACCTCACTGCACTGTCACGCGCAGTGCTTTGTGGGGCGGAAGCGCCATATTGTGACGCCACGGACCACTAAAAACCAAAGCTAAAGTAGGATACGCTTAAAAGAAAATGATTCTAAAGAGACAAACTCCTGCCAGATGCAACCCCCCAAAAAAAAACGCTATATTGAAAATATCTGCATCATCAGAGTCTTGGATCCTTATGGAATATCGAAGGGAGAATGGATTTGCAACCCCAATGCCTTTCCTCCCTGCACTTTTCCGGATATTTTCGCCTTATTTATATGTGGTGTCAGTGCTTACACTGTTGCACAATTTCCAGATTTCAAATCTTTGGAAGCGCACGGTCAGTTCACCAATGGTTGGGTACATGACCTGAAAATCTACAAACCTCAGAATTGTGGAAACACCGTAGTTCAAATAAAAGTATGTAAATGTTGCAGAAATAGCTACCAAAATTAACAAGCTTACCAGCTAGCCCCGGCCCATCTCTTCTTAGCTCAGTTAGCTGTGCAGCTAGTGTCCCTATAATAGTCGTTGCCTGCCTGTTAAACACTCTGATTGCAGGGACAATGAAGACAGCAGACGGGGACAGGAGCGACACAAAGTTGGAGAGGCGCAAGAGACATTTGGGCATAAGCAGCGGAGAAAAATACTACGTATACTCAGAATATGCTCCCATCTTTGAGCAAAGCTGAGTTTGTGATTGCAGGAAAAGTAGAGAGATGAACCAGGACAGTTTTGGCAAATTTTATTTAAATTCCGTTGCTTTTGAATGAAGTGTTTTTTACAAAAACGAAACATGAAATGTTTGTACAGCTGATCTCCCCGCTGAAACAATGGAGGTGTTGCACTGGATGCAGAAACCGTAGTGTAAGTCACGTGATTCCCTAAGTAACCCAGGAAGATGGCTTTGATGGGATGGGAATGCATTGATTAATTATTATTTATTTATCAAAAAAAATGTATTTCCTTGCTCTGAAAGGTTGCGTGTATAACCGGATATTGAACCTCAGGTCCAAATGCTCCGCCTTATCCACGACACTAGCTCAACAGACTATATATTCACTGGTCGATTTAGCACTTCTATAGCTGTGCTGTGTTTGAACTTGAGCATATTGGCGCAAGGATTCTCAGTCATAAACCGGCTTTGAAAACAACAGTTGAATATTTAGCGGTTAATTATAGCAAAAATACAGAAAACAAACCATTTAAGTGATTATACTGCTGAGGTCTTCCAGTGCATAGCATAATGGCGAGAGGACTCTCAGATAGACTGGCTAAAACAATAGCAAGCGCAGATTTACCCGCAAACAGCTTTTATGACAAAATATCAAAGGTAAGAAAAATTTTTGCTCATCTCTGTTTTTTAAAGTGTTTAAAGTGTATGCCTACTGTTCTTTTAGTGTGGTGTCAATTTAAAATGACCAAGCTTATATCGTTGGAATCTGTGGACTGTCCTTTTTCATTTGAGGTATCGTTTGCATGCATAGCACAAATTCAGTAGAAATGCTTGCGATAGAGCACTGATCTTATTTTATTTAATGTTTCGCTAGATGCTTATTTACTTGCTTGGTACTTTAATTGTGTTCGGTTTAGGTAAAAACGGTCATCACGAACTTTTCGCCGAGTTTCTTCGCTTTGAGAGGATATGCCGCATGACGAGGTTGCTATTAGGAAATATGCTGTATTTATTATGCAAATTCATTGCCCCCGTGACGGGGACGTTCAGGCTTAAGGTTAACATTTGTATTGAATATATATTTTCCACTAATTTCTTTAAATCTTTACTTTAAAACCAGTTTTCATAACAACATAACCATTGACCCACTTGTGAACTTCTGGTACGTGAAGCAGCTTTTCTCGAAGTGCTCTGAGCAAAGAACTGAATGTTTTGTTGGTTTGCAAGGCTTTCCACGGTCAATTCTTCTTAATCTAACAAGCCACTCTTTCAAAAGGGCTTCATTATTTTGTGGAAATTGATGGAAACTTATTTTGCCGTATTTTCCAGACGACTGGATGGCATTATTATTGGTGCAAGCAACAGCAGCACAAGATTTCCCCATTTTCACTATGCTGCGATGTACATTTTGCTTCGGGGATCATGTGACCACCTACGTAACTTGCAACGACCTCTGACAGGACGGGCCGTGGCTTCCTGGTTAACAAGCTAACTACAGTAGATATCTGTGCAACATTTAAGTAAATTTTTTCAACATAATAGGCTATATAGATGGCTTTGACATCATAACTGTAATGTGTTCGCATTTTGTTGATAATGTTTGTTCATTTATTGAATGTTTCAAACTAAAATTCTGGCGAGCTAATTACTGTGAATGATCCCCAGATCCCGTCTACATTTGTTTACAGCTGATAGTGGCGACTCAAAATGGCGATCCTATCATCCATTTCAGTGCAGTAATCCTGCGCCCTGTGGTGTGACATCACGTTACTGAGCTTGATCAAGTCATATGGCAGCGATTTTCTCTGGCATTTGCTTTAGTGGTTTTTAACTTTGTATTGTTCTGTTTTTGCAGAGTGTTTCTCCTATTGGACATGTTTTGGGCCGTTGCAGCAGAGATGTCAAGTCTCACGCATTCGGCGTAGGTCTCATGCATGTTTTAGGCTTATTCACTGTAGTCCGCAATTATTCATTGAATGCTTAATGAGATTCTCATGTGGAATTAAAATCCTTGTGCATTGAAGTTTTTGTTTCACTTGCGTAAAGGTGCACCTCATCACAAGTAACATGGAAAGCGATTATGACTCTGGACTTCCCGTGCTTCTCTTTACTGAGGGATTGGAAACAATGCATGTGTTTCATGATCGTTTAAATTGTTTTAATGAAATAAGACCATTTGAAATGTTTTTATGCAATTCCATTGCTTTCAGTCCCTCAGTAAAGACAAGCCTGAGAATTCCCGAGTCATAATCGATTCTGTGTCATTAGTGGGGAAATCCACCGTAATGCACGTGAAACTGATTAACTTGATGCACAATGACTTAAATTCTGTGAGTGAATTTCTTCAGTGCGCGTTGATTGAATAATTGCTGACTACGGCACAGGAACGTGAATGCCACTAAGAGAAGAGACTCACGCCTAAGGCGTGAGACTTGGCATCTCTGTTGCAGCGCATTTGCCCCTGTCGGCCACCATAGATTAAAGACTAAAATCACGATCAATTTCCCCAAGATAATGCGGTTAAACAAACACTGAAGTTTTAGGAGTGTGAGAATGTTGAGAATGCAGTGATCAGATGAACGACATTGAGATTAGATGAGGTATGGTGTATACCGTTATCATTACATTTCTTTCTCTCTCTTCTAAATTGCTTGGGCTGGCATAGGGAATCTGACCACTATGGACTGGGATATTGACGTTATTGTATAGACTCACTCACACTGCAATGTGAAACAGCTGTTTACTTTTGTTATTGAATATGTACCTTGGATACTTGTGTGTAATAGAATTTCCAAAATTCTGTCACCATGGAATAGTTTTTTTGTTTTTCACTGGAATTGTTTATGAAACAAGTTACACACTTAGCCTTGCAATGATTGTGCTTTGAGCACTGGTGATGTGCATGGAGGACAGGAAATTGAGGACTGGACACAGGTGTGAAGATGGATTTGGTAGTATTTATTATGCCTTCAGCAGAACAAGCACATATGAAGCAATACAAAACAAATAAGGAATCGAGGTTCCTGAATAGCAACGGTAACAATGTATTACTAAAATAGGAAAAGAAAAAGGAAACGAGGTTCCTAGATAATAAGTGCTGAAATAAACAATAAACAGCACTTAGTTCAACATTTATAATATACACGCAATTTGCGGGAGATAAGTCTATTCAAGACGAGAAAATGAATGACTACAGGCTTGTGGCTTGCGAGACATCGCAATGACTAAATGCGAGGCTCGGTCTTAAATAGCACAACACTACCACACAGTGGAAATGAACAACAGGTGCATGCAATGACTGCAGAGCTGAAGAATGCGGTCCGGGTCTTAAAGCTGAAGTCGGGAAGATTTTTTTGGTCGTATTTACTGAAACTGTCACTATGCTTAGACATGCGAATATGAGTCAGGTGATTTTAGAAAAAAATTGGCGACTTTATCTCCACCCCCAGCCTGTAGTGCGATCTGCGGAATTCTACCGCTTCCGGCTCAGTTAACCAATCAGATCATTAGCACGCGCCTAACTGAAACTGAAACTGAAACTGAAGCTGGATGTGCACAAAAAATCAAGGGAGGGACTGGTTTGGATCTCAGCGCAAATTGGGGAGGGGCTTTCAAGTTGTACTCGTTCAAAAATCTGACAAAGTCCTCTCGGTGGAGCAGTCTTCCCGACTTCAGCTTCAATAGACTGGTGATTTGGAAGGCTGGAGGCGTGGCCTTACAAGCCTATAGCAAATATGTATTGTATTTTGATACAATTTATTCAAAATGAAAACAAGTAAAATTAAGAATGAAAATGGTGCTCTATCCTATCATATATTTCCTATATTCTGAGCAGACTTTCAATGTGTATTCTGATAAAAATGCCCCTCCTCCCACAATTGATTATTGGTCCCCCTTGTTCCACTCCATTTCAAAAATCTTGGAATCACCCCTACATCAAATGCGGCACCACCTCCCAAAACAGCTGTTGAAAACACTAATTACATGGAGCATGCGCTGACGGCAACGCCCACTTTAGAAAACCAGAACTATGACTGAAAAGTAGAGACAGTCTGGCTGCAGCAACATGCGCAACCTCCACAGTGGCGGTCACGTGGTTTCTGGGCTCGTTTCCGGGTCCCCACAGTGGAGGTCCCACAGAGGAAGTCCGCCATGTTGTTGCAGCCAGGTACTCTTGTAGAAAAATCCCATTCATTTTCACGTTATTTCTCATCTTGTCATTAGGGCCCCAGTATCTATGGTTAAGCCAAAGATAGTCTGGCAAAGGGAAAACCACAGAAATTGAAGCTCAGTGATTGGCTGTGGCTTGGAGCAGTGCACGATGGGATATATAGTTGCCTTGTTATGTTGTTTTTATGTGCTCAGTCTAGTACCTAGGCTTAAATGAACCTGAATTATTTTAATGTAGTTGTTATTTGTTCATGCTGAAACTGATTATTCAACTGGAAAAGTTTCCTGTTGAAAATGCTCAAAAATCCATTCACACAACACCCATATGAACATATTCAGCTGTAACCATTCGAAATTGCCTCAGCATCATCAAGGTATAGCTGCACTACATACAGAACGAATGCATCACGCTGACATGATTTATTCAAAGATTCTTCAAGGAGGATGTATAGTCATATTGGACATCACATATCGTGTGGGCACAAGCAGCGAAAGGCATGAACGATGTGGAAGTAAGGCTTGAATGCATGAAATTTGTGAATCGCTCAAGCTGAAAATATTCACCTTGAGCGAAAAAAGTTGCCTCAGTATAGTAATGTTCTGAATAGCATCATTGCTACTGGTTGCAACATTGGGAGCCTCACTACTTACAAGGCCCAAACTGCAGTTACATCGCTTTAGATAATGGGAAAGCTAGCTAGTGAACTAGTGGCATCAAATGACTTATGTAACAGTTTCACAAAAAATAGTGGTCTAGCTCAACATTGGATCTGAAAACATCATCACCTCTGAGAATATTTTTACTCTCAAGCAGGCACAATGTCCGTAAAGTAAAATGTAAAAGTTGCCTTGATTCTCTCGAGACCAAGCAGGATATTTCTTTCACGATGGAAAATCATTGTCCAGACCCAGATATCCTTCAGTGAAATTATGTGTGAACAACTGAGGGTTATGCTTCAGTCCAAAATTAAGCAAAATCTTTGGAAATATTAACCCAGCAAAGATGGAAACAGATTTTCTCGCAATTGGGGAAAAAAAATCGTTCAGTCATTGGCTGAATCAATGCGCAAGCGGATGCAATTGCTCAAAGCTTGTGACACAATGGGCACACTGGAAATAATTGACCTTTCCTAAAATAAGACACTTTTAGTTTGTCAGCCATTATGTTCAGTGTAGGGAGGAGGGGAGTCAGTCAAGGAACTTCCCTGTATTTCTTGCAAGTGCCTCTCCAGAGGGTTCAAAGGTTTGTTCTGTTGGTTTGTGTTATCTGATACCTGTGTTGGGAGAGACATTTAAAAACCCAGATCCTTCATGGTATAAAAACAACCTTCTGCTTCAATTCTGTTAGCTATTCCTTATTTCAGGAAGTTTAAGAAGAAGGATTGGTTTATAAGATTAAAAATTTTCTATCCAATGTCAAGAATTTTCGTAGATTTTTAGGAATAGAGTTGATCTCCCTGACTTCAACATCAAAAGAGCAAAAAGAATTCTGAGATATGGTTGTTCAAAATAAGCCCACTTGGGGGTGCTCTTCATCTTTAAAAAAAAAAAAAAATATGGGGCAGGGAATGCTGCAAAATTGGCCTTGTGCTGTCATTCCAATGTAGATGCTGAGGTGCAGAATCCCATTGCCCACTTGTTTTAAGAATAAAATCTAAGAAACTAGTTTGTACATTTTTCCTGTTTCTTAACTTAAGAGTTGACCAGCAAATCCATCAGCCCCACGTCTTAGTCCACTTTTAACCCATTTAAACCTGGACAGCATGTGCGCATTTTAAGAACGTGTCGTTGCCAACACAGGTATGCGCGTAATTTTGAAAGTACCGTAATTACTGTACGATTTGCGCAAGAGAAAAAAATTCCAACTGTTCCTGAAAGCTGAGAAGCTGTGCTTCAGCCCAAATACAGGTTACTATGGTAAACATGGCAGCATGATTCTCTGCTGGGATTTTTGCATTAGGCCTTAAAGGTTAATACATTTGATTGTCCATCTTATAACATTAAAGTTATTTTATAAGGCTGACACTTAATTATTATTCCCCCAGCATATAATGCGGGGGGATATAGTCATGGGTGCAGCTGTCTGTCCGTCCGTCCATCCGTGAACATTTTGTTTCCGGATCGTAACTTGAAAACAATTCAAATATTTTTTCACAAAACTTGGTGTGCACATTAATCATGACCTGAAGTGGTGCCTTTTGCTAATCTGAAGTTGATGACATGGGGCCGGGGGGATATGCCATCTCCTGATGGCTCTTGTTAAATTAGGCTAAAATTAAATTTTTTCACAACCAAGCGCTGAAGGTATCGTGTTATTGTCATCTGCATAGGGGTGTAGTTATATTTAATTTGGTTTGGAACATAATCCCAATTGGCTGGAAATCTGCACACATCATCATCTTCTTTGACCCCTTTCATTGCAGGTGAAAGTCAGCATTAAGGTGCATTACCACCACCTACTATGCTGATCTGCTCACATCCCTGTCATTTGACCAACTCAACCAATGACTAAGGATTATTTCCATTGACATGCAGGGTGCACGCTGGCCACTCGCCAAGTTGCCAGTGGCAACCCGAAAAGCTGTTTGGCGATGGTAGATCATCATCTTATGAGCCACGCTGGCGATGACTTATTCTCAGGTGGCGACAAATTCAGCACCGCTGCATTGGCACCAAAAGAATCACTGTGTGGCAGAACAAAAGCAAATGAGCTGATCTTAATTTTCCACCGCCACTAACCACGTATGCCAGAATCAGAATGCACCTCTACAAAAATTCCTGCGCACCATTCTTTGCTAAAAGATAATGGCATTGGCTCTACAGGGTCTGAAATGTTGGAAAAAAGATGAATAGCAACAATTTCTACAGAAAGACTCATTTGTATAGCAATGGCTGGAATTTGTAAAGCCCTTTTTCTTTCAAATTTTTTCCCATTTTCTACTTTCTTCTATTATAATGAGCATGTTAGCCTGCCATGTCTGTCATAAATCTGTAGCACTACTCATCTTTGTGTGCTTTTTTGTTTTCCCAATTGTTGTAACTCTTGTTGTTCTGGTGATGATGGTGGTGGTGTGTAATCCTGCTTGCTATGTAGTGGCTGCATCTAAGGGTGTACTGCGAGTGAAATCTGGCACTAGCATTTTCCATTTCTGACCAGCCCGGGGTGGGGGTTGATGTTGTCCAAAAAACAAATAATCCTATTTATATTAAAGATCATTTTTGTACTAAAGATGCCCTGAAATAAATTAAATACAGTGATGCTGTCCTAAATTGAAAAAATAACATTGCCGACATACATTTTTTCTGAGGTATTATTATTATTATTATTATTATTATTATTATATTTCCATGATTGAATGTGAAAAAGAAATGTGACTTTGAGGCCATTTAGACAGCAGAATTTTTCAGTAAGACAACTGCATTATTTGGACTGATGCATACATAGACTTTTTAAAATAATGTAACATACCTTGACTTCCAGACTCTGAATAACATAGCATAGCCCACTAGCTTCAGGACCGTAATAACTTGCTGGTCGGTAGTCTAATGATGACGGGTGATTCTGAACATCAATGCGCGGTTTTGAAAAGGAAAGTCTGAAAAGTCCTCCTGACTTCCAGGACAAATTTCATTTGACCCTGTAAAGTAAACTAGTGAAACACATCAATATGCATTAAATAATTGACTAATAACAATGTGTCCGTTAGTGGGGTCATTTCGTAAGCTCAAGCAAATTTTAACCGGACACGCATTTGTGATAGCATACTAATTTAACATCAGTCTTGCTGCGTCCGTGTCCCCCTCCAAATGAAAACTGCTGACCACATGAAGATCATTATGGCCGAACAGCTGGTCAATTTTTAGCATTTGGAAGCCTGAGCCTCCAATGCCTGCTTCTTTAATTGTCTTAGCTTTCCCCCTCCTCCTTTACTTTTCAACATTTTTGTCTGATCTCTGATGTGTGTTTCTTGATTGTTAATGCAACAGGGGGCGAGCAAGGCCATTGGTCAAACAAATTTCCCAACACATTCTTTTTTATTTGCTTGAAAACAGTTTTTCAAACATTTCATTGGATAAGGAAAATATACATACAGATACGAAGAAATTGGTAAGAACTGGAGAATGCCCGCGATAGTGAAATACAGCAATAAAAAGTGGTTCATAAACTTACGATGTACGCGCAATTGTAGACAAGAAAATGCATATTCCCTCTCTTTAAAAATGTCAGTAATTGATGAAAAAATATAGCTAGTAATCTGGTTAATTAGGTTTCTGAAGATTATGGATTGTGTCAACTACGCGACGACCTACCAGGATGTCTTCCGATGTGCCCGATGGCCAGTCCATCACTGGTCCAGGGACGAAAAATCCGGGGAAAGAGTCCTGTCACCAATTGCATCTATTTGGTCAAATATATAATCATACTAATCAAGATGGTTTGTTTCATGACCCTTGTTTTCAAATCAAGAATAAATTATTTAAGCCCCTCTCCAGTGTATGTATGTATTTTTATGATATTTCATATTTTTCTGAGTCATTTCTTGACAATGTTGATCGGCCACACAGTTCACCAAATTCTGCATTTTTAGACAAATTACTATAACTAATAATAAATTTTGTGCTCAAAGTTAAGTTTTGTGCATTAAGTCATCTGTTGCTTGACATTTTCATGAAGCCAAACATCCTGCACCAAAGCTCTCATTTTGTGTCATACAGCAATTCTCCAAAACACGTAGAGGTGGTGATGTTAATCGGACATTGCTTAAATCGGAATGCAAATGGTTCTATTATATGAAAACTTCACATCCAGAGGGTCTCAATGAAGAATTGTCTCTCTCATGCTTTTTGTAACACACTCTCTCTCTCCCTCTCTCTCTAGGGTTCTACTCTAGAGTTTTTCTTTGATTTATCATTGAGGATTGTGGAACTTGATTTGTATGTGTGTATATATTTTTTTGTAGATGTATTTTTTGATGTGTAAAGTGTATGTTATAGTTTTGTGGTCTGTGCATGTGATTATTCTTAGCAGGGAATGTTTTTTACATGTCATTGCATATTATTATTTGGCCAGTGGCCTAATTGATCCTCTGGTTGTCTGCTGATTGATTTAACGATTGACACCTGCTGCTATGGACTGCTGCCACTGTGTGCTGCTTGTTTAAAGCATTGTTGAAACACCAGTTGGCAGGGCTGAGGATGGCTGCTTAAGCCGAAACGTTCTTTTTCTTTTTGTTTGAGCACTTTCTGTTGATATCACTTTTTTCACATGGGTTAATTATAGCCATTTTTTGCATTTTTGTGCCTCTTCCTTTTATTTAGCAGTGTGTGGGCAACCTTTTCCATTGTGCTCAAAGTTATGAATTTCAGCCATGGCTGAAGCATCTACTATGACTATAGTCCTAGCTCGGGTCAGAGCAACAAACTGATAAACATCTTTTGCCCTTTTCACACAATGCGGAAAAAACTCACAATGATTGAGATTAACAGCAGCGGTGGTGATTGTTTATCTCATACCGCAATATTGAAGTATTTTCACGTGACAAGATGAAAACCAGTGTTCAGTCAGATTTGGCTCTTTCAGGATGAACTGCACCTCGCCTGGAAAGTGGGCGAGAACAGGTGACAGCGTAGGGCAGAGACAGAAAGCTGCAGTTTCCAGCAACCTTCAAGGAATATTCAGGAAGTCACAGAAATAAACTACTGAAAAGAACAAAAATACATTTGTTTGATAAGTTTAATCTTCTTAAGCCAGATTGGATTCAGATATCCCCTTTAGGTCTGCCATTTGGACTATTCATCATGTTATTATGAGACAAGCAGTCATTGTACTTCTCTTGCAAAACTTTTGAAGTTAACCCAGATTTCCTTTTCATGGATTTGAAGCACAAACTTTATCTTTCTGAACTGCCTGGAAACATCCATTGTGACACCTCTTGCACCATTTGCATGTTTTGTATGATTGTCTTTCCATGCATGCCAATTTTACCAATAAAAGGGCTGAGCATTTTCCATTCATCATCTCTTGAAATTTGAAAATGGTTTGACGACAATTCAGCATCCAAGGCTGGGGAAGGGCCATTAGCTGGCTACCAGATAGTCCAAGTCCAATACCTGTGGCTCAGCATCAAAATGTAAGCCAAAGCATTATTGGCAGACTCTGATAGAGGTTCAGGACAACTAAAGCCCAAAGCCCACTGGCTGTGAAGCGTCGCGTCAAACTCCGAACGTTTTTAAAAGCCCACTGAAAGCGTCAGTAGCATCAATATTGACGGATGACAACAGGACCGAGAAGCAAGCCATGGGTGTCACTCTCAAAATATTCAATTACGTTTATTTTGAAAACACCTACCGATAAAGCTTATCTTAAGTGATGACAAAGTGCAATGTTCAGGTTACTGTGCACTATACGTTATATACAGGTATAATTTTCTTCCTAAATTTAGCCGCCTAGTAAATTAAGATTATGATTCGCTTTACTTCACCCAGCAGCGAATTCGCTAGCTAGCTAAGTTAGCAGCATTAAGTTCTTACCAGTGTACTTTGAGTTAGGTACTGTCTAACTGTCGATCGCTGGATAACTTAAATGCCCGCAAAATAACAGATTTCCTTTCAAAACTGCGACTTGGTTAAAAAGCAGGTATACCGGTTTCGACAACTGCATGTGAAGATGCCCCTAAATGTGTGCCACCAACCACGACAAGGCGAAATAGTTAAAGAACCTACAACCCCAATTCAAAAATAGTTGTGACAAAGTGTAAATTGTGAATAAAATCAAAACGCAATGACTTTCAAATCATACCAGCCAGTATTTTATTCACAATAGAACAGAGTTAACATAGCAAATGTTGAAACTGAAAAATTTTGCAATTTTATCCACAAAATGAGCTCATTTCAAATTTGATGGCTGCTACAGGTCTCAAGAAAGTTGGGACAGGGGCCTGTTTACCATGGTGTAGCATCCCCTCTTCTTTTTAACACAGAGTGGAGGCGTCTGGGCATTAAGGAGACAAGTTTCTTGAGTTTAGCCATTGGAATTTTATCCCATTCTTGTTTAATACAGGTTTCCAGCTGCTGGAAAGTTTTGAGTCTCCTTTGACAGGCTTTTCGTTTAATTACGCGCCAAATGTTCTCAATTGGTGAAAGATCAGGACTGCAGGCAGGCCAGTTCAGCACACGGGCTCTTCTACTACAAAGTCATGCTGTTGTAATAGCTGCAGTATGTGGTTTTGCACTGCCCTGCTGAAATACACAAGGCCTTCCTTGGAATAGATGTCATCTGGAGGGGAGCGTATGTTGCTCTAAAACCTTGATGTACCTTTCAGCATTCATGGTGCTTTTCAAAACATGCAAGTGTCCCGCACCATATGCACTAATGCATCCCCATACCATCAGAGATGCTGGCTTTTGAACTGAACGCTGATAACAGCAGGGGTGGTCTTTCTCCTCTTTAGCCCGGAGGACACAATGCCCATGATTTCCAACAAGAATGTCAAATTTGGACTCGTCTGACCACTGGCCACTTTGCCACGTTGCTACAGTCCATTTTAAATGAGCCTTGGCCCACAGAACACGGCGGCGCTTCTGGATCATGCTCAACAATGGCTTCCTTTTTGCATGATAGAGTTTTAGGTGGCATCTGTGGATGGCACGGCGAAATGTGTTTACAGACCGTGCTTTCTTGAAGTATTCCTGGGCCCATTTAGTAATGTCAATGACAGAATCATGCTGGTGAGTGATGCAGTGGCGTCTGAGGGCCTGAAGATCATGGGCATCCAGTAAAGGTCTTCGGCCTTGTCCCTTACGCACAGAGATTTTTCCAGTTTCTCTGAATCTTTTGATGATGTTATGCACTGTTGATGATGAGATCTTCAAAGCCTTTGCCATTTGACGTTGAGGAACATTGTTTTTAAAGTATTCCACAATTTTTTTTCGCAAGCCTTCACAGGTTGGAGAGCCTCTGGCCATCTTTACTTCTGAGAGACTCAGCCTTTCTAAGACATCCCTTTTATAGCCAATCATGTTACACACCTGATGCCAGTTAACTTAATTACTTGCTAAATGTTCTTTCAGCTGATTCTCTTTTATATTAATTGCTTTTTCTGTCCTTTTCTGCCTGTGTCTCAACTTTTTTGAGACCTGTTGCAGCCAGAAAATTTGAAATAAGCTCATTTTGTGGATAAAAATGTAAAATGTCTCAGTTTCAACATTTGAAATGTTATCTATGCTCTATTGTGAATAACATAATGGCTCATGTGATCTGAAAGTCATTGCATTGATTTTATTCACAATTTACACTTTGTCCCAACTATTTGGGAATTGGGGTTGTAAACAGAACTAGAATTTTGCAATTTCGGAAGAAATTGCGGGTGTGAATGCAGTGCTGTTTTCTTGCCGGCCTGTTTAATCGCTGACGCTGTATTTGTACCAGTGAGAAACGGACAGGTGTGTGTGTGTGTGTGTGTGTGCGCGTGTTTGTGTGTGTGTGTGTGTGTGTGTGTGTGTGTGTGTGCGTGAGTCTGACACAGCAGCTCCTCTATGTGTGTGCGTGTCTCTGTGGAGACAGCAGCACACCTGTGTGCTTGCCATGGTGATCTCACAGGTGCTGAGACAGAAATTTAGGCAAATACTCTTCAGTGACACCGTCCAAACTACTGCCATTTTCTGGCAGACCGTAGGTCCTATGGTGTAAACAAAAAGATTGCGAGTGAGGGGAGACTCTGCTGAGTGTCCCCATGTATTTTTTTTTTCTTGTAGTGTCAATTATGTGGTTAGGATGGCGATTTCAAAAAAGGTGTTTTTCAACTTTCTTCCCAAATTTTTTCTGCTCCTGTTATAATGACAACTGCCTATGGGGCAGTTGTCTGTGCTCCTGTCGCTTGGGGGTGCCTAGATTCTCAACCCTTTGTCTGTTTTCTTCCAAAGTGACATTTTTCAGGCCTGCACAAATTTTCCTACATTTTGATGTAGAATGTGTGTGTGTACGTTGGAAATTGTAGCCGGGGGAGCGATTTCAAAATTTTTTTGCGAGTCATTTTTTTGCCTGCCTGCACTTATAAATCCTAGAGTGCGTGAACATTCTGCCCATTGATTTCTATGGGGAAAAATTTGTCGGAAAAATGCGAATATCGCAGAAACGATTATGGTTATGGATTACAAAAGTCATAGCATAAATGTCCAGATCAAGCCACACGTTTTGATACCTTTTGTGTGCGTCCTGAACCTAGGGTTGGGGCCGCATTAATTTTCGAAAAACGCAAGAAAATGGCGGAGATGAATATTATAGTTTGTGAATGCGTCAATGTGGAGCTTTTCAACGCAAAGCGAAATTTTTTGGGGGATGTGGCAACATAATACACTGGTTGTAGTAAAGACAGATACACATAAATCTATTTCAGTGAATATATTGCTTATTATAAGCCTTTGGCGATCTACCCTAACGGCAGATAATGTGTCAATATTAGCCCAGCTAATGGTTATTATTAGAATACTTCAAATTAATGTTAGCTAATGTGACCCATCACGTTAGCCTCAAGATATCTAGATTACCCGAACTGAAGTTAACAATATCGATCAATGTCACATGCGATGGATTAGATAATCCAGTGATATTGATGTGCAATGCTGTCTATAATATTGGACCAGAATAGCTAGCCAACAAAACCCGGCATTGACTGGTCAAATCATTAAGGCTACTTTAAGCCAGCAATAAAGGCTAACTTTCTGTTGACACTAAATTACCGTTGACAAACAAGTTTAATTTTGCCAGGTTATCAATGTGGATGTAACGTTAGAGCTACTTAAATAGTTAATGTGATTCACACTCTATAATGAATTGCAGGCAGTTTTACACACATCTCCATGACGCACAACTCACTTCACTTCTCATGTGAACACTGATTTAGTGACTTTGATAATTTTACATTGCGTTCTCTTTGGCAAACCCACTTTCGCTTCATAGGAAAATTAGCCTAGCAGCTTCATGGCAGCTATTGAGTGGAGACATCGGAAGAGAAAACAATGCAAGACATCCGTAGGGACTTACACAGGCATTATACGAGATTGCATCTCACACCCAGTGTTTCTAAAATAAAGACAACCGTTGACAAGATGCTATCTTATGGCTAGTTTACTTTTTCATTAAGTTTTTAAAGCCCACTCTACATAAAATTTATACATGCAAGATTGACATTGTCTTCTTCAGTCAACAACGTTCAACTTCAAATTTGTTGTACCACTGCCCCTCTCAGGCGGGATGTGGAAAAATCTAGAGATGGCAATTTCAACACCAAAGTTCGAACAGTTTCAAAACGTTTTATCACTTCCGGTTCCGATAAGTTGTTCGAGAGATGTTTCGAAGCATCACGTGATCGCTATCAGACCACAGCAAGAGGTTTTAAACAGCCACGGGAAAATACAGGTGTTTGAGCTGTTTTGTTGCGTTGAGTTGTTTTGAGAAATTTTGTGAGGATTTTGCTACAGTTGTTCAATACATAAGATAGATTGATAGATAGATAGATTTTCTAAAGCTTGCCAGGTACTCTTTCAAATGTGTCAATAAGTTAAAGCATGTTTGTTTCTTTTTTTGCTTCAATAAACTTGTACTTTGATTTCAGATGGTAGAGAAGCAGAGAAGCCAGCTGAATCCAAAAAATGTGTAGCAAATATTATTTCTAAATGAAAATCTTTGAGCAAAATGTTTATGAACCTAAATCTTTATACCACATTTTATTGATGTGTTTAATGACAATGAGGTGCAATACCAACTAGGCAGAATCAGAATAATTGTAATTGTCAAGTCCAGTTATGTATAAAAGGTTGACCTGACACAATCATTCTCAATGAATGAACGAATGAGAACTTTTAATGGCAGAATAAAGAAATAGTGTCATACAATAAGAAATAGTCATATCGTACAAAAACTAAATAATTGAGTGATTGTGCCCATGGCAAAACTATTAATATTTTTGGATTTGTGAAAAGGAGGCCTTCAGCACATCATTACCAACAATAATTTATGGCTGCAATGACAACTTCTGCCAGTGGATGCCAATGTTGAGTGAGCAAGTTTTGAAATGTTTCAAAACATTTCGAAACAATGGGTTAAATGTTTTGAAACGTTTCGAAGCTTCAAATTTGCAATCCCTTGAAAAATCCGTATAGATTTCTTATGATGCCCAGATCTCACTCATTGGTGTACATATTGTCAAAAACCTGCTGTCATTGAAGCGCTTTTCGTACAGTCAGGTCGAACTGAAGAGGTAATGTAAAATATCGCCTTATGCGTGTCTGTGAAAATATATCTTCTCAATTAATTATATCGTTGGCTGCAACGTGTTCAATGTGAGTAATGATCTGAGAGATTATAGTTGGGCATACCAATATGGCGGCACGGTTATTTCAAAATTATGATGTCATCACCTATCCAGTTATTCTATATAGATCAGTGGGATCAGTGGGCTGCCAGAGGCACTAACATGGCCGACCAGACCATTAGAAATTGTCTGCAAGACCAAGGCTTGTGATGCCAGCGTCCCGCAGTCCGACCACTATTACGTGACCATCACAGAAGGGTTTGCCAAGATTAATGCAGACATCATACCTGGTGGAACTGTGGTCCAGTGGGCGGAGACAGTGTTCACTGGTGAGTCACGCTTCTTGCTCCAGTTTAACGTGGCTGAGCTCGTGTTTATCGTCATCAAGTAGAGAGATTTTCTGATGTCAAAGTTGCTCAACATCTACTGTTTGGAGGAGGAAGTGTGATGGTGTGGGGGGGATATCCATGAACCACAGAACCCCTCTGTACATCGTCAACGGAAATTTGACTGGTCAGCATTATGCCCTTTCATAGCATTTATTTTGCTATCCTTTGATTGTGTGCTGTTTGTCTCTCTTTTTATCTTCACATGCGAGCAATGTGGCCCTTCTTTTTGCAATAGTGAAAAAAACTGCTCCCTTTAATAACAGTCACATCCAGTGTGATTTGTTTTCCCGCATTTAAAGCAAATGTAGTGGTGATAAGAACAACACTGCTTTCACCTTCAACTAACTTTCAGGAGCTGAGACTCCCAGGCTCCTGCCTCCATAGACATAGAAATTTCTTCTGCATGGTGGTATGTAAGTGCCTCCTTAGACAATAACTTCCTTTGTATGGCCTTGTCGCTCAAACTGCGCACAAATCTATCCTGTGTGGCATCTTGCAAATAAGTACCAAAATCACAGTGCACTGATAGCTTCTTTAAGATAGCCACAGACTTTGCTATGCTATCCCCCTCTTTTTGTTTTAATTTAATGACATGATTCTCCATGAATCCTCCATGATTCTGGGTTTTGCAGAAATGTGAGCATTCAGAACCGCCACCAACTGATCATACGTTCTGCTCCCTGGCTTTTCCGAATCTAATGTACTATGCAGGAGCCCAAAGGTGGTTGCGCCGATTACACAACGCCACTCAATTCTCAGCATGAATTTTATAGACTCTAACAAAATGTTTGAACCTTTTGACATATGTTGACCACTGTTCCGTGGACTCTTCATAGGACTCAATATGTCCGATTAGCGCTGTCATTTTTGAATTTGTTTCCAAGCTCAAAATTGCAACTGTGAGCCAACAATGAATAACAAATGCCATAACTTACCTCTGTTATGCTTCAATAAATCTATCAGTCCACAGACTTGAGTGACCAGGGGCAGATGCATTTCCAAACTGATGTTTTACTCTGATGATAAACCTGTATTTTCTCAACTACCGTAAACTGAATGGCATCCGTTACAGGTGTGGTGTATAACACAGTGCTAAAATATCACAATGTTCAAAACCTAATGAGTATACCTACCCACTGTGGGGAGTTACCATGTCAGATTTGGTGAAAATACCTGCACATTTCCAGTAAATATAGTGCATTCAAGGGATTTGTGACTGTCAGTGTCAGGGTAATGGATGCATGCCTGGAAAACAGTATGCTTCCCCTCCACCATCTGTGGTGGAGCCATAATAAGGATTTTACTTGTGAAATGTCTAAAACAACAGGGACAAATTTTCAAAAATTAAGCAAAGGTCAAAACCAGGGTAGAATACATACATAAAGGCAATGTTTTGATGTTTTGAAACTATTCAAAAATGTTCTCACACACTTGTGGGAAAATTGATGATCTGCTGCCCATCTTTGATCCTGAAGGACAAGGCCTTTCCTGGATGCTGCTTTTGGACCAATAATGTTTACAATCACCTGCTGACATCAGCGTACACATGATGTTGCATAAAAAAAATTAATAATGCATGTGATATTTAATCCATATGGTATAACAGGCCTACTTTCAGTATAAGAACTTAAATGCATAGTGCAGAATACACATTGCCGGTCCAGCGCCCTCCACTCCTCTATTTTTGATTAAATTTATTTTTGAGTAAAATAGATAGTCTACTGCATAAATGGCAGCCTGCAGGCATTTAACTGTCTAAATGCCAGAGCACATCCTGCTAAAAATGTATTTTCATTTAACACAGTAATTGAAAGAGAGAGAGAGAGTGGAATCACAAAGAAAATATGTCCATTATGTTTCTGAAAAAAACAAAGTGCAGCTAATTGACAATGTTATTTATTGAATGTTTTCTCATCAGATCACAAGTGCCATTCGAGTGATTAGCAAGAGTTTAGCAGCCCCCCTCTCGCACCCATGCTCGTAATCTGTGCGGATGGGGTTTGGCATTCTTTTGCTGGAAAATACTGGGGCATCCCAGGAACAGAGGACCATGAGTTGGCAGCATATTTTGCTCCAAAATTCGTACGTCTCTTTCTGCTTTCATGGTCCCCTCATGAATGTTCAGTCCATCCATGCCATGTGCAGACACACCCCAACACCATGTCAGACTTTGGTTTTGGGACCTGATTCTGGAAAAAGTTTCAGAATTTTTATGTCACTCACCTATTCACATTATATAAATTCTGCTTAATTAAGGTCGTGGCCAATTTGAGTGACTGAACCTTAAATTATACAATCTAAGGACAGGACTCGTCACATCCGGTCATGTCATGTGGCCAGGCTTGACCACAAGCCTATATGGCTGTGGGCTTGAGTAGGAATGCCAGGCCCAGCCTTCATGAAGAACCCCTGGTCCAACCTCAGCTAACCTAGCCGCAAACTCCTGGCCTAACCCAGCTGTCTGTGGGGCATTAAACTAGCGAGGCATTCGAGTCACGGAACTTGGCCCTTTAGCCGCATATGAGACTGGAGAATTTTTCATCGAAATAATGGGAAAATAATGTCTTGCTGTGTGGGCAGGAGTCACTGCGAAAAGAATTCTGCATTCAACCTCCACCAATATCGAATGAAATCGGTACTTTTTCGGTTCACCTTGATGTTTTGGTGCCCAGAGAAACATTCAGGTGTGTAAAAACGTCAGCCATACATCCAGTCGAGAAAATTTTGAGTTTAATTTCTAGTGCTGCGAAACGTGGTAATAGCATACAATGGCAGCAGCCGTGTTACTGATGATACACTGGGTTGCTAGGGCATGCACAGCATATGAATTTGCAATATTAGACATAAATATTAAATTCCAACCCCCCTTATCACTAATGAAACCGCCCCAAAAAAAATTGGTGCCCACTTCTAAAATCGTTCTTGCAAAAAAAAAGCCATAAAAAAGGAGGTTGGATACAGAATTCTTTCCACATACCCAGATTCTAACAAAAAAGTTGAGATGCTGCATAAATTGTAAATAAAAACAGAATGCAGTGATTTGCAAATTTCATAAACTCACATTTTATTCACAATAGAACACAGACCACATATCAGCTGTTGAAAGTGGGACATTTTACCATTTCATGAAGATTATTGGCTCATTTTGAATTTGATGGCAGCAACACATCTCAAAAAAAATTGGGCGAGGGGCAACAAAAGGCTGGAAAAGTAAGTGGTACTAATAAAAAACAACTGGAGGAGCATTTTGCAATTATTAAGGTTCATTGGCAACAGATCAGTAACATGACTGGGTATATAAAGAGCATTTTAGAGTGGCAGAGTCTCTCAAAAGTAAAGATGGACAGCAGTGGGGCTGGTGAACTGGCTATAGCGGAAGCTCAAACCCATCCCTAAAAAATAATGATTGGTCATTACCTGTTTTCAATCAGTCATTTTAATTACCATTACAGAAACTCCGAAAACTCTCAACATTATCATGTCAGTTTTCATTAATAACGCACACCTGTAGCCACTGCTGTACATCCTCTAGCTTTGGTTTCAGTGTCCACTGTACTAGAACTCACCAGGTTTCAGGCCTGCACTGGGATGACTTGTCACAGGGCATGTAGGTTGTGGAATATGCATGAAATGTAAAAGTTCTGTGATTATCATATTTGTCAGCACCAGTGGCGGCAGCAGCGAAGGTCCGGTAGTATTTTGGACCCACACAGGAAGATGATCGCTTATAATTACATACATGTCTATACAGATGTAGCAATATTTTAGTATTATAAACAACAGTAAAGACAAATAAATCACAGTCATTGATCGAAACATTTTTGGGGTTTCAATCAAACTGCGTTCCCTGAAAATGCGGTCATCAAATAATAAATAGATAGTAAATTCTATTTTTGGGGAGACGCAACAGTGCAGTGGTTAAGTAGGCTTGACTTGGGATCCAAAGATCCTGAGTTCAAGGCCCAGCCACGGCCTTTGCAGTGTGTTCTTGAGCAAAACACTTCACTCCCACACTCCACTTGACTAAGAGCTGGGGGAGTACCTGCGATGGACTGGCATCCCATCCAGGGGGAGTAGCAATACTCCAAGTTGCTTCATGCCACGAAACCGGGGTTAAGCACCGCCCCAATGGGCCACTAGACTCGAATCAGGCTTACTTCTTCTTTTAAATTCTATTTTTGTCTCCTTGTGCGATGTGCTGCTGTGGAACACTTGCAGAAAATCAGACTGCATTACTTTAGCCACAATAATATCTGGCTAGCTAGGTAATTAACTAAACGTTACTCCTGTCCTTTGGCGTGGGACTTTATTTTACATGCAGCTGGTTTTGTTTCCAGCTAGACCATTTCGCCCACGTAAGACAGTTGGCAGCAGGAAGTGAGTACCTGGCAAGCACCCTTTTTTGTCTGAAGTTCAAATGGACACTAAATGGAGATTTAAGATTTAGGCAACAAGAATGCATTTAATAATGGAAAATAACGATCTATGTTACCGCCTACCAAAATGCAGTACAGTAGAGAGATATAAATCATGATTTTCTTGTCATAATTCCAGTCCTCTTAATGCAGGCTGGAGGCCGCCATCATTGTGAAGCTCCCCGGATTCTGTGATGTATTGTGCGTAGATGCGTTCTTCAGCCCTGAATTAATCAGTTATTTTAGGACAACTGTTATATGTTAGCAATCAAAATTACTTTGTTTCTTAATTAGACATATAATGTATAATGTATCATAAAATGTTTTATAACCAAAGCCCCGACACAGTGAGTCTGAACTCAGGACCCTGACGCATTGCAGAGCTTATGAAATAACACACCGGGCTCATCCAAGTTCGAATGAGATGCCAACCGTTCCGTTTTATTCCGTGAGACAGTAATTACTGTAATTAATTACAGTACAGTACGCAACATCATTAGCTCCCTCACCCCAGTAAAATCCAAAACTGTTGTCCGCAAATGAAACTGCATTTCAGAAAGCACATTTTCTCTTCTCCGGTTTTTAACATTACACAATAAAAACCAACACCTGCTGCAGGAATGGTAGGCTAACACGAACTTGCATATAGTTAGCGAACAACTGTCGCTCGGTCCTCAGTTTTACCGTCGTCGACTGACCAAAGCCCAAAGTATTTCCAAACGGTGCTTTTTAGATTCTTCGGGGTGTAAACCGATTATTTTCTGAACAGTTGCGGCTCGTGAACTGGTGATAGAGGAAGCTCAAACCCATTCCTTAAAAATAATGATTGGTCATTCAATCATTCATTTAAATTACTATTACAGAAACACCGAAAACTCTCAACATTATCAGGTGTGGTCAGTTTTCATTGATAACGCATACCTGTCAGCTCTCACGCATTCAGCGTCAGTTTTGAGTGGCATATTTATGTTCCCCTGCTGTAGTCAACAATTATTCAATCAACGCATATGTAAGAGATTCTTGCGCGGAATTGAGGTCCTTGTGCACGGAGGTTTATCAGTTTCACATGTGTTACGGTGATTATGACTCCGGACTTCTTACGCTTTTCTTTACTCAGGGGTTGGAAAAAATGGAATTGCATGAAAACGTTTCAGATGATTTTATTTCATTTAAACAATTTAAATGATAATGAAAACACATGCATTGCTTCCAAGCCTTGAGTAAAAAAGCCCTGAGTAAAGATAAAAAAAGAGAAAGTCTGGAGTCATAATCACTATAACGCATGTCAAACTGGATGCACTCGCACACCCGGCTCAAAGATGTAACAGTTTCAAGACAGTGAGCCATCTCTGCAGTATATCGCATTGGTAGCCACCTGTTATACACTGTACACACTGACAGTGGGTTAATTATCTTGACATGACTTTTTAAATATTCGATAATTAATTTTCACGTTCGGTGGTTTGTTTTATTGATAGAAAATCGATATGTATTCGAATATGGAATATTCATTGACAGCCCTAATGGACACATCATGTTTGCCATACCTCGTTCTGTTTTTGGAAATCGAGCTTTCTCTGTTTTTACTCCCTCATCTTGGTCCGGGCTACAGAATTATCTTAAACTGGATCATCGCATAAGTTTACATGTTTTAAAACCAGAATGGGGACCCGCCCGATATCTAAAGATAGCAGTTTCAAGACAGTGAGCGTCATTCTCTGAATCGGACAGTAACAACAGGAGGCAATGTACACGAGTTGAAAAAACATGACAGGCAATTTTATCAACTTTTATTTTCGATCTATCTTGGGGACGTATCCCAAAAGCATTTTTTAATATTCGATAATTAATTTTCACTGTCAATGGTTTGTTTTACCTGTTAGAGAAAAATTCGATATGTAGAGCAGACCGAGTTATAGCAACAATGGCTCTGAAAAAATTATTCATTGAAACACAAATAAGGGGCAGTCCAGATAACACAAACGCGACAATAACAACCCCTTTTTTCGTTTTAGCTGAGCCAGCTGCAGAAATGCAAAAGCAACGTGTTCAATGCTTGAATCACGGCAGGGACTTCGTATTCATACTTTAATTTTGACCCCTGTGACAGGTTTGTAACGGCAAGCTAGCTTGGTAACAGTTCGTTAACCTACTTGATAATACACTAGTTGTATGATTCTATGCTAGAATTTGAAGTTATTCCACCTATATTGGTAGGTTTTTCTTTTGCAGTGGCTGCGATTCATTTGTCCAGTATTGTTCATTTTAGTTATAGGCATTTTTAGATGCAAATGTGATCGATCGCTTATTTCAAAGTTTGCATGTAAAATATGTTGATGTTCAAGAAAATGCCAGAATAAGGGGGTGAAGACTACTAAAGGAGTTTTGTACACCTAGCTGCTGGTGGGTCTACATAAGTATCAGAAATTCAGGTAAACCAGGTTACCTGGCCGAAGCCGGGACGGGGGACAAAAGGAACAGTGACTAAATTTACTGCTTGGCAATAATCAGTTAATAGTCATCAATATAAAAGTAATTCTATTTTTAAACTAATTTTGAGCACACATTTCCACTTCATTCCATGGGAAAAAACAAATAACTAGCAGTTTAGTGTGTGTTTTCAATGGTTCTCTATGGCAGATGCCGCTGCTTTTCCCGACATCCCATCACGTGAGTTTATTAACGTTTTTCGTGATGTCATCCGGCGGTCCCCATTCGTCTATTATCTGTCAATGGCTTCCTGCTAAAACCGGTTAATGTATTATTCTTGTAGTTTTTGCTTGTCATTTTCTGTTTGTTTTCTGTGTGAAACACATTCCTGTCTTGGCAGGACTCCTTGGAAAAGAAATTTTGTATCTCAACAATTTATTCCTGGTAAAATAAATGTTAAATAAAAAATAAATAAATAAATAAAACACTTTCCACACCTTATAAGGAACACACATAACTCACTAACTCAGTAATATCTGAAATATACCTTATTATAACAGAACAGACATTCCACTATCAGTACAAAGCAGGCAACATGCTACTCTAGATTGAACAGAATAGGGCAATGAACGTAGCAGAGGGTCTACCAAATTTTAAACAAGCCAAAACCTCGGCATTTGATTTCGTTGAATACGGTATAAATTCTAAAACAACGAGCCACATTGAGCAAAATGCCACCACATGCAGTATAATCAGCAAAGACTAATGGTTACTCTTACTAACCAATGTGGCAAACAAGCTCTGTGATCTTCATGGCTATGGTAAACCGAGAATTCTATGCCATTAGAAAAAAAAAAAAAAATTTGCACTTTAAAATGAACAAAAACCTGTCTTTATTGAATTGTCCAGAGACATTCTATTCGGCAGAAGGAAAATTCATTTGTTTCCAGAATAATTCCCATTTTAAGTCTATATCTCATTTAAATCCCACAAATGAAGTGAGCACTTCAGGCCAGTTTTTTTCTGTGCAATCGCATCATTTTCACTTAAGCAACATTAAGAGAATGCAACCTAACTGCTGTTATGCAAAGGTTTAAATGCTTTGCTGATTGTCCAATCAATGTCTTTCAGTTACTGTGGAAAGTTTATACTCCCTGGAACTGAATAAGAAACATGTCAATCAATAGATCATTACCGGGGAAGTTTCACGTGGGGGTGAACTATAACTGTGCTTTTTAAAAAAAAAAAAAAAATTTGCATCTCAATGGGTCTGAATCTGGAAGTATCAAGAAAGAACTAGGTAAACAAGTTGCTTGTATGTGACGCCATGCTGTCGGGAGAGCTAAGACAGTTCACGGCTTTCCTCCGAAGCACACGCCTGTTAGCCACTGCGTCTTTACACTTCATAGCTCAAAACTCGGCAAGTTCAGAACAACAGCGGAGGATACCAGAACATGAGCAAGCTCAGAATCTTACCGACGAGCACCCGGCTGGCCAACAGGAGGCGCTGGATCAACGAAGAAAGTTACGATTTTAATATCCAGACCCAGCAGTCCCTTCCCAATTTATTTTCCCTGCAGCGCGAAGCCAATTGTGTGCTGCTCTGAAAAGACTACAGACTACTGCCGGCTGCTACGACCACAGATCGAACTCGTGTTTGTGATGGTTACTACTGCTCTGCAATGCGGCACCTTAACCAAGTGAGCCAACCCGGCAGCAACTGTGCTTTACATAGATGAGCCTAAGTAACCAACTGAGTGAGAGGCTAATCAAGGAGAGTACTGAGGAAGATATAAGGGATTGCTGAACTTGTCAATGGAGGAATTTACGCGTAAACCCACAGTAGGGAATTATGCGTTTTTTATATGTAATGACTATAGCTATATAGCTATAACTTGGGTTGGTTTCACACTTGGTCGCTTGCCTTTCATACAATCTTCTAGCTAATAAATATTGACGTTCACTGGGGTTTTTAGTCCTCTTCGGTCTTTCTTTTACCATATAAACATATTGCCAAGCTTGAATTAAATATTAACACTAACCGGGGTTTTAGTCTTTTTTGCACCTCATTTTTACCTGAAGGGCCCTTCTGATTTAACATATTGCAAATTCCGTTATTTTTGTGTTTTCCTCTGGTGGCGGTGCCTTGACCAGCTGGTTAAAGTTTAGCTGCTTGTTTGAGTGCTTAGCGAAAGCTTGTTGGGGGAAATAGCGTGTTTAGTTAGCTTAAATAAATAAATAAACGACTCGTTTATTTGGTCCGTTTGAATTAAAGGGTACCGGGGCTTTACTCTTTTTCGGTTACCTTTGGTTGTATTTGTGGCTAGCTAGCTAGATTGTTACGGTTTGCATTTTTGACTTGGGATCTGAGATTTTAGTGTTTAGTTAGTAGGGCAATAGTTACTTGAGTCGTCCATTCGGTTTGGTTGGAATTTTAAACAGTAAGGTTTACCGGAGTGCTCCGCCCCCTCCCTCCTCCAGTTTCTCCTGGGTGTTGTAGCTGCCCAAGATGAGTTAGTAAGCTACCACTGATATTCTGTATTGGTTATTGGCATTTTTTGTTCATCACTTAGCTGGGTATTGGAGGCTCTCATCTGAGAACAGTATCTGGAGAAGCCAGCCTGTGATTATCTGGATTCTTAGCTAAGCCCTGTGATATTTTTAGACTAGTGTACTAATAGTATTGGGGTTATATAAAATAAAGTTAGTCATCTGAGTGATAATTACATATCGAGTATTTGTCTCAATTTGGTTCTTCATTTTTGTTACCTGAAACTAAGCCACTGCTAAAAGAGGCTTATTATCCAACCACATAGTTTCCCCGCGGTTTCTATCGTGACTGCTGCTCAGGGCTTCTCAGGTTAATAAACTGTGGTTCCTGAGCTTCTGTCTTGGCAATAATAATTTTCTTTGTTATCTAGGGTAAGCGAGGTCATTAGGATAGAGGGTTCAAAATGTGGCCAAAACTATGTGACGGTTGCAGAATGATCGCACTTTTGGAAAGAGATTTCCAGGGTGGGTTTGTCTGTCATCGGTGCCAGCTAATTGAGCATTTGGAGAGCAAAATCCTTGTTCTTCAGGGCCCGTTGGCTGCACAACATAGTTCGCAATCAGTAGAGTTCCTAGAGGAACTGAGTAGTATGTCATTTAGAGAAATGGTGTGTACGCCAAAGCAGGGGTGTGCGGAGACCACAGAACAGGCAGGAAAAGAAAGTCGGGTGGGGTGACTGTAGGATGTCAGCGCAGGAAAGGGCATGCGCGCCGTACAGCGACAGCTTCTCCAGTGGTTGAGGTGTCCAACCGATTCCGGCCCTTGTAGGAACTTGACTTGGCCCCTGACCCTGAGAGTGGGGGGATTGATGGGCATCAGGGCACCCTGTTGGCCTCTTCCCCTCAGAAGAGAGAGTTAGTGATAGTGGGGGGCTCAATTATTAGAGGAATAGACAGCTTAGTCTGTTCGCGCGACAAGGAGTCTCGTACGGTGTGTTGCCTGCCTGGTGCCCACGTCGGAGACCTCCTGGAGCGTGCAGACAAGCTCCTGGCCAGAGCGGGGAGGGATCCAGTGGTCATGGTCCATGTTGGGACAAATGACATAGGTAAGGGTAGGTTTGAGGTTCTGCAGGACAAATTTATGGAATTAGCTGAAAAGCTTGGGAGCAAATCCTCCACGGTAGTTTTCTCCGGGATTCTACTGGTACCACGTGCAAGCAGAGGGAAGCAGAATTTTATCTGGAGGTTTAACACGTGGCTACGGACCTGGTGTAGGAAAGAGGGGTACAGGTTTATGGGGCACTGGAACTTCTTCTGGGACAGGGGTGGCCTGTTCAAGCCTGATGGGCTACACTTGAACCGGAGGGGTACCTTTGCACTGGGTCAGCGTATGTTGAGGGTAGCACAGGGTTATTTAAACTAGGGACTTGGGGGGCAGGCAGGCTAGAGAGTGTTATACATCGGGAAATGCAGACTGCCCTGATGGAAGCTGACAGCATTACATGCACTATTGATGATATATTATCAAAGCAACAAAGCGTAGTGGGGGGCTTAGAGCAGCAGGCACATGAGAAATCGAAGGGTAAGAGCATTCGTAATAACCTGAAATGTTTTTATTTAAATGCAAGAAGCATAATAAATAAATTTCCAGAACTTGAGGCTGTTATGATTAGTGAGGGTTATGACATAGTTGGGATTACAGAGACATGGCTCAGTGAAGAGGATGGAGATGAATATAATATAGAAGGTTATAAGCTCTTTAGGAAGGATAGATGTAAAAGGCGAGGAAGGGGTGTAGCACTCTATGTGAACGAGAACATAAATGTGCAGGAAATTCCTGAAATTGAACATTCCTTGCCCTGTGAAGATATCTGGGCCAGGCTCATTGGCAAACACGAGACAGGTTTAAACATAGGAGTATGCTATCGACTGCCAGCTTTGGACAATATTGTCAATGAAATGCTCTTTAAGAGGATTAGGGAAGCTTGTAGAGGAGGAGGGACTATTATTATGGGAGACTTCAATTATCTTGGTATCGATTGGGAAATGGTGAAAGGACAGGGTAAAGGGGAGGAAAAATTTGTAGATGTTATAAATGACAATTTTTTGGTGCAGTATGTTAATAAACCTACAAGAGAGAAGGCAATTTTAGATTTAGTGCTCTGTAATGACCCTGATAGAATTAGTAATGTTGAGGTACTGGAGCCACTTGGGACTAGTGATCACTCTACTGTAAATTTTGATGTTTCATGTGAAGTTAAAAAGGTGTCTTCTAAAACCAAAATTTTCAATTTTAGGCGAGCAAACTTTAACAGGATGCGCTCATATTTAAGCGAAATAAAATGGGAGACACTCCTGGACTGTGAGTCTGTAAATGAGATGTGGGAAAGATTTAAGGGGGTTTTACTTGATTCACAATGTAAATGCATTCCAAAGATGACCAAAAGTAAGCTGAAAAAGCAGAATCCTCCGTGGATGACCACAGCTATTCGTAGGAGTTTGAGAGAAAAGAGGAATCTTTGTAAGATGTATATAAAGGATAACAATGAGAATACTAAGGCTGAATACTGTAAAATGCGGGCTGTGGTCAAAAAGGGCTGAGGAATGCTCGAGGACTGTATGAAAGGCAAATTGCGGAAGGGGCGAAAACTAATCCTAAGCGCTTCTTTCAGTACTGTAGCAGAAAAAGGAAAGTCAAAGAGGAGGTTAAGTGCATAAAGAATAAATATGGATTGCTGCTATATGATAACAAGGATATTGCGGATACCTTAAACATTTACTTTGTTGAGAATTTTACCTCGGAGCGGGTTTTTATTCGGCCAGGGGTATGTCCAATGCTCAAGATTATTTAGCGGAAATTGAGGTTAGGGATAATGAAGTATTAGACAAGTTGCATAAAATAAAGGCAGATAAGGTGGCGGGTCCTGATGGCTTATATCCTAGAGTGCTCAGGGAAGTTAATGAGATCATCTTTAAGCTGCTATCCGCTATCTTCAGACGGTCTTTAGAAACTAAAAGTAATAAATAAATGACATATCAAAAACAAAACTAAGCAAGGCAATACTAAACAAAACAAAACAAAAAAAACTCAAAAAACAAAACAAAAATAAATAAATAAAAATAAGTCTCACCATACCTGACATCTACATATTGTGATTATGATCTTCAATAGCAAAGAAGCCACAGAGTTCCAGTGTTCAGTATAAAATAGGGGAAAACCACCCAGTGTCATCCACTATGCTGTTTGAAGTAGTGTTGCTAACAAGAAAGGGCCCCCAAGTCTTATAAAGTCTGTTTACAGACCCTCTTAGACTATTCCTAATTTTCTCTAATGAGAGAGAAGATAGCATGTCTTTTATCCAGTGTGAGTGTTTAGGTAGAGCAGCATCTTTCCACCTCATCAGTATGGAACGGCGTGCAAGCAGTGAGGCAAACACCAGAGCCCTGCATTTTGGTGCAGGAAGCTGGAGCTCCTCTGGGGTAACCCCAAACAGTGCCACAAGAGGGTCTGGCTCAATTCTTTGATTTAGAATTTCAGAAAGGGTCCCAAATACTGCCCATTCTTCCTTGCAAAATGCCTCCGGCTCCTGCAAATTCTTTAGTCGTCTTACATGAACTGCGCGTATGAGATCTCCCCCAAGCGGCGTGATGATATTAAGGTCAGGAAACTGTGATGGCCACGCCAGAACCTTCACCTTTCTCTTCTGTAATCACTGGAGGGTCAACTTGACCTTGTGCTTTGGATCATTGTCATGCTGGAAAGTCCCTAGTGCGTCCCATGCGCAGCTTTCATGCTTAAAAATGCAAATTGTCTGCCAGTATTTTGTTATAGCATGCTGCATTCATCTTGCCATCAATTTTCATGAGATTCTCTGTGCTTTTAGAGCTCATTCACCCCCAAAACATCAGAGAGCCACCACCATGCTTTACTGTGGGAATGGTATATTATTCACCATGGGCCTTGTTGACTGCCCTTGAAACATAGGGCTTATTGTTGTGACCATAAAGTTCTATTTTGGTCTCATTACTCCAAATGACAGCATTAAGAACTTATGAGGTGTGTAAAGGTGTTGTCTGGCATATTTTAGGCGGCCTTTTTTGTGGGATTGGCGCAATAATGGCCTCCTTCTATCAACTCGACTATGCAGCTTATTGTTGTTTAAGTACAGCCTTATTGTGCTCCTTGAAACGACCACACAATCTTTTTCCAGAGCATCCTGTATTTTTCTTGAGGTAGCTTGTGGATTTTTCTTTGTGTCCCGAATAATTCTCCTGGCAGTTTGGGTTGAAATCTTTCTAGGCCTACCTGACCTTGGCTTGGTATCAACATCCCCTAATTTTCCCCCTCTTACTCACACACTGAACAGTACTGACTGGCATTTTCAAGTCTTTGGATATCTTTTTATATCCTTCCCCGTCTTTAAAAGGTTGAACTACATTGTTATGAAGGTCCTTAGACAGTTATTTTCTGCTCCCCATGCCTCAGTGTCTAGCCAGATCAGTGCATCCACTCGGGAGCTAACAAACTCAATGACTATACACAGAAACTAGTTACAATTTAAAAAGCCACAGGTGCGAAACCTGTAATAGCCATGTAAACCTGAGTGTGTCACCTTGCATCTATATAACAAGGTCAAGCATTATTCAAGGGTATGTAAACTTATGTTCAGGGCCGTTTGGGTGATTTCAGTTATCATTATGATTTAAAAAGGAGCCGAACACCTATGTGATGATAAATAACTCCACATGATCACTGTCCTTAAATAAAAGACAAGTTTTTTTCATGATAAGTCATATTTTCAAAATAAATGGCAACATTTCACAAATTCAGCTGGGGTATGCAAACTTTGAGCACAACTGTAACATATGTAAGAAATATGATATCATTTTTTTTAAAAACTTCATTTCAGTTACAGATCAGAAAAGAGTTATTTTAACATGTAACAGCAAATTATTATCATTTGCATTTTGGATACTACATGTGTTTCGGACACTACAAGTTTACATCAATATGGAGAATGTATGTAAAAAAAACTGAGAAATATAACAAACATCATTTAATAGGTACAAATGAGTCCTATCATGGATCAAAATGGTTTGCTACAGCATCTCTTGACCTTGCTGCTGGACACGTCGCGGACACTTCAAAATTTCTGTTACAAACAATGAACTGTATCTGAGCATACACAAGACCCATTAGATGCTGTCAAATGTGCTAAGGAACTATCGCAGCTTGTAAACTAATACAATCTTTACTGTAAACAGAACAAATGGCATACTGTTTGTACACTGTGTTGTTTTTATTGCCTTTATAATAATATCATTCCTAAAAGATGAATTTTTATAACACCAGAGATGGTTCATTCAAAGGCTCATGGTTATACTGTATCAATTTTCTTCACATTGATATGACTTAACCTGCAAAGCAAACCATAAATAAACCTGTCAGCTTTATCATTGTAAAACATTGCCATACAGTATATGCCATTAAAATATTATATAGCTTTGCAAAATGCAAAAGAGAGAAATTGTAAATGCATAACACGCTTATATGTATTGTTTCCATTACCATCAACAAATTTGCAACTCTGTTACCCACCAGTTTTTTGCCGTTTTTACCCAAAGTAAATCAAATGAACAAAATACAAAAGTAAGCTATTTTGATGTTTGAAGTACTAGGGAAGACCAACACAAAGCCATTTAAATTGTAACTCTATCTTACTTAATTTTGAAGCGATGATACAAAATACATCAATTTTGTAACTCTGTTACCGCATGACCTTGTCCAATTATATTGTTTATATTTCCCAGGCAGTTGTTTGTGCATTGCCAATCAGGGGTGCCAGTAATTTTGTAGCCCACTGTACAATGTTGTATATTGTCCAATGTTAGGATGAACAGATACTCCTGCAGCTTCAAGTACATAAGTAATTAGGAGATGTGTGAGGAAGAGTATGGCAGTTATTTGGAGAATTGAGTTGGTTGGTTAATTGAGAAAGGTGAGATTTGTTTATGGGGTGGATCGAGGTGGATAATATCAGTAAGGTTAAGGAGGGTTGTGATTTAGGGGAGGACAGTAAGGTGTAGGGATGTTGTACTATTGTAACGGACGGCACAGTGTACACCAGGCAGGTGGAGGGGGGGCAGTTGCCCCTCCTACAGTGTTGCCCAGTCGAGCCTCTGTAACTCTTGTCCTCCAGTGTGACAGCGACAGCCAGAGTGCTGAGGCCAAACTTTCCCCAGGATTATTACCCCAGGGGAAATTAACCCCACAAACAACAGGGGCAGTAAAAGGAGTACAAGGGACCTGTCTCAGAGAGTGAGAGACAGTGAGATGAAGCAGAAGCCTCACCCTTGCTTGTGACTGGACTTTTAACCAGATTGTGCAGACTCATCACTGGGACTTCAAGGAAAGGTTTAATATAAATCCACCATGACTGACTCTGCAAATGGGGAAGATAAGGACCCAGACATTGAGTTGTTTGTGAAGGTGAGTGGGACTTGTGTATATGTGCATGTTTGTGAATGTGTCTGCAGCTCTGCCAGGGGCATTGAGTTACAAAGAACAATGCCACATGCAGACGCATGGACCTGTGAGAGCATTTGGGCAAGTTTAAGTTAATGTTTCATGTGTTTTTGTGTCCTTATGCTTGTTAGTATGCGTGTTTTGTGCGTATGTGTGTGCAGTGGGGAAAGTTTTGCAGGCATGCAGGGTTGGTTTTTAGGGACTGTGTAATGTGATCCATACGGTAGAGTTACCGGCATGATGATGCTGGCCAGTGGGATGACAGCCGAGGAGTGGGGCGGAGCTGGCGTGGGGCATTGAGGGGTGCCAGTGGCTGGGGGTTGAGAGTCAGTCGGGTGAGCAGCAGATTTACTCATTAATTATTTGGAGCCCTCTCTGCTCAGCTGAGGAACAGAAGGTTGCAAATTCCAGTATGTCATTTTTAGCCTTTGCCCTTCAACATTGCTTGGGCAACAGGTAGTCTGCTAAAATTATACTGTCCGGCCTCTGACTAGACAGTGAACATTATACTGGAGTAACAATGGTCTTGTGCCTCTGGCCAGGAACTACCATTATACTCATACAGCTCTGTGTTCTGGTTGTGCCCTGAGATGTTAAGCATGAGTGAGCAGCTTGTGCAAATTGGTATTAATTTGCTGTTATATCAGCGCTGGTCTGCAGTGGATACCTCTGTTATAAGGACCTGACAAACTAGCACTCTAAGCTGAGCAAGAGCGCTCTAATACAGCGCTACTGGGAATTCCCTCCATCCCAGTAATAAATCTGATCAAAAGTGACTTCTCAGTTCCAAACATAAAGATACATGCATACACACACATGTGCACATACACGTGCACGCGCACACAGACACACACACCGAAACTGTTTATTCATCAATTTAACTGCTAGGTCGCTACCTTCTCTCTACAGCAGATACAGTAATGTCATACAGTTTGTGACCTGACTTTGAACTGTCTTATTAAATCATGAGTATTATCAGCAGGTGTATTTCCCTTCGAGCCCAGAAAGGTTACGCTGGTTAGAGCTCAGTCTAGTTCTTACAGAAGCTCATAAATCTGCCATCAGTCAGAGTTCTCAGCTGTCATTCAAAGTCCTCAAACCTTACTATTCTTAGTTAGGTGAACGAACTGAAGTTTGAAACTGTCACCTGCAGAAGTCAAAAAAGAAGAGAGCGCATATGCATTCATGCAAATCCACATGTACTCACAAGCAGACACAGGCATGCACACAAATCGGAGGACATGCACTCACTCATACCTAGATGCACATGCTCACACATGTGCACTTATGTGCATAAATGCACACATGCACAAATACATTTATACGTAAGCACACCGAAATGTGTGCATGCAGACGTGCACTCATACTGCACAGTAATATGCATGAGTGCACAGTACAAGATTATAGATTGGAGGTTATTATTATTAATATCAGAATAGGAGATCGTACGAACTGTTTTGACATGAGTTTCAGAAAAAAAGCCAGATGCAGATCACAGATAAAGCCAAAAGAAGAAGAAGGGAAGAACAGAAGAAGACTAACTCAAAGGGAGTTTCGCAGAGGTTTATCAGTAGACATTCGAAAATAATTTTGGAGCATCCAGGATGACTGAGTGTCAGACAAGACATGGTCGAAGGGACTCGTCCGAGGTTGTTAACCGAGATGGCAAGCCAAATGAACCAGGGCATGCTGGGCAGATGCACACCTTTTGAACTGGGTTAAATGAAAGACTGGAAGCCTCTTGCCAGGACCGCAAACACTTGGAAGAGATTTCCTAATAAACCACAACTAGCTTTTCTTTTAGTTTTTACATTGAGGACGATAGAGAACAATCACACAAAGGGGATACAAAAACTGGGAACTTAAATACACAAGATGAAAATTAAGAACAGGGAACAGGTGAAAGAGAGCACACAAAGGGAGGGCTGAAGCACGAGACAATCATAAAATAATGAAAGCCAATTAGGGACAATGAAAGAGAAACTGACAAGGACAGCTGAATTGCAGGGGAAAACAATAAATCCCTTCGCGCAGAGGAGCAGATTGTAGACATTAGCATCTATGGAACTGCTGAACTGATGCACTCAGCTGCAGTATCCTAAAATATTGGGTAGATGTGAAATGTTAAGAATATGGACCTGTTAAGTCCCACCGCTGTTGCCCAGGAGTTGTCTTAATTAAGCTCCTCAACTAAGCCTGATCTGCAAACAGCCTAAGATATTTGCTAAGAGCTTCCATCCAGCTGTTGATGAAAAATTCTTTCACTACAAAAAATTTGCCTTCCGATGCAGCAGCAAGCTAAAGCCACAATACCCCAAAGGTATGGCAATTTAGTAATGAAAAAATCAGCTTTTCGGACTCGAAAATTCATAATGGTACTGAATCTGATACTATGTAATTCGTCTTTCCAATGTACATTGAACAAAATTATAAACACAACAGTTTAGTTCTTTCAATATTCTGCCTAATTATTTCTGAGGTTGGCTTAGTTGGGTTTATTTATGTGACCAAGGTTGTGTGCCACTGGTCTGTGTGCATTTCAGTCACCTTCTCCATATCATTGTCAAGTTCATGCCCTTTGTCAAAACTGGCCTGTCAGACAGGTGGGGCATGATCCAGAGCTACTGAAATCAGGTACGGTCAGCCCAGGCACATCCTGTACTCTGGTCAATAAAAGACCACCATATAAGTCCCAGTTCTGCCATTGTTCAAAATGCCATAGATGACTTGAGCCCTTTGGGAGCGTGCCATTGGCATGCTCAATGCAGGAATGTTTCTCAGGGCTGTTGCAAGAGCTGTTAATGTCCATGTTTAAACAATAAGTCGCATGAGACACCTTTTTGAGGAATTAGGCTTGACAGCACACCACCCACATGCATGACGACCACGTGTGACGATCCCCGCCCATGACCGCCATATCCGGACTCTCCATCTCTGTGACCGTCTGAGACCAGTAACTGCCACTGCAGATGAAACAGTTGGTCCCCACAATTGCTGCATTTTTTCCTGAACCATATCATCTCCAGGAAGTCCATATCTCTACGCATTTTCCTTTTTGGATTGGACCTCACCTCAGCTTGACAAAAAAAATCGGTTCGACTGAGTGCATAGACATGTTTGATGGCCAATGGAACAATGGAAGACTGTCTTCTTTACAGAGAAGTCATGTTTCCTGATTCACAGAGGGGAAGGATGGATGGGGGATTGTTTTTCTGACATGGTGGTGCGCACAGTGGCACATGGTGGTGGCATTAACAGTAACTTGAATGCAGCGTAATATCACGATGAGATACTGCGGCCTATCGTCCTACGATGCGTCCTTCAAAACAATGACCATCCAGCACGACCATGCCAGACCCACGTCACCCGTGTATGCACACAGTTCCTTGAGCCTGAAAACATTCCTGTGCTTGAATGGCTGGCATATTCCTTGGATTTGTCCCCTATCCAGCATCTTTGGGATGTCCTCAAATAACGAGTGCATGAATGGTTCACCTTTACGGCTAATATCCTCGGACTCCGCACAGCTTTTGAAGAGAAGTGGGAACATGTCCCCCAAGTCACCATTTCTTACAGTCCATACAGCAGAGATGTGCGGCATTGCAGTGGGCCAAAGGCAGACATGCCCAATATTGATTTGTGAAATTTGAATAATGGACCCCATCCCCTTTATAATCATATCATCACAAGACTCTTGTTTGTCTGTTTCAATTATTGATCGAAATGCATTGCAATTTGGTCATACAATCTATCAACACTCAATGAAAGTACAATAAGTTTCTGATTATGGTCATATTTTTCACAATATGAAGTGTTGTGTTTATATTTTTTGTTCAGTGTAGATCAGATATTAAAAAAAACATATTACCCTACCTTTGATTTACACATAGATGCATCCCTCGCTGGATTCAGTGGTCAGTTATTGCCACAAACAACCTCTCCCGGATATACAGTCTGATAATTACCCACTGACATTGAACTGTGCAAAGGCAAAGCTGTAGATCACGCCCACATTAAAATTTCCTCATCATCTGTTGATTGACAAGCATTTTTTCCAAGACACAAGACAGTATGAACTTTCTAATCATGTTTGAAAGGAATTGATTGGGCCTCCAGAAAATGTATATTAATCCTTGCATAATACCAAGTTAAGCCGAATTTCCTCAACTTTGTGCGTTTGAATTACGCAAGCGCATTGAATGATACACTACCATACGCAACCTAAAGAGTGTTCACGTTACTTTTACGAGATGGAAAAGCTCAATACTAATCTCAAAGGCGTAGACACAAGTAGTGAGTCCAAAGGTGACAGGACTGGAGGGTTTTTTGAGCCTAACAACATTCATTCTCTGGAGGAGGAAGTCTTTAATGGAGATTCTTTCTCCTCGATGTGTATGTATTCTTGTGTGGAATATTTCAGTCATTTAGCTCATTTCATTTTTCAGTTTTCCACCGTTGCTATGACTATGATATTGTTGTTGCTAGTTGGTCACATTAGTTATCATCACTAACCATTAGCTGTTGCTAATAATACTGAATATAGTGGCATATCTAGAATTCATACTGCTTTCAAGAAAATAGAACGTCTAGCTTTATGCTATTTTATTATTTGGCCAGCTCGAGGACTTCAGTATACCATTGTTTATGTTTGATGCACTGATTTCTATTCCAGCTACAGTAGCATTATTGCCTGCATTTTCCTGGTGGTGCGTATCTTTTTTGTATAAACAAGACATATTTCAGACATTACTGCGGTAATGAGTTATACTTGCTCCTTACAGGGTGTAGAAAGTGTTTATACAAGTTTGGTGTTCCCTAGTATGCTAGGTGAATACTAACAGGTCAGACTGGCATGACCTACTGAGGGGTGGGAGACTGCGGGACTGAATATGCTGGCTGGTGTTCCTTTTAAATAGTTTTCACAGATTTTTCTTCATTTTGCATGCCTTTTAAAGTAAAACCCCTTGTTGACATTGTAGGAGGTGGTAATAGCGCCTGGTTCCCTTGCAGGGTAAACAATCTGACGGTAAAATAAACCGTTTTGTTTTTCTTTAAGTACTTGTGCTGGCAAATGGACCTCTGGTGAAAATTAGAGAAATTTCAATGCTTGATAATGGAGAAAAAGCATTTTTTGGATGTGGAGAGGTTTTTGGAAACCATTGATGTCCTTCCCCACCCACTGATGGACTCCTACTAATTCCCACTTGAAAATCATTGATTTATATTCAGCAAGTGTTGAAATTGCATTTGGCTGTTTTTTATGGGAACTCTTAATATGTGGTCCAAAGAGGCATTGATGCAGGTCAAGGAGGCTGTCATTAGGCTGAAAAAAGCAAAACAAATCTTTCAGACGGTTATCAGAAACTTTAGGAGAGGTCAAATCAACAATTTGGTTCATTCCTAAAAAGAAAGAATTCAATGGCAAGCTCAGCAATGCCAAAAGGCCTAGAAGATCACATCAGACAACTGAAATGGATTATCACATTATTCTTTCCATGGTACAGAAAAACCCCTTCACAGCATCTAGCCAGGTCAGGAACTCTCTAGGAGGTTGGCTTATCATGGTCAAGGTCTACAATCAGAGATGTCTTAGTGAATGTAAATGCACAATTTACCACAAGGTAACACTGAACAACAGAAAAGCCAACTTTGACTTTGCCTGAGAACATAAGTGAAATGTCAAGGAGAATTTGACCAGTCATGCCAAAATTCTGATGCCTTGTGTGACTATGCACGAGGTCTTTGTGACATCAATGTGTCAGTTTAATGATCACACCAGACATGAAACGCATGTAATGACACAAAATAACACGAAGATTAAGTGTCCCTAATTGCGGTCCTTTTTGCTCCAAGATGCACCGTTTAGAAGCAATGCTTAGATATTCATGTTTTACACTATATGATGTCATAACATGACACAATGATGTCATAATTTGTTTAAAAAAGAGACAAAGTTTTCTTATTGATCGCTTTTATATGAGATGCTATATGATAGGGTTTTGAATAGTTTTGTTCAAAGTAATTTTTGACCCAGAATGTTACCTCATATTATAGGTCAAGGTCGAAGTTGAATGCTTATCCAAACTAGTGACTTGTGGGCCAGGCTAGAAGACCTTATTATGAAAATTTAAACTATTTAAACCAAAATTATGGCCAGAAAAGTTGATTTTGTAAAATATCATATGTCTTGACCTTGACCCTTTGATTCAAGAACAAAAGGACGTGGTAAAATATAGAATGTTATTAAGGGATACACATGTGCAATATTACATATTAAATCCCAATTAAAGGGTTTGATTATTTTGTGAAAATGTTATTTTTGCGTCATGACGTTGTCAGAAGATGCTATATGGACAAATGAGGTACAGATCTTGAAAGCAATCATCAAGGGGTTTTTTATGAGTTATCATTTGATATGGTTGCTTGCATTTTTGTTTCTTATTTTAAAACCCTATAATTAATTGAGAATAGGAAAAAGGCAACATATCAAATGTTGAAACTGGTAAATTTTATTATTATTTGAGCAATATTAACTCATTTTGAATTTGATGACAGCAACATGTGTTTAAAAAGTTGGGACGGGACAATAGAAGACTAGAGGACAATGGTCTTGCATGCCTCTCTCATCAAATCTGTTTCTGACTGTTTTGTCAGAAACATGCACACAAATGACCTGCAGGGGGTCATTTTGTACGCCTCTGGTGGAGCTCCTCCTGTTCCTCTGTGCAAAAAGAAGCACATACTGGTCCTGCTGTTGAGTTTTTTCCATTTTATGGCCCAGTCCAGCTCTCCTCATGTAAAGGCCCATCTTCTCATATCTCCTCCACCTTCTAGAAACTGTGCTGGGAAACACAGCAAAGCATTTTGCGATGCCAAGTATGGATGTGCCCAGCTGGAGAAGCTGGGCTTCCTGTGCAACCTGAATGGACTGCAGGGCCTGCCCCATTCTACGACTAGTGATGAGGGCACTAGCAATTATGCAAAGCTAGAGGAAAATCAGTGGGACAGGAAAGGGAAAGAGAAGTGGTCTGTGGCCACCACTTGCAAAACCATCCCCTTTTTCAGGATTGTCCTGCTGCAGCCTCTGCTGTTCTCCTGTTGTCATTTTCATTTGCGTCAAGGGAAGAGAAATTGATTCATAATCCCTTCTGCTTCCTAACTGCTCAGATCAAAATCTCAGAAGTTTGATTGACTTGGCATTATACTGTGATGATTGAGTGTTCCATTAGTTTTTTTGAGCTGTATATATATATGTAATTTGTGATTTTTTTTTTTACCTTGGAAACAATAAAATGTGGAAAATTTGTTAAGGGTTACAGAGGGTGCGACTTTTTATAAACAGCAAGGTATGCATTATTTATATTAGCATAGATCATGAGATTGAAGTTTATTTTTTAAGTAAGCATTGCTGTCTTTCAATAATAAATGAAGCCTATGCTCCTTTGCTTGCCAGCAAAGTTTGCCATTTCTGATCTTTTAAGATGTAGCAAGCTATAGTCATGTAGGATGCCTTAGTGGAAATGTTTGATACAGGGGTGGTGACTGCAACATTGTCAGCTTTGAATGCAATACTACATCAATGTGTGGCTGCGTCAACACATGAAAATTGATGTGTGATGGTTTTTCCCCACTAAAAGAGCAGGCTATATTACAAAGGAGTGAACGGAAGTGCAGAGAACAGTGTTTTTATTGGCCTATCAAAAATCATTTGAAGCATTCTTCTGAGAGTATTTTTTTGTGACTGTAAGTAAATGAATTGTGACAATGAATACCCGCTCACCCTTTATCATGCATTTATAGCTGTAAGCTTGGAAGGACTTTGTGATCTTTTGGCTTACTTTCAACCAAAAACATTGAATTAACAAATTGTTCACTTCCATTGTCCACAGTGACGCACAGGGGTAATGGGAACGGGCCTGATTTGAATATGATATCACCTCTTTAATCTCCCTGTTGGACAGAGATCCAAAAGCTGCATACCCATTTTCTCCTGGCTATATTTATCTTCCGTTGAACAAGCATTTAATGTCTGCCTGAATGGTGTCGTCAGAAACAATCTAATCTACCTTGATTGCACTGCTGTTACCCTGCAACATTACTAGTAAAAAATTTAAAATATGAAAAATGATTAAAATTTATTCAATATAATTAAGAATAGTTTTTATTCTGCCAAGTATGCTGGCCTGTGTCACCCTTTGGTAAGTGTTTGAAGGTAAATATGATAAAAGCAGTCACTGGAAGTAATCAGTGTTGTTAAAAGCAGTCGGCTGTACCGTAATCTCCTTAGTGTCTGCGTATTGGTGTGTGTTTACCCAAAGGATGACATTATCCATGCTGAATTGTCAGCAAATCACAGAAGTGAGTCGGAAGAAGACAAATCAACTCTGCCCAGAAATCAGACCGCTCCAACTTCATTTTTTTGATGTAATAGTTTCTATTGTTTTTGTGAGCCTTTTTTATTTCAAAATATCAATGTGACAGTAGTTTTGTTCCATATATTTTTGCTTAGTCAGGTCCATATTGGACACTGACAAAGTTACTGTTATTTTACAACCAACCCAGAAAAAGTTGGGATGGTTAGGAAAATGGAAATAAAAAGAGAAAGCACTGATTTCTAAATTTACTTAGACTTGTATTTCATTGTAGATGGTATGAAGACAAGGTTTTGTTGGGTCAGCTTCATTTTATTTGGAAAAATACATTCATTGCTGCCATTTAGGCCTGCAACATATTCCAAAACAAGTTGGAACGGGGTCAGTTTAAGACCAGCAATGAGGTTAAAAAAAAAAAAAAAAAAAAAAGGACCAAGGAAGAGAGACTTAAAACTTGGGCACGATGAAATGCAATTGATTTTACAGGGATCAGTTGGGCAAAACAGAAATAAATCTCTCAGAAGCAAACAGTACGTCAGGGTCTCCAAGGCCAACACAAACAAAAGGCACACTAACTGGAAAACAAGCCTCTAAACCTAGAATGTGAAACAGAAAATACTAAACTCCCTGACTAATGAAACAGGAGAAAAAGAAAAAGGGGAACAAAATAAATGGCAGAGAACCCCTACAACGCTTCCTTCAAACTCTTGCACAATATGATTAACAAGAGGGTCCTCAGAGCCTGTACTCGGGCCGGGTCTAGGCTTGGGCCAATCGCGAAACCGCGCGCATATGAGCAGGACAATCGCAACCCCGAAAAAAAGAACGAACGGAGCCGAAACTTAGACTCGTGGCCTACCGGCCCAAGTAAAAAGTTAAACTGGATGACCCGGACAGAGCTGAGACAGATTGCTATCAAAGGTGTTTTGTAAACCAGAAATACATAGGCTAAACATACTAAGGCACCAGCTTATTTTTGCAAAGTTAAATAAAGTTACAACAAGCCAAAGCACAATCAAGGGTTTTATCACAGAGTTCCAAGAACACGAAGATGAATCGCACAAGACGACAGCAGCCCCCAGCAAACAGCTCTGTGGCCAAATGGCAGGGAGCACTGGATTGTGCAGGTTCTTGTAGACCTGTACTAACGATCTGGCATGAGCTGCAGGTGAGGTGATTGGCTCAGGGGACGTGGCTGATCTGAGACAGAAAATGAGAGAGAGAGAGAGAGAACTTAAAGTGGCCAAAAATCAGTAGACGTAACAGTCACCAAAGTTGATCCATTTCTTGACCAGCTGCACTGTCAGTCAAGGTTGCGAGTTAATTTTGCACCGTTCTTACATTGCTGGATATTTTTCAAGGGGTTAAGGTAGCGTGACCCTCTTTTGTACCTGACGAAGGCCACATCAGCCCAAACTGTTGTACAATAAATTCTTATGAGCTGATTTAACAGTGTGCAGACACTTCATTTTGAGTTTTAACGTGATCAAAAATGGCATCATTTTAGTCTTTTTTTTTCTGGCTATTTTTTTTTATTATTTTACTTTGACATTCAGTACCGTGCAAAAGTCTTAGGCACTTTTAAACCAATTATATATGGCAAATATGCTTGCAAAAATGCTGAAATTAAAAGTTTATAATAACTGAGAGATGTACTATACAGAGCTGTAAACTATCAAAAACTAAATCAAATCAATATTTGGTGTGAATACCCTTTGCCAAAAAATTTGGGGACACTGTCCTGATGAGCAATAGTTTTATAAGATGATTGACTTTTTGCTTGTCCCAAGCAGAGTGGAAAACTTGCCACCATTCCTCTGCAGGCTGACTGTCTCACGTCTTTCCCACCAAGACATTGCAGGCAGCCATGATGATGTTGACATTAGGACTGTGTCCAGGCTATATTATCTGCATCGACCGTTTTTAATGAGATACAAGCATTTATTTAGTAAACTCCTCTTTAAATTAACATTTGGAATTTCAAATTTACTTTTTATCTTCAGCAACTCTTATGTGGAAAACAAGAAGTAAACATCTAATGCAGATTTAAATTTTGAAAAGTGCTGGGTGCCTAAGACTTTTGCACAGTACTGTACCTGACCAGCTTATTCCGATTTGGAGTTGTAGCTGCCTACCAAAGCATATAGGAAATGAAATTAATACTGTATGTGGGCTCAAAATGCAGACATTCAGCAGACCTTTTCAGAGGTAATTCTTATCCAAGTTTGGGGAACAGAGTCAGAATTACTTTTTTTTTTTTTTTTTTTTGCGGTAAATGGCAGAAGATTTTCTTGCTCAGGGAAGACAAAATCTCCTGTACCACAGTTGGCAAAATCAAGAGTGCTCTTTGGGTGCAGATGCTTAATCGCCGCAGGGGACGGAGGGACATGTCCCCCCCTCGTCAAAATCCCTGTTTGTGTCCCCCCCACTCTCAAAATTGAGGAAATTGAGGGAAAGCTAGAATCCACCCCATACAGACACATTTGTAGAACGGGTCGACATACCCAAGTGTAGACCAGAGACCGTAGAAATCCGGTGGGTCTGAGTTTAGAGGGGAACATGGACAGTGAGGAGCAGCAAAAAGTGGACCAACAACTTGGACTGCTTCGGTGTGAATTATAAGGACCTGCTGGTTCGTGTGCATAACTGTGGTGTGTCTTTAGCGTGGAGTAACAAACAGCTTCTGCGCTGGTATATGACGGAGGGGCGAAAGCTCCAGGCTAAATGGCCTTTTCGGAAATTGCCTGTGGTAATGGTTTACTTCATTGCGTCGGAATGACCAGCGTTTGCTCGCGGAAAATGGGCACAATAAGCCGCTTTCACACCGGACGCGAAACAAATTTTTCGCGCAACAGATTACATTCAAAGTCAATGCATTGTCTTTGCATTGCCCTCGTTCTGAACTTGCAACAATTCAACCAATGAGTGTATAAGAAGCGGTGCCTGACAGGCGTGTGCTTCGGAGGAGAGCCGCGAGCTGTCTTCACTCTCCTGAGTTGGCAACAGGGGGTCGCATGTGCGAAAGCCTTGTACATAGTTCCCCAATTGGACATTCCAGATTTGGGTGGGATTGGAGATGCCAAATTTAAAAAAAAAAAAAAAAGAGGGGCTATGCAGAAGAGTAGTCTGGGCTGTCTGGGTCAGGCGATTGGCCAACAGGGCGAGGTCTGAGGTCAAGGTGGGGTCCAAGGTCTGTACTGGGTAGGCAATCCGGGGGTAACAGGCACAATGGCTGTGCCCACTCTTGAAATCCGAGGCAGGGTAACCGGAATAAATCGCCGTTGAAGAGCCGTTAAGCCAAAGGGGGACATTCCCAATGAACTGGTCCGATGATTTTCTTTTCAGATGCCAAAAACAGAAGAGTACTAGAATTTGAATCTCTCAGAACAGTAGTGGTCTAACCACAGTTTTTGTGTTTTGTAGGATGATTGCACTAAAGTCAAACAAATATGAAAAAATCAGCTTGCAATATATTACATTTTTTTGTATGCATATAATTGCTTTGATTCTGTTTTTATCTCTGCAGAAAAATGTTTTGATTTTAAAAGCCCAATTTTCAGAATTTCTTCATTTATTTGTGAAATTTATGAAACTGGGTTGTGAATATATTTTTTTTCTGCAATACGTTTGTATATAGAATACTGTAAATCAGCTGAATGACTTCTAATATTCTAATTGCTTATTGCTAGACAGGAAAGCTATTAGACAAACCTTTAAAATGTTAATCACTGGAGTACTTCTTATTTGAGGAAAAACTTGTAGATTGCCTAAATCAGGCTTATACTGACATATTGTTATAACTTGAAAATCACAACAAAGAAAACAGCAATGACAACTTAAACAAATTTATTCTTCACTGATAAAAAAAAAAAACCTCTACAAATAATCCACTGTTCAATCCTCTAATAACACTCTAATGCCACTATGTAACTCTGTTGCCAAAACAAAAATTCTGCCCCCAAAACAAAACCTCTGCCTCTGGTGACCAAAATCACAGCATTTATATAGACTAGCAACATTCTGGAAAGATCTACAGGATTCCTGGGTAATCCCGCCCCCTCCAGGCAGGAGGATGACAGAAGCTTCTAGAAAGCACTAGTCTATTACAAAGAAGTGATATTACATCAGATCATGTTTTGTTACAGACACACCACCAGAGGGTGCTGATGAACAAAATAAATAGCTGACCAGCAAGGCAGCAAAAACAGCATGTAACAAATCTCCATTTACAAATGATATACAGTGCTTTACATAAAATACTCATACATAACAATATACTTTGCTATACATTCTTCCAAGACACCAAGAGAGTCAAACATCTGTGCGAGTATTGCTCTATATTAGGCCAGAACAAGAAAATAAACAGTTTCTATGTTTTTCAAAAAGAGGAAGACAAATGCATTACAGTTAAATACACCATTAACAACCCAAACTACTATCAACTCCACAGCTATATATGCCATAGGAATGATAAAACAGTGTAATCCTCATCACTAATCAAACTGTGTTGTGCCAAACTGCAACAACAACAGGCCACACTAATTTCCTTCAGCTGACTGAAACCGAAAAGCCCTTCGATGAAGTTTCACAAAATGGCACTAATATGATGCTGGAAAACTAGACATCAATCGTACTTGATGAATCTTCAATCATCCTAACAACATCAAAATCTAGAATGGTTTTCTTACTACAGCATGGTCGTTCCATGGATGCTGCCATATTGGATAAGTGAGTTAGACCACTCTTGCACTGCCTTGCTCTGGCTTTCTGGAAATGTAACTCGCACATGTGGGCTACGTATTTCCGAGGTAGTTCAGTATTGCACTCAACCGATCTGAACCATATCTCCAGATCCCTGTGTCAAACTTAATAAATATGAAAAGTGTAGTCATTTAGACCCCATTCTTCTCCCCCAACCTTCCTGCCTCCTGTTCTGAAAGGGGGCTCATCTTTAAAAAAAAAAACTTTAATAAATATGAAACTTGAAAAGGCACAATGAGGAGAATGAGACAATCCAGCAAAGGTCAAAGACACAGGAAATTATATACACATGAGATACGGGAAACGTGCGAACATAAATGTGGAACGAGGGGAGTAAGACGAGACAATAATTAAGCCATTACCTCTTACTCCCGAGGAGATAGGCGATAACTAAGTTCTCGGGAAGCATCCAGTAACATTACACTGTGATTCATTTTTATAGGTATTTCAGTAATAACTGGGAATGAAATTGATTGTAAACTCCTTGGCTTAATAAAAATGGCTGGAATTACGTCCATTAGGGGTAATTGAAAGTTATGGTGCACTGGATGCCATCTAGGTTTCTGCTTCTCACTCCTACAACCTCTCCAGGTCCTTGCACCCATTTGATTGGCTGAAAAGGAATGAGACTACTGATTGGCTGCATCTGTTGAAAAAAATTTATTGTGAATTGGGCAAAGTCTTGAGAGTATCAAAAAACCCACACACAAATGCAATGAAGGTCAGACATGAAATGCAGTATGTAAATGCAGGCACGACAGTCTGTATGTAAATGTAAGAACATCCAAATGTGGGTTCAGCAGGCTGTATATAAATGTAACAGCGTCAAACTGTGCTTTCAGTGAAAATTGCAAACACTTTCAAATACATATAGTTTGTGACCTTAATATTACAAGGTTCGATCACATATGGGCACCTAACTTTGTGTAAAAAGTGGGGGGCGAAATCTGATCAGGAAAAAAACCCGGTGGCAATCCACCCACACCCCCAGACAAAACATATCCTTATAAATGTATTGATTACACTGGGGAACAAATGAAAAAAAAAAGGTTTTTGGTGCCTCAGATTTTAGACTTGATGCTAGTTACATTCAATCACACCGCTGAATAAGAATATGATCTTCATTTCCTTCTAGCAGCTCTAGTTTTGAGATAATGCACTTATATTTAAATATATCAATGATAACAAGCATAGAAAGTTTCACCATTATCTGATTCCATGGATGTAATTTAATCATAAACAAATTCTAATTGTATGAAGCCATTTTTTTTTTTTTCCCCACAAAAAGGCAACAATAATTGTAGTCATCAATGCTTGTGCCCAATCGGTTATATGTATAACAATTAGGAGTCTATCATACCTCGAAAACCAGAGTTGATGGAGAAAAACTGATGGCATATTTAGAATCATTGACCAAAATTTACCTAACAGGTCTAATATCTCAGATACCAAGTTCCCCAGTGTTACTGCAAAGTTCCTTCACAAAACAGTATTTGTCCCATAATGTGGAAAATGTCAGCTTTAATCCAAAATAAAATTTAAAAAAAAAAATTTTAATTTGATTTAACGATGAACATTCACAGCTTACAGAATGGCTTACATTTGACAGAAATATCCACACACCCCATTTTTCCATTCCCCAAAATTTAACATTTTACATTTGATTTGTATACTGTGATGAGTCTCAATGCTGTGTCAGAGGACCAATTCCTTAAAAGAGATGAGGCAAGATAACATTTTCACAATTCTCGCCCCTTTATCATGCATTATGTTCAAAGAACAGGAAAAATCAAAGAAGCTTAGAAATTACTCCCGTTTATATAAGCATTGTGAGAACAGTAAAAAATGGAGGTCATTTCCTGAATTTTGAAGCTTTTATATTTCAGTTCCAAGTCCATTTTTTTTTACTGTAAGCACCAAGACATACAATTTATTTGTAGCTTCAATGCATTTATTTGATATTTATTTATTGTGAGTGATTGTGAAACAGAAGGAGAGAGACAAGTAGGAGGAATGAATTGATCCACAAAATAGCCTAATTTTTCATTTATGTATTAGTAATTTCTTCCCTTTGATACCGTCACATCTGATCATAAGTCTGTGAGCACTGTTTATACTCATATTTTTTAAGGGTGCTGGGACTCAGTTTTAGGGCTGGACAATATGGCCAAAATTTAAATCACAATATGAAGTTTGTTTCCAAAACGCAATAAGTGCCAATATTACAAAAATTGAGATAATACCATAGAGCGATAGGCCTGTGCCTCTTACATATGGTGCAAAACAGTGGCGGAGCTACAGGGGGGGCAAAGACACGGCCCTTTTAGTCCTGGCTAGATCTCAATCATTTTCCTTTATTGACGACTTTTCCTATTATTGTAATTGGCAACTGAAGACACAGTTTCTCTCCACATCCGATCTAACAGCGATTAAATCGCAGGTTAAATTCAGTACAGTGGCGGAACAGAGAAGTGGTTTGCACAAAACAGCCGTTTAAAACAATTATAAATCCTGACCTGTTCTCAGTCATCTTCGTGATTAACAAAAGGTTCACTCCGAGAGGGCTCCGCACTTAACAGGTGCTGCTTGTTCTCCCCGATTAGGTAAGATGACAATCATTCATCTGGACGCGTATTTGCTGTATTTAAATCTACGTTATTCAAAATTGCATAGCCTACCTGTCGACTCTCACGCAAATGGCTTGAGCCGCATGCTTTTTATAACCTAAGCTATTTAATTGCCGAGTGCCACTGTTTTTTTGTTTTTTTTTTTAGTCAACCCACGAAATACCAAGAGTGAAAGTCCGCGTTTCATTGGAACACGGACCAGTTCAATCACGCTAAGCATTGGCCAATTAATAAGTAAATTATTTTTCTGCACTGAATTTACCCCATGATTTCATCGCTGTTAGATCGCATACTGTGAGAAACCGTGTCTTCAGTTGCCAATTACGATAATTGGGAAAGACGTCAATAACGGAAAATGTTTGAGATCTAGCCAGGACTAAAAGGGACGTGTCTTTGCCCCCCCTGTAGCTCCGCTACTGGTGCAAAAATCTGTTTTTAGAAATTCAAACTATAAAAATGTATTTTTTCATGGTCATAGTTTGTGTTTTTTGATAAAATGCAATAGACATCAATATAGAAAAAGCTGATTTACTCAAAATGAGTAAAATGGATATATTGCGTTTTGGAAACAAACTTTTCATATATATCCTAATGTTGGTCGATATGAACCATATTAAAGCTGTAAAAAACTTCCAAGAAGGCCCACAATGGGCATCTTTACCTAAAAACTTCTTAAAAATGAATTTGCCATGTTTATGAAACCTCCTCTGTGTAGGCTATTTTATGTATGACAGCCTTTTTGTTACTGCAGTGATTTTAGAAACAAAAATGTTCCCTATTCCCAGGCTAATATGGCTATAAAGTGAGTGAGTGATTGACAATCTTTGTATTCAATATCTCAAGAAGGTTCTAGCTATAACTTCTAATTTCGCACTCTAACAGATGCAGTGTAGCAGATGAGCTAATTACAGTTCGAAGAATTTGTGAAGTTGCACCATACTTCATCAATGTGCCAAAAGGCACTGCATCCTGTACAATCCAGCAGGACTGCACATTGGTTCTGTCTGTTAGCCCAAAGGATCCCAGACTCCGTCCTGGGGGACCACTGTGTATGCTGGTTTTCATTCTAATCACAAATGCAACTCAAGAATTTTCGCTAAATAGTGGTCGAGCAGCCCTACAAAGGGGCTAAATTCACCTATGCTTGTGACCATGGACACCAGTGTTTACAGAAAGAAAACCATAGCTTAATAGAAAAAGCTACAGTTCCAAAATATTGTGTTAGGCTATGTGTGGACAAGCCCAATTTAGGCCTACTACACTGAAGAGTTCGGTTTTCGTGCTACTAAGCAAGAAATGGATAGAAGCAAGGTCAGAAATAATGTAAATGCGCTGCTTAAATATGTTTTAATATTCATTAACTTGTCCTTAGTTAACACACAGAGTCGCGGCTCATTCTGTTGTCTGGGGGATCGCGCATCTTCCAGACTTTGAGTGCTTTCGGACAGGGGAGGGGCTCACGGCAGCACTCGCTGCTTGTTGAGGACAGTCCCTGCAGAACGAAACTTGCTTTCACGTCAGTCGCCAAAACAGCAGAAAAGTCTCCAACAATACCAGAAAAAGTTGTTAGATTTGTCGCCAGGCGCTTTTGACAAAAAAAAGTCGCCAAGATGATTTGGAAAGTCGCCAGATTTAGCGAGAAATTCGCCAAGTTGGCAACACTGAACGTCTGCGGCGCGCAAAAACCCTGCCAATCTCAAGAAAATGAGACCGGACCACCAGATTTCTCCTCACATTCGTACACAGGATTTTAACTTGCAAGACAGCGAAATCCTGACACAAAGCTCCTGAAAAATTCCATTTCGACATTAACGTTAGCTGGCCAGTTCAACAGTTCTTTCTGGGCTTAATTATTGCCAAGTTAACAAACACAAAGACAGCTGTCTTAACTAGCTAGGAAACGAAAAGTCATGGTAACATTAACGCACATTTACACTTTTCCTTCCAACTTTGAGGTTACACTGTTGGTTCTTCAGAGAAAAATGCCTCTAAAGGCTTTTTCCTTTTATTGACCCATAAACTGTATAGTGTTAGCTGGGCAAATTGGCGTTTCATGGCATTTTTAGTTAGTGGTTTATTTTGTGTCAACGAATGACGGACCGTGGCACTAGTTTTGCTGTGACATTAGGCGCGTTTCCACTAGGTACTTTTTGCCCTCGTGAGCCGCTATGGGTGTGGCTTGGGGAGAGAGGATCTGCCCAAGATCCGCCCACATTCACCGATAAGCGGATCACGAAGCGGCTCAGAAAGTACCTACCTCGGGTAGGTACTTTCTTAGCTGCTTTCTGAGCCGCTACTCACTAGTCAATGCTGATTGGATACCATTGAGACGGGATATGACGTGAGTAGAACTCGACACAAACCACAACATAAACATCGCCAAGAAATAAGCAGAGCAACATTTGAGAGAATCAAATTCAAGAATAGAGAAACAATAATGGAAAAAGTTAACAGAAAGACCGCCGACTAGTGGGTTGACTGCAAGGTCCAGGCCTTGCTCGTCTACTGGGGGCAAGAGAGGGTCCAGACGAGCCTGGAAGGATCCAAACGAAATGAAAGTGTCGCAGGAGTATTAATGTCACACTCCAACTCCGTTGGTGAGCCGCTACCAAAATACCTAATGGGAACGGAGGGCCGAGAGGAACTAAAAAGTGGGCGTAGCCAAAACACTCAGCCGCTTTCCAAAAAGTACCCAGCAGTGCAGTGACTGCTCTGTCCTCGCCGCAGTCCAGGTTGGAATATCCCACTTGGGTTGAAAAGGGGGTGGACAATAATTCAAATACGATTATTTAAATGCAAGTAAAATAAATTTATTTTGGTTTTAATGAAATATTATGCTGAATATATTCAACTAAATATTATGTAACAACGCTGTGACTTAAAAATAGCAGAAAAAAGTGGGGGGGCAAAATAGTAGTTTTGCCACCCCACCTTTCAAAGTGGGGGGGCATTTGCCTGACTTGCTAATAGGTGTAGGCGCCTGTGCATATGTTTCTGGGCCAGATAGAACCTTGTAATACTAAGGTCACAATTGTATGTTTAAAACAAAAATATTTGTGTATGCTCGGAATACATTCATAAAACATTTTTGTATATTTTACACTTTTTTAAATTCACATACAACAATAAATATTTGTGTGTATTCGAAAATATTTTTTTTCAAGAGAGTCTTTCATATATAAATCACAAAATACAATTGTGAATCCTGTGTGCGTTCATTCATGAAGAGACTGATCTAACTCCATACATGAGGCTATGTTGTGCTGGGAGGACAGTGCATACATCAGGATCAAGCTGTGCATTTATAATATGAAGGGGCACAAATCGGATGGTGGTTCTGAAGGCCAAACAAGGAGCACTCTCAAACCGTGACATCTTTTCTGGTGCACAACCACAAAAAGATCATTAGAAAAAAAAACAAAAGTCAGCACACAAAATGTCCTTTAATGTATTTTAATCAGGGCCATAATAGCATACAGCACAGCGACGGACACGTTTCAACGAAGAGCCTTCCTCAGCGTTGTGAGCAATAACATACTGATTTCCAAATAATACAAGTGTCTTGCTTCACTGAAATCATTTTTCCAGTCTCTTCGATGCTCAAAACCTGAGTTGTAAAGCCTTAAACAGACGTCATGCACAATTGGCAAGGATGGGCTTGATTTGGCATCTGTGTAAAGGGGTTAAGAGAATTTTAGGATGGGGAACATCAAACCCTGGGAAAGCAGAACCTTGTCACAAGTTTCTTTGTCAGGAGATACACAGGTGGAAAACCACAGGGCTCTGGGAACAAAGGGATTACCCCCAGTGTTTCAACCAATAAATAAACTGTGTAGACCATATGTAACCCTTGGCCAAACTGTACAGACTGTGTGCTGTCCCATTGCAAAAATGTGCTGGCTGAGTGCTAATCCATAGCTAAACTGTGTAGACTGTGCGCTAACCCATAAATAAACTGTGCAGAATGTGTGCGGAACTGTGGCTAACCTGTGCCAACTGTATGCTATCCCATAGCTAAACTGTGTAGACTGTGAACAGTCCTATTGCTTCAATGTACAGACAGTGATGTAACAATGCAACCACAATGAGACTAGAGGCACAACACTCCTTTACAGAGCCACCTTGGCTGGCTCCAGTATCGATCAAAAACAAACAAATCAAGCCAATGGTAAATTTAACATAAAAATTCAAAGGCAATGATTTTTAAAGTAAGTAAATGTACGCTTTATCTGGTTGTCTCCCTGTGTGCTGATTTGTTAAGCTACTCAGATATGTTTGTGAAAGAACCAGGTGAATTTGGAAATGCAACATCACTGCCTTGAACTGATTATGCAGCTGTACTGCACAGACTCTGCCTTTGAAACCTAAAATATAGTGATGCACAAGAACTGAACTTTTATTTGCTGAAATTCTTTTCCCGAAACCCGAGAAACTTTGAAGGGAAATATTTAACATGGTCATAGTTTTGTACAGTGTATGATGATATACCACAGCCAAAATGTGCACATCCCTAAACAGATCCATTCCAAAAAATTTCAGACTGTGTGCATAACTTGCGCACTATCTAATGATGCGGATAATGGAACAGTTATGTATTATTCAGTGCCCCTGGGGTTCAGGTGACAGGGTCTATTTTCCACTCTTGTCTTAGGTTGCTGCTGGAAAACCTGATCACCGCGACTGAAGAGATGTGGAAATTTGAATTTGATTTCAAAATAATGGGACAAGACCTGGTTAAATTGGCTACCAGGCTGCAGTCACTTTCCCAGATTCTAATTATCAGTTTATTGTAAGGGACAAGCACAGAAAACTAATGTACTTTACTTTTGTTTCTAGTCAAGTAGATTTATGTCGGGCTTTTATGTGTACATTGAACATGCTGGCATAAGTGGAAACCCATTTCATCTTTTCAAACAACAAATTTATTGTTAATTGGTAAATATGCGCTACATCGGAAAAAAATTTAATGGTTGATGAAAATGCTCTCATGAGAATACCTGGCTCCCTGCCTGGCCTATTAGATTATGATGTAATAGCCAAGTATTAGGGTTGTCAATTTTTTCTCATAGTTCTTACATATGTAAATATATGACTTATACAAAGCTGTTGTGAAATAGTAGCATATAGGGTGATATTCTTGTGTATACTGCAGTCTATATGTGCTCGGGCCCTGTGTTTATGTTCCAGGAAAAATCAGGAGCAACTAATACTTCTCTTTGAATGGAAATCAGGTTTAGGTTTCAAGCCTCATATGCAGTTGAGGACTCCTACCTCTTTATCAAACAAACACACTCTCACACACACAAATCCATGCATGTACACCGGCACATGGATTTGGATGGGATTACCTTTAGACAATTCTATAGGGCACGGAAATGTGCTTTCCGAAAAAGTTGGGATTGTGTTTGTAAAACGCAGGGAAAATAGTGAGCTGTGTTTTGTGTATCATCTTTAAGCTGTATTAAAATGAAAACAGACAAAATGTTTTACCAAATTAACGTGGTTTTTTGTTTTTTTGGACATACAGGCTCACTCTGAATTAAATACCTGCAACACAATCCAGAATGGTGGGGGATGGGTAATATAAGACTCGGAAAGGGTTGTAACACTAAATAAAATTGAAAAAAAATAGGACCAAGGATCCTCTTGCTTACCGGCACACAATCTCTAGTGTACATTATTAACTTTGAATCAAGGCAGAAGTAATGGGTCCAGTCAGAAAACTAGGCGTGACGTCACACTCAGAGGTTAAGGGTATATTAAGTATTCAAAATGGCGGACTGAGTTAAACACTTATCAAAAACCGATGTTATTTACAAAGAGAAGGGTTCTTACAGCTGCGCAATGGGCATTAGTAAGGAGAGATCATACAAACCTTTGAAGGGGTGAAGTTTTACCATGTGAAAATTTCCAGAGCCACTGAAAACAGCCTGGAAAAAGAAGGACCCTGCCAGTATCGATATGTACCCAGGGTTCTAGCCTTGAACAGCTACAGCAGCCAAGAGAAATCAGAGGAGCGAAGAAGCTCTCCAGTTAACATTACACTTTAATTAATACAACCTGCCCAAATTAGCCACTCACAAGCCCTTAAGTCCCGAGCTCATTCTGACACTACCCCAGTTACATGAGGTGCTATTGCCATTTGGTACTTTGGGGACTTAAAGGGTTAAATGTCACCCTAATAAGTAAACACAATATACCTTATCCCTACACAAAAATGGTAGCGGTAACTATCTTACCTTGGCTAACTAACAACAAACATCTACGACAGCCAAGAGAAACCAAAGAAGGCTAGGAGCCCCCTGGTTAACTTAGTCTTTAATTAATATAACCAAGTCGAATGAACGACTTAATTTTTGCAAATTTAGCCATGCTTTTCTTTTTTTTTAAAGATTATTTTTTTTGGGAATTTTTCCTTTATTTGACAGTTATACAGTGTAGAGAGACAGGAAGGTTGGGAAGAAGAATGGGGGAAGACATGCAGCAAATGACCTGAGTTGGAATGAAACCCAGGTCTCTGCGGTGAGGACACAGCCTTTATGGTACGCGCGCTTAGACCGATGAGCCACCGGGGTGCCCCCGAGCCATGCTTTTCAAAGTAATATTGATGTCCATGGAATAATTGTGAAATTGTAACCCTCATATCTTTAATACTGTTCATCAAAGGAATGGATCATCATCAATGCCTCTAAACATCTTTCATAAAATTTTTAATGACTGAAAACTGGGGGGGGGGCGGAAAACATCCCTTGAAACGGATGAAATTAGTGACCCGATTTCAATCTTTTGTTCTTGGTCAACATGTTAGTTTCCCTTATAATGAAATGTTTAGGTGAGTGAATAATAAATTCTATAAAATGTTTAATTCACATGCCTTAATAGGCAACTCTTCACGAAAAAAACCACTGTGGATTTTCTGCGTTAAATTTTGTCACATCCTAAGCAAGCCGTCAAACCTGTGCGTAATGATTGTTTAATTAAAAAAGATTGAAATGCGCTCTTTTTTTTCGTTCAACTGGTGCGTTTGATTTCTCGTCTTAACGAAGACAATTAGCTACACCTGAGAGGGGAGAGTTCAAGTGTCTTTTAACAGGGAAATTGACTGAAAACAGATCAAGACTAATAAGCAGTTTAAAGACATGTTTATTGCCCCTTGTTCTCTGTCCACCGCCCGCCACTGCGACATATGGAGATGGAAAAGTTAGCGCCCCAGTTTATTCTGGGGGTGTAAAATAATTTTTATTCAGGATTCTCTAAATTATTTATGAAAGCAATTACATAATGTAAAATAGGAATGAATTAATTGGCTTCTCTATAATTACTAACAAATGAGAATTTTGTCCCATACAACACACTTTAACTTTTCATTAATTTGAATGTTCCGTAGACCAAAGTCTTTTTCTTTAATCCTATAATCATAATATACTGAACAAAATTGAAAATTTGACACATATAAGAGAGAATGGTCTGAAGACAATGTGAGCTTTTAGGGATAATTAATATGGTGATATGTTTTTTGAAGAACTAGTAAACAAGAAAAGAGCAAAGAGGAGGAGATCAATGTTTATATTTTTAATCAGTACAGCTTTTAAAGAATACACCCCCTTCGTAAATTTCACAAAAATGTTTTTGGATGCAGTGCGTGCCATCAGTAACGGGTATGGCCTCCATCAGCTCTAACAACAGCTGTGCAACATCTTCTTATTGATTGTAGAACCCTGGTAACACTCTGAAGGGAAGGCCCGCCATGTAGCAATCAGAGCTTGACCGAGGGCATCAAGGGTCTGGGGTTGAATCCTCCGTTGGCGCACTCTCCTTCCAAATTCATCCCAGATGTGTTCAACTGGTTTCAGGTCAAGGAAACGGGATGGCCATTCCATGACGTATACACCGGCGTTATGTAAAAAGTCACATGTCAATCTGGCGTTATGAGGGGTAGCGTTATCATGTTAAAGGTAAGACCTGGTCCATGCAGTTGCAGGAAAGGCAACAGAACCGGGTTTAACACCTCATCTCGATATCGTACTGCAGTGAAGTTTCCATCGATGCTGACAAATCGGGATCTGGCATTGTGGGTGTAAGCTCCCCACAGCATCACACTGCCTCCTCTAAACTGGTCAATCTCTCCTATGCAGCATGGAGCATTATGTTCCCCTCTTCTGCGCCATACTCTGGCCCTTCCATCGCCAAATCTTAGTGTGTAACATGATTCGTCACTGAAAATAACAGCATTCCATTTTCTCTGAGGCCATCTGAGATTTCTCCTTGCCCAACGTAGACATTGCTGATGGTGAAATGGTGTCAGAATTGGTCCAATGTAAGGACGTGTATCTCTCATACCAGCTCTTTGCAGGCGGTTTTGAACAGTCTGAGCGCTCACCCTGCCTCTAAACAGTTCTCTGTTGGTGGATGTTGCTGTCACAAATCGGTTTCTTAGATGACATACACAGGGTTCCCTGTCCTCTTGACCTGACGTCACACGTTGCGCTCCAGGCCTGGGACGACCTGCTGTTGTTCCAGTTTGTTGCACACGGGTTCTTAAGTTGCAAATAGTCTGTCGGCTGCATCATAATGCAGGCACAACAGCTGCAAGTTTGTCCAGCATCTAGCCTCCCCATGGCGCATTCACAGTCCTGACTTAACAATCTTGGCATTGTGAAATAAAACACTTCTGATGCACATGAATGTGTTTTCCTTTGAAGATGGATCCCCGTAAATGCATTTATACCCATTGAGTGCACGTGTAGCAATCACGTGATGTTTGGCAAATGCATCTTGTGTTTTTTACACAAATTGCGTTTTTAGGTTCACTCATTTAAGCACTTCGCTTTTGTGACCAGAAACATGTTTCTTGAAGTTTAGTACACTATATGAAAGCATTTGGATACATGGTCATATTTCCAATATCTCACTGAATCCAAATTTTTTATGTGTCAAGTTTTCAATTCTGATCAGTATAGATCTAAGTGCGTCTAATACACCGATCAGCCACAAGAATAAAACCGTCTGCCTAATATAGTTGTAGATAATAATTATATACCCATATTCAGTACTGTGCAAAAGTCTTAGGCACATTTAGAGCAATTTCTCTGGGCAAATGTGCTTACAAAAAAAATGAAATTAAAAGTTTCTAATGACTGGGAAATGAATAATGCAGAGTTGAAAACTGTTAAAAATGAAATCAAACCAATATTTTGTGCGACTATGCTTCGCCTCAAAATTTGGGACACTGTCCTGTTGTGCTATAGATTTATAAGATGATTGGCTTTTTCCTTTTCCAAGCAGAGTTGAAAACTTGCTATCATTCCTCTGCAGACTGACAGTGACTTGCGTCTGTCCCTCCAAGTATTCGCAGACAGCCATGATGATGTTGATATCGGGGTCTGTTGAGACTGTATCATCTGCATTCATTTTTTTATGCCAGCAGCCATACCACTGCTCAATCTGCTCCAGCTGCGTGCTGAAGCTAAGCAGGTGTGGTCTTGGTTAGTACTTGGATGGAAGGCCACCTGGGAAATCCAAGTTGCTGCAGGAAGAGGTGTTGGTGGGCCAGTAGGTTGCAATCTTCCCTCTGGTGGAATAATCCCCAATGCCCCAGTGCAGTGATGGGGACACTGCACTGAAGGACATGCCATCTTTCCAATGAGACATTAAACAAACCAAGGTCCTGACTCACTGTGGTCATTTAAGATCTTATGACACCCTTTGATAAGAGTAGGGAATTCCCCGGTGTCATGGCTAAATTTCCAACCTGGCTCTTTCGACCTGCCACCTAATCATCCTCTGATCTGATTTGATATGCAACTTGTCCTCGCCCTCTCCCCCTCAACCACCCTGGGCTCCCTTGAAAAAGAGATTCTCAATCTCAACGGGACTTCCCTGGTTAAATAAAGGTTAAATAAAAATAAATGAAATACAAACATTTATTTCTAAAATTATGTTTTAAATCAGCATTTGGAGTTTCAAATTTATTTTTTTTTTTTTTTCAGCAACACCAATGAGAAAAACAAAATGTCAACATGTAAAACCAGATTATAATTTTTAAAAATGTAGGGTGCCAAAGTCTTTTGCATAGTACTGTGTATATATATATATATATATATATATATATATATATATATGTGTATATATATATGTATGTGTAAAATGTGTGTGTGTGATTTGCAAATCTGTAAAATGTTAAAACTCTACCATACAAAAAACAGTGCAGAAACTGATTTGGGTCTGAGCTCATCTGAGATGGACTCTCTTAAAGTTAAAACTGTGGTCTGACAAGTCCATATTTCAAATTGTTTTTGGAAATCATGGGCATCGTGTCCTCTGTGCTAAAAAGGACAAGGACCATTCAGATTGTTATCAGCGCAAAGTTCAAAAGCCAGCTTCTGTGATGGTTTGGGGATGTTAGTGCCCATGGCATGGGTAACTTGCACATCTGTGAAGGCACTATTAATGCTGAAAAGTACATACAGGTTTTGGGGCAACATATGCTGCCATCCAAGTGACGTCTTTTTTAGGGACGTCTCTGCTTATTTCAGCAAGACAGCGCCAAGCCACATTCTGCTGGAGTTACAACAGCGTGGCTTAGTAGTAAAAGAGTGCAGGTAATAGACTGGCCTGCCTGCAGTCCAGACCTGTCTCCCATTGAAAATGTGTGGTGCATTACGAAGCGCAAAATACAGCAACGGAGACCCCTGACTGTTGAGCAACTGAAGTCGTACATCAAGCAAAATTGGGAAAGAATGCCTCCTACAAAGCTTCTACAATTAGTGTCCTCAGTTCCCAAACGGTTATTGAGTGTTAAAAGGAAAGGTGATGTAGCACAGACATAAACATGCCCCTGTCCCAGCTTTTTTGGAATATGTTGCAGGCATCAAATTCAAAATGAGTGAATATTTCCAAAAAAACAATAAAGTTTATCAGTTTGAACATTAAATATCTTGTCTTTGTGGTGTACTCATTTGAATATAGGTCAAAAAGGATTTGCAAATCATTGTATTCTGTTTTTATTCACGTTATACTCAACGTCCCAACTTCATTTGAATTGGGGTATGCTGATATGAGCTAAGCTGTGGCCTGGCCAGGTAGCTCCATAGCGCCCTTTAGCCATGGCCATGTTAAGATAAAAGTGCTTGAATGGTCATGAAATTTGCTGTGATCTGTAGATTCGTCATGAAGGGTGATGGTAATTTTTTTGGCCAAACAGGCAGTGAGCTGTGAACCATTTCCTGCATTTTTCCAAATTTTACAAATTCATATTTGAAGGCCTTCGGATATTCAAAAAATTTGAAAAACTTAAAACTTTGCAGAAACGTTAACTGTGTTATGCTTTTTGATTTGATACCCCAATTGGCAATGGGTGTGGCACAATGGCTCTATAGTGCCCCCTAATCATTTTTTGAAAAGAATTGCCTTTTTGAGGGTCTCAACTTGCTCAAAAACTCACAAAAGTTTTCATAGTCGTGGAGTCCGGTATTACTATTACTAAGGTACAGGTTTTCCACATAGCCTACGTTAAATGGCTCCATACTGCCCCCAAAAAAATTTCACCAAAACAGTTCTGGCAGTTCATTTCACCGACATGAGCAAAACTTGGTGGAAACATGAAACATGCCAAGACTGTTGACTTCTTATCATGCAGTGATGGATTTATTCATTCACATTTCTTGTCCACCATAATCCATCGTCAGGAAAGTTAAGCTTCAGAAAAACATTGTCTGAAATAATTGTACTGTTGACGTTTCCCGCAAGCAGTGATGACGACTTTGGAAGTGTAATATGAATCAGCATTTTATTGCTTGTTTCGTGGTCTCGCTTTTGTTACCCAGTATCATGAAAAGACACCCACAAACACACACACACACATATATATGACACATACATACAGCGATACAGTGAGTGAGTGAGAATGGAGACAGTAAAAGAAATAAGAAATGTCTGTTTATTTACTGAGAGTAATTAAATCACAAACGCTACTTTATGTTTGCGTTTTGGAGAAGTGCCCTGCAATATCACTTACAAAATGAAAATGCTAATCGTATAAAGCAAATACATTCTCGGAAATGCTTTTTAATTTTTGAGAAGCACACGCGTTATTTGTATCATCACGAAAATGCTAAAGTAATCCTACAATTTGGGTTTGCATTTTCAAGACCATGTACGCACTGTTCTCATGGACTTGAAAATGGAAACGTAAAGTGGAGGAATATTTAGCATTTTTGTGATGATACAAATAATGCGCGTGCTTCTCGAAAACAAAAAAGCATTTCCAGAATGTATTTGCTTTATAAGATTAGGGTTTTCCTTTTCATTTAGTGATATTGTGGGGAAGTTCTCGAAAGTGCAAACGCAAATGAGGAATGTATTTTCATTTTCCTTTTGTTATGAAAATAGCAAAATAGCTTTTTGTTATGAATACGCGGCTGCTGGTGGTATTCTACCGTTCTGCCATTGAGAGCATACTGGTGTACTGCATCACAGTTTGGCATGCTGGCTGTTCTGCGATGGACAGGAAAGCTCTGCAGAGGGTAATGAAGACTGCCCAAAAAATCATCGGCTGTTCTCTCCCCTCCCTTGATGAGATTGCCAGTAGCCGCTATCTCAGCAGAGCCTCTGCCATCACCAAAGACTGTACGCATCCTGGTCACCATCTGTTCCACCTGCTGCCCTCCGGGAGGCGCTACAGATCACTCAAAACCCGGACTACCAGATTCAAACACAGCTTTTTTCCAACAGCAATACGCACCCTGAATGGACTCAATTAACACACACCACTAATGCTCCTCCTGTGAATACTGTGTGCAATATCATTGACTTTGCATTATTATTGACTTTCTCCACATCCTATATGCAATATTCCTGCTTTTATTGATTGAGCTTTATTTATATTTTCTTATGGTTGCTTTCATTTAATATTTATTTATTATTTATAATTGAGCAGCGTGACGGATGTGATGTGTGAATTTGTGCAACCTAACAGAGCAGCACTTTTAATTTTGTTGTATTGGTCAACAATATAATGACAATAAAGGCATCTTGACTTTGACATACTCCCACCACTTTGTAAAAGCATTACATTTTCAACAAAAAACTGAATTTGATGTGCTTGCTCACTTACAACTGTATTCCTCATAGGTTACTCTCGAAGCTTGCCAGCGAGGCATGGGGCACGTAGTGTCTTTGAACAAATGCTCTCGGGTTCTGGCCTTAATGGCCTCAAGGATTGTTTTAAGGCATTTGACAGCATTGCAATTGTGATCAGTGAAGCCGGACGAGGTTACATCACTAATTCCTCAAATCCTGCTCCACAGACACAAACAAGGTCATGACTTCACGCACTGTTGTGTCTCCTTACTCAAAGACAACTGCATATCAATTATGTAATCATCTAATTAAAGTTCCCCTAGCCCAACTATACTATTTCTGTCTAGTCAGACTTATAAGTTTTTAAAGTCCATCAGTATAGTTTCAGGGCTGTAACGTCGGTCACAAAAAAAAAAAACAAATGTACATAGTGCTGTAAAAAAAAAAAACTTTGAATATTCCAAACTATTATTCACACATTTGTTAGAGTTAGTCAGCATTAACCTAAAACACAATCCATTTGTTGCTAATCATGTGTCAATCTTTCCTGAGAATGCAATAAAGTTGATAACGTCAGTCACAAGTAAACCCGGGCCTGTAACATCAGTCACGATTAAACACAACAAGTTACAACAAAGTTGTGCAGCAAAATACTTGTCTCTGACAAGCTTTCTTTAAAACAAATGATTAGTGTTGCTGATTATCATTAGATGGCAGCAGCATCAACATGAATATTCATGATTTTCCAATGATGCATTTCCTCTTTCTGGCCTCTTCGAATCAAAAAAAACAAGAGACTGCAGAAAAATCTCTTAAATCTACCTCCATTGATAAGCAGGTTTGTAAAGTACTCTTTAATTTATCACAGGTATTTGTATAAGTATTTTTAGGTTGCTGGACGTAGGCCAGTAACCTATTGTTGTCACTTTGCGTCCGGCAGCGTTGTCGGCATCGTCCGTTTAAAGCCGTATCTCAAAAATGGTCTGATGAATTTTTTTTTTATTTGGGGATGTGATCAAATAGGTCATCAAGTTAATGCCTGAGCAAAAATTTTTTTGATTGAATCGTTCGTTTAGACTTGGCGGCCATTTTTATGTTGAAAATGGCCATTTTTGGCACTTAGGTGCAATTTTCTCAAAACTGTCTGATGAAATGTTTTTTATCGCAGCAATGGAATCAGTATCATGACCTGCTTCAACGGTGTAAATGGCGTTTTGATTGAATTGCTCCTTCTTAGCGCCACCGAGGCAACGTGTCTGGACTTCATCATTTTTCAGGGTGTTTTGCCACAGAATGTGCCATAACTTGCTTATTATTGCATTTATAGTATAGGTATGAATTGAGCATGTGCAGCACATCATGCTTGCCGAGCGTTGTCAGTTGGTCGAATTTGACCTTGAGCCGAAAGTGTGTCCAGGTGTGTCCAAGTAGGCAGAGCCTTATTGGTTGATTCGTCCCCTGTAGGCAGGAAGCGATGGAGAGAGTATTGGGAACTGCCCCTTTTCCCAAAGACTGTTCATGATCCTTTGGCTCAAAGGAGTTGTCTTCAACGTCACCACCGTTGACCTGAAAAGGTAAGAGTCATGTTTATTAACCAGAGATTGATTTTCTGTCATCTACCGTAGTGTCAGTGGGTTATCAAACTGGAAAAAGTCAGAAGCCAAAGAACCATGTCAACAGACAATGCAGAGTAATAACCACAAATATGACTGTGCATAATTTACTGTTGTGAGGCATTTTGCGTAAATAACATTGGTAGTGATGTGCACTCTGCTGGATTGTTGCTCTTTTTCTGTTAGCTGTGAAACCAATCCCTATACTGCTAACATCAGGTGATAACATACACCGATTAACCACAAGATTAAAATCACCTGCCTAATGTCGTAAACATCCCAAAACAGCACCATCAAACTGACATCACTTGAATGTAACGGTATTCTTTGCGAATCCTCAGTCATTTTCCCATTCGGAGTGCGGCCAGGTTAACAATAAAGGACGCATGGCTCTAACACTTATACCTCATTGCCTTCCACAGGAACAGAGTTTGCTGTCTCAGGGAGGCCCCAACTACTGAGTGTCACATTTCAAAATGCTTCCGATTAACTTTCACACTTTCTGATTCCTACAGGGTTGAGCTATAAAAATTGTCTAGGTATTGTCTTAATTGTTTTGAATTTTGCAGGTTGCTGTTGCAAAAAATTTCATTCAGGTATCATGGATTCAAGGACCAGACCTAGCCAGTGACACTGGGGAACTGAGGCTGAAAGCATGTCAGGACTCAGACCACACACAGCTCCTCTCACACAATTTTGGCTGCTTTGGTGATCAGGATTTCTGCACAAACCCAAAAATGTTAATGAATGCAAGTTCGAGACATCAACACAGGGCACAATAATCCCTGTCCAGCCTTCTAGCTCCTGGGAGCCATTTCTACTGTAATGTGTGTCACTGAGGATACACATTCCTGTGAGGACAATGCTAATGCAACAAATATGTGCACCAATGCAGGTGGCTGCTGGACCTTGGACAACTTTTGCATTCTTGACCGGATCAATTCAAGGAAGAAGGACATTTTCATACTGGCAAACTGCAATTATGTTTGTGATTGTGATTTATTGATTACATGTAAAGAGTGTGGGTTAATACAAGAATAAGCTGGGAGGAAACAATTAAATTATATTTGATGTTTATGGAACTTGAAATACAGCAGCTGGAGGACTGGAGCAAATACTGCAGTTGCCTAACTCTGAAAGCCAGAGTTGAGCATTCTCAATAAAGATGAGGTAGAGATGCAAATTCATTGCTCCAGAAAAGCCTACCACAGCATTAGGATTGTAGAATTGAATTTAGAGGTCCTACAAGGAGATCCACTGACCAGCCTATTATGTGTATCAATCAAACTCTCACAATTAATCTCTAGATAATCACGTCATGTGGCATAATTGTTTGGATGTCTCGGCATAGAAATATGAAGGTTTTCAATACATTTCCCCGACCACCTGACCCTTTATCCTCCTGTATGAATATTAGAGCATTGTCACTAACATGCATGTTTCACTATGATTCCTTTTTTATTTAAAAGTGTTAAACATTTGAGCAATAATTTGTGCCCCTCCTTCGGAATTTTTTCCCTATGGGGTTTTGTTCCAAACAGCTGGCCACTTTGGAGGCACAGGCAGTCTTTTAACTTTACCTAGTCAAGTGTGGGAAAGATTGGGTCTAGTGGGGGCTCTATCCTTTAACATTGGGTCTTATAGAGAATACGCAAAATAGCCTGTGGAGACTAAATGGTTGCAGATAGAGCTTAAGTTTGTATTATCGACATTAAGGAAGTAATACAATTTGACCTATATTTTGGATGTGTTAAAGATGATCTCAGATGACCTTGAAAGGTCAAACTTGTGGTCAAGCAAAATGTTAACAATGTTAAAAGAGGACTAGAAATTAAAAAAAAATTATTTCTCAAAAACCGCCTAATAACTTTTCTCTAAATGGGGCAATCAACTCCCCTTGGTACCCTTAATGTACAATGTGAGTGCCATTTTGATCAAATCAACAGAAGTGGCTCTAGTGGGGGTGCTGTACTTAAACATTGGGTCTAAAGGAGAATATGTTATCTGCAACGTACATATATTGCTTATATTTTGGCAGTGTTAAAGTTAATCTCAGATGACCTTGAAAAGTCAAACTCAAGCCCAACCAAAATTTTCAAAGGCTTTTAGGCTTTAAAATATTGAAGATATGGGGCCCTATTTTAACGGTCTAAGTGCATAGTCTGAAGCGTGTGGTGCAAGTGCATTTAGGGCATGTCCAAATCCATTTTTGCTGGTTTAGTGGCGGGTTATCAGGGTGCAATGCAAGGCGCAAGGTTCAAAGGGGTCGTACTTACTCTCTTAATTACTCATAGGTGTGTTTTGGGTGTAACATGAAATAAGCCAAATAGAGCGTCATCTCCCGTGTCTTTTAAAAGCCAGATGCCCCAGCACCTTAGCAATCTGCTATTATAAGGGCGCACCTGCCTGGTAGCAGGGGGTAAAAAAACAAAATGGAAGGGTCTGCGAAGTGTGTGAGACGAGTAAACCATTACTAAAAGTATGGAAACCGGAACAAGGTGATTTTCAAAAATGTAACAAAAACATTTTTTAAAGGTTGTTTTGCAGGGTATAGGCAAATTTTCCCACAGCCCAATATGAACCGTCTTCTAGATGTACCTACTTGTGGGACTGCCCAGAAAATAGATTTGAAATGTGAAATTTTTCATACAAGAAGTGAACTGTGATCTATGTAATAATTTCAAGATTTTTGCGGGGCAAGGCCTTGAAAAGTCCATTTTTAAACCCATAAATGATTGTTCTTAAAAACCAGATGATTTTTAATGGCTACACAACAACATGACAGACATTTTCATACCAAACATAAGTATATATGTGAAAAACTGAAGAAGTTTCAGACAATTTTCCATTGAAAAATGCATCTGTCTTGATGCAAAATGTAAAGTTCATCTTGAAAAACAACCAGGTTCCTATGAAAACACACCTAAAATATTTTCACAAAGTTGCCTCATATAGTTGGCTAAATAATGTGCGAGTGTCGTTAAATTGCGAGACTGGTAACATGGTGTATTCAAGCTACTTTTATTATATACTACATATTTCTCAGAAAAGCCACTTAGATGTTTTCATAAACTGTTGTAGACAGATGCATTTTTCGATGGAAAATTGTCTGAAGTTTTTCACATATATACTTATGTTTGGTATCAAAATGTCTGTTGTTGTGTAGCCATTTAAAATCATCTGGTTTTTCAGAACAATCATTTATGGGTTTAAATATGGACTTTTCGAAGCCTTGCCCCACAAAAATCTTGAAATCACTAAATAGGTCACAGTTCACTTCCTGTATGCAAATATCACATTTCAAATCTATTTTCTGGACAGTCCCACAAGTAGGTACATGTAACCAGAAGATGGTTCAAATTGGGCTGTGGGCAAATTTGCCTATACCCTGCAAAACCTCCTTTGTTCAAAATTATTTTACTCATAGGTTTACGCTTCCCACTGGATGTAAGATAAAAATTCGAAATGAGCTAATATTTTTTGATAAAATGGTAAAATGTCTCACTTTCACCATCTGATATGTTAGCATGTTCTATTGTTAATAAAATGTAGGTTTATGAGATTTACAAATCCTTGCATTCTGTTTTTATTCACATTTTACACAATATCCCAACTTCATTGTGAATTGGGGTTTGTATATGCAGTTTCATTTGGTGACCTTGAGCTTGACCTTCGATGACCTTCGAAAGTCAAACTTGACTTAGTGAAATTTCGATGACTTTTATCACCAAATCTATTACAGATATAGCCTAGGTTTGTCTTAGAGACATGTAGGAGGCCATACATGAAGTTTTATTTGGTGACCTTGAACTTGACCTTTGGTGACCTTTGAAGGCCAAACTTGACAAAGTAAAATTTTGATTACTTTTTTCACCAAAGGATTCACCTCGGTTAGTATGAAAGACATGTAGGAAGTCATATATGAACTTTAATTTGGTGACCTTTAGCTTGATCTTTGGTGACCTTCGAATTTCAGACTTGAAATAGTGAAATTACAATGACTTGCATCACAAAAATGGTCACAGAGAGAGCCAAGGTTTGTATTTTAGACATATAGGAAGTTGTATATGACCTTATTTGGTGGTTCCAAAACTCTTAATGAACACCATCACAATTGCATATACTCTATATTGCTTTGTAACCATAACTTAGCTTAGGATGACAACCTTTGAAAATTAAACTTACAGAAGCGCAATTTCAGTAACATGTCACAATCAAAACTATTGCAGATATGACGCATTCTAGTATAGTATATGTGCTACTAGTACGTACGAACCCCAATTCCAATGAAGTTGGGACGTTGTGTAAAACGTGAATAAAAACAGAATACAATAATTTGCAAATCCTTTTCGACCTATATTCATTTGAGTACACTACAAAGACAAGATATTTAATGTTCAAATGGATAAACTTTATTGTTTTTTTTTGGAAATATTCACTCATTTTGAATTTGATGCCTGTTCCAAAAAAAAGCTGGGACAGGGGAAACAAAAGACTGGGAAAGGTGAGGAATGCTCAAAAAACGCCTGTTTGGAACATTTCACAGTTGAACAGGTTAATTGGAAACAGGTGAGTGTCATGATTAGGTATTAAAGGAGCATCCCCGAAAGGCTCAGTCGTTCACAAGCAAGGATGGTGCGAGGTTCACCACTTTGGTAACAACTGCGTGAGCAAATAGTCCAACAGTTTAAGAACAATGTTTCTCAACGTGCAATTGCAAGGAATTTAGGGATTTCATCATCTACAGTCCACAATATCATCAGAAGATTCAGAGAATCTGGAGAAATCTCTACACGTAAGCGGCAAGGCCGAAAAACCAACATTGAATGCCTGTGACCATCGGTCCCCTAGACGGCACTGCAATAAAAATCAACATTATTCTGTAAAGGATATTACCATGTGGGCTCAGGAACACTTTGGAAAACCATTGTCAGTAAAGACAGTTCGTCTTTACATCTACAAGTGCAAGTTAAAACTATACCATGCAAAGCGAAAGTCATTTATCAACAACACCCAGAAACACCACCAGCTTCTCTGGGCCCGAGCTCATCTGAGATTGACAGATGCAAAATGGAACAGTGTGCTGTGGTCTGATGAGTCCACATTTCAAATTGTTTTTGGAAATCATGAACGTTGTGTCCTCTGGGCTAAAGAGGAAAAGGACCATCCGGATTGTTATCAGTGCAAAGTTCAAAAGCCAGCATCTGTGATGGTATGGGGATGTGTTAGTACCCATGGTATGGGTAACTTGCACATCTGTGAAGGCCCCATTAATGCTGAAAGGTACATACAGGTTTTGGAGCAACATATGCTGTCATCCAAGCAATGCCTTTTTCAGGGACGTCTCTGCTTTTTTCAGCAAGACAATGCCAAGCCACATTCTCCACGTGTTACAACAGCGTGGCTTTGTAGTAAAAGAGTGCAGGTAATAGACTAGCCTACCTGCAGTCCAGACCTTTCTCCCACTGACAATGTGTGGCGCATTATGAAGCTCAAAATAGACAATGGGGACCCCAGGCTGTTGAGCAACTGAAGTTGTACATCAAGCAAGAATGGGAAAGAATTCCGCCTACAAAGCTTTTACAATTAGTGTCCTCAGTTCCCAAACACTTTTTGACTGTTGTTAAAAGGAAAGGTGATGTAATACAGTGGTAAACATGCCCCTGTCCCGGCTTTTTTGGAATGTTTTGCAGGCAACAAATTCAAAATGAGTGAATATTTCCAAAAAACAACAAAGTTTATCTGTTTGAACATTAAATAGCTTGTCTTTGTAGTCTACTCAATTGAATATAGGTCAAAAAGGATTTGCAAATCATTGTATTCTGTTTTTTTCTTCACATTTTACACAACGTCCCAACTTCATTGGAATTGGGGTTTGTACTTTAAATATGATCATATCTGAATCAGAACATCAGTAATTGTATATAATTACTTCTGCCTTGATTTCAATTCAATAATGTACCTGACAGATCATGTGCCAGTAAGCTACAGGACCCTTGGTCCTATTTTTAAATGCTCTCATAGCAAAACCTCCACTACCTCCAGTTAAAAAAGCTGCAGTCTGTTGGAGAAAGTTCACACAGATGGCTAGAGTCAACAATGGTGAGCCGAGTGTCAGTCACAAAGAGAAAGTCTGAGCCGTGAAAAAAAAGTTGTATAAAATAAATTACTTTTTAGATAGGGCCGGCACATCTATTAAAACCATCTTGATAGAGAGTGGATAACATTGAGACAGAAGGGGTAGTAGATGGACTGAGCCAGTATTCCAATAAGCAAAGATATTGATGATTTGTGCCATCGCCATGGACATGTTGCCTTGCTGGGGATCAATAAGCCTATGCAGACGAGACAGCTGGGATGTGGCTGCTTCAGGTAGCGTTTGCAGGCAGGCACAGACTGTTGCACGCTGCATAGTGGATTTAGTGACGATGGTAGGGGATTATTTTGGCAGTGCTTTGTTTATAAATACTAGACAGCAGATGAGTCGATGAATTCAAATGCAGCATGTTAGATGACAAATAAAAGTAGCTGAAAAGTCTATATGGGCCAATAAGAAGAGTTTTCCCACAATGCCAGATATTCCGCAGATCCTGATTACATCCAAGGAAAATTTGGGTGACAAAATGTAAGCTAAGTGCGCGTTCCATAAAGGCTGTGTCCTTCCCGCAGCGACCTGGGTTCGAACCCGCCTCAGGTCATTTGCTGCATGTCTTCCCCCATTCTTCTCCCCAGCCTTCCTGTCTCTCTACACTGTATAACTGTCGAATAAAGGAAAAATTCCCAAACATAATCTTTAAAAAAAAAAAAATGTAAGCTATAAAGAAACCTCATTGGCCCAGATTCCCTGATTTACCAGAATGATTTTGATTCTAAACTGCAGCAGTAGGTTGTCCGATATACAGCCAAGCTGGATTTGAAACCAAACTCACCAGCAGCCAGAAGATCACCTAGGACCAGCTTTAACTTCAAAAAAGCAGTGGGAAAACCACCCTCAAGAAACAAAGCACAATGGGCTGACAAATGCTGCAAAGCAGAAAAATACTTGCAAATAGCCAGGTGGGTTCAGACTTCAAGGGTGGTGAGGGCTTGTGTTAGTCTGGTGATGGTCATTGTGGACCAAAATGGGGATGAAAAGATTTGGGGTAACAATCCAGTGCAATAATCCAATTTTATTTCAGGTTCACTGCTTTGAAATTTGATGGAGCAAACAGCTGGAAATACTGACGGCTCAGACTGGGAGCGAAAAAGCATTACCCCATCACTGAGAGTAACTCGATTTCATGTAATCAACAGATTTGTTTTGATCCCAGCTACGTGTGTGTTTTTGCTGTGGCAGATGTGTGCGGTTTAGATGACATCATTGCATGTCTCAGTGAATCTCCTCTTCCCCTGTACAGGAAACCAGCGGATTTGCATAACCTGGCACCCGGGACGCATCCGCCCTTTCTCACCTTTAATGGGGAGGTGAAGACCGACATCAACAAGATAGAGGAGTTTCTGGAGGAGTCGCTCGCACCCCCTAAGTATGTTGCCCAGAATAAGCCATTTGGGTTTGCTAACTAGTCTCAATGGCAAAAGTTCACCTACTTTTACAACATTTGTTCTTTCACCTTTTTGTTTTCCCCAATATTCTTTCAAATTAATTTTAGCCAAACACTGCATCGGATACGCAAAGTTGCTCAGGGACGAGAGAAATCAAAAAAGAGAGACTAGGGAGCGGCCAAATTGCTATGAATGATGTGTTTAATGTACACTTATATAGCTTAAGCATTCAGGTACATGGCAACATGTTTCAACCAAATCAAAATCTTTATCAGGCTGTTCTTTGCAACTCACCAGTGGACAGGTAATTTAAAACACCACGGAGGACAGGGGTGTGCCCCACTGGCGAGGTGTAAAGAACTTAAAGAACTGCCTGATGATTTTTTGGACCCACCATCAGGGACGTCCCTAAAAAAGATGTTGCTTGGATGGCAGCACATGTTGCTTTAAAACCTGTATGTAACTTTCAGCATTAAAGGTGCCTTCACAGATGTGCAAGTTACCCACGCCATGGGCACTAACTCATCCCCATACCATCACAGATGCTGGCTTTTGAACTTCGCACTGATGGCAATCTGGATGGTCCTTTTCCTCTTAAGCCCGGAGGACACGACCTCCATGATTTCCGAAAACAATTTGAAATGTGGACTAGTCAGATCACAGAACACTTCAACACTTTGCATCAATCCATCTCATATGAGCTCGGGCCCAGAGAAGCCGGGGGCGTTTCTGGGTGTTGTTGATATATGGCCTTTGCTTCACAAGGTAGAGTTTTAACATGCACTTGTAGATGTAGCGACGAACTGCGTTAACTGACAATGGTTTTCTGAAGTGTTCCTTAGCCCACATGTTAATATCCTTCACAGAATGATATTGATTTTTAATGCAGTGCCGCCTGAGGGACCGATGGTCACGGGCATTCAATGTTGGTTTTCTTCCTTGCCGCTTACATGTAGAGATTTCTCTGGATTCTTTGAATCTTTTGATGATATTATGGACTGTAGATGATGAAATCCCGAAATTCCTTGCAACTGCACATTGAGAAATGTTTTTCTTAAACTATTGGACTATTTGCTCACGCATTTTTTCACAAAGTGGTGAACCTTGCCCCATCCTTGCTTGTGAACAATTAAGCCTTTCGGGGATGCTCCTTTTATACCTAATCATGACACTCACCTGTTTCCAAATAACCTGTTTACCTGTGGAATGTTCCAAACAGGTGTTTTTTGAGCATTCCTCAACTTTCCCAGTCTTTCGTTGCCCCGTCCCAGTTTTTTTTGAACATGTTGCAGGCATCAAATTCAAAATGAGTGAATATTTCCAAAAAAACAATAAAGTTTATCAAGTTTGAACATTAAATATCTTGTCTTTGTAGTGTACACAATAGAATGTAGGTCGAAAAGGATTTGCAAATCATTGTATTCTGTTTTTATTCACGTTTTACACAATGTCCCAACTTAATTGGATTTGGGGTTTGTATTTTCTTGACTTTTGGTTTGAATGTGATCCAGAAACTTATTTACAACCCCAATTCCAAAATAGTTGGGACAAAGTGTAAATTGTGAATAAAATCAAAATGCAATGACTTTCAGATCACATGAGCCAATATGTAATTTACAATATAACATGGATAACATTTCAAATGTTGAAACTGAGACATTTTTCATTTTTATCCATAAAATGAGCTTATTTAAATTTTTCTGGCTGCAACAGGTCTCAAAAAAGTTGGGACACAGGCAAAAAAGGGCTGAAAAAGCAATTAATATATAAAAGAATCAGCTGAAAGAACATGTAGCAAGTAATTAAGTTAACTGGCATCAGGGGTCTAACATGATTGGCCATAAAAGGGATGTCTTAGAGAAGCTGAGTCTCTCAGAAGTAAAGATGGCCAGAGGCTCTCCAACCTGTGAAGGCTTGCATTAAAAAATTGTGGAATACTTTAAAAACAATATTCCTCAATGTGAAATTGCAAAGGCTTTGAAGGTCTCATCATCGACAGAGCACAACATCATCAAAAGACTCAGAGAAACTGGAAAAATCTCTGACCCTTATGCACAAGGCAGAAGACCTTCACTGGATGCCTGTGATCTTCGGGCCCTCAGATGCCACTGCATCAGTCACCGGCATGATTCTGTCATTGACATTACTAAATGGGCCCAGGAATACTTCAAGAAACCACTGTCTGTAAACACAGTCCGCCGTGCCATCCACAGATGCCACCTAAAACTCTATCATGCAAAAAGGAAGCCATTGTTGAGCATGATCCAGAAGCACTGCTGTGTTTTTTGGGCCAAGGCTCATTTAAAATCGACTGTAGCAAAGTGGCAAAGTGTCCTGTGGTCAGATGAGTTCAAATTTGACATTCTTGTCGGGAATCATGGGTGTCGTGTCCTCCGGGCTAAAGAGGAGAAAGACCACCCCTCCTGTTATCAGCGTTCAGTTCAAAAGCCAGCATCTCAGATGGTATTGGGGATGCATTAGTGCATATGGTGTGGGACACTTGCATGTTTTAAAAAGCACCATGAATATCCAGCTCTCAATATAAAATGGTGACATTCGTATCCCTTTTAGCACGCAGACTGATATTATTAAACTGGAAGCAGCCCCAGCCTCCTACTCACTCTAACCTTATGAAGGACGTTATGCATCATTTGCATTTGGAGAAAATAAAATTCTCATTGAAAGGATGTGAAGACAAATTCTACCGGATCTGGCAACCCTTTATCGATCACTTTAATAAAAATTAGCCAACTTTTCCCTCTAACTAGCCTGTTGTAAATATGAAAGCACTACTGAGCTACCCTACATCCACTTTCACTTTCTTTTATTTCTTTTTTAAATTTTTTTAATTTTTCCTCTCCATTCTATTTGATAGTCATTGGTACTGCTAATCTACTATGTCCTAATACATTTCCCTGTTGTCTATATTTGAAATGACCCTACAAGAAATCGTATACTAACTGGTAAAACTGCCCATTTACTTGCAGACAGTGGATTGCTGTACTCTTGTGGTTTAATGCCTACTTTTGTCTAATCATTGTTTTCTATGTCTGTTGAATATTTGTAGTCCAAATAAGTCGACATGTTGTTTGTATGTTTAACTCTGAAAACTCTGATAAAAAGAGTTGTAAAAAAAAAAAAAGCACCATGAATGCTGAAAGGTAAATAAAGGTTTTAGAGCAAAATATGCTCCCCTCCAGACAACATCTATTCCAGGTAAGGCCTTGTGTATTTCAGCAGGACAATGCAAAACAACATACTGCAGCTATTACAATAGCATGGCCTGTAGTAGAAGAGTCCATGTGCTGAACTGGCCTGCCTGCAGTCCTGATCTTTCACCAGTTGAGAACATTTGGTGCATAATTAAACAAAAAGTCCGTCAAAGAAGACCCAAAACTCTCCAGCAGCTGGAAGCCTGTATTAAACAAGAGTGGGATCAAATTCCAATGGATAAACGCAAGAAACTTGTCTCCTCAATGACCAGAGGCCTCTACTCAGTGTTAAAAAGAAGAGGCGATGCAACACCATGGTAAACAGGCCTCTGTCCCAACTTTTTTGAGACCTGTAGCAGTCATCAAATTTGAAATGAGCTCATTTTGTGGATAAAATTGTAAAATTTCTCAGTTTAAGCATTTATAGACCAGGCGAATAGGAGATCGGGGCGGGTGTGGTGTTGGACTTGGTCTGTGATTGTGCGGATGTTGGGCGCCCCCTGGGTGGCGAGACTCAGGGTGGGGCTCGCATCTCTTGTCGGAGTCCGTGTGGCTCCCAAGCCCCCCGGGTCCCAGGTGGTGGCTGTTTCTTGCCTCCTTCTTGGAGAGGGGAAGGGTGGGAGGGACGTAGAAACAAGACAAGCAGGGGATTGTGGAAATATAGGAGGTTTATATAGGCGTGAGGAGGAATAGGAAGGTGCATTGGGAGTGGCCCTGTTCATTAACCTACGTTATCGGGAACTTCCTATAAACTAATGATTTTGGAAAGGTACAGCGTGCACGCTAGCTAAGTAACATTGCGTTTACTTCATTATGAGAGTGGCACTTAGCAAGCTCGCTACAGTGACAGCTAAACCATACAGATTTTATTCACGTCACATTTGAAAATTCAGTTTAGCTAAATATTTTTTTCAAAATTGCAAACACTTCTGATAGGACCACTTTGTCAAAAAGTGAAAATTTATTGAAAGAATATAGGCATATTAGCATACAAGCATACACTAGGTTTGGCGACATGGCTCTGTTTTGATAGATTCCTGCCCCTCCAAGCGTAGAACCGAAGGCTGGGAGCTGCTACTAACCCCCCAAACAGAACCACGCCGGGCATAGGCCAATTTGAATGCAGAATAAATTATGAAGTGTTCAATGTGTAGTTGCGGCCCGGCGGCCAGCACAATTTCTCTTGATGCCAATACAAGAGAAATATCCAAAGCAAACTGTACTATATGTAGTGACAGCCCGGCAGCTGCCATAATCTCTCTTGATGCCGATACAAGAGAAATATACTATGTGAAGTGTGCTATGTGTAGTGGCAACCCGATAGCTGGCACGATTTCTCTTGAAGTCAATACAAGAGAAATATACTATATGAAGTGTGCCATGTGTAGTGACAACCTTGCAGCTGCCATGATTTCTCTTGATGCCAATACAAGAGAAATATACAGTGTGAACCATTTAGTGAACTAGTATCTGAAGTGTTAGATAAACTTTAGGGATAGGAAAATGGTGAGCATAGCTGGACTGAAGCTCACGTTATGATATGTACTATGCGTAGGGACATCCCACTGGCTGTCAATTTCAGTTGAAGCTGATTCAATAGAAATATGCTATAAAGTGTACTGAGTAGAGACAGCCTGATGACTGGTACAATTGTTTGAAAGAGAAATTGGAACCTTTATCATGAGTTGTGTAGTGGTGGATAAATTGGCATGAGCTATGCAGTGTCACTGGACGACCTGCCTGTGTGAAAGAAAGATATTCTATGCGACGCGTGAGGCGGTAGTGAGTGCAAAGATGAATGTAGAGGGACTACGTGCGAGACAACTGCCATGTTTTCATATGATTTAATTTAATACAAGAGAAACCTTTTGTTTCATCAGAACTGCAAAAAAAAAAACAAGTGGCGCCAGGCACAAAAAACCCCGCCCCTTGCACATACTTTCACCTACTTGTACGAAATTCAATACGGATCTATTCTGAGTCAGTGGTAATCCCTAAACCGAATTTGGGGTGAATGTGGCCATTAGTTTTGCTGCTAGAGTGTTAACAAACAAACAAACAAACAAACACAGAAACAAACAAACACACAAACACAGAAACAAACGAACCAAAAACAATACCCCTTGCCCTCACCCTTCAGGTGGGGTGGGGTAATAACAAGTGGTGCCAGGCACAACAAACCCCGCCCCTCGCACATACTTTGACCTACTTTTCCTAAATTCAATAGGCATCTATTCTGGGTCAGTGACAATCCCTAAACCCAATTTGGGGTGATTCTGGCCATTAGTTTTGCTGCTAAAGTGTTAACAAACAAAGAAACAAACAAACCAAACCAAAAACAATACCCCTTGCCCTCCCCCTTCAGACGGGGCGGGGTAATAATAAAATATTGCCAAGATGCACTTCAGTAAACCCTGGCCTGAATCTCCTCAAAAGCAAGCCAGTGGCAACAGCGGCAAGGAAAAACTCCCTATGTGAATAAAAATAGGAAGAAACCTTGGAGGAACCAGGCTTAAGAGGGGTAGTCCATCCTCCTTTGACCGGCCCAGGGTATGAGTTCATGGTTGCCATAATGCAAAACAGTCCAATTGACAAGCAGTCCAGGATTTCTAGTTCGCTGGATAGACGCTATGGACCTGACCGTTCTGATGGTGGAGACTGGGCAGCACTTGGGCAGATAGCAAAGACCAGCAGCAGCATGCTCAGGGCAGAGGCCCACCGCAGACATGGAGGGAACACAAAACCAGGCAATTAGTGGAGAGCAGCAGGTGGAAGCAGTGCTGGGGATATACCATGAGAATGTTGTGTACTCAATAAAGTTGATATAACAATTAAAATACCATGATTGCAAAATATGAAGAGCATTCACGAATCTGAAAGCTGAGAAAGCTGCTAGAATCCCCCAAAACCAATGATGCAGGCATAACCCAAAGATCAGAGGCTAATGAGAGCGCGCCTTTAGAGCCAGAGACCATGTGGTCTTTATTTATGGCTTTTGGGTTAACCAACTAGCACAGTTAGAGGCTATAGAACGTTCTGAGAGACAGACAGCAGAGACAAAGCAATTTTGAATGAAATGATGGGCAGATGACCAAAGCACAAGCTAGTTTGCTGACATGGGGTAAATAATGGTGAAGTATCAGCAAAATGTCGGCGCACCATGGCATTACTGAACGTGTGCAAGGTGAGCTACATCTTGAGGATGTGAGCTTGATGTTGGTAAGCAACCCAAGGCTTACTTGTCAAGCAAACACACAGCAATCATAATTCTATCGAAACTAGGTTACTAGTGCGCGTACAGTGATGCAAAAACATTACTGCCAAATTATGGGCAAAACACAGAGCTTTGGCAATTGGAAAGGTTGCTAATATGATAGCAATTCATTTACGAACAAGGTTGAGTATGAATGGATGGCTACTCCGAGTCCTGATCATTCCACAGCATTAGGTAGAATTTTTGGTTGGAACCACATCCACCAATTTTTTTTTTAACAATTGCTGAGCACTTGCTAGCATTTGTTGTGGGTTTGTCACGAGGTGTATGTGATGTGATTTGCAAACTGTTACCTTAACTAGGCACTGCTATCAATGGCAGCACCTGCTAGGGATAGACGAATAACACTAAGGGAGCTTGTCAATATTCTGAACAGTGAACGCGTTCATTTTTGAACGGACGCCTGTTCATTTTTGGATGTGTTCAAGGCTGCAAACCTGGTCACTGCGTTCGATGATGAACACCCTTCCGTTCATTTTTTGATCGCGTTCATTTCCCGATGCGTTCATCTATGTGTGAAGTGAGCTTTTAGATTATGGGTGCGGATATTCTTTTGTGAATGACGACTGAATATGGATGACGGATTATATAAACGCTTCCTCTGTTCCTTAAAGTGAAACAGTTCTCATTGTCATTGTTTTTTTTTTTTTTTTTCATATGAAGTGAAATTGTTCTCATTGTCATTGTTAGTTTTTTTTTCATATACTGGGTATAATCCGCCTGCTAAAGATCATTTGCCAATTTAGGTGACGCTTCAGGAATGGGATTATACGCGACCTACTCCTGTTCTCTGAACAAAAACATATTCCAGTTATCTGAACAAAAACATATTAAACTTAGTCGACTGAACAAATTAAGTATTAATCTTGCACATCATCCAGAAGTCTTGTCACCGGTATTCCAGCGTGTCGCATGAATTCAGGTCTCACTCCGTGATCTTGAATCCATGAACCAGCTAATCCCCATGGCATCACAAGGCTACTTAGTTGTTTATCTTGCAATCAAGCTTATTCATTAATTGAACTGATAACACCCTTATAATAAGGGTTATATTCATAAAGGGGGGGGGGAGATAAATATTTATTAACATTCAGACATGCTGATTTTATAATTCTGTGCACATGCAGAGGTTTTACTTTGCTCATCTGCTTGTCTAGATCTGGACTTGTTGTTGGCAGCTCCCACAGAGTGGCGGTTTCATGTGTTGTGACTTCAATCAGAAAAAAATACTATACAATAAATTAGAACAATATATGATATGACAAATGGTAGCCTACAAAATCTGTGACAATAAATGGAACAAAATCTGAATATCATTGCAGAACTCATCGTGTACATAGTGAGCTGTAAAGTGTGGCATTTTTTTTTTTTTTTTTGGCGTTCACAGGTTTAAAAAGAAAGGATTAATATCGCGGATAATTTTGCAATTTGATATGAGTGGGACTAAGTTATCCTAGTTCTTATACTCACAGAATAGTAGAATTAAACTTAGGCTGTCGCGCAGATTATGTGATACAATGCGTAAACTATAATTTTAATGTAGTTGATTTATTTACAATCTTTTGCATACAAATTGCCTAGCGGTCACATCATGATTTGGAATTCTACAATGCTTTTTTATATAAGAAGGAAAAAGTGGCATACTGACACCACACAGAAGCGATGTTCATTCCAGTACAGTATTCACATAGCAACATTTGAATGTTTTGGCTGACTGAACGTACCCCGGTACCATTGAATCACAATTAATCTCCGGTCTTTAGTGTGGAATGTATTAAAGAAAGCATCTTATCAAACTCGATGAAAAGTATAAGCGTATAGCGGAAGATTGACGATCGGTAAAGATATAATCTCGAAACTGGAGATTTGGTAGGATTTTTTAGTCGACGTGAAAACTGTCGTTTAATAGGCATGTACCTCACAATATACTTCTAAATTTTGCAGGATGGGAGACGGGGAATTATTTTCTCGTAAGAAGGAAATATTTACGTATGTTGGTGTAAATTTGTGAAGTGGAGAGCAGATTCATTTTGTAACGCGAGAGAGGGTAGCTGCGTTCGTTTTTGGATGCTGTCCGGTCAAAAATGAAAGCATGCTTGTTCATTTTCGAAGGCAAAATGAACGCATGCCCGTTCATTTTTGAACACTCTGCCGTTCGTTTTTTAGCTGAACGCGAACAGAGACTTGTTCATTTTTGAATGCCTGTTCAAATTTGAATGCGTTCAGTATATTGACAAGCTCCCTAACAAAGGAGTAGTTGCGGCATGACTATTGGAAACAGAATTCAAGCGGCAAAACAGCAATTGATTTAAACATTCATGGCAATCACAATTTGGTCCAGTCTTTTGACAGCAGTAAGGCAACCGTCATCAGGATAACGCTTAATATATTTTCGGCCACGGTTTTTCAAATTATGGAATTATGAAAATTAACATGAACAATTTCCTGTGCCAAACATACCATTGCTGAAAGCATTAATGAGAAACCTACGGCTTCAAAAGAACATGAGCGAGAAATTGCTTTTTTTTTTTTTTTTTTTTATAAATATTTAAAAAGACGAATTGAACAGCAGGCCAATGCTCAATACACACTCTACTTGTATAACTATAGTAAGAAGCACCATGCGGAACATCAGATGACAAACTTAGGTTGCTGTTTCAAAATTGCCACCTCTAGAGGTATTATTTATACATTGGTATAATGCACATTTCGGCTCACTTAGGATTTGTACGCTTTATTAATACTGTTTATCCGTTTCAGCTCGGTTTGTCAGAACACTGGCCCAGGCAAGAAGTTCAAGTGATTTATTAATGTGGCTGAAGCATGCCAAGGAAAACTTCAGACATGAACACACTTAAATATAAAAACTTGGGAAAAACAACCCCCAAAAAGAATACAAGTGAAGCGCTCTTAGGCACACTAACAGATCATCATAATCGCTATGTCTACACGGGCTGAAAGGTAAAGGACTACTAAGACTTTGCAAACCTATGTATGCTTAATTGAATAATTGTTCTTCAATTAAGCGGCGAGGGGGGGCGTGATGAAGAATGTGGCTGAGCATCAGAACTCAGGTGATGCAGACCGTTGTTGGCGAGGCCTGACACCCAGTTTCACATCATAAAAGATCTTGTCAATTACTTGGAATTCAGTAAATTCAGCATGATCAGGGCGACCATATTGGATTCCGAATCCTGCCAAAAAATGAGAACACTTGGTTAGGGCCATGAGACAATATATTGAAACAGAAATACATTTACAAGCATGGCTGTTACCATTTTGCTACCATAGACCAGATAGCAGGCCTGAGGAGGCCGTAATATAGCTGTCAACAATGCCAGAGATACAACAGCTGTATGATCCTATTTTATTATGCTGTATGTTTTAGCACGACAATGCTATATCCTCAACCCCTGAAAACATTTTCTTAAGAGACATGATGTAGGTTTCTCCATACACTGCGGACATTTCCATTTCAAAAAACGTAAAAAAGAATGCAGATGGAGTTGCACTTTTAAGTATTTGTATGACATATTTTAGATTCCAAATAAAACTTTGTTTACTCATCCCTGTCAATACTGTATTCACAGTAATTAAAAGGTGCTTATATTTTAAATGAAACCATGGACAACTGTAATGTATTGACGGCCCAGTTGCATTTATGGTGAAGGTATTGGGTGCTGTACTGCCACCCAACACGTGCATTATCCCAAAAAAGAAAGGAGTAGAACAGGAAGATAACATTTATGTCTGTGTTCTAACAAGCTTTTACTTGAGGAACACTACATGTGTGCCAAGGAAAGGTATTTATACACTGCTCTGGCAAAAACTGCTTGCTAATTTAGTTGACAGCATTTTATTGGAGAGAAGGAATCACTGATATCTGTCTGCCATTTATTCCCACAAATCTTTGACAGTTCAGTCAATCCAGCTTGGAAAATTAAATATTTAACTTTGTGGTCATAAAAAAATTAAAAAAAACCTTCAAATTAGACTAGAAAAATGCTCTCTCTCTCCCCTTGCTGTGGGCTGAATTAATTGTCAGCATACAAACCCTCTGTCTTTCTCAGCACAGGAATCAAGGCCATTGTACCGTACAAGTACCTGTTGATGAATAATGCAGGAAAACCATGTCACGTTGTGTCTCTCAGGTATCCCAAACTGGCCGCAAAGAACAGGGAATCCAACACTGCAGGAAATGACATCTTTGCCAAGTTCTCAGCCTTCATCAAGAACACCAAGCCTGAGGCTAATTCAGGTAAAGGCTCTGACAGAGCTAACGCTGAGCTAAGTACCGTCAAATCCTTGTGTCCGCATCAATTTATTATCTGGTTGTGTTTGAATAACCTCACAATGAGGGATCAGTTGGTAAATTCACCCTAAAAAATAAATGTCACATAATTACAGCCATATTTGAGCATATTTGGCGCATGATCCTTTTCTGTAATGGCCTACAAAACCCAGCTAGAGTGAAGAAAAGAGAGAACTAATCAGTTAAGCCGCGTTTCCACCAAACGCGAAATGAAATTTTGCGAAAAATTCTTTTCACATTCGGTGGAAACACAGCATTAGACTTGAATGAGGTATTGCCAGATTTCTGGATACCTGAGTGTGCACATATACATCCATCTTAATGGTTATAATTGGGAATGGCATGTTGTGTAATTGTGTTGCAGGTCTGGAGCGGGGTCTGACGAAAGCCTTGAGGAAGCTGGACTCTTACCTGAACAGTCCTCTTCCTGAGGAGATCAATGCTGACAGCATGGAGGAGGAAAAGAGCTCCAACCGCCGGTTTCTGGATGGGGATGATTTGACGCTGGCAGACTGCAACCTCCTGCCAAAGCTGCATATAGTGAAGGTAAGACTGTGCCCCCAAGTGGCCGGAGGTGGAGGCGCGGTGGAATTTGACTTGCACATGCCCGCGTATCTTGGGGTTAAGGGGACCTATAGCAAAGCAAATGCCAATTTTGGTTTTAAAATTTTAGTTTTGAGGTAAGAACATGAAGTGATCCTTCAAATAGTCTACTTTCAGGACATATATTCACTTTCTGCCTAAATAGTCTTAAACTTGTTCTAAAATTGCTCTGAAATTACTCTTTTACACTAAAAAACACTTGAAAACCTTGATAAAATTGATTGCAAAAAATACAAATTTCTCAGCAACTGTACATCCAATTAACTTCATATTTGGCAGTTTTCTTCATTTTGTGATGATCAATGTCTGTACAGAGTTCTTTTTGCAATATGTACCTCTGAATATGAGTAAATCAAAATATGCATATTTAATTAGCTGTTTCCCACCAAAATTGATTTGGGGGGTCAAAATCAATACTAGAACATAGAAACCTGGGAAAAAAAGCTCTATAGTAACATTAGAAATGTTTTTTCCTTCACATTACAGCTGAAATTATAACCAAACACTGTTTAGTTATTTCAATAACTGTGTTTCTCCAAGTATCTATATATTCATTAAAACAGCCGTTGCCATGGCAACCACGGATGTGATGTTACAGAAACTCAGTGTTTTAAGTTGCAATTTCTGATAGAATAATTTTGATAATAATTCTTAGTTTAAAAAGTGAATATCTTGGAAAAATGTTTGCTTAACTACGTATAAGTCCCCTTAAGGGAAATTTGTGTTTTTGAAAGAAAATATTTATGAGTTGGACTAAAAAGCCTCTAACTCAGTTTAAATTAAGCAAGAGGGTATACTTCAGACAGAGTACATTTTACTCCTGAAGAATATATTTTGGACTCACTGTTGAGAATTCAACTACTGTATTGTAGTTACTGTGAATGCAGCTGCCGTGCTGTTAAAAAGTATACACCCCTTCCCAATTTCTTTTATTTTTGAATATTTGTCACAGTTAAATGTTTCAAACTAATTTTGCTATCAGACAAGGATAACCAAAGTAAACAGAAAATGCAGTTTTTGAATAATTATTTAATTCATTAGAGGTAAAAAAAAAAAAAAAAAAAGGATGTCCAACCCTACCTGGCCCTTTGTGAAAGACTAATTGCCCCCCTAAGTTACAACTCAACCAATTAATCAAATTGAATTGATAATTGGGTTCAATTTCACAAGACACTTTCAGGGATGATTATAGCCAGCCTCACTAAATCACTTAAATACAACCTGTCTGGTAATATGAAGTAAACAAAGAGCAGCACATGATGCGATCTAAATAAATGAGATGAGATGAGAAACTAAGTCATTGACATCTGTCAGTCTCGATGGGTTACAAGGGCACCAACATATTCACTCTCCTTGGAAAATTCAAACAATGTCATTCAAGGTTACATTTTGATTCCCTAAAGATCAATGGCTAAACCAGCCCCTGGCTTAAGGATGCTAGAATATCTTGAGGAGCCGAGTCCTAGAGTCCCAACTGTCCATGTCCAAGTCCTTATTTTGTGAGTCCTAGTCTTCAAAAAAATTGACTCGAGTCCAGACTACTGAGTCTGAGTCCTCCAGTCCTGCATTTGAGATGCTGTGGCATGACCTTAAACTGATTGGTCATGTTCAAAAACCCTCCGCTGTAGCTGAATTAAACAATGCAGCAAGGAAAAGTTTGCCAAAATTTCTCCACAGTGTTGTGTAAGACTCATTGCCAGATATTGGACATGTTTGATTGCAGCTGTTGCGGGAAAGGGCACAACCAGTCATGAGCTTTAGGGGGGCAATTATTTTTTTTTCACATGGGCGATATAGGTTTTGAAGAACTCTTTGCTTTCAATAAATGAAATGATCATTTAAAAGCTGCATTTTGCGTTAAGTCATGTTGTCTTTTTCTTATAATAAAATTACTTTTATGATCTGAACATTTAAACATGACAAATAAGCAAAAATAAAGGAAATTAGGGAGTGGCAAATACTTTTTCACAGTACTCTACTGAGTATAGAATTCCTCCAAAACCCTCATCTGTTATTGTTTGAAGGATTTTAACATTTGCAAATTTGGTGTGACGATAATGAAAATATCACAAAAAGAGTTATACTTCAGATTGAGCAACAGTGGAAAATCTAGGTTTAAAAAGTAAAATTAATTCCAGTTATTTTGCTCCATCAGTGGATAAAGCTCAATACTTTGGCCAGAAGATCTAATTAGTGTAATCATCTGGCTTAGTTTGTGTCTGGAGGAAACGCACTAAATGACTTTTACTTTCTTAGCCCTGGACTTTCCACTACAATTGAGAACATTGTTGCCCAAGATCTATATATAAACCTGAAGCTCAAACAAAATTTTCCACATTTTCATGCTAATTCCCTCCAGATTGTGGCAAAGAAGTACCGCAACTACGAGATCCCTGTGGAGATGACTGGAGTGTGGCGGTACCTGCAGAGCGCATATGCTCGAGATGAGTTCACTAATACCTGCGCTGCCGATAAGGAGATTGAGCTGGCCTACATGGATGTCGCTAAGAGACTGTCCAAATGAGAGAAGCCAGACCGCCAAGCAGATTCTTGACAAAATAAAACTGTGTTGACGCCATTTTAGCCTCCCCTCCTGACCTCAGCATTCCAACTCTCAACATCCTGCAACCTGGAGTACAACCTGGGTAAATTCTCCCCAGACCAACCAATAATCCCTTCTCTCGTTCTCTCTGCTGTCTCAAATCTACATGAAGCTGTGAAACGCGTAGTTCAGGGCCTGGTGCTGATCAGGCATATTTGCTTTCTGATAAGTTCAGTCATTGATTTATCATTACTGCATTTATTTTTCATTTTGAATCATCTGTATTTTTAGCATAGAATAGCCGGAGTGATGAGTATGGTGCCTTAGCCATGGATGACACACACTTTTGGTTTGTGATCTTGAAAACTACTTTGCATATTACCAGCATTAAAAATGATGCTGTCCAACTTTGTGTTGTAATTTAGTCCTGCTTTTGGTTGAAATTTGTCCATTTTGATAAATATTTAGTTGTATAAATTGTAACCAAAATTTCTCTTTTTTAAGTGACTGGAAAAAAAACTATCGCAATTTGCATAAGCTATAATACACGTTGAGACAATACAGAAAATTTAAAATCAGTCCAATCTAAAAACTGAGGAAAGCCTTTCAACAGGGAGATGGCTCCACCTGCTGTCAAATGTAATACTTTTTTCCTTTTTCCATGGAAAGAAATCTACCGTAATTGTCATATGTTTTCTGTTTGGCATGACAATGTGTCAAAGTGATTGTTTTCAATTGTAAAAGTAATGTATCATGTGTCATGTCCTATAAGACCAGATACCTTTGTTTTTCTATCCTAGTGTATGGGCACTTCGTGGTGAATTAAAGGTTTCTAACATGGGTTTCATTTTATAAAATTGTCGACAATCAATATTTACACGTTAATATTTCTCATGATACAATGTTCTCAGATGAAGAATCATTCATTGGATTGATCTACAGGCAGCTTGTGAGAATCAAAAGCCTTCGGGACAAAAGCTATATGTGCTGCTTTTTAGCAATCCGGAAAAAGTAAACTGCAAAACTTAAAAAAAAATCAAGAACAACTATACTTTAAGGTAGGAATTGTTGTAGCAGCAGTAGTAATAGTAGCGAAAAGTATTATTTCATATCAGAGACAGTGTTTGATATCCGGTTATGATTTTTAACCAAACAATGTGGAATTCCTATGCATAGCCATGGTTATGAGTATGGAATAGGAATTAACAGTGTCCAACCTGTATTAGATGATGAACCTGGGGAAATACCAGTGCACTGCAGGATGAGAAGTTCTGCACGAGCGTGCTGAAGCCGGGAGTTCTGCAAATCGCTATGTGGTTGATTCATCCAGAACAGTAGCTCATATAACTGTCTCGTTCAATAAGGTTTGCTGCTGTTTAACAGCTGCCCTTGCATGACCCATGTTTTCAGAAACCTTTGCTTCTGTGTGGTTTCAAAGACCGTTTCTGTTTGAAAGAAGAGCAGAAATGGTACCATAAGGCTTGTGGGGATCTTCTTTGAGTGCGCTGACTGCTACTTAAATAAATTATATTTTCAGAAAATTTAAAGCTTTGTCTGTCAATTTTTCCCTCTGAAGAATTTTCGTTTAATGAATTTACACAGGGGCGATGCTCAGGAAAAAAAGAACAGGCTAGTACATCACATGCTAATGCAATTGTTGAGCAAACTGCCGCAACAGCATGTGTATTTATTGGATTAATTCAGATATTTGTCCTAATATTTAGTTATTCTGGCATATTAGTTCCCGTGAGCTTATTGAAATCTTGTGATCATTAGCTATCTGGTGTTTTCACCAGGTGTGTGATCCTCATGAATTCACTCAGGGGTTGGAAGCAATGTATGTGTTTCATTATCATTTAAATTGTTTAAATGAAATAAGATAGTTTGAAAAGGCTTTATGCAATTCCATTGCTTCCAATGATCTTATATAATTTAAAAAATTTAAAAGATCATGAAACTCATGCATTACTTCCAACCCCTGAGTAAACAAAAGCGTTAGAAGTCTGGAGTCATAATTGCAATTACTAGAGTTGACAGGCATGCATTCTTAATGAAAACTGACCACACCTAATAATGCTGAGAGTTTTCAAAGTTTCTGTAATGGTAATTTACAAGAATGATTGAAATCAGGTCATGAACAATCATCATTTTTTAGGGATGGTTTGAGCTTCCCCTATTGCCAGTTCACCAGCCGCCACTGATGAATAAGCTTACAGTTTTCCTTGTTCTACAAGTGAGCAGTATGGACAGCAAACTAGCTTACTGAGCCTGGCTAATTAGAGGACATGAAAACATACAAACATTGCTTACACATTGGACCTCCATGTCCTTTAAGAAGAATGGCCATGAGACAGCCTCTGGGGAGGACTGAAATCTAATGTGATTGATGACTTTGATGTGAGTCCTCACTTACCACCCAAAACTCTTATGTTAGTGCTGACTTATTACAATAAGAGTGACCTAATCATGCATTCCCCTCTCCAGGGGATCACAAGAGCAACCAGTGGTGCCTCACAAGAGAAAGATCAAAGCCCAATCTTTCTCCTCTTGCATAGTCATACAATCCTGCTCTTTATTCCCAATCTGAAACAGACTTCTCTCAATATGTATATACATTTGCTTATTTTGACGCATCTGACAGTTTCACAAGAATGATTCACTGTTGTGCATTAACTCCTTCAACCCCACAGCCCTCTACAGAGGGCTGACCAACATATTCCCTTCAACCCCAAATTCCTGTAGGGAAAATTCAAACAATCTGACTAATTGATTGGAACATATCAGGTTACATTTAATGGGATTCCAGAGATAACAGTAAGATACAATGTCCAGATAATGACCAGCCCTCTACAGAGGGCTGTGGGGTTGAAGGGTATAGTGATGCTAGAATATCTGGGGTTGAAAGAGTTAATATTACACGATTAAAACAGTTCATGACACATTTATACTGTTTTAACTGAGAGGGTTGATCTGCTAGTATGGGATTTCACCTACTGCAGTGTGGAAAACAACCTAATACTCGCCATTAGGCCTTCTCACCTAGTGATTAACATTTGAATAAAATCAAAACAAGTGACTTTCAAATCACACCAGCCAATATTTTATTCACAGTAGAACCAAGATAACATAGCAAGTGTTGAAACTGAGAAATTTTACATTTTTATCCACAAAATGAGCTCATTTCAAATTTTCTGGCTGCAACAGGTCTCAAAAAAGTTGGGACACAGGCAGAAAAGGGCTGAAAAAGCAATTAATATATAAGAGAATCAGCTGAAAGAACATTTAGCAAGTAATTATGTGAACTGGCATCAGGTGTGTAACATGATTGGCTATAAAAGAGATGTCTTAGAGAGGCTGAGTCTCTCAGAAGTAAAGATGGCCAGAGGCTCTCCAACCTGTGAAGGCTTGCCTAAAAAAATTGTGGAATACTTTAAAAACAATGTTCCTCAGCGTTAAATTGCAAAGGCTTTGAAGGTCTCATCATCGACAGAGCATAACATCATCAAAAGATTCAGAGTAATTGGAAAAATCTCTGTGCGTAAGGGACAAGGCCAAAGAACTTTACTGGATGCCCGTGATCTTCGGGCCCTCAGACGCCACTGCATTACTCACCAGCATGATTCTGTCATTGACATTACTCAATGGGCCCAGGAATACTTCAAGAAACCACTGTCTGTAAACACAGTCCGCCGTGCCATCCACAGATGCCACCTAAAACTCTATCATGCAAAAAGGAAGCCATTGTTGAGCATGATCCAGAAGCGCCGCCGTGTTTTGTGGGCCAAAGCTCATTTAAAATGGAGTAGCAAAGTAAGATAAGATAAGATACACTTTATTGAACCTCGCGGGGTAATTTGTCCTCTGCATTTGACCCATCCTATAGTTAGGAGCAGTGGGCAGCCACAGAGCAGCGCCCGGGGACCAACTCCAGGTCTTCCTCGGTCAGGGGTACTGGTTGAAGTATTCCTATGATGCATGTTTTTGTGGGTCGGGGAAACTGGAGTACCCGGAGAAAACCCACGCGAACACGGGGAGAACATGCAAACTCCACACAGAAATGAATGCTGAAAGGTATATAAAGGTTTTAGAGCAACTTATGCTCCCCTCCAGACAACATCTATTCCAGGGAAGGCCTTGTGTATTTTAACAGGACAATGCAAAACCACCTACTGCAGCTATTACAACAGCATGGCTTTGTAGTAGAAGAGCCCATGTGCTGAACTGGCCTGCCTGCAGTCCTGATCTTTCACCAATTGAGAACATTTGGCGCATAATTACAGGAAAAGTCCATCAAAGGAGACCCAAAACTCTCAGGCAGCTGGAAGGCTGTATTAAACAAGACTGGGATCAAATTCCAATGGCTAAACTCAAGAAACTTGTCTCCTCAATGCCCAGACACCTCCACTCTGTGTTAAAAAGAAGAGGGGATGCTACACCATGGTAAACAGGCCCCTGTCCCAACTTTTTTCAGACCTGTAGCAGCCATCAAATTTAAAATGAGCTCATTTTGTGGATAAAATTGCAAAATTTCTCAGTTTCAACATTTGCTATGTTATCTTTGTTCTATTGTGAATAACATATTGGCTGGTGTGATTTGAAAGTAATTGTGTTTTGATTTTATTCACAATTTACACTTTGTCCCAACTATTTCAGAATTGGGGTTGTGCAAAGAAGATTGGAAATTTGACTCATTGCCAGTTATCGCAAATGCTTGATTGCAGTTGTTGTCACCGACTGTGGCACAAGCAGTTATTAGGTTTAAGGGGCAATTATTTTTTCACATTGGGCCAGGTAGGTTTGAATAGCTTTTTCCCCCAATAAATGAAATCATCATTTAAAAACTGCATTTTGTATTTACTCAGGTTATCTTTCTCTAATATAAAATTTTGTTTAATGATCTGAAACATTTAAGTGTGACCAGTGCAAAAAAAATAAGAAATCAGGAAGGGGGAGAGTACTTTTTCACAGCACTGTACCTCCCTGTCAGCAGGACATCCCGGAGCCAAAAGAACTACAAACATCATCACCCGAAAATACTGCTGGCCCCACCAGGCCTCTGATGTCAAAACGGCCGACCACTCTTGCACAATTTGTGCAATTTCCATGACGCCGCCACAGCTATCCACTGGTAGCCATTACCAGTGCCTCTGAATCCATGGTTGCGCATCGCCGCAGATTTTGTTACCGATCTCCCCACATCTGAAGATAACACATATCCTGGTGATTATCGACAGATTTTCTAAGTTCTGTAAATTTGTGCCTTTGCTGCAATGCCATCTGCTCTCCAGGTTGTGTACACACTATTCACACAAGTATTCTGGAACTTTGGGCTTCCTGAGGACATTCTCTCGGACCATTGGCCACAGTTCACATCCCGAGTGTGGAGAGCTTTCTTAAGAAAGCTGGGAGCCTCAGTCAGCCTCACCTCGGGATACCACCCGGAATCGAATGGGTGGGCGGAAAGAACTATCCAGGACCTGGGGAGGTTACTCCAAGCATACTGCCACCATCGCCAGTGGGATTGGTCCAAATACCTGCCCTGAGCTGAATACACCCAGAATTTGTTAAAGACGCATCCACTGGACTCACTTAATTCCAGTGTGTGCTCGGACAGCAACCTCCCCCTTTGCCTGTGGGACCAGAGCCAGAGGGAAGTCCCGGCGGTGGACGCCTGGTTCGAAGAGGCAGAGAAGGTCTGGGAGAACACCAACGTCCAGATCAGAAGGGCGCTCCGCCACCAGAAGATCCAAGTGAGCCAGAGACATTGGGACACCCCAATTTCCAGCCGGGGACGGAGTCTGGCTTTCTACGAGGGACCTGCGCCTCCCACCAGCCCTGTAGAAAACTAAGCCCATGGTTAATTGGCCCATTCCCTGTCCTCCGGTAGGTCGATGAATTAGCTTACTCAATACAGCTGCCGTCAAACTACCACATTAATAACATTTTCCATGTTTCTTTGCTTAGGCCGGTGATTGCTGGACCTCTGGCAGAGGCTGCCCCCCGGGAAGACCGACCCCTGTCCTGGAGATAGCCTAGACGTCAAGCCTAGCCGAGACGTCGATCAGGCAGATTGCAGTATCTGGTGGACTGGGAGGGCTATGGTCTAGCGGAGAGGAGCTGGGTGAACTGTGACAACATCTTGGATCCGCAGCTCCTGACCGAATTCCACCAGGCCCATCCAGACCAGCCTGCGCCACGCTCCTGGAGGGCACCTTCCCGGCCGAAGAACAGGCAAGAACAGGAGTCGTGGGCGGGGGTGTATTGTAAGACCACGCCTCCAGCCGTCCAGCTCACCGGTCTACTAAGACCTGGACTGCACTTCGCCCCATTATTCTGCCGATTAGAATTTGAATTTGGACTTTCTTTTACTTTCAGAAACATGTCTAAATCAGGCATCGCCAAGGACTGCTTTTGTTATACCAGGGTACCACATTTTTAGGAAGGACAGGAAATCAGGCCAAGGAGGAGGATTAAAACTATACGTCCGGGATCATTTGAAATGCGTAATTCCTTACAAGATTTAGAATGCAAAAAAATGTTTCCATGGAAACATTTTGAACTTAGAATTTTAGGGGGTATGGTTTGTTTCCGGAGCAGGTGGCATTTTCATTCTTTCAATATGTGGAGCCGGGGGGATATGCCATCTCCTGATGGCTCTTGTTTCCATCCACCAAACAGGGGTAGAGGGGTAGAAATAAGGATAAATTTCGGGTTAGAGTTACGTTTAGGGCTAGATTTAGGGTTAAGAGTTAAGGTTAGGGTTAGGGAAACTCGGGAGGACTTGCTTAACCCAAAGCTGTTTAATGGAGATGAAATGACGTTACGTCAGTTCGGCAGATGGAATTCAGTGACAACCACTAAAAACGCAGCCTTCGAATGATGCAGCCTATGCTTTGAGATGCAACCAAAGAAAACACTACAGTGGACACGAGACCAGTTTTGGCGAGATTCGCGATCCGCCATCTTACTGAAGGATAGCGTCCCGTATGGAACTGTGAGAAACCTTTGACCACGGTAGTTTAGAGGCGGAATACAGAGATTATGTTGATGATTTTTACATGAAGGAAGATTCTCAGGGTATATTAACCTAAGTGAAGTTTATATATGACCATATGTGAAACATAGATCCAAAAGTGAACTTGATGCTGATGATACTACAATTAACAAATTTATCACTTATCATACAAAATATTTTTACTGTGAAAGAAATTCAGTGTTTTTCATTTCATTTTATCTAGTCGCATATGCACATGTACAGCGTTTGATCGTGCAATTCCCCTGCCAATTCCCTACACAAGATGGCGGACGCGTCTCAGGTTTTCTGGTTGGTTCAGCCAATGACGTTGTCCACTCTAGTGTTTTCTTTAGCTCTATGGCTGCAGCCTATGCTTTCAGATGCACCCAATGATGGAGACATACAACCATTCCCATGATGCATTCCGCGTATTTTACTTCCGTGTGCGCGCAGTGAGACTTGCAGTTCCCTACTACTAGCTAAAACTCATGCTCATCACAGTCCGTGTGAGGTGAGATGCTGAAGCCTGGGAAAAGTACACTTTTCAACTTATATGGCATTCCCATAACTTATTTGGATTTTTTTAGAACAGCTTATGGACGTACAAATAAAGTTAAACAGATTTTTTATTTTAAAAAAACTTCGTACAAAACTTGAATTATCTGAAGTTATTCATTTTCACGATGATGAAAGAGCACATGAACACATCGCAACAAATGACAGCAGAATGCTTCTTTTCAGTAGCACAATACAATTGTCCATCGGCCACAGTGGACAGTAGACCTGAATCAAACGAGAGAAGTGCCAAATGGATGAAACTTACTCTGTATTGACATTTTACACAGCATCCCAACTTTTTTGGAATTGAGGTTGTGGTTGTATGCCCCATATATTGCTGTTTTTGTTGTTCCAGTTTTTATCACTGTTTGTGAGGGTTTGTGATATTAAAATAAAGAAAGTCTGTTAGACATAAAGCTATGTGTAGTTTCAGTCTAAGTGTATGAACACATTGTTGAATCGACAGCAATACAAGGGGCACCAGCAAAAATCTTGACGAGGGCACCAAATTGGTTAGGGCTGGCTCTGGTTGTGGAAGCAGTAAAGTGAAGCCATCTGGCAACCAAAACAGAAACTTTGATTTTAAACTTAATTTTCAATACTATTCTGTAGGGGAATAGGTTTGCTTAAAAAAATAAAGCAGGGAAATGTGGTTTATGTCCCAAGGTACAAAGAAGGTTCCAGGGCCTATATGTGATTGCGGATCAAATTTCAGAAGTATTGTGTAGAATTCAGCCAGAGGTGGGTGACACAGATGTGACAGTGCACTTTAATTTTCTGAAACCCTTTGTGCCTTCTTCCTTTTCAGAGAATTATATCCCCCTGTCTAATGGCAATAAGTGACACTCTACATCAGCGGCCAGACCCTGTCCACCTGCTTCACGCCCACAGAGGACTACTGGAAGGAGATGTGCTAGTTGGGTTTTTATGAGATCACACCCAGCTGCTGTCGCACCTACCTCTGACTTTGCTGTTTCCCCTGATGCAGGGATTAAAGCAAAGAAAAATCTTTCGACTGAAATTTTTTCATGCCGCAGCCAAGTCATATTTCCCATTTGCAATTTGTAAAACATGTTACACTACTTGACACCTACTAAAGAAAAAGCTGTATGTAAAATTGAAATTTCAGCACCGCTACACACATAACCAATGGTGCTGTTCTCTTATGCAGCCATCAAGTTTAAATACTCCAGACCAATAATGTTTGAAGGGAAGAAGATGCTTTTGAACAGCTTTTCTGTTGCCAGTTTTCTTTGTCTTTCCAATGTAATTTTTGATCGATGAAATGACACCGATATATTATTATTATTATTACAACCCCATTTCCCAAAAGGTTGGGGTGCAGTGTAAACTGTGAATAAAAACAGAATTTAATTGAATTCTTAAGTTTCCAAAGCGCCCAACTCCAAGGAACACACTATTTAAAGAGAGGGAATTTTTTTTTTTTTTGCCCTTGTTATGACCCATATAGTTTTACTTTATTTCTTTACAAGAGAGTGTCATTGGGATACTTTTGGCTGAAATTACAAGAAAGTTCCCTTTTTGCTAAAAGATATGCATACCTCAAATTCATTGGAGTTGAGCCCTCTGGAAACTCAATGATTCAATTATATGCAAATCATTTAATCCCTATATTTAATTGAAAATAGTGCAAAGACAACATATCAGATGAAATTTTATTGTTTATTGTAAATAAATGCTCATTTTGAATTTGATGCCGGCAGATCACAGTTATTCAATATTGGTTTCTGGCCTTGAGCCTTGCATAGAGATTTCTCTGAATTCTCTGAATCTTCTCATGATGTTATGTAGCATAGAGTATAAAATCACCAGATTCTTTGCAATTTTTATCAAGAAATGTTATTCTTATATCAATGAACTAATTGCCCATGCAGTTTTTCCACAGAGTGGAGAAACCCTCGCCATCATTACTTCTGAAAGACTTTTCAGATCCAATCATTTCCCTGACCTGTTGCTTTTTAAGCTAATTAGATGAGAGATGTTCCACCAGGTCTATTTTTAACATCATTCAACTTTTCCAGTCCATTGTTGCCCCTGTCCCAACTTCTTTGAATATGTTGCTGACATCAAATTCAAAATGAGCAGATATTTTTCAAAAAACAATTAAATTTCTTTGTTTCAACATTTATGTTGCCTTTGTATTTGTACCATTTTCAATTAAATATTGGGTTTACAATGTTATAAACTGGCACTTTTTTTTGCCAGTTATTTTAACTGGCACCTTTTTTACCAGTTAGTCTAACTGTAATTTTACAATCATTTTATAACAAAGGTTCCAAATATATTAACTGTAAACCACAGTTAAATGCGTGCAGGACTCTACTTACAGTTAAAATAACAAGGAGATGATGCGTTAATTTAACTGTTAAATTCAGATAATTTATAACAGTGTAAGTGGTTTGCAAATCATTGCATTCTGTTTTGTACATTTAAAACAGCATCCCATCCTTTTTGGAAGTGAGGTTGTATGATAATAATAATAATATTTTGCGAGGCATGTCTGTTTTTACACTTTCAAATAATCAACCATCTATACAACTTTTCAATATATATGTTTTTATTTAATTTATAACAGTGTAATGTTTTGCTATAAAAAGGTTGTGCATTCTGTTTTTTTTAAATAACAGCACACAGCACAGCAATGAATTTTTGAACCTCCATTGTTTTATTTTTTATAACACCGGGTGAGCATGTCTGTTTTACACTTTCAAAAAGAGCATTGTTACAACCTTTTTCTTTTTTTTAATTTAATAACACCACTTTTCCATAACATAATGTTTTCAATTTGCAGCAAACTCCACGCCAAGCAAACCAAACCATAGCTACAGAAACACACACTGGCAGTTTCATTTCCATTGCATTTTATTTAAAAGGCTAAAATTATTGCGTTTGACAAACACTTAGGTTCTGTTAAGAACTACGTCTTTTCACACTTAGACCTTCAATGAATTGCTGTCACTCTATACGTCGAATTCTTTTCAATATATAATTTTTTTTAGACTGATTTCAGTTTTTTCAGCACATGTAATTCTTGTTTCTTTTTAATGTTTTTCCTGTCACATATGGCAGTTTAATTTTGACCGAAGAGCAACTTTAAAACGGAATAAATATTGGTGATTTGCTTTGCAAGGTTTTTCTGGTTAATTTTAAGCTCGGAGATTATTAATCAGACTGCCTGATTAGCTTTGAATTCAGTTACCATCATGGATTTTTAAAGGCAAATATTTTGCAAAAATGCACAGGTTTCAACACATGTTTCTATTTTTAAATTTGCAACTGACTTTTTTAAAAGGATAAATAGTGGTGAATTAGCTTTGCTAGGCCTTCCAGTTAAAATAAACAGAGCCTGGAGAATTAGCTAGCCAGGTTACCTTCACTGGATTAGAAGACAGAATGCAGAGGAAATGATCAAACTGCTAAATCTGCAACTGTGGACAATCGTTCAAATAACTGCTAATCAAAAACGCTAACATAAATGAAATATATGCTAATCAAAAACGTGTGGTAGTCCGCTGTTTTTAAGATTAACATAGGCCTATGGCCGTTATACTGTACAGGGAAAGTTGTACCTGTACTTCAGAACAAACAAGCAATAGTAGCACTCTAGACTTATCCACCGCCAAGATAAAGCAGTTGATAATTGTTGTTTAATTACTTACATGTTTTATGATCACTTGGACATTTTAAGTCACTATTGGTCACTATTGATAAGGCATCCGTACTCTGTAAGCCTTCAGGCTATCTCTGGTGTACAGGAATGAATTACGAAGCTACAAGATGGATAAGGTTTTAAATGTCAGGAAAAATAAATTTTGACAGACGTTTCACATATGTCCAGGGACAAAATAAAGTAGGTGGTAAAAGATATGAACCATAACCGCAAATATATGTTTTTCTTAAAAAAAAAGCCGACTTTCCTATTTAGCTAAAGGTGCAGTGTTCGCTGTGGTTACGATTAAGGTAGAAAACTCAAATCGGACACAATTATCGCGTGGGTATTTCAAACTTGACGTAATTGGTACCAATGGATGCCAACCTTGCGGACTACTAGTATCCCCCCTTTTTCCCCCCTCGGACTCACACTGATCTCTCATGCAGTGAATGGCCTATATGGACTCCAAATGACGGAAATCCGTCTAACGACGGAGAACTTTAATCCCTGCCCTGATGCTGCTGTGGCCCCAGCCTTTGACTCTCCGTAAAACTGCTGTGGCCCCTGCCCCTGGCTCTGCCGTGGCTCCCAACCCTGACTCTGCCATGGACCCTGCTCTGACACTGCTGCAGTCCCCGCCCTGTTGGAAGAAATACAATTTACTGTATAGTGGCACTTGCGAACAACACATTAACGTAAGCTGCATTTATTTTAAATTATATATTGTCTGCTAATATTCCATCTATATTTATGACATAAAATGTGTACGATTGTTCCGCTTTGGGTTCATGTTGCATCTTGCTGACTGAGAGGAAGCGTTTTTTTTTTTGTTGTTGTTCCAGTGAAACACAATTTCTGAGAAAAAAGAGTTTTCACGCTCCTGAAAAAATATACCAACGGCAGCACTTTCAGGCCTGAACCCAATCGAGGTTGGCAGGAATCAAAACCCAAGAATATGCAAGGCTCCAGTGCAGGATGTGCATGGCAACAAAATTATTTCCTATGCTGAGTCTAAATAGAAATCACTGGTGTTGTATATCAACCAACAATGTGATTAATGGGGAAAGGATTTAGAAACCAACGTGTGCAATTATGTCTTTGGTTGGTATTCCGATGGTTGACCGACGTTGGCCCGATGGACCATTTGCCTTCAAGCCGCCGTCAGTTTCTGCCATTGGCTCGACAGAACTGACAACGACTGGCTCGAGCGCACCAGGGAGGATACTCCATGTCTGCTGATATGTACTGTATCTAAGTGTTGCCAATCAATTGACCAAAAACCCTTGAAAATGCTTGTGAGACAAACTACCCCAAAATCCAAGTTAGTCTCTGTTTGGTACCTGTTGCAACATTTCACAAGTCAATTGTATCTCATATTTGCTACCAATGAACTTAACAATACTTGATACTCACAGTGATTTTATGCTGTCTTATTTTGCTGTGGAGCAAATGCACAGAGGATGAGAGTGGGCATACACCTTTTTAATGAAATCTTTAACTTACATGAGCTTCGATCATAAGCAATGGGTCGCCCAACAAACAACAGTACTTTAAAAAAAACTCTGTTTGGTACGCTGCAAATTTTTGCTTTACAGAATGGCATTTTGGGATTGCTGAACTGACCAAATTGTAATTGAAGACCTGTGTGCAAGAAGCATGAAAGTCAAAAAAATAACACTTTGAGATTTTATGTTGAATTTTTTTAATGGTAATATACTATGGAGCCCTCTGCTGTTTCCAGGGGCAATTGAGAGCTGACAAACCCTTTTTTGAGAAAAAATTCTTATGTATTACAAAGTTAATAATGAGAAAATTAGTTTTGGGATTAAGTACTTCTTTTTGCTAAATACCTGGACCTTAGTACATTTACCACTAAATGGCTGGGCTTGAGTACTTTGTAAACAGATGAAGTCAATTTTCCAGCCTTTCCAGATTGGACGGTCATGAACTTTTATGGACTTGGGTATTTCTTGCACTAAAGTTAAGTGAATTTGACAATAGCAACATACCAATACTCAGGACTTGAGTACTTCCTCTGCGAAATCTTTGGTATCAGATGATGCTCTGGCTTTTAATACTGGTTTTGGCTCATTTTTTGCCAGATGTGACAAGAGTGCTTTTTGAATGCGGGTCTTCAAGTATAAAGGAGGTGGACCCTTAAATTTTAAGGTGAATTGAGGTGTAGAACATTCTGATTCTAAAACTCGAGAAATGCAATTGGACAGAACAAAGAATATCAAATAAATTCTGAAATACATTTGTAAACTACCCAGGGTTGATATTATGCCATTGTATGCCATGGTCAAAATATGGAATAAGTGATCATCTTATCACAGATCACTAAATTGTACAAACAATTAATTTTCACATTTTCTTTGATACCAAAAAATGTGGTCAAAGCCTGACACATAAAAATGAGCAATTTCTCTTTTCACTGTAAATGGCTGATTCAAAGGTGGTGCATTTTATATTAGCCAAAGAGGGGGAGCGTGGCCCTCTCAAATTATGGGTTTACATATAAGAAGAGGACATCGGCGCATTATCTGTTCAGATCCGGAAAACTCGAGAAGAAAGTTCACAAAACCTAATGCTGTTAATCAGCGTCTCAGCCCCTCTGCATAACTAAATGAGTTTCTTAACTGCACCCAGTAATCATGGAAAGGACATCCAGTTGATGAAATTTCCACTGGTTAATTGATGACAACTAATTTGACAGGCCAAATTCAGTGCCGTGAATGCACATATAACAGGCAAGCAGATATTTCACATGGTTTCATGAATTTTTTTTCCACTGGCGGAAGCATGAAGCGATGGGCCCGGCAGCTTGAAGTATTTTTGGGGCCCCTGGCCCACTCATTCACAAAATATGCACTTGATTGAACCCTTTTAGTTTGCGAATACTAATGCACCCACAAAGTGCAATAAACTGGCAGAATATAAAGGTATCATGTCAGTTTTGTATTAGGGAGGGCTAAATGTGCACGAAGTCTTTGATTCTGTGCCTCTGTCTTGAGTAATATAAATGGCCCAATGTAAAATAGCTTCCCTAAATCTTATACTGCAGATTAATGGACCAGCCATCTAATAAAAATAAATACAAGTTAACAAAAGTCACTAGCAATATTCACATTTATTATGAATCTTAACAATGTCTAACAAGAAAACATTCCATGATTGATCATTCAATTACATGATAGTATGTTGCCGCCTCTACCTTCTTTTTTTGCTCCCATTCTTGTGTTTTTTGATGCCCGAGTCACTGAGAAAGGCAAGCTTACCAAAATACCCCACTTGGAAATTTGACTGGTAATCATGTTTACCATAAATCACCGTAAAAGAAAGGCAAGAGGAAGAATATTTTCCATAATATTAAAAAGAAATTAACTGCTGCCATCACCTCTGGGATTGTGCTCATCTGAAATGGACTGATGCACAGTGAAACGGCGCTGGTTTTTGGGCCAGTCAACATTTTAAATCGTTTAGGGTAATAATGGGACATTCTGTTCTTTAGGCCAAAGAAGAAAAGTAGCATCCTGGTAATTACCAACAAAAGGTTCAAAAGCCAGTGCCAGGCACGGTATGACGGTTTACTTGCACCCAGTGCATGGGTAACTTGAACATCTGTGTTAATGCCATTGACGCTGAGAGACAAAAATGCAGTTTGGTGCAACATATGCTGTCTTCAAGATGACATCTTTTCAGGACCACTCCTGCTTATTTAAACCAAACAACGGCAACCACATTCAGTACATGTTACAACAGCATAGCTTCCTTAGACTGGTTTACCTGCACTGCACACCTGTCTCCAGTTGAAAGTTTGCTCTGCCTTAAAGAGGTTGTGTGAAGTATCCTAGCAAAATGTTGAATAAATGGTTTTCAAGTGTAAAAGGTGATAAATAAAAGGTATCAGGTAAAAAAATTTAAAAAGAGGTGGTCAGTAATGTGTTTCGGGGCTAAAATGCCAATTTTCCGAAGTCGATTCAAATTTTCCCGTGAAAGACAGCGAACCCGGAAGTCTGACGTCAAAACTAGAACAATAGCGAAAACAATAGCGGAACAAGTAGAAAATTTTTCGGAGAGCGAGTCAGAAACCTTCATTTCCGAGGTTTCTGAAGTTTCTGTTGAGCCTCAAGTCTTTGAGGAGACAGATGAGGAAGACGGCAATGCAGTGATGTATGTTGGACGGTATATGTATGAGCCAGAAGCCGTGGATAATCCTGAGTACGTTGCCCCTGAAAGACCCGATCTTCAATAGCGTGAATGGTAGGTCTCGCTGACTTGTTTCATAGTGGCGTGCCATCAGATGTCAGGAAGGCCTTCAGTAACATCACCCTTTCCCGCATAATTGCTCTTAAGCTGTTTGCGATCAAGTTTGCCTGATTAACAATCAAACAATTTATTAACTGAAAAACCACCGCCAATGCATGACACGTAATGATAAAGGAATGCTAATGAAAAAGCGATTGCCTATTGCCAATGGTGATATAATTGATGTGACTCCGCAAGGACGACAATTTGCAAAAATCCGAAACTTTTGCTGACTTTGTAGCAATTCATTTTGCCATCACTCAGCTGTGCATCGTACCTAACAACGCCCTCTAGCTGTCACTACATTCAGACTATCGAGCAGATTCTCATGGCTTATTGCTCAATGAGCCTCGCAAACTAATTTACGCAAATCTGTGCTGTTTCACAAGCTACATGAGCGCAGAAATTTTAAAGACATATTGATATTTTTCATAGTCATTGATGTGCGGAAGAAAACGCTGTATAATTTCACAGTGCAATGTATAACAAAGCTTTTAAAAATAAATTAGACTCTCGTCGGTTCTACCAATTAGTCTGAGCAACTGTTGCTAATCGGGAGAGGTAAACTGCGAGATATTTAGGTCATTAAGCAGTGAAAGGTGAGGTTATTGCTGGCCTTGTGTTTCTGCCAACGGACCGCCACTGGTTTCATCGTATGACTTCGTCTGTCCTTGATAAACATGCATACAAATGCAACATTGACCAGGAATTTATTGATGTTCATGTAAAAAGTCATATTTAATGTAAATGAATACCCTGTATCTATGGTCATTTGGCTGTGGGCCTAATGCATGAGTATTCATGTACATGCATGTATGGGCGTCAGTGGCGGCTCCTGAACTGGCAATAGGGGAAGCTCAAACAATCCCTTAAAATTAATGATTGGTCATAGCCTGTTTTCAATCATTCATTTAAATGACAATTACAGAAACTCCGAAAACTCTCAACATTGTCAGATGTGGCCAGTTTTCATTTACAAGGCATTCGATTACGACTTGGTTCTCACGCTTTTTTTACTCAGGGGTTGGAAGGAATGCATGTGTTTCATGATCGTTTTTAATTAAATAATATCATTTAAAACATCTTTATGCAATTCCATAATTCCAAACCCTCCATGCACAAGGACTTCAGTGCAAGAATCTCTTACATATGCGATGATTGCATAATTGCTGACTACAGCAGAGGAGCGTAAATATGCCACTTAAACTCACCGAATGCATGAGAGTTGACAGGTTTGCGTTATTAATGAAAACTGGCCACTCCTGATAATGTTCAGCCACTCAAACAACTGTTGGGATGAATGAGAACAATACATCGCGACACACTGCCGAGGTATCCTAGGAATTTCGACACAAAGTCACCAAAACAGCGAAGAATGAACAGGAATTTCAATGGTGTGCACAGAATCATATGGCCAGCAGCCATACCACTATTCGATCTGCTCCAGCCGCGTGGCTGAAGCTAAGCAGGTGTGGGCTTGGTCAGTACTTGGATGGGAGACCACTGAGGAAAACCAAGTTGCTGCTGGAAGACGTGTGGGTGGGCAAGTAGGTGGCGATCTTCCCTCTGGCGGAATAATCCCCAATGCCCCAGTGCAGTGATGGGGACACTGTACTGAAGGAGACGCCGTCCTTCGGATGAGACGTTAATCCTAGGTCCTGACTCACTGCGGTCATTAAAGATCCTATGACACTCTTCGATAAGCCTAGGGGTTCCCGGTGCCTGCAGGTTGATAGTTCATATGAGAGCTGGCCTGTAAGCCTGTTCACAGACAACACTTGTCATCATTGTAGTGAACTGAGACATATCCGTCCGCCACGCTAGTCTCCCCAAGCTTAAAGGGCGATGGGAAGCCCCTCTGGCGTGGGGGGGCGCTAGAGGGACAGACCCAATCTACCGCTCAAACTTTATTTCAGTAAAGTTGACTATGGGGAAAAAGAGAATATGGGTTAAAGCCTTTTTGGACTCGGGGGCTGTTGATTGTTTTATGGATGCGGAGGGCTAGAAAACATTCCATTCCCCATCCGCCTTCACATTCAAGACTGATCAAAAGCTTTTGGATGGCTCTAATCGCTAGAGATGGGCTTATAACCGAGGTCTCTGATTTTTTTGACTATGTTTATCCTTTTTTGCATTATTCAGAGAAAATTATTTTTCTTTTAATCATTTCCCGGTTTGTCCTTGGGTGGTTTTAGGTCATTTGTGGCTGCTTGGCTACGGGGCCACAGATCTGGGGCAGTCAAAATAACCCAATCGCCCAGCGGGCTCTTGACTGTAGGTCTCACTGTAGTGAGATTCTGCAAGTCGCCCAGAATTTCCAACCTGCTGGGGAGGTGTCGGGTTCTGAACAAGATTAGTGTGAAGGAGCCAGCTGAGCCTTGATTTACTCTCCCAACGTTCCAGATGATTATGTTGGATCTCATGGAGGATTTTGGCAAATCTAAGAGCTTGGGTTTTTGCTCCGGTGACAGATCACGACAGAGATCAACTATTCTGACAAGGTGGCAGCGGTTAGGAATTGGCATGCCCCTCAGAATGTTAAGGAGGTTCAATGATTTTTGGGCTTTGCTAATTTTTATAGGAGTTTTATTTGCAATTTTAGCGCTGTGGCTGCCCCCATCATTGCGCTTTCATTTGTTGGGTCTCCAGCAGCGCTTTGGTAACAGATGATGCTCTGGCTTTTAATACTGGTGTTGGCTCATTTTTTGCCAGATGTGACAAGAGTGCTTTTTGAATGCAGGTCTTCAAGTATAAAGGAGGTGGACCCTTAAATTTTAAGGTGAATTGACGTATTGAACATTCTGATTCTAAAACTCGAGAAATGCAATCGGACAGAACAAAGAATATCAAATAAATTCTGAAATACATTTGTAAACTACCCAGGGTTGATATTATGCCATTGTATGCCATGGTCAAAATATGGAATAAGTGATCATCTTATCACAGATCACTAAATTGTACAAACAATTAATTTTCACATTTTCTTTGATACCAAAAAACGTGGTCAAAGCCTGACACATAAAAATGAGCAATTTCTCTTTTCACTGTAAATGGCTGATTCAAAGGTGGTGCATTTTATATTAGCCAAAGAGGGGGAGCGTGGCCCCTTCAAATTACGGGTTTACATATAGGAAGAGGACATCGGCGCATTATCTGTTCAGATCCGGAAAACTCGAGAAGAAAGTTTACAAAACCTAATGCTATAAATCAGCGTCTCCGCCCCTCTGCACAACTAAATGAGTTCCTTAACTGCACCCAGTAATCATGGAAAGGACATCCAGTTGATGAAATTTCCACTGGTTAATTGATGACAACTAATTTGACAGGCCGAATTCAGTGCTGCGAATGCACATATAACAGGCAAGCAGATATTTCACATGGTTTCATGAATTTTTTTTCCACTGGCCGAAGCATGAAGCGATGGGCCCGGCAGCTTGAAGTATTTTCGGGGCCCCTGACCCACTCATTCACAAAATATGCACTTGATTGAACCCTTTTAGTTTGCGAATACTAATGCACCCACGAACTGCAATAAACTGGCAGAATATAAAGGTATCATGTCAGTTTTGTATTAGGGAGGGCTAAATGTGCACGAAGTCTTTGATTCTGTGCCTCTCTCTTGAGTAATATAAATGGCCCAATGTAAAATAGCTTCCCTAAATCTTATACCGCAGATTAATGGACCAGCCATCTAATAAAAATAAATACAAGTTAACAAAAGTCACTAGCAATATTCACATTTATTATGAACCTTAAAAATGTCTAACAATTAAGAAAACATTCCATGATTGATCATTCAATTACAGGATAGTATGTTGCCGCCTCTACCTTCTTTTTTTGCTCCCATTCTTGTGTTTTTTGATGCCCGAGTCACTGAGAAAGGCAAGCTTACCAAACTACCCCACTTGGAAATTTGACTGGTAATCATGTTTACCATAAATCACCATAAAAGAAAGGCAAGAGGAAGAATATTTTCCATAATATAAAAAAAAAAATTAACTGCTGCCATCACCTCTGGGATTGTGCTCATCTGAAATGGACTGATGCACAGTGAAACGGCGCTGGTTTTTGGGCCAGTCAACATTTTAAATCGTTTAGGGTAATAATGGAACATTCTGTTCTTCAGGCCAAAGAAGAAAAGTAGCATCCTGGTAATTACCAACAAAAGGTTCAAAAGCCAGTGCCAGGCACGGTATGACGGTTTACTTGCACCCAGTGCATGGGTAACTTGAACATCTGTGTTAATGCCATTGACGCTGAGAGACAAAAATGCAGTTTGGTGCAACATATGCTGTCTTCAAGATGACATCTTTTCAGGACTACTCCTGCTTATTTAAACCAAACAACGGCAACCACATTCAGTACATGTTACAACAGCATAGCTTCCTTAGACTGGTTTACCTGCACTGCACACCTGTCTCCAGTTGAAAGTTTGCTGTGCCTTAAAGAGGTTGTGTGAAGTATCCTAGCAAAATGTTGAATAAATGGTTTTCAAGTGTAAAAGGTGATAAATAAAAGGTATCAGGTAAAAAATTTAAAAAGAGGTGGTCAGTAATGTGTTTCGGGGCTAAAATGCCAATTTTCCGAAGTCGATTCAAATTTTCCCATGAAAGACAGCGAACCCGGAAGTCTGACGTCAAAACTAGAACAACAGCGAAAACAATAGCGGAACAAGTAGAAAATTTTTCGGAGAGCGAGTCAGAAACCTTCGTTTCCGAGGTTTCTGAAGTTTCTGTTGAGCCTCAAGTCTTTGAGGAGACAGATGAGGAAGAGGGCAATGCAGTGATGTATGTTGGACGGTATATGTATGAGCCAGAAGCCGTGGATAATCCTGAGTACGTTGCCCCTGAAAGACCCGATCTTCAATGGCGTGAATGGTAGGTCTTGCTGACTTGTTTCATAGTGGTTCATCAGATGTCAGGAAGGCCTTCAGTAACATCATAATTGCAATTGCATAATTGCTCTTAAGCTGTTTGCGATCAAGTTTGCCTGATTAACAATCAAACAATTTATTAACTGAACAACCACCGCCAATGCATGACACGTAATGATAAAGGAACGCTAATGAAAAAGCGATTGCCTATTGCCAATGGTGATATAATTGATGTGACTCCGCAAGGACGACAATTTGCAAAAATCCGAAACTTTCGCTGACTTTGTAGCAATTATTTTTGCCATCACTCAGCTGTGCATCATGCCTAACAATGCCCTCTAGCTGTCACTACATTCAGACTATAGAGCAGATTCTCATGGCTTATTGCTCAATGAGCCTCGCAAACTAATTTACGCAAATCTGTGCTGTTTCACAAGCTACACGAGCGCAGAAATTATAAAGACATATTGATATTTTTCATAGTCATTGATGTGCGGAAGAAAACGCCGTATAATTTCACAGTGCAGTGTATAACAAAGCTTTTAAAAATAAATTAGACTCTCGTCGGTTCTACCAATTAGTCTGAGCAACTGTTACTAATCGGGAGAGGTAAACTGCGAGATATTTAGGTCATTAAGCAGTGAAAGGTGAGGTTATTGCTGGCCCTGTGTTTCTGCCAACGGACCGCCACTGGTTTCATCGTATGACTTCGTCTGTCCTTGATAAACATACATACAAATGCGACATTGACAAGGAATTTATTGATGTTCATGTAAAAAGTCATATTTAATGTAAATGAATACCCTGTATCTATGGTCATTTGGCTGTGGGCCTAATGCATGCGTATTCATGTACATGTATGTATGGGCGTCAGTGGCGGCTCCTGAACTGGCAATAGGGGAAGCTCAAACAATCCCTTAAAATTAATGATTGGTCGTGGCCTGTTTTCAATCATTCATTTAAATGACAATTACAGAAACTCTGAAAACTCTCAACATTGTCAGATGTGGCCAGTTTTCATTTACAAGGCGTTCCGATTACGACTTCGGATTTCTCACGCTTTTCTTTACTCAGGGGTTGGAAGGAATGCATGTGTTTCATGATCGTTTTAATTAAATAATATCATTTAAAACATCTTTATGCAATTCCATAATTCCAAACCCTCCATGCACAAGGACTTCAGTGCAAGAATCTCTTACATATGCGATGATTGCATAATTGCTGACTACAGCAGAGGAGCGTAAATATGCCACTTAAACTCACCGAATGCGTGAGAGTTGACAGGTTTGCGTTATTAATGAAAACTGGCCACACCTGATAATGTTCGGCCACTCAAACAACTGTTGGGATGAATGAGAACAATACATCGCGACACACTGCCGAGGTATCCTAGGAATTTCGACACAAAGTCACCAAAACAGCGAAGAATTAACAGGAATTTCAATGGTGTGCACAGAATCATGTGGCCAGCAGCCATACCACTATTCGATCTGCTCCAGCTGCGTGGCTAAAGCTAAGCAGGTGTGGGCTTGGTCAGTACTTGGATGGGAGACCACCGAGGAAAACCAAGTTGCTGCTGGAAGAGGTGTTGGTGGGCAAGGAGGTGGCGATCTTCCCTCTGGCGGAATAATCCCCAATGCCCCAGTGCAGTGGTGGGGACACTGTACTGAAGGAGACGCCGTCCTTCGGATGAGACGTTAAACCGAGGTCCTGACTCACTGTGGTCATTAAAGATCCTATTACACTCTTCGATAAGACTAGGGGGTTCCCTGGTGTCATGGCTAAAGTCCCAACCTGGCTCTTTCCACCTGCCACCTAATTATCCCCTGATCCAATTGGCTGTGCAAATTGCCCTCGCCCTCCCCACCTCAACCCCCAGGGCTCCCTTGAAAAAGAGATGTCAATCTCAACGGGACTTCCCTGGTTAAATAAGGGTTAAAATAAATAAATAAATAACAATGGCTGTTCTGGAATTGACATCACTACCGGAGATCGCCGAAGAATTTCGTCTGTGTTGCTAGGGCCATTACTCGTAAACCGGAGGGAGTTTTGGAAAAATTCCAACACAGAATGTTTTCAAATGAGTTTCTCGTGACAAACAAACAGAAAAACTGAATGAAAACAATGTTTGCTTACTTCACACTACCCCTTTAAGAAGCCCAGGATAAGAAAATGGAAGACCTAGAATGTCTGAGCAGTTGAAGATGTACATATCAAGGAAAAATGAGAAATTGGTGTACTCTGTTCCCCAAATGAACACTTGGCAGCCTGCTTAAAGGAAAGGTAAAGTAACACAGTGGTAAACACACATCCCAACTTTTCTGTTTAGTGCTGCCAGCAATATTATATTTGTACAAGTGTTTATTTCCAAAAAACAATTAGGTTGAGATGGAAGAACATTAAATATGAATCTAGTATTTAATACAGGTCAAGGATGATCATAATACAGGTCAAATCACGGTTTCCTTTTTTCATATCATCCCAACTTTTTTGGAAAGTGGGTTGTACATAAGAAAATATTTAAAAAATAAATAAACACAATTCACCAAATCATTTTTGCATGATGTTCTAAAGAACATAACATTATTAAATTATTGTCCTAGTGTTTTTTCTTTAAGCAGGCGTCACACTGTCCCGAAATTGACACCTGATGGACACAAGATAAAGGAAATGTTCAAATTCGGATCTGATTGTAAAAACATCTGGCCATTCTTGAGGGCATCTTAAGCCATCGTATGACCGCCGGTTGAGTTTCTCAGGCTCCGGCAGCAAGTTCGTGAGCGGTGGCAAAATCTTTGGCATGCCAAAAAATTGCCGGAAGACCTTGCAAAGGTTCATTTTCGTGTTGAATTCATGAATTGAATTCAGTCCATTTTGCCCTTCGTAAGGCCATCGTGAGGGCATCTTGTCAAATCGTGTCATCTTCGTCTTTACTTTGTGTGATCATCGGTGCCATCGGGCATTTTTCGCCTCAAGAAGACAATGCGAAGGAAACAAGAAGCTGCCCGATTGTCTTAGGTAGGCAATACGATGACGTGAAGCCCTCGCGATGCTGTCGTGTAGCCATCGTATTATAGTACGATGACATCGAGATGGGACCACTGTGTCGGCGAAGACAGCCGAATTTGAGTAGCTAAAGCGTTTCTCGTGTCATGGTAACGTGGACATATAAAAGGCCAGCCTCGGAGCATCTTCCTCAGTCAGTCCTGAGCGACTCTACAGAGCAGGCACAACTTATATTATAAATGTAAGGGATAATGTATAGTGAGCCGGTGATTGTTGAAAAATAACTCCCGATGGGGGAATAGAACCCTGACGCGCAGCTCACTATACATTATCCCGCTTAGAATATGGCTAAAACATTTAAAATATTAAAATATTAATATCACTAGCAACGGACAGCAGCGCAGTGGTCATACTTCTGGAAATAAACACCGCAGAATTTTGGCGATTGACCAATCAGAATCGAGTATTTAAGAGTGCCATGTTCTAAATATATATAAATAAGGCACAGCGTATTCATGAAATTGATAACTGATAATGAACTGGTTGCTTATAACGTCATACTTTTTTTTATCTTAACATTTCTTGTTCATAACAAAACAATAGTTCACTATAGAAACTTACTGTAATCTGTCGTAAATTTACTGTATTTCTCTGTAGTAAATATACAAGCCATCGTGGTGGCCTTCGTAAATCCTGCAGGTAAATTACTTAATAAAAATTCACATCTTTTAGTTTGCCTTCGTGTGTGGTTCGGGTGCCATCGTGTGACCTTCTGTAGGCACCGTGCTTGCTTTGGCTGTTGATTGGCTTTTGACCAAGTTCGGGGCCATCGCGCGAAATTCAATATTAAATATGGCCATCTGGTGTCAATTTCAGGACAGTGTGATGCAAGCTTTAACTTTGCATTGCCAGAAAATCCATTTTTATGATGCTCCAAGTGGCTCAGGTAATTTAAACTCAGATTTATCTCCTAGACTGGGGGCACTCTAAGAACAGAGGAAACCAAGTGATTTAACAGCTCTCAATCCATTTTTTTGTTTTTTACGTAAGTCAATAAATACATCTTTGGTTACTCCAAAATAGATTAAAAGATACTTTAAATTACTAAAAACATTACTGTTAACTTAATAGGAAATTATACAAAAATAGTTTTCAAACTTCTGAGCTTGAACTAGAAAATATATTATGCAATTCATGAACTGATACAAGGTTGGTATTTCTTGAGAAATAATCTCTCACTACAAATTCCAAATTTAAATTAAATGACAACATATACAATGCAGTTAGTATTTGAGTGCCTCAGATTACTCGCAAAAATATAATATAAGCAGGTCCTCTTTCAGTGCTAAAATTGCAGCTTAAAATTTAATTTGAAAAGTTTCAGCAAAAAGGCTGGAGAATAGCAAGTGTGATAGAAAAACATGTAAGAAATGGAATCAACTAGGTTAACTGGTTCCTTTAGTTTAAATATATAAAAACAGTAGAAGAATGAATGTTTTTTTCAAGCATAAAAAACCATCATGTTCCTTTCACGTAGGAAAGTAAGAAAGTCACTGGATATGTATCTTATTCAAAATGTCGGAAATATATCACTCCAAAAAAAAGTAAGACGGTGGGAGGCAAAAAAAGACGAGAACAAAATTTTTACTGAAGATTGTGCTTTCACTCAGTTCCAGGAAAATGGTAATGTTTTGAATGCAGAAACACGTCAATATGGCCGCCACACAGACTCATCCATGCGCCCACTGGTGTTCAACATCATTGGAGGACTGCTGTGGCAACCATCTGCCTCCATGCCATCAGGCTGACTCAGGAGGTTAGGGCTTGTAATGGAGCTGCTAGTGGAGGCGCTAATGCAAGGTGGGATCATCCGTGATGGTGGCGATCCCCGGGGGACCAGGGAGAGTTGGTAAGACCGGAGGAGGCCCCATAGTAGAGGTAAGGTGTGCTCCTGGTCTGGAAGGGTCCCTCTGGCTCTGGGTGGATCCAGGGTAGGGAGGCGGCAGGTAGGTGTGGTAGTGAGGCATGCCTGAGGTTACGGGGGTGGATGTATAAGTGAAAGTGGCAGGGTAGTGCAATCTGGGATTGGAGATGCGGGTCTCCGTGAGGGAGGAGAGCCCTGGAAATTCCCGTTCAAACTGCCTTGGGTCTGAGAATGGGCTGAGATCAGATGTCCCTGCGGGAAAAAGGTCAAATTTTAGGGGAGTGGAGACAGTTTTTTTAATCAAGACATTTTGTGGGTTTTTTTTTTTTTTTTTTTATTTTCTGTCTGTGGATATGTTTGGATTGCCTTGTTGTGTTCCGAATGTTCTACGTCAACCTGATTTCCTTTTTTTTGATTGAAGTATTTGTATATGTTGTGCCCAAGAAACAGTATTTCAATTGACAAAATATCCCTGTGACCCTCTTAATGCAGCAGATAACTGAATATTTCATGGAAATCTTTAAACTGTGAATACAAGTACTAAAATTGGCACTAATATACTTTGGGTATTATTCTTTTGATAAAGCCTTTAGCCATTTGAAAATTCAAGATGGAGGCCATCGGGCAAGGTGTAGGCTATTTTAAATGTCCAAACCTAGTTGTATCTCATAACTGAATGTGCAGATATTGTAGTATACCATCAGAATTTCTGTAAGACTGCAACGATAAAACCTAGTAAGTCTGAGTAGTTACATCTGTTGATTTCACCAGCAATAATGTTGTCCATCTTGTTTTTGGAGGAAATTAATGAAGAATAAATTAATAAAGAACAATTCATAGAAATGTATTAATGCTCAAAGTGAAACATTGATGAAATAGAACTATCATCATTTTATCAGTGGGAAATATCCAGTCAGTGCCTAGACTGATCAAGTTGTTCCAAGCAGTATCAACCAGTAAAAAACTAAACATTTAAATTTCATTTCCAAGATAAGGCTATTCCAAGCTTTGATCATAGATGTAATCAGTGGTCTCATCTCATCATCATAGTAAATCTTAAATCTTACTGGGTTTTACCTTGGGATACTGGACTAAGTTGTGTACTTGATATGTTTTACCTTTGTGGTTTTTATGCACTGGTAGACATTTTGCTGATGAAAAGGCTTTATTATGATGCGAATAGAACCAGTAAGTTCCATTTTGACCTTAACTCTTTTTCGGCCAAAATGTGACTTACTAGGCATTTCCTTTGGACAGTAGAACTGCAACCAGAGGTCGCGTTAACTGAATATTTTCCGTCATTAACGGATTTTTTTTATCAATGACAGAACATTTTGAAGGCCGGCCATCATTTTGACAGAATGTAATTCACACCCCCGTCCAATTGGTGGTGGGTGTCATATTGTCTTGAGCATTGTCTTTGATCTGTATGATCCTGTATTCCTCATATTTTTGTAATATGATCTTTTGCTCTTCACTTGTAAAATATGCTGCTCTGCTGCTGGTAGACGATTGGTCATATGCTACAAACGCCGTCTCTGTTTTGTGAACGCGCAGATCTCTAGGTCGGGAAAGCCCCGGTTGACATCACAAGTTGATAAGCAGCTTCGTAGGGTCACTTAGCGAGACTGCGGTTGTTAGGCTTAGAGAAGCCCAGCAATAACTGAAAGCATTGTTCATTTGCACACTGTTACTGTGAGGGGGGAGAAATCATTTGTGATGTTTTACAAAGTTCATACAGCAGTAAGTTCGAAAATCCACGAGGTGCTGTATTTAACACAGTGCGCAATGTGTGTCTACATGAATCACTGTCGGCATCAGCCAGAGATGCCAAGTCTCACCCATTCGGCGTGTCTCTTGCCTCTTAGTGGCGTTCACGTTCCTGTGCTGCAGTCAGCAATTATTCAATCAACGTGCATTGAAGAAATTCACCCGTGGAATTTAAGTCATTGTGCATTAAGTTAATCAGTTTCACGTGCATTCCGATGGATTTCCCCACTAGTAACACGGAAATCGATTAAGACTCGGGAATTCTCACGGTTGTCTTTACTGAGGGATTGAAAGCAATGGAATTGCATAAAGATGTTTCAAATGATCTTTCATTCAAACAATTTAAACGATCATGAAACGCGTGCATTGTTTCCAATCCCTCAGTAAAGAGAAGCACCAGAAGTCCGGAGTCATAATCGCTTTCCATCTTACTTGTGGTGAGGTCCACCTTTACTCAAGTGAAACTGAAACTTCAATGCACAAGGATTTTAATTCCACGTGAGAATCTCATTAATAAGCTTTCATTGAATAATAGCGGACTACGGTGAATAAGCCTAAAAAATGCATGAGACCTACGCCTAATGCGTGAGACTTGGCATCTCTGATCAGCTAATGCATAATCTATTAATTATTCTGTTTATTTTATTTAAAAAAATAAACGATTATCATTTTGAAAAATAAAATTACAAAGACGGATAATAATTGATATGACAGAATTTTTATGCCCTATCCGTCACAATGACGGACAATCTGAAAAAAAAGCGCAGCCTCTGACTGCAACCCAAAGTAACTGGAGTCGACGCTTTCAGAAACTGCCTTCAAAACTCGTCTACCTATTCTCATTTCAGTGTTACTGGCCTCTCAGAAATGAATCTTTTCATGGGTGGAAATCAATAGAGACTTTTGCCAAGAAACTGTCACTGCGTCATGATGAATATGTGACACATCCCCTACTACGCCGCCACACCCATCTCGGCGCACGTCCGTCTACCAAATTGCCAAAGTGGCTGCACGGTGTTGCACCGCACGAAATTACCGCTCTTGAGGCTGCACGACAAAATTGCCACTGCGTGGGCTGCGCCATGCTGTGCCACCCTGTGCTGTGCCAAGAAATTAGAGCCCATTTTGTTGTACATAGACATACGGTTCAATCCCTTAGATGTATCGGCATTGAACATGTAAAAACTGGAAGAAGGGGTGGTGATCTTAAAAAGTGTATTCTTAAAAGAGAGGCATATTGGCAATTTATGTTAGACACAAGAAATTCTGGGATGAATGAAGACTTTGACTTGTCATGTTTTCTATAACTTTCCTTTTTTTCTAGGCAAATCTCCCACTTGTACATTCTATCTGAATGGTCGCTGATGTGTCTCCCATGAAACTTTAGGTCATTCATTAAACCGTCTACTATTTGCTGGCTTACTACCTTGTGCCATTATCAAACATTTTCTGTAATTTATTTTTATGAAATCGTTGGTCTCCCTAATTGAATGTGTCTGAATTAAACACGACTATATAACACTTTAATACATTGGGGCTGTTAAAAATCTTGATTGAAAAGCTGTTCCTGATCGATATGGTGATTTAATTGTTGGTAATCTAATAGCTTCAATGGCCTTCAATTTAATGGGCCATTGACATAGAACAACTCTATTTTCTAAGTCGTGTCTATTTTAACACATTTATTATGTAACAATTTAACATGTTGGGGGTACTCATCTTTATTGAAAAGTTGTTTGTGATTGATATGGTGATTGGCACACTAATGGTCATTAACAGACTTAATTGATTGCAGTATTTTATACTTTGCACATGTTTTTCTTTCCTTTATAAATTGAGTTTCCTTGTGCTGCACCATTTGTAGACACTGAGGACGGCTCCGGTCGAAACATGTCTGTCGTGTCCTTTTTTTGCTATTGAGACTGTATTTTTGCTAATGCTAATGAAAAACTGATTGAAAAACTTTTTTGACTACTTGCACCCCACATTTCTTCTCATGGGTAGAAATCAAAAGTTCTATTTTCAAGAACCCCCTGTCAGATCAGTATCTCTTGCAGAGGGTTAATGATGCTGGATTCCTTTTAGGGATAGGTCTGTCTGCAATAAGAATATTGACAGTATTTAAGGCATACTATGGTAATCAAGAGATTCTAAAAGAGGCTTGGCTGTAAAAAGTTTTTTTTTTGCCAAGTTTTAGTTAGCATGTTCAGCATGTGGGCAAATACCCATGGTTATGAAATTTTTTCAACATAATTGTATTCATCTTGCTAGTATTGTTCAAAATTTGAACTTGTTTTCTCTTCTCTTCATTGTTAAATAATTCCGTAAAATAATGATACAACCCCATGCGGGGTTGCATTATGGGGTCTCCTGATCAATGTCATTTGCATATACAGTATAGTGATATTACCACTACACCACCACTTCTGTCTAAAAGGGGCCCCAATATATTACTTCTTTTTCTGTTTTTGGAGAAAATGTATTCAAAAATACTTTTGTAGGCAATGAGAAGAAAAAAATAATAATTCCCATAAGTATATAGCGGTAAAATTATGGGTAATAAACAAAAACACTGAAAACATCAGTTTTGTAATAATTGACAGGTGTTGCCAATTTAATTTTTTTGACTTTTGCATAGCATGAGTGCATGTTTGAAGGCTAATTCCATGGTTACTGATGTAAAAAATTTGTTAAAACTGGTTTGAAGCAACATTATTTCGCAAAGTTACCTCCGAAGGTCAATAGTTCCAGTATATAAGATAACATACACTTTGAGCAGTATCACTGTGCTAAACACAATGGCGTTATGGAAGGAGCTCTTTAAGATTCGTAATGTTCATAGCCGCATAATAGCCTTACATGATGCTGGTTGGTCACTTAGAAAAAATTCTGAAGATGTTAAATGCTGCCATGGCACTGAAAAAACACAATCAGGGACTGGTTCGCTGAAAACTAGTGGCGATAATGGTGCAAAATCGAAGATTGGAGCCAGTGATCTCATAAAAATCGACAGAATCATGGATCAAAAGAGGTATTGCAGCATCCTTGTAGGGCACACATTGCCATCTGGAAAGGGACTGATTGGTTAGGGATTTTATTTTCAACAAGATAATGACCCTAAACACACCTCAAAGTTGTCCAAAAATTATCTCAGTTGGAAAGAATCATCTGGTGACAAAAAAATTATTTGGCCCACTCAAACTCCAGACCTTAATCTGATTGAGAAAATCTGGGATTTGAATTGACACCAGCATAAACAAATCTCTTGCAACATCGAATGAACCTCTTTGGAACAAACTTCAACCCATATGGAATGGTAAAGCGAGTGAAGAAATAAAAAATAGGACCAAGGGTCCTGTAGCTTACCGGCAAGTAATCTTATAGTGATGATACAAGTTACTACAATTTCATGTGAAGTTTCACATTCGAATCATTAAAAGTCAATGCCAAGGTCACCAAATAAAAGTTCACAACATTTATAAGACCTAAATATAATCCTAAACTCTCAATCAGTTTTGGTGATACAAGTCATTGAAAGTCAATATGTCAATTGTGAACTTTAAAGGTCACAGAAGGTAAAGTATAGGTCAGTAAATGGACTTCATATACGACTTTCTAAATGTCTGTACACAAACCTAGGCTCCATCTGTGACCATTTTAGTGATACAAGTCACTGAATCTTCCCTAGGTCACGTTTGACCTTCGAAGGTCAATATAAAGGTCACCAAATGAAAGCTCATATATGACTTCCTATACGTCTCTAATACAAACCTAGGCTCCATCTGTGATGGTTTTGGAAATATAAGTCATTGTAATTGTATTATGTCAATTTTGACCTTCAAAGGTCACCAAGTCAAGTTCAATGTCACCAAATAAAAGTTCATGTGTGACTTCCTTTAAGTCTGTGATACAAGCTTAGGCTCTATTGGTGACCTTTTTAGTGATAGAAGTCATAGAATTTTCACTCGGTGAAGTCTGACCCTCAAAGGTCAATATGAAGGTCACCAAATGAAAGTTCATATTTGACTTCCTATATGTCTCCAATACAAACCTACACTCTATCTGTAACGATTTTGATGATATTAGTCATTGAAATTTCACTGGAAAGTTTGGCCGTTGATGGTCACTGAAGGTCAAGTTCAAGGTCACCAAATGAAACTTCATACATGACTTCCTATACGCCCACAATAAAAAGCTCTATCTATAATGGTTTTGCTGATAGAAGTCATTATAATTTTACTATGTGAAGTTTGACCTTCAAAGGTCACCCAAGGTCAAGTTCAAGGCCACCAAAAGAAATTTCATATATGCCCCTATAAGTGTTTAATACACATATGTTCCCAATCTTCAATATTTTCAAGCCTAGAAGCCTTTTGAAAATTGTAACATTTTTGCTTTGACCTCAAGTTTGACCTTTCAAGGTCATCTGAGGTCAACTTTAACATAGCCAATGTATAGGTCATATATGACTTCCTATATGTCGATAATACAAACTTAACCTCTATCTGCAACCATGTGGCCTCCACAGACCATCTTGCTTATCCATAAAGTACAGCGCCCCCACTAGACCCACTTACGTCTATTCAATCAAAATGGCGCTTGCACTGCACATTGACGGTACCAAGGAAAGTTGATTGCCTGATTTAGAAAAAAATTTATCCCGCAGTTTTTGAGAAATAATTTTTTAAAATTTCAAGTCCTATCTTTTAACATTGATAGTATTTTCCTTGACCTCAAGTTTGACCTTTCAAAGTCATCTGAGGTCAACTTTAACATAGCCAATGTATAGGTCATATATGACTACCTATATGTCGATAATACAAACTTAACCTCTATCTGCAACCATTTGGTCTCTATAGGCCATCTTGCTTATTCATAAAGTACAGCGCCCCCACTAGACCCACTTCCATCGATTCAATCAAAATGGTGCTCACACTGTACATTGATGGTACCAAGGGAAGTTGATTGCCTGATTTAGAAAAAAAATTATCGCACGGTTTTTGAGAAATAATTTTTAAAAATTTCTCAGTCCTATCTTTAACATTGGGGTCAAAATTTCAAGGCCCCATAAAATGGACAAAGATGATTCAATCAAAAATCCGAAAAAAAACGTCTTGAGATATGGCCTAGTAGTATGTTATGGCAAATTTACACAAAAATTCATCAGGTTGAAAAAAAGATAAAAAATGTTCCGGATGACGGACGACGGATGACGGACGCCACACCACGACAATAGCTTATCGGCCCATAGGGCCAATAAGCTAAAAATAATGTGAAAACTAAGCCTGAAAGACTAAACGATGCAATCAAAGCAAAGGATGGCCACTCTCTTCTCTCAAACAGACAATATTATTTTTGTTTTTACTACAAACCCCAATTCCAATGAAGTTGGGATGTTGTGTAAAACGTGAATAAAAACATAATAAAATGATTTGCAAATCCTTTTCGACCTATAATCAATTGAGTACGGTACAAAGACAAGACATTTAATGTTCAAGCTCATAAATTTTAGTTTTTTTTGGGGGGGGGAATATTCACTCATTTTGAATTTGATGTCTGCAATACGTTCCAAAAAAGCTGGGACAGGGGCATGTTTACCACTGTGTTACATCACCTTTCCTTTTAACAACACTCATTAAGCGTTTGGGAACTGAGGACACTAACTGTAGAAGCTTTGTAGGTGGAATTCATTCCCATTCTTGCTTGATGTACAACTTCAATTGCTCAACAGTCCAGGATCTTCGTTGTCGTATTTTGCGCTTCATAATGCGCCACACATTTTCAATGGGAGACAGGCCTGGACTGCAGGCAGGCCAGTCTATTACCCGCACTCTTTTACGACGAAGCCACGCTGTTGTAACACATGCAGAATGTGGCTTGGTATTGTCTCGCTGAAGTAAGCAGGGACGTCCCTGAAAAAGACATTGCTTGGATGGCAGCATATGTTGCTCCAAAACCTGTACCTTTCAGCATTAATGGTGCCTTCACAGATGTGCCAATTACCCATGCCATGGGCACTAACACATCCCCATACCATCACAGTTGCTGGCTTTCGATCTTTGCGCTGATACAGGGTCTTTCCTGGCTCAGAATGAGCTGGTGGTGGTACTGGGTCCTGCGCACACTCAAAATGTGGTTGAGCAGGGGAGAGGGGGTTGTTGATGCTTTTTATTCTCTTTAGCGGGGGGGGCGACTAAGATGCCTCCTATTTTGTTGAGGGGGGGGAAGTGCTTCTAATTTTGCTGGGCGGAGAGGGTTAGATGCTTTTTATTATGTTCAGCGGGGGGGACGGTTACATACTTCTACTTTTTTTTTTAGCAGGAGGGGGGCTGCACATGCCGCTTGTATTTTTTTTTTTTTTTTGTTTTTTGACCGCGGGAGCATGGCACCAATATTGCGCAAATTATGCGTCTTCCACTACTCTTCGCTTTACCGGTGTTTTTTTTTTTTCGCGCACGCTAAGAGAATGCGATACAGAAAATTACGTTGGGAGCTGGTGGTGGTAAGAAATTAGGCGGTGGCGGCCGCCACCAGATTCTCTATGCAGAATGTTTTCAAATGAGTTTCTCGTGACAAACAAACAGAAAAACTGAATGAAAACAATGTTTGCTTACTTCATACTACCCCTTTAAGAAGCCCAGGATAAGAAAATGGAAGACCTAGAATGTCTGAGCAGTTGAAGATGTACATATCAAGGAAAAATGAGAAATTGGTGTACTCTGTTCCCCAAATGAACACTTGGCAGCCTGTTTAAAGGAAAGGTGAAGTAACACAGTGGTAAACACACATCCCAAATTTTCTGTTTAGTGCTGCCAGCAATATTATATTTGTACAAGTGTTTATTTCCAAAAAACAATTAGGTTGAGATGGAAGAACATTAAATATGAATCTAGTATTTAATACAGGTCAAGGATGATCATAATACAGGTCAAATCACTGTTTCCTTTCTTAATCTGCATTTTTCATATCATCCCAACTTTTTTGGAAAGTGGGTTGTACATAAGAAAATATTTAAAAAATGAATAAACACAATTCACCAAATCATTTTTGCATGATGTTCTAAAGAACAAAACATTGTTAAATTATTGTCCTAGTGTTTTTTCTTTAAGCAGGCGTCACACTGTCCCGAAATTGACACCTGATGGACACAAGATAAAGGAAATGTTCAAATTCGGATCTGATCGTAAAAACATCTGGCCATTCGTGAGGCATCTTTAGCCATCGTATGACCGCTGGTTGAGTTTCTCAGGCTCCGGCAGCAACTTCGTGAGCGGTGGCAAAATCTTTGGCATGCCAAAAAATTGCCGGAAGACCTTGCAAAGGTTCATTTTCGTGTTGAATTCGTGTGTCCATTTTGCCCTTCGTAAGGCCATCGTGAGGGCATCTTGTCAAATTGGGTCATCTTCGTCTTTACTTTGTGTGATCATCGGTGCCATCGGGCATTTTTCGCCTCAAGAAGACAATACGAAGGAAACAAGAATCTGCCCGATTGTCTTAGGTAGGCAACACGACTACGTGAAGCCCTCGCAATGCTGTCGTGTAGCCATCGTATTATAGTACGATGACATCGAGATGTAACCACGGTGTCGGCGAAGACAGCCGAATTTGAGTAGCTAAAGCGTTTCTCGTGTCATGGTAACGTGGACATATAAAAGGCCAGCCTCGAAGCATCTTCCTCAGTCAGTCCTGAGCGACTCTACAGAGCAGGCACAACTTATATTATAAATGTAAGGGATAATGTATAGTGAGCCGGTGATTGTTGAAAAATAACTCCCGATGGGAGAATAGAACCCTGACGCGCAGCTCACTATACATTATCCCGCTTAGAATATGGCTAAAACATTTAAAATATTAAAATATTAATATCACTAGCAACGGACAGCAGCACAGTGGTCATACCTATGGAAATAAACACCGCAGAATTTTGGCGATTGACCAATCAGAATCGAGTATTTAAGAGTGCCATGTTCTAAATATATATAAATAAGGCACAATGATTTCATGAAATTGATAAATGATAATGAACTGGTTGCTTATAACGTCATACTTTTTTTTTCTTAACATTTCTTGTTCATAAAAAACAATAGATTACTATAGAAACTTACTGTAATCTGTCGTAAATTTACTGTATTTCTCTGTAGTAAATATACAAGCCATCGTGTGGCCTTCGTGCGTCCTGCAGGTAAATTACTTAATAAAAATTCACATCTTTTCGTTGCCTTCGTGTGTGGTTCGGGTGCCATCGTGTGACCTTCTGTAGGCACCGTGCTTGCTTCGGCTGTTGATTGGCTTTTGACCAAGTTCGGGGCCATCGCGCGAAATTCAATATTCGTATGGCCATCTGGTGTCAATTTCAGGACAGTGTGATGCAAGCTTTAACTTTGCATTGCCAGAAAATCCATTTTTATGATGCTCCAAGTGGCTTAGGTAATTTAAACTCAGATTTATCTCCTAGACTGGGGGCACTCTAAGAACAGAGGAAACCAAGTGATTTAACAGCTCTCAATCCATTTTTTTTTTTTTTTGTAAGTCAATAAATACATCTTTGGTTACTCCAAAATAGATTAAAAGATACTTTAAATTACTAAAAACATTACTGTTAACTTAATAGGAAATTATACAAAAATAGTTTTCAAACTTCTGAGCTTGAACTAGAAAATATATTATGCAATTCATGAACTGATACAAGGTTGGTATTTCTTGAGAAATAATCTTTCGCTACAAATTCCAAATTTAAATTAAATTACAACATATACAATGCAGTTAGTATTTGAGTGCCTCAGATTACTTGCAAAAATATAATATAAGCAGGTCCTCTTTCAGTGCTAAAATTGCAGCTTAAAATTTAATATGAAAAGTTTCAGCAAAAAAGGCTGGAGAATAGCAAGTGTGATAGAAAAACATGTAAGAAATGGAATCAACTAGGTTAACTGGTTCCTTTAGTTTAAATATATAAAAACAGTAGAAGAATGAATGTTTTTTTTCAAGCATAAAAAACCATCATGTTCCTTTCACGTAGGAAAGTAAGAAAGTTACTGGATATGTATCTTATTCAAAATGTTGGAAATATATCACTCCAAAAAAAGTAAGACGGTGGGAGGCAAAAAAAGACGAGAACAAAATTTTTACTGAAGATTGTGCTTTCACTCAGTTCCAGGAAAATGGTAATGTTTTGAATGCAGAAACACGTCAATATGGCCGCCACACAGACTCATCCATGCGCCCACTGGTGTTCAACATCATTGGAGGACTGCTGTGGCAACCATCTGCCTCCATGCCATCAGGCTGACTCAGGAGGTTAGGGCTTGTAATGGAGCTGCTAGTGGAGGCGCTAATGCAAGGTGGGATCATCCGTGATGGTGAGCGATCCCCCCCGGGGACCAGGGAGAGTTGGTAAGACCCGGAGGAGGCCCCATAGTAGAGGTAAGGTGTGCTCCTGGTCTGGAAGGGTCCACTCTGGCTCTGGGTGGATCCAGGGTAGGGAGGCGGCAGGTAGGTGTGGTAGTGAGACATGCCTGAGGTTACGGGGGTGGATGTATAAGTGAAAGTGGCAGGGTAGTGCAATCTGGGATTGGAGATGCGGGTCTCCGTGAGGGAGGAGAGCCCTGGAAATTCCCGTTCAAACTGCCTTGGGTCTGAGAATGGGCTGAGATCAGATGTCCCCTGCGGGGGAAAAAGGTCAAATTTTAGGGAGTGGAGACAGTTTTTTAATCAAGACATTTTCTGTGGGGTTTTTTTATTTTTATTTTCTGTCTGTGGATATGTTTGGATTGTCTTGTTGTGTTCCGAATGTTCTATGTCAACCTGATTTCCTTTTTTTTTGATTGAAGTATTTGTATATGTTGTGCCCAAGAAACAGTATTTCAATTGACAAAATATCCCTGTGACCCTCTTATTATTTAATAATTTAATATTTCATGGAAGTCTTTAAACTGTGAATACAAGTACTAAAATTGGCACTAATATACTTTGGGTATTATTCTTTTGATAAAGCCCATTAGCCATTTGAAAATTCAAAATGGAGGCTATCGGGCTAGGTGTAGGCTATTTTAAATGTCCAAACCTAGTTGTATCTCATAACTGAATGTGCAGATATTGTAGTATACCATCAAAATTTCTGTAAGACTGCAACGATAAAACCTAGTAAGTCGCAGTTCTGAGTAGTTACATCTGTTGATTTCACCAGCAATAATGTTGTCCATCTTGTTTTTGGAGGAAACTAATGAAGAATAAATTAATAAAGAACAATTCATAGAAATGTATGAATGCTCAAAGTGAAACACTGATGAAATAGAACTATCATCATTTTATCAGTGGGAAATATCCAGTCAGTGCCTAGACTGATCAAGTTGTTCCCAGCAGTATCAACTAGTAAAAAACTAAACATTTAAATTTCATTTCCAAGATAAGGCTGTTCCAAGCTTTGATCATAGATGTAATCAGTGGTCTCACCTCATCATCATAGTAAATCTTAAATCTTACTGGGTTTTACCTTGGGATACTGGACTAAGTTGTGTACTTGATGTGTTTTACCTTTGTGGTTTTTATGCACTGGTAGACATTTTGCCGATGAAAAGGCTTTATTATGATGCGAATAGAACCAGTAAGTTCCATTTTGACCTTAACTCTTTTTCGGCCAAAATGTGACTTACTAGGCATTTCCTTTGGACAGTAGAACTGCAACCAGAGGTCGCATTAACTGAAAATTTTCCATCATTAACAGATTTTTTTTTATCAATGACAGAACATTTTGAAGGCCGGCCATCATTTTGACAGAATGTAATTCACACCCCCGTCCAATTGGTGGTGGGTGTCATATTGTCTCGAGCATTGTCTTTGATCTGTATGATCCTGTATTCCTCATATTTTTGTAATATGATCATTTGCTCTTCACTTGTAAAATATGCTGCTCTGCTGCTGGTAGACGATTGGTCATATGCTGCAAATGCCGTCTCTGTTATGTGAACACGCAGATCTCTAGGTCGGGAAAGCCCCGGTTAACATCACAAGTTGATAAGCAGCTTCGTAGGACCGCTTAGCGAGACTGCGGTTGTTAGGCTTAGTGAAGCCCAGCAATAACTGAAAGCATTGTTCATTTGCACACTGTTACTGTGTGGGGGGAGAAATCATTTGTGATGTTTTACAAAGTTCATACAGCAGTAAGTTCGAAAATCCACGAGGTGCTGTATTTAACACAGTGCGCAATGTGTGTCTACATGAATCACTGTCGGCATCAGCCAGAGATGCCAAGTCTCACGCATTCGGCGTGTCTCTTGCCTCTTAGAGGCATTCACGTTCCTGTGCCGCAGTCAGCAATTATTCAATCAACGTGCATTGAAGAAATTCACCCGTGGAATTCAAGTCATTGTGCATTAAGTTAATCAGTTTCACGTGCATTCGATGGATTTCCCCACTAGTAACACGGAAATCGATTAAGACTCGGGAATTCTCACGCTTGTCTTTACTGAGGGATTGAAAGAAATGGAATTGCATAAAGATGTTTCAAATGATCTTTCATTCAAACAATTTAAACGATCATGAAACGCGTGCATTGTTTCCAATCCCTCAGTAAAGAGAAGCACCAGAAGTCCGGAGTCATAATCGCTTTCCATCTTACTTGTGGTGAGGTCCACCTTTACTCAAGTGAAACTGAAACTTCAATGCACAAGGATTTTAATTCCACGTGAGAATCTCATTAATAAGCTTTCACTGAATAATTGCGGACTACGGTGAATAAGCCTAAAAAATGCATGAGACCTATGCCGAATGCGTGAGACTTGGCATCTCTGATCAGCTAATGCATAATCTATAAATTATTCTGTTTATTTTATTTAAAAAAATAAACGATTATCATTTTGAAAAATAAAATTACAAAGACGGATAATAATTGATATGACAGAATTTTTATGCCCCTGTCCGTCACAATGACGGACAATCTGAAAGAGTAGCGCAGCCTCTGACTGCAACCCAAAGTAACTGGAGCCGACGCTTTCAGAAACTGCCTTCAAAACTCGTCTACCTATTCTCATTTCAGTGTTACTGGCCTCTCAGAAATGAATCTTTTCATGGGTGGAAATCAATAGAGACTTTTGCCAAGAAACTGTCACTGCGTCATGATGAATATGTGACACATCCCCTACTACGCCGCCACACCCATCTCGGGCGCCGTCCGCTCTACCAAATTGCCAAAGTGGCTGCACACGGTGTTGCACCGCACGAAATTACCGCTGCGCAGGCTGCACCGGACAAAATTACCACTGCGTGGGCTGCGCCACGCTGTGCCACCCTGCGCTGCACCAAGAAATTAGAGCCCATTTTGTTGAACATAGACATACGGTTCAATCCCTTAGATGTATCGGCATTGAACATGTAAAAACTGGAAGAAGGGGTGGTGATCTTAAAAAGTGTATTCTTAAAAGAGAGGCATATTGGCAATTTATGTTAGACACAAGAAATTCTGGGATGAATGAAGACTTTGACTTGTCATGTTTTCTATAACTTTCCTTTTTTTCTAGGCAAATCTCCCCCTTGTACATTCTATCTGAATGGTCACTGATGTGTCTCCCATGAAACTTTAGGTCATTCATTAAACCGTCTACTATTTGCTGGCTTACTACTTTGTGCCATTATCAAACATTTTCTGTAATTTATTTTTATGAAATCGTTGGTCTCCCTAATTGAATGTGTCTGAATTAAACACGACTATATAACACTTTAATACATTGGGGCTGTTCGTCTTGATTGAAAAGCTGTTCCTGATCGATATGGTGATTTAATTGTTGGTAATCTAATAGCTTCAATGGCCTTCAATTTAATGGGCCATTGACATAGAACAACTCTATTTTCTAAGTCGTGTCTATTTTAACACATTTATTATGTAACAATTTAACATGTTGGGGGTACTCATCTTTATTGAAAAGTTGTTTGTGATTGATATGGTGATTGGCACACTAATGGTCATTAACAGACTTAATTGATTGCAGTATTTTATACTTTGCACAAGTTTTTCTTTCCTTTATAAATTGAGTTTCCTTGTGCTGCACCATTTGTAGACACTGAGGACCGCTCCGGTCGAAACATGTCTGTCGTGTCCTTTTTTTGCTATTGAGACTGTATTTTTGCTAATGCTAATGAAAACTGATTGAAAAACTTTTTGCGACTACTTGCACCCCCACATTTCTTCTCATGGGTAGAAATCAAAAGTTCTATTTTCAAGAACCCCCTGTCAGATCAGTATCTCTTGCAGAGGGTTAATGATGCTGGATTCCTTTTAGGGACAGGTCTGTCTGCAATAAGAATATTGACAGTATTTAAGGCATACTATGGTAATCAAGAGATTCTAAAAAGAGGCTTGACTGTAAAAAGTTTTTTTTGCCAAGTTTTAGTTGGCATGTTCAGCATGTGGGCAAATACCCATGGTTATGAAATTTTTTCATCATAATTGTATTCATCTTGCTAGTATTGTTCAAAATTTGAACTTGTTTTCTCTTCTCTTCATTGTTAAATAATTCCGTAAAATAATGATACAACCCCATGCTGGGTTGCATTATGGGGTCTCCTGATCAATGTCATTTGCATATACAGTATAGTGATATTACCACTACACCACCACTTCTGTCCAAAAAGGGGCCCCAATATATTACTTCTTTTTCTGTTTTTGGAGAAAATGTATTCAAAAATACTTTTGTAGGCAATGAGAAGAAAAAAATAATAATTCCCATAAGTATATAGCGGTAAAATTATGGGTAAAAACAAAAACACTGAAAACATCAGTTTTGTAATAATTGACAGGTGTTGCCAATTTAATTTTTTTGACTTTTGCATAGCATGAGTGCATGTTTGAAGGCTAATTCCATGATTACTGATGCTAAAAAATTTGTTTAAACTGGTTTGAAGCAACATTATTTCGCAAAGTTACCTCCGAAGGTTAATTGTTCCAGTATATAAGATAACACACACTTTGAGCAGTGTCACTGTGCTAAACACAATGGCGTTATGGAAGGAGCTCTTTAAGATTCGTAATGTTCATAGCCGCATAATAGCCTTACATGATGCTGGTTGGTCACTTAGAAAAAATTCTGAAGATGTTAAATGCTGCCATGGCACTGAAAAAACACAATCAGGGACTGGTTCGCTGAAAACTAGTGGCGATAATGGTGCAAAATGGAAGATTGGAGCCAGTGATCTCATAAAAATCGACAGAATCATGGATCAAAAGAGGTATTGCAGCATCCTTGCAGGGCACACATCGCCATCTGGAAAGGGACTGATTGGTTAGGGATTTTATTTTCAACAAGATAATGACCCTAAACACACCTTAAAGTTGTCCAAAAATTATCTCAGCTGGAAAGAATCATCTGGTGACAAAAAAATTATTTGGCCCACTCAAACTCCAGACCTTAATCTGATTGAGCAAATCTGGGATTTGAATTGACACCAACATAAACAAATCTCTTGCAACATCGAATGAACCTCTTTGGAACAAACTTCAAACCATATGGAATGGTAAAGCGAGTGAAGAAATAAAAAATAGGACCAAGGGTCCTGTAGTTTACCGGCAAGTAATCTTATAGTGATGATACAAGTTACTACAATTTCATGTGAAGTTTCACATTCGAATCATTAAAAGTCAATGCCAAGGTCACCAAATAAAAGTTCACAACATTTATAAGACCTAAATATAATCCTAAACTCTGAATCAGTTTTGGTGATACAAGTCATTGAAAGTCAATATGTCAATTGTGAACTTTAAAGGTCACAGAAGGTAAAGTATAGGTCAGTAAATGGACTTCATATACGACTTTCTAAATGTCCCTACACAAACCTTGGCTCAATCTGTGACCATTTTGGTGATAGAAGTCATTGCAATTTCACTGTCGAGTTTGAACCTCTAAGGTCACTGACAGTCAAGTTGAATGTCACCAAATGAAAGTTCATGTGACTTCCTAGATGTCCGTAACACAAACCTAGGCTCCATCTGTGACCATTTTAGTGATACAAGTCACTGAATCTTCCCTAGGTCACGTTTGACCTTCGAAGGTCAATATAAAGGTCACCAAATGAAAGCTCTTATATGACTTCCTATACATCTCTAATACAAACCTAGGCTCCATCTGTGACGGTTTTGGAAATACAAGTCATTGTAATTGTATTATGTCAATTTTGACCTTCAAATGTCACCAAGTCAAGTTCAATGTCACCAAATAAAAGTTCATGTGTGACTTCCTTTAAGTCTGTGATACAAGTTTAGGCTCTATTGGTGGCCTTTTTAGTGATAGAAGTCATAGAATTTTCACTCTGTGAAGTCTGACCTTCAAAGGTCAATATGAAGGTCACCAAATGAAAGTTCATATTTGACTTCCTATATGTCTCCAATACAAACCTACACTCTATCTGTAACGATTTTGATGATATTAGTCATTGAAATTTCACTGTAAAGTTTGGCCGTTGATGGTCACTGAAGGTCAAGTTCAAGGTCACCAAATGAAACTTCATACATGACTTCCTATACGCCCACAATAAAAAGCTCTATCCATAATAGTTTTGCTGATGGAAGTCATTATAATTTTACTATGTGAAGTTTGACCTTCAAAGGTCACCCAAGGTCAAGTTCAAGGCCACCAAAAGAAATTTCATATATGCCCCTATAAGTGTTTAATACACATATGTTCCCAATCTTCAATATTTTCAAGCCTAGAAGCCTTTGAAAATTGTAACATTTTGCTTTGACCTCAAGTTTGACCTTTCAAGGTCATCTGAGGTCAACTTTAACATAGCCAATGTATAGGTCATATATGACTTCCTATATGTCGATAATACAAACTTAACCTCTATCTGCAACCATGTGGCCTCCATAGACCATCTTGCTTATCCATAAAGTACAGCACCCCCACTAGACCCACTTACGTCTATTCAATCAAAATGGCGCTTGCACTGCACATTGACGGTACCAAGGAAAGTTGATTGCCTGATTTAGAAAAAAATTTATCCCGCAGTTTTTGAGAAATAATTTTTTAAAATTTCAAGTCCTATCTTTTAACATTTCCTTGACCTCAAGTTTGACCTTTCAAAGTCATCTGAGGTCAACTTTAACATAGCCAATGTATAGGTCATATATGACTACCTATATGTCGATAATACAAACTTAACCTCTGTCTGCAACCATTTGGTCTCTACAGGCCATCTTGCTTATTCATAAAGTACAGCGCCCCCACTAGACCCACTTCCGTCGATTCAATCAAAATGGCGCTCACACTGTACATTGATGGTACCAAGGGAAGTTGATTGCCTGATTTAGAAAAAAAATTATCACACGGTTTTTGAGAAATAATTTTTTAAAATTTCTCAGTCCTATCTTTAACATTGGGGTCAAAATTTCAAGGCCCCATCAAATGGACAAAAATGATTCAATCAAAAATCCAAAAAAAAAACGTCTGGAGATATGGCCTAGTAGTATGCTATGGCAAATTTACACAAAAATTCATCAGGCCAAAAAAAAGATAAAAAAATGTTCCGGATGACGGACAACGGACGACTGATGCCACACCACGACAATAGCTCATCGGCCCATAGGGCCGATAAGCTAAAAATAATGTGAAAACTAAGCCTGAAAGACTAAACGATGCAATCAAAGCAAAGGATGGCCACTCTCTTCTCTCAAACAGACAATATTATTTTTGTTTTTACTACAAACCCCAATCCCAATGAAGTTGGGATGTTGTGTAAAACGTGAATAAAAACATAATAAAATGATTTGCAAATCCTTTTCGACCTATAATCAATTGAGTACGGTACAAAGACAAGACATTTAATGTTCAAGCACATAAATTTTTTTTTTTTTTTTTTTGGGGGGGAATATTCACTCATTTTGAATTTGATGTCTGCAATACGTTCCAAAAAAGTTGGGACAGGGGCATGTTTACCACTGTGTTACATCACCTTTCCATTTAACAACACTCATTAAGCGTTTGGGAACTGAGGACACTAACTGTAGAAGCTTTGTAGGTGGAATTCATTCCCATTCTTGCTTGATGTACAACTTCAATTGCTCAACAGTCCGGGATCTTCGTTGTCGTATTTTGCGCTTCATAATGCGCCACACATTTTCAATGGGAGACAGGCCTGGACTGCAGGCAGGCCAGTCTATTACCCGCACTCTTTTAAGACGAAGCCACGCTGTTGTAACACATGCAGAATGTGGCTTGGAATTGTCTTGCTGAAATAAGCAGGGACGTCCCTGAAAAAGACATTGCTTGGATGGCAGCATATGTTGCTCCAAAACCTGTATCTTTCAGCATTAATGGTGCCTTCACAGATGTGCAAATTACCCATGCCATGGGCACTAACACATCCCCATACCATCACAGTTGCTGGCTTTCGAACTTTGCGCTGATACAGGGTTTTTCCTGGCTCCTGCAGGTTTTTCCTGGTGGTGGTACTGGGTCCTGCGCACACTCAAAATGTTGTTGAGCTGGGGAGAGGGGGTTGTTGATGCTTTTTATTCTCTTGAGCGGGGGAACTAAGATGCCTCCTATTTTGTTGAGGGGGGGGGGGTATGCTTCTAATTTTGCTGGGCGGGAGGGGTTAGATGCTTTTATTATGTTCAGCGGGGGGCGGTTACATACTTCTTTTTTTTAGCAGGAGGGGGCTGCACATGCTGCTTGTATTTTTTTTTGTGTGTTTTTTTGACCGCGGGAGCATGGCACTAATATTGCGCAAAAAATGCGTCTTCCACTACTCTTCGCTTTGCCGGTGTTTTTTTTTTTTTTTTCGCGCACGCTAAGAGAATGCGATACAGAAAATCGCGTTGGGAGCTGGTGGTGGTAAGAAATTAGGCGGTGGCGGCCGCCACCAGATTCTCTATGCAGGAAAAAAACCCTGTGATAACAATCTGGATGGTCCTTTTCTTCTTTAACCCGGAGGACATGACGTCCATGATTTCCAAAAACAATTTGAAATATGGACTCATCAGACCACAGCACACTTTTCCACGTTGCGTCAGTCCATTGCAGATGCGCTTAGGCCCAGAGAGGTCGGCGGAGTTTCTGGGTGTTGTTGATATATGGCTTTTGGTTTGCATGGTAGAGTTTTAACTTGTTTAACTAGATGTAGCAACGAACTGTGTTAACTGACAATGGTTTTCCAAGGTGTTCCTAACCCCACATGGTAATATCCTTTTCAGAATGATGTCCATTTTTAATGCAGTGCCGCTTAGAGGGACCGACGGTCACAGGCAGTAAATGTTAATTTTCGGCCTTGCTGCATATGTGCAGAGATTTCTCCGGATTCTCTGAATCTTTTGATGATATTATGGACTGTTGATGATGAAATCCCTAAATTCTTTGTCACTGCACATTGAGAAACATTGTTCTTAAACTGTTGGACAATTTGCTCATGCAGTTGTTCATGCATCACGCAGTGATGAACCTTGCCCCGCCCTTGCTTGTGACTGAGCCTTTCGAGGATGCTCCTTTTATGCCTAATCATGACACTCACCTGTTTCCAATTAACCTGTTCACCTGTGGAATGTTCCAAACAGGTGTTTTTTGAGCATTGGTCAACTTTCCCAGTCTTTTGTTGCCCCTGTCCCAGCTTTTTTGGAACTTGTTGAAGACATCAAATTCAAAATGAGTGAATATTTACAAAAAAACAATCAAGTTTATCAGTTTGAACATTAAATATCTGGTCTTTGTAGTGTACTCAATTCAATACAGGTCGAAAAGGATTTGCAAATGTTTTTGCCGCCGTTGGTTGTCGAAATCGACAACCATGTCACTTCATTCCGTTAGTCATCTGTTTGCCTGTTTGTTTGTCTGTTAGCAAGATATCGCAAAAACGGCTGCATAGATTTCAACCAAACGTTGCAGGATGTTACAGTAGCAAAAGAGGAACAAGTGATTAAATTTAGGCATATCTAGGCCAAAGTACAAATCCAGCTATGCTGGCAGAGATTAAGTACAGCTGAGATATAGGCCAAAGTACAAATCCAGCTATGCTGGCAGAGATTTGAAGTCTCGAGTCAGACACCAGATGATTTCGGCAACGGTCCCGCTAGGCGACAGTCATTTGTTTGTTTGTCTTTCTATCTGTCTGTTAACAGGATATCTCAAAAACAGCTGTATATATTTTAACCAAACTTTGTAGGATGTTAGAGTAGCACAAGAGGAACAAGTGAATACATTTTGGCATATCTAGGCCAAAGTACAGCTGAGATATAGGCCAAAGTTCAAATCCACCTATGCTGGCAGAGATTTGAAGTCTTTCCAATGGGCCGGATTTCCAATCGGCGTGCTTTTGGTTTTGCTGCCACCTGGCGGTGGAATGCAACAATACCCTACATCAGCCAAGGAAAATAACTAATGCCCAGGAGTTGCCTTGGCATGGCGGAGGTGCTGCGCTCTCTGAGTGCTCTTGTTGTATTCTGTTTTTATTCACGTTTTACACAATGTCTCAACTTCATTGGAATTGGGGTTTGTATATATTATTTGTTTATTTATTTTCATCTATATGATCCAAAATTACATGAGATAAATACTTGAATAGTACTAGGTTTCTGATTTATCTTCATTTTGTTAAGCAATACAATCAGCACTGCACACTACTGTATCAGCCTAACATCATAGGCTTGACCACTATAGATTGCTTTACCATAAATCACTTATCTGCCTTTTAAAAAGCCAGAACTTTCGGAAAATAGAATTTTATCATGGTTTTAGGTGCCACGCCTACTTCTCTGAATCTGTAATTATACAATGTAGGGCCTGATTATAAATGTATTGTAAGAATTGGACACTGAACCAGGGCTGAGATGCACGCCGACATGGGCTGGGTGGTCAAAGCTGATATTGTAATTCACGTGATGCCATGGGGGCAAAGAGAAATTTCTTCATAGGGAACAATTGATGAAGACACTCTAATAAATCCGTGAATAAATTTTTTGACTACTACAAATGAACAATATATAATCTGCTGATTTTTCTCTTTGAAATCATTGGTGCCTTTTTCCACGGCAGAGACAACATTTTTTATTATTATTCAGGCTACATGAACACCAAGGGGACCTTGTCTCTAAGCGCATTATCGTTGCACAGCTGCGGATGTGAGTATCTAAGTTTGGAGCATTGGAGTTTTCGGTGATTCCGTGCAGTCAAAGGTAATTGCCAAGTCGGTAAAGTGAGCAGGCGTAACAGTACGCATGTTTTCATTTATTTTATTTGATGAATGGCTTTGTTTTATAGTGACTCGATTGCTACACCCAGCCTTTATGTAACATCACAGAACAAACAGTAAACTAGCAAAGGCTGTTGTTGGTTAACTAACTTTGGATAACAGGCGTGTATTCGGTAACTATTGAAGGTGACATCCTATAATCCCGCATGTCGCTAACACTTGCTTTGCTTTTTCGTACTAAAATGTTCAAGATGTACCTGAACCGAGTTGTATATTTCTATTACTTTGAATATCTTACACCAATTCACAGTACTGTGTTTTTGCTCCATCGTGTATTATGTGCTGGCTACGTAGCTAGCTAAATAGCATTGACTACGTCCATGTGCGCACTTTCAGCACGGTATAAATTTAGCCCAAAAAAACTGCATAGCTAATTATTTATTTACCATTGCATGCAAATTCTTAATTTTTATAACAATAGCAGATGTGCATACCTGATTTCGTAACTTTTCAGCGACTTTTAAGATACAAAATATGAAGTATCTATTATATTATGCATGCGCTGAACTTGCATTACAGCTCTGCACAAACAGAGACAGTAATTGTAGTTCAGCCTTTATTAGCTAGAACAGTTGAGTGGGTTGGAAAAGCTGGACAAGATAAAATGTGAAAAACACACTGTTAGCCAGCAGCTTCAGTGCACAGGAGTGATGCTACGGAGATTCGATGATGCGGCTGAGCTCCATCTACACCAAGAAAATATGAGAGTCCCAGAAGAAAGAAACAGATGAGAGCAAAACAAAGATCAACTTTATGTACATTTTATAACTGGGCTGCTGATTATGAGATGACTTACAAATTTTGTGTATAAGGGGAAGGGAAAGAATTCCATATTCAACCTCTACCAACATCAAATGAAATCAGCACTTTTAAGTCTTACCTTGTTGTTTGGGTAGTCAGAGAATGCGCATTGAGCATATGTAAGATAAAAGTAATTTTGCTTGGTCAGAATTGGCCAAATACTTTAATTAACGTCCTCTACTTTAAAACGCATCAGTTCATAAAGCACTGGCAGTGCTCAGTGCAGCTGGGTTATCGTCTTGAATCTGGTAAGGATAGAGGGGTTGCAAGCTAACAAGCATGAAATGTCTCACTTTCCACAAATACATTTAGCTTTGAACTGTGTGGAAAACGAGATTGAAATATGTCATGTTAAAGAGCAGCAAGTCAACTGTTCTGCTTACTTTTTTTGCAACATAGTAAATAGTGTTACTTCCCTGTCAAATAAAAATCATGTATAAACATTTTATTTTCTTGTTATATTATTTACATTTCCGGAGAACACTGGTCGTGAACATGCGCCCTTTGTGGGAGAGTGCCACGGGCGTGGGCCGTTATCATAGATACCTCAGACGTCACCACGTTCATGAGCCCCACACTACGCATGTGTGAGCAAAAAGTCACAGTGCGCATGTGTGCACGACTCCAGAAATAAGGCTCCTTGACGACGTGCTTAGCCACTGAGCAATTTCCATTGAAATGAATGGGTGGCCATTTTTCATTAAGTATCCAGTTCTTATAATACATCCATGGGCCTGATTCATAACCTTAAGCAGGGGCTGCACTTGAGGAAAAATGTTTTGCCCCTGGCTAATTCAGCTCAAATTCCTTCACCAACATTTCTGTAATCTTGGTCACATTTTTACAAAGTTTTAGCTTCAGTTCTCTTCTGCACTGGAAATTGACACCAACAGTGAATACCCTGTTGACTCACTAAGTTATCAGTTAAAAATATAGGCCTAAGGGAATTTCATTTTGCAGTCACAGTGTTATGTATTGGTGTTAGAAAGAACAAACAGAGAGAGGAAAACTTTTTTATGCTGCTTTACTGTGAGCTCATTTTTTCATCAACTCGAGTACAACACTTCCTATTCTACTTCTTTAAGTATTATCAAAGTGTCACACTGCCATCTATTGATCAGAGAGGGTATTAACTTTGACGACATTTTCCCCCCCTTTTTCAAAAAAAAAAAGCATGACTAACGCTGCATTCAATTTGGCTCGGCAGTTGGAAGTCGGGGTTGGGAATAACATCATACCCGAGCTGATTGCGTTCTCTTAAGTAAGTTGGAAAACTAACTTGGGGTCAGTGGGGTGTCCTCTGGCCAGGATAGGCTTTATTAGCTATTGTTAGCAATACTAATTGATAACAATGCATAACTCAGTAATTTTCGCATGCAAACACCGTTGCAACAAGTCCACCGATAAACTCAATTCAGTACTGTTTGTATGACTGATTTAACGAAACACAAGTAACCCAGGATTGCAAATATACAGTTTATTATTACAGTTTTCACTTACTGCTGATGTACATTACTGTCATCTTGAACTCAGATTTTGGAACTCGGGGTAGCTGAAGAATCTCTGACTTTCCGAGTAGGAAATTCGACTTCAGGGGGCTGGGAGCTCAGAAATCCCAACTTCCCAGTACAAATCAAACGCAGCATAAGTCTACACATTAACCCATTTAAACCGGGACAGGATGTGCGCATTTTAAGAACGTGTCGTTGCCGACACAGATATGCGCGTAATTTTGAAAGTACTGTAATTACTGTAGGTTTTGCGCAATAGAAAAAAAATTCCAACTGTTCCTGAAAGCTGAGAAGCTGTGCTTCAGCCCAAATACAGGTTACTATGGTAAACATGGCAGCATGATTCTCTGCTGGGATTTTTGCATTAGGCCTTAAAGGGTTAAGCTAGCTGGCTAACAGTAGAATGTTTTCCACATCAATGTTTTCTTTTTGTAGTTGCAAGCTGGGTGTACTTCCTGTATAACAACAGTTTTCTTTTGTATAAAAATAAACAATTAAGTGTTTTTTTTTTTTTGACCACCCTGCAGTAACACATCAAGTGTCTTTTCTTCATTCTCAGGCAACATAATCTTTGAGCCAAGGTGGCTCCTTTCTGTTCCGCTGGGTCCTACTTTCCACACGGTCACTTCTGGCAGGCTCTGTAGTCCTGTGTTCTTCAAGTGGAGGAGTGAAGGTCTCAGGAAGCACTGACAAGTGTGAAGCGTCCCACATTTTTCCATCAGTCAGTCTGTAGCTGTGAGGTTCTGTTTTCACTTTGAGAGGCTGACTGAATTTGGGTTTTCCTTTCCTGATATGATTTGGGTTTCTCATTCGCACAAGTTTTGGCATGTCTCTTAGTGTCTGTGCAGATTTTTATCTTTAACTGTTTCCTTGCAACTCTGTCTCTCAGTTCTTGATCCTGAGGAGCTGTGAGCTTTGGCTGGACAGAGAGTTTGGTCCTCATCTTTCTTCTGTACATGAGCTGGAAGGGTGATGTTCCTGTGGTTGCATGTGGTGTAGCCCTATAAGCTTGAAGGAATTTGGTTACATGCACTTTCCACAAAGCTATCACTTTCTGCGCAGTAAGGATGCTTTCCTTTAACACCCTATTAGACCTCTCTACAGCTCTGTTCCCTTCTGGATGGTAGATTGTAGTCCAGATGTGTTGGACATCTCGCTCTTCCAGGAAAGAGGACAATTCTGCAGAGGTTAGCTGAGGGCCATTGTCTGTGGCGATTGCCATAGGATTTCCTTTTTGGCTGAAAACTGCTTTCATGAAATTAATCACTGTAACAGTAGTGCATTGTGGGGCAAAGCAAACCTCTGGCCACTTTGAATAATACAACCCCAATTCTGAAATAGTTGGGACGAAGTGTCAATTGTGAATAAAATCAAAATGCAATGACTTTCAGATCACATGAGCCAATATGTTATTCACAAAAGAACATAGCTTCAACTTTTGAAATGTTACCTGAGACATTTTACATTTTTATCCACAAAATGAGTTTATTTCAAATTTTCTGGCAGCAACAGGTCTCAAAAAAGTTGGGACACAGGCAGAAACGGACTGAAAAAAGCAATTAATATATAAGAGAATCAGCTGAAAGAACATGTAGCAAGTAATTAAGTGAACTGGCATCAGGTGTGTAACATGATTGGCTATAAAAGGGATGTCTTAGAGAGGCTGAGTCTCTCAGAAGTAAAGATGGCCTGAGGCTCTCCAACCTGTGAAGGCTTGCATAAAAAAATTGTGGAATACTTTAAAAACAATGTTCCTCAACATCAAATTGCAAAGGCTTTGAAGGTCTCATCATCAACAAAGCATAACATCATCAAAAGATTCAGAGAAACTGGAAAAATCTCTGTGCGTAAGGAACAAGGCCGAGGACCTTTACTGGATGCCTGTGATCTTCGGGCCCTCAGACGCCACTGCATCACTCACCGGCATGATTCTGTCATTGACATTACTAAATGGGCCCAGGAATACTTAAAGAAACCACTGTCTGTAAATACAGTCCACTGTGCCATCCATAGATGCCACCTAAAACTCTATCATGCAAAAAGGAAGCTGTTGTTGAGCATGATCCAGAAGCGCCACCGTGTTCTGTGGGCCAAGGCTCATTTAAAATGGACTGTAGCAAAGTAACAAAGTGTCCTGTGGTCAGATGAGTCCAAATTTGACATTCTTGTTGGAAATCAAGACAATATCTCCAGAGAATATCTATTCCAGGAAAGGCCTTGTGTATTTCAGCAGGACAATGCAAAACCACATACTGCAGCTATTACAAAAGCATGGCTTCGTAGTAGAAGAGTCTGTTTGCTGAACTGGCCAGCCTGCAGTCCTGATCTTTCACCGATTGAGAATATTTGGCGCCTAATTAAACAAAAAGCCCGTCAAAGGTGACCCAAAACTCTCCAGCAGCTGGAAACCTGTATTAAAAAAGAGTGGGATCAAATTCCAATGGCTGAACTCAAGATACTTGTCTCCTCAATGCCCAGAAGCCTCCACTCTGTGTTAAAAAGAAGAGGGGATGCTACACCATGGTAAACAGGCCCCTGTCCCAACTTTTTTCAGACCTGTAGCAGCCATCAAATTTGAAATGAGCTCATTTTGCGGATAAAATTGTAAAATTTCTCAGTTTCAACATTTGCTATGTTATCTCTGTTATATTGTGAATAAAATACTGGCTGGTGTAATTTGAAAGTTATTGCGTTTTGATTTTATTCACAATTTATACTATGTCCCAACTATTTTGGAAAGGGGGTTGTAGTCTAGCACAGTAATGATGAACTTGCAGTCAGCAGGACCAGTTTTGAATGGGCCAACAATGTCAAGTGCCAGCTTTTGCCAGGGCCAATCATGCAAAGGTACAGGCATCATTGCTGCAGGGGCAGTTCTTGCTGTCTTGTCATTCAGCTGGCAGGGCACACAGGTAGTGATGACAGACTGCACCATTGCATCTATCTTAGGTCACCAATACAAGTCTCTCAGTCTCTGTTTGGTATCAACAATGCCTTGATGGCTCTCATGTGCCAGGTGTACCATATGGGAGTGTGGCTTTACTGGCACTACCAATCTGTCGCTCCTTCTCAGAATAAGAGACTCGTGCTGGGAGAGTTCATTCCTTATCTGGTAATAAGGCATCATGTCTGCAGGCAGATTTTTAGAAGATGCAGGCCACCCTTTGGCCATGTAGTCCTGCAGCTGGTGAAGCTCAAGGCAGGAAGAGCAAGCGTCTCTGAAGTCTGACACAGGTTAAGCAGTTAGCAGAAAGGAGACAGCAGCAATAGTCTTCGGCTCCCCATCAGAAGAGTCATCCTGTTGGTATGGTAGTGCCAAGCAAGAAAAGCAGTCTGCAGCATAATTCTGTGCACAAGGCATTTAGACCACACCATAGTTGAGCAAAGTAGCCTGGCAGACCAGCGTGCAAGTCTCAAGCCAGCTCTACACATGCCTTTTGTTGCCAGCAGTGTGGTTAAAGCCTGGTGATCAGTCCGTAAGGTGAACCGTGTTCCCCATGAGTAGGTCCTCCAGCGTTCTGTAGCCCAGACACAGACTAATGCTTCTTTTTCTACCACTGAGTATTTCCTCTCAGCAGCACTCAGAGACTGAGAAGCAAAAGCCACCGTTCTTTCGGAGTTGTGTGAGGACACCCCCAATACCATAGTTGAAACCATCAGTGGAGACTATGGTGGGCAGTGAGGGATCAAACAGGGCAAGCGCTGGGCTGTCAGTGATTAATAGTTTGACCTGCTGGAAGCTTTTCTGCGCAGCATCAGGCCATCTGAATGTTGTGTCACACAGGACATCTCTCATTGACTCGACGATGGCAGCGTAGTTCTGGATGAACTTTGAGTACCACAATGTTAGACTAAGGAAGGATTTGAGACACAAGGCATTGCTGGGGGCAGGAGCATCAAATGGCCACAATATGGTCATCTGTCAGCAGCAGAGCATCTTTACTGATGGTGCAGCCCAGGTAAGTCAGTTTGTCATTGTAGAATTTGCACTTGTTTGTATTCAGACGCAGACCAGCATCCTGTAGCCTGGTGAGCATGGCTTTCAGATGCATGTCATGCTCAGCACGGAAAGAGGAGTAGACGATAATGTTGTCTAAATATGCCTGCACTCCTGGTAGACCTTTCAGCACCATGGACATCATCTTCTGAAACGCTGAGGGTGCTGATGCTAGTCCATAGCAGACACGCTTGTATCTGAAGAGCCCCTCATGGGTTATCAAAGCAGTCATCCCTGCTGTCTTCATGCAGAGGAACCTGGTAGTAGGCATTGGCAAGCTCTATGGTTGAGAAAATGGATGCTCCTCGGAGCTCTGAAAAGAGCTCCTCCATATGGGGTATGGGAAAGGAATCCGTCGCTATAGTCTTATTAGGCTCTCTCAGGTCTGTGCACATCCGAATTCTCTGTGAATTTTTTCGTTGAGTCACCACGATTGGCGACACCCAGGGATATGCATCGATCTTCTCGATAATGTCAGCTTCAAGTATTCATTCCAACTCAGTGGAAACTGCATCCCTAATGGAGAAAGGCAGCCTTCTAAACTTCTGTTGCACAGGTTTAACATCACCATCCCTCACTTTATCCTTAAGGACAAAGTTTTTCACAAAGCCAGTAGGCGGAGGAAAGCCTGATGTGACAGTTGGAGGCAAAGGTGCAGTAGCGGGCGGAGGCGGAGCAGTAGTAGGTGGAGGTGCAGCAGGCGGAGGCAGAGCGGTGGCAGAAGGCAAAAGGAGCGGTGGAGCAGGAGGGAGCGGAGCCATTACTGCCCAAACGGTCTCTTCTGATTTGAGGATCACTTTGTTTCCCACTATGATCCAGTGCCTCAATCAAGTCCAACCCCAGCAGTTGAGAGCCTGACTCCACAATGTAAGAGCCTAGGACAGAACATCCATCACGATGTGCATGATGTCACCATACCTACTCAACCCTCAGATCCTCGTCTTCTATTCCCCTCACTGTCCCCTCTGTCCGCCTCAGTGCCATGGGGGGCAGAGCATTCAGCCGCTCTGCTCCCCAACTCTGGAATTCACTCCCCCCTGACCTCCGAAATACTGACTCACTCCCTCACTTCAAATCCAGGCTCAAAACTCATCTGTTCAAGCTTTCTTACTTACTTTGATTGGTTCTGAGTGTCTGTTTGTTTGTTGTTAAATTTTTAATTATTTTACGCTTTTGTATCTTATTTTATTGTGTTTGACCCTGTTTTATTTGAAAGTTGACCTTGAGTGTCATGAAAGGCGCCCATAAATAAAATGTATTATTATTATTATTATTATTTATGGGTGGAATCCTCTCTCCGAAGTATGTCAACAGGGGAATCTCCACTGGTTCCAAGGGTATGTCGCTGAAGAAGGCCTCATAGACATGAGCAGGCAGCAGTGAAACTGAAGAGCCAGTATCCACTGTCATCTCAAATGGCTGCATATTACGGGATGTGCCTAAATCAAAAATGTACTGTATTTTCTTCTCTACTGGAGCAGCCCCTTTAAGAAACAGCATGGTCAGCTCAGGGATAGCAATCTCCTTCACTTCATGTTTTTGGCCTGAACAGCACACTTTGGCAAAGTGTCCCGTTTTTCCACACGTTTTGCACATTATGTTTTTAGCAGGGCAGTCGGAGGAATTTGCCAGGTGCTTATCTGAATCACATACAAAGCATTTGCGTGCATGACCCTACTTTGTGTTGCCTTTTTTATGATTATCTGTCCCACTGAAGTGGCTTTTGTCCCTCTTCGGCAGCGTATTCAGTTCTCTCACTGACTTTTCACTGCTTGAGAGCATGCTGGCATTGTGCTCGGCCGATTCCACTGTACTGGCAATCTGAATGGCTCTCTCCAGAGTCCGTTTATCCTAAAGAAGCAAGCGTTCACTTATGCGGCTCCTGTAAAAGTTTTCTCCACAAGCTGATCACACAGCATATCTTGCTCAGCATTACCAAAGTTGCATAATACCAGCATCTCACTTAGCACAGAGAAAATCCTCTGTGCTTCGGTTCCAATACTGTGTAGCAGGACAGCACACTTTCGGGCGTCAGGCCACCAAGCTCCTTCAACATCAATCACCAAGCAAGTAATTTTCGAACACTTTTAGCCATTTCTCAAATGGCATTGCAGGATCTCCCGGGCACTGTAAGAAGGTGGGAGGCAAAGGACTAGTAGTCAGAGCCATCTTGTCGCTAATTCACCCTGCCCGCAACAAATGTTGAGGAAGGGGTGTATGTGGTTGTCGCGTTTATTTATCTGTGTGTGTGCGTGTGTGTGTGTCTGTTTGCACTCTACAGGCCACAATTCTGGATGGATTGTCTTCAAATTTGGTAGGGACAATCCTTTCGCAGAAGGGAAGAAATGATTAGTTTTTGATCAAGATCGAGTGACCTTGAAAGGTCAAACTCAAGGTCACCCATTTCTCAGGCTGTTCTAGGGGCCAAATGGCGGGAGATAGAGACATGGTTACTATTAACCACTAATAGGAAGTCATATATGGGAATCTAACAGCACCATGACCTTCACCTTCAAGTGACCTTGAAAGGTGAAACTCAGCATCACCACTTTCCGAGTGCTCTAGCAGCCAAACGGTGCAAGATAGACCCATAGTTACTATTAAGGACCAATAGGAAGTCATACAAGGGGCATCTAATGGCACCGTGCCCTTGACCTTCAAGCGACCTTGAAAGGTCAAAATGGCCAACCTTCATATTTTGAGGCTCTGTAACTGGGAAACCGGCAGATATAGGCCCTATGTTATGCTCAATCACAAATAGGAAACCATATATGGGGAGACCAATTGCACCATGACATTGACCTTCATGTGGCGTTGAGGGCACGGGCGGGGTGATGTGGCCTTTCAGACACACCCTCTAGTTTATTCACCCCGCCCACAACGAATGTTGCAGAAGGGGTGTATGTGGTTGTCGTGTTTATTTATCTGTGTGTGTGTGTGTGTGTCTGTTTGCATTCTACAAGACACAATCATGGACAAATTGTCTTCAAATTTGGTAGGGACAATCCTTTGGTGGAAGGGAAGAAATGATTTGTTTTTGGTGAAGATCGGGCAGGATGATGTGGCCTTTAGGACACACCCTAAAGTTTTGTTATGTATTGGTGTTAGAAAGAATGACAAGAGAGAGAATAACTTTTTATGCTGCTTTACTCTGTGCGCATTTTTTTAACAACCCGAGTACAACACTTCCTATTCTACTTCTTCTCTTTAAGTAATAGCAAACAGTGTCACACTGTCATCTATTGGCCTGGAATTGTATTAACACAAAACACAGGTTATAGTCTCCTTCTCTGCTCACCTCCTGCTCCTTTTAAGCTATACTGCAAAGTCCCTCAGGTGATTACTCCACTTTGCATTTGCTGCAATGCATGTCCGTGGCAGGATAGTTTTGCATGTTTATTACTTACTTTTTCGGCTAGAAACAAAAGTAAGGGCTATATAAAAATTGTTGAAAAAAGGGGTGAACACTTCTATAGGGGAGGGGGCACTTTATTTAAAATGCATTTGTGATTAATAAGTTAGGCTTCATCATCTAAACTCGATTTTGCACCAATCAGCTGTTGTTTTGTAAACAATAGCACATGGACATTCATTCATAAACTATTTGCAAAGCATTATGGGCTACTATAATGTATGTATGGACATTTGAAATGCCTGGCGCTGAGCCCAGAAGCGAGTAAGTACTACACAGATTCTGGACGCATGGAATTAATAATAATTTGCCAATGGTATCATGGCATCTCTCTCTTGGACCATATCAAACCCAGTATATAGGCCTTAAACATTTTATAAGAAAGTGACCAATCTAAAAAAAAAAAAAAAATTAATAATATTGGACGCAGTACTATACTAACGTTAAATTAACCCCTTTGTGAAGAAGCCATATCTGGCTAATTATGTATTACCTTATTTAAGCCTTTACAATTCAAAATTTCTGCTTCACAGAGAGGTAATGAATGGCTCAACTGAGTCAAGACACTTGTAGCATTTAGAGTTCCATTGTATTTCAGTTTATTTTCATGATTTTGGAAGAGACAAAGGGCTGCAAACATTAAAAAATCCTCATGAAAATTAAGCATTACAATTGTAAAAAAAATAATGCTGAAAATTGAAAAACGGCTGGGGGTTAACCCTCTGTTCCAACCAAGTACCTTTCCAACTGTGTAAAAATCATTTCCCTAGGCAAATATGTTGATTATGGGCCAATATTTGGAAAAATAGTAAAAAAAAAAAAAAAATCGACCCTTTGGCCCACCTTTCCAAAATGTAGCAGATCTGCTACATTGGGTAATAATGCGAATGGAAAAATTAAAGTGACGGACCATTCAAGTTATTCTCAAATGTTTATTTGGCAATAAGAAATAAAACCAGCAGGGTGTCCAGGCTGGTAACCCTTTCATTTTATGTAGCAGATATGGTACGGTGGTTAATAGAAGGTTAAAACTATGCATTTCTGGGATCATAAACTCCTGGTGGCTCCCCAAACTCTCCGATCTCTCAAAATGATGCACTGTCAAATCATAAAATAATCATATATTTAACACAAATCAACTTTTGATGCATGAAATTCAATATGAATTAATGATTTTTTTGGTTGAATTTAGCTTGAGTTTATCAATGTAGGCGCAGTTGGACATCAGTGGTCACCAGTACCCTCTCCAAACCCAAAACATGCCTTTTCTCCATGATAAAGTTTAGAATTTTGACCATTTTTCCTCAGAGTCCCACAAGCCAGCACACATACTCATTAAAGGAACTGCATATTTAACGGTCAGAACATTCACTCTGCAATGAAAAGCTCCCACTTCTGAGCTCATAACCTCATATAAACACTTTTCACACCCTGTAAGGAACAAGTATAAGGCACTAACTCAGTAATATCTGAAACATACCTTATTTTAACAGAACGGACATACCACTATCAGGAAAAAATCAGGCAATATTCTACCCTATATTAAACAGAATGGTGCAATGAATGTACCAGGGGTCTACCGAAGTGCTTGAGCTGTTCGCATTTTCAACGAACCCAAAATCTCGGCATTCAATTTCGTTGAATACGGTACAAATAGTCAAACAAAGGGCCAGATTGCGCAAAATGTCACCACATGCAGTATTATTAGCTAAGAGTAACGATTATCTTACTAACCAATGTGGCACACAAGCTCTGTGATCATCATGATTATGGTAAACAGAGAATAAAAAACAGGTAGCCATAATTAGAAAAAAAAATAAAATTGCACTTACTCATAAAATGAACAAAAACCTTTCTTCATTGAATCCCTCCTCCCGAGACACAGATCTATGTGGTAGAAGAAACCTTCCAGTCCTGTTTGATTTGGAATAATTCCCATTGACTAAGTCCCTATCTCATTTAAATCCTGTAAATGTAAGTGAGCACTTCAGGCCAGTTTTGGCAGTCTTTTTTTCTCTGCAATCGCATCATTTTTAGTCGCGCAACATTAAAGCCCAACGACCACTGGCGAACGTTTTTGAAGGCCCACTGGAAGCGTCAGTAGCATAACAACAGGATCAACAAGCAAGCCATGGGTGTCACTCTCAATATATTCAATAAAACGACGTTTCATTTTGAAAACACCGACTGATAAAGCGTATTTTAAGTGATGGCAAAGTACGACTTTCAGCTTACTGGGCACAATACGTTATATATAGGCATAATTTTCCCCCTGAATTTAGCCGTCTAGTAAGTTAAGATTATGATTTACTTTACTTCACCCAGCAGCAAGTTAGCTAGCTAGCTAACTTAGCAGTGTTAAGTCCTTACTAGTGAACCTTGAGTTAGGTACTGTGTAACTGTAGATCGCTTGATAGCTTAAATGCCTGCAAAATAACTGATTTCTGTTTAAAAACCGGAACTTGGTTCAAAAGTGGTTATATCGGTTTCGACAACTGCATGTGAGGTTTCAGCTAAATATGTGCCCCCAACCATGACAAGGCAAAATTGTTAAACAACTTAAGAGACAAATGCATTTTTATTGTGTTGACGCTCAAGAAATATAACAGGGGCGAAGAATGAAAAATTGATGTGTCAACGCGCGTCACATGCTGTCAGTGGGCGTTGCTCCATTGAAATGAATGGAACCTATTTTCTGACATGTTACACGCTGCCAGTGGGCGTTGGGCTTAAGAGAGTACAACCTAACTGCTGTTATGCAAAGGTTTAGAGACTTTTCTGATGGTCCAATCAATGTCTTTCAGTTACTGTGGAAAGTTTATACTCTCTTGAACTGGATAAGAAATGTGTCAATCAATAGATCATTACCAGGGAAGGTTCACGTGGGCGTGAACTATTGCTGTGCGTTAGGCAGATGAGCCTAGGCAAATAAATGAGTGACTGGCTGGCAACAAGACTACTTAGGAGGATATATGGGAGCGCTGAATTAGTCGATGAAGGAATCTACGCGTAAATCCACGGTAGGGAACTACGTGATTTTGATATGTGATGACTATATTGGATAGTAGAATGACATTGCTACGAGTTCTGGTAGAAACTTCGTTACCTGATTGATGCTCCAGTACGCCTGGCAGTTCAACTCATTTGACAGCTCCGGCTGGGGGTGACGTCATTAGGGATTCCCTTCCTGGGCTCTGAGGTTTCCTCCTACCTATGGCAGATTTCCTCCTCACCACACCTCCCTGCCAACCAATCGGAGGCTTCCAGCTGGCTTCTACCTTTACTTCTCTCAATCGTGTGCTCCAATAGCAACATACTGGGAGATTATAAAAGTCCTGTTTGAATTTGCTAAAGCGCGGCTGTGATTTTATGTAAGCAGTCCACCCCTGTGTTCTGTGCCTCTCTGAATGCGCTATTGCTTGCTTGTTGTTTTTGACCATAGGTCTCGTGTCTTCTATTGACGTCTTCTGATCGACTTACTAGAATTGTGATTTTGTTGAATTGAAAACCAAGGCACTCGTTTATTTTCTATGGGGGCTGGGCCATAGTTTAGATTTACTGTTCTTTTCTCATACATGCACCACACCCTAGGGGGAATATAGTCTTTATGGATGGCTGTTCCGCTGTGACTTTAGCTGGTTTTCAGATTTTGTTTGTTTTATGATTTGCCCCCACCCGCCGCCCTCTCCTTGATATGTGCTGAATTGCCTGCTAACTGCTGCCTCCCATCACTAAACAATAACCGGCTTATCTGACACTTTTTACAATTGCCGTACTGTGTTGCTTCCCTTTTTCCCTTGACTTTTAAATGAGGGTTGCAACCTAATGGGGGCTTGCCCTGGAGCTAGTGATCGGTTGTCTTGTTTTTGCAGCTTTTCTTTGGAATCATTTGATATGGCCTGGTTTATTCAGAAGCCTTCCCTCGACCAGATTGATTTGTGCCGTTATGATGATTTGTTAGCCATTGCAAACTACTTCAGCATCTTCCTCTCCAGTTATTAAAAAGAGACATCAAAACTTTGCTCATTAAAACCTAGCAGAGTTGAGGGTGCTAGTCGTGCTGATGTCCTCTGAATCCAGTACGCAGGCTGTTGGCGCTCCAGCTGGGGGTAGCCGTGAGGAAGACTCTCCCATTGCAGAGCTGGCGGCTCAGACAGTCTCAGGGGTTGACTGCGAAGCAAAGGCTCGAGTAAAAACCCCGGTTACACTTCCTCATTTTGATCCCCTCTCTCCTGCCTTGTTAGGGTCTCGAGATGAGGCTCGCTTAAAAATACGCCTGACTCACCTTCAGTTAGAGACTCAAGAACAGGCACAAGACCGCCAAGCACAGCTTGACTTTCGTTTGAAAGTCAAACAGCTGGAAATAGAAGCAGAAAAAGCCGTGAGGCTGCATCAGCTCGAGCTTGACTCACAGAAAGATGCTTGCACATCAGAGGTTGTGGCGGCAAGCATTCCCCCCACCTTTGCTAGTGTTTCACACGATTCCTTAGACCTAAGAAAGCACATTGCCTCGGTGCCAACATTTAGAGAGGCAGAAATGAACTCTTATTTCAGTGCCTTTGAGCGCATTGCTTCAGCCCTTAAATGGCCTTAAGATGTTTGGCCTGTGTTATTACAGCGTAAAACCCACGGTAAAGCCCAAGAGGTAATATCTGCACTGCCGCTAGAGGACAGCCTAAATTACGACACCGTGAAAGCTGCCATTCTGCCGCTTGTGAGTAGGCAGAATGTTCAGGGGCCCACAATTAGACACCAACCCAAACTTATGTTGAATTTTCTAAAGACAGAGGGAATCTTTTTGTTAAACGGTGTTCAGTCTGTGAGGCATACGACTTTACTCCGTGAACTCGTACTGTAAGAGGATTTTAAGAAGTGTCTACCAGAGTGCATTGTAGTGTATTTAAAGGAGCAAAAAGTAAAACCATTATCTGCTGCCACTGTTTTGGCCGCAAGTATGTGCCTATACATAAGGCTATGTACTCCTCCTCTGCACTTAACCTATTTGTGCTCCAAGCAGTCAATATCATAAAAAAGCAGACACTCTAAGGATTCTAACCATATACGGTTTATTGTTCTATGACCGAAACTCACTGAATTAACTGAAAAAGAGCTAAAACAAACTCCACTTCATACAGCAATAACTATAAATTATGTCTTACCTTAGCTGTTTTGCAATCAAAGTTGTGTTAGAGGGCATCATTAAGCTACTTATATTTTCTTCAAAGTCTGTTTGTCGCTTTGAAATGATTGCTGATAGTCCCTAGGTAATTTTAAGGACCTGGAGGCGCTTTCGAATGGGAACTAGGAAAGCACGTTCGATACGCACGGCATGTATTCTCATTCTTGCGGTTGGCAAATTATGTTGTTGCCATGGATTTTGGGACTGCCCCTTAATTATCTTGTCTCTGACTGCTTGATAGAAATGTTAATCATCAAAATTGACGACTGACTCCAGAGATATCGCCCTGCGTACTGGGCAATGCGAAGAATGGACTTCCATTAAAGTCAATTTCTTTGAGTCCCAGCATTGTTATTAATTACTTCAATGCCAGATAGAATGGCAAGCAGAAAAAAGTTTCAGCAGAGCTCCAGCTAGAGTCCAAATTCCTTCACTTTATATGGTTTTATTTGAATGGGAAGTGGTGTAGGTGTTTGATTGATTTTTAAAAATACAACAGTTGTATTTAGATGGAATGGTAATAACTATAATGACACCAGTGAAATTAAATGCATTTTCAATTTTTGAACCTGGAAATTTTAAATGACACATATGGTACCACCAATATGCCCAAATGGCAAATTTGGAGATGGTGCCCATACATGCCACTAATAAAATCTCTTAACTTCATTCTGCTTCAGTTTATTTGCATCAATCCCTGCACAGATATTGTTCAGATATTGCGCTATTGTTTAGTCGAGGATTAAATTAAGGACTGCATCATTCTAATAGGATATTCACTCTAAAAATGGTACATTTTGTGATGCAGAAATATAATTTTTTATTCATGCTGTATCCAACTTCATTTATTCAGACCCAGTAACATATATACTGATGTTTACACCTCTCCAGTTCCCACAGGTGTTACCTTTATTATGATACCAAGATTATTCAAATAGACCTTGTAGTTGCAGGGATATACTCTATATACTCAAAAGCCAAGGGCTTGTAAACAATTAAAGTAAATGAGAAAAACCTAACATCACTGCTCAATTCTGCAACTCAAGAAAGCTTCTCTTTAGGTTGGCATATTGCCATGCAATGCATCGTCATCTTATTGCTTTGATGTAACATCATATTTTGACAGGCAGATGAAGGCGTGTTGTTATAAATGCTTCCTTTCTCTACATGTGCACTTGCACAGATGCAAACCTTCATACTTACACTCACGTTTAGACATAGAAAAAACTCACCTGCTAACACACACAAGCAAAGACGTAATATACTGTAAGTGCCAAATCTGCACGCGGCACGTGCAGATTTACTGAGGGTGTATGCAAAAAAAACTTTTGCTCAGATTTATATCCACAGACTCCCATCAGTTTAACCCTGCAGGATGAATGGATGTTTTTAAAGAACTTCCGAATTGAAAAACTTTACAAATGTAGTATTTCCTCAATGATTTAACTGAAGCAATAGACTCACTGAGTGGAAGTATTGTACTGATTATAGTTTTTCTTCTTGTTTAAAGCAGCGCTTTGAAAAGTGATATTACTTTGGAACAAGTTTCAAAAGCCCGACCCCATGTCCTCCACAAACGGACACACAAGTTGCTATGATATCTTATTCCTGATCCAGTGAACAATGGTCGTGTTCCTGCATATAAGTGAGTTAGTATGTGTGTGTGTATACATGTGCGTGTCAGTGTATATGTTTGTTTGATACTGCGTCAGTGCAGGGTAAATGCGGAGCAGCACATATGGAAACACTCTTAGGTAGGCAGTTTCCATTGGTAGTATAATGAGACAGGCTGGCTCAGATGTGGTTGTTAGTCCCATCAACCAAAAAGAAGGAGTTGGGCTCCACTCCAGCCTTTTCTAAAAATTAAAAACCACTAACAAGCTGTGGCCACCACAACTCATGGCACAAAAAGCTCCCAGTCCCCTTTCCCCCCGGCTTCACTGTCAGTGTGTCACTCTTTCGAGCATCCCATATTTTTCCAGGGAGATTACGCAACACTTTTCGCTGCAAAACCGCAGACCAAGTGGGTGGAGCTGGATCTGGATCTGACCCTCAGTGCCATTCTAATGATTAGGGCAAGGGTCAGGGTTAATCATATCGTGCTGAGCTGACCAAAACCCTTTCATCAGAAGAATCGAGCCATGGTTAGAGCTGGATCTGATCCAGCTCTGCCCACTGGATCTCCGGTTGGCAAGTTCTTGGAGATTCCATTCCTGGTGTGGCTAATTAACTCCTTCACTCTTTTTGTCTTTTCCCTCCCCTCCTTTTCTCCCGCTCTTTTTCATTCCTCTATCACCCACTCTCATCTTGACATCTCCCCAGCCAAGAATAAAAGTAAACATTAAAAAAAAATGTTCACTAAAAAAAAAATGTAAAAAACCTTCATGCATGCACAAACATACAGCCATACCATACATAAACTTATGCACGCACTGTCTGAGCACTTGAGCATCATTGCAAGCAGCTCACACATTCATGCACACATTGACAAGCAGTGATTTCTACAGTGACTCAAGAGGGCTCACATTTAATTGTACCCATCACTGTTTATGTTTATTTGTTTTGTCATAAGTTATAAATTTCAAGTTTCTTCAAAGTGTTTTTTCTGTTGTTCCATCTGCTAGTTTTTCTTCATAAAAGAAACTGATTGGAGGATAAGTGTCTTAGCAGAGAGCCTGGCATCATTTTTAAGGAAAGGTAGTGGGGAGAGGTGTATCTCACTGAATGATGGAACAAAGTCTTGAGACACCATGAAATGATGAAAATATGGTTCAAAAGTAAACTAATCCAATTGGATAGGGTATTGGCACGGGTTCAAACCTGGGTAACAAGCAGCCGCCTGCCAGATATGGCAGCTGCTCAGGGCCAAACAGAACCAATTAGGGTGGGCGGAGAGCCGATACAAAGAGGGTGGGGTGACAAGGAAGCGGAAAGGGGAGGAAAGTGTTGAAAATGACTTGGCAGACAGACAACCAGGTGCACACAAGAAGCAGGGCTGGGTTACAAATTTAAAGAAGCCTTCAGGTGGGCGCAGATTAATGAGAGAGCATTTGAGAGAGCACAGGCAATTGGATCTTCACACCAGCATGCGTATGAGCACACCCACACTAGGGCTGGGTATTTTCAGGTAACCTACAATTCGTATCGCGATATAGGAGTCAAGACATGATACATATCGCGATGCTATGTATTCTCCCAATCCAATATTTAATACTATTTGTTCAGTTATTATTTCATAATGACTATTTCTGCACCTTTACAGCTATATTGTATCATCAGTCACAGTCTTCAGAACACGTGTAGGATTCGATTCAAGTACAAGCAATGATACTCATGTCTTGCGACAATTGAAAGTCGTCAAATAGCCTGATATGCATGCCTTTGTACTGTTAGAGGAAACTTGAGTACCCTGAATAAACCCACGCTAACATGGCAAAAAATAAGTCAAGTCCACACAAAGGCCCCAGGCCAAAATGAAACCAACCCTCTTGCTGCCAAGCAGCCAAGCTGTCCTTGCAGAGCACTGTGCAAAAGTCTTAGACATTTTGGGATTTTTAAGATGAAAATTGGTCTGTTTGTTTTTTGTTTTTTGTTTTCTTCAGTATTTAGCAGATAAGAGTTCATTTCAGATTTTCAAACATACCTCAGAGCTCACATCTCGATATTAAAACCGCCAGAATCACTGGGAGAGACAGGCAAGTGGGACAACTAGTCTGTGGAGGTGTGGCAAGCTTTGCAAAATGCTTAGCACAACCTACTAACAAAAACTATAAGAGTACATGAAAGTGAAAAAGGATGCTTAGTTGAATTGTGTTCACAAACAATTGATTAGATTTGGTTTTTAACAGTATATTTTATGGTAAAATTTTAGATGCTTTGATTTCCATTTAATTCATTTAAAAAATCTTCACTTTATGGAACAGCTTTGCATATAAGACTTTTGCACCGTATATGGTTCATATAATAGTTTGTACATACATTCAGATACAATATAAACAAACTGAATTTTACTGTTAAAAAAAAATTTGACTGTACTGGCTGTTTACCTTGAGCAGTATTACTACTATACATTATACAACGTATTTTTATATTAAAATATGCCAGAAAATAAAATAAAGCAATAAACTTACAGAAAAGATCAGCATTAACTAAAGTAAAATAAATGCATGGAACAACTTGACTTTGTGATATATGATTAACACTTTTGAGCACATGTTTAGCAGTACATTTCCATATATTGTACAGTTGTTAAGGGCAGTCCAAATCAGGGGTGTTTGACACTCAGGTTAACTTGTTAGATTTTAACTGAATTTAAATTATGCTTGCTAGTTTGACGGCGTTTTGTGTGGATTCCAGGCTGCCTCTAAAATACAACCTTGTTTCCAGAAAAGTTAGGATGCTGTGTAAAATGTAAATAAAATCTGACTGCAATGACGGGCAAACCTTTTAAACTCTATAATAAATTGAAAATAGTAAAAAGACAACATATCAAATGATGAAACTAAGAAATTTTACTGCTTTTGAAAATATCTGCTCATTTCAAATTTGATGCCAGCAACACATTTCACAAATGTTGGTATAAGTGTTTTGGAACTGAGGGCCTTGTTTTTTGAAAGCAAAATACCACTTTAGATGTTAACTCTCTTCTTGTAACAACACCCTATAAGTGTTTTGGAACTGAGGAGACCAACTACTGTAGTTTTGAAAGCAAAATGTTTTTTTCATTCTTGGGCTGATTTTAGAAACTTTCAGCCTCTCAACACTTTTGCTGACTATTTTGTCACATTTGTGCAGGAGGGGGGGAGGGACTGCAAATTTTTTGCAATGGGTGACCCGACCCGTCTGGACTGTAGGCAGACCAGTTTAGCACCCGGACTCTATTACCATGGATCCATGATGTTGTAACACGCGCACAATGTGGTTTGGCATTCTCTTGCTGAAATAAGCAAAGCCATACCAAAAAAAGATGTCTAGATGGCTGTATATGTTGCTCCAAAACCTGCATACATTATGCACCCCCATACAATCATGGAATCATGGATGCTGTCTTTTGAACTATGCACCGATAAAAACCTGGATGTTCCCTCTCCTTTTTCGCCTAAAGAAAATTTGACATAGCCAGTAATTAAAGCACGCTTTGTTCATATTTCGTTCCACACTCTTTGGCAATGATGGCTGCCTGCAAACGTTTTTGTAGCCATATGCTACAAATGTGTCCCCGAAAAACATGTCCTGAAGGCAGCTTCTGTTGCTCCAAAATTTTACTGTACTTTTCACTGTTAATTGTGGTTTGCACAGAAGAGCAACTTACCCTTGCTAAAGGCACTGACACAACCCAATACCACGACAGAGCATGGCTTTCGGACTTGTTGCTGATAACAGACAGGATGGTCCTTTTCTTCTTTGATCAGGAGCACACAGCATCCACTTTTAAGATCTCTAAAATACTGATTTGTCTGATAACAATAAACATTTCCACAGTGTGACAGACCATCGCGGATGCATCCAAGCCCAGAAAACATAATGGCGCCTCTACATGCTGTTCACATAAGGCTTCCTTTATGCCTGTTGAATTTGAACTGTCATTTGTGGATATAACTAGATATTGTACTTCTTGACAAAGATTTTCCAAAGTAATCCAAAGCCCATGTGGTAATATCATTTATACATAAACTAGATAACTCGGTCGCCACAGGGACCGAGTCGTGTATCTCCCCGATCCCCATGAGAGATCACTTGCAAATTTTTACAGCCACAATGTGACTGTTTTTACTCTTGCTAAATATTAATATGCCTGCCTGTTCATGTATATATACTGTATATATATGTGAATGTGGCTGAAAATGAGCAGAAAACACAAAATCTGCAAAAAAAAAAATTTAAAAAGCATGGCCACCGGCGGCCATATTGGATGTCGGAAATTGCCGAGAATTGATCTTGAGCATTGCCAAATAAACATCTTTGACTATGCAAATTTAGAGAAAAATCCTATAAACTTCAAAGCCTCCAGAGCCTGGAACAGAAAATCTCTGCGGTGGCAGCCCCAGAACTAAACCATAGTATCTCCCGACTATCGTCGTCGGGGAGATACAATTACAGCTCTTGATGCAGTATTGTCTGAGTGATCGGAGATATGGGTATTCAGCTTAGCCTTGCTCTTTACTGCTGAAACTTCTCCAGATTGCTTGAATTTTTAATTATTTCATGCACCATAAAGGGCAAAATATCCAAATCCCCTCCTGCTTTTGTTTGAGCAATATTATTTAGAAATCTTTCAATGACGTTCTCACGCATTTGTGGGCAACTTGGTGATCCTTGGCCCATCTTAGTTCCAGAAGAACTAGGCCTTTCCAAATCAAGGTTTAAATCACCTGCTGACATCAGCCATTTCAAATCACATCATTATTCAAAATTTTAACTCAAACTTGTCCGAAATTGCTTTTGTCCCAACTTTTTTTCTTGTGTTACAGGTCTGAATGGCAGGAATGTATGTATATTTACAAATAAAAAGTTGATCAGACAACACATTAAATATCATACAAGCACAGATGAAATACAAGTCAAAGTAAATTAGAAATCACTGCTGTATGTTATTATATGCATTTTCCACACTGCGCAAACTTTTTCTAAGTTGGGGTTGTACATTGGAACGCTAATTATTGATTGGTTCAAGCAAAATACGGCCGTGGCCTCACAATGCATCCCCCTCCCACCAATTTTTGGAAGATTTCCATTATTAAGTTCAGAATGGCTATGATATTTTATAAGGAATTACTCATTACGTAAATTGAATTGAGTGAGCCCTGCCTCCAGCTGCAAGCTTGTTGGGACTGCATCATTATTTTGGCACTGGGGGCTTTACCTGAGAGGCGGCGGGGCACCTCACTCGTGGCAGGAAGGCCAGTGGCTCGAGTGGAGGAGAGGGGCGTGGTGGAGTGGATGGAGGGGGAAGTCATGGGTCTCACATAGGGCTTGTATGGCCGCTCGTAAGACCATGGGGGAGAGGACTGGGCCTGTCGCGAATCTGTGGAAAAAGAGAAAGAGGAAACCCCAAGTCAGAGCTATACCTGCATGCATAGTGCCATCCACAGGATCAGCGTTCTCATCATCTTTGACTCCTCCAGATTTCATGCTAGGCCCCTCATTGTTCTTATAGTTCACGGTTTTTCTGCTGTATATCAATCACTATCAATTAGCAGTGTTGTCAAACGGATGGTCAAAAACACCTCAGAAGACAATTTTTATTGTTTTGGGGTTGGCGTCTTCAGAACAGAAAATTCTCATGCTGAAGTTCCGCAAGCAAGAAAGCCACCTAAAAATTGTGTGTTGCCAAAAAGCCTCTTGTTACTGCTGCAACACAATGTCTGCACAAACAAACAATTTACATATGTAGATTGGTGGGCAAGTTCCAACATGACAGAGAATAATTACAAAATTCGGGACTAACTGCAAAATTACTGAAAAATAATTAAATTTACAAAAAGTACATTGAAAATGCATTTACTTTTTTTATTTTTTGCTAATTAATGGCAGCACAAAGAGCTTTCACAGTGAGGGCTTACAATGAGCTGAGCAGAGTCCACTACAGTAGCATGACTACAAGTAGCTTTAATTTAGCAATTATTTACATCAGCACCTCCCAATTATTTGTCTGTTTACTCCAAATTCCTTTCAATCCAACAGAACAGTATTATCTGCCTCAAAAGTCTCATATGAAATTTTATACACAGAAAATGGTGCAGAAATCATTTGACATAGTTATGTGAAAGGGCATTAAAACTCCTATGTAATTTGGTCAAAAGGGTAAGCATGCTAGCTAAAGAATTATTCATCCCATTTAATTCAATAGACCGTCAACTAGATGCAAATACCAGCGATGGTGAACGTTTCCAGAAGAATTGGCCTTGTGAAAATATTAGTTGACGTTTGCCAATGAACAGAATCTGAACAATTGTGACACAAGAAAGCTGTATTAAACGTCTGTGATACCAAAGCTGAATCTAATGGGTTGTATCACACTAATTTTTAGCTTACTGGCGCTATGGGCTTATAAGCTTTTGTCATGGTGTGGTTGAAGGTCCGTTTTTCTTTTTCCAGAACATTTTTTATCTTTTTTTGGCCTGATGAATTTTCCTTATTTTTTGCCATAGCATACTACTAGACCATATCTCCGGACGTTTTTTTTTTTTTGGATTTTTTTTGAATCATTTTTTTTCCGTTTTATGGGCCCTTGAAATTTTGGCCCCAATGTTAAAGATAGGACTGAGAAATTTTGAAAAATCATTTCTGAAAAACTGCGCGATAAATTTTTTTGGCTGACAGAAACGGAGTATTTTGCATTTAATGTCCGCATTGATTGATTGATTGATTGATTGATTGATTTAATGCAATCAACTTACCTTGGTACTGTCAATGTACTGTGCAAGCGCCATTTTGATTGAATCGACGGAAGTGGGTCTAGTGGGGGTGCTGTACTTTATGCATATGCAAGATGGCCTGTGGAGGCCAAGTGGTTGCAGATAGAGATTAAGTTTGTATTATCGACATATAGGAAGTCAAATATGACCTATATTTTGGGACTGGGCCTTAAATTTGACCATAGATGACTTTGAAAGGTCAAACTCCAGGTCAGGGAATATATACTATTCAAAAAAAAAAAGTAGGGGATATTTTATTTTGAGATCAAAATTTTCACATATACAAAGGATCCACCCATGTTGTATAGTTCCTTATTGAGGAAGCATTTCCAAAGAAATTCATCACCCAAACACATCAATGACACTCTCAATTACGGGATGCTATTGATGATCAAGGGGTTGTGCCTCAAATTTGCATGACTCTGAATTGGAAGGTTAGAGCCACTGTAAAAGGAAGATTTTGAAGAGAAAGCATCAGATTATCAGTGGTTGAAAAGTTAATTAAACAGAGACCATGAGCCGCCTAACACAGGAGGAGAGGTTACGTGCCCTTGGCATGCTACAGGTTGGCACAAGACAGGTCGTTGTGGCAAGGGCAATGAATGTTTCCCAGTCTGTCATCAGCAGATTATGGTCCAGACATCGTGCTCAGGGTCTGTTCAGGATAGACCACGATCCGGTCGACCAAGGGCAACAACTCAGGCTCAGGACAGATTCATCCGCACTATTGTCTTGAGAAATCGTATGGTAACAAAAATCAGATAAGGTCTCAACTTCAAAGGGATACTGGCTTGGTAGTGAGTGGCCAGACCATCAGGAATCGCCTGCACAGATTTCAATTACACGCCCGACGCCCCAATCATTCCCTGTTTGAGGGATCGTCACATTAGGGCCAGACTCAATGGTGTCGCTCATCATCAAAAGCTGGGATAATCGCCGATGGAACAACATAATGTTCTCAGATGAGTCGAGGTTCACTGTGGACTTCCTTGACAGACGCAGGAGGGTTTGGCGCCGACGTAACGAACGTTTCCATGACGTTAACGCCATTAGACATGATCCGTATGGGGGTGGATCTGTAATGGTGTGGGGAGGCATCACTGCTGCCGGCAGAACAGACTTGCATGTTGTTGCTGGACGTGTCACAGGGCAGTACTACCGGACAACATCTTGGCACCCCATGTTTTTTAGCTTTGCACGCCGTTATGGCTGCCGTTCATTTTCCAAGATGACAATGCCAGATGTCATAGGGCCAGGATCGTTACAGATTTTCTCCAGCAGCAGAATATCACCACATTACCATGGCCAGCACTCAGTCTGGACCTTTCCCCATCGAGCATTTCTGGGACATTTTTGCTTTAACAGCGGCTGTTTTATAACGCCAACAACCTCCCTGCCAATGTCCAAGAACTTGCTGCAGCATTGCAACAGGAATGGAATAACGTTCCCCAAAATGACCTGGGACGCCTCGTTAAAGTATGCCACGCCTTAATTTGAGCTTGTCTAGCCAACCGAGGGGTTTTACCCGCTACTGACTCTGTTTCACAATGGTGGTAAATTTGCTGTGTGACCCTGTGTTTTGTGAATTGGGTTATTCTGGAGAATCTGTCCTTTACTGACTGTACACAGGGTTTGGAGGCCAAAATTGACAAATGTTTCCTTTAATGTTTTTATGTCATTTGTTTCCTTCCTGACCTCATGATCTGCATTTCATGGTACTTGTAAATCCAATATCCCCTACTTTTTTTTGAATAGTATATTAACCATGTTAAAAGATAGGACTTAAATTAAAAAAAAAATTTCTCAAAAACTGTCTTATTAATTTTTTTTTCTAAATCTGGTAATCAAACTAACCTTGATACACTTTTATATGTAGTGCAAGTGTCATTTTGGTTGAATCAACGGAAGTGGGTCTAGTGGGGGCGCTGTACTTTAACATTGGGGGCTCTAAATTCGTAGACCAGGCGCAGGCGCGGCGCAGGTGCGGCGAATGGGGGTGCGCCACCAACGGGGTGTGTCCAGGTGTATGTTGTAATTTCGGTGCCCGGCATAGCCTGGCTAAGTACTTCTCTGTCCCGCCGGTCCCTCCTGCCAGCGCAAGTGGCAAAGAGGGAGGAGAGAAGGCGTGTTTGGGTATAACACGGCCGAGTCAAATCTTCACCAATCAAATGAGCTCCTCTCCTCACCTTTAATGTGTTGGAATATAGAAGCCTCTGTCCTATATCTGCATGATGCGTTAATGTTGCATTTTACTTTGCTGCTTCAGGCATGTTTTCTGCACCGCTTACGTCTATATTAAGCATTACGAATAGCGTGTTCCTACTATTACACCCTGTTGCTGCTTAAAATTTTGGGATTAACATGCATGCACAACAATGCAAGATACGTTACACATTATTTTCAATATGTGATCTTAACTCAGAACGAGATCATAGCAATCAGGCTGTATTCCTTTCTCCCACAGAGGATTTTGTGCAATTTTATAACTGCCTGCTAAGTGACCTTCATTTGGAGCTGTATTATGATTTGTGTATTTGGTGGCCTAGTTCTCGTACAATTCTGGGATAAACATTGATGTGTACCATTGTTGAGAGACAGAGAATTTTGAAATAAACATGGCTGAATTTTTTCCATGTCTTTTTCATGTAACATCCGTCACGTTCATAATTGTGGTTCATGCAAAACACACAGACATCACTGGATGGCTTTTCTTCCCCCATCATACAGCCTCAGACCTAGACTAGTAATACACATAAGGTTGAATTCCTTGGAGTAAAATTTAGCTGTGAGGGTAGCTGGAATGGCTGAAATTCCTTCTGATGTAACGTCCGTCACGGTGGAATGGCCCAGTAGGATATTTTATAGTTTAACTGTGATGTCAAAAGACAAAAAGAAAAAAAATAGTGGCAAAACCACTGCGCTTTCAAACGTGGCCAAAATGGAACGCCCCTATTGGCCAAAGTATCAGTCCGATTGGGCTCAAAATCGAACTTGGTCTAGACCTTATGATGCTTTATACAAATATGAAATATGAAAAGGATTGGTGAAAAACTGAAGACGCTAGAGCGCAGACAAGCCAAAAGTTTACGCACGCACGCACAGATGCATGACAGACCACCACTAAAGACCCCGAAAGATAGCATAAGCCCCTTGGGCCTTTTTTTAAGCCGGCAAAAAAAATTGAGCATTTTGGCTCGTAGAATAAGGGAGCTAGTGCTGTTTGAAGTCTGGCAGAAAAAGCCGCCTGGTGGCCAAACCAAGAATTGCAGCACAACCAAAATTGAACTTGGGCTAGATCTTGGCCCATATACATGCATATAAAATAGAAAAAGGATCCGTTGAGATCTGAGGGTGCTATGGCGCTGAAACGAAATTGGCACATTTTATGACCTTTGACCTATATAACCTTAAAAATTAGGTCAAATCAAAAACCTAGTGCATATATGATGAAACCTTGGCAGAACAACCTACAGTAAAAATTTGAGCATCTCAGCTCGTAGAATAGGGGAGCTAGAGCTGTTTGAAGTTTTGCAGAAAACTCTTAATCGAGACAAAACACTTCTGTCGTCACACAGGTCACAGCCTTTGCTTGGCCTCCCAAATTTTACTGTCAGCTTTAATTGAACTTGCAGTCTTTATTGCAAACAAATTTTCAAATTGAATGTGGCATAACATGACACAAAGACTTGACACCCGCATAGGAAATGAAAAATAATTTCCCCTACAGTAAATTAAAGGAACAGTTCACCCCAAAATCAAAACTAGGGAAATTCTGTCAGTTGATGACAGCAGGGTATGTCCCCGAAATGTCAGCATTCTCCCCTTAGCCAAAGTTCATAGTTTGGCGAAGTGGATGCGTAACTGGAAAGGCTATAGGGTCCAGAAAATCAATAGGAGGACTATTCTGGGCTCCAGGAAAGTTCACAGCAAATTTTGTTTGTAGGGTAACCAACATCAATAACACCCCTTCTGTAGGCACTAGAAACAATAACATGACGTATAACATAATTCTGATCAAAATTGTTTGAGTTATTGAATTTCCAAATTATAAATTTGACTGAGTTGTTGCGCTACAGGAAACATTACTGAGTTACCACAATCAATAACTTCCCCCTCTAAATACCAGGAATGCTGGAAGCAGATTTGACATGATTTCCATCAACACTGTCCGGATTATGGCAATTTTTAAATATTAATAGTATGGCCTGATCGTGGAGCAACAGCGAAGGTCACAGGGTGACCAACATCAATATCAGTCCTTCTTTGTGCACCAGAAATAGTCACTAGAAGGGTGTCTTGATTTCGAGTAAAACTGTTTCACAGTAGGGTTTCACATAGAAATATGGCTCATCCTCTATGCATCAGGGATAAACAGAGAAAGTTGCATGTGAGTCCCATACCATACCATACCATAATTTTTAAAAATTAAAAGTTTGGCCTAGTGGTGCTGCAATAGCAAAGGTCATAGGGGGACCAACATCAATAACATGGCTTTCCTCTAATAGAAAATATACGTAGACAGCAGATTAGCTGCCTGGGCCCGTTGTTCCGATACATCAGAGCGTCCACCATATTAGGCAGGGCAAGGCCTGCATGTAAAAAAAAATACAAGTAAATGGGGGAGATGTGGATTTTCTGAATCTTTAAAGTTTACACCGTTCAACGATTTCAACGAGCCGTTTATATAGGGTTTATGATGTACATAAAGTATGAAGAAAACATTTTTATCTTCAGTAACTTTGAATCTCGGTAGTTAAGCTATGATTGCAGTTAGATGCTCAAGAGAGGATTATGGTATCAACGTTAGATTCGTTAAAAGAACTGAATTAGTTAGGTGGTGGAAAATTATTCACTGTCGTTATGTATTGTAAAAACCCGTTGAAGCATGGTTCTAGCTTCTGTCTTCTGAAGATGGGAGAGCGCCAAAAAAATTATAATAACGTTAACGTTACCCCAAAACCAATCTCTGTAAATGGCCATTTTAATGACCTTATGAGCCTTCTAAGTTTTTTCTATATTTATTTATTATTTATTTATCAACATTGAATACTTTCTGGATCCTGTTAAAATCTCAGCTTACATTGCTAGCTGACCTTACCATTATCGATAACTTTAGCTTAGCTATTCACTGTCTGACTCTGATGGCCTGTTAGCTCTCAACTTAAAAGTTATAATGGCCAGACACAACCAAAAACAATTATTCAGGCTTAACTTACCAATCAAAGGGGTCGTACCAACCTGCAGTGGTCGGCAGCTTTTTCAGAGCAGTGCCACGATTGGCTAAAGCGCTGCAGGGATGCAAATTGGGAAAGGACTGCCAGGAAGGGATATTAAAAATGGTTGCTTTGTTCATTGCTCAAGCGCTTCCTGTTGGCCAGCCGGGCGCTCGTCAGTGAGATTCTAAGCTTGCTCATGTTCAGGTATCCTCTGCCCTCGTTCTGAACTTGCGAAAGGTTCAACCAAAGAGTGTAAACAAAACACACCCACATAGGAAAAACATACCAGCTAGAATTTTGAAGCCAATCTTGGTCCTGCTCATCGTTATGTTCGCTGTTTGACGCTTCACTCTAGTCAGTATCGGAGGCTACATCAATTTCTGGCTCAAAGTGATAAGTTTGTATATCAAACTCATCAAAACTCTCAAAAAACTCTTCAGAAAAGACTTCAGTAGAGCAAAAGCAACATGGTGTCACCCATAGCAGTCGATTCAAATTTTTAGAATTTATTTTCTCGCACATGGATGGCGAATCTGCTCTAAAAATGGAAATATTTTGGTCTCAAACTGATATAGTTTCAAAAAAAAATTGTTCATTTTTTTGGCCTCACTTTCCCTTTAAAAAAAGTTTTAGAGCGCAATTTGAGTTCCCATTCCGAAACCATTTTCAGCTGAGGGCGTATTAATGTTTTTAATGATGACATAATAAGAGTTAGTTATTTGATTACAGATATAATGCAAAAGGAATGCAAAAACGTGCTGAGAAAAGAAATAGAAGCGACTGCATCAAATAAACATATTACGAAGACCTGTGATATGTGCTTAAATAAATAGGACCTTCTACATAATATACTCAGATCAAGATGAGATAGAGGTTAAGTTGTAAATTCAGTTTTTTTATTTTCATAATTAGAAATGTAACCTCACAGTTGGGGTGTGGTTAACTACATGTAGTTCAATTATGTCCTCAGTGTCCAACAATGCCTTCATCTTAAACACGCAATCCAGCTATCCTGTCTCTGTCCCTGGGTGACCAAACACATCTTTGGTGGCACCATTAACTCCTTTAATTAAAATAATTGTAATAATGTAATTATAATTGAATGGTACAATGTGTTTCTACTTTATTGGAATCAAATTTATCATGAAATAATAACACAATTTTATTGTGCTTGGGGTAAGAGTAAAAATGATTCTCCAGGTACATACTCTTACATTCTGATTCATGATATAACCTAAAATATTTATACGTTAATGGCAAGTAGCAGGTGCTTATATAGTCTTCCAAATGTACTTGCCTCGAGCATTAGCATGCTGTACTTTAGCGTGGCCAGTCAGAACATTCACAGGCCTTCCTTAATTCAATATGCGTGCAAATACTATCCTGCACTCCTATTTTCATTGGCTAGATGGACCAAGAGCTCGGTGGTTAGCATGGATATGGAAAGTGGACACAGTAGCATTCGTAAAAAGATTGGTTGGTTATGTTATCGAACAAACAACAACATACCGGTCATGAATTTACCAAAATAATTGCGAACCTTAAGCAACTGAACTCCGACAACCATTGTTCACGGAACAAGTAGACCGTCTACTTTTTCTCAGTCACCATCAAGGAACCACCTGTTACAGAACCGACAAATGAACTACTCACAGTATCACAGGGCTGACTTGCATTTTTTTTTCGTATGAAAAACAAACATATTGTTCTTTTTTTTATTGTTGCCTCTTTAGACATCATTCCACTTGGCTCCTCCCACAACATGCTCAAATATGCCCCAAGACACCATCAGTCACATTCAGAAGCACTCAGCTCTCTTCCTCCTTAGACGAAAAAAATAATAATAATTAATTAAATGATGGCACGGTTCGCACAGAGATTATTTACTTTGTAGATGGACGCTTGCAATTTCAGGTCGCATGTGCGTGACAAGAGAAAAATTTTGATTGCACCGTTCTTAAAACTAGTACCAAATGGTCACAATGTAGAGCACTGACACCCTTCATGAGGAGAAAATTCTTACATAAGGGCTCAACCTCAATGCCCCTCTCTCTTTTCTTGTCTGTTTGGCTTTCTTTGTATTCCTCATTCCCAGTCTCTTTACCTCTCTACCTTCTCTCTAGCAACCAGTGACGTGCCGTCGGAGGTCAGTTAGGGTAGGCAGAATCCTCACCGTTAAACAAATGATAACTCTATTACTTTGCTTGATTAGCAATCTGAGAATTGATTAACTAATTTACAAGACTAAATGGCAGAATGGTGTGCCAGTTCCATCCACGACATTATTGCTCAGTGCATCAAACTTAAAATGCGCACGAGACAGCAAGTTTGTTCATATTTGCTTAGAGGAAGCTAACACAATGCCATTAACAAATATTAAAACCTTTCTTATACGGCGTTCAATGTGCGGTCAATATGTTTATGATAATATTTCCCCCCTTAAACACGTACTTTTTAATGCCATTTTTAAAAAATAGGGAGTTTATTTTCAGTCTTCTTTCATAATCCGATAAACAAAAGATCAAAACAATACACAGAATTACCAAGAGAGTTGAGATTTTTTCCTAATTAAGTATCAAAATTTACTTCTTTGCAGTCTCGAATCAAAGCATAAAGGTAAATTATTCTTTTTGTCACTATCACCTCTTAATCATTACAGGCTTAATTGACCAGAAAAAAGGTCAAATTGATTGATTGACAATCAGGCATAGTACGTGGAAACAGGTTGACAAAATCTAGCGATAAAAAAGGAGAAGTCACTGCCTACCCTGGCTGCACGTCCCTGCTAGCGACCTTTATCGCTTTCTCTCTCACCTGATATTTGTGTCTGCCCTTGGGGCGTGAAGGTGCTTGTTCCCACACTGAATGGAGGGCAAGGGCTTTGCGTTGGCACAGCGACCCTCATGGTGCTTTGCTGGAGTCTCTCTAGTTCACTGAGGCGGTCTGAGAACATGCCGGCCTTGGGCGGGTCTTCCAGCTTCTGCCTATGTCCTGCAGCAGCACAAAGACTGACTCATTAGCCCAACAGCACCGGGGAATGTCTGTTAGTGAATTCCCACAGGGATATACCTGTTGACACATAAGCACAGGAGCAAGAGACCATTATCACAGACAATTAGCAGAGCCAATCAGCAGAGGTATTCGCTCGGTACTGCTTTTAGTATTCGTTGCATAGGAGCAGTCCAGTCAACTTATCAGCTCCAGGAGACACTCGTTAGCAGATTAGCACTGCGAAAAAGTCCTTTAACACAAATGACTAGCATATTTTCATAAAAATATGTGTTAGCATGTCGGCAGAAAGACATGCCCGTTAGCCTGTTGGAACAAATACATATTTGGTGGTACTGAGACAAAGGGTGGGCTAAAATGCAGGGCTATCGTGTCACTCAGAACAAAAAGCAATATAAATCTGAATAGAAAAAGTGCCAGTTGTATTCTACAATATTTCATTAAGCAAGCGGCAGCACCACAGCTGAACCAACAATACATTGTCTGAGGGTTTTTGAAAAGGCAACAGAGTAATTCAATTATGCTGCTTTTGATGCTGCCCTGCTTTAGGCTAATGGCTGCTTTTGTGAGTCCGCAGTGTGCTGCCACACGTTGATTGATGACTATACAAAGAGCTAAGATTTCTCATCCACATGCTTCACCAGATTTTCAGGTCTCTCCAGTGTAAGTAACAGTGAGCAATGCCTGTACTGACTGCAGTCAGATAGTGTACTGTGGGAGAGTTTTCCACTGAACTCCAGGGAAATGTGGAACCCCAGGGCTAATATGGTGTACCGAAACTGAGAAATTTCTAAAGATACAAATGCATACCAAAGCAGTAGCTGAAGAAGAAGACTCAAAGAGTAGAAACTATGAAAGAACAAACATATTGTGTCTAGCTTAAAAATCAAAGTTTTTAAGTCATAATGGTGTTGAGGGCTAAGGTTGGCAGATATGTGCTTCAGTCGTGGCGGGGGGTGGGGGAAAGGGTGTCACAATGGGTATTCTTCCACTATGATATTTATTGGCAATGGCAAACCACCTTACATCCTTCATATCCTTCAGCTAAAGCCCTAAAATAGCCCTTTGAATCCTCAAATTTCCATAGAAAACTACTTAATATAAAAAGCATAATTCCCGAGTTACTAAAATATATAAATACAATGCAAAACACTGATGGATTGGCAAGGATGGAATCAGATTGTGACTTGCAGTTAAGCAGATTCACTGCATTAGGATGTAAGTGCGCAGTAATTGCTACACAGCATCTTCAATGACTTGTGTGAATACCTAAGCTTCCGGTTTGCAGACCTCAGCCCCCGAAGGACTGTTAATTCAGAGGACTTGATATTGATGTGAATCTGAAGCTGTGGGAATATTTCTGACTGCAGTCAGTGCATGCTGTACACATAAACCTTTGAGACAATTTGGGGCCCTAGTTCGACAACCTATCGTTGCAGTTGGAAAAGGCAAGTGCTAATGGTATTGCAGATCAAAACTAGGCGTGTCTAACTTCATTTTGGTAATTTCATGACCTGAGGCAATAGTGCAGCTGTGGCACTGTTGTCAAAAGGGCTAGACTAAGATGAATTTATTACTTGAGGGTGTGGTGGGGGATTGGTTCCATGAAGGCCCCTCAAATTAGCCGCGGTCATTCCCTTTAAAACCAGAACCGGCAATTTGGTCAGGTGAAGAACAAGCTCCCAAATAGCATGACTGCCGCTTCCTTTTGTCAGCTGAGAATCGCGCTCCAATGCAGAAATGCAAAGAGGCATTTGGGAGGATAGATCGATGCACCATGTAATGTGTTTAGTATGAAAAGATTTGGGTGATTTCAGCAGGATACAAAACAGCACTTGTGGTCTTAAAACAAGCCAGAGAAATAAGTTAATTATTTTATTTCCTTGACATGAAGCAAATATTCATATGTTTAAAAATATCAATTTTGCCACCCCACCCCCCTTCCCATTAGACTCTGCCACAATTTTGTAAGCATCATTTTCAGGTACATAAAGAAAATAACAATGAAATGCAAATGATATGCCTTTATTTGCAACTATTTATTTGCAACTTTATTTGCAAACTCCAATGGCTGTGATTTAGTCCCATGAAACTACCATCAGGCCTCGAACTACAGGTCATAAGGGGCACGGCAAAAGTTGCTGTGGTCCATGCTGAAAATATAAGGGCACTACGGCGAATGTGCCTCCATATAAGGGGCACCACAGCGAAGTCTGCCGCTACCTTGGGGGCACAGCAGCAAATCCACCATCGAGCTTTAGGTCATCATTTTAGCTGATAAAAAGTAAACGTCCGTAGTCTCAAATGTTCCTCACATTAAGTGACCCTCCTTAAGTCCACATCCTCAAATCCCTTGGCCTTATAGTAATTCCATCCACTGAAAACCACAGGGAAAACTAAAACAATAAGCCCTCTGCATTTCTTTTTTAATGCTCCAGTTTCCTCGCATAGCCATTTTCATTCACTATTCAGCTGCACGTGGCTACGATTTGCAAACAATGTGCAGGCCAAAAATGGAACAAGCAACGGCCCCACCCCCCGCTCGACCAATCAGCGTGCGCTATGCAAATCAAAACCATTCTTGAAAGAAAACGTTTCCCTTACTTTTCCCTACTTGCTGTCTTGGAAATTGGCTCAGTATTGCACTGGGACATTGTTTGGGCATTGCTATAATGCAAGTACAAGCAAAGGACATTCCAATCAAACGCCGGGTCATTGAAAAAATAATCATATTTAGCCATTTTGTCCATCTTCTGCCACCCTCGAAATTCGGACTTTCTCCTGTCATTCCAACACTCACACTGACAACAGCACTAGATACTGGCTATAAAGACCACTTCCCAAGCTTTATCAACACACAACACACAACCTAAGAGAATTTCAGTACCCCATAACTTCGTCAATTTGCCACACTTTGCGGCTGCCAACTGTAATTCGGCATTTTTTCTTTTTTTTGTTCCTTTCACCTGTCGGCATCATGATCGGAGTTAAAAAAAGAGGAGATATATAAATTATTCAAGAATAATTCTGCGCCCACGATCGCAAGAAAAGGGCGAAAAAGACAGTTGTAAAAACGGGAAATGCAGTGTGATTTATTTATTTTGGGTAGGTGTTTCGGCCGAGGGGCACTTACAGAAATGCGGGGAAAGGGCATGGCATTCTACTGCCGTGAACTGGGGCTTTTATAGGTGGGCAGCACGGCAAACAAGTAGGGCATCGACAGCAATTGCCGTCGATGCCGTCGTGAAATTCGAGCCCTGTACCATAGAGCAGTACCGTTTGCGTTAAAAGGTAGTTTGGGTGAGTCAAATTGCAAACAAGGTCTGTTACACAGTGCCAGCCTTATGCATTGGCACGCCTCCATTTGCACTTCCCAACCCCTTGAGATACAAACGCTTTTATTTTAGAGTAGGATAAACACAAAACTGGGCGATAAATATGCCCTTTGTGACAAAAGAAATTGTGCATAATGTTAACGCTGCATATGTTTTAGTTTGCAATGGCATAAAAACCAAGCTGCACTGATCTCTGTCAGGCCTGACAAAATCCACAGTTTCTTAAAGCATGGAACAGGAGAGATCCCTTGAACAGCTTATTTTACTGAAGAGTGATGCTTTGTAACTGAACATATAATAATTATAATGCAAACATTTTTGAACAGGACCCCAAGAAACGCAAAAAATCAAAAAGAATGAAAAGTGTGAATGACTAAGTAACTCTTCAATGGGTTTCAAAGGTATTTTGAAGCTCTTTTGAGGAGAAAACACAGATGAGGAAGGCAGGGACATTACCAAGATAGGATGGAAAAAGGTAGAGACAAAATGTCTACTTTCTACTAACAGTCACAGAGCATGCGAGTCACTCATTAGCATGTTACAAACAGCCTGTATCAGATAGAATTATACAGATACATATCTCGGCATTGGGACGACGATGTGTACCACAGTGGTGGAAACATCGTTGCTTTGATGACAGCCAAAAGCTGAAATTCACTGAACATTTATTAACCACCAGGATGAAAGGGGAATTCTCCTTCCACTGAATGATTTGAGGCTGATGGCCTGGAACGCTGAACAAAAAACTCTGAAACATTAAAGAGCCAGCGGACAAGTCAGGTAGTATAACATCAAACATCCTGCAGATGTCACTTCAGGCGCCAAAAACCTCATCAATGACATCATCCCTATTACATAAATCCCTATATCAGGATGACTGCACCACCCTGAGTCCTCTCTCATAAGAAATAGTACATTGTGCACCAACACCTTGTGCTCTATCAAACACCTGCCACAAAACGGCACCAAGTGTGATGCAAGTGCCTTTGCTAGTCCATGACCGGTGCAGTTGTTTGTCCGTCCAGTGCTCAGGTTGCGCAAATAGCAAGAGTACTTGTACCAAAATTTGCGCCAATGGGCATATTGGAGAGCATAGTTGGGCTGAATGGCCTCTTCTCACTACTCATGTTATGTCATGTTATGTTATGTTAAATTGAATTTATACGTGGATTGTTTCCACTACAGTTAACTATATCATTTCAAAACAGCTGAAACGTCAATTTCTATGTAAAAGACTGTAGTCGTAAGTAATATTTCATTCCATTGCTTTGCAACAGCTGCGGTTACTAATATCACATCTTGTTAGGAACTGCGGTGAAGTAAAAAAGTATTTGCCTCCCTCCCGATTCTGTTTTAGCTCATTTGTCAAAAATAATGGATTCAGATCATCCAACTAAATTTAATATAAGACAAAGACAATGTGAGTAAACACAAAATGCAGCTTTTAAATAATCATTTAATTCATTGAGGGTAAAGAGTTATTCAAAACCCATATCATTTTTGTGAAAAAACAGAACCAAGGGTCCTGTAGCTGACCGGCAAGCAATGTTATACTGATGATACAAGTTATGAAAATTTAATGTGAAGTTTGACCTTCAAAGCATCAAAGGTCAAGTTTAAGGTCACTAAATGAAAGTTCACATACATGCACAAGGCCTTCTATATGCCTGTAAGACAATCCTAAGCTGAAGAAGTTTTGGTGATGCAAGTCAATGAAACTAAAATTTTGAGGGCCCATAAAATGGGAAAATTCATCAGGCCAAAAAAAAGACAAAACACGTTCTGGATGACGGACAACGGCCGCCGGACGACAGGCGACAGACGAAAAACCACAACAAAAGCTTATCGGCCCAACTGCCCCCCCAAAACCTAATTACTGGTAATGAGTCTCCTACATCCCTTTGGAGGAATTCTGGACCATTCTTAACGGAATTGTTTTAACTCAGCTACATTGGAGAGTTTCTGAGCATGCCTGTTTAAGGTCATGGAATAGCATTTCTTTTGGATTCAAGTCATAACTTTGACTAGACCACTCCAAAATCTTCACTTTCTTTCTTTTGAGCCCTTCAGAGGTGGACTTGCCTGTGTGCTTTGGATCATTGTCCTGCTGCATAACCCATCTGCACTTGAGCTTTAGGTCACAAACTAAAGGTTGTACATTATCCTTCAGTATTTTCAAGAGCAGAATTTGTGGTTCCATAGTTATGGCGAGTTCCCCAGGTACTGAAACAGCAAAATAACCCCAGACCATCACAGCACCGTGTTTGACTGTTGGTAGGATGTTCTTATTCTGAAATGCTGTGTTAGTTTTATGCCAGAAGTAACAGGATCATGTCTTCCATAACTTTAATTTTTGACTCATCAGTCCACAGAACATTGTCCGAAAAGTCTTGGGGGTCATCAAAATGTTTTTGGCAAATGTGAGCTTTTGTGTTCTTTTTGGTTTTTGCCTTGCAGCTTTCCCATGGATGCTATTTTTGTCCATTCTTTCTTGCTGTGGAATCATGAACACTGACATTAACTGAGGCCAGCAGTTCTTTTGATGTACGTATGGCTACTTTTGTGACATCCTGAATAAATCGCTATGCTTTTGGAGTAATTTTGGTTGGCTCGCCACTCCTGGGAAGGTTAACCAAAGTTTTCTTTATTTGTAGATAGTGGCTCTAACTGTGATTTGCTGGAATCCTGTAGCCTTAGAAATGGCTTTGCAACCCTTGCCAGACTGAAAAATGGTAAGAACTTTGTTTCTCCTCTGTTCTTGAATTTCTTTAGACGACATCCTGCTGGAAAAACCAGCATGGACCAGCACCAAAAGACAACATATGCTGGTATGACGCCCATCTACGCCTATGACCAGCGTATGTTGTGTTTTGGTGCTGGTCCATGCTGGTTTTTCCAGCAGGGCAGTACTGCGTGTTGCTTTTTACCTACTTCATATTGCAGAGGGGTTCTATTTAAGTAATGTTTAGATTCAGCAGGGCTGGCAGTAGTCATCCCTGGATGGGTATAATGAAATTGAAACCCATTATCAATTAATTTGGTGGATTTTATAACTAAGAGGGTTGGATGGCTTTTTTCCCTCAATAAATAGTAACATCATTTAAAAACTGCATTGTGAGTTTACTCAGGTGATTTTTGTGTAATTTTAAAATTAGTTTGTTGATCTGAAAAATTTAAATGTGAAAAATATGCAAAAAAAAAAAAATACTTAAGTACTTTTTCACAGTACTGAACTTCATTAAGGTGCAGTTATAAGAAAATAATGTACACCCCTCAGCGGCGGCTGGTGAAAAATATTCTAGGTGGGGCTGTGCTGCGCCACACTCAGTTTTCAGTAACCATCCCACTAGAATTCAACAAAAACGGCAGGATACCAGTGCCTTGTGGAATAGTTGGTAATTATTAGATTCCAGTGATAAACATCTGAGTCATTTATACACAAAAACAGACAGATAACAGTATACTGAATACTGCACAAACTAAAGCTTTCCATTTCAAGCTCAACTAGAAAGCAATGAATTGACTTGTGTATTTTTACAGATAACATCTGTTGGAAAAAATGCATAGAAAACTAAATCAGAATAATATAATTAATTCAGCTGTGAGAATGTTTCTCTTCTCTGAGCACGTCTCTATAAGTTTCTTTATTTCGCTGATTTGCTCTGCTTTGGGTTAACCTTGTCTATAGGCGAGCCAGCTACCTAACTTGTAAGCAAGCTTTTTCGAACGCAGAAGTATGAGTTGGTGTAACATAAGGCCGAGGCAATTCACCCGGCAGCCGAGTACCAAAAAACTGTTTGACCATTCACCCGGCTGCCAAACTTTACGTATCTGTAAACAAACCACTTGTTGTAGTGTTTGTTCCTGTCAGCGATCTTCTTATCTGTGGTCTATATAGTTTTGCAATTGTCTTCAACCCATTGATCTGTGTTTTTGTTGCCATATTGATTAATAACTTTAAATAATTTGTCATAGTTGTTGAAAGTTTGTCCACTTCTTATTAGCGTCATTTAAATTATTGCTCGATTGAAATGCCGCACATATGTAAAATTTGCATCCTCCTCTCGTGGAAGGCCCCCTTGCCTTCCCTGCCAGGCAAATAGCCACTAACAATTTAGATACCCACCTGCAAGGCGAATAGCCACTTCCTTTACATAAAGAATATTGCTCGGCAATGACCTGCGCTTTGCGTGTATTTACATCAACGACCATGTTCTGTCAGGCTTGGTGCACTCGATGTAAGTGCAAACTAGAGAACTCTCTTCCCCCCAACCACCCTCTCCCCCTTTTTTCTTTCATCCCCTCCTCTATTACAAAACACCCATTACTTAAAATTAAATTGAATAATTTATTTTTGAAAACTTGATCTTTAATTTTATAACTTCTCTTATGTGCAAGCTTGAACAAGGCAAACAAACACAATTCGAAGGAAAATAGTAAAAGGCACATCTGTATGTCTGAGATAAATATCTTAATTAGTTTCTGAGATACAGCTCAGGGAACAAACCCTACCTCCATTTTTAGAGTAAGGCTGAAGGGTTACCATGGAAACAAGAAATATTAAACAAGTAATTTCAAGGAAAAAGGCACATCTACATGCCACGTTGAAAGCGTGTGCAGTGTCTGAGGTAAATATATTAACTAGTTTGTGAGATACAGTCCAGAAACGAATCATAGCCCCATTTTGAGACTAAGTCCAAACTGTTACCATGGAAACAAGAAAAATAAAAAAGTAATCTTAGCAAAAATAGCAAAAGGCATTACGACATACAATGTTGAAAGAGTGTGCAAGGTTTTATGTAAATAATTTAAACGGTTTCTGAGATACAGCCTGGAAACAAACCCTAACCTCATTTAGTGACTAAGGGTGCGCTCCGATTACCCTGTAGTTCCCTGTGAAGTGGGATGGTCAGGGAGGTCAGCCATGTTAAGGAAGATTCCAAACCGAAGGGAGCAAAGAACGCTCAGTTCAAAGGGAACTGCAAACTGTGTGGGAGGAACTGGACAGTGGTTCATCACTTCACCGGAAGTTGACAACCAAAGTCAACCAATCAATCATTGCGCCTCGCTGGACGCGAAAATCAGTGCGCTACAATGGAGACAGCGAAGGAGTTCGTGTATGTCTGTGAGTACTGTCACAGTAATTATCACAAATGATGTTAACCATTTTAGTGGTTAAGTCAAAACAACAATGCGCAAATAATTTAATTATCAAATGAACTTATTTTAGGGAAAAGAGCTATTGTTGACTTTCAGAACGTAGGTTTGGCGAGTTAGAACACGGTTAACCTTAGCAAGCTATTTAGCTAAGCTACCAGCCATAAGCTCAATATTACATTTGGCTAACATGACTCTACGACTCCGTGTAACTTCAGTATTAGAACAAAGGGTAACGTTAGTCGGCAGCTAATTTAACCGCCGTTGTTGGAAGTAAAAGCAACACCTATATTTCCATGGCAACGCACTGAGGAAATGATGTATGCTTTAGTGATGTCGCAGGGTGTTCCAAATGCAAAGTGTTTTGCCGAAGGAAGTTCCCTTCACCGACATTCCCTCTTCAGGGAGCAGGGAGTAGGGAGGACCGTACTGTACACTGTGGAACGGAACGCAGCCTAAGTTCGAACAGTTACTATGGATTAAATTAAATGTTTAAATTTTTTGTATTTGAATGAAATAAGATGAAGTTATATAAAAATAAAGAAATATAACCTTACCTCGTCCATGTACATGGTTTCGCCGCTCCTGTTTGAGTCACGTCAGAGAATTTAGCTGTCAGCGGTGCATGTAAATTGACGAAGACAACAACTCCCATGATTCCACGCGACCCCATTGCATCATCAAACTTGGCCTCTTGTTATTGTTTGGTTAAGCGCCCTCTAGCAGCAGAGAATTACATATTGGGCCTTTACACATCCTTGGAGACGGGAATTTTCCCAACTGCTTTTAAAGTAGGTGTTGTGAAACCCCTATTAAAAAAATCAAACTTGGATCCCAGTAACCTCAATAACTACAGGCCCGTCTCCAACCTCCCCTTTATGAGCAAGGTGCTTGAAAAAGTAGTTTTTAATCAACTGACAACCTTCCTGAATGAAAATACTATTTTAGAGAAGTTTTGGTCAGGTTTCAGGTCAATGCACAGCACTGAGACTGCTTTAACTAAAATAGTTAATGATCTTCGATTGAGTGCTGATGCAAACTTGGTTTCAATTCTCATTCTTTTAGATTTGTGTGCAGCACTTGACACAATTGACCATGCGATTCTTATGAATCATCTTGAAAATTGGGTTTCTCTCTTTAAATCTGCTCTGAATTGGTTCAGAACGTATATAACAGATGGACAATTTTATGTTAGCAAGTCTGAAAAATATGACATATCTCATGGTGTTGCACAAGGGAGCTGCCTTGGTCCGCTTCTTTTCTCTTTATATATGCCTCCGCTCGGCGACATAATCGGGTAACATAATGTTGACTTTCACAGCTATGCTGATGAAACGCAATTATATATTTCTGTTGAACCAAACGATCCCAATGCCCTGTGCTCCCTGACAAACTGTCTGCCTGCAATTAATCAATGGATGAGCAATAACTTTCTGAAACTAAATGAAGATAAGACGGAAATACTTTTAATTGGCCCCAGAGATAGAAGCAATGCGCTTTAAAACAGGTTGGGAAACCTGGCTCCCAATATAAAATCTGAGGTAACAAGCCTAGGTGTCATTTTAGACTGACTCTGATTTAACTTTTAAACCACACATTGACAAAGTGACCAAAACAGCATTCTTTCACCTAAGAAACACTGCCAAAGTTTGGCCGTTTTTAACTCAACAGGATGCTGAGAAGCTAATTCATGCTTTTATTTCAAGCAGATTGGACTACTGCAATGCACTCTTTACTGGTCTTCCAAAAAAGACAGTAGATAAATTACAACAAATCCAGAACTCCGCTGCTAGACTTTTAACAAAAACGCGGAAGCGAAAGCACATAACCCCGATTTTAGCAGCACTGCGCTGGCTCCCTATAGCTTTTAGAATTGATTTTAAGGTCCTTCTGCTTGTTTACAAAGCACTTAATGGTTTAGCACCTGCGTATTTATCAGATTCCTTGTTGTCTTACATTCCTCCACCTCCGTTCAACCCCCTTGCCACTCCGACTGCCCATCCACGGGCCATCAGGGAAGTTAAAAACAAGAACAGCTTTCAATTTACTATGGGTATGCCTTGGATAGGCATTTTTTGGCAAATGTTACTGGAGTGGTGAGGGGTTAAGATCCTCTGAGTTGGGGCTTCTAAAAGTTCCCAGGGCCTCACAGAAGAAAATTGGGGATGCTGCTTTTTTCCAATATGCACCAAACTTATGGAACACCCTGCCGAGAAGTATTAGAGAGGCTAGGTCAGTGGACATTTTTAAACGGCAACTAAAAACATATCTTTTTAATCTAGCTTATAATTTGTGAATCTGTTTTACTTCTTTTGTTATATTCTCCCAGTTTTATTGTTATTCTTTTTATTGGTTATTGTTTTATTATTTTATTGTATGATTATTTTAACTATTTTATAGTTCTTATTCTTCCATTTTATTTCTGTCCCGATTATTTTGACTGTATATGATTTTACTCACACAGTCTTCTGTATGATTTGTTCTTAAACTGCCTTTTCTCCTGTAATTGTGTTGATTTTATTCCTGCATGTAAAGCACTTTGAGCTGCATTTTTTTGCATGAAAGGTGCTATATAAAAAAAGATTATCATAACCATAATAAATAAATTAATAAATTAATAAATAGAAAAAACCTTGAAGTTGCAGCCAAGTCTCCATCAAACACACTCTTAAACATAAACTTAACTTCTCAGCATTCCCCTAGGTGGCACTCCAAGCACTGAAACCAGAACTTGTACAGCTCATCTGTTCACATTCTAGTGGATGAATAATTTTGCAAAATTCAAATGAAAATATGCAACCACGATTAAAGTTAAACAACCTACAAAAAAGTCAGGTAGAACTAAGTTAAGTCACATCACTGACTTTTATCTCCAGAAATGATATATTTGTGTCATAAGCTTTCTGAAAATACGTTGTATACGGTCATGAGCAAAAGAAAGTACACCCTCTCCTACTATTATGACCTGATACGTATAACCATAGAACTTCAGTTCTATGATTATACGTATCAGGTCATAGTAAAAAAATTGCTGGTCCTAATCAGGCCCTAAAATTATGTCAATCTAACCTCAGGTGTAGAACAACACACAACAGATTCCACCATGCTATTATTTATTTTACAAAAATTAAGCCAAAATGCAGAAGCCATGTGTGAAAAACTAGACTTTTTTTCTTATCAGTGTACAGTGATGCACTTCTGTATTTTTGTTTTCATTAGATAACAATAAAACTTTGTTCAATGAACATTAAATCTTTGTATTATTATTTTTTTAAACTTGTTGAATTCAGTTAGAACCTTGTAAATATGTCTAATAGTCCATTCATTAAGGTTACAAGGTACTCTGTCGTTAATTCCTAAATAACCCATAAAATTCCATTTGAATTACTGAAATCTTTTAACAGTGAGAAAGTGTTAGTTGATTAATACATTCAGTGTTTTACTTAAGTGTGTCAACATAAAGATCTCCTACACCCAACGGCCAAACTTTGCAAGCTAACTCCTCAAAACTTTGTAAATGTTAGTTAGAACGCTGTAATTCTAAGGTCGCGATATGTTGCTCTAAAATCTCTATGTACTTTTCTGCATTGATGGTGCCATCACAGAAGTGCAAGTTAGCTTTGCCCAGGGCACTGACACACCCCCATACGATGACAGACCTTAGTTCCTGGACTTGTTGCTGGTAACATTCTGGATGGTCCCTCTCATCTCCGCTCTGGAGCACATGGCGTCCATGTCTTCCAATGACGACCTGAAATATTGACTCTTCTGACCACAGTACATGTTCCCACTGAGTCATGGTGCATCCCCGATGCCTCCAAGCCAAGAAGTCGATTACGCCTCTGGACACAGTTAATGTAAGATTTCCTTTTACCATAGTAAAGTTTTAAGTGGCATTCATGGATGCAGCTCCATATTGTTGTGCTTGAAAAAGATTTTCCAAAGTAAGTCTGAGCCCATGTGGTTATATCAGCTATGGATGAATGTCCTTTCTTGATACAGTGCCATCTCAGGGATCGCAGATCATGAGCATTCGGTTTAGCTTTGCGCCCGTGCCCTTTACGCTCCACAATTCGTCAAGATTCCTTGGATCTTTTACATTTATTATGCACAGTAAAGGATGGAATATCCAAATCTCTTCCTGTTTTTCTTTGTGGAACATTGGACCTCATTCACCAATATCTTCCTAGGTATTCACTTCAATTCCTTCTTAAATTTTTCTTTAGAGAGTTCTTAAGAAAACGCTACTTCAGTTTCATGAACATATTCTTACCCCGCAAAATCGTTCGCACTTGTGTTCTTAGATTGATGAATGCCATTCTCCTCGTAAATTGAACGCACGTGCCAGTTGTCCCTAATTAGCATAAGTAAACGCCCACAAATGCCCTTTAAAGAGCATGAAATGGAAGGGTCGTGTGCAAACTTAGACAGAAATCACAAAGAGTTTCCTTGAGGGAAAGTAGAGGAAATGCCAAAACAAAAATCTAAAAATGGAGCACCAGAATCAAAACGCAATTAGTAGGTCTGAAGTGAAGGTACTGCTACAGGAAGTGAACTGCAAAAAAGCTGTGATATTTAGTGGTGTTAGTTCTGAATATAAAATCACACACAAAAAAGATGCATGGGATGCAGTTATCCTTTCTGTGAATGCTTTATCTGCGGAGGGGTGCACAACGGATGAGGTTAAAAAGAAATACTTTGACTTGAAATTTGACACAAAAAAATAAAAAATTAATTAATTGATTCAAAATTCAGATGATAAATGCACAGCACTAGAAGGGGGATAGCAGGCAACAAATTGTCTGAGCTGGACCAGCGCATCAGGGCCATCATTGATAGATGGCACTATCAGGTGTGCCATCAGCTGAGTGTCTGGACACAGACCTGGGCCCTGAGTGAGCGCCTTCATCTCAACCTTATCTATCTCCTATGCAAGAAAAATCAGAGGGCAAGCTATTTTTCTCTGATAATATAATTTATAACGAGTGTCCAAAGACAGATCTAACTTGCAACATCGTGTTTAAAAAGAATGCCTGCTTGTATTCGAAATTAAGACATTTGGGCCTATTCAACAATCGCCAATGAAAGTCACAACAGTTTTTTAATTATCAATTATCAACAAATGAAGTCCTGAGCCAACCACCCTCTGAGGCGCAACCTGGAACCTTGCAGTCCAACCCAGCGCTGTCAGTGCCTCCCCACAGCAGTAACTCCAGTCTCTCAGCTCCTACTGTAGGGTCCCAGCGGCTAAAAAACCCCAGGTGGAGAGTACCTTCACACTGTGGCGGCACAGGGTTAGACTGTCTTGTATGGCTCCAAAGTGCTGGCTCCAAATGATCACAAAGGTCCAAGAGGACAGCTCTGGGAAGCCTAAAGATTCCCAATAACTCCCACTCTCTGCAAATACATCTACAGTGCTGTGAAAAAGTATTTGCCCCCTTCCTGATTTCTTTTTTTTTTTTTTTTTTTGCATATTTCTCACACTTAAATGTTTCAGATCATCAAACAAATTTTTATATTTGACAGAGATAACCTGAGTAAATACAAAATGCAGTTTTTAAATGATGTTTTCATTAGTTAAGGGAAAAAAAGCTCTCCAAACCTACCTGGCCCTGTGTGAAAAAGTAATTGCCCCCTGAACCTAAACTTACTCTCGGCGACAACAACTGCAATCAAGCGTTTGCAATAACTGGCAATGAGTCTTTCGCCTTGCTGTAGAGGAATTTTGGCCCACTCTTCTTTGAAGAATTGTTTTAATTTAGCCACATTGGAGGTTTTTCGAGCATGAACAGTCTGTTTAAGGTCATGCCACAGCATCTCAATTGGATTTAAGTCCGGACTTTGACTAGCCACTTCAAAACCATCACTTTGTTTTTTTAAGCCATTCAGAGGTGGACTTGCTGGTGTGTTTTGAATGATTGTCCTGCTGCATCACCCAAGTGCACTTGAGCTTGAGGTCACAAACTGATGGTCGGACATTCTCCTTCAGGATTTTCTGCTAGAGAGCAGAATTCATGGTTCCATCAATTATGGCAAGTCGACCAGGTCCTGAAGCAGCAAAGCAGGCCCAGACCATCACACTTCCATCACCATGTTTGACTGTTGGTATGATGTTCTTTTCATGAAATGCTGTGTTACTTTTACAACAGATGTATCGGGACGCATACCTTCCAATAAGTTCAACTTTTGTCTCATCAGTCCACAAAATATTTTCCCAAAAGTCTTGGGGATCATCAAGATGTTTTTTGGCAAATGTGAGACGAGCCTTTGTGTTCTTTTTGCTCAGCGGTGGTTTTCGCCTTGGAACTCCCCCATGGATGCCATTTTTGCCCAGTGTCTTTATTATTATTGAATCATGAACACTGACTTTAACTGAGGCAAGTAAAGCCTGCAGTTCTTTAGATGTTGTTCTGGGTTCTTTTGTGACCTCCTAGATGAGTCATCGATGCGCTCTTGGAGCAATTCTGGTAGGCTGACCACTCCTGGGAAGGTTCACCACTGTTCTAAGTTTTCTTCATTTGTGAATAATGGCTCTCACCGTGGTTCACTGGAGTCCCAAAGCCTTAGAAATGGCTTTGTAACCCTTTCCAGACTGATAGATGTCAATGACTTTTTTTCTTATCTGTTCTTGAATTTCTTTAGATTGTGGCATTATGTATTGCTTTTTGAGATCCATTAGCCTACTTCACTTTGTCAGACAAGTTCTATTTAGGTGATTTCTTGATTCAACAGGTCTGGCAGTAATCAGGCCTGAGTGTGGTTAGTGAAATTGAACAAAAAAATTTGGTTTATCACAGTTCATTCATTATTTAACAGGGGGGGGATTACTTTTTCACATGGGCCCGGGTAGGTTTGGATAGCTTTTTTCCCCTCAATAATTTATATCATTATTTAAGAACTGCATTTTGTATTTACTCGGGTTATCTTTGTCTAATATTAAGATTTGTTTGATGATCTGAAACATTTAAGTGTGAAAAATATGCAAAAAAATAAGAAATCAGGAAGGGGGCAAATACTTTTTCACGGCACTGTTTATGGTCATGGAAAATTCATTCCCTCCATAGGGCACCATCTGCAATATCTAGCAGTAGCAGTAAATATGCCATTGTGTGAACAGAAGTTTTCTTTTCGGCCAATAAATGAGGTGACAATCACTGAATGAATGGAATATGGTTCCCAAGTAACATGACTGAAGTAAGTTGAAGTGCAGTGCAACGTTCTGCTCAATAAAGTGAGTCGCCATTGGCGCGGGACTTAGTGCATTTATGACAAATTTAGCGACTATCAGGACAGAGATCCTAAAATACTCCGTGTCCGAAAGTCATAAAAGTTCTAATTTTTAGAGTATTCCAGGAATTATTAGACGTACAAACTTGGCCATGTTTGTGTTCGACCTTCACAGAATGCAAATTGATAGCTTTCGATTTTTCTTGGTCTTTTTATTCGTCTGTTTTCTTCCGTTGAAGATAGACAACAGTCTTTATTTATTTCCACACCAGAGATAAAATAGTGCTTGTAATCAGTGAGCAAATCAATTCCATGACCATTGACATTGTGAATTAAATATCGCATGCACGATCAAGACTGTCTGACGCGAAATGCAAAATACTCCATGTCTGGCAGCCAGCAAAAAGTAAAAGTATTGATATGAGAACAGATTTATGACGAAATAAAGAATAAAAATATATCACCAACAAACAGAACACATGGCCTGCAAATAAATAAATCGCAGTGTTCATTGGATGTTCTGTTTGTTGTTAAAATGTTTCTTTTTATTCTTTATTTCGTTATATATCAATCTGTTCTAATCGTCCTCTTTTTTTTTTTTGGCTGTCAGAAACAGAGTATTTTGCATTCAATGTTCGACAGGCATTTTACATTGTCCCGCGCCAATGTCGACTCACTTTATTGAGCAGAGCTTAAACAGAAACATTGATTGAAATTCTCGGTACTCATCTTGAAGAACTGAGCCCTCTTATCAAAACATTCATGTTTAATATCTAAAAGATTCAGTAGATTTGAAGAAATTAAAAACAATAATCGACTGTTGGGACACGGAGTTATATTGAAACCATCCAACTGTCGGACACGGAGATATATTAAAACCCTGTCCGACTTTCGGACAAGTAGACACTGCGTACATCGCAAGTCAATGCAAAGACGCAAATACACGCATGTATTCGCGTCTTTGCATTGACTTTGACTGTAATCAGTTGTGCGCAAAATTCGTTTCAAGGTCCAGTGTGCAAGCAGCTTTTACTGAGCATAGAACGCATTATATATATATATATATATATATATATATATATATATATATATATATAAAATGCCGAGGCAGTTTGTGGTTGGTTGAGAAAGATGTGAAGTCGTTAGTTTGCATCACATATTCAGCTGCATTGATTAAGCCAGGTCGAGTTTCCATTATGCGTGCCAAACGCCTTTAATCTGACATCAGGACAATCGATACAGATACTATAATTTATGTCCTGATTCAGATAGTTACATTAAATAGTGGTTGCTGTAATTATTTATTGCATTGAAATGTGCCTGACATTCTGGAAACCTGCCTAGAGGTTTCAGTGACGTGTGCGCACTGTGCGCCGGTCAGCCAAATTACCACTGCACAGAAAGTAAACCAGGTTGGAGCTGGCGAGCTTTCTGCACAATTTCGGCAGAGCCTTGATCCACGAAATTGTCACTGCGTCATAATGAATATGTGACACCTCCCCCTACTATGCCGCCACACCCATCTCGGCGCACGTCCGTCTACCAAATTACCAAAGTGACTGCGCACGGTGTTGCACCGCAAGAAATTACCACTGCGCGGGCTGCACCTGAAGAAATTACCACTGCGTGGGCTGCGCCACGCTGCGCCACCCTGAGCTGCGCCAAGAAATTAGAGCCCCTTGAATAATATCTGAAAGGAGTGAAAAGAACTTGCTTCTGATTGGCTGACAACTGAAGGTCAAGTCAGACACATGGAAGAAATTCAGATTAATTACTGACGGTGACAATGTCTCTGTCGCTTTTGCTGCTACTCAAAGGGCTGTTTTTTTTGTGGCCACTTCATTTTTCAGCCAAACTGAAAATAATAACGAAGACATTTCAAATTTAATATGGGGTTCTCTGTATTTGATAATAGAAGCGATACAGATGGGTTGCAGGCAGTGTATTTCTGAATCACTGACCTGCGACTTAAGACCAGGTTTTTGTTGGTCAATAGCGCGATCCCTTTTTGCTGTCTCAAGATAGCAATGCACCTGACCACACCTCATTTTAAGATCAACTCGCCCATGGGCACTCAGTTTGGCACAATTACACTTCCTACTAATACAAACTGGGCGCTGGACGGGATAATGACATTTGTGCCGGTACATAAACTTGCAAAGACACTAGCATCAATCTTTGCGCCACCATGCGCCAGGTGTAAGATAGGACCCTAAAGATTCAAATTTGAGATATATTAAAACACTGCCAACTTGAATTCTTGAAAAAATGTATGAACTCTCTACAACAGTATCATTGAATGACTGCAGTCATGATTAATCACCCCATTAAATCCATCATTATTGAGCTATCTTATTGTTGAGTCAAGAGTCATGAGTGATGAATCGCATCCCTCATGACTATCTGAAGAGTCTTTACTCAACCAATTCCAACTAATTATTTTTGAATTACTGGTCAAAAAATTTGTCTAAAATGCTCCAAAATAAGGCTCAGATTGCACCAGCAAGCATCGGAAACCCCAGAACTTCCACCTGATTCTCGTTGTACTAAACTCTTACCGAACCGTGACCCCAAAACCGAGGTGAATACCAAACCGTGACTTCTGTGAATTGTTACACCCCTAATATGTAGAGTTAACTCGCATAAAATTTGACTTTATCCGGGGTGAATTTCAACAATAAATAACTTAGAAACAAACTGGCAATCTGCTTCAACAGCGTTCCTATTTAAGCATTACATGCTAAGAACTCCTCTTACTGAAGGGTACAACGTAGTGCCCCACCTGGGGTTAACATCTGCAGACTGTCCACAATGCCCAGTTCCTTAATGTCAAAGGTACACTATATTGTCAGTCTGGGAAAAATAATTAGCCTGTCACACTGACATCCTTTCAAACTAAATAAAAGATTAAGGAATGCTTTGGAAAGACTACAGAAGAGCAGGTTGTACAGAACTGCTCTTTCAGACACAGACACTCCTGTAAGTGTCTACTAGAGTAATGGGCTCCTCCCGCTCTATTTCTTAACAGTTTTATTAACTTTAATAACCCCAAGCCTTCCCTGTATGAAACCATCCTGAAACTAATCACACCAATTACATTTGCTACCGCATATACAATGCAAAACATTCACATGTATAAATGCAAACATTGACATACACACACTACCACACAGGCATGCACACACAAACACACGCATACACACACGCACACACAAACATAGAATTCTGCATACATGCAGAACGCAGACATACAAGCACACTTCCACGTGCACACACACTAACAGCCTCACACGCACATTACTAAGCAGAAAAAAAGATTTCAAATGACAAAGAGAAAAAAGTTAATCTCTGGCAGGTGTGGACAGAGCTCTTCTGTCTTGTATCACTTGGTGAACAAAATGCTTTGTATTTTGTCTTGGCGTAGGAGAGGGAGTGATGGGGGCGGAGTGGTTATACCTGCTCCTCTAGGGTTCAAACGATGCCCAGAGGGCCGCATGGAGCACATAAATACAGAAGTAATGGACTTTCCTGAGGCAGCCCAGCCAGCGCAAAGTATGATAGAAGTACGCTGAAAATAAACACAGAAGAGCACTGAGTACCCAAGTATTTCAGCCACACTGGTGGGGGAATTGTGTTTAATATACACTTAACAAAAATATAAACGCCCTATTTGACACTTTTAAACTTTAATTAGCATTAAGGGTTTTACAAAATATTAAGTCAAACACAATTCATTTTATCGTTCAATATGCAACAGATTACTGTTCATTAAAGCAAGATAGTGGTGTATGGCAATCAGGGATACTCGTAGACACGGTTGGGATGAGGACGATGAGCGTGTAGGTTCGCTTCTCTCAGGCGGTTCCGGACAGTTTGAGGTGTGATACGTCTGTTGTGCAGACAAACAGTTTCATCTGCTGTGCGTGTTGCTGGTCTGAGGCGATCACGCAAGTGGAGAAGCCGGATGTGACGATCTTGTGCTCGTATGGTCACACGTGGACGACGAGGGTGAGGTTGATTTGCTGTACTGCCAGTCTGTCTAAAACAAACTCTTAAACGCTCAATTGTCCGATAGTGAACATTCAGCTATGCAGCAACCGCTCTGGTGGACATTCCTGCATCCAGCATTCCTATGGCATGTTCCCGCATGATTTGCGACATTTGTGGTGAATTTTGATGAAATTTGACATTTTGGGATGGCCTTTTATTGTCCCTAGTTTTAAGGAGTGTCTGAGTTCTGTTCACCCTGTTTGAGCAGCGTCTGCACATGCCACACCTGTGTTGTGGGTGGAATCAATGCATCACGGAGCAAGTGCTCACTGGCAGAGATGAACACAAATGTTGCAGACAAATCAAGACAAATAACCATTTTGCACAATAAACACATTATCAGCTCATTTAGGTTGACAGATTTCATGTTACATAAATAATTTACATGGGGCGTTTATATTTTGTTAAGTCTAAGTACAAAGGCCTAGTGTAAACCTAGTCCCCTTAAACTACACATCCCACACCCCTTTTCTAGATACCTGAAACGGAACACTCCTACTCTGCACAAAATTATCGATTTGGATTTTTTTATACACTGCCACTCGGGGGGGGGGGGTGATTATGGCAAAAAATGGATTGTATTGTCAGTCATAAAGAGCTTGCGAAAAATCCTAGGTCTTTCTCCAAATCTCGATTCACAACATAATGGTCTCCCCCCTCTCAGGTTCCATACTGTCTCTTCCTCAGGGCTCCAAATTACTCCCATAGTCATTGGCCCTATTTGTACATGAATTACATGCACTGCCCAGCAAGGGGACACCCTACTGAAGATATGGTTCTAAGGTGGCAAAACTATCTATTAGCCCTCTGTACCATCAGTCTATTAAAATGCTAGCAAGCTTTTTTTTTGCAGTGTATAATTAATTGTGAATTCAGTATGGTTGCTGGATTGTTAAGTTTATTTCCTACAAAGCCTACCAGTCAGTTTGTGCCTTCTAGCATTGAGCTATGCTCTTCTTCCGTGTGTTTTCAGCAAATTAATGATAAAGAAAGAAGTAATCACTCTTCAGAGTCTTATTAATAGGAACAAGCTCTCAAGCCTTAATATTGATCTCCAAGACTGGGACTGCGTTCTTGTTGAACCATTGTCCCAGCCATTCCTCTGAATCAGTTCATTAGGAACACCTCCAAAGCCTTCATCAGTCTCCAGGATTGGGACTGCATGCCATCTGAAGCCTTCGGTTCTACTATCAGGCAGTTCTGCTTCTGCAAGAGGGATTCCCCACCTGACTTCTACCCTGGGATGGCACTAGTCTGGGCGCAGACACACCCCTACCCTCTCCAGTCATTAGGCTTTTCCCTCTTCTGTTACCGTATTCCTGTTACTACAGACTCCCTTGTAGATTTTACCCTCTATATTGGCTTCTTGTCTGGATCATAACAACACCATCATGATCAACAACTAGACATCATATTCAAAATAGCATATTCATAAAGTAGCTTTTTTCCTCTCACTGTACAACAGCCATACCTGCTTAAGATCATAGACAGTTCGGAAAACACAACATCATCTCTACCTGGTTGGCAGAATATTTGAAAAATCACCCCTTAGAGAGAAAAAAGGACAAAACACCAGACACAACCACACCAGTACCAGCTATTCTCTCCTTACGCCCAGCGTAAAGTGAGACTTAAAAATCTACCAGAGGGGCAGGAAGTGTGTGAGATCAAAGCTTGGCATTCAAGGGGCATGGAAGGCTGGCTCAAGCTAGAAATGAATGATGAATCGCAGCTGGTGTGGATGGGACAGACTCGGCAAGCTGGATTTGTTCACTGTGATATATCATGCGATACCATGGATTTTTGTGCCAAAGAAGAAAAAACATGGGGGGCCGGAAAATAAATAATCATTTTATGAATGAAACAAGTGTGTCTGAAAACAGCTACTAAGAAGATTTGCAGGCATCAGTGAACGTTGCAAAGTACCCCATTAAATTCATAATGAGAATTTTTTCTTGTTACAGAAGCTCCATTAGGGTTCAGCTATTGGCGCTTTCCCAAGAGGTGTGAAACTTCCCTCAGACAAAATGAGATATTTCTTATATATTTTTGAATATGTAAGGATATAACGCTAGCTAGAGCAAAGTTACCGTGATGACGTAATGTCAACATCTTTAAACTGCAGTGACTTTATGCTTGGTTTATACTGTTCTAATATAAAAGGCATCAAACTTACACGTAATATGAGGTAATCAGAGTTATATCCCAAGCAGTGGCGGGTCTAGAACTGGGAATTGGGGTGGCACAGACATGTCCCTTCTAGTCCTGGGAATCATTTTCCTTTATTGATGCGTTTTCCAATTATTGTAATGGGCAACTGGTTTATCTCCATATGCGATCTAACTGCGATGAAATCATGGGCTAATTTCAATAGGCTACAGTGGCAAAACCAGAACTGAGAATTGGGGTGCACAAAAACATTCGTTTTAGTCCTGACCTGTTCTCAGTCATTTTCATAATTAACAAAAGGTTCACTCCGAGAGCACTTCACACTTAACAGGTGCTACTTGTTCTCCCCAATGAGGTAAGATGACAATCATTCATCTGGATGCGTATTTGCTGTATTTAAATCAACGTTGTTCAAAATTGCATGCCTGTGGACTCTCAAGCAAATCGCTTGAGCCACAGGCTTTTTATAGCCTATTTAACTGCCGAGTGCCACTTTTGTAATCAACCCACGCAATACCGGGAGTGAAAGGCAATATTTCATTGGAACGCGGACCAGTTCAATCAACGTGAAGCACTAGCCTATTAATAAGTAAATTATTTTCCTGTACTGAATTTAGCCCATGACTTCATCGCTGTTAGATGGCATATGGAGAGAAACCGTGTCTTCAGTTGCCAATTACGATAATTGGAAAACGCGTCAATAAAGGAAAATGATTGAGAACTTGCCAGGACGACAAGGGACGTGTCTGTGCCACCCCAATTCCCAGTTCTAGACCCGCCACTGATCCTGAGCATTTGGCCATGGTGCTGCGCCATTCCGAATTCTTTCCCGCCATAGCTGCCCCTTTTCTCATTAAATCCTGCCATAGCTGCCTTTTTTCAGAGTGAAACCCTGCACAGTGGCCTTTTCTTCCCAAGGAAGGTCCACCACGCCTCCTCCCCAACTCCAAGTAACCACACCATACCTGAATTCGTCACTTGCCGCACTTGAACATGGCCGTAGCTGATCTCTCTATTCAACCTCACTCACAGAAAATGATTATGTTCTGAAACCCAGTGCTGCTGATGTGTTGGGTTTTCCTAGGTATTCAGATTGATTTCAGTCCAATTTCCGCTGCGCATAGGAGTGGCGCTTTTGTCGTTTCCCGGAATTCAGCCATATTATTAATGTTATTAGTTCAGTTCAGTCTTTTTGTGTGGAAAATGATAATGAGCAATAGGCAGCAGTAACGCTGTATTTTTTTCAAGTGACATTTGAAACCTATGCTGCGTCCGAATAGTAAAAAAACGTCCTATCCACCAATTCCTAACCCCTTCAGTGGTGGCCCCAGAACTGGGAATGGGGGGGGGGGCAGCATGCAAAGATGCATGGCTTTATGACAACAATTACTCCTAGCTAGTTCTCAATCATTCTCCCTTATTTACGCGTTTTCCAATTATAGTAATAATCCATTGGCAACTGAAGACACGGCTTCTCTCCCCATGCGATCTAATGGCGATGGGCGAAATTCAGTACAGAAAAATAATTTACTTAGGCTAATAGGCCTATGTTTTACGAAGGACAAACGGCTCTGAAACTTCCGCACTGCCTTTTCAGGCGATTTAACTTGCGCTTCACGATCATTTAAATTCCTCGCTTAAAAACGGAAAAACTTCCAAGCATAAAGATTTAAATTCCACGTGAGAATCTCTAAAATTCGCATTGATTGAATAACGAAATATCGCCTTTCACTCTCAGTACAGCGTGGGTTGATTTAAAAGTTGGACGCTGCAATTAAATATTAAAAGTGTGAGACTCAAGCCATATGCGTGAGAGCACACAGGTATGCAATTTTGAATAACGTTGATTTAAATGCAGCAAATACGCGTCCAGATGAATGATTGTCTTCTAACCTAAACAGGGAGAACTAGCAGCACCTGATAGTGTGGAGTGTTCTCAGAGTGAATCTATTATTTATTTTGAAAATGATTGAGAACAGGTCGGGACTAATAATTGTTTTAAAGGGATAGGCCTATTCTGTAATTAGTCACTGTAGTTAGTGACACCGAAAAAAATCCGATGAATATAAAGTAGAAATAACTGAGATTGCGTCAACTTATTCTCGAAAATATGAATGCTCTGTAGGCCTACAGATCATTTTTATCTAGCCTAGCTACTGAACGTTATAGACATATCAGCAGGTTTGGAAAGTGGTGTTAAGTCCTGGAGGGGGGTGCTGTGCTGTGTGTTACAGGCAGCCCCGTCATATAGGGGGGAAAGGTGATGACAATTCTAAGGGCCCACAGTCCATTAGGGCCCACAAAACCCACAGTAGCCGCCATGACAAAATTATTCTGTACAGATTTACCTAATATTCATACTAATGCATCAGAGTTTAAACAAAGCCATTAAGGCATGCAATATTGATGAAATACATTTCAGTAACCCCCGCTTAAAAAATGGTTCGATCCATGCTTCTTGCTTGTATTTGAAAATTGTCTGTGCGTTTTTGCTGGCGAGGTCGCAAACTAAGGCAGCAAACAGGGTGCACCGCCCTTGCAAATATGATGTCCACAAAAAAAAAAACACACACACACAAATCTGGACACCAGAAAAGAATAGAGAGAGGACAGCAGGAGCAAAGCAGGGGTCCAGAACATTACAAAATTCTTTTCAAAGAAATGTGAGAGTATTTAACTAGCTTGCTATGTTAGCTGTTCAGGCTGGCTATTCAGCTGCTAACGTTACGTTAATGTTACATGCGGTCAGCAGTGTAAATAATCGCCTGACAAGAATGACATTACTCAGTTATTAATGGTATCATCCACAGAAAAGATCGGTAAGGTTATCATTCACCAGCCTTTATAATATGCCGTCAAAAAATCCGGTAGCAGCAGCCTAGGACACGTTCTTCCGTTCTTATTATGAGTGGTTACTGCATACTTAGCTCTCTCTAGCTGTAAGTGACTGTACAGGCTAGGTTTGGCTAGCGAACTACATGCAGTCAGTATGGTAACCTTAGGTGTAACTTAAATAATCGCTTGACAAGGCTGACATTACTTTTACCTTAAATGTTTACATAAATGTTTGACATAAGTCTTGTTCACGCAGGGGGTAATTTTGCAGAGCTTGCCCTGCTCTTAACATTAGCAAAATGAAGCTGAGTGCTTAGAGCTATGGTACTGAGAAGCCCATTTAGATTTTGTTTATTCCAAGACTCGGTAGGTTAGTTCTTCATCAGTTGTTCCATAGAACATAACTTTAAATGTTTACAAAAGTAATATGAAATGAAACAATTAAACCTTTATGCACTGCTACTCCAGAATCAGCTGTGGTCACTTCATCTGAACTGGACCCAGCAATAGACCCTCACCACCTGCAGTCTGAAGATGTTTTTGATGGTGAGTGAGTGAGTGAGTGAATGTGAATAAGACAACTAATAATTCATAACTTACATAATGATGCTCTCTTTGTTGAGAGGTTAATAGTAAAAAAGGAAAAAATTAGGTGTATTGCATTAGGCACTGTCAAAAACACTGAGAAACAGAAAAATAAAGAATAACATCATATTTATAATCATATCATATAATAACGCCGCCGTCAGCCTAGCCAATGCCCGGGGATAAAATGGTCTCTAATGCCCCCCCCAAAAGTAGACTATAGAGTTAATGAATAGGCTACAATAATAAAATTAAAAATAGAATGATGAAAAAAATAAATGCTGACAGGACATTTTATGTGATTCTTGTTAAGTGTTGTTTAGATAAATCTATCATGCTTCAAGGATCGCATGTAAAATAAATAATGTAGGCTACTTTTCTCAAACAGATGCATGAATTCACAGATAAATGCAGTGGCGGGCGGACGGACCGGGGGGCGGAAAACATCCCTTGAAATGGGATGAGATTAGTGACCCGATTTCAATTATTGTTCTTGGTCAACATGTTAGTTTCCTTATAATGAAATGTTTAGGCGAGTGAATAATAAATTCTATAAAATGTTTAATTCACATGCCTTAATAAATCTTGCTCTTTTTTTTGTCACAAAAAAACCACTGTTCAACTGGATTGAAATGCGTTTGATTTCTCGTCTTACAGACAATTAGCTACACCTTAGAGGAGAGTTCAAGTGTCTTTTACCAGGAAATTGATTGAAAACAGATCAAGACTAATAAGCAGTTTAAAGACATGTTTATCGCCCTCCTTGTTCTCTGTCCACCACCGCCACTGGATAAATGTCTCAGAAGCCTATTCGAAAATATGTATTCTCAAGGATCACAACAGATAAAATCATGAATATTGTTACATACATACTTAGGTAAATGTTTTGACAGGCCAATTAAAACAAAAACAAAAAAAACATAAAAAACACATCAGCCTATTCATTTGACAAATGAAAGGCACTTTTCTAAAAGTCATGTATAATATCATCGAAATAAATTCTCTTGGCCAGTTCAGGTTCTCTAAACCATTTAGCCTCTCTTGTGACATGGTGGAGCGCAAGTGATTTTTATTAATTTAAGTTCACTGAAAGTCGTATTCCTGCCACCGATCACGGGCAAAGTCAAAAGATCATGACAAGAGGCTCCTCAGAGCCTGTACTCGGGCAGGTCTTGGGCCAATCTATGAAATGGAACAATTAGGACCATTTAAAAAAAAAAAAAAGAAAAAGAACGGGCCAAAACTTAGGCTGCTTCCAAATGTCCGCACTTCACCGTACTAGCAGACTCGCCGGACTTTGCGGGCCCTCACGGGAAGTCAGAGTGCTGAGGGCTGTCCAAATCCACAATTCATCCAGTCCACAAGGGGGCCTCAGCGGACTTTCTGTGGACTTCCAGAAGTCGCTTGGGGTGCAGACTTCAGCAAGACTTCACTGGTTTAATTACCTACAATTCATTGCAATATGGGCGTGACATTTTAATTTTTTTTCTAAATTGCCGACAGAAAAAAAAAAGCACATTTACACACAAAAAACCACATAAACTTATTATAAATTTATAATATTAAAAACGTTACTTGAATAACATAGGCCAGATATAAAATTAAACATCATGATACAGAAATATAGCTGTAAAGGTAATCAATATGCATTTGCAAAACAGAGTGAAACAAACTCCCAGCCTGTCTATCAGCTCCTTTTATAATGCTGCAGACTCCGCTCTTGCAGACTTTACGTGATGATGGTGAAGACGTCACATTACATCGCCTGAAGTCCGTGAGGGGCTCAGTCCATAATTCCAGAGGGTGGAATTTGGATTCAGCCATAGACTCGTGGCTTACTGGCCCGAGTAAAAAATAACGAGGATCTCAGGTGAGCGGCGTGTGTGGTAGCTCATCTCATCAGTCTTTTTTCTTGGCGCTAAAGAAGGACCAAACCACTTGCATTAAGGTAGGGTTGGGGGGGGGGGGTGTAAATCTATTTTTACCACTATGTCATTTGTCAAGGAAAATTAGCAAAATAGAATATATAAAGCTTTTATGTAACTGAGAAATACTATGTTAAATCTTCACAGATATTTATTATGATGAATTTTCCAGCAGATTATTTTAAAATCAGGGGGTCAGTTTCATGCCCCCCCTAGTTTGATGCCCGGGGATAGCAGTCCCCTTTGCCCCCCACTGTTGGCGGCCTTGCATAGTCGTAAATAAATGGCAATGAAAAGTCGGGGGCGGGGGCCCACACTGATATTCTGTCAGGGGGCGCAGAATTCCTAGCAACTGCCCTGGTACCATAGCTCTAAGCACTCAGCTTCCTTTTGCTACTGTTAAGAGGGCAAGCTCTGCAAAATTACCCCCTGCGTGAACAAGACTTATGTCAACAGGCTAAAGTAGCAGTTTTGTTTTAGTAAACATTTTAAGGTAAAAGTAATGTCAGCCTTGTCAAGCGATTATTTAAGTTACACCTAAGGTTACCACACTGACAGCATGTAGTTTGCTAGCCAAACCTAGCCTGTACAGTCACTTACAGCTAGAGAGCGCTAGGTATGCAGTAACCACTCATAATAAGAATGGAGGAGCGTGTCCTAGGCTGCAACTACCTGATTTTTTTGACATATTATAATGGCTGGTGAATGATAACCTTACCGATCTTTTCTGTGGATGATACCGTTAATAACTGAGTAATGTCATTCTTGTCAGGCGATTATTTACACAGCTGACCGCATGTAACATTAATCAGGTTAGCAGCTGAATAGCCAGCCTGAACAGCTAACATTAGCAAGCTAGTTAAATACTCTCACATTTCTTTGAAAAGAATTTTGTAATGTTCTGGACCCCTGCTTTGTTCCTGCTGTCCTCTATTCTTTTCTGGTGTCCAGATTTGTGTGTGTGGTTTTTTTTTTTGGACATCATATTAAAGACTGATGTTTGCTGCCTCTAGTTTGCGACCTCAATGTCAGCACAAACAATTTTTAGAATACAAGCAAGCATGGATCGAACCATTTTTTTGAGAAGGGGTTACTGAAATGCATTTCATCAATATTGCATGCCTTAATGGCTATGTTTAAACTCTGATGCATTAGTATGAATATTAGGTAAATCTATGCAGAATAATTTTGTCATGGCGGCTACTGTGGGTTTTGTGGGCCCTAATGGACTGTGGGCCCTTAGAATTGTCATCACCTTTTCCCCCTATACAACGGCGCTGTATGGTACTGAGAAGCCCATTTGGATTTTGTTTATTCCAAGACTAGGTAGGTTAGTTCTTCATCAGTTGTTCCATGGAACATAACTTTAATGTTTATCTTTAATGTTTACGAAAGTAATATGAAATGGAACAATTAAACCTTTATGCACGGCTACTCCAGAATCACCTGTGGTCACTTCATCAGAACCTGACCCAGCAATAGACCCTCACCACCAGTAGTCTGCATTTGTTTTTGATGGTGAGTGAGTAAGTGAGTGAATGTGAATAAGACAACTAATAATTCATAATTTACATATGATACTCTCGTTGTTGAGAGGTTAATTGTAAAAAAGGAAAAATTGGGTGTATTGCATTAGGACCTGCCAAGAACACTGAGAAACAGAAAAATAAAGAATAACATCATGATACATAGTCGTAAATAAATGGCAATGAAAAGTCAAAATAAATTACCACACTGATATTCTGTCAGGGGGCCCAGAATTCCTAGCAACTGCCCTGGTTACAGGAAGTGCGTAATACTGGGTGTGTATTCAGCATGCACGCAGTGCGTGGCGCGAGTTTTTGAATAGCAGAAGGCTGGTGTTTTTTTTTTTGAAGAGAGGAAGAAAAGAAAAACTAAATAAGGAAAAAATCCTCCGGTGATCCACTGGAAACCCTGGGAAGGATTAAATTGAACTGAAAAAAGACACTGGAAAACCTGCTCCGGGAAAACGGAACTGGCATCTCCCTCACAGTTTGGAATACGTGTCATATTTTTCCAGCTAACAGAGTACGGCGATAAGGTCTGTCAGGACCCCCAATTCTATTTTTTAGAAACGCGCACTTGAGATCTCGGCTTCCCTGTGCTTTATAATCCCGGACGACTGCACCAGCAGCAAGTAAAATCAAATAACTCAAAATATTCCCCGCCCCCAGTCTTCATTCCCAGATTTTTAAGTTTCAATGATTAATCTTTTTTATTTTGCATTCTTGAAAACTTGTGTTTGAGCTTTGGGATTTTTTTATTTAGACTAAAGTTGGATTATTGTACTGCCAAAGTTGTCGCGCCTTTTCTTTTCTTTGAATGTTCGCGGCTTATTGGCAGATTATTGGGATGGATATTACTGCGTTCTACAATGGAAATATACAAAACATAGAACAATCAGGTTATACACTGAATCTTACTTACACTAATTACAACACTAAATGGCATTTACTTACAGAGGATCGCACATTCACATCAACAGTACGTGTCAATAATAAACTATTTTCTCTTTCTCTCTTGAGTGCTCAATATTACAATATCAATTAAAGACTGATGGGCTAAACTATAATGAAATCAATGTCATGCACGTCATTCGTTCAGAATATTATCTGATACACCGCTATATTTCTCTTGAAATAACGGAACACTAGGTCACCACAACGCGAAACGTTGGTTACGTATTGTAACCCCAGATTCTATGAGTATGAGCGTAGCCCTTTAAGGCTGTCGCTATTGGGTTTATCCCTCTGCGCATGCGCAGCTCTGAAGATTTTCTTTCCCGCCATTGTCCTGTACGATGGTCCCAATCAGGTCCGCATCCACCTTATATTACATTCGCATGACCTGAGTTCGGCTCCCAGTAACAGACAGCTTTTTCTTCAGCTGACGATGGTGGAGCATGTGGGGCGGAAACATAAAGGGCTACGCTCATACTCATAGAATCTGGGGTTACAATCGTAACCAACTTTCTATTCGTATGAGCTTAAGCCCTTTAAGGCTGTCGCTATTGGGATAAAAGGCGAAAACGGATGTAGTCTTTGCCCCACTGTGACACCAGCGTAAAAGCATTTACACACATCTGACTTACACAGCAAGCGCAGGAGTCAAAATAAATTACAACTCCACTGCGCTAGTCCCCTTTAACAAAAAAAAATGAGGCAGTGGTTTCAGCATGGACGCTAACCAGAGTTCTCGCATTTCAGAAACGGTGGATTCATCAGCCGGCTGACCTACTGCGTTGTAATGAATAGATTACATCCCCAATCATTCCATTCACGTTACAGACCTGCTACTGTGACAGAGGGGGACGAAAGTTACGCATTGTAACTAGTTCCAAAAGAGAGCAGCGCAGGTTTCAGAGGCCCCTGTCCGACTCCCCATGATAACCAGTTTATGTTGGGGAATGAGCGGGGAGGAACGTCACGTATTGTGACAGTCCCTCGAGCTCAACAAATAAGTGTGATGGGAGACCTGAGCATCTGCCAGTTATGAAGCGCAGCCAATGAAAAACATCACTTCGCGATGAGAAATCAATTCGTTGAATAGATAGACATAAAAGAAGGAACATGCAGATGTCAGCCACTGCTGCTCTCCTGAGTAGAGAAGTGGGGGAGGACAAGCCCTCGTAAAAGTGTGTGAAACTCTGCAGGAGGGCGATTCCCACACTGTTTCGCTTGCGCAAAAGCACTACACCATGATAAGCTGTTTGTAGAGATATCGCTTAAGAGGAGCTTTGGCACGTGTATTAACAATGTGTTATGATTCTGTTCTGTCTGTTATGATTCTGCTCTGCCTGTTATTGTTCTGCCATGTTTATTATGATTCTCCCCTGCCCTGTTATGTTTATGATCATGTTTGTTAGGTTTTGTCATGTTCTGTTTAGTTTTTGTATTTTGCCATGTTTTCGTTTTTGCCATTCCCTTCCACTTCTCTGTTATAATCCGGTCCATGTTTTGCCATGCCCTTCATTGCACTTTGTCTCCCCTGTCTGGTCTCTTGTTTAGTTACAGCTTCTCCCCAGTCCCGCGTGTCACATGCTTAGGTGATTTCATGGTTTCTGGGTTTCAAACATTCCTTCCAATCTCGTTTGCTTCCTTCGCCTCTCTTTTCTATATTACTAACCAATACTAACAGTTTGTTGTTTTTGTTAAAGTTACTAACCCAGACTAACATTGTATATAATACTAACTTACTAACGAGCACTAGGGATTGTATAGCTGCACTTACTAATTGATTAACAAGCTCTCAGCATTCGCCCTATTCTAGTCTCCGCCTCTTGCCTTCTCTTAGTCTTTGCTGCATTTAAGCGGATCCTCCGCACCTGCTCCACTCTGTCCTGCTTCTCATTATCTGTGCACGTTAGAACTCCCTAACCGGAGCTGTATGTTTTGTCATAGGCTGTCTCGTGTTCCCTGTCCACGTTTTGGCTTTCGCCAATTTCATGTGGTTAGGTTCTCCCTCATGTTTTGTTCCCACGTAATTAGTTTTATCCAGTTCACCTTTCCTAATCATAGCATGTGACTTCCCTTTTGTGTATTTAAACAGTCTTCTCACAGCAGTTCCCCGTCAGAACGTTTCTCTTGGTTTGCCTGTGCTATGCTTGTTTTCGCCTTGTAATCTCTCGTGAATCTCTTCTGACTGGACCGTCCCCGATTTTTGATTTTGGCTCTGTATTGGAATTCTTGTTATCTCTGTGTATCGAACCTCTTGTCTGACTACGATTTTTGTGATTGGTGCCCTGCTTATGACCTGGATTACGCCCTGTGGATTTTGATTTTTGGATTGTGGACTGTGTACCGTTGCCTCCCGCTCTGCGGGGGTTCACCCCCCTTTTCCAATAAAATCCCATCTTTACTGCACTACTGGTTCTCGCGTCTGGCTCCAGATCGTTACCTAACACAATGGTAAAAACCAATACGCTGTTGGGAGGCGCGCAATGGTCGTTGCCTCCTACAGTGTCGTGGTATGCTGAAAAACTGCGACCCTTCCCAGAGGCCAAGCCCATAATCTTTGACCCATTACAGGGAAATGACTGATCGCACCATTCAGCTGCGTCAGGGCATCCGCGTACCACGGAATCGGCCACGGTGCACCATTGAGCAGCTGTATCAGAATGGGGAACCATGACGCGCTTGTGCGCCCTGGGGCCACAAGTATAACTGACAAGTCTTCCTCATGGATCTGTGTCAGAAGTCGAGGGATCAGAGAAGTTGGGGGGGAAAGCGTAAAGTAGAGCTTTGGGCCACGGTCTGTGGGAGAAGGCGTCTACTCCTAGCGGGGGGTCGTCCTTAGTGCTTATCGAAAACCATAACGCACATTGAGCATCCTCCCTTGGAGCAAAAAGTCCACTTTTGCTTCACCGAGCCGGTGCCATAATCTCCGAACTAGAGAGGGGTTCAGTCTCTACTCGTTCTGAGAAGGTCCTCCGCGTGACATCAGATCCGCGACCCGGTTCTGTTTTCCAGGAATATAATGTGCTCTTATTGAGCGCAGATTTACGTGAGACCATAATAAAATGCTTCTAGCAATTTCCAGAAGCCGGGCTGAGCAAATGCCGCCTTGGCGGTTTATGTAGGCTGCCGCCGTCATCTTGTCTGTCCTTATTACAACGTGTTTATCTGTCAGCATCGGAGCAAAGTGTTTGAGCACTTTGAGCACCGCGGACAATTCAAGGCAGTTTATGTGCTGGGAGCAAGGCTGCAGCCAATTCCCCCCCACAACATGTGATTGACACATTCCACCCCAGCCCGTAAGAGATGCATCCGTGAACACCGAGATGTGCGATGTGACTCTCCCCAGGGGAACCCCCCTTGTTAGAACTCGGGGGTTATTCCAATGGGCCAAATCTGATTGCACAGATGGGGGAATAAATAACAGGCAACTCTTCTACCGAACTGGGTCGAGGCGAAGGCAACTGAACCACCTCTGTACTTTTCTCATGTGGAGAAGTCCCAGACGGACGGTCACATGATTAGCTGACATCATGCCCAGTAAGCGCATCACAGACAAAGCTGTTACCACCCTGTGAGGCTTAATGCGAGACAGGAGGAAGCGAAGTGCCTCCAATCTGGCTGGGGACAGCTTCGCTTTGATGGAGATGGAATCCATGTGTACTCCTAGATAAGTTATCGATTGGGAGGGGAGGGAGGGGGCTCTTTTGCCAGTTTACAGCAAAACCCAGATGAGTCATGTGACCGATCAGTTGTACTGTATGGAGCGCTGCTTCCTCCTTGGAAGATGCCATTACAATCAAATTGTCCAAATAAAAAAGGACTCTAATGCCCCTCCTGCGTAGCGGTTCTAACACCGCCTCCACACATTTAGAAAAAGTGCATGAAGCCAGCGAATAACCGAAAGGTAGGCGATTGTATTGGAAACATACCCCTTTGAAGGAGAAACGCAAAAATTCTCTGTGTTTAGGAATGATAGGGACATGAAAATAGGCATCTTTTAAGTCGATGGATGTGAACCAATCGTCTTGACGCACACAATCCAGTACATGCTTTACTGTGAGCATGTGAAAAGGTTTTTTCGCAATTGTTTTGTTGAAAAAAGATAGACGGAATGAGACCGATTCACGACCTGACTTCTTGGGCACTAAGAAGTAGCGAGAGTAAAATCCCTCGTCCTCCTCACCCGGGGAAACTGTGGATATTACTCCCTTCCTTAACAGTTCGCTTAGCTCTGACGTCAGAGCCACCGTCTTAGATCGAGATGGCATGACAGATTCAATCACTCCGCTAAACGGCAGAGGTGAAGAAGCAAACTGAAGAGTACAGCCCTTTTCTATTGTTCTCCTCAGCCATCCTTGCAAAGAACACAAGCTTTGCCACGCTGAGAGACGCTCAGAGAGCGGGCGAGCAAACGTCTGAGGGGATTTTGTGAAAATTTCTGACAGCCAAAGTAGGGCCTCCTCTGCCGCTGTGCATGAGGCACAGCATAAAGGAGAGACGGGCAGAGCCACGTTGCTGTCATAGCCGCGGTTGGAAGCAGTATCGTGCCATCTAGAGGAGCCCTCATTAGCCTGCACTTCTAAGTGGACAGTGGGGATGGGCGTAGAATGTGCGGCTAATGTTGCGACAGCGTGTGAGATAAACTCGCTTTCTTTAGCTTGCGAAAATAAGCCACTGTCACTGAAGACCGAACTTGTGGTCTTGAGTGAATGAGGCACTGCGCTTTCCGCTGAGCCAAGACTGCTGTTTATATGCAAACTAACGGAATCCGCATTGTATAAATGTGCGGCAGAGCATATTTGCGTTTGGGGATTATGTGTCCAATCAGTTGCAGAAAGCTCAGAAGAGACAAAGGCAAACTGCTTAAAATGGAATTGCTTCTCCTGAAAAGGGCCGTTGTAAGATGGCGGACACATAACCCCAGCTGAAAGTCAGCGTCTTCTCTGCTTCCGCGGTGGCTCAGGTGGAGGATTTGACCGCGTGCAAGCTGGGCGACAGAAGGGGCGACGAGTCGTAGCGGTGGAGGGTGGAGGACGTGCAGTGGCGGGTTGGAGGGGAGCGGCCTGAGGCACAGGAGCAGCGGTGGCTGCTGGGCGCCTGTGCCGACTTCGATAGTCCCTCCGATCTCGCCAAGAGCCGTGGTCGCGCTGTGGGCAAGACTCACTTCTTGACTCTCTCGGCTTCCTCCATCGCCTCCTGCAGATGGGTGGTAGCCTCTTGCAGCAGAGGCCCAAACAGCCCATCAGAGCTGATGGGGCCGTCCAGCAACCCCTTCCTAATCTGTTCCGGCAGATTGGAGATATTCAGCCACATGTTGCGCTGCAAAACCGTCTGCCAGGCCATAATCCTCCCCTGCGCTACAGCAGTGGCCGTGCACAGAGTCAGAATCGCAGCTGTTGTCTTGCCAATGTCAGCTGCTAACTCCGGTGGCAAGGAGTTAGGTTGTGTTGCCAAGGTGGACAGGTAGGAAGCTAGCAACACAACGTTGTTCATGGCTGCAGCAGACTGAGCAACGCACTGGTGGGACCGGTCAGTTAGACGCGCGGTCACCTGATCCCTTGGCGATGGAGGCGTAGGCTTAAGCCGTCCAAAAACCGAAGCCATCGGGAGCAGGATGGTGGCTAGACTCTGCTCTAGAGGAGGCACAGAAGGGAATCCCTGCTGAGGCACGCCCTCGAGGACTGTGAAGGGCACGTACCACGTTACCGGCGCCCTTAGCTTCCCGGGTTCGGCAAAGATCGATGTGTTTAGGGGGCGCATCTCATAAAGACTGTTGTCTATCTTCAACGGAAGAAAACGAATAAAAAGACCAAGAAAAGTCGATAGCTATCAATTTGCATTTTGTGAAGGTCAAACACAATATGGCCAAGTTTGTACATCTAATAATTGCTGGAATACTCGAAAAATTAAAACTTTTATGACTTTCAGACACGGAGTATTTTAGATCTCTGTCCGACAGTGTCTAAATTCGTCATAAATGCACAAAGTCCCGTGCCAATGTCGACTCACTTTATTGAGCAGAGCTTAAACGGAAACATTGATTGAAATTCTCGGTACTCATCTTGAAGAATTGAGCCCTCTTATCAAGACACTCACGTTTAATATCTGAAAGATTCAGTAGATTTGAAGAAATTAAAACAATAATGACACTGCGAATAAATAAAACCATCTCGGCCAATGACCCGTTACAAAATGAATAAATTTTTCATTCAACAAAAATGAAGACAACGCTCCCCTCCCCCGGTCAACAAAATGAAGACGACTCCCCACCGTGAACAAAATAAACGCTAAATAAATTTTTTTGTGCATGCCCCTCATCAAACTGCTGTGCCCCCCTTGTGCACCCCCAGAATAAAAAGTCTGGTGACGCCACTGAATATGGAAGGGCATTGCTTAGTTCCAAACTAAGCAGTAGTTTCTAGCTCTTTGCACTTTCCAAGTGTCTTTTTTGTCCACTGATACCATGAATATTTTGTACAAAACAAACCTCTGTCATAATTGAGCCACATGGAGATGTTGCTACATTCTGGGTTAAGTTGCACACATTCCTATATGCATTTTTGCAGAGTCTTCACAGGGCTTCTGCCATGCATTATTACATGCTGAGACACCTCTGACAGAAATGTGCTGGAATGACCATCCTTCCCACTGAACAGCCCAATAAATCAAGGGCAGAGGATATAGCCTAACCCCCCCCCAAAAAAAGAGAGACATCATATAACTTCTGTTAAGGGTCGGTTTACATAGTTAACATATATCTTTTTTTTATTCCAGATGGATAATTGGTTTGTAAATAAATCTGTTACTGTTCATACACTTAATTTGGGATGTAAACAAAGCTGGGATAGTTTATATATAATATTATCATTATGTGACATATGAGTTAATAGATAAAAAGAGAGAAAGGGGTATGGAAATATAAATTTTACTTCTACCTCTCTTTGTATCTGTTCTTTTTTATTTCATTTTTTATGTTCAAAATAAAGTCATTCATTCATTCATTCATTCAGTCATTCATTCATTCATGTTGTCCAATGCTGGGCCCTCTTTCATGCCCAGTGGAGCTGAGATGCCCCCTGTTTGTGCTCTTTCCATTTTCCATTCTGACTGAGTTTAAAGGACAGTCCTTTCACTTGGTAGCTTCATGAATTCTAGCACTAAGAGCACAGTCTCACAATATGAAAAATGGCAAAAATACAAAGTGCAGCATGTGATTAAATGTACATGGACATTTATTATTAATATTTCTATTTTTTGTCTCTTTTTGTTGATAAGTTCTAAATATGATTAATTACTGTTCCACTTGTTTATTGTTACTTGTATTTATATTCTAAGCGTACTGTGGGTACAAAATAAAGATGTATTTTCCTGCTTTCAATGCGACTACTGTCACTGCAATAAAAACATGAAAGTCGCCAAGCTAAAAAGGGTATCAAGGCTGGGACCAAGGCTGGGATTTTATTAAACACAATGTGCAACAGATTCTGAGGGGTATTATAATGCAGTGTGGGATTGAGACTGATGAGTAATGTAATTCAGTGTCAAAATAGGCTGACAGCGATAGCAGTGCAGTGTGAGTACTCACTCCTTGGCTCGCGCGGCCCATCCACAGTGACCTTTATGGCTCGGTGGTAAGTGGCCACTTGTGGCGGGTTGGTGAATACTGTGATTGTCAGAGTGAAACTTTTGCCTGAAAGACATGAAACAGGTTAAAAACCCCATTAATGTTTGGACACAATGTGACACATTCAGAGCCCAGTACACATTTGCATATATCCTGCTGCTGATGTTTTGGACTGTGGGGTCCTCCCCACCGCCTAAAGTCAAGTGATAAGAAAAGGCTAGGGAACAGTGCACAATCCAGCTTTCATTCAGTAAAGCCCTGCAATTATCTCTACGCCTGTGCCCCTCAAACTCATCGCCCACCCATATAATTTCTGCTAGCGTTGCTGTGTTCCCCCTAACCCACCAACTTGAGTTCCTTTGTGACATCATCAGAGCTGGATATTAAGAGTGGTTATTCCCCCAACTGTTGGTGGTACAGAAAGGAAAGTTCCTCTTATTCCCCCAACCATTGGTGGACCAGGGGGAAGGTTGCTCTTATTGCCCCAAATGTCTTCATGCGGCACTAAAAAGTTTCACTGAAAGATTTCGCCAGTGAAATATTCCATGCATTTCATTAGCTGAGAATGGTTGGGTGAATAACAAAATTGACACTTAGAATTTGCGCAACGAGTGGGGAATAGCTTTTGCCGGATATTATTGCCATTTAAAGTGCATATTGCAATTTAGAGAACCCACTGAAACAAAGAATAGGAAAATTGGTTAGAGTCATAATTTTGGTGGGAAAAATTGTTTAATATTCACTGCATTGGCGCAATAATGTATTTTTCTTAACAAATTCATTTCCGCATCAAAAAATGGACCTACCAGCCGCTTTGTCAGCCAAGGGAAACGTAACAGATTTAAACAATTATAAAGGATGGACTGCAGTGCTGAAGAGGGTGAAAACGTCTTTTTACCTGAATATGACGGACCACAAGCATATAATTTTGAGCCTGTCAGGCCTGAGAGAGAACAAGAGCAGCCAGGAATTAAAAATAATGGCCACAGGAGAGAAATAGAGTTGAGGTGTGAGGAGAACACGTGGAGAATTTGGCAGATTTGTGTCCTAGTGAGTCAGGGGTTAGCCAATATTAGCTCATGAACACCATTAGCTAAAGCTAACATTAGCTCATGATAGATAGACCTTGTCAGGACACAATTGAAAAATAATTGCCCCAAACAAAAGTTTACTCTCTATGGACAATATACAGGCAGGGGTATTACTTGTAACAGGAACAAGTATGAACCTAACGTCGTACTGTGTCACATAACTACACTATTCAACTGTCTTGTACTGCTGAGAGAGAGAGGAGATATTACTATAGAGGATCTCCAATGAGTGAGCTCGAGATATCAAACTTATGCAACGAAAGTCGTAACTTTAATTTATTCCGAGCCTTCGGCTCACAAATTTGAGATCCTATTTATCCCACAAATGTCAGCGTTGTCGTATTTGGAAAATGGAAAAATAGCATTGGCTTCTTGTTGGCAGTCTATTAAAGTCAATGGGATGACTAATTCACTTGCGAGCATGCTAACGCTTTTCCCCGTTAAATTCATAAATTCAAGCATCTACGATAACAGAAGCGCGTGCCACTCATTACCTTACTGGCCCAAAGCGTTAGTATGCTAGCTAAGGACTTATTCATCCCACTGAATTGAATAAACCGCAAACTAGAAGCTAACGTCAGTGATGGTGAAGGTTTCCAACAGAACTGGTACAGTTACCTCTGGGAACACACTAGTTGACGTTTGCCAATGTACGGAATCAGAACAATCGTGACGCGAGAAAGCTGTATCACATGTCGTACCAAGCCTGTATCTAATGGGTTGTATCACACCTATTTTGAATCGTTGTGGGATGAATGAAAGTCTTTTTTGTCCTGATTTCTGACAGGTGCTTGCCTGGCAAATGTCAGAGCCAGGTTCAGCCTGCCCATCCGGCTCTGTTATATCACTTGGTTTAAAAAAAAACTGCAGTTTTAATGAGACAGGCTCAAAACGCCACTCTTCTCCTTGATTTCTGTGAATATGTTGTGTAAAACTTATTAACTTTAATGTTAATCCTTTAAAAGGTTATTTTCAGGATAGATTAATTATTAATTTTTAAAAATATAAAAACCTGCGATATGCACTTTAACTCCCCTCTGCCCTGCCCCCATTAGGGATATGTAGGAGTGGAATTGACCCTTCCACAAATACTCTGCTCATTCACGCAGGGTGCAGTCTTTCTAGTTTTCCCACCAGATGCCAGAACAGATTTTTGACACCCCATGCTGGCTTGTCCTCTGACAAATTACGCTGCCTTCTCGGTAAAAGCTACATCTTAGCAAAATGACCTGTTTTCGCCTTAATGTTAAAATATGAATCGGCCTACACTATCACCTTCGATTTTTGTCTGCTTGTTATAACATATGCACATATAACGAGTTAGCTACGGTTGCTTGAATGTAACATGTATGCCATTATCATCCAAGGTCTAACAGTTAAGTTTTCCAGCAAAGACAACGTGTGCATACAAATATCTATAAGCTTACATGTTGAAAGGAGCAAAATGAAAAACATATTTTTAATGTCCTTGTCATGATTCTGGTTTTGCCCATGTCTTTAGCTTATTGATTTTGCTTATTATACATCCTGCTTTTTCTGTTTATGCCATTTCTGTATTCATTGCACTTTTGTCACCACTGTCTTGTGATCAGTATGGTACAGTCCGTCCTCCCAGTCTGCGTGCCTTCATGCTTCGGGTGATTTCAGTGGTTTCTGGTGTTTCACATTATTACTTCAATTCTCATTTACTTCCTTTGCCCTGCTTTCCTTGATTACTAATATACTAACATTTATATTTTGTATTATATTTACTAACCTAACTAACTCATGTACATACTAGTAACTAACTAACTAACGAGCACTTGGGTTGCACCGCTACTAATTACTACTAACGCAATCTCAGCTCTCGCCCTGTTCTAGTCTCCGCCCCTTGCTTTACTTTCCCTGTATCTCCCTGTGTTTCCATGAAATCTTTCGCACGTGCTTAATTGCTATCCTGCACTCCTTGATTTGTGCACGTAGAACTCCTCGACCGGAGCCGTTTATCTGTCATAGGCTGTCTATTTGAATCCTGTCCATGTCTTGGCGCCTGCCAATTATTGTGTTTAGAACTTCCCCATGTGTATTTCCCTTTGTTATTAGTTCTTATCCAAATCACCTGGCCCTGCATAGCATGTGACTTGTCTATTTAAGGTCTTCACTGCAGCTTTTACCCTGTCAGAACGTTGATCAATTTTCACTAGGGCAGAGAGCCTCGTATGCATTTTGATTATTGCTTCTAACTACGACATTTTTTGCACGACCTTGTTATTGCCTTGCCCCTTCTTGTTCTTGTTTGCTACTTCCTGGATTCTGACCCTTTTTCTGTACAACCACGATTCTTGTTATTGACGCCCTGCGTATGACCTACCCTTCTGGTTTTTGACCACGATTTTTGGATTACTGTCTTATGTACCATTGCACATCCGCTTCTCTGGTTTTGACCCCTGCCTGTTTATCATCTTCGTTTTTGGATTTTGACTTTGGCTTTGCAATTCTTGTGTTTTCTGGTTTTGACCCATTTTGTAATCAAGGCTTACGATTTTTGGAATCTTGGTACTCGTGTGTGGTTCTTGAACGTACCATTACAATCCTTGCAGATATTTAAAATGCAAATTCATCGTATTTTCTCAAAACAAAACTAATCTGGTAAACATTTGGTCAAACAGCTCAAGAACTGTATCCTGCTAATTAAATGCCCAAAATTTGCTTCTTTATCTTGAAAATTAGCATTTTATTGAGGTCCGAGCAGAGATTTCCAAACAAAATGAAAATTGACCCAAATTTGCCAATCAGCGGATGTGGTGTAACAGGAGGAGCTCCAAATGCAGAAGTCAAGCTGAAAACAATAGGAACCAAGATATTGTCAAAGAATGTTATTTCCATAAGTTGATGAAAACAAATATTTTTCACATCAGAAGGGGAAAAGGAACAACGTGAAAATCAGCCTGTAGGCATGGTGCACCGAAACTACTCATGACGAGGAAAGGTGTCCGAAAGCGCTCCACCAAAATTTGTGACCCATCGGAATCTGTGACCGCAGGGGGCGTGGTCCATAACGGAAGACTTATGTCAACTGCGTAAGCACTTATGTCAACAGCGTTCACGGTTGACGTAAGCGCTCTGTTATGGACCACGCCCCCTGCAGTCACAGATTCTGATGGGTCACAGATTTCGGAGGAACAAAGTGCGTACATGATAACAACACGAGATCTTCAGAGTCTATTAACTCTGATATCACAGTGCGCACTCGACAAACAACATGGCCCATGCAGGTAAAATGAGGCCCTGTTTGCACAACTTGGGTGCATTTCCTCAAACCACAGATGCTGACTTACATTGTTGGAACCACTGCCTGCCAATGGTCGAACTATATAGGTAGTTAATTTACTTTGCAACTTTGCTTTTGGGAAACTCAACCCTTACTGGCTAGCACGCTTAAAGGAGCAGTATGTAGAAATGTATGTTGATTAATCATGAAATGGCCCTGATATATCACCAGACATTAAGGAATGATGTTAATTTCAAATACTTAAATCACTGACAACAGTAGTCCAGCCAGAATATTCTCATTACAAAAGCGAAGTTGCAGCCCACAACTAATGTTGATATTGTCATTTTGTGTTTTGTCCTGTTGCGCCGCCCTCCACCTATCTCCCAATCACGAAGTCAGTAGCATTTTGGCATCCAGGTTGCCAGTTACCACTGAGTTGCAGCTACCAGTGTTTCGGAGCACAAATGTCTGACGTTACTGAACCTAAAAGGCCTTGTTATGTTTCAGAAATACGTCGTGACAAAGTCAGAAACAAAACCGGGATCTGTATAGGACATGCCTTTGAAAGATGGAGACAGCTGAAAGCGGAGAAGAATTTGAAGACCAACGCTGAAGTTGATAATTTTCTCTCGCACAGGTAAGATTCAACTAAGTTTGGCTAACTTAATTCTATTTAACGTAGGCACGGACACTTCAAATATTCTCTACAGTCGAATAACGTTATATGTGTTCGTTCATGGTACGTTAGTGAGTATGAAGGTGGGTCATCGAATTGACTAGGTAACATATTGTTTGAGAAATAAAAACCGTGACTCGTCATTGCGAACATTAGCAATGCATTATTAGAGTCTGTTTCTCTGGCATTATGCTGAGACGCTGTGGAAACCGTTCCAACATTAGCACAGCCATTATGGCAATATGAAATGTAACTGAGACAGTACATCAGTCAAATGAGTCCTCATTCATTCTTTACGCATATTATAGTATGGACTTTAGTGGGCTATCCACACAGAAGAGTGACGAGCAAGTTGACCAATATGACCATTGCTAAAGTTAGTTAGTCATTAGTCTCGATCTTTTCTGACCTGAACTGAACACAACCCTGTGAGAGCAAATCACTGGTAATATTGAAACGTAGCCATGGTAGCTCCTTGTAGTTGACGTTCTTGCTGGATCCGGCAACCTAGCTGGCAACCCCTCGTCTGGGGGAGAGAAGGAGGGGATCCTGCGCTCTGCAGTATTTTGAATGTGATTGCAGTACCAGTTTTGGCCACAGACTTACATACGGCTCCTTTAAGCTTTTCGCTAAGTATTAAGTTACAGGTGTAATAATTGTCACTGTAACTTGAATTTTTTAATTTAATGGCGAAAAGTGTTAGCATGCTAGCTAGCGAATTATTCTTCCCATCCCAGACTAGAAGCTTACGCTTTTTTCATTCTCCAATTGCAGTTCCTGGTCTCGTTCCGGCTTGCTATCATAGCCGAAGTTTTGATTTTACGCAAGGTCTCGTGATGAAGGATAGATTTAATATCATTTTGAGTCATTTTTTGTATTAAATAGTATCTACACTCATTTCAGGATGGGCTTATTTAGTGGTGCCCTGGGCTTATTAACCCACTTTTCTGAGTGCAGAATAGATGGGGAAGATTCAGGACCGGAGCAGTTCGGTCTCGGCTTATTGACCAATGGTTTATTCAGCTGTGATTTCAGTCATTACTAACCTGCAGTAATATCCAGACTTCTCCTGTGACTCAGGATCTGGCTGATAAAAGCAGTCATCAGTGAAGTGATCAGAGCAGATCACCGATCCTGATCCGGTGTTGTGTCCGATTGAGTTCCCCTGACAAATCATGTTTCCGCTAACAACGCAATGTAATGACATCTCTAAATAGTGTAGAGAGCGAATGTACAATTTTACTCTGAATTTGATGGCAAAACAGATCATTAAAGCATGGGGTAATTGTGTGATCACTGCCAAGCAGAAGAGCTCAATATTGCAAAAGGACAAATAGCAGGAGATGGCAGAATATCAAAATTCGTCGGTTTATGAGGCGTCATCTGTTATAACTTTCATAAGAGTGAGCTGATTCATCAATGCCCGTTACGTTATTTCTTTCATGGTTTTCTTAAATCAGCAACAGAATCATAAAACTTTGACGGGTAACATAATTTGACGGGGGAGCAGAATCTGACACAACACCGGGCTCTGTGAAATCCGCTCGTTTCCTCTTCCCAAAATCCACTCATGCCTTTTGAATTGTGGGGTTTTTTGAAAATTTATGGACCATGATGCCACCGCTTGCATCAGCCTTATTGCTGCAGCTGTGAACAAGGCAGATATTTGGCATTTCAAGTGAATAATCCACACTTACGAATCACTGAGTCCAATGCCATTGACAATGTATTCTCTGCCGCTGGCTAGGTTCTTCCTGTAACGTCATCGTCAAAGATGGCCGAAGATAAATTCTTTCCGAGATGATTGCGATTTGCAGTAATTAAAATGCAACTAAATTTGTAAAGGCTGATTAGAATTTGAAATGACCAATGCACAAAGTTTCCGTGGTCCGAATATTATTTTTGGAAGAACAAGCACTTTAAGATATGGACGTGGAAACAGACCCAACATTGTGGGTCAACGCGGGCTGCAACTGTTACTAGTACATCTCAATAGCGTGCACAAATAGATATGCTATGTGTTTGATGACCGTGAATTTTCAACAGTTTGGAGTGATAAAGTGATTGTACCCATCTGCTATAGCCATGGTACTCCTCTCTGTTTCAATACCTGTCTTAAATCGCAGGCTTTCAATGACCCTAATGCATCCACATTATTCACCATTCTGTTTTACACTTTGCTGAGTTCGCTCTCCAGAAGTGGAGGTACATTTTACTTGGGTGTCCATAGAAATGACACTTTTTCAAAGGGGAAAATCCACAAAAAAAACAGGAAGTGCATGGTGTTTGTGGAGGTTGTCACTTAATTCCACCCGCCAAACTGACATGATGTCTTCTGATCTCCAGTAAACAGCATTAGTTTATGCGAGTCATCAACGTAAATTTAACCTTGTTCCTAACCCTAAATGTCAGTTTGGCGAATGGAAATAAGTGATGACCATTTGTGGACGAAGTTTTATTACATATTATTATTATTATTATTATTATTATTATTATTATACAACTGTAATTTTTCTACATTTCACAGAATGTCAGCAACATTCTATTTGCTTTATACTTCTTGAAGTACATTTTTGCATTTTTCAGACTGGTCAAGTATGCTACATTTATACAGCTAAATTTAGATGTATTCTGTTTTTGAATTAAACAGGTTCCTTTCTTCATTACAGTTATTTCATTTATGCTTCATACTTTATTTATTTTGACTTCATCACATGCCTTACATAAGCCTTTGGTTAAATTTGTGACTGAATCCCAAAATCAATTCATCAAACTTCTCAGCCGAGAAGTCGTTAGTTAACTGGGAGCCCATTAATTCAAGACTGATTACAGCATGTTTCAAGACCACACACCACAGAATCAAGGTCAGAATAATCTAGTGTTACGAACCATGCGGAGGAGCCCACCAAAGAGGAATTCTACAACATGCTACAAAGCCTGCTTGCAAATCAAGGAGAAAAGGATGTCACAATCGTAATGGGAGACCTAAACGCCAAGATAGGATCGAATAACGAGGGTTACGAGCTGGTAATGGGAGGACATGGTCTTGGTGAGATGAATGAGAACGAAGAGCTATTTGCAGATTTGTGCGCGAACAACAAATTTGTCATAGGAGGAAGCATTTTTCCACACAAGATGGTTCATGGAGTGACCTGCAGGTCCCTGGATAACGTCACAGAAAATCAGATAGACCACATATGTATTGCCCGGAAGTTTAGAAGATCACTAAATGATGTAAGAGTCACGAGGGGGGCAGATGGCGGCAGTGACCACCACCTGCTGGTAGTGACGATGAAATTGAAGCTAAAGAGGTGTTACATACAGCGTCAGGCAAGAGTGAAGTACGATGTTAAACACCTAGAAGACTAATCAATAGCGGACGCCTTCCAGATAGAGTTAAAGAACAGATTTCAAGCCATTCAAGATCTAGAGGATGAAGACAGTACAATTGACACCCACTGGCAGCATTTGAAGAGCATGTGGAATACTACTTGCGAAGGAACACTGGGGAGGAAGCAGACAAAGCACAAGGAATGGATGTCAGCGGAGACCCTTCGCAAAATAAAAGATAGAAAGACCAAGAAAGAACTCCTGAACAACTGCAGAACACGCGCCGAAAAGATGCAGGCCCAGAAACTGTACTCTGCCGCCCACAAGGCAGTGCGAAGCAGTGCAAGAAATGACAAGAGATGCTATATCGAGAATCTAGCAAAGCAAGCCGAGAAAGCAGCAGCAAAGGGGAACATGACAGACCTGTACCATACTACAAAAAAGTTAGCTGGAAAATTTAAGCACGCAAATCACACCGTCAAGGACAAAGAGGGAAGAATCCTGACGACCACAGAGGAACAGCTGCGCAGATGGGTAGAAAATTTTAATGAGGTGTTAAACAGACCACCACCAGAAAAAGAAAGCGGAATTCCAGAAGCGGAACACCCACTAGCGGTGAATTGTCGATTACCATCAAGAACTGAGATCAGGAGCACAAATAAAGAAGTTGAAAAATGGAAAGGCAGCAGGTCCAGATAACATCTCAGCAGAGGCCCTGATAGCAGACATCTCTACTACCACTGAAGTATTACACGACCTTTTCAAGGCGATCTGGGAGGACGAAGTGACACCATCTGAATGGAAGGAAGGCCTTATAGTTAAATTACCTAAAAAGGGAGATCTTAGAGAATGTGACAATCACAGAGGAATCACCCTACTATGTGTACCTAGTAGGGATGTAAACAATTAACCGATTACCGATTAATTGTTGAAAACAGTTTACTCGATTAATTTAAATTATTCGTCAATTAATTGATCATTTTACGGTCCTATACCCGAGAGAGCTTTTTTTTTTTTTTTGGTGAAATGTAGTGGTGTAGCCAGTCGAGGGCGCCATTGCCGAATCTAGACCATGCTTGACGTACCTGATTCAATGCATGCGCGACAACACACGAGCATGAAGCGATCAAAACGGAGTGCGGTGTGGGACCGCTTCAAACTAATAAATGACTAGCAAATGTGCGCTCGGATTTGTAGCAAAAGATCAACGCTTAGCCTGCGAGCAGGCTCTCTTGTTTGCAAAGGAGGGAAAAGCGAGCCCGCACGAAAGCCAGGGGTTTTTGAATTCCGCCCCTAACAAGCTGTCAGCGTGGTTAGACCAAGGATGTTTTATATTTCACTGGATATACAATTGGAAAATGGCCGCCCATTCATTTCAATGGAAATTGCTCAATGGCGCAGCATTCCGACATGGGGGCCAAACTTCCGGACTCACGCGGACATACGCTGTGTGACTTTTTGCTCACGCATGTGTGGTGTGGGGCTCATGAACGCGCTGGTATCTGAGGTGTCCATGACAACGGCTCGCGATCGTGGAACTCCGACCTCGGGTGTGTGTTCACGATCGCTTTTCTCCGAAAATGGAATTTTGACCACTGCAGACTGCTCCCTGATGTAAGTATGAGCGAAAAAAAAAAAAAAAACATAGCCGCCGGTAAATGTTTAATCATAGTTTGAGATACAATTTTAAAACACAAATGCAATATCAAATGTTTAAAACGATTGTTATTTAGCAGGGAAGTAATGCTATTGATTTCAACTCAAAAATGTCAGCAAAATAGTTGACTTGCCATTGTGTAACGTGACATTGCTCAGGGGTGCGTTTCCCGAAATCACAGATGTTAACTTCCATAGTTGGAACCATTGACTGTGAATGGATGAACTACCGCAAGTTGCTGCAAACACGCTTTTGGGAAACGCTCCCCAGGCTCGTGTCCTCTTTAGTTCAACGATGAATAACCACATTAATGGAGTCAGACGATTCTTGCTCGTTTGCGTGCGAATTACATTATCTTCTTCAGATTCAAGACAATAAACCAAACACACAATGCACTGCACGTGCCTTATAAACCAATGTTTGAAAGTCAGGAGCCTTAAACTTTTGTCAATTCTGGCAAGCTAATTTACTTTTAGCTAACGTAACTTAGCTTCGCGCTACTTATAACCATTCCCTGGAGTATAGTAAAATGTGGGTCTACCTAGAAATGTTACGCCCATTGTACTGCGTTATTTTTACCTTTGTTTTAAAGCTCCTTTTTTCTGTCTTTCCCCAGAGATATCTGAGCCTCTTGGAGTGCATTGAACAGTTCATCCATGAATTTCTGCATGTCAGCGAACCGGAGGCCGTGCCTTTCTATCCCCCCCCCAATTCCCTTTCCAATAAAGTCTGTCTTGATTATAATTTGAATACTGTCTCATTACATTTCTAAGTGCGAGTTAAAATCAATTGTAGTTGTGGTACTCAATTTTATGATAGAGGCCGGCTCTGCGTAATTTAGGCTAGCCTTTTCAGGCCTTTTTTGGCCTGTGTCCCAACTTTTCTGAGACCTGTTGCAGCCAGAAAATTTGAAAGAAGCTCATTTTGTGGATAAAAATGTAAAATGTCTCAGTTTCAATATTTGAAATGTTATCTATGTTCTATTGTGAGTAACATTGGCTCATGTGATCTGAAAGTCATTGCATTTAGATTTTATTCACAATTTACACTTCGTCCCAACTATTTCAGAATTGGGGTTGTACATCTATTCGATCTTCGTCTCATGCTCAACTGTTGCATTTTTTAGGACTCATATTATCTTCGTTCAGATGAAAATCAGCCACACCGTCGAATCTACCTGCATCACTCCCGTTGATCTCAGATGCTGCTCACGAACATTAGATGTTTGGATTTCATATACTCTGACGTTTCCACCTAAAACTTCGATCAAATAAAGGCTGTACCACAAATAATGAGTATGTATGTTTAGTGCTTGTTCAGATCATGCACAAAAAAGTTATCATTTTGGATCTCATCTGTCAAGTTGCTGAGAAGTTTTGTCATCAAGCATGAAGGTCTGTAACTAATTTAAGACTAAAGAATGGTTAATAAATGGTTTGCTAAGCAGTGTTCAAACTGAATTTATGTAGTGCTGACTCATATGGACATTACGTTAGATGCCACTCAGCTGACACATTATGCATAAAGCATCTAAATACAGTAATGTGAATTGGTGCTATTCAAAGTAATGGAAATATACAACTCAGTTCATGGATATATCCATATCATTTCAATACGAAAAAGTAAGGTCAGTGTTGGCTGCGTACATGGTTCTAGGATGTCACAACAGCGGCCTTAGCTTACTGTAAATTTTGTCGTGCTACATGAAGTGTGGCAATCGAGTTGCTACATATTACGGCCATTCATCAATTAAAATAAAATGGCAAAAATATACTGAGCAACAAAAGAAACGCAAGTTAGCTAATTAGTTAATGCGCTCTTACGGTTACTCAAAGTGACCGCAAAGCAAAAAAAAGTTTGATGAAACGAGTGTAAATGTGCACACGCTAGTAATACATTTGATTTTCAATAATTTCGCGCAAACTTATTCTCCGGTCTGCCTTTAATTAACTTGCGTTTCTCCTGTTGCTCAGTATATTTGCACCATAACGCCAGCTCACTTTACCGGCTTAGCTACGTCTATAATGTTGATCACAGACGGACGGCAAGGAATGCCCATTTCTGGTCTCCCCATATCCAGCGGCATGTGATGCGCAGCATACAGCTTATCATTAGCAAGTGGCCGCTCTACCTAGCCTCTCACATGCCGAAGACCGCATGCTGTGGCTCTTAGCGCCGCCCCTAGTATTGCAAAACGCAGCGGATCTATGGGAGTAAACCCTGAAAAAAATCAGGATCAGCCCCTGCTTGGGTTAGTCCACTGGTCCTTTCAAGATAGCCTCTCTGTTGTTAGTATTGGTGATTTATATTTCTATATGATTCCACTCCAGAAGCTACACACTGAGGAACTCAAGTACGGAAGAGGGCAGCCTGCTTGCCCACTGCACAGGGCCAGCAACCCTTAGTAGTGGTATTTGACCCGCTACAGACCCAGAAAAGCAATCACATCAACATCTGCGTCGTAAATCTGGGCAGCATAATAGCAAGCATGACAGACCTCGAGGACCTCGCGGTTCTGATCAGCCCAGATCTGCTCGCAATTAGTAAATTTGATTTTCTATGATAATTATGTGCAAACTTATTTTCCGGTCTGTCTTAAATTAACTTCTGTTTCTTTTGTTTCTCAATATATTTGCACTGTAACATCGCCAGCTCACTTTACCGACTTGGCTACGTCTTTAATGTTGAACACAGACAGACAGCAAGGAATGCCCAATGCTCCACCCACTCACATCCGCTGCAGTGCTAAATTCGGAGGAGACGAGAACGCGCTTGCATATGAGGACCCGTTGGTGTTCGCATAGCCTGAATATAAATAAAACATTTTGTCTTTGCCAAGAAACGAGGCATCAATGATTTAAAAGAGAAAAATAAACAGTTTCGGTATCGATAATTTGTGGCTGTCAAAAAAGTTTATTCACGGATTTATCAGCGTGTCTTTTTCAATTATTCCCTATGGAGAAATTTCTTTTTGGACCCCATGGCATCACGTGACCTGCAATATCAGCTTGACCGCTACTCCCATGTCGGCATGCGTTCCAGCCTTCGTTGTCTGTCCAGTTCTCCTTATAGGTCCATGGGTTAGACTAATTAGGTCTATGCATTGGCACTCAGCAACAGTAATTTTTTTTTTTTTTTCCAGCGATAGCGGCATTTCAGAAATCTTTTGCGAATGAAGGTAATTCCGGCGACAAGTACTTACACCTGTTTTGCAGCACGGTCACGCAACTTGATATAAAAAATAGACAGCTGTCCGATTGGAAAATATAAACGGACAAAACCACATACTAGTCACCAAAATTACCCTCATTCGCTGAAGAGTTATGAAATGAGTGCCAGTACATAGACCTAATTATGATTAAATTATTTTTCTGTACTGAATGTAGCCCATTATTTTGTCGCATGTAGATTGCATGGGGGAGTGAAGCCGTGTCTTCAATTGCCACTTGATTATTCTTGAATTGGAAAACGTGTTAATAAAGGGAAACCATCAAGAATTAGCCAGGACTAATTTTTGTCAATAATTGCCCCCGAATTTTCAGGTTTAACGCCAGCCCTACGAGTGTTCAACTGTCAAATTTGAATTTGGGAGCTGTCAAATTCAACCAATCAGAATGCTGCATTCGTGGACGAACGCGGGGCACTCACAAAACCCTGGCTTTCGTGCAGGCTCTCTTTTCACTCCCTCTCCCCCATCGCAAACAACAGAGCCTGCTCGCAGGCAAAGCTTGGCTTTACTTCTATGAGACCGAATGCAGTGAAGTTAGCCCGGGTGTTCATAGTTAATCTCATAATGTGCTCGGATTTGCAGCGAAAGATCACCTTGGCTTTACTTCTATGATACTTGGGCATGTGCACGTATTCGTATTGTTATGTACAGATGAACAGTGGCGTTATATAATGTGAGCGTAGCCGATGCAAGCATTTCGCTAGCGAATGCGGTGAACTTAGCCGAGGTGTTCATAGTTCATCTTATAATGTGCTCGGATTTGTAGCGAAAGATCACCTTGGCTTTTCAGTTCGCTCCAGACTGACTGAAGCCAGCACTGCAAACTTGGGTCCAGCTGTGTGAAACGAAGCGAGGCTGAATGGAGCCTGTGTGAAGCGTGGAGAAATGATAAGGCCAGCGTTCATGTCAGAGTGACGTAATGATGAACAATGAGTGACATGCGTTGTGCGCCACGCACTGCTGACAGAGAGACAGACACATCACTGAATAGTAGTAGTGATTAACAAAAATATATGGGTCTTGGATCTATGTTATGAGGTGCCTATTTAAAACCTAATCGGATAGGGAAGTTTTTGTTTCCGGAAAGGCAGCCAATATTTTAATTTGATTGTTCCAAGGTAGGCCCTCTAATTTTACTGTCTTTTTTCTCAGGGATTTTTAAGTTTTCAGTCAGCCAGTAATTTTAAGTTTCCAGTCAGAGTTATTTTGCTGTTGCCTTTCTCAATTCAAGGGGGCTTGTAAGTTCTACTTATGTTTCACATGTCTTTCAAAATAAGTACCCTACTAGGTTAATGTTCTGTTATTTTATACACTATTTTATGTAGGCTTAGCCTGCATAATAATTTATTTTCTATTTAGAATTCTGTTCTGCTAATGTTTCACATGCAACATATGGGCCAGTGTGCAATTTATTTTCATGTGAAAGTAGCCAACATATTTTATTTTCTATGCAGAGTTCATTTTCTTAACGTAAATGCTATTGTCTGGGATGGATCCCAAATGGCACAATAAATCATTGATAAATGAATATCACATGCATTTTTTATTCAGTGTATCCTAAGCAATGTTTAGCTTTTTATGTTGTAGAACATATTGATACCAAGGGAGATTTAGGTTCTCAGGAGAATTGCCGCTTATCAATTAATTGTTAATTGATCGATAAGGTGAACCAACTAATGATTAATGAATTAATCGATAGTTTGCATCCCTAGTACCTAGCAAAGTGTTCAAAAGAGTTATGCTGGAACGCCTGAAAGTGGCAGTGGATGATGAGTTAAGAGACCATCAAGCTGGGTTCAGACATGCAAGATCATTTACAGACTACTTTGCAACCCTCCGAATAATCATTGAGCAATCTATCGAATGGAACTCCTCGCTTTATGTCAATTTCATTGATTATCAGAAGGCCTTTGACAGCTTGGATCGCACCTTTCTATGGAAATTACTAAAGCATTGTAGCATCCCACAGAAGTGTAAAGGCCAATAGAATTAAGAGGCCAAGTGCAGTGGTAGGAGAAAACCAGAGCAGCACGGACTTAAAACACTCACAGAGAGAGAGATACAGACCTGTTGTGATTCCAGTGTCCTGTGCCATCTGCCAGGACACTGCAATGGTTTTAACAGTTTCTTGTATCAGGATTCTCATTTCATAGTTCATATATTTATTGTTCATGTTTTTACTTTTCCATGTTTTGTTTTTCGCCAGGTCCTGGTCTGCCCAGCCAATCCGCCTCTCAGGTGTCTGCGTGGTTATTTCCATGTTTTACTTCTCACACTGCATTTGGGAGTGGCTTACGGTTTCAAACTTCTTTCTTACGTTTCTTCCTTCCGGGCTTCCTAGTCTTCATGCTTATTAATTATTCTATTTATTACTTAAAACTTACTAATCAGTCATGGGGAGTGTTTCATTAGATAGGCACGTACTAACCATTACTAATTTAGATAGGGATTTAACTCACATGTTTCCTGCTTTCGCTACATTCTTACCTGTGCTTTACTATTAACTAGTTTTAACAATTTTACTGCTCATAGTATCTTATTTGGTTCTTATATGCTGCAGCACGCTCATTTTCTTAATGAGCAATTACCTGCTTTTGTTGTCTTGTTTTTACTGTGCTGGTTTTCCTATCTTGTCATTCGTGCATGGTAATTAAGCAATCTCGTTTCTCCCTGTCCGTCTACAGATGATCCTTGTTGTCTCGTGATTCCCTCTGCTATATCTGGGGAGAGGCTGGAGTTGGCTGGCAGACAGAGTCTCGTTTCATGGTCGTTTCATAGCGTTTTCATGCCCGTTTCTAGCCATAGTATTCTCTTAGTGTTTTCTAGTGTGCTCCTTTGTTTTCATAGTCTTTACCATAGTTCTCGCTTTGTATTTTCATGTGTCATTGCTGTCTTCATTTATTTTTGTTTATTGGTATTCCTCCCTAGAGTTTCTAGTGGCTTTTGTTTTCCTGTTTTGTATTTTTTGTTTGTAGCTCTGTGAAGCATTCCTTGGTTTGATTTTTGCAACCCTTTGGGCCAAGTTTTTTTTTAGCCATCGTGCCTGTTTTGTTTTCTGTTTTGAATAAATCTCCTGAGCCTATTCCTGCGTCTCGCGCCTGGTGTCCACCTGTCCCCCGCAACACAGACCAAACAACAGAGACAGTTCTTGTGCATCTGAAAGGACGCCCAACCATCCGAAACAAGGTAGCAAAGCTCGAGAGAGAGAGAGAGAAAGAGGAAGTATCTCGGGAACCGAGAAAACAAAGCACCTAAAATGGTGCAACACAAAGGTAGAGAGGGAGAGGAAGAAAAGGGAATCTCCCTAGAAAGATAGGAACCACAAAAATATTGCGAAGATATATCGCCAATAATTCCTGACTACAGATATCTTCTGGCTGTTGTGTTAGCTAAAATCAGACACTCCAGCGAGGGAGGCGTTGTGGACATCCGGCTTATATAGACTCAGAGGAAGGTGAAGATACACTTTATTGAACCCCGATGTCCTCTGCATTTGAATCCTATAAAAAGGATTGGGCAGCCAAGATATATCGGACCAACTCCAGTTCTAAAGCCAGTTCTTGGTCAGGGGCACTGGTTGGAGTTCTGATGCATGTGTTGTGGGTTAGGAGAAAAACCCAAAACACAGGGAGAACATGCAAACTCCACACAGAAAGGCCCCAGGCTGGAATCGAACATCCGCTGTGAGGCAACAGTGCTCCACTATGCCACCGTGCCGCCCTACTGCCTACAGGTGCTGCCTACACCTGACGAAACAGCTGGAAGGAATCCGAAAATTAAAGGAACAGAAGTGGTTCTGAAAAGAGCCACAAAGAGAGTCTAAAAACCACAAACACAGTCAAAACCATGACAAGAAGTTTATCAACATCATCAAGTCCTCGTATTCTGGTTCCACCGGCAAAATTGTCCATGAAGGTCAGCTATCAGACAGTTTTGAAGTTAGAACTGGAGTCAGGCAGGTTGTCTTCTTTTGCCATTCCTATTCCTTCTTCGCGATTGACTGGAAAATGGAAACATCGACAACTGGCTGGAGAAATGGAATACAATGGACTTTCACTCAACAACTGGATGACCTTGACTTCGCAGATGACATCGCCCTACTATTGCATTCAAGATCTCAAATGCAGGATAAAATCAACTTAGTAGTGGAAAATTCAGAGAAAGCCAGCCTCTAAAGTAATGAAGATTAACTGCAATCCAATTGGGAAGATCAATGTCGAGGGATCTGATATCATAGAGGTGGAGTCCTTTACCTACCTGGGAAGTGTGGTGGACACAAATGGAGGCACAGATGCGGATGTCGCGGCCAGGATCAATAAAGCTAGAGGCGCATTCAATTCACTGAAGAAGATCTGGAACTCATCCGGGATATCAAAAGCCACAAAGTTAAAGATTTTTAATTCCAATGTGAAGGCAGTTTTGTTATATGGAGCAGAGACCTGGAGAATGACAGCAAAGACGACAAAGAAACTACAGACCTATATAAATCATTGCCTATGCAGGATTCTTAAACTGCACTGGACAGACAAAGTTACTAACAAGGAGTTATGGGCAAGAACAAGTCAGCTACCAATTGAAAAGCAGGTAAGGAAGTGGAAGTGGACGTGGCTGGGTCACATATTACGAAGGCCAACAACAGTATAACGAGACAAGCGCTGCAATGGAACCCGCAAGGCAGAAGGAGAAGGGGCCACCCCAAGAACACCTGGAGGAGGGATATGGAGAGAGAGATGAGGGAACTAGGCCTGAGTTGGAGGGACATGCAACAGCTGGCGCAGAGGAGGAGGCATTGGAAGGCGTTCATCAATGGCCCATGCTCCAATTTGGAGCAAAGGGCTTAAGTAAGTAAGTAAGTAATTACATGTTCTCCGTTCTCCTAAGACTGCATATTGAGAACCCTCTTAGGGCTCCACGATCAATTGTTATTGGTAAACAAAGCCCAGATTTGATTGTAAATTACACAATTTTTCAATAACCTGGGTCCATGTATTTAGCTGCTATAATTCCTTCAAAGTGGCTTTGTACAAATAGCCTTGATGATACTTGATAAGAACATCCCAGCTGTCAACTCAGTTCTAAGATCATGTAAACTTTAATGAGCCTGGTCAACTGTTAGGCAGCTGACCAGCCTACATAGTCAGCTCAACCACCACAGTTGACATCCAGGTTACTCCTCTAGGTTGACAAGTTTTGGCACGCAAGATACCCATTTTACCAGCCACAGAACAGCTACAGCCTGCAGGAAGACTCAAAAACACAATTTAATGCATTTGAAACCACTTTAGAATCCCACTTTGTCAAGCCAGAAATTTTAAGCTGGGGAGGCTGTTTGAGACATGAGTGATGTTAATGATCATAGTTCTGATTACATATTACTTTGCACTTTGTCAATTATTTTAAAGTTTGTTTTCAAATGTGTTTGTTTCTCCAGTTGGGACTATTATGGACCTACATGTTGAATGCATAGAACATCTGTATTAGACAATAATGTTGCAACTATCGATATAAAAACATCTCAGAGAGTGTAGCTATGTCTGTGGTTCTGTTTCCAAAGTGCTGTGTTAAAGATGGTTCCATAAGGGAAGAAAATTAAATGAAAGATAAAAGGCTGCAGGTTACTGCTTACAATCTACATTTAGAAGGAAAAATAGAAGGGATCAGAGATTCTATAGTGCAAGATTTTTTTTTCAGAGCAAATAATTCCTTCATTGCAATCCTATAGATGAAATCCAATAATCATTCCACAGCCAAATTATCCAAATCTAAGAACATTCAAAATAAACATGAAATACTCAAATCCCCTGCCACGGCATGGCTGTTCTCTGGCCTGAAACAAAACCTAGGTGGAGGGCCAGACAAACAGCCCGGAGGATGGACAGAAATAGAAAAAGGCACAGGTACACAACAAGATGTATCCATATAAAAAAACTTTGTAGAGAAATATTGAACAGTTTAGAAGTTCTGGGCTGGGAAAGAACAGGATGGCTGATATTCGGCCTCGGAAAAAAAACATGGTGGAAGGACAGACCGACAGACGGAGGGATGGATGGAAGTACGAAAAGGCACATTTACACAATAAGATGTATCTATGAAATAAAACAATCAAGAAAAATTGAACAGTTTAAGAGTTCTGGCCCAAAAAAGAAAAGGGACGGGTGGATACGCAAATGGAAGGATGAGCGGAAACACCTGAAAGGACAAAACTTGTTCCTATATCCCCCTTCCACTTTGCGGTGGGGATAATAATCAACCCCATAGCTGCATTCAGTGCTGTGAAAAAGTATTTGCCCCCGTCCCAATTTCTGCTATTTTTGCTTATTTATCATATTGAAATGTTTCAGATCATTCAACTACTTTTAAATATGTCAAAGACAACATGAGCGAACACAAAATGCAGCGTTTGAATGATCATTTCATTATAGAAGGCGAAGAGTTATTCAAAACCTATTTCACCCATTTGAAAAAATGAATTGCCCCCAAACTTAAAATCTATTTTTGCCATCCTTATAGTGGCAACAAATGCAATCAAATATTTGCAATAAGTGGGAATGAGTCCTCTGCATCACTGTGCAGGAATTATGGCCCAGTCTTCTTTGCAGCATTGTTTTCATTCAGCCACATCATTGTTGAAAATGTGAAGAACTGTTCATGAACAGTTCACAAACAGTACATGATTTAAGTTCATGAATTATTCATGAACAGTCCCTGAATATTAAATGGCCGTCCATGAAAATTAGTTTATGAACTTTTCAAGAACATTGTGAACACTTGAAGAACACGCGCAGGACTTTTTCTGGTAATTGGTGAACTGTTCATGTACTAGTCATGAACTACAAATAGTTAATGAACTATTTTCGCCAAGGGCTTTCGAAAATGACCTGCCAGTTTAAGTTCATCCCACAGCATCTCAATCAGATTCAACTTAGTACTTTGACCAGGCCACTCCAAAAACTTAATTTTCTTTCTTTCAGTCTCCTTTCCCAGTGTTCCACATCAGTCCAATAGGTGTTGCCACTCTAAAATCCTCTGAAAAAAAAAAGCGGTTAATCATAGATCTTCCTTCACCTCATGACTCACACATTCCAAGCATAAACAGTCTTATTCCCAGTCCACATTTTTCTATGTAATATGCAACAATCGACCATGCCATTACTCTCATTTGTCTGGCAGGCCACGGAGCTTGGCTATCTAAAGCAGGTATCACCTGCGCACAGGGGCGGAGTGGCCATCGGGACGACCGGGAGATTTCCTCTTCGGCCGGCCGGCCAATAAGTTCAAGTGATCCGCTGCGCAGACTGCCCTGCGCGGCCGCGTGCCATTTTCAGTCGGCCCACTGAGTTAAAACTATCATGAATCAAGCATGATTCAATAGGAACTTTCAAGCTGTCCTTCAACTACCCTACCTATGCCTCCAACCAATATTTATAACACTTGGTGTCTCTCAACATCTCACTCATGGTTGCTCAAGTGTCAGACTCACTCTCATCAATCCAGCCTACTGATTTTTGTTTAGCCTCCTATCTTGATCTAATTCTTTTTAGTCAGACGTTACATAACTTTCATGACCACAAATATAAAATTTACTGTTATAAAATTTGTTTGTTTGTTCAAAAATTAATGTAGAATGGTCGGAGCAAAGCCTCATGGGAAATGGAAACTGCGTATCACTCCGCGTTTATCCAATGAACGTAGGGGGATGAATGAGCGGCCGTCAGACAGTGAGAAAGCGGGCAGGTTGAAGTACCGGATTTTTTTACACTTGAAGATGGAAGGCACGAAGAGAAAGGAGAAAGGAGGGGCCAAAAAAGGCCAGAATGAAGAAGAAGCGGATGCTGGAGGAGGGTGCATCAAAATGGTCAAAAATCACGGATTTATTCCGAAACAACCAGGCGTCAACTAGTGATGGAGGTGAGTTGACAGGAAAACAGTTAGCTCAAGCCTTGACGTTATTACTAGGTGCGAATTAGCATAACATTACAGCTGAGTTCTTCATAGTTCCTCCTCAGCAGGGGCGGTGTCATCACGGCGGCTACTACGGCCGCGTTGCCCCTCGCTGGTGGGCTGGTGTGGTCAGAATTTTCCCGGTGGATTTTGGTGTCCCACTCCGCCCCTGCCAGCGCATTTATAGCCTTGCTAATCCATCCAGACTTCTGGCCTTTCTTCAGTGTTTGCTGGAAAGCAGCCTATTATTTTTCTGCGTGTCTTACCTTTGGCTGCAGAAACAGCCCCAAGATCTTTGACTCTCTCTCTCTCTGAAGCACTGTGCTGGATTCTAACCAACACCAACAAACTTCCCCATATACTCCATCTTCTCGACGATTTTCTCGTAGTCAGTCCATTGTCCTCACTTTTTTGTCACGGGCTCACTACTCTCACAAAAGCCTTCTCAGATCTCTGTGTCCCTCTTTCCAAAAAGAAACGCTCAGGGCCCAGCACTTCCATCGAGTTCCTCGGTATCACCCTGTACTCTATTTCATTTCAGGCATCTCCGCCATCTGACAAACCTCCTCGCAGACAGATGCACCAAACGCCAGCTTCTCGCCCTCCTTGGCCACCTAAATTATGCCATTCGCATTATCCCACAAGCAAAATCCTTTCTGTCGAATCTATTAACGGGGAACTCCGGTGTGAAATTTCACACCGGAGTTCCCCTTTAACAAAAGCTGCTGCTGTTCCCGCTCTCCATGACATAATTGCCCTGGATCAGGCATGCAAAATGGAAATGTGCATGTGGTAACACTTCCTGTCTTCTTGGAATGGTATTTCATTCTTCTATGATGACTTCATCACTCAACCTGAGGAAGTTCAGCTTTATACAGATGCAGCTCCTTCCTTAGGTTTTGGCAGCTACCACAGAGGTATAGATGGTTTGCTTACACATGGCCCACCAAGTTCGAATCTCTTGACTCAGAGTCCCGCAACCCTAAGATCCATAGTCATAGCTGCCATTCTTTGGGGGCACGAATGGTCCAAAAGTCTATACTCATCCACTCCGATAATGATTTATTTTTTTAGAGTAGTGACCCCAGATTGGCAGACAGGCCGTGTACACTGAGCACACTTCCCAGACATTACAAAACAAGGTGTGTCTGGCATGCAAATTCAATGGTCTAATCACATACAAAGTTACTCGAGCAGAATGTATGCCCTCAATAACATATCTTTGTACACTCTGCAATATCCCTAACTTATTGTGAGTAGTGTACATACAAATCCCAATTCCAATGAAGTTGGGACATTGTGTAAAATGCGAATACAAACAGAATACAATGATTTGCAAATCCTTTTCGACCTCTTCAACCGATTCAATTGAGTGCACTACTAAGACAAGATATTTCATGTTCAAACTGATGAACTTTATTGTTTTTTGGAAATATTCCCTCATTTTGAATTTGATGCCCGCAACATGTTTCAAAAAAGCTGGGACAGGGGCAACAAAAGACTGCGAAAGTTGAGGAATGCTCAAGAAAACACCTGTTTGGAACATTCCACAGGTGAAAAGGTTAATTGGAAACAGGTGAGTGTCACGATTGTTGTGTATTTGCTCTTTCTTCTCTAGCTCTCGTCCAGCCTGCCAGTTGGGATCCACCTCTCCAGTCCGCGTTCCATACCATGTTTAGTTCCTGCATGCCTGCACCTTTCATTGTGTTGGTTTGGCTGGTGGTGTTTGCATTTCCTTCACAGCTGTTCTTAATCCGAACCCATTCTAAGCTTGATTGCCTCTTGATTGTTTTTACTCATTACTAACATTTACTAACTCACACGGGAGGTGTTTCTTTAGACAGGCACACACTAATCATTACTAATTTAGATAGGGTATCAATTGGCATGATTTCCCACTTTTGCTATTTTCTAGATCTCGTTTGCTTTTCTGTGAACAGTCTCACCCTTCCTTCTCTGCTGCATCTTACATTGGTACTTAAGCTAACACACCCATTCTCTTAATGAGCTCATTAAGTCTTACTGCTTGTCCCATGTCTCATGCTTCTTTGCCTTGCCCCTCTCGTTTTGCCCAGGTGTTGCTTGTTTCCCTAATCCCGCCCCCTAGCCTATATATTCTGAGGTGGAGCTCCAATCTGGCAGACGGATCTTTGTTTCCACAGTCTTGTTTTGTTCAGTGTTTTTCAGTTCTAGTTCTTGTTCTTAGTCTCAGTGTCTAGTCCTTGTCATTTTATTATTTAGCTTTGTTATTCCCTCCTTTTTCATCAACTGTTTGACTGAAGTTTTTGGTTGGCCCTCGTGCCGTGTTAATTTTTGTGTGTTGTTTAATAAAACCCTTTTATTTTGGATTAACGTCTTGCATCTGGAGTTTCCCATCGCTGTGCCTAACAATGATTAGGTGTAAAAGGAGAATCCCCGAAAGGCTCAGTAGTTCACAAGCAAGGGTGGGGCTTTGTGAACTTTGTGAACAACTACGTGAGAAAATAGTCCAACAGTTTAAGAACAACGCTTTCTCAATGTGCAATTGCAAGGAACAATATCATTAAAAGACTCACAGAATCCAGAGAAATCTCTGTTGAATCTCCCATTGACAATCTGTGGCGCATTATGGAGCGCAAAACACAACAGAGACCCCAGACTGAAGTCGTACATCAAGCAAGAATGGGAAAGAATTCCACCTACTAAACTTCTACAATCAATGTCCTCAGTTCGCAAACGCTTTTTGAGTGTTGTTAAATGGAAAGGTGATGTAACACAGTAGTAAACATGCCCCTGTCCCAGCTTTAATAAGAACGTGTTGCAGGCAAGATGATTCAAGATGAGTGAATATTTCCAAAAAAAAACAAAAAGTTCATCAGTTTGAACATTAAATATCTTGTCTTTGTAGTGTACTCAATTGAATATAGGTCGAAAAGGATTTGCAAATCATTGTATTCTGTTTTCATTCACGTTTTACACAATGTCCCAACTTCATTGGAATTGGGGTTTGCATATAACCCCATTTCGGTTATAATTCAAAATAAATTCATGATTGTCTGGTTGAATTTAGCATGAGTTTATCAATATAGGTGCAGTTGGACATCAGTGGTCACCAGTAACCTCTCCAAACACAAAACATGCCTTTTCTCCATGATATTTAAGAGTTTCATCCATTTTTCTACAAAGCCGCATCAGCAAGCACATGCACTCATTAAAAGAACTGCTTATTTAACGGTAAGAATATTCACCCTGCAATGAAAAGCCAGCAGTTCCCATTTCTGAGCTTGCAACCTTATAAAAAAACTTTCCACATCTTATAAGGAACAAGGATAACTCACTAACTCAGTAATATCTGAAATATACCTTATTATAACAGAACAGTCATTCCACTATCAGAAAGAAAATCAAGCAATATTCTTCCCTAGATTGAACAGCATGGTGCAGTGAACATACCAAGGGGTCACCCAAAGTCCTTGAGCTGTTGGCATAATGAACAGGCCAAAACATTGGCATTCAATTTCGTTGAATACGGTATAAATTCCAAAACAAAAAGCCACATTGAGCAAAAAGCAACCACAGTAGAAGTATTTCTTCATTGAATCCCTCCTCCAGAGACAGATGTATCCAGTAGAAGGAACCCTCCAGTCCTGTTTCATTCGGAATAATTCCCTCTGACCATGTCCGTACCTCATTTAAATCCCATAAATGTAACTGAACACTTCAGACCAGTTTTGGAAGTCTTTTTTCTTTAAATCGCATCATTTTCAGCTGCGCAACGGTCCCCAACATTAAGAGAATAGAACCTATCTTGCTCTTACCTAAAGGCTTATAAACTCTTCTATTTGTCCAATCAGTGTTTTTCAGTTACTGTGGAAAGATTATACACTCTGGCATTGGATAAGAAATGAGTCAGTCAAGGCATCATTACCAGAGAAGCTTCAAGTGGGTGTGAACTATAAGTCTGCAGTTAAGCAGATGAGCCTAAGTAAATAATTGAGTGATTGGCTATCAACATGAGTATTTAGGAGGATATAAAGGAGCGCTGAATTTGTCGATGGAGGAATCTACGCGTAAATACACAGTAGGGAACTATGCGTTTTTGATATGTGATAACTGTAATTGATAGTTGAATGACATAGCATCAATACCATGTCACATTTTTGCTTCAGAAAACTTATTTTTCTTAACTACTAATAGGGATACCATTGGACTACTGTAGCAGAAGTGCTTGCTACAGAGGACAATGATTTTTCCTGTCGCAAGAGATCATTTTTTTGCACTGCTGAATAGATACTACGGGCCAGTGTATTGAGCAGTTTGCACATCAGGCTTAGCTGCAGAGTTTAATTCAGGCAACTCCTGAAAAACAGGGATAGGACTAAACTCCTCCATATTCTAAATCATGTCGAGTTTGGCTTGCTTGTGAATATTCAATAACTGATCCGGGGGTGCCATCTAGTGATAGAATATTGTAACTGCATGCATAAATTTGCAGCTCCAAATCTGCTGGCGGACACATCTGCACAAAGGGGTTTAAGAAAATCAATTTCAGATGATGTGTACTTGTGGTCAAGGAGTTTATGATCCCAGAAATGCATTGTTCAAACTCCCAGCAATTTTTCAATTCTCAGTTTTTTTTTTTAATAATTTCATTGCCAAATTTTCATGAAGATTCTTTGTGCTTGTGGCCCTTACTCTGAACTGAAATTATGAAAAGAAACTGAAATACGTTGGAATCCCAAATGCTGCAAGTGTCCTGTATCATTAAAACCATTTCCCCTCTCTGTGAAGCTCAGATCTTGAATTATAAAGCCTAACATCGGGTAATCTCCTTGGTAAAGTTGTGGGCCAGATCTGTGTCGTAACAAGTGCAAAAGCTTTCAAAGGTGAGTCAACTCTAGTCTCATTGTGCAGAACATGAATGTTCCACAGATCCTGAGTTAAATGTCATCTGCCAACTTGCCAAGCATGTCATAACATCTAAAACACCAACATGTGTGTCATTATATACTCAGTCAAAAAAGAAACTTCACACTCATAAATTTCTAAATATTTTCTTGAAACTTAATACAAAAGATATTATTATTATTATTATTATATAAATTTTGTCAAAGACATCATGACACACAGCAACTCCGTCACAAGCATGCAGCACGGAATACATCAAGGTGAAAGCATGTTTCTCTTATGAGACACGTGCAGAATCAAAATGACATCAAAAACAAGTTTTGTTATCCGTTGATTTAATGCCAGACTGTCAAACATTCAACGTGAACTTGCCATTGGCAAATAAAAAACAACGTTGCCAGGGTTGGGATGCAATCCTTCGGACACGTCTCCAACAAACTGGCACCACAGCAGAAGAACCCGTGTGACAACAGAGAAGACCGAAAAACCTCATTTAAAACCACCCATGGCCCAAACCATAATACGCTGGACTCTGCTTTAGACTCCATGCACGCTCCATAAAACTCCAGTTACACTGGAGGGCAGAGTAACACATCTGAGATGGACTCAGCGTGATTGGAATAGGGTCAGTGACAAATCCAGATTCACTTTGCACCGCTGATGGGAGAGTCAGAGTTTGGAAGACGCCAAATCATTTAGCCACCGTTTTGGGGGCTTTATGGTTTGGGGTGCCTTTATCCTGGTTCCCGAATGGTCGTTCAAGGAAACCTAACTGTTGCAGGATACAGAGCTTTTGCCATTCAGACCAACATTTCCAGACCTCATACTGCCAATTTAACGCGGAATTTTCTTAGGAATGCTGGCATCAATGTCTGGAGTGGCCCAAGGTCCCGACCTTAATCCCATGGAACATGTATGGGATGTGTTGAGGCAGAAGACTCCGTCAAGTAAGGAACCCTCCACAGAATTTGCAGGAACTTGGTGCCATGTTGGTTCAATTATGGCTTCCCCAACTGTGTTCAGAAATTCAATCCATGAGGAGACGTTGTTGCAAAATGGAGGGCATACATTGACATGCTTTCATCAAGTTGTAACCCACCATTTTTACTCTCTTATATTTCCCCAGTGGAACTGTTACTTATGAACATGATTTTTATGGTACCACTTGACAGTTGAATTAAATCCCACTTTTCTTGTATGTTCAACTTATATCCAAACGATGTAACTGAGAAATAGGTTGTTTTCAGATGACGTCATGTCACAGCAGGGAACTGCAGATGCGGAATAGAAAGTGATTTCTCCATAGAGAATCAAAATGCCAAAGTTTTGTGCTGTTTACAGCCATGCCAACCGATAAAAAAATAAAAAAACAAGCTACTTGAATCCCAGAAGAAGTGACACAGAAAAGCTAAAAATTTTAAAACCCCACAGTAAAATAGCGGCAGACATGGATTATAAACCTCCATTTAAAGTGCGGAGGAGCAGAGTAAGACAACGCTTGTGTATGCAGTGACCACTCCGTGAAAGGTAAAGCCACAATCATTTAGCCACTTAACTTTACATATCTGGTTAAAATCTACAAATTACAGACCAACATTTCCCAACCAGCGGTCTTCACTTCCGGCCCCCCATCTGGCTTTCATGTGTCATCAGGATCACGTGATTGCAAAAACTATCAAAATAGCCATTCTCACCAATGAAGTCACTGCATACCACTGACAGTCCCTAAATCAAAGTTGAATAAGAAATGTTGGGAAGGTTGGAATTTCAACTGTTCATCACATGATGGCTCCTCGCTTATGTTCTTCTTTGGCTTGTCTCTAACCCTTGTGCGTGAGGGGTTTTGAGAAACCATTTGATTGGTACTAGTTTTCAGGTGAAATCACAGCTAAAACTATCCAACTACATTCTCAGCAATGAACAGTACACTGAAATTAATGGTTGAATAAGAAATAATACCTTCTCAAACTCCACTCCATAACTAATGCAACACAAAGAGGAGAATATAACGAAAATGAGTCACAATCAACTGAATGACATTCGAAGTCTAAGCACTTCCCTCTAAAGAATTCAGTGTGGAAAAATTGATTGTGCCTGGGGAATGAAGCACCAAGAACTGTACATTTTATTGAAGAAGTGCAAATTGTTTATACTGCCAATACAGAAAAATACTGTCCTACAGTACAAACAGTAAAACAATAATTTAATTGCCTTTTAAACGAAGATTTACATTGGGGAAGCAGTGGTCCAGTAGGTTGAGCTGATGCTTCACAGGTTATAGGTTCAAAATTGGCCTCAGCTGTTTCAAGTTTATGCATTATCCCTGTGTTTGTGTGTTTTCTCCAGGTACTCTGGTTCCCTACAACAGCCCAAAGACATGTATTACAGATTAATTGGAGACTCCAAGTTGCACATGGGTATAAATGTATGGATGGATGTTGAATGATCCCTGCAATGGACTGGCAAACTGTCCACGGTGTGTTCCTGCCTCTCACCCATTGTGGGCTGCCCTAAGACCCCTTGCAACCATGACCAGGGATAAGTGGGTTAGCTAATGGATGGACACATAGTAATATTTACAAATTATAAGCAACCAAGGCCAGAGTTTATATAAGTATCAAGTCCAGTCAAATAAAGGATTCACAGTTTTTGTATGATTTTGAAGGTGTATTCTGACCTGTTGTTCAATGTTATGAATATTTTAGTAGTTTCAGATGATGTACAAAAACTACATTTATCTGAACTTGGCATGCACAGATTTATTGTAAATTATGTACAAGTAATTGATACTAATTGCTTAGTAAATAATTTATGTTGTTTATGGTGTCAGAACTGCATGAAACATGTGCTTTACACAAAGGGATCCTTTAGGGAAAAGTTCTGATGATATTGATTTGTTCAATTGGTACAGCAGCGCATTTCAAAATGAGAAATTGAAATTCTGGGTGAAAAAGAAAATATGCAGCAGGCATTCGGAAATTTAGACATTAGGGTTGTCTCTAATAATACAAAAATCTTTTCGCACTTTTCCAAAACAGAGGCTCCAGGTAGGACTTCTTTCTCATTAATCCGCAACAATGGAATCTTTTGCAGAGTACAGCAAATAACTTACTTAAATTCACCTACTGCTACTGTTTTAAATTATCAGACAGTGATTGACATGGGGAGAAGCGTGTAAAAATGATTTATTTAGATTTTTTTTTAATAGTTATGCACTTTCAAAATCTGATGACGTGAGTGCTAATTAAGACAGTTTACTTTAACTGTGGAGCAGTTCTTATTAAAATGTAACAGTGACCGAGGGGAGACACTATTTCTGTGTTGATTGTAGTCAGTAGGTCTTGCATTTTAGGATGGGACACTGACACTGTAAAATTTGATGGATTGAGCGATAAAGGCAGTAGCTGCAATGCTCTCTGCAGAAAATGCAAATCAAATATCTGTTGTCATGGCTTTTGCTTTCGATACCTGTGAGAACTACCACTATTGAGTTTTGAAGTCCATTCCACACATTACAACTTGCAGTGAGGTTGGGTTACTAGCATCAATTGAAATAAACAGAAAGGGCTGCGTATAGAAATTTGTGAGCTGAGCGTTTAAGTTTTTGCAGTGGACTGACCTCTTCCGCTGCGTCCGACGAATCTCAGGTCATTGAAACGTGCCACCTGATTCTTCATCACGCCCGAGGCGTTCCTAAGCTCCGCAGAGTAGTTTTCGTCATTACCCGCCATCACTGTAACAACTGTGCCATCCAGAACATCTCCAAGGGCCACAACCTGTGTTTGTGTGTGCATGTGTGTGTGTTGGGAGGGGAGGAGGGGGTGGAGGAGTACACGGTCAGAAGCACATATACTCTCAAACAGCAGGTCTCCCACAATCCAGTCTTACAGTCATACATCTTTCTGATAATACAGTGAAAAATAATTTTATAATTAAAATCATATGTAGAGGACAAACATGACAATGGAATTAGAAAAGTTATTGTGACGCTGTTGTCATATGCCAAATGAAGATGCAGTCCAAAATAATGTTTGATTTATCGCTTCCTGGTTTGAAATTTGTTGGATATTATAATTGCTTTCCACAAAGATGTGATAACAAACTAATACTAAATAGGTTAAACTATTTAAAAAAAACACAAAATATAAAACAACACATCAATACTTTTTTTTTTTTTGCATTTGTGAGGGTACAAAGAGTCAGTGCAACTTTAAGATATACACTAATTACAGCTTTGACGACAACATGTATTTGAATTAGCTCGAGTGGGCCAATTACGCCTGCCCACATAACACTATAAAATAAAATACAAACTCATTGGATCACAAACAGAGCACACATTTAATTTGATTGAATGAACATAACCATAGATCACATTTAGGACCAACTTAAAATGTTTCATTTTGACTTGAGCAAAATTCGGCCTACATATTTTCTGTTCTCTGGAAATAAAATACAGTTCTGAATGCTTTCATAATCATCTCCTTTTAGCCAATACCGTTAATAGGTTGGTTTATTGGCAGGTTTACCGGCATAGGTTGCCTTTAAGGACCACATCATAAATGTATGATGTACTATCATTGAAAAAAAAAAAGTGAAATGGCAAAATCCGTCACTGATTTCTTTGAATCATTTTAGAGGCAAAACAATCTTTGAGAGTTTCATACTCAATTTAACTATAAATTACTGCGCATATGCGCATTTATCTTGAGTTCATTAAAAATAATAGCCAAGTGATTTCACAATAAATGAAAACTCAAAATACGCCATAGTCCTTTTCGCAGTAAGCGGCTTCCTCGTACGTGACTGCCAGGGACGGCCCAGCAACAAAAAAAAAAAAAAAAAATCAAGCAAGTTGGAATACAAACGTGCATATTCACTGCTAGGCCAAGAAAGTCACACACTCTAATATTTCGTTGGACCACCTTTAGCTTGGATTACTGCACGCATTCGCCGTGGCATCGTTTCTATTCCTAGCCAGAATTCCATTAATTTTTGGCTAAGATCTTGCATTAATAATGAGAGGGTCGTACTGCTGTGTGAAGTCTTCTCCAGCTCAATGATTCTCGGTGGGGTTAAGGTCTGGACTCTGTGGTGGCTAATCCTTGTGTGAAAATGATGTCTCATGCTCCCTAAACCACTCTTTCACAATTTCAGCCAGATGAATCCCCGGTATTGTTATCATGGAATATGCCCGCCCATATTAAGCCCGTGCCATCAGGGAAGAAAAAAATGGAGAATAATATCTTTCCACAATGACAGGATATATCTTCCGACATTGGTGTTTAAGAAATGAGAAGGTACTCACTGTATCACATAATTAGTTACAGGTAAATAACTTGTCAGCTGGAACATGTAAATCACTGCCGTAATCATACAGTGAAAGGCTCTTACCTATTTGTTTAGTAAAAGCCAGTTTTTTGACCAGGCAGAAAAAGTGGTCTTTCACTAGAGCCATAGTGATTTGTAAAGCCCAATAAGCGAAGGGTTTCGATGAAGCGATTAAGTTCACATTACCACCCATGGTAGCTTGTGAACTGGCAATAGGGGGAGCTCAAACAATCCCTTAAAATTAATGATTGGTCATGACCCGTTTTCAATCATTCATTTAAATTACCATTACTGTTAGAAATCAGTGATTCGTATGTTTGTTTTTAGCTTGTTTTTAGTTTCTGGTTTTAGTTTCTAGTTTTTAGTGTGTTTCTTGTTTATTTTTAGTATTGCTATGATTTATATATTTATTCGTTAGAGCATGTGTGTTTCTGGATGATTGCTCTGTCTCTGGTCTTCAGTGTTTTCCTCCGTTTCTGTCTCGTGGCGTCTTGTCTTTTCATCATCACACTCTTCCCTGTAATTTCGGTTTGGTAATTCCTCTTCCTTCTCTCTTGCTGTTCTGATTGGACTATCCACACTTAGAGCAGTTCAGTTAGGCACGGGTGATTAGTTAGTTCAAAGTTAGGATCCCACCTACTTCCTCTCTCTCTCTCCTATCACCGTCCTTGCTTTTCTAGATCCGCCTCTCCTCTCACCTGTTCTGAGTTTAGCTGGGCCTCCACTTAATTTGTTTGTGTTTAAAAGACCCACTTTCCCGTAGTTTCTTGTCGACTCGTTTCTACCACAGCTCGTCTTGGTCAGTCTCGTTTCTGCGCTATTTTCTTGTTTCGATTGTTGAAAGCTTCGTTTCCTGTTATTCTCCGTAAGTCTTGTATTTGATTGTTTGTATTATGTTGTGAGATTGCGATTTGATTGATTAGTACTTCGTTCTCCCTAATTCCCATTTTGTACCCATCTGTTTAGTTTCTCCTGTGTTCTCCCTTGCCCCATCCAACTCCCTTTTTCCTTCCCCTTCCATTCCCTTAGTTTCAACCCTCTTTGTTACTGTCTTTGTGCGGATTGATTATTCTGGTTACTGGATCTTTTTGCTTGTCCCCTGACTTCGATTCTGCCCATCCTGCATATCTCTGTTTGCCTGGCTATTGATCTATTTCTGTCTTGACCATGAGCTCTGTAAATCCTAATAAACGCCCTGCCAATGCTGAACTGCTTTTGGAGTCAATGCCCGTTCCTTTCAGTACGAGTCGACCAGTACAGACTCCAGCGGATACTGCTGAACTTCAGCGACTTTTTCAACAACAAGAGGTCGTCATTCAGCAGCAGCGTCGCGACTTGCAGGAGATGAGAGCTACTCTACAGCATCTCACTCTGGGCCCCACCTTTCCCAGTCCTGCAGTCGCACCGGCAGAGGCAGCTCCCATTCGGGAGCCACGTCTTACTCCTCCGCGGGAGTATGACGGAGACCCCACCACCTGCAAAGCATTCCTGTCCCAGTGCTCGATCATATTCGAGTTACAGCCCCTAACCTTTCCTACCTCACGTTCCAGGGTGGCCTCGTCATCACACTCTTGACCCGGCAGAGCAAGGACTGGGGAACCTCGATGTGGGGCGCTGGCCACCCCTGCACCCGCACCATTGAGGATTTCATGGCGGAGATGAGGGAGGTGTTTGACCGTCCTACCAGGGGCGAGAGGGCAGGAAGCGCACTTCTGAGTTCACGGCAAGCCGGCTGCAGTGTCTCCGATTCGCCATCCAATTCCGTTTGTTGGCACGCCTCTACACACTGGGCGAAGATGCCCAGTTTGATGTGTTCTACGGGGTTGGCAGAGAACATTAAGGATGAGTTGGCGTCCCGTGAGCTTCCACCTGATCTGCAGGGGCTCATTAGAGTGGCCATCCAGATTGATTCTCGGATCCAGCAGCGCAAGAGGAGCGCCAGAGCCATTCAGAGCCCCGACGGTCAGACCTGCGTGGTAACTTTCGATCTCCTCGGGGCGACTCTCCTATCCAGGAGACCGGCGAGCCCCCGGGGGTCGGGAGAACCCATGCGGGTCGACCGTTGCGGTTATCGCCACAAGAGCGAGCTAGGAGACTGCGCCGCGGGGGCATGTCTGTACTGTGGGCTAGCGGGTCATCGTATCCAGTGCTGTCCCCTACTCAAAAAGGAGGGGGTGAGTGGGAGGATTGGACAGCTGGCTCAAGATAACAATGATCCACGTAAGCTGGTCTCTGTCACTCTACTTTTTGGCAAGCGATCATCAACCACTGATGTTTTATTTGATTCAGGATCAGACATCAACCTGATCGACGCCAACCTGTGCAACCAGCTCCAACTCCAGCCCCAGAAACTACCCACACCGTTCCAGGCACTTGGCCTTTGTGGGCAACCGCTAGGTCAGGTGACCCTGGTTACGCCCCCACTCACGCTCATTGTCTCCGGCAACCATCAGGAGCAGATCCGGCTCCATGTCATCACCTCCTCCTCTGCTCCCATCGTCCTGGGCCTCCCTTGGTTGAAACAGCACAACCCCACCATCAACTGGAGGACTGGGCAGGTGGCTGAGTGGAGTACTCATTGCCTGCGCTCCTGCCTCCGCAAGGCTCCCCGCCAAGCAGGCCGAGGGGGATCCAGTGAGCCTCCAGTCACTCCAGATTTGTCCAAGGTCCCCAGTGAGTACCACGATCTGGCCGAAGTCTTCTCAAAGTCTCGTGCCCTGTCTCTGCCTCTCTCACAGACCCTCTGACTGCGCCATCGATCTCCAACCTGGCACAGCGCCCCTAAAGGGGTCTCTATTAAGCTGTCTCGTCCAGAGCAAGAGGCCATGGAGAGATATGTGGAGGACTCACTGGCTGCCGGCATCATCCGTCCCTCTTCCTCTCCTGCTGGCGCTGGGTTCTTCTTCGTTAGCAAGAAGGACGGATCTCTCAGGCCATGTATTGACTACAGGGGACTCAATAACATTACCATTAAGAATCGATATCCCCTTCCTTTAATGAATTCTGCTTTTGAGCTGTTGCAGGGGCCACTATCTTCACCAAACTTGACCTCACATAACGCTTACCACCTCGTCAGGATTAAGGAAGGGGATGAATGGAAGACAGCTTTCAACACCACTAGGGGGCACTACGAGTACCTGGTCATGCCGTTTGGTCTAGCTAACGCCCCTGCTGTCTTCCAAAACCTCGTTAACGACATTCTGCAATTTACATGATTAATCAATTTGTTTTTGTTTACCTTGATGATATATTAATATTCTCTCGATCCAAGGAAGAACACAGGCGTCATGTTCATGCAGTCCTGCAGCGCCTCCTGGAGAACCAACTCTACGCCAAGGCAGAGAAGTGTGAATTCCACTTGGACACAGTCCCTTTCCTCGGATTTGTGGTCACTCCAGGAGGCATCCTAATGGACCAGGAGAAGGTGAAGGCGGTAAAGGATTGGGCCACCCCTACTACTCGCAAGGAACTACAATGTTTCCTAGGGTTTGCTAACTTTTACCGTCGATTCATTCGCAATTACAGTACCGTTGCTGCTCCATTGACCTCTCTGACTTCCCCCAAAGTTCCTTTTGTGTGGACCCCTTGACGCAGAGAAGGCTTTTCTGGAACTAAAACAAAGATTTACCACTGCTCCTGTTCTCCAACAGCCAGATCCTGAAAAGCAGTTCATCGTCGAGGTAGACGCCTCTAACACCGGCGTGGGGGCAGTCCTGTCGCAGCGCAATGGCAAAGATAATAAGGTACACCCTTGCGCCTTCTTCTCCGCAGACTTAGCCCAGCCGGCGTAACTATGACATCGGAAATCGGGAGTTACTGGCGGTGAAGATGGCATTAGAAGAGTGGCGTCATTGGTTAGAGGGGGCTAAGGTTCCATTCCAGGTCTGGACCGACCACAAGAATCTGGAGTACCTCCGTACAGCTAAGAGATTAAATTCCGCCAATCTCGTTGGTCACTGTTCTTCGACAGATTTAATTTCACGTTAGCTTACCGCCCAGGCTCCCAGAACAAGAAACCTGATGCCTTGTCACGAAAATTTTTCGCCTGACGCCCCTCCCAAGGAGCCTCAAACCATCCTACCCAGTCGTGTTGTGGTGGGAGCATTAGTTTGGGAGTTAGAGGATCGAGTCAGAAGGTCACAACCTTCTGGGGGCCACCTACTAACTGTCCCAAGGACTGCCTCTTTGTTCCAGTCTGCCTCCGGCCGAAGTTCTCCAGTGGGCCCATTCCTCCCGTCTCGCCTGCCATCCTGGTGCTAACGGACCTTGGCCATGCTAACTCGCAGGTTTTGGTGGCCAACGGTCCGGAGAGATGTAAAGAACTTTACAACTGCTTGTCCGGGTCTGCGCCCAAAACAAGGCCACCCACACGGCACCAGCTGGTCTCCTGCAGCCGCTTCCGGTTCCTTCCCGACCATGGGCTAATATTGCATTGGACTTTGTCACTGGCCTTCCGCCCTCCAGAGGTAACACCGTCATCCTGACCATTGTTGATCGCTTTTCCAAGGCAGTACATCTCGTCCCTCTTCCCAAACTTCCCTCTGCCAGAGAAACAGCTGAATTACTCGTCCAAAACGTAGTCAGAATACACGGCATCCCCTCTGACATTGTCTCCGACCGTGGCCCTCAATTCATCTCACAAGTCTGGAAAGCCTTTTGTCAAGCCTTGGGAATAACGGTCAGTTTAACCTCTGGATTTCACCCGCAGAGCAATGGGCAGACAGAGAGGGCCAACCAGCAGATGGAGAGTGTCCTTCGGTGCCTCACTTCCCGAGATCAGGGGGACTGGAGCGAACAACTACCCTGGGTCGAATACTCCATCAACAGCCTTCCCACGGCTGCCTCAGGTGTGTCCCCCTTCCAAGCTTGTCTCGGTTACCAACCACCTCTGTTCCCCACAGGAGGTCGAAGTTGATGTTCCCAATATCCAGGAGTTTCTACAGAGGTGCCAAAGGGCGTGGGGAGGAAACTTCGTTCCGCTCTTCTGAAAGCTGCTGATTTAGATGAGTCGCCAGGCCAACCGTCGCCGCTCTGTTCCACCACAATACAAAGTAGGACAAAAAGTTTGGCTTTCTTCCAAAGACATTGCACTAAGGACTGAAAGTCGCAAGCTAGCCCCCCGTTTCATTGGTCCTTTTGTGATTGAGAAAATCATTAACCCTGTCTCTGTTAAACTCAAGCTACCAGCCTCTATGAGCCGTATCCACCCAGTCTTTCATGTGTCATGCATTAAACCTGTACTGTTTTCCGTCCACACCCCTGCCCCGACCAATCCTCCTCCCCCAAGACTCATCGATGGAGGAGAAACATATACAGTGCACAAGTTGCTGGACGTTAAATCGGCGAGAAGGGGCCTACAGTACTTGGTGGACTGGGAAGGATCTGCCCGGAGGAACGCTCATGGGTTCCTGCTCGTCACATCCTCGACAAATCACTCATCAAAGACTTTCACAAAAGGACTTTCAAGCCGAAGCTTAGACCGCCAGGTGGCGGTCATAGAGGGGGGGGTTCTGTTAGAAATCAGTGATTCGTATGTTTGTTTTTAGCTTGTTTTTAGTTTCTGGTTTTAGTTTCTAGTTTTTAGTGTGTTTCTTGTTTATTTTTAGTATTGCTATGATTTATATATTTATTCGTTAGAGCATGTGTGTTTCTGGATGATTGCTCTGTCTCTGGTCTTCAGTGTTTTCCTCCCGTTTCTGTCTCGTGGCGTCTTGTCTTTTTCATCACACTCTCTTCCCTGTAATTTCGGTTTGGTAATTCCTCTTCCTTCTCTCTTGCTGTTCTGATTGGACTATCCACACTTAGAGCAGTTCAGTTAGGCACGGGTGATTAGTTAGTTCAAAGTTAGGATCCCACCTACTTCCTCTCTCTCTCTCCTATCACCGTCCTTGCTTTTCTAGATCCGCCTCTCCTCTCACCTGTTCTGAGTTTAGCTGGGCCTCCACTTAATTTGTTTGTGTTTAAAAGACCCACTTTCCCGTAGTTTCTTGTCGACTCGTTTCTACCACAGCTCGTCTTGGTCAGTCTCGTTTCTGCGCTATTTTCTTGTTTCGATTGTTGAAAGCTCGTTTCCTGTTATTCTCCCGTAAGTCTTGTATTTGATTGTTTGTATTGCGTTGTGAGATTGCGATTTGATTGATTAGTACTTCGTTCTCCCTAATTCCCATTTTGTACCCATCTGTTTAGTTTCTCCTGTGTTCTCCTTGCCCCATCCAACTCCTTTTTTCCTTCCCTTCCATTCCCTTAGTTTCAACCCTCTTTGTTACTGTCTTTGTGCGGATTGATTATTCTGGTTACTGGATCTTTTTTGCTGTCCCCTGACTTCGATTCTGCCCATCCTGCATATCTCTGTTTGCCTGGCTATTGATCTATTTCTGTCTTGACCATGAGCTCTGTAAATCCTAATAAACGCCCTGCCAATGCTGAACTGCTTTTGGAGTCAATGCCCGTTCCTTTCAATTACTGAAACTTCGAAAACTATATACATTATCTGATGTGGCCAGTTATCATTTATAACGCATACCAATTACGACTCCGGACTTCTCACGCTTTTCTTTACTCAGGGGTTGGAAGCAATGCATGTGTTTCACCGCCGTGTAAATGCAATAAGAGCATTTGAAAGGTCTTTATGCAATTCCATTGCTTCCAACCCCTCCACGCATAAGGACTTCAATTCCATGCGAGAATCTCTTATATGCGCATTGATTGAATAATTGCTGACGACAGCAGAGGAACATAAATATGCCTCTTAAACTCACACCAAATGCGTGAAAGCTGACAGGTATGCGTTATTAATGAAAACTGGCCACACCTGATAATGTTGAGAGTTTTCAGAGTTTGTGTAATGGTAATTTAAATGAATGATTGAAAACAGGTCATGACCTCATTTTAAGGGATTGCTTGAGCTTCCCCTGTTGCCATTTCGCGAGCCGCCACTGATTAGGCTACCACTTATAATCCAAAATACATTCGATTTCAAGCTCATACTTAATTCAATTATTAAAATATGAACTGTGGACCTAAGTTCCTGAGTTATTATACGCCTACATATTTTCAGCTAGTTTTCGCGAAAATGCAATTTAGTAGGGCGAGTTCAGCTAAAATGGACCATCAGGTAAAATGGACTAGATAAGGCTGGAGCGTCATAGCACTTTAAATTTTCACAGCAAATCAAAATAGCTGAACTTGCAGTGTTGCTACAATTCTAGCTGACATGTAAGAATAGTTTTGATTGGCTTGAGGTTGCTTAATTGGGCAGGACACAGTATTATGTGCAGGACGTCAGAGAAACTGGGCGGTAAGTGAGTATGGCATAACAGATTTCACTCATTACTAATAAGGGTGATAAAGGAATTATAAGTACCCTTACCAACAAAGAAAAGTGTGTATGCACAATGTTTTGTTAGGCTCTTTCAAATAAAAAAAAAAGTTCTGATTGCAAAGAACCTTTGATTTTTATAAAACGTCATTTTAGTCGCTGGTCCATTTTAGCTGAACCACCTCAACTAAAATGGACCGCATAGACACACATTGGCCGCATTAAGTAACTGAGTGCTCACCATGAAAATGCTCACTTAAAGCGCTGAGCATATTTTATAACCATTCTGCTCTATCTGAGCAGTGATCTATCTCAGAAAATGGCAATGAGAGCCTTAGCGGTTAACAGCTAACCACGAATGATACTGTTCTGCTTGTTTTCTGTGCAAATATCAACTGCCCAGTTGTCAAACTGAACTACCAGTAAAATTTTTATGCTAGCCAGCAGCAATAGTGTTCCCCAATTGTTGTTGCTAATTTGCCATTTTGACTTCTCAATAATTCAGCACCACTGTTATATCCATGCAAACTTTTGATAATCTTTTTGTTTAATTAGCCTATGTATCGCAGACAGGACTCCAGGACAGGTTGAGAAAGAGAGAGAGAGAGAGAGAGAGAGAGAGAGAGAGAGGAAGAGAGAAAGAAAATGGCAGGAGGACAGGCAGAGAAGGGAAAAGAGAGAGAAGACATGGGAAGAAGGGACAGGGAAAGAAAGGAAGAAAGCAATACAACACTTGGGAAACAGACAGGATAAGGGGTGCCATTGATGAATATCACAAGATGGTTAAGAGAGGGGAGACACTGAATATTCGTTTCTTGTCAAGGGCTTGGAACATTCCAAAGACCACACTGCTGAGACGCATCCGAGGTAAAGTTACTGGCAATGACTATGCATCTGGGAGAAAGCAATACCTGTCAAAGGAAGAGGAGAAAGAATTAGCTGATCAAATCAAAGTCCTCGTCAAAAGAGGTTTCCCCATCAGGAAGAGGGAGGTCCAGGAGTTTGCTTTTAAATATGCAAAGGCCAATAACATCGCAGGCTTATCGAAAGTGAAAGGCACTGTCAGGTACTACTGGTTTCAGAATTTTATGAGACGCCATCCAGACCTGAGCATCAGGAAACCAGAGGCCCTTTCAGCAGCAAGAGCAGCAGGGCTGAATCCTGAGGTTGTCAGAAAGTGGTTTAAACAATATGAAGACCTGCTGGAAGAACTTGGTATCAAAGATGTTCCATGACACATTTGGAATTGTGATGAGTCTGGCCTCCGAGATCAGTTTAGCTCCACACGTGTGGTTGGGGAGGTGGGCAATCCCTGTGTAGAGGTGACTGCCGGGGAGAAGGGAGAAACAACGACCGTCCTCGCAGCCTTCAATGCGACAGGAACATTTAGTCACACAATGGTCATCTTTAAAGGGAAGCGCCTAAGAAGTGAGAGGCTTCATGGTTTCCCAGAAAATGTTGCTGTTAAGGTACCTGAGAATGGATGGATAAATAGTGACCTGTTCCTGGAGTGGGGGCAGATGTTTACAGAGCAACTGCCAAGAGACGACCCAAGACCCAATGTCCTACTGTTGGATGGCCACACTTCCCACATGTACAATTTGGAGTTCCTACAACTGATGCAAGACAAAAATGTGCATGTGATCGCCTATCCACCTCACACCACACATGCCCTCCAACCTGCTGACAAAGCGCTTTTCAAGAGTCTCAGAAATAACTGGTTTGAGGAGGGGAGGAAATGGACAAGGAAGACAGCAGGACGAAAGCTCCCAAAGAACGAGTTCTTTCCTTTGTTTTGCAGGGCCTGGCAGTAGACTGCGACAGTTGTAATTGCCCAGCCAGGATTCAGGGCCACTGGTATGTTCACTTTTAACAAGGACATCGTCCCTGATTATGTTTATGCACCCAGCCTGACTACAGAGAGAGCTGCACCAGCCACAAGTGCACCAAGCACAGCACCAGCTGTGCATCCTTCAGAACCACCAAGCATCACAACAGAACCACTGCCCATTGTGGACACACTATCATTTTCTTTCTTAGAGGACACTGAAGTTGCTGAAGAAGTGGTGCTTGTCACATCTCAGGAGGATCTAGAGAGGTGTGTATTCTGTGTATACTCGATTTGATTTTGTGATCATGTATAGCAACGAATGCACATAGACATGCACAAATGCACACACCCATACTGTAAAAAAACACAACTATACACTCACACAGAGACATGTACACAAACGCGCGCGAGCATACACACACACACACACACACGACGTATGCACACACACACACACACACACACACACACACGTATGCACACACACACACACACACACACACACACGCACATACACACCTCAAACACACATACACAGAACCACACAGACAGACAGATAGACACACACGTGCACACACACATAGACACATGCACGGACACACACCTTACACACGCACACACATACACAGAACCACACGAACAGACACAGACACACACCCAGAAAGCTGTATGTCCAATAATTTTTTTAAGTCCATTATATCTTGTCTTAGGTCCCTCTTCCATCTTTTCACTCCTGAGGAGACACACCAGGGAGATGAAGAGCAAGGGATTTCACACCAGGAGGAACAACCTGGAACCTCTTTCAGTGGCCTCATACCCATCCCTACACGGGAGAGGAGCACCAGAACAAGGGCTAAGCCCCCGTCCTATCATTTGACAAGCATTGACCACATGAACTTCAACCCCAATTTCGAAATAGCTGGGACGAAGTGTAAATTGTGAATAAAATCAAAATGTGACTTTCAGATCACATTAGCCAATATGTTATTTACAATAGAACATAGAGAACATTTCAAATGTTGAAACTGAGACATTTTACATTTTTATCCACAAAATGAGCTTATTTCAAATTAGGTCTCAAAAAAGTTGGGACACAGGCAAAAAAAGGGCTGAAAAAGCAATTAATATGTAAGAGAATCAGCTGAAAAAACATCTAGCAAGTAATTATGTTAACTGGCATCAGGTGTGTAACATGATTGGCTATAAAAGGGATGTCTTAGAGAGGCTGAGTCTCTCAGAAGCAAAGATGGCCAGAGGCTCTCCAACCTGTGAAGGCTTGCGTAAAAAAATTGTGGAATATTTTAAAAACAATGTTCCTCAGCGTCAAATTGCAAAGGCTTTGAAGGTCTCATCATCGACAGTGCATAACATCATCAAAAGATTAAGAGAAACTGGAAAAATCTCTGTGCGTAAGGGACAAGGCCAAAGACCTTTACTGGATGCCCATGATCTTTGGGCCCTCAAACGCCACTGTATCACTTACTGGCATAATTCTGTCATTGACATTACTAAATGGCCCAGGAATACTTCAAGAAACCACTGTCTGTAAACACAGCCCACTGTGCCATCCACAGATGCCACCTAAATCTCTATCATGCAAGAAGGAAGCCATTGTTGAGCATGATCCAGAAGCGCCACCGTGTTCTGTGGGCCAAGACTCATTTAAAATGGACTGTAGCAAAGTGCAGAAGTGTCCTGTGGTCAGACGAGTCCAAATTTGGCATTCTTGTTGGAAATCATGGGCGTCGTGTCCTCTGGGCTATAGAAGAGAAAGACCACCCCTCCTGTTATCAGCGTTCAGTTCAAAAGCCAGCATCTCTGATGGTATGGGGATGCATTAGTGCATATGGTGTGGGACACTTGCATGTTTTAAAAAGCACCATGAATGCTGAAAGGTATATAAAGGTTTTAGAGCAACATGTGCTCCCCTCCAGACGACATCTATTCCAGGAAAGGCCTTGTGTATTTCAGCAAGACAACGCAAAACCACACACTGTAGCTATTACAACAGCATGGCTTCGTAGTAGAGGAGTTTGTGTGCTGAACTGGCCTGCCTGCAGTCCTGATCTTTCACCGATTGAGAACATTTGGCGCATAATTAAACGAAAAGTCCGTCAAAGGAGACCCAAAACTTTCCAGCAGCTGGAAGCCTGTATTACACAAGAGTGGGATCAAATTCCAATGGCTAAACTCAAGAAACTTGTCTCCTCAATGCCCAGACGCCTCTACTCTGTGTTAAAAAGAAGAGGGGATGCTACACCATGGTAAACAGGCCCCTCTCCCAACTTTTTTCAGACCTGTAGCAGCCATCAAATTTGAAATGAGCTCATTTTGTGGATAAAATTGTAAAATGTCTCAGTTTCAACATTTGCTATGTTATCTCTGTTCTATTGTGAATAAAATACTGGCTGGTGTGATTTGAAAGACATTGCATTTTGATTTTATTCACAATTTACACTTTGTCCCAACTATTTCGGAATTGGGGTTGTATATTGCTACTAAAAAGAACAAAAAACAACCAAGGGGAAAAGAGAACAAAGGAAAAAAGGCATGAAACGAGAATAACAAATGCCCCTGCACAGCTTGCCAGACATTGTTGATGATGCAAAGGACCCAAAGGCCACAGAGGACTGGGTGCACTGCTATCTGTGCAACTCTTGGTACCATAACAGCTGTGGAGAAGAAAATGGGATCTGTGACGACGATGGTTACATTTACAAGGACTGTATTTGAAGGGACCTGACCAGATGAGATGTTTAGCCTACAGTTCAAATGAAATTTGTTTTTGTCAACAAAGTTCTGATTCTTAATTATTATTTTTCTTAATTCAACGTTTGGCACATTAAATTCATTATTATATGAAACATGTTCAACTTTTTATTGAATGAATAGCTTTTGACAAAATGCCCCATTAATTTTTTTTAATTCAAAGTTTGGCACATGAATTTTGACAAAATTAATTTTTAAATGAAACACAGTCAGTGTGTTATTGTATGAATTTTTGACAAAATGTTTGTCCTAATTAAAAGATTTAATCAGAAATAACTCTTGTTCTCTATTTTTATATCGGTCCATTTTAACTGACAGCTGGTCCATTTTAACTGAACAACTGGTCCATTTTACCTGAACAGAGTGTTGTCGCTCGACAAAGGACCAACTAATACTCTAACTCTCAAAATTCCAAAACTATTATATATATATATCTATTTCTTTTGAAGAAATAAATATTCAAGAGACATATGCCAATTTAGAAAAACATTATTAAATATCATGCATAGGTTTTTTGATGGTCAGATTAACCATTTACCAAAAAGGGGTCCGTTTTAGCTGAACTCACCCTGTAAGAAAGAAAAAACTGGAGGCAATTCATGAATTGGCTTATAGCTGCTAGTTGGAAATCATGTCTTTATCTGGCATTTATAATAAAACGTGCTGCACGATTTCAAAAATGCAGTAATTTCATTCGCTTGGAAGATTCCGAACTTGGCCCAGCAAAATGAGATAATGCACGTGTGTGCGAATGACATTCCAGTCACTTGAAACAAGCTATGGCAAATAGTACAAAGAATGTCTCCATTTTTAGGCCAGTGACTTTATTCATGAACTCAGTTTACCTTATGGAGATAAAAACTATAGGCTACGTCCCAATATCAATATTTAAGGTGCACCTTATCAAATATATATTTACACATATCAAGATTATCTTTGCTCCGTTTGGAAGCAGTTATTTTCTTGCTTCTAAATAAGCATATGAAATTAAAAAATAAAACGTAGAACGAGATTGCAGTGATAAAATGTGGCATGGAATAGCACAAATATCACATCTCTTAAAGACGACAGATAATATTCCGGTCAAATTATTTTGCTCTCGAGACTTTAAAGTGCATTACCTACAAAAATTATTACGTTGGAATGAAAACATTCAACCAGGAGAAATAACAAACATATAAAAACTGTTATGATTCCTGCTTTGCTATTTCAAGATCTTGCTGTGCTTTTCTGTTAACATTTATGCTTCCTTCCAACCTGCATACTTCATTGGTACTTAAGCTGAGCACGCTCATTTTCTTAATGAGCAAGTCATGTCCACCTATTGTCTTTGTCTCCTGATCTTGCCTTGCCTCTTGTTCTTCTCCAGGTGTTGCCCCTCATGTGCTCTGATTTTCTGCCCTTTATCTGGGGGCGGTGGAAGTTGGCTGGCAGACAGAGTCTCAAGTTTCTATGCCAAGTTACCACCAAGTTTTCATTGTCGAGTTTCCTAGCCAAGTTTATCACCAAGTGTTTAGTGTTCAGTGCAGTTTTTGTGTTCTTCTTAGCCAAGCCTAGTTCTGGTTTATATATATTCCTGATTATTCTTTTGTTTGTATTTCTCTCCCTGGAGTTTCCAGTGGTTTTTTGTTGTCGTTTGGATCTTTTGTTACTTAGCTCTGTGTAGCTTTTTCTTAGTTGGATTTCTGCAACCCTTTGGGCCAAGTTTTTCGTTGGCCCTCGTGCCTGTTTTCTTTGTGTTTCAATAAACCCCCGTTCCCTGCATCTTGCGTCTGGTGCCTTCCTGATCTCGTATCAAAAACTATTTTAATCCGGCACAGCTGCATTATTGCAATTAGCCGCTAGACAACCATCTGCAAAATGCCCGCTCATCGTAGTTGTTTTCTAAACTAAGATTATTCTCCATGGGAACACGAAAACAATAACTCAGATCGGCACGTTGGATTATTTACTTTCACAAATAAAGGTGAAAACTACCCAGCAAACATGAGACGTCAGGCAGACGTCTCATATTTGCTGGGTTGAAGGCCACTCGGTAGAGCACATACCTCCGCCACGCCATGGCAGTATTATTGGTTCTGGATCCACAAAAGTAGCCTATTATCCAGATCAGCAACAATTATAATCAATTCTACATTAGAGTGGATTCTGTTTAATGCATAAATTTTATGAAAATCTGTTCATTACATATGGGACAATCACCCTATTCAGGTATATTTTAACTTCTTCCGAAGTAGAATCCAGAATATGTTCTGAATCACTACCAAAATTAAATCAACTCATCCTTGGACTACCAACAATCATCCTACCAAATTTCATGCCAATCCATTCATAACTTTTTGAGTTATCCTGTTAACAGACAGACAAATAGACAAACACGGTGAAAACATAATCTCCTTGACAGAAGTAACTAGAGGGCACGTGGTAGGGCACATACTTCCGCCACGCCATCTGTTCTTTTGGCTACAGAATATGTTCCAAATCACTTCCAAAATTAAAAAAACTCTTCCTTGAACTACCACCTATCATCCTGCCACATTTCGTGCGAAACCATTCATAACTTTCTGAGTTATCTGGTCAGAAATATCACACAGACCTGCGTTAGACAGATATATCATAATTCTCCCAGATCCATGTCTAGAATATGTTCTGGATCACTTCCAAAATGGAATCAACTCATCCTTGGACTACCACTTATCATCCTATCAAGTTTTGTCCCAAACTCTTCATAACTTTTCAAGTTATCTTGTTAACAGACAGACAGACAGACGGGCAGACAAACAGAGGTGAAAACATTACCTCCTTGGCAGAGGTAACTAGAGGGCACTTGGTAGGGCGCATACTTCTGCCACGCCATATATCTGTTCTTTTGGCTACAGAATATGTTCCAAATCACTTCCAAAATTAAATAAACTCTTCCTTGGACTACCACCTATCATACTGCCAAATTTTGTGCGAAACTGTTCATAACGTTTTGTTATGTTATCTGATTAGAAGTATCACACAGACCTGCGTTAGACAGAATGATTGTAATTCTTCCAGATCCATAGTCTAGAAATGTTCTGGATTGCCTCCAAAATGGAATCAACTCATCCTTGAACTACCACCTATCATCGTATCAAATTTCGTGCCAAACTCTTCATAACTTTTCGAGTTATCCTGTTAACAGATAGGCAGACAGACAGACGGACACACAAACAAACGGGTGAAAACATAACCTCCTTGGCGGAAGTTACCAGCTAGCTAGTCTTGTTTTTTTCCAAACACGATATTATTACAATGAGCAAGTGCTGCGGTGACAATTAAGCAGACATACAGAGAGCGAGTATGCAATGCTGACCAAGTTTCTGCTCAAGTGCCATTGGCTGTGAGAAAAGCAGTGAGCTGTGGAGCTTCAGTTTAGGGCTACGGATTGCAACTTACAAAGCTAGTAGCCTACATCTGCTGTCGAACTTAAGTGATGACATTTTTCTAAGTAGGCAACATTTTAACAATTCACAATGCATATGTCGAGCGATATAAAATTAAAGGCAAAACCAACGTAGGCGCACACTGACTCGCTTTAGGCATCCTTTGTAGTCTATTGGAAAACAACCAAACGGAGACGCACAGACAGTTTTGGTCAGATGAGGACAGGGAGACATAATAAAACAATCCTACAAAATAAATCAGAAACTTGGCCTATTCCATGGAACGTAGGTCGATATTTAAAGGCTACAGCATGTTGTCTTCCACAAAAGCATATGGACCAAAACAATGAAATTAACGAATGATGTATCAATATACAGCCTTCATTATACTACACATCTTACCTTGAACGCGACGGGTAGCGTCTTATTACACCTCCAGTGAGACGGAAGAATGGAGCAGAGGAAGTTGGGGCTGTCAGTTCGGACAAGTTCCGCGGGATGGTCAGCGATGATGTCCACCATGGTCCGGTGCTCGTGCGGGCGAAGACGCGACACAGCGGCATCTTGCTGTCCTGCGGCAGCATTCACATCGTTCATTTTCCCCGAAACCGGCTGTAAACTGTTGGATGGAGGACTGAACCGTCTGCTGGTGCTGGGATCTACGGGAATGCGCATCATAAATTTTTACAAGAAAGAGATTCAAATGGCGAGAACAATGACAAAATAGTTTCCTTTGTTAACACGACAAAAAGTTCTGGAAGGTAAACTGCGCTGGAGACGCAAGTTGAGCGTCAGTGGCAGCCGCAAACGTGCTTATAGGTTTTTCTGCTGTCTATTAACTGAAAAGACTGACGCGTTTATACTTAAGTCGCTGAGCAGCTAATCCACTACTAGTGCATCGACTCCGCGAATTTAACGATGTGCATAAGAGTAGCCAAATCGAACTTCTCCTGCGTGTGGGTGCTGAAATATCTTTCGTTAAGAGTTCTACTAGTGGAATTTGAAACGCTTCCCTCTCCGAAAGAAAATCAGATAGGCAAATTCTTGTCCGACGCGTATTGGTATTGTGAAGGAGACGTTTCAGTTGTCTTTTACCGCTAGAGTCCATGCGCCCACTCGTTTATAAAATTTTGCATGCAACTGAAATCCAGCACCGTGTGTACTGTGAATGAATAGGACCAAACAGGCATGCCCTCATGAAGTTAAAAGTCTCATAAAAGTGAGATTAGGCACACTTAATCAATATACTGAACGAATCTCTAGACACCAATTTTAAGTAACAGAAATGTTTGATTAATTAAAAAAATAGGCATGTTATTCCTATCTCTGCTTTTGTTTCTGTGTTTTTCTTCGTTTTAAATTCTCCCGCCGTTAAACTCCCAAAGGCTGCGCTAATTCGTCGGCTATTTGCTTAGGGTTAAAATTATAACAAAAATGCGGTCGGTTCAGATGAGGCAGCGGGGTAAAAACCGTCGCAGTTTTTCCTATCGTATGATGCGGTTTTCTTTCGTTGGAAGGGGATTTCTTGCGCTGTTCCTTATGCTGATGAGACTTGAGCACTTCACCGTCTGCTTCCGAACTTGGTTCAAAATAAAATAAAATCTCTCTGATCAAATTAAAGCCCTCAATAACCTTGGCATGATGGCAGCAATCGAATGACCTCGAAAGTCAGCATATTCGACTCGGACAAAAAAAAAAATTGAATAATTAATCTCCTATGGGTGTAAAACATTTGCCTGAGAAAATGCTACCGCTCACCGAATGGGCCAGTATAAAATGAAATCTAGAAGGCCTAAGGAGTCTCGCGGATTCTTCTTTTACCTAGGCCTAGCCTACTTAAAGGCCAACGTCAAAAGGTAATTGTCCAGCCATAAAGATATGATGGTTCCAATATGAATGTGTTGGCCTAGTCTATTGCACACATGGGGTAATATAGGATCCGTTTTCCGTGGGTCTCAACATGATCTTGTCATTTATAGTATGGATATGGACATTAATCTTTTCATTGTCATATCACATGAGCAATACACTTCAGAAAAGCTGAATGGGTCGTTTCTTATGAAACAGTCGGGAGCATACAGTAGCCTACATCTTTCATTTTAGCTTCAACATAAAATTGATTTGTCTTTAATCTGCTGAATTAAAAGATATTCAAATTATTTCATAAAAACTGTGCAATTGCATATGGACAAGCCACTGCGTAATCTTCTTAAACGCTTCATTCAGCCGTTAACTGAAAAGACAAATAGGCCAACAGTGGCAACTTGTTAAGGCGAAACGAGTGAGTCATCGTCCTCGAGGCTGAGTTAGGAAAGACGGAATAAGAGCCCTCGGTTTGGCGCTGAGAGCCACAGAACCGCACGCACTGACTCACATAACCCCCGCTGTGAAAACGTCAAGGCATAATTAATGACTTGAAAACAACACAAATGAAATAAAATAAAGTGGGCCTACTCTTGTTATTAATAGAAGATATCGAGCATACCAATCTGGTTTTAATTCTGATGAAACCTAACTAACCCGACACTTGATTTTGAATGTAGTTGTCAGTTTAGCACAACATTTAAATGAAGACATTATTGAGGGTACCTTACATGAAATTTCCCGGAGGTCATTCTAGGGAAGAAAAATTATCTGCAGATAGCTAGGGTATTCTGTCACCGCTGAATTTGTTTAACAAGTACTGTGCGAGGAGGCAGAGCAGGAGAGAATGCATTGCTGTGTTACCACAATCGCATCTTTTTAGGTGCGACAAAGGAGAACCTTTTAACGACAACACTAAACAGAGCTGCTCTTGCTCAGGATTCGCAACGTTACACAACGGATAACTACCTTTAAGCATCATGTCGCCAGAGTACATATACTTGCATTTAAGTTATGCATAATATCCAATTGTTCAAACGTTTTGCATCTCGTGGCAAGCCACAACAAGAAAAATAAAAATTAATAATATAGGCCCACGCAAAGGCCAGTATGACTTGGTAACTTAGGAATACAAAATGGCAGAACAAGCAAGCACTGGCAAGTCGCACTGCATCATCTTTGGACATCAAATAATCCTATTGTCATTATCCGGATAAAAATTCAAGATTATTGACCCACTCTTGTATCCAATATTACCTTGTCAAAATGGTAGCTGCATTTCCACCCAAATCGCCTTCTAGCTCTAGTTAATGGTTTTTATATGACTGTATGAAAATGTATCTGCTCAGGTGACACAGAAATTAAACAGTAACCTGTTCATTCCTGCCTCTCTCCCAGTTCATGCTTGGGTAGCCCCCAGCTAACTGACCTCAATCCCCTTCCCACAGCGACCATGGCAGTTTTGATAATGTACGGATGGATCATCAAACTGATCTGGTGACAGTTGCTGTTGTGTGTAACTTCAGGGGTACCCGTTAGCCGAGTAGTTAGCTAAAGTGGCCAGAATTAAGAATGTATAGGCTAAATGAATACTTCTGCCCAGTCTCATCCCGATGCGTCATTTATTGACGCGACCTGACCAAGCGTGAATATACGACGCGAAAGGACGCATTTGGCGTCCTTATTTGACGCCAGTTTAAAACGAACCCTACCTCCTAACCCTTAACCCGAACCCTAAGCATCAAATAATGACACCAAAAGCTGCCTTTTGCGTCGTATATATCAACACTTGATCAGGTAACGTCACTGTATGACGAGTCGGGATGAGAATGTGTGGCCTTTGCTAATGTTGCTGATTATTCAAGATGTGCTGTCTTATTTGCAGCCACTGCCACAAATGGCGATGGCACTCCAGCGTGCAGTTCATCGCCTATGGTTATGTTGCAGCCGAAAACAGTTCCGCAGAAATCTGGTCGTAGCCTGAGAGATCTGTATGCAGGGCGGTGTGTGGGATTCAGTTTATTCCAATAAGACTGACTGCATACAGTGGTCCAGCTCAAGGGAAGCTAAACAACCTGACACAGGAAAACAAGTTCATGTACACTACTGCTAAAAAGTTTGGAATCACTTATCATGTAAGTAGTTCTTCATATTTTATTTCACAGAAGTGTTTGTATGATATATCATAGGCCTATGAAACAAACACCTAACGTGGATTTTATGGTGTAATATTTAATATTACAAATATTTGGGGGAAAACAATTTTCTCATGATGACTGACACAATTATTTATTTTAGTGATTTCTCATCAAATTGTCCACCATTAGATTTCACCACTGCTCTCTAAGTTTTCGGCTTTTGGGATATTAATCCCAATTAATACAATTAATACAATAATTAAAACAGTAATTAATACAATAGTATAATACTCGGCGGAATTCTCAGTGGATTTCCACCTGGACCACAATATTTCCCATGGATGCGTCCTTGAAGATGGGCAGACCGTGCGAACCACACATTTACGATCCAGGTGACCCTCAACAGCTCCATGGGGTTTAAGGCAGGTGATTATTCTGGCCTCTTCACATTTTGTAATTTATTTTCCAGAAAGGGGCTGCACAGTTTTATTTTATGTTTTGAGTCATTGTCCTGCTGAAACAAGTTTCTTCTATTACATCTATATGAAAATCACCAGTGATTCCAAAGTTTTTAGCAGTATTGTATGTACAAGCGCATACAAGTTCAACATTGTACATAGATTGATTTAAAAATGAACATTTTTCAATGCATTTTGGTGCAGTTTTTTAATTTGCCCACAATTATATATCATACCCTGGGGTTGGAAGGCAAAGTGTTATCAGAATTCATTCCTGTGCAACGACCAACCTATGCCCCAGACTGCCAACAGAAATCATGCAATGTTTTTTCATGTGACAAAATCTCCATTACATGTAAAATTACAGTCTTTTTTTTTTTTTTTTTGGTAGTTTTGTCTGTACTTCCCTTCCAGTTGCATATTGATTGCGGAACTTTGACCAATCATATGCTGTTAACGTAAAAGCACAACAAACGAGACTGCCTAATTGGTTGCCTTCATGAAAAAAAATTATAATTTCCAAGGCTGTTTAGTCCAGCATAATTTCCTTTTTAGCAGTAATATATGCACTCATTTAAAGGAAGGCTGTTATGGTTTATAGACTCCAAACCCCAAGTTTTAAGTTCAACTGAAGAAACACACCCACTTTTGTAACAGCTATAATGAAAACAAAGGAGACATTTTGCATTTTTACATTATGATCACAAGATTTGAACACATCCTGAAATGTATACATACCGTCGGCTGAGAATTAACTTGGTCTATCTGCATTTCTGTGAATATTTGAGATATTCTGTCATAATGATTTTTAAGTTAACAAGGTCTATTTTAGGTTATGACCCTGCTTAGATGTGCACTCAGTTTATGTCAAAGGTCAATGTTAGAAGGGTCTATTTTCAAATTTGCCGCTTCACCAAGTTTTAAGTAGGTCTATCTGCAATTAACCAATAATATTAGAGGGATCGCATCAAGTGAGCTCAGGCCTCAGAGACAAAAGGGCTGCCAAAAAGAAATTTACTGAAGCAGAGTTGAGAGAAATTGCTGCATTTCCTCATTTAGGTGAGTGCTTCGAGAAGTCAGATTGAACAGTGTTATTTGCTGAAACTAAAATTATTTGCTGAAAAATTATGTTTTGTCAAGTTAATCATATAAATTGAGTTCAAGGTTACCTTTTCTATGCAGATCAAAGTGAAAAATAATGACCCAAAGGCTTCGATCAATCAGCGAAATTGGCAGAGTCAAAAAATTACATCGTTTATATACTTTAAGTTGTTCACAGTTATAATGTTCATATTTCCTTGATGTGAGATCATTCACCCGTGAATGTTTCTCTCTCATTATTAGGTCATGTTGAAAAAGGCCTAAAAAGTGTTAATCTTGTATTCCTTTTTTACTGTGTCGGTGTTTAAAAGTTGTTTCATAAGTATTATTAGTTAATAAACATTGGGGTTTCATTAAAATGCAGTTTTAAGAGACTGTTAATTCATTTTCATATTTTTTAAAACCTGTAATCTGCAGATAGATCAAAGTAACACTGGAATTTTATGAATTCTAAAGTTACAATGGTCTATCTGCAAAATTGGGTACCCAGACTTCAATGTTGCCAGACGAATAGGGGTATGTAAATTAGCCCAGTTTAGTCTCGTCATATTTAATTGTTTAGGGCAAAAAATCTTTTAATTTGGAAAAACCCGAAGGGGATATTTTTAATATCAAATCTTTAATCGCAATTTCCTCAAACACAAAAATGGCAGATAGACCTAGTTAATCCTCGGCCGACGATACAGTGTATACTGTATGTATAACTCCAACTTGGAATAAGTTGGGACAGTATAGAAAATGCAAATAAAAACAGAAAGCAGTGATTTCAAATTTCACTTAGACTCGTATTTCATTGCAGACAGTATGTTGACAACATACTGTCATGTCCAGTCAACTTCATGTTATTTGTAAATATGCATCCATTCCTGCCATTCAAGCCTGCAATGCATTCCAAAAAAGTTGGCATGAGGGGGTGTTTAACGCTAGTACTGTGGCAGAACATTTACATAATGATGTGATTTGAAACAGCTGATGTCAGCAGGTGATTGTAATCTTAACTTGGTGAAAAAGCTGCATCCAGGAAAGGCCTTGCCCTCCAGGAGCAAAAAAATGGGCCATGGATTGCAGATTTGCACACAAATGCATCAGAAAATTCTTGAAAGGTTTCAAAACAATGTTCCTCAAAAAATGGAGGGGATTTAGATATCTCTTCCTGCAAAGCATAAAATAATGAAATGATTTAAGGAATCTGGAGGAAGGAGGCAATTGTGCTGGCCTAAACTGAATACCCAAAATCTCAAATCACTTAGACAGTTCTGCACTAGCTAATCCCTTTTTGGAAAGGAGCAGATCGTAGACCGTCAAATCTATTGTCGTGCTGTTCCCGAACCAAACGTAAAATCCCTAAACCTAGCACCTCTCTGTAGAACAGAACACAAACTTTGTTGGAGGTTCAGCTGATGTTTGGGAGAAGGCGTTGAGCTACCGCTGATTGATGGTTTGATTGGTTTCGCTACATTTTTTACAGTGCAGTTAATGCTGTAATCCCAAACAACTTCAGACTTGATGAGAATATCCTGCCTAAATTTGAATCAAAGGGGAAAACAAAAGAAGCACTGAATTGTAAATGTAACATGCTGCAGTCCAATGTAATGTTAGTATCTCTGTCTATGGATTGGACAAAGCCACAAACCACAGTGGTTAAATCTGAAGTGTTAATCTCGGCTCCAGTGGCGTAAATGTTGCTTTATGAAAACAATACCGCACATGAATATGCTTAATGGACAGGATTGCAAACTGGCCAGCTAACGTAGCTATATATCCACTCAACTGGTGTCAGTGTCCACTCTAATAGACCTGAGCGGGTGTTGGGGAGTGCGCAGAGGTGATTTGCAGCACTTAGTAAAGGTTGTGAAGACTAACGTGAACAAATTTCCAACGATGACTGATATTCAAGAAGGCCTAATCAGACAAAGCAGCATCACAACAACAGATGCATTTAAGTATGCAGAAACATAAACCATAGGCGTAGGAAGGATTTTTCAATTGGGGGGTAGGTGCTTACAGCAAGTATCAATATATATGAGTCATCAATGCATATATATCATGAATATGAATGCATATCAAGGAAATAACCAAGTTGCATACAATTTGCTGATCACAATACAGCAAAATTAACTAGGTAAAACATCATATCAGAGTTAAGAGCAGGTGCTCAGTGAGCGTCCATCATTGGCTAGCCGGTGTTTTCTATCAACATCCAGTATCTACAGTGATGTGAAAGAGGATTTGCCCCCTTCCTGATTTCTTATTTTTTTGCATATGTGTCACACTTAAATGCTTCAGATCATCAAACAAATTTTAATATTAGACAAAGATAACCCGAGTAAAGAAAAAATGCAGTTTTTAAATGATGATTTCATTTATTGAGGGAAAAAGCTATCCAAACCTACCTGGCCCTATGTGAAAAAGTAATTGCCCCCTAACCCTAATACCTGGTTGTGCCACCCTCGGCGATAACAACTGCAATCAAGCATTTGCAATAACTGGCAATGAGTCTTTCACATCGCTGTGGAGGAATTTTGGTCCACTCTTTTTTGCAGAATTGTTTCAATTAAGCCACATTGGAAGGTTTTCGAGCATGAACAGCCTGTTTAAGGTCATGCCACAGAATCTTAATCGGATTTAAGCCCGGACTTTGACAAGGCCACTCCAAAACCTTAATTTTGTTTTTTTTAAGCCATTCAGAGGCGGACTTGCTGGTGTGTTTCGGATCATTGTCCTGCTGCATAACACAAGTGAGCTTGAGCTTGAGGTCATGAACTGATGGTTGGACATTCTCCTTCAGGATTTTCCAGTAGAGAGCAAAATTCATGGTTCCATCAATTATCACAAGTCGACCAGGTCCTGAAGCAGCAAAGCAGCCCCAGACCATCACACTACCACCACCATGTTTGACTGTTGGTATGATGTTCTTTTTATGAAATGCTGTGTTAGTTTTGCGCCAGATGTAACGGGACGCACCCCCTCCAAAAAGTTCAACTTCTGTCTCATCATTCCACAGAATATTTTCCCAAAAGTCTCGGGGATCATCAAGATGTTTCTTGGCGAATGTGAGATGAGCCCTTCTGTTCTTTTTGTTCAGCAGTGATTTTTGCCTTGGAACACTCCCATGGATGCCATTTTTGCCCAGTCTCTTTCTTATTGTTGAATCAAGAACACTGACTTTCACTGAGGCAAGTGAGGCCAGCAGTTCTTCAGATGTTGTTCTAGGTTCTTCTGTGACCTCCTGGATGAGTCGTCAATGCACTCTTGGAGTAATTCTGGTAGGCAGGCCACTCCTGGAAGGGTTCACCACTGTTCCACGTTTTCTCCATTTGTGTATAACGGCTCTCACTATGGTTGGCTGGAGTCCCAAAGCCTTAGAAAAGGCTTTGTAACCCTTTCCAGACTGATAGATGTCAATGATTTTGTTTCTCATCTGTTCTCGGATTTCTTTAGATCGCGGCATGATGTGTTGCTTTTTGAGATCTTTTAGCCTACTTCACTTTGTCAGACAGGTTCTATTTAAGTGATTTCTTGATTCAAAAGGTCTGGCAGTAATAAGGCCTGGGTGTGGCTAGTGAAATTGAACTTAAAAAAAAATGTGGTTAATCACAGTTAATTCATGATTTGAAAGGGGGGGTGGGGGGCAATTACTTTTTCACATAGGGCCAGGTAGGTTTGGATAGCTTTTTTCCCTTAATAAATGAAATCATCATTTAAAAACTGCATTTTGTATTTACTTGGGTTATCTTTGTCTAATATTAAAATTTGTTTGATGATCTGAAACATTTAACTGTGACAAATATGCAAAAAAAAAAAATCAGGAAGGGCTAGTGAAATTGAACTAAAAAAATGTGGTTAATCACAGTTAATTCGTGATTTGAAGGGGGAATACTTTTTCACAGCACTGTGTATATAATGAACCACAATGATACATAATTGCATTGATAGAAAAGGCATGAGTTATTAACAAAAAATTGCTTGTCTGTCTGTCAAGCATAACGCACGTACGTTCAAAAGCCGACTAACTTGCACTTTGCCATAGACTTCCTCGCTTCATTTGCTTGTGGTCAAGCATGCTGACTTTCACAGTCTAATTTTCCCTCATGGATTAATTAAATGGTCTTCCTAAGTAATGTTGGTGATAAACATTTCATTGATGAAGCACCACATCCTTGTCAAAGCACTTACAATCTTAAGCAGTGTCCTCTCCTCTCCAGAAATGGCTGTGACGTCATTTCTGGCTCCTTTGCCTTAAGAAAATCATGTCAAAATAACCAACGATTGAATAAAAATTCAAACAGTTTTTCTTCAAGCCCAATTGCGTGAAGATTTTTTGAAAACTAGTTTTGTTAATTATTATGATCCTGGAGTGCTTATCCGTGGCATGTATTTGGGATATGCAGCTAATTGCAATAAATAGTGAGTGAACACCGCGATTGAAACATTTTGATGAAGGCTATGATTCATATTTTGACTGGAACAAGGACTTGGTTATCAAGTATGGATGTCTCAAAATAATTCTGCATGATAATATTGATGTGTTTTACAAATTATGTATAAATTAATAAATTATGGAATTTATTGACGTACGTGAAACCCCTTGCACCCACACTACTTCTAGCTTCTTGAAGGTTCATATTTATGGGACTGTTGCCCTATGTATTCTTCCTTAAACCAATGTCTTGGCTTCCACAACTATAATCCGAACAGACGTCACTCCAGGGCTGTATTCGAATCCCTGTTCTCGAACAGAGAACACTGTTTGTCGCGAATCGAATACCCGAGAACGCGTTCGCGAACACGTTCTTGGCGTTCTTGACCACACCACCTCAGGAGGTGGTGTGGTCAAGAACGACAGGGAACAAACATGGGGGCCACTGGCAAAACTGATGAAATGTAAGCTGATTTTATCCTTCGTATGGTCTATTTCAGAACAATTTCATCTATTCACTGATCCATTAGGCCTTGACATTGACCCAATTCCGGATTGAAAAAATCACTTAAAATGCTCACAATTCTTTGCTTCGTGATCTTGAATAGACCATTTGCAAGAACCCCGTTTCCCCTGACAACCTCGGTACCTCTGCCAAACATTCAATAGCGTGGGTCCACACATATGATTGCAAATGCGTACCCATGGTTACCGTTCCCGACTATTCCGGCATATTTGAATCCCGACTCGTTCCAGAGCTATTCAGGAATAGTCAAGAACAGGGATTCGAATACAGCCCTGTCTTCCAAATCAGAATACAAACTCTTGCTCTTAAATCCGCTGTTTGCCATATGGTGTATACTGGCACGTATCTGTGTGTTCCATCGCTGACGTAATAGGTTACTTGGTATGGCTCGGGATGCAGTCGGCAGCGTTCCTTCCAAGATGCCAATAATATTGATTGTCTTTGATTGTGTATCTGTTTCTTCTGATACCCTCCAGGTTTTTAAAATGTTGGTCATGTTGTAGGGTTTACGTGCCCTTTAAACATTGCCCAATATTATGGGCTTAAATCCCATGCCAATTCCGGGTTCATAGAAAAGCAGTATAAGTTCCACAATATGAGGCACATTTTACTCCATAGTCTACCCATACTCGACCTCTAAAAACTATTGTTGGCATTCAGCTATACGATTGGCATTGACATGGGGGTATTTGGGGGCGTGTACTGAATATTAATATCCCGTATCACAATTTAGTGAAAAGGTGTCATTTGCAACAACTTTTTTGTGGTGGCCAAGAGATAATTTGGCCAGAAAATGTGTTCTGTTTTCATGAGTGAAAAAGGAAAATTGCCTTGTTTGGCTATCACTTTTGGCACATGATTTTGAAAGGAACCTATTGCATGTGACCGCAACATCAACTACTCATCAGCTGTTGAGTTAGGACGGTCAAACACAGTACGCTGAGTTTTTGAATGCAACAGAAAACATCTATTATGATAACTCTCCTTTTACGGAAAAAAAATGTAGTTAACCGGACATAATTTCAAATTGCTTGAAGTTGAATTATGCAATTTACTTGGGTGGATGAACACAAACAGTGACAAAAACAGTGTAACCCGTTTGTTTCGTTTTCAGGCAGTTACGCCATGATGACAGCCAAAAAAACTATCCCAATAATTAACAGAAAACCAGACGATGCTATGGACCCAAGGCTTAAAACGCCTATCTCGTGCGTAGTAATGACCAAAAAGTGAAAGAGAGAGGACTCCGTGCAACACCCGGGCACTCTTCCAATCTAAAATGTACCTATTTTCGAACCATCAGTCCCCCTGCGTCCTACACAAATGTAAACAGTCACAATCTAGGGGGAAAAAAAGAAATTGAATCAAATCAATGCTCAAGGATGGAAGTTGTCAAACTCTTGCAAACCATAAGGAATACAAACTTGGCCTTGAAATCCCAGCACGAGTCTATGGACCTGCGCAAGTGATGCATTCAGGTGCAGTGCCCAAACAATATGGAGTAGACGCAAAACGTATGTTAAAAATTCCCGAGTAAGTGGTGCCCAAAAACTATGTATATACTATATTTGCCAATAGCATCCATCCAGCAGTTGATAAAAATTATCTTTCACAAGAAAAAAATAAATAAATGCGGTTTCCGTCACAGTAGCAAGCTAAAGCCTTGATAGGCCCAAGGTACAGCAATTTAGCAGCAAAAAAATAGCTTTTGGAAGCAGTAATTCAACATGGCATTTATACTACGACATTCTACAGTCCATTAAAGCCATCAGATATTGAAGCCCATATTACCCTATCATTATATTACGTGTAGATATATTCTCTGCAGGATTCAGTGGTCAGTTACAGTAGTGTGCAGTGATGATAATACACTTAACAAAATGAAGATAAATCAGACACCATGCACTATTCAAGAATTTAGTTCTGTAATATTGGATCATATAGAAAAAACTAAGTAAACAGAAAACAATGTATTGTGAAAACAAAAATAATAATGTCTTTCTGAGAGAAAAAGTCCATATCTAGAGTGGCCACCCTTTGCTTTGATTACAGCATTTAATCTTTCAGGCAATCTTTCACATACTTTATTATTTCCTCACTCACTGAACCATTCCAAATGGTTTGACGTCCATTCCGAAGAGACTCTATCAATGTTACAACAGATTTTCCCAAGCATTAAGGTCACAACTTAGAGCATAAAGGCAGCAGGCTAATCCAATTAAAGGCGTAAAATAATAACGGCCTAATAATTGTGGCCTTGGGGATCATCATCAGCATTCTTAAAATGCTTCCTAATTGGTGATTTTTTTTTTTTTTTTACATCTTTCCACCAGCGAATGCAGACAGGCTACATAATATACTGACCAGCATTGAAAAGGCACCACAAAAGGCGTCAAAATGCAAATTATGCATGTTTGGGATGTGTAATTGTTATCGAAGTGAATTATGCCTCCTAACAAGATGGCAAAATGCAAAATTAGGTCTTTGGCGTGTTTTAATGCCATTTCAGACAGAAAAGGCCGAAATCAAGATCTTTGTCACCAGGGCAAAATGCAATAACGTCTTTCTGGGTCTGTTGACGAAATCTGGTCTTTCAAAAGGTGGCACGAAAAAAGCCACCCTAAATCAGTTGATAAACATCACCATTAGATGGCTAATGAGGTGAGAAATTGATGAAAAATAGTAGGCACACACCCTTAGAATGTTGTGAGCGCGCATGCGTTTCTGTGCTCTTGCTACATGGCAGCATTGTCGTTAGTCCAACACTGGGAAGACTGATCAAAAGTTTGGGGGTAAACAATTTTAGGTGTGCTCAATTGAAGTTGTATCACAAATAAAATGACCGCAATTTCAGTCAAAGGGATTGTAGTACCTCGACTGATCACTCGATTCAGTGATTGATATCATCATTTTATGTTGAGAAAGTTGGCAGTTTCACTGTTTCAGTGAACTAACAACATCTGAACCTCTTATATGCTTTATATTTGGCGCACAGTTCAAAAGCTCGCATCCTTGACCGTATGAGGGTGCATAAGTGCACATGGCATGGGTAACTTGCTTATCACCATCAATACTCAACAATATACAGTATACAGGTTTTGGAGCTACGTATACTGCCATCCAGATCTTTTTCAGGGAAGGCCTTCCTTATTTCAGCAAGACAATGTCCAACACCATATTCTGCAATATGGCTCCGCAGTAAAAGATTCTGTGTGCTAAACAGGCTTGCCTGTAGTCCAGACCTGTCACTGACTGAAAACATTTGGCGCTTATGAAATGAAAAATATGACAAAGGAGGAAAGTGTTGAGTAGTTGAAATCGTACATTAAGCAAGACTGGGAAAACATTCTGCTTTCAAAACTACTGCTATAGGTCAGCTCAGTTTCCAAACACTGACAGAGTGTTGCTCAAAGAAGAGGTGATGCAGCTCAATGGTAGGCATGTCCCTGTGCCAACTTTTTTGAAATGTGTCGCTGGCATCAAATTCAAGGTGAGCATATACTTTTCAAAAAACAATAAAATTTCTCAGTTTCAATATCTGATATGTCGTCATTGTGCAATTTTCAACTAAATATAGAGTTCAAATGACAGGAAAACCATTGCGTTCTGTTTTAATTTAAATTTTACACAGCGTCCCAACTATGTTGGAAATGGGTTAGTACAACTTCGCAGATTTAACTTCATCACACCGCATAGGAAAAGACTCCATACTATTACCCTTTCCAGCAGCTGTGGCACCAAAACCTAAATATTGGTCAATCAATAAATCTGTTAAATAAATGTAAAAATTTGGTTAGTTCCATTGGCGCATTAATAAGATACAATATTTTTGGAATCTCTGTATTTCATCTGAGTTCATCTCTATAATGTTGTAATTTACTTAGTTTTGAATATTTTATTGCATTTCAGCCAGAGGTTTTACTAATTCTACAGCCTACTGCATGTTAGTATATTTTTGTGAAAGTGTGTTTGCTTGAGTGTACATGCATGTATGCATGTGCATATGAGAGAGAGTGTATGTGTGGGCGTGTGAATGTGTGTATGTGAATAGCAGTCCAGCATACACATTCAAGACCTAATGAGAGGTGCTTAGGGCCAAATCTGGGGATGAGGCCCCGTTACCGAGTTTTGAATTCTGTAAGACATGTAATTATGGCTTTACTTTAGGAATGTTCTGAGCAACTGTAAACTCCAGCCAACTTAAACTATGTCTTTCCACCATTGGCAGGCGCCATGTACTGCAAAATGATGATATAAAGGAAACTCTGTTCCATGCTTTATCCTAAAAACCCTGCACTTCTCCTATACCACTGATATACAGAGATTTTGCATACGCACGTAATTGAAGCCTTGATGCTGCTGTTTTTAGTTAGTACTCAAAGGTAGGCATAACAATTGTGACGATCCTGTCTGGAATGATCATGCCACAGAAATGAAAATCATCTCATGATAGTTGTGCCGCTATCAAGTCTACTTGTTCTCAGGAGAAAGACAGATATCAAGCCTAACTAATGGGAACAGTGGAAAACGGGAGGGAATACTATGCTATGGAGGATGGTGTGTGTAGACATGTGTGTGTGAGTATGTTTGTGTGTATGCTCCCACGTATGTTGGTGTGTGTGCGTGTAAAACGGGCATCATTCGTCATTTAAGGTCCCAATTCTGAAAAAGTTGACACACTATGGAAAATGCCAATAAAATCAAAAAGGAAGCCTACAGGGGACAATATTAAAATGATAATGTAAACTTGAAAGTGAAAATGTAATACCACAATTACATTATAAGTTTCCACATATGTATGAATTATTTGAGTAAAAATTCAATTGAGAATGCAGTAATCCAATTTCCACTTTCATATACTCATATGGGCATTCTATGATCATATTCCCATGATAATGAAAATTTTGGGTGACATTTAATTTTCAAAGTCGTGCCCCACGATAAAGTGGACAATATTCAATTCAAATAAGCAAAACTGCGCCCCCAGTCTATTGCATTTACATTTACAAGTCACCATGCTCTTTAAACTTGAAAATGTAAACGTTGTTTTCGAACCATATGAAAATTCCCTTCAAGACAGCGAACAATGTTCAATGAAAGTAAATTAATATAAATTGAATGTTGCTATTTAGAAATGTGATGGCAATATTTGCCAACTAGTAAACACATAATTTGGGGTTCTATTTAACTGCACAACCAACAATGAATAAAATCACTTTCACGCGGCAATGTGGGGACGATGTAAATAACTAAATTAATGTAGCCCAAGCATAATGGGATATAAATAGATAAATACCACTTGAGTGTTTCCAAGAGGATAATGTAAAAATTATTTGACAATTTTTGTGTATTAGAGGTGGCAAGGGTCCAGACTACATGCATTTGGCTAATATTAAAGGTCCCATGACATTCAAAATTTCAAAAAATTGCTTTTAAAGATCCCATATTATGCTGTGTTTAGTCGTTTAAAATATGTTCAATGGGCCTTTACAATAATGTTAAGAATTCAGTTACAAATAAAAACCCCACACATCCAGGCCTGGTGAGACCTCTTTTCTCACCCTGTCTGTGCCGGGCTGAAACATGAGCTGTTTTGAGTAGACAGGGAGGCTATGCTAATGAGGCACTGCTGTGATTGGCTGCCTGGCTGCTTCGATTCAGGGGGAGGGTGCAGATCCGAAAAACCAGGGAACCAAGATGGCAGGTATTTCAGGACAGTTGTGTGGCATCTATTGCTATAAGACCGTACTTGTTTGATCCCGAATCCAACCTCGAACGGTAGGAGGAAGCAATTGAAGTATTGCAGCAACGTTTACAGCAAGATGTCAATGAATGGCAAGTTGAAATTTTAGTGTTTTGCTTGTACTGTCTCGCCTTGCATGCATGTGATTGTAGCTCTACCGTTATATGTGACCCGCTGTGGTAAAAAGTACCTCCGAGCGGCGATCATGCTATTGAGAAAAACGCGATTTAAATGTCCCGCTCGCCACGTGGACTGTGTTTACTTTCGCATTTGGAAAACTGCTTCTGATCCACGGGAATAAGCTGCATATACATCATGCAGAATCCCCTCAGTGTCTCGATAAATTTCCAATTTTAATACTGCCGAAAATCGGCTATTCAGTGGCGGAGCTGGAACTGGGAATTGGGGTGGCACAGACACGTCCCTTTATGACAACAATTAGTCCTGGCTAGTTCTCAATGATTTTCCTTTATTGACGCGTTTTCCAATGACCATAATTGGCAACTGAAGACACGGTTTCTCTCTATATGCGATTTAACAGCGATAAAATCATGGGCTAAATTCAGTACAGAAAAATAATGCTTCGCCAATGCTTCGTGTTGATTGAACTGGTCCGCGTTCCAATGAAAAATCACCTTTCACTCTCGATATTGTGTGGGTTGATAAAAAAAAAGTGGCCCTCGGCAGTTAAATAGGCTATAAAAAGCGTGCAACTCAAGCTATTTGAGTGAGAGTCGACAGGTATGCAATTTGGAATAATGTTCATTTAAATACAGCAAATATGCGTCCAGATTAATTTCTGGAAGAGGAATGTCCACTCTATAAAAATGAACATAAAACTGAATTTTGAAAATTTTGACCCTGTCAGCCTGTCATGGCTGGTCACATATAGTCATGTTATATACCCACTTAGCTATCCGGAGGAAACTTTCCTAAAAGCTCCTGTTAACCATTTCTACCAAAATGAAACACAATTCTGACACCAAGCTACTGAATGAGTTCGTAGCAAAAACACACTAACGGTGTAAGCGTTGCTTATGTGGAGCTAGCAAATCCATAACTTCTACCCAAAATCCGAATCCAACCTCCACTTCTTTTTCGGCTTTTTATTAGCCAGAACAATTTTCAAAGGTGGATGAAATTCTGCCACGGTAATGCAGAGAAATCCTTAGTTATACCAGACACGTTATAGTGCGTTTTGCGATTGCTTTCACCACAGTAGGATCAGAGAGCTAGCCCACACAATGGCAAAGTACCCGGCTGACCCCGGTCATGGATAAGTAAAACGATCGTTTATCACAGCAGTGGTAAACAAACCCAAACATGTACCCCAAGCTCGGCAAAGCCTGCGTCTGGTCTAACTGTAGCCTTATCAGCCCAACTTTGCAGACATGCACAACACCTCTCCAGTTAGCTTCAACTGTAGCGGCTACGGTGAGGTAACATTATGATGAAACTACCACCTTGATGGTAACCAAAGTAACACAAGCATAACGATCAGAATTACTGCATATAAGTTAACCAGGAGCATTTTTTTAGTAGCACGGTACGCGAACTAACATGCAGTAGCTAGTCACTGAGCGTTCATAACAATGACAGAGACAAACGTTACCCTGCAATACAGGTTTTACAGACAGTAAGTTCCGTTACCTTGAACAGTTGTACTAAGCATCTAAATTACAAACAAGTATAAGAAGTTAGCTTTAAATAAGGTTTATGTTCACACACCTTCTGATGAATATTCTGATATTATTCTTGTATATTTAGGACACAAACATTAACAACAGTAACTTAGCTACATTAGCCGCAGTGCTACAGCCACATTCAACAGGCTATCACGTTAGGTAGGCTTATGCAGTAAAGCAGCACAAAATTGTAAAACTTACTGCTTCCGTGTCTGTGAGTCACAGACAGCTGCTACTGATTCAGGCTTTATCTTCAGATATTTTACAAAGCCTGTGTTCGAGGCCAGTTGTTAGTGCAAACTATTGTTAGCGGTCCTACTAGCCACCCGTAACACGTTAGCTTCACTTAAATTATTTGCTGTTATATTGTTACTTACAGCTTGCGGCTCCGAGCGCTTGATCGATGCAACAGGTTTGAGAAGCAGCTGAGACATATCCAGTGTCGAATTATCCTTTATTGACAAAGCTGTCTTCGGTGAAATGCCGAGCACAAATAGCTAACGTTCCCTTTGAGTGTGGCTGTTCACCTCCAGCAAACAAAAAGCTACCCACTGATTTCTGGTGGCATCGTCTTTTGGAAGAGAAAATGGTTGTGCTTTTTTTTCGCATCCATAAAAACATGTACAAACAGCTTTGGGAGACATACTGATAAATCTACATGTTAAATGATTTGGGCTCGTTTGTGTCTGATGGAATAAATTCTGGGGTGGGCAGGTCCAGCGCCATGATTGGCTCTGGCCAGGTCTTTCCTAATTGGATGCAACAACCTGACGTCAGGTTTTGCCCAGATCTCGTGAAGATCTCGGGACGAGCTGTTCAGAGAGGAAATCACGTTCTGGAAATCACGTTCTCGGATTACGGCAAAACCCCTGTATCTTATGGAACTGGATGAAGAAAGGAGCGCTACTTGGCTGTCAGCAGTAACGTAGACTGGAAGGTGCTCTTTGCCCGGGTTCAATGCACGAAGATCCTCAAAAAAGAAAAATGACAAGGCACTCTTTCATCAAAATTTTAAAAAAGCCTTTATTAAAGTGGCTTATCCATGTGGATTAATAAAACACTAACGCGTTTCAGCTTCTGCCTTCATCAGAGTGTTTCAAACAGAGGAAGGGCTAGGGGAGGGAATGATATAGGTTACCCTATACCTGTCATAGGTTGTGCAGCTAGACATGTGAGTTTAAATGTTTAAAGTGACAGGCTCCCTGCACAGACACACTATATACACGACACATTATTATAAAAGAGAGAGAAAAAAAAAAATTAAATATATATACATAAAGGCGGACACACTTAAGACAAGAAAGAAGCTGATTGGGAGTCTCCAATAAGGCCTTAAACAGTTATTGAAAAGGGAAGCCTTTTGGATTTTCTTGTTAAAAGCCACTAGATTCCCAGGCCTTAATGATGAACTGGACTTCACTCCTTTTCTATAGGCACCTCCGCTATTCCTATTGGCTTCTTGCTCCCTTCTGGCGTTTTGTCCGGCCTTATTGGAGACTCCCAATCAGCTTCTTTCTTGTCTAAAGTGTGTCCGCCTCTATGTATATATATATATATATAATTTTTTTCTCTCTCTCTCTCTCTCTTTTATAATAATGTGTCGTGTATATAGTGTGTCTGTGCAGGAAGCCTGTCACTTTAAACATTTAAACTCACATGTCTACCTGCACAACCTATGACAGGTATAGGGTAACCTATATCACTCCCTCCCCTAGCCCTTCCTCTGTTTGAAACACTCTGATGAAGGCAGAAGCCGAAACGCGTTAGTGTTTTATTAATCCACATGGATAAGCCACTTTAATAAAGGCTTTTTTAAAATTTTGATGGAAGAGTGCCTTGTCATTTTTCTTTTTTGAGTACCCCTGTATCTTATGTTTAGAAACTTTGCAGAGGTTGAGCATGGACATCCAACGTAATAACATTGCTTGTATGCATTAAAAGAAGGATCAGCATAATAGGGGACCTTTAAGCCATTCTACAGTACTTTTGTCAGGTAAATTTGAATCTGACACTGGTTTTTCATTATTCAATAAATGAGAAGTGTTTAGGCAAATAAAAACAGGCTTGGGAATGACCCTTGAAAGTTGCTAAATTGCTCTGTGCAATTACGTAATCCATGAGATGTCAACTCTAGAAGGACAATACTCTGAGCAGAGTCGCGGGAAGTACCCCACGACTTGTCTGCAGTACCGCGTACGCTTGCCTGGGCCTACAATTGAAAGTTTCGCTCCCAAATTTAATACAAATCATATGATACTCTTCCAACAACATTAGTTACCTTGAGAGAAAAAATGGTTTGTTTTCGGAGTCTGCTGAAATATCAGATTTGTCAGAGGATCATGAAATTGAAGCTGGAATTAAGGAGGCTGGAATAAGTCGGCTGCATCGTTACGAGCCCAAGGTGAAAGCAGGTTGTAGATGCTCAAAGCAATATCAGTATGATTCAAAATAAATAATTATAAAGTCATTTTTGGTGCTATCCAGTCAGCAAAAGTGGGGGCTTATACAGTATAACAATGGTGCCAGGTGAACTGAAAATTGGTGAAGCACAGACCATTCCTTGAAAATAATGATTGGTCTTGACCTGTTTTCAATCGTTTAATTAAATTGACCTTACATGAACTCCGAAAACATCCAGGACCATCAGGTGTAGCCAGTTCTGCATGATAAATTAAGACGAGCACTCGCAAGCCTCTATCAGTTTACAATCATTTTCCTTGATGAACATGATTTCCAATGATAAAAATAAGCCATCAGCAGTTAAATGGGTTAAATGCGCGGTTTTCTTCCTAATGCAATGTTGCAACAATTGAAGAGAAAATGTTTTATTCACTTCACAAAAAAAAAAAACTACAATAATAACTTTTGTGTTTGCTTTAAGTGCATCCTACACTATCAAATCTTAGCTTCATGATTGTTTAATTACGACAAAGAAAGCGGAAATTAACAACAAAAATCCGCAGATGAATAACATTGATTGAAGTGGAATTTCATGTCGAAATGACACATTTTCTTTGTGTCAAATTACTGAGGAAAACTCATAGAATCTGATAATGTAGAGTGTTTTTGGAGTTCACGTAATGTTAAATCAAATTAATGATTGAAAACAGCTTAAGATCAATAATTATGTTCAAAGGATGTTCAGCGCTTCACCAATTTTTATTTCACCATCCGTCACTGGTGCACAGTACTCGTATGACCACAGCCGCGGCGTAGCTAGCTGCAGCTTGCTTAGATTTACAAGTTTGCATTATTGACATTTGACACTGTTTATCCTTGCTGACTGACATGTGATGGTGCATATTTTGACTTGGAAAGTTGCATCAACTGTACATTACATGTAGACTGCCATACACGCCAGCTGCCTCTCATTGCCCAGTAATGTAAAACAAACGCGTAAATACAGCATGCAGCAATGAGAAAGTAGTTTCAGGCCATAATCTATGTTGCAAATCTTTTACAGGGAGTTCCCGATAACGTAGGTTAATGAACAGGGCCACTCCCAATGCGCCTTCCTATTCGTCCTTACGTCTATATATACCACCTACATTCCCACAATCCCCGCTCGTCTCGTTTCTACGTGGTTTACTCGCAAACCAAACAGCCCAGCGCACAGAAAGAGTTCGCTTTCCCGAAGCATGGAATACAAAATCGTACTGAGTCCCTCGGACGCAGAACTATTCCAAGACTCTGACGCTCCAGATGAATCTTCCCAATCCGTTCCCGCAGCTCCCGTTTCTCCTCCGCGCACCAGCCTGCGCTCCGCCGTCTTCGTACCTCCGTCACGAAGCACCACCCGTTCCCCCCAACCGGGGTGCTCATATTCCTAACTACGCTCTCCTTGCGACGACGACCGAGGCCGTTCTCCTCTTCGGGCTCCACACAGCAGGAAATTCAGCCGGCGGTCTCCAGGGCCATCCCGCAGCAGCAACGTCCCTCATCAATCGCGGCGCTCTTAAGAGAGAGCCCGCGGCTCCCCAGCAAGGCTTACCAAGGCTCGCACTCCAGGCTCATCCGAGGCTCCACGTCGGACCATCGCCAGACTCCACATTGGACCGTCGCCAGACTCCACCGGGCACTCAAACAGAAGAAAATCCCCTTTTACCGCTCTGACAACAAGGCCAGACTACTAAAATAATACACTAACTCCCTCGGTAACCCACCTGGTCCCCCTCATCGTCCAGCAGCAGACCACACAGCACTTCCGGGTTCCGCCATCAGCGTCCCCAGGGCCAACATCATCACACTCAGTGACGTCCTCTCCGCTCCAGATTCGGCGGAAGTCACTCCTTCCGCAAACCAGCCAGTCCCCCCCCGTGCCTGCTCCCTCTGTTTACGACCTCTTTGGTCTCCTTTTGTCCCCTGTTTCGTCCCCGTGTTCGCAGGCTGTACTTTTACCCATGCACATGCGTCCTGCTCCCCCCCTCCCCCCATCTTTTCTGCCGGACGAAACCCAGCTTCCGCATTCCTTCAGTCCACAACCGAATTCTCCAAGACTCCAGCAGTTCCAGTGTTAACCCACCTACACCTGGAGAAGCACTCGCTGTTGCTTCATCTGCTCTCTTTCCCACTGCATTATCTTTCCCCGCCCCCCTTCCCTTCCCCGTTTCCCAATGTTATTAATTCTGTGCTTCCTCCTACAGGTCCGCCTCTCCCATCAACTACTTCGGCTGGCCCTCGCAGTTTCCCTCACCTCAGTTTCAGTACACACTAGCCACCGCCCCTCGCAGCCTATTAAAAACCCTTTGTCATTATCCCCCACACTTAGACAACAGATTTTATCAGGTATGTACGTCGATCTGGCCCAGCTCATTCAACCATCCTATTTCTGCATTCATATTTCAGTCGCAAAAAAAAAAAAATCCAAACTGCCCTCGACCCCGCCCAGCTCAAACATCCGACCCCCGCTCGTTCCAAGGAGCTCATTGCAACCAAGTTTGCATTTGCCCTCTCACTCTACCGGGACACAGTATGCCAGTCCTTTCCTCATCGGAGGCAAAAACCAGACGATTACCTTATATTTATTCTCGATCTCGATTTACGCTTCGGCGGTACGGTAAGCGATAGCCTGTTGGCTGTGTCAATATAATTGATGTGATTCCGCAAGGATGACAATCCACAAATTTCGAAACTTTCGCTGACTTCGCAGCAATTATTTTTGCCATCACTCAGCCGTGCATTCGTACCTAACAATGCCATTTAGCTGTCACTTCATTCAGACTGTAGAACGGATTCTCATGGCTCATTGCTCCATGAGCGTCAAACTAATTTATCTGTGCTGTTTCACGAGCTACATGAGCACAGAAATTATGAAGTCATATTTACATTTTTTTTCATAGTCATCAATGTGCGGAAGAAAATGCCATATAATTCAGAGTGCAGTGTATAACAAGGCTTTCAAAAAAAAATTTGACTTTCGTCGGATCTACCAATTAGTCTGAGCAACTCTTGCTAAATATGCACGTTGTGTTCCTTGCAAATTAAATGTCATACAATTGTGGTGCTGTCATATGATTGTAATGGTTATTCTAAAGTTGTCAAATCATTACAAATGCTAATGTACTTCGCCTCGCTTGCAAACATCCACGGATACTGCACGCGTATCCACCTCAGAGCCACTCGCTGTGGCGCAGCTCACTAGTGCTTCGTTAGTGCTTCGGTTATCGGTGCGCTTTGCCGCGCCGGCAAACTTTCACGGATACTACGCGTATCCTCCTCATGGCCACTTGCAGTGGTGCAGCTCACTAGCGCTTCGGTTATTGTAGGCACTCACATATCCGCTACATGGCGAGCCTGAGTTTATCTAACGCTCACGAGAAGCGCTAATCGTTGACCTCCGCAGGATAGTAGCTGCACGGGGGACCCTATCTTGTAAAATAAATAATGCAAAATAGCGCGCGCGTACTGCTTCGGAAATGTTCTCAGTCGGTTTTGCATACCCGAATTATATATTGACTGATTTTTTTTCCGAATGCAAATTGCGCCTTCTTGAGTCAGTGAAAAAAAAAAAATTATTATGTGACTGCCTAGTTACTGGTGCACTTTGCCTCGCTGGCAAACATTCATGGATACTGCATGCATATCCACTTCACGGCCACTCGCAGTGGCGAGGTTCACACTCTCGGCCATGGCCCCAGCAGTAAGTGTCTATATGGATAAGTATTCACGGCTTTACCCACGGTTTCCACCCCGGCTTAGTTGCCATTCCCGATCACTCCTTCACGTGCAGTAATTTACACTCCGCTCTAGCAGAGCCTCATATCGTTGACAAGCTCATACAAGACGAAGTCGATGCGGGTTTCACGATCGGACCCTACAACGCACCACTTTTCTCGTCCTTCGCATCAGCCCTATTGGGATAGCAACCCGAAAATATTCGGGGAAAAGCGGTTAATCATAGACTTATCATCCCCTCACGGTTCCGCCCTCCCCAGTATCAACAGCCTTATCCCCAGTAACGATTTCTCCATGCACTACTCTTCCATGGACTACGCTACCACTCTCATCCGCCTCGCCGGTCGCAGCGCCTGGTTGGCTAAAGCCAATATTACAAACACTTTTAAGGTCGTTCCACTCAACCCACTTTTGGGGTTTTCTTTGTTTGGTGTTTCCTGGAAAGGGTGCTATTACTTCGCTGTTCATCTCACGGTACCCCATCATCGTTTCCTCCCCCATTTGGGGTCATGAATGGGCCACCAAATGTATAACCACACATTTTCACAACTCGACCATAGTAGACACCATGAACAAAGGCCGTTACCGCTCCCTCTCGTTCATGCCATGCCTCAGGAAACTAACTCTAATTTCCGCAAACACCAGTCCATGCTCAAAGCCGCTCCTATTCGCTCCACGCTCACTCTCCTCATACCTCGCAGGATGGAAGTAATTTAAGAAATTCCACTCAGCCCTCCTACTGCCATTCCTGGCCCTCGACGCCATTTCCATCTCGAGCTTTATTTCCTACATTCACTCCGTACACCACGTTCGACCAGCCTCAATACAAGTCTACCTCAGCGGCATTAACCTCTTCGTCAAACCAGCCACTGGATATCCGTGCTCGTCTATTTCCCATTCTCACGTGCAAACACCAACGAAAGGTTTACGTAAACAAGAACCTCCCACTCTGACCAAACGTAAACCTCTGACAAGAGACCTCCTCTCTCGCTGCATCCACACGCCGCGTTCAGGGTACCATTCTCCTTCCACGGATTCTACTCTAGAAGCCATGTTCCTATTAGCTTTCTTCAGTTTCTTGAGATATTCCGAGTTCACTCCGCTCTCCACTTATTATAATCCTCCTCGTCTGCCAGCCTAAACGACATCTCATTCTACTTCACCGACTGTCTCACGTTCAAGATAAAGAGTAGTTAAACGGATCATTTTCTCAGCCCATATTCTTATTTCGCCAAGACTCTGCCCTCAGTCCGTTCGAGCCAATATCAAACTTCATCACCCCAAGATACAATAACCACGCTTCTCCTCAAGACCCATTATTCACGACCAACACGCCATGTTCGAATTAGATTTGCACCATCTTCGACATGCCACTTCCTGGAGCTACAGACACCACTGTTTAAATGGACTTTAATTGAACTCTATTGCCATTTATTTTATTATTACTTTATTTTACTATTAATTAGCTAGCCCGCAGAGGATGTGTTTCCCCACCATAGCCGGGTTCCTCCTAAGATTTCTTCCCACAGGGGAGTTTTTTTACACCACCGTTTGAGGATTTATCTCCCTGCCGGGAGTTTTGCCTCATTTGCTTTAGTGGGGATTAGGCTGGGCACTGCCCTTTCATTTAGTTAATCTCTCTACGTAAAGCGTCTTTGTGACAGTCTATCTGTGAAAAGCGCTATTCAAATAAATGGAACTGAATTGACTTGAATTAGATCCAATATTTCGCCCAAATACTTCCCTGGGCATTCTTTCGCATTGGCGCCATCGCCACAGCATCCAAGCACAGAGTGCCGGACCACCTGATTAAAATCCTCGGCCGCTGGACATTAAACTCTTACGCAAGCTATATTCGCAATAATATCGTAGACGTACGTAGAGGCCATCTATCTTCGATTAATTAACACGTTTTGGGGGCTTAGGAGCCTACACAGACTCCGACGAGAGACGCGAGCCCCACCCTGAGTCTTGCCACCTGGGGACGCCCAACGTTCGCACAATCACAGACCAAGTCCATACGACATCACATTCGCCCCGATCTCCTATCCGCAGTCCCACCTAACACTCTCCTCCACTTTGGGAGTGGTCCAAAATTCATTAAGTTCTACAAAAAAGAAATCAATCTATGTCTTGATACACTTTTTTGATACACTGACTTTGCACCGGTAAACTTCCCTTCCTAAATGGCATATGCGGTCACAAAACTAACATTCATAGTAAGTTAACTTTTTTAAGGGGTGGGGCTTAGGAAGTTAAAAAGTACACACAAACTGGATAGAAATTTCAGTTCATTTCTCAAAGTAGTGATTTCATAAATGAAACATGCAAAAAATATAAACCAACATATTTACATGTAAAAATGAGCAAAATTATTTCAATTACATGGGACCTTTAAGATAAATATATTTTTCTGCAGCATTTTTGAAGTGCAATAATTTAAGGTATTTATAACTGCATACAGTATGTGTTTATATGGAAGCGTGATGTTTAAGACTATATACAGAACAATAAATATTTTTGACTATGGGAATCTTGAGATGTGTGTCTTTGAGTTTATTTTAGCTGTAAACCTTCATGTATAGAAGTATTATATTTGGAAAGGCTATTACACAAGATTTTTCCATAATTATTTCACAACTACAACCCTAATTCCAAAATAGTTGGGACGAGGTGTCATTTGTGAATAAAATCAAAATGCAATGACTTTCAGATCACATGAGCCAATATGTTATTTACAATAGAACATAGATAACATTTCAAATGTTGAAACTGAGACATTTTACATTTTTATCCACAAAATGAGCTTATTTCAAATTTTCTGGCTGCAACAGGTCTCAAATAAGTTAGGACACAGGCAAAAAAGGGCTGAAAGAGCAATTAATATATAAGAGAATCAGCTGAAAGAACATTTTGCAAGTAATTAAGTTAACTGGCATCGGGTGTGTAACATGATTGGCTATAAAAGCGATGTCTTAGAGAGGCTGAGTCTCTCAGAAGTAAAGATGGCCAGATGCTCTCCAACCTGTGAAGGCTTGCGTGAATAAATTGTTGAATACTTTAAAAACAATGTTCCTCAACATCAAATTGCAAAGGCTTTGAAGGTATCATCATCGACAGTGCATAACATCATCCAAAGATTCAGAGAAACTGGAAAAATCTCTGTGCGTAAGGGACAAGGCCGAAGACCATTACTGGATGCCCGTGATCTTCGGGACCTCAGACGCCACTGCATCAATCACCGACATGATTCTGTCATTGACATTACTAAATGGGCCCAGGAATACTTCAAGAAACCACTGTCTGTAAACACAGTCTGCTGTGCCATCCACAGATGCCACCTAAAATGCCACAGATGCCACCTATCATGCAAAAACAAAGCCATTGTTGAGCATGATCCAGAAGCGCTGCCGTGTTCTGTGGGCCAAGGCTCATTTAAAATGGACTGTAGCAAAGTGACAAAGTGTCCTGTGATCAGATGAGTCCAAATTTTACATTCTTGTTGGAATATATGGGCGTCGTGTCCTCCGAGCTAAAGAGGAGAAAGACCGCCCCTCAGCGTTCAGTTCAAAAGCCAACATCTCTGATGGTATGGGGATGCATTAGTGCATATGGTGTGGGACACTTGCATGTTTTAAAAAGCACCATGAATGCTGAAAGGTATATAAAGGTTTTAGAGCAACATATGCTCCCCTCCAGATGACATCTATTCCAGGGAAGGCCTTGTGTATTTCAGCAGGACAATGCAAAACCACAAACTGCAGCTATTACAACAGCATGGCTTCGTAGTAGAAGAGTCTGTGTGCTGAACTGGCCTGCCTGCAATCCTGATCTTTCACTGATTGAGAACATTTGCCGCATAATTAAACAAAAAGTCAGTCAAAGGAGACCCAAAACTCTCCAGCAGCTGGAAGGCTGTATTAAACAAGAGTGGGATCAAATTCCAATGGCTGAACTCAAGAAACTTGTCTCAATGCCCAGATGCCTCCACTCTGTGTTAAAAAGAAGTGGGGATGCTACACCATGGTAATCAGGCCCCAGTCCCAACTTTTTTGAGACCTGTAGCAGCCATCAAATTTGAAATGAGCTCATTATGTGGATAAAATTGTAAAATTTCTCAGTTTCAACGTTTGCTATGTTATCTCTGTTCTATTGTGAATAAAATACTGGCTGATGTGATTTGAAAGTCATTGCGTTTTGATTTTATTCACAATTTACACTTTGTCCCAACTGTTTCGGAATTGGGGTTATATAATTGAATCATGATCAGTTAAGTCAACACTATATGTGCATCAAAAAAAAATGAACTAATTCTACAGTTTTATTCATGAGCTATTGCCCTTCCAGTTCATTATGCACTTATTTGGCAATGCTGTTTTCAATGGGCAATGAAACAGAATTTTTCCATGATTATTCCAAATTTTCAACTGATTTGTAAGCCTCAGGGCCAACACTATATGCCCCCAAAGAATTTAAAATTTTACTGCAGCAATCGTGGAATAAATTTATCCCTTTATGACAGCAGAACCATTAGGTTCTCAAATATTTGGACATTGAAAAATTTATTATTTTAGTTGTCGACCATGGAAAATCGGAGTTGAAATTAAAAAACAAATATGAGTTCAGTGAGGAAATTCTGCTTCAGTTTGAGGGTAATGTGTGGCGGTAGCGATCTGGAACCAGACGCGAGAACCAGGCAGTGCAGTAAAATAGGATTTTATTAAGGAAGGGGGCGAACCCCCACAGAGCAGGAGACAACGGTACAGAGTCCACAATCCAAAAATCAAAATCCAAAGGGGCGAAATCCGAGTAGTTAACAGGGCAACAATCACAGTACTCGTAGTCGGGCAAAAAAGGGTTCGATACACAGATGCAACAAGAAATCCAAAACAGAGCCAAAATTGATAATCAGGGACGGTCCAGTCAGAAGTGAATCACAAAGAATACGAGGCGAAAACAAGCGTAGCACATGGGAAATGTTCTGACGGGGAACTGCAGTGAGAAGACTGCTTAAATACACACAAGGCAAGTCACATGCTATGATTAGGGACAGGTGAATTGGATCAGACTAATTACGAAGGAGCAAACACAAGGGGAAGCCTAATCACATGAAATTGGCAAAAGCCAAAACGCGGACAGGGATCACGAGACAGCCTATTGACAAACATACAGCTCCGGTTAGGGAGTTCTAACGTGCACAGATAATGAGAGGCAGAACAGAGTTAAGCAGGTGCGGAGGATCTGCTGAAACGCAGCCAAGTAGATTGAGTGAAGACAAGGGGCGGAGACTAGAATAGGGCGAGTGCTGAGAGCTTGTTAATCAATTCGTAAAGTGCAGCTAAACAATCCCTAGTGCTCGTTAGTAAGTTAGTATTATATACAATGTTAGTTTTGGTTAGTAACTTTAACTAAAATAACAAACTGTTAGTACTTGTTAGTAATATAGAAAAGCAAGCAGAAGGAAGCAAACAAGATTAGAAGGAACTATTGAAAACCCAGAAACCATGAAATCACCTGAAAGCGTGGCACACTATACTGGGGAAAATAAGCTGTCACATGACAAAAGACCAGACAGGGGAGACAAAGTGCAATGCATGGTAAAATACAAAACAATGACCGGAATCTAACTGGGGAATGGACTATGGCAGAAAATGCAGGAATAAACAGAAACAAAACATGGCATGGATACAAGGCAATGGCAAGACATGAACCGAACAGAGCAGAACAGAACAGAATCATAACATAATGCATCAGATATTGGGTGGACGGTGTGGGAATTACTTTTTTTTTTTACGAGGTCCTCCCTTTTTTTCAGACATTAAGTATATTGAAAAAATATTGAAAAGTGAATGTTTAAAACTACTGCAGTTGATTTCAAGAATTACATTTTCATTTGGAATCTGTTGATGTTCAATCTCAATATGAAATCCAAAGAGTTGTCACAGTACCAGTAAAGCAAGCCATAACAAGGCTGAAAAATCAAAACAAACTCACCATAAAAAAAGAGAAACCATTAGGTGCGGCCAACTGAACTTTTTGGTATATTCTTAAATAGGAATAAAGCACCGGTGAGTTCACAGAGTACAAAAAGACCAGGAGGACCACAGATAACAACTGTGGTGGATAATGGAAGAATTCTCTCCCTGGGTCAGAGAAACCCCATCACAACAGTTGACCAGATCAAGAACATTCTCCAGGAAGCAGACATAACAGTGCAAAAGTCAGCAATCAAGAGAAGACTTAACAGTCAATACAGAGGGTTATTTTTAACACGTAAACTATGGGTAAGGCTCAAAAACAGCAAACTTGCCAAAAAAATGTTAAAAATATCAGCATAATTCTGGAACAGCATCCTATAAACAAATGATGCAAGGATCAATTTATACTGGAAAGATAGGAGAAGAGGATATGGAGAAGATAAGAAGATCCTCATGATGTGAGGCATACCACCTCATCTGTGAAAAAAAGGTTATGTTGGCATGCTTGGTCTCTAATTGAGATGCTTCCCTTGTATATGCTGGAGATGAGACTGCTGACTAAAGCTGGAGGATGAATTTCAAATAGTATTATATGCTTTGATTCAACCATATACATCAAAACTAACAGTAAAATGCTTTACAGTTCAGACGGTGACTTGGGAGCATACTGCGAAAACAACCCGTTATTTTTTAAGGCAAAGAAATGGAATGTTTTACGATGGACAAGTCAATCATATGACCTGAGTATAATTACATATTCATTTCATTAGCAGATGGCCAGACACACCAATAATAGGGCTGGGACTAAAGACAGCTGCAGTGAAGGCTGGGCAGAGCATCACCAGAGAAGAAACCCAGTGTCTGGTTATGTCTATGGATTCCAGACGTCAGACAGTTATTGACTGCAAATGGTTTGCCACCTATTACAAAAAAAAGGACAATTTTATCATTGAATTGAGTCAAATCACTCTTAAGCCCCTAAAACGGAGGCTGCTGTAAATAAAATGGGTATAATTCATACATGGTTCAGATAATAGTTGTAGAACTAAGAAGAGAACTTCCGCATATTACGATCATGAAAGTTTACAAGTAATTTCCAATGACGAAGAGCTTAACAAGCAAATACTGACTGGTTGCTAGAGGGCATAGCAAGTAAATTTTGGCATATCGAGGCTAAAGTACAACTGAGATATAGGCCAAAGTTCAAATCCAGCTATGCTGGCGGAGGTATGGGCTCTCGCGAGTCCAGCTCTAGTCATGTCACTTCGTTCCGCTAGTCGTCTCTCTGTTTGTCTGTCTGTCTGTTTGTTACACCCCTTTTTGCCATTTCTCTTCATTTGATCTTAATGAAACGTTGATACAAAATAAAGGAATGTCCGAGACACAGGCCTATTCTTTTTCTAGTTTCTACGTCAAAGGTCAAGGTCAAGGTCACCGAAAACGTGAAAATCACATTTTCGGCCATAACGTTGGAACGGATTATCATAGAGATTTCTAACTTGGCTCATATTGTCGGGTTCAAAGAGCTGTACAAAATGAGGTCAATGAACTTCACCTTTGGCCTTGACCTTGGATTTATGCCTTGAGCTCAATTTGACTTTGAATTTTTTTTCTTCAGAAATTCAATTTGATGGTTGGATGTCATGCATAATGGGACACAAATGTCCCATACCAAATTTCAGCATGATTGGATCATTAGATTTTGAGATATGGGCGTTTCTATGGCAACCAAAATGTCCCCTTTATAACGAGAATGTCAAATTTGCACGCAAAGCATTAAATAACTTTTGAAATCACAAAGATAAAAACATTCAAAGTACATACATTCAAAGTCAATGCAAAGACAAGAATACAATCGAAAAAACGGCAGTTTACTCCAGGCGACGAAAATCACGCTGGAGACGCGGCATGAATGGCTTGCGCGAACAGCACATATGCATGAAATTTGTATTTTGCTCCACAAAATATTCTTTGGCAAAAAGTTGCGCGAGTAGAGCAGTATTCTGAATAGCATCATTGCTACTAGCAGCAACATTGGCAAGCTAGGCTACCTAGTTTCATATTCAAACCATAGTTAGCTGCATTGCTTGAGATAATGGGATCGCTAGCTACCTAGCTTGCTGGCTAACGAGCTAGCTGTGTCAAATAACCTATGGATTGCAGGAAGTACCGCCCGTCCCTTGAGTATAAACAAGGCTCAACTGGAACTGCTATTGGTCGGCAGTGTGAATTTGCATGTCGATCCTCTGCTAGGTTGTTCTCCCAAAGAAGTGAATGGGATCTTCGCGAGATTAGGGCAAAAAATCATCTTCACGAGATTAGGGCGAAAAATCTTCTAAGCGGAAAAATGAAAATAATCCCACTGTCATACTCCCGCAAATAAAGCGAGGAGAAATTTTGTTTTGCGTTCGGTGGAAATATGGCTCAATTTTTTAGTGTTGTGATTGTCATTGGCCTTCAATCACTTGAGTTGCTGGTGCACTGCAAGTTCATTTGTTGATAAATAGAGGTATTATTTCAGGTTGGTGTGGCACAATTAGTTTTAGGTGTGTTCTGGAGTGATATCAGTGGTATGAATTTGTGAGTAGTTTTCAGAACACACTAGGAGTCAGTAGCGTAACATAATTGTGATTGGCCCCAGTGCAAATTTTTATTTGGCCCCCCCCATTCCTGCCTAAACACAAGCGCACGCCCGTGCGCGCACACAAGCGGACAATAGCTATGTCACCATGCAACTCTCATTCTGCAAACCTGCCTTTAATTTGCATCATGGACAGCAGAGGAAGTGCCAAAGTAATCAATGCTAATCTACAAAAGTAACAGCCTGCACTGGACTCAAAAGACACAGTCTGATTTCTCCAACTACCAAACACTCGAAATAGCTTTAGCCAGCCTACGCTAACAAATTAACACAAAAGTAACAGACATAGTATGTCAGTAAGCATAGAACAAATAGCCATCAAGAAAAGCACGGTGGCTCATTACATGCCTACAAAGTAGTGATGCGCCCAGTGCAGTTATATCCGCGGACACCGCGGATAATCTGCAAATCGGACGGGCTGTATTATACAATGTAACATTGTGATTAATAGCAGATGGGCTGCAGTTAGTGAAATAGTACATTATCAATGAGGAAAATATTAATTACATACTCTCAAGTATGAGCATATTTTAAGCTTAAATACTGGCAGTGATCCCCCAGCAGATCTGATGAGGACACACCTGTCCCTGTGTAATTACGCGTGAGGCACAGCATTGTAACTTAACTGATGACGCGTTAACATAGCAAGCATTCAATGAAACAGAAGCACGCGTAAAAAATGATCTAATCTAGTCAGTTTAGCACTACACTCTTCCTATTCCCTTTTTATTGTCATGGTGTGGCGTCCGTCGTCCGGAACATTTTTTATCTTTTTTTTTTTCAATGACTTGTATCAGCAAAATGGTTACAGATAGTTTCGGTTTGTATTGGAGATGTATAGGAAGTCATACATGAACTTTCATTTGGTGGCCTTGAACTTGACCTTCGGTGACCTTTGAAGGTCAAACTTCACATAGTGAAATTTCAATGACTTCTATCACCAAAACTATTACAGATAGAGCTTAGGTTTGTATTGTGGCCATATAGGAAGTCATGTATGAAGTTTCAATGGTTGACCTTGAACGGCCAAACTATACAGTGAAATTTCAATGACTTATATCAGCAAAATCGTTACAGATTGAGTTTAGGTTTGTACTGGAGAAGTATAGGAAGTCATGTATGAATTTCATTTGATGACCTTCATATTGACCTTCAAAGGTCTAACTTGACCTAGAGAAAATTTAATGACTTCTATCACTGAGAAGGTCACAGACAGAGCCTAGGTTTGTGTTACTGACATAGGAAGTCACATATGAACTTTCATTTGGTGACATTTAGCTTGACTGTTGATGACATTTGAAGGTCAAACTTGACATAATACAATTACAATGACTTGTCTTGCCAAAACGGTCACAGATGGAGTCTAGGTTTGTATTACAGACATACAGGAAGTCATATATGAACTTTCATTTCGTGACCTTCGTATTGACCTTCAAAGGTCAAATGTGACCTAGTGAAAATTCAATGACTTGTATCACTAAAACAGTCACAGCTGGAACCTAAGTTTGTGTTACTGACACCTAGGAAGTCACACATGAACTTTCATTTGGCGACATTCAACTTGACTGTCAGTGACCTTTGAGGGTCAAACTCCACAGTGAAATTACAATGACTTGTATCACCAAAATGGTCACAGATTGAGCCAAGGTTTGTATAGAGACATTTAGAAAGTCATATATGAAGTCCATTTGCTGACCACAACTTGAAATTCTGTGACCTTTAAAGTTCACAACTGACATATTGAATACATATTGACATATTTTAATGACTTGTATCACCAAAACTGCTTCAGAACTTAGGATTGTATTACAGAAGGTCTTATAATGTATGTGAACTTTTATTTAGTGACCTTGACATTGATTTTCATTGATTCAAATTTCAAACTTCGCATGAAATTTTCATAACTTGTATCATCGCTGTAAGACTGCTTGCCGCTAAGCTACAGGACCCTTGGTCCTATTTTTTTCTTTCTCTTTTGGGTGCCGCTTTTTTGTTTGGGCTTACCAAACATTATGCTGCTAGGCTAACTTATTATTTACTCTTTAAAGAACACTTGCTTCTTGCTAACAGGTTGAGGAGAAATTGACATGACGTCAACGCAAGTGATTACAAATGACAGGAAATATAACAGGACAAATTGCTTTTCCCAGCAAGCCCTCTTCCTTCAGCAAGCAAATTCGTAAGTGGTGGATACAAATAATATTTATTTTTAATACACATACAGTTTTGTAACATTTCAGTGAGGTAATGGGAAAAAAAAGCACTCAATTCAAAACTGTTACATACGTCAAGTAGTGAGCCCTGTATAGAAAACATGTAGGTTTCGTCCTGCTGTTGAACGATGTCATGCTCACGATCATACGGGACGACCGGTACGGAAAATATCGAGTCATATTAATAAATAACCTGATACCTTTTCGGGCCCCTTACACCTGCTTGGCCCCGGAGCAATGCACCACTTGCACCGTCAACAGTTCGACCATTGCTAGGGGTGTACTTGCAGTGCATTGACCTGCTGATTGGTTGGCTGCACGATAATATAAAGTGTAAGTCAACTCAAACAAAGATATAAGAGTGCTTTGCTGTGGTAATAAGCTCATATAGTTATAATAAAGGGGAAAATCTCAAAATCCTCACAGTTAAAGTTCTTCATTTTCTATCACATATAGCATGGGCCTTGCTGATCATGATTTCGATGAAACTGTGACCAAACAGAAAAATCTTGTTGAACAGCCACTGAAAAATAGTGCCACTATTCATGCACATATACAGTTGTAATAAACTTGAAGAGCCATATCTTGAGACTCTCACAGTAAACTTGCTTAAATTTTTTGTGTGTTCATATAGTGTAGTACGGTGGCTGACACAGGTCACAACAAATGCAAACGCCACAACACAAACGCAAAAGTCTACAACAAACACAAATGCCATAACACGAAAGCAAAAGTTCGCAACATGAATGCAAAGGCAACACAAACGCAAAAGTTCACAACACGAAAGCAAAAGTTCACAACACGAACAAATAAGTTCACAACACGAAAGCAAATGCCACAACGGGAGTGACTCTGGGACTACTATTCCCAACGGACCAAGTGACCAACTGGAAGTTTGTTTTGGGAGTTTTCAATGAAGCAGGACAAGTAAGTGAAAGTAAGTTGTGCTTCTATAACGCTAGCTGTAATAAATACCACTTTCTGACTGTTATAAATCATCTGTATTATACTGTTCAAAGTGTTTATGTTTGTATATTTATGAAATCTGCCAGTTAACGTCAGGCTTGCGGTGGAGCTAATAATGATAACTTTAGTACAAACTTACCACCTTGGGTAACGGTAAAGTTAGTCTTTCAGATATAATTTCAAAGTGTGAGGTGGTCACGGACAGTTTGAGAAGCAGCGCCGTAACGTATATCGTATTCTTAAATTATGCCCCCTTTGTCACCAGGTTATTATGCTTTGCCCATTTTGTGATTTATAACAGTCAAAAAGTGGTATTAATTACAGCTAGGGTTACAGAAGCACAACTTGCTTTCACTTACTTGTCCCAAAGACAATAAAGGAAGGAAGACTCCTCACGGAGGAGTAATTTGCGGTACCATTCACGTGGGTGCCCCGCCCCTTTAGATAGACTTGCGGCGGGCCCTGAATGAATTGATTCCAAAGGGGAGAAGTGAACATGAGCACAGATTATCATCGATTATTTTGCTCCATTGTCACAGAATTAAATATTGGACTTATTTTTTACAGGCCACATATGTACCAAACATTCTGGCGCTGCAATGGCATTTTAAAGACCAACAGATCAGGAGAAAATGAACTTTGTTCAAGGCCTGTGTCTCTCTCAGCAGCGGTCACGTAACATCTGGCAATACAGAAATACAGTAAGGACTGCGGGAAACCACGAATAAAAATTTAAAACAGAAATAGTGCTTGTATTTATATGTTCAGTAATACTGTCATTGTCATCCATGTTTAATTGTTTTTGAAAGGGGAAAAGGAATATATTTGATCGCTATGATCTTTAGTGGATTGATATCAGATATTAAACAAACGGTAAAATAAGGCACAAAAATTAAATGTGAAGCGTGTAGTTGGCCATCCACGTTAAAAATGCCGAAACTTTGTGCAGCAATAGGTTGCAATAATAGGAACAAGCTATCCATCTTTTCTTTTCCAAAGTATGCAGACAGGACAGGAATAAATTAGCAACTGTCGTATTACAGACCAGCTTCATAGGCTTAAACTAGCTGATGCAATGCCCTTCAAGCTATAGCTAATGCCAATTACAGTAAAATATGTTACGTAATTTGAGTATTATTTAATTTAGCCTTTATTATACCGGGGAGTCCCACTGAAACAAAAAAAAAATACAGACCTGGCCAAACATTATCCTGTTCAAAACATAACAACCACTCCAAGAGTAAACGCTAGCAAGCCAAAATCAAATTTTTAAGCTCAGGTCAAATAACATCTGCGAACGCCGTAGCTGGCCAGCTAACTCATATTCATAATGCTGAGTACAGCCGTTAGCTGTGTTGTAAAATGCCTGATGTTGAAAAGTAAAAGGAAATGTACACGCAACATGCAGATATAAGATAGATACTTATATTTCCCAACGTTTAATTGCTAAAATTTAGCTACCACTTCTGACACCAAGATGAGACGGATAACCTAGTCAGCATTCACTCTGCAAATACAACGCGCACCACACTTCCGCGACCGCGCCGACTTGCTGCAGACTTAGGAGACAGGAAGTGTGACCAATTTCTTACAATGGGGATCTATGGGGGATGACGGCCCAATCCCAATCCGGCCCCCATTTACTAGCACTTCACTACCGAGTGTCACTCCATATGAAGTCTCCCCCACTGCTATGGAGGGAGCTTCATTAAGGGGGAGGGTTTAAAAATAAAAATAAAATAAATTTTGGGATGCCCTTCCCCTTCATTCATCGGGAAGCGGAGGTAATCATCACCATGCTTACCGATAGGTGCGTTGCATTGTATACGACGGTCCAGTTCCCTAATTATACATTTCTTCCCCAAAATATTTTTGAGAAGGTAATGTAATTAAATAAAATTTCTATTAAAAATATTGAAGACACAGCATTGACAAAGATGAAAGTGTTTGTGCACGAAATGGCACATTGTGAAAAAGAGCAATCATTGATTCAATAAATAAAAATACTCAGTGTTTTCTCGGGTGCACATCTGCACGTTCATTTAAAATTACAATGTAACCTTTAGTTCTGTGATATGCGCAAGAAATAGTCAATCAAATGTACTTTTGAGGTTAGGTAATGTTTTACTTATCTTTCGGAAATAGCCGCATGGAACTGACATTTGTAGATATGCAGCGTTTCTTCAATCCCGGACACAAAATAAGTGCTGCACTTGAAAGGAGGGAGGTTTGAAAGCTTGCATCAGTGTAGACTCACTGCGGAGGGTTAAATCAGCCACTTACACTCCACGGGGATTGGTTTGGGATGACATTCAATGTGGTGGACCCTCCGCAGGAACGCGCAAATGGAGGCGGAGTGGATAGGGCGAGTGGTTAGGGACCGGTTTGGGATTGGGCCGAGGAGTCTTGCTAAACTGTCTTTGCTTGTCCTGCTTCATTGAAAACTCCCGAAAGAAACTTCCTGTTGGTGACTTGGTCCGTCGGGCATAGTGGTCCCAGAGTCACTTCCGTTGTGGCTTTTGCTTTCATGTGAACTTTTGCTTTCATGTTGTGGCGTTTGTGTTTGTTGTAAACTTTTGCGTTCGTGATGTGACGTTTGCATTTGTTGTGACCTGTGTCGGCCACCGTAGTGTAAGCCTTGGGGCTAATAAATTGTAAAAGAATTGTGAAAAAACCAATAAAAGGCATTTTGAAGATAGACTCTCTACAAACTACATAATGGTTAGCTTTTGTAAAATCCATCCATACATTATCACATGGACCTGGGTAAGGTAAGGGGGCTGACGCCTATCCCTGCATCAAATGGCTGGAGGCAGAACTACACACTCGACAGTTCACCAATCCTCTGCAGGACATTCATATCCCATACACACACTCATACCCATGGGTGCCTATTTATAGTCTTCAATTTTCCTACATGAATGTCTTTGGAAATACGACCCTGGAGTTCTTAGAGAAAACGCATTGCAAACAAAAGGCAATATGAAAACGATACACAGAAAGAAACTCAGCATGGATTTGAACCCACAATGTTCTTTCTGTGAGGCAAGAAATGAGCCACATACTGCACTGTTGTAACACCCTGTCTTTGCCATCCATGCACAAAATATGCACAATTGATGGCAATTCAATTTCATTACATTATTTTTGTGTCTTTTTTTTTAATACGTAGCAGAGAAACTATGTAAGTGAGTATCAGAAGCCAGCATCTCATCTTGAAGTTAATTAGTACTGAACGTATTACAAACTTCAAATGAAACTAATGAATATTAGTTCATTGATTATTTGCTCCGTGGGTGTTTATTTTATTGGTGCTTCTGTCTTTACGGGCTCCAATTTTAGATTTATTTTCAGAAGGCTCATCTGGGTGTGTGTGTGTGTGTGTGAGTGTGTGTGTATGTATGTTGGTGTGTCTGTTTTTTCTTCATGTTGATTTTGGTTTAAACAGGTTGTCTTGGAAACAAACAGCAGTAATGAGCTGGCAGGGGGAGATTTTGGTTAACCAGGCTGTAATTTTGGACTAAAACAGACCACTCTGGGCAGTAGGGTATTTGTTTACCAGAGTTCAGCTCAATATTTATGCTGTGTTTGCAGTTTGCACTCTTTCTCTTGAATCTCAAAATCTTGATCTGTGTTTTATTTTGTATCTCCTTGTAAATCACATTCTGAATCTCCTTGCGAATTCTGTTCTAAATCCCTCTCTGACACTATCCCCATCTCCTTCTGAATCTCCCTCTGAATCTTCTGTATCTCTTGTTGAATCCAAATGTCAAAATTCGCAGACTCGCAGACTTGTCTGCAAGTGCTGAGAGCTGTCCAAATACACAATTTATTCGGTCCACAAGGGGCCTCGAGCAAACTTTCTGCAGACTTCCAGAGAGTCTGCTTGGGGTGCAGTTTTCATTGGATTTTGCCAGTGGGATTATCTGATATTCATATCAATAAGGATGTGACAGTATGAATGAGACCAAGAGGCCAATAGGGCCTGTATTGCTCACCTGGTTTTACATTGTAACAATTCTTTTTAGTAATACAGTCCTATAAAGTAAGCAGTGCACTGTACAACATGCTGACATAATGATATTATCATCTACAGCAAGTAAGGAAGTGATGTGAAACTACAAACCATTGTAGCAGTAAATGCACAATGAACTTAGTGTGAAGTCAGTTTAATATAAGAAAAAGTGGGTTAAAGACTCAGTCAGCAGAGTTGCATACTAAATAGATTTTTAGTTCACACACTGAAAAAACATCAACATTTCAACTTCACCTGGACCAAGACTTAGAATACTTTTGGCAAGTTTGATCCAAATCTACTCACTGAAACCACAGAAGAAGTCAAAAATGTGTCAGCCAATCTAATACCAGGAAAACCAAACTGGATTCTCAGTTGACCCACTTTATAACAGCACGTGGTCAGGGCTTAGAGGTCAACATTTGCATCAAGTTTGACCCGAATGCAACAAGTGGCAAGCCAATCAGAGGCTACAGCAGCCATAGTGGATTTTGCATTTACCTGAAAATAATACCACTTCAGCAGGGTCATGTGATAGATATTTGCACCAAGTGTGATCAAAATCTGAGCAGCAGAAGTTGTTGAATATGCATCACCAAATCATTGAATTTTGAATCGAGCTGAAAAAACACTAGGTCAGGGCCATAAGGTGAACATTTGATCAAATCTGATCCAAATGTGCCTTAGAACTTGAGAAGTCAATAATTTGTCTGCCTCTCAGAGTCCAGGGTAGCCATACTGGATTCTGAATCAAGCCATTTAAAATGAAAAAGTGAGCAGAGCTCACTGTTGCCCCTCCCCCCATCATTTCTAATGTTGTATTGGGGGCAGTGGCTGCTAGTGGAAATTATTTAAGGTAGGGCTGTGCCACATCCAGCCAATTTCAGCAAACATTTTAGTATGATTTAATGCAACAAAAAATTACAATATTAAAAACTTATTACTACTTTCCTATTACATACCTGACATTATTTTATTCCAGTATAAAAAAAGCATTCAATAAAGCATTGACCAACACATCAGGAAATCTTTGTCATCCACCCTTCCCATATTGGTTTCTGCCCCTGAGGACTGTATTTTGTTGGGGGAAACCAATAGATAGGTAAAGATCACTAAAAATAAGCAAACTGTAGAATTCAATTTAGAATAATGATGTTAAATTTTAGTCATGGATTCAAAGGACATAAGCATAGAATTATTTGATTTTGTTTGAAATTTATTGTTTTGTCATCTATGCACCCAGCTCCAAACCACCACACTAAGGCTAAACATGAACACTCTACTAGTCAAAGTTTGAGTACATCTGCTTAGTACCTGGGTATTATTAAAGCAGCTACACTATACAGCTAAAAGTAAGTGGTCATGGTACTGAACCTCATTGACATACAGTACATAGAAAAAGGACATCTAAAAAGTTCTAAATATCTGGCATTTTGATTGAATTTGGAATGAGTTAGTCAGTATGGCCTGATAGGACAAACTGACAGCTTCCATTTGAGGGCATTTCATTTCAAATCAATTTTACCCTTAGGATTTTGTGGCACTTAGCATGCTTTCACTCACTTCCTGAAAGAAGGCTCCATTGAAACTACCGGGAATTGAGAAAGAAGTGGAGGGGCAAGTGCAGAAGGGGTAGCCATTTCCAAATCATGCAGCAGAACTGTATAAAAATACGCACTTCTGAAAGCAGAAAGTCAGTCCTATCAGTTCATACTGATCAAATAATAAAAAATTCAATTAAAAGGCCAGTCATTTACGCTATAAAATGTCAATTTTCTGGCTGCTGGGTTAGCTCCCTCGGTTAAGGCGCCGCATTGCCGAGCAGTAGTGACTACCGTGGCGCGAGTTCGATCCCTGGTCATACCAGCAGTGGTCGGCAGCTTTTTCAGAGCAGCACACAATTGGCTTTGCGCTGCAGGGAAAACAAATCGGGAAGGGACTGCCAGGATGGGATACTAAAAATAGTTGTAGAAAATAACTTTTACCTGGGCACTTCAAAGAGACTACCCAAAGTAAGACACTGGAGCACTCTTACAAGTCTGTATGTTTTTATAGCAGGGGGTGAATGACTGATGTTTCGACACAAAATCTTCCTCAGAATCATCAGAACACAAGAAGAGGTGAGGTATATATACCTGTCCCCGTGATGATAACTGACAACCGTAATTTGGGGAAAATAATTACAAAATTAATCAAAAAATAAATAAATAAAAGGCAGAAAAGTGAACAAAAAATAGGGCATTTATGTAGACCAACAACATTTCCCCTGTGGCAAAATTACAGTGCGTATATTTACATATGTACATGTTCTGACTAAAACAGATATTAGACGACAGTTGCTACAAATAACTAAAAATAGCTGCTTTGTTCGTTGCTTAAGCGCTTCCTGTTGACCAGCCGGGAGCTCGTCAGTAAGATTTTAAGCTTGCTCACGTTCGGGTTTCCTCCGCCCTCGTTCTGAACTTGCGAAGTTTCGACCTATGAGTGTAAAGAAGCAGCGGCTGTCAGGCGCATGCTTTGGAGGGGAGCCGTGAACTGTCTACGCTCTCCTGAGTTGGCAACATGGGGTCGCATACGGGCAAGCTTTGTACATAGTTCTCAAATTGGGCATTGCAGATTGGAGTGGGATTGGAGATGCCAAATTTAAAAAAAAATAATGTCCATTTTCGAAGTATATCAATTAAGCTTAAGTAAGGTGTCCCTACATTTGTAGGGACACCTAATGTAGTGTCGCTTGTCTTGTACCATGATTGTCCTTGACAAGCCTTTATAATAGTGTCCATTTTAAGGTGCTCTTCTTGTATTGTCAATCAAGCAAACAAAATCTACCAATCCCCTGAAAAAGCCATGGTTGTCGAAGGAGTCTCGCTGGGCCAGCTTAAAAGCCCCCCCCAGAATTCCACAGAATTGTACACGGGTCAATGACAAATAAGCCTTTTAAAAATTTTTTTTTTTTTAATATAAATCTCTAAAAATGTACAGAATACATTTACTAGAAGTTGGAAGAGTGTGTTTAAACAAATCTTAATGGTTGCACAACATTTACAGGGTTTTAATACAGTTTTAGACTGTATTTGCAATATCACCAGCCAAAAAATATCAGGTGGCGCAACCAAACGTTTCTTGAAAAAAACCCACACTTCCCTCTTTTTTTTCTAAGTGATTTTTTTTGTAAGTATACCTGAGAGTGTCTACTCTGCCTAAATCATGACTATTTTGTAGTTGAGCTGGGTATTAAAAGTTTATGGATTCTTTATTGTTGGGGGCGGGTATTTTGGTTTTCCAAACAATTTAAGAACAATTAAACTATTAAATTTTGTTTATTTGAAAGGTTTTCAATATAAAATTATGCCCCCATATTAATACAATATTAATTCATATTTAATACATTTCACAGTGTTAACTTGCTCAGACGGTTGCGCCACCTGACATTTTGAGGGTTTGAGATGACAAAACATATATATATCATTTTTATGATAAACTGGAAATATGTTCAAATTAAACAGGTTTTATAGAATAAAATGATGCTTATTATGAATCATTTAAAATGATTTTAAACCAAAGTAGTGCGCTCGGACACAAAAATCTGCATGTCATGTCATTGATCCACACACAATCAATTGTTTTGGATGTAATGAGCGCGTTATAATCCACCTCCGAGTGTTAATCTCTGCCAGTGGATCATTGTATGCATGTATATATGTCCTGCACACTCCTGTCACCACTCGTGAACTTAGTAAGTTCAGTTATCATCTTAATTCAAGATATTCCGGTGCAGATAGTGGTAAGAAATCTAACATGGTAACGAACTGAATCAGTCATATTGTATTAATCATAACTTTCTATACTGTGCGAAAAAGTATTTCCTGGTAGGTAAGATACTTGCTATAGCCCAGTTATTGTTGCATGATAATGTTATCCCAAAGACTTGCTAAGCATTAACAGTCAACTTTGCTCAAGTGAGCTTGTTATTGGATGGAGAGGGGTAGCAGTTCTGGCAAAATAATTGCATCGTTTGAGCCACAAAGACCGAGGAGAGTTTATGGCCACAAGCCATCCTCATGGAAACGTCTCCAACCTGGAAGCACATGCGTGGAAACGTCTCCAAGGGATCTAATGGAATGAAAGCCAGAGGAACTGGCATTGCACATGAAAAAAGGATTAAAACATCACATTTAAACCTCATTTTCAATGTAGTTGGATCACATAAAAGTTTACATCTGTTTTGTTCTTTTGTAGATGCCTTAGAACAAGTGATTAAGGAATCTGCAATTACAGAGGTTGCTAACTTAGAATGGATACGATATGCACCTGATGAATTGGGTTGAGCTGGTCGACATGCACGAACAAACAGATGAAAAGAGGACCATTTAAAATAGGCTACGATTAAAAATAAATTATAATTTAACTGATAAAATGTAATTAAAGTGTATGATTTGACTGATTAAATTAGGCCTTAATGTAAATTAGATGTAATCTGACTAAACTGTAACGTAATAAAATAAAATCCAATAAAAATAATAATGATGTATTGAAAATTATTAAGAGTAATATTTATGTGAGGTATAATGTAGGCCAAGTAAGGTAACCTAGCAGGAGTTGAGCCAGGAGGAGATGAGCTGAGCTCATCTGATCCAGGATCTAATTCTGATGATGAACAAATTTAATTGAAAATTCAATTTAAATAAACCTAAATGAAAATAAGTTAAAAACTGCAAATTTTGCTAAACTGGGACATGTGGCCTAAGAAATATTTCTTACTTCTGCACTTGTTGATTAGTTTGCTGAACTGAAGCCTACAGCCTTAGACTGCATTTATATTTTTGTACTTACACTGGAGATTAAAAAAATTGAGATTATTTTTGTTGAACTGCAGGCTGTGTATTATATGTTAATAATTGAGCTTAAAGTACTGAAGAAAGTTATTCAGCAGATTTATTATTAAGCAATATAAATAACATACGGAATCCGGGATATCATACGGATGTGAGTCACTGTAAATTTTCAGGCTGAAGGGGTTTCACAAAGGCTGGGCAGGTGAAATTTTAACCCTTAGACCACTGAAACGAATTTTTAAAAAATATAAATTTAAGTATCTTGTGCTGTTAAAAGCTGATCATAAGGCAACTCCCTGCAGGAGCTCTTTTAATTAAGTCGCCACATGATAGGTTTTCAATGGCTTTGATTTTGATACCTTACATCATTGAGTAACAGCAGCAGAATTTAGCACTCTAAGGGTTAAGGTGGGCAGGTAGATTTCAAAGCTACCTGACCGGGGGCAGGTTGACAATTTGTGTCTTATCGGACCCTGGATTCAGTTTATGATACGCACCAGAACATACAGTAATCAACGCCACCAACATCATTTAGCAACTGCGACTAAACCTAAAAAAAAAAAAAAAAATCAGTAACTCATTGAAGTAACATTACACCAGGGCATAGTGTAAAATACAGGCAATAAACCATCTACAAACCCCAATTCCACAGAAATTGGGACATTGTGTAAAACGTGAAAAAAAGCAGAATACAATGATTTGCAAATCCTTTTTGACCTATATTCAATTGAGTACACTACAAAGACAAGATATTTAAGTTCGAACTGATACATTTTATTGTTTTTTTGGAAATATTCACTCATTTTGAATTTGATGCCTGCAACATGTTCCAAAAAAGCTGGGACAGGGGCAACAAAAGACTGTGAAAGTTGAGGAATTCTCAAAAAACACCTGTTTGGAACATTCCACAGGTGAACAGGTTAATTGGAGACAGGTGAGTGTCATGATTAGGTATAAAAGGAGCATCCCCGAAAGGCTCAGTCATTCACAAGCAAGGATGGGGCGAGGTTCACCACTTTTAAACAACTGTATGAGCAAATAGTCCAACAGTTTAAGAACGTTTCTCGACGTGCAATTGCAAGGAATTTAGGGATTTCATCATCTACAGTCCATAGTATCATCAAAAGATTCAGAGAATCTGGTGAAATCTCAATGCGTAAGCGGCAAGGCGGAAAACTAACATTGAATGCCGTGACCGTCGTTCCCTTAGGCGGCACTGCATTAAAAACCGACATCAGTCTGTTAAGAATATTATGTGGGCTTAGGAACACTTCGGAGAACGACTGTCAGTTAACACAGTTTGTCGCTACATCTACAAGTGCAAGTTAAAATTCTACCATGCAAAGTGAAAGCCATATATCAACAACACCCAGAAATGCTGCCGGCTCGAGCTCATCTGAGATGGATTGACACCAAGTGGAAAAGTGTGCCGTAGTCTGACAAGTCCACATTTCAAATTGTTTTTGGAAATCATGGGCGTAGTGTCCTCCAGGCTAAAGAGGAAAAGGACCATTCGGATTCTTATCAGTGCAAAGTTCAAAAGCCAGCATCTGTGATGGTATGGGGATGTGTTAGTGCACATGGCATGGGTAACCTGCATATCTCTGAAGGCACCATTAATGCTGAAAGGTACATACAGGTTTAGGAGCAACATATGCTGCCATCCAAGCAGCGTCTTTTTCATGCATGTCCCTGCTTATTTCTGTGAGACAATGCCAAGCCACATTCTGCACCTATTACAACAGCGTGGCTTCATTGTAGAAGAGTGCTGGTAATAGACTGGCCTGCTTGCAGTCCAGACCTGTCTCCCATTGAAAATGTGTGGCGCATTTTGAAGCGCAAAATACGACAACAGAGACCCCAGACTGTTGAGCAACTGAAGTCGTACATCAAGCAAGAATGGGAAAGAATTCCACCGACAAACTTCTACAATTAGTGTCCTCAGTTCCCAAACACTAATTGAGTGCTGTTAAAAGGAAAGGTGATGCAACACAGTGGTAAACATGCCCCTGTCCCAGCTTTTTTGGAACGTGTTGCAGGCATCAAATTCAAAATGAGTGAATATTTCCATAAAAATAATGACGTTTATCAGTTTGAACATTAAATATCTTGTCTTTGTAGGGTATTCAATTGAATATAGGTCGAACAGGATTTGCAAATCATTGTATTGTTTTTTTTATGTTTCACAAAACGTCCCAACTTCATTGGATTTTGGGTTTGTATCTCTTGATATCAATCATCTTGTTTAAAATATTGTCATGAAAGCCACTCGGCTCTCCAAGCAATCCAGCAACATTTGTATCTCAGGAACAGCATATACGTGTAAGTTCTGCAGCTGGATCAAATTGGACCCCTGGTACTTTTTTCATTAAATAACTAATCCAAGGCCACGACAATAAGGACAAAATAGCAGCCAGCGAGTTAATAAGGCAGTTTATAGGCTGCAACAGCCATTTGTATTTGCTGTCCTGTGAGAAGGGTAGTTGCCACAATAACCCCACAGCAGTTACAATCAAAATTGATCCCAGTGTTTTAGGCCAGCTTGAAAATCAATCTCGTGAAATGCTTCCTGTGACTCTTGGTTATTTATTGTGGATGGGAGCGAGGCACAAACAGGCGTGGACTGCCTATCAGGAGCACCGAGACATTTTCTGGTGGCCTGACAGTAGCTGTGAGAGAATTTTTTTTATCGCGCTCTGGTTCTGGATTCAGATATAAACTCATCAACATATGACCATTCAGCACACTTCTTTCACATTATCTATCCATAACACAATGGCGCCATGGCTGAGTCGCATTGTCGTGTGTCCACTGGTACATGAGTTGAATGAAGTTGTTTTAGAGGTAGGTCAGGTATTGTATTGATAGCGTTTACGTTGAAGAGCATTTTATTCACTGTAATGTGCTTCAAAACGCACTGCTTTGCATTGATTTGTTAGATTCAATGCCTCTTTCAAAGTCCCTTCAAGCAGTTTTTATTCATATCGATGTGTGGGCATATAGGCTATAGAAACTTGTATACCAGAAAGCGGGAATTTGAGTAAATGTAGCCTGAAAGAAATACATGTACATATATTACGGTAATTGTGGCTCCGCTTATTTCTTTTAGAGTCATATCGCCAGCTTTCCACTCTTTCTACAAGTTCAACAGTTGCCAGATTTTATCCCTAGCTGATCCATTTGGTATGTTGCAAGACGAATCATTTTCTTTTTGGCTCTCTCTTAAAATCTGAGCCCATGAGACATAAAATACAATTCTAGCGGAGACATGTTTCATATCAGTGGTAGAATTTGGTGTATATTTCGGATAATAATTAATTTGAAATGTTAAGACAAGATGATAATCCATCTACTGCAGCTGAGATGGTTTGCATGTAAGTTTGACCTTCGAAAGTCAACCTTCGCATAATGAAATTTCAAGGACTTCTATCACCAAAACTATTATAGATAGAGCTTAGGTTTGTATTGTGGGCATATAGGAAGTCATGTATAAAGTTTTATTTGGTGACCTCGAACTTGACCTTCAGTGACCTTCAACGGCCAAACTTTACAGTGAAATTTCAATGACTTATATCAGCAAAATTGTTACAGATAGAGTATAGGTTTGTATTGGAGATGTATAGGAAGTCATATATGAACTTTCATTTGGTGACCTTCATATTGATTTTCGAAGGTCAAGCTTGACCTAGTGAAAATTCAATGACTTCTATCACTAAAAAGGTCACAGATAGAACCTAAGTTTGAATCACAGACTTAAAGGAAGTCACGCATGAACTTTCATTTGGTGACATTCAACTTGACTGACGGTGACCTTTGAAGGTCAAAATTGATATAATAGTGTTACAATGACTTGTATTGCGGAAACGGTCACAGATGGAGCCTAGGTTTGTATTAGAGACATACAGGAAGTCGCATATGATCTTTCATTTTGAGACATTCAACCTGACTGTCAGTGACCTTTTAGGGTCAAACTCGACAGTATCACTAAAATGGTCACAGACTGAGCCAATGTTTGTATAGAGACATTTAGAAAGTCATATATGAAGTCCATTTACTTACCTGAACTTGACCTTCTGTGACCTTTAAAGTTCACAATTAACATATTGAATTTTCAATGACTTTTATCATCAAAACTGCTTCAGAGCTTAGGATTGTATTACAGGAGGTCTTACAAATGTATGGGAACTTTTATTTAGTGACCTTAACATTGACCTTCAGTGATTCGAATGTCACACTTCACATGAAATTTTCATAACTTGCATCATCGCTATAAGATTGCTTGCCGGTAAGCTACAGGACCCTTGGTCCTATTTTTAACATTTCATTTCCTGCTAACGTTTCCCCGCATTTCTGTTTGACACAGAAACGAACTTTTAAAAATATATAGTGGTGAATTCGCTAAGACCTTCCAGTAAAAAATAAACGTAGCCTTCAGAGAATTAGCTTGGGTACCTTTTCTAAATTACAAAACAGAATACAGAAAAACACATGAACCTGTCTCAATCTGCAACTGTGAACAAAATCATTCAAATAAATATGGTAATTAAATATGGCAACTGAAAAAATATGTGGTAGTTTGTTGTTTTTAAGAGTAGAAAAGGCATACAATTATACTTTATGGAAACTTGCACCTGAACTTCAAAACAAACAAGCTAACAATAGCATTCTAGATTTAACCATCGCCAAGATTACATGACTGGTAATTGTTATTGAATCACTCGTACGTATTATGATCACAAATACAACCCCAATTTCGACATAGTTGGGACAAAGTGTGAATTGTGAATAAAATCAAAACGCAATGACTTTCAAATTACACCAGCCAGTATTTTATTCATAATAGAACAGAGATAACATAGCAAATATTGAAACTGAGAAATTTTCCAATTTTAACCACAAAATGAGCTCATTTCAAATTTGATGGCTGCTACAGGTCTCAAAAAAGTTGGGACCATGGCCTGTTTACCATGGTGTAGCATCCCCTCTTCTTTTTAACACGGAGTGGAGGCGTCTGGGCATTGAGGAGACAAGTTTCTTGAGTTTAGCCATTGGAATTTGATCCCAGTCTTGTTCAATACAGGCTTCCAGCTGCTGAAATCGGTGAAAGATCAGGACTGCAGGCAGGCCAGTTCAGCACACGGACTCTTCTACTATGAAGCCATGCTGTTGTAATAGCTACAGTATGTGGTTTTGCATTGTCCTGCTGAAATACACAAGGCCTTCCTTGGAACAGATGTCATCTGGAGGGGAGCATACGTTGCTCTAAAACCTTTTATATAGCTTTCAGCTTTCATGGTGCTTTTTAAAAAATGCAACTGTCCTACACCATATGCACTAATGCATCCCCATACCATCAGAGGTGCTGGCTTTTGAACTGAATGCTGATAACAGGAGGGGTGGTCTCTCTCCTCTTTAGCCCGGAGGACACAATGCCCATGAATTCCAACACGAATATCAAATTCATCTGACCATAGGACACTTTGCCTCTTTGCTACAGTCCATTTTAAATGAGCCTTGGCCCACAGAACACGGCAGCGCTTCTGGATCATGCTGAACAATGGCCTCCTTTTTGCATGATAGTTTTAGGTGGCATCTGTGGATGGCATGGCAGACTGTGCTAACAGACAGTAGTTTCTTTTAGTATTCCTGGGCCCATTTAGTAATGTCAATGACAGAATCATACCAGTGAGTGATGCAGTGGCGTCTGAGGGCCCAAGATCACGGGCATCCAGTAAAGGTCTGCGGCCTTGTCCCTTACGCACAGAGATTTTTCCAGTTTCTCTGAATCTTTTGATGATGTTATGCACTGTTGATGATGAGACCTTCAAAACCTTTGCAATTTGACGTTGAGGAACATTGTTTTTTAAGTATTCCACAATTTTTTTTACACAAGCCTTCACAGGTTGGAGAGCCTCTGGCCATCTTTACTTCTGAGAGACTCAGCCTCTCTAACACATCCCTTTTATAGCCAATCATTTTACAGACCTGATGCCAGTTAATGTAATTACTTGCTAAATGTTCTTTCAGCTGATTCTCTTATGTATTAATTGCTTTTTCAGCCCTTTTTTGCCTGTGTCCCAACTTTTTTGAGACCTGTTGCGGCCAGAAAATTTGAATAAAGCTCATTTTGTAGATAAAAATGTAAAATGTCTCAGTTTCAACATTTGAAATGTCATCTGTGTTCTACTGTAAATAACATATTGGCTAATGTGATCTGAAAGTCCTTGCATTTTGATTTTATTCACAATTTACACTTCGTCCCAACTATTTTGGAATTGGGGTTGTACATTTTATGTCCCCAGATGCCTTAATTTTGTTCACAAATCCTGCAACATCATACTGATAAGCTATCTGTACTCTCAAAAGCCTTCAGGCTATCTCCGGTGTATGGGGATGAATTACAAACAAGATGATTAATGTTTTAAATGCCAGAAAAAAACAAATTATGGCAGATACTTCGCAGATGTTAAGGGACAAAATAAAGTAGATGGTAATAAATATGAATCACAACCAGTTATAGATGTTTTTCTAAATAACAGTGTCTTTCCCAGTTAGCTAAACATGCTGTGTTTGCTGTCATTACGCTCAAGGTAGAAAACTAAAATCAGACCCAAATATGGCATGGGCATTTTGAATGTAACTTAACTTGTAATGTAACTCGCTTGTGGCTTGGTACATAGCACTGGTGGGGCTTTCAAAACTGGTGATAGCACTGTTTGGCTTTTCAAATGACACATTTATAAATTGTCACCCTTTGTTGTCAAGCAATGCTTGCTAAAAAACGAGCTGCCAGCGGCTAAGCTTTTCCGGCATACATATACACTATATACATATCGCGTACGTATACACTATTGCTACGAAGCCATGCCCCGGGGTACACTGATCCCAAAATAGCCTCCAAATTTCAGTTGTTGTACTCTCTAAATATCAGGCTCTAGGTAGGGCAGTGCCCTATCGCCCTCTTTTGGCCAGCCGCCACTGGATACAAGATTACAAAGCACAGATAGGCATTTTGCAAATGACGTGCTATAACTTATTTTCAAATAGTTTTACTTTTAAAACAAATGATTGGATTTTTAAGAAACTTGCCTCTGCACTCTCAGATTAACCCACAGTGTGTGTGCAAAATTTGAAAACAATCCAAGGCAATCTCAAAAAAAACTTTTTTGAGATATTGGTCAGACAAAAATGTCTTCTGAATGACGGATAGATGGACGGAATCCTTGGCATTACTATATACCCCTGCCCTTTTGGGTTGGGGACATAACAACACTTGGTCAGAGGCATGATTGGAACATTTGTACGAAGTCTGATCCAAATTTACCAAGTAGAACTCAAGAAAAAGTTGAAAAGGTATCAGCCAATCAGAGGTCCGGGCAGCCTATTTGGATTCCAAATCAAGCAAGCAAAAAAAAAAAAAACATCAGTATGTCAGGGCCATAAAACAAACATGTGCAGCAATTGTAATCTAAATCTGAAGAATGCGTGTGATAATCAGAGTCCGACGCGACAATGCTGGATTTTTGATTCGAGCTGTATAAAAACCACCTCTTGGTCAGGGTCATGAGAGGAACATTTGTACCAAGTCTAATCCAAATTTGGCTTGTAGAACTTGAGAAATTGTTGAAAATACATCAGCTAATAAGATGACAAGGTGGCAATATTGGATTTTGCATCACGGCAAAAAATAACACTTGGTCAGGGCCATGGGCGTAGTTTTGATTTCAAAGGTGGGGGGGGACACATTTCTGGCGCAAATTCTCAAAAGGGCTTTAGTTCTGAAGTAGAACAAAATAACCATGTTTTTTGATCGTTAAATAAAATAAATTTATTGCAAAATACATCAGAAAGTAATGAAATTGATCAAAATATTGGCGTACTCCATAAGGTGGAAAAGAGTGCAGTAAAACCAACATGGAAATGAGGTGGGTGGGGTGTTATGGGGGTGACCACTTAATCTCATGTAATTTTTCACCCATTGGTGAAATTAAGTAAGAATTTGCCATAACAGTACTCTGATAGCTGCCATCAAAGCAATATGAATATCAAAATATGTATTTACCTTAGAACCTGAGCCTAGCGGCTTTTAAAGCCTCATTATGAGGGAATTGGAATTTTTTCAAAACTGAGCCCCCTCAGGTTCTGCGTGCAAGACCACTGTTGTAAATACAAGTCACACGCTTCACCTCCAAACCCCCCAGGAAAACAGTACACGCCAGAGTAATAACTGTTGAAGCTTGTTAGTGAAGTTAGGGCAAAAACCACATCACATCGCTTAAATATGACGATTATTTTCAACGATTTTTCTTAATTAACGTTAGCTAGCTAGATGGCTATATAATCTCAACATTAATGTAATTCGCAATTGTATATGGAACAACATAAGGCAGCTAATGATAATGTCTCCAGCCAAAGAGCATGCTTGCTGTGTTCAGCTAACAAGAAGCTGTTAGAGGTTGTGTGGGCGTGATCGCGTTGAAAGCAACCAATCATAAGAGGGCTTGTGCCTCCCCCTAGCAGTGTGTATGCCCTCCCGAGAAGCTTATTGCCTGCAAAGCTGGTTTTAACTTGTTTTCAGCCAATCAGAGTTGTCGAAACTTCTCCCCTACCTATCTCGTTTGGGAATCACACATTCGAGCTTCGGTGCATGTTAAACATTCAGCAATCAGTGGTTCTCAAACTCGGTCCTGGCACCCCTCTGTGTATGCTGGTTTTTGTTCCAACTATAATTGCAATCTTAGGATTTTAAAGAGCTGTTGATTTGTCTTAATTAGGTGCAGTTATCTTTAGAGCAGTTATTTATCCTCTTCAGCCACATTTCACAAATCTATACAAGCCATGAAGAATAAAAATTCCATATCCACGTTAAGATATATTAAAAACTAGTACAAATAACTGCTGAGGGAAACAATTTAACCAAACATTTAATAAATGTGAACAATTGGTTAATCAACAAACAATAGTTTTCTCATCGGTGAAGCTATGGGCACATGGTTGCAAACACTAATTATTTATTGGCAAACAATAGAGTCACTCCAGTTTTGTGTCATGTTTATTAAGTTCAGGCAAATTATTTTGAGAGAACTCAAAACAAGCGCTGTCAGCAACCTAATTTGGAGCTTACTGATTTTGTCAGTCTAATTTGATCTGTTTAATAATGTTTTCACCTGAAAATCCTCACAATATAGAAAATAAGCATGATATGTTCAAGGGTTTTTATTCTTATTTATTTATTTAAAGGAACAATACATATTCATTAACATTTCAGCACAGCATCCATGTAAATATGCCAGAGTTAGCCATAAGGCTAATTTTCATCTGTAGTCCCTGGCAGGCCAGAACAGAGATAATAACAATAGAAAAGGATACAAAATACAAATAGAAACATCCTGATAGCATAAAAATAAAACACAAGTTACAATGATGTCAACTATATAAAAAGTGCAAAAACGCATTTAAAGTGCTAATTAGTGATAAAGTGCTACTCCTGGAATTGTAAAACACAAAAGGTTGCATCCAATTGTCTGATCCAACATTCAAATAACCTATAACACTCAAATAAACATGCACACAATCAGACCAGTGATGTAAGTATATACACACACCCACTCATGTATAAATAGACACACACACACTCATGTCTACACAGAGCAAAGGATACAAATTGGTGACTACAGACCTGATCTGTTTTGAGCTATCTTTTAAGATGGGTTTTAATGGCACAATGGATATGTCCATTAAAACGTGGGTTAAGATGGTAAATAACTGCTCTTAACATGGAATGCAGCTAATTAAGACAAATAAACGGATAGTTAAAAGCCTACGATTACAATTGTGGTTGGAACAAAAACCAGCATACACAGTGGGGTGCCAGGACCGAGTTCAAGAACCACTGGCATAGGTCAACATGCTGATTTACCCCAGTAAGTAATGAACCACTTAAGTGGTCCTGAAAACCAGATTAAACTTCAAGTTACCTCGAAAATAACAAATCCTGCTGTAGTGCAGTCCCAGCTCAGATCTGAGCAGAGACGTGCGCTCAGGGGAGGCAGTTACTTCTGCTTTTTATCGCCAGATTTTGTCGGCCTGTTTCCACGTACTATGCCTGATTGACAATCAATCAATTTTAACTTTTTTTTTTTTACCAAACAATTAAGACCTAGCCTAGGCTATATGTAGCCTGCAATGATTAAGAGGTGATAGCGACAAAAAGATTCATTTACGTTTTGATTCGAGACTGCAAGTACGTAAATCTTAATAATTAATTCGAAAAAACCTCAACTCCCTCGGTAATTCCATGTAAAGTTTTGACCTTTTGTTTATTGGTTTATGAAAGAAGACTGGAAATAAACTCCCTATTTTTTTTTAAGGCATTAAAAAGTACGTACTTAAGGGGGAAAACATTATCGTAAACATATTGAACACACATTGAACACGGCATAAGAAAGGTTTTAATATTTGTAAATGGGTTAGCGTTAGCTTCCTTTAAGCAAATATGGACAAATTTGCTGTCTCTTGGGCATTTTAAGTTCGATGCACTGAGCAAAAATGTTGTGGATGAAATTAGCATGTCATTCTGCCGTTTAGTCTGAGTAAATTAGTCAATCAATCCTCTGATTCCTAATCAAGCAAAGTAACAGGGAGTTATCGTTTGTTTAACGGTGAGGATTCTGCCACCCCTAACTGACCTCCGACGGCACCTCACTGGATCTGAATTGTCATGACCGGGGATGAAACAATATTGACTGATTTAATCGGCATTTGTTTGTAGCTCACTTTAACAATCAATCGCCCAACTCAACTACGTCGTTTAAGGAAGTTCCTAATACTGTTTATCTACGTAGCTAGCTATATAAGAGGAACGCAAACAGTTCCCCACAAAATATACGTTCGTAAATTGGGTTTCATGTGACTCGCACAGTTTAATCTCTATATGAAATCTTATGTAATCCATCCTTGGTGGTTAGGGGGTTTAGACATCACGATTCGCTAGCGTTTTTTCTTAGATGCTGGCAAAGCCTACTATCTGTTTGAATGAAAGGCGGGACTTGGAGAGAAGAAGGAAGGGAAAGTTGAAAAGGATTGGCCAATGGCAGCTTGAGCGGGTATTATTTCCTTGAGGTCATAGGGCTCTATCTTTCACACTGCCCTACCCGTTGCCACTACCCGCTACCCGTGAATTACGCATTTAGCAGCTTCCACTATCCCTAAACGATATCTTGCGGCCACACTACCCACTGTATATTATGCCGAATCCTTTATTTGCGACTGGAGGTGTGCCCGTGGGCGTGTTTATGCGCTTTCCCTACAATTGCTATCTTGACCACACAGGTTAGGGAAAGCGTATAGCGGGTCCTCAAACCACCCGCTACCCATTTGGCAATTGAAGACACGGCTTCTCTCCCCGTATGCGATCTAACAGCGACAAATGGGCTACATTCAGTTCAGAAAAATAATTAATTAGTATAATTAGGTCTATGCACTGGCACTCAGCGACATAACTTTTTTTCCAGCCAGAGCGGCATTTCAGAACTCTTCAGCGAATGAAGGTAATTCTGGTGACAAGTACGTGGTTTCGTCCGTTTACATTTTCCAATCGGACAGCTGTCTATTTTTTTTTAACAGCAAGTTGAGTGACCGTGCTGCAAAAACAGGTGTGCGTACTTGTCGCCGAAATTACCTTCATTCGCAAAAGAGTTCTGAAAAATTACCGTTGCTGAGTGCCAGTGCATTGACCTATTCATAATTAAATTATTTTTCTGTACTGAATGTAGCCCATTATTTTGTCGCTGTTAGATTGCATGGGGGAGAGAAGCCGTGTCTTCAATTGCCACTTGATCATTCTTGAATTGGAAAACGTGTTAATAAGGGAAAACCATCTAGAATTAGCCAGTACTAATTGTAGTGAATAAAGGGAAGGATATTTTCTCCCAAATTTTCAGGTCTAGCGCCGGCCCTGAGTATAATATCCCACAGAAGGAGAACGCTTGACTAAACTGCGCCTCTCCCATCAGGCAGTGACGGGATTATGTCACCTGGTTGCAGATGATGTATACACCGCTGCCGGCTGTCCGCATGCCTTGCCCGTTGCTGTTAGGGTTACTGTGGCACTATTTTTCTATGCTAGTGGGTCATTCCAACACCCACTCAGCTCAGTTGGAGGCATGACCCAATCATGGTGAAACGCATTTTTTTTCTTTTTCTTGTTTTTTTTTTTTTTTGAAGTTTCCATCACAAAAGGGGTAGGCTTGATGTTTTTTTATTATTACATACCAAACATTAAACAATATGTCAATGTCAAATAATAATAATAATAATACTTTTGTAATACAATTCACGATTAACTTAACAAAAACAGATCCTCCCCTGTCTAGATTTGACCTCATGCACGAGCAATTTAACTTCAGCTTCGGAGAGACGTGGCGACCTTCCTCTCTCCATCACGGATTTCGGTTTGAGGATTTGGGATAGCGCAGCCTGCTCCTGAAGGCAATGGCACCTGGCACACTGATTGGTTTAACTGGCGTAACGCGCAAACCACGCCCATGCATAATATAATGGGTAGCGCAGGAGTTTTAGGGATATAGGCAGGTGTGCAAGATAGCAACTTTTGTGGGGGAACGCCTCTTACGCAATGCTAAATCCCCAAATAACGGGTTTAGGGACTCTGGCGTAAGATAGGGCCCTTAGTGCGTGCAGTGTTTTTTTTTTTTTTTTTTACATTGGTTTTAGGACAGTAAAAAGTGGGGGGGTCCAATGCTGCCTTTTCAAAAAGTGCAGGGGACATGTCTCTCGTGTCCCCCCGTAAATTACGTAAATTACGATGAACATGTGCACCAAGTGTAATCCAAATCTGACCAGTGGAACTGGAGAAGCAGTCAGAAATGCATCAGCCAATCAGAGACCAGGACAGCTAATTGAATTTGGAATCAAGCCGAAAAATAAAGTACTGAGGTGACTCCGTCACAACTACTTAGCTTCTGATGTCGGAAGTAAAATCTTTCTAATTGGGTTTGGGCCCTTTCCCGCATTACTCGAATTAGAGCTAATTTTATGAGCCGCAAGTTCCAAGATCCTCTTAAGCCTGTGGAATAATACAAAACATCTTTTGTATTCTTATCATCTTATTATCATCTGAATTATTATCAAAACATCTTTTGTATTATCATTATTATCTTATACTGCCTAAAACATCTTTTATGTCAATACCCCAAAGCTTATAAACCCATTTACCCAGAATGTGTGAGAGTGGATGAGAGAAGCTGTACAGGAGGTGCAGTAGGTCCCAGAGGGTTGACTTACACAGTCAACATGTTTTCAGAAATGCAGGAAGCTGCTAGCCCACAAGAGAAATCGCAGTGGCTGCAGTTTGGAGCGTTTAGACAGCGCATACCCTATGAGGGGGAAGAGTTCTGCATTTGGCGGTCAGCAGATGGGCGCATGGTTGCACCTGCCTCCCTGATTCGGCTACTCATAGCCCAGGCCCACGGGCCCACACATGTAGGTAAGCTGGCCACTTATAAGAGCATAAGAGCACAGTGGTGGTGCCCATATTTGAAGGAAATGATTGACAACTTCTGTGCAGAATGCGAGACCTGCAACAAATTCAATAACAAACGCACAATCCCACACCCACTACTGGCTTTTCCCGTTCCACTTGCGCCCTGGAAAGAAATCTGTATAGATTTCACTGACATGGGCATGACACATCGTACGCACGGTTACCGATATCTACTGGTCGCGGTCGACCGGTACACAAAATGGGTTGAGGCCATTCCCGCAAAGAACGAGGATGCGCAAACAGTAATCAATTGGCTCACGAAAGACCTCATTCCCCGTTACGGAGTTCCTACTAAAATCTGCTCTGACAATGGTTCACATTTTCGGAACACCCACCTTCAACAGGTGGAGTCATTTTTTGGTATTAAGCACCGATTTGGTTCCGTGTATAGGCCCCAGTCCCAGGGCATTGTTGAAAGGGCAAATCAGACTATCAAACGAAAACTGGCAAAAGCTATGCACTCCACTAATTTGACCTGGGTTGAGGCTCTCCCGCTGGCACTATACTCCATGCGCCAGCAACCAGCGAAGGACACGTTTCTTTCATCACATGAATTACTCACTGGTAGGCCCATGCCTGGGCCTCCGGGAGACCCTAACGTGGTCCCCACCGCAGCCTTGCTGCAAACAGACCTGTCAGACTATATGCGGGTTCTGGGCAACATGACTAAGCTTCTCTCTCGCCAGGTGCAAGCAGTAAATTCCACAGGAGACGAGGACAACAGCACCCCGGCCCCAGGGGTGACCATTGGCGGCTGGGTCTGGTTAAAGGCACCAGGCCGCCCACGCTGGGACGAACCGATCTGGACGGGACCGTTCAAGATCACTGAGGTTTCCGACCGCGCGGTGCGGGTCGAGAAGGAGGGAGATAAGACCTGGCATCATTTTGCACACTGTGCAAAAGCAAGACTGCCAGAGCAGTCACTGGAGCAGGTAAGAACTAACTTGTTGTAATTGCAGGACATCAATCAGGAAGGTGGAGATGGAGAATCGAAGGAGGGCGAGGAAACGTAATGAAATGTGGCTAGGAATAGGAAAGGAGGGATTAGCTCTCCTAGTAGGATTTTCTTTACTTCTTGTGGGCGCTTTGCTGTACGCTGAACGCACTCAGAAAGATGCCCATACAACACCTACATCACACCAAGAATTCACGAAAGACATGTTGATGGTTGTGGCAGTAGTAGGTGGACTAATTGCAGGAGGAGCATTCACCAGCCTGGTCTTGCAGTATATACATCGTAGGGTCCTAACACATACATTACCAGAAAACACGGACAAGACTAACTTCAGTGCACGTCCCAAAAGTAACGTGAAAATAGCAAGTACTATAGTAATCTTGGCCTTGGTACTGGTAACAGACGCAGTTAAAGTGAACTCAGACCCCTGTGGAGCCAAGGTAATTTTAAAGGTGGACCCAGACAGTGAGAACACATTTCAATTTGATTTATGTAACGTAATCGACTGTGGTACTGACTCCTCCAAATGGAGGGGGTATGATTTGTACGGTTGCCAGTTCATTTGGGGTTTTCCCACAAATAAGCCGTGGTGCCGATCCTGGTCCGACGTATATTGGAGTACCAACCCCAGGCAGGGGTCGGTTACGGCCAAGAGTAATAAGTGGGGGGAAGTGCAAGGGAAAGTAACTATGATGAGGGGACAACTAGTGCCGAACGGGGATAACGGTAAACAAAATCCCATAATCATTAATACCAAGAGGGGGTTGAAAAATCCGTGGCTCATGCAGGGATATGATCCCAAAAAGTGTCATACGGGAGGAAAGGGAATCCCAAGGAGCAAACCAACCTTTTACATTATAATAGGGGTGGATGTAACTGGTACAGATCCAATGGGAATAGTTAGAATAGATTTACTGTCTCCCAAACCGAAGAATAATATGACCCCCACAACCGCGCCCTCTCCCAAGAAAGAACCTGAACCTACATCTGCCCCGGAGGTAGTGTGGAAATTTGATTCGGCAAAAATAACTTTCCAAACAAAATTGGCAATAGAAACTGGATTCCGAGAAAAAAAATGCATGGATAAACAGAATGGTAGAATACGCGAAACAGGTGAATGGTTCTGATTGTATAATATGCTCAGGGGCCAGACCCACCTTATTAATATCCCCATCCGCATTTGACCTATATGACCGCACCATGAAAAACCCAGGAAAGGATATAAACTGCCTAATTTGGTTAATGTCCTCCGAAAACCCATCAACGGAGTGCAAAAAATGGGAAACAGTACACCCTATGGCCCCAGCGAATGTGACACCCCCAGTGTTTCAAAAAGGGAAAGTAAGAAATGTGACCTGCATTAAGAATAACAATACTAGTCCCCAGTCGCATAATCTAGGCACACTGACGAGCTGTGAGGAAACTTTGGATCTGACAGGAAATGAAACTGCAAGCAGCCTCATCGTAGCCAGAGCGGACGTCTGGTGGTACTGCGGAGGTAGGAGACTGCTGAATTGGCTCCCTCATAACTGGAGAGGTAAGTGTGCCCTTGTGGCCCTGAATGCGCCAGTAATGATTGTTACAAATGCGGAAGAACTACTGAATAATATATCCCCAGAACAATTAATAGACACACTAGAACGCCACAAAAGATCATTTGGGTCTTTAGATTGGACAATTAATGAGCATGGCATGTGGGTGGATCCCATAGGGCAGGCCAGAAATATACCCGAAGAATTTAAGCTTGCAGATGAAATAGCGGCTGGATTTGAAAGCTTCCCAATATTTTCGGCCATTTTTCCTGTAACTGTAAATAAAAATGTAAATCGTATAAATCTGATACATTATAATGTGCAGCGGCTGGGGAATGAAACTAGAGATGCAATGGAAGCGGTACACGAACAGCTGTCTCAAACCTCATTAATGACATACCAGAACCGGATAGCATTAGACATGCTCTTAGCAGAGAAAGGAGGGGTATGTTCAATGTTCAAAAATACATGCTGCACAGAGATAGCGAACAACACAGCCCCTGATGGGAAACTCACTAAGAGTCTGAAAAAACTGAAAGCACTGGCAAATGAAATGAAGGCGCAGTCAGGAGTAAGTAACCCTGTTAGTTCCTGGCTAAATGAGACCTTCGGTAGATGGGGAGCACTCATTGGGCAGTTGCTCATAGGAATCACAGTAGCGGGATCCCTTTTTATAATTTGCGGATGTTGTTGTATACCCTGCATACGTACCTTGGTGACCAAAACAATTGAAAAGGCCTTAACTAGAGAGGATCCGCCCAAATACCAAGCAGTTCAATTAGAAGAGGGCTGTTTAGACCCAGCCTATGACACTGAGGAAGATATTGAGTTAGAGGAGTACCGAGATGACCCCATAGGCCTAGAGGCCGGGGGACTTGCCCTAACCTCGCCCGATGAGGCGACTATGTTACTGTACCAACAGGTGACTGGAGATGTGACAGGAAGTGACGAGTGGGTGTGTCCTCCAGAACCCTACACGCCCAACTGTCCCATTGGAAATCCCTACTGCAAACATGGACAAAGCGGAGGAGCAGGTTGGGCTTGCTGGAAGTGGGCGGAGAAGTATCGCCCAGACCTGCCTAACCTCAGAAAACAACTTCTGACTGATCCTGAATTTCAGCGAGCCTACTGCCGGGAGATTCTGGGGTTGTCTGAGGAGGAGTGTGAGTGAGATTTGCGTGGATGAAGGGTATTGGCCTACTAAATTTATAACGTCACAATGTGCTCATGTGCTCATGTGCTAGATCCATATTCCGTGATAGTGGCTGACGTGTGCATTTGCACATATGAAGTAAAATTAAAATGCCGGAATATGCAGATTTGCTGTAGGACCAAAGGGTTTCGCTTGGAGCGGACGCTAGGCCGGCAACTAGCCAAGCTGACCTCCACTGGCGTCATGGCCAAGCCATGGTCATGTGGATCCCTGAGTTGTCAAGGGGTGAAGGGGGGCACCCAAGGAGGGGTCCCAGTGGTCAAGTAGAGCCCAGAGGTCAGATTTTGCTTCGCTGCGCTAGGATGCTAATGCAATCACCCCATTGATAGCAATATGTAATGTAGGTGCTCACAGCACAAAAGGGTGAGAATGTAATCGCTTCAGCACTTAGTGTTGCCCCCATAAAATGGGGTCAAAGGAGGGAGTTGTGGAATAATACAAAACATCTTTTGTATTCTTATCATCTTATTATCATCTGAATTATTATCAAAACATCTTTTGTATTATCATTATTATCTTATACTGCTTAAAACATCTTTTATGTCAATACCCCAAAGCTTATAAACCCATTTACCCAGAATGTGTGAGAGTGGATGAGAGAAGCTGTACAGGAGGGGCAAGGTACAGAGTGGCACAGAAATGCTGGAGCCCTGCCAAAAGAAAACGCCCAAGGAGCAGTCCAAAGTGGCATCAGGTATCCCGAAACCGCCTTTCTGTGACCTGTCTAAAGTAGACTGGACAATACTATAAAGAAAGGCGGGAGCTGATTAGACTGCGGTTACAGACAGATCTACAGCCAATTGATGTACAGCTAAAGGACTGTGGATTATAAGAACTGATGCCCGGGCAACGCCCAGGCAGAGCGCTCTCCAAACTGTGGCTGGAACATCCCTCTTGTTACAGTTTGTAATTTTTTACTCTTTGTCTGCTATAAACAATTATCTTTGACATTTGGTCTACAAATCTCTTATTTCTAGTCATTCTCTCCCTTGAACACGTCAAATCAGACTTGACAAAAGGTGAAAAGACCCACAAGCCCTGAGCCTCTGGCTCGAAATGACACACCAAAAATAGGACCAAGGGTCCTGTAGCTTACCGGCAAATAATCTTATAGTGATGATACAAGTTATGAAAATTTCATGTGAAGTTTGACATTCGAATCATTGAAAGTCAATACCAAGGTCACTAAATAAAAGTTTGTATACATTTGTAAGACCTACTGTTATATAATCCTAAGCTCTGAATCAGTTTTGGTGATACAAGTCATTGAAAATTCAATATGTCAGTTGTGAACTTTAAAGGTGACAGAAGGTAAAGTATAGGTCAGTAAATGGACTTCATATACGACTCTCTAAATGTTTCTACACAAACCTTGGCTCAATCTTTGACCATTTTAGTGATAGAAGTCATTGTAATTTCACTGTCGAGTTTGACCCTCAAAGGTCACTGACAGTCAAGTTGAATGTCACCAAAATGAAAGTTCATATATGACTTCCTAGATGTCAGTAACACAAACCTAGGCTCCATCTGTGACCATTTTAGTGATACAAGTCACTGAATTTAACCTTCAAAGGTAAATATGAAGGTTACCAAATGAAAACTCATATATGACTTCCTATACGTCTCTAATACAAACCTAGGCTCCATCTGTGACCGTTTTGGCAATACAAGTCATTGTAATTGTATTATGTCAAGTTTGACCTTCAAAGGTCACCAACAGTCAAGTTGAATGTCACCAAACGAAAGTTCATGTGTGACTTCCTTTAAGTCTGTGATACAAACTTAGGATCTATCGGTGACCTCTTTTTTAGTGATAGAAGTCATAGAATTTTCACTTGGTCAATTTTGATCTTCAAAGGTCAATATGAAGGTCACCAAATGAAAGTTCATATTTGACCTCCTGTGTCTCCAATACAAACCTACACTCTGTCTGTTTTGCTGATATAAGTCATTGAAATCTCATTGTAAAGTTTGGCCGTTGAAGGTGTCTGCAGATCAAGTTCAAGGTCACCAAATGAAACTTCATACATGACTTCCTATATGCCCACAATACAAACCTAAGCTCTATCCATAATAGTTTTGGTGATAAAAATCATTGAAATCTTGCTACGTGAAGTTTGACCTTCAAAGGTCACCTAAGATCAAGTTCAAGGCCACCAAAAGAAATTTCAAATATGACTTCCTATAAGTGTTTAATACACATATGTTCCCAATCTTCAATATTTTCAAGCGTAGAAGCCTTTGAAAATTGTAACATTTAGCTTTGACCACAAAAAGGTCATTTCAAGGTCATCTGAGGTCAACTTTAACACAACCAATATATAGATCATGTATGACTTCCTATATGTTGATAATACAAACTTAATCTCTATCTGCAACCATTTTGCTTCCACGGGCCATTTTGCCCATTCTCCGTAAGGCCCAATGTTAAAGTACAGTGTCCCCACTAGACCCACTTCCGTCGATTCAACCAAAATGGTACTCGCACTGTACATAAAGTGTATCAAGATGAGTTGATTGCCAGATTAAGAAAAAAAGTTATTCGACAGTTTTTGAGAAATAATTTTTTTGAAATTTCAAGTCCTATCTTTTAACATTGTTAATATTTTCCTTGACCTCAAGTTTGACCTTTCGAAGTCATCTGAGGTCAACTTTAACATAACTAATGTATAGGTCATATATGACTTCCTATATGTCGATAATACAAACTTAATATCTATCTGCAACCATTTGGCCTCCACAGTCCATCTTGCATATTCATAAAGTACAGCGCCCCCACTAGACCCACTTCCGTCGATTCAATCAAAATGGCGCTCGCACTGTACATTGACGATACCAAGGGAAGTTGATTGCCTGATTTAGAAAAAAATTTATCAAGCAGTTTTTGAGAAATAATTTTTTAAAATTTCTCAGTCCTATCTTTAACATTGGTGCCAAAATTTCAAGGGCCCATAAAACGGACAAAAATGATGAAATCAAAAATCCAAATTAAAAAAAATGTCTGGAGGTATGGTCAAGTAGTATACTATGGCAAATTTACACAAAAATTCATCAGGCTAAAAAAAGATAAAAAATGTTCCGGACGACAGATGACAGACGCCACACCACGACAATAAAAATGAAATGAGTATATGTCAGCAATTACTTGGTCTATTTGAGTAATCTTGGTATCAAAATAAAGGTAACACCTTGAGGATTTTTGTCTTTGTGTCAAAATCAAAATATATGTCAGAGTCACAGTAAATGAAGATGGAACAGAGCATAAATGAAAGATCTCATTTCTGCTCAACAAAATTTTACTTTTGTCCCTTTTGAAATAATTTAGTTGCAGTCTGAAACCTCTAAAAAATTACAGCACAGAATCTCACCATTATCTGAGCCAAAATGTATTCTAATCAAGTAAATCAGAGAAAACTTAGAGAGGTTTTAGTTCAAGAATGTCTAGGTGGCGTCTCCAAATTGGCCATTTGGGAACCTTCTTGGGCACTGTGTGCCAAACAGGTACCAAACTGTAGAACTGATTAATTTCACTTACGTGTCACTACAGGCATACATTCCATCTAATTACCACCATTTTTTTTAATTATTTTTTTTTTAAATTTAATTTTATTTTTTATTGCAACCAGTCCTGTATACATTTTCCCATTCAAAGAAAATACATACAAAAGAAATGAAGTTTGACTCCGCTGGAGCAGATTTATTTTAAATGAAACAAGCAAATAAACAAAACCATATATACAAAGATGCGGTAAAATGGTAAAAAGTAAAAACAACAGACACCTCAGCAATAATTTATACAAGAACTATGCTTCCGCTCCTCAAAAAAACAGTGCAACTTCAGAAGGGATTGGACCCATGTCACTCAGGCCGGCGCGCAGTGCCTAAGCCACCAAGCTACCTCGTTAGCAAGCAGCCCACACTCACATTGCAATTCTAAACAGTGAGTCAGCATAACACGTCATGTGCCCCGGTTTCGCACTTGTATAGCTGTGCTCTCATTAGTACATGTGCGTAACGGCGCAAGGACTCTCAGTCAGATGCAACTGTGAAGACAACTTTGAAAACAACTGTTGAATATTTCATGGACAATTACAGCAATATTATCAACGAGCAACCGGTTTAGCGACTGTATTGCTGCATTCATTTCTGCGCACTTGGGTGTCCATGCGCCACGCACATGTATTCAAATTACACGCACCAGCACTAGGAACTCAAGGCTCTATCTCAGGCTAGGTTTGTGCTATTACAGTGGATGAAGGCTCGTTGGAAACGTCAGAGCCCCTATAATCAAATAGCTGCCCCCAATTTCAAATTTACAACATGACAAACCAATCACAGAGAAGGAAAATACATGCGTGCAAGGGGAATGATTAGGACTTGAGCAAATTTGAGGCTGTGCCATGAAAAAAAAACATGCATGGAGACTGGAAGATGTAGTTTCAATATAACACAGACACATTGGAGTAACAATAGCCAGTGCAGAGTTACCCTCAAACACAGTTTTTAGTACAAAATACCAAAGGTAAGGAAAATTTTTGCTCAGCGCTGTAGAATGTAAAGTGTATGCCTGCTGTTCTTTGATTGCGGTTTTGGCTTGAAATGACAAGGCTAATACTGTTGAATTCTGTGGACTTTCCTCTTTGATTTGATGTATCATTTGTATGCCAAGCACAAATTCAGTAGAAACGCTAGCGATTTAGTGCTGATAATATTTTATCCTATGTTTGCTACATTCTTATTTACTTGCTTGGTGCTTGAATTGTGTTCGGTTGAGGTAAAAATGGTAAACATGATCTTTTCGCCAACTTTCTTCCCGTTAAGTGGATATGCCGCATGAGGATGTTGCTGTTAGGAAACATGCCTTTTTTATGATGTTTATTGATTGCCCCCAGTACCAGGGGCATTCGGGCCTAAGAGGTTTTTAACCCATGGGGAATACAAATGCAAGTTAGCACATGAAATTTGTGGTTTATTGTCAAAAATATAATGCCAGTACACTAGTAGTCCAGTTTATAGACCATTTTCGCAAACTACATATCCACTACACAAATACGCAAATAACCCGTAGTGATTCGTTCATGGCCAGTTGGGTACCTCAGTTTTAGAAAACGTTTGCGACTGTAACTTGATGGGGCCTGATTAGAGGCATAAATTGGGGAAAACAAAGTCTATACTTTGTTTGCTAGCAATTGGCTACCCTTAGAAACCAAAGGAACCTGCAACCAAGCAAACTTATTTCACACCAGGCTTCTATCAGCTAATGAACATGTGGTGCACCGATATCAATAGAAAACATTGACTTTTGATTATTTAGCTGGCTAGTTAGGTCAATGTCATGTTGGCAAAATTGACTCATTGGCTCACCAGTTCGCAGGTTACTATTAGCCAGTGAAATCTGATACATAAAAATGAGAGGAGAACAGTGAATTGCGATTATTTGACACTTAACTTTCGTCAGGTCAGTGAGTAGCGATTATTTACTAGGTAGCTAGCTAACGAGGTCAGTGATGCATTGAAGAGATTGATTATGTTAGCTGGCTGTCTAGCTCGTTGACTAACATGCTTTTATACTGACTGACGTTGGCCATATTTTGATCTGGGGCTAACTTGCGTCATTACTTGAAACCAGGTTAACTAGCTAAGTAGAACATACGGCAGCCAACTGATTAGTTTGAGGTCTCACCAGGGTGCCTTGCTTTTTAACTTCTCAGTTCAGACGGTTCCATTAAGCCTCACTTTTTGCTTCCAGAACCAGGTGGCATATGGGAGGTGTAGTTCATAGATTAACCCTTAAAGTGCTTAATTTTTACTCACCCTTTTCCTCTAAAAGTTAAGCATCCTTTATGTCATCGACAAATGACATTCAGAAGGACTCACAGGTACCTGTCAACCCTTCTGAAGGTCATTGCCAACTAAAAATTGGCCAAATTGTTGACCTTTTGAAGGCTGAAATCTGTAATTTTTTACTTCATATATTTTGGCCCTTGCATGACTACAGCAGTGATTAGCACTTTAAAGGTCAATAACAGGGATAGCATGTCAGTGAAAAATTAACAATAGAAATCAAACTTGACTATGGTTCAGAAAAACAGCATGTATAATTACTTGGAAGTATGATGCGTGATCTTGAAAATGATGGAGGCCTAAAGAATAACAGGAATGACTTCAAAAGTTATTTTTTGTCAATTCCGTGGGTAAAATGAATAGGCATTTTTAATTCCGACACCAACATAATGTAGTCACTTCAATACTCTATAACAACCAGGGTTGGGTTCAATTACTTTTTTCAATTACAATTACAGTGATTGTAATCAATTACTTTCGTAATTTTAATTGAATTTTTTATGCAAAAGTCATTGTAATTGTAATTGAACATTCTGGCCAGAAAGTAATTGTGATTGTAATTAACTGTATACTTAACCCATTTAAACCTGGACAGCATATGCGCATTTTAAGAACGTGTCGTTGCCGACACAGATATACGCGGAATTTTTTTTTGCGCAATAGAAAAAAATTCCAACTGTTCCTGAAAGCTGAGAAGCTGTGCTTCAGCCCAAATACAGGTTACTATGGTAAACATGGCAGCATGATTCTCTGCTGGGATTTTTGCATTAGGCCTTAAAGGGTTAATTGAGCATGTGTATTTTGTGCTGAGCATACATATGTGCATCTGTGCATGTGTACAGGTCTGTATGTGTCTGTGTGGGTGAGCAAGAGAGTGCATGTGCTTTGATGCATTTTCATCTGCCACTAATGGCCAGTGAATAACCATGTTTAATACACAGCTCGCTTTTGCAACCCTTGGTTGATTCCCCTGGCAGCAATTCTATAGCATGTTCATGCAGCATTATTAAATTATAATATAATATTAAATTGGCCCAGAGAGCCCTAAACCCATTGCAGTTTGCAGACAAACTGCGACTGTGGGCTTTGGGGTCACTGTCGTAGGTTGTAGGTCGTGAAATCTCAGTTATACTGTAACAGACATGCTTAAAACCGGAGCATGTTGTTTAATTCCAGCGCCTATGAGGTGTGAAAAGTGGCCACGTCTCGACCTTACGTGGCTGCCGGAGGTAGTGCCATTGCACTTTCTAAGCTATTATCCCCCCCGTATTTATCTCATCCCATATGTTATCTATCAGTCAGAATGTCCAGTTTAAATCAGCTTCTATCAATAGAAACAAGCTCCCAAGCCTTACCCTCAGCCCCCAGGATTAGGGCTGCAATCTTATTAATCATCCCTCAGTTTGTTTCTCTGCCCAGTCTATTAGGAGCATCTCTCCGGCCTTCTGCAGTCATCAGGATTGGGACTGCGTTCCTGTTAAACTCCCCAGTCTGACTGCTCTGCTCTAGCAAAGTGTGTGCTCCATCAGGCAACTATCCTGGATCACCACTAGTTGGACACGAACACGACCCTTGCATCCAAGCCTGTACCATCTGAACTGAACTGCGTCATTCTCCTCTAGCTTCCGTCCCTCTGACAATATCGTATTACTATCAATAAACCCTACTCTTGGATTGCACTCTGACTCTGCATTTGGCTCAAAACAAGAGAATATGTTGCCTTGAATCTACTTAGCAGTTATCATGGCGAATGGCAGCCATTTTTATAAATTTAAGGTTTAACATTACAAAAAGTGTTCACGTTTCCTTTTTCTATCCCTGATTGCTTGAAAATTGTCGTCCAAATATTATTTGTTGGGTTGTGTAGTAAGTACAAGACTAACAATGAAGTACTTACAGACACATTGAAATTGTTAGATCATATTTATGCAGTTCTATAAAATAAATTTGATATACCTCATTAAGGGTTTTTTACTCAGCACTAAAAAAGTCCCAGTTATGTTTATGTTTTTTAAAATACATTTGATCTACCTCCATCGGGGTTCTCTCATTTTGTGCTATAAAACATGAATCTCTGTTCATAAGTAAAGAAACACAATCTTTTGTCGCATTTCTTTTGAAGAGGAGCTATGTGTGGCCATAAATCTTTTCTCATGCTTAGCTGTTTTCTTCTAGTCCAAGCAGAGCTATGCTGTATTTGCTGGGTGCTTTTGATGAGGAAACTATAGTGTGTTTGAAAACAAAGCAATTTAGTAACCACAGTGTTCAAGGGGAAATAAAATGGCCCACTAATTTGATGGCTTCAGTAGAGTCAGTGAGTTCTAAAGGCTGGTGGCATGCTAGGTCCCAGACTGATCAAAGCCATCATCCTGTTTATTTAATAAACTCCACCCTATTATAATTTCATAGTTAATTTTTCATCATACTTGTGGAATGTTGTCCGATGACTTTAAGTCATCAAAACAATGTTTTAGGGGGGCGCCCCGGTGGCTCATCAGTCTAAGCGCGCGTACCTTAAAGGCTGTGTCCTTCCCGCAGTGACCTGGGTTCGATTCCGGCTCAAGTCATTTGCTGCATGCCTTCCCCCATTCCTCTCCCCAACCCTCCTGTCTCCCTACACTGTAAACTGTCAAATAAAGGAAAAATTCCCAAAAAAATAATCTTTAAAAAAAAAAAAAAATGTTTTAACCAAATTTTAATGTACTTGCTTATTTTTATATTTTTAGTATTACTTTAATGTTGTTTGTTCTCGTCTGTCAGACACTGCTTGTAGATAATAAATGGCTCTTATGCAATTTGCCTGATCGAATAAAGGTTAGAAAAAGTGAAGTTAAGAACTGAACAGTCAGTATAAAATTAGGGAAATGTGATGGGAAGCAAAGGGTAAGAAGTATCCACATACTTTTGCAGCGAGATAAATACTGCCTCACTATGAATGCACCACAGTTTACTGTCTACTAAGCTCCTTTTCGAATAAAAATCTCTTAAAAGAGTGAATCATGACTCTTATTTAGCTTTTTAACCAAAGAGCCCATTTGAATGCTGAAGTGAGTTCTGGAGGTGTAAAAGCCCTTGATGTGGGTAAGGCTGAAAAGGAGTTTATAGTAACATTCTGGTTCCTTTGGGGTCACCAACCCATTAATTCTGCATCAGCTTCTTTATTTAACCTCCAATGAGCAGCTGCCCTGTTCCCAGAAGACTGACTCATGGTAGGACAGTGGAGAAGAAACAGTAACATGAATACCCTGCACCCCCCCTAACATATTAAAGCAGGCCCCACATGCAGAGGACCTGTGATCTTCTGCTGCTGCCCTGTATGACTCAGATATGGCATCACCCAGGAACAAAGGCATCAGCTACAGAGGGTTCAATGTTGCTGCCAGAGTAATACTGTCAGCACTTTACAACAGGCAAATTACTGTAAGAGCCTTATAATTGTGGAATGACTGTCAGAGCCTTACAAATGGCACCACTGTTGTCAGAAAGTTGCAACTGCGGGCATTCTTTCAGAAGTTTACAAATGCAGTATTATTATCAGAATATTAAAACTGCGATTCTACCCGCACATGAAACAGCATCTGTGTGCAACTGGTTGCCTTCTGCTCCCTCTTGTTCATCCTAGTCTATTTTTACGAGTGAGAGTGAGAGTGTGTATGCGTGTGGGTTTCACATGCACAACCAATCATGAGCTCAGGCTGCAATGAAATGGGGTGCGTGGGTGTAGGAGTGGGTGGGTAGTTGGTATTGATTCAATCTCTCTCTCTCTCCCTGTTCCAACCCTGGCTCCCTCTCTTCCCTCTTTCTCTCAGACAGTGTCCTCTCTCTCTCTCTGTCTCTCTCTCTCTCTTTCTCTGTCCCTGTCATTTTACCACTCTCTCTACTTTTCGTGCATCTGCTCAGGTATGAGGGTGGACTGTAGTGCTGTGTGTCAGCGCATTGTAATGTGTACTGTTGCTAACACTAATGAACCTAAAGACACAGGCCCATGTAATTGCGGCACCGCAGAGGTGTAGACGATGCCATCTGAATGACTCGATATGATCACTGCAAAGATGTATCACTCAGCAATCCTTTGGCTACAGTAACAATAATAACAAGACCAGGTGAGCATTTTATCCATGATGAAAGGTCTTTCATGAAACTTGCCTTAAATGCTCACATGACTTAGAGGGAACATTACATATACAGCAGTGTGCAGTCATGATTATATACTTAAAACTAGAGTGCCAAGGGCCCTGAAGGTTGCTGGCAGCTACAGCTCCAACAGGAGAAAAGTAACTTGCATCAGTCCGCGGATTCAACAGCAAGCCAACACGAATTCTTGCGAAAGCAACACATTGTCTACACGATATTGGCGTTAAAAAGCTCCAGCTCGGACATCCGCGAAAACATTAAACCTGTTTAATTTTTTCGCAAATTTTGGCGGTGATGGCGAATGGTCCCGTACTACTGCGAATCAATTCACGGTTCTTCAAATCAATTCTTCTCTTCTTTTGCAGAGACCTGTTTCATCCACACACTTCCACGGGCCATCGCAGCTCAGTGAGAAAGGGGTTTTAGTTACCATTATCGGGCAATTCAACTGAGCAGTCACACTTTTTCATGAGTGACAGACAGCAACATTTCTGCCATTTAGCAAAAATATGATCTTTAAGAAGTCTAGATCATGAAATCCGATTAGATTTTTTTCTAACCTGAACTTTCACTGTCGTCTGCTGTCAATTTGTGAAGGGCGCCCTCTTCTGAATTCACTTCTGGCTCTTGCTCTGCTTTCAGACAAAGATTTTTTTTTACACAACACTGCCACAGAGTGGGTCTAATTAGTATTATTCTTTCTATTCCATGATGCTAATAGGAACAAACATCCAAAAATGGGTTTAGACCAGTTTTTATTTCCGCAATTGATCGTGAAAAAAGGTCGACCATGCGGTTACAATGCCCGTAAAAATTTTAATTATGTATAGGTTAGTGCCTAATACATAGTAATTTCTAAAGACATTATTAAACAAGGAAATAAATAGATTGATTTTGTCACATGACCTTGACCTTGAAGACCAAAGTCAAATCCAATACGGTGTGTTTGATCAGCATACATGATTTGTCATTAGTATCCAATACATACACGAAGATCTAAAGCCAACATTAAAGGACTTTTAGGCCGTTTTTTCATTACCTGGACCTTGTTGCCCAAGGTTAAATCCAATATGTCGAAAACAGCCAGCATACATGATTTGCTATTAGTGCCCAATACATACCTAAGCTCTACAAACAATATTAAACAAATATGGGCCATTTTTGTCATATAACCTTGACCTTGATGCCCAACATCAAATTTGACTGACTGCCTAAGAATGTTCAGCATACATGGTTTCCTATAGATGCCCCAAACATACCTGAGCTCTAATTGCCATATTCAGCAAGTTATAGCAATTTTTGCCATTTGATCTTGGTGCCCAATGTCATATTCAACTTGCAGAGAATGTTTGGCATACATGATTCCCTTTAGGTGCCTCACACATATCTAAGCTCTAATTGTCATATTAAGCAAGTTATAGCACATTTTTGCCATTTGGCCTTGACCTTGAGGCCCAAGGTCAAATGTGACTGACTCACAATGTTCATCATATCTGATTCCCTAGAGGTGCCTCATACATACCTAAGCTCTAAATGCTATATTAAGAGAGTTATAGCACATTTTTTCCATTTGACCTTGACCTTGAGGCCCAAGGTCAAATGTGACTGACTCACAATGTTCGGCATACCTGATTCCCTATAGGTGCCTCATACATACCTAAGCTCTAAATGCTATATTAAGAGAGTTATAGCACATTTTTGCCATTTGACCTTGACCTGGAGGCCCAAGGTCAAATGTGACTGACTCACAATGTTCATCATATCTGATTCCCTAGAGGTGCCTCATACATACCTAAGCTCTAAATGCTATATTAAGAGAGTTATAGCACATTTTTGCCATTTGACCTTGACCTGGAGGCCCAAGGTCAAATGTGACTGACTCACAATGTTCGGCATACCTGAGTCCCTTTAGGTGTCTCATACAAACCTAAGCTCTAAATGCCATATTAAGAGAGTTATAGCACAAAACACCCCGAAAAATGGTGAAGTCCAGACACGTTGCCTAGGTGGCGCTATGAAGGAGCAATTCAATCAAAACGCCGTTTACACCGTTGAAGCAGGTCATGATACTGATTCCATTGCTGCGATTAAAAAAAAATTCATCTGACAGTTTTTGAGAAAATTGCACCTAAGTGCCAAAAATGGCCATTTTCGACATAAAAATGGCCGCCAAGTCTAAACGAACGACTCAATCAAAAAAATTTTTGCTCGGGCATTAACTAGATGACCAATTTGATCACATCCTCAAATTTTAAAAAAATTCATCGGACCGTTTTCGAGATACGGCTTTAAAAGGACGACGCCGACGACGCCGTCGGACGCAAAGTGACGACAATATGTTATTGGCCTCTGGCCGGCAACCTAAAAATGAAGATATATCAGAAACCAAGTACTATTCAACTATTTATTTCATGTACAAACCCCAATTCCAATGAAGTTGGGACGTTGTGTAAAACGTGAATAAAAACAGAATGCATTGATTTGCAAATCTCATAAACCCACATTTTATTCACAATACGACATAGACAACATATCAGATGTTGAAAGTGAGACATTTTACCACTTCATGAAAAATATTAGCTCATTTTGAAATGGATGGCAGCAACACATCTCAAAAAAGTTGGGACATGGGCAACAAAGGGCTGGAAAAGTAAGTGGTACTAAAAAAATAACTGGAGAAGCATTTTGCAAGTAATAAGGTTATTTGGCAACAGGTCAGTGACATGACTGGGTGTAAAAAAATCATTGTGGAAAGGCGGAGTCTCTCAGATGTAAACATAGGCATAGGTTCACCAATCTGTGAAAAACTGCGTCTAAATATTAGGGAAAAATTTTAGAAAAATGTTCCTCGATGTAAAATTGCGAAGACTTTGAATATCCCAGCATCTAAAGTACATAATATCATCAAAGGATTCAGAGAATATGCATAATGCATAAGGGACAAGGCCGAAGACCTTTACCGGATGCCCGTGATCTTCGGGCCCTCAGACGCCACTGCATCACTCACCGTCATGACTCGGTCATTGACATTACTAAATGGGCCCAGGAATACTTAAAGAAACCACTGTCTGTAAACACAGTCCGCCGTGCCATCCACAGATGCCACCTAAAACTCTATCATGCAAAAAGGAAGCCATTGTTGAGCATGATCCAGAAGCGCCACCGTGTTCTGTGGGCCCAGGCTCATTTAAAAAGACTGTAGCAAGTGGCAAAGTGTCCTGTGGTCAGACGAGTCCAAATTTGACATTCTTGTTGGAAATCATGGGCGTTGTGTCCTCTGGGCTAAAGAGGAGAAAGACCACCCCTCCTGTTATCAGCGTTCAGTTCAAAAGCCACCATCTCTGATGGTATGAGCATGCATTAGTGCATATGGTGTGGGAAACTTGCATGTTTTAAAAAGCACCATGAATGATGAAAGGTATATAAAGGTTTTAGAGCAACATATGCTCCCCTCCAGACGACATCTATTCCAAGGAAGGCCTTGTGTATTTCAGCAGGACAATGCAAAATCACATACTGCAGCTATTACAACAGCATGGCTTCGTAGTAGAAGAGTCCGTGTGGTGAACTGGCCTGCCTGCAGTCCTGATCTTTCACCAATTGAGAACATTTGGCGCATAGTTAAACGAAAAGCCCATCAAAGGAGACCCAAAACTCTCCAGCAGCTGGTAGCCTGTATTAAACAAGAGTGGGATCAAATTCCAATGGCTAAACTCAAGAAACTTGTCTCCTCAATGCCCAGACGCCTCCACTCTGTGTTAAAAAGAAGACGGGATGCTACACCATGGTAAACAGGCCCCTGTCCCAACTTTTTTGAGACCTGTAGCAGCCATCAAATTTGAAATGAGCTCATTTTGTGGATAAAATTGTAAAATTTCTCCATGTCAACATTTGCTATGTTATCTCTATTCTATACGGCATTTCAGAATGTTTGTAAAGAATATGTTATGATTCTGTTCTGTTCTGCTCTCTTCTGTTCATGTTTTGCATTGCCTTGATTCCATGCCATGTTTTGTTTCTGTTCATTCTTTATTTTCCTGCCATAGTCCATTTCCCCAGTTTTATTCCGGTCATTGTTTTGCATTTTGCCATGCTTTGCACTTTGTCTCCCCTGTCTGGTCTAGTGTTATGTGACAGCTTATTTTCCCCAGTATTGTGTGCCACGCTTTCAGGTGATTTCATGGTTTCTGGGTTTTCAATAGTTCCTTCTAATCTCATTTGCTTCCTTCACCTTGCTTTTCTATATTACTAACAAGTACTAACAGTTTGTTGTTTTAGCTAAATTTACTAACTCTGACTAACATTGTATATAGTACTAACTTACTAACGAGCACTAGGGATTGTATAGCTGCACTTTACTAATTGATTAACAAGCTCTCAGCACTCGCCCTGTTCTAGTCTCCGCCTCTTGTCTTGACTCAATCTACTTTGCTGCGTTTCAGCGGATCCTCCACACCTGTTTAACTCTGTTCTGCCTCTCATTATCTGTGCACGTTAGAACTCCCTAACCGGAGCTGTATGTTTTGTCAATAGGCTGTCTCGTGATCCCTGTCCACGTTTTGGCTTTTGCCAATTTCATGTGGTTAGGTTCTCCCTCGTGTCTGTACCTTCGTAATTAGTCTGATCCACTTCACCTGTTCCCAATCATAGCATGTGACTTCCCTTACGTGTATTTAAGCAGTTTGTTCACAGCAGTTCCCTGTCAGAACGTTTCCCTGTGCTAAGCTTGTTTTCGCCTCGTATTCTTTGTGATTTACTTCTGACTGGACCGTCCCTGATTACGATTTTGGCTCTGTTTTGGATTACCTTCTGCATCTGTGTATCGAACCCTTTTTGCCCGACTACGAGTACTGTGATTGCTGCCCTGTTAACAACTCGGATTTCGTCCTCTGGATTTTTGGTTTTTGGATTGTGGACTCTGTACTGTTGCCTCCTGCTCTGCGGGGGTTTTCCCCCTTCCATAATAAAATCCAGTTTTACTGCACTGCTTGGTTCTCGCGACTGGTTCCTGAGCGATACCTCTCAGAATATGCGCTAGGATACTTCTGGGTGGCAGAACGCGAGCGGCTTCCCACTGACCTGAAGAGATCCAGCCGGGAAAGTGTCTTAAATTAATAAGTTTGGGGTTTATTACTTGATATTTTGTAAAACGAGACGAGAAATGTTGACTGTTTTTTTTTTTTTGAAAACAGGTTTTGTAACCTGAAAATACATCTGTGGTGATATACGATGTATCTACCAGCCACCCACTTGCGTTAGTAACCAACTACCGACGAAGTACTGTTATGAGCCGAGCTTGCAACACCTATCGGCGGCAAGTGTAGCCTGCTTTTGCCCCATGGCTTTTGCAGCTAATGTGACAGAGCTCCTGGTGGCAGCATTCTCTGGTGACAGTCAGCAACAACAGCATCCGCCGAGGAAAAAGCACAAAACTTTATTTTTAACAATATTAAAATGGTGAGAAAGGTGAACAAATAAATTCTCGCGATTAACTGTTAAGTAGACAAGAACACAACTGTCTCAAACTGCAGATTCAGCTTACTGTGTCCTCACGTTCTTGGAAGTTTGTAGTCCCGTTCTCAAGTTTGAACTCACAAATATGGGAGTCCGTGAGAAATGGCAGTGCTTATGCTAGCTAGCGTTTGTCCAGCTGTAAAGAAACAACCACAACTCGGCTACACAGCTGATGGCTTAGAACTAGCAGTCACCGTATTGAATTGGCTCCATCGATATGCTTTCCAATTGACACAGTACAAGATAAAGTTAAATGTGTCAATGTAAGGGCAAAAGTAACAGCTGTAACACACTGAAAGCCTGCAGTCTTTTTTTTTTAATGTAGTGCAAGCAAACTAATTTGACTAACGTTTCGCTAAGAACTCTTCGGCTTTTGCCACCCGGAAGAACATTTACTACTGCTGTGACGTCCTGGTAAATTGTCGTATTGTGAATAAAATACTGGCTGGTGTGATTTAAAAGTCATTGCGTTTTGATTTTCTTCTCAATTTACACTTTGTCCCAACTATTTCGGAATTGGGGTTGTATTTATCACCAGATGTTTCTTTCCGACAGAGATAATTCTTGGTCAATTTAGAAGTGTGTTAAGGGTCATTAACTTGTTGAAAGTAAAATCCCCAACCAATCAGTCTCTTTCCAGATGGCAATGTGTGTAACACCACACCTCCAGCGCCTTCAACCATCAACCTGTTAAGACCCGGCCTGCATTCAACACTCTTCTGAAATCATCCGCATCCATTTCTAATTGTCATTGTGCTAGAAGTGTGTGTGTGTGTGTGTATATAAGCACAAGCTCCACACTCATTCGGTGCAAAGTCTCGTAAGCCTGTTGTAAAGCTCTAGTGTCGTGTAGAGATTATTACCACATATTATTTCGCATCTGTGTAAAAGCGCTATTTAAATGTGCTGTTTCTTGTGTTAGAGATCAGCTCGTTATTATAATTATTATTGTTCGAACATCGCTTCCTGTTTGTTTTGTATTTTGCCTTTTTGCCTTTGCCTTGCTTCAGTAAAGGCATAATGAAGATTTTTTAATGTTTGCAGCCCTCTTTCTCAACCAAAATCATGAAAATAAACTGAAATACGATGGAATTCTAAATGCTACAAGTGTCTTGAGTCAGTTGAGCCATTCATTACCTCTCTGTGAAGCTGCAATCTTGAATGATAAAGCCTAAAATAAGGTCACACATAAATAGCCAGATTTGGCTTCTGCGCAAAGCAGTTAATCAACAGATCTCAGCCTGCACAGTTGATCAGTTGTATCAGGTGTTCTCCTACATAGTTGGGATGAAAACCTGCATCCCTTTGGCCCTTTTACAGACTAGTTTGAGACCGCTGGTTTAGAGGGAACCACTTTCTATTTTAGCTGTTGTGAGGGAATGTGCAATGGGCTTGTAATGCATATCTGGTTTCCATCTCAGGGGATTTATCTTTTTTTTCTCTGGGGGAGAGGCATAAAGGAATCCACTTGGAGTTTAATGAATAGGTTTGCTTTAATCATGTGGCTTCTTTTCCAGTGTTTTTCCCCTTTTCCAGTTGGGGGAAGGAGACTATCACTGTAGCTAGTTTAGGGGAACACAATTAAAGAAATGGGGCAGGGATGACTGCTGGGACCAGTACTGCTAATGAGCAACTGTGAATGTAGTGAATGGATGAGAATGTGAATGAATCGCATTCCAGCTCATTTTATATCTGTGTAGCCTGCCAGAACATAGTTGTGACTGCAAGTAAAAGCTCTCCGCCAGGGACAGTCTGATCCTTTCTAGGGTAATGGCAAATAACCACAATGACTAAACTCTTAAAAATCAATGCAGAATTACATCAATCAATATTTTAACCACCCACAGCAAAAACAGTATCTTGTGACCTTCCTAAAGCTGGTATTGATGGCAGTGCCACTATTCAGGAACCCTATGTATCCAAGGCTAATGTATCCACCTTATTCCTGAGGGCGCTACTGTAGATATGATTAGGGGTGCAACTTCCGGTGGAAGTAGTTTTTAGCGAGTGGCTAGTCAAGAACAGCGGCGTTTCTTTCAGTTAACTTAGCGATTACAGCTCTTTTTTTAACAAATTAACTTGCTTTTCTTAAAATATCCCTTCAGAGCTCCGGCACCTATTGTGCTGTTCGAGGCTGAACTAACAACCAGAGGAAGCTAAATTTATGGTTTGATCGATAGTGTTTTGAACACGCACCCAGAACATAGGGGATTGTCCTTGTGTTCAGCGAAACGGTTTCCATTGCCTACCTACAGAAGAGGAAGCCAGAATTTGGCTGAAAAACCTGAATTTGAAAAGACCCCCAAAAACATTAGGTGCTCATTTCATTATGTCGACAAACAACGATTCCTACTTTATGGCTGGGCTCAGACAGATTGCCGCAGAGGAGATGCCGGGTCCTCAGAAGCATTTTGACAGCATAGCCAGGAGAGCACAAGGTATGATTTCACGTGTAGAGAGGACAGTAAATTGTTGAATTCGTCCGGTAATGCCAGTCAGTGTAACTAACGTTCCATCCTGTACAGTTTAAGATGAGGCTGTAGAAGTAGTAATAGTCTACTACAATTTGAAAATAGCCCACTCTGTTCCAAACAATAATCTTGCACTCCAAACCTCATTTCACTAAAATTAAAAGTATGGGAAAAATGGACTCACTGTGTTTTACATGTTATAGTATTGGATTAGCTAGCAACTTAATACCGTATAATGTAGTTGGCTGGAGTAGAGCTAATTTGACTCGTACTGTTGGATGGCTTAATTTACTCTGTATAACAATCCATTATGTTTCATATGTAAAGCAATATTTACCGCTGAAATATAGTGTTTCCCTCATAAATATTCTCAGAAAGTACTTGTATATCTGTTTTAAGGTACATAAGGTCGTATACTACCTCCTTTAACAAAACGCGACTAACCTTGTTGCTGTGGAAGTACTGCATACGCTTCAGAGCTTTGTGGATTGTTTATAGCTTCGCAGTCTATGGCAACGGAGTCGCTAATGTAGCCAAATGCGCTAGTGTGGCCACTGCTTCAGGTTGTTCTCCCATTCTTCAATAGTAGAAGGCAGCGGTACCGTAACTTTATCCCGTCTGAGGGCTAAAAGGTGATGTTCCCTCATATATTATTTTCCAGTCGCTTAAAAAAAGAGGATTCGCGTGAGCCGCTACCATGGTAAATAGTTCAGTGACAGGATGCAGCGGAAGTCGCTCCCAGAATTCGCACAAGGGATCATGGGACGTGGGAATAAGGTGGATAGAAATTCATGACAGAGCATAAGCAACACTAGATCCCTGAGTAATGGAAAAATAATATATCTTGAAGAGTCATCTTTTCCTCTTTTAAACACATCTGGACTGGTAAATATTTGGACTGGCGAACATAAAGATAATGCCCCCAATGCATAGTACTAAAACTTTAAAGAATGGATCTTAGTACAGGAGGAAGTCAAATGCCTTTTACGGCCAGCACAATGACCAAAACATAACTGAACCTTTATGTTCTAGTGCGTAGATTGTGGACAAGATTTTAATCACCTTCATCAATAAAACAACATCTTTAAGAATGGGCCAGTATCCCACAACACTCAGATATTCAACGGCAGATTCCAAGCAGTATTAAAACTTTTTAAAATAGATATTCAGTTTGGATGGGTGTGTTTATCTATTTCCTTTTCCTCCACAGCCTGCAAATCATATTGAAGACATTCTATACCTCTACAGCCTGTTAATGATATTGAATATATTCGGCCTGCTAATCACACCCAACACTTACTATGACTCAATAACCTGACAACCACATTCATAAAATAAAATCTACAAACCACATTAGTCCCATTCTTTTTTCTCAATGTATACATATTCTGTTGACTGTGTAGGCTATCAAAACCAACACCCTAAACCAACTAGAGGAGGTCAGCCCTCCAAGGTCTTCTGGAGAAAAAGAAATCCACCTCACTTTGTCACAGTCTCCACACCCGCTCTCAATTGATTAACTGACAAACATGCAATGCACTCACATGCTTGTTCTTTTAAAAAGGACATTAAGTGGAATTAATTTAGCCTATTTGTACTAATCAATAGTTAATGGAATGATAGCCAAGAGCTAAAAATTGGAACCCAGCAAGATTATTTGGCAGTCGGTTTTATGATATTCTAATGTTTGAAAAGCCAGCAAGTGAGGCCGTGTGTTAACGCATAAAAATTTATCTTTGTGGACCATAATTAACTTTGACTCATAATGTATAATTTTCATTCATTTTAGTGAGATTTTCGTGGCACAGTTGTGGCATATTCTGTCCTGGTATTATTTTAGGACAATATCAGAATGCATTGTGTTAAATGGAAATAGGGCCTAACCAGCCTAACACCGTAATAGGGTGTTTTCCTTGGGCTTAAGAGCAATTTTGCGCCTCAGTGACCTGTTGTAAATTTACAAATTCTGAAATAGTTTGGACAAAGTGTAAATTGTGAATAAAATCAAAACGAAATGACTTTCAAATCACACCAGCCAGTATTTTATTCACAGTAGAACAGAGATAACATAGCAAATGTTGAACCTGCGAAATTTTACCATTTTATCCACAAAATGAGCTCATTTCAAATTTGATGGCTGCTACTGGTCTCAAAAAAGTTGGGACAGGGGCCTGTTTACCATAGTGTAGCATCCCGTCTTCTTTTTAACACAGAGTGGAGGCGTCTGTGCATTGAGGAGACAAGTTTCTTGAGTTTTGCCATTGGAATTTGATCCCACTCTTGTTTAATACAGGCTTCCAGCTGCTGGCGAGTTTTGGGTCTCCTTTGACAGACTTTTCATTTAATTATGCGCCAAATGTTCTCAATCGGTGAAAGATCAGGACTGCAGGCAGGCCAGTTCACCACACGGACTCTTCTACTACGAAGCCATGCTGTTCTAATAGCTGCAATATGAGGTTTCGCATTGTCCTGCTGAAATACATAAGGCCTTCCTTTGAATAGATGTCATCTGGAGGGAAGCATATGTTGCTCTAAAACCTTTATATACCTTTCAGCATTCATGGTGCTTTTTAAAACATGCAATTGTCCCACACCATATGCACTAATGCATCCCCATACCATCAGAGATGCTGGCTTTTGAACTGAATGCTGATAACAGGAGGGGTGGTCTTTCTCTTCTTTAGCCCGGAGGACGCGACACACATGATTTCCAACAAGAATGCCAAATTTGGACTCGTCTGACCACTGGACACTTTTCCACTATGCTACAGTCAATTTTATATGAGTCTTGGCCCACAGAACACGGCGGCGCTTCTGGATCATGCTCAACAATGGCTTGCTTTTTGCATGATAGAGTTTTAGGTAGCATCTGTGGATGGCATGGCGGACTGTGTTTAGAGACAGTGGTTTCTTGAAGTATTCCTGGGCCCATTTAGTAATGTCAATGACAGAATCATGCTAGTGAGTGATGCAGTGGCATCTGAGGGCCCGAAGGTCACGGGGCATCCAGTAAAGGTCTTTGGCCTTGTCCCTTACACACAGAGATTTTTCCAGTTTCTCTGAATCTTTTGATAATGTTATGCACTGTCGATGATGAGACTTTCAAAGCCTTTGCAATTTGACATTGAGGAACATTATTTTTAAAGTATTCCACAATTTTTTCATGCAAGGCTTCACAGGTTGGAGAGCCTCTGGCCATCTTACTTGCTAAATGTTCTTTCAGCTGATTTTCTTATATATTAATTGCTTTTTCAGCCCTTTTTTTTTTTGCCTGTGTCCCAACTTTTTTGAGACCTGTTGCAGCCAGAAAATTTGATATAAGCTCATTTTGTGGATAAAAATGTAAAATGTCTCAGTTTCAACATTTGAAATGTTATCTATGTTCTATTGTAAATAGCATATTGGCTCAAGTGATCTGAAAGTCATTGCATTTGATTTTATTCACAATTTACACTTTGTCCCAACTATTTCGGAATTGGGGTTGTAAATGAATTGTTAATATTGCATTAGCCTTGAGCCCTTATTCTCTTAGGGGAGGATATGAAAAGTGTGGCAAATGAGGTTTTTCCTTTTGTCACCAGGGAGTACAGGTCAGTTTCCCATGATTTTTTTTTTTTTTTTTTCCAGAGAGGACTTGTGGTAGCAAATCAGACAAATTAACCCTCAATATTCAAGCCATTCTTTTGCTGTTTCGACCACCTAAGTTCTAAATGAGAAGCACATGTATGGTTGAGTGATAGACTGGGCTTGCAATTGATTAAAGGAGACTGGCAATGCCAGGAAGCCTGGATAACATCTGTACTCCCTTTTCTGTTCATAAAATGGGGGATGAGGCTCTGTCTAAATCCACATCTTTTTTTCCTGCTTTAGCCCCTTGTGATACTCTGATGTCGCATGTTAGCACAATAATGCCATGCACCCAGTGCTAAAAATAGCGTTGTTCATTCATTTTGAAATACGGTAGCTACTTTATGTGTTATTTTAGACATCACAGGAGAGCCTTTGCGTGTTATTGGAACTCTGATTTCCTAACTAAAATAAACATACTAAGAACCAGTATTTGAGCATCAAACCTTTTAACACTTACATTATCCCGTTATATACATTTTCATTGTTTCAAAATTTGCCCATAGCACATCAAAGGCTCACAAGAGACTGTCAAAGTGGGGACTACAGCAAATACAGTAAGATCATGTGAATGCAGGCAGTTCTTGGGACAGTGTCAAGGTCCCTCTGAACTCTATCACCACTATCCCATGAAAAAAGAGACACCTTTTTAAACAGTTTTACTGTCTGAAGATTCCCCAATATAATAATGTTTTTTGGGTCACTTTAGGAAAAATCATCAAATTTTAGTGTGTTTTTACAGCTCTCCAGGTATAAAAATGGGTAAAATTTGATTAACAATATATACCGGTGAAAAGAAAAAACTAGATTTTATGCAGTGAAAATTTATACCTCAAGAATGATTTTTGCATTACAGGCTCATATGACTTTCTTGTTTAATGACACAAAATGCGAGCAAATGCATGGGCAAAGCTCCTGATTATCTTTCCACATGTTTTTCATAAACCATATTTGCTCTGCTTCTCATATACACAGATATCCTAGTTGGAGTTTCATTAATTTTATGCCTTGTCAACCTTGCCATAACAGCAGGAACATACAGCCACAATGTATCCATGAATATATAGGCCACTCCGCACCAGTATGAAAATACACTAGTTTGCTGCACCTATAGAGACGCACTACCTCTCCATCTCTGTACAAGTACATCGTCATGCTATATCTATACAAACATTATTCTACTGTGCATCTATGAAATAATACTCAACTATGGTTTATTGAAACATAACATTGCTATTTTGATAGAATTTTACTCTAGTTACCTTAAGATCAGTAAGAACTTAGCATTGGGAAAAAATCAGTAAGAGAAAGGCATGCTGGCAACTTTTATCGCGTGGAAGAAAGCATAACATGACAAAACCCCCATCTCCTTTACCTTTAGGTAAATCTGCCTTTAGCTCATAGCATATGCTCAGTTTTATGATATGTAAGCATTTAAAATTGAAAAGTAGAAGAGCAGAATTATTTTGATGTGGTTAAGGGTTTATTTGTTTTTCTAGTTCATTTCAAGCAATCCCCTCACATCTTGTAATTATTTAATTATCTTTTGTTCCATTCTCATCTGCTCCTGGTCATCTCCAGCACAATGCATGATGATTGATATGAAATTGTTTTTGTGTGTCTGCAACATATTGTTTCCTGAAGAGTGGCCCAAACAAACTTAGCAAAACTCATTGTATTTTCGATACCTCTTCCCTACTCATTTTTATAGAAGCTGAAACTGACTGTTAAATGTAAATAAAGCAAAAAACAAATAAGCTGACAAAAAAATACGTGTGATAATTTTGAAAGCATATTGCACATGGTTAGAAGTTAGCGCTTACTTTAACATTGAGTAATTTTCATACAAAGGTGGAATCTGTGGGAGTTCCAGCAGTTTTAGGGCGCCGCTGACTCCAGCCTCACTACTGTCCGACTGTTTACTATGCGGAAAATATCAAAGAACTCCTCGGCTGTGATTGGCCCTGGTTTTTGCACATCTTGTTTAAATGCGAGTGCGTAAAGTTGCCCAAGAGAGAATGTTTACAGAGTTTCAGAATCTTACTCTACGTGCTTCAATCCATCCACAAGTGCAGGCATGTATTGCACAAACATTCCAGTCCTGGTCATATATTTGCAAACCTCAACCGTAAAAAATTACTATTTCCTAAAGTTTCTTTTCTATTTTAACATATAAGTGTGATCTTTGTTGAGGACCACAGTCTACAGCCAAGCAAACCACAAGCAGACTTACGCCCATCCTCTAAAACAGTAATAGGTCTACAGGAGACTCACCCCAGAACAAGTTCTGCTGACAGGGAGTCACAGAGCTGAAGAGACTGTTGGATGCCATCATTGGTCAGTTCTATGAAGAATTGAACTCCCCCTGTGGTTTTTCTGACCCTTTCAGATGTCCTGAACTAAGGATAAATTCCATATCAGGGTAGCAAAAAAAAAAATCACATTCAACAGTCATATAATGCTATTTCATGTCAATTATTTGTTTAGCCTCGAGTAATGGGCAAGTTGTGAAAAAGGCAACATGATAAAAAGAGCGCGTGTATGAGTGTTGGAAGGGCCAGAATACTCTGGGTAGATGCATGTGGTTAGCATGCAGTGCATGGAATTTTCACTTACCAATCCGGTTGATCTCAGACACTGGAGCTGACCTGAGTGGATTAACCATTTATGTGCCGCAGTTATTCATCTTTCCTCCCTGTTTCCATCCCTGCTCCTTTCCTCTTTCTGTCGTCTCCTCCTCTCTCGGCCTTGCTGAGAAAAGCTTGTGGTTGTTCTGTGGTTGTTTGCAGGGCTGAGTGAAGCACTCTTAGACTCCAGTAAGCATAGACTTTGAGTGGCCCTTTTTCTGACCCACGTGCTGTTACTGGAGAGGGCCTGGTCACGTGGCTGTGACGTCACAGCAGTTTGGTAGGATGCCCCCCCCATCACCCTCTCCCAACTGAGCCCATGCAGCTCTTATGTGTAACTCGGAGACTTGTAGCATGCAGTCTTCTGTCATCCACAAGGACTCAACTCTTTTTTATCTTTCTGTTTTTTTTTAATAATTATCAGTGACTCACCGAACCGTAACAAGGGGTTTGAAGAGTTGTGTGACTCAGTGATGAGCAAATGGAGAGTAGGTCTATCTTTCCCCATCTCTCAGTTTCTCTCTTACTCACTCTAACTAGTGAATGCACTCTTTTACTCTATGTCATTCTCTGACTAACAAGCTCTCTGTCTATTGCAGTCTATTTTCTTCCTCTCTCTCTTTCCTGCTCTGTCTGTGTAAGTCTAGACCTCTGGCTGTTCTGATGTTTTAATGTGCCAGTGAAGTCCCAATGTGGGGTGAGCTTTTGAAACACCATTGGTGTGTCCCTCCAAATTATCTGTCAATAACTTTTGCTGTTGACATCAGCTGCCTATTTGACCTTCAATACTTGCTCTTCTCTGTCTCTCTCTCTCTCTCTCTCTCTCTCTCTCTCTCTCTCTCTCTCTCTCTCACTGTATGGCTTTTGCTATTCTGTATAACTTCTGATTGGGTGGTTTGGGCTGCTTGACAGACTGCGTGGGTGTCTCGTCCTGCTACTGGCTGACAGGATAGAGGTCTTTGTTCTTCATTTGGCTGACATGGTATTTTAACTGGCAGACTGAGAGGAAGTCTCTGTGCAGAGAGTGGCTGTCTCAGTTGAGATATCTGCGCTGTAATTGGCCACTGGTATGAAGCCTCTGCTCTCTTAATGGCCGCTAATACCTTTTGTCCTAATTGGCTGACTGAACTGAGGGTTATGTAGTTTAATTGGTCAGGCTGAAATGAGCATCGTGCTGCAGCTACTTCAACACTTCTGTCCTCAAACTGTTTGCTCTTGTGGGTGGGCAGAGGGAAAGTTGAGAACTGTAATGTGTCTGTATCTCTCTCTCTCCCCCTTATCCCTCCCTTTCTAGGTAGCTCAGTCAGCCCCACTGTCGATACGTGCATGAGTGGAAGATATGAGATACTGGTGTTAAGATGGAAAACTAAAACTGGAATGCATGGAACGCTGAATATACAATGTACATTTTTTTTTTTGAAGCGTTTTTTTTTTATTCATGTCTATGGAGAAGAACTTAGTATTCGGATAATAAACAAAGTTGTCAACCATTGAACGAGAGGTGCGTGTGTATGTTTGCGTGTGGGTGTGTGTGTGTGTGTGTGTGTGTATGTTTGCGTGTGGGTGTGTATGCGCATACATATGTGCATCTGCGTGGGTGTGTGTGTGTGTGTGTGTGCGCATTTCTGTAAAGCAGCAGGTTTGTGTATTTGTTTGAGTCCTTGTTCATGGTGCTTGTGTCTGTGTATGACTGAGAGTTTGTGATGGCTTCCAGGAGAACAGCACACCTTCCTGCTGTAATTTCACCATAGGTAGATTTCAGCGACAGCCTTCATCTTCGCGGCCAACTTTAACAATTACTGCTCAAGTGCATGTCCATTCAACGAAAACGTACCTGACCTTAAAAGTACGTAATTTGTAATTTTGTTGACTACTATAACCATTAGTTTTTAAAATTTTTTGTTGATTTTAATTTATTATTTTTAAAAGTTCCCGAAAGACAGGTAGTGTGTGTGTGTGCGTGCACTCGCGCATGTGCGTGTGAGTGTGTACGTATGTCTGTGAGCAGTTGCTGGCTGAAGACTTCTTATTTTCTAACTTTATGCATTTTTTTAGAAACTGAAAGCCTACCACAGAGGCTTTATTGACTTGTACAACCATAATTTTTAGCATTTCTTCATTTTATTGTATTAATTTTTTAAGCACCTGAAAGACAGGTAGCGTGTGTGCGCATGTGTGTGTGTGAGCAGTCACTGGCTGGAGAGTTTTTATTATCTAACCTCCTGCATTATTTTAGGTGCTGAAAGCCTACCAGAGAGGCGATCGCGGCCAACTTTAACCTCTTAAGCCCTGAGCCTCTGGTTCGAAAATGACGTGCCCAAAATCAAATGAGTATATCTCTGCTACTACTTGGTCCATTTGAATAATCTTGGTATCATAATAAAGGTAACACCTTACAGATTTTTGTCATGGTATAAGAATCGGTGTATATGTCACTGAGTCAGAGTAAATGAAGATGGAACAGTATAAATGAAATAAGTCATGTGCACCAAACAAAGTTTCACTTTTATCCTTTTTGAAATTATTCAGTTGCAATCTGGAACCTCTAAAAATTACAGCACAGAATCTCACCGATATCTGTGCCAAAGTTTATTCTAATCAAGTAAATCAGAGCAAAATTAGAGAGGTTTGGGTATGTCTAGGTGGCCTCTCCAAACTGGCATTGTGTGCCATTTCATATTTCTCAGGGTACCAAACTGTAAAACTCATTTAATTTCATTTATATGTTACAACAGGCATACATATCATCCAAATATAACCACTTTTTAATTTATTTAATTTAAGGTCGTTGTCTGGTGCTAAGGGGAGGCTAATGGTGCTTTAACAAAGTTTCAAATATCCTCCAGATCAAGTCTCAAGTCATTTCTCTTTACGTCGACGGTGAAAACTACTATGGCATCAAGTCATTGAATGGTTTTCTCAATTCAGAGTATGTCTCCAAGTACTGTTACACACCATTCACATCAAAATGTAGTCATAGTTGCGAGCACTACTGCAATGTCTGTCTCAACCCAGAATGTTTTATGCATTGTTCAAGATTGATTCAGTGTCAGGATTGATGGCAAATCTGCTGCTCAAAGTTCTGCTTCAATGAACACAAAGTCAAAAGGTCTGATGGTAAAATGTGCAGTATATGCAACATGGTGAAATTTTGTACTAAATATTCAAAAAATTAAGATCAGCACCAGAGACCCAAAAGGACAGCTGTGCACCGCAGCGCTGTCACACCTGCAATATAATCTTGAACTCTGAGAGCACTCATGTTTGTTTCATTCAGGAGGTGAAGAGAAAACAACCAAACCGACCGTATGTGTTCCACGATTTCGATTTCAAACTGGCGTGGCTTTCCAGTTTACTACAACCCTGACACAATTCAATCACAAACTAATTTGGATTTTGGCACCCTGTATCACCAATTTCAAAAGAAAGTTGAAACTTTGCATGACACCTAGAATCTGCAGATGGTTGTGATGTGGGGGCATGAATGGGTACAACTTAAAAGGGAAAGCAACAATGTTTTTATGTGTCTAAAAAAATCAAGCCTATCCAGAATGAATAGATCTGCGTGTTGCTCTGTTTGGCAGTGGAAATACCGTACTGCAGTACAAAACCCAAGAAAGTGAGGAAATACATTATTTTTATTTCACCAGCTTGAACCCGTTTGTGAATAAGACAAAAATTTACCTTTCAGGTCACCCCACAATCTCAACTGGGACTCTGACCAACTCGAAAACTGTTCAGGCTTAGTCAGAACAAGGGTACCCCCCCATTGCACCTTTACCTAAAATGATACTAAAAGAGGCGAGATGTACTTGCTTTTAGTTTTAATGTATGTCACTATTCTCTCTCCTATGTCCTTATATTTTTTATTTATTATTATTTTTTACATTATTTTGAAAAAATTGTTTTGCCTTTTATTTGCACTTGCAGTATTTGAATTTTGTGTAATGTTTAACTGTTTTGTTTGTCGCTAAATTCCCATTGTAAATGTCTATTTTGTAATCAGGGCTCCCCTGCAAAAGAGACCTCGGTCTCAGTGGGACTTCCCTGTAATAAAGGTTAATAAATAAATAAACCTACCAGTGTTGTCACATAGGGTGCCTGATCTCCACTTTGCAGAAAGTATGCTGAATATCAAAACCAAGGTCTCTGTAAACATTCTGATGGACAGCGATCCCAAAGTGCGGTCTGGTGTACAGTTGAATTGGGTAAGACTGTGGAAAAAGGCTACAAAATTGACAAGATTTTTGAAATGAGGCATTTTCAGCAACGTTCTGATTCTCTTTTCTCTTAGCCATACCACTATTCGATCTGCTCCAGCTGCGTGGCTGAAGCTAAGCAGGTGTGGGCTTGGTTAGTACTTGAATGGGCGACCACCAAGGAAAACCAAGTTGCTGCTGGAGGAGGTGCTGGTGGGCCAGTATGTTGCGATCTTCCCTCTGGTGGAATAATCCCCAATGCCCCAGTACAGTGATGGGGACACGGTGCTGAAAGAGACGCCGTCTTTCGGATGAGACATTAAACCGAGGTCTTGACTCAGTGTGGTCATTAAAGATCCTGTGATGCTTATTGACAAGAGCAGGGGGTTCCCCGGTGTCATGGTTAAATTCCCAACCTGGCTTTTCGACCTGCCACCTGATCATCCCCTGATCTAATTGGTTATGCAATTCGTCCACTCCCTCTCCACCTCTACCCCCAGGGCTCCCTTGAAAAAGAGATTTCAATCACAACGGGACTTCCCTGGTTAAAGGTTAAATAAAATAAAAATAAAAGCAAATACATTAAAATGCATTTAAAGGGGTAGCAGAAAGCATCAGGTTTCTGGGTGTCCAGTGATGCCGACAAAGAGGCTTACATCAAAAATTACTGGGAGAAGGAGGGGGTTCACTTGTATCCAAACAACATTGTGGTCAACAGAACCAAAAGACAAATATCATAATTGTTTCTAAACAGTCTTTGGGAGAAATTTGGCCAGGAAACAAACCAAATGAACACAACCTTGGTCAGCAATCCTGAACAATTTTTACAATTCATGTTTTCAGATTAGTCTGACATTTCACATTATTCATTTCTTACAAAAGGTATTACTCTTGAGCAGTGGAAACGGGCATGGGGCCTCTCGATACCATCCAAATACAGCAATGTGTTCATCGCCGCGTTTACTGCAGCGAATGCGCATATGGAATTGTATTCGATCATGGAGAAATTGTCTGACGGGGTTTTTGACATAGTATTCAGCTCCGTCCGTCCGTCACATCCCCGTTTGTTGTGAATGCGATATCTCAAGAACGGTTCGACCAATTTCATTCATCTTTGGCTTCAACCTGTATAAGTGTGATACGCTGACCGCAGTAGATTTCCGTGACCTGACAGGGGACATGGCCATGTTTAGTGGGAACATTTGTGCATCTTGTCACAGATTCTGTAATCTTTGTATGTTGGCCAGGTGACTGGGTACCTCCTCTCAGGGAATTTTTAGGTGACCTAACAAGCGAACTGGACATGGGTGATCACATTGTTGAATTTGTGTTTGGAGGCCCAATGTAAATGGTTATAAAACAATGCTTGATAAATCACGCATGAAGGTTAAAGGTGTAACACTCCATTACACTAACAAACAGGTTGACCATCTTTCATCCCTCACAGATTAGGTTTGCTATTATGAACAGAATCAATTGGCTCTGGCTCGTGAAATTACAACAGCCGTGCAGCAAATTGTTGACAATAAAAAGACCTCACACTTACAAACCGCTCAGTTTCTAAAAAATTTAGAGTTGTGTACAACAAAAGAGTTAAGCAGCCTGATTTCAAGACTTTACCATATGGCTTCTAACCGAGTGTTTGGGGATAAGGGCTTTGACAGCCGTCTTCAAAATCTGTTTTCATGCAACATATCAGGTACGGTAGCCGACGAAAGCACACACGCTGCAACGGCCAAAAACATCTCCAATTGGAGAAACGTACAGCAAAAACAGAAACGATGCAAAGTCCAAAACACACTAACTTCGAAAAACAAATGCAAGAGATGTTGTGTTTTTGCTCTGTCTGCCTGTCTAGAGCATTTTTAGGTCCTGCCATGTTTCTGCCATAGCCATGCCCATAGTTCTTGCCATGTGTCCTTGTCTATTCATGTGTCTTTCTATTTTCTAGCTACGGTCCGGTCTGCCAGTTGGGATCCACCTCTCCAGTCCGCGTTCCATGCCATGTTTTGTTCCTGCGTGCCTGCACCTTTCATTGCCTTGGTTTGGCTGGTGGTGTTTCCGCTTACTTCACAGCTGTTCTGAATCCAGGACTGTTCTAAGCTTGATTGCCTCTTGATTGTTTTTACTTATTACAAACATTTACTAACTCACACGGGAGGTGTTTCTTTAGACAGGCACACACTAATCCTTACTAATTTATATAGGGTATTGATTGGCCTGATTTCCCACATTTGCTATTTTCTAGATCTCATTTGCTTTTCTGTTAACAGTCTCAACAGTCTCATCCTTCCTTCTCTGCTACATCTTACATTGGTACTTAGGCTGAACACGCCCATTCTCTTAATGGGCTCGTTAAGTCTTATTGCTTGTCCCAAGTCTCATGCTTCTGTGCCTTGCCTCTCTCGGTTTGCCTAGGTGGTCGTTGTTCCCCTGATCCCACCCCCAAGCCCATATATTCTGAGGTGGAGCTCCAATTAGGCAGATGGATCCTTGTTTTGCCACAGTCCTGTTTCGCCCATGTTGTGTTCAGTGTTTATCAAGTTCTCGTTCTTTGCCATAGTCTCTGTGTCTAGTCCTCGTCATTTTATTATTACTTTGTTATTCCTTCCATTTTTCATCAGCTCTTTGAGTGTAGTTTTTCGTTGGCCTTTGTGCCCCCTTATGTTCCCCGATTTAGTAATTTCTGTTCAAATTTTCAGCTCCTTGAGCGAAGCTTTTTGTTAGTGCTGGTGAGATGAAGCTTCATGAAGCGTTGAAGCTTTCCAGCCAGATGTGTTGAAGCGTGGTTGAATTCTTGAGGCTTCGAATGCACTCTACAGACCCCTTCTGGTCAATAAAAACACTGATATTGAATTGTGATATGTAGGAAATGATAGGCAAGCATAAGCCTACAGCATGAAACTGGCAGAATCAATATATAAATGCAAACTAAAATAAAGTATTTTGATTACATGTTATGTCATAACGAAATTGAACAATATATATATATATATATATATATATATATAGTGAGAGAGAGAGTGAGAGAGAGAGAGTAATTTAAGTGCTTTTGTATAACTGGAAGGGAAGCAAAAGTGATTTTTTCAGGTACTGGACAGAGGGCAGTGAATGCGCTTGTGAAACAAAGAGCTTTGTATTTTTGTTCAAAATAGTAAGCGTTTCCCCTAATAATAAAAGGAAAAACTATCAAATTAAGGGAATATATGTATTTAAAATTATTTGAAAAGGTTTGAATATATGACATCACATAATAGCCCAACAAGTTTGTCTAATAGCGTAACTAAGCGACATTATTTTGAGAAATCAAATCAAAATATTCCCAAACGGGAATATTGCTGGCTCAATCGCACAAAATGGCAAACTCGCACATCACACAGAATCGCAAACTGACAAACTCCAACTACTGACAACAACCCAAGAGAATTGGGACATTTTATAGTCAAATCACCCACCGAAAGTGAACTCCCCTCTCGAAGCAGCATCCCAAATGAGTCTTCGAATGCAATGAGTGATGCCATTTCGCCGGGACGATACAAGCCTTGACACTGAGCTCCGTTTGGAGGTGCTTCACATTTTTGACACAGGCTCCGAAACATTGGTATAGAGGGTAACAGCACTACTTTTTGTTGGCCCTCGTGCCATGTTTTATTTGTGTGTTATTTAATAAAACCCCTTTATTTTGGATTTACGTCTCGCGTTTGGCATTTCCCATCGCCGCGCCTAACAAGAAAAACGCTGTATGTCCACATCAACGCAAGTGCTCTAAACTGCTACAGGGAGCGACAACTAGAACAGTGTTTTCTTTACACCTGAGCGAGACCTGGGGGGTGTACTATGAAGCTGGCTTTGTGACTAAGCCTGAATTTCATCTTAAGTAAAACCAGGAGCAGCTCCTTTTACTTTAGTCCACGTTCCAGATTTGAAGAGGTTCCTGATTTTACTAAGTGCTGAAGGCAGGCTTAATCACATAGCCAGCGTCGTAGTACACCCCCCAGCTGGTGTGTTTTGTATTTACACCACAGCAAAGGGTTCGCTCAGGATTGCAACCTTGTGAACATGCATGAAATAGTACTGTGAGCTAGCTAGGGTAGCAAACTAGCTAGCTAAGCAAGTGAAATAACGTTTGCTAACTAGCTAGCTTGCTTGCTTGATGCATGTAAATGCTAGCTAGCTAGCCAACTATATCACAAAGTTATAATTATTCACTGCTATGTTTTGATTTTCGTTCATCAAATGTACGGTCGTAATCTTGAGCAAACCCTTAGTGCATGCTCAAAAGGTCGCAAACCTGAGCAAACCCTTTGCTGTGGTGTAAAAACAAAATATGCAAGTGCTTTGAAGCACTTCCATTATGATGATACGGATAGGCAGCGCTTTTCTCTTGGATTTGTTTTTGAGGTTCGTGTGTTTTTGACTTTGCATCGTTTCTCTTTTTGCAGTGGTCTTCTCCAATTGGAGATTTTTTGGGCTGATGCAGTGTGTTTGTGTTGACGTGGATATGCAGCATTTTCCTATTGCATTTGTTTTTTTGGGGTTTGTGTGTTTTCGACTTTGCATCGTTTCTGTTTTTGCAGTGCGTTTGTCCAATTGGAGATGTTTTGGACTGTTGCAGCTCATTTGCCCTCATCAGCAACCGTTATCAGGACCATTAAACTGTGGCAAAAGTGTCTTTGTGGAAAAGTTGCTGGAAAATGCACTCATTGTTTTTTTGTGTGTACTGCAGATTATTGAGTGGTTTTATTCAAGCTGGCAAGTGATGTATGATGATCTGCTCTGTAAAATAAAGAACACACATTTTGTACAAAGTCTGTAAAAATCAGTGACTGATGAAACACAGCTTTCTTTGCATTAATCCAATTTTATTATCATTGTTGATCTCACGGAAGCTGCCAGTGAAAGCGCAGAGGTAGAGAAAGCATTCACCAAGTATACGCACCACAGGAACATAGGTGTTACATATTTGGCTCAAAACCTTTTTTTCCCAGGTAAAAAGAGCCGCACTGTGAATCTAAATGCCAACTATATAGTTTTGAGAGAGTTTTTGCAAATTCATCTTTAGTGCGGCAAATGTATCCAAGACGTTTAAATTTTTTTCGAAAGTCTTTTGAAGACAGCCAGGAACTCTTAGGGGAATACACTGGTGGATCTCAAAGCTCAAATGCCGGAGCAGTATAATTTTTTTTTTAAAAATAAATTTGGCATCTCCAATCCCACCCGAATCTGGAATGCCCAATTGGTGAACTATGTACAAGGCTTCCTCGTTTGCGACCCCTCGTTTGCCAATTCAGGAGAGTGAAGACAGTTCATGGCTCTCCTCCGAAGCACGCGCCTGTCAGCCACCACTTCTTATACACTCATTGGTTGAATCATCGCAAGTTCAGAGCGAGGGCGGAGGATACCCGAACATGAACAAGCTTAGAATCTTCCTGACGAGCGCCCATCTTGGCCAACAGGAGGCGCCTAAGCAACGAACAATGGAACCATGTGATATTACCCTTCCCGGCAGACCCTTCCCAATTTGCACCCCGGTAGCGCAATTGCCAATTGTGCGCTACCCTGAAAAAGCTGCCAACCACTGCTGGTTGGTACGACCAAGGCTCAAACCTGCGTCATGATAGTCATTTCTGCTTCGCAGTGCGATGCGTTAACCGAGTGAGCTATCCGGCAGCTCGCAGTATAATCTTGAAACTGGTTTGTTCCGGAATAAATATTTATACTCCTTGTCCCTCTATACTTCACTCACTTGAGAATGAAGGGAGGTTGCGTCGAAACATTGTGTGTTTTTAAAACATAACCGGCACATTTTATGACCTTTGACCTATATAACCTTTAAAATTAGGTCAAATCAAAAACCCATGACATGTATGATGAACCCTTGGCAGAAAACCCTACAGTAAAAATTTGAGCATCTTAGCTTGTAGAATAAGGGAGCTAGAGCTGTTTGAAGTTTTGCAGAAAAAGCCGCCTGGTGGCCAAACCAAGAATCGCAGCACAACCATAATCAAACATGGGCTAGATCTTGGGCCCATATACATGCATATAAAATAGGAAAAGGATCCGTTGAGAACTGAGGGCGCTATGGCGCTGAAACAAAATTGGCATATTTTATGACCTTTGACCTATATAACCTTCAAAATTAGGTCAAATCAAAAGCCCATTAAAAATATGATGAACCCTTGGCAGAACACCCTACAGTAAAAATTTGAGCGTCTTAGCTCGTAGAATAAGGGAGCTAGAGCTGTTTGAAATTTTGCAGAAAAAGCCACCTGTTGGCCAAATCAAGAATGGCAGCATGCCCAAAATCGGGCTAGATCTTGGGCCCATGTACATGCATATAAAATATGAAAAGGATCCATGGAAAACTGAAAGCTGTATTGCGCTGAAACAACATAACGCATGCACGTACGCACGCACAACAGACCACCACTAATGACCCTAAGTACAGCATAAGCCCCTTGGGCCTGTCGGCCAAGCGGGCTAAAAACATCTAAAATTTTTTAAAAACTTTAATATTTTTAATACTTTTTAAATGTTTTTTTTTAAAAGTAGTGATTTATTGTCACAAGGATTTATTATTTTTCACTTAGTTCCTTTAATTAAATATATAAGTCCCATTTGTTGGTCCACAGTAAAATTGTCATTTTGTTTATTTTCATACTATTTTTTTTGCGCATTCTCTGCAACAGTCTGTTCCACGCTGGCATAGGCTTACACTGATAGCAAGACGACCGTGTGCCAAAATAGGGCAAGTACTTGCTCAGAACAATAACTCTTTGATCAGCTCACAAAAGAATCTATGCCCATGCGGCAAGTGAGACATGGACAAGTAATCGGGTGATGATCCTTGGAAGTAATATACAATTATCACCGGTGTTTAGCTATGCGCGTGTAAGCCATGTCTGGTCAGCATTTTAAGCTTAGTCGACGACTAGAAAAATGCTGGCCAAACACCTTTTGTAAATTCGGCCCATAGAATTTGAATGTTTAAAGCCAAAAATCAACACTTGTCCGATCGGACAACATAATGGAACATTTTGGTTGTCCGATTTGGTTTTCCACCTGTCCTGGAGAATCGGGCAAGGCTTAATGTTGATCCCTGTCAGCAGCCAACCGTTCACACGTGTAGGCATCTTCATGGATAACATCATTCTGTAGGTCAAGGCTATTCAACATTATCCAGAAAGGGCGCAGGCTTTCATTCCAACTAAGCAGTTACACACTTGATATTACTAATCAACCCCAAGAGTCTTTGCTAAAGACCTTGACTAGTAGTATAAGGTGTGTCACTATGTGGTGGGTGGTTTTATTAATTATCAGTTGAGTAATTAATAATCAATAACAGGCGTACGCGAGAGGGGTCATAGGGGTATTTCCAGGATCCTGGCATTCATCCCACATACATTTTCCCCGGGCCTCCTCCCCCATCACCCTCCCATAAAAATGCTTCAACACATTTCCTGACTAGGAATTCTTTTTAGGAGACAACCAGCTCTAGCTTATATTTATGAGACAATTAGATGGGACATTCTGAAACACTGAGCAAAAAAAAAAAGCTTAACGTGGCTTAATGTACCAAAACAGTGACCAATAATCACCAAAGACTTCTCAGACATTTCTCGTCAGGAACACTTCTTCCTACCTAAACCTGAAAACCGAAATCCTAGGAAAACGGATGTTATATCACATAAAGCATTTTCCCCTCCATTAACGCTCATTATTAGGAGAAAGCTTAACATGGCTTAATGCTCCAAAACAGTGACCAATAATCACGAAAATTTCTTGTCATCAGCACTGTCTTTACTCAGAAAATTAGAACTGAAGTTCCAGGAAAACAGACGTTTAGCGTTTTCCCCTCCATTAAAGCACATTACAAGAAAAAGGACTGGTTTTAATTTTTTGGTTGGAGAAAGTGCACCTGGCAAGAAATGTCCGAGAGGAATTTGGTGATTATTGGTCGCCGTTTTGTTACATTAAGTCACATTAAGCTTTTTTCACGTTAAGCATTTTAGAATGTCCCCAAATTAGATTATATAGCCATCTAGCTAGTTAACGTTAGCAATGGAAAATCTTTCTAAATAATCATCATTAACGCGATTTGATTTGGTTTTTCCCTAACTTTACCAACAAAGCTTGCTGCAATGGGCATGAACTTCTGTTATGTTTTGTGGCGCTTTCATGCGTCCAAACTGTACTGTCACTTAATCGCTTGAAAATTAGGAAAATTTTTGTAAATTATCATAAAAAGTGTTAGCGAGCTAGCAAGATGGCCATATCAGCTGAAGAGTAACGTAATATGCGATCGCATACATAACGCTGTAAGGCAGCCAAAATTAGTTATGCATAATAATAATTAAATAACATACATATGACATCATTGTGTTTGAGAATTAGGGAAATTGAACTCGCTTATCTTTTCCCTGTAAACACAGGGAAATGATTCCTCCAGGTTTACACTTCTCCTGAAACTATCCAAGACCATCTCATGGAGGGAAAGATGAAATAATCCAGGCTGTAAAAATAAATAGGCCTACGGACAGCTGAAGGTACAGAGTAATAATTCAAATTTTAAAAAAAATATTTAAACAATGACTTGCCTATAGGCTGTTTCACTTCCACCTGGCCGCGTTCGCGGCAGTTATAGGCCTATAACACAATCTTGTGCAATAGGAAGGGAAACCTGGCATCCTCTTTTACATTGGACTATTTCAGGTTTGCATGCAAAGAGGTTTTTTTTTTTTTTTTAATTTACAGTCGATCGTACATTCTGCCAACAAATCCTGAATCACCAATTCACATGGGTCAGTTACCCTTTTCCACCAAAAAGAACCTGGTGCTAGTGCCGTGCTGGTGCTAGTGGTAGTGCTTGGTTGGTTCAACCCACGTACCTCCTAAGAACCTGTTAGCTTTTCCATCGCTCAGGAGCCAATCAGAGCCACGCGATTACGTCACCGTATAACATCAGTACATCTGGCAATACAGAAATACAGTATGGACTGCAGGAAACCATGAATAAAAATTTAAAACTGAAATAATGCTTGTGTTTCCATGCTCAGTAATACTATTATTGTCACTGAGGTTTTATCGTTTTTAGAGGGGGAAAAGAATTTTACTTACAACCCTAATTCTGAAATAGTTGGGACGAAGTGTAAATTGTGAATAAATTCAAAATGAAATGACTTTCAGATCACGAGCCAATATGTTTTAACAATAAAACATAGATAACATTTCAAATGTTGAAACTGAGACATTTTACATTTTTATCCATAAAATGAGCTTATTTCAAATTTTCTGCCAGCAACAGGTCTCAAAAAAGTTGGGACATGGGCAAAAAAGGGCTGAAAAAGCAATTAATATATAAGAGAATCAGCTGAAAGAAAATTTAGTAAGTAATTAAGTCAACTAGAATCAGGTGTGTAACATGATTGGCTATAAAAGGGATGTCTTAGAGAGGCTGAGTCTCTCAGAAGTAAAGATGGCCAGAGGCTCTCCAACTTGTGAAGGCTTGCAAAAAAAAATTGTGGAATACTTTAAAAACAATGTTCCTCAATGTCAAATTGCAAAGGCTTTGAAGGTCTCATCATCGACAGTGCATATCATCAAAAGATTCAGAGAAACTGGAAAATCTCTATGCGTAAGGGACAAGGCCAAAGACTTTTACTGGATGCCCGTGATCTTTGGGCCCTCAGACGCCACTGCATCACTCACCGGCATGATTCTGTCATTGACATTACTAAATACGCCTAGGAATACTTTAAGAAACCACTGTTTGTAAACACAGTCCGCCGTGCCATCCACAGATGCCACCTAAAACTCTATCATGCAAAAAGGAAGCCACTGTTGAGCATGATCCAGAAGCGCCGCCGTGTTCTGTGGGCCAAGGCTCATTTAAAATGGACTGTAGCAAAGTGGCAAAGTGTACTGTGGTCAGACGAGTCCAAATTTGACATTCTTGTTGGAAATCATGGGCATTGTGTCCTCCGGGCTAAAGAGGAGAAAGACCACCCCTCCTGTTATCAGCGTTCAGTTCAAAAGCCAGCATCTCTGATGGTATGGGGTGCATTAGTGCATATGGTGTGGGACACTTGCATGTTTTAAAAAGCACCATGAATGCTGAAACGTATATAAAGGTTTTAGAGCAACATATGCTCCCCTCCAGACGACATCTATTCCAGGCAAGGCCCTGTGTATTTCAGCAGGACAATGCAAAACCACATACTGAAGCTATTAAAACAGCATGGCTTCGTAGTAGAAGAGTTTGTGTGCTGAACTGGCCTGCCTGCAGTTCTGATCTTACATCGATTGAGAGCATTTGGCGCATAATTTAATGAAAAACCCGTCAAAGGAGACCCAAAACTCTCCAGCAGCTGGAAGCCTACATTAAACAAGAGTGGGATCAAATTAAAATGGCTAAACTCAAGAAACTTATCTCCTCAAAGCCCAGACCCCTCCACTCTGTGTTTAAAAGAAGAGGGGATGCTACACCAAGGTAAACAGGCCCCTGTACCAACTTTTTTGAGACCTGTAGCAGCCATCAAATTTGAAATGAGCTCATTTTGTGGATAAAATAGTAAAATTTCTCAATTTCAACATTTGCTATGTTATCTCTGTTCTATTGTGATTAAAATACTGGCTGGTGTGATTTGAAAGTCATTGCGTTTTGATTTTATTCACAATTTACACCTTGTCCCAACTATTTCAGAATTGGGGTTGTACTAGATTGCTATGATCTTGTACTAAGTAAATATCAGATATTTAAAAAGCAGCAAAATCAGGCACTAACAATCCTGTATCTTGTGTTGTTGTCCATGCATGTTAAAAATACCGAAACCTTGCGCAGCAATAGGGTGTAATAATAGAAACGCGCTGTCCATATTTTCTTTACACTGGGATGCAGAAATAAATGAGCAACTGTTGTATTTCATTCCAGCTTCATGAGTTCGAATGATCCAATGTCGTTTTGTTTTGAAATGCCCTTCAAGTAATTTGCGACGTCCGAGATTGCCAGTTAACTCATATCCGTTATGCTTAAAGGGGACCCCTTATGCAACATTTCCAAATTTATATTTTGATCTTGGACTCCCCTAGAGTACTTCTGATCATTCAAAGTCCAAAAAAGGGTCCTTATTTAGCTCATACTGCCATCCTCAAAAAAACCCGTCCATTGTCGTCTCTGCCTGAAACGCGTCATTGGGGCGGCTCTTCCACTATGGCCCCCACTCCCCGTGTGCCCATTTTCTTCTTACTGGCCAGCTCTGTGAAGGGCGGATTTGGGCGGGATGAAGCAGCAGATCGCAGTTTTCCAGGTCCGCCTCCCCAGAGTCATAGTTGCCAAGTCCGCTTATTTTAAGCGACTTTGGGCTTGTTTTTCTGTAAAGTTGTTTATAAATATTGGTAGTCGCGGGTCACGTTTTTTTTTGGGCTTGTTTCTAAAGTGTAGTTGCTTATTTGAGCTTGTTCCCAGCTCCATAATAAGTTGTCAGGCAGATATTTTCGATGTGTTATTTCAACGTAGGATAGTTTGTCCTGCCTGTTCCCTCTGTCCCTCCCCTTTCCCCATACACACACACAGGAGACAGTGGAGTTTTTTCCCACTTGCATCCTGTTTCTAATTGGCTCTGACCCTGATGGCAACGAGTACTAGCCAATCAGAGGCAGAGCAGGGCAATCAGTTTTTTTTTCTGTTAACGAAATCGTCAGTGACGTTTAAATGAAAAGCGCGACTGATGGTGGACTGTAGGAGAGTTTTTTAAAGCAACAATGCCCGGGACAAAGTGGGCAAAATACGGGAAGAAATACAACAAAGACTGGGAGAAAGAGAACGCAGTAAAAGAATGGATTCAACCCGTCGTGGGGGACAACTTGAGAGCCCTTTGCAGAGTATGTAAGTGCGAAATACGTGCACACCATGCGGACCTCAAACAACATGCTAGCACTGAGAAACATTAAAAAATGCAGCACCGTTCTCCACAATAAGGCTTATGAACATTGGGTTCACGGTCTCCAAACAGAACAAGTCAAGACAGAGAGCTGAGCAGAAGGTAGCCACCTACATAGCTTGTCACACATCGATCAAATCAGGGGATCACCCTGGGGAGTTAATTCGCTCAACTTGTGACAGACATTAAAATGCACCGGACAAAATGCACAGCATTAATTAACCATGCCATTGCTCCGTGTATGTTCACAGAACTTCAGAGGGATATTGGAGGTGCTGAATACTCCCTCGTTATTGATGAAAACACAGACATATCATCTGTAAAGCAACTGTGTGTGGTAATCTGTTACTTCAGTATGACACTGAACAAAGTTGTATCCACCTTTTTGGGGTTGATAAACTTGGAGGGTGAAACAGCAGAGGCTATTGCCTCCACACTGACCCGTTTTTTTTACAGATTATTGGACTAGACATCAAAAAGTGCATTGGATTAGGTAGAGATGGCTGCAGTGTCATGGTTGGAAAGAGGAATTCAGTGTACACTCACCTTCTCCAGAAAAACCCAAATCTCCAGCTGCTCAAGTGCGTGTGCCATTCCATACAGCTGTGTGTAAGCCAGGCAGTGGAGACACTCCCACGCAACCTTGAATACTTGGTCTCTCATTCTCACAACTGGTTTTCCCACAGTGCTCTTCGCCACCGTGAGTATGCAAAGATATACAGCCTCCTCAATCCTGGTGAAATCCCTTTGATGCTTGTACAGATGTCAGGTACACGGTGGCTTTCCATCCATGACTGCTGTTTGCTTATACTCAATCAGTGGGATGAACTGAAGCTTCACTTTCAGCTAACCAAAGACCACCAGAGATGTTATGATGCTGAAATCCTGTACCAGATGTACAGTGATCCTGTTAACAAACTGTACCTGCTGTTTTTAATGCCTTTTCTACAAGAATTCAATAGGATCGACAAGCTGTTCCAGCAGGACAGGTGCAATCCATTCAAAATGTTGGAGTGTCTGCTTCTTTTCTTTCGCTTCCTCATCTCCAGAGTGGTGAGACCTGGAATTATCCCCACATCAGATGAACAACTGCTTGCAATCGACATAACAGACCCCAGTGTTTTGTTACCTGTGGGCGCAATCAATTATGGGGTCACCTTCATGATGGCATTGGATGAGGCAAGAATGGAGAGCACGGCTGAGAGAAATATGAAGAGCAGGTGCCGTGACTTCTTGGTGGAAGCGGGCAGACAAGTGCAACAGAAACTACCCAACTAATATCCAGATATGGAAATCTATGACTGTGTTCAGTCCGACTGTCATCCTGTCACAAACAAAACCACAGCTCAGCTCAGTCTCAATGCTGAAGTTCTACTCTGGAGATCTTGCAGCTCTTGAAACACACTATCAGGCTGTTGCACACCTTCCATGGACAAACAAGGAGGACAGCCAGGCAGAGGCCTTTTGGGTTGAAGTGCTCAATTACAAAGACAGCAGTGGAGACCACACTTTCAAAGAACTTGCCCTCTTTTCTCTGTTATTGCTTGCGATGCCTTTGAGCAATGCTGACGTAGAACGAGTGTTCTCACAGATGAGTCTGGTCAAGTCCAAACTGAGGAGTAGAATGGGACAAGAAACTCTCAGCAGCATACTCCACATAAAATACGAATTGAGAAGACAAGGCATATGCTGCAAGGACTTTGTCCCAAGCCGAGAGATGTTCCAGCACTTCACTAGTCGCATATACTCTGTGAGTGGAGCATCAGAGAACAGGGAGATGGATGCAGATGAAGACAGTGAAGATGGATTTTAATTAATTAAGGTAAGCACTGTTACTGTATCTTTTTTATTAGTGCCAGGATATAATGCTTAGAAAGCAAGTTGTTTTTTGATAAATGATGATAATCCTCAAAGTACTGTAATATTTAATGGGATAATGGGATTTAGGGAATCCTAGGTATCCATCTTCTAGTGTTATGGCTGAAGTACAATTTGACTGTATCCCTCATTAGAAAATCTTACCTTTTCTTCCTGCAGCACAATCTCTCGCCTCTACACATGAAGGAAACAGCAGTGGAGGTATGAAGATACACTTGAAGACTTCCTAAAGACATCAGTTCAAGGCCATGTTCTGCAGAGAGTGAAACTGCCTACTCTGTACCTGTCCTATGGCATCTTAAGCTCCTATGCCACTTTGACATTTGACTTTGATTGGCCCTCTTTGGGTCACCACACTCTCCTCAACTAAATGAGAGGATAGTTATTTTCTTATTTCCCACGTTTTTTATGTTTGTTTTTATTATTTGTATGGTTTTATTATGTTCTTGTATGAATGTGGGCCAGCAAGAACGTCTGGATGTCGAACTAAAACATGTTGAATGAAGGATATCTAAGATATTTTCATGTATTTCATAGCTTCAGTTTGGACAAATTGTTATGTTGTTAAATATGTTTAATTTGCACCTTGGTACCTGAAGCAACTTGAAAGATAAGGGTGGTGTTATTCTTCATATATATATGAAGCTAAAGTGTTATGAGTCTTAAGAAAAAATGTTTTAGACCAAGCCTCATCCTCACCTGTTCAAATGGTTTTAACTTGAATGGTTTTCACACCAGTTTAGTTTATTTAAGTCTTTTCTAACTCACTCATTTGTTTGTCAGTGCAGCTGCAGACTAAGATTAGCTGTAATTTCTCCTGTTTCTGGGTTGTAGTTATTTAAAAATGGGATCTTCTGCAGTCCCTGTTGCACTGTTTACGACACTTGTCTGAATGTCCTGGCTTAAGTCACTTTATACTGCCTTTGTTTATTGCTGAGAGATATATTTAAACTGAAAGAAGGAAGTTTCTATTGAGTTCTATTCTATGACACATTGGTTTGAAGTCCTGTAACTAAAAGAAAAAAGGAAGATGAGTGCATATAAGCAATAATAAAGAATTTGTGAATTCAGGATGATATTTGTGTGTGCAAATTTTAAGTATCAGAGGTTTACTGTGTATATAATGTACTTGGTACGTCAGTCTATATTTGATATCCCATCTGTTTTTTAATGTTAAATAATGTGAAAATGTGGTTTAACTCCCTCTTGTGGTCATTGTCCTGAGGCTCAAGGGGGAGAAAAATAAGCTACCGTGGGTACAGTTTTGCAAGACGCGCACAGTTTACCAATCTGTCCACATGGATGTAAATTGGCAATCTGTACCCACAGTTTGTAAAACTGTGCACACAGATGTTGATTTTTCTCTCCCCGGAGCCTCGGGGGGCTCCATAGCAAAAGTCGCTTGTTTTGGGCTTGTTTTCACAGGCCTGGTTGCTTATTTGTCTCACGAGATCTGGCAACACTGCCCAGAGTGGCGCGTCTGCCATCTGAGAAGGAATCGATGGGCAAATTCCGCAATCAAACGCAGTACATGTGTATAGATCTAATGAAATGAACTTGTTCTAATAAACACAACGGTGAAAGTGGAGGACGCAGTGCGAAAGTCTGGCAGCTCAAGCTCAAATTTGCTATCTACCTATGGCTACTATGGTGAGTACACCGGTGTTTCTACTCTATAGCTAGGATTGAGGGAAAGCTAGAATCCACCCCATACAGACACATTTGTCGACTGGGTCAACATACCCAAGTGTAGACCGGAGACCGTAGAAATCCTGTGGGTCTGAGTTTAGAGGGAAACATGGACAGTGAGGAGCAGCAAAAAGTGGACCAACAACTTATGGACTGCTTTGACGTGTATTATAAGGACCTGCTGGTTTGTGTGCATAACTGTGGTGTGTCGTTAGCGTGGAGAACAGCTTCTGCGCTGGTATATGACGAAGGGGCAAAAGCTCCAGGCTAAACGGCCTTTTCGGAAATTGCCCGTGGTAATGGTTTACTTATTGCGTCGGAATGACCAGCGTTTGCTCATGGAAAATGGGCGCAATAAGCCGCTTTCACACCGGACGCGAAACAAACTGTCTTTGCATTGACTTTGAATGTAATCTGTGGCGCAAAAATTCGTTTCACGTCCGGTGTGAAAGCAGCTTGACGCACCCACAACGCGTGTATTCGCGTCTTTGCATTGACTTTGAATGTAATCTGTCGCCCGAAAAATTTGTTTCGTGTCCAGTGTGAAAGCGGCTTAACGTGCCCATAACGCATGTATTCGTGTCTATGCATTGACTTTGAATGTAATCTGTCCTGCCCCTGCTGAAAATTCCAGCTAAGACCAGCTGGACTGCTAAGCTGGTTTAAGATGGTCTGGGTTGTGTTTTCAACACCATTAGCTGGTCATAGCTGGTCTAGATGTTTAAAGCTGGTCTCTATAGCTAGATGAAGGTGGTCAAAGCTGGTTAAGCTGGAATTGTCAGCTGGAGAAGGGCTGGTCAACCAACTAAAACTGTCCAAAACACAGCTTAAACCAGCTTGACCAGTTTAGGCTGGTTAAAGCTGGAATTTTCAGCAGGGGCGAAAACTTCGTTTCGCGTCCGATGTGAAAGCAGCTTTATGGATAGTACTCGATAGCTAGAGAGAGCTCGGTTATGTTATGAACATAACACAGGTTTTACACAACGTAAGTTCTGTGACCGTGGACAGGTTGCTTATGTGGAGCTAGCGAATCGATCAGTTCTACAGGATAGAATTTCCTATTCAATCTACGCTTTTTTCGGCTTTTTATTAGCCACAACAATTTCTAAAGGGGGATGAAATTATGTCACGGTAGTGCAGAGAAAGCATTTGTTATACCAGCCACGTTAGAGCTTCTGCGTTTCGCGATTGCTTTCACAGTAGCAAGAGAGAGCGAGCCCAGATATTTGTGAAGTGTCCGGCTGATCCCGGTCATGGATAAGTGAAGCGATCATCAGCAGCCGTAAACAAACCCAAACACGTATCCCAAGCTCTGCAAAACCTACGTCTGGTCTAACTGCAACCTTTTCAGCCCAACTTTGCGGACACGTACAGCACCTCTCCTCACCTCACCTCTCACCTCTCTTAGCTTCAACTGTAGTGGCTACAATCAAGCAACGTTATGATGAAACTGCCACATTGATGCTTACCGAAGTAACACAAGCATACTGATCAGAATTACTGCATACAAGTAAACCAGGAGCATTTTTAATTAGCACAGCACGCAAACTAACATGCAGTAGCTGGTAACCGAGCATTCATAACAACCACAGAGACAAACCCTTGCAATACAGGTATTACAGACAGCAAGCTGCGTTACCGTGGACAGTTGTACTAAGCATCCAAATTACAAACAGGTATAAAAAGTTAGCTTCAAATGAGGTTTATGTTCACACACCTTCTGTTGAATTTCCCCTGATATTACTCTTCCATATTTAGGACACAAACATTAGCAACAGTAACTTTGCTACGTTAGCCGCAGTGCTATAGCCACAATCAACTGGCTATCACGTCAGGTTGGCGTATGCAGTAAAAGCAACTTACAGCTTCTGTGTCTGTGAGTCATGGACAGACGCGACCAATCCAGGCTTTATCTTCAGATATTTTACAAAGCCTGCGTTTGAGGCCAGTTGTTGGTGCTAACTATCGTTAGCGGTCCTGCTAGCCACCCGTAACACGTTAGCTTCACTTACATTATTTACTATTATATCGTTACTTACAGCTTGTGGCTCCGAGCGCTTGATGGATGCAACTGCTTCAGGTTTGAGAAGCAGCTGAAATGCTTATCCTGTGTCGAATTATCCTTTATTGACAAAGCTGTCTTTGGTGAAATGCTGAGCACAAACAGCTAACACTCCCTTTGGCCGTGGCTGTTTGCTGCCAGCAAACAAAAAAAGCTACCCACTGATTTCTGGTGGCATATTCTTTTGGAAGAGAAATAGGTGCTTTTCTTTGCGTCCAAAAGTAAACGGACAAGCAGCTTTGGGAGAGATACTGACAAAACTGCACCTCAAATGATCTGCGGTTCTTCTTTTGTATTTCCAAAAGTGTAGACGCTACTAAGGCATAGTATGATCTGTGGTTGTTTGTGCCTGCTAGAATGTTGTGCCTTTCTGGTGTGGGCAGGTCCAGCGCCGTGATTTGCTCTGGCTAGGTCTGTATTAATAGGACGGCACAAACTGACGTCAGGTTTTGCCCAGATCTCGTGAAGATCTCGGGACGACCTGTTCAGAGAGGAAATCACGTTCACAAAATCACGTTCTTGGATTACGGTAAAACCCCTGTATCTTACGTTTAGAAACTTTTCAGAGGTTGAGTATAGACATCCAACATTATAACATTACCTATTTGTATTAAAAGAAGGATCAGCATAATAGGTCCCCTTTAATATAGATGTTAGTGGCGTAGAAAAAATTCCAGAAGAAGCAAAGTAAAATAAAATATAAACGCATCATGCAGAGATATCAGACTGATGCTTGTATATTCCAACATTTACTGCGAATGGAAAGCTCAAAATACCTTCACGGTTGCACCCACTTAGGAGACAGGAAAATTGACCAATTTCTTACAATTGGGGTATATTGAGGATGTCTTTGGCTTAGCCTTCTCCGTTTTTCGTTTGTTTGAAAACGAAAGCAGACTACACTCGCTCGGCTGTTTTAAAAACGGCGGTAAAGTGTTTGCGCTGGCCTTTTTGGTCACTAAAACTCCGGCCTCACTCCATGACTTCATTGGTGCTTGGCTCTAGATCAGCAGTGAGTTGGTGCTTGCTCTGGCACCAGATTTGAGAGCCAGGAGCTGGTGCTTAGGCCGTGGAAAAGCAAAGAACCGGTGCCAAGTCAGGCTCTGGCTCCGAACTAGCACTGGAACCAGATCGGTGGAAAAGGGGTACGTGTGGGCCAGTAGAACAGAGTCATTTCAAAACCATAGTTGAAACTTCAAGGGGTATTTCCTGGCAAAATGGAAACAATGGCGCATACGCTAGTGAATAATAATGTATGTGTTCACTGAGTTGCTGGGCACTGGTGGCTCTTTGTATCGTCTGTGTGTTTGAAGTTCCATTTTTACATACTTTTACGTCATTTATCTCATTGCATAAGGTCATTTGAATCAAATTTTCATTTTTGTCATTATCAACATTTAGCAATCAGTAATTGTATTTTTATCAGCCCAACACATTGTAAAGAGCATCGCTCAGACCCAGTACAGACCCCCAGCATTCGTCTTAATGCCACACGCTTTAGGGGCGGAATTTCGGGAACGCTCAAATTGGGCGGCACCCATTCGATTTCCAAGATCATTGAATGAGTATCTTAAGATGGCTATGTAAGTCCCTCAGGATGCCACCACGGTGTATAAAAATTTTACGGTATTTCACAGCTCCTGTCCCAATCAAACTGCCACGCCGCGTCGAAGATTCCCTTGTGGACCTGGAGTAGTGCCCTCACGGTAGTGTTTAATTTTTTTTTTTTTTTTGGGCTGCCCTGCATATATGAGGAGTCGACTTGCAAACCTTGCTATGTCAAGTTTTGAAAATAAATGAGTTATCTCCCTTAGCCTTCTTTTCAGGCACCTACGCATGTCCCACTGATAGCTCCACTTTCAAAACCTTCTAAATCATGTTATAAATTGTAACGGAAAAAGTGAAACTGTCAAAACCCACCAAGTCAAGGAGGAAAACTGTCAAATTCTGCTAAGTCATCAGCCAATGTGGAAACGTGATTCTGTTTTCGTTTGCAAGAAGGAACCAATCACAGTCAAGCTTTTATAGCCTGTTTAGCTTTTGCTTTCTCCAACTCAAGATGGGGGATGTGGTAACACATTGGGTTCTAGTTGGTTGGTTTGGGCAGTTCAGAAAAGTGTACTGATAGTGATACCATAAAAGGGGATTTGAACCGATGGACTCAAGTTTATGTTGTCATTGTCATAGCAGCTATTCAACCACTGTGCTATCTGTAGCATTGAGTTGCATGTAGAGTGGGTCACAAGTCAAATACCTTCACCTATTGAGCAACAGGGCTGGTTTAAACACTGTCAAAACCTGCTGAATTACCACTCCACTTTCAAAACCTGCTAAGTCAAAACTTTGTTTTGCAAAATCAAATCATTGCAATCATTTCTTTAAAAAAAAAAAATGAATTGCCTCATGGATTATGCCTTCAAGGCTAATAGTTTCAGTATAGTGAAAATTGGCATCTATGGAAGATAATTTCTATGCCCACCAAAAACTTAGATTTTTCTAAAAAATGGACCAACTTGACTTAGAAGGCTTTGTAAGTGGACGCCTCATATACATATGAGGCCCTTTGAGGCCATAATCTGGAAGTGGAAAGAACATAATTTCACCATAAACCAGCCACAACCAGGCGCTCCTTGCAAGATTTCTGACAGAGGAGTCAAAAGAATAATCAGAAGAGTTGTCCAAGAGCCAAGGACCATTCGCGGAGAGCTTCAAAAAGACCTGGAATTAGCATGTGCAGTTGTTTCAAAGAAAATAATAAGTAATGCACTTAACTGCCATGGCCTCTGTGCACACTCACCTCGCAAGACACCATTGCTGAAGAAAAAGCATGTGGAAACTCGTTTAAAGTTTGTGGCGCAACATTTGGACAAGCCTATGAAATACTGGGAGAATACAGTCTGGTCATTTGAGACCGAAATTGAACTCTTTGGATGTCAAAGCACGCACCATGTCTGGAGGACAAACGGCACTGCACATTACTCCCAAAATACCATACCGACAGTGAGGTTTGGAGGTGGGAACATCATGGGGTGGGGCTGTTTTTCAGCATATGGCACTGGCAGACTTCATATAATTGAAGGAGGGATTAATGGAGAAATGTACCAAGACATTCTTGATAAGAATCTGCTGCCATCAACCAGGATGCTGAAGATGAAACGAGGGTGGACATTTCAGCAAGACAATGATCCCAAACACACAGCCAAGGAAACTCTCAAATGCTCGAAGGCGAAAGAAATTAAAGCTGCGAGAATGGCCCAGTCCATCACCCGACTCGAATCCAATTGAAAATCTATAGAAAGAACTGAGATCAAAGTTCATAGAACAGGCCCCCGGAAACTTCAATATTTTAAGACAGTTTGTGTGGAGACCAAAATCACAACTGAGCAATGCATGCAACTAGTTTCTCCATACATGAGGTGTCTTCAAGCTGTCATTACCAACATAGGCTTTCCTACTAAGTATTAAGTGTCATTGCATGAATAGACCATGCAAAATCTGCAAAAAGTGATAACCTGCGGTCCTGGGCTAAACAGTAGGCAGCAGACACCCTAGTCTTTTTATAAAAAAATATAAAATGCTGCACACTCCAAGGCATTATGAATATGTTAACCCCTTAACCTCTTAACCGTTACCTGCATTTTCTCAAATTTGGCCTGGATTGGTATACCACATTTCAAATGCTCGCTGCTCCCACGTACAATGGTTCTATTACACATGTATGGTCTCATTGGAAAGATAAGACATAGAGGTTTTCAATGAAATGCATCATAAAATGTTGTGACTTACTGTCAGAGAGTAATTGAGACTAGAATAAAGAGATATATTTCCGCTTGAATCATACACCTCTGAACAGGACTTTGCCTATTAATTTGGGTGTGTGGGGTGAATTTTCAGAGGCTACCAGGCCATGGCCACAGGTCTCGTGCATCAAGTTGATCCCAAAGGAATGAAAAATGAATATTTTACAGATTTATTTGTAAATGTATGTCCATTCGTTTTTGATTGGAGCACTTTGATCAACCCCATGTCCTCATACTTGTCCACAAGCCATAATACCAGGTTTTGTGGCTGGATAAGACCACGGATTATTTATACTAGGTTAGGTTAAGCGTCTTTATTTATATATTATATAAATGCTTGCTAGCCCATAAAGAGGCAAGTCAAGGTCATCCCCCATCTAAACAGCCCCACCACCTCACACCCGCTTCTCAACTGGCTCCGCGGCAGCAGCAGTATTGAACTTCCCCTGTTATTGACACTTGACACACATTCCAATTACCTAGTTTCAAAATGGCAACCATGGCTGCTGGCAGTAATGAATCCCAGGCCACAATGGCGATAAAATGCGGGTTTTTCAATGTCTCTTCTGCCATTGCATGTGGTTTAATGAAGAAGTATCCAAAAGAGAATAGTTGTATTGCTTTGAGAAAGTTCGACAAATCCATTCAAAGCCATGTTTTGGGGCCTGGAAGTTCCCCTTAGACGAGAACATGGAAAGCAGGGCCCACGACTGCCACTGGAGAAGGAGTGTGATCTCATTGCACTACGTGCTGGGCTATTGACCGATCCCAAGCCCCGCCTCCCATTGTTACTGTTGCTAGGTCGGACAACTAACCAGGAAACTTCAGCCTTGCCTGAGTTCAAAACAACAAGCATAGCGGCGCCGGTTCTGTTCACTGATGTGCTGCATGCGAGTCGGTGTTATTTTGGCATCGAAATTTTGTCTCCCTAAATATGTGCTTTTTGGAGGATGGAAATCGGCACACTTACTAATGGGAAGATCGAAATGTGACTGGGTGTGAACGGTGCGAGCAGAAAAGTTGACGTGACCGAGGCTTTTAATGACCCTATAATAAGATATGTGCTTGGAAGTTTTCCCCATTATAAGGAACGTCGATCAATGTCAGTATACGTTATCAAATTACTCTCTGGTTTCCTCACTTCATTGTACCCTGGTTAAGCATATTTGCTGTCAGCCTAATTGTTCATATTGAATCATATGGCTCATGCCAACATTGTTAAAAGGAAGTGCTAGTTAACACTGGCTACTCCTTTCCTCAGCTTCATCTTTGCCCCTGTCCCGTTAAAACACTGCTCTCAAAAATTATCACTGCACAGCACGGATTGAGGGGACAGAGAAAACTTTTTTCTCCTGATTTCTAGCTAACAGCCAAACCTTTCTCCCCTCCTTGTCTTTTTGAACTCTGTATAAACAGACAAAGCGACTTGTCCACTGTTTTAAATATTATGCAGGTAAGAAGTATTGTCGTTGAATGTCAGTTACAAGCAGCTAGCTTGTTAGCCACCTTGTTCATTTTATTGACTGCTTAGTGAATGCAGTCCTCGCGACGGTAAGGGTACCAAGGTAGCTCGCTCGTGACCATTATCAATCGCTAGCGTTTGTTGTTAGTCAGCGGTCTATTCAAGTCAATGGGACAGCTAATTAGCTAGCTAGCATGAAACGTTTTATTACAGCCCTTCAAATGAATATTGCTGCAAAAGGCATGAGAATACAACTGCATAGGTTTGTTTGATAAAAGTGCCTTCTGTAATATTCTTGTGTCGTAAATTGTAATTATCTTGTGAGATTTATCACCAATGAAAACGACACTAATTTCACAACTGTTTCAGATCTTTTTTTAAATTAGTTTAGGAATGCATTAAAAAGCTTATTATGGTTTCGGAAATGGAATTAAAAAAAACACGCTTTTAACATGGTCGGCATATCGAGTGTCTGTTACATGTTACATAGTTTTACCATCGTCAGAAACCCAGAATGCCTGGTTTGACTGCTGCCTGAGGTGAAAGTTGTCCGAGGTTTGGTCAGACCCCTGCTTGCCCCATTGTGACGTAGCTGAAAGTGGGCGGGGCTTGGGATCGGTCAATTCCATGCTGTTGACAAGGACATCACAATCTGTCCAGCACACAGATGCAAGCTTGACCTTAACTGGAGCAGAAGTGCCAGCACCCCCTCCACCACTCAAGACGTTGGCCGCATCAAGAACACACAGTTTGGGCATCGAAATCAGAAGAAATTTTTGATATTTGGAACGTTTGACTGCCGATTGGATCAGGTAGGTACTTGCAAATTTAATAATGGTGCAAGGCTAAGGCTTAGTAGCCTGGTAAAACCGGACTCTGCTTCTTCGCTTTGCTTCGTACACAGAGTCTGGGCAGTCGTCATTGACTAGTGTTTACTTCCTGGTGGGTGGGCACTTGTCTGAAGTTTAAAATCATTGGTGTACCCATAAACTAATCACTAACGTTTGGCGATGACGTATGTTATGCGCCGGCTCAGCCGCCTAGTACTTCTGCTGTAAAAACAGTCCTTCATATCAGGAATGCAGCGAAAACAAACTGATCAGTCCATCAAAGTTAATAATGTACCCATACATATGCCCATCTACCAAATTTTAGCCTTCACTCATTCACTTAAAAGACCCAAAGGTGCTCTTTCTGTTCTCCTTACAAGAAACAAACTGTTGAGCTATTGTTTTTCCTGCAGATACTGCTGATGTTAAAAAAACAGTGTCTAGAGATACGGCAGTTTTATGGGTACGGCTGTCGACTTGAAGGGATTAGGATAAGGATTAGGGATTATGGTTAGGGTTAGGGTTAGGGGCCAGGGTTAGGGTTAGGGTTAGAGTTAGGATCAGGGCTAGGTTAGGGCAGGGTTTGAAATTGGGACTGCTGTACTTCTCTACATTGAAATGCATTGGAAAACTGCCGTACCCATAGCAACTGCCTAAAAAAAAACGTAATGTAACCAACGGCAGAGTCGGCGAGAATAACGCATTATTTACATCAGGACGAAATCTGCGTTGACACGAAAACTGAATCGTTAGCCATTCTTGCGCTAACATCATACCGAGCTCGCTGTCTAACTTTATAGCAACACAGTTTGGCTCTAAGCGTTTGGCTGTCTCAGACAGCCATTTCATTCATGGATAATGACAACATAGCACTGAGATAGCGAATAGGTCTTGTGACACGAACAAAAACACGGCTTTTAAAAAATTTGCTGCTAACTTAAATAGTGTGAAATTCGCGGGCAATGTAACACTAGAAGCTACAAGCTAGCTGAGGTGGTTCGGCTGTCTCTCACAGAGATGACCAGGGTGCCTATTTCATGATGGCTATTAAGTAGTAGGGTGTAGTGCTACAACATCATTTCCATTCAAAAAAACTAACCAAACATTCATCTTGTTGTGGCTATAAGTCGCTGATACCCGGGATTTTCTCCACGACAGAGCGAATGGCCTCCCCTGTATCAATGTCCATAGCCACTGTTGATTTCGGAGACTAAAATTTCAAACTCAGCGCAGCTGCAACATCATGGCTCTCGACCACGCCTTCTGTTCGTTGGTTGGTCCGGTGTACTTTCTGCTGAGGTAAACGAGGCTGGCGGAGTCAGGCTAAAGGCTTAGGCCTATATTTGAACGTATGCCATGACAATGCACAGTCGCATGCATTATTGCAGCCACATCGTTATCCCATGGGCACAAAGTAGCCTTATCAACCACAAGGTCTATGAGAGGAGTAGAGACTGGGAGGTAGGAAAACCCTGGGTTGGTGGCTAAGAAAATCAAAGCTCGTTTTGTGAAGGAGGACTGGCTAACTACCCCGCAGGTTTCAAGCTTCTTCTCCCATCTCTCTGTCCAGCATAAGTGTCACCACTTGACTTAAGATAATACTGACATTCCTTTAGATGACTAACACCTGTTGGCCTTCTCCATGACAACAAGATTGGGTCAGTCCATATCTAAGCATCCAGACCCTCCCAGATGACCCCTTAGAAATTTCTCAAAAAATTCATATGGGTACCTCTGGTGGACTTATGAAATAATACTAAGTATTAGACTAATATCCCTAATAGTTTTGAAGTGATGGCCTGTCACAATTTTAAGTATTTTTTTTTAATTTTGACGAAATTGGGCTTCCACTGCTCCTCTATTATTTAACCTACAGATCAGATTTTTGGTTTCCCTAACCAACTTTTCCCCTAGAATCAGAATTTCTGGTCAGATTAGGTGTATCTACCTTGCTTGCTCCACAATAGGGCTCCAAAGTTGGCCGAAAAGCCAAAAATCGCAAAAATTGCTGTACTTTTTAAATGCTACAGATCAGAAAGTTTAGGGAACTCAAGCTTGAAATTTTTTTTGTGACCATTCCTGATATGGGTAATCCACTTTAATCTTGTTTGTATATTGGCAGGAATGAGAAGAAAAAAATTTGTTTTATTTTGCTCGTTTTTCATTTTACAGAAAAAATAGCAATTTTGAAGTCAATGGTTCACCATGTGCGCAAGTGACCACATCCTTCAAATCTTTACCATAGATTGCTATAGTTGTCAACTTCATCTGACAAAAAAATTGGGATGGTGTTCAGCCTAGTTTATTTTTTGTGAATTTTTCAATAGACACACCATATTGGCCATTTAAACGCACCATCATACATCATATAATGCTATAGATTTGTTGAAAGTATGAATATTAAGTAATGTTCAGTTCATCATGTTAAAACTTGAACAAATAATGAAATCTTGAGACAAGCACAAACTTGTTTCATCTTACACCATCATTAAATCTGTAATCTGAGGTAAGTGAAGTGTGATGACTTAATCCATAATTCGTCTGAACTCGTTTTGGTATTGCGTAATGATGACCAGTATAAAAGAGCTCCAATGATCAGATTTTCATAATCACTCAAACCATGGAGGGTAAGAAGGATTTACCACAGTGTGACTTAGGCACCAAATTGGGTGATGAATGTCACAATACACGTATGGCAAGAAAAACTGGCTTCTTCAGAGTGGATACCTTAAGCAATGAGGATCAAGAATTGCTCGCCTGGAGATCTGGAGTTATGCTTGAGGAAATTGAGCAAATTTGTTTTCATCATGAGAAGATGTTTTTATCTCGGTTCGTGAGTGAACAGTGCACATGTGCAGATCCAGGAAATATTCATACCAAACAGATTTCATGTAAGTGTAATTTCCATGTTTTGGTGTAGCAATTGTATAAGTTTATGCAAATCTGTAATGGAATCAGGATAATGTGTGATTTTTAGTCCTCTAAGTTCCTGGCAGTGAATGTAAATTTGATAGTTAGCAATGTTAGCAAAAATTACATAATGAGATTAAAAGCAGCATTCTTATGGTCTCTCAGTTTAACTTTCTAAAAATTGAGACTAGAAGTAATGAAACTATTTTCTAATTTTTTCATTGATTGAGATTGCAAAACATGCAGTTTAATTCTGGTACAGAGGCTGAACCTAATTTTAAAATGCATTCTTGAAGTTACAACTCAGGATAGGAAAAAATTTAATACCAAATTTTTTAAAGATATGCTATACATTATTTCCAGGATCTCTTCATGCCATTGACAAAGTCGCAGCCAAGGCCTTGGGTTTGAAGTCAGGACAGAAGCTCTGCATCAGCTGTCATAAAGACTACATAGATCGCAGCAAACAAGAACCCCCGAATTCATAAAGGGTGTTTTTCCCTTGATCACGGTTAACTTGGCTAAACAGTGTATAAACAGGTGATGATCGAGCGGACAAATTTAGGCCCGAATTCATAAAGAGAGATCAGATCAGCTGCTGTTTATCCAACGTACATGGTTAGCCACACCTGTCTTAAGTAACAAAAGAAATTCTAATCGTCCCAAGGGGCTTGTTTATCTCGTGTACAAGCTACCAATTCTCTGTTAGCTTGCTTGTGTGGCTGGACGTATGACCATGGATCTCTTGCGCATAATTGAAATAGCACAGGAAGAGAGGGCTGACCAAAGGCAAGGTGCCGAATTTAGGGTTTTCAAAGACAGGACGAATCCTTTAGAAGAGTATAGCAACACGAAATTTGTCAAGCGATACAGAATTTCCAAAGAATCATACCGTTATATTCTAGACCTAATCAAAGCAGACATTGACCATCCCACAAGACGAAACCATGCCTTTCTTCCAGTACCAACTATGTATTGCCCTTTGCTTTTATGCATGTGGGGCATTCCAAATGGTTGTTAGTGATATGTGTGGTGTATCACAGGCTACCTGCTGTCGAGTAGTTTGTCGTGTTACCGAGGCTATATATGCCAAGAAAAACCACTTCATGTCATGCAGAGTGTCACCTGACACCACTACACATCGGGTAAGCGGGGACTTGTACACGGATGGATAAACACCCGATTATGTTCTACCTGAATTGCGCTAGTCACAGGAGTTTATCCACACGCGTACTTCTCTGTTTTAGCCACCGTACAGTAGTTGTACGTGACTAAAATAATCGGGTGATCATCACCCTTTATGAATTCGGGCAGAAGATTCCAGCATAATGGAACCAGAACCCGGACGGAGCTCCACACAGGATGAGCCCATGGAGGAGTTCCAATCGCATGAGCTGCTACGGGAGGACCTGAACACCGCTGCTGATGTACTGGGATGTTCGCCGATTAAATATGTAAGTCCAAAAGACAAAAAAGGGTACATCAAGAGAAAAGTTGAAAACATCAAAGATGCTGCACAGTCTAAGCTATGTGACTTAATGGATATTCCTGAAGAAATGGATATTGATAAAACCCCCGAGGATTGTCTAAAATGTAAAGATCTGGACCATTTAATTGAATTACTCACTGCTAAATGCAAGGTGTCCTCAACAAAGGAAAAGATTTAAATTTTGACCCTAGCACCAGACAGCTGGTCCAGGAGTAAAACTGCTACAACTTTTGGAGTCAGTCAGCATGTGGTGAGGACAGCTAGGCAACTAAAAAAAGAAAAAGGAATCTTGAGTGAACATGATGCCAAAATTGGACATAAGACTGCTGAAGACACCGTTACAAAAGTTGTAAATCTTTATGAATCCGATAAATTTTCAAGATTATGCCCAGGGAAAAAAGATTTTGTGTCAGTTGCCTCACCTGAAGGGAAAATTCAAAAGCAAAAGAGACTACTTCTAAATAATCTTAATGAAATGTATGCAGCGTTTAAGGAAAGGTATGATGACAAAATTGGCTTTTCAAAATTTTGTGAATTGAGGCCAAAGTGGTGTGTTCCAGTGGGGCCAAAGGGGACTCACTCAGTGTGCGTTTGCCAGTACCATCAAAATTCCAAATTGCTGTTAGATGCTCTGCCATTCAAAATTGATTTACATGATGCACTGTCAAAAATTGTTTGTAATCTTGAGAGTAGAAACTGTATGCTTCATGCATACGAGCAGTGTCCAGGGAAAGAGGCTTTGAGTAAATACCTGGATGAGCAATTCAGTTCTTTAGAATATGGCGTTGATGAGACTGTGTACAAAGTACAAACAGTGGGTCCATACAGACCGAACAACTTTAGTTAGTTTGGAAGCTACTGTTGAAGAGTTTATTGACAAAATATGTGAATCACTCAATCACCTGACTCAACATCACTTCTGTTATGGCCCCAATTTGTTATGGCGTCACGGACAGCAAGGGATGACAGACAAAATTCTTCAACTTCAACAGATTTAATTAAACAAACACTTAGAATTAATCTACACTCTACCCTACTGACCAAGATTGAAATTAAAAAAAACATAGTTACAGTCCCTTGGTAATTGAGATGGGCTGCTATGTTGCGATGTCCTGGGACAGGAAAATGCTCCAACACAGGCAAAAATCCACAAAAAGCTTCACAGGTCTTGAAAAGAGTGACAGGTCTGTTCAAATGTATCCTTCCACAATTTCTCCTTGCAATTTCTCCTACTACCACCTACTACTCTCTCAATTTTTCTCCTTATATACTCTTTTCCAGCCCCCTCTGAGGCATGCCCGGGACATGCCCCAAACCTAGCTCCAGACTGGGCTTAACAAAAAAAATGTCAATACTGCCATCTAGTGGCTTTTTTTTACCCCCCACATTACACCTCCATTCCAAAAGGGAAAAATTTTGACTCATAAAGGCAAAATTTTTCTTTTCAATACAAAAATGGTTAAGTAGACACTTGTGTATATATACATATAATACAATATGCTAATAAACACGTGATATATATACACATACTCAAACACGGGATAAGCAATCAGCAATTACATTGTCAGTACCCTTAACATGCTTAATTTCCAAGTCAAACTCCTGTAAAATCAAACTCCAATTCAACAATCTCCAATTTTTGTTTTTCATCTTACTCAAAAACATTAACGGATTGTGGTCAGTATATACAATCGTTGGCTTTTGCCCTGTACAAAACATAAACTTCAAAGTGTTGTAAGGATAGAACCAGAGCCAACAGCTCCTTCTCAATTGCGGAATAGTTCTTTTGGTGGCGATTGAACTTCCTGGAGAAGTATGCCACAGGATGCTCAATGTCATCAGAGTCACTTCTCTGTAGGAGCACAGATCCACAAGCTTGGTCGTTAGCATCGACCGCCATGGAGAACGGCTTGTTGAAGTCAGGAGATTTGAGCACGGGGAAGTGACATAGCAGAGACTTCAGGCGATCGAAGGCTCTTTGGCCTGCTTCATCCCAAGTGAACTTTACGCCTTTCTTCAGTTGGTTGGTGAGACTGAGAGCAATCTCAGTAAAGTTCTTGCAGAACTTGCGGTAGTACCCGATCATTCCAAGGAAGCGGCGCAAAGCTTTTTTGTTGTCAGGAACTGGAAAGTCCATGATGGCTTGGACTTCAGCATTTATGGGTACCACCTTACCCTGGCCTATGACGTAGCCAAGATGCGTGACAGTAGCACAACCAAAGTCACTCTTGTTCAGGTTAACAGTCAGGTTAGCCTGGGTCAAGCACTGGAACAACGTCTCTACATCTTTCAGATGTTCTTCCCAGGAGTCACTCCATGTGATCAGGTCGTCGATGTACGCACCCGTGCGTGGCAATCCGGCGATTGTAGACTGTATCATCCTTTGGAACGTGGCTGGGGCATTTTTCATGCCAAAGTGTAGGACTTCATACTGGTATAACCCAAATGGTGTGGCAAAAGCAGAGGTGCTCTTGGCCCTCTCAGTTAAAGGCACACATCAATAACCCTTCAATAAATCAATCTTGGTCAGAAACTTTGCTTGCCTTACTCTATCGATACAGTCATCAATCCTAGGTATTGGAAACACATCAGTTCTAGTTACAGCATTGACTTTGCGATAATCTGTACAGAATCTAGTACTTCCATCAGGTTCTGGAACTAGAACACAGGGTGAACTCCAATCTGAGTTAGAGGGTCTGATAATATCATGTTCTAACATGTACTCAACCTCTTTTGCAGCAATCTTTCTCTTTTCAGGATTCATCCGGTATGGATGCTGTTTTATTGGTTTGGCATCACCAACATCTACATCATGAGAGGCTATTGAAACTCTCTTTGGAACATCAGGAAATAGATCTTTATATTTCTTGATTAACCTCTCAAACTGATCTTTCTGTGAGGGTTCTAAGTGCAGGAGTTTTACATCAAGATTTTGCAACACTTCAGAATTTGACAATTTACATGAAAGAACTTCAGCCTTAATTCTAGGTTCATCATCTTGAAACTCCCCCTCATCTTCACAAGTCTCAGCCATAGGAGGATCTGAAGTGACAGCTGCAACCCTAGCATTCCGATCATGATAAGGCTTCAGCATGTTAATGTGACACAACTGTTTTGGCTTTCTCCTATCTGGAGTCTTCACAATGTAATTGAGATCATTGAGTTTTGTCAGAATTTCATAAGGACCATGAAATCTAGCCTGCAATGGATTGGACTGCAAGGGAAACAACACAAGGACCTTGTCTCCTGGTTTAAACTCACGGCTTCTAGCCTTATGATCATACCAAGTTTTCATTTTTCCCTGACTTGATTTCAAGTTCTCTTTGGCTAGGTCGCAAGCTGCACGCAGTCTTTCCTTGAACTTGCTAACATAGTCTAACAGACTGATATGCGGCTCTTTCTCTTGCCATTGTTTACCCAACAATAGCAAAGGTCCTCTCACTTCATGGCCAAACACTAGCTCAAACGGACTGAATCCAGCAGACTCCTGCACTGCTTCTCTAGCTGCAAACAACAGCAAATGAACACCTTCATCCCAGTCTTTCTCATGGTCACAACAATAAGTCCTCATCATTGCCTTGAGAGTGGAATGAAACTGCTCTAAGGCACCCTGACTCTCTGGATGATAGGCACTGGAAAGAATCTGCTTCGCACCTAGTTCATACACAACCTGCTGAAACAATCTGGAAGTGAAATTGCTACCTTGATCAGACTGAATTTCCCTGGGAAGGCCAAACAACGTGAAGGACTTTATCAAAGCCTTCGAGACTGCAGTTGCCTTGATGTTGCGTAGAGGTATGGCTTCAGGGAATCTGGTAGATGCACACATGATTGTCAACAAGTACTGATTTCCAGATCTAGTCTTGGGTAATGGACCAACACAATCAACAATGACCTTGGAGAAGGGCTCCCCAAATGCTGGGATAGGCTGCAATGGAGCTACGGGTGGGTCTAACTGGTGTTTTCCAACTACCTGACAAGTGTGACAGGTTTTGCAAAAGTTGGAAACATCTTTCCAAGTCCAGGCCAGAAGAAGTGTTTCATGATCTTGTCAACAGTCTTGTTAACACCAAGATGACCTCCTAAAGGCAAACTCTGAGCCATTGTTAAGATCTCATTCCTGTAGACCTTCGGAACAACAATTTGCTTGACCACTGCCCAATCTGCATTGGCAGGGATATCAGGAGGGCGCCACTTCCGCATCAACACTCCATCCTTGAGATAATACCCAACTGAACTGCGTCTATTTCTTCATCAGGAAGGGCTCTCTTCTTTAGTACACAAATTTCAGGATCATTGGTTTGCTCCTGAATCAACCGCTTTCTGGACAGAGACAAGTCTCCAGACACATCAGAATCACCAGACCCATCTGACTGGCTGAATAGAGAACTGATAAAAGTGTCTGATAAGTCCTCAAATGGAGAAACCGTAGTAGGCTGAACAGAGTCATGAGGCGAACCACCTGAGTCATGACTATTCAATGTGCTGGACGGCACCACATCATCTTCTTCTTGAGCCTTCTTGGCCATAGCACGAGTCACTGCACAGGAAGGATACAGAGATGGGTCTTCATCGCCATCTTCAGTGCTCGGCTGTGAAGTAAGATGAACAGGGGGAACTACATTGCCCCCAGCCAGGTCACTGCCTAGCAACAGAGAAACACCCTTGACAGGTAGACTTGACATAAGTTCCACCTTTACCTGTCCTGTAACTAAATCTGACTTGAAGAATACAGAGCGCAGGGGAACAGATAGAGTCCTCCCTTCAATACCTTGTACAAGTATGAAATCCCCAGAAGCGGTCTCATCACGTAACTCCAAGGAGTCCATCAACAAAAGTGACTGAGAAGCTCCGGTATCCCTTAGGATATATATGGGGACAGGAGGAGAATGCTCATTCAGAGCCACAAATCCCTCTGACACAAATGGAAGAAATTCCTCCCTCACAAAGTCAGCAGTATCAGGCTTCTTAACCTCTCGGAGCAGGCAATTTAGCAGATCGGTCATCTACTACAGGGGTTTCTAACCTTGTCTTCACAAAGGCATTGGGTTTGGTATCCTTTTATTTTTCTTTCTTAGCTTTAAGGAACCAACAGTTAGTTGTAACATGACCAGATTTCTTGCAATAATTGCAAACTAGACCACTTTTGTCCCTTTCAGCTTTCACACTTTGATCAGACCTTTGACTGGATTTCTGAGCACCATCACCAGATTTGTCTTTGTCTTTGGGTGAGGAATCTTGGGTATCACCGTAACCTTTCCTCTGAAATTGGGACCATCTATTGTTACTGCTAGACTGAAATTTGGACTTATGTGTGAGAACATATTCCTCTGCAAACTTGGCAGCTGATTGCAAATTCAGTGCTTGCTTCTCATTAAGGTAGGTCTTATTATCATCTTTGACACAGTTCTTGAATTCTTCAACTAACACCATCTCTTTTAGTGAGTTGAAATCATCCTTGACCTCCATAGAAGTACACCAGCGCTCAAAGCAAACCTTCTTCTCGTTAGCAAATTCCACATAAGTCTGATTGTCAGATTTCTTCAGACCTCTGAATTTCTGTCGGTAAGCCTCTGGAACCAACTCATAAGCTGTCAAAATAACCTTTTTGACAACCTCATAATCAGAGGAATCATCTGCAGACAAAGCCGAATAGGCTTGTTGAGCTTTACCCTTGAGGACAGTTTGCAACATCAGAGGCCAGTGTTCCTTTGGCCACTGACAACTCTTAGCTACCTTCTCGAAGCACTGGAAATACTTATCAACCTCCTTCTCTGAGAATGGTGGCACCAGCTTTACCTCCTGGCTAGCCCAAAATTTGTTTTCAGCTTGCATTTTGATTTTTAGTAGCTCCATTTGGAGCCTTTCTTCTCTATCTAATTTTTCTAAATCGAAATCTCTCTGTCTCTGTCTCTCTCTTTCTGCTCTTTCCTCTTTCTCTCTTTCTTTTTTCTCTTCTCTTGCTAATTTTTCTAACTCAAACTGCCTTTTTTTCAAACTGTTTTTCTTTTTCCTCCCTTTCAATCTCTAGCATTTTTAATTTAAGTTCCAATTCTACATTTGGATTTTCCACTGGAAACTGTTCCAGATCTCCTGGTGCAAACACATTTTCATCAATGTAATTTTCAACAATCTCTCTAGCCAGCCTTGCTTTTTGCATGGCTGGTTTTACATCTGTCAGCTCTAACTGTCTGCATATTTCTAGCAGTTCTGTCTTTTTAAAAGACTCCAAAACCTCTACGGTTGGTGATGCCAAGAAATCATCCATTGCTGTTGATCTGTCAATATATATCTAGGAAAATTCAAAAAACAATTTCACAATTTGAAATTTTAGATTTTCAATAAATGACTCGCACAATGGTCTATCCCGGACCCGAGCCCCCAATTTGTTATGGCCCCAATTTGTAATGGCGTCACGGACAGCAAGGGATGACAGACAAAATTCTTCAACTTCAACAGATTTAATTAAACAAACACTTAGAATTAATCTACACTCTACCCTACTGACCAAGATTGAAATAAAAAAAAAAATAGTTACAGTCCCTTGGTAATTGAGATGGGTTGCTATGTTGCGATGTCCTGGGACAGGAAAATGCTCCAACACAGGCAAAAATCCACAAAAAGCTTCACAGGTCTTGAAAAGAGTGACAGGTCTGTTCAAATGTATCCTTCCACAATTTCTCCTTGCAATTCCCTACTACCACCTACTACTCTCTCAATTTTTCTCCTTATATACTCTTTTCCAGCCCCCTCTGAGGTATGTCCGGGACATGCCCCAAACCTAGCTCCAGACTGGGCTTAACAAAAAAAATGTCAATACTGTCATCTAGTGGCTTTTTTTTTTCTTCCCACATTACACTTCACTGCCAAATCCCAATCAAAATCTTTGGAATTTTTCAAAAACAACCTTGATGCTAACACAGCTCTAATGCTTCTCGATTTTGCCGAAAATTACAGTTTTGTAGTTCAGGATGCTGTTCAAGGGCATCATTGGGACAATTCCCAAGCCACTCTGCACCCTTTTGTTATGTACATGAAGGATGTTGAGTCAGGTGACCTTCAGTGTGTCATTATGTGTGTCCTATCAGACTGTCTCAAGCATGATGTTTTGACTGTACATGCTTTTACTACCAAAGTTCTTGCTTCAGTCAGACAGAAATACCCACATTTGTCAAAAATTATTTATTTTAGCGATGGTGCTGCAAGTCAATATAAGAACTTCAAAAATCTAGCCAATGTTTGTTACCACTACAAAGGTCATAATTTGCTTGCAGAGTGGCACTTTTTTGCCACTAGTCACGGTAAAAGTCCGTGTGACGGTGTAGGTGGCACAGTCAAGAGACTTGTAGCTCATGCCAGTTTGCAGGCAGTTACAAACAACTAAATTCTGAATGTAACAGACATGTTCAATTGGTCAAAAGAACACACTCATGGTATTGAGTTCTTCTTGGTGAATCAGACCTCAGTTGAAGAAAATTCTGTGAACTTTAGACTAGCTGAACGCTTTGCTGAATGTAAAACAGTGGCTGGTATAAGATCCCACCATAGCTTTGTTCCTGTCACAGACACCACATTACACATGAGGAGATTGTCATCAGATGAGGCTTATACAACTGTTAAAGTCAATACAGCTCATCAAGATGAGGCCAATTTTGATTGCTATCAGCCTGGAAAATACGTAGCTTGCGTGTATGATGATGAATGGTTTATCGGTAATGTCAAAGATAGGTCTGAAGAACACTCAGATGTACTTGTGACTTTTATGAAAAAGTCAAAAAACAATGTGTTTTCATGGCCAGCCAGATCTAGGAAAAATGAATGCCACATACCATTTCAGGATGTAATTTGTGTTATTGATGCACCTTGTGTTCAGGGCAGAAGTGCTCGATGTTACGGAATAAGTGCTAGTGATCTACGCAAAATTGAGAGACTTTTTCAATCAAGATTTGTTCAGAGAGTGTAAGAATACAGTCTGGTGTTCACTTTGGCCATGCAGTTCTGTGGCTACTGCTGTCTTAATTCTATATTTATGTTATTGGAACTGTAATTCTATTGTAATTCATTAAAGATATGAAATGATAACAATTGTGATATCTATGTCATACTAAGAATTTATGATGTGGAGTCTCTAGTACTCATTTAATTTCATTTTTGATGTACTAATTGTGTATTTTGGTTACTTGCATACATTCCTTGTAAACTTTCATTTCTGTCAGTGGGATAGATGTACTGAAAGTGTTTAACTGTATAAAACAAAAACCACGTGAACCATTCCAATGTAGTAGTCGTACATGTACTCCATTGTTAAGCTTCAAATAAAACAATGATTTTGCTTGAAAAATTGTATTGAAGTTATTTTTTGCATGTATTTAGCTGTTTCAAAGAGCCTAGATGTGCCAAATGTGCTGAATTTGGCAATTGATGCTACACGATGCTGAATTTTCATCAATATCTGCTCGAAATAGGTAACATCATTCAAAAAATTGCAGTAAAAAAACCAGGCTGAACACCATCCCAATTTTTTGTCAGATGAAGTTGACAACTATAGCAATCTATGGTAAAGATTTGAAGGATGTGGTCAATTGCGTACATGTTGAACCATGGACTTCAAAATTGCTATTTTTTCCGTAAAATGAAAAACGAGCAAAATAATAAAAAAAAATTTTCTTCTCATTCCTGCCAAGATACAAACAAGATTAAAGTGGACTACCGATGAGAGGTATCAGGACTGGTCACAAAAAAAATTTCAAGCTTGAATTCCCTAAACTTTCTGATCTGTAGCATTTAAAAAGTACAGCAATTTTTGCGATTTTTGGCTTTTCAGCCAACTTTGGAGCCCTATTGTGGAGCAAGCAAGGTAGATACACCTAATCTGACCAGAAATTCTGATTCTAGGAGAAAAGTTGGGACAGAGAGACCAAAAATCTGATCTGTAGGTCAAATAAGAGAGGAGCAGTGGAAGCCCAAATTTGGACGAAACACAATTTCGTCAAAATTTAAAAAAACAAAACAAAATTGTGACAGGCCATCACTTCAAAACTATTAGGGATATTGGTCTAATACTTGGTATTATTTCATAAGTCCACCAGAGGTACCTATATGAATTTTTTGAGAAATTTCTGAGGGGGTGACCCAGGAATTTTCTGATTTTCTGGATGCCTTCACTTGGACTGACCCGATTGCAACTGCAGGCAAAGGTCATCGATCAGGCGGATCTGTGAACTCTTAGTAAGTCTGAAGTGGTTCAAATGGATTCTATATCTTGCCTATTGACTGACAACGTGGATACTTTGGTTGTCTCGTAAAGTTTTGTTCATTCTCTCTCTGATTGTCTGTGGTACCATTATCATGATTATTGGCTGGATTTAGGCATACTGGCATCATCTTTTTTTGTGGAGTTACAGGACCTGTTGGGCCCAAAACTGTAACATATTTGTTACTAAATATTTTGAAATACAGATGAATTTCAACAGATTTTTTTCTGTTTTTGTTCTTCACTTCCTCATGCAGGCTACTCTAGTTGCTGCCATACAAGGCCATTCATTCTTGAACTGTTGGGTAATAGAAAATGGCACCACTCCCGCTAACATAGTCAAGTCCTAGACTGCCTCATGACTGGACTTTCTGGACTCTATTTTGACTAATCCTAAAGTTTGAAAAAAAAAAAAAGCTGAAACAAGGTGTTCAGGTCTATATTGGGTTGTTGCCAATCTGTTCATAGAGTAAGTAGTTAGTCAAAGACAGTCTGGGCCATATGAAAGGTTTATGAAATATTGGGTTGTACATTGAAAAATGCCTAGCATGTCCCTTTGCTCCCTGGGAAACAGCCATATTTATGATAGAATACCCTTAGTCTTCATGTGTTGGCATTATAATTGAATGGATAAGGCCAGGGCAGATAAAATAACATAGGCAGTGTTGCTTGTTTAGTGTACAGGTTTGTTGTTCCACATACAGCATATAGATGGCAGCAGAGGAAAATGATGAAATATACTCCTCATTTCTGGTGCTACTACTAAGTATTGAGTAGAGCAGCAAGTTTTTTTATTTCTGATTCTGAAATAGCAAGTCATTAGCCACCATTGCCTCCATAGTTTGTAGTTTCTACCCCTGTGGCAGACAACTTATAAGCTGTTGAATGGGCCAATACACAATTCCAAATTTTGAGGTAGGGGAAATATCTCGATAGATAACTGGCATATTTGGAGATATTTTTTCATCATTCTCAGCAGTTTGGTAGGCCATCCTATGGGCAACATTCATACAAAGGGGCAATGATGACCCGAATTAACCCCTTGAAAATCCTTCAAAAATGGTCCAGAATCCATCAAAATCCATTTTTTGATGATTACTCCTACAAAACCAAATAGAAGATGCTCATATTGTAGGTTCATTCGCAACTAGTTAAGGTGCGTGTGTATACCAAATATCGGCAACATCGGCCAACACCGGGTTATCACCCTTTGCATGGTCTATACGTGCAATGACACCTACAAACCCCAATTCCAATGAAGTTGGGACTTTGTGTGAAACGTGAATAAAAACAGAATACAATGATTTGCTCATTCTTTTTTACCTATATTCAATTGAGTATTCTTCAAAGACAAGATATTTCATGTTCAAACTGATAAACTTTTTTGTTTTTTTTTTGGAAATATTCACTCATTTTGAATTTGATGCCTGCAACATATTCCAAAAAGCTAGGACAGGGGCAACAAAAGACTAGGAAAGCTGAAGAATGCTCAAAAAACACCTGTTGGGAACATTTCTCAGGTGAACAGGTTAATTGGAAACAGGTGAGTGTCATGATTAGGTATAAAAGGGGCATTCCTGAAAAGCTCAGTCATTCACAAGCAAGGATGGGCGAGGTTCACCAACTGCGTGAGCAAGTATTCCAACAGTTTAAAGGGCATCTACAGTGGATTCCCATTGTTTTTGTTTCTCAGCCAATCAGCGAGCCACACCTGGGCAAACGAACCGAAATAGAAGGATTATCTACGCATGTACACAAAACATTGGTTTATGAATGAAATTGGCCATGTGACAATGCAAGATGCCAACAAAAGCAAGTGATTTGTTTGTAAACATTGATGGATTTGTTTGTAAACATTGGACATTCAACATCCCGTCTGAGAATCGACTTTAGATGCCCTTTAAGAACAACGTTTCTTTTTATATGACGAAGGGGCGAAAGCTCCAGGTTGAACGGCCTTTTCAGAAATTGCCCGTGGTAATGGTTTACTTATTGCGTTGGAATGACCAGCGTTTGCTCGCAGAAAATGGGCGCGATAAGCCGCTTTCACACCAGACGCGAAACAAATTTTTCGCGCGACAGATTACATTCAAAGTCAATGCATTGTCTTTGTTTCGTGTCCAGTGTGAAAGCGGCTTGACGCGCTCATAACGCGTGTATTCGCGTCTTAGCATTGACTTTGAATGTAATCTGTCTCGCGAAAAATTCATTTCGCGTCCGGTGTGAAAGTGGCTTAACGCGCCCATAATGCGTGTATTCGTGTCTTTGCATTAACTTTGAATGTAATCTGTCTCGCGGAAAAATTAGTTTCAAGGTCCGTGTGAAAGCTGCTGAACGCCCATAACGCTGCGTGTATTTGCGTCTTTTGCATTGACTTTGAATGTAATCTGTCGCGCGAAAAATTCATTTTGCGTCCGATGTGAAAGCAGCTTAATGCGCCCATAACGCGTGTATTCGCGTCTTTGCATTGACAGGTTTTACAGACCATAAGTTCCGTGAGCGTGGACAAGTTGCTAATGTGGAGCTAGCGAATTGATCACTTCTACAGGAAAGAATTTTCTATTAAATCTCTGCCTTTTTCGGCTTTTTATTAGCCACAACAATTTCTAAAGGGGGATGAAATTATGTCACGGTAGTGCAGAGAAATCGTTTGTTATACTAGACACGTTAGAGCTTCTGCGTTTTGCAATTGCTTTCACGGTAGCATCAGAGAGCTAGCCCAGATATTTGTAAAGTATACGGCTGATCCCGGTCATGGATAAGTGAAGCGATCCTAAGCAGCTGTAAACAAACCCAAACAGGTATCCCAAGCTCTGCAAAACCCACGTCTGGTCTAACTGCTGCCTTTTCAGCCCAACTTTGCAGACACAGCACCTCGCCGGATAGCTTCAACTGTAATGGCTACAATCGGGCAACGTTATGATTAAACTGCCACATTGATGCTTACCGAAGTAACACAAGCATCAGATCAGAATTACTGCATATAAGCTAACCAGGAGCATTTTTTATCAGCACAGCACGCAAACTAAAATGCAGTAGCTGGTAACCGAGCATTCATAACAACCACAGAGACAAACCCTTGCAATACAGGTTTTACAGACAGCAAGTTCCGTTACCGTGGACAGTTGTACCAAGCATCCAAATTACAAACAAGTATAAAAAGTTGGCTTCAAATGAGGTTTATGTTCACACACCTTCTGTAGAATTTCCCCTGATATTACTCTTGCATATTTAGGACACAAACATTAGCAACAGTAACTTGGCTACATTAGCCGCAGTGCTACAGCCACGATCAACTGGCTATCACATCAGGTTGGCTTATGCAGTAAAAGCAACTTACAGCTTCTGCGTCTGTGAGTCAGGGACAGTTGCGACCAATCCAGGTGTTATCTTCAGATATTTTACAAAGCCTGCGTTTGAAGCCAGTTGTTAGTGCTAACTATCGTTAGCAGTCCTGCTAGCCACCTGTCACACGTTAGCTTCACTTACATTATTTGCTGTTATATTGTTACTTACAGATTGTGGCTCCGACCGCTTGATCGATGCAACTGCTTTAGGTTTGAGAAGCAGCTGAAACGATTATCCTGTGTCGAATTATCCTTTATTGACAAAGCTGTCTTTGGTGAAATACTGAACACAAACAGCTAACATTCCCTTTGGCCTTGGCTGTTTGCTGCCTGCAAACAAAAAAAGCTACCCACTGATTTCTGGTAGCATCGTCTTTTAGAAGAGAAATACGTAGGTGCTTCTCTTTGCGTCCAAAAGTAAACGGACAAGCAGCTTTGGGAGAGATACTGACAAAACTGCACCTCAAATGATCTGCGGTTCTTCTTTTGTATTTCCAAAAGTGTAGACGCTACTAAGGTATAGTATGATCAAAGCAGTCCATAAGCTGTTGGTCCACTTTTAGCTGCTCCTCACTGTCTATGTTTCCCTCTAAACTCAGACCCACCGGATTTCTACGGTCTCCGGTCTACACGTGGGTATGTCGACCCATTCTACAAATGTGTCTATATGGGGTGGATTCTAGCTTTCCCTGCATCCTAGCTATAAAGTAGAAAAACTGCTGTACTCACCACTGTTGCTGTAGCAAACTGTAACCGATAGCAAATTTCAGCTTGAGCTGCCAGATTTTCGCACTGCGTCCTCTACTTTCGCCGCTGCGTTTGTTAGAACAAGTTCATTTCATTAGATCTATATTCAAGTATAAGGTTATACTGCAGAATTTGCCCGCCGCTTCCTTATCAGATTGCAGACATGTCTCGCCAGACCCAGAAAACTGCGTTCTGCAGCCTCGTCCCGCCCAACTCCGCCCTCCACAGAGCTGGCCAGTCAGAACAAAGTGGGTACACAGGGAGTGGGGGCCATAGCGTAAGAGCCACCCCAATGAGGCGTTTCAGGCAGAGACTACAATGGACTACAAATGGGGTTTTTTGAGGATGGCAGTATGAGCTAAATAAGGACCCTGTTTGGGCTTTGAACGATCAGGAGTACTCTAGGGGAGTCCAAGATCAAAATATAACCTTGGAAATATAGCATCCTAGGTCCCCTTTAAACAGCAGAAAGGTGTTTGAGGACATTCGAGATGCAATGTGGCTGAATATGAATGGTAGGTTGCCTGTGAGAAGTGTAGTGAAGTGGAGTTGCCTTATCATGAAGACTGTTTGCCCAATGCCCAATTGTGAGGAATCGACCAGTTGTTGGTGGATTATTATAGGTTGGAAGTGGTTTGGCAAAAACTGAGGAATATTAATTTGAATTTTGTGAAATGAAAACCATTATGTGTGCTGTTTTTAGTGATTGCATTAATGAAGATACAAAAAATTATACTGCTATGTGTATGTGTAATGGTCACAACATTATGGAAGATAAGATGCAAGATAAGACCTTCAAATGTTTTTTTATGAGTAGTGATGTAGTTTTCAAACAAATATTGAAGGTGTTACAAAACAGAAAAAATATGGACTTGAAAAGAAAACACCCTGATCAAAAATGGACTAGCTTACATTCTTTGTATCCTTCAGCTAAAGCGCTGAAATGGCACTTTGAATCCTTGAATTTCCATGGAAACACCTTAATCAAAAAAGCATAATGCCTGAGTAACTCAAATATATAAATACAATGGAAACAAAGATGGATTGTCAAGGTTGGAATCAGATTCTGACTTGCAGTCAAGCAGATTCACTTTCTTGGGATGGAAGTTCTGAGAATGCATAGTCATTGTGACACACCTCCTTTAACTAGCTAGCTGCTGTTGGTTAGCCATTTTGCTTGCGCCAATGCGGCTACGAGGAGATGCATCATAGGACACCAAGTGTATGATTATAAGACCTACGTTCTAGAGTGAAGTGAAAAGCAAAACTTTGACCTGATGGTAGTGCTGGATCCCTGGGGCCTATTGCATGAAGGTGGGATAAGGGATTAGTCCAGGATCAGCACAGGATTAGCCTGATCTCCAGCCCCATTTCGGGTGCACAGAGCATATGGGCTAAGCCAAGGCACTAGTTACCATGGGACCAAGGTCTGTGGAGCTAGCCAGCTCCAGAGCAGGCTCAGCAGCAGCCTAAGCTCCTGGCTCCAGCCAATTTCACCACTCCTCAGTCAGCAGCCACCCAAATTGAAAATCAATGTCCTTAATAGTCATTCTAAATTGCCTGCTACACATCATTATCTCAATTTAAATAGGCCCAGAGTAATTGTTAAAAATTTGTGATCATTGATGTCAGTAAAATAGCCAATATTTAATTATTTTATTCAAGTGTCCATGTGACAGTCACCATCACAATTCAGTCAGTCCCCATTCCATGTGACATTTTACCCATATTTAGAATCTGTCAGATTCGTCCTTATTCCCCAAGTTAAGACTGTCAGTTTCATCTGAGTTGAGACCTCTTACAAGACCACATGCAGTCCTTTTTCTCTACTCTGGACCTCATTTTGTGTTGTATACCCGTATTACTGCCTTTTTATTGTTTCATTAGGCGCATGTTATGTGCGAAATAAAATCAAATTCTATGCATCAACACCGTTGCACACATTGTCAAAGATCTCTTCAATTTGTAACAGAATAAAGGGCTCCCCGTGGACTCAGAAAACAATTTAGGCAGTTGTATTTTCCATAACATAGTGATAACCACGTCATAATAGCAGCACAAGCCACCACTGAATTCAATCACCGTCAGCTCAGAAGTGTATCCAAGCAATCTCCCTAGCCTGGGGACCCAGACTCAACTACGCTCACACATTACGCGTAATGTGTGAGCGTAGTTGAGTCTGGGTCCCCAGGCTAGGGAGATCAGTCATAAAACCCTGTAACCACATTGGCTACCAAATCACCAATGCCAAATCAAACGCACATGGAAGAGTAACATACACGATTTATTGATCAAGGGTAAATCAAAGCAGCTTGCAAATTAGTGTCACAAAGTGCCGTACAGATACAAACCACTGAACAAAGACACAGTACACAACATAAGAATGGCCTAGATACACATTATATGCATGTCTTTACATGCGTTATGGTTCTGCCTCATGTGTCCTGTTTTGTCATTGTGCTTATTACTTTTATTTTTGTGCTTGTGCCTGTTCTCCCGTGCCTTACTCTTGGTTTATTTTTCAGCTTTCTTTTCGCCGTCTGAGGATTGATTCACTCTTGCCCAAACTCCTGCGATGTCGTTTGACAGCCTTCAGCATGCCTGCGTCTTGTTGTCCAATCACGTTTCTTCATTTGGAATCGGCTGTGGTATTTCATTCATTACTTCCACCTGTGCTTAATTCTGGGTCTCGCTAAACTCTGAGTGAATGCATTCTCTGATAGGATCATTACTAACCAGCACTTATTTGAGGGTGATTGTATATATTTTGTCATGTAGTATTAACCTTAATTAACTCATTAGCATGTGCGAGCGTTTCTAGATTTTGTCATTTCTTCCTAAGCTTTCCCTGATTAACTACGTTTAAAGGTATGCTTTCCTTTGCTTCTCTCATGGTGCTTTTTACTCGTCACGTTTAGATTACCTCGATCTAAACCATCTAGTTTGATTGACTGTCTCAGCGTCTTGTCTCGAGTCATTATTGTTAACCCGGTTCTCATGAATTTGTTTATTAATCCCATGTGTTTCTGCTTCCTTCTGAGATTGCCTTCCGTGTCCCCGCCTCCTTCCGTGTGTATATCTGTGGGTAGGAGAGAAGAAATCCTCAGATGGAACTTTTTCGGTTCTGAGCTACATGGTGAAATCTCAGCTTCTGTGCCTTCCCGAGTATTTCCTTTGTGCGATTCCGGAGCCTTGTGTTTTTGCTGCGCCCACGTCTTGTCTCCCTTTTGTCTAAGTCTCCCAGTGTCTCCGTCAGTTAGGTGAAGTTTTTGTTTTCTAGTTTAGCCCCTCTTTGAGTGTGTACCTTTGTTTCCCCCTGCCTTGGGCAGTGTACCTTAGTTTTTCCCATTTGTTCAGTACATGTGCACGGTGTTTTGTTTCTGGCCTGATTGCCTGCTTTTCTCATTTAGTGTTTTGGTGTTCAATAAACACTTTTGTTCCTACATCTGGTGTCCCCCCCGACCACTTTTTGACAACATGTATATAAAGCATATAGTGTACCGAAGAGAAGTCCATGTCCAACTACATGAATAGTAGCATGCTGCACTACTGCTAAATTATAACAGCCACACCGCCATATTGGATATGCAATATAAAGTAATAATAGGCTGACATAAATTGAAAGGCTGCATGCATACGCATAACTGTGGGTCAGTTGATTTCAGAGCTTTTACAGTCAAGAAGGCCTACATTAACAATGATGACTAAGACCCTCTTCTGAGGTCATTTACAAAGGTTAAGGTGAGACACTACAGGTGAATAGGGTAAAATTTTTATATAATAGATATCATCGTGAAACTTCCTCAGTTGATTACTTGCAATAGTATGCAAAGAATATGTATTACAAGTTTTTTAAATTTTTATGTTTAAATATGCAAATTATGCATTCTCATTAAACATGCGCTAATTTGCATATATTTTAGGAAGATAAATCTAAACATCTGATAAAGCCAGGTTCAAAATTCTTTTTTCATTTTGTTTACATATAAGATGAAAAAACAATTACAGAGGGATTTACGGATATCTGCTTTTATTACTGAGAAAATCAAAATATGCTGCCCATGGCCTTAAAAAATCCATTTTCGCCATATTTTTGGGAATAAAATGTCTCATAAATCAGGCTAGGGATAATATATTAACTAATCCCTCTGTAAATATCTTCAGAATATAGCTAAGTGTATAACTGCAAAGTTTGGTATACATAGGTTCTACAGAGGTGGAGAAGTCTGACTTGGAGTATGACAAAAACCTCATTTTGAGAAAACGGCATTCAAAGATTTACATAGGGGAATTTAATGCATTTCTGTTGGAAACAATTGCTCACAAACAGAATAAATGTTCAGGCCCTTATTAATAGTAATATGGTATATTTTAAGCTCATGAAAATTGATCATTTAATAACATGACAGGCATCTAAGGCCTACAACTGTAGTTATTCAACTAATAAACATATTGGCCTACATTGCACAAACTTGCAGACAAAACTCACGTCAAACGCGACATCACTTCTACTCTCACTCTGCAATCGTGTAGATCAGTGGTCTTCAACGTCGTTCCTGGGGACCCACTGTGTATGCTGATTTTTGTTTCAACCACAATTGTTATCACAGGATTTTAACAAGTTGTTAATGTCTTAATTAGTTGTTTTTCATATTTAGCATTGTTACTTACTGTTTTTAGCCAAATGTTACACAGAAACATCCATACATGCTATGAAGAATAAAATATCCCTGAAGATTATGGTTTTATTTCTATACTGCAAGAAATTTCCAGCATTGTAACATTTGAAACTGATCAAATTAGACACTGAGGAACTCCGTAAACCCCAAATTGGGCTGGGGGACACAACTGTTTCAAGTTCTTTCAAAAAACTTCAGGTAAACTTAATTAGATTAACACAAAGCTGGTTGGACTCTTTACCATTTGCTTGTCGAATAAATTTGTCATGATGTGCCAATTAGTTTTCACCAAGTAGGAGCCAAGTACATCTTTAATTTGATTGGTTACATTGTTTTCTCTCATTTTATGCTGTTATTTCCAATGCATAGCAATGTGGGTATAGCATTTTTTAAATTCTGGATGGCAAACATAGATATTTCTGTTATCTTGTGAATTAAGAGGCCAAATAACTGCTCTAAACATTAAATACACTTAATTAAGACTAATGAACAGCTCGTTAAAATCCTGCGATTACAACTGTGGTTAGACCAAAAGCCAGCATACACAGTGGGTCCCCAGGAACAACGTTGAAGACCACTGGTGTAGATGTAAAGACGCTTCGTCTGAACTAGTGTCCCTTTTGCAATTACTGCACTCGAGCAATAAACTGCTGCGGAACCCATGATTTTCTGGATCAATGTTTATTGTCAGACCTGACACAGCACAATTAGGACAAAAGGCTGTCAACTTTCACACATTCAGCCATTTAAATCCCATATTCACGTTCCTGTGCCGTATGTCAGCAACCAGCACGTTTGTAAGAGATTCTCAGGCGGAATTGAAGTCCTTGTGCATGGAGGTTTATCAGTTTCACTTGCATTTCGGTGGATTTCACCACTAGTAACATGGAAATAATTATGCCTCCAGACTTTTCACGCTTTTCTTTACTTACTTTTCTGAAAGCAATGGAATTGCATAAAAACGTTTCAAATGGTCTTATTTGATTTAAACAATTTGAACGATTGTGGAACACATGCATTGCGTTGATTGACTAATTGCTGACCACGGCACGGGAACGCGAACATGCCACCAAATCTCAAACAAAGAAACATGACGGACAGGAGGCGGGTGATCACTGTGCAAAGTGTAAGTGCGTTCGGATTCTCTTATTTGCGCAGTTCTCTTCCTAAGCTGTAAAAGAGTCCCCTTTACACCTTTCCTTTATCTCACGTTTCACACAGAGGTTAAAGAAAAGTGGTTTGGAATTAGACGATAGGACGTGATTATTTAACTATTCGGACGCAGCCAAGGTTCCGCAGCAAGCTAAAGACGTAAGTGTCAGAGCGCACCACGTGATGCATCTGAGTGAATCACATTAGCAGAAACCAGCAGTAGCCAATGAGATTTTGTGATTAGCTTTAAATCCCCCTATGAACTTTCACGATTGGTTACTCACAGAAAGGAAATGCCCTTATTTGGATTACACAAAGTTGTGCAGGAGAATTAGAGCTTTGCAACGGTACCGGTCATGACAGATTTCAGTGAAGAGACGAAGTACTGTTCGTTGCGTTGGAATGCTAGCTGGTCCATCAGTGAGGGCCTTTTGTAAGCTCAAGCAAATTTTAACCGAATACATACTTGCGATAGCCTATTAATTTACCGTCATTCTTACCGCTTTCCATGTCCCCCTCCAAATGAAAACTGCTTGTTACATGAGGATCATCGTGGCCAAACAGCTGGTCAACTTTTTTAGCGTTTGAAAGCCTGAGGCTCCAATGTCTGTTTACTTAATTGTCAAAGCTTTTCCTCCTCTCCACTGCTTTCTGACATTTTTGTCTGATCTCGTAGTAGTCGTTGAAACGCGTTTTTAGACTGTTAACGCAACTGGGGACAAGCAAGGCAATTGGTCAAACTAATTTCCCAGCAAGCCTGCCTTCTTAAACTTTTAGGAAGAAAACAATAACATTAAATAAACTGTACATGGTGTAAGCCTTTGCATCATTTTTTTATCTGCAAGAATACAGTTTTTCCAAAATTCCTATATCATAAAACTGTTATGATTCTGTCAGTTTGCCATGTCTGTTCTGTTCTGCCATGTTCTGTTTAGTTTGTTCCATGCCATGTTTTGTTTCTGCCATGTTTTGCCATTACCCATATTTCTGTATATAGTCCGGTTCATGTTTTCCACCATGCCCTTCTTTGCACTTTGTCTCCCCTGTCTGGTCTTTTGTTACTACAGCTCATTCCCCAGTCCTCCGTGTCACATGCTTAGGTGATTTAATGGTTTCTGGGTTTCCACCATTCCTTCTAGTCTCATTTGCTTCCTTCACCTTACTTTGCTATTTTACTAACCCATACTAACAGTTTATTATTTTGTTAAGATACTAACCAAGACTAACATTGTATATAATACTAACTTACTAACGAGCACCAGGGATTGTATAGCTGCACTTACTAATTGATTAACAAGCTCTCAGCACTCGCCCTATTCTAGTCTCCGCCTCTTGCCTTCACTTAGTCTTTGCTGCAATTCAGCGGATCCTCCGCACCTGCTCCACTCTGTCCTGCCTCTCATTATCTGTGCACATTAGAACTCCCTAACCGGAGCTGTATGTTTTGTCATAGGATTGTCCCGTGATCCCTGTCCGTGTTTTGGCAGTTGCCTATTTCATGTGATTAGGTTCTCCCTCATGTTCCCTCCTTTGTAATCAGTCTGACTTCTTGCACTTGTGTCTTGTTAAGCATGTGACTTCCCATGAATGTATATTAGGAGTCTTCTCACAGCAGTTCTTTGTCAGAACGTTCTCCTTTGTCTGCTTGTGCCACGCTTCTCTCGCCTTGTTTTCATAGTGATTACCTTTCTGACTGGACCGTCCTCGTTTTTCGATTTTTGCCTATTCTCTGTACTTTGCCACATTCTCAGTGTATCAAACCTCTTTTGTCTGACTACGATTTTTGTTATTGGTGCCCTGTTTACGATTCTGGATTTTGCCCTTTGGATTCTGATTACTGGATTGTGGACTTTGTACCGTTGCCTGCTCTGTTGGGGGTTTCCCCCCTTCAGAAATAAAGCCTCTATTTTGCATTCACTGGTTCTCGCTTCTGGTTCCTGGCGTAATCCTCACAAAATACATAAATAGATACTGAAAAATGGCCAAGATGCAAGATAACCGGAATAGTGAAGTATAAGAATAAAAAGTAGTATATAAGGCATGTGTCACCCTATCAATAGTATATGGGGAAAAACGGGGAGTGCTCACTAAATACGGAGAGGTAAGCATGAATGGCTTTTCTCTGTGTGAAATTCCGTTCTAATTCGTTCCGCTGTTTGATCGCCCAGCTATGAGCTGCTAATGGGCCATAAACAATTGCGCTTTTTTTCCCTGTGGAGGGAGGGCTCAGAGATTTCATTGGGCCAGCCCTGTGTCAGTGTAGAAAATGAACCAATGGGCTGCTTTCCATGTTTTAAAGGCTGGCGCGGTCGTTCAAAATTATCAATGTTATTACAATTTTAGAAACTATGATTGCATCAGCCCAAAATGTGCGTTGGCCCACCAGGCATTGCCCGGTATGCCAGATTACCAGTCCAGCCTTGGCTGGCACACACTTCTGCTGCATCTGCTGAGTATCCATGGTGATGATCAGCAATTCTGTGATCGATCTCGGGGTCTATTTGAGGTGGCTGTGTGCACGCACTCAACATGATCAGCTAGAGCTGGCTTGACTTAGCTGATCCTCCTCCATTCGGTGTTGGCTTTGTGCAATCAAGCCAGTAATGCAGTTTGGGATATAGTGATCCCTGCTTTGACGTTGACCAAAGATCTCAGGATCTGACTTTTGTGCAATAGGCCCCTGGTCTGACCAGCACCAAATCAATGGCATCTTTATTGGGGACCAACCCCTATTAACCTGCAAATTTCAAAACATCCAACCCAGTTTATGCTGTACTGGAAAAAGGCAGAATTTTTTTTACTACCATTACAGTTGGTTGCACAAGCAAGTTGTAACCCCACAAATAATCAAGCTTTAGGCGTTGGTTCAGTCAGGCACGGTTGTCAGGCTGGTCACATGCCTGTTTCTGTCCAATCATTCTTAACTTTACCTCCTCCCACCTAATTGGTGAGCTTTTATAACCAAGGCAGTGTTCCTTTGTTTCTCTGGTGGCGTGCCCTGTTACGGCCTCTTCACAATGATTATTTTAAACCAGAAAGAGAAAAAAGAAAAATAAGACTCATACAAAAAGAGACCATAACATATAAATGGACACAGACAAAGGGTTTGAGTTTCAACAAAAGAACCAAGCTTTATTTTTAATAAACAATGATCTAACAATTAAACATTAAACAAATCAATGAAATCAAAAGGGCTGCAGCCGCCGGCCAAAAAAAACAAAAGAGGGGTGGTGGACGTGGCTAACCACGCAATGGGCCATAGGACCAGGCACCACCCCCTAACTAAAACTGCCTAATCCAAAATAAACCACTCATTTACTCAATAAAAGAATACAACCCAAAAATAGGACTACCGACGACTACAGCCAAACTAAAACAACAAAACCCAGCAATCTAGACATGCCTGGGGGGGAGGGAGAAAGGGAAAACAAAAAGCTTGGATAACCAAATTACTTAATGATCAACAAAAAGAGAAGGTTAACGAAAACAATAAACCTCCTCACCGCTTGTCCGTGAGTGTGCCACAGTGTCTGGCTCAGCCAGGCCCGGCGCTAGAACAGGGAACTGGGGGGGGGGGGCACAGACACGTCCCTTTATGACAATTAGGATAGTCCTGGCTAGTTCTCAATTATTTTCCTATATTGGCGCGTTTTTCAATTATCGTAATTGGCAACTGAAGACACGGTTTCTCTCCATATGCGATCTAACAGCGATGAAATCATGGGGTAAATTCAGTATAACTGAGAATTGGGGTGGACAAAACATCCGTTTTAAACAATTTTAGTTCTGACCTGTACTCAGTCATTTTTATGATTAACAAAAGGTTCACTCCGAGAGCGCTCCACACTTAACAGGTGTTCCTTGTTCTCCCCGATTAGGTAAGACGACAATCATTCATCTGGACGCGTATTTGCTTAATTTAAATCAACGTTATTCAAAATTACTCTCGGTATTGAGTGAAAAAAAGTGGCACTCAGCAGTGAAATAGGCTATAAAAAGCATGCGGCTCAAGCTATTTGCGCAGGTATGCAATTTTTAATAACGTTGATTTAAATTCAGCAAATACGCGTCCAGCTGAATGATTGTCCTCCTACCTAATCGAGGAGAACAAGCAGCGCCTGTTAAGTGTGGAGTGCTCTCGGAGTGAACCTTCTGTTAATCACGAAAATGACTGAGAACAGGCCAGGACTAATAACTGTTTAAAACGGATGTTTTGTCCACCCCAATTCTCAGTTCTACTGAATTTAGCCCATGATTTCATCGCTGTTAGATCGCATATGGAGAGAAACCGCGTCTTCAGTTGCCAATTACGATAATTGAAAAACGCGTCAATATAGGAAAATAACTGAGAACTAGCCAGGACTATCCTAATTGTCATAAAGGGACGTGTCTGTGCCCCCCCAGTTCCCTGTTCAAGCGCCGGGCCTGGGCTCAGCTCTGCTCTGCCATACTCCTCCCCCCTGCACCCCTAATATGCCCCCTCCCCCACCCTGAGTGCCAACAGCACACAGGTGTGCTGAAGCCACACAGGTAGGGGAAGGAGGGAGACCAGAGAGAGAGGAAACATGCAGAGCCAGGCACACGTAACACCCTCTACACCGCTCGTACTTGAGTTACTAAGAAATATGTTTCTCATCTCCTTCCACCTCCCCAGCCTCCTGTATAATTTCATTGTTCAACTTAAACAGCACTTGTTCACATCATGTTCAATAACTTAAACTTTCACAAGATTTAAAATGATCTCAGGCTCTGCCAGGGAAGTTGTGATCTCAGGGACGGTCTGTGTCATGCTTGCTCAGATTGTTCCAGAGCATCACTCGAGCAGAGTCGCTGCCAAACTCAAATGCCGGTCGTCCTGCAATAAATGGTTAAATCTGACACAAGTGTCCTGACTGAAATTCAAATTAATTATTGGCACCCTAAAAACTAACAATTACAGTTTACCGCACAAGCACTTTTGGTGGTTTTGACTTGAGTGATTGCTAATTTGTGAAAATGTGGACTCCTGGCCACGGAACATTATACTATTTCACTGCCAGGGGTGGATCAGAATTTGCTGATATGCTGCTGCAGATAAGCTAGAGACTTCATGTGAACCAGCACTGCTTCACGAGAACTTTTACAAGAGCAAGTATCCATTCACTTGTGGAACGGATAGATTCTCTGAAGAGACGACCAGGAGACTTGGTGGATACAAAATGAGTGAAAGTTTATTCCGCAAAAAGGTCACAGCGCTCTTGATCGCAGTCCAAAGATGAGTGCAATATGAAGCTTTCTTGCCTAGTTTTCAATTGAACACAGACATAGTCCAGGATAGAAACTGTTAACCAAATGGTCTGGCTCACAACTACAGAGCAGAATCTGCAGCTGGTAGCTGGAGATGGCCAAGCAAAGCAATTTGAGCAATCGTCAATACAAAAAAAAAAAACGCTCTGATGTCGCAGTCACGCCCCATTTCCGATGCTTTATGGCAGGGATACTCACTCTTTTACAGGGGTGCATTTCCTGAAAGCACTGGTGCTAACCTACATAATTGGAACGAATGACTGCAAATGGACGAACTTTGCAAGTTGCTAACTTCATTAGCAACTATGCTTTAGGGAAACGCACCCCAGAATGAGCCGGTGTGAATGCAGGCTTTCATTCTAATCATGCAGTTTCACACCTGATTCTACCAATTAAGGGTCTATGGCAAAAGCTTTAAGGGATGATTAGTAGACCCAGGTGTGTGACTGGTTAGTTAAAATGAAAGCCTGCACCCACAACAGCTCATTCTGGAAAAAAGTGACTATCTCTGCTTTATGGGATAGTTCGGTGGCCAAGTTGTCTCTGGTCTCACAAAGATACGGAAGGTTACTTTAGCGTGCGTGTTTACGGATACTTGGCTGTACGATACCAAGCATCAGGGCCGGCTCCAGAACTGGAAATTGGGGGGCACAGATACATCCCTTTAAAACAATTATTAGTCCTGACTTGTTCTAAATCATTTTCAAAATTTACAATACATTCACTCTGAAAACACACCACACTATCAGGCATTGCTAGTTCTCGCCGTTAAGGTAAGACGACAATCATTCATTTGGACCCCTAATTTGGTGCATTCAAATCAGCGTTGTTTAAAATTGCATGCTCATCAAGTCTCACGCTTTTTAGTGGCATATCACATTCTCACGCCGCAGTCAGCAGTCTACCACTTAATAACAAAAGCGATGATTGAAAATTTTATTTTGGCAAACAAAATTAGATTTAACTGGTGAGTCGGTAAAAAGTTATCAACCCATGCTATACTGAGAGTGAAAGGCGATATTTCATTGGAACGCAGATCAGTTATTTTCAATCAACGCGTATTTAAGAGATTCTCATGCAGAATCGATGTCCTTGTGCATGGAAGTTTTTCAGTTTCACATGTGTTGTGGTAGATTTCACCACGAGCATCATGGAATCCAACTATGACCCTGGACTTCTCATGCTTTTCTTTTCTCAGGTGTTGGAAGCTATGAAATTGCATAAAAAATTTAAAATGGTATGTTATTTCATTTCAAAAATTTAAACGATCATAAAGTGCAGGTTAGATCGCCTGATGTGCCGAAAAGGTAGCAAGGAAGTTCCAGAGCAGTTCATCTTTAGTAAAGCATAGGCCTATTTATAAGTAAATTATTTTTCTGTACTGACTTTAGCCTATTATTTTATCACTGTTAGATCACATGGGGGAGAGAAGCCGTGTCTTCAATTGCCGATTGACCATGACTATAATTGGAAAACATGTTAATAAAGGAAAATGGTTGAGAACTAGACAGTGCGGTCGGCTGTGACCGCATGAATGTAGCCCCCAAAAGCCTGCTTCTCCCTTTAGTAGCGCATTATTTGGTCAATACTGTTGCCATGGCAACCAAAATCAATAGGTGTAATAAGTGAAGTATATTACATGTCCATACCAAATATGAAGGTAATCGGTCCAAAATTGCAGCCTGTACTGTGTCAACAAGGGAATCTCTGTGTTTTGCCACTAAGGTGCCTATAATTTGAAAATCGAATGGTGTCATGAGCATAGTACAACACATGTACATACCAAATATGAAAGTAATCGGTCAAATATTATAGCCTGCACAGCGATCACAATGAAGAGTGTATATTTCAGCACAAATTTGCACATTATTCAGCCAATACTGTTACCATGGCAACCAAAATCGATAGGTGTCATAAGTGACGTGTAACACATGTCCATACCAATTATGAAAGTGATTGGTCAAAAACTGCAGCCTGTACTGCGTCCACAAGGAAATCTCTGTTTTGCCACTAATTTGCATATTATTCAGCCAATAGTGTCACCATGACAAGTAAAATTGATAGGTGTCATTAGTGATGTACAACACATGTCCATACCAAATATGAAAGAAATCAGTCAAATCGGTCATTACAGCCTGTAGCGCATCCAAAATAAAGTGTCTACGGACCTAGTGGCAGCGGCGGAGGCGGAGATGACGTGAATTCATTGTAGCTGCCCGACTTCGTCTGGGGGATACAACTAGCTCGAACTAATTGTTATTACAAAGGGATGTGTCTGTGCCACCCCCATTTCCAGTTCTGGCGCCGGCCCTGCCGTGCTTAGAAGCCATATTAATTTTTTATGCATCCGATGCAGTTTTTCTTGGCTTGATTTTTGTGTTTATTTAATTTGCAGTTTCTCAAGTTTGGCTGAATTGTCGTCAGTAAGGCCATGGGTCGTCATTGTGAAGCTGGCATGTGTTGGTCGCACGATAATAAGCCAAAAAAACCTTCAGAAATACCCCTGGATGAGAGACATGCGCATGCATATATGATTCTTATGATTCGTTCATTATCAACCATCTTCATGGGTAATGAGCTGATCATTTGACTCACCTGTGCTGGAGCGGGCAGAGCTCTAAAACATGCAAGAAAAGTAGTACTCCAGGAGAGGTTTGAAAAGCGCTGATGTAAATGATAGAATTGCTATTGTTCAATGCTAATATGTGCATGCAGTAGACCTAAAGGCTCAGTCCCACTGGGCATTTTTTGCCTCAGCAATGTACTCCCGATGGAAATTGATGCACCTCAGGAGGCGTCGGGAAGAGGCTCCCCGATGTCCCGGGGAAGCTTTGGGAGCGTCGCGAGCTACCTGGAACCATCAGGAGAACTGCGAAAAATTTCAATGCTTGCATTGAAATTTTTTCCGATGTGTTCCTGACGTTTTGTCGGGATGTCAGGCCGGGGAGGCCTCGCCGGAGCTTTCCAGAGCCACGGGGAAGTTCCAGGGATGCTTCCCCGGACCTCCGGTGAAATATTGTTTTCCCCAAGGCATCCCTGAAGCATCAGTGATGTGTCACCGAAGTATCAGGGGACCTTTGGGGATATTTGAATCTTCAGCGAAAGTTCGGCGACCTTTCGGTGACACATTCCTGATATTGGGGTTGCTTCCCCGAATATTCAGCGAAATTTCGGCGACGGTTGAAAAGTGCATTCTTCCCATGGCGCTGATTGGCTGGATTTTGCATTCGTGCGCCCTATAAGTACATTTCATATAGGCCTAAGTACATGCCAGAGAGAGAATGATGCTGAGCCCAAAATATGCATGTATTATAGCTTAGCCAAACACAGTTATTTTATCAATGTTTTTTCCGGGCCCCAGGTCGTCTGTTAGATCAAAATAAATTAGTTGTGTTCAGCTCCACTAGAGCATCTTACGGAAAAACTCGTCAAAAGTAAAGAAAGTAAATAACTTGTATTTTACCAGCAAAGAAAGAGGCACTTCGTTTGCTCAAATCATAACATTATTTACGTCAAGAGAAAAAATGAACAGGTTAAGGGAAAAAAACACATTTAGCCGCGGAAAATAAATAACTCAAATTGCAGGCCCCAGCCTAGACACCTGCAAGAAAACTAAATATGTAAATCCAGCCACTCAATAAAAAAAAAAATTTAAAATTAATCAACTACTTTTTTAATAAGGAAAAGATTGGGCCGCTGCAGTACAGATTATAACAACTAGATGCGCCTGCCAGACGCAAGTCGCGGTCAGCTAAATAAAGCAGTGCCCGACAGCCTTCTCATCATTAAACAAACTTCAATTATATATCAAAATTAAGAGAAAAAATTAAAGAAACGAAATTGTAAAAATAAAAGCTAGAGGGGGAATATGAGTGGGAAACAATGTTCAAAGTTACTCGATCGGGGCAGGAGAAAGCGGAGTGAATGCGAGTGATTAAAAAAAGAGAAAGTTTTCATTCAGCGATAGGCTATCAGTTTTTATGGTGGGATGAGTTACAGGGAGCGCACAGGGAGGTTAGAGGATTTTTCAGTAAAAAAAAGTTCTTTCCCAAACCCACTGGATTCCCATCCAAACTGTTCAATAATTATCCACCTTATTCCTGAGGGCGCTACTGTAGATATGACCATGGGTGCAACTTCCGGCAGAAGTAGTTTTTAGCTAGTGAGTAGTCAAGAACAGCGGCGTTTCTTTCAGTTAACTTAGCGATTACAGCTCGTTTTTCTAAACAAATTAACTTGCTTTTCTTAAAATGTCCCTTCAGAGCTCCTGCACCTATTGTGCTGTTCGAGGCTGAACTAAGAACCAGAGGAACATGCACCCAGAACATAGAGGATTGTCCTTGTGTTCAGCGAAACGGTTTCCATCGCCTACCTACAGAAGAGGAAGCCAGAATTTGGCTGAAAAACCTGAATTTGAAAAGACCCCCGAAAGCATTAGGTGCTCATTTCATTACGTCGACAAACAATGATTCCTACTTTATGGCTAGGCTCAGACAGACCGCTGCAGAGGAGAGGCCGGGTCCTCAGAAGCATTTTGACAGCAGTGCCAGGAGAGCACAAGGTATGATTTCACATGTAGTGAGGACAGAAAATTGTTGTATTCGTCCGGTCATGCCAGTCAGTGTAACTAACGTTTCATCCAGTACAGTTTAAGATGAGGCTGTAGAAGTAGCAATAGTCTACTACAATTTGAAAATAGCCTGCTCTGTTCCAAACAATAGTCTTGCACGCCAAACCTCATTTCACTAAAATTAAAAGTATGGGAAAAATGGATTCACTGTGTTTTACATGTTATAGTATTGGATTAGCTAGCAACTTAATACCGTATAATGTAGTTGGCTGGAGTAGAGCTAATTTGACTCGAACTGTCGGATGGCTTAATTTACTCTGTATAACAATCCATTTCATATGTAGAGCAATATTTATCACTGAAATATAGTGTTTCCTTCATAAATATTCTCAGAAAGTACTTGTATATCTGTTTTAAGGTACATAAGGTCGTATACTACCTCCTTTAACAAAACGTGACATACCTTGTTGCTGTGGAAGTACTGCATACGCTTCGGAGCTTTTTAGATTGTTCATAACTTCACAGCCTGTGGCAACGGAGTCGCTAATGTAGCCAAATGCACTAGTGTGGCCACTGCTTCAGGTCGTTCTCCCATTCTTCGATAGTCGAAGGCAGCGGTACTGTAACTTTATCCCGTCTGAGGGCTAAAAGGCGATGTTCCCTCATATATTGTTTTCCAATCGCTTAAAAAAAGAGGATTCACGTGAGCCACTACCATGGTAAACAGTTAAGTGACAGGATGCAGCGGAAGTTGTGCCCAGAATTCGCACAAGGGATCATGGGACATGGGAATAAGGTGGGTAGAGGCTGGTTGCACCTTGTAGCTCGCTACAATATATACCTCCCCAATAACCCTTCCCCGAGGCACCTGGAATGTGTCGCAAGTACGCACCGATGCATCCCCTAATCTACGGGGATATTCCCCTGATGATGTTTCAAATTCGGGGAAGCTCCGGGGCACTTCGGCAAAGGTACTCCGGAGCTTTCTTGAGCATCGGGAGCCATCCCCGATGTTTCACGGGCATTGTTCGGGGGACATTCCCAGAAGCTTTGTGACCATAGCCGAAGCATCAGTGAATGTTCACCGGACCATCTCCGATGCCGAATAAGTGCAATTTCTAATGGGACTACTTCATTACTTTGGGAAAAACATCGGGAGAAAATTTGTCTATTTCCATATTGCCGATGATTTTTCCCCAGTGGGATCTACGCATAAGCACTAGCTAGCTGTGCTCCGGAAGTGTGGTAGTTTCGGAAGTGTAAGAAATTTTGCCGAAAGGGCTAGAGCTGGCTTTTTTTTTTTTTTTTTTGTACTGACGATTGCTCGAATTAATAGCCAACAGCACAATAGGACAATGGTGAAAGGTAATGGTGTTATGAACTGGGCAGAGGGGGAGCCAATCGTAGGATCAACGATGAGCCACTAGTGTGCGTATATGATGAGGAGGAAGAAGAGAACTGGAAGAAGGCTTGAATAACCCAAGGTATAGAATAATTTGCTCACTTTAAATTTACTCAGCAATAATTCAGCTCACTGGAGAGAGACACCAGGCAGGAAAACTGGAATTAATAGGTTTGAACCATCCCTAATGGAAAGATGATCTGGCCCTGACTGAAGCTGGGGACACACTACAAGATTTTTGGTCAGATTTTACCCACGATTTGCAGTTGGGGCTAGTCTGCACCAGTCAGCTCTAGTTGGGGACAGTCAGCATGACAAGTCAGCGCAGAATCTGTTAGTGTGTGATGTGGTGCAGACTGGAATCAGCAAGTGTGTGACGTGAACAGACTCCGCCCGACTTTAGTTGCCTAAATTCAAACGTTTGAATTTTTTGAGCCGACTCTGGATGTAGTCGTGTAGTGTGTGATCCCTCATCTGCTGCAGTCCTTAAATGTGTGATCCCCAGTCTTTACAAGAATCTACTGAAGCCAGTTGTGTAGTGTGTGCTCCAAGTCTTTTCAAAATCTGTGAAAATCTTGTAGTGTGTCCCCAGCTTGAGAGAAAACACACAACCTTTTTACATGGAACTATCAGGGAGACTACAGCTGATCATGCCAAGGGAATAACGAGCCAATCAATCAATTAATGGGAACAACCCACAAGACTGCTGGAAGAGGGGAAGAACCAATTAAGCAGATGTGGGTTGTGACAAATGGAAGGTATTCTGAACAAGATTATCATTAAATCCTCTGTAGCATGTTGGTACTATTTGTCTTCTAGAGACAGAATTTTGGTCAGAACAAACATTCTCTCCACCTCAGTACTGCTCTTTGAATTTAACATCTATTTTAACAAAAAATACATTGAGTGTAACATTTTTTGTTCAAATTGATGTTAAATTCAAAGAGCAGTATTTGGACATAGTACCGTTTGTCTATACTTATATTGGTATGTCTTTACTGGATAAACTACATGGCATGTTTGTTATCATATAAAACAAAAATAATGCCAAAAATCAAATGTTGTGCAATGTCACAAAAATACTTTTTTTTTTGACCCCAGCCACATTCAGAATTAACCTGTAAAACAAATGTAGCATTTTCCTTTTTTTCCTTTTTATTTGTGCACAAAAAGCAGTTACAACTAAAGCGCAGAGAACGCACATAAACAACCAATTACACAATAAACGAACAGAAAACACACATAACCCAATTACACAGTAGGTGAACAGAATAAATACATAACTAAGCACAAATTCTACATACAAAGGGGATGAAACATTGAAACATTAGGGTATCCAATAACTGGAGCAGCTAGGGAAAGAAACATGGAAAAAGAGGAATATGAGCATGTGTGTGTGTGCGTGAGTGTGTGCATATGTGTGAGGAATATGAAGGAATATACATAGTGGTGAGATATTCAACAAGTTCCAATTTCAATAATTCAAGTACATGAAAAACCCATTCAACAATATATCAGAGGTGTGGAAAGAGGACAAACTCGTTGCTGCTAATAATGGAGTAATAATGACACTCAAGTAGTAGCCTATATATGTGCACCCCGTTTTCTACCCCCCTGAATAGCCCGCTAATTTGCATATTTTCACACCTTCCATTACCAAAACAAACAGGTGTGTGAACTTTTGACCTGAATTTTATGAGGTGTGGCACGTGTGTGTGTGTGTGTGTGTGTGTGAACTTTAGACCGTGGGAATTTTCATTCTGCGCATGCGTGCGTGTGAACTTTTGACCTTTAATGATGACCTGGGAAACGTATGTGTGCGCACTTTTGACCGTGGGAATTTTCATTCTGCGCATGCGTATTTTCGGGTTTTAAATTAAACTTACTGTGGATGGTAGAGTAAAAACATTGTTAAACGATTAAACATTTCTCAAAGTTTTTCAAGGGACAGACCTATACTAGATAAATAATTAAAACATTTTCTAACGATTTTAAATAGGGATAGGCCTATATTAGATAAAACACATTTTTTTAAAAAGACGGAGCAGGGTGGACATTTAAAAAAGACGAATTAACGTATAGCGAAAATCAACAAGGCGCTATTTAAAACGGCAGGTGAATTAAAGAAACAGACGATAATCTTATTGATAAAAGAATTGCTTAGAAGGAACAAAGTTTGTATTCTAAAAGAAGTGTTTAGACATGTCCGGGCAAGTTTTCTATGCGGTGGACAAACGGTGTAATAAAAGATATTGTGAAGAGTTTAAAAGGGGGGTTCTCACAATTTCCACGCGCATCTCTCAGAGGTCTCCTTGAAAAGCGCATTGTCTTCCCGCAGAACTGTAGGCTAACACTCAAGCTGCATCATGTCGATAAACAACGGTGAGTAGTCTATGTACGTTATTGTCATTAATTACGCAGCCCTGAGTCATGTTGAATTCGTATAAATAGCCTCTTTGTTTTACATTTAGTTTACTTTCACAGATACGTCTGATGCCAAAACATTATGGAATTCAGAAATTTTGGACTTAATAGATTCAGTAGCTTGCTGGAGTTTTGAAGACGACGATCCGAGAGGACCTGCTTCAACCGCTGATAATGCGGAGACCCACAGAGATTTTACGGAAAATAATACCGCGGCGGGCGAGGACGTGGTCGAGAACGCCGGAACAGACTTTCTAAAATCCTTTTACGAAAAGTTTGACGTCTCGTTGTCTCCTAAACTGCCACAGCAGGCCATCAGTCTTTTGAAAGCCACTACTTGTTTGTGTCTGAGCAAGATTCTTTATGAACAACTGAAAAAGGCCTGCTACGGATGTCTCACCAACCATCCAAGCCAACGGAACCACTTGTGCCTGTACGGATACCCTGCCTATAATTATGAGGAATTTTTTGATGAAATTTGTGCTGAGCTATTTACAAAACGTTTCATAAAAATATTAATTGTTGTTCTAGATCTCGCGCTGAACATTGCAGCATCGCTCAAGAAGATTCTCGGTATCGCTGAGACCGTTGTTGGCCACCTGCTTCCCGGCACCGACATACAAGCGGAAATATCAGACATACTTCAAAAAGAAATTAATCCTACCAACAAGTCAATCATTGAAAAAGCTGTTGAACTTTGGGAACAAACGCTGTAGACACCATGCTGTGCATCTTTAAAACCATTTGTAGTGCCCTTGTGTTTCTTTTTAAAGCTAAAAAATATGTGATCGAAAGGCTTGCTTCTCTTATGTGTACTGTAATTGAGAATTCTGCTAATCCGACCAGAGAGTGCAGCAGCCGCTTGCGAGGTTACAATGTTTTTAGTCATTATTTGTGTTGGGTAAAAAGTAAAAGCGAGAACTGGGTAGAACTTCTTTCTCTATGTTTAGAATCTGATGTTTGTTTGAAATGTTGCATAAGAGACATATTAACCCTCTTTCCATCGACTCAGTCTTTTGATGCTGGACACTTTATGTCTTTTCTGCAAAAAATAATAAGGTTGAGAAAGCTTTACGCGAAGTCTATTGGCAGGAAGGACGATTGCGAAGTTGCTTAATGGCTGTTTTTGTTCAGACTCCTTTCACATTAATTTTGGGTTTATATATTTTCCAATCATGATGCCCCGAAAAAGAAAATTTAAATCGGTAGACGGTAGGAGAAATGAGCAAAGGAAGCGATTATAGGGGAGAATACCTTTAACCAACAGCCAGTATTGTCGTCTAAAAAAAGAAAAGGCGGGAGTTAGGCTCCTTGCTGACAAAAAGATCTCACTGTCTAAAAAATAGAGAGTGGTTAATCAAATGGGTGGTTTTTATATTGCCATTATTAGGAGCAGCATTGCCTTTTATTACCAGTCTTTTTACCAGAGGCGGTTAGTTGAAGTTACATTGTCGCAATGGAACATGCTCAAAAAATGTATCTGGTACCACAGCATCAGCTGGATGCTTTGAGACATCCTCACCCTCCGGAGCCTTTAAGACAGAGCGCAGAAAATGAATTAGATGCCGCCATGAAAAATATTTTGAATTTACCTGGCCTGGATCTACACAAAAAGGCCAAAAAGTATGCATCTGTGTTAACAGCGGTTTCTCTCAATGGTCAAGCAAGGTGAGCTGGAAAAAGGAGTTTTGACACTCTCTCTGCCCATTGATGATCTTGAACATGTTAAAAAAGAGGATGGTTTGGAAGATGTTAAAAAAGAGGATGTTTTAGAAGATGTTCTCAAACATATTCCGGCGAGAAACAGGAAAAATGTAGAATATCTGGTTAGTAGTATAAGAAAAGCTACTGGAGCTGTTGCATGCAGTGATCAGGGAGAATTAATTGTAAACGGCAGCATCATCATAGGATCGCATATGTATGACTTGCTAAAAAGTGTTACAGCACCGCGTCAAGTTCGACAAAGACCAATTGGTTGGGATATTTTTTAAAAATCTCTTGCTGATATAAATGCTCCAACATCGTTTATACCCAATGTCAAGGTGAGACAAATTATTGATGGTTATAAGAATGGGGCTGTTCATACTGACAACTTGCAAGCAAAAATTTTGCAGCCTGCACATCTTAGAATGAAAAGGGCTGTGTTATATGGTTCGCCATCTTTTTTTAGAAAATCTGATTGTGAGACATCCCCAGAACATTGTGCCTTTAAATCACTAAAGATTGATTTAAAATCATGGCTGTCACTCTGAAGAATGTTTTGTTTCTCTTCTTTTGATTCGTTAATATTTTTTGTCTGATTTTGCTTGTGTAATGACAATAGCTTGTAACAACTGTTTTTATATAGCCCCTATGTTTGTGATGAAAGATGTATAACAAATTAAATATTGTATATTTTGAATTGTTTGCAAACTGTTCTTTTAACATGTATTTGCTGATATTATATAAAAAGATTTAAAAAAGAGACCTGAGTTAAGAATGTTGTTTGTCATTTATTTATTCAAGACACACATGCTTTTGAATGTTGCACACAAGTTACATCATAATCACAACAAACTGCTGGTGTTATACGGTTATTAAAGCGACACACCATTAGATCATTAAACACATTATTGGGGCTATATTTCCGTAACACACTATCATATGAACACCCTTTTTGTATATTAAACAAGAAAAAAACACAATGTTGTCAGCACGTAGTGGCTAAATTACTTTGTACTTCTGGAACAACAAACAATATCACAATTATGGTTAAGAAATTGCTGAATGCTGGCGGGAAATTTTGAGGGTTAATTCCCAAAGGAGTCAAAGAAATAACCATTTCTATGTCCTGTCACATAAATGGCCAACCAATTGGTACCGGGAAGATGCGAAGGATCTGTGTTGACTATTAACATGGCAGGTAAAGTATGAACAGTACTCGGCAGACGATCTGATGCAAACACCCCCAGAAAACAGGCCTGGTTAGATATTTCTTTCATAGTCGAAACCAGTTCTATGGTATTCATGATTCTCAATAATGGTTCAACAGCACTTGACGACGGTTAGATATTTCTATAACAGAGTCAAAGACGGCGTAGCTTATTAAATTTACTATTCTGGCAGTAGGCCTCCTGAAACGTGCTTCCAGACGTACGTTTCCTGTCCGAACCAGAGAGACATGCTGCCCACAGGCCTCGTCCGCTTCCAGGTTAAAACAAAACAGTGTGTATCCGGATCCAAATTCTTCTTTGTTTATCGCCAAACCTCTGTCTTTTAGTTGTCTGCCAGTCGCCTGGATCAGTTGATAGTATTCGCGGATATACTGTCCGTTTCTAAAATTCGGCTGGAACGGTTTAGCGGGGTATGCGAGACCGTCAGCATAAAGGGCCATAAATTCTGTATTGTAATGTTGAAATCTGAACGGGTTACGGGCATAACTACCAGTAAACGCCTCATTATCCACAAAACCTATAACAACAAGTTTCGGAATCTGGCCCAAGAAGAGATTCTCTTGGTTACAGATGCGTGTTCCTGGGGGGATTGAAAAATTTTTCAAACAAACCCTATCGATTGGATATTTAACATTGGACTGTGTAAGAGCCTTGGCATGGGCTAGTTTTATTGCTGGAGACACAGTTACTTTCTTAACAAAAACACTAGCTGATTTAATATTCACACCGTAATTTAAATTCCCAACAGCCATGAGACAAAACTCATCTTTGGCACGAATGAATTTTAATTTTAGATCGACACCATTGATGAGTCATTTTTCTTGAAAAAACAAGTCTGCGTGCATGGGGGCTATTAATTCCACGGGCGGCTCTGGACCGTGTAAGCTGCTCTTTGCGTCAATCCAGTGTTACTCCCTTCAGGTGTACTGTCGTCCATGTGCATTGCAGTGTCTTTGATGAATAATCCAAATCCAAACTGCGACTCCAACATTCCAGACCCATAGTTTAACAAATATTCAATCATTCCCCTATACGGATATGTGTTTGAAGATTGTGATATCAGTCTGTCCCCAAGAGTTATATCCACTTGCGAAAAAGAGTGCATCCTGGATAGTTTGTAAATCCAACTTCGGCTAATTGGTCCAAAGTAGTTCCATCAGGATTAGTTATTCTCGCAATTAAATGTAAAAAGCTGTTGTTTAAGTCGATATAATCTTCGCTACTAGAGGTTATGAAAAATTCCAAAGGTCCCGAGGGCGTTATGGCCGATATTGTCGGGATTTCGATGAAAGTACATTTTTCAACTGAGGTCTGCGTCAGTAGTAGAGTGAAAAGGTCAAGGTCACTTTTAACGCATTCCTCAGAGAGACTGTGTCGCAAGGACATTTTTGCATGTTAAAATATATCTATACCAGTGGACCAGTGTTGTCTTGAAGCCTTCCTCTGTCTTTTATGATGTGCCTTTTTCAAAGTGATGTTTACGTATTTAGTCACGTTCCTTTTTTTAAATTATCTTGGGCACGCCCACGCGTACGTGGGGGTCTTTTCAAAGGTCTTCTCGCGATAACCGACATGCCGGAGCCTTCTTGCTGATGTACCTCCTGGGACCGTCCATTTCTTTTTGTGATATTGGAAACCACGTCAGCGACAATACTTCTTGCGGCTGTTTTCAGATGGGGTTTGGCAAAATGAAACCCTTGTTTGAATATAGGGATTGCCATTCTAAAAAGATTTTGAAACATTCCACCCAGACCAGCTCCATACTGTGCGCTCGTTCCCAAGAAGCCTGGCAGGCCAGATCCTGCCTGATTCATATAGTATGACATGTATTTGTCACTGTCATATCGTTGTCTGGATGCCATGTTTTCTTTTTTAAAAACCTTTACAAAAATTGTTGAACAGGTCTGGAGTGTAATTTAAGTACCATTTTCCTGTATGTGAACAGTATTGGCTGATCTTGGTCGGATTTTATATCGATTTCAATATCGTCGATCAGTAGCTTGGATAGAGGCACGTAATGGGGCTTGTCAAAAAGCAGAATGGGATATTGTTTATCGGTGTCAGCTATATTAATGCTGCGCAGCAAAGGTGCGTAACTGTCCCCAACAACCTGATAGTCAATGATATCAGAGTATATGAACATGTTATAACAGCCCCCATATATATCCGCCGGATGTGGCGCATAACGTTTGTCCCCGGTGCTTTCAGCAGTCGGCAGTGGAACTCCCAGAGTGAAAAATAGTATATGTGCAAGCTTCCCACCACACGAGGGAGCTATATATGGATCACCCTTAACCCAAACGCGTCTTTTAACACAATTGTATTCCAATGATATTCTTCTACCTATTGTGCTTTGAACTGTCATCTTATTAAACTCGTTGAGAATATCCAGCACACGGTCATAGTAGACCACTGGTAAAGATATGTGCGTGGTTTCTTTTGTATGGTAATCAGTTATGTGGACAGTCGCGTCGGATTCCGGGAAAGTATACTAATTTCGAGGATACTGCATTTCAATCAGGCCAACTTCATACGGTTCTCTTAGCAGGATAGGACAGGCCAATTTTGTCCTGTAATTCCAGATTTTACTTTGCGGATAGATTTTGGTGGATGCATTACTGGGCAATGTGACAAAGAATGCCTTTTCACCCATATTAACACCAGTTTGATAACTTGATGAATGACCTCCTTCTGACCACCGGAGGCACTTTTAAGTCTCAACTATGTCTTTTTCTGGAATCCATGAATTAAATTTATCCAGACAATCCAACCATTTAACCAAAACTAGGTTCCTACGACCCACTTTTTTTCCTTCCAAAACCTTTTCGATTTTAAACGATTTATTTTTGTCAATAAATACTAACTGAAGCTCCTTCTCATAAAAAGTCCCCTGTAACTCGTCTCCTCTTGATCTTTCAACCTGTTAACGGGCGGTCTTCGGTGTATACATTCTACGATTGTGAAAAACTCGTCTGTAAATGACTGTTGATACCCTTTTCTGAAGACACCGTGAAGCTTCGAAATTCTCACCGTATCGCCGACTGTAAATTTGAAGACGACAGGATCTTCCGGCTTTTTCTTGTACAAGTTGCCAAACACAATCCTCTCGTTTCTTTACATACCTCAGATGGGCTCATTCTTATCGAGCGATGGCACATGTGGTTGTCAGCATGAACCATGGACTGCAATACGTCTATGTAATGCCGCGAATTAGAAGCTGTCAAATATCTCCACATTCGAGTTTTCAGAGTTCTGTTGAAACGCTCAACTATACTAGCCTTTGTCTCATTGGAGGTTGAAAAATGCTTTATTTTGTATGATGCAAGGAGTCTTTGAAAGGCCTTGTTGTAAAATTCTTTGCCGGCGTCTGTCTGGAGTTTCTTAGGAACACGCCCTTCCAACAATATATCTTCAAGAGCTTTTGTAACATTCTCGCCACTCTTGGAAGTAAGACATCGAACCCATGCATACTTGGAAAATACATCAATGCATGTGAGTAGATAACGAACGCCATCATTCTCCTCCGTATACTGTGACATATCTACCAGATCCGCCTGAAATTACTTGTCGATGTCATTCACTAGAACCCTGTTCCTTTTAAAATGTTTGAATGCCTTGGCGTGAAGCGTGTAAGCATCTTGTTTGCATTACCACGTCCGGACGTCTTTTAAAGTAGGGGCATTTGCTGTTTGTTTTCTGGCGGCTTCGTAGAATTTATTAATTCCCCCATAGGCCGCAGGATTTGCAGGGTCATAATAGACTTTTTCTAATGTGGCATCCATGGTCTGCATGAAACAACAAATGATGCATTTGTACATTTTCATTACCTTTTTATTGATCTTCCATTATCTTTACACCAGAATCAATAATGTCAAGATATTTTATGCAAGCATCTAGATTGGTGTGAGCCATGTGACATGTAACAATATCTACAATCAAACGATAGTCTATGTTTGATCTTTGCATCTTTAATGCACACACATCAGTGACAAATGCACATAAACACATAACATGTCCAACATCAAAAGACTGAGTCGATGGAAAGAGGGTTAATATGTCTCTTACACAACATTTCAAGCAAACATCAGATTCTAAACAGAGAGAAAGAAGTTCTACCCAGTTCTCGCTTTTACTTTTTACCCAACACAAATAATGACTAAAAACATCGTAACCTCGCAAGCGGCAGCTGCGCTCTCTGGTCCGATTAGCAGAATTCTCAATTACAGTACACATAAGAGAAACAAGCCTGTCGATCACATATTTTTTAGGTTTAAAAAGAAACACAAGGGCACTACAAATGGTTTTAAAGATGCACAGCATGGTGTCTACTGTTATGTATGAGTATTTTATGTACAGCATTATATTTTATTTGTAAATGGAGATTTGTTACATGCTGTTTTTGCTGCCTTGCTGGTCAGCTATTTCATTTGTTCTTCAGCACCCTCTGGTGGTGTGTCTGTAGCAAAACATGATCTGATGTAATATCACTTCTTTGTAATAGACTAGTGCTTTCTAGAAGCTTTGGGCATCTTCCTGCCTGGAGGGGGCGGGGTTACCCAGGAATCCAGTAGATCTTTCCAGAATGTTGCTAGTCTATTTAAATGCTGTGATTTTGGTCAGTGCAGGCAGAGTTTTTATTTTGGCAACAGAGTTACATAGTGGCATTAGAGTGTTATTATAGGATTGAACAGTGGATTATTTGTAGTTTCTTTTTATCAGTGAAGAATAAATTTGTTGAAAGGCGAGACACGGCAGGCAAAAACATGGATTTTTCATGCAGTGGTCAATTTTGAGATTTTGGGCTAGTTTACTCCTTGAAAATGTATTCTTTCAAACGGCTATAAAGAAGACATTAAAATTATACATTTCGACATTTATTTTATTACATTTTGTCTACTTGCAGCAGTAAGTTTCTTCCGAATTTACAAAAAAGTTAGCATTCCGAAGCAACAAACAGTACTTCGCCTCTTCATTGAAGTCTGTCATGATTGGTACCATTGTAAAGCTCTGATTCTCCTGCACAACGCTGTGTAATCCAAATAAGGGTATTTCCTTTCTGTCAGTAACTAATCGTGAAAGTTCCAAGGGGGATTTAAAGCAAATGACAAAATCTTATTGGCTACTGCTGGTTTCTGCTAACATGATTCGCTCAGATGCATCACGTGGTGTGCTCTGACAGTTCCGTCTTTAGCTTGCTGCGGAACCTTGGCTGCGTCCAAATAGTTAAAAAATTACGTCCTATTGTCTAATTCCGAACCACTTTTCTTTAACGTCTGTGTAAAATGTCATGAGGTAAAGGAAAGGTGTAAAGGGGACTCTTTTACAGCTTAGGGAGAGAACCGCGCTAACAAGAGAATCCGAATGCGCTTACACTAGGCCTCCTGCCCGTCATGTTAGTTTGTTTGAGATTTGGTGGCATGTTTGCATTCCCGTGCCGTGGTCAGCAATTAGTCAATCAATGCAATGCATGTGTTCCACGATTGTTCAAATTGTTTAAATCAAATAAGACCATTTGAAATATTTTTATGCAATTCCATTGCTTTCAACCCCTGAGTCAAGAAAAGCGTGAGAAGTCTGGAGTCCTAATTACTACCATGTTACTAGTGGTGAAATCCACCGAAACGCATGTGAAACTATAAACCTCCATGCACAAGGACTTCAATTCCGCCTGAGAATCTCTTACAAACGCGCTGGTTGAATGTTTGCTGACATACGGCATGGGAACGTGAATATGCCACTTAAACGACCAAATGCGTGAAAGTTGACAGCTTTTTGTCCTAATTGTGCTGCGCCAGGTCTGACAATAAACATTGATCCAGAAAATCATAGGTTCTGCAGCAGTTTATTGCGCGAGTGCAGTAATTGCAAAGGGGACACGAGTGCAGACGAAGTGTCTTTACATCTACACCAGTGGTCTTCAACGTCCTGGGGACCCACTGTGTATGCTGGCTTTTGTTCTAACCACAGTTGTAATCGCAGAATTTTAACAAGCTGTTCATTAGTCTTAATTAAGTGTATTTAATGTTTAGAGCAGTTATTTGCCCTCTTAATTCAAAAGATAACAGAAATATCTATGTTTCCCCTCTAGAATTAAAAAAATGCCATACCCACATTGCTATGCATTGGAGATAACAGCATAAATTGAGAGAAAGCAATGTTACCAATCAAATTAAAGATGCACTTGGCTCCTAATTGGTGAAAACTAATTGACACATGACAAATTTATTCGACAAGCAAATGGTAAAGAGTCAAACCAGCTTTGTGTTAATCTAATTAAGTTCACCTGAAGTTTTTTGAAAGAACTTGAAACAGTTGTGTCCCTCAGCCCAATTTGGGGTTTACGGAGTTCCTCAGTGTCTAATTTGATCTGTTTCAAATGTTACAATGCTGGACATTTCTTGCAGTATAGAAATAAAACCACAATCTTCAAGGATATTTTATTCTTCATAGCATGTATGGATGTTTCTATGTAACATTTAGCTAAAAACAGTCAGTAACAACGCTAAATATGAAAAACAACTAATTAAGACATTAACAGCTTGTTAAAATTCTGTGATAACAATTGTGGTTGGAACAAAAATCAGCATACACAGTGGGTCCCCAGGAACGACGTTGAAGACCACTGATCTACACGATTGCAGAGTGAGAATAGAAGTGATGTCGCGTTTGACGTGAGTTTTGTCTGCAAGTTTGTGCAGTGTAGGCCAATATGTTTATTAGTAGAATAACTACAGTTGTAGGCCTTAGATGCCTGTCATTTTATTATCCCCCGCCACACGAAGTGGCCGGGGGATATTGATTTGACCTCCGTCCGTCCGTCCGTCCGGGATAAAGGGGAACAACTTTTCACAAGAAATATTCGCGATAGGATAACCAAATTTGGTTTGTAGCTTAAGACCATAAAGACCTTGATCGAGTTCGAAAATGATGCCCTTGATTCACTTTTTTAAACTCTGTTCACGGTATATGTAGAGGGGAACAACTTTTCACGAGAAATATTCCAGATAGGATAACCAAATTTGGTGTGTAGCTTAAGACCATAAAGCCCTTCATCGAGTTTGAAAATGAGACGCGTGATTATTTTTTCCGGAGTTATTGCCCTTCATTCACTTTTTTATACTCTGTTCACGGTATATGTAAAGGGGAACAACTTTTCACGGGAAATATTCCAGATAGGATAACCAAATTTGGTGTGTAGCTTAAGACCATAAAGACCTTCATCGAGTTCGAAAATGAGACACGCCTGATTATTTTTTTGGAGTTATTGCCCTTCATTCACTTTTTTATACTCTGTTCACAGTATATGTAAAGGGGAACAACTTTTCACGGGAAATATTCCAGATAGGATAACCAACTTTGGTGTGTAGCTTAAGACCATAAAGACCTTCATCGAGTTCGAAAATGAGACACGCATGATTATTTTTCCCGGAGTTATTGCCCTTGATTCACTTTTTTTAACTCTGTTCACGGTATATGTAAAGGGGAACAACTTTTCACAGGAAATATTCCAGATAGGATAACCAAATTTGGTTTGTAGCGTAAGACCATAAAGACCCTGATGGAGTTCGAAAATAAGAAGCACACTTTTATTATTCCCACAGTTATTGCCCTTGTGGCATTTCTGGGAGCCTCTGTTCATAGTATCTTTAAAGAAGACATTTTGGCGGGGGATGTTGTTGACCATGTCTACTTGTTAAATGATCAATTTTCATGAGCTTAAAATATACCACATTACTATCAATAAGGGCCTGAACATTTATTCTGTTTGTGAGCAATTGTTTCCAACAGAAATGCATTGAATTCCCCTATGTAAATCTTTTAATGCCGTTTTCTCAAAATGAGTTTTTTGTCATACTCCAAGTCAAACTTCTCCGCCTCTGTAGCACCTATGTATACCAAACTTTCCACTTATACACTTAGCTACATTCTGAAGATTTTTACAGAGGGAATTGTTAATATATCATCCCTAACCTGATTTGCGAGATAATTTATTCCGAAAAATATGGCGAAAATTGATTTTTTAAGGCCATGGACAGCATATTTTGATTTTCTCAGTAATAAAAGCAGATATCCTTAAATCCCTCTGTAATTGTTTTATCATCTTATATGTAAACAAAATGAAAAAAGAATTTCGCACCTGGCTTTATCAGATGTTTAGATTTATCTTCCTAAAATATATGCAAATTAGTGCATATTTAATGAGATAATGCCTAATTTGCATATTTAAACATTAAAATTTCAAAAACTTGTAATACATATTTTTTTTCATACTACTGCAAGGAATCAACTGAGGAAGTTTCATGGTGATATCTATTATTTAAAAATTTTACCCTATTCACCTGTATTGTCTCGCCTTAAGTTGTCATTGCTGGTTTTCTTTGTTGTGATTTTCAAGTCATAACACTACAGCATTTGTTCCCAAAGTTCAACAGCTTTTTCCATGATTGACTCGTTGGTAGGATTAATTTCTTTTTGAAGTATGTCTGATATTTCCGCTTGTATGTTGGTGCCGGGAAGCAGGTCGCCAACAACGGTCTCAGCGATACCGAGAATCTTCTTGAGCGATGCCGCAATGTTCAGGGTGAGATCTAGAACAACGATTAATATTTTTATGAAATGTTTTGTAAATAGCTCAGCACAAATTTCATCAAAAAAATTCTTCATAATTATAGGCAGGGTATCTGTACAGGCACGAGTGGTTCTGTTGGCTTGGATGGTTGGTGAGACATCCGTAGCAGGCCTTTTTCAGTCGTCGATAAAGAATCTTGCACAAACTCAAACAAGTAGTGGCTTTCAAAAGACTGATGGCCTGCTGTGGCAGTTTAGGAGACAACGAGACGTCAAACTTTTCGTAAAAGGATTTTAGAAAGTCTGTTCCGGCGTTCTCGACCACGTCCTCGCCCGCCGCAGTATTATTTTCCGTAAAATCTCTGTGGGTCTCCGCATTATCAGCGGTTGAAGCAGGTCCTCTCGGATCGTCGTCTTCAAAACTCCAGTGAGCTACTGAATCTATTAAGTCCAAAATTTCTGAGTTCCATAATGTTTTGGCATCAGATGTATCTGTGTAAGTAAACCAAATGTAAAACAAAGAGGCTATTTATACGAATTCAACATGACTCAGGGCTGCGTAAATATTGACAATAACGTACATAGACTACTCACCATTGTTTATCGACATGATGCAGCTTGAGTATTAGCCTACAGTTCTGCGGGAAGACGATGCGCTTTTCAAGGAGACCTCTGAGAGATGCACGTGGAAATTGTGAGAACCCCCCTTTTAAACTCTTCACATTATCTTTTATTACATCATTTGTCCACCGCATAGAAAATTTGCCCGGACATGTCTCTAAACGCTTTTGTTGGAATACAAACTTTGTTCCTTCTAAGTAATTCTTTTATCAATTATTGTCTGTTTCTTTAATTCACCTGCCATTTTAAATAGCGCCTTGTTGATTTTCACTATACATTAATTCGTCTTTTTTAAATGTCCACTCTGCTCCGTCTTTTTAAAAAAATGTGTTTTATCTAATGTAGGCCTATCTCTATTTAAAATTCTTCGAAAATGTTTTAAATTATTTATCTAGTATAGGTCTGTCCCTTGAAAAACTTTGAGAAATGTTTAATCGTTTAACAATGTTTTTACTCTACCATCCACAATAAGTTTAATTTAAACCCGAAAATACGCATGCGCAGAATGAAAATTCCCACGGTCAAAAGTGCGCACACATACGTTCCCCAGGTCGTCATTAAAGGTCAAAAGTTCACACGCACGCATGCGCAGAATGAAAATTCCCACGGTCAGAAGTTCACACACACACATGCCACACCTCATAAAATTCAGATCAAAAGTTCACACCCCTGTTTGTTTTGGTTATGGTAGGTGTGAAATATGCAAATTAGGTGTGAAAATATGCAAATTAGCGGGCTATTCGGGGGGGTAGAAAACGGGGTGCGCATATATACTACTCACTCATGACAGTTTTTTTAAAGCAATACGCCCCATTTACTTGATTAAGGTTAAAAAAAATGTGTATTTAAAGGGGAATATTTTGCATATTGATCAAGCATTGAACTCCGCATAAGAACTGAATGGCATTGCTTGCTTCGGCTTCCTGTAAGCAAGTACGCGCAAATCTGCAGTTTTGTGAGCATTTCAGGTTCAATGTACTGAGTAATACCTCCGCGAAAACTTGAACTGGCCCGTCATTCTGCCGAATAGTCTTACTAAATTAGTTAATTGTGTGATTGCTAATCAAGCAAAGGGGAGTAATCGTTCGCTTTACGGTGAGGATTCTGCCTCACCTAACTAACCTCCAACCGCAAGTCACTGGTGTATTCATACGACTGTGTCCAGCGGAGGAAATGTGGGAAATGGTGTTGGATAGGCAGGTGGGATCGCGTCTCTTAATCATATGACAGACTACAACTACCAAGTACATTAGCGAGGTGGCATTGTTTCACGTCTCGCTCTCTCGCTCTTGCACACACACAATGCCGCTGTCTCTCATCACACTGGTGCCACAACAGTTTGTTCATTCATCGCACGGACCAATTTTCATGTCGCACGTGTGACATATATGTCGCACTGTACAGCCCTGCAGACAGTTTGTAGGATTATTGTCTTTAGGGAATAGTGGTGAAAACCGGAATATGTTCTGCATGTAAACGCAGTCAATGCCTAACTCACTAGCAAACTATCAGCTCAGCATACGATCAAACTAGCCAACACCGGCCTGCTTTATTCTGTAAGCCTACAAATTCGCTCAGAAAAGGGACACCGTAAACCGAGGGCACGAGAGATGTCCTTAAAAGAGGCAAGCATTCATACTTTTAACTTGCTCGCTAACTAGCTGTAAAAATGTCATCTTGCTAGCTAACTTAAATAATGCCAGCTGCCATTAGCCTACAGGTACATTAAGTTTGCTTGCTGGCTTGCATTTGGAACAATTGAAGCAAGTTTCATTTTACATGCTCAGTTACGAATGTTAGCTGACACTTCACCCAACAAGACAAACTAGCTCCATCACCAACAACAAAAATAGACGTAATTTCTTGATTTGTTATCACTGTCAGCGAGTGACAGAAGTTCCATTTCAGAATGAACGCACGGTACTGTATTTGTTTGTCATTTACTCTTCACTGGCCTGGCGGGTTGACCAAAAGGCTGCGATTAGCTGGATGGCCATTCAATCAATCTAAATTGACCGCTAGGATTTCATGGGTGGGGAGCTCATTCCCTAAGTAATTTTTAAAATGACGGGTAGTTTCATTTGATTAATGACAATCCCAGGAAAAAGTGTGGAGGATTAAATCATGTTTTTGCAAAAGTGTGGGTGTCGTAACACCCGTAACACCCACGGGTATGACGTGCCTGAGCTTAGGTCTTGTTTTATTTGAAGTCCACAACTGCACTCTCCTTAAGAAGGTAGTTCATCCTCCTTCAGAGGGTGACCCGGTCTGCTGTAAAGGGGTCTCAGCTGTATGGGATTTTTAGTCCAGCACGCACAAGCCCATCGCGCGCAAGAGGGGAGCGGCATAGTACTTGGCAAATGTGTCAGAGGCCTTTTCGTTTCCTCTGCACTTTTTGGATTAGTGCAGCCAGACCCTGAACCAGTATTAATGTTACCAATGTCTGAGAACACCTCGACCCCCATTCCTTTCCACCATTAGGAGCGCTGATCTTTTAGGCGTCCTCTTTTGGTGCTTCTCCAGACAAAATGAATTGCGAGCCTGTTGATTTTTTTTATGAGTGGCTCTGTTTGGGGCCCACATATGCCGCTTTTCCATTACACAGTTTTAGCACTACTCGCCTCCGCTCAACTCGACTCTACTCGTTTTCGGTCCTTTTCCATTACAGTTGAGTACCACCTCAACGTGGGTGGGGTCATCCTTAAAAATATCTCTGTTGGGCGTAACCCGACCCTGTTTTGAGAATAAGGGCCAGTCAGTCGTTTTTTTTAATTTTTATTTTTTATACAATGAACAAAAATATAAACGCCCCATGTCAAATTTTTGAGTTTTTATTAACATTAGTGTTATGCAATATATGAAGCAAATCAAAATTCATTTTCGTTAAAGTAGGGATTCAAAGGAAAAACTGAAATATGGCAATTTCGACATGAATTGAAAGCTTGGAATACAAAGAATGCAATGTAATGTCATTCCGTCACATAATCGATACGAGAAAATGGAAACACGCACGAAAAGACAGTACTTTATCTTTATCGACCGTGAATACTTCCGTGATGCTAGGAATGATGCCCGTTTTGGGTGATGTCACATACAGGTTTTGCAAGCTCTGCTCTATGAATTTGCGTGCAGTGTACGTCTCTCTCTAAGCTTTATAATTTGTTATTCAAGTTTCAAATTGTATCGTACTTTACTTGAGATGGATAAATTATAATGAGAAACATTCATCTGTCGTTTTTTTTTTATTTAAACTCATATTTTTCGATATAGTACATTGAAGATTAACATGGACGTAGGCTAAACGATCTGACGGAAATCATTATTAAATACGGGGAAGCTTAATTTATTATGATATTTTTTCGATGATTAAACTTGATAAGAGCGATGACAAAACAATAAAGGAAGATTTTTAGAATGTATTCTCTCTCTTAACTCGCGCAGAAATACATGCAATACATATTGTTCATGCACTTGCAGCAGCCTGTCGTCAGATCTTTCTATACCGTATACTGTAACTATATAACGTTATTACATTTTCGAGGTTTTGTTTCGTTTTGGCCATCATGGAAGAGGAAGGATCAGAAGTTGAAGAAAGAACCATGGGAAGAGAGACAACAACTATAAAAAAGCAATTAAAATTGAACTTCAGCGCATGAGAAGTACAGGCGGACGATTCAGGCTGCTTTTGAGGTATTGGGTGGAGATATTTGAGGAGTACGATTGTGTTCTAAATGTCATCGACCTCGTCACTCCATATTTCTATGTCAGTCAATCACTGTTATGAGAGTCCACTTGATCATGTTCATTTTTTTTTTGTAGCCCAGAGTATTGGCTTATCCAGCCTTCCTCGGAATGGTAGCATGATGACTCCAATAAAAACATAATTTTCTTCCTAAACTATACAACGTGTACGTGTATAGCATATAGCCAGCACAGCGACCGGACTTTTTGCAGCACGGAACAAACCAAAATAAGCAGCATAACTAATATGCATCAATGAAAGAAATCGCCTTTATGCGACATTAGCTTTAAAAACTATGAACTACTGGGAGATCTGGAAGAAATCGATTAAGAGTTCTGACTCATCAGGCTTTAAAAACAAAATTGAAAACAGTTTTCACAGTGTTCACTGTATTATAACTATGGAGCATCTTGGTACTTTCAGAGCCCACAACCCGTACGTGACGTCATGGAAAATGAGACTGTCGGCGGACTGGTTGCGGTCGAAAAAGAACAACATTTGGAAACCGAATATCAAGTAGCATGAAACTTTTTTTCTCTGGTTATATGAGTTAATAACGTCAACATATCTTGAAATTGTCATAATGGACCAATTTTATGGGTACTTATTTTCTTTGAATCCCTACTTTAATGACTAATCTTCACATCACTGTCCATTACATCTTGATATTGGCATTTGCAAGGGAGGGACAATCCTTTGAACACGTTGGGGGTCAGGTTGAAGAAATTGAATGTTCAATATCTTGTGTGTCCACCATTTCCGTCTCTCAGAGCAACACATCTCCTTCGCATGGAGTTGATCAGGTTGTCTATCGTGGCCTGTGGAATGTTATTCCATTCTTCCTGGAGGGCCACACGGAGCTGGCGAACATTGGCCCTCATTTATCAAACTTGCGTAGAATCTGGTGTAGATTCTGGTATAAATATCAGCGTTCGCCAGGTGTCACGTCTGATTTACTAAAAGTGTGTGCATCGCTGATTTTGGCGTAGAACTGGCGTGGTGTTGATAAATCTGGCGGCTGAAACCATCGTAATTTACATGACACGCCCCTATAAATTCATGCTCCGGGAGGCATAGTCCTGCCCACTTTACGACATGGACTCTCGAAAGACGGCAAAGAAGAAAGAACTTCACTGAGGAGGAAATATAAATTATCACGTCTGAGGTGGGGAAAAACAAAACAATTTAATTTGGAGGCCTTAAAAGTGGCATAAAGGGAGCCCAGGGGGCTGCAGTTTGGAAAACTATTGCCGCTGCGGTAAACACCGTTGGGGTGGAAAACCGGAGTGCAGCAGACGTTTGACTTAATTCGTTAATAAATCGAAGCAACTATTCGCACTTATTTAAGTGCGTCCAAGCACATAAAATTGATCGAAATTTGCGTTAGACGCACTTATAAGTGTGCCAAGATGCACATTTCTCCATTGCCCACACTTATTTTAAGTGTGTCCAAAGTTAAAAAAATTTTCTTGGCCAAACTTAGCTATTTTAAGTGGTACTTTCTATAAGTGGCACTGGAATGGTCATCAACTTATAAGTGTGGCCAAGAAAAAAAAAAAAATCAGCATTGGCCACACGTATTAGTGCAAATAACATCGGCCTTAATAAATTCAATTTATAGATCCATGATATTTCAAGTTATAAAGCCTACATAATTGACAATCCAAATGCTTTACATGTAGGTAAAAAAAAAAAGTGGTCCGATTTTAAGATCGCCATCAAAAAACTGGTTGCGGCGGTCAGGCTCAGCAGCGCACGGATCGGTGGAGGCCAACTAGACTCCAACCTCCAGCTGTCACCGTTCGAGGAGCGGATGAGTCCCCACCGCCTCGATCGGAGCTGCATGAGGGTAATTTTTAAAATACAGTCTGCAGAGATCACTCTTTATTGTACTTTTATTAGTATTACTCCATGACATTTTATTGGGTACCACACAAAACGAGCAGCCACTCGTCACTTTCCCGGAGGAGATCTTCTCTGTGCCGACAGTTCCTCTCACGTCAAGCTTATTCCTCTAACAATAGAAGATCTGCCATTGTCAAAATGTGATCACAGTCAAAGCGTCCGTAGGCCTATACATACTGAGCAACAAAAGAAACGCAAGTTAGCTAGTTAGTTAATGTACTCTTATGGTTACTCAGTCAAAGTGACCGCAAAATAAAGAAAAATTTGATGAAACGAGTGTAAATGTGCACGCGCTAGTAATAAATTTGATTTTCTAAAATAATTACGCGCAAGCATATTTTCCAGTCTGCCTTTAATTAACTTGCGTTTCTTTTGTTGTTCAGCGTATATCTGACTGGATGAGCATCTGACATACCACACAACATATCTGCCAAGCCACGCATTGCGCTTAATCAAATTGATTGTAATTGTCAGCCATCTGGCCTGACAAGCAGGTTGTCTCAAAATATAATTTTAATTAATTTCTCAACACAGATGTCTAATTTATTTATTTTTCTATTCATTTATTTATTTAGCCTATTTATCTCTTTAGCCTACTTATTCATTTTACTAATAAGAGTAACAACAGCATGACGTCCGCATCGCTGCATATTACTCATTTTGACAGCTGCACTCGTTCCTGCATGTTGTTCGCTGGTTTCAAACCTGCGTACACCTGGTCAGACCTGGCGTGAGATTTTTGCAGACCGTTCGCCAACGTTCAGATTGATAAATGCTGATCCTTGCGGGAGATTTGGCGTACACCCATTTTTTTGGTGTACGCACGTTTGATAAATGAGGGCCATGATCCAGAACTGGAACACGGTCACGGACACATCGATCCAGAACATCCCAAAGATGCTCTATGGGCGACATGTCTGGCGAATACGCAGGCCAGTCCAGAACTGGAATGTGCTCTGCTTCAAGGAACTGCATGCAGATCCTGGCAACATGAGGTCGGGCGTTGTCATGTTGGAAGGTGACGTCATGCTGGCGGACGAACGGCACTACAATTGGGGTGAGAATCCCGTCCCGATATCTTTGCGCATTCAGGTTCCCCTCAATGAAGTGCAATGGTGTTCTATGCCCGTATGCGATGCCTGACCACACCATAATGCCACCACCTCCATGGGCAACTCTCCGCACAACATTTGCGTCCACAAACCGTTTACCAACGCGTTGCCAGACACGCTGTCTTCCATCGGCGCGATACAACTGGAACCAGGATTCGTCTGTGAATAGCACTCTTCTCCAGCGTGCCAAGGGCCATCGAACGTGTGTGTTTGCCCATGCAAGTCAGTTCCGACGCCGGACAGCGGTGAGATCCAGACCACGGTGAGGACTGCCTGTCTGTCGAAAACAAACTCTCAAACGGCCTATCATCCGATAGTTAACATTCAGCTGCACAGCGACCGCTCTGGTGGACATCCCTGCATCCAGCATGCCAATGGCACGTTCCCGCATGACCTGAGACATCTGAGGCATGATGACTTTTGACAAAATTTGACATTTTGGGGTGGCCTTTTATTGTCCTCAGTATAAGGAGTGTCTGGGTACTGCTCATTCTGTCTGATCACTGTCTGGAAATGCCATACCCATGTACTGAGTGAAATCACTACATCACTGAGCAAATGCTCACTGACAGAGAGATGGATTAAAAAATGGTACACAAATCAAGAGAAATATCCCTATTGTACAAGTAAAAGTCAGCATATGCACACTTAGAGTTGTTAACTGCATGTGGCATCAATATTTGACATGGGGCGTTTATATTTTTGTTCAGTGTACTTTGTTCTGTATATTAATGCTTACCGTGATTGCCTGCCAGGTCTTGGAAGCAAGCTATTCCCATGCAATAACATTGTGTGAATATCTATTGCTAGTTTGCTGTTTATTCGTGTCACACATCAGATATCCAACATAAAGGAGTAAGACCAAACCAATTTGAAAGAGGTTCTCTCTCTGTCTACACTAAATGAAGAAGATTCTGGACTGACGTGTCTCAAAGCAAATAGCTATCTCTTGGACACTATTAAAGCAAAAAAAAAAACCCAACAGCGATCAGATGAGCAGAGCTTCCAATTTGTTCAGGCGCTACTAAACTAAGTTCGCTGCCTATTAAATTACACGATTCAGTTATGTGATAAACTGAATCTTATACTCTCGGTCGTCTCAAATTAAAATGATGAAACTCGTTGAGTAGATTTTGGGTTGGTCAACAAACGCAAAAATCACTCAACTCACATTGTACCTTTCATAAGCAAAAAGGATTTTGTGTTCTTTGCGTCTGGGTATCAAGCCTACCCTGCACTGACATCTGCGCTTAGTGGAATTTTAGTGGGCCTTGTGAATTTTTGGCAATTAAAAAAAACCGTCTGGTACATGGCTCGTCTGGGCCATAGAGATATGTTCTGTGTTTTCTGCTCAAATAGCCTTCCTTAAACAGAATATCAACACAGTCCCTCACTATTTTTTGTGTTTCGAGTTGTAACGAATGGTCAAGAGGACGATAATATGTAGAATCATTCAATTGCCTGTATGCCTCTGTGAGATAATTCGCTTTGTCCTGCAATACGATCTGCCCACCTTTATCGGCGGGCTTAATCACAACGTGAATGCTTGGCCAAGTCTACCAGCACCCTTCTTTGGGCTCGAGTGATGTTCTTTCTTCTTTCAGGTATATAGCTGAACGCTCGGAGTGTCTCCCTATCCTCCTGAATAAGGCGGCGGAGATAGGCGGGGCCTCTCGCTCAACCAGTTCCCAGCCCGAAGGCTCACAAAAGGGAAGGGGAGTATAAGACGTGTCGTATTGGAAGTGTTCCAATATTTTCAGCCGTCTGTGATAAAAATGCGCATCCCACCTCATCTTTTGCGTGTCAAACCCACCCGGAGTAGGGATAAAAGTAAGACCACGCTCCAAGAGCTGTCTCTGAGCGTCCGACAGCTTGAAATGAGAGCACAAGTTCATAATATTTGAGAGAAGGGGGCTGGCGCAAAGATCCTCCGCCCTACTCAGCAGTTTAACTCATTGATCCAATTGTTAAAGATGCGTTGGGCCGTTGGTGCCGTCCAATGAATGGGGTCAGATTCTGGAGTTTCAAAAAACATTTATCTCAAACTGGCATTCCTTAACCCACTTAGGCCTGAGGCCTATTCAAAAAACGCCTAAGAAAACCTATGGGCGATTTTGAAAAGAACCCCTAAAACCTGAGGTTTTCTGGAAAACAGCACCCAGGTGTCAGCGTCTAGTAAAAAGCTGATATCTCAGCCTCTGTAGCAGATAGAAACAAAATTCAAAAAGTACTTGAGAGCTTACACCTGTGGCTTTCATAAGAACTATGTTTTTTATTTGTGCAAATCTTCATCACAATATTTAAAACACTGAACAAACTATAACAAACTATAAAATATAATAAAATCATTTATATATTTATATATATATATATATATATATATATATTTATATAGCACTTTTCAAGTCAAACAGACACAAAGTGTGTAACAACATATATAAAACTAGTAAAAGTTAAATTTACACCTAGGATGTAGAATTAGTATACTGTCATCATCATCATTTCCTACAATTATCATAGTAATAAAACAATTTATTTATATTGCACTTTACATTTTAGCAATCTCAAAGTGCTACAGAGCAGAAAATATTATTATTATTATTATCATCATCATCATCATCATCATCATCATCATCATCATCATTACCTCCAGATTGCCACAAATCTGTCCCGGGACTTATGTTTGGAGAGGCTGGTTTTGAATAGATCTTTATTTCGTCGTCAGTAGTCTCTCCGGACCGGCAGCACCATTAGCCCCATGGCAATACAAAGTCCCATGAAAGTTTTCATCTCCGTTAGAGTCACAGGAGCCCACCTTGCAGACTTGGCCCTGGATGGAGTTTCGTTTCTGGTCTGAGCTGAGTAAGTATTTGTCACAAGACGTTACCAGAGTTCCTCCGTAAAAATACCTCAAATATGCTCAAATATTTGCAGCGGAGTTGCGACTGCAGGTAAATCGATCTTGACGCCTGGTGTCCGGGTAAATACTGGTGCGTTATTACGGTGGTAGTTATCGGTCTTCCACTCTGTCTCGAAGCCTTCAAAATCTTCTTCATTGTCTTCGTCGTCAATAAACATCTCCCTCATCCACAAATCCCTATCTATTGGCCCAGAAAGTTCAAAATCTGGGCCAGCAATGTCATCATTTCCACTGACACCGGCATCAATATCACTGCCTTCACTACAATCCGAGATTTCTCCTCCGGTGCTGCTGTCTACCTCCATTGTTTACTATCTTCTCGAGGCACATGTAAAGAAAAAAACTATTTTGCCTCAGGCGAAGTTATGGTGAGAATCACGCTTATTATGAGCCTATCAGAGGCAGAGTAGGGTGGGTATTCACTGATAGACACTCTCCCATGTGTACTCTAGTGAGTCATGATGCATTTGATTGGCTATGAGCCCGGAAATGGTTGGAAAAGTAATGAAAACTACAAAATAACGTATCCGCTTTCCCGGCCTGAAGGGTAGAAATACGTAACAGAGTCCCCGATTCTAAAGGTTAAAATGCGCACATGCTGTCCCGATTTAAATGGGTTAAGTACAATGGCATTAAAGTGTTTGATAGCCTCTCGCTGGGCTTGTTCTGGGAAGGGATGAGCATGTAACAAGGGGACAAAAACTTGAACAGTCTCAAATTTAGCCGTGGCGACTCGCAGTAATCGTTTAAGGTTCTTCTGTTGGGTGGTCTCCGTGTTAGCTTTAGCACTGTTAACAATTCCTACAGACAGAACCACCTTATTAGGAGAAATCAGTGGCTTCCTCATCTTCTCCAACAGCTCAGCCATGCGTAAAAGGTTGGCCCCAGGGAAGCTTTCCACCTGCACATTAGTTTTCTGGAAACGAGGGATCCTCGAAAGGTTTGAGTCACCCAGGAAGACTACTGGCTTACGAAGACGTACCTGCCAAGTAGTACGTTTGTTTTGTTTTACCATGGCATGTTTTATGGGCTCCCAACAGTCTGGGTCATGCCCAAAAAGCAGTTTCTGACTACGTAGCGATAACTTATTTTTCCTTCCTAATACCAGAGATATGGCTGCAAGGGGACTGGTCGGCACAGGAGACAGAGCAGCTATAAGAGGACTGTTCACTACTGAGTGTGGAGCGACTGCGGTTCCGATAACGGAAGCGGAAGGGGAGGGCACGAGCTCGGGGGCCGCGGAGTACACCAAAATGGGGCTGAGCAGTGGGCTCTTAATTGTACTGCACGAACAGGGACTAAGGGCCCGGGGAGTTGAAGATGCTGGAGGAGGTTGACTACTCTCCGACTGGCCTAGTAACCAAGGCTGGATTGAGATTGAGCTGCAGGGCAAAGTTTGTGGCCAACTACAGTTTAGGGATGAGTCCGGTTTAAGGGTTTTTTTTTCGGGGGTATGAGACCCCTTGGAGACCTGATGAGTGAGGGCGACGGACGAGGAGAGTGGAAGGGGCCAGCAGTCAGAGCTATGGAAGAACCTGGACGAGGAGAGTGAACGGGGCCAACCGTCAAAGCTATGGGAGGACCAGCGGTAGGGAAAATGGGTAGTGTTGGGTGTTTAAACGTGTTGCTAATATTTTGGCAGGAGGGTTTGGAAGGGCCATCAATGCGGGGGTTAAATGAATCAGTAATATGGGTAATAGATGGTCGTGGTCGTTCTGATATAGAGTGAGGTGGTTGATGCTTCCCAGCGCGAGAGGTATCGGTCGGGCTGGCATTGGTAACTAAAAGCTTGGACTGCAGCATTTCAATGTACGATTTAGTAAGTTTTCTACCATATCGAGTTCTAGCCCATCTGAGGGCTCTTTCTAATGCAACAGGTTGAAAAGCACACAAGTCTTGATGGATATTTTGTGCAAGATTGCGATAATGATCACAAAGGGCTAAAATATTCTCCTTCATCCATCTTTTGGTATTAGTCGATACTCTAGCTGTAATGATCTCATTGGGAACCGCCGGTTTGATGAACAAAGATAATTTTTCAACCTTTTTGGTCATTCCCAAAGGATAGGAGTCATTCTCTATGCATTTATCCAAAATTTCTAGTAAGGTTTAGTCAGATCAGGTTGAGCATCTGAGCTGGACATCTGTGCTGCAGTCCCTGTATTACTAGCGCTAGTATGGTCGTCTCCAAGAAGGTCAAATCTGTTGTGCAAAGGAAGAGCCATATTTGGGTCATTCTATGAAAATGGTATCTTTTTGAACAGCAGTTTCATGTTTCATTAATTTTCTTTTTTTAACAACTAAAACATGGTCACATAACATTTAACCACTTACCATTATAAATCAACATAAATTACATTTTAATGTATTTTAATATTTTTATTACATTATATTAAAAATGCTTGTTCTGCCTTTTTGTCACTGGTGTTACCGATGTTTTAGATGAGAATTCAGGCTTCCTGGGATGTAATTGGATGATTTAATTTGCATATATAATCAAAGACAGAAAAGGTTAATGACATTATTAAGATGTTTTTTAAAATGAGTAATAATTTAGTTTAAATATGTATGTGTACAGTATTATAATGTGACATTTTTCAATTTCTGTCATTCACTTTTTTACATAACTTTAGAATTAATTGACATTGAGTCTTCAGATTTGAAATAATATATCCTTAAAATGTTCACTAATGAATGTTGCAACAGTTAGCTAGATACAAAAAACATATTCAATTAAATTTGGCAACTTTGATGCCAGAACACCAATATGCCACACAGTAACACCAGTGATGCACTGTAACACCAGTGACACAATGTGAAGGAAATGGCACAACAGAAGATGTTTCAAACAGATGTTATCAATTTATTAGTATTTTATCTCAAATAATTACACATTTAATGATTTGTTTTATTCAAGTATGAATTTATAACACAATATGGAAACATAAAATTCATTCATTCGTGAACTTAGGAACCTAGGAATGGGTATGAAAGAGATGGCTGACGGAACAACTAATTTAAAAAATCAAAATGTTGGAACAGGGTGTTGCGCTCAGTGATGATGCACCCATACAAGTGAACGTATAAAATAGAACAATTTTAATGGTGTGTGAGTATTTGTATGTGTGTGTGCTTGGTATAGTGGTGAGTGAGTATGCGTATTTGGTAGTGGTATGCAAGTATGTGTGTGTTTGCTACAGTGCTGCGTGTGTGTGAGCATACGATACAGTGTGTGTGTGTGTGTGTGTGTGTGTGTGTGTGTTTTGGCACATTGGTGTGTGAGTATGTGATGTGTGTGTGCTTGGTATAGTGGTGTGTGTGTTCTTCGTATAGTGGTGTGTGAATAAGTGGTGTGTACTTGATATAGTGATGTGTGAGTATGATTGTGTGTGTGTTCGGTAGAGGTGGTGTGTGTTTGGTATAGCGGTGTATGCATATGTTTGTTGTGTGTGTGTGTGTGTGTGTGTTTGTGTTTATGTCAGCTTGCAGTTACACTGTCTTAATTTTCACCTTGAACTTCTGAGTTCACTGTCTGGAGTCGTTGGGGGGGTAAACGGAGTTTTTCCTGCTCTAGCTTTCTCTCTGTGCTTTGCCTGTCTGACCTGCCATTACTTTCGCTCTTGTCTTTTCTCCCTTTCTGCGAGGTCCTTCACGCTCTTTCTTTTTTGAGTTTCTACATCATTTAAGTAAGTTTGTTTTGTTTAAGGTAGGCTGCTCTGCGTTCTGGGTCAGCATCCCTGCGCTGTCTGTAGAGTCTTTGCTTTTCAGCTGCACTCAACCTTGCCATATCTATAAAAAAAGGATAGTCATATGGTTACAATTTTGAAACAGAAATGAAATGCTAATAAGTCTGTTTTATGTAAATGCTGATCTATTTATTTATTTGGGGGAAAGGGATTAGTGGTGCTAATGATCGTCACTGGTGTTACCCACTGGTCACTGGTATTACTACCTAGAAAAATAACACCAGTGACAGTAACACCAGTGACACATTGACAGACAAGATGGCCTATTCAAGATGGTGGACATTGCAGGCAAAACCACGCTTCTTAACTTACAAATGTATCAGCTAATCATACAATTTTATCAATTATTTTAATAAGATTTCCTTTCCCCTTAGTATAAACTCTATAACACCAGTGACGCATCTTAAGTCCTCACATAAAATTACTAGTTAATTCTTAAAATTGTCAACATATGAAGGGAAGGTGCTGACTTACCATGTGCTCTTCAAAATTGACACGCCTCCAATGATCTCTTGACCCCAGAAGATGTTTGCAGGGATGCAGCAGTTTTTCAAAATAAAGGCTTTTACAAATAGTAACACCAGTAACATGAAATCAAGGGACAGCTATTTTTTGTAAACTATTTAAATTCTTCATTGATAATTTTGTTTTTTTGAAGTATTATACTAAATAGCTATAACACTTTACTTTGTATTATGATCTTTAAAACAGGGGAAAAACATTAATTTAAATTCAAAATACGTCACTAAACCATGACTGCTTACCCGAGGGACAAGCCAAATTCATGGCGCTAACCATGCTCTTCAAGATACAGTGCCAATGAAAAGTATTTGCCCCCTTCTTGATTTCTTTTTTTTTTTTTTTTTTTGCATATTTGTCACTCTTAAATGTTTCAAATCATCAAACAAATTTTAGTATTAGACAAATATAACCCGAGTAAATACAAAATGCAGTTTTTAAATGATAATTTAATTTATTAAGGGGTGAAAGCTACCCAAACCCACCTGGCCCTGTGTGAAAAAGTAATTGCCCCCCCCGTTAAATCATGAATTAACTGTGATTAACTGCATTTTTTAAATTCAATTTCACTGGCCACACCCAGGCCTGATTAATGGCAGACCTGTTGAATCAAGAATTCACTTAAATAGAACCTGTCCGACAAAGTGAAGTAGGCTAAAAGATCTCAAAAAGCAACACACATCATGCCGCAAACTAAAGAAATTCAAGAGCAGATGAGAAACAAATTTATTGACATCTATCAGTCTGGAAAGGGTTACAAAGCCATTTCTAAGGCTTTGAGACTCCAGAAAATCACGGTGAGAGCTATTATCCACAAATAGAGAAAACTTGGAACAGTGGTGAACCTTCCCAGGAGTGGCCGGCCTACCAAAATGACTCCAAGAGCGCACTGACTACTCATCCAGGAGGTCACAAAAGAACCAAGAACAACATCTAAAGAACAGCAGGTGTCACGTGTCTCAGTTAAAGTCAGTGTTCATGATTGAACAATAAGAAAGAAACTGGGCAAAAATGGCATCCGTGGGAGAGTTCCAAGGCGAAAACCACTGCTGACCAAGAAGAACACAAAGGCTCATCTCACATTTTCCAAAATACATCTTGATGATCCCCAAGACTTTTTGGAAAATATTCTGTGGACTGGCAAGACAAAAGTTTAACTTTTTGGAAGGTGTGCGTCCCGTTACATCAGGCCTAAACTAACACAGCATTTCATGAAAAGAACATCATACCAAAAGTCAAACATGGTGGTGGTAGTGTGATGGTCTGGGGCTGCTTTGCTGCTTCAGGACCTGGAAGACTTGTCGTAATTGATGGAACCATGAATTCTGCTCTCTACCGGAAAATCCTGAAGGAGAATGTCCAACCATCAGTTCATGTCCTCAAGCTCAAGCGCACTTGGGTTATGCAGCAGGACACACACCAGCAAGTCCACCTCTGAATGGCTTAAAAAAAACCCCAAAATGTAGATTTTGGAGTGGCCTAGTCAAAGTCTGGACTTAAATCCGATTGTGACGATGTGGCATGACCTTAAACGGCCCGTTCATACTCGAAAACCCTCCAGTGTGGCTGAATTAAAACATTCTGCAAAGGAGAGTGGGCCAAAATTCTTCCACAGCGATGTGAAAGACTCATTGCCAGTTATCGCAAATTTTTGATTGCAATTGTTGTTGCCGAGGGTGGCACAACCAGTCATTAGGTTTGGGGGCAATTACTTTTTCACATAGGACCAGGTAGGTTTGGATAGCTTTTTCTCCTCAATAAATGAAATCATCATTTAAAAACTGCATTTTGTATTTACTCAGGTTATCTTGGTCTAACATTAAAATTTGTCCTGATGCATAATGCAGGGACAGGAAAGCTACCATTTTCATAGACTGACCTATTTACGAAAAATAAAAATAAAATTCAGTTTGCCAAGATACAGAAAGGGAGATATCCTACAATAAATGTATATGAGTCAATGATGTAAGAGACAGTAAATTGGAAAGTCGGTCAATTGTTTGGTGTCTGAAAAAATAGAACTAAAAAAGTTTTCTTCATTTTGTGATGATCTATGTCTGTACAGAGCTCTTTCTGCAATGTGCACCTCTGAATATGAGTAAATCAAAATAAGCATATTTAATTAGCTGTTTCCCACCAAAATTGATTTGGGGGGTCAAAATCAATACTAGAACGTAGAAACCTGGAAAATAAGCTCTGTAGTTACATTAGGAATGTTTTTTCCTTCACATTACAGCTGAAATTATAACCAAACACTGTTTAGTTATCTCAATAACTGTGTTTCTCTAAATATCTATATTTTCATTAAAACAGCTGTTGCCATGGCAACCAATGATGTTATGCTACAGAAACTCAGTGTTTTAAGTTGCAATTTCTAATAGAAATATTTTGATAATAATTCTTAGTTTGAAAGGTGAATATCTTGGAAAAATGTATGCTTAACTATAAGCCCCCTTAATGAATTGAATAAGTGGCTCAAGGTAGATGATGTACAGGGAGGATGCCAAGGGACGTCCCTCCCTGAAACCGGATCTGATTACAACCGGGCTAAAGGTCAACAACCAATCTGCCCAAAATGTCTGTCTAACAGATATCAATCCAGCACAAGAGGGGGCCAGGTAAGTTAACCTTCTCTTGCACCCTCTTCAAGCACACGTGACTTGCCCTGGACAAGACTGGGAAGCCATTTGAGGGACCTGTGCTCCCCAAAGTGTATTATTAAATTGCTCACGAGGAGCAAGTTGTCATTGAACAAATGGGCTGTAAAATTATAAGTAAGTTTTATGTTGGAGAGTGGGCATGAAGTGGTGTCGATCCACAGCCAGACCCTCAGTAGGCAAGTTACAGGGGAACTAGGGGGTGCTACAGATGTACTGCTGGTTCAGATGGTCACTCCTGTTGTCAGGGAAAAAAAGGGGATGTGGGCACACAGTGGCCCAGGGCGTTAACAGTCTCACAGGATAGAGCTGTTGTACAGGAATAGCCTTATGAATTCCACTGTGGCATAACAGCTATGTTTCACGTACACCAGACCACAGTAAATGGCTAAATTACAACTGGCCCATTCCAGGGCACGCCTAGTCAACCGCCATGTGCAGATGCAGTACCACAAAACATCAGACAACACTTTGTCATCCATGTCCTGGCAGAGTTCCACAATATGACTAAAAGTTGTTGCCAAAATTTCACGTACCTGCTTAATGACACATCAGGTGACATGTGTGCTGAAGCCAGCTGTCACATCCCAATAAAGACACTGTTTCCTCAATAACAGGATATGGTCAGTGTTTGTAATTTTAAAAATACTCACAAACAGCGCATAAAAGAGACCACAGCTTCTCCGCGTGAAATATGCTTCACAAACCAGTTCCAGGCATTTTATTATTTCCCCTTTTCATTCTTAAAAAAAAATATTTTTTTTGCCCTTGTGAAGCTGTTTTTCCTGGCTTGTAAAACAGGAATGTTTAGTCTGATGAATCAATTCTTTTCAAAGAGAGAAAAATGAGGGGGAAAAAAGCATCGGTTTGTGCACTGACCAAACGTGCATGCATACACACAAAAGCAAGCACATATACTGAGAAAGCAAAGACCTAAGAGCTTAGGCTACGTCTCCCAGAAATGAAATGCACTATCATCACTTTTCTGATTTACGCCAGAGAAAATCCGACAGATAAATGGATCACAAAGTTTTGACAATGTTCTGGTGCATTAGACACAGCGATAGAGCCATCTTGAAATGAGAGGACACAGGTCCCATGAAAGAGGCCCAGAATCTACCGTATCATGAAAGAGCAACTTTTTCAAAACTGTAATATGGTTTATGTGAGCACATCAAATGATGCCATACAGGATATTTGCATGGTAAGTAAAACAATGAAGGACTTGCACTTCTAGTTCAGGCATGTCAACCATGAACCTGCCTACCCTTTTATTGTCCTACCACTTAGACTGTATGAACATCTAACTCCAGGATATAATCTGTACATGCTCCCTGTCTGCTCCAGTAATATAGTTTTATTTTATTTTATTTTTTTTACAAACACGATGCTTATGTGTGCGTTTCTTTCATTATGTGAAGAAAAAATATCCATGTATTTTTGAGAATAACTCATTAGTGTTTTTACATTGTAATTGAGCAGCAATTTTGCTTTGTAATGCCTTTGTTTGGAAAACAAGAGCCTACATCAATTGTACCATTGCCCAATGAAACTGATGTGGTTTGTCTTTTTATTTTCCACTTTCAAACTCTATTCGATTTTATTTTCTTCTTTTAGCTTTATCTCATGATTTCTCATGAAATTTATCTCATGAACCTCATGATTTCTTCAAAAAAAAAATCCACAGGATGCCCCAAACAGTGACATGTCAAAACCCCAAGAGCTTCTCCCCCCAAAAAAAAAAAATTACAACCAAATGACTGCTGTTATGAGTTGAAAATCACAACAAAGAGAACCAGCAGTGACAACTTAAACAAATTTATTCTTCACTGATGAGGTCCAAAAATATCTAGAAATAATCCACTGTGTAATCTTATAATAACGCTCTAATGCCACTATGTAACTCTGATGCAAAAACAAAAAGCTTCTTTAACTGACCAAAATCACAGCATTTATACAGACTAGGAACATTCTGGAAAGATCTAATAAGTAAGTAAGCAAATTTAATTTATAGAGCACATTTACACACAGCATACACTGACCAAAGTACTGTACAATGTCATTCAATGAGAGGACAAATAACAAAATATAATACAATGCAATAATACAATTACATCAAAATGTCAAAAACAAAAAAACAAAAAAAGGGGAGCCTTCAATATCAGGGCATACCACACAGACATGAACAGAAGGTAAATGGTTAGGGAGCGAAGAAGGCCAGGGAGAAAAGGTGGGTTTTTAGCCTGGATTTGAAAGCAGAAATGGAGGGGGCAGATCTAATGTCCAGGGGGAACTGGTTCCACAAGCGTGGAGCAGTGACGGCAAAGGCTCTGTCACCTCTCTGCTTGAGCCGTGAGCGTGGCACATGCAGAAGCCCTTGCTAGAGGATCTAAGGGACCTTTGGGCCGAATGGGGCTGTACAAGGTCAGTGATGTAGGCTGGGGCCAGCCCATTAAGTGCCTTAAAAACAAATAATAAAACCTTGAACTGGATATACAGGAGTCCTGGGTGATCCAGCCCCCTCCAGGCAAGAAGATGCCAGAAACCTCTGGAAAGCACTAGTTTATTTCATCACAAAGAAGTGGTATTGCATCAGATCATGTTTTTCTACAGACATACCACCAGAGGGTGCTAAATGATGAACAAAATAAACAAATAGCTGACCAGTAAAGCAGCACAAATAGTTTCCAACAAATCTCCATTTATAAATGATATACAGTGCTGTTCATAAAATACTCATACATAACACCGCATAATTCATTTATTTTGGATATACATTCACTCTGGTGTTCAGATGACCATTTAATTTGTGAAAGATAAAAAATCAACATTGGGTTGTGAATAGAGGTGAAATTAGCAGATTTAAGAATGGATGTACTGCAGATGAAAAGAGATGGGGTTAATATGATTTCTGACATTCTCTGTGCTGTTTTCTGGGAAATTGCCAGCCTTCAAGGCAGGCAACCAGGAAACACTCACTTTACTTAATGCAGAACGGTTGAGCAGCCAGGCCATGCTAACTCTATAAACAACACGTGACCACAGAACTTACGTAATAATTCCAAAATAACTTCCAGGAAGTTAAGAGTTTGCATCTCAGCTTTTTAATAATCCAAAGATCATAGGTGCACTAATGTATCTTGTTCCTTTTTTTGTTCGCAGGATCAAAGATGTTGATTAGCTAGTGCTGTCAAGTGGGCTGCAGCCAGAATATCTGCGACCAATGACAACCGCATGCTACAGGGATCAATTCTTTTTTCATCCACCCGCAACCTTTCACCCTCCGCCCTGCCCAATCCTGGACTGAAGGAAGGCTCTCAAGTAAAGTGCCCGACGTTACAGGCATTAAAAAGGTAATCTTATCTAAAGCGACATTGAATTGGGGTTTTTTTTTTTCATTTTTAGAAAGTTCCAGCCGGACAAATGTAATTAGCACCTCTGTTCCAAGAAGCAGCAGCAATCTACCTGGGAATCAAAACTGCTACTTCAGAAGTTAATGCCCAGTTCTCTTACGTATGTACTACACTGCTTATACGCAGAGCAGTCATGCATTCTGCCACCCTCTCCAGCTGAACAGATGTAGGCACTGAGGAGTGAGGAGACATGCAGAAACTCTCTGCAAAAACCAGGCTCAGTCATAGCTTCAGACACACCTTTAGCATATCAGTAGGTGCCTGAAAGACTATATAGGGTGATTCCTGAATGGCTGCAGCAGCATAACATGCTGTCTCTGTCTGTGCCCGACATATTGCAGGGCCTTTTAGGATAAGCTGTTGCAAAGCTCAGAAGTTATAGGGAGGAAGCATGCTTTATTTATCGGAATGAGAAATCTACAATGCGACACCGCGCAAAGACAATGCCGAGGAGAGCTGTGACTGACTTGCAGCAGTATAGGCAGCTAAAAATACTAAAGCACAGCTGTTAACATTTGCTTTCTGCACAAGGAAACTGCGTGGTTGTTTTGAGGTTTTCAAAACCACAGCAAGTTAAGAAGTGCGCTAAGGTAAATTGCACAGCACAGCTTCAGCATATTTGTGACCCCGCCCATGAAAACCCAGCTAAACTCGCCTGATCTAATTTTGAGATAAAGACCGTCAAGTAGTCCCTGTGATAAAAAATGACAAAAATATGAGATGTGAGTTTATTGCTGTAAATGATAGGTAAATGATGGGTTACATCAGGGCTGCCCAAGCCTGTTCCTGGAGAGCTACCATCCTGAAGGTTATCAATCCAACCAAAGCCAACCACACCTGCTTTCCCAGTAAGAGATTTTGACGAGCTGCTAATGAGCTGAATCAGGTGTGTTGAATTAGGGTTGGAGTAGAAACCTACTGGATGGTAGCTCTCCAGGAACAAGGTTGGGCAGCCCTGGGTTACATATTGGGGTTTCGAAATGTAGTGTTAAAAAATTAATTTCTAACATCATACATATTAAAATTAATTAATTTATTGACACTTCGTTTACAAATTTTTACAGAGAAATACCGGAAGTTGCTTTCCACAAGCCTGGTTTTCAATCAGCTTTTAGTTTACCTTTGGCGGATAACCTGATAGTTTGGGTGTCATTTGGTTTAGGAACTTCTTTTCCACCATTGAAAATGAATGTAGACGATAATGCGCACCATCGTAAAGCAGGTCAGTTGAAGGTATGGCAGAAGAGTTGCGACTTAAGCCGGGTGCGGATTTATCCATGGATTGTGTCATATCACCAAGGAAATTTCAGAAATGAAGTTTTTGCGTTTATAGATTAACGTCTTACGAAGCTAACCAGCTTAGCTTGAAGACGTCATGCCTGCCAAAACTTTGAAATGACCTTACTCGGTCAATATTAGAGATATCAGTTAGATTTTTTCACAGAATATTCCTTACATGATGTAGAATGACTTTGTGTAAAAAACTGTACATCACCAGAAAATGATCTCAATGTAGATCTGTTGAATGAGGTGCACTTGGTAAGTTATGCAGTGCAATACAACAAAATACTGCAGATCCTGGAACAGGTTAGGATACTATGATAGTTCTGCTTGATACGGGGCAGGACTCTCGAGCAGATGAAGATCAAGTTCACAGGTTTTATTAGAAATCATGGTCAGCCAATCCAATTCAGTAACAAGCAGTGAGATGACAATACAACTGGGCTAATCCAGAATCGTTCAGTAATAGGCCGTGTTCGAAACTGCGCTCTAACGTACTACTCACACTATCGATGACATCAGATGTAGGGGGTAGGTGTTCATTTATGCGTGTGGAGTGAGTTTGTGTCCGCGAGAAGTTCCAGGATACTAGATCGGGCAGATATTTTGTGGGTGCATCGTAAGCTCACTATTCATACATAAATTGCCAAAGATGCAACAAGACATAAACCGCAAGAAAAACTCGATGAGGAATAACAAGAAGAAGAAGCAACAGGAGGCGTTCATTCGTAGTGAGTAGCGTGTAGTGTGACTAGTGTGTAGTGAGAATAGTGTATGTAGACCATAGAGCGCGGTTTCGAACATGGCCATAGAGCCAAAAAACTATGAAGTCGTTTGGCCAAAGCCAAATCAAATGGAGAGAATCATAATCCAAAAAGCTAAAAAGAAATCAATCACAGGTAAGTCAAACAAAAGGAACAGGGCTGAAATGATTAACCAAGAAACAAACTGAATCATGCCCAGAAAATCTCGGGAATCAAAAAACGCTTATAAGAAAGATATTGTAACAAATGTTACAATGTTATGGACGTTTCGACTCACAGGTCTTTTTCAACGTTGAAAAAGACCTGTGAGTCGAAACGTCTGTAAGCTGCTTCTGTGCATTTTAGTATTATTACATTGTCCTTCAGTAGGACCCTCTCGTGAGTGCTGGTCATCTTCTTTAGGAGTGAAAACAGAAAGCACAAGACAATTGAGAGATGTGGGCCTATACTACGAAGCAGGATTTGGGCTTATCACGGTAACTTCAGGTTTAGCCCTGGGTTTTCAGTACTATGAAAGCAGCTCACTTCTTACCGGGGTAATTCACCACAGGAACATGCGCTGAGCGACCAGCGGCTGGGGTCCAGATTCAGATCACAGGGTACAAAAGCACCGCCTATTGACTAATCAGTTCACTCGGAAAATGGCATCACCGTTCAAAGAGGATCCAGTGGTGCGCAGATCGTTAGAGGTTCCCTAAGAAGAGCCAGAGTTTTCAGGGACCGGCAAAACCCCTTGACATTATCTGAGGAATACCTGTACGAACGATACAGGTTCTCATCCGAGGGTATGAGATACCTTTGTCAGCTTTTAGAGCCATATGTGGCAAATGACGATCGGAGTTGGGCGCTCAAAGTCCCACAAACTGTGTGCATCGTAATGCGGCACTTTGTGACGGCTCCTGCATGTATGCTGTGGGCAACGCAGAAAATTTACATAAAAACACAGCATGCAAAGCGGTACATAGGGTGGCATGTTCCCTCACGGCCCTATTAGATGCGTTTGTGGTGTTTCCTGGCCGCTTGCTGACGCAATCCATGAAATAGCTTCTATGAAATAGCAGGTTAAGTCAAGTATCAGCATATTGAACTGCGTGATCTATAAATAATGTACACACTATGGCGTTTACCATTGTGTATTTAATGCAGTCTACTCTTTGCATAGGGTTCCCCAGAGTGATTAGTGCCTTAGACTGCACACACATCCCCCTGTTCACAGGTCTGGGTGAGAATGAGGCTGATTTTGTGAATAGGAAATCATTCTACAGCCTCAATGATCAGGTAAATAAAGCAATACACATTTTACACTCAGTTTGCACATTGAGGAAATCTTGCCCTGAGCTTGCATTTATTTCCTACCTTGTCTTTATTCTTATTTTTATCCACTGTTGTACTTCATATATCGAGGGTTTGGAGCGCAGTGGTTATATGTCCATTTCAGAGGTTTTGAGAAAAATTGATTTTTAGCTTTGCAAATGTTCTATTAAATCAGGTACATCATTTACATCATTTTTATGTCAGTCACACTTTTACTGCATGGTTCAGAAGTATACTGAACATGTAAGTTTTCATAAGTGTGGTACTGCAACATCATGGCCAAAATTGCCAAAATTGTCATGTCACCTCCGTGCTCCAACCATTCTAGCACTTGATGTGACATAACACAATGGTGATAGATTGAAGTTAAGTTTGTTTGCAACGGAAGACAGATGATTCTGTAATACCATTTATGTTTATTCATCAAAATATCAATGTTTAATTCATAAAAGCAGATTTTGTTAGACATACCACAAAAGGAAAATGTGAATTCTGTTTAAAACTGAGGCGCATGGACATATAATTATTGTGCTCCAAGAATTAGCTGATAGAAATGTGTGACAGGAGGTAAAAATCTCAAAATCACAAAATTTGGACCATTGTGCTCCAAACCCTCGATATGGGCATTCACAGACATCTCATTGTATGCATGTAAAGGTACGTGTGTCTTGTCAGTCTGCCATTCATAGCTGCTTTAGTAGGCATCCACTTAACATCAGATGTTGATGAAAAAGTGAAGTCTCTTAAAACTCAGGCCAATGCTGTCTTCTTGTGAACATATATTTAATCCCAAATGCTTTTGAAGATGACCTGTGACCACAATTACATAGTCATCAGCCTGGACCACAGACTGTATAAAATATGGGACGTAGCCTCCGTGACGTCACCCAATGGGTGCATCTCAAAACATAGACTGCAGCCTTCGAAGCCTGCATTTTTAGGGTTGTCGTCACTTATTTCCGTCAGCCAAAGTAACATTTAGGGTTAGGGATAAGGATAAATTTAGGATCTCAATTCCGGGCTAGGTTTAGGGTTAGAGGTTAGAGTTAAGGTTAGGTTTAGGGAAACCAGCGACGACTTGCCTAAACCAAAGCTGTTTAACGGAGATGAATCGATGTCTAAAAAATAAAGGAACCCCATGCGTATCAGCCCCTCTCTTGCCAGAGGTTGGTGCTCACAGAAAAGGACAAATTCAGAACAAATGAAGGAACAGACTGGAGCACTCAAATCACTTGCATCAGTTTATTGAAATGCCAAGACTAACGTTTGACTCTGAGGAAGACGCCGTGTGTCGAAAGTTAGTCTTGGCATCTCAATAAACTGATGCAAGTGATTCGAGTGCTCCAGTCTGTTCCTTCATGAAATGATGTCTGTTTGGTGGATGGAATAGAGTGACGACCCCTAAAAATGCAGCCATCCAAGGCTGCAGCCTATGGTTTAAGATACACCCACAGAGTTCTGAATATCCACCCTGAAGCTCATTTGGTCGCCATCTTGGCACTTACTTGACTCCGCCTATCTCCCAGCTTGAGGTGGGCCCAATGGGTGGGCCGAATGGAGCCTGGTTGCTGAAACACGCCCACCTAGCTCAAAGCTAGCAAGCTAGCTACGGCTTACAAGCTAGGCTCAGAAACTAGGCTACAAGGTACTCTTCGTTGCTACCATTGGTTGCTAGCTGGCTAGCCCTGCAGTTTTAAGGCCTGCCCGTCCTGCTCCCAGCTGGATTATCTTACAGTACATGAGGTAAGTTAACCTAAAACTGTACAACAAAGCTTGAGATATTTTTCACTGTTATTGTCATTAGAAATAATTTAACGTTTTTTTAACGTATCCCGTTGTAGTAATTTGCTACACTAAGCCACATTTTGTTGAGACTTTACTGAACGGTTACTGAAACTGTCCAACGAAAAATTTGAAGCAAACTAGGTAACTTAATAATAAGCTAGATTTTCACATAGCTAAGTAAACTAAAGTCGTTTAGCTTGGATGTCATTTAATTAAAAGTAGCTCAATACATTTGCATTGGGTTGCATGTGATGGTTGCTATTTACTGTACAAACCATATTTAATTGCTAGCTGGTGACTGGTTTGCAGTGCTATGATTGGTGCCGTTTTTTTAGCCCGTAAAGAATAATTCGAAGTAAGAAATGAAGAAATACGCTATTGACTAAAAGTGTGGATGCTTCGGTGCATATTCGGCTTTGGTACATTTAAGATAATTCCCTTAACCGTTATTGCAAACGCTGCTTATATTTATGTTTATGGCATTGATGGAAGTTCGCAGGAGACGAAAACTTTGGTACTGCTATCAGCAACGCTGTGCAAGATTATTCTGAATTTTCGGATATGATTATGGAAATAGGCACTTTTATATGTGACACAAGGTGTTTATTTCTTCCAGTACATCAGTGAAAATTAAAGCCGTAGCCTTGCATGATGCCTCCACAACTGCCACGCTCAGAAAAAAAAAAAAAAAAAAAAAAAAAAAAAGTACCAGTCTGGGTGACTTCATACAGTTTATATTACACTGACTTCAATGAACAGCAGAATACCTACAGATTTTCTACAGCAGAATTTCTACAGATGTGACATAACAGTATTATCAACATAAACTGAGTCACCTGTTATAGTTGACTTTGTAGTTATCATTATCTGAAGCATTTATTACACTCATTCATTTTCCTCCCAAAGTCAAAGTGTGGATTTTTGGAGATAGCTATGTCCGGCGTGGTGCCCAGAGAGCTGCTGAGACCATGGGTAGTAACCTCAACCTGCCGGACATCCGTGTCTCTTGGTTTGGCTGGGGTGGACTTCGCTGGAACAGCCTTCTCATCTTCTTTTTCCAGTCCCTGCAAGGGAGAGCAGCACTGGATGTCCTCGTCATCCACTGTGGTGGCAGCGACATGGGGGAGATCAGCAGTGTTGAGCTGGTCAACAAGATGGAGGACCTGCATCAGCTTCATCTCCAGTGCCCTGACATGAAGATCCTGTTCTCTTCGCTGACCCAAAGATACTGGTGGAAGGCTGGTGCCAATCAGGTGAAGATTGATAAGGTAAGTAAATTTATCAACAGTGTTAAGGCCACATTTGTTTGTAGTTTATCTGGTGCCATGATTGAGCACCCTCACATTAGACATGACAGTCCTGGGCTATTTCTGAAAGATGGAGTTCATTTCACACCAAGGGGAAATCATTTGTTTTTAAGTAAATTTGTCCATTGTCTTAAATACCACCTACAAATTCAGTGAACTGCAGTCTGTGGGCAGTCAATGCTTTTGAATTTGGCCCTTAGGAACCTCTTTGTTGGGCCCAAACATAACCCTGATTGTCATCGCTCGTGTTGAGCTTCTGTTCATTTTTGGTTAAAAAAAAAAAAAAAAAAACCCCACAACATCTGCAGTCATGACACTGTTACCTCCTCTGCTCGTCCTCGTACCCACAAGCCTATCCTTTATCCCCTTTCCCCCTACCACCCCATGGACTCTGCAGTTCTCTGGGCCCACGCTGGACATAGCTGTTAAGATCCGCACAGGCCCTGTCTGTTCATTTTACTAATTACCCTTAACATTTTATATTGTTAAATACTGTCCAGCAACTGTTTATGCCCTCTTATTAAAAAAACAAAAAAACAAAAAAACAAGCTATATTTCTATTAAACTGCAATTTTGGTCAGCTGAGGTGTGCACAACAAAGTAAAATTAATGAGTTAACGAGGGATGTTGAGCTTAAAGACAGTAATTTCAACAAATGCAGCCCCCTTATAACATGCCATTTCATCTCTCATTTTGAGTTTAGCGTTTGTTGGGACAGCTCACGCAAAAAGCTTGGCTAATGTAGAACTTGCTTCATAGTTCACCCCTCTCCTAGTGAAGGATAGGCTTCCTATTTTTGAACACTACGGGATAAAAGGTTCCTGCGAAGTTGTCCAATACTTTGAATATGATGCTGTATCTCTGTGATTACTAATCATGAAACGGTGAGCTTCAGGTAAAGTAGTGGTTCATGTGAAATGCGCATGTTTCGAACACTCATCCTGAATTACCTGTAAACTGTTAGCAAGTTGCAGCGAAGGCATTACCTATGCAAAGCATTTAAAGAAATGCCCATATTTTTATGGAAGCCCATAGTGGACAATATTCAAATGAAAATGTAATCCCACTATCTATATTATAATAGCCGAGTGGCCTCTGTGTGTGTGCGTGTGTGTGTGTCCAGCCACTCAGTGCTAGATTGCACCGGGCGCGTATCTGCAGCATAACGTGAGCGACGCTATTTGGCTCCGTCTTAAGCCGGAATTATACTTTGCGTGTGCGCAGTTGTGCGCTAGTACGCGTTGATGCAATTTTCGTCATCAAACAGTGTGCGCATGGCTCTCTGCGGTCGACCGCGTACCCTCCAAAATTTTCTGACCGCGCGCACAGGAGCGCACAGGAACGCGTGATCAAAACGCCGACTGCGCATGCTCTAGCAAACAAACATGGATGCTTTTGAGGAGCTGTTATGTGAGGAGGTGCGTTGGTACCCGCACCTATATAACCCCTCCCTCACCAGCTATAAAGATGCTCAAATGAGCGCAAACTCCTGGGGGGAGATCGCCCGCACCCTCAACAGAGATGAGATATTCTGTCGAGCGAAATGAAAGTATCTACGCGATCGCTTCGTAAAAATTAAGAAAAAGCTAAAGGGACGTAGCGGTGCACCGGCGGGATGGTGGTCACTCCCGCCATATACATTCAACTGAGTTGGCTCTCAGACTTTGTCAAACACAGGGAGACAGAGTCTAACTTCCCCGTAGAGGTAATGTGTTCCTTTCAAGTATCGTACAAACAAAATGGTAAAACAACTTAATGATGACAATGATTAATGATTTCAATGATAATCATGACAATGAGAAATGATTAGCTCTGTTGCATGCATGCACGACAATCTACCCTGCTCACGACGTAGGCTAGCCTACATGATGTTAAGTAACGAATGTTTTTATAAATCAAATCAAAATCATATTGCATGTGAGTTCCTGTGTCTGCATTGTCAACTTAATGGTTTTATCACCGTTGTCATGTTTCATTCGGGTCATAATAATTCCCACTGTAAACAAATAAGGCCTACGCAGTATTGTGAATTGTGACAACCATTAGGGTAATACCGTATTGTTCTGAATATATGAGGATGTTTTTTCCCTGAAAATCCTCTTTGAAAAAGTGGGGTCGTTTTATTTTCGGGGACTAGGCTTATAACAGTCAAAATCAGTGATTCTGTGTGTATTTTATAGTCTATAGTTAATATACGTTCACAACAATAGATGGCGCCAAGCAACAGCCTGCCTTGTTTTTTATTGGTCTTTTATCAATATCTTTTATCAGTATTATCAAATAAAATTTTTGATTAATATTCTTTTGTGATTAAAACAAGATGTTGTCATCAAAACTTTACTCTATCCAAAAATCTGTCTTGAGAAAGGGGTGGTCGTCTTATATCCAGGATCGTCTTATATACGGAACAATACGGTGATAAATAGGGTAATGATAAATTTGGTCATTATAAATAAATAGCCTGTTTAAATAGAGAAACACTCACTCAAACATACACATATGTGTGCGCACTCTCTCTCACACTCACACACACACACACACACACACACACACACACACACACACACACACAAAATTAAAGTATGAATAAACATATGCTATACAATTTTCAAACATGTCTTGCTGGCAGAAGAAGAGGGCAGTGCCATGCTGCTGCTTGAGAGCATTGTCTCGGGAATCGACCCGTCGCCTCCATCTCCTCTGTCACAACAACAATCTCCTCCGTCACAACAAGCGTCACCACCTGCAACCCCATCTGCGATGCCACGAGCAGCTGTTAGATCAGCAGCTTTTGTGCAACTGCCATCAGCATCCACACCTACACCTACACTTACACCCCCCGCCCCTTCATCGCAAAAGAGAAAGTATCAAGGCCCGGGGATGGAAGAGTCCATCATTAAGCGTTTGGAGAGCATTGACCGCGAGAAACAAACACCAGAGTATAATTTCTCAAAAATGATCTGCGACATCCTGGTAAGCTTCCCAACACGGGAACGATTGGAGGCGCAGATGGAAATTTATCAGCTGCTTCACCAGAAGCAGTTGAAAGTATTAGAGGGATGTAGTGTCCCTACAAAAAGAATTTAGATAGGGTTAGGGTATAATTTAGATAAATGTATCGAATTTCAGCTCTGTTCTTGAATAACTTGCCTTAAAGTAGAAGGATGGCCTGGTATTTTTGCAGTTACAATTGTTCTAAATTGTTACTATTTTTACTATGTTAGTAATTTATACTAGCATTTTATACTAAATTGTTGCTGTTACTATTTTACATTTTGAAACCGAGAGCAAGTGATATGAATTTTTGTAATGAATGTAAGGAAATGGATGTAAAGGAATTTATTGTCATTTGTTTTATTTCAATTTTATTTATTAATGGCTGGTTTTAATTGTTGTTATTGTTATTCTCAGGAAACAGGAGACAGAAGGAATGTAATGAAATTAATGTCATTAAGTTTATTGTCATTGTATTTTGTCACTTTTGTTGTATTTAAAGTCATTGTCATTTATTGTTATTTTAATTGATCCATTGGCTGTTTGTATATGTTATTGTGGTTTTAACGCTCGTCACTCAATCTTTTTTGAGTTCATGTTCATTGTGAATAAAAAAGTTGAAGTCATCTAAAATGTCTCTGATTTCATTTTACTCTTTACTCTAATACACTTCTGTTCAAAAAACCCTGACGTACAACCCTGTCTTGCCACTCGATGCGTCCTGCTGGTGTCTGAAAAAAGGTGGTAAGGTTAAGCCTCATGTTGAGTGCCATCCTTGATGCTCTCCCTGTGTGCATGGGCCCTGGCTGGAGAAGGTTGCTGTCACCCTCCACATGTCGCCTCCAGTCGCCTGGACGGATGTCCCCATCTTCTGTGATGCTGTCCGCATATCCCAGCGGGATGTATCTGGCATTCCATGTGTTGGTTTCATCGGTGTAGGATAAGTAATTGTGCAGCGCAACACAGGCCTTAACGATGTGCACAACATTACTGGGTGTACACTCAATCGGTCTGCCAAAGATTCTCCATCTTGAAGCCATAATGCCAAATGTGTTTTCAATAATCCTGCGGGCACGGGAGTGGCGATAGTTATACAGCGCCCTCCATAATTATTGGCACCCCTGGTTAAGATGTGTTAAAAGCCTTAAAATAAATTCAGTTTTTATTGCAGAAGCATACTCTCACACTGAAAATTGTAGAAAAATGTAACCTTCAACTCAAGTGAATTTTAAGGGAAAAAAAAAATCCCTGACTAAGAAATAATTATTTTTCATAAAATCACCTGTTCAACAATTATTGGCACCCCTAACAATTCCTAGGAAATAAATGTAATTGAAGTATTTCTGTCATTTCTACAGTAGTTTACAAAGTTGATCAGAGTATCTAGGAACATTTAATTAGTAATTCATCACTTCCTGTTTCCCTGGGGTATAAATATGACGTGACACAGAGGCCATTTCTCTTATCCACTCTTCAACATGGGAAAGACAAAGGAACACAGGATTCAAGTAAGGCAGATGTGTGTCGACCGTCACAAGTCAGGCAATGGCTACAAGAAAATAACCACTTGCCTGCACCTGCCCGTATCTACTGTCAGAGGAATCATTAAGAAGTTTAAAACAACTGGAACAGTGGTAAATAAGCCTGGACGAGGACGCAAGGTTATTTTGCCACCACGCACAGTGAGGAGGATGGTAAGAGAAATAAAAAGTTCTCTAAAGCTCACTGTTAAAGAATTGCAACAAATGGTAGCATCTTGGGGTCACAAAGTCTCCAAAACAACCATCAGGTGCTATCTACATGCCAACAAGCTGTTTGGGAGGCATGCACGGAAAAACCTTTTCTCACTCACAATCATAAACGCAAACGTCTGGAGTTCGCTAAGCGGTACTGGGACTTCGACTGGGACCGTGCTTTGGTCAGATGAGACCAAGATAGAGCTTTTTGGCAACAAACACTCTTAGTGGGTCTGGCGGAACACAAAATGATGAGTATGCAGAAAAGCACCTCATGCCCACTGTGAAGTATGGGGAGGATCGGTGATGCTGAGGGCCTGTTTCTCTTCCAGAGGCCCTGGGAACCTTGTTAGGGTGCATGGCATCATGAACACTTTGAAATACCAGGACATTTTAAATCAAAATCTGGTGGCCTCTGCCCGAAAGCTGAAGATGGGTCGTCACTGGGTCTTTCAGCAAGATAATGACCCTAAACATGTGGCCAAATCTACACAGAAATGGTTCACCAGACACAGAATCAAGCTCCTCCCATGGCCATCTCAGTCCCCAGACCTCAACCCCATTGAAAACCTGTGAAGTGAGCTGAAGAGGAGAGTGCAGAGGAGAGGACCCAGGTCGCTGGATGATTTAGAGAGATTGTACAAAGAGGAATGGTCGAAGATCCCTCTTTCTGTATTCTCCCATCTTGTGAAACATTATAGGAGAAGATTAGGTGCTGTTTTGTTGGCAAAAGGGCGTTGTACAAAGTATGAACATCAGGGGTTCTAATAATTGTGGCACACATGATTTGATGTAAAAGAATTATTTCTTAATGTGGGATTTTTTTTCCCACTGAATACTGTAAATACACTTGAATTAAAGGTTGGATTTTCCTCTTTTTTTCATTGTGGTCCTATATTATTTAGAAAAAAACTGAATTTATTAGAAGCTAAAGAACACATCTTAACCAGGGGTGCTAATAATTATGGAGGGCAGCGTATACCTTTTGCTCCATGGTTTTGACCTGTGTGATGGAAAGGATATATCGTCATTCATTTTCATTCAATTTAGATGGTCTAAAATGTAATATTGGTATCTACCTTGTACTCCCTGTTTTATCTAAGGTAAAATAAGATGCTTGCAACAAATTACGACAGATAAAACCAGACATCTGGGTAATTAGGGTATTTATCTTGTATTGCCTAATCTACTATTGTACCGGTGGACACTCCCTAAACCAGCAATTTTGGCTCTAGAGGTTGCCGTTTGAAAATGGCAGTGTCTTCACAATTAACCGTGTATGTGTGTACTCATATTTCTATTTGAGTGAGAAGAAATGAGGTTTACAGTGTAGGTCCATTGCCATAGAAGATGACACCATAAAAATCGCTCAAAATTGACATTGACGCATGGCGTTACGCACGGTGCGCACGTTGTAGGCTAGGGAGAGGGAGAGAGTCATTCTCATACAGCCTTGCAGAGCTATTTACCTGGGTATGGACGCATCAGGTTTTGATGCAGAGGAAATGCAGCATCGCCGACGAATGCATGGGTATTCACCATATTAGTTTCGGGCAGAGGCGCTGGTGGAGGCAGGTCAAGCGTCCCATCCAAAAGCCTTGCGCCGAAAGGGCTCTCTTTGAATACTCTGCCGTCGCTCTCTCGCCCGTAGGCTCCCACGTCAATCATTGTAAATCGGTACCAGGCATCACAGACAGCCATCAGGACCAGTGAGTGCTGACCTTTGTAATTGAAAAAGTCGCTCCCAACCCTTGCAGGGGCTCTGATAACGACATGTTTTCCGTCGATGGCGCCCAGACACAGGGGGAAGTTCCAAAGTCTCCAGAAGTCCTCGGCAATCACCCCCAACTGCGCCACCGACGGGAATGGAACAAACTCTAAATGGAGAGCCTCCCAGATGGCCTGGCAAACTTCAGGAATGATTCCTGAAACGGTGCATCCAGCCATTCTGTAGCTTGCAGCTACGCCGACCTGCGAAGCTCCACTTGCCAAATACCTAAGGGTGACCGCAAGCCTTTCCACCACCGAAATCGGGGCTTGATGCGTCCCCTGATGTGTGACCCGTGCAGCAATTCGTCTGGCCAGGTCGTCAAATTTGGCCGCTGACATACGAAAGTGCTGATGATGTTTTTCGGAATCGATAGCTCGCATTTCCCGCTCCAGCATGCCAAATTCTCCACAGCGCGCTCTATGTACATGGAGAGGGCGCATGCACCACGTTCTCTTCTTTCTTTGTTTCTTTCTTTTTTCATTCTGACATAGATAAAACAAACAAAGAAGCTCTTCTTCCATTCGCACCGCCATTTTCTTCCCGCGTACGGGAGCGTTCAATGCGTTTAACTATATTTGGAAGAGTCCGTGTCCGAGTGCGCACAATGCGTTCGTGGATGCGCGAAGTATAACGCCGCCTTTACAGGCGACTGTGTCCGGCCAATCAGTGCTAGACTCCGCCGGGCGTGTATCAGTGCTAGATTCCACCGGGCGCGTATCTGCAGCATAGTGGGAGCGACGCTGTTTGGCTCTGTCTTGCAGGCGACTGTGTCCGGCTAATCGGTGCTAGACTCCGCCGGGCGCGTATCTGCAGCATAACGTGAGCAACGCAGTTGTAATATAGACATGCAGGGGGGATTCCCCCTTTGTCCTCTCCTGGGGATTCCCCCTTTTGAACCCAAGCCAATTCATCCTCAGGAGTCGCGAATCCCAAAAAACAGATGCCAGGCCGCAAGAGAAAGTAGCGCATAATCTGCAACATAACGTGAGCAACGCTATTATGCTCCGTCTTGCAGGCGACTTTGTGTACCATTGAGCGCGGAATGTCAGCGCAGCGTATTCCCCTTGATGGTTACTTAGTTTTAGTTACTATAAGAACATCGGTCGCGTGACAGCCACCTTGGAGTTTATGGAAACGCCATAGCAACACCATAGCAACGTGATGACATCATGATTGCTCATGTGCTTGCCGAGTTGCAGGTTGGCCACTGGCCTCTCCTAAAACATGCACAATGTAAGCATCATGCAGAATGGTCCGATAAACAGCCAGCAGTCAGACTGCCGCTGTTCCTGGTTTAATCGCGATTCCCAAGCCACGGAGCAATGGGAGAAGTTTTGATGACTCTGACTGGCTGAAAATGATGTTCCTCAATTGCTAACTTAACCTGCTGTAATATGAACTTCTTTGATATGTCTGGCAGCACTTTTGTACGTCCCAACAGTACTATCAGATTTCTGGGAGATTTAAATGGATAGCTCATTACCTGGCTAGCTCAAGAACAATCGCCAAGCACAAGAGCAATCGCTGTCAGCTAGCTAGCTTGTGAAGCTAGGGCAAAAACCGAATCACAGCGATTAAGTATAAAAATGATGACAAACATTTCCCCTAACTAGCGTCAGCAGGGTGGGGAGACAGATAGCGTTTTATCAGGGGTAATGTAATACGCTATAGCACGCATGGACGGATAATGCTGCTTTAACTAGATATGAAATAGCATGTCTCAGGGTGAACTGTCTGTTTGTTCTTTAGGTAAAAGAAGCAGCTGATCAATGGTGAAAGAGGTCGTGTGTGCGAGATGGCGTTGAAAGCGACAAATCAGGGCTGTAAGAGCTTCTCAAGTAGGCATCATAGCTAGCTAGCTGTACCTAAGTGATTGCTTTTAGACTCACCAGCAAGCTAGCTAACGCCTCTGAAATCTGCAAGCACACTTGGGTTGCAGTTGCACAACACTTCCGTGACGCCTCGGATAAGTTCATGCATATCACAGCTAGCTCAGTTAATAGAGTTGGGGCAAAAATCAAATCATATCGCTTTAATGTCATGATCATTTACAAATATTTTCCTTAGTTAACATTAGCTAGCATACTAGCTGCCGAGATGGCTACATCCAAAGCGCAACGTAGCCTAATGCGCGATGGCACACAATATATAGCAGCCTAGCCATCATGACATTATCAGTAAGCCTCCGTGCGCACAAGCGCTACCCAGAAGCTGATTGGTTGGTATGCAAATGAGGAACATGGTTTCCGTTCGCGCCCCTAATGAGTGATGTCCTAGCGGAAGACCCGCCTTGATGAGACGCTAACAGATTGCATTTTAATTTTCATTGTGTCCCAAAAAGAGCGTGGTGACATGTATTTGAAAATGCAATGGACTGGGAGGCGCTGTTTCCCTTACTGTATTTGAATATTGTCCCATGTATTGCAGGATAAGTCTTTGAAAATGAAATGTCAAATGTCGTCATCATTATTATATCATTATTATTTCCAAGTGATTAGAAAACAGCATTCTCATTATTATGTTGACCCTAAAAGAGCGTGTTGACATGTAAATGTAAATGCAATAGGCTGGGGGTGCGGTTTTGCTTATTGTATTTGAATATTGTCCACTGTATTGCGGAGCATGACTTTGAAAATGAAATGTCAAACAGCTTTTCATTATCATTTGAATATAGTCATGGGATTTTCCATATGTGTATGTGAAAATGAAAGTGATAATTGGATTAATGCATTTTAATTTAATATTGTCTCAAATAACTCATTCATAAGTGGAAAATTATAATGCAATAGTGGGATTACATTTTCATTTGAATATTGTCCACTATGGCCTTCCATATATTTTCATTATGACTATTTGCATGAGTTTCTATCCCTTGATCAGTTCATCTTCTATTGCACTGTTCTCATACATTGGGAAAATCGCTGACTGAGATTATGAACAGAATGCATCTCAATGCGAAACCGTGTTTTTACCCAGTTAAGTGGCCTCTATTTCAGGACACATTTTGCAAGCAATGTGGAATTATTATTTATTAATTAGTTTGACGACAACAGTGAAATGAGCAAATGGTCCCATTTTAACATGTTTGTTCTGCTATTTTGTCATTTCAGGGTTTTTTGTATAGTTTGAAAAATTTGCACTAAATTTTACCCTTAGAAGGGGTGCAAATTTATGGTGGTTGGGCTTTAATTAGTCTTCGGAAATTTTTAATCAGCACAAGATTGCTTTCATGTAGCTCTTTTAATTTCATAAAAATTGTGGTATTCTTGCTAAAAAACAAGTGATAATGAATGTAGGTGGTACTAAGTTGTAGTAAGGCATTTAGTTCATCTGGATAACACTATTACAGTATCATGATAATACGATAAAATGTGATAAAATCCCAAACAATTATCGTGATAGAAAAATATATTATCAGCACATGCCCATCGGAGGCAACACTTGTATTTGCTCCACAACAGATATTAAATGTTACTAAGGCCCCTTTCATGCAGGCTCTTAATAACATTTCCAATGTTGTCCAAAGAGAGTTAGGCGCAGTTCTAGCCATTTTCCACATTCCAAGTCAGAGAACTACGAGAAAAGTACATTGTAAATTAGCCACATTCTGATGCGTGAAGAATTTAAAGGTGACCTATTATGCTATTTTTCCAAGTTTATATTTTGGTATTTGACTCCCCTAGAGTACTCCTGATCGCGCAAAGTAAAAAAAGGGTACTTATTTTGCTCATACTGCCATCCTCAAAAAACCCCATTTGTGGTCCATAGTAGTCTCTGCCTGAAACGCCTCATTGGGGTGGCTCTTCCGCTATGGCCCCCACTCCCCGTGTGCCCACTTTCTTCTGACTGGCCAGCTCTGTGGAGGGCGGATCTAGGCGGGACGAGGCAGCAGAACGCAGTTTTCTGGTCCGACTCTTCAGAGTGAAACTGACGCGTCTCCCGAAGCAATCGACGGGCATATTCTGCAATCTAACGCAGTACATGTGTATCGATCTAATGAAATTAACTTGTTCTAATAAACGCAACGGCGAAAGTGGAGGACGCAGTGCGAAAGTCTGGCAGCTCAAGCACGAATTTGCTATTGGCTACAGTTTGCTACAGCGTTGAGTACAGCGGTTTTTCTAGTCTGTAGCTAGGATGCAGGGAAAGCTAGAATCCACCCCATATAGACACATTTGTAGAACGGGTCGACATGCCCAAGTGTAGACCGGAGACCATAGAAGTCTAGTGGGTCTGAGTTTAGAAGAAAACATGGACAGTGAGGGGCAGCTAAAAGTAGACCAACAGCTTATGGACTGCTTCGGTGTGTATTAGGACCTGCTGGTTCGTGTGCATAGCTGTGGTGTGTTGTTAGCGTGGAGAAACGAATAGCTTCCGCGCTGATATATGACGGAGGGGCAAAAGCTCCAGGCTAAATGGCCTTTTCAGAAATTGCCCTTGGTAATGGTTTACTTATTGCTTCGGAATGACCAGCTCTTCCTCGCGGAAAATGGGTGCGTTGTGGATAGCGTGCGAGAGCTAGATAGAGCTCCGGTAATGTCATGAACATAATACAGGTTTTACAGACCGTAAGTTCCGTCTGCATGAACCGTTGCTTATGTGGAGCTAGCGAATCGATCACTTTTACAGGAAAGAATTTAATATTCAATCGATGGCAATGCAGAGAAATCGTTTGTTATACCTGACCGGACACGTTATAGCCTGTGCGCTTCCCTATTTCTTTCACCGGTAGCATCAGAGAGCCTGCCCAGACATTGGAGATGTATCAGGCTGACCAACGCACCCCAAGCTCTGCAAAACCTACGTCTGGTCTAGCTGCAGCCCAACTCGGCAGACACATACAGCACCTCTCCGGTTAGCTTCAGCTGTAGTGGCTACAATCAGGCAACGTTATGATGAAACTGCCACATTGATGCTTACCGAAGTAACACAAGCATACCGATCATAATTGCTGCATATAAGTTAACCGGGAGCATTTATAATTAGCAGAGCACGCGAACCAACATGCAGTAGCTGATAAGCGGTCATGACTTTGAATGTAATCTGTTGCGCGAAACATTCGTTTCGCCTGGTGTGAGAGCTGCTTAACGTGCCCATAACGCGTGTATTCTCGTCTTTGTATTGACTTTGAATGTAACCTGTCGCATGAAAAATTCGTTTCGCGTCCGGTGTGAAAGCTGCTTAACGCGCCCATAACGCCTGTATTCGCGTCTTTGCATTGTATTGACATCAAAGGCCGCATCAATTGTGCGTAGGAATTGAACTGAGGCTGCAGAGCCACTGAACTCAGGATATCTCAGCTCCTGCTCACAATACTCAAGGGCATCAGCCACAGTGCTGCTGAGGAGCTGAACTGCAAGATGGACCTTCATTTTCTGAGTTTGCCGATGAATATGCATCAGTTTTCAGTTTATTGCAAAGACGCAAGCCTTCCTTCTCCTGAAGTTTATGGAGCTCTTCAATATACTGCCATCTGATCTGCTGGTCATCATCTCTGACCAGAAACCTCAACTGTGGAGAACACATTCCAAAGAAGCTTTAGCATGTGACATGGATCTAAGAGGACGTGGACTTTCTGTGTGTGATCTTCAGGATGGAAAAGTAAGATCTCATGGCCATGATGTCAAGGTTGGCACCAAGCTCCCAGTTCATTGTGAGATTTTGAGAGGGGCCATCACATGTCAAGAAGACAACCCTAATTGCATGAAGCCTAACAAAGCTCGCTCGGATGATATTTGCTCTCTCTGCTCCTGTCATGCTGTTGATGAGAAAGTAAGCAATGGGAATCTTCCAAGACTCATTGATTGCAACAACCATGAGGACCAATGCTTGTGTAGCCACAACATTTTCAATCTCACCAGCACCGACGTCAACATAGCCATGAATTTGGTCCCCCGCAAACTCAGTTTGCTTAAGAATGTATATTTCATCCATCATCAATGAGCAAACTGTCCTTACCTGCTTTTGTCCTCTCAGCAACTTGACTTTTTAAAGCTGTGAATGAAGCAACAATAAAACCAGGATCGGCAGAGATGCTAATGTACCATTTTCTTATGGTCTGAGGATGAGGCAATGACAAATTGAACTTCTCCCTAAGATAGTCATATGCCTTGGGAGAACAGAAGTGCAGTGTTGTTGCAAACTGCTTCATGTTTTTAGAAAACACTGCCTTTTTCCTTTTTGCTATTCTCATCAACATTTCTCGAGGAACACCATCAAGACCTTCAAGAAGAGAGGCACATTCAGCAGAAATGAGAAGCTTCTTCTGAAGCACTTTTATTTCAGCTTTTAAGGAAGAAACTCTTGCCTTCATTCTCATTGACTGCTGGCTTTGCATCTTCAGCTTTTTTCGAGCTGCACATTGCTTTGCCTGTACTATAGAGGCTTTCCTTTTAATTGCTCTTGGAGACTCCATAATAACATAACAGTGATGAAGCAGAAAGCTAGGCAGCCGCGTTGACACGTTGCAAGAGTGACCTTTTGCTGAGTCTGCCAATTGTCCCTGCAGATGTTTTTGTTTATCGCTGCTACTTAAACAACGCACATTCTCCGTCAGAGCAATGCCATCATGCAGGGCATCTTGAGCAACAACGGCCTGTTCAGGACAGTCTTCAATTATGAAATTGCTCTGAGCGGCAGCTAGACTGTCGGCACCATTCCCACTGTCTAGATCTGTAACCTTCTCATGGTACTTACAGCGGAAATAGAGTTGGCACTCACCTCATAAATACTTCTCCAGCCTTTACATCTTGGGTGTTGTTCCTTGCCCTCGGAGAAGGAGAAAATGGTGGGCACTGCTGTGTCCTTCAGGCAAGTCCTTCCCTAAGAAACATGAAAACAAACAAAAAATTACAACATTACAGACCAAGTGATTTTTAATCACTTACAAGGTGTGTGTTTTTAGCTTACCGGCCCCATGGGCCAATAAGCTATTGTCGTGGTGTGGCGTCCGTCGTCCATTGTCCGGAACATTTTTTTTTTTTTTTTTTTTTGGCCTGATGAATTTTCGTGTAAATATGCAGTAACATACTACTAGACCATATCTCCAGACGTTGTTCTCTGATTTTTGATTGAATCATTTTTGTATGTTTTATGGGCCCTTGAAATTTTGGCTCCAATGTTAAAGATAGGACTGAGAAATTTAAAAAAATTATTTCTCAAAAACTGCGTAATAATTTTTTTTCCAAATCAGGCAATCAACTTACCTTGGTACCGTCAATGTACAGTGCGAGCAGCATTTTGATTGAATCGACGGAAGTGGGTCTATTGGGGCGCTGTACTTAATGAATATGCAAGATGGCCTGTGGAGGCCAAATGGTTGCAGATAGAGATTAAGTTTATATTATCGACATATAGGAAGTCATATATGACGTATATTTTGGCAATATTAAATTTGACCACAGATGACTTTGAAAGGTCAAACTCGAGGTCAGGGAATATATTAACAATGTTAAAAGATATGACTTGAAATTTCAAAAAATTATTTCTCAAAAACTGTCTGAGAACTTTTTTTCTAAATCTGGCAATCAACTCACCTTGATACACTTTATGTACAGTGCGAGTGCCATTTTGATTGAATCGACGGAAGTGGGTCCAGTGGGGGCACTATACTTTAACATTGGGTCTTATGGAGAATGGGCCAAATCGCCTGTGGAAGCTAAATGGTTGCAGATAGAGATTAAGTTTGTATTACTGACATATAGGAAGTAATATATGACCTATATTTTGGCTGTGTTAAAGTTGACCTCAGATGACCTTGAAAGGTCAAACTTGAGGTCAAGCAAAATGTTACAATTTTCAAAGGCTTCTAGACTTGAAAATGTTGAAGATTGGGAACATATGTGCATTGAACACTTATAGGAAGTCATGTATGAACTTTCATTTGGTGCCCTTGAACTTGACCTTCGGCGACCTTCGAAGGTCAAACTCCACATAGTGAAATTTCAATGACTTCTATCACCAAAACTATTACAGATAGAGCTTAGGTTTGTATTGCGGGCATATAGGAAGTCATGTATGAAGTTTCATTTGGTGACATTGAACTTGACCTTCAGTGACCCTGAATGCCCAAACTTCACAGTGAAATTTCAATGACTTGTATCAGCAAAATGGTTACAGATAGTTTCGGTTTGTATTGGAGATGTATAGGAAGTCATACATGAACTTTCATTTGGTGGCCTTGAACTTGACCTTCGGTGACCTTCGAAGGTCAAACTACACATAGTGAAATTTCAATTACTTCTATCACCAAAACTATTACAGATAGAGCTTAGGTTTGTATTGTGGCCATATAGGAAGTCATGTATGAAGTTTCATGGGATGACCTTGAACTTGACCTTCAGTGACCTTCAACGGCCAAACTATACTGTGAAATTTCAATGACTTATATCAGCAAAATCATTACAGATTGAGTGTAGGTTTGTATTGGAGACGTGTAGGAAGTCATGTATGAACTTTCATATGGTGACCTTCATATTGACCTTCGAAGGTCTAACTTGACCTAGAGAAGATTCAGTGACTTCTGTCACTGAACAAGTCACAAATGGTGCCTGGGTTTATGTTACTGACAAAGAAAGTCACAAATGAACTTTCATTTGGTGACATTCAGCTTGACTGTTGATGACATTTGAAGGTCAAACTTGACATAATACAATTACAATGACTTGTATTGCCAAAACGGTCACAGATGGAGTCTAGGTTTGTATTAGAGACATATAGGAAGTCATATATGAACTTTCATTTGGTGACCTTCGTATTGACCTTCAAAGGTCAAATGTGACCTAGTGAAAATTCAATGACTTGTGTCACTAAAATGGTCATAGATGGAGCCTGGGTTTGTGTTACTGACATCTTGGAAGTTACATATGAACTTTCATTTGTTGACATTCAACTTGACTGTCAGTGACCTTTGAGGGTCAAACTCGACAGTGAAATTACAATGACTTGAATCACCAAAATGGTTACAGATTGAGCCAAGGTTTAGAAAGTCATATATGAAGTCCATTTGCTGACCACAACTTGACATTCTATGACCTTTTAAGTTCACAATTGACATGTTGAATACATATCGAGGACTGACTGCAATAAACAGTTATGTCCAGAAGTTATATATTGGACATAACTGTTTTTTGCAGTCAGCCCTCGATATTATCATATTATATCACCAAAACTGCTTCAGAGCTTAGGATTGTTTTACAGAAGGTTTTATAAATGTATGTGAACTTTTATTTAGTGAGCTTGACATTGACTTTCATCGATTCAAATGTCAAACTTCATATGAAATTTTCATAACTTGTATCATCGCTGTAAGACTGCTTGCCGGTAAGCTACAGGACCTTTGGTCCTATTTTTCTGTGTTATATTAAGAACTGTGCAGACACGGTTACAGTGGAGAAGCGCATCCGGGTGTACCCCAATCAGAAACCCTGGATGACCAAGGATGTGATGCAGCTGCTGAGGGAAAGGAACACTGCCTTCAAAGCCGGCGACAGGGCTTTCTACAGCACAGCCCGTGCCAACCTGAAGAGAGGCATCAGGAGGGCCAAGGAGGATTTCAGGAGGAGGATCGACGACCACCTAGACAGCAACAACAGCAGGCAGGCATGGAAGGCAGTCCAGCACCTCACCAACTACAAACCTGGCATCAGCACTGCTGAGGGTGATGCTGCGCTGGCAGAAGAGTTAAATCTCTTCTTTGCTCGCTTTGAGACTGAGCCACCAGGAGCAACCACGCCGACACCAGCGGCCGGGAGCAGCTTCACCCTCACGGTAGGGGAGCACGAGGTGAGGCGCACGCTGAAGGGTGTAAACCCACGAAAAGCAATGGGACCCGATGGCGTCTCCGGATGGGTACTGAAAGATTGTACAGACCAGCTTGCTGGGATCTTCACTAAAATTTTCAACCTGTCCCTGACACAGTCTGCTGTCCCACCATGCCTGAAGACCTCTATTGTAGTCCCCCTACCCAAGAAATCCCCCATAACTGGCCTGAATGACTATCGGCCTGTCGCACTCACACCAGTGGTGATGAAGTGTTTCGAAAAACTGGTCAGAAGTTATATCATGACCTTCCTGACCCCCACTTCTGACCCGTACCAATTTGCGTACAAGGCTAACAGGTCAACAGAAGATGCCGTGAACACAGCTCTCCACACAACACTGACACATCTGGAGAAACGGGGTACCTACGTCCGCCTTCTCTTTATGGATTATAGTTCAGCTTTTAATACCATCCTCCCCCACGGTCTCATGAGGAAACTGCTTTACCTCGGACTGCCTTATTCCACATGCCTTTGGATTAGGGACTTTCTGTCTGATCGCTCACAGAAGGTCAGGATTGGCCCCCACGTCTCCACAGCTCTCACACTCAGCACCGGTTCCCCTCAGGGCTGCGTGCTGAGCCCTTTGCTCTTCACCCTCTACACCTCGGACTGTACCCCCACCCACACCAGCAACACCTTCATTAAAAATGCAGACAACACCACAATGGTAGGCTGTATCACCGGAGGAGATGAGTCCGCTTACCGGGATGAGGTGAAACAGCTGACGGTGTGGTGCAGGGAAAATAACTTGCTCCTAAACACATCCAAAACCAAGGAGCTAATCATAGATTTCAGAAAGAACAAAATGGACTTTCAGCCCATTCTCATTGGTGGGACCTGTGTGGAAACGGTCAGGGACTTCCGTTTTCTGGGAGTCCACATAGAGGAGAAACTGACCTGGGACAAGAACACCACACAGTTGGTAAAGAAGGCACAGCAAAGACTCCATTTCCTGAGAATCCTCAGGAAGAATAACATCAACCAGAGACTGCTTGTGTCTTTCTACCGCTCCACCATGGAGAGTATCCTCACATACTGCCTCTGCACATGGTTTGCCAGCTGCACGGCGGCAAACCGGAGAGACCTCCACAGGGTCACCAAAATGGCTGAAAAGACCATTGGGTGCCCCCTACCCACACTGGAGGACCTTCATGGCTCCTACTGCCTCAGGAGAACCAATACCATTGTGAAGGACTCATCCTACCCTGGCTGTTTAAACCACTGCCGTCAGGCAAACGGTACAGGGCCATTAAAGCACGGACAAACCGGTTGAAAAACAGTTTCTATCCTACCGCTGTCAGAGCCATACACACTTCTGGAAAATAATCAGATGCATTGTCATGCAGATCATCATCCCTTCTGTAATAATACCCAGCAATGTGAATATACACCCTACTCGGGTTGCCATAAGTCAGCACTGAAATAATATGATGTACATATATACACTGTGGCTGTGCTACTTTTGATAAATATATGTTTTTTTGTTTTTTTTATATATTGTATATATATTGTATTGTATATTTGTATTTTCTTTATATGCTTTTTATATAGTTAGTTTTTTTTTAATTTGCACTGAAAGGCTTGCACTTTAAGTTTCGTTGTAATGGTTACAATGACAATAAAGTCTCTGAATCTGAATCTGAATCTGAATTAAGTTCTGCAGCTTGGTGTCAGAATTTTTCTTTTAATTTAACAGTGTGCTGTTCTACCAAGTGAACTGGATTGAATGAATGCACAGTCAACAGTTCATCCACATCAAAATTATTGAAAAAGAATTTAAAAAATAATTCTTTGAGTTTGCAACCATTCACAATGATTATTGCCACTGGGGAATCATGCCATTGTTTGGCTGTGTCGGCGAAAAATTTTTCCCATAAGTTTTTTTGCAGACAGAATAAAAGAAAAAATTCATCAATTCTCACTATGATCAGGCATTGTTGCATAAAATGCACTCACAAGTAAAAGTAGGCAAATAAAGCGTCACATCGCATAATTGATAAATTCTGCATTCAGCCTTTTGAAATGGAGACAAATTCACTGTTGCGTTAGTAATTTCACTTTAACAGTGACAGTCTACAGCACACCGTGCCCTATTAACCCTTTCGCAGGCAAATTTTGGCCCAGATGCATACCCCCACGGACGGATTAATTTTGGGGTTTTTACTAAAATATGATTGTTATTCAAAAATAACAATAAAATAACACCAAATCTCATAATAAGTTTCCCATAACTGATGTTTTTATGTTTTAATCCTCTCCAGAATCGCTAAAATCGCTTGGATCCAAGTCACTCCCCGCCTTCTGGATATTCAAACTCATCGTCAGAGTCATTCAATAAAGCAAAAAAGTTCATCCACGTTGTATTTACGCTTAGAAACACGGCTAGAATGCCGGCTATTTGTACTGGGCATGCCATGTTCACATGTCCCACAATTTGACCGAAGTAGTCTCAGATTTAGCGTTTTAGGAAATCCCATGCCTCGCTTCACGGCTAAAAATACAGTGCTGGGTGACCTGAGAGACAGCCAATGGTAATGAGCGAATTAACAAGGGAATTCCCGCAATCGGGAATTTAAAGAAGACTTTATAAAAACACGTTGGTTAAAACGACAAAAAATGTCGCTGTGCCTCAAAAAAGGGTTAAATAGGCATGGGCAATACAAATTAATAAAATGACAACATTTCTTGAGTTGCTGAGAACAAAGTTTTTATTATTTTCTAATGATTTTTTGCAGGTAAGTACAGAAGACACAGACGAAGAGTTTGCCACAAGTCCAACACCTTTACAGGAAAGGGTCTCAGAGCCACAGGGTCCCAAAAATGGATGATTTCAGCATTTTTCAACAAAACCCATTGTGAAAATTGGGGGGTGAAGCCTGAGGGCATTTTCGAAAATACAGTCTATTCAGAAATAAACCAGGTCAAATTATCCATTAGGGTACCCTAACAGAAATAATTGATGCTAAAGTCATCTACCCCTTTTCTGGAGTACAGCAGTGCCCCCTAGGCCCTTTTTAATGGAAAATGCATTGAATTTCACCCAATTATGTTCAACAAACATTAGGTTTTGCATTGATATTAAAAAATGGTATGAATGGGTTGCCTGTGAAGTTTTTTTTGGATCAATGGCCTGCAAAAATGTCAAAATTATCGGTGGGAGGGCAAACATTAACGCTACTCGCCCATTACTATATAAAATGCAGTGAAGTCGCTGATGCCGGCAGTTGTTTGCCCTCCCACTGCTACGAAATGAATCAAACGTTCTCCCTTCAATAACCCGTGGTGATTAAAAAAACTTTGCACTGTTTTTTACCATGTCCATATACCCTCCTCCCATGATAGTTTCAATGAGCTACTGTGAATAATTCATAGTAAAACACAGTGACGTGCAGTCGGGGGTTAGTTTGGTGAGGCAGAAACCTCCCCTTTGCTTGATTAGCAATCAGACGATTAACTAGTTTAGTAAGACTATTCGGCAGAATGACGGGCCAGTTTAAGTTTCCGCGGCGTTATTACTCAGTACATCGAACCTGAAATCCTCACTAGACAGCAGATTTGCGTACTTGCTTCCAGGAAGCCGAAGCAATGTCATCAACAAATATTAAAACAGTTCGACTTATGCAGAGTTCAATGCTTAATCAATATACAATGTATTCCCCTTTAAATACACGCTTTTACATCTAAACAAAAAGCGGGCGCTTATTTTCAGTCTTCTTTCATAATCCGATTAACAAAATGTTTAAACGATATACAGAATTACCGAGAGCCGAGAATTTTTCCTAATTGATTATTCAGATTTCCATCCTTGCAGTCTCGAATTTCTTGCTATTGTTAAGAAGAAATCACGGCAAACTCGCGACGAACTTCACCAACTTCTGTCGAACTTATTTCACATCCCCTGGAGGTCTAGCCTGGACGAACAGACTTGCAATTTCTCAAATTAGATGGCTGTAAGCAAATCGGGGCCGTAGCTGGGATATCACGTCGGTGCGGGCTATTTGAAATCTACCTCCTAAATGGTTATTTTTGCCACGCCGTGCACTTGAAAATTTGTAAACACGGCGCAAATTGAGGTCACGCATTCATCCAACGGGCGAACAACTGCTCTGTTCAAATCGCGTTTTTGGCCGTAATACGCAGAGTTCATGTATGAAATGCGGGTATCCTATTGAAAAGGTTGCTTTTAATCAAACCATGGTGTTCTTTTTGTATGAAAATGGTATTTACGTCATTTTTTATAAGTTTTCTGAGGCTTGTTTACCGCCCCAGTTCAGCTGTTACGCATTCCATTAGAGTTTATGCAGAGCGTTGCCCATGCCTATATTGAAGCATTTAGTGATTTAATATGTAATGCATTGCACTGTAATGTAAATTACTGTACTACAGTTAATATGGCTATTTAAACAGCCGATTTCTTTGTTAAGTTGACTGTACCCTGGAATCAGTTGCAAAGTAATGAGCCTCGAAGCGTTCACTGCACAGACGAGATTATTAGGAGTCCAGTCAAACCTTCTCATTTGGAACAGCCACTGGTCCAGCCTGTCCCGGTCACCAAGAGGATCTGTACTCAAAAAAATGGATATGCACAGTAAAACATGCCTTGTTACCTTCTTCACAGACTAAAGTACATGCAGAAGATACAGTTTAACTTCGTTAAATGTTAAACAGCTCATAATGAATTTATTTTGGCCAAAAATAGTTGGTAGAATGCTGAAAACTATGATTCAAAGGAGCTGGATTCCAAGCTAAGCATAGCTACCTTTTCAATTGCAAATTTTTACTGCTGAGCTCACGTCTGAGATATCTGTATCCTTGCCCGTTAGTATTGGGCCATCATCGGCTTGCACAGACTAGCCCGCATGACACGAAAAATGATGAGTAATGAAGAAAGTAGTTCAAATATACTTACAAGTGGCAAGCCACCACGTTATTTGCCTCCAGTGCTTTCATAGCCATCTCCTCTCAATATCCCTCAAGAGCATTGGGCCATTCTTCAAAATTAACCTTGGATGGAATGCTAATAGAAGCAGCCACTTCAACACTAATTGCTGTTGAAGCTACTGTGTGTGTATGTGTGTGTGAAAGAAATGCTTCTGTCTCAGAAACTAATGCATAAGCATAACTAAGTCAACATCACAAAGTCCAGTGCGGTAAACAGTTAAGTCAACTTCAACACTATAACTCAATTTGAGTGTTACGGAGAACACTGAAGTAAAAGGATACTAACTGATATTACAGGAATCTGCCATGAGCTTCAAGGGCTATAGTAGTTATGGCAACAATCACTCACTATTTTCTCGATAGTATCGTTTGGAAAGCTGTGCGTCATGCTCTAAAGCTACCCAAAGGCTATTTAATTTACTGGCTAATTAGGTATTTACTGAGCTAAGCTATTAAGTCAAGTATGGTGAGCACAAACACCGATGACACCTGGTCCGGTAAAAGGCAAAATAGTACTCAAGTGACGGACCGATGACATCCGTAAGCACAACTGGGCGTTTCGCTCTAAGGCTGATTCATTTGCTGGCTAATTGGCTAATTAACAAGCCAACATAGACACCTGCTAATTAAAACTACAATATAACACTAAATGTAGTAATGCTAGAATGTTATTACTCAGCGGAAAATCTGAGCACAGACTCCTGGGCCGATTACTTTGTACACTTCACCGCGCAGCACATTATTTTCCTGAAAATCCATGGAAGATTCTCCAACTGTTACCATCACCACCAATGCGGCATACATGTCAAGTTCAGTTACTCGAATTAGCCTAACTGGGGAGACTCTCCGCAGTCAGTTAGCGGCTGGTAAGATGCGGTGGCGGGCCGAATGGTGTACCTGACCCTGGGGCGGAAACGGCTTCCAACTGCACCCAGACACATAACACCCTAAATTAAGGCATGAATGTAATAACGAAAATGTTTGACTTTGGTGCTGACTGGTTTCATAACTGTGGAGAGCATACGCTTTATTAGCACAGCTGGGGGTCTTGCTCACAGGGTGACTTCAGGCTGTTTCATTAGCCGGCTAATTGTCTAATTAACGAGCCAACACGAACACTAGTTAATTTAAAACTACAAGATAAAACTAAATGAAGCGTCAGTGTTAGTTCAGACAGGCACGGAAGTCAGTCTTGGCTCCACCCCTTGTCCAATCGCATTGGACTTCAGTGTCACGTACCTAATTTGTGCGTCTTTTTAAATAAGGCGGTGCTCTCCATCTCAACTAACCAAGCTCTACCATTCCCACCAAGACCCATTACAGATCTGCGCAAACATCCCCTCCACCTCCCCAGCCTCCTCCTTTCCAACGGCATGGTCTTTGGCAATACTTGTTGTGTCATACTCTTGTCTTTATATGGTATTGGTATTGTTTTGTATGGTATCGGCATTGTTTGTAAACTGTATTGTCATTCATTTCATTTTAAACATGGTGAACCAGGCTCTGCCGGGGGCGTTGCGATCGCCTGGAATGTCTGTGTCATGCTTGCTTCGATTGTTCCAGAGTATCACTTGAGCAGAGTCACCACCAAATTCAAATGTATGTCATTCCAATTAAATGGTTAAATCTGACATGAGTGTCCTGTCTGAGATGTAGTAATGCTAGAACATAATTACTCAGCGAAAAATCTGAGCACAGGCTCCTGGGCTGGTCGGTTCGTACACTTCACCGCGCAGCACATTATTTTCCCTAAATTTCCATGGAAGATTCTCCAACTGCTACCATCACCACCAATGTGACATACACATTAAGTTCAGCTACTCGAATTAGCCTTGGGAGACGCTCCGCAGTCAGTTAGCAGCTGGTAAGATGCGGCGGTGGGCCGAATTGTGTACCTGACCCTGAGGCGGAAACGGCTTCCAACTGCACCCAGACACATAACACCCTAAATTAAGACATGAATGTAATAATGAAAATGTTGGACTTCGGTGCTGACCGGTTTTATAACTGTGGAGAGCATACACTCCGTTAGCACAGCTGGGCGTCTTGCTCGAAGGGTAACTGAAGGCTTATTCATTAGCTGGCTAATTGGCCAATTAACGAGCTAACACTGACACCTTCTAATTAAAACTACAATATAACATTAAATAATGCTAGAATACTACTTGCCAAAAAAAATGAAGCATGGACTCCTTGGACGGTTGGTTGGTACAATTCACCGCGCAGCACAACATTATTTTGTCGAATTTTGTATGAAAAAACTGTCACTAGCAACACAAAAGCAAGCTATATGACAAGGTCATGTACACCAATTAGCCTAGCTGGGATGACGGCCTGCAGACAGCTATACTGGCCCTTGAGCAAGCCATATGACGTGAAGAGTGCTCCTGTCACTCAGAGTGGCCACGCCCTAATTTATGCAGAACTTTAAGCCTTAATATTATGCAACTGGGTGAGTTACATAAAAATTCACTCCCCCCACAGTTTTCATGGGTGGGGAAATTATCTATAGAGACCAACACCATTTTTTGAACCAGGCTGTAAATATGTTTATTTATGCTGTAAAAATGGGCTTTTTAACATGGGGGTCTATGGGGATTGACTCGTTTCTGCAGTCAGCCTCAAGTGGCCATTCGAGGAACTGTAGTTTATGGTACTTCCGTGTTGGCTTCACTTTTCAGCCCCGCAGGTTGCCGCTTGGCCTGGATGCTAAGTGACCTGGCTCTGTCCATGACTCTCGCATGCAGGGTATGGCAACTGTACATTGCATTTATGTCCTTTCAAACTGCATTTTGAAACTGGTCATGGTAACATGCCTTTCAATCTTAAGGGCTATTCAACTGAGTCTTACTTGGGGACAGGGGATATGCCTGCCTGCTCTACCTCATGACCAGAGGCGGATAGTCCATTGGGGCGTTTGGGCGACGCACGGCCACGAGAAAAAGAGATTTTTTTTCCCGCCTCTACCACTGTTCTACAGCTTGATCTCCCTTTGAATGGCATTGTCCAATCAGGATAAACTAGCGTTTCCAATAGTCCCGGCCCTTTCGGGGCGATTTCACTCAGACTGAAAATCGCCCCAGGGGTCTCTCATTGACTCTCATGTAACGTCATTTTTTTGGCCAGTACAAGGCCTTTCAATGCAATCTCAATGGGTTCCGGAAGGGCCTGCCCCAACGTGCTTTCGTCATACCTAACAGCAGTGGTCGTGGGCAAAGCTGGTCATGGGAGACGGTCTCCTACTTCTGGTCATTGCTTGCTGTGCTGAAGAGAGATGGGCAGGCTGAAGGCGTTCAGGCTCCACTTGTTCCGTTGTTGGTTGTACCAACAACTCAAAAAAAAAGAAAGAAGTTTGAATGGAAACTGAGTGCTTTATTCACAAGGTGATTAGAAAAGATTGCCCTTGCCCAGCACCTTACAGTCTACACTCGATGCCAGCGAGTAGGTGCTTGGAGTGGCTATCCACACGGAGACTGAAGTACCCACCCAAGAGGATATATGTGTGCTCACACCATTTTGTAAAAAAGTGCCTGACGGGGGACCATCCCGTTTCCACTGTATTACACATTATACAGTCCCCTGATACGTTAATTCAAAGATCCGTCCAACAAGTATGTTTTTTCGAAATCCGACAGAAAGCAGTATTGTCAGCCAGTGGTCAGTTTAGTTTTCCGGTGAAGTTACCAGCATTTGCCATGTAATTAGTGTCCATCTACGGTCACACGCGGGATGTATATTGATACCCACACATTTAGCAGTTATACAGGCTAACATTCGCACTTTTCAACAAGTTGACACTGAGCAGTGGAGGGGTTCACCAGTAGCGTTAGTGAATATTGAAGGGTGCATAATCGTAATCCCAGTTTCCGTAAAAACCTTAACTTTAGCCAACTATATTCTTGTGGCAAATATTTAGCTTGTCAACTACAGCGGTTGTGAAGGATTGGACTGAGATCTTTATCTCGTTCCGTGAATTGCTGATATCCAGCATGCGAAGTGAAGCTTGGGGACTGTACTTTGGTGCGCTGAACAATGATTGTTGCCTGCAGCTAATGTGATATCATTCAGTAGTGGAGCGGGTGACGGCTGGGTTTTTACCCTTGTGTAAAACAAAGAAACTAATCACCAGACTATGTACTGAATCAAAAGCAGTTTGATACGCAGTTTGCTAGCTAATCACTTCCTGAATGAATTGCAACTCGCCGTCTTGTCACGCTTTTTTTTTTTTTTTTTTTTTACTTTGGCTGTAGGAACGTGTAGCCACCCAAATAGATATCACGTCTTCATCAACAAGTGAAGTGATTAATTGTAGTGCCAAACCATTCTTTACATTTGAGTTGACGGCTCCTGGCTGTGACTTTCTTCACCACAGTTTATCATTGCAACTCAAGTAGCTAGAGGAAAACTTTGTTGTGTGCTCGCAGTGGACATAACAGGCATTGTTATAAAGTAAATTGCGGCGATCATCTTGCCACCTACCTACCAGTATTTGTACCATCTCTACGTTCAGTCTATTCATGTTACTTCCACAAAATGGGTATTTTGAATTATATGAATTAGTGAGAAAGTGGAGTAATAAAGGGAAACGACTAACTTCTAACTAGCTAACTTCGGTCCAGCGCTTTCTGTTGTATGTTGCCACCTAATGGACGTAACAGGCAATGATTATGAGTTTATTTAACAGGCCCAAAAAGATTGAGACACAGTCTGTTGATGTATTTGACAAATAGCTCATCGGTGTGATTATTCGTAAAAATTGCCCCCCCCTGAATTTTTTGTCAGGAGCCGCCACTGCTCATGACCCCCTATCCTGACCCTGATACGGGGCCACAAAGCAGGTATTTTTTAGAGGCCAACTATTTCCATGTAATTCTATGTCTTCTATTTCCCATCAGGACGGGATAACAAACATTCATCCCGTGGACATTACTATTTGATCTATGACTGACTCTTATTGGTGCCTCTACGTCTGCTGCCGTTGCTTTAATCCCACCTGCTTCGGCTCCATCTCCTTCGACGTCTTTATTTATTTCAACTACAAGAACTACCACCCCGTTCAGAGGTAAATCTACCTTTTTTCACCCTAAAAATAAAAATTTTGTCACCAGACATGTATTTTCCTCTGGTGGAAAGGGATTTTTCCATTATTCTAAACAAAAAATGGGAATATAAAATATCTAAAAACCTTACAAAGGAACAATGCCATGAACTTCAATCTTTAAAAGAAGATGGATCAGTAGTCATTCAAAATGCTGATAAAGGTGGTGTTATTGTCCTGTTGAACTGGGATGAGTATGATCTGGAAATCAGAAGACAACTGTCTAACACCCAATTTTATAGGAAACTGGACCATAATCCTGTTTCTGAATTTAAACAGCATATTCATTACAGGCTTAACACTCTGTTGGAACAAGGAGACTTCACTAAGCCTGAACATCAATTTATGACCTAAATTGTTGTGATTCTGCCTTGTTAGCCATGTTTGGATTATAATTCTGCTTTGTCTGACCATGCTCTGTTTGTGATTTGGATTCCATGCCATGCCTTGTTTTTGCTTTGTTTGTATTTTTGCCATATTCCATTCCTTCAGTTAATTTCCGGTCCATGTTTTGTCTCATACCTTGCATTGCACTTTGTCTCCCCCTGTCTGGTCTTATGTCATGTGATCGCTCACTGCTCCAGTATTGCGTGCCACACTTTCGAGTGATTTCATGGTTTCTGGGATTTCAATCATTCCTTCTAATCTCGTTTACTTCCTTCGCCTTGCTGTTCTATCATTACTAACCAGACTAACAGTTTGTTATTTTAGTTAATGATACTAACCAAGACTAACATTGTTTATAGTACTAACTTACTAACAAGCACTAGGGATTGTATAGCTGCACTTTACTAATTGACTAACGATCTCTCAGCACTCGCCCTATTCTAGTCCCCGTCCCTTGTCTTTACTAAATCAACTTTGCTGCGTTTCAGCGAAACCTTTGGACTTGTTAAACTCTGTTCTGCCTCCTTATCTGTGCACGTTAGAACTCCCTAACCGGAGCCGAATGTCTGTCAATAGGCTGTCTTCGTGATCCCTGTCTGCGTTTTGGCTTTCGCCAATTTCATGTAGTTAGGAACTTCCCCTTGTTCATTCCTTTGTAATTAGTCTGATCCAACTCACCTGTTTCCTATTGTAGCATGTGACTTCCCATTTATGTATTTAAGCAGTCATTTCACAACCTGCCTTTGTCAGAACGTTTCCCTGTGCTGCGATCGTTTATGCCTTGTACTCTCTGTGATTCTCTTCTGACTGGACCGTCCCTGATTTAGATTTTGGCTCTGACTTGGATTTGTTTGCATCTGTGTATCGAAATTTTTTTGCCCGACCACGAGTTTTGTGTTTGCTGCCCTGGTTACAACTTGGATTACGTCCCTGGGATTCTGATTTTTGGATTGTGGACTTTGTACCGTTGCATCCTGCTCTGCGGGGGTTCATCCCCGTTCCTAATAAAGCATAAGTTTTTTGGATTACTTGGTTCTCATGTCTGGTTCCTGAGCGTAACCTCACATGAATTCCCCATTACTCTGGTATTTTATACCATAGCAAAAATCCACAAAAAAACCACTGACACGTCTCCTGGCAGACCTATTATTGCTGCCATCGGTTCTTTAACTGAAAAGGTTTCTGCTTTTGTGAATTATAATGAAGTCATTCATTTTAAAAAATAAACATTTGCAGTTTACAAGTTCTTCTGATGTGAGGAAAATTAATTTACTGGACATTTTGATAATAAATGAGAACAACAATCTTAAAATGGACTTATTGTAAGTCCACTGATAAAAATTCTCTCCTCCATGGTGAATCATATCATCGTACTGTTCTTAAAAGAAGCCTGCCTATCTCCCAGCTTAACAGGATTAGAAGGATTTGTAGTTCAAATGAAGATTTTAATATTCAATCTAAAGAGCTGGTAAAAATATTTAAAAGCAGGGGATATAAGGAGTCTTGGATTAAAAAAGCCTCAACTCAATTTTCAAATGCGTCATGTCTCAATACCACCAGACCTAAGGAGACTGGGAGGCCTGGAGTTGTGTGTGCTATTGAATATTCACCTGTTGCTAAACACATAGAGAAGGTGATTAAACACTTAATGCACATTGTGATTAATGCACTTTGGCACATCATTGAAACAGATCCGATCCTTAAAGATTGTTTCCAAAAACACCATAGGATGGTCTATAAAAGACCCCCTAAGCTGCGGAACATGTTGGCTCATCTCCACCCCACTTCTCCATCATATTTTCTAAGTAAGGTACTGTTGTGTCCTCCTGACCTCTAGGGGTTCTCTATAATTGATTAATGGGCAGGGGAGAAAAAGAGTTTGAAAAAGAAATGCGGAAGTGAAGTGATGGATGGCCATGTTAATTGAGATTGGAGGAAGTGCACGGAAAATTAAATCACCGAGCATCTCAAGCCTAGTCTGCTTATTCCTTACCTCAAACATTACAAAACAAATTGGCGACGAGTTCTGAACCCATATTTTGCCTTTTTTGGCTGAGATGGCTGTTGCTGCTCCATTCCCGAGTTTCTTTTTGCCCTGCCCCGGAGAGCCGGCTATACCGTTACCCACATGGCTAAAGATGTTCCAGAATTACCTGCTCGTGATCAATGCTTCGGGAGAGGAATGGCCTGATGCGAGAAGGAGGGCGTTGCTGCTTCACTGCCTGGGTACCGAGGGTCAGAGAATTTTCCACAGCCTACCGGATGCAGGTGATACCTATGACGGAGCTATTATTGCACTGAAAGCACACTTCATTGCTAAAGTGAATGTCGTGGTGGAGAGACACGCATTTAGAAAACGTGTACAAGGACCTAATGAGAGTATTCTGCAATACATCGCTGCATTGCGAGACCTAGCGACTACGTGTGACTTTGGACAGACATGTAAAGAAATGATACGGGATCAGTTTGTCGAGAACGTAGCTAGCAATCGCATACGCGAAAGACTTTTATTAGAGACGGGACTGACGCTTGAAAAAGCAATTACGATTGCAACGAAGATTGAAGCTGCAACTGTACAGGCTAAAACTATTTCGGGGGAACGACAATTAGCCGTGCAGACCGTTCAAACAAAGCCGACAGCAAAATCAGCTGGCCGAAGGCGCCATCAGCCTTCTAGAACGCTGACAGCAGCTGGACATAACGGAAAGCCTCATGCAAGCTCCGCTCGCTCCTGTTATCGTTGCGGTTTTGAAAAGCACTTGGCTAATGCACTGGATTGTCCCGCAGCCAGTGCTACATGTAAAAAGTGCAATAAAATGGGACATTTTGCGCGAGTTTGCAGGTCAACACAGACACATGCAGTACGCGAAATTGAATTGCCAGAGACGTGCATTCTTTATTTACAAAGACAAGATCAGTCAAATAAAATACAGTGCAAAGTAAATATTCATGCAGAAAATGCAAGTGCCCTGTCGGTGGTACTTACTGTGGATACAGGGTCATCCGTGTCCATTTTACCACGGTCTATCTATAACGAACATTTTAGTGGGGTTCCACTGCAGCCCCCGACTGCAAGGTTAGTGACATACTCACGGACACCTATTGATGTGTTGGGTTGCTTACCGGTGACTGTAGCTAGGAATGATGTCACCTGCCCAGCCACATTTTTCATTGTTGAGACTGGTACTGCCCTGCTGGGCATGGACATAATTAGTGGCTTGAAATTGCGTTTGGAGGGGAACACCATTCTTCCTGCTTCTCCATCTGCTCTGACAGTTCCTCCTACTACACGGGTCATGCGCCTGTCCACTGTCTCCTCACCTCCTGCTGTCCTGGGCTGCGCTAATGGGTTTGTACACAGGGTAAAGATTTCAGAATCGGTTACACCTGTGCGCCAGAAACTGCGCCGCCTACCCTTTGCGATACGACATAGTGTTACTAATGAGCTGAACCGCTTACTTACTGCTGGTGTCATTGAGAGAGTAGATGCCAGTCCCTGGGTTAGCCCCATTGTTGTCATACAGAAAAAGACTTCAGGAATACGAATGTGCGTTGACCTCCGGGAGCCTAACAAGGCAATAGTGGTAGACAGCTATCCCTTGCCACACATGGATGAGTTGCTGTCTGCACTGAGAGGTGCATCAGTTTTCTCTACTATTGATCTGGAGAGTGCCTATTATCAGGTGACTCTTCACGAGGATAGTAGGGACTTGACTGCATTCATCACTCATGACGGACTTTTTAGATTCTGCCGAGTACCATAGGGCTTGGCTTCAGCCCCCTCTGCCTTTCAAAAGATGATGGTGGAGATTGAAAGGACTTCCAAAAGTTCAGAATTACTTGGATGACATAATCGTGTATGGCTGCACATACGCTGAGCATGACCGTGCTCTCACAGCTGTGCTGCAGCGTCTTCAGTCTGCTGGCCTGAAATTAAATGACAAGAAATGTCACTTTCGACAGACTAGCCTATGCTTCCTTGGCCATACAGTCAGTGCACAAGGAATACTTCCTGATCAAGAGCACCTTGCTGCCATTTGTGATGCTCCTGCTCCTGAGAGTCCAGTAGCCCTGCGCTCCTTTCTTGGACTCCTGTCATGGTATGACAAATTCTTACCAAATTATGCCAAATTATGCCAAATTATGCCACCAGTACCTGCCCAGCAGCCTCCAGATACTTCTGGTCACTTTACATGGACTGATGAGAGTGAGACCGAGCAGCTTGCTCGCTCTCAAACAAACTTCTAAGAGTTAGTGCTGTCCAATTTGGCTAAGGGATTATCACACTTACTGAAAAAAAAAAAAATTAAACAGGTCCAGTCATGGTGGTGTCAGTTCAGGCACTGTTAAAAAAAAAAAAAAAAAATGTTCTGCGCTGAAAATGGAAATATTATGCGCATTGACATGTAAAAGAAAACAATCCATACTCATACTTAATCTAAGAAGAATGCAAACGGATGTTTGATAATGGTTGTTACTTGAGGTATCCTTAATGACTGTTTACTAATTGTTCATGTTATTCAGTGGGTAGGTTTCTTCTTCTTAAAAAGGGGTGTGTTGTGTCCTCCTGACCTCTAGGGGTTCTCTATAATTGATTAATGGGCAGGGGAAAAAGAGTTTGAAAAAGAAAATGCTCTAAGTAAAGTGATGGATGGCCATGTTGTTGAGATTGGGCTGTTCCCCACACAGGAAAAAAAAAATATAACTGGACCTATTTTGCCATTTTTCCAAGTTTATATTTTGGTCTTTGTAGATTCAAACTTAAATACTGATCCTCAAAAACTGCATTTGGCTCTCCTGACTACCCTCTTCCGCTATGACCAGTGGTTGAAACAGAACATGGACTGATGAAGCTGGTAGCTTCCTCGCTATTGCACTTAGTAGTCCGGCTGGTCTGTTTGACCCTAATCTTGGTCTCTGTGTTTGATTATGGACTGGGGCGGTCCTCACGCAGATCCATGAGAACGCATTGCATTCTCCTCGAGAACGCTGACTCCAGTAGAAAGAAAATACTCTACTGTAGAGAAGAAGCTTTAGGTTGTGTTTGGGCTGTTGAAAAATGGAGCCCATACCTTTGGGGTTTCAAACTTAAAACTGACCACCAGGCTCTCACTACCCTACTGACCACAAAAGGAACTGGCCGTGCTGGTATGCCCGCTAGATTACTGTGTTTTGACTATGACATTAGCTCTCGGTGCTCAGAACTAAACGGCTGACTGCTTGTCACGCGTTCCTCTGCCAAACGCTCCAGAAATGGATTTTAACACTGAACCGGAGTTAGTAGCCCTGCTCTCAACTGCCCTGACTGCAGTAACTCCTAGTGAATTTGACTCTGCTTCCTCTACTTGTCCTGAAATGACTGCCCTGCGTGCTCAGATCTCCCGGGCTGGCCTCCTTCTGCTGCTGTGGTCAGTCCAGAGCTGAAACCCTACTACAGACTGAGAACTGAACTGGCGGTGAAAGACTCCATAGTATTCAGAGGTACACGTTTGATTGTTCCTATTGCACTGCGTGACAAATTTGTAGCGCTGTCCCACGAAAGCCACCAAGGCATTGTTCGTAGTAAACAGCGCCTTCGAGATCTGTACTGGTGGCCATGTATGCAGGACATGGTTAGTGCACAGATCGCAACTTGTGAGCTATGTCAGTCTGCAGACAGAACAGCGAAAACCCTCTGCTGCACCACTACAACCTGTGCCCCTTCCAGATGGGCCATGGCGCAAACTGGCCTTAGACATAGTGGGCCCCTTTGAAAGGGCCAACTGGGACTGCCGCTATGCCATCACATTGACTGACTATTATTCAAAATGGCCAGAGGTTGCGTTCACCCCCACAGTGACCAGAGAATGGGTGATTGACTTCCTGACAGCTGTTTTCTCTCGCCATGGTGACTGTGAGTCCCTTGTTACAGACAATGGCTGTCAGCTGACTTCCGCTGCCTTTTCCACCTTTCTGAGGGAGAGACAGATTACGCACATTCGCTCTTCCCTGTACCATGCTGCTTCCAACGGTGCCATTGAAAGATTCAATCGTGTGCTGAAGGGAAGTATTCAGTCTGCTATCCTGGAATCCAAGCCATGGAAACAGACTGTCAAAGAATTCCTGCATATTTACCATGCTACGCCTCATGCAGCTACGGGCGTTTCTCCATTCGAACTGCTACACGGCAGGAAAATGCGGACAAAGCTGAATGTCCTTCCTGCGCCGCAGTTGACTAGCAAGGTCGACACCGAGGTCCGGAAACGAGTGTCCCTTCGCCAGGCACAAATGAAATCCTACACAGACACCAACCGAGGAGCACGCACTCCATCCTTCAAAGTAGGGGATAAAGTGCGTATCCGCAAACCACTGCATGTTCCTAAGGGTCACCCAAAGTTCACAGAACCTGTTGAAATAAAGAGACAGGTGGGCCCTTGTACATATGTCATGTCAGATGGAAGGACCTGGCATGCATCACATCTGACATCCGCCCACAGTATGGTGCCTACTGATCCAGTACCTGCCCAGCAGCCTCCAGATACTTCTGGTCACGCTCACACTCCAGAGACTTCTCCGAGAGTGAGACCGGACACTCTTGCTCGCTCTCATACACCAGAGACTTCACCAAGAGTTAGATGCTGTCCAATTTGGCTAAGGGATTATCACACTTACTGAAAAAAAATTAAACAGGTCCAGTTATGGTAAGGTGTCAGTTCAGGCACTGTTAAAAAAAAAAAAAAATGTTCTGCGCATTATGTAAAAGAAAAGAAATATTATGCGCATTGACATGTAAAAGAAAACAATGTACATACTCATACTTAATCTAAGAAGAATGCAAACGGATGTTTGATAATGGTTGTTACTTGAGGTATCCTTAATGACTGTTTACTAATTGTTCATGTTATTCAGTGGGTAGGTTTCTTCTTACGAAAAGGGGGTGTGTTGTGTCCTCCTGACCTCTAGGGGTTCTCTATAATTGATTAATGGGCAGGGGAGAAAAAGAGTTTGAAAAAGAAATGCGGAAGTGAAGTGATGGATGGCCATGTTAATTGAGATTGGAGGAAGCGCACAGAAAACTAAACACCTTTTCCATCCCCACACAGGAAAAAAATATAACTTTAAAGGGGACCTATTTTGCTATTTTTCCAAGTTTATATTTTGGTCTTTGACTCCCCTAGAGTACTCCTGATCGCACAAAGTAAAAAAAGGGTATTTATTTTGCTCATACTGCCATCCTCAAAAAACTGCATTTGTAGTACATTGTAGTCTCTGCCTGAAACGCCTCACTGGGGTGGCTCTTCCACTATGGCCCCCACTCCCCGTGTGCCCACTTTCTTCTGACTGGCCAGCTCTGTGGAGGGCGGAGTTAGGCGGGGCGAGGCTGCAGAACGCAGTTTTCCGTGTCCGGCTCCCCAGAGTGAAACCTGAGACACGTCTGCAATCTGATAAGGAGCGGCGGGCAAATTCCGCAATCTTACGTTATACTTGAATATAGATCTAATGACATGATCTTGTTCTAACAAACATGGCGGCGAAAGTGGAGGACGCAGTCACGAATATCTGTCAGCGCAAGCTCAAATTGGCTATCGGCTACAGTTTGCTACTGCGACAGTGGTGAGTTACAGTGGTTTTTCTACTCCTAGCTAGGATGCAGGGAAAGCTAGAATCCACCCCATATAGACACATTTGTAGAACGGGTCGACATGCCCAAGTGTAGACCGGAGACCGTAGAAATCCGGTGGGTCTTAGTTTAGAGGGAAACATGGACAGTGAGGAGCAGCTAAAAGAGGACCAACAGCTTATGGACTGCTTCGGTGTGTATTAGGACCTGCTAGTTTGTGTGCATAGCTGTGGTGTGTTGTTAGCGTGGAGAAACGAACAGCTTCCGCGCTGGTATATGACGGAGGGGCTAAAGCTCAAGGCTAAACGGCCTTTTTCGAAATTGCCCGTGGTAATGGTTTACTTACTGCGTCCGGAATGACAAGCGTTTCCTCGCGGAGAATGGGCGCGTTATGGATTGTGAACGAGAGCAAGCTAGAGCTCCGGTATTGTTATGAGCATAATACAGGTTTTACAGACCGTAAGTTCCGTCTGCGTGAACCGTTGCTTATGTGGAGCTAGCGAATCGATAACTTTTACAGGAAATAATTTAATATTCAGTCGCCGATTTAATATTCAATCGACAGCAATGCAGAGAAATCGTGTGTGATACCATACACGTTATAGCCTGTGCTTTTCCCTATTGCTTTCACCGGTAGCATCAGAGAGCTTGCTCAGACATTGGGGATGTATCAGGCTGACCCCGGTCATGGATAAGTAAAGTGATCGTTTCACAAGCACCCAAAAACTCACCCCAAGCTTTGCAAAACCTACGTCTGGTCTAACTGCAGCCCAACTCTGCAGACACATACAGCACCTCTCCGGTTAGCTTCAACTGTAGTGGCTACAATCAGGCAACGTTATGATGAAACTGTCACATTGATGTTTACCGAAGTAACACAAGCATACCGATCAGAATCGCTGCATATAAGTTAACCAGGAGCGTTTTTAATTAGCAGCGCAGGGGAACTAACATGCAGTAGCTGATAAGTGGTCATGACTTTGAATGTAATCTGGCGCGCGAAAAATTCGTTTCGCGTCTGGTGTGAAAGCGGCTTGACATACCCGTATTCGCGTCTTTGCATTGACTTTGAATGTAATCTGTCGCGCGAAAAATTCGTTTTGTGTCCGATGTGAAAGCAGATTTATGGATAGTACGTGACAGCTAGAGAGAGCGCGGTTATGTGAGGAACATAATACAGTCGAGCTCGGTTATGTTATGAACATAATACAGGTTTTGCAAACCGTACGTTCCGTTAGCGCGGACAAGTTGCTTATGTGGAGCTAGCGAATCGATCACTTCTACAGGAAAGAATTACCTATTTAATCTCCGCCTTTTTCGGCTTTTTATTAGCCACAACAATTTCTAAAGGGGGATGAAATTATGTCAAGGTAGTGCAGAGAAATCATTTGCAAACCGGTAGAGCTTCTGCGTTTCGCATTGCTTGCATGGTAGCACCAGAGAGCTTGCTCAGACATTTGTGGAGTATCCGGCTGATCCCGGTCATCGATCAGTGAAGCGATCACTAAATGTAGAGGCTACAATCAGGCAACGTTATGATGAAACTGCCACATTGATGCTTACCGAAGTAACACAAGCATACCGATCAGAATTACTGCATATAAGTTAACCAGGAGCATTTTTAATTAACACGACACGCAAACTAACATGCAGTAGCTGGTAACCGAGCGGTCATAACCACAGAGACCACAGAAATCTTGCAATACAGGTTTTACAGACAGCAAGTTCTGTTACTGTGAACAGCTGTACCAAGCATCCAAATTACAAACAAGTATTAAAAGTTAGCTTCAAATGAGGTTTATGTTCACACACCTTCTGTAGAATTTCCCGATATCACTCTTGCATATTTAGGACACAAAAATTTGCAACAGTAACTTGGCTACGTTAGCCGCTGTGCTACAGCCACAATCAACAGGCTATCACGTCAGGTTGGCTTATGCAGTAAAAGCAGCTTACAGCTTCTGTGTCTGTGAGTCATGGACAGTCGCGACCGATACAGGCTTTATCTTCAGATATTTTAGAAAGCCTGCGTTTGAGGCCAGTTGTTAGTGCTAACTATCGCTAGCGGTCCTGCTAGCCACCCGTAACACGTTAGCTTCACTTACATTATTTGCTGTTATATGGTTACTTACAGCGTGTGGCTCCGAGCGCTTGATCGATGCAACTGCTTCAGGTTTGAGAAGCAGCTGAAACGCTTATCCTGCGTCGAATTATCCTTTATTGATAAAGCTGTCTTTGCTGAAATGCTGAGCACAATCAGCTAACGTTCCCTTTGGCCGTGGCTGTTTGCTGCCAGCAAACAAAAAAAGCTACCCACTGATTTCTGGTGGCATCGTCTTTTGGAAGAAAAAATCGTTGTTTTTCTTCGCGTCCAAAAAGTAAACGGACAAGCAGCTTTGGGAGAGATACTGACAAAATTGCACCTCAAATGATCTGCGGTTCTTCTTTTGTATTTCCAAAAGTGAAGATGCTACTAAGGCATAGTATGATCTGCCGTTGTTAGTGCCTGCTAGAATAGTTTCCGGTGTGGGCAGGTCCAGCGCCATGATTGGTTCTGGCTAGGTCTGTACTAATTGGATGGCACAACCTGACGTCAGGTTTTACCCAGATCTCGTGAAGATCTCGGGAGGAGCTGTTCAGAGAGGAAATCACGCTCACAAAATCACGTTCTTGGATTACGGCAAAACCCCTCTATCTTATGTTTAGAAACTTTTCAGAGGTTGAGCATGGACAACCAACATTATAACATTACTAATATGTATTAAAAGAAGGATCAGCATAATAGGTCCCCTTTAAAGGAGTTTTTTCATGTCTTACATCAAATGTTATCTATATGCTTAAATGCCCATGTGGACTGGCATACATAGGAAAACTTCTAGATCTTTGAAAACTTGTATAAGTGAACACTGGAGCAATATTCGAAATCATGTTGCGTCTAGTCCTCTGGCTGCACATTTTTCCGAAGCCAAACACAAAATCTCAACACTAAGATATGTGGGGATTGAAATTGTGAAATTACCATGCAGGGGGGTAATATTAATTCTTTACTATTTAAACATTAACTTTTTAGGATCTATACTCTGGGTAACCTGGAAATGGAAATATCTTGAGGCAAAATAAAAACAATTACTTAAAATTGTTAACACTGCTTCAAAAATTTCAGGGATAACTTTCGAAACCCTGACAACACTTTTCGAATGGCAAACCATCAAAAAAGCTTGTAAAATTTTAAATGATAATTCACACTGCCTTAACAATGAATTTCAACTCCTCCCTTATGGTCGCCGCATCCACTGAAAGTTATGCTCAACAAAACGCGCTCGACAGTCTTTCATTCCAACAGCCATCAGGTTTTATAATGACTGCTACGGAGATCAGTTTTAACTGTTATTTTTGTTATTTCACCCTTGCATATTCTTAAAGTCGAGCTGAAACGGCATTTCGAGAGTATCTAACTTCCATATCGTGACGTATTTCCGAGCGAAACCCCATAAACAGGCGGGACATACCATTGGGCGGAATTTGATTTGACCTTTGAAAAGTGGGCGGGACATAACAAACATGGGACAGCAGTATCCGTCAGGGAGAGAGAGGCGAAGCCCATCCAATGCTCCATGTAGTTGCTGAAGCAGTCCACTGTAAAATGCCTTGCGCATAATCTGGAGCTGTCACAGATACCACTTTCCTCAAAGTGAATAAATTCTAGCCAGCGGGTCCATAACCACGGTATTTTGGGGAAACAAAACAAAGTTTGAAGGGGGAACGCCCAAAGACACGCCAACGTACCATGCTAGCTAACTAACGAATGAATCTTAGCTCTGTACCACTAAAAGTTTAAGATTGATTGATGGGTGGATGTCGTGATATTATTGGTTGAAATTGGTTGGTTCTAGCTTATGTAAGTACAAGGCATATTTTGTTTTACATGAAGAAAACATGATTGGATTTTGATATAAGAATACAAAAAAATTTACTTTTTGTCATTTTTGTGTCATGTATTGCTAAATAGGTACACAATATGACCAGGGGTGTGATCTAAAAGGGTTAAAAAGGCATTTTTCTTTTCAGCTCGACTTTAATTGTATCTTATATCAGTATTTTTATCATATCAGTATTACCTTATGTGCAGTAATTAAATTTATCAATTGTTGTTGTCCCATTTTAACTTATGTTGTATATATCATCTTAGTGTTTTTCATGTCTTAATGTGATATCGTTGTCTTAATTATCAGCTATGTCTGCGATATTGCATGAGCATAACAAATTTCCTGCGGGACAATTAAGTATTATCTAATCTAATCTAAAATCTAATCTAAACCTGGCTCCTAAAGGCCTTAAAGGAGGAGACCGCACCTCGGCAAAGTATATTTCAGCGGAGAGTGGAATTCTTGAAGTGTCCAAAACGCATAGTTTTATAAATTTTAATTTGGCAATGATCCAGTGTTACGCATTTTTAAACCGGCAAGTCTTTAAATCGGCGTCAATACATTTGGCATTGTCGATACATTTGAGGCAGACATTTTTACCTGGGGAATCTAAGGCTCTGTTCGGAATGCATACTTGTCCACTCGCTCACTCACTCTCTATATTGTTTTCAATTTTGAGCATTCACTACATAGTGCCCTATGTAGTGGGTGAGTGCGCATTTCGAATGCATTATCCAATCAAATGCCAGTGCCGCGGTGCTTGTGGTGTCAGTTATTTTCTTTCGTGATGTCAGTTGTTCTCTTTCCTTTCATCCAGGCCATGGAGTTGTTCAGCGGGCCTTCAGTAAGCTCTCCCTTAACGGCTTGACTGCCCGCAAGCTGTTTTTATTTAAACTGGCCTGATTAACAATCAAACAATTTATCGACTGAGCGACCAAGACCAATACATGACCTATAATTAGAAATGATAATGAAAAGGTGAATTCCCATTGCCTACATTTATATGATTGATATGGCATTGTAAATCCAAAACTTTCGCTGACTTTGCAGCATTTATTTTCGCCGTCCTTAGGATTGTCACACAGCTGTGCAACTTGCCTTACTGCGCCCTTTAGCCTTGACAACATTCAGAATAAAGAACGGGTTCTCACAGCCTCACAAACTAAATTGCGCAAATCTATGCTGCTTAACGAGCAACAAAAGCACTGAAATTATAAAGACAAAGATATTTTACGTCGTTATTATGCGCACAAGAAGACGCCTCATAATTTTGTGGTACAATGCTTAACCATGCTATCAAAAGTAAATTAGACTGTCGTCGGTTTTTACCAATTAGTCTGAGCAACTGTGGCTAATCGAGAGATGTAAACTGCGAGAAGTTTAGGTTAGTAAGCATTTTTCAAAGGTGAGGTTTCCGACGATCAAATTCAAAATCAGAAGATTCCCCAAGTAAAAATGTTTGCCCCCTGATATTGAAGCCAATTTGAAGACTCGCTGGTTTAACAAAGTGTCACACTGGATTATTATCAAATTAAAATATGCCTTTTAGACACTTCAAGAATTCTACTTTCCGCTGAAATATACTTTGCCGAAGTGCAGTCTCCTCCTTTAACCCTTAAATGCCCAACTATAGAAAAAGTTGAAAGAAAAATCTATGTATTCTGTTACTATGTCCTGGGGAGGGGCTAATAACAACCCAATAGCAATTTTTAATTTTTGGTGACCTTTGACCTCATTTTAGTTTAGTGACAAATATGTCACTCTAAGTTTCTAGGATATAAAGAGAACTTTTGTCCATCATTGTTTTGGTAGTTGACATATAGCTGAAGTATTAGGCGTAGCTTATTTTTCATTAGCTTACCTGTTTGTCCACTATCCAGTGATGAATGGGTGCTGATTTATCGTGTGGATTCCGCCATGGGGGCGGCCAAATTGGAAAGGTTAGCTGGTGCAGCCAGTGTAGTGTCAGTTCCACTTTTGTGCATCAGATGGCAGCACTGATGGTCTAAATATGTCACTATGGGCATTAGGTTGCAAAATTTATGTGGGGTCAGTGGTTTTGGCAACCCCCAAAATCGTGTGACAAATTTGTCACAGGGGGCATTTAAGGGTTAATGAAGATTTTGACATTAGACAATTTTTGTGATGACTGTTTTGGTTAGTAATGATCCGAGGATTTGCGTTTTTTTTCTTTTGCAGCTGTAATTAGATTATCCCTTAACTAGACAGAGGCGCCTCTTAGGATAATTGGTAATTTATGATGGCTTTTTAGCTAGATTTTTCCCTGCTAATTTATGAGATTTTTTTTCTAATAAATATTGTGTAAATATGCATATTATATATCTTTAAATATATATTTGTATTGTTTGAATCTTGACAATTTTATTATTGTCATTATTATTATTTATTATTATACAATTGTTATTATTTACAATTGACACCAGGTGTGTTGTATCACAGTTTGATATAGGCGGGTGCTTTAAAGCTGGCAGCTCTCTGTCTCAGAGCCAGCAGCCTGAAAAAGAGCGTTAGCTCTTTCCCCTACTCCACTGCCCTGAATCCTCTGTCATTACATCCCACATTGCTTTGTTGCCCTTTTACTTGATTACTTGATTTTGTTGTACTTTTACTTTATTTTGTTGCGCTTGACTTTGTTGCATTTAATTTTGTTGCCCTTTTACTTGATTTTGTTGCGCTTGACTTTGCTGCACTTGATCTTGTTGCCCTTTTACTTGACTTTGTTGCACTTGATTTTGTTGCCCTTTACTTGATTTTGTTGTGCTTGACTTTGTTGCACTTGTTTTTGTTGCCCTTTTTCTTGATTTTATTGCCCTTCACTTGATTTTGTTGCCCTTTACTTGGTTTTGGTTTTTTTTAACCTTTTGGTCTAGACCTGTAACAACTGAATGTGCTCTATGTCACTTTAATGTTAGCATTGTACTTGTCTCCTGGGAGCTCTGCACTTTTGTACCGATCTCTTGCACTTTTGTACGTCGCTCTGGATAAGAGCATCTGCTAAGAACCTGTAATGTAATGTAAGCTCAAAACGTCACGACAACAATAAAATCTCAATGGGAGCTTTTTTGTTGTGCAGATCTTTTTAATTCTACAAAGCAGGTATAACATGGCCCTAAGCAAAACCAGGGCCAGGACAGAGGTGAGATTTGGAGCGCTTAATGTAATGGCGGTGAAAGTTTGGAGACCAAACACATCGACAAACCAGAGCAAAAAGCTGACGATAGACAGAAACCCAGCCGCTAGGATATACAAAGGGAAATAGGAAAATAACACTCTCGCAGCTCCACTACCAAGAGGCGGAAGCTGAGCGAGAGTGAACAGACAAGGAGAGAAAACTAACTCTGCACAAAGCAGAGTAGATATAATAAAAAATAAACGTCCAGAAGGACGAGAAAACCTCCTAAGGCACCAAATACGGTGCAAGAAAAGGAGACAAACTAGAAAGAAACTTCTGAAAGGTCTTTCTAAGAAAACTCTAAATATAACAGTGAAATAGTTCGCTAAACTCCTAGAGTAGTCTTTTTTTAGGAATAGGCTAATTCATAGCTGCTGCCACCTTGTCTGGGTCCATGCGGACAGACCTTGCCGATATGAACCCAAGGAATGACACAGTCCGGGCACGAAAACAGCATTTCTCAACCTTAACAAAGAGTTTGGCTTCAAGAAGGGCTGCAAGCACTTGTCAGACATGCTGCTTATGTTCTGAAAGAGTTGAAGAGAAAATCAAAATATTGTCAAGATAGACAAAGACAAATTTCTCCAACATCTCCCGCTGTACATCATTGACAAGCGCCTGGAACACTGAGGGGGCGTTGACTAATCCAAATGGCATCACAAATAGCGACCGTCATGCGTATTGAACGCCGTTTTCCACTCATCCCCCTCCCTAATTTGCTCTAGATTGTAAGCATTGCGGAGATCCAATTTAATAAAAAACAACACCTCCTGAAGTCGTTCAAACGTGATATTCATCAGAGGAAGAGGATAACGATTCTTGATAGTAATTTTATTTAAGCCCCTATAATCGATGCAGGGTCTCAGCCCCCCATCCTTCTTCCCCACAAAGAAAAATCCTGCTCCAGCCGGCGATTTAGAGGGCCAGATGAAACTGCTCACCAGTGCGTCTTGAATATATTCCCGCATGGCCTTGCGTTCAGGATCCGATAGTGAGAATAAAGAACCCCTAGGAGGGACAGTACCAGGGTAGAGCTCTATAGCACAGTCATATGCGCGGAGGCAAGGAAGATGCCCATTGCTTGCTAAAAACCTCAGCAAGGTCAGCGTAATCAGTGGGAACATTCGGAGGCAAGGCAAGATTCAGAGTACTGCCCTACAAAAGCTAAGTGCAGTAACTAAACAATAATTTCAACAGTAAAAAATGGCCACGGAGTTTATTTGCTGTCCCAACAAATGAATAGTTAGCACATCTATGATAGACTATGGTAAACCGATTTACCAAGGTATAATTTCTGTCCGAATAAATCCTGACCTCCATTTAATTTCAGGCCCAAAGCTGTGTAACTCACATTTTACACAATTTGTATTTACTGCACTTAGGCTTTGTAGGGCAGGGTAGTCCCCAAACTCAAATTCTCTCCGAGACCCAGAGTCTCAACTTCTAACTCGGAGTCTGACAAATCCTCCGAATACAAATCATCCTCAGAATGCCGCCAGTCAAATTGGGGGTCCCACTCCAATTGATCCTCCTCCCCAACATCAGGATCCGGGTTACTAAGTGAGACGCCCTCCTCGTCGCCACTCCAGTCATCCATCTGCCCCAAAGATTGGCATTTGGGGCGACATGCAATAGGTTGACTACAGTGAGCCTTGCAATTAGGACCCCATTGAATAATAGGGCTATTAGAACTGCCCCAAAAAATGTGTGGCCTATACTTGACCGACCAACCATGTCCCAATATAGTAGGATAAACCTCACAGCTAATAAGAAAAAACCAAATCCTCATGGAATGATTGCCAAACTGGATGCGCATAATCATGAAATCAGTGACCTCAGTGATAAGACCAGTTCCCAACGGATGACCATCCAGTGCCTTAATAGCGCGAGGATGCAAAAGGGAACGGATAGGCAATGTTCAGCCCACACTGCATCCAAAACAATCTCTGCCCCCAGTCAAAAAAAAAAGTTCTATAGATATTTTCTGCTCCTTAACAATCAATTTGTCCTCCTTAAACTCCTACTAATTTAAACTAATTTAACTCCTTTAAAAATCAGTTCTTCAATCATTTTGGTTGATTAATGTGGTGGTCTTCTGTGCTCCCTTTCCTGAAGAGAGAAGACAAATTTGAGTCTACAATTTGGAAATCAATGAGTTCAATTTGTTTCCCCATACTTGGAAATACATTACCTTTTTCTCGTACTCCAGTTTCTCGATTTCGAGCTTGATTTTCTTCAGTTGTCCCTTTTTTAACTTGATATTGAGTTTCCTGTACTCAATATCGAGTTTGAGTGTCTTCTTATACAAGGACCTCACATCGTCTGCTCCAATCTGAAATAAAACCACATACAGTTGGTTTGGCTTTGAAACACTGTCCCTTTGAAATGGTCACTTGGAGAAAGGTGCAAATGTCACATCAACTACCCCATTTAGATCATAGTTCATTCATTACCACTTGTGATCTTCTTGGCCGAGACATTGCCACAGACTCAGGAGGAGGAGGATTTCCCTCATCCTGCAAATCATGGAAGTGGAAGCAATTGATTTATTGTAGGGTAACTGCACCAAGTTCTAGCTTAGTTCCATGAGCAAGGCAAGATTGTATTGCACATTTCTACAACGAGGCAATACAAGGTAGTTGACAGAAAATGCATCAAAATACTTGAGAAACACATAAGATGGACATTTAAATGTGCAGACCATCACCATTAGCAGTTGATCAAAGCTAAATCAATTAGTGCTAATGCCAAAAGTGTTCCCAGGCATCATTTGTGTTAAAGGTTGTATCAGCGATTCTGAGCCAAAACATAATTTGTCACGTACAGGAGATTTTTCCTCACAAACTGTTAGTAGCTCCTCTTATGAGTGGGCGGTGAAAAATTCCGGTCTCTGTAGGCCACCTACAGCCAGGTAGACACTGAGAAAGATACACAAACTCGTGAAAACCTACCCGCGTCCCCAAACATCAACAAAAGTGGTCCAATGAATCGGAGGGCAGGGGTGGGTCTTCTGCGCCAGTTCCGTGCTCATGCACGACAACTGGGTGGGACTGAGCAATGAAACGAACTGGCAGTGGCACTACTGAAGCGGCAGAGTGAAGCATGGTGGAAGCTAAACCGAAAAAGAGACGCTCGAACGAGTGCATGTCGAGGAAAAAGAAACGCGATCGCAGCTATGCAAAGTCCCGAATAAACATAGGGAAAGCATACCAACGTTGGAGAGAATTCCGGGAGTTGAATGGTTTTAATTCTGACGCCCAGGTCACCTTGTTTCTACTTGAGGTGAGTAGAGCTGGTGCTAACTCGGTTGGAATTGTAAATTGTCATCCCAAGCAAAATTGAGGGAAGCTCGTGTATTGTTTTTGTAAGGATATCTTGCCTAGATCATGCTGGTCTGAATGAATCAAACAGTAGAGAGATCGATATTTCCTCTTTGGAGCGAGTTAGCAACGTTTCCTAACTCTCGGTTGGCAAGCTAGTGAGTTTGCTAATTCTGTCTGATCAAACCAGAGTTTGTGTTCGTGTAATAACATTTCTTCTCTGGTTAGTACTTAGATTTGAAATTCGTCGATGAATGTATAACCGCGTGATAAGTTTAGCCAGAAGTGGTGATCTATGTGACGTTGTTAATGTTCATTTTGTAATGCCGAGATATTTGTCAGATACCTTGTTGTAGCTAGCACTAATGGTATAAATTTATCATCTGGCAATGGTCGTCATTGTTGCTACGGGGCGTTTATCACAACTAACTGTACACGGCCATTTACCCAGCTGAGTGAGCCATTCTTAAGCTGCTTTCACACCGGACATGAAACGAATTTTTCGCGCGACAGATTACTTTCAAAGTCAATGCAAAGACGCGAAGTTTCACTTTAAGAAAAGCGCGTTCATGTTCCAAGCTTCTGAAGGGGAGGGGCGAGCGGCTCTGTTGTGTTTCAATTGTCAACAATAGTGACGTCATATCACTGATACAGCCTTAAAGTTGGGTTAATTGAACAGGCTACTGAACAAAAGGTTACAAAAGACTTGAAGGTCCCCTATTATGCTGTGTTTAGTTGTTTAAAATATGTCCAATGGGTCTTTACAGGTGCACTTTGCAAGTTTGCTTACTTTCTGCGCGATTATATTTTTGCTGCCTGCCCCTAAATTCACTGTAAAAAAAAACCCGGGCTCTGGAGACCGCTCAGGTGTCACAAACTGCAAATAAACACAAGGGGCACAGGCTGTGCCCCATAACATAACAAAACGTCCTGGCCAATCACCGACAAGAGTTGACAGTTATGGAAGCATGGGAAGGAGGGAACTATGGGAGGGAGGGGCAGGCTACCTCTATTTTTTTTTGAGTTCGAATGTCAACAGAAGTGAAAGTAAACAAACTTGCACAGTGCATCTTTAAAATAATGTTAAGCATTCAGTTACAAAAAAACCCCTCACACATCTAGGCCTAGTGGGACCTCTTCTCTCACCCTGTCTGTGCCGGCCTAAAACATAAGCTGTTTTGAGTGGGCGGGGAGGCTATGCTAATGAGGTGCTGCTCTGATTGGCTGCCTGGCCGCTTTGATTCCGGGGGAGGGTGCAGACCCGAAAAACCAGGAAACCAAGATGGCAGGTATTTCAGGATAGCTCTCCGCAGCATCCTTTGCTGTAAAGCCGTACTTGTTTGATCCCGAATCCGTCCCCAAACAGGAGGAGGAAGCAAGTGAAGTATTACAGAAACGTTTACAGCAAGATGTCAATGAGTGGCGAGTTGAAATTTTAGTGATTTGCTCATACCGTCTTGCCTTGCATGCATGTAATTGTAGCTGTACTGTTATATAGTCATGTTATATACCCGCTTAGCTATCTGGAGGAAACTTCGCTAAAAGCTCCTGTTAACCATTTCTACCAAAACAATTCAAACACCAAGCTATTAAATGAGTTTGTAGCAAAAACACAAAAACTGTGTAAGCGTTGCTTATGTGGAGCAAGCGAATCGATAACTTCTACCGGAAATCCGTATCCAACCTCCACTTTTTTTCGGCTTTTTATTAGCCAGAACAATTTTGAAAGGTGGATGAAATTCCTCCACGGCAATGCAGAGAAATTATTTGTTATACCAGACACTTTATAGTGCATTTCGCGATTGCTTTCACCGCGGTAGGATCAGAGAGCTAGCCCACACCATGATGAAGTACCCGACTGACCCTGGTCATGGATAAGTAAAACAATCGTTTCACAGCAGCAGTAAACGATGGCTGCATCCAAATGTCCGCACTTCACCGCACTCACAGACTTGCGGACTTTGCGGGCGCGTTCACGGGTGCTGAAGGCTGTCCAAATCCACAATTCATCCAGTCCACAAGGGGCCTCAAGCGGACTTTCTGTGGACTTCCAGAGAGTCCTCTTGGGGTGCAGACTTCAGCAGACTGCACTAGTGTAATTACCCACAATTCATTGCAATACGGACGTGACGTTTTAATTTTTCCAAATTACTGACAGAAAAATAAGCACATTCACACACACACAAAACCACATAAACTTATTATAAATTTATAATATTAAAATGTTACATGAAAACCTTGGGCCAGATAAAAAATTCAACATCATGATACAGAAATATAGGCTACAGAGGTAATCAATATGCATTTTAATATTGCAGCCTAGCCTATAGCTGTGCAACCTGAAGCCAAACTCATGGGCTAAGAAAAAATGGCTGAAAAAGGACAAAAGCAAGTCTTCCAATGTAAGTAATACCCAAATGTGGTCTGGTTCCATAAATAAACATTTCTGTTTTTGAATGTGTATATCATATGTGTATGAAAGTTGTTTTGTTCAATCACAATAAAAAGCCCATAAATGAGATTTATATCTTGTTTTTTGCAGGGATAGATGAGCAAACCCTTCAGCTCATTAAACTACACCAGGAATATGACCACCTTTTCAGAGGTGTAAGACATTCTTCAGCGGGCGCTTTATGTGAGTATGGTAATGATGGTTTATGCTAAAATGACCGAGTGGCACATGCTTTTCTATACATATCACAAGAAATGAAAAAGCTATTTTTAGAGAATTCCATCTTGTTTTATTGTGGATGAATGAAGCTCAATGGTATTGTGTCCAGCGAGCAAGCAAAAAAGAAATGGGAAAACCTTAAAAGAAAATATAGGGTAAAGCAAAAGACAGCTTTGAACTAATCTGTCCAACGTGTGCTTGGTGACTTGGGCTTCTTTTCACTGATCGTTCAATTGGGGTGGTTGCTGAATGTCACTGGTGAAAGGACATTGTTTAATTCATATTTTTTCAAAGGGTTTATTCATAATTTGTCCTCACTTTTTTTTCCAATGCTTTACTTTAATATGAACTCATTCTGCCAAAAACTGGAATGGGAACAAAGGGTGGTGAGACCACAGCAGCTAACTGGAAATTCTTCCACGCTATTCACAGTGCCATGGGCAGTACAGTATTCAACCCCTAACCTTAATATCCAGTGTGAGGGATAAAACATCAGACTGCGAGGAAAGCCATGCTGATCACGCACACTGTAGTCCTGACCCCCCCGACCACCACCACTGAACACTCTTCTAGCACTTCACCAGAACCACCCAAATCACCATCTACAGCTACATCATCCAGCCATGCCTCCAGCAGTCAAGGATCATCCAGCCATGCACCTTGTAAAAAAAAAATGCAGCGAGACACTGGATTTTCTCAGGGAGTACATTGAGCAGCAAATGAAAAGGCAAAAGGAGCAAGAGGACCGGGAAGAGAGGGCACAAGAAGAAACACAAGAACAACTAGACAACTTAATTTCATTATTTGCAAAAATTGTTGAAAAGAATAATTAACTGTCTTTTTTTTGAGCCATGTAGTTTATTTTGATTTGAATTCAGAGTTGTCCATGATCTTTATTTTGATCACTATTGTTTAATTTTTTTGTGAGAACGAAAAAAGGACAACCTAAATTTTGTGAAATACAAAAATTAAAAATGTCATGGCAAGTTTGTTCTTTTTGATTAAATTCACATTACATTGAAGGTGTAAAACAAAGAAATAAACTGCACAGAAAAATCACATATTTTACAAAGCTGCATAATCGTGGTCTCTAAGCATGATTGGCAAATGAACTGGTGCTGAAACCTGGGCAGCCAGTCCGTCCCTGATGTGGACACCACTTGTCTCACTGAAGTCTCCATGTTGTTGTGGTTCTGGTGGTCGAGGGTCCTCAGGCAGAATGTCCTCTTCAATGGTATCTCCCACCATGATATAAATGTTGTCAGGTAAAACAACCGTCGGCCTCCGGTATCTTGGAAGGAGGAGGACAATCACGTAGGCGAGTGCTGCAGTGATCACCGTATACATGATATTCTCTCTAATGTTCCCACGGAAACAAGTGAAACGGACTCGAAGCCTGTCTATCAGCTCCTTTTATAATGCTACAGACTCCCGCTCTAGCAGACTTTACGTGATGACAGTGAAGACATCACATTACATATGCCTGAAGTCTGTGAGGGCTCAGTCTGCAAGTCCAGAGGGTGGAGATTTGGATTCAGCCAAACCCAAACACGTACCCTAAGCTCCACAAAGCCTACGTCTGGTCTAACTGCAGCCTTATCAGCCCAACTTTGCAGACACGCACAACACCTCTCCGGTTAGCTTCAACTGCAGCAGCTATGGTCAGGTAATGTTATGATGAAACTACCACCTTGATGCTAATCAAAGTAACACAAGCATACCAATCTAACATACCGCATATAAATTAACCAGGAGCATTTTTTAAGTAGCACGGAACGCGAACTAACATATGGTAGTAACCGAGCAGTCATCATAACAACAGATACAAATGTTACCCTGCAATACAGGTTTATAGACAGTAAGTTCCGTTACCATGAACAGTTGTACTAAGCATCCAAATTACAAACAAATATAAAAAGTTAGCTTCAAATGAGGTTTATGTTCACACACCTTCTGTTGAATGTCTCCTTGATATTATTTACTCTGGCATATTTAGGGAATGAATATTAGCAACACTAACTTAGCTACATTAGTTGCAGCGCTACAGCTACATTCAACAGGCTATCACGTTAGGTACACTGCAAAAAAATGAAAGATAAAAATACTAGGTAAGATGAATTTACTTATTTTCAAACTTAAAACACTTATTTCTATCACCATTTTTCTTACTAAGACAAAAAAATTTGTCCTTGTTTTGAGGTAATTTTGACTAGCTTGCCAATGTGATAAGTAAATTTCACTTGTCAAGCAAATAGTAACTTGTTTTAAGAAAAAAAAGATCTTAAAACAAGTTACTATTGGCTTGACAAGTGAAACTTACTTATCCCATTCTGGAATTCTGGATCCAATCTCCACCTTTTTTGGCTTTTTATTAGCCAGAACAATTTTAAAGGGGAATAAAATTCCACCACGGCAATGCAGAGAAATCCTTTGTTATACCAGACACGTTATAGTGCGTTTTGCGATTGCTTTCACCGCGGTAGCCTCAGAGAGCCAGCCCACACAATGGCAAAGTACCTGGCTGACCCCGGTCATGGATAAGTAAAACGATCATTTCACAGTAACAGTAAACAAACCCAAACACATACCCCAAGCTCTAAAAAACCTGTCTGGTCTAATTGCAGCCTTTTCAGCCCAACCTTGCAGACACATTCAACACCTCTCCAGTTAGCTTCAACTGCAGTGGCTACAATCAGGCAACATTATGAAGAAACTGCCACATTGATGCTAACCAAAGTAATACAAGCATACCAATCAGAATTACTGCATATAAGTTAACCAGGAGCATTTTCTAAGTAGCACGGCACCCGAACTAATGTGCAGTAGCTAGTAACCAAGCGATCATAACAATGACAGAGACAAACATTACCCTGCAATACAGGTTTTACAGATAGTAAGTTCCGTTACCGTGAACAATTGTACCGAGCATCCAAATTACAATCAAATATAAAGAGTTAGCTTCAAATGAGGTTTATGTTCACACACTTTCTGTTGAATGTCCCAATATTATTCTTGCATGTTTAGGATGCAAACATTAGCAACAGTAACTTAGCTATGTTAGCCGCAGTGCTACAGCCACATTCAACAGGCTATCACGTTAGGTAGGCTTTTGCAGTAAAGCAAAACAAAATTGTAAAAATTTGCATCTGTGAATCACGGACAGTTGCTACCGATCCAGGCTTTATCTTCAGATATTTTACAAAGCCTGCGTTTGAGGCCAGTTGTTAGTGCTAACTATCGTTAGCGGTCCTGCTAGCCACCTATAACACGTTAGCTTCACTTACATTATTTGCTGTTATATTGTTACTTACCGCTTGTGGCTCCAAGCGCTTGATCAGTGCAACTGCTCCAGGTTTGAAAAGCAGCTGAGGTGCATAAACAGCGTCAAATTATCTTTTATTGACAAAGCTGTCTTCGGTGAAATGCCCAGCACAAATAGCGAACGTTCCCTTTGAGTTTGCCGCCAGCAAACAAAAAGCTACCCACTGATTTCTGGTGACATCGTCTTTTGGAAGAGAAAATAGTTGTGCTTTTTTTTCGCATCCAAAAAAACACGTATGAACAGCTTTGGGAGACATACTGATAAATCTACACGTTAAATAATTTGGGCTCGTTTGTGTCTGATAGAATAAATTCCAGGGTGGGAAGGTCCAGCGCTGTGATTGGCTCTGGCCAGGTCTGTCCTGATTCGACGCAACAACCTGATGTCAGGTTTTGCCCAGATCTCGTGAAGATCTCGGGGCGAGCTGTTCAGAGAAGAAATCACGTTCAGGAAATCACGTTCTCGGATTACGGCAAAACCCCTGTATCTTATGTTTGGAAACTTTGCAGAGGTTGAGTATGGACATCCAACATTATAACAGTGGCGGGCCGTGCATTTTACACCTAGGCCTTCAGTAAGCCTCCCGCAATTAACCTAAATTTAACCGCGGCAACAGCATGACGTCATAACGTAACCCCCCCACACACACACACACACACACACAAATTCCCAGTGACAGCATTCACACATGAAGCACTTTGCCATACTGTCTGCATTAATCAATCAATGCCTTTTCCAAGAAACAAGAAAAACTCACAGCAACCAGTCACATCTAAGTAGACTACCTAGGAAAGACTACTGGGACACTAGCCAAGCTGCTGCGCATAAACACACATGTGCCTCAATGTGCAAGGGCACAGCCAGACACACACCAGCAGTAACGATCTAAAACAAAATCTAAAACTTACCATAAATAAAATGAAAAATTTATTAAACTCACAGCAACTGCTTTTTATTTGAAAATTAACTCCATCCTCCTCGCTTTCTCACAAAAATGATGAATGACGCGGTCGTACAGCATATCAGTCCATTTGAGCTCCAATAAAAGGTCTTTCAGAATTGCCACGGAGGCCAGTGCTGACAGCTGAGCCTGCCCAGTTGCATTTCGCGAGTTAGTTTTGATGCGTTTAAAGGGCTGAAAATGACTGCTCGACAGAGGCAGTAGACACCGGGATGGTCACCACCAGATAGTGCCGGTGCGTGAAGTTGATGCATGCTCTCACATAGATCGCATCGTTACTCAGTTCACAGTGAATTTAAAAACCGCAGCTAGCTAACTGTTAGTTCAAACGCGAATGTCTGTGACTGTGACAGAGACTGTTTGAGTACCAGTGAAGGAGTCAGCTCAGTGCTAACTCTGAGTAAATTTCGGGTTCATAGCTCGCTAAAGCTCGAAACAACCGCAAAATTCACTGTAGTTGTTGCATTACTTTCATATGACACGTCCACTCATGTAAGATCTATACAGACTGTTCCGTTAGTTAACGTAACTAACCTGTTGTCAGCTCGTAACGTCCTGACGTAGGCAAAGGCCAGCTAGAAGGCTCTGCTGTGTCAAAGATTACGCCCCACTTGGCATACTCGCAATCTGATTGGTTAAAAATATGACAATCAGCTAAATCCTCCCGCTCTTTTTAATGGGAGAGGGAAGCAATCTCCATTCTGAAGGCCTTGAGACTTGAGACCAGAGCCATGTAGAGAGAGCAGCTTTGACCCAGAGACAGCAGAGAAAAAAATCTGATTGGATAAGACGGAACTGGCCTTTATAAAAGCTGTCTGCACTGTGGAAGCTGCGCAACTCAGAGTTAAGCAATGAAATCACTTAGATATAATGATTGAGGATTTAGATTGACTTTCTATTAATACATGCAGCTTTAATTAAGGTATTTATGAAGAAAACATAATTTTTCCAATTTATCTAGGCCAGCAGAGAAGGCCTTGCTGGCCCTGACGGCACACCACTGCATTATAACATTACTTGTATGTATTAAAAGAAGGATCAGCATAATAGGGGACCTTTAACTATGAGCATGCAGACATTGTCTCTTCTTCATCTTCCACCAGAGAAAATTAGACATGTAAAATAGTATATTTAATCTATGATCAACAACCTCAAATGACAAGCCAGTGTATGACAGGTTGTTTCTACAAACATCTACAAACATGTTTGTATGAGAGATCATACAAACATTCTGAGGGAATGAAGTTTTACCTCATGAAACATGTACTAGAGCCGCTGAAAACAGCATGGAAATAGACCCTGCCAGTATCAATATGTAACCAGGGTCCTAATGTTAGCCTCGAACAGCTACGGCAGCCAAGAGAAATAAGTGGAGCGAAGAAGCTCTCCAGTTAGCGTTGCTCTTTCATAAATACAACCTGCTCGATTTCGCCACTCGCTTAAATGTTTCCCCAATAACTCAACATGAGATTTAGTGGTTAGCAGTGGTTAGCATTGCCGCCTCACAGCAAGAAGGTTGTGGGTTCGAATCCGGCCTGGGGCCTTTCTGTGTGGAGTTTGCATGTCCTCCCCGTGTTCGCGTGGGTCTCCTCCAGGTACTCCGGTTTCCTCCCACAGTCCAAAGACATGCATATCAGGTTAATTGGAGACACTAAATTGCCCATTCGTATGAGTGTGAGAGTGAATGGTCTGTGAATGGTGTGTGCGCCCTGCGATGGATTGGCAAGCTGTCCAGGGTGGGTCTCGGCCTTTGCCCGTAGTCAGCTGGGATATGCTCCAGCTCCCCCCGTGACCCTAGTGAGGAATAAGCGGGTGTAGAGTTACTTTACTGTGTTTTAGTCCTGTCTGGTTTTAAAAAAAAAAGAATTTAAAAACTAGGAGCAAAATATTTGTTTGTTTGTTTCATTTGTTGAAATGAGATTTGAACAGGCCGTTCAGCCCAACTTCTGTTTGCCAGTTTCTTTGTACCATCTAAATATATCACTTCCCTGGACAATGACTCAATGGTATCTAGCTTTAAGTCAAGTCTGCTCTTGAACACTCCCCAAGGTCTCTGCCTCAACAATATGGTCAGGCAAGCTGTTCCACACCGAAATTACTCTTTGGGTGAAGAAATATTTCCGAATATCAGTGCTAAATTTACCTTTAGTCAGCTTCCATTTGTGACCCCGAGTTCTGCTAGCAACACAATGGTCAAGGAATTGAATAATTCACTTTTTTAAAACTGATAACATATTTAAAGACCTCAATCAAATCACCCTTAGTCTCCTTTTCCTAAGACTAAAGAGAGGCTGATCTTCAGCCTTTTCTCATAGCTTTCATCTTTAATCCACCGGACATAACAAGATCTTCTCTGAACTTTCTCTAAAACCCTCTATGTCTTTCTTAAAGTATGGTCCCCCAGAACTGAACACAATTTTCTAGATGTTCTAAAATGTGTTGTACAAAAGAAAACATCACCTCCTTGGATTTGAACTCACAGATTTGGCAATGTATCAGCATCCGCCTGGCTTTTTTTTTAACAGCCTACAAGGCACAATGGCTAGAGCCTGTGAGGGTTTGGTCAACAATCACTCCCAGATCTTTCTCTTTTTGTGGAGCACATTCCAGTTTAAAACCTCCCATGAAGTAATCCCGTCTAATGTTTTTTTTTACCTACATGTACTACTTTTTACATTTAGCTACATTAAATTTCATTTTTTTTCCACAGGTTCTGCCCAATTCTGAATTCTATCCAAATCATCCTGAATCACTTTAGTGGACTCTAAACTATTTGCCAAGCCTTTAATTTAGTATCATCTGCAAATTTCACTAATCTGCTCTCAATATTCCTATCAAGGTCATTAATGTAGATGAGGAACAGCAGGGGTCCCAAAAACCCCATCCCTGGGGATCAGACTCCCCCACCCACCTAGCTCAGATGATATACCACTGACCACCACTCTTTGTGTTCTGTCCTGCAACCAGTTATGAATCCACTTCAGAATACCACCTGTAACTCCAATGGATGCTCATTTTAAAAATTAGTCTCTTATGCGGTACTGTGTCAAATGCTTTCTGAAAATCCAAATATATGATGTCATAAGCCCTGCTCTGGTCATAAGTCTTGGTGGCCTCTTCAAAAATTCCAGAAGGTTTGTCAGGCATGACCTTCCTTCTAAAAACCATGTTGGCTATCCCTCAAGATATTGTTAACGTTCAAGAAATAAGTCCAGCTCATCTTTTAAGATAGATTCCAATATTTTGCACGCAATGCAAGTTAAACTTACTGGCCTGTAATTACCTGGCTCAGTACGGTCCCCTTTTATATATTGGTAATATTGCCCTGTTTCCAATCATTTGGTATTTCTCCAGTTTCTAAAGACCATCTAAAGATGGCAGATAAGCGGCTTAAAGATGATCTCACTAACTTCCCTGAGCACTCTAGGATATAAGGAAAACCCTGGCCTTATCTGCCTTTAGTTGATGCAACTTGTCTAATACGACATTATCCTAACCTCAATTTCTGCTAAATAATCTTGAGTATTGGACAAGCCCTCTGGCGAATAAAGACCCACTCTAAGGTAAAATTCTCAACAAAGTAACCGTTATGGTGTCAAATAGCCTTATTATCATATAGCAGCGATCCATTTTTTATTCTTTATGCACTTAATCTGCTCTTTGACTTTCCTTTTTTTCTGCTACAGTACTGAAAAAGTACACCAGTTTTTGCCCCCTCTGCAATTTGTCTTTCATACAGTCTTCTAGCATTCCTCAGCTCTTTTTTGACCACAGCCCGCATTTTACAGAATTCGGCCTTAGTAATCTCATTGTTATCCTCTATGTACATCTTATAAAGATTCCTCTTTTCCCTCATTATTTGTTTGTTTGTTTTTAGTTTGTTTGTTAAATGAGATTTGAAGAAGGTGGAGGGCCCCATGCTTCTGTTTGCCTTGGGCTGCTAAATTGCTAAATATGCCCCTGCCCTGGACAAACGTGGCCTGTTGGGAGCAGCTGCCACCTCCAGGGTCTGATGAAACACCCCCTCCACTGTGCCCCATTAAGGGGCCCACCCTCATTATTGGACAGGGCCCATCTCCACTTTAGTGCAGTCCTGTGAAGGAGGACCACCTCCTTTCCTCCTCTTTCTGTTTGCTGCAAACAATGTCAATGCCATTGAATTGTGAGTTTTTTTAAAACTGATACCATTGTAGAAGAGACTGATTGAAGCACTTAAGCCTTCTTCTTCTTCTTCTTCTGAGGTTCCGGCAGGCTGTACACCGTACGGCGTAATGCTGCCCTCCACAGGACATAACAAGATACTATTCAAATCTTTTCATATAAACCAGAAGAATGGAGGAACCTTAGCACAGCCCTCCCAAAAGAATCCGAATTTTCCCCTAGTTCTAAAATAGTTTTCAAAGAGAAAACGAGCCAGGCCCAAATCAGACAGATCCATAAACAACTTCTGCCTCTGACAAGAGTACACCTTACAAGAAATGTAACACATAAGCCCATAATCTCAGATTCCCCACACTCATGTTGGTCCATTCACATGCTTACCATTAATTTTATACTTATGATCTAAGCCTACTTACCACTTTGACTTCTGTTTTTGTGCTTGTTTTTTTTTTTTCCTCCCAGGTTCTTTTTTTTTTTTTTTTTTTTAAAGATTATTTTTTGGGAATTTTTTAATTTATTTGACAGTTATACAGTGTAGAGAGACAGGAAAGTTGGGGTGAGGAATGGGGAAGACATGCAGCAAATGACCTGAGCTGGAATCGAACCCAGGTTAACTCATGGGAAGGACACAGCCTTTTATGGTTGGTGCTTAGACCGATGAAATCACCAATAGCCCACCTCCCAGGTTCTTTTATTTGTTGGGGTTGCAGCTGGGGAAGAGAAAAGAGCGAAAAAAAAATACATACACGCCATCAGACTGCATTTAAGCATCACGTCAATTTAATACACAACTTAGTCAGATCTTCTCGTGCCTTACTGATGGGGCAGTGATATGATACAAGATAAAGACATGCACATCCCTCTACCCAATAGGATGGGTGCTGGGTCAAACATATCAGGTGATGTGGAAAAGGAGAGAGGTCCTGTGCAATGCATAGCTTTCATAGTCATTGAAACATTTATGCTGCGGTGGTGAATTTAAATGGTAACTTTTTTCCAGTACATAATCCCTGAACATGGGAGCCATTCGTAGTGACATTATAATTAATTATTTATAATAATTAACTTTACGGAATCGGCAATTTTTTGCCAACTGTCCTTTCCGCGCTTGGCAGCTGCAGCGGTGTTACTTTTTGCCTATAAGATATGCTTGTGATCTTAGTATTTTTGGATTATGAGCGTTTGCTCCTCATTCTTAAAGTACACCACTCAGCTTCCACTCAGCTTATTCATGTTTCTGATTGGTCTTATGCTTCAAATGCTGCCCCTTTTATGTGAACACGCATGTACTTTGATTGGGAAAACCTGGGTTCACTTACCGAGTTGATAACCAACCCGTGGGACTGTTTACAAAATCAAAGTCCTGTTACATTAAATGAAGCCAGATAACAGGAAGATTTAAAGGTATGTTGAACTTTTTAACTGTTCAGCCATTCCAACTGCCAGGTCATCAGACTATGACCAATACATCGATTTCTACTAAAAACTGTTTCAGAACATGGAAAATAATCAATACACATACAGAAAAACATATAACATATATAGACTGACTCAGATCCTGACTGCTTTTCTCTTTGTATTACAGGGTCCCATGTCCTTTATATAAGCAAAAGAATGTTCCTCCCTGTCAGGTCCTGAATGTTGTGTTGATTGTTTTCCCCAATAAATCCATCTGTAAATAATTTCTGTTTTGTTTTGTCAATTGTTTTTTCAATTACTGCCTCTTTCCTTACCCCTCCCTTTGTGCCCCCACCCCATGCTTTGCAGACCCATTTCCACTTTGCAATCTGCTCTATCTGTGTATTTAATTACCTGGGGGGTATACTATGGAGCAAGTTAAATATAGATAAGCTCTGTTTGAGAGAGCTGGTTCAACAAACCCTGAACTGTTTCCTCAGAGATAATTGGCACCAAAATAAAGTTCTCACTATTATCTTTCTTTGTCAACCTAGGCTTTTGTGCTTTTCAACTCTTTAACTGTTCCCATAAAAACAGCGTTCCAGGCATCATTTTACTCTCCTTCTGCCCAAAAATGGACCAATCAATAAAATATTTCTCCCTAAATAAGCAGGTCAAATTATTTTAGTTATTAAACATATAAAAATACAATTACAGCAAAAGGCAACATTGTAGCTGCTAATAAGGCCAGAGGGGAATTCTGGCGGAAAATTGCTGACCATGTAAATATGTAAGTCCTATAATGAAGGATTAGTGGAAATTATGTTATAGACCAAGTGAAATTAATTTATAGATCGAATATGATCTGACTGTGATAAATACCAATAGTATATTCAGTTTTATTTATTTGTTTTTGGTTGAAAGTATTTTCTTCAATTACTAAAAAAAAAAAATACAGCACAATATATTTTAATAAAATCCCGTCCCACCAATAACCCTAACCTATTGCACCATTACAAATTTGCAAATGGCCCATGGCATATCAAAACAATGGTAAATTTTTTTGATTGGTGCTTTAATAGTTGCAGTACCAGCTCTGTCAAGAGGACTTGGCAGCAAGTTAAAAACAGCCATTCCAACATTCCTCAAAGTGGTAGGCCCTATGGAACTTTTTCTTTGCCCAATTATGTGCCTGCAGTTTGAATTTTCATGCACATATTATAATCCTGCATTACTTCTCTTATTATTCTTCTATATTCTTCCTTAATCGCACTGTTATTCGCTACTCCTCCCACAGTTTTCACCCGATCCCCACATTACACATGAAAAACGTCTAGGGCTCCTTTGTGAGGAGTGTTCTATGACTTTTCTAAGCGATCCGACTTACGGATTTCCCACAATTCCCGAAAAACATGGACTTCTGAAACCTTGTTATAATGGAAGTCAATGAGAAAATCCTTCAAACTCACTCATCTTCACCCTCTCACCGTGAACTCATATATTCATGTAGAAACTCTGTTCCAACTCCCAAACATTGACAAACAACGCCCAAGCAACCATTAGGAACAGCATAGCAACCGCCAAGCAATGCCCCAGCAACCACCCAGAACACCATAGCAACCACCTAGCAATGCCCTAAGCAACCACCCAGAACACCATAGCAACCGCCTAGCAAAGCCCTAGCAACCACCCAGAACACCATAGCAACCGCCTAGCAACGCCCTAGCAACCACCCAGAACACCATAGCAACCGCCTAGCAACACCCTAGCAACCACCCAGAACACCATAGCAACTGCCTAGCAACACCCTAGCAACCACCCAGAACACCATAGCAACCACCTAGCAACACCCTAGCAACCACCCAGAACACCATAGCAACCGCCTAGAAAACCCTAGCAACCACCCAGAACACCATGGCAACCACCTAGCAACACCCTAGCAACCACCCAGAACACCATAGCAACTGCCTAGCAACACCCTAGCAACCACCCAGAACACCATGGCAACCACCCAGCAACGCCCTAGCAACCACCCAGAACACTATAGCAACCGCCTAGCAAAGCCCTAGCAACCACCCAGAACACCATGGCAACCGCCTAGCAAACGCCCTAGCAACCACCCAGAACACCATAGCAACCACCTAGCAAAGCCCTAGCAACCACCCAGAACACCATGGCAACCGCCTAGAAATGCCCTAGCAACCAGAATACCCAGAACACCATGGCAACCACCCAGAATGCCCTAGCAACCACCCAGAACACCATAGCAACCACCTAGCAAAGCCCTAGCAACCACCCAGAACACCATAGCAACCGCCTAGCAATGCCCTAACAACCACCCAGAACACCATGGCAACCACCTAGCAAACGCCCTAGCAACCACCCAGAACACCATAGCAACCACCTAGCAAAGCCCTAGCAACCACCCAGAACACCATAGCAACCGCCTAGAAACGCCCTAGCAACCACCCAGAACACCATGGCAACCGCCTAGCAACACCCTAGCAACCACCCAGAACACCATAGCAACCACCTAGCAACACCCTAGCAACCACCCAGAATACCATAGCAACTGCCTAGCAACACCCTAGCAACCATTAGGAACACCACAGCAACCACCTAGCAACGCCCTAGCAACCACCCAGAACACCCTAGCAACCGCCTAGCAACCACCCAGAACACCATAACAACCATCTAGCAACACCCTAGCAACCATTAGGAACAAGAGTTCTCATGGGAGAATGGGGAAAACCTGTCACCATTAAACACCCATACACCAACTTCAGAGTTAAGGGCCATAACTCCGTAAATAATAATTTCTCAGAATCAATTGCAGAACTCATGCAATAGGGTCATTACTACTGGCCACACAAAAAATTTAAATATTATATGAAAGGGATAATTAACGAGAAGGTGTGCATTCCACAGTTTTAATGCACGACGTGGAGGCAAAAACCTGGTTGCCTCCATGAAGTGCCTTAAAACCGTGGAATGCTCACCTTCGAGTTGATTATCCCGCTTATACCATGGTCATTTGCCAGCAATATCAAATTGCAGCATTCAGAAATTTTTGGTTAAAGTTTTGCACTAAAAAAAAAGGAGTTGGTAATCATTAAACAGGCGCCGTGCCTTCTCATACCCAATACTATAGGCCAAGCTAAATTGAACCAGCTATCTTAGTTCATCTTACATTCATGGAGAAAGAATTTTTTTGCACATGCTTACATCCATTTACTAGCTGATGATTTGATACCGGATTCCATCTGAAACGGCGATTATGCATAACACAACATTATGCGCGATTATGCAGACTGTAGCTAACTCGCTACCCACAATTACAATGAACTTAGGACATTTCCGTAGAGTCAGCAAGCAGAAATCAGTCTGCTGGCATAGCACGTAGCTAGCGAACTGTCAGCAGTTGCTGATACATGAAGTGGACACATTAGCTTCATTTGTAACCATACACAATTACAATCGTTTAATACATAAAGCCTGATTACTTCGCTGCTATAATATTTACGGTCATTATCGCTTGAGTACCCATTGTTAACTGCCCCGCAGGACGCAACTTATATGACGCCGCTAAATTTACTGGAGATAAATGAACAGCTAGGTTTCTGTTGTACCCAGTCAAATACCAGCTCTAACGTTGCTATGGTTACAAGTTGGCTAGTGGATGAATTTCGAATGGTGAAACTACCGTAGCCGAACTACCTGTGTGGTTCCACGGTTTTAATGCATACCTGCCAGCCAATCAAAAGAAAGTATTCACCCAGACCATGGTATAAATAATTTTAAATTTCACCCATGAAGGTGCAGTAGTTGTCGAGAAAACTTGTCCCCATTGCAAATCCCAGACACCAAGTCGACGAACAGAAACAAGGGACCATTACTCCGTAAAAATACATTTCTCGAAATCAACTGTCGAACTAATTCAATATGATCATTGGTACTGGTCACCCACAGAATTTCATCCACGTAGGTGCAATCGTTGCCGAGAGAACTTGTCCCCATTGAAACACCCATACACTTAAGTCCACAAACAGAGTCAAGGGCCATTACTGTAAAAATGAATTTCTCGGAATCAATTCTCAAACTGATTCAGTAGGGTCATCAGTACTGGGCACATACCGTTTAATAAATATTTTCCCTGTCTGTGCGGTAGCCTCTGTTAAATTATATTGTTTCACTGATTAGGCGGATTTGCATTGCAAAATGCCAGTCAAATGCATCACTTTTGATGAAATGCTGATCATCATTTAATAATATGATTAAAAAATATGTCTAATTTAATTTACACATTATTAGAATTTGGAGAAATATGGGGAAAATGTCTCACAATTGCTTCAGCCAGTCGTCAAATTTGGCTCAGAACTTTCTTGAACATTACTTCCATCTCTGGGCAGTTAATTGTCAGGCTTGCCTGTCTGGCTACTGTACACAGTGCGACGACTGTCATTAAGGCCTCTATGCATTTCTATATGACAGAACGCCCACAGTCACTCACTCTGATCTGCAACTTTCGGTGAGTACACAACAAAATGATTTTTCCCCCTTGTTTCTTGCATTTTTTAGGCGTAAATACAGCTTTGGTGTGTCAAAACTGAGTCATAAATTGGGTCTAATTCAGATAGAATTCATGAGTGGGAAAGATAAATATTTTCCCTGTCTGTGCGGTAGCTTATGTTGAATTATATTGTTTCACTGATTTGGCGAATTCGCATTGCAAAATGCCAGTCAAATTCATCACTTTTGATGAAATGCTGCTCATCATCATAATAATAATATTTTTTTTTTAAAAAAGTATTCAAAAATCTTAATTCATTTATCCTGTCTCAATTTGGAGAAATTTGCCCAAATGTGCATAGTAACCGGGACATCTGGCGACTCAGATTGGCAGAAAAATGATGTTCTCAGTTGGATATGAACCAATCATTGGCTTCTGGGGACATATGCATGCATTAAGGCCTCTATGATGTCTAGAATGACATGAAGCTATCTACCTCGTCAAGCTTGCTGATCCGCAACTTTGAGTAAATGTAATCTTTTGTTTCTTGCATGATTTTAAGGCGTCAAATTTAAAACTGATATGATTGGGTTTTTCCTACAAATTTACTAATTGGGCTAGATAAATATTTTCCCTGTCTGTATGAACTTATCTTGAATTATATTGTTTCACAGATTTGGCGACCAGAGTTGTAAAACTTATCTATCTAGGTTTGCCAAATGGCTGCATTTCAATAATATTTCTTTGGTCACTTCAGAAAATCGGACTGATATTCATTTATCCTGTCTCACCGAGCAGCGAACTTAAAAAGTGCATAGTAACCGGGGGCATCTCCCAAAGTGATTGGCCGCTAAATGATGTAGGTAGTTGGGCCCAATCACTGTGAATGGATGCAACTGGTAAGTTGGCTAGAATGCAATTGAGCTATCTATGCTGTTGCTGACGTTAATTTTGATTGTAATCTTTGTTCAGGATCAAATTAAAAGAGATATGATTAGGTTTTTTTTTTTTTTATGATTGAGCTTCATTGGCATAACGGAGGTTTGAACTTAAATGGTTTCAATTAGGATTAACCTACAGACCACCACGATTATATTTATCATAGGATAAATGCCAGTAAAATTTCATTTTGAAAATGCTGCTCATCATAATTATATATATATATATATATATATATATATATATATATATATTTTAATGCGATTCAAATAATCTTAACGATATTCATTTATCCTGTCTCACTGACCAGCGAACTTTGCCCAAAGCGCATAGTAACACACATCTGGCGACTGTGATTGGCGAAAAATGACGTTCCTCGCTGGATATGAACCAATCAGCTTCTGGGGATCTATGCATTTGGACTTATTGATGGCTAGAATGCTATGTGAGCTATCTACCTCGTCAAGACTTGCTGGCGTTAACTGTAAATGTAATCTTTGTAAATGATTGTCAAATTTAAGTTCACCATGATTAGGTTTTTTGCCAAATTTAATAATTGAGCTAGCTGTAATGAATGGTAAATTATATGAACTTATCTGAGGTCTTTTTTGTTATTTATGATGCGACCAGAGTTGGAAGCCAAAACTTATCTAGCTAATAATAATGAGATGGCTTATTTTTAAGTCTCTGGAAAATGGTCATTCAAAAACCCGGTGAGAGCATTCACCAGTGAATAGATAACTGGTGTTAAATTAAAAATCGTTAGCCTGGAATGAATGGTAGAAATTCCAGTTTACAAAGGGTGGACCAGGAGCTTTTTCCGTTACCTGGCAAATATGGCTACTCAACCACAATCAAAACTGGGGTGCCTGTTCACTCAGGGTTGTCATCTGGCCAGGAACAGCTCCGTGGCGTAGCAATTTCAATGCTGCCTCTGATCCCCCCAAGTTACAAGAAAACAATATTTTAATGACATAAAACAGAAACAAACTTTTATTCTTGCACCAAATAGCACATTTGTGCAAGAAAAGCCCAGATTTTTATAATCAAATAGTATCTTCATGGCTACTCAACTTCAGCTATATATGTAAGGGCATCTGAGTGGCTTATAACCCCTAATAGTAAGTTTTTAATGCCATAAAACAAAGCCTCTTCCTTGCAAAATGCAGAATGAATGCCCATGATACATACCATGAACCGGCAGAGTGTTACAACCTATAGTCAGCAGGCAGGCTACCGCCCATGGACTTGGGGTCAGATCATGACTAGTGATTGATTATTCATTCAGATACCATGTGATGTCAAAATGTGACTGAATGGGAGAATCTTGTATGACTGGATTTTAATAGGAATGGATTTTCTTGTTGTTGTGACGCAGAATCCTTTCATATCGCTGATCATGAGTTAAACAACATCATATGCTACAGTAAGGTATAGATAAGACAGCTGTACTGCACGTTACAAGTAGTTTCAGAAATTTCAGTGGGAAACAGTGTTCTGTACTAAAGAGATTCTTCGGGGTAAAATAGATGACATGACCTTTGGAAATAATTTCTTTGTTTTGTGATATGTTTTATTTCAGAGTGGAGTTGCATTTCTCTTGTAATATGTAATTTGTCAAGCGGAAAGAATAAAAAAGTATTTTATCATTTAAAATCTGATTTACTGCTTTGTCATTTATGCCAATCATTTTTCAGATTTTCTGAACAATTGCTAATGAATTGATATAATGATGAGCAAAAAATGGTAATGTGCACCCTGTCAAATAATTTTAAAAAAAAACTTCGCTTTGACGAATATTAACGCTTTGCTGCATATTGTCCAATATTTTGGACACTTTTCAGCGAAATATTTTCCAGGTTCTGATATGTGTTTTACTTAAAAATGCACAATGTCTAAAATACTGGACATTTGTAGCGCAGGTTTCATTCAGCAGGTGGCTCTCTGGTCAGTCACATGAGTCAACAGAACAAATATGGCAGCCACCATGGCTAAAAGTTAAGTCAGAAAAAGTTACGAAATGTCCTGTGTTTTCCTGAATTTTCATGGACTTTTTTGTTATAAAGTGATGCTCTATATGCTATAGCACAAAATAATTGGCAACGATTGATGAAAGAATGTTTGTTTGTTGGACTGCCCTTGTTTATATGGTTTGTTCAATATAATTGACTTCATGAGTAACGGGCAGATTTCGGAAATCAGGCTTGTTCCAAAATAATGGATATTATGGATATAAGCTATCATATCATATCTAATTGAATCACTTCTCACTCTTGGTATTTGATCCTGTTTCAGATGCATACCTCATGCAGCAAAGGGTTACGGCAGTAATTAGAGCTGTCATAAAATACCATAAATAAATAACTGTTAACATAATAAAATAGCAGACCCATGAAACAATAAATGAAATGGGTTCTTGGCCTCTGTCAACAAAATTTGTTGTGAAGTGGAGCAGCACAACCAGAGATGGCACCAAACATGTCCGCATATTTTCTAGTGTAAATAAATGTATGCCAACATAACAAGAAATAATTGAGGTCATAAAAATGACATAGGTCATGTCTGCCGTTCTTGCATGTCATTTAATTGATTATCCTGACAGGCCTGTATGAATGTGTTTGTATCTGTGTACACTAACATGTTGACCGATGACCAGGCCAATGACAGGCATGTCTGTGAGATCATAAATTTTGACAATAGCTATGTGAAGAATTACAAAGGGACTGTGATTGAAAGGTTAAGACCTTGCCAACATGATTTTTGATTACCTCTATGTAAATTATTTTCATAATTATGTTGTGTAAATACACACTCAAAATCTTATCAGTAATTTCATATAAGACACAATTTGTAAACATAATTAGCACTTTATTCTTTTCAGCTCACCGCTGAGACCTGTGATCTGGATATCTGTTGGCTGCGCTCCTTTTGAAAGCAAAACCTCAGTCACTACATTGTCTACATTTGATTTCACGTTGATCTTGAATCAAAAATTCCAAATAAAACATACAAACAGCACAAACAGACCAGAAATCAGTACTAACCTACCTTTCAAATAAACTCATACACTCCATACCCATACGTGCGCACACACACACACACACACACACACACAAAAACACTTTTCTTTCTCTTTCTCTTGTGCTATACACACCCAAAAAAAAAAAAGTTGAAAGTTCATTTTGCTTGTTCATTATTGTTCCTTGTCATTTTGATTATAGAGTGTCTTCTTTAGTTTTATATTTAACTGTTTTGGTCGTGCGCTCACTGTGTTTTGAAGTTTTTTTCTAGCCTTTATAGTTCTAGGAAGTCAAGGAAGAGATGCCACGTAGGTCGAAGCGTTCCCAGGCACAAAAGCAGCGATGGAGCCGGGTCGACCTGGCCAACCCAGTGGTCAACCCATCCACTCAGCTGGTAACTAAACGACAGATAGCTTTAGCCTGCACATTAAAATAGACCGCAAAGCAGTAAAGTACATGTGGAAAAAATAATGGTTTTACTAAGTGTCAAGAGAATGCATTGTGTTACTTTATCTTTGGGTTTTATTGGTCTTGTGTTTGCAGATGGCCCAGCCAGAAACACCCCCACCAGATCCATCCATCTGGACCAGGAAGGATGCAGCCACCTCCTTGCAGTCTCCACCTCGGAAGGTATAGCTTTCACGTCTTGTTTGTAATTCACTGAGTACACTGTGTAATTCAAAGTTTTGACTTTCCTAACTTGATGCTATTTTAAATTAGATGGCCAGACTCCAGACCCTACTATCAGCCTCAAAACTCCTTTTTTATTATTTTATTTAAGAAAAATTCTGTAATGGTTTGTCGCTGTACAAGAAAGCAATTAAAAATACTGGATCACAATTAGGAGTAGCGGTACATTTTTACACAGGTGCAGTATATTGAAAAGAACAAATTTTTTTGAAACAGGAAAATGCCTTTTAGCTATGATACAAAAATGGAAGAGAAGCTACTGATTTAATAAAACGCTTTCAAACATATAAGAACTCAATATGAATGTCCAGCAATGGTAAGTTTGTGTTAACCTGTCAAGTATACTGGAAGGGGGACATTTCACAATTCATGTCTGAATTACTTCATCCTAGGTAGGTGTAATAGAAAGTTGTGGTCAAAATCCTAAGTTAAGTAAAATAAATGAATTTTTTAAATTATTATTATTATATTTTTTTTTTTGTATTTTAAACTTCTACCTTTCTGGAAACCGTGACCATCCACTCTTTGCGTGGTGCTTGCATTTAGTTTTGGCTATGATAAACAAATTTGTCACTGTGGAAAATATACCCAATGATTTAACATTGCAACAACTGCAGTGATTTAATAGTTTTAGATGCCTTACAATTACAGATGCTACGTACCAGGTCGTACCAGCAGGAGCATGGTGGGCCTTCCACTGACTTCCATGCACGTATGTAGCCCACTGCTTTTTAATTCAATGTTTTACTTACCTGTGTATGTTTCAGGGGTGTAACAATTCACAACTTATTCATCTTTTTATGTGTAAGAAGAGGATACATTGCCTTAGACAGCCTGTATCAGGAAAAAGCTGGATGTGAATTGTGGATAAATCAACACAGCACTTAGGGAATGAGTGCATCTCCATGTGACATGCACATGTTTAATTTTTGCCATTGTTGTTGTTACTTCATTATTGGATGTGTTTCTCTACTGATTTCTTTTGCCCTGCATCTGTCTCTTTAACGACCATGTGAAAAGCTCACTTCAGGTCAGATGACCCCACTCCTCTCATATAACAACAAGCACTCCTCTCTCCTTCTTTCCTTAAACCTATGACAGACGGTGAAGAAAATTTACGATGCACCACCAAAAATTCATATACCATAAGTATGGACTAACTATGGGTTTTGTAACAAAGGTGTCTTCTGAAATGTATTGTTATTGTTTACTTTTAGTGTAGTTTTGGACTGCCGTATCTCCAGTCTGCACTACAAATTTACCTTCGGGTACTAATAAGGAAACTTTGAACGTTGAACTTCGGACTTCACAAAACTTTTGCAACTGCCCTCTTCAGCGCTAGCACACTTCACATTTCAAAAATGCATGATAAACATTGGACTTTTTTCAAGTATTGTTTCCACTTGAATTTACATACTTTAAGAGCTTAGCAGAAAATGAATCCCCATATCATGTTAGTATAACCATTGTAATTTCTCCGTTCTAAATAGGGCACGGTACAGGTTATTGCCATGCTGTGGAGAGATGGCCAATTTCCTCCCTGACTGGACGAAGCCGCAAATTGGTCATCCCAGCCGAGTGACCAGACAAGAAGGTATCAGTTTTTTAGGTTTTATTCACAAAATAAATCCAAGTCATAACTGGGAATTTTCACAAATTAAAAATATTTCCTTGCTTGTGCAGTTCAGTCTTCTTGTGGGTGACTCACATCTACGAGCCATTGTAGACGGATTTGTGAGGATGCCAGAGGGACGACTCTCCTTTGGTGCCATGTCCATCCCCGGGGCCTATGCAGCTGAGTTGCAGACTGAGGTGCTGAATGTTAGTCTGCCGTGGTCACCCAAAGCTGTTTGTCTTTTGGCGCCCAGTAACAACTTGACTGCAAGCCGGACCATCGATGAGGCAGGGACAGACTTCGGCAACCTCCTGACCTCTGTCTGCAGTTGCTGGGCCAATGTAAGCTTATTTTTCTTTGTATTATTATTGTTGTTGTTATGTTTTAGAATATAATTGTTTTTATGAACTATTGTGTTAATTATAATGGCTGACTTGCAAATATTATTTTTGATATACCTCTTATTAATTAACTTATTTTTCTTGAAGGTGTGTGTTTTGGACTTTCCTCCTTGTTTGAACATAGATTTGGCCCAGCAGGATTTTCTACGTCTGGAGTTCCACCGTGTGGCAGTACGTATGGGTATGTTAAAGACAAACAAAAAAAAAAAAAAAAAACAGTAATTTAGCTTTTGGAAGTAATATGTATTGCAATTTTCATATATTATTAAACGGCAAGCTCCAAATTTCAGTCCTAATGATTAATAATAGTGGGGATTAATTCCAGTAGACATTCAATGCACCTTCAAAGTCTTCTTTTGTTTCTCCAGTATTATGAAGCTCTCGAGGTAGCAAATGATGAGTTTGTTTTTGCAGTGACTTTAAACTGCATTTTTCCCAGCTATGTCTCCACAGGCTCACAGCTTGTTCACCGTAATGACTGCAGTCGTACAGGCCTTCATCACCAGACCAGAGGCTCAATCAACATTTGGTTACCTCATTCAACAAGAGATAGTGACATAAAACACAATATTTTCATAAAATTCTTGGCAATGATTCTGCCAAGAGTTTTTAATCAAGAGTAAGGAATAAAAAAATGTTTGGATATTCTCGTAAATCATGATGGGCTTGATTTTTTCATTCAAGGTGTCAAGTACCTGTCTGTTGCTGACCACTTCCCTGAGCACCGACTTGACCTGTGGTGTAGAGACGGCGTGAGTAAAATATTTTGCTTTCAATTAGTATGTGGCAATAGTGTGACAGTGCTTTTTTATAGATGTTTTGTAGAAATTCCTTTTAATGGCAGATACAAATTTATGATTAAAATTTATTTTGTAAATAACATGTGTCTGGCAGGTACACCTCAGTGATAATGCTGGGATGGAGATCCTCGTGCAGTTGCTTTGGTCTGCTGCTTACCAGCAACTGGAGATGGCAACGCAGAAGGCCCAGGTATCTCCCTGGTCACCGCCAGCCATCCATCGAGTCCAGCCAAAAGTGTTTGTGAAGGGAGAGGTGACCGTGCCACGTCCATCCAACCCTTTTGACTGGACGGTGATTGAACATTGCCGCAAGGTAATGAATTGCACTTTGTAACTGTGTGGTTGAAACTTTGTGAAAAGAATATTCCACTAACATCTTAGATTAGTTTTCATCAAACAATTGCCAATTTTATTAATATATATTGGCATTTCACATTACAGATGACCCAGCCTCCAGAACCCCAACAGCAGCAGGTTTGCCATTTACATTTATGTTATACTTACATTACAGACATGAGTATTGATATGTATTGAATGTAATTTTTTTTACCACAGGTGGAAGTGGGGAGTGCTCCATCACACTAAATCCAATGTGGTTTAGCCCTTCAGTCCTGGAATTGATGGACAGAGCTGTTCCATCTCATCTGCCCAGCACTGTGGAATGCACAGCTGTTCCTGGCAAGAAGGTCATTTGACTGCAAATTTTACCTTTTGATTGAGTCAACAGTAAAAAGGGTTTCCTCTATCCTGACATATTCAAATTGGTAAAAGAGAACACTGTTCATGATGTCACAGAGCAGATAAGCCACATTTATTGTATGAGAAAAGTTATGTTTTTTCTTACATCAGATCTCAACGATGGAACATCGGAAGAAAGGTGTTGCCTCCAAGAGGAAACAGGAGAAGCAGCAGGTTGGTAAAATTGCCTAATTATTTGGGGAATACTTGACTTATTTGGAATTGTCTGCTGTTATTTTTGTGTTTGTTGTATTTAGCACATAATGGTAACACAGTGGAAAAAACTATGGTACAATATCACCAATGTTGTTCATGGGTCATTCCATATAAAAACAACCACTTAAGAAAAAAGTTCCCACCTGACCCCCTCAGATTCTGCAATTTTTTCCCTGGAATATGTACAATATATTTAATGAATCCTTGACAAATTTTACTTTCATCCTCTGAATATTTTTTGACTTGCAGGCCCTTAAAGGACATGGGGTTAGATCTGAATTTCATGCCTCATTCTTCTGGGGCATTTTTGAGCCATCATAACTTTGTATCCTATTAAAGTCAGCCTATTCCTTTTTGTGCTCCAAGCAGTCGATTTGATGGAATAGAATACAAATTTTACACATCACGATTGTGAAAATAAGCCCATCTTTGATCATTATTTTAACATTGAAGGAATTATGGTGAGAAGATCAGCCGGGTATCAAAATATAGGTAAAAATGAGATCTGTCAAATGATCAAACCCATTTTGAACATCAACCTATCCCATATGGTGATATGACCCTTGAAAGTTTTACATAAATGCATGTTTTCAATATTTCTTTGGTGAATTATCAGAAAACTCATGACTAATCCATAGGAGCAATGCTTGTTTTTACTATTATACATTACAGTGATTAAAGAGATGCAGTTATATTGTTGAGACATCCATATTTGCCATGATATTGGTGATTAAACTTGGTTACAGAACAAATTGCATTGAAGAAAATTCAGATTTTGGCCTAAGATTGTGGCACCTGAAAAGGACATGTAAGTGATCTGAATACAGTTTTTTTTTACTTTTGTTGAAGAAATTTTAATTTGTATTCCTGTAAGAAAACACTCAGAGACAGAGATAGTAAAATAATGGATCCAGTCCAGTTTACTGTTTGCATACAGGTTCCCCGTTACATGTAAGAACAAGAACAAAGGGCCCCAAATTCCTCTTTTGCTTGAATATTTGTATGAGCAGAATGTCATAATCCCCTCCCCTTGGGACTGATTCATTACAACAGTATATTTCTTCCCTGCATTCCATGGCTGAGTGCATGTATCCCACGTATGCCTGCTCCCGATCATGTCATCAGTCCAATCTCAGGCGCGAAAGAACACACATCAGAGACAGATACACTCAAGGTCTTACATGATCCCCAGACGCAGGAGGAACACACTGTTCAGTAAACAAACTTCATGACACTTCTACATAGGTATAAGCTAGATTGCAAGAATTAGCAATTACGCACAGCCTAGATGACTCAAGGATACGCAATTTATAACTAAATAAGCAATTTACAACTAAATTTCTCTCACAACAGTGCTCAGGTGGCTACCTTTAACAGATACAAAGTTATGATGGCTTGACATTGTGGCAGAAAAATAATGCAAATTAGATGCACCTAGCCCCATGCAATTTAAGGGTCCATAAGTAAAAAATATTCAGAGGATGAAAGTAAAATTTGGCAAGGATTCATTAAATATATTGTAGATATTCCAGGGAAAAAATTTGCAGAATCTGAGGGTGTCAGGAGGGGGGCACTTGTTGAATTTTCAATGAATTACCCTCATACAATTTTTTTCTAGGTGGAAGCTCCAGCAAGTGCTGTGGAGGAGTCTTTGAAGCCACTGCCTCGAAGTCCAAGGAGAGTGCATGTGACAGAAGATCAGTGCCTCTTACTCTTTGCAGTCCATCTTTGCAGAGCCTACCAGCCAGGTAATTTTGACACATACTATCCATGCACAATATATCGATAAAGGTGGCCGTCCATAAAACATTTAAAGAGCACCCCATTTATGCAGACATAGGGCTCTAATTTCTTGGCGCAGCGCAGGGTGGCGCAGCGTGGCATAGCCCATGCAGTGGTAATTTTGTCCAGTGCAGCCCGCGCAGTGGTACTTTTGTGCGATGCAACACTGTGCACAGCCACTTTGGCAATTTCGTAGGCGGACGTGCGCTGAGATGGGTGTGGCGGCGTAGTAGGGGAGGTGTCACATATTCATCATGACGCAGTGACAATTTTGTGGATAAAGGCCCTGCCGAAAGTGCGCAGAGAGCTCGCCAGCTCCAACCTGGTTTACTTTTTGTGCAGTGGTAGCCTTGTCCAGTTGCTGATGTTGGAGACTTATTTAATATATTAAACCGAATATGGTACTATAGTATAAAAAAATTTACAACATGCCTGCATTTTATCATTTCAGGGTTGCCCTATGGAGCCAAGTCAACGTGCTCAAACTGTGAGGGCATCCCATTCTCAGGCAGATAAGAGGTTTGGAAAACATCGTAATTCTCAGTGCACCTGCATGGCTCTTACTTTTCTGGCATACCTCTATGAGGGGTTGCACTTCAACACAGTCTCCCTTGACAGAGTGCTTCAGCAGGGAGATGCACTCTATGTTGGTGTTAAGGAGCAGCTTAAAACAGATAAAACATTTGTAAGCAACCACTTGTCCATAGAGGAGATGCTAAAACATGTTTTCACAGACAAAAATGTTTACAATGTGCACTTAGACATGTCAGATCTGAGGGTTGGTCACCTGAGAGCTGAAGAAGGGACCCCTCAAAGGGGAGGAGTAGGACTGTCCCTCGCCAATCAACTGGAGTGCCTGTCCCAAGATGTCAACCATGCGGTCTTCTTTGTAACTCCTGAGTGCATTGCTTTGTTCCGCGACAGATCGGGTTGCTCCAGACTATTTCATTCCCACTCAAGATCTGCAGTAGGTTTGCCACACCCTAATGGAACTGCAATTATGCGGACCTTCAGTGACCTGAGTGGCATGGTCGAGCACTTGTATGAGCTTTTCAAAGACCGTGGTCTGCATGCAACCTATGAGTTGATGCCTGTTTCTTTTGTTCAGGAATTTCACAATATACAGTTTCAGTCAGTAATCACACACCTACCAGAAGCACAAACAGGTGCAGAAGCAAACATTCCAGAGAGCAAAATTGATGAGAGACAAACAAAGATTTCAAATTTTTCTAAACTGTGTAAGCAGAGGCATAGAAAAGCTTTGCATAGAACAATGCAGCTCCAAAAGGAACGAGCACTGAACAGGGACAATGGCCTGAGAGGCACAAATAGAAATGATAACGAAAAACAGAAATATGCCAGCAGTCTGGAATTTTGACTTAAAAAAAGACAGGTAATGAAAACCAGATATGCACAAGACTGTCATTACCAAACACAAAAGAAGGAACAAATCAGAAAAAGATATATGGATCCTGCTTTTCAGACTAAGCAAAAAATCTACTTGAAAATGCACCACAGGGTGAAGTACAGCACCAATACTGCTTTTTCCTTAAAAAAGAAAAAGTATATGACAGAGAGGTATAAAACTGATTCTGATTTTAAAGAGAAAAAAAACAGTACCTGACAGAGAGGTATAAATCCAATGAAGATTTTAAAGAGAAACAAAAACAGTACTTAACAGAGAGGTATAAAACCGATACCAATTTGAGACAGAGACACAAAAAGAGACAGAAGCAGTACAATGCTGGAAAGTACCATAATGACCCAGAATTCAGGCTGCATCATATACAACGCTGCATCCAGAGCAAGAAAGATAGACTTGCTAATAATGTTGTACTTTGTATTCGGCAGAAGTTGCAGTGTGCACTGAGAGTCAAGAGGAAATACATAAACATTGCAAAGTGCTGCCCAGAAACTCCGAAGCCTGTAGTCAACATTGCAATGAAAGCTGCCATATATTCGTTCCGGGAAAGGATTCGACACGGGCCTACACATGTCTGCACAGTGTGCCACAGGGCTCTGTTCCCTAATCAAGTGAAGTATTGCAACAGAGCTAAATACATCAAAAACATTTGCATGGTGGCTGCTTGCTTGACAGGTTGGTATGTCCACGTATGCAACATGGATGAATGCTCAGCCCCATGTACCGTTCCACAAGAAAGGATGCAAGAGTAGATCTGCCATACTTGTGACAGCCACTTGATGAGAGGAAGGATGCCACCAACTGCAGTTGCTAACAACCTTGCGCTAGCACCAATACCCCCGGAACTGGATGACTTAAATATGCTGGAAAAACAGTTAATTGCGAAAATTCTGCCGTTTGCAAAAATAATTGCCTTGCCCAAAGGACGACAAAGAGCAATACACGGTGCGGTTGTGTGTGTACCATCGGAGATGGAAACCACAGTTAACTCCCTCCCGAGGCCCAGCACTGAAGCCCAGCTGTTGCAAGTGAAGTTGAAGAGGAACATCAGATAAAAGGGACATCAGCTCTTCTACACCGTGAACATGAAGAATGTGCTAGCAGGACTGAAGAAACTGAAAGAGATGCATCCTCAATATAGTGACGTAGCCATAGATGAGAACACTACTTTTGAAGACCCTGAAGAAGATCACCCCATTGATGAAGAGGAGCCCATCAACTCAGAAGGAGCAATGGAAACTACTGGTAGCACAACAGATGAACAACAGACTACTAATGAGGACGATGAAAAGGAAGAACTCAGACCTGGCCTGACACTGGATACTTGCATGCAGCCTCCTGACATTGCGCAAGAATTTCTTTCTTATGGAGATGGGATTTTCAGCGTTGCTCCAGCCCAAGGAAACAAACCCATAAGCTTTTTCCGATTACCAGGACTTGAAGCAATGGCATTTCCAGTGCAGTTCCCAACCGGACAGAACACAATGGATGAGGTCAGAGAAATTAAAGTGTCCCTGAGTGTCTACTTCAACACGAGGCTATTCTCCATCGATACCCGATTTGCGAAGGACCAAAGCTATTTGTTTTTTGCACAGTTTGTAACAGAAACTCATATGGCTATGAACAGCATGTCAATCCAGACAAGGAAAGGAAAATACATGACCAAGGATGGAAGGAGGATTTCAAAGAAGATGCTTCAGGATAAAGAAGAGGTGGAAAGACTCGTACAAAAAAAGGATGCAACGCGATTCATGCAACCCCTTAGGGGCACGTCGGCATAGTGGGAGAAAGCACTTCGAGATCTCCATGCTATGGTGAGACAATTGGATAAGCCGACATTTTTTCTAACATTTTCTGTCGCGGAAATGAGATGGCCCAAATTCATTGATGTCTTAAAAGCTCAAGAAGGCAAAGGAGGAGACTTCTCTGAGCTAGACTGGAATGCGAAATGCGACATTCTCCATAGCAACCCTGTGACTGTCATGCAAATGTTTGAGAAGAGAGTGGACGCGCTCATGACTGACCTGATACTGTCGCCTGCACAGCCCATTGGACCAGTGGAGGATTACTTTTATAGGGTGGAATTTCAAGCAAGAGGAAGCCCACACATTCACATGCTGGTTTGGATCAAGGATGCACCGGAGTGTGTGGACCCTGAGGACTGCGACGAGATCACCAGCTTCATCGACCACTACATAACCTGCAAGGTGCCCGACGAGAATGCGGACCCCGAGCTCCACAAGATTGTGACAGAGGTTCAAATCCACAACAGGAAACATTCCAAAACCTGTAAAAAAGGAAATGTTGTGTGCAGATTTGGGTTTCCAAAGCTACCCATGGACCAAACAAAAATAACCAGGCCTGACATGATTCAGGATACAGATGAGGTCGAGGAACAGCAATCTGGAAAAAAGGAAAGTGGAAAATCTGGGAAATCAAAGAAGAGGATTGGAAAGCTACAAAAGGAGTCGAAGGAAAAGTTGAAACCACTGAGAGACCTCCTCATGGATGAAAATGCCACATTTAAGGATTTGCCGAACTGCTGGAGAAATGCAACATGACCAACCAAGAGTACTATGCGTGCGTCGAAAACCTTACCTCTGGATATGTTGTCATGTTAAAGCGTCATCCTAATGACTGCTGGATAAATGGATACAACCCTGATCTTTTACGATCCTGGAACGCGAATATGGATGTACAATTTGTACTTGACGACTTCAGTTGCATCATGTATATGATGTCATATATAAATAAGCCGGATCGCACTGTGAAGAAGTCGAATGTCAACGAAAGGGACGAAATGAAGCAAATAATGCAGGCATACGCGAAGAACAGAGAGGTCAGCGCCCAGGAGGTCGTGGCACGGGTGTGCAGCCTACCCCTCAAAAAGAGCACACGCGCGGTCATATTCATACAGATGGATGAAGATGGTCTGAAGATGAGTCACCCCATGAACAGACTGAAGAACATGGCTCCGGATGAAGAGGATGTGTGGATGTCAGGATTGCCAGAGAAATACATACATAGACCTACAACACAACACTTCAATCACATGTGTCTGGCTATGTTTGCATCGCAGTTCAGGATCGTTTATGGCCAACAAACTGAAGGACCAAATGTCATCCCCCTCCAGAACTACATGGGATTCATTCAGAAGAGAACCTCAGGAAAACCTGCTGTCATTCGTTACACCCGGTTCTCAGAGAAAAAACACCCCGAAAAGTTTTACTGGACGCTGCTGAAATTGTATTATCCACATCGTACGGATAATGAATTGAAGAATCAAACACACCCAACATATGAAGGATTCTATAAAAGTGGCGGTGATGGAAAAATTTCAGTGAAGACCATTGTTGACTTCAATAGAAAGCGATATGAAGGACAAGGGAAAAAGATTGAGAAGGCACTGGAATGACTAAAAGAAGGAGGACTCGTTCTAAATGCATGGAACACCTTTGCACCGGAAGTTGAAGTGGATTGCATGGAGTGTGTTGCCCAACGAGAGCCAATAAACCGTGATGAGGAAGAAGAGATTCCGGATTACCAAATCTGTCCTGAGAGAAGAGAAGGAATGCCAACAATTCAGGCGCCAAAACTGAGCCCTGACTTTGTCCGAAAAATGTACCGAAGCCTCAATGAAACACAAGCATCTGTCATCTACACCATACGAGAATGGTGTTTAAATAGAGTCTTGGGTCATAATCCTAGCCCCTTCTTGTATTTTGTCTCTGGGGGTGCTGGCAGTGGCAAATCCCACGTCATTAAATGCATTTATCAGGAAGCCAGCAAGGTTTTGCGTCAGCTTCCCAGGTTTCGCGATGAAGCTGACATGTCCCAGCCTGCAGTGCTGCTTACAGCGTTCACTGGCACTGCAGCCTTCAACATCTCGGGAAAAACTGTTCACCCCATCTTGAAGTTACCGCGAAGCTTTAAACCTCCTCATCAAAGTCTTGGCAATGCACTGGATGAAGTGAGAGCATCTCTGTCCAATGCAGAAATCTTAATCATTGATGAAATATCCATGGTATCTCAGGAGCTCTTTGCCTATGTTCACTGGAGGTTTCAACAAATCAAGGGTTACAGGAAACCGTTTGGAGGGATGTCTGTCCTTGCAGTTGGAGACTTTTACCAGCTGCCGCCCCTTGGAAAGGCCAAACCACTTTGTGTATTCGAGGACAATGTTCTTGATCTGTGGAGAGACTTCCAGATGATCAACCTCACGGAAATTATGCGGCAGAAAGATGACCTCACGTTCGCCCAACTCTTGAACAGGATTCGAACCAAGAAGAAGATAGATAATTTCAGCGAAGAGGACAAAGCTGTGCTTTCACAGGCTGTCACTGAAGCCAAGGACTGTCCACTTGATGTCCTCCATATCTTTGCAATGAATAAGGAAGTTGACAAGCACAATGCCGCGACGATAACTGCCCTCCACTCAACCATAACAAACATTTGGGCAGAGGACTACAGGAAAGACCCCAGGACAGGAGAAATGACCAGACAACCAAATTCCATGACAGCCAGGAAGAGGGATTTACTGGATAACATTCAAGCTGCCCAAGGAGCGCGAGTTATGGTTATCAGGAATCTGGACATCGAGGATGGAATTGTGAATGGGACCTTTGGGACAATAGGCAACATTGTAACAAGCTCTGGAGATGGACCAATGACCGTGAAGCTCATCGGACTCCAACTGGATAATCCCACTGCCGGTCAAAAATTTCAGAAGAAGATTCTGGGCCCGGAGGATAACTTGGTGTATGTTGAAAAATTTGAGGAAAATGCAAGCATTAAAGGAGTGGTTCGACGGTAATTCCCCATGAAATTAGCCTTTGGATGCACAGTGCACAAAGTGCAGGGCATGACGATGAAGTCTGCAGTGGTAAGTATGAAGCGTGTCTTTGAGCCCGGAATGGCTTACGTCGCCCTAAGCCGTGCAATGTCACTCGAAGGATTAATGATTACTGACTTTGACAAGAAGAAGATTTATGTGGATCCTCAAATCACCACAGCCATGGATTCTATGCTTCCGGCTTCTTTCGAAACCTCCAGACCACTGCTGCACTTTGTAAAATCTTCACACCACTCTGCTCCAACACTGACCATCATCCATCACAACACGGAGGGACTTCCAGCACACATCGAGGACTTGAAATCTCATCACAAGTTCAGACTTGCCGACGGGTTGTGCATCACCGAAACCCATTTATCTGGGTCTTTCATTTCCTCCAACTTTGAGTTGGAAGGATACGACATGTCTGCGCGCAACAGACATGTTTCTTACACAAACAGAGTGGACATGGCTGCAAAATCTGGAGGTGAAGTCGCGGTTTACTTTAGGGAAGCAATATTCATGCAGAGGTCCAGCGATTCTTTCAAAATGTCATAGATCTTGAATTTGCCGTGGTCAAAGTTGAGTTCCCGGTCAGAGCTACAGACCACCCGCTTTCAGTCTTGACATATTTCTCTCAAACATGCAACACCTTTTGGATGCCTTGGAGCTTATGAATTGTCAGCCAGTCGTCGTTTGAGGAGACTTTAATGAGGATCTTCTTTCTAAAGGCAAGAAGCCCATGCATGAGATGTTTCAGTCCAGAGGTTATAGCCAGCTCATCTCCACTGCCACAACAGAAAAGCAGACACTGATTGATCATATTTATATCTCACGACCGGAATCTTGTCTTTAATCAGGTGCGCTGCAAACTTATTACAGTTACCACAGTCCCATATACTGTGTTTTGACTTTGTCAGCAGGGAAAGGCTTATAGTTTCAAGATGGTGGTCTGGTCTTTTTCCGTTGGCAGACTAATAGAGTCTTTCATCTCATCCTGTGAGGATGAAATTCTTTTAATGTCTATGGTCTGCAGTCTGACTCCTGACACATTTTGTTGTAGAACTGGTAAAGTATTCATGGTAAATACAATGTATCTTAGTCCATCTGGTGAACGTGACCACAGTGTTGGGTTAACGTGACGATTGGAATTGCAGATTTTTTTTCTGGATCAGGGATATATCGGCCGTACGTCATGGAAAATGACTTATACATTTTGTTCCAAGTCTCTCGGTGCCCACAGGAGTTTAGGAAGCATTTTCTTCAGAGCTGTGCTTGTTCTCTGCACGCTAATCTTTTGCAACCCCTCTTTTCTGTAATGTGGTATGGCCTATAGTGCTACTAACTTTGTAGGGTATATTTAAGACAAGTTGTGTATACATTTGAATGCAAAGCGCCTTGCCATAATATTTGTTATGATGTGGTGCTATGTTAATAAAGTTAAATGCCTAAATGCAATATGTCCCTTGGCTTGTCATTTTTTTCATTTCACCCATATAGGCTATCAAGTAAGTTGAAGGTAAGTAGGTGTAAAACAAAAAAAAAAGTGTCCATGTATATTGTTTTTTTTTTTTTTTAAAGGACCGACAATAAACAGGTATGTAAGAAGTATAATTTACAAACTGTAAACAGTCGTTTTTTGCAACTTACTCCCGTGGCTCTTTACGGTATGTACACAGTATGTATGCAGGTAGTATGGTTTGCAGGAAACTGTAAGTATGAATTAGACATTTTAACTCAGCAGAATTTTGATAACCAAGTTTAAGATAGGAAGCACTAGAACAGAAGCTCTGCTCAGGACAGACGCCTACCTACAATGAGGATAGACTGCAGTTCCAGAGATGACGCCCTTCAGATACAGACAGGATAGGGACAGCCATTCCAGGAAGGAAAATTTAGGTAAATGCTATCACAAGGTTGTGATTAATAGGACGTTGAGCTACACTAAATTGTTTGTATTCATTCATTCATGTTTTACACAGACGTATGAAAGACATATACTTTATTGTTGTGAGCACCATAATGTCTTTTTTTTTATCCATAGCCTACCACAACTCAAGACACTACTGGACCCTGTCCTGAAGTATTTCTGCTACACAAACAACATACAAAAGCTCAGTGATGTTTTTGTCTCATAAAATGTTCACTTTTGTCATTTCCATGATTTCTCCCAATTGTTATTCTATAGACGAAATGATTACACAAAACAGTCCACTAATATGTATCTATTTTTTAAATGAAGTGTCAACCACAGTAGTCCCAATGGTGAATTAAACCAGGCTGACTTCTAAAGTCATGATAGACGAGGCAGTACTCCAACAGGAGGATTGAGGTTACATTTCATGTTGTTGCCATTTGGTAATTTCACATTGTTGCCATTTGGTACATTCCCAAAATTAATTTAAATCCATTCATTTCTTCACATTTTACTCAGACAAGTATGAAAAGTATGTTGTCAGTACCTTAATGTTTTGCTTTTGCTCCCATTGTGTCACCCAGCCACAGACGAAGTGGACCTTCTCTTTTGTTGCTGTATAGACAACAAACAACCTACAAAGCTAAGTTCTCCTTTTGTGTCATAACAAAAGTGTTTACTTTGATCATCTTCATGACTTCCTTTAAATGTTTCTCTTTCGGCAGGAATGTTACAATAAACATTCCACTTATACAGTTTTATTTCTTTTTTTTTCCCACAGCAGTGACAATGGTGAAGAATGCCACAGCTGACAACCCAAGTCACAATGTAGATGAGACAGCACTCCAACAACAGGATTCAGGTAGCATTTCATTTTGTTGCCATTTGCTACTATTGCTCACAATCTGTTTAAAGGCACAGGATACACATGTTTTCTGTCTTGTACACACCAGAAGCCAGATGAAGAACTCAGACTACAGTGATGATGGCGGCATGAAGAAGGGCACTTGAGGTGAAGGACAAGTGGATAATCAGAGACAAGATAGTTTTTGGTTAGACAGCAGATGCAGCATCCCAACTTAAGAAACTAAAGTAACATTAACAGTTTAAAGCCATTGTTTTTGTTGACTGTAGTATCATTTATTTGTTTCTATAACTATTACTGTTGGTGTCTGTAAAATGTATACAACATAGGGCCATCTATCTTTGAGTTCTCACCTACAAGACTGCCTGTTGCACTAATTAAATTTGTGTGCTACTCCAGGGAAAGATGGTGTTCACTGCTCTATTCCCCTAGTGCCAAAAGCACAAGCACACCTCTAATCCATCACAGTGGTTCTCACTCGTTTGCAGTGTCACCTAAAAGAAAACATGCATGGACTGGGTCAATACCTGTTGCACCCCTGCCAGGCCAGGAAGGAGCCCCTGTCTATCTCTGTAGTGCATACATGCTTTTATTATTCTGAACTCTTTGTCTTAAAGTATTCATCATCAATTTTCAAAATTTAAATTGTAATTTTTCTATGGTTGATGTTTACAGTTTTAATTCCAACCAAATGCATAGATGTTTTTATTAGTCTGCACTCATGTCTTTATTTTCTTTCATATTTGAAATTATTCTAATAAAACTCATACATTTTTCTGTTCACTTACACCATACAATTATTTTGTAATTGCTTTATATATAGTTATATATATAGGTCTATATGGTACTGGTGGTAGTGTTAAGTAAATCCATGTGGAACCGGTGGCACTGAGCATGCATCAACGGTGCCAGTGGGGCTTGCTACAGCCTTAGTCACCAGGGAGGTCCATATGGTAGTGTTTAGTAAATCAATAGTGATCTTACAGCCTGGTGTTAGTGTTGGGCCTCTGTGCTGCAGGAAGTGGATGGAGGAGTGTTGACTGCTTCCTGACCAGTCTGCTAATAATTTCCACTTGGCACATGACAGAGGACGGTATTTGTTTTTTTTTTCTATTAACATGCAGTGTTTTTATCCAGTGCCTCACCCCACTTTTTTTCTGTGTTTCTTTCAGAGGATCTTTCTGTCCCCCACCCTGAGTCCTGGACCATCCAAGCCCTGTCCCTCATCATGAGCGCTGGCTGCTACTGTCCTGCTGTCCTGATCCAGTCCTGATCCAGTTCCGCACCATCCTCTAGATGCCACTTCCTGGAGCGACCGATGCCACTGCTTAGGACTTTAATGGATCTCTTTTTCCATTTTTATTCCGCTTTACTTTATTTTGTTATTAATTAGCTAGCCCACGGAGGATGGGCTTCCCCACTATAGAGATTTCTTCCCACTGGTTCCTCCTAAGATTTCTTCCCACTGGGGGGAGTTTTTTTTCATTCTACCACTGTTTTGAGGAGTTTTTTCCTTTCTACTGGGAGTTTTTTACCTCATTTGCTGTAGTGGGGAAAAGGATTAGGCTGGGCGCTGCCCTTTCATTCTACTCATGAACATGATTTGACTTGACTTATTGGCATTTGAATCTTTCTGTATTCTTATTCTATCCCTATTTTTACTGTATTTTATTGTATTTATTCTTTTCTCTGTGTAAGGACTGTGAAGCACTTTGTGACCCTGTCTGTTTAAATTGTCACTATATAATTAAACTTTGATGCTTACTTTTGTCTTGATTTTCTTATTTGAAATTATTCTTAAAACTTTTTCTGTTCACTTACTTACTTATTTATGGTTTGTTTGGTAAAATTGATTCAGGTATGTCAAAAAAGGGGTTTTTCCTCTCCATTGTTGGAATGTGCTTGCTCATGGGGGAATGTTGGGTCTCTGTAAAGTGCCCTGACATAACTTTGTTATTTTTTGGTGCTATATGGATATATTGAATTGAATAGAATAGGAGTGTTGGTGCTATCTTTCTAATATTGTTTATTTTGTTAAAATGGTTAGTGTTAGCAAAAACAATGAACACATTCAGAAAGCACAAAGTCATTGTATGGAAATTTTAGCATTCATCATCAATGTTCAAGATTTAAATTGTCATTTTTCTATAGTTGATGTTTGCACTTCTCACTCCAACCAAATGCATAGATGCTTTTATTATTCTGAACTCTTGTCTTGATTTTCTTTCATATTTGAAATTATTCTTATAAAACTCATACATTTTCTGTTCACTTACACCACACAATTATTTTGTAATTGCTTTATATATAGTTTGTTCGGTAAAACTGATTTTGACAGGTATGTCAAAAAAGGGGTTTTTCCTCACCACTGTTGGAATGTGCTTCCTCATGGGGGAATGTTGGGTCTCTGTAAAGTGCCCTGACATAACTTTGTTATTTTTTGGAGCTATATAAATAAATTGAACTGAATAGAATGGGAGAGAAGTGTGCTATGTCTTTTCTAAGTGATCCAACTTACGGATTTTCCACAATTCCCAAAAAACATGGATTTTCGTCCCTCCCTAGCAACCAGGCTCTAGCAAGCACCCGGAACAACATATGAACTGCTTACTAGAACCCTGGCAAGCATCCCGAACTCTATGCGTAGAGCAGCAGGCACATTCAAAATTTCTCCGGGAATTTTTTAGTTATTTTAATTATTTTAAAGGTATGCTGTGTAAAATGTAGAGTATGGCATACAGTGTTCTTGCTAAGATTATCTGCATCACCAGCTGAAGGCATGTAGGTTCCTGTGGCAAAAAACCGCAATGCTATGCATACAGTTTGCGCAACTGTAAGCGCATGGCTTCTCTTTATTACATTGCCAACATATGGCTCCAGTAGATCACATAATTAACAAAGTCCCTCAGCTCAGAATCTCTAGCATTCATAGAGAATATCGTCAGAAAAAGCTAACAGGTTATGCTGGTCTCTAAAGGCCCTCTCTCTGTTTACAAAGAGAACCACGTACGATTCAGGGACCAGGGTCTACAGGATCATCTAAGAAAGCTGATGCCATCTCAAAAGGAGGTGCTAAGTGATGAGGCAACACATTTATGGCTGATTTAAGGCGAAACTCCCGATCAAGTTAAGTTTGCAGCGTAAGTTACCATGGTGATCTAGTCACCTTAAAAGAGAGCCACATTCGTGACATTTAAAAGCCTAGCTTTAGGCTTGACATGCCTCGCTAACCCATTAATTTTGTTTCATAGTATACCTTCCTGGTTTGCATCTCCCCTTTGCCAGACTGTTGTCTTCTGTGTTTAACTTCTGCTCTGAGAGTCATTTATTCCAGATTCCATCCCTTGTGCTTCCAGTCCCGGGAGTTGCTCTTCTTACGACATCTTCTTTGACTAAGTTTGAGAGTGTGCATCTACCCTGTTTGCCCCGATCCCATCGGCTTGTGACCTCGGCTATTGACCAGTCTTCTAGACCACACCTAGCCTGATACTCTGTGTTTCTGTCTGCCACTGCCAGACCCTGCACCGTCTTCTGGCTACCTGTCATGATTAAACCAGGAATCAAGTGCGGAGACAGAATACAATCAAATAGTTTGGTTTATTGATAGTAATACAGTACCAGTGGGATGGATCCGAGAAGAAGACGGCACAGTTCAGATCCTGTGGGCGAAGAAGGAATTGACAGCCGGTGACTATCTGAGATGACAGATGGAGTACATACTTCACCAGAGCTGAACTGTCTGAAGGCAGGATGTAGGGGTTCGAGAGGATCTTGGTTCCAATCGTGATGACTGTAGAGGGATTGGGAGCTTGTTCCTAACAAACTGGACAGAGGAACAAACTTGGATAGGGTTAATAAGAACGTGGTCCCAATCCTAGAGCCTGAATTAGGCTTGGAAGCTTATTCTTATTAAACTGGAAAACAGAACTGACTTGAACTGGGTGAACTTGAACACAGTCCCAGTCCTGGACCCTGAATAGGCTTCCCAGTGGGCACCTGATGTTAATTTAACATCAATTTGACATCAAATGATGTCAACTTTTTGTCAAAATTTGGTTAAAAATGGAAATCAACTTGACATCAAAATTTTGACATCAATTTAATTGATGTCAAATGATGATGTTATTGGTGGATTTTTGACATCGTTACAATCAGTGGCGCTGTGCCTATACATTTAGGGCACATGCCCGCCCAGAAACATGGAGGGTTTTTTTTTTCCCCCCTTTCCCCATGTCGCAAAATCAGCTTTAGCTATGAGGAATCAGCAGCACTTGTCCATAAGTGCAACGTTCCGCAGCTCATGTGGCGTCCATTCATCTCAGGGTTGTCTCATGCTGAACTTCTATTGGTTTATCTTTGGTCAAGAGGCCTTAGTGAATCCCATCTCGGGAACTTCGAGTAGCGCACTGTCTCAACTCAACTCAACTCAGATTTATTTTTGGAGCACTTTAAAAACAGCCACAGCTGAACCAAAGTGCTGTACATAAGTAATCATAAAAGCAGAAAAGCAATAAGGAACAATAGAATAAAAAAATTTTTTTAAATATTTATAATAATAACAAAAAAAAAATGTCGGTCGAGACGAGCCCAGAAGAAAATGGTATTTGCCGTTCCCCAGCAGGTTGCACGGACAAGCTTACATGTGATGCTGACAAGTGGACAGGTTGCCTAACACTAAGCTTAGCTACTCAGGCTTGAAAATGTATTCCTTTGCCTTAGAACATAGGTTCTTTCAATTGCCGATTAAATGTGAGTTTTTTTTTTTTGGTACTTTTATTTTTTAGAAATATCCCTTGTGCTGATGGCTACATGCGTGTGTAAATGTAGTTTGACAACGCGAGACACTACGTTAAATGACTTATCCATCGACTTAATATTAAAGATATTAAATTGTTTTCTTATCCTTTTGTTGTATAGTTCGTGATGTCATGTCAAATACACGCGCGAAAACTCCATGGTGGACAAAAATGTATGGTAGGGATTTTCCGGGCAATTCTTGAAGGCTGCGACTTCAGCAACACATTTCCTTTGGCATAGTGAAGTATTGTTGTTGTTGTTGTTGTTGTTTATTGCTTCTTTAAATGAAAATGAAATCAAAAAAAACTTATTCTGTACTTAGGTGAAAAGACGCAGACCTATTTTCAGATAATGCCTCACAATTAGGTTGTGTTTTATACTTCAGGCTAACTGGAATATAACTGTACGGAGGGTTTTTCTTTAGCTCTGCCTTTTACTGATTTGCTACCGAATGCATAGGATGACATCGGTGGTCACTTTATTAGGTACACTTGTACACCTTCTCCTGAATGCAAATATTTCAGTCAATCACGAGGCTAAAACTCATGCAAGGCATGTGAACATGTTCCCACCAAGCATCAGGATGGGGAAGGAATGTGGTGTAAGTGGTTTGACTATTAACTGACTGCTGGTAATAGGACATGTGGACTCTTTTTTGAATATTATTTTTTATTTATGTAGCCTGTAACAGAAAACTGTGGGGGAAAAAAAATTTGTTGAATTGTAAACTACATAGTTCAATTTTTCTAAAAAATCTTATTTGCATGGGTATTATTTATATAAAGGAGACATATTAAAATTGTACAGTATAGCTAAGCTGTGCCCACCCAAAAATTTGGCTTTCGCAGCGCCCCTGGTTACAATGTCAAGCTTGCTCACAAATTGATGTTATGATGATGCTGTTGATGTTATTTTGACATCATTTCAATGTCAAGCTTCTTCAACCAAATATCAAAATTTGATCCCAAAGATATTATTTTGACATCATCTCAATGTCAAGTTTGCTTAAAAATTGATGTTATGATGACATTCTTGAGGTTTTTTTTTTTAATTTGACATCTTCAATCCCTCCCGAATCTGGAATGCCTAATTGGTGAACTATGTACAAGGCTTGCTCATATGCGACCCCCTGCTGCCAATTCAGGAGAGTGTAGACAGTTCACGGCTCTCCTCCAAAGCACGCGCCTGTCAGCCACTGCTTCTTATACACTCATTGGTTGAATCTTCGCAAGTTCAGAACGAGGGCGGAGGATACCCGGACATGAACAGACAGAATCTTCCTGACGAGCGCCCGTCTGGCCAACAGTAGGCGCTTGAGCAACGAAAAAGGCAACTATTATTTTCCCTTCCCGGCAGTCCCTTCCCAATTTGCAACCCTGTAGCGCAATAGCCAATTGTGCGCTACTCTGAAAAAGCTGCCGACCACTGCCGGCTGGTACGAAGCGGGGATCGAACCCGCGACGTGATAGTCACTTCTGCTTCGCAATGCGATGCTTTACCGAGTGAGCTATCGGGCAGCATTCTTGAGGTTATTTTGACATCATTTCAATATCAATCTCCTCAAAATTGATGTTATAATTATGTAATTTTGACATAATTGCAGTGTCAAGCTTCTTTTAGCTATTAGCCATGACTGTGACAGCAATTTAATGCATTATATGCACATAAACTTAAAAAAAAATTTAATACTAGAGACAGGCTATCAAAAGTTTATTAATTTATTTCCATATTTATAGCAACTCTTAAGTATAAAGGCTACAGTATATGGTCATTTTTTTCTTATCTGTTGATTTTTAGAAATTTTTCTGTTGTTTTTGTGTTTTTCTGGAATGGCTTTCCCCTTCGGATTCTCCCTCAATAACCATACAACATAAACATGAACAAAATGTATTTTATTAGGTTACACTTTAAAACATGTAAATAAAGTATTTCATTTGATTACTTTTATAAGAAATCTTTTAGTCTTTGTAAAACATTTTACCCTAGATGGTGTTGCACTGAAATGTGTAACCTCGGCTTCGCTGAATCACATTGTCCAGAGGTCTGCAAAAAAAGGAAAGGGAGAAAAGAGAAAAGATGCAAATCAATGTTATATTCTATAAGCTTTTAACCCAAAATAATACATTCATGTAACCACCAACATTTTTAGTAGTAACTGTAATTAATGAAATATTTTATTTTGTACATTACAGCAACTAGTTACATAAGTTACTCCTCAACATTTATTATAACTCAAAATATTGTTGTAATTCAAAACACAGGAGAGCTGACTTGTTGGTTGCAAGTAGGGTTGAGTCTGTTTCTGGTTTTGCCAGTCCAGTCTGGTGTGCGAGCTTAAGCCGGTTTCACTTTATGCGAACTTGACTGAACCAGCAATGGTTTATGAGACCTTTGGGCACTTTAAAAAGTTGCAAAATCATTGGCCTTAGTTGCATTGAATCAGTTCTAAGCAAAGTGACCTGGCTGCTATAAGCAGAGCCACTGTCTAGGGGTTAAAAAAAAAAAACGCAGGCTGTGTGCAACTTAAGTGCTGAGACCGTCGACAAGATCAAATGTATCAACTTTCAGAGGGACAATCAAAGATGGGTGGGGGGGATACGATGCACATGTCACTCAGTGTGTTTAAGTTCATGTGTTTTTTAGGGTGAGAACAAGACAGCAGAGATAAATGTCAAAGAAAATTAAAACGCCACCAATTTGGCAACATTTTAGATTTAGCCCACCTGCTCGATCCTTCTAACAATCAGTGGCTGCTTAGACTCTACTCATGCTAGTTTCTTTTGTTTCAGCACTTTCATGAAGCTGTCAGGGTCTCATGCATCTACAGGGATTTGTTTTGGTTTTTAAACAGAATTAAAAAATTAAACCGATCTGTTTTCAAAAAAGCATTTGAGTACATACAACATAATCATCTGTCTACATGCCTGAAAGCGCATATCACGTAACTATTCACGTACACTGGGCATGAGCATGCCCATGTAAACAGGAAGCAGATTATTCACTGTGCAGTTGGCGGCTAACTAGTTGCTAGTAGAGCTACAACAACAGACGCGATTAGTGAGCACACATTTGATGGTTGGTTATTTGATGGTTTGTTAAGGTAACGGCTTTATATGGTTCTAGTTTTTTGCCCCAACAATCTGTTTTAAAGCCAAAATTCTTCCACACATCTGGCTTAACTCAGTTGTTATGATGGTGGTGCAGTATGGCTTTCATTATGTTGTACTCAGAGGCAGCAGAGTCATGTGCGACATTTGGTGATAAAATTTGGTATAGCAGTCTGGTCTAGTGTTAGGCTTAAAGTGTAACTAAACACAAGCACTAAAAACGTCATAAGTTGTACCTTTTTGGAGTCAATGCTGACAGTTTGTCCTCTTCTATGTCATAAAATTTGAATGTTAACCCTTTGCTGCATGTTGTCCAATATCTTAAGTCCAACGCGCTCTGGAGGCGTGAGACGCGTGTATCAAAAAATTGGTTACATTCATTTAAATGGAGCAACGCCCACTGGCAGTGTGTGACGCGCGTCAGATTTTTACTTTTCGCCACTGCTCAATTTCTTGAGCGTCAACTCAATAGAAACGCATTTGTCTTTTAGGTTATATAACTTTTTCGCCTTGTCATGGTTGGTGGCACACATTTAGCGGCAACCTCACATGCAGTTGTCGAAACCGATATACCTGCTTTTAACCAAGTCGCAGTTTTGAGAGGAAATCCATTATTTTGTGGGCATTTAAGTTATCAAGCGATCTACAGTTACACAGTACCTAACTCAAGGTACACTGGTAAGAACTTAAAACTGCTAAGTTAGCAAGCTAGTTAATTCGCTGCTGGGTGAAATAAAGTGAATCATAATCTTAATTTACTAGACGGCTAAATTTAGGAGGAAAATTATGCCAGTATATAGCATATAGTGCGCAGTAACCTGATCGTCGCACTTTGTTATCACTTAAAATAAGCTTTATCGGTAGGTGTTTTCAAAATTAAAGGTTCTCTTGTTGAATATTTTGAGATTGACACCCATGGCTTCTCGGTCGTGTTGACAGCGGTCAATGTTGATGCGGCTGACGCTTTCAGTGGGCGTTTAAAAGCGTCAAGGCAACATTCGGAGTTTGACACGACGCTTCACGGCCAGTGAGTGCTGGGCTTTAGACATAAGTTAAGTGGGGTTTATTTTCTCTAGGCTCATAGATGCCCTGAAAACACAAAATGCACATTTTACTGGACATTTCCATATCATAATTTCCTCAATAGGTGCCTCTCTGATTAGTCACATGATTTACCACAAACAATCACAATGGCTGCATCCACGAGTAAGAGGTAAGTTGACAAAAGTCAGAAATAGTCTTACATTGTTCAAGTTTGATCAGACTTTTTTTCTGTTGGGGGATGGAAATACATTATATAGCACAAACTGAAAACACATAACCTATGTAATGCATGTCTATTTGTTGGAATACATCTGAGTCTATACTCTATCAAAAACATGAGACATTATGCATGCCGAGTAAATAGCTCAAACAAGCAATTTCCAGAATACAGACAGATCATCATACATATGGGTCACTTCATAAAATGGGGTCACAAGTATGTGACATGCAAGTCGCACTGAAAAAATCTAAGCAAAACTGAAATGAGCTGTCCTGTCTTCTTCCATGAACCATCCCCAAAACATAAATAATAGAGGAAAGCCAATCATGGCTTTTATAGATTTAGAGGAAAGGCCCATTCGTACTATTTTTAGACCAGCCTATTTGATTTGAACATAACGTGGAGAAAGGGACACGATTTAGAATTTTCAAAGTTTTGGTTGCTAAGTTTTTCAAAGTTTTGGTTGCTCTTTATTCAAAAAGGAATTGACAGTCTCGCACAGCACATTTCTTTATACGTATCCGTCTTCATATTTCATCCTGTGGACACAATTATTTTCTGTAGGAAGCCATTTTATGGGCATGTTTCTAAATGTAACAGGGCTGGACACTACATGTTACGATAGCAACCAATACTTTCAATGGAAAGTTTCGGCATCAGATATGATTGGGGAGTGATATTAAGAAAAGATGGCAAGAAACAGTCAGAAGGAATAACACAACACAAAATTTTTTTTTTTTTTAAGATTTTTTTTTGGAATTTTTCCTTTATTTGATAGTTATACAGTGTAGAGAGACAGGAAAGTTGGGGAGAAGAATGGGGGATGACATGCAGCAAATGACCTGAGCCGGATGCGAACCCAGGTCGCTGTGGGAAGGACAGCCTTTATGGTACACGCACTTAGACCGAAGAGCCACCGGGCCCCCCAACACAACACAAAAATTGACTGGATGACTGCAAAAATAGGCTTTATTTAATAAAAATAATGCGGTACAGTAAGTGATGTCACACTGGGAGGGGATTTTGCGTCCTGTGGTGAAGGATTTTTTTCTTTTTTTAATCACACTGTTTCATAAAGGCACATCATTTTATCTAGCGACAGTATATGGGGATGGAATATCCGTCACTATGGTGGGTTCTCGCCCCAATTGCTGGAAAAACAACACAGCTCTGGTGCCTTTATTATCACACTATGGTTTGTGACCCCATTTCATGAAGTGACCCCTATCAATGACCAGGTTTCTTCAACTTCACATTATGCATGCGGAGTGACAGAAATAATGTCCAAAATACTGGATGGCAGTGTGCATCCCACAAGCATGGGGCACACACACAAACACGCACACACACACACACACACACACACACACACACAATATTGCACCGAATCCCAACAAATGGTCCAAGGCATTTGTAAATCATGTCTTCATTAACAGAATAACGATGACCAAGACATGCGCCCTTCTCGCCACAGTGTGTGAGAGCGGGGCATGTCATAAAATAAAGAAGTGCTCAAGTGGTCATCTAGGACCAATCTGGAGTAAGCAGAGTACATTTCTCTGTTTGGTAGCATTAAGATTGACACATTATTTTGAAAAGAGGGTGAAAAAAAGCCTATATCACACTAATGTGGTGAGAGGGGGACGTGTTTCTGTTATTGCTATTCTGTGAATGAAGACGGTGCCAGCTGCTGTTACTCAGTGGGCTACTAGCCTTTAGGCCAGTGGCTCTCAACGTCGGTCCTGGGCGCCCACTGTGTATGCTGGTTTCTGTTCCAACCAAAATTGTATTGCAGGATTTTAACAAGCTGTTAATGTCTTAATTAAGTGCTTTTCAGGTTTAGAGTTCTTAATTACTCTCTATAGCCAAATGTTACATTGAAACATCCATATATGCTATGAAGAATAAAAAACCCTTGAAGATAGTGTGTTTATTGCAATACTGCAAGCAATTTCAAGATATAGAACATTTCAAACTGATCAAATTGGACACTGAGGACATCAGCAAACCCCAGATTAAGCAGCTGGACACAACTGTTTCAAATTCTTTCAAAAAACTTCAGGTGAACTTAATTAATCAACAAAACTGGTTCGACGCTTTACCACTTGCTTGTGGACTAACACTCCGTTTACACGTGGCCGGCTATTTTCATAAACGAACATTTCACCGTCTCCGTTTTCAAAAATAATATCATACACACGTATCAATTTTCAGAAAAGTTTTCGTTTACACGTACCCGTGTATATGCCGTCAAGAGCATATCAAACCTGTAGGTGGCAGTGTAACGATAAGCTCAAGCCCATGTTAGCCAATCAGAATCCAGAAAATAGCAACAACAGAAACGAATCACGATCATCCATGATTACCACCTGACGTCAGCTGCCTAAAACTCAGTTTTTCTCAGTTTACATGCAAACTTGCAACCAAAGTTTTCCAAAATCTCCACTCTGGCCAGAGTTTTTAGAAAGAATCGTTTTCAGAGGCGAATTCTCCGTTTGGGTGTAAACGAAGGGCGCAAACGCAGGGAAATGTCTCCGTTTGTCAAAATAACCGTGTACGTGTAAACGGGGCCTAAATCTGTCACAATGAGCCAATTAGTTTTCACCAATTAGGAGCCAACTACATCTTTAATTTGATTGGTTACATTGTTTTTTCTTATTTGATGCTGTTATTTCCAATATACTGCAATGTGTGGATGGTATTTTTAAAAATCTTGATGGCAAACAAATATTTCTCTTAAGTTGTGGGTTAAGAGGGCAAAGAACTGCTCTAAACATTAAATGCACTTAAAAAAGCTGTGAATTTGTCTTAATTAAGTCCTATGATTGCAAGTGTGGTTGGAACAAAAACCAGCATGCACAAAGGGCGCCCAGGACCGACGTTGAGAACCACTGCTTTAGGCTATACGGCATTTCAGAATGTTTGTAAACAATATGCCTCAAGATACTTCCAGGTGGCAGAACGCGAGCGGCTTCCCACTGACCTGAAGAGATCCAGCCGGGAAAGTCTGTCTTTAATAAGTTTGGGGTTTATGACTTGATATTTTGTAAAATGAGACGAGAATTGTTGACTGTTAAATCTGAAATAATAGGTTTTGTAACCAGAAAATACATCTGTGGTGATATACGATGTATCTACCAGCCACCCACTTGCGTTAGCAACCAACTACCGACGAAGTACTGTTATGAGCCGAGCTTGCAACGCCTATCGGCAGCAAGTGTAGCCTGCTTTTGCCCTATGGCTTTTGCAGCTAATGTGACAGCCCCTGGTGACAGCATTCTCTGGTGACAGTCAGTGACAACAGCATCCGCCGAGGAAAAAGCACATAACTTTTTATTTTTAACAATATTTAACAATATTAAAATGGTGGTGAGAAAGGTGAACAAATAAATTCTCGTGCTGAACTGTTAAGTAGACAAGAACGCAACTGCCTCAAACTGCAGATTCAGCTTTCTGTGTCCTCGCATTCTTGGAAGTTTGTACTCCCATTCTAAACTTCTCATGTTTGAACTCACAAATATGGGAGTCCATGAGAAATGGCAGTGCTAATGCTAGCTAGCATTTGTCCAGCTGTAAAGAAACACCCACAACTAGGCTACACAGCTGATGGCTTAGAACTAGCTCCCACCGTATTGAATTGGCTCCATCGATATGCTTTCCAGTTGACACAGTACAAGATAAAGTTAAATGTGTCAATGTAAAGGCAAAACTAACAGCTGTAACACACTGAAAGCTTGCAGTCTTTTTTTAATGTTGTGCAAGCAAACTAATTTTTACTTCACCCCATGGAGTGGGCGTGAAGTACTGTTTTTAGCGGCTCTGTGTGTTTGTTTGTTTGTTTGCTTGTTTGTCTGTCTGTGTTTCCGCACTTGCCAATATTTGCGTGAATGGGGTGAAGTCTGCCATCTCTGATTGCCTTGTTGACTAACGTTTCGCTAAGAACTCTCCGGCTTTTGCCACCCGGAAGAACGTCTATTACTGCTGTGATGTCATGGTAAATTGTCGTATGCCTGTCACTTATCTCAATTAGTGTTGTTTTAAGAGCCATTCCGTGAGAAAATGACACTTTTTGAAGAAGTTGAGGAGTTGACCCCCCTGGAATTGAATTAAACTTGGCACATAGGTAGATATGGTAGTCTCACAGAAAAAGCCAAATTTTTAGGTCCATATCTCACTTAGTCTGCCTGTGGCGCCTCCTGGAAGCCACTAAAGTGGCTCAGTTTTGCTTTTGACACCATGTTTTACATCTATTATTATGACATAAGGGTACACAATATCAGATGTGTTATACTTCTATCATGACCTCTGACACTTCAAGTTTGGATAGACATCAGCACCACATTAGCACCAAGCTGGATTACTGTGTTATTGAGCCTGAATTATTTGAGAAATCACAGTAAAAACTGAAAATGGGAATGGGAATAAAATTATATCCAAAATAATATTGCACAAACACAGGAAGATACCAAGGCACTGTTCACTGAAAATGGCAGTCTTGTTGTGAGTAAATACATAATAAAGCATTCTAGTGTGGTATATGTCTGGGATATTATTTTAATCCCATTCCCATTTTCAATTTTTATTGTTATTTCTCAAATAATTCTGGCTCGATAACGTAGTTACCCAGCTTGGCGCTGATGTGATGCTGAAGTCTAACCGGACTTGAAGTGTTACAGGTCATAATAAAAGTATAACATATTTGGTACTGTGTACCCTTGAGTCATGATAGTTGATGTTAAATGTGGTGTCAACAGCAAAACTGAGCCACTTAAGTGGCTTCCAGGTGGCGCTATTGGCAGGCAAAGTGAGATACGGACCTAAAAATTCGGCTTTTTCTGTGAGACACCCATATCTACCTGTGTGCCAACTTTCATTCAATTCCAGGGGGGGCAACTGTGCACCGAGTGTCAATTTCTGATGGAATGGCTCTTAAAAATGAGAGCATGTTTCACAGACCTAAACACAGGGCAGGCACTGGAGGAACTGTGTTTCCCTCCGATGATCAGAGAATGTTAACTTGCAAATTTCATGATGCAGGTGTACAAACTGTTCAAAGTGGTTCAAATCCTTATGGCAAGCAAACTCACATTTTTCATCTGTGCTAGCTGAAGCAGTCTTCTTACGGCCACCATCCCCTTTCCTATCAGGTGCTAACGCAAATAGGCTCCAATTCTCGCTTCAATGGCAGCCTCGCTGGCTCCAGGCTTGCACCGCTGGATGGCATCTGAAAAATAAAACAGCAAATGCCATATATTGTGCGCTAATTGAATAAGATAATCACATTGAGGATGAAACATTTTATCAAAAGTAACTTTATAAATATTCAAAAGCATAGACCCTATTTTTGTAATGGTGCAGGTCAATCCTTCGCGCAGATCTAGGCGTAAATGCAATTTATTGCAGCGCAAGGTGCATTAATAAACATTCGCCCATCCAGCGCAATTTTGGTCTCAGTTTTAACATAAAACTGCACTCGTCCACGTCTCTGCCTGCTCTAACTACGTCTAAGTGTAAACATAGGCTTAACAGAAATTTTTGTGGCTTCAGTGGGCAAGTGCGCACATACCTATTCTTAATCCCACACACAGGTTTGGTAGATGTAGGCTAAAAACACAGAAAACAAGCCTTATTGAATGCAACCTTCAAAATCAGGTGACAAAGAAAAAACAAAAACGACTTTTGTCTGTTACACTTGATGTGAATCAAATGCAGTTGGTGCGTGTTATGACGATTGGAAAATTAACTTTGCTATTAGTGAAGCATGGATCAGCTTTCTGTCAAATCTGCATGAAGGTTACATATTAATAATCCATCCTACACCCATCAGAATTAATTACAATCTCCAAATTACAGTCCTGCACCTACATGCACACACATTCACTCCACCTCTACCACTCCCTCTGGACTGTTTGAATATGCTTTTAAATTAATGTTGAGTCGCGCAAGATTTCCAGGTGATTTCTTTATTCTTTCCTTTATTGTTCTTACGATTTACTATAAAGATTCGAGAGGCTGCTTTCAAAAACTATAAATGTTTCCATGAGCACAGTAATGTCGCTACAGCCAATATCGGAGGAGATGCGCAAGTTGAAAATGCACAACGCAGAGTGCAGAGTTTAGCCTGGACAATTTACTGGGAACAGACCGCTAGAGAAGAGCTGGATTAAAACAGATCATTGCCGGACAAAAAAAGATTAAGCTCGGAGCAGTGGTGAACTTTCACTTTCTGATTTTTTTTTTTTTTTTGGTAACATAATGTTCCATGGCTATATCGAAGTGAGCAACGAGAATGCCTACTTCACCGATCTCAACTAAACTGTGCACACACTGCACTGCTGTGTTCTACAACTTGCTGCTAACTTCATACTCTCTCTGCGCCGGTCGCATGCCTCACCCGCGTTTTCTCTGCTCACCGTCATGCAGCTTGCCTCCCGCTCACTCTCTGAACCGCACACTTGCTAAGCACAGAGCTATTCCCTAAAGAAGCGACACTACTAAAAATATCAACTACTATAACAACTATACTATGACAAGTTTATGGCAAGCATAGCGAGTGTAACATGTTAGTAAGTTAGTAAGTTACCGGCGCATACCCGCCGTCAGTTGTCAATATCTTGATGAAGCGTGAAACCCCCCCATCATTTTCCTTCAAAAATCATTGGATCTGCACGAATCACACAAATGAGCCATTTTGCATTCAAAACGGCGAATTTTGCCGGAGGGTGACGAGTTAGCACCACTGGGACTATGACTGGCATGCTGGGCATGGAAACATCCAGGTGCCTGGTGCTGAAGCCTTTCCTTGTCTCAGTGTCTCGGGAGTAAATAAATCCCTTCCCGTGAGAATGCACAGTAACGTTACACTTGTTGAGAAGGCCCTGACTGCTCGCCGGAGACCACAATGTGACACCATGCGATGCTAGCGTTAATGTTACCGCTGACGACAACAGCCACCCAGTCGGCATCACTCTTCAATGTAGCTCTGGGTTGTTATTTCAAACAGCCCAAACATAATTTGCTTTATTTATCACCAGCCGAATTGGTTGGTCGGTCTACATTTTCAGTAATACACAGAGAATTAATTTTTTATTTGCATTTGGCAGATGTTTTGGTCAGATGAGACCGAAATTGCACGTTTTGGTCAGATTCTGCATCGGCATGTTTGGCATGGAAAAAGAGATGCAAACAAGGAAAAGCACCTCATACCCACTGTGAAATGTCATGGTGGGTCAGTTTTGGGGCTTTTATAACTTCCAAAATCCCAACATCCCCCCTGCGGTAACGCCGGCATTATGGGATATTCAAATGAATTGCTGTGAGCCTCTGACCCTCAAATGCATAATTGCTTTCAAGCTGTTCCTGTTCGCTTGATTAGTAATCTCTAAATTTATTCACGAAATAATCAAGACCAATATATAAGCCTGTGATTATTAAGAAAGTATGAAGAAACGACAGATCACTGAAGGGCTACATTGACAATGTACTTAATAGTGATATTTTTTGGATGTGTGGCAGGCCGAAGGAGGGCCCGGGCAAGGAGTTGAACCCCAGACTCCCGGGTAAGAGTCAAACGTGCTGACCACATCGCCTAAGAGCCAGGCTCATTGGCAAGGTAGCCAGTGCGCGTACTTATTAGGAGACATTTCTAGTGACAGGACCCTTCAACTGTCACATCTCTCCCCCTCTTTCGTGAGTGTGTCCTCACGCTCCATGCTTTAGGCATGCTGCCATCCATTAGGATCCCCCAGATCCTGCCGATTAAGCCAGAATGTGGCAGGCTGAAGGAGGGCCCGGGCGGGGAATTGAACCCCAGACTCCCAAGTAAGAGTCAAACGCACTGACCTCATCGCCAAAGAGCCAGGCTCATTGGCAAGGTAGCCAGAGCGCGTACTTATTAGGAGACATTTCTAGTGACAGGACCCTTCAACTGTCACAGATGCGAAAAAATAATAATAATTATTAAAAAATAATCAATTCACACAATGCTTTCTCTAAATTCCAACTCCCATTCTAGGATTTTTTCCAGCAGTGCAACCTGATTTATTTTAAGATTGCACTTAATCCTAATGTTTTCAACGTTCCAAAGAATAGGTTGCATTTGCAGGGAAGCATATTTGCGCAGTGGTTGCCGCACAAAAGGATAATTATTAATTTGTTAAATTACCAACGCTTCTTGCATCCATGCATTGGTAATTGAATAACTGAGTGAACTGCTTATCAGTGCATCATGGAAGTTTGACACATAGCATGCATTTAAAATCATCTAATATGCACACCATGCCTTGAACTTTCAAGGTAGCAAAGTCATTTGTGATGTCTTTGCAGTCTAGCTTCAGAAACGACAATTAGCTAATTAAACGAAATCTAAACCTTATCTAAATACCACCTTCAACAGCATTTACTACATTACATTCTACTTCAAGATGAAATTTCAGTTAACTAACGTCCATGCAATCTCATGTTATAGCCTTCTTTGTGGACGCAAAGTCATATGTCTTAATTGTCAATGGCAATGCAGCTTATTGGAAGCCCATTTGCTCAGTAAATTAATTCAATCCATTATCCGATTCTTACTCTTAAATAGGTTGAGTGTTAACCTGCATTATGGTAATGTCACTGGTTGTAGACAGAGTTTTATTTTTACATGAGCAGGTTTAACACGTGGACCCTGCGTCAGCAAAACCACATTTTTTGAAAGGTTTTCTTAGGCGTATCAAGTCGATTGGACACAAACGCAGAAAAAAAAAAAAAAGTTTTGTGAGTTACAGGAATTTTTTTTTTTTTTTTTTTACGTTAGGTCTACCATTAATGTGGACAGGAAAATGCTTGGTAATTGTTGCAATGAACTATTATATGAGCTGAGGGAAAATGGATGCAGATTGATCCTCGCAACTGAACAAAATTAACGCCTCATTGGTAATTCAGAAACCTAAATGGGAATGGGTTTGGAGACGTTATGCGCTTTAAGGCAAAGTGAGAGCAGTGTCAGGATCCCTCCGATGGCAACTCTGGAGTGGAAGAGGTTTGAACTCAAGACGTCCAGGGGCACTGGCTAACCTCTTAAACCTGAACACCCCTGGTAGTGGGGGCAATCATTACGTATTATAAATACTGAATGTTTCATAATAGCAACATCGTCACTTGGCATATCCACTTAAAATTGCACCATTTTACTTCTAACGTTGGTGTGACTTAGATATTTGGCATGAATGAAGATCTATGTCTACACATGTGGTAAAAAAAAACATATGGTTACCGTGGAAACCTGGGAGTAACAGTGCTCCCATCTTTTGGCTGTCTTGAAATCGGCCTATAATAAATAAGTCACAAAGAACTTGTCTTATTTTGGATTTATTCACCATGGGGAACCATTTACAGACACCAAAGTAATGTAACAAAAGTATTTTTATGAAAATTAAGTTTAATGGGCAGAAATATAGGATAAATAGCCCGCACAGTATGTTTTTTGGTCAACCCAAAATTGCTTATTTAAGAATTTCCTTGCATAAAATAAAATACAATGTTGAAAAAGACTTAAAAACTGTCTCAGTGTGTTCAGCAATCTTTTATGTATGATCTGAACACAAAAAAAGGATGGCTTACCATGGAAATATTTTTACTAGATCACTACGTTTATATGCAAATCACATGAAAATACCTTAAATCGTACACAGATATTACAATTTTCTCAAGCAAGGAAGTTAATTGTACATCCAGCTCAATTATAAATTTAAACAACCTGCAATCATCAATAAAACAGGCCTTGTGCGGCGGCTACAATCTAAGCGGACCAGTTGTAGCGCTGCGTGGCCAAGATGCGCATAAACAAACAGCGCGATTGCCTTTAAAGGGAAGGAGCTCGGCGAAAAACACATGATGACCATTTTTACCTAAAACTGAACACAACTGGAGCATCAAGCAAGTAAATAAGCATATAGCAAAACATAGGATTAAATAATACCAGTGCTCGATTGCTAGCGTCTCTACTGAAGTTGTGATATGCATACAAACAATACATCAAATGAAAGAGGAAAGCCCACAGAATCCAACAATATAAGCCATGTCATTTTAAACTGACATCACACTCAGAGAACAGCAGGCATACACTCTATTTTCATTTTTTCTCCCATTTTTTTTGTTTGTTTTTTGACTGCATTTTTAGGGAAGTTGCTGAGAAAGTTTTGCTTGCTAATCAAAATACAACCCCAATTCCAAAATAGTTGGGACAAAGTGTAAATTGTGAGTAAAATCAAAACGCAATGACTTTCAAATCACACCAGCCAGTATTTTATTCACAATAGAACAGAGATAACATAGCAAATGTTGAAACTGAAAAATGTTACAATTTTATCCACAAAATGAGCTCATTTTAAATTTGATGGCTGCTACATGTCTCAAAAAAGTTCGGACAGGGGCCTGTTTGCCATTGTGTAGCATCCCCTCTTCTTTTTAACACAGAGTGGAGGCTTCTGGGCATTGAGGAGACAAGTTTCTTGAGTATAGCCATTGGCATTTGATCCCACTCTTGTTTAATACAGGCTCTCAGCTGCTGGGGAGTTTTGAGTCTCCTTTGATGGACTTTTCGTTTAATTATGCGCCAAATGTTCTCAATCGGTGAAAGGTCAGGACTGCAGGCAGGCCAGTTCAGCACACGGACTCTTCTACTACAAAGCCATGCTGTTGTAATAGCTGCAGTATGTGGTTTTGCATGGTCCTGCTGAAATACACAAGGCCTTCCTTGGAATAGATTTCATCTGGAGGGGAGCATATGTTGCTCTAAAACCTTTATATACCTTTCAGCATCCATGGTGCTTTTTAAAACATGCAAGTGTCCCACACCATGATGCATCCCCATACCATCAGAGATGCTGGCTTTTGAACTGAACGCTGATAACAGAAGGGGTGGTCTTTCTCCTCTTTAGCCTGGAGAACACGACGCCCATGAATTCCAACAAGAATGTAAATTTGGACTCATCTGACCACAGGACACTTTGCCACTTTGCTACAGTCCATTTTAAATGAGCCTTGGCCCACAGAACACGGCGGCGCATCTGGATCATGCTCAACAATGGCTTCCTTTTTGCATGATAGAGTTTTTGGTGGCATCTGTGGATGGCATGGCGGACTGTGTTTACAGACAGTGGTTTCTTGCAGTATTCCTGGGCCCATTTAGTAATGTCAATGACAGAATCGGTGAGGGATGCAGTGGCGTCTGAGGGACCGAGACCACGGGCATCCAGTAATGGTCTTGGGCCTTATCCCTTACGCACAGTAATTTTTCCAGTTTCCCTGAATCTTTTGATGATGTTATGCACTGTTGTTGATGAGACCTTCAAAGCCTTTGCAATTTAACGTTGAGGAGCCTCTGGCCATCTTTACTTCTGAGAGACTCAGCCTCTCTAAGACATCCCTTTTATGGCCAATCATGTAACACACCTGATGTCAGTTAACTTAATTACTTGCTAAATGTTCTTTCAGCTGATTCTTTTATTTTTATTCTGATATATTAATTGTTTTCTCAGCCCTTTGTTTTCCTGTGTCCCAACTTTTTTGAGACCTGTTGCAGCCAGAAAATTTGAAATAAGCTCATTTTGTGGATAAAAATGTAAAATGTCTCAGTTTCAACATTTGAAATGTTATCTATGTTCTATTGTAAATAACATATTGGCTCACGTGATCTGGAAGTTATTACATTTTGATTTTATTCACAATTTACATTTCGTCCCGACTATTTCGGAATTGGGGTTGTAGTTTACTTGGAGATTTGATTGGTTATTATATTTCCCATATATCTCGACAAAAAGAAAGCAAGAGGAAGGATATTTTCCATCACTTAAACAGAAAATATGCAGCCTAAGCACGGTTAATTACAGCCACCGCCTCGTGCTGCCAAAGTGGGCACCCCATGCCCAAAAACTCCTGTCCAAGGTAAGTAATGTTCACCACGTCTTAGCTGTAAGTGCAAAATCAGTGCTTGTCGGTAAAAGCAGCCATCAACCCAATTGCCTGTAAATACGATGTGTTTAATATTCATGATTATTCGATGCTATTAACTTTTCATTGTTGGTGTGTATGACCTAACTTGATGAAATAATCTGTGACGGTGTTACTCATTTCTGTTTTAAGAGAATGCTTAATGCCGGAACCAGGATGATGACATTAGTATTAGTCCGACTAGTGCTATTCATTATAGCTACTTTCCAGGGACTTCCAGTAAGCTTTGTTGGTGCAGAGCTACTCGGCTTGTCAGAAACAAGTAGCTTGGTTTAAAATCATATGAATCATAATTAACAGCAGGATCACAAGTTTGTGCTGCTGCATTTGCTGATTCTACGACCCATACACTTAACATAAACTATACGGAATTATACGTTCCATTCTACCCAACTGCTAGCAACCGGAGGGGAGCCAGATTTCTACCCAAATAAAGCAAAGCCAGCAAGGCCTTCACTAAGAACGCATTTCTGGGGACCTCCTGCAAAAAGTATATGTCGCTCAATCTACAGTTTTTTTTTTTTTTTTTTGCTTGAACGACCATATGGGGGACTGTTACAACAAAGAGTGTAAAATTGGAATTAAAAGCTGCTGGACTCGGGGGGGAATGGATCTAATTTCAAGGTAGTACTAGTCTATTCTAAACATGAACATGTGCAACGGGTGCAAAAACAAGAACATGCTGAACCAATTTTCAAAGCAAAGGTGGCGTGTGTTTGTGTACTTGCGTGCGTGCATGTCCTTGGGGGTTAATCAGGGAGTGTATTTACTTTGACGCCATTGTAAGTAGCTTGTTTACATCTGTAAAAGTAATTCTGCATTACATTCTCAGTAATTCTGCTTGAAAATGAATGCATACTTGAAAAAAAATCTTTCAACAATTGTTTATTTTTTTATTGGGCCAAAATTGAGGATGCCTTTCCCCAGTTAAAAGAGACAGGTGGATTTGAATTACTGAGGATATTTGGGACAACACGCAGTTGAGATTTGACCGTAATCCCATGCCCAGATGATGGCTACACAGTGCAGTATCTCTCCAACTCTGGGACTGGCATTGGACAAGCCATGATTTACATCAGGCCATTGCAGAGGAGTGTCCGTGTATCATTAGATTTTTCACATACGGTTGGAAATTCATGAAGTATGGCCATTTTTACTTGCAGATAAATACAAATGTAATAGAATAGATGAAGCCTTGATTTCTTTTTTTTCTGTAGGTCCCAACATCAATGCAGCATCAAGGACCAATTACAAGATGCTTAACCTGTAACAAAGATTTCCCCTTAAATCGGATAATAAATAACATGCACAAAGTATGGCTGTATGTTCTAGTTGTTTTGAAACATGTTTAATCTTGTAAACCATACAGGCTTCAGTTCAGCATATCAATCAATGCAGCATTGAAAAATATTTATATCTGAGCAACATGGTGCTTTGTTAGAACCTTTGACTGTACAGTAGTCTCGAGTGCAGTAGACGACTCCTGTACTACCATAACGGACTGATGTAGTTTCATCTTCTTGATGCGTTCTTCTTGAAATATGTTTCTGAAACAGCACAAAAGCAATGGCACCTAATTGCTGGATGGGGACTTGTTGTAACTGATGCTTTTAAGCTGCCCAGGAACTAGGAGAGCGTGATTGTGTTCATTTTGTCTTCTTCGCTTTGAAAAGTTCCTAACTCAGCGGAAATGGCAAAATGTTAAGTGCTGAGCAAATTCTTTAAATGGTAAGGAAAATTGCTTTAGTGCCTCCTTACTTATCTCCTTATGCACTGGGTATGCTATACCATCTGGAGCGAACTCTGTTCCGCAACTTCTTTCTGCAGCTATATTTAAAACCGACGCATCATTTATTCAGCCGTTCCTGTTAACAAACAAACATGACGGGGCCTCTGGGTGACTCAGAGCAAACACGTTCATCTGTGAGTCCCGTGGCTGGGTGTTCGAATCCCAGCAATGCCATTACCAGCTATGGCCGGAGACCCACATGGGCGAGGCCAAAATATGCGCAGTCTCGCCAAGGATAATAGGGGTTAAACCGGCTACATTTTATTCGTTCATTGCTCTGTAACGACCACTTCTGGTTGGCCAGGCTCATGTAGCTATACAAACCAAAGTGTACGCTGACTACTTGATCCTCTGACGGCATAGGCAGTACATGATTTGTGGCGCAGCTGCATAGTGTAAAGAAGTGTGGCATCTTCATTCTGAGTCGATGAGAGCAGGTCACTTTGCAGTGAGCTAAACAGTATGGCTGTGGGGAAAAAAAGGAGGGGAAGGTGGGGAAAAAAGGGGAAAAGAAATAACGTGCAAGGGACGCAAGATGGCGTTGCCAATTGTTAGTGCCATTGGATTCCTTTAGCACCATGGTTGTCTCTTCCTAAGTAATTATCAATTAGCTTTTACAACAATTAATGATCAATTATCAATCAATTAGCCTCAATCTCACAACGTTTCCCATCGTGGCAAGGGAAAGTGGTTTGGAAATGGATTATGGGACGTAATTTCATGACTTTGAATACAGCTCATGAGTGCTCTTGTAGGGACTTACATTGATGTGCAAGTCATACTCAATCAAATGTTTTAACAAACATCCATGTTGCTTTAAGATGATGTGTGTCAAACTCTGTACACCCTTCTTTCAGCATGCCCAGTGTTGCTGTCGCTGCTTCTGTTGACAGTCAGAGTAGGCAAGCACTAAATACCTCAAGCAGGGGAGAGGAGCCATCCTACAGCATGAGTGAGGCCCAGAATACCTCAGAGAGGATAGAGAAGGCATTCTGTTGCTTCAGTGAAGGCAGGACAGAGGAGATATCTTGGTATTGAGTTTGAGACCAGTTTTGAAGGCAGATCAATGAGCCCACCAATGCCCCTTCTGAATAAAGTAACATTTATACCTAAAAATGCCTTCATCCTTTTATAATACAAAATAAAAGTGTTATAAATTCTGTATAGTACTTAGTTGAGGATATTAATGTCTACTCAGGAGATAATAATTGGGTTTGAATTTCACTGAACTAAAACCAGATTATACTGAAAATAGAGTGTTTGCTGTATGGAGCCAGGACAGTGACTTTAATATTAGCATTGAAAACATAAGGTGAACTGAATATGTATCCACTAGCATTCAAGAACTTGCACTGAAAAAACTATCGGACTTAAAACATTTTATGGGACTGAAAAAACCAATCAAAAAATATAATAAAAACATTAAAAATGTAGGTATTCCTATTTTTCTATTTTGAGTTCTTCTTAAGTTCTGATGTGTTTTTCAATGACAATCTTTTTTTTTTTTTTTTTTTATGATGTCACTTTTTTCAGTTAATTTTTTATAAAAACGATGCCAGATTTTTTAAATTAAGCTAATAAGAGTGCCTTTTTCTAAGATCAGCCCAATACTGGCAAAAGTGGCCAACTCACCATCTCCAAATCTCTTCATACCTCATAATTATTTTCATATAATCATTCATTTTTAATATCATTTTTATAATTATTTTCACTTCATCACTCTAATATGGCAGCATGTCTCTCTGTTTGTCCGCACTCCTATTGTCATGGTTTGTGAATGTGCTTTTTACTTTCTTTGTTACTCTCGTCCCTGACGACATCGTTTTCTTTCCACATCGGATTCTTTACCCAGCTGGCTGATTATTTCTGGGCGTTCCTTCCCCGGAGTCTATTTAAGCTGGAGGTTGCCACGCCTCCTTCGCTGGAGTGTTTGATATTTCTTTGTTCACTTCGGCTCGATATATTTCTTTAGTCAGGGGTTTGCCGATTTGTATATATATATAAATATATTTTCTTTGTTTCTGGGAAGCTTTGCTTCTTTAGGTTTTGGCACTATTGTAAGGTGCCTTGTTAGTTTTTTTCTCTTTTATTGAGATTTCTTTTCTTTCTGGTTGCTCGCTCCGTTTCTGGCACTTAAGCCTTTCGGTTTGTTCAGAAACGCGAGCTCCTATCCTCTTTATCTCGCCCAATTTCTTTCAGCTGCGTCTGCTCGGTGCTCGCTGCAGCTTCGCCTGCCGTGGCATCTGAAACTCCGCTCTAACCAGCCATTACAGAACACTCCAGCGAGACATGGAGTCGTCAGCCGCGGCTGCGTTTGAGAAAGCGGTAGCTAACCAGCAGGCTGTCCTTTCTGGGCATAGCAAGGGTCTCTTGGCTCTAAATGCTCAACAGTCAGAGTTCGCTGAGAGACTAAGATTACAAGAAAGCAGTACTCAGAGAATAGAAACTGCCCTACTCTCTCTGACGGAGGGTGTTAGAGCCCTGTCGGCTCAAATTACACACAACGTTGCACAAGCACAATCTTTAAGCTCCTACCAAGAACCTAAACTGCAAATGCCTTCTAGATATGGGGGTGAAGCAGGGAAATGTAAGGACTTTGTTGCACAACGTGAAATTTTCTTTAAAGCCCAATCTTCGAGGTTCGCTAATGAGGAGTCTCGAGTGTCATTTATTTTATCCCTATTGACTGATACTGCGCTGACTTGGGTGGGTCCACTAATTCGATCTAATTCACCGATCGTGAATACTGTTGAAACCCTCGTTAGAGCTATGGAATCAGTCTTTGATCAGGATGTTCGTGGTCAAGACGCAGCAACGCGTTTAATACATCTTAAGCAAGGATCTGAGAGTGTCGCTAACTTTTCTATCACATTTCGTTCGTTAGCCACTGAAACAGTTGGGCGGAAGCGCTCTTAATGACAGTTTTTATTCATGCCCTGGCTGAGGATGTTAAAGACGCTTTGGCGGCATTGGAGCCTTGTGTTTCTTTAGATGCGTTGGTTCGTACAGCTGTGCGAATTGAGAAACGCCTCCGTGAACGCAAAAAGGAGAAACATTATGCATTGGTTACTGTTGATAACAGGGTTAGTATTCCCCGTAGCGTTCACACAGTCCTAACTCCACCCACAGATTCTTCCACTCCTGATGAATCTATGCAGGTTAATGGTTTATTTAATAGCAGGGCTCGCAAGCCCGCTCGCAGGCATATAATCTGCCATAATTGTGGTAAGCCTGGGCATATCCGTCCACACTGTCCTGAGCTCCAGGGAAACGGGAAGTCCCCCCTAGTGGTATGGGGAGCACTAGAGGGTCAGAACCAATTTCCCCATCAGACTTTAATTCCTGTTGAATTGATTAAGGGAACGCAGAGAATTTTTATTAATGCGTTTTTGGACTCTGGGGCTGTAGACTGTTTTATGGATAGGGAATGGGCTAAGATACACTCCATTCCGGTTCGCCCTCTTTTGCAGTCACGCGCTGTTAAAACTTTGGATGGTCGCCTGTTGAGGAACGGAGTTATATCCGAGATCTCTGATCCTTTGTCTATGTTCAATTCCCTTGGTGGACACTCGGAGGAAATACGTTTTTTTAAATCAGTTTTCCCGTGTTCTCAGTGGTTTTAGGACATTCTTGGTTACGAAAACACAAGCCTCGTATCCTTTGGGGTAATAAGGATAATCCTGTTGCGCAGTGGGGTCCCGATTGTAGATCCCATTGCATGGATAGCTCTATGTGTTGGCCTGGACGTCAATCCATGAGAGAAAGTGACGCCTGGAGCGATTCAGGGGAGATTATCCCACACGACCCTCCCAATCTAGAGAAGGGGGCCGAGGAGGGGTTAGAGTGGGACCCTCAATTTGACTGGCGACAGCCAGAGGATGATTGTTATTCCGAGTGTGGCTCCGATCTAGAGACTGTCGTTGATGCGACTGAATATGAACAGGTTGAGAATTTAGGGGCTGCTTTGAATTTTTGTTTGCCTCATAACGTGCCTACTGCTTATACTGATCTCGCGGAGGTTTTTAGTAAACAACGGGCCTCTACTTTACCTCCTTATCGCCCTTACGATTGCAAGATCAATCTCCACCCTGGCACTACTCCCCCTAGAGGGTCATTATACTCACTGTCAGGTCCTGAACGGAAGGCCATGCGGGAATATATTCAGGAGGCCTTAGCTAATGGTTTTATTCGACCATCCACGTCCCCCGCCGGGGCGGGGTTCTTTTTTGTGGAAAAAAAGGATGGTAGCCTTAGACCTTGTATTGATTACAGGGGCCTGAATAATATTACTATTAAAAATTGATACCCACTTCTGCTGATGAATTCCGCATTTGAACGCTTGCAGGAGGCGTCGTTTTTTACTAAGCTGGACCTGCAGAATGCGTATAACTTGGTTCGGATACGAGATGGTGATGAGTGGAAGACGGTGTTTAATACGCATGACGGGCACTACGAATATTTGGTTATGCCGTTTGGATTGGTTAACGCCTCCTCTGTATTCCAGGCACTCGTTAATGATGTCCTCCGAGAGATGTTGGAGAAATTCATCTTTGTTTATCTTGATGACATTTTAATTTTTTCTTCAACTCTCTCCGAACACATACAACACGTCAGAGAGGTACTGGAGGCTCTTCTCAAAGCTAAGCTTTTTGTTAAAGCCGAGAAATGCGTCTTTCACGCCAAGACGGTCTCATTTCTTGGTTTTATTGTTTCTAAGGGGTCGGTCCGCATGGACCCTGACAAGGTGGCAGCCGTCAGGAATTGGCCTGCCCCCCAAAATGTCAAAGAGGTCCAACGTTTCCTGGGATTTGCCAATTTTTACAGGAGGTTTATCCGCAATTTTAGCGGGGTCGCTGCTCCCATTATTGCCCTCACTAAGAGAAAGACCTCCACTCCCTTCGCCTGGTCGCCAGCAGCCGAGGCTGCCTTTCAAGAGCTAAAGAAATTGTTCAGCTCAGAACCTATTCTGGTTTTGCCCGACCCCTCCCTCCCATTTGTGGTGGAGGTTGATGCCTCGGAGGTCGGAGTGGGTGCTGTCTTGTCCCAGCGCCCCCGTTGGGACAATAAACTACACCCATGCGCCTACTTCTCCAGGTCACTGTCTGCTGCTGAGCGAAATTACAGCATCGGTGACAGGGAGTTGTTAGCCGTTAAGCTGGCATTAGAGGAGTGGCGCCATTGGCTGGAGGGGTCTGAACATCCGTTTGTGGTCTGGACGGATCATAAAAATCTCCAGTATATTCAGCAGACCAAGCGACGTAATTCCCGGCAGGCGCGGTGGTCGTTGTTTTTTAACTGTTTTAACTTCACGTTAACTCACCGCCCTGGCTCAAAAAATATTAAGCCAGATGCCTTATCGCGGATTTACGATCGTTCCGACCGTGATCCGATGCCGAATCTGGTCATTCAGGTTGATCAGATTTTGGCACCCGTCCAGTGGGATGTGGAACCTGTGGTACAGGAGGCCTTAAGAACCGATCCCGGTCCTGGTGGGGAACCGCTTGGTTGTCTATTTGTTCCCGTTGCGGTTCTTTCACAGGTTCTCCAGTGGGGACACTCTTCCCGTCCGGCGGGTCACCCTGGGGCCCATCGGACCAAGCAGTTTTTGGCCCGACGATTTTGGTGGCCCAGCATGATGAAGGACATTCGGGAATTTGTGGCAGCATGCGGCACTTGTGCCAGGAATAAGGTGTCCCATCTCCCCCCCGCTGGCCTGTTGCGTCCGTTGCCGGTACCCAAACGTCCTTGGAGCCATATTGCGCTCGATTTTATCACGGGCCTGCCCGTCCCTGATGGCAATACTGTCATCCTGATCTTGGTCGACCGTTTTTCCAAGGCCGCTCATTTTATCGCGCTGCCTAAACTGCCTTCTTGCGCGGGAGACAGCCGTCTTAGTTGTTAATCACGTGTTCCGGTTGCATGGTCTCCCCCTTGATGTGGTTTCTGACAGGGGTCCTCAGTTTGCGGCCAAATTTTGGTGTGCTTTTTGCAAACAGTTGGGGGCCACGGTAAGCCTGTCGTCAGGGTTTCATCCTGAGACTAACGGGCAGACTGAGCGCACTAATCAGTCCCTAGAGAATACTCTTCGGTGCTTAGCGGCCGATAATCCTGCTTCCTGGAGTCGTTTTTTGGCATGGGCTGAATACTCCCATAATTCATTATGTAACTCCTCTACGGGTCTTTCTCCTTTCGAGGCCCAGTTGGGTTATCAACCTCTCCTATTTCCGGAGCCTGAGAAGGAGTCAGAAGTACCCTCTGTTGAACACTTCATTCGACGCTGCCGCTCTGTTTGGACTAAGGTCCGGTCCTCCTTGTTGCGGGCTGGGCGCAGTCAAAAATCTGCGGCTGACAAAAAGCACCGCTTGGCCCCATCTTATCGAGTGGGCCAGAGAGTTTGGCTTTCCACTCGGGATCTCCCCTTGAAAGTTGAGTCTCGGAAATTGGCCCCTCGCTTTATTGGCTCGTTTAAGATTGTGCAGAAGATTAACCCTGTCACTGTGTGTCTTAAGCTTCCTAAATCCTTGCGGATCCATCCTGCCTTTCATGTGTCCAGGCTTAAACCTGTTAGCACCAGCGTCCTGGCACCTGCCGACAAATCCCCGCCCCCGCCGTGGATGATTGAGGGGGGCCCAGCGTACACTGTACGTCGCATTTTGGCCGAGAGGCGTGTTGGTCGGGGATTCCATTTTTTGGTAGATTGGGAGGGATATGGTCCCGAGGAGCGTTGTTGGGTCCCTGCTCGGGATATCCTGGACCCAGCCCTTATTTCTGAGTTCCGTGCAAGGGGTTCTTTGGGAACGTCTGAGGCCGTTCCTTAGAGGGGGGGATCCTGTCATGGTTTGTGAATGTGCTTTTTACTTTCTTTGTTACTCTCGTCCCTGACGACATCGTTTTCTTTCCACATCGGATTCTTTACCCAGCTGGCTGATTATTTCTGGGCGTTCCTTCCCCGGAGTCTATTTAAGCTGGAGGTTGCCACGCCTCCTTCGCTGGAGTGTTTGATATTTCTTTGTTCACTTCGGCTCGATATATTTCTTTAGTCAGGGGTTTGCCGATTTGTATATATATATATATATTTTTTCTTTGTTTCTGGGAAGCTTTGCTTCTTTAGGTTTTGGCACTATTGTAAGGTGCCTTGTTAGTTTTTTTCTCTTTTATTGAGATTTCTTTTCTTTCTGGTTGCTCGCTCCGTTTCTGGCACTTAAGCCTTTCTGTTTGTTCAGAAACGCGCGCTCCTATCCTCTTTATCTCGCCCACTTTCTTTCAGCTGCGTCTGCTCTGTGCTCGCTGCAGCTTCGCCTGCCGTGGCATCTGAAACTCCGCTCTAACCAGCCATTACACCTATGTGATTGTTGTGTTGATCTAAATTACTCGTCACTTGTAGCGTTCTTGGATGTGGGTTAGGCTGACACTGACCTGCTCAGAAATCAAGGTTCTGTCATTCCTTGTTTTTAATCTCATAACATTATGTTTAATACCGAGTACGGGACTGCATGTGGGTTGCGTCCTGACTAGTCGTGGAGGTCGTGGATCACTCACACTGCCTGGTGAATCTGATAGCTTGCACTGGGCTTGGAAAGCAGCCTATTTTCCCTGGATTTCTTTTCCTGGATGGACCTCAGAACTCAAGGAAACTATTCTATGCTGGAGGCTGTTCACCTGTTGGATCATCCAAGGTGCATGGACCCGTCTGCGCTGGACCAGAGACGTGCCGTCTGCTTCTGATGGGCCCAGTTTCCTCATCGTAAATGAAAGTGCTTTCTTCTTTCCTTTTATAGCGGTCTTTTAGGATTAATTCTGCATTTTAGCTCAGGCTCGTCCTGATTTTATCCTATTTTATTCTCAGCACTGCTTTACCGGCTTGTTCTTCCTGTTTACGTGCGACGTCACAAATTCGTTGTCGTCAGTCGCGAGTGGAAGAAAATTCCCAGACTGGATCATTTCAGCGGATCTGGATTCCATCCTTATTACCTTCCTGTCTGCTGAACTTTCATTGTGGTTCTCCTTATCCTACTTCAAAGGAAGAAGGGGATGGCTCATCTGGCGTTGTTCTTGCTCCTAGCTGCTCTTTCTTCATTGACTTTTTGCTTCACTGGTAGCAGTCCATGTTGTTGTCCAGTTGGAATGCGAAATCCAGTTTGGTGATTCTGGATCACGATGTGACTTACAGTGGAGCGAGAGCGTTTGACTGTATGAACTCACCTCAGAGTGAGAGATCATGTCTGTAATGCATGTATACATCAGATACAGTGGACTTGATCTCTTTGGCCTGTCTAATGGGCCTAAAAAACAACTTTTACCTCTCCGTAAATGCTCTCCATGATCTTGACATTGAAGATAAGGCCTCTAAGAATTCTTATGTGGGTAAATATTTTAAACAAAGGTGTCTTGTTGTTTTATTATTGTTGATGTCTGGGAATGTGAAACCAAATCCTGGTCCTGACCCTGTTGTGAATTTCGATACCCCTGCAGACTTTAAATCAACGTCTGGTATTGGTTTTTTGCACTTGAATGTACGCAGTCTGCTCGCCAAATTAGACATGGTCCGTAGATGGGCACAATCACCTAACGCTGATGTTATTGTGGTTTCAGAAACTTGGTTAAACAAATCTGTGTCGGACAATGTCATTCATATTGAAGGCTATAATGTATATAGGATTGATCGTCCTAAACGAGGTGATGGTGCTGCAAACTTCACAAAAAAGAAATTCCCTGTAAAATTACAGACTTCCAAGTCAGTGACCAAGCAGTGAGAGTTTTTAGCTTTGGATTTTGAGGTTTCTAATTCCCTGCATATAACAGTTGTTGGATGCTATAGGACGCCATCAGCTGACAGTAATGCTCTGTCCAATTTAGTGCAACTCCTTACTGATTTAAATTTCAATGAAACTGTAATCTTGGGTGACGCAAATTGGAACTGGTTGCAGCCAGTGTCTGATGATTTTAAGGCTTGTTGTGACTCTCTTAACCTATTACAGATTGTTAATAGTGCCACAAGACTGAACGTTAAAGCTCCAGAAAAGTCATCATTAATTGATCTAATTCTAACAAATGTTCCACATAAGTACTCAACACCTTCCATTTTTGCAAATGACATCAGTGACCACTGTGTCATTGAAACAGTCAGACATGCAAAAACTCTCAAATCAAAGCCATCCATCAGGATCAAACATGAAATGAATCATTTCTCAGAACAAGCATTCTTTCATGATTTGGCTCACTTTGACTGGGACAAAATCAACTGTATTGCTGTTGTCGAAATTGCCTGGAAATTCTTTTATGATAGTTTTACTGTTCTTGTTAATAAGCATGCTCCTTTTAAAAAATATAGGATAAAAGGTAGGAGTAATCCTTAGTTCACTCCCCGCCTTTCAGACCTGCTTCTTGAACAGAATTTGGCATGGGCAAAAGCAAGAAAGTCTGATAATAACACTGACTGGCTGCATGTCAGACAGCTCCGCTATGCTTGCACAGTTGAAATCAGGAAAGCGAAGGCTAAGCATTTCCTTGAGCAAACTTCCAAGAATTTGAACAATCCTTCAAAATTCTGGAAAACTATAAAATCTTTGTTAGATAATAAAACTAAAGTGGAGCTGCCACCTAGTATTGTTAAAGATGCTCGACAAATCTCAGATAAGGCAGAAATGCTCAGGTGTTTTAATGAGCGCTTCATAGCCTCAGGCTCTTTATTTGACAGAGTAAATGTCTCTCAGAAAAGACCAGTTGTTGATTAGTCTGATGATCACCTCTCAGCAAGTCAAACTTTCACTTTTACTTTTTTAACTTTTTGAGGTGCATAAAGCTCTGAGACTCTTGGACACCTCTAAGTCAGCTGGTCCTGACTCATTGGAGCCATACTTTTTACACTTAGCAGCAGATTTTATTGCATCACCTTTAACTCACATTTTTTATTTGTCTCTCACCACAAGTGTGATCCCTAGTATTTGGAAGTCTGCCTTTGTTCTCCCCCTGCTGAAAGGTGGTGACCCCACAGAACTCAATGACTCCTGAACCATTTCTAAACTGTCTTTTCTGGCCAAGGTTCTGGAACAATTTGTCAGTAATCAACTCAAGGATTTTCTTTATAATAACAATATTCTGTCAGATTTTCAATCAGGTTTCAGGAAGCAACACCGTACAACCACTGCAGCTTTAAAGGTATTAAATGATTTCATTGACTCCCTTGACAGTAAACATCACTGTTCATCCCTTTTCATTGACCTCTCCAAAGCATTTGATACTGTTGATCACAAACTCCTAATACAGAGACTTGTCAATATTGGTCTTTCTTCGGATGTCATCAGTTGGTTTCAAGATTACCTCTCACATAGAACTCAGTGTGTACAAACAGATGGTCTTACATTAATTTCACTTACAATATCTAATGGTGTTCCACAGGGGTCGGTCCTAGGGCCACTCCTCTTCATCTTATATATTAATAACATTGCTCATAATATCTCTCAGGCCAATTTCCATTTTTATGCAGAGGACACAATCATTTACACCTCAGCACCCACTCCACACCTGGCTCTTTCCAACCTACAAACTGCTTTTAATGCTGTACAGTCACATTTTTATGATTTAAAACTTGTTTTAAACTCCGATTAAACAAAAGTCATGTTGTTTTCCAACTCTATGATGAAGCTAAAGGACTTGAAACCCATCACCACCACTGAGGGTAAACACATTGACATGGTATCTCAGTACAAGTATTTTGGCATTATTGTCTGTCTTTTGCTCCTCACATTCAACAGTTGGTGAAGAGACTAAAGCTGAAACATGGTTTTTACTTTAGAATCAGGACTTGTCTTTCTTTGGAGGCCAAGAAGAGACTTGTTGCCTCAACTTTTATGGCTGTTCTTGATTAGGGTGATGTGATTTATAGGACTGCTTCTTCTCAAAGCCTGTCAACACTTGATTCCGTTTATTACAATGCTTTGAGGTTTATTACGAACTTTAAAGCTCACACTCACTATTGTCTTTTTTATGCACATGTTGGTTGGTCAGATCTGTCCTCACGCAGACGAAAACATTGGCTTTTGTTTATTTATTTTAGGTCTGCTCCCATCATATCTGCAAGTTTTTATCAAGGAAAGAATAAGTACTTATGGTATTAGATCTCAGGACTTGTTTATATTGTCCCTTCCTCAAGGCAGAACCGAGTATGGACAGTCTGCCTTTAGGTTTGCCACTCCAAGTGACTGGAACTCTTTACAAAAGGACCTAAAACTGAAGGAGCTGGTCTTATTGAACACTTTTAAAGAACTTCTAAATGACTCGGAGGCAGAGGCTTCTGGCTGTAGATGTTTTATCTGATTGATATCAGCGTCACTGAGCCTATGTTTGAACTTTATACTTTAATGTTAGATGTTTTTATGGGTGCTGTTTTTAATGTTTGTGTGTAACCTGTTAATTGTGCTGCTGCCTGTCTTGGCCAGGACACTCTTGAAAAAGAGATTTTTAATCTCAATGAGTCTTCCCTGGTTAAATAAAGGTTAAATAAAATTGAAAAAAAAAATTTATTGAGTTTGGGGGAGGGAATAGGGAAATCAGTCATGACCTTGACAATTAACTCCTCCACTGCTGAGCTGACCGTGCCCACATTTCTCTGCCGTGCTGAGCGGTAACAAATTTGACTGCTCCATATTTCAACCTACTTGGAGGTCCCAAGTTTTAATCATTTATTCTTGAAACTAGAGTTGGTGGACTGCAACTTAAAATGAAAAAAATCCTGGGACCTCCATGTAGGTTGACGCTAGCACCACCTGAAGTCATAAGCGATGCCATTTCCGACACATGGAAATTGGGTCCTAGCTCCAACCTACATGAAGGTCCCAAACAAATTACAACTGTTTTCCAATCTTCGCATGCCAGACATCAATAATCAGCAACAAAAGTTTTGGGACCTTTGTGTAGGAGGGAGAATAAGGAACCAAAAGCGGGGTAGATGGGAGTGGTCACCCAACTTCGAGTCATGCCCACTAAAACCTACATGGACCCCCAGGTGGACCATTACCAGTATCTGCTACATCCACATATGAACTTACAATTTTGCCAATAAAAAGCTTGGGACCATTTCATTTCATACACATATTAACACTTTGTCATATTTGAGTATTTCATCAGTGAGACAATGAGTATGTGACAAACAACTTGCCCCCACCTCTACAGAATTGTATTTAAGCAAAATGGGAGCATGCTTCAGGGCGAGGGTCTCTCTGATCCCTTAGTGCATTGGGTGATGCTCTCCAGTCTTTTTTACATTGCTGCAATATTTTATAAAGTCTTTAAAAGATATCAATTGTGTTTTCATGCTCTGTGGAAGTTTCATAATTACTCCCCAAAACCAGCCATTTTCAGTTTATTTTCAGAATTTTACTACAAAATAAGGGCCACAAACACAAAGAATCTTGGCTCAGAGGTGGAAAATTTCTGGGATCATACCTTCCTTGTGTCATTGTTGTAACTCTTTATTTGCTCATTTAAATCTAGGTGATGACATTTTTTGGCCAGGAAGTGTATCTTAGGCTGTTTGCAGACTGAGGGTTCGTTAAGGAGCTTAATTCCTACAACTCCTGGGCAACCGTGGTGGGGCATAACACGTCCATATTCTACATATTTTATGGACACTGCTTCCTTGTAAGTATTCAATATACATATTGTGTCTACCCGATATTGTCAGGATACTGCAACTGAATGCTTCACTTGAGCAGCTCCATAGATGCGGCAAAAAAGAATGAATAAGTCTTGCAAACTTTTTTAAGCAAATCTGTGTCGTTTCATGAACTACATGAGTTCAGAATATTTGAAAGACATATTGACATTCAATATTGTCATTTATATGCAGAATAAATCACCTCATAACTGTAATATACAATGGCTTAATGCTATCCAAAATGTATTTGACAGTCATTCTACCGATTAGTCTTAGCAACTGTTGATAATCAAGCTAAGTGAGCTTCGGCAGGATTAGGTAATTAAGCATTGAAAGGTGAGGTTACCAAAGGCTTTTGTTATTGCGGATGGGCTGCAACTGGTTAGTTAACTGACTAAAGCAAAGGTGGTGGATCTTTGGTAGCTTTCTACACAGTACACGGTGCTAACCCTTGGCAGTGGTATGTTCTCTTTGGGTGCTTCTTGCACTCGTTTATTATTTTGTCCTGTTTCTTGCTTGTCATTAAATAAATGTATTTCATTTTACTAGTGCCCGATCGTTTGATCATTTCCTCTGCATATTTGTCTCGCTCTAAAACCCCCTTTCTTTGTTTGAGACAACCTCCCCTCAAAAAACAAAAAAAAAAAAAAGTTCTACTAATGCAACACAAATTTTCAGAAAATAATTTTTTTGAGCAGAACTTGTCCTTGTGAATATAAACAGTGAAGAAACTAATCTTCTATCATTGGCATCTCAGAAATTAACTTTTGGAAATGTATCATTTTGATAAAATGTGTTTCAACTTATTTCATTTTGCAAAAAAAATGAAAAAGTCACAGCAATGAAAAGTGAAAAATGATTAGGATAACATTTTCATAACAGTATTCTCTGAATTCCCTGTGACACGGAGTAGAAATAAATATATCCGTATCTATGGAGATAATATATTCTTTTGAAATCAAATTTCATTCTTTCTCTCAAAACAGCTTAGTTGGATTTATTTCTTTTTATCATCAAATCCCTGAAATGGAGAAAGCTTGGAACAACAGTGACCATAAGCGGAGCGACTGCGGGGGCCAAGGGGGCGGCCGCCCCAGGCAGGGCCCACAGCCAGTGGGGGCCCCTGCAGCCTCACTGAGCTACATTCTCATTACCGTCAAAAAGAAAAAAAACCCACAAAAGTTTTAATAAGTGTTGTAATTCCTCATACTTCCCTAACTAGATGTTTTAAATGCGTGATGTTCTATATACAAACCTCCATGTCGGTAATCTAGTCTCTATCATGGGTTTTTTTTTTAAACAATTATTCATAACTATTATATGAAGTTTTCATGCTCAATATACCCACTTTTTAAAGACTATTACTGAAATCAACTATTTTCTTATTTTATTTGATATTTTTCTTTCATAATGATATTCAAAAAAATAAAAAAATAAAAAAAAATAAAAAATACTGATATTCAAATTGTCGAGATGATTGCAGGGTAATGTGTTGCCCAATGTCAAGTCGGTATTTGATTTGATCATGTGACCACGTTAATGTCTGTAATGTCTGATAGTTCAAGCGCAATATCTGAATATCATCAAATTTGCAAACTTAGGAGCAGTCATTCCATTCAAACATAAAAGCAGTAGTCAAAAAAGAAAAGAAGGAACTGGAGGAGAGGGTAGCAAAGCTACCAACACTAAGTTCATTAAGCTTCAAGCAGTTGCCGCGCAACGGACGACCCTTCCTCAAGCAGCAATGCAGCCAACAGGTAACAGATCAAGCTAAGCTAAAGTTTGACCCAAATAATGATAACGTCCACGGCTATTGTATTAATTTCAAAACAAGACGAGGATTTTGCTCAGTGCAGCTTTCGTCCGTCTCATCGCGTGCTTTTTCAAGTCACTTATGTCCTGTCTTTATGTCACCTTTATGTCAGATATTGCACTCGTGAGGTAATTGCACAGAAATGCAAGTTTTCGGACGTTTTAACTGACCCAATTATCGCTGTACAGGAATTCTTTCCAAGGTAATTGCCAATTTCATTTTCGTTTTCGTCCCAAAAATTTGACATTCACTTGTGCCTCTATGAAATATTACTGGCAGTATTAACTGCTAACAGTGGTATTTGTACAATGTTCTTCGCAGTAACCCAAATTTTACTGGCGGTATTAACTCCTAACAGTGGTATTCGTACAATGTTTTTCGCAGTAACCCTGGTACTGCCCGCACTGCCACACACTAGTATTTATGCATGTGCAGGTGACATGGTTTTGTTGTGCTGCGCATCGGAAAATGGGGCTCCCCAGAAAGCTAATCCATGGGTTCACGGCCGCTTTGCCAGAGTGCCCATGCCTAATGATCATTCAGCATTAGCTAATGAAAGACATGAATATATTGGAATATATCGATGGGCGAAAGCATCGTAACAACGATATCTTTAAGGTGTGCGAAAAGTGGCGAGAGACTGGTTTTGTGTTAACTGCTAAGTGCCAACCAAATTCAGCATCGCTGGAAAACTCTGAAGGCGGCATATTCCAAAGCGAAAAAAATAAAGGCAGTGGCTCTTTTTACGCCAGTCGTAATCTTATTCCAATTAGCTATTCTTACGAGCTTCCGTATGTTCATGCACTATGCAGGAAATCAGGACTTGGACCCATAGACTGATTTATGCAGTCTATGCTTATACAACGGCATTAACTATAATGTATCATCTGACGTTAGCTAGCGAGACGGCTGTAACATTACTTATGTTTTCTAGCGAGTTGCTTAATTTAGTTAACAGGTTAGGTAGAGTGTAATTTTAGGTTCAACGTTTGATCGCTAATATTTGGGGAACTGTCAGGTCGTCACTCTTCACAATCAATAGTCAGTAGTAATTAGTGTCGTGTAGAAGAGCTGATAGCTGCACAAAGTTCATCCTTGCAAGAAATTCTAGAGTACAAGTTGGCTAATAAGTTAGATGGCAAGCTGGCTAAGTTAGCTGGCTAATAACTAACCCTACCTAACTTGAGTAGAGGACATCCTGACTGTAACTTAAAGAAAGTAAGCCGGCTAGCTGGTCTAGTAATGATAACCACAAGGCACGCAGCGAAAGCGGGATATTTTCAACCCAGTTGAATAGCAGTTTTTTTCCGGGCCGAATTTCCTAATGTGTATGCGGATACGGAAGTTCATAAGAATAGCAAATTACAGTAAGTTCACGACTGGCGTAAAATAGCCACTGCCAAAAACAAAACAATACCAGCGGCCCTGATCTAGCCAGTTTCATTTATTTCGCGGTCATGGATGAAATTTTGGGACAGAGACCGCTGGCGATGGGAATGGCCAAGAAAGTGGAGTCGATGTCATCTTTAAAGCTCTAACTGAAGGCAACCAAAGCCATGACGATTACTTTCGAGCGGTATTTTTGCTGAAAACCCGATGTTGAGATTGGACCTAAGTGGTGGATATGCCAATTAACATGTAAACGGAATATTCCCATCACTCAGCGCATGTAAACAGCTTATTCGGAATATTACCTTAACCCAAATATGGACCTTAATCGAAATATGGTGTGCATGTAAACGCAGTCATTGTTTCGTCGACATTGTTTCATTTTCATGACAAGCTCTCTCTTCTCTTACCACCACTCAGACTACATAAACCCACAGTGAGAACCTGGGCAGAGGCGCTAATGTTTGCCTGTTGTTACGTCATATGATGCATTCTCCGGGAAAGGGGCGTTTTTTGGGAGAATTGGTACACTTTCTTCTCAATTTCTGCCCGTGGGTCTTGTAAAACATATTTATTTTATGTATTTCTTTTTAAATTGACATTTTCATACAAGATTATGTGTAAATTCAGTTATAAAATCAACTTGCAAGTTGCTCTTTAACAGATGTCTGGCAACCATACCCTATATGCTTTTGCTACCAAAGCACTGGCAACTTTTTTTTCCTCCCCCTTCCCTCTGAACAATTTGACTGACAAAGTGGCTTCACTGTATTTTTTGTTAAACATAAGTTTGCTTGGCTCAATAAGTGACGATTTGTGTTGGTTAGGATACAAAATGATGCAGACCTGTCCGTTATTTTATAGTTGACTGCAATGACTATCTGAGGGCTCCCTTGTAATGCTTCGCCCCCTCTGGGGTGAGAGCCTAGCTCCACCCCTGGCAGTGACCCTTCCAAGGAGTGGCTGGACTACCAAAATTCCTTCAAGAACACATTGATAGCTCATCTGGAAGGTCAGGAAAGCACCCAGTCTAACAATTAAAGAGCTTCACACCTCATGTGCTTCAGTTAAGGTCAGTGTTCACAATTCCACTATAGGAAACAGACAAAATAGCATCCATGCGAGAGTTTTAAGGCAAAAACCACTGCTGACCAAAATGAACATAAAGGCTTATCTCATTTGCCAAGAAACTTTTGGGAAAAAATTCTGTGGACTGGTGAGTTAAGAGAGGAACTTTTTGGAAGACATGGGTCCCGTTACATTTGCCTTACAGCTGACACAGCACTCCGCAATAGGAACATCATACCAACAGAAAAACACTGTGGTGGTAGTGTTGAGGTCTGGGGCTGCTTTACTGCTTCAGGACCTTGCCATAATTGAGGGAGCCATGAATTCTGCTCTCTACCAGAAAATCCAGAGGGAGAATGTCTGTTCATCATCTCATTGCACTCAAGCAGCCACTAATGCTTGACCGGGCACTTGTAGCTGTCTGAGCTGAGAATGCGCTGACCACGTTATCATTCGACAGCATGGTAATGTAATTGCCAGTGCTCGTGCACGGTGTAAAAAAGCAAGGACCGGTCTTCACTTAAGTTAGAGGAATCTCATGCCACAGCATCCTCCTGCATTGATAGGAACAGGTTGCTGTGATGGACAAAACTGTTCGGCTGTCTTTATTGTGGGATGAAAAGTGGGAAAAATAATAAAACAGGCCACTGCACCACATTTAATGTCATTGAAAACCCATGCGCAATTAAGTCAGGCCCTTATGAAATTATATTGTTCAATGTCACAATGATTAACACTGTCAGGAATTTTCAAAAAAAGCTGTAAATAAAATGTTGTCCTTATAAATACAAAAAACTGGCAAAAAGATTTAGTTTGCATAGGATAAACTCTTGACTGTTTCCCTTCATAGTGGTCTCTCTGTGATTTGGGGAAGCTAGAAATTCTTGGGCATGTTCAGTACTTAATCAGGCAGGTTTAAGACATTTCAATAGTCACTTCTTGACCTTAAAAATATAAAAAGCTGCAGCAGTGGGTGGGTTAATGAGGTCAGCAAGCCTACACTGTTGAGTGTTTCACACCAAAGTACTCATTTCATTCCACAGCATTCATGCTCCTCGCTGATTTCCATGTGGACAGCCATCACTTCATGCGGCAGATGACAGTGATAAATGGAGCATTTTGGCACCGCTGGAGCTGAAATAGACCCCTTCAATCCCCTCCTCTCCCCTTTCTACGTCTTTATGCAACAATACTACGATTATTTCCATATGACTGCAACCATTCCCCTTTATTTAAAACTGTAATTTGTTGTGACATAATACACTAAAGATTAAGAAAGTCATGTCCCTTCCAAAATCCAAAGAGCATGTTGTCCTCCTCTTGGAAATCTAGCAGAATAAGATCAAGAATTAGTGTTCATCTCAATGCTCAATATTAAACTTAACTTTTGCATCTCAAATTCTTTTTTCTATTTAAATCCATTGCATGTGTTTTCATGCACTGCATAAATTAAATTTGCTTTGGGGTTCAAAGAAGCAGTCAATTACAGTTTGCATCCAATATGCTTAGGTACTAAGTACTGGCTGCCTTCATTACAAAGTGCACAGAAAACTGCTCGTTCATGCAAAGTCACAAAAAATGTAAAAACCATCAAAAAGGACCAATACTCATATTCTGAGCTTGCTCATGTTCAGGTATCCTCTGCCCTCGTTCTGAACTTGCGATGGTTTCGACCAATGAGTTTTAAGATGCAGGGGCTGACAGGCGTGTGCTTTGGAGGAAAGCCGCAAACTGTCTCTCTCTCCTGAGCTGGCAATAGGGGGTTGTATACGAGCAAGCCTGGTACATAGTTTTCGGATCGGGCATTCCAAATTCGGGTGGGATTGGAGATGCCAAATTTATTGGAAAAAAAAAAAGGATCAATACTCAAGCTAGTTAACTTAAAGGATTGATTACCTGGTATTTACACCAGTTAGAAATAAGTGATTGGGTCTAAAAAATAATGTTTTGCAGTAATTTGCAAAAATTACGCAATATTCATATTTATTTTGCCCTTTATCAAGCCCACCTTGCTCTCGCGAGAAAATTTCGAGATTTTGACTCGGCCGGAAGATAGAGGCATGGGTGGGCGGAGGGGATGGTGCGAGGGAAGAGGGTGGGAGGAGGGAGGAGTGGCTTGAAAGCACAGCCATAGCTGTGATTGAGGGTCAATGATTCTGCCTGCTCCCTCCAGTTGCCGCCAGAAGACAGAATTTCCAATACATTCCAGGTCTCTCTTATCAGGTTGGTGACTGCTGGTCTGTTGGCGGAGACAGTCCCCCCTGATGACCCACCCCCTGCCCTGGAGGTCAACTGAACCCCTGCCTACTGGGTACGCTCCCTACTAGACTCCAGACGTCACGGGGACAAACTCCTGTACCTGGTGGACTGGGAGGGATGTGGACGGGAGGAGAGTAGTTGGGTAGCTGAGCAGGACATCCTGGACCCCCAGCTTCTCACGGAATTCCATCACAACCATCCAGGTCTGTCCGCTCCTTAACCCCGGGGTGGCCCTACCGGCCAGGAGTCATGCCTCAGGGAGGGGGGTGGGGGTACTGTCATGCCATGCCTCCAAATGTCAGCATCTCTGGAATTCTGAGGAACTGACCTGCTCCAGCAATTACAACACATCAGGTCCACCGGTCTCCTATTAATCTATTATCATTGTAAACCACATACAGTAGCAGTCAAAAGTTTGGACATACTTTGCTAATGTCACAGCGCTCTGTTTTTAGAGAAATTTAACCAGCTGAACTTTTCTATATAATCTCAAATGGATTCTGGTAAGAGGTAAACAGTCAGAAGTTATAAGTGAATAATTTTCTTGTTTGAATAGTGTCCAAAATCCAGAATTCTCAGAGAAGCCATATTTTGCAAAGTAAGCAGACAAACAAGCTCTTTCTTTTTCCAAACAAGCTCTTTCCATTTTCCAAAAGCCAAATTAAACACAAGCTGTTTTGGAATTAATTGGGCAAAAAAGTCGATGAAAAGCAAACCACAAGTGCAGCGCATCTTTGGGAACTTAGACTGCTGCTCAACAGCCAACTCATTATACACTGTAAAAAATGAAAGATGAAAATACTAGGTAATATGAATTTACTTATTTTAAGACTTAAAGCACTTATTTCTATCACCATTTTTCTTAGGAAGACAAAAAAATTGTCCTTGATTTGAGGTCATTTTGACAAGCTTGCCAATGGAATAAGAAAATTTTCACTTGTCAAGCAAATAGTAGCTTAAAAAAAGCAACAATTTTGACTTATTCAAAATCCAGGAGATGAGCGTGTTGCAGCATATGAGAACCCAGTGAGATACTATGAACAGTAAAAGCGTTAAACTAGTTAATAGTAAAGCACAGGTAAGAATGTAACGAAAGCAGGAAGCATGCGAGTTAAATCCCTGTCTAAATTAGTAATGATTAGTACGTGCCTGTCTAATGAAAACACCCCCCGTGACTGATTAGTAACTTGTTAGTGATCAATTAAAATAATTAACGAGTCAGGGATTGGCCTGCCCCTCAAAACATTAAGGAGGTGCAACGGTTTTTGGGGTTTGCTAATTTTTTTAGGAGGTTTATCTATAATTTTAGCGTGGTAGCTGCCCCCATTTTCGTGCTCACAAAGAAAAATACCTCTTCGTCGTTTGCTTGATCTCCAGCAGCTGAAGCTGCTTTTCAGGAGTTAAAGAAATGATTTAGCTCAGAGCCCATTCTCGTTTTGCCCGACCCTTCCCTCCCATTTGTTGTGGAGGTGGATGCGTCGGAAGTCGGGGTGGGCGCCATTTTGTCACAGCGCTCCCTTCGGGACAATAAGTTGCACCCATGCACCTACTTCTCTCGGTCGTTGTTGGCGGCCGAACGGAATTACAGCATTGGTGACCAGGAGTTGTTGGCTGTCAAGTTGGTGTTAGAAGAATGGCGCCATTGGTTGGAGGGGGCTGAACATCCATTTGTGGTTTGGACGGATCATAAAAATCTCCAATACATCAAACAGACAAAACAACGTAATTCTCGGCAGCGCGGTGGTAGTTGTTTTTCAACCGCTTTAACTTTACGTTAACCTATCGCTCGGGTTCTAAAAACATCAAGCCCGACGCTTTGTCGCGGATTCACGACCGCTCTGGTCGCGACCCCATTCCTGAGCTGGTTATCCCGGCAGCTCAGATTGTGGCTCCTATTCAGTGGGACGTTGAGTCTGTTGTGCGGAAGGCGTTGAGAGATGATCCCGGTCCTGGTGGGGAGCCGCCTGGCTGTTTGTTCTGTTGGCAGCACGGTCCCAAGTTCTCCAGTGGGGGCACTCTTCCCGTCTGGCGGGTCACCCGGGGGTTCATCAGACCAAGCAGTTCTTGGCCTGACGTTTTTGGTGGCCCAGCATGATTGAGGACATCCGGGAGTTTGTTGCGGCGTACTGTATCTGCGCCAGGAACAAGACTTCCCATCTCCCCCCCTTTGGTCTGCTGCGGCCGTTGCCCGTCCCTAAGCGCCCGTGGAGCCATATCGCTCTTGATTTTGTTATGGGGCTGCCTGTTTCTGAAGGCAGCACGGTCATCTTGGTCATGGTCGACCGTTTTTCTTAGGCCGCCCATTTTATCGCGCTGCCCAAGCTGCCTTCGGCGTGGGAGACGGCCCTTCTTGTTGTGGACCATGTTTTCCGGCTGCATGGTCTCCCTCAAGATGTGGTTTCTGACAGCGGCCCTCAATTTACAGCTAAATTCTGGCGTGCGTTTTGCAACCAGTTGGGGGCCACCATGAGCCTTTCCTCTGGTTTCCACCCAGAGACCAACGGGCAGACAGAGCGAACCAACCAGTTGTTGGAGAATACTCTTCGATGTTTAGCGGCTGACAACCCATCTTTGTGTGGTCGATTTTTAGCATAGGCCGAATATTCCCACAATTCACTGGGTAACTCCTCCACAGGCCTTTCCCCGTTTGAATCTCAGTTGGGTTATCAGCCTCCGCTGTTTCCTGAGACTGACAGGGATTCAAAGGTTCCTTCGGTCAATCACTTTGTTCGGCGTTGTCGGTCAGTTTGGGCCAGGGTCCGTTCCTCTTTGTTGCGCTCTGGATGGAAACAAAAGACCGCCGCAGATAGAAGGCCCTGTTCGGCTCCATCTTATCGGGTTGGCCAAAAGGTTTGGCTTTCCACGTGGGACCTGTCCTTGAGAGTGGAGTCACGGAAGTTGGCTCCCCGCACAATTGGTTCTTTTAAGATTGTGCAAAGGCTCAATCCTGTCACAGTCCGGTTGAAGCTCCCTAGATCCTTGCGCATCCACCCCTCTTTTCATGTCTCCAGGCTCAAACCTGTTAGCACTTGCGTCCTGGCTCTGGTCGACAAACCTCCGCCGCCATCACGGATAATTGAAGGGGGGCCTGTTTACACTGTGCGTCGTATTTTAGCTGAGAGGCATGTGGGTCGTGGGGCTCAGTTTTTAGTCAACTGGGAGGGTTATGGTCCTGAGGAGCGGTGCTGGGTTCCTTCTCGGGATATCCTGGATCCCACCCTTATCTCAGAGTTCTGTGCACGGGGTTCTCTGGGAAGTTCTGGAGCTGTTCCTTAGAGGGCGGGGTCCTGTCATGGTTTGTGAGGTGTGCGTGTGGTTTGGACTTTTCTTTGTGGCTCTCATCCCGGGATGATATCGAATTCCTTGGCTATCAGATGCTTTACCCAGCTGGCTGATTGAGCTGGGGCGGCATGCTCCCGGACTCTATATAAGCAGGAAGTCTGGTACACCCCCTTCGCTAGAGTGCCTTCGCACTGTAGCCGAAGATATCTAGTCAGGTTTTGTATGACTTTCTATCTTCTGATTATTGGAGTTTCTTCTCCCTTTTTTCTATCTTGCTTTGCTTTCGTGTTTCTGATTATTATACATCCTTTGGAAGCGCGAGTACTTTTGTTCGGTCCGTATTATTCTCAGTGTTTGTACTGTGTCCGTGCTGCTCACTTTCTCTCTGGTTGTTGTGTTTGGCCTCCTAATTCTACCGGCCATTACAATAGCCTGACAAATGGGTTGGAGCAGTGGTTCCCAAACTTGGTTCTGGAGAGAGCCAGATCTGGGAGTAGTATCTAGCAATCAAGCTGGGACATCCAGGCCAACTAAGTCTGGCCAGCGAGCCCGGTCAGGGTCTGGTGCTTTTGCTAGTCCAGCTGGTCTCAGGCGAAAGCGAACAACCACATTGTCCAGTACTACAATTCACAAGTGGTTCAAGACAAATTCTTGTTTAAAAAAAAAAGTGAGCCATACATCATAAAATTCTAAAGTATACTTAATACTGGTCAAATAATCAAAATAATATAGGCAATACAAGTCAATAGAGTATGTACATCATAACATTATCATAGAGTCTTTTTTTATGCCAATAAAGAAATTACTAGTCAGGAATCTCAGAGGATTATAAAATTGCATACAAGAATCTTGGGAAGATACCAGTCAAGATTAATGATATATCATGTCCATTTGAATAATATGTACAAGACCAACGTGTTTTTACTGTTTATGATATTTGTTTCTAAATGCAAGGATGTCATAAAGTGAGGAGAGATGTGACACTCTTTGCAGTAAGATGTCAATGAAAAAGAGATTGGTGAAGAAGTACAAAACCTGTGAAATGTTTGATTTCTCGGATGTAACCAGATATCACAAGTGGAAAAGTATGATACTGCAATTTTCATGCAATACAGTTGCACTCCCAGCATGCATTAGAATGCTTCTCAGACCATCTGAATTTTTTAAAAATTTCCGGGGGTATGGTGGGGGGTGCAGGAGGGGCAACCTCGTCCTGCATCTACCCCCACTCTTGCATTCCGCCCTTGGGCAGCCGCTTGTTTGGTGATCCACTGAAAAGGTTCAGTCAAAATGTTTTTTCTCACTTGCACCCATGTAAAATATCGGTCTGTATTTTTAAATTCTGAACTCATGTAGCTCATGAAAAATTGCAGATTTGCCTTAATTAACTAGTTCAGTCGGGACACTTATGTCAGATTTAACCATTTATTGCAGGACGACCTGCATTTGAGTTTGGCAGTGACTCTGCTCGAGTGATGCTATGGAAAAATCTGAGCAAGCATGACACAGACAGTGCCTGAGAGCACAACCCCCCGGCAGAGCCTGAGATTTTTTTGAATCTCATAAATGTTTAAGTTATTGAACATGATATTAGCACGTGCTGCTTATGATGAACACTGATAATTATAAAGGAGGAGGCTGGGAAGGTGGAGGAAGATGAGAAACAGATTTCATAGTAACCCAAGCATGAGCGGTGTAGAGGGCACAGCTCATACTTGAAGTTTAATGAGGAAATGAAGGAACACTGCCTGGGTCATAAAAGCTCACCAGTTAGGTGGGTTAAGATAAAGTTAAGAATGATTGAATAGAAACAGGCTTGTGACCAGCCTGACTACCGTGCCTGACTGATCTTACGCTATAAAGCTCCATTTTGTGCTGCTCTTTAAGCAGTAAGGCATGAGATTTCGTTCTATATTCTGAAAGTATTCACAGCTAAAGGGCGATACTTAGGCACAATGCACCACAGAGTGACAGAGTAAAGATGGCAAAAATCCAACTAAATGCAAAAGATCCACAAAAGATGGATATATTCTATTTTCTATTGTATTATTTTTTATATTATATGACACTCTTTTATACTGGTTGAACATGCACCTTTTCAGTGGATGTTATGGAAGATGTCACTCGGACTTAACTAGGATGAAAATAGTAGCATAAAATCAGCACTGGAGCTTTGAGTCTTTTTGTATTGTTATATTGCACTTTTTATTGTGTTTGTTTGAGAAATAAATAAACTGTTGTGGTGTGTCTAATGGCCTTTGTCCGTATATTGCAGTTGCAGGCTTCAGATGCAGGGGCTCCAAATCCCAATCTCCATCAAAATGGCTGGAGCCTGCCCTCTGCAGAGTAGTCAGAGCTCATAATTATCCCTGTCCACTGTCAAAAACACCAACAATGAGCATGCGACGACTGGAACTTGAGTTTGCAATAATGGAAAAAGGTTACCAGTCACAATATTTGTCCTGTTTTTTTACATCATGTGCACTGGTTAGCATAGTGTTAGCCAGCCGCCCGTCTCCCCGTCTTTGAGACGAGCAATGTTTACCTGAGACGCTGAGACGGGTAAGTCTGATTTGAGACGGGTCCGGCCGTTTCCAGCATTAAATTGCCTATATGTGAGAAGGGCGAGCATTTGTATAGATAACAATGGTTGTCCAGAAAATCTGCGGAGTCGACTTGACTTCAATTCTTGAGTGAACTGAAGTGTGTAGGCCGTGCACGAAATTGGGCTCAAGTATAAACTCATTAACATGTGACCAATCCGCGCACATCTGTCTTATCTGTGCCCCACACATTGGCTCCATAGCCAAGTCTCATAGCGTGTGTGCGCAACTGGGCATTGTCCGCTTGTACAAGACAGTGGCGTAGCCAGAACTGAAAATCGGGTGTGCCAGGAACATCCCTTTACAACTTCTATTAGTCCTGACTTGTTCGCAATCATCTTTCCTAATGAACTGTGCATTCACTCTAAAAACACTCCTCTCTATCAGGTGTTGCTAGTTCTCCTCGTGAAAGATGGAAATCATTCGTTTGGACGCGCTTTTTTTTTGCCTTTCAATCAGCCATTCTCAAACTTGCGTACAGGTGTTTCTCATCTTTGTCTTTGATTTAATTCCAACAATGTAAGTGATCATGAAGAGCATGTTTGATCGCCTGATGTGCCAAAAAAATGTAGTGCGGAAGATCCAGAGCAGTTTCGTAAAGCGTGCGGTTACGAGTAAATTATTTTTCTGAACTGAGTTTAGCCTATTATTTTGTCACACTTGGATCGCATTAAGAAAAACGTCGTGTCTATAATTGCCAATAGTGTATTGTTATAATTGTAACAACGTTTTAATTAAGGAAAATGATTGAGAACAAGTCAGCAGCAATAATTGTTCAACCACGTCCAAACGAATGATTGTCATCTTACCTTCACGAGGAGAACTAGCAACACTTGATAGTGTGGATTGTTTTTGGAGTGAATGTATTGTTCATTAGGAAAGATGATTGCGAACAAGTCAGGACTAATAGACGTTGTAAAGTGATGTTCCTGGCACACCCATTATAACCAGCAAATTTTTTATTGTTTTTTTGCTATGAACCTACAGGTTCAAACACATCATTCAAACAAATTTTGAGGCAGTTTTTTTCTGAATATAGAACCCCAATTCCGAAATAGTTGGGACAAAGTGTAAATTGTGAATAAGATCAAAACGCAATGACTTTGAAATCACACCAGCCAGTATTTTATTCACAGTAGAAGAGTTAACATAGCAAATGTTGAAACTGAGACATTTTACAATTTTATCCAGAAAATGAGCTCATTTCAAATTTGATGGTTGCTAGAGGTCTCAAAAAAGTTGGGACAGGGGCCTGTTTACTATGGTGTGGCATCCCTTCTTCTTTTTAACATAGAGTGGAGGGGTCTGGGCATTGAGGAGACAAGTTTCTTGAGTTTAGCCATTGGAATTTGATCCCATTCTTGTTTAATACAGGCTTCCAGCTGCTGGAGAATTTTGGGTCTCCTTTGATGGACTTTTCGTTTAACTATGCGCCACGTGTTCTCAATCAGTGAAAGATCAGGACTGCAGGCAGGCCAGTTCAGCACAGGGACTCTTCTACTACGAAGCCATGCTGTTGTAATAGCTGCAGTATGTGGCTTTGCATTGTCCTGCTGAAATACACAAGGCCCTCCTTGGAATAGATGTTGTCTGGAGGGGAGCATATGTTGCTCTAAAACCTTTATATACCTTTCAGCATTCATGGTGCTTTTTAAAACATGCAAGTGTCCCACACCATATGCACTAATGCATCCCCATATCATCAGAGATGCTGGCTTTTGAACTGAATGCTGATAACAGGAGGGTGGTCTTTCTCCTCTTTAGCCCGGAGGACACAATGCCCATGATTTTCAACAAGAATGTCAAAATTGGACTCTTCTGATGACAGGATACTTTGCCACTTTGCTACAGTCCATTTTAAATGAGCCTTGGCCCACAGAACATGGTGGCGCTTCTGGATCATGCTCAACAATGGCTTCCTTTTTGCATGATAGAGTTTTAGGTGGCATCTGTGGATGGCATGGCGGACTGTGTTTACAGACAGTGGTTTCTTTAAGTGTTCCTGGGCCCATTTAGTAATGTCAATGACAGAATCATGCCGGTGAGTGATGCAGTGGCGTTTGAGGGCCCGAAGATTAAGGGCATCCAGTAAAGGTCTTCGGCTTTGTCCCTTACACACAGAGATTTTTCCAGTTTCTCTGAATGTTTTGATGATGTTATGCACTGTCGTTGATGATACCTTCAAAGCCTTTGCAATTTGATGTTGAGGAACATTGTTTTTAAAGTATTCCACAATTTTTTTTTATGCAAGCCTGCACGGGCTGGAGAGCCTCTGGCCATCTTTACTTCTGGGATACTCAGCCTCTCTAAGACATCCCTTTTATAGCCAATCATGTTACAAACCTGATGCCAGTTAATGTAATTACTTGCTAAATGTTCTTTCAGCTGATTCTTTTATCTATTAATTTCTTTTTCAGCCCTTTCTTGCCTGTGTCCCAACTTTTTCGAGACCTGTTGCAGCCAGAAAATTTGAAATGAGCTCATTTTGTGGATAAAAATGTAAAATGTCTCAGTTTCAACATTTGAAATGTTATTTATGTTCTATTGTAATAAATTCGGGCTCATTTGATCTGAAAGTCATTGCATTTTGATTTTATTCACTTATTTACACTTCGTCCCAACTATTTCGGAATTGGGGTTGTAGATACAAAGTACATGAAATAGTGTTGAGGTCCCTGTGGACCCCAGGTGTACAGATTAATCAGTCTGGGCATGTGTAATGGTAAGGATTAATGGAGTGAAATTCTGAGGTATGTTCTTCCAAGAAGCCCTGGGTCCGGGCATTCATATGGATTTCACTGAGCTGATTTGGGGGAACACGGAAGACAAAGAGCATATCAGACAAGTGATCATTATGTTTTGGCCATCAGTGTATGCACGTTTTGCTGAGCAAAATGGTCCCAATTGGATCATATGAACGTTGAAAAATTCAATGAACACTAAAGTTGTTACCACGCATAAAAGTGGAAAGCATGAAAGAGAGGATTCCCCCCCCAAAGAGTAAAATAACAGGACATTCAATCTTCATTCCTCACAAATAGGTTTTGGCCTATCTCATGTTTTGCACCCAGACAGAAATGTGTAAATACATACGTAAAACATTCTGTGCTTTAAAAATATTGACAATGCTGTATGTATAGTCTTTGATTATTTGTTGTGTATTTAAAATTTGCATGGCTGCTGAATCAGCTGAGTGATTTATAACACACTTGGCAGTGAAGTGGTGTAATTTTGTTGAAAGGAGACGAGCAAACATTCAGTGTCTCAAAACTCCCCAGCCTGTCGCATACTTTATCATAAAGTAATAGCTGGAATAACATTTTTTGCAGAGGTGATGTTATTTTTTAACTCAGAATCCAGGCAACCCCTGTGCTTATTACTTATTCACACTTATGGTTCTGCATCCAAGCGTGAAGGGCCTTCCTGCCTTAACACAGCTCTTGTTCCATCCCCACATGGTCATGAGTGAAATGCATTCTTGAAATCCTGAATAACATGCATGTTCATTCCTCCAGTGTTGAATGAATAACAAGTCCCTTCTTTCAAAGTGCTCATAGGGCTCTGTGTAAGTTTACCTGCAGTTATTATCCATGAATATTTGCAGACCTGAGATAAACAGAGAGAATATTTATTAAATACACTCAGAAATGAAAGTTTCGCGACACCTGATATAAATGCACAATAAATGATTTAACAACAGTGAAATGGGTATGTAATTGTCTCGGCCATTACAAAGAACACTTAGACACTCATAAATGCCTGACAGTTACAACTCAAATCAGTGAGATGAATAAATATCACTCAGAATGCAAGGGGGTGGGCAGACCAGTTTCCCACAAGACTTTTACTATCTCTCAGCAGCGAGTGTGATGCCACCTGTTCAATTGCGACGCAATGTTTACTCATGCTTCTAATGAGATCCCTGATCTCGCAAACAGTGATGGTTGCCCATTCTTGCTGAAGTGCAAGGCCAAGGTCATGGATGTTATGGATGTGGGGATGGTTCTTCCTTAAGCATCTCCCTAGAATATCCCAGGCATGTGGAATAGCAGCAAGATCTGGAGAGCTGGCCGATCAGTCAAGAACTGAATGTGGTGTCACTGCAACAGATTTCGAGTTAGCTGAGCAGTGTGGGGGTGAACATTGTCTCGTTGAAAGATGTGTCCGGGGTGTGTGCTCATGAACAGTAGAATCACTGGTGTTATCACCTGATCACAATATCATTAAGCAGTCAGAGTGTTATTCACGACAATGACGTCTGTTTTCCCACCCCAGTGGATCCCTCCCCAAACCATGACACTACTGCCCCCATATCTGTCACGCTCAATGACTTTATCAGCATCAAATCTCTCCCCATGGTGTCATCAGACACAGGTTCTTCAATCTAAAAACAAAAGGCAAAGGCAAAAACGTGATTAGTCTCTGAATAACACTTGCCTCCATTTTGCCTGCCGCCATCTTTGGTGGACCCGTGTCCAGGTCATCCATCCTTGGATGTGATGTGGCGTTAATGGAATGGCCCTGAGGGGACATAGGGTTTGCAAATCGATTGCACTTAAATAATTGCGGACAAGCTGTACATGCACTTGTGTTCCACTCGTGTTCCTGTGACTCGACTAAGAACTAGAGCAAGTTCCAATGCACTTGTCATTCAGTTACGTGGTGATGACGTTACGATGAAGCGATCTTCACCTGCCGTTGTTTTATGTGGTCTCCCACAGCAAGGTCAGTCTTTGGTGGTCAAAGTCTGTACCAAACTTGCCCGAAGACATGAAATGTGGTGGACGTTAAAGTGCTGCCCAACTTGTCGGTAGCTCATTCCTTCCCTCAACATGCTAATGGCTTCATGTCTGGCATTTCCAGACATTCCTCTGAAATGCCCGATAATTTTGATTTTGCGCTTTTCAGTGTTTTTCATTCAACAAAGAACATCCCTAATGTGTCAACCAGGTTTTGACAGGATTCATGTGTGCTACCAATTGCACAAAATTATTTGCAAACTACTTGTAAATGAAAATTGGACCAGGATTCAGTGTAACTTAGTGTGTTGGTGCGATATGTTCTGTTTAGGAAGACTACATAGTTTGCCATTTCATTATATTTTCTTTTTATCAACAATGCTTAAACTTTGCTAATTGCTAAATTTCCATTCCTGAGTACAACACCACTGAGAAGTAAAATATGAGTTTACACAGTTTGCTGAACAACCGATGAACTTACTTACTGAGGATGCTTCACCATCAAGGGATGAAGGATAAGCGCTAAGGCTGAGGGTTGATCATGAAGTTTTAACACAGTTTAATGAATTTTGGACCACTCCCAAAGTGGAGGAGAGTATTCGGTGGAACGACGGATAGGGGATCGGGGCGAATGAGATGTTGTAAGGACTTGGTCTGTGATTGTGCGAACGTTGGGAGCCCCAGGTGGCAAGACTCAGGGTGGGGCTCGCGTCTCTCGTTGGAGTCCGCGTAGGCTCCTAAACCCCCCCGGGGTCCCAGGTGGTGGCTGTTTCTTGCTTCTCTCTTGGAGAGGGGAAGGGTGGGAGGGACGTAAAAGCGATACGAATGGGGATTGTGGGATTGTAGGTGGTATATATAGGAATAAGGACGAATAGGAAGGCGCATTGGGAGTGGTCCTGTTCATTAACCTATGTGATCGGGAGCTCCCTTTAATGAATTATGGACCACTCCCAAAGTGGAGGAGAGTATTCGGTGGAACGACGAATTGGGGAGCGGGGTGAATGAGATGTTGTAAGGACTTGGTCTGTGATTGTGCGAACGTTGGGAGCCCCAGGTGGCGAGACTCAGGGTGGGGCTCGCGTCTCTTGTCGGAGTCTGTGTAGGCTCCTAAGCCCCCAAAAAGTGCTAATGAATCAGCGAGAGATGGGCTCTACGTACGTTGTCATTATTGCGAATATAGCTTGCGTAAGAGTTTGATGTCCAGCAGCCGAGAATTTTAATTAGGTGGTCCGGAACTCCCTGCTTGGATGCTGTAGGCAGCACTGATGCGAAAAAAAAATGCCCGGATAAGTATTTGGGCGGAATATTGGATCTAATTAGAACATGACGGAAATGGTAGAGGAACCTGTGCGAGTGGCGACGGCCCTGTGTCGGTCATGAATAATGGGTCTTGGGGAGAAACGTGGTTATTGTACCTCGAGGTGACGTAGTTTGATATTGGCTCGAACGGACAGAGGGCAGAGTGTAGGCGAAATATGAAATAGGCTGAGAAATGCCGAACTGATCCGTTTTACTTCTTTTTATCTTGAGCATAAGTAGAATGAGATGTCGTTTAGGCTGGCGTGACGAGAAGAATTGTAATTCCCAAAGAGCGGAGTGAACTCGGAACATCTCGAGAAACCTAAGGCCAATAGGAACACAGCCTCTAGAGTGGAATCCATGGATGGAGGATGGTACCCTAAGCACAGTGTCGGGACGCAGCGAGAGGTCTGCCATCAGAGGTAGACGTTTGGACAGAGCGGGAGGTTCTTGTTTATGTAAACCTTTCAGTAGTGTTTTGTACGGTCGCGAAAAGTGAAGGAACCAGAGTGGGGGGAATGTCCTTGTGCGGTGCTAAGCGTCTGAATCTCTCCCAGGAGAGATGAGAAACGGCGTCACCGATGGCATTTTACGGTTGGGAAAATGTGCAGCTTTGAGCATGGTCTGGTGTTTTGCGGAAATTAGAGTTAGTTTCCTGAGAAATGGCATGAACGAGAGGGAGGGGGAACGGCCTTTGTTTGCGATGTCTGCTGTGGTCAAGTTGTCATACTGTACAGTTATACATTTGGCGACCTGTTTGTGACCCCGAATGAGGGAGGAAATGATGATGGGATAAGGTGAGGCGAACAACTCCAAAGGAACCCCCAAAAATTTGGGTCGAGTGGGACGACCCTAAGCGTTTGCGATATCGGCTTAAGCCAACCAGGCGCCGCAACCGGCGAGGCGGATGAGAGTGGTGAGACGAAGGACAGTCAGTAAAGGGTTAACCACTGTTGGGCAAGCGGCCAATCAGATTGCACGGACCGATGTGCTTGAGCGTGGAGACGGCAGATGGACAGTGTGCAGGCAAGGCAGGATGGTGGACTGTGAGGCTGAAAGTCGGCCGAGAGCGTGAACCTTGCCACTGCTAGTGGCCGTGAGGTGGATACGCGTAGTTTTCCGTGAATGTTTGCCGATGAGGCAAAGTGCACCAATAAACGAAGTGCTAGTGAAGCTTTAGTGAGCTGCGCCACTGCGAGTGGCTGTGAGGTGGATACGTGTGCAGTATCCGTGAATGTTTGCCGACCAGGCTAAGTGCACCCATAGGCAAAGTGCTGGCGAAGGGCTAGAGAGCTGCGCCACTGCGAGTGGCCGTGACGTGGATATGCGTAGTATCTGTGAATGTTTCCCAGCAAGGCAAAGTGCACTAATAGCCGAAGCGCTAGTGAACCGCGCCACTGCAAGTGGCTGTGAGGTGGATACGCGTGCAGTATCCGTGAATGTTTGCTGACAAGGCAAAGTGCACCCATAGCCAAAGCGCTAGTGAGCTGCGCCACTGCGAGTGGCCGTGAGGTGGATACACGTAGTATCCGTGAATGTTTGCCGATGAGGCAAAGTGCACTAATAACTGAAGCGCTAGCGAAGCGCTAATGGGCTGCGCCAATGCGAGGGGCCGTGAGGTGGATACACGTGCAGTATCCGTGAATGTTTGCCAGCAAGGCAAAGAACAGTAGCATTTGTAATCATTAGACAATTTTGGAATAAACATTGCAATCATTCGACAGCACCATGAATGCATGACGTTTAACTTGTGAAGAACGCAATGTGCATATATAGCAAGAGTTGCTCGGACTAATTGGTAGACCCGACGAAAGTCTAATTTATTTTTGAAAGCCTTGTTATACATTGCACTACAAAATTATATGGCGTTTTCTTCCGCACATCGATGACTACAAAAAATATTGATATGTCTTTATCATTTCTGTGCTCATGTAGCTCGTGAAACAACACAGATTTGCGTAAATTTGTTTGCGAGGCTCGTAGAGCAATAAGCCATGAGAATCCGTTCTACAGTCTGAATGAAGCGACAGCTAAATGGCGTTGTTAGGTACGACAGCTGAGTGATGGCGAATATAATTGCTGCGAAGTCAGCGAAAGTTTCGGATTTTTGCAGATTGTCAGCCTTGTGGAGTCACATCAATTATACATAGCCAACAGGCAATCGCTTACCGTACAGCCGAAGCATAAAGCGAGATCGAGAATGAGTGTAAGGTAATCGTCCACTTCTTGCCTACGATGAGGGAAGGACTGGTGGATTGTGTCTCGGTAGAGCGGGACGGTGAATGGCGAACTTGATTCGCGACTGAAGTATGAATGCGGAAATAGGGGCAATAAGTATGTGGTATTGATGAAAACCCAAACCACCTAAGCGTAAGGTGAGATCGAGAACGAGTGTAAGATAATCGTCCATTTCTTGCCTCTGTTGAGACAGGACTGGTGGATTGAGTCTCGGTAGAGTGGGACGGCGAATGCCGAAATTGGCTCGCGTGAGCTCCTCGCAACAAGCGGGGGTCAGGTGTTTGAGCTGTGCGGGGTCGATGACGGTTTGGATTTTTTTTTAATGACTAAAATATGAATGCAGAAATAGGATTGTTGAATGAGCTGGGCCAGGTCGACCTGCATTCCCAATAAAATCTGCTAAGTGTTTGGGATAACGGCGAAGGGTTTGGAATAGGCTACGAGGGGCGTATGGGAGGTAGGGCGGTGGCTAATGTGTGCTGAAACTGTGGTAAGGGGAAACTGCGAGGGGCCGGCTGAAGTAGTTGATGGGAGGTGCAGACCTGCAGGAGGAAGCACAGAATTAGTGACATGGGAAACAGGGAAGGGGAGGGGGCGGTAGGGAAGAGACAAGCGGATGAGGCAACAGCTGGTGCTTCTTCGGGTGTAGGTGGGTTAACACCGGAACTGCTGGAGCCTTGGAGAATTTGTTTGTGGGCTGCAGGAGCATAGGAGCTGGGTTTTGTCTGGCGGAAGGGATAGGGGGAGGGGGGACAGGACGCATGTGTACAAGGCAAAAGTGCAGCCTGCGAACACAGGGACGAAACGGGACAAAAAAAGACCAAAGAGGTCGTAAACGGAGGGAGCAGTCACGGGGAGGGGAGACTGGCTGGTTTGCGGAAGGAATCTGCGCCGAATCTGGAGCGGGAAGGACGTCACCGAGCGTGATGACGTTGGCGCTGGGGGACGTTGATCGCGGAACCTGGAAGTGCTGTGTGGTCTGCACACGTCCAGTCTGCGCATGGGGAGGATCAGCTGCATTGCTGGGGAAATCGGTGTTTAGTTTTTAGTAGTCTGGCCTAGTTGTCGGAGCAGTTGAAGGGGATTTTCTTCTGCTTGAGCGCCCAATGGAGTCTGGCGATGGTGCAGCGTGGAGCCTCGGATGATCTTGGAGTGCGAGCCATGGTAAGCCTTGCTTGGGAGCAGCGGGCTCTTGCCTCTGGGCGCCGCGGTTGACGAGGGGCGTAGCTGCTGTGAGACGGCGCTGAAGACCGCCGGCTGGAATTCCTGGCACGGAGCCCGAAACAGGGAAACGGCCTCGGTCGTCATCGCGGGGGGAGCGTGGTTTGGAATATGAGCACCCTGGTTGGGGCGAGCAGGTGATGCTTCGTGGTGGAGGTACGAAGATGGCGGAGCACAGGCAGGTGCGCGGAGGAGAAACGGGGGTTGTGGGAATGGATTGAGAAGGTTCCTCTGGAGCATCAGAGTCTTGGAATTATTCTGAGGGACTCAGTAGGATTTCGGGTTTCGTGCTTCGGGTAAGCGAACTCTTGCTGTGCGCTGGCTGTCTGGTTAGCCAGTAAACGATGTAGAAACGAGAAGACCGGGGATCGTGGGAATGTAGGTGGTATATATAGGCGTAAGGACGAATAGGAAGTCGCATTGGGAGTGGTCCTGTTCATTAACCTACGTTATCGGGAACTTCCTATCATTGATTTAAAAAAAAGTATATTATGCTGTCCTCCTTGAAATGTAGCAACCTCGATTTGACAGCTAGCTAAACTCCTTTCACAAAAGAAAAGATGAGAGTCAGGATATAGCTTTCTGGCTCCAAACTATATTACAGACTCAGGTGCCTGATCATGTGAAATGGAGTGAAACTGAAAGAAAAATAGAATACAGTACAATCACTGTAATGCTTGCTATACACAAAAGTATCAAAATGTACAACCATGCTATGCTCTGAAATAAACTGTAGACAATATAACTAATAACATTGAAACCCATATAAACTGTAGGCAATTAGCTGTTTCATACACACATCAATAGTAGAAAAGGCTAAACTCTAAACGGTAATGGATAAATATACAATATTGGCAGCAATTCACTTAAGAAGCCATCATGGCTGACCAAAATACTAGCATGGAAACAATACTTTCAAAGATTACTTTAGCAATATAACTTTCACGTAAAACTCACTAATATATGTTGCTGAACTGCTTATTGATAAATCTTAACTTCCAGACAATGCTTTCTATGTTGCAAAAACAAGATAGCAACAGATTAACTTCTGGCTTGGCTGCAAACAACTCTGGACTACATGTGCCTCTTCCTGTTTACCCAAAAGTGGTACTGTTGATCTCCAAAGCTGTACAGGGCACCAAAGAGCACAGAATTACAATATTTAAATCCCCGGAGGACAGAACACTGCCCACCTGGCCCTCATGAGGCTACTGTTACATGTTGCACTAAACACTGCTTCATTGCTTGGTCTTCTTTCCTAGCAAAAGGAGGATAACCTGTGTGATGGGTCTCTGGAAGGTCCATGGGGTACCCTTATTGGTAGTCTTGAGCTCCACCTTGCGCAGCTTTCCATCAGCACTGGGAAAAGTTGCGGTGACTAGCGCCATAGGCCAGTGGTTGCGTGCTACTTGATCATCCTTCAGGTGTACCTCATCTCCTGCCTTCAGGTTGCGACGAGGCTCATTCCATTTTTGCTGACTCTGCAGGTATTCTTTCCTCCATCTCCTCCAAAACCTGTCTGCAAGGGTTTGCACTATCTCCACTGGCTCCTGAATAAGTCCACATTTGTGAAGTTACCGAGTGGAGGACGTATTCCGACCTTCTGAGTTAGGATCGTAGCAGGAGAGAGGATGAATGGAGAGTCGAGGTCTGTCGAGATTGGGATGATAGATCCTATAAAGTTCCTATAAAGTTCGTACCGCAATCTAACCTGAGACGTCTTGCAGGTCTTGAAGTGAATCTCTCCAAACTTGTCATTCAGTGAGTCTCTCCTCTGAAAGCGGTGTAGTAAGGCTCTACCCTGACTAGTTACAGGAGCCACCAGACTAAGGGGGTCAAACAAGCTATTAACTGTGGACAGGACACTTCGTGGGGTTAATAGCTTGATACCATCTGACATTACAAAGGACAAAATGTCTATAGCTTTTTCCCAACATAGTCCCAGACTTTGTTGCATGGGTTCAATCTCTTTACTTAGGTCTAGGTTCTTCAAACTCTTTGCATAGTCCTTAGGAAAAAATGCCTCCATAAGAGCAGGATGGTTCAATAGTATGTGTCTGCAGAGCCGGAGAGCCCCTGCAGTTTCAGACGCTGCAGTTCTAGACGGTTTTGCGCCCCTGCTGATAGGTCAGTGCTATTTCAGGTGCTGCAGTTCTAGACGGTTTTGCGCCCCTGCTGGGCAGAGTAAATCACTGCTGCTTCAAATTACGATAATAATATAATAAAAGAAAAAAATGTAATCAGTCTTTGAAATTGGAGGGGGAAAAAAGTAATGTCTTTGCACTTTTCTGCATGATCAAAACACCTTTTAATCCCATGTTGCTACAGTTGGACTTTGCCCACGTCTTTACATGGAAATAAAATTTTATTTTGTCAAAAATAAAATTAAAAAAATGAAGTATGAGCCTACAGTCAGCTACCAGTGACTACATTTTCAAGGTTGGGGTTAACCCAAACCACTTATAGGACCTTGTAGATTTTGCAATATTTTCCATAGTATTTAATTATATTGAATGTATTCTCTAACTATAATATTGAGGGTTTATACCACCCAAATGGCAAAATTGTTATTACATTTAAAAAGGTTTATCCCATCCAAAACAACGGTGGACTGATATTCTTTCAATATCATAAAAAAACATATTTAGACCTGCATTTCTGAGATTGCATGACCCGATGTTTAAAGACCTGAGCCAAAGCAAGCTGTGCAGCGCTTGAAGCCCTGTAGGGATGTTTACAGCCAACAGATCTGTAGGAGATGCTGTAAACATGGCACTCCACTTCATCCTCCAGCACGTGGATTCATCAGGATCTTGCGCCAGGATACTGTTTGTGGATTGTAGCTCTGCCTTTATTCCAATCGTCCCAGCCCTGCTCTGTGACAAGCTCTCCCAGCTAAATGTGCCTGACTCCATGTGCGGGTGGATTACGGACTTCCTGTCAGACAGACGGCAGTTTGTGAGGCTGGGGAAGCATGACTCCAACACCCGGACGATCAGCACTGGATCCCCTCAAGGCTGCGTTCTTTCTCTTCTGCTCTTCTCCCTGTATACCAACAGCTGCACATCTGGTCTCCGGTCTGTCAAACTCCTGAAGTTCGCTGACAACACCACCCTCATCGGCCTCATCTCTGATGGGGATGAGTTGGCCTACAGGAGGGAGATGGACCGGCTGGTGTCATGGTGCAGCAGGAACAACCTGGAGCTCAACGCTCTCAAAACAGTGGAGATGATAGTGGACTTTATAAAGGCCCCCTCCCCCGTCATCATCTGTGACACTCCTGTGACCCCTGTTGAGTTCTTACACTTCCTGGGCACCACCATCTCCCAGGAGCTCAAATGGGAGCCGAACATCAGCTCCCTCACCAAGAAGGCTCAGCAGAGGATGTACTTCCTGTGGCAGCAGTAAATTTCATAGTATTGTCACCCCTGGTAATACATTTTGATATTTTGTTGTGTCCGACAAAAAACTTGAGTGGCTCTAAACTTCTGCAAAAAAATGACAACTTCGATATATCAAGAAAAAAACGCTGTCGCCATGGAGAAGCCTTTGATCATAAAGTCATCAGGAAACAGCCTTTTGTCCAAAGTGGCATGTACTCCTCACTCAAAGTGTCTTAATCATTAAGGGATGGGGACCAAGTCTGAGTTGTTAAGACAAATGATGGCCTTAAGGCTATGAAGAGCAATTATTTGTGACTTAGTGGTTGTTGGGAAAAGCTGAAGAAGTTGCAATGGACAGATGTCAGAAAGGCAGCATGAGGACATGGGAGACAACAGTCACAAGAGAGTTTGAGGTCTCATGAAATGCAGGTCTGGAATTCCCTTAAGGGGGGGTAGTTCTTTCATTATCATTATTAATTCATTACTAATTTTCTTTCTATAGAATTGAATGGAGTCATGGTATCCCAATATGAAAATATGCTTAACCTTGTAAAATTGGTCTAAAACATACCATAATCATTTCAGAAACAAAGGACACATCTTCAAGTAAACATTTTTTTATTCAAATTGAAGAGGAATCTTGTTACAGGACTTGTGCAGCATCATGTGGCACGTCAGGATTGATGTCCTGAACGAAAGATTCAAGAAAAGAGAAGAAATAAAATGTTTTTGACAATTGACTTTGATATTTAAAGCCCAGATTGTGAAGTATGTAACAGCCCTACATACCATTCAAAGGTTTCCTTCCCTCTTCTTTTTTTTTTTCAATGGTCCTATTGAATTCTTCCACTTCACTACAGTAGGAAATGAAAATAATCACTGCTAGGTAAATTAATATTTGAAACACTAAATGATAAATTGATTAACAACAACTTCTTAGTCATGGTGTGAATTTCAGCTAATTTGTGTTATTTATTTTCTTTTTTTCACATTTTTACCTTTGATGAAGCTGCGGACCAGAGAGGAAGACCTGCTCAGCCTCCTGCATGGTGAGGTTGTAGAGTGCAGACAGGCCATATGTGATGGCCTTTAAAAAGAGAAGGGTTATTTTAACAAAAAAACACACCAGTGTTAAGCAGCAGGCCATCAGGTTCACAGGAGTAGCACCATTATAGACATGCTTTCTATAGGCTTTGAAAGAGCAGGAAAACAAAAGAATTGATGGTTAGAAATACCTCTGGAAAAAGAACATCCATGACGAACTTGATCGGATCACTGAAGCACAGTTGTGTGTTTGTCCTCTGCAGTACTGCACATAAAAACTTAAAAAGATGGTCCTGGTTGTCACTGCTGTCAAGGTACACTGGCACCTTGACTGAGGACTCCGGGTTTGTCCAGTTTGAGTGCTTCCCATTACGTACACCCTACAGAAAAACAAAGAAAAAACAGAAAACAATCATGGTAATTGGATAAGGCAAATCACAAAGGTGAAGCTCGGCTGTGAGTTAGTTTGTAATGGTAATATGTGAACAAAGTACCACCAAATGCTGCTCAGCTCCATGACTGCAGAATGAAATCAACTAGTCGCTTCTCTTCTGCAGTGCGATTAACAGCAACCTGAATGTGCACTGGAACCTCTCCTGTGATGGCCTTTCGTTTTTGTACTCGAAACACTGGCTGCAGGGCGCCTTGAAGCAAGCTGTTTGCCTCATCTGTCCAGAAAGCAAACCTCCAGCCATGCCTTTCAAACAATAACAATAATCAGAAGAGCAAAAAAGCTGGGGCATTGTTGCAAAATTGATAATCACAAACACTTTAAAAAAAAGAGACTGCCATCAAGAGTCTTAACATCTCTCGTTACTGATGGTTCACCCTAACGTAGCCAACTATTTTCTATTGACACGCTGCTGATCAGTAACTTTTTTGCGAGTGGCACCCAAAGTGATAATGAACACGTTTAGAGCTGTTGTACCCTTGTATTTCAAAACGCTGCATCAGGAGAAGGCACCACCACTCCCTAATCAAAGGCATGTCAATCTGAAAAGAATAGGAAAGTGTATTTTAGATCTTAATGTATCCTCTCTTCAAGATGTTATATCATGGATTTTAAATTAGGCAATAATAACTAACTTCCTGGAACTCAAAACCCACGCCCATGACAATGCAAAGGGTATACTGGAAAAGAAAAAAATGGGAAAAAAATGATTCATATTGTTGCCAGAGGCCTGCATATACTTTCCCAACAAACTGAGACCTTACCATAAGCATAAAAATGCCACAGTCATTTCCACAGGTCTGGCGTGGCAAGAACTAAAATAATAAATGTTAACAACAGATATGACATACAGATAGAAGCTGTCATTTATGGGCCATGGTTCTGCTAGTGAAAGTGCATATTACAGGTAATACTTTGCTGTAGTAAATTATGAATATTTACTGGAATGTCATGTCCAGTCCTCTCAGTCCATTTCCCAGGATGAATTTGCTGAGCAATTTGTCTAGATGAAAAAAAAGAATAAGTTATTTGTGGAAGTCAAATCTGTAATGACATTACAGTGCACGTCTTAACCAAGATTAATATTCGACGTGCCTTTCAGACTATCATGGTAAATATCATAAACATAGTCCACACATTCATTTCTCATTCAAATCAAGTCAACAGTTGTGGAGACACTACACAAATTGTGTGATTCACGTTTAATACTTACGGTTCGATTTACAAACTCTGCCATCACCGTCGAGAAAGAAGACGAGAAAGACGAGAACAAAAAAAAAGGGGGCGGTAAGATGTTTTTGTGACTCCGCCCCCTGCAGTTCTACGCGGTGCAGAACTGCAGCGTCTGAAACTGCAGGGCTCTCCGGCTCTGCAGACACACCCTCCTCGGATGGTTTGAGGCAATCTTGTGCAACCTAAGGTTAGATTCCCTCAGAGATGCTTGGGTTCTCTTGAGGAGGTTAATGGCTTCTGCGGCAGTTGGTAGAGATGCAAGCCCATCATCAACGTAGAATTGTCTTGCAACAAACTGCAAGGTGTCATCACCATGCTTTGGTGCACCTTCTTGAGCTGCCCGCCTGAGCCCGTAGATGGCGATGGCTGGCTTTGGGCTGTTTCCAAAGATGTGGACCTTCATTCTATAATCGATGATGTCCTTAGACAAGTCGTTGTGTTTCTACCACTGAAACCTCAGGAAGTTCCTGTGATCTTCTTCCACTCGGAAACAGTGGAACAACTGCTGGATGTCCGTGGTAATGGCAATCTTCTCCTTCCAAAAGCAAATCAGAACCCCCAGGAGACTATTATTGAGATCTGGGCCTGTGAGGAGAACGTTGTTTAGAGATACGCCGCACTGTTGCACACTAGAGTCAAATGCCACCCAAATCTGGAATGCCCTCAAGCTTGTACACATGCTTGCTAGCATGCGACCCAATGTTGCCATCTTGGGAGAGGGAAGACAGTTTGCGGCTTGCCTCCAAAGCACGGGTCTGTCAGCCACTGCTTCTTTACGCTTATTGCTCGAAACTTCGCAAGTTCAGAACGAGGGTGGAAAATACCTAAACATGCGCAAGCTTAGAATCTTACTGACGACCCGGCAGGCCAACAGGAGGCACTGGAGCAACGAACAAAGCAACGATAATAATATCCCGACCTGGCAATCCCTTCCCATACCTAGGGAAAGTTGGGCATTTTTTTTTGCCAATCTGCAAAAAAAATTTCTTACCAATAGCTGTTTTTACCATGTGTTCCTATAGGTGTCTAGTAACACCTCCCAATTTATCCACAGCCAAATCCTCGGGGAAACGCCAATCAAAGTTGGGGTGCCCAGAGGGCCTGGGCGAAAATAGTGAAAATATTTCTTTTTACCAATATTTGCTTTTCAGATGGCTGACTAGGGGTTTTTAGGGATGCTGAATCTATTCCTACCATTATTTTTGAGTAGAAATGACTCCTTAACTATGGAATATTGATCTGTCTTATTTAGACTATGGGTTTTTGGTGTTGAATGAATTCTAAACATTCGAGATAAAACCACTCTGAAAAACTTTTTAACAAAACACTACAGTAATCACACCTGCTATGCACATGCTCAGTATGATTCTCTCTCTGCATGTGGAGAAGGAGAAGGAGCAGGAGCGTTGCAAGAAGAGATAACAATTTTGAGGTATCAAAGTTATTTTCTGGCATGGTAAGTAAATCCTTTTGCTGCCTAAAGTTTAGATGACTATAAATTTAATCATATATCAATTTTATCTCTTAGTTATTGCCTAAAATGAACAACTGACCAACATAAAAATTGGTGTTGCAAGCTAGCATCCAGCTTAAGTTAGCTAATGTTAATGTAACATCTAGTAGCCTAGCTACATAAACCATTGTAAATACTCTCTGTGTTGTTGATCAACTTTGTGTTGTAAATTGTGTCGTTTTATAGTGGGAAACCAAGTGCAAGGTCAAGTCATGAGCAAGCCTCAGGTCAGGACCCAAAATCAATGGAGAGAAGCCGGTCGTTGACTCACTCAAGCTCTTCAACTGCCTCATCATCATTAGTGAGCGCAAAGTCAAGACTAAAGAAGCTCTGCACTTTGAGTTGACGCCAACACCGATGTCTCTATTTGACAAAAATCAGAAGTCGCGAAAGCCAGACAAGGCTGCCCTAGCAAGGTTCCTGTAGACATTTGTGGAGCCTGTCGAAAAACCTCCCTGCACAAGCCTGGTGATTGATGGCAGTTGGCTCCTGCACAGCGTCAGATGGGAGGCTAACCTCACGTGGAAGGACATTGCCAAGAGCTACCTCCGATTTGTGATGTCCATGGGTAGCCAGCACCTCCGGATCACTGTGGTCTTTGACAGATACGGTAGCTCCACCAAGGACCATGACCACCTGAGACGTACAAAGAATGCATGCTGCAGCCCTCAAAAATTGGCACGAATGATCGTTCAGTTCGCGCATAGATTACGCACATTAAAAAACGGGCGAACATTTTCCCGTTCTCGCAAAACAACATAGCAAAAAAAAAAATCTTTGATTTCTCTTGACCGGTGATCAAAAGAAAACATATTCAGCTCGATTTTTTCCCTCCTTTTCCATAAAACCCAGGAGAGCTCAGAAAGGGAGGCAATGCACCCCATTCCTATGTCCCTGCTCATTACATTGGCGAACAAATATGGCTATAACATTACAGCCAACGGGGAATTAGGGGGCACAGGAATAAGGTTTTTTGCCACACCGTCAATTATGAGGTAACTTTTGACTCTGGCTGTCAACTTGCTTGAAGAGGATCCTCAACATTCCCACAAAGAAACCCATGTAAGTTAAAAAAAAAAAAAATAATTATAATAATAATTAAAACTGCAAGCGGTGTTATGGCCCTCGCCCTCCCGTGCAATCACCTCCCATGTGCACGGTGGAGACAATCAACAATGAGAGGACAGCATATCTTGTCTTTCAGTGCACAATTTGCAATTGCCAATTTTTTTTGACTGTGTCAAAATAATTGTTTTCCTCCCATTCCAAAAATAAAGGGGGCGCTGGAGAACCATTTTCCATATCAGTGTGTTCGGGTTGTCATTCTGCACAAATGTTACATTGGGTTCAATTAAATCCGACACTGTATGCGTGAGATAGACATACTTTTATACTTCTGAAAATGGCTGCTTCTTTGTAAGCTCATCACAGCCATGACCAAAATTTTATCAAAAATGTAAATAGTAACTTTTGACCACAAATGTGTATAGGTGATTTTCACCAAGTTTGGTGGAAATTGGATGAAAACCCTAGGAGGAGATGTTGAAAGTATGAGGGGTGTGATTTTATATGTCCACGCTTATGCCCAATATGGCTGACTTCCAGTTGGGTTTAGGGTGGGGCCATAATGTAATTTTTAACTTGTCCCAACATGGGCTATGTCTCTACCAAGTTTCATTTTTCTACATGGAAAAAAAAGTTTGGGGTGGGCTCCCATTAGCGTAATGTATTTTGATTTTTGACAGGGCGGGCCAAGTTATTTTTCAATATTTTTTCTTGGGGACCTCAAATAAATAAAAATTTTTTGCCAGGCTTGAATTTTTGGTGGAATAAAATTGACTTTTTTTGTTTCATGTTTAAGGGGTCAAAGCCAAAACCCATTCATTTCATTTGAGCATTTTTGTTGTTGCCATGGGAACACGATTAAAAATATGGGTGTGTCCTCATTTGCTTTTTGGTTCAGTTTGACATGATAGATGTGTGTACCAAATTTCTTTTAACTATTTCAATTTTTTTTTTTCTCCCATTCAAAAAATTTAGGGGGCATCAAAGAGCCATTTTGCCATACAGCTGTATTTGAGTTACATATCATTGTGTTCAGATTGTCATTCCACACAGATTTTACATTGGGTCCAACTCAATCCGACACTGTATAATGAGATATACATACTTTTATACTTCTGAAAATGGCTGCTTCCGTTGTAAGCTCATCACAGCCATGCCCAACATTCTATCAAAAATGTAATTGATAACTTTTGACCACACATGTGTGTAAGTGATTTTTACCAAGTTTGGCCTCCCATTCCAAAATTGGATGAAAACCCTAGGAGGAGATTTTGAAAGTATGCGGGTGTGATTTCATATGCCCAAATGTTCCGCCAATATGGCTGAACTTCCTGTTGGGTTTTTAGGGTGGGCCCATAATGTAATTTTTAACTTGTCTCTACATGGGCTATGTCTCTACCAAGTTTCATTCTTCTACATGGAAAAAAAAAAGTTTGGGGTGGGCTCCCACTAGCGTAATGTATTTTGATTTTTGACAGGGCGGGGCCAAGTAATTTTTCAATATTTTTTCTTGGGGACTTCAAATAAAAAAATTTTTCACCAGGCTTGAATTTTTTGGTCAAATAAAATTGACTTTTTGTTTAAGTTCAAGGGTCAAAGCCAAAAACCCATTCATTTGAATTAAGCATTTTTGTTGTTGCCATGGGAACACGATTTAAAAGATGGGTGTGTCCTCATTTGCTTTTTGGTTCAGTTTGACATGATAGATGTGTGTACCAAATTTCATTTAACTATTTCAAAAAAAAAATTTTTTTTTTCTCCCATTCAAAAAATGTAGGGGCGCCCAAAGAGCCATTTTGCCATACAGCTGTAACCATTACATATCATTCTGTTCAAATTGTCATTCCGCAGATTTTACATTGGGTCCAACTCAATCCGACACTGCATGTGTGAGATATGCATACTTTTATACTTCTGAAAATGGCCGCTTCATTGTAAGCTAATCACAGCCACGCCCAACATTTTATCAAAAATGTAAATAGTAACTAGAACTTTTGACCAATGTGTGTAGGTGATTTTCACCAAGTTTGGTGCAAATTGGATGAAAACCCTAAGAGGAGATGTTGAAAGTATGAGGGGTGTGATTTTATATGTCCAGTCTTCCGCTCAATATGGTCGACTTCCTGTTGGGTTTAGGGTGGGCCCATAATGTAATTTTTCACTTGTCCCAACATGGGCTATGTCTCTACCAAGTTTCATTTTTCTACGTGGAAAAAAGTTTGGGGTGGGCTCCCATTAGCGTAATGTATTTTGATTTTTGACGGGGCGGGGCCAAGTCGTTTTTCAATATTTTTTCTTAGGGACTTCAAATAAGAAAATTTTTCGCCAGGCTTGAATCTTTGGTTGAATAAAATTGACTTTTTGTTTATGTTTAAGGGGTCAAAGCCAAAAACCCATTCATTTCAATTGCGCATTTTTGTTGTTGCCATGGGAACACGATAAAAAATAGGGGTGTGTCCTTATTTGCTTTTTGGTTCAGTTTGACATGATAGATGCGTGTACCAAATTTCTTTTAAGTATTTAAAAAAAATTTTTTTTCTCCCATTCAAAAAATGTAGGGGGCGTCAAAGAGCCATTTTGCCATACAGCTATATGAGTTACATATCATTGTGTTCAGATTGTCATTCCACACAGATGTTACATTGGGTCCAACTCAATCTGACACTGTATGCATGAGATATACATACTTTTATACTTCTGAAAATGGCCGCTTCGTTGGAAGCGCTTCACAGCCACGCCCAAAATTTTATCAAAAATGTAAATAGTAACTTTTGACCACAAATGTGTGTAGGTGATTGTCAGCAAGTTTGGTGCAAATTGGATGAAAACCCTAGGAGGAGATGTTGAAAGTATGAGGGGTGTGATTTTATATGTCCACGCTTCCGCCCAATATGGCCGACTTCTTGCTGGGTTTAGGGTGGGGCCGTAATGTAATTTTTAACTTGTCCCAACATGGGCCTTGTCTCTACCAAGTTTCATTTTTCTACGTGGAAAAAAAAGTTTGGGGTGGGCTCCCATTAGCGTAATGTATTTTGATTTTTGACAGGGGGGGCCAAGTCATTTTTCAATATTTTTTTTTGGGGACTTCAAATAAAAAATTTTTTCGCCAGGCTTGAATTTTTGGTCGAATAAAATTGACTTTTTGTTTAATGTTCAAGGGGTCAAATTTATGCCAAAAACCCATTCATTTGAATAATAATTTAATTAAAACCGTTGCCATGTTATGGCCCTCGCCCTCCTGTGCAATCATCTCTTTTTGGTTCATTTGAGCCAATCTACAATGTCAGGGCAGCATATATTGTCTTTCAGTGCACAATTTGCAATTGCCAAATTTTTTTGACTGTGTCAAAATTATTGTTTTCCTCCCATTCCAAAAATATAGAGGGCGCTGGAGAAGCATTTTCCGTATCAGTGTGTTCGGGTTGTCATTCTGCACAAATGTGACATTGGGTTCAACTAAATCCGACGTTGTATGCATGAGATAGACATACATTAATACTTCTGAAAATGGCTGCTTCGTTGTAAGCTCATCACAGCCATGCCCAACATTCTATCAGAAATGTAATTGATAATTTTTGACCAAACATGTGTGTAAGTGATTTTTACCAAGTTTGGTGTAAATTGGATGAAAACCCTAGGAGGAGATTTTGAAAGTATGCGGGGTGTGATTTCATATGCCCACGCTTCCGCCCAATATGGCTGACTTCCTGTTGGGTTTAGGGTGGGCCCATAACGCAATTTTTAACTTGTCTCTCCATGGGTAATGTCTCTACCAAGTTTCATTCTTCTACATGGAAAAAAGTTTGGGGTGGGCTCCCACTAGCGTAATGTATTTTGATTTTTTGACGGGCGGGGCCAAGTAATTTTTCAATATTTTTTCTTGGGGACTTCAAATAAAAACATTTTTTTCGCCAGGCTTGAATTTTTGGTAGAATAAAATTGACTTTTTGTTTAAGTTCAAGGGTCAAAGCCAAAAACCCATTCATTTGAATTAAGCATTTTTGTTGTTGCCATGGGAACACGATTTAAAAGATGGGTGTGTCCTCATTTGCTTTTTGGTTCAGTTTGACATGATAGATGTGTGTACCAAATTTCTTTTAACTATTTCAAAAAATTTTTTTCTCCCATTCAAAAAAATGTAGGGGGCGTCAAAGAGCCATTTTGCCATACAGCTGTACGAGTTACATATCATTCTGTTCAAATTGTCATTCCGCACAGATTTTACATTGGGTCCAACTCAATCCGACACTGCATGTGTGAGATATGCATACTTTTATACTCCTGAAAATGGCCGCTTCGTTGTAAGCTAATCACAGCCACGCCCAACATTTTATCAAAAATGTAAATAGTAACTAGTAACTTTTGACCACATGTGTGTAGGTGATTTTCACCAAGGTTGGTGCAAATTGGCTGAAAACCCTAAGAGGAGATGTCGCAAGTATGAGGGGTGTGATTTTATATGTCCAGTCTTCCGCTCAATATGGCTGACTTCCTGTTGGGTTTAGGGTGGGCCCATAACGCAATTTTTAACTTGTCTCTCCATGGGTAATGTCTCTACCAAGTTTCATTCTTCTACATGGAAAAAAGTTTGGGGTGGGCTCCCACTAGCGTAATGTATTTTGATTTTTGACGGGGCGGGGCCACGTAATTTTTCAATATTTTTTCTTGGGGACTTCAAATAAAAACATTTTTCGCCAGGCTTGAATTTTTGGTCGAATAAAATTGACTTTTTGTTTAAGTTCAAGGGGTCAAAGCCAAAAACCCATTCATTTGAATTGCGCATTTTTGTTGTTGCCATGGGAACACGATTTAAAAGATGGGTGTGTCCTCATTTGCTTTTTGGTTCAGTTTGACATGATAGATGTGTGTACCAAATTTCTTTTAACTATTTCAAAAAATTTTTTTCTCCCATTCAAAAAATGTAGGGGGCGTCAAAGAGCCATTTTGCCATACAGCTGTACGAGTTACATATCATTCTGTTCAAATTGTCATTCCGCACAGATTTTACATTGGGTCCAACTCAATCTGACACTGCATGTGTGAGATATGCATACTTTTATACTCCTGAAAATGGCCGCTTCGTTGTAAGCTAATCACAGCCACGCCCAACATTTTATCAAAAATGTAAATAGTAACTAGTAACTTTTGACCACATGTGTGTAGGTGATTTTCACCAAGGTTGGTGCAAATTGGCTGAAAACCCTAAGAGGAGATGTCGCAAGTATGAGGGGTGTGATTTTATATGTCCAGTCTTCCGCTCAATATGGTCGACTTCCTGTTGGGTTTAGGGTGGGCCCATAATGTAATTTTTCACTTGTCCCAACATGAGCTATGTCTCTACCAAGTTTCATTTTTCTACGTGGAAAAAAGTTTGGGGTGGGCTCTCATTAGTGTAATGTATTTTGATTTTTGACAGGGCGGGGCCAAGTCATTTCTCAATATTTTTTCTTGGGGACTTCAAATAATAAACTTTTTTGCCGGGCTTTAATTTTCGGTTGAATAAAATGGACTTTTTGTTTATGTTCAAGGGGTGAAAGCCAAGAACGAATTCATCTCAATTGCTCATTTTTGTTGTTGCCATGGGAACACGATTAAAAATAGGGGTGTGTCCTTATTTGCTTTTTGGTTCAGTTTGACATGATAGATGCGTGTACCAAATTTTTCTTAACGATTTCAAAAAAAATTTTTTTTCTCCCATTCAAAAAAATGTAGGGGGCGTCAAAGAGCCATTTTGCCATACAGCTATATGAGTTACATATCATTGTGTTCAGATTGTCATTCCGCACAAATGTTACATTGGGTCCAACTCAATCCGAAACTGTATGCGTGAGATATACATACTTTTATACTTCTGAAAATGGCCGCTATGTTGTAAGCTCATCAAAGCCACGCCCAACATTTTATCAAAAATGTAAATAGTAACTTTTAACCACACATGTGTGTAGGTGATTTTCACCAAGATTGGTGCAAATTGGATGAAAACCCTAGGAGGAGATTTTGAAAGTATGCCGGGTGTGATTTTATATGTCCAGGCTTCCGCCCAATATGGCCGACTTCCTGTTGGGTTTAGGGTGGGGCCATGATGTAATTTTTCACTTGTCCCAACATGGGCCTTGGTCTCTACCAAGTTTCATTTTTCTACGTGGAAAAAAGTTTGGGGTGGGCTCCCATTAGCGTAATGCATTTTGATTTTTGACAGGGCGTGGCCAAGTCATTTTTCAATATTTTTCTTGGGGACTTCAAATAAAAAAAATTTTCACCAGGCTTGAATTTTGGGTCAAATAAATTTGACTATTCGTTAATGTTCATGGGGTCAAATTTGCGTTCAAAGTGCGGAAAGGATAATAATAATAATAATAATAATAATAATAATAATAGTAATAATAATAATAATGGAACCATGCGGTTTTAATAGTCCCTCGCCGGCTTCGGCCAGGCTCGGGCCTAATAATATAACTGTAGTAGAACTCGCCTAAACCGTCCTTGTATAAAATGAAAACTTGCTCATATCGGACAACAGCTCTAGTCCCGATTTTCTGTACTGTTTTCCCATTAAATAAACATCGAATAAACCGGATTTTATTTCACAGATTTTCGCTTGACAAAATGTCCAGTCCCGTCACAATACATTTCCATTGAAAAGCACTCGCTTATTCCGGACAAGCTGTTTTGCACCATGCACATACGCAGTTGATACAGAGCAACGTAATGAAGTTCGGCTTTCCTAAACTGACTGAATTTAACAGTTAAATTAACACATTGTCTCCTTGTCATTTTAACTGTAAGTGGAGTCCTGCGCGCAATTTACCGTGGTTTACAATTAATATGGACCGAACTCTGTCGTAAATTTATTGTAAAATTACAGTTAAAATAACTGTCAAAAATGTGCAAGTTTATAATGGTGTGTTTGCGGAAACTGAATTTGGGGCAGTTTCATTTACACACTAGTTTTTTTTTTTTTGTCTTCGTCATTGATCCCAGTTGGAGCAATACGCAGTAGGCTATCATCCTGTTATCCATTGTGTCAGGGCAAAGACGGACTAAATGAAGACAAGTAGGTATGTGCACTCAGAATGAAGTTGTTCCGATCTTTAAACACAAAGCAAACGTATAAATTCAATTCACACATGTATACAACGGATATAATCTGTTATGCGCATATAGCGGACATAATCAGCTGGTCCAATTGAATCCATTATACGCGAGTTTGGCTGAATGTGTATATAATTATGTTTCATAAAGACGTAGGTCATCGTTTGTTGTGTTGCGGAGAGGTTAGCGGTATAATGATAAGGGAACGATTTATTTATTTATTTATTTTTATGGGAGCGACATTACCTATAGGCCTCGCTAAATCTCTTCAGCTCGTAACAAAGTGACTGACAGGCTAGTTTGGAAATTACTGAAAGTAACAGCCTTCCTATCTATTGTAACGTTAAGCCTGATCAGAAACAATGTGTAATTCTGTGTTTATTGACGCGGTTCGCTAGCTAGCAGACACTCGGGAACCTGTCTTGTTAGCTTGCGGTGGCGCACTCTGACCACTTCAGTCGTGAATGTCAGTCAATGAGTTGACGTTAGAATTAATACTGTCGATCTAGCTGTGACTAGGCCTACTCTTTCGTTAATAGGGTAAGCTGTTCTTGAATGTAAGGTTAAAATGTATATTAGGCCTACAACATTAACGATGTTGGTGTTCCACCAGCTACCTTGTTGATGAACATTCTCCAAATAAAAAGATTGCAAGTCATATCTTGATAGTAGGTTAATAAACACGAATGTGATTTTCAGATGAGTCTCTTAAACTGGTTAAAGAGAAAGGCGGATGGTGACCACGGAGGACCTAAGGTTAGTGAAGGAAATTAGGGCAGGCAATGTCAAATTGGCTTTAATAAATTTCTGTGTTAAGCCACCCCATTTTGCTAGTATCTTTTGTTACAAAGAAAAGCTTAAAATCAATACAAAAATGGTACTTTGTGACTAGTTTATGTTCAAGTTCAACTATGCTCATGCTTTATAATCAGTATCTAGTGTCAGCAGATAACTTGAATCTGTTGATTGTTCGGTAAATTGTAATTTGCCCAGAAAAATCACGAGAAGTCCCCATTTAAAGTGCAATTTTTCCAAATTTTCTTTTGGGGGAGAATTCCCCTGGATCCCCCTACTGTTGCTAGGTTACCGACACATAGCACCGCTGCTACAAAAAATTCTTGGGGAAACACTGGTGAACATCAAAACTTTTCAAAAATGGTGGTTTAAAGATGACTTTTCTATCGATTTGAACGACAAAGGAGACATTTCGTGCCTGCGAAACTTGTTTTGCGAAACCTGTTTTGGCGTAACTTGTTTGCGTAACCTATGGGTTACGCAAAAAAAAAGTGCTTAACCGAACTATGGGTTATGCAAGGTAAATTCCACGTAACCCGTTTTCTGGTTAAGCAGATTTTTCAAATTTTGAGGGCTGATGCTGTGACATTCAGATTCGTCCAGACTTAAAAAAACATTGTTCCACGGGAAAAGTTCCTTGACAACAAGCACAACAAGGCCCAGCTCATTCTGCTCCTTGCTGAGACCTTCCAAAGAAGTGGGATCAGTGTACGACAATGCTCTGATGATGCTGACACTTCTATTGTGTGTGCAGCACTAAATGAGCCAATAAAGTCCTCTGTTGAGGTGAGGGCCGAAGACACAGACGTCATGGTTATGCTGGTCCATCATAGGGCAAACCACCCGCTCTTCCTCACAACAGTTAAAGACACATTTACGATGTCACAAAGATCCGGGAGGCCCTCTCGGAGAGATGCCGTAAATATCTGATCTTCCTACACAGCTTCTCTGGCTGCGATACAGTATCAGCAATTTCAGGGTTTAGCAAACCAACTTTGCTCACCAAGCTCTGCAAGACTGACAAAGCAGAGAGGGCCGTGGGTGTGTTTATAGACATCAGAGCCAAGAAAAGTGACATCATCAAAGCTGGCTGCGAACTGTTCAAGCTCATATTCCGCGGAAATCCACCTGAAGATTTGGAAGACTTAAGATTTGATATCTTCAGCAAGCGGGCCGCAGCTGGGAGCATCAAGCCTGAGAAACTGCCTCCGACTACAGGAGCTGCAGCAAAGCACTCTCGGCGGGCATATGTCCAGACCAGAGATTGGCTACTGCTACAAAGTCCATCACTGGATGTCCTGGAGTATGGATGGAAACTAGGAGAACAAGGTTATGCACCAGTTCCTTCAACAGATCCCATTGCACCGGACTACCTTCTGAAGTTTGTCACCTGCAACTGTGCAGGGGACTGTGACACTCTCAGGTGCTGCTGTAAAAAGTCAAGTGTATTTCTGCTTGTGGGAACTGTCATGCTAACTCTTGCCAAAACATCAACCAGCCAGATGATAACAGGAGTGAGGGAGATGCAGGGGAGATGTATGAGTTGGTTTGTTAAATTTTAAACGGATTAAGGAAGTTTTGTTTTGTAATTGTTCAATAAAACCACTTTCAATTGACTTTTTATGGACTGAGAGTCATTCTTACTCAAACTAATGGCTGGAATCGATTCAGCACCCCAAAAAACCCTTTGTGAGACATCTCAAAAGCTAATATTGTAAAAAAATATTTTCATTATTTTCGTCCAGGCCCTCTGGGCACCCCAACTTTGATTGGCTCTCCAGACGTTACCCCGAGGATTTGGCCGTGGATAAATTGGGAGGTGTTACTAGACACCTATAGGAACACATGGTAAAAAAAGCTATTGGTAAGAAATTTTTTTGCAGATTGGCAAAAAAAAGCCTAACTTTCCCTAGGTACCAATTTATTTTCCCTGCAGGGCAAAGCCAATTGTACACTGCTCTGAAAAGGCTACAGACCACAGCCAGCTGGTACGACTGGGGATCAAACCCACATCATGGTGGTCACTACTGCTCCGTTATGCAGCACCTTAACCAAGTTAGCCCACCCGAAAGCCAAAGCTTTTTTAAAATTATTTTGAAGACTGAGCTAAAGCATGATCCGGAAATAAACTTTTATGTAGGAGGAATCCAGCCTATTTGATCGCAAAAATAATTAAGGCATGAAGTAACAGTGAATTAACATCCCTTGACTGATGATCTGTTACGTGTGAACTAATCACAAGAAGTCGTGGGGCCCTATTTTAACGATCTTAGCGCTCGGTCTGAAATGTGTGGCGCAAGTACATATAGGGCGTGTCCAAATCCATTTTTGCTGGTTAAACAGTGGGTTATCTTGGCGCATAGTAAGGCACTCAGTGCAAAGGGTTGGATTAAATCTCTTAATTAATCATAGGCGTATTTTGGGCGAAACATTGAATAAACCAATCAGAGTATCATCTCCTATTCCCTTTAAAAGCTAGGGGGACTTGCACCTTGGCATATAGCTATTATACGGATTTTCTGAGTACCAGAAAAACAACTCTTCGCTTTCACGCTCGAGCAAACCATTGCTTAGAATGGAAACCAAATCACAGTGATCTCCAAAAATTTATTAAAAATTTTTTTGAAATATTGCTCAAAATTATTTTAATCATATCCAGATGTTAAACATCATAACAGTGAATCCCCAGGGCTGCAGTTGAACTTTATGTAACATTAAAACTTCTGCATAAAACAAGCAAAGGAAAAAAAGGTTTTCATTCAGGTTCACTGGTAAAAATGAATGAATGAATAAATAAATAATTATGCGCTGGTGTGGAACGACTAAGAGAAATTTAAATGAGTGAGAAAAACAGCTAGCAAGAGAGAAACTAATTTTATTTTGAATATGCACCGTAACCCCTTGAATACTATCCGACAGGAGTGTAAAGAACTTGTTTCCGCTTGTCTGACAATTGAAAGTGGAGTCGAATATATACTCAGTGCCATTAAAAAGGCACAGGTGAGGTATGTACTGTATTTGCGGCAAATTGAAGAATCGATTGATTTTTTTGCTTTTCCAGTGAGCCATGAGAAGAAATAAAGAAAAGCGCGTGGTATTGTAATCCTCACGCGCACCACATGCACGCGCCAAGCACTTCAGTAATAACAAACATTGAGCTGTTCCTGATGTGTACAGTGACACTTGACTTGTTCTTTTTGGTGTGGTCAATAGCCTACATAAAGCTAACAAAAAAAACTAAAAATGCTACTGCATCAAGAAAATGGAACAGCTTGTGACACAGGAGAGAGAAAAAGAGCCTTTGGCATGTTACGGGCAGATCTCAACCGCCGAGAGACGGTGCGTCATTTGCACTGTCACCGTTCAACAATCAGTCGGCTGTCTATCCGAGAATAGAACACGGGCACTGTCACTGACTGACTCCACTTAGGGCAGTCACGAGTGACGATGGCAGCTCAAGAGCGCCACATCTGGTTACAGCCTGTATGTGACAGATTCCGGACAGCAACCAAAACTGATCATGAGATGAGGGGTCCGAGACAATTGAGGGTGAGCGCAAGTACCGTTTGACGTCATCTACATGAGCAAAACATGCGTGCACATGGCCCCTACAGAAAACCCATTTTCTGCCCATCAAAAGGAGTAGGAACTCTTCACTTCTGACTGTGGGCACCTGCCTCTGTGTAAATTTTTGGCACTTTATTTCCCTGTTTCTGTCTGAGAATGGAAAACAGGGACTGTCGCTGACCGACCACGGTAAGGGCAGCCATGCGTAAAAGGGCAAAAATTGGGTTTTCTGTAGGGCCTGTGCGCACGCATGTGTTGCTCACATAGACGGCATCAAACGGTACTTGCGCTCACCCTCAATCGTCTTGGACCCCTCATCTCATGATCAGTTTTGGTTGCTGTCCGGAATCTGTCATGTACAGGCTGTAACCAAATGTGGCGCTCGTCCAGTGGGGCACTGATTGTAGGTCCCACTGTCGGGAGAGTTTGGCGTGTCATCCCGGACATCAACCTGTGGTTCTGAGGAGGTTGTCTCACCCAATCCTCCTAATCTATAAAAAGAGGCAGAGGAGGGGTTGGAGTGGGATCCTCAATTTGACTGGTGGCAGCCAGAGGAGGATTGCGATTCAGAGGATTTCTCTGACTCGGAATCAGTCATAGAGATGGCAGGTTCCGAATAGGGTGAGAATTTGGGGGCTGCTCTGAACTTTTGTCTGCCTCCCAATGTTCCTAACGATTATGCCGATCTCGCGGAGGTTTTAAGCAAGCAACGGGCTTCAACTTTACCTCCTCATCGCACATACGATTGCGAGATAAATCTCCACCCTGGTACCACTCCCCCCAGGGGTTCATTACACTCGCTGTCAGGGCCTGAGCGTAAGGCCATGCGATAATATATTCAGGAGGCTCTGGCTAATGGATTCATTCGGACTTCCGCGTCTCCTGCTGGAGCAGGTTTTTTTTTGTGGGCAAAAAAGATGGCGGTTTGAGACCCTGTATTGATTACAGGGGCTTGAATAATATCACCATTAAAAACCGATACCCCCTTCCATTGATGAACTCTGCGTTTGAACGTCTGCAGGAGGCGTCGATTTTTACCAAGCTAGACCTCCGGAATGCTTATAACTTGGTTCGGATCCGGGAGGGGGATGAGTGGAAAACAGCATTTAATTTGCATGACGGGTACTACGAATATTTGGTCATGCTGTTCCGATTAGTTAACGCCCCCTCTGTGTTCTAGGCACTCGTTAATGACGTCCTCCAAGAGATGTTGGAGAAATTCGTCTTTGTCTACCTTAACGGTATTCTGATTTTTTCTTCAACTCTCTCGGAGCATAAACAACATGTCAGACAAGTGCTTGAGGCCCTCCTTAAAGCCAAGCTTTTGGTCAAGGCTGAAAAATGCATTTTTTATACCAAGACAGTCTCGTTCCTTGGTTTCATTGTATCTGAAGGGTCGGTCCGCATGGACCTGGACAAGGTGGCCGCGGTCAGGAATTGACCTGCCGCTCAAAATGTCAAGCAGGTTCAACGGTTTTTGGGCTTTGCTAATTTTTATAGGAGGTTTATCTGCAATTTTAGCATGGTAGCTGCCCCCATTATCGCGCTCACTAAGAAGAATACCTCCTTCTTGTTTGCTTGGTCTCCATTCTTGTTTTGCCCGACCCCTCCCTCCCATTTGTGGTGGAGGTGGATGCGTTGGAGGTCGGGGTGGGTGCCATTTTGTCCCAGAGCCCCCTTCGGAACAGTAAGTTGCACCCATGCGCCTACTTCTCCCGGTCGTTGTCAGCGGTCGAACGGAATTACAGCACTGGTGACCAGGAGTTGTTAGCTGTCAAGTTGGCGTTAGAAGAGTGGCTCCATTGGTTGGAGGGGGCTGAACATCCGTTTGTGGTTTGGATGGATCATAAGAATCTCCAATATATCCTACAGACTAAGCGACATAATTCCCGGCAGGCGCGGTGGTCGTTGTTTTTCAATCGCTTTAACTTTACGTTAACTTACCACCCTGGCTCCAAAAACATCAAGCCTGATGCCTTGTCGCGGATTTATGACCGCTCTGGTCGCGATCCAATTCCTGAGCCGGTTATTCCGGCAGCTCAGATTGTGGTTCCCAGTCAGTGGGACATTGAGTCTGTTGTGCGGGATGCCTTGAGGTCCAATCCTGATCCTGGTGGGGAGCCGCCTGGCTGTTTGTTTGTTCCGGTAGCGGTACGGTCCCAAGTTCTCCAGTGGGGGCACTCCTCTCACCTAGCGGGTCACCCGGGGGTTCATCAGACCAAGCGGTTCTTGGCCCGACGTTTTTGGTGGCCCAGCATAATTGAGGACATCCGGGAATTTGTGGCAGCGTGCTGTATCTGTGCTAAGGTTTCCCATCTCCCCCCCTCTGGTCTGTTGCGGCTGTTGCCTGTTCCCAAGCGCTTGTGGAGCCATATCGCTCTAGATTTTGTTATGGGGCTGCCTATTTCTGAAGGCAACACTGTCATCTTGGTCGTGGTCGACTGCTTTTCTAAGGCCGCCCACTTTATCGCCCTGCCTAAGCTCCCTTCGGCGCGTGAGACAGCCCTTCTTGTTGTGGACCATGTGTTCTGGCTGCATGGTCTCCCTCAGGATGTGGTCTCTGATAGGGGCCCAGAATTTACGGCTAAATTCTGGCGTGCTTTCTGCAACCAGTTAGGAGCCACTGTGAGCCTTTCATCTGGTTTCCACCCTGAGACTAACGGGCAGACAGAGCGAATTAACCAGCCGCTGGAGAATACACTTCGGTGTTTAGCGGCTGTTTTGCTGTTAATGTCGATAAATATATTGTTTGCATAAAGTGTGGCTGAAAATAGCTGAAAAATTGAAATGAGGTAAGTATCACATCATAGATAAACTAACATGCATTAGACGGTCTGGCTGTGGTCCACATGGACCCTGAACGAAAACCTGTTATAAAAATCCAATGACAACTTCCTAAAATAGCAGATAGAAATAATCCGTCACATATGAAATATTACAAAATACATAGTGCTGGGGTCCACGTGGACCCCAAGAGTCCTGATTAGGGTTAATGATGAGCTACAGGAATTCAGGATACATCCTGCATTAATTGGTGCTTTAAATCATTGTGAGTAATGCATTGGCATTGGTTCAGCATTACTTAAGCGTACGATATGTCCCCTTATTATAAAGTGTTACTATTATTATTTTGTGTGCCTGATGTGCAACGGACATTTGCGCACTATATATTGTTTCTGGGGCATCTTTTGATTATTATTCTGTGTGCCTTGGGCCCGTTTCATAACTAAGTCTGCACACTTGGTAGGGTGTCAAACGTGAATTAACGAAAAATGCATGAAACCGTTGCAAAACTAATAACTTGGGTGTTTACTAACTTTCTCGTAATTGAAGCATTAAGTGCCCGTCTTCTAGCGCGGACAAAGGTGGGTGCGTGTTAAATGATAGGTAAGTAATTTATCCTTAATTAACAAAAGTTTAAGAGTAATATTGTTAATTAACACATTATTTACGTTGATCAAGTAAACAAATATGGCAACTACGAAAGTGCCATACAGTGCCAAAATCCACATATTCTGGACAAAGAAGAATTGGAAGGGCATTGTGGAGGTGGCCTCAATGAAAGAGATCCAAAAGTGTATCAGTCCCGCATAAATCCCTTTGAGAAATACACCCTACGGTGATTCATTTCATGATATTGGTTGGATGTGGCGACAGTGGAGGAACTGGCCAAACAGTATGGAAGGTCGCCTTTCTCCACACAAGACACTAGATATGGTGGTGGTTTGTCCCATAGAGAACATGTAAGTAGATGATTTCAGTCATAGTCATTACTCTATAAAACCATCTGAACATGTATAACGGAGATCATAGTATCATAGTATATCATTTATTTAATCTGGCAGCCTTACCTCTGTAATATCTTGTTTGAAAAAGTCACCGATATGCTACAGCATCAGCTACATAGTTATTTTCATGTTATCTATTACTTGCTTCTAAAGATCAACCGCTTGCTTTTCTAGGTTTGTCTGACTCTCGACCATCATGCATCTGGGGGTCTGCACTCACTAATTGGTGATTCCCAGCATGTTTAACGATCAACGGTGAGCGGGGGGGTTCTGTCATTCATGGAATTCCTCGCTGAAAATCAGGAATTATATGTCCGTTGACCATATGAAGACCAATACACCAATTTTGCAAATGAATTTTACATGCTGCATCAGATGCCAAGAGCAAGAGGATGCATTGACAGGTGCCACGTACCAATCAAGTCTCCAACCACTGATGAACACTTGTTTTAGAACAGGAAACGGTATCATTCTCTGAATGCAATTCTTAGTATGTAAATATACTTAATGTACAAAAATATGACAAGTGCATATAAGCAGATATGAAAGCAACTTAATTTGGGGGTTCCAGATGTTTCAATAAGCATGCATGTACTTTCAAGAAGTATTTAGCTCATAATTTGTATACTCACTTATATGTATAGAATATTAATATAAATTTATTTTAAAATTACGTCACTATTTATATTCCCCCATGGTTTGTATGTGATCATAAGTCATGCATAACCTTCGCGCACACTGTCATGCCCGGATCCATTCATGACTGTCTCCAGACAATCTGTCTCCAGACAAGCGATCTGTACATGGGTTTGGAGAATGGCCATGCCAACTGTTACCATTTGCTTGGTGATACTGGATAATGTGGCAAACCAGAATGTGGCCACGCCCCTCGACCATGTTAGCAGGCCCACACCAGCCAATGACCCTCCGTTTTGGCAACGGTGCAACGCAGAACTTCAACATTCCGGACAGCGGACGGAGAGCCAACGTCCGCACAGCACCCCCTAAACTTGCAGGACCATGGACAGTTCCCGCCGCCTGCAGGTCCTAAGGCTAGGTGGGCCCGGAGGAGAAAGACACGAGGGAACACAGCTGTGCCTCATTGCAATCAGAGCCGACCAGCGCGCAGTTGAGTGGAGGCCGGTAATGAGTACGCACCTAAATACTCTGCTAACTGTTTCCCTGCTTTCTCCTCTTTAAGATTCCAATGACGGGGAGAACTGACTGACTTGGAATAGACGCAGCCCTCGTCCAGAGCCACCCACTGAATCGACACCAAAGCACAGCATTTACGCTGTGGTTGGCGCATTAAAACATGCACAGTTTTTCCAATTGTTTATTGCATTAATAAACTTACTGCTTGTAGGCGGGGTTTTTGTCCCTTCCTCCCGCCTTGTTTGCTTCTGTTTTTCCGGTTTCTCGCTACACTGGCGGAGAATGCGGGCACTGACACAGGCGCATATTAACAGTGGTAACCATTAATATTGTAGCTGTTTCCCCAATAAGCAGACGCAGAGTCAGGGTCTGGAGTTTTTGCATCGCCCCAGAAGCGGCGCTTCGCTTTATTTCTTCTGCCATACTCATGCAAACACAACAATTGCTTCTCAGAATGGCACAACCTCTCAGTAACAGAGCATATTACACACACCGCTCAGGCCGCTGATCAGCCTGCTTATATGCATCCCCTGGATTGCTGTGATTGGCTCTCATTAGAACGGAGTAGTGCAGCCAATCACTGCGGCCCAGGAGAAAACCGAGCTAGTTTGCACCGCGAAATGCTACAACACAGAACTCTGGCGAAATCGCCACATAGCCCCCACTTAAGGGGTCACCAGTCCCCCGACGACCCCGCAACAACAAAAACACATCTATCTACAAGAATTAACAAGGCTATTTACACAAAATTAAAACGACTTTGTACAGTCAAAGTCCGCCAGGCGCCTCAGCACCTGGCGTCGCCGGACTGGGCGACGGTGCATCGGTGGCAGAGTTACTGCAGCCGCCGGTGATGAAGCTGGCGAGGGGGGAGGCGGGCTGTTAGCTGGCCGGCAGTTGGCCGGCGGCGGAGTTACCGCAGCCGCCGGTGCTGGATCGGGCGAATGGCGAGATGGGCTGGCTGCGACGTCGGGAAGACGGGGGCGGTACGGGGCGAGCCGGTCTCGGTGCAACACTACCAACCGCCTGTTGTGCTGCATCCGGACCCGATAAGTCACCTCTCCCACGCGACTGATGACTTCGCCCGGCCCCCGCCAGTGGTGCTGGAGCTTCGGGGACAGGCCCTTCTTCCTGACCGGGCAGTAGATCCAGACTTGGTCTCCCTTAGCGAAGGCCTGCCCCTGACACCGGATGTCGTAGTTGCGCTTTTGACGCAACCCTGCAGTTTCCTGTGCCCGTCAGGAGAAATCATGAGCCACCCGCTGCCGCTCCAGCAACTGCACGTAGTAGTCCGCCTCCCCTGTGGCTGGCTCCGCTGGTTCTGGCAGGGCCCCAAACACCAGGTCCACAGGCGTCCACAGGAGCTCCCACCCAAACATCAGAGCTGCTGGGGTGCACTGGCTCAACTCCTGCACGGCTGAGCAGTACGCCCACAGGACCAGGGGCAGGTGCTGATCCCAGTCGCACTGGTGCTGGCTCATGAGGATGGCAAGCTGGGTGGCGAGGGTCCGGTTGAACCTCTCCACCAATCCATCGCTCTATGGGTGGAGAGGAGTCATCCACGTCTTTGCCACCCCCAGTCTTTTGCAGACTGCGGCCAGGACCTGCGCCTCGAAGTTCCGCCCCTGGTCGCTGTGCAGCTCATAAGGGACCCCAAAGCGCGCAAACATTTGCTCCACCAAACAGCGCACAGTCATCTCTGTGCTCTGGTTGGGCACAGGGTACGCCTTAGGCCACTTGGTGAAATAGTCCATCGCCACCAGAATGTAGCAATTCCCAGCTTTGGTGAGTGGAAATGGCTCGAGGACGTCCACCCCTACCTGCTCCATTGGGGTGCCGACGACATAGCGCTGGTAGTAGCTTTCCAGTCCCAGGAAACTGCGTAGCTCGCCCACATCGGTCGGCATTGGCCAGCCTTGCACAGCGGCCACTTTTGCTGGGTCTGTGGCCACCCCCTGCCCACTCACCACATGCCCCAGGAATGTCGTCTCCCGCCGGAGCAGCTGATATTTTTTCGGGTTGAGTCTGAGCCCCGCCCGCCGGATCGCGGCGAACACATCCCACAGGTTGGAGAGAGCGCCCTCGAAGCTGCTGACATGCACCAGGAGGTCGTCAAGGTACACGACGCAGTGGTCCCGGGGAACAGCTGACAGGACCCTCTCCATTAGCCGCTCGAAGGTCGCGGGGGCGTTGCACAACCCGAACAGCATAACCCAGAAGTGCCATAGCCCCTGTCCGATGGTAAATGCTGTTTTTAATTTGGCGTCGTTAGACATGCGCACCTGCCAGTATCCGCTGCGGAGATCCAGCGAGCAGAACCAACTGGAGCCTGCTAGGTGGTCAAGCGCTTTGTCGATGCGCGGGAGAGGATGGGCGTCCTTCCGGGTTACGGCATTCAGGCGCTGGTAATCAACGCAGAACCTCCATTCGCCGTTCTTCTTCGGCACCAGGACAGCGGGGGCTGCCCACGGACTATCAGAGGGTTTGATGATGCCCGCTGCAGCCATCTCCCTCATCTTTTCCTCCGCTGCTCGTCATTTGGAGAGGGAGAGGCGATGTGGCCGCAGGTGAATGGGCGCAGCGTCGCCGGTGTCGATGTGGTGTTGCACCAGGTTCATCTGGGTGCATTCCTCGTCGCGGACGGCGAAGAGGTTCAGGTTGTCAGTCAGCAGGTGCTTCAGCTGTTGGCTCTGTGCGGGATCGAGGCTACTGCAGCTGCGCTGCCACAGCTCGTGGACTGCGTTTGTTGTGTCAGCTGACGGCGAGCAGGATGGTGGTGAGGGGGCTGGGCAGACGGGGTTTGTGCATCCGCTGGGTTTGGCTGGTTGGGGCAGTGAATTTGTTGGCTGGGCTGAGGCTACGGCAGGTGGGTGAGCTCTCCTCGCGATCTGTTCCCCTGCCGTGGACTGGAGCTCATAGGCGGTCCGTTCCGATGATGAAGGCTGGGCCAGCAATGTTGACCGCGGTGCCCCAGCGTGCTAGCAGGTCTAGGCCCACGATACAGTCGTTCTGAATCTCGGCCAGCCAGAATTGGTGGTCGAGGCGACGATCTCCAACGGCCAAACCCACCTTCTTCCAGCCCATCATGCCCATCCGCTGGCCAGTCACGGACTGCAGCTGTGTGTCAGTGGGCTCCCAGTGGGCATCGTGGAGGACCCCTGGGTGCACCAGGGAGACAGTGGCGCCCGTATCAATGAGCGCCCTGCAGCGTTGCCCATCCAGCCAGCACTGCAGGTACAACCCATTTCCTGAGCCCAGCCGGCCTATCTGTGGAAAGTTGCTTTCGTCTGCCTTTGAAAAGGCAGGGAAATGGGATTCTTGCATCCCTGCCTTTAGAAAGGCAGGGGAATGAAATGGCTGCGCATCCACCTTTACAAAGGCAGAGGAATTGAACTTTTGCACCCCCGCCTTTAAAAAGGCAGCTGGCTGTTTGCTTAGATTAGGCTCGGCCGGCTTGGGCTCAGGGTGTTTAGGGCTAACCTGGCTGGGGAGGATGGATTCCCGGGGTGGCAGTCTCCTCACTGCGCCACCCCTGGTTCGTTTCCCGACGGCTGGGGCCCTGGAGGCTTCGGTGTTGGGGCCGGGTAGTAGCAGGCGATGTGTCCCTGCTCATCACAGCAGTAGCAACGCCGCTGCGAATTAGGCAAAGTGTGCGTCCAGCGCGCCTCCTCCGTCTCCTGGCTGCACTCCGCCACGCGGACCTGGGGGCATGGTCTGCCCCGCCTGGCTGCGTTGGCTTCCCCATGATGGCCGCCGGCCGCTCGACCTCCTTCAGCGCCTCGTCAAGGGAGCCAGGCGCTGTGAGGGCAACGTAATGGCGGAGCTTCTACGGCGCGAGCGTGAGAAACGTGTGCAGCGCCAGCTTGTCTTGGCCTAGGTACCCAAGGTTTGGGTACCCCAGGTGAGCGTGAAGGCGCAGGTCGGCCGCCACAGCTCCCCAGCTCTCTCCAGATTGTCAACGGCGACTCGTCAGCCGGCTTCGATGCAGCTCCGTCACCTGTTGGGGGCTCACCTAGGGCAAGAGAAGACCCTATTACGCGTCACTGATTGGTTCTTTTGGCCAGGTGTATATGGCGAGGTGAGGAAGTTCTCTCGGAGTTGTCCCACATGCCAGTTGACCTCCCCGTCTGTAAATTCAATGTTAAAACTGATAAACTTTGTTTTTTTGGAAATATTCACTTATTTTGAATTTGATGCCTGCAACACATTTCAAAAAAGCTGGGACAGGGGCAACAAAAGACTGGGAAAGTTGAGGAATGCTCAAAAAACACCTGTATGGAACATTCCACAGGTGAACAGGATAGTTGGAGAAGGTGAGTGCCAGCCAAGCAGGATGGGACTGCATAGTTCTGTGTGGACTATCGCAAGGTGAATGACTTTTCATGTTTTGACACCTACTCCATGCCCTAGGTCGACAAGCTCCTGGATTGACTGGGCACTGTTCGTTTTTTTACAATACTGGATTTCACTAAGGGCTACTGGCAGATTCCTCTGTCTCCTGAGTCTAAGGAAAATGGCCTTCTCTACTTCAGGTGGGTTATACCAATTTGTCATGCTTCCTTTCGGGTTTTTTGACCCTAGCTATCTTCCAGTGCCTCATGGACCGAGTTCTGTGTCCTCACGCTGCATATGCAGCTGCCTATCTGGATGAGATCATCATCCATAGTAACACCTAGGAGGCTCTACCCATTCTGATTGGTGCCTGGTGATTAATCTTAATCCACTGTACAAACAGGAAAAAATTAGCCCGCCCCCAACTTTGGGAGCAAATATCTCGAAAAAACCAAAAAAGTGCCAGACGAAATACCTCAAATGCTTTCTTACCTTTAATGTCTGAAAAGGAAACAGGTAAGATGAATTTGGCACTGGTCTGGTTTAAAAATTAAAATAAGCCTGAATTTGTAAAAATATCTTTTCCCGTTGTACACAGTGTCATGGTTCTGGGAGCAGCTCCTTGTTAGGGCCACTAATTGGCAATCAGCCCTCTGGAATGCCTTCATTGGTAACAGGTGTTTCTCATTGCTTCTTTCTCTGGACAGGCCTCTATTTAAGCACTGACTTCCCTCCAGTCTGTGCTTCTGTGTAATCTTGCTTAGCACAAAGCCGGTAAGGTATAGTTGGTTGTGGACGGTATGGCAGAATCTGTGTAAAAAAAAAAAAATAAAATAAAAAAATTGTAAATTCTGCGTCCACTTAGTGGGTTCTTACCTCAGTTTATACACCTCCAGAAAGAGACACTTTATCTAGGGTTTTCTCTTCCTTTTTCTGTTTGTTCTGAGTAGTCCTTTCTGGACCTTTACTAAGACCAGTGTGGTTTGTTTTTTTCCTTGGGCTGCCACCCTACTGGGGACATTTGGGGTTGGGTTTTTTCACTAGGCTGTTCCTAGTGGGGGGCCTATTCCCTACTGCGTTCGGGTTGTGGGTATTTATTTCAGATGAGCTGCGTCTCACATCCCCTGGTCCACAGCTTAGCAACCTCTGCTCTCCCAGCCTGCAGTCCACTAAGCCTGCGTCGCCCTCCTAGGGGTTTCTGAGATTGAGTTCCCTTACAGGATCCATTCTTCCCTCATTCTGCCTATTTCTTCTGGTGTCACTGGGCTGTGTCCGTTAGTTATTTTTCCCTTTTTTTTTCTTCATTGTTTTGGCCTTTATATACAGATCTTAGACTCAGTCTTTATTGCTGCGCCATTTTTAGGTTCTGTTTGCCCAGACCTAGACACCTCTGCAGTTATTTGTTTTGTCTTTTGGCAATGTTGGGAAAAGCTTCCCTATCCTTATTTACCATTTTGGTTTTTGCCATTATGTTTCCCCTTTGCTGGTGCTTATTAAGCTGCACTTCCCTTTGAGTCCTTATATTCACCCTTCTAGGGTTGCTTTTTGTTCTTACCCCTTTTGGTTTAGTTTGATTTTTCCCTAGTCCTACTGGACCTAGTGGCCAATCGAGTGATTGGCTTTCTGACCCCCTGTTGACCGTTGCATTTGGTTCTCCACCAAAACCCCTTCCCTCACACACAGATTTTTTTGTCATTACTCGGGCCGGTAGGCCACGAGTCTAAGTTTTGGCTCCAGATCTTCTTTTTTTTTTTTTTTTTTTTTCGGGGTTGAGATTGTCCTGCTCATGCGCGCGCGCGGTTTCGCGATTGGCCCATAGATATATATATATATATATATATAGAACACTGCATTGCTGATAGGGTACGCTCAAGTGAAGCATTTGTCCCAGGAGCGTATACACCGGGAAGTCAAATTCGCATGTACACTCCCATTAATTTTCACCTACTGTAAAATTATATTTTCAAGAACACTTGTGTGCAAGTCGGGGTGATTTTGGTAATGCTGTGCAGAGCAACATTTTCACTCCCTAAATATGTGCTTTTTTGGAGGATGGAAAGAAGCGCACTTACTAAAGGGAAGATCGAAATGTTACTCGGTGTCAACGTTCAAGTGCGAGCAGAAAAGTTCAGTTAAGGTGACCGAGGCTTTTAATGACCCTCTGATAACAATATTGCTTCAAAGTTTTTGCCGTTATAAGCAACAACGATGAATGTCCGTATACGTTATCAAATTACTCTCTGGTTTCCTCACTTCATTGTACCCTGATTGAGCATATTTGCCGTTGACCGAATTCTTCATACTGAATCATATGGCTTATGCCAACATTGTTAAAAGGAAGCGCTAGTTAACTCTGGCTACTCCTTTACTAAACGTCATCTTTGCCCCTGTCCCATTGTTACACTGCTCTCAAAAAATAATCACTGCACAGCACGGATCGAGGGGATAGAGAGAGGTTTTTTTCCTCCTGATTTCTAACAGCCAAACCTTTCTCCCCTCTTTGTCTTTTGGAAGTCTGTATAAACAGACAAAGCAACTTGTCCATTATTTTAAATATAATGCAGGTAAAAAATATTGTCCTTGAATGCCAATTACAAGTAGCTAGCTAGCTAGTTAGCCACCGTGTTCATTTTATTGACTGCTTAGTCAATGCAGTCCCCGCGACGGTAAGGGTACCAAGGTAGCTCGCTGGAGACCGTTATCGATCGCTAGCGTTTGCCTTAGTCAGCGGTCTATTTAAGTCAATGGGATGGCTAATTAGCTAGCTAGCAAGCGAACGCGATTTTTTCTATTGAAGTGACAAATTTGCGTTTCTACGTTAACTTACGCACAAAACATTTTATTACAGCCCTTCAAATGACTATTGCTGCAAAAGGCAGCCGCACATCTCGGTATTTTAATGCTTATATTGACTTATTTCAAATTGGCCTCATAGGAAACCATTCATTTTTATGAAGAAGTTGGTTGTATCAATATGGCAGCAGGGTGCTTCACTTTGGATAATGTAAATATGACATCATCAGCAATCTAGTGTTCGAAATATATATATCTATGGATTGGCCCAAGCCTAGAACCGGCCCGAGTACAGGCTCTGAGGAGCCTCTTGTTGCACATATAACCAACATGATCACCAGGTGGCACGTTCACATTTTAAAAAATTTGGGTATCCCAGTATCAAATAACTTCTTGCACATTGAAGCATTTATCCACAATATTCCTTCAAATATGTGTATTTTTCCTCAAATTCTTAATTTGGTGCCTGACTTGTCCACTTCTAGATGCCGCTGTAGCCATATCGATAGTACACATATGGGCACCATTCTGCCAAATTTCATGCAATTCTGAGATGTCAACTCCACTAAGTGTCTCAAAAGTGCCATTCTCTCAGAATATGACTTTTAAATCTAATGCCAAAATCTGAAATTTTATACATAATAATACATACATATTAATCAGCTCTGGCAGATTCAAGTTCCTAGACAGCTGAATGATTGATTTATAGGCTGCTAAACTTGGAAAATATGCTAATTTGCACTCGCGACCGAAGGGGTCTGCAGCCCTACATTTGAGGTCCTGTATTTACAAAACTAATAAGAATTGAAAGCTAAAATTGAGCATGTTTGACTATTCTCATAGAGATGACCATTTAAAAATCTTTTCAACTGATTTTCTGGGGGTCATCTGGGGAACTTCTGAAAATGTACTTGATTTCACATGGAATGACCCAAAAACCAGTAGGGACTTTCTGGAAAGGTAATAACTGAGTATGGAGCTAGCTCAATTAGGTTATTTAAATGCCATACAGCAGTTGTGGCATATTGCCAGCCTGCTAATAAAACCTTGTATCTCTAAATTTGATAAGAAACAAAAAACTTGTATGTCCACGATAACAAACATTGCAAAATACATTCTTGGAAGAAAAATAGTCATCCTACCTGAACACAGCTCAACTGCATTCTTACATGCAAAATTAAACTTTTTTTTTTTTAATGCTCTCCGGTAAAGTTTTTCATTTTGAAGATACAAGGTTTTATCAGCAGGCCGACGATGTGCTAGGTCTTAAAGTTTGTGAGGTGTGAACATCTTCAAAGAGACAATTATGGGTAATTTTGCAGTCCATGCAGAAAATCTATCGGGAATTACCTGAATGCCAGAAATTGCAGTGCATCTGGCGGCATGGTGGCACAGTGGTTAGCACTACTGCCTCACAGCAAGAAGGTTGTGGGTTCGAGTCTGGCCTGCTGGCTTTCTGTGTGGAGTTTGCATGTTCTCCCCGTGTTCGCGTGGGTTTCCTCCTGGGTACTCCGGTTTCTCCCACCCACAAAAACATGCATTATAGGAACACTCCTACCGGTACCCCTGACCAAGGAACTGGCTTTAGAACTGGAGTTGGTCCCTGGGCACTGCTCTGTGGCTGCCCACTGCTCCTGACGATAGGATGGGTCAAATGCTGAGTTCAAATTACCCCACGGGGTTCAATAAAGTGTATCTCTTAAATCTCACAGTTAGAACCTTCGGTGAGAAATCAGTTAAATAGATCTTTTCCCCCAAAATACTTGCATATATTTTGGAGTTTGTTTCAAATGATTTGCTTTTATACAAACACTGCTATTGAATAAAATAGCAAGAACTACTGGGAAAAAATTTTTAGATGTTTGAACAGTTGCTAGTGTATAGAGGAGATGTACAAGAAAGCCATATTAGAAGGGTTCACAGTTAATCCTATCTCAAGTATGAACAGTAAATCATTATTCACTGATGGATGAATAGTGAAATTCGCAGCATCAGTTTATGGCACTGTCGGAAATTTGAGTCACTTGCTTGGCCAGCCATTAATCTTCAGGCACATGTGAATGGTTAACGGGGCACAACAGGAAATATTTTTATCATTGTCCCTTTGCTCCCTCTAGAGATCCCACTTAAGCAAATGAAAACACTGCTGAGTGTTTCACCTCCAAATTCTGAATTGCAGAATTTGGTTGCTGACCCATATATTTGGGGTTTAAGGGATTCTGCCTGTTGACCCTCAACTGCCGGTATGCTGCCTGGGATTGGGAGGCGGAGGAGAGCTGGGAGCCATAAAACTGCTCTGTGGGCATTGGGAGGGGGCATAGTCCTCCAGCAGTCATAATGCTGCAGTCCCACTTTGTGATGAAATCTGGATTCAGCTCTAATCACTTTTCCAGAGCTCTCCTGAGGGATAAGTAAATCACAGTTTGCTTCAAGACAGGTCAGAGTTTGCAGCCTTCACCAATAAAATTTGTGGTGTTTCCAGAGTTCTGCATCAGTTCCGACTGCTACAGAACTTTGTAGAGACATTGTTTATACCTAGGGCCAAGAACTATGCACGAGTAGTGAATATTTCACAACTTACAAACTATACACAGGTCTAACACATCGGCAGAGGCTATTTTATACTCAAAGGGCCACGCAGTATTACATGACAGCCAGAGACTGATTTACACCCTACAGGTCACAAACAGTGCTACAGGAAAGCAGGTGTCTTGAAAATAATTTAATTCAATTATCACTTTCATTTTCACATACATGTAAGGGGAGTTCTATGACCATATTAAAATGATAATGGAAAAGCTGTTTGACATTTAATTTTCAAAGTCATACCTCGCGGTGTAGTGGACCATTTTGAAATGCAATAAGCGAAACAGTACTTCCATTCTATTGCATGTACATTTACATATGACCACACTATTTTGCGGTCAACATGAAAATGAAAATAAAATTTCTAACAATATGAAAATGATACAAACATGGCATTTGACATTTCATTTTTAAAGACTTAACCTGCTATATATTGGAAAATATTCAAATGCAATAAGGCAATCGGTGCCACCATGCTATTACATTTACATATACATGTCACCATGCTCTTTTGGCATCAAGATGAAAATGGCATTTTAATTTTCTAAAAATTTGAAAATGATAAGGAAAACGGCCTACAACATTTCATTGTCAAAGACTTAACCTGCTGTACAGTGGACAATATTCAAATAGAATAAGTGAAACAGCGCCCCAGTCCAGGGCTTGTGAATTTTTCAAAAAAGTGGTTGCCCTATGGGCAAGTCACTCTAGAATTTTGGTAGCCCCCAACAATTGCCTACCTACCCACCTCAAATCCAATTCTCAGAATTTTTAGCCCCAAAACACGCAATTTCAAACAACTGTGCACAATCTAATAGAAAATTACCTGTCAGATTGAGAAGCTGCTTTGCAGCTACTAGGGATAAAAATAATTTTTAAGTTGTAGTTCTAAACTCAGCCAAAAATAAATTATATTGTTGATTTAAAGTGATCAGTTCACGTTGTGGTAGTAATATTAAAATAGGGTTAGGATTTGTTCACACATCTTGCATGCACAATATTTCGTGCATATAGCCTATTGAGTGTACACTCACCGGCCACTTCATTCGGTACACCTGTTCAATAGCTCATTAACAAAAATATTTAATCAGCCAGTCACATGGCAGCACCTCAATGCATTTAGGCATGTAGACATGGTCAAGACGATCAGCTGAAATTCAAACCGAGCATCAGAATGGGGAAGAAAAGTGGCTAAAATGACTTCGAACATGGCATGGTTGCTGGTCCCACACAGGCTGGTCTGAGTATTTCAGCAACTGCTAATCTACTGAGATTTTCACACGCAACCATCTCTAGGGTTTACAGAGAATGGTCAGAAAAAGAGAAAATCCAGTGAGCAGCAGTTCTCTGAGCGAAAATGCCTTGTTGATATCAGAGGTCAGAGGAGAATGGCCAGACTAGTTTGAGCTGTTAAAAAGGCAACAGTTACTCAACCACTCATTACAACATAGGTATGCAGAAGGAAATCTCTGAACGTGCAACATGTCATACCCTGAAGCTGTAAATGGGCGGTGATAGGACGCCAGGTGCCGCGACCAGTGAGAGAGAGAACTGAGAGCAGCCCAGATAAGAGACAAACACAAAAGAGGTACACACCTCCGGTAAAAGCTCACGCTTCCAAGGACGAATAAAAGTCTGCAACATGGAAGCAGTGCGAGAGAGAATAAACAACAAGAGAGAAGAGAGAAAATTTCTAAAAGAAGCAATTCCTAACAATAAATGGAATATCACAAATCACTAGGAAATCTGACTAGAGATTTTCTCCGGCCGAAGTGCTAGAAACAAACAGACACTCTAGCGATAGGCCTGGCGAACCCCTGGCCATATATATAGAGTCCAGAAAACTCTGCCCCAGCTCAATCAGCCAGCTGGGCCAGGAATTCGATGGAAAAGAAATCTGATATCGTCCCGGACGATAGAACAAAGAAAGGTCCAACAAACAAACGCATGCCTAAACCATGACAGGACCCCCCCCCTCTGAGGGACGGCACCAGAAGTTCCCCGAGAACCCCGTGCACGGAACTCAGAGATGAGGCTGGGATCGAGGATATCCCGAGAAGGGACCCAGCACCACTCCTCAGGCCCATATCCCTCCTAGTCCTTCAAAAATTGGGCTCCGCGACCCACAAGCCTCTCGGCCAAAATGCGACGCACAGTATAAACCGGGCCCCCCTCAATTATCCGTGGCGGCGGCGGAGGCTTGTCAATCGGAGCCGGGACGCTAGTGCTAACTGGTTTTAGCCTTGAGACATGAAACGAGGGGTGGATACACAAGGATTTAGGGAGTTTTAACCTGACAGTAACAGGGTTGATCCTCCGCACAATTTTAAAAGGGCCAATGAAGCGAGGAGTCAACTTTTGTGACTCCACCTTTAAGGGAAGGTCCCGAGTAGAAAGCCAAACTCTTTGGCCAATCCGAAAAGATGGGGCCAACCAGTGCCTTCTATCGGCAGCGATCTTCTGTCTCTGCCTAGATCGCAACAAAGAGGACCGGACCCCGGCCCAGACAGAGCGACAGCGTCGAATAAAGTAATTGACAGAGGGGACTTCAGAATCCTTTTCAGTCTCAGGAAAAAGGGCGGGTTGATAGCCCAACTGAGCCTGAAATGGTGAGAGGCCTGTGGAGGAGTTGTCCAGAGAATTATGGGAATATTCAGCCCTAGCTAAAAAACGACTCCATGACGATGGATTATCAGCCGCCAAACATTGAAGGGTATTCTCCAGAGACTGGTTGGTCCGCTCTGTCTGACCATTAGTCTCTGGATGAAAGCCAGAAGAAAGGCTCACAGTGGCCCCCAACAGACTGCAAAAGGCCCGCCAGAACTTAGCCGTGAATTGAGGGCCTCTGTCCGAAACCACATCTTGCGGGAGACCATGCAGGCGGAAAACATGGTCCACAACAAGAATGGCCGTCTCCCGCACAGAAGGCAACTTCGGCAGGGCGAGAAAATGGGCAGCCTTAGAGAAACGGTCAACCACGACCAAAATGACAGTGTTGTCCTCAGAATTAGGCAAACCCGTAATAAAATCAAGAGCGATATGGCTCCATGGGCGTTTAGGGACGGGTAACGGCCGCAACAAACCAGAGGAAGGGAGGTGGGAAGTCTCATTTCTAGCGCAGACACCGCAGGCTGCTACAAACTCCCGGATATCTTCCATCATGCTGAACCATCAAAAATGTCGGGCCAAAAATGCCAAACCCCCGGGTGACCTGCCAGACGGGAAGAGTGCCCCCACTGGAGAACCTGGGTGCGTACCGAAGGCGGAACAAACAAACAACCAGGTGATTCCCCACCAGGACCGGGATCGGACCTTAAGGCCCCCCGCACATCAGACTCAACGTCCCACTGAACGGGAGCCACAATCTGATCAGTCGGGATAACCGGTTCTGGCATAGGGTCGTGACCAGAGCGGTCGTAAATCCGCGACAAGGCGTCAGGCTTGGTGTTTTTAGACCCCGGTGGTAGGTTAATGTAAAGTTAAAGCGATTAAAAAATAACGACCACCGCACCTGCCGGGAATTACGTCGCTTAGTCTGTTAAATGTATTGGAGAATTTTATGATCCGTCCAAACCACAAATGGATGCTCAGCCCCTTCCAACCAATGGCGCCATTCCTCTAACGCCAGCTTAACGGCTAGCAACTCTTGGTCACCAATACTGTAATTCTGTTTGGCCGCCGACAATGACCGGGAGAAGTAGGCGCACGGGTGTAGCTTATTCTCCCAAAGGAGGCGCTGGGACAAAATGGCACCCACCCCGACTTCAGAGGCATCTACCTCCACAACGAACGGGAGGGAGGGATCAGGCAGAACAAGAATGGGCTCTGAGCTAAAACGTTTCTTTAACTCCTGAAAAGCAGCCTCAGCTGCTGGGGACCAATCAAACGGCGAGGAGGAATTCTTCTTGGTAAGCGTAATAATGGGGGCAGCTGCTGCGCTAAAATTACGGATAAACTTCCTATAAAAATTGGCAAACCCCAAAAACCGTTGCATCTCCTTAACGTTTTGATGGGCAGGCCAATTCCTGACCGCTGCCACCTTAACAGGGTCAATATGGACCAACCCCTCTGACTAAGTGAAACCAAGAAACGAGACAGTCTTGGCGTGAAAAACACATTTCTCAGCCTTGATAAAAAGCTTGGCATTAAGGAGGGCCTCAAGCACACGTCTGACGTGTTGTTTATGCTCTGAGAGCGTTGAAGAAAAAATCAGAATGTCGTCAAGATAAACGAAGACGAATATCTCCAACATCTCTCAGAGGACGTCATTAACGAGCGCTTGAAACACTGAGGGGGAGTTAACCAATCCGAACGGCATGACCAAATATTCCCAGCGCCCGTCATACGTATTAAATTCCGTTTTCCAACCATCCCCCTCCCGAATGCGAACTAAGTAATAAGCATTCCAGAGATCTAGCTTGGTAAAAAATGACGCCTCCTGCAGACGTTCAAACGCGGAATTCATCAACGGAAGGGGGTATTGGTTTTTAATAGTGATCTTATTCAAACCCCTATAATCAATACAGGGTCTCAGAACGCCGTCTTTTTTCCCACAAAAAAAACCCCGCTCCGGCAGGAGACTTGGATGGCCGAATAAAACCATCAGCAAGAGCCTCCTGAATATATTCTCGCATAGCCTTACGCTCAGGCCCTGACAGCGAGTATAGCGAACCCCTAGGAGGAGTAATACCAGGGTGGAGATTGATCTCGCAATCGTACGGGCGCTGAGGAGGTAAAGTCGAGGCTTGTTGTTTGCTAAAATCTTCGGCAAGATCAGCATAATCACTAGGAACTTTAGGAGGCAGATCAAAATTCAAAACGGCCCCCAAACTCTCCACTTGTTCAGGACCCGCCATATCCGTGACCAAATCACAGTCAGAGAGATCCTCCAAATCACAATCATCCTCTGGCTGCTGCCAGTCAAATTGAGGATCCCACTCCAACCCCTCTTCTGCCTCCTCTTCCCGACTAAGGGGGCTGTATGAGACAAACTCAGCGGAATCACTCGCGGCATCCGCCTCCCCCCTAGGTTGATGCCCGGAACTACAAGTCAAACTCTCCCTACAGTGGGATCTACAATTAGCGCCCCACTGGACAATTGGGCTAGTTTGACTACCCAAACGAATGTGAGGCTTATGTTTCCGTAACCATGAGTGCCTTAACACAGCAGGAAAAACGGGAACAAATAATAAAAAATCGGACCTTCTCAGAATGGCAACCAAAGGGAATGAACATGGTTCGTGCTTCAGAGACCTCAGTTATGAACAAAAACAGTCATTAGAGGCGCCTCTGGCCAGCCCGTCTCTGTAGCTAGAGAGCGAAAGGCTATAGAAAACTCAGCAACGCTCTCGAACCCTGCCTAAGATGCATTAGACGCCAGAGCCGCTGCCTTGCCCACACACATCTTGATCAAACACCGACACCATCTCCCTAATGAGAGTCTCCACTGAACTCATGACCGGTGAATTAGATCGAATAAGTGGCCTGACCCAAGTAAGGGCTGTGTCAATCAACAGAGATAAAATAAATGAAATACGAGACTCTTCATTTACAAAACGCGAAGGCTGAGCTTTGAAAAATATTTCACGCTGGGCGATGAAATCTTTACATTTCCCTGCCTCACCTCCATATCATGGAGGTAGCTGAAGCTTAGGCTCACGGGGGGAGTGTAGTGTTTGTGCAACATTCTGTGTAATTTGAGTGGACAAGGCTCGAATACTCTCAGTGAGATTTAACAGGACGCTCTCCTGTTTTTGTAAAGCCTCGTCCTGATGGCGTACTCGCTCCGCCAACTCAGCCTGTCAACTGTTCAGGGTAGACAAGCCCTTGCCATAGCCCGAGAGTGTGGCCTGCTGACCAGCCAAAACCTTCTCTAACGTAGCCACGGCTGACGACTCCATGTTCGGCTAAAGTGTACTGTAATGGGCAGTGATAGGACGCCAGGTGTCGCGACCAGTGAGAGAGAGAACTGAGAGCAGCCCAGATAAGAGACAAACACAAAAGAGGTACACACCTCCAAGCTCGCGCTTCCAAGGACGAATAAAAGTCCGCAACACGGAAGCAGTGCAAGAGAGAGTAAACAACAAGAGAGAAGAGAGAAAATTTCTAAAGGAAGCAATTCCTAACAATGAATGGAATATCACAAATCACTAGGAAATCTGACTAGAGATTTTCTCCGGCCGAAGTGCTAGAAAAAGAGCACAATATAGCATGGCAAAATATGGATTAATAAAATATATTTAATTCCCTTAGGGGAACAGAGTTTAAAAAGTATTGCCATGTGTCTGAAATACCAAATCCAGTTGGGTGATACTGGATTTGAATTTTTGACAAGTTATGGCCGCAATAAATGCCATAATTTCTCTGCTTTTTGATGTTTGATCTTTTTTTTTTATACTTGGGTTGCTATCACACTTGTCATTGCTGTAGCAGCCCTTCCTCTCCCTCTACTGTCATTTCTCTCTCTCTTCCTCTTCAATCTACTCCAAACCATTTTCTTTCCCCCAGCCTTGCCACCTGATGGACTTCCTAAATCACTTTTCGCCACGGTGAATGTAGCCAAATGGTTGTCTTTGGGCCACCCAAAAGTTAAGGCCTCTGCAGTTTTTGTTTAAATAAATATTTTTACTCATTTCACGCCTCTCAGTTACTGGAGCAGAAGTAGAATATGTGATAGAATTCCAGAGTGAAGTTTTTGGCTCCACATACATGTTAAGACCTTTATTATACATTATGAGATGTTTTATTTACTGCCATCAAAGAAAATGAAATTTTCAAATTGAATACATTTTCAAATTGAATAAGAGAATATGTCTGGTAGTATCATTGTCATGGTTTTGGTGGTGTGCGTGTGAAGGACTTTCCTTTGTGGCTCTCGTCCCGGGACGATATCGAATTCCTTCTCTATCGGATTCTTTTCCCAGCTGGTTCATCAGGCATGGGCGGCGCTTTCACCTAAGTCTATATAAGCCGGATGTCCACCACGCCTCCTTTGCTGGACTGGCTGATTTCAGTTTTCACTGCAGCCAGAAGTTATCTCTAGTAAGGGATTTGTGGCGTATGCCTTCACGGTATATTTGCGATTTATATTTCTTTAGGGAAATTTCCTTTTTGAATCCTTCCCTCTCTTTCTTTGGTGTCGCACCAATTGATGGTGCTTTGTCTTTCTCGGTTCTCGAGTTATTTCCCTTTTGCTCTCCCTTTTTGTTTTTCCTCTGTCGCTTTGCTTCCTGGTTTGGATTGTTGGGCGTCCTTTTGGAAGCACGAGAGCTGTTTCTGTTGCCTCGTTTATATTTCTCTCTGTGGGTATTTTAAGTCCTTGCTGGTCTCGTTCTCTCACACTGCTGCATTTGGCCTCCCTACTTTCTCGCCATTACAATCATGTGATTAAGGCTTTGTCACAGATAATTTTCCTCTTTGAATTATGTCTCTACCATATTCCAGTCAAAAGATATTCAGAAATTAGTGGCTGAAAAATGACCTATTTTGTTCTAATCTTCTCATTGGAAATGCATTAGAGGAATTGTGACCTTTTCCATTGACACTCAAAAATGAGCAAAAATTTAAGTTTTTCTGAACGTCATCAAATTTGCAGGGTCTGTTGAGGACATGGCAGTGACATATTTCCAGTTTTTTTTTTCACGATCCCTCTAGCCGATTTGAAGGTATTGCGCCACCAGGTGGCTGTTCTCAAACTGCTGAAAAATGTATGTAATCATGGGTTCTAAGTTCCTTAAAAACCACTGGCCCAATTTGAGTGATTTTATTGCAGAAAGTCACGTCTATGATATTACATAAAGCTACTTGAGGGCTGTACTGTAGTTCTCTTTTTGAGGAAGTGCCCCTGAGGTCATTCAGCAAAACTACTCCAGAAGCACTAACATAGTCAGTTTTCACACAGTTTAGAAATGATGTTAACTCAGGTTGAGGGATTTTATTTTTTATCAGTGAAGATATGAGATGAAGAACAAGTATAACCACTTTTCAAACAACTGGGATGGCCGTACCCTCACCTCCACCCCCACAAAATAAATGAGGTCGTGCACAAAATTCTCCCAATCTCTCATTTCATCACGTTCATGGACTTGCGAGTTGAGAGACGGGATGAGAAAAAATGCAAGTAAATCTGAACATGAACATGAATCCGACATGAAATCTAGGTCTGCCAAACACTGTTCCTTGTGACCTTCAGAAATGGCCCAGCTAAACGAACTATTACAGAAACTGCAGGTCCCCAAACACAAAGTCAACGATCACTTGACTGCATTGTACATCCCAATCCTCAGCATTTTCTCGTTTCATCAGCTTTCCAATAACCTATCACAATAGTACAAACCGTTTTCTTTTTAATTTTCACAATTTCACCTTGATACATTACATTACCATCAATCCACCAGTCATGCTCCAGCTCTTGACCCACGAAAGATTGTGGGTCCCCTATTAACCTTTCAACAGTTTCTAGTTTATTTTCTGACAGATCAGGGACAAGAGAGGCTATTTGCATTCGTGTCACATTAGGCCCAAGCTCTTTCAATGATTTCCAAAGTTTCTCCTTGGCCTTCTCCTGCATGCGTGATGATATATCTGCATTGGCTCATTTTGTTCTTTGTGCTCGCCCAATTGCATAATTGATTATACTAACATCCTCTCTTCCCTTCTCTTTCAGCCAGTCTAGACTGTGATTCACCCTGCCCTTGATTTTGCTCTCAACAAAAGATGATGCGGCATTAGGAACACGCCTACTTTCACGATCTACCATGATGCGTTCTGAGTGAATATTGTGAAGAGGTGCTGATTTGGTAGTTAGCCTCTGCTCATCAGATGGGTTGGAAAGATCCCCAGAGAGATGCCTCATCAACTGCCTGTCCAACACCTTTTCAGCGTATCAGCCATTTTCATGACAAGTGATCTCAGAGTGTCATCAATGGGCTGTTCCCGTAGGTGCCATAAATCCTCATCAGCAATCCTACCCCAAAAGCATCAGTTACAGAGGTGAAGAGGGTATCTGGCTCGGCAATGATGGATGACAGGAAATCCATTGCATGCTTAACGTTATCATTCATATCCAGATTGCCCACTCCAGGCTGTTCATTGTAGAACTTGGCCATCCAGGGGCCTGTAACAAGTTTTCCATAGAGACCAAGACTGCAGAGGTCACGTTTCACAAGTCGATCTTTCAGATCACATAACAGAAGTCCTGAGTCCTCCGCTCTGGCAACAGTACATTTCCAAGTATTCCAATAACAATGGGTAATGTTTGCAATAAACCCCTGCTAAATGAAATAAAATATAGAGTCTATTTCCGACATAACGTGGAAATGCATTGAGAGGGATGCCCTTAGACCTAAAAAATGCCTTGAAATGCTTGGGGTCTCCTTGAACCTGTTTGTAACGCATTTTACTGGTCCTTGTATGACATTCACTGCCACACAGTCTTTGCCATACGTAGTGCCTCTGGCTTTAGAATGTTCTTTCAGAGCAGTTGGCACTACTGGCCAAGCTGTCAAGTGGTTGTTTGTTTAATTCTGTAATATTATTCTCCGTTATTGCCCTCAGTTTCTGGGTAACACAATGATTGACAGCAACCCGGTCACTAATTGTATTTGTTATGTTACCATATGTCTGTGTCAAAACAATACCCTGATCCTTTCCGGTATATTCTGCATAACTTGTGGAAACATCATTCAAAGTCTCAGTTATATGGGTTACGAAATCACCTGCAGTTCCACCAGCCAATTCTGCAACCCCAAGTGAATGATACTGTCTCAGTCCATCTTCAGCTGTGCAGGCATGCACCTCATTAACATGTTTCCCATCAACATTTGTGGCATCCCATGCCAAAGTTCAGTGCGAGATACTGGCTAATCTCTCTGCAGACTGAAGATCACTAATGACTCCAGGTTCCAATGCTATCCTGCCAACAGTACTATTACTGGGCATTTTCTGGACCTTTTTTTTTTAATTTGTTCAATAACAAATCTAATTATTTCTGATGCATGGTCAACTGGACATTGGTGTTGCAGGGCAAAGTATATGCACTTTCTAAGTTCAGGTCCATAGTGTCTTGTTGTCCTGTTTCAAGTCTATTACATCCCCATCATCATGCATATCTTTCCGCTCACCATTTTCAACTTGTCATTGAACAACAAGATCTTTGAGTTCCGATATATCACTTGCAAGTTTAAATGATGATCAGGGTCCCTACAAAGTCCTGCACGTTTATATCTCTCATTCTGTCTTTGCAGCCTCAGAATTTTTTGGAAGAGCTTTTTATTCTTGTCAAGCAGTATATTCTGACTAATTTGCTTTATTTTTTGTGCTTGTTCCATTATGACAGATTTATTTGCAATTCATTGAGACTTTTTCCTCTCTATCATCTGGTTCACTCTCTTAGGACAATACTTGGCAACCTTGCTGTGCAAAAGAGAGTTTTTGGATTTTAGTTTCTCCATATCCTTCAATTTTTGTTTTGATTCGTCCAGTTCTGATTTGAGCGCAGCAAACACATTGCAGTTATCCAATTTTATTAGTTAAATTGGTAAAGGCATCGAGTTCTCCGTGTTCTCTTGGACACTTGTGGGAACATGTACATCTGAAGCAGGCTCAGCCAGTTGCCGTTTGGAGGCTGGAAGTCTGAATTCCTCATTTAGGAAATTTTGTATTTTTTGTTCATTACATTTCCAGTTCTTTTTGTATGTCCTCATAGGAGTTAAAACAGTCCTTTCAATACACTGCCACATACAGTCTTCACTGGGATTTTCCCAATCAACACCTTTTGTGGTAGCAAGAATTCTGATTCTTGCGTACGCACGACTCTGGTCTTCATAGCAGTCATAGAAAACAGCCAGCGCAAGTCCTTTGGACAGTGAAGAATGTGGCCCATCATTTTCAATGAAAGAATGAATGTATTCTCTTAGTGACTCGCTCTTTGTGATTGACATTGGTGCAAGTTTGACAAACAGCCAAGCCAGTATAAAAAGGAAAAGGACAACAAAACAATTAGTACCGTGCATAAAAAAAATGTAAGTCAAACTTTTGAAATGAATTATTGTGATTATTACAATTCTTATTGTGGTTGTAACTGTTATTACAGGTGTAGGGCACGACTTCCAAAAGGAGTCTTATCCAGGTTGTGGCCAGTAAAAAGTATTTACATGCAGGCAAGCATCTTTATTGTTGTAGACTACAATGATTTCTCATTTCGAATTGGAGGAAAAATATTTGCCTGCATGTACCTACCAACTCTAACCAAATGGCATCAGTTGGGTCACACAACACAAAACAAGTGGTGCCAAGCACAACAAAGCTCTCCCATGTCAGACGTTTTAGTAGTTTTGGCTTGATATTTATTTTGGGTTTTGCCAGAGTTTTGCTGCATTCCACTGCCAGGTGACGGCAAAACTCTACATCACGCTGATAGAAAATCCAGCCCATGAAAATACTTGCAAATCGATGATTATTTTATTTTTTACCTCTGTGAATGTGCAACGAATCACCTCCAAAAATTAATCAACTCTTCCAAGAACAATTTCCCACCATCTTACCAAATGTCATCGAAATCCAACCAATACTTTTTCCGAAATCCTGCTATCACAGAGACAAAGTTGTTACGAACAAACTTGACCCAAAAAACACTTCGCCCCGGGGCGAGGTAATTAAATATCTTTTAGGCAGATCTACATCATCTTATTTAGGGCCACACTTCTTTGCTACTTTGGATTACGATTGGGATCATGTAGGCAGAGACAGCAACACTCCGCAAGTGAGGAATTTTATTTTTATTGAATTTTATTGAATCAACTGAATACAGATATACAACCCCAATTCCGAAATAATTGGAGTTGTCTGTACAGCACTATGGCTGATAATACTAGACTCGTAAGAAAGACGCCGACAGTGACCACGCGGCTTTAATGAATGAACTGCGTGCGCTTAGCGCAAAAATAGACACTATGCAGACTACAACTGAAAAACAAATGAACGACAAATTGGAAAGGCTGCGCGGGTCTATGGAAAAACTTATTAGCGAGAGCCAAGAAGTTTTTAAGCGCGAGGTGGATAAAGCAGTCAAGGAGATGCATCACGCATTGGATCTGGAGGTGGGAACCCTGAGTTCCAGAATGGACCGGATTGAAACTAAAATTAATGAGAAGAAAGCCGAGGGTAAGCAGTTTGATCCTGACGTGTCGTTGTTGATTGTGGGACTGTCACAAACGGCGGGAGAAGATGTTGAGGCCAAAGTAAAAACTCTGCTGTGCGAGGAAATGGACTGCGAGCCGGTGCCAAAAATTGTGGCCGTAGAGCGCATGAGGGCACGAGGGCGAAATCCGGGACTCATCAGAGTGGAACTCGAGTCTACGCTGGAGAAAGTGGCTGTGCTTCGGCGGAGGCCAAAACTCAAGGACAATGAAAGTTACCGAAGGGTATATGTTTCGTCAGCGAAGTCACACGCTGAGCGTCTAATGGAATTCAATCGTAGAACTCTTCTCAGGGAGATCCCAGCTGCTAAAGACTACTACTTGGCCAATGAAATGAAAGCACCAGAGGTGCTGATGCCTCGGTGTGTATTGCTTAGCCACTACTGATGTACAATAGTTGTACAGTAACATAAAAGCAAGCTTGAATACATAAACAGTCAATAGAGTGCGGTCCTTGTGCCAAAATCATGTGGGTGTGGCTTAACATTATGTACACAAAACGTGTATACTGAAACATGAAGTGCTACAAAAAATCAAAATTCTGGCACATTTAAAATCAAGAGAACAGTGTTTGTCACTCGTTGGCATTGTTACTTTAGCTTGGATGCACACGCTGTCGCAGTTATGATGGTAACAGACAGACAAACAAATACACAGACTGAGTACCGTATGCTCGCTGTGCGCATGCGCACACCGAGGCATCATAATAATAATAATAATAATAATAATAATAATAATAATAATAATAATGGACGTCTAGTGAAGCGTGGCCAAGCTGGGGACTCTGCGGGATCCATCGGTTTGAAGACTTCGGGCCCTATCTTGCGCCAGAGTCCCTAAACCCGTTATTTGGGGATTTAGCATTGCGTAAGAGGCGTTCCCCCGCAAAAGTTGCTATCTTGCACACCTGCCTATATCCCTAAAACACCTGCGCTACCCGTTACATTATGCATAGGTGTGGTTTGGGCGTTACGCCTGTTAAACCAATCAGTGTGCTAGGTGCCATTGCCTTTAGGAGCAGGCTGCGCTATCCCAAATCCTCAAACCGAAACCCGTGATGGAGAGAGGAAGGTCGCCACGTTTCTTTGAAGACGAAGTTAAATTGCTCGTGCATGAGGTCAAATCCAAACAGGGGAGGATCTGTTTTTGTTAAGTTAATCATGAATTGTATTATTATTATTATTATTATTATTATTATTATTATTTGACATTGACATATTGTTTAATGTTTGGTATGTAATAAAATAAAAAAAAACATCAATCCTACCCCTTTTGTGATGGAAACTTAAAAAAAAGAAAAAAAAAGAAAAAAATGCGTTTCACCATGATTGGGTCATGCCTCCAATTGAACTGATTGGGTGTTGGAATGACCCACTAGCATAGAAAAATAGTGCCACAGTAACCCTAACAGCAACGGGCAAGGCATACGGACAGCTAGCAACGGTGTATACATCATCTGCAACCAGGTGATATAATTCTGTCCCTGCCTGATGGGAGAGGCGCAGTTTTGTCACGCGTTCTCGTTCTGTGGGAAATAATACTCAAGGCCGGCGCTAGACCTGAAAATTTGGGAGAAAATATCCCTCCCCTTATTGACTACAATTAGTCCTGGCTAATTCTAGATGGTTTTCCCTTATTAACACGTTTTCCAATTCAAGAATAATCAAGTGGCAATTGAAGACACGGCTTCTCTCCGCCATGCGATCTAACAGCGACAAAATAATGGGCTACATTCAGTACAGAAAAATAATTTAATTATAAATAGGTCTATGCACTGGCACTCAGCAACGGTAATTTTTTTCCAGCGAGATCCGCATTTCAGAACTCTTTTGCGAATGAAGTAATTTCGGCGACAAGTACGCACACCTGTTTTCGCAGCACGGTCACGCAACTTGCTGTAAAAAAATAGACAGCTGTCCGATTGGAAAATGTAAACGGACGAAACCACGTACTTGTCACCACAATTACCTTCATTTGCTGAAGAGTTCTGAAATTCCGCTCTCGCTGGAAAAAAAGTTACGTCGCTGAGTGCCAGTGCATAGACATAATTAAATTAATTATTTTCTGAACTGAATGTAGCCCATTTGTCGCTGTTAGATCGCATAGGGGGAGAGAAGCCGTGTCTTCAATTACCAAATGGGTAGCGGGTGGTTTGAGGACCCGCTATACGCTTTCCCTAACCTGTGTGGTCAAGATACGGGCACACCTCCAGGCGCAAATAAAGGATTCGGCATAATGTATAGCGGGTAGTGTGGCCGCAAGATACCGTTTAGGGATAGTGGAAGCTGCTAAATGCGTAATTCACGGGTAGCGGGTACTGGCAACGGGTAAGGCAGTGTGAAAGATAGAGCCCTTCATGCCCAGCCTGTAAGTACGGACCATATTGCTTTAGTGCATTGGAACGTTAATGGATGGACGCTTGCTAATAGTAAACTGAGAGCACAACTGCTTCTTTCGTTTGAGCCAGGAATTATTTCATTAAATGAGACTCATTTGTCCACTCTTATACCTGAGCTTCAAGGATACACCTGGATTGGACACAATCGTGCAGCTCATAAAAGAGCTGTCAAAGCCTCTGGGGGTGTGGGTATATTTATCAAAAAAACTATTTTGGACAACTTTTCTATAACGGTTGTAGACAAGACTTATGACGGAATTCTATGTTTGCGGTTCGAGCACACTAGCTCACAATAGTCATTTATTTTGATATCATGTTATTTGTCTCCTGAAACATCGACATGGGGCCGTAATGCTGACTTTTTCTTTGCGCATTTATTGTCTTTAATTTATACGGCTGAGGCTGATTCTATATATGTTTGTGGGGACCTAAATATTCGTATTGCGCACCACAGAGATTATGTCGACGAGGACGATATTAGCCCCAGAGTGGTGTTAGACTCGGGCTTGAACTAACATGGGGAAAGTTTGATTGATTTCCTTAGAGTCTAAATGCTGCGTGGTAAATGGAAGAATAAATCCGGAGTATGATAACTTTACATCTATTTCTGTTAGGGGTAAGGCTGTGGTTGATTATTTTGTGACGAGACATGAAGACTTAATGGAGATCTGTAATTTAAAATATTTACTTGAGGATGGATCTGTTAGTTTGGAAACGCCCTATTTTAATAGTGCACTAAACAATGACATTACCCTAGTAGAAGTACAGAAGGCAATTGAAAAAACCAAACCTCATAAAGCTGTTGGTGTGGATGAACTGTCTAATGAGGTTCTTAAATGCCCCAAGCTGTTAAATACTCTGCACATGTTATTCCAATATTGCTTTAAGAGTGGGACTGTCCCCTCGGTGTGGTATAGATCGATCATCAAGCCTATCCCAAAGTCCACCCAGGCTGACCCACCTTTGAATTATAGAGGCATAAGCCTGTTAAGTACAGTATATAAAATGTTTTCCGGTATTCTCAACAATCGACTCAGTGAATATATTGAGACCAATGGAATCCTGGTGGATGAACAGAATGGGTTTAGAAAACACAGAGCGTGCATTGATCATATTTATGTTTTATCGTCTGTCATTAGAGCAAGACTGCAGGAAAATAAAAGTACTTTTGTTTGTTTTGTTGATTTTAAAAAAGCTTTTGATTGGGTTAACAGAGATCTTTTGAAATATAAGTTACTTTTTGTTGGTATTACAGGTCATCTGTATAATTCCATCAAAGCTCTGTACAGGGCTCCAGTGGCCTGTGTGCAGGTAAACGATATGAGGACAGGATGGTTCCCTACTCCATTCGGAGTCAAACAGGGAGATGTTCTTTCACCCACTCTCTTTGCGCTTTTTGTGAACGATCTGGCTCAAGAGATAAAGTCAGCTAACTTGGGTATAGACATTGATGGCTTTAACCTCAGCATTTTATTATATGCAGATGATATTGTTGTCTTCGCAAAAGAAGAAATTAAACTGCAAAAAATGTTGGGCATTATGAGGAATTGGTGCAGTAAATGGAGACTTTCTATAAATGTGGATAAAACACAAGTAGTCCATTTTAGAAAACCATCTGCTCCACGTAGTGAATTTGATTTCTTTTTTGGGCAAACACAGCTTATGTATTCCAGAACTTATGAATACCTTGGTTCTCTTTTTCACGAAAATATGACGTTTTCAGTGGGGAGAAGGGTTCTGTCTGAGTCTGCAGGGAGGGCTTTAGGGGCTGTTATTAATAGGATGAAGCTCTGCCCTGAAATAAGCTTCTTAACATTTACCCAGCTGTTTGAAAGTTTAGTTGGGTCTGTTTTGTTTTATGCAGCTGGGGTATGGGGCTTCGAAGATGCTCCTGAATGTAATAGAATTCAGAGTAGGGCCATGAGGTGTTTTCTTGGAGTACACAGGTTCACAACTAGAGCTGCGTTAGAGGGAGATATGGGTTGGGAGCCCTGCTTGGTGAAACAAAAGGCGGAAGTAATTAGACTGTGGAATCGCCTTATTCGTTTACCTCAGGACAGACTTACTCGGAAAGTCTTCAATTGGGATAAAGCTCATAACTACCCGTGGTCAATGGAGGTCCTGGAAATACTCTCATTAGCTAATGTACAGTATCTATTTACAAATAATTTACAAATTAAAATATCCCAGGTTAGACAGTCTCTGTTTGATTTTTATAAAGAGCAATGGCAATGGCAGGTGTCAAATAAGCCCAAATTGAGAAGTTACCTGCACTTTAAAAATGACTATGCCACAGAGCCATACATCAAATGCTGGTTAACTAGATTGCAGAGGTCTTTGTGTGCCCAGCTCAGAGCAGGGGTATTGCCTCTGCAGATGGAGGTGGGGCGCTATAAAGGTGTTCCAGAAGAAGACAGGTTATGTGTTTTGTGTGATTTAAGGGTTGTTGAGGATGAATGGCATTTTCTGTTTTTTTTTGTCCTGTATATCATGACTTAAGAATGGGTATGTTTGAGAGAATTCAACGTAAAAAGCCCGATTTGTTTTGGATGACTGATGGGGATATGCTGGGTTGGTTATTTGAAAATGAAATTTATAGCTTGGCGAGATATGTGGAAAATGCTTGGAAATTGCGGCAAAGGAATCTGTATCCTGACTTAATTTGACAATGATCTGTTTAATTAATTTAACTGTGAAAAGGATGGAAATGTGTTTTGTATGTTGGTCATCTTTCTATGTTATGTAATGTGTTATGTGTTTTATGTCAATAGTGTCTTATAAGCCCATTTGGGCTGGGCACGTAAGTGCAAGACACTAATAAAAATCAATCAAATCAATCAAATCAGTTGGGACGAAGTGTAAATTGTGCATAAAATCTAAATGCAATGGCTTTCAGATCACATGAGCCAATATGTTATTTACAATAGAACATAGATAAAATTTCAAATGTTGAAACTGAGACATTTTACATTTTTATCCACAAAATGAGCTTATTTCAAATTTTATGGCTGCAACAGGTCTCAAAAAAGTTGGGACATAGGCAAAAAAGGGCTGAAAAAAGCAATTAATATATAAGAGAATCAGCTGAAAGAACATTTAGCAAGTAATTAAGTTAACTGGCATCAGGTGTGTAACATGATTGCCTATAAAAGGGATGTCTTAGAGAGGCTGAGTCTCTCAGAAGTAAAGATGGCCAGAGGCTCTCCAACTTGTGAAGGCTTGCATGAAAAAATTGTGGAATACTTTAAAAACAATGTTCCTCAATGTCAAATTGCAAAGGCTTTGAAGGTCTCATCATCGACAGTGCATAACATCATCAAAAGATTCGGAGAAACTGGAAAAAACTCTGTGCGTAAGGGACAAGGCCGAAGACCTTTACTGGATGCCCGTGATCTTCGGGCCCTCAGACGCCACTGCATCACTCACCGGCATGATTCTGTCATTGACATTACTAAATGGGCCCAGGAATACTTCAAGAAACCACTGTCTGGAAACACAATCCGCCGTGCCATCCATAGATGCCACCTAAAACTCTATCATGCAAAAAGGAAGCCATTGTTGAGCATGATCCAGAAGTGCCGCCGTGTTCTGTGGGCCAAGGCTCATTTAAAATGGACTGTAGCGAAGTGGCAAAGTGTCCTGTGGCCAGATGAGTCCAAATTTGACATTCTTGTTGGAAATCATGGGCGTCGTGTCCTCCGGGCTGAAGAGGAGGATTCTAAGCTTGCTCATGTTCGGTTATCCTCCACCCTCATTCTGAACTTGCGAGGCCTCGACCCATGAGTATAAAGAAGCAGTATTTGAGGGGCGCGTGCTTCGGAGGAGAGCCGTGAACTGTTCCTCTCTCCTGAGTTGGCAAGATGGGGTTGCATACGAGCAAGCTTGCAATAGTTCTCGAATCGGGTATTCAAGATTTGGGTGGGATTGGAGATGCCAAAAAATCAAATGTTATCACTAGTTACTCCAATGTGAGGAACATCATCTGCTGGCCTTCCTTTTTACAAGGGTTCTTTTGTATGCTTAGCTTGGCATTGGGGGCAGGTTCTAGTCATTTGACACTGCTTGAACACTTGGACTGAGGGTAGAAAAAACAAGTACAAGGAGCATTGGAGCATCTCTGCTGCGTGAGGAATTGGAAATGCACAGACAGGAAGCTGAAATTTACATGGTCTAACTGAAAATAGGTCCAGGCTTTCATTTATTTTAATAAAGAGCATGTCGGACTGAAAGTAGCTCTGACTACACACAAACAAGCAGGAAACAGGTCTGATATTTATACGGAAACTGACAGGAAATTGATACAAACGCAAAGGGATATGGGTCACTCCATACTAAAATGTACAATTCACTGAATTGTATAAGAATGGTCAATGAAATTTTTTCTAGGAGAATTAAATGATTTGCATTGTTCATATTTATTCACTCCCAGATTGAAGATATACATAAGAAAAAATCAGTCATCGGTCCAACAACACAGCAGAAAAAGTGGTTTCCTGATGTCAGCTAAAGCATTGTGACGGACATATTTTGCTACAAATTTGGCAACCAACTTCATGAAATGCTCATGACATGTCTGTTGATACTTCGAAAGAAAGTGAAACGAAATATTGCAGAGAAATACCCATAATAACGGTTTCAATTGTCTGCTCTAAATTATCGGGACTCATCTGATCAGAAATGCAATTCGAAATGACCTTCGTGGACGTAACCAGTCGCGTCCTCACGTGTTACGTCCATCTCCATGGGTTAATTTGCATACTATGTGCAAATGGTGTAAAGATGACCTCGGCAAAATAAGGTACTCACTTCCTGCATCAAAATCAAAAAAGGTGTCAGACAATATCATATACCATGCTTTTAAAAATAATGATTGAAAAAAGAATTTTTCCATGTCTTAATTGTGTTACGACCATAAAAAGATAAACAATCTGTGTGCTATTACCATAGACTGTATAAAAAGATGGTGGGTCTGAAAAGCGGGGCCAATGCGGAAATTGCATTCCATTTAATGGCCAGCAGATGGCGACGTTGGTGGTTTCAGAATTGGAAAAGGTGTATTTGAATTTTCATCACCATTGTAACACATTTGTACAGTTTAGTATGGAGTGAGCCATATAGCAATTACTCTGAAACAAACAGGAAAAAAGTCAAACCTTCAGCTTGGACTGAAAAGTAACAAGTCTAGAAGGAAACAGATCAAACATTAACACACATACTAACCGCGAACAGTTCAAGCCTTAACACAAGATGCAACAGGAAACGGGTCCGACAGAAAACAGATGTAGAATTTACACAAAGACAGGAAGGAGGTCTTCGATTTCACACATCGTGGGCTGAGAATTAACTGGACCTATCTCCACTTTTTACTAAATTAAGAAAATGGGATGTGAAATTTTGCTGCATCATAATTTCTCACTCCAATTATACTTTTCAGATATTTATATTCAGGGAAGTTATTTGGACTGAAAGGTATAATATCATGCCATTGCACTTTTAGTAGAATGATTTTAGATAGGGGATCCGGGAAAATGTAAAAGGAGATAGACCTTTCTAATTTTCAAAATGTCATAAATTTTGTAGGTATATGGTTCTGTCTCCTAGATAGCTCCTTGTATTTCCAGAACTGTTTAGCCACAAAGTTTTGTCTTGCCTTGTGTTTTTTTTTTTTAAAAAAAGAACACAACAATGTGACTCCACCCAAATCTGCAAATTACATGTTCATGGTAAAAGGTAATACAGAATTTGAAAGAAAAACAGAGTATCTGACAAAAATAATCACAGAAAATGGGCAGCCGCATCCTGTCTGAAAATAAATAGGAAACGAACCTTGTAACACTGAAATGAGCTATGGAGTCTCGAGGGTGTTCAGTGTCAATTGCTGCTATCTCTATAGCCAGTACAAGTTCATCCGAGTACATTTAATGCAGATATGATGTACACTACATAGTAAACAAACTCTGGCCTTGGGCTTGGTTTCAACGAGTACTGTGTCCATATTGAACTTGTTCATGTGCATACACATGCATCTTGCAATGCATAAAATAGTACTACTTGATTTTCAATCTTATATCTTAAATGGCCCCCTGGAATAAGACAACCCTTATGAAAAATTTCCACAAAATACTACAGTAAAAATACTATTGTTTTCTATAGTAACTATGGTATTTGCGGAATTACTATAGATATACTATAGTATACTCTGTAGTTTACTATAGTGATGCTAAAATATACAGTGACGCTGAAGTAAACCACAAAAGTCAAACTCTATTAAACTATAGAAATGATATTCAATTACTATAGTATATTTGCAACAAACTATAGTTTACTGTAGTAAAGTGTAGTTTACTATAGTTTACATCAATTTTACTGTAGTAAACTATAGTAAATTTTTATAAGGGAAATGAAAGGTTTTAAGACATAGACGCTTCATTCAAGTGCTGTAGTACCTATCTATCTAAAATATCTCAGATATCATCATCTTACAACCTCCTATTTGGTATATTAGAGGGATTTTGCTTTGAAATGGTAGCGTGGATAGAACCTTTGCTCAGCAATCTTGTCATCCTGATCAGGTGACCCTATATCCAGCTCCCTGATTGGACAATGTGGACATAGAACTTTTTAAACTGAAGTGGACTGAAAATTCATACAAAGTACTATGCACTTTCTGGATGTTTCTCCCAACTGCCATCTATCATTGAAAAAATTACATCAGGATATAGTATCTGTTAATACTGAGATTATTTCTATAGTAGAACATAATTTTTGATTAAAAGTGGAGAAAGTTAATCCTCAGCCCACGACATGCTGACCAGGAATGGGACTTACTAGCACATGAAATGAGAGGAGAGGGATGCATTATGGGAGCGGCAGCCTGAAGATGATCCAAGTTTGGGACCTCACCCAGGATGTGCTTGAGGGGACTGACCCCTGAATTTTCCCTACACCCCCCATCACCACCCACCACCCTCAATATACATTACCAACGGTCATTCCTCCGCTCCTCTGCTTACATTCCTCTGCCATGTCTCACTAAAATCCCTATTTTTGAAGGAATGTCAAATATCTTTGGGAGCTCACTTTCTACTCCGAAATAAATACACAAACAGTATTCAAGAGGCAGACAGGCCGGGTCTGTTGTATGATAAGGGTCCACATTTCCTTTGGCCTTTGCATTCAGGGAAGAGGTGGGGGTTAGGACCTAATTGTGCACAAAGTATCCCTTTATCGCCCGTGCACACACACACACACACACACCAACCACTCACCACTGCTGGTTTTCACCCCTCCTGCGAGAGTGAGTATATGTTGTAAGGGTTGTGCATTTGGGGGACAGGAGGGAGAGTTTGGGGTTCCAATTTAAATGTCTAGCATGAATCTGCACCTGTTATGAATATATTTTTTGTATTGTCATGGAAAGTTGGCCCCGTAATTAAATCGTTGGAGGTGCTCGATTTCACATGGAAAACGCTTTAATTTAGTTGTAATTATAAACCATTCCATTTTTAAAATATACAAACAACAGGAACCAAACAACAGATATGTGTGCGAAGGAAAGGGCAATCTAACCCTTCCTGGCCCTATGTAAGATATAAGTGCCCCCTTATATGTGTGTGTATGTATACATTATATATATATATATATATATATATATATATACACACACACACACACACACACACACACACACACACACACACACAAACTATAAATATATATGAAGAGTTTGGTTCCAAAACACAATATATCCATTTTACGCATTTTGAGTAAATCAACTTTTTCTGTATTGGCACCTATTGCATTTTATAGAGAAACACAAACTTTGACCATGAAAAAATACACTCTATAACCCTGGTCTTCAAATCACGATCCTCGAGGTCCAAGACCTGCTGGTTTTCCATCCTCCCTTTACCTGAGAGTCAGGTGTAATGACAATCTGGCCAATCAGGGGCTCTAAATGTTCATTTACTTATCTTGGAAAAAAAGTAAACCAGGACTGAATTTGGATTCGAGGTCCAGATTTGAAGATCCCTGCTCTATAGTATGAATTAAAAAAAATGAAAATTTGCACCATGTGTAAGAAGCACAGGGCTATTGCTTCATGGTATTATCTCAATTTTTGTAATTTTAGCACTTATAGCGTTTTGGAACCAAACTCTTCATATATATATATATATATATATATATATATATATATATATACTGTTAAGACTGTTTTCTGTCGTGGAGTCAAGTTGGGACCGAGGAAGTGACACACCAATGACCACATTCCAATTGAAAAGGCTTTTATTACAATGCGCAAGGGAGGATTCTAGCGTCCGACATAGCATTTGCAGAGAATCCTAACACACTGTTCACATCTCGGGGTTTAAGTACAAGATCAGTGGTAGAGCAAGTGGTGGATGTAACACCTTCCCTTAAACATCCAGCCAAACTTACAGGATGTTGATATTACCTTTGATCATGTACCTTCCTTCTGAGCACAATACACCAATTACCAAGTGTGAGCAGGTGCCAGGCGCCCCTCACTGTGGGAGGATATTGATGTGAGTGTGTATGAGTGAGGGGAGGGGGCTGGGAATGAGTGTGTGTGTGCGTGTGTGGGGGGGGTGGCTGGGGTAAGCGAGGGGAGGGGGCTGGGAATGGGTGCGTGTGTGGATCTGTGTGTGCTGAGAGAAAAACCTTAAACCAGTAGCTCAATCCTATCAATACACACACACACAGTATATAAAACAATACAATTATAGAGAAACAGGATATACCAACATGTGCGAAATTCTTTATTAATGTTTCGATGGAAACAACCAAAATCATAACAATAATTTAATACAAAATAAATTTCAACAAAATCAAGGTTTCATAAATATTGGCACCCTTCATTTGGTCTGGCAAGAATAACAGCATGGAGTCTTTTCCTGTAATTTTTCACAAGATTAAGGCACACACTTGGCTTCTGGGGGGATTTCGGACCATTCCTCTGAGCAGATCGTTTCAAGATCCTTCTCTTTTTTGGGGTTGAAGCAGAATGTTGTTTTCGTTGTCACAAAGCCATTTCTGTGTGGATCTTGATATCAAGGGCGTAGGTTTAATTTGAGAATTGGTAGGGACATGTATGTGACGCGAGCGTGTGTAGCGAGCGAGCTGTAAAATTTTTGTAAATCTGAGTGCAGATACTGCCTTTACTGTATACAGAGACTATCCGAATAAGTGTTTCTCCATTTTTTCAATTATGCTAGGCAAGGTGCTTCCAAAATTTTTATACAAAGATGCCACATAAAATTGCCATAACCTTAACTGACAGCTGCAAACCATCTCAGTGAACTCATGAGACCTGCTCAGATCTTGTAACCTGGACATTGATACCAAGTAAGTGGATATATCTATATACTATTAAGCATTTTAATATGCGGTAACGCAATAGCAGCCGCCATAAACACCTCAAAATGGACCACGGACTATGAATTGGACGAGCCGCAAACCGAGCGTTAATCGGACTGGATCATGTTAGATTTATGGTTACGTGTTTCCTTCATTTCCCCCACTGAGCCAAAGTTGGTTGGGACATTTTGATTTTCAAAGGTTATATTTGCTGAACATCATAAGAATAACTTTAATGCTTTCCCTATAATTCCACAGAACAAGTCATAATTATGACCTCACCTGAAGCCCTGATACACCTGTATCCTCAACAGCTTGCTCTGTTTCTCTAGCTTGCTGCTGTGGTTCCTGCATATAAAATAATTCATTAATAATGGCACCTTTGTGGGATTTCTCCACTAAAATTCACCTCATAATTTGACATATCCAACTGGCTTATATTTACTACTGCTCGCAACCCGATTACTAACCAACATGTGACAGAAACCAGGTTTAGTTCGCTAGTTGAAACTAGCGAACATGTTTAATTAACATTCCTGACATTATTTTCCGGTGAAAACTATCTTAAGGTAGCTAGCAAGTTTTCGCTTTAAGTAACTATCTGTTTCTGACTAGTTAGATCACTTATTCAACCAACATTACACTTGGCATTCAGTTTGGCGAAATATTAGCAGCATGACTTAACATGGAGCGACTTTTTTTTCCTCACGCTCTCAGACTATTAAATTTCCACAAAAGTGATACATACCTAAGGTAATATCAATGTATGTCATGAGTTGGGCCATGGGAAAAGTGCTATAGTTACGAAAAAGAAAAATCTGGAACAAATGCCAAATTACAGTTCTCTTCTACGGGTAAGCCATTGCAAACACATGTCATCAAAGCCGGCGATCCAGTTGCGCGCCTCAAGTGCTGCTTTGGAGAAAAATGAATATTCATGACCTGAATAGCATAGTCAGTTAGCCCCAGTTTCAACCAATCAAATGCTAGAATGCATAAATAGGTTGTCTTGGAGACGTATCCTCCAAAATTGGGTCTTATATGGCTTGTCTGGAAAGATGATAAGAACGAGTTCGCTGAAATATTGGTAGGGATGATCTGGCTTCCCAAAATATTGGTAGGGACATGTCCCGACCGTCCATATGCAAACCTACGCCCTTGCTTGATATATCCTTTGGGTCATTGTATATTTGGAAAGTCCACCTCCGGTCAAGTCCCAGCCTTCAGGCAGAAGCGACCAGATTGTCAGCTAAAATATCCTGACACTTGGTGGGATTTATTATGCCATTATTCTCAGTCAGAATTTAAATGATATTTGGCAAACTCCAAGCGCTTGCTTCTGTGTCTCGTGGTCAGAAAAGGCTTTCTTCTGGCAACCTTTCCAAAGCGCCTGTGGTTGTGGAGGTGGCACCTGATGGTGCTTTTTGAAACCTGGTGACCCCAAGATGCCACTAAGGCCTGTAATTACTTCACAGTGATTCTTGGGGATTTTGTTGCTTCTCTTATCATCCTTCTCAGTATTCTGAGGGGCAAAATGCAGTTGCATCCTCTACCCTTAAGGTTTTCAACAGTTCCATAGCTTTGGAATTTTTTAATGATTGCCCTGACAGTGCTCAGAGGGATATTCAATCATTTGTGAATCTTCCTGTTGCCATTACCAGATTTATGAAGGTCTATGACCATCTGCCTCTTTTGAACTGACGGTTCTTTTGTTTTCTTAATGGTGTTGGATGACAAAGGGATATTACATGCGTGTTACCTCATTTTTATACCTTAGTGAAACAAGAAGTGATGTATTGGGTCAACATAGTTCCTCAGCACTTACATAAAACTTAAATAAGTGTAATGTAATACCCAATTTAATTTTGGAAGATGTTATTTACAATAATCTTTAAGGGTGGCATTAATTGTGAAACCTTGATTTGGAAGAAAGTGATTTTTCATTAAATCAGTAAGTGATTTTGGTCGGTTCCATTGGAACATCAATATTGTTATGTAGAGTTTCTCTATCAATATTTTTTTTTTGAAGTATTGTTTGTGCATTGCTAGTCAGGGATGCCAGTAGTTTTGGAACCCACCGTAAATGAAACAATTTAATTGGTAAGAGGACTCAGTTTCACAAGACATACTCAGGCATGATTTCTGCCAGCCATGTTGAATTTAAACATCAATGAAATAGAACCTGTTAGGCAAAATGAAGTAGGAGAATAGCAGCACATAATGCTGCAATCTGAAGATATTGAAGAACAGATGAGAAACAAAGTAATTAACATTTAACATCAGTCTGGCAAGAGCTAAGAAGTCATTTTTAAGACTGTGGATCTCCATTGAACCATAGTATGACACATTATCTACAAATGGAAAAAACTTGGAACAGTGGTGAACCTTCCTAGGAGTGGCCAGCCCACCAGAATCCCCCCAAGAGCGCATCGAGGAGTCTTCCATGAGTTCACAAAAGAATGCAGACTAAGATCTTAAGAACTGCAGGCCTCAATTTCCTCAGTAAAGGTCAGTACTCACGATTTTGACCAAAATGAATAGAAGGCTTTTCTCCCATTTTCCAAAAATCATCTTGACCCCTTCAAGACTTTTGGGATATTATTCTGTGGACTGATGAGTCAAAAGTGGAACTTATTGGAAGACAATAGTTCCTGTTACATCTCGCATGGGACTAACACAACACAATAAGAATATCATGTCAACAATCAAACTTGGTTGTGGTGGTGTGATGGTCTGGGGCTGCTTTGCTGTTTCACGAACTGGGGTGCGTTTCCCAAAAGCATAGTTGCTGACTAAGTCAGCAACTTACATAATTTGTCCATTCACAGTCAGTGGTTCCAACTATTTAAGTTAGCATCTGTGCTTTCAGGAGACACCCCTGGGCGACAAGCCATGAATCCTGCTCCATCAGAAAATCCTGAAGGAGAATGTCCAGCCATCAGTTTGTGACCAAAAGCTGAAGTGCAATTAGTTAATGCAACAGGCCAATGATCCACAACAAAAAAAAGGCATGTCCACTTCTGAGTGACTCAAAAGAAACAAAATGAAGGTTTCGGAGAGTCTTAGTCAAAGTCCTGACTTCAGTCCAATTCAGATGCTGAGGCATAACCTTAAAGAGGCAGTTCATGCTCGAGAACTCTCCAATCTGGCTGAATTAAATCAGCTCTGCAGAGGAATGGGCCGAAGTCTTTCATAGAGATGTAAAAGACTCCTTGCCAGTTATCACAAACGTCCGATTGCAGTTGTTGCTGCCATGGGTGGTACAATGTTATTAGGTTTTACTGGGACAATTACTGTACTTTTACACATGGGTGATACTGGTTTTGAATAACTCTTTACTGCCAATGAATGAAATAATTATTTAAAAGCTGCATTTCATGTTTACTAACATTTTTTCTTATATTAAAATTGCAGACCTTGGTGCTAAAAGTCCTTTAGTCACAAAATGTCTATTTTGAGAAAAAAAAAGGTCTGAATATATAATAGATCCAAAATATCTACTAATTATTGAAGACCCCAGTGCTAAAAGTACTTCAGTCACAAAATGTAAATTTTGAGAAAATATAGAAAATCAACAATGGTGAGTAATATAGATTTTTTTCCATCCCTGCCTCACGCTGTGAGAAAATGTTACATAAGTATTTTTAGCACAAGGCTCTTCAATTATTTGAATGATCTGAAACGTCTAAATATAATAAGTAAGCAAAAATAAAAGATTGAGAAGGAGTCAAATCCACAGCACTTTTTCGCTGCACTGTGTACACTGTGGTCTGTGTTATGATTTTAGCGGTGGTCTGTATTTTGGTCTGTGTTGTAGTCTGCACGGTGGGTCTGTACGGTTTCTACGGTGAATTTGTACAGCAATTCTGTACTGTGAGTTTGCACAGTGTCTGTGCTGTGGGATTGTGATGTGATCTTTGCTGTGATCTGCACAGAATCCAGGCTTACTTACCTCCTAAATATTCTCCTCTTACCAAATCAAGAAATATTGTATTTAAGGAGTGAGCACTAGGAAGCCATCGCAAACAGTGTCCAATGTTGGTTTCATGTTTACACAGAGGTTATTATCAGATTTAATAACTGCTAAAGAAGACTGATCATCACCTTAATGAAGAAAACTGGATACTAGGGGCTAGAGAGGGACTTGAAGGCTTTGTTTTAATTCTTTTTAAAAAGAGACAAAAAGCAAACATCATGGTCTGTACTACTAATAGTAGTACCCCTAATTATGCACCAAAAAACTAAACCTTTTCCCTGAACTCCAAAAATAGCTGATTTCAAGACACTACTGTAAAATAGCATCTCTGTAGAGCTCACATGTCAGAGGAAAGTTCGAGCTGGGTAAAGCATATAAGGCCTAAGCGTATTTGGATTTTTCAGTTCAAAAGAATGAGAAGTTGAATTTGGATCTGTTCCTCCACTGGAAAATTCCACCAACGCCAGGGCAATAAAGCGTAAGTGAGGTGTGACTGGGAGGAGGGCTGAGATGCCTCTCTATCCCTGCTATAGCATTTGGACTCCTCTTGCCATGAAAATGGGACATTCCATGCTGGTTGTAGATAAATTTTTTTTCTGCAGCTTCTGGAAACTACATAGCTCCCTTATACAGACATATGGCACAGTGGTAAATAGCAAGAGGGGGGACAGTCCTTTTTTTTTTTTTTTTTAACTCTAAATGTGTGTAATCAAGTGGTCAAAACAGCATGATAGCTGGAAGCTAGTGCTCCTTGACAATGTACCAAACACGGTATCATTGAGATTGTGCGAAAATCTGCACCTATAACAAAACCATAACAAGCACAGTAACCTCAATGTTGCAACAGATATTGCTGTAAATGTTGATCCCAAAATGGCACATCACACGTCATACCCAGAACACTGCCGAACACATAATACTGTCAAAATTTGTTTTTTACATTGTTCTTAATCAAGTTCCCTTACCATGAGGCCAGACATTGTCCCTGTAATGCAGAAACCTGAACCCTGAACCAAATGCATTTTGTTCCACGGTTAAGGGTTCTGCACAACAGGAATGTTTAGTCTTATGGTTAGGGAACTTACCATTTCAGTGTACCCTGAACAAACAGTATGAACAAATTCCTCCAATAGGTAAAATAGGTAATTCAGTGTTCTTTTGGGACCATCTGATGGGATTTGGCGCAATTTTGTGGTTGGGAGGAGCACTAGTGAGTGGTCAGATTGGCCATTATTTTGGACATTGTGCTTGTGGGATGCATACAAGCGTCCAGTATTTTGGACAGTATGTACCTGGAGTGACAAAATTAATGTGAAGTCGAAGAAACCTGGTCATTGATATGCCTGATGGATAGGAGTTCCTGTTCCCGGTAGAGTGTACGCGGGCTTGTCTGTCTTCCACTACTCTCCGGTGTGTAACCTAGCCAGAATTTGTTCTATTTTGGATTACCTTTGAGTGCATTTACATTGAAAGTATCGCTCATCAGCTCTATTCTATTTGGAGATTTGCTGACCGTTCGGTATTGCAGGATTTCCACTGGTTCGTCATGGCCTCTTGGCTCGATTTTTCAGAAGCATAACATTTCCTTTCACTACTCTGCTGATGATACACAGCATTATCTACCAGTGAAACCCAATAGCAATGGTTTAATAATGTCACTTTTCTATTGCATTGATAACATGAAGTGTGACTTAGCAAACAACTTCCTTCAACTTAAAGACTGATGTTATCATTTTTGGACCTCCTACCTCTGTCCCTATGGTTGGTAATCAGTTAGGCCCTCTTTCCATCATTTTGCATGACCATGTAAAAAATCTTGGCATAGTTTGAGTCCTCATTGAAATCTGACAAACAAATTAGCGCTGTCATGAAAAGTAGTTTCTTTCAGCTTTTTATGATAGCCAAGCTTAAACTGCTGTAAACTTGCAGGGACCTAGAGACTGCAATCCAAGCCTTTATTACTTCTCACTTGGATTACAACATTGTACAATGCGGTGTATATGGGGATGTCACAAACCTTCCTATTTCAGCTTCAGGCTGTGCCGAATGTGGCAGCAAGGTTTTTAAACTGCTACTAGGAGGAAAGTCCACATAACTCCTGTTCTGGCTTCACTCCACTGGTTGCCAGTTAAATTCTGCATTGATTTTACGATTTGACTTTATGCTTTTAAGGCACTCCATGGTTTTGCACCTCAGTACATCAGTGACCTTCTTAAACCATATTCTGCCTCAAGGTCCCTCAGATCTTTGAGGAATTCTACTAGTAACACCACATAGGTAAATTCTCAGAAAATAATGCTCTTTTTAGATTTATGCGCAATTTACACCAGCATCCTAGCGTCTATCACACGGTGCTGGGCACCTGGAGAAGGAAAACCCTTCTGATGGGCAAAACCTCACCATCAGCCCTTCAGAGGCTGAGCATTCGCGGTGTTCCAGTCCAGTGAACACAGAACAGTCAGAATCTGTCATGGATTCACTCCCGCCGGATACAAATCTCAATCCGGCGGGAGCTAGGACCATGGGCCTAAATTCAGGACCCAAACGCCAGGCTGGAAAAAATTGAGAATTTAATAACTTAAAATAAAAACAAACACAAAGTTAAAACAGGGGAGCAGTACTAACATTAACACAGGGTAAAAATCCAAAATGCAGCTACACTGAGCACTGGCAACTGCCAGCCCTATGTATCTTGATAATCACCTCCACCCTAACGAGCAACAGATGCAGCTCGTCAGGATGGAGGTGAGAGCAACCACAGGGGAGGGACTGCAGGGCAAAACCCTTACAGAATCCTTCCAATATACAGTCCTCCCATACCCTTTTCAGCTCTGAAACCACTGATGTGGTGTGCCTACCCTGGGCATAAGGAAGCATACTATCAATTCTTAAGCTATCAAGGGAAGGTCTGATTACTTACTGCAGCGAAGCGGGGTAGGGGCATGCATATGAGCGACTAGGTACCTCTCCAGTCCGTGTACGATGGGAAAACCCTGTGGGCAAAACCAAGGCTGCTGGCTGCAAACCTCTGCCATCATTACCTTTAATATAATGTAGGCAGGCATCTGCCACATGGCCTTTGAGAATACCGTACACATTTTCATTCATTCATTCATTCATTTTTATTTGTTCCGCTCATGGCATTGGAGACAAAAAGAAATTCACAAAATATATTCAGCTCTGAGCAGTTTACATAACCCATGACGGAAAGGAGCAGGAGAAGAAAAATCTTATTTTACCTGCCCTTATTCAAATATACAATCAGAAATAGAAAAGAAAAGATGGCCTGCCAATCACAGTTGCTTAGCAACCACTACGTATAGTTGTAAACAAACACAAAGGTCAAAACACAATAATTTACAATCTGAGAAACAAATTATCTAACACCATCATATTGTCTAATTATTCTTTCTTTATACATTTTCTTAAATCTAAAGATATTCATACAGCCCTTTAAATCATTTGGCAAGGAATTCCACAGTTTTACCCCAGTTACAGAGATACACATCTGCTTCAACGTAGTCCGTGCAAACGGATGCTTAATGTTAAATTTCCTTCTATGTTGCTCATCTCCTAAATGTAAAACAAATAATTTCTGTATATTTTCTGGTAGTGTTCGGTTTTTTGCCCGGTACACAACTAATAAAGTCTGCAGTTCAATTAAATCTTTAAATTTTAACAGCCCTGATTCAATAAACAGTGCATTTGTGTGTTCTCCTGGATGTACCTTAAAAATAATTCTCATTGCCTTTTTCTGTAAAATAAATAATGATTCTAAATTACTCTTATATGTGTTGCCCCACACTTCAACACAGTAATGCAAATCTGGCAAAATCAAAGAACAATACAAAATCCGCATTGACTTATAATCCAACAAATACTTTGCTTTGTTGAGCACAAAAACATTTTTAGATACTTTAGTTTTCACATGTGATACATGATATTTCCATGTCAATTTATCATCCATTATAACACCCAAAAATCTGATTTCAGACACTCTTTCTATACTTATTTCATCTATACACAGTGAAACATTCTCTTTTCTCCGATTTGCAAAAACCATAAATTTTGTTTTGTTCAAGTTTAGTGATAACTTATTGTCATCAAACCATTTTTTGAGCTTGACCATTTCATTTGCAATAGTTTCTGTCAACATACGCAAATTTTCTCCTGAACAAAAAAAATTTGTGTCGTCAGCAAACAACACAAATCGTAATAATTTTGATGTGTCACAGATGTCATTTATATATAAAATAAAGAGTTTAGGTCCCAAAACCGAACCTTGTGGGACTCCACATTTAATCTTCATATGATCAGATGTAATACCAGCAAAATGTACATATTGTTGCCTATTATCCAAATAACTGCTGATCCAGTTCTGAGCTATTCCTCTTATACCATAAGTATGCAATTTAGATATGAGGATATTATGATCTATTGTATCAAAGGCTTTTTTTAAATCAATGAAAACCCCTATTGTGTATTTCTTACTTTCTTACTTAATTTAACCTGGCTGTAAAAAATTTTACCTTAAACATCAATGCTATCAATACAACTTCAGGAGGAAGTAATTACTGCAAAGCGACATGCTAGGCTTGTCTAAGAATTTTTTTTGTTATTTCTGCGGCGGTTCAATCAGAAAGGTTCTTAAGAACAGCATGTTCATTACTTTAGGTTCTGTATCATCGGGTTCCACCCCGAGAATATATCTGCAGTAGTCCTCCATGAATTTTGGATCTTCAGACAATTTAGTTGCCAAATTTGGCTGTTCCGGTCTATTTATTTTTGCCCATTCCCAACAGTCCCAACCAGAACCTGAGCTTTGTCCATATTTACAATAGGGATTCCCAATAGGGCAGTTTGGGGTGTATGGTCCTTCTGGGGGAGACCCCAAACAAGGCGGTTCTGCGGGAGTGTAGGGCCCTTCTAGTTGCTGAGGCATTATAAGAAGAGCATCACCATGGTAAGCAGCTTCCTTGTCTGCTAGATGCCCCCAATCTGGGCCTTCTTCCAGCAGGGCAGAAGTTTCTGGAATCTGGGGTAACTGTTTGTGTATGGCCGAATCAGTGACTCGTGTCAGAAATCCTCTGACACATGGGATGCAGCAGCATCCTAATATTAATAACACTCCTATTACCACTCCTGCGGCTATTATGGCTGATTGTGCAAAATTCTTCCATTTGCCAAACCAAGAATCTAGCATTCCTGTGAAGGGATCATCTATTCCAGAATTTTCAGCAAATTCTAGAGACAGAGCGGTAAGGCCTTCTAACGCTTTTGTAACCAAACCATCTGGGGCAGTGTTATTTGGAATAAAAGTACAACAAGTGGACCCAAACATTTTGCATACTCCTCCTTTGTCCATATTTACAATATCATATCTAATGCCATTCTGTTTTGCCAGGCCATAAGGCTGGTTGCGTCCAATTGTTCTGCTAGGCCTTTTACCGCATCTCTGGAGTAGTTTACAAATCTTTGCTGGTTATAGTATAAATAATTTATCCAATCGACGTTCTTATTTATCGTGACCCACCAGAATATAATTGATTCAAAGCCGCCCACGATTTGGTTTTGTGCCTTAAACTCATTTGGCACTCCCCTAGGGACTCCTATAGCATCAATATATATTGTTTTGTCAAACGACCCTCCTGGCGTAGACCAGGACCTTTTAGACCTGCTTAGTCCAGCCTTCCTCGACTCCTTCAATATCCTAGAGAAATCGGGGTTTTGTGGTAGTATCTGGAATGGTATTAGTAGTCCTGTTAGCGCGCACGTACCTACCCATTTATCCGGGAGCTTGGGCCATAATCTCTGTCCAGGTAGCTTGGGCCATAATCTCTGTCCAGGTATCACCAGGTATCTGCTCGCGCAGTGACCTATGATTTTTGCAGAGGATGGTCAGTATCTAATTGTAATATTCCTAGTGGAATTGCACCAGGGGCTGTCACCTACCTTGACTCCTCTTTGTCGATATCTAGAGAAACAGGTGTATTCTCCTGCTGTTGGTGAAAAGTAAGGGGGTTGTACTTCTAGAGTTATAGGGGGCAATTCGCTAGTTGCACGGGATGACGTTTTTCTAGTTCCGGTTTACGGACTGTGGGCGCGACCATTTCCGGTTCGTGAGACGGTATCAACAATGGCTTTGTTTCACACCCGATGTCTCCAAGACCTGCCAAAAATCACAATAAGTGATGTTCACAGGCTGGTACAGGCCGGGAGCTCAGCGCCGAGGAGTAAGAGGGAAAAGGGATTTAAGACGTATATTTCAAGCTACATGGATAACTATGAAGGTAAGTTATTTTTAAATACATTAGCTAGCCAGCAGGCTAGCTCTAGCTAACGTTACCGGCTAACGCCAACTTTGACAACTTGATAGACTTTATTAAACTTTTTAAACGTTATTTGATACAGTGTGACATATTTTAAGGATGTAAGATTGTGTGTGACGTTTTACATAACATAAATTATGTCCAATTTCCCACAGTTTCAAACAAAGACCCTTCGGGGAGAGTGGGTGTCAGGGCTACCTGTTACAGGTCTATGAAAAAAGTGAAAAGCCTCACGATCTCAGAGTAGGGAGGAAAATAGAAAAAAAGAACATGTTCAGTGGTTCAAAGCCTCGATCAGGTTCACATTTTGGGGTTTTGATGTGGCTAGGGTAGGTAACTAAGGCTGTAGATCTATACGGTCAGCTAGCTGACGTTGTGCATCAGGTTGCCCAGCAGCAATATGGCTAACAACCCTAATATTCAGTGACCGCTAACAGTTGTGTGCGTAGCACGGATGGGTAAATTACATCTTTCTTTTCATTTTGCAGTAATGTGTTGTAAAATGGTAAATAAATGACCTAAACCTAGCTTTCATGGAAACCCCAGAAACTGGTTGCGATGGCTGCTGTTCTGTTCCGTGTGGAGGGTCCAATATTATGTTTAATTCATTAGCAAGTGGTAGGTAAGTGCTAATTTTGGACCCTCCACAAATGTTATGATGTTCAGTGTTCAATTGTTCAACGTTCCCTGCCTAACATTGTTGGAAAGTGAGTCAATTGAGACAGGATGAAGACTACAAGGGTTTATCTGATTTATCTAGATTTTTTTATTCCCTGGTCCAACTGATAACCAGACATTGTGTAGCTTATTCCTGTACTTACGATCTCCCTGTTCTCAGTTTTCTCATTTTCTGTGTTCCAAGTTCTACATTCGTAATCCTACTTTAATTATAACATGACCATGATATGTAATTGAAGATTAAGGAAACATGAACATGTGTTCTAAATGTTAAATAACTAATATTTTAATTTTTAGATTGTCTTTGAGGACTGCTCACCGGTCCAAATTTCAGTGGCGGAGTGTTCGTGTGTGGCTGGAACAGCACTCTGCAACCACAATGTTGCACTGCTGTTCCAGACTGCACACTTCTCTACACTGAACCTGAGTGCTGTGCCCCCTGTCCTGAGCTGCACTGAGACTGAGCAGCGCTGGCACAAGCCGAGAACCATGGTGAGTATGTGTACACAACCAAAATATAATCTGAGGATTTCCTTTGTGCCAAGGGAATGTTGAAGCATTAACTACTATTTCAGAAAATTGTATAATATTTTTTGTTTGTTACTAATAGGGTGTTAAACCAGGCAGAGTCAGCGACATGGTCTTCATATCTGCGAAGCAGTTCAAAGCAGTTCACAGTTGCTGATGGTGTAAGGTAATATCGTCCTTTTGATTTGTATCAAGGACAATAGTCTGCAGAGTCTAAACAAATATTTTAATTATATTTAATGACATTCTTGTTAAAGGTTGATTTTAATAGAAAATTATAGATACAGTATTTATTTCTTGCAGAGGCAGTAATCGGCTCCATCGCTGTCACCTGACAATTAGCAGCCTTTCAATGAAAAGTTTGATAAAGGTGATTAAAATATTTATCTGGGGCCTAACGGTGCAGAACATTGTTTGGTACCCTACAGTGACATTTTTTTTATTCTGCACCTAAAGATTTTAGTCTCCATGTGCAGACACTTAAATCATTTTCTATGTCATTGTATACCCCATCATGTTACTCTGAGGTGTTTGAGTATGACATGATTTTTAAAGGTCTGATTGTGAAATTAAATTCTTCACAGGAGTAAGCGTTACAAAGCAGTAAGAGGGGAACTGCCTGATAAAGATGTGCTCAAAGTGGACGAGGTGTACAAGGACTTCCCAGCAGACATTGCTCCACTCATCACCACTATGGCAATGAGTGCTGACGTCCCCCTGGTTGACTCAGCATTTGGAAAAGTCCAGGAAGGCAGTCCCATCTCCTACCAGCATCCAGTACCAGTGAGCCGTGTTGTACTTCGCCACCCAGATGCCCCCCCACCTCCACAGTTACCTGTTGATGGCTACAGGCTGGAGCCTACCAGCTGCCAGTTTGTCTGCAGTCACCAACAGCACCTCCATCTACAGTCCCTTCACACTACACTAGACATGGCGAGGAAGATAGAGGCTGCCACCCGGGAGCAGAGCAACACCATGGAGTGGCACCATGTCCGGAGGCCAAGAATTACGTCTTCCAGATTCAGGGAAATATGCCATGTCAGAGGCCAGAGTTCAGCTGAAAACCTGGCACAAAGAATTTACAAGGGAGTGGATCAAACAGCTGCAATGAAGAGGGGATTGGCACTGGAACCAGCTGCCATCCAGGAGTACTGCCGCGTGAAAAACACAAATTACTGGCCTTGTGGTTTTGTTATCCATCCCGATGCCTTTTGGTTAGGCACATCTCCTGATGGTCTGGTGTTTGACCCAACTGCGAGCCCACCCTTCGGACTGCTGGAAGTGAAATGCCCCAATGCAAAGAGCTATGTGGACTGTAGCTACCTAAAAATGCAGAGTGGCTCACTGAAATTAAAGCACACTCACAGCTACTACTGGCAGGTGCAAGGCCAGCTCCTTCTTACAGGGATGGAGTGGTGTGATTTCGTTGTTTTTGCTGAGGAGGACATCCTCATACAACGTATTTACAGAGACGGTGAGGTGGCCAACACCATCAGGGAGAAAGGAGATTATTTTTATTTTTATTATTATTTGGCAGTGTGAAGATAGTTCTACAATTTCCTGGTAGATTCCCCCTTGTTTGTGGTTTTTTTTTTTGTGACTTCCATGTTTTACTTTAACACATGTAAATAGTTGTAAATGTAAGTTACCAGCAAACTTTAAGTACTAAAATTAAAAACACTTGTTCTGCTGTATGATGTTCCTTGTCATTGTTTTATTACTATATCTGATTAGGGACACATGCTATGGATTGTTTTCAGCCAATACTGACAAATTTTAACTACCTGCCTCTCATGGCCAATAGTAAGAACCTATAATTGCTCATTTCTGTATTTCAGAAAGTCCTGTACTGTACTTTAACTTCAACCCTGAGGCTGAGGAAGGCTCAGATGTAATTAGCAAACACTTACATTGTTTGGTTCTCCATTCTAGACTGTCTGGCTCTGTCCTGTGTTTCAGTTTGAGGTCATGACCACAACAGCATGCGTTTCTTTAGTGTTTAATGACATTAGGTGTCAACTGATGTGTTTTTTTCATGGCTGATACAGATAGTTAGAAATCAAGGAGACCAGTAGCCAATATACATTTTTTAGTAAAAATGACAAATAGAATCAGTGATACAATATAACGAAGTGTAATTCATTGAAGTACTGTACTCAAGTATAATGAGGAACTGAACATGAATATTTACATTTTCATCTTGATACCACTCACCATGTTTTTTTCATACATTTGCTTACATGCTGACTTTGCGGAATCAGACTATTCAGTGTTGATAGGTAATTGTTACTTGCAATCAATCAGATATTGAACATTATGCCTCTGAATCACGGCTTAACAATCCAACAGGCAGAATGTTCCTCCTCCAGGTTCATATATCCAAAGCTAACAGAGGTCAAGCCACTCTGAAGCATGTTGTTCTTCCTCTGACAGCGGCAGTAGGAAGCTAGGACTAAAAAGAAGGACAGGACACGGCAAATGGCTGCGATGAAACTATGGGGTATCACACATGCGCAGTGTAATTGGAGCTGCAGTGTTGGAGGGTTCCAGCAGACGGTACTAGAAAAAAAGCCATAGGGTTCGTTCAGGTGCTCTTAGTGTGCGCTTCAGTGAAACGAAACAATCACCCCGTGCTGCTAGATAGCGCCAACTACGGATTTTTTCTGCAAGAGCAGACCAGATTTTACCGTGCATGTGCGATACCCCATAGTTTCATCGCAGCCATTTTTCATGTCCTCCCCTTCTTTTTACTCCTAGGTAGGAAGCGAGAAGCTGCTGTACCAGCTTGACCATAAGTACGTCTGTGTTGAAGGGACAATATGGCACACAATATCTTAAAAAAATTTGTGATTTGATTAATCGCAATTAATGCTGACAACCCTAGTGACAACAACTCATATCTTCAACAGTGATGGAGGAGGGGTTTTATGAGGTGATGGCTAAACTCAAAACTATACAACATTAATTATTTACAAACACATAATACACAAAAAGTGTTATGTTTTTGATGCACGTGTCCAGAACTGCTTTCATTGCCGAGGTGCCCATGCCTTCACCAGTGGTCCATTCTGGTAGCTGACCAGGTAGCAAGCCACATTGAACAGCTCATCAATGCTTCCACACACTGAGAGAGGTATGTCTCTGTCAAAAAGTTTGTTCTCTTTCACTCTCCTGATGCACCTTTCCACATGGACCCTGAGATGTGCAATAGATTGAGTCTCCCTGACATCCTCCCGACTCATTTTGGCGTTCCTGGACAAAAAGGCAGGCCGGTAGATCTTGCATGGAGCAAGATTATCCACAAGGAAGCCTTTGTCAACCATAATTGCCATATCTGGTGTGAGCAGGTTTGCGATGCCAGACAGTCGGAAGATCTCGCGGTCACTTATGGACCCTGCATACAGGCCAGACACAAATGTAATGGCACCATGGGGTGCCATGCCAATCATGGCTTTAAATGTAGCATGCGACTTGTAAGTGGAAAACACTTCACTCTGCAACAGGAGGGAGGATGGCGTCTGGCAGAATATTTCTGTGCAGTCGAGAACCACTTGTGTGTCTGGGTAAGCTGAAAACTCTGGTGGAAGGTGAGCTCTCACTGCTTCAGGTGGAATCCACAGACGTTTGCTCCCAAGCAGGATGTAAAGGAAATGTGTCCAGGTAGCAATAATCCTGCTGGCTGTAGTGCGGTGAATGTTAAAAACGTTCTGCTAGAGCCCTGAGAGGCAGGCCCACTGACAGGTGCATGAGGAACAACAGCAGCTCATCTATGGGTGGAAGTTTCTGTGAAAAAATACATGTGCTAGGTTAGGTCAAAACGCTGTTATATCCGGTGGTGGAATGTGATGAACCACATTTATTGAAGTACTGTACTCAAGTCTACTCCCAAGTACTGTAACCTGAGTATTTACATTTCATGCTATTTAATACCTCATTTTTGGAAGTCAATTTTTTTTTTTTTTTTTTTTTTTTTACATCACTACAGTTTGTTGTTGCTTTCCAGCATCACATCATTATTACAATTATCCAATGAATAATTATATATGGTCAACAGAACAGGATGCAAAATCAACTGAATTGTCCACCAACAACTTATATTTATATTAGCAAAAATTGATGCTTGTCAATTTTGATTCCTCATCCAGTTCAAATTTGACCATGGCCAGTTGACAATTTTTGAGGTTGATGCTGATACCAGCATTAGGCAGTAAAATATTAAAGGAGCAATAAATCTGCCAATATACATCCTTTTTTTATTGCAATGATCCCTCAAATGTGGGTATCAGACACTTGTGAAGAAGATATGCAGAGGCAGGGTATTTGAACAGAACACTTAAGTAGAATTGTAATAGCTTTTTGCTGCTTTGTGCTTTTTAAAACCAAAAAGTTTTCATATCAGCCAATGCCCATATTTCTGTGATAGGCTACCATAGGCCCATAAAATAGACAAACTGGTATATTGGTCGAGCTCCGATTAAAATGAGCTCCACCTTTACCAGGAACAACAGTAAAGTGAAAATATTTTCATGTATCAATTAGTATATATTATGAAATGTGTTATCTGCAGAGAGAAGTCTTTCTAAAAAGTTTTATCAAAATAGAATACATGAGTACTTCTTCCACCACTGGTTACACTTTATAATTATTGTACACATACATCCATGCCACACCACATGTATGCTCCATACCGTTGTTGGGTGAGACAGCTCAGAGCTGCTGGCTGAGGCAGCCTTGGCGTTGGTGATGCGCACCATCTTGGTGTTTACTGCAGGCTCCACCAGTCTCCAAAATGCCTGGAAATGTCTGTATGAGGCAAACCTAAAGGCGTAATAATGTGCACGTTAGACAACATAATTTCAAAATAGAAATGAAAAAAATCTCTTACATGGTAGACACATAGCAGGTCTGTTAACCAACCTGGTGTAGAACCGAATGTCCTCGTCCGACCCTGCAAAGCGCTGTATCCCGAAACGGGTCCGCAGCTGCAGCACTTCCAGCTGGTGTTGGAGCTCCTTGATTTTCTGACGCAGTGCTTCGTTCTCGTTTGCCATCTCATCTGCCATCACCGCGGTCGCTGGAGTCACACAGTAGTCATGGTCATTCGCTGTTTCCATGTCGGACTCGGAGTCGGAGTCTGCAGTGAAATCCGGGGTAGGGCTCTCTGCCCTCGGTCGGCGGTCCCACACACTCTGCCTTGGCGTGGGTACCGCATACTCATTCCAGGAGAATAGAACCGGAGTAGCTCCCTTTTGTAGTTTTCGTAGTCCCCCAGTTGTCACCCTGAAGTCTTCTGGTGGAAAATGACGGCTACACACAAGAGTGTTTTTCGTGGGGGTGAAGCTATCCCTACGGATCTTGATTAGCCACTGAGCTCGTACCGCAGCATCAACAGGAAATGCATGAAAACTTATCGTCGAGTTATAACGTGAGGAATTACTACAAAGCGGCACACAACAATGTAAAGATGATTTTTTCACTCGCTGGTAGGTCAGTCTCCTTTCCTTAATTCTCGATCCACTCATTTTTAAATGCTAGCTAGCTCGTTCTCCGTGTCGCTGGTTGCTTTTTGCCGGTGCGGAAGTTCTCAAACCGGAAGTTGTCCGCCCCACACACTCAACCCAGAAGTAGATCGGCGCCAGCTTGTGCACAGAGCGAATAGGTAATGGAGCATGCAACAGGTTTGGTCACTAGGGGTGTCTGTGCTTAGGTATAATTGTAGAGCGCAGGCAAATCCTGCAGGATCATTTAAAGGCGTAAGGGAAAATGGGACTGTTCCCAACATGGGCCTTGCGCTAGCACAGACTAGGCAATTTGATTTTTTCTGGGTTTTTGCCGAATATTGCACCCAGTTTAACCACTTATTTGTTTCAGTATAACTAGTTTCTATTATAAGAGTTTCACATAACGAAGTAACATTCATGCATTTTATCATTGGGGAGCCTACTCCTTGCTTGGGAGCAGTGGTTGGGGTTAAATTTTTTGCTATTGTCTGTTCCCCTCCATACACAGAAATCCTAAAATGTCCTTTTGGGTCTGTACTCGATACATAGGCCCCCATAACATATAAGCCAGTGTCATAAGGGGAGCCAGTGTCGTTGCGAAGGGTGAGTATTACTGGATTGCATTTTTGGGCTTCACGGGGTAAGACACTGGTCCGCGCATCATACTTAGCCTATTTTTTAGTCCATGTCTAATGGTTTCATATGGTTTATAACCCCAGTCGGGTCCCGTATTCCATGCTGCCCACCTCCACTTTTCATAATCGCTGCCTATTCCTACTGTACTTCCGGCAGTTATGCATATGTATTTGTCTGCATGGGTGTAGGTTTCTTCTTTCCCTGTGCATGGGGCTATATCACAGAAGTCAACTTGCACAGTACTTGTTTGTCCATTTCTAAATTGTAGGTCAAGTACGGCATTTGCTTGTGGCAGCAGCGAAACTGATGCTATTGTTGTAAGGTACATAAATTTCTTTGCCGTCTTTTTTTCTTTTAAGTTTAATTTCCTGAAAAAACCACCAACCTAGACCTTAGAGTATCACGCCGACCAATATTATTATCATGATTGTCCCCGCTATTGGTCCAGGGCACTCATACCATTTTCCATTACCTCCATATTCACTTTTTGAGGGTTTATCCCTGTTTTGTCCGATTTACGCTGCTGGCCGTTAGTTGAATTGCTGCCAAGTCACTGCACAAAATTGGAATTACCGTGCTGTTTAGGGGCTTTTGTCTAGACTTCAAAACCATGATTAGTGGGAGCACAATTATTACAGTCAACAAAACCAGGCAACACATAGTGCCTCTGAGGCCGCAGTAGCTGGCCCTTCGGAACGGGTGCCAGGTACGAGGGACGTCTCTGCCAGTTGTTCCTTTTGGTGTCATACTGGATTATTCCTTTTGAGCCGAATCACTTTCTGTGGTTTTGGCAGGATCAGTGGTTCCTTCTGATTCCACCAAATCCTTTCTAACCTCCTCCAAAGTGCAGGAGGGCGTAGGTGCGGGTGAGCAATGTGCTACGTGGTGCCAAACAGATGCTCCTTTTATCAATTTGCAGGGCGTGACTGCTAATTTTCAATACCTTCCATGGCCCTGTCCACTTAGGGTCGTGCCATCTTAGTTTTACGGCTTTGACCCACACCCAGCTTCCTACTGAAAGTGGAGCTGTGGTGTTTTAGTTCTTCTTGTCAGTTGCTACTTTCAACTGTGTGGACAAGGTCTCAGTCAATTTGTTAAGGGCAGTCATATATTTGTGAATTTCCACACTCTGTATGTCTAATGATGGTCCTGTCGCTCTCCCTCTCTTGGAGGTCCAGGAGGTCTCCCAATGAGTAACTCATGTGGTGAGAGATGCGTTTCCGAAGACTTCTGTTGTCTCATTGACATCAGGGCTAGGGTCAAAGCCTCCAACCAGTTTAATTTTGTCTCGTATGTTATTTTCGCAAGTTTGTCTTTCAATGTTTGGTTCGCCTTTTCCACAATGCCTTGGGATTGAGGATGGTAAATCGAGCCAAATCAGTGCGTTATTCCGAAGTAGGATTCTACTTCCTGCAGGTCCGAATTTCGAAAGTGGGAGCCATTATCTGAACAGATTATGGTGGGGACCCCATATCATGGGATCAGGTCCTTTTTGAGCCAACTGACTACTGAAGCCTTGCGTCCTCCTTTTTAGTGGGAGTTGCCTCTACCCATTTGGAGAACCGGTCTACTGCTACCAGCATATATCTGTGGCCTTTTACTCTGTTGTCTATTCCCATGTCTGCGTAGTCAATGCAGATTTCTTTCCATGGCGCCTCGGGGACGGGGTAACTACCTATTGATCGTGGTATGGTTTTCTTTTTGTAAAATTTGTTGCACGCTGTGCATTCTGTACAGTAATTGTCTACTATATCTTTTAGGTAGGGACACCACCACCTTTCTCGGATTGCTTCAAACTTCCTGTATTTGCTCACATGTTCTAGGTCGTGGGCCTCAGCTATTAACAGATAAGTCAATTTGGTTGGTGCTACTAGTCTCCCATCCGAGGACCTCCACAATAATCCTGTTTCAGTCTCTGTTTGTACTGCACCGAATTGTAACCATTGATTCTTTTCATTGGCTCCTGCAGCCTCCTGTATGTCAGCTATGGCTTCAAGGGTCAGCTCCAATTTCTGTTCTGGCTTGTCTAATTGAGGCTCATCTAGTTCAACATTGTCTGTGTTCTGAATTGTCATTTGAGTAATGTATCCTCCTGCTATTTTTGCTGCTCTGTCTGCCGCATTGTTGCCTGTTGCTATTAGGGAATCCCCCTTTGGGTGTCCTGCGACCTTTATTACAGTCAATTCTTTTGGTTTGTCTGCTGCTTGAAGTAGGGCTTTTAGTTCCTCTGCATGTTTTACTGGAGTTTTGTTTGTGGTGAGGAATCCTCTCCTCAACCATTGTGGGCCATCTATATGTATTGCACCGTGTGCATAGGCCGAATCTGTGTATATGTTTGCTGTCATGCCCTCGCTCAGTTCCATTGCGCGTTTGAGTGCATATATTTCTGCCAATTGAGCAGATGCCGGCTGGGGTATCCTATCGGCTGCTAGCGTGTGGAATGCTTCTCCTGTCCATTGCACCACTGCAGACGAGGCTATGTTGCCGTGCTCTCCCTTATAACACGAGCCGTCGCAGACCAACGTGATGTCGGGGTTTGGAAAAGGTTCCTTTTGCAAATTTTTGCAGATTCTTAGTTCAGCCTGAGCTTTGAACATGCAGTCTTGTGGTTCTAAGTCTCCTCCGTTGACCCCTACCGTCATGTTGCTGGCTTCAGTGCGAAATGTGATGTGTGGTGCTTTCAGTGTGTAGGAAATTTTCACTTTTCTCACTTTTGAGAATGAAAAGGCTTCTGAGGCCAGGAATGCTGCTACTCCATGATCTGTGTTTATGATGAGGTTGTGACATAGTACAATGTGTGCTGTTTTGTCAATTGCTTTTGCCAATGCTGCTAGGTATCTAGCACAACCTGCTTGTCCCATCTCTACATTGTTCAATCGTGAGCTGTGATATGCTAGTACCCTCCTTTCTCCCTCCTTTTTCTGGAACAATACAAGCGTTTACAACACCCTCTGTTTCAAAATCATCTAGGAAGAAATCTGAGTTATAGTCAGGGGTACAGAGGTAAGCAGCGCAGCTCAATGCTTGTTTTGTGTGGACGAAAGCCTGTTCTTCCTGTGGAGTCCAGGTGAGTGGTGCTGTGAGGTTGTGGTTGCCTGCATGGGCAACCACGTCACGGAGTGGCTGTGTGAGTGAGACATAATTGGGGACAAATGATTTACTATACCCTGTGAGGCCCAGGAATGCTAGCATTTGCTGTACCGTGGCAGGCTTCCCATAGTTGAGAAAGGTTTGTTTTTGGGAGTCTGTGAGAGACAGGCTATTTGAAGCGATGTTACGACCTAGAAACGTCACGGATTTGCGAGCAATTTGGCACTTTTCTTTCTTTATTTTGAAGCCTGCAGACGCGAGTTTGAGTAGGAGCAATTTGGTAGCTTCAAGACAAGACTCGGATGACGTGGCTGCTAGCAGTAAATCGTCGACGTACTGAATGAGAGTAGCCCCTTCGGGCAGATCAAGTGTGAGAAGTTCTTGTCTGAGAGCATAATTGAATAGGCCAGGGCTATCCTTGTAGCCCAGGGTAAGTCGATTGTAGGTGTAACGTTGGCCGTCATAGGTAAAGGAGAGCCAGTCCTGTACCTCTGGGGCCAGAGGAAGGCAGAAAAATGCATTTGCAAGGTCAACCACAGTGAAATGGGTGTGTGAAGGATTCAACTTGTGCAGTGCAATGTATGGGTCCGGCACGGGCAAATTGAGCGTAATCGTGATTTTATTTATGGGATGCAAATCGTGAACCATGTGCCAGCCCTTCCCTCCTGTCTTGGGGACGGGGGTGATAGGGGTGTTCCAGCAGGAACCTGGTGCATGTCTGAGCACCCCTGCGGAATGTAGACCTGTAATCGTGTCTCTAATGCCATCTGTTTGTTCCTGTTTGAGGGGGTACTGTGGGCGCCATAGAGGCTTCTGAGATGGGTCCACCAACACAAGTGTGACAACGCCATCTACCTGACCCACATCATATGGTCCCGTGGACCAGAGCGAGGTGGGAATTTCCGCGAGCATGTCAGCTGTGTGTGGATGGTCTTAGGTGTCATTGTCATAGTGTCTGTCTTGCTCAGTCATTTCAGAAATTGCGAGGTTAGTAGTGGAGTCGGAAATCCGAATCATTGTGCCATCTGATGAGTGATGCAGAAGGGGATTGCTGGTGGGCAGGAATGTGAGAGATAATGCTCGCTTTACTATGGGACCGAGACTCTGTGACTTAAAACCAGGTGCAACTGCCAAAGTGACATGTGGCTCGGATTCAGGTGCCAGAGCATACCAGGTTTGTTGTGTTTCCGTGAGATTGACAAAGGCCCACAAGGCGTCGCTGCCTATGTAATTGTTAGTGATTTGCAACGTGTCAGTTTGGCCCTCCTTTTCAGCTTGCCAGGCCTGTTCATATGATTTGTCAGGGGAATGCAGGAAGTTGTATGTACAATGCGAGGGATCAAATGGGGGTGAGAATGCACCTTGTTGATCAATGTAGGGTTTCCATTGCGAATATGTGTGCATTAGTCCAGGGCAGGCGCTGTCATATAACAGTCGGCTCCAGTAGACTTGTGCGGAGGGTTCTTGAGGTGTGGTGTCAGGGAGTATCCCCAGATGCATGATGTGTTCACCATATGTGCGATGTGTGAGGCTGTGTCCTGGCATGGAGAGTTTTAAACTGTCTGGTGTGCATGAGATGCGCATGCCTATTTTTGACAGCAGATTGCGGCCTAATAGATTAACTGGGCAATTTGGAGCATATAAGAAGGAGTGAGCGAATACTTGATCTCCTATACGCATGACCAATGGCTTTGTGTAATTTTGCTTTTCCAATGTCGCCAAGAACCCAACTGTTGTCACAGACTTTGATGTGAGAATGGTAGATGGTGGCAAAGTATTGACTGGAAATAGTAGCGCCTGTGTCAGCCATGAGCTCGATTGTCTGTCCATTCAATTTGCAAGAAACCATTAGTGGGGAATGTACAGGTATTGCTCCTGGCTTGGAGTTCTCGGGGCCCCTTCAGAAATCGCTTTCCTCGGGGTACCACCCATCAGGTTGGGGCATGCCTAATGGGAATTGGTGTGCGCCGCGATTACTAGGGCCACCATGCCGGGGGCCAGATTTGCCTCGACGTGGGGTCCAACCACCCCTCACAGGAGGCATTGGTGGGGCGTGCTGTGGTACCGGAGGTTGGTACCCTGTAGTCCATCTCCATTGGGGCAGTATCTAGTTATGTGACCGAATTACCCGCAAGTCCAACACCGGACCTGGGATCGGTCAAGTCCTTGCCCATATGGCCTTTGTCTAGGAATTCCTCTCCCTCTGGAGGGGTATGCTTAAGTGTAATAATACTGCGGTGGCTGCGTGTATGAAGGTGGTTGTTGCAGAGGAGGCGGGGCTGCGGCCGGGGCAGCTTGAGCAGTGGCTGTTGGTGCAACCGGAATCACCTCATTTATAATCTGAGTTTTCTTGCCCTTGCCTTTATCTGCCTCTAAATTAGATATCTGAAGTCTAAGCAGCTTATTCTCTATGGCAGTTTTTTCAGCATCTTTGCCCTTGGCAGATTCTGTGTTTTTCAGCGTAGTATACAATGTGGGCGCACCGTGCTTCACAGGGCTTCGAATTGAGGCTGACTACATCCGCCAATTTATCTCTCACTGGCTTGGGCAGTCCTTTCAGGACTGCGTGTCGCCAAATGGCCTGTTGTGCATCTGAGCTGTCAGGCCTGACACCTACGGTCTCGGCCCACTGTTTTTCAGTGCGTTGGAGAAAGGCATAAATCTCCTCGCTTGGCCCCAGTTCTATACTACTAAGAGCTTGGAAATTGCGTTTTTGAGGGAATTTCTTTGAGGGCCTTCCAGTATTTTTGCCTATGTGGATCAAATGGGGAAGAATCTGTTAATTTCTTAGTTCCTGCTGCTGCTTCAGCCTGATGGAGTGCAATGGAAGCATCTTTTTTTATAAGCAGATATCTGATTTCTGCCAGTGCCAGAACATCCTGTGGGATGTCATTTTCTAAAGCTGCAATCCAGGCCTCCACTCCTTTCTGGAGCGGGGGCAGGTGACTAAGCATGCGGTCTAGGTCAACATGGGACCACGGCTGATATTCCCACTGTTGATGACCTCTCTTGTCTACTTTCCTCAACAGGGGAAGCTGGAAATTATGGCTACTTCCTGTTACATCTGCTTCATCATCTCCCTCTCCTGAATCGCCTCCTTCAATTACTGTCGGATATCTCCCTCTCTTAGTTACTTTCATATAATTCCCTCTAATAGTCACTTTCTCTGTCCTCTTTTTTGCTTTCCCGTGGTTGGTGGGTGTCTCGGAAGGCGTAGCCCTGCGGCCCGCTGGGGTCACAGTCAGCTGACCCCTCCAGTATGTCTGGACTTCCTAATGGCCCTTCCGTCTCTTGACCTTGGTCACCCTCTGCCGCTTCTTGGCCCTGTGAGCCCAGTGTAGAAGTGTGTAAGGCATAATTTCGGTATGAATGTGGCGAACATGCTCGTGGGCCGGGGGATGGTATGTGTTTACATGAAACTCTCAAGTCGGCGTCTGAGGCATAGGAGTGGTGTGACCCTTGGTCTGAATGGTCGTCGGTGTCTGGGTCACAACACCAATCGGGGGTCGGCTCGCGCTCTAACAGGATTTGCGAGAGTCTACTCTGCTGTAATGTCAGTTCATGGACCTGCCTCTGTAGTCCGTCCATGCTGTGGTTTTGGCATTCTAAAATGCTGAATAGGGCGTCCTTTTCCTGGGCTGCACGGGGATCCTCTATGTTCAGGTGACCCCCTACAATTCCCAGGGTTCCATTTTTAACTTGTACAACGGGGGCCTGTATTGGTGCTGAGGCTACGATGTGTTGCCCATGTGCGGTATATGGCGGTGGGCGCGTTTGTTTCTGGAGGCGCAGAATTTTTGCCAGTGTCATGAGACGCGGGGAGTGTAGGGTAAATGCCGCTAGGCGGATGAGTAGGAGGGTCAATTCCAGGATGCCATTTATTTGTTGGTCCAGGAGGGGGCGCAGTCGATTTGCGTGTCGTTGGAATGTCCTTTTTAATGTAACGTTCTGCATAAGTAAGCCATTCTTGCTTTAACACTAGTTTATCACGAACTTTGTCTTTTTCTGCTTTGGACGGTTTCAATAATTTGCGGCTTGCCATTTCGCCTCTTTGTTCGCAGCATCACGTTGTACTTTTCTCAATGAGAGCCAAACGTCGTTGTTCTGTTAAAATTGGCTCTTCATCTTTGGGAATCAAATTATCACTGTGCCATTTGCCTACCCCTGCGTCCTGAAAACCTACCAGAGGAAGGCCCGTAGCCTGTAATTAACTTCATGCCATTCCACAAACCTCTGGAGTCACTCTGCTTAAGTTTGCCCTCAAATTTATCCTTATAGTGCATCTTCCCCTGTCTGATGACACATTTTAATTCCTTATTTGCTGATTTGATCCTATCCCTATCACCACTTTTAAAAGCCATTTTCTTTTTGTAAATAGCAGCCTTGATTTCTGTAGTCACCCAAGGTTTGTTATTTGGGAAACTTTTAATGGTTTTAGAAGGAATAATCATATCAACACAGAAGTTAATATACTCAGTAACACAGTCAGCAATATTATCCACATTATTGTCCTCCTCATAAAATACAGACCAATCGGTGCATTCAAAACAACCCCGCAGTTCCTCGCATGCCTCGTCTGACCACACACGCACTGATTTGGTGGAGATGGGCTGGCTGTGGGCGACTGGTGCGTATTTAGATGACAGCAACACCAGATTGTTCCCCCCGGACACTCTTCTGGTAGCGCCCAACAGGTCTTCTATGAACTTAGTGTTCGTGCCTTTCCGTAGGTCTTCTAAAAGTGTCTAAATTCTCCTGATGGGAATTGCCTATTACCCTGGACTGAATCCCTCAGGTGTTAATAGGACTTCTAAGTATGTATTCTCCTAGTGAGAATAGCCTATTACCCTGGACTGAATCCTTCAGGCGTCAATAGGACCTAATTATTCATGTCTCTGTTATGGCCAATCACGGAACATTGTCTATATTAGACACACAAATCTAAAAATATTCAATAATGACATATAAAAATTTTCTTAAAATTATACTTATTTTATACACACAGGAAAACTTCGATTGCAGACACCTATTCTAAGAAATTTAAGTCCTATGCAGACTTTGATTTAACGGGCTCTGCTTACCTTTGCATTTGTTCTTGGGCCCAATAGGTGTCCTACAATCGATGGAATACCGTGTCTGTTGTCCGGGCGTCAGTTCCAGGCGGCCGAAGTCCTTCCCAGATGAAGTCCAATCTGTCACTCTTACGGTCAACAACCAGTCGCCGTATGGGCCACCAAAATTGTTGAGGAATTCGTACTGGTTAACGCTGACCTTTAAATGAAGGACCCAGAGACTTTCAGTAATTAAACAATATTACTGTAATAATTCAAAAGGCAAAAAACGTGTATCGATACAGACAAATAACATAGGCTTCAAACCATCAAATGATAGTCACCCATATACAGTTGATGATCTTCAGCAAAGTATCAGAAGGAAGACATTCACAGGCCTCGAACTACAGGTGATAAGGGGGACGGCAAAAGTTGCCGTGATCCATGCTGAAAATAAAAGGGCACTATGGCAAATGTGCCTCCATATAAGGGGCACCACAGCAAAGTCTGCCGCTACCTTGGGGGCACAGCAGCAAATCCTCCATGGAGCTTTAGGTCATCACTTTAGCTAATAAAAAGTAAAGGTCCGTAGTCTCAGATGTTCCTCACATAAAGTGACCGATCAGCCTGCACAATGCAAATCAGCACCATTCTTGAAAGAAAACGTTTCCCGTATTTTTCCCCGCTTGCCGTCTTGGAAATTGGCTCAGTATTGCATTGGGACATCGTTTGGGCATTCCAATAATGCAAGTACAAGCAAAGGACATTCCAATCAATCGTCAGGTCATTGAAAAAATAATAATATTTAGCCATTTTGTCCATCTTTTGCCACCCGCGAAATTCGGACTTTCTCCTGTCATTCCAACACTCACACTGACAACAGCGCTAGATACTGGCTATTAAGACCACTTCCCAAGCTTTATCAACACACAACACACAACCTAAGAGAATTTCAGTACCTCCATAACTTCGTCAATTTGCCACACTTTGCGGTTGCCGACTGTAATTCGGCATTTTTTTCTTTTTTTGTTCCTTTCTCCTGTCGGCATCATGATCGGAATTAAAAATAGAGGAGATACATAAATTATTCAAGAATAATTCTGCGCCCACGATCGCAAGAAAAGGGCGAAAAAGACAGCTGTAAAAACCAGTGGCGGGTCGTCGGCCGTGACAAAGGGAAGCCAAAACCTCGCCTTTCAGAGCTTAATGACTTAAACCTTTCGCAGTTTACTTTTCTTGATCAGCAGTTGCTCAAACGAATTGTTAGAAGAACAGTCAATTGAGTCAAATTTATTTTCGATAGCATTGTTATACACTGCACACGAAATTATGAGGGGTTTTCTTTCACACATAAATTACGACATAAATTACCATAGGCCTATGTCTTTATAAATTCTGCACTGAAGAGGCTCATGAAACGGCATAGATTCGCAAATTGATTAGTGAGGCTCATTAAGCAATAAGCTGTGCAACCTCGCATTCTTTACTTCTATATTAAGATTGTAGAAAACGGATTGTCGTGGCTTCTTGCGAAAGAAGCCTCGCAAACTAATTTATAAAGACGTATTGATAATTTGCGTCGTCATTTGTTATCGAAAATAAATTTGACTGTCCTTCTACCAATTCATATGAGCAACTGCTGATCAAGAAAAGTAAACTGCGAAATGTTTAAGTCATTAAGCTCTGAAGGGCAAGGTTTTGGCTTCCCTTTGTTATGGCCGACGAACCACCACTGGTAAAAACGGGAAAAGCTGTGTGATTTATTTATTTTGGGTAGGTGTTTTGGCCGAGCGGCACTTACGGCAATGTGGGGAAAGGGCACGGCATTCTACTGCGTGAACTGGGGCTTTTATAGGTGGGCAGCACGGCAAATGGGTAGGGCATGCTGTCGTGAAATTCGAGCCCTGCATTCAGAAGTGAAGAAGCTTCTTCGGACGTAGAGACTCTGGTTGTCCAGGACGTGCAGAGGGCTGTCAGAAGAGCCCCGAGTTCTTTATTGCCTTATGCATTATAGTTTCCTTATTCTACTGGGCGGGCTTTTACGCCACCCAATCAGAATACAACATGCCAGAATAATCAACTCAGTATTTTTCCTCCAAAACTAACAGTTTCAATCCTTCCTCAAACTAGAATGTTCTTCCTGTTGCCTTTTCTTTACCATACTTGGCCTTGCACAACGTCTAGCAGCTGCCCGGAGTGTCAGCTGCGATTAGCCCGAAACTTCTCACCTCTCCTTCACTTTTTTTAACCTTGGATGCTTCTGCATTTTCTAGATAACAGAAATGGAAGGTCCCAGGAGCAAACAGTGGAAATTTACAGAGAGAGAAAGAGAGGGAAAGCTATAGTTCAATCACTTGGATATACATTGCTTTAGTTAACACTTAATTGATAATGCATTTGAGTATAATGGATTAATATTTTCCACATCATCTAACCAGCTATTATTTTCAGTCTCGTGATCATGGCTGAATCTTACAGGGATACTTCACTCACTTATCATAGGGGAAAAAGACAGTTATCACTAGATTATCATAATCTCTACAAATCCTGAAATTTTCATTGATTTCCAAGGTTGTTTAACATTTTAAATTGTTTTTGATTGGCCATCGATCTGCATTTATGACGAATGCCGCAATTGTTTCCAAGTCACATGATCCCACAAAGGGAAGTGACACCACCTGTGCTGTAAACAGCCGGCCAGGGCGACTAATGTTTGGCGAAACTGTTAGGATCGCACAAATCAAAACGCGTATTGCATGATTTCATACTGTAACACTGCCATTTTAGATACAAAACACTGTCACTATTGCAATTACTGTACAAGCGACGTAATTTTTGCCCCACAGACTTAGGTTTTTTTTCTAGTTTCTATTTGGGATCCAGCCATATGCTAAGAATGCTGTGGTACAATCTGTACTTCGTTCAACTGCCCGAGAGCCAGAAACTGTGCACCAGATGACCTAAAATTCATCAGTGGATAGTTTTTGGCTAGTAAACAGAAACACTGATCAGATTGTAGTAATACAATGCTGGTAGTAAATCGATCAAGTATCCAAGGAAAAAGTCCCGGAGCACATAGTTATAATTGGCGATTTATTTTGGTGCAGGTGACCGACGTTTCGACAGAGTCATCTTCAGAGTCAAACAGAGGGTCAAATAATATAGCCAATGACCCTAACACACACACTCAAGGATGAATGAACAGGTAAGAGAGCCCCTCCCATTACCAAACAATAACATCTCATTGGTGGGAGAAAAATATGCATTGTGAATTAAAAGAAATACGATTGCACATTAGAATACATAAAGCAGAACAAAATAATTACAGGAAACAGGACAAATTAATTTCCTCATTTAAACTAAAAGGCTCTACAATGTTGGGTGTAAGTATCCAAAAGGCTTCTCTGTGGAGGAGTTTGTTGATAATATCTCCGCCTCTTTGTGATGGGGTGATTTTCTCTATCCCTCAGAATTTAAGAGAAGCCACTGACCCATGTTTAGCCTGTTTGTAATGACATGCTATGACATAGTCAAAGTTTTTTGTGTGGATAGCAGTTTTATGTTTGGCTATTCTGACTTTAAGAGTACGCTTGGCTTGCCCCACATACACTAAACTGCATGGGCATTTTAACATTTAAATAACATGAGTACTCTTGCAGTTCATAAAGGAATTAATTTTAAATTTCTTTCCCGTGTATGGGTGCGTGAATTCTTTAATGTCAGAGGAGTTTGAGCAGTGGGTGCAATGTCCGCAGCTCAGTAAAAACCTATGGGTTGAGTAGGAAGCCAGTGAGAAAGGGGCGGTGTACGAATGTTAGAATGGACCAGCTGATCTCTGAGATTACGTGCACGTCTGAAGGTAATTTGAGGGGGTTGAACAGAAATCTCCTTAAGAGATAGATTGCTTTTCAGGATATTCCAATGTTTGAGGACAATATGTTTAATCCTACCTGGCACCGCAGTGTATTCTGTGGAAAAACAGAGGCGAGGGGAATCTTGACCCCTGGATCTTTTTGACAAGAGTGCATGTCTTTCTGAGTGCATTCTTTTCTGATATGCAAAATTAATACACTCAATAGCATAGCCCGTCTCGAAAGTGCTCCCATATGTCAATTGCTTGAGCAAGAAAATTAAAATCGGAGGTGCAATTTCGACGCAATCTAGGAAACTGACCAATGGGGATGTTCTTAATCAGCCATCTGGAGTCATTACTACCGGCTCTTAAGAGTGTATGTTTGCAGAGAGGTTTACAAAAAATTTTAGTCTGTAATGTGCCGCTGTCCTCTTTGTAGATGGGTAAATCTAGGAAATCAATCTCAGTGAAACTAATTCCTTAGTGAAAGTCAAATAACTGGTAGTAGAATTGAGGTAAAGAAAGAAATCCTCTAGTTTATTAGCATTGTTAGTCAATCAATAAAAAAACCAAGAACGTTGTCCTGATGAAGAAGCAGACTCCGATGCTTGTAGCAAAAGTTTATTACACAGCTGGCCGTGGGAACAACAGCATGATGCAGAGTTCAAAATTCATTCATTTCGTAAGAAACTTTATACAGGTAAAAGTACAGACATTTGCATATGACTTCTTTAATGTTATCAGAAGTTGTTGCTGATTGGTCCTGGGGTTTACACATTGATGAAAAGGGATACTCTACAATTGGGCATCACCTGAACCTCTCAACTTAATTGGTTCAATAGACTCCCAACCCCCAGAAGTGAGCTCCATCTATGGGCATACGGAACCTCCAACTAAAAGGCGCTAGTGCGTATTCTGTCCAGTCGGAACTGAAGACAAATGGAGATCCCAGCTGAAATTAGCAAATAGGTGATATGTCCTGTTGGACCCCACGGCCTCTCTTTATCTCCTAATACACATTGAACTGCTATTGATCAAACTGTCTGGCTCACCTCATATTGCTAATACCCAAAAATCCTGTCTCCCAACAGCATCAACTGTCCAAATAACAAATCTGTCAATATACCTCTTAAACAGAGCGATCTTAAACAGGAAAGATTTTTAAAAAGTTGCTCGACAAAATTATTTCTGACAGTGTCAATATAAAGACCTTAGGTGGAAGAAAACCATCAGGATGTTTGTCTAGATACGTAATATGAAAGAGCTTCAACACCGATGTGATGGGGAATACAAGTGTATAAGCTCTGAACGTCGAAAGACACCAACAAGTCATTACAGTCACATTTCAAATCCTTAACATTAGGGATATCAGTGGTATTTCCTATTTAAAAAAAAAAAAAAAAAAAAAAAAAAAAAAAAAGGCAAGTTGACAAATTTTTAAATAAAGAAATCGACGAATAGAGACAGTGGCTCTGTAAGGCTACCGATACTTGCTACAATAGGGCGCAGGGGAGGGTTGTCAAGACATTTGTGAATTTTAGGTAGGTCATAGAAAACCGTACAAATAGGGGATACAGTAATAAGGAAGTCCTTCTCATTTTGAGTAATTCAACCTCTCTTGAAGGATGTGTCAATGAAGTCATCGATCATTTTCTTAAATTCAACGGTGGGGTCAGAGCTGAATAATAATTGGTATTGGACAATTGACACTTTATAACAGCATCATATTTTTCAAATCTCACAACAAGAGTCGATCCTCCTGTATTGGCTGGTTTAATAATGAGGTCAGACCTTTTTTTCCAAATTCATTAGACAAATTTGATTTGGAAAGAAATATTTTGGCATAATTTCATCAGATCGTTTTCAACTAAGTGGCCATATGTAATGATAGAAGGATTAAAGTTGGTAAAAAGGAAAACTTTCTTTTAAAGGGAGTGAGTTCCCAGGCATGGACATCAGGAACAGACAAAGCAGAGTAACCGCTAATTATAGTGCTAGATGGTATAGCGGGTTAAACAGAGGGGAAAAAAAAAAAAAAAAAAAAAAAAAGTTCAGATGTAGATGTCTGAAAAAATTTAAAGGCATCAACTTTATTTGATTTATGTAACAAGATGGGGGGGAAACTGAGGCCTTTACTCAAAACAGACCTATGAGCTTCACCCAAGATGTTCACTACAGTCTTCTCTGTCTGCTGCCTTGAGAGCGAGGGATAATCGGAGGCTCTTCTGCGTCCACGTGTGCCCCGCAGCGTCTTCTTTATCTGGTAAGGTGGTGCGTCAAAAAAAAAAAAAAAAACCCACGATGGGTTGCTGCTGTAAAGTCTCCATGTGTGAGGTATCATTCAGGAACCAGTCGCGATAACCAGGAAATGCAATGGAAGGGTTTTATTAGCGAGGGGGTAAACCCCCGCAGGACCGAAGGCAACAGTACAAAGTCCATAATCCAAAAATCACAATCCCAGGGGCAGAATCCAATGTCGAAAAACCAGGGCAGCAATACAGAAATCGTGGTCAGACAAAAAGGGTTCGATACACAGGAGCAGATAACAAAACCAAATCAGAGCCAAAAAGCGGTAGTCGGACGGTCCAGTCAGAAAAGCAACACTATGAATACAAGGCGAAAAACAAGAGCAGCACAGGTAAACAAGGGAAACGTTCTGACAGGGAACTGCAGTGAGAAGACTCCTTAAGTACACACAAGGGAAGTCACATGCTATGATTAGGGAAAGGTGAACTGGATCAGACTAATTACGTGGGAGGAAACATGAGGGGGAACCTAACCACATGAAATTGACTAGAATAGGGCGAGTGCTGAGAGCTTGTTAATCAATTAGTAAGTGCAGCTATACAATCCCTGGTGCTCGTTAGTAAGTTAGTATTATATATAACGTTAGTCAGGGTTAGTAACTTTAACAAAACAACAAACTGTTAGTATTGGTTAGTAAAATAGAAAAGCAAGGCGAAGGAAGCAAACGAGATTAGAAGGAATGTTTGAAACCCAGAAACCATGAAATCACCTAAACATGTGACACGCGGGACTGGGGAGAAGCTGTAACTTAACAAGAGACCAGACAGGGGAGACAAAGTGCAATGAAGGGCATGGGCAAAACATGGACCGGACTATAACAGAAAAGTGGATCTGGCATGGCAAAAGCAAAAACATGGCAAAGCACAAAACTAAACAGAACATGGCAAAAACCTAACAGATATGGCAGAGACAAAATCAGGGCATGGCAGAATCATACAGGCATAGCAGAATCAAGACAGACATGGCAGAAACAATGACAGAAATGGCAGAATCATAACACCATGTCACTCATTTCAGAGGAGTCCATCTCGGTTGCCGTGGAAAACGTGTGGAAAAACTAAGATAAAATACATATAATTAGAAAAAGAAATATAAATTACAGGCAGTGAATTTATGAACCAAGATTAGCAGCATTACTCCTGTCTAGGGCGCTGTCTTCTTGAAAATTTGAAAAAGTTTTGGGGCCATGCCAGTCATCGATGGTCCCTTCTGCGTAATCTCTAGTACAGGGGTCACCAACCCTGTTCCTGGAGGGCTACCATCCTGTAGGTTTCTGCTCTACCTCCTATTCAGCACACCATATTCAGCTCATTAGCTACTTAATTGCCCAGCTCGTGATCTTGTTAAGTAGCAAATTAGTTAAATCAGGTGTGCTGAATAGGAGGTAGAGCAGTAACCTACAGGATGGTAGCTCTCCAGGAACAGGGTTGGTGACCCCTGCTCTAGTATCACCTTCATACTTCCTCAGTTTGTACACCCTCAGTTCATTTTGGAAAGACATCAGGGAGTAGGAAATCTTGAGATACATGCTATCAAATGTGGCTCGGTTACAGATAGTTTTAAGTTCATTTTCAAGCCGTCCACATACAGCGCCAATTTTCTCTTTTCTCAATAATAAGTAACATCAAATCACAAGAACACTTCTTCAATATCTGCTCCAATTTTTCCATGAACTCTTTATCGTCTAGTCTAAAGAAGGGGGCTTTATTCACGCGAAGCCAGTGAAGGATTCGGTTTTCTCCCTCCAGTATTCCGATAATGTAATGGACTGCCAAATGAGTCTCAGGTCTTTCTTTTTATTGGCCTCCCGTTCATTGGAGAGAGAAAGTAAACATAGCTCTGAAGATTTAAAAGTATCTTCAAATAACAGTGCGGTAAAATAATACTTGCACCTTGTTCATCGGTGTGGGACAAAGTCTCTGACCTGTCATTCGTTGTGGAGTTGATGAGTTCAAAAGAGGTCATATTGTCCTTATCCGTTATGTTCCAGCGAGCTGCATAGAAAAAGGCTGATCCTAATGCCTAGACGTGTCTTGAAACCAAGGAGAAATACACGCTTCAGCTGACAAACTACAGCCAAAAATCGGTGCCTCTCAGAAAAAAAGGAGATGTATATCAAATATCTAAGGAAAGAGTCCTGGAGCACACAGTTATAATTGGCGATTTATTGTGGTTCGGGTGACTGAAGTTTCAACATAAAGTCTTCTTCAGAGTCAGAGGGCCAAGACTAGAATACACAGTTAAATATCCCTCCAAAAAGGAGTGACAATTTCCCATTGGACAAAGTGAATACATCCAAATAATATAGCCAATGACCATAACACACACTAAAGAATGAATGAACAGGTAAGAGAGCCTCTTATTAGTCCACTTGGCCCCTAGGCCAGTCGGGCTTATGCTGTGGTTAGATACCTTCATTTTGGTCTGCCTTGTCAGCGCTCTAGCTCCTTCAGTTTTTCACTGATCCATTTCATATTTTGTATGCGTGTATATGGGATTTAAATCTAGGACAAGTTCAATTTTAGCCATGTTTGGCCAAGTGGGCGCAGTGGCTTTGCCACTATTTTTATCAACAACCTCCTCCGCAGAGAAGCCTTTTGGATATCTACACTCAACACTGTAGAGCCTTTTGGTTTAAATGAGGAAATGAATTCGTCCAGTTTCCTGTAATTGTTTTGTCCTGCTTTATGTATTCCAGTGTGTGATTGTATTTCTTTTAATTTGCAATGTGTGTTTTTCTCCCACCAATGAGATGTTGTTTGGTAATGGGAAGGGCTCTATTACCTGTTCATTCATTCTTTTAGCGTTTAGTTGAAAACTATCTGATGAAATTATGCCAAAATATGTTTCCTTCCAAATCAGATTTGTCCAAGGTAGAATTAAAAGCGTTACATGAATTGGAAAAAAGGTCTGACCTCATTATTAAAACAGCCGATAAAGGAGGAGCTACTGCTATTATGAGTTTTGAGAAATATAATGCTGTTAATAAGTGTCAGTTGTCCGATACCAATTATTATTCACCTCTGAGCTCTGACCTTACCGTTGAATTCAGAAAAAGATCAGTGAATTTATTGACACATCCTTCCAGAGAGCTTGGATTACTCAAAATGAGAAGGACTTTCCTATCACCAAATTTCCTATTTGCTCGGTTTTTGACAGTCCTCCCCTGCGCTCTATTGTGGCAAGTATCGGTACCCTTACAGAGCCACCACTGCCTATTCGTCAGTTTCTTTATTGAAGAAATTGTTGCCGACTTACCTTCTTTTCTAGGAGATGCCACTGAAGTCCTAAATATTGTTTAGGATTTCAAATGTGACTGTAACGACTTGTTGGTGTCTTTCGACGTTCAGAGCTTATACACGTGTATTCCTCATCACATCGGTGTTGAAGCTCTTTCATATTATCAAGATAAACATCCTCATGGTTTACCTCCACCTAATGAGTTTCTACGGACACTGTCTGAAATAATTTTGTTGAGGAACTTTTAAAGAATACTCCACAAAATATTATCTTCAATCCCATGGGACACCAATGGGTAGGTCCTTTGCCGCATCTTATGCTTGCCTGGCTATGGGGCTGTGGGAATAAAAATTAATTTTTAACTCCTCTAACACTTTCCTGTTAAAGATCGCCCTGTTTAAGAGGTATATTGACGATATTTTCGTTATTTGTAAAGGTAATGGGTGTGCGCGCGTATGTTCATGTCACTTCCGTTTGAAGATGCGACGGAAAAATAGAAGGCAGTGGAAACATGGATGCTTGTTTGAATCAAGAGTTTGTAATTATCTGCAGAAATAATCAATCCCAGCTCATCTTATAAAAGTTTAGATTTTAAAATTGGCCATTACCTACAGAAGTTTAACCATAACAAATTTAAAGTAATTCGTTAAAACTATCCATGTATTTAATCTGTAATTGCACACTCAGATGTTTTTTTTTAAGCCTTTGAAGTGCATTCGTTTCTTGAGCAAACTTCTGCTCTAACTACAATGCTTACTGTTCTTAAGTAACTTTGACTACTGGCATAATCATGGTTTAAATTTGAAAGGTGACACTCAGTAGAATGCTTTAAAATTATCAGAATTGCTGAGAATATTACCCAAATTATAACAGGTTGTAAGGGTTCGAGTGATAGATCTCGGAATTGCGGAATCTCGCAATTCTCAATCTAAAAGTCAAGGTCACAAGAAACATAACCACTGAAAGGTCACGCAGCCCAATATAAGGGACTGATAACTTCTTGAAGAGAAGGCTCAGAGGCTCTGCGCAGCGCTATAAGTAAAATAAGTAGAATGTTAAATAAATCTTAATTTCGCGAACGTAGATCGCAACACAAGGCTTTTAAGACCTCTATTACCAGCGCCATGTAAAGATGACACGAATGCAAAGAGGTGCTGGAATCCTGGGTGATTTATAGGATTCACACACCTGATGTTAATCCACAATCAACCCGTGTGGCATCCAGGTAGTCACGAGCACTGTGGCAGAAGACGAGTGGCCGATTAGCTAAAAATACATTGTTAGCATACTAAACACAACACCACAGCAAAACGTTTCACATAAACAAAATGTGATTCTGTAAAATTGGAGTCCAACGCAGATAGGTGCGCACAAACCCCACCTTTTAAGGGAAAACCCTAAGAGCTGAAAACAGCTAAAATGAAGGCAGGAAGTGACCTGATACATGACAGGGCCCCCCGTCAAGGAACAGCGCCTAAAGTTCCCATAACCCCCTGTTGGCGAAATGCAGAAATCAATCTGGGTCCAAAATATCCCTAGAGGGAACCCAGCAATGCTCTTCCAGGCCATAACCCTGCCATTCTACCAGAAACTGCACCCCCCTGCCCACACGTCTCTCTGCCGGTATGCGTCTAACAGTACAAACTGGTCCCCATCAATAATTCATGGAGGAGGAGGTGGCTTGTCTGGAGGTGCCAATACACTGGTACTGACCGGTTTAAGACGCGAGACATGGAAGGTAGGGTGAATCTTCATAGACCGGGGAAGTTCCAACCGAACGACCACTGGATTTAATCTTCCTTACACTCTTAAAATGACCAACAAAGCGTGGAGCGAGTTTCTGAGATTCGACCCTCAGAGGGAGATCTCGAGTAGAGAGCATCTCGACATCTTTGAATAAAACGGCCACCGATGGAACCTCAGTGTCTCTCTCCAATTCAGGAAAAAGCGGAGGTTGATAACCCATCTGAGCCTCAAAAGGTGAGCGACTAGTAGAAGCATTACGTAAGGAATTATGGATATTTTGAGCTCAAGGGGGGACCCGGCTCCATGATGCTGGATTGTAGGCCACCAAGTAACGAAGCGTGTTTTCTAAGGACTGATTTGCCCATTCTGGCGGCCCATTGGTCTCAGGGTGAAACCTGATGATAGGCTCACAGACACCCCAGTTGCTGGCAAAAAGACTGCCAGAACCACAAAGAAAGACTGCAGGAAACTGGGGTCCTCGATCAGAGAAAACATCCAGAGGGATATCATGTAGCCTAAAAACATGATTGATCATCAATTGGGCAGTCTCTCGTGCAGAAGGTAGCTTTGGCAATGGCGCGAAATGAGCTGCTTTTGAAAAACGATCGACCATTACTAAAATCACAGAATTAGCATCAGAAATAGGTAACCCAGTAATAAAATCTAAAGCCACATGGCTCCATGGATGCTCAGGGATGGGTAATGGCCTTAACCCCTTTGCACAGAAGCCAAATCTGGGAATTTATGGGGGTCCCCAATTAAAGGCTTTAAAATTCAATATCTGAGCTTCACAGAGTGAGGAAAAGTGGCTTAAATGCATAGGGACGTTTCACATTTAGAAAATAATCTTATTTCAGTTTATTTTCACAATTTTAGTACAAAATAAGGGCTGCAAACACAAAAAATCTTCATGAAAATTCTGGATTGAAATTGGAAAAAAAACACCAAGAAATGAGGAATGGCTGGGAGGTAAAATGATACATTTCCAGGATCATAAACTCCTTGTCCAAAATTGTGCAACATCTGAATGTGATATTCAAAATTACCTACTGTCTATGAACCAAATAAGACAGCTATCCAAGTGGCTCCCTGAAATCCTTTCCAAGTGGCTGTCCAAGCTCGCCATGCTGCTTTCCAAGTGGCCAAGCAAATTGTGCACAGTCAAATCTTAAAATTTATGTTATTACCTCAGATCAACCATTTTGACTCATGAAACTGAATAAGAATTAAATGATTTTAATGATTTTCAAGCGAAAATTATTAGAGACTATCATTATAGGCGAGGATGAACTGGAACAGTCTCCAAAAAGCCCTCCCGAAAAAGCATTTTTGCCATTATAAGCATTGAAATGTGTCAGTTTTTCACCAGAGCCCCATTAGCCAGCAGAAAGACAAAAAAAAAAGATTTAATTTTTATTTTACCATCAGAATTTTCAGACTGCAAGGAAAGTGTGCTGTTACCACCTCCTGCGACATGGACGCGGGGTTGGACTTTAGGAGGCATGCAAAAAGAAAAGAAAAAAAGGACTATTTGCAAAAAATACCAGGCTGCATACTCAGTCCTGCAGTGCCCTTCTCCTCTGTACATCATGCCACTCTGTAAAACAGATGCACTCTGCCACAATGCACAGAGGGACATTACAAGAACGACACTTGTATATCGTCTTGTTCCTCTTCTCCCTGCTGTAGCAAAGCACACAGTACCGCCTTCCCCGAGTGGCCTTGTCTCGAACAACAGAGGAGCTCACATCCGTGATTGGTACTGGGAAGCAGCCCTGTTGACTCGTCTCTGCTGAATGAAAGAATGATGAAGCTGTTCACCACAGCGATATCAAAAAAGTGGAGGAACAGCTTCTGCTACCAGCGCATGGTCTTCTGTGACACGCTGAAGTACTTGATGAGGGCATCTGACTGGTCCACACCCCCCATGAAGCGGTTGTATGCCATGACGGTCAGGGACTGCAACCTCCTGTTGCGACCAGTGCCATCATGGCTCTTTACACGTGTGGCGGAAATTTATTTATTCCTGTAAGAAACACTCAGCGACAGAGATAGTAAAATAGGATCCAGTCTTTACTATATGCATATTCACCTTATTCAGCCACGCCCATTTTAAAAATTTCTTGTCTTCCGCAATTGCCTTGAAACTTCCGGTCGGCTAGCTACGGCTAGTTAGCTACGTTTAAAATCTGGGTGAATTAAGATAGAGAGGCTAACGTGGCAAGAGTAAAAATTAAATATTAAAAGGTTGGATGGAGGGATTGTACTTGTACACCCGAGGTTAATGAACGCCACCGAGTGGGTGGATGACATGCGGCAGTGGCCTCAGGTGTCATGTGGAGATATTTTTAATTATTTAGTGCTGTCGGTCGGCGTCGATGGGGCAGCCATGAAAAAGTGAGCTGGCGTTACGGTGGAAATATACTGAGCAACAAAAGAAACGCAAGTGAATTATAATTAGGTCTATGCACTGGCGCTTGGCGACAGCATTTCAGAACTCTTCAGCGAATGAAGGTAATTTTGGTGACTAGTACGTGCTTCATCCGTTTACATTTTGCAATCGGACAGCTATTTTTTTACAGCAAGTTGCTTGACTGTGCTGCAAAAACAGGTGTACGTACTTGTCGCCGAAATTACCTTCATTCGCAAATGAGTTCTGAAATGCCGCTCTCGCTGGAAAAAAAGATATCGTTGCTGAGTGCCAGTGCATAGACCCTATTTATGATTGAATTATTTGTCTATACTGAATGTAGCCCATTATTTTGTCGCTGTTAGATCGCATGGGGGAGAGAAGCCGTGTCTTAAATTGCCACTTGATTATTCTTGAATTGGAAAATGTGTTAATAAAGGAAAACCATCAAGAATTAGCCAAGACTAATTGTTGTCAATAAAGGGATGGATATTTTCCCCGGAATTTTCAAGTCTAGCGCCAGCCCTGACCCGTCATTACGAGTTATCTCGTAGTTGGCAGTCTTAATTAACAGTCTCTTAACCACCATAGCATATCTGCTACATAAAGTGAAAGGGTTAACAGCCTGGACACCCTGCTGGTTTTGTTTCTTATTGCCAAATAAACATTTGAGAATAACTTGAATGGTCCGTCACTTTAATTTTTCCATTTGCATTATTACCCAATGTAGCAGATCTGCTACATTTTGGAAAGGTGGGCCAAAGGGTCGAATTTTTTTTTTCCATTTTTCCAAATATTGGCCCATAATCAACATATTTGCCTAGGGAAATGATTTTTACACAGTTGGAAAGGTACTTGGTTAACAGAGGGTTAAAGACAAACCGGAAAATAAGTTTGTGCGTAATTATTATAGAAAATCAATTACGACCGTATCCACATTTACACTCGTTTCATCAAACTTTTCTTTGTTTTGCGGTCACTTTGACTGAGTAACCATAACATTAACTAACTAGCTAACTTGTTGCTCAGTATATTTTAGCCATTTTATTTTAATTGATGAATGGCCGTAATTTGTAGCAACTTGATTGCCACACTTCATTATGTAGCGCGGCAAAATGTACAATAAGCTAAGGCCGCTGTTGTGACATCCTAGAACCATGTACGCAGCCAACACTCACCTTACTTTTTCATATTAAAATAATATGGATATATCCATAAACTAAGTTGTATATTTCCATTTCTTTGAAAAGCACCAATTCACATTACTGTATTTTGATGCGTTATGCATAATGAGTCAGCTGAGTAGCATCTAACGTAATGTCTATATGAGTGCATTTATAGCACTACATAAATTCAGTTCGAACACTGCTTAGCAAACCATTTATTAACCATTCTTCATTCTTAATTAGTTTGCCTACAGACCATCATACTTGATGACGAAACTTTTCAGCAACTTGACAGATGAGATCCAAAATGATATGTATTGTTTGTGCATGATCTGAACCTCCATGAAAAGCACTGAACACATTATTTGTGGTACAGCCTTTATTAGATTGAAGTTTTGGGTAGGTGGAAATGTCAGAGTATGTGAAATCCGAGCATCTGTTTGTGAGCAGCATCTGAGATCAACGGCAGTGATGCAGGTCGACGGTGTGGCTGATTTTCATCTGAACGAAGACAATACGAGTCCTGAAAGAGAATGCAACAGTTGAGCATGAGACAAAGATCGATTAGATGTACATTTTAGAACAGATGGTGATTATGAGATAACAGGGGAAGGACAGAAACAAGGAGCGTTAAAAGAAAGGTAAAAATAACGCAGTACAATGTGCGTAACGTTTCAGGGTAGACCCACATTTTACTATACTCCACGGAATGGTTATGAGTCTAGCGCGAAGCTAAGTTACGTTAGCTAAAAGCAAATTAGCTTGCCAGAATTGGCTTTAAAACATATCAATTTATAAGGCATGTGCAGTGCATTGTGTGTTCGGTTTATCGTCTTGAATCCGGAGAAGATAATGGAGTTCACAAGCAGACAAGCAAGAATCATCTGACTCTATAAATGTAGTTACTCATCTGTTAGACAGCATAACTGAACATACTTGTGAAAAAAGGTACTAATGTGATAATGCTGATCATACTCATTAGATGTTAGCTGGCTAACGGCTAGCGATATGGATAGCTGTTATCGCTGGCAAAATGTTATCTTACCTGGGAGCCTCACAAGCATCCGACAAGCCTTTTTCGCCGGAGGGGTAACATATCCCAACCATTTCTCGGGGTATGGGTGATGTTCTGATGGTCTCCCGTCCACAAAATGAAACGAACAGACATAAGGCTTTTTCAGTGGATTCTTTAGGTGTGGCGCCTTTAGCCACATACGCCGGCCCTCATCGCTGGATGGCGGAGGATGCAGGTTGTAAGGTGCCCCAAAACATTCTGCCCTGGTTTTCCCATGGACAACACAGGATTGTTCCACGAACAGCCGTCTTTTCTTCCAGTTGTTATGGCAGCCCTTCACCGAACAAGTAATGCTCGACATCTTGATTTGCTAATGTGCCTGCCAAAGTACTGCAATCACAATGGGCAGAGTTGCTCAACCGGAAGTTCAAAGACAAAACGGAACAACATGGCGCCGCCCTTGTTGATGCTTGGAATAAGGTGAATATAGTCCAAGTTACATGCAGAACAAGGACAAAGGGATTCCCCTTTGCTTGGATATTTGCATGAGCACAGTGTCTTAAGTGTACACCCCTGCAGCAAATTTCCCCCAATAGTTCTTTACTCTCCTCCTTTCTACAGGTACTTTTAATCCAGCCCCCCCTGCCCGAAACTGATTTCCACAGAAGTTTCTTCTTTCAGCATTCCACAGCTAGAGGAATGCATCCCACGTACTTCTGGTTGCTATCAGCACACCAGTCCCAGCGGAGAGGAGACTCCCCCTGCAGTTATCTCACTCTGAGGCCTTATCTCAAGGCCCCGTAGGATCCCAGGGAACACACAGCTCTGCACGTTCACTCAGGGCCTCGAAGGACCCCAAGGCTCAGAAGGCAGCAAGCACATCTCATAACACTTCTGCTTACGCACAAGCTAGAGTACAAGGATAAGCAATTACGCACAACCTAGGTTACAAGGATGAGCAATTTAACCGAAGTTTACAAGGATAAGCAATTTATAGCTAAATTTCTCTCACAACATGCCTCTCTGCTGTCCTCCCACTGTAGGCCTCGTGAATGGTGGAACACATCGTGACATCTCTTGTATCCCTCCACTTCACGAAGAGCAGACAACCATCCCTGATCCAGCGCATGTCCCCTCGCGCAGCAGTTTTGGGAAACACATTCACGGTGGTCCTGGGAAAACCTATTCGGTTATCCCTGATGGTGCCACAGGCACCGAGGTACTGCACCCGAATCAGGTTCATGACTGCGTCATAGCTCAGACCATTTCTACTAGGGGTGAGCGCTCTTCCTTGGTAGACGCTAAAATCACAAGTGTAGCCCATCTTGCTGTCAGCCAGGACGAACAGCTTGAAGCCCCATCTGGTTGGCTTATCCTTTATGAACTGCTCCATCCTGTGCTATGCCTTTGTAGCTACCATGCGCTCATCGACGGCAAGGCGCTGATGCGGATGATAAAAAGCCCTGCACATGGTGAGGATCTGGTCCTGGAGTGGCTTCAGCCGAAGCAAGCCATCATAACCTGGTTGGCCCCTCAGCTGGTCATTCAGGACATCTTGAGCTGGATCGCTCATGATAAGGCTGGCACATGGCATCATACTTGTAGCCTGGCATCATACTTGTAGGATAAGGCAGGCTGTAAAGCTGGTCCCTCTTCCACAGGTCCTGAGCAGCATGGAGCCTCATCAGACCGTGGAACACAATAATAGCCAGGTAATGCAGCATCTCAGTCGGATCCACATCCTTCCACTCCTTCCGCTTCCCCAGGAGTAGCTTGCGCTGTGCCTTCTTGTTAGTATTGCCACAAAGAACTGCACTAGCCTCCGTGCTGAAGAATAGCTGGAATATTTCTAAGGGGTTGTAGTCCTTTGTGTTGTCAAGCTGAACTCCAGGGGTCCTCTGTGGACAGAAAAGAAATTGAGCAGGCTCCTCATCCTCAACTCTGAGGTCATGCCATTGCCCCTCACTGTCGGGTTCAGTGGTGGCTCTGGGGGGTTGTTTTGCCGGGGTTGAGGACACAGGAGTTGGAGTAGCTGGAGCAGCTCTGCAGGAGCAGGTGGCGGGAGCAGAGAGCGCAGGAGCTGGAGCAGTAGGAGTAGCTCTGTGGGAGTGGGTGGCTGGGGCAGAGGGTGCAGGAGCTGGAGCAGCAGGAGTAGCCCTGTGGGAGTGGGTGGCTGGGGCAGAGGGCGCAGGAGCTGGAGCAGATGAAGCAGCTCTGCAGGAGCGTGTGGCTGGGGCAGAGGGCGCAGGTGCTGGAGCAGATGGAGCAGCTCTGCAGGAGTGGGTGGCTCAACTCAAACTCAAACTTTATTTATAAAGCACGTTTCAAACAACCAAGGTTGACCAAAGTGCTGTACAGTTGTACATGGCTACAAATACAAACAAATACACAACACTACAGTAAAATCACACCACTATAAACGATAACAAAATTACATTGCACCACTCACTATCTACAACACAAAATGTGAGTCCAGCTCAACCTGAAGTAAAAGCTAAGGAGAAAAAGTAGGTCTTCAGAGAAGACTTGAAAGACTCCAGGGACGGGGCAGACCTAATGTGCCAGGGCAGGCTGTTCCAAAGCTGAGGGGCAGCCACCCCAAAGGCCCGGTCACCCCTGGTCTTCAGTCTGGTCTTAGAAACTACTAGCAAAAGCTGGTTAGCAGACCTAAGCGCCCTGGGTGGAGTGTAAAAGTGCAGCAAATCAACAAGATATTGGGGTGCTAGCCCATTAAGAGCTTTAAAAACGAACAACAGAATCTTAAAATCAATCCTGAACCTCACTGGCAGCCAGTGGAGCGAGGCCAGTATTGGAGTGATGTGGTCACGCTTTCGCTTACCAGTAAGGAGGCGAGCTGCCGCATTCTGCACAAGCTGTAGGCGATGCAAAAGAGACTGATCAATTCCGATATATAAGGAATTGCAGTAATCCAGACGCGAGGTTATAAAAGCATGGATTACCTTCTCTAGGTCTTTGGAGGGGAGGTAGCCTTTAATCTTAGCTAGCAGCCTAAGTTGAAAAAAGCTTGTTTTTATGACAGAGTTGACCTGTTTATCAAATTTAAAAGCACTATCAAAGGTCACACCAAGATTTTTAACTGATGAACGGATGTTATAAGAGTCCAGAAAACCAGGGCGACAGTCACTGGGGTTGTGACCGAACATAATGATCTCAGTCTTATTTTCGTTGAGGTTCAAAAAGTTCTTGGTCATCCAGGATTTGACATCCCTGGCTGGGGCAGAGGGGGCAGGAGCTGGAGCAGCAGGAGTAGCTCTGCAGGAGTGGATGGCTGGGGCAGAGGGCGCAGGAGCTGGAGCAGCTGTAGCAGGTCTGCAGGGCTGCTGAGCAGCAGAGGTGGAGGGCAGAGAAGCTGGAGCAGCCATGCTGGGCTGCTGAGCGGCAAGGGTGGAAAGCCCAGCATTTTCATTCTTGTACAAATGATGCATTGTGTGAATATGAACAAACGGTATGCAAGAGCAGTAGCACACATATCAAAACGCAATCATACTCTCCTGTATTTGAACATTTTTCTCCATAGCACTATGAATCTTTTCTTGCTCTTGCCTTTGAATGTTAGAAATGGGCAAACTACCTTCTTCTATCCACAGACGGTCAAAAAAAGTTTCATCGGACCATTGCAGCTGACATGCTAGTATTCACCAAGCACATAAGCGCTCAGTAATCGCATATAAACACTTTGCACTCTGAGCAGCGAGTGTAACTCACTGACAGAAAGATCAGAAAATCTGCCTTCTATACAAAGACATTCCACCATCAGGAAAAAAGCAGGCGATAGGTGATAGACCATTCTAACTTGAATGCAAATCAGTGTAGCTAATAACAGCCAAACTTGTCCGAGCTGTCCATGAAATAAAGTGGTGTAAACCAACTGAGAAACATTTAGTTTCATTGACTGCGGTAGAAATTTGAGAACAGATCGCACTGCGCAATATTACCCTAATTTTGTTATTAGCAAAGGTAAACGGAAGGTTATTAAAAAACGTGAAAAAATCATTGCAACAGTGTAAAATGGAAAAGACTATATAGCCAGGTAAAAAACAAATTGCAAGCTATAGTATTTACACATCCAGGAGATAGTCTTCCCCGTGATGATAGGCTTCCTCCAGCGAGTCAACGCTGTCTGGCAGAGAAAGCCCTCGAGTACTTCCTAAATCGGACTCACTCCCAGTGTCTGTGAGACGGCTATACATATTCTCCATCTCGTTAATATAAAGGTTTTTTTGTGCGTATGCTATGTGCTCGCGTAATGGAAACACTTAAAAGTTGAGAAGACACAACCTATTCTGCTGTTACGCATGCATGGGTATATATTATTTTTCTAAAGTCCCAATTATTTCTGTTAATCATCATTGGATCGGTCATGCTGCTCTCTTCTGGAGAAAACACATGTGAATCATTAGATAATTATCGAGAGAGCGTGAAGTGGGCGTGAACAACAGCTGTGAGTTTACGCAGCACATAACTACTGCCACTATGTCAGTTAGTATTTCCCATAGACAGTAAAAGAAGTGGATGGCGGGATGGCGCTGTTCTCAATGGGAGAGCGATGAAGCTCAATAGGAGCAATCTGATATAGTGCAAAACTGTTGTAAATCGGGAGATGAGATGAAGGAAGGGGATTTTTTTGTCCACGTCCGCACTTCCGGTAATAAGACCAGCTTCGCCAAGTCATTGCATGCATGAAGACTGCGCAGCTTCGCAGTCGAGTACCATCGTGGATACACAGATATGAATATGAAAATACCTCAAAATTCAAATAAACGCTACATTCGAGTCAAAGCTGGAGTTCACGTCCTGGAACTAAACGCTATAAATCGCCATTATATTAGCTAGCGTTCGACCACGCGCTGATATGAGCGGAAGTTCACTCAATGACATTTTGACCGGCAAGCATATCCGCCTTGCGATGTGCCGTATTGTATATCAGATTGCTCCTATTGAACGAGTTTTCAGTTGAGCACCACGCCTATTGCACAGGCTCAAAGTCAGCTTGCTGACATTTTGTGACGTAAACCAACATCCTGAGAAGCGGTACCTCGTCTGGTAGATGTGCCCTACACATAATTCCCAGCGAGCACGCAATTGCGTCTGCTCAATCGTCTACTGTCTATGATTCGTCTATGGGCTTCTGGTCTAAACAGTAAGGTTATTTATCTCCTGTGCGACAGAAAGTCGCCGGCATTTCACGTCACTTTTAGCCTTGCCTGAAAAAAGGCTCTCTTTTCCCTCCCTCTCCCCAATCCTCTCGCCGCCTCTCAACTAGCGCCTCCCATCGCAAACAAGAGAGCCTGCTCGCAGGCTAGAGGGTGGGAGATGGGAATTTTTGTTGCGTGAACAAACCGAGCACGCCACAACGAACTCCAGAATGTCCCTGTCCATGCCAGGCCACCAAAATCGTCGGGAATGAAAATCCCTAGTGCGCTGTACGCCAGGATGATCTGCGAACTTGGACGAATTTGCCCACTGCAGGATACGAGACTGAACCCGGAATGGAACAAACAGGCAGTTCCGCGGGCCTCCTCCTGGGCCTGGATCGGTGGCCAAGGCCTTCTGAACCACTGCCTCAATGCCCCAGAAAACCGGAGCAACAATCCTGATCCCTGGGACAACCGATTACAGAACCACTTCATTATCCAAGTGGTCGAACATGCGAGACGAGGCATCCGGTTTAGTGTTCTTAGAACCTGGCCAATACGTCAGGGTGTAATTAAAGAGGTTAAAGAACATAGCCCACCGTGCCTGCCTCGCATTTCGCCTCTTAGTGTGTTGAATGTACAACAGGTTTTTGTGGTTGGTCCAAACCATGAAAGGATGTTCTGCTCCCTCTAGCCAGTGGTGCCACTCGTCCAGTGGCAGCTTGATGGCTAACAGCTCACAATCACCGATGTCGTAGTTCCTCTCAGCAGGGGATAACAACTGCGAGAAATACACATACGAGTGCAAGGACTTGTCATGCTGGGAGAGAATGGCACCGACCGTGGGGTATGACAGGGAATTAGCCAAAAATAATTGAATTTCCTCTGAGTGGCCACCTTGCTTAATGAACATGGATAACCCATCGGTCACTTCAGAAATTAAGCCTTGCCCCAAGGGGCAACCGTCCAATGCCAAAACCGAGCGTGAATATGGGAGCGAACAAATGGGGAGCCAATTATTACGGGTCCATTTAATATCGACTAAACAGTCAACCACCCGGGAATCTAAAAAAGCATTTATGTGTATCCTACGTTTATTCCAAGCCAAAATTTCCAAGATAAATGTCCGAGAGGAACCCGTAACCTGCCCCACTGACCCTTTTCGTTCAATCAGTGGGGCTGGTCGTTTAACTCCCGACAGTAGGATTTGGTGTGACCTGGTTTTATACGTTCCATGCAAAAGAAACGTTTCAGTTTCTGAGGTCGGCGAACCTCAGTCCCGTCAACCTGCTTTAGTTCAACACCAACTTCCGCATTAGACGATGCAGGAGAAGCTGGTTGATATTGTGGAACTTTCAACCGGGTTTGTCCGGTTTTATTCACTGAGCTCTCCTTAGCCCATTCACGCAATCTATTATCGATACGAATTGCCTTCTCCGCGAGCGCATCGAGTGTCGTGGGAGATTCAACCATAGACAGAGTGTCTTTCACTGGGTTAGATAAGGCAGGGGTAAATTGTTTCATTAAGGGTTCATTCGGCTACCCCGTGGATGTTGCAATGGACCTTAACGTAATTTCAAAGTCAGCAACACTTCTCCTTCCTTGTGTTAAATTGAGGATGCTAGTACTAAAAGGTAGTCAAGCGCCATTTTGATGAAATTTGAGTTAGTGCCATTTTTTAACACTAGATGTCTCTCTGCATCTTCCCTGTAAGTCTCATTGAGCTAGCAGCATGACCATGAAAATGACCATGCATTGAGCAGTTTCCCCACATAGGTGAAAAAAAGTGTTTTTGCTCATTTTCTCAAAATGTCACTGATGGCACTTGACCCCCTTTTAGCACTAGCATCCTCAATTCACTAAGATATCTGCTGCTTCATCTGCTTCGAAATTATGATGAACAACTGAAATTAATTGCTTCTGAAACTTGTCCAGTGATTTGACAATCACTGAGTTTGCTCAAATCAAAGGACCAGCCCACTTGAGAGCTTCACACGGTAGAAGGGACAAAAAACAAATTTTCGGTTCCTCTGTATAATAACGAGAGAGTTGTGCTCGGAATAATATCTCAGACTGAATGAAAACATCCTGACAGCCACCCGCCTGACCCTCAAAACGATTGGGTAGTTGTAACATTGGCTCTCGAGTAGCTTCTTCCAAGGGTGGATTATTGGGTAATGGTTGTGATATCGGGGTTGTGGTGTGTGGAAGAGATGTTTGTGCTTGTGTTAACTGGGACATGATCCCTGCCATCTTGGCAGACAGTTTATCTGCATCTTCTTTAGTCTAATTACCCAGCTGCTCTAGTGCAGCCGCATTTTCTCTTGTCCAATTGGTTAAGTACTCCAGCCACCTGCCTTACTTCACCACTCAGCTGATCCACTACGCTAGAGATTTGGTTAATTCAACCCTCATAGCTGTTCGTTTGGTTGGCCAGCTGATTAATCAGGCTATCTTGGGCAGACAATCGAGTCACAAGATCTGCCGGAGTACTACAAATATCAGCTTCCTGCATACTGGAGATTTATATACATACACAACCCCAATTCCGAAAAAGCTGGGACAAAGTGTAAATTGTGAATAAAATCGGAACGAAATGACTTTCAAATCACATCAGCCAGTATTTCATTCACAATAGAACAGAGATAACACTGCAAATGTTGAAACTGAGAAATTTTTACAATTTTATCCACAAAATGAGCTCATTTCAAATTTGATGGCTGCTATAGGTCTCAAAAAAGTTAGGACGGGGGCCTGTTTACCATGGTGTAGCATCCCCTCTTCTTTTTAACACAGAGTGGAGGCGTCTGGGCATTGAGGTGACAGGTTTCTTGAGTTTAGCCATTGGAATTTGATCCCACTCTTGTTTAATACAGGCTTCCAGCTACTGGAGAATTTTGGGTCTCCTTTGGGTCAGTCTGTTATTATTTTTGAATAAAAATGCCTAAGTCACACAAGCACACCCAATATACACCAAGCACAATCAAAAAACATAACAAAATATAACATTTTTGGACAGAGCAAATATTTACAGGATTCAACGAGGCTGTGGATGTAATTAATGTTATAATATAACACAATACAGCATGAATTCTTACGGTAAGGAAGAAAAACAACAGACGCGTGTAAAAATGAAGTTAGATTTCAGCTTTAAGTATTTTTCACAATACAACAAAACTCAAAGTGCACACGCAAGGTGCGTCAGCGTCACCTTTGCAAGGCTATACAACAGCCACTGTGCCAGCAGATGTCACCCACACGCTCAATGAATGAAGCTTCGAGTAGTGAACGAATTTTCAATACAATGGTCCAAAAGGGTTGAAAGCTTCATGAAGCCTCGTTAGTCTATCACTACTAAACCTAATAACTGCTTGAGCCACCTTCGGCGAGAACAACTGCAGTCAAGTGTTTGCGATAACCGGCAATGAGTCTTTCACATCGCTGTGGAGGAATTTTGGCCCACTTTTCTTTGCAGAATTGTTTTAATTCAGCCACAATTGAGGGTTTATGAGCATGAACGGCCTGTTTAAGGTCATGCCACAGCATCTCAATCGGATTAAAGTCAGGACTTTGACTAGGCCACTCCAAAATCTTCATTTTTTTTTTAAGCCATTCAGAGGTGGACTTGCTGGTGTGTTTCGGATCATTGTCCTGCTGCGCAACCCAAGTGCGCTTGAGCCTGAGGTCATGAACTGATGGTCGGACATTCCACTTCAGGATTTTCTGGCAGAGAGCAGAATTCATGATTCCATCAATTATGGCAAGTCGTCTAGGTCCTAAAGCAGCAAAGCAGCCCTGGACCATCATACTACCATCACCATGTTTGACAGTTGGTATGATGTTCTTTTTATGAAATGCTGTGTTAGTTTCACGCCAGATGTAATGGGAAGCACACCTTCCAAAAACTTTTGTCTCGTCAGTCCACACAATATTTTCCCAAAAGTCTTGGGGATCATCAAGATGTTTTTTGACAAATGTGAGATGAGCCTTTGTTTTCTTTTTGGTCAGCAGTGGTTTTCACCTTGGAACTCTCCCATGGATGCCATTTTTGCCCAGTCTCTTTCTTATTGTTGAATCATGACCACTGACTTTAACTGAGGCAAGTAAGGCCTGCAGTTCTTTAGATGTTGTTCTGGGTTCTTTTGTGACCTCCTGGATGAGTCGTCAATGAGCTTTTGTAGTAATTTTGGTTGGTCGGCCACTCCTAGGAAGGTTCACCACTGTTCCAAGTTTTCTCCATTTGTGGATAATGTTGCTCACCGTGGTTCGCAGGAGTCCCAAAGCCTCGAAAATGGCTTTGTAACCCTTTCCAGACTGATGGATGTCAATGATTTTCTGTCTCATCGGTTCTTGAATTTCTTTAGATTGCAGCATGATGTGTTGCTATTTGCTATATCTTTTAGCCGACTTCTTTGTCAGACAGGTTCTATTTAAGTGATTTCTTGATTCAACAGGTCTGGCAGTTATCAGGCCTGGGTGTGGCTAGTGAATTTAAATTAAAAAAAAAAAAAGTGGTGAATCAGTTAATTCATGATTTACTGTTACGTTCCAAGTTCCACCCATTATATTGGCAGGGCCGGACTAATGAAATGCAACACAAAAAATCCCTAAGGCCCAAAAAAATATAATATAAAAAAAGATCTCCAAAATAGATTTGATAAATCACAACAACAAAAAAAAAAAAACACACAAAACTCAAGTGGTGTTTTAAGGGGCCCAGCTTTAGCCAGTCTAAGACTACACCCTCGATCTTATGAAGTCAATCTGTCTCCCGACCAGGAACAAAATTAGGGTGAGTCTTCCGCAGCTTCCTACTCTGGCCTAAACCTAAACTAAAAACATGCACAAAAACAAAACAAAAGCTGTCCAAACACCAAAAACAGAGGAACCAAAGAAAGAGCCAAACAAACTCAAAACCACACACAATGAGCCACAATCTTCTTCCAGCCACCAGCCACTTCCAAACTTCAGGTGCTTTTGTAGGGTGCAGCCAGGTGGAGTCAATGAGGCAATCAGCTGCTCATTAAACAGGAGTGTCAGATTTCAGGTGTAGTCGAAGAAGCTGGATGACAGGCAATTGCTTGAAATTTCCCAGCACGTAACATTTAACAAGAGGGGGCAATTACTTTTTCACACAGGGCCACGTAAGTTTGGATAGCTTTTTTCCCTGAATAAATGAAATGATCATTTAAAAACTGCATTTTGTATTTACTCAGGTTGTCTAATATTGAAATTTGTTTGACGATCTGAAACATTTAAGAGTGACAAATATGCAAAAAAAAAAAAAAATCAGGAAGGTGGCAAATACTTTTTCACAGCACTTTATATATAAACTTGCCCAGCTCAATCGATTGCGAGTTAGTGTACTGTAAGGGTTCAAGTGATACATCTCGGAATGCGTGCAATTCTCAATCTAAAAGTCAAGGTCACGAGAACCTTAACCACTGAAAGGTCACGCAGCACATGCAACTGCCGAACGCAGTCCAATATAAGGGACTGACAACTTCCAGAAGAGAAGGCTTAGAGCCTCTGAGCAGCGTTAGAAGTAAAATAAACAGAATGTTAAATAATTCTTAATTTTACAAATGTAGATCGCAACACAGGCTTCTAAGACCTCTGTTATCAGCGCCGTGTAAAGATGACACGCAAAACGCAAAGAGATGCCGGAATCCTGGGTAATTTATAGGATTCACACACCTGATGTTAATCCGCAATCAACCTGTGTGGCAGCCAGGTAGCCCACGTGAACTGTCATTGTAATGACAGTCCACAGATGATGTGGGGAAAAAAAGCATAGAACTTTTTAGGAAAGTGATAGCGCCTTCTGTATACAGCTGACTGCAAAAACGTTGTCACTGCCTGATAGTTCTAATGCTCCTCTAGTAATTAGTTGACAAATTAAGACGATTAGCTGCTTTACTTACCAAATAAATCCAGGTTTTCTCTGTGAATCCAGTAAAATTTTCAGATAGCCATTTTGAGTCTGCTGCGCTTCGCAGACTGCACGTGCGCGACCGGAACCACCTTCTTCTTCTTTTCTTTTCTTCATTTTAAGGTGGCGCGATAGGTTCCAGAACCACTGACATTTTATTAACACAACCAAGTGGGTTCACACGTTGAAACATCTGCCTATCAACGGACGTCTTTTTTTGCTGTTTTTGTTAATTTGAATCAATGTCACTTGACATTCAGGGTATGGTGATGGCTTTGCCCATCACGCATGAACATCGGGAGCTGAACAGTGCTCAAATTGAGATTCTTAAGGCCCTAGTGAAGGGTGTTTCTGTGTTTGGAATCTACCCAACTAGGTGGGGCAAAAGTGATTGCTATGCCCTATTACCCTTATTCATGGATAAGATGAGTGCATTACCAAGATGAAGCCAAATATAGACCCACAGGCCTTGTAGCCCCCTACATGGATTACTGTTCAAAAATATTTCTTTAAACCATATACTAGGGATCAATACCACTATTTTTCATAATGTTAGTACTTTCATGCTATAGGGTTAAAAGAAAAAAAGGCATGATTAATACAAGTTTTCACATATAGTGGAATCATAGACACCCCCCATTCCCTACATTGTGTCATACACTTACCATCAAATATTTTGAACATTAAAATTGTCATGATGTATACGTAATCTTCCTTCTTTACTACAGCTCAACCCTGGAAATAGCAGTGATTGTGTCCCCCCTCAGAGCTCTGATGATGAACCAGGTTCGTAGATGGTCAAGGGTGGGCGTCAAGTCAGGAGCGATACTGGCCAGAAAGGATATGACTGAGGAAACGATTGATGGTAAGACCTGACACTTGATAATAAGCAAAGACAAGTCAAATTATCAGAGGTGGTAATCATTTATTCCATGTACATATACACTTCAATAAATGCATAGAGAGCATTTCCAGTCATACCAAACACAGTATTAAATGTAGATGATCTACTATGTAACTATTATTAAACAAAAATATACACATATGCACCATTGCTGAATATATTAACAGCTCAAAATATATCACCTGTAACGCAGTTATAATAATTATTACTTGCACCTGCACCTTCCAGCTTGCACTATGACACCTATTATTCCTATTATTTCTAAATATTTCTCTTCAGAGATCAAAAACGGTCATGTGTCACTCATCTTCACTTCCCCTGAGGCTGCCTTGTCTGATGAGTGGAGACAACTGTTCAGAAGGCTGTCAAGGAACATCTGCCTGTTAGCACTTGATGAGGTGCACTGTGTGGTTCGGTGGTAAGGTTTAAATTTATGTATTTTAAATTCTCATTGGAATATTTTCATGTTTAGCGCTTACCAAATGGACAATATCCTTGACAATTTAACAGTGACATTTTAAACATTTTATTCTGCACAAGACCATACATACTTGCAATATCAAATCATGGGTGATATCATTTTAATTTGATATACAAAAAGTAAATCATTATTTTGTTTTCAGGGAGATTAGAACGGATTACCCGTGTATTGGGCAGCTGAGGACACCCCTGTCACAATGTCCAGTTCTATGCTTGACAGCCACTGCTACAACTCAGATGGTGAAGGAAATCTTAAAGGGTTTGAGGTTGGAACATCTCTGCACTCAGCATGATGAGGACCCGAGGCTCATCATCAAAGGCAGAGCTCCAGACAGGCATGTGACGTTAATTACCAAATTGGGGGTCCAGTGAAAAACATAACATATACTACCTTATGTGATAAAATAAAAAAAAGAAAAATATATAAAAGAAGAATTTCTGATCAAATCATACTTAAGAATCTAAATTTATTAGGAATTAGGAGATTATTTTTCTGTCTTTAACTCAGGGGAGAATCAAAAAGCCCCTAGAAGTCTTATTTTTGTGTAGAATCCTTTGGGCAAGGAATGGCCCTGAAGACGGACGGTGTGTCTATTGAAAAAAAATTGAACATCTCACATGGATTATAGGTCACACAAATCTCAATCGTTATTTGTATAAATCATTTGGTCTACCCATGTCTGTAATTTTATGCTGAATCATCTACACTATGTAATGCACCAGACAGTTATGACATAGTTTGTTAACTTCAATATTGTATTTTAACACAATTTGTAAACAGTGACATATATCATTTTACAGAATAATCGACACAGTCACCACTGTCTGGGCCTATCTAGCTGACAAACTTGGCGACCACAGGTTTGCCCCTGTTGATGATGAAAAGCCAAGCATCAGCAACCGCCTGGTTGATGTGTATCATGGAAGTTGTGATCCAAGGGATCAGGAGAGAGTGCTAACTGAGTTCACCCAGGTGGATTCATCCATTAGAGTTCTGCCTTTGGCCTTGGTCTACAGGTCAACGACATCAAGTATGTCCTACACTGGGGACCTGCCTGCTGACCTCCTAGATTATTGGCAACAGGTAGGAAGAGCTGGAAGGGATGGAGGGCCTGCAGAGGCATACCTCTACATATACAAGGGCTCCTGTAATGTGCTGTGGAGCAAGCCCGATATGCTGGCCCTGGCTAAGGTGGAGGGATGCCTCAGGAAACGAGTTCTCCAGGAGGTGCAGGTTGATGGAATGGAAGAGGCAGATCAGCAAGCTTTGGAGAGATGTTGCTCTTCTTGCGACAATGTGTAGACAGCTCATCTAGGTGCTCTCCATTCAAAAGGTGCTTCAAGAACACCAGTGTCGACTACAGTTTGTAAAATAGTCCTGCTTCGTTCAAGGAGTCTATTTTGATAGTCAGGCTTACCTCTGAATAGTTCTCTTATGTAAATAATTCTCATAATAATGAACAGAAAAATGCCCAAGATATCGGGTATATTACTCTGTATACAGAAATCTGCAATTGACTAAATAAATCTCAAGAAAAGTAAAGCAAGTAAAATGTAACACTAAAATCTTGAATTCAGAGGACTGAGATTTGAGATTCATATCTTGCATTAAACAACCAACCACCTGTCTCCCATGTAGCCAAGACAGATCAGATATTGATATTAATGATTAACCCATTTAGCCCTGCGGCCGCCTAAAAAAAAGCCCCCTAAAACCTGAAGGTTTTCTGAAAAATGTTGAAAATGTGCCAACGTTTACAAAAAAATTCATTTCAGCTTACACTCTTGGCAATCATATATAAATACATCCATTGGCCCTAATGGTATTAAAAAAAATTAGGAAATTCAATAAACCTCTGAAATAAATAAAATAATTGGCAATGCCTAATAAAGAATGCATTTCTCAGTCTCTGTAGCAGATAGAAACCTGAAATAAAAACCATTTGATAGCTTAAACTTAATTTTATTAAGTATTACATTCAGTTGGTCTCATCTTTCTCTTTCCAAAATTTTACAATGCATAAACCTTACAGATTTCACAGCAATTTTAACTTAAAAAGTCTCATGTAAGTATAGTGTAAGAAAAAGTAAAATAAAGTGTCTCTATGTTGTAAGTAATACAGAGCTTTGGCTCCCTCAGGAGGACACTGAGAAAATGCATAAAAAAAAGCCCCAATCCCGGGAAACACCAGAGTGACGTCTACGTCTCTCCCGGCGTCAAAGGGAGAAACACACACGCGCCCCTGCCGGCGGAAAAGGATTAAGTAGGTAAGTAAAGTCTATTTATATAGCACCTTTCACAGACAGGGTCACAAAGTGCCTCACAGTCATTTACATAGAGAAAAGAATAAATACAATGAAATACAATTAAAATAGGGATAGAATAAGAACACAAAGATTCAAATGCCAGTAAGTCAAGTCAAGTCAAGTTCATGAGTAGAATGAAAGGGCAGCGCCCAGCCTAATCCTTTTCCCCACTACAGCAAATGAGGCAAAAAACTCCCAGTAGGGAGAAAAATCCTCATAACAGTGGTGAGAAAAAAGCCCCCTAGTGGGAAGAAATCTCAGAAGGAACCTGGCTATAGTGAGGAAGCCCATCCTCCGCGGGCTAGCTAATTAATAACAAAATAAAGTAAAACGGAATAGAAATGGAAAAAGAGATCCATTAAAGTCCATCTAAACAGTCGCATCGGTCGCTCCAGAAAATGGCATGTCGAGGATGGTGCAGAACTGGATCAGGACCGGATCAGGACAGCAGGACAGCAGCAGCCAGCGCTCATGGTGCGGGACAGGGCTTGGATGGTCCATGGGCTCAGGGTGGGGGACGGAAAGATCCTCGGAAAGAGACAGAAAAAAAGTGGGGTGAGGTACTGGATAAAACTACTGCATGTTAATTAAAAAAAAAATAAATTACCGTCCTGTGTCATGTGCCAAGTGGGAAATTATTAGCAGACTGGTCAGGAAACAGTCAACACCCCACCATCCACTTCCTGCAGCACAGAAGCCCTACACTTACACCAGGCTGTAAGATCACTATTTATTTACCAAACACTACCATATGGACCTCCCCAGTGACTAAGGCTTTAGCAACCCCGCTGGCACCGTTGATGCATGCTCAGTGCCACCGGTTCCACATGGAATTGCCTAACACTACCACCAGTACCATATGGACCTCCCCGGTAACAAAGCAAGAATAGTTAAACTGAGGCATATTACTTTACACAGACCTGCCAACTGTTTATGATTTCGCAGAACAGTTCCTGATTTCTATTAAAATTTTTGCTCAAAAAATGGGTAGATTCTGGATTTTTCTTGAAATACTGAATGCATATTTACATTCAGTTTCAAAGGTATTCCTGATAGTGATGAAAAATGTTTCTGATTTTGTTCTAAGGTTGGCAGCTCTGTTAACAATTCATAATGAGACACCTCGTGCCAGAAATCTATATCTTTACTGAACAATCTCAGTTTCTCCCCCAAAGCCATAGGTGCTATGATTTTACTATCAGGTTGGTAATGTCTGACCTGGATGGTCCCTCCCTGGCATAAAGTCAAACAAGCTGTGCTCTCCATACTCCTGCACAAATGTGACCAGGTCTTGCCCATACCAATCTGGCTTCTTTCCTGGTGCCCTGATATTCACACTTCCAAACCCAACCAGCCCAAACAACCTGTCCATTTCTTTGCCAAATGGACCACACATACATGCACATCGCTCGATTTGGGCTGGAGAGTAGCGGCCATGTGACTTCAGCAACATATCTGTGAAAAAAATTTAATAAATAAATGAAAGGAGAAAGATAAGGTATTAACACATGAAACATGTTCCTATATGAAGAATGTGATTTAACATTTGACATCAGCAAAAAAGAATTGTGTGTAAATAGGGCATAAAATTACAAAGTAAAAGTATGTTAATATGAGCTTTGTCATTATTTGAAACTGACAATGGAACCAGGAGTCCTCACATTTTTAAGAATATTAACTTGAATGTCAGTTTGATGAAGTTTACTAAAATATATTCAATTACTTACAATTAAACTCGCCATTAATGAACTCATTTACGAGGTCTAATGGAATGTTGCTCCCTGGTAGTCCCTGCAGATTGGCAGTCCTATTCCAAATAAGATCTGTCCTTATCCTTTCAGAATGGGAGTCAAGAACACCTACATAGCAGACAATACTGTGCATGTGTTTTAGAAAAAACTTTATGCAACCTATAAAAAGTATACATCTTAAATAATCTATAAATACAGTGTACATTTCTTCAAATTTTGGGCATTGTTATGTGAATAGGTATTTAGGAATGGGTCCTGGGGACCGAGCTTTCAGACACATTGCATAGTAGGCGGGCTAAACAAACCTCCACTTTGTTGAGAAAAAGCAAAAACCCCTTTGAAATCTCATTTTTGTTCAATCCTATGTGCAAGGACTAGCTTGGACCTCTATGTTATTATGGGTGCTGGCTAAGGGAAAGTAATTTTATAAGACTTGCCTGCCAAGAACCAATGAGCTATTTTCAAGTAATGTGGATGACCACCTCTCCAAAAGGTGTCAATCATGTCCAACTTCCAGTGCAGAACCATGATAGGTCTATTTCTACGCCTAACAGCCTGCCTACTAGATAACAGGTTAAGACCAGCATACAGGATATGGCGTGCATACTGTTGGACTGAATCATCCCTCTGGGATCCTACAGCACAATTCATTGTGGCAGTACCAAATTTAGCTGGCTAAAAAACAAGAAATCAGATTGTTTATTTAAGGATGCATTTTACCTATAAATGATCTTTTATATATATATATATATATATATATATATATGTGTGTGTGTGTGTGTGTGTGTGTTTGTGTGTGACCTTCCATGTGAAAAAGGTATTTCAATGCTCTGCTGCTGAAGATCACCCCGATACTCTTGTTCAAGCTCTTCAAACTCACTCTCCAGAACTAGAAGACATTCTTGTAGCTCTAAGAGGCTATGACAGCTAGACAAACAGGAAGCACTCATAATACTACAGTGGATGTCTTTGCTACGTGATTTCTCAATAATAGAATTTTACCCCAAAGGACCGAAATTACATGGAAGGTCACATAAATAAATAAATAAATAAAAATAAATAATAATATATATATATATATATATATATATATAAAAAAGCAGAAACATTATTTTACATCAGTATGAAATTACTTGTCATATACAGTATAAAGTCATGTAAAGGGGTTGTCTGTGTAATGTGTTAGTTTATTCCATGTCTTACTTGGTTGTTTCTGTTCTGGTAGACATTCAACATAATACCATTCCTGTTTTGTGCATTGGTCTTCCCTATGACATCTGACCATGATTCCTCCCTGTCTTTTGTGACAGGTGCAGTAAATATATGTGCTGTCCTCACGACAGGTCTGGCAACCAAAAAAGTCTTCTCCATCTGCAGGTGGATCTGTAAAATTTATTTGGTCAAATTTTAAATCATCCATATTATATGATAACTACCAAGTTTCCTTGATGAGTTATTGCTCAATAGTAAAATTACTAATATTTCATCTGTTGCAACATTAGTTGCACATTATTTGTCACATGAAATGTCCAAAAAACATGTTAACCATGTTATTGGGATAAAAAATATATATAGCAATTGCTGTACAAATTACTATGTAGATAAATAATACAAAACACTTTCATATAGAAAAGACACAACATGTATCTGTTTATGTTCAATGTGCCCAGTAAATGGTTACAATTTCACACCTGTAATCATTAACACAAAGTACCTTGAGTAGGATCATCACGACAAGAGATGTGTGTCCAACCTCTCTTGCATACCTGCAACAAAGGGCCATCACATCGTCTTTGTCTGTAATCAGACAGTGCCAATCAGATAATATGTTACAAACAATTGAGCTGTTATTATAAAAAGTGTATGTTGTATTAATGATATTAATACACCTTAAATCACCGCATATAATCCACCCCCTTGCGTAATATGCACCCCTGACTTCTGGCACAAAATTTATTATTAAAAGATGTTTAAAATATTTTTACACCCCAACTCTTGGTCTTCAAAATCAGATAAAAAAGTGAGGATTATATGTAGGGATATACAGTATATGTTCCATTTCATGGAACCAAATTTCCCATAAATGTGGGATACTAACTGTTTAAAAAATATTGAAAATCAATAAATGATGCAATGAGCTCATAGTCATATACATAAATAACAGCATTTTACTTGCCCTTTACCTTCCATACAGGAACAGAAGCGGTATACATCATCCCCCTTGTCTCCCTGACGCATTCCTTCTGCCACCAGCTTCATATCCTCCATTGTTGGGACCAGTGGCGTTTTTAAGTGTAAAAACTTGGTGGGGCAAGAATGTATTTCAGGTCTGGATGAGTGAATTTCCCATTGACTATAATGGAAAAACTCCTGCTATTATTTTGTTATCTGAAAGGTATACAATCGTAAATCCTCCCTGCGTAGGACTGGAATTAGCCTATTTCACATTTCTGCGTATGCAAACCGGAAGGCATGTAAACTGACTTCCGTTATTTTTTGCTAGCTTGATGCTCCATGAATCAACAATGGCAGAGTGCTAGTAGTCGGGTGTTCCCGGTTCTGACTGTTCAAACTGTAACTCGAAGAAGCAAGCCGACCTCTCTTTTCTCGGTTTGCCCACCGAATACGACGTGAGGAGATGGATTTTGTCCATAAGAAGAGATGACGGAGGAAGATTTACAATTATGAGATGTAGCTAGCTAGGTACCTGAGTGTGCAATGCTCACTAAGCTGTATCATTCAGATCCATGTGAACTGGGGCATGAAAAATACGAGTGACGGCAATGGCGAAGAAAGGGGTCTGCAATGGAGTTGGATTGAAAAACCGATAAGAATAAGGATTGACCTGGTGCAGAACTTTTGGAGCATTGACTATGATCGCTGTCCTCCAGCATGTAACTAGCTATCTTCCTGCTTCTTGCAAATCACGAAGCTAACTTTAACCATGCGTTTAAAAATTGAGGCAAAAAATAGGATCTGCAAAGCCAGTTAAACTGGAAAATTTTTGAGTTATTGGCCAATAGACACAATATTACGGCATCAACAATTAACTTGATGGAACATAAAAATACTAGCATTAGCTTGCTACCTATCGTTCATGCTGTAATCGGTGGCTAGTTTGCTAGTCTTCTGTGTTCGCTCGAACTACGTTAGTATCAAAGATATCTTGCACCATTTAGCTGGCAAACATACGTCAATGAATTTGTTTTCTAGATATCACGTCACTGAAGTTGCTTATTTTACCGGTTTAGTAAACGTCAGTAAGCTGTGGTCGAGAATGGCTTGTGTGGGTAACGCATTTGTACCGACCAGGGTTTGATAATTATGCTTAATAAAGTTTTCCGAAGATTAGAATAATTCTTTGGCAATTTGACACTCGTCGTTCTTTCTGCAATGCTGCAATGTGGTAAATTCAACTAAGAACATTGTTTCAATTATGAAAATAAAAAAGTGAAATAAAAAATTACACTACTCTGAACCTCTGTGCTCGCTTTTGGCACATCCTGTAATGCAGGCTATCCAACTGGCGCTTAATATTTTCAGTCCATTAGCCACCGCTTATGTAGATACAAGGGATCAATTTGTTCAACTTGTGGCACTGGCAGCAGATCCAGCTGTGTGCCATCATCAGAAATGGATGTGGATTCGTGTGATTCTTCAGGGGAAAGGATTCCTTGTGTCTTCCCTCATCACATAGTTTCCTTGCATCTCTCCATGGCGGGAAGGACTGAGACGCTAGGAAACGACCAGTGAGAGAAACATGGATGCTATTTAAGAGAATTGAGATGTACCCATGATGTTGCATCTTATCCAGTCAGGACCCCTTTTTGGAAAGTCAGTTCAGTGCTGACAAGCAATCACTAAACTTTGCTGTAAGCAGCTGTGGTCGAAGGCCAATTATTGATGCTGTTGCAGTCAAGTTGTCCTTGTTAGGCAGTGGTCCAGAAACATTTGTGTGTGAAGTTTATAGTTTTGCAAATATGCAGATTTTGGATAGTTACTTCTGTATGCACGGCAGTGTTGACTGCACAGAATTTGTACCTGAGGCTTTAGAATTGAGCACTACACGTGCATCAGCTGGCTCTGAAGCAGTGACCTAACAAAGTACATTTTTTCAAATAAAATTGGTTCTATTAAAGTTTTTCATTTTCATTAATCTTTGTCTGGTAATGACTTGAGTTACTCCCTTTTTACATAAGCATGGAGCCTGTGCCAAATCTGTTGTACGCTCATGTAAGCAGCAGCAGGGACATATTTGGAACCAAGGGTGCTGTAATGGGCTATGATGTAAACTTTGTTTGGCATCTTAACTAATGACGTGATCACAAAGATGGAGACAACAGAATATTACTGGTATGTGATATGCACAATCTTAATAAATTAATATCCCATATGCTTCACTATAATAGCATTAGCATTCAGGAGATTACAATGCATATCACCAATCTTAATAAATTAGTCTATAACGGTACTTGATAAAAAGCTGCAAGCACGTTACAATTAAATGGGATGCCAGAACTGTCGGGTTCATATCACAATGCAACCCAGACAATAAATTTATACCCACAGAACAAACTGAAACTTCCACATGAATGATATTAGGCAGCCCACTCTATACAGCTATACGCCGCAAACATGTAGTGACAGTACTATAAAACAAAATCATTGTAGATGAGTCAGTTAACTTACAATGATTATCATGCAACCAACACGTAAACATTCATTTATATAGCTCATTAGGCCTTTGCAGATACGTATTTTATGTAATGTACATATACTGGTCACTGTCATTATTTTTATCTTCATTTTGACTTCCTGCCTGGATTCTCGGACTAATTCCAAGCCTTCCCGCCAAAACAAAAGATGTCTTGTATACTTACGTTACCCTTTGGCCTTCACGTGATGTCCAATGGTCAGTTTCAGCATCCCAGCGATGCAGAATGTTGTTGATGTTATGTTATCTGTCAGAAGAAGACACAGGAAAGGAAACCCCACCAGTGAGATTTTTAGACGAGTCACGTGGATCAGTCAACCAATCAGCGTGCGGCTGATCTTCTCTCCCTATCCGCAAGTCCAGCATAGCAACATGTGAGCATGACATCAAACCACATCAAATCCACCGAAGTACAGTAACTATTAAAATAAACATTTTATGGAAGTAGCAGCAATAACGAAACCACAAACCTTGTCGCCGGCGGCTCTGTTTCCTGTGCCAGCGTTTGTTAAGCGTACGTGCTGTGGAGCCCCTTCTCAGAATGTGAGCTAAAGTGAACTAGCATATTATCGATTAAGCAATCATGTGACAGCAAATCAGATGACATTCGTGAGCACGCATGTGATTCTCCAGCGCGAGAAATGGCTCCTATCCACCTTATTCCTGAGGGCTCTACTGTAGATATGATCATGGGTGCAACTTCCAGCAGAAGTAGCTGTTAGCGAGTGGCTAGTCAGTAACAGCGGCGGTTCATTCGAAAATAATTCAGTTAACTTAGCGATTACAGCTCGCTTTTTTAACAAATTAACTTGCTTTTCTTAAAATGTTCTTCTGGGCTCCTGCATCTGTTGTGCTGTTCGAGGCTGTACCAACAACCAGAGGACGCTAAATTTATGGCTTGATCAACAGTGTTTTGAACACGCACCCAGAACATAGGGGATTGTCCTTGTGTTCAGTGATACAGTTTCCATCACCTACCTACAGAAGAGGAAGCCAGAATGTGGCCGAAAAACCTGAATTTGAATTAATCCCCGAAAACATTGGGTGCTCATTTCATTACGTCGACAAACAGCGATTCCTACTTTATGGCTAGGCTCAGACAGACCGCCGCAGAGGAGACGCCGGGTCCTCAAAAGCATTTTGACAGCAGTGCCGGGAGAGCACCAGGTATGATTTCACATGCGGGGCGGAGAGAAGATTGTTGTATTCGTCCGGTAATGGCAATCAGTGTAGCTGACGTTTCATCCTGTCCAGTTTATGATGAGGCTGAAAAAGTAGCAATAATCTACTGCAATATGAAAATAGCCTGCTCTGTTTCAAACAATAGTCTTGCACTCCAAACCTCGGTAAGAGTTCCACACACAACCTCCAGCAAAATCGAAAAAAATCACAACTTTGCCGGCTTACCTTAATGTTTAGATGCCAAGTGATATATTCGGGTGTGGAAAAACGTCGAGCGCACATCCAGTTAAGAGAATTTACACTTTAATTTCTACAGCGGCTATACGTGCTACTAGCTTATAAAGGTGGCAGCCATGACACTGTTGACAATACTGGGGCATGCGCAACGTATGCATAGTTCGCGATATCACATAGGCACGGGCATGCAGCGAGGGCGAGCGCTCAGTTTCCGTGCGCTAGTGTGTTCAACACCCAGCCATTTGTGTCATTGTGGGGTTTTGTTATTCAAATCTGGACCTCTGAGTAATAATTTGCGTGCTGAAGCTTGCCTAGCACCTAACAACATTAAGTTTGGAACTTTATTTATTTATTTGTTTGTTTTTATTTCGGCATGATTGTATAGTCGTTTCATGACAATTTCAACACAACATGTATCATGACCGAAAGGGTCACGGGAGAAGCGAGATCGCTTGTCAAAGTCCCGCCCCCAACTCCCAGAAAAACAGTTTGATTATGGTTAAGATATCATAAAGATTTATAAATCACAACAGAGCTGAGTGTCCATTTACACTACGATTTAAGCGTCGAAACATAAGATCATAAAGATTTATGAACATCATGAAGAATTTTAATCACAATATAGCTGAGTGTCTATATAAGTTTAGATTTGAATGTCATTCTTGATTTAATCCATTAGACTTGATCCAGAAAAACCTGGACTCCTTTCTTCATCATTTGGTTTGTTCCTAGTGATTTGGAGTAGTTGGAAGGTGCAATAATACCAGATCTTTGCATGGATCTCTTAGTTAGTCATCATCTCCGTCGACTTGGTTCACCCTTGCCTTATCGGATTTAATGACTTCTCGCAGTATGTTTAGTCCGTCATTGCCTTCCTTGACGTCGAATCCAGTTTTATTGAGCTTTCTGTCGAGGATAACCATGCTTTTCAAAGTTTTCTTTATCCTATGGTTGATCAAAAACAGACCAAGCCCCAATGATAGCAGGCCCGCTATCATAAATCCAATTAGATAGACATCCTCTACATCCCCGATGTCCAGGACTGCCAAACACAGCGAACGCCACTTTCCCCATGCATCCATGGTGTAACCAGCCGGGAATGTCCCATCCGGGCATGTCGGTTCTCCAGAACCTGTCCGCCTCGTGGAAATAATTTTGTCAATTGCATTTAACGAGCAGTTTATAAGGTCCATGTTGGTTACAGCTGTCTGTAGTAATGTGCTGTGACGGTTGTCTTTCAGACAGATGGCCTGGTGTGTCCAGTAGATGCAATGGTACAGATTTAACAATAGCAGTCCACATATTTAGTCTAAACAACCCCTATTGTTTATGCCCGTTATGGTTCCGTTTAATTTATCCAATGCCATTTTGTTGGATAAGTTAATAGTTATTCAAACATGCACATTTCAAAAGATACTTAAAGACCTTCAGATTGTCTGCCATTCTAATATTGTCTTCAAGTATGTTCCATGCACTGACTCCAGCCACAGATAAGGAGTGCTCACTCCGAGTCGATTTGACCCTTCTCGTTTAACCGTATTTTTACCTTTCAACCTAGGAATCTCAATTGTAAGGCATTCCATTACATTTTCCACAACATTTGATTTGCATTCTAGTACCTGGAAGTTTATGGCCTCATCAATAAATAGTCCAACACCCCCACCAGCTTTATTCAGTCTGCTCTTACACACGAAGTTGTAACCCTCCATGTAGAAGTCCTTGTCCTTTTCTTCTTTAATCCAAGTTTCCGATAATGCGATGATGTTGAACGGATTAGCAAATGACAGAGGGTATTCCTTTATTTGGTCAAAGTTTGCATATAGACTCCTACTATTAAAGTGGATAATGGACAAACTCCCTTCCATTTTAATGTTCTTGTTAAATTTGTCTACAGTAAAGTATCCACATGCGTTTGTTTCGTGGTAGAAAAAATGGTTATCCGGATCAATTTCTTCATTATTACATCGAACTTACATCGAAGTTGCCTTTATGATATTATTCTATTGATGTCATCTCGGTGTTACATACTCTTAGGTGGCGCGTACAGTAGCAGGATGTCTGCTAAAATTTGAGTGAAGTGGTCGACGCCGCTGTGTTTATGTCGCCACATATACTTGGCCAGGTAAAAACCTAAGCCGTCGCTGCTGCTCGTATGCGTGGATGGCAAGGACCTCTTCATCTGCCACCACTGGCACTTAATCAATAAATTCCACACATCTTGCACCATGCAATCACTCATTTTTCTTCTTGTTTGTCGCTGATTACTACACGACCCTTTATAGTCTTGAAACTAATTCTGTGCTCGTATGACCAATTTCATCACGCCTTTTATTTCCATTCTAAATAGAAAACACACGCGACCCTGCTGAAAATTCCAGCTTTGACCAGCCTGGGCTGGTCAGGCTGGTTTAAGCTGTGTTTTGGACAGTTTTAGTTGGTCGACCAGCCCTTCACCAGCTGACAATACCAGCTTAACCAGCTTTGACCACCTTCACCAAGCTATAGAGACCAGCTTTAAACATCTAGACCAGCTATGACCAGCTAATAAGACAGCTCAGACGATCTTAAACCAGCTTAGAATTCTAGCTGCTAGAATTCTAAGCTGGTTTAAGATTGTCTGAGCTGTATTATTAGCTGGTCTAGATGCTTAAAGCTGGTCTCTATAGCTTGAGGAAGGTGGTCAAAGCTGGTTAAGCTGGTATTGTCAGCTGGTGAAGGGCTGGTCGACCAACTAAAACTGTCCAAAACACAGCTTAAACCAGCCTGACCAGCCCAGGCTGGTCAAAGCTGGAATTTTCAGCAGGGGAGTGCATTGAAGGCTGCCCATTTACACGACATTAACAACAATAAATAATTAAGAAGGAAAAGAACCTTATTCATAATTTCGCCCTTGTGTATTTGGCTGATTATGTTATCCATGCCTCATACCACGAAAATTTATCTGCCTCATAACTTGAGCTGCAAGACTTTGGCACCGCGTCGCACACTTTGATATAACTGTTGGAGCCACATTTTCTTTAATTTGTCACGACACTGATCTATTGTTGTGTCATAAGCACGCGAATGTAACTCTGCACAAATTATTCCGAAAACCTCCGAGTTTTTGTACGTAGTATACCCAGTGGTGGATTGTGTTTTCGTGCGCCTACATTTCAAGCAAGTATTGAATTTCTTCATTTGAATGGAGAGATCCCTTCGCCGCTGCATTTCTTAGAACAAGACAACCGTGAGACATAACAGTAATCTGCCGTGCTGAAGTACGGTTGCCTTCACATTAGATACTAGTACGGATGGATCGTGCCCGAATCCACCTCTTTCAACCGTACTCGCGTACCGTGCCTGAGCCTCGTGCTCACACTTGCCAAACGAACTAAACTATCCCTATCCCTAACCCTAATGCTAACCTTAACCTAACTCATAGGGAATGCTATCCCTATCCCTATCCCTAACCCTAACCTTAACCTAACTCATTGGGAATGCATCCCTATCCCTAACCCTAACCTTAACCTAACTCATAGGGAATGCTATCCCTATCCCTATCCCTATCCCTAACCCTAACCTTAACCTAACTCATAGGGAATGCTATCCCTATCCCTGTCCCTAACCCTAACCTTAACCCAACTCACAGGGAATGCTATCCCTATCCCTGGCTCTAACCCTAACCTTAACCCAACTCAGCCACAAACAATGGTTTGTTCTGCTCAAATTATTCTACCCAGGGTCAATGGATAAGTCAACTCACCAGCATGAAACACGTCAAAATGGATATTCGCCCGACGTCTCCTCATTGACAACAATAAATAAAAGAAAGAAAAATAAATTAATTAATACATTATTTCTTTTTTTATATATGGGTCACTCCATACTAAACTGTGCAATTCACTGTATTGTATAAGAATGGTCAATAAATTTTTTTCTAAGAGCATTAAATGATTTGCATTGTTCATATTTATTCACTCCCGGATTGAAGATATACATAAGAAAAAAGCAGAGCCATCGGTCCAACAACACAGCAGAAAAAGTGGTGTCCTGATGTCAGCCAAGGCATTGTGAAAGCCATATTTTGTTACAAACTTTGGCAGCCAACTTCATGAAATGCTCATGACATGTCTGTTGATACTTCGAAACAAAGTAAAATGAAATATTGCAGAGAAATACCCATAATAACGGTTTCAATTGTCTGCACTAAATTACCGGGACTCGTCTGATCAGAAATGCAATTTGAAATGACCGGCGTGGGCGTAACCAGTCGCGTCCTCACATGTTACGTCCAGACATGTGGGTTAATTTGCATAATATATGCAAATGGCGTAAAGATGACCGCGGCAAACTAAGGTACTCACTTCCTGCATCAAAATTTCACAAGGCGTCAGACAATCATTTAAACCATGCTTTAAAAAATAATGATTGAAAAAAGAAAATTTTTCCGTGTCCTAATATCGTGTTACGACCATAACATCAAGAAATATGTGTAGATCGTGTCCTGTGCATAGACTGTATAAAAAGATGGACGCAGCACCTGGATCTAAAAAGTGAGGCCGATGCGGAAATCTCAAATATTTGCATTATATTTAATGGCCAGCAGATGGCGACGTTGGTGGTTGCAGAAAGAAGCTCAATGCTACTGAAGTCTATGAGCAAATGACCCTACTTTGCCACCTGATTTATTATTTCATTCTTATTCTTTGAAATGCCGTCTTGTGAATAAAATAATATATTCCTTTGGTGATTTAGAGCAACAGGTAACCAGTTACAAAATGTTAACAATGCTTTGCACTGAAGCCAGGTGAATGGAATACAAACATTGAGGACAATGGACATGAAAAACATTGACTGGCCGCAATTGTCCATAAATGTTACTGATAGACTGAGGCCATTTATCATACAAAAGAATTGACTTTAAAATGTATCTGAGTTTCAGGAATTCAATATCTGTTTTGCGTCCTCGTTACACCCACAACGCCTGCCACCTTAGTACATTATGGGGTCACTGAAATGAAGTGATCACTCGGTTTATCTTCTTGCTTACTTCTTTGTGATGCCCATTGATGGGGTTTCACCACTGCACTGAAAAACTTTGGAAAAGGTGTATTGAATTTTCCTCACCATTGTAACACATTTGTACAGCCCAGGATGCTAGGAGTGCTGGTCGGAAAATTTCTGCCGTGTGCCCGTTCCATTTTGTTGAGCCGGAGGGGCGGGGGGAAGGTTGGGGTGCTGAGATGCCTTTTCTTTTGTTCAGCAGGGGGCATGGCAGTAATGTTGCGCACTCAATCGCGCGTCTTCCAGTACTTCCAAATTTCTCCGGTTTTTTTTTTTTTTTTTTTTTGACCGGGCGGCACACCCTTCTTATGTTAAGTGAGAGAAGCCACAAATTATTTTACGGAATTGTTAGGGAAAAAAAAAAAAAAAAAAAAAATGTTGACGCACTAGTCAAACCTATGGCTGGAAAGCACAGTGGTTTAATTATCTCGGGTTTACAGTATGATATACTTAGTATACATCTTGGGTACAAAGTAAACATGCAAAGACCTCGATCACGATCATAATGCGGGCTACTCAGTGAACACTATTGGCGCCTCCTTTTGAAATCGTTCTGGGAAATAAAAAGCAGATAAAGAGGTTGGCCATGGAATTTTTTCCATGTTGACAATATTTTATTAGACACTCGGACTAGTTTGAAGACAAGTTTACGAGTCCGCCTTAATTTTTACTTCTGTGAGCACTAGCGGACTACCGCGAATTTCGAACCCTGTTATTATCTTGTAAGTGCAACACTGAATCTCACCTTGAAATCGATTGGGCCCTGATTCTTCCGTTTGGCCATCTCTCCGCTAGCCGTCTGCACGTCCGCTACACTCCTGTCAAAGCATAATAATGTAGGGGAGAGCTGGTACAAAAGTAACATTTTTCACATAAACGTCTTTTTAAAAGATAACATTACAGACCGAAAAAAAAATTCGGAGCGATTAACTACTTTTGTGTGTGCTCTGTCAATATCAGGTGCTGAATCATCCCAATATATATTGACTTCAGCATAGTTTGCCGTCCAATGGAAGTTGTGCATTGCTACTTTCGCCCCCTCCAGTCGGGATGAAAGTAGCGCACGGGCGGGACAAAAGTAACCTGATCAAATTAACTGGAATCTTTTGAATTACTGTCGTTTTTCATTTGAAAAAATCAAACAATGTCTTTGCTAACATGCAATTGTAAATATACAATGCACTCATTTATTCAATTCAATCATAAATATGACATTAAAACAGAAGCAAAAACAATCACACGTTTGTTTTAAACATTTTCATCACAGTTGTGACAGATATAATGAGCTGCACCCTCAGTGCATGCCTCATGTGACCACAGCAGACAAAAGATGCACTGCACCCACACTTCTCCAGGCAAAGATGAGGCAAATGTCTCCCCACAAACAAGACATTCCTCCTCATTGCCCCGAGAAACTGTGGTTGCAGTGTATCCGCTTAACAACGTCTTTCTTTGGGCGTTTTGCAGAGGACTGTTTCTTCTGGCCCCTCTGCCGAGTCTCCTCCTCCAAGGCAGCTTTTACTGGGGTGTCGGTCAGTATTGCTGTTGACCTGCAACATTCAATGAGATGGTAGTCAGAATCAGCTTGTTTTTATACAAGCAAGAAAATCAAGACAAGTTAAAAATGACACTCTGCTCACCTCTTTCTGCCTCTTCTTTTATTTTTCTTTCCTCGAGCCAGCCTTTGGATATGGGCGAACCTTTTCTGGGCTGAACCTCTGTATTGGCGTGCCACTAGATGTTCCTGGAACCACAAGCATACCTGGATAGATAATATTTCAAAAAATAATAAATGCTTGGCAAGGCTCAACATGCACATTTAAAAGACACACACAGACACAAACTCTCACCATCTAGAGGAATGGCAGACTCATGGGGATGCAGCTCAAATGGGCTCTGGCTAGGTTGCTGGTGTCTTCTGAGCGGGCGCTGGTGATGGAGCGGACATTGGTGATGAAGATGGCGCTGGTGATGAAGCGGACATTGGTGATGAAGAGGGCGCTGGTGATGGAGCTGCCACTGGCATTGGGGATGGAGCTGGTGCTGGTGCAGGTGCAGGACGGTCGGTCACAAAAGCTGGAGCAAAGTCTGTCTCACTGAAAATATCTGGATTCAAGGGCCAGATACTGGTACACTCGAACCCAGCTGAAATGCTGCTTGCTGTCGCAGCTTGAGGCAGAGCTTTAGCCACAAGACTTGGGATGTTGTCCATGGTCACAGTTCTTCCAGGGTTCATTCGCATCCAATTGTCTGCTGCAGTGTTAATGTAGTGCTGCAGAGGACCAAAAACGCTTCGGTCTAGCGGCTGAAGACGGTGGGAGCAGTGCGGGGGAAAAGACAGGAGTACAATGTCGTGTGACTTGCAAAAGTCAATAGCTACCACAGAGAGGTGTGATGGATGATTGTCTAAGAGTAGCAGCAACTTTGACTCCGGGGTCACGCGGGTGTGCCTTGCAAAATGCTGTAAAAATGCCAAGAAATCGGCCTCCTGCATCCACCCCGATCCATTGGCAGAACCAGTGCAGCCAAGGGGGCCATCCCGGATGAAGTGGTGCTGGAACTTCTTCCTTGGGAAGATAAAGTAAGGGGGAACAAAGTTGCCTTGTGCGCTGGCAGCAAAGGCAACAGTCACCAATGTCCCTATTTCCCCAGAGGTCACAGCACCGACCTGGACATGCTGGTGGCTTGAGGTCGACGGATGGAGAGGGTTTTGTTGCGCTCGAGGAAGGAGGTGAGCCAGTCCTTCCCTGCCATCTGGTTTTTCTCCCATGAACATGGAGTTTTGAGGCCAATATTTTCGGCCAGCTCATATGCAAACTTTCGCACCTAAAACAGCATGAAAAAAGAGGTTAATTCCCAGATAGCAAGCACCTCAGAGCCGGGGCAGATCCGGAGCTGAGGTGCTTGCTATCTTAGGCAAATGGCGATAGTGGTGTAGCTCTGTCTGCAGTGTTACTCCAACCTCTTTAGGACTCAGGCCAAAATATATATCAGCTGCTCTCTTTATATATGCCTGCAGTCTCTTCTCCTGTTCTTCTGTGAAGACTTTGTTGTGAGCCCTGTACCCTGGGGCTCTGGCCTGCTGCCCTCCTGCCTCTGCCCTCCTCTTGCAGTACCTGAACAGGGTGACATGACAAACGCCATGCACCTCTGCTGCCCTCCTTATACTCTCGCCTCTTCGGACATCAAGAAAGGCCCTTCCATAAACCTGCTGGTCTACCTTTCCTCTCTGAGTAGTTCTGACCCTAACTCTTGGCATTTTCTGTCGGTAAATTTTGTATAACACAAGAAAATTTGGCCGCATTAGCAGAGAGGGACGAACGTAACCGTTGCTGCTTCCGCTCCGACAGTGACTCCAGACATTAGAACCAGGATTGCTTCTAAAGTGGAAAAAGTCTGACATTTCAAACTTCAGGATATGTTACAAAACTAAATGACCAATCACTTTATCATAAAAATGACACATGGAGCGATAAAGACAATCTTTAAGTCAAAAAAGTTCACCATTTGTCTGAATTTACTCACCACTGTGGAAAAGGGTCTTCCCTGTCTCGTTCCGCGAGGAAGCGTCGAAGCATCAAGATTTTTTGCGGGTCTGGAGAGTGTCGCGAGCCGGACGTGCTGATCTAATATGACGCATCAAAGTGCGGATGGCTGTGAGTAAATCGCCGTATTACTTTCGTCCCACGTTACTTTCGCACCGCCTCTCCCCTACAATCGGCGGATTGCTATGACGATCAGCGCAGACAATTCCCGCGAATTGGCTGCCAGGGAGCGGGTCGAAAACGAAAGTTCGCTATTCTGTCAGTAACATAAGGGGGGGAGGGGACATATTTAGGGTCATTTCTGTTTTGTTTCTTGCGGTTTTATTGGACACTGGATGCATTCGTTTTAACTGATCTTTGAAAAAATAGTGCCGTGCGAAAAAGCACTTTCTGGGCTGAGGGGTGGTCAGTGGATTCCGAGTGCTGGTCGGAGCATTCCGAATGCTGGTCGGCGCCGACCACCGCCGACCAGCATCGGCAGAACTATATATCTTCGGTTTTCTTTCCCCCTTCGGTTTTCTTTCCCCCTTCAGCGATGAATGGAAACTAATGGCGCTGAGCTGGCAACAAACTCAGCTGGTGCAGTGGTTAAGGCCACAGTGTGTGGTGTGATTAACATTGCTTTCTCCACAGGTTTGCAAGTTCGAATCCGGCTGCAGACACCAATGTAATGTCTAACTTAGCATGTAAACCTTTTTTCACAGCCTCATTGATGGAGAAAAAAAAAGGAGAACATAAGAAGTTCAAGAGATAGGACACAGAGTGAATGGCATGAGGGAAGAATTCAGAAGTGGAAAGTGGAATTACCGCAGAATTTTTTTTTACTCACGCCACATCTACCCCTCCCTTTTAAAATTTTTATCCCCATCATTCTAAACCCCCTTCTCACTCATAAAAACCCCCCAAAAATATTTGTGCCCCCTTTTAAAATCATTCTGGCCAAAAAAAACCCCCCAAAAAAAGTGGCGGTTGTGTATGGTACTCATGCCCACTGGGTAATGAAGTTGGCTGGTAGAGCTAATTTGCCTCATGTACTGTCGGATGGCTTAATTTACTCTGCATAACAATCCATTACACTTCATATGTAGAGCAATATTTACCTCTGAAATATAGTGTATCCTTCATAAATATTGTCAGAAAGTATATCTCACTTTAAGGTGCATAAGATCTATCCTACCTCCTTTAATGAAACGCGACCGACCTTGTTGCTGTGGAAGTACTGCATACGGTTCGGAGCTTTTTACATTGTTCATAGCTTCACAGTCTGTGGCAATGGAGTCGCTAATGTAGGCAAATGCACTAGTGGTCGTTATCTGTGGCCACTGCTTCAGGTCGTTCTCCCATTCCTTGATAGTGGAAGGCAGTGGTACTGTAACGTTATCCTGTCTGAGGAGTGAAAGGCGATGTTCCCTCTTATTATTCACCGATTGCTTAAAAAAAAAGATTATTAGTGTTAGCTGTTACTATGGTAAACTGTTCAGTGACAGCATGCAGCGGAAGTTGCGCCCCTAATTCGCGCAAGGGGTCATGGGACGTGGGAATTCTTGGTGTGCAACCACGTCATTAAATAGCACGCGCCGCCATGTTGGATGATATACAAATCAAAAATGGCATCTGGTGCAAACAATAACAGTGATACATCTCCAAATTTTTCGAAATATTATGACTCTCTGGAGTCCTCTGCCAATTCAAGATACAGAGAAAAGGTTGAAATTTGTGGTTTTGACCCATATTATGTTAAAGCCGTCTGATTATATGGAGGATTTGGCAACATTACCAGAGATTGAATACCCTGATATCGTAAACCATCTCGTTATTCAAACCTCATGGGCAACTAACGCACAAATGAAGGCTTATAAGAGTCTAGATTCGTATAACTTTTTTTGTGTCCGGCTGGGTTGGTATTCTTCTCACTAAAGAAGTGAAAGAGAACAGGAGGCTGGTTTATGCTTGGGTAAACCATTCTCAAAGAACTCGAGAAACACTGCTCAAGCCGTGGTTTGTGAGCGATAAGAATGGCGATGTGATCCTCGCACATTTTGATTGCATGGCTGGATTAAGCGAGGCTTGTTCCCACAGTGGAGCTTTGCTCTTTGCGACTGAAGCTGGATATAGAATCGGGAACTCGAGAACATTTACTGAAGTAAAAAGCAAGTGGCTGCCAGCGCACGTAAACAAAGTGCCGTATTTGCTAGTAAGCGACATTGATTTCAATGAGATGGGATTCTGAAGAAACTCTTGTCTTTATCACGAGTAGCATTATTGCCGCAATTAAAAACCGCACACAAAGTAGGCATTGTTTTCTTTTAAAAGGAAGCGCAAATCCGAAGAAAATCACGAAGCGTTGCAGGAGCTCAATGGTGAAGCGCAGTTATCTTGGTTGTTGTTATCATCCATCATGGCGGACTTCCTGTTTGGAAATTATGCGTGACGTCACGTGCACACCAAGAATAAGGTGGATAGGCAGACAACTTAGAGCGCCGAATTCGGGCTGATAGATGGCATTTACGGTAGTCCTTCTTGTCACACCTAAAGACGACGTGATTTTTTCAGATATAGTTTCCCAAACGTCTTCTTTTTTCTTGTTCGTTATCCGAGCAACAGGCTTGGGGAGTAACGGAATACATGTAATGGCGATACGTAATTAGGATAGGCCTACCAGAAAATGTAACTGTATTCCTTAGGGTTGCACACAAAAAGATGTAATTAAATTACAGTTACATTCTGTAAAACGGGGATTACTGGATTACAATTGTAAATTAGTCTGTAATCAAGAAGAACAAGACAGACAATCCTGACCCAATCTATCTGACCTGTAACCATTTTTTTCTGAATGAAAATAGTTTTGGTTTGAAGTGTGATGCTGGTGAATGGGATGGTGTTTGGGTAAAACAAGCTCCAGCCTGCTATAAATAGCTGTAGTTGACTTGAAGTTTGATTATGAATTGTTTTTACCATTAGCTACTGTAATGGGAAAAAAAAGCCACTAGATGGCAGTATTGACAATTTTTTTTGTTAAGCCCAGTCTGGAGCTAGGTTGGGCATGTCCTGGGCATGCCTCAGAGGGGGCTGGACAAGAGTATATAAGGAGAAAAATTGAGAGAGTAGTAGGAGAAATTGCAAGGAGAAATTGTGGAAGGATACATTTGACCAGACCTGTCACTCTTTTCAAGACCTGTGAAGCTTTTTGTGGATTTTTGCCTGTGTTGGAGCATTTTCCTGTCCCAAGACATCGCAACATAGCAGCGCCATCTCCATTACCGAGGGACTGTAAATATCTCATTTTTTTTATTTCAATCTTGGTCAGTAGATGTAGATTGTAGATTAGTTCAAAGTGTGTGTTTAATTAAATCTGTTGAAGTTTAAGAATTTTGTCTGTCATCCCTTGCTGTCCGTGATGTCATAACAAATTGACGCCATAACAAATTGGGGCCATAACAAATTGGGGGCTCGGGTCCGGGATCAACCATTTTGTGAGTCATTTATTGAAAATCTAAAATTTCAAATTGTGAAATTTTTTTTTGAATTTTCCTAGATATATATTGACAGATCAACAGCAATGGATGATTTCTTGGCATCACCAACCGTAGAGGTTTTGAAGTCTTTTAAAAAGACAGAACTGCTAGAAATATGCAGACAGTTAGAGCTGACAGATGTAAAACCAGCCATGCGAAAAGCAAGACTGGCTAGAGAGATTGTTGAATATTACATTGATGAAAATGTGGTTGCACCAGGAGATCTGGAACAGTTTCCAGTGGAAAATCCAAATGTAGAAATGGAACTTAAATTAAAAATGCTAGAGATTGAAAGAGAGGAAAGAGCATTCGAGAGAGCAGAAAGAGAAAAAGAAAAACAAAGAGAGTTTGAGAGCAGAAAGAGAAAAAGAAAAACAGAGTTCGAGAGAGCAGAAAGAGAGAAAGAAAGGCAGTTTGAGTTAGAAAAATTAGCAAGAGAAGAGAAAAAAGAAAGAGAAAGAGGAAAGAGCAGAAAGAGAGAGACAGAGACAGAGAGATTTCGATTTAGAAAAATTAGACAGGGAAGAAAGGCTCCAAATGGAGCTACTAAAAATCAAAATGCAAGCTGAAAACAAATTTCGTGCTAGCCAGGAGGTAAAGCTGGTGCCTCCATTCTCGGAGAAGGAGGTTGATAAGTATTTCCAGTGCTTCGAGAAGGTAGCTAAGAGTTGTCAGTGTGGCCAAAGGAACACTGGCCTCTGATGTTGCAAACTGTCCTCAAGGGTAAAGCTCAACAAGCCTATTCAGCTTTGTCTGCAGATGATTCCTCTGATTATGAGGTTGTCAAAAAGGTTATTTTGACAGCTTATGAGTTGGTTCCAGAGGCTTACCGACAGATATTCAGAGGTCTGAAGAAATCTGACAATCAGACTTATGTGGAATTTGCTAACGAGAAGAAGGTTTGCTTTGAGCGCTGGTGTACTTCTATGGAGGTCAAGGATGATTTCAACTCACTAAAAGAGATGGTGTTAGTTGAAGAATTCAAGAACTGTGTCAAGGATGATATTAAGACCTACCTTAATGAGAAGCAAGCACTGAATTTGCAATCAGCTGCCAAGTTTGCAGACGAATATGTTCTCACACATAAGTCCAAATTTCAGTCTAGCAGTAACAATAGATGGTCCCAATTTCAGAAGAAAGGTAACGGTGATACCCAAGATTCCTCACCCAAAGACAAAGACAAATCTGGTGATGGTGCTCAGAAATCCAGTAAAAGGTCTGATCAAAGTGTGAAAGCTGACAGTGACAAAAGTGGTCTAGTTTGCAATTATTGCAAGAAATCTGGTCATGTTACTGCTGGTTCCTTAAAGCTAAGAAAGAAAAAGAAAAGGATACCGAACCCAATGCCTTTGTGAAGACAAGGTTAGAAACCCCTGTAGTAGATGACCGATCTGCTAAATTGCCTGCTCCTTGTGAGGCTAAGAAGCCTGATACTGCTGACTTTGTGAGGGAGGAATTCCTTCCATTTGTGTCAGAGGGATTTGTGGCTCTGAATGAGCATTCTCCTCCTGTACCCATAAATATCCTAAGGGATACCGGAGCTTCTCAGTCACTTTTGTTGATGGACTCCTTGGAGTTACGTGATGAGACCGCTTCTGGGGATTTCATACTTGTACAAGGTGTTGAAGGGAGGACTGTATCTGTACCCCTGCGCTCTGTATTCTTGAAGTCAGATTTAGTTACAGGACAGGTAAAGGTGGGACTTATGTCAAGTCTACCTATCAAGGGTGTTTCTCTGTTGCTAGGCAATGACCTGGCTGGGGGCAATGTAGTTCCCCCTGTTCATCTTACTTCGCAGCCGAGCACTGAAGATGGCGATGAAGACCCATCTCTGTATCCTTCCTGTGCAGTGACTCGTACTATGGCCAAGAAGGCTCAAGAAGAAGATGATGTGGTGCCGTCCAGCACATTGAATAGTCATGACTCAGGTGGTTCGCCTCATGACTCTGTTCAGCCTACTATGGTTTCTCCGTTTGAGGACTTATCAGACACTTTTATGAGTTCTCTATTCAGCCAGCCAGATGGGTCTGGTGATTCTGCTGTGTCTGGAGACTTGTCTCTGTCCAGAAAGCAGTTGATTCAGGAGCAAACCAATGATCCTGAAATTTGTGTACTAAAGAAGAGAGCCCTTCCTGATGAAGAAATAGACGCAGTTCCAGTTGGGTATTATCTCAAGGATGGAGTGTTGATGCGGAAGTGGCGCCCTCCTGATATCCCTGCCAATGCAGATTGGGCAGTGGTCAAGCAAATTGTTGTTCCGAAGGTCTACAGGAATGAGATCTTAACAATGGCTCACAGTTTGCCTTTAGGAGGTCATCTTAGTGTTAACAAGACCGTTGACAAGATCATGAAACACTTCTTCTGGCCTAAACTTCGGAAAGATGTTTCCAACTTTTGCAAAACCTGTCACACTTGTCAGGTAGTTGGAAAACACCAGTTAGACCCACCTGTAGCTCCATTGCAGCCTATCCCAGCATTTGGGGAGCCCTTCTCCAAGGTCATCGTTGATTGTGTTGGTCCATTACCTAAGACTAGATCTGGAAATCAGTACTTGTTGACAATCATGTGTGCATCTACCAGATTCCCTGAAGCCATACCTCTACGCAACATCAAGGCAACTGCAATCTCGAAGGCTTTGATAAAGTTCTTCACGTTGTTTGGCCTTCCCAGGGAAATTCAGTCAGATCAAGGTAGCAATTTCACTTCCGGATTGTTTCAGCAGGTTGTGTATGAACTAGGTGCGAAGCAGATTCTTCCCAGTGCCTATCATCCAGAGAGTCAGGGTGCCTTAGAGCGGTTTCATTCCACTCTCAAGACAATGATGAGGACTTATTGTTATGACCATGAGAAAGACTGGGATGAAGGTGTTTATTTGCTGTTGTTTGCAGCTAGAGAAGCAGTGCAGGAGTCTACTGGATTCAGTCCGTTTGAGCTAGTGTTTGGCCATGAAGTGAGAGGACCTTTGCTATTGTTGAGTGAACAATGGCAAGAGAAAGAGCCGCATATCAGTCTGTTAGACTATGTTAGCAAGTTCAAGGAAAGACTGCATGCAGCTTGTGACCTAGCCAAAGAGAACTTGAAATCAAGTCAGGGAAAAATGAAAACTTGGTATGATCATAAAGCTAGAAGCTGTGAGTTTAAACCAGGAGACAAGGTCCTTGTGTTGTTTCCCTTGCAGTCCAATCCATTGCAAGCTAGATTTCATGGTCCTTATGAAATTCTGACAAAACTCAATGATCTCAATTACATTGTGAAGACCCCAGATAGGAGAAAGCCAAAACAGTTGTGTCACATTAACATGCTGAAGCCTTATCATGATAGGAATGCTAGGGTTGCAGCTGTCACTTCAGATCCTCCTATGGCCGAGACTTGTGAAGATGAGGGGGAGTTTCAAGATGATGAACCTAAAATTAAAGCTGAAGTTCTTTCATGTAGATTGTCAAATTCTGAAGTGTTGCAAAATCTTGATGTAAAACTCCTGCACTAAGAATCCTCACAGAAAGATCAGTTTGAGAGGTTGATCAAGAAATATAAAGATCTATTTCCTGATGTTCCAAAGAGAGTTTCTATAGCCTCTCATGATGTCGATGTTGGTGATGCCAAACCAATAAAAACAGCATCCGTGCGGATGAATCCTGAAAAGAGAAAGATTGCTGAGAAAGAGGTTGAGTACATGTTAGAACATGATATTATCAGACCCTCTAACTCAGATTGGAGTTCACCCTGTGTTCTAGTTCCAAAACCTGATGGAAGTACTAGATTCTGTACAGATTATCGCAAAGTCAATGCTGCAACTAGAACTGATGTGTTTCCAATACCTAGGATTGATGATTGTATCGATAGAGTAGGGCAAGCAAAGTTTCTGACCAAGATTGATTTATTGAAGGGTTATTGGTGTGTGCCTTTAACTGAGAGGGCCAAGAGCATCTCTGCTTTTGCCACACCATCTGGGTTATACCAGTATGAAGTCCTACCCTTTGGCATGAAAAATGCCCCAGCCACGTTCCAAAGGATGATACAGTCTACAATCGCCGGATTGCCACACACGGATGCGCATATCGACGACCTGATCACATGGAGTGACTCCTGGGAAGAACATCTGAAAGATGTAGAGACGTTGTTCCAGCACTTGACCCAGGCTAACCTGACTGTTAACCTGAACAAGAGTGACTTTGGTTGTGCTACTGTCACGTATCTTGGCTACGCTCATAGGCCAGGGTAAGGTGGCACCCATAAATGCTAAAGTCCAAGCCATCATGGACTTTCCAGTTCCTGACAACAAAAAAAGCTTTGCGCCGCTTCCTTGAATGATCGGGTACTACCGCAAGTTCTGCAAGAACTTTGCTGAGATTGCTCTCAGTCTCACCAACCAACTGAAGAAAGGCGTAAAGTTCACTTGGGATGAAGCATGCCAAAGAGCCTTCGATCGCCTGAAGTCTCTGCTGTGTCACTTCCCCGTGCTCAAATCTCCTGACTTCAACAAGCCGTTCTCCATGGCGGTCGATGCTAGCGACCAAGCTTGTGGATCTGTGCTCCTACAGAGAAGTGACTGATGACATTGAGCGCCCCGTGGCATAGTTCTCCAGGAAGTTCAATCGCCACCAAAAGAACTATTCCACAATTGAGAAGGAGCTGTTGGCTCTGGTTCTATCCTTACAACACTTTGAGGTTTATGTTTGTACAGGGCAAAAGCCAATGGTTGTATATCCTGACCACAATCCGTTAATGTTTTTGAGTAAGATGAAAAACAAGATTCGGAGATTGTTGAATTGGAGTTTGATTTTACAGGAGTTTGACTTGGAAATTAACCATGTAAAGGGTACTGACAATGTAATTGCTGATTGCTTATCCCGCGTTTGAGTATGTGTATATATATATCACGTGTGTTTATTAGCATATTGTATTATATGTATATATATATACCAGCGACTACTTAACCATTTTTGTATTGAAAAGAAAAATTTTGCCTTTATGAGTCAAAATTTTTCCCTTTTGGAATGGAGGTGTAATGGGGGAAAAAAAAAAAAAGCCACTAGATGGCAGTATTGACAATTTTTTTTGTTAAGCCCAGTCTGGAGCTAGGTTGGGCATGTCCTGGGCATGCCTCGGAGGGGGCTGGACAAGAGTATATAAGGAGAAAAATTGAGAGAGTAGTAGGAGAAATTGCAAGGAGAAATTGTGGAAGGATACATTTGACCAGACCTGTCACTCTTTTCAAGACCTGTGAAGCTTTTTGTGGATTTTTGCCTGTGTTGAAGCATTTTCCTGTCCCAAGACATCGCAACATAGCAGCGCCATCTCCATTAACAAGAGACTGTAAATATCTCATTTTTTTTATTTCAATCTTGGTCAGTAGATGTAGATTGTAGATTAGTTCAAAGTGTGTGTTTAATTAAATCTGTTGAAGTTTAAGAATTTTGTCTGTCATCCCTTGCTGTCCGTGACGTCATAACAAATTGACGCCATAACAAATTGGGGCCATAACACTACGTAGCGTAAGCCTCATGAGCATCACTACTTCTACTGGGGAGTGGCCGCTTTTCCGACAGCCCAGTAGTCCGTGATATGCCTTTCCCTCCGTCAGTGCGTAAGCATAAAATAATGAAATAAAGATGCAACAAACCAATTTAGTTATGTTCTGCAGATAAAGCAGTTTTTGCTTCATCTTTCTGGAACCTTTAATCAGTAATTTTCAGATGGAGATAGTAGTAATATTTTCTGTACTGGCCGCTTTTTCCTTTCGTTTTTTTTTACTTCCTTCACGTGAAAATTTTTGACTATCCGCTGCTCAGTGTTTGATATTGCGTGCATCCAAGATATACGACGGTACATGTCGTTACACTTTAATTCCAACGTTCATGAATACCACTTGGTGCCGCTGACTTGTGGTCCGTTAGCTATTGGGAAGATAAGCTTAATCAGACATATAGGTAAAACTCCCGACATGAATACGGCCCCTGGGGTGGAATCTCTTTCGTTTTGTTGGGGGGGGGATTCTTTAATTTAGTTGAGGGAGGGCGGGTTCTCTCACATTGCTCGTGAGGCTGTGAGCAGACAGCCAATCAATGAATCGGGGGGAAATAGCAACCATAAACGTATAACAATTAGGTCGCTTGTTACACTTCTCTAACAAGCAACCATATTTTTAAAAACAAGCCCAAAAAAACCGCAACCCGTGACCCGTAATTTTTTCAAGCGACTTCAGGAAAAAAGCAGCCCAAAGTCGCGTATTATAAGCGGACTTGGCAACTCTGATTGAAAGCGAACTGCAGCCTTTTTAGCTCGCTAGCCAGTTGGCTATATAACTAAATACATTGGCGCGCTAGCTATACTATTGCTAGCTAGGTAGCCAACTAGCTCGCTAGCGAGTAAGACTGCACGCAAACTGTAGCCCTATAGGCTGTATTCGAATCCCTGTTCTTGACTGCTTCCGAACAGCTCGGGAACGAGTCGGGATTCGAATATGCCGGAACAGTCGGGAACGGTAACCATGGGTACGTGTCTGCAATCATATGTGCGGACCCACGCTACTGAATGTTTGGCAGAGGTACCGAGGTTGTTGGGGCAACGCGGTTCTCGCAAATAGTCTATTCAAGATCACGAAGCAAAGAATTGTGAACATTTAAGTGATTTTTTCAATCCGGAATTGGGTCAATGTCAAGGCCTAATGGATCAGTGAATAGATGAAATTGTTCCGAAATCTACAAGTTATGTAAAATAGACCATACGAGGGATAAAATCAGCTGACATTTCATCAGTTTCGCCAGTGGCCGCCATGTTTGTTCCCCGTCGTTCTTGACCACACCACCTCGGGAGGTGGTGTGGTTAAGAACAAGAGAACGCGTTCGCGAACATGTTCTCGGGTGTTTGATTCATGACGAACAGTGTTCTCTGTTTGAGAACAAGGATTCAAATACAGCCATAAAGTACTAAAGTGATGACGTCACGCTGGTGTCGGAAGTAAAATTTCCCATTCATTTTACCCATAGACTGTTTTTTCAGTTCACTTTTGAATCACTTCCCATTGTTTTCAAGCCTCCATCTTTTTCGAGATTTTGCATTATATTTCCGACTAAAAATAAATATAATTTTTCTTGACCAGAGTCAGCTATATTTCAAATCATTTTAATTTTTCGCCACCATGCTAATCCTTTTTCTAGTCTAAAAACTACATGTCCCATGATCCTCCTGATTCCCGGGCTGAAGGAGTTCAGGACGCGTTTTATACAGTCAATGGTTAGAAGTCTCACGTCTTGAAGAGATGCCTCTCCAACATAGGAGAGACCAACTGGCTCTAGTATATTGGGCAAACTTAAGGGGACATGATAATAGCCATATGACCCAGTCAGTGTTATCACTATGACCTCATTTAGGCCTCATTTACATTTTCAGTGTAATGTGATCCAATTCCAATTTTTTGCTCTTATGTGGCACAGATCAGATATGCTTGTTGACAGTGTAAACAGGAAAAAGACGCATGCATTCGGATATTTTGAGATCGGATACAGGCCGCATTCATATGTGGAAATAAATCAGATTTGTATCGGATATGTGCCAATGCGACGGCCGTGTAAACAGGCTGATCGGATTTTCTTACACATTGCGTCCCTACGGTCATCAAATTTGTGACCATTTAGCTTATTTTTTCGCATAAACAGTGAACGCACGGTAAATGAACGAGGTTTTGGGTGCGTTCGAGCGTGTCTGCAAGGTCTGTGGCTGCGTTGCACTGTAACATGACACGTTTCCTGTGGCAGTTCGCATCTGCTCGAACAGCTTGCTGAAATTGCTGCACAGCTCATCATGAGACTTCACCGAAGGAAAATAATGGCGACTTACTCGGCAACACTGGAAGTAATCAAGGAGATGGATGCTCTGGACATTCCTCTCCTTATTTATGGACTTATCTATGAGAATTTTGACCGGAGACGAAGGTATGTAAAATATGACTTGACACTGTGTGCATATTTGTCGCAAATACCGGCTATTTCTGTTTCTTCCTTATTTTCTGAATGTCAGAGAAGTTACGTGTTCGCAAAAAAATGAAATGTACTTGTATCGCATTTGTCAAATGAAGGCAGTGAATGGTTAGATCGGAAGCTGCTGGTGGCTTTGGAGTCTCAATATTTTTGTATATATTAGGTCAATTCCGGGCACTTTGTCTGTTTGATGCTTATACATTGGCGCCACCTACAGGTTACTTGCTGAACATAAGGTTGTGTCGTGTAATGGTTAGTATACACGTAAATTACATTATTATTATTATTATTATTATTAAGACGTACAGTCCAAGTTCGTCATAAAATCCTTTCTTTACCCTGGGATATTTCCAAGTTAGCTTGGCCCCAAGTTAGCTTGGGTTCTTGGTTTCAGACTTGCAAGCAAAGAATACATGACAGCAAGAGTAATAGATAATGTGAATATAATGCGTTTGTCGGGGCAGTGTGATGTTTTGAGCTGAACCTGCTGGTACAGTCTCAGCACCTATTGGCGACAGTGCACACAAGTTGCTCGATTACAAACATCCATGTGGAAACTCAAGTGCCAACACATGTTCATGCTGTTCCTACTTTATGTTGGCATCGTCAAGTACTTACACTCTTTTGGAGCCTCCGTGAACATTTGCCACGCATTTGTGAAAAGGTCCCCTGCGAATGATGGGTCTGCAAAATGCAGTTTCTCATTGCAGTAAGTAATAACGCACAAACAATAATAATTCCTCAGTATTGTTCTCAAATGTAGAAATATGATAACAGTTTGTGGGTACCACTATGCTGTAGATGGCATAAAAACTCAAGTGTTTTGTAGAGTGTACTTACCTGATTGGAGTCTTTCAAATATGTCCTCTGACACAAGCATTTCAACAGAATTGATCCATCGCTCAGCTAGATTTTTCTTTGTGCTGCCATTTTGACAATATAATCACTTTTTTTGATGTTTATATACCTTTCTCCTGCCCTCCAGGTGTTACCAAAGCCCCAATCAGTACCCTTAAGTAATGTATTACCCTGTGCTCTGTTTTTCAGGTGCCATCTGCTGATTCCCAACGACATACTGGAGGACTGACTGAAATGTTTATTAGAACATGGCCTTCAAAGTTAACTGCAATGAAGGGAGACCATCTTGCCAATTAAGCTTTACCCTTGCTTCCCATTTTAAATGGAGCTGTTATATTAAGTGAGTTACATACAGAGACCTGAAACTAATACATTTTGCCTAATTCTTCATTACATGTACCTCTTTCCCAATAGAATGAGCCCGTTTTCCTGCTTTCCACCACTGCAGACACTTAAGCTTGAAAATGTGCCAGGGTATGATGATAAACCAACACTTCAGTGTCCTTCAGTTTCCATAGGCTCTTTGCTGCTCTGTATTTTCTTTTTCGACACTCAAGCCATTGGTATTCTTTTACCCCATGTGATATATTGAGTATACTCTGTACCTTTACATTAAAATGCACTGGGATCCCCACTTTTAAAAACCAGAGGCAAGTACATCTGCATAGTTCTCAATTGTTAAAGGAAATAATGTGAATATATGTTAGTGTTGTAAATGGTATGGTGTTGGATATAATATGCAAAATGTTGTCAATCACCAGAAGGAAGGTGGCTGTGGTATGACATAGAAGGTAGCCTCTTTATGATCTAATTAGAGATGCCACTTTGTGTTTTATGTCTTCATGATTTTTACAAAGCTTTGTTTTTTTTGTTGTTGTTGTTTGGTTTTTTCTAGGTTTTTTTTTTTTTTTTTTCATGTTGTGGAAAATTGGTTTTATTTTATCTTGATTTCTTGGGCTGTATGTATCTTCTGTTAAGTGTGGACCCCAGGCAGGGTAGTTGTTGCCCTGGGTAATGGCTTATGGGGACCCTAATAAACTAAACCAAACTGAACTCCAGTTTTGTGTCCACTCAAGTCTTTTTCCATGGTCAACAAGGGAGTTTTTCATTACCAGGGCCTCCTGTGACCTCCTAAGTTACTACTTTAACCATGAAGTTGATGTGTGCAATGAAAACCTCCAAGATATGTAACTGTTTGGAATGGGGCAATCTGAAGATGATCATTTACTCAAGAAAGATATTTAGCATTTTGCGTCCAAATTACAGAACTTAAATGGCCCTCCTATGGAGACAATGATGTAGAACTAATGCATATTGCAGATGGGAGGGGAACATGACTGCACGCCTTGTGTATTTCAACTAGCAGAAATAATCAATGACCACCTTTTAGTCCTCTTGCATCTGTGTTTTTTGTAGGATGCAGAATATTGTGGGATTGTATGAATAATTCAAGAATGATGTGACATTTGCCTGCCCGTGCCAATTATTTGTTCATCTTGATGACACTGCCAAGATTTTTGGTTATCCGCTTACTCAATATCCTTCCAATAAACATTTGCGTCCTGTCTACCCTGCACTATGGCCCCTAAATGGGCCCAGTTAAATGGAGACATTTATGAGAGTAGATGAATATCACAAAAGTCAATGACTTCACATCAGGATCTGCCTCTCCCTAAAATCAAGGTTTAAAGAATAAAGGGCCAAACATAGCAAGTGCAGTGAGTAGGCAAAGGAAAAACAAAAATGGAATTGGAATAAGATGCAGACTGATGCATCATTGTTTCAGCTAAGCAACATAATGTCAGCATGGATGAATCAACCACAAAAAGTGTTTTACATCTTTAAAAGACTTGACAGTTACACTGGGTAGTTAAGGAAGGCAGAGAATTATTATTTGACAACTGAATATTTGAAGACAGGATGCGAGTAGGAAATTGTCCGCTGACAACTTTGTGAGACAATGCTGAAAATAACATACTGTCCAGCTTCTTGAGTTTTATTCCAGTAGACACGTCACCATAATGACACTGACTTTCATAGACAATGAAATTGTCTACATAAACAAGCTTTGACAGGAGAAGCATCCCGTCTGATTATGAGAGTCGTTATTATACAGTCACCATTGAGGTTATTCAAGAATAAACTTGGAAGATGTACAAAGTGATGTAGAGCAAAGCTGTATGTAACACATGGGAATATTTGCCAGGGGTAGATATGAATTGAATAATAATGCACATGACTGAAGAAAATAAACCATAAAAACAAGGACCTGGATGTTCACTCATGCATAATACTTTAGTCAATTCTTTAATAGGTTTAATTCACTAATATTGAGCGTCAATCTCATTGAAGTAACACGTCAAAGTGGGGTGGTTACATTTCCAAGCGCATGTGTAGCCATGTGATATTGGCAACAAATGCAAGTCAGATCTAACAACATCTGAAGTTCTTATTCAAGATTTCAATCAGTTACATTGTAACAATTGAAATATTGATTGAACAACATAAATCTCTTCCTTCATTCTCAACGTATTTTCCTACACAATGGAAAATACACTATAGCGCGGGCAAACAGGTATAAGGACAAAAAGAAATCTATGAATTAAGTACTGCACTACAATTGTTCTTCCATCAGGTAGCGCTATCAGCATCACTTATCACCTATTACAAACGCGAGTCCTCTCTTGCCCTGTGCCGTTCTCTTTGTTCGTTTGTAACCTCTGCAGCCGAGCACAGCACCTCTCCGGTGTCTACGAATTTGATGTGATCATTTGAATCTGTATACCCTGGAGGCTAATCTCAGAGCGAGGCGGCTCTTAGAATTAATACGAGTTCGAGCAATGCCAGAAAGTGTCCAAACCCCATTATAAATTCCCATAGGGATTTTACTTCTGATACCAGAAGCTAAGTAGCGGTGACGTCATCACTTTAGTACTCTGGGTGCGTTCGAGCGCGTCTGCAAGTGAGCCGGCTGCGCGAGATTCCAGGAAAATCACGCGAGAATCTTGCCGAAGTTGCCGTAAGCCCTCCAAACCCCGCGATGGCTGCAGCTATCGCGGGGTTTGAGGGCTTATCGCGCAACCGCACTATTCTCGTAATTTTTCAGGAATCTCGCCGGGTTTACTTTGCAGACGCAACCGAACGCGCCTCATTTTTGTCGGCGTAATCATGACGAGCTCTGGACCCAGTGCGAGGTAGTTTACGGGTGAATAGATACCTGGTGTTAACCAAGCAAAATGCAGAATTCGCTGGAATGAATGGTAGAATTAGGGGATAAACCTACAGTTTTTTTTCGAACACGAGGTATTTATCGTAGGATAGATACCTGGAAAATTCATTAGAAACCGAGCGCTTGCGTAAATTGTAAATTTCCAGGTATCTAGCCTACGATAAATACCGAGTGCTGGAAAAAAAACGGTAGGTTTATCTCCATTCTACCATGACGTTTACCGAAGTTTATAAACGACTTCTTAAATATTACTTACCGAGTGTTGTGGTGTTAACTGGTTCAGAAATATTAAAATCATCATCAAACCATTCAGGTTTGATATCTGCATTGTGAAATATTTCCTCTAAAGCTCCGAAGTCGAAGTTTGAAGTGGGAATGTCAGACGCCTGAGCGGTCGCCTTCTTTGGACACGGAAAGAGCCGCTTCAATAGAAAACGTAGGCTATTAATTTCCGTGTCCAAAAAAGGCGACCGCTATAGCGTCTGACATTCCCACTTCAAACCTTGACTTCGGAACTTCAGAGGAAACATTTTACAATGATGATATCAAACCTGAATGGTTTGTTGATGATTTTGATATTTCTGAACCAGTAAACACCACAACACTTGGTAATTAATTTGTAAGAAGTCGTTTATAAACTTCGGTAAACGCTGCCTCAATTTCTCCATCCTACCATGACTCTTGTCAACACCCCTAAGAAAATATTTTTTATAGCAAAGTTGGGATCAACCACTGGGGGGAGTTTGGAGGCTGTCTGACGAAGAAAGCGCAGAGTGGATTGCATAACAGAATGATTTTCACTTTTATTATTTGCATACAAAATATATTCCTATCAGAAATTAATAGCCTACGTTTTCTATTGAAGCGGCTCGATAATCAAGCGAGAGCTCTTCACGCAGCGCGAGGTAGTTTACCGGTGAATAGATAATTGGTGTTAACCAATCAAAATGCAGAATTCGCTGAAATGAATGGTAGAATGCCTCCTTGTACTCTGAAACAAAAGCAGAGAACAAATAAACAATGAAGTTAAAAATCATGGAAACAATTTAGGCCTATAAACCAAAATGTATTCTAAACTTTTGACTCATCAAAGTAGCCACCTTTGGCCGATATAACAGCTGAACCCACTCGTGGCATTCTTTCTACAACCCCATTTCCGAAATAGTTGGGACGAAGTGTAAATTGTGAATAAAATCAAAATACAATGACTTTCAGATCACATGAGCCAATATGTTATTTACAATAAAACATAGATAACATTTCAAATGTTGAAACTGAGACATTTTACATTTTTATCCACAAAATTTGCTTATTTCAAATTTTCTGGCTGCAACAGGTCTCAAAAAAGTTGGGACACAGGCAAAAAAAAGGGCTGAAAAAGCAATTAATATATAACAGAATCAGGGGAAAGAACATTTAGCAAGTAATTAAGTTAACTGGTGTCAGGTGTGTAACATGATTGGCTATAAAAGGGATGTCTTAGAGAGGCTGAGTCTCTCAGAAGGAAAGATGGCCAGAGGCTCTCCAACCTGTGAAGGCTTGCGTAAAAAAATTGTGGAATACTTTGAAAACAATGTTCCTCAACATCAAATTGCAAAGGCTTTGAAGGTCTCATCATCGAGTGTGCATAACATCATGAAAAGATTCAGAGAAACTGGAAAAACCTCTGCATAAGGGACAAGGCCGAAGACCTTTACTGGATGCCCGTGATCTTGGGGCCCTCAGACGCCACTGCACCACTCACTGGCATGATTCTGTCATTGACATTACTAAATGGGCCCAGTAATACTTCAAGAAACCACTGTCTGTAAACACAGTCTGCCGTACCATAAACAGATGCCACCTAAAACTCTATCATGCAAAAAGGAAGCCATTGTTGAGCATGATCCAAAAGCGCTGCCGTGTTCTGTGGGCCAAGGCTCATTTAAAATGGACAGTAGCAAAGTGGCAAAGTGTCCTGTGGTCAGAGGAGTCCAAATTTGACATTCTTGTTGGAAATCACAGGGCGTTGTGTCCTCCGGGCTAAAGAGGAGAAAGACCACCCCTCCTGTTATCAGCGTTCAGTTCAAAAGCCAGCATCTCTGATGGTATGGGGATGCATTAGTGCATATGGTGTGGGACACTTGCATGTTTTAAAAAGCACCATGAATACTGAAAGGTATATAAAGGTTTTAGAGTAACATGTGCTCCCCTCCAGACGACATCTATTCCAGGGAAGGCCTTGTGTATTTCAGCAAGACAATGCATTACCACATACTGCAGCTATTACAACAGCATGGCTTCGTAGTAGAAGAGTCCGTGTGCTGAACTGGCCTGCCTGCAGTCCTGATCTTTCACCGATTGAGAACATTTGGCGAATAATTAAACAAAAAGTCCTTCAAAGGAGACCCAAAACTCTCCAGCAGCTGGAAGCCTGTATTAAACAAGAGTGGGATCAAATTCCAATGGCTAAACTCAAGAAACTTGTCTCCTCAATGCCCAGACGCCTCCACTCTGTGTTAAAAAGAAGAGGGGATGCTACAACATGGCAAACAGGCCCCTGTCTAAACTTTTTTGAGACCTGTAGCAGCTATCAAATTTTAAATGAGCTCATTTTGTGGATAAAATTGTAAAATTTCTCAGTTTCAACGTGCTATGTTATCTCTGTTGTATTGTGAATAAAATACTGGCTGATGTGATTTGAAAATCATTGCGTTTTGATTTTATTCACAATTTACACTTTGCCCCAACTATTTTGGAATTGGCGTTGTACAATGGAAAACAAATATTCCCCAGAAAGTTCTTCTCAACTCTGTTGCAGAATTACCCATAAATGTGTGGCATTTGTAGGTTGTTTTGCTTTCACTCTTCTGTCCAGTTCATCCCAAACCAGCTTGATGGGGTTTAAGTCTGGAGACTGTGCTGGCCACTCCATGTTTTCAAGCTTGCCATCTTTCACTTTTTTCCTAAGGTAGTTCTGGCAGAGCTTGGACTTATGTTTTGGGTCATTAGTTCACTGTAGGATGAAGCCCTGACCAACTAGGCGCATACCAGAGGGTACTGCATGGTGCTGCAGATTGCTGTGGTAGCCATTTTGGTTGAGACAGAGGGGGTTGAAGTAATCAAGAAAAGTTGGGACACCTGTTGGAATTGGTAGCACCAACTTTCAGGGCTTGATCAACCTCCATTGCTGCAGAAATGCTTGTTCCCTGAAAAAGGCCTTTTTGTATAATTCTGAAATATACATTTTTTTTCACTTTTGGGTAACTACCTTTTTTTAACCTCAGGCAGTTCACCACTTACCATGGTACCATTTCAAGCTATTCATTGGACTTGAACTGCTTGAATTTCAATTAAAAAAAACTGGAAAAATTGGGTTGTTCTAAAACTTTTGACCGGTAGTGTATGTCCAATGAAAACTTTTCAGATTTGTTTGTTTATAGTAGTTACTGCGTGTTTGGTTGATGTCAGTATTGTATTTAGGTATTGTAAAATCATTTAAGCAATTCCATAAAAAATTATGTATGCTATGTACACAAGCCCAGTTGTACATCTGGATTTAAACAGGACTAATTATGCCCCCTCCTCCTTGGAAAGGGGGCATATAGCGATTGACTTTTCTGTCCGTCTGTTACAAATCTTGTCTGGGCTGTTTTTCTGAAACTGTACATGGCAGCCTTCTCAAATTTTACCATGATAGTTGACATAGGGGGTAGTTGTGCATGGGCATGTTTTTCTCTCATTTGACCTTTGACCTCTGTCCAGGGACATTGCAAACAGTGCGCATGGTTTTCCATGACCAAAGACTGGGCTTATATATAATGTTAATACAGCTGCTTAACTAAGAAATCTGGCTGGTTATCATGCTATAAACAGAACAACAACAAGTGCAAGTAAACTGGCATGCAAGCAAGCCAAAGATGAAGAGACAGGAATGAATGAATGAATGTTAAATAGATGATTTCATGAACAACTGCATGGGCATGCAAGTAAATTAAGAAGAAACAAATTCCTCTTTGATAAGTTATGTGCAACTATTAACATAAATAGTCAAATAAAATGTTTCTCATTAATTAACAATATTTAATGTGAATAAATGCTCCTCTACTTTCTGTACATTATTCTTTGCACTAAACCTGCAAGTGTATGAGAATTCATGATCAATTTTTACAACAGCTTCAAACACAGATGGTTGATTTAAAAGACCTGAATTCAAGTTTTGCACTACCCATTATTGTGGTTTGTTTATGGACATTTTTACCTTCAAGACACAAACAAAATCATAGAGAGCAACTTTGAATACATAGGGTTTTACAGTGTTGGTCACAGCTGACAGCTTATGTAATGATACAACAGACCTTATAATCTGTATTTGCAGGTCATTTTTCATGATGAAGAATACCATTTACATGTAAAACAACAAAAAAATATTGAAGAGACTACCCTTGAATACGTATGATTTGACTCCTACATCGTCAAAATCGGCCAAGAAAAAAGAGTTTTAATGCAATTTAAATGTGTGTACGGAGATCGTATCACCACCTCATCATCATTGACTGTTTGGTTTGTTTACAACTGTAGTTCTCAATTCCGCCACCGGAGCATTGCCTTGCGAATAGCATATTGAATTCGAGCCACAAGGCCGCCTTGCGAATAGCATATTGAATTTTAGCCACAAGGCTGCCTTGTGAATAGCATATTGAATCTTTGCGACGAGGCTGCCTTGCGAATAGCATATTGAATGTTAGGGGCTCTAATTTCTTGGCACAGCGCAGGGTGGCGCAGTGTGGCGCAGCCCACACAGTGGTAATTTTGTCCGGTGCAGCCCACGCAGTGGTAATTTCGTGCGGTGCAACACCGTGCGCAGCCACTTTGGCAATTTGGTAGACGAACGTGCGCCAAAATGGGTGTGGCGGCATAGTAGGGGGAGGTGTCACATATTCATCATGACGCAGTGACAGTTTCGTGGCAAAAGGCTGCGCTGAAAGTGCGCAGAGAGCTCGCCAACTCCAACCTGGTTTACTTTCTGTGCAGTGGTAATTTGGCTGACCGGCGCACAGTGCGCACACGTCACCGAAACCTCACAGGCAGGTTTCCAGAATGTCAGGCACATTTCAATGCAATAAATAATTACAGCAACCACTATTTAATGTAACTATCTGAATCAGCACATAAATTATAGAATCTATATCGATTGTCCTGATGTCTGATCAAAGGTGGTTGGCACGCGTAATAGAAACTCGACCTGACAGCCCTCAGAGTGTCAGTGCATTCTCTGTGGCATGTTGCGTGCTACACAACATAGCTGTACGCCATGGATGTCACTTTGACCACATGCAGGAGACATTACAGGACTTGAGACAGAGAGTGACCTAACTGCATCTGCCGTATCAGCAGGGAGAGCAGCAGCGTGCACGGGAAAGGAGAGACCACCTGGCTGCACAGCTCTGTCCTTAACACTAGAACTGCGGCACTGATGTTAGTAATGCATGGTATTTCATGTCTGTAAAAGATATGAGTCCATCCGTCCATGTCTTTTTCTAAATAAGTGTTTTCTATGTTATATCAAAGTTTTGAACTTCTGTTATAAAACGTACGAGAGTATTGATATTAAATTACTTTGAGCGCCGTATCCGCTTTTTGCGGCAGTGGCTTTGACCGCAAATACCCCTGTCTGCAACGTATGAGTGTGTGAGAGAGAGAGAGATGTGTGCATGTGGGTGCGTGAGTGCGTGTGTAGGCTATGTGGGTATGTGTCCTTCAGCTGCTTTCACACCGGACGCGAAACGCATTTTTCGCATGACAGATTACAGATTACACGCGTGTATTCGCGTCTTTGCATTGACTTTGAATGTAATATGTCGTGCGATAAATTTGTTTCGCGTCCAGTGTGCAAGCGGCTTAATACTATTATTGTCACTTAGGTTTTATCGTTTTTAGTGCGGGAAAGGAATACAGCCTGATTGCTATGATCTCGCACTGAGTGAAGATCACGTATTGAAAATAAATGTGTAACGTATCTTGCATTGTTGTCCACGCATGTTAATCCCAAAATTTTAAGCAGCAACAGGGTGTAATAATAGGAACACACTATCCATCGTTTCTCTTCCCAATGATGCAGGCAGAAGAAATAAATGAGCAACCATCGTATTTCATTCCAACTTCATAAGTTTGAATGATCTGACGTAGTTTCGTTTTGAAATTCCATTCAAGTTCGCTAATGGTAATAATTTGCGAATACCCTAGCTAGCCAGCTAACTCATATTCGTAATGCTTAATATGGACGTAAGCGGTGCAGAAAACATGCCTGAAGCAGCAAAGTAACAGTAAAAAAAAAAAAAAACAGATTGGGTCTCATTCATGAAACGTGAGCAGAACGATTTTGTGTGTAAACTGTTCGCAGACGGAAATTTACGTGCATCTCCGCATTCATCAATATTTTCGTAGCTCCGATCTTTTCGTTGCTGCTAACAAAATATACACATGCTGCTGACCAGCTTGTGTAAATTTAAGAATGCACATAAATAATGCTTGTCACTATTGGAAATTACAATTTTAATTAATAAGCGAGGGCGAGATTACCGGAAGTGACGCTACATACGGGTACTGGAAGCCCTAGCAACAAGCCAGCCGTTGAAAACAAACCAGTTTGACAGGTTAATTGCCATGCTGCACTGCACTGTTCAACGCCATTTTACGCTATGTCGTCGCTCCAAAATGCCGAAATGTGTTCAGGTAAACAAGAGAAATGAGTTGATAATATTGCACACACCTGGTCTGCTGGTCAAATACATATACAGATTCCCAAACTGGAAATCAGGCCACTGTGTAGGGTCATTAGTTCATGCATCTGCTGGCAGCCTGTGAGGGCAGTCATCCAAGACAACAATGGCTAATTTCAACCCATACCTTAACCTCGCCTCGCTGAGAAGATTATCTATATAATCTTACATTTGGAAGGCTGTATAATCAGAGATGCCAAGTCTCACGCATTTTTTAGGCTTATTCACCGTAGTCCGCAATTATTCATTGAATGCTTAATGAGATTCTCACGCGGAATTAAAATCCTTGTGCACTGAAGTTTCCGTTTCACTTGCGTAAAGGTGCACCTCATCACAAGTAAGACGGAAAGCGATTATGACTCCGGACTTCCCTTGCTTCTCTTTACTCAGGGATTGGATACAGTGCATGTGTTTCATGATCGTTTAAATTGTTTTAATGAAATAAGACCATTTGAAACGTTTTATGCAATTCCATTGCTTTCAGTAAAGACAAGCCTGAGAATTACAGAGTCATAATCGATTTCCGTGTCATTAGTGGGGAAATCCACCGTAATGCACGTGAAACTGATTAACTTGATGCACAATGACTTAAATTCCGCGAGTGAATTTCTTCAGTGCGCATTGATTGAATAATTGCTGACTACGGCACAGGAACGTGAATGCCACTAAGAGAAGAGACTCACGCCTGCGTAAACTCGCTGGAAAATGCTGTCAAACAGATTGCTGATTGTACTGTGACAGGCCATTTATCTGGTTTGTTTTCAACGTATCCAGGCACGTGACTGTATCGCCAGGGGGAACTAAAGCGGAAGTTGCGTAGGTCCGTGGGCGCCTATATTGCGCGCTGTTATGTACACAATACGCAGATGCCTTTGAAACACGTGATATTGCCTAAACATAACAAACGATTAAAAATATAACACATTTAGTTAAATTATTTGGCAATTGGCAGGTTTAAGATCCAGATTAGGTTCATGATTGTGAATTGTCTGTGAATCGACTCAATAGATTACACGTTCTTTCTACATGATGAATGATGATAATAAAAAAATAAAAGTGGAGGCATGTCGCTGTCTCCGTCAGGTATAATTCCTGACAGAGGTCTCCCCAATTATGCCAGGGATGCGCTCCTCTGCAGTTGATAGTTAGTCCCATGGATAACAAAAGGTCGCAAGTGACACTCCTGATGAAACATGTTTTTCTGCGCCACGAAGTACTACTGTGTAGTGCAGAAAAACAGGTTTCATCAGGAATGTCACTTGTGACCTTATGTTATTCACGGGACGAGTTGTGACTGTGAGCTTCCTCCTCCTGTGGCTGATGTATATATTTTTTGTGTGCGTGTGCGATTATACGTTTCTTTGCCTCCAGTTTCATGTCGAACCATTTACGCTTCACCTCGGACATAGTTCTTCGGACTACAGAGACAACATTAACGGCATCTGTCACCTCCCTCCAGGCCTTCGCTTTGCCTGTCCCTGTCACACCTCTGCTAACAGATGAAAATAAAATGTTTTTTCTTAAATCCACCTCACCCAAAATTATTTCTATCTCCGCTTCGGAATAATTCCTTTTTCTTTCTCTCGCTTTCTTTCTTTGCGCCATGACTGAAAGGCCGACTGGATGCATCTACACCTACTTATATGGTGGTTATTGGCAATTCATGGGCGGGGATTTATGCTCATAGCTGATTACCGGGAGCACGCTGTCACTTTATGATGGATTGGCATTCATGATCATACGCACGTCTTTACGATCAGATCTAAGTTTCCCGCGGTGTTCATGAATCCGGAGTAGGTTTTTAGTAGCGTTGGCTTTTATGTGCAAATCTACGCACAAATTTACTAACGTTTCATGAATGAGACCTATTGATTCCACCCTCGATCGGATCCGTCAAATCGGATCCAGGCCTCGTTCAAATGTGGTTTTTGTTCGGATATGTATCTGACGTGTATCGGATATGTGCCAATGTGACCGTCGTGTAAATGCATGTCAACATGCAGATCGGATATTTTGAAAAAATAGGCTACGGCGGAGTTTGCCTACGCATTTGCGATGATGCAGGTGATAGGTGTAAAAGGCTTTAACAGGAGAATCAGATGTTACCCAGTGAAATGTTGCGAGCTTGCTTTATGTTTTGATCATTTCTATGACTGCTGGGCCTGCATGCTTTCGTAGCGCTGCACGCACATTTGCTTTTATTTTCGTAGCCTTTTCCATGGTGCGTATGCGGATCGCCCAAGACAATTGCCAGGTAGTGAGTGGTGTAAACAAACGGAATCGAAACAAAACCGATATCATTCATGCTCAAAACAAGATGTAAACACGCAATTAAACAAATTAGATATGGGCCTCAAAATCCGATCCATATCCGATCTGGGCAACAAGACCTGCAGTGTAAACCCTTACGAAAAAGAAGTTTATTCAAGTGTGCTATTAGTATACTTCTTCTAAACTAAAAATAAGAGAGTATACTTTCAGTTTACTTTTGATGTACTTATCAGAGATATACTTAGCAAAGTAATACTTAAGTATATAGCTTATACTGAAAAGTGCACAGAAAAGTCTAAGTATCTTTGGCTAATACTTGTACCTAAACTTTTGATTATTGTACTTTTCTTGAGTATATCTCAAAGTATTAAAATATTCATGCTTAATGTTCAAGTATACTGGCTTGCAGTTATGCTACTATCAAAAGAATAAGCACATTAAAATATTTTTACCATACATATTGGCTTCTTTTAAGTATACTGCACTATATTTTTTACTCAGTTTTTACTGTCTCATGGACTTGCATATTCCACATGTACGTTTGCAGTAACAAGTCAGCTTTGGGGCAGCATAGCAAATAGCACGTGGGTGGAGCTGAATTGATTTTTATGCAGTGTTATTAACCCACACAGAAACAGATAAACATTTGTCTGATTTTATTTGAGAACAAATTTGACAATTATTCCAGTCTTGACAGACTTGATACATACTCTTACAAAAAAAGTATACTTCAGGTTTAAGCAACATAAACTGAAAGTACCCATCTAGTTTACATCTAAGTTTTATTTTGTACTGCAAGTACACTACAAGTGAACTTTTAAGTATACTGTGACTTAACTAGTTGTATACCTCTAGCATACTTTTCAATTTATGAAAGTATACATTTAAGTATACTGCAAGTAAACTTACAGATATACTGCTAGTTTATTAGTTGTATACTTCTAATAAACTTTTCAGTTCATGAAAGTATACTGTGAAGTATACAGCTAGTAAACTTCAAGATGAACTATTAGTTCACTAGTTATACTTCTAGCACAATTTCTAGTTTATAAAATATAATTTGCAGTATACTGCAAGTAAATTTACAGATATACTGCTAGTTTATTAGTTATATACTTCTAGCAAACTTTTCCATTCATGAAAGTATACTGTGAAGTATACTGCTAGTAAACTTAAAGATGAACTATTAGTTCACTAGTTATATACTTCTAGCACAATTTCTGGTTTATAAAATATAATTTGCAGTATACTGCAAGTAAACTTACAGATATACTGCTAGTTTATTAGCTATATACTTCTAGCAAACTTTTCAGTTCATGAAAGTATACTTTAAAGTAAACTGCTAGTAAACTTAAAGATGAACTATTAGTTCACTAGTTATATACTTCTAGCACCATGTCTAATTTATAAAAGTATACTTTGAAGTATACTGAAAATAAATTCAGTTGTACTTCAGCTTCACTTGTTATAAACTTCAAGCCAACTTTTTAGTTCATGAAAGTACACTTTGAAGAACTCTGCAAGTAAACTTATAGGTAGACTACAAGTCCACTAGTTCTATACTTCAAGCCCTATATAGTTTAAATTTAGTTTTAAACTTTCAGGGAGCTAAAAGTTTTTTTTTTTTTTTAAACTGCAAGTATACTTCAAAGTCTTCTTGAAGCTAACTTAACATCATACTCACAGCTTATGATTATTGCAATCTAAAATATATTACTGTTGCTATTCAGATATTACTTAACATTAGTAGACGGGAGGTTACCTCATGTACTCTACTAGTAGTACTAGTACAATGCTTAAGTGCATTCTGCTTTAATTTACAGATGAAGGTACTTACAAGAATTTACAATGAAACACATACTCAGGATTGAGAGCAAAATTGATTCCTTTATAAAATAAATTTTCAAACACAATATTGTATTGGATGCCAAAGTATAAGAACACAGCAATGGCAACTCTTATTGAAATCCCAATTCAAAACAAAAAAAATACCTCTTTCTCTCATATGGAACCAGAAATATGCATAAAATACTAATTAGCAATGCCTTCAGCCTGACCAGTAGGCTGAAGGACTCAAGCAAAGGCTGATAAAATATTTCCAATGAGTACACTGATGAGCTGTTTTTTGGTTAATGGAGTTCTCTATCACAGTCAAAAAATATGACCGACTAAAGAAAAGATGCAGCAGTGCTATAATACTTGAAAGATTCTGTTTAATAAATGATTTAAACATTTTTAAACAAGAGTGTGGACATCAAAGCCCTGCATATTGTACCTGTACCAAACATTGCTATCTAGCTGGCCATTATGTGCAGATTCACAGATAAATGTAGACAGTATTTTCAAACATGAGATTAAGAAGACTGGAACTTCAGTGCTATCTGACATAGTGACAATGAAATGTCTGTACAAGTTTTATAACTAGCAACCATACCACTATTTGATCTGCACTGTGTGGTTGAAGCTAAGCAGGTGTAGGCTTGGTTTGTGCTTGGATGGGAGACCACCTGGGAAAATAAGTTGCTAGAGCAGGTGTTGGTGGGCCAGTAGGTTGGGATCCTCCCTCTGGCGGAATAATACTCAATACTCCAGTGCAGTGATAAGGATGTTGTCTGTCTGATGAGATGTGAACCTGAAGTCCTGACTCACTGTGGTCATTCAACATCCAATGACACTCTTTAAGTTTCCTTGCAGTATACCTCACAGTATACTTTCATGAACTGAAAAGTTTACTAGAAGTATACAACTAAAAACTTGCAGTATACTTAAATGTATACTTTCATAAATTGAAAAGTATGCTAGAAGTATACAACTAGTTCACTCACAGTATACTAAAAAGTTCACTTGTAGTGTACTTGCAGTATAGAATAAAACTTAGATGTAAACTAGATGGGTACTTTCAGTTTACTTTGCGTAAACTTGAAGTATACTTAAAAGTATACTTTTATAAACTTAAAAATGTTCCAATTTAGTCCGAAGAACTATTAAATTAGTATACTTTCTAGTACACTACAAGTACATGGTCCGCAGTATACTTGCTATATTTATACTTATACTCAAGTATACTTAATAAAATGAACTTCAAGTATACTACTTTTTGCTAAGGGAATCCAGCCTGAGAGACACCAATTTGTGTCACATTTAACCGGCAGTGTAAATCCAGCTCATGTACATCCTCAAAACATCTCCATACATTGAGCCAGTCGCAAGGAACCTCAGTGTTATGGCAACCTGTAAAACATTTAAATAAATAATATTGAGTATTTCTTCATATTTTGAGGAATATATAGCGTATAAAAATAAATAATTTTACAAGTTTTCAAATATTTCACAAAAAAAGTTTCTGTCAAAACCTTACCCTCAATACATAGGTGATTCCATGTGAACATGCACTTCCTCCACCAGCTAGATCTGTGTTTGACAAACGTTCAGCAAGCATTTCAACTGTTGATTTGTTAACCCTATATCCATCTATGAACGATCTGTCCGGAAATTCAAGGATAGGATCTATCCTCTGTCTGAATTTTCTCTCTTCACGCTCTTCTCTTTCTATACCTGCCGTATGGCGAACGCCATTGTTCCTTTTAGATCCCCATACACAACCCCAATTCCGAAATAGTTGGGACAAAGTGTAAATTGTGAATAAAATCAAAATGCAATGACTTTCAAATCACACCAGCTAGTATTTTATTCACAATAGGACCGAGATAACATAGCAAATGTTGAAACAGAAATTTTACAATTTTATCCACAAAGTGAGCTCATTTCAAATTTGATGGCTGCTACAGGTCTCAAAATACTTGGGACAGGGGCCTGTTTACCATGTTGTAGCATCCCCTCTTCTTTTTAACACAGAGTGGAGACGTCTGGGCATTGAGGAGACAAGTTTCTTGAGTTAAGCCATTGGAATTTGATCCCACTCTTGTTTAATACAGGCTTCCAGCTGCTGGAGAGTTTTGGGTCTCCTTTGACGGACTTTTCGTTTAAATATGCGCCAAATGTTCTCAATCGGTGAAAGATCTGGACTGCAGACAGGCTAGTTCAGCATGCGGACTCTTCTACTACGAAGCCATGCTGTTGTAATAGCTGCAGTATGTGGTTTTGCATTGTCCTGCTGAAATGCACAAGGCCTCCCCTGGAATAGATGTCGTCTGGAGGGGAGCATATGTTGCTCTAAAACCTTTATACACCTTTCAGCATTCATGGTGCTTTTTAAAACATGCAAGTGTCCCACACCATATGCACTAATGCATCCCCATACCATCAGAGATGCTGGCTTTTGAACTGAACGCTGATAACAGGAGGGGTGGTCTTTCTTCTCTTTAACCCGGAGGACGCGACGCCCATGATTTCCATCAAGAATGTCAAATTTGGACTCGTCTCACCACAGGACACTTTGCCACTTTGCTACAGTCCATTTTAAATGAGCCTTGGCCCACAGAACACGGCGGCGCTTCTGGATCATGCTCAACAATGGCTTCCTTTTTGCATGATAGAGTTTTAGGTGGCATCTGTGGATGGTACAGCGGACTGTGTTTTCAGACAGTGGTTTCTTGAAGTATTCCTGGGCCCATTTAGTAATGTCAATGACAGAATCATGCCGGTGAGTGATGCAGTGGGGTCTGAGGGCCCGAAGATCACAGGCATCCAGTAAAGGTCTTCGGCCTTGTCCCTTACTCACAGAGATTTTTCCAGTTTCTCTAAATCTTTTGATGATGTTATGCACCGTTGATAATGAGACCTTCAAAGCGTTTGCAATTTGACGTTGAGGAACATTATTTTTAAAGTATTCCACAATTTTTTTACGCAAGCCTTCACAGGTTGGAGAGCCTCTGGCCATCTTTACTTCTGAGAGAGTCAGCCTCTCTAAGACATCCCTTTTATAGCCAATCATGTTACACACTTGATGCCAGTTAACTTAATTACTTGCTAAATGTTCTTTCCGCTGATTCTTTTATATATTAATTGCTTTTTCAGCCCTTTTTTGCCTGTGTCCCAACTTTTTTGAGACCTGTTGCAGCCATAAAATTTGAAATAAGCTCATTTTCTGGATAAAAATGTAAAATGTCTCAGTTTCAACATTTGAAATGTTATCTACGTTCTATTGTAAATAACATATCAGCTCATGTGATCTGAAAGTCATTGCATTTGGATTTTATTCACAATTTACACTTCGTCCCAACTATTTCGGAATTGGGGTAAACACTCGTAAATATATGACAACTCTCGAGTCCTCTTATTTCTTATCCTAAATATACAATGTTCGTAGGCATACGAAACTGTGAAACGCTTTACGAGTCCATTTTTACGAGTTTGTAAGTCTCTGATCTCTGTGAAACACTCTTAGCTACGAACTCGTAACTTCCTCAATATAGTAGGGGAGACTGGGTCTAGTTGTTACACGTCCACGTTGTTACATTCTAAATAGTTCCGATAATAAAACACAGACGGCGCTCTAATTTTTCCTGCTGCTCCGCGAAAGTGACCCACGTCTTTACGTGACAGAAGGACGTTTGTCGAAAGTCGCAGGTTAGTGTTTCAGAAAAATGCTCGAAAACGTAACTTTCTTGGTGTTTGGGAGATTTCGATTCACATCAAGTGTAATTGATACATACCCGAGATTTTCTGGATTATGAGAGGAAGACATTAGCCACTGTGTCATGACACACCCATGTAAAGATTGCACTGGAACATTTCAAAATGTTGGGACAATTTCTCACTTGTAAATTCACTTTCTTGTAAAATATCTGACTTAACACTTGTCCCGATATGAGTCAGAGCATAGGGGAGGCCGGGTCTAGTTGTTACACTTTTTCTTTTAACGGCTGTAGAATTGACATTATCAGGTTTTTGTTATCAATATGCACTGTAAAGATAGAAAGTTTATTAGACTACATGACTGATCTGCATCAACCCCTATATTCTGCGCATGCGTAGTGCTGGTGAGGAAAAAATAGACCCCTGTCACCTGTAACAAACTACCCTATATATCGGATTGTTTGTTACAGAAGGGGTAGTTTGCTGCAGGTTGTGGGGCATTTTGTCACACTAAGAATTTGCTTAAGTGAGACGTGTTTCCCGATTAAGTAGGCAAGTTAAGGGGGATGCCTTACTACTATTATCCCTCGAAGCCACAGTAAGGAACCTCTTTAGTCATTCTCTAATGGCATTGCCACGTTTCGTTATTCGTTTGTAATTTCAAGGCATCTTCCTGAAATACAAAAAGGTAGAAAGTCATTCAGTGAGGTAATTTGATCTTGCCCAAGTTGTTACAGGTTTTGGGGCAAGTTCTTACTGTAACAACTTGGGTGTATCAACTAGTCCATCAGCAACCCTTCGCCATTGTCCCGACATTTTGAAATATTCCAGTGCAATATTTACATGGGTGTGTCATGACACAGTGGCTAATGTCTTCCTCTGTCATAATCCAGAAAATCTCGGGTATGTATCAATTACACTTGATGTGAATCGAAATCTCCCAAACGCCAAGAAAGTTACTTTTTCGAGCATTTTTCTGAAACACTAACCTGCGACTTTCGACGTACGTCCTTCTGTCACGTAAAGACGCGGGTCACCTTCGCGGAGCAGCAGGAAAAATTAGCGCGCCGTCTGTGTTTTATTATCGGAACTATTTAGTATGTAACAACATGGACGTGTAACAACTAGACCCGGTCTCCCGTGAACATAAAATTGATAGAAAGCAAAACTTCAAGTCTGAGTTGGTAATTAATCGGAAATATGGAGCTGCAAAATGTTCAGTGACTGAGGTTAATTAATTACTAAGGCCGCATAACACAACGGAGGGTTTCCCTTTCGAGAGCAACTGTGCGGAACCTGCTTCACAGTTTTCGAGTTTGTTTTGTGTGAAACTACCACTCAATCACCTAAGGGCAACAAATGGGCGTGACGTCAGTATCTTTGCTTGTTCTGAATTTGACTTAAAGGACATTTGTCCGGTGGGTGTCAGTCCAACTGTGAGTGGCAGCTGCCGTGACGTTGTCCCTCAGTCTCCACTGGAAACCAATAAAACTACTCCAGCCGCATTTACGGACCATTGTACATGTCGAGCGGATCACTTCAGCTATCCTTACATGAGCGTCGCTTATTTGGAAAGGGAAATTTCTAAAGCCTAAAGGATATTTCAATAATCGTTGATGACTTCGGCTGTATTTAAAACTTTACGACGCTGCACATTTTGCTGTAGCCTATTAATTGACATAACCAATTATAATGAGATGAGTACAGGAGGGTAAGTAAGTGTTCAGTCCAAGACCATGCTTCTGTGGTGAAACGATAAGGCTAGCATATGTGATAACTTGAGGCGGAAAGTGCGCTACATCTCTCGCGGCTAGACGAAATCCTCTTGCATGGGCGCAGGAAGGAAGCCGCAAAGGCAAAGCAGTCGCACCACTCCTAGTATAATTCCAGCCAACTAGGGTATCAGCCCAATGGATGACCACTTTTCCTCTAAATTGTCACCTCTCGTGGACTACGCAGCCGGTGCCTTCCTCATGGTTGTAGGTAAGCATGCACTTTTGCGACTGCTGAAAGTCTAATCCCTGAATGATGGATATTACTAAAATTCGATTGAGTTTTCGTTAAATTACGGTATTCTTACCGACGTTACTATTACCCTGCGTGAAAACACACTTGCTTAGAAAATATGTTTTAATTGTAAGTTTATTGCAGTTTTGTCGACTGCCGGTTGTAGTGTAGAGTTGGACTCAAACTTTTGAGTGTGTGCGCGCGCGTGTGTAAGCAAGGTTGTCCTTACGAATGCACTATCAAATTTTAATCTGAAACGGCTTGTTTGTGTATAGTTGAGGCTCAGGGATAAGAGCTTTTGTGTGTGTGTGTGTGTGTGTGTGTGTGTGTGCGCGCGCGCTCAGATGTATCTGGAATGCGTGTTATGAGGTGTGTTTGTGAAAAGCAATGAGCATGGCTGTTTTGAATATTTTAATGGCTTTTTATATGTGGGGTCATATTAGAAGGCAAGAGCAGGGTGAATTGTCCATTGCGATGATCTCTCTCCACAGATATTATCTCTAGCTCCACAGGCACTTCTTCAATAAAGGAACTGTTGTTTTGTGATGTAATATTTTGAAAACATTAAAGTTAAAAATTATATATTGGAGCGGGACGGAGGAGTGTATATCTCTTGATATTTTAGCTGCAGTATTATGTGTAGCTAATCTTGTCATGGCTTTCTATAAGCTCTTGAGCACTTTTCAAAGGACAGAAACGTTGAAATCTAAAATAACGAAATCAGATCATTTTACCGCAAAGTTCCACTCTTTGTGTTCCAAGTTTACAATACATGACAAAAAAAAAGATAAATTTACTCATAAAATGGATTACTTTCCTCATTGACTATGTGCAAATTTTGGCTCATGAAACATGACAGACATGACATAAATGACAAGAAAAACAATGTCCAAGTTGAGTTTCAACCTACATATTGAGTTGCAAAGGTAATATCTATTCTTAGAGATAGTGTTATCATTGTCAGTTCATACATTTTTCATTGTCAAGTTGACTCATTCAGTTTCTCCTCCATCTCAATAAAATTTGAGGATTCTGAAAATGAATCACTGGAGCAAGACAGAAAATAACTCAGCTGTTCTGAGGTCATTTCACTTGTAGACATCTCTATGTTGGTATCATCTGAAAAATGTAACTATTTAAAAGCACATCCTGACAGTAACCTGAGAGTATCACTTGTCATGTAACATGACGGACATACAGACAGCAACAGGAGATAAATGTATGTGCTAAAATTGCGGATGTTTGTTGTAATTTCCACAGAAAAAAATAGACAGTGAAGTCAAGAGACTGATACCTCAAATTTTTTCACACTTGGATAAATCAACCAAAGTGATCGTTTAGTTTGTTGACGGTGGGGGAGGGGTTGTCTTCATTTTGTCGAGCGGGGGGGTGCGAGATACTGTTTATTTATTTATTTAAATATCTTAAATGGGGGGGCACGAGATGTCCGTGGGGGGCACGTGACCTCTGCCCCCCTTCGCGTTGCCACTGGCTTTCTGTTCAACATATTTCTGTATCCTTACCTCTACGTTTCTGCTGAGTTTCGTGCAGTTATAGTTATATTCTTATATTATAGACATTGCGCTGAATTTAAAACAACATTCACGTAATCTATAAAGACTCGGCATCTGTCATAATTATGCGCTATTTCAATTTCTGGTGTCACGTAACTTATACAAACCCAGATGGACACAATTCTGGGTGGGTTTCTTGATAACGTTGGATTTCAGGATTAACTAGTGTTTTTAAGAGATTCTTAAGCAACGGACGTTCTCTTGTTACGTTGGTTAGCTTAGAGCAGGGGTTCCAAAACTCGGTCCTGGGGCCTCCCTACATGTGTGCTGTTTTTGCTCCACCCTGGTTTGCAATCACAGGATTTTAAGAAGCTGTTAATTTGTCTTAATTAGGTGCATTTTTGTTCAGAGCAGCAATTTATCCTCTCTTGACAAACACTATTTTGACAGATATGCATACAAACAGTGAGGAATAAATTCCTCATCCACGTTGCAATATATGAGTAATAACTGCATAAAAAGAGGGAAAAAATGAACCCAATCAAAGGAAAAAAAATCAGTGGGTTCCTAATTGGTGAAACAGTATGCACATGGTTGCAAAAAGTAACAATTAACTAAACAAGCAAATGACTCAGTCAAACCTGTTTTATGTTATGTTTTTGTGATTGAGTGCAAGGCGCAAATTATTTTGAAAGAATTCTAATCACCTGTCTTCAGCAACCTAATTTGGAGGTTACTGATTTTCCCAGTACCTGATTTGATCTGTTTAAAAATGTTATCACCTGAAATTGCTCGTCACAGGGGAAAAAAAAAAAAAAAACTTTATATGCCATGGTCTTTTATTCTTCATGGCACAAATGGATATTTCTATTAAAATTTGGCTTAAAACCGCAAATAACATTTTTAACACAAAATACACCCAATTTGGACAAATTAACAGCTTGTTAATGTCCTATGATAGCAATTATGGTTGGGACAAAAACCAGCATACACAGGGAGGCCCCAGGACCGAGTTTGGAACCCCTGGTTTAGAGCGAACTAAAGAGACGCTTTAGTTACGAACGTGTTTGGGAAACCCACGTTACTTTAAGAACGATCGTAAGAGTCATTTAAAGAGGTTATTTGCGTTAAGAGGCTTTTGGGAAATCCACCGCTGTTCAGTTACGTGAAATGAGTATTTCCGAATAATGAAAATTTATAATGCTTCAAGCCTACCTATGAGATTCAACAAGTGCATATTTATCAAGACACAATTTTCAGAACGATTCTTGAAGTTAGGGAAAACTATAATTTTTAAGAACTTTCACGTAATCCCCTCAGACTTACATCCATCTGTTATGATTTCTTGAACATCGGAAATAAATCTGCCGGTAAAAACCTTCTACATAAGAGTCCAGGATTGTAGCAGGTTACCACCATAACGACAAGTAAATAATGTCATTACAAATCTAACTTTGCAAATATATCTTAAAATGAAGTGAATTATGCTACATTACCTTCTAATGATCGGAGGAAGATACTTTCACGTAACTTGTCTTTTTCACGGAACACCCTTGACAGACGAAACATGATCTGTGATAATCCGTGTCTTACCAGATGTCGGCAATCAGCAAAGGTCGCCGTGCATGTGCCAGGTTACCAGTAATTTATTAATATGAACTGTGACATATTTTGAGGTTTAATTTACCAGAACTGGCCAAGTTTCACCATTCACATAACATATGATTTTCCTGACAGACAAACGAGGCGTCTAGAACAAATTCTCTTATTTTCAAATGCGCGAGGTAAACACTACCGTCTTTTATTGATTTTTTTTTCTTTTTTGGGGGGGGGATATGGATCATTCATTACGTCTTCAAAATAATTTTGAAAGCTGAAATTCCTCATTTTGGAGAGCGTTCTGAAGGAAGCTAAAGTTCATTTAATTAACAAGAATCTGACAGATGGTTACGTGAGATATCCCGAGAAAAGAGGCATTGAATTTGCAAAATTGAAAATGAGTACAAACTAGGAATGATTTTTAAAGCCAACTTTCTTTTTTAATGTCTGTCTGTGTAATAATTTGAGTGATAAACCAAGTATTAACAAATATACAGCAATGCAAGAAACGTATGGTTACAGTGTCCATTTTCTTGGGGGTAAAGATGATTATTTCTTGCGCACATTTTGTTATTTTAAAGAAAACATGACTCCTATTTAGTTGCAATTGTTATTTTATTAAATTTACATTTAATATTCTTCTGGTTCTAAAATAACGATTTTACTTTCAGGTGGAAAAATAAATTCCAAAAGTGATCATGAGCAAATAAGGAGCTAGACACTGCCAAAATTTACGTAATTTGCTGTCAGGGGCTAATTGTCTCAATGGGTTTGGGGAGAGCTGTCTTATAAATTGACACAAAACTTGGTCAAAAATCTGTGACATATTTGTGTATGCTAGTGGGTTTCCGATGGTAATATTGAATGTCATTGTAAATTGATTATTATATGTACATTTTTCGGATCACCATTATGTGTATATAATTCTGTGGAAAAAATATTCCCCCGTTCCCGATTGGTGCTATTTTCATACATTTTTCATGCAATGAAAAGCCCTCTATGTCATTTTCAGCAAATGTATTCAGTGCGTTGAAAAGCACCCTGGTCTTGATCTTTAGGGGAGACCGGGGTTTCTTCGGCCACGGGGTTAGGTTTGTCACCCCAGTTTCTTTCATTGCAAACGCACTGACGGGAAAACGAAAATGTACAAATTATGTGACATCCCAGCGACGTTATCTCTTGGAAGAAGAAGGACTTGTAGTGTCATGTAAGTGTTTTCTGCCTAAATAACAGAATTTTGACCCAAATGGTAAACTTTAAGTTTCTGAAAGAAATGCGTCTAGTTTCTTTGAAGACAAAAATTTCCACGGTGTTTTTAATGTTTCATAAACGTATGTAACTAGAGTTATTAAGAACACATAAGATAAAGGCCTGCTGCGATCATGAGATGAGAAATGCGGCCTGATTTCCAAAATGGGAGCACGGGGCTACAATGGCCAAGCAGCATGGGGTTAGTTTGTCAGGGTGCTGAAGTTGCCCCGCTTGTAGGTCTTGTGTTAGGCCTATATTAAATTATTCCAAAGTCAAATATAGGAGCCGATTTATTGTTTTTCAGACACCTATAGTGTCTCAATAATTCTAATATTTGCATTTATTTTATGTTTATGATAGAGGACCCATTAGGGCCTTTGTTTGGAGGACACAAGTATGAATGTGTAAGGGTTTGCTCCTTGCAGCCCCTCCCCTTTCTCATTCTTTCACCTCCACCTTAATGGGCCATAGCTGGAGCCCATTATAGTGGAGGTGTTGCCAGAGTATTTAGGGTTGGCAGGTGACAGCCTTGGGGCCTCTGCATTTCATTCCATTCCTTTGTCAGTGGGAATGTTTGCTGCTCCTCTTTAGTGCCTTGGTCCTTACTCGTCATCCAAAGGTGGAGAGGAGTGGGTCCAATGCTTCTCATGCAAAGGGTGGGCACATGAGGACTGTGCAAATGTCAGTGGGCTTGCCTACATGTGTCATAACTGCAACTCTGATGGTGATTTTGCATAAATCATAGCTTGTGTTGGTTCGTTGTAAAAATAAAACAGTTCTCACCATTTCTGTTATGAGAATATTTTTCAGCTTCAGCTGATTGCCTACTATGACGATTTTACCCCACCCATCTGAAGAAGTAACCCCAGGTATGGGGTTACTTCGGCATGTTTGTGATATATTGAAAATTGCATATTGTGACGTAATATATGCTATACTGAGATTGTATCAAGACAAGTTTTGTAGGTGACATTCTGCACTACACATATACCATAAAGGTATTTCTCTAAGTTTAAAGAACAAAGAGTTATGGAGCCAAATACAAAATCATGACAAGGTAACCCCGGTCTCCCCTATACTGACACCCACTGACATGGATGTAAAACAGCATGATTGTACCTCACCATCTGCAAGGCGAAAAGTTTAAATAATTCAAATCACCGCTGTTATCCCACACTGTAAACCATGATATTGTGGTGAACTTGTGATATTGTGTTTTGTGGAAACTGATTACCTCAAACAAATTGTGTAGGCCAACTTAATTGCATGGTGTGGAAGGTACTTAAAGAAAATAAGGTATTTAAGTTTTTTTTTTTTTTTTAAGAGCTGTGAACACAAGATAATTAAGTTGGCATACTCAGTTTTTTTAAGGTAATCGGTTTCCACAAAACATTTGAGTTCATCGCACTTGTCAGGGTTTACGTGCAGGAAAGTGATATCAGAATCATTTTCAAGATTTTTGTTGCCCTAGTTTCAACTTTTTTCACAGCAGCAGCTTAGTTGAAAACAACCAGCATGGATGCTGTTGGCATTTTAGAAACCTTCTCTGACACCTCTTCGTTTGTCTGATAACATCAGTAAGCATTTCTTACCTCATGTTATCATTCACAACGTACCCATGGCCAAAATTTTGCCTCAAGGCTTTGTTGTTTGTAATCATTATTCCTTATTTCAAAAGAAATGGCTAAAATAATGAGCAATAAAGTTGAGACCAGTGGGCCATCAGAAGGAAACATTGCAAATGAAGTGAGTGTAGCAGAAACAGTCCCAGGGCCTAAAGCCGTATCCGGTTGGGATTAAATTTCCAGTACTATTGCAGGGCCTCAGTGATTCATTTTCTGGTAAGATGACTCAATATTTTATGAGGATTTGAACAACAAGGGTTTAGTGGAACTAGTTCAGGCAGGAATTTCGGGGCATTCTACATCATCTATGCAGTTGTCTGCGCCAGCAAGAGTACTCCAATCACAGAGCGGAAACCGCAAAGAACCTATTACGTTGGTCTATTTAAGCACAATCAGCATGAACACTTTTGCTGCTCAATCTGATGCCTCACATGCAAGGTGAGAAATGTGTTTTGCTTGCCACCTCCACCCCAGCCTCCACCTGTTTGGTTCCGCTCTGTCTGACAGTGGGGGGATTCTTAAGTTCTGCTCCCTGCCTAATTTTGTTGTTGTTTAGTATGTTCTTGCTATGCATGGTAGAGAGCACCTCCAGAGCAGAACCTTTTGCCAAACTCAAATGTCATTACATCTACATGTTAATAAATGTGTTCAGTCTTAATACATGAGTTTACCTGACTGAACCTGTGGTTATTTTTTACAGTGCATTTCACAGCAGGTAAAGGACACAAGAAAAAGTGAGCTAGATGGCAAATTCGGACAGGACTAAAAAAGCAGAAATTCTCCGGAAAATATTACGTTACCCCCCCAGTAAACCCAATCACTTCAGAATAGTACAGAGGTCATAAAAATTACTGAATGTGTTACACATCTATCCAGCATAAAGCAAGGGACTATGAAGACATCTGTTGTGCATGAGATGTCTTGGACTTTTTGGGCATGACTGTTCCAAACTCTACAACATGGTGATTTTTCATTGATTTTGTTGATCCAAATGGAAATTTGTCACATTTGGTGTGAAAATAAGGCTAATTAGGCACAGGAATCCTGACAGGATATCCAGCAACAACTTCAGGCAATGATCATGCACCTGCAGCTTATAGTGCAAGTTTAGGAGATCTTGCTGGATAGCTCAGCTAATCTTCATCTGCGAAGGTTCATTAGTTGTTTGAACATGGCGGTCTCTTATTTAAAGCAATTTCACTCTTTATTTCAGTATTTATTTATTTATTTGCAGAAAATCACGTAACCCTTAAATGCCCAACTATAGTGAAAGTTGAAAGAAAAATCTATGTATTCTGTTAATATGTCCTGGGGAGGGGCTAATAACAACCCAACAGCAATTTTTAATTTTTGGTGACCTTTGACCTCATTTTAGTTTTGTGACATATATGTCACTCTAAGTTTCTAGGATATGAAGAGAACTTTTGTCCATCATTGTTTTGGTAGTTGACATATAGCTGAAGTATTAGGCATAGCTTATTTTTCATTAGCTTACCTGTCTACTTTATCCAGTGATGAATGGGTGCTGATCTGTCGTGTGGATTCCACCATGGGGGCGGCCATATTGGAAAGGTTAGCTGGTGCAGCCAGTGTAGTGTCAGTTCCACTTTTATGCATCAGACGGCAGCACTGATGGTCTAAATATGTCACTATGGGCACTAGGTTGCAAAATTTGTGTCAGTGGTTTTGCCAACCCCCAAAATCGTGTGACGGGGCATTTAAGGGTTAATGGAGCTTTAACTGTTTCAGATCTTCAAACAAAATTTTATATATCACAAAGACTACCCGAGTAATCCCAAAATGCAGTTTTAAATGATCATTTCATTTATTGAAGGAAAAGAATCATCCAACGACAACTGGCCCCGTGTGAAAAAGGAATTGCCCCTAAGAGACTCAATCAGCCATGTTGCCAAATTTAAATGATAATGGAATTGATTAAACTCAATGCACCCAGGTTCAATTATTGCCAGCGCCATTGGATCTCAAGATTTCTTTCCAGCAATGTATAGTTGGCTAAAAAAAAAAATAAAAAGCAGCATTCAAGCCTAAGTCCAAAATGCATTCCTGGGCCTTGTTTCCCAATTGCATCTTAAGGCTACAATGATCGTGGATTCCATCATGACGCATTTTACCTTTGTTGAGTGTTTCCGAAAACCATCATAACTTAAGATGCTCTCAGAAATTGTCGTAGATCTACGAGTGCCGATTACCACTCACAGAAAGCTAAGTGCGTCTTAAGACCTGCAGGAGTCCACACAAACTATTATAATTGTAGCCCCTGGACAAAGACAGGCAGCTACTATGGATTCATGCATGTCGTCTCCGCCACCGCTGCCGCCGCGTCCATATCCGCTGGCACTTCCTTGTGGATGCTGTACAGGGTGTAATTTTTGACCGATTACTTTCATATTTGGTATGGACATGTGATATACTTCAATTTTGACACCTATCGATTTTGGTTGCCATGGCGACAGTATTGGCCGAATAATGCACAAAAAAGGGGGAGAAGCAGGCTTTTGGGGGCCACACCCATGTGGGTGTGGCCGACCGGGCTGTCTAGTTTTTTAGCTCATTAGCTTACCGGCCCTATGGGCTGATAAGCTATTGTCGTGGTGTGGCATCCGTTGTCCGTAACATTTTAATCTTTTTTTTTGGCCCGATGAATTTTTGTGTAAATTTGCCATAACATACTACTAGACCATATCGCCAGAGGTTTTTATCGAATTTTTGATTGAGTCATTTTTGTGTCATTTGGCAGAACGATTTTAAAAGGGGGCCGCCATTATGTTTTAGTGGGTTTTATCAATGAGAAAGGGGGTTTAGAATTTAACATTAATATTCAATATCGCGAATGCATATGCTGCGCGTGCCCTAGCAACCTAGTGGGTCATCAGTGACATGACAGCCGCCGTTTACGACATGCTACTGACACGAAGAGCAGCACTTGAAACTAAACTCTAAATTTCCTTAACTGGACGTATGCTTGACGTCTTTTCATATCCTAATGTTTCTCTGGGTACCCAAACATCAATCGATATTTGGCGTAGCTTGAATACAGAATTCTTAATCTCGCCATCCAGACACAAAATGTATGCTGCACACCCTAGAATGTTCCTGAACAAAAAATATTCCTGTTCGTAGTCCGAATCCATGCTGTAAGCTGCCTTTTACCATGGGGAAAGCGAAAGAACGTCTAATTCCCTGCCTTTTCAATAGGATTTGTGCATTTTCTGCCCCACATAGTCTGCAAAGAGCATGCACACTCCAAAACTCGCTTTTTTATGTCCTTAAACCGAAAAGGTCCATTACGCAAACTGCGTAGACCAGAGTCTGATTTTGAGCGGGGGCAATTTTTTTCGGTAAATTAAAAAAATTTCGCCCCCATATCTTGGGGTCATGGTAGCGATTTCTAAGGTTCAGTGGGCGAATTGCCGTCGCCCCTGTGTATTTTTTTCGCTGGTCTAGTGGGGGCGCTGAACTTTAACATTGGGTCTTAAGGAGAATATGCAAGATGTCCTATGGAGGCCAAATGGCTGCAGATGGAGATTTTGTTTGTATTATCAACATATAGGAAGTCATATATGACCTATATTTTGGCAATATTAAATTTGACGACAGATGACTTTGAAAAGTCATACTTGAGGTCAAGAAAAATATTAACAATATTAAAGGATAGGGCTTGAAATTTCAAAAAAATATTTCTCAAAAACTGTTCAATAACTTTTTTTCTAAATCTGGCCATCAGCTGACATTGATACACTTTATATACAGTGCGAATGCCATTTTGATTGAATCTACAGAGGTGGGTCTAGTGGGGGCGCTGTACTTTAACAATGGGGCTTATGGACAATGGGGGAAAATCACCTGTGGAAGCTAAATGGTTGCAGATAGAGATTAAGTTTGTATTATCGACATATAGGAAGTCATATATGACCTATATTTTGGCTGTATTTAAGTTGACCTCAGATGACCCTGGAAGGTCAAACTTGAGGTCAAGCAAAATATTACAATTTTCAAAGGCTTCTAGGCATTTTTTTTTTTTTTAAAGGGGACCTATTATGCTGATCCTTCTTTTAATACATATAAGCAATGTTATAATGTTGGATGTCCATTCTCAACCTCTGAAAAGTTTCTAAACATAAGATACAGGGGTTTTGCCATAATCCAAGAACGTGATTTCGTGAACGTGATTTCCTCTCTGAACAGCTCATCCCGAGATCTGGGTAAAACCTGACATCAGGTTGTGCCGTCCAATTAATACAGACCTAGCCAGAGCTAACCACTGCGCTGGACCTGCCCACACCGGAAACTATTCTAGCAGGCACAAACAACCACGGATCATGCTATGCCTTGGTAGCATCTACACTTTTGGAAATGCAAAAGAAAAACCGCAGATCATTTGAGGTGCAGTTTTGTCAGTATCTCTCTCAAAGGTGATTGTCCGTTTACTTTTGGACGCAAAGAAAAGCACCTATTTCTCTTCCAAAAGACGATGCCACCAGAAATCAGTGGGTAGCTTTTTGTTTGCTGGCAGCAAACAGCCACGGCCAAAGGGAACATTAGCTGTTTGTGCTCAGCATTTCACCAAAGACAGCTTTGTCAATAAAGGATAATTCGACACAGGATAAGCGTTTCAGCTGCTTCTGAAACCTGAAGCAGTTGCATTGATCAAGCGCTCGGAGCCACAAGCTGTAAGTAACAATATAACAGCAAATAATGTAAGTGAAGGTAACATGTTACGGGTGGCTAGCAGGACTGCTAACGATAGTTAGCACTAACAACTGGCCTCAAACGCAAGCTTTGGAAAATATCTGAAGATAAAGCCTGAATCGGTTGCGACTGTCCGTGACTCACAGAAGCTGAAGCTATAAGTTGCTTTTACTGCATAAGCCTACCTAACGTGATAGCCCGTTGAATGTGGCTGTAGCACTACGGCTAACGTAGCCAAGTTACTGTTGCTAATGTTTGTGTCCTAAATATGCAAGAGTAATATCAGGGGAAATTCAACAGAAGTTGTGTGAACATAAAGCTCATTTGAAGCTAACTTTTTATACTTGTTTGTAATTTGGATGCTTGGTACAACTGTCCACGGTAACGGAACTTGCTGTCTGTAAAACCTGTATTGCAAGGGTTTGTCTCTGTGGTTGTTATGACCGCTCGGTTACCAGCTACTGCATGTTAGTTTGCGTGCCGCCGTGCTACTTAAAAATGCTCCTGGCTAACTTATATGCAGTAATTCTGATCGGTATGCTTGTGTTACTTCGGTAAGCATCAATGTGGCAGTTTCATCATAACGTTGCCCGATTGTAGCCACTACAGTTGAAGCTAACCGGAGAGGTGCTGTATGTGTCTGCAAAGTTGGGCTGAAAAGGCTGCAGTTAGACCAGACGTAGGTTTTGCAGAGCTTGGGATACGTGTTTGGGTTTGTTTACGGCTGCTTGTGATCGCTTCACTTATCCATGACCGAGGTCACCTGGATCCTTCACCAATATCTGGGCTAGCTCTCTGATGCTACCGTGAAAGCAATGCGAAACGCACAAGCTATAACGTGTCTGGTATAACAAATATATATTTCTCTGCATTGTCCTAGCATAATTTCATCCCCCTTTAGAAATTGTTCTGGCTAATAAAAAGCTGAAAAATGCAGAGATTGAATAGGAAATTCTTTCCTGTAGAAGTGGTCGATTCGCTAGCTCCACATAAGCAACTGTCCACGCTAATGGAACTTACGGTCTGTAAAACCTGTATTTTGTTCATAACATAACCAGAGCTCTCTCTTGCTGTCGCGTACTATCCATAAAGCTGCTTTCACATTGGACGCGAAACAAATTTTTCGCACGACAGATTACATTCAAAGTCAATGCAAAGACACGAATACACGCATTATGGGCGCATTAAGCCGCTTTCACACCGGACGCAAAACGAATTTTTCGCTCGACAGATTACATTCAAAGTCAATGCAAAGACGTGAATACACGCGTTATGGGCACGTTAAGCCGCTTTCACACCGGACGCAAAACGAATTTTTCGCACAGCAGATTACATTCAAAGTCAATGCAAAGACAATGCATCGACTTTGAATGCAATCTGTCGCGCGAAAAATTTGTTTCGTGTCCGGTGTGAAAGCAGCTTATCGCGCCCATTTCCCGCGAGCAAACGCTGGTCATTCCGAGGCAATAAGTAAACCATTACCAGGGGCAATCTCCGCAAAAAAGGCCGTTTAGCCTGGAGCTTTCGCCCCTCCGTCATATACCAGCGCAGAAGCTGTTTGTTACTCCACGCTAACGACACACCACAGTTATGCACATGAACCAGCAGGTCCTTCTAATACACACCGAAGCAATCCATAAGTTGTTGGTCCACTTTTTGCTGCTCCTCACAGTCCATGTTTCCCTCTAAACTCAGACCCACCGGATTTCTATGGTCTCCGGTCTACACTTGGGTATGTCGACCCGTTCTACAAATGTGTCTGTATGGGGTGGATTCTAGCTTTCCCTCAATCCTACCTATAGAGTAGAAACACCGGTGTACTCGCCATAGTAGCCGTAGGTAGATAGCAAATTCGAGCTTGAGCTGCCAGACTTTCGCACTGCATCCTCCACTTTCGCTGCTGCGTTTATTAGAACAAGTTCATTTCATTAGATCTATACACATGCACTGCTTTGATTTCGGAATTTCCCCGCCGATTCCTTAGCTCAGATGGCAGATGCGTCTCATGTTTCACCCTAGGGAGGCGGACCCGGAAAACTGCGTTCCGCCAAGTCCCGCCCAGCTCCGCCCTCCACAGAGCTGGCCAATCGGAAGAAAGTGGGCAAATGGGGAGGGGGGGCCATAGCGGAAGAGCCACCCAAACAAGGCGTTTCAGGCAGAGACTACAATGGACTACAAATGGTTTTTTTTGGGGATGGCAATATGAGCTAAATAAGGACCCTTTTTTGGACTTTGAATGATCAGGAGTACTCTAGGGGAGTCCAAGATCAAAATATAAATTTGGAAATTTGGTCCCCTTTAATGTGCACATGTTCTTTTTATATTGTCATATTTCACCATGACAACTGATGCTGTTCGTAAATGAAAGTGGTGATTCATGGAACTTGAATGGTTTTTTTTTAAATTATGCATTAACTAAAAATGAACAACAATTATAGACATCACAGCAATAATAATAATTACATAAACAAGGACAAGAAGAAAAAGATGGAATTACAAAAAAGATATAGCCTATATGCACATTTCAGCAAATTGAAGTATTATTTTTGAAGAACTTTTAAAGGACAATGAAGGTAACACATAAGGGTGTCGCTGTGATGGTTGTTGCAACTGGAGTGCTGATCACAATATAGCACAGCCACATAATGTAAAATACAACCATTTTCTTGGATGCACGATCATATCAATTTCCTTGCATTGAATTGAAATGTCATCCTCCTTTTACAGCTCCATTTGGTGTAGGTAGCCCTGTATTTTTTCTGCTATCTTTCTCTGCTATCTTTTGTTGTTTAACATGACAGTAAATCAGCTGAGTGTCAAATTGATCAGCTGACATAGCGCACAGTTCACTAGCAAATCCGATCCTGCCGCAAAGTAGGAGAGGTTTTAAATATGAAGGCGGTAGAGAGTAAAGAAAGCTGCGAAACTTGGGAAGTACACGAGTGACCTGAGGAATATAATATTTTAACTCTTTGTTAAAGAAAGCTACGGTGGAAATTGCTTAAGGCCACGTTTCACAGTTTGGGTACTCACCATCTGAGGGAATTGGAGTGAGATGCTTTACACCCGATAAGATCTGTCTTTTGTCTTTTTTTCCACTGGGTTTTTCTTTTTTGTTGACCTGACTTTTTTTGTATTTTTTTTCTGGTTGAAGATCATTCTCTTGTTGTTTTGCTTCAATATGGATTAATTTAGGATCTTCCGTTGGTGTATGGATGGTTTTCATTTTTTTCTCCAGGATTGCGAAAATTTTGTGTTGCACATGGGAAAGAACTGGTTTCACTAAGTACCCACTGTCCCCAAGGAAATGCCAGCGATCAGGGTTTTTTGTTGTCTTTTGACCATCACGTTCCACACCTTGTTATGGTGATTTTCTGTGCAATGTCTTCCCAAATGATGGCTTTAGTTTTATTAGTAAGGCTACCTTTCAATCTGTTGAATAAAGTGACTTTGTTTGCCTCCATTTCATCCAACATTTTGCTTCATCTGGATTAAGACCCAACTTTGTAGGCTGTTGTTTTCTTTCTAAAATTTGAGCCAATGCAAAAAAAAAAAAAAAATGCCCGGATGTAGCAGTCAAGCCCCATTTACAATGCTTTATGGGATAGTTCGGTGGCCAAGTTGCTTCTGGTCTTGCGCATTGGCAGGAGAGAAGTTGCATTAGCATGCATTGTTACAGATACTTGACCATACGATACCGATTATAGAAGCCATATTAATTCTTCATGCGTCTAGTACTTTTTCTTGCGTTTTTTTTAGCGTTTTTTTCACTTGTAGTTTCTCAAGTATAGCTCAATTGTTGTGCCATTTCGCAAGCTGCACACCGAAAGTGCGGCAGTCCGAAAGTGTAAGAAATTTTGGCAAAAAAGCCAACACTGGGTATTTTTTTTGTATTGGCAATTGCTGTAATTGTTTTGAATGTTTTCTCGAGGACGCAGAATTTTAGATTCTCTGTGTAAACCTTCATATACTATGCATGATAATTTGATTACAGAGTGACAATACCTGAATGTGCCACCCGCCAGAAATATGAGAACTATGCAAGGTTTGGTTCTTATTTTGTACTTAAGGCCAAGAGACAAATCAATCTATCGACAATGGGGAATAGTGAGCTGAGGAGGAAGAGGGAACATACCTTTAGACAAATGACTGGTTTTGACGAGTTGACAATTAGTCATTTAAATTAATGATATTTGAACTTGGAAAACATTATTTAACATTATCAGCTACGGTCAGTTATCCTCTTGCAGGTAAGATAAAAAAATAAAGCCAGTTATACCAACGTTAAGTTGCATTTCAATCGATGTTACTGGATTGTGGATTCTTGTCGCAAGTCTCCGTTTTCTTTATTGCAATTTAAACAATGAGGAAGAGCAAAAGCAAGATAGTTGTCCATCTTTTTCGAAAAGTGAATAAAACTTTTTTCCTGAATTGTACTATTTGCTGGCTGCAGCAATGCATTAAAATGGAAGCTATGCATTTAACTGCCGATGGATCATTCATATTATTGGAAAACTGGATCACAGAGAATGACAGGAAGCAACTCAACAACTCAAGACTACGAGTTACAAGGATTTTTTTTAGCTCTCATTTCACCTGAGCAGCCATCACTGGCATGTCACCTTTATTTTCTATACTATGCTTCCACTGTGTAGTATGTTTCATTTATTCTTACTATTGTATGTATATTTTATTTTGTTTTGACTACTGGCACCCCTGACTGCCAATGCTCAAAAAATTCTTTAAAAAATTTAAAATATATATCTATTCATAGAGAAACTCTAAAAACCAATGTGAAAAATACTGTACAATATTAATGTTCCAATGAAACTTACGAAAATCATTTACTGATTTAATTAAAAATCAGTTACCTCTAAATCAAGGTTTCACAATTAATGGCACCCTTAAAGATTATTGTAAATAACATTTATCAAAGATAAACCAAGTATTAAATTCCACTTATTTCAGTTTTATCTAAGTATTAAGGGACTATATTGAGCCATTAAATCACTTCCTGTTTCACTAGGGTAGAAAAATGAGGTAACACACATACAATAACCTTGGTCATCCAACACCATGAAGAAAACTTAATAACTGTCAATCAAAAGAGGCAGATGGTCATAGACATTCATAAATCTGGTTCTGGCTACAACAAGATTCACTAATGATTGAATATGCCACTTAGCACTGTCAGGGCAATTATAAAGAAGTCCAAAGATAGGGAACTGTTGAAAACCTCAAGGGTAGAGGACACAACTGTATTTTATCCCCAAGGATACTGAGGAGGATGGTGAGAGAAGCAACAAAATCTCCCAGAACTCCTGTGGAGGAATTGCAGGCCTTGGAGGCATCTTGGGGTCACCAGGTTTCATAAAGCACCATCAGGCGCCACCTCCACGACCACAGGCTCTTTGGAAGGGTTGCCAGCAAAAAACCTTCTCTGACCAGTGGACACAGAAGCAAGCGCTTGGAGTTTTCCAAACATTATTTATATTATGACTGGAACAAGGAGCTATGGTCAGACGAGACCAAAATTGCACATTTTGGTCAAATAAAGCATCGGCATGTTTGGCGTCAAAACAGAGATGCATACAAGGTGAAGCACCTCATACTCATGGTTAAATATGATGGTGGGTCAGTCATGTTTGGAGCTGTTTTAATTCAAGAGGTCCAGGGGGACTGGTTAAGATGAACGGCAGAATTCCACCAGGTATCAGCTTATTTTGGCTGACAATCTGGTTGCCTCTGCCAGAGGGCTAGGACTTGGCTGTAGGTGGACTTGCCAATTAGACAATGACTCGAAGCATACCTCAGGATCCACATAGAAATGGTTCTGTGACAACAAAATCAAATCAGTGTTCTGCAATGGCCACCTCAGTCGCCAGACCTCAATCCAACTGAAACCTGTGGGCTGAGTTGAAGAGGGCAGTTGAAAAAAGCACACCCAAGAATGTGAAGGATCTTTAAAGGGTCTGCTTAGAGGAATGGTCAAAAATCCCCCCAAATGTGTGCCTTACCCTGATCAAAACTTACAGAAAAAGACCCCATGCTGTTATCCTTGCCAGAGGTGGTTGCACTTAGTATTAAATGAAGGGTGCCAATTATTATGAAACCTTGATTTTATTGAGATTTATTTTGTATTCAATGATTGTTATAATTGTGGTTGTTTCCATTGAAACCGAAAATTCATAAACTTTATTGCAAACTTGTCTTCAAACTATGCAGGGTTGACAGCTTTTTTCATTCCAAGATATAAGATAACATGCGACTACAATTCTAGAAATAATTGCCTTGTTCCAAATCAAAAGCATTGTCAGAATAGTTACATAATTATGCGTGACTGATGTTACATGACTGATGTTACAGTTTGTCACTCTGAGTTCCAAGTTAGAGAGAATGGATTTCTGGTGATAAATAAGTCAATTTGAGCAGAAATTATCATATTCTACATATTAATTTACTTTAACAGCTTACTAAATAGTAATATTGTTATTTGAATGTTTTCTAGACCACACAAGGTACACTGCTGTCAAGACCTTCTAGTGATATGTGAAAACTCTGTCATTTTATTGACACAGATTTGATGAGTGGTGTCCACTAACGTAACAGGCCTGACATAAAGTTTTAAACAGTAAAAAAAATTAAAAACTTCTCACCTGATATTGTTACCAACTACCACTGGCTGGCAGGGTAAAAAAAAACCTAAAATACTGGTGAGGAAAAATAGGCTGAAAAAGACAAAGTTGGGTGAATTGAAAAGCACAGTAGCCTCTTCCTATACGAAGTCATTCTGCTGCACTCTTAATGAACATTATGCATGACGTGAACCCAACTCAGAATTGGACATTTAAGAGGGCCTGGCATTTTTATTTAACTAAAATAATCTTTTCTTGACTGCTCTGCAGGACAGAGGTTGCCTTGGTATTTCTGATAAACTTTCGCAGGTGGCAAGGTCAACTGTATACATGTACTTTGCGTATATGATGAGATCATCTTCTTTGAGTGTATTAACCTACATCAACCTGACAAAGTATAGCCAGATAATGAAAAATACTTACACAGATATCTGTGATAAAGTAAATAGAGCACTTTACAAACCCGCTTATCTAAGATGGAGGTAGATTTAAGAGATTTTTCTGCAGTCTCTTCTTGTTTCTTTAGGTGAAGCTAGGAGGAGGACATGCATCGCAGGAAAATCATGAATATTCGTGTTGATGTTGCTGCCATTTAATGACAAGAAACAACACTAATCCTGTATTTTAAGGAAAGCTTGGCAGAGACAAGCATTTTGCTGCACAACTTTGTTGGAGCTTGTTGCGTTGAACCATGACTGATGTTACAGATCCGGGTTTACTTGTGACTGACGTTACATGTGACTTACGTTACCAACTTTATTGCATCAGAGATGCCAAGTCTCACGCATCGGCGTAGGTCTCACGCATTTTTTAGGCTTATTCACCGTAGTCTGCAATTGACCTATGGCTAAGCCCCGCCCTCAAATGCGATGAGCCAATCACATTGCCTATTCTCTCCCCATATGCTCGGACATTCTGAGCCTGAACTTCCATTGAAATGCATTACGGAAACTCCGAATCGTACGCTTTTATGGGGTTTTAAAATGTTTCTAAGTTAAAAAAAAATGGTCAAACGCTGTGCTTGGGGTAAATTTAACTCCGATACGAGGTATCCCATGAGGCTGGGCGATGGGGTGTACTTTATACCATTCCCAAAGTCACATCATAACCGAGAGACGTGTCTCCTCTGGATAAAGCTGCTTTCACACCGGGCGCGAACCAAATTTTTCACACGACAGACACGACATTCAAAGTCATTGCAAAGACACGAATACGCGCGTTTGCATTGACTTTGAATGTAATCTGTCGTGCGAAAAATTAGTTTCGCGTCCGGTGTGAAAGCAGCTTAAAGCTTTGTGGAAGACCCCACTATCAGCTTATCGTAGCTAACAAAGGTCAACAAGGATGTCTACATTATTCCAAGCTAAGTCAACATTGTGTTTAAGCCAACATCTTGTCACTTTGCTGGAGATTAATGTAAAGTTATCTTTTACATCGCAACGTTAGCTAACGTTAGCTCAAGTTAGTTAACTCTATGGCTAACTTCAGTGCTGACGGAGGTTGGCTTAACGTGAGCTCCTGGCTGCATTGTTCACCATGTCATCTTGTTTACTTAGGGGTTCAGTCACGTCAGGTTAGATTTCTTAAATTCGGTAGCTAGCAATACTAATACGTAAATTAAATTTTTTACCCTGCAGTACATGAACAATGCTGATCCTCTATCTTGTTGTGTGAGAGGGTGACGGAAATGAGATGCGGTTGATCGCGTTTGCACTGAGACCTGAAAATTTTAGCTTCTAATTTAAACTTTTTGTTGACCTTCTCCACTCTAAATTCATTAATGTATCCCTCCAATGCATAGTGTAACCCTATTTGCTGACTTCTTGATGATATTTGAGCCTTCTATCGCCAAATATCATCGATAGCATCCTGAAAAATATCTCCAACTGTGATACCAGCCATTAGCGCCTGTTCTAAAATGTTGATTGTTTGTCCGAGTCAGTGGAGGGGGCGGGGCTTAACCAAAGGTCAATTATTCATTGAATGCTTAATGAGATTCTCACGCGGAATTAAAATCCTTGTGCATTGAAGTTTCTGTTTCTCTTGCGTAAAGGTGCACCTCATCACAAGTAACATGGAAAGCGATTGTGACTCCGGACTTCCCGTGCTTCTCTTTACTCAGGGATTGGATACAGTGCATGTGTTTCATGATCGTTTAAAATGTTTTAATTAAATAAGACCATTTGAAACGTTTTTATGTAATTCCATTGCTTTCAATCCCTCAGTAAAGACAAACCTGAGAATTCCCGAGTCATAATCAATTTCCGTGTCATTAGTGGGGAAATCCACCGTAATGCAAACTGATTAACTTGATGCACAATGACTTAAATTCATGAGTGAATTTCTTCAGTCTTGCTGTTGATTGAATAATTGCTGACTACGGCACAGGAACGTGAATGCCACTAAGAGGAGAGACTCACGCCTAAGGCGTGAGACTTGGCATCTCTGTTGCATTCTCAGGCAAGATTGATAAATAAAAAGAAACAAATACATTGTATTTTAAGTTAACACCATTGACTGTATAAAACATGGACGTAGCCTCCGTGACGTCACCCATAGTTTTCTGAATATCCACTGTGAAGCTCATTTGGATACTGACATGGCACTTACTTGACTCTGCCTACCTCCTGGCTAATCCAAAAAAAAAAAAGAAAAAAAGGTGGACCGTTGCTGCCTGGAGCTGAGGTAAGCCCAAATTGAGCCAGGTTGCTGAAACACACCCTCCTAGCTCGAAGCTACCAAGGTAGCCACGGGTTACAAACTAGGCCAAGAAGCTAACTCAGCTCGATGCTACATAGCTTGCTATGGCCAAGATGCTGGGTCATATCTGTCCTAGCAACGGAATGGAGCCTGCCAAGCTGCTTGCAGTGGCGGGTTGAACGCTGTTTATATGTGTGAAGTGGTTGCAATACGAACGTTGTTCGTATCTATGAAGCAGTTGCGAGACAAACGTTGTTCGTATCCATGAAGCAGTTGCGAGACAAACGTTGTACACCGCTGGGAAGTTGCGGCTGTTGGCTCACTGTGTACCGATATCCCCCTGGGAGTGCGAGCTGGTGCTCGGTTTAGTTTTTTGATGCACCTTACCCAGGTCACATTAAAGGTAGTTTGGCCAGTCAAATGATAACATTGCATTACGTAAGCCTACTAGCAAATCTGGTGGACCTTTTGTTTTCCTACCACACATGCACATGTTGATCAAAAGAATTATCGCCCTACATTTTGACTTCAGTGAATGCTGAATTAATTGGCTACTGTGGATAGCAAATGCACAGGTTATTAATGTTACCACAGGTGGGTGGAAATGACGTCACGCGACCCTGGATCTAGCGGGAAAATTGCGCAAGCTGCTATTAGGATTCTTTGGCTGAAAAGATCGTCAAGACTGCAGCAAATGGCTAATATCTGCGCTATTCTATCGTGCTTCGCATGAGTACTTAAATGAAATTGCTTGAAATAGTTGTCTTTTCGACGTATGCTCAGATTTCATTAAATAACAAAAATCATTGTTTTTAACCTTTATCACCACAGCGAACTAGCAAATTTGTGATGTGTAGAACTAGTACCTGGCTTGCAATACTGCCACCTTCTTCGGTCCTCAGAAAACCACACAACAAAGTACTTAGTATTTAATGAAGTGAGGTGAAAAGGAATGCAAAAACTAGCGTTAAGCAGGTGAGAGTACAGATTTACTGGAGGGGGGCATCCAACAGTGAGCCCCTCATGCCATCAGAGGATGTAGCTGCCTCTACCCTCCCCACACAGAGCATCAAAGGATTGGGGGAGTAAAAGGTCCATACACCAGGTAATGAATTTCATACTAAAAAATTTGGCCATTTAAATTTCATATAAAACAGCACTCATGGTGTTAAACAAGGACAAGACTGAAGTTAACTTGAAAATTTGGTCACCCACACCTGCAGATGTTTCCCCTTTACTGAGACAAATTCCTCCTTTGTAACAGACGTCCCAGAAATACATTTCATTAGAATTACCTTCTTATAATTAGCTGATCCTAACTTAAATTGATGGGTGGCCTGACTTTACCACCCCTAATAATCCCACAGAATATGAGAACAGTCAATTTAATTTGTAGCCTGTTGAGGAATGACGAGAATCATGTATGGATGGGACAGACTCGGGGACAGCGAATGCAGATCAGAGTGTAATCCATAGTATACCCTTACATTTTTGTATGAGGTTTTCATAGGGATGGGCAATAAATTTATCAATACTATTTTAAGCGCAATAAAAGTACCTGCCGCCTTGGGGTGGACAGACAAACTTGCTCCTCCTGTTTTCCATGAATCATCCCTGATGCAGTCTTGAACTAATGGCTGCCAAAAAGCAGAGACCATATGAAATGCACCATATGAAATGCCTCCAGAAAATAACCTTTAGTATTTATCAGTGACGTGCTGAATAGAGCAACTTTAAGGTCTGCAGAATCATCACCTTCTAATCAACAATTGATCTCACCCTGTTCCCATTTATTTTCTCAGTTTGCAATCAAACAGTTGATTCACTCAATTAACAATTTAAGTCGGTGGACAGTCTAATTTATTTTTTGCTTGTCACATTTTGAAATTTAAATGACCATGAAACATGACAGATTTTCCTGAATGTGTTTGCAAGATTATTTTTAGTTTTACATTTGGCCGCTGTGTGCAAATGCGATAACAATTTATACGTCACGTTCAATACACTAAAGCAAAATGTTTTCCATCTTCACTGTAGGCCGTTTTAGACGCTCGAAAGGAACCAAAATCAAGAGCTATGAATAACTTTATTTTTCATTAATGTTTTGCAATTATCAAATACAAAAAATGCCACCAATTTGTGGCTCAGATTTGCCTGAAGCGTTCCTCTGGTTTTTGGTGCATTTCATTATTTTATTATTACCTCTTGTGACCTTACATAACACTAAAGCCTGAAATAAAGCAAGTGAGCTACAGTGCCCATGGCACTATTTTATGTTTCCAGAATCAAAATTGAAACATGTTTATTTTGAAAAGTCAATAAAATTCATCTGGTAAAATCTTATATTGTGCTGCTGTGTTGTTTTCAACAAAATGCTGGACAAAGATAATTTATTCATCACTGCTCCCTGGTTTGCTGCAGTGAAAACACTACTTATGGATTATCTCCTGTAAATAATGATTTACTCCAGGTTTATGATACTGTATATATTGATTGCTCCCGGTGCAATTAATGGCAGTTACCACCATACAGTATAAATGATGCTCTTGGTTTACTCCAAGTGTAGTAAATGCTCCTTGTATAATTTTCTCTTGTAGCCTTTTTGTTTGCTACAATGCTGTGTAAATTCTGCTCCCTGTTTACTAATTAATGCATGATGTGTCTTTTGCTCAGCCGTGCTGTCGTTTGTGGGAAACTTTCTGGTTCTCATCACGGCGTATAAGAGGCGGAACCATGTGAAGCCCCCTGAGCTGTTGAGCGTGAACCTGGCTGTGACTGACTTAGGGGCAGCTGTCACAATGTACCCCCTGGCTGTCATCTCGTCCTGGAGCCACCGCTGGGTAGGGGGGCAACCTTCCTGCCTCTACTACGGCCTGATGGGATTCTTCTTTGGTGTGGCCAGCATCACTACACTCACCGAAATGGCTGTGGTGCGATTCGTTGTGTCCCTAAGTGTGCACTCGCCCAGTGAGTGAATACTTCCTTCTCTCCTAGCTATGAGTGAACACTTCCCTCTCACTAATCTGTCCCACCCCTACTAATGACTGAACACTTCCCTCTCCATTTTCAATGTGTGTACACTTCCCTTTCTCAGCCAATGAGTGAATACTTCCTTCTCACCTGCCAATGAATTAACACTTTGCTCTCCTCTACCAGTAATTGAACACTTCTCTCTTCCCTACCTATGAGTGAGGACTCCAACTCTCTGCCTATGAGTGGACATTTCCCTTTGCCATTTCAATCAATGGGCACTCTAACCCCCTACCAATGAGTGAGATTTCCCTCTCCTCTACCAATGGGTCAGCTTTTTTCATTCCCATAAATCTCCACCCTGACACCATATTTTTTTCAGTAGATTCTCTGAAATTTTGAAAGAGCTGTGATTTTCTAGCACGTGGAAATGTAAGTGAGCTCTAAATAAGCATAGGGGAGCCAAAAGATTCATTTAGAGTCCAAAGTGAGCTTACATGAGCACCATTTCAGTATTGAGGTCTGATAGCCCTCAATGGGGATAGTAGAATCCTTAGTGATCATAAGAAAACCCCAAATGCACATCTTGTGCCCTATGTGAGCAGAGAGCAGGCTTAGGTGAACAAATGGGATTCCTAAATGGGTATGGGGAATCCAGAGTGAGCATTAGGAAATCTTAAGTGACCATAGGAAGCCAAAAGTGAGCACAGCAGAGTGTGAACTGAGCGTAGAGGTGCCTGTAGGCACTCAGGGACCTTTAGGGGAGCATTTCAAGCTTCCTGCTCCCCTATGCTCAATAAAGCCTCTCTGTGTGCATTTAGGGTTCCCATATGCTCATTTAGGGCTCCCCACGCTAAGTTAAGACTCTCAATGAGAGCTTAAGGTTTCCTAAGCTGACTAAAGACTCCTTTTGGGGAACATAGGGGAACTCTAAGTGCACAGTGGAAGCTGTGTATGAATGCAGGGGAGCCTTCAGTGTGCATTGGAAGCCATATGAGCACATAAGGTCCCACAGACATTTTTGTAGACCTTTTGCTGTTGAAAGGAAGACATCAGTAAAAGGCAGTGTACTCAGAGGCCAGCGTTCACATCTTCTGCTTGGATGAGTTGAGCATTGTCATTTTGACAGTCCTGCAGAAGAGGGGTGAAATTATTCTGACCTTTCCTACCTGATTCTCTTTTGAAGAACACTGTCTGACAATAAGCATTGTCAGCAAGAAAAAAACGCCTCTTCTCCAAATCAGTTAGGTGACCTTGTTTTTAGTCTGCTTATATCTCCTTGAGTGAACAGGAACAGTGGGAGATTTTGGGGGGATATTTTAAAGTACCAATGGCAGTGGACCTCCAAGAAAGCCCAGAGATATCCATTAACAGTGAAACAGTGGCAGAATATCAATTTGTGGGTGTCAGTGGTCCTGTATTTATTTAGATAAATGGATGTAGCAAGTGTAGAGCAGCTGAGTTTGACAGCCCAGCATAGCCCAACCCCCACCACTCTCTTCTTTTGCTTCAAGCCATGTTGGAACATAGGCACCACAGTGTGTCCTTAACCTTTCTTTTTTTCTCCCAGAAATCTGAGCCAGTGTTTTTGAACTCCATCACATTCAATTAATGGCAGTGATTGTTACATAAACTTTAGAACGTTTTTATTGTTTAGAATATTCCATTCATACATTTGTGCAACTTACACCTTAAAGAGTAAATGGCATTACGCAAGAGCAGCATTACCCTGCAGTAAAATTATTATTAGCATGTTTCAGTAGGAATATCATTTTCATATTGGTTACATTTTAAATTCGAATAGTGAAAGGGATTTTGTGTCATTGGTGTTTATCATATATCTGTGTTTAGAATTGGTGGTCAAACATGTAGGGTTGGCGCTATTTGGATGAAGGAAGCATTTCCTTTTGAATCTCTTGAGCAACCTCAGGATATGTGAAAAGAATCATTGCCTTTGAATATAAATGTCTAGTGCTTTAGAACAACACGGGTACGTGGAATGCAGGATCTGCAATACAGGGGTGAACTGCGGCAAATATAAAATGCAGCAAATTTCAGAGAAACTACATGGATTCACCAATGTCACTGGTAATTGGAAACACTCCTTAATTTCATTTTCAGGAGAACTTATCCAGCAACATGTCTCTCTGTTTCTCTTCAGGAGAGAAAATCAGCAGGAAGAAGGTGCACGTGCTGATAGTCGGCACGTGGTTGTATGGGCTTCTGTGGGCACTGCTACCTTTGCTTGGCTGGGGGCAATATGGGCCTGAGCCCTTTGGGACATCCTGCAGCCTGGCCTGGGGTGACCTTGGACAGCAGGATTCATCCTTTGTCTTTGCCATGTTTACCATGGTTCTGGTCATTCCGGCAGTGATCATCATTGTCTGCTACTTCGGACTGGCTCTGAAGCTGCATTTGGCCTACAAGTCCATCAACAACAGCAGGCAGATCCCCAATGTAATCAAGACACAGCGCAAGCTGATGCTCGTAAGTCTCGCATGTGTGGAACGTGGGTGTATTTCTACGCTTGTAGGCATTGTGGGTGTCATTTTTCAAAAGCTAAAAATAAATAATTCAAATTTCGCTGCATGAAGGTATTTGATAAAGCCATATAATTTTATTAGCTCGATAACTATGCTGAGTAATACTGAGAACAGTTGGTTGTATACTACAGTTCTTATTCCAATTTCACCAGGATTTGAGTGCTTAAAGGATAAGTTCACTATTTTGCACTTTGAGCCCCCTTGCTGGGTTGTCTAGGATGAAATAGAGTGTTTGACACCGAAATTTTGATGATTGGTCCTGTCTCGAGTATTTGGCTCATTTAGAATCGCCCCTGCCATGCTTCAGAATGGCTGGCTACGGGCATTCTCAAACCAGTCTTTAAGACAACCCTAAACGTTCGTTTTAAAAAATGTGCAACTCACCGAGTGGTTAGTGATTTTCGTTGATGTTTTAAAAAAATATATCGACGCAAAATATGGTTTCCATCCATGTTATTAGCTATTGTGGAACTATTTTTTCAGATAACTCACAGCCGCGTATTAACAACTGCGAGTAGTGTCAACAAGCAATGAGTCTTCCAACAGAAGTCAATGGGGTTTACGAAATGCCACATTAAACACAACAGACACTGTATTTCGCTACGACACTTGTTTTGGAACATCAACGAACACCACTAACCACTCGGTGAGTTGCACAGTTTTGAACCCTTTGGGTACTGCAGATTCCTCCCACAGTCAACAGAAAAAAATGTTAGGCTAAGTGGAGACGCTAAATTGCCCAGAGGTATGTGCAAGTGAATGCATGGGTGTGGTGACCCGCACACATTGGTAACCTGAACAGGGTGTATCCCTGCTTCTCACCTAATGCAGGCTGGAGTAGACTCAGGTGACCAAGAATAACTGGGTCAGATAATGGATGGATAAATGGATATATAATAATTATGATAAAAATATTTATTATCAGTATCATAAGGGGGAGATACAATTAGGTCCATAAATATGTTGACAGTGACATAATTTTCAGTGTATCTGCTCTATATGCCACCACAAGGGATTTGAAAAGAAACAATTACAGGGTTCCCCCTGGGTTCTGAAAAATATTCTTCGCTTTCTCCCTCGAGAAATTAAGTCAAAAAAATATTCTTCACTTTATCATAGTCTTCATTTTTTATTAGTCACACGACTTTGTCCGCTTTGAAGGCTTTTCAAAGTTTTATAAAGTGCATGCAGCATAAACAAGGTCAAACCTCAGATATTTGCGTTATAACAGACTGTATATATAATTCGATTGTTTATATAATTTTGGGTCCATTCAAGTACAGCCTCTAATAATTGGGACCCTGTGGACCATAAAAGCAAAATTAAAACCTCTTGAGCATTTAGCATGGAATTTTTTCAAAATACTGGCAATAGAAATCACTTTAAACCCTTAATTTCTTTATTTTTTTTCCTTAACATTTTTATCAATGCAGCCATTTTTGGCATCCCAAAATTAAAAAGGGACACACCCTTTAAGGGCAATAGAGAGGCCTGACAAAAATGCTAAATTGCACTTGGGGTGAGCTCAAAATTTTGTGCTGTTGGAATTAGTGGAATTGTCAAATGTTTATTTAAAATGTTTAAATTTAAAGATTTCTATTAACTGACTCCAAATTGAAATTCAGGTGAGTTCAATGTTTTGTGCACAATTTATTGGAATCCTTAAGGTAAATCTCAAATGTTTAGGGTTTCAAATGTTAAACATCTCAGATAATCATAATTATCATAATTAAAAGATCATAATTCTGATGCCAGCAACAAACAAGTCTCAGTACTGGCACCCTCATCCACTTCTCTCTGGGGAGTGTTTTCTGGTTACTGTACTGTCCGAAACCACCATGTGATGTAAAGCTGGTCAACCCAAAGGCCCCAGCAGTAGCAAGCGCCACAGGATTTACATAATTCAGTCAAACACTAATATATAATTGGCCAAACATCAATATCATCATTCAGTATCATTTAGAGACAACCATTTTTGATACCCAAGTCGCTGTTCCTGTCAAAAAATCAAGCTATAAGCCAATATAGAAACATTTTAAGAGTGGTGTTCATTCGCTTATATTTGGCTAAAACATGTCATAGTAAATTGTCAAGGATCATAATAATCCACGAGACAAGGTTTCGAAAAATCTTTACGCAATTGGGCTTCAAGAAAAACCGTTCAGATTTTTTTTTCTCCACTGTTCATTTATTATTTTCTGAAGGCAACTGGCGAACGCAAGGTAAACTGCACCGAAGATTGCGCATTTACTTTCAGCGCTGTATAAATCCATTACACCATAACCTAGAGCTTAATTTACACTTTCATGCTAGAAAGGTCGTTAGATGTAACTGAAGATTTTCATGAAGAACCATGGCTTACTCGCCACGCTTGCCTGATTCCAGTTGGAGCAAAAACCATCGCACACAGCGTTCACCCCAGGACCGAGTTTGAGAACTGTTGACATAAAGGTATAGTTGGTAATCCTGTTCAGAAACACTTTTTGTTATACTGGGTGAAATGGTCCTTCCATCCTGAGAGTAGTCAATACATTAAGTATTCAGAACAAGGAATGAAAAGAATCCGACCTCTCTGGCAGCTGCAGGACTGTAAAAACTCTGACCAATCCCTGCCTTTCGGTCCGAGTGGAAAGAACCAATCAGATGCCTTCATGTCTCGTCCTGCCCATGCCCCCCTCTGTCCCTCCCTCCTCCCCTCGTGCACACTCATCACGTTTCACCGTTGCCGGAAATATTCAGCACACTCCTCGGCAGAAATACCAAGTTAGCAGGGGAATAAGTTCATAAGGGTACAATGGCAGAGAAAATGCAGCCAAAAATACCACATCCAGCGTTACTTGTAACGGCTTGCCCCGCTAAACAGGCAAAGAAAATGCTCCATTGTGATCGTAGCTGACCTCTGACGTTAGGTTTGCAATCGCTCTTTTGCCCCGAAATTTCTCTTGGAAAACAAGGTAACGTCAACTGATGCCAGTTTACCGATCCTGCTGTTTATTTAACTAACATTAGCAAACAAAGAACACGCAGGCTGGGAACTGATCGTATTTTTAGATTCTCTTGCAGTGCATTTATTTATTTTTTGTCAAGGTAGCCACATAACTCTCTTGTTATCTGCAAATGATCATGCCAGTTATCGTCGCTAGAATAAATAAAGGCTTGCCTGTGTTGCTCACTGTCCACCTGACTGTCTGCGTATTAAGGACACAGTCTCTGTGCAGATATAGCAAGGCGGTTTATATTTTTCATAATTAGTAAATCATAAACATTCTTTTAGTCAGTTTGGCTGTTGAAGACTATAGCCAGGATGTTAGATCTTGTTGGAAAGAAAGCGTCGTGGTATTCCCCATGAGAAGCCTCAGGACCGAAATGATTGTGCTGTGCGTCACTGACAGTGGTTTGAAATTATTTGCCTTCACTGTTGGTGATGTTTTGCCATGATGCTGGAGTCGGTGTACGTGTACGCGTCGGTCCGCTTCTGTTTACTTTGGTAGCGCGCAGTAAACTGACAGGAGGCGCGTGCATTCGCGTCTTTGCATTGACTTTGAATGTAATCTGTCATGCAAAAAATTCGTTTCGCGTCCGGTATGAAAGCAGCTTTTTAGAGGGCTGTGCATTGAATTGCCTGGCGAATGAACCACGTATAGTGGTGGAGGAGTTGACGGGGATAAACCATCCGATTCGGTGGGGTGCGTTTCCTCAAGTGACCCAGACGCACAACTTGTCTGCTGCGCGATGCAGTTACACTGGCGGTGGTTGACAGAACTGGACGGGCTTTGCCTACGTGACCGAGCAAAATGTCGTCACGGCCACGAACGTCAAAGTTGTCAGTGATAGTAACAGAAAAAAACGTTACATTGTTACAGTGTAATTTAGCAGACGCTTTTATCCAAAGTGGCGTACATTTGAGAGTTCATACAACGCAAAACGTGTAAGGTTAGTATTGCTAAACATAACATGCTAGCTTGAAAGCTACAATAATAATATAGTTTACTGACAGGTGAATGAGACATGAGGACATGATGTCCAAAATGTGCCAAAATGGCTATGTCGGCTCTCCTCTGCCTTGCTGAGTCCGACTGTCAGATGCGCGTTCAAGTTTGTGGGGGTGTGGCTTTGGACGGAGCACTGACGGGAGGGGGAGGAGCGGGTGGAGTTTAGAGGAGGTGCCACTTTCAAATCTTGCTTGCTCTCCAACATGACCAACTCTACCTTTAAGCTTCAGCAAACTACCTTATCGGCTAACTATCGCACTGGCCTGAACATATTTTAACAGCGATGAGTTCACAGACAACCAAACCAGCCGCGGAGGAACGGTTTGTGGTCAATACGAAGTTTTGATCATTATCGATGATGAATCAGATATTGTATAGCACTGTCTTGTGCCTTTAAAGCTAACTTGGAAGTACCATGTTTTGCATAACGTTAACTCAGAAATCGCCAGTCATACTGTGGTAGAAAACATGGCAACAAATGACATCATTGTACACATCAAGTGATTGTTAAGTCGAAGACTAATCAAACTAATATATGCCGTGTAAAGATGAGCTCATATCTGCAAAATCAATCATGTTTACGTAACTAGGGACTCATATGGAAATTTACACACCTTGTTTTCTTAGTTCATTATGAGGGGATGATCGTGCTTCAGCTTCCACTGTTTTACATGGAAAACTAATATCCGTGAATATTCACTCCCTCACTTTTCGGCTTTTCAACCCCGTGGAGACCTGTCAGCCAATAAGACAGCATTTGGAGGTATTTTCCCGTTAAACCCCCCTCTGATTGGTCTTTCTTGGCTCTGTTCATTGAAGATAAAACCACACGAAAGTGCTGTCCTGTTTTACGGACATGCAGTAACGTAGTAAACTGCCCAAAGTGAAGAACTGTTTATTATTTTATTTATTTATGCATTTATATAAACTATATGGGGCTAAAGAAAACATATTTGGGGCTACAGCCTCGAATGCTCTGGGCAGATGAAGCCGCTATTTGCCATTGAATTTTTATTCGTCATTAAACAAATACATTCGCCACTGTGACGACTGCTCATAATTGTCTCCTTGTCACCGATGAATTATTTTCATCAATGACGAAAATGACGAGCTGCAGTGGGAACCCTGAATTACTGTATGTAAGATGTGCTGGAAGACTTTCAGCTTTAATTTATGGATTTTATCAAAGATATTGTATGGATTGCGAAAGAATTGTTTGATTTTGGGGGCTAAAAAGTATTTTAAATCAATTTTATATCATTTTAGATACTTGGTTGCAAACCATTTGCAGACAGACTGCCAAGATTCTGTAACCCATAGGCCTTCACTGCAGGTGTTTTCAGTTCCTGGGCATTGTTGGGGCATTTCGCTTTTGGTTTTTCCTTAAGTGGCATGCGTGCTCCAGTGGACTTAAGCCATATGACTGAGTTCTCCATGGTAGAAAATTTTACTTCTTTGCATTTGAAATTCTTAGGTTGCCTTTGCTGTATGCATCTATTTCATCATCTGTCTGCCTTGTGAAACATCGTCCAATGAGTTCTGAAGCATTTGGCTAAATCTGAGCAAATTAAATGGCTTATAAAATCCAGAATGAATTCTCCTGCTCATGGCAGCAGTCATATCATCAATTAGGAAACCAGCTTCATTGGCAGCCATACATGCCCACACATGACCACTGTTCACAGATGTGGAGGTGTGCTTTGGATTACGGGCAGTTCTGCCCCCTCTCCATTTTATTCTCATCCGACTTTCTGGTGAAAGTTGATCTTAGTTTCATCTGTCAATAGGATGCTGTTCCAGAACTACACTGTACACAAGCTTTTTAAAATGCTTATAGCAAATTTCCATTTTTTAAAGCCCGACAAATGGTTCACATCTTGTACTTAACCCTAACTATTATCTCTGGTTACAGCTGGAGGGCGGGAACCCTCGTTACATTTAAGCCATTGCCAAACAAGTGCACACAATGCTGATTGAGCCTATCGCTGCTAGTGAAGTCTTTCTTTATTTCACAGTATACCTGAATTTGTAAATCTGGTGACTATGGCTGCATTCCCACCAGTGGCGTGACGTGCCTGAATCAGTACGTCACAGCCTGTATGTGGCAATTTCGAGTATCCAAATCGGCTATTAGAGCGCCCAGCATCATTTTACCAGGACTTACACATGTCTGTTATCTGACCGGTATGTAGAGCACCGACACACATGCGCCCTCTCTTTCTCTCTCTCTCTCTCTCACTCACTCACACACACACACACACACACACACACACACACACACACTAGTGTTGGGGCAAACCAAGGTAAGGCACCGACATCCTCGCCATGATCTTTCGGCAGCGAGAATCGATTCCAGTCTTGATGTTCTAGAGAATCAAAAAAATTACCCAGGCCTATCTCAGTCCATGAAGAATTATGAAATAAAGGATGAAAAAGCAGACTCAGAAATAATTAAAAATACAAATGAACCATGCTATTGCTGAGTCGCAGGAGAGTGGTATTGGTTAACAGTTGATTAGCGTGAACTGAAAAATTATCATTTTACGTTCGACTTCTTTGTCGTATAATACCAGAGCTATAAATTTAAGCATTATTTAGTATTATTCACCTTCATGTTACCTCTCGAAATTGCCTTCTGTTGCCCCATTGGTCCTCATAGGTCTGTACTGTATTTTCAGATCAACCTCCTTAAAGTACTTTGAAAAGAAGTCCATTAGATGGTGATATTGGTTTAAAAGGGAAAATGTCCTTACGTCAAGTTACATGAGTGTAAGTTAGTATCTGTTAAGCAAGTCAACAAATATCTGTGACCCAGTGCTGAATTGGAGGCATATCACATCAGTATCTGGGCAAATGTAGTTTCAATGATTTGCTGTTGTGTATGGATCTATGTTCCATAAACCATGAAATCGATTCTAACTCAGGAATTGAATCGGATTTGTATCCGAGAATCTATTTTGGAAATTAAATCTGATTTCCAACAATAATATACACTGTCCTAAACATCTTATTCATTTATGCAACCACCCACCAACGCAGAGTACAGATTTGACAGCGAATAAAAGAAGCATTCATCCACGTTTGTAGACGACAAGTTTTACATTCACGTCAAACACGACTCGGTTGCGATACACAAACACTTTCCAAGTTTCGTTATCTTTAAAACTAGGTCAAACCTTCATAAGACAGCATGACCTAAAAGACAACAATAAAACAACCCAGCACCAGCAGCTATAAAAAGCCGCACCTGACATACATCTACTCAGGTAACTGGCCCTACACGGCTGCCTTCCTTGGTGCTAATTTTCTCAGCATAAACAATCACAACAACTTCAGCGGACAGACAGGTAAACCAGGCAAGCAAGGCCACAAAATGCAATGCATCCATGTCAAAAATAAGACACATAGGTAGCTACAGGGCAGCTCAGTAATCAGAAAAGCCGTACAGAAAGAATATGTGGCTTTTTCTCACCCTATTTGAAGAGGAAGGCCATCCTCCTGTCTTTCATGGTAGCGAAGTGGTCAATAACCATGTCATAGAATTTCCTACTGGCCTTTAGGTTCTTCAAAACAACATAGTCAATGGATATTTTGGCCAAGTTGACAAGCCTGTCCTGTCCACGTGTTCCTCAGATAAGTTTTTATCTTGTTTAGACAAGAAAATGAGTGCTCTGCTGATGTGCTCGTTGATGGTATCATAAGCTGCAGCAGTTTGAAAACCTCGGAGAGTGTGCCCTGTAGGTCATCCTCAGTAAAAAGTGGTAGCAACTGAGCTGCTGGCTTGTGAAACAACCTGTTGTTGTACAGCGTGTGCAGCTAATTTCTTAACTTCTGCTCATCAAAGAATGGATACGTCTTGATCAGCTGAAACAAACCCATTGCTGGGGAATGCAGCAGGTTTGCAGAAAGATGCAAATGATGTGTGATCCAGTACCCAAACTCAGGTGCTCCAGAGCTGCAAATATCTGGGTCATCTGCCGTATAATACTGTCAACAATCTGGTAGTAAAGACATCAGAAAGATGCAACAGTGTCCTTGTCTTCCTCTTGGTGCTGGTTAACCCCCTGGTCCAGGTTCCCCCTGCCGCAGTGATGACGTTTACGCCAAGGCACAGGTTCTCCAACTGCCTGGACTTTTTCATCATAGATGCCTGTGAATGTCTTGTTTGTCCTTATGGTTTTGAGAGCTCTGATCATGCTCTCGATCTGATCCTGGCATTTTTTGATGTCCACCGTCTTACTTTGCTGAACCTGAAAGAGAGGTTCCATGAGGTAGAAAATGGACTGGAAGACCCCCAGCAGGAAGGTGAAGTCAAAATCCTCAAGTTTTTGCTTCAAGGCAGCACTCTTTGCAATGGTCTCCTTGTCCCATCATTATCTTGTCAAAAGCCACACACACAGAGTGATGTGCGTCCTTCATGGATGGCATGTACTGCCCGACTTTTAAAGTTCCACCTCACAACAGAATCCCCTGGAAGACGCACAGCCTGATCCACTTCACACAGTTAAGCCGATCTCTTAAAAGAATGTTAGAAAAAATTATGAAAGGAATCAAGTGCAGCAAAAAAACAGTTTGGCTGCTTGAATGTTATTTGTGCCTTGTGCTAAAACCAAATTTAGCTCATGTGCGTAGCAGTGGACGAGTAATGCATTGGGACAGAGTGCTTTCACTGTAGCCTGCACACCACCATGCTGTCCACTCGTGCAGCTTGCTCCATCGTAGGTCTGGAAAATGAGTTTATTTGCGAGACTGACGTTGCCAATGGCTCTCATCACAACTCATGTTATGGCTTTTGCATTTCTGTCTGAGCTGTCATCAAAAAAGCCCAGAAAACGTTCACACACGTAGCCTTTCTCATTAACATATCTCATTATGACAGCGAGTTGGCACTTGTTTGAAAGGTCTGACATATCATCGACTTGTACTGCAAAGAAAGGGCACAAGTTTATTTCTTTATCAGTCTCATCCTGGATAGTCCGAGCTATGAATTCAATAATGCAATTCTATATGGAGTTTGACATACCACTGAAGACTGTTGATGATCCCACGTGGTCTGCCAGTGTGCTTTCAAACTTTGCAAATGCATGTACCAGCTCCACGAAATTGCCCCATTTGTGTGGCCAGCAGTCTTGTTGTGCCCCCTGAATGCTTGTTCTTTGTGGGCAAGGTACAAGGCCGCAACAATAAGTCTCATCAGAATATCCCAATTCTTTTTTACCTGCTCACTGTGCTTCTTTGTGCTGATGCTTCTTGCTAATTCCAGAGCCTTGCTAATCCTGACGCATCCAAAAAGCTTCAGTTTCACTGCACAGTCTATGTGATTTTTTTGATGTACCATGCCTCTCAATCGCCCAGGACAGGTTGGCAAGGTCGAAGAATCCTGTGGTGACCCAGGGATAGTTAGGTGAGCAAGAATCCTTGTCAAAAAAGAAGACAGGGCCAGCAAAATAAGCGCTGAAGTTTAGCGCTACCAGTTAGCCATTCCGCGCAGACATAAGTACCCTCATTAAAAGTCTGAAAACCTTTCTTCCTCTCAATACGGAGGATGAGCTAAGGCGTTGGCCTGCTGTCACTTTTTTTAATTTTAAGTTTTTGCTGTAGTAGTAGTTTAGTAAAATTGTTTTTGACTAAATATTCCTAATCTCCATCTTCCGTAACTGTACTTGCTAATTTTGCAATGAATCATCAGTTAAAACTTGCCTATCTCCCTTCATTTGATTTTACGATACTATGATTTGATTGGTGCGAGGCCAAGGGATGGGTGGCTTCCCTTGGCACAGTCCTGACTGATCACAGGTGAGCAGTGTTAGCCGCTCCTGATTGGCTAACACCATCTTAAAACCAGAATATGTGAACATAAATATGCAATCAAGAGAAATGACGAAAAATCATCCGTCGCTAGACATTTCAATTCAGCGGGCCACGATGCTAATTCCCTCAAGTTAATGGGCTTTGAAATAGTCAAGCAGTCCCCTAGAGGCGGAGACCGTGAAAACCGCCTACTGCTGAGGGAGGCCTGGTATATTTTCTCTTTGAATACTTGCACCTAATGGGATGAATGAGGATCTGCCCCTTACCTGCTTTCTATAGTGTGACTTTGTTTGTTGTATTAGTTATATGCTTAGTGCTACAATGACTCCTAATCATGGGTGCTGGTATGATTTGTATATATTGGAATCTATCATGTAATTTACGTAATAGTATTATCACCTAATTGATGATGAGGATGTGTCAGTGCATTGGTGTGGGTACATAACCTGTGGAATGAGTTTGTCTGTAAGCACACTGAAGAAAGCACTATGCCGAAACATGTTTGTGCGGAGATGCTTGTTATAATAAATGTGTTTATGCAAAGTGCAACATTTATTCTAATTTCATTATTGCTGATTTTGGTCCTGCACTCTTAAAGTCTGGGAGTGAAGCCCGTTTGTGCATTTATCCCCTTAGCTGGTATTTGTAAATTATTTGGAGTAGGACATGCAGCTATTATTTTGTAGTGGCAAAATGGGAGTGTATTTTCTGCTCTGAACTCTTAAAAAGTAACAAGTCAATGAGCAGCTGCTGGGGAACAATGGACAACAAATAACTAGTTGGGTAAGCTGTTAATTTCCATCCACTGACATATCTGTTATAATTCGGCAGGTAAATTGCTGCTGGTTTATGGCAACCTTGCAAAAGCACCGTTTAGCTGGAAGCACTCTTTTCTGTGTTGGAAAATCGGCTTAATTTTTGGCAAATAGCTCATCTTATGACTCCATCACTTCACGTTTTCCCCTCTGAACTTATTCTCACGGGAAAATTGGAATAGAGCGTCCCAAGGGCAGTGCAGATGGGTGCAAGCTTTCCTGTAGGTAGGCATAAGTCAAGCACACATTGATGACGTTTGTGTAATTACTCTTATGGCCAGAGGAGGGAGACGAAAGTTCCGCACATGATTGCTGACTTTGACCCTGACACACTGAACTCCCAGAGAGTGATCTTGATCTTGTCAGGAGTTCGTGAAGGGGTTTTCCTTCACCAGATAAATACCTGCCACAATTGATCTTCATGGTCCTCCCCTCCTTTTTGTATTCCTGCTTTCTGTCTCTTAAAGAATTTAACAGATAGTTCATTTGGCCCACATCAATGATTTTGCTTTTTAGCCCAATTGGCCTATAGGTCAATCGGGCTTATGCTTTGATTAGATGCCTTTGAGGTGGTCTGCCGTTTGTCCGTCCGTCCGTCCATAAACTTTTTGCCTTGTCAGCGTTCTAGCGCCCTCAGTTTTTTTACAGATCCTTTTCATATTTTATATGCCTGTATATGGGATGAAAATCTAGGCCATCAATTTTGGCCGTGTTGAGATAGGCCAAGCGAGCGCAGTGGCTTTGACATTACTTTTCTCAGATGGGTTTGCTTCTTCAGCCGAAGGACGGCTTGTTTCACAGGTTGTTACGGCTCTTTGGCTTTCATACTGAGAATTCACAGCAGGAGATTCCAAATGTAAGTGCAACACTTGAAATCAACTGTCGTCCTTTCTTATGTTCACTTGTAAATTACATAATGATGAAATAAAACACGCCTGACCATTTAACAGCTGAGTAGCCAATTGCCCAAAAGCGGAGCCTCATATGAAGTTGTTCTGTAATTCCTACATCGTCTACTTGATTTTGATGCGTATACCCTCAAAGCTGAAAGTCTGCTCTTTTTTTTGAAAAGTTGGCATCACCAATCTCACCTATAAGTGGAATGTCCGATGAGCCAACTTTTTACAAGCATGCTCATACGCAACTCGTCTTCTTGGGAGAGCAAAGACAGTTTATGGTTATTCTTTGAAACGCATGTCGCTTCTTTGCATGCAGCTTTAACCTTGCAAGCTCAGAACGAGGTTGGAGGAAACCGGCACATGGGCTTATGTAGAATTTTAATGATGTGCGCTGGGATGGCCAGCAGCAGGTACTTGAGCTGTGAACAGTACTAACCAAAAGTGACTGTATTCCTCACATATCCTTGAGCAGCGCAAAGCCATTTATGCGCTACCCCCCAAAGGTCGCTCGCTACAGTCGCCACTGGCACGACTTGAATTAAATCCGACACCATGATGGTCACTCCTGCGCTGCAGTGCTGCGGCTTTACCGAGTGAGCCAAAACAGCAGCCCAAAAAGTCTGCACTTTGAGTTCATATTCATTTAAGTTAAACTGCAATATTCTATGATTGTGATTTGTAAGTTGTATCATGCCACAAAGATGCTGAGCGTGGTCCTCCAATGTGCAGGAGAACACCATGATGTCATCAAGGTAGATGTTTATTTGGGAGATCATCTCTTGGAGGATATCAATGATGAGGTTCTGAAACACTGCGTGGACATAACTGAGCCTAAATCGCAATCAAAGTAAACTCATAGTGGTCGGTAAGTTTGTTGAATGCTGTCTTCCACTCATCGCCTTCCTTAACGCGCACCAGATGGTAGGCATTGTGCAGGTCTAATCTGGTGAGACTTTGGCAACCCTGAAGGTTGACGAAGATAGAATCTATCAGAGGCAGAGGGTAATAATTCTTGACTATGATGGATTTCAGGCCCTGGTTGTTGATACATGCACAGAGAGATCCATCCCTCTTAGATACAAAGGAGAAACTAGCACCAGTCAGTGCAGAAGATGGGTAAATTATGCTGGAGGCCAAGGACTTAGTGATCTGTTCCTCCATGGCCTTTGATACCATACCGGTACTAAGAAGGTATACAGCCAGCTTCCATGTGGTGATAAACCCAAAAGAGATCAATGGCCTAGCGTAGGGGCAGTGAGGAGGAAGAAACAGGACTGGGTGAAGGCCTGTTGGAAATCATGAACAATAGTGGGAACAGAGTAGCGCAGAACTTGCTGAAGTCCTGGTTGAGATCATAATCGATTGTGGGAACGTCCTTCAGGTCTGGCAGCTCCTCCTTATGGCCTGGAGGAAGGGATGAACCCAGGCTGAGGGCAGAATGCATACAGATCTTTGAGCAGGACTCACTTGACTCGATGATGGTGCATGCTGCCCAGTCGATGCGGGGATTGTGATGTTCAAGGCAGCGTCTGCCCAACACCACTGGGGAATTTGGTGACTCCAGGAGTGGTATCAACAAGTGGATGTGGCCAGCATTCAGAATTTGATGGAGAAATCAGAGATGGTCTGGTTGCCCTGGTTAAGCGAAGCAGATGCCGGGCAGCAGCGGGGCCAGAATGGGATCAGACAAGGACTTTGTTCACCTCCTCAGCAAAAGCTGGAAAATTCAGCACTTCTGGATCTCCTGCCTCCCAACATGCAGCAGCCCATTTGTGGGTGCACCCAGACAGGCAGTTGATGACAAACACAACCCTAGAGCACTCAGTGGGTGAGGACGATGGCTAGATATCAAAGACTATGGAACACTGAGACTGGAAACTGCGACTAGTGGATGGGTTACTGTACGTTTCCAACAAGGCGAGGTTGGGCTCCCATGGAGCAGCTGGTTAGGTCTTAGTCTGTATTAGCATGGAGCTGGTGGCCAGGCAGTGGCAGCAGAACCTCGAGAGCAGTCAGTGATAACAAAGACTGATTGGAGATGGCACCAACGGACTGGTGAAGCTGGTGAAGTTATGGCTCTTGCTGCCCCATAAAAATCCCTTTGAGCTAGATGGCATCAAAGGATGAGGGTGATTCGCTGGCTCCATGTTGTCAAGGCTGGATTGTACTCTTACGAATTCAGGAAAAGGAACCAGGTGCAGATCCAGGAATAAGGCCTCATGGCATTTTAAGAATGGTCACAAGCCACAAATGGCACAAACTCAAACAGAAGAACCGGACACTGGAAAGGCAGGTTAGAGGCGGTCCGAGTCAGGCAAGTTGCTAACAGGATCAGGGGAGCTGGTAAACCGTATTCAGTGGTCAGCCTTTGGTCAAAATCAGGTAGGCGATCCAAGACAGCAGGCATGCAGGACTGTGCACACTCATTGGGTCTGCAGCATGAAGTATATAAAGAGAGTTGTAACTCAGAGGACCACTAGAGAACAAGGGGAGAGTGTCCCAAATAAAAAGTAACTTGTTTTTTCAGAAGAAACTGATTATGGGAGAGCTTTAGGCTCCTAACTTGAGTAGGCTAAAAGAATAATGAAAACGCAAGACAATCCAGCAAGGGGAAGATGAAAATGCAAGGATCTAAATACTGCTCACCCCAGTCAACAATGTGGAAGGGAAACATGCGAGCACGCCAGCACACACAGGGGGCAGGGGAAGAAACAAGACAATAATAACTGGATTGTGGGGTCACATTTAAGGAAAACTCCAAAGACTTGACAAAGCATTTTTTGTATTTGTTGTTGCAAGGCTCACTTCGACCACAAGAGGCTGAATTGCGCCTACCCCACCCCATATTCTAAATCAGAGGTGTCAAACTGACCCGTAAAAGGGCCCAGAGGCTGCAGGTTTTCACTCCAACGATGCAGAAGCACACCTGATATAACTACTCATTTGTGCAGGCCTAGATCAGTTGATTAAATCAGTGGTTTCGGGTGTGCTTCTGCTTGGTAGGATTGAAAACCTGCAGCCTCTTGGCCCTTTTACGGGTCAGTTTGACACCACTGTTCTAAGTGGACTAAGTGTACCCTAAATGGTCAACTTGTAAGTCTAGCTGAAAGTCTTCAGCAAGACTATGTTAGTCGATACGTTTGTCTTGTCGAAAATATGTCAGTATGTTTGTTTTTTTGTTTGTATGTGCTCGTGTCCGTTTGTCCACACCTTACTTTGTTCATATCTAAGAAAAACATAAGATTAATAGATATCATATTATGTGACTTGAAACCAGTTATGATACAGAATCTCATGACATCACATGGAGGTCATAGGTTAAAGATCAAGGTCACAACAAGGTCAAACACAGAAATGTCGAAAACAGCATTCCTGTTCGTAATTTTTGTCTGATCATCATGAAACTTCATGATGATATATTAGGTCTTAAGGCGCATAAGCCATAGTCTGAAATAAGCGATCACCCTTGACCTTCATGGTTAGCACCAAAGGTCAAAGTTGACCTGTAAATGGGTCAAAAATTAATATGCAAGCAACCATACCGAGTAATACCTCATATAAAAGGTCTTGTTCAGTGCTTTCCAGACCTTTCTACGTTTTGTCAATATGTTGTCATATGATGACGCCATGACGAAAAAAAAAGAGACATTTACACTGTACTAATGAAATCATGAAACTGACACATTTATGTCACAAAGTCCTGACATATTGTCTTGAGAGCCATCAGACTTTCAACAGGACTGGTTAAGGTCTCCTTGATGTTTCATTTAAACTGTTTGCATTCTGCTTCGCTATATTGTTATATATTTTTTTGAGCTGGGACTTTAACGCGTTAATTTCGATTAATTAATTGTAAGAAAAATAACGCGCTAAAAAAATAACACATTTGATCGCGTCTTTCTCAGTTCCCTAATTTCTGGCACACCGGTAACACTAGCTGTGTTTCCATCCAACTTGTATCGCAAATCTTTAGCGAATTTTTGTTAATGCGACAAAAGGAAAAGCGCATTTGTGTGCATTTCCATCCACTTCAGTTATGCGCTTTTGTTTCACGAGATAAGCCGAAAGTGCTGTTAGGTGGCGCTAATTCTCGATTCAATTTCCATTGCTTATGCAGAAGAAGACGGCGCACGCTATGACGTCAATAAGCGCGATGAACGAAAAGGAAAACAAACGGTAAAGCTGGTGGCGAAAACGAATGAAAGTAATCACTTAAGCTAGTGGTTACGAAGTCTTTAATGTTACAGCTAGCACAGTAGTGTAAGGTAACAGTTCGCTTCTACTGTATTAACCACTGGCTAGCTAGCTAAAGTGATAACGAACTCTAACGTTATAGGTAGCACACCAATGTTGCGAGGTAGCAAACTAGCTAGCTAGCTTGCCAACGTAGGCAAGCAAAAATGACGTAGATATTAAACGTCATCGTTTATTCGCATAACTTGTTCGCTAACCCGTTTCCACTGCACTAAAGCGCATTTACCTTTATCGATTTGGAAAATTTTCCACCCCCTCCTTGCGCAAAAAAAATTGATGCAATATTTCAAGTTGATGCACATTTTGGCCGTTTCCGCTCAGGTTTTTTTAAGCGCAACATGAAAATGCGCATTAAAATAGGTGGATGGAAACACAGCTAGAGATGCTCACACTCTAGCACGGTAGGTGGCGGTAATGCATCTAAAGTCTTAAAATGTTGGATATAATGGCTATAATTGCACTTTGAGTTTGCACTAATCAGTGAATGTAGTACACAGATGAAAAAAGCACAGATAAATATAGATGAAAAATAAACATTTTTGTTGTTTAAGTTCACGTATATGGCTCATTCCATACTAAACTGTACAAATGTGTTACAATGGTGATGAAAATTCAAATACACCTTTTCCAATTCTGCAACCACCAATGTCGCCATCTGCTGGCCATTAAATGGAATTCAATTTCCGCATTGGTCTCACTTTTCAGACCCGGGCGCTGCGTCCATCTTTTTATTCAGTCTATGGTGATAGCGCGCAGATTGTTTGTTTTTATGGTCGTAACACAAAATTAGGACACGGAAAATTTTTCATTATTTTTAAAAGCATGGTATATATGATTGTCTGACGCCTTGTGAAATTTTGATGCAGGAAGTGACTACCTTATTTTGCCGAGGTCATCTTTACGCTATTTGCATATATTATGCAAATTAACCCACAGGGATGGACGTAACACGTGAGGACGCCACTGGTTACGCCCACAACGGTCATTTCAAATTGCACTTCTGATCAGGCGAGTCCCGATAATTTAGTGCAAACAATTGAAACCGTTATTATGGGAATTTCTCTGCAATATTTCATTTCGCTTTCTTTCGAAGTATCAACAGACATGTCATGAGCATTTCATGAAGTTGGCTGCCAAATTTTGCGACAAAATATGTCCTTCACAATGCCTTGGCTGACATCAGGAAACCACTTTTTCTGCTGTGTTGTTGGACCGATGATTCTGATTTTTTCTTATATATATCTTCAATCCGGGAGTGAATAAATATGATCAATGCAAATCATTTAATTCTCCTAGAAAAAAATTTTATTGACCATTCTTATAGATACAACACAGTGAATTGTACAGTTTTGTATGGAGTGACCCATATGTCTATTCATTGATTCAGTTTTTTTTCCCATAGTGGCGGTTACGGCTATGTCTAATGACTGTATCAACTGACACCTATATAAATGGGCTCACAGAGTAACCAGATGTTGTCAATCATAATCACATGAGGAGGTCGTTCCATAATTCAAGTTTGATTGATAGCTTTCTGCTCTATTGAAAATAATTGTTCCAGTTGCTGTATGTATATTTTTGACCCAGTTGTTGTCATATTTCAAGAACATATAGAATAAATTAATAAAAGAAATGAAATTCATGAAAGTTCTTGCATCAAAGACATATGTCTTCCAGTCATTCCATGACAGAAAAATAAGTGTTGTAAATATCATTGGAACTCAAGACTGCCATGAAATACATATTCTTTGCAAGTGCAAGTAAATTTCACCCACAACTGTAAATCCAGAGAACAGAAAGCTTGCACATAAAACCTTTTCTTCATCAGACGCCTGTGGCTGAACTCGTTTTCATTTTTTATTTTATTTTTTAGACGAAATGAAATAATCATAGTTATTGTGCTTTTTCCAGATCGCAGTGCTGGTCAGCGTTGGATTCATTGGCAGTTGGACACCGTACGCTGCGGTGAGTCTGTGGTCAGCTTTGCACCGCAGTGGCGACAGCCCCTCCTCCTCCATTCCTGCCGAAGTGGGCCTGCTGCCTTGCCTGTTCGCCAAGTCCTCTACAGTTTTCAACCCTCTAGTGTACTACCTGTACAGCAGCAATTTCCGGAATGAGGTGCGAAATCTGTGGCGTGATTGCTGGCAAGTGATCAATATGACACAGCAGGATAGTTGTGTGTTGGCCCAGCATGATTGGAACAAACCCCCCTTTGAACAGAATGGAGGGACGGATTGCCTGCCATTGCAAGCAGTAGGAGGGGAAAGCAAGGAAATGGTTACAGCCTGACACCAGCAACATTAGTACAGCTGCTGCACACGGAAGGACATGTGGACACTGAACTGTGACATTTGTTGCAACCTGCTGGTTCTAAACTTTTTATTGTTGGAACCCAACTCAGAAATGTTTAACCTTAGAGGGACTCATCAAAATGACTGGTGGACAGCAGACCTATTTCCAGACCTGCCCCATACACTCTCAGTGACTCACTTTGGGTCCTGACCCATAGTTTTAGAAGCACTGCTGCATCGAATGGTACAGCATCATGAATAGTAAACTGCAGAAATTAATGTGACGTTACTCTACATTTACTTTGCAGCGTCTCATCCAAAGGAACAAGCGGTACTGGAGAAAAATCTGTGAAAGGAATTATTTACTCAGGAATACTGCAATGCAGTATTGCCTCAACGGCACAGATACCCATTTATAACTGACAAGCGTAATGTAAATCCAAGCGGCAAATGTTTTATTTCAGATGAAATGAAGGTACGATTTGACCATTGCAGGCAACTAAGTCCCTGAAGATCTACAACCTTATATGCAGAAAAGGTGGGACAGCATGGAAAATGCAAATGAAAAAAAATGTGATTGATAAATCATCCATTACCTGTATTAAATTGAAACCTGTACAGGGTTACCGCCCAAAGACAATATATTTAGGGCTAGATTTTTCCTACAATTTTTGATATACTCAAGGACCATCACAACTTCATCTGCGGTACATCAGTGGGAGTGGTTCTTCTGCATATATTTAAACGTATCTGCACGGAATGCTATAGCCAAAAGTAGGCCTGATAAGAAGAGCTATGATCTGTCAAAATAGGCAAGCTCTGATTGATACCAGTACTCTTACCTTTTGTCGAGGCTGTGGTATATGTAGAAGAGGGAGGTATGTACATAGCCCAATTAACTTTGCTGACTTTCGTTCTGGCACTCGCCATTATTTTGTGTAAATTAATAAAGCATTTTTTTATTTGCATTACCTGTTATATTAAATAAACTTCTTTGCTGCATTTTTGTCATTTAAAAAACATCAAATATAAGCAGTTTTCTCTAAGGCAACAATGACCGCGTTCAAAATCCAGTACTCGTTAGCTCCTGCCGCTCGCGGTGCCGGAGCTATGGTATCGGGCTCCGTCCCTGCGTGCGTGCGTCCGTCAACACATTTTGCTTCATCTCATCAATGATTTCAGTTACAGGCTCCTAATTTTTACTGGACATGCATCTCATAAAGCCCACAAAAGAAATGCCTGAAGGTGACCTTGGCCTATTTTTTCAAGGTCACTGGCCTAAAAATATCACCAAAAACTTTGACATTTTGCTGTATCTCATCAACCATTTAAGTTACAGGCTCCTAATTTTTACTGGACATGCATCTCATAAAGGCCTACAAATGACGCGCCTAAAGATGACCTTGGCCTATTTTTAGCTTACTGGCCCTATGGGTCGATAAGCTATTGTCCTGGTGTGGCGTCCGTCGTCCGGAACATTTTTTTCTTTTTTTCGGCCTGATGAATTTTTGTTTAAATTTGCCATAACATACTACTAGGCCATATCTCCAGACGTTTTTTTCGGATTTTTGATTGAATCATTTTTGTCCGTTTTATGGGCCCTTGAAATTTTGGCCCTAATGTTAAAAATAGGACTGAGAAATTTAAAAAAATTATTTCTCAAAAACCGCGTGATAACTTTTTTTCTAAATCAGGCAATCAACTTCCCTTGGCACAATCAATGTACAGTGCGAGCGCCATTTTGATTGAATCGACGGAAGTGGGTCTAGTGGGGGCGCTGTACTTTATGGATAAGCAAGATGGCCTGTGGAGGTCAAATGGTTGCAGATAGAGATGAAGTTTGTATTATCGACATATAGGAAGTCATATTGACCTATACATTGGCTATGTTGAAGTTGAACTCAGATGACTTTGAAAGGTCAAACTTGAGGTCACGGAAATTATTATCAATGTCTAAATCAGGCAATCGACCTCCCTTAGTACCGTCAAGTGTATATAGATAAATTCTGTTTCTTCTTTCACCAGATAAAGATTTAACTAAACTGTACAAGTGGTCAAAAAATAATTTGATTAATAGTACCTAGCATGATGCCACCAGGCAGTCAAAATACAGTCATTTTCATGCCACTTTTTTATGACCACTTTATTCTCACAAAATAATTAAAATTATAGCTGCTGCGCTGCAATGGTCAGGGCCGGGCAATTTTTAAAAAATTAGGCAATTCTGAGCAACAAGCAGAGTGTAGGAAGATGGAAAAAAAAAGGTGGCATTCTAATGTGCATATTACATCAGTTGAGGTTTGATCTCACAGTTTCTGGCACAAGAGCAGTGCCGGGTCTAGAACTGGGAATTGGGGTGGCACAGACACGTCCCTTGTAGTCCTGGCAAGTTCTCAATCATTTTCCTTTATTGATGCGTTTTCCAATTCTCGTAATTGGCAACTGAAGACACAGTTTCTCTCCATATGCGATCTAACAGCGATGAAATCATGGGCTAAATTCAGTACAGAAAACTAATTTACTTATTAATAGGCTAATGCTTTGCGTTGATTGAACTGGTCCGCATTCCAATGAAATATCGCCTTTCACTCTCAATATTGCGCGGGTTGATAAAAAAAAAAAAAAACTGGCATTCGACAGTTAAATAGGCTATGAAAAGCCTGCGGCTCAAGCCATTTGCTTGAGAGTCGACAGGTATGCAATTTTGAACAATGTTGATTTAAATACAGCAAATACGCGTCCAGATGAATGATTGTCATCTTACCTAATTGGGGAAAACAAGCAGCACCTGTTAAAGGTTGTATCAGCGATTCTGAGCCAAAACATAATTTGTCACGTACAGGAGATTTTTCCTCGCGAACTGTAAGCAGCTCCTCTCATGAGTGGGCAGTGAAAAACTCTGGTCTCTGTAGGCCACCTACAGCCAGGTAGACACTGAGAAAGATACACAAACTCGTGGGGACCTACCCGCGTCCCCAAACATCAACAAAAGTGTTCCAACAAATCAGAGGGCAGGGGTGGGTCTTCTGCGCCAGTTCCGTGCTCATGCACGACAAGTGGGTGGGACTGAGCAGCGAAAGGAACTGGCAGTGGCACTGATGCAGCAGAGTGAAGCATGGTGGAAGCTAAACCGAAAAAGAGACGCTCGAACGAGTGCATGTTGAGGAAAAAGGAACGCGATCGCAGCTATGCGACGTCCCAAATAAACATAGGGAAAGCATACCAACGTTGGAGAGAATTCCGGGAGTTGAATGGTTTTAATTCTGACGCCCAGGTCGCCTTGTTTCTACTTGAGGTGAGTAGAACTGGTGCCAACTCGGTTGGATGTGAATTGTAAATTGTCATCCCAAGCAAAATTGAGGGAAGCTTGTGTATTGTTTTTGTAAGGCTATCTTGCATAGATCATGCTGGTCAGAATAAATCAAACAGTAGAGAGATCGATATTTCCTCTTTGGAGGGAGTTAGCAACCTTTGCTAACTCTTGGTTGGCAAGCTAGTGAGTTTGCTAATTCTGTCTGATCAAATCAGAGTTTGTGCTCGTGTAATAACATTTTTTCTCTGGTTAGTACTCAGAGTTGAAATTCATCAATGAATTTATAACCGCGTGATAAGTTTAGCCAAAAGTGGTGATCTATGTGACGTTGTTAATATTCATTTTGTAATGCTGAGCTAAGATACTTGTCAGATACCTTGTTGTAGCTAGCACTAATGGTGTAAATTTATCATCTGGCAATGGTCGTCATTGTTGCTACCGGGCGTTTATCACAACGAGCTGTACACGGCCATTTACCCAGCTGAGTGAGCCATTCTTAAGCTGCTTTCACACCGTACGCGAAACGAATATTTCACGCAAAAGATTACTTTCAAAGTCAATGCAAAGATGTTGCATCTTTGCATTGACTTTGAATGTAATCTGTCGTGCGAAAAATTTGTTTCGCGTCCGGTGTGAAAGCAGCTTTACTCAGAAGTTTCACTTTAAGAAAAGCGTGTTCATGTTCCAAGCTTCTGAAGGGGAGGGGCGAACAGCTCTGTTGTGTTTTGAGAACGTTTCAACTCTCAACAATAGTGACGTCATATCGCTGATACAGCCTTTAAGTGTGGAGTGCTCTGAGTGAACCTTTAGTTAAAGCGGACCTATTATGCTACATTTCCAAATTTATGTTTTGATCTTGGACTCCCCTAGAGCACTCCTGATCGTTCAAAGTACAAAAAAGCGTCCTTATTTAGCTCATACTGCCATCCTCAAAAAACCCCATTTGTAGTCCATTGTAGTCTCTGCCTGAAACGCCTCGTTGGGGCAGCTCTTCCGCTATGGCCCCCACTCCCCATATGTCCATTTTCTTCTTACTGGCCAGCTCTGTGGAGGGTGGATCTGGGTGGGCCGAGGCAGCAGAACGCAGTTTTCCAGGTCTGCCTCCCCAGGGTGAAACAGACGCGTCTGTCATCTGAGAAGGAATCGACTGGCAAATTCCGCAATCAAACGCAGTACATGTGCATAGATGTAATGAAATGAACTTGTTCTTATAAACGCAACGACGAAAGTGGAAGACACAGTACGAAAGTCTGGCTCAAGCTTGAATTTGCTGTCTACCTACGGCTACTATGGTGAGTACACCGGTGTTTCTACTCCTAGCTAGGATGCAGGGGAAGCTAGAATCCACCCCATACAGACGAATTTGTAGAACGGGTCGACATACCCAAGTGTAGACCGGAGACCGTAGAAATCCGGTGGGTCTGAGTTTAGAGGGAAACATGAACAGTGAGGCGCAGCACAAAGTGGACCAACAACTTATGGACTGCTTCGGTGTGTATTATAAGGACCTGCTGGTTTATGTGCATAACTGTAGTGTGTCGTTAGCGTGGAGTAACGAACAGCTTCTGCGCTGGTATATGACGAAGGGGCGAAAGCTCCAGGCTAAACAGCCTTTTCGGAAATTGCCCATGGTAATGGTTTACTTGTTGCGTCGGAATGAATTTTTCGCGCGACAGATTACATTCAAAGTCAATGCATTGTCTTTGCATTGACTTTGAATGTAATCTGTCGCGCGAAAAATTTGTTTCGCGTCCGGTGTGAAAGCGGCTTGACGCGCCCATAACGCGTGTATTCGCGTCTTTGCATTGACTTTGAATGTAATCTCTCACTTGAAAATTTGTTGGGCGTCTGGTTTGAAAGCTGCTTAACGCGCCCATAACGCGTGTATTCGCGTCTTTGCATTGACTTTGAATGTAATCTGTCGCGCGAAAAATTTGTTTCGCGTCCGGTGTGAAAGCGGCTTAACGCGCCCATAACGCGTGTATTTGCGTTTTTGCATTGACTTTGAATGTAATCTGTCCCACAAAAAAAATTTGTTTCACGTCCAATGTGAAAGCAGCTTTATGGATAGTACGCGACAGCTAGAGAGCGCTCGGTTATGTTATGAACATAATACAGGTTTTACAGACTGTAAGTTCCGTTAGCATGGACAGTTGCTTATGTGGAGCTAGCGAATCGATCACTTCTACAGGAAAGAATTTCCTACTCAATCTCCGCATTTTTCGGCTTTTTATTAGCCACAACAATTTCTAAAGGGGGATGAAATTATGTCACGGTAGTGCAGAGAAATCGTTTGTTATACCAGACACGTTAGAGCTTCTGCGTTTCGCATTGCTTTCACGGTAGCATTAGAGAGCTCGCCCAGATATTTGTGAAGTATCCGGCTGACCCCGGTCATGGATAAGTGAAGCGATCACAAGCAGCCGTAAACAAACCCAAACACGTATCACAAGCTCTGCAAAACCTACGTCTGGTCTAACTGCAGCCTTTTCAGCCCAACTTTGTGGACACATACAGCACCTCTCCGGTTAGCTTCAACTGTAGTGGCTACAATCGGGCAACATTATGAGGAAACTGCCACATTGATGCTTACCCAAGTAACACAAGCATACCGATCAGAATTACTGCATATAAGTTAACCAGGAGCATTTTTAATTAGCACGGCACGCAAACTAACATGCAGTAGCTGGTAACCGAGCGGTCAAAACAACCACAGAGACAAACCCTTGAAATACAGGCTTTACAGACAGCAAGTTCCGTTACCGTGGACAGTTGTACCAAGCATCCAAATTACAAACAAGTATAAAAAGTTAGCTTCAAATGAGGTTTATGTTCACACACCTTCTGTTGAATTTCCCCTGATATTACTCTTGCATATTTAGGACACAAACATTAGCAACAGTAACTTGGCTACGTTAGCTGCAGTGCTACAGCCACAATCAACTGGCTGTCACATTAGGTAGGCTTATGCCATAAAAGCAACTTACAGCTTCTGCGTCTGTGAGTCACGGACAGTCGCTACCGATCCAGGCTTTAACTTCAGATATTTTACAAAGCCTGCGTTTGAGGCCAGTTGTTAGTGCTAACTGTCGTTAGCGGTCCTGCTAGCTACCTGTAACATGTTAGCTTCACTTACATTATTTGCTGTTATATCGTTACTTACAGCTTGTGGCTCGGAGCGCTTGATTGATGCAACTGCTTCAGGTTTGAGAAGCAGCTGAAACACTTATCCTGTGTCAAATTATCCTCTATTAACAAAGCTGTCTTTGGTGAAATGCTGAGCACAAACAGCTAACGTTCCCTTTGGCCGTGGCTGTTTGCTGCCAGCAAACAAAAAAAGCTACCCACTGATTTCTGGTGGCATCGTCTTTTGGAAGAGAAATAGGTGCTTTTCTTCGCATCCATAAGTAAACGGACAAGCAGCTTTGGGAGAGATACTGACAAAACTGCACCTCAAATGATCTGTGGTTCTTCTTTTGTATTTTCAAAAGTGAAGACGCTACTAAGGCATAGTATGATCTGCGGTTGTTAGTGCCTGCTAGAATAGTTTCCGGTGTGGGCAGGTCCAGCGCCGTGATTGGCTCTGGCTAGGTCTGTATTAATTGGGCGGCACAACCTGACGTCAGGTTTTGCCCAGATCGCGTGAAGATCTCGGGACGAGCTGTTCAGAGAGGAAATCACATTAATGAAATCACGTTCTTGGATTACGGCAAAACCCCTCTATCTTATGTTTAGAAACTTTTCAGAGGTTGAGTATGGACATCCAACGTTATAACATTACCTATATGTATTAAAAGAAGGATCAGCATAATAGGCCCCCTTTAAAACATCTTGGCTCCATAGTAAAAGAGTGCATGTGCTAGACTGGCCTTTCTGCAGTCCAGATGGGTCACGCATTGAAATGTTTCGTGCACAAACGTGACAAAAACGTGTGCAAAAGTGTTGAGACGCTGAAATCTAAAATCAAGCGAGAATGAGAAAACATCTTTCTTTCAAAACTGCAGTAATTGGTCTCCACAGTTCCCTACAGGGTGTTGTTAAAAGAAGAGATGATTTAACACAGTGGTAAACATGGCCTGATCCCAACTTTTTTTTTTGAAATGTGTCGCCGGCATTAGATTTAAAAATAAGCTTATATTTTTCAAACACAATAAAATTTCTCAGTCTCAACATTTCATATGTTTTCTTTGTACTATTTTCAATTTATTTTAGAGTTTAAATGATTTGCCCATCATTGCAGACTGTTTTTAGTCACATTTTACACGATGTCCCAACTTCTCTGGAACCAAGGTTGTTCCATTTTCATTTAAATATAGGGTTTAAGTGATTTGCAAATCTGCGTTATTTAAATGTTATACAGCGACCCAACTTTTTTAGTTACGGGGTTTTAACTCAATATTATTAGTAAAATATTTAGCAAATTAAAAATAGTCAGTTCTGTCAGCCACCTTGCCTTGACATCACATATATTCTCTCAGGGAACTTGGTATTCAGAAATCATACCTGAGCTCCCCAGTGAGCACTTTCCCAAGTGGGAGATGGGACTATACCCAGCTCCCAGGAAGTTTCGAACTCGCGATTATTCCTGCATCCAAAACAAAGGCACGCAGCCAAGTGGGGAAAGTATGTGGCTCTGTGTGTGCAAAACAGGAGCAACAGTAAGACATCTGCTAAAAAGCAAGAACATTTGCTGCATCATTTTCCCATAACATTGCGTATGACAGGAAGGGGCCCTGGTGGGAGGACACTACAGATGGAGTGGCATTTCACATTGTCAAAGGTATGGTGCCTGTATGCTCAGTTGAAAAGCCTTGGTTCATGCACATGCTGAATCCACATACAAGCGCATGGGAATGTCTTAACAAAAGCAAACAAATGTAAATTTCCTTATTAACTTTCACCAGCATCGATTTTATTGAATAAATAAATGGTGCCTCTTTAAAAATTGTCCCAGCGGAAAAAAATCATGTTGTGGGCAAAATTGTTGTTTTGCACGGTAAATATCAAAATCGTAAATGAGGCAATTGCGATTTTGTTATTTGGCATGCCAATAACATTTAATTTTGTCTGCAAAAGGTCTTGAAAGTGTATCGCCCTGCCCTCACCTTCATATATATATTCAGTCTTGCCATCTGTATCTACTGATTGAGTCTGAAAATGCATGTTTCTTTCATTCATCGTGAACTTTGTACAGCACATTCAGAGTGGCTGATTGCACTGAGTGCTCTGGTTACATTACATTGGCTGTTAAAGAGGGGACGTACATTAAAAGGCTACATAAAAAGTTCAGAAGATGGGCGACATGCTTCTGATGGAGTTGTGCAGCTGCATAGGATTCCGCAGCTCAACCTCCCAATCACTACTGCGCAGACTGTGGCTTCAAATGATAGCACCAGCAGAGGGCGGCAATGTCTGAATGAGGAATTTTTTGCCTCCATTTTTCTACAGCGTAAGGAAGTGAAGACATATCGTCCATCTTTATATGCAGTCCATAATGGGCACATTCAGTTGAAGTTGGAAATAGGTTGTGCTTTGAATTGGGCGTGGCTCTCAGAAGTCAAATGCGGACAGCCTTTTGTTTCAATAGAATATCAAATATTATCACCTGCAACCTCATTTGAAAGATACTCCCCCAGGTGCCATCTGATTTACATCAAAAATGCCCAGTGAAATAGAACAACCCCCTCAATGTTCATCTCTCCTCCCACCTGTGTGTAGCACCAACAGTAAATTACCAGTTTGTCTTTGTGACTGGAGGAAAATGGGAAAAGACCTCTCTGTCTGTATGCACATCATCAGACATAGCGTATGCATGAAAATCGGGCCCGATGTTACTAGTTTTTATCTAGAAACTAAAACAGTGGGGTAGCATTTTTCCTCATATTTCCTTGTTTTCAACAAGGTCTTCATTATAATATTTGGCACTTCAAAGTGTGCCACTTGTTGGGAGACAGGGCTGAACAGCCGGCTGGCTCGTCTTGCATCCAGTTATGACACTGGAAGTGTTTTGGAATTAATAATCATCTTTATTGTCCACAATGTGGAAATTTGCCTCTGGCTTCACAAACAGTTAAAAGACACAATAAATTACAGTAAAACACGGTAATAAATAAATTACACAACATACATTACATATAATAGTATCGAACATGGTTCCCCTCCAAACAGCAATCATGAATTCAGAGTTACTGCATTTGGTATAAAAGATTTTTTGTAAATGTTCTTGATGGCTGCAGCAGCTCTATAGCGTCTGCCCGAGGGCAGTTTTATAAATTCGCCTGCAAGAGGATGACTTGGATCGGCCACGATTCTCTGGGCTTTCTATTTCACCTGCATTTTATGAATACTTTCAAGTTGTTGCTGTTTTCCTATTATTTTGTCTGGTTTTATTCCTAGCACCAAGGTGACCATACCATGTACATATAAGTCAAAACACTTTCAACATGACTTCGGTACACTAACTCAATGTTTTTACTTACATCAAATGAAACCAATTTCCTCATTAAATACAGGCGTTGCAGAGCCTTTTAAAAAATATATTCAGTGTTGCGTGAGAAACTCAAAGTGTGATCAGAAAAAGTTCCTAAATATTTAATCTCTTGCACTGCTTCGACAGGCTGATCATTAATAACAACAGTTGGAAGGTGTGAGGGACCGAGCTGGTAATCAGGAGAGACACAGAATTTGTGAAAACACTTTTTTTTAAGGAGTCATCTGGGGTAAAATTGGCAAAATTTGATTATTTTTCCAAAAATTTTTTTTTGAATAAAAATATTTTATAATAACCCACCTTTAAGAATTACTAATTGCTACAAGGATTAAAAACTGAATTTTGCCATAAAATCATGATTTAAAAGCAACTGTGATGATGAAATTTACGCTTTTCACTCCAGGAAAGTGATAAACATTTAAATAATCAGATAATTCAATCTTAAAAATGGGTGTAAGCCACAGACTAAGACTGAATTCAACTTTTCAGTGCGGTCTAATGCATTTTCCATTGATTTCCTAAGGTATTACTTTTTCCACGTTTCTCATGTTTGTGGCAGCCATAACCTTTTTATTTATCATTGAAAATCAATGAAATTTGGGCTGCAGGTACTTTACTTCATTAGAAATGCAATGACATAGGATAATTTTGCCTATCTGTCACATACTTTGAATATTTTGAGTATTCGTCAGATTCTGCGCAAAATAATTTCAAAATTTGAGTAAAATGCCCCAAAATCACAAAACTGATAAATTGGGCAAAGAATGGCTATGTCATTGCATTTGGATAAGCAATGGCTTTTAAATGATGAAAGAAAAACTGAATTCTACCATAGAGTTAAAGAGGAGTTGGTGCCAGAAGTTTTCTGCATATTTAATAAGCTTGCTCGGTTACCATGGCAACTGCATAAACAGAAAAATGCCAACTTTCATCTTTTTTGGTGGTTATTACATATACCTCTTTAGATTAATTTTGAGATGTTTCCTGGTGTCATTTTTCATTTCACTCCAGATCACCCCTTAAATTTTATTTTCAAAAGGCAAAAATAAGGAATACCAAAAAGAAATACTTCAAGTAAAACTTATGGGCCCTAAAAGAGGTCAACAAAACAGAACTAAACTGAGGCACAACAAAAGAAAGTAAACAGCACAAACTGACCTACCAAACTGACACACAAGGGAAACTTACATAGTGGCTGATCAGACCATTTTACACACACTGGGGGTAAACAAAGACATACATTCTTAAACAATACAATAAACACAAAAAGGGTCAGCCTACTGCTGCTCAAAACCCCTGGAGTAACCTAACAAAATATACATAATATAATAAGAAAAAAACAAAAACAAAAACATAATGCTAACATCTTCTGACTTGTGCCCTGTCTCCTCCAACAACATACATACTCAGACGCTCAAAAGGGGTACCGATAATGGGTAGGGGATGGAGTGGAGCTCTAGAGGGTCCTTTACTTGAAGTCTTCTGGCACGTAGGGCACGTTTTACAAAACTGGGCAACATCCGCCCGCAAACCAGGCCAGTGAAAGTGACGTCTAATACGAGCCAGGGTTTTTATGTTTCCCTAGGTGGCCAGCCCAGGGAACTGAGTGGCCCAAGACAAGTACTGTGTCCCGGGCTACCTTGGGAACCACTCAACCAGCCCTTGTTGGCGATAAAGAATGCCCATGCGCAGAAAGAACCCTTGTTTGGAACAGTCCTCAAATTCACTCCCCACCTTTCCCTCCTGAGCACTCAGCAACAAAGTGGCTAAACTTGGATTATCTTGTTGCAGCTTAACCATGTTTGGTGGCACTTGGTATCCTAATGGTAAATCTGGAGTAACCTCAGCTGATGATTTTACCACAGTGTGCTGGAACCTCTCTTGCCTCCTTTATCTGCGAGACTTCCTGGACTTCCCGGGCTGGACATCGAAGTCTGCATCAAAAAAAGGCAGGGCACTGAGGGTTAGAGAGGGGTCCTCCTCCAGCTTCGCTTGAGCCCTGGTCACCGCCATATTACAATTCTGAGGAGGGTGTAACAGATCAAACAAAACAGGCAGATCCCTGCCCAGCACCACTGGAAAAGGCAGATTGTCAGCCACGCCAATGTTCAAGAGGTAAGGTTGGTCCTGCACCTCAATACACAGGTCAGCGGTGGGGTAAGGCTTCTTATCCCCATGCACACAGCAGATGGGGATGGTATCAAAAGTGCAAATAACACTTGATGGAACAAACTGCCTGTGTACTAGCATTTGATCACAGGGCCTTCAAAACTTTACCATTTATTTTAACAGTTGTCATCTTCATGGATTGCTCATTAATAAGCCCCAGGTCATTTTTACGAGGCACAACACACAGTTGAGTGAGCTTGGGAGGGTTCTTTGGGCACATTGGTTTTATGTGACCTTCTTGTCCACACAGGCAACAGATGGGCAGCTTAACAGACTGCTTTGCTGGTGCATGTGCAGACTAATTCTCCCTCATGGGAGCCTTACCCACACCTGATGTTGTCCTCTGATGGTGCTGGGTGGAGGTGGGCCAGTGGAGATCCTTTACAGCTTTCCAGGCAGTGTAGCTCCATGGTTGTCCTTTCTTCCGCGCAGCCACAAACACATCCGCCAGAGAAGCAGTCTCTGCTGCCGAGGAGGGGTCATGTTCCCTAATCCATACCTGCAGCTCAGGGGATAACATACGCAGATACTGCTCCATGATTATAGTTTCACCAACATCTTTAACAGTTTTACCTTTTGGCTGGATCCACTTCTCATATAGCTCCTTCAGTTGCACATACAGCTCCTTCGGAGTCTCACCATGCTCAACCTCTGTGAAGCGGAATCTCTGCCTATAGGTTTCTGGGTTAATGTCATATTTTCTAAGGACAGCATCCTTAACCTTTTCATAATCATGAGCATCATCGATATCCATATGTACATAAGCCCCTCTGGTCTTACCAGTAAGCAATGGGATGAGGCGGAATACCCAATCTGTTTAGACCACCTATATGCTGTTGCCATCCTTTCAAAGGTTATAAGAAAATGTTCAATGTAATCAGTCTTTCAGTTTTTCTTACCGAGGTTCCTGACAGAACCGAATCTGACCTGATGGGGTGATGGCTGGAGGGCCCTCTAGTGATACTGTTGTTATATGGGCCTGTGGGGGTGGTTCGTCTGAATCAGAATTTTCCAAGCCAAGGGTATCCGCTGGACTGGGATCTGGGGCTGGAGAGGAGCGCGCCTGCGCCTCCAACTGCAGCAGCTGAGACTGGCGCTGTAGTGCCCTGAAACGTTGCTCTTGGCGTGTAGAATCCTCCCTCAGTCGGGCATCCTGGGCCTCTTGCTGGCCCATATGTGCACGAAGAATTCCAGTTAGGTCTGCCAGTGTTGGCTCCCTAGAGTCCTCACCATCAATAGCCCTGGCCCCACCCAAGGCTCCAGTGTCTGGGACATAACATGACATGACATGACATGAGTGGCGAGAACAGGCCGTTCAGCCCAACTAGGCTCGCCAGTTTCCTTTAACTATTGTGAATATACCACTTCAGATACTCAATGTCTCAATGGTATCTAGCTTTAAGTCAAGCCTGCTCTTGAAAATTGCTAAGGTTTCTGCTTCAACAATATGGTCAGGCAAGCTGTTCCACATTGAAATTACTCTTTGGGTGAAAAAATATTTCCTAATATCAGTGCTAAATTTACCCTTGGTCAACTTCCATTTATGACACCGAGTTCTACTAACAGAACTTGGCCGAAGGAATCCTACATAATTCACTTTGTTAATCCCTTTGACATATTTACATCTTTACATCAGATTTACATAACATCTCTCCAGTCCTCTTGTGTTGTCTGCGGTTCCTGGAACTCCACCCGACTTCCTCTTCCACTCCGTCCCCCATGCTGCATTCTTTATAGGCTGGGGTTATGGCTGGGCAGGTGATGAAGGCCAAAAAAACCAAAAAGGAGAAAGAAAAAAAAAAACGCCTGTGCTGTCTACTGACTGATCCCACTTCTGACACCATATGTGAGGGACCGAGCTGGTAATCAGGAGAGACACAGGATTTTTGTGAAAAAATACTTCTTTTTAAATTTTATTTTCAAAAGGCAAAAATAAGGAATACCAAAAAGAAATACTTAAAGTAAAACTTGTGAGCCCTAAAAGAGGTCAACAAAACAGAACTAAACTGAGGCACAACAAAAGAAACTGAAAAGCACCAACTGACACACAAGGGAAACTTATAGAGTGGCTGATCAGACCATTTTACACTCACTGGGGGAAAACAAACACATAAATTCTTAAACATTACAATAAACAAATAAACACAAAAAGGGTCAGCCTACTGCTGCCTGCCTGCCCCCCCCCCCGCTGCTGGCAGACATGGCACTGCCCAATTGCCTCAGGCTTTTACGATGGATCACTTGCAGCTGGGCTCTGACTTCCCCAACCAGGACTCCTGCAGCAGACACAGACCCCGTTACACGTAGGAAAAACGTGCATATTTTCATGCGTTTTGGCCTCTCTTTTACACGCAAACGGAGTTTTTTTCACGGAAAACGATCAATTGTAAAAAGAGTTGTGTTTTTGAAGAAAAAAAAAAAAAAACAGGGACATCCCTGAAAAAGATGTTACCTAGAAAATCGGACATATTGCTCCACTGCGAATCTTGCATATAAAGATGTGCAACATGCCCATGCTGTAGTCACGAACATTATATTGCACCACAGACATTTTGCGGACCGTCTTATCCAGAGCAACATGCAAGAAATAATGCATTTTGCTAGAGCAAAAGTCCTGAAAATCCTTGAGGGAAGCATACATCCAAGTGCAACACTTGGCTACAATGAACTTGGACCTTATAGTAAACCTGCTGTGCGAAAGGAATCTATGAAACAATTCTAGCTAATAATTCACTATGACAAGGAAGGCTGCATTTAATTTTAAAACTATTACTTATGCAAAATTAATTAGGGAGGGAGAGGTATAGTCTTAAGAGTTGAGGTTTCTGACAACACATAGGGTAGTTAGAGTGTCTGCAGTTCTGACTTCCATGGGAAGGTCATACCACCATGTTTGAGCCAGAATAATAATAATAATAATAATAATAACAATACATTTTATTTAATGGAGCCTTTCATGACACTCAAGGTCGTCCCACATCATAAAAGATCCGTAAAAACAAACAAAAACATATAAAATGCATAATAAACAGGAGAGCACCAGCAATGAAACATTAGCACAATGAACAACAGAACGTGCAACAAGCAACTGAGCATGCAGTGCTGTGAAAAAGTATTTGCCCCCTTCCTGATTTATTTTTTTGCATATTTGTCACACATAAATGTTTCAGATCATCAAACAACTTTTAATATTAGACAAAGATAATCCAAATACATGCAAAATGCAGTTTTTTAATGATGATTTCATTTATTGAGGGGAAAAAGCTATCCAAACCTACCTGGCCTTATGAGAAAAAGAAATTGCCCCCTAAACCTAATAACTAGGTTGTACCACTCTCTGCGACAACAAGGGCAATCAAGCTTTTCCGATAACTGGCAATGAGTCTTTCACATTGCTGTGGAGGAATTTTGGCCCACTCTTCCTTGCATAATTGTATTAATTCAGCCACATTAGAGGGTTTTCGAGCATGAACGGCCTGTTTAAGGTCATGCCACAGCATCTCAATTGGATTTGAGTCTGGACTTTGACTAGTCACTCCAAAACCTTCATTTTGTTTTTTTTAAGCCATGCAGAGGTGGACTTGCTGGTGTGTTTCAGATCATTGTCCTGCTACATAACCCAAGTCCGCTTGAGCTTGAGGTCACGAACTGATGGTCGGACATTCTCCTTCAGGATTTTCCAGTAGAGAGCAGAATTCATGGTTCCATTAATTATGGCAAGTCGTCCAGGTCTTGAAGCAGCAAAGCAGCCCCAGACCATCACACTACCACCACGTTTGACTGTTGGTATAATGTTCTTTCTATGAAATGCTGTGTTAGTTTTACGTCAATGTAACGGGATATACATCTTCCAAAAAGTTCAACTTTTACCTCGTTAGTCCACAGAATATTTTTACCAAAAGTCTTGGGGATCATCAAGATGATTTTTGGCAAATTTGAGACGAGCCCTTGTTTTCTTTTTGTTCAGCAGTGGTTTTTGCCTTGGAACTCTCCCATGGATGCCATTTTTGCCCAGTCTCTTTTTTTTATTGTTGAATCATGAACACTGACTTAAACTGAGGCAAGCGACATAGTATCATAGTATCATTACGAGGGCTGACTGCAATAAACAATTATGTCCAATGTAAACATCTGGATGTAACTGTTTATTGCAGTCATCCCTCAATTACCATGTTGAATTTTTGCTTCAGAACACTGATTTTTCTTAGGTGCTTCATTGGGGTACCATTGGCTCACTATAGCTGAAGTGGTTGCTACAGAGGACAACAATTTTTTCTGTCGCAAGAGATAACTTTTTTGAACTGCTGGATAGATACTGTGGACAAGCATATTGAGCAGTTTGCACATCAGGTTTAGCCGAGGAGTTTAATTCATGCAACTACTGAGAAACGGATGGGACGTACCTCGTCCATACTCTTAACTGTGTTCGAGCTCAGCTTGCTAATGAATATTCAATAACTGATCCAGGTGTGCCACGAAGTGATAGAATAGTGTAACTGCATGCATAAATAGAGTAGCTCCATGTCCGCTGGCGTCTACATCTGCACAGAGGGGTTAAGGCAGGCATTGGATAATTTTTCAGGTCAACAAAATAAATAGAAAAAGGAGAGACAATTATAACTTGGTTGTTTATTTAATCTGTCAGAACATAACGTACGGAACTTTTGAACGTGGTCTTTATTGAAAACAGCATTAAAGATGTTCAGTGTTTCCATAAAACCTTAAAACAGCACAGGTAAAATATTCAATAGTTACAATAAAGTACACTATGAGGCATCACACCCCATTCCTTCTAAAACAGCAGAATGAGAATGAAGAATAGCCTCTGGCTACATCATAAAAAGTAAATAAAAAGAGAAAGAATGCAAAGCAGAACTGATCTTTTACCTTCAAAAAACTTGTCCAAATGAAGATTTCTACAATGTTAGTTCATGGATTATTTATTTTTACACACAATGGAAGATTGTGAGATGGCTAAATTTTACATACGTGACTTTATTTGTCCTTCAACAGACATTTAGCACATTGTACTTTCCTTAAACCGCTTTTCTGCTCTTTAGGCACTCTGCAGAGGTTTTATTTTGTTTCAAATGTGATCTGCAAGACTACAGACTATTTATTTGTAAAAGCTTACTATAGATAGGAAATGGACATTTGTGGATGGGCACGAAAATAAATTCATTTTTATAAAGGGGAAGGTACATTTTATCTCATAATGGAGCAGATAGCCTATAGCCTAATTCCTGTGTTTTAAATAGTTCCTAACCCAAGCGATTTGAGAGAAATTGCTCAGAAAAAGTTTGAAAGGTGAAGGTTACTGAGCCAAGGTCAAACGTCATTCGGGTACAAAATCTCAACAAGGCACGCCTAACCACCAAGGCAAATCCACGTATGCAAAATCAAGCTCTTAACCCAAGCAGTTTGAGAGATATGGCCCAGATAATGTTTTAAAGATGAAGGTCACTGAGCCAAGGTCAAAGGTCTTTCGGGCACGAAATCTCAACGAGGCACGCCTACCCAAGAAGAAAGTCCACATATGCAAAATCAAGTTCCTAACCCAAGCGGTTACAGAGAACCGTCCGGACAAAATTTTCCCGCCTGCCACCCCTCTGCGAAGGGGACGACAATACCCCTCTGCCCCTTCGTCGAGGGGTAAAAAGATACAGCAGTTAAACTGTATTTCACACCATGATGATTAAATTTCGCATCCGCGGTGCACGTGTGCCAATCTCTACGGATCACGTTACAACAGATGAAGCTGTGCGGCATCATCAGAAACGAACATCGCTCCAGGTGACGCTTCAGAGGAAACAACGTCTCAATTCTCTAAAAACTACTTCCTTTTTTGTCCGCCCTCCGTCCACTTTTCTTGCGTATCTCCAAGCATCCTCGGTGGGAGGGACTAAGACGCAAGGAAAAAAATGCAAGTGAGGGGAACAAGGATGCAATTAAACAAAATTCAGCTGCACCCCAAGTGACCACATTGAGACGAGAAGGTTACAGCAATGCCCCCCCAAATTTTGTCATCAGATCTATGCAATTTATGCAGTTTGACATTTTGGCCACAAAAAAGGAGAAATCCGCGTTTCCGCAGAGAATTCACACACCTGATTGCGGCTCTAACGGAAATTAGCATCGCAATGTCAATAACACAAACATTCCAACCATATACTTTTGACCCAGTCTTCTTTAATGAGCCATCTATCCATGGAAAAATTTATGCAGCAAGTAAAATCAGACTAATTGCGTTAGCCTTCTATAAAATTATTTTACACCCAACGAGCCAACTCCAGCGACTGAAAACAAATTTGCTATCGCTCGCTGGAGCTGGCTCGCTAATCACTAAACTATGGCCACCAAGTGAGCTAATAACTTAGAATAAACAAGCATGCAAACTCAACTGTGAAACAATACAGGACTACTATTACTCACAAGAACCGGAAAAAAAGAATAAACAATAATCGAAGGTATTAGCTGATTTAATTGAACTGCTAACAGCAGCTAGCCACAAATAAATCATGCAGCTCAGGAACCCTTGTCTGTATCATATGAGTGAAACTGAAGAACGATCCCGGTTTGGCGGTAGAATAAAAGAGGAGCACCGATTAAGCCCACCCACGCCTTAAAAACACCCTATAGGAAAGCTTGCAATTTTTTGATGTCCAGTGACAAAATTGCAGAAAACTATGAACACTCAAAAAACTGCAATAACGGTGATTTTTTTCAGTTTTCAGTGGATGGGCAGATGACCCCTCCCGGTAGACAAGGCTTATCTCAGGGTGGGCGATGCCTGCTCTAGCCCACCCGTAGACAGCTGTCTTGGAACATAATTCATAAGAAAACCCCCTCAGGACAGCAAGAATAATGGACAAAATTTGGGTTTAATGTGATAGAACAGTGAACGCCTGAAATTATACAACAAAGCGTAGTTCAAAGGTACACACAAAAACTTATATTGGCATGTTATCATTTTATTAGTGGTACAGTCTGTGACAGCCATTCAATAACCTGATCCTAATCTGTCCAAACAGTCTCATAACACAACACCCACCCCTCCACAAAATGTACTTCACATAAAAGATTTATACAACCAAAACCAAAAAAAAATTCCACTGCTTGAGAGTTGTTTCATTCATTCGTGTAGATTTACATTAAAACTGGATGCTACATTAAAAATAAAAATTAGCCAACTTAAATCACAAGCTCTATTAGAGAGAAAATGCGTAATGCTGTGTGATGGCAGCCTCCTCAGATGGACTGCTGGTTTTTCTCCAGGCTCCTCTCGATGTTGTCGATCACCTCCATAGCAGCCTGAGGGATACGGGTTCCAGGGCCAAAGATACTGCAAACACCCTTCTCATACAGGAAACTGTAATCCTGAAACATGCACACAGAAACAGCAATCAGAAGAACCCTGCCCTCCAAAGTTGAACATGACTGTTCTGGACTGTTCTATTAGAAATCCTGGAAGACTGGGTCTTAAGGGCCTGGAGATAACATACAGTTGAGCAGTATTCCCGTAGGGTATTTGTACGGCTTCAGAGGCAGGTTTGTCTTTACACTTGGCTGTACAGATCACACAGCTTTCATCAGAGCAAGGGAAGTGAGGCAACTAATGTGGTGGAGGTGGGATTTAATGGCCAAAATGTGATCCAGAAATGGGAGCATTCACTGATCAAATCTGCCCGCTTCGTTTCCCACTCCTAAACAAACGGTGAAATCACTTTCAATACTATCAATCTAATCTTTCATCATGCCTCACTCAATAACTGGTCAAATGCATCCCGTGTTTAGGCACCGAAACCTGTCATTAGTATATCATCTCCCTGTAGTTTCAACAAATTTTGTGTCATTCAGTGCTTACTGCTAGTTATAAAATATTTTTTATGCCCCAGAATAAAACCAAGTTTTAAACCAGTTTTCAAAAAAAAGTGAAAATAGTTTTAAAATTGTGTTTTAGAGGCACAGAATTCAAACTAAAACAGTGCAAGACATGAAATGGTTTGTCCATCTTAGAAGACAAACCAGTAATGGCACATTTGAAGCAAGAAGACTGCCGAAAAACTACTCACAATAAATCTCATTTTAAAACGGTGCCTAGACACAGAAATGATGCGTAAACCAATTTTTTTTTCAGATTTTGAATTTATAAAGACAAATTTGACATGAAAAACTCACAAAATTAATATTATGATGCTCATATGACATATTCCAAGTTAATCCTGACTGAAGAAATAAAATATGTATGTAGTTTTGCTAACCCACAGCTTTATAAAGAAAGTGTTTATTATATGCCATTTTTTTTGGAGCGTACGCAATATTTCGGTCTGAAATCCAGGCAATTTTTTTTTAAAATAAATAAGCACCAATGTCATCAGACACAGTAGTAATGAACATAAAAACCTTTCAGGATTTTGAAAGATGCTTTCAATGTTCTCAATGCGACATTCTGTGTCACCACCACCTTTTGGCATCACACTACCTTGCTAGCTGGATCTACATCATCAAATTTTAACATGCGGCAAGAATGCTATTCTCATTCCTTGTTTGTAACTGCATATAATCCTAGAGCAGTGGTTTTCAACGTCATTCCTGGGAACCCACGGTGTATGCTAGTTTTGCTCCAACCACAATTGTAATCGCAGGATGTTAACATGCTGTTAATATCTTAATTAAGTGTTTCCCATGTTGAGCTGTTAACTACTCTCTTTGGCCAAATGTTACATAGAAACATTCATACATGCTATGAAGAATAAAATACCACAGAAGATAGTGTGTTTATTTCCATACTGCAAGAAATTTCAAGAAATATAATATCAACATAAATATAACAGATGACATTAGACACTGAGGAAATCAGTAAACCCCAAATTAGGCTGCTGGACACAACTGCTTCAAGTTCTTTCAAAAAAACTTCAGGTGAACTTAATTAGATTAACATAACACAAAACTGGTTTGACCCTTTAATATTTGCTTGTCAAATAAATTTTCATGATGTGCCAATTAGTTTTCACCAATTAGGAGCCAACTACATCATTAATATGATTGGTTACATTGTTTTCTCTCATTTTATGCTGTTATTTCCAATACATCGCAACGTGGGTATGGTATTTTTTATTCTTGATGGCAAACATAAATATTTTTGTTAACCTGAGAGTTAAGAGGGCAAATAACTGCTCTGAACATTAATACTTAAGACAAATTAACAGCTTGTTAAAATCCTGCGATTACAATTGTGGTTGGAACAAAAACCAGCAAACACAGTGGATCCCCAGGAACGACCATGAAGACCACTGTCCCAGAGAATAACCAGGGCCAATGCAATGAACCAAGCAAGTTATTTCTTAAAAGTAAAAATGCAGATTGATACTTGAGGCAAGAATAAGGAAGGGGCCACACCCATGGAGGTAGTGTGAGGCAGTGTGTGGTAACAAATAAGACTCAATCTGCTGCAAGGCTATAACACTGGTATACTTAAGAGTTCAGCACCCATCACCTGCTTTTCCACCCTCTGCACATCTCTCTTTTCATCTCTTACCTTCTCTTTTCCATTCACATTCCTCTCTTTTTCTTTTTTTCACTCCTTCTGCATTTTCTCTCCATTTTGTTTCCATCCTCTCCTCTCAGTCACATATCGTTTTCTCTCCATTGTTACTTCTAAGTTCACCTTTCCCTCCCTCTGAACAAGCTACCTGGGATACTTAGCTAAAGCAGATTACCCGTTCTGATTAAAGTACTTTACCTGAGGTGAATAAAGAGCTCTATCGAGTAATTAACGTGCTTTAATTGGTTTGAAAACACTGTAATAATGGGTGATTTCAGCACATTTATCCAGGGAAAATAAAGCACACATCACTGGCTAATCACACTACATCAAAGTGCATTACCAGCCAAGATGTAAGTGCATCACCAAGGCTACTTAAAGTAAGTTACCTGGGGAGGGATGACGCCCCCACATATGACCAGGATATCGGGCCGATTGAGGTTTCGGAGCTCCTTGATGAGTTCGGGGACAAGGGTTTTGTGTCCCGCAGCAAGCGTGCTGACACCTACACAGTGCACATCAGCGTCCACAGCCTGCTGAGCGACCTCCACAGGAGTCTAAACATGAAACACATTGTTAGACAACATTCACAGAGTAACATGCAGACAGCATGTACTGACGCCCACACAGTGTCAATAACCTGCTGTGTAATATCTTGAGGAGTCCGTACATAACACCCAGTTAGGCAAAGACACAACACACACACACACAAATCTCAGATCTCACATCCACACTAACCTGGAAAAGGGGTCCAATATCCACGTCGAACCCCAGATCCGCAAAGCCAGTGGCAATGACTTTGGCACCCCTGTCATGGCCATCCTGTCCCATCTTGGCCACCAGGAGGCGTGGGTTTCTGCCTTCTTGATTCTTAAACTGCAGAACTCTAAAACATAGAGCAGCACATGGTAAGTATTCAATAGAAATATTATTCATTAATCAATCATCATACATCAATCAAATGGAAATAAATGAGAGGATAAATATTCTGTGCAATTTCATCAGAAGTCTAGGACAATCTCAAAGACGTCAGAGTAATTTTGAAGAACGGAGAAATTCAAGATGCTTATTTGGTACTTCAACAATACAAATTGGTTGGTTTTGCCATAGCTGTAACAGGTTTCAAGGATGAAGCAGCATTTTGACAGCAAAATATCCCGTTAACTGCAAAAAGTCAACCGTCCACACAATGTCTTACCATTTTTATGTCACCTCTCATCACTCCAACTAAATTAGCTCCCTAAACCCTACCTTCATTTTTAAGGTCATGCCATCTAAACGGAGTAAAAGGCAAAAATTTGACTAGGCTACTCAGAAATCTAACTTTAGCTTTTTTCCTGAGCCATCTAGAGGCAAAAATACTCCTGCCCTTCAAATCATTGCCTTGCTGCATCACCAAATTTTACATAAGCTTCAGGTGACTAAAGGATGATTAGACACTTCCTTCAGGATTTTCTGATTGAGAGCAGAATTCATGGATCCATCAATTATGACAAGTTACAAAGACCATGAAGCTGCAAAGCATCCCTATACCATCATAATATCACTGTTATGTTGGACTCTTGGGTACATTCTTATTGTGCAATTCTGAGTTAGCTTTACATTAAATGCAATGGGACCCATATCATGGCAAAAGGTTCCACTTTCGACTAATCAGTTTACAGACCACTATCCAACGGTATGCAGGGTATGCAGACTTTTGAGCACAACTGTACATATAAGAAATAAACACACGCCAAAACTGACTTGTCATTAAAAACAGGTCAGCTCATAGATACACTGTGTGTTTACTTTGAAATGCAGAAATATCATTGTCGGCAGGTGATCATGTGCTATCCAAAAATGGCCGAGTGATAGAAGGGGATTTTCTTTCAGAGATTGGTGGAAGGTTTTTCTCAAAACTTGTGTGTGCTAAATGCAAATCTGCAAGCTAAGAATTGATATCCACAAATGCTTTTACGATTCACAAATGCCTGTTAGAAAGTTGCACGTTAGGAAGGTATTCACAAACGCTTTCATCATTTGTGAATTAATGTAAACTGCTCAAAAGAAAGTTAAAGGTCAAAGGATTTTTTTTTGATCATTTTTGTAAGAATATTAGATTATCCTTTGGGTTGTAATTTGGACTATAGACATCAAGTCATTATGGTACATGCAATCAAAGTACTTATCTTTTGAAACTTATTAAGTTATCCCAGACTTCGTTTTCATGGATTTGAGGCAAGAGCTTACTCACACTAAACTGAAAAACTGCCTTAAAACACCCATTGTGACACCTCATGCACCATTTGCACGCGTTTTGCAAGAGTGTCCTTTCATGCATGCCAATTTTACCAACAAAGCATTTTCCATTCATCATCACTTGAAATATGAAGATGGTTCAACGAGAAATTCAGCTTCCAAGGCAGGGGAAGGGCAACTGGCTGGCAACAAGATGGACAAACTCAGAGAACTGTGGCTCAGAGTCTAAATATAAGCCAAAGCGTTATCAGCAGACTCTGGCAGAGGTTCAAGACAACTAATGCTGTTCAGAATCAGAATTCAGAATTTGCTGTTCAGAATTTTTTGAGCAAATGAGAACGAGGGTGAGGTTTGGGTTCAATGAGGCCCTTGCACAGATCCTGAATGACCGTCAGGAATATGAAATATGATTAGTGATTCAAAATAAACAAATTAAAATAATACTTGACAAATAATATCTTTATTTGTTGAATTACATGGGGAAAATCACAAAAAAAAAATCACAAAAATCAATCAGTCAATCAATATCGGTTATTGATCACCAATTGACACTTTAAACCAATACCGATCGACAGCCCAGACAAAACCCTTTCCAAAAATGTATAGTTTATGGGGTCTATCATCAGAAATAAATAATTACAAATTTATCTGTGAAACCCACAAAATCTCAAGAAAAGCTCTGTACAGAGCATATCGAAAGCTCTGGGAGCCAAGAGGTTAAGCCATTTTAAAAGTTGAAAACGGTTTTCAGGAAGTTATGCAAATAGTTAATTGTAAGGTGAATTAGATCAGCTATTATTGCCACATTTTTCGAATGATGAACTTAATAAATTATTCTAAATATTGATATTGTTATATACAAATACAATTCTTTATTGTAAGAGACATGGCTATAGCCAATGACAGGGAAGTTTTAACATTGAGTGAAAAAACAGAAAATCTTGTTTTACATTATGATCTAGGGATGTATTGCACTTAAAATCTAGTCAAGAATGTTTCTGTTCACATTTCTTACTGTTTTAATATGGATGACAGCTCCAAACAACCACAAGCTACAGTTTGCTTGGCTTAAGTTCCACTCCAAAATATTTTGCAGCAAGTGAAGGCGTGCTGTGGAAGGTTGCCATTTTGAAACCCAAATATGCTCTGCTGCCTCGTGTTAGAATGTTCTGTCGTCTATTTTGTATCTGAATACAATTTGAGGAGTTTCTCCATCACATTTTATATTTCCTAATAATCATAGAGACATGCGATTGACAAAATTGCAGACTGAATGCGTCACCAATTCCTGATGGCTTTGTCAATGGGCCCAAGCCTTCTTCATTCCTCTCTAGCGGCCACCGAACAATTTACAGCACTGAGGCGTAAGAAAGAAAGACCAAAAGGTGACTACCCTGTCACTTCCACCATTTCCTCTGCTGTCCTGCTATCTGACCTACATCACCTTGGCAGAAACAATGAAAAGCAAAACAATCTCATCAATCTCTTGAGGTCTTAACCCCATAAAAGCTATGGTCCCATACATGGGTCTTTAAATGCAGCTGCTGAATTCAAACCTGTGGAACTTCAGGCCTACTTTATGTTCTAGTGGAGATGCAGAGATTTCCAACAATCCCAAATATGTCCTGCTGAATTACAGGGCAAGGCATATAAAATGATGTACTGGATCCAAATTTTTTTCAATTTAATGTAATGCTGTGGGCCTAAAAACATGGCATCCTGGGTTTAAATATTTCTCTCTATGTGAGTGTGACGTAGCTTCAGCGTTTTTAGGAGATCAGTAATGATTCATTAAAAATAAAGAGATTCTCTTGAAGATCGCCATGGATTTTAGGCGTCTAATAAATACACAAGGTGGAAAACATTCTGTAAAGTGAATGAAACGTGAATGCTAGATATAAATTATCACAAGAGCACGAAATGGCCTAATCGTATGCAAATCTATGCTGTTCCATTTAACTTTCATACTGCGGAAATCAAACACTATCTCAAACCGCTCTACTCATTCAACGTAGTAAATAAACAAATCCACTTTTAAATTGCAAACTGAGCAAAGTAAACAAGGACAGGATCAGAGTGACCTAATTGGTTAAAAGGAAACGATTCTGTAGTCCTTTACTTCGGTCCGTTCAGCACGTCGCCGAAAAATACTGATGTCAGTCAAGTTTTTTCCAGAAGCATTTCAATGCCCTCTGATGTTTGGCACTTTCGCCAGCCGTTTGTTCAAGACTGCATCGGGTTTCATAAAGGAAAAGGGAAAGCTCGGACGTTCGCCCCATGGCAGCAGGTGGTCTTACTATGCTTTAAAAAAACCGCGGTTGGATATCGTTACATCCCTAGTCAGTAGGCCTATATCTTACAGCGCCCTAGGACATACAACCCCAATTCCGAAATAGTTGGGACGAAGTGTAAATTGTGAATAAAATCAAAATGCAATGACTTTCAGATCACATGAGCCAATGTGTTATTTACAATAGAACATAGATAACATTTCAAATGTTGAAACAGAGACATTTTACATTTTTATCCAAAAATGAGTTTATTTCAAATTTTCTGGCTGCAACATGTCTCAAAAAAGTTGGGACACAGGCAAAAAAGGGCTGAAAAAGCAATTAATATATGAGAGAATCAGCTGAAAGAACATTAAGCAAGTAATAAAGTTAACTGACATCAGGTGTGTAACATGATTGGCTATAAAAGGGATTTCTTAGAGAGGCTGAGTCTCTCAGAAGTAAAGATGGCCAGAGGCTCTCCAACCTGTGAAGGCTTGCGTAAAAAAATTGTAGAATACTTTAAAAACAATGTTCCTCAACCTCAAATTGCAAAGGCTTTAAAGGTCTCATCATCGACAGTGCATAACATCATAAAACGATTCAGAGAAACTGGAAAAATCTCTGTGCGTAAGGGACAAGGCCGAAGACCTTTACTGGATGCCTGTGATCTTCGGGCCCTCAGACCCCACTGCATCACTCACCGGCATGATTCTGTCATTGACATTACTAAATGGGCCCAGGAATACTTCAAGAAACCACTGTCTGTAAACACAGTCCGCTGTGCCATCCACAGATGCCACCTAAAACTCTATCATGCAAAAAGGAAGCCATTGTTGAGCATGATCCAGAAGCGCCGCCGTGTTCTGTGGGCCAAGGCTCATTTAAAATGGACTGTAGCAAAGTGGGAAAGCGTCATGTGGTCAGACGAGTCCAAATTTGACATTCTTGTTGGAAATCATGGGAGTCGTGTCCTCTGGGCTAAAGAGGAGAAAGACAACCCCTCCTGTTATCGGCGTTCAGTTCAAAAGCCAGCATTTCTGATGGTATGAGGATGCATTAGTGCATATGGTGTGGGACACTTGCATGTTTTAAAAAGCACCATGAATGCTGAAAGGTATATAAAGCTTTTAGAGCAACGTGCTCCCCTCCAGACGACATCTATTCCAGGGAAGGCCTTGTGTATTTCAGCAGGACAATGCAAAACCACATACTGCAGCGATTACAACAGCATGGCTTCATAGTAGAAGAGTCCGTGTGCTAAACTGGCCTGCCTGCAGTCTTGATCTTTCACCGATTGAGAACATTTGGCGCATAATTAAACAAAAGGTCCGTCAAAGGAGACCCAAAACTCTCCAGCAGCTGGAAGCCTGTATTAAACAAGAGTGGGATCAAATTCCAATGGCTAAACTCAAGAAACTTGTCTCCTCAATGCCCAGATGCCTCCACTCTGTGTTAAAAAGAAGAGGGGATGCTACACCATAGTAAACAGGCCCCTGTCCCAACTTTTTTGAGACCTGTAGCAGCCATGAAATTTGAAATGAGCTCATTTTGTGGATAAAATTGTAAAATTTCTCAGTTTCAACATTTGCTATGTTATCTCTGTTCTATTGTGAATAAAATGCTGGCTGATGTGATTTGAAAGTCTTTGCGTTTTGATTTTACTCTCAATTTACACTTTGTCCCAACTATTTCGGAATTGGGGTTGTAGGTTGCGGCTCCCTGTGCTTGTTAACAATAACAAAAAGATTGCAAATTTAAAATTTTTAAGTGACCGTAAATATAAGGTATTATTTGGAAGAGTGCTGTGTGAGTTTATACTCTGTTTCATGCTGGTTATTCACTGTTAGCTTCAAAGAACTGCCTCCACCTTGTGCTGGGCATAGCATTGCATTCCATTACATACTGTACACTTATATACACATCGCTGGAAAATTTGAGTTTCACAGTTTGCAACAGCAATTTTCTGAGATTTCGGAAGTGAACCCCACCCACTTCCCACACTTCCCAGCCAAGTGCTGACCAGATTCAGGGTGATTACAGCCCATTTACATCCATCAAACAACAAATGATTAAAAATACAGTCTAAAATGCTCTGAATCCAGGAGCCATATCCATACTTCTGAATGAAATTCAATGAGGAAACTGGCCCTTTGGCATAAGAGGAATATCTTCAATAAACATTGGAGTAGCCAAACCTCTGGGGCAATACGAATTCCTGATGCCCAAGTCCCTGCTCACCTGTTGATGGCGTTAGCAATTTCATGGTGGTCCCCAAACTCACTTCGGTATGCCCCGCTCACCATGCGTGTGCTGGCCTTGTGTTCTCCAAACACAGCTTTCATGGCATCAGTAATTTCGCCAACTGAACACCTGCAACCAGGAAAATGCAGAGTTCAGTCAAACCACACTTTCCCTCAGCAAACCACCCCTTAACAAAAATCAACCACCCCGAATCACCACACCAAACAACTCTTGCCTTAACTCAACATATATTTTCCACAATGTACCATATACTAGGACTGTTGCAGTAAGGATTTTTTAACACCGGCATCGTGTACAGGCTCACTACTGTGATTATGCGGTGGTTAAGCTAGTACTATGTGATCATTAAGACCTACCCAGCTTTAGAGAAATTCTATTTAAAAGTTAATGAGAAGTCATTCCCAATTCAGGGAAGAAAACTAGCACCCGACCACAACCACCCCCAAAATAGGGTAGTGCAGTGCTTGGTGAGCAGGATCAATTCGACTGGACACAGACAGCTGAATTTGCCGCCAGGGGCACTGCAGGCAGGCCTTTTCAGACTCGCTTGTGGGTATAACCATTTCTGGTAATTGGATCCAGTTAAATGCCCGCTTTGCTAATGCAATGGTGACAACTCTCACAAATGAACATCGGTGAAGTTTCTTTGCTTTATCAATGTGGGACGTGCATTCCGCAGCCGCACAGTGACATCCCAGGCCTTGTCACTAATTACATGCATTTATATCATCAGGGGAGAAAAAAATCCATTGATGGAAAAACCTGGTCATTCACTATATTCAGGTTGTCAGCAGACCTCAGACAGCTGTGCTGGTTGCAGACAGCTTTGTATGTCAGTGGTTCAAAAACCTGGTCCTGGGGTACCCCTTTTGTATGCAGGTTATTGTTCGAGCAACAACTGGAATTCTCGGATTTAAATAAGGTGTAAATATATTTTCATTCTGAGGATTTATGTTCAGAGCAGGCATTTTTCCTCTTAAGCCACATTTTGACATATCTATGCATGCTAAATATCTTTGCATGATAAATTTTAACTGACCAAAGTAAAAAAAACTCAATAGGTTCCCAACAGGTGAAACTGAACACATGGGGTGTGAAAACTTTAGGTTACTGTCGTAACCCCAGTTCTCTGAAACATTGAGTGGAGAGATCCACCTATGGGAATGACATCCGGACATGACTTCCGCAGAAGCAACCAATTGCACCAAGTCTGGCTTTGACAGACAGTAGCGCGTCCAGTGCTCAAGGAGGCTGCCCGCCCTCCCAAGAGAGCATATGAGACACTGCAGCGCTACTCCTCCTCAGTGAACATATTCGCTTCTCGTGCGCGGCAAGCAGGGCAGTCTTGGTGGATCTCTCCACTCGATGTTTCAGGGAACCGGGGGTACGACAGTAACCTAAAGTTCTCTTTCATCATCTCGTGTTCGAGATCCACCTACGGGAGATATAGACAACTCCCAGATTGCCCAACGCTCACAGCTGAGACACTGTCAAGCCAGCACAGGAGACCCCCTTCTGGTAGGGAGGGTGGTGCTTGGTACATCCTGTGACAGGGAGTAGCAGCACAATCCAGTGCCCAGCAAAGGCCTGGGGGCAAAGTGATGCACTGTCCCCAGCAGTTAGGGGAGTGTGGGGCACTCACATGGGACTCTCTCCCAAAACTGAGTGGGCTACTGGCATTCTGGTGACATCCAGGCAGTAGAACCCTGCAAAGGTATGAGGAGAAGACCAGCCTGCAGCTGAACAGATCTCCTGCAAGGAAGCCCCACAGAATAGGGCCCATGATGCAGCCATGCCCCTTGTGGAAAGAGCTCTCAGGCCCAAGGGGGGCATTATCCCCTTTAAATCATATGCCATAGCAATAGCTTCCACCAGCCAGTGGGACAACCGCTGCTTAGAGATGGCTTTACCTCTGCAGCCAGGGGCCCAGGCGGCAAAGAGCTGGTCGTGCTTTCTGAAAGCTTTTGTCCTCATAATGTATGCGTGGAGAGCACGTACAGAACACAGCATATCATCGGCCTGCTGATAAAACCTTGCATCTCCAAATTTGATCAGAAACAAAAACTCGTATGTCCACGATAATAACATAAACATTGCAAAATACAAAATTTTATTTATTGGATACATTCTTGGAAGAAAAATGGTCATCCTACCCGAACACAGCTCAACTGCATTCTTACTTGCAAAATTAAAAATTTTTTATGCTCTCCCGTAAAGGCAGATATGAGGTTTTATCAGCAGGCCGAGGATATGCAGGCTTTGCTCCTCCTCAGAGGAGAAGGGTGGTGGGTGAAAAGCAGCTAGCTCCAGCACCTCACCTGTAAAAGCTGGGAAGCTCTTAGACATAAAGGCTGGGTTAGGTTTCAGAGAAACCTTATCTAAATTCGGGGAGAACTTTGCGCACGAGGGATGCACTGAGAGCGCATGAAGGTCACTGACTTGCTTAGCTGAGGCTAGTGCGAGCAGCAACGCTGTCTTGAGAGACAAGAGTTTTAAGTCCATCTCCTTAATGGGCTCAAAGGGCCGAAGAGACAGAGCCTCTAGCACCAGGGGCAAGTCCCATGAGGGAATGGGCTTTTTACTTACAGGCAGAGAACGGCGGGCCCCTTTCATGAATCTGCGAATAAGGTGGTGCTGTCCCACTGCATAGTCTGTGAAACCAACATGAAAAGCAGTGATAGCTGCCAGATAAACCTTAATGGTAGAGAAGGATTTCCCCTCATCCATTAGGTCTTGTAAAAAGCATAACACGTCAGAAGCAGTGCACTGGTAAGGCACTAACTGACGAGAGGCATGCCATCTTTCAAATACCAGCCACTTGTTATCATAAAGTGGCCTGGTGGAGGGCACCCTCGCGCTTTGAATGGTAGCAACCACACCAGGAGGCAGCCCTAATGCATTCAGGTAGTGCCTTTCACGGGCCAAGCCCAAAGAGCCAGGCGTCTCGGGCAAGGGTGGTATATTTCCTACTTTGCTTGCGACAATAGGTCCGTGCAAAGCGGGAGCTTGCATGGCTATGCATAAAGATGTTGGATTATCTCCGCCAGCCACGGTGATTTCGGCCACCTGGGAGCTATTAGGATCACTGATAAACTCTGTTCCCGTACTCTGGCTAGAGTGGGGGATATTAGAGCAAGAGGGGGAAACGCATAAAGGAGCACTTTTGGCCACGGATGGGCCAGCGCATCCACACCCAGAGGCGCATTCTCGTCCCGTGGCGAGTAGAACACAGGACAATGGATGCTTGCTTGTGAGGCGAAGAGATCTATGGCTGCGCGACCGAATCTCCGCCATAGCATGTCCACTACTTGGGGATGAAGGCGCCATTCCCCGCACAGTGGGTTTCCCCTTGACAGCAGATCCGCACCTGTGTTCAGAATGCCTGGAACATGGGTCGCATGTAACGACAGAAAGGGACGGCTGCTCCAAACCAACAATCTGTGGGCAAGACTGTGAAGGCGGAGGAAGTGCATGCCACCTTGGCGATTGATATGTGCTATCGCTGTCGTGTTATCGCAGCGTATTAGCACATGGTGTCCCCTCAATCGAGGAAGGAAGTATCTGAGTGGTAGCCATACAGCTAGTAACTCCAGATAGTTGATGTGAAATGAGTGCAGCTGGTTTGGCCATGTCCCATTACCTATTAGTCCCTCCTGGGTCGCCCCCCACCCCGTGAGGGATGCATCTGTCGTAACGAAATTTCTCATAAGAACGATCCCAAGAGGGGTTCCCTGAGCATAAAATCTCGTGTTTTCCCCATGACGCAGAGTTGCGGCGCAATCCCACGACACAGTGAGAAAACGATTGAGATTGCGCAGGGGGTTGAGTTGGAGGGATGAAATCCATCTCATAAACCCCCTCATCCTCAACAGGCCAAGTGGCAAAGCCTGTGAGGCCAAAGCCATCAGCCCTTGCAGTCTGAGGCATGCACGATACTGTGCTCTCGAGCCCGGTTTGAACTGAGAGAGACAGTTTCTGATTGATATAATGCTGATAGGCAAGCTCGCATTGACACAGAGTTTAATTCCAGTCTCAGAAATGTTACATTTTGGGACGGAGAGAGGTTGCTCTTAGCATGGTTTACTTGAAAACCAAGAGAAGCCAGGTGTGCCAGAACTGAGTGTCCCGCACAACTCTGTCTTTCGAATTATCGATTATGAGCCAATCGTCTATGAAAGTCAGAATTCTGATCCCTGTTAATCTTAGCGAGGCCAGACCCGCTTCCACACAAAGGCAGAACACCCGTGGGCTCAGGGAAAGACCGAAGAATAGAACTGTGTATTCGTAGCAAATGCCGCAGTAGGCGAAGCAGACAAATTTTGTGTGGGGAGGATAGATGCCTACGTGAAAAAAGGCATCTTTCAGATCGATTGATGTAAACCAATTGTTCTGACATATTGAGCGTGAAAGAGCGCCATGTGTTAACATTTTGAAGTTGTACTTCCTCAAATGCTTGTTTAATGCTCTGAGGTCCAAGATGGGGCGTAGGGAGCCATCCTTCTTTGGAACCAGGAAATAGCGAGAGTAAAAGCTCTGCTGCGCTTGACCTCTCGGCACAACACGAATCGCCCCTTTGTTTAACCGAGAAGCAATTTCCTCCTCTAAAACATGGGTTTGACTCTCTTTGGTTTGAGAGTAAATAACTCCGTTGACGTGAGGGGGTCTCACTCTGAACTGGAGTCTGTAACCTTTGGCAATCAAACGTAAAACCCACTCGGGCACAGACATAGTTTGCCAGGTGTCGATGTGATTCAGGAGCGCCCCCGCTGGCGTGGGGACCTTGGTAAAAAATGGCCGGCAGAGGCCTGCTCGATAAATGGGGCTGGTGCTCCACCTAGTGGATAACCCAGGGGAGGCCACGTGTGTTGTGAGTAATTTCTTCTCAGCACAAATTTCTTTTTGAGGGCAGAAGCCTTTCTTGAAAATGGTCTGGGCATGCTGAACATGGGGGCATGTTTATTGCACTGCATCGGCAGCGGGTGGCAAACTCTGGAGGGAGGCTTTCCCTGAACAAAGAGTCTCCTCTTTATGGGGGGAGAGAGGAGATAAGAGCATGCGTTCTTGGGGCTGGCCGCCCCAACACACAGATTTTGCCCCCCAGCCAACAGCCTGTCAGGCAGGCCGCTTGCTTTTGGCATTGGTCGCGGAGGGCGAAGGTTTCTTTGCTGCAGCCGTGGCAAAAGACGTGTCCCCAAGGCTTTTGAGGGGGGTTACCCTGCTGGCCTGGGGTTCTTCCCTGAGTCTCTGCCCGTTTCCAGTCCCGGCTGGGCACGGCGATTGACCGGGGGCTGCGGGGGCCATGCAGCTGATGCCAGTTGAGGAATGACCCTGCAGGGGAGGCAGAGTTTGAAGGCCTCATGCTCCTTCTTTTTATCGTCACACCGCTGCTGCATTAGGGCCAGTGCGGGTCCAAACAGAGCCTGGCCAGGCTCAATAGGGGCTCCTGCAATGCGCCTTTTCTCACTGTCAGGCAGACCAGAGAGGTTAAGCCAAAGGGCACGCTCACCTGCGGCAGCCAGGGCCATGGAGCGGCCACAGGCTGGTACAGACTGGCGGGAATTGCACAGGACCAAGTCATTTACTGTGACGATTTCCTGCCACAGCACAGGGGAAGGACTACCCTTCTCGAGCTGTTTGCCCATCTCCTCTATCAGCTCAGTCTGGTATACTGAGAGGAGAGAGGTGACGTTTAAAGCCCCGGCAGCTAGGTCTGAGGCCCTGTAAGAGGCCTGGTGAATGGAGGCTGTGAAGTGGTCCATTTTGTTAGGCAACGAGGGCTTGGGTGGCACCAGTAATCCCCCTTGAGAAGGGTTAAGGTGTCGGGCCACAGATGGTTCAACAGCTGGGGAATCTCCCATGGCATGGGCGACCATATCTTTGACTTCTAGGCCAGAGAAGCCATAATTTTAAGTCAAGAGGCACCGCAGGTGTTTAGTGCAGGCAGGAAGGACTGGGAGTAGCTGCTTTCTAGGGCCTGGAGGAGGGCCCAGGAATTTTCCATCATATACATCCCTGTCTTCATCGGCAGGGTTCTGTAGAGCAGGCCATTCCATATTTAAATAAGCGGCAGCTCACTCACAAACCTCTAGCAACACAGCGTGGGGTTGGGTGTTAGCCGTTCCCGTAGCACAGGGGTGTCCAATCTTATCCAGAAAGGGCCAGTGTGGGTGCAGGTTTTTGTCCTAGCCAGCAGTGCTACTGCTCCTGATTCCACTAATTAACTAATCAGGGGTTTCAATCAGGACCTTGGTGGGTAGAATCAGGTGTGTTGGTGTTGGGCTCTAACAAAAACCAGCACCCACACCGGCCCTTTCTGGATAAGACTGGACATCCCTGCCGTAGCAGGTGTTGCCTGAGAAAGGGGAATGGAATCCTCCTCGCCCGATTCATTCGACGCGACAGTAATGTTGTCGTTTTCAGAATCAAAAGTATCTCCTTCCAGTAGTGGTGTACTGGAGAGGGAGAGACCAAGGCCCACTACGTCTGGGTCGCACTGGTCGGCCCAGCTCATAGTAGGGGGGCCTAGCATGGGCAGAGAGGTTAAGGCCATACCGTCCTCCTTATCCGAATCTTCCGGACCAAGGTCGCTGCCGTGGGTAGCGGCGACTCTCAGCCTTCGCCGCTGCAGCTTTCTGGGAAGCGCCAGGCATTGCCTACAGCTTTCCGGCACGCTCATGGCCTCCTGGGCATGTTTTAAACCCAGGCACATGACGCAGAGGGAGTGCGTGTCTCTAGCGGCGATAAGCGCTCCGCAGGCGGCCGGGCAGGCACGCAAGCATGGCTCCTCGGAAACGGCAGGAGAGGCAGGCTTAGGAAGAGCCATATCCGCGTTGGGTATGGATTTCTAATTTAGGAAATATAGCGTGGGCGGCTGATTTTAGCGGTAGCACAAAACTAGCGTGGGTGGCTAGCTGTGAACTGTATCGAAGCGAGGAGCCAGATACAGAAATAAAGTTAGCAAGCAAGGGTAGCAATGCTAACCAGAAGGGTCGCTTTTTGCTCTGACCAACATGTTAAAACCTTTCACTCCCAGCGAAGGTTGCTTCTGCGGAAGTCATGTCCAGATGTCATTCCCATAGGTGGATCTCAAACAGGAGATGAAGAAATAGAACTAACAATCCATTAGACAAGCAAATTTTTTGTATCATGTTTGTTCTAAGTTTGTTTTTTAAAATAAATTTGGCATCTCCAATCCCACCCGAATCTGGAATGCCCAATCCGAGAACTACGTACAACACTTGCTCATATGCAACCCCCTGTTGCCAGCTCAGGAGAGAGAGACAGTTCGCGGCTCTCCTCCGAAGCACGCGCCTGTCAGCCCCTGCATCTTTACACTCATTGGTCGAAACTATTGCAAGTTCAGAACGAGGGCGGAGGATACCCGAACACGAGCAAACTTAGAATCTCACTGACGAGCGCCCGGCTGGCCAACAGGAGGCGCTTGAGCAACGAACAAGGCAACCATCTCTTTTTAATTTCCCTTCCCAGCATTGTTCTACATTTTACGAGTATGAAAGCATGCCTTCCCTCACCTGGCACGAGCTGCTTCCACAGCCAGCGCAAGTAGGTTGCCGTTGCGAGTGCGAGCACACTCCTCGATAGCCAGGAGGCACTTCTTTGCCCTCTCGCTGTCTCGAGTCTCTCTGACCTGAGACATACAGAAACAGAAGGATGCCACATCTTTCCCCAACTCTTTCTCTCCCTCTCTGAGCAAAAGAAAAACCAATCACCACCAGAGATCGTACAGTAAGGTCAAGTGTGACACAATCTTAAAAGGCAACTCCTATACCATTGTCTTCATATGGACAAACATATGCTGAAATTAGAAGTGTAGACTGCCTAGTTAAATTTAATTTGAAGGTTTTCACGTCCATCTTGAATGAACCACACAGGAGCTATAAAAGTTTACATTAAACTCCAGCAGCTTGTATTACAAACCTGAAGTTGAAGGTCACAATCTGATACACCATACATGGGTTCTTTTGAGTCCTCAATAAACTACAGTGCCGAGGGCCCTGAAGGTTACCAGCAGTTACAGCCCCAACAGATGAAAAGTAACTTGCATCAGCCCACGGATTCAACAGGAAGAACACAAATTCTTGCAAAAGCAACACGTTGTCTACACGATACTGGTGTTAAAAAGCTCCAGCTCGGACATCCGCAAAAAAATGAAACCCGTTTAATTTTTTCGCGAATTTCGGCGGTGATGGCGAACGGTACCGTAACACTGTGAATCAATTCACGGTGTATACGCGCTTCTCTGCGAAACGAGAACTGTTTCATCCGCACACTTCCGTGGGCCAACGCAGCTCAGTGAGAAAGGGGTTTTAGCTACCATTATTGGGCAACTCGACAGAGCGGTTACACTTTTTCATGAGTAACAGCAACATTTTTTTGTCAAGTTTCTGCCATTTAGCAAAAATATAATCTTTAAGATGTTGAGATCATGAAATCCGATTAGATTTTTTTCTTATCTGGACTTTCACTGTCGTCTGCTGTCAATTTGTGAAGGGCACCATCTTCCCAATTCACTTCTGTTTCTTGCTCTGCTTTCAGACAATGATTTTTTTTTTTTTTTTTTTTTTTTTTTAGTACTGCCACCGAATGGGTCTAATCTGTATTATTCTTTCTATTCCATGATGCTGATAGGAACAAACATCCAAAAATGGATTTTGACCAGTTTTCATCGTCGCAATTGATTGCAAAAAAAAGGTCAACCGTGCGGTTACAATGCCCGTCAAAATTTTTATTATATATGGGTCAGTGTTCTCCATTAAAATTTTCCTTGACCGGGCGGTGGTAGGTGGCGTTCTTTTGCGAGCGGGTTCGTTTTGTTGAGCGCGGGGGGGGAGCTCTTTAAATTCTCCGTGCTCTTCCAGTGCTCTTTAAATTCTCCGTTTTTTTTTTTTTTTTGACCGGGCGGCCGAGGATTCTCAACGGGTGCATATATTATGAACAGGCGGCAATTGTGCAATCACTCAGAATGAACGGGCGGCCCGCCTGGTCATTAACGATAGTGCAGAACCCTGATGGGTTAGTGCCTAATACATACTAATGTCTAAAGACATTATTAAACGAGGAAATAAATAGATCGATTTTGTCACATGACCTTCACCTTGAAGACCAAAGTCAAATCCAATATGGTGTGTTTGATCACCATACATGATTTGTCATTAGTATCCAATACATACCGAACATCTATATCCAATAACTAAAGAACTTTTTTCATTGGCCGTTTTTGTCATTACCAGGACCTTGTTGCCCAAGGTCAAATCCAATATGTCAAAAACAATAAGTATACATGATTTAATATTAGTGCCCAATACATACCTAAGCTCTAAAAACAATATTAAACAAGTTATGGGCCATTTTTGTCAAATAACCTTGAGGCCCAACATCAAATTTGACAGACTGCCCAAGAATGTTCAGCATACATGGTTTCCTATAGGTGCCCCAAACATACCTGAGTTCTAATTGCCATATTCAGCGAGTTAACAGCACATTTTTGCCATTTGACCTTGACGCCCAATGTCATATTCAACTTGCCGAAAATGTTTGGCTTATGTGATTCCCTATAGGTGCCTCACACATACCTAAGCTCTAAATGCCACATTAAGCTGTTATAACACATTTTTTCCATTTGAGCTTCACCTTGAGGCTCAAGGTCAAATTCGAACAACCGAGAAAGTTTGGCATACATGATTCCCTATAGGTGCCTCATACATATCTAAGCTCTAAATGTCATATTAAGCAAGTTATAGCACATTTTTTCCATTTGGCCTTCACCTTGAGGCCCACGGTCAAATGTGACTGACTCGCAATGTTCGGCACACCTGATTCCCTATAGTTGCCTCATACATACTTAAGCTCTAAATGCTATATTAAGAGAGCTATAGCACATTTTTTCCATTTGACCTTTCGGCTCAAGGTCAAATTCGACCAACCAACAACACTCGGCAAGCATGATATACTGTACATGCTCAATGCATACCTAAACTATAAATGCAATAATGAGCAAGTTACAGCACATTTTGTGCCAAAACACCCTGAAAAATGACTAAGTCCAGACACGCTGCCTAGATGGCGCTATGAAGGAGCAATTCAATCAAAACGCCGTTTACACTGTTGAAGCAGGTCATGATAGCTTTCATTGCTGCGATAAAAAAATTCATCAGACAGTTTTTGAGAAAATTGCACCTAAGTGCCAAAAATGGCCCTTTTCAACATAAAAATGGCCACCAAGTCTAAACAAACCATTCAATCAAAAAATTTTCGCTCGGGCATTAACTTGATGACCCATTTTATCACATCCCCAAATTAAAAAAAAAAAAAAAATCATTACACCATTTTTGAGATACTGCTTTAAACAGACGACGCCGATGGACGCAAAGTGACGACAATAGGTTACTGGCCTACTGCCGGCAACCTAAAAAGCTAGGCTCAAAGTGAGATAGCGCATGAGATACAGGCCATTTAGTAAGGGCTTGTGTCATTTAAATTCATTAATGATTAATAAATGAATAAGTAACACCAATACAAACCAAAATTAATAGATGTCACGATCTTACCAATATCAATACCTGTGCTAGCCACAAACAGAATCGGGCCATACTTGTGACCTGCGGTTCGATCACAAAAAAATCTGAACAGATGTGGCAGCTGTAGCAGATAAGGCAGCGATGGCGGCAGAAAGTGTTTAATGCTTAAAACATACGGATACATACATTTTGCTTTTAATGTTCAGCATTAGAATATTGCTTAAAACAAAAAGAATCATTACTTAATACATAAGACAAGATTATGTACTCAAATACACAAGAGGGAAATGGGACGTTTCGGTTTAAATCGTTCAGTAAAACTACTGGCTGTGGCATTAGTCTGCCGATACACTAAGTAACTCTAAGTTGATAATTTTTTACTTCATCCTCACAGTTCACTAAGCACTGGCTGCAGCTCTACATTGACAAGTGTGAATTTTTTTGACACAAAAGTAATCATGGCTAGAGGATGAGCCTATCCCACATGGTGAAACGACCCCGTGAAGTTTTCCTGACACGCGTTTTTCAAGTTTTCTCTAGTGAATTACCAGAAAACACAAGACACATCCATGGTTCCAGTACTTATTTGTATATCATCGTTATTAAATTGGTGCAGTGTTGCTATTAAAACTTCCATATTTTCCATGATATTGAAGCCTGAAGTTGGTTTCAGAACAAATCTTGTTGAAGAAAATACAGATTTTGGCTTAAGATTGTGACACCTAGAATTGCCATACAATTGATATAATTGCAGTTTTAAACAGGTCTTTCAGCTCTGAAAATTTCATTTAGCCATCTTTAATACAAATTAAGTTATGAGGGCTCAAAATGCTAGAAACAAGACTAGGTGCAACCTAGTATATGGCTGGGCCGCCAAGTGCTGTATGAGAATGTGGGCCCAAGAAAAGGGTGCTAAATGGGGCAAAGCTCACGCAATTATATGAAGTGCAAGTTTAGTAATGAGCTGCAGTTGATAAATTATTTACAAAGTGGGTGGGGAGAGTGAGTGTGAAAGAGTGACAGTGTGAGTCAGGGAGTGGGAGTGAGTGAGAGTGTGTGAGGTAGTGGGAGTGGGAGGTGGGGGGGGTCTCAAGTAAGGAAAACATATCAAAAGCAAGTTATACATTTGAATAGACAAAGAGCTAGAGCAAGGGTAGCAGTTATTGATTTTGTGAATGTGAATTTGAGAGAGACAGCAGCAACAGATGTAGATAGCAGATAAAGTATAGATAGCAGATAAAGTATGTATGTATGTATGTTCCTGAATCGTAATGAAACAATAAAGTTATTGTTACAGTTGTCCTAACCGGAAACGTGACGTCAATTTTGAGAACACATGGCAGTTCCTATATAGTGAGGGTGTAAGAACGAACTTCAAAGATTCCTTTTTTTCCCCCATGTTTCATCTTTGGGCATATTATGGACAAAGAATCCACAGTTTCAAGTAAAACCGCTTAATAAACATGTTCGAGTGAAGCAGCTGCCATGTGTTGACATAAAACGTTATTTGATATTGGCGATGAATGAATATGGTTAACTGTGACAAAAAATTGAAATTCAATTAATATTGAATGCATGACTTATTGAAAGCTTTTGAAAAGGCCTTGTAGTTAACAGCAAGATCATGAGAATTGGCCAAGAAATAAGAAAGTTCATTCTATAATTTAATTTCATTTTGTTTGATTTGACTGAGAAACTGATGTGATTTCCACTATTTCTTCATCAGAGGACTTACGGTCAGCAATTTTCCGCCAGAATTCCTCTTGGGCCTTATTAGCGGCAACAGTGTTGCTTTTTGCTGTTTTTTATATATTTACGTTCTTCATAACTGTCCATAATCATGACCCACTCCTCCTACGAGATTTTCTTTTTTTTTAAATAAAAATTTTATTAATCACCCAGCAACCACTTACATTACATCCAATGAACAAGTGCATACATCAACCAAAATGAATGCACTAACATAAATCTCAATTATAATTTCCCAAGTGTCCACCTGAGTATGTGCATGCATAATCATGCAGTCTTTCAAGTGTCCAACCAAAGAGTGTAAAACTTCATATGGGTCTCCCATTAAGCCGCTGGTGGCGCCCCCTGGTGGCGCGGGGGGAGATAACCTGCAGTGTTACTGATCCTGGATCAGGGATAGCTTCCTCGGAGAAACATACAGAACGCGATCGGCCATTTTATGAACGGAAATAGGGTCAACTGCCGCATGAAACGCTCTTTTCTTGAGAGCACGAACAGTGTTGAAAGCACAAAACCAACATTAACAAAGAAAGATTACGACCACCATTGTGGTACCAATTATCTCAAGCTGTGTCCAAAATCGCCCCATATCGTCACAAGTGGACGATTTCGAACACAGCTTCAGAATGCGAGTTCAGGGTTTGTTGAGCCGGCTCACTAAAATATAGCCTGTCTATTTGTGTCTCCCATTAAGCCGCTGGCGGCGCCCCCTGGCGCCGCAGAGGGAGATAACCCGCAGTGTTACTGATTCTGGATCAGGGATAATGTCCTCAAGGAATGTACAGCACGCGATCGGTCGTTTTGTGAACGGAAATAGGGTCAATTGACGCATGAAATGCTTTTTTGTTGAGAGTGCATACAGTGTTGAAAGCACAAAAAGGAGATTAACAAAGAAAGATTACAAGCACCGTTGTGGTACCAATTATCTCTGGTTGCGAGTTCAGGGTTTGTTGAGGCGGCTCACTCAAATATAGCCTGTCTATGTTGAACTTGCTTCGTAGTATACCCCCCAGGAGATTCCAGTGACAAACGCCCGGCCAGCCAGCCACCTAATCGTCGGCCAACCATTCGCTGAAGTTCTTGCGCGCCGGCCGACCAATCGCTGAAGTCAGTCGTCGGCCAACCAATCGTTGAAGTTCTTCCCCGCCGGCCGACCAATCGCTGAACATACAAATTAAGTTATGAGGGCTCAAAATGTTAGAAAAAAAAGACGCGAGTTAGAAAGCACAAAATTTCTACCTACTCCCATGTACTTTTAGAGCCTGTAGCTCAAAAAAATTTTCAAAAGATCAAGGTAATATTTGGTGAGGATTCATTAAATATATTTAAGTTATTAGAATAATCAGCTGATTCTGAGAGGGGTCAGGTGGGAAGTACTTGTAGATTTTATATGGAATGACGCAATATATTATGAATAACAAAGAAAATTATCAAAGAAATAAGTAGGATGAAGGAAGTTCACGCATCATACCTCGAATGGCAAATTAATTGTAATCCTGAGTGAACATACATGGGTCCCTATTGTAAAAACGTACCCTCCGCGGCCACCTACGGTTTTAAAGCGTAGCCACATTAATAAACAATTAAATTGCGCTAAAAATGCTATAGCCTACCTGCCCGGTGAATGTTCCGCTACGTGAAGTTTTAAATGGTGTCATCGCATTATACAAATAAATGATTGCCTCCATGCGAAAGATGCAAGTTTTGTTAATTGGCTCTAAATTTATCTAATGGATTTGGCTAGTCAGAATGCAGTGACCTGCATCTGTAACCGCGCTTTGAAGGCTGAATTCGGCATAACATTGGCGGGCTTCAGCTCCAAGTTCGCGTTAAGACGGTGGCTATTTTTATGACGGTTGTTAACTTCAAGTTGCATTTGAACTGTTCGCCATATAATGGAGATGCACCTATTAATAAAGTTTCAAATTAAGTAGCCTATAAATAACGTGGTTTGCATTACTATAGCTAACTTATAACAACTCAGTCTTAATGTACACCGATCCGATCAAGGACATAAAACGCATTAATGCACGGAAAGAATATTCAGTAAACTCGCTGATCTGCCATTTTCAATTGTAGCCTATGTCATGTTCGTTGTTTAACTGGGTAAGCAAAACTTTGCTTGCAAAATAATTCCAGTTTTATTTGATAGTCTGCGACTGAAAAAGAAATGCTGCAAGCTTTTTCTATTTAACATTCTGTTTCAAGGCTATATCAAAATGAGCAATTAAATTAGGCCTATGCCTATATCACTAATCTTAACTGTTGCTTAAAACAAACCACAAGCCACAATTAAAATGCACATTTGTGTGCATATTTAAGAAGGGCATAATGTGGCTATGAGAGGAGGTGTTACGTTAGTTTTACATAAACAATTAGGCTAGGCCGACTATGAAATGTTGCGTTTATTAGTTCAGATGAATTGTACACACCAATATTACCTAATTAATTTCAATTTCATCATAAATTATTATTAATTCAGAGTAATTTAATTGAAAGAGATAAATTATTCAGAGTAAACACAGGCCAGGGTTGAGAATGAAGGACTGTCACGGCAATACCCGCCGCGTCCCGAATGGATTCTATGGATTCTAGTTATTTACGATTGCTCTGCCAAAACAAAACGCATCAACCAAACAATCGACCAGACCACTACATGTGGACAGCCCTCCTGGTTTTTCTAAATAAAAGATTACTGTTCGTTTGTTCGATCCAGAATGAATGTGACCTACTTTCTTCTGTCAGAAAACCGTACATGATGATTTAAAGTGAACCCTGAACCTTTTCTGTCAACAACTGTAAATTTGACAGCAAAGTAAACCATCTCTGACTTGGAAAACAATTATGAAATAGTTTTCAAATAGATACCCAATTAGTATTACAACGTTCTGTTCCAAGACTGTCATTTGTTACTGCATATTGATATAAACGCGAAGTGATCTGAGTTTTATTTGTCTGAAACCTCCAAAAATTTAAATGACCCGAAGAAATTTTGGAAAGTAGTGAAACCCTCCTCATGCACAGTATTGTCTAGCGAACCCCCTAATTTTTTAGTGCGTGAGTCTCGCATATTGACTGAAAAGTCTGAAATGTTGAATTATTTTAATGAACAATTTATCTCAGCAGGCTACTTATTTGAATCATTGAACCCGGATCTAACAAAGACGGTTTCGTATAGTATATATAGGCTAGTCAGTGATCAGCTGAAGGACTTTTTAGATATGAGTAACATTTCATCATCATTTCAGTCTGGTTTTAGAAAGCAGCACAGCACTGTCACAGCTGCGCTTAAAGTTTTTAATGATTTTATCCAGGCCATGGACAATAAAAAAATACTGTGTGGCTCTTTTTATAGACCTGTCAAAGGCTTTGACACTGTAGACCATGGTTTGCTTTTAAGTGTGCTTCGGCGTATTGGCCTATCAAACCAAGCAGCAACCTGGTTTGCAAACTACCTGGACGGTAGATCACAATGTGTCCAGATGGCTGGTTCTACCTCTACCTTTCTGGAGGTTTCTAAAGGCGTGCCTCAAGGTTCAGTCTTAGGACCAATTTTATTCTCTATTTATATTAACAACTTATGTGATAACTTGTCAAATGCCTATCATCATTTTTATGTAGATGACACTGTTATTTATTGTTGTTCAACATCAATTATCCAGGCTTTTGAGTTTTTACAGTCTGCTTTTAATGTTGTCCAATCACGTCTGCAGAAACTCAAATTGGTTTTAAATGCAGATAAAACCAAACTCATGGTTTACTCAAATAAACGTGAGTTACCAAGGAATATCCCCTCTATCTTAACTTTGCAGGGTGTCCCCATTGAGCTCGTGTCTATCTATAAATATTTAGGTTTCCTCATTGATAGTGAGCTTTCTTTCAAAGCACATATTGCCAGTTTGGTGGCCAAACTTAGGGTTCAATTAGGTTTCTATTACAGAAACAAGTCCTGCTTCTCTCTCAGTGCTCGAAAGCACATGATATCTGTAACCTTTCTACCATTTCTGGATTATGGTGATGTTCTACATATGACAGCTTCAGCTAAATGTCTACAGTCCTTGAACACTGTTTATCACTGTGTGCTGAGGTTTGTCACTGGTTGTAGTCGTCTCACTCATCACTGTGAGCTCTATGCCAAATCTGTCTGGCCTTCTCTGAGTGCTCACAGGTACACTCACTGGATGACTAATTTATAAGGCTCTTCTTGGCTTAGCTCCTTCTTATTTATGTGTTCTTCAAAGATCTGAAAGCCACTATGCCTTGCGCTCTAGCAACATTGTTCATCTGCTTGTTCCTTGAGTTAGGACTGAATTGGGGAAGAAAGTGTTCAGTTTTGCTGCCCCCTCTGCATGGAAAACTCTCCAGTCTGCTTTAAAACTGTATGAATTTATCTCACTTGGAGCATTTTGTTCGGTCTTAAATGACAGACATTGTGAGACCACGGAACAGTGCCTGTGTCTATAAATTTGTTTCTGAGTCATTTTCCAGAAATTTATCTGCAAATACCTATGCACTTTCAAAAGTACTGTTTGTTCTTCACTTATTGTTATAATCTGGCACTGAAATGTATTATTTATTATGACGTGTGCCGCTGACCTCTTGGCCTGGTCACCCTTGTAAAAGAGATCTCGATTTCATTGGGTTTTATCTGGTTAAGTAAAGGTTAAATAAATAAAATAAAATAAAAAAAGAACTTTCTCATAAACTCATTCCGCTGAAAATAATAAACTCCAAATCAGTCTTTCATGCAATGGTTATTTTCACAGCCTCGCAATGGTGATGGGCCATGCATGGCTCTGGGACTAGAACTGATCGAGCATCAAAACGTACTCGATAAACTGCGATCAGTTAGAGTTCGTACAATACATGGTATTGTATAATAGGAAAAAAAAATATTTAGACTTAATTGAGACATGGGCGCACTCTTGGCCCGCTTAGTGGCTTTATAATGTGCCATATTTATAATTTATGCGCCATTTGCGCATGGCGCGTGTCCTTCCCAACCCCTGATGCAACACAACATTGCTTAATTTTCTTCAGTACTTAGAACAAATACTGCATAATGATGCAATATAACATTGCACTGTGAAGAAAGAAAAATTTTGTTTTACCTGAAATAATGTAACAAAATAAAAGTGTCACATGAAACGAAGTGTAAGCTACAGTCAAAAGGCAGACAACGGCTGTACTGATGTGCACTCGTCTGAATGCCCCTTTTTAATCATTTATAATTTTACTGTATATATGAATGTATGAGAGAGGCAGTAATGACACCCAGTTTCTCCAAGGGATCAACAGTTGTCTGATGTTGATGCATCAGCTTCATTTATTTAGAATAAACGTTTGTTCAGTTATCCCAAAACATTGTATTACATACCATGACAAAATGTGATACAGTAATGATTAAACATGAACAAACTGACACAAAGATGCATCAGCTTTTATTTTACCACTGGGGGAGGATGTTATGTCATAATTTGCATGGACACAATTAACAAAGTAGACTGTGAAAAGAAATAATGTGGGCTATTTAACGGTTATATAAGTTGTTAAGTCAACATAAGCTGACCAATGATGATGTTTAGGACGCTGCAATCCCTAGCATCAGTAGTCTCATCAACAACAATAACAAAAGATAACGCGTTGCTGAATGCCCCTCGGCCTGGATTTCCTGCCTCAAGGTCACAGCGCTAAGGTCAAAGGTCAAATCCAGCAAAAAATGTGACGTTGCACATCTGTGTCACATTGAGTTACCATACCAAATTTGGTGAAGCTGCGATCAGTAGTTGCTGAGTACTAACCCGTACAAGATTTCCTGCCTCAAGGTCACAGCGCTAAGGTCAAAAGTCAAATCCAGCAAAAAACGTGACGTTGCACACATGTGTCATAGTGAGTTACCATACCAAATTTGGTGAAGCTGCGATCAGTAGTTGCTGAGTACTGACCCGTACAAGATTTCCTGCCTCAAGGTCACAGCGCTAAGGTCAAAAGTCAAATCCAGCAAAAAACGTGACGTTGCACACATGTGTCATAGTGAGTTACCATACCAAATTTGGTGAAGCTGCGATCAGTAATTGCTGAGTACTGACCCGTACAAGATTTCCTGCCTCAAGGTCACAGCGCTAAGGTCAAAAGTCAAATCCAGCAAAAAACGTGACGTTGCACACATGTGTCATAGTGAGTTACCATACCAAATTTGGTGAAGCTGCAATCAGTAGTTGCCGAATACTGACCCGGACAAGATTTCCAGGGTCAAGGTCACAGAGGTGAAAGGTCAAATCCAGCAAAAAACCTGACGTTGCACATGTATGGGTCATATTGAGGTGCCATACCAAATTTGGTGAAGCTGCGACAATTCGTTGCTGAGTACTGACCCGGATAAGATTTCCAGGGTCAAGGTCACAGAGCTAAGGTGAAAGGTCAAATCCAGCAAAAAACGTGACGTTGCACATCTATGGGTCATCATGAGTTACCATACCAAATTTGGGGAAGCTGCAATAATTAATTGCCAAGTACTGACCCGGACAAGATTTCCAGGGTCAAGGTCACAGCGCTAAGATGAAAGGTCAAATCCAGCAAAAAACCTGACATTGCACATCTATGGGTCATCATGAGTTACCATACCAAATTTGGTGAAGCTGCGAAGATAAATTGCCAAGTACTGACCCGGACAAGATTTCCAGGGTCAAGGTCACAGCGCTAAGGTCAAAGGTCAAATCCAGCAAAAAACCTGACGTTGCACATCTATGGGTCATCATGAGTTACCATACCAAATTTGGTGAAGCTGTGATCATTAGTTGCTAAGTACTGGCCCGGACAAAGTCATGCGGACAAGATTTCCAGGTTCAAGGTCACAGCGCTAAGGTCAAAGGTCAAATCCTGCAAAAAACCTGACGTTGTATGTCTATGGGTCATAATGAGTTAACTTACCAAATTTGGTGAAGCTGCGATAATTAGTTGCCGAGTACTGACCCGGACAAGATTTCCAGGGTCAAGGTCACAGCGCTAAGGTCATAGGTCAAATCCAGCAAAAAAACCTGACGTTGCACATCTACGGGTCATAGTGAGTTACCATACCAAATTTGGTGAAGCTGCGATCATTATTTGCTGAGTACTGGCCCGGACAAAGTCATGGACGGACGACAGATGACAGACGACGGACGACGGACGACAGACAGACACGCAGGAGACGACAATACCCCTTCGGCCGAGGGGTAAAAATTCTTCCCACGGATCTTCAGTAGCACTGAAGAGATGCGTTGCTCAAATGCTCGATTTCTGCGAAATTCCGTGTTTAACAATAGATTCCGTTTTTACTAGCCAATTCCGCGATACCATCCGTGATTTCGTGATCGCGGAAATCATAGGGCCCTACATTAATAAGAATAGCAGCTGTAGTCATTCCAAAATGCAAACACCATAAAAAACATGAGAATCTACACTCTAACAACAAGAAAACTGTTGATTAAAAATCCAAAATTATCCAGAATATGGTGCAAAATGTTTTGTCCAAAAATATATGGAACGTACCACACAATACACTTCAGGGCATTCAACCAGGTGTGAAAAGCAGGGGAGTAGTGGAAGGGCAAAAAAAATAAAGATTGCTCACCCTCTTCAGTTTCTCAATCTGCTTGTTGCGAACCACTGTGTTGTCAATGGCCAAGACTTCAACAGATTCCTCCTTCTCGAGCCGGTACTTGTTGACCCCTACAATGACCTCTGACCCTGGAAGCACAAATGATGCACAACATTAAAAGGGAACTATAGTGGTCAATAATCAGTCTTCAAAAAGAGAAATGCAAAGCTACTGCATATATTTATAACCTTTTTTTCTCAGAAAAATATGCATACATAACAGATATTTTAAAGTGCAAATTCATCACACAAACTGAAATTCCAATGAAGTTGGGACATTGTGTGAAACGCGAATAAAAACAGAATATAATGATTTGCAAGTCCTTTTCGATCTATATTCAACCCAGTGCACTACAAAGACAATATTTAATGTTCAAACAGATATACTTTATTGTTTTTTGGAAATATTCACTCATTTTGAATTTGATGCCTGCAACACGTCCCAAAAAACCTGGTACAGGGGCATGTTTACCACTGTGCTATATCACCTTTCCTTTTAACAACACTCAATAGGCGTTTGGGAACTGAGGACACGAACTGTAGAAGCGTTGTCGGTGGAATTCTTTCCCATTTTTCCTTGACGTACGACTTCAGTTGCTCAACAGTCCGGGCTCCCCGTTGTCGTATTTCATGCTTCATAATGCACCACACACTTTCAATGGGAGGCAGGTCTGAACTGCAGGCAGGCCAGTCTTTTACCCGCACTCGTTTACTATGAAGCCACACTGTTGTAACACGTGCAGAATGTGGCTTGGCATTGTCTTGCTGAAATAAGCAGGGACATCACTGAAAAAGACATTTCTTGGATGGTAGCATATGTTGCTCCAAAACCTGTATGTACCTTTCAGCATTAATGGTGCCTTCACAGATCTGCAAGTTACCCATGCCATGGGCACTGTAATGTGGAAAAAAAAAAGCCACTAGATGGCAGTATTGACAATATTTTTTTGTTAAGCCTAGTCTGGAGCTAGGTTGGGGCATGTCCTGGTCATGCCTCAGAGGGGAATGTCCCAGAGAACTGGAGAAAAGTCTGGAAGGTGGGAGGGGGTTGGAAAAGAGTATATAAGGAGAAAAATTGAGAGAGTGAAAGGTATGAGGAGAAATTGCAAGGAGAAATTGTGGAAGGATACATTTGACCTAACCTGACACGCCAGACAGACAGTTCCATACATCCGCCACGGAAATATTTCACAAGTCCATCTGGGAAAGAGCCGTTCAAAAAAAAGTTTTCAGAGGAGAAACCTTCAAAAAAATCTGCGGCTGCTGATTGGACGATGGTTCTTCTTGTCACACTCATCACCGACCAATCGGATCTTTCTCATCTTTTTCACGACCAGAGGAGCCAGCTGGTAGATCAAACTCTTACCGAAACCGGTCGGGAGAACAGCAAAAACATCGTTTCAAGTCAGAAAAGCTTTCACTGACGTTCTTCGCTCCTCTTTTAATGAAGAAATTGAGTCTATTTCTGATAAATCTGCTGATATTGACCCATCCACAGGAACCGCTTCGCACGCCGCCATTGTATTCAAACAAAGTCGCTTCCTGGTGATGTCATGTCTGCAGCTCCCGCCTCCCTTTCCCCTGATTGGGCCATAAAAAATTTAGCCGTGAAATTGTTGGACGACGGTAGTTGGCAAGACGGACCTGCAGGATTTCAGACAATGAATCAGGCAGGGCCGTCTGCTCTGCAAGGCTACATTTGACCAGACCTGTCACTCTTTTCAAGACCTGTGAAGCTTTTTGTGGATTTTTGCCTGTGTTGGAGCATTTTCCTGTCCCAGGACATCGCAACATAGCAGCCCCATCTCAATTACCAAGGGATTGTAAATATCTCTTTTTTTTATTTCAATCGTGGTCAGTAGAGTAGATTGTAGATTAGTTCAAAGTGTTTGTTTAATTAAATCTGTTAAAGTTTTAAAATTTTGTCTGTCATCCCTTGCTGTTCGCTACGCCATAACAAATTGGGGCCATAACAAATTGGGGGTTCGGGTCCGGGATAGACCATTGTGCGAGTCATTTATTGAAAATCTAAAATTTCAAATTGTGAAATTGTTTTTTTGAATTTTCCTAGATATATATTGGCAGATCAACAGCAATGGATGATTTCTTGGCATCACCAACCGCAGAGGTTTTGAAGTCTTTAAAAAGACAGAACTGCTAGAAATATGAAGACAGTTAGAGCTGACAGATGTAAAACCAGCCATGCGAAAAGCAAGACTGGCTAGAGAGATTGTTGAATATTACATTGATGAAAATGTGTTTTGCACCAGGAGATCTGGAACAGTTTCCAGTGGAAAATCCAAATGTAGAAATGGAACTTAAATTAAAAATGTTAGAGATTGAAAGAGAGGAAAGAACATTCGAGAGAGCAGAAAGAGAGAAAGAAAGGCAGTTTGAGAGAGAGAAAGAAGAAAGAGCAGAAAGAGAGATAGAGAGACAGAGAGATTTCGATTTACAGAAGTTAGACAGAGAAGAAAGGCTCCAAATGGAGCAACTAAAAATCAAAATGGAAGCTGAAAACAAATTTCATGCTAGCCAGGAGGTAGAGCTGGTGCCTCCATTCTCGGAAAAGGAGGTTGATAAGTATTTCCAGTGCTTCGAGAAGGTAGCTAAGAGTTGTCAGTGGCCAAAGGAACACTGGCCTCTGATGTTGCAAACTGTCCTCAAGGGTAAAGCTCAACAAGCCTATTCGGCTTTGTCTGCAGATGATTCCTCTGATTATGAGGTTGTCAAAAAGGTTATTTTGACAGCTTATGAGTTGGTTCCAGAGGTTTACCGACAGAAATTCAGAGGTCTGAAGAAATCTGACAATGCCTTTGTGAAGACAAGGTTAGAAACCCCTGTAGTAGATGACGATCTGCTAAATTGCCTGCTCCTTGTGAGGCTAAGAAGCCTGATACTGCTGACTTTGTGAGGGAGGAATTTCTTCCATTTGTGTCAGAGGGATTTGTGGCTCTGAATGAGCATTCTCCTCCTGTACCCATATATATCCTAAGGGATACCGGAGCTTCTCAGTCACTTTTGTTGATGGACTCCTTGGAGTTAGGTGATGAGATCGCTTCTGGGGATTTCATACTTGTACAAGGTATTGAAGGGAGGACTGTATCTGTACCCCTGCGCTCTGTATTCTTGAAGTCAGATTTAGTTACAGGACAGGTAAAGATGCGACTTATGTCAAGTCTACCTATCAAGAGTGTTTCTCTGTTGCTAGGCAATGACCTGGCTGGGGGCAATGTAGTTCCCCCGTTCATCTTACTTCACAGCCGAGCACTGAAGATGATTATGAGGTTGTCAAAAAGGTTATTTTGACAGCTTATGAGTTGGTCCCAGAGGCTTACCGACAGAAATTCAGAGGTCTGAAGAAATCTGACAATCAGACTTATGTGGAATTTGCTAATGAGAAGAAGGTTTGCTTTGAGCGCTGGTGTACTTCTATGGAGGTCAAGGATGATTTCAACTCACTAAAAGAGATGGTGTTAGTTGAAGAATTCAAGAACTGTGTCAAAGATGATATTAAGACGTACCTTAATGAGAAGCAAGCACTGAATTTGCAATCAGCTGCCAAGTTTGCAGACGAATATGTTCTCACACATAAGTCCAAATTTCAGTCCAGCAGTCACAATAGACGGTCCCAATTTCAGAAGAAAGGTAACGGTGATACCCAAGATTCCTCACCCAAAGACAAAGACAAATCTGGTGATGGTGCTCAGAAATCCAGTCAAAGGTCTGATCAAAGTGTGAAAGCTGACAGTGACAAAAGTGGTCTAGTTTGCAATTATTGCAAGAAATCTGGTCATGTTACAACCAACTGTTGGTTCCTTAAAGCTAAGAAAGAAAAAGAAAAGGATACCAAACCCAATGCCTTTGTGAAGACAAGGTTAGAAACCCCTGTAGCAGATGACCGACCGGCTAAATTGCCTGCTCCTTGTGAGGCCAAGAAGCCTGATACTGCTGACTTTGTGAGGGAGGAATTTCTTCCATTTGTGTCAGAGGGATTTGTGGCTCTGAATGAGCATTCTCCTCCTGTATCCTTATATATCCTAAGGGATACCAGAGCTTCTCAGTCACTTTTGTTGATGGACTCCTTGGAGTTACGTGATGAGACCGCGTCTGGGGATTTCATACTTGTACAAGGTATTGAAGGGAAGACTGTATCTGTACCCCTGCGCTCTGTATTCTTGAAATCAGATTTAGTTACAGGACAGGTAAAGGTGGGACTTATGTCAAGTCTACCTATCAAGGGTGTTTCTCTGTTGCTAGGCAATGACCTGGCTGGGGGCAATGTAGTTCCCCCTGTTCATCTTACTTCACAGTCGAGCACTGAAGATGGCGATGAAGACCCATCTCTGTATCCTTCCTGTGCAGTGACCCGTGCTATGGCCAAGAAGGCTCAAGAAGAAGAAGATGTGGTGCCGTCCAGCACATTGAATAGTCATGACTCAGGTGGTTTGCCTCATGACTCTGTTCAGCCTACTATGGTTTCTCCGTTTGAGGACTTATCAGACACTTTTATCAGTTCTCTGTTCAGCCAGCCAGATGGGTCTGGTGATTCTGATGTGTCTGGAGACTTGTCTCTGTCCAGAAAGGGGTTGATTCAGGAGCAAACCAATGATCCTGAAATTTGTGTACTAAAGAAGAGAGCCCTTCCTGATGAAGAAATACACGCAGTTCCAGTTGGGTATTATCTCAAAGATGGAGTGTTGATGCGGAAGTGGCGCCCTCCTGATATCCCTGCCAATGCAGATTGGGCAGTGGTCAAGCAAACTGTTGTTCCAAAGGTCTACAGGAATGAGATCTTAACAATGGCTCATAGTTTGCCTTTAGGAGGTCATCTTGGTGTTAAGACTGTTGACAAGATCATGAAACAATTCTTCTGGCCTGGACTTTGGAAAGATGTTTCCAACTTTTGCAAAACCTGTCACACTTGTCAGGTAGTTGGAAAATACCAGTTAGACCCACCTGTAGCTCCATTGCAGCCTATCCCAGCATTTGGGGAGCCCTTCTCCAAGGTCATCGTTGATTGTGTTGGTCCATTACCCAAGACTAGATCTGGAAATCAGTACTTGTTGACAATCATGTGTGCATCTACCAGATTCCCTGAAGCCATACCTCTACGCAACATCAAGGCAACTGCAATCTCGAAGGCTTTGATAAAGTTCTTCACGTTGTTTGGCCTTCCCAGGGAAATTCAGTCAGATCAAGGTAGCAATTTCACTTCCGGATTGTTTCAGCAGGTTGTGTCTGAACTAGGTGCGAAGCAGATTCTTTCCAGGGCCTATCATCCAGAGAGTCAGGGGGCCTTAGAGCGGTTTCATTCCACTCTCAAGACAATGATGAGGACTTATTGTTATGACCATGAGAAAGACTGGGATGAAGGGGTTCATTTGCTGTTGTTTGCAGCTAGAGAAGCAGTGCAGGAGTCTACTGGATTCAGTCCATTTGAGCTAGTGTTTGGCCATGAAGTGAGAGGACCTTTGCTATTGTTGAGTGAACAATGGCAAGAGAAAGAACCGCATATCAGTCTGTTAGACCATGTTAGCAAGTTAAAGGAAAGACTGCGTGCAGCTTGTGACCTAGCCAAAGAGAACTTGAAATCAAGTCAGGGAAAAATGAAAACTTGGTATGATCATAAGGCTAGAAGCCGTGAGTTTAAACCAGGAGACAAGGTCCTTGCGTTGTTTCCCTTGCAGTCCAATCCATTGCAGGCTAGATTTCATGGTCCTTATGAAATTCTGACAAAACTCAATGATCTCAATTACTTTGTGAAGACTCCAGATAGGAGAAAGCCAAAACAGTTGTGTCACATTAACATGCTGAAGCCTTATCATGATAGGAATGCTAGGGTTGCAGCTGTCACTTCAGATCCTCCTATGGCTGAGACTTGTGAAGATGAGGGGGAGTTTCAAGATGATGAACCTAGAATTAAAGCTGAAGTTCTTTCATGTAAATTGTCAAATTCTGAAGTGTTGCAAAATCTTGATGTAAAACTCCAGCACTTAGAACCCTCCCAGAAAGATCAGTTTGAGAGGTTGATCAAGAAATATAAAGATCTATTTCCTGATGTTCCAAAGAGAGTTTCTATAGCCTCTCATGATGTCGATGTTGGTGATGCCAAACCAATAAAACAGCATCCGTGCGGATGAATCCTGAAAAAGAGAAAGATTGCTGAGAAAGAGGTTGAGTACATGTTAGAACATGATATTATCAGACCCTCCAACTCCGATTGGAGTTCACCCTGTGTTCTAGTTCCAAAACCTGATGGAAGTACTAGATTCTGTACAGATTATCGCAAAGTCAATGCTGTAACTAGAACTGATGCGTTTCCAATACCTAGGATTGATGATTGTATTGACAGAGTAGGGCAAGCAAAGTTTCTGACCAAGATTGATTTATTGAAGGGTTATTGGTGTGTGCCTTTAACTGAGAGGGCCAAGAGCATCTCTGCTTTTGCCACACCATCTGGGTTATACCAGTATGAAGTCCTACCCTTTGGCATGAAAAATGCCCCAGCCACGTTCTAAAGGATAATACAGTCTACAATCGCCGGATTGCCACACACGGGTGCGTACATCGACGACCTGATCACATGGAGTGACTCCTGGGAAGAACATCTGAAAGATGTAGAGGCGTTGTTCCAGCGCTTGACCCAGGCTAACCTGACTGTTAACACTGAACAAGAGTGACTTTGGTTGTACTACTGTCACGTTATCTTGGCTATGTCATAGGCCAGGGTAAGGTGGCACCCATAAATGCTAAAGTCCAAGCCATCATGGACTTTCCAGTTCCTGACAACAAAAAAGCTTTGCGCCACTTCCTTGGAATGATCGGGTACTACCGCAAGTTCTGCAGGAACTTTGCTGAGATTGCCCTCAGTCTCACCAACCAACTGAAGAAAGGCGTAAAGTTCACTTGGGATGATGCATGCCAAAGAGCCTTCGATCGCCTGAAGTCTCTTCTGTATCACTTCCCCGTGCTCAAATCTCCTGACTTCGACAAACCGTTCTCCATGGCGGTCGATGCTAGCGACCAAGCTTGTGGATCTGTGCTCCTACAGAGAAGTGACTCTGATGACATTGAGCATCCCGTGGCATACTTCTCCAGGAAGTTCAATCGTCACCAAAAGAACTATTCCACAATTGAGAAGGAGCTGTTGGCTCTGGTTCTAGCCTTACAACACTTTGAGGTTTATGTTTGTACAGGGCATTGTATATACTGACCACAATCCGTTAATGTTTTTGAGTAAGATGAAAAACAAGAATCGGAGATTGTTGAATTGGAGTTTGATTTTACAGGAGTTTGACTTGGAAATTAAGCATGTAAAGGGTACTGACAATGTAATTGCTGATTGCTTATCCCGTGTTTGAGCATGTGTATATATATCACGTGTTTATTAGCATATTGTATTATATGTATATATATACACAAGTGTCTACTTCACCGTTTTTGTATTGAAAAGAAAGATTTTTCCTTTATGAGTCAAAATTTTTCCCTTTTGGAATGGAGGTGTTATGTGGAAAAAAAAAAGCCACTAGATGGCAGTATTGACAATTTTTTTTGTTAAGCCCAGTCTGGAGCTAGGTTGGGGCATGTCCTGGGCATGCCTCGGAGGGGAATGTCCCAGAGAATTGGAGAAAAGTCTGGAAGGTGGGAGGGGGCTGGAAAAGAGTATATAAGGAGATTAATTGAGAGCGTGAAAGGTAATAGGAGAAATTGCAAGGAGAAATTGTGGAAGGATACATTTGACCAGACCTGTCACTCTTTTCAAGACCTGTGAAGCTTTTTGTGGATTTTTGCCTGTGTTGGAGCATTTTCCTGTCCCAGGACATCGCAACATAGCAGCCCCATCTCAATTACCAAGGGACGGTAAATATCTCTCTTTTTTTTTATTTCAATCTTGGTCAGTAGAGTAGATTGTAGATTAGTTCAAAGTGTTTAATTAAATCTGTTAAAGTTTTAAAATTTTGTCTGTCATCCCTTGCTGTCCGCTACGCCATAACAAATTGGGGCCATAACAGCACTAACACATCCCCATACCATCACAGATGCTGGCTTTAGAACTTTGCACTGATAACAATCTGGATGGTCCTTTCCCTCTTTAGCCCAGAGGACACGACGTCCATGATTTCCAAAAACAATTTGAAATATGGACTCGTCAGACCACAGCACACTTTTCCACTTTGCGTCAGTCCATCTCAGATGAGCTTGGGGCCAGAGAGGCCAGTGGCATTTCTGAGTGTTGTTGATATATGGCTTTGCATGGTAGAGTTTTAACTTGCACTTGTAGCGGCGAACTGTGTTAACTGACCGTGGTAGTCCAAAGTGTTCCTCAGCCCACATGGTAATATCCTTTACAGAATGATGCCGGTTTTTAATGCAGTGCCACCTGAGGGACCGACAGTCACGAGCATTCAATGTTTTTGGCCGTGTAGAGATATCGGCTGATTCTCTGAATCTTTTGATGATATTATGGACTGTAGATGAGGAAATCCCTAAATTCCTTGCAATTGCACGTTGAGAAACGTTGTTTTTAAACTGCTGGACTATTTGCTCACGCAGTTGTTCACCAAGTGGTGAACCTCACCCCATCCTTGCTTGTGAATGACTGAGCCTTTTGGGAATGCTCCTTTTATACCTAATTCTGACTCTCACCTGTTTCCAATTAACCTGTTCAATGTTCAATTCAATTAACCTGTGGAATGTTCCAAGCAGGTGTTTTTAGAGCGTTCCTCAACTTTCCCAGTCTTTTGTTGCCCCTGTCCCAGCTTATTTGGAACATGTTGCAGGCATCAAATTCAAAATTTAGTGAATATTTCCAAAATAACAATAAAGTTGATCAGTTTGGACATTAAATATCTTGTCCTTGTGGTGTACTCAATTGAATATAGGTCGAAGAGGATTTGCAAATCATTGTATTCTGTTTTTATTCACGTTTTACACCACGTCCCAACTTCATTGGAATTGGGGTTTGTATTTTCCCAAAACAAAACTAATCTGGTATAAGTATGACCAAAAAGCTCATGAACAGATCCTGCTAATTAAATGCCCCAAAGATGATCTGAAACATTTAAGTGTGACAAATATGCAAAAAAAAGAAAAAAGAAAAAGAAATCAGGAAGGGGGCAAATACTTTTTCACAGCACTGTACAGTTTACACAAACAATCCTAGAAAGCTCAATGTCAACTGATGATATCCAAGAGATATAGATGTGTCAGAATTAGGTTTGTGCCTGTTGTATTCTAAAAAGCTTAACAGCCCTACATGCTATGTGTTGGATTAGCAACATGACTGGGATATTTTGCAGGGGTAAAAATCATCTTGGGGAGGACGCTCAACACTCAAATGAAAAATTCCAAAAATTCAGAATCACAGCTTGGTAAAGTTAGTTGGATAACATTAGTGGATGACGTTAACTGGAGGCCTAAATAACTAGCGAGCTAGCTTGACACCATACCTTTGTACATATCTATGCGGATGAGTCTGACAGTGATCCACCTCTAATATTAATTATTGTACAACCAAATACCATAAGTATTTAACTGCCAGTTAGCCAAAGCAAATTCAGCATAATGCTTTACCTTATCCTACTTTCCTCCATAGCTTTTCTTTCTCTTAAAAAAATCTTTCCACCACTTTTCAACATTAATGGTGCCTTCAAAGAATCGACATAACCGCATATTATGACCGGGCAAGGCTTTTAGACTTGTTACTGGCAACAGTCAGGATGATCCTTTTCTCCTTTTATCCAGAGTACATGGTATTCATTTCTTCCACAAAAAAAACCTGAAATATTGATTCTTCTAATCACAAAACACATTTCCACTGTGCAATGGTCAATTGCAGATTGCCTCTGAGCCCAGAGAAGTCAATCATGCTTTCAGACACTAAACATACACTAAGGCTTCTTTTTAGTTGATGTAACCAAGTATTGTTTGTAAAAGTATTTTACAAAGGTTTGCCAAAATAATCCCGAGACCATGTGTTTTTATCAGTTATTGAAAAGGAATTGACCTTGATACAGTGCTGTCTGAGTGATCAGAGAAGGCCATTGTTATTCAGAAATAATTAGTGGGCAACCTGGAAGCTTGCACACTCATGTTCTTCCCACACTTTCTTTCTTTCTTTCTTTCTTTCTTCTCCGATTGCTGTGCTGACTAACTACTCCTACATACTTTCACCTAGAAACTTCATTCAAACTTTAAAAAATTCAGCTTGTTCTGAATTATGTTGCTCGTATTCATCTTCTTTTCATACTTTTTGAGTTATTAATTTTTATTTCAATATTTTTGTCCCATAGGAAACAATGAAACAGATTTTTCAAAATGGAGCTATTTTCACCTGTTTTTTTACCCTGTCATCCTTTTAGCTAGAAACATCATTCAAACTGGAAAATGTTAAGATAAGCTTGCATAATTTCTTTACCGTTCAACTTTATCGTAACTTTTATAGTTTTTAAATTATAATTTAATTTTTTTTTTTTTTACAATAGATTCTGGGAACTTGAAGTGTGGTGACATCACGGTTAGAGTGGCAAACAGCTGCAAAACCGTCAATAAGTCTTCTCTTAAACTTGCTCTAACTCCCACAGTTTTCACTCCACATAAATATTTTTATATCCAAGTCATAGCAAAAGTTGTACTGGTCACGAAAATGTAACTGTGAAAGCAAATGGACAAACTGTTTTGGCTGTATGAGCCGAAAAGCGATGGGACCGCTCACCAAAACTCCATTAAAGCAATTCTTACCTTTCTGGCATGTCGCACAGCACTTAGTAAAAATTTGAACATGAACAACTCCGCCTCCCTCCAAAGTCCCACCCTCTTCCCCCTGCCTGACCTCTGATGCTCCCCTCCTCCCCTGACGTGTGCGGTGAGGAAGTGAGCAGCGCGAGTGAACCGGCTCAATGGAGTCAGATTCAGAGGCATCGGTAAGTGAAAACTAAGCAACAGTAATTACATAATATTCAATTCTATATGTGGTATAAAATAAAATGCCCGCGTAACGTTTAGTTACCTTTGTAGTCTGGCAAACTACAATTAACGTTATTATCATATTTATAGCATTTCAGCGCCCATTTGTTTACAGTCAAATGCCTCGTTTTTCCGCCGCTCTGCCAGAGAGGCGCGTGACTCGCAAGCGGTGTCAGCGGCAGGCAACTGGAAGGGACGCAGCGATGGATGACAGCCAGGAAGCTTGGCAAATCATTTTATTCGGACCAAATAAAATTATTGGTCAGACTTTTATCAGATATATATGAGAATTGAATATTGATGAGTTTCAACACCTGGTGGATTTCTTTCACATTTTAGTGTGCCATACGCTTATTAGGAGCATTTGAAGATTACAAAAGAAAAGTATAAAAATGCCAGAAAGGTAAGAATTGCTTTAACTCCAATGTTAAATGAGACAAAAAAATTCAGGTTGCGAAGGCTAAACGCAGTTTTCTAACTTACTCGTGTTCCCATATGTTTGGCACTACGAACACATTTTTGACATATTTTACCCAGCAGACTCTCCTCTTTCGTATGGTACCTCCATTTCGTAGATTGGACTTACCATCTTTGAGTTAGAAGTCGCAATATGTAAGAAACGCCTTCGCTAAAATCTCCATTGGACTAAATGATTCAGCCATCAACTCGAATGGCTCTGCATGACATAGCGAAATTGTAAAAACAGCGGTAGAGTGCACAACTTAGATATGAATCATTTGCGGTTCGATTTTGCCCTCTGCTGGCCTTTTTCCATGCCTCAACATTATCATTGTTCGGAGACAAAGATTGATACGACTGTAAAAGAATAATTCTGCGCCAAACACGGTGAAAGAATTTCCGGTATCATAGTTGGTACAGCCGCTCAAACCAGCTCCAGGTCAGCACATTGAGCGCCGTAAAGAACGGTCTTTTTTGCTGGGTGCGTCCAAGAGAACACGTTACAGTAAAAATGGCAAAGCAGAAAAAAATTGCTCGAGATCCTATTCCAGCATATAGCTACCAGCAACTGTTTGCATCAGCTAAATATATTTATGATCGTATCTTAAATAGGCGAAATATTGGTATCAAAATAGAGCTACTTAAATACAAAAAAATGAAAGTGATGTGCCCAGTTGCTATTCGTTCAATGCTTGATATCACTTTTTCCTGAGTTTGAAAATAGCCGGGTTTAAAGCTGGAGTAAGCACACTGTTATAAACTCACACCTTTTTTGCCAGTTATTTTAACTGGCACCTTTTTCGCCAGTTATTTTAACTGTAATTTTACAATCAGTTCATAACAGAGGTTCTGTGAATGTTAACTGTAAACCACAGTTACCTGCGCGCAGAACTCCGCTTACAGTTAAAATAAAAAGGAGACAGTGCATTAATTTAACTGATAAACGCAATGTATTGATAACAGCGCAGTAGCACCTAGTAGTTCGGCTTTCCATAAATGGATCAATGCCGCCAACTAACATTACTTGCCAAATTATTATTATTATTATTATTATAGGCCTACTTTTTACATTATCGCTTGACTCTTGCAGGAACATGAGATCAATCACTTTACGGAAGTTTATATTGATAAATGATGACACCCCAATTTACAGTGCTGCTCGTTGTTCTGGTCATCTTGCCTACCTAAGCTATATCGTTATAATAAATTGATTTAATAATTTAAATATAAATATATATGCCAGTTAATGACATTGGTCAAAATATTTATTGGGCGTGATGATTCTGCAGCTATAAACCTTTCTTCAATTTAAAATGTGCTTTTGATTTTAAAAGGAGTTCTGCTTCTTATTGAATGGAAAATTAATGAACTCATTGGAAAAGCTGAACAACGTGTAGCCTTTTATTTAGCGGAGTTTTTTTTTTTTTTTTTTAAGAGGCTGCTCGCCCCGCAACGCTTCCACGCAAAACTTCAAAGAGTGGGCGGATTACAAAAAGTAAATCTCTTACTGACCCAGCTGCTGGGCAAATAGCAGAACTGCTTCTCTTATCGGCCCTGCTGTGGGGCAGATAGCTGATGTCTTTCCCTGAAGTCACCTCGCAGCGGGGTGAATAGCCACTTCCTTTTTTATGTCGCGCCCGAATAATTCCCATAATCTTTTGTCTGTTTGCATAAGGTGTGTGTTGGTACCTGAATCAATCCGGGCCTGGCGGCGGGCAGCGCACTCCTCAATACGGAGTTTGGGAATCCCCTCTCCGACAGCGCGTGCCATCCCCCCCATCGCTTCGATTTCATTTATGAACTGTAGAGGACGGAAAAACAGTAAGCACAAGCTCTAACCCCACACCCCCACTCAATCTCTTTTTCAATTCTCAATCAACGTTCTCAACTCAACCACAATCAGAATTACAAGTTGCAATTATTACAACCCCAATTCCAAAAAAGTTAGAATGCTGTGTAAATTGTAAATAAAAACAGAATGCAATGATTTGCAAATCTCATAAACCCACATTTTATTCACAGTAGAACATATAAAACATATCAGATGTTGAAAGCGACACATTTTAGCATTTCATGAAAAATATTAGCTCATTTTCAATTTGATGGCAGCAACACATCTCAAAAAAGCTGGGAGAGGGGCAGCAAAAGGCTGGAAAAGTCAGTGGTACCAGTTAACAGCTGGAGGAGCATTTTGCAACTATTTAGCTTAAATGGCAACAGGTCACATGACTGGGTATGAAAAGAGCATTTTAGAGCGGCACAGTCTCTCAGAAGTAAAGATAGACAGAGATTCACCAATCTGCAAAAAACTACATTGAAAAACTGAAAAAATTTCAGAAAAATGTTCCTCAATGTAAAATTGCGAAGACTTTGAATCTACAGTACATAATATCATTAAAAGATACAGAGAATCTGGCGAAATCTCTGAGTGCAAGGGACAAGTCCAAAGGTCAATATTAGATGCTTGGGATCTTCAGGCCCTCAGGTGGCACTGCATTAAAAACAGGCATGATTCTGCACAGGGATAAACCGCATGGGCTCAGGAACACTTCTAGAAATCATTCTCCGTGAACACAGTTCACCGTGCAATCCACAAATGTAAGCTAAAGCTGTATCATGCAAAGACGAAGCCATATGTGAACACAATCCAGAAACACTGCAGTCTTCTCTGGGCCAAAGTTCATTTAAAATGGACTGAGGCAGAATGGAAAACTGCTCTGGTCAGATGAATCAAAATTTGAAATTCTTTTTGGAAACCAGTGACGCCGTGTCGTGCAGACTAAAGAGGAGAAGGACCATCCAGCTTGTTATTAGCACTCAGTTCAAAAGCCTACATCTCTGATAGTATGGGGTTGCATTAGTGCCTATGGCGAGGAAAGCTTACACATCTGGAAAGGCACTATCAATGCTGAAAAGTATATAGAGATTTTACAACAACATGTGCTCCCATCCAGACAACGTCTCTTCCTGTGAAGGCCTTGCATATTTCAGTGCCAAACCACATACTGCATCCATCATACCAGCATCGCTTCACAGTAAAAGAGTCTGAGTGCTGAACTGGCCTACCTGCAGTCCAGGCCATTCACTGATAGAAAACATTTGGCACATCAAAAAACAAAAAATCTGGACTCTTAGACTTTGGAAACAATATACAACTGTGAAAAATGTACAAAGCTATTTTTAATACTTGCGTGCGCCTTTTAGTGAATCCAAAGGCGCGCCTATATTCAAACATATTAAACTTATTAGGCTATGCGCTTATATGCGCATCAATACAGTACAGCGGAAACGAAGGTGCTGTGCCACAGAATTAAGCGCCTGTCTTAAAAAGTGTTGTGTTCTGGATTTAAATTAATAATTTGCCTCGAGGCATTTTAGCAGTCAAATTACTTGATTTATTCGAGGAATCGTTTCAGCCCTATCCTGAAGTATTTCTCTCATGTTGTAATTTGGAGTTTCTCCATAAATATATTTTTTGGAATTTTTAAAAGTATTCTTTGTGCAATTCCAATCAGGGCTGCCAGTAATTTTGGAGCCCACTGTACACGTAAAGAAAGTTTTTTAGTTGTCATGGGACCTTTGATTTACCTTTGAGCAGATGTGTTTTTAATTCAATTGAGGGAAGAGATTGGTTTAATTTGCGTGAGGGGAGATGTTGTTCCGAGTTACCTTGGGGGAAATGGTGGGACCATTTAACTGAGGGCACGCCAGCAGTACAGTACACAGTACCCAGGGGCAGGGGTGCCATACAATGCTTTTGAGGAGGCCAGATAATGGCATGATAGAGGAAAGGAGTGTAGAGCAGCTCACCTGGAGTGCAGCATTGTACACGTCGGTGGTTAGGGACTCCATCATGTGGGAGCCTCCCCAGGGGTCGGCCACTTTGGGGATCCCGGACTCCTCCTGAATGATGATCTGCGTGTTGCGTGCAATGCGAGCACTCTTGACTGTGGGGAGCCCCAGCGCTTCATCAAAGGAGTTTGTGTGAAGAGACTGCGTGCCTCCAAACACGGCGGCCATGGCCTCTATAACAGTGCGGATCACGTTGTTGTATGGGTCCTACACACAGCCAAAAACAAAGGTCAGACGCAGAGCTTCCTTCTGATTGTCATTACTAAATGGTATACAGTTAATTCATGCTGGAAACGCATGAAAGAATTCACATGTCAAGAGGTCTGAACACATTTCGACACTGACTGGCACAGTGACATGCATTCAAGCACGCATGAGCCACACACGTGGTACACATAATATGGTACTTCTCTGAGAGTACAATACAATCACGAGGGGTTAAAAAAGGCTGCTCTCTATCTCCACACCTTTTATCATTAGCCATAGAAATCCTCCCTACCCAAGTTAAAGTATGAAAAAAACAAAGGGACTAGAATTAATCAGTCTGCAATTAAGTCTCAATGTATGCAGAATGCTCAAATTTTCTTCAAAGTCTAGAAAAAAATCTGTGCAAACCCTCATAGAAAATTTAAATAATTCTGCAAAACAGTACTATACTACATATTGGAACACTAAAGGATACAACCTTGAAACCTCCTTGTAGTCGACCAGTAAAATGAACAGAGAAAGAAGAAGACATATTAAGGAATATGGGGATACCAAAGGGAAAAAAATAGGACCAATGGCCCCGTAGCTCACTGGCTGACATTCAAGCCCAGCCAAGGCAAACCCCACGTGAATCTCACCATGTCACAGCATAGTGAGCAGCCACTAAACGATACTTTGAACATGGGCCACTATTGCTGCTGTTATTTTTATTTAATATATTACAAATGCTAGAGACTGACTGCATTTCATAGGCAAGCGTAAAAATATTCTATCTTCTGTAAATGCTGTCATTGCATTAAGTCCTGCTATTTATAGTATATATTAATACATAAATTGAAAGTTCCATCAAACAGCGCATGCATATGTGCATATAATGTGTAGTCCCATTCTATGAATTAAGCTGTGTTTTTTGAAAAAAGACACCTATCTAGTCTTGTCCACGCAAATTCATTCAGAGAACTGCACAATATGGTGTGGCTAGCGCAGTAAAATCTCGGGGACGAGATTGGAAATTTAAATTATTCATGAATTTGCAATGCAGCATTAGTACTGGCAAAAATAAATCTCTATTTTTGGTACTGGATATAGCAGACAATCGATGTATATGATACACTACAACATGTACAATCGTATGCCAGAGGTGAGTGGCCTGTCACAGAATTCTGAAGAAATATCAATGAAATACTCATCGTACTCTCACTGATGATCACAAACCTTCTGGTGTTTTTCAAAATCATTCTTTTTAGGGATCGTTGAGTGATCTTTCCATTCAGCTAGTTTTTCTTGCCGGCCTCGCGGCACCATGAGCAATTCAACTTAGTCCCTAACCAGGGAAAGTAACAAAACCAAAATTGATGAACACAACTGCAATCACAGCTATCCAGTGGCGGATCGTGAACTGGCAATAGGGGAGTTCAAACAATCCCTTAAAATTAATGATTGGTTATGACCTGTATTCAGTCATTCATTTAAATTACCATTACAGAAACTCCGAAAACTCTCAACATTATCAGATGAGGCCAGTTTTAATTTATAACGCATCTTTTCTTTACTCAGGGGTTGGAAGCAAAGCATGCGTTTCATGATCGTTTAAATGAAATAAGATCATTTGAAACGTCTTAATGCAATTCCATTGCTTCCAACCCCTCCATGCACAAGAACTTCAATTCCGCGCGAGAATCTCTTACATACACGTTGATTGCATAATTGCTGACTACAGCAGAGGAATGTAAATATGCCACTTAAAAATTTGACAGGTATGCGATATAAAAGAAAACTGGCCACACCTGATAATGTTCAGAGTTTTCGGAATTTCTGTAATGGTAATTTAAATGAATGATTGAAAATAGGTCATGACCAATCATTAACATTAATTTTAAGGGATTGTTTGAGCTTCCCCTGTTGCCAGTTCATGAGCTGTCACTACTTCTATCATTCAGGTGGAGTTCGACAAGATGTTTTGGCACTTGGGAGGCCAGTATTCAAGATGATGCAGCACTCTCCTCCGATTTGTGCGTGTGCAAGCCATTATCATGGCAATATGAATGAGGTCAAAATTAATCTCCCCGATCGGGAATACTGTACGCAATGTCAGAGGCGATGTATGTTCGGCAAGTCAGCCCTGCAAAGGAAATCATTTATGATAAAGCAGTTGCTACGGGTACGGCAGTTTTCCAATGCTTTTCAATGTAGAGAGGTACGGCAGTCCCCATTTCAAATCCTGCCCTAACCTAACCCTGACCCTGACCCCTAACCTAATCCTTCCCCTAACCATAATCCCTAATCCTTATCCTAATCCCTTCAAATCGACTGCTGTATCAATAAAAACTGCCATATCTGTAGACACTGCGTTATGATAATGAGCCAGCATTCATTCAGAGCCTCCAGTCAACGGTTACGGGAATGATTTTCCGACTTCTGCACTTTGCCGCGTTCGACTAGCGTGATCTAAAATCGTTGAACTCGCCACAGAATGATATTCAATCAGCACTAGGAGAAAATATGGCCTTCGCCACTGTGGCGAGGACTAACAAAAATATTATCGCCACTCAAACTTTTTAATCGCATTGGCGAATGTGGCGAGCAGCTAGCGCAATCCCTGCTTGAGTGTATACAGAGTTAACGTAATGTTAATTTAAATGAATGATTGAGAACCTTTTAAGACCAATCATTATTTTCCAGGGATGTTCTGTGCTTCACAAATTTTCATTTCACCTTACGTCACTGGTGTACAGCACTCGTATAACCAGAGCTGTGACTGTGCACAGCTAGCTGCAGCTCGCTTAGATTTACATTATTGACATTTGAAACTGGTTATACCTGCTGACGTACATCCGATGTTAAGTTGAATCAACTATAGCTATTACTCATAGACTGCTATGCACACCAGCTGCCTCTCAACGCACTGTAATGTAATTAACTAGCCTCAAAAAATGATACATTCTGACTTCACTGACAAATAAAATAAACTCATTAAAGAACAGCATGCAGCAATGAATAAGTAATTTCAGGCCATAATCTATGCAGCAAGTAAACATAAAAAGCTACTTTTTTATATTCAACAAAAAAGAAAGAAATCTACATCTTGATGCAATTTCTCGATATGTTGATTTGCTCATGGATAGAACATCCCCCTGCTCTCGTCTCCACTGTGTGCTTATTCACACACCCAAAAACTGCACAAAACTGTGAAATTCTGCAATTTCACTTCAGATTCGAATATGGAAGTTTTGACAAAAAGCTGGCAAGTATGGCTCCAATATGGCGGCTGTACACACGCATCCAGCCAACAAGCGCAGGGAATCAAGTGTTTTTAAATCCACACTCAAGATATGCAACTTGAAATTCTGTATCTTCCACCAGAGTGTCACAACAGAAATTAACATTTATCAAGTCTTTTCTTCAACGGTCCAGTTTTGGTAAGATGGTGCCAACTGAAGCCTCAATCTGATTCCATCCTTGCCAATCCGTCTTCTGTTTGGATTGTGTTTATATATTTTATTTACTCAGGGATTGTACTTTTATACCTTTTATAGTTATATTAGTTATATTATACATTTTATAGTAAGGAATTTTATATGGACATTTGAGGATTCAAAGCGCTATTTTGCGCAATAGCCGTAGGATATGAAAAATGTTAGCTTGTATGCTAATCTCCAATAAACATCACAAAAGAATATTTCTTCTTCATGGATATCTGCATTGCTAGCTCCGTAGCATAGCTACAATAGCTATTTAGCTAACGTTATCAAGCAATCCGGCTAGTTGTCTGATAAAGTTGTAAATGAAGTAACCAGCTAAATAAATACTTATAATAATCAACAAAATTTGCGTGCGAGATAAAAAGTTTTTGTGGATATCTGTGCAGCTAGCAACGTAGCATAGCGTAGCGATAGCTACATAGCTAAAGTTAGCTAGCTATTCAACTGGTTGTCTGATGATTTTCTTTCAATGAATTCAGAAAACATTTAGCTTGCTGGCTAGCTAAGTTCGCTAACAAAGTTGAACATAAAATAAAAGGTTTATGTGGATATCTGTGTAACTACCGACGTCACGTAGCCGCTATAGCCACGTAGGGAACGTTAGCTAGTAATTCCGCTAATTGTCTGATGATGCCATTTAAATGAAGCGAGTTTAGTAGCTAGTTACTTGGCTAACAAAATTTGGGTGTGAAATGAAAGGCTTTTGTCGGGATCTGCATTTGGCTGCTACTTTAACTTACTGTTTGGCAACAGCTTCTACATCATTCACCATGCAAGCTGCATGCTTCCAGTTTAGTAGACCTCCCAGTCATTTTGAAGTGAAAATGCCCATAAGCAGTCAGCGGCTGGCCGTGAGAGTCAAGTTTTCAAAGTTCTGATCATGCGCAGTAATCGTGACACATCTCCTCTACCTTTCATTTGAGCATGTGGAATCAGGACATACTTTGTCGGCGCTGTTTTGCCATGCGTCTTCTCCTGACTCTGGCCAATCAAACAATTTTCTGCATAATTTCTTGCACTCATGCTTATGCCGACACACACGTGTACACACACAAACACAAAGACACATACAAACCTGCTCTGTGAGAGACCAGCCAGAGGTCTGGCAGTGCGTTCTTAACAGTAGGGATTTGGAGTTTTTAGGGTGAAACTTCTCCTTGATCAGAGAGGCCCAAAGCCTCCTAGCAGCTCTCAGCTTTGCAATCTCCATGTAGAAGTTCATCCCGATGCCCCAGAAGAATGATAGCCTAGACCAACAACAAAAACCAAAGTCATTAAGATTTGGGTGTGGGCCAGGGGTATCACTAAGCCAATTTTTGGGGGGCTTAAGAAGAGGTGTACAGTGATGTCCAAAAGTCAGAAAGTACTACCGTGTGTTTGTTCCAACCATCAACTCAGCCAGTGTATTTCACTTGTTAGTTCGACCTTCTGGTGCAAAGTTTGAGCTAATTTGCTAACTCATGTAGCTGGAACAAAATACTTTAGAGGCTTGGATAGCACTTACCGGATGGCATTAACCAGAATACAAAAATAGCTCCTGTTGCAAAAAAAGATCAGCTATGATCTTGACCTGGTAGATCTATGGCGTGAATTCCATGATTCAGAAAAACATAAAATATCAGCTAAACTATTAGCGAAATTTTGATACAAAAAGATCATTCCAGTTTGTTTGGCTTGGTCCTACAAACAAATTTGCTATTAAACAGCTGATCAGTTGAGGAACTAATAAAGTTTCCGGGATAGTCTGGCTACAATCAAGTGGTCTTTGGATTTGCGGCTTCAGTGCCAGGAAAAATAATTTCAGAGACGACAAATTAAAAGATAATTTCCCAATATTTAGTATTATTAGTATCAATTATGTGCTTATCCCAGATAGCTGAGGGCATCCCCAAAAGGACTTGACAACTGCCAACATGCTCACTTTCTAGCCAGAATTTGCTCCATCTCAGTATCAACTCAAATCATGACTGAAATCCATCGCTTTCTTCTCTCCCTCATTAATTCTTCTCATTTGTCTCCTTCATTAATATTTTTCATAGAACTGCAGCTTAATTTGTGCTCACTGCTTTGCTCTCAAAGTTGACCATAATACATAGGACTGCCTTGAAGTTCTGCACATGACGACCGCAATCAACCAGTTTATTTACACTTGAGGGGCACAAAGATGGTGGATAGCAATCGTTGTCTACACACCAAGAACAATCATAGAAGACTTGACAGGATTCCCATGCATTTGGAGAGAGCAAATATGGCCAAGTGGTGGTGCTACAGGGAAAATGATAGAGGCATCAAATCAATAACTTCCTCCTCTATGCAACTAGTATGATGAAAGCAGATCTGATATGATTCCCAGTAAAGCTGTGCGAGTTATTCCAATTTCTAATAAAAATAGTACCAAGGGTCCTGTAGCTTACCGGCAAGCAATCTTATAGTGATGATACAAGTTATGAAAATTTAATGTGAAGTTTGACCTTCAAATTATTGAAGGTCAATATCAAGGTGACTAAATAAAAGTTCTCATACATTTATAAGACCCCCTGTAATACCCAATCCTAAGCTCTAAAGCAGTTTTGACGATACAAGTCATTGAAAATTCAATATGTCAACTGAGAATTTTAAAGGTCACAGAGGGTCAAGTTGAGGTCAGCAAAGGGACTTCATACATGACTTTCAAAATGTCTCTGTATAAACCTTGGCTCCATCTGTGACCATTATGGTGATAAAAGTCAGGGTAATTTTATTGCCGAGTTTGACCCTCAAAGGTCACTGACAGTCAAGTTGAGTGCCACCAAATCAAAGTTCATATGTGACTTCCTAGATGTCAGTAACACAAAACTAGGTTCCATCTGTGACCATTTTAGTGATACAAGTCATTGAATTTTCACTAGATCACATATGACCTTCGAAGGTCAATACGAAGGTCACCAAATGGAAGTTCATATATGACTTCCTATAAGAGGGGGTATCAAAAAGTTATAATTGTCCCAAAGAAGTATTGAGCAATCAGGATGAAATTTTGATTGTAACATCAGTGATCCTTATCTAGTTAATGGACCAAGAACTACCGACTTCACTTTATTCAGTGTTGTGCTAGTTGATCCTAAACATGAGTAATCCCAAGTATGGAGAAGATCGAAGCGCGCAGTGTAATTAAGTTTTTGCACTTGAAGGGTTGCACTGCCCGACAGATTCAGGATGAGATGCTATCTGCTTATGGTGACGATAGCCCATCTTATGACACTGTTGTGAGATGGAAAAGGAATTTCCATGAGGTAATTCAAGAGGTGGAGGGTTGGTTTTCCATAAAATCAGGGGACTTCTATTCAGGCGGTCTGCGCAAGGTCAAGAAACGGTGGGAGAAATGTGTAACTCTGGATGGTTACTACGTATGTAGAGAAGTCTTTTTTTTTTTTTTATAAATTTGGCATCTCCAATCCCACCCGAATCTGGAATGCCCAATTGGTGAACTATGTACAAAGCTTGCTCGTATCGACCCCTTGCTGCCAACTCAGGAGAGTGAAGACAGTTCACGGCTCTCCTCCTCCGCACGTGCCTGTCAGCCACTGCTTCTTATACACTTATTGGTTGAATCTTCGCAAGTTCAGAACGAGGGCGGAGGATACCCGGACATGAACAGACTTAGAATCTTCCTGACGAGCGCCCGTCTGGCCAACAGGAGGCGCTTGAGCAACGAACAAAGCTATTTTTATTTATTTCCCTTTCCCGGCAGTCCCTTCCCAATTTGAAACCCTGTAGCGCGATGGCCAATTGTGCGCTACTCTGAAAAAGCTGCCGACCACTGCCGGTTGGTACGACCGGGGCTCGAACCCGCGACGTGATAGTCATTTCTGCACTACAACGCAGTGCCTTAACCGAGTGAGCTATCGGGCAGCCTTTTTTTTTTTTTTTTTAAAAGATTATTTTTTTGAGAATTTTTCCTTTATTTGACAGTTATACAGTGTAGAGAGACAGGAAAGTTGGGGAGAAGAATGGGGGAAGACATGCAGCAGATGACCTGAGCTGGAGTCAAACCCAGGTCGCTGCAGGGAAGGATGCAGCCTTTATGGTACACGCGCTTAGACCGATGAGCCACCGGGGCGCCCCGAGAAGTCTAAAGGACAAAAAAGCAAAATAAAGTTTATACCCTGAATATGTCTCGGTGACAATTAGAACTTTTTGATACCCCCTCGTATGTCTCTAATACAAACCTAGGCTCCACCTGTGACCGTTTTGGCAATACAAGTCATTACCTCCGCCCAACAAAGTTGGAGGAGGCTATGTGATCATTACCGTTTGTCTGTTGGTTGGTTTGTTGGTTTGTTTGTAAGCAGAATTACACTAAAATTTATGGATGGATTTCCCTCAAATTTGGTGGAATGATTAAGTATTTTTCAAGGAGGAGGTGATTCAATTTTGGGAGGTCCAGGTCAAAGGTCAAGGTCAAGGGCATGCAAAAGGTCAAAAACACATTTAAAAACATATTTGGGGCAATTCCATGCTAGAGACTGAAAAAAATGCTTAATTTGAGAAATGTTTTTAACTGACTGGTCCATTATGATTTGTAATCCTGAATACCCAAGTAATTTAGAACAAGGAGGTTTTCTCACTTACATGACTGCAGAATGGTGATTTGGGGTGGAATTAAAGGAGACATAAAATTTCACCAATTTTCAATTTTCCACAATTTTCAATCAATTGCCTTAATTTCCCGCTAATTGATATCACTCAAGTTCCTAGTCTTTACGAGTCACCTATCTAGAGCAAAGTCTGTCCATTTGCAAAGTGACGGTCACATGAACCTTTGCTTGATGGAGAAAAATATGATAAATGACGGGCTGTTTATTGTAATGTCCCTTACGACAGATTGAAGGCAAAAAGTTCTTGCCAATTTTTTTATTTTTTGAGCTGGAAACTTTTTATTTCAAATCCTCCAATTTTAGACTAAAGGTACTAAAATGCTACTGTCTCCCCAAAATTACATTAATTAGTTTCACATAATTAGCCAAAAAATGTATTGTCCCATACGACAGATCATTGGTACGGTCCTTTACAGAACTGCTTAAACCAAGGCAATTACTTCTCAGTTGGTTAGTTCTGCCTGAAAAACAATAGGTGTCTGTTTAATTCCTCACCTCTGAGACAATAGGGGGCATTAGTGAATGGAAAATTCCACTGCGAGAAGGCAAGTGACTGTTTCAAGGGTATGCTACTGGCTGTTGAGTTTCTTAACGGTATCAGTCACCAATTCAGAGGTAAGTAAAACATTGAAAATGTCTCGAAATTAAAGGAATTGTTAAAGATATTTGTGAAAGTAACATTCGCCATGTCTGTGTATTTCATTAGTTTTTTGCATTAGAAAGACAGAAAAGAGTTGACTGTCCAGACTGACTGTCTCATGCATGAACGTGCACTGTGGTTGTGTACATTCTATGCACTGTCAAACTGGCTGAATAACAATGTATAAAATATAGTGCATGCAATGAACCCTTCAAATGAGAAAAGAGCATCATACTTTGTCAACACTTGGGAGAGGATATTTTGCCCCTGAAAACGCCAAAGGCCCTGAGCCTAAGGGCGCTTTCACACTAGGTACGATTGTTCCGTACCATGCCACAGTACGATTGTCTGCCCTCCCTTCTGCCCCCGCTGGTCAGGTTCCACACTAGCGACGTCGTACCGTGCCTGAGTACGGATTATTTTATCAAAATTCCGATACAGAAGGTAGCAGTATGGACCTAGGTGGTTTTTAAGAGCCAATTTTTCTAAGAATCAGGCAGAGGGTGATATATGATGGTCTCAGATTTGCCTAAAATTTTTGTTGGTGAAAGATGGTTGGTTCAATAGCAAAACTGCAAATTTTTAGGTGCCAATACTCTTTGGTTTCTTTTTTAGGGTACCAGAAGGGCCAAGGATCCAGAGATGAGAAATGAGTACTGAAAAAAATTCAGTTTTCAAATGCAATTATATCATTGCGCCGACAACAGCCCACATTCATTTTCACATACGTCAATCTACTGTGAGTAGGGCTCACAATAATCTAACAATGTTTGTGGGCTGTCGAGGGCGCGTCCTATTGGGGGTGCTGCAAAATGCTACTTTAGGTCATTAGAGCTGTAATATCTGGGGCATTTCCAGACTGCGCCCTCAACAGCCTAAGACAGTTTATTCATAATATGATGCCATGGGATGTCCTTTACGTAATCAACAAAAATTAAGCGTGGGATATTGAGGGCGAAAGAATATAGGTGGTGCTTCAGTCAGGGAAAAAGTGAAATTTGACATTTTGGAATGTCAAAGTTCTCCATGTGTCCTCATCCGATTTTGATGAAACCTTTTCTTTTGGGTAGCCCTACATGTCCACTAACTGTGATGAGGAGATTCGTCCGCCCAATTTCTTCGTTTAACCAGAGAGATCTTCTTGCCGCTATATGTGTCAGAACAAAAGAGTGGAATAGTTAAGATGTCACGTGATACTCTACTTCCGTGCTCAAGTACGGTTGCTTTCACATTCGCATGGGTGCAAGTGGAAAAAATTTTTTTGACTGAACATATTTTGGCATGGGCGAAGTGACAAGCATCGAAGGCGCGAAGTCCCTCCAGGGGCGTCCTGGGACATGCCCCCCCGGAAAATTTTTGAAAAATGGTCAAATTTGGTGCATTCTCAGGGCAGTTTGGCCAAAAATTTGAGATTATAAAAGGCCCTAAATTGTGCCAATGTTAAATGCTTACCTTTTAAAAAAAATGTAAGGGTATTGAGGCAAACAGTGTCTTGTGGGAAGACACAATGAACTTTTATCAGGTTACATGAATAAAAAGATAACATTTTTGAAATGTATGTTACAACACAGAGCTATAACAGTAAACAAAGTAATGTAAGCAATCAGTATATGTAAATTTGCTTCACTTTGCTCTCTAATTTTGATTTTTTCATGATATCAGAAAGAATATTATTTAAGATATTCCAGTCACTTGAGTTAATTTATGTACAAAATTAAACAAACTGTACTGTATGTGCAAGTGTGATTAAACGACACGCTAGAAAAGTTCTGACAAGTTCTTAGGTAAATGGCCCTCCGTTTAGATCAAGCAACAAATAATCTTCCACAATGATATTAATAAGCTATCAGATTATGGTGATGGAAGTATCATTTTTAATATCAGTCCATTAAATTCATTAATACTGCAGTGTATTGGCATTGATGTAGAGCAAGGGTGCCCAACCTTTTTTGAGCCAAGATTTACTTTTAAAGTTTGCTATGCATTGAGATCTACTGATCTGAGTTGGCTGTTTTCATGCGAGTTTCTGTGTACTTTGGTATGGAAGGCTGTCATAGATAAAACATTGGGCTAATATCTACCTGATATTTTCAATTTAGCCTAATAAATTATTTGCTGTCATTTACCCAAAAGTATTGCTAGACCAGCCATGCTTAGTATGGAAAAAACACAAAACTAATATGGAAAAGTGGCGTTGCCCCTTTAAGAAACTTGCCCGTTTAAGATTTGGGACTTTTTTTATGTTTTTTATTTTGCACAAACACGTTGCCTAAAAAACGCGGGTGCATCACTGCTAGCTCTAGCTATTAGATTAAAACTATGCTACAGTCTGCTAACTAAAACTATTGAGGTCTTCGAACATGTTGTTAACCCTCTACCGCATTCAAAATTCGATTTGAAATAAACATCACACTAACATTCACGTACAGGAGCACTTTCCATAAATGCAGATTTTTCTAAAAATAAACGGTTGGGGAGATTTTCGATCGGACGCTTCGCGTGATGTTAACATTACTGTTACACAACAATGCATCGCAACAATTCCGCAATGTTCTCAAAAATACCCGTATATATAAACGTTCTAGTGATATGTGATTATATTCCACGCTTGTGCACATTTTTACTGACTTAAAGGGACATTGTGTAATATTTTCAGTTGTTTATTGGCCAAAATCTAAGTCTGCATTCATACATATGTCATCATTGGTGTATTATGACCTCCGCTGATAATCTGACATATTCTTGTAAACGAAGAATTTTAGATTTGTTTGTACATTGGACGGGTAAGCGCCATGACGGTCTGCCATCTTGAAACTACAGCCGCCGGCAAGGGTCGAATAGCACCAAACGCGTTTGCCCTGCCAGCCACCGCAGAGTGATTGAGACACCGGAGGAGATCAGCAAGAGAGGCTACTGCGGCAAGTTTGAAAATCTGCTCTACTGCAGCATAATGCATGACCATGCATATGCAGCAGCACAGGAGACGGAATCCTCATCGCCAAGAAAGCGAAAAAGAGAATTAAAAAGGCAGCGCGACCGGCGCATTCAAAAAACGAGGGTCAACATCGGGCTAGCCTTCCCCAGGTGGAAGAAGCAAATGAAAGCGAAAGAGATTTTCAAAGGGACGCTGAAGTTGCCAACTTTCTGATCGTCAAGTAAGTGAACTTCAAATTTAGGCTACACGAACACCAAGGGGACCTGGTCTCTAAGCGCGTTCTCGTAAGCAGCGCTGCAGCTGCGGTTCTTTGCTTGTAGCACTGGTTAGGAGATTCCATGCTGTCGGCTTACGTTATTACCAAATCGGTGAAGTGAGCAGGTGTAACGACACCAATTGTATTTGATGAATGGCTTTGTTATGTAGCGACTCGACTGCTTCACCTGCCTTTTATGTAACGTTGCAGAATAAACCGTACGGTAGCAAAGGCTGTTGTTGGTTAACTTAGGTTGGATAACGGGCGTGTATTCGATAACTATTGAAGGTGACATCCCATAAGCGTGCAAGTAGGTAACACATGCTTTGCTTTTTCGTATTAAATTGTTCAAGATGCACCTAAGCCGGGTTGTTTATTTCCATTACTGTGAATATCTTACATCGATTCACGGTACTGTGTTTTTCTGCTTCATATATTATATGCTAGCTAAGTAGCACTGACTACGTCCACTTTCAGCATGGTATAAATTCAGCCCAAAAAACTTCACAGCTAATCTTTTATTTACCATTGCACGCTCATTCTTCATTATTAAAACAATAGCAGATGTGCATACTTGATGTCGTGATTTCAATAACTTTTAAGATAACAGAAACTTCATATTTTGTATCTTATTTTATGCACGCGCCGAACTTGCAAGACAGCACCGCACAGAGACAGTATTTGTTGTTCAGCCTTTATTAGCTAGAAGTGTTGAGTGGGTTGGAAACACTGGATAGGATGAGATGTGAATGACACACTGTTCGTGAGGGGCATCAGTGTATGGGAGTGATGCAGCGGAGATTCGCTAATGCGGCTGAACTCTGTCAGAGAAAACAGAGGGCTCCAGAAGAAACCGATGAGAACGAAACTAAGAGCGACTTTATGTGTATTTTTTAACTGGGCTGCTGATCATGTGCGGACTTAGGAATTTGCTAATCTTGTATAAGGGGAAGGAAAATAATTCCGTATTCAAATTTCACTAATATCGAATGAAATCAGCACTTTTCCAGCTTACCATGATGTTTGAGTACCCAGAGAAACATTTAGGTAGTAAAAACCTCAAGCGTGAATTTAGTCAAGAAAATTTAGAGTTTATTTTCCAGTGCTGATAAACGTGGTAATAAACGGCAGTAGCTGTGTTACGGATGACGCACCGGGTTGCGAGAGTGTGCGCAGCATATGCATTCGCAGTATTAAAATTAAACTCTAATGAATGGTGTGTGCACCCTGCGAGTCAGCTGGGATGGGCCCCAGTTCCAGGTATAGAGAAAGGACGGAATTAATGAGCTTTGAGCATTCGTACACTAAAAGTAATTTCGCTTGTCAGAATTTATTTCCCTGTTAAATAAAACTAGTTCATAAACATTTTATATCCCTATTATCATATAAATTGTTTTTCCAAACTAGTGCTATGTTTGCCCGTTCTGTGCACAGCTGTTGCATGGGTTTTGCAGTGGACATAGCTACATTTCCGGAGAACATTAATACACGGTGGCTACCGTAGTTGCAATACGTGTTTGAAAAAGTGAGGCACTCGAGTGCACTATTCGTTTGAATGTAATACACGATTTCAACGCTGGATGGGAGTAATTCCAACACAATGTCCCTTTAAATGCGTCTTCGACTTCGGCTTCCTCATTAGGGTCCACAATGAAGTAACACTTCTAGCCTCAAAATACTTCCCCTAGTGGCGGCAACATAAATTAAGGCGTTCCAATGGGAAATCTGGGAGGTTCTAAGACGTTACTTAGTGAGCACGAGCAGGTCATTATTTTTCTTCCACCACCACTGCGCACCTGCTCAGCTCTGAATAGCGGACTTTGACGGAACCAAGAATTCATTATTGACGGAAATCCGTCTGTAGATGGAGGTCTTGCACCCATGCATTCGGTACGAGTTTGGATGAACCGTGCTCGAGTTCACCTCTTCCAAGCGGACTCGCATACCGTGCCCGAGCACGGTACACTTGTGTTCACATTTACCAAATAAACTGGACTTAAGGATCAAGTGTACTCGGATCTGTGCCCCAGTCCCTAGTTTGAAAGCACCCTGAGGCTACACGCAGCATCCAAATTGGCAATGGAATGATGAACCGATAGTAATTTGAGTTACGAGTAAGAGTGTTTCGTGATTTACATCTTGTCATTTCTCAATCATTCTGAGCTTTATCTAGTGATTTGTGTACTGTTTGTTATGGTAGAATTTCAAGCTGTGTTCTGAAGAAAAGAAGTTGGTAAATAATGAGGCAGGAAAGGTTGATAGGTTTTTACAGATAATAGTTGTCCCGTACAACAGATATTTTGTTCTGTGCGACAGGTATGGAATTATCGCAGGACCAGAGCTAACTGAGGGGACATGAATTGTTACAAAGTAATCAGTAATTATTTATTTAGCTTTAGCTGTTCAAGTTTCAAGTGCAATAACAGGTGGGGGCAGTGCTTCAGTAAAAACCTGAGGTCAATTCAGAGCATCCCGTATGACAGATTTTTTCTGTCCCATACGACAGGTCCCCCTAGAATTTTTAAACCCTGTTGAGTTCATGTCTTGTTGATTTCTTTGAATAAAACTGCTTTAACACAATACAGCAGACTCTCTTCAATATTTCTTGACTGTTTTCCAGAAGTTTTCAACAGCCAATTCACAAAGTTCTTGAAAAGACTTTGTTGGAAAAAAAAAAAAATAGTGATTTCTCCGCGTCCCGTATGACAAATCACATTTTTGCTTATTTCACCCCCAAAAATGGAAATGAATCAGTTCAATCATTGAGTAATGTTGAAGTATGGGAACACAATTTAAAGGTCACAGCCTACTTTAAAGCCAGTCATCATTTCATTTTCTGGATGTAAAATACTGTCTGAATGTCCCGTACGACAGGCATGGAATCGCCCATTTGCGCGAAGACTACAGGACTACATAAACACGGGGTTGCTAGCCAATACTGGCAAAAAAATAACATTGAGTGCATTGGCGTAGGTACTTGCGCTCTCTGAGCGCAGCTCTAGTTGTAATTGTATTGGGTCAGGTTGACCTTGGTTGGACGAGGGTTAAACCCAATCCAATCTCCTATCTCTAGTTTCGGAGTAACTTGCATCTGAAAATGCTTATGACAAAAAATTGCCCAAGAATGCAGAAATTCAAGGCATGATTTGGTCTTGAAGACACGCCAGAAAAAAAATCTGAGAAAATTTGGTGGAGCAGCTTTATATTAGGGCAATAAACAGAAGAAAATTCATTTTGTGTTTCCAACTCATTCTAGAAAATTCTGGCATTTTTATTTACCATGCTGTGTGGCTTATATAGGAATATAGCCTGATTGCTATGATCTCGTACTGAGTTAAGATCACATATTGAAAATAAATGTGTAACGTATCTTGCGTTGTTGTCCATGCATGTTAATCCCACAATCTTAAGCAGCCACAGGGTGTAATAATAGGAACACGCTATCCATCGTTTCTCTTCCCAAGGATGCAGGCAGAAGAAATAAATGAGCAACTGTTGTATTTCATTCCAACTTCCTAAGTTTGAAAGATCTAAAAGACCTCTAAAAGATCTGAGAAAGATCGTTTTGAAATGCCATTCAAGTTCGCTAATGGTAATAATTCGCGAATGCCCTAGCTAGCCAGCGAACTCATATTCGTAATGCTTAATATAGACGCACGCGGTGCACGAAAACTTGCGTGAAGCAGCAAAGTAAAATGCAATATCAACGCATCATGCAGATATAGCACAGATGCTTCTTTATTCCAACATTTACTGCGAGCAGAATGCTCAAAATACTTCCGCGATCAAGCTGGTGTTGTTGGTCAAACTCATAATCGGTGCTTGCACTAGACCAGCAAGGAGTTGGTGCCACTCTGAAGCTGGATTTATGCTTCTGCGTCGAACCGACGCTGTCGCTACGCAGAGCCTCTGCGGCGACGTGAACCCCCACCGCAGAGCCTCTGCGTGCCTTCGCCAAGCCTCGAAAATTTTCTAACTGCACGCCAAAGCGGCGCGCAGACCGCAAGGGCACTGATTGGTCCGACCGAGCCTAGTGATGTTTGTGATTCAACGTCATTCAAGAAAATGACAACGGTGGCTGGTAGCAACCTAGCGCACAGAAAGCTGACGAACCTACCTTGATGGTTTACTACAGTTGACTGGCTATCGCTAGTCATGTCGTTTTTTTATTTTTATCCGAGGCTATTCGTCGCCTTATGAAAATGATGCGGTTGCTTATAAAGCTACCGTGAAACCGATAATAATGGCCAGTGAAAACAGTTCTCCCGTGACCTGGCTGCGTCTGTTTACACTTGCTTAAGCAGAAAGCAGCAGCCACGAAATATGTCGAAGGACATTCCAAACGACTGTTAATTGAAAACCCTACTCCCTGCAGCCCTTCAGAGTTTTCACTACGAAGGGAAGTGATTTCACAGGGTGTAGAATGTAGGGATTATTACCGTACGGAATGAAATACAGCCCACAAAGTAACTTAAACACTCTACCAACAAGTCTCACGTGATTCCACGACAGGCCCTTCAGAAACCTGACGCCACTGAGCGGTTTGACGGTGAATTGCTTCGCGGCACAGCACGATGCAAACGACCTCAACGCAGAACTTCGAAAGGTCCACGACGGCGTCGAGGCAACGGCGTGCCCTTTGCGTGGAGTCGACGCAGAAGCATAAATCAAGCTTGAGTTATCTACCGCTCTGGTGACAGGTAACATGCTTCATTGGAAAGCGCAATGGCCACATCTTTTGGTCAACACATGAACTCGTCAAGTGAAGGGTCAGTTGGCTTTTTCATCCGAGTAGTGCAAGTGCCCATAGGGGAGTGAAAATTTATGCAAAGACCTGCAAAATGAAGGATGCACACGACCGGGCCATGCACAAGCCATATCCGAAAGCTTAGGCCGATCTGACGACAGTCAGAGAGTTACGCGAGCCACAGACAGACACACAGACAGATACACAGACAGATGCTTCTTGCTTTATAGATAGATGTCCCACACACCTGGAATCAGATAAAAGCTAATCTGAAACTGAATGAACTGGTTCCTTTTGGACATTTTAAAACTTTGATCAAATCATTTTATCAAGAGAATTGTTGTTGTTTTAATTAATGTTTTCCCTTTAATAATGGCATTGTATTATTATTATTATTTCTTCTTCTTCTTGGTACTACAAATGTCCTTGTAAACTGTGTAATTTTAATTGTTTGTAATGCAGGGCCCTGCTGAAAAGGAGACATGGTCTCAGTCAGGCCTCCTGCTTAAATAAATAAATAAATAAATAAATAAATAAAAATGGAATTCTCTGTATGTGCACCAACCTTTTCAGAATTTGGGAAGACCATTCTCTCCGTTCAGAAATACAACAGCACTTTTGAGTACTGGCCCTGAATAAAACTGATGTTCCATAATTTCTCACTTAGACTTCCTTTTTTCCCCATGACATATTTTAAGAGCTAGAGACCGTATCTTCTAGTCCAGTTTGAGTTTAGAACCTTTTGTAGAGAAACAGAACTGTAGCAGTGACTAAAAATTGGGATTTGAGATGTAAAAAGCATTTGTATGTCATTGTTCAAAGTTGAAATTGCAGAGGAGTTGAATGCTAGAGACATATATCATCTACTGATGGTTATCTTGGCAGCCAGAGAAAAGACGTGCAAGGAAATGGCAACATAAATCCCCCACCACCACCACCAACAACATCACACAACAGATTTACACTGGGAAAGAAGTTTAACAAAGGATGAGCATGATCTTTAATTTAAAACTCCAGAAAAATGGCCCAGTAATATGGAATGTGGGATACATTCCACTTAACTTTAATTCAGAATAAAGAATTGTCTGCTGAGGTCTAACTTAACGATGAGAAGTGAATTCATAATTATAATCATAACCTTCTGTTTTATATGCCTGCTTATCAAATGATAATTCCTGGGTTTCTTTCAATAAAAAGAAAGTATTGAAAAATGACAAGGGATGGCCATCCAAAACTTGATTTTACACCTTTAGTCCATTAGCCCGACCACCATATTGGTACCAAATTGGTGCCCGGTATTATGTGGTATCAATGGAAAGGTCATGATCTCAGGATACTGAAAATGCATGATAGCAAGCAAAACAGAGTAGCTTAAGAGCTGTGGAGCATATCAAATGATTAATCCACCTGTGTACATTTTAGCGAAAGTTGCGAGAATTTTGGCAACACACTCAGTAGTATGTTAATATTTAAGTGAGTCTACACTTTGCAAGATGTCATCTTGTGGGCGCAGAGTGAGTGTAGGGGTAGGTGGGAATGCGTTGTGAAGGTTTGTGCACTTTGCAGCATGCATGCAGAACTTGATCCTCCGTTTGTTTTAGGCACCAGTCTTGAATCTGAGGGTGCCACCATGAATTCAGTGCCATATGTACTTACCCTCACTTTCATACTTTCAGCTCTGATTATTAGCTATTGTGTGTGTACACATATATAAGGAAATAAAATAAGCAATCTGTGCTGGGGATGTTTGGCTGACAGTCGGTGGCAATTTTGGTACTCATTCAATACTTAATAGAACAATAAACGGAAAAATCTGAATATGAAGGACGTCCTTGCCCATCCTCTTGGTCCCATACCATGGTCACTTGCAAGCGAAGATGGGAACATGAGGAAGACCAATAAAGCAGTATTGGCCAAAGAATTGCAGAAGGATGGAAAATCAGAAAATATTCCCACTCCATCAGCAACAATCATTGATGGTATGGCTCTTATTCAAAAGACCAAAGGAGACCACAAGACATTTGGCCATATCGCAAATTCCTTACTTACATCCGCACTTCATGAAGGTGGCAACAGCTTGAGGATTGATATTGTCTTTGACATATATCAGCAGCACAGCATCAAGAATCAAGAGGGGTTGCGTCGCAGGTCATCACCAACCATCCAGTCCAATAGCATCACATCTCAACAGATTATTCATCAATGGAGAAAATACTTGACCAGTACTGACAACAAAACCGAGCTGGTTTGATTTCTAGTTCAAGAATGGCAAAAACCATATTCAAGATCTTTACTATAGTCAAAGACTTTGAACGTCACTACTGGAGAGAGGTGTATCAGGATCACTGACAACAGCTCAGGATGTGCCAGAATTACAGTGCACAGAAGAAGAAGCTGATACAAGGCTACTGCTTCATGCTAAACATGCAGGCAAAACAGGAAGTTCAGCAGTAATCTTAGAACCGAATGATAATGATGTCTTCCTACTAAGAGTGGCATTCTCCCAGCAAATACAAGCCTCACTTTACCAGAAATGGGGAACAAGCACAAGAACATACTACGTAGACGTCACAAATGTTGTCACTGCATGTGGACCAGATGTCTCTGAAGCTGTGACTGGTTTACATGCTTTCACAGGCTGTGATTTCTGTTAGTGCATTTGCAGGATGTGGCAAAATGAAGGCACTGAAATTACTCAAGGCAAGTGAAGACTACCAGACACTCTTCAAGGAAACTGGACAACGATGGGACCTTTTTCCTACTCTTGCAGCTGGGTTGGAAACTTTTGTTTGTGCCATCTATGGGTCCAGGTCAAGAGAAGCATCAGTCAATGAATTCCTCTACAAACTATTTTGTGCCAAGAAAGGTGAACTGGAGTCTTACCAGTTGCCACCTTGTGCTGATTGCCTTCACAAACACTCCCAACGAGCCAATTATCAGACAGCCATTTGGAGACGATGTTTGATGAATGAACCAAACACACCTAGTCCAGCTGGACATGGCTGGAAATCACCGAAGATGATGACAGAGTCTTGGCAATTAATTGGATGAATGGTGCATCTGCACCGGATGCTGTTCTCGAGATGCTGTCCTGCAAATGCCGCAAATCTTGTAAAGCTCCTCAGTGTCCTTGTGTTGTCAATGGCTTGAAACATTCTGAGACCTGCAACTTGAGAGGCTGTGAAAATCAGGCACCAGAAAGTGGTAGTGAATGGGAATTAAGCAGTGAAGAGGACTCTGAACCTGAAGACTTTTAAGAAATATGTTAAACCTAATGGCAGGCTAGAGCTTGTCATATCACAGTTCATTGCTGGTCATTTGTTTTTGTATTGCATGCAATGTAAGCTGCATATAAGTTTGTCTATTCTTCCCTGTAGCCTAAGCAGTCTCCAAATTAATCATCACGCAGAATTTATAAGTATGAAATAAAGATACAGACATTGATGTGTAACCCCAATTCCGAAATAGTTGGGACAAAGCGTAAAATGTGAATAAAATCAAAACGCAATGACTTTCAAATCACACCAGCCAGTATTTTATTCATAATAGAAAAGAGATAACGTAGCAAATGTTGAAACTGAGAAATTTTACAATTCTATCCACAAAATGAGCTCATTTCAAATTTAATGGCTGCTACAGGTCTCAAAAAAGTTGGGACAGGGGCCTGTTTACCATGGTGTAGTATCCCCTCTTCTTTTTAACACAGAGTAGAGGCATCTGGGCATTGAGCAGACAGGTTTCTTGAGATCAGCAATTGGAATTTGATCCCACTCTTTTTTAATACAGGCTTCCAGCTGCTATAGTGTTTTGGGTCTCCTTTGATGGACTTTTCGTTTAATTATGTGCCAAATGTTCTCAATCGGTGAAAGATCAGGACTGCATGCAGGCCAGTTCAGCACACGGACTCTGCTACTACGAAGCCATGCTGTTGTAATAGCTGCAGTATGTGGTTTTGCATTGTCCTGCTGAAATACACAAGGCCTTCCCTGGAATAGATGTCGTCTGGTGGGGAGCATATGTTGCTCTAAAACCTTTCAGTATTCATGGTGCTTTTTAAAACATGCAAGTGTCCCACATCATATGCACTGATGCATCACAATACCATCAGAGATGCTGGCATTTGAACTGAACGCTGATAACAGGAGGGGTGGTCTTTCTCCTCTTTAGCCCGGAGGACACAACGCCCATGATTTCCAATAAGAATATCAAATATGGACTTGACTGACCACAGGACACTTTGCCACTTTGCTACAGTCCATTTTAAATGAGCCTTGGCCCACAGAACACGGCAGCGCTTCTGGATCATGCTCAACAATGGCTTCCTTTTTGCACGAAAAAGTTATAGGTGGCATTTGTGGATGGCATGGCGGACTGTGTTTACAGACAGTGGTTTCTTGAAGTATTCCTGGGCCCATTTAGTAATGTCAATGACAGAATCATGCCGGTGAGTGATGCAGTGGCGTCTAAGGGCCCGAAGATCACGGGCATCCAGTAAAGGTTTTCAGCCTTGTCCCTTATGCACAGAGATTTTTCCAGTGTCTCTGAATCTTTTGATGATGTTATGCACTGTCGATGATGAAACCTTCAAAGCCTTTGCAATTTGATGTTGAAGAACATTGTTTTCAAAGTATTCCGCAATTTTTTTACGCAAGCCTTCACAGGTTGGAGAGCCTCTGGCCATCTTCACTTCTGAGAGACTCAGCCTCTCTAAGACATCCCTTTTATGGCCAATCATGTTACACACCTGATGCCAGTTATCTTAATTACTTGCTAAATGTTCTTTCAGCTGATTCTCTTATGCATTAATTGCTTTTCAACCCAGATATTCTAGCATCACTATTTTGACCCTTTGTTTTTTCCCTGTAGAGGGCTGGTCATTTTGGACATTGTATCTAAAATTATCTCTGGAATCCCATTAAATGTAACCAATGATATTTCCAATTAGTCAGATTGTTTTTTTTTTTTTTTGAAGGAAATATACACTTTGTCCCCCTCTGTAGAGGGCTGTTTGAAGGACCTTTTTTTTTTTTTTTGCCTGTGTCCCAACTTTTTTGAGACCTGTTGCAGCCAGAAAATTTGAAATAAGCTCATTTTGCGGATAAAGATGTAAAATGTCTCAGTTTCAACATTTGAAATGTTATCTATGTTCTATTGTAAATGACATATTGGCTCGTGATCTGAAAGTCATTCCATTTTGATTTAATTCACAATTTACACTTCATCCCAACTATTTCGGAATTGGGGTTGTACATAGCTTACGACCTACAAGGTTATATGGTCCTATTTTTGCGAATTATTTGGTAATCATCAACTTAAAACTGACTGAAACTGATAATTGTGTCTTTGAAAGCCACACATTTATATATTTGACAAATAAAAAAAACCTGTCCTTTAAGTGATCTACTTTTGCGTAATGCATATTTACCATTATATTTTCTAATCTTTCTCACAAAGGGGTCATGTACCTATGGTAGCATTTAGCACAGAAAGCTCCCGCATTTTCCTTGCTATCAGGTGGTTTTTACTCCTTAAGATGATCAACTTCACAAAAAAAAATTAGTATAACCCAGGCACCTTGATTTGTACCAATGGTCAAACATTTGACCCTTGGCTGAAGGACTACTTGATTTTGTGACAGAGGGGATCTCATACCCTCTCTAAAAAGCACTTTGAACCTTTTCTACAATATTATCCTCCTGAATACATTTCCACATTAAATCAAATTTTTCAATATTCCTATGTCAGACAACTGTATTGGTTGTCTCGAAGAGTTCTTTCTCCACAATATGCAACAACCCAATTATAAACTGCAGTTAAAGCCACAGGTGTCACAAAAATTGACAAAAACTTAAAAACTGAGGACCGACACTTCATTCAATGTTTTTTTTAAAAACACTCAGAAATTATCTGAATCCTCAAATTTGTCATCCCTTTTTCTGGGGAGACGAGAAAAGGAACACATCCTCTAATACAATCCTGTGTCGACCTGGTTACCTGGGGGCAAACTCGTCAATGGAGAGTCCAGCTTTCAGGCCGGTACGGCAGTACTCCAAGCCGTTGGCAATGGTGTATGCCAGCTCCAAAATAGCATCCGCACCAGCCTCCTGTAGGTGGTACCCACTGATGGAGATCGAGTTAAACTTGGGCATGTGCTGAAAAAGTAAACCCAATTACTAGAAAGGGAGATCCTTCACATCACAAGAGACAAATTTGCAAAATAAAAATCACTTTTCTGAATGTTTTGTAGGCTTCACAAGTGCATGATTTTGACTTTTGAATACTATGGGCATGCTGTGACAAACACAGCTTTAAATATAATTATGATGTGAGGCGTATAATGCTATACAGAGGTCAGACATTGTGACAGCAGTAACATTCCCTCGAGAAACAGTGCCAATGTGAAAGTATGGAAGCCCAAAGGGGAGAATATTAAAATGATAAAGTAAACTTGAAAATGAATTTCCACAATGACATTATAATTTTCCACATATATATGACTTATTTGAGTAAAAATCAAATTGAAAATGCATTAATCCAAATTATCACTTTCATTTATATATATACTCATATGGGCAGACTATGACAACATTCAAAAAAGAATGACTTAAAATTTTCAAAGTTGTGCCCCACTACACAGAGGACAATATTCAAATGTGATAAGCAAAACAGCACACCCAGTCAATTACATTGACATTTACATGTCATCACGCTCTTTAAGGGACTAAACGAAAATGTAAATGCCATTTTCTGACTTTTTGTCATAGAATGCCCTTGAGTATGTGAAAATGAAAGTGATAATTGGATTAATGCATTTTCAATTAAATTTTCACTCAACTCATGCATATGAGGAAAATTATAATGTTATTGTGGAAATACATTTTCATTTTCAAGTTTACATTATCATTTTAATATTGTTCCCTATGGGCTTCCACAGTGATTGAACTGAATTGCACAGAATTACATAGGAAGGTGGAGGTGGTACCTTGGAGGTGTAGGCGAAGATGTCTGCAATGGCATGCATGGAGGGCTCAGGGGGGAAAATATAAGTGTTCCGCACCATGAACTCCTTCAGGATGTCATTCTGGATGGTGCCCGTGAGTTTCTCGGGGGGCACCCCCTGCTCCTCCCCAGTCACAATGAACATGGCTAGGATGGGGATCACCGCACCATTCATTGTCATCGAGACAGACATCTTCTCCAGGGGAATCCCATCGAAGAGCAGCTTGGTGTCTTCCACAGTATCGATGGCCACACCTGCCATCCCAACATCGCCATGGACTCTTGGATTGTCAGAATCATAGCCACGGTGTGTGGGGAGGTCGAAGGCCACCGACAGGCCCTGCTGGCCAGCTGCGGATTAGTATACCTGCAGTTAGTATTGTTCATTTTGAGAAATATGTAGCCCTATTTGCTTGTTCTGAGAAAAACTGGTAGTAGCGGTCACTGTTTATAAACAGCACGAGCTGTCACTTATCAGAAACACTGCCATTTTTGAGCATTTTATATGAAAAAAAAAAAAAAATAGGACCAAGGGTCCTGTAGCTTACCGGCAAGCAATCTTAAAGTGATGATACAAGTTATTAAAATTTCAAGTGAAGTTTGCCCTTTGAATCATTGAAGGTCGATGTCAAGGTCACTAAATAAAAGTTCACATACATATATAAGACTTCCTGTAATACAATCCCAAGCTCGGAAGCAGTTTTGGTGATACAAGTCACTGAAAATTCATTATGTCAACTGTGAACTTTAAAGGTCACATAAGGTCAAGTTGAGGTCAGCAAATGGACTTCATATATGACTTTCTCAATGTCTCTATATAAACCTTGGCTCCATCTGCGACCATTTTGGTGATACAGGTCATTGTAATTTCACTGTCGAGTTTGACCCTCAAAGGTCACTGACAGTCAAGTTGAATGTCACCAAATGAAAGTTCATACTTGACTTCCTAGATGTCTGTAACACAAACCTAGGCTCCATCTGTGACCATTTTAGTGATACAAGTCATTGAATTTTCACTAGGTCACATTCGACCTTCGAAGGTCAATACAAAGGTCATCAAATGCCAGTTCATATATGACTTTCTATATTTCTCTGAAACAAACCTAGGCTCCATCTGTGACCGGTTTGGCAATCCAAGTCATTGTAATTGTATTATGTCAAGTTTGACCTTCAAAGGTCACCAACAGTCAAGTTGAAGTTCACCAAATGAAAGTTCATGTGTGACTTCCCTAAAGTCTGTGATACAAACTTAGGCTCTATCTGCAACTTTTTAAGTGATAGAAGTCATTGAATTTTCACAAGGTTAAGTTTGACCTTCGAAGGTCAATATGAAAGTCACCAAATGAAAGTTCATGCATGACTTCCTATACATCTCCAATACACACCTACACTCTATCTGTAACGATTTTGCTGATGTAAGTCATTGAAATTTCACTGCAAAGTTTGGCTGTTGAAGGTCACTGAAGGTCAAGTTCAAGGTCACTAAATGAAACTTCATACATAACTTCCTATATGCCAACAGTACATGAGATGGTCAGTCGGGAGGCCTTCAGTGACATCACATGGATTGACTCAATTCTTATCCACTGTAAGCAAACTTGCAAAAAATAAACATAAAAATATCGCAACTGAGTGGCCGTACCTTGAGTTTTTCTGATAGAAAGCATTGAATATACTTCGAGAAATTAAGAGTTTGTAGAAGTTTCAACGGTTTATTTTAACGCAATTACTCAGTCATTTTTTGCCATTTTACGTTTTCCTGAAGCCCATTTGATCAAATCTTTGTACAAAAAGCTTTCATATTCCCACAGATCAAAATGTTTGAAAGTTTCTATTGACATTTCCATAATTTTGATCTCATAGGTTTTAAAACCGGCAAAATTTTTTTTACTTCAGATGGAGCCCCAACGATTCTCGCCATGCACATTGCAGGCAGTCTATAAATAGTCTTAAACCAGATAGTTTAAAATAGCCTTTCCTACAGCTGCCGGATAGCTCACTCGGTTAAAGGAGGAGACAGCACCTCGGCAAAGTATATTTCAGAGGAAAGTAGAATTCTTGAAGTGTCTAAAACGCGTAGTTTTATAAATTTTAATTTGGTAATGATCCAGTGCAACGCATTTTTAAACCGGAAAGTCTTCAAATCGGCGTCAACACCAGGAGGCAGACATTTTTACGTGGGGAATCTAAGGCTGCGTTCGTAATGTACACTTGTCAACTTGCTCACTCTCTCTCTATATTGTTTTCAATGTAGAACATTCACTACACAGTGCCCTATATAGTGGGTGAGTGTGCATTTCGAACGCATTATCCAATCAAACGCCAGTGTTGCGGTGCTTCTGCGTCAGTTATTCTCTTACGTGACGTCAGTTGTTCTCTTTTCTTTCATCCGCGCCATGGAGTAGCTCAAAGGGCCTTCAGTAAGCTCTCCCTTTACGGCTTGGCTGCCCGCAAGCCGTTTTTATTTAAGCTGGCCTGATTACAATCAAACAATTTATCAACTGAGCGACCAAGACCAATGGATGACCTATAATTAGAAATGGTAATGAAAGGTGAATTCCCATTGCCTACATTTATATAACTGATATGGCATTGTAAATCCAAAACTTTTGCCGACTTTGCAGCATTTATTTTTGCCGTCCTTGGGATTGTCACACAGCTGCGCAACCTTACAGCGCCCTTTAGCCGTGACAACATTCAAAATAAAGAACGGATTCCCACAGCCTCGCAAGCCAATTTCCGAAAATCTGTGCTCCTTAACGAGCGCTGAAATTATGAAGACATATTGATATTTTACGTCGTCATTTATGTGCAGAAGATGCCTCATAATTTTGTGGTGCAATGCATAACAATGCTTCAAAAGTAAATTAGACAGTCGTCGGTTTTTACCAATTAGTCTGTGCAACTGTGGCTAATCGGGAGATGTAAACTGCGAGAGGTTAAGGTTATTAAGCATTTTTAAAAGGTGAGGTTTCCGAAGATCAAATTCAAAATCAGAAGATTCCCCAAGTAAAAATGTCTGCCCCCCGGTATTGAAGCCAATTTGAAGACTCGCTGGTTTAAAAATGCGTCGCACTGGATCATTACCGAATTAAAATTTTAAAAAACTATGCGTTTTAGACACTTCAAGTATTCTACTTTCCGCTGAAATATACTTTGCCGAGGTGCTGTCTCCTCCTTTAAAGCATCACATTGGGAAGCAGAAGTGACTATCACGGCGCGGGTTCGAGCCCCGGTTGTACCAACCGGCAGTGGTCAGCAGCTTTTTCACAGTAGCGCACAATTGGCCATTGCGCTACAGGGATGCAAATTGGGAAGGGTCTGCCAGGAAGGGTAATATAAGTTGCTCTGTTCGTTGCTTAGGCGCCTCCTGTTGGCCAGACGGGTGCTCGTCAGGAAGATTCAAAGCTTGTTCATGTTCGGGTATCCTCCACCCTCGTTCTGAACTTGCGAGGATTCAACCAATGAGTGTATAAGAAGCAGTGGCTGACAGGCACGTGCTTCGGAGGAGAGCCGCAAACTGTCTTCACTCTCCCGAATTGGCAACAGGGGGTCGCATATGCAAAAGCCTTGTACATAGTTCCCCAATTGGACATTCCAGATTCGGGTGGAATTGGAGATGCCAAATTTATTTAAAAAAAAAAAAAAAAAGTCTTTTCTGCAGAAAAGCACCAAGCTTTCTCCTTTAACAAAAAACACTAACCTCCCCTCGTATCATACCTTGGGGTTTATCAAAGACATATTCCAAAGACAAGATATTCCGGGAATATGCAATCTGTAAATATTGCAAGTCATTAGTAAAAACACCGCATGGCTCACAAAAACAGGGACATATTTGGTTCTCGTCTTAGTCTTTTGTTATGGAAGAAGAGAAGCTTTCAAGGTTTTTCAACACTTTTAGGGTAAAAATAAGCCTATTGAATGTATAATTTTTTTATTTTCAAGGCATGCTAAAGGATTGGGTATGGTGAACGTGCAACTGATCTCATCAGTTGGCCACTGAAGAGAAGTTTTCAATTTGACGCCATGCATGAGTTATTGCCACGAAAGAAGCCTTGAAGTTCACTAATGGAGAACGAGTACTGAGGTGCTCAATCGTGCTAGTATACTAAGATTCACGTGTGTGATTACATTGGAAATCTGGGGAGTGCAATCAATAGTTCCCTCCAGTTAAAATTTATGGGTGCTATGGGGAGCCAGTATGATTACACTTGTCAAAAGGCAAAGCCTGATGTGAATTTGAACATTCCCCTCACTGCTAATGGGTTCACCATGGACCAGACCCCCATTCGTACCCCCAATACAAGCCACAGTGACAGCCACTGTTTTTACCTTTGATATTATCCTTGTAAAACTTGTTACTCTCCTCCACTGTACTGAAGCCAGCATACTGTCTGATGGTCCACGGTCTGTAAGTGTACATGGTGGGGTAAGGGCCACGAGTGAAGGGGAAAACGCCTGGCAATTCATCAAGGACCCCCTCAGAATCACCGCGAGTGTAGACCGGTTTGATCGATATGCCCTCAGGAGTGTGCCAGATCAGGTCTTCCGGGTTCTTTCCTTTCAGTTGCTTCTTGGCCAGTTCAGCCCAGGTGGGGTGTAGCTCCTTCTGTTGCAAAGATGGCACTGTCCCAAACCACCGCAAATGTCTGTTTGACACAGACAAAAGACCTACCGGTCGCAGCAGCTGTTTGCTCGCCAAGGCCATGAGGGCACTCTGTGCTGTCTGCATGGCTAACCTGGGCTGCACACAGCACTCACCCTCACATGGGCAACTGTAAAATTTAAATGCAACAAGTGGAAATGCATTTAATGTCATTCAAATGGCCAGATAGAACATAGATTTCCAACTTGGTAACAGACAGTGATTTAGCCAACAATTTGGCAATGTCATATTTCATGTTGTAAACAAAAAAAAAAAAAAGAAAGCAGTCAAAGCAAGACAATATGTATCGCCTAATTTAAGCAAACCCTGAGTGCAAAGACCAAATTCAGGCAAGCAATTTACAGCAACATTTTCCACTTGACACTTGGCATTTGTAACCAACTTTTTATGTTAGGGACAGGCAACACTGCCAGAAAATGTCTTCTTCCCAAAATTCATTACATTTACTACACAGATGAACTAAATATGCCTAAAAGGAAACCTTTGATTAACACCAGCAGATTTGATACAAGCGATTCTGGAGGCACTCTCCAAAAATTTCTTCCGATCATGAGGAGTGCCTGACCAGGATACTTGCATATGCAAAGTTTTTACCAGAAGTGGCACAATCAGATGAGATATAAAAGATTACACAAAGGGTGCGTTCACATAAGCCTTGTTCAGTTCAATTGAACCAAACCCTAGCGCATTTATCCCCTCAGTGTGTTTTGTTTTAGAAGGTGTGAACACCAGACACGAACTCTGGTGCGGACCAAACGACAGCTCTCTGGTCCACCTCAAGAGATGATCTCAGAAAGCCATCAACTGAACTCTGGAGTAGTAAATTTCATGTGAACGGTGTTTGAAGTTTGAACCATTCATAGGAAGCGCACAATTTTATGTGTCATTTAATAGGTTATAAAACATTTCATCTTTCTATTTATTTGTAATATTTAGTAATATATAAATATTTAATATTTGGCAGAATCAGAATGAGTTTTATTACCACGAAAGTTTTCAATTACTAGGAATTTGCCTTGACGTTTGGTGAGTACAATGCATATACAGTGCTGTGAAAAAGTATATTCTCCCTTCAACAACAACTGCAATCAAGCATTTGCGATAACTGGCAATGAGTCTTTAACATCGCTGTGGGACAATTTTGGCCCACTCTTCTTTGCAGAATTGTTTAAATTCAGCCACATTGGAGGGTTTTCAATCATGAACGGCCTGTTTAAGGTCATGCCACAGCGTCTCAATCGGATTTAAGTCCGGACTTTGACTAGGCCACTCCAAAACCTTCATTTTGTTTTTTTTAAAGCCATTCAGAGGTGGACTTGCTGGTGTGTTTCAGATCATTGTCCTGCTGCATAACCCAATGAGCTTGAGCTTGAGGTCATGAACTGATGGTTGGACATTCTCCTTCAGGATTTTCTGGTAGAGCGCAGAATTCATGGTTCCATCAATTACGGCAAGTCGTCCAGGTCCTGAAGCAGCAAAGCGGCCCCAGACCATCACACTATCACCACCATGATTGACTGTTGGTATGATATTCTTTTTATGAAATGCTGTATTAGTTTTACGCCTGATGTAACGGGATGCATGCCTTCCAAAAAGTTCAACTTTTGTCCCATCAGTCCACAAAATATTTTTATAAATAATCAAAATAATCAAGATGTTTTTTGGCAAATGTAAGATGATATATGATCGTTTTATATATATATGTTATGTTCTTTTTGGTCAGCAGTGGTTTTCACCTTGGAACTCTCCCATGGATGCCATTTTTGCCCTGTCTCTTTCTTATTGTTGAATCATGAACACTGACTTTAACTGAGGCAAGTGAGGCCTGCAGTTCTTTAGATTTTTTTTCTGGTTTCTTTTGTGACCTCCTGGATGAGTTGTCATGCGCTCTTGGAGCAATTTTGGTAAGCCAGCCACCCCTGAGAAGGTTCACCACTGTTCCAAGTTTTCTCCATTTGTGAATAATGGCTCTCACCATGGTTTGCTGGAGTCCCAAAGTCTTAGAAATAGCTTTGTAACCCTTTCCAGACTGAAAGATGCCAATAAATTTATATCTCATTTTTTCTTGAATTTCTTTGGATCGCGGCATGATGTGTTGCTTTTTGAGATCTTTTAGCCTACTTCACTTTCTCAGACTGGTTCTATTTCGGTGATTTCTTGATTCAACAGGTCTGGCAGTAATCAGGCCTGGGTGTGGCTAGTGAAATTGAACTCAAAAAATGTGGTTAATTATAATCAAAAGTCACAGACTTTTAGGAGTGAACTCACCCCAAGAGACACTGTTGGCCATGCATGAGGTTTAAATAACACTATTACAGGATAACAGTAACCTAAGTTATTCCTGAATTCCTCATTAAAGAATAAAGACAACACAACTCTTTCTGTAGTGTACTGGCTAAGGTGCTTTGCTGGGATCGAGGTGGTTGGAGGTTCAAATCCCAGTTTGGCCCAAGAGAAATCAAAACATTAACAATTTTATATATTAGTTTTTACCCATTTCTCAGTAATAAGTCTTTAATATGTTTACATGTGCCGTCAGTTTCATAAACCCAAAAACATACTTGTTTTCTGCAGTTGACATAATTCTCCTTTTACAACTATTAATTCTACCCAGGATTTTGGCATGGAGTGGTGCTAGCATTTGGTCATATGATAACTTGAATGACCTGATCAGGATGAAAGGAAATCTGACAGGTTTATGCTGTACCATAATGTGAACGTACATGAGGAAATGTAATTGATTGACTCCTGAAATAGTGAAGGGCCTAAAGTGTTAGTCTTCAGTTACTTGAATGCAACTTTTGTAACATAAAGCGAAGTCAAAAATAAACAAAAGTACAGAAAGACTGTTATTGAGAAAATAACTGAATCTGAAGTATCTCAGTTTCCCTGTGGCTATACTGGGTGATTCGCGCGTTACGTGTGTGACATTTGAAAGGTATTCTTGACATTTTTCAATGCAATATACTTTTATTGGGTTGCAGATGGGAATCAATATAGGACAACCACAAGATACCTGGGCTTCCCTATCAATGTGGGACATTAACTTGATATTTGCCTAAAACATTGGAACTACAGGACCAGAAAGAGGCTGCGTTATGTGTGTGACACAGAAAATTGGTCAATCGCTACATTTTAATTTACATTTCAAAAGTTCTGTGATTTGAACGAAGATTATGACACTTTGTCTTCAACAACTTTAGCAATAGTTATTCCTGCTTGTATTAATTAAAACTTAAATAAAAATACCTTTGCTAATTTGCATACTACAACCTCATTTGCATGCGTTTCATGCATGACGCCTTTGTTACGTGTGTGACTGTGTGCAAATCCTGCAATGCTTAAGTCCATTTCTTTTAAATAAAATCATATCTGTGGCTATTGTAGGTCCTGTAAGTAAGCAAGGAGGTGTTTAACATACATCCTTTGTACTAGCCAATGTTTGTGATCAGAATATAGGGTTTGGCAGTATTAACATGGCGGACAGAAGTGAACAACATAAACATTTCACAGGTTAGTTTTAGTCACCTTCAAATTGGAATTGTAAACAGCAAGCTTTCCGTCTGAGTGAACGTTCTGACCGTAAAATAAGCAGTTCCTTTAATGAGTAAGGGTGCTTGCTGATGTGACTATAGAAAAATGGACGAAACTCTGTTTATCATGTAGAAAAGGCATATTTTTGGTTTGGACTGGGTATTGGGGACCATTGATGTACAGCTGCGCCTATATTGATAAACTCTTGCTAAATTAAACCAAAAAAATCATTATTCGTATTGAATTTCATGCATCAAAAGGTGATTTGTGTAAAAATTAGATTATTTTATGATTTGACAGTGCGCCATTTTGAGGGCTGTGTGTGTTTAAGGAGCCACCTGGAGAGATGTCTCATTTGGCTTCCTCTTTCGAAGCCAAATAAGATTTAATGCTCAGATGAAGAATACTTGTGGTCTCGGAGTTAAAGATTCCAAAAATGTATTGTTTTAACCCCCAGCCACTTTTCAATCCTCAGTATTTTTTTAAAATCATTTCAATGCAGAATTTTCATGAAGGTTTTTTTATGTTTGCAGCCCCTTTTCTCTACCACAGTGTTTCCCAAACCTCTTTTCTGGCGCGCACCCATTGTCCTGCATGCTTTAGATCTCTCCCTGCTCCAGCACTGGTGATTCAAATGATCAGGTCATAATTAACCTCAGAAGCTGCTTGATGACAAGCGAATCATTTGAATCACCTGGGCTGGAGCAGGGAGAGATCTAAAGCATGCAGGTCAAGGGGTATGCCAGGAGAGGTTTGGGAAACACCGCTCAACCAAAATCATGAAAATAAACCAAAATACAATGGAATATTAAATGCTGCAAGTGTTTTATCTCAGTTAAGCCATATTCCCTCTCTCTATGAAGCTTTAATCGTGAATCATAAAGCATTAAATAGGGTAACGCATAAATAGCCATATTATGCTTCTGCGCAAAGGGGTTAATTTAATCCAACTAACAGCATTTTCACATTACTTTCTGAACATTACATATTCCACGATATTACATCTAAATTCTTTCCTGCTTTGCACATGGGTATTCACATGAAAGTTGCATAAATCTGGCAAAATATTTAGGTCAAGTGATGGGGTGGCTGACCTTCATGTTGAAGGCTTTAGTCGTCATTGTTGACCTAGACTACCTTTTGACAGAAGTGTGCACTAAACCTTTATTAGTCTAAAGATAAAGGAAACAGGTCATTAATGTCCTGTCGTAGCAAAGGCTTTGTACTTTGGTCACACATGTAACATCAAATGTCACACACGTAACGCAGTGTTACAGGTACATTTTTGGCTATAAAACAGATTCTATTTGTGGGACTGAGGAAGTTATGCCCTCCAAGCATGAAAGGTATGGTATTAATTTATAATCTCAGGTCTTTCATATTTTCCCTTGGATTTATTAATTTTATAAAAACTTTGTTGCTATGAGTTACGTGTGTGACGTCATTCACCACCATATATTTTGACCTCCTTAATGAGGGCAACTTTTAAGTCTGCAGGGACTTTTGCAGCAAAAGTTGAAAAATAACAACCTCAACAATAGATTATTTCTGCTGCTGAGTTTGACACTCATCCAAATCACAAAAAGATGACTTTAATTTCAAGAATGACCCATATCTCAAAAAATGGTGAAAAACTAAAGGACTTTAAAACTGGGAAATTTCGCCCCAAAATGCAATTTTTCTGAAATTAGCATTTGCCATCCTAGACTAGAATAATAGTAGTTAGAAACACATGCACTAGTTATTTGATGGAGCTTATTTGAAAATTTGCCCTTCCAGGCTCATGTTTCAGAGAATGGCCCCACTAAAACTTCTAACACCAATCATTCCACTCTAAGGTAAGCACCATAACCACTGACTACCCAGATCACAGGAGGATTTTCTTTTGTCAGTGAAGCAAATTCAAGGATAAGAATAGAGTTCTAGAGCATGCCTAAGCGTCAAACATACTGTAACCACATGCTTTCATATAGCAATGTAGTTTCTCAATAAAATTGTTGGGAAGCAAGCAGTAGGAAGACTGCAAATGCCTGTGTCAGCACTGGAGCAAATTTTGAATGTTATTTGATGATCTGTATCATTTTGGCCCTAAAATTGTTAAGTTTTTGGATTAGAATTTAAATTGAGGGTGAATGGATGATAAAATATGGAATATGTGCTGGTGCAAGGTAGAAATGAAGAGAGGGGACAGATACTTAGGAGGAAGAAGAGAAATACATGGCGGGAGTGAAATTGCACTTTGTTTGATGGGCGGCTAATCATGTCTTCATTCATGGGCATGAAGTCGGTAAACTAAATTACAAAAAAATAAGTTGGGGATGTGAGAGCAGTGCGGAGAACAAGGAGAGGGCTTGAAATCAAGGAATTTCCTTCCTTGTTATCCTGCGATCGTAGTGGTCCCCTTATGATTGTAATTATGAAATATCTTTCTCTTTTCTTTCCTTTTGCAACGTTTACGATGTCGCCGAGCTGAAAGATTTCTACACTTCAAGGATAAATTTGAGGACCGCGCTGCAGAATTAGGTAGAAGCCTTAACTTTCTCAAATACGTTGGCCTAAACTGATAAATGGCTTTGAATGTATTAACAATTTGAAGTATTATGGACACGTCTGTCCAGGGTAAGAATTTTCTCAGAAAGAAGACATTTGTGAGTTTACCGCTTCGCTAACACGTCATCTGCTGCATGGGTTTGACTAACCGTCAGGTTACCCAGCTGGCCAGCAAATATACCGATATTTAGCATGGTTTAATTTAGCCTGGTAATTTCCTTAGCAATATTAAGATAATAGTCTCAACTTCAAAAACATTTGCTACTGCAGTTGTTGTGTAAAGAAGAGAGGTTGACCAACGTCAAATAGGAGTTGTAAGCGCTACCCAAAACTGTTTATGTAGGTAGCAAACATACGTTGAACCGTAAAAAAACAATGAACAAACGCTGTTTCCATTGCATTTTGTTTTTTGGAATGTAATTTCATCGCGTCTGTAAATTAATATCAAGAGCTTCATTTGCAACTAAAATCACAGAAGGTTAGGATAAAACCCATTTGCTTTCCTGACCTTGCGTTTGAGTGCTCCGGTGTCTCCCGACTGAAGTTGACGATGAGTAGGGGTGTAAATGGAACGACCAATCGCGTACGAATACAGCAGTTATTCACCAATCATATAACAGAAAACAGACTAGGTGAACCTTGACCCATGAGCAAAAATGCGGAAATCTTACAGCTCGTCTGCAAGGTCTGCGGCTGCGTCGCGCAGCTACATGATATTTTTTTTATTCAAGAGTGCTAATGTCGCAATTCAAGGATTGCATTATACGAAAAAATTAAATACGCAAGGAAATAATACTAAACAAGTGTTGCCACTAAACGTGGCCATGTCCCCTGCCAGGTAACGAAATCGACTGGGGTCGGCGTATCACACTAATACACACTGAAGCCAAAGATGAATGAAATCTGTCAAACCGTTCTTGAGATATCGCGTTCACAACAAATGGGACGTGAAGGACGGACGGACGGAGCTGAATACTATGTCCCTCATTCCGCTCGCTACCGCGGCGGCGGGAGACAAAAAAAGAAGTAGAATAATAATAATAATAATAATAATAATAATAACACAGAATTTTGGTGCAACAAAATAGAAATAATTTAAATATATCTTAGTTTGAAAGCAAGGCACAGTATGTACCAAGACTTCTTAAATGTTATAACAAAAAGTAATCTTAAAGCTTTTCCAGTAATTTCATGGCTTTCAAATTCTTAATGTATTTCAAGGACAATAGAAAGTATTTTAAATCATTAATGAAAACAATGGAATTAGGCTTAAAATTTTTCCATTTACATACATGGATATGATATTTTCCCAATGAATAACTGAATTAATCAAAGATAATGTCATTTTTAAGATTGACCATATAAAATACAACCCCATTTCCAAAAAAGTTGGGACACTGTAGAATGTAAATAATAACAGAACGCAATGATTTTCAAATCATTTGAAGGGTTGATATCCAGAAGTGCGCTAGTCCATTTTCTTCTTTTTAGAGAAATGAGGTTTTAAGAATTTGACTACTTGTGGCTGATGTAAATGTAATGAAATATGAGTAAAGATGTCTTAAAACATATTAGGAGACCTTCTAGCCTCTATCTTGATTCTTGGCCCAGATATTTCGAACGCCAGTCTGTGGACTTGAGTACTTTTAGAAGCAAATGCCTCAAAATAATGAAAATTGAACTCTATTTAAAAAATTAACAGCATTAAATTTTATTATTTCAGAGTACTAAAACAGAGCATCTTTTTGAAAACAAAACACACCACTTTCAAATTAAAATAAACAGTAAATATTCACACCAGTATACTACAGTCGTGGATGTCAAAAAGCTTCTTGAACAAAATGAATGGAAGGTAAATACAGCTGAACAAAGGTCACAATAAAAACAAATCTCCATAAATTATGAATGGGCAGTACCACCATCCAAACAGGTTTAAAGACTTCATTCGTCATCAATAACGATCTGGTGTGGTAATTAGAAAGTTCAGCCAAAGAATAAGCAGCTAATAAAGATTACCTTTTGCTTGACTTCTTTTTTGCTTGTTTTTAGTCCATGTTTCTGGCTGCCTGGGTCTTTTTTTTTTTAGCTCTTTTGAGTTGAGTCCACACACACACATCCTGGCCTGTAGAGTCAGCCATTTTGGTTTGGTAGAAGGCTACAGTGGCTGCTATTGGCCAATCAATTTCTAAGCGATGCTTTGATTGGCTGACTGGACTAGTGTACTTGTTGCAGTTTTAGACTGGACTTGGTCACCGCAAGAAGTAACTTCTTGGGGAATTTCCAATTCACTGCTCATTTTATATTGTACTTGAGTGCTTCTTGGCCAAAATTAGCTTATGTGGCTTATTCCTCATCAATGAAAGAAAGGATTTGTAGTGCTATCTGATTTTTAATTAAAATGGACTAGAGCACTTAAGGAAATAACCCCTTCATTTGAACTTTATATTTATTTGAAAATAGTACAAAAACAATATATCAGATGTTGAAACAGATATTTTGTTTTTTGGAAAATATGTGCTCACTTTGAATTTGATGCCAGCAGCACATTTCAAAAAAGTTGGCACAAGGGCATGTTTATCACTGTGTTGCATCACATCATCTTCAGTCAACAATCTGTAAGCATTTTGGAAGTAAGGAGACCAACTGCTGTAGTTTTGAAAGCAAAATGTTTCCCCGTTCTTGCTTTATCTAGGTCTTCAGCGGCTCATACTTTGCAGCCACTTTTTGTTTCATAATGTACCACATACTGTCAGTGGATGACAGGTCTGGACTGCAGGCAGACCAATTTAGCACCCAGAATCTTTAACAACAGAGCCATGTTGTTGTTATAAGTGCAGAGTACGGTGTTTGGCATGGTGTTGCTGAAATGAGCAAGGCCCTCCCATAAAAAATGCATCCGGATGGCAGTAAATGTTGCAACAAAACCAGTATATATTGTTCACCATTAATGGTGTCTTCACGGATGCGCAAATCACCCATGCAATGTGTACTAATGCACCCCCTTACTATCACGGATGCTGGCTTTTGAGTTTAATGCTGATAACAAGCCGGATGGCCCCTCTCCTCTTTAGCCTAGTGGACATGGCATCCATAATTTCCAAGAGGAATTTCACATTTTTATTAGTCAAGCAACAGGACAGTTTTCCACTTCGCCTAAGAAAAAGCCACCTCCAGGTGCTTTTTTTGTATTGGCAATTGCTCAAATTGTCATTGCTATTATTGCAGCATCAGCATTAGATAGATAGCAAGGTGTACAGTTTAGCTGAGGCCAGAGGAAGGTGGATGGTGTCTCTTTCCTGCCTACTTGTTGACGTTGCGGGCCCTCTGGCTTGGTGGGAACGGATAGGATTGGTGTTGACTTCCCATAAGCCCCCTTCAAAAAAAAAAAAAGTAAAGAGGTGGCAGAAGATAAAAAAGAGGAGAAGGAAAAGGGAGCCAAGGAGCACATGGACCTGTAATGAGCCACCGCTCTCCCCTGGGTCTGGGCGCGACTCACACGCAGTGAGTGCTTGTCTACTCCCAAACCCTAACCCAAAGCATAGGAGTGTAAGCACATTTATGCATGTGTGCGTGAATGGTGGGCATGAGGTCGTACAATGCTGGCCCATCCTAATCCATCCCTCACTGGGGGCCCCTGCCACCGTCCATGGGGTGGGGATTTCCTGTTCGCTCCGCAATGGCCCAGTTTGCCGTCACTCCTAATTAAATCCTGCTGTTATTATTATTATTACCCTGGGACGTGGTGGGTAGCCGTGCCTCGTCGAGGTTTCATACCCAAATGACCGTTGACCTTTGCTCAGTGACCTTGACCTTCAAAACTTTGTTCGGACCATTTCTCTGTAATCCCATGGGTTAGGAACTTGATTTTGCATATGTAGACTCGCCTTGGTGGGTAGCCGTGCCTCATCAAGGTTTTGTCCCTGAATGACCTTTGACCTTGCCTCACTGACCTTCACCTTTAAAACTTTGTCCAGGCTATTTTCTCAAAGTGCTTGGGATAGGAACTTGATTTTGCAAATGTGAACTTGCCTTGGTGGGTAGTCGTGCCTCGTCCAGGTTTTGTACCCCAATGAGCATTCACTCTGGCTCAAACACCTTCACCTTTGATTCAGTGTGTTGGGGCTGAGGCGTATTGCCTTCGCACCTGTGAAACACATTTTTTTTTATTATTATCATCATCATCATTAACATTGTTATAATCACAACAAATTACTATTATTACCATTATTGTAGCCCCGGACAGAGTGTCTGGGGGTACTGTGGATTTGCGGTCGTCGCGCGTCCGTAGAGATTTTCTTGTGAACGCTCTACAGACTGCAATTCTTCTATGATCCTTTTGATATTTCACATGCACGTTGATAGTGGTTAGAGGATTAAGCCTATCGATTTTCGTTGAGTTTCGTCATGCGGTATCTGAAATATTCCCAAAAAACCAACAAAAAAGAATGGGACTTGGGTTCTCATTGCTAGAGTGCATGATGTCACGCCTAGAGTGGGAGCTGGGAGCACAGAGGCTGCAAAAAATACTTTTCATATCACTATATCTTCCACAAATTTGAATCCCTCCTCATGAAATTTCCCAAAAACGTAGGAAAATTTGTTGTCACAGTACTGTAGTTTTTGTAGCACAGAAGTACATAGTTTTGCCTCAGGGAGCAGTCAAAGGACATGAGGCACGTCTAATTTCTCTATCTTTCCCATTCAAAAATCACCCAAAAATTTTTGGGAGAACAGCAAACACACTGAATCTTTAGATCGCTGTAATTCCAACAGTATATCACTCAGAGACATAAAAAAGACATCCACACACTCAGCAAAGTCTCGTGCCTTGAATGATGTGGTTACATTTGTGACAGGATGAACGTTTTTTGCGTGAGAAGCAGGAGTTTGAGGTGTGTGCGAGCAAGGGCTTCTTTCACAAAGTCACTCAGCGATTCTCTGTGCGTGGGGAACCAATCCTGCCATGGCCCTCTGTGGATGAGCTAAACCTCCGAGGAATATTCGCGAACATAACTTCATGGCTCAGCCTGTCGTGCCGTACATAATTTATGAAGAATAATGAGTGCATGAATAAATGAACTTAAGTAATTTCATTTTTTTTTTTTTTTTGGTAATCAAGAAAATTTACAAAAAAAAAGCGTTGGCTAATGTGGAATCATAATGAAATACTGAAATAACATTTGTACTGTTTGAAATAACATATGACCATTTTTGTGGTCACTGGTTTCAACGGTGGTTGTTACCCCTCAGCCGACGAAAGTTGTGAAGGGGTATTGTCGTGGCGAGCGGCGTCCGACTGTCTGTCTGTCCGTTAACTTCTTGTTTCTGGACGATAGCTGAAAAACGCCTTGGCCAAATGCTCTCATTTTCTGGTGGTATGTTGGGGGTGGTTAGAGGAAGCCCCCTATCGATTTCTGTCCCACTGCGATAATCAATATGGCCGCCACGGCAGGGCAAGCGCAGGGCTGAGGGGTCCCGCTATTTTTTTTAGCGCAGCGCGCTATTTTTATGTCTTCAGTTGTGTAGTGATTTCTCCAGATTCCCTGAACGAAAAGTATATATATATATATATATATATATATATATATATATATATATATATATATATATACCTTCAAAAATTACGTCCGAACCCAAGTAACCCGTCAGTGCAGATGTTGATGCCAGCGGACATGGAGCTGCTCTATTTATGCACGCAGTTATACTATTCTCTCACTAGATGGTATACCCAGACCAGTTATTGAATATTCACCAGCAAGCCGACCTTGAACACAGTTTACAATATTGGCAAGTTCAGTCCCAACCCTGTTTTTCAAGACTTGCATCAATGAAACTCCCCAGCTAATCTTCCTGTGCAAACTGCTCAATATATATATATATATATATATATATATATATATATATATATATATATATATATATATATATATATTCGGTCCAACCCACATATATGTTGATGCCAGCGTGCCCATACTATCTATCAAGCAATTCCAAAAATGCTCTCTTGTGACTGAAAAATTCATTGTCCTCTGTAGCAACCGCTTCATCTATACTGAGCCCGTGGTATTCAATTTAGTAGTCATGAAAAATCGGTTTTCTGAAGCAAAAATTACACATGATATTCATACTGTTATTCTTCTATCACTATCATTTATCTTCTATTGTTTCCCTCATGCAGAGGTACTTCTGGGCCAGGACGCAAACGTGTGACCACCGCAAATCCATAGTACCCCCGGACACTCCGTCTGGGGCAACAATAATGTCTTTTTGTGATAAAAAAAGTCACTATCTAGTTATCCATATCATGCACTATAACCAGTATATAATATCACTATCACTATTGTTACTGCTATTGATGTTTATTTTCATTATTTCCATTTCATTTACTTTTTTAAATTCATCACACAACCTTTTCCACAAAAATATTCACTTTTCAATGTATAAAGATCATCACTTAATAGGACGCTGCACTCTGGACTCACCAATCTAATCATTCCATTTGCAGTTTTTTTTTTCCTTCCTGACTTCTATCTCTGTTCATGTATGTTATTGCTGTTTTCTCCCATGCACTTCCATCTGTTCACAACTTATCACCAATTTAAAGTGCTCTGGTGGGATGAGCCCATGGACTGTGAATCATTCAGTTCAGTGGGATGAGCTGACAGCATTGAGTCTAAAGCATATTGTAAAGAAAGTTGGTGTCGTGAAACCCGGCGCATGCGTACTAGGGCCTGTGGTGGAAATTGCATTTTTAAATATTTTGTTTGGGCAAACAATAAACCTTTTAAGTGGCTTTTTATCTAATCTGAAAGGTGATTCTACATAATGCAGTTCTAAAGTCCCAGTGACCATTGGAAGTGAAGTTATGGCTCTCTCCCCATTCATTTAGATAGGAATCTGGTCTTCTTAGCCCAAAATAACTGCCCGGGGGTTGGTTGATGGCCAGTCAGAGAAATGACTTACATATAAAGACTTATCTCGCATTGTGAGCTACAGATCGTGCTGGTGTATTCTTCATGGTTGTCCTTGTGTACTTTCCTGGTCTACAAAGTCATTCAATTTTGCCTAATTCATAAGTGCATTAATGCTTTCTTACATCAGGAAGTTCATTCAGACATTTGCAAGGTTTTAGCTGTCCCTGATCAATTTATTCAGCATCATAACTTCAATACTTCCAGTACATATTTATTAGATTGCTTCTTTGCGTCACAGTAAGCACTTGGCTGAGAGGACATTGAGAAGACAACTGTCCAATACTTCGTGCTCGCTTGGAATGGGAGACAGCCGTTTATAAAAAGGCCAGAAATTCCAACAGATTGCCAAATATGGTTTGAAAAGTTTTCATACTTGACAGTCTGGTCAGCTGCGGTCGCATGGGTGTAGCCCCTGAGAGGTCTGCTTCTCCCCTTTTTTGAGTCTTATTCGGCCAATGGCAACAAAAATTGATAGGTGTCATAAGTGAAGTGTAACACATGTTCATACCAACTATGAAAGTGATCGGTCAAAAATTGCAGTCTGTTCTGCGTCCACAACGAAATCTCTATGTTTTGTCACTAATTTGTATATTATGCGGCCAATACTGTCGTCATGGCAACCAAAATCGATAGGTGTCATAAGTGAAGTGTAACGCATGTTCATTCCAAATATGAAAGCAATCAGTCAAAAATTGCAGCCTGTACTGCGTCCATAAGGAAATCGGTTTTGTTGCTAATTTGTATATTATACGGCAAATACTGTCGCCATGGCAACCAAAATTGAGAGGTGTCATGAGTGAAGTGCAACACATGTCCAGACCAAATATGAAAGTAATCAGTCAAAAATTGCAGCCTGTACTGTGTCCACAAGGAAATCTGCATGTTTTGCCACTAATTTGCATATTATTCGGCCAATATTGTCGCCATGGCAACCAAAATCGATAAGTGTTGTAAGTGAAGTATGTCACATGTCCATACCAAACATGAAAGTAATTGGTCCAAAATTGCAGCCTGTACTGCATCCACAAGGAAATCTCTATGTTTTACCACTAATGTGCGAATTATGTGGCCAGTACTGTCGCCATGGCAACCAAAATCATTGGTGTCATAAGTGAAGTATGTCACATGTCCATACCAAATATCGAGGGTTTGGAGCACAATGGTGATATGTCCAAATTTTGTGATTTTGAGATTTTTACCTCCTGTCACACATTTCTATCAGCTAATTCTTGGAGCACAATATATGTCCATGCGCCTCAGTTTTAAACAGAATTCACATTTTCATTCTGTGGCATGTCCAACAAAATCTGCTTATATGAATTAAACATTGATATTTTGATGAATAAACATGAATAGTGTTACAGAATCATCTGTCTTCCACTGCAAACAAACTTCACTTCATTGTATTATGTCATATCAAGTGCACGAATTGTTGGAGTGCAGAGGTGACATGTCCATTCTGGCAATTTTGCCCATGATGTCGCAGTACCACACTTATGAAAACTTACATATTCAGGATACTTCTGAACCATGCAGTAAAAGAGTGACTGACATAAAAATGATGTAAATGATGTATCTGATTTAATAGAACATTTGCAAACCTAAAAATCAATTTTTCTCAAAACCTCTAAAATGGACATATATTGCGCTCCAAACCCTCGATATGAAAGTAACCGGTCCAAAATTGCAGGACCAAGGGTCCTGTAGCTTACCGGCAAGCAGTCTTGTCGTGATGATACAAGTAATGAAAACTTCATGTTAAGTTTGACCTTTGAATTATTGAAGGTCAATGTTGTGAATTATTGAAGGTCAATGTCAAGGTCACTAAATAAAAGTTCACATATGTTTCTAAGACCCCCTGTAATACCCAATCCTAAACTATGAAGCAGTTTTGGTGACCCAAGTAATTGAAAATTCAATACGTCAATTGTGAACTTTAAAGGTCACAGAGGGTCAAGTTGAGATCTGCAAACTAACTTCATATGTGACTTTCTAAATGTCTCTATACAAACCTTGGCTCCATCTGTGACCATTTTGGTGATAAAAGTCAAGGTAATTTCACTGCCAAGTTTGACCCAAAAAGGTCACTGACAGTCAAGTTGAATGCCACCAAATGAAGGTTCATATGCGACTTCCTAGATGTCTGTAACACAAAACTAGGCTCCATCTATGACCATTTCAGTGATACAAGTCATTGTAATTGTATTAGGTCAAGTTTGACCTTCGAAGGTCACGAACAGTCAAGTTGAATGTTCATGTGTGACTTCCTTTAAGTCTGTGATACAAACCTAGGCTCCATATGTGTGACCTTTTTAGTGATAGAAGTCATTGAATATTGACCTTCGAAGGTCAATATGTAGGTCACCAAATGAAAGTTCATATATGACTTCCTATATGTCTCCAATACAAACCTACGCCCTATCTGTAACAATTTTGCCTGATGCCAGTCATTGAAATTTCACTAAGTTTGGCTGTTGAAGGTTACTGAAGGTAAAGTTCAAGGTTACCAAATCAAACTTCATACATGACTCCCAATATGCCCACAACACAAATCTAAGCTGTATCTGTAATAGTTTTTGTGATAGAAGTCATTGAATGTTAAGTTTGACCTTCGAAGGTCACCGAAGGTCAAGTTCAAGGCCACCACGTGAAAGTTCATATATGACTTCCATAGGGCCGGTAAGCTAATAATTGCAGCCCGTACTGCATCCACAAGAAAATCTAATTTGCATATTATTCGGCCAATACTGTCGCCATGGCAACCAAAATCAATAGGTGTCGTACGTGAAGTAAAACACATGTCCATACCAAATATGAAAGAAATCGGTCAAAAATGACACCCTGTAGAGCATCCACAAGAAAGCAGCAGTGGTGGAGACGACACGTGAATCCATAGTAGCCCCCCCGACTTTGTCCAGGGGTTACAATTAAAGCTGACCTCATATTCATAGTTTAATTCCAAATACAATACACAGGGGCAGGGCTGAGATCAAAAGATCAGTCCTAATTCCCAGCGTTTCCTGTATAACATGAATCTGCGGTAACCATTCAGCTCCACTTCACGGTAGTACTTTCCAACCAGATGAGCCCAGGATCCCTCCTCATGTAACAGCAGTTTTTTTTTTTTTTAATCCCAGATGCTGGTACTATGCAGGTAGTTTGTTTCCCTGCACACACACACACACACACAAAATACCCTAAATATGCACTCTCGATGAACACCAGCTTATACTTGTAAATAGAATGAAAAAACATACACGACAGTGATTTACTCAGTTCAACTACTACATTAAAACCACCTACTTAAAATTGTGTTAGCCCCCTTTTGCCGTCATAACAGCTGTAACCCGTCAGGGCTCGAACTCCACAAGATCTATGAGAGAGCCCTGAGGTATCCGTCACCAACACATAACAAGCAGATCCATAAAGTCCTCTCAGTTACAAGGTGGGGCCTCTGTGGACCATAGTAGTTTTTCCATCATGTCCCACAGGTGCTCGATGGAATTGAGATCTGGGGACATTGGGGGCCTAGTCATCACCTTGAACTCTATGTTCCTCAAACCATTTCTGAACAATTTCTGGAGTGTGGCAAAGTGCATTATTTTGCTGATCGAGGCCACTGCCAATAGGGGATATGGTTGCCATGAAGAAGTGTACATGGTCTGCAACAATGTTAAGGTTGGTGGCACAAGTCACTATAACAGATGGCACCAGGATACACTATTGGAAGAAGGCAAACAAGTGGAGGCAATGCTATGCCCTTGGCAATGTACCTCTGGGAAACCCTGGATTATAGTGCCACATCTTCATCAGTTAAAGGAGGCACAGGCGCACGGCCATTTACACGATGTAAAAGAAAATATGATTCATCACACCATGCCACCACCTTCTTTTGTTCCATGGTCCAGGTCTGACGCTCACATACCCATTGTAGATCAGGCGGCGGTGTTAGACCTGGGCCAATATCCCTCACTTTATTAACAATTAGTCAATTAGTCTTAGAATTAGGCTAATTCTCGATGGTTTTCCTTTATTCTTGAAATGGAAAATGTGTTAATAATCAAGTGACAATTGAAGACACGGCTTCTCTCCCCCATGTGATCTAAAAGCGACAAAATAATGGGCTGCATTCAGCACAGAAAAATAATTTAATTGTAATTAGGTCTTTGCGACGGCATTTCAGAACTCTTCAGCGAATGAAGGTAATTTTGGTGACTAGCACGTGGTTTTGTCAGTTTACATTTTCCAATCAGACAGCGGTCTATTTTTTACAACGAGTTGTGTGGCCGTGCTGCAAAAAACAAGTGTACGTACTTGTCGCCGAAATTACCTTCATTCGCTGAGGAGTTTTGAAATGCCGTCGCCGAGTGCCGGTGCATAGACCCAATTATAATTAAATTATTTTTCTGTACTGAATGTAGCCCATTATTTTGTCGCTTTCAGAACGCATGGGGGAGAGAAGCTGTGTCTTCAATTGCCACTTGATTATTCCTGAATTGGAAAACGTGTTTATGAAGGAAAACCATCAAGAATTAGCCAGGACTAATTGTTGTAATAAAGGGAGGGATATTAGCCCCGGAATTTTCGGGTCTAACACCGCCTCTGGTAGATGCTTACAGGGGAGAACAGGGGTGAGCTTGGGCAGTGTGATCAGTCTGTGGCTATGCAGCAAGCGATGATGAACTGGGACACCTTTCTATCACAGCCAGCTGAGACTTCTTCAGCAATTTGTGCTGCACAGTAGGTCCTCTGTGGGACTGGACCAGACAGGCTAGTCTTCGCTAACCCACTGCTCACTTGCTACCCGTTATATCCCACCCCTTGACAGGCGCCACTGCAACAAGATAATCAATGTCATTCACTTCACCTGTCAGTCGTTTCAATGTTGCTGGTTTATACACATAATATTAGGTCACTTGGAGTTTTTCCTGCATCAAAAAATTCATTTTAAAAAAAGACACCAGTTATAATGTTAGTCATTCCTCATAAATCATTTATTTTCTTTTCACACAATGCTTGTGAATACAGTTATGGCATGACTTTGGTGAAAACTGTCGGCCAGTAGGTCTGCACATCCGATAGAGGTCAATGGGGCAGAGAGATTTTTGTTCAGTCATGTCCAGGTTTCTAATGGTGCATAAGTTTTACCCAGTATTCCTGGTAGCATCCAAGCATAGGGAACTAACAGGGTTAAACAGCTGTCATTTAATTCATTAAAGTAATTTCATCAGGCAGTGTTCAATCAGGAAGTTAGACTGCAGTCACAGAGCAGTGCCATGGCATTAGGGTACTGCAGCACATGGTAGGATGCGACTAAGAGGGCATCAAGGCGCCGAGGTAATGATGAGCAAGGAAAAAACAATTTGACATAAATGTTAAATTATAAATATGCTGAGTCTTTGGGGTCTAATTTTGTTTCGCTTTTCTGTGATCTTACTTCAGCCTTTGGAAAATTACACTTTTTCCAAGTAAAGTCACCACATAAGATCAATCAAAACTTCAGACCGACTGAAGTTCATGGGCGGCTGGTAATGTAAATGTCATGAAATGTACAGCATTTCTTTTCGATGCCCTCCAACAAGCTCAACTATATACATTTTTTTTATTAATCAGAGAAAACACCGATTGTGCTCCAAATTCATTATAAAAATACACATTTCTGATATTTTCAACAGGTAGCTCCCTGTCAAGCACCAAAGAATAAACCCATGAAAAATCGAGGTGTTTACAGCATTTATCCCAATGCAGAAGGCATTAGGACCATCAAGAGGACCAGGTAATGGCTAATTCAGCACAATGAATTAATGCATCATGAAGGTCAGTTTCAGTCAAGTGGAACACATTTTCAGTATTCTTGCAGTGAAAAAATAAAGCTTGCCGTTTTCAGCTATGGGGCTGAAAGTGTCAGGAATAAAAATCTTTGAAATCACACCTTCTACCTGGTAATATTTTAACCGGTTTAAACCCTGGAATGGGGCAGAGCTATGCTAACCTGAGGAAGACAGTGCCTGCAGGAAGTGCCTACAGCACTGACAGATGCTCATCAGTTTTGCCAACCCATCAATTTAAGCTGCCAGAATTTGATCCTGGACCTGACTGCACACAGAACTTTGTCTCAATTACTGGGGCCAACTTCCAAGCAAAAGAAAAAAAAATAACACACAATATTTGATGCAATTACAATATCAGAGTGCCCTAAAAACAAAATAGAACATGCAGACATAAAACAAACTATCCTTTAGCCCCAACATCCAGCAACATCTGTAAGTAACAATCATAATATCTTTATGAGAAGGGGGGAGAGGGTAGACCTTTCCCAAAGTAGTAAACTTAGGAACACTAGTTGCAGTTTTCTTTAAATTTGGCTTCACTCCATATGTGCAAGAAGTGCCCATTTCAGCCCCCTCTCAAAGATCAGGAGACACAGAGCACACAACCCAGCTTATTCTTTTACGAATCAGGGCTGAGGACAGGAGGGGCGCCTCCAGGCTAATGCGCCCAAGCAGCATGCAGCAACTGTACTACACTTCAGTGCAATTGGGAGCAAAGACACAAATATACGCTGACAACAGCAAGCACTCCCGACAACTTGGCTCATTCTGAACTGCGGCAATGCAGAAAGGGTTTCTTAATGCCCATTCAAATAGAGTATATTGTACAGACGTCCTGCTAACCACTTCGTATAGCCTGGCAAAAGCCTACACTTTTGTAAATAAATAATATATACGGGGATGCAGCAATGGTAATCGGTGTTGCTTTGCAGCTTCAGTAAAAATGTACAACTTTAATCTTTAAAGTTTTTCAGCAATTCAAACTGTTCTAGCATGTACAAATATGATGATACAGTAGATGATTAGTTCAATTCATATATAAAGGGTCATTTAAACTGGTAGGGTGGGTAGCAAAGCAGAAGATTGGTTAAGGAAGGGATTTAAGCGAGTGGATTCTATCGTGTAGGCAGAGGGTGGGGTCAGGGGCGGTGCATCCTGGGATTCCCCCTCCCTTCTCCGGTCATCTTCACTCGAGTTTCAGGAGCTCCACATCAAATATGAGAGTGGCATTTGGGGGGATAACTCCTGGGTGACCTGTGGCCCCGTAAGCCATGTCAGGTGTGCATGTAATCTTGGCCCTTTGTCCCAGGCTCATCTGAGAAGAAACAAAAAAAACACGCATGCACATACACAAACTCTCCTCTCCAGTTAACTCGAACAATGGTGCGGACGAGTCAGTCCGTACAAGGTTCCAGTCAGTATATATCACAATTTAACTGCTTACAGCTTACACTGCAGTGTGATGGAAAGTTTTCATTTTTAACATTATTTTTTTTTCTTTAGGGCAAATTTCTAAATGCAAAACGCAGTCAGTACGTATATTGATTGTGTGCACAATTTTTGCTTTTTAACTCCAAGACATGATATTTAAAACCAGTTAACATGAAATTCACCCTCTGGAGCCAGCAGATGCAGTGACATGTCTAATGTTTTCATGAATAAAATATCTCTGCGATAATACTGCTGAGAAATATGGTTAAATGTTCCTGGCGTAAGTAGAGTCTCCTCTTTCGATTTCTTTGTCTCGAGCTTGTCCGTGATTCTCAGGAGGCTGAGATGAGAACTTGATGCACTCTCACTGTGTATGATTGCTGGATTTCAGAATTCCCCTCTTGAAAATAAACAAAAACTGAAAAAAATAAAAATAAAATAAATAGAATCACCAAAAACTTACCCATCACTTAAAACAGTTCTGTAACTGAAGACGCTTGTGAAAAATGGCCAAGAGACTAACATCTCCCAGCGTTCTTGCAGCCATCTATGAAAGTAGTGACAAGGATGGCTGGCCTTGAGAGTCCAAGGGATTTGATTTGTTTGATGAAGATAAAAACAAAAATTAAAATGATCCATTTGAAGATGAGGGAGTCATAGCACAGTTTTTCTGCAAAGGTAACCATCTCAGCTAAATGCTGTGTCTGTGCCCAATGCAAGAAACTGATTTATGTATCAACAGCCATGAACTTTGACAGACTTGACAGGCAATTGGTAAAGGCTCACTCTGTGAGTCATTTCCTTCAGTAAAAGTGAGCTTCATCAACAAAGAGTACAGATTAATGGATTGCTTCTGTTTTGGCCAATGACTACTATATCATACTGTTTTGTTCAGATGGCTTTGGCTTTCATACAATTTTTATACCATTTTTCTCAGCTGTATTACCACAAAGACATAATGTAATGCTCATTTATTACGCACTGCAGCAGGCCGCAGCCTCAAAAGCGTTAAAGAAGAAACTGTCAGAGGTACTTACAATTAACACTCATATTAAGCTAAGCACATAGGATTTACAGCCTTTTTAAATGCCGTTTCACAGAATAATATACAGACTGCACTGTATCCAAGCCCTTGTTACCTGAGTGACTCCTTCCTCCCATCCTTTAATCACTTCTTGTCTGCCCATCTTGAATTTGAAGGGCTTGTTTCGGTCTCTCGATGAATCAAATTTCTTCCCGTTCTGTAACATGCCTAGGAAAGAAAATAAATTTAATAGAAAACATAAGGGCTTTTTCACAGTAACCTAGAGCAAAGTGTCCCAGTAGGGAGAAAAATTTATGAAAAAAAGTTCCTATTTTGGGGGTTCCAGGACATTGTGAAACATGTTGTGGGGTTAACACTGCAAAAATTTAAGCATAATTCATTATTATAGAAAAGTTCCATGTGTTTTTTGTGCAGTCTATGCATTTTTTAATAATATCTTATCAATAATTCACCAATTATATTAGTCCTGATTTGAGATATCCGAGTCCATTATAAAACCATTAAATGGTATGCATTTATATAATACACATCAACAAATGTTAAGAAGGGTTAATGGTGACCGCATTTGTGAAATTTTGGAAAAAGAGAATAAAATGTCTGTATGGCAATTGTAAGCCTAGTTCATAGACAAATGGAAATGTATGAAAACATATTAATAAACAGTCCTTTATTACTTAAAACTAACAGCAATTATTGATAAAAAAATCACTTGTGTTTTTCCCCCAACACACAACAACTTACTTTGTATTTGTATCAAAAACTTACATTTTTTCGGAGTGGACATATTCTAAGACATACTTGCACAGCACAAAAACACAACTGAAAAAATAAGGCAATGATGTTTTTCCCTTATGTGTGCATTGTATAGCACAGAAGCTTTACAAATAGAGCAAATGAATTGCAAGTATCAAATTATGCTCTCCTGCACACAAAATGTACAGTTTTCAGAGTGGACAATATTGGACGGACGGATGTGTTGGGTGCTCTGCTGCTTCGTGTATTGAACTTCACTGGAAAAAAAAGTTTTGTTTAGGAATATATCCTACAAAGACATTTCAAGATACCAAATCTTTTCCCCAGGATTCTTTAATAACCTGGGAGCAACAGCAGTAAATTCTGGAGTGGACATTATGGACGGACACGGATATGAGCATTGACCAGGCCGGACGCAAGAACATAAAATGCGAATGAAGTGATAATTTCAGTGTGATGAAACAAGTCGAGACTTGTGATTCGCCATCAAACAGAACTAAACAAACTCACTTGTAATGTAATATCAAAAAAAAAATGTATTCAATAAACAATATTTCTCGTGGGACAGTTAATTTTGTCCAAAAAATGACTTCTGACATTCGTAAAAATTTAACTTAACACTATCCGTTCATTTTTTTCCTGCAGCTTCCCTCCACTGTTCCTATGTAATAGATAACCATCAAATAATCTGGCTGTTGTTAAAGATGTCATGAAAGTATGTACAATATGCATGAAACAGTGCTCTAGGTTACTGTGAAAAAGCCCATAACATGATGCTGAATACCCCTCGGCCGTTTTTTATGTAGTAAACAATGCAGTTATGCTTCAGATTTGGAGCAACATCATGCACAATTTAGAGGAAATAAACTATGAATTTGGTGAAGCTAGGACCAATAGTTACTGAGTGCTGATCCGGACAAGATTTCCTGCATCAAGGTCACAGCGCTAAGGTCAAAGGTCAAATCCAGCAAAAAACCTGATGTGCACATCTATGGGTCATAGTGAGTTACCATACCAAATTTGGTGAAGTTGCGATCATTAGTTGCTGAGTACCGACCCAGACAAGATTTCCACGATCAAGGTCACAGGGCCATTCTCTGAGAAGTGAACCAAAACGTCACACACGTGACCAGATGTCATCAAATAAAGAAATACTTTGAAAATTAATGTAAGGTATCAAATTCATTCCTTGCTAGACTCCATACCCCAAAACTATGAAAATTCTAGATTTTTCAACTTCACAGAGTTTTTGAAGTCAAATAGAGTTATGAAAAGCCCGTTTCCGTGTGAAGTCACACACGTGACCAGTCGTATTTGACCTCTGACCTTAAGTAGTTAAAGTTAATGTAACAAATAAAATTTTTACTTGATAGACTTGGATAAGTAGTACTCCTATATAAGGTCCACAGTGATGAACCTCCAATGCTTTAGTAATTGAAGGAGATTTTTTCTGCTATTTGTTACATTTTTGGTCACACACGTGACTGAGAATGGCCCCACAGCGCTAAGGTCAAATCCAGCAAAAAACCTGACGTTGCATATCTATGGGTCATAGTGAGTTAGCATACCAAATTTGGTGAAGCTGCGATCATTAGTTGCCGAGTACTGACCCTGACAAGATTTCCACGATCAAGGTCACAGCGCTAAGGTCAAAGGTCAAATCCAGCAAAAAACCTAACCTGGCACATCTATGGGTCATAGTGAGTTACCATACCAAATTTGGTGAAGCTGCGATCATTAGTTGCTGAGTTCTGACCCGGACAAAGTCTTGGACTGACGACAGACAGACAGACAGACACGCAGGTGATGACAATACCCCTCTGGCCAAAATTTGGCTGAGGGGTAAAAAAAACTTCAAAGGACTTCATAGTCTTCATTCTTCCACATCTACACTCATTTTCACAGCAGTCACCTATGAAAATACAATGGGCTTCAAAACTACCGATACCCCTGACTGGCAATGCACGAGGAATAAAAAAAATAGTAAAAATATATACATTTATAGAGAAATTCTAAAAACCAACATGTGAGAAATACTGTACCATATTTATGTTCCAATGGAACCTACCAAAATCATTTATGGATTTAATTAAACATCAATTTCCTCCAAATCAAGGTTTCACAATTAATGGCACCCTCAAAGATTATTGTACATAACATCGACCAAAATTAAACCAGGTATTCAGTTCCACTTATTTAAGACAGCAACAGTGGAGGAAGAAAGGCATAGAGGATCAGATCGGGCCAATTGTGGGACAGCGCATCCTGACCCATTGCCCCTGGTTCGTCTCCCAGAGAGAACCACCTGGTGCAAGTTGTCTGACTGCTAGCAAATAGGTTGATGTCTGCTTTCCCGTATGTCCTCATATCTGATCCACCATGTTGGGGTGTAGTCTCCATTCCCCTTGAGACACTTTCCCAAGGTGTCAGAGGCAGCAAGTGACATTACATCGTCCAACTCCCCCATAGATAGCTTTGTACCGGAGAGACCAGGCCTGGGCCGTTGTGCAGAGGGGGATGCTGTTTGTCCATTGCCGAATTTACCTGTGTCCCCGCCGCAGGGGATGTCCATTCCAGGAGGAGCAGGAGCTTCTCCAGTGTACTGTAGAGTTGCGCAACTTGCATTCCAGATTGGAGGACTTCAACTTTTTCCACTTCTCAGCCCGCTCAGGCGATTGTTTGCGCTTGCGCTGGGCTGGCTCAGTGTCACTGAGTGAAAGGCTGTCAGCCGGTTGCTCCAACCCTGCCAGCCTTGCCTCCTTTAGAGAAGGCGACATTATCATACACTCTGGGCATGGGTCGGACAAAGCCTCCCTTAGGTGATCCAACTCGAGGCACACGAGACAGCGGTTCTGTCCATCCAGCACATCCATTACGTTGAGGTATATAGTGCACCTGGCCGTGTCCATTTTGGTGTCTAGCTTATTCACACAATAAGGCTACCTATCAGGCACTGCTAGCTTGGCAACCAAGCAAGCACTCAAGTGAGACAGACCAAACTTCTGGTAATCAGGAGTTAAGGTTAATTTTTTTACATAAAAGCTACTGAACCAAATGGGCTACTCGAGCATAAATGGCACCCGTTAGCCTGGCAACCAAGGCTAAGCAAGGATAGACTTGACTTTAACTGGCGAACAACTTCTGGAAACCAGAGTGGAACCGTTCCTTTTTTTTTTTTTTTTTTCAGTACGAACAGATAAAAAAACCGAGCTAGCTGATGGCAACTAACTGTATTCAGAATGGCAACCAAGCAAGCAACTTCACAACCAACAGCTTGTGTGGAATTCAGAGTCCTGTAGATTCCCGCTGAAGAGCTCCTCAGCTCACGAGCTGCACAGTAGGTATGTATCCATATCTAGTGTAGAATCCACGATTCCGTGAGGGTGAGAATTAAGAAGAGACCGATATGACGTGGGTGGTGCCTATATATAGGCTGGTCACGTCAGAGGTCAAGAGATGTCAACTTTTCTATACGATCCTCGGTGAAGCGCGGATGCGAGGATGTTTCCACTAGTGCTTTCAGCACCGCCCTGGCGGTCTGGAGTGAAGGAAAAAGAACACTTCTGTTTGCGTCCTACAAGCCATTCTTAATATTCAGCTCACAAATATTCATTTTTGTCCAACGTGGGGGTTGAGACATGCAACTGGATCGCCGGCTTTGTTTACATGGTGTTTGCAATGGCTTGCCCGTAGAAGAGAACCGTAATTTGGCATGTGTTCCAGATTTTTCTTCATCACGTAACTACAGCACCTTTTCCATAGCCTAACTCGTGATATATTTTTGATATTACCTTAGCTACATGCCAGTTTTGCGGAAATTTCATTGTCTGAAAGCGTGAGGGGAAGAAAAAAAAAAAAAAAATTACTCCATGTTAAGTCATGCTGTTAATATTTAGCCAAACTGAATGCCATGTGTAATGGTATAATTGGTACTTAGCACTGTGACAGGCTAGGTAAGTGCCACTCTCATAACTGAGTTAACATTACTTAGCTAGTGTGCTGGCGGTACCTTTCCACAAGCATGATGTAACATCAGGTTGTTTACTAGCGAGCTGACGTTAGTCAGCCACTCAGTTGACAGTGGAAGAAAACCGTAACTTGGCATTTGTTCCTCATTTTTCTCTATCACCTAACTGTGGTACTTTTCCCATAGCCCAACTCATGACGTGAAAGAGATCAATACAAACCGTCGCTAGTTCAAACGCGAAAGTGATAGCTTGACCGCAGTGTAGAATGATAGCATTAATTTTCTGGCGCTTACGGAAATTACATTGGGTTTCTATTAAATTGTGCAATTCAGTTATGTGATAAACAGCATCTTATCATACTCTCAGTCGCCACCTGATCAGGCCACCGCTAATGCCACAATAAATGAAGATATTTTTCAAAGTTTTTCAAAAGATTAAGATCAGAATGCAATCTAGTATCCGCAGTACACTGCGGGACACAATAGTGAAACAATGGTCTGTCATACATAGCAGCCGTCTGCTATTCAGAAATAACCATAGAAATATTTTTATTATCGAAGGAAACAATTGCCACAGTTTATAATTATTAAATAAACAAGCAAGGAATAAAGAGGCTAATTTTTGTTCATGAAATACTTGTTCTTCTTTCAAAAAAAAAAAAAAAGAAGCTGGAATCGGAACAGAGATTAGGTAAGAACCGGATTTGATAAGCAGAATCGGAATCAGAACCGGAATTGATAAAATTGATATCGCATTAATTAATTGCACAGTTGACGTTACCTATAGGCAGTGATGACAACTTTCGAAATTCAATATGAATCAGTGTTTTCTTACTTGTTTCATGGTCCCACTTTTGTAACCCAGTATCATGAAAAGACATACTATATATTGATTAAAGTAAAATGAATAAGGTTTGCGTTCATTCACTTTGGGTCAATGTCCTCAATCTGGCAATCAAGTGAGCTTCGAGTCTGGGAAGGAGGGCATGAGGGGAGACAACTCTCCAATATTTTGAAATTGGACAGCAGTACCCATTTTAAAAGCTTGCTGTCAGTGTCAAAAATTGGTCCTTTCAAAAACAAGGGGCTAATATTGGTCGGCACTTCTAGTATAAAATAGCAAGCAAAAAATTCATGGTGTTGTCATTTTTGGGGGGGGGGAATTGGAGGTGTCCATGCTCAGAGAATGCAAGTGCACCAGATTCAGCACTGTACTCCACTTACAGCGCCAGCCCCACGGGAGCCCAAAGACCTTATTTAGAACCCTCAACACCACACTGCTGCAGCAGGGGAAACTACTTAATTTAGGCCACCCCACCATCCCCCCTTCATGGCCGGGAGTCCACAGCCAAACTCAGCCCAGTATGCATTGGTACACTCCCCCAGAAAGAGACAACCCTCCAACGTCAAAGAAAAGGGGGTTGGTGGAAGGCTGGTGATGGCCACTCATCGTGCAGAGTAAAATTAGCTTCAAACATAAATCAGAGTCAAATCTGCAGTTCACCATGTGCCACGCCCTCACCCCCCTCCTGCTAAAGAATGCCTTCCTTCCTCCACAGGCCAAAAGGCTGGCCAAGTCACACGTTTGAATACAAGCAGTGTTCTCCCAGTGTGTGTGTTCACAATGGCAGAACAAGCAGTGAGAAAACCTAAGCATGTACCCCTCCAGCTGGAGAGCAACTAAAAATGTCCTTCCACAAAGAGCAAGCAAAAAAAAAAAAAAAAGCAAAAAATAAAATAATTAAATAAGCATCCAGATGAACTTGGGAGTCCTTTATTGAGCTCAGAGGACCAGTGTCTTTCTCTGTGAAAATTCTGGGGAAATTCAGGGGAGGATTGCTTGTGGGCAGCAGGGGCTGTGTGTATTTTACTTTGTTGTAGCTGCGTTAGCAGCGTCCAATTTACATTTGCAGGCATAAAACAGTGATGCCGGAAGCTGTCAGTGCGGTGTTCACCTACGGAGTTCGGAACAAGGGAGGGCCAGGGGGACATGCAGGCCCATTTCAGCATCCCAAAATACTTAGAAACTCTGCTCTGTCTGCACTGCAATATGACAATTATTTACAAAGACTCTCCTCAGTTAATGTTAACTTGCCAGCTAGATGGCTATATAATCTAAAGAGAAACGCATAAACAATTGAGCAAATAGCAGTATAGCGCCAGATCACGCCAGGGAACATCTAATCCAAACCTTGACATGAATAGCTTGGATGCTGCAGGAGACCTACGCATGTACTGGAGGATGCTTAACTGGACCTTTCTAAATCCGCATAAGTACTTCTTGAGATATCTGTGATCGTGATAGTTAGTGATAGCGATAGTCTTGATCAGTCCTTCAATTTTTGTCCGTCTTTCCAGTGGTACTGTGATGCTTAATTTTAGATTGTGGATTTTATCTTTACTTATTCATGATGTACTTTTTATTGCCGAAGATTCAAATGTTTGTGGTTTTCTTCAACAGTAAGTGCAAATGTTAGTGGTAATCGAAAACAGTATTAGAATCAAACACGGCTGTTTTGCTGATCAAATATTACAGAAATAAACACATATCTGTCCTTAAAAAAATTACCTGGTCTTACATGCAGGTTCAGAAATGAATGTGTGGAATGCATGCAATAAATTTGTCATTTGTATTTGCTGTTGATATTGCTTAACAAGGCAGATACATATACTGGGCTTGCGTTGCGAGGGCGCACATGCACCAGAGTGTTTCCATTGTGTGGCTAATGGATTTCTTTGAGGGTAAAACATTATCCGGTTGTTTCGCCACAGTGGCTAACGGCAAAAAAAATCCTAGAGCACACCCAGAGTTTGTTTCTTTTGAGCCATTCGGAAGTTGACTTACTAGTGAGCTTCAGATCACTGTCCTGCTGCATAACCTAACTGCACTTGAACTTTAGTTCACAAACTAATGACCGGACATTCTTCATCAAGATTTATGATAAAGAGCAGAACTCATGGGTCAAGCTGCCCAGGACCCCATGCAGCAAAAACAACCCCAGTCTATCACACCACTATCACCATATTTGACTGTTCGTATGAGGTTTTAATAAAGTTGCGTTAGTTTTACACAAGACGTAACAGGACCCCTGTCTTCCAGAATGTTCCACTTTAGACTAATTGGTCCACAGAATATTTTTTTAGCAAATAAGAGACAAGCTTTTGTCTTCTTTTTGGTCAGAAGTGGTTTTTGTCTCGCAGCTCTCCAATTGATACCATTTTTGCCTAGTCTCTTTCTTGTTGTAGAATTGTGAGCACTGGCCTTAACTAAGGTAAGTGAGGCCTGCAGTTCCTTAGATACTATTCTGGGTTCTTTTGTGACCTTTAGGATGAGCTGATGCCCTTGCTGGAATTTTGGTAGGGTGGCCACTCCTGGGATGGTTCACCACGTTTCCTCGTTTTCTCCATTTGGAGACAATTGCTCTGACTGTAGTCGCTGGAGTCCCAAAGCCGAAGAAATGACTTTGCAACCCTTTACAGACCGATGTCAATAACTTTGTTTCTTATCGGTTCTTAAATTTCTTTAGATCGCAAAGGTCATGTGCTGCTTTTTTCTCACTTTACATTGTCAGACAGGTCATATTTAAGTGATATTTGGATTCCACAGGGCTGACAGTACTCACGCTTGGGTGTGCCTGGTGAAACTGAAGCTAATTATCTATTAAATTTGTTTACTTGGCGGTGTGTGAAACGGTAATTTACCCCTTACAGTTTCTAAATAACCAATTAGAGTTTGAAAGCTTTTTTCCTTTAATAAATGAAATAATTTAAAAATAGGACCAAGGGTCCTGTAGCTTACCGACAAGCAATCTTACAGTGATGATTCAAGTTACGAAAATTTCATGTAAAGTTTGACCTTTGAATCATTGAAGGTCAATGTCATGGTCACGAAATAAAGGTTTACAGATATTTATAAGACCTCGGGTAATACAATCCGAAGCTCTGAGGCAGTTTCGGTGATACAAGTCACTGAAAATTCAATATGTCAATTGTGAATTTTAAAAGTCACAGAAGGTCAAGTTGAGGTCAGCAAATGGACTTCATATATGACTTTATAAATGTCTCTATACACACCTTGGCTCCATCTGTGACCATTCTGGTGATACAGGTCATTTTAATTTCACTGTTGAGTTTAACCCTCAAAAGTCACTGACAGTCAAGTTGAATGTCAGCAAATGAAAGTTCATGTGACTTCCTAGATATCTGTAACACAAACCTAGGCTCCATCTGTCACCCTTTTAGTGATACAAGTCATTGAATTTTTACTAGGTCACATTTGACCTTGGAAGGTCAATACGGAGGTCACCAAATGAAAGTTCATATATAACTTCCTATATGTCTCTAATACAAACCTGGGCTCCATCTGTGACCGTTTTGGCAATACAAGTCATTGTAATTGTATTAGGTCACCAGTTTGACCTTCAAAGGTCCCTGACAGTCAAGTTGAATGGCACCGAATGAAAGTTCATGTGTGACTTCCTAGATGTCAGTAACACAAACCTAGGCTCCATCTGTGACCTTTTTAGTGATAGAAGTCATTGAATTTTCACTAGGTCAAGTTTGACCTTCAAAGGTCAATATGAAGGTCACCAAATGAAAGTTAATATACAGTGCTGTGAAAAAGTATTTGCCCCATTCCTGATTTCTTATTTTTTTGCGTAGTTGTCACACCTTATGTTTCAGATCATCAAACAAATTTTAATATTAGACAAAGATAACCCGAGTAAATACAAAATGCAGTTTTCATTTATTGAGGGAAAAAGCTATCCCAACCTATCTGGCCCTATGTGAAAAAGTAATTGCCCCCTAAACCTAATGACTGGTTGTACCACCCTCAGCGCCAACAACTGCAATCAAGCGTTTGCAACTGGCAATCAGTCTTTCACATTGCTGGGGAGGAATTTTGGCCCACTCTTCTTCGCAGAATTGTTTTTATTCAGCCACATGGGAGGGTTTTCGCGCATGAATGGCCTGTTAAAGGTCATGCCACAGCATCTCAATCTGAATTAAGTCAGGACTTTGACTAGGCCACTCCAAAAGGTGGAGGTGGACTTGCTGGTGTGTTTCGGATCATTGTCCTGCTGCTTAACCCAAGTGCTCTTGAGCTTGAGGTCACAAACATGGTCGGACATTCTCCTTCAGGATTTTCTGGTACAGAGCAGAATTCATGATTCCATCAATTACAGCAAATCGTCCGGGTCCTGAAGCAGCAAAGCAGCCCCAGACCATCACACTACCACCACCATGTTTGACTGTTGGTATGATGTTCTTTTTATGAAGTGCTGTGTTAGTTTACCGCCAGACGTAACGGGACGCACACCTTCCAAAAAGTTCAACTTTTGTCTCGTCAGTCCACAGAATATTTTCCCACAAGTCTTGGGGATCATCAAGATGTTTTTTGGCAAATGTGAGACAAGGCTTTGTGTTCTTTTTGGTCAGCAGTGGTTTTTGCCTTGAAACTCCACATGGATGCCATTTTTGCCCTGTCTCTTTCTTATTGTTGAATCATGAACACTGACTTTAACTGAGGCAAGTGAGGCCTGCAGTTCTTTAGATGTTGTTCTGGGTTCTTTTGTGACCCCCTGGATGAGTCGTCAATGCGCTCTTGGAGTAATTTTGGTAGGCCAGACACTCCTAGGAAGGTTTACCTCTGTTCCAAGTTTTCTCCATTTGTGGATAATGGCTCTCACCGCGGTTCGCTGGAGTCCCAAAGCCTTAGAAATGGCTTTGTAACCCTTTCAAGACAGAGTGATGTCAATAACTTTGTTTCTGATCTGTTCTTGAATTTCTTTAAATCGTGGCATGATGTGTTGCTTTTTGAGATCTTTTAGCCTTCTTCACTTTGTCAGACAGGTTATATTTAAGGGGTGATCTGGGGTTAAATGAAAAATGACACCAGGAAACAACTCAGAATTAATCTAAAGAGGTCTATGTAATAACCACCAAAAAAGATACAAGTTGGCATTTTTCTGTTTATGCGGTTGCCATGGTAACCGAGCAAGCTTGTTAAATATGCAGAAAACTTCTGGCACCAATTCTTCTTTAACTCTATGATAGAATTCAGTTTTTCTTTCATCATTCAAAAGACATTGCTTATCCAAATGCAATGACATAGCCATTCTTTGCCCAATTTATCAGTTTAGTGATTTTGGGGCATTTTACTCAAATTTTGAAATTATTTTGCGCAGAATCTGACGAATACTCAAAATATTCAAAGTATGTAACAGATAGGCAAAATTTCCCTATGTCATTGCATTTCTAATGAAGTAAAGTACCTGCAGCCTAAATTTAATTGATTTTCAATGATAAATAAAAAAGTTATGGCTGCCACAAACATGAGAAACGTGGAAAAAGTAATACCTTAGGAAATCAATGGAAAATGCATTAGACCGCATTGAAAAGTTGAGTTCAGTTTTTAATCCTTGTAGCAATTAGTGATTATTAAAAGGTGGGTTATTATAGAATATTTTTATTCAAAAAAAAAATTTTGGAAAAAAAAAAAATCAAATTTTGCCCATTTAACCCCAGATCACCCCTTAAGTGATTTCTAGATTCAACAGGTCTGGCAGTTATCAGGCCTGGGTGTGGCTGGTGAAATAGAACTAAAAAAAATATGCTTAATCACAGTTAATTCATGATTTAACAAGGGGGGCAATTACTTTTTCATATAGGGTCAGGTAGGATTGGATAGCTTTTTTCCCCTTAATAAATGAAATCATCATTTAAAAACTGCATTTAGTATTTACTCTGGTTATCTTTGTCTAATATTTAATTTGTTTGATGATCTGAAACATTTAGATGTGACAAATATGCTAAAGAATAAAAAATCAGGAAGGGGGCAAATACTTTTTCATAGCACGGTATGACTTCCTATATGTCTCCAATACAAACCTACGTTCTATCTGTAATAATTTTGCTGATATAAGTCATAGAAATTTCACTGTGAAGTTTGGCCGTTGAAGGTCACTGAAGGTCAAGTTGAATATCACCAAATGAAACTTCATACATGACTTCCTATATGCCCACAATATAAACCTCAGCTCTATCTGTAATAGTTTTGGTGATAGAAGTCATTGAAATTTCACTATGTGAAGTTTGACCTTCAAAGGTCACCGAAAGGTCAAGTTAAAGGCCTCCTAATGAAAGTTCATACATGTCTTCTTATAAGTGTTCAATATATGTATGTTCCCAATCTTCAATATTTTCAAGCCAAGAAGGCTTCGAAAATTGAAACATTTTGCTTGACTTCAAGTTTGACCTTTCAAGGTCATCTGAGGTCAACTTTAACACCGCCAAAATATAGGTCATATATTATTGACATTGACATACAGGAAATTACACAAATTTAATCTCTTTCTGCAAACATTTAGCTTCCACAGGCCATCTTGCATACTCTCCATAAGACCCAATGTTAAAGTACAGCGCCCCCACTAGACCCACTTCCGTCGATTCAATCAAAATGGCACTCGTACTGTACATTAAGCGTATCAAGGTGAGTTGATTGCCAGATTTAGGAAAAAAGTTAGTTTCTGAGAAAAATTTTTTTAAAATTTCAAGTCCTATCTTTTAACAATGTTCATATTTTCCTTGACCTACAGTTTGACCTTTCAGAGTCATCTGTGGTCAAATTTAATATTGCCAATATACAGGTCATATATGACTTCTTATATGTCGATAATACGAACTTAATCTATCTGCAACCATTTGGCCTCTTGCATATTCTCCCTAAGACCCAATGTTAAATTACAGCGCCCCCACTAGACCCACTTCCGTCGATTCGATCAAAATGGCGCTCGCACTGTATATTGGCAGTACCAAGGTGAGTTGATTGCATAATTTAGAAAAAAAATTATCGCAGTTTTTGAGAAATAATTTTTTTAAATTTCTCAGTCCTATCTTTTACATTGGGGCTATAATTTCAAGGGCCCATAAAACGGACAAAAATGATGCAATCAAAAATCCGGAAAAAAAAAGTCTGGAGATATGGTCCAGTAGTATGTTATGACAAATTTACACGAAAATTCATCAGGCCAAAAAGAAAAGATAAAAAATGTTCTGTACGACGGATGACAGACTCCACACCACGACAATAGCTTATCGGCCCATAGGGCCGGTAAGCTAATAACTGCATTTTGTGTTTATTCGGGTGGTCTTTATCTCATGTAAAAATTAAAGCAGCACTATGCAGTTTTTTCACGATCATTCTGGCGATACATCAACTCACAATAGGTTGAACGACACCTTTGTCATGGCTCAATCGCGCCTGCATCATCTTCACTGGCATTATGTAACTTCGGGTTTCGGGTAGGAACCCAGGCCACCCAGGCCCAAAAAGAACTACAAACTTACTGCCTTACGGCATACGTCACACAATACCCCTCCCCCACGTCTCTCAAGACCAGTGAGCGAATGCAGAATGAAGCAGAGTTGGAAGTGACTGTAATGGCTGAAGCGGCGAGGAAACCGAAGAAGGCAAAGGTGTTGCCCGAGGAGACATCTAAGAGAAAAAAAAGAGAAAGCGATAAAATAAGATCCAGGACTAGGGTCAACATTGGACCAGCTTTCACTCACTGGCGAGAGCTGAAAGACTACAGGATGAGGATTGTCTGACCGATAGCGACCTGGCGTTGTTACTTTTGGACAAGTACAAATTGTTAGCTTAATCCTTCATTCTAGATCTGGTTCTAGCACGTTTGAATTTGCTTTGTGTCAGGCTGTGTCATTGAAATCATCTAGTACCCATTTTGTGCTCAGTCAAATAATCGTCTTCAGCGATTTATCTAGCTAGCTGGTATCTGACATGCTAGCTAGTTGTCATGCTATCGCTAGCTGGCAAACATTGCTAAACTAGTCGCCGGTCGAAATGTGTGATCATAAACGTTGGAATGAGCATGATAAACCTACATGCGTGTGTGACTGAATGATACAAGTTCCCTGGAATCAATGTGCTGACGTGTATTTGCATGCAACATGATGATATATAAGGATCTGGTGTTGTACAGATTACTTGTGAGAGCGAGAATGAGAGTACGGAAATGGTGGACCACTCGTTGGGCGTTACACATGGCTATCGAGTGCCTTAATAAAGTTACTGTCTAGCCGTCCCCAAGTTCGAGTCAGTCTCCTTTATGTAAATGGATCGGGTTGCCTACCCCCGCATTCTTCTCCTCTCACCGCTTGGACAATCCAACCCCGTGGAGCAGGAGAGAACCCTTCCCGGTCACTGAACCCGGACACACCCCCCTCAACCACAAACGGATTCGTCACAACGTGTACTTCAGTCCCGTATAGAGTATGAAAGGTAGAAGATTTGTCATGTTTTATTTCAGAAGGATAAGGTAATGATCTGGGTTGGCATGCACTCATGTTGTTTCAGAGATTTTCTGTCAACTCCTTGCCGCCCTCTTGTTTTATTGCACAAGCTAATCGGTTCTGTGCATGACGACTTTGTGGTCGGATTCTACAAAGGGACTGCCTATTCGAACAGCGACTGTGCATGTAAGCGACGTCCACTCACTTCTTAGCAGAGCAAAAATGAATTGATGCCGGTTAGGGCTAGGATTAGTAGCAGCTGAGCATGTAAGTGACGCCAATTTCCGTGTTAGGTTTCGTTCCTGACATTCAAAGTGCATGCATAAAATGACATAAAGAGACGTCCACACTGAGAAAAATAACTATAATGATAACCAAAACGATTTGAGCATCAACACTGCTGAACGATATCCTTGTGTAAACATGGATGTCCTGCGTTCTAGTGGTGTCAAAGCCCTTTTTTCTCTGCGATATCATCCGCCATGTTGAATGAACGCGAAGCCCTGTAAATTCCTACTGATTTCGATTGGCGGTCAGTTTTTCTAATGTGCATAAAATCGCTCTGAAAGTGACCGCAGCAATGTCGTTTGCCATTATCATTGTTGTTTTTGTTGTAGTTTGGACTTCGCCATCTACGCAAGTTAGACCGATTTTTAAGTCTCCCTTACCTAGTCTGAAGGACATGGTTGATCGAATCATACATTACCTGTCCTGCTTCAGAAAGTTTGCTGGTGTCATTGGCTTGTCAACAAATGCACGTGTAGACAGATTTTACGGCAGTTGTTACAGACAATACCGTTTTTCAACTGCTGGGGAACACCACGAGCGAATCCGGCGAAAACTACATAGTGCTGCTTTAAATTACATTATCTTTTACCAAAACCATTTAAGTGCTAAGTGTGACAAATACCTGAAAATAGAAGAAATTGGAAAGGTGGCAAACATTTTTTCACACGACTGTAAATATTATAGATGGGTATTCGGATGGGCCCTCAGACAAAAGGGAGGAATCTCAAGATTCCTACTTTCTATCTGCAGAAGCCAACTGCTATTAAGAGGCAGTGGTTTTGTTCTCTCATTTTCAGGGATACTGAAACTGACAAGTTCTTATTTACCCAAACAGACACCCAGCTTCCCCACTCCCCAAAATGCCTAACCAGGATAGTACACAAAAGGCAAATGAGAAAAGGAGGGAGGATGCAGCATTTGTTTCCAGAAAGTTCTGCTAACTGAAGGGTAATTCCACGGTGATTGACGTTACATTCAGAGAGGGAACAGGTCCTTTGTTATGGCCTGGTAGAGGAACTTGCACTCCTAAGATGTTCAAATTTTGTGACAAGTATACGAGGGACTAGGTCTACTTTGAGCCAGAAGGAATCTTTGCTGGTGTAATGTATAAGTTAGTAGGATGTGAAATTGTGAGCGTGACTGACGTTACAAAAAAATGGACATTAAGAAAATTCATCAACTTTATTTCAAACTTGTCTTCAAACCATACAGGGTTGACAGTTTTTTTTCATTCAAAGATATAAGGTGACATGCAACTGAAATTCTAGAAATTATTGCCACGTTCCAAATCAAAAGCATTATCAGAATAATTACATAATTATGCGTGACTGAGGTTACGTGACTGACGTTTCAGTTTGACATTTAGAGCTCAAAGTTACAGAGAATGGATTTCTGTTGATAAAACAAGATAAATTGACAAGCAATTGTCTTATTCTAGATATTCATTTACTTTAACAGCTTTATATGGTAATAATGGTACTTCAATGTTTCCTAGACCATGCCAGGTGCAGTGCTGACAATGTGAATACTCGGTCACTTTATTGACACAAATTTAATGAGTGGCGTTCACTAGCCTGACAGGCCTGATATAAAGCTTTAAACAGTTAAAAATAAATAAATTAATTAAAGCTTCTTCTCAACTGATATTGCAACCAACCACCACTGGCTGGCAGGGTCAAAACACAAAATAATGGTGAGGAAAAATAGGCTGAAAAAGAGTTGGGTGAGTTGAAAAGCCCAGTATTCCAACATGAAGTTATTCTGCTGCAGTCCTAATGAACATTACGGATGAGGTGAACCTGACTCATTACTGGACATTTTAAAGGGCCGGGTATTTTTATTTAACTGAAATAATCTTTTCTTGGCTGCTCTGCAGCACAGAGGTTGCCTTGGTGTGCCCGATAAATTTTCCCAGGTGTCATGGTCAACAGTATACATGTACTTTGAGTGTAATAACCTACATCAACTGGAAATAACTTGACAAACTATAGCCAGATGATGAAATATACTTTTACAGATATCTGTGATAAATTATACAGTGCCTGACAAAAGTCTTGTCACTTATCCAAATTGTAGGAACAACAAATAATAACCTGACTTGTAGTTGATCAACTGGAATCAAAAATGGCTTATATGAAAGGCAAAGCCCTCTAGATTATGCGAAATATACCAAAATAGAGTTTTGTGTCATTCATTGAGTTTTATTATTTAATTTGTACAGAGCGGTCAGATTTTGCTTGGACAAAAGTCTTGTCGTATTGAAAAAAAATGTGGAAATTATACATACACTTTATTTTGAATACACAAATATGCCACTATAATATCAGAACAAAGTCATGGTGCCTTGGAAAAAATAATTAATATTGCGTATGACTCCCAAGAGCTTGGAGGACTGCATCCATACGTCTTGGCAATGACTGAAATAACTTGATGATGAAATCATCAGGGATGTGATTTGGGTGAAGTGAAATTATCTGAAAATTTAGCCAGGGGCCCCCAGCTGGGTCCAAGGCAGCGCTCTGGTGGGGGGACAAGAGGGGCAAAGCCCCCCAAAGCTCCTGGGTTTTAGTCATTTTTACTGCCAAAAGTGTACTAGCATTCAATATAATAATAAAAAACAGAATTATTATCCAATGTATATTCAAGCCAACAAACATGCAATCTTTTATTTCTAGGTCAAGTCAAAATTAGTCACAAGCTCCAAGCTTTTAAAGAATTTAATCTGCCACTATTGCACTCACATAAAAGTAAAATAACATTCATTAAATATAGCCAATATATCAATAAAATCATTGAGTTCTTAGTCAACTCCAAAATCATATCACAAAGTCACATGTTCATGGGATTTTATGAATTTAGACTTCCCTAAATGTACTGTGTAATAGCAAAAATGAACAAATAAGAAAATAATCACTGTAGATACACAGAACCAATAAATCTTTTTTCTTTATCCAATCATCTGTAGAAACCATCCATAAGTTCTGTGAGTATTTTCAGCTTCCAATTACTGACTAAAAACACAATCCTGATGGAACTCCTGGAAATATGTATATTAACCTAATTAATAAGCCAAACGGCAACGGAAAACAGTGTCACTAACCAGCCACGTTCGGCTATATTAGGTGTCCAGTGACGCGTTCCATTTACACAAAAAACATAAGTGAAACTAAGAGGAAGGGCTTCCGTCGAGGTCCTGAAGCCCCTTTAATTATCTGACGCGATAGAGAAGTTGCGGTCGTAGTGGTATCGTTAAACTAATATTGCTAAAGGTCATGGATGAGCTGGGCAGCTGATGAAATAACCATTATTTAGCTTTGGAGCTAGACGCCCAGCTGCGTTAGCACTGATAACCCGTGTGTATGCTGGCCACAGTAACCAATTAATTCAGCAATCACCGTCAAAATGTAGGGTGATAATGTTCAAAAATGTGCAAGAGTGAGGTAGGAAAATAAAGGTCCATCAGGTTTGTCGGTAAGGTTACATAATGCAATGTTATGGTTTGACTGGCCATACTACCGTTAATGGGCGCTGGCGAAAGGTGCGTCAAAGAGCTGAGACAGTACCCGCTACGCACTTCGCAGGGGGATACTGATAAACACTGAGCCAACCGCGCAACTTCCCAGCGGTGAACAGCATTTGTCTCAACGAGGTACATAAAGGGATGCAGCAGTGTTCAGCAGAAAATTCGACCACTCACGCCGCTGAAACTTAGGCTACTAGACTGCTTCATCCTCACTCCACTAGCCTAGTGGGCTACACAAAATACAAGTATACTGACTATAAATTATTATTACTATACTATACTACAAGCTATCTGTCGCCTCGAATATCCGCAATATCTCCGCCGTTTGTTTTCCGCAGTGTTGAAACTTGCCGCCGCTGGCACCACCACCCACACAGCATGACATTTGACCGGAAGTGCCTTAGCTGGCTAATTTGAAAATGGAAGTTCTGTAGAACGATCGTGCATAAGGTCAATTCAGTTAGAAGTACTAAAAGTCGGAATGCTGTAGATACGAAATCGGATTTTCATGCTTGAAAAATCTGAGTTTTAATTTTTTAATTTTTGGAGATAAAAAAAGCGGAATTCCGCGAATTAGCGGAAAAATCACATCCCTGAATCATCTGGAATGGCAAAGAAAGCAGTCTTGCAGGACTCCCAGAGTTCATCAAGATTCTATGGTTTCATTTTCCAAGCCTCCTCCTTCATCTTACCCCTGAAATGCTCAATAATTATTCATGTCAGGTGACTGGGTTGGCCAATCCTGGAGTACCTTCACCTTCTTCGCTTTCAGGAACTGCGACATGGAGGCAGAAGAATGAGAAGGAGCAGCAGTATAAGTAGGGCAGCATGAACTTCTTGATATTTCAGGCTGTTGATGTTGCCATCCACTCTGCAGATCTTTCTCACACCCCCATACTGGATGTAACAACAAACCATGATTTTTCCTCCACCAAACATGATTGTTTTCTGGGAGAATCTTGGGTCCATGAGGGTTCCAACAGGTCTTGTACGGCGACTGGGATGCAGTTCAATGGATGATTCACCAGAAAAATAAACTTTCAGCCACTTTTCCAGTATCAGTCCTTTCTGCGAGCTGTGGGCCTTGGCAAATGCAATGCAGGTTTTATGTTTTCCGTTTAATGCAGGCTTCTGTGTACTAATTCGGCTATGAAAACCACTTTGAGAGAGAATTTGACAAACTCTTCTTGTAGATACCGGGATTTTTGGTGACATTTCCTCATGTAGCTTCGCTGTAGTTGAAGAAGGGCTGGCCTTGTACAGTTGAAGCAACAAACGGTCCTTTCAAACAGTTGTCATACCGGGGTCTGTCTGACCTTCGCTTGCCATGAACGTCACCAGTTTCTTCAAATCTTTTTCTCATCCCCTCCACTTGACATTTGGATACATTAAAGATGTCTGCCACCTCAGCAGCAGACTCAGTCTTCAGGCTCTTGATGATCAGCACTTTGGTCTGTGGATGAATCTTTGGTATGTTGTCAGAGGTCTAGTTGCACCTCATATGAAAGTCTGGTGTGCTGGGGTTATTTCTATACACATCTGGGAACGTGTTAATTACAGTATTTGTCATAGGTTAAACTCTAATCTGCGATTTGTTGCATCATTTGAAGAGACGACAAGACTTTTGTCCCAGCAAAAACAGATGTTATGGGCTTAGCCAAGCTGTGAACATCAGAGCACTTTTGACGGTTTCATTTTGCACCAAATTATTAATGTGAAAGCCCTTGACATTAAAATGGACCATTTATTGTAACAATTGATTGGTTAGAAATAAAGTTATATGCTATTTTTAGTTACTACGTCCTTATGCGACAAGACTTTTGTCAGGCACTGTACAGTACTTTTCAACCTGCTTATCAATGGAGGTAGATTTAAGCGATTCTTCTGCAGTCTCCTGTTTCTTTCGAAAAAGCCAGGATGAGGAAATGCATCATTAGAAAATCATGAATATTCATGTTGATGCTGCTGCCATCTGATGATAATCATCTAGTTAACTTGTGACTGACGCAAGTGTGACTGACGTTACCAACTTTATTGCACTCTCAAAACTGATACATGATAACAACAAATGGATTGTGTTTTTGGTTAATGCTGACTAACTCTAACAAATGTGTGAATAATAGTTTGGAATATTCAAAGATTTTTTTACAGCACTATGCACATTTGTTTTTTGTGACTGACGTTACAGCCCTGAAACTACTTTCTTTGAAATGAATTTTTAGCTCCCGCCGCTCGCGGTGCAGGAGCTATGGTATCGGGCTCCATGCGTGCGTCCGTCAACACATTTTCCTTTATCTCATCAACTATTTCAGTTACAGCCTCCTAATTTTTACTGGACATGCGTCTCAAAGGCCTACAAATGCCGTGCCTGAAGGTGACCTTGGCCTATTTTTTCAAGGTCACTGCCCTATACATATCACCAAAAATTTTGACATTTTGCTTTATCTCATCAACTATTTCAGTTACAGGCTCCCAATTTTTACTGGACATGCATCTCAAAGTCCTACAAATGACGTGCCTAAAGGTGACCTTGGCCTATTTTTTCAAGGTAGCTGGCCTAAATATATCACCAAGAACTTCTATAATTTGCTTTATCTTATCAACATTTTCAGTTACAGGCTCCTAATTAACTCCCGCCACCGGAGTGGCACAGGAGCTATGGTATCGGGCTCCATCCATCCGTGCGTCCGTCCATGCGTGCGTCTGTCAACAAAAACTTTGACATTTTGTTTATCTTAACGGCAGGAGCTTCTGGGGCCGCCAGTGCCCTATATTAATTTTGAACAAGCCATTTTCTGCTGTTGTCAGTGTGGACACTGGTATTACAAAACTGAGGCAGAGCATAAGAAATAATTTTAGATGCTAGGTATTAAGTGAGACCAATTCATGCACATTTTGAAGGTGGAAAAACATGAAAAAGCATGTCCTCTTCGATGCACCATAACCATCTTCACCACATTATCCCAACCAAATCAACTTTTGTTCTACAAAGTTGAACATCTGTTCTGTTCATTTCAAGCACTGTTTTCCCCAATTTCTGGAAAAAATGTTTTGGCCTCTGAGCCTCTGCAAAATGGAATTGCCCTTAAGAATGAAATCCATTTAAATCCACATCTTTCAGTTGAATAGACTGTGAAAGCCACGGCAATAATCCCTAATGCACACAATTGAATGGAATGACTTCTGCAGTTATTACATTAATCCCTTACTTGACGAGGAAAGGCCCCTGGGATGCCCTGAAAAAAATTCCCAAGAAAATATTTGCAGCTTGGAAGAGAGAATAAGAGAAAGTTTTTGGGTTCAAAGCTTTGTTCAAGGGCCCCCACGGCACACTTCTTCATTTTCAAGCAAGAATCCAACCTCATCCCTACAAGTCAGCATTCCTACCTGCCCACAAGGTGCTTGAACCAGCAACTCTATAATTGCATGTACAGCACCCTCACCGCACCTGATGTCATACGCCATTAGGGGTATTCTGTGTCAAGTCACCTAAGACACAAGGTTTTGACACCCACCATATGAGATTTTGCTAAAACTACATCAGATGGTGTACACCGTAGAAATTAGTGTTCTTTTAAAATTTGTAGTAAAAAATGTTTAATGGTTTCATAAATAACAGTTGATTCATATGGGCAAAGTCCACCATTTTGACTACAGATTTTTTTTAATGCTCCATAATTTTACGACTCTGATTCAGACCAGCTTATGCAGTATTGAGGAACTAGGAATCCAAAAAGACCACAAACACCCCTCATTAACCCTGTGTCAGACCCAGGTGATTTGACACAAAATGAACAATTTTGTTAACCACATACAGCAGTACAAGAGTTTACAGCAGAATTGAACTTGCCTCTGTCTTGATGGCCAAGGTTTGAACTAGGGTGTGCAATCATACAAGGTCTTGATCAAATAATATACCGATTCATGGGTAAGACCCAAAATTTCCACCTTCCGATTTCCTTCAATAAATTGCAAAACCCCCCTCAACCCCCCCAAGTGAAAGTTGCATGAAAAAGCTGAGCACAAAACATTTGTCATTCATCTTACCTATGTAATGCACTACACACGTCTGTCCTTTCTTAGGAAATGTCCTCCCTGTTTAAAAAGAAAACGATCACAGTCAAAAATATTGCTCAGCATGGACATTCCTCGTTGGACAGGTACGTATACATTACTTTGGTAGTACTATAGTGAAAATTTTATCCCCTTATAAAGTCAGATAATGCTAGAAGCAATGCGAAAAAAGCAATGCTTCCCAGAACAACCGGATATACAGCGTCCGAGGAGAAGTAATACCACAGATTTTAAACCTTTCATGCCAGATTATGGAAATTAAAGTACTATGCTCATGGACTCCACAGCCGGAATACAAATATGCCAATGATGTGAGAGAGTTTTGACTCATTGCTACATTCATTCATGGGTGAATTTTGCTTACTGTAAATAATTTTTGCTTTAATGCGCACAATTAATGTATAACTGTAAAGCAGTGCTTCAATCCTGGGATAAAAGGTCAGTTGACCAATAGCAAGGACAGATTTCAATCATTGAAATCTATCCAGCCACTAACTCTTTCACGCCTGCATATGGAAATTTCTGTATTGCGCTAATTGACTCCTCCCCCTGAATACAGATTTTTCCATGTTTTTGGATTGCCTTGGGGCCCTCAACCTTATCCAGGAAGGGCAAATGTGGGTGCAGGCTTTCACTCCAACTAAGCAGTTGCACACCAGATTCTACTAATCAAGGTCTTCAGCAAAGATTCATATTCAAACTGATCATTGTATCTCTGAATATTTGCTCTCGATATTTAAAATCTCTGGCATTTTGCTGTAAATAAATGCATTCACCTTGTGCAGAAATGTATAAGTGCAGAGCTCAGATCAAGAGTACCCAAGTGCTACATTTCGGGTAAAATTTCAAACTGAAGGATAGACCTTGGAAATACTATCATGAGAATCTTCAAACATTGGCAAACATTCTCCAATAGTACCAGACCTTAAGACATCCCCTTCTTGCAATTATAGATCAACAAACTTCACTTCGTCACAAAATGTAATATACGTAACTCGGTGTCCACTCTGTGCAGTCATCTATTGACAACTGAAGACACAATTTCCTCCATATGCGATCTAACAGCAATAAAATCATGGGCTAAATTCAGTACAGTGGCGGAGCCAGAACTGAGAATTGGGATGCACAAAACATCCGTTTAAAACAATTATTAGTCCTGACCTGTTCTCAGCCATTTTCATTATTAACAAAAGGTTCACTCCGAGAGCACTCCACACTTAACAGGTGCTGCTTGTTCTCCCTGATTAGGTAAGACGACAATCATTCATCTGGACGCATATTTGCTGTATTTAAATCAACGTTATTCAAAATTGCATGTCTGTCGACTCTCAAAACAAATAGCTTGGGTCGCACGCTTTTTATAGCCTAACTGCCGAGTGCCACTTTTTTTTTTTTTTTTTAAATAAACCCACGCAATACCGAGAGTGAAAGGCGATATTAATTGGAACGTGGACCAGTTCAATCAACGCGAAGCATTGGCCTATTAATAAGCAAATTATTTTTCTGTACTGAATTTAGCCCATGATTTCATCACTATTAGATCGCATATGGAGAGAAACCGTGTCTTCAGTTGCCAATTACGATAATTGGAAAACGTGTCAAAAAAGGAAAATGATTGAGAACTAGCCAGGACTAATTGTTGTCATAAAGGGATGTGTCTGTGCCCCCCCAATTCCCAGTTCTAGCTCCGCCACTGCTGAAAAGTGAAATAAACTTACCTTAGACTTAACAGTGGTCACAAAACCACAAAACAAATGCCTATTGTTGACAGACTTTACTGGAACTGCCGACTGTGGCATTGGCGAACGTACATAACGCAGACTTACATGGACGGACACGATACATCTTTCACTCACAGTGGACTTGCATTGGGGAATCACCGGTGGAAGGATACGCGTTTAGTTTCGCCCACGAAGGCAGTTGTATTTAAGAGCGCAACAATAGTATGAAAACTGTAGTTCACGACAAGAGCCTGAGGTGTACGTACATAACGGCCGGACACAAAATTTAGGGTTGACATATTTTGGTCTAGATAAGCATATTTTGTTCCTTTGAGCCCCCAAAATGATATTTACAGCATTGCTTGGAAATAATTCATTGGATATAGCCCACTTTTGTCTATCAGTTTATTTTTTTCACGGGATTATGTTCAACAAAATTTACATCGGAAGCCGGGCACGAAGGTAATGTATGTTTCACTTCAGTTCATACGACAGTGACAAATATTTTGCGCCGAGGACAAGAAAACACATGGAGACCAATATAAGATACCATTTTTTAATTTTCATGAAAAAAAACGAGACAGAAACATCTGCAAAATACCTTAAATTTCACAACAAAAGTACACATACTTCTCATGTAACATTTCAATGTCCACATTTGGGCATTTTTTTCAAGATAAAGCTGAGCTAGAGCCAAATAAAAACACGAAAAGCCTTAAGTTATGCTTCTTCACACTATATATGTCAAAGAATAGGCGATAGTACAAATTGGTGAGACAACATTTTCAAACGCCACTCAAAGAAAGTTGAGGATGGTACAGGCCGGGTACCCTTGATCTGATCAGTGCACATAAACAAAAATCAATTTTACTATTTCATACCATGAAATGCTATAGTTAATTCAGAATTTAGTAAAACTATTTGAATTGTATATGCGTGGTCTTAATTAACTTGGGCAGAGCAGTCATGTTTGGTTTTGTACAAGCTGGGTATGAAAGGATTAAGCCTGGCTTCTTGTTGAAATCATTGGTAAAGGCATAACATTACTCCCAGTATGCACAAGACTACACATCTCAATTAGCAGAAAGTGAGAGAGGGAAAGGGAGTGAAAAATGTGTGTAGAGAGAGAAGAAAGAGATTGAAGGGAGAGAGCGTGTTTTAAAGCCCACGTTAATTCACAACTCCATCATTTACATTTCTTCTCTTATTCATAGTCAACATTGAGCATACATTTCAAATTGATTCATTTCTGTCATCTGCACTTAAAGGTAACCAATTTGTTCCTTATCCTCAACTGTTTTCTGCATGATTTGCCAGGCTGTTCCAATTAAAAGATTTGTGTGCAAGTTTTAATGCCATCCTTGACCACTTACAAGGAAAAATTCCGAAGGAAAGCAATCACTCGACTCCCCCCCGACTTAAAAAAAGTGGGCCAATGAGGAAAAAACTGGGCCAACTGGGTACACCTGGTAAAATGCCATTTATATCAAGTTTTTAAACAGTACCTTGGCTGGCTCACTTATTCATATGTACATTCAGTTTTTACACCTTATTGACAAAACTAAGACATGAATGACAGTTTGAGTTTAAATTTTCAATAAAAAACCTTCACAGTCTCTGCCAATCATAACAATTATAAAGTAAATGACAAAATAGCACATAAAATAATAGTTCCTAACGCCTGATTTGGTCCATAGCTTAAAGCCCGCCTCCAAACCAAAGTCCTACTGCTAAAGTTGTAAGTACGGATACTTCACCAGGCAGTGAAGCCATTCTTTTCATAGGTGTACGTTCAGCAGCGCGCAGACACTCACAATTTCACCTACATTTCATTTTATTCATTCAAACGAGTTCTGAGCCATGTATCGTTTTTTAAAACCTATTAGCAAGCCGTGTGCTGCTTCAACCTCAAGCGATGCAGAGATGCCAAATCTCGTGCGTTCGGTGTGAGTCTCTCGCCTCTTAGTGGCATTCACGTACCTGTGCCGTAGTCAGCAATTATTCAATCAATGCGCACTGAAGAAATTCAGTTGCGGAATTTAAGTCATTATGCATTAAATAAATCAGTTTCACGTGCATTACGATGGATTTCCCCACTAGTGACACGGAAATCGATTATGACTCGGGAATTCTCACGCTTGTCTTTACTGAAGGATTGAAAGCAATGGAATTGCATAAAGACGTTTCAAATGGTCTTATTTCATTTAAATAATTTAAACGATCATGAAACACATGCATTGTTTCCAATCCCAGTAAAGAGAAGCACGAGAAGTCCGGAGTCGCTTTCCATGTTACTTGTGGTGAGGTCCACCTTTACGCAAGTGAAACTGAAACTTCAATTCACAAGGATTTTAATTCTGCATGAGAATCCCGTTAATACGTTAATAAGCGTTCATTGAATAATTGTGGACTACGTTGAATAAGCCTAAAAAATGCATGAGACCTACCCCGAATGCGTGAGACTTGGCATCTCTGGCGATGCCATAGCTTGCACACCAGAAGCTATGACTATGGCTATGGCTCCAGTACCCTCCACAAGCACTGACCCAAACCAGTTCCCTCTCTCTGCTGCCTCAGCCCTACCTCACGCGGTTAGGAACTTGAATGGCGATGCTCCATCCCAGCCAATATTAGCTAGCTACCCAAAGCGTGCATTCGGTGATTTATGGTGATCATTCAATCCAGCCTTGTGTCGTACACGACCGTGGCTGGAGTACTCAGTTCAGCGGGATGCGTGCTTTTGCTTTCCCTGCAGGAAATATGTTACTGCCGGTGAGAGGGATGCTGTTTTTACCTCGCGTGGTTTTACCAACAAGAAAGCAGCACTCGAGCGTGACAGGAGGTTACAGAAACATGCATCCAGCCGCATTCATATACAGGCATATAGGCTATAGAAGTCTGTTGCTGCCGACATTTTGACAACAATCTTCGCAGTAGGTTTATAAATTGCTTGAATAAATGCACGGAAGTTTGTTATAGACGATGTTTTCATATCAATCTATGCACTAGAACAAAGGATTCGCGCCATATCATAATGTACTGCGCAGTTGCTGGCGCAATGAAATCTTCGTTTAGCGCCAAGTCTGTCAAACTTGCGAGATCCCGCAAATTACGCGTCCTAGAATCATCACTGTATATTTATCCTGGCCTTGCAATCGATCTTCTTCCTGGCCTTTTCGAGCACTTTTACGGGCCGAATCAGTCAGATATTGCTTTGGCCGCGGCATTTTGCTATCGGGCAACTTCTCTTCATTTCTGCGTCCACCGCGCACATCCGCTTTCACGTCACATCATTGTTGCATACTCATGAATACTAATGAGGCATTTCAAATGGCGCGGGAAGTTTTTGCGGGTCACAAAAACTATTTTCATGTTCAATATTCGGGGGATTGCAAGCGTTCTCAGAGAAAACATTTATTTATTCCTGTTTGTTTCGGTCATATCTATTAAATTATATCACAAAAAAGATCAGATTGGTTATTTTTGCTGAAGTGGAATGTGTGCCTTTTCTTAACTTTTATAAATTTGCAAACAATCATGATTCCAACCCTCACCCCTCTGGTTTTGTACCAAAATGGCTAGCAAGTTTGACTAGATCAAACAATAAAAATTTAATGACCGACCTTTTTCGTTTTGTGGCTTTTACAGAAGAAAACCCAAGCATAAAGGTCTGTTAAAATCTCAAAAAATACTCCCAGCAAAATGTCCTAATCCCAAAATAAAGCTAACAACCTAATGCCCTGTGAAAGACAGTGAAAAATTATTTATCTTTTTTTTGACAGAAAGAACAGCCATCAGACACAGAGGGATTCAAAATGGACAAAAAATGTATTTACAGCAATGATACCAAGTTAACCCCTTCAATGGAGACCAACATTTTTGGTCAATGGTGGCTTGGAAAATATGGTCCAAACTGGCACTGCCTCTGACTCAACCCCAAAATGAGCCCTCTGCAGAGTGTGCTTTCTGTCCTTTAATGGGGAACTGAATATACACACACACACACACACACACACACACACACAAAACACTACTGCTCAAAAGTTTGGGATCACTTGGAAATTTTCTTGTTTTCCATGGAAACACACATTAAATTAGTATGAATAGGAAATATAGCAAATGAACAGAACATGCTGACATTGTCTGAGTTAGAAATAATGATTTTAATGGAAAATGATGAATATGTACTTCAAACTTTGCCTTCATCAAAAAAAAAAAAAAAAACCACCTTCACTGTTGATACTGACAGGACGGGTTTGACGGGAACTATTTAGCGCAGCTGCTAGTTGACAACCTGTGAGGCGTCTTTGTCTTAAACTACACACTCTCAGACATTTGTCTTCTTGCACAGTTGTGCATCAGGGCCTCCCACTCCTTTTTTCCGTCCTTGTTAGTGCCAGTTTGTGCTGCTCTCTGAAGGGAGTAGCTGACAGCATGGTAAGAGATTTTAAGTTTTCAATTTCTCGCACTGAATAGCCTTCTTTTCTAAGCACAACAATAGACTGATGGGTCTCTAAAGGAAGTTCTTACTTCTGGCCATTTTGAGCCTGTAAACAAACAAACAACTGCTGATGCTTCAGGTACTAAACCAACCTCAAGAATGTCATGCTCCCTTTTGCGCTCCCTTATTAGTTCAACGGTTTTCAGCTGTGCAACACATTTGCAGAAGGGTTTTCTAATAATCAATTAGCCTTATAAAATGCTTAACTTGGATTAGCAGCCATACCAGGAGATTGATGCAGAGGACTGACAGTTGCTGATAATAGGCCTCTGTGCAAAAATGTACATCATTCTTTGAAAATCATCTGATTAATTTTAATTGTTTGTGAAATGGATAAAAATGTTTGTGAAATGGAAAAAAATGTTTGTGAAATGCATGAAAATGTATTTTTCTTTGGAAAATGAAGAAATTTGCAAGTGATCCCAAACTTTTGAGCGGTAGTGTAAGCGTACAGTGGGCTCCAAAATTACTAACACCCCTAACTGGCAATGCACAAATTGTACTTCAATAAATTCTAAAAATATATATATATATATTTTTATGAAGAAACTCTAGATAACAACCCGCGAGAAATACTGTGCAATATTACTGTCCCAATGGAACCAACCAAAATCATTTACTGATTTAATTTGTGCTTGTTAATTGAAAAGTAAGATTTGGACCACAGAATCTTTAATATAAATACATTGTACATCTTTTGTGCACTAGTCATTTCAAATTGAAATCAGCTGTTACAAATTTATTCGCACTTTAATCACTGCAAATCTCAATCATCTCAGAATTAATTTATCTGCAGCCATCCACAGCGATGACGGCACAGGAAGCATCAAGCCAGCGGCACAGAACACACTGTCAATGCCGCTGGACTAAGTGATTCGTAATTGTCAGGGTTCCCGCTGCCACTCGTCATTTTCGTCAATGACGAATATAATCTATCACTGACAAGAAGAAAATTATAAGCAGTAGTCACAGTGGCAAAAGTAATTGCCTTATGACAAATAAAAGTTTGGTGACAAACAGTGGTGTCATCTGCCCAGGACATTTGAGGCTGTAGCCCTGAAGATTTTTTTCCTTTGCACCGCATAATTCTTCACTTAGGGCAGTTTGTCAACACGTGGCCACAGGTCAGTAAAACGAGACGGTAAGGTCTTATTTTTTAACAACAATGAACAAAGGCAAGAAAGACAAGAAATCCTGCGTGACAGATGTTACGTGATGGGCGTTAAATTTTGCCCACTTTTATTTTATTTAACCCATATTTTACCAGGTAGTCCCATTGAGATCAATGATCTCTTTTTCAAGGGAGACCTAGCCAAAATGGCAACATAGGGTATTACAGACAACATGACAATAACAGGAAAACATACAATGTACACACCAAGATGTAGACAACTTCAAGCACCGATGGTCGTAAAAAGATATTCATTTAACAGTGGACTTACATTAAATAACTACGGGCATAAACAAGTACAACCAATTTATTCACCATTGTCCTAATAAGAAATTTAAAATCAGACAAAGAAACTAATTCCCTTAGTTGTGATGAAATGAAAAATGAAAATTTTGTGCTGAAAAAGTCAATAAAGTCCAGTGGAATGATGAAATAAGCACATCTATGTACAGTATGACTGTAGGATATAAGAGCATTGTGACTTGGTTTTGGTTGTGTGCATCAATTACACTGCATCTTGCATCTTGCAGTTAACATCATAATGAAATAGTTTTATTCAGGATTAACTTTAATCAATCAAACTCAACAGCTGTCCGCTTCAGGTGTAGAGCAATCAATGCACTATTGAAGGTGTTTATATCCTTACTCTGTTGAAACAATCCTGTTTCTTTAACTGTAAACTGATGACTGTGCAAACTCAATCCTCTTATTTAATACATTGCTTTCTCACTAGAGAACTGGAGAAACAATTCTGAGTGATGATCACTAACTCAACTCTGGACTGTAAGATTGTAAGTCACAAAACTAGCGTTAAAACTTGCAGTGAATGACAAATTACACGGGCTAAATTATGTATTCTGACTCTGACAAGCAGATGTCTAGGAATGAAAATAAACTAACAGGATAGATTATCGATCGAAAAAAAAAAGACAAAAGTCAACACAGAGATCGGCATTTTCATCTTTTTGATCATAACAGTAAAAATTACACAAATAGCTTATTGCAAAATGCGTAGAGGATCTCCAATTGGTGAGCCTGAGATATCAAATTCATGCAATGAGAGTAGTAATTTTCATTTATTCTGAGCCTTTGGTACACTTCAGTTTCAGAAATTTGATATCTCTTGCTCATGAATTTTAGATTCTATTTATCCCATAAATTTCAGCATCATACTACTTAGAAAACGGAAAAATAGCGCTGGCTTCTAGTTGGCAGTCTATTCAAGTCAATGGGATGAGTAATTTGCCAGCTAAAATGCAAACGCTTTTAGATATTAAATTAACAAATTCAAGTGTTTACAGTAAAAGTTAAGTGTGACTCCTTACTGGCCAAAAATATGAGAATGCTAGCTACGAATTATTCATCCCATTGAATTGAATAGACCGTCACCTAGAGGCAAACGCCAGCAATGGCGAACGTTTCCAGAGGAATTAGCTTTGCGAACAAACTAGTTGATGTTTGCCAATAATCGGAATCTATTTAGCGGCATGAGAAAGCTGTGTTAAATGTGTGTGATACCAAACTTGTATCTAATGGGTTGATTTTTTATCATTTATGGGATAAACATCATTATGCAGGCTTGTGATTGGGCAAGTGTGAAAAAGTCCAAAAAACAGCCGGGGGTCTGGGCAGTCCCACCTTAACCTGCCGTTAGGCCCTGGGGCTGAGAGGCTTTACAGGTCCCCCCCTAGCTGTGTGTATCTGGAGCGCAAAACGTATTAGTTTCCCTTTCTGAGCCGGAAAACACCACAATATGCATATTAACAGATGACCAATTTACTCAGGCCCATACTATAAGCCCAAATGTCAGTCTAAGACTGAACACTTTTTTTATAACAACCACACACAGCGACTCATAAGTGAAAGAGTAAACCGTTTGATTATACAATCAAGACGCATGAAAGTTTTATTCCACTCAGTAACATATAAACAACAAATCAGTTTATGAAAATTGCCATTTCCGTTTAAAAAAAGATAAAATTCCACTTACGATTTAATTTGGGTTTTTAAACTGTATTTCTTTTCAATTATTAGTGTATTTTTTTACAGTAAAATGAGCCCATCAATGAGAAAGAAATGAAAATCGCAACTCGAGTCTCATAAATATGGTATCTTGGGCTCCTATTTGAGATTCAATTTATCCCTTAAATGTCAGTGAATGAAATACAGCGTAGGCTTCTAGTTGGCGGTCTGTTCAAGTCAATGCGATGAATAATTTGCTAGCTAGCATGCTAACGCTTTTCGAAAATGAATTAATAAATGAAAGTTTTTACGTCAACTGTTACACGTTTAACTTATTACTCTAATGGGGAAAAGCGTTTGCATGTTAGCTAGCGAAGTATTCATCACATTGACTTGAACAGACCGCCAATTAGAAACGGTAACCAGCAAGACTGGTAGCCTTACCGTGGCGTAGATATTGCCTGAAGTTACACTACTGTATGGCAGTAGAAAGTTCCTTCTGTGCCGGGAATAAATGGGGAGGGCAGCAAGGTACTCTGCCAGCTGTGCAAATACGACGGCAGTCTTTAATCTTAAATTAAGGCTGTTACCAGCTAAAGGGTATTTGGACTCCTGTCTCTGGCACATGTCTATAAGTTTTTAGCTAAGGAGGTTTGGCATGGTCTTCAGAGGAAAAAGGCTCTGTTGCAAGAAAAAAGCTCTCTTAATCTCAGATTACGAAAAAAAAAAAATCGAAATCTATAGACGTCTTGAACGGATCACAACTGGAGGTGGGGACACAAAAAAAAAAAAGTTCTCATGAAGGTGTCCCACCCTATTATGCCAGTTCTGTACATCTTACCAAAAATACATATGAGTCTGGAAAACCCACCAGGCAGACAAATTGTTTCCGCCATTGGCTCCTTAACTGAAAAAATTTCCAGTTTTGTTGATTTTTTTATAAAACCCTTTGTCACATCTCTTCCATCTTTTGTGTGTGACTCTATGGATATTAGGGGTGGGACTTGTAAACGTGTACACGGTTAGTCAATCATAAATGTTTCTAAAAAAACACTAACTGTGTACACGCACTCATCGGCTGCATCCAAAAAGTTTAAAAAATTACGTTCTATCGTCTAATTCCTAACCTTTTTTCTTTAACCTGTGTAAAACGTCATGAGGTCAAGGAAAGGTGTAAAGGGGACTCTTTCACAGCTTAGGAAGAGAACCGCGCTAATAAGAGAATCCGAATGCACTTACACTAGGCACAATGCACCCGTCTCCTGCCCATCATGTTTGTTTGTTTTCGTGATTGGCCGGATGGACAGTCATCGCGGAATTGCAAGATATCATTTCCGCCTTTCTTTTCGAAAAGTATGCTTCAGTGTACCCTATGCTAAAGGTGATAAATTAGGAAGCACTGTAGCACCTTTCCATTTAAATAATCCGAACACTCTTATCATGACTGCCACGTAAATACCTCCAGATCGTTTTCTAGGAGTTAGGAACTTTCCTAAGCAAAAAAGACTATTCGGACGCAGCCATCGTCTGCACGCTCAATTCCTCTTTATGTTGCTTTAAAACACGATTGGTTAATAGCTCATTATTTTTATCTCACATATTGTTCACTGTGTCTTTTTTACATTTTTGGTGGACGTTCTGTCGGCCGACTATATTTGCATGCACAATGTCATCCTCGCGTCTGCTCGTTATAAGAAAAGCATATTCATTTTGTTATTTGAATGAGAACATGTAAAATGCAGTTTACATTTCTTTTTGTTTTAGCTTTGTGGATATAAAAAGTGTTTCTCAATTGAGTTTTACTTTATCAGCTGCTTTTCCTCCTCAATTACAATTCACTTTAATGACGCCATGAAACGTAACGATAGTGAGACGCAGCTTCCGCTGTGAGTGAGGGTTGCAGTTCGCTGTTTAAGTTTACAAATCAAATTGTACAAAAACAAGGTACAATAATAAGGACAATGACAAAAAAGCAGAGCTAAACTGTTAGAATTCATTCATGTCCATGTTCTTGCTTGTCAAAATGATGATTTTTGTTTATGGTTAATTCATTTACAATGGTGAAAGGGCCTAAAATCATTCATTTAGTTGTGATTTTATGCCTATGATGTAGGCCGCAATTTTGTATTGGAGTAACCTACAAATTCACTGTTACCGTCTATTGATTTAAAGGGGAATGGAAACATCAGGAAACTGCAAGCCCAATAGACTTATCTAGTTGAAACATATAATTTTGTTAAATAAGACCTCTTAGTATAATATATCATGGCCATTAGAGTGGTTTGAAAATACTGCTACAGCCACTTGGCCTTTCCTGGCTGCGGCCATTTTAATCACTGGTCTGCAGGACCTCATTGGATGTAAAGGCACACAGCACAAAAAATGGGTGATGCACAGGGCCGGATCCAGAACTTAAAATTCGGGGGCAAAACAATCCCTTTATTGACAACAATTAGCCCTAGCTAGTTCTCAATCATTTTCCTTTATTAACACATTTTCCAATTATAGTAATAATTATTTAGAAATTGAAGACACGGCTTTTTTTTCCAGCAAGAGCAGCATTTCAGAGCTCTTCAGCGAATGAAGGTAATTTCGGAGACAAGTACGTGGTGTCGTCCATTTACGTTTTCCAATTGGACAGCTGTCTATTTTTTTATATAGCAAGTTGTATTGACCGTGCTGCAAAAACAGGTGTACGCAGACTGTTATAAAGTGACTGAATTTCACAATTAAATTAACGCATTGTGTCCTTGTTTTTTCGACTGTAAGTAGAGTCCTGCCCACATTTAACTGTGGTTTACAGTTAACATACACGGAACCTATGTTACAAACTGATTGTAAAATTACAGTTGAAATAACTTGCAAAAAAGGTGCTAGTTAAATTAACTGGCAAATAAGGTGCCAGTTTGTAACAGAGCAGCCTACTTGTCACCAAAATTACCTTCATTCAAGACACGCTTTTTTCCAGCGAGAGCGGGATTTCAGAACTGTTCAACGAATTAACTGTTCCCTCGAGTGCCCGAGGGAGAACCTGGCTGTATTACGAACAATCCCAGCTTCCAACGTGTTTGCTTGGACATTGAGGTGCTGGACGTGGCATTGCTTAAGATGAAGGATGTCAGAGCGGAGACACTGAATCGACCAGTTGACCTACTATGAACTCTTGTACAATTTGAAGCAATAAAATGCATAAATTGTTAAAATGAGCTGTATTCATGAACCAGTCACTGAAGACACAGCCGGTACCATGCCACAGTACGATTGTACCCTCTCCCCTCGCCGGTCAGCTTTCAGACTAGTAAAATTGTAACATCATAGCGCGTTGCAGGATGCACCTCGGTGGTTTTAAATGGGGAACGATTTTAAAAGGAGGCGCCAACATATTTCGAGGGGTTTTATTATTGAGAAGGGGGTTTAGAATATTAATATTAAATATTAATATCGCGAATGCGTATGCTGCGACAGTACGACTGCGTGTGCCCAAGCAACCGGGTGTCATCAGTAACATGGATTACCATGTTTAGCAGTACAGTACCAAATTTCATCCCAATTTCTTCTTGAATCTTCTATGATGATATTCCTCTTTCATGAAGCAATAATTTCCAATCCTTGGGATGCTTATCTCTTGAGCCACAGAACATTGGCATTAGCCCTGGTGCATTCTGCAATATTTGGTGCTGGACTCAAAAACGTGTCTTATTGCGCCAGAGGAATAGCATGGCATGATGATTTTATATAAAAACCCAAGAAATACAATAGCATTTTACCCTGGGCATGTTTTATTTTCTCTTAGTGTGTGCAGTGTGGGCATTACTTCTGGTGTTGTCCATGTTCATCAAGCCAGTACTGAGCTTTTAAGGGGGCTATCCCTCAGCCCCGTTACATCCACTGACGTAACCGGAAGTCGTGGGCCTGATAAAACGGCTAATGGCGCAGTCCGTGGCTTTAAAGCGGGATTTTAAAAACGTATTTATGCCGTATCTATGTATTGCTATAAGGGTCAACGCAGATTTTTAAAGCCAGGAAGGTATTACCAACTCAAGTAATATAACTTATAAAAACGTTTATGCGTTATTGGAATGGTGACAGTGCCCTCTAACGGTTGTATAGTAGGGATGTAATGGTAAGGCCAATTTCGCGGTTATCGCGGTGACAGGAGTGTCCCGGTATCGTCATGGACATGTGACGGTTTCAGACCATGGGTCTTCCCGGCAAAAACAACTTTTATTCAGCCGCAGTGGAGCAGAGACGAGGAAAATGAGAACTACAGTTCCCATCGACCCTTGCGCGCCCATCATTCTTCACGGTCCACTCGATCTAACAGCGCGAAAATAGCAGAGGCGGATACCGAGAGTGGCATTGGCGAGGGAGCACTTCGCGAAGTATTTGAGATTGTGGATGCTCCAGCCGCGTTTATATCTGAATTATCGAGATAATTTTCTGCGCAATAACAACTCTACAACAAGGCGAGCGGACGGGCTTGCTCTTTTTGCTTTCAACGTTTCAAGCCTAATGCGGCCTTAAGTCTTAAAATGCTTCCGGAAAATAACTTCACTGAGTTTAGTCAGCGACGCGTTCAACTAAGCAACGTCAAGGTCTGCAAAATTATTACCCTCTAACCAGCGCTAGCTCTCACCTTGTTCCAATTTACTTTGCTCAGTTGGCGACCAGGCACTTGATTGGCACAATTATTAATTTGAATCGTTTATTTTTATGGCTCTTGGCAGTCGCATTTTGAGATTTAAAAGACAAGGAAAACAGCGCAGACTGGCCTGAGTGCGTTTGCCGGATTATTTCTATTGGCTTACATTTACGATTTGATGTGAATACGAAAACAACCCCTACGATAAGCTTGATGAAATGTTTTCCTCATTGCATCGGCCTATATCTTTATATTTTTGAAAACCAGGGCCATCTTTAAATTCATTTATTTTTATTGGTTATTGGCACCCTTTCAATCTAACACGGAAGCCTAGTTCAGTCTGTCCACTTCTCATTATGGTTTGTTAATCATTATAGGCTACGTATCGGTTGTGATCAGTCAGTTGGCTAAATAAATTGCTTGATTTTTAGGTCGGCAAAGTACTCAGGAATAGATTTGGGGCTAGGCTAATTATGCCAAGGTGATGGCAGTTGTTCAACCTCGCTGGTAATTAGCTGACTTAAAAGCACCATTTTCTTGCCGGAAGCATTTCAAACGGCCTCTGATGTTCGATAGCTATTTGTTCAAGACCGCAGACATTGTTTAGAGAGGACCCAATTTTACAATATAATATGGGCGTAGCCGTGTGACTTGTTTTGAAAGTACACTGTTTGAGTTCATTTGAGTTTTTAAGAGCTAAAATACCAACGTGAAACTTTATGTTATTGCAGAATCTGATTATTTTTTCCCTTGTTAACGGAAAACATTGGATATTCCTGATTCATACTGGACTTTTTTTGCACTTTAACACCTTGCATCTTCAACGTAAATGGGCAGTAGCATTGAGAATATTTATATTTTCAAGGTCCAGCTGGTGCAATTTTTTATGTTATTTTATAAATGGGTCTTAGGTCCCCCCAACCTCATACTTCATCTTATTTTCTGTGTCCTCTGATTGACTAGAACATTCATAATGTTCAGTGTAAAACCTAATACACACACAGCAGTTTTTGCACATATTGTAAAATTCAAAGTGCAATTGTTTAATAAATGCTGATGTCACTATCTTTCCAAGTCTTCATTTGTCTTGGTTTTTTTTTTTTTTTTCTGATACCGCAATAAATACCATACCATGGACCTGATACCGAGGTATTATCGTACCGTGAGATTTTGATACCATTACATCCCTGTTGTATAGCGGTCAAAATCCACAAACTCTGAGGACACGTTTACACGTGTGCACGCAATTATACGGCCCGTGTACACGTTTAGAATTTTTTGTACACGTTCCCACCCCTAATGGATATGATCAATATTCTAAAGATGGTAGTTGATTTGAGTTCCAATACACACCTGGTAACTTTGGACATACAGAATTTATTCACCAATGTCGATCACCAGGGTGGCTTAAATGCTTTAACCGTGTTTTTGGACAAAAGACCTCCAGGGACTATGCCTAGCACTAGCTGCTTAAGGGAACTCGCAGAGATTGTTCTCTCTAAAAACATATTTATGTTTGGGAAAGTAGCTTCTTTATACAGACAATGCAAAGGGACGGCTATGGGTAGTAAAATGTCTCCTAATTTCAGTTCCTTACATGTAGCCTGTTTTGAAAATGATTGTCTTTTCCTCGAAAAATCCTTTCCTCAACCACATAAAATTATGGAAACGCTATGTAGATGACCTTTTTATGATCTACAGTGCATGCCACGAGACGGGCGCGATCGCGCCAGCACCCGTAAACGCCCATCAAGTCGTCCTCACGGGCGCGAGTTAACACGCCCTTCTGTCACTTCACGAGCGCGCCACTATTTAATCCAAGCGTTAGCCCATTTGATCTACCCCGGTAGACCATGATGATGACGACAATCTCATAATCAAAACTAGCAATCGCAACATTCTCTCAGATCAAGGCAACCAATGCCAGCTGTGAAGAAGCATACTCGTATTCAGTTCGGCATATCCGACCCATCATCATAGCCGTAACTAGCAATCTCAGACCTCGGTGAAAAATTGAGAGAGAAAACAAAATTCAACGTCTTCACCATGCAGGTTTTGTTCTAGGTATCTTAAGTGTAACCCGTATGAACATGCAATGTTACATTTCACCATAAATCAATTTCTGTTTGCACATTATTATTCTTTTCCTCTTACCTATGCATGTTCTGTTTTGGGGGGTTTTCTTTAATTCAGCAGAATTTTTATATTAATGCTGTTTGATCTTTGACATTTTGGTGACGTAACTTCCTCCAAATTCGCGGTATTCTCCTTAGTATTCAGCTCTGCATTTGCTGCCAGTCTGTCACGGGCGCAATCATGGGCGATAATTAAGGTATCAAAATATTAAGTTAACTTCCCAATGACAAAAAAGACAGAAACATTGTGATACGGAAATACAACAAACTCTGGGACATTAAGGTTAATAATAAGTTGCTCCTTTTAATATTTGATAAAGCAAACATGAAAACGTACTTTTCTGTTTAGCTCACAATGTGTTCGTCTGGGCTCGTTTTGCTCACGAGTGGTGAAGATTGATCCGCTGAATTAACCACCAGTTCACTGCTTGTGATCACAGGTTGTAAGGTGATTTGAGCTCAAGTCACCGCTTGTGTTCTGAGAAACACCATTTTCACAAGCTGGTTTGAACGCAGCATAAGACATTCGAGCCAGTGCGGAAGTACCATTCCACGAGCACACGTCCCATTCAGAAAATCATTTACTGGCGCGTTTTGAATGGAGCTAATACAAACATACATGATAGGGGAAATAGCGGGGGACAGACAAATACGCGGACAGACGGACGGACAGATAGATAAATGGAACCAAAATGTAGTTGGGTAATCAATCTCAAGACAGGCTACTTCAAGACAATGTTTCTCGGGCTCAGACCTACCGGTGGGAGCAGAGAGCTTTTATAATTTCAGTTTGGGGTGGGACAAATGACAGTGTTTTTGGGCTGGGCCGAGCAGCGGCCAGGCCCCTACAAACGCGAATGTCGCTGAGTACCTGAGTGACTGACTGAGTGAGTGAGTGATCAAGTTCAACGATTGGCTGGCCGGCGGGGATGAAGTTCAGCGATTGGTCGGCCGGCGGGGAAGAACTTAAACGATTGGTTGGCCTACGATTGGCTGGCCGGCGGGGAAGAAGTTCAGCAATTGGTCGGCCAGCGGGGAAGAACTTCAAGGATTGGCTGTCCGGCTAGGCTACTGATCTGTGCATTATAAATAGGCTACATGGGTCTCGGATTGCGGATTGACGCTTTGCAGCAGCAACGGAATACTCTGCCGTTGGTGGATTTCGGAATTGAGACGGAGTAGCCTACCTACTTTGCTGTTGCTGGATTTTGGATTTTACCGGAGTTCTTTGCTATTGGTGGATTTTGGATTTGTCTCTAGAACGTAAGTGAAATTTTCACTTTGCTGACTTACGAATGTGTGCCTAGGTGAAGTCAGACCATTCGAAATTCATGGCTTGAAAAAAGTTCACCCATTTAAAAACGGGGGCATTTCATGAGTTAAGTCACAGTGCGTGTTTGTTTGTTTAGGGCTTCTGCGGTCCGCGATGTTGCTCGAAAATTCAGTTAGCCAAGTCACTGTTGTGTTTGTTTGTTTAGGGCTTTTGCGGGTCCGCGATGTTGCTCGAAAATTAAGTTAAGCACCCAGTTTTATTCTCTTGCACGGGCATTTCATCATAAGTTAAGTTACAGTAGGATACGGTGTTTGTTTGTTCGCAGTGTCTAAGTGTCCGAAATCGGTGTTGCTCAAATTAAGTTAGCTACCCAGTTTTATTCTCTTGCATGGGCATTTCATCATGAGTTAAGTTACAGTAGGCTAAGGTGTTTGTTCGCAGTGTCTACGTGTCCGAAATCGGTGTTGCTCAAATTAAGTTAGTTACCTAAATCTTAATATAGCGGATGCATATGCTGCACTCGCCCTAGGTAGCATCCCGGTCTTTTAAAAAGTTCCATTCGATTTTTGATTATGAGCACAATCCGACCATTATTAGGCTAATCTTTCACGATAGATTGGTTCGGTTTGTTTCAGTCCTCCATGCTTATTTTCTTTGGCACCGGTTGTGAGATTCCATAGTGATAGAGGAATGTAACAAATCGTACCAATCTAGCGTGAAAGAATCACAACAATGGTCGGAATGTGTTTTTAATTTCCCTATTCAATCTCGCAACCGATATGACAGTTAACAAGCATGGAGGACAGTATCGGTTGCGAGGTTAAATAGGGAGATTAAAAACACATTCCGACCATGGTTCAAATTCTATTACGTTACACTGGTACGATGAGTTACATTCCTCTATCTCCCTATTGAATTTCGCAGCTGGTACCAGAATCATTTCCTTAAGCTTTCAATTGAATCTCGCAACCGAGACGAGAGAAATCGGGTACAATGAAGGGATTTAGGATACATTATCATACAGAGGTGTACATGTACTTCCTTACAATACTGAAGTAGTTTTTTTTTTTTTTTTTTTTTTTTTTGAGTAGGCCTATTTGTACTTTACTTGAGTTTTTTTTTTTTAAACCGGACTTTTACTTTTACTCTACCACATTTAAAAGATTAAAAAGTATACTTTCACTTTGTTACTTTGACACTGGCCACTTCGTTTCTCGTTACACATTAAAATATGAATGTAATTCATCATTTAAGGATTATCTGGATTTGGCGTGTTCGTCAAGAACAACGGTGCTCGGCAGTGTATCTTAGCCGCTTTATGAGATGTGTTTGCCAACGGACATGGAGCTGCAAATTTATGCACGCAGTTACACTATTATATCACTAGATGGCACACCCGGATCAGTTATTGAATATTCAGAAGCAAGCCGAGCTCTTAGAATATGGACGAGTTCACTCCAATACCTGTTTTTCAGGACTTGCCTTAATTTAACTCCTCAGCTAAGCCTGATGCGCAAACTGCGCAATATACTTGCCCATAGCAAAAAAAAAAAAAAAAAAAAAAAATCATAATAATAAAAATTATATTTATGATATCCCAATTAGAAGTTCAGAATAAGCAGTTTTCTGAAGCAAAAATTCAACATGGTATTGACACCATGTAATTCTATTAATTTGTCAATTATTTTGGTTTTTTAATCCGCCAGTAAACTCGAAGAAGAAGAAGAAATGTATAAAGGAGAGACTGCCAGTTTGTTTTTTAAATACTGTATCTTTCATTCACCTGAAAATTAATTAAAGAGCACAAGGAGAGAACAATGCGTGGTTGCTTTGCTTCTTTCTATGCGTACTACGAAAAATACTTTGTACTTGCACTTTTGATACTTAATTATATTTTTTCACAAGATACTTTTGGTACTTAAGTACATTTAATGTGAGCTACTTTAAGACTTTTACTCAAATCATTTTCTTATGGGTGACTTCAACTCTTACCAAAGTAACTTTCAGTAATGGTACTTTTACTTTTTCGTAACTTTTTTTCCCCAGTACTTTATACACCTTTGTTATCATATTAGCTATGTGACAATGCAAATGCAATACTTGGTCAGGTTGTAACTGTTGCTTATGAAAATCGTTCATGCTTTCTTTCCTGAATTCTTGTATTTCACTCCATTTTTTTAAACATTGCTTATATCATTTCTTTGACTGTCTACCATATTTGAGGTAAAATTGACCTAAATTGCTCACTTCGCAACACACTTTTTTTTCTTTATCCGCAGCGACTGAAATAAATACCAAACAATTCGCTATTTGGGGGCACTATTAAATTTCAAAACTTTCTTATTTCTCGGCCAATTCTCATGACCTTGGTGTCAACTACAAGGCCTTTTCGAGAGCTTTCAATAGGTAATCAATTAATTAAAATTAATTGCATTTCAATTTTTTTGTCACATAGTTAACCATATTCAACCATCACTAATGTCAAATAACACTTTATGTAAACACACTTTCACACTCACTCTCCCACTCTCCTCACCCACTTTGTAAATAATTAATCAACTCCAGCTCATTACTAAACTTGCACTTCATATAACAGAATGAGCTTTGCCTCATTTAGCACCCTTTTCTTGGGCGCACATTCTCATACAGCACTCGGCGGCCCAGCCGTATACTAGGTTGCACCTAGTCTTGTTTAATTGGTTTGGCTTATTACGTAATAACCCACCAAGAAAACCACGCCCAATTCAACCGCAGTAAGAGGATAGGTGTGAAAAATGTAATGACAAAATCTCGGAATTGAACTGAAAATAATTTCTAATATTTTAGTATGCTTACTATTATGCACGTACAACCCTAAATAATGTAATTCAAAGGTTTTTGTGGACTTGGGTTTACAGAGGCTTTAATGATGGCTCACTATTAAGCACATGCCAGTGTTTAAGGATTATATTCTTTATTTGACCAATGTGTGGGTTATATTCTGTAGAAAAACAAACACATGAAGAGGCTTTCTTTTTTGGTTTTTTGGTTAATAAAGCGGACTGATCGATGCTTTTGGCTCGGTTGAAAGCCCGATCGATATCCACCATGCTGTAACCTCTTTCAAGAAAACTTTCTTGCATCGGGATTTTGATTTAAATTCCTCAGGGCTGCTGCAATTGCGTCTCAATCTGAGGAATTGGCCCATCGGAATGTTGCGTTTAAGTTGCACAGGGTGACTGCTGTCCGCATGTAGTAGTGTGTTGCGGCTCAAGGGTTTCCGATGCATAGTAGTCTCTGAGGTGTTTTCACTGGTTTTGGATATCGTTAGATCCAGGAAATTTACGCTACTGAGGCTATGTTCATCTGTGAAAGTAAGGTTGTTATCAGTGTTGTTTACATAATGCACAGAGGAAACAAATTCCTCTTCAGAGCCATTCCAAATTAGCAGAATATCGTCTATATATCTACGATACAGGGCAATTTTGGTAAAAAATGGGTTAAGAATGGGTCATGAAAAGATTGGCATAGTTGGGTGCAAATGCAGCGCCCATGGCAGTACCCTGTTCGGATATAGTAAGACCCGGCATATTGAAAATAGTTCATCTTAAGGGCCATCTCTATTAAGAAGTGCCCAGGTAAAAGTTTTTTCTACTTGTATGGTCCTATACTGTTGAGCACCTTTTTCCTCACTTTTAAAACTTGGCTGAAACGCGCTGCACTTTTGTATACTGGAAGTGTGCAGGCGTCTTTTCCTTTCGTCATAAATGAAGTACAACACATGTCCATACGAAGTACAACCCCAATTTCGAAATAGTTGGGACGAAGTGTAAATTGTGAATAAAATGAAAATGCAATGACTTTCAGATCACGAGCCAATATGTTATTTACAATAGAACACAGATAACATTTCAAATGTTGAAACTGAGACAGTTTACATTTTTATCCACAAAATGAGCTTATTTCAAATTTTCTGGCTGCAACAGCTCTCAGAAAAGTTGGGACACATGCAAAAAAGGAATGAAAAAGCTATTAATATATGGGCCATTTTCACAAAAAGGGACAAAATAACGGTAAAATGTGGTCGTCACTGTAATTGCCATTAAACCAAATTCCTTTCGTTTCTGAAGCAGGTAAACAAAAAGAACAACTTTTCTCTTATGATGGAATATTAGGTTTGAGGTGGATAGCTGATTAAGAAAATATTAATTATTATACACGTAGATTGTCCACTCCGTTATCATTTTTCAGCGTGCACATCAAGATATCAGTAACAATGACTATAAACTGCACTTCTTTTATCCCAATTTAGGATAATATTATTTGAGAGCACCAGGAGCTATTGAATTATTACTCCAAAATATTGTTGTTTAAGTATGTTTTGAACATATTTTTTGTGTGGCTAATCACACTCTTTGACTTGTCTTTACAGTTATCATGTTTCATATCGACTCAAGATTTCAGTTTGTTCGTTTGTCCACACAATAGCACTTTTGCTAGAAGGTCAAAGGTCAGAACTGCTATTTTTTTCCCCTGGAGACAGGCTGCAGGCTGCTGAATTTCAGAAAGATCATCTGGTAAGTCAGCACTACTTGAAATGTCACACTTATTGTTTGTCTTTACCGTTAGTCAAATAAATCATTCTAGACCCAGCAGAAACAATTTTATTAGTGTTTTTTTACTTTTTACATGAGTAACTGTGAAGAAAAAAACATGCATGCTCTGCCCATGTACTGTGTGGGCATGACTGCATTGTTTAATGTCTTTACGGTTGGTTATCCACTATTGTCTTTATCGTTATTTTGGGTGCATAACGCTAAAGACAACTGTGTAACGGAATGGAATCTTGGGATGAAATCATGCCATCTTTCATTTTATTGGGACAGCACAGTCATTTAGCGTTCAGGAGGCCCTATACATGAACCTGGGCAGCAAGCCAACAATGATTATTGAACACGGTGAAGGTTTTATAAGTTTTGAATGTCGTTTATGAATTTAAAACCACTTTCTTGAACCTGCAGTATGAATGTGCAATACTGCATTTAATTTAATCGCTCTGAAGGAGCTGAAGTTTTTTTGTCCCATTACAGAGGCTACTGATCCATATTTAACCCCTTTGCACAGAAGCCAAATCTGGCTATTGAGGTGTTACCTTATTTAAGGCTTTATAATTCAAGATTGCAGCTTCACAGACAGGAAAGGAGTGGCTCAACTGAGTCTAGACACTTGAAGCATTTAGAATCCCATCGTATTTCAGTTTATTTTCATGATTTAGGTAGAGAAAAAGGGCTGCAAACACAAAAAAAAAATCTTCATGAAAATTCAACATTGAAATTGCAAAAATAAATAAATAAATAAATAACAGTGAGAATTGAAAAACTGCTGGGGCTTCAAACTGTACATTTCTGGGATCATAAACTCCTTCACCACAAGTATAATTCATCTTGAACATTACATTCTAGATTAACTACTTGCTATGAGCCAGATTAAACAGCTATCCAGGTGGCTCCCCAAAGTCTAAGATCCCTCAAAATGGTGCACTGTCTTAAAATCATAAAATAATCATATTTAACACAAATAAACTTTTGAGGCATGAAATTCAATATGAACTAATGATTTTCTGGTTGAGTTTAGCATGAATTTATCAATATCAGCGCAGTTGAACATCAGTGGTCACCAGTAACCTCTCCAAACACAAAACATGCCTTGTCTCCATAATAAAGTTGAGAGTTTTGTCCATTTTTCTTCAAAGTCCCCCAAGCCAGCACACATACTCATGAAATGAACTGCTGATTGAACCGCCAGAACATTCACCCTGCAATGAAAACCTATCAGTTCCAACTTCCGAGCTCACAACCTTATTTCAACACTTTCACCTTATAAGGAACAAGTAAAAATCACTAACTCAGTAATATCTGAAATATACATTTTTTTAACAGAACAGACATTCCACTTTCAGGGAAAATCAAACAATATATGCCTCCCTAGATTCAACAAAATGTCCCACTGAACGTACCAGGGGGTCCACTGAAATGCATGACCAGTTCACGTTTTGAACAGGAAAAAAACCTTGGCATTCGATTTTGTTGAATACGGTATGCATTCCAAGACAAAAAGCAAAAGTAGCAGCCTAACCTTGCTTCATTGAACAATGGCCAGGCTCCTCATTTCACATACAGGCAAAAATGTACAACCCCAATTCCGAAATAGTTGGGACAAAGTGTAAATTGTGAATAAAATCAAAATGCAATGACTTTCAGATCACGAGCCAATATGTTACTTACAATAGAACATAGATAACATATCAAATGTTGAAACTGAGACATTTCACGTTTTATCCACAAAATGAGCTTATTTCAAATTTTAACAGCCATCAAATTTGAAATTAGGTCATTTTGTGGGTAAAATTGTAAAATTTCTCAGTTTCAACATTTGCTATGTTATTTCTGTTCTATTGTGAATAAAATACTGGCTGGTGTGATTTGAAAGTCATTGCATTTTGATTTTATTCACAATTTACACTTTGTCCCAACTATTTCGGAATTGGGGTTGCATTTTTTCTGACAAAATGATTACGTACATGTATGTGTGTCTGTGAGCTGTGTGCTGACAACTTGCACTGATCATTTATAATTATTTCTTAGTGGTCATAAAAATCGTGGTCCAAATGGTGACAACTTAGGCGGGGTTAACTGTACAAGGTGCCTTATTATGTGATAATAGTCACACTTTCTAGATTTTTATAATCAAAAGCACTACTGCTAAGACTTTTAGAAAAAATTTTTTTTTGAGGGTTCATAAAGATTTATTATCCTGGTTTAAATGGTTATTTTCTGGTTTGTTGTTCAATAAAATGCATAACTTGATTTTTCAAATAATTCTTGGCGTCTTTCTTTAATTGTTACCTGTACAGTGGTGTGAGTTCGTTTTGTTTGTCATGGAGTCAACTGGGGTGATGGTTTTCCATCTCAGGGTTCCAGCTCCCTACATTTTATGTAACTAAATAAAATTGCTCCAGAGGACCCTCAACTGGCTTCTAAAATATGTCATAAATCAAATCCAAATGTATCCACTCCGAATACATGCACATGTACATGTATGTTGTTTTTCCAGTACATTAGCTCCAGATTTTCTCAGGCCAGCTGCAGCCCTGGACTCCCTATTGTTACCTGCTCTGTCATTTGCCAGTTGTTCTCATCTATGACAACCCTGACGAGTTGTAATCCAATAATGGTAAAGACCTGGATAAATGTCTTTCCCGTTATTGGAATAACCAGGACTCTGCCATCTTCTATATAATCATCCGCTATGAGACAAACTGTCCTCTACAATGTCACATCCCCAGAGTCTGCCCATTATCATGTCTCCTTTAGAACAAGGGCATCCATCTGTTATGTGCAAGTGTGAATATCTATCCAATAATGGTAAAGACGGGGTGCAAGTCTTTACCATTATTAGGGTAACGGTAAAGACAGTACCACTGAAATAATTTTTTAATATTTCTGCAAAAAATAATAATCTAGCATTGCTATTGCACATCTGCAATCATTATCATGTTTGCCAACTGTAAATATGCCATAGTCCAGAAAAGCTTACAACTTTTTTTACCAAATGTCTTTCTGTTATTTGTCCCTTTTTGTGAAAATGGCCCATATAAGAGAATCAGCTGAGAGAACATTTAGCAAGTAATTAAGTTAACTGGCATCAGGTTTGTAACATGATGGGCTATAAAAGGGATGTCTTAGAGAGGCTGAGTCTCTCTGAAGTAAAGATGGCCAGAGGCTCTCAAACCTATGAAAGCTTGCATAAAAAAAAAAAAAAAAAAATTTGTGGAATACTTTAAAAATAGGACCAAGGGTCCTGTAGCTTACCGGCAAGTAATCTTATAGTGATGATACAAGTTATGACAATTTCATGTGAAGTTTGACATTCTAATCATTAAAAGTCAATGCCAAGGTCACCAAATAGAAGTTCACAACATTTATAAGACCTAAATATAATCCTAAACTCTGAAGCAGTTTTGGTGATACAAGTTATTGAAAATTCAATCTGTCAATTGAGAACTTTAAAGGTCACAGAAGGTAAAGTATAGGTCAGTAAATGGATTTCATATATGACTTTCTAAATGTCTCTACACAAACCTTGACTCAATCTGCGACCATCTTGGTGATAGAAGTCATTGTAATTTCACTGTCGAGTTTGAACCTCGAAGGTCACTAACAGTCAAGTTGAATGTCACCAAATGAAAGTTCATTTGTGACTTCCTAGATGTCAGTAACACAAACCTAGGCTCCATCTGTGACCATTTTAGTGATACAAGTCACTGAATCTTCCCTAGGTCACATTTGACTTTCGAAGGTCAATACGAAGGTCACCAAATGATTGCTCATATATGACTTCATATACATCTCTAATACAAACCTTGGCTCGATTTGTGACCATTTTGGAAATACAAGTCATCGTAATTGTATTATGTCAAGTTTGACCTTCAAAGGTCACCAAGTCAAGTTGAATGTCACCAAATGAAAGTTCATGTGTGACTTCCTTTAAGTCTGTGATACAAGCTTAGGCTCTATCGGTGACCTTTTTAGTGATAGAAGTCATAGAATTTTCACTCGGTCAAGTCTGACCTTCAAAGGTCAAAATGAAGGTCACCAAATGAAAGTTCATATTTGACTTCCTATATGTCTCCAATACAAACCTACACTCCATCTGAAACAATTTTGATGATATAAGTCATTGAAATTTCACTGTGAAGTTTGGCCATTGAAGGTCACTGAAGTTCAAGTTCAAGGTCACCAAATGAAACTTCATACATGACTTCCTATACGCCCACAATACAAAGCTCTATCTATAATAGTTTTGGAGATAGAAGTCATTATAATTTTGCTATGTGAAGACTGACCTTCAAAGGTCACCCAAGGTCAAGTTCAAGGCAACCAAAAGAAATTTCAAATATGCCCCTATAAGTGTTCAATACATATATGTTCCCAATCTTCAATATTTTCAAGCCTAGAAGCCTTTGAAAATTGTAACATTTTGCTTTGACCTCAAGTTTGACCTTTCAAGGTCATCTGAGGTCAACTTTAGCATAGCCAATGTATAGGTCATATATGACTTCCTATATGCCGATAATACAAACTTCATCTCTATCTGCAACCATTTGGCCCCCACAGACCATCTTGTTTATTCATAAAGTACAGCGCCCCCACTAGACCCGCTTCTGTCGATTCAATCAAACTGGCGCTTAGCACTGTACATTGACGGTACCTAGGGAAGTTGATTACCTGATTTAGAAAAAAATATATCAAGCGGTTTTTGAGAAATTTTTTTTTTGAAATTTCAAGTCTTCTCTTTTAACATTGATAGTATTTTCCTTGACCTCAAGTTTGACCTTTCAAAGTCATCTGAGTTCAACTTTAACATAGCCATTGTATAGGTCATATATATGATTTCCTATATGTCGATAATACAAACTTCATCTCTATCTGCAACCATTTGGCCTCCACAGACCATCTTGTTTATTCATAAAGTACAGCGCCCCCACTAGACCCACTTCTGTCAATTCAATCAACATGGCGCTCACACTGTACATTGGTGGTAACAAGGGAAGTTGATTGCCTGATTTAGAAAAAAATTTATCACACGGTTTTTTGAGAAATAATTTTTTAAAATTTCTCAGTCCTACCTTTAACATTGGGGCCAAAATTTCAAGGGCCCATAAAACGGACAAAAATGATTCAATCAAAAATCCGAATCTCACTCAGTAAAGCATCGCGTTGCGAAGCAGAAGTGACTATCACGTCGCAGGTTCGAGCCCCACTTCGTACCAGCCGGCAGTGGTCAGGCAGCTTTTTCAGAGTAGCGCACAATTGGCTATTGCACTACAGGGTTGCAAATTGAGAAGGGTCTGCCGGGAAGGGATTACAATAGTTGCCTTGTTCGTTGCTCAAGCGCCTCCTGTTAGCCAGACCGCGCTTGTCAGGAAGATTCTAAGCCTGGTCATGTCCGGGTATCCTCCGCCCTCGTTCTGAACTTGCGAAGATTCAACCAATGAGTGTATAAGAAGCGGTGGTTGACAGGCGCGTGCTTCGGAGGAGAGCCGCGAACTGTCTACACTCTCCTGAATTGGCAGCAAGGGGTCGCATACGAGCAAGCCTTGTACATAGTTCACCAATTGGGCATTCCAGATTCGGGTGGGATTGGAGATGCCAAATTTATTTTAAAAACAACAAAAAAAAAAAAGAAAAAATCCGAAAAAAAATATCTGGAGATATGGCCTAGTAGTATGTTATGGCAAATATACACAAAAATGCATCGGGCCGAAAAAAAAAGATTAAAAAATGTTCCACACGATGGACGACTGACGCCACACCACGACGATAGCTTATCGGCCCATAGGGCCGGTAAGCTAAAAACAGGGTTCCTCAAGGTCAAATTGCAAAAGCTTTGAATGTGTCATCAGCGACAGTGCATAACATCATCAAAAGATTCAGAGAAACTGGAAAAATCTCTGTGCGTAAGGGACAAGGCCGAAGACCTTTCCTGGATGCCCATGATCTTCGGGTCCTCAGCCGCCACTGCAAAACTCACCAGCATGATCCTGTCATTGACATTACTAAATGGGCCCAGGAATACTTCAAGAAACCACTGTCTGTAAACACAGTCCACCGTGCCATCCACAGATGCCACCTAAAACCCTATCATGCAAAAAGGAAGCCATTGTTGACCATGATCCAGAAGCACCGCCGTGTTCTGTGGGCCAAGGCTCATTTAAAATGGACTGTAGCAAAGTGGCAAAGTGTCCTGTGGTCAGACGAGTCCAAATTTGACATTCTTGTTGGAAATCATGGGCGTCGTGTCCTCCGGGCTAAAGAGGAGAAAGACCATCCCTCCTGTTATCAGCGTTCAGTTCAAAAGCCAGCACCTCTGATGGCATGGGGATGCATTAGTGCATATGGTGTGGGACACTTGCATGTTTTAAAAAGCACCATGACTGCTGAAAGGTATATAAAGGTTTATGAGCAACATATGCTCCCCTCCAGATGACATCTATTCCAGGGAAGGCCTTGTGTATTTCAGCAGGACAATGCAAAACCAGATACTGCAGCCATTACAGGGTTAAAACACAGTATTGGTGCCCTGGGTGTCAGAATTTTTTTTGTTTCATTGAAACTTAAAATTCTTATATCATTGTAGAAAAAAACCTGAATTTTCAGATGACATAAGTTTCATTGATATACACCCAGTACTTTTTCTGTGAGACACTGGGAAACATAAAGGGAAAAAAACTGCCACTCTGACGGGACACATTGTGATATTGGCCTAGGGCAGAAATTAGGTTATTTTTTCATATTTTTATTATTCACATATGTTAAACTAATGAAAAATAATAGTTTAACATAGAAAACTGCCACCCAATACTTATATTGTGGAAAAAATATTTAATACTGTAGGTGGTGTGTCCCGTCAGAGATATTTGACTTTGAAAAGTTTTCATATTTTACACAACTGTTCAGTTATATCAATAAAACTTGTACTCTTCTTTTTACTAATGATATGTAATAATTATAACTACAAGTTATAGAATTAAAATCATTTACAGGGAAAATATTGCCACAATTCTATTATTATCTCTGACAGGACATTTTCTGACAAATCTGATTGACTAGGTTTTGTTCTTCAATTAAGTTACTTTTTACTGTTCTGTTGTGTTATATTTCTTTTTTAGTGTATCCATATTAGTATTGGGCACTTTTAATGATGATTAGCTATGTTGCCTTTCAGTGTTCAGGTGTTGGCATGTGTTGTCAGGCCTCAATGAGTTGTGTTTCACACCTCACTGCATTACCTGCCAAGCAGGGGCTGTTTGACTAGTGGATGTGCATGATTTGCTCACAAGATGTCTTGTGACTTGCAGTCCATTGTCTTTTTTTTTTTACAATGTCTGTTGCAGCATGTCATATGCAGTGGCGGGTGGTGGACAGAGATCAAGGAGGGCGATAAACAAGTCTTTAAACTAAAACTAAAAAACTAAATTTTTTATATGAACAATAGAATGTGTATCATGGACAATGTTTATTATTACTGACTACAGGTAGCAGTAATGGATTATGAATTGCTTAAATAATTATATTGTGCCTTATCGATATGTCACTATAATTACTGTTAAGATTCTCAACACAATGCATCTGGTGATGTTTGTAAAGTGCATAATGTTATTTTAAAGTTATCTTGTAAATACATTTCTTCAGATACAAAAGGGTGTCTTTTTTTTTTTAACTCTGTTGTCAGATTTTTATATAGTGGTCAAAAGTGTCCCGTCAGAGATGTCCCGTCAGAGATAATGACTTTTTGCACTCAATAGCCCATGCTGCTAAAGAAAGTACAAAAAAAATGGTCTACTTATGCCTTAATTACTTCTTAAGACTTATACCTTGCAATATAAATTGCAAAGGTATAGATTAAATGAAATTCCAAAGAGAAATTTTAGTTGGAGTTTTAGCCTAAAATACTAGGGGCCAAAAAGTCCGTCAGAGATTGAACTTTAACTGATTGTCATTCCAACATTTATTCAAATATAAAGTAGCTCCTTGTTTTGAATAAGCCCTTATGGTCCAATTAAAGCAAAAATGAATTTAAAAGTAACATTGTGGATCATTTAGCACCACTGATCTGTCATATTGTCTCTAAAATGTCCCGCCAGAGATTTCGAATACCGTGTTTTGACCCTACAACAGCATGGCTTCATAGTAGAAGAGTCCGTGTGCTCAACTGGCCTGCCTGCAGTCCTGATCTTTCACCGATTGAGAACATTTGGCGCATAATTAAATGAAAAGTCCTTCAAAGGAGTCCCAAAACTCTCCAACAGCTGGAAGCCTGTATTAAACAAGAGTGGGATCAAATTCCAATGGCTAAACTCAAGAAACTTGTCTCCTCAATGCCCAGACGCCTCCACTCTGCATTACAAAGAAGAGGGGATGCTACACCATGGTAAACAGGCCCCTGTCCCAACTTTTTTGAGACCTGTAGCAGCCATCAAATTTGAAATAAGCTCATTTTGTGGAAAAAAATTGTTAAAATTCGTCAGTTTCATCATTTGCTGTGTCATGTCTGTTCTATTGTGAATAAAATAGTGCCTGGTGTTATTTGAAAGTCATTGCTTTTTGATTTTATTCACAATTTACACTTTGGCCCAACTATTTGGGAATTGGGGTTGTATGAAAGAAATCGGTCAAAAATAACAGCCTGTAGAGCGTCCACAAGAAAGTGTCTACGGACACAGATGCGTCGGCGGCGGCAGAGACGGCACACGTGAATCCACAGTAGCCACCCGACTTCGTCCGGGGGCTACAATTACACATTATTAACAAAGAAAGCATTAAAAATCATGAATATTTTAGGTTTAAAGCCAGACCTTCACCAACTTTGCGTAGGTATGTTACATTTTGTCTACTGAAGTAAAACAAAACTTTCTGCTTAAAAAAGTCAGTATCGTCCAGTGGAATGATGAAATAACCACATTTATGCATGACTGTAGTAGGTTATAAGATCATTTTGACTTTGTTTTGGTAGTGTGCATCAATTACAGAGTATCTTGAAGTTAACATTATTTTGAAATAGTTTCATTCAGGTTTCTCTTTAATCAATCAAACTCAATAGCTGTCCACTTCAGGTGTGGAGCAATCAATGCACTATACCTATGAAAGAGTTTATATTCTGACTCTGTTGAAACAATCCTGTTTCTTTCACTGGAAACTGAAGACTGCAGACTCAATCCACTTGCTTAATACATGCTTACTCAAAATGAAAACTGTAGAAACTAGAGGTGCTCGTAGAGTGCAAACCTCTGCCAAGGCAGCCCAATCCAAATCTTCATGAGTGGGAGCAAAGTTGAGTTATCGCGTGTCATACGATTTCAAGATGGCTGCCGTGGTGACCATATTGTTTCACTGATCGCGGTGAAAATCAATAGGGTCCATCCTTGATGTAATAGCAATGCACCCACAAAATTTCAGCCAAATCCGTGCATGACTTTTTGAGTTATGCTGTTCACAAACAGAGAGACAGACAGACACAGACAAACAAACAGGAGCGAAAACATAACCTCCAACCCAACTTCGTTGGCGGAAGTAACAATTCTGAGAGATAATCACTAACTCAACTCTGGCCTGTAAGATTAGAACTCACAGAACTAGCGTTAAAACTTGTAGCAAATGACACATCACACAGGTTAAATTCTGCATTCTGACTTTGACTAGCAGAGGTCTGGGGATGAAAATAAACTAACGTCCATCTAAAACAAAGAAAAAGTCAATGCTGTAATCGAGATTTCATCTTTTTTATCATAACAGTAGAAATTACACAAATAGAAATGCTTACTGCAAAATACAAGGAGGATCTCCAATGAGTGAGCCCAAGATATCAAATTCATGCAACGAGGGTAGTAATTTTCATTTAAATGAAAATTACTGCTTGAGTATCATGAATTTGATGGCTCGTTCTCATGGATTTGAGACTATATTTATCCCATAAATGTCAGCACCGTATTATTTGGAAAATGGAAAAATAGCGTTTAGCTTCTAGTTTACAGTTTATTCAAGCCAATGGGATGAATAATTCGCTAGCTAGCATGCTAATGCTTTTCACCATTAAATTATTAAATTTAAGTGCTTACGATAACAGTTACATGTGTAACTCATTACTGGTCAAAAGGGAAAGCATTTCCCTTTTATTCATCCCATTTAATTCAACAGACCGTCAACTAGATGCAAACATCAGCAATGGTGAATGTTTCCAGAAGAATCAGCCTTGTGAAAAAATTAGTTGACGTTTACCAATGAACGGCATCTGAACAATTATGACACGAGAAAGCTGTATTACACGTGTCTGATACCAAAGCTGTATCTAATAGGTTGTATCACACCCATTTTTGATCATTTATGGGATAAACTTCATTATGCTGCTCGGCCACCACTGAAGCCCTGTTAGTTTTTTTTAATACGCCATTTTCTTTACTTAAACGCCATACGCGCATGGCATTCTGCCTTCCCAATCTGTGCACGTGTCTCATTTCACAGAAATCCTGTATTTACGCCTTCTAAATGATCATAAAATCCTTGTCCTTGTCCATTCCTATCGTTTAACGCACAGAATAACTGGATACAGACCATTAGTTATGATGTTGCTTCATGAAAATTGAAATTGAGCACTTCAAAAAAGCCTGCCTTCATGGCCTTGGAAATGATAGAAGTACAACTTTAGGCCCAAGTTGCCAATGTAACTCACCTGGCTAGATAACCCCCTAATCTCGCTTCATAGTCGCTATAACCCTAATGCAATTACCAAGCTCCTCGCACTTCCTCAATGATCCAACGCTGTAGCATCCGACCCTAGTGACCACTTTCCTTGCAATGTCCGGGAGAAGACATAATCACCAGGTAAATTAAAAAAAAAAAAAAAAAACATACAAACAGCGCAAGTTTTAAAGACAATGAGGAATTTATTGAGTCATAACATTTTAAGGGTAAGTAAGTTAAGTTAGCTGAAATGCAATCAAAAATGAATTCAAAGAAAAGCCTTAAACGTAGTAACCTCAGACAAATTTATACGCTCCCCTGTAACTCCAAAATACATACCACAACTGCAATAGTCACTCAAGGCAAAGGAAGAGGAGATTACGAGTAATCAAGTTGACGGTCCGTGCCTCTTTGCTTCTGAACTTGCAAATGGAGACCAATCAGTGACCGCGTCATACCAATCGTTCCAAAACTGGGAATGATTCATAACCGAAAGGCGATATTAAAACAGCAAAAGTCAGAAAAAAAGTCAGAAAATGTTTATTTTTTTTACAATGAGGACGAAAAAGTCGCAATTCTGACTATAGATGGAAAAATCACATGCCTGATTATGTCGCTCAGCCGCATCTTGAGCCCTGTAAGTAGTTTTTTAATACCGCCATTTTCTTTACTTATGTGCCATACACACATCGCATATGGCCTTCCCAATCTCTGCACGTGTCTCATTTTCACAGAAAACCTGTATTTAGACCTACTTAGCGATTTATAAAATTCTTGTCCTTGTCTATTGCTGTTGTTGAAACCACAAATAACGGGATACAGGCCATTAGTTAAGATGATGTTGCTCGATGAAATTAGAAACTAGAATGTGTTTTTACTCGTAAAAACTTATGTTTCCCCCCCCCCCCTTTCCTGCCTAACCCGCTGGACGGACGGACACATGGACAGACAGACAGGCACATACCAAAAGGCACCAGTGCAGGACATGAGTAGTAAGTATGCAAAGTTTCGTTAAGATCATGCAAACGGCTTTGGAGTTACACTCCGGAAGCAAAGTGAGAACGTCAACAGGAATGGGAACCGAGCCTAAAACGTCTCCCCTCGCACTCCGAGGGGGGAGACATAATTCAGCACTTCAGAAAGCCTGCCTTTATGGCCTTGGAAATGATCGGAGAAGTACAACTGCATTGTGGGTAAATTTTGCCCCACGGCAGCTGCCACCTTTGAGTAATTTGTGGACCTCTCATTTGTTCAAGAAAGCTGAAACAGTATAATAAAGCTAACTACCCAGTTAATGTTGAAAATCTTGCGACAGTCTTTGACAATCTTTGACAATATGAGTAAAACTTCATCCTTAAAATATGAGTACAATTACACATTTGAGCCCCAATTCTAAAAAATCCATGTCAAAAAATTCCCTCTTTCCCTCATTATCAAGATAAGTTGAGCATTCCTCCACTCTCTGGGGGTGTGACAGATGTTACAGAACCCTTTTTTATGTGACGGACGCTATATGTGACGGACGTTATGGATTTTGATCCCCTGCCAAACCTTACGTGCCAAACTTTCAGGCAGACTTTGTCTATTATTGACTTTGCCTTGGCTACAGCAAAGAGAATTGAAAAGATTCAATAGAAGAGTGTATATTCATCTCATTTTCTTCCAATTAAAATAATTCAGAATTTCCATGATGGACGCTACATTGACCGGGAAGATTAAGTTACCCCAACCTTCTGGCCAGCAAAAATCTACAGAAGGGTTCAAGTTCCTCTCTAAATTGATGCTCTAGGCATAACAAATTGAACGATATGAATTGTAACGCCCATTTAGTAGCTAGAAATTTCAGAGGTACCGATTACCTGTTTTTGGGCCAATTTTAGGGTAAAATTCGCTTCATCTGTCTGGATGCAAAACTCTTGCAGTAAAACAGTGGTTCAGCCAAAAATAAATATATATACAGTGCCGTGAATAAGTATTTGCCCCCTTCCAGATTTCTTACGTACTTTTTTGCATATTTTTCACACTTAAATGTTTCAGATCAAAAAAAATTTTAATATAAGAAAAAGATAACCTGAGAAAATACAAAATGCAGTTTTTAAATGATGATTTCATTTATTAAGGGGAAAAAGCTATCCAAACCTACCTGGCCCTATGTGAAAAAGTAATTGCCCCCCACCCCCCTTGTTAAATCATGAATTAACTGTGATTAACCACATTTTTTGAGTCCAGTTTCACTAGCCACACCCAGGCCGGATTACTGCCAGACCTGTTGAATCAAGAAATTACAAAACCCAAAACCAAACCTATGTAAATCTGATAAAAACAGAATACAATGATTTGGCCTTTTCAAATATTCAATTGAATACACTGCAAAGACAAGATGTTTAATGTTCAAACTGAGAAACTTTATTTTTTTTTTTGCAAATAATCATTAACTTAGAATTTAAAGGCAGCAACACATTGCAAAAAAAGAATTTTTACCACTGTGTTACATCACCTTTCCTTTTAACGACACTCAGTAAACGTTTGGGAACTGAGGAGACCAATTTTGAAGCTTTTCAGGTGGAACTCTTTCCCATTCTTGCTTGATGTACAGCTTAAGTTGTTCAACAGTCCGGGGTCTCCGCTGTCCGTATTTTACGGGTTCATAATGCCATTTCAATGGGAGACAGGTCTGGACTACAGGCAGGCCAGTCTAGTACCCGTCTTTTTACTACGGAGCCATGCTGTCCACAAATGTGGCTATTGTCTTGCTGAAATAAGAATGAAAAAAGGTTGAATGGCAACATATGTTGCCCAAAACCTGTATGTACCTTTCAGCATTAATGGTGCCTTCACATATGTGTAAGTTGCTCATGCCTTGGGCACTAATACAAACCATCACAGATGCTGGCTTTTGAACTTTGCGCCTATAACAGTCCGGATGGTTCTTTTCCTCTTTGGTCCGAGGAGTGACATTTTCCACTTTGCATCAGTCCATCTTAGATGAGCTTGGGCCCAGCGAAGCATCCAGGGTGCTGTTGATAAATGGCTTTCAAACTTGCACTGGCAGATGTAGCTGAAACTCTAGTTACTGACAGTGGTTTACTGAAGTGTTCCTGAGCCCATGTGGTGATGTCCTTTACACAATGTCGGTTTTGATGCAGTCAGTGGGATCATGATTCAATGTTGGTTTTCAATAAGACAGACCAGATTCTCTGAACCTTTTGACGATAAAATGATGAAATCCAATAGCTCGTTGAGAATGTTGTTTTTAAACTGTTCGACAATCAGCTCACGCATTTGTTCACTAAAACCACCTTGTTTGTGAATGACTGAGCATTTCAGGAAGCTGCTTTTATACCCAATCATGGCACCCACCTGTTCCCAATTAGCCCGTTCACCTGTGGGATGTTCCAAATAAGTGTTTGATGAGCATTCCTCAACTCTCTCAGTCTTTTTTGCCACTTGTGCTAGCTTTTTGAAACATGTTGCAGGCATCAAATTCCAAATGAGCTAATATTTGCAAAAAATTACAAAGTTTATCTGTTGAACATTATAACCCTTTGCAGTGTATTCAATTGAATATAGGTTGAAAAGGATTTGTCATTGTATTCTGACGATTTACACAACGTAAGTTCACTGGTTTTTGGGTTTTGTACTTCAATAGAACCTGTCTGATGCTAGGCTTAAAGATCTCAAAAAGCAACATGTCATGGAAATTCAAGAATAGATGAGAAACAAAGAAATTGACATCTTATAAAGAGTTGCAAAGCCATTTCTAGGGCTTTGGGACTCCAGCGAATCACGGTGAGAGCCATTATCCACAAACCTAGAAAACTTAGAACAGTGGTGAACCTTCCCAGGAGTAGCTTACTCCAAGAAATCAACTACGATCCAGGAGGTCACAAAAAAACCCAAAACAACATCTGAAGAAGTGCAGGCCTCACTTGCCTCAGTTAAAGTCAGTGTTCATGATTCAACAATAAGACAGACACTGGGCAAAAAATGGCATCCATGGTGGGAGAGTTTGATGCTGACCAAAAAAGAACACGAATAGCGCCAAAATACATGATGATCCCCAAGACTTTTAGGAAAATAATTTGACAGATAGATTCTGCCATATTCAAAAACAATTCAAAAGTTTTCCTCTGAGTCACCAGAGATTTTTTCTTTGTGTGCTCCTCCGAGATGCCTCTTTTTCAGATAGATAATTCAAAAACTTTGTTTTCTATTTTGTATCCGAATACTTTTGATTAAATTTGTGAATACAACTTAACAACTGTCATTTATGTTTCAAACATTTCTTCAGTGGCGCCCGTTGGACAGAGAACAAGGAGGGCGATAAACATCTTTAAGCTGCTTATTAGTCTTGATCTGTTTCAGTAATTTCCTTGATAAAAGATACCTAAACTCTCCCTTCTCAGGTGTAGCTAATTGTAGGCCTAATTCGTTAAGACGAGAGAGAACGCGTCAACTGAAGGCAAAAAAGTGCGCATTTCAATCTTTGTTTTCAATTAGACAATCATGAAGCGAGGGTTTGATGGCTTGCTTTGTAAGATGTGGCAAAAGTTAACGCCGAAAATCGTTTTTTTTTTTTCGTGAATGGTTATCTATTAAGGCACATGAATTAAACATGTTTATTGAATTTATTATTCACTCGCCTTGCCATTTCATTGAAAGGGAAACTGTGTACTTAACTGTAAATGGATTATTCATATTGTTGGAAAACTGTTAAATGGATTAAAATTCATAATTCATCCGTTGGAAAACCTATGTTTTCCACCCCTCGGTTTTCGTTAAAATCGACCGCCACTGAAACACTGATAGATTAACATGTGAGGAATGTTACTGTCCTTTTGTTTTGCTTTTGTTTATATAACAAGAAAACTTTTCTCTCGATATGCAAAGTACAGCGCTACAGAAATCAATCACCCTGCCCCGATTATAATTGCCCATCTTTCATTAGATTGAGACAACCGCAGCGATCATTTCCCCACACATACCCAGCACACGCGGGCTCGGATGGCACTCAGTGTTTCCATCACTGTTGGGCAGGGTTTTCAATATCAATGACGACCAGCGCAGACGGGGCGTGGATCGAAAACGAAAGTTCGCTATTCTGACAATAACAAGAAGGGCGGGAGCATATTTAGAGTCATTTATGTTTTGTTTCTAGCGATTTTATTGGACACTGGATGCATTCATTTTAACTCATCTTTGAAAAAATGTGCCGGTCGGGAAAAGCACTATCTGAACTGAGTGGTGGTCGGTGGATTCACAGTGCTAGTCGGCGCATTCCGAGTGCTGTTTGGCGCCGACCACCGCCGACCAGCATCGGCAGAACCCTGAAAAGTTTAACTTTTTGGAAGGTGTGCGTCCCATTACATTAGGCATAAAACTAACACAGCATTTCATAAAAAGAACATCATACCAAAAGTCAAACATGGTGGTGGTATTGTGATGTTTGGGGCTGCTTTGCTGCTTCAGGACCTGGACGACTTGTCATAATCGATGGAACTATGAATTCTGCTCTCTGCCGGAAAATCCTGAAGGAGAATGTCCAACCCTCAGACTGCGATCTCGAGCTCAAGCGCACTTGGGTTATGCAGCAGGACAATGATCTGAAACACACCAGCAAGTCCACCTCTGAATGGCTTAAAAAAAAAAAAAAAAAACAAAATGGAGATTTTGGAGTAGCCTTGTCAAAGTCCAGGCTTAAATCCTATTGAGATGCGGTGGCATGACCTTAAACAGGCCATTCATGCTCAAAACCCCTCCAATGTGGCTGAATTAAAATAATTCTGCAAAGAAGAGTGGGCTAAAATTCTTCCGCAGTGATGTGAAAGACTCAGTGCCAGTTATTGCAAAAGTTTGATTGCAGTTGTTGTCACCGAGGGTGGCACAACCAGTTAGGATTTAGGGGGCAATTACTATTTCACATAGGGCCAGGTAGGTTTAGATAGCTTTTTTCCCCTAAATAAATGAACTCATCATTTAAAAACTGCATTTTGTGTTTGTCTTTGTCTAATATTAAAATTTGTTTGATGATCTGAAATATTTAAGCGTGACCAATATGCAAAAAACAGAAGAAATCAGGAAGGGGGCAAATACTTTTTCACGGCACTAATACACACACACACACAGTATCTCTCAAAAGTGAGTACACCCCTCACATTTCGATAATTAATTTATTATATCTTTTCAAGAGACAACGTTACAAAACTGCAACCTGAATATATTCTGGAGTAGTCATTGTAAAATATGTGTAGCAGTGTAGATTTACTCCAAAATGGGTGGCAACAAAAGTGAGTACACCTTACCGTCAACATGCCAAATTGTGTCCATAGTGTCAATATTTAGTGAGACCACCATTGTTGTCCAGCACTGCCTTGATTCTCTTAGGCATGGAATTCACCAGAGCTGCACAGGTTGTTGCTGGGATCCTCCTCCACTCCTCCATGACAACATCATGGAGCTGGTGGATGTTGGACACCTGCTCCTCCTCCACCTTTCTCTTGAGGATGCCCCACAGATGTTCAATGGGATTCAGGTCTCAAGACATACTTGGCCACGCCATCACCTTCACCTTCAGCTTCTTCAGGAAGGCAATTGTCATCTTGGAGGTGTGTTTTGGGTCGTTATCATGTTGGAAACCTGCCGTGTGGCCCAGTTTCCGAAGGGAGGGAATCATGTTCTGCTTCAGAATGTCACAGTATGTGTTGGAATCAATTATATCATCAATGAAGCCCAGCTCCCCAAGACCAGAAGCACTCATGCCCCAGACCATGATGCTGCCACCACCATGTTTGACTGTAGATAGTATGCACTTGTCTTGGTACTCCTCACCAGGTCCACACATGCTGGACACCATCTGAGCCGAACAAAGTTTATCTTGGTCTCATCAGACCACAGAACATGGTTCCAGTAGTTCATGTTCTTGGACTGGTTGTCTTCAGCAGACTGTTTTCGGGCTTTCTTGAGGGCTAGCTTCAGAAGAGGCTTCCATCTTGGCTGACGGCCATGCAGACTGACTTGGTGCAGTGCACAACGTATGGTCTGAGCACTGACAGGCTGTTCTCCCACTGCTGCAACCTCGTTAGCAATGCTGCCAGCACTCCTGTGCCTGTTTGAAGCCAACTTGTGCACCTGACGCAAAGTATGAAGAATCAACCTCTTTGGTCGACCCTGACGAGGCTTGTTCCGAGTTGTAGAACCCGTCTTGGAAAACCGCTGGATAACCTTGCCCACCGTGCTGTAGCTCAGTTCCATGGTTTCACAGATCTTCTTGTACATCATAATTTAGACCATCTTTGTGGAGAGCAACAATTCTCTTTTTCAGATCCTCGGAGAGTTCTTTCCCTTGAGGTGCCATATTGACCATCCAATGACCAGAAAGAGGGCATTGCACCCAAAGCACCACAATTTTAACCTTCAACACGTTACACAACCTCATATGGCCCAGACAAACAGACAAAAGCATGGACATGATCAATAAGACACGTTTCATTGCTTGGTTGACCATTACCAATTGGGGTGTGCACTCACTTTTGTTGCCATCCATTTTGGAAATTGTGACTTTTTGTTCAGTTATTTGGACAGTGCAGTAAATCTACACTGCTACACATATTGTACAATGACTACTCTAGAATATATTCAAGTTTCATTTCTGCAACATTGCCCCTTGAAAAGATATAATCAATTATTTGCCGAAATGTGAGGGGTGTACTCACTTTTGTGAGATACTGTATATATATAGGTCAATCCAAGAAATGATGCTCAGGGGGATGAAAATAACAAACTCAGTATTACTTAATAACACTTTATTTTATTGATAGCCCTACATCTTGGCTTTATGGAATGGTTCATTCAAGTCACCAACTCCTAACGGGTCAGTTTTTATCGCACGCGCCGTAAAACCTTCAGAAAACGCGTGAATCTACACCAAATTTTGTTTACAAACTACTACAATATGTTACTTTAAGTGTACAAAAAATCAAAAACCAGGGTTGAAAATTTATAGAATTATGAGTCATTGAATATATAGTGCAAAAGGTAAAAGTTGGAAAAAATTGACTCACATTCTTAACTTTACCCTCATTTCCTCAAAACACATCAGATACTCTTCAAAATCACAGTACTTTGCCTACAGTGTGTCTAATATACAAAACAGTGACCCTTTGCCATCCATAAACTACTTAAACAGCTCAGTCAGGCCCTGCATTGACTCTCAGAAAACCTCTCGTTCGTCACTCGCATTTCACCTTTGACAACATATTCTAAAGTCCACCTCAGCACCACTATACATCATTGGATTGTATCCATATCACTCCTACATACACAAAACATGTTCTACTATTAAATTAAGGGCATAAATACACATATCTGGCCCATCTAGGGTTTCTACCATGCCTTTGAAAATAAAATTTAACTCTTTTTCATGACATCAGCGACTCCGCACAGGCCAGCTGTTAACATTAACAAGTGTGGTCAGTTTTCATTTACAACGCATACAGATTACGACTCCGGACTTCACATGCTTTTCTTAACTCAGTGGTTGGAAGGAATTCATTTGTTTCATGATCGTTTTGATTAAATAATATCATTTAAAACGTCTTTATGCAATTCCATTGCTTCCAACTCCTCTGTGCACAAGGACTTCAGTTCCGCGCCAGAATCTACATACTAGTTGATTGAATAATTGCTGACTACAGCAGAGGAACGAAAATATGCCACTTAAACTAACACCGAATGCGTGAGAGTTGACAGGTATGCGTTATAAATGAAAACTGGCCACACCTGATAATGTTGAGTGTTTTCAGAGTTTCTGTAATGGCAATTTAAATGACTGATTGAAAACAGGTCATGACCAATCATTCTTTTTAAGGGATTGTTTGAGCCTCTGCTGTTGGCAGTTCACGAGCCGCGACTGATAGTGACCAAATATCCAGTCAAAACCCAAAATACAGCCCCCAGAAATTTTTGATTAAAAAAAAAAAAAAAAAAGTATGCAGTATCTACATATTGGCTGTTGTGTAAGTTAGGGGTACCATAGGGCCATCTTCTGGTGAAATATGAATAGGCTGGATGGGGTGGAGGTGCCCTTTCTGACGAAAAAATAGAAATTGACATGTGAGCGACGATGGGAAAATGTACCTAAAAGCAGTGAAGGTTTGCACAATGTTCATTACTTCTGGTCAGGATATTAGAGAAGAGGCCTATCTAAAATACTAACAAGTGAAAATTCCCAGGCTGCGCATATCGAGGTGTGTGGCGGCCATAATCGTAGTACGTGAAACGTGAGTGACGCAGGGCGTAGCCAAATACCTTTAGGCCTGCAATGTGGCAAAATTATACTACCCAGGATAGGTTTAACACACTAAAACGATTAAGGGTAGGTGTGGTAAGGAATATAACATGGAAAAAGCATGTAATCTAGCGAAATTAGGCCGTTTGGGGGGCCAAAAAGTGAAAATTCTGACAAAATTTCGCCAGTCCCCCCTTCTTTGGGGTGGGCGGTCGACTCAAAATGCTCAAACATGGCCTATAAAGGTAGTAACACACGTGGGGCACCTCATTCTACAGAATTAACATCGATTTACAGCCAAGGATACAGGAATTCGAGCCACAGAGGCCATTTTCGGCAAGGTGGCTGGCTGGTCACTCACGTATCGCTTTTCCCCAAACCCACGCCAGGCACGGCAAATGGGTCCGTACACGCAAACCTGCCACCCGCGAAATTCGGACTTTCTCCTGTCATTCCAACACTCTCACTGACAACAGCGCTAGATACTGGCTATTAAGACCACTTCCCGAGCTTTATCAACACACAACACGCAACCTAAGAGAATTTCAGTAGGCTAACTCCATAACTTCGTCAATTTGCCACACTTTGCGGCTGCCGACTGTAATTCGGCTTTTTTCCCCTTTTTGTTCCTTTCACCTGTCGGCATCTTGATCGGAGTTAAAAATAGAGAAGATACAAAAATTATTCAAGAATAATTCTGTGCCCACGTTCGCAAGAAAAGGGCGAAAAAGACAGCTAAAACCAGTGGCGGGTCGTCGGCGGTAACAACGGGAAGCCAAAACCTCGCCCTTCAATGCTGAATGACTTAAACCTTTCGCAGTTTAATTTTCTTGATCAGCAGTTGCTCATATGAATTGTTAGAAGAACAGTCAATTGAGTCATTTATTTTCGATAGCATTGTTATACATTGCACCACGAAATTATGAGGGTTTTCTTTCACACATAAATGACTACATAAATTACAATAGGCCTACGTCTTCATAAATTCCGTGCTCAAGAAGCTCACGAAATGGCATAGATTCGCAAATTGATTAGTGAGGCTCATTAAGCAATAAGCTGTGCAACATCGCATTCTTTACTTCTATATTAAGATTATAGAAAACGGATTGTCGTGGCTTCTTGCGAAAGAAGCCTAGCAAACTAATTTATAAAGACGTATTGATAATTTGCGTCATCATTTGCTATCGAAAATAAATTTGACTGTCCTTCTACCAATTCGTATGAGCAACTGCTGATCAAGAAAAGTAAACTGCAAAATTTTTAAGTCATTAAACTTTGAAGGGCGAGGTTTTGGCTTCCCTTTGTTACGGCCGACGAATCGCCACTGGTAAAAACGGGAAATGCAGTGTGATTTATTTATTTTGGGTAGGTGATTTGGCCGAGGGGCACTTACAGAAATGCGGGGAAAGGGCACAGCATTCTACTGCCGTGAACTGGGGCTTGTATTGGTGGGCAGCACAGCATACAGGTAATTGCCGTCGATGCCGTCGTGAAATTCGAGCCCCGTAGTTGATGGTCTAAAAGTTTCGTAACTCGCGTTTCAACGAGTTGAAATTCCCATTAGAAGATGTAGGGGAAAAAAAAAAAATGTAGGTCATAACATGGCTAAACCACATGGAAATGTTAGATATGACCCCCCACCAAGGAAAAAATAAGTTTATGGTGGTCTAGCACTATTTGGCTTGGCAATACATGGCTTGGAATGAGGTGAAAATGGCTCAAAAATGGCAATTTTTTTAACATTGGGGTTCAATAACTCGCGAAATTATGGGCCATCATATGCAAATTTGCCCTTCTTTTGAAGCCCTGGATGTTTTCTTTCAAATGAGACTAGAAACAAGAAGAATGGTGCATTAAGTTTTTTTTCTATAGCTCTCTGAAGTCAAAACGACCCTAAAATAGGCCCATGCATCATTTCTTGGATTGACCCATATATATATATATATATATATATAATTTATTTATTTATTTTTTTAACAGTTAGGGGCTCTATGCATAGATTGAGGCCCTTTGCTGGATGTAAAACAGATTTATTTTTCTTATGTTCCTCTTTTTTTTTTTTTATCAACACTGAGTGATTCCGTATTTTTTTCTTCTATCCATTATGAAAAAATGCTATTTATTAAAATTATTTCATCTAATTTGTTTAGGTGTGTTTCTCACAAAGCCTGAATGTTAAGCTAATACGCAACACTAAAGTGACTGTGCCCCCCATCAGTCCGACATGGACATTGGTGAACTCGTTTTCATAACATTGGGACTAGAGCTCCAACAGACTTTCATTTTCTGACAGATAACAAAACAGCTGGACTAAAATGTTTGGATCGTGCAGCAATATACCTGTTATATCGCTACCTTGTGCTATATGGGAAGCGGCCAAATGAAAACAAAAAAGCACCAATGAATACCAAAAAAAAAAAAAAAAAAAAAAAAAAATCAGTCGGCTCGTAAGTAGTGTAATTATTGATACATCGGCACTAAATCTAACCATTTATTACATAAAAAGTCAGAAGACAAAGCAAATCGCCTGTTTTAGGTAATATTCTGGGCAAAAAAAAAAAAAAAAAAAAAAAACTTTAAGCTTGTGAGCAGAAACTTATAGAACCTCATTAATTAGCCTTAGTATTACCTGAATCCGTAAATTTGTTAGACTTTGAAACACAATATGGACACGAAGCTTTCACTCTCCATGGCAGGCCTTACCATTTTCTACATAAGAGGAAAAATATGAAAAGCAACCAATTAAGACAAATTAACATCTTAAATTGAATTCTGAGATAGGAACCGAGGTTTCCATTTACGGAGTGGCTATTCGCACAGCCGCTGTGCCAATGGTGGGTCAAGTTATTCTATTCGCACAGCTGTGCAAACGCACCGTGCAGAAAAGCTGTGCCAATTACGATGGGCCGTAACATTATTCGCACAGCAGCTGTGCGAATAGCGCGTCCTTCCATTAAAACCTTCATACACGGTGGTCCCCAGGACCGATTCTGAAAACCGCTGACATGGTGCATAGGGGGATAAAACGGCTCTGAATTAGGCTTCTTCTGCGATGCTGCATGCGCCGTTATTTTCGTTTTTTTTTTTTTTTTAAGTTAGTGCACAACGATGTTTCACAGCAGGCTTGCCCCAGGTTGAACAGCGCGAGTGATGTAGCCAACAAAGGTTGCGTTGGTGAGGCAATGTGATGTTTGCTAGCTAACCAACTTCAAGATAATTACGCCAATTAGGAAACAATTCTCGACACGTAACCGAAAATCCTCAGTTGTTGGAAACCATCGCTTTTGTTAGTCAGCACTTTCAGTACGCAAGCTAACAGTGCCCGGTCATCGGGTTGGGAGCGAATTCAAATTAGTGAATATGGACAAACCATTAATGTCAGACTAACGACGGCGCAGATGACTGAAGTTCGCTCCATTTGACTAGCTATTAGACAACGTTAGCAAGTTGGGGCAACCTGGTTTCAAGTTAGCAAGCTAGCTAGGTAGTCAGTTAAGACAGTCGAGCCAACCTACAAATCGCAGCTCGCTAGCTAGCTTAACACAGTGTACTCTGGTAAAAGTAGACAAACTACGCCAGCAGGTAACTTACATTTTCACAGCTTGCCAAATAGCCAGCTAGGAAACGATTACTCTCCTGGTTTAGCATCGTAGATTGCTTGCTAGCTAGCAATCTAAATTACATTATTTACATCATGATAATAACTTATCAGATGTTTATCAATGCCGGCGAGGGAGCCGGCTAATAATCCTTGATATGGAAGGTAAGTCGGGCTCAGCGAGCGAAAGTCTATTTTCGGGCTGTATCAATAAATCAGAGACAAACAGCTACCGAGTTAGATAACGTCAGCACTACTGTAGGCAACTCCTTACCGTCTCCTGAAGATATCGTCTCAACTTCCACACCCATGAGTACGCGAATGAACGGTAGCTCAACTACCTGGCTAGCAAGCCGCGTCCTAGCCGATATGAGGCAGCAAGGCAATGTTAGGTCTCAACAATCAGCAAAAAGTTACCTATCGTTATCTAGCCTAACTTAGCTAGTAGTCTGACGACAGTTAACTTGCTGGATATCGGGATAATCAGTCAACGATTCTCGAACTTCTGACGGAGTTACCGCAGCCCAAGCTATGAACACCCCGCAACTGACGACTAGGCGTATTGTACAGCTAAGGTCGGGTTATTTACATAAACCCACCTCCCTGACAAGCTCTGACCACTGTTGCCGCGGAATCCACTTATACCTACGCCGCCACCAGTTATAGAGATGGCATTTTCAAACCTTTGAAGTTTTTCTAAATAATTAAAACAACCACTGCTTCAGAACAAAGTTTTTACCAGCAGCACACAACATTCTGTCAAGCTTTTATTTCACCTATAAGCTGTAAATAGTTTAGAGTCCACTAAAGTGATTCAGGATGATTTGGATGGAATCCAGAATTGGGCAGAAATGTGGCAAATGAAATTTAATGTAGCGAAATGTAAAGTAGTACATGTAGGTAATAAAAACATTAGACGGGATTACTTCATGGGAGGTTTTAAACTGGAATGTACTCCACAAGAGAAAGATCTGGGAGTGATTGTTGACCAAACCCTCACAGGCTCTAGCCATTGTGCCGTAGCAGTTAAAAAAGCCAATCGGATGCTGGGATACATTGCCAAAAGTATTGAGTTCAAATCCAAAGAGGTGATGCTTCTTTTGTACAACACATTCGTTAGACCACATCTAGAGTATTGTGTACAGTTCTGGGGACCATACTTTAAGAAAGACTAGAGACTTTAGAGAAAGTTCAGAGAAGAGCCACGGGTTAATTCCGGTATTAAAGATGAAAGCTATGAGAAAAGGCTGAAGATCCTTAATCTCTTTAGTCTTAGGAAAAGGAGACTAAGGGGTGATCTGATTGAGGTCTTTAAATATGTTAAAGGGATTAACAAAGTGAATTATGTAGGATTCCTTCAACCAAGTGTTGTTAGTAGAACTTCGGGGTCACAAATGGAAGCTGACCAAAGGTAAATTTAGCACTGTTATTCGAAATATTTCTTCACCCAAAGAGTAATTTCGGTGTGGAACAGCTTGCTTGACCATATTGTTGAGGCAGAGACCTTGGGAGTTTTCAAGATCACGCTTGACTTAAAGTTAGATACCATTGAGTCATTGAGCATCTGAAGTGATATATTCACGATAGTACAAAGAAACTGGCGAGCCTAGTTGGGCTGAAAGGCCTGTTCTCGCCATTCATGTTATGTTATGTTATGTAAATGTTTTGTTCTGAAATAACTGCGGAGAAGCCTCAAGGACATACCAGTGTTACAGATTTGTATACAAATCGGCTGGCGAGAGTTTTGCAGCCAGGTGGTGTGATGGTAAGCGGCATTTTGAGGTACCAACTGCTCAACAACGCAGTGGACGCTGTTGACAGAACTTAACGCCCTTTTAATTTTGCACTGAACAAAAATATAAACGCACAAAGTGATGTTTTTCAAATTATTTTTTATCAATTGGGAAATATTTCAACAAAACAATTATTATTTTATTCTTGCCTTAATTCAAGCAACAGAAATATAACTAACAATATACTGTACACAGTTCATGAGTTATCACAGCCTGAACCCAACAGAGGTCAGCGAGCAGAGTTCACAGCACTCAATAACGAGTGTGTCCACCATCGGCATCACGTAAAGCGGTACACCTCCGGCGCATGGAGTTCACGAGTTTCTCAATAGTGGCCTGTGGAATGTTGTCCCATACTTCCTGCAGTGCAACTCACAGCCGGCATCGGCGTAACGCTCGCCCGCACGATACCATACGCGTTGTCTGCCATCAGCGCGGTACAGTTGGAATCGCGATTCATCGCTGAATAACACCGTCCTCCATCGTGCAAGCGTCCAGCGAAGGTTACGGTTGGCCCAGTCGAGTCTGTACCGATGACGCACGGCGGTCAGGTCGAGACCTCGGTGCGGTCGGCGGGCTCGGACGTATGCCTCCCTCAGGCGGTTTTGGACAGTCGGAGCTGATATCCACCTGTTGTGCCCTCCGACGTTCTCGTCAGCTGTCCTGGTGGCTGGTCGGAGTCGATCACGGAGATGCTGGAGCCGCATGTGCCGATTCTGTGTGGTCGTGGTCACACGTGGTCGTGGGGCATGTGGACGATTCACAGTGCTGCCAGTCTCTCTGAATCAACTTCTCAACCGGCTGATGGTGGAATGATGCACATTCAAGTGTGTTGACACCGCTGTCACAGATATCCCAGCATTCAGCATGCCAATGGCACGCTCCATCATGACTTGAGACATCTGTGGCATTGTGACTTGTGACAAAAGTGCACATTTTGCAGTGGCCTTTTATTGACCCTGGTGCAAGGAGTGCCTGTGTAATGGTCACGCTGACTGACCAACTCAATGTTATGCTCTATGCAGCTCAGGGGTGGAATAACTCAATGAGTGAGTAATCTCACAGGGAGTGGTTAATGAGAAGTGGGTCACCAGAATTGAGCAAAACAAATCATTCAGTACACCAATAAACACTATTTGTGGGCACATTTCATTATCGGTTAATTTAACTCAGCATTTTTGGTACGTGTGTTTATATTTTTGTTCAGTGTAAAAGACTCCAACTATAAGTTAATACTGTGCGTACATTTAATTGAACGGTGTTTAGGTTAACTTATTTATAAGATGAAGTAATTTCCAGGAATTTAATAGAGCATTTTGAAAGGGTCGACTTCATTCATGTACATCAAGTGTTCATGCATGCTTCTGTAAATGAACAGAGCATTCAGCAAGTTGGTATGACACCGGATCTGAAAAAATAAATCCATTTAAATGTCGGTGTCTTTTCTCACAGGTCGAAGGATGGCTCTGTATCGGTAATCGCCAATTTTGCAGGATGTCATTAGGCTCGTTCGAGATGAGCCAGGTCTGCGCAGATTTGACCACCGGCGATCAGCGCATAATGTATGCCGGTTAGTTTTGTGTCCGACTTCATCCCGCCTTGCTCTGACGTATTACAAAAGTGGACGGCGATAAAATCGCGACAGCGAGGCGGCCGCAGTTTTTAGAGCCAGGCGCTGCAGTTGCTCTCCACAGATTGCACCGCCTGGCTCTAACCTGATCTAACAGTTGATTGGTTTAGAGGTTGATTCAACAATATGACGTTTTATATACACTCTCTACCTTTGTTGAATAGGAGAAAATTTGATTTTATTTGTCGGATTTGAAGGTTTAGTCTGGTTACAGAAAACGTGTGGCTGATGGTGACGTTTAATTGGGATTCATGTCACAGATCATGAACTGTATATAGCAGGGGTCACCGACTCCGTTCCTGGAGGGCTACCACCCCGTAGGTTTCTGCTCCACCTCCTATTCAGCACACCTGATTCAACTAATTAGCTACTTAACAAGATCACTAAGCTGGGCAATTGAGTGGCTAATTAGTTAAATCAAGTGTGCAGAACAGCAGGAAGAGCAGAAACTTACAGGATGGTAGCCCTCCAGGAACGGAGTTGGTGACCCCTGGTATATAGTCTTTGTATATTAACACTGCACTGTTTTAATTATTGAAGTATTTAGCAGCGCAAAGATTTCTGGTAAGTGGGATGTGAGGATTTTTAGGGTGACTTCCTGTATATTCTCTCAAGGCTGCTGGAAACTGTCCGACTTGATTGCAGCTTGTTGTCACCGCCCCCCGCTGCAGCCGCCTGCTCTCGTCTACAATCCAGGCGAGGCGCAGTTCATCTCGAATGAGCCTATTACTACGATCGATTATCCTCTGATGCAAAGGCCCATGGACTGTATGTAAAGATGGACAACTGAACAGCTCCCGAAAAGTGAAGCCAAAACGTCTCGATCGCCATCCAGTGGCTGGCCACAGTACAATTTACAAGCCCGCCCCCTTTATGTTAGTGGACGGAACACAGGCCACACAATAAAATCAAGAACATGTCAAATATTTTTTTCTGAAAATGGTCTCTGCCTTTTTAATAAGTTAATACCATGCTGATGTAAGTTCAAGTGTTAATTTTTCTGAAAAGTTTGCAGTCATCTATTTACTTGGTACTATTGAAAAGGGGCGTGGTTGGCAGCTGCTGTGCCTGACGGTGTTGTGATGGCCCCTGCCTACTGCGGACTTTTCTTTTCAGAATACAAACTTTATGTAACTGGAGTAGGAATATAGACAGGAGATTTGCTTCACTGAAATTTTTCAGAGGGCTAGGTAATCGCGATTGTGTGTTTCAAGCCCCGCAGATTGATTTGAAAAAATGACAAAATGAGTTGTTCTTGTGTGAACTGTACTAACCGACCTGACCAATCTAAAGGATCTTTGTGGTTTTATTTGGTAAGTCAAATTTCTATTTCTTTAGCTAACATTGAACGGTCAGCTAACTTAATTTATCTTGCAAAGGCCTGGTTTGACCTCAAACATCAGATTTTCTGTTTGCAAATGTGCTCGCACCGTTTATCTGGCAATGTGTGGAGGAGTGGCCAGAGATCACCTTCTTAGACATTTATCACTACCACATAGGTCATGGTAGGGATGGCAAATTTGAAGCTTTGAAACGTTACAAAACATTCCAAGCATTGTTTTGAAATGTTTTGAAACATTTCAGAACTTGCTTGCTCAACACTGGCTTCTACTGGCAGAAGTTGTCATTGCTGCTTTTAATTATTGTTGGTGTTGATGTGCTGAAGCCCCCCTTTTCACAAATCGAAAAATTTTAGTTGTTTTGACACAGGCACAAGCAGTTATTTATTTTTGTACAATATTACTATTTCTTATTGTATGGCGCTGTTCGTTTTTTCTGCCATTGAATGTTCTCATTCATTCATTCACTCATTGAGAATGATTGTGTCAAGTCAGCCTCTTATATATAAATGGACTTGACAATTACAGTTTTTCTGATTCTGCCTTGGTAGTATTGCACCTCATTGTGTTGTACACATCAATAAAATGCGGTATAAAGATTTAGACTCAGAAACATTTTGCTTAAAGATTTTTATTCAGGAATGAAATGACAATCATGACGTACTGATGGCTATGCAGGCCTATATCCGTAAATTATGATCTAGATCTTTAGTCAGAAATACAAGGTATCTATGACTGAAGAACAGTCCGATATATCTGAAGATATCTCATTCCGCCATAGACTGTATAAAAAGATGGACGAAGCAACCGTGATGTTACCCATTGGTTTCAGCATACCATTTAGGAAGCCTCGATTTTGGAAGTTTGAACAGGGCCATTTTGTCATTTTGAAACCGTATGTGATTCCTATTGGATGAGAGCGTGAATTGAAGATCCAGGGAGGAGCGAGGGGTGAATCTATGGGTGGATCTGACTGTATTTGACGAGGACCAAAGGATAGCCACGCCCCCAAAGCATATCTGGCTTTATCCTTTATTATAGTCTGTATGGGACCATAATTTACAAAAATGAACATCATGATATATCAAAGAAGACTTGAAACTTGCGATGGATACCACAAAATAATGTGGAAAATCATTATTGAAATAATAAATCAGGTGGGAAAGGAGGGTCATTTTCTCATAGACTTGTATAGCGTTGAACTTCTTTCTGCAACCACCTACGTCGCCATCTGCTGGCCATTAAATAGAATGCAATTTTAATAGATTTCTGCATTGGCTTCACTTTTCAAGTCCGGGTGCTATGTCCATCTTTTTATACAGTCTATGGTATACAGACTTTGTACCACACATTGCTGAGCACATGAAGCAAGGTAATTTCTTATATCATTATTAATGTATTGAGGACAGTTTACAGAGGAATGGAGGATGTGGACACAGGTTCATCAAACCACCAATCGCAAAACAAGCACACTGCATGGGTAGTAAAAAATGCTTATAAAGTGATGTCTTGCAATCATGATATACCAATGACCTGATTATTATGGTTTTCCATGCAAGTTTCCTACATTTTATGCCTAATGGATGTGCTAACAGTGATCAAATCCTGTTCATATGCAGATGACACCCATGCAGGGCATACACCCATGAAATAAGTGCATTTTAGTTGATGAAATAGTTCAAAAAATGATAGCAGTGCATTTCAGTGTCATTTTTACGCCATATTTACACCATACAGCTTAAGAAAAATTTCCATCAATTAAATCAACAAAAATTTCCATCAAACATCACATACGTTACCCTTTGTTGAACTTGCATCACATACACAACCGATACATTTCCACAGGCTTGCTGCATCCAACAACGTCTAAGAGCTGTGCCTTTTTTTACATTCTTCCTTGGTGCAGTAAAGCATACATCCTTTTCTTCTGCATGCTGCTACCCTTTCACTAACTTGAAATTATTTTTACCCTTGACTACGAAGTTGGACATTTTGGGGTAACTTTCATTCGACTGGAAGCTTTGTAGTTCTGATAAAACCTGGAGATCTTTGCTTCATTTATATCTGCTGAATGGGCCTTTCATGAAAAAAATTAGCAAAAATTTCAAGATTAAGCCCTACTGAAACAAAAAAGGTGCTTTTTTGATGTCAACATCACTTATGGAACCAATGGGATCTTGGAGGAAAATCATGAGAAAAAGTGATTTTCAGTACAGGCTGTTATCTTCATCTAATTTCCATCTAAAATGGTTGTAATTTAACCATCATTTAGCAAGTTTAAATGCTTAAAAAATCAGTTTCTAAATTTCAAGGCCCATGTCATACTTTGGGTCAATTTCGCTTGGACAGACCCTTAAGCATAGTAATGAGATGGCTGATTTGATGAAAGCGTACTATAATTATAGGAGCTAAAAATATGAAGACAGACTGCCAATTTTTGTTGATGGATCAAAAGATCCACAATCAAATGCAACAGGGTCTGCACTTGTTGTGACTAGTTACCAGATTGAATTTAATAGAAGAACATCTGACCATTTAAGTGTGTTTGCTGTTGAATTGTTTGCCATATGGCTGACATTGGAATGGATTGAGCCGGTTAATTGTAAAAAAAAAAAAAAAAAGAAGAAGAAGTATTAATATGCAGTGATTCTTTGTCAGCACTTACAAGTTTTAAGATAGATACAGCCGAAAGTCACCAAGACCTGCGATATGAAATATTGTTCATTTATTCAAGAATGATGAGACAAGATGGTAACATCAGATTCATATGGGTAGCAGCGCATACAGGTATCTTGGGAAATAAAGGAGCCATTAAACTGGCAAAAGAATTTGTCAGAAAGGAAACAATTGAAAGTGATATTAAATTATCAAAATTAGAGGGGAAATGCATAGTGTGGAGAAAGATAAATCAACAATGGCAACAGTATTGGGATGGTGAGGGGAAAGGGAGACGTACACACAATTCAAAGTTTAGTGGGTATGATAAGAAGAACAGGGGCAAAGAGAAGGGAGCAAGTAGTAATAAGCAAGTTGAGAATTGGGCACAGCAACTTGAATAGTTCACTTTTCATTATCGGGAAACATCTGACCGGGGTTTGCAGTTAATGTAATGAAGCTGAGACAATGGAACATGTTCTGGTATCATGCGGGAAATTTATAAAAGAAAGGCAGGATATGATGAAGCAGTTACGGAAAATAGGGCAGGTAGAGGACAGTGTCAAAAGTTTTCTAGAGACTGGAGACAGTGCTCAAGGAAGGAAGTTGCTGGTGGGTTTTTTAACCCTCTATTAATCACCGTAGCATATCTGCTGCATAAAGTGAAAGGGTTAACAGCCTGGACACCCTGCTGGTTTTGTTTCTTATTGCCAAATAAACATTTGAGAATAACTTGAATGGTCCGTCACTTTAATTTTTCCATTCGCATTATTACCCAATGTAGCAGATCTGCTACATTTTGGAAAGGTGAGCCAAAGGGTCGAATTTTTTTTTTTTAACTATTTTTCCAAATATTGCCCATAATCAACATATTTGCCTAGGGAAATGATTTTTACGCAGTTGGAAAGGTACTTGGTTAACAGAGGGTTAAGAAAGACTAGACTGGAAAGACGAGTTTAAAAAAATGATCAATAAGGGTGCATTGAAAATGATGCGGCATTAATGCAACAATTTGGATGCCAACTGCTGTAAAACCTCAAAGAAGAAGAAGTACTGACTTTTATGCATGTTTTGGATCTAGATTTTGGATTACCAAGGAATGGAATGTGGAATTGATTATGGTGTGGAGGAGGGAGGAAATAGAAAGAGGAGAAGGGAATTGAAAGTGTGGAGGAAGAAGTAAAATGTGGTTGGAATTAAAATGCATGCAAATGGATTCAAAGCCAAACGTTTTTTCAGATGCGCATGGAGTAGGGAAATTTTTTTTAAATGGAGATGGGGGAGGTAAGGGGAGTGAGGATAACAAGAATGAGTCTCATCATTGTGGAATGCTGTTTAAGGAAACAGACAAGGCTTTAAATAAAATGATACAATAAGACAAAAGTTGTTTGTTGTATAATTAGGGACAAAATCTGCATGAAGGAGGTTATTAGTGAAATGCCATTATCAGTACGTGAGGAGGTTTTTTGGAGGTGGATGGTATTTGTGGGGCAAGGCAGCTTAAAAGCTGTCAAACTGGGAAGAGTGTGAGAGCACTTCAATTTTATCAGAATTTGATAGGTAGATGCCACAAGGGGTGTTTTTGGATTATGCCTGCCAGAGTTAGAGCATATGAAAGGGTTCCATTGCAGTGTTTTTGGTGTCAGGACTATGGGCATGTGGTGGCAGTTTGTTGGAAATTGGTGCACAGCTGTAGAGGGTGTGGGGAAGATGAGTGTTATGAAGAGGAACGTAAACTCACTAAAGAACTAGGTTTTTGTTTTCACTGTGCGCTAAATCATGAAGTGAGGGCAGCTCAGTGTGAGAGAAGGAAAATGGAGGTGGATGTGGAACAAACATGGGCACAGGGGAAAATACTTTATGCAGGAACAACCAAAAGGATGAGGGCAAAAACTGGAATGGCGAAAACAAGACTTGATAAAGCAGGACGAGTCGGAAAAGAACAGGGGATATGTGATAAAGGGGTAATTTTATTGGCCAGAAGGAGATTCTTGGTATTTATTGCTATGGTCATTTACTGCACAAGTGATACAGGACAAAGTCAGAGCGGAGTAGGACGGTGGTGCGGCAGGGGAAATATTAAACATTTCAGATGTGAGGGGAGACGAAATCCAGGGAATCTGGGCAGGAGGGTTTGGGGGGAGGTAGACGCTTGAGAAATAGGGGAGAGTTTATTTTGAAATATAGAATTGTGAATTAGGGCATAGGTTTTTTCTTTCTTTTTCCCCCCAAAGCCACAGAGGTATTTAATTATTAAATAGCACACTTAGTGGGTGGCGGTAATACACTGAAAACGATTCCACAGTTAAAAAAAAAAACGAAGAAGAAGAAAAAGAGGGACTAAAGAGAGTGCTGGCCATCTTTTTTGATGTAGAGAAGGCCTATAATATGGTTTGGAGGGAGGGTGTTCTTATTAAACTTCAGATGTTAAAGGAAGGATGTACCAATGGGTCAGGGACTTTTTATCTGGTAGGAAGATTATAGTCAAGATCAAAGGGTGTTATAGCAAAGAGTATTCAGTAGAGAATGGTACTCCTCAAGGCAGTATAATTAGTCCAGTATTATTTTTGTTAATGATTAATGATGTGTTTAAGAAAATAGAGGGGTCTATTAAGGTGGCTTTATTTGCAGATGATGGTGCTATGTGGAAGAGAGGTAGGAATGTTAACCATGTAGTGGGTAAAATGCAGCAAGCAGTGGATGTTGTCCAAAAATGGGCTCTTGAATGGGGATTCAGAATTTCCATAGACAAGACCAAAACTATATTCTTTACAAGGAAAAATATTAATCAAGAGGTAGTTATAAAAATTTCAGGTAAAGCATTAGAAAGAGGTGACAATTTCAAATATCTTGGTTTATGGTTTGATAAGAGATTAACATGACCTGTACACATCCAGAAAATGATAGCCAAATGTAAAAAAAAGTGTTGAATGTTATGTGTTGCTTGCGAGGAGTGGAGTGGGGAGTAAGTAGGCCTGCCATGAGAACTATATACATAGGACTTAAGATCAGTGTTTGATTATGGGTGTATAGTGTATAGATCCGCAGCCAATACTCTTTTAAAGAAATTGGATGTAATTCAGAGTCAAGCATTGAGATTGTGTTGTGGAGCTAAGAGGACTACCCCTGTAAATGCATTACAGGCTGAGATGGTGTTAGGTACGGTTCTGGAACCAGACGCGAGAGTCGAGCAGTGAAGGTGAAATGGGATTTTATTGGAAAGGAGGCGACAGTACAAAGTCCACAATCCAAAGAACACAATCCCAGGGACAAAATCCGAAAGTCGAAAAACCAGGGCAGCAATCACAGTAATCGTGGTCGGGCAAAAACAGGTTCGGTACACAGGCACAGGTTTGTCAGAGAAGCAAAAGCCAAAATCCAGAGGGCAAAATCCAAACCGCTACCGGGCAGCAAACACAAAAAACTCGTAGGCCATTCGGGCAAAAAGGGTTGCCACTGATCAAAAACAGATGCAGACAAAAGTACAAAAGAGCAGAGCCAAAAATCGTAAGTCGGGCGGTCCAGTCAGAAGATTAACACTATGAGTACAAATGCTGGGTGTCACTGAATGATAGCAGCAGGAGGAACGTTCTGACGGGGAACTGCAGTGAGAAGACAGCTTAAATACACTCAAGGGAAGTCACATGCTATGATTAGGATCAGGTGATGAGGATCAGACTAATTACAAAGGAGGGAACATGAGGAGAACCTAATCACATGAAATTGGCAAAAGCCAAAACGCTGACAGGGAACACAAAACAACCTATGACAAAACATACAGCTCCGGTTAGGGAGTTCTAATGTGCACAGATAATGAGAGGTAGGACAGAGTGGAGCAGGTGCGGAGGATCCGCTGAATTGCAGCAGAGACAAAGTGAAGGCAAGAGGTGGAGACTAGAACAGGGCGAAAAGCTGAGCTTGTTAATTAATCAATTAGTAAGTGCAGCTATACAATCCCTAGTGCTCGTTAGTAAGTTAGTATTATATACAATGTTAGTTTGGGTTAGTAACTTTAACAAAAACAACAAACTGTTAGTATTGGTTAGTAATATAGAAAAGAGGCGAAGGAAGCAAACGAGATTGGAAGGAATGTTTGAAACCCAGAAACCATGAAATCACCTAAGCATGTGACACACAGGACTGGGGAGAAGCTGTAACTTAACAAGAGACCAGACAGGGGAGACAAAGTGCAATGTAGGGCATGAACAAAGACATGGACCGGAATCTAACAGAATAGTGGATTGGGAATGGCAAAAACGAAAACATGGCAAAGTACAAAAACGAAACCGAACATGGCAAAACCCAACAGACATAATCATAAACATAACAGGGAGTGGCAGAATCATAACAAACATGGCAGAATCATGACAGAACAGATTAGAATCATAACAGATGGGGGAAATGCCTCTTTATATGAGAAGGGATCAATTAACATTAGTGTACTGGGCAAACTTAAAGGGGCATAAGGAGGATCATATAAGCCAAACTGTCCTTCTTAAGTGTCAGGAGAGACAAAATATAGGTCAGAAGTTTTGGATGGATCATATCCCAAAATGTTGCAGAAATGGAGCTGCATAAAATTGAAGTGAGTCCCGCAGTGAACTTCCCAGCAGTCCCATGGTGGTTGATGGGAAGTCCTGTAGTTGATTTAAACCTTTTAGAAATGAAAGAATCTGAGGAAATCAATAGGTCTGTTGTTGAGTTATATATCAAGGATAATTATGGTGATAGGGTAGTAGTGTATACGGATGCATCAAAAACAGAAAAAAACAAAGCGCGTACAGCATTTGTTATACCAAGGTATAAGATAAGCAGAAGGGAAAGGCTAAATGACAATCTAGCTGTATATACAGGAGAGTTAGTAGCAATTCTCATTGCACTTTCTTGGGTGGAGAGTAATTGGCCAAAGAGGGTAGTAGTTGCATCAGATTCCTCCTCTGCGCTGCTAAGTATCCAGAATGGGTCATCAAAGTCCAGACAAGACATTATAGTGGATATTTTGCAGTTGGTGCACAGGTTGCAATGCTCTGGGGTTAATGTTGCCTTTGTGTGGGTGCCAGCTCACATAGGAATAACAGAAAATGAACTGGCAGACAATAATGCTAAAGAAGCTGCCCTTTTGCCTGAGGTTAGTCTACATATTACGTATAGTAAATCAGAAATAAAAAGCCTAGTTAAGTCCAAGCTAAAGGAGATCTGGCAATCAGAGTGGGATAGAGCAAACATGGGGAGAGGCTATTATAACATCCAAAGGTATGTGAGCAATGCTAGAAGTACTTGTAGGACGACGCAGGAGGAGGATATAACATCCAGAATGAGATTTCGTCACACTGGTTTAAATAATACATTGTTTTCAACTAAAAAACATGGTAATGGCTACTGTAATGAGTGTAGACCTCAGACATTAGAGACCATAGAACATGTGTTAGAATCATGTATTAAATATAATCAGGCAAGGCAACAACTAATTCAACAACTTCAAGGAGAGGGAGTACCATGGAGGACTAGAGACATACAGCAGAAAAATTCTGGTGAATTATGTTTTAAATTTTTATTTTTTGGAAGAACTGGGTTAAACAAGAGGCTGTGAGGTAGGAATATCCAGACCCACACTCCATTTCAGAAGGTGGCGGTAAAGCACCGAGCGTTGCAATACATAGCCAAATAAATAAAAGAAGAAGAAAAAGAAGGAAGAGGAAGACGCTATGAAAGCTGGCTGCACATTTCTGAAATTCGTGCGTAAACCAGGTGCGTCTAGAAAATTCTCATGGCTGTTTTAATGAACGCCTTCCCAGCGCTGGAGTTAAAAGAGCCAATTTGACTGCTAGGTATTTAGGTAACGTTTAACGCGTTTACGATATTGAGATCAGGTCCTGTAAACAATCTGTCTGGTTTGTCGGCTAGCTTTTTAGCTGGATAATTCCGAATAGTGAACCGGCACTTATTGCTCGTGGATAGTTCGATGAACAAAGCGTAAGCCCACTTCACATCCATTATGAGAATATTAAGCCTGCAATAATTCACATTTCGATCTTTTGTGAGTTGTATGCAGTGGGAATTCTGAATTAGAGCACAGTAATATTGGTTAGTATCAGTTAATGGATTTTGCATTTCATTCAAGAAAATCACCTTCCACCACCATGTGTCTTGATCTTGAAATAGCGCTGGATACCACTTACTAAAATACACAACGTTTAAAATTATTTATCGGGTCCTTCAAACTAAATCTAATTTGGCCTTGATTCTACGTTTACGTACGGGATTTAGCAGCCTACTTCTCATCGTTGGATATTAGGAGAAAAGAAGCTGTAGCACACTTTATTTTTGGGTGCAGAACGTCATGCTGGTTGTCAGTGTAGTCCGCTGGGTTAAGGTTTGAGGTGTTTCCCTTGACCATTGATCTGTCCGTGCATGTGCGAACTTTTTATCCATTGATTAATGTAGCTAAGCGCCGGACCCTCGCCAAATGCAAACTTTTTTTTAGTAAAGTATGGATCTGGGTAAAGTGAGACTCCCGAGAACGGGTTTGAACACTCTCCATCAGGCAATTCATCCAGTGCACGGCCTCGCCTGGACGGACGGCAAGCAAGTGTGCCTCACGTCTTTTCAAACTGTCAATGCCGCGGAGCTCAAGTTTGGCGACACCAACGTAATCGGGCAGTTTGATCATGTGCTTGGATTGTGCTGGGGACCATTCTGCGGCTCGGATTCACCGGCGCTGTTAGCAGTGCAGTACAAGAAGCATGTGACCGTCTGGCAGGTTCAGCTGAGTGCACAGGAGCAGAGCAAGCTGTTATGCACACAGACATGCGAGATGAGCGAGCCGTTACCGCTGCTCGCACAAGGCTGCGTGTGGCACCCTAAAGCTGACGTGCTAACTTTGCTCACCAAGCGGGATGCATCTGTGGCGTTCTCTGTGCGCACGGGTAGCCAGCGTGTTAGGGCAGGGATAAGGGACACAGATTTAGTCCACTGTGCCTGCTGGACTAAGAATGGGACACGACTGGTAGTTGCAGTAGGGACTATGCTCCACTCGTATACTTGGAATGATGTGGAGAGAACGCTTGCAGCCTGCATCTTCTGCCCTGTGTACGATGTGGGCGGTCATGTGTGCGCACTCGAGTTCGTCGGGGACTCGCAGGTGGCAGCGACAACTGAGCTGCCCCTGAGTAAGATCTGCGGGCTGAACGCAGGCATGCCTTTTGATGGCCTGCCTGATCCCGTCAGCTTGTCCTCATCATCTCGCACCCCCGCACTGCAGATTGTGAGTGAGGACTCCAGCCTGGGTTCGCAGTGGCTGTCTGTGGACTCAGATCGGTCATCACTTCCTGGTTTACTGTCATCGATGCCGTCTGGTCCCGTTGACCTGACTCACATCGTGTCCCGACACCGAAGCTCCGACTCCAGCCCACTGATCCATCTGCAGCGCCGTGACACACTAACAGGCTCTGGACAGGATTGCTCGCACCTGGTCATTGTGACCTTTGAACACAAGGCCACTACCTCCAGAAAGCTCAGCGTACCCGGAATCCTTGTGCCCGACATAATCGCACTTGATCCTAGTGGCCACTTTGTTGCCGTGGCGTCCAACACCTGCAGTGTGGTCCTTGTGTATGCTGTCTCCACGGGAACCGTGCCCAACCAATGGCGGATCCACCTGCAGAAGAGTGACAGGCCGAAGGGCATGCATTTCCTGAGCAGCCGCTGGCTGCTCCTCATGGTGGGTAGGCATAAGTCCAGTGACCATGCCTTCCTGACCTCTACCAACACAGATGAGTACCTCATACACCTGCTTTCCAAGAACATTGAGTATAATGATGAGGCATCTGGCCAGGCTGCTGCACAAAATCCTCCCTTCCCAAGCCTCAGGTTCTCTGAGGCTGTCTTCTCCAGGGACGAGTGTTTCAGGGGGGTGGCAGAAATGCCGCCGCTGGGGGGGTGCTCGGAGCTCCCTTTGGGGGAGGGAAGGAGGCTGATCGAGGAGGTGGTAAGCAGGGAGTCCAGCCCCGCTGTGAGACTGAATGACTTCCTTGATGGTGTTGCATCTGATACCTCCTCCATTGTTGCGGAGCCTAGAGGGGATAAGACAGGCCGTTGCCATGGCAGCCGGGAATGCCGCCGGCCCGATTCATCGCAGTTCAAGATTCGAGACCTGTCCCTTTCCAAGGCTGTCGATCCTCCGGCAGAGCAGCTGTCCCAGACCATGGAGCAGATGTTTTCCCGCTTTGCAGAGGTGCAGCAGTGCTTATTTGAAATCAGAGACTTTGCCCAGAATGGAAGGAAGAGTTGGGGCTGCTACCCGTCCCATGCCGAGCCCCCTTATGCCACAGTCTCCTGCCAGGTATTGGTTCGGGAGGAGGGAGGTTGAGAGAGGAACGCAAATCTGTCAGATCACTCTTGGCGCAGCCCTTCGAGTGCAGAGCTGTTCTGTTTGACCAAGTTAAACAAAATATTTGAAATGTATTTAAGAAATGAACTGCTCTTTGTCAATATTGGGGCCACACAAGCTTTCAAGTCTGTAAGAGAAATGGATTAATTGTAGGGGAACCCTTGTTATAGTTAACTGCTATCATCAGGAACAGGAATGCTGGTTATGGAATGCAATAGTGATAGTTAAATCGGTTGATTAGATGTGATGCTTAATATAGCAAAGTAACAAATACATGATGGGTGGATATATCAAAACAATGTTAATTATGTTGTAATTTTTAAAGTTCTAGTTGGCAGTTTGGGTTACATGGTGTGTAGTATTTTTATCCTGGGGTTTGCAGAAGCAGGGTGCGCGCTACCCGCTCGCCACGTCGCCAATGGCGAAGTGGTGTGACATGTGGCGACCGAAAATTGGCCTCAGAGCGCCACGTTGGCGAATGCCTAATGGAGAGAGTGGCGAAGTAATAACCTCAGGTTTTGCGCATCGGCTGCCCGAGTCCAATCGCCCACTCGCCGCCGGCACTCGCTATCATAATTGGTTCATACTTAATTATCATACATCAGCCATAAATTATCTTTATAATGTTCATTCCGATCGCACTGATTGGCTGACGATTCATCATTCCATTCGGGACCTTTCTATGTTGTAATTCACGTGTCGGAAAAGGGAATTCCGGGTTAGGAACCTCACTCACCTCCACCATATTAAAACAATGCGAGTGATTCGAGATTGACCACCTCAATCATATTAAATTATGAATTTAGCGGGACAGCCACAGATAAGCGAAAGTACTCATGCGTTGGTGTTTTTCTTGCTGAACAAACACTCGTTAAAGCAGCGCATTAATGTCAGTGGGACAAGATCGGCACTGAAACCTGCGCAACTTCGAGCTAAGTTCTGTCGTGCAAAGGAAAAGGCCTTAAATTAATTTATGATCGATAATGATTATTTGTATATTTTTAACAATAAAGTCATCCTCTACTATGTGGACAAATATTCTGAGTTTGTTGAAAATAATAGGTTGTGTTTACCGTAACTGCGAGAAGCTCGAGAGAAACCTAGGCGAAATCACGCTACATCACCTGGGGTTCTTTAGCTTTGTTTTGATGCCCTTAAAATACAGTGCTGAGCCACGCATGAAGTTACTGTTTTTCAGCACTAATATATGCCTTGGTATTTTATATCACATGGGCTACCTTACACAAGCAGTCCACTCGCAATCGTCATACTTTAGAGCAACCTAACTAAATAAATGGGAAACTTGTTGTTGGTATGCCAGCTACTTGTCAGAATGGCCCAGTATTCCAAACGCCGCTAACCAGCCACAGGTTAGAAATAGCGGAAAATAAATTCGAAAATTAGTCGGTAATATAGCAGAGATTATTAGCTTTAGTGAGCTAACGTACTACTCGAGGCAGAACTGGAGAACTCTTCAGAACGGAGTTAAGTGCAACCACGACAAACAATCAGTCGACTACCCTGCTTACTGTTAGTAAGTATACAACAATGATAGCATTTTTCGCGACTTTAAAATGACACAATGCCTGTCGGTTACGTGCGACTCGGCCACGAGTCATTCTCAACCGAACTCCAAGCAGCCGACTGCATGCCTCTGACGTTGAGACAGAAGGGCACAAAAGCAAACGATCAGTAGGATTGTTTAAGTTAAATCCAAAACATGATCGAGCCTCTCTGGGCTCTACATTATAAGCTATTGCTTTCAGAAACAAATCCATAACGCGAGTTGGATACTACAAACTGTGCTGTCGTCAAAATGATAATCATCTTCGTTTTGCTTTAATGCGAATGATGCATCCAGACATATTACTCCAAAAAACTAAGCTAAGAAGTAGCCTACATACAACATCGACCTTTAACACGGTATACAGTTGAATCCGAAAATTTCTACCGATTTTTAGCCAAACCTATGGCATTATCTCCCTCATATTGGCATACGTTTGTCTATAACACATTTTGTCCACAACTAGTTTGTTATTCAGGTAAAATTATATCTAGATGGCAATCGTGTTCAAACCTGAACATGTTGCACTCTGAGCAAATAGAATTTACATAAGTGAAAATATTCACATTTCTTGTTACTTCAATCTGACATTTCTTATAAGTTTTATTGAAATAATTCTGACAATTATTACCAGTTGGAAGAAGATAAGTGCTAAATTGAGTGTGGGTTCATGGCATTCAAGTCATGTTTTACTGTATGAGCCAAAATAAGGTTGCATCCAGGTGTGTAGATGTGAATTCATAGTGGCTGTATGTATGGGATAACTTTTAGTCTATTCCACACCCTGAATTACACAGCAACCAGCGTGCCTAAGTTGGATCTGTTCATGTTGTAATACATGTAATAATCACTTGGCCACTAGTGGGGATTACAAAATGACAGTCTTTAGCATGGTAAGCTGGCCCTATCAAGTTAGTAATTCAACTATTGGTCATCAAAGTGATATTGGCCTTCTATCGATCAAGTTCCCATTTGTCTAAAGTAGCAGCCAGATAATTAGACTGGAGGATGGCCTTAATAGTCCTTAATACTAACTCAGCACTCATGCAAAGCTGGCACTTGAACCAGCTCTCCGTCACCACAATATTGTTATACCATGTGACTGTGTGCAGTTTGTCGTAAAGTTTTGGTGGGTGTTAGTTATACAAGTTCCGTAACTATTTTTCTGTGAAAAATATGCAGCAATTCCATTTTCTGAACAACTTTCTGTTTTATTCTTTTCATCTCTAGTAGCATGCAAACCACATTACGGCTGCAGGAAAGCCAACACCGACAGAGGTCAGGATACTAGTGCAGTGTTCTCTCATCACACAATATGAACAGGGTCGTCCCTACCTGTTCAAAAATGTGTAATGGATTTCCGTCCATGTTTGAATTTTAATCATAGTTTAAAAATGTGATTTTTAATGCATTTTGCAGCCTGTACAAATTTCATTGCCACTCTATTTGAAAATTTCTTGTAACTACCAGTAACCACCCCGATGGGAAGGGAACCTGGCCAGAACACTATAGTACAGGTGTCGCTGACAAGATGATGCATACCCACTGTAGTCTCTGGATGTCTGTGCACTTATTCTGTGACTGTGTACGCACACTGTATGACTGAATCCAAGTTCTCTGAGGTTTCTAACTAAAATTAAAGGCAAAATGCGTGGCTAAATGGTTTTCTCTGTGGCTAAGTGAACTTCGGGGTGATTAGCCACTGTGGCTAAGTGAAATTTTTGGCCAGCACACACCCTGCAGAAACGATGCTGTCTGCAGTTTGCAGTTGGCAGATTACATTAACATTGTTGACCATCTTCTCTGCTCTGGAGGGTAGGGATAGTTGACCACCTATTTTGTGCAAATGAAGCACTGTTGAGTGTGTGTTCTGTCATCATGGCAGATGTTATTTGCCCAATGTATGTTAACACCTGTGTAAAGTGCAAAAGTTTTTGCATCTGTCCCTTCCCTTCTCTCCACCTCCTCCTACCATTCTTTTCCTCTCTGTCATCCTTCCCCTCTATCATCCATCTCTTTTTTCTCCCTCCTCTTGTCCCATTCCCCCTATCTTTCTCTCCCACCCCACCTCCCCCCCTCTGCAGAGGCAGGTATCAGAGAGTGTGTTTATAGAGGAGAGGAGACACGTGTTGCTGTATGAGGGTAGACTCTGCTTGCGTGTGCTGCAAGACCTCTTCAGCTTGGAGGTGGTTGAGATGCTACATGGTAAGTCCCACACATACAGTATTGAGCATGCAATGCACCATCTCCCTTCTCATTTATCAATTGTATTCCCAGACGACGAGTCGGGGATACAATGGAGTAGCTATCATAACGGCGCGTCTGCTGCACGTCCGCAGCGTCTGTGGAGATTCGCTTGGGTCTGGGGATACACATTGACCAGCGGGCGACTGACTTTATAGTTTTTTGTGGTTTTTCATCCTCTCAGGCACTTGTTAATTTTGATATGTTTGTGCAGTTATGTATTTTATGCTTGAATTAATATTGTTATAATGCATATATTTTCAATATGTCTGCTATCAGTATTTGGTTGAAATGGATAGCATATTCTTTCTGTACCACATCTGCCTTCATGAAAGGTCACCAGAATCTGCTCCCATGTGCAGATCATGTCAGTGCAATTGATGACTTTCAAAGCACCCATGTTTTTTATCCAAAAATTTGTATTTCCTTTTCCTGCTGTACAGTCTCTTTGGGAACTGGACACTTGAGCAATTAACTCACTTTCAGGATATAAAATGGCAACATCCGCTGGTAACATTTTAGTGTGAGAGAAGCCTAAAATCTTTGCTGCTATAGCAAAAAAAGTCAAAAAACAAGTGGTGCCAGGCACAACAAACCCCGCCCCTTGCACATACTTTCACCTACTTGTACGAAATTCAATAGGGATCTATTCTGGGTCAGTGGCAATCCCTATACCGAATTTGGGATGAATCTGGCCATCATTTTTGCCGCTAGAGTGTTAACAAACAAACACAGAAACAAACCGAACCAAAAACAATACCCCTTGCCTTCACCCTTTGGGTGGGGCGGGGTAATAAAACAAATAAGGCCTGATTCCAGCCCCTGCATTGCAGAGTTCAGTCGGTCAGTGGCACTAATTACAGACAGCGAGCTTACTTAGGTATTTTCCTAATAAAAAAAAAAAAAGCAGACAAGGTAAAGCTCGCATGTAGTTAGAGTGGAGGGATTGGGCAGGTGAGACATCTCTCTTATCTTGCTCCTTTAGGTCCAAGCTGGGTTAGCTTGGCTGGGTCTCTTCCCTTTCTTCCTTGGGAGATTGCTGTGGCGTTAGGTCCGGCTTGGTGGTTAGAATGGGGCAGATGTTGCCTCAAGATTTGCTGCATTTAATCCAATGCCTGCTCTTTCTTTTTCGTGACTGACTAGTGCATTTCTGTCACGCTCCGTTTAACCTCTGTATGAAGCTAATAAATTTCAACTGAGTGTGCCAAAATTAAAGGGATTGAATAATTTAATGTTTCTTTTCCAGATTTGGGGCTTTGAATGGTAGTTGGAAGACTACGACAAAAATGTCCAGATTTAGGACATTTTAATTTACCTGACTCGTAGCTACTTGAAGTAATAGTTAAAGTAGACATGTATTGATTTGAAAATTGTCATATTTGGTATCACCCAAAAGAGCATGCAATACTCTCTCAAACTATCAATGCTTTTCATCTAAAGATTATAGTGGAATAGTGTAATCATGGATGAAAAACAGGCTATTAACTACCCCCAATATTGCCTTTGAACAGCTCTGTGAAACGGATCCAGAGCTGTGACGTCGCTCGTGGGATCAATTCAGTGTGCCAATTGGGTTTTAAAAAATATTCTTCACTTTTTTCCTAGAAAGATCAAGTCAAAAAAGCATTCTTCACTTTACCTCAGTCTTAATTTTTCCTTAGTCATTTATGGACTCTAAATAACTTAGAAAAGCCTTTAAAATCAGACAAAGTGCCAACAGCATGTTCAAGGGAAAGGTCAAACCGCAAGTGTTTGTGCACAGACCGGCCTCTCCATGATACATTCGATTGTATATATACACTACCGGTCAAAAGTTTTAGGACACCCCAGTTTTTCCAGTTTTTTATTGAAAATTATGCAGTTCCAGTCCAACAAATAGCTTGAAATGGTACAAAGGTAAGTGGTCAACTGTCAGAAGTTTTAAACAAAAGGTAAGGTTATCCAGGTTTTTTGTACGCCATCGAGTAGGTGAAAGGATGGTTCCTCAGTGTGTGACATCAACTGTCAAACATAGAGGAGGATGCGTGATGGTCTGGGGCTGTTTTGCTGGATCCAGGGTCAGTGACTTATAGAGTGAAAGGCACCCTGAACCAAAACGGCTACCATAGCATTCTGCAGCGCCATGCAGTAGCCTCTGGTATGTGCCTAGTTGGTCAGGGCTTCATCCCACAGCAAGATAATGACCCAAAACATAAGTCCAAGCTCTGCCAGAACTACCTTAGGAAAAAAGAACAAGATGGTAAGCTTGAAAACATAGAGTGGCCAGCACAGTCTCCAGACTTAAACCCCATCGAGATGGTTTGGGATGAACTGGACAGAAGAGTGAAAGCAAAGCAACCTACAAGTGCCACACATTTATGGGAACTTCTGCATCAGAGTTGGGAAAAACTTTCTGAAGAATATTTGATTTCCATTTTAGAAAGAATGCCACGAGTGTGTTCAGCCATTATATCTGCCAAAGGTGGCTACTTTGAGTCAAAAGTTTATATTACATTTTGGTTTATAAATTGATTTCGTGATTTCTTTTTTAACTTTGATTGTTAATTTGTTCTATCATGTCTATGCTTTCATTTCAGAGTACAATGAGACATGAAACAGCATAATTTTCTATTAAAAAACTGGAAAAATTGGGGTGTCCTAAAACTTTGGATCAGTAGTGTACATACATGTATGTATATGTATTAGGCCTCACTCCAGTCCAGCCTCTAACAGTGGGCACCCTGTGCACCGTAAAAGCTAAATTAAACCTCTTTTGAGCTTTTATCATGGCATTTATTCAAAAGACTGGTATTAGGAATCCTTTAAAGGAGACCTATTATGCTGATCCTTCTTTTAATACATATAAGTAATGTTATAACGTTGGATGTCCATATTCAACCTCTGAAAAGTTTCTAAACATAAGATACAGGGGTTTTGCCGTTATCCAAGAACGTGATTTCGTGAACGTGATTTCCTCTCTGAACAGCTCGTCCCGAGATCTTCACGAGATCTGGGCAAAACCTGACGTCAAGTTGACCGCAGATCATTTGAGGTGCAGTTTTGTCAGTATCTCTCCCAAAGCTGCTTGTTCGTTTATTTTTGGAGGCGAAGAAAATGAGTGGGTAGCTTTTTTGTTTGCTGGCGGCAAACGGCCACGGCCAAAGGGAACGTTGGCTGTTTGTGCTCAGCATTTCACCAAAGACGGCTTTATCAATAAAGGATAATTCGACGTTGGATAAGCGTTTCAGCTGCTGTTCAAAGTACCTCTCCCAAAGCTGCTCGTCCGTTCATTTTTGGACGCGAAGAAAAGCGCAACTATTTTCTCCTCCAAAAGACGATGCCACCAGAAATCAGTTTGTAGCTTTTTTGTTTGCTGGCAGCAAACAGCCATGGCCAAAGGGAACGTTAGCTGTTTGCGCTTGACATTTCACCAAAGACAGCTTGGTCAATAACGGATAATTCGACACAGGATAAGCGTTTCAGCTGCTTCTCAAACTTGAAGCACTTGCATCGATCAAGCGCTCTGAGCCACAAGCTGTAAGTAACGATATAACAGCAAATAATGGAAGTGAAGCTAATGTGTTACGGGTGGCTGGCAGGACCGCTAACAATAGTTAGCACTAACAACTGGCCTCAAACACAGGCTTTGTAAAATATCTGAAGATAAAGCCTGGATCGGTCGCGTCTGTCCGTGACTCTGAGACGGGGAAGCTGTAAGTTGCCTATACGGCAGAAGCCTACCTAACGTGATGGCCTGTTGATTGTGGCTGTAGCACTGCGGCTAACATAGCCAAGTTACTGTTGCTAATGTTTGTGTCTTAAATATACAAGAGTAATATCAGGGGACATTCAACGGAAGGTGTGTGAACATAAATCTCATTTGAAGCTAACTTTTTATACTTGTTTGTAATTTGGATGCTTGGTACAACTGTCCACGGTAATGGAACTTGCTGTCTGTAAAACCTGTATTATGTTCCTAACATAACCGGAGCTCTCTCTAGCTGTAGCGTACTATCCATAAAGCTGCTTTTCACCCGACGCGAAACAAATTTTTCGCGCGACAGATTACATTCAGAGTCAATGCAAAGATGTGAATACATGCGTTATGAGCGCGTTAAGCCGCTTTCACACCGGACGTGAAATAGATTTTTCGTGGGACAGATGACATTCAAATTCAATGCAAAGACAATGAGCGAGCAAACGCTGGTCATTCCGACGGAATAAGTAAACCATTACCACGGGCAATTTTCGAAAAGACCGTTTAGCCTGGAGCTTTTGCCCTTCCGTCAAATACCGGCGCAGAAGCTGTTCGTTACTCCACACTAACGACACACCACAGTTATGCACACGAACCAGCAGGTCCTTATAATACACCCCTAAGCAGTCCATAAGCTGTTGGTACACTTTTTGCTGCTCCTCACTGTCCATGTTTCCCTCTAAACTCAGACTCACCGGATTTCTATGGTCTCCGGTCTACACTTGGGTATGTCCACCCATTCTACAAATGTGTCTATATGGGGTGGATTCTAGCTTTCCCTGACTCCTAGCTATAGAGTAGAAACACCGCTGTACTCACCATAGTCGCTGTAGGTAGATAGCAAATTCGAGCTTGAGCTGCCAGACTTTGGCACTTGCGTCCTCCACTTTTGCCGCTGCATTTATTAGAACTGAACTAATGAACTGAATTAATGAACTGAATTATTTAATTAACTGAATTAAATGAACTAATGAAAGTTCATTTCATTAGATTTATGTACAGCGTTTGATTGCGGAATTTCCCCGCAATCCTTAGCTCAGATGGCAGGCGTGTCTCACATTTCACACTGGGGAGGCGGACCTGGAAAACTATGTTCTGCCGAGTCCCGCCCAGCTCCGTCCTCCACAGAGCTGGCCAATCAGAAGACAGTGGGCACACGGGGAGGGGGGGCCATAGCGGAAGAGCCGCCCAAACGAGGCGTTTCAGTCAGAGACTACAACTGGTGTTTTTGGAGGATGGCAGTATGAGCTAAATAAGGACCCTTTTTTGGACTTTGAACGATCAGGAATACTCTAGGGGAGTCCAAGATTAAAATATAAACTTGGAAATGTAGCATAATAGGTCCCCTTTAAACCTTTTAGTTCTTGATTTTTTTTTTCTGGACGGTTTTATCAATATAGCCATTTTGGGCATCCCAGAATTAATAAGGGACACTCTCTTTAAGGGTATCAACTGTGTAATGAAGAAGCCTGACAAAATGCTAAATTGGACTTGGTTTGAGAAATTTTGAGCCATTGGAATCAGAATTAATGAATTCTCAAATTTCTATAATGTTAAATTTTTGAGATTTTCCATTTACTCTGATTCTAAATTGTGCTCAATGTTGTGTGCACAAACAATTTGGAATCAAAATGAATGGAAATCTCAAATGTTTAGGGGTTCAAACGTTAAACATTTCAGATTTCCACTAATTCTGATTCCAACAACTTACAAGTCTTAGTAGTGGCATTCTCATCCACTCCAGTCTTCCATCAGTGAAGAGTGCTTTCAGGTTGCTGGTCTGTCTTCCACCACCTGTGATATTTAGCAATTGGGCTTCAAGAAAAACCATTTGGATTTTTTATTTATTTGCTGTTTATTTTTATATGATTTTCTGAAGGCAAGCAGCGAACGCAAGGTAAATTGCAAAATGAAGATTGCGCATCTACTTTCTGTGTTGTATAAATCCATTTCACCACAACCTAGAGCTTCAGTGATTTACGCTGGATGTGACTAGAGATGATCGGGAAGAGCCATGACTTATTCGCTGCGCTTGCCTGACTCAGAGGGACTGTAGCCAATTTCATTATACCCACTGTAGTGGAAGCCTCTTTCTATTTGCGTTGTCACTTGGAAACGTGTCCGTGTCAGTCCGTGTAATCCAGTGACGTAGGGGAAAAAACTAGACCGCGCAAAGCCCCCTTTCTCATGGTAGGTCAGCTTTAATATCCAGTCTTGGGAAACAAAGCATGTATTGCTTTAACCAGTTTGGTTGCATGTGATTTATATGTCAAAATGGTTAGTTCCTGTTGCACTGTTGGCTGTGAAAATTGAGCAGACCCTGCAGCAATATGTTTTATTATTTTCTCTAAAACTGTAGTTTTACAGATATTTATTGACAAATATTTGAGTTGTTTAATTATCAATTTATGGTGGGGGAAATGAGTATTGAACGCGTCAACATTTTTCTCAGTTAAAAAAAAAATATATATATACACATTTTTTCCCTCCTTTTTTTTTTTTTTTTTTTTTTAAATTTGGCATCTCCAATCTCACTCGAATCTGGAATGTCCAATTGGGGAACTATGTTCAAGGCTTTCGCATATGCAACCCCCTGTTGCCAACTCAGGAGAGTGAAGACAGCTCGCAGCTCTCCTCTGAAGCACGTGCCTGTCAGCCACCGCTTCTTATACACTCATTGGTTGAATCATCGCAAATTCAGAACGAGGGCGGAGGATACCCGAACATGAACAGGCTAAGAATCTTCCTGAGGAGCGCCCGTCTGGCCAACAGGAGGCACCTAAGCAACGAACAAAGGAACTTATATTACCCTTCCTGGCAGACCCTTCCCCATTTGCATCCCTGTAGCGCAATGGCCAGTTGCGCGCTACTTCTGAAAAAGCTGCCGACCACTGCCGAATGGTATGACCGGGGCTTGAACCCGTGCCATGATAGACACTTCTGCTTTGCAATGCGATGCTTTTACCGAGTGAGCTATCCAGCAGCTCTCAGTAAATATATTTTAAATGGGGCTATTGACATGAAATTTTCACCAGATGTTGGTAACAACCCAAATAATCCACACATACAAAGAAATCAAACAAATAAGTCCATAAATTAAGTTGTGTATGATGAAGTGCAATGACACTGGGAAAAGGTATTGAACATGCTTACTGAAATGTATTTAATACTAAGAAGAAGAGCCTTTGTTAGTAATGACAGCTTCAAGACGCCTCCTGTATTGAGAAACTAGCCGAATGCATTGCTCAGGTGTGATTTTGGCCCATTCTTCCACACAAACTGTCTTAAAATCTTGAGGGTTCTGGGGACCTCTTCTATGAACTCTGATCTTCAGTTCTTTTCATAGATTTTCAATTGGATTCAAGTCGTGTGATTGACTGGGCCATTCTAGCAGCTTTGTTTTCTTTCTCTGAAACCAATTGAGAGTTTCCTTGGCTTTGTGTTTGGGATCATTGTCTTGCTGAAATGTCCCCCCTTGTTTCATCTTCAGCACCCTAATAGATGGAAGCAGAATCTTATCAAGAATGTCTCTGTACATTTCTCCATTCATCTGCCCTTCAATTATATGAAGTCCGCCAGTACCATATGCTGAAAAACAGCCCCACACCTTTGTGTTCCCACCTCCAAACTTCACTGTTGGTGTGGTGTTTTGGGGTGATGTGCAATGCCGTTCGTCCTCCAAACATGGTGTGTGCTGTGGCATCCAAAGAGTTCAATTTTGATCTCATCTGACCAGACTACATTCTCCCAGTATTTCATAGGCTTGTCCAAATGTTGTGCAGCAAACTTTAAACAAGCTTCAACATGCTTTTTCTTCAGCAATGGAGTCTTGCGCGGTGAGCATGCATAGAGGCCTTGGCAGTTGAGAGCATTATTTTTTTGGTTTCTTTGAAACAACTGTACCTGCTAATTCCTGGTCTTTCTGAAGCTCTCCGCGAGTGGTCCTTGGCTCTTGGACAACTCTTATGATTATTCTTTTGACTCCTCTGTCAGAAATCTTGCAAGGAGCACCTGGTCCTGGCCGGTTTATGGTGAAATGATGTTCTTTCCACCTCCGGATTATAGCCCCAACGGAGCTCACTGGAACATTTATAAGTTCAGAAATACGTTTGTAACCAAAGTCATCAGTATGTTTTGCAACAATAAGGTTGCGAAGTTCTTGAGAGAGCGCTTTGCTTTTACCCATCATGAGATGCTTCTTGTCTGATACCTTGATAATGAGAAACCTTTTTATAGGCCATCAGTTAGGACTAAACCAGCTGATATTAATTTGCACTGATGGGGGGGCAGGATTGCTTTCTGAATACTGACAGATTTCAGCTGGTTTCTTGGCATTCCAGAACTTTTTGCCCCTCCTTTTCTTCATGTGTTCAATACTTATTCCCTGTGTCATTCCACTTTATTACACATAACTTAATTTATAAACTTATTTGTTTTGATTTCTTTGTGTGGATTACTGGAGTTGTTACGGACATCTGGTGAAAATTTCATGTCAATAGCCCCGTTAGAAATGGATCTACTGAGAATGTTGACGCGTTCAATGCTTATTTCCCCCACTGTACCTGATTTTGATCATGTTGGTTATATCCTGAAAACTTTCACTTATAAGTATGTCCTTATTTGAAATAGTGCCCTATTGCAACTTTTTTTTTTCTTCAATAATTTTTTTCTGAACAGGGGTGTTTACTATGTTTACTGTGCACTTTGTCATGACCTGAAGCAGGCGCCTATATGACCAATGCAGAATGCACCAAGAATAGAGAGTGCACGGTCTAGTTTTTTCTCTACGTCGTTGGTGTAATCACTTGACATGCAGCCTGATAGCTCCTAGAGCAATCACTGTTTGCATCTGGGTTGGTCTTTCCAGAAATCGTGGTGAGTTTTCATTTCTTGGAGTTGCCAACTATGCATTGGAATGCATCGATTTCATGTGTGATTGTGTCTTTATTTCTAAAGTTTTTCCGTTTTATTAGCCCGTTACATTTGCCGTCTCTGTTGCTGTTACAAATGACACGATTGTGGGCATTGGGAGATTGCGGAGTCCTCATATTGAAGACTACACTTGTGTATGACTTGCAAAGATATGCTTAGTGTGTCAGTAGGTAAGCAAACATGTAGCCATTGAACTTCGGTCACATACCCACTGAAAAAGATGGAGAGAATAGAAGGTCAAATGATAACAATAGCTAGTAATTTATTCCGATCACTTAAAGGTCCCCAACTATGCTGACCCTTCTTTTAATACAGACATGTAATGTTATAATGTTGGATGTCCATACTCAACCTCTGCAAGGTTTCTAAACATAAGATACAGGGGCTTTGCCGTAATCCGAGAGCGTTATTTCCTGAACACGATTTCCTCTCTGAACAGCTCGTCCTGAGATCTTAACGAGATTTTTACCAAACCTGACGTCAGGGCGTTGCATCCAATCAGGACAGACCTGGCCAGAGCCAATCACGGCGCTGGACTTCCCAGTCCGGAATCTATTATATCAGACACAAACGACCACAAACCATTTAACGTGTAGATTTATCAGTATGTCTCCCAAAGCTGTTTCTACGTGTTTTTTTGGGTGCGGACAAAAGCACAACTATTTTCTCTTCCAAAAGACGATGCTGCCAGAAATCAGTGGGTAGCTTTATTATTTGCCAGCGGCAAACAGCCACACTCAAAGGGAACGTTAGCTGTTTGTACTCGGCATTTCACCGAAGACCGCTTTGTCAATAAAGGGTAATTCAACACTGGAAATGCGTCTCAGCTGCTTCTCAAACCTGGGGCAGTTGCATCGATCAAGAGCTCAGAGCCACAAGCTGCAAGTAACGATATAACAGCAAATAATGAAAGTGAAGCTAACGTGTTATGGGTGGCTAGCAGGACCACTAACGTTAGTTAGCACTAACAACTGGCCTCAAACACAGGCTTGGTAAAGTATCTGAAGATAAAGTCTGGATCGGTACCAACTGTCCGTGACTCAACGACAGATGCGTAAGCTGTAAGTTTTACCATTTTGTGTTGCTTTACTGCATAAGCCTACCTAACGTGATAGCCTGTTGAATGTGGCTGTAGCACTGGGGTTAACGTAGCTAAGTTACAGTTGCTAATGTTTGTGTTCTAAATATGCAAGAGTAAATAATATCAGGAGACATTCAACAGAAGGTGTGTGAACATAAACCTCATTTGAAGCTAACTTTTTAAACTTGTTTGTAATTTGGATGCTTGGCACAACTTACTGTTCACAGTAACGGAACTTACGGTCTGTAAAACATGTATTGCAGGGTAACGTCTCTATGCATTGTTGTTATGACTGCTCGGTTACTACCGTATGTTAGTTTGCATTCTGTGTCACTTAACTGCTTTCTGCTGATGTGTCCGCCCGCGGACATAGAGCTGCTCTATTTATGCATGCAGTTACACTTCTCTATCACTAGATGGTACACCCGGATCAGTTATTGAATATTCACGAGCAAGCGGAGCTCGAACACGGTTTAGAATATGGACGAGTTCACTCCCATCCCTGTTTTTCAGGAGTTGCATGAATTAAACTCCTCAGTTAAGACTGATGTGGAAACTGCTCAATGTACTTGCCCATAGTATCTATCCAGCAGTTAAAAAAAATGATCTCTTGCTACAGAAAAAATCGTTGTCTTCTGGAGGAACCACTTCAGCCACAGTGAACCAATGGTATCCCAATTAGTAGTCAGGGGTTGGGAAGGGCAGCAAGGCCCATGGGCCAATGACCCATGTCATGGAAAATCAGTGGGCCATTTTCAAAATGTATGGGCCATTCCCAAAATTCAATGCGCCAATAATTTTTACCATAATAGACCTTTAATCAAAACGTATACTGCATATACACATACGTATACATACATTTTGCTTTGTGTGTTTAATGCTAAAAACATACTGATGCATACATTTGATTTTAATGTTCAGCATTACACTATTGCTTAGAACAAAAAGAATCTTAATACAAAAGACAAGATTATGCACTCAAATACACAAGAGGGAAATCGGCCGCTGCAATTTCAATCGTTCAGTAAAACTACTGGCTTTAGCATTAGTCTACTGATGCACTGGTAAGTAGCACTAAGTTGATGGTTACTGGCAGCACTGGCAGCAGCTCTACATTGACGAGAGTGAAAATTATTTGACACTGAAGGAATCATGGCTAGAGTATGAGCCTGGTATCAAAATGTAGATCAAAATGAGACCTTTCATATGCCATAACTTGATTTGATCATCATCCACATAGTGATGCAACCCCGTGAAGTTTTCCTAACACGCATTTTTTCAAGTTTTCTGTGATGAATTAGGTGAAAGCACATGACAAATCCATGGTTCCAATAATTGTTTTTCCTACACTATCATAGTTATTAAATTGGTGCAGTTTTGCCATTGAAACTTCCACTGTTCTCATGATATTGAAGATTGAAGTTGGTTACAGAACAAATCTCGTTGAAGAAAATACAGATTTTGGCTTAAAACTGTGACACCTAGAGTGGGCATACAATTGATTTAATTGCAGCTTTTAATAGTGCTCCGGTATGTCTTTCAGTTCTGAAAATTTAATTTCGCCATCTCTAATAGACACGAAGTTATGAGGGATCAAAAATGCTGGGAAAAATTGATGCGAGTTTGAAAGCTTGAAATTTCGACCTACTCTGGTGTACTCTTAGAGCCTGTAACTCAAAAAATATTCACGAGATCAGAGTAATATTTGGCAAGTATTCATTAAATATACTGAAGTTATTCTACTAGAACAATTTGCTGATTCCGAGGAGGTCAGGTGGTAGGCATCTGTAGATTTTATATATTATTAATAAAAAGGAATTACTAAAGAAACAAATAAAGCAAATTCACACATTATGCCTCAAATCTCACGTACCCTACGCAGCCACCTACTGTTTTAAAGCGTCGTCACATTAATAAACTATTAAATTGTGCTAAAAATGCCATACATGCCCGGAGAATGTTCCGCGACGTGAAGTTTTAATTGGTGTTATCGCATTATACAATTAATGATGGCCTTCATGCAAAAGATGCAAGTTGTATTTGGTTAATTGGTTCTAAATGTCTCTAATCGATTTGGTTAGGCAGACTGACTTCGGTGACGAGCATCTGTAACCGCTCTCTTTGGGAGGTAGATACCGGCGGGCTTCGACCCCAAGTTCGCGTTAAGGCTGTGGCTATTTTTGACGACGGTTGTTTACTTTAAGTTGTATTTGGACTGCTCGTGATGCATTGGCGATGCACTAATAAATACAGTTCCAAATTAAGTAGCCCATAAATAACTCTGTTCGCATTACTTTAGATAACATATAACAACTCTGTCTTAATGTTCACCGATCAAGCACATTAAACACGTTAATGCGCAGAAAGAATATTCAGTAGGTTCGCTGATTTACCGTTCTCAAGTGTAGCCTGTGCCATGTTCGTTGTTGAACTGGGTATGCGAAACATTGCTTGCAAATTCATTCCAGTTTTTTGAGGATCTGCTACGAAATGCGGCCAAGCTCCAGATTTTTAATTTAACATTCTTTCAAGGCTTTATCGAAATGAGCAAGTAAGCCTATGCCTGTAGCACAAATCTTAACTATGGCAAACCATGAGCCACAACTGAAACGGATATTTGCGTGCATATTTAAGGTTATAATGCAGGTATGAGAGGAGGTGTTATACGTTAGTTTCACATATATAGTTTTGGCATATCAAGCCCACGAAGACCGGTCAGCCAATAAGACAGCATTTGGATGTATTTTCCTCTAATAAACCCTCTGTGATTCGTCTTTCTTGCCTCCGTTCATTGAAGAAAAAAAAACGACTTTGCTGTCTCGTTTTACTGGCCTGCGGTCACGTTGTGACATGCTACCCAAAGTGAAGAATTTTTCGGGGCCAAAGAAAAAATCTTCGGGGCTACAGCCTGGAATGCCCTTGGCAGGCGACACTATTGTTTATCATTGAATTTTTATTCGTCATAAAGCAATTAAATTTGCCACTTCGACTGCTAGTAATTTTCTCCTTGTCACTGATGGATTATGTTCGCCAATGACGAAAGCAACTAGTGCCAGTGGGAACCCAATTGTCAATTGTGACACATAGGCTATCGTATGTGTATTTTACTTTGCAAGCAAGGTGTCAAAATCCACTAAAAATTAGGGGTGCTCCGATCAATCGGCAGCTCGATCGGCCTCGGCTGATTTGCGTACTATCGGAATTAATGAGAGTTGTCATTTAGGCTGACGATAAGAGCCGTTCGTATGACGCAAAGCGTGCAAGACAATTAATGCCGGGCTGTATTTTTTTAACATATTCTAAAGGAGCATTGAATAAAGCCCCCCCCCAACATACACACACGGAACTGAGACACAGCAAATGCGCTTTAATAATGTGCTCTCCTCAGAGGCTTAGCTATAGGCAATTGTACGATGACAAAAATGGTAACTAAGAAATAGAAGCCGACGATCATGTTGGCTCTGCTGTCAGGAACTTCAGCGACTTTTTAAGACTCCGGTATTTGGAAAGCTTCAGCGAACTCCTAGTTAATGTGCTGAATTTGCTGCGGTGTGACATTTTAGCTGTTTCACTCGCATTATTGCTATATTCTCAATCTTCTGCAATCAGATGGGCTGGTACAGTCAGATAAGCTTTGAATTATTGGGTTGTCCAAATGTCTGTAGTAAAACCTGTGACAGAGTTTTTTATAATATCACAGAGAATTTCTCTCACTGCTTTGTATTCTTGATTAGCCCTTCATTGATTTTTTTTCGCGATTTGGAATTGTGTACCCCGGCTCTTACTTGTTCATAAATTGTGTAAAACCTTCACCCTGCACAGCATTCACTGGCTGCATGTCTATCACAATCACAAGCGCATCCGTTATTTCCTTTCTCCTCTTCTCCAGCAAAGGAGGTTTCTTCATCACCTGCTCCAGGGTTCGTTGACTTGTTGCCACAGGTGCAGTCTGTCGCAAGCAACGCACCCATGTTTCGTAAAAAGTTGTTGATTTACATATTTTACTTAACTTTATTTCGCTAGTCCTATGTGGAGTTAGTCTATTCAGTCATCACAGGCTGGCTATTTTGGATACTAACAATTTACCAGTAGCCTAATTGATGACATCTCGTTTACTACTTAAGCTAAGCGGTGCGAATTCACAAAACTTTCATTTCTCAAATGAGTCGCCGTGTTTGCTGAAAAATGATAGTACACCAGTTTCATCTTGCATAACTGGCGCTGCACTTTTTTCTGTATCACCGTATATCTTAAAATGTTCCCAAACCGCCGATTTCTTTGACATTTTGTCTTGGCAAGTCGTTTGAGTCCTTGATGCACTTGATGATGACCGACTCAATGACGGAGCGCCAGCACCAAATAAAAGCAGATACAGTCAATTATCTTTTTTAATCAGTTGAGTCTGCTACCAACGATAATACTGTTGGAGCTGAAAATGATTTTAGTTGCTGTAGTTGTATAAATGAAATCTTATGGCTGTCGCAGCGTCAAGCGCTGTGTATATAGCAAAAAATGTTTCACTGCAAAAAAGTGAAAATGTGGTCTCTGACAGGCCAAACGCTAACAAATATGGACTGAAGCAGAATAATTTGTTAGATAAAAACATGACATGAATTCAGTTATTACATCCATCTTTTTTTTGGAAATTTTTTGACTGTCGGATTTTATAATGATCTGGAGTTAATGGAACTTAAAAGTTTGGATTAAAATCATAATAGCCTACTTATAATAGGCAATTGGACTGGTAGGCCTATTATTGGGATTACTATTCAGTTAAATGGTCATCAATTCTGCAGAAAAAATAACTGGTTTGAACGGAATGAAGTGTGGGAACATCCTTTTTGGCAGGACATTAAAAGTCGCTTTCCATCTCTTGAACAAGCAGCATGAGCCTACCTCTCTGCACCGTGCACAAGTGTAGACAGTGAGTGACTGTTTACTGCAGCAGGAAGTATTGTAGATGACATGAACAAGCTAACAGCTAAAAATGCAGAGATGCTCATATTTCTGAAGGTAAATCTGCCAGTGATGCTGCTTGAGAGGGACAGAAGTCTGAACTCTGTACACCCCCCCACGCACATACAAACACACTTTCTCTCTCCCCTGTAAAAGGCCATAAAAAACTAGTTCACCTGAGAAAAAGTTACAGATAGGTGGATGTAGTTGGCCTACAGATAAAGAGGTACTACAAGATGTTATATTTATAGGTTATAGTTAGGTTATAGTTTTTTGTTTCTTGCCCTGCTCTTTATTTGGCCAGTTGTCTGTTGCATATTCTTGCAGATAAAAGATTTGTCAATTCATAATACTCTCTAATCTTTTCATTTAATAATGCTGAATATACAGTGTTAAGAATAACTTGAATAAATAAATGAATAATTAATGCTACACTATATAAAGCAAGCTTCAATTTCAAAAAGATACCATGTGATCGGTATTGGTATCGGCGATACTGATTTCAGTGATCGGTGATCGGACCCAAAAACCATGATCTGAGCCCCCCTGCTATGTACGTCAGAATTTTTTCTTGATGATTCAGGTGCAAGTTCAACCACTGGCGACTGTAATGATGACGATGGAGAGGTAGGAGAGATGTAAAATGAGGAAGAAATAGGCAATGATGGGGATGCAGTTAAACGGCAACAGCTACTGCACGTTTACCAGTACGAATCGGAGCCTCCGGCAGGCAAGTGAGTGGCAAGCAAGCTCTGGGGTGCGTTTCCAAAAAGCATAGTTGCCAACTTACTTGGAATCTTTGACTGTATATGGTCGAACTAGCTATGTAAGTTGCTAACATAGTTAGCCACCATGCTTTTGGGACATCTACCCCTGAGCGAGGGTGGAGGGAACCCAAACATGTACAAGCTTAGAATTTCATTGACGAGCACCCGGCTGGCTAATAGGAGGCCCTTAACAGTGCTATAATCCAAAACTGGCAGTCCCTTCCAATTTATTTCCCTGAGGTGCAAAGCCAGTTGTGAGCTGCTCTAAAAAGGCTACTGGATGCTGACTTCAGCCTGGTTGGTGGTGCTCAGTACTACTCCACAAAGCGGCGCCTTAACCGGGTGAGCTAACCTGGTAGCCAAACGATAACGTACTTTTTGACCATCATAAATCTAGTCCGCTAGAAATACAAAATAAAATCAGACCAAGAAATGAACAAATTCCGACAGGCAGAAAATGGTCGATGCACTCGACTTCCTTATCGTGTGTCCCTGTTTTCCACGAATTACGCCATCCAGTGATGTTGATAGGTTTTCAATTTAGTGAGTCCCCGGGACCCACAGGTGGTGATTTGAGTGGGTCCCTGGGAAATTCAATGGGTCCTCAATGAAAAAAATTATTTCTTTCTATTTCTTATATTCTTCTATTTCTTAAATTGTGGTGTTAAACTCCTTTGGTGGTGGTATGGTATGATATAGTTATAATTAACGGATATATTCATGTATGTTCAAAATGTATCTGAAATTAAACAAATAAAATTCCAAATCTGAAAAGTTTATTGCAAAACAACTGTCCCAGTGGCATGACATACAAAATTCAATTAAAATAGCATTTTTGTAGCAACATAAATACACCAAAATACACCAAGAAGTCCGACTCCGGACTTCTCTTGCTTCTCTTTACTCAGGAATTGGAAACAATGCATGTGTTTCATGATTGTTTAAATTGTTTAAATGAAATAAGACCATTTGAAACGTCTTTATGCAATTCCATTGCTTTCAATCCCTCGGTAAAGACAAGCGTGAGAATTCCCGAGTCATAATCGATTTCCGTGTCACTAGTGGGGAAATCCACCGTAATGCATGTGAAACTGATTAACTTAATGCACAATGACTTAAATTCCGGGAGTGAATTTCTTCAGTGCGCGTTGATTGAATAATTGCCGACTACGGCTCAGGAACGTGAATGCCACTAAGAGGCGAGGGACTCACGCTGAATGCATGAGACTTAGCATCTCTGCTGCCATTGCATAATGGGCATTTCCAATTGTCGTTACCGGTTAGTAACCTCGTATGTAAGGGTAGTTGCATGGACACGCATTTCGCACAGAGATGTCGGCAAAGAAAACGTGGCGAGAATTTCACTTCCCTTCAAAGAATGTCAAACTTTCTTTGCGTGTCCTGTGGACGTGAGCAAGATGCTGACGTCAGAAGCATCCTTCCCCAACTGGTTTCATCCTCGGTATTCGTGGTGATTTTACACACTCCTTTGTGATTTCATTATCGGTGAAGAGTAAAAATGCAGTTCGGACTTCACTCACGGTAGCCTTTTTAGAAAATGTAAACGTAGATGTAAACGAAAAACGTGGCCTTGTTAAGAAGTGATGTTTGTATGCTTGGTTTTAGTTGGTTTTAGTCCATTCTAGCATATTTCTAGTGTATTTATTGTATTTATATATTTATTCTGAGTTACATGTTTCATGTTTAGAGAATGAATGCTTGCAGTCTCATGTCTTACTTTCCTCTTGTTTCTTTGTGTGGTGTCTTTAAAAGATTCTCACTCTTTCTTTTCCATTTCGGTTTGGTAATTCCTCTTCCTTCTCTCTTGCTGTTCTGATTGGACTATCCACACTTAGAGCAGTTCAGTTAGGCACGGGTGATTAGTTAGTTCAAAGTTAGGATCCCACCTACTTCCTCTCTCTCTCCGCTATCACTGTCCTTGCTTTTCTAGATCCGCCTCTCCTCTCACCTGTTCTGAGTTTAGCTGGGCCTCCACTTAATTTGTTTGTGTATAAAAGACCCACTTTCCTGCTGCTTCTTGTCGACTCGTTTCTTCCGCCTAAGCTCGCTTTGGTCAAGTCTCGTTTCTGCATCTTTTCTCTCGATTTCTGCAAGTTTGTATTTCGTGATTTCTCCCGTGAGTCTTGTTTACGTTGTTGTTTGCGTTGTGTGATTGAGATAGTGATTGTGAGTACCACGTTTACCCTTTATTCCCATTGTACCAACTTTGTTAGAGATTTCCTTTGTGCTACCCTTATCCTCTCCAACTCCCCTTTTCCTTCCCCATCCAATCCCTTTAGTATTTCCCTGTGTTACTGGCTTTGTGCGGACTGACATCCTGGTTTATAGATCTATCTGCTTGTCCCTTGATTTACGATTCTGCCTTGCCTAAACCATTCCTGTTGCCTGGCTTTGATTTCTGTTCTGTATGACCATGAGCTCAGCTAATAAACGCCCTGCCATTGCTGAACTGCATTTGGAGTCTCAAGCCATTCCTTTCAGGCCTTGCAAAACCCCTCTATTAAGTGAATAAGAAACTGAAGAAAGCAACAAATTTATGCATTCATTTCATTTATTTTATTTATGCATTTCTTTTCCAGGAAAGACGCAAGTCTTTCTCAAAATCTACCAGGAAACTAGATGAAGGCAGGTCGGCGTCACTTATTTAGGTGCAAATCAATCTGTGGTAGCAGTTTTCGCGAGTTAAACATTAATTTTTCTTTTGTTATGTGACCGCAGGCGTTTAAAATATTTAGACGCGCGCGGACAGTTCCCCCTCATGATACGGTGGTCAAAATTAAACTCATGCTGAAGCGCGATTAAGAAAGCTATCCGCGTGTAAACCTTAAAAGGCTTTTGTGAAATCGGCCCAATGTATCGTTTTTCATGGGAAAAATGAGGTGCGTCCCTGGGACGCATGGATAGTGAGTTTACTGCGTCCTTTCAGATTTTAATGCGTCAGGGACGCAGGACGTGTACCTAGCAACATCACTGCCATCAGAATGGGGTTAATTTCACTCCGTTTTTTTTTTTTTTTTTTTTTTTTTTTTTTTTTTTTTTGGGCAATGTGCGCAAGTTGAAAGGGTGTTCAGAATGCCTCTTTTATTTTCTTCCTGTTTTAGTGAGTGTCCAGAAAGTGTTCTATTCATCTCCATGACATTAGCTTTCCATAGAGGCATAATTTTCCCATTTTAGTATTTCTCAATACATGTCTACTTTAATGTTTCTGAAAACACAACCTTTTAAAGGCTGTTAGATTGCAACCTGGGCTTACTGACCCACTTTATGACTGACAAAAGTAACATGACTGCTGCTAATGACATAAACTTGCACTTATCTTTCACAACAAACCTGCTAGACTGAGTCATGTGCACAGGTAATAGAGGTGCGACTAGGCTGATCTGTTGTTGAGTGAAGCTCCAGAGATGGATGAATGGTTGAAACATTTATTTTGCAACTGCAAATACTGATGGCTTATTTGGTTGACTTTTCCCTAAATCCGGAAGCAGTCTTCTATTGTACACTTGCATCCCCAGATAGTCACGACAACTCATGAATTGAAGCCTTCAAGTTTCCATTGAGCAAAACTGAGTTGTTTACCACAATAGAAATTGTTGAAATTTTTTTGTTCTTTTTCCAGAAGGGTAATGTATTAATTACAGGCAAAAAAAAAAAAAAAAGTCAATAAACCAGCTTGCAATGGAATCAACAGGCATAGAAGGGAAAAATGTTAGGACATAAGACGTGAGAAAATGAGAAAAAAATTATCAATAAACTGGAGTGATGTCATAAATTTTTTTCTTCTTTAAAAGAATGCTGGTGTATTTTGTATATTTTACTCCTCGCCCTTGCAATGCCATACAGTTTGGAACCCATCGCTACCAAAAAGATATATCTTTGTCTCATCACTACAAAGTATAGAGTCCCAATAGTCTTCACCTTTGTCAGCATGGGCCCTGACAAATGCTTGACGGTCTCTTTTGTACATGGGCTTTAGCAGTGGCTTGCTTTATGGAAGACACCCATGCACCCCACTCCTCTGCAGTGTATGCTGTATTGTGTCCTGAGAAACACTCCCTCCAGTTTGACTTTCTAATACTTTTGCCAATTGTGATGAACTTGCATGCCGATTTTCTTGGACTCTTATCACAAAACGCTCATGTTAACTTTGACGGCCTGGACATCTCAGCGTGCTTCCTACAAGTCCATCCCTTTCAAATGTTTTGATCACTTTTGCTTCTGCATTCCAACTTTTTACCAATGCATTACTAATTTTCTTGTAACCTTGCAGGTTTTGTGAAAAGAAATTATTTTCTTTGCAAGTCTTGTGACATTTCTGTTCCATGTGGTTCCATTTTTGTCAGCATTGAATGGGAGTGGATTTTATCTCAAAAATACCATCCTTCACTGTCAATTACTTGGCGGCCACCTGTGTGATGATTGTATTTGTTGGTGAATTCCTGTTAATCTGGGTTTTATCAGGGTTTACTCCAAAGACATTCATTGGGGTTTACGTATTTTTTCACCATGATCATAAATCATCTTTTTGGGAAAAGTTAGAATTTTGTTTTTGAAACGGACAAATCTTATTTAAAACCAATTAACCAGATTTGCGTGAATATCTCATTGTATAGGATACCCCAGAAAGAATTAAGTTCAGAAGGGAGATGATGTTTTTCTGAAAAATCCGATGGGGTGTACTCATATATGCTGACCACTGTGTCACAAAACCAGATTTTTTCTGGAACCCTCATTACTGCGAAAAATGAGTGAAATTATAGAAAAGAATTTTTTTTTTATTTTAATGACTCTGTCCCCCATTTTTTGGTAATGTTCTGCTTAAAACCTGTGTAAAACAATGATACCTGCATCCCGCATTCCTCCCATCACGTTGCCCCCATGGTTAACCTCTTGTTCCATGGAAACACTGAACAATTAAAGCTTTTAATATTGATCAGATTAATTTTCTTCACTGTACATTTTTTTGTAGTCCCCCCCCGCCCCGATCCTGGCTGTTCCCTAGATTTGATCTGGTATGTTTTGGCATTTTCCCTAGGCTCTCTGTGGATTGTCTTGGTGGCTGATGGAGATGGGTTTGTGCCATTGACGTTCAAGTCAAAGGAGGAGCTGAAGGTGCGGGATGGAAAACAGAATTTACCCAGGTCTCCCAGCAACAGTGAGACTCCATAGTCAGACAGTCCGCCCTGTTTAGGTCTTGGATGGGGCCCCAATCATGTCTCAGGGTCTTGATGCTTTTTGTTATTATAATTAACTCCTTAAACTGTCACATACCAAACATCTGAAAAGAATGTTCTATGATCAGAGGATGTATTGTTCTAATTCTGATGTAACCATCATTACTAATTACTGAAAGCAGAGTTCCAAAAGACTGATTTTTATTTTTGGAAAGACATTGGGGGGGAAAAAAACATACTCATCAGCTGAGTTGACTTTGTGTTTAATTGCTGCTTGTAGCTAGATTTTGGTATATTTATGGTAATTTATTCAATAAAGTGGATTTATTTTTGACTGCTGAAATGACTCAGTTGTGTGTTTTTATTTTGCAAGGGCCAAACTGTGCCATGTGCTTTGTTTTGCAATGGTTATTTGATCATTTAACTTGGATGAATGAGACTTATGTTCAGTGCCATGAAATTAAGCGTTTGCCCCTTCCCTGATTTCACCTATTGATATTTAACAAATACTGTAAGTGCAAGAACTATCTTAAAATGAAGTTTTTAAATATTTTAATTTACTGAAAGTAGAAAGTCATCCAACATCATCCGAGTGAAATTGTACCTGCCCCGTTAGGTCCGTCATCATTTTCTTTATCAATATAGCATCTTTCAGTCTTGAGAGACTACGGAGTTATGCTCCGCAAAAATATGACTAGGTTGATGAGGAAAAAATAAGGTCTAGTTTGGGGTCTTTTTTTAGGGATGCACCGAAATGAAAATTTTTGGCCGAAACCGAAAATGAGAAACGCTTGGCCGAAAACCGAAACACCGAAAGAAATTGTTACGCCAATTTTTAGTACCATTGCATTTATGGCTATGACTGTGTACTTATCTAACTAAAGTCAAGGCATTGCAATTGCATAAATTAATATTCATGCTTCAAAGAATAAATCAATTACAAAATTATGAAAATATTTATTTAGCGTGACAAACCAACAAAGCAGTATATAAAATAAAATTATAAATAAAATGTTTTACTTGGCCCCACTCATAAATAACCTACAGGCCTATAACTGACTGGCCTATTACTGGCTACTGAAAAATTGTAAAATTAAATGTTACGTGACAACACAGCAGCCCACTGATTGGTCAGAGGGAATCGTCTCCGCGAAAGACAAATCGCTTCCGCATTATCGCTAGGAAACTGGCTTCACTTGCCATCATTGAAACAGGTCTTCAAATTGTGTTTTTGAAATGTGTGTTGTTTTAGGCAGCTTGATAAATATACTGTGCATTGCCTTACCTTTCAAACAAGGTTGCGTTTGTTCACCGAAGCTGCTGCATTTATGAAATGCGTGTCTTTGCCTGTGGCCCTGTTCGTAGCGAAATAAAAAGCAACGGTGTTCCCCTAATTCCCCTTGAGAAAGTTATTATGCTGCACCTATTTTACGAAAATTGCGCGGAACATAACTTTACAGGTGCTGATGAAGTATTTTGTTGTTAGGAAAGGTACCACAGATGAGATGACGCATCGTAAAGCGATAAATTCTAATACTCTGCCATCTCTTGCGATATGCGCATTTGCTTCGTGTTTTGCCTTCAATTTCGAAGTGAAATGTTTATGAAGCCTGAATGTCAAGCTAATAAACAATAATTGTTTTGTCATGTGTTATTTGCTTTTTTGTTATGAAGTGAAAAGGGTAAATTAACATCCTCGGTGTGTGGTGATTCCATATTTTTTCCAGGGTTGTAGTCACATTATGGAATACTGATGGTACACAAATGCCTTGAGAATATATTGCCTTTTTCTATGAATACTCTGCCTATATTTACGGATATCATTGCGTTGCGTTTTTATGTGGTACGTTATTTAATGTGCAACTGAATCGGACACAACACCAGCTGCTATCCTATGCATCAGACAATGTCAAACAGAAATTACAATTAAGCACTTTAGTGCCATAACGTGGTGACTATTGTGCGTGTCCCCTGATTTAAACACATAAATATTTAACAAAATCAACGGAATAAAAGTCCGGACAGGCGCGTGCTGGCCGCGGTTTTTGTTTGCGTCATCACAACATCCTGTTTCGGCCGTATTGTTTCGGTGTGAAGTCTTTTGGCAGAAAACCGAAAATGCATTTTTTTGCCATTTTCGGCCGAAAATTTGGTGCATCTCTAGTCTTTTTGCATCGTGAAAGGTGACAGAACAGTACAATGTCAGCATGACCGTCCCTTCTGCTGTGTTCACAGATTAAGTCTGACGCTTGTCAGTCAGTCTCGGCTCTGGCTTTTTGAAATGTCTGTTGACACAGTGATCTGACTCGCGCAACAGCTTCCCATGAGCCTGTGTCTATTTCGCGTGCGTTCAGGGACTCTATTGCAGACATCCTTGAACGTTAGATGTGGTCTGCCATTTGGTCATTTCCCCTGCAATAGTTCTCCATACAGGTCGTCTTTGGGGATCCTTCCACCCTCCATACGTTCTATGTGGCTGAACTAGCACTTGTATATTTGGATCAAAATTAGATTGAGGCTTGGAATTCCTGCCCCCTGTAGAACTATTTTGTCACAAACCTTGTCTTCCTAGATGAAGTTCAGGATGTGCTTGAGGTTGCAAATGTGGAAAGTGATCAGTTTCCTGTGGAGCTTGTAGGGTCCAAGCAGGGTCCAAAATTAACACTCTCCACTCGCTAATGGCTGGTAAATTTTAGCTCTGGTGAGTACGTTCTGGAGACTACCCGACACTGTGGCTGGCAGGAAAAATATGGACAGGCAGGAGAAAAATGCGCTGGAGAAAGCTGCTGGGTGCTGTTAAAAACCCTCAGTCATTTCAGCGTCCCAGATGATTCCTCGCGCGTTCTTAGCGCAGGGCTTCGTAAAAAAACACAAAAAAAAAAAATTCCTCTCTGAGAGCGGGGAAGGAAAGCCCACAGCCGACCTGCTTTGAGAGCGCGGTTATGTTTTGTACAGTTTGTCGTCTACACACGAAAGAAAAGGCCAGAGGCAATTCATTTGTCGTTGGGAATAGTACGATGAAGGTGGAGAACATAATGTTTCACGAGAAATCGAAACTTCATCTCGAATGTGCATCAGTCTCCATGGCTCAAGCTCTGCCCATCCAGGATACGGCATTGGTCAGGCCCCTAAAATTGTCTGATGCTACCGCTAGGATGATGGCAGTGGCGGTTCGCAAACTGGTAATAGGGGAAGCTCAAACAATCCCTTAAAATTAATGATTGGTCATGACCTGTTTTCAATCATTCATTTCAATTCTCATTACAGAAACTCCGAAAACTCAACATTATCAGATGTGGCCAGTTTTCATTTATAACACATACCAATTACGACTCCGGTCTTCTCACGCTTTTCTTAACTCAGGTGTTGGAAGCAATGCATGTGTTTCATGATTGTTTAAATGAAATAAGATCATCTGAAATGTCTTCATGCAATTCCATTGATTCCAACCCCTCCATTCACAAGGACTTAAATTCCGCACAAGAATCTCTTACATACACGTTGATTGAATAATTGCTGACTACAGCAGAGGAATGTAAATATGCCACTTAAACTCACACCAAATGCGTTTGAGAGTTGACAGGTATGCGATATTAATGAAAACTGGCCACACCTGATAATGTGTGTCAGAGATAACAGTATCTCTCCCAAAGCTGCTTGTCCGTTTATTTTTGGACGCGAAGAAAAGCACCTATTTCTTTTTCAAAAGACGCTGCCACCAGAAATCAGTGGGTAGCTTTTTTGTTTGCTGGCAGCAAACAGCCACGGCCAAAGGGAACGCTAGCTGTTTGTGCTCAGTATTTCACCAAAGACAGCTTTGTCAATAAAGGATAATTCAACGCTGGATAAGCGTTTCAGCTGCTTCTCAAAGTATCTCTCCCAAAACTGCTCGTCCGTTTATTTTTGGACGCGAAGAAAAGCTCCTATTTCTCTTCCAGAAGACGATGCCACCAGAAATCAGTGGGTAGCTTTTTTGTTTGCTTGCAGCAAACAGCCACGGCCTAAGGGAACGTTAGCTGTTTGTGCTCAGTATTTCACCAAAGACAGCTTTGTCAACAAAGGATAATTTGACGCTGGATAAGCGTTTCAGCTGCTTCTCAAAGTGTCTCTCCCAAAGCTGCTCGTCCGTTTATTTTTGGACGCGAGGAAAAGCACCTATTTCTCTTCCAAAAGACGATGCCACCAGAAATCAGTGGGTAGCTTTTTTATTTGCTGGCAGCAAACGGCCACGGCCAAAGGGTATGCTAGCTGTTTGTGCTCAGCATTTCACTAAAGGCAGCTTTGTCAGGAAAGGATAATTCGACGCTGGATAAGCGTTTCAGCTGCTTCTCAAACCTGAAGCAGTTGCATCAATCAAGCACTCGGAGCCACAAGCTGTAAGTAACGATATAACATCAAATAACGTAAGTGAAGCTAACGTGTTACGGGTGGCTAGCAGGACCGCTAACGATAGTTAGCACTAACAACTGGCCTCAAACGTAGGCTTTGTAAAATATCTGAAGATAAAGCCTGGATCGGTCACGAATGTCCGTGACTCACAGACGCAGAAGCTGTAAGTTGCTTTTTCGGCATAAGCTTAATAACATGATGGCCAGAATGTGGCTGTAGCACAGCGGCTAATGTAGCCAAGTTACTGTTGATAATGTTTGTGTCCTAAATATGCAAGAGTAATATCAGGGGACATTCAACAGAAGGTGCGTGAACATAAACCTCATTTGAAGCTAACTTTTTATACTTGTTTGTAATTTGGATGATTGTTACAACTGTTCACAGTAACGGAACTTGCTGTCTGTATTGCAGGGTAACGTTTGTGTCTGTTGTTGTTATGACCGCTCGGTTACCAGCTACTGCATGTTAGTTCACATGCTGCGCTACTTAAAAATGCTCCACGTTAACTTATATGCAGTAATTATGATCGGTATGCTTGTGTTACTTCGGTAAGCATCAATGTGGCAGTTTCATCATAACGTTGCCTGATTGTAGCCACTACAGTTGAAGCTAACCGGAGAGGTGATGTATGTGTCTGCAAAGTTGGGCTGAAAAGGCTGCAGTTAGACCAGACCTAGGTTTTGCAGAGCTTGGGGTGCGTGTTTGGGTGCTTGTGAAACAATCGTTTTACTTATCCATGACCGGGGTCAGCAGGATACTTCACCAATATTGGGGCTGGCTCGCTGATGCTACTGAGGTGAAAGCAATTGTGAAACGCACAAGCTATAACGTGTCTGGTATAACAAACGATTTCTCTGCATTGTCGTGGCGTAATTTCATCCCCCTTTAGAAATTGTTCTGGCTAATAAAATTCTGTAAAAGGCGGAGATTGAATACAAAATTCTTTCCTGTGGAAGTTATTGATTCGGTAGCTCCACATAAGCAACTGTTCACGCTTATGTGTTCATAACATAACCGGAGCTCTCTCTAGCTGTCGCGTACTATCCATAACGCGCCCATTTTCGGCGAGCAAACGCTGGTCATTCCGGCGCAATAAGTAAACCATTATCATGGGCAATTTCCGAAAAGACCGTTTAGCCTGAAGCTTTCGCCCCCCCATCATATACCAGCGCGGAAGCTGTTCGTTACTCCAGGCTAACGACACACCACAGTTACGCACACGGAGCAGCAGGTCCTTATAGTACACACCTAAGCAGTCCACAAATTGTTGGTTCACTTTTTGCTGCTCCTCACTGTCCATGTTTCCCTCTAAACTCAAACCCACCGGATTTCTACGGTCTCCATTCTACACTTGGGTATGTCGACCCGTTCTACAAATTTGTCTGTATGGGGTGGATTCTAGCTTTCCCTCAATCCTAGCTATAGAGTTGAAACACCGCTGTACTCACCATAGTAGCCGTTGGTAGATAGCAAATTCGAGCTTGAGCTGCCAGACTTTCGCACTGCGTTTATTAGAACAAGTTAATTTTATTAGATCTATACACATGTACAGCATTTGATTGCGGAATTTCCCCGCCGATTCCTTAGCTCAAATGGCAGACACGTCTCACGTTTCACACTAGGGAGGCGGACCAGATAAACTGCGTTCTGCCGAGTCCTGCCCAGCTCCGCCCTCCACAGAGCTGGCCAATCAGAAGAAAGTGGGCACACAGGGAGGGGGGGCCATAGCGGAAGAGCCACCCAAACAAGGCCTTTCAGGCAGAGACTGCAATGGACTATAAATGGGGTTTTTTGAGGATGGCAGTATGAGCTAAATAAGGACCGTTTTTTGGACTTTGAACGATCAGGAGTACTCTAGGGGAGTCCAAGATCAGAATATAAACTTGGAAATGTAGCATAATAGGTCCCCTTTAATTCAACTGCATGATAGGTTTGCGCCTGTTCGTAGTTACTTAACACAGCCCAGTATTGTACAGTATTACAGCTGCTGTTATCTCTTCGATGGGTCACAGATTTTGGTGTAATTTATTGTTCATTTAATTTTAACAATGTATAAAATTAACAATGTATTAATTTACTTTTATTGGGCTTTGTGATGGCTGGTGTTTCGAGACGCCAAAAGCAGTGGCCGAAACAAAAGGAAGTCCAGCAAAATAAGAGAGACAAACCGACAAAAGGAGAGGGAGAGACTCGCGCTTCCAACGGACAAAGATCTAGTCCAGGTACAAAAGGAAGCAAAGCGAGCTCGACAGAACGAAATAAAAGGGAAAAATCTCGGGAACCTAGATAAAATGATTTAGCACCAGATGGTGCCCAGAAAGAGGAAGAAAAGGGAGAAAGATTCCCTTGCTAACTAGCACTTTCCTCTTTGCAGCTAATTCCTCAAACAATTCTCTAGCTAGAGACCTTACCGGCTATAGTGCATAGTAACACTGACACTCTAGCAAAGGCGGCGAGGCGGAACTTGGGTTTAAATAGAGTCCGGGCGCCGCCCACAATTAATGCCAGCTGGCCAAAGAATCCGATTGTGGGCAAAACGTACCTGGGGGTTATGATCACCCTCAGATTTTGAAGACATGGGAAACACCGCCCACACCATTTTTCCTGGTCTCATCTGCTGCTTTACCTTGTCAGTAGAAGGTGAATTCTTTATCTCTTATAAGTCCTGAATCTAATAGCTTTGTTTCATGCTGAGCAATGACATCCATATCCAGATTGGTCAATTCCATATCAATGACTTATGTCCTGTGAGAATTGTCAACCTATTGCAGGTTATCAGTGAAACCAGGTGTCATAATTCTTTCATGCCAGTTGCCCAACTTTGGGGTGAGTTTTGCTTTTTTGTTGTGCATGGTGCAAATTTTGATGATCCGCTTGTCAGTTTTCATCCTAAACCCCATGCACCTCGTGAGGGTAACGGACCGTGGCGAAGCCAGGGAGTGCCCAGCTTGAGGCGGGCAGTAGCTTGCTCAATGAAGTGCAATGACTTCTCCTATCGGAAGCAGCCCCTGCTGTCAGCTCTTGCGCCAATACAAGCATTTGACCTCTAACCAGTAACTGCACGTCCCGTGTTCTGTCAATGCTTTAAAAGAGAAGCTCGAGTTTCCTCTCCAGAGCCCAAAGCCTGGGTGACGGGGACAAAAAAAAAAACAAACTTGTTTTGTCTCTAGATGTGGAAGACAAGTTGTGACCCATGCAGCAGGTCCCCCTTCTCCACGCCACAGGAAGGATCCAGTAGACAGACTAAGCAATGCACCTGGTTCCAGCGCCATCAGAGGAGCAAGATGTAAGTAGCCTTGATCTGCCTTAGAGGCTCCGACTCCAGATTTTTCCTCTGGATTTGCTCCCAATGCCTTTCCCATGAATGAATGTGGCTGAAAGACGGCGGAGGTTTGAAATCAGCTTTCCTTCTTTTGGATAAGGTACCATCCCTGGCTGACAAGCCTCATCTGCTTGGACAGAAACGGGTTGTGCCAATTACTACCATACTGTAGCAGCAGCAATGAATTATTGGGCTAAACTGGACTAGGTACATGCAGGCTTGATTACTGCCAGCCCCGTTGAATCAAAACTCTAAAACATTAATATTCCAGCAATGTGAGGTGGGCTTATAGGTTTTAACTGTAGGGCAATTTCACAAATTGGTAAACCTATAGGTGGAATTTTCAAAATAGGGCTATAAACCCTTAAAATGGTGTATTACAGAGATGTGTAGCACTATTTTTCCAAACCAATGAGAGAACCTTGCTGTAAGATGTATAAATATAAATATCAGTGTTTTTAAAAGATTGAATAAAGGAGTCCGGATTTCCCTGATTGATGGGTATTTAAATAATTGTATTTTTTTCTATCTAAGATTATCATTGTAGCAAATTTTTGTTTGAGTGATTTTTACATAAGGCCCTAATATTTATTGTATTAATAAAAAATCTGGTTTAAAATAAAAAAAAATTAATTTGCATACTAAGTATACACACTTTTTTCATGTACGTCCAACACCAAAAATGTTTCTTGAGAATTGTCCCATCAATATGCACTGTCAAACTAACTTGATATCCTGGATTAAATGTGTATATAATGTCTTTATTATAATGGACTAGTTTATTGTCATCAGTTCTGCAACATGCTGGGAATACTGGTGTCGGATGTAAAAAAAATTTGTACGTCCGAAAACCTGTACTTCCAACACAGTTTCCAACAGTTTTAAAGCTCATGGACACTGTAATAGCTAACAACAATGGTTATTACTTTTGTACCACCAGTTCTGGTATTTGAGGAAAGCATTTCATATGGATAGGAAGAGGAATAGGAACTGAAAAAAGGTGAGTGCAAGAAAGTGAATGTGTCCAAATTGTTGATTATAAATCCTGGTATATGAACATCTGGTAGCTATGTGGAAATCAAGGTCATTCGGGGCATTGTGGCGCGTCCTCCGATTGTGTGTCGCAACTTGGCTGGATTGCTCAGTGGCAGTCAAAACGGGCGTGATGATACTTGCCGAGACCTGGCTGCATTCCAGAGTTCCAGATGAAGCTATCGAGCTAGCCGGCCGTGCTAGCCACCGCAGCAACAGAGACAATAGGGACTTTAACCCCTTGATGCCTATTGTTGCGAATTTGTCGCAAACCGTTTCCATTCAGAATGCATCCAATTTAGCATCTGCTTGAAAGCAAAAACAAATTATTTATTTTTTTTAAATAATTGTATATAAATTCAGGCGTCAAGGGGTTTTAAGCAACGGCGGATCTTGCGATGGCTATGGCACCCGGAAATAGATCTGCGCTCCACTGTTCAAGACTTAAGCCAGTGTGCCGGCGTTGCTTGTCGGAGCAGGCTGATCTACTAAGGGGAAAGAACCAATTTCACATAGTCACTACAATGCGTGGTTCAGGTGATTGAATTAAATGGTTTTCATTGTATTTCTGAAATGAAATGTGTTCTACAATTGATAGTGACACACTATACATTACGTGTTTCAGCGAACCTTTCCCACAGATACAGAATTCTATGTATGTTCCACTGTATAAAACCATAGTGAACGATTTTCTGCTGTAGGCTATATTCTCCCCTCATCCTTGCCTTGCATTGCATATGATGCATAACTAGAAAATTCCGGTAGAAATTTTGAATGTGCCTGCTGCTCTACATGTACAGTGTTCGAGGTGCTTGTCAGGGTTCTGGTAAGTGGTTGATATGGTGTTCTGGGTGCTTGCTAGGTCATTGCTAGGCAGTTGCTATGGTGTTCTGGGTGGTTGCTAGGGCGTTGCTAGGCGGTTGCTATGGTGTTCTGGGTGGTTGCTAGGGCATTGCTAGGCAGTTGCTGTGGTGTTCTGGGTGGTTGCTAGGGTGTGGCTAGGCAGTTGCTATAGTGTTCTGGGTGGGTGCTAGGGCGTTGCTTGGCGGTTGCTATGGTGTTCTGGGTGGTTGCTAGGGTGTTGCTAGGCAGTTGCTATGGTGTTCTGGGTGGTTGCTAGGGTGTTGCTAGGCAGTTGCTATAGTGTTCTGGTTGTTTGCTAGGGTGTTGCTAGGCGGTTGCTAGGGTGTTGCTAGGCAGTTGCTATAGTGTTCTGGGTGGTTGCTAGGGCGTTGCTAGGCAGTTGCTATGGTGTTCTGGGTGGTTGCTAGGGTGTTGCTAGGCAGTTGCTATGGTGTTCTGGGTGGTTGCTAGGGTGGTGCTAGGCAGTTGCTATGGTGTTCTGGGTGCTTGCTAGGGCATTGCTAGGCAGTTGCTATGGTGTTCTGGGTGGTTGCTAGGGTTCTTTTGCTATGGTGTTCTGTTCTGGTGGTTGCTAGGGGGCGTTGCTAGGCAGTTGCTATGGTGTTCTGGGTGGTTGCTAGGGCATTGCTAGGCAGTTGCTATGGTGTTCTGGGTGGTTGCTAGGGCGTTGCTAGGCAGTTGCTATGGTGTTCTGGGTGGTTGCTAGGGCGTTGCTAGGCAGTTGCTATGGTGTTCTGGGTGGTTGCTAGGGCGTTGCTAGGCAGTTGCTATGGTGTTCTGGGTGGTTGCTAGGGCGTTGCTAGGCAGTTGCTATGGTGTTCTGGGTGGTTGCTAGGGCGTTGCTAGGCAGTTGCTATGGTGTTCTGGGTGGTTGCTAGGGCGTTGCTAGGCAGTTGCTATGGTGTTCTGGGTGGTTGCTAGGGCGTTGCTAGGCAGTTGCTATGGTGTTCTGGGTGGTTGCTAGGGCGTTGCTAGGCAGTTGCTATGGTGTTCTGGGTGGTTGCTAGGGCGTTGCTAGGCAGTTGCTATGGTGTTCTGGGTGGTTGCTAGGGCATTGCTAGGCAGTTGCTATGTGTTCTGGGTGGTTGCTAGGGCGTTGCTAGGCGGTTGCTATGGTGTTCTGGGTGGTTGCTAGGGCGTGTTGCTAGGCAGTTGCTATGGTGTTCTGGGTGGTTGCTAGGGTGTTGCTAGGCAGTTGCTATGGTGTTCTGGGTGGTTGCTGCTAGGGCTATAGTGTTCTGGGTGGTTGCTAGGGCGGTTAGGCTATGGTGTTCTGGGTGGTTGCTAGGGCATTGCTAGGCAGTTGCTATGGTGTTCTGGGTGGTTGCTAGGGCGTTGCTAGGCGGTTGCTATGGTGTTCTGGGTGGTTGCTAGGGCTATTGCTATGGCTGGTTGCTATGGTGTTCTTGGGTTCTGGTTGCTAGGGCGTTGCTAGGCAGTTGCTATAGTGTTCTGGGTGGTTGCTAGGGCGTTGCTAGGCGGTTGCTATGGTGTTCTGGGTGGTTGCTAGGGCATTGCTAGGCAGTTGCTATGGTGTTCTGGGTGGTTGCTAGGGCATTGCTAGGCAGTTGCTGTGGTGTTCTGGGTGGTTGCTAGGGCGTTGCTAGGCAGTTGCTATGGTGTTCTGGGTGGTTGCTAGGGCATTGCTAGTTGCTATGGTGTTCTGGGTTGCCATTGGTGCTCTGGGTGGTTTCTAGGGCGTTTCTAGGCGGTTGCTATGGTGTTCTGGGTGGTTGCTAGGGCATTCTGGGCAGTTGCTATGGTGTTCTGGGTGGTTGCTAGGGTCATTGCTATGGCTGGTTGCTATGTTGTTCCTAATGGTTGCTTGGGCATTGCTTGTCAATGTTTGGGAGTTTCTGGAACAGAGTTTCTAGGAATATATGAGTTCTATAGTGTTCTGGGTGGTTGCTAGAGGGTGAAGATTGCTATGGTGTTCTGGGTTTTCTCATTGCTAGGCAGTTTCCATTATAATGAGGTTTCAGTGGTTGCTAGTCCATGTTTTTCTGGGTGGTTGCTAGAAATCCGTTGCTAAGTCGGATTGCTTAGAAAAGTCTGGGTGGTAGCTACAGTTGCTCTCTAGGGCGTTGCAGGCAGTTGCTGTGGTGTTCTGGGTGGTTGCTAGCACGTTTTGCTATGTGTAATGGGTGGGGGGCTCGGGTGAAAACTGGGTGGTGGGAGGAGTTTCTAGGCGGTTGCCTGTGGTTGCTAGGGCATTCTGGGTGGTTGCTATGGTGTTCTTGAAGAATAGGAATAATAATGGTTGCTTGAGAATGCAATTCCAGGAATTATGAGTTCATGAAAATGCAAACTGTAGTGCTAACCATGTTATTCAACTGAATAATCGGATTGTTAGCAAAAGTCATAGTCCTCAATGTTGTTAGCAGTTATAGCCAACTCTGCTAACTGTGCTAACAATGTTAACCATGCTGACCACGTTACTCAGCTAACTTAAAAATGTTATTAGCATGTATGCAAACTATGCTAACAATGCTAAATACGTTATAATAAATTAGCTAATGTTATTCCATGAATACTAACTATGCATGAAAATGCAAACTGTATGCTAACCATGTTATTCAACTGAATAATGTTGTTAGCAGTTATGCCAACTCTGCTAACTGTGCTAACAATGTTAACCATGCTGACCACGTTACTCAGCTAACTTAGCTAATGCTATTAGCATGTATGCTTACTATGCTAACTATGCTAATAATGCTAACCATGCTAACCACGTTTCTCAGCTAACTTTGCTAATGTTATTAGCATGTATGCTAACGATGCTAACGACGCTAACCATGCTAATCATGTTACTCTGCTAAATTAGCTAATGTTACTAGCATGTATGCTAACAATGCTAACCATGCTAACCACGTTACTCAGCTAACTTAGCTAATGTTATTAGCATGTATGCTAACTATGCTAAAAATGCTAACCATGCCAACCACGTTACTCAGCTAAATTAGCTAATGTTATTAGCATGTATGCTAACAATGCTAACTATGCTAACAGCGCTAACCATGCTAACCACGTTACTCAGCTAACTTAGCAAATATTATTAGCATGTGTGCTAACTATGCTAAAAGTGCTAACCATGCTAACCACATTATCCGGCTAACTTAGCTAATGTTGTTAGCACTTATGCTAACTATGCTAACAATGCTAAGCATGCTAACCACGTTACTCAGCTAACTTAGCAAATGTTGGTAGCTAAGCTCAAAGTGTGCATAGCTCGCTATCAAGGAAAATGAAAGAGGGAAAGAATGGGAAGGAAAGACAAAAAGAAGGAAGGAAAGATAGAATAAGGGAAGGAAAGAAGGAAGGAAGGAAGAAAGGAAAGGAGAAAGATAGAAAGAAGGAAGTCAGGAAAGAAGCGAAAAAGGAAGGAAAGGATGGAAGAAAAGGAAGGAAGGATAAAAGGAAGTAAGGCAAAAAAGAAGGAAGGAAGGAAGGAAGGAAAAATAGTAGGAAGGAGGAAGGAAATAAGAAAGGAAACAAGGAAGGAAGGAAGAAAAGATGGGAGAAAGGAAGGAAAGAAGGAAGGAAGGAAGGGAAGAAGAAGGAAGGAAGGAAAGATAGAAAGGAAGAAAGGAAAGAAGGAAAAGAAAGGAAGGGAAGAAGGAAGGAAAGAAAAAGGAAGGAAATTAAAAAGGAATGAAGGAAGGAAAGAAGGAAGGAGATGGAAGGGAGGAAGGAAGGCAAGAAGGAAGAAATAAGGAAGGAAAGAAGGAAGGAACGAAGGAAGGAAAGATGGATGGAAGGAAGTAAAGAAGAAAAGGAAGGAAAAAAGGAAAGAAGGAAAACAAAAAGGAAAGATAGAAATAAAGAAGGAAGGAAGGAAAGAAGTAAAGAAAGAAGGAAGGAAAGAAGGAAAGATGGAAGGAAGGATGGAAAGCAGCAAGGGAGGTAGGAAAGAAGGAAAGAAGGAAGGAAGAAAGGGAAGAAGTAAGGATGGAAGGTAGTCAGGAAAGAAAGGAAGGAAAGAAGGAATGAGAGGATGAAAGGAAAGGATGGAAGGAAGGAAGGAAGGAATGAAAGGAAGGGAAGGAAGGAAGAAAAAGAAAAAAGGAAGGAAGGAAAGAAAGTAAGAAGGACAGAAAGAAAGAAATAAAGGAATGAAGGATAGAATGAAGGAAATAAATAAGGAAGGAAGGAAGGAAGGAAGGAAAGAAATTAAGAAAGAAAAAGGGAATGGAAGAAAGAAAGAAAGAAAGAAAGAAAGAGGACTTCCATTTTGTAACAGTTGTAGACAGAGAATACAGTTGGCGGGAGGCAAAGTTGATGAGAACTGACAGTTGGAATGGCTGAACAGTTAAATAGTTGTGATGTCATCAGCCCAATGTTAAGTCTATGGGGGGAAAAAAATTAATAGTTTTTTATTAATAACTCAAAAAAGTAGAAAAGTTACAAAGATGAAAAATACATTGCACAGGTGTCCTAAGTAAGACCTCATAACGCAGTTTGAACGAAGTTTCTCGTTAAACGGTTGAAGCCGCATTAAGTGCGTTAGAAGAAGAAGAATAATAATAATAATAATAGAAGAAGATAGAACTGGAATAACAATAGTGTGCATTTTCATGCACACTAATAATAATAGTAAAGAAGTATGCAGGATTATAATATGTGTCTGCATTGCTGCAGGCACATAAATATGCTGTATGTATATGCACACTCCAATGCACTTTACCATTCGCTCACACTCTGATTAGATGTGTGCTTAAATTGTCAAATTTTATGTCTTTTTTTACAACATAATTGAATTGTTCGAAACAAAGTTTTTAAAAAGATGGACATTTCGTTATGCACTGTTCCTGTACTTGGCAGAATGACAATAAATTTGAATAATCTAATATTAACAGTTTCCCATTGCCCCTGAAGCCATGTCATCTGCCCCTTTTGCCAGTGAGAGTGGGACAAATAAGCGCTCACAGCGGGATACAGTTACAATAACAGTTCACACTGAACTAACTACTTTGCTAACAAACTTTGATCAAAATCCGCTGTTGCTTAAAGTCCCAACTGGATTTGACGGCTGCGGCACCAGCGTCAGGAGAGATTTGTTTCTGGGTGCCGTAGCTGGCGCAAAATCCGCTGTTGCTTAAAGTCCCTAATAGCTCTGCTAAGACCCGCGGCAGGGGGCTTTGGATTTTTACCAACAGTAGCTGGTGCACAAATACTGCAGTCACACTTTAGATGAAGTGTTGCTCATAAAGGCTTTACACCACATGTATAATGCCTTCATAAATGAGACATAATGTCTTCATAAATCAAACATAAGCAAATGTCATGCTTTGTAAAGGGTGAAATAACACATCCTTATTCAGCATGTGATGCCAGATGTGACAATGATAATGTCACTTCGCTGACAATGTCATCCTTTATAGCATTTGGCCACTAGCTAAGTGACATAGTCAGTTGTATCACATCTGGCATCACATGCTGAATAAGGATGTGTTATTTCACCCTTTACAAAGCACGACATTTGCTTATGTATGATTTAAAAAGACATTACAGTATGTCTAATTTATGGAGGCATTATACATGCTGTATAAAGCCTTTATGAGCAACACTTCATCTAAAGTGTGACCATTACTGCTGTTATTGGAAGACACTGCTCTCCGGACCTGAATTTCTGTCCGTGAAGTGTAGACCCCACTACCTGCCCCGGGAATTTTATGTTGTTGTGACGGCCATATATATGCCACCGGTTGCTACCGCTAGCACAGCATTCGGCCCCATGCTAACTAACATAAACAAACAACAGAACGCACGGCACATCCGGATGGGGTTTTCATCATGGCTGGTGATTTTAATTGTGAATCTGAAGACTGTGCTCCCTGAGTTTGAGCAACATGTCAAATGCTCAATCAGAGGGAAGAGTACATTGGACTGCGTTTATTCTAGCATCCCTAAAGCATACAGAGCCCTTCCCCTGCCACATCTTGGACAGTCTGATCACCTGTCACTGTTTTTAACTCCTGCTTATCGCCCCTCCATTAAGAAACAACAGCCTATCATTGAAATGGTTAAAATCTGGCCAGCAGGAGCGTCACAGCAACTGCAGGACTGCTTTGAACACAGTGACTGGAGTCTGTTTCAGGCCAGGACTTGGAGGAATACACATCAACAGTACTCTTTTACATCAGGTGCTATGTTGAGACCTTCACCACCGACAAATGCATTTGTGTGTTTCCAAACAGAGAGCCATGGATGACTCGGGCGGGGGGGTCCAGGCATTAAAACTGCAAAGATGGCATACAAGGAGAGGATCGAGGGACACTTCAGTTCAAGGGAACCAGCATGCGCCTGGAGAGGCATCCAACATATCACGAACTACAGGAACAGCAGAGACCCACTGACGGGTGCCAGTGCATTATGAGCGGAGGAATTAAATCACTTTTTTGCCCGCTCTGAGAGGGGACCAGTCAACCTGGACTTTCCTCTTCCAGACTCTGCTGACCACTCGTTCTCCCTGCAGGTACATGAGGTGAAACGAGTCCTGAAGGCAGTGAATGTTAGGAAGGCAGCAGGGCCCAGATGGGATCCCTGGCAGGGTCCTCACTGTGCTCACCAGCCGGCAGAGATATTCACTGACATCTTTAACCTCTCGCTGGTGCAAGCTACTGTCCCAGCCTGCCTCACAACAGCATCCCAGTGCCCAAGCAGACTAACATTGGCATGCTGAATGACTACAGACCAGTTGCTTTGACACCCATTATTTCAAAGTGCTTTGAGTGACTGGGTTTGCCGCACATCAAGTCCTCTCTCCCTCCAGCTATAGAACAACACCAGTATGCTTATAAGGCCAATAGATCCACAGAGGATGCCATAAATGCAGTCCTGCACACAGCATTGACCCACCTGGAGCTGTCAGGGACATCTGTCAGACTGCTGTTTGTAGACTACAGCTCAGTTTTTAACACTATCATCCCTAGCAGGCTGGTTACAAAGCTACGAGGGCTGGGCTTGAGCAACCAACTGTGCCGGTGGATTAAGGACTTTTTGACCAACTGTCCACAGATGGTGAGACTCAGCCCACACGTCCCCCAGCCTGACCCTCAGCACAGGAGCCCCACAAGGTTGTGTGCTCAGCCCCGCCCTCTACTCCCTCTATACACACGACTGCACACCCACTCACCCCACAAATAAAATCATCAAATTTGCAGACGACACAACCTTGGTGCGACTAATCTGTAATGCCGAAGAGTCGGCCTACAGAGGTGAGGTCTGCAAATTAATTGAGTGGTGTGGAATAAACAACCTGATACTGAACATCAGGAAAACAAAGGAGCTCGTCATAGACTTCTGACGGGGACCAACAGCACACCAGCCACTCCTGATCAAAGGAGAGGAGGTGAAGAGGGTGGACAGCATTAAGTGCCTGGGGGTCCACATCAGCGAGGATGTAAAGTGGACAGTGAATGCCCCTGCGATGGTGAAGAAGGCCAGTAGAGACCGTATTTTCTCAGAATACTGAGGAGGTCCAGCCTCTCCGCCAGACTGCTGGAGGACTTCTACCACTGCTCTCTGGAGTTCACACATTGGCGCACAAGTGCCATTTCGAATTTTTCGATTTGACAAATGGGAACCAACTGAATTTTTCACGCAAACATTTCATTTGAATTGTGCTCATGAAAGCATCAACCATTTTAGTGCATGTAAGTAAAATAATGTTGAAACCTGTAATATATTCAAATTTCCCCATCATTGTGCTGAATGTGAGCAAAATCTATTGATTCTGTCATCATTGTGACACTATCGTTAACTCCTGGACAAGCTGTTTGTGAATCTTACCGCCCATGTTCCTGCTTCCGGCAAATTGATTGATTGATTGATTGATTGATCGATTAGTGAGTGACATTCGAGTCTCATCATAGCACTCCTTTCTAAGCCTCGCTTATCCAGGAGTAAAAATGCGGTTTTGTGACTTAGGTGCATGTGTTAAGGCTGCTCATGTAAAAATAAAACTCTGTCTACTGCCAGTGACATTACCAAAATGCAGCTTAACAAGTCTCAACATATTTCCAAGTAAGAATTGCAAAATTGATTGAAGTAATTTACTGAGCAAATGGGCTTCCAATAAGCTGCGTTGCCATTAGCGATCATGACATAGGCTACAGCTTTGCGTCAACGAGGAAGGTTGCAATATGAAACGGGTCACAATTCTTATCAGTAATTTTCATTGTTTTTGCCTTTAAGGTCTAGACTGAAACCAACCCTGAGGCTTCCATATGAAAGAAAAACAATTGAATTTGCCGATTTGAAATTAAAAAAATTTAATTTTCCCATATGGTACAGTTTTCTTTTAATTTAAAACTTGAGGGTCACGTCCTTCTTCAAGAAATAAAAATGTTCGGTGATCTTCGGGTGATGACGTAAACTCAGGAACACAGCTTCGGCTATCAAAGGAATCAATGCTTTCATTAGAGTTCATTGTGTTGTTCCTTTTGTCCTCGAAAATGGTCAACAGATGTGTCGTTTTCAGGTGCAGTGCTATTGCGGATCAGGATAAGGGTGTGTCATTGCACACATTCCCAAAAGATGTCGGAATTCGCCGACAGTGGGTGAGATTTGTCAAGAGGACGAGAGCGAACTTCGCGGACTCGGGCGCAATTCATCCATACTGCCGGGCCGGGTCGCCAACTTTCACGCATTCGGCCTGAGTTTAAGCGGCATATTCACATTCCCGTGCTGTATGTCAGCAGTTATTCAATCAGTGCGTTCGTAAGAGATTCTCAGGCGGAACTGTCCTTGTGCATGGAGGTTTATCAGTTTCACATGCGTTACGGTGGATTTCACCACTAGTAACATGGAAATCAATTATGACTCCGGACTTCTCACTTTTTTCTTTACTCAGGGATTGAAAGCAATGGAATTGCATAAAAATGTTTCAAATGGTTTCATTTCGTTTAAACAATTTGAACGATCGTGAAACACATGCATTGCGTTGATTAAATAATTGCTGACTATGGCACGGGAGCGTGTATGCCACCAAATCTCACGCCAAATGCGTGAGAAGGGCAGCCCTGGTACTCGGGCACGGCTCATCCGTACTCATACCGAATGTTACGACTCTAACCACAGTGGCGAAAAGATTTCTCCATTCAACGAAGAAATTCAACGCTTGCTCGAAATGTAGGCAGACGAAAACATACAATCACAACTGGATACTACACACAAGAGCGCCATAAGGGGGGGGTAACCATGGATGATTCTAGGGGCCAGCATTCACTGGGGCCCCACAAACGATACTGTTATTATTATGAACATTTGTAAATAAAACATATGGACACTTTAATTTTATATTTTAATTTTCGTAATAACTTGATCAATTTAAAATGAATTTGTGGTTTGTTTCTCAATTTTTAACTTTAAGAATAATCTCACTACATGCACCCCCCTCTTACTATTCATCGTTTTGTACAGCCCAAGTTACGCTTCTGCCTGAACTCGCTCGCTGCGTGCAAAATTTTTTTCTGCATGTCGGTTGGTACCATTACGTACATCAGCCAATCACAGGTCGGCTGTGGTACCATTGTACGTGCCATCAGCCAATCACAGCTCGGCTGTACTCATCCATGAGAATGGCTACGCATTTGACCTTGTCACTGTCAGTTGAGTTGTGCACGCGCAAATTTGTAAATGCTCGCTTACAATAACGAAATTTGTAAATTACAAGTACACTCTGCTGCATTTCTATTAGCCTTGGCTTCGGTGACTAATTCTGCAGATCGGAGAGCAAATTTTGTGATATCCGACTGTGTTTCCATTACCAGTTTTTTATTTCGCTATTTAGATTTTGCGCATTTCTAAGGGTATTAAATGGAAATGCACACTGAGAGTGAGGACGATGTCTGACGTTATTAGCCCCAAAAACACAGTCTGTTTCGGGACCGTAGACTGTTCGTGACACAGACTCCTAATTAAGGCATTGCGCTGATAAGCATATGGTCGTTGCTGGTGTACATTGGGGGGGCGTTCCATTTCGTTTCTGAATCAGCATTTTGAACATTTGCTGCAATCGACAAAATACAATTCTACTGACCGCTGGCCAATCATCGGAACCCCAAAGAAAACAGAATATCTATAATAAACGCAGCTTTTCTCATCTTTATCGTACTCTAATGAAAATAAATCATCTTGCACTCGGACCAACCAGTCACCAATTTCATACATGCTATGTGAATAATCGTGTACATGCGGGACTTTAGATCAGAGTGGAAGAGCGCATCCAATCTAATCAATCAGGATAGAAGTTTCGCGATTGATGTTGAAACGAGCTTGCTAAATAAAACCATTTGCCACAGGAGGCATGCATCCATAGCTCATATCAACATCAATCTCTTACTTTCAGTCTTAGGCCCGTATTCACAAAGCATCTTATCACTAAAAGTAGGTCCTAACTGCCGGATTTAGGAGAAACTCCTAAGAAAAATGGGCATGTCAGTCGTAAATTTAGGACTCCTAATTATTTTTACTAAGTGTTATTCACAAAGCATTTTAGGCCTAAAAGTAGCTCCTAAGTCTAGGAGAGCTTAAAAGTAGTCAAGAGGACTCCTAACTCGCTAAAACCTATTCACAAAGAATCGGAAAATGACTGCTGTTGTTGCAAGAATGAATGACTTGGAAATTCTGAATGATGCACAGTAGTTGAACAGATATCGGATCGACCGTGAAGGGATCTTATTTGTTGTGACTTGGTGAGGGAGAGAATTACGTCTCCAACCATGAGAACCAACCCAATAAGCCCCGAAATTAAATGTTTGACAACACTTAATCACTTGGCCACCGGAAAACTGCTGAAAAGAAGTTCATTCCATCAACACCCAGAGCGTATTTGATGCCGAATACAATATTTTGGACATTGTTTCGAAATGGCCTGGATCCACGCACGACTCTCGCATTTTAATGGAAAGCGGCTTATGCCAATTATTTGACAGGCATTATGTGCCTGCGGGATGCCACTTGCTAGGAGACAGTGGCTACCCCTGCAAACGCTGGCTCTTGACCCCTTTCCTGAATCCCCAACCGGGACCACAACAAAATTATAACTGGTAGGTCATTGTTGCTATAGCCTACATTGGCATAGCCTATTACACGAAGATGGCATAATACTGTAAATTACAAATATACTGAACAACAAAAGAAACGCAAGTTAATTAAAGACAGACCGGAAAATAAGTAAACGCGCAATTATTAATAGAAACTCAAATTTATTACCAGTGTGTGAACATTTACACTCATTTCACCAAACTTTACTTTGTTTTGCGGTCACTTTGACTGAGTAACCATAAGAGTACATTTACTAACTTGTAAACTTGCGTTTCTTTTGTTGCTCGGTATATAGTTAGTCTGCTGTTGTCTTTTTCATGGCGCATGTTAGAGCACACAAGACGACACGCAGTGTGGTGGAGCGTGGTATTGGGCAGTTGAAGCGCCGGTTTCATGTGCTGCCTGCGTCTCAGCCCAGAGAGAGCCGGCAAATTATTTACGACATATGCCATCCTTCACAATTTATGCTAACAAAGAAACATACCTCAACCGGATGATGATGGTTCTGCCGACAGCGGCGATGATGATGATAATGTCGAGGAGGATGACGATATTTGTAACGTTGCTGAACAAAGTGGACTGACAGTTTAGGGCAAACAAACTTGAACGGCCCGAAATTTAAATGATCGCAGCATATTCCCACTGGGTAATAAGTTGCCAGTTATTGGGGCAAATGACGCGTTTCATTATTGCCTCGTTTTATGCTATTGGCGTTTTTAAAACTATCTCTTTCCTATGTATGTTTATTTGCCTAGTGCGTGATATGTGGGTACTGAGCATAGTGCATTTTCAGGAGTGCTCAACATGTTGTTATTTCATGGGACAGACCAGCCGCTCTGACTATTTCCTCATTTTTTTTCTCCATGGGTTGTATGTGGGATATATTTTTCAATGGGCCACCCTGTCACCAAACAACCAATCACTGTGCTCATTGTCCCGAGGCTCGTGTATGAGAATTGATGTCATCGATAGCAACGGAGATTTACTCCCACCTATCTCAGAGCTTCTCCTAGTTTGGGAGTTACCAGTTTTCTTAACTAAAAGTTGCTCTACAAGTTGCTACAAGGTGATACATAGTCTACAATAGTCCTTGAATAAAAGGCTTTGAGGTTGAGATTTCTGTAAACTGAATATTTTTGCAAACTAGGTAGGCTACCTTAGTGTACAGCATGGGTGTTACTGGGGGGGGCAGAGGGTGGGCAGAAAAGCTCTGCTCACTCAATGAAAACTCAAGATAAAAAACTAACTACTATTTGACAGCAAACACGCGATATCCCGCGTGATTCACAGCCGGAGGTAGACAGCCATTAAGAGAGAGCTTTACGTATGCTTCATCTATCTATCACTATGTGTGATTGGTGGATTCCTTTGCCAGTCTATTCTGATGTGAAACTAACCAATGGGAACTCTCAAATTACTAGGGACCCTCCCATTCTCTTAGACTGCCGTCTTCACTCAGCCTGAGGTCAGGGCTACGCTGCTCATATAGGACCTGTGCTTCTCTCAGTGAAATAAAACTTCGCCCATATCTCTTTTGTTGCTACTTCTTCCACCGCTTATTTTGTCAGTCTTGTTGTTTGACATTAAGGTAATTTGTGTACTAGTTTGTCATCTGTGTGTGTGTGTGTGGACTCGTGTGGTTATAACCTAAGTTGGCTACCCAGTGAGCCCAGGCAGCTAGCTAGCAGCTAGTCTGGAGTTGCTAGTCACTCACTGGGGTTGTTGCAACAATAATTCTGTATCATAAGCACATTTCAACATTTCGAACATCTGTATCATAAGCACTTCGAACATTTGCCAAAAGAAATGCATAGGTGGCTCATTAAAAAACAAGCAGCTCCCTCTCCCGCAAGTGCTTTCTCTACCAGCAGCCCTGCAACCACCGAACAGAGCGTTGCATCTGTGCCGGGGTCCGGGACTGCCTGTGAATCACCGGCAGATGCACCATGCTCCAGCAGCTCTGCACCCATGCTGGGGGCTCAAAACATCTGTTCTCCCCATGTTCAGGCCCCCGGCTCTGTGTCCTCTCCTCCGGACTTAAATACGGATCGCCCATCTCAGCCCTTTTTAAGCAGTTATCCTAAGCATATCAAACTCGACCATGGCATGGCTTGAATATTCAGTACTGCGTGATGCCAGCTTTTGCTTCGCTTGTCGCAAATTTAGTTCTAATTCGGATTGTGAGGACATATTTACTAAACGTGGCTACGCAAACGGGAAAAAAAAAGCTCGATAAAGACTGTACAAACATGCAATAAGCATCTCACACTCCAGGGCCATGGTTGCGTGGCAGGAGTACCAGCGCCGGTCAGAGACAGGTGAAAATATTGTCCACCTGCTGGGTCATATCCAAGTAGAAAAGAACAGAAAAAAGCATGGGTGAAGTCATTCAGTTTCTCACTGTTTGTGAACTTGCTCTGCGTGGGCACAATCACAGGGAAATAGATGAGGAGGGACTGTTTACTCGGCTCGTTGATTACACTCTCAAAAAAGATTCCAAACTCGTAGATATCGCAAAATCCATCCCGGAAAATAGCAATATACATCATTCTCGCACAGAATTGAAGTCCTTTTGCATGGAGGTTTATCAGTTTCACCTGCGTTAAGACTCCCGACTTCTCACGCTTTTCTTTACTCAGGGATTGGAAGCAATGCATGTGTTTCATTATCGTTTAAATAGTTTAAATGAAATAAGATCATTTGAAACGTCTTTATGCAATTTCATTGCTTCCAATGATCTTATTTCATTTTAACAGTTTAAACGATTATGAAACACATGCATTGCTTCCAACCACTGAGTAAAGAAAAGTGTGAGAAGTCCGGAGTCTTAACGCAGGTCAAACTGATAAACTTCCATGCACAAGGACTTCAATTCCGTACGAGAATCTCTTACACATGCGTTGATTGAATAATTGCTGATTACAGCAGGGGAACGTAAATATACCACTAAAACTCACGCAGAATGTATGAGAGTTGACAGGTGTGCATTATTAATGAAAGCACCAGAGGTGCTGATGCCTCGGTGTGTATTGCTTAGCCACTACTGATGTACAATAGTTGTACAGTAACATAAAAGCAAGCTTGAATACATAAACAGTCAATAGAGTGCGGTCCTTGTGCCAAAATCATGTGGGTGTGGCTTAACATTATGTACACAAAACGCGTGTATACTGAAACATGAAGTGCTACAAAAATCAAAATTCTGGCACATTTAAAATCAAGAGAACAGTGTTTGTCACTCGTTGGCATTGTTACTTTAGCTTGGATGCACACGCTGTCGCAGTTATGATGGTAACAGACAGACAAACAAACAAACAAATACACAGACTGAGTACCGTATGCTCGCTGTGCGCATGCGCACACCAAGGCATAATGAAAACTGACCACACCTGTTAATGTTGAGAGTTTTCTGAGCTTTTGTAATGGTAATTTAAATGAATGATTGAAAACAGGTCGTGACCAATCATTATTTTCAAGGGATGGGTTTGAGCCTCCCCTATCGCCAGTTCACCAGCCACCACTGATATAAAAAAAGTTTCAAGATGTTGTACATGTTGTATGTTACACCGATTTAGAGGTTCTTCCCCCAAAGTAGACAAATGCCCACCCAAGCTTGGCATCCTGGCAATGCCTCTGGTGTACAGTTATTGAAATGAACTGTAAAACTGGCACACTAAGACAGGTTTGTGAGTTTAGTTTTATTTAAAATGCAAAATTGATGTTTCCTTGCAGGGTATCCATGCCCAGCTCATTCCAATCAAATAGTTAGCCTGTATCACAACTATGTGTAGCCAATGTAGCCTATGGTCTACTGTTAAGGCCTATGACAGATTCTGAATATATGATTCATATGGATGCTTTAGTCAGGGCCATCTTGAAGCCATGAGGCAACCACAGAGGAGACCAGTGATCAAATATCTCTCTCTCTCTCTCTCTCTATATTATATATATATATATATATATATATATATATATACAAAAGTATATATATATGCACGTGTGTGTGTGTGTGTGTATATATATATATATATATATACGATCGCGAAACGCATGCATTGCTTCCAACCGCTGAGTGAATAAAAACGCAAGTCGTAATCGGTATGCGTTATAAATGAAAACTGGCCACACCTGATAATGTTGAGAGTTTTCGGAGTTTCTGTAATGGTAATTTAAATGAATGATTGACAACAAATTGCGACCAATCATTAATTTTAAAGTATTGTTTTGAGCCTTTCCAGTTTCCAGTTCACGAGCTGCCACTGATATATATATATATATATATATACATGTGATGTATGTGTGTGTGTGTGTGTGTGTGCGTGCTATATATATGGGGGGGCCCAAATCTATTTCCAGTCATAGGGCCCAAAATTGCCGGCGCCCCTGACTACACACAAAAACTCGGAAATTTATGGAATAATTCGTGAGTAGTTACATTCACGTGGTAATCACATAGAGCAGTGCTGTGACCAAGTAAAGAAAGTGCGGCTGTCATATAAGTACAGGACGCAGTGCGAAAGTCTGACAGCTCAAGTTATGAGAGAGATACATTTTCATGGTATAGGCAGTGGACAGCATAATCGGCCAAAAAAACGCAAGGGCGAAAGAATTCCTTATTCAACCTCCCTCAATATCGAAAGTATTCAATACTTTTCTTTTTTCGGCTTACCTTGATGTTTGGATAACCAGAAAAAAGATATGAGTGAGTAAAAACATTAAGCATCCAGTCAAGAAAATTTTGAGTTTAATTTCTAGTGCTGCTATACGTGGTAATCCATGTTACCGATGACACACTGGGTTGCTATTGCATGCGCAGCATATGCATTCACGATATTAAAATTCTAAACCCCCTTCTCAATAATTAAACCCCCCAAAATATATTCGCGCCTTCTTTTAAAATCGTATTCCATTTAAAACCACCTAGGTGCATACTGCAACGCGCTGAATCGGAATTTTGACATATGCAAGTGTGCTTGGGTCCGGTTAGATATTACTTGTGTGCAAGCTGACCAGCGGGGGGAGAGGGGAGGGGGGACAATCGTACTGTGGCATGGTACGGAACAACACGTATTCCTCTTCGATTTCTTTCAAAGAAGCTTAAGAATCGCTCTTTTCTCTATAAGTCGCCATTATTTTTCGTGTTCGACAACCTTTGTTTTCCTGAGTTGACATCACTTCTGCGTTGGTGCGCTTATTAATTTTGTTTTCGGAAAACATCACAATTAACAAACAATTAAACACCAATTACTTAAAAACTCACGGGATATTTTTCAAAATTTTTTTTCTTGTGTTTAGTCAAGATATATGAGCCTACATATAGGAACATAAAAATTGGCACTCATACTTGGTTTCAGTCTAGACCTTCAAAGACAATGACCAACATTAGCCAAACTTGTCGATGTTCACCAGACCATAATTTCCTTCATATATATATATTTGACATGGGAGAGATGTTCTTGGTACTGTTGGGTTTGTGTTGACATGCCCTTTGCAGTGCACCATTTTTGTTAATGTTTTACAACTCTGACTTTTTTTTCCTCATACTGTAGCTACATCTGGTCAAATCCCTAGGTTTTGAACAGGGCAATAAGCATTTACCACAATTCTGTCAGTGGTGTGGTAAGGAGTGCACAGGTGCATTGTTTTCAAGTTCCCATATAAAGCCAATGAAACACTGAGTTGGCTTAAAATTACATTCAGACCCTGCACGTTCGACACCACAAAAGGTTTTTATATGTGTTATTTTTTAGTCACCTACTCATAAACCCACTTGCAGAGGTTTGAATGTGGTATTTTGTTCATTGAGATATGATAAAGTTTAAAATATGTTTGTCGGAGACGAGGATCCAGTTGATGTAAAATTACCTTCAGATCTTGTACGTCCAACACCAAAAATAGTTTGATATGTTAGTTTTTTAGTAAGCTTACTCATAAACCTACTCATAGAGGTTTGAAGTTGTGGTATTTTGTTCATTTTATGTGATAAAGTTGAAAATACGTTTGTTAGAGACGAAGATCTAGTTGGATTTTAAATTACATTCAGGCGCTGTACATCTGACACCAAAAAATGTACATCTGACACTGTGTTTAGTGGTACATTACATGCTCATGATAAAAAGTATGGATTCCTTTATTTAATCTTGTTTGAGTAAACTGTCGTAGGGAATCAGTCATGGACTAATAATTGGAAAAGGTTTAAACACTTCACAGAGATCCTAAAACAAATCATTTACATGTCATCAATGACATTTGTCCAAGCTTGTCTGACACCAAGGTATTTTGGAGCAACATCTCCTACTCTATGATGAGAAATACAAAGGCTAAGTGCAGTAACTGCAAAATAATTTAAGGGGTGATCTGGGGTTAAATGAAAAATGACACCAGGAAACAACTCAGAATTAATCTAAAGAGGTATATGTAATAACCACCAAAAAAGATACAAGTTGGCATTTTTCTGTTTATGCAGTTGCCATGGTAACCGAGCAAGCTCATTAAATATGCAGAAAACTTCTGGCACCAATTCCTCTTTAACTCTATGATAGAATTCAGTTTTTTATCATTTATGCAATTGCATATCCAAATGCAATGACATAATCTATCAGTTTTGTGATTTTGGGGCATTTTACTCAAATTTTGAAATTATTTCGTGCAGAATCTGACGAATACTCAAAATATTCAAAGTATGTAACAGATAGGCAAAATTTCCCTATGGCATTGAATTTCTAATGAAGTAAAGTACCTGCAGCCCAAATTTCATTGATTTTCAATGATAAATAAAGAAATTATGGCTGCCACAAGCATGAGAAACGTGGAAAGAGTAATACCTTAGGAAATCAATGGAAAATGCATTTGACTGCATTGATAAGTTGAGTTCAGTCTTAGTCTGTGGTTTACACCCATTTTTCAGACTGTTTTATCTGATTATTCAAATGTTTATCACTTTCCTGGAGTGAAAAGCATAAATTTCATCATCACAGTTGCTCTTAAATCATGATTTTATGGCAAAATTCAGTTTTTAATCCTTGGAGCAATTAGTGATTATTAAAGGTGGGTTATTACAGAATATTTTTATTCAAAAAAATTTTTTGGAAAAATAATCAAATTTTGCCCATTTAACCCCAGATCACCCCTTAAGCAGTAAAAAATGGCTTCAGAATTTCTTTGCTGTCCCAACAAACGAATAGTTGGCACATCTATGATAGATTATGGTCAACGGACTTGCCAGGGTATAATTTCTATCCAAATAAATCCTGACCTCCGTTTACTTTCAGGCCCAGAACTGCTAAACTCACATTTTATCCAATGTGTAGTTACTGCACTTAGGCTTTGTAGGGCAGTATACCCCTGCATACCAAATGATTGCCATAACCAGGATATGTAATCTGCCCAAATGACCACTGTCTCCTCACTTCACTGTGCTCTTAATTGACTTATGAAGTGTCTGAAATATATACGTCCGACACCATGGAACTACCCTGTACTGAGAAGAAAACAAATTCCCATAAGAGACAGTAAGTTTTATCAGTCTGGAAAGGATTACAAACTAATTTATAAGGTTCTGGGATTCAAAGTGGGGAGAACTTGGATCTGTAGTGAATCTTCTTGTGTGTGACTGGCCTGCCAAAATTCTTTTAAGCACATTGATGACTCATAGGGGGAGCACCCAGGCCAACATTTAAGGAACTGCGGGCCTCACTTGCTGCAGACAAGATCAAGACTTTGATGTGGCGGGACCCAAAATGGGCAACACTTATTCAAACTCCCCAATGCAGCTATTAAAGCAGTTGTAAATAAAGTGGGTCAATGGAGTGTTCTCTCTTTATTTGAAGAGTTTGGTTGCATTTGTTGTTGCTAATAGTGCAACTCTGCTCACATCGTCTGCCTTCTGGACACATATAACCATAGTGTAGTGTTTGTTCAATGTTTTATGCATTAAACTAAACCCACCATAGGGTGGCAGCAGAAGGCTGGACTGAGAGTGGATTTGCTGTCTCAGATGTCCTTCGGCTCATAAGGACAGGGTCCAGTTTTATTTTGGGGATGTCATCTAATTCCTGTTCATGGATTAATCCTGCCTTTCCCTGTATAATCCCATTCATTCTCTTGGACCATAAAAATGTATTGCCTCTCCATTAACTCAAATTTTGCAAGCCGAAATGGAATGGGACACTTTCTCAGTACAAGATGGTTTGGAGTGTAATGAATTACTGCGTACGAAAGCCGGAGTTAGACACCTCTTATTAGACTTGCTTGTTTCTGGCCACAACAGAATGCTGTATACCACTGAGCTGTAGCACTATTTGAGCCTTGCCCACACAAGGCTATGACTGAAGTAACTGCTCATTGTTTCATTAGAAAGGTGGCTTCCTTCATTTTATTGGGCAACAAAGTCATGTGGCTGAAATCAATACTTAATCATGATCCAGGTATAAATTGGATGGAAAAATAGCAATAGTAATTTTATATTAATTTATATAAATAAAGAATATATTTTATAGTGGTACATATTGAAGTCAAATTACAGAAACTCAAATGTTCATACTAAAACATACAAATCAGTCTTCTCCCAGTGTAATATACACTAATAATATTTTCCCAGTTGATCTGGAGTATGAGGTGGCCTCGGTTGAAGGGGAGGTTGGGGCTTGTCATACATCATCCCTCAGGGCATCCGTGTCACTTCCTGCACCAAGAACTTGCTTCCTGTGAAGGGTACAGCAGTTTTGTGTTGAACCAGGAGTAGGCAATTCGTGTTGTATGGGTCATTGTGTTAATATTTAACAAAAGACTTACAATCTGGGCAAAATTATTTTAATGGGATAATTTTTTCATATTCAAGTAGAGGAATAAATTATGAAATCAACAAAATAGTCATTTGTTGCTCCTCCTCAGGCTTTTTTGACCGCCTGAATTCTTTGAGGCATGGACTTCACCAATGAAAAACAATTTTCTCCATTAAGCTGGTTCCAACTTTCTCAAATGGCAATTGACAGACCAGCTTTGCTGGATGGGGCCTTGTCATTGACCTTTTTTATTTCATAAATTTTCAAATGGATTGAAATCTGTTTGCTGGCCATGTCTTTGAGCTGATATGCCTTTCCTGTAGAAAAACTTATTCTCTTTGCTCTGTGGCAAGATTGTCATCACGAAACCTATTGTGTATTGATGGAATCAGAAAATGGTCCAAAATTTCTGTGTACACCTGTGCATTGACTGTTGAGGCAATGATTGCCATCTCCCCTGGTCCTTTGCCTGACATGTAACCCCATTTCATAAATGAATGGGGAAATTTTGCTTGTTTTCTTCAAGCAGTCATCTTCATATGTTTCATTGGAAAAACACCAGGCAAAAGTTGCAGCATCATCGCCTTGACAATTGCAGATTTGTGATTCATCACTGAATATCACTTTCATCCAATCATCCACTCTCCATGATTGCTTCTCTTTAGCCCACTGTAACCTTGCTTTCTTCTGATTAGGAGTGAGTGCTGGTTTTCGTTTGGCTTTTCTGTATGTAAATCCCATTTCATTCAGCTGATATCTCACAGTTCCTTCTCAAACATTGACTCATGAGGTTTTCATTTGTTTTGTTGTGCATTTTCTATTTTCAATGCATATTGTTTTGAGTTTTCAGTCATGACATTTTGACATCTTCCGTGGTCTGTAAGTATGTTTTTCTTTTATAGTTTTCCCATTTTATTCATACTTGCACCTAATTTCAGATACAACTGACTGGGAACAACCAGCATTGTTTGCCACTGAATTTCCTTTTTGGAGCAGTTTTATAATCCTGTCCATTGTTTCAATTGCCAGCTGTCTTGTTGATGCCATGCTTCCTCTCAATTAGCCAAGTCCAGCATCTCGTTAAGGTCTACAAGCACTCTTAGAAATTCCAATTAGAAGGTGATTCCATATTTTTTTCCTCTACTTGAAAAAAAAAAAAATGCCATTAATGAAAATAATTTTTCAGAGGTGTGTCTCATGAGGCCTGAATGTTAAACTAATAAAAATTGTTTCTCATCATATCTGTGATTTGTTTATTTGTTAGGAAGTAAAAAATCTGGAGGAATATCCTCTGTGTGGTGATTCCATAATTTTTGCCAGGGGTTGTAAAAAACACAAGAACAGTCTTGACATGTCATTCACTTGTTATCAAAATATTTCGATAAAATGTCACACGGTGAAAATGTTACAGCTAATTAAGTAAAAAGGCTAGATGCTGGCATGAAAATCAGAAACAGAGTTAATTAAATATTCAGCCCAGATACAGACTGGTCATTCTGCTGAAAGTGTGATTAAACAGAGCCCTTCTGAGATAAAGCATTTAGGGAAAAAAAAATATTTTTTAAATCAATTCAGTAATTTAGTAAATAAGAGCTTGATATATGTATATATTTTTTGGTCTGATTTTCCCCCATGCGTGCCATAACAAAATGTTGGTGTCTGAGAAGTTCATACCTTAGCTGGTCCAGAGCGAGCTTGTTCCTCTGACGAACCTTCTCTGTGATTGGGTAGAAGATCAGGATGATCAAGCCAGTGAGGATGAAGGCAACAGGAGCTGCACCAATCAGCAAGTTTAGGGTGAAGACCACAGGGTCCGGCTGGCGACATGCCCCTGTGTCATACCCAGCGAACCTGCAACCAGACAAGCTAATAATTTGGTCTGCCCTTTATATCCTGTCATGCACCACTTAAACTTCCCTCACACCACACTCCTGGCTTGGCAAGTGAATTAGAAATCTGATGAGTGCGTGTTTTCAGAGCTCGGTGGTGTTTCCCAAAGCAGGATGACTGGGCTAATTTGCTAAATGACTACCCCAAGTGAAACTCTAGAATAGCTTTGAGTTTATGTTTCCTATTTGAAAAGGTTCCAGGTTTTACTGCCGAGCCATTTGACTAACTAGTAAATCTTGCTACATGAAACTGGGCTGTGGTGTAAAGTACTTTTAACCTGTATATGCCTGATAACAGGAGTGAGCATAGTTCAGCACAGGGTTTTCATATCTCATGTGATGTGCATTTAACCAGAATATGCTTACTACAGGAATATGCACTAATTATGGACAATATTTAGAACTGTTTTATGAAAAACAGACTGAAGGGATGATACTCACTGCAGGCAGAGAGTAGAAACACCTAGTGATATCCCCGAAGCAAATTTGTTAAAGAACACGTAGAGAGAGTAGAATATGGCTTCATGTCCCTTTGATTCAGGGTTCGCCAGCCGAAAATCATCCACCACATCTGGGAGCATCGACCTGTGACCACACAACATGCATCGCATTTTAGTAATAAGCTACAACTTTCATTTCTCCAAATATTGGTGGTATCTGCTCCTAGAGAAGTTAAAACTGGGATAACTTGTCAACTGGTTTAAGACTGCTGAAATTTACTTTGCTAACCCCTTGGGGCACAGATATTAATTCTGTAAAATTACCCCATGAGAGAATATTGCTTCAAGGCCTTAGAATTTGCGAGCCTCCCAAGCTCTAGGCTGCAAGAATCACCACCACCTTTTACCATACTGACAGCCCTAGCTACAGTCAGTGTAGCTAGTCTTAGTTCCTTTGTCATTAGTTTCATGCATCTACAGACTAACTCCATTAAATGTGTTGTCCATTAGAAAGCAAGCATAATTCACACTCCTGCATTTCACAACAACTATGGAAGCAGCACAATTTATCAAAGCTGATAAAAAGTTGAAGGAGTAAAAAAAGCTGGGAGCTCTGTTCTGTTGACTCTAGCCCCTCTGAACTCTACCAGTGCACCTCACTGTAATCTTCAACTACTAGCCATCCTGCCAACAGTGGCCTCTCACCATGGCAACAGCAGGGATGCCGCCACGCTCAGTCCGGATGCCACGGCTACCACGTACGCCACAGCGAGGTTAGGAACACACACCAACAAGATGATGAAGGGCATCATCCACTGAAAAACATCCACAGAAATAAAAATAAATGATAAACACGAAGGAGGAAAACTATAACAGGATTATGTGAAAATGCAAATAGTATCATAAGGGTACCAGCCCAAAGCATAGTTGGAATCAAACAGTTATTATTCACAGGCAGTTCTTAGATATGCCACCACCAGCATTCCTGAGTGAAAAAATATTGTTCATTTTTACACCTTCTGAATTCTTTGAAATATAGAGCCTTTTCTCCCAATGAATCAGAAGTCAGACATGATCAACTAAAGATATTGTGAGGTCTGTTTGAGATTATGTTCAAATTCACACCATGCTAATTTCAGTTTAGGTCAACTCAGTTCTGTTATGAGACTGAACTTATTGTGATAATGTTTTACTACAACAAGCGCTGAAGGAAAAAGGGACATTATGGGACATTCTATTTTCTCAAACTAATCCAGGAAAGTGGGGACACAAAACTGTTTTTCTGTGGAACCAATCTGATTACAAACTACTTAGTGGGGGGGTGAAACAAGCCTAAAATATCTGTGTCTGTAGTGGGACACTGCTGTAGTAAAGTCACAAATTGGAAAGTGCTTACTGTGATGCCGCAGTATGCTGCTGTCTTCTTCCCAAACCGCTCCAGAAACCACTGCCACAGTGGAATGCTTACAGCGGCAGACATCTGCAAGGAAAGACGCCTTGTTTTCGCTGTTGTTTTTAGATTTGTGTGGATTGAAAACAAGATAATTCTCTGCAAGGAAACTTCCTTCCACAGTGTTACCATTTAGTCGCCATGAAAATATTGTGCATACAATTTACTGTATGTGTAACTATGTGGAACTTAAATGATGTGAGCCCATTTGATAAGAAGCATACAACACAGCCTCTGATGAGCAGTTTCCATGCAAATAGGTTTTCTTAATAAGTGAAGTCATGGCAAACTTTATAATAGATCAGATAGGATGTCATATTGGCCAGCAATATTCAATATTCCGATGTTAATTTACGAGAAACCAATGATGCATTTCTTGAAGACCCTTAAAATGACTTTTTTTTGTGATAGAAAATGACTGAAGAAAATCCAGGCCTCACCAGTATTGTCAGCACAATGTACTGGAAGTGGTCTCGCAGATCAACGGCATACATGCAGAAGAGCACGAAGTTACTCTGCACCAGCTGGAAACAGAAGGGTGGGTCAGTCACAACCAAGCAAAGCTCACTCAAAAATACTCATGTCCCCCACTGTTCAATAAATAAATATTCTAGTCCACAGCACCTGATAATGAGTTGGTGAGTAATAAATATTAATGCAGATCTTCGAACTGATCAAGACGTTACAATCAAAAACAAACATTATGTACCTTTAGTAAGGTACACAATTAATTGCAGGATTGGCACTTTGGAATTTCCTACTTTGTTTGACTGACAGAAATATCTCCAATTGAAGTGTGTTATTTCATGAGAATATATCGAGGGCTGACTGCAATAAACAGTTATGTCCAGATGTTTTACATTGGACATAACTGTATATTGCAGTCAGCCCTCGATATGCATGCCAGCTCTAACACACTTCAAAAATGCATGTGTCGGGAAATGGGGCCTGACAATATTACACGTGCGTATATTGCATCAACTAACTGACAGAGTATGGCAAGCTCTACAAACAGTGGCCTCCACTGGCTAAACTTAAAATGACATGCGAAGCGGTGCTTAATTTGACATCATTCTACAAAACCGAACTGATTGCTCTGCCCGAGTTATGACCAGATATCAGATATGCTCAAAGTTTTTTATTTCCTCGACTGCGGCAGAGTTAAATGTTGATTATACATTTCAGCACGAGTTGGACGCATTTATTAACAACAAAATGTGGCAGATTTTATGTACTGAGAGCAAATATTCAGAGATATATGATCAGTTTGAATTCGAATCTTTGCTGAAGATGTGTACCTGGTGTGTACCTGTGTAGTTGGAAAGAAAGCCTGTACCCGACCAGCCCATTCTGGATAAGACTGTGGACCCCAATGAAATTGAAAAACATGGAAAAATCCGTATTCAGGGGGAGGAGTCAATTGGCGCAATACAGAAATTTCCATATGCGGACGCGAAAGAGTTAGTGGCTGTATAGATTTCAATGGTTGAAATCTGTTCTTGCTATTGGTCTACTGACCTTTAATCCCAGGATTGAAGCACTGCTTTACAGTAAGTGCACATTAAAGCAAAAATGATTTACTGCAGGCCAAATTCACCCATGGATAAATGTAGCAATGAGTCAAAACTCTCTCACATCATTGGCAAAAAAAAATTTTTAAATCTTAATTTTGTTTTTGCAGTGTAACCATAAATGAGACTATTTTGACTGGGCATGAGAGGGAAGACAAGCGGCCAGTGGTCAGGAGCGAGGGCGTGTGAGAGCTGGCGGGGCAGAATCAGACGGATGAGCTCACCTGGATAGCCACGCCAATGAATAGGAAAGCAGCAGTGAAGATGATGTAAGGCCAGTGGCGAATCACCAGCAGGAAGCCCTTGTGGAATGGGATGGGCTTCCCTGTGCTGGGGGCATAGGGGTCTGCCAAAAACAACACCCATTGCATCATAATCTCCCAATCATGAAGGTTCACACGTCAATTACATCATCATCAGTCAATCCTGTGGGTCCTATAATTGCATTCCATTATAAATCATTCAATCATGTCAGTGAAGATAAGAATGATCTGGGGGTGAGTTGAAAATATGCTCATAATTTTAACCCAGTATGAAACTCACCATCTTTCTCTTTGACCCCAAGGAACATCACCAGCATGCAAAGCAGGAATATCCCTCCTATAACACCTGCTGCAATCATATACACCTCCTATGGGGAGAGATGAGAGAGACATTCACTACAACTTCCTCACATTTGTGTTTTTTTTTTTTTTTGTGAGAACTGCACCGTTGTCACCAATCACATCAAAAAATATTCAGTGGAATCTGGGTTATTTATAATGAGGATTGAAATAGAGGAAAGAAAAATTAGCAGATATAAGGGATTGTTGGGCTTCCACTATTCTAGACTCAGCAGCCATCACTGTTTAAAATGGTTGTTCAACAAGTTTATTTGTGATTTTAGGAGGTGATGGTGTCGAAGGAACATTTACACTACTGCTGTGCTACACCTCAGAACATAACGTGTCTCCGGCGTCTACGAACAGTTGCCCAAGTTAGTGTGACTAGACTTTCACACTGCAAGCGCTGCCAACGCTGTTATTCACTTCCTTCTTTGTTTTCGGAAAAAGTGGGGTTTCGGTCCAAGTAAGTTATCCTCTGGTGCCATTTCTCATATCAAGTGAAGACCACAATGGACAAACGATCAGAGTCACATTTTCATGTTGTGGAGAAATGATGAATTAAAAATTCAAAACGATCTTAGAAACAAAGCACTGAAATAATATGCATAAAATATATAAAATATTATAATAATATATAATATATAAATATACAAAAATCCAAAATTTGGACTCTAATCGTTTTTCCTTCGTGGTCTTCAAGTACATGCACTGCCCAACCAAAAAAACGTCACCACCTGGATTTAATGTAAGCTAATAGGGGAGAGCCTTCCATTCAATAATTTCTGCAGTGATTAACATGTTTCAGCGAGCAACAAGTTATTTAACCCTAACTGATGGAGTGAGTAGCTTCTTGTTTATAAAACAACCATGTCAAAAGACATGGTGGTCATGGAGAAGATGTTACTCTGTTTCATAAGGGCCAAATTATCGGCCTTCATCAAGCAAAGAAAAGAACCGAGATTAGTGAAACTACTAAAATTGGGTTAAGAACTGTCCAACGTATTATTACAACCTAGAGAGATGGTGATGAACCATCAACTTAGCGGAAGAAATTGGTCAGAAAAATATCATGAATGATCACGATCGGAGATTACCGAAATGCTTTGTGAAGTCTTATCCTTAAAAATCAACATTAGCACTCATGGCTATATTTAATTGTGAACATAAGAGCATTTCTGCACACACAATGCGATAAGAACTCGCAGGATTGGGTCTAAGCAGCTGCATGGCCACAAGAAAGCCACTTCTTAGTGAGGCTAATTGGGAAAAAATGGCTTCAATTTGCTAGATTGGACCATAAAGATTGGACAGTGGTGCGATGAGAAAAGGTCATGTGGTCTGATGAGTCCAGATTTACCCTATTTCATACTGATGGGTGCGTCAGGGTGGGAATGGAAGCCCTAAAAGCGATGCATTCATCATGCATGGTGCCCACTGTACAAGCTTTTGTAGACAGTGTTATGATCTGGGTTTGCTTCAATTTGTCAGATCTAGCTGAGCAACATAATGAAGCAATTAAATGAAGTCAGCAGACTACTGGAACATACTGAATGACCAGGTAATCCTATCAGAGGATTTTTTAAATCCGTTACAGCATAGGCATGGTCTTGGATGACAGAGTCAAGATCAATCAGGCTAGAACTGTGAAAGATCAGCTCAGCAAACTTGAGCAATCATTTTGACACATGAATTGGCCACCATAGAGTCCTGACCTTAACCAGTTGGAAGTCTTTGAGAAGTGCTGGAAAAGGCTTTATGGAGTGGTTTCTCTACCATCATAAATACAAGATCTCGGCCAAAAATGGATGCAACTCTGGTCAAAAATAAACATTATAACGTTGCATAAGATTGTCAAAACAATGCCAGGACGAATGCACGCCATGATCAAAGCTAAAGGCGACCCAACGGAATATTGGAGTGTGTGGCTTTTTTTTTTTTTTGCCGGGCAGTGTATTTCCCCTGCAGTATCCCCCCACCTCCAAAAAAACCCAATCCCCACTAAGTGTAGACACTGTAAATATGTAAATTTTTTTCCATAAACCACACCATAAACAAGTGAAATATTCCCAACAGAACATTCAACACATTTTCAATAAATCACAGAAGGGTGGAGAGTGTGTGTCTCAGACCATTGAGCAGTGCACCACAGTGGCAGACTGGAATACAGGCAAGGGGCAGAGCCTACAAACAGGCCACAGACTCTTTCCCATGTGGTTAGAAAAAATGCACTAAAGTGCTTTACTAAGGCCAACGTCCTCAGTTTCTTCAAAGAACCAACGCCCAGAGCCCGTTACCGCAATGATCCTCTTAGTATTTCAAGAAGCTGGGTTACGGACTTGGTTAACTTGCTGCATGGAGTAAAGCCTGGAACAATTGCAATTTGGAACATGGACTGAAGTAAATACAATAGTTTAACTCAGTACAGTTCCTGCTAAGAAATCATACCTTGTGAAATACCCCTGGTCTTAATCCCAAGCCTCACAAGTTCTAATAAGTAATCTACTATTAACTATACTACAAAACAGACTACAAGGGCAATTCAAGCTTTGCCAGCTCTCAGTTTGCTGGCAGCTTCTAGTTACCAATGTAACCAGATATGAGGTTTTTTTTGGAGTACTCACCGCCGGAGAGAGGAAGTCGGGTATGGGTGTGGTGAGGGCAGAGCTACTGTTCTCCGGGGGTGTTGTTGTCAGGTTGTGGGGGGAGCAGTGCTTCAGCGTGTGAGCACTAGCCACAATGTGCCCCTGAATCGCCGCTCCCAAGAGTGTCCCCAAAACTTCCATTGTCATCCCTGCAGGCACAACACGTTAGAAATGCCATCCTGAACAAAGCTCATTTGAGACAGTTTGCAGAATACACCTCATTAAAAAATGTATCCTGAATATTGCTTGTTATCCTGAACACAGCTGATCAGACATCTTGAACAGGGCATATTGGAGAGGGAATGAAAGCACAGCATACAGAGAGGGCATCCTAAACACAAAACGTTTGCGACAACATCCCAAACACTGCCTGTGAGATACAGTATTCTGAACCCAGCTCATTAGATACAGCATACCAAACACCGCAGTGGAGAGCATCCAGAACACAGCTCATTTAAAACAACATCCAGGATACTGGCCATTACAGACAGTGTTCTGAACACAGCATATTAGAGACAGCATTCTAAACATGGCTGTACCTACTGTAGGCTGTGGCGGAGTCTCTCTCCCGCTGGTCGGAGCTCAAGAACATCGTGAGGGCGGAGTATGGCACTTGGAAACACTGGTGGGGAGAAGACGATGCGGTCAGAGACATGAGGAGCCCTAAAATTACAACCTTCCATTTTTAAAACCACTAGAACTCCTTCTGTTGTGTGTTCAGGGATAAGGTGATTTATGCCCGCCTTTAAATAATTTCCGGAGTGTCCAAGGAAACCTGTTTGTTTGTGTCTGCCAGGCAATGTGCCAGACTGCCAATAAGGACCATAATTCATCTCTCTCATTAAGGCAAACAAAATCCCCACATGGAAAGAATCTATATGAACATATGCGCATATATGCAACCTATATGCCGCATATATGCAGCATATATGCGCATATATGCCGCATATAGGCCAAATTCAGGTACATTTATGTGCCTATAGAGGGCATATAGGTCTCCTATATAGCTAATATACCCAGTGGCAGGTTCTGTTTGTCATACCTATTGTATAGCTCAAATCTCACTTTTGCAACTGTCATACATGATGCCTAGCTCTTATTCTTATTCTCAAGGTAATATCTGCATATTAGTTCAAAGTCCCTTACAGAAATAACAAGAATTTCATGCAATAACTTATTAATCGCATGTGAACACGTGAAATAGGCATCACATTTGATCCTAAATACATGTTGACATGTGACAACAGCATGTAATGTGTAAACCAGTCATTATTAACTATGGCAAGTGAGAGGAGACAAAAAGCTATGATATCAACACAAATATCTAATACTATTTGTTACATTTTTTTCTGAAACATTAACAATAACAAGGTCATCAATTCTTTCTTTACCATACTTATTTCCATTCTATGAAGATTGAGTTGTGTATTGTGGAAGAAAAGGAAATGTATAAAAACAAAATGGTTTGATTACGTTTATTTCATCAATTAAGCATTTTTTCAAGTTTAAGTCACTGCCAGATTCACCACATTAGATAAAATTGGATTCACATCATTACAGCTCATACACATGCACTGAAAGGTAATACACAACACTGTTACCACCACCAAATGCAATGTTTTCTATCCTGTCTGTAATGCAGTTTCTAGATGAATATGGCTCAGAGGTCCTTAGTCTAAATGTAGCAAAATAAAACAAAAATAACAAAATAAAAGTACATAGAAGAACATACATTCAAGTAAACATGCCTTTCAAAAGTCATTTTCATCCCATCTATTTGAGCATTTCACAGTGGTTAATGAATTTGAAGACAAAGTCTACATTTCTGTTCACAGTTTTAATGAAGACACTTGTCTTTTATCTGAGATGCTTGTATAGCTACTAAAGGTCCCAGACTTTTTCCTACAGGGATGAAATAACAAGGATTCTTAAAGGAGGACTATCATGGCTGGGAAAGTTGGGTGTTATTATTTCAATATATCAAGAAAAAAGCTCCTACGACTTTGTTTTCTTTATTTTGCGATTTCTTTAATTTTTATGAGCGATTTTACAAAACTAGTGGACCGCGCCATTTTCACCACAGCAGACGAAAATTCACCCTCGATTCCGCTTGGGGCGCTAATCGTGACGTCAGTGTGGCTGTCAGCGCCATGAATTTCCATTGTCCTGCGGTCCTGCATTTGAGATTGTTGAATGACCGAGATATTCCCACTTCCTCTATGGGGCAGACAGACGAGCTTGATTATTACCTTTTTCTATCCGACACAACTTTAATTTAGAGGTGAACTAACATCAGAAGCCATTTGAAATGCTTCCGGAAAGAAAAGTGCGATTTGAAGTCTGCTGTAATTACCAGCGAGGCTGGACAGCTGCCGTCACCTTGGCATAATTAGCTCACCTTAAAACAATTCCCGTGTACTTTGCCTAACTTGTAATCGAGTCATTTATTCAGCCAACTGACCAATCAAAACCAAAATCAAGCCAATAATGATTTAGAAGAGATAATGAGAAGCAGACAAACCGAACCAGGCTACCGTGCTAGATTGAAATAATGTCAGTAATCTGAATAAATAGCAGACCTCTGAATTACACCTCTCGCTGGAAAACTTTCACGTATTATTAAAAAAGATTTCTTAAAAATAAAATCATGTTAAGATGGCCCTGGTTTTTAAGCGTCTAAAAATATCTGTAGTAGAAAACATTGTGTGAAGCGCATCAAACGTGAATGAGAGAGAGAAATTATTTTCACATTGCAAGCAATGGACAAATGCACCGAAGACAGGGCAAGCACGTTCAGGCAAATCTGTGCCGCAAATTTTAAACATTTTTTATTTAATAATTGAACAAGATTCGCACACAACGGCCAAATGCATTGAAGTGCAATAGTTAATGTAGACTACAGACAGACAGACAAACTGGAAATGTGTGATGATCCCATTGGTCGGATACCCTCCTGGGTGACGGGGCAGTCCATTATGCACTAGCCTGCCCATAGCGGTTAAATGTTGTAAAACTTTCAATGACCCATTAATTCAGCTTGGTCTGGTGATAGTTTATCCTTGTACCACCCTGAATACTTGTTGTTTCTGAATGAGCTTGTAATCTCAGCATCTCTTCCCTTTGTAATTTGTGCGGGAATAGAGCCAGCATTGCGGCAAACCAAATGGCCAAAACAAGTACAAATATAAACCTGTTTATGAAACATCTTTATTCCAGTGTTTTCCTGGTCTTTTTTGTGATTTAATGCCGAACCACTTGAAGGCATTTGCTGAGAATTACTGAGCCTTTATCAACAGAACTAGGATAGGTCTGAATGAGTAAAAGACTAAAAATATTGGGGGAATATATTATCATTTCTCAAGAGCAAAGAGCTTGCAGTTTGTGTACTGTATGTTTAATCAGACCAAACAGGCTAAGACTGGGAAGTGACACCATGGCAGTAAAAGCAAACAAATTACAGATTTATCGAGCCATAAGAAAGGCACGTTATCACAGCGCACCATGCTGCAGGCTGCACCCCCCCCAAAAAAAAACAACCCCAATGTTTAAAAAGTAAGGACGGAATTAAAAATACACATTGAAACAGAAAGCATTGATTTCTAATTAACTTTGACTAGTATTTCATTGTAGACAATATGAAGACAAGATAATTAATGTTTGTCTGGTCAATCTGATTTAGTTTGTGAATTTACATCCATTCTGCCCATTCTGGCCTGCAGCACTTTCCAAAAATAATTGCCGGTTCATAAGGTAAAAAATTTGAATAATGAAGTGATTTCAAACAGCTGATGTTAGCAGGTGAATTTAATTATGATTTGGTACAAAAGCAGAGTCAAGGAAAGACCAAGACTTTCAAGAGCAAGGATGGACAGAGGATCGGCAATTTGCCCGGAAATGCTTGAAAAGAAATCATTGAAAGGTTTAAAAACAATGCTTGTCAACAAAAGACAGGAGGGTATTTCAATATTTCACCCTCTGTAGTGCCAAATATAATTACAACATTGAAAAAATCAGGAGGAATTTCTGAGCGGCAAGGGCAAGGACACAAGCCTAAGCTGAATAGCCGTGATCTCTAATCACTCAGACAGCCATCAAGAACCATGATTTACCTATAAGCGTTATAATCACATGGGCTCAAGAATACTTTGGCAAATCTTTGTCAAGCACTACCATATGGTATTACATCCGCAAATGTGAGTTAAAACTTTGTAGGGCAAAATGAACACCTAATGTTAACAGTGTCCCACAGCGCCATCGACTTCTCTGGGCTTGGAGGCATCTGCGATGGACCATTACATGATGGAAATGTGTATTGTGGTCGGAAAAAAAGCAATATTTCGGGTCTGTTTTGTTGGAAGAAATGAATGCCGTGTGCTCTGGACCAAAAATTAGGACCATCCAGATTGTCATAAGCAGCAAGTCCAAAACCAAAAGCCATGCTCTGTCATGGTATGGGTTTGTGTCAGTGCCCTTGGCAAGGGAAATTTGCATTTCTCTGAAGACCCCATTTCTGCAAAAAAGTACTCTGTGATCATAGAGCAACATATGCTGCCTTCAAAATGACATCTTTTCCAGGGATGCCCATGCATATTTCAATAAGCCAAAGCAAAATGGCATTCTGCATTTAAAAGGCATGGCTGAGTAAGAAGAAAGTGCGTATGCTGGACAGGCCTGCCTGCAGTCCCGACTTATCCTAAATATAAAATGTGCGCATTTTGAAATGCAAAATGTGACAACGAAGACCCCATAATGCTGCACACCTGCCTCTGCAGGAAGAATGGGACAAAATTACACCTGATACACTTAATCACTTGGTTTCTTCAGTCCCTAAATTTTAATTATGTGTTGTGAATTAGTATGGCAACTTTAAAAAGTGGAAAATCCTTTACTGTCCCAGCTATTTTTAAAATATGTTGCAAGAATCAAAATTTATATAGGCTAAAGTGTTTATTCAGAGAAATCAATTGAATTCATGAGATGAAAAATCAAATAAAATGTGCTGTTGTACTGTTTTCATCATAATACGAGTCAAGGATAATTTACAAGTCACTGGTTCCACTTTTAATTTTAATTAAACACACCCTCCTAACTTTTTCTGATTTGGAATTGTGGAATCTAGCTAGACTTTGACAATAATATGATAAACACAGTCAAATTAAAAGAATAATGCCTCCACAGCTTCTTGGTTTTACGCAGAGTTCCTGGCTCTCACAATTTTGGAACCCTCACAGGGATTCACTGAATAAATGAATTATGTATCTGCTCACAGGATAATATGAGAGAAGTAAATACAGACAACTGAGAGTGCTCATTGGCTACCTATAGGCCCAATCCTCAATCTATGCCCCCCATTTCCAGCCAGCTTCAAAAACTGGACCATATTGAGACAGACAGCACTTGCACTAATGGAAAGGAAAGGTCTTTGGTGGATTCATCCATGTAAAAAAATATATCACCAGAAAATGGGTATTGACCCCTGTACTGCAGCCTCCCTTCCATTCTACTAGGGGTATAAAAGGGCTAAATAGTTGCAGTGTCTAATTAGGTTTTTATTGAAGCACACTAAAACTAGCAGATGCTGTGGCCCTCCCTATGCTGCATCCTCTGCTCCTCCACAGTGTGTGAAATAATAGCCCTAGATCCTGAAGATGCAACAGAGAAAAACTAAAAATAAAAACATCTAACATCTAATCTCTATTTCCCATTCACAAAAAGTACTTGGAGAGACTGAATCACAAGAACAACCACACAAATTCAAAAACATTTCCTGTATTGTCTTGACCTGCTATTCCAGCTGGAGGCTTTATATGAACTACCCAGTTTTACAAAGAAATACACTGAAGCCATGTTAATCCAAATAACAGCAGTATTTACGAGCTGGAGTTTTTTTTTATATCAATGACAAAGAAAGACACATAGAGACATAAGGAAGGAGAAAGTGACTGAGCGATGAGAAGGAGTGAGAGAAATTGAAAGAGAGGGGCTTACTCACCATGATGAGTGTTTGGTATAGGCAGTAGAAACTCAGATACCAGAAAAACCTCCCGCTGGAGAAGGGTGGGACAAACCAGAGACTGAAATAAGAGATGACCACAAACGGAGTGCATCCCACCATCCTGCAGGAGAGCCAGAGGGGAGAGAACTCATAACCACTTCCTCATGACCATAAAGCCGCTTTCACACGGGACGCGAAATGAATTTTTCACACGACAGATTACATTCAAAGTCAATGCAAAGACGCGAATACATGCGTGTATTCGCGTCTTTGCTTTGACTTTGAATGTAATCTGTCGTGCGAAAAATTGGTTTCACGTCCCGTGTGAAAGCAGCTTAACAGGGACTCTACTACCAATAGCTGCGATGCGAAAACATGACCACCTCTGTAATCTCAGCACTAAGGTTTCTATAATTGTTGGGCACATAACTGATCAATGAATGTGTTTAGTACATCATTATCTCTCTTGATTTTTGGGGCTGAAATGCAAGCTGATTTCAAATGAAAGCAAAAAAAGAAAGCCATGCTATGTAGGTCTACAGAACGATGGCTCTCAAAACACAAATACATGCCTGCATACACCCTAGCCCCCTGATTCTCAATTGAAGACCATGCAGTTTCCAGTACTGGCACAATCCAGGTCTCTGTCAACAGCCCCCACATCGGCATTGGGGCTTCTGTTCCCATTGGAATTGTTTGACAGACAATGGATGGTCCTCATGCATGCTGCACTAAAGCATGCTGGGTCATGATTCTCAGTGAGGAACGATGGGGCAATCCTGAATGAGTACGTTAGAATATTCTGTAAGATGGTTCACAGGACCAGCAGTAGAAAGGTCCACTATCTCAAAACAGTTCCCATTCAAACAATGAACAAAGAGCTTTAAAGTGCATCTCTCCCTCCCTATACACATCAACTGCATCTAGAACCGGATTTGGCTATTCACAGTATAGCTCTGTCAGCAGCCACTGATAAATAGGAAAAAAAAAAAAGAAACAAAACTCATCCCTGAGCCTCTGCAGTTTCTGTTCTGTCCCACAGGTGGCCAAAGAGCCAAACAAAGTGATTTTATTTTATCTATCAACAACTAATTGCATGAGTGGAGAATGTACACGTGCGAGGAGGAAAGTGGAGAGGGTGTGTATGCGTGTATGTATGTGCAAGCATGTGTGTGCATGTGTGTGTTTGGGTACATGTGGTCAGAGTATGTTTGCATGCTTGTGTATATGAATTTGTGTGTGTGTATTTGGGGTGTGTGATAATAAGCAGGGTGTGGTGCTGGGGCTCAAGCTCAATTAAGTAGTTTCTCTCCAAATCATACACAGAACTTCTCAAAAACAGTCACTTCCTATCTGTGTCTGTGATGTCGCACCCTCAGCTATGTGGTAGACAATAATGGCTTTTTTGAGACTTCCTGTGAGATTGGCATCCTGCGATTTCCTAGACTGCCAAACAGCTGTTTGAACAGTGTTGATAAATGGCTTGTTATTACGAATAATTACAGGTGACATTTTCTTCCTAGGTCAATGCAAGAAAGTAGAGAACTCACTGCAGTTTAAACCCAACTTGTAAAAAGTTTGGAAGGTATGAAAAATGCTCATAAAAACAGACAGCAGAGATTTCTAAATTTACATTGACTTGTTTTTCATTGCAGACGTTATGAAGACAAGATATTTAATGTTTTGTCTGGTCAACTTTATTTTATTTTTAAATCTACATCGATTCCTGCAATTCGGAGCTGAAAAGCCTCCCAAAATAGTTGGGAAGGGGGCAGACCAATAATAAGGTTAAAAAAATGTGAATAAAGCCACTTTCACACTGGACGCGAAACAAATTTTTCGCGCGACAGATTACATTCAAAGTCGATGCAAAGATACGAATACACACGTTTCGCGTGTATTCGCGTCTTTGCATTGGCTTTGAATGCAATCTGTCGAGCGAAAAATTCGTTTCGCGTCCGGTATGATAGTGGCTTAATAATATGATTTGAAACAGCTAATGACAGCAGGTGACTGAAATCATGATGTGGCACAAAAGCAGCATCAAGGAAAGGCCTAGTCCTTCAGGAGCAAAGTTGAGCCAAGGATTGCCAATTAGCCCACAAATTTGTGAGAAAGTCTACGTAAGGTTTAAAAATCTACGATCCTAAAAGAAAGATAGGATGAGATTTATATATTTCACTCTCAAAAGGTGCATAAGATAATAAAAAGATTCAAGGAAACTTGAGGATTCCTGTGCATAAAGGGCTTAAGTTGAGGCCCGTGAACTCCGATTACTCAGACAGCACTGCATCAAGAACCGTCATTTATCTATAAATGATATAAAAACATAGGATCAGAATTACGTTTGCAAACCTTTCTCAAGTACACCAATATATAGATGAAGTTAAAACTTTATTGTGCAAAAGGGAACCCTTATGTTAAGTGCCCAGGAGCGCTGTTGACTACTCTGGACTCGGAGGCATCTATGAGGGTTCATCACACAGTGGAAACATGTATTGTGGTCAGGCAAATTAATATTTTAGTTCTTTGTTGGAAGAAATGGAGGCCTTGTGCTCCGGAACAAAGAGGAAAAGGAAAACCTATTACCCGTAACAAATCTAAAAGCCATGTTCTGTTGTGGCATGGGGTTGAGTCAGCGCCCTTGGCAAGTGTAACAAGCACTTCAGAGAATTTATCATTAATGCTGAAAAATATGCGAGATTTTGAAACAACATTTGCCACCTTCAAGACAACGTTTTCCAGTGACGCCCATGCTTATTTCAGCAAGAGAATGGAAAACCGCATTCTGTATGCATTACAAAGGCATGGCTGCGTAAGAAGTGGGTGCAGAGTGTGTGCATGTGCATGCGTTAGTGTTCTGTCCTTAGTTTATTTTATTTTTCATTTTATTTATTATTATTAAGTTTTTTGTATGATTCCCCTATTTGTTGTAATTTTCTCATTTATTGCCTTGCTCCACGGCTTAAATTTTGTTCCTGCTCCTCGCTCGCCCTCCCCACTCCATGTAATCATTATTTCTCATTTCCTTGTTTGTAGCCATGCCCTTGTTTGCTTTGTTACCCTGTGTCTCACCTGCGATAGTTTCCCTGATTTGTCCCTTGAGTATAAGTAGCCCCCAGTTTTAGTTCCCAACACGAGTCTGTCTCTGTGTTTTATCAGTTATGTAGGAGCCTTGTATTTCTAGTGTCTGATTCTCGGTTTTGATTGGAGTTAAAATTGCCCTCAGTGTCTGGTTACAGTTATGAATCATTGCATGTTATACGACCTATGATCTTGCCTTGTTCCCTTTTACTGCATTCTGCCCACCTAGTTATTAGATTACTGCCTATTTAACAAAGCTAATTCTGCCGACTGTCTTTGTACTGCAATCCTCTCGTGTGATAAAAAACCAGACTGTTTGACGTAAAGCCAGCATTTTAATAAACTGTGTGAAACGGAAGTTCCGTCAGTGCCTGAGTCCTGAGTCCCATGTCTGTTGGTGCGTGCGACTGCAGTGCGAACATAGTGTGGATGTGGCGCGTAGCCTCACCAAGGCATGAGTCGGCCTATCCGGGTCCACTTGCTCTTGGTAATAAAGAATCCCACCAGTGGGTCAGTGACAGCCCCCCAGGCCCTACCCACAAACAGCACCACGGAGGCATGGAAAGGGGTTATCTGGGGAAGAAAGGCACGTGTTACTGTTACCACAGAGAAGGTTCAGAATGAGTTAATATGAAGAAGAGAGGCGTGTGATAGCACTAACTTTTGCTCTGAGGAAATGGGTCATTTGGCCAGGAATGGCTTGTTACCATGCTAATGTTACCATTAGTCCTGTGCATTAGGAATTAATCCCAGAATGGATTCATTGCAACAGGAGCTGCATGTGTGACCATTAGCTTTGGTACACTCAGATCATTGCTCTCCTACGTTCTTTTTTAAACTTTTTTTAATTTCCAAAATTTAGCATCTGCAATCCCATTCTAATCTGGAATGTTCAATCGGTGAAGTATGTCTGCTTTTACATGACTCATGCTGTCATCTCAAGCGACAGAGACAGTTCATGGTTCTCCAAAACGCGCTTGTCATCCTCTGCTGCTTTTCACTCATAGATTCTAACCTCGCCTGCTCAGAATAAGGGAGGAGGAAATGTGAACATTTGCTTACTTGGCCATCAGGAGGCGCTCGAGCAACAAACAATTTTAACCCAAATTGACTGCATCCCTCCCATTTCCCTAAACTGAACAAAGCCAATTTTGCACTGCTCTCATAAGGCTGCTGGCTACAGTCGATACTAGCACAGCAAAGGATTTAATCTGTTTCTGTGGAAATCACTCTACAACATAAAACGGTGTCAACTCATTGTAAACCAAATGAGCCAACCCAGCAGCTCTCTCCCCAACGTTCGAAACTTGACCATCCAATTTTAATGTCACTTAATGTAATTTAGGTCAGCGTACATTTACCATTCTCTGCCTCAAGGCGAGAGATCTTTTGTTCTCTAAAAGAATTTATCTAGCTTCCTTACTGAAATGAAGCCAAAAACATTATGACAGTTAATGTAATTGCTTTTCAAGTGGCAGCTGACTTCTCACTTTGATCATGAAACCTCTGCTACAATGACAGTCAAATCTGGCCCTTAAATCCAAATCCAGTGCAGGTTTTTTTTTTTCATTTAGGGTAATTTACTGAAAATTCAGTGCTAATGATCTTCACACCAGACTGCCATACAAGGGAAGGTTGGAAAACCGCCTATCCAGAGAACCTGAGGAGAGTGATTTCTGGAATAGCACTCAAGATTATGTGGAATTACAGCAACAAATGTTGAGTTAAATTAACAGCACTGAGAGTGTCCATCATTTTAAAAGGCCACAGAAGAGCCAAAGATAACCATAAAAAAGAAAGCTTTGATGCTCGTTCTTCAAAATTACAATGGCTGCCAAGGATACATTTTCTCATACTCTGGGCAAAAAATTTGCAGAAATAAGAATGCAAAGAAGACTGTTGTTTGTTCAGGGACATTTATAATTGAACCAACGTATGCATTGTGGTTTCAAAAACCACAGGAATGCCCTGGGAAAAAGGTAATCTCATTCCACAATCATTCTCTCATAACCGAAACCACTGCCTCAGATATGCCTACATGCAGACTCACCTTAGCAACGTCAAGCAGGTATATCTGCAGGAAGAAGGCTATGGCACTGCTTGCAATCTGACTGGGGGCCCCACCAATAGCAAAGCATATTTTACTGCACACTGAGAGACGTTGCTCCGGATCCATCTGAAATCACAGAGAGAAACCCTGACCGTAATTACTATACAAATTTGAATGCAAAAATATTCATACAATAACAATGAAATAGAATTTAATTCAATCTCATCCTGAGCAAGTTGCAATTTAGGAGAGTTATGACTGCATTTACATAATTGACATGGCCCACAGTACCTAATCTGACAGAAAACAACATCCCCAGACCTGCCAATACAGATTCAGCATATCCCTGAGGCACAAGTGCTGGGTCCATGCAAAACAGGAAGCAAAATACAAATACAAATTCTCACTACTGACAGTTCACAGTGAGAGCACAGAGGAGAAAAACAAAACCAAAGACAAATATTACCTAAAACATCTGCTGACCTGACCACATTAGGTTGATCTATTTGACCTACTTTCTTACAAGCACCAATTTGGGAATTGGGACATAAAGATCTAATCAGTAACACTCAGAATCAGAATTTAACAACAAGATAGTTTAACAAAGTGAGGGACTTTTATTGAATACTTTTTTATTTGCATTATTCCATAAATTGTCATCTTTATGAGAAAATTCATTGAGAGTCAAAATATGGATCGAGTTGCATGATAAAAAAATAAATAAAATTGAAGCAGCTAATCAGGTGAAACAATACACCTCAGCAGACCCATCAGTTCCCTGTCGCCACTGTAGTAAGCCCCAAATAAGACAGGGTTGTGCCACTGAAAGGCAGGCAGTTATTTTAGGCTGGATAGTTATTGCATCATGTCCAAAGGGAAAATGTGCCGGACTTGAAAATTAGATCCCCCCCCCCCCATTCCACCCTTCCAACACACCCCTTCTTCTGATTATTTTAGCCTAACCCCCGCCCCCTCGGCCACAGGCCCCAGAGATTTTGGTTGCTGCAGATGTGGAGCGAGATAGATTGGCACTCTGGATGTTTATACTGCGGTTATCTCAAAGACACTGGACACAGGAGCGTGGCGACCGCTGCAGAAACTGTCTCTATTCTGATCTTTCACACGCAACCCCACTCTCAGCTACGGGTTGAGTCTGCTTTTGCGAGTGGGGTGAGTGAGTCTGTATGTGAGCATATATGTGCATGTGTAAGGAGTGGACAAATGAAAAATACACTCACTCACACATGAAAGAGATGGAGGTTACACCAGAAGGGAGAGACCCCATAGTAACCACAGATTCTAAACGCACCTCACTGCTGCAGATTATTCTGGATATTTACATCAATCCACATAGTAAAATTTTGAGGGTGGATTTTTTTCATATTTTCAGCTATCCATATTTACAAATGAAACTGTTTCTCATGTATTTACTTTTCATGATTTCCTTTGAAACATGAATTACTTCCACTCTCTGATTACCAAAGAGGGTGTTCTTGTGTGAGCAGACACTAAAATCTAACCATCACACTTATCAAATCACTTTCTCCCTCGATGACTCCATGAACAATCATATTCCCTATCTTTTTGTGGATGTTAACATAGTTAGGATACTATGCCAGCCCAAGGGGCCCTACCACACATTGCAATGTGACACTACATTGCAGCATTACTTTGCATTTACTTTGGCTAATCCAGAGACTTTGACAGTACCATAGCGATACCGGACCATGAGAGCCATCAGCCCTGCGAACAAGAGGCAACGGAGTAATACAATGGTTACAGAGCTGGCCTTGTAACCTTAAGGTTGCTGGTGTGATTTATCAGAGTAAACACAGGATTACTTCAGCAATGTTGTCGTATTTTGGGCAGCTTCATCAGATCAGATAGGTAAAATGGTTTTAAAAAGCGCAAAAAGTTGTGAAAGTTCTCGCAGATACTGTAGATGCTTCTCCTAATTTCCAGTAATGTAGCTACTGAAAAGTAACAGCACATGACACTGCAAACTGTAGAGCAAAAAAGAACAGTAGCTCAGTGGAAACTACCCAGCAGCCCAACAAAATTCTTCAGCAAGTCGAATGGATATGACGCCACACACAAGATATGTCAGGCAAGAGGGAATTCTGCTACCATAAGCAATTAAATCATAATCCTTTACCATAATTATAGAAAGAAATCCAAAATATGCACAGTACTGTTTGCATCAGTTTAATTTTAATGCTTTTGAAAGACACCGATACCTCAGTTTACCAAGGTAGCATCAAATTAGTAACAACAAAGACATTGTTAATGTCATAAATTACAATGACTAGTTAATTGTTTGCAATTCAGTCTTTACATTTGATAGTAAACCCCTCATTTTCAGCAGCCATTTCTCCAGTGTATCAGTAATACACATTGTCACCCCACCCGACCCAATCATTTCAAACTTGAATGGCTCTATAGCTATGCTATGGCTAGTTCTCACGCTCTTATACTGTATCTGTTCTTGCCACAACAAAAGGATGAATGAAATAACACTGAGTTTACTGAATTAACAATTAATGGATGATTATGTAAACATTCGTACAATACCTGGTTAACATATTTACAATGCATATACAAAATAATATGTGTGAATTTTTCAATCTGACCAAAAACTGATAAACAACACAACATCCCGATAAGATCAATCACTTTTCTGAAGGAGCATAAAGAGAAGTCATCTACATGATAACCATGGGAAACGTTGCTCAAAATAGTATTTACCGCGTCATAAGCAAATCTTTAAACCTTATGTTCCCGCACTGGTAATAAATGGTCAATAAATGAAGCTCTGGGTAGGTTTTGATGGGCCACAACGTCAAGCTATTCGATCAGCTGTAGATCAGCTGTTTCAGCCTGCCGAAGAGTGACCTGAGAACGCCTGTCACCTGACTGCCCTGTCAGACGAGCGCTTGATTGTCTATCTGAAGAGTTGTTTAAGTTCACCTACTGAAAAAAGCAGCTTCTCGCTGCACTCGCTTAATAAACCCTCCACCTGCCAGCTCCACTTGTCAAGTTTCACATTCATTAATTGTCTTTCATCACTAAAATAACTATAATATAACTATGTCACTTTATTTATGTCATTGCTGCTGTAGGCTCTGTTTAATGGGGGGAGGGGTATGGTGGTTTGACACAGCTCCTTGCCATCGGTTCCACGCTTGGAAGGACAGAAACGTCCCAAAAAGAGCTATGTTGCCAAACTCAATGTACGAATGTATAGCTTCAATGGACTTCTTAAAAACCTGGTCCTGTCAGAAATAAATGCTCAATTGATCACAGGCCATTTTCATGGCCAGTTCTTGGAGAAATTTAGTTTTGCATGGAAAACTGCAGAAAAATGTGAATTTAGCCTCAGACTATGCTTGTGCCTGTGTCCATGAAACCGGCCCTTCATGTGCTTTTTAAAGCGCCATTGCAACACAAATTAACTTATTTACAAACAGTGCCAAATAGTATATTTCAGTTGGTGTCCCAACTTATGATAGGCTCAGCAAAACAGTTTGAATGAGCAGAATGCTTTCTTTGTCATTGAATAAGAGATTAACATAAGATTCAACCCTCATCTTGAGCCTGCCAGAGGATGATGGACCCTCTACTGAATTTTACGCCACCAAAAATGTATTTCTCCGTCTTTCCATTGTTGCTCGTGGCTTGCTATCTCAGGGTTTAGGCCCTTGTTTGTGGGGCACTTTGTGAAAAATGATGCATCCTGCATTATCTGGCCATACGAGGGTTCAGGTTCAGGCACAATATGTCAGTTTTTGTTGACAGGTAATTAATTAGTGGACATTCAGTGCAGAATTATTCATTCCCAACAGATAATCTTTTAAATTCTGACTACATTTTTAGGGGCTTTTGCCTTCCACTTGAAGCTGACAGTTTACCCATCAGTTCGTGTGTTGCCTGTATGATCTCATTAATTCTTTGTCGCTATGTAAACAAGGAAATTTTAAATAAGGAAAAAAATGCTTCCCTTGTGTCATACCACTTCAGGCATTAGGAGAATTTGTGATGTTTGAAAAATGAGCTGCGAGGCTTTTATGACAGCATCATTTCACAAGCATCTCATTATGTGACAGCTTTGTTTCTTCGTGATGCGTGTGCCCAAAGCTGTACAGCAGGGCTATTCAACATTAGCCAGAAAGAGCCAGTGTGGGCGCAGCCTTTCATTCCCACCAAGTACTTACACACCTGATTCTACGAATCAACCCAGAGTCTTTGCTAAAGATCTTGATTAGTAGTATCATGTGTGTAAGTGCTTGGTTGGAATGAAAGCCTGCACCCACACCAGCCCTTGCAGGATAATGTTGAATAGCCCTGCTGTACAGGCTTTCCACACGTTGCAAGACAGAATCTTCATTTTTCTCACTTGTGATAATAATAATACTCATCATCATCCTCATCATTATCCATCCATCCATTATTTATCCCGCTTCTTCCACACTAGGGTTGTGGAGGCGGCTGAAGCCTATCCCAGCCAACTGTGGATAAAATGCAGGGACACACCCTGGACAGATTGCAAACCCATCGAAGGGTGCATAGGAGAATGGAGTTTTCGTCTGCTCCAGAGTCTATAAAAGCCCTGACGGGAAGCTGGCAGGCTTGCCAAAAAAGTTGAGTGAAGAAGAGGGCCGCGAGGGAAAGACGGGGACCCCGGTGAGCACTGCTCCCTCCTGGGCAGCTCCAAGTAGTTGGACCGAGCAGTTGGCAATCAGATGGTTAGCTGCGCCGCAGTACATGCAAAGACCAAAGTCGATGCAACGCTGTCGCTCAGCTGGGTTGAGGTGGTTGAACTAAGCGCGGTTCACTAGCATGGGCTCCGACAGCAGGAGGGTGGTGAGGTGAATGGGAGGATGAACTGGGTGGCCGAACTGTTCACTCACCATCGTGGGAGATGCATGTCAATCTTAAGGGCGAGGTCGATTAGCCCATCAAGGTCGAGAGGCAGGAGGCACGTGGTCAGCTCCTCTTGTATCTGATCAGCCAGCCCATACACGAAGGTGTCATATACCGCCTAAGGTTCTTTTTATTTTTTTATTTTTTCAAATAAATTTGGCATCTCCAATCCCACCCAAATCTGGAATGCCCAATCCGAGAACTATATACAAGGCTAGCTCGTATACAACCCCCTATTGCCAGCTCAGGAGAGAGAATTTGCGGCTCTCCTCCGAAGCACGTGCCTGTCAGCCCCTGCATCTTTACACTCACTGGTCAAAACCATCGCAAGTTCAGAACGAGGGCGGAGGATACCCGAACATGAGCAAGCTTAGAATCTCACTGACGAGCGCCCGGCTGGCCAACAGGAGGCGCTTGAGCAACGAACAAGGCAATCATTTTTATTTTAACTTCCCAGCAGTCCCTTCCCAATTTGCATCCCTACAGCGCCTCAGCCAATCGCGCGCTGTTCTGAAAAAGCTGCTGACCACTGCTGGTTGGTACGACGGGGGATCGAACCCGCGCCGTAGCAGTCACTACTGCTCTGCAAATGCAGCGCCTTAAGCAAGTGAGCTAACCCGGCAGCCCCTCCTAAGGTTCTTAACGGGAGGATGCAGCCGGGATGCAGAATTCGATGGAGTAATCAGAAACAGAGGAATTTGTCTAGTGGAGTTATTGAACAAGGCATCAGCGTGTCTGGAGCAGAAGCAGTCAAAGACCTTCCTCATCTCATCTACAAGCACAGATAAGGAGAGAACAGCTAGATCTCCAGGCACCCAGCAGGAAGAAACTCAGTCACAGGCATGCCTGGTCAAGCGCGTGATAGCAAAAGTGATCCTGGAAAGTTCACTGAAGGAGGATGGCAGCAAGTTGAGCAGTGTAGTGCTGCGACAGGGAACTGCTGTAGGCAGAAGGGTTACTGGAGAAGACCGGGCTTAGGTGGTCTTGAGGACTGCATCTGGGCTTGAAAAAGGAATGGACTGGCAGCTCGGGCAGCAGTGGAATCCCAGGAGATCTCCGAGATGGTGGCACACTTACTGGAGATGGGCCCGACAGACTGCTGGACAGCACAGAACTCAGCCTCTCGTTGCCCCAGGTAGATTCCCTGAAAGTGAATAACCTCTGCTGAAAAAGGATGATCTGCTGGTTGCATGAGTTGGCTGGATTGTTTTTATCATGGATGCAGAAAGGAGCCAGACACAAGATCTCATGTTTCGCTGCCATTGGCCTTTATTTACTTGACAAAGCAGAAGACCTCAAAGGTATAGTCAGGGCTGGACAGAGGGCTCTGTTGGTGGTCCGCAGTTGGTGGGTGCAGATGGGTTCTTTGCATTAAGGCAGGGCACCCAGAGTAGGTGCACGCCTCAAAGCAGGAAAAAACGTCAAGTTTAGTTGACCAGCTTCGAGGACTTAGGCGGACAAGCTCCTATTGAAGAGTTTCCTTGTTAATACAAAAGACTACCAAAAAGGGAGGATACAGGACAAAGGACCCTGCAACAAACCAGCAACGAGAAGACAGAGACCAGAACTTATATACATCAGACGACAATCAACCAGATGGAGAATGCCTGCCAAGGCGAGGAGAAGGAAACAAAGAGGGAGGGGAACGCAATGAGAAAGTAATACTTAGAATGAGGAGAGTCAATTCATGAAATGAAACTAAAAACTGACACGGACTGCTGGAATGCGGTGAAACCATTAAGGGAAGCACGAAGGACACAACATCTATGCAAAATAAATAAAGAAATAAAGAACAGGAACATTTCTTATACTTATTACACTCACCACATTTTTCTTGGGCTAGGCATGAAAGGTGTTACACTAATACAGTGAATATTCTTCTATTTATAATAATAATAATAATAATAATAATAATAATAAATTATTCATCCATCCATTCTCTATACCACTTCTTCCTCACTAGGGTCGTGGGGGAGCTGGAGCCTATCCCAGTGTACTCTGGGCAAAAGGCAGGGAACCACTCTAGACAGCTCGCCAATCCATCGCAGGGCACACACACCATTCGCTCTCGCATTCAAACCCACGGCCTTCTAGCTGTAAGGCAGCAGTGCTAACCACTGTGCCACCGTGCCTCAAAAAAAAATTCTTTTTTTCAAATTCCATTTTTATAAATTAGTATGGATAAATGGTTTTACCACAATAAAAATTACAATCACAAAACCCACCAAAAGTTTAAGGCTGTCTGTCAAATTCGACAGAATCTAATTGAAGAATCAATTAAAAAAAACATCTAAACAACTCCTCCTCTCATAAAATAAAACTCCAACCAAAGTACGATTATCAGTAAAAAATGGAGCACAATAATTATGTCCATGCGCCTCAGTTTTAAACAGAATTCACATTTTCATTTTGTGGTATGCCCAACAAAATCTGCTTATATGAATTAAACATTGATATTTTGATGAATAAACATGAATAGTGTTACAGAATCATCTGTCTTCCATTGCAAACAAACTTAACTTCAATCTATCACCATTGTGTTATGTCACATCAAGTACTAGAATTGTTGAAGCACAGAGGTGACATGTCCATTTTGGCAATTTTGGCCATGATGTCGCTGTACCACACTTATGAAACTTACATGTTCAGTATACTTCTGAACCATGCAGTAAAAGAGTTACTGACATAAAAATGATGTAAATGATGTACCTGATTTAATAGAACATTTGCAAACCTAAAAATCAATTTTTCTCAAAACCTCTAAAATGGACATATTACCATTGCGCTCCACACCCTCGATATATATATATATATATATATATATATATCTTCATTCATGCATGTAGCACGGTCCCATCAATATATAAACAGATAACTGCATAAATACACACACTCACACACACGATCAGTAATTAGACAAATAACATAATAATAATAATAATAATAATAATAACAACAACAACAACAAACTGCATGATGCCTTTCTCAACCTGAGAACCCTAATTCAATCCAAAGGTCATAAAACAATGAGACTTAATTGACAACAGAGTCCAAAAAACAACAGGGAGAAATAACAAATGAATAATGAACTGAATAAGAACATTAGAGCTTCCATCTCACAGAATGCATCTGCAGATACAGACGGGTCACAAATTAATGGAAAAATCAGCATAAGCAGTCTTAGTAACGTGCTGGGCCCCCATGAGTTGTCAGATCAGCTTAAAATGCCCCGGTATACAGTCTAAAAGTGTAAAACTTTACAGGATTGATGGAGGTACCTTCTTCCGTGATATATTCCGTCACTTGGTGTTATGATGATGGTGACCAAGAGTGCTGTGAAACACGTTGCCCCTAAATGACCCATATGAGTTCAGTTTGTTTGAGGTCTGGTGATCGTGAAAGCGGTGGCATATGCTGAGAATCATTTTCATACTCATAAAACCATTCAGTGACCCATGTGGCTTGGAGCATTGTCATCCTGGAAGAGAGCACTCCCATCATGGAAGGACAGCTTCATCTTCAGATTTGAAGGTGATCACACAGAACAACTCTGCATTGATTTGCAGAGACCCTTCCACATTAAAGAAGAGTGGACCCTAACCATGCCAGGAAAATTAACATAGGCATTTACGTTTGTCGTGTTTGTGCTCACACTTATTCAGATTTTGTCCTTTAATTTGTTGCCCGTCTGCATGTATCAGGAAAATGCCCATACAAATAAAAATACACATACATTGATTCAACTCTAACAGATAGCACAAGACCATAGATAATGTACACATTTTATTTCAATACTGGACATTTTACAGTGCAATAGGAAAGTAATTACAGTCTTCAAATCCTACCTGTCGGGGCAGTTTGTCGTAGAGTGGATCCGTTGGATTCAGCAGTTTGTCGGAGGAGCATGTCAGCTTCTCTCCCTTGGCCATCTCTGTGTCAGTGAGCTCTCCTGTCACTGATCCGACACTGTCATTCACAAACAGCTAGGAGCCCTTGACGTGTGCCAGAGTGGGAGGGAGAGGACACACTCCTTGTCACTCCTTTTCCCTCCACCTCCTTTTCTCTCTCTCTCTCTCTCTCTCTCTTTCACACACACACTCTCCTCCACTCTTTGTCCACTTGCAAATCTCAGAGATATATTACAGGATTACTCTTCCTTGCAAATTCTGTCTCTTCCATCACTCACATACACTCTCAAACACATACACACACATGCATGCGCACGCACACACACACACACACACACACACACACACTAAAGCTGACAAAAAAAAGTGGCAGAGAAGTTTTATCATTGACACAAACGGCAGCAGTAGAGAGAAATGCCTGACCTGGGAGCTGGAGGACAGGATCGGCTCTGAAGGTCAGGCAGTCTGGTTACAGGGAAGCATCGCGGCGATACCAAAGGAAGTGGCCCGGGGAACCGCAGTCGCTTGCGCTGAAGTTCTAGCAAGTGGGTCTGAGGGAATCCGAGCGCCCTCTGGAGTGTAACTGCCGCCACAGTGCAACATCAGAAAATGACGGAGGGGGGTAATTTTTTGGCAACGTAGAAATACTTTTCGTCCCTGCTTGGTTCACTTCATACATTTAAAAGTAAACTTTACGAATAACATCTGCCGTTTGATATCAGACTAATTTTTGTAGGTCGGCCGTACTCTTTTCTTTTATTTGAACTTTTCCCGAACAACTGCGTGATTTTAGGAAAACTGGTTCTGACAAGAGGGCACTCCGTCAGCAGGTTTTGGTCCGCTCGCGCTTAAAATAAGCTGCTAAATCCGAATCTGGGTATCTCCTCTTTAATCACCCCTTCCCATTAATTTGGTTATATTTTCCATAAAATTTCGCGGAAATCAGTCGAAAAGTTTTTGAGCAATCCAGCGACAAACACACACGCAAGTTATCACAATAAATCCTGGCGGAGGTAAATATCAGTGAAAAAATTTCCCACATTTTGAACTTCAGCCCGAACTTCTGGAAGTTATGCGACATACGAAGTCGCTTTGCCTATGCCAAGTGCCGTGCCCGTGCCCTGGCCTGATTCATTGTTTTTCAATGGTTGGGTAGTCTGAAATATGACGATGAGACATCATGTTTGGAATGCCCAGAATGAAGTCAGGTGTGATTCCCCGGTGGCTGGTTTCAGAGGTGTGAAGCGTATTCGTTTTCAAAAGTCACAATACACGTCTGGCGAGGGAAGCATTAAAAACGTTTATGACTGTGGGAACTGTCGCTATTACATAGCACAGCTGCCATCACGATTTCAATTTACATGGCAGAAGTATTGCCCTACATAGGCAACCATGGGAATTATGATTCATTTATTTACAGCGTGTATGTGTGTTTGCTTTTGGTGGTCCATTTTTTTAGTTAATAGCCTATTTAACATGCGTTAGACTGGCCTCTCCTCATTAGACCTCCGTAAAGTGTTTATCTACCGATTCTATTTGTTCTCTTCTTCCTTTATTATTATTATTATGGCTTCAAGCAGAATGGCTGAGGCCCTATTATAATCATTCTGTTTATTATTATTATTATTATTATTATTAGGGGTTCAAGCCCGTAGGGCTGAAACCCTATTGTTTTTGTGCTGGTTTATTATTATTCTTATTATTATTATTATTTCTTTTCTTCTTCAGAAATGTTTTCGCAAATTCCCGTGAGATGGTAAATGGTAGAGACCTGAAATTTTGCACATTGGTTGGAAGTTGTATGTAAATGCTGACCAAGGCATTTTTAACTCAATCGGCCTAATGGTGGCGCTATAATTCAAGAAAAACAGGTTTTCACTTTAAAGGTCATAACTCCTATGCTGTAAGTCCGATTTACACGAAACTTGGTAGAGACATTCCTTGGTCCAATCTCTACAACTTTCCCATAAAGACCTCTAAGGTCCGCCATATTTGATTTTCCGGAATTTTGAATTTTTTGAAAAACACATTTTTGACATCTCCTCCTAGGCCTTATGTCAGATTACTTCGAAATTTGCTGTGGATCATCAGTGGACCAAGCTTATCAAAGAGTGCATAAAGCTTGTTGAAATCTCATTTTGTTTCCAAGATATTGACCAATGAACTTCAGCAGGGGCATGACTTAGCACATAAATGGACAAAATTCAACAATCATTGGGCCAATCATCACAGAACTTGCAGAATATGTCCATATAAGTACCAGGAACATACCTTGACAGTTTCATGTAAATCGGCCCATAGGGGGCGCTATAACACAAATCAGACTATAAATCAGCAATTGGTTGTCCTATAGCCATAAAACTCACAGAATATATTCATATAAGTACGTGAAACATACCCAGAAAATTTCATTCAAATTGACTGATAGGGGGCGCTATAAATGCAAAACAAAGCAGCATGGTATAACACAAATCAGACTATAAATCAGCAATTTTTTGTCCTATAGCCATAAAACTCACAGGATATATTCATATAAGGACCTGAAACATACCCAGAAAATTTCAATCGAATTGACTGATAGGGGGCGCTATAAATGCAAAACAAAGCAGCATGGTATAACACAAATCAGACTATAAATCAGCAATTTTTTGTCCTATAGCCATAAAACTCACAGGATATATTCATATAAGTACTTGAAACATAGCCTGAAAATTTAATTCAAATTGTCCGATAGGGGGCGCTATAAATGCAAAACAAAGCAATGTGATATAACACAAATCAGACTATAAACCATAAATAGTTTTTCCAATCATTACAAAACTCACAGGGTATGTCCACATAAGAACCTGAAACAAAGCCTGAAAGTTTCAATCAAATCGACCAGTAGGGGGTGCCATACATGCACAAAATAGCCTAACATAACACAAATCAGACTATCCATCATAAGTTGTTGGTCCAATCATTACTCTGGCAAAATAGGTCCACATAAATACCTGCAACACACTCTTAAAGTGGTTTTTGTCCCCCACTGCCACGATAGCAAGCGGAGCGGGGGACATAGTATTCAGCTCCGTCCGGCCGTCCGTCATGTCCTGTTTGTTCTGAACGCGATATCTCAAGAATGGTTTGACCGATTCCATTCATCTTTGGTGTTAAGGTAAATTGATGTGATACGCCGACCCCAGTAGATTTCCGTGACCTTGGCATTATTCTCAAGGTCATTACGATCATTTGACCACTTACAAATTCCTTGTCAACATGATATCTCAAGAACGGTTCGACCGATTCCATTCATCTTTGGTGTCAAGGTGTATTAGGGGTGGGGGACATAGTATGCAGCTCCGTCCGTCCGCCCGGCCGTCCGTCCGTCCGGTCCCGTTTGTTGTGAACATGATATCTCAAGAACGGTTTGACCGATTCCATTCGTCTTTGGTGTCAAGGTGTATTAGGGGCGGGGGACATAGTATTCAGCTCCGTCCGTCCGCCCGGCCGTCCGTCCGTCCGGTCCCGTTTGTTGTGAACATGATATCTCAAGAACGGTTTGACCGATTCCATTCGTCTTTGGTGTCAAGGTGTATTAGGGGCGGGGGACATAGTATTCAGCTCCGTCCGTCCGTCCATCCGTCATGTCCCGTTTGTCGTGAACGCGATACCTCAAGAACGGTTTGACCGATTCCATTCATCTTTGGTGTCAAGGTGTATTAGGGGAGTGCTCACAGCCCACTTGATTTACCTGACCTTGCCATTATTCTCAAGGTCATTACGACCATTTGACCACTTACAAATTCCTTGTCAACATGATACCTCCACAAGGGTTCGACAGATTCCATTCATCTTTGGTGTCAAGGTGTGTTAGGGGCAGGGGATATAGTATTCAGCTCCGTCCGTCCATCCATCCGTCCGTCATGTCCCGTTTGTTGTGAACGTGATATCTCAAGAACAGTTTGACCGATTCCATTCGTCTTTGGTTTCAAGGTGTATTCGGGGCGGGGGACATAGTATTCAGCGCCGTCCGTCCATCCGTCTGTCCGTCATGTCCCGTTTGTTATGAACGCAATATCTCAAGAACGGTTTGACCGATTCCATTCATCTTTGGTGTCAAGGTGTATTAGGGGAGTGCTCACAGCCTACTCGATTTACCTGACCTTGCCATTATTCTCAAGGTCATTACGACCATTTGACCACTTACAAATACCTTGTCAACATGATATCTCAAGAACGGTTTGACCAATTCTATTCATCTTTGGTGTCAAGGTGTATTAGGGGCGGGGGATATAGAATTCAGCTCCATCCGTCCGGCCGTCTGTCCGTCCCATCCCGTTTGTTGTGAACGCAATATCTCAAGAACGGTTTGACCGATTCCATTCATCTTTGGGGTCAAGGTGTATTTGGGCTGGGGGACATAGTATGCAGCTCCATCAGTCTGTCCGTCCGGCCGTCCGTCCATCACGTCCCGTTTGTTGTGAACGCGAAATCTCGAGAACGCTTTGACCGATTTTATTCATCTTTGGCTTCAACGTGTAATTTTGTGATACGCCGACCCCAGTCGATTTCCGTCACCTGGCGGGGGACATGGCCACGCTTAGTGGCAACACTTGTTAATTAAGCTGTTAAAGCTTTCAACTACTAATGGTCTTTCGTGGCTTGAACCCCGGAATTGCCGCTTGCGGCTATATTTATTATTATTATTCTGCCGCAATTTTAAATTTTGAGACCGCGTAAACTGAAAACTGATTGACCAATTTTCATGAAACTTCGCCAACTTATAGCATGTGAGTTTGCTGTCATTTCCTTACCAGTTGGTTGATCTAGGTCACATGACTTGGAGGCCTTATTGGAAAAAGCTAAAAACGTTTAAAGATCTTCTCGTCTAGAACCACATAAAGGATCAAGCTCAAATTTGATACACGTGTAGAGCACTGCTAGACCTTCAAAGTACGTGAATGGCGTTTAGTTCCAGTTAAAACTCTAGAAGCTTGCTATAGGTCGAACATGTCAGGTGACCAAAATTGACCTTTAAATGCCTATAACTTCAAAACAGCTACAAGTAAAGATATCAAAATTGGTGGGTGTATTGTACTTATGCTGTACAACAAACTGACCTAGTTTCGTGCGCTTGCACCTAGTCATGTGACCTGGCTGGCAGCCATATTGAATTTTCAGATTTTGTGCGATAATAACTCCATTTCTTTTAAAGTTAGAAGTATAATAATTGCACCATTTGAAAGCCTAATGTATTTCCTTTATGACCGACATGAGCTGGGTTTTGATTGGATGATGAGTATTGCCGCCATTTTGAATAATTAGCTTTACACTTAACAGCCTTCTTCTCCAGAACCAATTAAGATATTGAGCTGAAATTTGGCAGACTTATAGCGAAAGCCCATCCCTATGAATCTTCAGAAAATTGTTAAGATCCAATCAATATTTCAGAAGTTATAAATATATAAATATTGCAGAAATATTGTCACGTCACCGCTGCCTTGTACTGTCCAACATCAGCAGGTAACAGCTATATGCCATTGCTTAATCAATATGCAACTTAGTAGAGCCCTGATTTCACACACATCAAATCTGGAGTGACCTGAGGTCGGACATCTGCAATCGAACAATTTCTAGGTGATAAAATTTGGACTTGCGCAAATGGCAAAAATGAATGTAGAATTGAAGGCTGAACAACATACTAAAATTCAGCACCATGGGCTGAGTAGTTTTCTCTCTGCATATGGTAAACCGGAGTTTTTGTTGCGAAAATTTTTAAGTCCAACATAGGGACGTGTCGGCTATATGCCATTGCCTAATCAATATGCAACTTAGTTGAGCCCTGATCCTAAAAATTCACCATTTTTGATTTATAATTTTGAAATATAGTTCTAGTTTTCCCTCTTTCATTAAGCGTAAATCTGTACGGTGTGATATCCCACGGAGAGGTGATTAACGATTCACGCCAATATGTATTGGGTGTTATTTTTAGCTCAGCGCAAATATATTTGATATTGGGCGATAATCTAAGTTTAGAAGACAGAACCAACCTATAAAGCAAAGGTAAACATACCACTGACGATGAATCTGCAAGATTTGCCAAGTAAGTTTGAAGCCCGGCATTGCTGTCATTCTGACAGCTATATTTAATATTATTATTATTATTATTAGTAGTAGTAGTAGTAGTAGTAGTAGTAGTAGTAATAGCAGTAGTAGTAGAAGTAATAGGTTTTATAAAGCAGTACCATAGTTTGGGAATTACTAATAGAAACGTAAAATAAGTCCACGAATTCCATCAATTAATTCTTGTGTTCAATTCTGGTCAAATTGACCCGTTTCAAGTTTTTACTAAAAGAAAAATGATACGTGGATATATTTTTTTAACCTGAAATTCATTGTCTTAAGCTCATTTTCTTTGAAGAACATATAAAAGAAAAAAAATCATTGATTATACATGCTACAATGCCCCCACACATTTATATCCTTCATACAATGTTCGGGTCAGATTGACCTGGATACACACAGAGACACAGACACAGAGAGAGAGCACACACACACACTGACACACACTCACTCCGCTCTCTCTCTCTCTCTCTCTCTCTCTCTCTCTCTATCTCTCTCTCTCTCACACACACACACACACACACGGGCTCCAAAAATCTAGCAAGTCTTGATGCCCGGTCATCAAACCTGATGACCATCGACAATATGTGAAAGCTCCTTACTATTTTAGCAGCTGAGCGGGGACGCTCTCTCATTGGGGATGAGAGATAGTCAAGTATGACCTCTGGCTTACATCATCCCATCCACTGATCCTTCCAACACTTTGTACACATAGGTAGAGAGAGACATACACACTCACACACCTGCAAATTGTGACAATCCCAACACCGTGAGGCCGTCTGCACCTGTTTTCCCTCATTCTTCACCTTCTGTAGTGTGGGAACCTACATTATGTTACAACATTTAAAATTTTCATGCCTGCACATTGGGGGAGGGGCAAAACAGATAAATAATGCATAATAATTTATACAGGGAAGCCAGAGGGAGGAGCCCCTGAAAAAAAACCAGGGGACATGGGTGGTGCTGGATATGACGCAGGGCCTCAGTGGCCACAAAATCACCTTTGACAATTTCTTTTCTTCCTTCTTCTCAAAAGAATGCTAACAATGATTGGAACAATTAGAAAAAACAAGACAGAGCTCCCACCCCAGCTTCTAACAGTCAAGAACAGGCCAGTCCATTCCTCCAACTTTCTGTTTATGGCCAATATTGCCCTGGTATCCTACATACCCAAAAAGGGCAAAAATGTGGTGCTCATGAGCACTCTACATAGGGATGGAAGGATCAGTGACAGGGAGGACCGTAAGCCAGAGGTCATACTTGACTATAATGCCACAAAAGGAGGGGTAGACAACTGTTGGCCTGCTACAGCTGTCAAAGAAGAAATTTACAGTGGCCACTCGTGATCTTTTACAATATTCTGAGTGTGTCTGCCATCCAGATTACAAACGCATTATAGGCTATCAACCCAGACTGGAACCAAAGGAAGCTCCAAAGAAGAAAGCTTTTACTAGAGGAGCTAGGCAAGGCACTGGTGACACCGTACATACCAAGGACACAATAACAGTTCAAATAAAAAAAAATAATAATTAAAAAAAATCATTGAAACAATGTTTCATTTCACTTTTTCATAGATAAGCATTATTTATGCCACCTTCAGCCAGTCTTTGTTATAGTGGATTTTTTGGATAAATAATAAATTCACTATCACAAAAACGCCTGATAGGTCCATTGTTAAATGTGATAAATCAGAGATTAATAGCAAATATTATATACTTAGCTCCATTAAAAACGCACGGGTGAGGTATGTACTGTATTTGCGGCAAATTGAAGAATCGATTGATCTTTATTGCTTTTCCAGTGAGGCACGAGAGGAAATAAAGAAAAGCGCGTGGTATCGTAATCTTGACGCGCACCACGTGCACGCGCCAAGCACTTCAGTAATAACAAACATTGAGCTGTTCGTGATGTGTACTGTGACACTTGACTTGTTCTTTTTGGTGTGGTCAATAGCCTACATAAAGCCAACAAAAAAAAAAAAACGAAAAAAATGCTACTGCATCAAGGAAATGGAACAGCTTGTGACACAGCAGAGAGAAAAAGAGCCTTTGGCATGTTACGGGCAGGTTTCAGCCACCGAGAGGTGGTGCGTCATTTGCACTGTTACCGTTCAACAATTAGTCGGCTGACAGATTCCGGAAAGCAACCAAAACTTATCATGAGATGAGGGGTCCGAGACGATTGAGGGTGAGCGCAAGTACTGTTTGACGCCGTCTACGTGAGCAAAACATGCGTGCACACGGAAAACCCAGTTTCCCTACGGAAAACCCAGTTTTTGAAAAGCAACTGATTGAGAAAAAAATAAGACTTTGTTAATTCCACGGTTGTAATTGTGGTTGGAACAATAACTAGCAGAGTGCAGACACAAGGGGTCCCTGGGACCAAGTTGCTCAACCTGTGGAGTCCCTGGGTACAGTAAAGTCATCTGATGACATCCGGTCTTTTAGTGTAGTAATTATACAATGGTTGGGTGGTATGGGAGCATGAGAATGTATCTTTTTTATGGGCTATTTCTAGGTACAAAATACTAAAATAAGCCAGAACATTCATTATGTTCTTTTGGACCATACACAAATATACTCATCATTAGCTTCGTTTTAGTCCCATGTTGAATTGGACACTTTCAACTTCCATCCCCAGTGTTCTAGTCTATTTAAGTCAGTAGAGCTGTTTCCATCCTGATAGAACTGTTTCCATCCTGGATTTCTGGCAATTTTGCAGACTGGCAAAGCTATTCCAGAGGTTTACCATATTGCTGAGCTAGTGCCACAACCATAGGTTTCCGTACTTATCCCAGTTGTGCCCCACTCAACTAAAGTTATACCCTACTCATTATAGTTGAACCTTAGTGAACTGCACTTGCACCATAGTCAACTATATTTGACCATAGTAACTATAGTTATACCATGGTAACTACAGTTAGAACACAGTCAACGATAGTTCATCGTGAACTATATTGTAGTTATCACCACAGAAACTATAGTTGAACTGTACTCAACTATAGTTTTATCATGGTCAACTCCAGTTCAATGATAGTAACTATAGTTATACCACGATCAACATTACTAATGTGGCCTTAAACCACATCACATGACACATCAACAATACTTTGTAGATTAATACACTGTAACATTATGTTTACCTTGTTTACCCAGGTATCCCATCTTAGCCTCCCAAGCGGCACCAACCCAGGGGAGTGTGTCCGTTGGGTCATGCGGGCCATGGCAACCAATTTGGTTTGGATCTCTTATAGCAGTGGTCCTCAACGTTGTTCCTGGGGACCCACTGCGTATGCTGGCTTTTGTTCCAACCACAGTTGCAATCACAGGGTTTTAACAAGCTGTTAATTTGTTTTAAGTGTATTTAATGTTTAGAGCAGTTATTTGCCCTCTTAACTCACAAGATAACAGGAATAGCTTTTTGCCATCAAGAATTATAAAAAATGCCATACCCACATTGCGATGCATTGGAAATAACGGCATAAAATGAGAGAAAACAATATAACCAATCAAATCAAAGATGTAGTTGGCTCCTAATTGGTGAAAACTAATTGGCACATCATGACAAATTTATTCAACATGAAAATGGTAAAGAGTCAAACCAGATTTGTGCTGTGTTGGTCTAATTAAGTTCACCTGAAGTTTTTTGAAATCACTTGAAACAGTTGAGTCCAGCAGCCTAATTTGGGGTTCCTCAGTGTCCAATTTGATATGTTTGAAATATTATAATGCCTGAAATTCCTTGCAGTATAGAAATAAAACCACTATCTTCAAGGGTATTTAATCTTCATAGCATGTATGGATTTTTCTAAGTAACATTTGACCAAAGACAGTAAGTAACAAGGCTAAACATGAAAAGCAATTAATTAAGACATTAACATCTTGTTAAAATCCTGCGATTACAATTGTGGTTGAACCAAAAACCAGCATACGCAGTGGGTCCCCAGGAACGATGTTGAGGACCACTGGTCTATAGTCAACCTTGTTGATAAGACTGGTTGTTTAGTTAACTCAGGTATCCCATCTTAGCCTCGTAAGCGGCTCCAACCCAGGGAAGTGCATCACTAGTTAGTGGCTTCTATTCTGTGTTGATTAAGAGCATGCCAATCGTACAGAGTTAACAGTCCTAACAAACTTTTCAGCGCTGTAAGTGACAGTATATGAAAGTGACTCTTATGAGCATTACTGTGCGTTCACACCAAGAGCTACTAAAGCTGTAAAATCGCTTTTGTCGCTCATAAAAAATAGCTGCTAAAATATGTGTTCGCTCTTGTCGCTCTAATCGCTCATGACGTTCCCATTGACATTTCATTCACAGCCAAAACGCGTCATAGCTAATTTGCATAAAGTTGAGCAGTATTTAACTTTTTTGTCGCTCAAGTCGCCCAAGTTTTGTCGCTCCTGGCTTTTGTCGCTCTTGTCCATACAAAGTGAATTACTTCCGGCTATTTCACAACTTTAGTCGCTCTTGGCATGAACACACAGACACTTAAAAAAAAAAAAAAAACCAAAACAATGGAGTTCGGGAGTCAAACCCATGTTGATTAATTATTAGTTGGTGACGTTATTGCTGCTCTACCACACCCACACTGTATCTACCTGTAATGGTATGGTAACCATACAGTAAATGATATGAGTTTATGATGGAGACTCTAGAGGAGAATCAACGTGAGGCGATCCAACTTCTAAGGAGAACCTTTTCAGATAGGACAGAGGCTCCAGTAATGGAGCTAGAGGTGGCCAAAACTGAATTGGAGCTTCAAGACCTTGAGGAGCGCTTAAAGGCTTCGGAGCACCGCAATAAAGTTGTATGTCTACATTACTAATGTGGCCTTAAACCACATCACATGACACATCAACGATACTTTGTAGATTAATGCACTGTAATATTATGTTTACCTTGTTTAGTCAGGTATCCCATCTTAGCCTCGTAAGCGGCACCAACCCAGGGGAGTGTGTCCGTCGGGTCATGCAGGCCGCTGCGGTCTGTTGGGTCGCTGCAGGAGGTTCCACTCACTTTGGAACCATTCGAGGTCAGTTATTTCTGTATAATGACCGCTGTCAATGGCAGGGGGTTTTTTGCTTCAGATTCACGTCTGCATATCATTCCGCGAGTAGAGATCATTCACTTATCACAATGGATGATTACATTATAACATCATTTACTCAGATATCCCATCTTAGCCTCGTAAGCAGCTCCAACCCGGGGTAAGAAGGGGAAGCTGGCACTGCTTGGCACAGCGGTGCGAAATCAAACATCCATAACATCTGAAGTCTGGCCAGAAATGGAAGCTGTACATGGCATCTCTGACGCACTCACAGCCTAGAAAATGAGACACACTCCGTTTCCATTGTCTGTACAAAGGCATGAAACGGTCAACTTGTGAGCATAACGCAGATCGTCTGCAACCATTCCAAAATTTGATTTATGTAGTTATGAGGTGAAAGTTTATAAGAACTTCATTTGGTTATGTTGGAAGTTCAGTCTTTACAGCATGAACTGTTTTAACTTTGTTTCTTACATGCATGAAGGGGCAAAGTTCTTGTTTCTAGGCAAAAGTCGAAGAGAGGTATAGATAGATTAAATAGGCTCCTGTTGTGCATACATGCAAGAAATCTTTCAAGATGTCCTGTCTGATACTGAAAAAACATTATCACAATGGATCGATAAATCTGCCTAGCTGCTTTCCAAGCGTAAATTGAACGTTAATCAGTTAACATGGATAAAATTAATGTCAGTGGATCAATTATTGTGAGCTACTGAATTTAAGTGGTTAATGCTGTACACAGGCATGGTTGTCCTGAAGTGAATGCTGAGATATAACCTTAGGTCATCGACAGTATATTATTAGTCAAGCAGTACTTAAAAAATACATAGATAGTTAAATTTATGTTATTTATAAATTTGGGAGTTATGAGTCCACAGCCACTCAATACTGCACATTGTAAAAAATGAAGCATCTTTGAGTGACTTTGAGAACTGCAGTTCTTTTAAATCTGAAAGTTTCCAACAAACAGTAAATGGGAATGGTGGGAAGTTGAAAATGTTTCAATGGCCTAGAACCACTCACTGCAGTGCTTTTTAATTTGAAAATGGGTGATGAATGATAAATGGCCAGTATCTCAAGTTGTGAGGAAAAACAAACATGTTTTTTATTTAGTTTCTTTTAGGCATTCATTGTTGAATTTAGGATCACATTTTCATCATTGTCAGTATGTTTTCAAAGTTGTACTGAGCAAAGGAATTCTCATTAGCCTGATATGCCTCCAGTTTTGTTGCTCTGATTGTGAATTGCAGTCCAATGTTGGAGACCTGTTACGTGCCTGGAAACAGTAAAATGATGACAGCCTGTCAATATCGTTTAGGTATTATGTGAATAATTTGTTTTTTGTTACGCCATGTAAAGTATACAATACTGCAAAGAAGGGCTGTTTTGGAGTTCTTGTCAAAGATTCATTCTTTTTAAACCATAATTAACAAGGCATTGTAATTTGCAGCAATTACTTTAGAAATGTTTGGTTCCTTTATTGAATTTTTTAAGCATACACAATGTTGCTTGAAGCCTTGTGACTTAAAATGACTGTAGAAACACATTACTTAAAAAAAAAAAAAAAAAAAAAAAAAAAAAAAGGGTGAGGGACTGATTAGGCAGATTGCCTAACAATGTACTTGGAATGCTCTCATAGTATTGTTTACTGATTTTGAGTGAACTGGAGTGCTCCTATGGGCCCTTTAAATAAGTCTGTAAATTTTAAATGTATAAATAGCAATACAAAAGTTAAAAGTTCTGGGGCTTATTTATATACACTGGGCAATTCAATGTTATGCACATAAGAAAACATTCAAATATTTTGTGCATTATTAAGTAATTTGTACAGCTGAAAACAGCAACTCCTCAAAATCCCATATACACATACAAGGGCATTTTATTGGTATTACAGATGCGACAGTCAACTTTCTGTGGAATTGCCCATTTTGCCTTTCAGTAGACTGTACAGTCTTTCAGCACTGTATGTTCATTCAGCCAAGTCTCCTTGACATTTGCAAGTCAGTCCAGTGGTACTCCCATCCACTTCATGACCTGAAATCAGAAGTCTGAAGTCAGATTTTGTTGTTACTGTTCTCAAAAAACAGTACCGTCTTTGACATTAAGAATAATATTTGTCGTTGTTTTTGTTGTTGTGCATTTTGGACTCTCGTTTTGTTGTGTTCAGTGAAAGTGGCTTAACTTTTCTTGGAAGCCGTAGCTGCTCCACACAAAACTTGCAAAAAATAGGGGGGGTCATGCAACAAACAATTCTAGGGGAAATACTGTACTGCACAGACTACCAGGCTGGTTTGGTTGGAGGGGGGGGCTTGCTTATTGCAACCGCACCCAGCCCGAAGTTTGTCACCTTTTTCACACCTGAGTTTGCATGTAAATGGTACATACTGGTATGTGTACCTACCAGGCCATTCTGTTGAGGTTGTTATGTAGAAATGCATTGAATGAGCATTACTTAGAAAATGTGGCTTACTAGAAATTGATGCCATCTGTTTTTTTTTTTTTTTTGTTATTTGTAAAATGTAAATAAATATTCTCAAACAATTTTGTGTGTTGCCTTTTCTAATTTCCTACCATTCTGAAGATGTAGGATGTACACAACTGAATGATGTGATCAGATTTTATTATTTCATTTTATTTTCAATGATGTGTGTGCATGATAGAACTGATATTTATGACTGGGACATCTACACATAATCCTGTATGATTTCCAACAATTCGAAGGTGTTGATTGCAGATGGTAGTGTAATGTAACACTTCATTAGTTTAGAATTAGGCCTGAAGTCAGATGAGTTTTCATATCACTACAGGAAACCCAGTGATGTGAATTGCCAGGATGTTCAAGTAACCTTCCTGTCAACACAACAGGAGCGTTCAGGGTAAATTATGATTATCTGAAACAGTACCCTAACAATGATTTCAGACCAAACTTTTTTTCATGTACTTTATTTCACTGACAAAGTTAAGTCGCAGCAATGTACTTCTGGTACGAAATGGCATCGTGACAAAAGTGACCATATCAGGACGTCGCGGCAATGTTACTCGGGAGTACAAAATGACAACGTTATCGAGTGACCAGGTAAGGACGTCGCAGCAACGTTATTCCCAGAACCTAATGGCTAAGTTATCAAGTGACCATATCGCCACGTCGCGGCAACGTATTTCCCGTTACCGAATGACAACGTTACCGAGTGACCATATCACGACGTTGCGGCACCGTCAATTCCAATACCAAACGGCAACGTTACCGAGTGACCATACCAGGACGTCGCGGCAACGTCTTTTGTTTACCTTATGGCCCTGGTCCTCAAATCACGGTCCTCGAGGTCCGAGTAGTGCTGGTTTTCCACCCTCTCTTCACCTGGGAGTCAGGTGCACAGATAGTCTGGCCAATCAGGGACACTATGTTTTCATTTACTTACCTGGGATAAAAGAAAACCTGGACTGAATTTGGATTCGAGGTCCAGATTTGAGGATCCCTGCCGTATGGCAACATCCATTCAGCAACGTTGCCACGACGTCGCAGATGACTTACTTGACTTAGTTCCTCCTTTCCTGTTGCAGGAAAATAGGGCAAGAAACCCGACGTCGCAGATAAGTGGCCATTAAGTAACGTCGCCGTGACCAAATGGCAACTTTCTGGCAACGTTGCAGCAACGTCTTGTGTTAGCTGGGAGGGTTAGGGGTTGGGGTTAGGGTTAGGGTTACGGTTAGGGGAAGGGTTAGGGGTTAGGGGGTTAGGGTTAGGTTAGGTCAGGGCTTGAAATGGGGACTGCCGTATCTCTACACATTGAAATGCATTGAAAAACTGCTGTACCCGTAGCAACTGCCTATATTTTAATATGGGCAACGGCTTTCCAGTGTCGGCGCCAGAGCAAAAATCTGTCTTTTAATAAACTCGCCTGCAGATGTTTAATTTCGGCTGGGGTGTGTCACTCCAATTTAACGTTCGCTCCAATTAATGTGGCTAAGCAGCAAAAGTAACCAGTAACATTAAGGCTGAACAGAATTTCAACCCCACCTTTCGGGGGCTTTCGCTAATCACCTTTTCAGGCTATTATCAATTTACCTCTGAAATAAAGACGACAGTTTTCGCAGATGTGTTGATTTATTAAATGTTAATTACAATGTACAAATGCAAACAAATTGACAAATTAATTAAATCAATGGCCCAGGCAACTAAGAGAGGCGGAGTACTATTTTCAGTGATGAGGTATTTTTCATTTGAGCACAGGCTACCGTACTGTCTTGCTCATTTGAGAACATTCTAAACGTCTAATTGACCAATCAGATTGCTCGGTCGGATCTACATGTTGTATAATTTTTTTTTATAAAACGGCTGCTTCCCATCCTTAAATGTGATTGGCTGAGCCGCGTTCCATGCATTAATGAGCCCAAATAGCCTGATGTGACATAATGGCGCCAGATGAAAAAACAATCTTAGCGTCTGTGTTGCTTGCCAACCATTCTGTCCACTCTATCTTGCTTGGTGGAAAAACGAATAGTTCTCAATTTCATTGTTGCAATATTACCAATAAATTGTTGGTTTTTTTCTTGTGTGTTTATTTAATGGGCTATATGTAGGGTAACCGTTTTACAAAAGCAATAAGCCCCTTGAAGCAGTGGGTTACAGTGATTTTATAATGGCGGAGGGGCACTAAGGCCTTACAACGCCCCTCCGCCGTTATAAAATCACTGTAACCCACTACTTCTAAGGGCTTATTCCTTTAATAAAGTAGCATGGTAAACAATGACCTTGAGCTGGACTGACCACGGCGTGCACTTCAATTCAGGCTTGAGCAATCTAGTCCAGGGTTCCCAAAGTCATTCCTAGGGAACCACTGTGTTTGCAGGTTTTTGTTCCAGCCACAATTGTAATCCCTGTATTTTAATGAGTTGCTCATTTTTATTAACTGCGGTACCCGTACTCATATGGATTATTTACACTTTTAAGCCACATTATGCAATATTGGGTGATTGCTGAAGAGCTAGAGAACAGCATATTAAAATGGAAATATGCAATGTATTACAAATGACTTTATTGCATAAAAAGAGAGGAATTGTTTAAACATTGGACATGTGGTCACTATAACTGGCCATTTATTAGGTGATTACAATTTCAAGGACAAAGCCAATTAAAATGAGTTAAACCTGTATGGAGCTATTTTTGTTATTGGTTTTCGGAAAACTGTTTGTAAAGAACTTGAACACCTGTGTTCAGAAGCTTATCTAGACAGTCCGGTCAGCTGCGACCGCATGGGTGTAGCCCCCGAAAGCCTGCTTCTCGGCGTCATAAGGGAAGTCTAACACATATCCATACCAAATATGAAAGTAATCGGTCAAAAATTGCAGCCCGTACTGCGTGCACAAGGAAATCCCTATGTTCTGCCACTAAATTGCGTATTATGCGGCCAATACTGTTGCCATGGCAACCAGAATTGAGAGTTGTCATAAGTGAAGTGTAATACATGTCCATACCAAATATGAAAGTAATCGGTCAAAAATTACAGCTTGTACCGCATCCACAAGGAAATCCCTATGTTCTGCCACTAAATTGCGTATTATGCGGCCAATACTGTTGCCATGGCAACCAGAATTGAGAGTTGTCATAAGTGAAGTGTAATACATGTCCATACCAAATATGAAAGTAATCGGTCAAAAATTACAGCTTGTACCGCATCCACAAGGAAATCCCTATGTTCTGCCACAAATTTGCGCCTTATTCTGCCAATGTTGTCACCATGGCAACCAAAATTAATAGTTGTCATAAGTAAAGTGTAACACATGTCCATACCAATTATGAAAGTAATTGGTCAAAAATTGCAGCCGTACTGCATCCTTAAGGAAGTGTGTATGTTTCATCACAAATTTGCGCGTTACTCCGCCAATACTGTCGCCATGGCAACAAAAATCAGTAGGTGTCATTAGTGAAGTACAACACATCCATACCAAATATGAACAAAATCGGTCAAAAATTACAGCCTGTAGAGCGTCCACAAGAAAGTGTCTACAGACGCAGCAGTGGTTGCCGCAGCCGCAGAGACAACACATGTGAATCCATAGTAGTCACCCGACTTCGTCCGGGGGCTACAATAAGTCCATTATGTGTAATGAAGTGGAATGACACAGGGAATAGATATTGAAGATATGAAGAAAAGGAGGCGCAAAAAGGCATGGAAAGCCAAGAACCCTGCTGTAATCTGTCAGTATTTAGAAAGCAATCCTGCCCCCCATCAATTAATATCAGCTGGTTTAGTCCAAATTGATGGCCTATAAAAAGGTTTCTCACTACCAAAGTGTCAAACAAGAAGCATCTCATGATGGGTAAAAGCAAAGAACTCTCTCAAGACCTTCGCAACCTTATTGTTGCAAAAAATACTGATGGCATTGGTTACAGACATATTTTTAAACTTCTGAATGTTCCAGTGAGCAACGCTGAGGCCATAATCCAGAAGTGGAAAGAACATCATTTCACCATAAACCGGCCACGACCAGGTGCTCCTTGCAAGGTTTCTGACTGAGGAGTCAAAAGAAAAATCAGAAGAGTTGTCCAAGAGCCAAGGACCACTCGCGGAGAGCTTCAGAAAGACTTGGAATTAGCAGGTAGTTGTGTCAAAGAAAACAATAAGTAATGCATTCAACCGCCATGGCCTCTATGCATGCTCATTGGGAAAGACTCTATTGCTGAAGAAAAAAGCATTTTGAAGCTTGTTTAAAGTTTGCTGCGCAACATTTGGACAAGCCTATGAAATACTGGAAGAATGTACCAAGACAAGAATCTGCTGCCATGAGCCAGGATGCTGAAGATGAAACAAGGGTGGACATTTCAGCAAGACAATGATCCCAAACATACAGCCAAGAAAACTTTCCATTGGGTTAAGAGAAAGAAAATAAAGCTGCTAGAATGGCCCAGTCAATCACCCGACTTGAATCAAGTTGAAAATCTTATGAAAGAACTGAACAGTGGCATGCCGTCAGGTGTTCTGAGGGCCTTCAGTAAACGCACCCTTTACCGTTCGATTGCCCTGAAGCTGTTCTCATTTTAGTTCGCCTGATTAACAATCAAACAATTTTCGACTGAACAACCAAGACCAATACATGACCTATAATAAGCAATGATTATGAAAAAGTGAATGCCTATTGCCTATATTTATTTAATTGATATGACATTAGAAGGATGGCAATATAAATGCAAAAAATCAAAAACTTTCGCTGACTTCGCAGCATTTATTTTCGCCATCCTTACAATTGTCACTCGGCTCTGCATCGGGCCTAACAACTCCCCTTAGCCATGACAACATTCAGAATATCCCTGCAAAAAAGTTCTATAGGACTTCTAAGGAATTCTATAGAACATCAATGGAACTCTATAGAACATTTTAATAGAACAGCATGATCTATAGGATTTTCCGTGTGTTCTATAGGAATTTGCTATAGAAACCTATAGAACCCCTCTATGGAAAAGAAAGTCCTATAAGATTATTGCTGTTCTATAAGACCTTCCTATAGAACACCCTAGTTGAAAAACCTGTTCTATAGGACTTTGATGGTCTTTAGGACCTTCTAATAGAACAAAAGCTTAATGGAAAAGACATCTTATGCTGTAAATGATTCTGAGTATTTCTCAGTATGCTTATGATATATATTCTGTGGAAATTCTACCTATTAGGAAATTATATATTCTAAATCTAAATTATATATTCAAAATCTTATTTACATCAATCTTGATCTTTAACATTTTAATATTCAGGTGGATCTCGAATTTGGCGTGACAGTGAGTGGTGCAAATCTGCAGTTTGTCAGCAGAGCAAATGCGCAGAAAACCACCTACACCTTGTGCGAGGCCGTGTTCTCCAGGAATGAGCTTGCTGGTTGCAGCTTGACGGGAAAATGGTCTAATGCATTTAAGGACCAAGCAGAAATACCAAGGCTAGATGAAAATAAAGTAAATGCTATAATATGTAAGTAAACAACTGAATGTTTGTTGCTTTGCTTGAGAAGAGCCTGGAATCAGAGCATGCCAAGAGGATTAGACGCCATATCGAACACCAGGTCATTTTTGTCAATTCACCCTGCTGCTTGCTTACCTGTATAACAATAGCTAAGAGACACAGGTAGTAGACAGTTGATCTTACCTGGTGCCAAGTAATTGGGGTCTGATGTCGACAAATAAACCTGTCCATTTAAGATATCCTGTAACCTTACTGGGGCCGCAGTCTCCAAAATGGTCAATGTGCTCAAAATGTTCTATGAGAATCCTATAGAAAAAGTTCTATAGAGCTGCTCTATAGAGATTTTCTATGGAACTGTTTCCTATAGAAATTTTCTATGGAACTTTTTTCTATAGGACTTGAAGTACTAAAGTTCTATAGAAATTCTATTGAACTGTCCTATAGAAGTTCTATAGAACTTTTTCTACAGGATTTATAGAACATTTTTAGCAGGGATAGAACGGATTCTCGTGACGTATTGCTTGATGAGCCTCGCAAACCAATTTACACAAATCTGAGCTGTTTCACGAGCTACATGGGCGCAGAATTTATAAGGACATATTGATATTTTAACGCCATTTATGTGCGGAAAAAAACGCTAAATAATTTTGTGGTGCAATGTATACTATCAAAAATAAATTTGACTGTCATTCAAGCAATTAGTCTGAGCAATTGTTGCTAATTGGGAAAAGTGAACTGTGGAAGGTTTAGGTTATTACGCATTGAAAGGTGAGGTTTCTAGAGGTGTTCATTACTGCCGACGGACTGCCTCTGGAACTGAAGATCAGAGTTCATAGAAGAGGCTCCCGGAACCTTCAAGATTTGAAGACAGTTTGTGGGGAAGAATGGGCCAAAATCACACCTGAGCAATGCATGCGACTAGTTTCTCCATAAAGGGGAGTATTAAATAACTTTCAAATAAATAAAGGACCATTAAATAAATTTCAGTTAACATGTTAAATATTTATTCCCTGTGTCATTCCACTTTATTACGCATAACTTAATTTCAGGACTTATTTGAAGCCCTCCATGCAAGAACCAGTTATGTCACTTTTTGGTGTCAAATTACAAGGTGGTCAGTGACCCTACCACCATTTTCACTGCTGATTAAAATAATTACCAGTCCCAGGAATATGTGTAAACAATTATTTGTCCTGAAGATTGGTAACTAAAAAGTTCTGAGTTGAAATGCTAAACTTCATTTTTATCAAAACGTGAAAAAGTGACATAACTGGCTTTTGCACGGAGGGCCTTATTTATTTTGATTTCTTTGAATGTGTGGATTACTTGGGTTGTTATCGACATCTGGTGAAAATTTCATGTCAATAGCCCCATTAGAAATATATTTACTGAGAAAAACGTTGACGCGTTCAATACTTATTTTCCCTGCTGTATATATAGTGAGGCACAGTGGGATTTAAGTGTTCTTGCCCATGAACACACTGCGAGGGCTGTGGCAAGGACTCGAACTCAGGACCTTTCAATCCCAAATCAGCACCACCCCATCCCCGATATCCATCCATCCTCTTTACCACTTCTTCCTTACCAGGGTTGCATGGGAGCTGGAGCTTATCCCCGTTGACTTTGGGCAAAAGGCACGGACCCATCCTGGACAGCTCACCAATCCATGAAGTTTGTTTCCAGCGCGCAATATATGCATTTTACTCATGTTGAGTTTATCTATTTTTTCTATGCGGCACCGATTGCATTTTATGGAAAAACGCAAAATTTAACCATGAAAAAATACACCTTATAGTATACACCTTATAGTATAGTACAGTCCACTGTACTGATGATACTAGTGCTTGCACTGCAAACAAAAAGACTCAGAAATCAACTGAGTATTTGTTACACAAGCGCAAGGGACCGAAAGACTTAAACCCCAAGAACAGTCAGTTATTTGCTTGGTTGGTGTTTATTTTGCCCTTTAGGATGAGTCTTAACACACAGACATTGTCATCAATGTCCCTCGCCACCACGGAATCCCTTTTTTGAACCCATGAATGGTTATGACTTGTAACATAAACATAAAAAATTTAATTCAATTTGGTAGTTTCTGAAAAAAATTGCAGGAACGATGGACAGATGGACGGAAGGGCATACGGACAAGTCCCATTGCAATATCCCCCACTCCACTTTGTAGCATTGCGGCAGATAAAAATAATTGAGGCTGTCATAATTTCAAGTGCCCGAGCTGTGGCCTAAGCAGACCATTCACACAACTGCAAATTCAGCTTGTGCTCAGGCTGCAGCTCTGACATGTAAAATCAAGACAGCCTTGTTTTAATAGACATAATAAACACCTACCAGGTAAATAAACAAATTTTCATGTTTAAATATGGTTTGTTATGTGATTTGTTTCCTTAAAATGTCAGAATCCTATGCTGAAAGACGTAAGTGATCACACAGCACCATCTGGCTGCATGAAGGCTGCAAACGGGCATACACATAACAACCAACAATAATTCTAGACGGAAAGGACAGTTTGCAAAACTTTCTGGAGGAGTTAACTCACTCAAAAAATTATCAGGAATGAGCTTCAATTGTGTATTGGGTGGAGCACCCCAACGCTTGTGCTTCAGTTGCTCAAAAGACCTTCCACACGGGACAAGGTGGTAGTTGGTAGAAAGAACTTTCCAATTTTAATGCGTGAAGAGAACAGGCATTTTCTCAATCAAAGAACACAACTTTTATTTTGCGAATAATAGCACAGCCATTCTAAAATAACACCACTTTTATGCTGCATTTGCCTTTTTTACCCACTGACCCTTTAGATTCAGAAAACAAGTGTCGTCACTCTGCTACTCTCTGAGGAATTCAGAAATTTGAACATTGCTGACTGGTGGCAATGAAAACATGCACCATTTGCGCAATTTCAAAACTTGTGCCTTCATTTCTGTAAAAATCTGTCATTTCTCCCCATAGGTACTCCAGTCAAAATGTGGTTTAAGGAAGTAAATAACTGCTCTAAACATGAAATGCACGAAATAAAGCCAAATTAACAGCTTGTTAAAATCTAACGATTACAACTGTGGTCAGAATAAAATACAGCACATAAAGTGGGCCCCGAGGACTGACGTTGAGAATCACTGGGGTAGGAGCATGCCAGTAAATAGCCACCTGAACAGTCGAGATTCGGGTGGGAGAATAAAAATAACATAAAATATTAAAATCTGAGGATGTGGTTTATTGTGGATTATTAGAAACTTTTTTGGTGTGGGTTAGAATGGAAAGTTGAGCATATTGGTGCGGGGCAGACATCCCAGCAAACAAAAAAAATGTTCTCACGGTGAAAGAGGAATCATTTCTCATTACCACTACATGACAACAACATCGGTGAAATATTTTACATGACCCGCATTACTGTTGAGGGAGTGTTTTTTTGTTGTTGTTGAGGGAGTGACTTTTTACTTTATATGGAAGTCATGTTTACTGGTGAAGGTGCGCCTGAATTGTGAGGGTGTGGTGTCTGTTCATTCACCAGCACTGTCTGCAACTCACAAAATTACAATTACTGTAATGTGCAGACAAAGCGCTCAAATGTTCTTTTGTTTAAAACAGAGACAAGCCATAAACTCTTCGTTCCAGCAATATACATGCCAGAACAATTACACCATCAGCAGTACTTTCACAAAACTGAAGCAACAAACCATGCCACGACAGGGGGGTTCGACCAAACAGATTGTACTCCTTATTTTGATCCAATGAACATCATCTTTCATATCAGCTCTAATGAAATGCATTGCAGTATTCCCTAGATTTTATTGGGCAATCGCAACAGGAGAAATTAGGACAGCATTTCTCAAGGGAAAGAAAACAAAAACAACTAATCTCAAACATGACAGCTCAAACAGATGTCATATGAAGGGTTTCACATAATGCACCTCATTCAAAGGCTTTGAGCAGCTTAGCCATTTGTGGGTCTAAAAGGAAAGGCTAAGGAGGCCCAAGGAGTCCACAGGATGGTAATGTCCAGAATGGTGCTAAACGCTGGATGTCCGGGAATGATTAAAGGGGTGCCAGACACTGGGATAGCCGATAGCTGATTGCAGAAGTGCTGGATGCTGGGTTGTTCAAGGTTTATTCAAGTGTGCGATGTTCCTGGCTTCAGAGGTGTATTTGGTGGCATGTCAGGGTGTCCCAGGAATATTGAAAATGTGCTGAATGTGGGGGTATCCAAAGAACTATTAGAGGGGGTAGGGAACAGGCTGCTGGGGGACCTGCCCCAGTCATGAGTGTCCAAAGGGCGGCTGGCTGTTTAGAGGCCGTTGTACGATGACTGCATTGGAGAGATCGGCCTCAGCCAGACTGAGGTCCTGCTCTCTCAGCTCACGAAGGGGCAGTGAGGTGGTCAGCACAAATGGCAGTCCTGTATGCTGAGACTGCTCTACAAAATCCTGCACGTCACTGATCCTAATAAACACAAAAAGGAAAACAAGCATTCACAGCCCGAAATTTATGTCATGCCGTGATGTCAGCCCAAGGTGTTAACATGTGAAAGCTGATTTAAATCGGTCAAGTGGTTCTGGAGATATCTGCCTGGAAACACACATACACACACAGACAGACAGACACACACAGACTCAAAAGGTGATTACAATTGTCTTGCAAACCCCTCCGGGGGCTCGACTAATAAGCAATCCTGAAAACACTGATTGGCATGTCACTGATCCTAAAATACACAAAGCAGGAAAACATGACACTGATCCAAAGAACAGAGACAAAGCACAGGGTTCCCACACTTTTTTACCAGAGATTTTTCAAAACTTGCCCAAAACTTTTCCATAATATTTTACCTAATTTCCATGACTTAGTTTAAAATAGATAAGGCCTATAATAGCGAACACAGAGCGCCATAATGAGCTTTTACAGTGTGCTAAGCCCTAAGCAGTGTAGCACAAATGTAGCATGGAGAATGGAAGGGAAGTTGTGTCTATCTACCACCTATCCTGGGGCATCACACAATGGCATACGGGCCTATGGCACCATTCTTGTATTTTCTCAATTATATTTAACAAACAAACAAACAACAATAAATAACCAAGTGCTACATGTAAATGCTCAAGAAGGCAAAAACATTGAAGAGGTAACGAACAGATGGCATTTAATATATTCTGAGACAGATATTGAACCATTACAAATTATTATTGAGAGTGTATTATCCTTGCTGGCGTGCATTGTTCGCAGAATCTGGGGGACGTCGTCGAGTTGAGTTTAAATGACACTGACATGACATGTAACCATTAAAGACTGTAACCGAGGAAAGGTTTCATAGAAAAGCTAACCAAAAAGCTTCATAGAATAGTTGTCTTTTGTGAGATTTTCTTTTCGTATGAGCAATATTCAACATTGTCAGTGCATTCGTCTGTAGGAGGTCTAGTGCTCATCGCAGTACAGAAAAAAATATGTTTCTTACAAAGCTGCATACTAATTGTTCTCATTTGTGTGCACTTACCTTTTTTGAGAATATTTTCATTTTATAATATTGGCACATCATACTTGTTCTGATGGAAAAATACTTGAACTGCCCTCAGAAAGTTTCTACGAAGTGACAATAAAGGATCCAGGTTTTGGCTCAGGGCATAACGTACTTTTCTGGTGAATACGGTCATATAGAAGCTTTCAGTGTACATGTAAAGCGAAAGTTAAGGTCGACGTCCACCTTTTGACACCACAGTAGCTGCTAAATTTGATATTATTATCGAAGTGACTATTCGCACTTATTTAAGTGCGTCCAAGCAAAAAAATTGATCGAAATTCGCGTTAGACGCACTTATAAGTGTGGCCAAGATGCACATTGCTCCACTGCCCACACTTATTTTAAGTGTGTCCAAAGCTAATTTTTTTTTTCTTGACCAAACTTATTTTAAGCGGTACTTTTTCTAAAAACTGGAATGGTCATCAACTGGCGCACTTATAAGTGTGGCCAAGAAAAAAATTCAGCATTGGCCACACATGTAAGTGCGAATAACATTGGCCTATTATTCAGTTGTGTGAGCCGAGTCCTATCAAATTAAGCTATCTGTTAATGACGTATGTTGTATTGCTACCTCACATGAAAAGGAAATTTGAAAAAATGCACATTGGTGGAGTTAATGAAGCCCCCCCAAGATCATCAAAATCACTTCGTGCAAGTTTTCTCAAACGTAACAAATGCCACAGTCATGAATCAAAGTGTATATTGTTTAAGATGTTGCGCATGTTCGTATAGAATTACTATTTCAAAATTTTGCGTGATTAGTGAAAACATTTATTATGTGTTTTAAGCCAGAATTGGGGTCCTTTCCTTCACTTTTGGTCCCATTTTCTCAGAAAATCAAAAATCGGCGTTTACACGAACATGCATCACAATAATGTTGAAACAGACACGCTTTAAAAATACAGAAAATATGTTATTTGGAATGAGAAAACTTGCAGGAGAATTTCAAAGCAAATGGTGAAAATATTTTTTGTACACTCCGTTCTGCCACAGTCGGGAATTGGGTTTCTTTGCCGTCTAATCAATTTACGTGCATGACGTGGTCATCGACCTGAGAAAATCATTGAGTTTTGCAAGCGAACCTGGGTAATCAAACAAAAAAAATGCCAGGATGGATATGAAATATTTTTGAACAGTGTATACTGCAGGAAAATAACTTGGAGAAACCAACTGAGCCATAGGTGGACGTCGACCATAAATTTAAATAAAGTTGCGTGTTTATATTGAAATCTTATTGTATTCACGTTATTTCATTCATTATTCTGATTGACATTGATGCTATTATTACACTAATTTGAAGCCTGGCAGTGGGAAAATTCAACTGGCGTTATTAGAAAAACGGTGCCCTTTAAATTCCGGCGAACAGCGCACCAAGTTACCATGTGCATGAAGGGTACAAGCCCATGTGCGTCAAAAGGTAAACAAAAGCATGTGCTCGATTCTTATTGGCTGTAAGCTAATGAGATAAAGTTGGTATTAAGAAGTCCGGGGGGAAAAAAAATTCGCCGCCCGCCAACAAGCTGCATATGTAACCTACGTGTATCACGAAACGTCATGTTAGTTTCAACGGTGTCGCGTTCGATTTTAAATAATACCTTGTAGTTTTGCGGTAAACTCAACATCTTTTGGGGATTTTGTGAACATATTATAAGCATTAGGCAAAACAGTGTATTTTTCCAAACCTTTCCAAAACCGTTAGTTAATTCCATAACTTTTCCAGAATGGAAAACAGGTTTTTCAAATTTCATAACTTTTCCAGGAATTTCATGACCGCGGGAACCCTGAAAGCAGCTTGCAATAGTCCTAAAAACTCAGAGAGCAATAAAACACATCACTGAGCCTAAAAACATGTGGAGCTGTATCTCACTGATCCCAAGTACGGTGCGTAGCACATCAATCCAAACAAGCACGAAACACTCAGATCCCACAGCACAGGATGGCTGATATTCCAAAACTAAATTCTGTTAACCGCAGAAAGCATTTTAAAAAATGGAAGATGCACAGAAGTATGAAAAGGCACTCCTACGCAATGAGAAGTATCTACATTTTAAATTCCATTGGAAAAATTGCAGTTTTGGCATTCTGTCCTGGACAAAAAATGCAAAGCTGGGACGGAGAGACAGACAGAAGTATGAAAAGGCACATCTAAACTATAAGATGTGTCTATTATTACATTCTGTGGAAAAATGTTGAATGGTCTAGATGTTCTGGCTCAGAAAAGAAGCGTGATGGATGGACAGACACAGACAGACACACGGAGGGACAACTCTCATTCCTATATCCCCCTTTCACTTTGTGACAAGGGACAAAAAGGAGGAGCAGGTCATGGATCCTAAGAACAGAGATAGAACAGCAAGATGCTGATCCTAGAAACATGGAGAGCAGGAAAAGACGTCACTGATACAGAACCAGTCAAAAGTTTGGACATACCCACATTTTTCTTACATGTTAAATAAAGAAATAGGTACCGTTTATTTTGCAAAAAAAAAAGAGATGTAATTCTTAAATCCATCAAAATAACCAGCATTTGCTGTCATATTTCCAGAACTCGCATTTTTTTTTTTTTTTTACAAGAGCAGTTAAATGGCAATAATGAGTTTGCTGCTGAGCAGCCGTCTAAGTTTCCAAAGATGTGCTGCACTAGTGGTTTGCTTTTCATCGACTTTTTTGCCCAATAAATTCCAAAACAGCTTGTCTTTAATTTGGCTGTTGGAAAATGGAAAGAGCTTGTTTGTCTGCTTACTTTGCAAAATATGGCTTCTTTGAGAATTCTAAAATTTTGGACACTATTCAAACAAGTAAATTATTCTCTTTTAACTTCTATTTACCTCTTGCCAGATTCCATTTGAGATTATATAGAGAAGTTAAGCCATTTAAATATCTCTAAAAACAGAGCGCTGTGACATTAGCAAAGTGTGTCCAAACTTTTGGCTAGTACAGCACATCACTGACCCAAGAAAGATAGACAGCAACACGTCACTGATCCTGAAAACAAAGATACCAGGAAAACATCAATGATCCGAAAAACACAGAGCAGCACATCAGTCATCCTAAAAAAGACATCAGCATTTCACTGATGCAAAACAAATAAAATAAAAAATAAAAACATCAGCTCTCCATTCTTTAACATTCCACGACTGATGAAATTAGAAGGCACCATCAGGCCAATCATATTCACTTCTGTTCAGTGTTACCTGCAACATTATTCCACAAAAAGATCACAAACAAGTAGCCCAGAGACATTTCAGATTTCAGACTTCGGTTTTATCCAGTAATGCGCTTGTCTTTGCTGTTCAGTGACAGCAAAACAATCAACAAAAACTCCATTAACAATCTTAATAATGAGGATAATTGCTTACCGATGAGAGAGGTTAAACTTCTGCACGAGTCTTCGCCCATCAGCCAGCCAGATCTGAAGGCTTGTGACAGGTTGGGTGTCGTTGACCTCCACCAATGGGATGGGAGGACCTCTGTCTTCGTGCAGTGACGGGGACCGGGCCACAACACGGGGAGCAACGCTAGAGAGGGCACAAACACACTCAGGACGGAGCAGGGCTGGCACGAAAGCTTCAGCTGGCAGACTTTCTCGTAGAAGATTTGTGCAACATACAGTACTGTATGGAAGCACATAGTTAACAAAATTAAAATGAAAATGCAATGTCAGAAATGCATTTTAATTTTCAAGATACAAGCGCATTATTTGTATCATAATGGAAGCGCACACAGGGGCTAATTGAGTGCGAGAGCAGGATCTTTTGGGGGAAAACTTTAGCTATACTCTCAATAAAACTCCATAATATCCAGGGGTGCGTCCATGCACAGTCCGTGCCTCCAACTATTTAAGTTAGCATTCGTGCTTTGGCAAACAAGCTCGTACAGCAGGAATTTCCCTCTGATTGATAACCAATGAGATCGTTTGTATTTTTCCAATATCCAATCAGTACCAAATTGAGAAGGAAATCCTGCCTTCTCACACAGCCAACAACAGAATATATTAACAATTGAATTATGTTAGGAAAACCGCGTGGGACCTCGAAATCGAAAATGCAAAGCCAGGCATGGCAGTCTCTCATGAAGATGAAAAAGAAAAGTGGCAAACTGCATTAGCGATTTAATTATAAGACAGATATCGCGTCTGCTTCTTGAAAAAGAAAAAGCATTTCCGAGAATGTATTTGCTTTATGAGATTAGCGTTTTCGATTTCGTTTTGTTAGTGATATTGCGGGGCACTTCTTGCAAATGAAAACAGTGCCTACATGGACTTGAAAATGCAAAGGCAAAGTGGAGGATTACTTTAGCATTTTTGTGATGATACAAATAACGCGCGTGCTCCTCAAAAAGGAAAAAGCATTTCCGAGAATGTATTTGCTTTATACGATTAGCGTTTTTGTTTTGTTAGTGATATTGTGGGGTACTTCTCGAAAATGCTAATGCAAATGAGGAATGTATTTTAATTTTCCATTGGTTATAATTATTGCATACATGGACTTGAAAAGGAAAATGCAAAGTGGAGGATTACATTTGCATTTTCATTAGGATACAAATAATGCGCTTGTATCTTGAAAATGAAAATGCATTTCTGACATTGCATTTTTTTTTTTTTTTTTTAAAGATTATTTTTTGGGAATTTTTCCTTTATTTGATAGTTATACAGTGTAGAGAGACAGGAAAGTTGGGGAGAAGAATGGGGAAAGACATGCAGCAAATGACCTGGGTCGGATTCGAACCCAGGTCGCTGCAGGAAGGACACAGCCTTTGTGGTACGCGCACTTAGACCGATGAGCCTCCGGGGCGCCTGACATTGCATTTTAATTTTAATTTTGTTAACTCAATGCTTTCATAGGACTGTGCAAAAGTCTTAGGCACATTTAAAGCAATTTCTTAGGGCAAATATGCTTGCAAAAATGATCAAATTAAAGGTTTCTAATAACTGAGAAATGTACTAAACAGAGCTGTAGACTGTTAAAAACTAAATCAAATCAATATTTGGTGTGAGTACCCTTAGCCAAAAAATTTGGGGCACCGTCCTGTTGTGCTATAATTTCATAAGATGATTGGCTTTTTGCTTGTCCCAAACAGAGTGGAGAACTTGCCACCGTTCTTCTGCAGACTGACTGTCTCACTTGCATCTATCCCTCCAAGAAATTACAAACATCTATGATGACGGTGACATCAAGACTCTGTCAAGACTATATCTGTATCGACTATTATTCATCAAATACAAACATTTATTTTTGAAACTTTTCTTCAAATTAGCATTTAGAATTTCTAATTTACTTTTTATCTTCAGGAACTCCAATATGGAAACAAAAAGTAAACATCTAATACATATTTGAATTTTAAAAAGTGCAGGGTGCCTAAGACTTTTGCACAATACTGTAAATCTCCAGCAGAGTTTCCTGTGTGCCACAGCATACACAGGCTCCACTGGCTGCAGGTGGAGCCCCAACACAAAACCTAATAAACCGTAAATTGAGACTTCTATTGTTACCAGTGCTTCTGATGTGCTTTCACACACAGAAAAATCAAGCAGACAGTGACATCAACTCAAGTAAAACTCAAAATGTATATTTGAAGTCAAATGACCTGCCCAGTCGGTATCCTCGACCGCTGAATGGGTGGAAGCACTTCTTGCGCGGGACGTATGGCTCATCCTTCATGTCCTGCATGATGACCTCAAGCTCCCCCTCTTCTGACCGCAGGACCAGCTCCTCAGGGAGCTCCCTATGAGGTGACGCAAGGAACAAGAATCTAGTCTTTAAACTTGATTTAGATGCTAGGTGCTACTCTTTAGCTGCATACTGCACCAAAGAAACCAGGATGACACAGTAAGACCAGGTTGAGATATGTTGAGGTGACACAGAAAGGCCATATTTGGACATGTCGGGGTTACATAGGTAAAAGAGCAGGTATGGATCTTTTGTAGTGACGCAGAAGAAACGACAGTTACAGACACTTTGAAACTACAGCAGAGCTAATCAAATTTTTGATCGTTTCAGATACTGGAAGAAGTCTTAAAAAATAGTGGCAAAGCCACTGCGCCCGCTTGGCCAAACGTGGCCAAAATGGAACGCCCCATTTTGGCCAAAGTATCGGTCCGATTGGGCTGAAAAACGAAATTGGTCTGGACCTTAAGACACTATATACACATCTGAAGTATGAAAAGGATCGGTGAAAAACTGAAGACCCTAGAGCGCAGACAAGCCAAAAGTTTACGCACGCATGCACGACAGACCACCAGTAAAGACCCCGAGCATAGCATAAGCCCCTTGGGCCTTTTGGCCAAGCAGGCAAAACATTTGAGCATCTTAGCTCGGAGAATAAGGGAGCTAGAGCTGTTTGAAGTTTTACAGAAAAAGCCTCCTAGTGGCCAAGCCGAGAATCGCAGTATGCCCAAAATCAAACTGGGGTTAGATCTTGGGCCCATACATGTGCATATGAAAAATGAAAAGGATCTGTTAAAAACTGAAGGCAATATTGCAGTGAAACAAAATCTGTGCATTTTACGACCTTAGATCTACATAACCTTTTAGGTCAAATCAAAAACCGATTACATCTATGATGAACCCTTGGCAGAACAACCTACAGTAAAAATTTGAGCATCTTCGCTCGTAGAATAAGGGAGCCAGAGCTGTTTGAAGTTTTGCAGAAAAAGCCGCCTGGTGGCCAAACCAAGAATCGCAGCACGCCCAAAAATTGAACTCGCGCTAGATCTTGGGCCCATATACATGCATATAAAATTGGTAAAGGATCCGTTGAGAACTGAGGGCGCTATGGTGCTGAAATGAAATCGGCACATTTTATGACCTTTGACCTATATAACCTTTAAAATTATGTCAAATCAAAAATCCATTACACATATGATGGACCCTTGGCAGTACAACCTACAGTAAAAATTTGAGCATCTTAGCTCGTAGAATAAGGGAGCTAGAGCTGTTTGAAGTTTTGCTGAAAAAGCCGCCTGGTGGCCTAACCAAGAATCGCAGCACGCCCAAAATCGAACTCGGGCTAGATCTTGGGCCCATATAAATGCATATAAAATATGAAAAGGATCCGTGGAAAACTGAAAGCTGTATTGCGCTGAAACAACAATTGTGGACGCACGCACGGGCGCACGACAGACCACCACTAATGACCCTAAGCACAGCATAAGCCCGATTGAGCCTGTTGGCCAAGCGGGCTAAAAACTACCAAAAACCTTTCAACTCCATTTTGATGTTTGTCGTAACATAACTCATATAGTGTAAATGTTCGCTGCAGATCATTTAGTTGTCATATAAAGAGATAAATCCTTCAATGGGCCCATTTCACAAAATGGCGATGGTTCCCGGAAGGAGGGTAAAAATACTTCCTGTTGCGCCAACACAAGCGTCATTCCATGTACAGAAGCGTAGAGGCATGGACTGTCGATTTGTCTTCTCGCCATCTCCCCTTTCTTTGCCTTGAGTGACGTTACCTGCTGTGGTCTGTATTTTGGTTGCAGTTACACAGGGGGGCGTGAGGAGGTATAAATTTGTCCGCGGTTATAATGTTAGACTTTTCTTTGAATTTGTTTTTGATTGTATAGGTACAGTGCTGGGAAAAAGTATTTTCCTCCTTCCTGATTTCTTATTTTTTGCATATTTGACATAATAACATAATAATAATATACATAAATAATATGAAACCATTTTTCAACACCAAGGGCACAGCTGTGATGAAAGCACTGTCCCCTCGTGAATTCCCTGTATTCCAAGATGATAATGTCCCAAATTCAAGGTGCAAACATTAAGTAATAGTCTCAAGAACACAAAGTTGAATTCAAATGCCATCCATGCCCTTCTCAATCACCAGACAAAAGCATAACTGAACCTTTATAGGAAGTTCTGGGTTATCAGTGCAAACCTGATTTCCAACTCCTCAATCCCTCAAACAAATGGAGACTGTCCGTTTTGAAGAAAGGGCTGATATCTCCCCAAACACTGTTCAGAAATTATAAGACAGCATTCCTAGAGAGTGTGAAACTGTTTTGAAGGCAAATGGGTGGGTGCTATTAGTAGGTATTCAGCTTCCATCAGTGTTTATGATAATTTGTCTGCCCACTGACTGTATTGGTACCAAGTACCCTCTCAGTTCTTGTGACAGAATGTTTTTATTATTTTATCCGCAGCAATCAGTTTCGTGCTCCAAACATACGGTCAGACATGCATCTGTCATAATAAGAAAAAAAAAAAAAAAAAACCTTCTCAGGAAGCCAGTCATGTGATTGATTAGGTCACTAACCCTCGTTTAATGGCCTCCAAGAACTGTTGGTTCTCGTCCTCAGAGTAACTGCGGAATTCCTCATCGTTCACCGTGAAGCCATCTTTCCACAGTCTCACAATGATCTCAACCTGCAAGAAAAATTTCAATTCTGATTGGATGGCCACAGAAAAATGTACAAACGTACAAGGAGACTACTCAGGATCGATATCCATACGTCATAGTTTGCACACAGATTGTAAAATCAATTACTAGTTGACACAGGTACCTTTCAAAAAGGGCTGATCTGCACCATCATTTCTGTACCAACTTACTTAGCTTTAATGTGACACAACTCTAATCTCCACTGTTCCACAATTTTACTAGAGCACATTCTAATAAATGAAACAGTTCTGTATAACTTTTTAACCCAAGTCCTGCCGGTCGCCGATACATTGAGGACCCACACTCATTTCCCTGTGAGCCGGTTGTCAAAAAAATAGCAGTGCAACATCACTAACCTGATGAACCACTGTTATTAGTAGCAGTGATATTTCTGCATGGCAAATTTACTTGTAGATGTAGGAGTGTAATATAAAAACAACAGACTCAACTGTCATGACATGCATGCCGCTTGTTCTGAGAAATTGACTCATTCATTTAAAGGGGTGTGTTCAAAATAATAGCAGTGTGGAGTTTAATTAGAGAATTCATTCTGTGAAGAAACCTGAGTCATTAATTGTCCCTTATTAAAACAAGGGAAGCAAATGTTTAACATACTGTTATAAAATAGATTTCCTCCTGAATTGCAAAATAAAATGGGCCGTTCCAAACATTATTCGGAGGAACAACGTAAATTGATTAAAAAGTTGATTGGAGAGCAGAAAATGTAAAGAAGAGCAGCAAGTTATAGAATGCTCAGCTGAAATGATCTCAAATGATTTAAAATGGCAACTGAAACGTGAAAGGAAAGGAGCAACTACTGTTAAAACAGATCAAAGAATAGTCAGAATGGCAAATATTCAGCCAATCATCACCTCCAGAATAATCAAAGATGATATAAAATTACCTGCAAGTGCTGTCAACAGGGTTCCCCCTAAGTTTTGAAAAATATTCTTCACTTTCTTCCAAGAAAGATAAAGTCAAAAAAAATTCTTCACTTTACCTTAGTTTATATTTTTTCTTAGTCACTCATGGACTTAACGTAACTTCAAAAAAATCTTGAAAGCGTGGTAAGTGGCAACAGCATGTATGAGGAAAAGGTCAAACCTCAAATATTTGTGCACAAATCCAAGCCCAAACTGGCCTCTCCATGATACATTCGATTGTCTACATGATTTAGGCTCCACTCCAGTCCAGCCTCTAATAGTGGGAACCCTGAGCTCTATAAAAGGTAAATTAATCCTCTTTTGAGCTTTTAGCATGGAAATTATTCAAAATAGCGGGATAAGGAATCCCTTTAAACCCTTTATTTCTTGATTTTTCTCTGCAGTTTTATCAATATATCCATTTTGGGTATCCCATAATTAATAAGGGACACACCCTTTAAGGGTATTAATTATGTAATGAAGAGGCTTGATGAAAAATGTTGAATTAGACTTGGGGTGATAAATTATGTGCGGCTGGAACCAGGATGAATAGAATTCCAAATGTTTACTTAAAATGTTAAACTTCTGAGATTTCCATCAAATCTGATTCTAAATTAAACTTTGGGTGAGCTCAGTGTTGTGTGCACAAACAATTTGTTGGAATCAAAATACAACCCCAATTCTAAAATAGTTGGCACAAAGTGTAAATTGTGAATAAAATCAAAACGCAATGACTTTCAAATCACACCAGCCAGTACTTTATTCACAATAGAACAGAGATCACATAGCAAATGTTGAAACTGTGAAATTAATTTTATTAATGAGCTCATTTTCAAATTTGATGGCTGCTATAGGTCTGAAAAAAGTTTGGACAGGGGCCTGTTTACCATGGTGTAGCATCCCCTCTTCTTTTTAACACAGAGTGGAGGCGTCTGGGCATTGAGGAGACAAGTTTCTTGAGTTGAGCCATTGGAATATGATCCCACTCTTGTTTAACCCTCTCCAGCCCAATTTATTATTTTGAGACATGAAAAATCTTTCATTCATGAAGAATAGTTCACATAAACTAAAATAACTAACAGAATTGGTCAGAATTAGATAGCTCACATTTTGAAGGATTTTGAGGTTGTTGCATATTATCATTTATAGTTTATCATCATCTACAAGCATTACTTTTTCATTCTACACAAATTTTTTTTTCTATCTTAATAAAATATCCGTGATACTTACCTCAAAAATGCAGACCAACTCTCAACAAACTTTGGTTCTCATGGAAGCTTCCATTTTACATGAGATAGTGGTGACTTCTAGTGGCTGCAGGTGGAACTAATGTTATATTTTTGCAATACTGAGCTGGAAGGGTAAGTTTATCAAACCATTTCCCATGTGGTCTTTATATTTTATAATCAGTCATCAATTGATTTATTGTGGCAAATTTGCAACATGAGCCTGGAGAGGGTTAACACAGGCTTCCAGCTGCTGGAGAGTTTTGGGTCTTCTTCGACGGACTTTTCGTTTAATTATGTGCCAAACATTCTCAATTGGTGAAAGATCAGGACTGCAGGCAGGCCAGTTCAGCACATGGACTCTTCTACTACAAAGCCATGCTGTTGTAATAGCTACAGTATGTGGTTTTGCATTGTCCTGCTGAAATACACAAGGCCTTCCCTGGAATAGATGTCATCTGGCTGGGAGCATATGTTGCTCTAAAACCTTTATATACCTTTCGGCATTCATTCCCACACCATACGCACTAATGCCTCCCCATACAGTCAGAGATTCTGGCTTTTGAACTGAACGCTGATAACAGGAGGGGTGGTCTTTCTCCTCTTTAGCCCGGAGGACAGGACGCCCATGATTACCAACAAGAATGTCAAATTTGGACTCGTCTGACCACAGGGCACTTTTCCACTTTGCTACAGTCCATTTTAAATGAGCCTTGGCCCAAAGAACACAGTGGTGCTTCTGGATCATACTCAATAATGGCTTCCTTTTTGCAGGATAGAGTTTTAGGTGGCATCTGTGGATGGCACGGCAGACTGTGTTTACAGACAGTGGTTTCCTAAAGTATTTCTGGGCCCATTTAGTAATGTCAATGACAAAATCATGTCGGTAAGTGGTGCAGTGGCGTCTGAGGGCCTGAAGATCATGGGTATCCAATAAAGGTCTTCGGCCTTGTCCCTTACGCACAGACATTTTTTCCAGTTTCTCTGAATCTTTTGATGATGTTATGCACTGTCGATGATGAGACCTTCAAAGCCTTTGCAATTTGACGTTGAGGAATATTGTTTTTAAAGTATTCCGCAATTTTTTTTTTTTACGCAAGCCTTCACAGGTTGGAGAGCCTCTGGCCATCATTACTTCTGAGAGACTCAGCCTCTCTAAGACATCCCTTTCATAGCCAATCAATTTACACACCTGATGCCAGTTAACTTAATTATTTGCTAAATGTTCTTTCAGCTTATTCTCTTATATATTAATTGCTTTTTCAGCCCTTTTATGCCTATGTCCCAACTTTTTTGAGACCTGCTGCAGCCAGAAAATTTGAAATAAGCTCATTTTGTGGATAAAAATGTAAAATGTCTCAGTTTCAACATTTGAAATGCGATCTATGTTCTATTCTAAATAACATATTGGCTCATGTGATCTGAAAGTCATTGCATTTTGATTTTATTCACAATTTACACTTCGTCCCAACTATTTCGGAATTGGGGTTGTAAATGGAAATCTCAAATGCTTAGGGTTTCATATGTTAAACATTTCAGATTTCCACCAATTTTGAATGCAACAACTTACAAGTCTAAGTGGCGGCACCCCCATCCATTGCAGTCTTCACTCACAGGGGAGTGCTTACAGGTGGCTGGATTTTCCTCAACCACCTTGGGCTATGAAGCAATCGGGCTTCAAGAAAATACCGTTTGGATTTTTTAAATTTATTCGCTGTATATTTCTACGTTGTATATGATTTTCCAAGGGCAATCAGCAAACACAAGGAAAATCACAATGAGGACTGCGCATGTACTTTCTGCATTGTTCACGTCCAGTTCACCATACCTAGAGCTTCACTGATTTACGCTAGAAAAGTCACTGGATGTGGCTGGAGATGTTCGTGAAGAGCCATAACTTGGTTGCAGCGCTTGCCTAACTCACAGGGACTCGGGCCAATTCCATTATATCCACAGTAGTGGAAGCGTCTGTCTATTTGCGTCGCCGCATGGCAACGCGTCCCTGGCAGTCCTCGTAATCACTTCATACGCAACCAGACAGCTCTCAGAGAAATTGATGTTTGCATCTGGGTTGGTTTTTCAGGAAATCGTTAATTTTCATTTCTAGGAGTCGCCAACCCATGCATCAGAATGCACTGTTTTTGCGTGCGATTGTGCCTTTATTACCCCGCCCCACCCGAAGGGTGAGGGCAAGGGGTATTGTTTATGGTTCGGTTTATTTCTGTGTTTGTGTGTTTGTGCGTTTGTTTCTGTGTTTGTTTGTTTGTTAACACTTTAGCAGCAAAACTAACGGCCAGATTCACCCCAAATTTGGTTAAGGGATTGCCACTGACCCAGAATAGATGCCTATTGAATTTCGGAAAAGTAGGTCAAAGTATGTGCGAGAGGCGGGGTTTGTTGTGCTTGGCACCACTTGTTTCTAAAGTTTTCCGGTTTTGTTAGCCTGTTATACTTGCCGTCACTGTTGCAGCGTTACAAATGGCATGATTGTACGCATCTAGAGAGTGATAAGCCTTCATTTTGAAGTCATCAAACTTATTAATGACCTCTTAGGATACGCTGTTAGGTGTGTAGGTAGATAAGTGAACATGTAGCCACTGAAGTTACGTCACATATTCATTGAAAAAGACGGAAAGGATAAAAGATCAAACGATAACATTAGCTAGTAATTTATTCAAATCACGAGTTCAGCTTCATGCATATTTTTTTTGTTAAGACGGCAAAACGCAGAAAGAATACAACCGCGCTGAATTCATATTGCATGCTTACAACTTTATTTTGCCTGTAACGTAACATCCGTTGCGCAGCACCAGTGGGCAAATATTTAAAAATTGACATTTCAGGCAAGTTATGAGGCACTGAAATTAGGTGTCAAAATCTGCGCAGCGATTCGGTCTGATACGGATCATAGAAGAACCAGTGTTATATTGGAAGTGGGTTTTGTTACTAAATGTTATGTATAATATGAGGCAAGGCTAGTTTGGTGTCGCTAGCCAATGAGAGTCACACCGACCATCAGCTGCATAACTTGCGCTCTGCTCATATCACGTTCACGTAGCTTAGGACTCTCACAGACTCTTACACACCTTGTTCTCCTGGCTCACAGAGAGGATGTACTCCTGCTTCAGCTGTTTTACGAGTAAAAAAAGTCTGCGTATATTAATTTTCTCGCCCTAACTGACTATGTGAGATCTGTGTGACATCAAGCTCACAGAGGCCGGTCAGCCAATGAGGCAGAATTTGGACGTATTTTCCGGTAATAAACCCTCTCTGATTGGTCTTTCCTGCGTCTGTTCATTGAAAATAAAAAATACATTGCGGTCTCGTTTTTCTGACGTTCAATCAAACGGTGACAAACAGCCTGAACTAAGTGAAGAATTATTCGGGGCAAAGGAAAAAAATATTTGGGGCTACAGTCTCCAATGTTCTGGGTAGGCGACGCCCCTTTTTTTATTCGCCATAAAGCAACTACATTCCCCAATGTGACTACTGCTTGTAATTTTCTTCTTGTCACAGGTGTATTTTATTCGTCAATGATGAAAATTAAGAGCGGCAGCGGGAACCCCGCTGTTACAGTCAGAAGACATTTGATCCAAGCTAAGCTATCAGCAAGAAGCCTCCGTAAAGCACCATTGTTGGGGAAAAAAAAAAAAAAAAAAAAAAAAACAGCATGTGCAGAATTGGTTAAAACACATCGACCGGCCTAAAGAGCAATGGCACAATATTCTGCGGACTAAAGAGGGTAAAACTGTTCTTTTCGGGTGCAGTGGTCATCGACAGTATGTCAGACCCCCGGGTACTGAATTCAAGCCACAGTACACTGTGAAGACAGTGAAGCATGGTAGTGCAAAAAATCATGGTATGGGGATGTTTTTCATACTATAATGTTTGGCCTGTTTATCGTATTCCAGGGATTATGGATCAGTTTGAATACGTCAAAATACTTGAAAAGATTATGTTGCCATATGCTAAAGAGGAAATGCCCCTGAAATGGGTGTTACAACAAGATAACGACCCCAAACACACAAGCATGTGAGCAACATCATGGTTCCAGACAAACAGGATTAAGGTAATGGAGTGGCAAGCTCAATCCCCTGACCTCAACCCCACTGAAAACTTCTGGGATGACATTAAAAATTCATTTTCTGAAGCAAAACCAAAAAATTCACAGGAACTGTGGAATGTAGTTTGTTCATCCTGGCCTGAAATATCTGTTTCTAGAAGTTGGTTGACTCAATGCAACGCAGATGCACAGCAGTTACCAAAAACAATTAGTTCACTAATTTGAAGTGGTTAAATCTTGAGTCAAATATAGTATTTGAGTTTGAAGAGAAAATTGTTGACACTGCTATTAATATGATCCAGCAGATGAATATTCCTTTTTTATTTGCTTCCTGGAAAAGAATAACACAGACTTGATCAAATTTGTCAATGCTTTGATTTGAAATTGAACGTGTAATGTAACTGAAGGCTATTAAAAAAATAATTGCACTTTATTCGCATTTTTTAACGCACTACTATTTTTTAACACAACTGTAGCTCTTGTAATGTACCACAGTAATGCTGCTGTGATGGAATATTCAGCCATGTAAACAAGAGCAAGACTGAAGTCCGATCAAGCTGTTTGCATGCATTGTTTTAACATGTTGATATGGAAAGATGATGCCATTGTCGCCTGCATCTGGTAAGTATGACTGGTGATGTATCAATTCAACACAATTAACAGTCAAAGCTTTTCTCATATCTGATCCATTCACTGTTGCTGGCAACATTTGAGCAAGCACACTTTGCATTCTCTGCGGAAATGCAGTCTAGTTCAAGAATCCAGCTTCAAAGAGAGGAAGGAAATGGATCAACTGGGTCAAGACACTTGAAGCACTTACAACCCCAATTCCAAAAAAGTTTGCAGTGAACAACAAATCAGTTTTTGACCGGTTGTCCACAGACAAGCTCTTCAATGAAAATCAGTTGCCCGTCTGGAATGGTGGTTGTCCGTATATCAAATCGCCAACCAACAGAGTGCCAGGTTCCGTGTTGACCAATGAAATTATCGCTGCCTCGCTGCAGGCCCATTTGTTGAACTTTTTTTTTTTTCAATTAACAAAACTTTATTTAGCACAGTTACGAGTATACAAATCAAGTCAGGTACAAACGAATACACAACAAAATGTGAGAGCTAATAACATCAAAATATGCAAAAGAAAGAAAGGATGTGCAACGACGATGCAATGACAGACAAGCCCCTATACTAAAGGACTTGAGAGATTCATTAATAGAATAAATAAATGAAGAAAAAACACCCACACACTATACAACAATAATTCAGAATCAAAAAGTAATTAAGGACAGACAGAAAACTTACACTTCAAGGGGTTACATCAAATATGTTTCTGTAATATTCCAAGAACCTGTTGCTTTTTTATTGTTTGTAAGGGCAAGAGTCCAGCAATGAATTAAATTCAATCAAAGAGAGGTGGAAAGAAGGTTGACAACCTAAAAACTTCTGCTTATGAATATAAAATTTACCCACTAAAATAAAAAAGTTGACAACATGGTTTAAAGATTTGTTACTCCTATTATCATAATAACAAATTATATCTTTAAGTGTGAAACAATGAGAAACATCAGCGATATTGAAGACATGACAATTTAGGTCAGCCCAAAATTTTTTTGTTATTGTACATTGAAAAAAATAGATGGACAGATGTTTCATCAGCATGTCCACAAAATGATCAAGAGTTAATACTGTCCAAGTATTTGGAAAATATAGAGTTCACAGGATAAATTTTAAGCACATTTTTGCAATGGATTTCTTTGACTTTGTTAGGAACACAAAACTTATTAGGTAAAAGCCATGCTTTTTTCCAGTTTATATCTTCCAAATGGGAGTTCAAATAAAATTTCCCTCTCAGGGTAATTTGATTTTTACTTTGAAGGATCCATTCGTTTAACTTCATACAGTGTACCGTGGGGACGGTGACGTTTACACCGACCTACTCCGAAGATTCTGCGGAATGTGTGGCTAATGCCGCGAATGAGCGATCGCTTATTAAACTATGTTACTCTGTTGATTATGTAGCCATCTAGCTAGCTAGCTAACGTTAACTATGGAGAATCTTTGTAAATGATCGTCCTAATTAAGCGGCGTCACTTGTTTTTGCCCTAATTTAACCCGCTTGTTCGCTGTACCAGTGATTGCTCTTGAGGGAGCATATCGTGGGGGCTGGGGGCGGTGACTCCCCGACCCACTCCCGAAGACACTGCAGTATCTTTGGCTGTATGCTGTGTGACCGATCGCTGATTAAACTACGGTACTCTTTTGATTATTTAGCCATCTAGTTAGCTAATGTGACGGACTCAGAAGGATGCCAGCCACCTCAGATGCATACAGTAGACTGTTATTTGGAGCTCTGTGGCAAAGACAAGATATGTCACGGCTTTAATTACAAACAAGGCCCCGAGGTGCACATTCACTGCTGCATATACCATATCAGCATGAAGGCATTAGACAAAACGGTCTCTCAACCTCACGGATATCTCCTGCTCTCATTGCATCCCATGGCAGACAGACTATCGAGAGAGAGTAAACGCAATCGTTCCAATTAACATATAACTGAGTGAGCATCCTCAAGTCCAATCAAATGCTTCAAAACTTGGACAACTTTGTCTCACATGGAAGAAACTTCTATACAAATTGCTACGAGCTGCATTACAGGCATAGCTTGGGAAAAACGGCAAACATTACAGGGAACTGCAAGGCAATAATGGTGAAAGATCTACACCTTCTGCTGAGAGTCGATGGATTTAAAAACCACTCTGTCACACTAACGTAAATGTGGAAAATCCTGTTTAAGCGATATGATTTGATTTGGCCATGACTTTACTACCTTAGCTAGCTTCCGTGCGTCCAAACTGCATTTTCACATTTTTGGGACGTTGGCTAGCTAGCAAGCTAGCTCAAAAGCAATCACTGGTACTGCAAACTAGCTATTGAAGTTAGGGCAAAAACAAATGACACCGCTTAATTATGATGATTATTTACAAAGATTCTCCATAGTTAACGTTAGCAAGCTAGCTAGATGCTACATAATCTAAAGAGTAACATAGGTTAATAAGCGGTCGCGCATTCGCAGCATAGCCACAGATTCTACGGTATCTTCGGAGTGGGTCTGTGTAAATGTCATCGCCCCCACGGTACACGTACACTATATGAAAAACGAATGGGCCTGCAGCGAGGCAGCGATAGTTTCATTGGTCAACACGGAACCTGGCATTTTATTGGTTGGAGATTTTTGATAGGAATATGCTGCAGAAAAAATCGAGCGCGAGCAGCATGTTTCGAGTGCAAGCAGAAATGTTTCAAGCGCGTAAATGCAGTTGTCCGACGGGCAACTGATTTTTCGTTTTCACTTGTCCGCGTGAAAAACTGATCGTCCCGGGCGCCCGGGCAACCGATTTGTCGTTCACTGGTTTGGATGCTGTGTAAAATGTAAATAAAAACAGAATGCAATGATTTGCAAATCTCATAAACTGACATTTTATTCACATTAAATATCTTGACTTTGTAGTGTACTCAATTGAATATAGGTCGAAAAGGATTTGTAAATCATTGTATTCTGTTTTTATCCATGTTTTACGCAATGCCCCAACTTCATTGGAATAGGGGTTTGTAGATAAAAATGTTTTATAAAAAATGTCAATTTTTTTAGTAAATCTGCACTTAGGTTCTTTATTCTCACTTTAGACTTCTATTTGACCCATGCAACTGCATTAAGTACTACAAGCTTATATTGGAGAATGAGGTTTGGTTCAAGATGCTTCTCAAAATCTCAGCATGTTTTGTGTAAGAGGTAAACCAAGTTTAAACTTGTTATGCATCAGCATGGGCCCTGTACCTCAGAATGAATCTATCTTGGAGTAACATGCACAGCAAAGAAGTCCCTTGCCAAAAATGCAGTGGACATCCTATCTTTTCATTGTTCTGGTTGCCTCAGCCAAGGAATGAGCTGTGAGGGCCGCAAAAAAGCTCGTCTTGAATTCCTAGGTGAGCTTTTAGCCACTTGCCTGGAAATTTTAAAAGACAGTAACTGAAACCTGGTATTAAATTCCACTTTTTTAAGTTTTATGTATGTGTTAAGGAATTATATTGAACCATTACATCACTTCCTGTTTCACGAGGGTATAAAAATGAGGTAACACACATGTAATATCCCTTTGTCATCCAACATCATGAAGAAAACAAATTAACTGTCCATTCAATATCTGGTAATGGCCATAAGAAGATTCACAAACCACTGAATATGCTACTGAGCACCGTCAGGGCAATTATTTTAAAAATTCCAAAGATATGGAACTGTTGAAAACCTAAAGGGCAGAGGACGCAACTGCATTTTTCCCCCAGGATACTGAGGAGGATGGTGAGAAAGGCAACAAAATCCCCAAGAATCACTGCAAAGGAATGGCAGGCCTTGGTGGCACCTTGGGGTCACCAGGTTTCAAAAAGCATCATCAGGCGCCACCTCCACAACCATAGGCTCTTTGGAAGGGTTGCCGGTTGATATTTATGCATTGCCAGTCAGGTGTGCCAGTAATTTTTGAGCCCACTGTAAACAACTTGCCCCCTATTTAACTTGGTAACAAAGAAATATTGTGTTTTTGGAGCGGTACTTCATCCGCATGCAAATGAACTCAAATACAAAAATGCGCAGTTAGCAGTACGAGGACTCACTAGTATCCAGTGGTTCTCTATTGCGATACGGCGTCAGAATGGATTTACTTAGAGCGCGTACTTGGTTCTCTAGCTACATATTAAATGCTCTAGTTTCATTGCTAGGTAGCTAGCTTGCTAGCTATAGCCCATAAATCATCTACAGCAGTGGTCTTCAACATCATTCCTGGGGACCCACTGTGTACGCTGGTTTTTGTTCCAACCACAATTGTAATCGCAGGATTTTAACAAGCTGTCAATGTCTTAATTAGGTGTTTTTCATGTTTAGAGTTGTAAATTACTCTTTAGCCAAATGCTACAAAGAAACATCCATACATGCTATTAAGAATAAAATACCCTCGAAGATAGTGCGTTTATTTCCATACTGCAAGAATTAAAAGTAATACAACATTTCAAACAGATCCAGTTAGACACGGAGGAAATCAGTAAACCCAAATTAGGTTGATAGACGCAACTGTTTCAAGTTCTTTCAAAAAACTTCAGGTGAACTTACATTAACATAACACTAAACTGGTTTGACTCTTTACAATCTGCTTGTCGAAGAAATTTGTCATGATGTGACAATTAGTTTTCACCAGTGAGAAGCCAACTGCATCTTTAATTTCATTGGTTTCATTGTTTTCTCTCATTTTATGATGTTATTTCTAATACATCGCAATTTGGGTACGCCATTTTTTATTCTTGATGGCAAACATAGATGTTTCCCTCTATCATATACTTCCTTACTAATACAGGGAATCTGCACCTGTGATACAAGCGCAAGGCACAATATGAAAATTCCCATATGATATAACTTGTGAGTTAAGAGGGCAAATAACTGCTCTAAACATTAAATGCACTTAAGACAAATTAACAGCTTGTTAAAATCCTGCAATTAGAATTGTGGTTGGAACAAAACCCAGCAAACACAGTGGGTCCCCAGGAACGACCTTGAAGACCACTGATCTACAGCATTTGCAAACACATGAAATGAAATGTATGTTAGGTGGCTCTTTGGAGTTCACTACTTTCTGCTGGTTATTGGCAATGTCACTTTTTCGGTCTTTGGTACAGTGTCTTTACACTGAGTCGGCAAGAGCCAAGATCTGCAATTTTCGCTTGCAGCATATTCCTACTGGGTTTTGTAAGGGGGTAAGCCAATATAGGCACTCCAGACTTTACAAGATGATGGTTCACTGCAGTTCTTCACCATATTTTCGTATTTTCAGCAATCTCCTCAGTTGTTTTCTTTGTTTGATGCAGGCCAAGAATTTGACCCTCCTGAAACAAAGTAACATCTCTTCCACAACCACAGGAAATGATCTGACTTGATTGTTTAAAAAATGAGAAGCTACTAATGGCATCAGTTAGGGTTTACTAACTTGTTGCCAGCTGAAACATTAATCATTGCGGTAATTATCAAATGGAAGGCTCTTACCTTTTTGCTTAGTTAAATCTATGTAGTGACTTTTTCTTGGCCAGTCAGTGCGTTTACATGACGTTAGAGAAAATAGAATTATTGTGTTAGTCCGACTATAACCGGACTTTTGAAATGCATGTAAACATTTTAGTTTGATTGCAATCGCACTAAATTAAATTTATCATAGTCCGACTAACACACAGATAATGCGGTTAATAGTCGCATTATTCCTGCATGCATACGCTTGGACTATGCGCTCTGAGCATGCTCCACATTCTTCGTGCAGGGCATTGACCCGGAAGTCTTGTGGACACCAAACTGCTTAGCGACAACTCTGAGCTTTGCCCAACGGCAAGTTTGTACTGGACAGTATCAATTCTTGTCTGCAAGGGTATTGGTTCTTGAACAGTCACAGCTTGGGGTCTCTAAACTTTACTATTAATCTGCATTATTGATTGAATGACTTGTGCGTCATCTGAAAGTTTTCCTTCCACTCGCCATCGGAAAAACGACACTGTCTCACTAGTGATTACTCATGACCCGCATCCAACATGCACAGGAAGCACGGGAATACGTTTCCCGAAAGCACAGATGCTAACTTACATAGTGGGGACCACAGACTGTGAATGGACGAACTATGTCAGTTGCTACCAACTACGTTTCTGGGAAACAAACTCCGGGGTAGTAAAAAGGGCACAAAGTGGAGCATAGTGGCGTTTCAGCCTAGCTTAGGCTAACGCCATAATCACCAGGGATAGCATGTATCTCAATTGGACAAAAGCATAGCGTACAGCCTAGGGGTGGGACTTGTAAACGTGTACACGGATAGCCAATCATAAACGTTTCCAAAAAAACACTAACCGCGTACACGGCACTCATCGGCTGCGTCCGAAAAGTTAAACAAGAGGCCCATGGGCCTTAACGGTCACCTGAGTTGTACAAAAACTGATGTTACTGATGTCAATGAACCAAGTATACCCAAAAGTATCATTCTCCTCTAAAAAGTATAGTAAACTTCACCCCCTCCCCAGGGGCAAACATGGACTTCGAGGGTCATGAAGTTCACAATTTTTATAAAGCACCTTAAGAGCCTTCCATCTATGAAGAGTATTGTTTTCCAGCATATCTGGGTCTGGAGAAGAAGATTTAAAAAATTTCAGCCAATTTGACCACTTTTAGCCCCGCCCCTCAGAGCACCTGGGGGTGGGCACCATATAACGCACAATTTTGGTGCATATTTGACCAAGGAAGGTTCCTGCAAAATTTTATTGAAATCGGATCAGCGGTTTCTGAGAAGAAGTGGAAAATGTATTGAGCAGTTTTAGCCCCGCCCCTCAGAGCCCCTGGGGGTGGGCACCATATAATTCACAATTTTGGTGCATATTTGATCAAAGAAGGTTCCTGCGAAATTGTATTGAAATCGGATCAGCGGTTTCTGAGAAGAAGTCGAGAATGTATTGGCCAGTTTTAGCCCCGCGCCTCAGAGCCCCTGGGGGTGAGCACCATATAGTTCACAATTTTGGTGCATATTTCATCAAGGAAGGTTCCTGCGAAATTGTACTGAAATTGAATCAGCGGTTTCTGAGAAGAAGCCAAAAATGTATTGACCAGTTTTAGCCCTGCCCCTCAGAGCCCCTGGGGGTGAGCACCATATAATTCACAATTTTGGTGCATATTTGATCAAGGAAGGTTCCTGCAAAATTGTATTGAAATCGGATCAGCGGTTTCTGAGAAGAAATCGAAAATGTAAATTGTTTACGGACGCACGACGGACGACAACGGACAAAAGGCGATGAGAATAGGTCACTTAAAAATTAAGTCCAATCGTCTAATTCCTAACCACTTTTCTTAAACCTGTGTAAAGCGTAATGAGGTAAAGGAAAGGTGTAAAGGGGACTCAGCTTAGGAAGAGAATTACGCTAATAAGAGAATCCGAATGCACTTACACTAGGCACAGTGATCACCCGCCTCCTGCCCGTCATATTTGTTTGTTTTCGTGATTGGCCGGATGGACGGTCATCGCAGAACTGTGGGACAGCATTTCCTCCTTTCTTCTCAAAAAGGTTGGTTCAGTGTACCCTATGCTAAAGGTGATAAATTAGGAAGCATTGTAGCACCTTTCCGTCACATTTAAAGAATCCGAACACACTTACCATGACTGCCACGTAAATACTTCCGGATCGTTTTCTAGGAGTTAGGAACTTTCCTAAGCAAAAAAGACTATTCGGACGCAGCCATCGTCTCCACACTCAATTCCTCTTTATGTTGCTTTAAAACACAATTGGTTAATAGCTCATTATTTTATCTCACATATTGTTCACGGTGTGTTTTTTTACATTTTTTGTGGATGTTCTGTCGGCCAATAGCCTATATTTGCATGCATAATGTCATCCTCGCGTCTGCTCGTTAAAAGAAAAGCATACTCATATTTTTATTTGAATGAGAACACGTAAAACACAGTTTACATTTCTTTTTGTTTTAGCTTTGTGGATGTAAAAAGTGTTGCTCAATTTAGTTTTCTTTATCAGCTGCTTTTCCTCCTCAATTACAATTCCCTTTAATGACGCTATGAAATGTAACGATAGTGAGACGCAGCTCCCGCTGTGAGTGAGGGATGCAATTTGCTGTTTAAGTTTACAAATCAAATTGTACAAAAAACAAAGTACAATAATAAGGACAATGACAAAAAAGCAGAGCTAAACTGTTAGAATTCATTCATGTCCATGTTCTAGCTTGTCAAAATGATGATTTTCGTTTATGTTAATTCATTCACAATGGTGAAAGGGCCTAACATTATTATCCCCCACCACGAAGTGGGAGGGGGATATAGGTTTGAGCTCCGTCCGTGCGTCCGTCCGTCCGAGATAAAGGGGACAGCTTTTCTCAGAAACTATTAGAGATAGGACAACCAAATTTGGTGTGTAGCTTGAGACCATAAAGGCCTTGATGGAGTTCGAAAATGAGATGCGCGCGATTATTTTTCCCAGAGTTATTGCCCTTTTTTGGCGGGGGATGTTGTTGACCATGTCTACTCGTTCATTTAGTTGTGATTTTATGCCTATCTGATGTAGGCCGTAATTTTGTATTGGAGTAACCTACAAATTCACTATTACCATCTATTGATTTAATAAACGTATCTGGTTGATAACTTCGTTAATGGATGTGTGGACTGTGTCACTGGAATCGTGACAGTGGCCTCTAACAGTTTTATAGCGGTCAAAATCCACAAACTCTGAAGACATGTGTACACGCAATTTTACGGCGCGTGCACACGTTTAGAATTTTTTGTCCACGTTCCCACCCCTAGTACAGCCGTATTAAAGGTACAGAGCCGTAAAGTTGTCCATGGCCTTGCCACTTGACCTTATACAGTCAATGCACTCAACATGCTATTAGTTTGCTGCCAGCTTTTGTCAAATGTTTGGTCTGCGACGTAATAGGTCAATCAGATGCAACATGAACAAGCTGAAAGGGGGCATATCGCTCCCTATCAGAGCGTACACGGACATGCTTCGGCCAATAAGTCAAATTCCGGTTAGCAGCTTGCTAGTGCTTAGGTCTATTGCATGCGCTTAATAACACTGAATGATAGCAATATAATCATCTAAATCAGCGCTTTTCGAACCTCTCCTGGAGTACCACTTCTTCTGCACATTTTAGTCAAATGATCAGCTCGTTAACCGTGAGGATGCTTGATAATGAGCAAATCATTAGAATCATCTATGCAAGCAAATGTCTCTCATCCAGGGGTATTTCTGAAGATTTTTTCGCTTATTGTTGTGCGACCAGCACATGGCAGCTTCACAGTAATGACCCATGGCCTTACTGACAACAATTCCGCAAGACTTGAGAAACTGCAGATGATATTAACAAAAAAATCAAGCCAAGAGAAAGTGCACAAAGAATTAATACGGCTTCTACGCTCGGTATCGTATGGCAAAGTATCCACAACCAAGCGCCAAAAGTAACCCTCCGGAGCTCTGCAAGACCGCAAGCAACTCGGCCACCGAACTATCCCATAAACATCAGAAATGGGGCGTGACTGCTACATTAGGGCATTTTTTTAATTGACAATTGCTCAAATTGAATGACTAAGATCTGAAATTGGCAGAAAAAAAATCTGTAGACTGATTATGCCTTCTCAAAGTAGAAATTCAGGGAATCAATATACAGTCAGCAGATGCAGTGACCAGTCATAATTCCCTTACGGACGGGGTTTGTTACCTTGGCATCCACTGCAGGTACCCGGCCAATTCTTCCCACCTCATCCAGCAGGTCCTCCACTGAAAAACTGCGCCTCATGGGCACGTCTTCTTCGGCAGTCTCTGCCCTTTCGCCCCTGAGCATAAAAAACATCCAACAAATAACACTTTAATTTAAGGATGGGAAGGACACACAGTATTTGTACTACAACTTAATAGCACAGATTGCCACAATAGGTCCACGACATCACTAGTGTTTACATTGGTTGTGTTCGGCCACGCTCCGTCTCCTGTGTTTGATGATAAATGCAGCCTAGTATCATAACCTTGTGTTTTTTGGCAAACCCAAAATTGAGCAACATTTAAATGAGAAGCCCACTGGGTGTGTATTGCTCACTTGGTCTGACGTCATTACAATTCTTTTCAGTTATGCAGAACTATAAAGTAAACATCGTTATCATGTACAGCAAGAATTGAAGTGATCATAAACCATAACCATACATCAGTTACAGCACCAAATGCACAACAAAGTTGGTGTGAGGTCACTGAGAAAATGTGGTTAAATGAGTCATGAAAGTTTCACACTAAATGGATTGTTAATCCAGGCAGTCAAAAAATGTCAACATTTCAGCTTCATGTGAACCAAGACTTTGAGCACTCTTCGCAAATTTTAACCCAGTCAACACACTGCAACTTCAGAAAAATCATAAAATATATCAGGCAATCAGATACCAGGACAACCGCTCTGGATTTGAAATCGACCCAATATATAAGAAAACTTAGTCAGGGCTTAAAAGGTGAACATTTGTAGCAAAGTTGATTGAAATGTACCAAGTGGCATGCAAGAAGTCAAAACGTGTCAGCCAATCAGCTCAGGGTAGTCATAGTGGATCTCACATAGACCTGAAAATAACAAAACTCAGTCAAGGCCAAAAATCGAGCCAAGAAATAAAAACACTTGGTCAGGCCATGAGACAAACTTGAGCGTGAAGTGTTATCAAAATTTGACAAATGGAACTGGTGAAGAAATCAAAAAAGTATCATCCAACTTGGTCACGGCCAAGAGACAAATGAATAAATCAAGAATGATCCAAATCTGATCAGTGGAACGGGAAGAAGCCGAAAATGAATCAGCTAATCAGACACCAGAGCCGCCATGTTGCCATACTGGATTTCGAATCAAGCTGAAAAACGACAGCACTTAGTCAGGACCATGAGACAATTATATACACCACATCTCATCCACATCTGATAACTGGAAATAGAGAAGTCTTTGAAAATGCGTCCGCCAGTCAGTAACCAAGGCAACCATACAGGATTCTGAATCAAGCAGAAAAACAACGACACTTGGTAAAGGCCATGAGGCAAATTTGAGCATGAAGTGTTATCCATATCTGATCAATGGAACTGGTGAAGTAAAAAAAATGTGTCATCCAATTAGAGGTTAGGGGGCCATATTGGACTTTGAATTAAACTGAAAAATAACAACAGATGGGCAGGACCACGTGACAAACTAGACAGTCCAGTCAGCCTCGACCGCAAGGGTGTAGCCCCCGAAAGCCCGCTTCTCCCCTTTTTTGCGCATTATTTGGGCAAAACTGTAGTCATGGCAACCAAAATTGATCGGTGTCATAAGTGAAGTGTAACAAATGTCCATACCAAATATGAAAGTAATCGGTCAAAAATCGCAGCCTGTACTGCGTCCACAAGGAAATCTCCATGTTTTGCCACTAATTTGTGTATTATTCGGCCAATACTGCCAGCATAGCAACCAAAATTGATAGGTGTCATAAGTGAAGTATAAGACATGAACATAGCAAATATGAAAGTAAACAGTTAAAAATTACAGCCTGTACAGCGTCCACAAGGAAGCGTGTATTTTTCAGCTGAAATGTGCGCATTATTCAGCCAATACTGTCAGCATAGCAACCAAAATCGATAGGTGTCATAAGTGAAGTGTAACACATGTCCATGGCAAATATGAAAGTAATCGGTTAAAAATTGTAGCCTGTACTGCGTCCTCAAGGAAATGTCTATGTTTTGCCACTAATTTGCGTGTGACTAGGGCAATACTGTCGCCATGGCAATCAAAATCGATATGTGTCATAAGTGAAGTATAACACATGTCCATACCATATATAAAAGTAATCGGTCAAAAATTACAGCCTGTAGAGCACCCACAAAGTGTCTACGAATGAGGGTGTGGCAGCGACGGCGGCGGAGACGACACATGTGAATCCATAGTAGCCGCCCAACTTCGTCCGGGGGCTACAATAACGTTTGGCAAACTCCATGCGTGTGCTTCTGTGTCTTCAGGTCAGAAAAGGCTTTTTTTTGGCAACCCTTCCAAAGAGCCTGAGGTTGTGGCCTGATGGTGCTTTTTGAAACCTAGTGACCCCAAGATGCCACCAAGACCTGCGATTCCTTCGCAGAGATTCTTGGGGATTTTGTCACTTCTCTCAACATCCTCCTCAGTATCCTGAGGGGTAAAATGCAGTTGCGTCCTCTACCCTTGAGGTTTTAAACAGTTCCCTATCTGTGGAATTTTTTAATTGTTGCCTGGACAGTGCTCAGTGGCAAAATCCATCATTTGTAAAATTTTTTTGTAACCATTACCAGATTTATGAAGGTCAGTGACCATCTGTCTCTTTTGAACTGACAGTTGTTTTGTTTTCTTAATGTTGTTGGACGGCAAAGGGTCATTGCATGTGTGTTACCTCATTTTTATACTCTAGTGAAATAGGAAGTGATGTAGTGGCTCAATATAGTTCCTTAACACTTTGATAAAATTTAAATAATCAGAATTTAATACCCGATTTAATTTTTGAAGATGTTATTTTCAATAATCTTTTAGGGTGCCATTAATTGTGAAACCTTGCTTTGGAGGAAATTGATTTTTAATTAAATCAGAAATGATTTTGGTTGATTCCATTGGACATTAATTTTGTACAGTACTCCTCACACGTTATTTAGAGTTTCTCCATAAATACATATTTTTAGACTTTTTTTAAGTATTGTTTGTGCATTGCCAGTCAGGGGCGCCAGTAATTTTCGAGCCCACTGCATTATGGTCTTGAGTATTCAGTAAATACATTTTGTCATTATTAATCAAACAATCTTAAACAGGAACAGCTTGTAAACAATTATGCGGTAAAAGGTCAAAGGCTCACAGCATGCCATTGAAAATCCTGTAGTGGCAGCCTGACTGCTAGGGGGACATTGGGCTTTAGGATTTTAATGTATTTGGATTCTCATTATTGAGCAAATAACAATAGGCACAGTTTTCAAAGTAGAATGAAAACTCAATCTAACCAGGATAGAAATCGAAGTCCAAACTACACATACAGCACCAGTCAAAAGTCTGGACATACCCACATTTTTCTTACAATACATGCTGAATAAAGAAACAAGCACCCTTCATCTTGGAAAAAAAAAAAAAAAACAAAAAAAACAAATTCTTAAATCAGTCAAACTAAACAGCATTTTTGTCATAATTTCTGTGCATATTCATATTTATTTTTCTTTTACTAGGGCAGTTATATGGCTATAATGAGTTTGCAGCTGAGCTGGTGTCTAAGTTCCCAAAGATATGCTGCACTTAATGGTTATTTGCTTTTCATTGACCTTTTTGCCCAATAAGCCCCAAAACAGCTTGATTTTAATTTGGCCGTTGGAAAATGAAAGGCGCTTGTTATTTCTTTACTTTGAAAAATATGACTTCTTAGAGAATTCCAAATTTTTGGACACTATTCAAACAAGAAAATTATTCTCCATTAATTTCTGAATATTTACCTCTGACAAGGTCCCCTTCGAGATTATATAGAGAAGTAAAGCCTTCTTAATTTCTCTAAAAAAAAAAAAAAAGTGCTGTGACATTAGCAAAGTGTGTCCAAACTTTTGACTGGTACTGTACTTAGCTCCTCTGTGCAGATGTAGATGCCAGCAAGAATGGAGCTACTCTATTTATGCACGTAGTTACACTATTCAATCACTAGATGGCACACCCGGACCAGTTATTGAATATTCACTACCAAGCCAAGCTCGAACACGATTTTGAATATGGAGGAGTTTAGTCCCATCTCTGTTTTTCAGGAGTTGCATGAATTTAACTCCTCAGCTAAGCCTGATGTGCAAACTGCTCAAAAAACTTGCCCATAGTATCCAGCCTTCTCAATAAGAGGCAGCAGGCGGCGATTTTGCCGTCTACTACAGATTTCGCACCGCCTGCATATTGCTGGTCAAAGAATTTTTTTTTCTTCCCAACATCGCTAGCTACCGCAGCATTTTGTCATAGCCACCTTAGCGTACCCTATTCACAGTAGCAAAATTGTTTTCCCCACTCTGGTTCCAGGCTCTTAATACAACTAATTAACATAAGACCAATCAGCGTACTCCTGTCTTATTATCTATGCACTACGCAATGGCGCCTTGGCCGGGTCGCATGTTAACGTGGGCATTGTCCATTTGTCCAAGAGCTGAATAAAGTTGTTTAGAGGTAGGTCAGCACTTAGACTATATTGTGGATGTCCAAGAGCATTGTATTCGCTGGAATGTGATTCATACTGCACTACGTTGCACTGACTTGTTAGATTCTATGCCTCTTTCAAAGCCCCACGAAGTAGTTTTACAACCCCAGTTCCGAAATAGTTGGGACAAAGTGTAAATTGTGAATAAAATCAAAATGCAATGACTTTCAAATCACACCAGCCAGTATTTTATTCACAATAGAACTGAGTTAACATAGCAAATGTTGAAACTGAGAAATTTTACAATTTTGTCCAAAAAATGAGCTCATTTCAAATTTGATGGCTGCTACAGGTCTCAAAAAAGTTGGGACAGGGGCCTGTTTACCATGGTGTAGCATCCCCTCTTCTTTTAAACACAGAGTGGAGGCGTCTGGGCATTGAGGAGACAAGTTTCTTGAGTTTAGTCATTGGAATTTGATCCCACTCTTGTTTAATACAGGCTTCCAGCTGCTGGAGAGTTTTGGGTCTCCTTTGACGGACTTTTTGTTTAATTATGCGCCAAATGTTCTCAATCGGTCAAAGATCAGGACTGCAGGCAGGCCAGTTCGGCACACGGACTCTTCTATTACAAAGCCATGCTGTTGTAATAGCTGCAGTACGTGGTTTTGCATTGTCCTGCTGAAATACACAAGGCCCTCCCTGGAATAGATGTCGTCTGGAGGGGAGCATGTTGCTCTAAAACCTTTATATACCTTTCAGCATTCATGGTGCTTTTTAAAACATGCAAGTGTCCCACACCATATGCACTAATGCATCCCCATACCATCAGAGATTCTGGCTTTTGAACTGAACGCTGATAACAGGAGGGGTGGTCTTTCTTCTCTTTAGCCCGGAGGACACGACGCCCATGATTACCAACAAGAATGTCAAATTTGGACTCGTCTGACCACAGGACACTTAGCCACTTTGCTACAGTCTATTTTAAATGAGCCTTGGCCCACAGAACACGGCGGCGCTTCTGGATCATACTCAACAATGGCTTCCTTTTTGCATGATAGAGTATTAGGTGGCATCTGTGGATGGCACGGTGGACTGTGTTTACAGACACTGGTATCTTGAAGTATTCCTGGGCCCATTTAGTAATGTCAATGACAGAATCGTGCGGTGAGTTATGCAGTGGCATCTGAAGGCCCGAAGATCATGGGCATCCAGTAAAGGTCTTCGGCCTTGTCCCTAACGCACAGAGATTTTTCCAGTTTCTCTGAATCTTTTGATGATGTTATGCACCGTCGATGAGGAGACCTTCAATGCCTTTGCAATGTGACTTTGAGGAACATTGTTTTTAAAGTATTCCACAATTTTTTTACGCAAGCCTTCACAGGTTGGAGTGCCTCCGGCCATCTTTACTTCTGAGAGACTCAGCCTCTCTAAGACATCCCTTTCATAGCCAATCATGTTACACACCTGATGCCAGTTAACTTAATTACTTGGTAAATGTTCTTTCAGCTGATTCTCTTATATATTAATTGCTTTTTCAGCCCTTTTTTGCCAGTGTCCCAACTTTTTTGAGACCTGTTGCAGCCAGAAAATTTGAAATAAGCTCATTTTGTGGATAAAAATGTAAAATGTCGCAGTTTCAACATCTGAAATGTTATCTATGTTCTATTGTAAATAACATACTGGCTCACGCGATCTGAAAGTCATTGCATTTTGATTTTATTCACAATTCACACTTCGTCCCAACTATTTCGGAATTGGGGTTGTAGAATCGGTGATGCATAACTGAGCCTAGGCCCACAATTTCGCTTATTGCATCTCGAAGAAATATTGGTCAAGGAGAGATAATTGATTTACACAATGACTTCCGTTAACATGTGGGTCATTCCATGCCAACACTCCTAAATTTCGGAGCTTTTCCCAGTTCACGTCATGGATTTTCCTGAAAAAAATTCATGCTGGTAATCCTACTTGAGAAATGAAAGCATGCCAAATCTGAATGCTATATTTCAAATAGTTTTTGAGTTATGAATTTTTGGAATATGACAAAAATGACAAAATATGCACAATTTCACCTAGAAAATGTCTTTCTTTTGAGCCTCCCCAAGAGAAAGCATAAAACTGGAAAGAGCTGAAATCTTTACTGAACATACAAATTAGTCCCATGATATGTTCTGATTCATATTTGACCCTTTCAATACAAATCCCTGTATTCTATAGGGTTTTATATTGAACATAGTTGGTTTTCGTGCTCATTGCCTAAACGTCAATTTTTAAAATTCAGTATCTCAGCAAGTTTTGAGAATTCTTGCCGCAAATTTTATAATTATACAGTTCTAGCATAGGTCTTTAAGGTTGAGAAACCATTTTGATATAAACGCAATATAAAGGGCTGCAAAGTGGTTTAAATTTGGCCACGGAACTGAAAATGCTGTTTTATGATGATTCTAGACTTCAATTGTGAAAGGGGGACAAAGTGATACGGATATGAAGTTCTTTCCTAAGGTAATCTAGATCTTGCATAATAGCATATCAAATTTTGAGAGATCTGCTAGGTTGTCTGAATACGACTTAACAACTGTCATTTATGTTTCAAACATTTCTTCAGTGGCGGCCGGTGGACAGAGAGCAAGGAGGGCAATAAACGTCTTTAAACAGATAACTAGTCTTGATCTGTTCTCAGTCATTTTCCTCATAAAAGATACTTTAACCCTCCCTTCTCAGATGTAGCTAATTGTCTTCGTTGAGACAAGAAATAAAATGCATCAACTGAACACAAAAAAAGTGGGCATTTCAATCTTTGTTTTCAATTAAACAATCATGAAGCACAGGTTTGACGGCTCGCTTTGCAGGATGTGACAAATGTTAACACGGAAAATCCACAGTAGTTTTTTCGTGATAGGTTGCCTATTAACCCTTTACTCCCTGATACCGCCTACAGTCGTGATAATTTAGGTCGCTGTGCAGGCTAGTCCTGACTAAAGGCGTGATAAACACATCTCTTCTGCCGGCGAATCCCGACTACAGTCGTGGTATTTTTAGTAGCCACATTGTCTTAGGGCACCAGGGGTCAGTGGCTGCTACGGCAGCAGTCTAAGATAGCTACTAGGGAGTAAAGAGTTAAGGCACGTGAATTAAACATTTTTATTGATTTTATTAAACGCCAATGGATTATGTTGGAAAATGTTTTAACCAAGAACAATGATTGAAATCAGGTCAATAATCTCATCCGTTTCAAGGGATGTTTTCCGCCCCCTCGCTTTTCCGTCCAACGACCGCCACTGTTATTAAACAATGATAGATTAACATGTAAAGAATGTTACTGTCCTCGACTGAGATTTATTTAGCTTTGCTGTCGTTTATATAACAGGCCATGCGTAATGAGGTGGGGGGAATTTGCGTCACAGGGTCAAAAATGACCATTTTTCAATTTTTGAATATGTTATTGTACAGGTTAAACTGCATAGAAAAATGGCATGGGTGGTTTATTTTTTTCAATATTAACCCTTGTACAGCCATTCATAAGATGAACGTTTAATAGAAAATGCATTACGGCCAGAACACTTTCTTGCCTTTTTCTCCAAAGTGACCATATTTTTTCAAAACCTCATAAAATCCTTAATATTGGTCAAAACAAGACCTGGTTTGGATCAAAATGATCCTCAGATAAAATGCTATTCAATAAACTAAAAAGAAATTCTGTTTGATTTATACTATGTATTCAAAAATTTGATGGAAATACAGGATTTTTATTACAATGAAGTTGGTGGTTTTTGGCAAAGCGAGACATCTTTCTCATAAAATTTGGATGATGGGTGAATCAAAACTACACAAAAATGCTTATTGACTAATAAGAACTGCTCACATAATAGATTGCTGGTTCTAGAATACTAATAATTAGGTTCTCATACAAACAGTACACAGTATGTCTTCATGATCAGAATTAGAGAGACAGTATGTATCCGGTAGCTTCTCACGGCTTTTCAGTTCAACTCCTACATACAAGATGCAATCTTTGTGCACAATTGCCAGTTTCTTCTCTTTTGTGCAAGTGACTGCCCTTAGTAGCCTTTTGGAATTTGTAAATGTTACCCAAAATTACTTCAGACCCCTTAGGATATGATTGGCCATAGCCAGACTTCATACTTTCATCAAGCATTATAACTCCATCTGAAGTAGCAACGAGCAAGTAGTAGTCATCCAAAGACTGGGCCGATGGCATAATAGCCACAACTGTACCCTTACAAATCAATGACAAGAGATCTTCACCACCCTCTGAAACATTCATGCCATCTACTTCATTAACAACATCCTCTACTTCAAGTGCACCCCTCGAACCATCTGAGAAGGCAACCTTCTTAAAAGCATTGACATATTCTCGATTTTCACAGGCACTGTAATCCTCAGTAATACAGGGAGTGCAGTAACATGACAATTCCTTTGATTTTACCACCCAATCTACACCTACTGACATCAAGTAATGAAGTTTCCTAGTATTTGGAACTGTGTTGTACATTCTGTCATTGCGTTTGCGATTCACTGAACAGAAATAAGAAAGTTTACATACCTTCCATGAGTGAAATGTACCGAAAAATTGTGGTGAAATCTTTCCGCTCCATGAAACAAAAGATGGCTTCTCCAGAGCACATGGAACTTAATTGACACTACTTGACAGCCGTCTGACACTGATTGCCAATTAAGGGATTCAGTAGAGACACCTGCCATGATTTTTAGGAACTAAAAAGAGCAATGGGAATGGTTTTATGCATTAGCTTTCAGTTCAGTGTATTTGTCCTCCACCTCCACCACAAAAAATCCACCCCTGACTTTTTTGCTTCATCAGCCTGTAACTGTAACATAACAAACTGAAGGCAAATGTGTCTAATACCATCTGAAAGCAGAGATCCAAAGCAAAATGACACCTTATTTACTATTATAGCCCTGGTTTTTGGTTATGAATTTTTAATTTTTTTGGCCGAAAAAAATTTCAGGTCCACCTTTTTTGGGTACCCACCTCATGACACATGACCAACAAGAAAACTACCCTCTCGACCATGCAAAGTACAGCGCTTGAGAAATCAGTCACCCTGCCCGATTATAATTGCCTGTCTTTCATTAGATTGAGACAACCGCTCATCTCGCCACAGCCTCAAATTCAATTCGCCCATGAATACCTAGCACACACTGCACCCTCGGTGTTTCCATCACTTTTGGACAGGTTTTTCCAATATCAATGACAACCAGCGCTGTCGATTCCCGCAAATTGGCCATGCTGCAGTGCGGGTTGATAACGAAAGTTCCCTATTCTGACAACAACAGAAGGGGGGGGGAGCATATTTAGGGTCATTTATGTTTTGTTTCTAGCAGTTCTATTGGACACTGGAGGCATTCATATTAACTGACCTTTGAAAAAATAGTGCCGATGGGGAAAAGCACTTTCTGGGCTGAGTGGTGGTCATTGGATTCAGAGTGCTGGTCGGGGCCGACCAGCATCGGCAGAACCCTGGTATGTGTGCTGGCTTGTGGGACTCGGAAGAAAAAGTTTAGAATTGTCTTTCTATCATGGAGAAAAGGCATTTTTTGGAGAGGTTACTGGTGACCATTGATGTCCAACTGGGCCTATATTCATAAACTCATGCTGAACTCAACCAGAAAAATCATTAATTCATATTGAATTTCATCCGTCAAAAGTTGACTTGAGTTAAAAATATAATTATTTTATGATTTGACAGTGCCCCATTTTGAGGGATCGGAGACTTCAGTGTTTGCCCTAGGTTTTTTTTTTTTTGTGGGGGACTGGGCTGGATGTGGGCAATTACAGAGCATTTGGTCCTGAACAAACAGTTAAGACTCATATTTATGTGTTCGCGTATTTTATTTTACAATACAGCATTTTTGTACTTACAAACTTTTTTCATTTAATCACACATTCAATAATAAAAATAATAAAATTATTATTAATTCATTCGCCCACCACATTCGGTCTCGTAGAGCCATGCAGAATATTAACTGAAACCAAGGAGAAATACACATTTCAGCCGACAAACTACGGCCAAAAACCAGTGCCTCTCAGAAAAAAGGGGATATGATCAAATATCAAAGGAAAGAGTCCTGGAGCACACAGTTATAATGGTGTTGCTGCCATCAATTTCAAAATGAGCGAATATTTTTCATGAAATGGTAAAATGTCTCACTTTCAACATCTGATATGTTGTCTGTGTCCTATTGTGAATAAAATCTGGGTTTATGAGATTTGCAAATCATTGCATTCTGTTTTTATTCACGTTTTACACAACATCCCAATTTAGATGGAATTGGGGTTTGTAAATTTGGCACTGCCAATCCCACCCAAATCTGGAATACCCAATTCGAGAACTACGAACAAACTTACTCGTATGCGACCCCGTGTTGCCAACTCGGGAGAAAGGGACAGTTCGCGGCTCTCCTCCAAAGCACGCGCCCGTCAACTACTGCTTCTTTACACTCAGGTCGAAACTTTGCAAGTTCAGAACGAGGGCAAAGGATACGCAAATACGAGCAAGCTTAGAATCTTACTGACAACCGCCCGGTTGGCCAACAGGAGGCGCTTGAGCAACGAACCAATCTACTATTTTAATATCCCGTCCCGGCAGTCCCTTCCCAATTTGCTTCCCTGCAGCGCAAGGCCAATTGTGCACTACTCTGAAAAAGCTGCGGACCACTGCCGATTGGTACGACCAGGGATTGATCCCGCGCCGTGGTTGTCACTACTGCTCTGATATGCGGTGCCTTCACCGAGTGAGCGAAGCCGGCAGCTTCAGCTTCATGATTGTTTAATTACAAGAAAGAGAGCACAAATCAGGAACTAAAATCCGCAAATGACAAACGTTGACTGAAATGGAATTTCATGAAGAAATGACGGGTTTTCTTTCTGTTAAGGAAAACTTGTTGAATCTGATAAGGTTGAGTGATTTTGGAGTTTATGTAATGTTAAGATAAATTAATGATTGAAAACATTTTAAGGCCGATTACCATTTTCAAGGGATGTTCAGCACTTCACCAATTTTTATTTCACCATCCATTACTGGTGTACAGTGCTCATATAACCACGACCGTCTGTGGCATGGCGAGCTGCAGCTTGATTAGATTTACAAGATTACATTATTGACATTTGACATTGTTTATTCTTGCCAACTAAAATGTGATGGTGCATATTTTGCCTCGCAAAGTTGCATCAACCTTAGCTATTACATGCAGACTGCTATGCAAGCCAGCTGACTCTTAACTGCCCAGCAATGTAAAACAAATGTGTGAGTACAGTATGCAGAAATGAGATGGTAGTTTCAGGCCATAATGTATGCAGCAAGTTAGGGATGTCATGATACCAAAAATTCAGTAGTCGGTGCCAATACCAGTAAAATTACACGATTCTCGATGCCAATTCGATACCACGGTAAAAAAAGGAAGGATTTTCAAAGATCCCATTTACTTAAACATGAACATCTTTATTATAAAATTTGCAAAATATTAAAATGTAATTTCTATGAACAGACATACAGAACATAACAGAATACAGTACAATCACTTCAGAGAACTTAAGATTCATACCTTCCAGAGGTATCATTTGTAATGGCTACTTTAACCCTGTCTTCACCAGTTCAAGTTTTTTTTCGAAGAAACATGTCATTTTGATGTACATATGCAAGAAGATAATATACAGCATCTAATTGCAACCATATCACATACATGTAGGCTGACTTATCTTATCTGTGCAGTGAATAAGCACAACTCGGGAAACTCAGACAGTATTAAGCTTTTAACATCTTCATTTCTAACATTTCTTTAGGCTTAGAACTAGTGCTGCACGATTAATCTGATCGCAATTGCAATCGCAATTTCAAACTGTGCAATTGCATAACCGCAAAAAAGGCTGCGATTAGCGATTTAATCTAAATAAACGTGTGCGTGGCAGTGAACATTACTACCTCTCCTTTAATTGTATGGAGTCCGTTGACGTTATGCCCACAAGCTATCCTGGGCTTTGTCCGAATTGTCAAAAAATTACGTCCTATACACCAATTCCAAACCACTTTTCTTTAATCTATGTGGAAAATGACTGAAGATAAAGGAAAGGTGTAAAAGGGAATTCCCATCGCTAAGGAAGACGACTGTGCTAATTGGAAAATCTGAATGCACTCAAAGCAGGCAACGTGATCGAGTACCCTGCCTATCACATACCATTCTTTACGCGATTAGACGGATGAATGGTCGCTGCTTTAAATACTGCTGCTGCACTGAATTGTGGAATGGCGTGACCTCCTTTCTTTTCGAAAAGAATGCTTCGTGTACCCTATGTTAAAGGACGTAAATTAGGAAGCACTGAGACTCTTTTCCTCAACATTTAAAGAATTCGAAGGCACTTATCATGGTTGCCACGTAATATTTTCCGGATCATTTTTTAGGAGTTAGGAACATTCATTGGCAAAAAAACAGACGCAGCTCTGGCCTGTGAGCACGTATGGTCACGTGACTACTTGCTACAGTTCGCAGTGACCAACATGAACGCCGAAGAAAAGGTCTACTTTATCGTCCTGACCTCCTTCTGAATGCAAGTATCAACTGGAACACTCTGAAGCATATACTGCCCCCATTAGTTCCGGAATAGTCACGGCACCGAAACTTACCGTGCCTCGGTCCTTACGGTGCCTCAAAATAATAGGCATCGTCGGTGTTTTTTCGTTTAAGAATCGAATGGTATCGCAAGTATCGGTTCTTGTGACATCCCTACAGCAAGTAAGCATGAAATGGCTTTTTTAATGTTCTGCAAAAAAAAAAAACCAAAATCTATATCTAGATGCTCTTTTTTGATACGCAGACTTTGCCCCAGTAAACTTCCCTTCCAGAGATGACGAATATGGTCACAAAACTCACATTCGTGGTAAGTGAACTTTTCTAAGGGACCGGGCTCAGGACGTTAGAAACTACACAAAAAATTCCAATCTGCAGTGTAGTGATTTCACAGACGAAACCATTAACTAAGGATCGACCGATACATCGGCCAGCCGATATTTTGGGCCGATATTTGCGTTTTTTACTTGAATCGGCATCGGCCGATTCGCGCGTGGGTTCGCCGATATATTTTTCCGCGGTATGATTTACAGACAGGCATCCAGGCCAGCTCTGTGTTGCCGGAAGACCCTGCAGCACATGCAGACGCGTTACCCCTCCCCCACTGGAAGAGTGGTGAAAGCAGCATTGCCCCGAGGCTGCTTCAGAATAAGTTAAGTTTTAAATTTTCAATTAGCCTCTAACTGTTAAACTTAGTTGAAATATTGCCACCCACTTTAAAATAGGAAACATGAATGCCAAGTAATTGCCATGTAATACACCTGCTTGCAAATATAGTTAAGTTTGTGGGTCAGAAAAACGGGAATGCTGCTGAATGCTTCGTCTTTAAAACTGCTTACCATTGTATTTAGGGAGCTGTTGACGTAGTTGTAGGTTAATATGTACAGCTGTTACGAACACCGGTTTAAGGATTAAGTAATGTCAACCTTGTCAATTCAGTTCCATGGTGTTTGTAGGAGTTTAATTCAGCGAACCCCGAGCTGAGGTTATATGCGTGTCGTGTCGTGTGTGTATGTGCAGGGCTCGACATTGCGACCAAAATTAACACTGTGCGACCTTCGAATTAAAATGCCGCTTTCCCCCCCCAGTTAAACGCCTCTTTTCGGGTACATTTGGTAGTCAGAAGGCATGCCAGCCGCTGCTGCAGCTTAAATAGAGATGGGCGTATGTCTCGGAGCAGTGCATGAATCTACTGGACAAACCGCAGCCGTGCGTACTGGTATAAGAATGGAGCAGACGCAGTCTTCCTTCGACGTGTTCCCTCGAGCTGACAGTAACCATTCTGACCAATCAAAGGGTTGACGTCCTAAACATCAGTACTGATTCTAGAATGGTTAATATTAGCCGTCAATCACTCCATTTCGCGGGACTGAGAGTTACTATTGTAGCTATGCACAAGATTTGGACGGAAAATGAAACGAAGAGCAATGGAAGGATTTTTTTTTTTTCGGTACCGTTAACGTTAAAAAAAAGTCGAGTCGGTATCAAAAGTTACTGAAACTGAGAATCATGACGGTGATTCGGATGAACGAGCGGCGAAATCAGTTGATGATTTTCGCAACGAGTTGCATCGAAATTTTGAATGGCTGAGGTTATAAGAAGGTGCACCGTGTTCATTGTAAAGATAATGGCCCGAATCTCGCTGGTAACAGCGCGTTATCTACTGAGTCCAAACACTTTAAACGTGAAAGTCCTTTCAAACATGGAGACAGCACGAAACACAGAAAATACTGTGACAAATGTGCGTAAACGAGTAGGTCCGGTGTTCTGTTAAAGGGATAGTTCACCGTTTTTGAAGGGGGGTTGTATGAGCTACAAATTACCGCTACTTACATTAGATGCAGTAGAAAGCTCTCTGATCTCCTCCAGGTAGCCGCACCAGGGCATAGTGCTGGGTGGAAATTTAGGCGATACACTGTTGTGAACGGAAACACAGAAACAGCGTATTTTCGCGGCCTAAAAGAGGTCCTACCTGAAAATAATACACCATTTCAATTGTACACTATATTTAAAAAAATTACAACACTTTAGCTGCTCGGAAAAAAGCACAGTTGCTCTTGAACTAACCAACTTACGTATTCCTGCGCGAGGCGCATCGTAGTTCACTGCGCGCAGTAGCGATCAGCTGTTTGGGTCAGACTCCGAGCGGTTTCAATGGCATAGAACCACGTCTCAGATAAAAAAAAAATCCGTCCAATAACCAGCACAGCAGATACACAGTATGTGGCTGCGTACACCCTATGCGATATCAATTTGTGCTGCAATGTTACATCAGACTTTTTCATAGGTGTTTCACTCTTTTACGTGATGCTTGGGTACAGCAGTGCTCTTCAGCGTGCACCGTTGAGATTTCCCTGAATGTAGCCAAACGAAATCCTCTTTGGAAAAATGAATACTGCAAACACGGAGTTCTTTTAGGAATGCGGGTGGCGTATCAATATCCGTGTTGAGGCATCTAGCCACGGCTACAAGTCCAATGTTCCGCAGAGGAATGCGGTGGAAACTGTAAGTGCACCAGGATACAGCTTTGCTTTCACGTCCAAGAAAGCGACACACACGGGCCATTTTCGAAATGTTTGCACAAGTTAAACGGCCGTCCGACCTCGCAACCGCAGTTAAGCCGCTTGCACACTGGACGCGAAACGAGTTTTTCGCGCACAGATTACATTCAAAGTCAATGCGAAGACGTGAATACACGCGTTTGAGCAAGCAGCTTTACTGTGACCCAAACAGCTGATCGCTACAGCGCGCAGTGAACTAAGATGCGCCTCGCGCAGGAAAACGTCAGTTGGTTAGTTCAAGAGCAACTGTGTTTTTTTTCCGAGCAGCTAAAGTGCTGTATTTTTTTTAAATATAGCGTACAATTGAAATGTTGTATTATTTTCAGGTAGGACCTCTTTTTAGGCCGCGAAAATCGCTGTTTCTCGTTTTCCGTTCACAACAGTGTATCGCCTAAATTTCCACCCAGCACTATGCCCTGGTGCGGCTACCTGGAGGAGATCAGAGAGCTTTCTACTGCATCTTATGTAAGTAGTGGCAATTTGTAGCTCATACAACCCCCCTTCAAAAAAGTGAACTATCCCTTTAATAGTTGCAACTTATCAAAATATGCTGCCTCGCGGATCTGCGCTTGCGCAGCCCTAAAATCTCCGTCTCGGTTTCTTCGCTCATATCTTCAGTATCCTATCCGCAAAAATCATAAACATACTTCTTTTTTTTTTTTTTTTTTTTTTTACAGCGCGTCTTTTTAGACCAGTAAATGTTTATATATTTGCAAGTACACGCAACGTTTTCCTGAAAATGCAGAAATTAGATGACAATGGCGTGCGGCATACTATGTCTTAAAACAAACATATCCAACTCATTATAAAATCTGCTTATGTTATAATAAGCCAACAAATGGCAAAGTTACCGCTATAGGCCGACAGGAGAACATGCAGAGCGCCTCTGTTTCCTCCATTACAACCTACAGCTCCTAAACTGGGACTATTAAGAACTTTCAGTGAGGGGTGTGTGGGGTAACTAAAGAGTATTAGAAGTGGGCCAAAGTGCATATTATGCACAATTCTTTTTACGTTGTTTTTTGTTGTTGTTGTTGTTTTTGTGTTGTATTGCTGTTTACACTTTCCTTATCTTAAGAGAGCCATTTGCACTTTAAAATCAAATATTGTGCAGTGTGCACACTATGCTGCTTGTTCGTTACTACTGTGTGCAATACTTCAATTGTTTTAATTATGCTTAAATATTTGTTTTATTTCATAGACATACTGAAATAATTAAAAGCACAAAAAACTTTTTTATTTGAAAATATGTGTGGTTAAGTTGAACAAAGCTGAATCTTACTGTGTACAGTAGGTGTTGTTTTCTTTATGCTTAAGTTAAAATATTTGTTTATTTTATTTCATAGACATACTTTATTTCATACATACATACTTTTCAGTAAATGTTTGTTTAAACTTGAGACCTGTGATATTTGTTATCATTGTGTCATTTTTTTGATGTAAATTGAGGGAGCAAAAGCAGTATCGGCCACAAATATCGGCCCAAGAAAATCGGCGGTCCATAATCGGTCATCGGCTAAGGGTGATGGAAAAAAATCGGTATCGGCATCGGCCCTAAAAAATCCATATCGGTCTATCCCTACCATTAACTGGCAGCTTCATTGAATAAAACTGTTCAAAACTTTTAATGAATTTTTCATAGTGCTGATCATATCCATACAAACTCTGAGAAATGAGGAGAGGTACACACAGTCACTCACGTATTTCCCATGATTATCACAACCACATGATAATCTGAGCTGCCTAATGGCATTCAGCATCAATACATGAACAGTTTTTCAGCGCAGATGGTATGCACACATTTATATACGACGCCATGATCGATTTCAGCTGAGTTTGGCTCTGTACGATGTGCGCACCGAAATGAAGTGTGGTGATGCACCCCCCACAATGACAGGGGCTATGCTCGCCGCTTGCCAATGCAAACAAAATTCCGTTGCGGCAAAAAAAAAATTTGCGGTGAATAAGCCACGCTGGCGAAGGCCAAAATTTTCAATTAAAGGCAATATAATCCTATGTTACGGCGATATTCTAAATTTTGTCGGAAATGAAACGCGTAAAACATTCCTTCTGTTATCACACACAGATAATCATCCTGGCATCTTCGCACTGCACCATGGACTATTACTATATCATTCAAGTTTACTATAAGCGGTGCGCTTAGCCAATGGCGGACTGCTAGAAGCCAAAATTATACTCTTCGCGGGAACGTAGCGACCTCTTCATGATTTCTTTGGGGGGAATCAGGGCTCGCGATTACCCGAGACCTCGGGTGAAATACGCATGAAAATCACACAGGACGCACAGTGAGCCATGCCTGTGAGTTTCGGGGAAGCACAACTTCTCTATAGATACCCACTCTCAGTAGCATTGTCCATTTTCCCAAGTTCATCAAAATAATGCCAAGCTTGAAGCTACCCTTAAAGCGGCAGAATTTGCGGTCTTTTATACCACTCAGCAATCCCCAGTAATTCCAATCCCGATCATATATAAATAACTACGAACCGATCACAGAGATCGATGCGTGTTACGTTGTTTCTCTCTGCCATGAATACTTCCTATTTGCCCATTTGTATGCATGAGCCTAGCCTGAATAGTCTGCATAAAGTTTCGTCTAGCCTTTGCTTCTTCTCGCAATAAATATCGCGGTGTAAAGTAAAACCACACGCCAAATCACCGACTTTTTTTTTCAAAAAAGTAGTGGGGGCAAAAGACAGAAGCAGGAGGATGATGTTGCTGCTCGTACTTCCCAATCGCAAAAGATATCAAGCCCCAAATCAGCTACTACCAGCGGGGCCTGTAAGCATAGATGCTGGCGGGAAGAGAGGCGACTCAAATATCCATGGCTAGAAAAAAGATTGTGGGATGGAAATTTTGGCCTTCCATAAAATAATGCACGCACTACATGCTTCTAATCCAAAAAATTCTGACACAGACCCTTCCAGCTCTGATGAAACAAATGTGCGTGAGCTTGTGGTTGGGGTGAGAATTGCATCAACGCGAAGAACTTCAGCAAGGAAATAGTGTTCCGCCAAACCAAATTTCAAACGGATTTATTCAAATCAATATGATAATTCGCTAGCTAGTATGCTAATGCATTTCGCCATTAAATTAATAAATTCAAGTTTCTACGATTACAATTACACGTCGTTTTAAATTTTAATGGCAAAAACCGCTAGCAGCATGCTCGCTGGCAAATTATTCATCACAATGAACTAGAAACTAACGCTGGTGATGGTAATCGGTTAACAAGTTACTGTGTTTTCCAGTGAACGGTATCTGACCAATCGCAGTGCAAGAAAGCTGTATCACACGTGTGTGTGATACCAAACCTGTATCTCATGGGTCGAATCCCACCATTTTATCGAAATTATTTTTTTTAGAAAGCGCCAAGAGTCAAATATGTCCTTGTAAGCAGGGTGTGACTTCAGGGACTGACTGCATACAACTCAGAACTGTTATTTCATTGTTTGGACCAACAGTCACAGAGTTTGTACAGAATACTGTAGACTCGGCTGCGGTTGACAACTGTTATGTTTGTTTTACTGTTGAGTTTTATCAAAGAAGACATTATAACTGGTTTCGCTATTTATTTCATTAAATCAGAATAGGATCATTTCACACAAGGTGTTGAATCCAATACTCTTGGTTATATATTATAAGCGGTCAGTAAATGTATACATTCCCCGATCGATGTTTCTCACTCGAGTTGTGACCAAATGGCTTAGAAGATACACTAAATTACTCCACAACCAACATCTTCTGATAATGGCAGAGGTTGAGATGTGCACAACTTGTTGAGCGAGAGCCAGGGACCCCCAAATCTGGATCAGGACCCCCAAACAAAGGAACTCATGGGTTTCGGGACCCCTGAGAAAGGAAAGCTAATGGAAGCCCTGGGGAATTCTCCCCTATCAAAGAAGGCCAAGGTTTCATAGCAGCCACACGACAGACACGAAAACAGGGCTATTCAGCCCAAATGGTTCCAGGATTTTCCATGGCTGGAGCAATCCGACAATGCCCACAGGCCACGGAAGCTCTACTGCGTTTGGTGTAAAGAAGCTGGCAGGAACAATATTTTCTAAGGGGAAGACCGGCATTCCGAAAAGGGACAATATTGCGAAGCACAAGCATGTTAACAACCACAAGTAAGTGACTTTTTCTGTAATGAAATGTGCTCCTGTAATGGGCCTGCAAGAGTTATTGAGGCAGGCTTGGTCAGTTGGCCAGAGTTTGACAGTGCATTTTGTGACCTAGAACGGCGTGTACTTATTTGGGTAATTCAGTCATGTAGTAACCAATAATACTTAGGGAATGGTTTATGAACGAATGTCCGCATGCCATTGTTTGTAAAATAACAGCTGATAGGTGCCATATGGAGTTTGGATGATGGAGCCTGACTAAATAATCACAAATTAATTTTCAATTAAGACCTCCCCTTTCCCCTACATAATTGTTCACCCTGCCTTTTTTCAGCTGTTCTTTCATTTTTACACGGCCCTTCTTTATTTCTGGCTGAAAAATTACTGTAAGTAAAAAACAAGGAAACTGTCCTGACAACAACATGCATTTCAGCAAATGTCCCGCCCGAGTTAAAAATCTTCCAACTGATAAACGGTCATATTTAGTTGGCTTCATTCTCAATTTCAGAAAAGTGGCAAACCCTCAAAAAATATTTTGAACAGGCTACAAAAAAAAAAAAAAAAAAAACGTTCGACAACGTGAAGGAAGCAATCACTGCACAGATGAGGACAGTGCATTGGTTGACGCAGGAAAATATCACAAAGCAGAAATTCAGAAGTGCAATCAAACTGCAAAACTACAAAAAATGAAATTCCAATAGGCCTATATTTTTTAATTCATGATTTACTGAGTTAACAGGATGATCGGTGTTGGTGTCAATTCCTTAGGCAGAAGAGAATCTAAACTAAAACGTTGAAAAATGTGGCTAAAGATAATTGAGCTGAATCAGCCACAGTGTCTAAATTTTTTTTCATGTGGCAAAAGAAATTTGAGCCGAATTAGCCACAGTGGGTAAAAATTTTTTTCTCCTAGTGCAGCCCCTGCAATGGGAGTCAAAAGATTTTTCTTGTTCTCACTCACCAATCTTCGTCTCCACTGCTCTCTCTGCTGTCAGTTTCTTTCATATTGTGTGAATTTTTCCATCTGTAGAGACAGACACACGTCACACCCAAGCTACTTGTACAGGCATAACCAAATTAAGTACAGAGCACATGCACATATGCACCTATGCAAGTAAAGTGCATTTGCAGAATTTCAATCATAAGCCATTATTTACAAGTTCTGTACCACTGGAAAGAAAAAAAAAATCTTCATCTTCATGTCAAATGAGAATCATTCCCAGATATTGCTCGATCCTGCACCACCACCGGCACCTTTCTCAGGGCCAGTAGGTCAGGCAGACAGGACAAGACAAAAGCCAAAAGATCGTAACTGCTGGGGAAGAATGCAATACATTAAATTCCCACTACCCAGTATATTCAACCAAACCAGATCTTCAGGTACTTCGTAATTGAAGCACCGAGATAACAAGGCCCTCTGAGAAGTGTGGCTATTGAAATATTTGTGTCTTGCAAAGCCGACATTTTTCTCGTTATGCACTATTATAATTCCTCATATCTAATCATAAGTATGGCCAAAATCATTTTTAGCCAAGGCGCAAAATGATTCCGTCGAAAGAACTAAACATTGTCCGATGGCAATATACCGTGCTTATAGCCTATAAATTCACTTATTCTGAGTTCGTAGTCAATCCGTTTACGATCTAAGCGAATGTCAGACTCAACTTGATCTAAAAGAAACAAGACACTGCATGTGTCATGCCGCGGAAATCAAGTGCTAATTATAAATTCATCCACCAAAACGACACTAACGTAAAGTACTTTCATTTGTCTATCGCTGGTTAAAAAAAAGAAATCGCAACATTCTCAAAAACAACATTTGACTTCCTATGCACGGTTGTAAAGGTTGCACATTATTGCGGCAAAATTACATGGAAGCGTATTGGCGCCGAACATGCTGGCGAGTAGCGACTCCAGTCTCTTCAACTAGTGCCTCAGCTTCATCAAAATATGCTTTAGCTCATCACCATGTCTAACACTACATCTTAATCAAAACAACGGATTTTATTCTACCAATTTCCGTCTCCCACGCACAGACGATATAAGGGCCTCAGCCAGCGTCTTCGCAGTTACAGTGCGCCCCCAGTCTACTCACCAATGAAACCGCAGCACCGCACTGACGTAGCGCTGCTTGAGCTCCAAAATTGCCGAATTGTTCAGAGCTGCTGACTACTTTAACAGAATTTGAGTGCCATCTGTCGAGTAAAAATAAAACTGTAAAGGTTCTTCATCAATTGCGGTTCATAACTGGGTTGGATTTCACAGCGGATCTACACATAATATGTTATAAATAGTCAGTTCCAGTTTCATGCGTAGGAACCCAGACTGCTTCCTCGAACAAGCACCTGGCACACTTTTCCAGGATAATTCTTCTTCTTCTTCTTCTTTCGGTTTTTGGCGATGGACAATATTTTTGTGTATTACCGCCAACTGCTGTAAATTCAGGGTAACTTTTTTAAATAGTTATTTCTCATTAAAAAAAAAACCCCTCCACCCTAACCCGCATTCTTAAACAAACGTAATTTCCTATGTATAATTTGAATACTAGTTGTTTGACTCCCACTAAGGCCTTTCTCTAAAATTCCCTGGATCTCCTCCCCCTTCACTTCGGTTATTTCTAAAATCTCCCTGGCTGCGTACACCACCATCCTTATCCTCTCCGTTTTCGATTCGATTTCAATTGCACAGTTAATAACCATTGCTATAAATGCCAAAAACCTTCTTTAATCTATATTCAAAAACTGCTTGTCCTGTTTATTTTGCTCTTTCCCCTTCATTTCAACTGTATCCATCTCTTTACCCACTGCTCTCTTTTCTATCCTCACTTTCTTTACAGCCTCAGAGTATGACATCTTATTCAATGTCTGTGTTCGCTCAACCTCACTTTCTAATTGCCTCCTTTCACATTGCTTTGCTCCTGCTTCATGATTCCCTCCACAGTGACAATAAACAGCCTTTTCCTTTGCCAACTCACAATCCTCATCTGAACAACCTTCTTTTCCACACCTTCTGCACCTGCAGCTCTCTATCTTGCAGACTGCTGCAACGTGGCCATAGCCCTGACACCAGCAGTACCGAAGCAGAGCCTTTTCAGATATCCACACCCAGTAACCAACGTAATCAATAAAAATCCTCTCCGGTAATTCCTTTTCAAACTCCAGTAGTACCGACATACTATCAGTCTCCTTTCCATCACTGTCTTTTCAACCGCCGAGCAGCACAAATTCCCTCTACCTCCAGAAAAGAATCCTCGTTCACTGAAAATGAAACCCCTTTTATAACTCCCTTCACTGTCAGTTGTCGCTTCACAGGAAAACATATTCTACGTTTATCGTTGAAGACTTTGATTTTTTGAGCCTTTTCAATTTGTTTTCTCGTTTTACATTCCACAATCACAATTCCACTTCTAGATATCCTTACTGCCTTGACATCTCCAGTTTCATTTTTCACAGATTTTCTGACCTTATGATTATCACTAAACGTTCTGTTAATTTGCCAACACTCTCCAACTGCTTTCACTCCAACTACAAATGACTCTTCATCATTGTTATTTTCCATTCCTTTTTTCTTTTCTTTTTCCCTTTCTCTCCCTCTTCCCACTTCATTCTTCCAAAATCTAAAATAACACCAATATCAAACAATTCGTCTAAGTTCAAAATTTGCCCGCCAAAAATCAGTAATGTCGTTTCCCAATCGCACTCCAGACCTCCTCCTGAATAATGCATTGTTTTTCTTCTTCTTTAAGGTTCTACGGCTTAAGCCAGTCGATGTATTGCCGCCTCCTGCTGGATTTATATATTTTTTCTCATAGTCTGTATCAAGCGTGTAAATACTCAGGGCCGTACTAACGAAAGGTCTTCAAGCCGTTACATGCGTGTAAACACTTAGCCAATGACTAAAATTCTTAGACGCACACTACGATGCATGTTTAAAGTTAGACACTGGTAAAATTACGCTGACATTTAGGCAGTGCTTATCTCAAGCAATAGAAATACTTAAACATTGACAGGGGGTTGTTTAGCGAGCATTCTAGTAACAAAGTCAGAAATAACACACCTCCGAGGAGAATGGACGCATTACAGGTATTTGTAATAGCTCAAGCTGAAGCAAATGAACTTGAAGAACATGGTCGTATAGAGACAACAAACAACAACAGGTGTTGTACAACAGGTCACTGCTCAGTTATCGTGCTTATTTCTCATTGATTTCAATGCATAAGAGCGTTTGTTTTCCCCCAAAAAGGGGCGCGGCCTTTGCGCTGAGCTCTTGATGACGTTGAACCGGTCGTCTCTATTAGGGCTCCAAGAGTGTTCAGTGCCAGGATGAATCCATTAGAGGATTTTAACGAAACTGAATTCATAAAACATTTCAGGGTATCGAAAGAGACATTAACGATTGACTTGGGATTCTTAGATCGGACTTGGATCACCCAACACGATGAAGCAATCCTCTTCCAGCTGCATTACAGTTGGCTTGTGCATTGCAATTTTTCGCTTATAGAACATTTCAAATTGTTGCGGGCGACACATCTGGGATCTCGCAACAAGCTTATGGAAAAGCTGTGCATAGGGTTGCTGCTGCAATCTGTGCCAACAATCCACAGTTTCTGTCATTCCCAGAAGCTTTAGATGTAAAGCGACATGTCATGATGGTTTTCGGCATATAGCTGGTTTCCCTGGAGTTATTGGTGCAACAGACGGAACGCATATTCCTGTTCGCAATCCAGCAGCCAATCAAATCCCATTTAACAGATTGAACTGAGGTCATCAAGGTTAGACTGGCATTGGTAGACACGGATAACTAATCAGCTGTTTAGAGTGTTTTGTAGGGTGTGATTAAAACACACGTTTAGCTAGAAGCGCCTAAGTCATATTTATACACGTCTAAACGCTACACGCGGATAATAGACACCTTTCGTAGTTACGGCCCTCAGCGTCTAGTTTCCACTAGACGCTTTCTCCAAAATTCCCTGGGCATCATCTCCCATCACATCAATTATTTCCAAAATCTCCCCAGCTGCATCCACTACCATCCTTATCCTTTCAGATTTTACAACCCCAATTCCGAAATAGTTGGGACAAAGTGTAAATTGTGAATAAAATCAAAATGCAATGACTTTCAGATCACATGAGCCAATATGTTATTTACAATAGAACATAGATAGATTTCAAATGTTGAAACTGAGACATTTTACATTTTTATCCACAAAATGAGCTTATTTCAAATTTTCTGGCTGCAACAGGTCTCAAAGAAGTTGGGACACAGGCAAAAAAAAGTGCTGAAAAAGCAATTAATATATAAGAGAATCATCTGAAAGAACATTTAGCAAGTAATTAAGTTAACTGGCATCAGGTGTGTAACATGATTGGCTATAAAAAAGATGTCTGAGAGAGGCTGAGTCTCTCAGAAGTAAAGATGGCCAGAGGCTCTCCAACCTGCGAAGGCTTGCATAAAAAAAACTGCAGAATACTTTAAAAACAATGTTCCTCAGCGTCAAATTGCAAAGGCTTTGAGGGTCTCATCATCGACAGTGCATAACATCATCATATGATTCAGAGAAACTGGAAAAATCTCTGTGTATAAGGGACAAGGCCGAAGACCTTAACTGGATGCCCGTGATCTTCGGGCTCTCAGACGCCACTGCATCATTCACTGGTATGATTCTGTCATTGACATTACTAAATGGGCCCAGGAATACTTCAAGAAACCACTATCTGTAAACACAGATGCCACCTAAATCTCTATCATGCAAAAAGGAAGCCATTGTTGAGAATGATCCAAGAAGCGCCGCCGTGTTCTGTGGGCCAAGGCTCATTTAAAATGGACTGTAGCAAAGTGGCAAAGTGTCCTGTGGTCAGACGAGTCCAAATTTGACATTCTTGTCGGAAATCATGGGCGCCGTGTCCTCCGAGCTAAAGAGGAGAAAGACCACCCCTCCTGTTATCAGCGTTCAGTTCAAAAGCCAGCATCTCTGATGGTATGGGGATGCATTAGTGCATATGGTGTGGGACACTTGCATGTTTTAAAAAGCACCATGAATGCTGAAAGGTATAATAAGGTTTTAGAGCAACATATGCTCCCCTCCAGACGACATCTATTCCAGGGAAGGCCTTGTGTATTTCAGCAGGACAAAGTAAAATCACATACTGCAGCAATTACAACAGCATGGCTTTGTAGTAGAAGAGACCGTGTGCTGAACTGGCCTGCCTGCAGTCCTGATCTTTCACCGATTGAGAACATTTGGCGCATAATTAAACGAAAATTCCATCAAAGGAGACCCAAAACTCTCCAGCAGCTGGAAGCCTGTATTAAACAAGAGTGGGATCAAATTCCAATGGCTGAACTCAAGAAACTTGTCTCCTCAATGCCCAGATGCCTCCACTCTGTGTTAAAAAGAAGAGGGGATGCCACACTATGGTAAACGGGCCCCTATTCCAACTTTTTTGAGACCTGTAGCAGCCATCAAATTTGAAATGAGCTCATTTTGTGGGTAAAATTGTAAAATTTCTCAGTTTCAACATTTGCTATTTTATCTCTGTTCCATTGTGAATAAAATACTGGCTGGTGTGATTTGAAAGTCATAGCGTTTTGATTTTATTCACAATTTACACTTTGTCCCAACTATTTCGGAATTAGGGTTGTATTTTAATTTCACTCTAACAATAAAAGGCAAATGCTCTGAAAGCAAAATAAATCAATCCAAGTGTTCATTGTCATTTCTACTTTGCACCTTTCTCACCTCCTAAGTTCTTTCTTTCCTGTTTCTGTTTTGGCCTTCACTTATAGCCTCTGCACACATTTTATTCTGAACCATATTTTGGGGTTAGAATAGTCTAAAAAGTATTTGCAAACAAAGGTATATTCACGCAACTTGTAAAACACAACGCTCAAATAAATGCAGAGTGATTTGTATCTGTAGTTGTGTATCTGTGTCTCTAACTTGTAACTCGTATATCGTTGGTACATCAACATGCCATTTTCTATGCAAATGTACTTTTGGATCTCCACCTATTTTTTGCAAATTCTTTTGAGACTGTTCTACCATGCGATTCCACTGAAAATCCACAAATGCAGAAAGAACAAGTCACCTCACTGCTGTTTCTTAGAACACAATTCACAAATAAATGCAGTGATTTGCATTTACAAATCTGTATACATATCTGTTCCTTTTATCTGTAACTTGTATTTCATCATTTGTTCATCAACTTGGCACTTTCCAGTGAAAATACAAAGTATTTGTGAATCTCCACCAATTTGAGTGGATTCTTTTGAAGAGTGTTCTACCGTGCTGTATTTCACAAAAAAACCCACAAAGTGGGGAGCACGTGACTTGTAAAATGTTGCCTAGCTTGCATTTTGTGTTACAATTTGTATCTGTAAAAAGAGTTTCTCTAATGAGCGAGCCCGAAATATCAAATTTATGAAAGAAGAGTAGTAATATTCGTTTATTCCAAGCCGAAGGCTCGGTAAACAAAAATTACCGCTCAAAGTTTCCTAAATTTGAAATCCTGGGGTCACGAATTTGAGATCCTATTTATCCCATAAATGTCAGCGTCGTACTATTTGAAAAATTGAAAAAAAAAAAAAAGGCGTTAGCTTCTAGTTGGCAGTCAACTCATGTTAATAGGATGAATTAGCTAGCTAGCATGCTAACACTTTTCACCATTAAATTGATATACTCAAGTTTCTACAGAAACAGCAACTCATATAACTTATTATTTAAATGAAAAAAGGGCTAGCAAGCTAGCCAGCAAATTATTCATGCCATTGGCTTAAATAAACCGCAAATTAGAAACAACCCCCAGTGATGGTTACCGATTCCCAGCAGGAAGATTAGTAACGTTACCGTGTTTGCCAATGAAAGGAGTCTTACCAATCATGACCTGCGAAAGCTGTATTACACGTGTAATACCAAACCTGTATCTCACAGGTTGTATCACGCCGATTTTTCATCATTTATGGGATAAATAGAGAGTATTATGGGCATTTTCTTTTCACACTGTATCAACCCGAAACCCCAGTACTGGTCGAGGGTTGATGCAGGATGTGATATGGAAATGCCAATATGATTTTCTATTTATGATACACTCATTTTGACCAAAATTAACAATGTATTTTATCCAAAGCAATGGCAATGGTCGCTGCCTCTGGTAAGGAGGACACACACAAGATCTTGCTTTCATGCTCTTTAATACAGCAAACCCAACAGCAAAGTTGTAAAAATCAGTCCAAACCGCACTTCATGGAAAAGTGAGTCAAGTACAAGGCTACAGCACTGGCATAAACACGCATGAAAAAGGACTTTTGATTTGTTTTTCTGTCCTCGGTCTCAATTGCAAATATACTCAAAAGGAAGAGGCCTCCTCTGGCCTCCCATCCTGCCAGTAGATGAAGAATTTAAAGTAATGCAAGTAACTGGATCATTTATTTGTTCGTAACTGCAATGTGATTACTTAAGTTATCAAAGTAATGTGTTACATTACAGCGTTACTGATAAATGTAATGTGATTTCAGTAATTAGTTACTTTATAATGCGTTACCCCCAACACTGGCCATATCTTTCCGCTGAAATGCGTTGGATGGGTTTGCAAAAATTCTGCCGATGATGTCACAGTCAATAAGCTTTGGTGCGACAAGACTCGCTCAGTGGCGCAAGAGAAACATAATTTTGAATCACTTGCTCTTTGTTATTATTTCTTTGCGGCTGGAGCAGTTATGACACAAGCCTTCCAGTATGTTACTAACTCAAATTCTTGAGATCTTTTTATACTTTCTTGTGTCATGAGCACTTTAACCAACCAAAAATAACAACCAGCTGAGCAAATTAGCCAGTGTTGCAACCCCAAAAGCTTTTCATCTAAATTAAAGTTTGTGACACAGACCTGACTAAAATAAAGTGGAGGTTAGCTTAACATTGCTTTCGTAAGTTACCTCTTGAGCTCTCCGTCTTCAGTTTAGTTTACCAGTGGATAACATCAATAAATTACGCATTTCCTCCATCTACTGAAAACCACTTGATGTACAAATTATAATCCACAAGTTGGAAATCGGACACTGACATACAGATCCAGATTTACAAATCATGTTACCAGACTCAAGTCGGGTGACATTTTATGAGTCACGTGCTCCTTGCTTTTGAGGAATTTCTGTGAAATACAGTGCGGTAGAACAGTCTCAAAAGAAACAAATTGACAGAGATTCACAAATACAGTGCTGTGAAAAAGTATTTGCCCCTTTCCTGATTTTTTTTTGCGTATTTGTCACACTTAAATGTTTCAGATCATCAAACAAATTTTAATATTAGGCAAAGATAACCTGAGTAAATACAAAATACAGTTTTTAAATGATGATTTCATTTATTGGGGGAAAAAAGCTATTCAAACCTACCTGGCCCTATGTGAAAAAGTAATTGCCCCCTAAACCTAATAACTGGTTGTGCCACCTTTGGGGATAACAACTGCAATCAAGCGTTTGCGATAACTGGCAATGAGTCTTTCACATCGCTGTGGAGGAATTTTGGCCCACTCCTCTTTGCAGAATTGTTTTAATTCAGCCACATTGGAGGGTTTTCGAGCATGAATGGCCTGTTTAAGGTCACACCACAGCATCCCAATCGGATTTAAGTCTGGGCTTTGACTAAGCCAAAACCTTCATTTTTTTTTTTAAGCCATTCAGAGGTGGACTTGCTGGGGTGTTTCGGATTATTGTCCTGCTGCATAACCCAAGTGCGCTTGAGCTTGAGGTGATGAACTCATGGTCAGATATTCTTCTTCAGATTTTCCTGGTAGAAAGCAGCATTCATGGTTCCATCAATTACGGCAAGTCATCCAGGTCTTGAAGCAACAAAGCAGCCCCAGACCATCACACTACCACCATCACCATGTTTGACTGTTGGTATGACGTTCTAAGCAATGATGTTTTACGCTAGATGTAATGGGACGCGCACCTTCCAAAAAATTCAATTTTTGTCTCGTCAGTCCACAGAATATTTTCCCAAAAGTCTTGAGAATCGCCAGGATGTTTTTTGGCAAAAGTGAGGCGAGCTTTTGTGTTCTTTTTGGTCAGCAGTGGTTGTTGCCTGGGAACTCTCCCATGGATGCCATTTTTGCCTTGTCTCTTTCTTATTGTTGAATCATGAGCACTGACTTTAACTGAGGCAAGCAGTTCTTTAGATGTTGTTCTGGGTTATTTTGTGACCTCCTGGATGAGTCGTCGATGCACTCTTGGAATAATTTTGGTAGGCCGGCCACTCTTAGGAAGGTTCACCACTGTTCCAAGTTTTCTCCATTTGTGGATAATGGCTCTCACCATGGTTCACTGGAGTCCCAAAGCCTTAGAAATGGCTTTGTAACCCTTTCCAGACTGATGTCAATGAATTTGTTTCTCATCTGTTCTTGAATTTCTCTACATCGTGGCATGATGTGTTGCTTTTTGAGATCTTTTAGCCTACTTCACTTTGTCAGACAGGTACTATTTAAGTGATTTCTTGATTCAACAGGTCAGGCAGGAATCAGGCCTGGGTGTGGCTAGTGAAATGGAACTTAAAAAATGTGGTTAATCACAGTTAATTCATGATTTAACGGGGGGGCAATTAGGGCCAGGTAGTTTTGGATAGCTTTTTTCCCTTAATAAATGAAATCATCATTTAAAAACTGCATTTTGTATTTACTTGGGTTATCTTTGTCTAATACTAAAATTTGTTTGATGTTCTGAATCATTTAAGTATGACAAATATGCAACAAAAAAAAAATCAGGAAAGGAACAAAAACATTTTCACAGCACAGTATATATCTGCTGAAAAATGCTAAGTTGATGTTCAAACGATGAAATATGAGTTACAAATTCGAGGCACAGGTACAAGTACAGATTCACAGGTACAAATCACTTATTGATGTATTTATTGGTGTACCATGTTTTACGAGACACGAGTCAGGTGACATTATACAAGCCATGTACTTCCAGCATTTGAGGATTTTCTGTGAAACAATGGGGTGGACCAGTCTCAAAGGAATCTGCATAAATAAGTAGAGATTCACAAAAAAGACTTCCCTTGAAAGATGCTTTGCTGACATACAAATGATGAAATGTAAGTTATGGATTTGAGGCACAAATACAGATTTAAAGACACAAATCACTCTGCATTTATTAGTTCATTGTGTTCTACGTGTCACAAATTAGTTAGATACAGATGCAGATCTACAAGTTACTTTACTTGACATTTATTTGTGAATACTTATGAGCAGTGACGTGCGGTCGGAGGTTAGTTTGGTGAGGCAGAATCCTTCCCTTTGTTTGATAAGCAATCAGGCGATTAACTAGTTTAGTAAGACTATTCGGCAGAATGACGGGCCAGTTTAAGTTTCCGCGGCGTTATTACTCAGTAGCCTATATCGAACCTGAAATGCTCACTAGATAGCAGATTGGCGCGTACTTGCTTCCAGGAAGCCGAAGCAATGTCATCAACAACTATTAAAACAGTTTGACTTATGCAGATTTCAATGCTTAATCAATATACAATGTATTCTCCTTTAAATACGCACTTTTACATCCAAACAAAAAAAAAAAAAAGCGGGCATTTATTTTCAGTCTTCTTTCATAATTCGTTTAACAAAATGTTTAAACGATATACAGAATTACCGAGAGCCGAGAATTTTTCCTAATTGACCCAGACAGCACGCATACGTCTCGCCAACGTCGGCACGATGAATAAAGTTGCATCGGTGAGACGTGTTATGGAGAGCGTTTGCTAATTGGGAATACGTCGCTGAGACATCGGCATTTGCCAAATTGCCAAATTGCCAAATGCCGATGTCTCGGCGACGTATTCCCCCCCCCATTTTCAGGAACAGAGGGAGAGACAGCGGCTGCAAAAACCTGTAACCAATAATATACAGTTACATTTGGAAAACCCAATGGTATGGCTATAAGGGTAGGGAGTAAGGAAACAAAATTGCCATTGGCAGTGTGTAAAAGAACACCTATAAGTTTATTGGGGAGGGATGCAGTTTTGGCTTTAGGTTTTAATTTGAATTGTGCAGAAGAAGAAATTGATTTAAGGGGGATGTATAGTATACAAATTAAAAAAAAAGTGAATTAGCAAATGTTTATTGGTTGGGGGATATAGTAGACCAAATTAAAGAGCGAGTTTGGAGTACCTGGGGAAAATACTGTATGTAGAGGCCCAAATACCCCAGACTACATGGCCAGAAACTGAATTGCATTGTACAATGATATTCAACCCCACTCCTGGCTGGCTCGCCAAATTTGTCATGGTTTTCATTCAGACATATTTTCATATTATGAGGTTCCCCCATCCTCAAGCAATTGGAGAGAGATAGATTCTTCAGACAATTAGGCTTTATTGAGGCATATTGATAATTATAAAGCAGAGCTCTTTTTGCGCAAGAAGAACTGACATTTTTCTTTTCAAGCCCAGTTTTTATACCTTCATCACAGGAAATATCTTCCAAATATGGTCTTTCCACCTTCTCATTCTCACGCTACAACAGGACAGGCAAACCAAAACACTGCCAACTTCCCTTGAGAACTTCAACCAAAAGATAAGCATGCACATCACTAAAAAGGAGCTGAAAATTACAGTCAAGAGAGGAAAAATACAGCCAAAGGTCTAGGATACACATGGATACATAAATGATTCAACTGACATACATAATCACAACTAATTATTTTACTGAACAAATATTGATCAAGCCTACAGAAATCAAATACATTATCTGATTATGTTTTCGAATCAACTAAACAGAAGCCTGCTTCCTAATCAAAGCTACAGAAGCCTGCTGCTTATGTGTGTGTGAGCTGCTTATGCATGTGTGAATTGAATTGCATGCATGTGTGTGTGACTGTGTGTGAACTGCTTGTATGTGTGTGTGTGTGTGTGTGTGTGTGTGTGCATATTTCTGTGTGCACTGCTCATGTGTGTGTGAACTGCTTGTATGTGTGTGTGTGTTATATTCTGTGTGTGTGTGTGCGTGTGTGTGTTACTGCTGCTTACATAATATGGTTATTGATTATGATTATTGATTATGGTTATTCAACATGGCAATTGATCTACTGATGCATATGATGAGAAATATTGAAATATAATCCTCACCACTGCATTCAAACGCTATGTCAGAGCAAGCAGAGGCCGAAGGTGTTTTTGAAAGTGTTTTTAATGCCGCAGCCCGTCCGCGACAGGAGCTGTCAAATGCACAGGGTTTAACGTTACTTTCTGAAACAAGACGACTCTTTCAGCTGTTACCCCAGGAGTGCGTTTCCCAAAAGCGTAGTTACTAACTAAGTTAGCAACTTGTATAGTTGGTCCATTCACAGTCAATGGGTCCAATTATGTAAGTTAGCATCAGTGATTTCGGGAAACGCATCCCACAACGGGAGATCAGTGTTCTGACACCATCCAGGGGCGCGTTTCCCAAAACGCAGTGTCTAGAGATACAGCAGTTTTTATTGGTATAGCAGTCGATTTCAAGGGATTAGGACAAGGATTAGGGATTATGGTTAGGGGTCAGGGTTAAGGTTAGGGTTAGTGTCAGGGTTAGGTTAGGGTGCCCAGGGTTTGAAATTGGGACTGTCGTACCTCTCTGCACTGGAAAACTGCCGTACCCGGAGCAACTGCCTTCCCAAAAGCGTAGTTCGCCCATTCACAGTCAATGGGCCCAACTATGAAAGTTAGCATCTGTGATTTCGGGAAACGCACCCGAGAATTAGTCGTAGGTCCTCAAGTGTGTCTGGAGACAACAAATACTCAATACGCTGTAAATTTCTACCACAATTCTCCAGTGAACAAAGCTGTCGTTCACCACAAATTCCTTGGTGATAAGCTCTTTCTATTTTATGGCATTTTCTAACAATTTTATCCACAACCGCAACCGCCATTTCTTCCGCTGACGATAGCTAACGCTGCACAACAATTCTGACTAGTCATAATGACGTTTGAGATAACTTTAATCTTCATTCTGCCAAGTCAAAACTGAATTACAGATATCTACATTTGTCAGTTAGGATGCGTGACGAGTCGAGTGTCGCTTTCAGTGACGTCCCTGCTGATATCTGTAATTCAGTTGTGACAAGACAAAACTGAATTACAGATATCTGCATTTGTCAGTTAGGATGCGTGACGAGTCAAGTGTCGCTTTCAGTGAAGTCCCTGCTGATATCTGTAATTCAGTTGTGACTAGTCAAAACTGAATAACAGATATCTCTAACTATAGTTTTCACAAGTCAAAATGACGTTATAGATATTGAATGAAAATTCTGACTAGTCACAATGTAATTATGACGAGTCAAAATGATGTTGTTCGCGATTAAATATTAAAACGGCTTGGCCATAGTACACAGTACAATCACGCAGCAGGGCGGAGGCGGACCAGACACACATCTGCATACCGCCAAAGTTTGAGGGATCGAAATGCTGGTTCATTTCATTTTGATTAGGCGGGGGTGGTAGACGAGACATTTCCTTATCATTTTGTGGCCCGGGGGTGGAATTTGTTAAAATTTGTTGATTCATAATACATTATTACCAGGGGTGCTCAGACATTTTTAAAAATAAGGAAATTCTACATGGTAGGAAATAAAAATAAGGAAGTATTGACATCACATCATATTGACAACAATTTACAATACATCACCATTTTGGAATTTTTTTTTTTTAAATCCAATTAATATTTCATTCACATTCATCCAGTCATCATAAACAAAGAAAACGAACAATATTGAATGTTCATACATTAATGTTCATACATGCATCAATGTAACACAAAATCAATTGTATACAAGTCTATGCAGTCGAAACCACATCAACTGTGACAGACAGTCCTGACATCATTGTAATAAGGGCATCTACAACTCATCATCATCATCAGCTGCAACTTCCTGTACTGCCAAACGACGTAGATTATGTCGACGATCTGGAAAGATATCCATAATCTCATCCACAAGCAAGACAGCCACATAAAAGCAATGCTCCAAATTGCCACGGAAAACAATGGAGCCTTACTACCTACCTAGCTACGTTAAGCTGCTTTTCCACCGAACGTGAAATGAATTTTTCGCGCGACAGACTGTATTAAAAAACAACGCAAAGACGCAAATACACGCGAACTCGGGTGTATTCGCATCTGTGCATTGACTTTGAATTTAATGTATTTCACGTTCGATGGAAAAGCAGCTTAGACTAATTGTAGACTTCGGCACAATGTCGTAACTTTACAGCAACTTGTCAGATAAGATCTTGTTATGACTTGAAAATCACAACAAAGAAAACCAGCAATGACAACTTAAACAAATTTATTCTTCACTGATTAAAAAAACTTCTACAAATAATCCACTGTTTAATCTTATAATAACACTCTAATGCCACTAACTGTGTTGCCAAAACAAAAACTCTGCTTCCACTGACCAAAATCACAGCATTTACATAGAATAGTAACATTCTGGAAAGATCTACAGGATTCCTAGGTAGTCCCGCCCCCCCCAGGCAGGAAGATGCCAGAAGCTTCTAGAAAGCACTAGTCTATTTCTTCACAAAGAAGTGGTATTGCATCAGATCATAATTCTCTACAGTCATACCACCAGAGGGTGCCAAATGAAAACCAAAATAAACAAATCGCTGACCAGTCATAATGGGCATTTAAATAGTGTCTAACAAATCTCCATTTACAAATGATATACAATGCTGTACACAAAATACTCATACATAACACCTCCCCTCTTTAAGAAAAGAAAGGTTTGCTAAAAGCTTTCTTTTGTTAAAATTAACACAGCTTTATAATCAGTATAATCTTGAACTTTACACAAAAAGTATCATTGATCATTATAACAATCATATACATAACAACCAGTGCAATTTTCACAATCAAATAGAAAAGTAAAATTTACATTTTTCACAATCAAATAGAGAAGTAAAATTTACAAGCGTGAAAGTGTTATTCCAGATGCACTATCTTTTCCCCTGATGTGAGAAATATCTAAATCATACTCTTGCAAAAGTAAACTCCATCTCAATTATCTTTGATTCTTGTTTTTTATCTTATGCAAGAATGTGAGGGGATTGTGATCACTGAAGACCTTGATGGAAGTAGCTGAACAAGTCAAATAGACTTCAAAATGTTGTAAAGCCAAAACAAGTGCCATACATTCCTTTTCAATTGTTGAATAGTTCTTCTGATGTTTATCAAACTTTTTGGAAAAGTAACAAACAGGATGATCTACTCCATCAGTGTCTTCTTGCAGTGAAACTGCGCCTGCACCAATATCACTGGCATCAACAGCCAACTTGAACTCCTTTTAGAAATGAGGAGATAAGAGAACTGGTGCATTTTTGAGGGTAGCTTTCAGTTGGTCAAATGAATTTTGACATTTTTCATCCCAAACAAATTTTGCATTTTTCTTCAGTAAATTTGTCAAAGGTTCAGAAATGGTAGAGAAATTTTTACAGAATTTTCTGTAGTAGCCAGCCATCCCTAGAAATCTCATTAGTTGTCTTTTAGTTGTAGGCTCAGGAAATTCAGAGATAACTTTTACTTTTGCATCAATTGGTTTGACTTGACCCTGTCCTACAATATGACCTAAGTGAACAACTGTAGCTTTACAAAAGTCACTTTTAACAAGGTTGATAGTCAGCTTGGCATCACTCACTCTCTGAGAGAAGTTTCTGATGTAGGTGAGGTGCTCTTGGAAGCTGTCACTGGTGATGATAATGTCATCAATATAGGCTCACATCCTGGTAGTCCAGCAATCACTCTGTTTACCAGACATTGGAAGGTGGCCGGAGAATTTTTCATTCCAAAGGGCATGACCTTGTATTGGTATAATCCATCTGGTGTGATGAAGGCAGAGATCTCCTTTGCACTGTCTGTTAGAGGGATCTGCCAGAAGCCCTTGAGGAGATCAAATTTGGTTACATACTTTGACTGTCCAACTTTGTCAATGCAGTCATAGGATATGAATAGGATATGAGTCCGTTTTTGATAGAGCGTTCGCTTTCCTGTAGTCCGTCACCATTCTATATGTTCCATTGGGTTTCGGAACTAGGATGCATGGAGAACTCCAGTCACTGTTACTTGGTTCAACAAAGTCATTTTCAAGCAGGTATTTGACTTCGTGTTTAAGGTATTTCTGCTTCTCTGGATTCATTCTGTAAGGATGCTGTTTTACAGGCTTGGCATTATCTTGTAGGATGACATCATGGTAAACCATATCAGTCCTTGATGGAACGTCAGGGAATATGTGACTATATTCAATTATGAGCTGCTTTAGCTGTTGTTGTTGAAAAGGGTCCAGGTGAGACAACTTGCTGTCAATATTTTGAAGAATGTCTGAATTTTTAAGTTTGGCTGGACCAGGTTCATTTTCCAAGGGGCAGTCACAATCTTCTTCAGAATTTTCCAGTTCAATTGTATTTACCACGTTGACTGGCTTTTGCTGAGGGTCTCTGTCAATGTATTCTTTCAGCATGTTGATGTGACACATTTGTGTTTGTTTCCTCCTTCCAGGGGTTAAAATGACGTAATTTAGATCACTGACCTTTTTGAGGACAGTGTAAGGGCCGAAATGTCAGGCTCTTAGAGGGTTCCCAGGAACTGGCAAAAGCGCTAGGCCTTTGTCACCAGTTTTAAAACTTCTATCTTGGGAATGAAGGTCTTATCTGGCTTTCATTTTGCCCTGAGCTTCTTTGAGATTAGACTTAGCAAAGTCACAAGCCTTAGAGAGACGATTACGGAAGTCAGAGACATACTGAAGCAAGTTCATTGGGACATCATTTTCGGCCAGAAACTTTTCCTTCAGAAGCTTCAGAGGTTCACGGACTGTATGCCCAAAAACAAGCTCAAAAGGATTGAACCCAAGAGATTCCTGAACAGCTTCAAGGGCAGCAAACAGAAGAAGATGGACACCTTCATCCCAGTCTTTCTCTGTGTCAAGGCAGTAGGTCCTTATCATGTTCTTCAGGGTTTGATGGAACGTCTCCAAAGCACCTTGACTCTCAGGATGGTAAGCTGATGATCTGTACTGTTTAATACCAAGCTCATGCATAACTTGTTAAAATATGCCAGACATGAAATTTGACCCTTGATCAGACTGAATAGACTTAGGAAGACCAACAAAGCAGAAAAACTTGGTAAGAGCCTTGATGATAGTCTTCGCCTTGATATTACGAAGTGAATTGCCTCAGGAAACCGGATGGAAGCACACATGATAGTCAGTAGGTACTCACAACCAGATCTAGTCTTCGGCAATGGTCCAACACAGTCAATGATGATTCGACTGAAAGGTTCTTCATAAGCGGGAATGGGCTTAAGTCGAGCCTTTGGAATATTCTGGTTTGGCTTCCCAACCATTTGACAAGTATGACAGGATTTGCAGTACTCCTGTACATCGGACCTCATGGAAGGCCAGAAGAAATTATTCCTGACACGTTGAAGGGTCTTCTTGATACCCAAATGACCTGACATACGATTGTCAATCAATCAATCAATCAATCAATTTCATTTCTATAGCACATTTACAGACGGCTGAGCCGCACCAAAGTGTTTCACAAGAAAGTGCTTAAGTGCAAAAAAAAAAAACACAGGAAATACCTAAGGCAAAAGGAGAAAAAGATTAAAAGACATTGACTATAAGAGATAAGATAATGCAATTAATAATCAAATAAAAAGAAAAAAGAAAAGATAATTTAAAAGGTAACTGTGGAATTACCAAGGGGACACTATTCACTGGCACTTGAAGAAGGAGGCACTAATCAAAGGCAAGTGAAAAGAGGTGGGTCTTTAAATGGGACTTAAAAATATTCAGAGTCTGAGCTGCACGGATGTGGAGGGGGAGGCAGTTCCAGAGTCTGGGGACGGCTACTGCAAAGGCTCTGTCCTCCCTGGTTTTTAGCCTGGACCTGGGCACTTCAAACAGCAGTTAGTCAGCTGACCGTAGTGCTCTGGAGGGGGTGTGGTGGCGTAAAAGATCAGACAGGTACGTGGGAGCCAGACCATGGAGGGATTTATAAACAGACAGTAGAAGTTTAAAATCAATGCGATAACGGATGGGGAGCCAGTGGAGTGATGCGAGGACCGGGGTGATGTGTTTGTGCTTTTTTGTGCAAGTGAGGAGTCGGGCGGATGAGTTCTGAGCCAAGTGCAGGCGGCGAAGCTGTGATTGGTCAATGCCGGTGTATAGAGCGTTGCAATAATCCAGTGGTGATGTTATGAAGGCATGGATAACTCTCTCTAGATCACTCTGAGGCAGGTAGGCTTTGGTCTTAGCTAGGGCTCTCAGGTGGAAAAAGCTTTTCCTATCTACTGCACTGACCTGCTGCTCGAACTTGAAGGCACTGTCAAAAATCACACCAAGATTCCTGACAGTAGACCGGATGTTAAGAGGCGAGAGGGCCTAGGGCATTGGTGGAAAAGGCCGGAGAGGTTTTGCCAAATACAATGATCTCCGTCTTGTTCTCATTGAGGTTGAGGAAGTTAGCACCCATCCATGCTTTGATGTCGGCCAGACAGTCAAGCAATGGGTGGAGTGCAGCCTGTCCACCAACCTTTAGGGGGAGATACAGCTGGATATCATCGGCAAGAGATGTTATGATTGACCAGGATTTCCCCAAGGGGTAAGATGTACAGCAGGAAAAGGATGGGACCTAGTATAGAGCCTTGAGGGACCCCGCAAGTGAGGGGGGGCAACAGAAGAGAAGAAATCCCCAATCTGGACAGAGAAGCTCCTGTTGGCCAGGTAGGACTGAAAGAACTTCAGGGCTGTGCCTTTGATGCCAACGTGATGCTCGAGGCGAGACAACAGGATCCTGTGATCCACTGTATCAAAGGCTGCTGTAAGATCTAAAAGCACCAGGATCACAGGGCTACCTGAGTCAGCGGCTAGGAGCACGTCATTTAGCACTCTCAGGAGAGCAGTCTCCGTGCTATGGGCTGTTCTAAAGCCGGACTGGAATTTCTCATAAATGTTGTTGTTGGTTAAAAAAGATTGCAGCTGAACATAAACCTCACGCTCAAGGACTTTTGACAGAAAGGATAGTTTGGAGATAGGCCTGAAGTTTGCGAGAACAGCGGGGTCAAGGTTTGGCTTCTTTAATAATGGCTGCACCACAGCATGCTTGAAGGCAGCCGGGACGCAACCAGAGGAAAGGATGATGTTGATCAATAGTAGAAGGAAGGGGGCAACCGTGTCGAGAACTATAGCATCCTTGAGTAGCCAGGGGGTAGACAGTCGGAGGGGCAGCTGGAAGGCTGCAGATGTCTGACTGCATCTGAGAGGGATGATAGGGTAATGGGCTCAAACTGCTCGAGGACAGCTAGCTGGGGAAGCGGGGGGAGGGGTAGGGAGTGGGGTAGCAGAAGTATCAGAAGGCCTGAGTGATGCAATCTTATCGATAAAAAATTTTTGAAAGCTTTCACAGAGGGCGGGTGAAGGCACAACCGGGGATTCGTTACGGGGGTTTATGAGAGAATTTAGCGTCTTGAACAGCACCTGGGGTTTGTGATTGTTTCTGAAAACCAGGGTGGAAATGTACTGTGATTTGGCTGTTTTAACCGATCGTTGATAATCCGCTAAGCAACCTCAGAGGATTTGGAGAGACACGTGGAGGTGGTCCTTCTGCCATTTGCGCTCAGCCCGCCTACATGTATGTCTGAGGTCGCGTGTTGCATCGTTGTGCTAAGGTGTTAACTGTGCTTTAGTGCGTTTGGGCTTGAAAGGGGCAACGGAGTCCAGAATGCCAGCGCAAGCTGATGAGAACATCGAAAGAAGCTCATCAGCATAGTACTCAGAGCTAATGCCCAGTAACGGCCTACACAAGGGGGAGTCATTGAAAGCTGCTGAAAATTGCCCAGCAGACGAGGAGTTAATTAAGTGCGAGACCCGCTTGGAGACACTAGGGGTACTACCTGAGCATGGGACTGACATAGAGAACAGAATTGGGGAGTGATCAGAGAAAGACATGGCACAGATTTCATTAACAGAGACAGAAACACCATAGGATAACACGAGATCTAATGTGTGACCCTAATGTGTGATTGTCATGGGCCAGACTAAGAGTTTCTTGACGATAAGACTTTGGAAGAACAATTTGATGGGTGATCATCCACTCTTCATCTGCAGAAACATCAGGTGGACGCCACTTTCTCATAAGCACACCATTTTGTAGTAAAAACAGAGAGGAACTTGAATAGCCTCTTGTTCACTTGCAGCCTGTGGTAGAAGATGCGCTAGATCACGAGCTTGTTTTTGCTCCTGAATAAGTTGTTTCCGAGACAGAACGTCATTAGAATGACCTGACAAGGACAAGTCCGAAGATTTCCCAGACATCTCAGGACTGGAAGGTTCCTGATGAAAAGACTGCCCAATGAAGGTGTCAGCCAGGTTGAAGTCCAGGTCAGCATCATCTTGAATAGCCTTTTTGGCCATAGAACGAGTAACTGCACATGAAGGTGTTGGTTAATTAATAAAAACCAAGAACGTTGTCCCGATGAAGAAGCAGACTCCGATGTTCGTAGCAAAAGCAGGAAAAAGTTTATTACACAGCCGGCCGTGGGGGCAACAGCGTGATGCAAAGTTCTGAAATTCCTTAATTTCATAAGAAACTTTATACATGTTAAAGTACAGATATTTGCATATGATTTCTTTAATGTTATCAGAAGTTGTTGCTGATTGGTTCTAGGGTTTACACATTGATAAAAAGGAATACTCTACAATTGGGCCTCTCCTGAACCACTCCACTTAATTGGTTCAATAGATTCCCAACCCTCGGAAGTGAGCTCCATATGTGGGCACACGGAACCTCCAACTAAGAGGTGCTAGTGCGTATCATGTCCTGTCGGAACTGAAGACAAACGGAGATCCCAGCTGGAAGTCGCAAATAGGTGATATGTCCTGTCGGACCCGACGGCTTCTCTTTATCTCCTAATACACATTCATCACCCATTGATCAAACCGTCTGGCTCACCTCATATTGCTAACACCCAAAAATCCTGTTTCCCAACAAAGGATAGAGGTCTGGAATGTCCTCCTCTATAGATTCAGATTCTTGATCAAAGGAGTGTCAGTTACAACAGGGTAGGGCACAACCTTATCCCCAGCAAGATCATTACCAAGAAGCAAATGAAAACCTTTGAAAGGAAGAGAAGACCTAACACCAACAGTAACAGGCCCAGAGATCAAGTCTGATTTAAGACGAACATTATGGAGAGGTACACTTGTAAAACTACATTCTACTCCTTGAATAAGGACATTAGCCTGAGTAGATGATTTGTCCGAAAAAGGCAGAATATCTGCAAGAATAAAAGATTGGGAAGACCCAGTATCCCTTAGAATTCGAACAGGAGCAGATGAGGAAAAATCATGCGAAAGTGAGACAAAACCATCATTGATGAATAGCTAAAAACCCTCCATAACAGAATCAGACACAGAAGGTAGAAGATCAGGTGAACTGACCTTTGATACAAGAGATTCACTCCTAGTGAAAGCAGTTGGCTTGGTTTCTTCTCGTTGTTGTTTTTTCTTGAGAGCAGAACACTCAGAAATAAGGTGACCTTGCTTTTTGCAGTATTTGCAAGACACAGAAGGTAAAGAATCAGAGGATTGCTTCTCACTGGAAGGTTTCCTCTCAGAAGTGGCCTTAGAATCACTAGAAGTGGTATTAGAAGAAGTCTTGGACTGAGACTTGCCTTGAAATTTAGAAAAAGTGGATTTTGGACAAAAGAAGACTTATGAGTCAACGCATAAATATCAGCCAGGGTGGAAACATCTTGCGAAGTATTGGCTTGTTTCTCCTCAAGGAAAGTCTTGATATCAGGCTGGATACACCTTTTGAATTCCTCAACCAGAATAAGTTGCCTCATTCTGTCAAAATCTTTCTCAACTTTCATGGAATTACACCACTGATCAAACAACTGTTCCTTCAACCTGCCAAATTCAACATGAGTTTGACTGGCTTCCTTGTGAGAATTCCTAAATTTTTGCCTGTAAGCCTCGGGGACCAATTCATAACCCTTCAGAATGGCAGATTTGACAAAATCATAATCAGAACACTGTTGGACAGATAACTGGTTATAGATTTTCCTAGCTTTACCAGTAAGAACGCTTTGTAACATCATTGTCCAATGCTCTTTTGGCCACTTCAAATTTTCAGCAATTTTTTCAGACTGGGTGAAGTATTGGTCTACATCATTTTCTAGGAGGGGAGGAACAAGTCTGATGTGTTTAACCACAGCAAAATGATCAGAAAGTCCAAAAGATTTTGGTACAGTACCTGCTTCTGTTTTCTTCATTTCCAATTCGTACTGCATCCTTTTTTCTTCTAGTTCTAGTTGTTTCACTAACCTTTTTTCTTCCAGTTCTTTCTCCCTCTCCAACCTTCTTTCTTCCAGTTCTCTCTCCTTCTCCAACCTTCTTTCTTCCAGTTCTAGTTGTTTTTGGTGTAGCTGAATCTCAAGTCTCTGCAGCTCTGTTGCAGACACTTCCACATCTTTAATCAATTCTGCTGCTTCTTCCCCAAAGATATCTTCATCGATGAAATGTTGCACCAAAATGTTGAATATTTCTTGTTTCTTCATTGATGATTTCACATCAGATAATCCAAGGGTTGAGGCTATTTGTAGCAAGTCCTTCTTCTTTGCCAGCAAAATTGATTCCTGGGTTGGAGTTTTCAAAAAATTTTCAACATCAAAAGTCATGATTGCTGGTTTTTCAAATAGTCACAAGATTTAAAAATGATAGATTAGCTTAAGGGGAGGAGAAACCCAAAAAATTATGGTTTTTCACAATTTTTATCAAAATTTTAATTTTGGTCTTAATTAAAAGTTTAATCATTCATAATTAAGAGCAGGTGGATGCGTCGTGCGTTAGGGGGCAGAGAAGGCCAACCTAGACTCTGAAAAAGCCAAAAGAAAGAGCAAATCACTTCAATCTGCTCAAGAACAGGACAATCAGAGGGAGCAGGAGGGAGAAGTTTATGCTTCAGGGGCATTTTAATGTTCTAAGTTGACTGTTACAATGATTTGTAGGTGTACTTTGACTTTAACCTGGATTTTCTCAAAACCTGATTTTTGCCCTGATTGCTATCATTTAAGGCACTATATCTCACTTATTTGTGGAGCTTTTCTCATGAAATTTTGACAGAAGTCTGTGTACATTTCAGGAAGTCTACTGAACTAAAAGTTTTGGTTTAGCATTTTGGGTCTGTGAGTTATGGTGATTTATATTTCATATCGAGGGGGCGAAAAATGGCAAAATCCTCTTTTACCCCACTAAATCTCTAGTATTAGGTGTAAATGCTTTATTCTAGTTCAGAAGAAGGTGTAAACATAACTAAATCTAATAAAAAAACCTGATTCAAATATCTTGCTTCAGTCCTGAGATATAATGCAAAGAAATAATGGTGAAATCTGGGTGGCGGCCATCTTGAATCACATGACCTAATTATGCAAATGAGGTCAAATTCATATTTCAGGTCATATACTGTCAATACACCAAGTATGAATGATTTCTATCCAAAAATGACAATTTTTTTCCAAAAGGTTTCTCCTCCCCTTATATCTTTGGTGAATCCAATCGTTGATCCAATGAATGGTTTATCTCGGTGGATCCTCCAATTTGTTATGACTTGAAAATAACAACAAAGAAAACCAGCAATGACAACTTTAACAAATTTATTCTTCATTGATTAAAAAAAACTTCTACAAATAATCCACTGTTTAATCTTATAATAACACTCTAATGCCACTATGTAACTCTGTTGCCCAAACAAAAACTCTGCTTCCAATGACCAAAATCACAGCATTCATATAGACTAGCAACATTCTGGAAAGATCTACAGGATTCCTGGGTAATCCCGTCCCCTCCAGGCAGGAAGATGCCAGAAGCTTCTAGAGAGCACTAGTCTATTTCTTCACAAAGAAGTGGTATTGCATCAGATCATGTTTTTCTACAATCATACCACCAGAGGGTGCCAGATGATAACCAAAATAAACAAATCGCTGACCAGTCATAATGGGCACTTAAATAGTGTCTAACAAATCTCCATTTACAAATGATATACAGTGCTGGACACAAAATACTCATACATAACAATCTAAAATGTTCGCTGATTTGCTGTTATTTAGTATTTGCAGGACAGCACCAAAAAAGCACACACTATTTGCGGTTCACATTTTAAATGATCAGCTACAAATTCTGAATGGATAGGAAACCTTCAACCAGTTGAAATGTGTTGGGCGCAGTGTTCGGGGGCTGCATCTGTGGTTCTAAGAGTGATGCAAGGGAGAATCGATGATAAGGCTCAACATCTGCACGAAATAAAAATGGGTTCTACACTATACATCAACTTACTTTTCAGCGTCTCGCATACCGAGAGTTTCCCTGCAGCTTCGCAATAACTCTGCCCCCCGCCCGACGTGATCGGTGCTCATTGCTCGCAATCACCAACAAAAGGCTGTCTGATTGGCGACGAGTTTAAGTTTGAACAAAAGCACATATTGGCTCAATCAACCGAACTTATGGGAAATGTAGTTTTTTACATACCCGAAATGACTTTTTATTTGTGCCAGATTTGTTCTTACGGAGGAAAATTAAAAAAATACGGAAATCCGTAACATTACGGACTCTGAGCACCCAAGTCGCAGGGGTGGAGGAATAACGCGTAAATCTCTCAATTTGCAAATTGCGGGTTTTTTCGCTTGCTTGCAGATCCGTGGGTTTTGCTATTCAAATGCGGGTCGGACCCGCCAGATGCGGGTCACTTGGGAGCTAAGCATCTGGTGTAATCCCGGTGTAGTGTGTGCTGCTACGTTTGCATCACAGAACAGAATGAGGACAACACACGAACAGCCGACGGCACAATAATCGTTTTATGTCAGTTATCTTGTTTTTATTATCGTGGAAGCCAAAATCAAAATTGAAACTAGGCCTACGCTGTCAGCGGCCGACAGCAAGGGGTATATCCCCCAAATTCCCCAATCCTTGAAGCCCCCTTTATTAGATTCCCCTTTACTAGACCTACAATATGAGGCAAATTTGAGGTCTGTGTAAGTTATTGTTCCAGAGATATGGTTAAAAAACTGATTTTTTCCAATATATAGCGCCACCTGGTGGCGAACCCAGGAGTGTATACTTGCCCAAAATCTAATCAGTTCATCCTCTCTACCATATCTATCCATATGCTGAAAATGAGAAGCCAATGTAAAGTATTTTGTGAGTTATCGGGCTAACGGCTAAAATCTGCGGATGCGGCGGCGGCGGGTGGGGCGAAACCATGATATCCCCGAAACTCGTATTTCTGGGATATAATTAAATGTAAATTAATCGCCCAGCGCCAGAAGAATCCGTAAAATTATAACGTGCAAATCACAGTGTCTGTCAGAAACACTATAATCTGATCGGCACTGAACTCCTGGGGGTTACTTGACCCCCGTTTTTGGTGTCCATTTAACCTCTTCCAACTCGCTTCCTATTTGTAAGAAGTCGTTACACATAACGATTCATTTCTATCAAGTTAGTGCTGCGTTTATACTAACACATGTTATATTGTTCGCATGTTAGTGATCTTGACAGACTGTCAAAAAACGTACATACCGCCATTACTGCCTCCTTCCACAAGAGATGATGGGTGCATCTCAAAGAGTGCATCTCAAAACGTAGGCTGCAGACTTCGAAGGCTGCATTTTTAGGGGTCGTCACTTAATTTCACCTGCCAAACTCACATGACATCATTTCATCTCTGTTAAACAGCTTTGGTTTAAGCAAGTCATCTATGGTTTCCCTAACCCTAACCTTGACTCTAACCTCTAACCCTAAACTTAGCTCCAAACCTAACCCTAAATCTAACCTTATCCCTAATCCTAGAAGTCAGTTTGACAGATGGATATAAGTGACGACCCCTAATGACTGCTCCTAACTATAGGATGGGTTAAATGCAGAGAACAAATTACCCCATGGGGTTCAATAAACTGTATCTTATCTTAAAAATGCAGCCTTTCGTAGGATGCAGCCTACGCTTTCAGATGCACACTTTGAGACCCAATGACTTTAGACAGAAAGACATGGGGTGATTTCCTGGAAATGCAGATGTCACGTGGCCTCCAAATTGTTGTCTTTTAAGCCTGACTACTGATTTGCAGAGACATGACTCACTAACTTCAGTATATTTGAATGAAAACACTATTGTGCATACATTATGAAGCAGTCACTGACTGTTGTGGAAAAAAGCCCAAGGCCATCACCCTGATATGTTGGACGGACACACTAGCGTGCGCAAGAGGAATGTCTAGGGATAGTTTCTAGGCAATAGGTGCTGTGTTTCTGTGTGTCTGAATAGCTTTGTAACCAATTTAAAGGGTAAGCAAATAGTTATTGCAGTTCGGACTAAATTGATGAAAATATCCAGCCAAGTTCATTGCTACCTGAGGATTGTGACGTTTGCACCTATATATCGTTCTCCATAATGGTGTCTTAACAGATGCAAAAGTTATGCCATGTGTACTAATGCACCACCATATTACCAATGGATGCTGGCTTTTGAATCGTTTACTAAAAACAAGCCGGATGGCCCCCTCTCCTCTTTAGCCCAGAGGATGTAGCATCTCCAAAAAGAATTTCACATTTGATTAGTCAAACCACAGGGCAGTTTTTCACTTCGCCTGAGTACATTTTTATTGAGCTTGGGCCCAGAGAAGAAGGCAGTGCCACTGGATCTTGTTTATATATGGTTTATTCTCTACATGGGAGAGTTTTCACTTGCATTTGTGGATGCAGTGACTAACTGTGCTTACTGATAATGGTGTTCTTGAGCCCATACAGTGATTTCCACTACAGAATTCTGTCTGTTTTTAATGGAGTGCTGCCTGAGGACCTGAAAATCACAGGCATTCAAAATTGGATTTTGGCCTTGTCTCATGCATACATAGATTTTTCAAGATTCTCGGAATCTTTTAATGATATTATATACCATAGAGGATAGAGGGCCCTATCTTACGCCAGAGTCCCTAAACCCGTTATTTGGGGATTTAGCATTGCGTAAGAGGCGTTCTCCCGCGAAAGTTGCTATCTTGCGCACCTGCCTATATCCCTAAAACACGAGCGCTACCCGTTACATTATGCATAGGTGTGGTTTGGGCGTTACGCCAGTTAAACCAATCAGTGTGCAAGGTGCCACTGCCTTTCGGAGAAGGCTGCGCTATCCCAAATCTTCAAACCGAAATCCGTGATGGAGAGAGGAAGGTCGCCACGTTTCTCCGTTGACGAAGTTAAATTGCCCGTGCATGAGGGCAAATCCAGTCAGGGGAGGATCTGATTTTGTTAAGTTAATCATGAATTGTAGTATTATTATTATTATTATTATTATTATTTGACATTGACATATTGTTTAATGTTTAGTATGTAGTAAAAAAAAAAAATCAAGCCTACCCCTTTTGTGATGGAAACTTCAAAAAAAAAAAAAAAAAAAAAAAAAAAAAGCGTTTTAGCCATGCACTTCCAACTCCCTCTCCCATCTGAAATGAAGCATAGAACAAAATCCCATTTTAGAAAAATAAAATTAGGTATATGCACTGGCACTCAGCGACGTAACTCTTTTTTTTCCCCAGCGAGAGCGACATTTCAGAACTCTTCAGCGAATGAAGGTAATTCTGGTGACAAGCACGTGGTTTCGTCTGTTTACATTTTCCAATCGGACAGCTGTCTATTTTTTACAGCAAGTTGCGTGACCGTGCTGCAAAAACAGGTGCACATACTTGTCGCCGAAATTACCTTCATTCGCAAGACAGTTCTGAAATGCCGCTCTCGCTGGAAAAAAAAATTCCGTTGCTGAGTGCCAGTGCATAGCGCTCTTGTGAAAGCCCAAATGCGGGTAGCGGGTGGTTTTAGGACCCGCTATACGCTTTCCCTAACGTGTGTGGTCAAGATAGCAGTTGTAGTGAAAGCGCATAAACACGCCCACGGGCACACCTCCAGGCGCAAATAAAGGATTCGGCATAATGCATAGCGGGCAGTGTGGCCGCAAGATATCATTTAGGGATAGTGGAAGCTGCTAAATGCGTAATTCACGGGTTGCGGGTAGTGGCAACGGGTAAGGCAGTGTGAAAGATAGAGCCCAAAATCTCCAAATTCTCCGGAATTTGAAGATGAAAACATTATTCTTAAATTGTTGAACTGTTTCCCCATGGAGTCTTCCATAGAGTGCTTAAGCCCTCACCATATTTACTTATGAAGTACTTTTTATATCCAATCATGTTACTGACCTGTTGCTAAATAATCTAAATAGCTGTGAAATGTTCCGCTAGTTGTCTTTTTTAGCATCATGCTACTTTCCCAGGCTTTCATTGTCCCGTCCCAACTTTTTTGGAGCACGTTGCAGTCATCAAATTCAGAATGAGCAGATACAGCGCCCTTCATAATTATTGGCACCCCTGGTTAAGATGTGTTAAAAGCCTTAAAATAAATTCAATTTTTATTGCAGAAGCATACTCTCACACTGAAAATTGTAGAAAAATGTAACCTTCAACCCAAGTGAATTTTAAGGGAAAAAAAAATCCCTGACTAAGAAATAATTATTTTTCATAAAATCACCTTTTCCACAATTATTGGCACCCCTAACAATTCCTAGGAAATAAATGTAATTGAAGTATTTCTGTCATTTCTACAGTAGTTTACAAAGTTGATCAGAGTATCTAGGAACATTTAATTAGTAATTCATCTCTTCCTGTTTCCCTGGGGTATAAATATGACGTGACACAGAGGCCATTTCTCTTATCCACTCTTCAACATGGGAAAGACAAAGGAACACACCATTCAAGTAAGGCAGATGTGTGTTGACCTTCACAAGTCAGGCAATGGCTACAAGAAAATAGCCACTCGCCTGCATCTGCCCATATCTACTGTCAGAGGAATCATTAAGAAGTTTAGAACAACTGGAACAGTGGTAAACAAGCCTGGACGAGGACGCAAGGTTATTTTGCCACCATGCACAGTGAGGAGGAAGGTAAGAGAAATGACAAGTTCTCCAAAGCTCACTGTTAAAGAATTGCAACAAATGGTAGCATCTTGGGGTCACAAAGTCTCCAAAACAACCATCAGGCGCTATCTACATGCCAACAAGCTGTTTGGGAGGCATGCACGGAAAAAACCTTTTCTCACTCACAATCATAAACGCAAACGTCTGGAGTTAAGCTAAGCGGTACTGGGACTTCAACTGGGACCGTGTGCTTTGGTCAGATGAGACCAAGACAGAGCTTTTTGGCAACAAACACTCTAAGTGGGTCTGGCGGAACACAAAAGATGAGTATGCAGAAAAGCACCTCATGCCCACTGTGAAGTATGGGGGAGGATCGGTGATGCTGTGGGCCTGTTTCTCTTCCAGAGGCCCTGGGAACCTTGTTAGGGTGCATGGCATCATGAACGCTTTGAATACCAGGACATTTTAAATCAAAATCTGGTGGCCTCTGCCCGAAAGCTGAAGATGGGTCGTCACTGGGTCTTTCAGCAAGATAATGACCCTAAACATGTGGCCAAATCTACACAGAAATGGTTCACCAGACACAGAATCAAGCTCCTCCCATGGCCATCTCAGTCCCCAGACCTCAACCCCATTGAAAACCTGTGGAGTGAGCTGAAGAGGAGAGTGCAGAGGAGAGGACCCAGGTCGCTGGATGATTTAGAGAGATTGTGCAAAGAGGAATAGTCGAAGATCCCTCTTTCTGTATTCTCCCATCTTGTGAAACATTATAGGGGAAGATTAGGTGCTGTTTTGTTGGCAAAAGGGGGTTGTACAAAGTATTAACATCAGGGGTGCTAATAATTGTGGCAAACATGATTTGATGTAAAAGAATTATTTCTTAATGTGGGATTTTTTTTCCCACTGAATAAATGCACTTGAATTAAAGGTTGGATTTTCCTCTTTTTTTCATTGTGGTCCTATATTATTTAGAAAAAAACTGAATTTATTAGAAGCTAAAGAACACATCTTAACCAGGGGTGCCAATAATTATGGAGGGCGCTGTATTTAAAAAATATAATGAATTTATCAGTTTCAACATTTGATACCTTGTCCTATTTTCAATTAAATATAGGGTTTCAATTGATTTGCAAATCATTGCATTGTTGTATTTACATTTTACAGTGTCCCAACTTTTTCATTCCGAAATAGTTGGGACAAAGTGTAAATTGTGAATAAAATCAAAATGCAATGACTTTCGGATCACATGTGCCAATATGTTATTTACAATAGAACATACATAACATTTCAAATGTTGAAACTGAGACATTTTATATTTTCATCCACGAAATGAGCTTATTTCAAATTTTCTGGCTGCAACAGGTCTCAAAAAAGTTAGGACACAGGCAAAAAAGGGCTGAAAAAGCAATTAATATATAAAAGAATCAGCTGAAAGAACATTTAGCAAGTAACTAAGTTAACTGGCATCAGGTGTGTAACATGATTGGCTATAAAAGGGATGTCTTAGAGAGGCTGAGCCTCTCAGAAGTAAAGATGGCCAGAGGCTCTCCAACCAGGGAAGGCTTGCGTAAAAAAATTGTGGAATACTTTAAAAACAATGTTCCTCAATGTCGAATTGCAAAGGCTTTGAAGGTCTCATCATCGACAGTGCATAACATCATCAAAAGGTTCAGAGAAAAATCTCTGTGCGTAAGGGACAAGGCCGAAGACCTTTACTGGATACCCGTGATCTTCGGGCCCTCAGACGCCACTGCATCACTCACCGGCATGATTCTGTCATTGACATTACTAAATGGGCCCAGGAATACTTCAAGAAACCAGTGTCCGTAAACACAGACCGCCGTGCCATGCACAGATGCCACCTAACACTCTATCATGCAAAAAGGAAGCCATTGTTGAGCATGATCCAGAAGCGCCGCCGTGTTCTGTGGGCCAAGGCTCATTTAAAATGGACTGTAGCAAAGTGGCAAAGTGTCCTGTGGTCAGACGAGTCCAAATTTGACATTCTTGTTGGAAATCATGGGCGTCGTGTCCTCCGGGCTAAAGAGGAGAAGGACCACCCCTCCTGTTATCAGCGTTCAGTTCAAAAGCAAGCATCTCTGATGGTATGGGGATGCATTAGTGCATATGGTGTAGGACACTTGCATGTTTTAAAAAGCACCATGAATGCTGAAAGGTATATAAAGGTTTTAGAGCAACATATGCTCCCCTCCAGATGACATCTATTCCAGGGAAGGCCTTGTGCATTTCAGCAGGACAATGCAAAACCACATACTACAGCTATTACAACAGCATGGCTTTGTAGTAGAAGAGTCCGTGTGCTGAACTGGCCTGCCTGCAGTTCTGATCTTTTACCGATTGAGAACATTTGGCGCATAATTAAACGAAAAGTCCGTCGAAGGAGACCCAAAACTCTCCAGCAGTTGGAAGGCTGTATTAAACAAGAGTGGGATCAAATTCCAATGGCTAAACTCAAGAAACTCGCCTCCTCAATGCCCAGACGCCTCCACTCTGTGTTAAAAAGAAGAGGGGATGCTACACCATGGTAAACAGGCCCCTCTCCCAACTTTTTTGAGACCTGTAGCAGCCATCGAATTTGAAATGAGCTCATTTTTGGGATAAAATTGCAAAATTTCTCAGTTTCAACATTTGCTATGTTATCTCTGTTCTATTGTTTTTTCTTTTTTTTAAAAGATTTTTTTTTTGGGAATTTTTCCTTTATTCGATAGTTATACAGTGTAGAGAGACAGGAAGGTTGGGGAGAAGAATGGGGGAAGACATGCAGCAAATGACCCGCGCCGGATTCGAAGCCAGGTCGCTGCGGGAAGGACACAGCCTTTATGGTACGCGCGCTTAGACCGATGAGCCACCGTGGCGCCCCTATCTCTGTTCTATTGTGAATAAAATACTGGCTGGTGTGATTTGAAAGTCATTGCGTTTTGATTTTATTCACAATTTACACTTTGTCCCAACCATTTCGAAATTGGCGTTGTACAAAAAAAAAAAAAAAAAAATTGTGCATGCAGACTATTTGGCCCTAGTGCAAGACAGATTAGAGTGCCCATGGAATTTCTGACTATTTTTCATTAGGGAAGTGTCCCTGAACAATGACAATGGGTCAGTACCTTGGGCCACCTGTTCTGCAAGGAGGAAAAGGGTCTCAAACTATGGACGATAGGCAACCACGCCCATGTTCGGACCACGTCCATTTCCAGCAGCATCACCACCCCCCAAAATTTAATTGTAGGATGCAGCTCTGATGTTTTAATTTTTAATATGAAATAAAAAATTTACAGGTAACCCATAGGCAATGCCATTTTAACCCTTTTTAGATGATTTTGTTTCACCACAGCATGTGTATGCAAATGTACACAAAATGTACTAAAAATACACTGGAGATACAACGGGGAAAATAAGTATTTAAAGCGTGATCATTTTTCTCGGTAAATATATTTCTAATGGGGCTTTTGACATGACATTTTCACCAGATGTCGGTAACAACCCAACTAATCCACACATAAGAAGAAGTCAAAACAGGTAAGTCCATAAATTATGTGTAATAAAGTGGAATGACACAGGGAAAAAGTATTGAACACACTTTTATTTTACTTAGTAGAAAAGCCTTTGTTGGTAATGACAGCTTCAAGATGCCTCCTGTGTGGAGAAACTAGTCGCATGCATTGCTCAGGTGTGATTTTGGCCCATTCTTCCATGCAAACTGTCTTAAAATCTTTTTTTTTTTTTTAATAAATTTGGCATCTCTAATCCCACCCGAATCTGGAATGCCCAATTCAAGAAATATGTACAAGTCTTGCCCGTATGCGACCCCTTGTTGCCAAATCGGGAGCAAGAGACAGTTCATGGCTCTCCTCCGAAGCACTCGCCTGTCAGCCACTGCTTCTTTACACTCATAGGTCGAAACTTCACACCTTCAGAACGACGGCGGAGGATACCTGAACATGAACAAACTTAGAATCTTACTGATGAGTGCCCGGCTGGCCAACAGGAGGCGCTAAAGCAATGAACAAAGCAACTATTTTAGTATCCCACCCTGGCAGTCCCTTCCCAGTTTGTTTTCCCTGGATCTCGAAAGCCAATTGTGCGCTGCTCTGAAAACGCTGCCGACCACTGCCGGCTGGTATGACCGGGGATTGAACCCGCCCCGTGGTAGTCACTACTGCTCCGCAATGCGGCGCCTTAACCGAGTGAGCTAACCTGGCAGCTTGTCTTCAAATCTTGAAGGTTCCGGGGGCCTCTTCTATGAACTCTGATCTTCAGTTCTTTCCTTAGATTTTCAATTGGATTCAAGTCGGGTGATTGACTGGGCCATTCTAAGCAGATTTATTTTCTTTCTCTGAAACCAATTGAGAGTTTCCTTGGCTGTGTGTTTGGGATCATTGTCTTGCTGAAATGTCCACCCTCATTTCATCTTCAGCATCCTGGTAGATGGCAGCAGATTCTTATCAAGAATGTTACGGTACATTTCTCCAGTCATCCTTTCTTCAATTATATGAAGTTTGCCAGTACCATATGCTGAAAAACAGCCCCACACCACGATGTTCCCACCTCCAAACTTCACTATTGGAATGGGGTTTTCGGGGTGATGTGAGGCACTGTTTGTCCTCCATACATGGTGCGTGCTATGACATCCAAAGAGTTCAATTTTGGTCTCATCTGACCAGACTATATTCTCCCAGTATTTCATAGGCTTGTCCAAATGTTGTGCAGCAAACTTTAAACAAGCTTCAACATGCTTTTTCTTCAACAATGGAGTCCTGCGCGGGTAACATGCATAGAGGCCATGGTAGTTGAGTGCATTACTTATTGTTTTCTTTGAAACAACTGCACCTGCTAACTCTGCTAACTCCAGGTCTTTCTGAAGGTCTCCGTGAGTGGTCCTTGGCTCTTGGACAACTCTTCTTATTATTCTTTTGACTCCTCTGTCAGAATTCTTGCGAGGAGCACCTGGTTATGGGTGGTTTATGGTGAAATGATGTTCTTTACACTTCCAGATCATGGCCCCAACGGTGCTCACTGGAACATTCAGAAGTTTAGAAATATGTCTGTAGCCAATGCCATCAATATGTTTTGCAACATTAAGGTTGCAGAGGTCTTGAGGGAGCTCTTTGCTTTTACCCATCATGAGATGCTTCTTGAGTGACACCTTGGTAATGAGAATTTTTTTATAGGCCATCAATTAGGACTAAGCCAGCTGACATTAATTTGCACTGATAGGGGGCAGGATTGCTTTGTAAATATTGACAGAATTCAGCTGGTTTCTTGACATTCCGTGCCTTTTTGCACCTCCTTTTATTCAAATGTTCAATACTTATTCCCTGTGTCATTCCACTTTATTACACATTACTTCATTGATGGACTTATTACCCCGCCCCACCCGAAAGGTGAGGGCAAGAGGTATTGTTTTTGGTTCGGTTTGTTTGTGTATTTGTTTGTGTGTTTGTGCGTTTGTTTCTTTGTTTCTTGCCCGAATCTTGGATTCCACAAGTATATTACTGTTTGTTTGTGTGTTTGTTTGCACTGTGTCATCCACAGTTTCAGCTCAATTTAGCTCATATTTCATGATCAACATAGGAAAGGCACTGCACTATTTTGGTGAATCTAGGTCAAAGGTCAAAGGTCAATGTCAAGGTCACACAAAAGGTCAAAAACACATAAGAAGCCATATCTTCGGTTCTAATCGTCGTAGACACTTCAATCCAAGTGCATATTGTTGATAAACGAAAGGTCTATCTTACTTGACCTAGGTACTGCACTATTTTGGTGAATCTAGATCAAAGGTCAAGGTCAAGGTCACACAAAAGGTCAAAAACACATAAGAAGCCATATCTTCGGTTCTAATCCTCGTAGAGACTTCAAACCAAGTGCATATTGTTCATAAACGAGAGGTCTATCTTACTTGACATAGGAATCTAGGTCAAATGTCAAGGTCAAGGTCACACAAAAGGTCAAAACCACATAAGAAGCCATATCTTCAGTTCTAATAGTCGTAGAGACTTCAAACCAAGTGCATATTGTTCATAAATGAAAGGTCTATCTTACTTGACATAGGAATCTAGGTCAAACGTCAAGGTCAAGGTCACACAAAAGGTAAAAACACATAAGAAGCCATATCTTCGGTTCTAATCGTCGTAGAGACTTCAAACCAAGTGCATATATTTTTGATAAACGAGAGGTCTACCTTACTTGACCTCGGTACTGCACTATTTTGGTGGATCTAGGTCAAAGATCAAGGTCACCTAAGCAGCGCTCTATTTTGGTCTATTTTCTCATCTGTCTGTCTGTTTGTGTGCACTCTACAGGCCACTATTTTCACATTATCTTCACCAAACTTGGTGACAACATTGACTAGCTTTGTGGCTAGAGACCAGTCTCTTTTCGAGGCCAAAGGTCAAGGTCAAGCTCACCAGAAAGGTCAAAAACACATTTTGGTTCATAACTTCACTACTATTGCAGCTAGAGACTTGAAACCAACTCCATTCTGTTCATTCTGTTTCAGAGATCTGTGCATGATTCTGGCAAGTCGTCATTCTATGAATGACCTTTCATTTCTTTATTTGTTTGTTAACACTCTAGCAGCAAAACTAATGGGCACATTCACCCCAAATTCGGTTTAGGGATTGCCGCTGACCCAGAATAGATCCCTATTGAAATTCGTACAAGTTGGTGAAAGTATGTGCGAGGGGCGGGGTTTGTTGTGCCTGGCACCACTTGTTTGCTTTGATTTCTATGAATGTGTGGATTACTTGGGTTGTCAACGACATCTGGTGAAAATGTTATGGAAATAGCCCCATTAGAAATAAATTTACGAAGAAAAATGTTGGCGTGTTCAATATTTATTTTCCCCGTTGTATAAAGTAGGTATGATGTGTGGTAACATTGCATCTTGGGGTGGTCTTCCTTATTAAGTGCTTTACTTTAGAAACAGCCAGGAAATTCAATTTACGCCTCCCCCGAGATAGGCGTTGTTTTTACACCCAGTCTTTGCGAAAATAGAGTGTACTACTGGTTGGTTCTTCAAGTTATGTCTCTATGGTTGCGCCCAACTTGGCTTAAGACCAGGTGGTGCTACCGGCTTCAGCAAATTAGTTAATACCTACAACTGAATACTCTGCTGGTTATATTCCAATATGTTAAGTGTTTATAACACCTCTGGGGTTCTTTGGTCCAACACTAATATGAATTGACTGAATTTAACAGTTAAATTAACACAGTGTTTCCTTGTTATTTTAACTATAGCTGTAGTTTACAGTTAACACACACAGAACCACAAAATTGGCACATGGCACTGCAGTGGTCCAGGCTTTGCAAGCTGCCGAGGTTGATGGGGTACGGCCACACCAGGCTGGCCCTGAGGTTATTATGCAGTTTTGGCCCCTCTCAAGTTAAACAAGTGATACACAGGAGTGCGAGGATTTGAGTCGCCATTTACGCTCTGTTATAAACTGATAACTAAATTACAGTTAAAATTACAAGCAAAAAAGAGGCCAGTTGGATCAGTGTATGAAATATTCAGAATCATTTTGTTAAATTTTCTAAGTATTCATGTAACATGAAATGTTGCTATTTATGTTTCCCTCTATTATGTACAGTTAAATAGCTGACAAGTAGTCCACTGTCCAAATAGCATATCTTTGCTCGGTCACATTGATCTCAGTTACTGGAGGAGCATTTGCACTTTAATCTTTCAAAATGTCCATACAGTACTACTTGAAGCACTTCAACCCCTTTGCCTACTTTTATATACAAAACCACTTTAACTAGCATTTTCATACCTTTTAAAATGTGGAGATTTTTTTCCCCTCATTTTTTGTTTTGTTTTGTTTTTTTCTTTCACAATTAATGATGAAATATCCTACTGTCATTTGTAATTTTAATTTTCAGAAGCTTTAAACTCATTTTCAGCAGCTTTAACCCTACATTTTCAACAATTTGAACCTCATATTATTGGTAGCTTCCAGCTTACCCAAGCAGTTTCCCCTGGAACTGCAGTTTTCTAGTTTATGATTTATTATTGATTGATTGATTGCTTAAATAATTGATTGATTTGAGTAGCTTTGGTTTTAGATAAGCAGGAACATTTCAAAAATTTTACCTCCTACAGTTTCCTAAAAAACAACATTCTGTGTTTGCCATGTGTTTGCTGTTGACCTACTTGGATTGTAGGATTGGGCTCTTGGGAAAGAAACAAAATGATGGAGGTAGATACTAAGTTTGTCAAAGATCTGTCCCTGTGTTTTTTTTCAAATTGTCATCGAATATGATCAGACAAGCGCAGCACAACCCATCATTTATGGGGGCCATTTTTGCCAATGTAGCTCCCTTTTTTACAGATGTGACACTATGGCAGAGTACAGACACTGTATCCTACACAATGGACACTTTGGTCCGTATGGGACATATGGACCTCGTCCCAAAGAAGCTATGACTGAAATGTGGAATCTGGTTAACCCAGTCCATGCCCAGGAATTGGCTTTAAAGATAAACTTGTTGTAGACTGGAGAAGTTGTTTATCCTGAAAGAAAATAAGTGCAACTGATGAAATAGTTTAAGAGCCAGTTTTTCTAAGAATCAGGCAGTTAACCATTAAGGGGTGATATATGATGGTCTCAGATTTGCCTAAAAATTTTGTTGGTGAAAGATGGTTGGTTCAGTAGAAAAACTTCAAATTTTTATGAGCCAATACCCTTCGGTTTCTTTTTTACGGGTACCAGAAGGGCCATAGCCACAAAAACATGCATCATAGGAACACTCCTACCAGTGCCCCTGACCAAGGAACTGGCTTTAGAACTCGGGTTGGTCCCCGGGCGCTGCTCTGTGGCTGCCCACTGCTCCTTACTATAGGATGGGTCAAATGCAGAGGACAAATTACCTCACGGGGTTCAATAAAGTATATCTTATAGATTCCGAGATGAGAAATGAGTGCTGAAAAAAATTCAGTTTTGAAATGCAATTATATCATTGCGCCGACAACAGCCCACATTCATTTTCACTGATGTCAATCTACTGTGTGTAGGGCTCGCAGTAGTCTGAAAATTTTTGTGGGCTGTTGAGGGCACGTCCTATAGGGGGCGCTGCAATATGCTACTTTTGGCCATTTGAGCTGTAATAACAGGGGCATTTCCAAACTGTGCCCTTGACAGCCCAAGATGGTTTATTCATAATATGATAGTATGGAAAGTCCTCTACATAATCATCCCAAATTAAGCATGGGAAGTTGAGGGCGCAAGAGTATAGGTGGCGCTTCATTCAGAGAAAAAGTGAAATTCGGCATTTTGAGTGGTCAAAGTTTTCCGTGCACCCTCATCTGATTTTGATGAAACCTTTTCTGTTGGATAGCCCTACATGTCTACCAACTGTGATGTGAAGATTACTCTGGGTTTCTGCTTCATTAACCCTTTACAGTCGGGTCATTCCATATGAAGTCAACCAGAGGTCCCCAGGTCACTTACTCAGATTTGGCTCAAATTTATTTTGGAAGTACTTCTATATTTATAATGAACACATGCAAAATTTTACCGTCCTACTCCAAGGTGTTTCCAAGATATGGCCCACCAAAAATTCGGGGGCCACGCCCCCTTTTTGTCTCTGTGAATCGTGAACGATAATTTTGAGGGATTTTGAAGGCCAATATCTTTGGAGAAAATCATAGGTATGGGCTGAAAATGGCAATCCAGGATAATTTGGGTCCAGGCTTTCATAATTTTTTGTAAAAATCTATCTCTCTTTTCATTTTTAAGATATTGGCCTCTCAAATATGAAAATTTTTATGGGCAGAAATCAAAAATTCAGTTTTCAAGGACCCCCTATGAGGCCAGGATCCCTTACAGAGGCTAGTACTGGCATAATAAAACCCTGCAATTCCGCATATGATTTTGTAAACCTTTCTTACCAAGATGGACTGGGTCATTCCACATGAACTCAACCAAAGTACAAGAATCTTCCACGGTCATCAACTCAGATTTGGCTCAGATTATCTCAGGAAATTATGTAACTTGAGTTCATTAGTAGGCACTGTCTATTCAAAACTTTTAGTTGCAGAACAAAGGGTATAATAATAGGTGTTTTTACCCCAAAACGCCTATACTTGATAACATGGTTAAATGGTGAAGGAGATGAGAAAACAAGTTGCAATTTTGAACAAAGAAAGCCAAGACATATACAATCATGTAGAGCAAGTTTCATTACCATGGGTAACTGCTCACATGGGGGTCTATTCTCCCATGCGTGTAAGTCGAAAAAAGCGCGTAGCTACACGCTTTTCAGCCTCCGCGTGTTCTCCCCTTGACTTAAGTCTGTGCGTTACGCGCCCCGAAGGCAGTTACGCACTTCGGGCGGAGCAAGGCCAAAATCTGGGAGTTTCTCAGGCAAATAACACTTACGCGTACTCTCGCCCTGGCTTACGCGCTTTTTCTGTTAAGCACTTTTGAGGGCTGTATTAAGGTCAAGCGCCAATATAAGGCGAAATAGAATACTGCATTTGATGTGGGTTATAGGCCGAATTTTAACATTTATTTTATTTAACATGGTAAAGGTTGAGACATTCAATATTCGATTGTTCATCCTTATTTCTAAACTACATTTCTCATAACCATAATAAATTATCAAACAAAATCATCACATGATATTACGCAACAGCCTTTTCTCCATCATTCCACCATGCCCTCAAAATCTAAAACCAAAATGCCAGTCCTGCATTTGCTTGCACTCTTGCATGAGTGGGAAAGAGAAAGAGGAGCACGCCGAGCTTGAAGACGACTACGCATATATCGGCCTCGTTTGGACATCCTGGGACTAACAGACACTGAGTGCATCCAGCGCTTTCGTCTAGACCGTGAGGCAATCATCTCTCTTTGCCAACCTCTGGATGAACAGCTGTCCAGCCGCAGCAATCATCCACAAAACATACCCGTGGTCATAAAGGTCACAACTGCGCTGTCGGTCCTGGCACCTGGGTCGTTCCAGAGAGCGGCTGGTGATATCATGCACATATCACAGGCGTCTGTGTCAAGGTGTCTGACACAGTTCGTTGACGCTATGCTGCACCACATCAGCCACTTCATAAAGTTACCCGAAACACCCGCTGAAAGACGGAGAGTTAAGTGGGGGTTCTACCGGGTCGCCGGCTTCCCCAGTGTTGTGGGAGCCATTGATTGTACTCACGTTGCAATCAGAACCCCTTCCACTAATGAGAATATGTACAGAGACCGTAGACGTCGGCACAGCATTAATGTTCAGGTTGTGTGCGATCATGATACGCGCATATTAAGCATCTGCGCCAAATTCCCTGGCTTGGCCAATGACGCCTATGTACTGCGCAACTGCTTGAAATGCCAAAAAAACACAATAAATATTTGAAACCTAAGCTTGTTTCCAGTATTTATCACAATGATACTTTGAGTATAGGCAAATAAAAATGACCATTTTACATAACCCTCCTTCATCCGTATCCACTCCAAGTTTTTCTCCATGCACTTCCACAGCAGAAAGAGTGGATGCCACCTCCTCCTCCAGTTCAGTGAAATGCACAGGAGATGATGGTTGCCCACCACCTGTTGCGTGCACACTTCTCCGGTGTGCAGAGAGCCTGGCTTTTACAGGGCCCCGCAGATCTCTCCATTTATGCTTTAAATCGGGGATACTGCGCTTACTTCTCCCCAATGAAGCCACATCCAGAATGATTCGCAGCTTTCTTCCTCGGATCAGCCTTCAGTGCCCCCTTGCCAAACAACACCTCGTGGTGCCTCTTCACTGATTTCACCAATACCTCTAACTCCTCATCAGTGAAATTTGGTTTTCGGCTTCGGTTCGACGTCGCCATCGCTGTTTTCATGTTCAATTAACAAATGTGACTGCCCTATATGTTCGTGGTAATCTAAAAAGTTGTGATATTCTCACTAGGGAGGAGATTGATTTTCTAATTGAGGATATCTGTATTAACTAACCCGTGACTATGTAAATATGTTTTTTTATTTTTATTATTTTTTTTTACCATTGATAATACTGTGTATTGTAATGTGTGAATAAAGATATTATTAAATACTCTAGATTGAGCCGTACCCTGGCCAATACCAAAGCACTACCCATTTGTTAATCAATTTTAGCCAATAAAGAATAGCCAACATGGGAAGAATCATTATCAGTAAATGGGATAATTGATTATAATAAAGTACTAGGCGCAAGTTCAAGTGAATGTGTCGCTCAAATCAAATGGGACATAATAGGCTCTGGATATGGAATTGTGTGATTGTTGAGGCGGTTTCTGTGCAGGGGGATGACGGCGTGCGGGGTAAGAATCCTTTGTTTGTTAAAGCGTTGCCATGTCCTTTAGTTGCAAACCTGACATCGGAGTGGTTTGAGATTTCAAGTGCGCAATTTCTAAATGAGATCATATAAACTGTCATTGATTGTTATTTTTGTGTGACTAGAATGTTCTCTTTATTTGTCTTTTTCCCTGTCTTCCACTGAACAAACAGGCTGGTGTAGGAGGGGCACATTTTCAATGCTCTGATTGCGCTGGTTGAGAGGCGCTAAATTCTTTATTTGTTATTTCATTATCGCGGCAATTTGTTTGTTTGCACAGCTTTAATGCCATGGTGGCTAGAATAAGAAATAAAAAAGAGATGTCTGCATCACTTCTTGTAATTGGCACAGACATACTAAGGCCTACTATTACAGTGGCATATCGTCGGCCTGCTGATAAAACCTCGCATCTTCAAAATGATAAACTTCACAGGAATATAAAAAATAAATATTAAATAAAAAAATAATAAAATAATATAAATTGAGAAATATAATTTACAATATAAATAAAATAAAATTTTTTAATTTTGCACGTAAAAATAGTGGACATACGAGTTTTTGTTTCTTATCAATTTGGCGATATGAGGTTTTATCAGCAGGCCGACGATAATCAAATTTAAAGTCTGGTTTGCGTTTTCCATGGACTACAACTGCATTTTCATGGTTAATCAGAAAATCCTTGTTCCATGTTCTCCTGATAGCCATAATCAATGAGCTTGGTACAGAGTCTGCCTCTCTTTTGGATTAATCACACCTCTTTCATAAGGCCGCCTACATTCTGAAGTTAAGCGCTGTGGGCGTGATCGAAGCGTGTAGGGGAGAATACGCGTAACTCAAATGCGCGTAACTCGAATCGCGTAAAAAAGGATTTACACGCAAATGGGAGAATAGACCCCATGGTGAATTTGCCAATCCAAAATGGCAAAAAATGAATTTTTCATCCCATGTTTAATTTTTGTTGATTATGTAAAGGACTTCCTATGGTATCATATTATGAATAAACCATCTTAGGCTGTCGAGGGCACAGTCTGGAAATGCCCCCCGATATTACTGCTCAAATGGCCAAAAGTAGCATCTTGCAGCGCCCCCTATAGGACGCGCCCTCGACAGCCCACAAAAATTTTTAAGATTACTATGAGCCCTACACACAGTAGATTGACATATGCGAAAATCAGTGGCGCCGGGTGAACTGGCGATAGGGGAGGCTCAAAACAGTCCCTTAAAATTAGTGATTGGTCACGACCTGTTTTCAATCATTCATTTAAATTACCATTGCAGAAACTCCGATAACTCTCAACATTATCAGATGTGGCCAGTTTTCATTTATAACGCATACCAATTACGACTCTGGACTTCTCAAGTTTTTCTTTATTCAGGGATTGGAAGCAATGCATTAGTTTCATGATCGTTTAAATGAAATAAGATCATTTGAAACGTCTTTATGCAATTCCATTGCTTCCAACCCCTCCAGTGCATAAGGATTCTGCACGAGAATCTCTTACATATGCTCTGATTGAATAATTGCTGACTACAGCAGAGGAACGTAAAAATGCCACTTAAACTCACACCGAATGCGTGAGAGTTGACAGGTATGCGTTATAAATGAAAACTGGCCACACCTGATAATGTTGAGAGTTTTCGGAGTTTCTGCAATGGTAATTTAAATGAGTGATTGAAAACAGGTCGTGACCAATCATTAATTTTAAGGGATTGTTTTGAGCCTCCCCTATCGCCAGTTCATCAGCCGCCACTGATGAAAATGTTGTCGGCACAATGATATAATTACATTTCAAAACTGAATTTTTTTCAGCGCTCATTTCTCATCTCAGAATCTTAGGCCCTTCTGGTACCCCTAGAAAAGAAACTGAAGGTTATTGGCGCCTAAAAATTTGCAGTTTTTCTACTGAACTAACCATCTTTCACCAACAAAAATTTTGGGCAAATCTAAGACCATCATATATCACCCTCTGCCTGATTCTTAGAAAAACTGGCCCTTAAAAACTTGTATTTTGCACTTAGTTGTATTGGCTATGCATTACCTATATGTGTATTTTGTGTACTTCATGTGTGCATTTCATTTATATTTGCATGCACATGCTGTGGTGAAACGTAGTGGTCTAAAAATGATTAAAACGGCATTCTCAATGGATTGCTCATAAATTTTTAGTTGATATTAAAATTATGACATCAGAGCTGCATCCTACACTTAATTTTTTAGGGGGTGGTGATTCTGCTAGAAATAGGCGTGGTCTTAAAATGGGCGTGGTCGTCTATCGTCCATAGTTTGAGACCCTTTTTCTCCTTGCAGAACAGGGCCCCGTTTCAGAAAGCGGGGTTAGTGGTAACTCTTAGTTTGTTAGCTCACAGTTGCAAGGAACTCTGACTTTTCCGGTTCACAATGCAAGTTCAGTCCAACTCTGAGTCAGTTACCGCGGCAACATACTCCGTGAAGCTAAACTGCTCGCTGGCAGGTTTTCAAATAACTCAGAGTTTCTTCTGCTACTGAAACTGCAGACTAAGGAGGTTTTAGACATTGCGTGTCCGTTCCTTGAAGAGACAGAGGACATTGAAGCGCAAATAGGCCTACTGAGAAGAATTCTCCGTTAGGACAGAGTTATCCAACCACGTTTGGATGTTTTATCGTTTTCAGACGAATATTTGTTTGAGCGTTCCGTTTCTCTGTGGAATCTGTAATTTATTTCAACAAAATTTTCAGCCCGCATATTGTTCGTGTGACACACCGAGGACATTCTCTCAGTTCAGAACTTCAGAACAAATTGCGTCCCAGATAGCATGCACCTCCGCTCCGGATCTGCGCCGGCTCTGTGCTGGATCAGCTGGAGTCAGCACAGAGTTGGCGCAGATCCGGAGCGGAAATGCTTGCTATCTGGGGTAGCTCTTCGTTTTTTCTTTTCTTCTTCTTCTTTTTTTTTTTTGCAAACGGCATTATCGATTTGTTTTATTACCGGAAAGAAACAACCACGATTTCATTCATTAAAGGCACAGTCAGTTTCTACCACGAGTGGGCTCTTCAAAGTAGCTACAAAATAATGAAAAACCCTCTGGAGAGTTTTTAATTCTTCACAATACATGTTGGAAAGTCTGCTAATTTGCTGTAATGAATGATCAGCAGTTCGTATGTTCAATTCATTCCAAGTCAAAAGACCTCAAGATAGAACAACTAATGTTTTAAAATGTGAATTAAAGTCTGTGTAATTATCCTGAAATAAGTTATTTACATCAGCTCGGAGTGAGAAAAAAGATTCCGCTTGTATCATCATGAATAAAATAAGGCCGCTTAAACTTGCATTTTTTTAAATTTCTTTGCTTCCTGCAAGAACAAATGCAGTAGTTAATATTTTGTATGTCGTTCAAACAAGTAAAATCATCCACCTGTTATCCCCTCATCCACCTGTAACTGATGCTCCAGCATTTGGATTTCTAATTTAGTTTTCTGCATTCGTAATTTAACCTTCATTTGGTTGTTTTTTAATACTCTCGCATTGACTCGGTCAGCGATTTTCTGCCGCACTAACTCACGCTCTATTGCAGCTGCAACTGTGCCTTTTTTAATTTTTTTTTTTTTAAATAAGTGTTCGTACTCAGCGTACGCCTTTATTAATTTGACCAACTCTGTTAGAGAAAAATAAGACGCGCTACTTTTTTTCTCCACCGTTGCCATGGTGAATCGTGTTATCTATATTCCATTGATGAGGACTTTTAATAACCTCATGCACACGCCTGACTGTGGCGTAAGTTAACTCAGAGTTGATTGAACCAAGTGTTATCACCTATTCTGAACCCGAAAACTCTACGGTCAGCAACTCAGAGTAACAACTCATAGTTACAGAACAAACTCAGAGTTTGTTTACCCAGCTTTCTGAAATGGGGCCCACGTGACCCAAGGTACTTACCCATTATTATTGTTCGGGGACACTTCCTTAATGAAGAACAGTCATAAATTCCATGGGTACTCTAATCTGTCTTGTGCAAGGGCCAAATAGCTTGGATGCAGGCAGTGAAAGCTTAAGTCAGAAACATGTGCCCATGAATTTTATTAGTAGAGATGGTACACCTTGGCCATGGTAGTGTCCTTTTACAGTGAAAACCATGGGCCAACAGTTCTGTTCAAAAATAAATGCTCTCAAATAACTTGCCCAAAAATGGGCGTGGCCCACGCGGCAGGGGAGGGGTTAATTGTAACTGTCATGGGTGATTTTTCTATTCCAGGCATAAACTGCAAAACTGTAAAATATGAACAAATTTGGAAATGGTGAGTTACCACCTTCTGCAAAAACTGTGCTTATGTTGGATAAATTGCCTCTTAATATAAAAAAAGCATTATGCCGGAATAACTAAAATGTATAAATACAATGCAAAACGAAGACGGATTGGCAATGATGGAATCAGATTATGATTTGCAGTCAAGCAGATACACTCTCTTGGGATGTACATTCTGACTAAGCGCAGTAATCATGACAGCTGCTTTACTTAAACACTGATAACGGAGGAATACACCTCTAAATTACTGCGGTCAAGCTATCGGGGCATCTCAAAATTACAGTTAAACAAACGTTGAATCATTTATTACGGAGTCATTCCCATGTTATCGCTGAACGCGATTCAAATAACAGCGCGCTGAATAGACTCATTAATAATTCCCCAACCACGTTTCCCAGCCTCTCCTCTCAAACCCAAACCAAAACAAACGCCGAGAGCACGAGCACGCACGTGGCCGGGGTTTCCCTCAGAATGCAAAAAATTTAAATGCAACAGGAGAAACACTTCAACCCTCAACAGGGTAGGGCAGACAGAGAATTTATCGCCATAAAATCAGCGGTTGACTTCTAATTCAATGGTAAGCGGTAGGAACAAGCCTTCTGGTTAATTAAATGGAAATTGTAATGTCGAGTTGGCAATGAATGCTATTACTTACATTTGCGCCTCAGCTCACTGGTTGCATATGTCCGCCACAAATTACAAAAAAGGTATATACTGAAATTGCTGATCAACAATGACGGAACTTCAACTTCATATATACCGGCGTTAAACTGCAAATTGCATATCGGTTAGACGACCGCAATATGAAAATGATATTATGTATGGTTTCTATAGCCAGCTTCGCCACTTGAAATCGTACAGGAATAACGTAAACTCCGAAAAAAAATGATATGAATTTCAGCTGAGAGCGTGGACACGTATTCCATACTATTTTAATTTTAATTGTTTTAATCTTTTTTTGGATTTTTGTCATCACGCGGCACTTTTACAACTGCAAGATACGAATGTTTTGCCACTGGAGGGTTGTTTGATGGGAAAGCACTAGCTCTGAAAGCGGAAGTACTCCGTGTGGAATGCGTCCACTGACGAACAGTAGAGGGAGAGCGAGCAAGAGAAAGAGAAATGGCGCCTCAGTTCGCCACTCACTGAGGCAGTTTCACAAGAGGACGAACATATCGTCAACTGACAAGAGCTGCAACGCGAAGACATCATGGTAAACACACGAAAAAGCTCTCGGCACGAGAGCTGCAGCCCCTTCATATCGTCCAGAACAAGATCTTCCGTCAAGAACCACCCGAGCTCAGACGAGCAGCACCATGTAAGAACACCGGGCGACTGTACAGCGTTTGCTAGCTACCGTTAGCAGTTTTGTCTGGCCTGCTGGTTTCCTTTTGCCAACTCGTCCTTTGTTGTACAACTGGCGCGTGTGCGCCCCGGCAATATTTCCAACTGTACCGAATTTTCCAAAAGAGAGGCTGCGCGCTTGGTACACTTGTCAGCTCCAGTCAGGCGTCATATCAAGCAGGCCAGACAATTTCACAGAGCGTTGTTTCGTGCTCCGCGCTTTACTCAAGTTCTCTTTGTGTGAAATAAAAAGCTAACAAGCTAGGCGGCTAGCCGGGCATATCGCTGGCTCTGGCGCTTTCCCAGCTTGAGTGTCTCATTGCTTAGGTCTTTTTGTCGCCCGCATGGCAAGTGTGGGCTATTGCAAGGCGAGTACAAATAAACCGTCGATAGTTTGTTTTGCGGTGTAAGGTCTTGCAGCGGTTTCCATGTAGGCTGTTGACTAGTTGAATATAAACTGAACCGATGTTGGGGTGGGGGAAGGGAACGATGTATACTGAGGAAAATGCCCCGCCTGCTGACTGGAGACGGATAGAGTCGTTCATATGGGAAAGTTGAACTCAACACTTTTCCCTAGTTCTGTAAAGACTAAAAATGTGCGGTTTATTGCAGGCTACAAAGAATGCAACCGAGGGTTCCCGATGCGTAACTTATGAGTGATGAGTTGGAAGGCACAATTTTATTATTGCATAATTGACGGATTCACGCATTTAAGATAAAATTTGATTTAACTCTCGAAATGATTTCAGAACGTGTAAATTTAACGGCGAATTAAATGGTTTGTCGTCCCTATTAACTGGCTGGGCGCTCTTAAAGTCTCCTACAGAATTGGCAGTGGTATTGTTTTACCTAATCTTCATGGTGATAAAATATAAAGGGAACAGAGCTCAACGATTTCGCCATGCCTTGCAACCTCATGTGACCTCTGCATAATTAATCCAATACTGGAGTATGATGGCCACAATTTGCTAGTTGGTCAATTTCTTATGAAGGCCATCCAAAGGTTTCCAGTGTTTCGAACTTCATCGAGCCTTTGTTTGCGTTTTATTCTCAGTGGCGCTTCAGGGTAAATTTACTTCGGAAGGTCGCTATTAGAAACAATCTAATTTGTATAATTTGCTAAGTCAGCACCCGTAAGTTGTACTCCGAGACGGTCTCTTAAATGTATCCAAAAACATCTCCGGTTTTTCTTTTTAAGCAGGAAGCCTTCTCGGTTTGTGCGTGCCGAGCGCGGCTGCGCTCTATGCCTCTAGAGAATGGGCTGCTTTTAAATATTCCGTTGGCAGTACTTACTCTGATGTCTTTGTATGCTGGGCCACTCGATAAAGTTTTTAACCTGTAGTGTCAACGCTGTCCACAAGTTTCAGCAGAAGCCCATGGGCGCTGCCATGACAGAATACCTACTTCCGCTGTCCAGTTTTGTGTTTCCGGTAGCCTTGATGCCAATGACGGCAACAAACAGAGCCAGCTAGCCGAAACAACAGAAACATCAGAAATAATGACACCAATAGGATGTTCATCATTTAACCACTCACCGCTGAACATAAGCCTATATGTCTTCGGCAATAAAAGCACAATAACGTCTTTGGAAATATATTTAATTATTCCGATGTTTGGATAACTGAGTGGAGTTTTGGTTTAATGAATAACGCTGCCTTCCACAGAATGGCTGCTGCATGACTACATGATTTCCCTAATCTGGCAGTACACGAGCAGTCGACTGTCTCCACCACTCCACTTTCCCTCAGCATTACCCACGCCGTATGTTTAGCTTGACTGACACTCTGGCTGGGCTCAACAGCTGCCTTCAGAAATGGGAAGTCGCTGTGTTTCTTGAGCAGTATTTTACCTATTTTGTTACTATGCATGTAATGATATGCCTCCGTGCTTTTATAATTTCGCAATTCTTTGCCATCAACGCCTTCGGAAAACACAAGGTAACTGGAGGCACTCCTTGAGTGCAAACCTCCGCCAAGGCAGCACAGTCGTAATGTTACTGAGTGAACATGGGTTTATCACATAACTGAAGTACTTTTCTCATAGCCCAGGTCATGACATATTTTTGATACGACCCTATATTTCGCTTTTGCGAAAATCGTATTGGCTGAGAGCGTGGGGGGAAAGAAATCGCTTAGCGTTACGTCTCGCTGTTTCTACTTAGCCAAACTGAATACCGAGAGTAACGTTGGTTGAATCAATATGGTTCAGCGCTGTTAGGAGGCTAATAAAGCGCCACTGACATAACTAAGTTCACGTTACTGAGCTAGGTAGTGTGCACGCAGTACTTTTTCAAAACCAATATCAGTTTGTTACCCAGCAAGCTAACATTAGCTAGCTACTCAGTTTATTTTTTTTACAAAGAATTTACAAAGCGTTGCTCATTCAGCCACGAATGTCTGTGACTCAGAGACTGGGTAAGCAGAGCGATGTAGTTAGCGCAGTGCTAACATACATTGGGCGCTAAGTAGGACTGTAAGAATTCTGAACCGGGGTTTTTTTAAGGCATAGTACCACCACCTGCTGTCATGGGGCGAACATCCGAGCTTTCCCTTTTCCTTCATTAAACCCGACGCAGGTTGAACGAAAGCACCAAACATCAGAGGGCTTGGGAAATGCTTCCGGAAAAAAACTTGACTGACATCAGTATTTGTCGGCAATGCTGCACGGAGCCAAGGAAAGGACTACAGAATCGTCTCCCATTTACCAATTAGGCAACTCCAAGAAAAGTAAACCTGTTCCCGTTTTACTTTGCTTGATTAGCAATCAAATGGAGGATTCGTTTACTCTCTAAGTTGAATGAGTGGAGCTGTTTATGAAGACAACATGTTTGATTGCTGCATTTTGAAATTTAAATGGCCATAGATTGGCCATAGATTTGTATGAACACGATTGCCATTGCGCGACTGTGATAATTCATATCTCACATTCACATTTCATCAGCTTTACAGAATGTTCTCCACCTTGTGTATTTTTTTAGATGCTTGAAATCCAGGGCGATCTGAAAACAAATCTTATTGCTTTTATTTTATGATTATAGATCTCCTAAAAATACTACAGTGAGAGATGAAATGCAGAGTTGGGATGTGGCGATGTTGAACGAGGATTTTTTGAAAGTGTGATGAGACCACTTGCCATCACGGGGTGTATAGACAGTCGCGTGTAATTTCTTGAAACATACGCACCTGAAGTGGCTTAAACGATTTAAAATGCTGCCGGGAAGAAGCCTGAGTTTAGATTTCGTTAATTGCAGGTGCTCCGCCTTTCCCTAAATCTGCTCCCGTGTACTTGGCCTAAATAACAAGCAATTTCAGTAGCCTATAATGATTAAGATGTAATGGTGAAAAGCAGACAAACATAATTGGGCTACGGTGTTAGATTGAAAGAATGCCAATAATTTGAGTAATTAGAAAAAAAATCTTCCTCTGAATTACATCTCTAATTGTAGCATTTTAGGACATTACTAAAGATTAAGTTAAAACAAATTTGTTAGAAGATCGCCCTGGATTTTAAGCGTCTAAAAAATACAAAGGTGGAAAAGATTCTGAGAAGCAGACGAAATGTGAATGTGAGATATGAATTATCGCAGTCGAACGAAATGGCGTGGCAATGGCAATCTTGTTCATGCAAATCTGTGCTGTTCTATGGCCATTTAAATTTCAAAATGCAGCAATCAAACATGCTGTCTTAAACAGCTCCACTCATTCAACTTAGAGAGTAAACAAATCCACCATTTGATTGCTAATCAAGCAAAGATTAAATGGGAACAGATATACTTTCCTTAGAGATGCCTCATTGGTTATTAGGAGATGATTCTGTAGTCCTTTACTTGGATCCATGCAGCACTGCCGAAAAATACTGATGTCAGTCAAGTTTTTTTCTGGAAGTATTTCACATGCCCTTTGATGTTTGGCGCTTTCGTTCAACCTGCGTCGGGTTTAATGAATGAAAAGGGAAAGCTCGGATGTTCGCCCCATAGCAGCAGGTGGTGGTACTACGTCTTAAAAAAACCGCGGTTCATAATTGTTACAGCCATAGCGCTAAGGGAAATTACATTTGGTTTCCATGAAATTACCCAATTCAGTTCTGTGACAAACAGAATGAGAAAGTTATGAAAGTCGTTGAGTAAATTTTAGGTTTGTTGCTCACTAAACTTCTTTAATAACTTTCATATGACATGCCCACTCTTGTAAGATCCTGTATATCTGCAACATAGGATTTTGCAATGGTTGCTGTGGTGGGCATATTGTTTGACCGATCGCCGTTAAAATCAATAGGGTCCATCCCTGATGTAATAGCGACCCACCCACAAAATTTCAGAGATATCCGTTCGTTACTTTGAGTTGTCTTGTTCACAAACAAACAGACAAACGGCACCGATCACATTTACCTCCTGCCAACTTCGTTTGGTGGAGGTTAAGAATTAACTATGTGGATGTAGCTAACATCGAGCTATTGTTTCATGTCATCTTCCCACTCTGTGAGAAGTGACGGGTGAGGCACTGTAATGGAATTGTCCTCATGACTTTTTAAAACATCCGTACTGTGTATCCATCTCCGTTTTGTTTCTATTTGTATTAGCTAAAAGCTGGCTTTTACAGCTATGCAACCATAAACAAACAAATCAACCAGAAGAGAAGAACCGGCAGCCGCTATGATTTATGGGTAATGTCAAAGTCATGAAAAAGGTGTATTGCATCACTTGACTGAGCACTTTGTATTTTTAAAGACTGTTGGTATCCACTGGTTTAATTTTTTTTTTTGTTGATATGCCTATTCTTTTCCTCCCTTTATCTACATTTGATTTACTCGAAATTGTGTAAGGCCAAAGGCTTTCCTGGAGTATTAGAATGCCTCATGCTCAGCCTGCACGAATACATTAATAGTGAAAGCACAACTTTAACCATTATCCTGATATCTGCTTGTGAAGCATTGTCTGGTTGTTGTGATTATCATTCATAAACAATAATATCTTTACACTGCCAATTGGGGGGTGTCTTGCCTCTCAGCATACAAATTAGTCATTAGCTTAGTGCAAGGTAGATACATTGATGAGTGAAATCCCTGCATTTGTTAGCGCTTGGATTTTCGCTATCGGAACGGGACATGACACCATTGTCTGGATCATACTTTTTACTGATTATATCCTAGTGTGCTTACTAAGGGGGGCTTTTAAAAGCAGGATTGTCAAGCTGTATAATTGTGCAAAGTAAAATCCGAATCCCTCTCTAGCCTATATTACGGACTGAAGTGAAACGTGCTGTTCCCGCCATTTCTCTGGGCCGTTATCCTGTTTCCTCCCCATCATGTCTTGTGAACCGCCCCCTGTTTTTAAATTATCATGATCCCGGGTTTAGTGGTTGGCTTGTTTTGGTTACCGTCGTCTTTTAACAAATGCGTAGGGTGTGTGACATCCACTTGATGCAAATGCGTTCTTTACCACAATTGCATTTAAATAATCAACATGAGCCCCTAGTTTTGGCGTTCAGTTTAAATTTTGGGCTATTTACATCCAAAATCAGGTGAATGGTGTAGGGTCATTCCATGTCAGATCATCAAATGGGTCTCCCCACCACCTTCTCAATTTCGCTAATTTTTTTGTATACAGCTGCATAAATATATACCACTGTTAAATCTGTAATTTCAGCTCATTCGGACCAAAAATGAATTTTTGGTGAATTATTTTCTAAGGGTACTGTCCGTCAGTTTTTTTGTCAGTTGACATTTTTCTTCTATTTAACATGGCATAACTTTTTTATTACACCTGTAGCTTTGAAACTTTGCATCTAAGCTAATGTTATACTGCTTAATCAGAAAATCCAGTCCAATTTACTTTATCTTTCTTGGTTGTGGAGCTATGAGGACACCAAAAGTGCCTTTTGTTCAGGCAGTTCCATGTTTAGGTCTCCAAAGCACCCCTATTATAAACCCTACCATAGGCTCTCTGGCAATTTTTCCATTCATTTGTGTCTGCTGAATATAAATCAGGCTGAATTCACCATGAATTCATCACCAACTGCAGTCAGTACCTTGCCAAATGTGAAAAAAAAAAAAGCTAAAATGCCACCTGTTCAAACCCCCATATCTCCAGGGGCACGCCTTGGATTTTCTTCTATTTTTTTTTAACTGATTCCTCTATTATAGTAGAGAGACCACTCCAAAAATTGTTAATGTGTTTTGACCAATATAAATTTTGCAGGTGTCTGAACAGGGTGGGGTAATCTCAAGAATCGCTTGGCATTTTCAGCTTCTTATACAATGTTAATGATTATTGAATCACAATAATTGTAAGTTCTCAATTCATCAATGCATGACACATTCACAGAAAGGTCAGTGTTTGCAGGTCGGTAGATCGTGTTGGCAGGGAGAAACCTGAACTAGTTATTGATCAATAATTTCTGATTATTGCTATTGTCTTTCATGAAGCGAAATAAGAGGACACACGCATTAACGTGGACTTCTTCTGAAAAATGCTGGGTGCCATTCAGTAACATCCTCCAAACTGTTCCAACTACAGTGTCAATGGACGCACAGCCCGGCAGTATAAGTTGGACTAAACTGGGACAAACAACATTGTTGTGCTCTTTGCTGCATTTAGGAAGCAATAACACTGTTAACATAGCATGGAAAACAAAGTTTTAATTTGACAGTCAGTTTACAAGAATTAGTATCAGTAAATTTTATTGATGCAAAGAAGTGTGATTTTCAAATATTGCCTGACCCCTATTTAGACAGTTCTGAAATGTATGTCGTTCAAGTCACATCAACAATTTTTGTTTTGTTATGTCTACTATAATACAGGAATTAGTACAATTTAGGATGTGATTGACTAATGATTGAAAACACGAAAATGTTGCATAGTTAAATGTGTAAGAAGCTGAAAGTGCCACGCGATTCTCAAGATTACCCCACCCCTGTTCAGACACCTGCAAAATTTATATTGGTCAAAACACATCAACAATTTTTGGCGTGGTCTTTCTACTATAATGGAGGAATCAGTCAAAAAAAATAGAGGAAAATCCAAGGTGTGCCCCTGGAGATATGGGGGTTTGAACAGGTGGCACTTTAGCTTTTTTTTCACATTTGGCAAGGTACTGACTGCAGTTGGTGATTAATTCATGGTAAATTCAGCCTGATTTATATTCAGCAGACACAAATGAATGGAAAAAAGTCCAGAGAGCCTATGGTAGGGTTTATATTGGGGGTGCTTTGGCGACCTAAACATGGAACTGCCTGAACAAAAGGCACTTTAGGTGTCCTCATTGCTCCACAACCAAGAAAGATAAAGTAAACTGGACTGGATTTTCTAATTAAGCAGTATAACATTAGCTTAGATGCAAAGTTTCAAAGCTACAGGTGCAATAATAAAAAAGTTATGCCACGTTAAATACAAGAAAAATGTCAATTGACAAAACTGACAAACAGTACCCTTAGAAAATAATTCACCAAAAATTCATTTTTGGTCCGAATGAGCTGAAATTTTGGATTTGTTCATCACTAATACATATTTATCTAATGTGAAAATATGGAAGCAATCAGTGACAGGTGTTTTAAAAATCTGATGATTTGACATGGAATGACCCTGTAGGAATTGCAACAATTTTTGTGTGTCCCCAAAAAAATAATTAATGTGGAATTCCATCAATCTTAGAACATAATACTGATTTCATAGCAGATCATCCATCTGTATTGGAGTGTGTTGTGTAAACATTTACGAGAGGCTAAACATGTGGAAAAGTCAATATTCGTATAAACGAAATGTGTCATTTTGAATTGTTTTCCATTTATTAAAATAGTTAATTGCGGTGATTGTTGCAAGGAATTAAAAAAAAAAAGATGCGGATGGCGGATGCTGATCTGGGGTTGGCATGGCGGAAGTGGTGGACGGTGCGGGTTCAGTTCTATTGTGTCGGAGTAAATAATGTTTCAGGAAGAAATAAGTGCCACTTGGTCTCACATCGACCAGATATTGGAAAAAGTTAAATGTAGACTTTGCAATAGACTTCGTTTTGCTGTTCCATTTTAAGACTGAAGAATATGACCGAGCCGACATTACCATTGCTGGATGTTGAAAATTGGCTATAAATGGCATAATAGCAAAATTATGCGTTATTTTTTTGTACCGTAATATTAATGCATCTTTCTCTGCTTTAACCCCTTGCGTACGGGAAACTCACATACAGGGGCTGGCTCGCTGCATACCGGGAACTGCAAATGCGCGGAGTGCTCTGTTGACCACCGTGGCCTGATTTGATTATGCAGGTGCGCTGCCGTAGCCAGGATTGTCGGCTAGCTCTTGTGACGATCGCCAAGGAAGTATTTCATGAACATTCTTCGCCTGTTTCTTCGCCTATTTGCTGTGATGATTGCCAGGGAAAGTATTTTATCCACAATTTTTGGGTGATGGCACAACACTGAATTTTTATGCTTCATTTTTCACTCTGTATAAATGAATACAGAAAAATGTACAAAATCACTCAGTCTCATTCCGCTACACCCGTTTCGTGCGGTGCAGTTTGTTTCACAGTTTGACGCACAAAATAACCTCGCAAGTGCTACATCTGAACCAGGACTCATGGCGAACCTTGTTCTTGGAACAGACAATGAACTGTTTCCACGGTTTTTGGGTCGTTGCCGTGGGTGGATGGCTCTCCAAGAAGTGTCGTCCAAGGAGTCCGCTCGGAGCTGGCGACTCCGCCCGTTCTCTTCGCTAAACTCACAGCTTCAGCTCAGGATACACACCCAATGAGCAATCAGGCACTTCATTAGTCTGACCCAATATTGGTACAAAATCATTCACGGCAATCACCTCACAGCAGTTGAATATTGATATGACACACCATCCAGCATATCTGACAGCGAATACGTGGTTCCCCGCCGCAGGAACAGATCGTCTGCTCGCACATATGCGGGTCGCATGACTGGCCCATATGTATTGCATATATGCCGGTCACTTGAGCATTCAGTGAAATACAAAACCATCCACAAGGGGTTAAAGGAAAGCCACGCCTTAACTAATGTTGTTTTGGTAAGACCTATGCCAAGGCTGTGTTTTAGGTGTTTTTTTTTTTTTTCTGTTTTTCTAAGCTTAATAAACCAGCTTACCTTACGTAACGTGGTTTGGTTACATGATTTTCTTGCCCTGTAAAGATTAAGTACGATTGAGGGTCTGTTTCCGAAGCCTTGTTCTGGCGTTGACAGATTGTCATATTTTTCTTTTGTGTATTCTCTCTTAGGATAAAAGAGGAAAGTTGTTGTTGTTGTTATTATTACCCGTAACCACATTTTCTTGGGAGACAGGATGCTGTGTAGCCTAGTGTTACTGCCCTCTGCAGCCAAACGGGTCAATGGTAAGAAAAGTACCGCAGTTATAATTGACCAATTTTTGTTATTCGATCAGCGGTTACTTGGGATTTTTTAGCTTACCGGCCCTATGGGCCGATAAGCTATTGTCGTAGTGTGGCGTTCGTCGTCCGGAACATTTTTTATCTTTTTTTTTGGCCTGATGAATTTTCTTGTAAATTTGCAATAACCTACTACTAGACCATATCTCCATTTTCTCGGATTTTTGATTGAATCATTTTTGTCCGTTTTATGGGCCCTTGAAATTTTGGCTCCAATGTTAAAGATAGGACTGAGAAATTTAAAAAAATTATTTCTCAAAAACTGCGCGATAACTGTTTTTCTAAATCACGCTATCAACTTACCTTGGTACTGTCAATGTACAGTGCAAGCGCCACTTGATTGAATCGACGGAAGTGGGTCTATTGGGGGCGCTGTACCTTTATGAATATGCAAGATGGCCTGTGGAGGCCAAATGGTTGCAGATAGAGATTAAGCGTGTATTATCGACAGATAGGAAGTCATGTATGACCTTTAGTTTGGTAATATTAAATTTGACCACAGATGACTTTGAAAGATCAAACTTGAGGTCAGGGAAAATATTAACCGTGTTAAAAGAGATGACTTGAAATTTCAAAAAATTATTTCTCAAAAACTGTCTGAAATTTTTTTCTAAATCTGGCAATCAACTCACCTTGATACACTTTATGTGCAGTGCGAGTGCCATTTTGATTGAATTGACGGAAGTGGGTCTAGTGGGGGCGCTGTACTTTAACATGGTCTTATGGAGAATGGGCAAAATTGCCTGTGGAAGCTAAATGGTTGCAGACAGAGATTAAGTTTGTATTATCAACATATAGGAAGTCATATATGACCTATATTTTGCCTGTGTTAAAGTTGACCTCAGATGACCTTGAAAGGTCAAACTTGAGGTCAAGCAAAATGTTACAATTTTCAAAGGTTTTTAGGCTTGAAAATGTTGGATTGGGAACATATGTGCATTGAACACTTATAGGAAGTCATGTGTGAACTTTCATTTGGTGGCCTTGAACTTGACCTTGGTGACCTTCGAAGGTCAAACTTCACATAGTGAAATTTCAATGACTTCTATCACTAAAACTATTACAGATAGAGCTTAGGTTTGTATTGCGGGCATGTAGGAAGTCATGTATGAAGTTTCATTTGGTGACCTTGAACTTGACCTTCAGTGACCTTGAATGCCCAAACTATACAGTGAAATTTCAAAGACTTATATCAACAAAATTGTTCCAGATTGAGTGTAAGTTTGTATTGAAGAAGTATAGGAAGTCATGTATGAACCTTCTTTTGGTGACCTTCATATTGATCTTCGAAGGTCTAACTTGACCTAGAGAAAATTTATTGACTTCTATCACTGAAAAGGTCACAGATGGAGCCGAGGTTTGCGTTACTGACTTAGGAAGTCACATATGAACTTTCATTTGGTGACATTCAGCTTGACTGTTGATGACATTTGAAGGTCAAACTTGACAATACAATACAATTACAATGACTTGTCTTGCCAAAACGGTCACAGATGGAGTCTAGGTTTGTATTAGACACATAGGAAGTCCACGCCTCGAACTACAGGTGATAAGGGGCACGGCAAAAGTTGCCGTGGTCCATGCTGAAAATAAAAGGGCACTACGGCAAATGTGCCTCCATATAAGGGGCGCCACAGCAAAGTCTGCCACTACCTTGGGGGCACAGCAGCAAATTCACCACGGAGCTTTAGGTCATCACTTTAGCTAATAAAAAGTAAAGGTCCGTAGTCACAAATGTTCCTCACATAAAGTGACCAATCAGCCTGCACTATGCAAATCAAAACCATTCTTGAAAGAAAACGTTTCCCGTATTTTTCCCCGCTTGACGTCTTGGAAATTGGCTCAGTCAGTATTGCACTGGGACATCCTTTGGGCATTGCTATAATGCAAGTACAAGCAAAGGACATTCCAATCAAACGCCGGGTCATTGAAAAAATAATCATATTTAGCCATTTTGTCCATCTTCTGCCACCCGCGAAATTCGGACTTTCTCCTGTCATTCCAATACTCACACTGACAGCAGCGCTAGATACTGGCTATAAAGACCACTTCCCAAGCTTTATCAACGCACAACACGCAACCTAAGAGAATTTCAGTACCTCCATAACTTCGTCAATTTGCCACACTTTGCTGCTGCCGACTGTAATTCGGCATTTTTTTCTTTTTTTGTTCCTTTCACCTGTCGGCATCGTGATCGGAGTTAAAAATAGAGGAGATGCATAAATTATTCAAGAATAATTCTGCGCCCATGATCGCAAGAAAAGGGCGAAAAAGACAGCTGTGAAAACCAGTGGCGGGTCGTCGGCCGTAACAAAGGGAAGCCAAAACTTCGCCCTTCAAAGCTTAATGACTTAAACCTTTCGCAGTTTACCTTTCTTGATCAGCAGTTGCTCATACGAATTGTCAGAAGAACAGTCAATTGAGTCAAATTTATTTTCGATAGCATTGTTATACATTGCACCACGAAATTATGAGGGGTTTTCTTTCACACATAAATTACGACATAAATTACCATAGGCCTACGTCTTTATAAATTCCGCTCTCAAGAAGCTCATGAAACGGCAAAGATTTGCATATTGATTAGCGAGGCTCATTAAGCAATAAGCTGTGCAACATCACATTCTTTACTTCTATATTAAGATTGAAGAAAACGGATTGTCGCGGCTTCTTGCGAAAGAAGCCTCGCAAACTAATTTATAAAGACGAATTGATAATTTGCGTCGTCATTTGCTATCGAAAATAAATTTGACTGCCCTTCTATCAATTCGTATGAGCAACTGCTGATCAAGAAAAGTAAACTGCGAAATGATTAAGTCATTAAGCTTTGAAGGGCGAGGTTCTGGCTTCCCTTTGTTACGGCCGACGAACCGCCACTGGTAAAAACGGGCAATGCTGTGTGATTTATTTATTTTGGGTAGGTGTTTTGGCCGAGGGGCACTTACGGCAATGCGGGGAAAGGGCACGGCATTCTACTGCCGTGAACTGGGGCTTTTATAGGTGGGCAGCACGGCAAACAGGTAGGGCATCCGTCGTGAAATTCGAGCCCTGGAAGTCATATATGAATTTTAATTTGGTGACCTTCGTATTGACCTTCAAAGGTCAAATGTGAAAATTCAATGACTTGTATCACTAAAACGGTCACAGATGGAGCCTAAGTTTGTGTTACTGACATCTAGGAAGTCACATATGAACTTTCATTTGGTGACATTCAACTTGACTGTCAGTGACCCTTGAGGGTCAAACTATACAGTGAAATTACAATGACTTGTATCACCAAAATGGTCACAGATTGAGCCAAGGTTTGTATGGAGACATTTAGAAAGTCATATATGAAGTCCATTTGCTGACTACAACTTGATATTCTGTGATCTTTAAAGTTCACAGTCAGGGGAGCTTTTCTAATGCCAAGTCGTCCGACGTCTGTCCGTCCGTCTGTCCGTCCGTCCGTCCGTCCGTCCGTCCGTCCACTGTGAACTTTTCACTTCAAATTTGAATATCTCAAAAACTGATGACTTTTTTTCTCATTTGGTGCGAGCCTTCCTTAAGATATTCTGAATATTCACTGTGAAAATGAGAAAATTCTACGTCCCTTATTTTGAGAAATTCAGCAATTTGGACTTCGAAAATCAGTGTTTGTGCTCATTTCAGTCTTTCGTTAATATCTCAACTAGAGGCCTGAAGATGACTGAAATGATCATGTTGTTCCTCATCATTGTTCTGGATCATGTTGTTCTGGATCACGTTGTTCCAGATCATTGTTCTGGATCATGTTGTTCCGGATCATCGTTCTGGATTAATTGTTCTGCATCATATTGTTCCGCATCATATTGTCCTATGACAGTGTTAGGATTGTGACTGCTATATTTGTGATGTACTGGGGGGAAGGGTATTTGGTTGTTAGTATTGCTTGGTGGTAAGATGATTGAAATAAATGATTGCAATTTGTTTCTATTGTTTTACTACATAAATTGAGACACCAAACTGGTTCAGAGTATTCTGGTTACCAAATGTGTCATAGGTGTTCATATTGCAATAGTTTTCAAGAATTTCTGAAATTAAGTTATGACATGGACATTTCACTCATCCTCAGCGGAGCTCTCTAGGCCAACAGGCCTCTTGTTTTGTTTAAGTTTGTATAGAATTTTATATGGGTGATTCTCGCGTTACGTGTGTGACATTTGAAAGGTATTCTTGACATTTTTCAATGCACTATACTTTTATTGGGTTGCAGATGGGGATCAATATAGGACAACCACAAGATACCTGGGCTTCCCTGTCAATGTCGTGCTTTAACTTGATATTTGCCTAAAACATTGGAAGTACAGGACCAGAAAGAGGCTGCGTTATGTGTGTGACACAGAAATTGGGTCAATCGCAACATTTAATTTACATTTCAGAAGTTCTGTGATTTGAACAAAGATTATGACACTTAGGCTTCAACAACTTTAGCAATAGTTATTCCTGTTTGCATTAATTAAAACTTTTATAAAAAATACCTTGATCATTTGCATACTACAACCTCATTTGCATGCATTACGTGTGTGACGCCTTTGTTACGTGTGTGACCGCGTGCAAATCCTGCAGTTCTTAAGTCCATTTAATTTAAATAAAATCATATCTGTGGCTATTGTAGGTCCTTGTAAGTAAGCATGGAGGTGTTTAACATACATCCTTTGTACTAGCCAATGTTCCAGATAAGAATATTGGGTTTGGCAGTATTAACATGGTGGACGGAAGTGAACAACATAAACATTTCACATGTTAGTTTTAGTCACCTTCTAATTGGAATTCTAAATGGCAAGCTTTCCGTCTCAGTGAACGTTCTGACCGTAAAATAAGCAGTTCCTTTAATGAGTAAGTGTGCTTGCTGATGCGGCTTTGTAGAAAAATGGACGAAACTCTGAAGTTTGTCATGGAGAAAAGGCATGTTTTTGGTTTGGTGTGGGTACTGGTGACCATTGATGTCCAGCTGCGCCTATATTTATAAACTCTTGCTAAATTAAACCAGAAAATCATTCATTCTTATTGAATTTCATGCATCAAAAGTTGATTTGTGTTAAAAATAGGATTATTTTATGATTTGACAGTGCGCCATTTTGAGGGCTGTGTGTGTTTTAGGAGCCACCTGGAGAGCTGTCTTATTTGGCTTCCTCTTTCGAAGCCAAATAAGATTTAATGCTCAGATGAAGAATACTTGTGGTCTCGGAGTTAAAGATCCCAAAAATGTATCGTTTTAACCCCCAGCCATTTTCTAATTCTAAGTATTTTTTTAAAAACATCTTTTCAATGCAGAATTTTCATGAAGGTTTTTTTATGTTTGCAGCCCCTTTCTCTACCACAGTTTTTCCCAAACCTCTCCTGGCGCACCCCTTGTCCTGCATGCTTTAGATCTCTCCCTGCTGCAGCACAGGTGATTCAAATGATCAGGTCATAATTAACCCCAGAAGCTGCTTGATAATACGTGAATCATTTGAATCACCTGGGCTGGAGCAGGGAGAGATCTAAAGCATGCAGGACAAGGGGTATGCCAGGAGAGGTTTGGGAAACACCACTCTACCAAAATCATGAAAATAAACTGACATACAATGACATATTAAATGCGGCTAGTGTATTATCTCAGTTAAGCCATATTTAATCTCTCTGAAGCTTTAATCTTGAATCATAAAGCATTAAATAGGGTAACGCATAAATAGCCATATTTGGCTTCTGTGCAAAGGGGTTAATTCAATCCAACTAACAGCATTTTCACATTACTTTCTGAACATTACATATTCCACGATATTACATCTAAATTCTTTCCTGCTTTGCACTTGGGTATACACATCAAAGTTGCAAAAATCTGGCAAATTATTAAGGTCAAGTGATGGGGTGGCTGATCTTCATGTTGAAGGCTTTAGTCGTCGTCGTTGTTCTGGAAAGAGATAACCTAGACTACCTTTTGACAGACGTGTGAACTAAACCTTTATTAGTCTAAATATAAAGGAAACGGGTTATTAATATCCTGTCATAGCATAGGCTTTGTACTTTGGTCACACATGTAACATCAAATGTCCCACATGTAACACCGCGTTATGTGTGTGACAGGTGCATTTTGGGCTATAAAACGGATTCTATTTGTGGGATTGAGGAAGTTATGCCCTCTGAGCATGAAAGGTATGGTATTAATTTATAATTTCAGGTTTTTCATATTTTCCCTTGGATTTATTAATTTTATAAAAACTTTTGTTGCTATGCGTTACGTGTGTGACGTCATTCACCACCATATATTTTGACCCCCTTAAAGAGGGCAACTTTTATGTCTGCAGGGACTTTTGCAGCAAAAGTTGAAAAATTACAACCTCAACAATAGATTATTTCTGCTGCTGAGTTTGACACTCATCCAAATCATGAAAAGATTACTTTAATTTCAAGAAAGATCCATATCTCAAAAAAAGGTGAAAAACTAAAGGACTTTATAGTTGGGAAATTTTGCCCCAAAATGCAGTTTTTCTGGAATTGGCATTTGCCATCCTAAACTAGAATGATAGTAGTTAGAAACACATGCACTAGTTATTTGATGGAGCTTATTTAAAAATTTACCCCTCCAGGCTCATATTTCAGAGAATGGCCCTAAATATTTTGGTGGCGGAAAGCTATTGTTGTGTTATGTACATAACTCGGACACAAGCTGGGACCCAGTTATAAATAAATACATAACAAATTAAAAAATATTAATTAACAAATCAACATAAAGAACAGAGGAAGGGAAAAGGGCACGGCGTTGCAGTTACCTCCATAATCCAGCTATGTAATCAACTAGCAAGCATGCTGAAGAGGGTGGTTAAGAATATAAAGGCGCATGAAACATTCAAGCTCGGGTGTGTAAGATAGATACCATTCACCATGCAGCAGGGTTAGATGTGAAAGACACAAAGGAAAATGTGAATAAGGAGTATTCATTTTATTTTCTTTATTTACTTCATATGAAAACATACTGTGTTTCATCTGATGAAAGATTAAAGATGGAAGATCAGAGTACATGATACTTTAGCTATTACTCTGTCTCTGTCAAAGACAGGTTCTAGATTTGGAGAGAAAATCAGGGTGATTGAGAGTGGTAATGTACGTAATACAGTGTGAGCATTTGCAATTGGCAATCTAACATTTTATCTAAGTTTATGGTTGCACATTTGTTGCATCTACTTCATCTTTGCTGTTTGTTCTAAATATTTATATTGAAAGTGATACAAGGCCTAAAGTGGACACAGAGTTATGTACATTACATTTTGTAATGAGCACCATTACATGCAAATGATCAGAAGTTATGTGGTTTAAGTTGGAAAAAAAAATACTTTCTGCATGTGTGCTGCATAGTTATCTGTGACATAGAATAGTATGAAGATACTGTGTTCACAAATTGCAAAACTAGGAGAAAAGTTTGTGCGCTACTCAGTGAAATGTAATGTACATAACTCCGTGTCCGCCTTTGTTTATGCCCTATATTCAGAGCTTTTCCTCAGGATTTTGATTTGTCTTTTGTTTTTTATTTACATAATGATATACATCAGTATACAAAACAGTTTTGTCACAAAATTGAAATCTTATAACTGCATAGAGTGGACACCGAGTTAAGTACATTACATATTGTGACGGAGTGAAGTTTTTTGATCTATACTTGCAAGAAGCAGATGTCTTAAGGTCTGGTACTCTTGGAGTATGTTTGCCAATGTTTGAAGTTTCTCATGATAGTATTTCCAAGGTCTATCCTTCAGTTTGAAATTTCACCCAAAATGTAACACTGGGGTACCCTTGATCTGACCTCTGCACATGTATTATCTTTGAATGGGAAATTGTATAGTCTACAGGACTGGCAGAAATAATAATAATTAAAAAATAAATAAATAAATTCTAAAAATTAAAAAGTGGTTGTTTTGGATGGAATGCATGCCTGTAGTGACACCTAAGTGAAATTAAATTAGTTTTACAGTTTGGTCCCTGAAAATATGAAACGGCGGAGTATCGGCTTGGAGAGGCCACCTCGACATTCTCAAACTAAAACCTCTCTAATTTTGCTCTGATTTACTTGGTTAGGATAAACTTTGGCACCGATAATGGTGATATTCTGTGCTGTAATTTTTTTTAGAAGTTTCAGACTGCAACTGAATAATTTTAAGACCGATAAAAGTAAAACTTTGTTTTGTGCAAAAAAAAGATGTTTCATTTATGCAGTGTTCCATCTTTATTTGCTCTGACTCAGTGACATAAACACAGATTTTTGCACCATGATAAAAATCCCCAAGGTCTTACCTTAATTGAGACCAAGATTATTCAAATCGACCAATTCGTTGCAGAGATATAGTAATTTCATTTTGGGCATGTCATTTTCAAGCCAGAGGCTCAGGGCTTCAGGGGTTAAATGCAGATTAAAAGGGATTAACAAATTACTGCTTGCTGTTTTTGTTTACATTAGTATATTGTCCCAAATCTCTCTGGTCTTTTAGGGGTTATATTTATTATTTATTTTTGCACGGCAGATCCATGCATGAAGTGTTAACTAGACTGATCCAATTTTTTTTTTTTTTTTGATGCCTCTTGCAGAAGGACCCAGGAAGTGATGTTAGCTCCAGTAGTGCCCGGCTATCTCCGCCGTCAAAGCGCACGCGAAGACATGCTACGCCTAGCTCCAGCGACACCTCACCCAGCCCTCAGGTCAAAGGTCAAAGGGTCACTTGGAATATCCCCACACATCACACCAGGTGAGGAGAGCTGGGTGTGGGGCAGGAATTTTCCTTTGCTCACTGACCAGCATTGGCTGCAGCATGTCAAAATTCTCCAGCAGAGTTCACCGTTTTACCGGACAACTGAATGCTTAAAGAGGCCATATTATGCTTATCATTTCCCAGTTTAATATTTCCATTTTTGCATCCCCCCCCCCTTTTTTTTTTTTTTTTTTTTTTTATACAAACCTGTGCATGTTTGTTATTATCAAAAACCACCTAGTTACAGCTGTACAGGCTGTGTGTGTAGCACCTCAGCCTCATGGAGTCCGAAAAGGGCTGCTTTGGCCCTTTTCTCTTTCAAGGTGAACTGGAGTTCAGTGAAATGTCCCCAATTAGCAATAAATCCTAATCCATTTAGATGAACAACAACTGACGGAAATTTCTGGGGGAAAAAAATTCACAGATTGCGTTTTTATTGGGGACTTTGTACGCAAAATCAGATCCTGGAAGTGTACATTTGCATGCATTCTGATGACGTCAGATCGTCCAGACCAATGCAGTGCATGCGCAAATTTTAGTTAAGAGCACAAGGTGAAAAGCTCATCAGCCCGAGTAAAAGCTATCTGTAGCCTCTTCTTTTTTTAATGATGCTGTGACGGCGTGTCACGACGTTCTGCGGGCACGAGGACAATAAGCTGTTCGAGTTTTCTTAGGATAAGTTGTCAGCGAAGAAATGCGCCCAGTTTGTCAGAACAAAGCGGGCAAATCGGGAGCCTTCAGTAACCAGCGTCCTTTGCTTCAAGCAGTTTGATCGGAGTTTTTTGGAGAACATTATTCAGGTTGAAATGCAGTGCGCCAACAGGTCATTACTACAAAAATTTTCTTCTTTATTTTTTATCGGCGAGTGTAATCATCTCCTCTGACTGTTTGGCCTCTTAAACTCGAAAGCCCCCTGTATCGGGGGTAATCTGCGCATATCAGAATAAACACTGTAAAAAGGTGTGCTATCAAACCGCAACATACTCATGCACCATATCAACATAATGTAAAGAAACTCTTGTAAAAGCTCATTTTGACCATTTTTACCTCAACAAAGTACCATTTAACTACCAAGCAACTATACTGGACAAAGAAAGTTAGGGATCACCCAACTTTTCAATATTAAAATATGATATGGAAAAAAATACAAACTATCAAATATTTCAAATTCAAAATTTGGGGTGATCCCTAACTTTATTTGTCCAGTATAAATTAGCTTGCAGTAAAACACGAAATAAAATATCAGAACGCGATCGCATATACGGCGCTAGCGATTCTGCTAGATGACAGTAATTCTGATTGTAGAATCGAATCATCTGAAAAGCATGTAAACTCCGTTTCGCTATCGATGAGTGATTATTACTTCTCTTCCCCCAGGGGAGAGGGGGAGACATTGTTTTAGGTTCGTGTTCGCGTTCCAACTTCATTTCCAGAGCGTGACTCCAAAACAGTTTTCATGATCTTAAATGCGCAAATGAAGTTGCGCAGACTAATTGACACCATACAGACCCTAGTTGAGTCTGCTCCGATGACCTCAGAGGTCTCTGCCAGGTGCTGGGGCCCTTAAGACAATAAGGGTCTGTTTGCCAGAGTTCTGCTTTCCAGCGCGGCTTACATGTTTCTACTGCGCATGCCCAGTTTGTTTTAAACTGTCAGTTTGTTTGAGAAGATTATTGGATTCGTGGAGAAAACCTGGATTTATTCGGTAAGTAAAGCAGCTAATCGTCTTAATTTGTTAGCCAATTACTAGAGGAACATTAGAACTATCGGGCGGTGACAACGTTTTTGCAGTCAGCTGTATACAGAAGGCGCTATCACTTTCCTAAAAAGTTCTAAGCTTTTTTTCCCCCCACATCGTGCATGGACTGTCATGATAATGACAGTCCAAGTGGGCTAACCCCCGAGTAACGAATATGCAAAGGCACAATAGCGGAGAATAGCCAAATCGCCGGTTTGTTTACATTATTTAACAGCAGCTTTTGGGCTCTAACCGTCTTTCTTTGTGGAAAAAAATTAGATTTTCTGACTGATACATGTCTCTTGTGCCAAACATGCATGCACGATTGGCTTTTTTTGGTTCATTTAAGTGGTCTGACATGGTATTAAAAAAGTAAGATATTCGACCGTAAGCCGTGCGGTGCCCGGCCGATGGCCATAGGCCTCGCATCAGCTGGCCTACAAGCAACATGTAGTTTGGGGGTCGTCTCATGCATCCTTCTCAAATAGCCTCAAATGACAATCGGTGTTGTTGGGTGTAAAGAAATTACGTCGCCATGCGGGGAGGTGGGAACTTCCAGCATTAAAACTGGGCATATAGATAAGAATCCTTCAGTTTTAAGTCACATTACATTGACAGCTGTTATCTCTAATGTATACTTGGTGATCTTACCATGCTGTGCATTCGAAATTATACAAACAATTCAAGAAATCCTGGGGGGGTTCGCTCATAGACAGTGTTCCTCTATGCGCCTGAATGCGATCTGGACAAGCAACGATCTGCCACATGGGTCTGAACCGCCCGGGATACAGAATTGCCGCCATCTGGCGATCGAGGGTATTGCATCTGGCAAGGCCGCTATTGAACCACCGCGCTTTCCATCCATAGGTTTGTGCAGTGCGTCAACTTTTTATTTTAAATTACTTTTTCGAAATTCGCAAGCACTGGAAGACGCGCGATTGAGTGCGCAATATTACTGCATCTCAGCACCTCCCCCCCCGCTCAACAAAATGGAACCAGCACGACAGAAATTTGCCAACCAGCACACCTAGCATCCTGGGCAGAACCCTGCTGTCTGTCCGGTGGGTTAGGCAGGGAAGGGAGCCGGGGAACGTTTGTTTTTATTAGTAAAAACGCATTCTAGTTTTATTTTTATTGTTGAATGGAAGTTGGAAGCCATGCTTATCATTGTGTTTACTCTCGGTGTGACGTCTCACTTCCGGGCTCTGATTCAACGCGCTTTTGGAGAATGCTGACAGTGAAATTTTTTTCTGAAATTTTTGTTATTCATCTCAGTGCGTCATGATTTACTGCTAATTGGGTCAATTTTTGACGAAACGTCGGCTCACCTTTTAAGGTCCACAAACGCATTTCTTGGACAAAAAATATACATTATAAAAATCAATAATTTAAACAAGTTTAAAGGGGACCCATTTTGCTGTTTATTTTCCCCACATTCGAATATTCTTGGATGTCTAAAAGGGGAGGTTTATAAACTTTTGGCAAAAAAGATCCCATGATTTGTGGGCAATTTGATTCTTGTCATTCCTAACCCTCTGAAAAACAGGCTGTTCTGAGTGAGCGTCCCCTCTATGGAATGAGCTCTGTTCTGATTGGCCAGTGAACAGAGCCACTGGCCCAGTCTGTCAACGGAGAGCAACAATGTCAAAATGCCCCGACTACTGGCAAGTCTCAAAATGAATAAATGACTGAAGTTGCAAGTTGAGTTATTAAAGTACACAGCGAGAATGAGAAGATAACAAATGTCTGCAGGCTAAGCAAAGAAGGCAGTTTTATTTATAAAGAAATGCGATGTGCAGTCACCATAAAAGTGACCAAAAACTACAAGTTGTACATAAAAACAACTCTTGGAATGTAGTCTCTAACATTTAGAATGACCCATGGCCAGCATCTGTATTGTAGCAACTTTAGGCAAACATTCCATGTATTTTGAATGGTTGCACTGCTCTTCCCCGACTGAGTTTTATTAAAAATGGTCACCGTACTATCTGTCCCTCTTGACGTGTCTCGTAAATGGCATGTGGCTGAACTAGCAATGGTTTCTAAACTCCAGGCATGGGCTTCTTCCGCCAATTCGCGGAATTCTGCTATTTTCATTTTTCCATTCTGCTTTTTTTTTTTTTTTTCCTTCTGCTTTCCTTCAGACAAATCAGTTGAAGTTTCATTAATCTGGATATCCTATAACCAGCTTTCATACACCAGTGTTCTCGCCAGCGAATTTCAGCGTAGCGGCCCGCTATGCTGTCAGTTTGGGCCGCTACGCTGTGACTGGGGCAGCTACGCTGTCGTTCAATGAACTTAGCTGCTGAAAAATGCAAAGTCATGCGCCAGATACGCCTCTTGGCTGTACGTGAGCCAACCCTTGGTAACTTTTTTCAATATAGTGTTCAAAAATTAATTTCTAACATCATGCATATTAAAATTAATGAATTTATTGACACAACGTTTACATTTTTTGACGGCAAAGCACCAGTAGTTGGTTTCCACAAGACTCGTTTCAACTATGGTTTCAATCAGCTTTTAAGTTGCCTTCGGCGGATAAATACCCGATAATTTGATTGTCATTCGGTTTAGGAACATCTTTTCTACCATTGAAAATGAATGTAGACGATAACATCAAAACACACCATTGTAAAGACGGTCATTGTATGGTAGAAGAGTTGCGAGGATTTCTCCATTGATTGCGTCGCATCACCTCGGAAATGTCAGAAATACAACCCCAATTCTGAAATAGTTGGGACAAAGCGTAAATTGTGAATAAAATCGAAACGCAATGACTTTAAAATCACACCAGCCAGTATTTTATTCACAATAGAACAGGGATAACATAGCAAATGTTGAAACTGAGAAATTTTACAATTTTATCCACAAAATGAGCTCATTTCATACTTGATGGCTGCTACAGGTCTCAAAAAAGTTGGGAGAGGGGCCTGTTTACCATGGTGTAGCATCCCCTCTTCTTCTTAACACAGAGTGGAGGCATCTGGGCATTGAGGAGACAAGTTTCTTGAGTTAAGCCATTGGAATTTGATCCCACTCTTGTTTAATACAGGCTTCCAGCTGCTGGAGAGTTTTGGGTCTCCTTTGAAGGACTTTTCGTTGAATTATGCGCCAAATGTTCTCAATCGGTGAAAGATCAGGACTGCAGACAGGCCAGTTCAGCACACGGACTCTTCTACTATAAAGCCATGCTGTTGTAATTGCTGCAGTATTTGGTTTTGCATTGTCCTGCTGAAATACACAAGGCCTTCCTTGGAATAGATGTCGTCTGGAGGGGAGCACATGTTGCTCTAAAATCTATAGACACCTTTCAGCATTCATGGTGCTTTTTAAAACATGCAAGTGTCCCACACCATATGCACTAATGCATCCCCATACCATCAGAGATGCTGGCTTTTGAACTGAACGCTGATAACAGGAGGGGTGGTCTTTCTCCTCTTTAGCCCGGAGGACACGACGCCCATGATTTCCAACAAGAATGTCAAATTTGGGCTCGTCTGACCACAGGACACTTTGCCGCTTTGCTACAGTCCATTTTAAATGAGTCTTGGCCCACAGAACACGGCGGCGCTTCTGGATCATTCTCAACAATGGCTTCCTTTTTGCATGATAGAGTTTTAGGTGGCATCTGCGGATGGCACGGCGGACTGTGTTTACAGACAGTGGTTTCTTGAAGTATTCCTGGGCCCATTTAGTAATGTCAATGACAGAATCATGCCAGTGAGTGATGCAGTGGCATCTGAGGGCCCGAAGATCACAGGCATCCAGTAAAGGTCTTCGGCCTTGTCCCTTACGCACAGAGATTTTTCCAGTTTCTCTGAATCTTTTGATGATGTTATGCACTGTCGATGATGAGACCTTCAAAGCCTTTGCAATTTGACGTTGAGGAACATTGTTTTTAAAGTATTCCACAAATGTTTTACGCAAGCTTCACAGGTTGGAGAGCCTCTGGCCATCTTTACCTCTGAGAGACTCAGCTTCTCTAAGACTTCCCTTTTATTGCCAATCATGTTACACACCTGATGCCAGTTAACTTAATTACTTGCTAAATGTTCTTTCGGCTGATTCTCTTATATATTAATTGCTTTTTCAGCCCTTTTTTGCCTGTGTCCCAACTTTTTTGAGACCTGTTGCAGCCAGAAAATTTGAAATGAGCTCATTTTGTGGATAAAAATGTCAAATTTCTCAGTTTCAATATTTGAAATGTTATCTGTGTTCTATTGTAAATAACATTGGCTCGTGATCTGAAAGTCATTGCATTTTGATTTTATTCACAATTTACACTTCGTCCCAACTATTTCGGCATTGGGGTTGTAATTTCTGACATAAAAGTCTATAACTTGAATAGATGAACGTCTTGTGAAGCTAACCAGCCTAGTTTGAAGACATGTCAGGCCACCTCGGACAATATTAGAGATATCGATTAATTTTTTTCACAGAATATTCCTTGCGTGATGTAGAATGACTTTGTTTCAAAAAAAAAAAAAAAAAAAAAAACAAAAAAACAAAAAACTATACATCGCCAAAAACTGACTTTCCCCGGGTTTTCACAGGCGAGGTCACATTTGATCTATGCTGCGTCAGTCAGTCGACGGCAAACTTTCTGCAGAGAGATTTGATTATGTTTTCGGAACTTTGCCACAACATTGCATTGGTACGGAAAGGTTAGTTTGTGAACTTTTTTCAGGTCACCTGAGACGAAGTCTCAAAGTGACCTATTCTCATCGCCCTTTGTCCGTCGTCGTGCATCATCCGTCGTGCGTCGTCCGTTGTGCGCCCGTAAACAATTTACGTTTTCGATGACTTCTCAGAAACAGCTGATCTGATTTCAATAAAATTTTGCAGGAACCTTCCTTGGTCAAATATGCACCAAAATTGTGAATTACATGGTGCCCACCCCCAGGGGCTCTGAGGGGCAGGGCTAAAACTGTTCAATACATTTTCCACTTCTTCTCAGAAACCGCTGATCCGATTTCAATAAAAATTTGCACAAACCTTCCTTGGTCAAATATGCACCAAAATTGTGAGTTATATGGTGCCCACCCCCAGGTGCTCTGAGGGGCGGGGCTAAAAGTGGTCAAATTGGCTGAAATTTTTTCAATCTTCTTCTCCAGACCCAGATATGCTGGAAAACAATACTCTTCATAGATGGAAGGCTCTTGAGGTGCTTTATCAAAATTGTGAACTTCATGACCCTCGGGCTCCATGTTTACCCCTGGGGAGGGGGTGAAATTTACTATAGTTTATATAGGAAAATGATACTTTTGGGTATATTTTGTTCATTTTCTACTGCAAATCATTCAAACTTGATTTGCATTATAACCATGAGATGACAGTTTCATACTATGACATTTTTGACCCTGTCGCTTCCCCAGGGGCTGAGGGGTGGTGCCCAAATGGGGTCATATTGCCAAAAATTTCAACAATCTTCTCCAGGCCCAGATTGGCTGGAAACCAATACTCTTCATAGATGGAAGGGTCATGAGGTGCTTCATCAAAATTGTTCATTTCATGGCCCCCAGGCTCCATGTTTGCCCCTGGGAAGGGGGTGAAATTTACTATACTTTATATAGGAAAATGATACTTCTGGGTATATTTGGTTCAATGACATCAGTAACGTCAGTTTTTATACAACTCAGGTGACCGTTAAGGCCCATGGACCTCTTGTTTCATGTTCCGCGTGGCCTGCAGAAGGCGTAGGGCAGGGGCGAAGTGCATTTTTTTGGCAATTTTTTGGGAAACATGTCAGCATCCAGGCATGGGAATATTGAAGTGTATTTCGCCCTGGCGCCTGAATGTGAGACTTTATAGCAAAATGCTTCAATAGGTAATGATGTAAAGTAAAGATAAAAGGGCATTAGTGCAGTTGTACATTTGTCACCATTGGTAATAGTAATACTTACTGTATGTTCACCATTTGATTTGGTGAATAGTCAGTCAGACATAATTTCCTTATGCTCTGTATGTCCATTGTAATGATGAGAACTTGTTTGTATTCTTCAGAAGAATAAAGTTCAGTGGGCTTTCTGCAACTCGCATTAAATATTATTGGTTGCACTTGCAGGCCTTCAGACCAGATCACACCACGGTTTCCCGCGGCGCTTTATAGTTAGGGCAGCCGCCTTGACAACAAATGCCCCCCGCCTTGACTACGTCCCCCGAAAAAAAAAAAAAAAAAAAAAATCAGCTGCATCCACGCATGCATACACAGTAAAATAAGGTCGCATCGCGATGAGGCCAAATAGCGGCTGGCATCTGTTGGTTAAATATGTTACTGAGCCATCTATCACCTGTTGCTACGCCGACATTATTTTTTTGTATCGGGAAGAAGCTAATTATCCAGATATTCAATAACCTGTCGTCGTCGTGGGAAGGACATGAGGAGGTAAGATAATTATTCATCTAAACTAAACATTGGAATAGTGTCTCCTATCAACTGCTTGCCCACATATTCTGTTTCATTAAGATAGGCTATATGCAATTCGTTTAGTTTCTTATCAAGGCTACCGATGTACTTGCGCGTGGCTTTCTGCTATGTTTGACAATTGCACGTGGTTTTCTGTAGTGTACAGTTATGGATGGGGAAAAAGCAGTCAAAAATATCAGGGTACTTTAGGCAAAGAAGCCTGTCTACTTCACCATCTGCGCGTAATTAGATCTCGTAATGACGAGATAAGGTGTATATTTTTTTTTTTTTTTTTTTAATCCTGTGAATGCAATGCGCTTCCGTACATAATACCGTTCTCCTCTCCCCAAGCATAACCACAACCGCAAAGTATTTGGGGAATTGAAGTCAAAACGGATAACAAATCAATTTTCCATTCTTACATTAATTTTCGTTTAACCCTTAGGGACAGTTGTGCGCAATTGACGCTCTTTTCATTCTTCTTTTTTTTTTTTGATAATATTGGCTGTGTTCAGGCATGTAGCACAAATTTTGGTTAGATTGTGTGTTTTTATTTGATCTTGTTATTTCCAGCTCAGCTCTTACAGTAAGGCTAAAATACACTGTTCAAGCAAGTGTTACACTCAGACTGTTAAGCGCAAAAAATGCGCCACTGAAAGTGATCTCACTTCCATGAAAACATAATACATGCATTTTATTACATCTGAGTGTCAATAAAGTTACAAGACTGTTGACTTTGTCACTTTGTTATTGCACTTTAACTGCTTTGTTTATTTATAAAGAGTAAATAAACGCTGACTGTTGCCGCCCCCCCCGGTCACCACCTTGACTAACCGATTTTCTGCGGGAAACCCTGCACACCTAGAATAGGTTCCTTGTTTCCAAAAAAATAACTTGGTAGGCAAAGAAAAAGATGAGAGGACAATATTTCAGAATGGACTTGCCTGACTCTAGAAACAGTAAGAAGAACAGAGGATGGGGGAAGGGTAGAGAAAACTGATTGCCAGATCATCCTTGGTGTTGAACAGTCATAAAGAAGGAGTTCATGAAGTGAAGTTCTCTCGCTGTGAGTTTCCTTGAACTTGAATATTGTGTCAAGGCCCTGTGCAAAAGGTTATTAAATGCCCAGATATCATTAATCGGGACACTCAAATTAGAAAAATAATGCCTCCAAATGTGTTAAAATGCCAGAGCTTCCCCGGGTCCCCCACAGGGGGCACTTCCCCTGGACCCCACAAGGGGCCTCGGAGGCCCCCGGACCTTCCAGATTCCACCAGAGAGGAATTTGGTGATTATTGGTCGCAGTTTCGGAACATTAACCCACGCTAAGCTTTTTCCTTTTAATGTGAGTCAATAGGAGGAAAAATGCGTAATGTGATCTAACGTCTGTTTTCTTCGGATTTTGGTATTAATTTTTTTATGGGAGAAAGTGCTCCTGGCCAGAAATGCCCGAGCGGAATTTGGCGCTGATGGATTGCTGTTTTGGTGCATTAAGCCGCGTTAAGCTTTTTTCACGTGAAGCATTTTATAATATCCCCAGCGCACAGTGCTCACACTCACTAACTTCACCATGCAGTCTAGCAGTTAGAAATTTAGGCTAAGCCAACATCTGCTACAGCTTTGTTACCTAAACCACTTGGACTGAACTGTAGCAAAGGGCTGTAGATCCTTCACAATAAACCTGGTAACGGCCCTGTGACATTCTTCTCTTTTTTCCACAGTCATCTTCATTTGCCCTTGTTTGGCGTTGGTAAATGGGGATTCCTGATTAGCGGACCTGTCGGGGCTACTGCTCGATTCACATTCCCTTAAGGATAAACGTTATTTACAATTAGAGACATAACAGTAACTTATATTAGCGGAGGAAAAAAAACTACAAACTTAACAAGTCTACTCTCACCATGACTTGCCGTTGTCGAGGCATTGTCAGAGATTAAGCTGGGAGGTTGCATTGAAGAGAACGCAGCGTTCACGTTAGCCGCTTGGCAGTCAAACACGCCGCTGTCCTTCAGCTTTATTCCATGAGTACCTTGTAAGTGTTCCATTAAGTTGCTGGTGTTTCCCCCTTTAGACGCAACTACTTTGGGACAAATATTGCATTGAACCGAGTTTTCAGTCTTTTGGGTAAAGTGAGCCCACACCTTTGAACGTTTAGCTCTCAAGGCTGACATGTTGACTAAAAAACGAGGCAAGCAGGCGCTACGTCATCACCTGCTGTCGACGGCGGTGTCATCATTACGCGATGGTTAGCTGGATAAAAAATACTGATAGCCATATCATTTGTCCAGAATCTTAGCGGTCCTCCTGTACCGACCCAATTAGAAACCGAGACTAAAAAATACCGGTTCTCGGTATGCATCCCTATTGAGGACACGGCCTCTCTCCCCCATGCAATGTAACAGCGACGAAATAATGGGCTAAATTCATTACAGGAAAAGAATTTACTCAAAAAAGGCCCAAACTTTACGAAAGAGAAACTGCTCTGAAACTTCTGCGCTACCTTTTCTGCACATCAGGTGATTTTACTTGCACTTTGTGATCATTTGAATTGTTTAAATGAAAAAAAAAAGACCATTTGAAACATCTTTATGCAACTTCATAGCTGCCGGCCGCTTAGAAAAGAGAAGCCTGTGAATTCCAGAGTCATAATGGGTTTCCATGGTACTAGAGGAGAAATCTACCGATCCGTACATGAAATGGAAAAACTCCCATGCACAAGGACTTCAGTTCCGCATGATGATCTCTTCAATATGCGTTGATTGAATAATGACTGATCCACGACTGATTCCAATGAAATTTTGCCTTTCACTCTTGGTACAGCGTGAGTTGATTAAAACGTAGAACTTGACAATTAAATACAATTTTGTTTTCCGAAATTAAATTAAAAAGTGTGAGATTACTGACTACTGCATGTGAATGTGATATGCCACTAAAAAGTGTGAGACTCAAGCCACATGCGTGAGAGTTGACAGGTATGCAATTTTGAGTGACGCTGATTTAAATGCACCAAATTACATTTCCACTTGAATGATTGTTGTTAACGGGGAGAATTAGCAACACCTGATAGTGTGGAGTGTTCTCGGAGTGAAAACATTGATAACTAGAGGCGCTCCTAACCCCCTGCCAACTTGGTTTGGCGGAGGTAATTATGAAAAAAATTGAGAACAAGTCAGGATAAAGAACTATTTTAAAGGGGTGTCCAGTGCCCCACCAAATTTTCAGTTCTTGCTTCGCCACTGGTTTTATTTAATTTATAGTCGGGGATCCACAGGCTCAAAAGCTCAATAAAATGGGTTGAACCTGACATGGTCTGCCATACTTTTTGTTTGTACTTTTTCTGTTTACTTGGACACTAAGATCCAATAATTGAAGGGTCTGCTCTGCCGGAAACATTGCGAAAAAAATGTGGCCATTTCAGTGTATAGACCTTTCATTTTTTGACAGAAAAATGTGAAAAATGAAAATTTTCTTCAGTTCCTCAGTGGGTTGGGTAGGCTGCCAATAAATGCATTCCAGATACACAGAACACATATGGTGACAATATCTACAGAAAAAATAACTCTTAAAACTCAATTCTACATTATTTATGATCAATTTAATGCAAAAAATTTTGGCGTTTTTTCACCTTTTTCCAATATTTTCATCTTTACTTCATTGGCAATCAACTATGTCCCCAAGTTATGACATCAGTCAATATGCCATTCTTTTCACCAAACAGTATACTCATTCCACAGAAAGAATTATAAAAATCTATCAAAAATCATTGGTTCTGTGATGCTTTCACTATTAGTTGGCGATCAACAGGCTCAGAAGCTCAATAGAATTTTGGGTTACTCTCAAAATTCCTAAAGACATACTGGATATTTAACATGATTGTTAATGTTCTCATTATTAAACATCATGGCCAAGGCATCTTTTTAATTTTAACATAACCCTGTTCTCCCAATGGAATTGTGCAACACAAGAAATATAACACAGCAAAATTATTTTTATTATTTTATTGCATCAGATGACAACTGTTACAACTTTAACTCCTTCAACCCCACAGCCCTCTACAGAGGGCTGACCAACATATTCCCTTCAACCCCAAATTCCTGTAGGGAAAATTCAAACAATCTGACTAATTGATTGGAACATATCAGGTTACATTTAATGGGATTCCAGAGATAACCGTAAGATACAATGTCCAGATAATGACCAGCCCTCTACAGAGGGCTGTGGGGTTGAAGGGTATAGTGATGCTAGAATATCTGGGGTTGAAAGAGTTAATAGAACAAAATAATTTAACATAACTTAATTAACAAGGTGCTGGTCCCTGTGAGGTGGGATAGTCAGGAGGGATGCACACTGCAGATACTGCTCTGGGGACAGACCTTCACCCTCACCACTGCAGGAGACAGCAGCCATACCACTATTTGATCTGCTCCAGCCGCACAGCAGCGCAACACAAGATGCATCCCCCCACACACACACACACACACACACACACAAGGCATTATGTTTAAAGCATGTACCTGTCTTCAAGTGCAAGTTCAATCCTTGAACATCTGTTGGGGTCCCCTGTGCAGAGATATGCCACATTTCACATTGGCTCTTGCACAGGAGCATCCTTGGGCACAAATGCTTTTCTTGCAGCGACAGTGTCTGCTGTGCTTGAATTCAGAAGGTTTTACACCTCTTCCAGCAGCAATTTGGTTTTCCTAGTTGGTCTCCCATCCAAGTACTAACCAAGCTCACACCTGCTTAGCTTCAGCAATGCGGCTGGAGCAGATCGAATAGTGGTATGGCTGCTGTCTCCTCCGGTGGTGAGGGTGAAGGTCTGTCCCCAGAGCAGTATCTGCAGTGTGCATCCATCCTGACTATCGCACCTCACAGGGACCTACACCTTGTTATTTAAAGCTGTAGTATACGATTTGAAAGTTTGATTATTATTAATAACCTCATTTAGATGGTGGTTATGGTCCTATAGTACAATCTACACAATGTGAAGAGCAAAAAAACAAAAAAATCCATTCACTCTAGTGGCTGCAGGGCTGCAGAGACGTTGACCAATGTAAGCCATCCAGCCGGATGGCTTACGTTGGTCAACGTCTCTCTCCTACTCTCATCCAATCCCCTCGCTCTAGTTGACACTCCCCTGAGAGCTTGCTCTGACTCCCCGTGCTCCTCGTTCCGCCTCGTCCCCGCCCCCTTCCGCATTTACGTTTTCCATCTATTTACTGCCGGCCGGCTTGTTGCTCTGGTAGAGGGGGTGTGTCTGGGAGTCTCCTCACGGATGACCACACGTGCTCGGTGGGAATGATCAGGGAGCACAGAGGGGAGGGTTGTGTGTGTGTGTGGGCAGGATGCTTTTTTCAAATTTTTCTCAACGTCTCAACCTTTCTCAACTGATTCTCAGATCGTATACTACAGCTTTAAGTTATGTTAAATTATTTTGTTCCGTTTAAGTTGTAATAGTTGTCATCCGATGCAATAAAATAATAAAAATTTTGCTGTGTTATATTTCTTGTGTTGCACAATTCCATTGGGAGAACAGGGTTATGTTAAAATATAAAAAAATGCCTTGGCTATGATGTTTAATAGTGAGAACATTAACAATCATGTTAAATATCCAGTATGTCTATAGGAATTTTGAGAGTAACCCAAAATTCTATTGAGCTTCTGAGCCTGTTGATCGCCAACTAATAGTGAAATCATCACAGAACCAATGATTTTTGATGGATTTTTATAATTCTTATAGTGTTTGGTAAAAAGAATGGCATATTGACTGATGTCATAACTTGGGGCCATAGTTGATTGCCAATGAAGTAAAGATGAAAATATTGGAAAAAAGTGAGAAAACGCCTAAATTTTTTACATTAAATTGATCCCAAATCATGTAGAAATGAGTTTTAAGAGTTATTTTTTCTGTGGATGATGTCACCACATGCGTTCTGTGTATCTGGAATGCATTTATTGACAGCCTACCCAACCCACTGAGGATTTGAAGAAAAAAAATCATTTTTCACATTTTTCTGTATTAAAAAAAAAAATAAAAAATGAAGGGTACATACACTAAAATGGTCACAATTTTTTTTCTCAATGTTTCCGGCAGAGCAGACCCTTCAATTATGACCTCCGCGCACTCAAGAGTTCAGGTGTCCGGGTGACGCAGCAAGTGAGCCCAATTTCAACTAACGTGGCACATCGCACTGGCACACCCGGGTCAATTGTTGAATATTCACAAGCAAGCCGAGCTTGCACACGGTTTAGAATATGGACAAGTTCAGTCCCATGCCTGTTTTTCAGGAGTATTACTTTTTCAAATGGGGCCAGGTAGGTTTGGATAGCTTTTTTCCTCAATAAATGAAATTATCACTTATAAACTGCATTTTGTATTTTCTCTGGTTATCTTTGCCTAATATTAAAATTTGTTTACTGTGAAACATTTAAGTGTGACAAATATGCAAATAAGAAATCAGGAAGAAGGCAAATACTTTTTCACAGCACTGTACCATGTTAGATAAAATGATATGATCACTTGTGATTGTGCAAGATGTCGTTGTCAGTAGTGTCCATAGGTCCCCTATTCCAGATATAATTATAACCAATGTCCTTCATTAATGCATGGTATGAAACCAAAATGTTCAAGAGCCATAAATACCTACATGTTTATAATAGTACGTAAGCAAAGGACAAGTTGGACAACAAAAACATTGTCAAGTTTGATGTTGCAGTTCAAACACCGACTTATGTGCAGATTTGAAGCACCTGACAAACACATTTGTGTTTTGTGTCATCTAGAAATTTGTAGTTATGCCTCGGTGCGCATGCGCAAGCCGGCATACGGTAGTTCTTTTGTGTGTCAGTCATTCTGTCTGTAACCAGGATAGCTGCTACGCCGGTCAAAATCAAGTCCTAGAATATGGCTATGGGTTGAATGCCATGATATCTTCGATTTAAATTTGCCAATTTTTGAGATGGAGCTTTATTTTCGAGTTATAGCACTATTTGATTACCACGATGGCTGCTGCGAGCGATCGAGACTTTAACGAAGAAAAAGCTCTTGACAGTGGATGGCTTTACAACTTGTGAGTTCGATTTATATCACAGCAATAGTTACTGCTGATGGCAAAACTTGACAAACGGAGCATAATGCTGACAGTGATTCATGTAGACACACATTGCGCACTGTGTTAAATACAGCACTGCGTGGATTTTCGAACTTACTACTGTATGATTTTTATAAAACATCACAAATGATTTCTCCCCCCACACAGTAACAGTGTGCAAATGAACAATGCTTTCAGTTATTGCTCGGCTTCCCTAAGCCTAACGACCGCAGTCTCGCTAAGCGGTCCTACGAAGCTGCTTATCAACTCGTTATGTCAACCGGCCACTGGTGGGTAAATACTTGAGAACAGCCATGTTTCCATCCACTCGTTCTTATGCAAATTAAGTCCTATCGAATAAAAAATGCCTTATGGAAACGGTGAAATTTGACTTGATTTTCAAGACATCGACATTAAGTTTATACGGTTGATCTCATTGGATTTTCTTTTTGATCGGTAAAAGGTTTATGCGATAACTGCTGATGGAAACGTTATTTGCCGAATAAATCTGCTACTGCATCGTGACGGTGTTTCGATGGCGCCGTTGCCTTCTGATAATGGTTTGCATGTTGCTAATAGCTGGCACATAAGCACTATTATAACTTGTGCAATTATCATCATTTGTTAGGAGACGCGATCCATTTTTGCTAACTAGTTAATTTTGTTGGCTACCACACTACTTCTGTTCACTCGAAGGTTCTGCGATGCAGTGCGAAAACGAATGGAAACAGCTTCAAATGTCAAATCTATTCGATACACCGATTTGATCGCATAGCAGCAAGTGATGTCATTACGCACAAGTTTTTATTCACTTTAATGCTGTTAGGTGGAAATGCATTTTCACCGCCTTTATTCGCATGAATATTTTTGGCGAACTTCAGATAATTCGATTGACAAGTAGATGGAAACATAGCTTATGTCAAGCATAGATGCACAGCGAGGGCACTCAGACATGTCCACACATAATTTTATTGCTTCATTAAGGGACATACTTCTCACTGCTGTAAGCACCAAGGCATCAGCACCTTCAGTGATTTCATTCTTGAAAATTATTTTTCAAATTCATATTTCAGGAATTTGATGTTTGTTTGTAAAAATTTTGTTTTTTTTTTTAAACTGTTTATGGTATTTTGAACCTTGTCTGTAGTGTCCGTATGTCCCCCAGTATCTTACCTTTTCAAGCATCAATATATAAAAAAAAAAAAACCATGATCGAATTAGGGGGGAAAAAATATGGACTAATAATCTCAAGATGTGTAGGTACAATATGAAAGTACTTTGTTCAAAATATCAGGCACTTGAATTTTCAGCTTTTGTGCAACATCATTTGTACACCTAATTGTGTTTTACCCAATCGAGATCAATGCTTAAGGTGGTCCAACAAAATAATATTGTTTGTGACTTCTTTTTTTTTTTTTGACCAGGCGGTGTAAATCTGCGCTTCTGCTATTATTTGGAAATAAACTCAATACCCCTAATCCATTTAACAACTTTAAATTTGTAGAGTTGTGATCAATTGAGTTTGAATGCCTCCAGAGTAGGTGTTTGTAAACTTTTGGTCTCAACTGTAACATTGGTTTGTGTTCTAAAAATCCTCAGTTTTAGGTTGTGACACATCTGTTATAATTCTCAAGGATGCAAAACAGACTTGGGGATGTATCCCTATGGACATGTTGAGCACTTGCATTTGTTTGGCGGTGTGTTGTCATTCCATATATTGCTTATAGTCAGCGCAGTTTGAATGTGGATTATGGATTGTGGTCTGTACATGGGTCAATGACGTGACATTGTCCGAGTGCACTTCTTTGGTTTAAAATAATTTTAAATGATTTATGATGAGCATCATTTTATTCTATAAAACCTGTTTAATTTGAACATATTTCCATTTTATCAAAAAAATGATATGTATTTTATGTTTTGCCATCTCAAACCCTCAAAATGTCAGGTGGCACAACCGTCCAAGCAAGTTAACACTATGTGAAATGTATTAAATATGTAATTAAAATATGAATTAATATACCATTAATACGGGGGCATATTTTTATATTGAGAACCTTTCAAATAAACAAAGTTTAATAGTTTAATTGTTCTTAAATTGTTTAGAAAACCAAAATACCCGCCCCCTACAATAAAGAATCCATAAGTTACTTTTAATACCCAGCTCAATTACAAAATAGTAATGTTTTAGGCAGAGTAGACACTCTCAGGGATACTTAGTGAAAAAATCACTTAGAAAAAAAAAGAGGGAAGTGTGGTTTTTTTTTTTTTTTTTTCCAAGAAATGTTTGGTTGCACCACCTGACATTTTTTGGCTGGTGAAATTGCAAATACAGTCTAAAACTGTACTAAAACCCTGTAAATGTTGTGCAACCATTAAGACTTCTTTAAACACACTCTTCCAACTTCAAATAAATATATTCTGTACATTTTTAAAGATTTATTTAAAAAAAACATTTTTAAAAGGCTTATTTGTCATTGACCCACATACAGACAAGAGTTGTAGATTTTGTTTTGAATGGAGTTCAATTTGTTGATGAAAACCCTCACTGCTTTGTCTCAGGCTATCCAGTGAGGCCCTGCAGAATGGACACGGGAGCATCTGTAAGTCTTTTTTTTTTTCCATCCATTTCTTATTTACTTAAAGTTCATCTAAAACCCCCTCTTAATCTTTAATCCTTTACGCGCTTGATTGAGGGAATCCCAGGAGACACAAATCCATGATGTAAACTTGGCCTTGGGCTCAGAAACTGGTTTTCACACATGCAATACTAGCATGGCAATAGCGGTCCAACCTTACTTATGAGCAGGGGTAGCTTAGCCCCTGGAAATTGCAATATTAATTATTAATATTAATAAATTGCAATATCAAAAAAACAGCTGTGAGCCAAAAGATGACCCTGAGAAAGCAAAAACCAGGTGTGAAAGACCTTTCTTGTGACTAAAACCAGAATGGCTTCTTCATTGTTCCTGTAAAACCTTTATTGTTAATGGTTCTTTGCAACATTGTTCATAACGCATGTTGCATTCATGTGGTCATCATGTTAAAGAAACATTGCTGTCAACTGATGAAACTTTGCAAGAGATGTATTCATTTGGAAATCTGAGGCTGAAATCTGTCACCAAAATTTAAACATTGTGATTAACCCCCTGCTGCAAAGGAACAGTTATCTAAAACACAGGTATCTAAATAATGCTATAATCGTAATTGTACCTGGAATATGTAACTGTATATTCAATATTCATGAGGAGGTGCCCTCCAAATATTCAAAAGATGGGAGTTCTTATTTCTGAAACGGTGGTATGGGTGTTGTTTGAATCATTTCTTCCTGAAAAACCTGATCTGCGACCAGCCTGACATATCTGGCTACAGAAACTACCGGGGAGTATTTTACTATGTATATGATTTTTGAAAAAAGTTTCTAGCCTCCGAGTAATCTCATAAAGCTAAGCATACTCTTATGAACAGGAATAGAGTAGTGAAACGCTGTGCAGGGAATAACAAAATGTCCATGATAAATCTCCTTTTGAATAATTTTGTAAATATACAATGGTACTGTTGCTAGCATGGAGAGAGGTCCTTTTCAAAATTCAGCATTCACTCCCCACCACTCTATTGGCCAATTCCTAGTTTTTAATGTGTTAAAGTTCTTAATCGATTGGTGTAATTCCATCCATAGGTGGCGCTGTTGCAAACAAATGGTCATAACTCCTCAACCATTTTTCTGATCAACGTGAGATTTTGCATGCGTCATGTTAGTCAGGGTTACTGTGAAAATCTAGAACAAAGTGATAAATGGAACAACATGGCCAACATCAGCCAATCAAATTTCATTAGCTCTTACTGACAGCTTCCAGGGTGAAGACTTCTAGAAACTCAGTTTTCGCTGTTATCTAGTGGACAGAGAAAAAGGGTTTTTAGGTTTTGACATCATTTGCCATTATGGCTTGTGATTAGGCTACTTGGTCTTAAATTATATTATCACTGCCTGTTGGTTTGGCATGCTCTTGACAAGGCTTTTGTTGAGTGATGTATTTGTGTGGGCAGAGATTGTTTTTGTAAAACAGAGGCGGAAAAAACTCTGTTTGAAAAAATACTTGTGTATGTGTGGATTAGGTTTTAAACCAATGCGGATATTTTCTGCCTAGCAGATAATGATGATAATTGTATCTCCCCGACGACGATAGTCAGGAGATATTATGGTTTAGTTCCGGGACTGCCGCCGGCACAGAGATTTTCTGTTCTGGGCTCTGGAAGCCACAATTATAACAGGAATTTCTCCAAATTTCACACAGGCAAAGATGTAGATTGGACAATGCTCAAGACCCATTTTCGCGCATTTTGGACGTCCAATATGGCTGCCGGCGACCATTTTGTCTGAAATTTGGGGATTGTGGAGATACACGACTTGGTCCCTGTGGCGACTGAGTTATCTAGTTGTGTTTTGCTGTTGGTTTGTCAGTTTGATTTTGGTGTCAGTTGACTGTTGATTGGGTTTGTTTGCTACTGATATTTTTATTGCTGAGGAGATTAGATTCCGATTGGTTGATGGAGTGGGTTTGGCTCAGATTTATTGATTGTTCATTAAGTGCGGATTGGTTTTAAATTGGATTTTGCCAATTGTTTCGGCTTATCAGATAACTTCAGGTTTTTTATTTTGCATGTGAAGCATGCAAACTATTATTTCTCAGGATCTTCCAACTTATTTTTATTATTATTATTAGTTTACATGTGAAGCATGCAAACTATTGTTATTTCTCAGGATCTTTCAACTTATTATTTTTATTATTATTATTTTTATTCTCTTTCTTCCCATTTTGTAAACACAAATTCCTCCAACAGTTTTCATACTACCCACACTACCTGCATAGCAAATGATTCTACTATATGTGCAGATCATTGCTATACAAAATCATATCGATATTAATTATAGTTTATGAATTATTAGCAATTAAAAATAAAAAAATTCCCATCGACAATGAATGGAGCCCATTCATTTTCAATGGGAACGAGACTCTCTTGCACGACCATTCTCTCTCACTTTTCCAATTGGCTAAACAGCATCAACCATTCTCTCTCTTTCCCTATTGGCTAAACGGCATCAGGGCAAAATTGAAACTCCACCGCCTTGTTTTGCTTCCGAAGCGAGCGAAAATATGCTGAATAATACAAAGTAAATAGCTATCAAAGCAAAAATTTAATCATAACATCACAACAGAAAAATGTCATACAATTATGAAACATAATTATCTTATGCAATCTAGCATATTGTTTTATGAAAATGCATTGTGATTATGGTTCGCAGGGCTCCGTGTCACAACACGGAGTTCCATGTGGCTAGCTAGTATGCTAGCTACATACTCATAACAAAATAATTACATACAGCACAAACTTTCACAAAAATTCTTAATTATGTTCATTTCGCTAAAATTATACAAAGATAACCTAAGCAGACAAAGAAAACAATATAATACCATACAATCCAGGCTCCACAGGCAGCAAGCAAATAGGCCTACGAGCCGCAGCGGTCTCGATGTTAATACGAAGACCGACGAACAATGTGTTTGTCCCCGCAGCATGGCTTAGTTTTTCCCGGGCAGCTAGCTAGCTAGCTCGCCACGTAATAGTAAAATTCGTACATACTGCACAAATGACCACAAAAACGCTTAGCTATTTCCAGCTAGGTAAAACAAAATGCTAGACGGAGCTAACTACACACAGAATACAATATTACGCGTTATACCATCTTTAAAAAAAATCGGTCATTCCAGCAAGCCCAGATGGCTGGCAAGCGGACCGCATCAGCCACAATTCTATGCAAAATCCGCATCCACGCGATCATCTGGTCCGCTTGCATTCATAGCAACATCGAAATTGAATTTCATATCCAGTTGACCAATATCGCTGCCATGTACGTTGGTATAACAGAAAATAACTGTATTAACATTGTCAGTTGTACAATTAATAGGCCTAAATCAGTCATGCATGAAATACTGCTAACTTACTCTTAACAGAATGGCCATTTTTAAGTCCAAAAATAAGCAAAGCGATTTCAGGTTTCTGTCAGACCCGTTGAATTTTTTCCGTCATCTGAGCTATAATAAATCAATCGGGAGGCGCACAACACTCACAGCACTGTGTAATTCTGAGGATTACAGCGATTGCAACAGTCATATTACATTCGCATGTATAATGAAAAATGGCTAGATTTGCAATACCTTTCCAATAAGAATTTTCCAGATAGCTAGTAAGAACAATACAAGACAGACGTAGGTCACAACATCCATAATATCAGCATTTTATAATCTGTCACAACATTTGGCAATGGTCGTATGCACAGCCACTTACTCACCATTGCTCGCTAACTATCAGCGCGACCTCACTCATACTGCATCATGTACTCACTTTAAAATGAAATGATATTAGCTCTTGCCGCTGAAATGATATTTGGACCTTCCGAAATTGTCGAAGTCAACGATCCCTGATGAACAGCAAGAATCCAGGTCATCTCTAACACAACGGAGGCCATATCTGATAGAAATGTTGACTGATAATCCGTTATAGCTCCTTCAAAAAAAGCAACCGATCTGGAAAGAACTAAATTGGAAAACTAATCATCTGTATTTTGAAAATAGCACATTTCTATGAGCTGCTCCAAATCTCCAACTTCCAGCTCTGTAATGAAAACAACGTGAGAGACCCAAAACCAACGCCAGAATCGGCGAGAGTAACGCATAATTTACTTTAGCCCGAAATCTGTGTTGACACGAAAACTGAACAGTCAACCATACTTGATTATTTTTATTTGGTGATGACAATATCAGTAATATTCATAATATCATTATCATCATAGAAAGTATAAAAGACACTTTGCATTCCTGGGGAGCGTTCTGTATTATATTGATATCATAACATTTCTAATTAATATTAATATTATTAGAATATTATTATCATCATCAAAAATGATGATAATAACAATAATAACACCAATAATAATAAAAACAAACATCATTAATCTATAATAATACATACATAATAATCAAATTGTTCAAGTTTTGTGATTCATCATATCCACATGCCGTTCAAAGCAGTGAGATTTGGTTTTCCCTGATTCATCTTAGTCAGTAGGGCGGCACGGTGGTCGGCCTCCCAGCAAGAAGGTTGTGAGTTCGAATCCGCCCGCGGCCTTTCTGTGTGGAGTTTGCATGTTCACCTTGTGTCTGCGTGGGTTTTCTCTAGGTGCTCCGGTTTCCTCCCACAGTCCAAAGACATGCATATCAGGCTAATTGGAGAGACTAAATTGCCCAAAGGTATGAGTGAGCATATAGTGTGTGCCCTGTGATGGACTGGCCACCTGTCCAGGGTATATTCCTGCCTCTCGCCCAAAACATATGCTGGGATAGGAATACGCAGTAGAGAATGATTCACTCTCAGTATACAAAATTCAAACCCAATTAAAATACTTAGACAAAATTATGATTAAAAAAAAAAAAACCAGATAATAATAATAATATAAGACAAAGTAGGCTATAAAAAAAACAAGCACTGTGAATATACAAAATGGTCTTTGCAATACAACCTGCAAGTATATTATGCACTGGTGTGTATAATTATACATCTTTATGAAACCGCATCATAAATATGATCAATTCAAATTGTTCAAGTTTTATTATTAATGCGATTAATATGCATCTCTATCAGTTCACAAAATTCAAACCCCTATAACAATAATTAGAAAAAAAGATAATAAAAATGACATCATCATACAGTAATAACAATATAAGACAAAGTAGGCTTTAATAAACTAACATTTTGTATTTACAAGATAATATAAAGGCAAGAGCAATGAGCAAAGAGATTAAGGAGGCAGTTCAGTAATTCGTATGAGAGAGCAGAGCACGTCTTATTGGTCTTATGTCAGCATACAGATCGTATGGGGGTAGAAGCTGTGGCTTTGGTAATTGGTCTTGGCTGCAATGTTCACATAGCCTGGCTTCCATGTACAGCTTCTTCAAGAAGAGGCCATGGTTTGGGTGACTGGGGTCCTCACCTCGTATTGTGTAAGTCCATCAGGTTAGACAATACAGCACCAATAACTCGCTGGGCTGGCTGCACCACCCTTTGAACCTTGTGCCTCTCAATTTCTACAGCTGCTTTACAAGGTGGTGATGCTGCCAGTCAGGAAATTACTATTACCGATAAAAAAATAGATAATAATAATTAAAAAAAATAATAATACATATTTTAGCAATGTCTGAACCATTGCCGACAACAAAGAAGATAATCATCATCCAAATAACTTTCATTATGCTACATACCAATGATGTAGCTTGACAACTAAATAAACCCTTATCATACACATGCCCTTGTCACTTTGACCATGCAATGGACGGTCATCATAGTTTATCATACTTGCCTATCAGTAAAGAAGACACTTTGCACCTTATCATACAGCACAGTGCAGGACAATGCAAAAATAAACATCACATTATACAGAGAATTGTGCTATCACATGCAAACTCAGAGTTTCTTAAACTCTCATTCTAGTTTTTTTTATTATTTAATTTTAATTTTTATTTAGTTTTTTTTTTTTTTTGGTGAAATTGAATTTTGTGCTTGTGGATTTTGTTGCTGATTTATTGCAGCGCGTAAAAGCCAGAGAAATGAGGGTAATGGAGATGCGGAGCACTCCCGGATGAACGGACACGTTGAGCTCAAGAGAAGCTGCCGTTCCAGAAAGAGTCGGTTCGAACACCTCAACCAAAGCCGCCTTTTTGACCAGCTCGTGAACAGGTAACTACACCAGCCTCATACTCCTGTCCAGTGGTGTTTGTTTCTGTGAATTCACTGCCCTTAGTTATTGGATGAGACCAAACACCTGCCCTTCCATATTCAATGATACCAAGCCTTGGCAAGTAATCCTTTAATTTCACCAATCATTTTCTTTGTCTTAGCATTACACTTATGCGCTTATTGAGAATAGCTAGCCCATCAATAACGACTAAGTGGAACAAGCTTCTGTGGTCTAATCTTTGGAATTGGTTTTGTGTCTTAATTGTGCAATCAAAAAAAAGTAAGCGGTCTCAAAATTTATGTTTGAGAGCAACAAGTAGTTTTGAGATCAAATGGTATGAATCAAATGCAAAACTTTGTGCTCTGCAAAAAATAAATTGTCGCATTTATTCTTGCTCAATGTACTCATCTTTTGTTTGCAAATTTTGTTTTTGTTTGGAAGTCAAAGTTTTGTGGCTCAAGTTAAAATGCAAATTTGTAAGAGATGGCGTAAGGAATGCATCTCTAGTGGCCAGTCTACTCAGGCGGGGGGGAAAAAAAATCTTGTTTCCAATAATGTGCCTCAGAAAAATTAGGGTTGGTAGGTAGGCTTTTTTCTTTTTTTTTTTTTTTTTAAAGTTGAGTCAGTGTGATGTAAATTACTCCACACAGCTCTATGTACCATACACCCACAAAAAGTTCTATTTTGAACTTAAAAAATTGTTCATGAATTAAATATTGTGGATATATTTTAAAGTGTTGGAGTTGTACCATTCTCTTCTGTCAAAGACTGTGGTTAGAATCCAGGGATCACAAAAATATTGTGGTATCCAAGTAATTGTAGCCCTTGGACGAAGTCGGGTGGCTACTATTGATTCTCGTGTTGTCTCCGCCATCGCCGCAGAGTCTGCGTCTGTGGGCACTTCCTTGTGGACGCTCTACAGGCTGTAATTTTTGATGATTACTTCCATATATGGTATGCACGTGTTACACTTCACTTATGACACCTATCGATTTTGGTTGCCACGGCAACAGTATTGGCCGAATAATATGCAAATTAGTGGCAAAACATACAGATTTCCTTGTCGCAGTACAGGCTGCAATTTTTGACCGATTACTTTCATATTTGGTATGGACATTTGTTACACTTCACTTATGACACCTATCGATTTTTGTTGCCATGGCGACAGTATTGGCCTAATGTGCAAATTTGTGCTGACACATGCACTCTTCCTTATGGATGCTGTACAGGCTATAATTTTTCAAAAATTACTTTCATATTTGGTATGTACATGTGTTATACTTCACTTATAACACCTATCGGTTTTCGTTGCCATGGCAACAGTACTGGCCGAATACAGCACAAGAAAGGGGAGAAGCGGGCTTTCGGGGGCTACACCCATGAGGTCGCAGCTGACTGGACTGTCTACCTTTACCTGGAGTGGAGGCTAATCTGGCTGTGAAGGGGGACCAAGTCTGTGTTAATGTTGATGATCTTGGAATGAGTAGGTGTTTCCATACTTTTGGGGTTGAAATGTATGTGTGCAGTATAAGCAGGAGAGACTGCAGGTGCTGTCTCCTGGGATGTATGTGCGCAGTGTAAGCAGGGGAGACTGCAGGTGCTGTCTCATGGGATGTATGTGCGCAGTATAAGCAGGGTAGACTGCAGGTGCTGTCTCATGGGATGTATGTGTGCAGTATAAGCAGGGGAGACTGCAGGTGCTGTCTCATGGGATGTATGTGTGCAGTATAAGCAGGGGAGACTGCAGGTGCTGTCTCATGGGATGTATGTGTGCAGTATAAGCAGGGGAGACTGCAGGTGCTGTCTCATGGGATGTATGTGCGCAGTATAAGCAGGGTAGACTGCAGGTGCTGTCTCATGGGATGTATGTGTGCAGTATAAGCAGGGGAGACTGCAGGTGCTGTCTCATGGGATGTATGTGTGCAGTATAAGCAGGGGAGACTGCAGGTGCTGTCTCATGGGAGGTATGTGTGCAGTATAAGCAGGGGTGACTGTAGGTTCTGTCTCATGGGATGTATGTGTGCAGTATAAGCAGGGTAGACTGCAGGTGCTGTCTCATGGGATGTATGTGCACAGTATAAGCAGGGGAGACTGCAGGTGCTGTCTCATGGGATGTATGTGCGCAGTATAAGCAGGGTAGACTGCAGGTGCTGTCTCATGGGATGTATGTGTGCAGTATAAGCAGGGGAGACTACAGGTTCTGTCTCATGGGATGTATGTGTGCAGTATATGCAGGGGAGAGTGCAGGTTCTGTCTCATGGGATGTATGTGTGCAGTATAAGCAGGGGAGACTGCAGGTGCTGTTTCATGGGATGTATGTGTGCAGTATAAGCAGGGGAGAGTGCAGGTGCAGGTGTCTCATGGGATGTATGTCTTGCAGTATAAGCAGGGGAGACTGCAGGTGCTGTCTCATGGGATGTATGTGCGCAGTATAAGCAGGGTAGACTGCAGGTGCTGTCTCATGGGATGTATGTGTGCAGTATAAGCAGGGGAGACTACAGGTTCTGTCTCATGGGATGTATGTGTGCAGTATAAGCAGGGAGACTGCAGGTGCTGTCATGGGATGCTGTTAAGCAGGGGAGACTGCAGGTGGGATGTATGTGTCTCATGGTATAAGCAGGGGAGACTGCAGGTGCTGTCTCATGGGATGTATGTGCAGCAGGAGACTGCAGGTATAAGTATAAGGGGGAGACTGCAGGTGCTGTCTCTCATGGGATGTATGTGTGCAGTATAAGCAGGGGAGACTGCAGGTGCTGTCTCATGGGATGTATGTGCGCAGTGTAAGCAGGGGAGACTGCAGGTTCTGTCTCATGGGATGTATGTGTGCAGTATAAGCAGGTGCTGTCTCAGGGACTGCAGGGAGACTGCAGGTGTCTCATGGGATGTGTGCATGTGCAGGTTCTGTCTCAGGGATGTATAAGCAGGGGAGACTGCAGGTTCTGTCTCATGGGATGTATGTGCGCAGTATAAGCAGAGGAGACTGCAGGTGCTGTCTCATGGGATGTATGTGCGCAGTATAAGCAGGGGAGACTGCAGGTGCTGTCTCATGGGATGTATGTGCGCAGTATAAGCAGGGTAGACTGCAGGTGCTGTCTCATGGGATGTATGTGTGCAGTATAAGCAGGGGAGACTAAGGTGCATGGGGAGATAAGCAGGGTAGACTGCAGGTGCTGTCTCATGGGATGTATGTGTGCAGTATAAGCAGGGGAGAGTGCAGGTTCTGTCTCATGGGAGGTATGTGTGCAGTATAAGCAGGGGAGAGTGCAGGTTCTGTCTCATGGGAGGTATGTGTGCAGTATAAGCAGGGGAGAGTGCAGGTTCTGTCTCATGGGAGGTATGTGTGCAGTATAAGCAGGGGAGGCTGCAGGTTCTGTCTCATGGGATGTATGTGTGCAGTATAAGCAGGGGAGACTGCAGGTTCTGTCTCATGGGATGTATGTGTGCAGTATAAGCAGGGGAGAGTGCAGGTTCTGTCTCATGGGAGGTAGTGTGCAGGTGTCAGTATAAGCAGGGGAGACTGCAGGTTCTGTCTCATGGGATGTATGTGTGCAGTATAAGCAGGGGAGACTGCAGGTTCTGTCTCATGGGATGTATGTGCGCAGTATAAGCAGGGGAGACTGCAGGTTCTGTCTCATGGGATGTATGTGTGCAGTATAAGCAGGGGAGGCTGCAGGTTCTGTCTCATGGGATGTATGTGCGCAGTATAAGCAGGGGAGACTGCAGGTTCTGTCTCATGGGATGTATGTGTGCAGTATAAGCAGGGGAGACTGCAGGTGCTGTCTCATGGGATGTATGTGCGCAGTGTAAGCAGGGGAGACTGCAGGTGCTGTCTCATGGGATGTATGTGTGCAGTATAAGCAGGGGAGACTGCAGGTTCTGTCTCATGGGAGGTATGTGTGCAGTATAAGCAGGGGAGACTGCAGGTTCTGTCTCATGGGAGGTATGTGTGCAGTATAAGCAGGGGAGACTGCAGGTTCTGTCTCATGGGAGGTATGTGTGCAGTATAAGCAGGGGAGACTGCAGGTTCTGTCTCGTGTCTTTTACCATCATGTGAACAGGAGTCATCTGAATGCTTATGAAACAGATGGTGGACAGATTTGCAGTCTGCTGGAGTTGGAGATATGGTGCATGCTGATTGGATGAGAAAGGGGAACAGCATTTCTTGTTTGTAGTTGACAGGTGCTGTTTGGGTTAAGTGTGTCAGGGGGGATTCATTGATATTAATGGTGGAAAATAGTTTCTCAACAAAATGCTTTTTGCATTCCACACGGAGCTTTAACACCTTTTCAGTTAAAAAAAAATTCTGAGGATTTTTCAGTGAAAATGTGTAGTCTTTACTCAACTGTTTATCATGGTGAAAAAACAAAAAAAATCTGTTTGGAATTTTTTGAGAAAATTAGATTTTTTTGAAATTTGACATTTAGACTTATTGCGAGGTAACTGATGGTCAGAATTTACTGGAAGATTCCTCTATGGCACCACACTGCTTTCATGCCAATTAAAAGCATTGCCAAAGTATTGCCAACATAATGGTTGCCATGGCAATGAATTACCTTTTTTCAAATTTAAGTCAATAAGAGGTTATTGCAATGACAACAAACTGAAATTAATCTAGTTTTAAAGAGGCAAAACCTTTACTCTCTAAGATTGCCATGAACTCAAACTGACACCGGACTCTTGTCCAGTAACTAGCTAATTTCCAAAATGTCTCATTCACTTATGGTGTTTAATGAAACATTTACAAATGCGAGGGATTGTAGTCCTTTGCAGTTTGTGTTTGTCGTTGACCGAAGAGTTTGCTTCCTTTGTCCTTAACATAGTGATGGCCTTAAAACCTGGCAAATTCAGCACGTACCGCTTCGAAAGCTTGTTCACAGACCCGGGCAAGACCACAGTTGTGCTGATGACAGTAGGCTCGCCGGTGGTCTCCAAAATGTTTCATTCACTTATACTTAGAGGCTGGGAGGATCGTGTCCTTCCGTTGTGCGATGCTTACATGCAGCTGTCCATCCGTATGACCTCAAAATCTCATATCATCAGAGACCACCTGAGAGCCTCACTATGTTAAGGACAAAGGAAACAAACTCTTCGGTCAACGACTAAGACAAACTGTAAAGGAGTACAATGCCTTGCATTTGTCAATGTTTCATTGAACGCCACAAGTAAATGGGACATTTTGGAAATCAGCTAGTTACTGGACAAGAATCCGTTGTCAGTTTTGGTTCATGGCAATCTTGGAGTGCAAAGATTTTGCCTCTTTAAATTTAAAACTGGATTTATTTTCATTTGTTGTCATTGCAATAGCTTACATTTACTTTAAATTTGAAAAAAGTTGCCATAGCAACAATTATCTTGGCAGTGCTTAGGTAAATAAGATACAAATTGCTTTTTATGGGAATGAAAGAGCAGTGTGGTGCCAAAGCGGAATCTTCTAGTAAATTCTTTGACCATCAGTTACCTCGCAATATGTCAAAATGGCAAATTTAAAAAAAAAAAAAAAAAAATCAAATTTTCTCAAAAAATTCCCAATAGATTTTTTTTTTTTTTTTTCACCATGTTAATCAGCTAAGTAGAGACTATACATTTTCTCTGAAAAATCCGCAGTAGAATTTTTTTTTTTTTTTTTCCCCTAAAAGGTGTTAATGCTCAATGTGATTCTTAATGTCTTGTATAGCACTACAATAGGTGAAGGTGAAACGAGCATATGTAAACATTATGGTAATGGTACACAAAAGTCACGGTTCGGTACATTCCCTTGTTTTGAAGTCACGGTTTGGTATGTTTTCAGTACAGTGGGAGAAAAAGAAAAGCAAAGCTTACCAGAGGCCACTAAACAGTGGCTAATTGGCCGTAATTTCCAGAACAATAGAAGGCACATTCTTCAATAAAAATTATTACAAAAAAGTGTCAATATTGCTGTAACTCACTAACAAAACTTCTGAAATAAATTAAAAACATAATAAAATTAGTAGAAAATTGTTCACAGCTGCTTTCAGCTTCACATTGATTTGGTGGAACAGTCCTGGGCCAGCTTGCATTCATCTTGTTTGCATATTTTCTTTCTTATATATATCTGTAGCCAAGAGGGATAAAAAAAGTGTGGCAGCCTGGCCAAGCAAATTATCAGTGCCTCTGCACACATGAAGTCATCTAAACATAATCTGAGAGTAAACTGCACTTAGGTCTCAGAATGTGGCTGTCACAGGGCCACTGAACACTCTGGCTAATTGACCATAATTTTTTGAACTGTGGAAGGTCCGTACTTAAGTAAAAACAATACATGAAGGTCTACAGAGGTTTTTTTTAATCTGTGATATTCTCACTTCGCTGATGTAAATGAGCCGACATGAACATGGCAGACTACTGGCATATGGAATTTCAGCTTAACAATGTCAGCAAGTTGCAAACTGCAGACCTGGGTGTGTATGTTTCACACCTGGTGTGTATGTTTCACACCTGGTGTGAATAACCGAGGCTGTGTGTAGAAGTCGCAGAGTGAATAACCCAGTCTGAGTATTTCAGTGTGAATAACCCAGGCTGTGTGTGTTTCAGTGTGCATTACCCAGGCTCTGTGTGTTTCAGTGTGAATAACCCAGGCTGTGTGTGTTTCAGTGTGCATTACCCTGGCTCTGTGTGTTTCAGTGTGAATAACCCAGGCTGTGTGTGTTTCAGTGTGAATAACCCAGGCTGTGTGTGCTTCAGTGTGCATTACCCGGGCTGTGTGTGTTTCAGTGTGAATAACCCAGGCTGTGTGTGTTTCACTGTGCATTACCCGGGCTCTGTGTGTTTCAGTGTGAATAACCCAGGCTCTGTGTGTTTCAGTGTGAATAACCCAGGCTGTGTGTGCTTCAGTGTGCATTACCCGGGCTGTGTGTGTTTCAGTGTGAATAACCCAGGCTGTGTGTGTTTCACTGTGCATTACCCGGGCTGTGTGTGTTTCAGTGTGAATAACCCAGGCTGTGTGTGTTTCACTGTGCATTACCTGGGCTCTGTGTGTTTCAGTGTAAATAACCCAGGCTCTGTATTTCAGTGTGAATAACCCAGGCTCTGTGTGTTTCAGTGTGAATAACCCAGGCTCTGTGTGTTTCAGTATGCATTACCCGGGCTGTGTGTGTTTCAGTGTGAATAACCCAGGCTCTGCGTGTGTGTGTTACAGTACGGCAGAAGCGGTCCTGCAGGAGATGGATAACATCAGCAGCATTAGGCAGAACCGGGAGGTGGAGCGACTGCGTATGTGGACGGATACAGAGCTGGTGAGACACCCTAACGTACCAATTAACCAAACAAATGAGAACCTCTGAACCCTTACTACTCCAACGATAACTCCTATTGTATCCCCCAGAGAAGTCGGGCGGCTACTATGGATTCATGCTTGTCGTCTCTGCCATCGCCGCAGCCGCGTCGGCATCTGCGTCCATAGACACTTCTTGTGGACGCTCTACAGGCTGTAATTTTTGACCGATTACTTTCATATTTGGCATGGACATGTTATACTTCAGTTATGACACCTATCGATTTTTGTTGCCATGGCGACAGTATTGGCCGAATAATGTGCAAATTTGTGCTGAAACATACAGATTTCATTGTGGACGCAGCACAGGCTGGAGAAGCGGGCTTTCGGGGGCTACACCCATGTGGTTGCGGGCGATCGGACTGTCGTTTTTTTTTCTGTTGAACCCCAAACCTGCTGACCCTTTCCCGATTTCGTTTACAATACTCCTTTACCCTTACTTCCACATGATAACTCCCCAACTCTAGTCCCCTAGGGTTCAAAGCAAGGGCTTGGCCAGGATTTGAGAAGTTTGGTGGCTACATTCATTGTTGGAGCTTAATGCAACAATATATCGTGCCAAACTCATTGTTGAGTGGGATGGGGGGTGGTGGATACTGCCGTGTGTTTTCCCATTAGTGTTAAGTTATCTGTAAGAGCAACGCAATGTACTCTATAAAAACTTTAGCCTTCTGCCACTTTTTTTTGCTTGAACTCTTGGTCAACTTCAATTGCTGGGCAATGTGCGACATAAACACTTGCCCGATTTCCCGGGGCAAGTAAAAGTCAGAGTCGGGCAAGTGTTCTGGCACATGTAAAAATGATTGCTCAAATCGGACAAGCAACTATTTCTAAAGCAAGCTAGGGTCTTTTCCCATGCAATCACCTTAAGAGCAGCAGACTGAGAGAATCAGCAATGGGGTGGAAAGTCGGGGTCGGCAGATCTTTATGAAACTTTTCACACGTGCTTATTATGATGAAAAATGGCAAATACAGCAGTTGTTTCAACAATATTAATTTTGGTTGCCATGGAAACGGGCTTTGTTTAAAAAAGGGCTAAATTCAGCCAGTGTGGCCTCTAAATGTGGTCGAATTTGCATCATTTTCTCATTAGGATAGAGAATGATGGTATGAAGCCACATATGAAAAATATATATCAATAAAACGGCCAAATTCCACTGTTTTTGTACATGTGTAACATCTACAGGTACATTACAACTGTAATGGACGGTTGTGTCTTTTGTGTCATCAAGTTTATACACTTTTCAGAAATGGGAAAAATACGAAATATTGGCAATATTGCTTGGCGTCCTGTCAGTGAGCAGACCGTGATTGGCTGTTTTCATTACATAGATATTAACTCTTTACTCCCTAGTAGCTATCTTAGGCTGCTGCCCTAGCAGCCACTGACCCCTGGTGCCCTAAGACAATGTGGCTACTAAAATACCATGACTGTAGTCGGGATTCACCGGCAGAAGCGATGTGTTTATCACGCCTGTAGTCGGGACTCGCCTGCACAGCGACCTAAATTATCACGACTGTAGGCGGTATCAGGGAGTAAAGGGTTAAAGGGGGACATCTCAGCTTCAGATTCATTGAATAAAATCTGCTCGCATCTTATGCTGGGTAAATCTGTGAACAGTACAGTTTGAGCAGATTTTTAGAGATAGCAAGATTAAGAGATAACAGTGAAATTGACATGCTCCCCTTATATCTGCAGACAATCCACAGACCCAGTCAATACATGACATGTAATGAGACACTCCTTTAGACCATCTGAATATCTAAAAAAATTGTTGCTTTTTATTTCATGCGCCAGTATGTTCCACACGAATGTGGGCCTATTTTGAAGAAACGGGAAATCGAGCGAAAACAGGGAAATTCATCAGATCCCTGAACATCTGCAGATCATCCATAGACCCTGTCATCATCTGACATTTAAAGAGTGACCCCTGTAGACCAAGTTAATATAGCTAAAAAGTGTTGCCTTACAATTTTGGTGTCAGAGTTTCACGCACATGTGGCACTATTTTGAAGAAACTGAAAATCATGTAAAAACGGGGAAATTCATCAGACCCCTGCACATCTGCAGATCATCCAAAGACCCTATCATCATATTCCATTGAAAGAGTGACCCCTGTAGATCAAGTAAATATAGCTAAAAAGTGTTGTCTTATATTCTATGTGCCAGTATGTTCCACACGAATGTGGCCCTATTTTGAAAAAATGGAAAATCAAGTGAAAATGGGGAAATTCATCAGACCCCTGCACTTCTGCAAGTCATCCATAGACCCTGTCATCATCTGACTATCAAAGACTGACCTGTGTGGACCACATTAATTTCTTTAAAAGTTGTTACCTTTCAGATGAAGTGCCAATACTTTTCCCACCAATGTGGCCCTACTTTCATAAACAGAACGAGTTAAAATGGTAAAACTGATCAGACCCCTGCACATCTGCAGATCATCCATTCACTCTGTCATCATATGACATAATTTTGTGGAGTGACTTCAGAGAACCATGGGAATATCTTTAAAAGTTATTGCTTTTCATATTAACTACCAATACATTCACACATACTTATCCCCATTTTCAAGAAGTACTCAGAAAATGCTAGTGAAAATGTGAACAATCACATTCAAGGAGTGACCATTGTGGACCATGCCAATATTCCATGATGTTATCATTCGCAAATATATTATATAAATACTACATACAGGAGGGCAGCCCATGTAGACCATGTTAATATTCAGACTCCACTGTCCTTTCCTTCTTCATAAAATAAGAAACAATTACACCGGAATTTTTTCATTCTCACAGCTGTCCAAGCAACAAGTGTTTAACGTTTTCTTTGAGGTGTAAATGCCACTACAGTCACTATGTCATAATATGAACACTGCCAGGATTTGTGTTTAAGGTTTGCCACACAGATAATAATCAGAGACTCAATGTCAGTGGGTCATTTCTGTGATGAAAATAGATCTTGGTAGTTGCATAATGTCACACACCCTAACCTCAAGTCTTAGAGGTACAAAAAATCACATGACAATCTCAAAATATGAATACTCTCAGTAACAGCAATATATTACTAAGTTTGTCATGCAGATGATAGTCAAAGACTCCATGTCAATGGGTCATTTCTGTGACGAAAATCTACTTTGGTGTAGCACATAGAAATAAGTCAGTGAAACCAGGTGACAACAGGACACTGACACTGTGAGCAACCATCACAGACAAGTCACCACCACCAGGTGACAACAGGACACTGACACTGTGAGCAACCATCGGAGACAAGTCACCACCACCAGGTGACAACAGGACACTGACAGGACACTGCGACAAGACGTCACAGAGAGACAAGTCACCACTACCAGGTGACTACAGGAAACAATCAAACAGAAGGGAAGGGTCGAGAAACTGTCAGAGAACCACAGACATGAAGCACAGGTGACAGGGATCTACTGAAACAGGCTAGCAACAGTCTCCACGAGTGAGGGCAGTCAGCAGCTTCCACAGGGTCCAGTGGGTTGGAGATGGCTTGTCCTTGACGCAGCTTACTGGCGAGTCTTGAGAAGATGCCGGTGATCTGCTGAGCAGACAGGAACTCCTCATAATGGAACAGTCTGTTACCACTGGAGTCAGAGGCCACTCGCATCGCCTTGGAGACTGTGGCAGCTGTGTGGTGACGTCTGTCTCCAGATTGTGTACCGCCAAGGCTTGACAATAATTGCAAAACACGCACCAATAAAACGTTGTTAAACTGTTTGTGCGTGATAATCGCCTGCTGAGCAGGCTGGAAATGGACGAAATTCGGAAAGTTTGAGCTCCTCCAGGCGATGCGATGCGAGCAACATACGATGCGAGCAAATTGTATCACAGGTATGGCAAGATACAATGTTTCTTGGTACATTGTGTGAATATTAGCTCACAGATTCGGTCTGCTCACTCACAATTTACATGTTAGTGGAGCTTGTTTTTTGATCATTTTCGCGAAGCCATTTCAGGTCTTTCAAAAAAATTCTGAATTAAAAAATTGACTTGAAAATCAAAATTTGAACTTTGCCAGGAAGGGGAGTTGTGCTGCTTCATGCTTAAGTAGAAAAAACTTTTTTGAACTGCACTTTTATGACAATTTTTCTGCCCTCAAAAATGCCAAATTTCTCTTATTTATTGCTGGCTGACAGGCACATTTGAGCTAAAAAATACAAGACTGGTTTCCATGGCAACCACTAAATGCTATGCTGAAATATTTTGGGGAAAGTTGTTGACTAGCCAAGTGCTGTTGATACACCAAGTTTCATCAAAATCGGTGAGATGTCACTTTCCATGTTTTGGGGCCCCATGGCTGATTCTCTCTGTCATATGCTCTTAAAATACTATGAAAGCAAGTGAATGCAAGTTTCAAAAACATTGTTTCCTGATGAAAGGAGCCCACTCTATTATTTACATGTACATTCCTTCAATCTTGTTCCTTGCACAGTGCACATTACTTTCAACTACCGCCAGCACAGGCGTGCAATTGCACAACTTAGATGTTGATTCGTTCCCATGCCTGCACACAGTGTATTGAACACTGCGGAGCCAACTTCAGCTATCTCTGTGAATGATCAATTCATCTGCATGCTCTGGCGAAAGTGCAGTATGAGTTTGCAGTTTGTCAAGCTCCTCGTGCTTTTTAAACAGTAATACCCCCTCGTAATCTTCCAGATACGCAGCACTCTGCAGGCGAAACAAATAGTTGACCATCAGTCCCGAGTCCCATGGTGAAGGAAAGTGTCTTTAACGATTGTCTTACAGAATAGAAATAGTTCTATTCTAAATAGTTCTACGCAGCCCGAAAAAGCTTAGTCTTGACAAAAGATTAGTACGTACATGTACACTCGCAAACATGATTCCCAGGTATGAAGGTAAATTTGGTGCAAAACTACTGAGCACCTGTGAAAGTGGAATTTGTACTTGTAACAAGTTTTTGTACATGTGTATTAGTAAATCTGAAGTCACTGCGAAAAAGTTTCAAAGTTGTAGAATTTTTTTCACGCTGCAAACACAACTCAACACTTACACCTTCTCAAATTTGTATTGTAGGAGCACAAATCCTATTCTGCAAGTCACAAATGAAAAAACTAATTTGCTCATTTTTTGCTAGAGTTGTTGCAGAAAATATGGTGCAAAACTACTGGGAACCTGTGAAAGTGGAATTTGTAGTTGTGCAAATAGTTGTACATGCTTATCAGTAAATCTGAAGTCACAAAGAAAAGGTTTAAACCTTGCAGAATTTTTTGTTTACCCCACAAACATGACGTACAATTTACACCACCTCAAATCCTGACTGCACGTGCACAAATCCTAAAGTCACAAATGAAGCTACTCGCATGCTCACCTTTTGCAACAGTTGTTGCAGAAAATATGGTGTCAAACTGTTTTATACGCCTTAATAGAAGAGTACAATTTGTAAATTTTTTTTTTTCTCCCACAAAAACAACTCTTTAGGTACACCTGCTCAAATTCTCTGGCACAAGCACAAGTTGATTTCTACAACTGCTTGAATCTGCTGCCGCAAGTCTCAGATACAAGTTCCGCGCACTCTCACTTTTGTACTATTTATCTTGGTGAATGTGGTGCAAAAGTGATTTGTATCTGTAGAGTAGGGGGCGGGCACTGTTCAGAGATGGAGAATTGTTTAGACCAATCATAGCCTCGATTCAAACGCGCTTGAAATGCTGATGAAAAATTATGACAGTGTACCAAAGTTTCCCAACTTACTTGGTTCGATCATGTACACTCAATCAGTACATTCACATGGACGGCATTACTCAACATTAAACTGTTGAAGACAATATTCTGAATATGACACTGCCATGTAAACAGTAGACATATGTTCTGATGACCTTGAGCCGATTGTTGCAATGGCCTTATTCTGATTAAGGGGTGATCTGGGGTTAAATGAAAAATGACACCAGGAAACAACTCAGAATTAATCTAAAGAGGTATATGTAATAACCACCAAAAAAGATACAAGTTGGCATTTTTCTGTTTATGCGGTTGCCATGGTAACCGAACAAGCTCTTTAAATATGCAGAAAACTTCTGGCACCAATTACTCTTTAACTCTATGATAGAATTCAGTTTTTCTTTCATCATTTCAAAGCCATTGCTTATCCAAATGCAATGACATAGCCATTCTTTGCCCAATTTATCAGTTTTGTGATTTTGGGGCATTTTGCTCAAATTTTAAAATGATTTTGCGCAGAATCTGATGAATACTCAAAATATTCAAAGTATGCAACAGATAGGCCAAATTTCTCTATGTTATTGCATTTCTAATGAAGTAAAGTACCTGCAGCCCAAATTTCATTGATTTTCAATGATAAAAAAAGTTATGGCTGCCACAAACATGAAAAACGTTGAAAAAGTAATACCTTAGGAAATCAATGGAAAATGCATTAGACCGCATTGAAAAGTTGAGTTCAGTTTTTAATCCTTGTGGCAATTAGTGATTATTAAAGGTGGGTTATTATGAAATATTTTATTCAAAAAATATTTTGGAAAAATAATCAAATTTTGCCCATTTAACCCCAGATCACCCCTTAAGATCTGTGGAATATTCCATTTTTTTTTTTTTTGCACTATTGAAGAGCATTGTAGACATGTATACATCAGTATCCCACAAATTATTAAAATTGGTGTGATACAGCCATGTCATATGTTTGGTATTACACATGTGTAGTACAGCTTTCTCGTATCATGACTGATCAGATTTCATTCAGTGGCAAATTTCAACTAATATCTTCTCAATAGTAATGTTATCAATCCAGCATTAGCTTCCAGCTAATCCTTTTGCCTTGACAACAATGAGAAAGAAAATCTATTGATCCCAGGATTTATTTTATTGGTTGGCTCGTTTTATCGGCACAAGAAGGTGAAACCAGCTGCGGGAAAAAAGAGATCTGTTTAGCGAAATGCTACAGCTTCGCATCAAAAAGGCTACATGAGTTCAAAAGTTTTAATAGATGCCATTCGTTTTGTGCTTTGTTTGCCAAAGCCCACAGTCTCTCGCATGCAGTGTTCCAGAGGTATAGGGCCTATTTGGTAGGCTACATTGTCCCTTTTTATTACATTTTATTACTTTATTACAGCATAAAGGACTAGAGTGAAAAGTTATCAAATGCTTTGAAACAGCTATGATTCTGGGGACAAAAAAGAGCTGGGGCTATGATTTTTAGCCATAGGCTTGGCTGGATATTTGGAATGGTCAAGTAGGGGGGGCAGCTTATTTGGTGTCTTAATAATGTTAAAAAAAGTGCACGTATTTCAGTTTCAGACACGTAAAGCATTTATTTTCTTTCATGATGAAAAATACACTTGCACACTGGTGATGAGCAATGTAAGACCAGAGACACAACAGAAGACGGAGATTTTCGAAAACGGCCTTTTTTTCTCATTTTTAAAAAAATCTCCGGTCCACACGGCATCATTTCTTAAAAAAAAAAAAAATAAAAAAAAAAAAATATGCGTCACATGGAGACGCCTGAAACAACCCTAAACGCTGTAGTAAATATTCCAGGCCTGTGTGTGGCGCTGTATGGCGCTGTAGCGTTTTTACGTAAATAGACCAGAAACGGAGAAGGCGGCGATGAGCATGCGTTTTAAGCTTGCGCTCTGTGTACAGACAAGAGGGGAGGTGGGGGCTGTGATGGTGGATATCACGTCACCGTTTTAAAAAAAAAAAAAAGCCCTTCTGGCTGTCCACACGAAAACGCTGTGGTGGCGTTTTCAAATATTCTCTATCTGGAACCCATTTTTAAAAAACAGTTTTCCGGCTGCATTTTCGCCATCTCTGTGTGGACGCAAGGCCAAAATGATAAAATGTTTATGCGTTTTCAAAAAAGTCATTCTCGTGTGGACAGGCCCTGACACCTCTCATGATAGGAACAGAGTTAAGGCAGGAAAACCGCAAAACACAAGGAGATGAAATAACAGCCAAATTGCAACTTAAATGTTTCACAAGTTAGAATGAATGATTTATAACTCTTGGCTGTATAGCCTACGGACTGGAGTTGGTGTAATGTCTTGCAAACACTTCATGCAGTTAAACAACGCTCACAAATCAGTTTTGAATATGTGCTTCCGTTTTGTTTTGCACCTGTCCGTCCGCCCGTCTGTCTGTGACTGCAGCAGCAAAAAAAAACTTTAACCTTGGCCGTAACTTTTGATTGGTCAGAGATAGGCCTTTGATACTTGTGTATCCCTTGTCATGAGGCCTTTCGGATGAGGTCATCATTTTTGACCTTGTGACCTTGACCTTGGCGTAGGACGCATTTTCCAAAAACTTTAACCTTGGCCATAACTTTTGATTGGTCAGAGATAGGCCTTTGATACTTTGTATGTGTATCCCTTGTCACGAGACCTTTCGGATGAGGTCATCATTTTTGACCTTGTGACCTTGACCTTGGCGTAGGACGCATTTTCCAAAAACTTTAACCTTGGCCATAACTTTTGATTGGTCAGAGATAGGCCTTTGATACTTGACATGTGTATCCATTGACACGAGACCTTTCGGATGAGGTCATCGTTTTTGACCTGGTGACCTTCACCTTGGCGTCATTTTGATTTCACAATAGTTTCCTGGAAAAGTTTTTAAAATTTTATTCGTTTATTTAACCCTTTGCAAGTCCAAGCGATTCCATCTGCTCCTTTTCCATATTATAAATACAAACTATACTTATATCCGGGGGCATCAGTGTTTCACAAACACATCTTGTTTTTTTAGAACATAATTCTTTTTAAACTTATTTCCCACACACATTATCCTTTTCAAAACCTAGCAACTCCTCCAGAGTTAACGATAGTTCGCCAAACTCAAATTACTCTCATGTCAAATAACATTCGCGAACACCCAAGCTAGCCAGCTGTCTCATATTCGTAATGCTAAATATAGCTGTTAGCTGTGCAGCAAAGTCCCTCATGTAGCAAAGTAAAAAGAAACGCATTAGGGATGCACCGATACCAGCATCGGATATCGGGGTGATACTATGTGCGTGTACTCATGCTCAGAAAGGTGCCCCGATTCAATGGCACCGATACTAGTGGTGGGCACAGTTCTGCTAATCTGCTAACTGCTAATTAGCAAAGATAACTTTTTCTTCCAGGGGATAGCGCTTCTGCTAACTTTGAAAACTCTTGGCGGACCACTTAGCTTCTGTTAAATTTAGTTTCGCTAACTTTAAGTCCTGTAATTCCCTACAGCCGGTGAAGAAAATAAAGTTCATCGGGTTGTAAACCCTATAATCATACATGTTTGTTCCTACCTGTTGTGAGCGCATCTACAACAGTCGGTCTGGCTCGCTGTGGGCTGACTACGCGATTTGTCGACGCAGTGGCAGCGAAGCAGCATGATGTAATTTTGCAGTGAAGTTTACTTTGAGTGGCATAACCAGAACTGAAAATTGGGTTGGTACTGAACATCCTTCTAAACAATCATTTGTGCTTACTTTTTCTCCGCCATTTTCCTTTATTAACACGTTTCCCACTTACAAGAATTATCCATTGGCAATTTAAGACCACCGAACTAGTCGGCTAATTGAGTTGAAAAAGATAATTTGGGCTACTAATAATATGCCTTATGAAAGGCAAACTGCTCAGTAACTTCCGTGCAACCTTTTTGGCACATCAGGCAATATAACCTGTGCTGCATGATTGCTTAAATTAAATCGAAGACGAAGATTTGAAACGCCTTCACACTATTTTGAATAAGCCTGATTGAAACGCACCAAACTGCGCGTACAAATGAATAATTGTCATTTTACCGCAGGGAATTAGCAATATCTGACAGTGTGGTGTTTTCTCAGAAGTAAATTTGATGTCAATTAGGAAAAATGATCGAAAACAAGGAGGAACTAATAATTGTTTCAATGGGATTTTATGTGCTTATCCTATTTTTCAGTTCCAGTGCTACCCCACTGTAGGGCATGTACATTAAAAGCCAAAACAGAAAATTGGGTAGATGCAAGAAATCCATTTAAAACAATTATTACCACTCAGTCTTTCCTCACAATACATTCACTTCAAAAATGCTTCACACCATTAGGTCCTTTCATTTCATTTAAACAATTAAAACAGGAGCTGCCGGATAGCTCACTCGGTTAAAGCATCGCATTGTGAAGCAGAAGTGACTATCATGACACGGGTTCGAGCCCCAGTTGTGCCAACCGGCAGTGGTCGACAGCTTTTTCAGAGTAGCACACAATTGGCCATTGCGCTACAGGGATGCAAATTGGGAAGGGTTTGCCGGGAAGGGTAATATAAGTTGCTTTGTTCGTTGCTTAGGCGCCTCCTGTTGGCCAGCCGGGTGCTGATGAGGAAGATTCTAAGCTTGATCATGTTTGGGTATCCTCCACCCTCATTCTGAACTTGCGAGGATTCAACCAATGAGTGTATAAGAAGCAGTGGCTGACAGGCGCGTGCTTCGGAGGAGAGCCACGAACTGTCTTCACTCTCCTGAATTGGCAACAGGGGGTCGCATACGCGGAAGCCCCAATTGGGCATTTGGGTGGGATTGGAGATGCCAAATTAAAAAAAAAAAAAAATAAACAATTAAAAAATCATAAACCGCTTGATGTGCCAAAAAGGTAGCGCGGAAGTTCCAGGGCAGTTTACCATTCGTAAGGCGTATTATTAGTAGCCTTAATTATCTTTCTTTGCTGCAGCTCACAGCTGCATGCTCAGCATGGAGTCTAAGCTGCCTTCCGATTAAATGTACCAATTTCAACATCCCATGCACGGCTGACGAGTCAATCATTAAAGCTGCAGTGTGTGAGAATTACTCCCATCTAGAGGTGCGCAAATATAATGCAAACAACCTAGTATTACTCTCTGGCACCTCCCCCTCTAAGCGCGTCATTACCACTACGGAAGCCGCGAAGAGTCAAGAATGTGTCAATATGTCTATAACTACACTGGTCACAGAAGAGTCCACGCTTCTTACTGATGTCCGCGTTTACATTTAAGCCACTTTCACAGCGCATGCAGACAAATTTTTCGCTGGACAGATAACATTCAAAGTCAATGCAAAGACGCGAATACATGTGTATTCGCGTCTTTGCATTGACTTTGAATGTAATCTGTCGTCCGAAAAATTCGTTCCGCGTCCGGTGTGAAAGCATCTTTATTCTTCCAAGTGAGTTACATGGAGCACCATGAAAACTATAAGACAAACAAAACGGTTTCAATCGCACAGCTCAAAATCGGCGATGAAAATACTCTGGTTGTTTCTTTGCGTTATACAACCAAGTACAACATTACAGGAAAACAGGAAATTTAAGCAATCATTACCGTGTTCGCCTGGAAGACCAGCTGTAGAATAATTGACGGGAGCATATTAATCCACTGTTTACATTCACCGTTTCTCTTACTTTCTGTTTGAAAGAGTTTTCTTGGGAGACAAGAGTCCCCCGGTTGGGAGACATGGCGTTTCGAAATAATTACCTGGAGATGCTTTTGGTGTTAGAATGCTTGCGGTTCTTGTGATTAAATCAAATCAGCTGAAATAAATTAGCATGAAAGACTAGAAAAACTCTTGCGAAATTTGGTTGAAAGAGATACATCACGCACAGTCGCCTACTACTGTGACTTATGTGCAGAGTAACAGCAACTGGAGACTGCTGCAAGGAGCTTTTTCAATGTAAGCTAACTAACAAACCAGCTGTCTCTGCCATTTTATATTGCGAGTAACAGCAAATTATCCGACTTAAATGGGAGGATAAAGTAGTTGCTGGACTACACTGCCCTGATTCTAACATTACGCCAAAATAAACTTCACTGTTAGATTTAATTACCTGTCTTGCAGAAAGGTTGCAACCTCCACGTCCGTTTTCAAGTCCCTCTCGCTCATGAGTTGTCTCCACCTGGGAAAAGCTACGCCGATGTAGACTCTCGTTTTATCCCGGTAATGTTTTCTTTTTCTTTTTTTGGGTGGTTTTCCTTCCCTCTCATGAGGCAGAGAGTATCTATGGTCTTCCATTTAAAGGGAAAGGGCAAGTATATGAACTGCAGGGGGCTTTCAACAACACAGTCGTCTGTGCTTGCTTCTCCTCCCCGCCCCCGACAACACACGGGGATTTAAAGGTAAACGGCGAAAGGCAAACCAAGTTTGTCCCCTTTTGGCTACCGCATTCAAAGATGGCGATGCAACATGGCAGCCTACGGTGGGTGCACCGCCACCTATGTATTTGTAAACAACTCATTCTAAGCTACCAGAAAGCTTTCATTTGTATGCGATTATTATAAGACTTTGGTAAATACGTATTTATGAAAGCAATAATTGATTTTTGCTAATAAAAAGCCAAATAGGTTACACACTGTACCTTTAAAACTGGTCTATGGTTTATTTACGCGATGTTAAGTTGTTTATAATGTAATGCCAGTGCAGTGAACGAGGAATGATCTAGTTGCTTTTGCTTAGCAAAGAGATATTATTGTGTGTGACTTTCATTAGTGAGACATTCTCTCTGGTAAATCGGTGTACAGCTTAATCGGGTAAGAAATGCTTCACCCGTCCTTACCCGCTAGAGAATACTACGCACATTTTTCGGTGGGGCTTATCAGTTAGCTTTGTCAAGACGTCACAGCTATATTTTAGCACGCAGGTGGTGCGGGCAAACAGACCCGATGACGTGGATTCTGGTTGTTGAATGCAAACATGTTTAATTTCACTTGTTCGTTTAACAATCGATGTACACCTTGATCATCTGATCTTGGCATGCTATATAGGTTAGATTTTAGTGAAATGTGTGGCAGTGCCAAGTTTAAGAAAAGTACTGGATGTTAAGTCAGTATGAGAATTGTGTTACACTTTCAAGTGTGGTTATATTTTAATAAGTGCGTGGCAGTGCCATGTTTAAAAAAACAATTTGTTACAGTCAGAAAATGAACAATATTTGATGAAAATAAAACACATTTTCAAAGTTATTGAAAGAATTGTAATGCCATTATTAAGTACTCATATCAGTACTCTGTATCGGCAAGTACTCAAATGTAAGTACTTGTACTTGTACTCGGTCTGAAAAAAAAGTGGTATCGGTGCATCCCTAAAAGGCATCATGCAGATATAAGATAGATACTTGTGTATTCTAACATTTACTCTGCAAATACAATGCTCGCAATACTTTCGCGACCGCGCCCACTTTGGAGGCAGGAAGTGTGACCAATTTCTTACAATGGGGGTACACTGGGGACACACCGCTTATACACCGCTTCTTATACACACATTGGTTGAAACTTCGCAAGCTCAGAACGAGGGCAGAGGATACCCGAAGATGAACGAGCTTAGAATCTTCCTCACGAGTGCCCGTCTGGCCAACAGGAAGCGCCTGGGAACTTGTTATTTACAATACCCTATCTCGGCAGACCCTTCCCAATTTGCATCCCTGTAGCGCATTGGCCAATTGTGCGCTACTCTGAAAAGAGCTGCCCACCACTGCCAGCTGGTACGAGGCGGGGATCGAACCCGCGCTGTGATAGTCACTTCTGCTTCGCAACGCGATGCTTTACCGAGTGAGCTATCCGGCAGCTCTGAGTTGTAAATTCCTTCATTGATTTTTTTTTTTTTTTTTAATCTCCTATTAGACAAAAATTCAAGTGATGTGGGTCACAAAAACAAAGATACAAACCCCAATTCCAATGAAGTTGGGACGTTGTGTAAAACGTGAATAAAAACAGAATACAATGATTTGAAAATCCTTTTTGAGCTATATTCTATTGAGTGTTCCACAAAGACGAGATATTTAATGTTCAAACTGAAACTTTATTGTTTTTTTGGAAATATTCACTCATTTTGAAATTGATGCCTGCAGCACGTTTCAAAAAAGCTGGGACAGGGGCAACAAAAGACTGGGAAAGTTGAGGAATGCTCAAAAAACACCTGTTTGGAACATTCCACAGGTGAACAGGTTAATTGGAAACAGGTGAGTGTCATGATTAGATATAAAAGGAACATCCCCTAAAAGAGGCTGTCGTTCACGAGCTTCACAAGGATGGGGCGAGCTTCACCACTTTGTCAACAACTGCGTGAGCAAATAGTCCAACAGTTTAAGAACAATGTTTCTCAACGTGCAATTGCAAGGTATTTAGGGATTTCGTCATCTACAGTCCACAATATCATCAAAAGATTCAGAGAATCCGGAGAAGTCTCTACACGTAAGCGGCAAGGCCAAAAACCAACATTGAATGCCCGTGACCGTCGGTCCCTCAGACGGGTCTGCATTAAAAATCGACATCATTATATCCCCGAAATACGAGTTTCGGGGATATCATTGTTTCGCCGCCGCGTCTGCTGCTGCCGTGTCCGCAGATTTTAGCCGTTAGCGCGATAACTCAAAAAATGGTGGCTTCTCATTTTTTGCATATGGGTAGATATGGTAGAGAGGATGAACTGATTAGATTTTGGGCAAGTATGCACTCATCGGTTTGCCACCAGGTGGCGCTATATATTGAAGAAATCAGTTTTTTTTAACCATATCTCTGGAACAATTACTTACACAGACCTCAAATTTGCCTCATATTGTCAGTCTACTGTAGTAAGGGGGAATCTAATAAAAGGGGCTTCGAGGATTGGGGAATTTCGGGGATATACCCCTTGCTGTCGGCTGCCGACAGCGTAGGCCTAGTTCTGTAAAGGATATTACCATGTGGGCTTAAGAACACCTCGGAAAACCATTGTCAGTTAACACAGTTCTTTGCTACATCTATAAGTGCAAGTTAAAACTCTACCATGCATAGCAAAGCCATATATAAACAACACCCAGAAAAGCCGCCGGGTTCTCTGGGCCCGAGCTCATCTGAGATGAACTGACGCAAAGTGGAAAAGTGTGCTGTGGTCTGACGAGTCCACAATTTAAATTGTTCCTGGAAATCATGGACGTTGTGTCCTCCGGGCTAAAGAGGAAAAGCACCCTCCAGATTGTTATCAGGGCAAAGTTCAAAAGCCAGCATCTGTGATGGTATGGGGATGTGTTAGTGCCCATGGCATGGGTAATTTGCACATCTGTGAAGGCACCATTGATGCTGAAAGGTACATACAGGTTTTGGAGCATCATTTGCTGCCATCCAAGCAACGTCTTTTTCAGGGACGTCCTTGCTTATTTCAGCAAGACAACGCCAAGCCACATTCTGCATGTGTTACAACAGCATGGCTTTGTAGTAAAAGAGTGCGGGTAATAGGCTGGCCTGCCTGCAGTTGACACCTGTCTCCCATTGAAAATGTGTGGCGCATGATGAAGTGCAAAATACGACAATGGAGACCCCGGACTGTTGAGCAACTGAGGTCGTACATCAAGCATCAAGCAAGAATGGGAAAGAATTCCACCTACAAAGCTTCAACAATTAGTGTCTTCAGTTCCCAAACTCTTATTGAGTGTTGTTTAAGGAAAGATGATGTAACACAGTGGGAAACATGTCCCTGTTCCAAATTTTTTGGAACGTGTTGCAGGCATCAAATTCAAAATGAGTGAATATTTCCAAAAAAGAATAAAGTTTACCAGTTTGAACATTGAATATCTTGCCTTTGTAGTGTACTCAATTGAATATAGCTCAAAAAGGATTTGCAAATCGTTGTATTCGGTTTTTATTCACGTTTTACACAACGTCCCAACTTCATTGGAATTGGGGTTTGTATATAAGCCCCACCCATTTGCATATTTGCAAATCTGCCATTTTGAATTTGAAAAAATGGAAAAAAAAGTTGCGCTGCAACAAGAGGAATTCCACAGGGAGTGCCAACCACAAAAAAGAACAAGTACTCTCAACTTATGTGATACTCTCAACATAAGAGAATATAGAAATACCTTTTATTGCAACAAACACTAAAAAAAAGCGCTAACGGAATTTAGAAATCAGGCCTTCGTCAGAGCTTTTTTAGTGTTTGCCTACAATAAAAGGTATATCTATATTCCGTCTTGATTCGTTTATTTGGATGTGCGACCATTCTCTATGTTGAGAGTATCACATTAGGGCCTGCCATTTTGAATTGTTTGTAAAAACTTTAATTTCTATCTCCTAGTCTGTGCAATCAATTTGCGCAAAACTTGGTAGACAGTATCTTCAGACCAAGATCTAAAATTCTAGCAAACAGAATTTCGCTAAGTGAAAGGATGTAGCCACAGTAAGCCAATTAATTTTGAGGGCTTGGCCTCTGTGGAAATAATGTGCTGTAAATCCTGAATGCAATGACCAGTCCTCACCAAACTTGATCTGCCATCCAGAGGCCAGGTCACTCAAACACACTGAATTTGGTGTAAATCTGTCCGTAGGTGGCGCTGTAGAAAACAAATGGTCATAACTCATAAACCATTTGCCTGTTCAAATTGAAATTTTGCATGCTTCATGTTACTCGGCAAGCAACAAAACATGTAACCAACTTAGCAGGGAATATCAGTCTCATTACTTTGTTTGGGATAATGAATTTGGTCAGGGACAAAATGCTGCTATATTTGCATGTTCATCAATTCATTCAATCTTCTGGACATTTCTAATGTTGAATAACACATTTTCAGTGTTGCACCTGCAATCTCAACAGATACTATGTGTACCTGCCATCACCATATACCAATATGACATTTTGAAATGGAAAAGTGGACATTTACCTATTTATTTATTTATTTATACTGGGAGTCCGATTGAGAGCAAGCTCTCTTTTGCAACAGAGCCCAGTTGCGAACAATAGAAAACAACCAAGAACAATAAATAAAAACAATGACTACATTGCACATGTACATTCCGGCTTCGTGGCAGTCAAGAAAAGACATTTAAAACAATCAATTGAAATAAGACTTTCCAACTTTAAAAACTGTTGAAGCCTATTCCATTTCTGTGGAGCATAATACATAAAAGCAGTTTTACCCAGTTCAGTACGCACCCTTGGGACATCTAAAACCGAAAGGTCAAGAGTGCGCAGACCATATTCTCCCCTTCTCAAGTTAAGCAAACTGTTCAAATATCCTGGCAGTTTACCTAGCAATGCCTTGTATATAAAAAGGCAACAATGCTGCTCCCTTCTCATGGCCAACGAAGACCAACCGACCTTAAAATAAAGACTACAGTGACGCGTTCGGAAGCCATCTCCAGTTATGAACCTTAAAGCAGCGTGGTATACTGCGTCAAGTGACTTCAGCAAGGAGGGAGCAGAGTGCATATAAATTACATCTCCATAATCTATTCTAGAGAGAATAGTTGCCTGAACAATCTGTCTTCTGCAACTCCTCGGAAAGCAGGCTTTATTCCTGTACAGCATAGCCAATTTAGGTTTCAAATTCTTTATTAGCTCATCAGTATGCTTCCTAAAATTAAGATTGTCATCCACCCAAATGCCAAGGTATTTGTAGGAAGGAACTCTTTCAATTTGAATTCCATTTACTGTTGTGATACTACCATTGTAGAACCTAGCAGCAGGTTTCTGAGAGAATAGCATGAATTTAGTTTTTTCAGAGTTTAAAATTCGTTTAAGGTCTAAAAGAGCCTTCTGGAAGATTTGGAAATCTGACTGCTAATTTTGAAGAGCCAATTCAGCAGAAGGGGCAGCTGAGTAGATTACTGTATCATCTGCATACAGGTGGATTGTACTGTTGACAAAATTAGCACCAAAATCATTCATAAAAAGTGCAAACAGCAAAGGCCCCAAAATTGAACCCTGTGGAACCCCCTTGCTAAGATAAATAAAGTTTGATTGATAGTCATCAGCCACAACAGCTTGACACCTACCAGTTAGATAATCTTTAAACCAATTCAGAGATTTAATATCAAACCCAATGGCACATAGCCGCTCTATGAGTATAAAATGGTCAACTGTGTCTCACGCCTTTGATAGGTCGATAAAAAGGGCCGCGCAGTCTTGCCTCTTGTCCAAGGCAGTAACAATATCATTTAGTACTCTGGCTGCAGCTTACACAGTGCTATGACCTGGTCTGAAGCCTGACTGAAACACATTCAAGATAGCATGGTCTGAGAGAAATGCTCTAACTTGATTATTGACCAGTCTCTCTGAAACCTTAGCCAAGCACGGCAGTTTTGAAATTGGTCGATAGTTATTCAGAACATCTGAAGAACCACTTTTATGTAAGGGAAGAACAAAAGCCATTTTCCACAAGACAGGAAACGAACCAGTCAACGGGGTTAAGTTAAAAATGTGTGTCAGGATAACAGCAATCAAGGGTGAAGCCAGCAATAAAAGGCTCGGGTCCAATTTATCCGCCCCAGTGGATTGCTTAGGGTCAATGCTACAAAGTGCTTCAAGCACTTCCTTCTCAGAAAAGGGACGCAAGGAAAAACAACCGGAGTTATTCGGTACAGGTACAAAAGGCCTGCTATCACAGCGAGGAACAGCCGGCAATAACCCTAAATTTTCAAAGAGGTGGCCTGCATTAACAAAATGCTCATTGAAAATATCACAAAGTTCCCCTTTATCTGAAATGATAACAGAATCCTTAGTAATCCTACTCGGTAAAGCCGAGGAGGGGGGTTGAGACAATGACTTAAAAGTTCTCCAAAATTTCACAAGATTGCTGCCGGAGTCAGATAAGTTAGAGAGATAATATGATGACGTGGCTTTCCGAATCGCTGTAAGAGTTCTATTGCGAAGGTAACGAAAATGTTGCCAGTCAGAACGCAACCCTGAAACGTGCTTTTTTCCATGCGAAATCCCGAGCTTTTAACAGCTCCGAGATATCGGGAAAACCAGGGATTCATCTTGTTCTTAACCCTCAACTTTTTAAAGGGGGTATGCTTATCCACTACCGTATTAAAAGATGTGATGAAATGGCTTAACGCTAAATGAGGGTCAGGAATAACAGCAGAGTAATGCATATCACTCAGATACAAGTCATGCAAAAAGGCTTGTTCCGTGAAGTGTTTAAAATTTCTTTTGACTATGATCCTGGATTCTGATTTTGGGTTATTACTATTCCTGACACAAGCTACAGGACAGTGATCACTAAAATCCAAAGGGAAAACGCCCTTAGCTTTAAAATTATGAGGCCTGTTCGTTAAAATAAGATCTAAGAGAGTAGCTCTATTAGGATCCTTAGGGTCAGGCCGTGTAGGACGCGAGATCAGCTGAGACATATTCAAATTAATGCACACATCTTTCAAGCTATTTGAAGCATCCGAGAGCCAGTCGATATTCAAATCACCAAGTGAAATGATTTCAGAGTTTTCATGCGCAGACAACAAGTTCGCTAAATTATCGACTGCGTCGATTGAGCTGATGGTGGACGATAAACCCCAATAACTGTCAGTCGGCTGCAGTTTACACCATTTCCTAAACGGACACTCAAAGCTAAAAACTCAAAGCACCTGTACAACGATAGTTTAAAACAGAAACAGTAAAACATTCCTTCACATAAATGACCACACCGCCACCCCTTGAAGGTCTGAGCCTGTCAGACCTAAAGACATTATATCCCTCAAGGGAAATCACGTCATCTTGAACCTCGTTGGACAGCCAAGACTCAGTAAACACAAAAATATCAGCCTTCGTCTGAAGAGCCCAAACCTTGATAAAGTCTAGCTTTGAGGGGAGACTGTGAACATTAATATGAATAATCCCCTAGCCTTTCTGCTTGATAAAATCATCCTGCGACTCCAAGCACAAGCTATGGGGCTTAGCAGTGATTAAATTATTACGGAAAGGGCTAGACTCCTTAGCCTTGAACTCACCAATAGCTGCATTATGAGTCGACACAGAAACATTGCAACCACAAGAAACAGGAGTAAAATAATGACAGCTGCATTTGCAATGATTGCTCATCTGACTCATCGGTAGTCACTTATTTTGAGTGATGAGTGATTGCGTGGCTAATTTAATGTTACATGATAAAAGACAAGAGCCAGCCTTGCTCAGATGACGGCCATCACGTCCGAAGAGGCATTTCCTCTTCCAAAAGCTTGCAAAGTTATCAGCCAAGGGGATACTCAGCATGCTACAATAACCTTTAAGCCAGATATGCCAGTGTCGGATCCGGCTAAAGTTAACGTCCCCAAAACAGACGGAATGGGACCGGAGACGATGCACTGCTTGTCAGTTTCCAAGCAAGCATTGATTAGGTCTTAAAGTCTGACTCCAAGTCGACGGAGCTTTCCAAAGAAATGTCATTGGATCCGATATGGACTATAATTGTTTTTGCTGAAGGATGGGAGTGCACGACAGAGGGCAGTATTGCCCTAATATCAGAGACCCGTGCACCAGGATAGCAAAAGGTTTCAGCTCCAGGAAGGAGCTGAAGGATAATTACATATAATAATCAACTCTTAATAATCAACTATATCTTACAAATGGAATGGTTTTGTTAGCTTACCATTTATGTTTATGTATGGGTATACAGGTGCAGTATATGACCACTGTAGTCTCCAGCACTGCGTACTTTATATGTTAACTTAATTTCGCATGTAATGTGTTTGTAGAGAGAGGATTATGTAAGTGCATCACTTTGGCCCTTTCCGATTGTCACTTGACACAGTAAAATAAGTAAAAACTAATATTTGATAGCATGTCGAAGGTTACAGGTGTCCAGGTGAGCTACTTTGCCTGTGGCATTATTTTGTGATTTGCTTATTATGCCTCGGTGCGCATGCGCAAGCGGGGCATACGGTAGTTCGTTTGCGTGTCAGTCATTCTGTCTGTTACCGGGTTAGCCGCTACGCCGGTCAAAATCAAGTCCTAGAACAGGGCTCGAATTTCACGACGGCCGTCGATGCCCTACCTGTTTGCCGTGCTGCCCACCTATAAAAGCCACAGTTCACGGCAGTAGAATGCCATGCCCTTTCCCCGCATTGCCGTAAGTGCCCCTCGGCCAAAACACCTACCCAAAATAAATAAATCGCACAGCATTTCCCATTTTTACCAGTGGCGGTTCGTCGGCCGTAACAAATTGAAGCCAAAACCTCGCCCTTCAAAGCTTAATGACATTTCGCAGTTAACTTTTCTTGATCAGCAGTTGCTCATACGAATTGGTAGAAAGACAGTCAAATTTATTTTCGATGGCAAATGACGACGCAAATTATCAATACGTCTTTATAAATTAGTTTGCGAGGCTTCTTTCGCAAGAAGCCACGACAATCCGTTTTCTACAATCTTAATATAGAAGTAAAGAATGCGATGTTGCGCAGCTTATTGCTTCATGAGCCTCACAAATCAATTTGCGAATCTATGCCGTTTCATGAGCCGTTTGAGCGCGGAATTTATAAAGAAGTAGGCCTATGGTAATTTACGTCGTAATTTATGTGTGAAAGAAAACCCCTCATAATTTCGTGTTGCAATGTATAACAATGCTATCGAAAATAAATTTGACTCAATTGTCTGTTGTTCTAACAATTTGTATGAGCAACTGCTGATCAAGAAAAGTAAACTGCGAAAGGTTTAAGTCATTAAGCTTTGAAGGGCGAGGTTTTGGCTTCCCTTTGTTACGGCCGACGACCCGCCACTGGTTTTTACAGCTGTCTTTTCCCCCCTTTTCTTGGGATCGTGGGCGCAGAATTATTCTTGAATAATTTATGTATCTTCTCTATTTTTAACTCCGATCACGATGCCGACAGGTGAAAGGAACAAAAAGAAGAAAAAATGCCGAATTACAGTCGGCAGCTGCAAAGTGTGGCAAATTGACGAAGTTATGGAGGTACTGAAATTCTCTTAAGTTGCGTGTTGTGTGTCGATAAAGCTTGGGAAGTGGTCTTCATAGCCAGTATCGAGCGCTGTTGTCAGTGTGAGTGTTGGAATGACAGGAGAAAGTCCGAATTTCGCGGGTGGCAGCAGGGAAAAATACGGGAAACGTTTTCTTTCAAGAATGGTTTTGATTTGCATAGTGCACGCTGATTGGTCACTTTATGTGAGGAACATCTCAGACTACGGACCTTTACTTTTTATTAGCTAAAGTGATGACCTAAAGCTCCATTGTGGATTTGCTGCTGTGCCCCCAAGGTAGCGGCAGACTTTGCTGTGGCGCGCCTCATATGGAGGCACATTTGCCGTAGTGCCCTTTTATTTTCAGCATGGACCACGGCAACTTTTTCCGTGCCCTTTATCACCTGTAGTTCGAGGCCTGCTTGAATATGGCTCTATGGGTTAAATGCCATGATCTCTTTGATTTATATTTGCCAGATTTTTGAGAGAGAGCGTTTTTTTCGAGTTATAGCACTATTTGATTACCACGATGGCTGCTGCGAGCGATCAAGACTTTAAGGAAGAAAAAGCTCTTCACGGTCGATCGCTTTACAACTTGTGAGTTCGATTTATATCACAGCAATAGTTACTGCTGATGGCAAAACTTGACAAACGGAGCATAATGCCGACAGTGATTCATGTAGACACACACTGCGCACTGTGTTAAATACAGCACTGTGTGGATTTTCGAACTTACTGCTGTATGAACTTTATAAAACATCACAAATGATTTCTCCCCCCACACAGTAACAGTGTGCAAATGAACAATACTTTCAGTTATTGCTGGACTTCACTAAGCCTAACAACCGCAGTCTCGCTAAGCGGTCCTACGAAGCTGCTTATCAACTCGTTACGTCAACCGGCCACTGGTGGGTAAATACTTGAGAATAGCCATGTTTCCATCCACACTTTCTTATGCGAATTAAGTCATATCGAATAAAAAAATGCCTTATGGAAACGGTGAAATTTGACTTGATTTTCAAGATAACGACATTAAGTTTATACGGTTGATCTCATTGGATTTTCTTTCTGATCGGTAAAAAGTTTATGCGATAACTGCTGATGGAAACGTTATTTGCCGAATAAATCTGCGACTGCATCGTGATGGTGTTTTGATGCCGTCGTTGCCTTCTGATAATGGTTTGCATGTTGCTAATAGCTGGCACATAAGCACTATTACAACTTGTGCAATTATCATCATTTGTTGGGAGACGCGATCCATTATTGCTAACTAGTTAATTTTGTTGCCGACCACACTACTTCTGTTAACTCGAAGGTTCTGCGATTCAGTGCGAAAATGAATGGAAACAGCTTCAAATGTCAGAAATCTATTCGATACACCGATTTGATCGCATAGCAGCAAGTGACGTCATTACGCACAAGTTTTTATTCACTTTAATGCTGTTAGGTGGAAATGCATTTTCACCGCCTTTATTCGCATGAATTTTTTTTGGCGAACTTCAGATAATTCGATTGACAAGTGGATGGAAACATAGCTTATGTCAAGCATAGATGCACAGCTAGGGCACTCTGACATGTCCACGCAGAATTTTATTGCTTCATTAAGGGACATACTTCTCACTGCTGTAAGCACCGAGGTATCAGCACCTTCAGTGCTTTCATTGCTGTAGTATGATTGTTCAATGATTGTATAATGGTTGTTCGTTGGCCGTTGTGTGTTTGGTAAGATGGTTGTTTATAATGTGTTGTATTGGGTGTGTAATGTTAATAAAACTGCTGCATAATGGTCGTTGACTGGTTTAGTGAGTGTTGTCTAATGGTAATCACTTTAAGTGCTTTATTGATTGTTCTTGAGCTCTGTGCCAGTTGTGTGAAAGTTGAGCGACGGTTGTGTGATGGTTTTGAAATGTTTGTGTGGTTTATGTTTAGCTGTGTGAAGGTTGTTTTATGGTTGTGTGATGGTTTCAGGAGAACATGGACATGTACTCGCGGGTGAAGAGACGGAGGAAGTCTCTTAGGCGGAATGCATACGGCATGCAGACGCACCACAAGGTGATGAGCAAAGGAGAGGGAGATGAAGAGGAAGGAACTGAAGGTATCTGTCCATACCTCCTGCCCCTCTTCCTCCCCCCCGCCTCACACTCACTTCATATCATCGCTGTCCACACCTTCTACTCCTCTGCCCCACTCTCACTTCATATCATCACAGTCCACGCCTTCTACTCCCCACACCCCACTCTCACTTCATATCATCACAGTCCACACCTTCTACTCCCCACACCCCACTCTTACTTCATATCATCATAGTCCACACCTTCTACTCCCCACACCCCACTCTCACTTCATATCATCACAGTCCACACCTACTCCCCTGCCCCACTCTCACTTCATATCATCATAGTCCACACCTTCTACTCCCCACACCCTACTCTCACTTCATATCATCACAGTCCACACCTTCTACTCCCCTGCCCCACTCTCACTTCATATCATCACAGTCCACACCTTCTACTCCCCACGCCCCACTCTCACTTCATATCATCACAGTCCACACCTTCTACTCCCCACGCCCCACTCTCACTTCATATCATCACAGGCCACACCTTCTACTCCCCACGCCCCACTCTCACTTCATATCATCACAGCCCACACCCTCTACTCCCCACGCCCCACTCTCACTTCATATCATCACAGTCCACACCTTCTACTCCCCTGCCCCATTTTTGCTTGATATCGTCGAAGTCCACCCCTTCTACTGCCCCGCCCTTTTCTCCCTTCATATAGTCCCAGTCCACCCCTACTGTTCCCCCCACCCCACTCTTGCTTGATATCGTCACAGTCCACCCTTTCTACTGTCCTGCCCCACTCCCGTGTTATATCCTCACTCAAACGCAGATTTTTATTCGATAAATTCACACCAAAATTAACATTTTAAAAACGCAAGCTTCCGACTTTCACGTTTATACCTTCAGTTGTAGGATTAAATTAAATTAACTGCCCCTTAACAGAGTTACTGCAGCCGCAATACACCTACGCTGTACTACCAAACAACATAAAACAGAGGAAGTTAAGTGTTACAAAAAAACTCTTCACACTGTTTTAGATTTTTTACAAAACGTAGAAAATACAAACAAAACAAAGAATAAAGAGATACATTTTATGAAGAATTATAATATAATTAATGACATTTTCAGCCAAGTATTTTATGACTATATTAGGTTCAAGAATCACAAATTTTGATCATAACTTTTGTTTCCACCTAAGGTTAAAACAATACAATCAAAGGCATCAATATCCTGGTACAAAAATGGCCATAAAATCCTTAATACTTTGGCTACAGAGATGCTTTTGGTACCAAAATGAAGTTGTTTTTTTGCTCGAATTTGATGAGTTAGGTCTGATTCAAACGTTATGTCTTCGGAAAATTTTGTAACATCCCGAGACTTTACAGCTCCTGTGCAGCCGCTTCAGCCACGGGACTTGGACTTGTACATATATGTAGCACAAAGGTTTTAGAGACGACTTTTAATCTCTCTTGGTGGCACGGCCCAAGTAATGGATGCTTAGCTTTCATTGAATGATGGATGTTGATACCTGTCCTTCACACTTTACTTGTTACCTGCTCCTCCTGTCCATTAATTATTAGCTCCCGCCGCTCACGGTGTGGGAGCTATGGAATCGGGCTTCGTCCGTGCGTGCGTGCGTCCGTCAACACATTTTGCTGTATCTCCTCAACTATTTCAGTTACAGGCTCCTAATTTTTAGTGGAAATGCATCTCATTAAGGCCTACAAATGACGTGCCTAAAGGTGACCTTGGCCTATTTTTTCAAGGTCACTGGCCTCAAAATATCACCAAAAACTTTGACATTTTGCTGTATCTCATCAACCATTTCAGTTACAGGCTCCTAATTAGCTTCTGCCGCCCAGGTGGCGCGGGAGCTATGGTATCGGGCTCCATCTGTGTGTGCGTCCGTCCATGCGTGCGTCCTTCAACAAAAACTTTGACATTTTGCTGTATCTCATCAACTATTTCAGTTACAGGCTCCTAATTTTTACTGGACGTGCATCTCATTAAGGCCTACAAATGACATGCCTAAAGGTGACCTTGGCCTATTTTTTCAAGGTCACTGGCCTCAAAATATCACCAAAAACTTTGACATTTTGCTGTATCTCATCAACTATTTCAGTTACAGGCTCCAAATTCTTACTGGACATGCATCTCATAAAGGCCTACAAATGACATGCCTAAAGGTGACCTTGGCCTATTTCTCAAGGTCACTGGCCTAAAAATAACACCAAAAATTTTGACATTTTGCTTTATCTCATCAACTATTTCAGTTACAGGCTCCAAATTCTTACTGGACATGCATCTCATAAAGGCCTACAAATGACATGCCTAAAGGTGACCTTGGCCTATTTCTCAAGGTCACTGGCCTAAAAATAACACCAAAAATTTTGACATTTTGCTTTATCTCATCAACTATTTCAGTTACAGGCTCCAAATTTTTACTGGACATGAATCTCATAAAGGCCTACAAATGACATGCCTAAAGGTGACCTTGGCCTATTTTTCCAAGGTCACTGGCCCAAACATATCACCAAAAATTTTGACATTTTGCTTTATGTCATGAACTATTTCAGTTACAGGCCCCTAATTTTTATTGGACGTGCATTTCATAAAGTCCTACAAATGATGTGCCTAAAGGTGACCTTGGCCTATTTTCCTAAGGTCACTGGCCTAAAAATATCACCAAAAACTTCGACAATTTGCTTTGTCTTATCAACATTTTCAGTTACAGGCTCCTAATTAGCTTCTGCAGCCCAGGTGGCACGGGAGCTATGGTATCGGGCTCCATCTGTGCGTGCGTCCGTCAACAAAAACTTTGACATTTTCTTTATCTTAACGGCGGGAGCTTCTGGGGCCGCCATTGACCTATATTTGTCTTTCTTTTATGTCATCATATCTAGGGAAGTTGGTCACATGGTGTTTCCCCAAATTCATCTCACACTTTTTAATTTATTTAATTTGATAGCTTTACATTTGGCTGGAAAACTATTAATTTATCATTAATTTTTTTGTGCTAATTGTGTTCATTCACACCAAGATTATTTCCTTTCATGTGCTAGCCTACTTCCTCTGTCACATCCATTAATTTGTCTGCTTCTCTGCCATAAATGTTCTTAGTCTTTGGGATGGTTTGTTATTGATTACTTAGCTAGTCTGGGACGGACTGAGATTGATTTAAAGAAGTTTGCTTGGACTTGGATGAACTTTTTGAGACAGTTTCTGCATACATCAATTTCTTTGAAAACACAGCTATTCCAAAGAAAGCCATCTCTATTTTTCCCAATAACAAACCATGGGTGTCTAAATCTGTGAAGAATATTATTAATCAGAGAAGCATTAAACAGGGGGATGCTGTACTTTGTAAAGAGTTACAGAAGTAAGTAAAAAGAGAGCTCAAACAATCTAAGCTTGAAGACAAAGTTGAATTGTTGTTGAGTAGTGGGAGGTCACAACCTGCTTGGGATGGGGTCAAATCAATAAGCCCATTTCTTTTAAAGGCAAGACTGATACTGAGCTTGCGAATGAACTTAACTCTTTCTACAACAGATTCAATACCCAGGACTTTACTGAAGAATTGTCTGTGTAGGGCAGGTGCACAGACAATATTGATATGGAGATTGATGAGGAGGGAGTGACTAGAATACTGAGAGGAGTGAAGGAAAGGAAGAGCCCTGGTCCTGATCATATCAGCGGCCGTCTCCTTAAAATTTGTGCAGAGCCACTATCTGACATTCTCTCCTTTATCTTTAAAAAGTCACTGCAGCTACGTAAAGTTCCTCTTCTTTGGAAAGAGTCAAGTCATTGTACCAGTGCCTAAGACCAAGCCACCCAAGTCACTCAATGATTACAGGCCAGTGGCACTCAACTCTCTTGTTATGAAAGCCTTTGAGAAAATGATTAAGCAGGAAATTTTGAGTGTAACACAAACACAACTTGACCCCCTCCAGTTTGCCTATACGGCAGGCAGGGGGGTTGAAGATGCTACTAGCAGCCTGCACAGTATGGTGCTAAATCATCTGGAATGGGCAAAGCATTTTGCACATTTACTATTTATTGATTTCTCATCAGCTTTTAGCTGTGTTCAGCCCCATATTCTAGCAGATAGACTTTTAACGATATACAACATAAACCCAGGGCTTATAGCCTGGCTAGTTGATTTTTTAACCTTCAGACCCCAAAGAGTCAAAGTCAGTGGCATTTTATCAGAGACCCTCCTGTCCTCTACAGGCTCCCCCCTAGGGGTGTGTCCTTTCCCCACTCCTCTATGTTTTATATACAAATGAATGCCGTTCACAGTATGAAGGAAGTCAGGTGATCAAGTTAGCAGACGACTCTGTCATAGTATCCCTCCTCACTGGTAAAGAGTCTGACCATGAGCCAGTGGTGGATGATTTTAATGTATGGTGTAAGCATTCCTTTTTAAACATCAATATCTGTAAAACAAAAGAAATGATTATTGATTTTAGGAGACTGTGCCCCCCTCACACCCCCACTGTTATTGATGGCCAGTCTGTGGAAGTGGTACAAGAGTATAAATACTAAGGAATAACAATTGATGAAAAACTCACATTTGGCTCCCACACTGATGCTGTCTGTGCCAAAACCGACCAACGTATGCACTTTTATCGGAAATTGAGAAATTTTAACATTGTCTGTACTTTTATGAGAATGTTTTACTCCTGTTTTATTGAGTTTGTTTGAACCTTATGTTTTATTTGCTTGTATGGGTCAGTGACAATCAAAAATAAGAAGATTGTTCACATTTGCAGCAAGATTGCAGGCTTAAACTTCCCTGACCTCTCCCATGTTTTTAACATTAGAACTGTGACTAAGGCCCAATCTATTGCTACTGACTCTAGTCACCCCCTTTAGGGCTCGCAAAATTCTAAAATGAACGGTAGCCCGTCTGGCAAGCGCAAGTGAATTCCTGGTTGTCCGACAAGTTTTCTCCTTGCCCGAGACCTCGCCGAATTTGGCCTTAATGCCTCATTTCCACTACGTGGTACCGGCTCTGCTCTACTCTACTCTACTCCGCCTGCCGTGATGTCGGGTACTTTTCTGGGGGATCATTTTCCATTAGAGGATAGTACAGCCTCAGTGTAGCTGGTCATCATAGTGACGCAGCATAAAACTATTTAAAATATCTGTATGCCCCTATTTGGATGCGGTTGATTCTTTACCACTCAGACAAACGTGCCATGCACATAGGGAAATGCAGACTGCCCTGATGGAAGCTGACAGCTTTACATGCACTATTGATGATATACTTTTAAAGCAACAAAGTGTAGTGGGGGGCTTGAAGCAGAAGCCATATGGGAAATCAAGGGGGAAGAGCATTAGTAATAACCTGAAATGTTTTTATTTAAATGCAAGAAGCATAAAAAATAAATTTCCAGAACTTGAGGCCATTACGGTTAGTGAGGGCTATGACATAGTTGGGATTACAGAGACATGGCTTAGTGAAGGGGATGGAGATGAATATAATATAGAAGGTTTTAAGCTCTTTAGGAAGGATAGATGTAATAGGCGAGGAGGGGGCGTAGCACTCTATGTGAACGAAAACATAAATGTACAGGAAATTCCCGAAATTGAACATTCCTTGCCCTGTGAAGATATCTGGGTCAGGCTCATTGGCAAATACGCAACAGGTTTAAACATAGGAGTATGCTGTTGACCGCCAGCTTTGGACAATATTGTCAATGAACTGCTCTTTAAGAGGATTAGGCAAGCTTGTAGAGGAGGAGGGACTATTATTATGGGAGACTTCAATTATTCTGGTATCGATTGGAAAATGGTGAAAGGACAGGGTAAAGGGGAGGAAGAATTTCTGGATGTTATAAATGACAATTTTTTGGGGCAGTATATTAATAAACCTACAAGACAGAAGGCAATTTTAGATTTGGTGCTTTGTAATGACTCTGATAGACTTAGCAATGTTGAGGTACTGGAGCCACTTGGGACTAGTGATCAGTCTACTGTTAATTTTGACGTTTCATGGGAAGTTAAAAAGGTGTCTTCGAAAACCAAAATTTTTAATTTTAGGCGAGCAAACTTTGACAGGATGTGCTCATATCCAAGCAAAATAAAATGGGAGTCACTTCTGGACTGTGAGTCTGTAAATGAGGTGTGGGAAAGATTTAAGGGGGTTTTACTTGATTCACAATGTAAATTCATTCCAAAGGCGTCCAAAAGTAAGCTGAAAAAGCAAAATCCTCCATGGATGACCACAGCTATTCGTAGGAGTCTGAGGAATAAGAGGAATCTTTATAAGATGTACATAGAGGATAACAATGAGAATACTAAGGCTGAATACAGTAAAATGCGAGCTGTGGTCAAAAAAGAGCTGAGGAATGCTGGAAGACTGTATGAAAGGCAAATTGCAGAAGGGGCAAAAACTAATCCTAAGCGCTTCTTTCAGTACTGTAGCGGAAAAAGGAAAGTCAAAGAGGAGGTTAAGTGCATAAAGAATAAATATGGATCGCTGCTATATGATAACAAGGATATTGCAGATCCCTTAAACAGTTTTTTTGTTGAGAATTTTACCTCGGAGCGGGTTTTTATTCGGCCAGAGGGCATGTTCAGCGCTCAAGATTATTTTGCGGAAGTTGAGGTTAGGGATAATGAAGTATTAGACAAGTTGCATAAACTAAAGGCAGAGAAGGCGTCGGGTCCTGATGGCTTATATCCTAGAGTGCTCAGGGAAGTTAGTGAGACCATCTTTAAACCGCTCGCCGCTATCTTCAGATGGTCTTTAGAAACTGGAGAAATACCAAATGATTGGAAGCAGGGCAATATAATACCAATATATAAGAAAGGGGACCGTACTGAGCCAGGAAATTACAGGCCAGTCAGTTTAACTTGCATTGCATGCAAAATACTGGAATCTATCATAAAAGACGAGCTGGAATTATTCCTTGAACGTAATAATATTTTGAGGGATAGCCAACATGGTTTCCGTAAGGGAAGGTCATGCCTGACCAACCGTCTGGAATTTTCTGAAGAGACCACCAAGACTTATGATCAGAGCAGGGCTTATGACATCATGTACTTGGATTTTCAGAAAGCATTTGATAAAGTACCGCATAAGAGACTAATTTTTAAAATGAGCTCCATTGGAGTTACAGGAGGTATTCTGGAGTGGATTCAAAACTGGTTACAGGACAGAACACAAAGAGTGGTGATCAGTGGAATCTCATCTCAGCTAGGTATGGTGGGGAGTGGCGTCCCTCAGGGATCAGTGTTGGGACCCTTGCTGTTCCTCATCTACATTAATGACCTTGATAGAAATATTGAGAGCAAATTAGTTAAATTTGCGGATGATACTAAATTGGGAGGTTTGGCAAATAGTTTAGACTCCACTAAAGTGATCCAGGAGGATTTGGATAGAATCCAGAGTTGGGCAGAAATGTGGCAAATGAAATTTAATTTAGCAAAATGTAGAGTTGTACATGTACATAATAAAAACATTAGACAGGATTACTTCATGGGAGGTTTAAAACTGGAATGTGCTCCACATGAAAAAGATCTAGGAGTGATTGTTGACCAAACCCTCACAGGTTCTAGTCATTGTGCCGTAGCAGTTAAAAAAGCCAATCGGATGCTGGGATACATTGCCAAAAGTATTGAGTACAAATACAAGGAGGTGATACTTCTCTTGTACAACACATTTGTCAGACCACATCTGGAGTACTGTGCACAGTTCTGGGGACCATACTTTAAGAAAGATATTGAGGCTCTAGAAAAAGTTCAGAGAAGAGCAACTAAATTGATTCCGGGTGTAAAAGATGAAAGCTATGAGAACAGGCTGAAGATCCTTAATCTCTTTAGTCTTAGGAAAAGGAGACTCAGGAGTGATCTGATTGAGGTCTTTAAATATGTTAAAGGGATTAACAAAGTGAATTATGTAGGATTCCTTCAGCCAAGTTCTGTTAGTAGAACTCGGGGTCATAAATGGAAGTTGACCAAGGGTAAATTTAGCACTGATATTAGGAAATATTTTTTCACCCAAAGAGTAATTTCGATGTGGAACAGCTTGCCTGACCATATTGTTGAGGCAGAAACCTCGGCAATTTTCAAGAGCAGGCTTGACTTAAAGCTAGATACCATTGAGACATTAAGTATCTGAAGTGATATATTCACTATAGTTAAAAGAAACTGGTGAGCCTAGTTGGGCTGAACGGCCTGTTCTCGCCACTCATGTTATGTTATGTTATGCCATCGCAGTCATTTTTTGAAGTGGTGTTTTCACACATTACGTCAGTGGTTCCCAACCCAGTCCTCAAGGACCCCCTGTCCGGCAGGTTTTTGTTGCAGGTTTACTTTTGCACACCTTATCCATCTAAGGCCCAGTGCACCTTCATGCACACCCTGTTCAGGTAGATCTTTTTCAACCAATCAGCATGAACCCCTTAAATGGATCAGGTGTGAAAGAGTAGAAAGAGGGCGAAAACCCGCAGGTCAGGGGGTCCTTGAGGACTGGGTTGGGAACCACTGCATTACGTTAATGGTAATCATCATGCATTTGTGTGCGCTATGAGCTTCGCCAACCACGTAACCAACATATCAGTTACCGTTTGAAAAGGTTCTACAACTTTTGCTGTTCATTACGAACAGAGAAAAAAATCATCAGCGCCGAAAAGTGCATAATTAGCGAGGAGAAAATCATTTATGTAGGCGGCATTTTCATAAAGGAAATTTGCATTACGATGTATATTCATCAACACCAACAAACGTTCATTATTACCATGCTTTCTTTCACACCACGGAACATTCGTTTATTTCAGTAGAATTTCAATAATAATAGGCCTATATGTAATGCACGAAATAAAACTTAGTGTTTAATGACTTCTCCCTACTCCCTTTAATGCAACTTAAGCAATGAAAAAAGCGGGTAGAGCCGGTACCACGTAGTAGACATGGGGCGTGAGTTACTGTTACATTTTGTCCACTTAATGGACGTCAGTATGTTCTACATGATATTCTGATCATTGATGTGCGAGCACACTCATCAGAATATCGGTAAAATGTAGGCCTATAGCCTATGTACTGAAGTCCCGTTGCAAACGTCTGATGGCCAAATCAACTGTTGACATTTTACAATGGCACAGGATCGAAATATTCAACAATTTTTGGAGAGTCGCGTAATTAATCTTGTAAGTGGTTGAAAGTGGTCGTGTTCTTCTTGAAAAATCATTTGCAACCTTTTGGCTTTCCATTTTGTTTCTATTTTGGAATGGCGTTTAAAATAAATTTTTAATTCGGTCGTTGGACACACTGACATACGTTACGGTCTTTTGACTCTAGATGAAGGAAGAAAAAAAAAACAATTATGGATGCGTCATAATCCCTTTTGACCGACAATAAGCGGCACGTATACAACTCTAAAAACAAAATCAGATATATTTTAGCGCCCGTAGTGATTTAGGTGATATTTATGAAAGCTACATTTAACTCTTAATGAATGAGTGAATGAATGAAGGAGCACCAGGCGCGCAATCGGGGGTGCGCAGTGAGTGGTTTAAACCAGCACCCCTAAGTCCTCGGACTCATGTCGTGAAGTGAAATGACAACGAAGCATTTTATCTTCGGGGTTGTCTTGTTTTGCTAGATATTTTGAAATGGTGCGCGTTCTCTAACGAACATGAACAACTTCCATATAATATTTATTCAGTAATCAGTCATCGAAGGGTTTATCGAAGTGTTTTGCAGTTCCACATTAATTCGGTCTCTGGTTCCAATGTCTCATTTTGAAAATTGTATGATGCTCTGACAGTGGCCGATTAGCTTCCTCAAGTGCAACATCACAACATATTCTTGCTTGTGATAGTGTTGCTGGTTTTTATGGAAAACGCGCCCTCGTATAGCCGTAAGATCACTGGGTAGAGTGTTTAAATGCTCGCATTCATAGTCCCACACCCGCTCGAAGTCCGCAGACACTGCTCGGTCACCCCCTCTGTCCATGTGGCCGCCACTACAAAACTGAAAACAAAAAAAAAATTGTGGAAAGTTGTGTTAATTATCCCTCTCTTCCCCGCATGCGTAACCACAAGCCTGTAGTTTCGGTTCTGAGGCGATTGAAGCGAAACGCAATGTGGGAAAGATGCAAGTCTAGAACAGGCCTTTAGATAAATAACTTTAATATTAAATAAATATATTCACTTCGCTGTGGGCCTTTTTAAACAACAACACATAAAAGCAACAACAAATGTCGAAAAAAGTTTCGCTTCTCTCACTCAAACATTATATTATAACCATGTTCTGAGAAAGTGATTTTGTGAGTGACCGTTCAATGGAATAGCCGTCTGACGTGATTCCTAGCAGCAGCTGCGCGCATATGCTTTTATTCCCCGGTTTGATGGTTGGGAGGAAAGTCATTGCTTATATCCGCACCAACCAAGCTAGACCGCGGCGGATCAAAATCCCGCTATTTGGCTACATGGCACTCGGCAACCGGTAATTGGGAAGCTGTGACAGTCACGCCTAAAATATTGTGAAATAGGCCATAGGTTTTCAGCAACAAATTGGATTTTGTGTCAAATGAATTTAGTGGCCACATTGATACAGTGAATAAAACGTTAAGATCGGAAATAAATTACTATGTGGCGTGAAGCCCGTCGGGTAAGCGCCTCTCACTTTCTGCTTGTCCGACAAAATTTTTACTTGTCCCGGGCGCTCAGAACAGCGATTTCGCGAGCCCTGCCCTTGCCGGTCATTTAAAAATACATCCGCAGGGTTCTAGCCAGCCGCGGGGCTCCGCCGCGCTGAGAAAGCTCAAAAATAGGGTCCAGGTGTTTGCTTTCTAGGATCAGTAACTTGTTATGATGGTTACCATTAATATAAACATACTTTTTTGGCCAAAACACGCTGCCTTTCTCGAACTACCACACGGCATGGAAGCTGCCTTATTGTAGCTAGGTGAAAATCCGCATGGTCCGCATCAGTTATTTTCTTCCCAAATGCTGTTTCCGCCCTTTTGTCGGGGTATTCCCTGGAACTACTTGAATATAGAGTAGCTGAAATCTTCTTTTTTAGCTTAATCTTTGAATTTTAAAGATCTGCGCACATTATCAGTTTCGATGAACAGTTGGAAGCATATGTTCATTTTCAAAGTGTATAATATACGCCGAAAAGGTTGCTGATCAGACAGTAAATAGACGTGATCTTTAATATTTCAGTTTAAATTCGGTGAAATTTATAGCATTTTATCAGAAACGTTTTTGACCGACTCTGTTCCGGAGGCTACCGAACCGTGACCGAATCCCGAAACCATTATTTTCGTGGGTAATTTAATGCGGCAAAAATTGCATGAGCTAGCGAGACAATACTTTGAAAAGGACACCTAGGATTGACGATGTCATACAAGACATAAAAGCTCACCGTTGGTCTCTATTAAATATTCAAAATCCCCGGGATGCTACATGCGAATTGCTTACTTTTTGGCTTAGAAGCAAGTGTTGCCCCGTTTCAAGGATGGCACCGATGCGTTCATATCCCTTTCAGGAGCTTCGTAATCCAACCTTAAAGGGATAGTTCACTTTTTTTGAAGTGGGGTTGTATGAGCTACAAATTGCCACTACTTACATTAGCTGCAGTAGAAAGCTCTCTGATCTCCTCCAGGTAGCCGCACCAGGGCACGCTCAGACATGACATGTCCTCAAACTAGGCTGGTTAGCTTCACAAGACGTTAATCTACAAATGCAAACGCTTCATTTCTGAAATTTCCGTGGTGATACGACGCAATCCGTGGAGAACTCCGCACCCGGCTTAAATCGCAACTCTTTTGCCGTACCTTCGACTGACCTGCTTTACGATGGTTCGCATTATCGTCTACATTCATTTTCAATGGTAGAAAAGAAGTTCCTAAACCGAATGACACTCAAACTATCATGCGTTCATCCGCCGAAGGTCAACTAAAAGCCGATTGAAAACATAATAGAACAGGCTTGTGGAAAGCAAGTTCCGCGTAAACGAAGTGTAAATAAATTCATTAATTTTAATATGTATGATGTTAGAAATTTAATTTTTGAACTTTATTTCGAAACCCCAATATGTAACCTATCATTTACAGCCATAAACTCACATCTCATATTTTTGTGACTTTTCATCACAGGGACTACTTGACGGTCTTTATCTAAAAAATTAGATCGGGCGGGGTCACGAATATTAAATGCTTTTTTTTCAGTGTCACAGTATCACCCCGATCTCCAAAATAAGCGATATTTTGTTTGAAAGACAACGATACATTTAAATAGCCGTTATTAATTTTTTTCAAAGCTGCAGGGAGCCACCGTAGGACCCTTGGTCCTATTTTTAACATTTGAAAGGCTTTGTCCTTTATTGCTCTTGAAATGGCATATGGTTATTGATTGTATACAAATTTGGTGCGATCTATTCTTATTAGTGGACTTACAAACTTAGGGACATTTAAAATAATATGTCTTGATAAAAGTTAGACCCTATTGTATTGTATTTAAGTTTATCAACTGATTGACTGAAAAAAAATGGTATTCTCCTGTACGGGGGTTACATTTGTAGTTGTGAGTGACTGAATTTTCTGCTTCACTCTCGTTTATCTCCCATTCTATGATTAAAAACCTGCAGTTTGTCTCTTCTGAAGCAGGGTTGGGTTACACTGGAGTAAATGAATGAGAATTGTAATCTATTCTGGATTCCTGGTCTGTTGCAGAGTCTCATGAGGAAGAAGAAGATGATGATGATGAAGTGGAGGATGATGAAGACGATGATGAAGACGATGACGATGATGATGACGACGATGATGATGATGATGAGGATGACGATGGAGATGAGGCAGAGGAAGTGGGGGAGGGGAACGATCGGCCATACAATCTGCGGCAGCGTAAGACTGTGCAGCGATATGAAGCCCCTCCTATAGGTACACGCCCTTCTACTTGTACTTCTTTATCATTTCTCCTGTATGGACCATGTCTTTGCCTGTACTCTTTTGTTATTGCGTATGCCCGTGCTTCTGTGATAGTCTCTTTATTTCTTGTGCAGCACTAGTCAAAAAGGATGTACACGCCCACATTTTTTAATAATCAGATGTGAAAAGAAAAAGTCTTATCATCTGCCCCCTCCACCAGATGGACGTTCAGTGGGCCCCAAAATTACTCAGGCAATGCACAAACAATAAAAAAAGTACATATAAACAGTATAATGGAGAAATGGAATACTAGCGTGTGAAATACTTTACTTTATTGTTTAGATGGAAACAACCATAATCATAGCAATCATTTAATACAAAATAAATTTCAACAAAATCAAGGTTTCATAATAATTGGCACCGTTCATTTAGTACTTAGTGCAACCGACTCTGCCAAGGATAACGGCATGGAGTCTTGTCCTGTAATTTTTGACAAGGTTAAAGCACCCATTTGGTGGGGATTTTAGACCATTCATCTATGCAGATACCTTTCAAGATCCTTTTACATTCTTCGGTTTGCGTTCATCAACTGCCCGCTTCAACTCAGCCCACAGGTTTTCAATTGGATTGAGGGGTGGAGACTGAGATGGCATTTGCAAAACGTTGATTTTGTTGTCACGGAACCATGTCTGTGTGGATCTTGAGTTATGCTTTGGGTCATTGTCTTGTTGGAAAGTCCACCTATGGCCAAGTCCCAGCCTTCTGGCAGAGGCAACCATATTGTCAGCCAAAATATCCTGATACTTGGTGGAATTCATTATGCCGTTAATCTTAACCAGTGCTGCTGGACCTCTTGAATTTAAACAGCCCCAAAACATGACTGACCCACCATCATATTTCACTTCGGGTGTGAGGGGCTTCTTTTTGTAAGCATCTCTGTTTTGATGCCAAACGTCCCAATGCTGTATCTGACCAAAACGTGCAATTTTGGTCTCATCTGACCAAAGCACCTTGTTCCAGTCATAATTTAATTGACTTTTAATGAACTCCAAGCGTTTGCTTCTGTGTCCTCTGGTCAGAAAAAGCTCTGTTCTAGCATCCCGACCAAAGAGCCTGTGGATGTGGAGGTGGCGCCTGATGGTGCTTTTTGAAACCTGGTGACCCCAAGATGCCACCCCGGCCTGCAGTTCCTTCACAGAGATTCTTGGGGATTTTTTGGCTTCTCTCACCATCCTCCTCAGTGTCCTGGGGGGCAAAATGCAGTTGCGTCCTCTTCCCTTGAGGTTTACAACAGTTCCATATCTGTGGAATTTTTAAATAATTGTCCTGACGGTGCTCAGTGGCATATTTAATTGTTTGTGAATCTTCTTATAGCCATAACCAGATTTATGAAGGTCTATGACAATCTGCCTCTTTTGACCTGACAGTTTTGTTTTACTCATGGTATTGGATGACTGGCATATGGGCCGATAAGCTATTGTCGTAGTGTGGCCTCCGTCGTCTGTCGTCCGGAACATTCTTAGCTCACCGTCCCTATGGGCCGATAAGCTATTGTTGTGATGTGGTGTCCGTTGTCCGAAACATTTTTTATCTTTTTCTTGGCCTGATGAATTTCCGTATAAATTTGCCATAACATACTACTAAACCATATCTCCAGGCTTTTTTTTTTTTTCGGATTTTTGATTGAGTCATTTTTGTCCGTTTTGTGCGTGCTTGAAATTTTGGCCCCAATGTTAAAGATAGGACTGAGAATTTAAAAAAAAAAAAAAAAAAATCATTTCTCAAAAACTATGCAATAACTTATTTCTATACTGAAACACAGTGAAAACGCAACACCTAATTTTTATCTTACCGGCCCCTTGGGCCGATAAGCTATTGTCGTGGTGTGGCGTCCGTCGTCCATCGCCCGGAACATTTTTTTTATCTTTTTTTCGGCCCGATGAATTTTTCTGTAAATTTGCCATAACGTACTACTAGGCCATATCTCCAGGCTTTTTTTTTTTTTTTCGGATTTTTGATTTAATCATTTTTGCCCGTTTTATGGGCCCTTGAAATTTTGGCTCCAATGTTAAAGATAGGACTGAGAAATTTTAAAAAATTATTTCTCGAAAACCGCGTGATAAATTTTTTTTCTAAATCAGGCAATCAACTTCCCTTGGTGCCATCAACGAACAGTGCGAGCACCATTTTGATTGAATCGACGGAAGTGGGTCTAGTGGGGGTGCTGTTCTTTATGAATAAGCAAGATTGCCTGTGGAGGCCAAATGGTTGCAGATAGAGATGAAGTTTGTATTATTGACATGTAGGAAGTCATATATGACCTATACGTTGGCTATGTTGAAGTTGACCTCAGATGACTTTGAAAGGTCAAACTTGAGGTCAAGGAAAATATTATCAATGTTAAAAGATATGACTTGAAATTTCAAAAAATTACTCCTCAAAAACTGTCTAACTTTTTTCTGAATCTGGCAATCAACTCACATTGATGCACTTTATTTATAGTGCGAGTGCTATTTTGATTGAATTGATGGAAGTGGGTCTACTGGGGGCACTGTACTTTAACATTGGGTCTTATGGAGAATGGGCAAAAACGCCTGTGGAAGGTAAGTGGTTGCAGATAGAGATTAAGTTTGTATTTTGAATAACATGACTATTGAAACTGTGCGAGAGTACAAGTATCTGGGTACTATAATTGATGATATATTGACATGGAATGGTAACACTAACGCAAGATTTGCAAAGGCTCAACAACGTCTCTTATTTATTTAAGGAAACTCAGAAGTTTTCATGTTGACAACACCATGCTGAAATTGTTTTACAAAACTTTTATTGAAAGTGTGTTAATTTTTTGTATTCAGTGTTGGGGGGGGCTGCTCTTACTGTGCAAAATAAGAACAAATTGGAGAAAATTGTAAAATCGGGCACCAAGATAACTGGAGTACAGATGTGCAGTATTTCCATTCTGACTGACCGATTAACATGTAATCTGGGGAAAAAGATCATTGCAGACCCAGAGCACCCTCTTTGGTCAGAGTATGAACTTTTGAGCTCAGAGCGTAGGTACAGGGTGCCTCTGATGAAGACTAAGAGAGGAATCACATCCTTTGTTCCACGCAGCATTCAGCTGCTTAATAAGTTCCGATGATGTTTTATGACTTACTTGGAACTTATTATTCCACAGTTCTTGTGTTTTACCATTCAATGTCCTTTTTAGTGATGTATTTATTTATGTATTTATGGTTCTTGTTTCATGTTGTAAGTTGTCTTGAACTGTTGTTTGATGTCTTCGTCATTTATGTTCTTATGCTCTGAGTGCAAGACGAATTCCCCAAGGGGCAATAAAGGTTTTCATTCAGTTATCAACATATATGAAGTCGTATATGATCTAGATTTTGGATGTGTTAAAGTTGACCTCAGATGACCTTGAAAGGTCAAACTTGAGGTCAAGCAAAATGTTACAATTTTCAAAGGCTTTTAGGCTTGAAAATATTGAAGATTGGGAACATATGTGTATTGAACACTTATAGGAAGTCGCATATGAACTTTCATGTGGTGGCCTTGAACTTGACCTTCGGTGACCTTCGAAGGTCAAACTTAACATAGTGAAATTTCAATGACTTCTGTCACCAAAACTATCACAGGTAGAACTTAGGTTTGTATTGTGGGCATATAGGAAGTCATGTATGAAGTTTCATTTGGTGACCTTGAACTTGACCTTCAGTGACCTTCAACGACCAAACTCAACAGTGAAATTTCAATGACTTATATCAGCAAAATTGTTACAGATAGAACGTAGGTTTGTATTGGAGATGTATAGGAAGTCATATATGAACTTTCATTTGGTGACCTTCATATTGATCTTCGAAGGTCAAACTGGTGACCTAATACAATTACAATGACTTGTAATGCCAAAACAGTCACAGATGGAGCCTAGGTTTGTATTAGAGGCATATAGGAAGTCATATATGAATTTTTATTTGGTGACCTTCGTATTTACCTTCAAAGGTCAAATGGGACCTAGTGAAAATTCAATGACTTGTATCACTAAAGTGGTCACAGATGGAGCCTAGTTTTGTGTTACAGACATCTAGGAAGTCACATATCGAGGGCTGGCTGAAATAAACAGTTATGTCCAGATGTTTTACATTGGACATAACTGTTTATTGCCGTCAGCCCTCGATATGAACTTTCATTTGGTGACATTCAACTTGACTGTCAGTGACATTTGATGGCCAAACTCGACAGTGAAATTACAATGATTTGTATCACCAGATGGTCACAGATGGAGCCAAGGTTTGTGTAGAGACATTTAGAAAGTTATGAAGTCCATTTGCTGACCTCAACTTGACCTTCTGTGACCTTTAAAGTTCACAATTGACGTTGAATTTTCAATTACTTGTATCACCAAAACTGCTTCGGAGCTTAGAATTGGGTATTACAGGAGGTCTTATAAATGCATGTGAACTTTTATTTGGGGACCTTGACACTGACCTTCAATGATTTGAATGTCAAACTTCACATTAAATTTTCATAACTTGTATCATCACTATAAGATTGCTTGCCGGTAAGCTACAGGACGCTTGGTACTATTTTTATTAGAAATTGGAATAACTCGCACAGCTTTACTGGGAATCTTATCAGATCTGCTTTCATCATACTAGTTGCATAGAGTAGGAAGTTATTGATTTTGATGCCTCTATCATTTTCCCTGTAGCACCATCACTTGGCCATATTTGCTCTCTCCAAATGCATGGGAATCCTGTCAAGTCTTCTATGATTGTTCTTGGTGTGTAGACAACGATTGCTATCCACCATCTTTGTGCCCCTCAAGTGTAAATTAACTGGTAGATTGTGGTCGTCATGTGCGGAACTTCAAGGCAGTCCTATGTATTATGGTCAACTGTGAAAGCAAAGCGGTGAGCGCCAATTAAGCTTCAGTTCTATAAAAAATATTAATGAAGGAGACAAGTGAGAAGAATTAATGAGGGAGAGAAGAAATTGATGGATTTCAGTCATGATTTGAGTTGCTATTGAGATGGAGCAAATTCTGGCTGGAAAGTGAGCATGTTGGCGGTTGTTAGGTCCTTTTGGAGATGCCCTCAGCTATCTGGGATAAGTACAAAATTGATACTAATAATACTAAATATTGGGAAATTATCTTTTAATTTGTTATCTCTGAAATTATTTTTCCTGGCACTGAAGCCGCAAATCCAAACACCACTTGATTGTATTTGGTTTACAACGAGCAGGCATTTAGCCGGGAATTGAACAGAAGCATAACAGTGAAAACAATTAAAATGACAAGGAGCTGAATAAGATGAAACAATAGGAGAGATCTGTATTAACGTATATCGTGTTATAACAATGTGTGCACGGACTAGTCCAGCGACGTCCTCATGCACTGCAGGGACCACAGCGTGCACATCCTCCGCCTTCTGAACCGGCTGATGGTGTTGCCTGGGGAAGGGGATCCTCTTGGTGACGCAGATGTTGTGGAGAACAGTGCACGCCGCCACTACAGGGTGTATCAGAAAAAATGATACTCTCGGAAAAATCATCATAAAATTAACATAGATAATAGTTCTGTAAATGTGGGCGTAAACCTTGGTAGAGGGGGTCATTCTGCTTCGAGTGATACCAGTATTTTGGTTTACGCTTCATGCTCCAGTGAGCACGGACGTTTTGAATTTTGCAAAATTCAAGTCTTTTGCGCACGGGAATGCGAGGGTTAAAATTGGGTTTGTCACATTGAATTAAAAGTTTAGACAGGGTTTTACCAGTATGCCAAGGCGTTTTTTGAATAATTAACCCTTTCACCCCCTAACCTCGGCACAAAATGATCTCTTTTATGAGTGGAGTGTAACCAAAGGGTTAACACATGCAATTGAAGTGGCCGTGAACAAGTGAATCAAGCTAACAAGCATCATTCAGTGGGTATGTTATTTAATTATTCCATAATCACATCATGTCTTGTCAGTTTCTTCCTTTCATCATACAGCCAATGATCACAAATGCGTTATGTTATGCAGGCAATTTAATTCATGGACATAAAATCGGTGAGCACCTGTGCATTGGCCCCACTTTTTGCCTTGTAACTGTGTGGTGTAAAACGGTCAGACCACAGTTCACAGCTCAGCAGAGGTCTTTTCTGGTAACGGAATACCTCCAAACGAAAAGTGTTCACACTGTCCTTCAGCGGTTCCAACATCAATTTCCAAATGTAAGGGTTCCGAGTCGTCTCACTGTCTTCAGGAATGTCAACAAGTACCGTGCCTCTTGCACCAGCCACAATCTCAACAAAGAGAGGTCAGGCCGACGCAAGACCCAACATACACCAGTCAACATCGAAGCAGTCAGGACCCTCCTCGAAGACCAACATGCTGACAAGACATGATGTGATTATGGAATAATTAAATGACATACCCACTGAATGATGCTTGTTAGCTTGATTCACTTGTTCACGGCCACTTCAATTGCATGTGTTAACCCTTTGGTTACGATCCACTCATAAAAGATCATTTTGTGCGAGGTTAGGGGTGAAAGGGTTAATTATTCAAAAAACGCCTTGGCATACTGGTAAAACCCTGTCTAAAATTTTAATTTAATGTGACGAATCAATTTTAACCTCGCATTCCCGTCGCAAAAGACTTGAATTTTGCAAAATTCAAAGCGTCCGTGCTCACTGGAGCATGAAGCGTAAACCAAGATACTGGTTTCATTCGAAGCAGAATGACCCCCTCTACCAAGGTTTACGCCCACATTTACAGAACTATTATCTATGTTAATTTTATGATTTTTCCAAGAGTATCATTTTTTCTGATACACCCTGTACAGTGCAGACTCTTTCCGGGCACATCCGCGTCTCCACTAGAGCTCTCCGGTTGTGAAATTTGGACTTCGGTTTCGGTTTCAGTTTGGTTGTTTTTTTTAAAAGTGTTGAGTCTCAGTTTCGGTTTCGGTTTTATTTAATAAACTTAAAAAAGGCTCACAACTTGTGAGAAACATGTAATAACAGAATATATTAATTCAACAAAATAATAGAAACAAAAGTAAATTAGCCTTAGTTGGGCAGAAACAAGTAAACAAAATGCCAGGGCTGAGACCATGCAATATTGAGGGCTGACTGCAATAAACAGTTATGTCCAATATATAACATCTGGACATAACTGTTTATTGCAGTCAGCCGTCGATATGTTTCTCACAGTGCCCCGTTTACATATCTAAAGTTTCAAACAAGACAATATTGTAGGTGTTGACAGCTTGATATTGGTAAGTCATGCATGCAGTCATGCAAGCCATTGCACGGCACTGGTTAGTGGTTACAAGATTAGACTTATTTGGGGAAGGCGCAAAACCTATGTTCCAAAATCCAATTCTGTTATATTTAGTAAAGCTTTATGCCAGTCCAAAATTGTAAGTCTAACCCCAGTGGGAAGTGTGTGTTCCTTCAAACGTGCCACCACCCCGCACTGCCCGTAGTGAGCCCCCTAAGTTGGCCCTAACACAATTGTTCTATTAATGAGAGGATGACCCATCAGGGAACAGAATTGTCAATGTCCAATACGCTTGCATATTTTCACTTTTACATGCGTTGTCGCAGCCCCATTTCTATCAGTTTGAAAACATAAGTCAATAAAAATCAATAAACGTTCGAGACTCGTTTTGTTTGTTTACAAAATGCGACAACACTAGTTTCCGTGAAGAGAAAGTTGGGTATTACAAAAGAATCAACCAAATATAGAAGTTGGTCACATGTTCCAATGCAATTGGGTGTAAACGAATTCTTGTTTTGTCGCCCAATATTATAACACCTATCATTTGTAACTCCCGATTAGTTGGTATTTTGTTCCGTAAAATTATTAGTTTAACGGAATAAGGGATATTAATTGGTGACACCGCAAGGCAAAATGAACCTGGGTATATATTGATAACAAAACGGGCACAAATTAGCTGGTTTCGATGGATTGGATTTGCGTTCCGTGCTGAGGCGTGCGCTGAAGTCAGCCCAAAAATAGTTGACAGTTCTGTGGCCCAAGTCCCGGGAAGCATGAATTCGGGAAGAGATTGATTACGGGGTTTCCTCTAGGATTTTTTGAAACTGTGGCGGAAGGCTTCAGCGTTGGGTCAAAACTCAGCATTATAAGGTGTGGCCAGTTTTCATTAATCAGCACGTATAGGCGATGTAATAATTGAAGTCTATGTGCACGGAGGTTTATCAGTTTCACGTGCGTGACGGTGGATTTCACATATAATATGAAAACCGATTATGACTCCGGACTCCAGAATTGGAATTAAATAATCATGAAGGTACATTTAGGTAGAGCAGGATGTGCTCACAGCAAACTCAGAAGTTAACATCGTAGTTTATCGTTCTGCAAAGTGAACAAAATATTTTTTTCACCTAATCGTTGCACACATTGCATTCAGAAGAAAGCAGCGCGTTTTACTGCCAATGGCTAATTTTTATTCATTGTAAAACGTGTTCCTCGAGCAAAATGACTGACAACAGGTCAAGAATTATTAGCGCTCATTTTTACTTAACAATGAGAACTGGCGACACCTGATTGTCCGTAGGATTTTTGGAGTTTATGTAAAGTCATTTTACATAGGCGTGGCGGCTTTTATTTTGCCATGGCGGTGCGCCAAGATCAATTACATGTAGCGGAAACCTGGATTATAAACCCAGTAACAAACACACAATTGATATTTATAAACATATTTTCATAATAAAATATACATATACGCAAGTCATTTTATTATAACAAACATCTATTTCCTTCATTTTACGTTTGAGTGCAGCTTTCTTTTCAAGAGCTGTTTTTAGCTCCTTTGCCTCGGCCTTGTGCGGTTATTCATCATGCCACGTGAGGTTGCTGGTGTTGCCATACTGTGCTGCAATTTTCCTTTGGCCCGTACTTACAGATAACATATTTTTCGTTTTTTCCCGGTTTCTCAAAATATAGCCACATTGGGCTTTTATGTTTTTCGTCTGCATCGGCCATGAGTGACGCTATGTTGTGACTGTTGAAAAAATGTGAACTGAAACCGAAAAGTACGGTTGTTTGCGTGCAGGCTTGGTTGTGACTTCCGGTTTTCTCAGACAACCGAGACCGAGTTGGTTTTTCGGTTAACCGGACAGCTCTAATCTCCACGTAAAGGCAGTGAAACCTAGATTATAATCATTAAAATTATGATTATATTATATATTTATTTATTTAGTCTAATTTTATTCATCTTGGTCTCTTTCGTATTTAAAATTAACATGAGGCGATGATTTAAAAGAAAAAAGTAAAGGGATGATGTGTAAAATAGACGCATGTCTTGATCAGCTGTTTTGTGAGGTGATCTGTCCTAATCAATGTGTCAGCACCATGGACAGCGTCATGGTACTGACAGATCTCTGCACAAAACAGAGCTTACCAAGACATACTAATTTTAGGATTTTAATTACTTTACTTTTTGGTTTATTCGTGACTTTCTTTTCCACTTTATCTGGGTTTATCCTGCAAGTTTTGTATGTAGGATTCATGTTTACATACTTTTCAGCTATCCAGCTTACATTTGCAGACTATTTTAGACATTAAATTAATTAAAAAAAAAAAATTGTAAGACACATTTTATAGTTTACCTGCCCTTGAGGACTCCGATACATCGCTCCATAACGGACCTAGTGGCGGCATGGATGGTGTTGTACAGCCGGTCTTGCTCAGTCCTTGGAGCGAGTATCGGAGTCATCAGCCAACGTTTCAAAGGGTAGCCACTGTCCCCGAGAAGCAGCCTGTTAACTCTTCCAGCCTCAAAATCCTGGTACAGCACACTCTCCCCGAGGATGCGTGCATCATGAGTGGATCCAGGCCATCTTGCCACCAAACTGATGACACTGTAATTGGCGTCAGAAATAATTTGCACATTGATGGAGTGGTATCCTTTACGGTTTACATATAAATACTTGTGATCAGATGGAGCCTGGATCTGGATGTGAGTCCGATCAATGCAACCCAAGATTCCAGGGATGCCGGAGGTCTGGCGGTATCGTTGCTTCATCAACGCCGACTCTTCTTCAGTTGGGAGGCGAGCATACCGCGGAAGACGGCGGCTCAGGGCCAGTGATACCCTGCGGATGGCCCGACAGGCGGTGGATTTATGGACGCCGATCATGTCTCCAACTATGTTTTGGAAAGCACCGTTTCTATAAAAACGAAGTGCAATCAGTAGCTGCAGCATTGATGGCAATGCTGCGTTGTGGTCCGACGCAAATTGCAAGTCCGGTGACAGCTCTTCAACAAGTTCATACAGATCTCTCCTACAGAATCGAAACCTCTCAATCAGCTCCTTGTTGTTGTAAAGGTCCAGTGGGTTGCTTCTGTCCCTAAATACTCTTTCCCGTCTAAATGCCCGCTCGTTGTAAAGGCGATAAATGAGACGCGCCATCGTCTTTCGTTAACAGTACAGTTAGTATAGTTGTTACTATAGAAACAGCAAGATTTTCCTACTTTACGCCTGCTCCCGACCAGGCGTAATATTTATGCCTGGTCTTAGTGAGAAGAAGGCTTAAGAACAGCTGGTGCAACTGGCGTAACTATGCGACTGGACTGAGAACGCCAAGTTACGCCTGGTCTTAGTTAAGACCAGGCTTAAGACCAGTTGGTGCAACCGGCCCCAGGACCCTTGATCCTATTTTTGTTGATTTTATTCACAATAATTTTTAAGGTTGCTATTAATTGTAAAACTTTGCTTTGAAGAAAATATTTTTATTTAAATCAGTAAATGATTTTGGTTGCTTCCATCGGAATATTAATATCGTGCAGTATTTCTCACATGTTGTTATTCAGAGTTTCTCTAAAAATTTATTTTCTTGAATTTTTTTTAAGTATTGTCTGTGCATTGCCAGTCAGGGGTGCCAGTAATTTTGGAGCCCACTATATATGAATGCATGCGTGCATGTGTAATGTTTTGATATTGTTTATCTATAAACATTTTATAATGTTCATAATTTCCAGAGTTATTTTCTTGAAGCAGGGGTCCTCAATCTTACCCAGAAAGGGCCGGTGTGGGTGCTGGCATTCCAACCAAGTAGTTACACAACTGATTCTACGAATCAAGGTCTTAAGCTAAGACTCCAAGGGTTGATTAGTAGAATCAAGTGAGTAAGTGCTTGGTTGCAATGAATGCCTGCACCTGCAGTGGCTCACTCTGGGTAGGGTTGAAGACCTCTGGCTTAAACATACAAACCCCAATTCCAATGAAGTTGGGATGTTGTGTAAAGCATAAACAACATATCTGATGTTGGAAGAGAGACTTTTTACCATTTCATGAAAAATATTATTTCATTTTGAATTTTATGGCAGCAACTCATCTCAAAAAAGTTGGGACAGGGCAATGTTTACCATTGCCTTGCATCCCCTCTTCTTTTAACAACAGTCCGTAAATGTCTGGGAAGTGAGGAGATCAATTGCTAGAGTTTTGGAAGAGGGATGTTGTCCCACTGTGTCTGATGTAGGATTCTAGCTGCTCAACAGTCCTGAGTCTTCGATGCCAGATTTTTTGTTTTATGATGTGCCAAGTGTTCTCTATTGGGAAAGTTCTGGACTCCAGGCAGACCATTTCAGCACCTGGACTCTTCTACAGCGAAGCCATGCTGTTGTGATGGATGCAGTGTGTGGGTTAGCATTGTCTTGCTGAAATATGCAAGGCCTTTCCTGAAAGAGACCTTGTTGTAAAACCTCTATACACTTTTCAGCATTGATAATACCTATCCAGATGTTTACAGTACAGCCCTCAGTAAGTCAAATTAGCACGCTAGTTCACGCGCCTAATGCGCTAGTTCACGCGCTAGCTCAGACGCATCACTGAGGGCAAATCATTCCAACATTTTCTGTTTGCTCGGCAAACAAAAGTCCTAGATTGTTCTCGCCAAGTGTCTCTTGTGTGGTTATTGCTTTGACAAAAAATAAGCAATTTCATACATACGTAATCAGAGCAACGATAATTTCGCATAAATCTGCCTTTTAAAATTTTTTAAATTATTTTATTTAACTTTTATTTAAGCAGGTAAGACAATTAAGAACAAGTTCTTATTTACAATGCCGTCCTGACAAGAGGCGGGGGGCCTCTTGAGGGGGAAAGGAAGGGGGCTGAAAAGAAAAACGGCATAATGTTAAACAGAACAAAGAATAAACTTAATTATAATAAATACTAATAATAATACAATAATCAAGAGAAAGAAAAACAATTATTTCCGATAATGCTAATGGGCTTAGCATAGGGGTTGCAGCAACCCATTCAGCTGTGCAGGGGTATACCAAAACAGCCGAAGCGGGTCGCGTATGCAAGTAATCTCTGTGCAGCTACTCCACTAAACCATCGGAAAATCCCGCTTGACATTCTGTGTGCCAGTCGTAGTTTGCATATTGCGTATCTGTCGGGAACAAGATTTTCATCTCTATTTGTTTCGCGGCCACAGAGTTTAACACGTAGCATATCGTACTTTTCGCTCAATACGGAAGCGATCGTAAGGAGACGATAAATTTACACATTAAAACTTTTACCGCAAACTTGATTTTGGCAAAGCGTGGGGGGGTGCAATACAATTAACGTACAGTTTACAGAAAACAAATATTGCTTTCATTTCTAAGTTTCGTTCGGACAGGGATTCAGCGTTGATATAAAAAATGCAATACTTGACGGCCTATTTTCAAAATAAAATAATTTAGTTCTTTTGTTTTTCTCTCTGTTTTCCTCATGAATCTGTCTTTTGTTTTTTTCGTGAATTCAACAGTTGTTTCCGAAGAGGAAATTAATATTGTAGTTACGCTGTCATCATTTAGAAATTGATAACAAATGACACATTTAATTGTACAAACGGGCGGGGACAGATAAAGCAGACCAGACATAAACTTGGTCTCCTGTCACGTGGTGGCATTGAATGTCTCAGTTATAATACCTAAGTAAGGGAACATTTTGGGTACCATTCAGGCGTGACCAGCGGGCCTTGTGCGCCAGCTGGTAGGAGTTAGCGCATTAACTCGCACGCTCCTAGCGCGGTAGTTTTTATTACTTTTACTGAGGGCTGTACTGTAAGATGCCCATGCCATAGGCACTGATGCAACCCCATACCATCAGAGATGCAAGCTTTTGAACTGAGCACTGATAACAAGCTGGATGGTCCCTCTCATCTTTAGTCCGCACGACACAGCGTCTGTGGTTTCCAAAAAGAGTTTCAAATTTTGATTCATCTGACCACAGAACAGTTTTCCATTTTGCCTCAGTCTATTTTAAATGAGCTTTGGCCCGGAGTAGACGGCGACATTTCTGGATTGTGGCCTCTGCTTTGCGTGATACAGCTTTAATTTATATTTGTGGATTGCATGGAAAACTGTGTTCACAGACAATGATTTCTGGAAGTGTTCCTTAGCCCTTGCAGTGAATTCCAATGCAGAATTATGCCTGTTTTTAATCCAGTGCCACCTGAGGGCCCGAAGATCAGGAGCATCTAATATTGACCTTCAGCCTTGTGCCTTGCGCACAGAGATTTCTCCAGATTCTCTGAAGCTTTTGATGATATTATGTACTGTAGATGGTGGGATATTCAAAATCCTTGCAATTTTACACAGAGGAACATTTTTTCTGAAATTGTTCCACAATTTTTAGACTCAGTTTTTTGCAGATTGGCGAGCCTCTGCCCTTCTTTACTTCTGAGAGAGACTGCCTCTCTAAAATGCTCTTTTTATACCCAGTCATGTTACTGACCTGTTGCTAATTAACCCTAATTAGTTGCAAAATGCTCCTTCAGCTGTTTTTTATCAGTACTTATCACTTCTCCAGCCTTTTGTTGCCCCTGTCCCAACTTTTTTGAGATGTGTTGCTGCCATCAAATGAAAAATGAGATACTATTTTTCATGAAATGGTAAAATATCTCACTTTCAACATCAAATATATTGTTCATGTTGTATTGTGAATAAAATGGGGGTTTATGAGATTTTCAAATCATTGCATTCTGTTTTTATTCGCGTTTTACACAACGTCCCAACTTCATTTGAATTGGGGTTTGTACATCCCACGTGTATAATTCAGCTCATGCCTCATCTAAAGAAAAATGACTAGGTGTTTAGGCTGTTATATCGTATTACGTCTTGTGCATTACACTGGGTGAGTGTGTGTCATATGGGCACGTACTTAAGATCATTGAAAATTCAAGGAACAGATACTCTAAGTTAATAACTTCCATCTACTTGAGGTATGCTATCAGAGACCATGAGAATTTTTGAGAATTTTATACTTCTAGATTATTATAGCCCATGATTCCAATAAGATATTTTTGCAAAAGAGATTTAATGTTCCAATAAGACCACCCAAGTTTATCAAATAAAATGCATTGTTAGACCTATTTGTGTGGTCTTACTTCAACTTCACAAGTGCAGCGGCAGACTCTACTTGGACAACATGAAGAGAGGGCTCGAAACTGAGCTCAAAAATTTTGAAAGATCGACGAATCGTAGAAAACGGCCGACTGTTGATGGAAATGGATTCGTTTTAAACTGCGACAGCCCTAGTGTGCACCATAGACCTCACAGAAGCCAAGGGCGATATAACTGTTGCATCAGCCATTTACTTTCCTCCGGCTGTGGAAAAGCATTTTAGCTCACTGAGGTGCTGTTCTTGGGCGCCACAAAGTTGTAGAATTTGTAACTTGCTCAGTGGTTCAGTTGTCAGTGGTCCATTTAGCGTGTTAGATGCAGTGATGTAACCTGTAGCTTCACGAATCGGCCCACAGAGAGACGATTACAGTTGGTCGCCCACTGGTTGACGTGTATCCCGGATCCCCGAAAGTATTTGCGGCCAAAATGCACTGGCTTTGTGACCTTTCCACACGCGAGGCCCAGACCAAATATGAAACGAATCGGTTGAAATTTGTGGGCTAAAAGTGCTCAAGAGCAAGTCTCTATGGACACTGCATGACAATTACTGATCCATAAGATCCCCGACTCGTCTTCAGGGGATACAATAGTACATTGAACGTATATGTGCTTGCATGTGTGCATCTGAGTGTTGCAGCTTGTCTGCCCCACCCCCCGCTCCTTGTATTCAGAGCCTGTGAGCAGGAAGCAGAGCAAGAACTCGCTGTTTGACACACACAGATCACCAGCGCGCCGGAGCCACATCAGGTCTGTTCCCTCTCTCTCTCGTATGAGTTAGAAGCACATGCAATCTCCGCTGAACTCCTCCTCTCATTCTTCTGCGCATGTGTGTGCATACTCCTGCGTCTTGTATGATCTGTGTGTGTGATCTGCAGGATAAAGAAACACGCCATCCACAGTAGCGACACAACATCTTCATCTGATGAGGAGCGATTCGAGCGAAGAAAAAGCAAGAGCATGACCCGTGCACGAAACCGGTAGGGTCTCGGATCTAAACCCTGCTTCACATCACCGTGTTAACGGCGTGCTCTTGTCAGTTATCTGCATGTGAGCTTTTGTCAGTTTTCTGCGCGCTCAGGTGTCGTGCCCCTCTGCTCTCAGGTGCTTACCCATGAACCTGCGGCCTGAAGACCTGGCGAGCGGGGTGCTGCGGGACCGTGTGAAAGTGGGGGCGAGTTTGGCGGATGTGGATCCCATGAACCTCGACACTTCTGTGAGTTTCCGCAGATTCAACAAACATAATAATTTTTTCATCCTAGTGATATTTTTTGGCTTCTGTCTTTATAGAAAATTAATGTGGTGTACCTACAGTCCATAAGTATTTGGACATTTAAACTTTTTTTCCCCCCCCTTTTTTCCTTTTTGGCTCTGTTCTTTGTCACATTTGTTTGAAAATTATGAACATGAGGATCTTGAATTAATGAAGTGTCGTGGTCCATATCCTGTCGTACTTTTGCAAAAATACCCTGCAGTGCTGTGAAAAAGTATTTGGCTTCTTCCTGATTTCTTCCATATTTGCATTATTTGTTATGTTTTGATTCAGATCATTTTGTTTATTAAAGGAAAAAAGTTATCCAACACCAACTGTCCCTGTGTGAGAAAGTAGTTGCCCCCTTAGTGTTTCAAATAGTCATTTAACCAAATTGATTGGCTTGAGTGAGACTGTACAAACCCGGGCGTGATGATTGCGCCCTGCTGAATTTAACCATCGCTTAAATGGAACCTGTCTGGGAATGTGAGGTAGGTAGAAGGGTCTCAGCAGTAAGGTCTCAGCATTAAGGCAGTCTTCCTATTTAAGAAGGCTCATGGATACTAATTAGCCTACTTCTCTGTTCCTGTCTTGAGTTGGGTTATGGTATTGGCATCCTATACCACAATCATATGGAATTCTGGAAGAGGTGACTGGGAAAAGTTATCGAAATGCATCACGCTGAAAGCGTTACAAAGCCATTTGTAAGGCTCTAGACATCCTGCAAACCATTGTAAGAGCCATTCTCTTCAAGTGGAGGAAACAGTGGTAAACATTACTAGGATTGGACGCCCTGCGAAACTTCTTCCTAGAGCACACCAATGACTCTCCCATATAGTCACAAAAGAACCCAGATGAACGTTTCGGCCTCACTCACATCAGACAAGGTCAGTGTTCTTGGGTCCACAATTAGATGGACTTGCGGTTAAATTGGTATTTAGGGGAGAGCTGCAAGGCAAAATCCACTACTAACCAAGAGGAACATTGGGGCTTGTATGCCAAAAACACCTTGGAAAAAGAAGCTGAAGTTTTAGCTTTTTGGAAGACATCTGTTCAATTTTGTCTGTCTTAAAGTTAACATAGTGTTCAATGATGAGACTCAAGCAGACAGTGAAACACGGTGGTAGTGCCATGTTGTGGGGATGATTTGCTGCTTCCGCCTCTGGGATGCTTTTTAGCCCGCTTGGCCGACAGGCCCAATCGGGCTTATGCTGTTCTTAGGGTCATTAGTGGTGGTCTGGCGTGGGTGCGTGCATGGGATCGTGCGTCCACAATTGTCGTTTCAGCGCGATACAGCTTTCAGTTTTCCACGGATCCTTTTCATATTTTATATTCATGTATATGGGCCCAAGATCTAGCCCGAGTTCGATTTTGGTCATTCTGCGATTCTTTGTTTGGCCACCAGGCGGCTTTTTCTGAAAACTTCAAGCAGCTCTAGCGCCCTTATTCTACGACCTAAGATGCTCAAATTTTTTTCCCGCTTCGCCAAAAGGCCCAAGGGGCTTATGCTATGCTCGGGGGCTTTAGTGGTGATCTGTCGTGCGTCCGTGCGTGCATGCATAAACTTTTGGCTTGTCTGCTCTATAGCGTCTTCAGTTTTTCACCAATCCTTTTCATATTTCATATGTGTGTATAGCGTCATAAGGTCGAGACCAAGTTCGATTTTGAACCCATTCGGACCGATACTTTGGCCGATACCGATTCGGACCAATTCCATTTTGGCCATGTTTGGCCAAGCGGGCGCAGTGGCTTTGCCACTATTTTTATAATTGTGGGAATTATGAAGTCGACTCACCCAGAAAATTCTAATGGTCATTGTTCGGTGCTCAGTCCGTCATTTTAGCTCAACCACCAATGGGTTATGCAGCAAGATAACGACCCGAAGCGCAAAATGTGCTGCTAAATGGCTCCGTAGAATCAAAAAACACATTTTTACTTATTTATCCTTATCCTTTAACCAGATTAAAAGACTCACTGAGATTAAAAATCTCTTTTCCAAGAGTGACCTGGCCAAGAAGGCAGCAGGAACAGTTACAGCAATGAAACCAACACAAAGATTTTGGAATGCTCCAGGCAACCTTTGACTTGAACCCCATTGAGATGCTGAGGCATGATTTAAAACAGGAAGTACATGCTCGAAAACGCTTTAATGTGGCTGAATTTAAGCAATTCTGCAAAAAAAAAAAGTGGACCAAAATTCTTCCGAAACAATTGTGAAAGGCTGATCTGATCAGAAACTTTCGGTTGGAGTTATTTCTGGTGATGGTGGGCAGCCTGTTAGCTGAAAGGGCAGTTACTTTTTCCCCCTCAGCCCTGTAAGAGGCTGTGGGCTATTGTCATCACGCACGGCGTCTGTCCGTCCACATTTGATTCCATGTGATAACTGAAAAACGCCATCACCGATCATCACGATTTTTGGTGAGGCCATCGGGTTACAGTTACTACACAAGCCTTTCGATTTTGGGCGCGATCCGAAAATCAAATATGGCTGCCACAGCCGTCATCTTGAATTTCCATTCCACATGATAACTCAAAACCCCCTCAGTCAATCAAAGCCATTTTTGCTGTGTTGCTTGGGCTTGTGTGCCTACAGAAGCCTATCGATTTTCTTGGTGTTTGGATGTTCAGTATGGCCCCCATAGCCGCCATCTTGTATTTTGTATTCAGTAGGATAACTTGAATATGCCTTCGTCAATTTATATTAATTCCAAATAATCCAGCGGCTTAGGTGTAACACCTGTTTTGTGGGGCTATTTTTCACATTGGTAATTGTGTTGGATAACCTTTTTCTCTTAATAAATGAGATGATCTTCGTGTGAAGATCTGAAGCTGCTTTGTGTGCAAAATAAGCCAAAGTGGGGGGAATTGCAGAGGTAGGCCAATAGTCTTTCTTGCTATTGTATGAGATTCTCTATGAGCCATGCTTTGTGACCTCACTATAAATGCTGCGTTGTATATCCTGTTGGTGCCTGCGCACATGAGCTAATGCTCCAGCTGCTCCTCGCTGGCAGATGCTCTGTGAATGGTTTTGCTTAACCGTTTGGTTTTATGGTGTTTTTTGGTGGTATGCAGTTTTCAGTGCTGTTAGGACACGCTTGCCTCTGTTCCAGGTGCGGTTTGATAGTGTTGGAGGTCTAGGGACCCACATCCAGGCCCTGAAAGAGATGGTGGTTTTTCCCCTCTTGTACCCGGAAGTGTTTGAGAAGTTTAAAATTCAGCCACCAAGGTGAGGAAGCAGAAAGTATGTAAGGCACATGACTTTCTCTTCAGTGTCTGTGTAACATGCAGCCTTTTTTCCTTGTAGGGGTTGTATTTTTTCAAATGAATTTTTTAATGAAAATCCCCTTGTTAACTAATTTGTCTGTCAGTACTTAATGTAACATGCATGTAGTTCTGTATAAGATAGATATGTGTGTTTCTCTGTTCAGACTGCATGTAATTGTATGTCGCATCTCGTTCTCTGTAGATGCTGTATCTCTGCTGTTGCCTGTGTTTCTCTGTAGAGGTTGCCTGTTCTATGGCCCACCTGGTACAGGAAAGACGCTTGTGGCTCGAGCGCTGGCGAATGAGTGCAGCCAAGGCGACCGCAAGGTGTCCTTCTTTATGAGGAAGGGGGCCGACTGTCTCAGCAAGTGGGTCGGAGAATCCGAGCGACAGCTCCGCCTCCTCTTTGATCAAGTAAGCTACGGGCAACACAAGTCAGTTACCATTTTGGAACTGGTTAACCCCTTACCACTCCGGTAACATTTTCATAAAATGCCTATAAAGGATGTACTCAAGGTAAATTGAAATCTTTTCTTGTTTTTAACTTCCCCGATGGGCCCGTATTTGGGCTGATGGAGTGTTAAGGGGTTAATAGAGGGTTAAACTGACGTTGTGTTGTGTTGCTAACAAAGAGTATCAATTGTGTTTCCCGGAAGTGCACATTTCAACACGGCACATTGATCTCTTTTAACCTTTAGCACGTCAGCCAATTACGTACGAGCATTTGACGAGAATAGCAGTAGCGGCGCGGGTGGCAGAGTTTGGTGATTTAATTGTGATCCCTCGAATTGTTCAGGTGCATACTGGTGTGTACATATCTAAGTGGATGGTTTGTTTTGGTTTGAGGTCTGGTTCATAAGTGTCCAATGTCAGTTCGACATCAAAGTTATTTATTATTTTAGCCGTCTTCCCCAGCATATTAGAGTTGAATTAAATGATGAGTATATATGAATGAGCTCAAAGTGCTGATTTCAATTTCAAGGGTAAAAGGACGTGGAATTAAAGTACTTTCTTTACGTGGTACCCTCTTTTTGAGGGGCAAAAAATATAAGAATAGTCCTAATTCCTACACAATTAATGCGAAGATCTCTTAAATTAGAACATTTTGATGGTTTAAGTTCAGACCTAGTTTGGTAGTGCACAGAGCCAAAAATATGAAAATTATCACTGCTTAAATATTTATGGACCTGAGTGTATATGGATGTGTCAGCAGCAGGTGTAAACTGCTGATATGTGAAGATGAGCTGCAGGTAGGTATATGTGTATATGGATTTAGGCGGCAGGTTTGCACAGGAGTATAATGGTGGTGCAAGTAGTACATTTACACGCATGTCAGCTACGGCTGTATTTCTCCCCAGGCATACTTGATGAGGCCGTCTATCATCTTCTTTGATGAGATTGATGGCCTGGCACCTGTTCGCTCCAGCAGACAAGATCAGATCCACAGGTAACTTACTGACCTGCCCACTTTAACCCTACGGACCAAGAACACCTGTCCTAACCCCGACTTCAAAGGAAAACGTGTGGTTTTTCCTACCAAAATTGGCGCATGGTGGGTTACCCCTCAGTGGGGGTAAGATGCTTTCACACATGCTTGCCTGTCATGTATGTGTGGTATCGTAAAGCCTATGCTTGGGGGTTTCATCTTCGTGTTCAGTGGCACTTTATTTCTGGAATCCTTTCTTTAGTTGCTTGTTTGAATAGAAAGGACCCCCTTCCCTCCACTACCGGCCAGTCCTGGGTGATTTTAAACCCCAGCTGGTTGGCCCCTCGCGCCCTTAATAGCCGCAGAATTCTCCAGGCTCGCTACCCATCTCATTCTAGAGTGATGTAACATTGGGTCCACCTACTGGTGACCAAGGGTATTGGAATGATGTGCTTCTGTTTTGATGCTCTGATGCGAGTTATTTATTAGTTTGGCCGAACATCCTTCTTTATATTGCACAGGCTGTGCTGAGCATCTTTATCTGTCTGACTCCAGCTCTATAGTCTCCACGCTGTTGGCTCTGATGGACGGGTTGGACAGTAGGGGGGAGATCGTGGTCATTGGTGCTACAAACAGAATTGACTCGATCGACCCTGCTCTCAGGAGACCTGGCAGATTCGACAGGGAATTTCTCTTCAACCTACCCGATAAGAAGGTTAGATGCCTGACGTTTTGCCTGAGTGGCCTGAAGCCTGCCCTGGGGCACCTGTTCATACCAGGAAGAGTTAAGGGGCCTTCCCAAATTCAAAATTAAATTTATTTATTTTTTTCCATTTTTTTTCAATTGTTCTTTTTTTTTTTGCCTTTAAGATTCACTAAAATGTGTACTTTAAGAAAATCAAAACATTTTGGAATTAATTTCATCAATTTTGTTAAAAAATAACTTTTTTGAAGCTCTCCCACCTCAAATAATTTTTTAAGTCCGCTTAAATCTGGTGACTTTCAACACTTGTGGCGCTGTTAACTGTTTTATTTTTCAACCAAATTGCCTCAAATTTTGACCGTAGACTTGTTGGTTATTTCTCCATGCAATCAAATTGGCTTTTTCTGATGTTTCATCCAACTGAAAAACCACTAAAAAACACATACACTATATTTAGAAAAATCCTTGTGATTGCATTGATATGACATATATCTTACAGGGAGAAAAAGAATTAAGTGATTTGATTAGGTGGTTAGGGAGTAAGGCTTGCCAGAATACGGACAGTGATTTTGCTTATTAATGTCAATTCCATGGTAACAATGTAAATTAAAACCAATGGAACAGTACATTTTTGTGCTGAACTAATAAACTGTAGTGTTATTATACCCATATCTGTGCTGGAACAAGGTAAATCAAATGAACCTGGGAAGGCCCCTTAAAGCTCTGATGTTAAGCTGCAGAAGAGCTGTGTGACTCGACTTGTGACTCATGGTGTCTGGGTCCCTCCTCAGGCCAGAAAGCACATTCTGCAGATTCACACTCGTGAATGGAACCCCAGGCTGGCTGATCACTTTCTGGGGGAGCTGGCGGAGAGATGTGTTGGTAAGATTTTTGCAGAGGTGTGAAAATGTAGTTATAAGTAATTTGCGAGCAAGCTTCTTAAGCATCAGTTTCCCATATTCCAGTTCTCAGGGGAATATTGATAAATGGGGGTTGTTGAAATATTTACAGCCCCAACTCAGACAAAGGTGAGATGGTATGAAAAATGCATGTAAAAAGAGAGTAGTGATTTCTAAATTTACTATCACTTGTATTTGCATTGCAGTCTGTATGAAGTATATTTAATGTTTTAGGTGGAAAAACGAGGTGGAACGGTTTGCAAAATTCACAGTTTGATTTGGATTTCGGTTTTGGTGTCACGTTTTCGGTTTGGTTCGGTATGTTTTTAATTGTACCGCGGGGGGGAGGCATTGTCAATTTCAACATGCTTTTAATTTATTTGGCAAAAAAAAGTACACAACAAAAAAGATTCTGGCTAAGAACATCAGGAACAATTTTCCCTGGAATAATTTTCCACAGTCTCGGTGACACATACTGAGTTATAACACAAAAAATAGGCTCATGCACAACAGGAAAAATTGGCATTATTCGTATTCTGCGCAAAGGGGTTAAATGTTAAGGAAAGGTGTCTCTGCTTCCTAATTTTCCTCCTTTAGCCTAGGGTACAGAGAAACCATCCTTTTCGAAAAGAATGGAGATAACGCTATCCCACAGTTCCGTGTGGCAGCAATATTTAAAGTCATTACCATTCATCCGGCCAATCACAAAAACAAATGATCATGACGGGCTAGAGATGCATGATCACCTTACCTAGTGTAAGTGCATTCGGATTCTCTTATTAGTGCGCTTGTCTTCCTAAACTCATATGAATTCTGCTTTACACCTTTCCTTTATCTTGGGACGTTTTTTTCAAAGGTGAAAGAAAAGGGGTTTGGAATTGGTGGAAAGGACGTAATTTTTTTACTATTCGGACGCAGCTTAGATTTCAAGTGTCATTTGAATAAAAATACAGCGATACTGCCACCTATTGGACATGTTGTGCATGTTCGGCACAAAAAGACTGAACTGAACTCGTGAATATTGCACTCCACACTCGACACTCATCTGCGCCAACTGCTAAGTTTCACTTTAATTTCTGCGGATGCCTTGAACCGAACAATACATGCATGCCCCGAACTGTGACTTCTGAACCGAATGGTCCGGATTTTTTACTTGAATCATTCCATCCCTAATTTCTGCCATTCAGACATGCTGCACATTCTAAAATAAATTGGAATGGGGTCAAATTAGGTCTAGTAATAAGGCAAAATACATTGCTTGTCCAAAAAAAAAAAAAAAAAAAAAAGTTGTCGTCTGGACTTAAATCAACAAGTACTGTGATCGGATCATTGTTAGTGGTTCAACTATCCCGTCGTCAGTACTAGATCTTGGGCAAAAATTAATACAACTCTGATGGAAAATAAATGTTCTTACGTTGCATATGGTTGTCGAAACAATGACACTATGAAGTTGCGCTGTAATCAGAGCTACAGGGGTTCTCACTAAATATTTTGAGTGTTCACCTTTTTTTTTTTTTTTTTTTTTTTTTGGCTGGTAGTGTATTTGAATAATGATGTCATCTGAAACAGCTGATTTAGAGAGGTGATTGTAGTCATGATTTGATGCAATAGCAAATTCCAGGAAAGGTCTAGTCCTGCAGGAGCAAAGATGGGCCAAAGATCACCAACTTGATTCGTCCACGAATGCATGAGAAAATCATTGAAAGGTATAAAAACAGCATTCCTCAAAGAGAGATAGAAGGGGACTTGGATATTTCACCCTCCACAGTGCATTGGGATAAAAGCTTGAATGAATCCGGTGGATTTTCTGTGTGTAAAGGGCAGGGATGCAAGTGTTTGCACAATAGCAGTGATCTCCAGTCACTCAAACGGCACTGCATCACAAATCGGCATTTATCTGTCAGTGATAATCCTGTGGGCTCAGGATTACTTTGGCAAACCATTGTTTAACGCGACAGTATGTGGTTGCCACCACAAATACCAACTAAAATTTGTCTGCGCCAATAAAAGCATATTTTAACGGCGTGTTGAAGAGCCATCGACTTTTGTCGGTTTGGGGGTTTTGCAATGGGCTGTCACTCAGCAGGAAACGTATTTCGTGGCTGGACAAAATCAATCCCTCTGGTGTTTTTTGGAGAGATGTATGCTGTGATCAAAAAGGAAAAAGACCATCCATTCCGTTGACTGCAACAAGTCCAGAAGTCATGCTCTTTCATAATGTCTGATTGTCAGTGCCCCTGACAGGGGTGATTTGAACATCTGCAAAGGCACTATTAATGATGAAAAGTTACACTGAGACTTCAGAGCAATGTGTGCTGCATTCAATATGACATCTTCTCTCTTATCCAGGGATGCCCTTGCTTATTTCAATTATACAATGCAAAACTGCAGTTTGCCCATGTTACAAAGGCATGGTTGTGTAAGAAGAGAGTGCAGGTAATGGACTTCACTGCCTGCGGTCCTGACTTCTCCCCAGTAGAGAATGTGTGGAGCAATTTGAAATGCGAAATGCAGCAATGAAGACCCCATCCTCGCATCGTCTACTTTAAATACTTAAGCACTTGATTTTTTCAAGTGCCTTAAAATTTGAACACCCTCACCACAAAGTGGAGCAAGGGATATTGCAATGGAGCTTGTCCTTCTGACAGGATGATTCCCCCCCCAGAAACTACCTTACCGAGATGAATGAAATTCTGTGTGTTAATGTTATTGCTTATGACCTCGCCTGAAATTCATCCGTATCCAGCTTTGGTCGCTCCCAACGGTCACTTGCCGATACAGTCTGACCAGCGTTTAGCTCTTATGTCACTAATGAACTGGATATATAAATATTCATGTTTTCTGCTCTTCGCTGATTGGGTGACCTTTTGCGAGAACCACCAATCGCATGGCGCCATTTGCACAATGAATGCTGACGGGGTTATCCGTTGCATCTTGTTGTCAGAAGTGGTAGCTAAGTAGGCGAGCAAATAAACGTTGGGATATACAGGTATCTATCTTATATCTGCATGTTGCATGTGCTACATCAGGCATTTTACAACACAGCTAATGGCTGTACTCAGCATTACGAATATGAGTTAGCTGGCCAGCTACAGCATTCGTGAATGTTATTTAACATGAGCTTAAAAATTAGGTTGTGGCTTGTTAGCGTTTACTCTTGGAGTGGTTGTTAGGTTTTGAAGAGGATAATGTTTGGCCATATCTGCATTTTGTTTATTTCAATGTGATTCCCAGGTATAATGAAGGCTAAATTAAATACAGTAATACTCAAATTATGTAACGGATTTCACTATAATTGGCCTTAGCTATAGCTTGAAGGGCATTGCATCAGCTAGGTTCAGCTTATGAAGCTGGTATGTAATACGACAGTTGCTAATTTATTCCTTGCCTGTCTACTTTCTTTGGAAAAGAGAAGATGGATAGCTTGTTCCTATTATTGCAACCTATTGCTGCACAATGTTTCGGCATTTGTAATGTGGATGGCCAACGCAAGATACGCTTCACATTTAATTTTTGCGCCTTATTTTGCCGCTTTTCCCCTCTTGTTTAATATCTGTTATCAATCCAGTACAAGATCATAGCGATCAAATATTTTCCTTTTCCCTTTAAAAATGATTAAACATCGATGGCAATAACATTATCACTGAACATATAAATACAAGCATTATTTCAATTTGAAAGTTTAATTCGTAGTTTCCCGCAGTTCATGCTGTATTTCTGTATTGCCAGATGTTACGTGACCGCTGCTGAGAGAGACACAGGTCTCGAACAAAGTTCATTTTCTCCTGATCTGTTGGTCTTAAAGGAGCCGTATGTAAGTTTGTGGCCAAAACTGGTACTGCAATCACATTCAAAATACTGCAGAGCGCAGTATCCCCTCCTCCTCTCCCCCAGACGAGAGGTTGCCAGCTAGGTTGCCGGATCCAGCAAGAACGTCTACTACAAGGAGCTACCATGGCTACATTTCAATATCACCAATGATTTGCTCTCACAGGGTTGTGTTCCATTCAGTTCAGAAAAGAGCAAGACTAATGACTAACTTTAGCAATGGTCATATTGGTCAACTTGCTCGTCACTCTTCTGTGTGGATAGGCCACTATAGTCCATACTATAATATGCGCTAAGAATGAATGAGGACTCATTTGACCGATGTGCTGTCTCAATTACATTTCATATTGCCATAATGGCTGTGCTAATGTTGGAACAGTTTCGACAGCGTCTCAGCATAATGCCAGAGAAACGGACTCTAATAATGCATTGCTAATGTTAGCAATGACGAGTCACGGTTTTTATTTCTCAAACAATTTGTTACCTAGTCAATTCGATGACCCACCTGCATACGCGCTAACATACCATGAATGAACATACATAACGTTATTCGACTGTAGAGAATATTTGAAATGTCCGTGCCTACATTAAATAGAATTAAGTTACCCAAACTTAGCTGAATCTTACCTGTCCAGGAGAAAATTAGCAACTTCGCCATCGGTCTTCAAATTCTTCTCCGCTTTCAGCCGTGTCCATCTTTCAAAGGCATGTCCTATACAGATCCTTGTTTTGTTTCTGACTTTGTCACAACATATTTCGGAATCATAACGAGGCCTTTTAGGTTTAGTAACGTCAGACATTTGTGCTCCGAAACGCCGGTAGCTGCAGCTCAGTGGTAACTGGCAACCTGGATGCCGAAATGCTGCTGACTTCGTGATTGGGAGATAGGTGGAGGGCGGCGCAACAGGCCAAAACACAAAATGAAAACATAAACATTAGTTGTGGGCTGCAACTTCGCTTTTGTAATGAGAATATTCGGGCTAGACTACTGTTGTCAGTGATATAAGTATTTGAAATTAACATCATTCCTTAATGTCTGGTGATATATCAGGGCCATTTCATGATTAATGAACATACATTTATTACATACTGCTCCTTTAAAAATGCCATTGCAGCACCAGAATGTTTGGAAAATATGTGGACTGTGAAAAATAAGTCCAATATTTAATTCTGTGAAAATGGGGCAAAATAATCAGTGATAATCTGTGCTCACGCTCACTTCTCCCCATTGGAATCAATTAATTAAGGACCCGCCGCAAGTCTATCTAAAGGGGCGGGGCACCCATGTGACTGATACCAAAAATTGCTCCTCGGTGTGGAGTCTTCCTGTCTCTATTGTCTTTGGTCATGGTGATGATGCTAGTGTACCTCCCCCGAAAAGGGACCTTGTGACTGTGAGCCAGTCCCAGATCTCGCATGGATTTTGTGTGAATATTTGAAAGTCAAACGCTAGCCTACCAACTGAGGACGTATCAGTAAGTGACCGTTGGGAGCGACCAAAGCTGGATACGGATGAATTTCGAGCTAGTTATGACCTTGATTGGGTTTGAAAGGTATACCCTCAGGGCGATAGATAGTGATGACCATGTCGTCTTGTTAAGTGTTGTGGAAAGGAATGGCAAGTATACAAATTGTGAAATACTTAATTCTCTCAACTTTTCTGGAAATATGTGACAAGAATCAACATAGAAATAATTATATCAATTTTGGAAAATCAAATTCATGTGGTCCAACATCAAAAAAATGTCCTGTTGTATTGTTTTCAATGAAATACAGGTAAAAGATAATTTACAAATCACTGCTTTCGCTGTTAATTTTAATTTGACCTACTATCCCGACTTTAAGGTTGTACCATTTCACCTTAGTGTCCGTTACAGTGACAGAGATTAGTTCATTAGTGGGGTAATATGTTTTGTTGAAGGTTTGGCTGCTGGTGGCCACTCCTGGGTTGATTAATTAACTGATGGTCACTTGAATAGAAAACTGAAGTGATGGTTTGGCCACCTCCTAGGTGCATCCCTGCATCTCCCCCAGTGCATGCTGGGACGGGCCGCAGTCTTCCTGTGACCGTTTCCTGGAGTTAGTGGGTTTCGTAATTGATGGGTGGATGAGAAGAGTATCAGATATCAGTACTTTGGGGTATGTATTATTGCATTTCATAACAAAGCTTTGGCCCATCCGTGGATGCCTAGGTTACTGCGGGGCGGATGTCAAAGCACTTTGCACAGAGGCTGCTCTGATGGCCCTTCGGAGGAGATACCCTCAGATCTACGGCAGCAGCCAGAGGTTTCGGTTAGATGTGGAGTCCATCGTGCTGGGTCCACAGGACTTCAGGCGGGCCATGCGGCAGATTGTACCGGCCTCCCAGCGTGCCCTGGCGGCCCCCGGGCGTGCCCTGTCCCCAGAAGTGCGCCCCCTCCTGGAGCGAATGCTGGGGGAGGTGCTGAAGCACATGCTCAGAGTCTTCCCCCACGCCGAGGCCCAGCACGCAGACGGCAGGGACGGTAGGGACTGACGATCATCTCTCACGCACTTGTATATCTTCACTCTTTTGCTCTCCCTCTTTTATAGTCTCTTTACATCTACCTTTCTGTTCCTCCATCCCTCTCTCATCTCCCTCCCCTCTTGACATTACTGCACCTCTATCCACTGTTCTACTATTCCTCTCTCTCTCATATGTCCTCTCATCTCCTTATGGTCTCACTCTGGCAGTTATCTTCTTTCTTATTGTTTTTTAATACCCTTTTCGCTCTCAAATGCCATTAGTTCTGTATTGCTTATTGGCATTACTTAGTCAAATTTCTGTTACTGAAGCATACCTTAAAGCAGCTTGTAAAGGTAATGTGTTGAATCATTGCTGTTATTATAATGCGTTAAATAGGATTCATTTGCACAACCGCTCCGATTAGCTCTTTGCAAAACCCTTACTATAGTGGCACAAACTGAGCTGGGTTGTGTACAAAAGGTAATGGCTCATTCCATAGTGAAGAGGTACTGAAGTGTGATCCAGCCTTTTTTTCGAAACTCCCTTTATTTTGAAAGTCTTATTATTTTGAGCTCAAATAAAGCATTTAAAGTGCTCATTCATCCAAAAATAAGATTTGGACCACGGAATCTTTATTATAAATTCATCCTTTGTGCACTGGTCATTTGAAATTAGAGTCAGCCATTGCAACTTTATTTGCATTTTAATCACAGCAAAACGCGATCATCTCAGAATTTATCTTCGGCTATCTTCGGTGACGACGGTACGGAAGGTATCTAGCCAGCAGCAGAGAACTCATTGGCAATATCTTTGGACTCAGTGATTCGTAATTGCTGATTATTCCCTAGGGAAAATGCCAAAAATCTGCCTTGTTTATGGTTAAGGCTGATGCCAGCAGAGGCACTATGATCAATAAAGTACACTAAGTACTCCACTGATGACTGCTTTTATCAGCCAAGTCACAGGAAAAGTCTGGATATCAGTAGTTATTACTGAAATTGCTGCTTAATAAGCCATCGGTAAATAAGCAGAGTCCAAACTGCTCCGGTCCCAAATTTTCCCCATCTATGCTGTACTTTGAAAAGCCGGTTAATAAGCCCATCCTAAAATGAGTGTAGTAACTATTTTATGCAATTCAAAGTGATACTGTTGTTAATTCCTGGATATGCTGTTCGTAAATCTTACCGCTCGTGGTTGTGCGAATGGCAGATTGATTTATTGACTGACTGATTAGTGACTGACGCTCGAGTCGCATCACAACACTTCCTAAGCTTCGCTTATCCAGGAGTAAAAAAAATGACTCAAAGCAAAACTAAATCCATTCTCCACCACTAGACCTTGAGTAAAATCTAAACTTGGACAATGATGGCGAAACCGGAACGAGACCAGGAGCTGCAATTGAGAATGAAAAAAGCGTAAGCTTCTTGTCTGTTCAAGTCAAAGGGATGAATAATTTGCTAGCTGGCGTGCTAATGCTTTTTGTCGTTAAATTAGTAAACTCAAGTTTCTACGACAACTGTTACTTGTGTAACTGAATACTTTAACAGGGAAAAGCTTTAGCGTGCTAGCCAGCCAGCTGTGCAAACGGGGTCATTTGACCTGCATGGGCGGTGTTGTTCGACAAGTGCGCGCTCTGGAATGAAGGTTGCATGTGGTCATCATGAACGTAGGCTAGCTTCTTTCGGACACCTTTCCTTGTTATGGCCTAATAAAACTGTCAGTAAGTAGTGTCTAGTTTCAGTGCACCATGCCTACAGGCTGATTGTCACGTTGTCCCTTTTCCCCCTTTGATGTGAAAAATATTTGTTTTCATCAATATATGGAAATAATACAGGGTTCCGGTGATGTTGATCGGCGCTGGTCGGCCCTGACCAGCACTCTGAATCCACTGACCACCACTCGGCTTTTCCCGACCGGAACTATTTTTTCAAAGATCAGTTAAAATGAGCGCATTCAGTGTGCAATAAAACTCTACAAACAAAACATGAATGACCCTAAATATGCTCCACCCTTCTGTTATTGTCAGAATAGCGAACTTTCATTTTCAACCCTTGGTACGGCCAATTTATAGGAATCCTCTGCACTGGTCGTCATTGATATTGAAAAACCTGCTGCAGCGACATCCGACCCCGCGTGTGATGGGTATTCGTGGGCGAGTTGAATCATTTGAAACACCTTCAAACATTTGAAGGTCAAACTTGACATAATACAATTACAATAACTTGTCTTGCCAAAACGGTCACAGATGGAGTCTAGATTTGTATTACAGACGTATAGGAAGTCATAAATGAACTTTCATTTGGTGACCTTTGTATTGACCTTCAAAGGTCAAATGTGACCTAGTAAAAATTCAATGACTTGTATAACTAAAATGGTCACAAATGGAGCCTAAGTTTGTGTTACTCATACTGAAGTTTGTGACTAGGAGGTCACATATGAACTTTCATTTGGTGACATTCAGCTTGACTGTCAGTGACCTTTGAGGGTCAAACTCCACAGTGAACACAATGACTTGTATCACCAAAATGGTCACAGATTCAGCTAAGGTTTGTATAGAGACTTTTAGAAAGTCAAATATGAAGTCCATTTGCTGACCACAACTTGACATTCTGTGACCTTTAAAGTTCACAAGTGAATACATATTGACATATTTTGATGACTTGTATCACCAAAACTGCTTCAGAGCTTAGGATTGTTTTACAGAAGGTCTAATAAATGTATGTGAACTTTTATTTAGTGACCTCGACATTGATTTTCATTGATTCAAATTTCAAACTTCACATGAAATTTTCATGACTTGTATCATCGCTGTAAGACTGCTTGCCGGTAAGCTACAGGACCCTTGGTCCTATTTTTGTGTTAGGTAAGTTTCCTTGATGATGGAACAAATTCGTGTATGTGAGTTACCCAAAATTTACTCACCCACTTTCATAACTTTCTCATTCTGTTTATCACTTAACTGAATTGTGGAATTTCATGGAAAGCAAATGTAATTTTCCTTAGCGCCCAATGTATGTTAGCACTGCGCTAATTACATCGCTCTGCTTACTCAGTCTCTGAGTCAGACATTCGTGGTTGAACGAGCAACACTTTGTACATTCAGTCAACTGAGTAGCTAGCTCATGTTAGCTCGCTGGGTAACAAACTAATGTTAAATATTGGTTTTGAAAAAGTACTGCGTGCACGCTGCCTAGCTAAGTAACATCAACTTAGTTATGTCAGTGACGCTTAACTAGCCTCCTGCAACGCTGAGCCATACTGATTCAAACAAAGTTACGCTCTGTATTCAGTTTGGCTTGGTCGAAACAGCAAGACGTAACACTAAGCGATTTCTTTCCCCCCACGCTTCTAGCCAATACAATTTTCGCGGAAGTGATATATGGGGTAATATCAAAAATATGTCATGAGCTGGGCTATGGGAAAAGTATTTCAGTTATCCGATGAACCTTAAATTAAGAGCCATGTTCACTCAGCAAGATTATGACTGTGCTGCCTCGGTGGAGATTTGCACTCTAGGAGTGCCTTTAGTTAAATTCTGCACTCGTTTAGCTTGTGAAGCTGCACAGGTTTCGGTAAATTAGTTTGCGAGGCTAATTTAGCAGTAAGACACCAGAATCGGTTCTATATTCTGAATGTAGTCATGGTTAAAGGGTTTGTTTGGCACAATGCGCAGCTGAGTGACAGTCGTAAGGATGGCGAAAATTGAAGCATGTTTTCTTTCGTGTGCATTTTTCGCACGAAAAAAAGGCATCCGATGTGTAAAGACCCTTATTGTTAACATTATTATTATTTTGTACGGAGATCTGTGCTCGTCTGGGTGGGTGGAAAAAGCTGACGGCTCACTGTGCCATATGCGCGCGCACTGAAAGATGGAAACAAAATGGCATTCAAATACGGAGTTGTCGCTACTCTCAGTATAAAGGGACTCTAATATGAACCACAGCAAAGCTAAATAAATCTCAGTCGAGGACAGTAACATTCTTTACATGTTAATCTATTAGTGTTTAATAACAGTGGCAGCCAGTGGACAAAACCGAGGCCGGACACCGCACGACGAAACTCAACCAAAATCGATAGGCTTCATCCTCTAACCACTATCAACGTGCATGTGAAATATCAAAAGGATCAGATAAGAATTGCAGTCTGTAGAATGTTCAGAAGAAAATCTCTACGGACGCGGACATGGACGCAAACGCGCGACGACCGCGAATCCACAGTATCCCCGGACACTCCGTCCGGGGATACAATTAACCCCTTTGCACTGAAGCCAAAGCTGGCTGTTTATGTGTTTACTTATTTCAGGCTTAATAATTCAAGATAGCATCTTCACAGAGAGGAAGGGTATGGCTCAACTGAGTCATGACACTTGTAGCATCTAGAATTACATCTTATTTCAGTTTATTTTCATGATTTTTGTAAAGAAAAAGGGCTGCAAACATAAAAAATCTTAATGAAAATTCAGCATTGAAATTGTCAAAAAAAAATAATACAGAGAAATGAAAAATGGCTGGGGATTAAAACTATACATTTCTGGGATCATAAACTCCTTGACCACAAGTATAATTAATCTCAGCATTAAATTCTAAATTACCCACTCTCTAGGACCCAAATGTGACAGCTCTCCATTTGGCTCCCCAGACTTAAACATCTCCCAAAATGGTGCACTGTCAAATCATAAAATAATCATATATTTAACACAAATCAACTTTTGACGCATGAAATTCAATATGAAGTAATGATTTTCTCGTTGAATTTTGCATTAGTTTGTCAATATAGGTGCAGTTGGACATCAATGGTCACCAGTAACCTCTCCAAACACAAAACATGCCTTTTCTGCATGATGAAGTTTAGAATTTTGTCAATTTTTCTTCAGATTCCCATTAGCCAGCACACATACTCAAAGGAACTGCTTATTTAACGGTAAGAACATTCACCCTGCAATGAAAAGCTAGCAGTTCCTGCTTCCAAGCTTGCGACCTTATATAAACACTTAGCACTCCTTATAAGGAGCTAGTATAACTCACTAACTCAGTAATATCTGAATTATATCTTATTTTAACAGAATAGACATTCCATTTTGAGGAATAATCAGGCAATTATCTGCCCCAAATTGAACAGAATGGTGCAGTGAACGTACCAGGGGGTCTACCGAAGTGCGTGAGCTGCTTTCATTTTGAAAAAAACGAAAACTTCTGCAATCGATTTCGTTGAACATGCTATAAATTCTAAAACAAAAAGCCACATTGAGCAAAATGCAAACAGAGTAGCAGTATAACCTTTCTTCGTTGAATCCCTCCTCCAGAGACAGAAGTATCGGGTAGAAGGAACCCTCCAGTCCTTTTTCATTCGGAATAATTCCCACTGACCATGTTCGTACCTCATTTAAATCCCGTAAATGTAACTGGACTCTTCAGCCCGGTTTTGGACGTCTTTTGGATGTCTTTTTTTTTTTTTTCTTTGAAATCGCGTCATTTTCAGCTGCGCAACCATTTTCAACATTAGGAGAATACAACCGACCTTACTTTTACGCACAGGTTTGTGTACCATTCTTATTATCCAATCAATGTCTTTCAGTTACTGTAGAAAGTTTAAACTCTCTGGAACTGGATAAGAAACTAGTCAATCAATACATTATTACCGCGGAATTTTCACGTGGGTCTGCACTATAAGTGTGCGTTACGCAGATGAGCTTTTGTAAATAATTGAGTTATTGGCTATCAACGTGAGTACTTACAAGGATATAAGGGAGTGCTGAATTCATCGATGGAGGAGCCTTGCGTAAATCCATGGTAGGGAACTACGCGCCTTTCATATGGGATGACTATATTTGGTAGTAGAATGACATAGTATCAATACCATGTCGAATTTTAGCGTCAGAAAACTGATTTTTCTTTACTACTAATTGGGATATCATTGGCTCACTGTAGCTGAAGTGGTTGAAAAAAAGAAAAAAGGGATTGGAGTGAACTCGTCCATATTCTAAACAATGTTCGAGCTCGGCTTGCTTGTGAATATTCAATTACTGATCCGGGTGTGCCATCTAGGGATAGAATATTGTAACTGCGTGCATAAATTTGCAGCTTCATGTCCGCAGGTAGACCCATCTGCACAAAGGGGTTAAACAACAGTCACATTTGCACAACAAACAAATGAAATGGTGTTTCTGTGGCCACATAAATGGCACCAAAATAAATTATCAATTAACGGAGGTGAGTGCTACACAACAAAACATTGCGCCGATTCAGATAAAAAAGTGGCGCCTGTTGCGGCAAAGTAGCACCAAAGTAAATGATCAATAGGAATGTTGATTTTAACACATGAATGAAGCTCTCTCATTACCCTGATAGTCTACTAATAAACTGTTACCAAAATAACAACTAAAACTTCTATTCTGAATGTCGGCTAGATCAAATGTGATTATAAGTGATCAGAAAATGAACCGAGTCAATCACAAACTTTTATCACAAAAGTAAAGCTTAACTAATAGGGGAAAGAGTGGTGAAAAAAATAAAATGATGCTAGGAGGTACTCTTTGTTGGCTTAGCAGATTCAGGGAGAGATGCAGATGCAGAGAAAGCCAAAAATACAGCTGCAATAGTTCGTTGGCCGGTAATGTTATAGCTTTGTTTATGGTGGAATTCTTAAAACGTTCTCGCTGGTAACGCAAGACATCATCTGAGTATAAGCACATGGAATGTATTTCTACACTTCCATTGGAGTTGTTTATTTCACAACAGCACCTCCCCTGGATGGTAGAACATCAACATGAGTGAACCCTGCATGAGCACAGGAAACTTGAGTTTTTTAACCTCTACCAAGTTTTTTATCTTTAATTGTTGAAAATGAAATCTGTGGTGAAAAGCTAGTTTTGTTGCAATGGATAATCTAGCATCTCGCAAAACTGCATACGGGATTTCGTCTGCACTTGATTAGATGTGCAGAGGGTTAAATTAATGAATGCTGTTCAATCAAAGTTGGTCACGCTGCTCACAGAATGACAGCATGAGTAACAAGTGCTACACTGACTGACATTGGACAAGGGAAATTTGACGCACATTGGCAACGTGATCACTGATTTCTTCTGTTAACTATGCTTAGTAAGACAATTGATAGGCATTGTCCCGTTTGTTACAAACGAAAGGCAAGATCAGCTGAAACAACGCATCAAGCCGATTTTCGTCAGGAAACTTTTTGTGTCTTTTTGCAGAATTCCGTGACAAAACCACTGTTGTTTGTTAAAGAGCCTTCTAGACTGTTAAGCTTGGTTATTAATTTGTCAAAAAATTATGATCAAATATTCACCTCAATTTCACATTCAAATTTGACCATCTCGCAGAAGCTGTGGAGGAAAGAATTTTTTTCATAGCTATTTCTTGGAGAGTTATGGATATTAATTAAAAATTAAGAGTTTTTGACTGAATAATCCTTTATTTTTGCTGTTAAGGAAAACTTTGGTACCTCTTTATTGTGGAATGAACCTTATTTATGCTGGCACAGATTGATGACTGGTAAATTGTTTGGAGTGTGAGCGCAACGTATGAACTTTTGTAGAATGTATTCTGTATTTTTGTCTTAGATGCAGACAATCAACTTTTGGAGGACTTGCTGTACAGTGATGACGAAGATGGCTCTACCCCTTCCATCTACGATCAAATCCAATCAGGTTCTCCAAAGAAATATGCCCCCAGTACTGCAAGCAAGCCCTTCCTGCATTTCACGCAGTGAGTTGTGCCCACACCACAACTGCACAGGGTTTCACGTGGAAGTATTTATTGTAGTGTGATGTGATTAGGGGTGGACGGCGCAGTGTGCTCAGGGTTGAAGGTGTGGTGTGTTCGGTGTGGTAGAAATTTTGATATTATGCCTGTAAGAAACACTCAGAGACAGAGATGGTAAATAGGATTCAGTCTTTACTATATGCATATAGGGTCCAGGTTACATGCAGGAACAAGGATAAAGAAATTCCTCCTTTGCTTGGATATATGTAAGAGTACAATGTCATAACCCCCCCCCGGGGACTGATTTATACAACAGTATGTTATTTTCAGCATTCCACGGCTGAGTGCATGTATCCCACGTATGCCTGGCCTTGGAGAGGAGACTTCCTCCCACAGTTATCTCACTCAGGGCTTATCTCGTGGTCCAGCAGGCTCCACAGGGACTCTCTCCTGAGAATACAAACAACTCAGACAGTACACTTGGTCCCGTCGGTCCCCAAGGTTCAGATAGAATGAACACATTTTAAACACATCTCATGACGCTTCTACTTACGCACAGGCTAGATTCACAAAGGTTAGCAATCATGCATGACCAAGGTCACTCAAGGATAAGCAATTTTTAACTAAATAAGCAATTTACAACTAAATTTATCTCACACTTTGGGTTGAGGGCATAGTATGATCAGGGGTTGGGTGTGTGGTGTGATCAGGGGTTGAGGGCGTGGTGTGATCAGGTCAACCCCCGATCACACCACACCCTCGACTGCTGATCACATCACACCCTCGACCCCTGATCACACCACACCCTCAACTCCTGATCACACCACACCCTCAACCCCTGATCACACCACACACCCAACCCCTGATCACACTACATTTTAGACTGCATTTTATGACTTCATGTCTGATTTGCATACAACCTGTGCTGGAAATGGCTGTATAGATAGCTGGTTTATTTTATATGTGGATCAGACGTGCAGCCTTAAAATGTAGTCTTTGAAGGCTGCCGCCATCAAATTGGGACACACCCGTAGTGCCTGCTGGCCAGAACGGTGCGATACGCTCAGGGCTGGAGGGTGTGTGGTGCTCAGTGCTTGAGAATATGGCTTCATTCGCATAGGCGGTTTATGGGTCTAGAGCATGGTGTGATCTCATTTTAAGGGTGTAGTGTACCCAGGGTTTGAAGGTATAGTGTGCTCTGGGTTTGAAGGTATAGTGTGCTTTGATTTTGGGGGTGTAGTGTGCTCTGGGATTGAGGGTGTTGTGTGCTCAGATTTTAAGGGTTTAGTGTGCTCTGGATTTGAAGGTGTAGTGTGCCTGGGGTTTAAGGTGTAGTGTGCTCAGGGTTTGAAGGTGTAGTGTGATTTGATTTTGAGTGTTGTGCGCTCTGATTTTAAGGTTGTAGTGTGCTCTGGGCTTGAGGGTGGGGTGTGTTCTGATTTTGAGGGTGTTGTGTGCACTGGGTTTCAGGGTGTAGTGTGATCTGATTTTGAGGGTTTGTGCTCGGGGTTTGAAGGTGCACAGGGTTTTCCTGGCCAAAAATTAGGCAGGGGTGGTATGGAGCTACATAGGTACAGTGTTGAGTGTGCTCTGGGTTTGGGGGTGTATTGTGCTCTGGGTCTGAGGGTGTAGTGTGATCTGATTTTGAGGTTTTAGTGTGCTCTGGGTTTGAAGGTGTAGTATGCTCAGGCTTTGAGGGTGTAGTTTGCTCAGGGTTTGAGGGTGTAGTATGCTTGGGGTTTGAGGGTGTAGTGTGCTCGGGGTTTGAGGGTGTTTGAGGGTGTAGTGTGCTCGGGGTTTGAGGATGTAGTATGCTTGGGGTTTGAGGGTGTAGTGTGCTCGGGGTTTGAGGTGGTAACTGGACACATCTCCTGCAGCTCGGCATGTCGACAGCCTTCCTCCTTCCGGGGTTTGAGGGTGTTCGAGTGAGCACTCACTTGGCCCCTGCCCTGCTGCACCACTTGGAGAAATGGTAACTGGACACATCTCCTGTCAGCTCGGCCTGAGGAGTCCTGTGCTCAGGTACAAGCCTTAGAACACCTCACTTCATAATCCTCAATTCAAGGTCAAATTTATTGTGCTTTTTTAAGTTCCTCGGGTTAGGACAGAGCTCACACCCACTTGTTCAGACAGAGCACTTTCTGTCATTGTGCTTTACCACTCATTGAGAAATTCAATGATTTTGTTATCAAATTTGATTGTGCTTTAAGTTCGCGTCTCTCACACTGTGTATTGTATTCACGTGCCCTGATATAGTCCTCCTAGCTCTGCATGAAAACTAGGTCAGTATAGGGTTGATTTGATGTTTGCATCGGCCCCTCTGTGGAATTATAAGGAACCACAGATTACAGTTGTGTAACTGGTGGCTGGCACCTTGGGAAATATGGATGCTTTGTTTTCTCTCCTGGTTGCATTCACACTTGTTCATTACTCCAGCTTTGCTGAGGTCCATTGAAACTCTGACCTCCGGCCTGTTTGCATTGTGACGGTATGAGCAGGTGAAACCGGGGTTGTCGTAATGCAACATATAAGTATAAGTGTTTTGTAATGTAACTGGTTTAAGCAGGTGATCCTGGTTCATTCTGAAAGTAGCAGGAGTAAGTTGGTGAAACTTGTGTGTATAATGTGACCTGGTGTTTGTGGTCATGACGTGTATGAGCAGATGTGAGCTGGTGTTTGTGGTCATGTGTATGAGCAGATGTGAGCTGGTGTTAGTGGTCATGTGTATGAGCAGATGTGAGCTGGTGTTAGTGGTCATGTGTATGAGCAGATGTGAGTTGGTGTTAGTTGTCATGATGTGTATGAGCAGATGTGAGCTGGTGTTAGTGGTCATGATGTGTATGAGCAGATGTGAGCTGGTGTTTGTGGTCATGTGTATGAGCAGATGTGAGCTGGTGTTAGTGGTCATGTGTATGAGCAGATGTGAGCTGGTGTTTGTGGTCATGACGTGTATGAGCAGATGTGAGCTGGTGTTTGTGGTCATGTGTATGAGCAGATGTGAGCTGGTGTTAGTTGTCATGACGTGTATGAGCAGATGTGAGCTGGTGTTTGTGGTCATGCGTGTATGAGCAGATGTGAGCTGGTGTTAGTTGTCATGACGTGTATGAGCAGATGTGAGCTGGTGTTAGTGGTCATGACGTGTATGAGCAGATGTGAGCTGGTGTTAGTGGTCATGACGTGTATGAGCAGATGTGAGCTGGTGTTAGTTGTCATGACGTGTATGAGCAGATGTGAGCTGGTGTTTGTGGTTATGTGTATGAGCAGATGTGAGCTGGTGTTTGTGGTCATGATGTGTATGAGCAGATGTGAGCTGGTGATTGTGGTCATGTGTATGAGCAGATGTGAGCTGGTGTTTGTGGTCATGTGTATGAGCAGATGTGAGCTGGTGTTTGTGGTCATGATGTGTATGAGCAGATGTGAGCTGGTGTTTGTGGTCATGACGTGTATGAGCAGATGTGAGCTGGTGTTTGTGGTCATGATGTGTATGAGCAGATGTGAGCTGGTGTTAGTGGTCATGATGTGTATGAGCAGATGTGAGCTGGTGTTTGTGGTCATGTGTATGAGCAGATGTGAGCTGGTGTTTGTGGTCATGTGTATGAGCAGATGTGAGCTGGTGTTAGTGGTCATGATGTGTATGAGCAGATGTGAGCTGGTGTTAGTTGTCATGACGTGTATGAGCAGATGTGAGCTGGTGTTTGTGGTCATGTGTATGAGCAGATGTGAGCTGGTGTTTGTGGTCATGTGTATTAGCAGATGTGAGCTGGTGTTTGTGGTCATGTGTATGAGCAGATGTGAGCTGGTGTTAGTGGTCATGTGTATGAGCAGATGTGAGCTGGTGTTTGTGGTCATGTGTATGAACAGATGTGAGCTGGTGTTAGTGGTCATGACGTGTATGAGCAGATGTGAGCTGGTGTTTGTGGTCATGACGTGTATGAGCAGATGTGAGCTGGTGTTTGTGGTCATGATGTGTATGAGCAGATGTGAGCTGGTGTTTGTGGTCATGACATGTATGAGCAGATGTGAGCTGGTGTTTGTGGTCATGATGTGTATGAGCAGATGTGAGCTGGTGTTTGTGGTCATGTGTATGAGCAGATGTGAGCTGGTGTTAGTGGTCATGATGTGTATGAGCAGATGTGAGCTGGTGTTAGTGGTCATGATGTGTATGAGCAGATGTGAGCTGGTGTTTGTGGTCATGTGTATGAGCAGATGTGAGCTGGTGTTTGTGGTCATGATGTGTGTGAGCAGATGTGAGCTGGTGTTTGTGGTCATGACGTGTATGAGCAGATGTGAGCTGGTGTTAGTGGTCATGACGTGTATGAGCAGGTCTGAGCTGGTGTTAGTGATCATGATGTGTATGAGCAGATATGAGCTGGTGTTTGTGGTCATGATGTGTATGAGCAGATGTGAGCTGGTGTTTGTGGTCATGTGTATGAGCAGATGTGAGCTGGTGTTAGTGGTCATGATGTGTATGAGCAGATGTGAGCTGGTGTTAGTGGTCATGATGTGTATGAGCAGTTGTGAGCTGGTGTTTGTGGTCATGATGTGTATGAGCAGATGTGAGCTGGTGTTTGTGGTCATGTGTATGAGCAGATGTGAGCTGGTGTTTGTGGTCTTGATGTGTATGAGCAGATGTGAGCTGGTGTTTGTGGTCATGATGTGTATGAGCAGATGTGAGCTGGTGTTTGTGGTCATGTGTATGAGCAGATGTAAGCTGGTGTTAGTGGTCATGATGTGTATGAGCAGATGTGAGCTGGTGTTTGTGGTCATGATGTGTATGAGCAGATGTGAGCTGGTGTTTGTGGTCATGATGTGTATGAGCAGATGTGAGCTGGTGTTTGTGGTCATGTGTATGAGCAGATGTAAGCTGGTGTTAGTGGTCATGATGTGTATGAGCAGATGTGAGCTGGTGTTTGTGGTCATGATGTGTATGAGCAGATGTGAGCTGGTGTTTGTGGTCATGTGTATGAGCAGATGTAAGCTGGTGTTAGTGGTCATGATGTGTATGAGCAGATTGGAGCTGGTGTTTGTGGTCATGACGTGTATGAGCAGATGTGAGCTGGTGTTTGTGGTCATGACGTGTATGAGCAGGTCTGAGCTGGTGTTAGTGGTCATGATGTGTATGAGCAGATGTGAGCTGGTGTTAGTGGTCATGATTTGTATGAGCAGATGTGAGCTGGTGTCCTGGTATTCGGTCAGGTTTTCCGGGAAGCTCGGCGGACGGTGCCCAGCGTGGTGTACCTGCCGCACTTGAGCGAGTGGTGGGAGGCGGTCAGCGACACTCTGAAGAGCACCTTCCTCACCCTCCTGCAGGACCTGCCCTCCTTCACCCCCATCCTCATCCTCGCCACCTCCGAAATCCCCTACCTCCAGCTCCCCGAAGAGGTGAGCTGGGTGTGCTGTTGAATTTTTTTGCCTTTAGCCACAGTGCCTAAACAACCTGATAATATTTTAGACACAAAAAAATCTTTTTAGCCACTCAATCGAAACTCTATGTTGCACATGCGACTTCACAATATTAGCTCAGTATATATGAGTCACGATCAGCTAAGGTGTAATATGACAATTCATTAAAACCATCACATGATAAATTATTCGCTATTTGAGTAAATCTGTAAATTCTGTTTGATGGCCTTAATTTTAATATTCAAGAGACAGGACAGATAGTCAGAGCACCATCAATGAAGCCCTGAATGAAGGAAAGAAAATTAAAATTCAGGGGCCACTTATTTCAGTGCTTGGCAAACGTCACAATCCTCAGGTAGCCATGTACTTGGCTGAATATTTTCATGAATTTAGTGCAAATTGCAATAACTATTTGCTTACATTTTAAATTGGTTTCAAAGCTATTGAGCCACACCAAAAGACAGCAGCTATGGCTCATAATAAAAAATAAACTACAGTGGGGTGCAAAAATTTGGGCACCCTTAGTTTAAATGCCTGTTACAATTAATCTCCAAGTGACTGAAAGCAAACCTGAACACTTAATGCTATAAAGTAAAACATGACTCATTTCATCACATTTTAAAGCAAGAATAATTTTTATTTTTAACTTTTTACAGTTTCAAAATAATAAAACAAGAAAAAAAGCCTTGTGCAAAAGTTTGGGAACCCCGTCAGCTAGTACTTTGTAACCCTTCCTTGAGCAGCTATAACAGCTTGCAAACGCTTCCTGTAGCCAGCTTAGAGTCTTTCCCCATTCTTCCTGACAGAACACCTCTAGCTCAGAAATATTCTTCGGCCTTCTTGCATGCACGGCATGTTTGAGGTCTCTCCACAGATTTTCAATAATAATCAAGTCTGGGGACTGTGATGGCCATTCCAAAACCTTCATCCATCTTTCCTGGAGGTACTTCAGGGTGGATTTTGAGGTATGCTTCGGGTCATTATCTTGCAGGAATATCCAACGTCTCTTAAACTTCAATTTCTGGACTGAGCTTTGAACATTAGCCTGTAGAATGTCTTGATATTTTTGTGGAATCCATTCTTTCTTCCACACGCACAATATTGCCTGTGCTCCCAGCTGCTACAAAACCCCAAAGCATAATGGATCCCCTTCCATGCCTAATAGCGAGCAACGTGTTCTTCTCTACAAATGCTTCACCCTTTTTTCTCCAAACATACCTTGTTTGGTTGTGGCCAAAAAGTTCAAATTTGGTTTAGTCAGTCCAAAACACATTGTTCGAATAGGCTTGAGGTTTCTCAAGGTTTTATTTTTCATACTTCAGACGCTTAATTTTGTGTTTAGGTCGTAGGAAAGGCTTCTTTCTTGCAACTCAGCCATGTAGGTCTTTGTTGTTTAAGGTTCGCTGTATTGTTGTCCTGTGAACAGCTAGACCTGTGTCTGCTACTCTTTTTCGCAGCTCTTTTGCAGTGATGTGTGGGTTCTTCTGAGCATTTCTCACCGGATCTCGGGCCATTCTATCAGAAATTTTTCTTGATCTTCCAGATCTTTCCTTGACTTCAATTGTTCCATTTATTTTCCTTTTTCTTACGATGTTTCTGACAATAGAAATGGGTAGTTTGAAACGTTGCAAAGGTTTTTTGTAGCCCTCTCCTTGTTGGCGAAAGTGAATTATCTTGATTTTAACATCCTTGGACAACTGTTTAGAGGAACACATGGTTTTTCACACGAGACACAACAGCCACTACAGTCGGATACTTTAGAAGGCATGGAGTTACTTCAGAATATAAAGTTCAACCCTGGAATTATATTCACCTGACTCATTGAAGCCCTAACGAGTAAATCACCTGGGTCTGGGCCTTAGTAATCATCTTCTTATAAGGTAACAAAGAATAATCCAAAAGGGTTCCCAAAGTTTTGCACAGGGCCCTTTTTCCTTTCTTATCATTTAAAAACTCAGAAAAATTAAAATATAAAGAAACCTTGCTTTTAAATTTGCAGAAAGGTGTCATGTTTGTCTTTGTTGCATTTAGTGTTCAGGTTTGCTTTCAATCACTTGGAGATTAATTGTAACAGACATTTAAACCAGGGGTGGCCAAATTTTTGCACCACACTTGTATCCTCAGAAATTCCCCTTGCGTGCGTTAGTGTGTTAATCAGACATATCAGGGTGATGGCCTTGGGTTTTTTCCTCAGTCATCAGTGACTGCTCCAATATGTATGCACGATGGTGTTTTCATTCAAATATACTGAAGTTAGTGGGTCTTGTCTCTGCACATCAGTGGTCAGTCTTTTTAGAACTGAAGTCCAGAAAAAAGTCCACCCCAATCTGTCAAAAAATAACGTACGTAATTTATGGCACTTAAAAGACAACGATTAGGAGGCCACGTGACATCTGCATTTCCAGGAAATCTCGCTACATTTGGCTTGCCTTCTACCTCATCGTTTCTTGTGGATGAAGGCAGTAATGACAGCAGGTAAGTTTTTTTTGGTAGTCTGTCAAAATCACTAACGTGCGAATAATGTAATGTGCGTTAGTATAAACGCACCATTAACTTGATAGAAACAAATTGTTATGTGTACCGACTTAGAAATAGGAAGCAAGTTGAAAGAGGTTAAATAAACATCAAAAATGGGTATCAAGTAACCCCTGGGAGCTCAGTGCAGATCAGATTCCTGTTTCTGACAGCCTCTGTGATTTGCACATTATAATTTGACGGATTCTTCTCGGGCTGGGCGATTTATTTAAATTTAATTTCAATTTCGATTTTGGCTTCCCACGACCATGAAAGCAAGGGAATTGACATAAAACGTTTATTGTGCCGTAGGCCGTGCTTGTGTGTGGCTCTCATTCTGTCCAGTGATGTAAAAATAGCAGCGCACACAAACTTCAGCAGCGCACACTAACTTTTGCTGCGGTGCGCCCTCCCCCCGAACTCAATCAGTAGTTTCACTCAGCTCATCTCAAATTGTCTGTTGTTACTCTGTTTGGCCACAAGAGAGCACTACCTCAAAAGTAGTTTATCACGTGTAAGTTAAACATTTATATGCTGATCATACTATGAGTCATTCCATGTCAATTCAACAAATGGTTGTTGCACCACTTTCTCAGATCCTCCTCAATTTTTTTTTTTTTTTTTTTTGGGGGGCATTATTTGGGTAATTTTATGAACAAATCCAAAGTGTTATGGTGATACACATATAGAACAAGCAGTAATGACCTAATCTGATACCCAGAGTTGGTCTAAACTTAACCCTCGCCTAAAATTTTGGGGTTTTAAGTTACTGAAAAAAGCAATTCTAACTCCTTTTACAAGGTCAGAATTTTATTTCCTTCCAAAATTTTTACTCTTTTGGTGAGAAAAGTATAGAAATGCATGAAAATCAATATACTGGACTGTGGAATTTCCCTAAATGTCCTTATTATTCCATGGGCGACTTTATTTTGGGTCTTACATACCTATATTCTTTGGCTTATTCTTATGAAAAGACATTTAAAGGATACATTTTCTTCTTTACTGATGAAAGTTGCATAGGACAAAAGTTTTAAAACATTGAAATAAATCTTAGTTATTCATTTGTAGGCCAGTGAAGTCAGGCATAGACCCAAAATAGCCTAACTTTAGGCATCTAAAAGTGCATGTGGGACACGTGGTATGGGGTTCAAATTTTTTTTTGGAGGAACTAGTATGTGTGAAGTATTTGTGAACTTACTTTTGTTGTGTCTTCCCGCCCGGTTGTTTACATACTTTTGAGGTCCCCTTGTTCGTGAATAATTGGAGAGAGACAGAATCCTCAGAAGCCATCTTTATTCCCAGCCTTGAATTGTGCAATAATCCAAACCCGGTGAGCAGTCTCTGGCCAAGAAGTGATAACTCGACATTCTTTACAGAGCAATATTTATGGGAAAAACTCAACCACCTTTGCTCCAATCAAAATACATGGGTTGTAACCATCTTATCTCTAACGTTGTTTTTTAACCAGCTTTGCTCCAATCACAGTTCTTGGGTTATCTCTCAAGTTTTTTCTTTCCCTTGGATTCTCTGAGAAATATTGGTGGCACACAGAAACATTAGTTTCATAAAAAATGAAAGAATATACACTTAAAAGGTGTGGAAAATTACAGTTTAAGAGTGGAAAAACACAGTCAGATGAATAGGATACAAGTAGATACATAAATGATTCAATTGATTATATTTTCAGTAACAACTTATGATTTTACTGAACAAATATTGATCAAAGCTACAGAAATCAAATACATTTAAATGTCTCGCCTGATTATGTTTTCAAATCAACTAAACAGATGCCTGCTTACTAATCAAAGCTACAGAAGCCTGCTGCTTATGTGTGTGAGCTGCTTATGCATGTGTGAATTGAATTGCTTGTATGTGTGTGTGTCTATGTGTGAACTGCTTGTATGTGTGTGTGTGTGTGTGTGTGTGGCGTGTGTGTCTGTGTGCACTGCTTGTGTGTGTGAACTGCTTGTATGTGTGTGTGTTATGTTTTTTATATATATATGTGTGTGTGTGTGTGTGTGTGTGTGTGTGTGTTGTTACTGCTGCTTACATAATATGGTTTTTGATTATGATTATTGATTATGGTTATTCAACATGGCAATTGATCTACTGATGAATATGATGAGAACTATTGAAATATAATCCTCAACACTAACATATTTGTTTCTTGTGCAACAGCTGAGGGGTCATTCCATATGAACTCAACCGAAGTACAAGAATCTTCCATGGTCACCCACTCAGATTTGGCTCAAATTTATTTTGGGAGTACCTCTATATTCATAATGAACACATGCAAAATTTAAGGGTCCTACTCCAAGAGATTTCAAAAATATGGCCCCCCAAAAACTGAGGGCCATGCCCAAGCAAATCGCAAACGGAAATTTATAGGGATTTTGGAGGCCTTTGAAACAAATCATAGGTATGGGCTGAAAATTGCTAATTAGGGTAATTTGGGTGCAGGCTTTACAATCTCTTGTCAAAATTTATCTATCTCCTTTCATTTTCAAGATATTGGCCTCTCAAATATGAAAATTTTTATTGGTGGAAATCAAAAATTCAGTTTTCAATGGCCTCCTATGAGGCCAGGATCCCTTAGAGGCTAAATTGTGCTGTATTCCTTCTATCTGAGGACAGGTCTGTCTGTGCAAGGAAGATTGACTGCATCCAAGGCATAATAGCATAGTTGGGAGACCCTGAAAAGGGTCTTAGCTGAAAAAGTAACTTTTTTTTTTTTTTTTTTTTTTTGCCAATTTTGGATTGGCAAGTTCACCATTTGGGAAGTTAACCATGGTAATGAAACTTGTTCCATATAAATATATATTTTGACTTCATTTGTTCAGAATTACAACTTGTTTTCTCATCTCCTTCACTATTTAGTAATACTATGAAATATATAATATATCTAGTGCAGATGGTGATCTGTTTACAGAGAAATTCAAGCAGTTCAAAGGACAGTAATAGTGATGTGATAAGCTGTGCACATATTACATGTATTACATGGGTCCTAAGGCAACACTTTGCTCATTAAGGCAATATGTATTAGTTAGACTTCCTAAAAAAACGCCTGTAAAAACATCTTGTATTACTTGGTTAAATTTGCCATGAAAGATTCTAGAAACAATGTCCATACTTGAGATATCAATTTTTCAGATGTTTCTTTTCATACAGACAAAAACAGTTTTGTTTTTCTACTCTATGTCCCACATTGGTTTCTATGCTTAAATATGTATGGTTTTTTTCAGTCTGTTTTGTAAATAAGCATCATTTTGAGGTCTAAGAGGACTAGCGAGCTCTTGGATGTTTTTAGGTGAGAGAGAACTTTTAAGGTACTTTGAGATATTTGTAACATAAAAATCTTGTTAGTTATTTAAACTTGAAAAAATGCTTTAATTCTTGAAAAATGCCATTTTCACCATATGTTTGTATTGCCTTAAGCCACAGAGAAATGAGTGTATTCATTCAAAAATACTTTTTCTGCTCTCTATTAAAGGTGTTTCAACCCTTCAGATCACTTGTAAGTCTATATCATCAATCAGTTCCCTAGTATTATCTTCCAAAATCAGGCCTTTCTACATAAAATGTCAATTTTCGAGTGGGGAAAATAGGGATTAAAATATTTTATAATTTGGAAAATAGCATTCATATGATGTTAAAACTTTGCAAGTAATCTATTCTCATATTGGAAAAGCTAGAAAAAAAGTTGGGAGGTAATCAGAGGAGGTCATGCAACAAATTGTTCTCAGATTTGTTGAAATGAGATTGAATGACTCCTATGTATGTTTGTTTAGATTGCTCTGCAGTTCGTTGCGGCATTGAGTGCACTACAACTCAGTTTTTACCCCTCGGCCAAATTTTGGCTGGAGGGGTATTGTCATCACCTGCGTGTCTGTTTGTCTGTCGTCTGTCCATGATTTTGTCCGGGTTAGTACTCAGGAACTAATGATCGCAGCTTCACCAAATTTGGTATGGTAACTCATTATGACCCATAGATGTGCAACATCAGGTTTTTTGCTGGTTTTGACCTTTGACCTTAGCGCTGTGACCTTGATCATGGAAATCTTGTCCGGGTCAGTACTCAGCAAATAATGATCGCAGCTTCCCCAAATTTGGTATGGTAATTCACTGTGACCCATAGATGTGCAACCTCAGGTTTTTTTTGCTGGATTTGACCTTTGACCTTAGCACTGTGACCTTGATCGTGGAAATCTTGTCCAGCCAAGTACAAAGTAACTGTTGGTCGTAGCTTCGTCAAATTTGGTATGGTAACTTGCTGTGACCCATACATGTGCAACGTCAGGTTTTTGGCTGGATTTGACCTTGATGCAGGAAATCTTTTTCAGCCCAGCACTCAGTAACTATTGATCATAGCTTCACCAAATTCATAGTTTATTTCCCCTAAATTGTGCATGATGTAGCTCCAAATCTGAAGCATAACTGTATTGTTTACTACATAAAGAAAAGGCCGAGGGGTATTCAGCAACGCGTTATGTTTGATATTTATTTTTATTTCGTATTTGCATATAATTTGTATATTTTTGCTTTATTTTAATTTATTTTTGTCATTTTAATTTAAATTAAAAATTAATATAATTGTGTATTAAAGAAAAACCTGTTAAAGCCTCTGAAAACCAAAGTCCACCAAAACCTTTGAACTACATTATTTAGGGTTGTATGTGCATAATAGTAAGCATACTAAAATATTAAAAATTATGTCCAATTCAAAATCGAGATTTGTCATAAAATTTTTAGCACCTATCCTCTAACTGCGGTTGAATTGAGCGTGGTTTTCTAAGTGGGTAATTGCATAGTAAGCCAAACAAATTAAAAAAAAAAAAAAAACTGTCATTTGTCCCACCCCTAACTGAAATTATAAAACCTCCCTGCTCCCACCTATTTGGCCTCTGTTGTCTGTTGAGCCAGAGAAACATCGTCCCAAAGTAGCCTACTATTTTGCGATTGATTAGCCAACTACAGCGATCTATTTGGGTCCATTAATCTATCTGTCCACGTTTTGTTTTCATGGTTGCTTTATGAAATATTAAAAGGAGAAACTTATTATGAACCTTTATGTCCCAGAGTTTGTTGTATGTCCATATCATAATGTTTCTGTCGTTTTGTCATTGGGAAGTTAACTTAATATTTTGATACCTTTATTATCGCCCATGATGTCGCCCGTGACAGACTGGCAGCAAATTAATGCTCTCCATGTGTGTCGTCTTGTTCGCAACCGGTAAGTGGTAATTTCACCATATTCAACATAGCGGTATGAACACAGCATAAGACCCTTGTCTCACAACAAGTTTGGGTTTCGGTCTAGGATCTGTCCCGTGCATGCTGTGACCGGATATCGCTCTTGAGGTACAGTTGTCATTCGCCGCTGCCATAAGCGGGGTCGGTGAGCGACAGGGCCTGTTTCCCATTCTCGGACAGACAGCCAATTGTTGACCAGTGACCCTTTGAGTCCGGTGGCGGCGTCGGTGTCGTCCGTTTAAAGCCATATGTCAAAAACGCTCTGATTAATTTTTTTTTAATTTGGGGATGTAATCAAATGGGTCATCAAGTTAATGCCCGAGCAAAAATATTTTTGATTGAATTGTTCGTTTAGACTTGGCGGCCATTTTTATGTCAAAATTGCACTTAGGTGCAATTTTCTCAAAAACTGTCTGATGAATTTTTTTTTAATCGCAGCAATGGAATCCGTATTATGACCTGCTTCAACAGTGTAAATGGCGTTTTGATTGAATCGCTCCTTCATAGCGCCACCTAGGCAAAGTGTTTGGACTTAGTCAATTTCCGGGGTGTTTTGGCACAAAAAGTGCTGTAACTTGCTTATTATTGCATTTATAGTTTAGGTATGCACTGAGCATGTACAGCATATCATGCTTGCCGAGCGTTGTTGGTTGGTCGAATTTGACCTTGAGCTGAAAGGTCAAGGCCAAATGGAAAAATGTGCTATAACTCTCTTAATATAGCATTTAGAGCTTAGGTATGTATGAGGTACGTTTAGGGAATCAGGTATGCCGAACATTATGAGTCAGTCACATTTGACCTCGGGCCTTTCCATCAGCTAGTTCTAGTGTTTTCTCGTAAGAAAAGCAGAGATCACTTGCCCTTTCTTTTGGTTAGCCGCCAGTTTTGTTGCTACTGCGCAAACGCTATTGTAATAACTATGTTATGGTGGCTAGACTGCGCTATAGGGCTCTGTCCACAATCTTTTATTATGTTACGTTTATACGTTGCTCTTTGGATTATATAGCCATCTACCTGGCTAGTTAACATCAACAGAGGAAAGTCTTGGTAAATAATAGTCATATTTAAACGATATGATTTGGTTTTGCCCGTACTTGACTAGCTGTAAAAAGCATGATCTTCTCCGATATGCTTTATGAACTATTCTTCAGATTTTTTGGACGTTCGCTTACTTGCGGGCTAGCTATCCATCTCAAGAGCACTGGCTGTTGCAGCTAGCTCGTGAAGTTAGGGCAAAAACCAAATGACATTGCTTAAATATGAAAATTATTTACGAAGGCTCTCCTTAAATTGTGTTTGCTAGTTAGCACGATGGCCATATAATCTGAAGAGTGACTTAAAATGTGTTGCATGTGCACCGCTGTGACGCACATGATTTTAGCCATGAAGTGATATGCCTCAGCCCGAACTGTCTGCTTGCTGTTCACGTAACAGAAGCGGTTAATCAAGGTTGAGGAAGGTCGTCGGGGTGTGATAGCGTTGAAAGTGACCAATCAGAGTCGTCAAATCTTCTCCCATTCGTGCCCAGCTCAAAGAGGGAAATCTGGCAACAGCCTGATGCGCTTGGATCTGATATAATTATTTACTTTGAAGGCATCGCTGGAAAGCTTTTGCCTCCGTGGCAAAGAGCAATAAGAAATCTTTTGCCACCTATGGATTCGCCAGTGGCGATGTGACGAATGGCTAGCGCGCACCTAGGGTGAGGCCTCCTCAATCTGTTTACCTGTATTTGTACGGTGAAAAACACAGAGGTGGAACACTTTAAAATAGGAAATCCGCGTGTGACCTTTCTTCCTGAGTTCTACATACTTTTACCTGTATGTTCACCAGCATATTTTGCTATCATTGGATTAGGAGTCGGAGGAGTTGGGTTCGCAAAGCAAGCAGTTCTCTCTGAAATTGCGTCATGTTTCGCATATATCATTCACTATGGGCTGTATGTGAGTGCATTGGTGCTTGTGTATGTGTGTCTCTTTCTCTGACATTGTCTTTCTACTCTCATGCATCCCCTTATTAATATAATATCTCTGTTGGGACCCCAAACCATGTTCTGTCTCCAGAAACCCTTGCCTCCTGGTACCGATCGCCAGCAGCAGGGCAATTACTCTCCGCTGCTCTGCTGTTTTCATTTTATCACGGGACGTGTGATCAAACACTCCTGCGCTTATTCTACCCATGATGCACTGCAGTGGGCAGCTGGCTGCTGCTCAGCCCCTTGATAAGTGCCCATTCTGGGGTTTGATGTTATGAGAGATAGTCTACAGATGTTGGTTCATTAGAGTGAGGGGACACTTTCTCCCCGTGATTTTATGGTGGGCAGTCTGCTGCTGCATGTTCTCACACTTGGTAATGGGTGATTCATTAATAATAGATTAATGGTCATTAATGAATAATGTTAAGGTCTTGTGCCTATGGCCAATTCACTGAACCATCCAGTGTAAAAACTAAGAAAATTTATTATAATAAACCATTTTAAGTGAAAGATTTTGAGTTCTGTAGGCTGAAGAAACTGTGGGTTAGATGTGATTTTTTTTATTTGAACTCGGAACATATAAAACTTTGATGACAAATGAACAGTTGGAAACAGAAATGGTGTTAACCTAATCTTTACAAAAATTAAGAAAAACTAAAATATCAAATAATAATGGCTGTTTCCTGAACTGTTTTAAAGTGCCACTGGACTATGCTCGGGTTGCGGTCATTTGAGAGAGGCTGAAATCGCTTATAGACTGTTGCGATCATCACCTCTTTTTCACTTTATAGATTGAGCTAAAACATTAAAACCTCTCAAAGTTGCCGTGAATGATATTATCTCATTACAACAGCACATGTCATGCTGTGCAGACAGATCTAAGACTGTAAGTGAACAGTCAGTTCTCGTATTCAGCATGTTGGAAGTAGGAGAAATGGGAACTGAAAGATTTTTCCAGGGGCCAAATTGTTATGGCTTGATGAGTGGGTTTCAACATCTCTGAAGTGGCACGACTTCTGGGGTCCTCCCAGTGGTCAGTGGTCCAAAGAGAGACAAACCTTGAAATGGCATCTGGGTCATTCCACGCCAAACTGAACAGGGCTCCCGGCCTTACCCCCTCCGATTTCCATGAAACCTATTTTAAGAATAGCCCTTAAGACCAATAATGAGTTGCCCAAATTTCAGCGCCAATGGTGCAATAGTTTTTGAGATACACGCCTTTGAAATTTGCCAACCACGCCCATTGTGCCATTTTGCTTGATCCCAGGCCAATGTTAAGAGGGCCGTATCTCCGTGCGAATTAGTGCAATTTGCTAAATCTTTTCCTACCTCTGACAATACATTGTTGGCTTTTGGAATTTGACATCAGAAATGTTGTCGGCTGTGTTATGTTAAATCGAGAATTATGGAAAATGCTTGTTAAATTTGCGTACCGACATTTTCCAAAGGATTATCCAGACAGATTTTTTTTATACAGCATGTTCATGATCTCAAACCTGTCTTTCTAGTCACACTGTATATCGGTGTGGTAGGTACCAAAATGCGTTGTGACCCTCCAGTCCATTTGGTTTAGTAAAATCGAAGGTTTGAAATGTGTCATGTCAGCAAAAATGCTAAATTAGCATATTTTTCAAAGTGGTAAATGGTAATGTCGACAATTAAAATTTACTGAAAAAGTTTCATACAGGCAATCTCTTATCCTTTATGTCCATGTATACCAAGTTCCATCGACTAGCCCAAACTCCTTCAGGTAAAAATTGATAGGACAACTGTCCTTGATCACAATGAAAATGCTAATTAATCTAAGGAGTGTTTTTTATCTTTAAAAAAAAAAAGTTAAACAGATATTGGTAGCAGGTTGCACTACACAACAATCAAAGCCACGTTTCTTAGTATTTAAAATAAGGTGGTGCATTAATATTTCTAATTTTAAAAAAAAATATCAAGATGAGCAATTTTAAGATGCTTTATTGATGACGCTGGGCAATTTATAATATAGAGAGATCATAAATTTCCTAGTAAAGGTGATGGAACAATTTGGTTTCACTTTGTAAATATGTTTTTCAGGAGTACAACCAGATTGTTTGAAGTAAACTTCAGTAGCGATTGATGTTTAATTTACATTTTGGGTTTTTGGTCATGTGATGTATTTCAGACTTTGGTTTTAGTCGATCCAAACCAAAGTCAAGGGGCCAAATGCGTTTTGGTACTTACAAAGTCGATATACAGTGTGTCTGTTTACGATCCGTGATGTTTTAAGGCTTTAAGTAGATACTATCAAAAGCCACCCCTTTGGATTAATTAGCATTTTCATTACTTGTATGAAACTTTTTCAGCAAATTTTAACTGTCGACATTACCATTTACCACTTTGAAAAATATGCTAATTTAGCATTTTTTCTGACATGACACATTGCAAACCTTCGATTTTACTAAACCAAATGGACTGGAGGGTCACAATGCATTTTGGTACCTACCACGCCAATATACAGTATGACTAGAAAGACAGGTTTGAGATCGTGAACATGCTGTATTAAAAAATCTGTCTGAATAATCCTTTGGAAAATGTCGGTATGCAAATTTAACAAGCATTTTTCACAATTGTCGTTTAAACATAACACAGCCGACAACATTTCTGATGTTGAATTCCAAAAGCCAATTATAGTCGCGTCTTTGCATTGACTTTGAATGTAATCTGTCGTGCGAAAAATTTGTTTCGCGTCCAGTGTGAAAGTGGCTTAAAATTTCAGGTTTGGATACGAGGTGATGCAATGATCATGACTGACAATTAATCGCGCTGATCGTAGGAAATTTTTGAACCGTCCCAAAGTTTTCTACGATCAACAAGACTGACTTCAAGATCTGATAAGATCTGACAGGATCGCCACGATTACTCCGCGATTAAGACCACGATTTCAAGCGTGCCGCGAATCGTGATAGTGGGAAGCTAGCATTATGCCTTGCTGTGTATTGCACTTTTTAGCTTGCAGACCAGTCAGGGTGCCCACTCTAACCCTGGACCATTTCTGAAAGGGCCCCCACTGGGCCCCTGAGCTTCAGAACTGGACCTTGGAGTAGTAGAAGAAAATCGTCTGATCCAGTGAGTCTCATTTTCTCTTCCATCATGTGCTTCGGCTGGGTAAGTGTGGTCCATTTACCTCGGGATAGACGGCACCAGGATGCACTGTGAGAAGAAAAGCTCATGGAAGGAGTGTGATACTTTGGGAAATGTTCTGCTGGAAAAGCCTAAGTTTGAGAATTTAAGTGCCATCAGTTTGATGGAGCTGTTTTGGCAGCACAAAGAGAACCTTCACTATATGAGCCCCGAAGAACCGCACTGGGCCAACCCATGCTGGGGTACTTTCGAGAAAATGGGACTCAAAGTTGCCAGCCTCCTGTGTCATCTAGAGTAACTGACAACAAAAAAACACAACATATGTCACAACCTTAAGATATGTAAAATTATGTGCAGGCACGTTATGCTGGTTTTGGATGCATAATCATTATTTAAAGTGAAACCTCCCTCCTTCTGAAGAGGAACCATCATCTTCTGATTCATTGGGACAAACTTTGGGTCTCTGTCATCTTCCATTTCACCATCATCATCAATCATAGCAAGCAATTCCTTATCAGTGAGACGTAAATTATGACCGTAACAAGGTGCTTTGGTCAAGTGAGACCAAAATTGCATGTGTTGTTCAGATACAGCAAAGGCATGTTTGGCGTCGAAACATAGATACATAAAAGAAGCACCTCATACCCACAGTGAAATATTGAACACGATTACTGAAATTTATTTAATACTTAGTAGAAAGTATAAAGTTGGTAATGACTGCTTTGTTGTTAATGTCTCCTGTATGGAGAAACTAGTCGCATGCATTGCTCAAGTGTGATTTTGGCCCATTCTTCCCCACAAACTGTCTTCAAATCTTGAAGGTTCCAGGGGCCTCTTCTATGAACTCTGATCTTCAGTTCTTTCCATAGATTTTCAATTGGATTCAAGTCGGGTGATTGACCGGGCCATTCTAGCAGCTTTATTTTCTTTCTCTGAAACCAATTGAGAGTTTCCTTGGCTCTTTGTTTGGGATCATTGTCTTGCTGAAATGACCACCCTCGTTTCATCTTCAGCATCCTGGTAGATGGCAGTCCATTTCTCCTTTCATCCTTTGTTCGATTACATGAAGTCTGCCAGTACCCTATGTTGAAAACAGCCCCACACCCTTATGTTCCCACCTCCAAACTTCACTGTTGGTATGGTGTTTTCGGGGTGATATGCAGTGCCATTTGTCCTCCAAACATGGTGTGTGCTATGACATCCAAAGAGTCCAATTTGTTTTCATCTGATCAGACTATATTCTCCCAGTATTTCATAGGCTTGTCCAAATGTTGTGCCGCAAACTTTAAACGAGCTTCAACATGCTTTTTCTTCAGCAATGGAGTCTTGCGCAGTGAGCGTGCATAGAGGCCATGGCGATTGAGTGAATTACTTATTGTTTTTGTTTTTTTTTTTAACCCTCTGTTAACCAAGTACCTTTCCAACTGTGTAAAAATCATTTCCCCAGGCAAATATGTTGATTATGGGCCAATATTTGGAAAAATAGTTTAAAAAAAAAATTTGACCCTTTGGCCCACCTTTCCAAAATGTAGCAGATCTGCTACATTGGGTAATAATGCGAATGGAAAAATTAAAGTGACGGACCATTCAAGTTATTCTCAAATGTTTATTTGGCAATAAGAAACACAACCAGCAGGGTGTCCACGCTGTTAACCCATTCACTTTATGTAGCAGATATGCTACGGTGGTTAATAGAGGGTTAAACAACTGTACCCACTAATTCCAGGTCTGTCTGAAGCTCTCCGCGAGCGGCCCTTGGCTCTTGGACAACTCTTATGATTATTCTTTTGACTCCTCTGTCAGAAATCTTGCAAGGAACACCTGGTCCTGGCCGGTTTATGGTGAAATGATGTTCTTTTCACTTCAGGATTATGGCCGCAAAGGTGCTCAGTGGAAGCAACTTTCAGAAGTTTAGAAATACGTCTGTAACCAATGCCATCAGTATGTTTTGCAACAATAAGGTTGCAAAGGTCTTGAGAGCTCTTTGCTTTTACCCATCATGAGATGCTTCTTGTGTGACACCTTGATAATGAGAAACCTTTTTATCGGCCATCAATTAGGACTAAAGCAGCGAATATTATTTTGCACTGATAGGGGGCAGGATTGCTGTCTAAATACTGACAGATTTCAGCTGGTTTCTTGGCTTTTCGTGCTTTTTGGCACCTCCTTTTCTTCATGTGTTCAATACTTTTTCCCTGTCATTCCACTTTATTACACACAACTTAATTCATGGACTTATTTGTTTTGATTTCTTTGTATTTGTGAATTACTTTGGTTGTTACAGACATCTGGTGAAAATTTCATGTTAGTAGCCCCATTTGAGATATATTTACTGAGAAAAATGTTCACGCATTCAATACTTATTTTCCCTGTGTCTTGTGTTGGGAAAAGGCTTTCTTCTGGCAAACCTTCCAAAGAGCCTGTGGTTTTAGAGTTTGTGCCTGATGGTGCTTTTCAAAACTTGGTGACTCCAAGATGCTACCAAGGCCTGCAATTCCTTCACAGTGATTCTTGAGGATTTGTTGCTTCTCTCACCATCCTCCTCAGTATCCAGGGGAGCAAAATGCAGTTGCGTCCTCTACCCTTGAGGCATATTCAATCGTTTGTGAATCTTCTTGTAGCCATCACTAGATTTATATCGGTCTCTGACCATCCGCCTCTTGAATTTTTTATACCATAGTGAAACAGGAAGTGATGTAATGGCTTAGGATAGTTCCTTAACACTTAGATAAACATTAAATAAGTGGAATTTAATACCTGGTTTAATTTTGGTGGATGTTGCTTACAATTATGTGTAAGGGTGCCATTAAATGTGAAACCTTGATGTGGGGGAAATCAATTTTTAATTAAAGCAGTAAATTATTTTGGTTGGTTCTATTGGAACATTAATATCTTACAGTACTTCACACTTTTTTTTTATTTGGAGTTTCTCTAAGTATATTTTTTTTATTTTTTTAAAGTATTGCTTGCACATTACTAGTCGGGGATGCCAACTGTACAAATGTGAGACAGTGGTTTGAATATGATGGATACAAAAAGCAAGTTAGCCAAAACGTGACTTTATGATTCTCACAGAAGCAGATTTGCGAGAATCATGGTTGATTTTCTAGATTTTTGCAAAACAAATTTGCAAGAACCGATGTAGATTCTCGCAAAATTGTACGAAATTCTGGCCCTGAAAAATGTTTGTTTGAGCTATGGACCAGGGAGATGGGGGGTTTGTATGTGTGCAGCCAGATGTCTATTACTGTTAGAAGTGAACAGTGGTAACTTAGGTTGGGGAGACGACAATGGCGACCCGCAGCCAATTATAACGCATGATATGACGTCTGATCACATGATTTACGCGGTAAATTCACGAAATCCCACCATTGGAGAAATTTGTTAATTGTTGGTAATTCCCCACGGCTTCATTAACATAAATCACTGCATTGTGGGAAATAAATTGATGCTGGTTTGCTTAAAAACTCGGGTCAGATTAGCGTAGAGACATGGACTTCGGTTATGTAAGTATGATGGCCTGTTTTGAGTAATTTTACCCAATATTTTAATTTATTAAAGTCCTCATACTTTTTTAGGTGTTATTATTCATCTTTTAGATGAAATTATTTACTTTCAGAAAAAATCCCATGATTCCATGCGTCTTATTGCTGGACTGGTTTGTGGACAGCCTGCACTGCACTTGCAGAGAGCTGTGGCGATTTGGTTTGAACGTGATCGCCTCCCCTGACACCGCTAGAGGCGCCCAAACTCACCTGGTATTATCTTAGCGGACAAATGCCCTCTACGACACTCAGTGAGTCCTTGCACACTTCTAGGAGTAATAGACTTCTGGTGCAGCTAATATATGCTATGATGTCTGTGAGATTCTCTTTGTGTTGTGACTGTGTTGCACATAAATGTAGGAAATGTATGTAATGTAGTCTCTATTGGCAATAAGTTTTTGAGAGGTGTGGTGACGAAGTCCGCTGGACCCAGTTTTTGGAGATCTAATGGACCAATAGGTTTTCACTCAAGCCTTCTTGGAGATTTTGACCACTATTATGCGGGTAACAGGTAATGGCGAAAGAGGATAATGGAGGCATTGTCAGACTGGTCTGGGGAAATAGAGGTGTATTTTGACTGATGGGGAGAAACATTGATATTTGCCGGCAGATATTACAGAGATAATGGTTTGTAAATTGGTGGAGGAGGAGATGGAGGTGTCTGCAGACTGGTGGGGAGAGATTGGGGTATTTCTGATTTTGGGGAAGATGGGGGTGGGAATTCTGCTGTACACCGGGAGGCATCTGTAATATTGTTGTGATTATGGAAACTGTTTGCCCCCGTAACCCTTCCCTCACCCCCATCAAGCTCCGTCGGCATCCTGTCCTTCACATCACCATGACTGCTGTCACTTACCAGGGAGCTGCCCAGAGCTGGCATTTGATCACAGGGACAGGGGATAGAAGAGCGTTGGGGGTTTAGGGCGTGTGTGAAGAAGGGGTTATGGAGTGGCAAACAGTGTGGCATGGGTGTGGGGCAGGATTGCTGGGACAGGTGGGGGTGTTCAGAGCGAGCAAAGCAAGCCTCCAAAGGTTGCGCTTATTTAGACACCCTGTCAGCTTTGCTATCTGGCTGTGGAAGTAAGCATGATTGGAAAATCCAGAATGCGGCAAAGATTTGGTCCAGTGCCTTCTGGATAGGAGGGGATTGAAAACAGTACCCAGCCCTCATCGCACTCGTCCTGTTCTGCTCCAGTGCATTGTTGTTGTGTTTTTAAACTTCACCGTTCAGTTTCTTAACCACGGCAAACAAACCACATCTCTCTCTCTCTCAGCAATACACTGAGGTTTCCTTTTCCTGAGACTTCACCTTTCAACACCTCTCTACTTTATCAAACTTGTCTCCTACAGGCCTTTGGTTTTTTTTTTCTCTCTTCAGAATTCATGTTGAAGCACGCCTGCCAAGTCAAATACATTTCATACTCTGAACTGCAGGATTTTTTTTTTGAAAAATTCACCTCTGGAGTAAAAATATGGTATAAAAGTGAATGGCACAGATGGCTATATCCATTTGGAGATTATTATTTACTTCACTTAGTCTTGCTGGACTAAACAAAGCTTTTTCCACCTTTGAACTGTAAGACACCATTCAAAAGGGTAGTTCACTTCTCTAGGATTTCGAAGAAGTATTTTTTTCAGGTTTATGCCTTTGATGACCCTGACGGTTTTGTGCAGCAGGAGTCATTTTTTGGCAGAAGTTTCTGATGTCCTGTCAGCTCTTGAAGCACTGATATCTTAGTACTTTGGGGATTTAGCCCAGGCAAGAAAATGCTCTTCAGGCAACATCAAAGTAGCTTGTACAGAAAAGTTATGCATTCTGAGGTTGTATGCATGTCAATCAACTGATTATTCCTCCCGATTATGATAACTTTCACTGAGACCCATTTTCTGGGGAACATAGCCTGTTTCCACATCTATTATCAGTGTTTGGGGGTTTCCTCCCATGGGATCAGTTCCCCTCCTGTTGGAGCAGCTGGTCTCACCCAGTGCATGCTCGGGTAAACTTCAGCCCACGCTAACTCCAAGTGATCCTGAGTAGGCTCATGCAAATGGTTACATGGATGGATGGATGTTTTGCTGAGTGCATACATTTAAAAATCAAATCAATTCTTGGGGATTTTAAGAATTATTTTTGATAACTCATCAGGGTTTTATCATCTTGCTTATTCGACATCTTGCTTATGGCGTTCCCACCATTTCAACACCATAACTCAGAAAACGTTTGATATATTCCCATGAAAATTTGAACACATTTGAATCAGGTCGTGCAATTGTGCCTTTTGCTATTTTGAGGTTATTAACTTTTCTAGTTTCTTCCGAAATGTCTGAACATCTTTGAAAGGGCGGCTGGGTCGGGGAGGGGGGAGACATTCTTTTTTTGCCTTAAAAACACTTTCTTGTCTCATCTATTTTGAAGTACAGCACCCCGTTGCCTTTTCGGGTGTTGGATGTAGGATAACTCAACCAGAGACGATCAGTGACTGGGTAATTCGTAAAGCATGGTAAATTCTTGCCATCCCCAGAATACTCCGCACCATTTTTTTCAATTTATTCATAAAGATAATGCTGGGTTTTTGGCCTGCTTACTATTGCCACATTGAAATTGGTTAGTTTTTAACAGTCATGAGTCAACACTAACATGTATCAATACAATGCAAAAGGAAGACTGATTGGCAAGGATGGAATCAGATTATGACTTGCAGTCTAGCAGATGCACCTTGTTAGGATGCAAGTTATGAGCATGGGCTGTAATCATGACACAGCTCCTTTAATCAGTCGATGCATTATTCTGAGTGGAGGGATGGTTGATGTCGCCAAGGGAAGTTTATAAAATGACTTGTAATGGCTAATTGGTCAGTGGCATGATAAGGGGCCTTTAAATAGAAGCTCTCCGGCAATGTGAAATAGGCAAAAAGCAACCCATGATGCCACAATCTCATGAAATTCAAGGAGAGAAGAGGAAATTGTTGACATCCATGAGTCTGGATAGGGACTTTTGCAAACCACAGTGAAAGCCATTATCTGCAACTGGAGGAAACTGGGAACAATAGGGAACCTGCCCAGGAGCAGCCGGCCCACCAAAATATCTCCAAGAGCTCATTGGCAACTCATCCAGGAGGTCATGAAAGACCCCAGACTTTCATCTAAACAACTGCAGATGCTCTGATAAACACACATAAGGCTAATGCTGTTCAATTAAAGGACAGACAGGTTTTTCTTCTAATGAGAAACAGCAGAAGAATGTGGCAGTTCTGTGGAGCTAAATGAGCCCGATACTGGAATGTTTTTTGTATCGTCTTGCTGCGTTTGTGCATCTTGCTGGTGCGTGACTGTTGAAGATGTGGCTACAAATGCACCCCATTTTTCAATTTAAGTCTAAAGTCCCAGAGTTTCCGCATGTGGTTGGCAGATAATTTTGGTTCACGCACCTGCATCAAAAGCGGCAGCAGTCCTGCCTTGGAATATTTCTCCTGGTTGTTGCTCCCAGAGCGCTGTGTCTGAGGCGAGAGGTGGGTGGATAGCACAGTGTCTGTGTTTAATTAGCTTGGGGGTCTTGCTGCCAGTGCTCTGGAGAGGTGCTGGAGGGTAATGAGGGTCACTCTGAAAAGTTGACGGAGCCGGGGGGCTGGGCGGATTGGGAATGAGTGGTGCTGTCTGGTGTGTGGATAATGGCAAATTTAAGTGTGAGCTGGCTGAGGCATCAGCGGGAGTGTCAGGCTGATCTCTGTGGCCTTTGACCTGCATGTCTGACACTATTCTGACAGGCCTCCCCCCTGTTCCGGGGCTTGGGCCATTGCCGCATACCGACAGTGCCTTCTGCTGCCTGCACTCAGGGAAAGGGTGAATGGAGGCACATGCTTAGACACATGCACGTTTAAAGGCATGTACTTACACATACAGACTGCGCACAGTTTTTTTCAGCAGTAATAAATCCAAGGAAATTTCATTGGCTGCCATACATTCCCCCAAGTGACCACATTATGCAGGTGAGGTGGCGAGCAGTTCCTTCCCTTCTCCGTACTCTTCCCATCATTGTGACTGAAGTTGATCTTTGTCTCATCTGTTCATTGGGTGTTGTTTCAGAACTGTACAGGCTTCTATAGATGTATTTCGCCAAACTACGGTCTGGTCTTACTGTTTTTGTGGCTTACCTGTGGTTTGTGTGAAACCCTCTCTATTTACAGCAGTGAAGCAGTCTCTTGATTGCTCCCATTGACACAGATCTTCTAGAGCAGAGGTGGTCAACCCTGGTCCTGGAGAGCTGTAGTGTCTTCTGGCTTTTGATGTTACTCAGCACTTAATTGATGAATTAAAGCAGTTGATTACACACTTAACTCATCTCACCTGGTGTCTTAGGTTTAAACAGGGTGGAGAAAACCAAACTCAACACACCCTGTGGCTCTCCAGGACCAGGGCTTGCTACCCCTGCCCTATAAACTTTTATCTTTACTTTGTAATTCTGCTTTGTCTGCATTACAACTATGCTAAATGTCCAACCACACTGACAAATCTTGGTTTTCACGTTGACTGCTGTCACAACCTGCATGTCTGTTTAATTGGCTCTAGGAGTCTTGTGGGTGGTTCCTGGTAATTGATTGATTGGCTTATTATTCCCTTAGTGCAGGAGTATAGCTAACCCTGGTCCTAGAGAGCCAGAGGGTGTGCTGAGTTTGGTTTTCTCCACCCTGTTTAAACCTAAGACACCAGGTGAGATGAGTAAAGCGTAACTGCTTTAATTAATCAATTAAGTGCTGAGTAACATCAAAAACCAGCAGACACTACAGCTCTCCAGGACCAGGGTTGACCACCACTGTTCTAGAGAATGTTCTTGATCTTGCCAACTGTTGCAAAGGCATTTATCTTCACTGGGGGCGGAATTCTTCTGTTATCCCCTGCAGTTATCAACCATGGTCTTCTGGGCTTTTTGGTGTCCCTGAGCTTAGCATTTATATTTTTAGCTCTGCTGTGACGATAGTCAGCAGTCAGCGGAGCTTTTCTAATGCTGAGTCGTCCGGCGCCCATCTGTCTGTCTGCCTGTCTGTGTGTCCAGCATCAACTTTTCGCTTCAAATTTGAATATCTCAAAAATTGATAACTTTTTTCTCATTTGGTGCGAGACTTCTTTATGATAATCTGAATATTCACAGTGAAAATTAGAAAATTCTACGTCCCGGGTTTTGAGAAATTCAGCATTTTGGACTTCGAAAATCAGTGTTTGTGCTCATTTTTTGAGTCTTTCATTAATATCTCAACAAGAGGCCTGTTGGCCAAGAGAGCTGCGCTGAGGATGACTGAAATGTCCATGTCATAACTTAATTTCAGAAATCCTTAAAAACTATAGCAATATGAACACACACAACACAATTGGTAACCAGAATATGCTGTGAACCAGGTTGGTGTCTCAATTTATGTAGTATAACAATAGAACCAGAATACAAATTGCAATCATTTATTTCAATCATATTACCAGCAAGCAATACTAACAACTAACAAATACTCCCCCCCCCATACAGATTAGGTCAGAGCTTGTGAATAACATTGTCACAGTGATGGCCTGACAGATCCTGGGGCATGCAAAGGCTGGGTCCTTGGTGTCTGTGAATATCACACTTGAACAGAGCTCCAAGGTGGCATCCCTATGGGATACCTTTGCATGACCTCAGTACTTTTATATCAGGATAATGTAACTATTTGATGATCTGAATGAATGGACACAATAACTCCAACATTACAGTGTGGAATACTGGAAAATACAAGGTCAAAGGTTGTGTTGTACACTGTGGTATTTTCTTGGACCAACTGCTTGCAATCTAGGATCTTTTCAATGTCACTTATCTTTGACTTGTTTGCATCAGACTTACAATCTGTGTTGAAATCCCCTAGAACAACCTATGGAATTGTTAAATCAATGCAGTGTTCTCACCAGCATATTCCCGCTACGCTGTTACCTGAAAAAATATGCTGTTTCTTGGCCCACTACGCTGTCTTTCAAGCTGCGTGCTTGCGACGTTTGACACATTTTCCAGTAAAATATGCGCAAATTATCCTAAAAAACTTGTTTCTCTACCTTCGTCTTCGCTGCAAACGAATAGCGTATGGTTTGTTTTGACAGAAACAACCATGTGCACATCGTGATATGAGATTGTTTAGGAAAGAACGGGGGGGTGCTTGATACTCCCGTTTTCCACCTTGGGTGAATGATTAATGCAGCTTTCAGAACATTGTTGTAGCAGGATCTTGTAGATAATTCCAGGATAACTGTGTGTTTTTTTTCCATTGGTTGTTGCCCTAAATCTTACCCAGATACGATAGTGCTATTATCTGATTGGCTATTGTGTAGCCCCTTTCCTTTTTAGCTTACCGGCCCGATGGGCCGATAAGCTATTGTCGTGGTGTGGCGTCCGTCGTCCGGAACATTTTTTATCTTTTTTTTTGGCATGATGAATTTTCGTGTAAATTTGCAATAACATACAACTAGACCATATCTCCAGACGTTTTTCTCGGATTTTTGATTGAGTCATTTTTGTCTGTTTTATGGGCCCTTGAAATTTTGGCTCCAATGTTAAAGATAAAACTGAGAAATTTTAAAAAATTATTCCTCAAAAACTGCATGATAATTTTTTTTCTAAATCTGGCAATCAACTCACCTTGATACACTTTATGTACAGTGCGATCAACTTACCTTGGTACCGTCAATATACAGTGCGAGCACCATTTTGATTGAATCAACGGAATAGGGTCTATTGGGGGCGCTGTACTTTATGAATATGCAAGATGGCCTGTGGAGGCCAAATGGTTGCAGATAGAGATTAGGTTTGTATTATCGACATATAGGAAGTCATATATGACCTATAATTTGGCAATATTAAATTTGACCACAGATGACTTTGAAAGGTCAAACTCGAGGTCAGGGAATGTATTAACAATGTTAAAAGATATGACTTGAAATTTCAAAAAATTATTTCTCAAAAACTGATAACTTTTTTTTTTTAAATCTGGCAATCAACTCACCTTGATACACTTTAATTACAGTGCAAGTGCCATTTTGATTGAATCGACGGACGTGGGTCTAGTGGGGGCGCTGTACTTTAACATTGGGTCTTATGGAGAATGGGCCAAATCGCCTGTGGAAGCTAAATGGTTGCAGATAGAGATAAAGTTTGTATTACTGACATATAGGAAGTAATATATGACCTATATTTTGACTGTGTTAAAGTGGACCTCAGATGACCTTGAAAGGTCCAACTTGAGGTCAAGCAAAATGTTACAATTTTCAAAGGTTTCTAGGCTTGAAAATATTGAAGATTGGGAACATATGTGCATTGAATACTTATAGGAAGTCCTGTATGAACTTTTACTTGGTGGCCTTGAACTTGACCTTCGGCGACCTTCAAAGGTCAAACTTCACATAATGAAATTTTAATTACTTCTATCACCAAAACTATTACAAATAGAGCTTAGGTTTGTATTGCGGGCATATAGGAAGTCATGTATGAAGTTTCATTTAGTGACATTGAGCTTGACCTTCAGTGACCTTGAATGTTCAAACTTCACAGTGAAATTTCAATGACTTACATCAGCAAAATGGTTACAGATGGTTTCGGTTTGCATTGGAGATGTATAGGAAGTCATGTATGAACTTTCATTTGGTGGCCTTGAACTTGACCTTCGGTGACCTTCGAAGGTCAAACTTCACATAGTGAAATTTCAATGACTTCTATCACCAAAACTATTAAAGATAGAGCTTAGGTTTGTAATGTGGCCATATAGGAAGTCATGTATGAAGTTTCATTGGATGACCTTGAACTTGACCTTCGGTGACCTTCAACGGCCAAACTATACAGTGAAATTTCAATGACTTACATCAGCAAATGGTTACAGATTGAGTGTAGGTTTGTATTGGAGATGTATAGGAAGTCATGTATGAACTTTCATTTGATGACCTTCATATTGACCTTTGAAGGTCTAACTTGACCAAGAGAAAATTCACTGAAAAGGTCACGGATGGAGCCTAGGTTTGTGTTACTGACAGAGGAAGTCACATATGAACTTTCATTTGGTGACATTCAGCTTGCCTGCTGAAGACATTTGAGGGTCAAACTTGACATACAATTACAATTGTAATACAATTACAATGACTTGTCTTGCCGAAACGGTCACAGATGGAGTCTAGGCTTGTATTAGAGACATATAGGAAATCATATATGAACTTTCATTTGGTGACCTTCGTATTGACCTTCAAAGGTCAAATGTGACCTAGTGAAAATTCAATGACTTGTATCACTCAAATGGTCACAGATGGAGCCTAGATTTGTGTTACTGGCAACTAGGAAGTCACATATGAACTTTCAATTGGTGACATTCAAATTGACTGTCGGTGACCTTTGAGGGTCAAACTCGACAGTGAAATTACAATGACTTGTATCACCAAAATGGTCACAGCTTGAACCAAGATTTGTTTAGAGACATTTAGAAAGTCATATATGAAGTCCATGTGCTGACCGCAACTTGACATTCTGTGACCTTTGAAGTTCACAATTGACACATTGAATACATATTGACATATTATAATGACTTGTATCACCAAAACTGCTTCAGAGCTTAGCATTGTATTACACAAGGTTTTATAAATGTATGTGAACTTTTATTTCGTGACTTTGACATTGATTTTCATTGATTCAAATGTCAAACTTAACATGAAATTTTCTGTACTTGTATCATCGCTGTAATACTGCTTGTCGGTAAGCTACAGGACCCTTGGTCCTATTTTTTTTGATTGGCTGGCAGGTGGCAAGCTGCCACCAAGAACTCCAGAGGAGACTTGTTTGATTCCTGCGGGTTTCCACAGTTATGGCGGTGCTGCTGCGCATACAGGCCTACTGTTGGAAATTGTTTTTGTTTTAATCATTTTCTTTGCGTGAGAAATACTGTGTGTGGCGTAAGTGCGTGACATCCGACTGAAATAAATGACAATCATGCTCATTGCGTGAGACTTGAGCCCTGCATTAGCTAACCCCTCAGTTCACATCAGAACCAAAGCCTTTGCAAGTTTACCTTTAGCTACAGTGGTCCCAGGTATAATTTAAAGAGCTTTTACATGCAAGATTTGTATTCTAGGTGAGTATATCCTTAAATTGGGCCATCTAGACTGTCAAATAGCCTCAAAAAACCATAAATAGCCAGAGCTTCCGGGGAGCTTGACCCCCCTCCCCCGGGCCCCCCACCACGGCTCTGCCCGTGGACCTTCTTGGGGGCCTCTGTGGCTCCGAAACCCCCGGCCGGTTGGGGTGGTCTCCCACCCCACTACGCTGTCAAAAATTTCTGGTGAGAACCCTGCAATGGTCAACATGATATCTTCCAAGTGGGATTTAACAACTGATGTGTGCATTTACTTCCTCGATACAGAGGTACAACCTGTATCATTGCATGTTCAACATTTGTGACGGTGACAACTGAATACTCCATCTTGGGAGTTGAATATGAAAGCTTTCCAAGAATAATATGTGGCTGGCTCAGAAAATGGTTAGTGGTTATTGGTGAGTTCAGACCCTTATAATTTGATAAAGGATAAGATGCTAATTGGAGCCTGGCATAGTGTGTGTTTATTTAACTCTTTCAACCCCAGATATTCTAGCATCACTATACCCTTCAACCCCACAGCCCTCTGTAGAGGGCTGGTCATTATCTGGACATTGTATCTTACTGTTATCTCTGGAATCCCATTAAATGTAACCTGATATGTTCCAATCAATTAGTCAGACTGTTTGAATTTTCCCTACAGGAATTTGGGGTTGAAGGGAATATGTTGGTCAGCCCTCTGTAGAGGGCTGTGGGGTTGAAGGAGTTAAGGCAGACAAAGTGGAAATTAAACATGAAATTCAAGTACTTAAAAAAATATATTTTTTTGAAAGAACAACATTTTTGGCCTTGATAGTAGGTTATTTTGTTAAACGAAATGGAGCAGTGACACATTAGAAAGCCATTGACTATGTCTGTCAGACTCTTGCTGTTGGGAACACAGGCAACTTATTCACTCCTTAGGCATTCCTACCTGTCTGCTTGGTCCAGCAGCAATGGATTGTGCCTTAATTGAAGTTGCCTGGTAATGTCGCCAAGCCATTCCCCGCCATGTCAAAATCTGGTCCTCCTTGACATTACATGGGGAAGTGACCAGCTAGAGGCAAGGAGGACAGATCAACAGCCAACCGGTTTATCAGTTCCTTCATTATTCTGGATGTCAGGAAGGACAGATTCTGAAATGGCTTGCCATGGCTAATTGGCTGTGCACCCAGTGACCAAACTGGGAACAACATGAACCTCAGGAACAACATGGAAACCAAGAAAGCTTTGAGCTTTCTTTATTTCCATGTTGTTCCTGAGGTGTATGGCTCAGACTGATTTTGTTGTTTGGACAGTTAGCCCCAAACTGACAGTTAGTTGGTTAGTGGCACATTTTTTATTTTTGTGTACTCCAGCATTTTGAGTTAAAAGGATTTAAAGCTTTAATTTGTTTTTTTTTTTTTTTTTTTTATGCACCATTTTTTGGTCGCATAAAAGATATCTGTAAGTTTGACATCACAAAAAATAAAGAATTTTTGTCCATATTTGATTGCATGTCCTTTGCATGTGATGACTGCTCGAAATCTGAAATGCAAAGACATCTCCAAACGTTGGGTATCACCCCTGGTGATGCTCTGCCAGGCCTGTACTGCAGGAATCTTCAGTTCCTGTTTGTTTCGGATACTTTTTGCCTCTTTTCTCCTCAGCAAGTAAAATGCATGTTTATTTGGATACAGATCCTGAGATAAACATGGCCAAAATAACCAAAAAAAAAAAAAAAAAGTCACTCAGTCACCAATGAATTGTGCTGCTCACTGTATTTTCCTCCTTCTCCAATCAAACACCTTATCAGAATTAGCTGGCTCTCTATTTTTGTCGGCACACATCTTTGGATCTTTGGATGTTTCTGTCGACAACCGCAGACTTATAGGTTGTAGCTCTGCTCCTCTCTCTGGTTTCTGAGTGGATCGGATCATCTGGCACTTTGTCATTGTCAAGATGCATGCAACAAACCCCCTTGTGCAGAAGCCACATCTGGATATGTATGTGTTCCTCTGTTTAAGGCTTTAAAATTCAAGATGTGAGGTTCACAGGGAGGGAGAAAATGGCTTAAATCAGGGGTTCCAAAGCTTGGTTTTGGGGCCCCATTGTGTCTGCTGGTTTTTGTTCCAGCAACAATTGCAATCCCAGATCTTTAAAGAGTTGCTAATTTGTCTTAACTACACTACCCATACTCATATGGATTGTTTACACTGTTTAGCCACATTATCAGAAATAGCTTTGTGAGCTGTTGCTGAAGAGCTGCATTATAAGATTGAACTATATTACAAATTACTGTATTGCATAAATAAAGAGGAAAATTGTGACTCTTAAAACTTTTTAGAATCAGTTGACTCTTAATTGTTGGAACTGTGGACATGCGGTCACTAAAACTAACAATTTATTTGGCAATTAATTAGCTTAGTTATGTGATTGGTTTTAAGAAAACCCTTTGGAAAGATCACCTGTGTTCAGAAGCCTAATTGGCAGTTTATTGATTCCCCACAGTCTTGATTTTGGTCATTCAAAACTTATTGCCGCCTTGGCTCAGCATCCTTACCAGGAATGTCACAAAGTAAGCACAATATAAATGTAGAGCTTTTAGACATCAGGGAATGCATAGCTATTTTTGTCAAAGCAGCTTGTCAATTCTAGGATTGTAATTGTGGTTGGAATGAAATCCACCATACCACCATACACAGTCTGTCCCCGGGATCAAGGTTGGGAACCCCTGGCTTAAATGAAATGAGACAAGAAGCTTTTAGAATGACAGCGCATTTCAGTTTATTCTCATAATTTTAGTACAGAATAGGGGCCACAAACAAAAATTAATCAAAATTCAGCATAGAAGTATATGTACATCATATTCGTATATATACGCATAACCAAATGAACCTTTTCGAAATAATTTGTATTCATGTTAATGCAAATGTTTCCTGAGTGGGACACCATTCAATAACCATTCCCTGAGAGAGACACTTTTGGCCTGACCCACTTTCCAGCCTTTTTACGTGTTTGGCAATTGATGATCAAAACAAGGTGCGAGAGGGAGTAATTTAAACAGGCTTAAGAGTTTGTCAAATTTAAGATGTATGAATACGAAGTGACTTTGACGAGACAAAGCCGCAAAAGCGCTGAAATCACCCTTGGGCGACGCTCTTTCACACCTAAAAAGTGTCTATTTTCACTGACTGTACTGCTTTATAGCTAGTTTTATATGCTTTTTTTCTGCTTTATCTAGCCACGGAAAATATGTAATCTTGCGTGACATGATCGACATAATTGGTTGTCAAGGACCGAGGGAAGCCGATATGCTGGGTGTCCTGGGGAAAAAAGTTACCGCCGGAGCTGATCTCTGAAACATGACCGTATGCATGAAGATGTAACGCTAAACTACTTTCAAATAAGCTGGTCAAGTGTTTTAATGCCGTTGATAAGCTAAACGAAACCCAATATTGATGCTTATTTTGCCGACACAGGATTAACTTTTGTCAATACCCCGCATAACGAGTAGCTCGGTTTGCAGCGAAGAGCTTACGTTATGGGTGTCCCGCCCAGGGAGCAATCAGTACACAGCTGAGTCACAGGCATTAACATCCCTTTTTCTGACCAATGTAAACTGAAAGCTCCAGTAAAACGATGAATAAGATTCTGGTTTTAAAGATAACCCATTAAACTTCACTTTCACACCATTATATTGACTGAAAACATTACGCCATAATTTTATATTTGTATTTCAAGGGAAATTTTAATTGAGTGTCTGCAAAAAACATGTCCCACTCAGGTAACAGTTCCGTTAGCTGATGGTAATCAAAATGTTCGACATTAAATGATGGTTCTTTTTAGATATGTTGGCGAGACATAATTCATCATCACCTTTCTTGTTAAAGAAGGACAATACCGTGGTGGTTTTTCGTTCTTTACTTGGGGGTTCAGCCATCTCGTATTCTTGGTCAAACAGCAAAGCTAATTTTTAAACGTTGGCGATGTAATGGCTGGCTGGCTGCCCGTGCAAGCACCTCTAGTCTTTATCAGCACTGTTTCAGGAGAAAATTTAATTGGAACGCAGCATACGGGGGTTGCGCCAGACTCGTTCATGCGCGATGAAGGCAACCGTAAAATGTCTTACTAAAGCAAGGAAATGACACAAAAGCTCCTTCTTTAATCGAAAATATGGTTTCACTCCGGGTTAAAGAAACGAGGAAGGTGACCAAAAGAATTTCGTTATTTGGAGAAAGGGTTTCCGAGTAGCCGGTCGTCGTGTCCCGAGTTGACGGCGAAAATCACCGGTCACCGGCTACTTTTGAAAGTCCTAATTGTGATAATTGCCGTGGCTCTGTCCGTGTTAAAACTGGAGTATTTTTCTCCCGTAGGTGCGGCGGATCTTTCGGAGCAGATATGATGAGGTGGTGAACCTGGAGAGGCCGCGCGAGGAGGATCGGCGCAAGTTCTTCTCCGAGCTCATCCTGGTGGAGGCGGCCAGGGCTCCGCCCACGCACAGCCGAGCAGGTGGGACAGAGATTTCTTACTTTCATTCGTAACTCAGGTGTGTTTTGGGCGGGAGCGTTTTTGAGCTTGAAGATGAACATATCATAGACTGTATAAAAGATGGACGAAGCTACCGTGACGTCACCCATTGGTTTCAGCATACCATAAAGGAAGCCTCGATTTTGGCAGTTTGAATTGCGCCATGTTGTCATTTTGAAACCGGATGTGATTTCTATTGGACGAGCGCGTGTATTTGAAGATCCGGGGAAGACCGTGGCTCTGGATCTGACCGTATCGGACGAGGACCAGAGGATAGCCACTCCCCTAAAGCATATTCTGGCTTTATCCTTTATTCTAGTGTATATGGGACCATAATGAACAAAAATGAACATCATGATATATCGAAGGAGACTTGAAACTTGCTATAGCTACCATAAAATAATGTGAAAGAAGAGTAGAAGTAAGCCTGTTTCGAGCCAGTGGCCCATTGGCCCGGTGCTTAACCCCGGTTTCTGTGGCATGAAGCGACTAGGAGTATTACTACTCCCCCTGGACGGATGCCAGTCCATCATGAGTACTCCCCCAGCTCTTAGTCAGGTTTCCCTGACTATTTGCTGGTACCCATTTATGCACCTGGGTGGAGTGAGACGTGGAGTGTGGGAGTGAAGTGTTTTGCCCAAGAACACACCGCGAAGGCTGTGGCCGGGGCTTGAACTCAGGACCTTACGACCTCAAGTCAAGCCTACTTGACCACTGCGCAACCACCGATGTCGCCATCTGCTGGCCATTAAATAGAATGCCATTTTACGGTACTTCCGCATGGGCTTCATTTTTCAGGCCAGGGTGCTGCGTCCATCTTTTTATACAGTCTTTGGAACATATATGGCGTTAAACCTTGTCTTGTCCGTGCATCAGAGCCTCACTGAGCATCCTGTCCGGGTTACCCCCCCTCCCCATTGTTCCGCTCCACACACCCCCACCTGCCAGTCTCTGTATCATGCTCGTCACCGCCAGTGGGCAGCCATGTGAGTGCCATTTCCAATAAACACAGGCTGAATTAGCTGGCAGGATAAGTCTTGTTTCTCTCTCGAAAGCCCTTGCCTTCATTACACTGCAGAGGATATGCTGGGGGTGCATGCCGGTTGGGCAGTTATATCAGACTGCAGGACTGCTATACCTACCTATTGCACAGGTAGCCTCGATAATCACAGAATTGAAGCTTATCTGCAGGCATGATTCCACGGTTCCCGCCATCCTGGAAAATTCCTGAATATAATTCTTTATCCTTTTCAAGGTGTGGAAAAGTCAGAGGAAGTTATCAGGCCACCCTCTGGCCTTGAAAAAAGCCACTTGCCTGCTTTACCCGGAATATGAGGTTTTGAAGCATTGATGCGCTTACTGTGCTGACAACTGTAGTCACCGTTGAGTAGTTTTCAGATGAGAAAAGTTTAATGTGGTCTCTTAAAATTTATGCTCACCCCTCAAAAGTGGCTGCTTGACCTCCACAAATATTGCGCTCTCCCTTTAAATGTAAACCTGAGTGTTGTGGGAACTCGTGTTGGGGAAAAAAAAATGCTTCCTGAATAGAAATGTTCTCATTTGAATTTTCAGCATAATCAATGTACTTGGGATGAGCCCAACTGGTGGAATTCTGCTCATAGTCAAGGAGCCATTAAATCGGCTTTAAAACGCCCTTCTGGACCTACTCAGCTTCGAAGCCCTTCTGTCTGTTTTACTGCTCATTATACGGCTGGCTGTTGGGAGGGGGCTGTTTTTCTCACGTGTTGAGTTGACTGTTGTCAGGGAATTTTGAAATCCCCCAGGCCCTGCCGGGGCAAATTTAGTGCCTCAGTGCGCAGATTGTGAGTGGTGCAGGAGACGTTGACGCTGTGGAGATCTGAAAATTGAGTTTCTAATCTTTGTGGCACCCAGCTGACCCGCTCTGCAGCACAAAAAGTTAAAAATCTTGGGGTTAGTAATGGAAACATTGGGCTAATGATTGCTTAAAATGATCTCATAATTGTATGATTATGGTCTAATCTGCACCATACTCGATTGCGTGATTATGATCCAATGATCAGCACCAAACTCAATTATGTGATCACGATCTAATCAGCACCAAACTCTATTGTGATTATGATCTAATGATCAGCACCATACTCAATGGTGCGATTTTGGTCTAATCGGCATGTTACTCGAGTCAATTGTGTGATTATAGTCTAATCCAGGGCTGGCATTAAGAAAAAATAACTACGTATCATAAAACGCTATGCAGTCTGTGGAAGTCTGTAGCATTTTGTAGCATTTTTCAGAACTGTGTAGCAAAAATAAAACTTGGCATAAATGTTTGTAAATGCATTTTAATTTTTTATTTTCAACTCTTCGAAAACTTAGCGGACAGTACTAACACTAATCAACATAGCTTAATGAAGACCAAGGCAGTTGAGTTACAGTAGCACTGCAGTATTAAAACTACTTGGGCTGACCAACTGAGTCTCACTTACAGCTAACGTGTAGTAACTCAGTAACTGAATAGGAATTAGTAAGTTTTAGTTGGTTCTACCAAAGCCACTCACCTGGCTCAGGCTGTGAATGAGTGAATATTCAGGACTGATTTTTATCATACATAATATTTTTACTGTGAAAGAAATTAATCTGGTAATTATTGCGAACCAAGATGAACAATTAATTATTAAAATAAAAGTTGTCATAATCTAGAATAAAGAGCACTACATGAATTCAAGGTACAAATACATTGTACAAATGTACCTGTGTTCAAAATATGAAAACAGCATTCCTTAGACATATGTTGTAAATATACAACTCTTTTTATATATATATATATATATATATATATATATATATATATACATATATATATATATATATATCTACAGTTAATTTAAATTTAAATTTGAATTTTAACTATATATTAAGAATTTCTTGACAACATACACCCGTAAACAAAATAGGAATTTATTTAATAATGGCCGTGCTTGTAGGCTGATGTGTGACACCAGTCCAGTGTTTTTCATTTCATTTTATCTTGTTGCATATACACACGTACAGCGTTTGATTGCGCAATTCCCCCGCCGATTCCTTACACAAGATGGCAGACGCTTCTCACGTTTTGTGGTTGGTTCAGCCAATTATGTTGTTCACTCTAGTGTTTTCTTTAGCTCTGTGGGCGGGACTGACACGGAGGTTGGAAAATAATGGGGTCATTCCACTCGCCGCCTTTGTGATCATTACTCACTGAAGCCCGTATGGAGACTTTTATTATTTTTTCTTTAATTCCTTTTTTGGTGTGTGATGTTGATCTGTGTGGCACTTGGACAGACTCTGGGGGGTTGGGATATGTTAATGGTATTACTCAGTCATCATTATGTCTTGCCACATAATTGCGCATATGCACTGTGTATTTTTATGTCCTGGTTATATCGGAGAACTTAAGTGATTGTTAAATCTGAATACCTCACTAATTATTACACTAATAATCATTGATTGAAGGACATGACGCCATGGACTGGTTGATTGGCTGCTAGAGAAGAATGCCTTCTCCTGTATTTATATATATCCCCTCCTACCTATGTGTTCTGTTAACACCTGACGAAGACCATTCTGGTCGAAACGTTGTGTTAAATAAATCACTGAGGGAGCAACAGCTACAGTGTGCGGGTATCTTCTTTTTCTTCATTCCACTCGCTACCATGGTTTCAGAGTCGCACCGTTAGGTTATCCATAATGCGGTGGCGGAGGCCGATCAAGATGATATTAAGAGACTGAAGGAGCCCGTTTTTGTTCAAAACTGGACGAAAACTTTAATTCACATTATCCGAAGACTGTTCCGCAAAATATGCGATGGGGATTTCATAAGCCCGTCGTAGATTGGCACATTTTTTAAAATAACTGATTGCATTTTGCGATGCAATACCGCTTATCGCCAGCCCTGTATTCGGCACCATACTCGATTGCGTGATTATGGTCTAATCAGCACCATACTTGATTGTGTGAATTTTGTTAGCATGCTGAGGTGATGTGCTGGAGATGCAGCCAGTTTCATTTGCCGCTGATGCCGTGTGCGAGTTTTTTTTGCACTGAGTGAAAGGATTCTTATGTCGGCCACCGCTTCTTTTCGCAGGGCTTGTTCTCAGGACTGGGAACTATAAAAGTGATTTAGAGGAAGATGTTTTAAGTGCAGTTCAGCTGGCAGAAATGCAGCTGTCTGATCAAATGGCAGGGGCCACTGATAGATGATGGCATTTATCATTCTTGCCAACTGAAATGCTTCAGAGCACATTATGAACTTGAAATCTTAACATCTTTGGCCAATTCTTGTGCTGCTACAATGCTTGAAAAATGACTGCACATGATTGCTTTCAGTATTACAGAATTTTTCTACATTGAAAAATTTTAATTATTATTAAGTGGGACTTAATCGGCACTTGAATGACTGATCTGAACATAATTTTTTCTGTAAACCTGGGCGTGCCGCCTTGGAGAAGTGATCAGCCAGTTAGAGCGGAGTTAATTTGTTGTGCACATCTTGTTGTGACGTCGACTGGGGTCACGTATTGTTTGCTATGGAACTTTCCCTCTACTGGTAACATATAAAAGCCATTGCATGGTTAAATGAATAATTAGCTGAAAAATGATTTGTGTCAATATCAGGTACAGAGTAAAGGTCAGCAGCACGCATGATTCTTGGCTGTTGTTCCTAATAAACTATATATTGTTGTTCAAGCATCCACATGGGAGTGTGAGACAAAAGCATGGATTTGGGGCAGGATCACACCAAGTTACGCAATTTGGGGTTAGGGAATGAGAGGGGTGGGACAGTGCTGGCAGAAGGGTTTTTTTTGTTCCTGACACACAAATAAAGCGCTCAAGATGGCAGTTTAGAGGGGGGCACGAGTTCATAGGTTCCCATCCTATCTGAAATGGAGTTCGATTGATGCACTTCATTAGCTCTCTCGCATTTGGGGGTACTACCTGGATGCTTGACTGCTCTATGCTTTTAAATGCAAATGTGTTGTGGACCCTGACTAAGCCGGGACAGGAAATCCCCCCCCCCGCACCTCTCTCGCGGCCACAGGGGTTTCCCTGAATTAAGCAGCAGGCCCGCTTCCGTCATTGGGCGATCTTGGGTCGGCTGCTATCAAATTTGGCTCATTATTGCTGATATCAACATGAGTGCTGAGCCCATTGGTAAGGGCTGCTGGTGCTGCAGTGTGTGATTGCTGATCTGTGCCAGCATCTCTGTGGTGTGATCACGCTGTAGCTGCCAACTGCTCATGTGTGCTTTTCTGCTGTCCTTGCAATGCGTGAGAGAAAGCAATTTGTGTGTTTGCCTGCACACACTTGCAGTTTTTTTCCATTTTTCTTGCAGGGTGGTGTGTTTCGAACAGTTCTTAACACAATCTTGTCACACTTTTTGATAGTTTATAGTGTATAGAGAAGGGGCTTGATTGTTATTGGTCACCCTGTGACCAAAATCTGGTGTGAACATTCCTGGAGCCCATAATTCTTTTGTTGATTTTCTGGGCCCCATACTCTTTCCTGTTGCTCATCTACCTGGCCAAACTATGAACTTTGCCTCTATGGAGAATGCTTTCATTTTGGGGATATACCCTGCTGTCATCCACTGACTGTGTATTTGAAGTCAAATGGCTTGTATCGCCAAAATGGCCGCAGTTGGACCTTAGGTTTGTGTTAGACATATGTGATGGAATCTGGGAAAACCCGTCGGATGTCGCGCTGGCACTTTTCCAGGCAAGAGTGAAAATAGGTTAAAAGTCAATATTTTGGTAAAATTGGGTTTTCATGAAATTAATACTCTACAACATCTTGTCTATCATCCCTGAAAATATTTCACTGTTATTCGCTCATTTAATATGTTTAAAAAGTTATTTTTATTAACCACTCTGTGTCTGTCTGATTGTCGTTACTTCCTATCTTTGAAATCGCGAGTGGCGGAGGTGCGTGAAAATCGCCCGTAACTGCTAGTCTACAGAGACTATGAAGACAGTTCACCTGTCAAAGTAAATCGCATAACACGAAGATGAAGTAATAATTCAATAATATTACTTCATCTTCATGTTATTTGGTTTTAATTAATATTATTAATGCGCATTTTCCCACTAGTCTTAAGTGAGCTACGCATCAAATTTCCTCAGTTGATGATCAAATCTGCGACTGACGAGACGATACAGAGATGGCAGAGCTTCGAGCGAGAAGGGAGAGCGAACTAGCTGCCCAGTTAAACAAATTAAGACGAATCAATCTCCTCAACTCAGGAGACACTAATGCCTTGCAGGATGTTATAATGGATTATTTCACATCCAGAGAAGATGAGCTAGACTTTGACGCTGATGATTTTAGCGCTGAATAAGAGCAAGAGGAGTCTGTTGAAGGTTAGCAAACTACGGTATCCACAGCCCCCCATCCCACCTAGTTAGCCTGCTTGGCGATCTGATCATACAAGGTGCAATCAAAACAGTCAAGTCAGTCATCTTTCATAAAACAACAAAATGTTATTTGAAATGGCCATTGCCTTTGGGTGACTTATCTCTTTCTGTATTAATCATAGACTGTAATTTACTACTATGGATAGCACTCAAGCTAATCTACTCCAGGGTCTGACTGGGTAAGAAAGTTTCCTGGAAGATCTCGTTCTTTTAGAGTAGTCAAGCGAATTCATCTATCACGATTTACATGTAGGCTATATACAGTAGAAATATTTTTTCAGACCAGACAGAATCTTTTGGTGGCACCTTGTTAAATGACATGATCACTGTTGGTGATGATTAGCCTATTGTATTAGAATTTATATGCTGCATTGTATTCGTATTCTATTTTTATTGTAGTTTTGAATACCCAAGAGTATAGCATGAAATTACTGTTTAGCTATCTCAATATTTAGATATGTCTTTTGAAGTAATAAGCCTTTGTCTTGGCAAAAGTTTAAGTTTTGTAAAGGGATGTATTGGAAAGTAGTGGTTTGTGTCAGTATGAGATATTTAATATACATAATAATTTATGATATATTTAATGTAAAGTACATAATTATTTAAGACATAGTGTGATTGTTTGTTTGCCTGATATGCACATGTGAAATATGCATCATATTTAATTAATAACCTATATTGTATAATAGTAATGTCTAAGAAAAAGATTACTGTACATAGTACTGGTACGTATAGCCTTACTGTTTAATAAGGTAAAACCGTATAATAGCTTAACAATATTTTTATTATTATAAAATAGATATAATGGTGTGTATGTTTCATCAATATGAAATACGTTTTTTTTCATTCTTGCAATAGTTGTAAAAAAAAAAATGACTATGAAGTGACAAAACTTTAGCGTTATGTTAAATTCACTGAATGTCTTCATGAATAGTGTAATGTGGGGGGAGCCACTAGATGGCAGTATTGACATTTTTTTTGTTAAGCAGTCTGGAGCTAGGTTTGGGGCATGTCCCGGGCATGCCTCGGGGGGGCTGGAAAAGAGTATATAAGGAGAAAAATCGAGAGAGTAAGGTAGTAGGAGAAATTGCAAGGAGAAATTGTGGAAGGATACATTTGACCAGACCTGTCACTCTTTTCAAGACCTGTGAAGCTTTTTGTGGATTTTTGCCTGTGTTGGAGCATTTTCCTGTCCCAAGACATCGCAACATAGCAGCGCCATCTCTATTACCGAGGGACTGTAAATATCTCATTTTTTTTTTATTTCAATCTTGGTCAGTAGATGTAGAGTGTAGATTAGTTCTAAGTTTTGTTTAATTAAATCTGTTGAAGTTGAAGAATTTTGTCTGTCATCCCTTGCTGTAATTGACACCGTAACAAATTGGGGCCATAACAAATTGGGGGCTCGGGTCCGGGATAGACCATTGTGCGAGTCATTTATTGAAAATCTAAAATTTCAAATTGTGAAATTGTTTTTTTGAATTTTCCGAGATATATATTGGCAGATCAACAGCAATGGATGATTTCTTGGCATCACCAACCGTAGAGGTTTTGAAGTCTTTTAAAAAGACAGAACTGCTAGAAATATGCAGACGGTTGGAGCTGACAGATGTAAAACCAGCCATGCGAAAAGCAAGACTGGCTAGAGAGATTGTTGAATATTACATTGATGAAAATGTGTTTGCACCAGGAGATCTGGAACAGTTTCCGGTGGAAAATCCAAATGTAGAATTGGAACTTAAATTAAAAATGCTAGAGATTGAAAGGGAAGAAAAAGAAAAACAACGAGAGTTTGAGAGAGAGAAAGAGAAAAAAGAAAGGGAGGAAAAAGAAAAACAAAGAGAATTTGAGAGAGAGAAAGAGAAAAAAGAAAGGGAGGAAAAAGAAAAACAAATAGAATTTGAGAGAGAGAAAGAGGAAAGAGCAGAAAGAGAGGGACAGAGACAAAGAGATTTTGATTTAGAAAAATTAGATAGAGAAGAAAGGCTCCAAATGGAGCTACTAAAAATCAAAATGCAAGCTGAAAACAAATTTCGGGCTAGCCAGGAGGTAAAGCTGGTGCCTCCATTCTCAGAGAAGGAGGTTGATAAATTTCCAGTGCTTCGAGAAGGTAGCTAAGAGTTGTCAGTGGCCAAAGGAACACTGGCCTCTGATGTTGCAAACTGTCCTCAAGGGTAAAGCTCAACAAGCCTATTCGGCTTTGTCTGCAGATGATTCCTCTGATTATGAGGCTGTCAAAAAGGTTATTTTGACAGCTTATGAGTTGGTTCCAGAGGCTTACCGACAGAAATTCAGAGGTCTGAAGAAATCTGACAATCAGACTTATGTGGAATTTGCTAACGAGAAGGTTTGCTTTGAGCGCTGGTGTACTTCTATGGAGGTCAAGGATGATTTCAACTCACTAAAAGAGATGGTGTTAGTTGAAGAATTCAAGAACTGTATCAAGGATGATATTAAGACCTACCTTAATGAGAAGCAAGCACTGAATTTGCAATCAGCTGCCAAGTTTGCAGACGAATGTGTTCTCACGCATAAGTCCAAATTTCAGTCTAGCAGTAACAATAGATGGTCCCAATTTCAGAAGAAAGGTAACGGTGATACCCAAGATTCCTCACCCAAAGACAAAGACAAATCTGGTGATGGTGCTCAGAAATCCAGTAAAAGGTCTGAACAAAGTGTGAAAGCTGACAGTGACAAAAGTGGTCTAGTTTGCAATTATTGCAAGAAATCTGGTCATGTTACAACTAACTGTTGGTTCTTTAAAGCTAAGAAAGAAAAAGAAAAGGATACCAAACCCAATGCCTTTGTGAAGGCAAGGTTAGAAACCCCTGTAGTAGATGACCGATCTGCTAAATTGCCTGCTCCTTGTGAGGCTAAGAAGCCTGATACTGCTGACTTTGTGAGGGAGGAATTTCTTCCATTTGTGTCAGAGGGATTTGTGGCTCTGAATGAGCATTCTCCTCCTGTCCCCATATATATCCTTAGGGATACCGGAGCTTCTCAGTCACTTTTGTTGATGGACTCCTTCGAGTTACGTGATGAGACCGCTTCTGGGGATTTCATACTTGTACAAGGTATTGAAGGGAGGACTGTATCTGTACCCCTGCGCTCTGTATTCTTGAAGTCAGATTTAGTTACAGGACAGGTAAAGGTGGGACTTATGTCAAGTCTACCTATCAAGGGTGTTTCTCTGTTGCTAGGCAATGACCTGGCTGGGGGCAATGTAGTTCCCCCTGTTCATCTTACTTCACAGCCGAGCACTGAAGATGGCGATGAAGACCCATCTCTGTATCCTTCCTGTGCATTGACTCGTGCTATGGCTAAGAAGGCTCAAGAAGAAGATGATGTGGTGCCGTCCAGCACATTGAATAGTCATGACTCAGGTGGTTCGCCTCATGACTCTGTTCAGCCTACTATGGTTTCTCCGTTTGAGGACTTATCAGACACTTTTATCAGTTCTCTGTTCAGCCAGCCAGATGGGTCTGGTGATTCTGATGTGTCTGGAGACTTGTCTCTGTCCAGAAAGCGGTTGATTCAGGAGCAAACCAATGATCCTGAAATTTGTGTACTAAAGAAGAGCCCTTCCTGATGAAGAAATAGACGCAGTTCCAGTTGGGTATTATCTCAAGGATGGAGTGTTGATGCGGAAGTGGCACCCTCCTGATATCCCTGCCAAAGCAGATTGGGCAGTGGTCAAGCAAATTGTTGTTCCGAAGGTCTACAGGAATGAGATCTTAACAATGGCTCATAGTTTGCCTTTAGGAGGTCATCTTGGTGTTAACAAGACTGTTGACAAGATCATGAAACACTTCTTCTGGCCTGGACTTCGGAAAGATGTTTCCAACTTTTGCAAAACCTGTCAGACTTGTCAGGTAGTTGGAAAACACCAGTTAGACCCACCTGTAGCTCCATTGCAGCCTATCCCAGCATTTGGGGAGCCCTTCTCCAAGGTCATTGTTGATTGTGTTGGTCCATTACCCAAGACTAGATCTGGAAATCAGTACTTGTTGACAATCATGTGTGCATCTACCAGATTCCCTGAAGCCCTCCCTCTACGCAACATCAAGGCAACTGCAATCTCGAAGGCTTTGATAAAGTTCTTCACGTTGTTTGGCCTTCCCAGGGAAATTCAGTCAGATCAAGGTAGCAATTTCACTTCCGGATTGTTTCAGCAGGTTGTGTATGAACTAGGTGCGAAGCAGATTCTTTCCAGTGCCTATCATCCAGAGAGTCAGGGTGCCTTAGAGCGGTTTCATTCCACTCTCAAGACAATGATGAGGACTTATTGTTATGACCATGAGAAAGACTGGGATGAAGGTGTTCATTTGCTGTTGTTTGCAGCTAGGGAAGCAGTGCAGGAGTCTACTGGATTCAGTCCGTTTGAGCTAGTGTTTGGCCATGAAGTGAGAGGACCTTTGCTATTGTTGAGTGAGCAATGGCAAGAGAAAGAGCCGCATATCAGTCTGTTAGACTATGTTAGTAAGTTCAAGGAAAGACTGCGTGCAGCTTGTGACCTAGCCAAAGAGAACTTGAAATCAAGTCAGGGAAAAATGAAAACTTGGTATGATCATAAGGCTAGAAGCCGTGAGTTTAAACCAGGAGACAAGGTCCTTGTGTTGTTTCCCTTGCAGTCCAATCCATTGCAGGCTAGATTTCATGGTCCTTATGAAATTCTGACAAAACTCAATGATCTCAATTACATTGTGAAGACTCCAGATAGGAGAAAGCCAAAACAGTTGTGTCACATTAACATGCTGAAGCCTTATCATGATAGGAATGCTAGGGTTGCAGCTGTCACTTCAGATCCTTCTATGGCCGAGACCTGTGAAGATGAGGGGGAGTTTCAAGATGATGAACCTAGAATAAAAGCTGAAGTTCTTTCATCTAAATTGTCAAATTCTGAAGTGTTGCAAAATCTTGATGTAAAACTCCAGCACTTAGAACCCTCACAGAAAGATCAGTTTGAGAGGTTGATCAAGAAATATAAAGATCTATTTCCTGATGTTCCAAAGAGAGTTTCTATACCCTCTCATGATATAGATGTTGGTGATGCCAAACCAATAAAACAGCATCCGTACCGGATGAATCCTGAAAAGAGAAAGATTGCTGAGAAAGAGGTTGGGTACATGTTAGAACATGATATTATCAGACCCTCTAACTCAGATTGGAGTTCACCCTGTGTTCTAGTTCCAATACCTGATGGAAGTACTAGATTCTGTACAGATTATCGCAAAGTCAATGCTGTAACTAGAACTGATGTGTTTCCAATACCTAGGATTGATGATTGTATCGATAGAGCAGGGCAAGCAAAGTTTCTGACCAAGATTGATTTATTGAAGGGTTATTGGTGTGTGCCTTTAACTGAGACGGCCAAGAGAGTATGAAGTCCTACCCTTTGGCATGAAAAATGCCCCAGCCACGTTCCAAGGGATGATACAGTCTACAATCGCCGGATTGCCTCACACGGGTGCGTACATCGACGACCTGATCACATGGAGTGACTCCTGGGAAGAACATCTGAAAGATGTAGAGACGTTGTTCCAGTGCTTGACCCAGGCTCACCTGACTGTTAACCTGAACAAGAGTGACTTTGGTTGTGCTACTGTCACGTATCTTGGCTACGTCATAGGCCAGGGTAAGGTGGCACCCATAAATGCTAAAGTCCAAGCCATCATGGACTTTCCAGTTCCTGACAACAAAAAAGCTTTGCGCCGCTTCCTTGGAATGATCGGGTACTACCGCAAGTTCTGCAAGAACTTTGCTGAGACTGCTCTCAGTCTCACCAACCAACTGAAGAAAGGCGTAAAGTTCACTTAGGATGAAGCATACCAAAGAGCCTTCGATCGCCTGAAGTCTCTGCTGTATCACTTCCCCGTGCTCAAATCTCCTGACTTCAACAAACCGTTCTCCATGGCTGTCGATGCTAGCGGCCAAGCTTGTGGATCTGTGCTCCTACAGAGAAGTGACTCTGATGACATTGAGCATCCCGTGGCATACTTCTCCAGGAAGTTCAATCGCCACCAAAAGAACTATTCCACAATTGAGAAGGAGCTGTTGGCTCTGGTTCTATCCTTACAACACTTTGAGGTTTATGTTTGTACAGGGCAAAAGCCAATGATTGTATATATTGACCACAATCCGTTAATGTTTTTGAGTAAGATGAAAAACAAGAATCGGAGATTGTTGAATTGGAGTTTGATTTTACAAGAGTTTGACTTGGAAATTAAGCATGTAAAGGGTACTGACAATGTAATTGCTGATTGCTTATCCCGTATTTGAGTATGTGTATATATATCACGTGTTTATTAGCATATTGTATTATATGTATATATACACAAGTGTCAACTTAACCATTTTTGTATTGAAAAGAAAAATTTTGCCTTTATGAGTCAAAATTTTTCCCTTTTGGAGTGGAGGTGTAATGTGGGGGGGGCCACTAGATGGCAGTATTGACATTTTTATTTGTTAAGCAGTCTGGAGCTAGGTTTGGGGCATGTCCCGGGCATGCCTCAGAGGAGGCTGGAAAAGAGTATATAAGGAGAAAAATCGAGAGATTAAGGTAGTAGGAGAAATTGCACGGAGAAATTGTGGAAGGATACATTTGACCAGACCTGTCACTCTTTTCGAGACCTGTGAAGCTTTTTGTGGATTTTTGCCTATGTTGGAGCATTTTCCTGTCCCAAGACATCACAACATAGCAGCGCCATCTCCATTACCGAGGGACTGTAAATATCTCATTTTTTTTATTTGAATCTTGGTCAGTAGATGTAGAGTGTAGATTAGTTCTAAGTTTTGTTTAATTAAATCTGTTGAAGTTGAAGAATTTTGTCTGTCATCCCTTGCTGTAATTGACGCCGTAACAAATTGGGGCCATAACAATAGAGACACTGAATTTTCAACTAATTTATGATTGAGTGTTTCTTGATGCCAAAATCAACTTTATGTACATTTTACAACATGTACATTGACTACTCATAGGTGTTTTACTAAAGGGAAGTGACTGACATGTACCTTTTGGAACCTTGCTGTTCTGATTCCATTTAGAATCCTGACTTTAAACCCATTTTTCTCAAAATTCCATGAGAGAAAATCCGTCTGATCAGCTGACTTTTGGTGGCCATAACATTTGATACAGACAAGGTATGAAAATAATGAAAACAGATTTAAAATCAGCTTGAAATCAGCTTTCAGGTGGTATCAGGATCTCCAGGTGGTCAAATTTCACCACGTGACTGGTTTTCCCAGATCCCATCACATATATAAGAAGTCATATATGAACTTTAATTCAGTGACCTTGAACTTGACCTTCAATGACCGTAGGTCCAACTTCAAATAGTGAAATTTCAGTGACTTCTATCACCAAAACTATTACAGATAGAGATGGTATGTATTCAAGGCATATATAAAGTAGAATTTCATTTGGTGACCTTGAACTTGACCTTCGGTGACTTTGATGCGAAAATTCAATGACTTGTATCACTGAAAAGTTGGCAGATCGTCTAAGTTTGTGTTAAAGAGATCCAGGAAATCAGGCATGAACTTTTGCTTGGTGACATTCAGCTTGACTGTTGGTGACCTTTGAAGGTCAAACTTGACATGATACGATTGCAATGGCTGGTATCACTAAAATGGTCACAGATGGAGCCTAGTTTTGTGAACTTTCATTTGGTGACATTCAACTTGACTGATGGTGACCTTCGAAGGTCAAACTTGACAGTGAAATTACAATGACTTGTATCACCAAAATGGTCACAGATGGAGCCAAGGTTTGTATTGGAGACATATAGCAAGTTGTATATGAAGTCCATTTGGTGACCTCAACTTGACCTTCTTTGACCTTTAAAGTTCACAATTGACCTATTGAATTTTTTATTGCTTTTATCGCCAAAATAGATTCAGAGCTTTATATTGTATTACAGCCATATAGCAGGTCTTATAAATGTCTGTGATCTTTCATTTAGTGACCTTGACTTTGACTTTTGATGATTTGAAGGTCTAACTTCATATGATGCTACAGGACCCTTGGTCCTTTGTTTGGTTTTTTTTTTTTTTTTTTTTTTACCTGCGTCGCCGAAAGCAGCAGGTCTAGGAATGGCTTTTTCACTTCCGGACCCGAACTCTGAAAAATGCTCGGAGGACAAAAATATCTTGGGAGAGCACCAAACTCATCAAATAGAGTGGGTAAAATTTTGCCGTCCATTGTCCGTCCGTCATTCTGTCCATCCGGCCGGCTGTCCGTCCATATGTAACTAAGTTATCGAGATAACTCAAAAATTAATTGGCCCCAGAAGTTGTAATTTGGTATGGTGATGTATCTTGACCCAAGGCAGGACGCTATAGAAAATGGTCGCACTGCGTCAAAATCCAAGATGGCTGCTGCCGTTTTTGTAAAAAAAACGTTATCAAGATAACGCGAAAAATAAGTGTCCTAGGAAGTTATAATTTGGTTTGCTGATGTATCTTCACCTAAGGCAGCTCGCTATTGAAAATGGGCATGCTTCGTCAAAATCCAAGATGGCCGCCGCCGTTTTTGTAAAAACGACGTTATCGAGAGAACGCAAAAAATAAGTGTCGTAGGGAGTTCTAATTTGGTATGCTGATGTATCTTGACCAAAGGCAGTTAGCGATTAAAAATGGGTGCGCTGCGTCAAAATCCAAGATGGCCGCCGCCATTTTTGTAAAAACGACATTATAGAGAGAACGCGAAAAAAATGTCGTAGGAAGTTCTGATTTGGTATACCGATGTATCTTGACCTAAGGCAGCTGGCTATTGAAAATGGCCGCGCTGTATCAAAATCCAAGATGGCCGCCGCCATTTTTGTAAAAACTACGTAATCGAGAATGCGAAAAATATGTGTTGTAGGAAATTCTGATTTGGCATGCTGATCTATCTTGACCTAAGGCAGGTCACTACTGAAAATGGCCGCGCTGCGTCAAAATCCAAGATGGCCCCCGCCGTTTTTATAAAAACGTTATCGAGAACGCGAAAAATAAGTCGCCGCGTTTTTGTAAAAATGACATTATCGAGGTCATGCAAAAAATAAGCGTCGTAGGACGTTATAAATTGGTGTGCTGATGTGTCTTGACCTAAGGCAGGTCGCTATTGAAAATGGGTGTGCTGCATCAAAATCCTAGATGGCCATCGCCATGGATCTGCCGGAAGAGCGTCATCGCAATAACTCGAAAAATAAGTGGCCTAGGAACTTTTAATTTGGTATGGTGGTGCATCTTGACCTATTACATGTTCTTATTGAAAATGATATCACAACATCAAAATCCAAGATGGCCACCAAACGACGTTATTGAGATAACTCGCAAAATAAGTGGCTGACCCAAGGCAGGTCATTATTGAAGATGAGTGTGCTATGCCAAAATCCTTTCCAGTTTATCTTTTCCATATGGCTGCGTCTATCTATCATCATCATCATCGTTGTCATCATCATCATAACAATTCACCATCACTCAATCAATGCAAATTTTATTCACCAAAGTATACTTCTGCATAACACCCGCGCAGCGACGCAGGTTCAGTGACTTCGCACTTGTTTCAGATGGTGAGCCATTGCAAATCAAATCATAACTTTAATCTTAATTTCTAATCAATTTTTTTTAATTTCATTTCTTTATTTTTTCCTAATTTCAAATTTTAATTGATATGTAAATGTCACACCACAAAATGTATTGCATTTAACTCAGTCGCCTGTGCAACACTGTCAAATTTCAAAACCACCTGCGAGATGCTTATCCAGAAATTCAGAAATCTTACTACATTTGCATTTAAGTGAGCGGACTAAAAATTCCTGATTTCTGGAAACTTACTGCCTATATGATGCACCTATAAAATGCTACGTACGTGGCTATTATTAGGCCTCTGTCTCCCTCAGACCTCGCTAGATTGAGTCTGTCCACGTCCGCTTGGGGAGGCAGCACCTGATAAATCATCAAGCGCTTTGTTTTGCTGTCCATTTCCCTTAACTCTTCCATTGTCCATTCAACCAGCCCCACCCCGTAACTCTTTCAGTGCGGCGTATCTTATGTCATCAATCTCTAACATTCCAAGGTACTTATAGCCATCATTGTCCTCATTCAATGACTGCACACGCTTGTTGTCAGGTGACGTAATACCTGCACACGATGCAAGTTTTCCTCTTCATGACTAACATCACACATTTCGACGCTCCAAATTCCATACACATGTCACTACTGATTACTCTAACGCTCTGGACAAGCGTGTCAACCTGGTTCTCATTCTTTCTCTAGATTTTCGGGTCATCCATAAACAGCAGATGGTTTATAACTCCGCCGCCATTATCAAGGTCATACCTGGCCTTTACCTTTCTTCGTATCAATGTATTTACAACCCCAATTCCGAAATAGTTGGGACAAAGTGTAAATTGTGAATAAAATCAAAACGCAATGACTTTCACATCACACCAGCCAGTATTTTATTCACAATAGAACAGAGATAACATAGCAAATGTTGCAACTGAGAAATTTTACGATTTTAATCACAAAATGAGCTCATTTCAAATTCGATGGCTGCTACAGGTCTCAAAAAAGTTAGGACAGGGGCCTATTTCCCATGGTGTAGCATCCCTTCTTTTTTTAACGCAGAGTGGAGGCGTCTGGGCATTGAGGAGACTAGTTTCTTGAGTTTAGCCATTGGAATTTGATCCCACTCTTGTATAATACAGGCTTCCAGCTGCTGGAGAGTTTTGGGTCTCCTTTGATGGACTTTTCGTTTACTTATGCGCCAAATGTTCTCAATTGGTAAAAGATCAGGACCGCAGGCAGACCAGTTCAGCACACGGACTCTTCTTCTACGAAGCCATGCTGTTGTAATAGCTGCAGTATTTGGTTTTGCATTGTCTTGAAATACACAAGGCCTTCCCTGGAATAGATGTCATCTGGAGGGGAGCATATGTTGCTCTAAAACCTTTATATACCTTTCAGCATTCATGGTGCTTTTTAAAACATGCAAGTGTCCCACACCATATGCACTGATGCATCCCCATACCATCAGAGATGCTGGCTTTTGAACTGAATGCTGATAACAGGAGGGATGGTCTTTCTCCTCTTTTGCCCGGAGGACACGACGCCCATGATTTCCAACAAGAATGTCAAATTTGGACTCGTCTGACCACAGGACACTTTGCCACTTTGCTACAGTCCATTTTAAATGAGCCTTGGCCCACAGAACATGGTGGCGCTTCTGGATCATGCTCAACAATGGCTTTCTTTTTGCATGATAGTTTTAGGTGGCACCTGTGGATGGCATGGCAGACTGTGTTTACAGACAGTGGTTTCTTGAAGTATTCCTGGGCCCATTTAGTAATGTCAATGACAGAATCATGCCGTTGAGTGATGCCGTGGCGTCTGAGGGCCCGAAGACCACAGGCATCCAGTAAAGGTCTTCGGCCTTGTCCCTTATGCACAGACATTTTTCCAGTTTTTCTGAATCTTTTGGTGATGTTATGCACTGTCGATGATGAGACCTTCAAAGCCTTTATAATTTGATGTTGAGGAACATTGCTTTAAAAGTATTCCACAATTTTTATGCAAGCCTTCACAGGTTTGAGAGATTCTGGCCATGTTTACTTTTGAGAGACTCAGCCTCCCTAAGACATCCCTTTTATGGCCAGTCATGTTACACACCTGAGGCCAGTTAACATAATTACTTGCTAAATGTTCTTTCATCTGATTCTCTTATATATTAATTGCTTTTTCAGCCCTTTTTTGCCTGTGTCCCAACTTTCTTGAGACCTGTTGCAGCCAGAAAAATTTGAAATAAGCTCATTTAGTGTATAAAAATGTAAAATGTCTCAATTTCAACATTTGAAATGTTATCTATGCTCTATTGTAAATAACATATTGGCTCATGTGATCTGAAAGTCATTGCATTTTGATTTTATTCACAATTTACACTTCGTCCCAACTATTTCGGAATCGGGGTTGTGTTTATTTGATATTGACCCGTATGGCTTTCCATATATATGTTTGTGGATATGTGTGTAAAGTGGTGTGGGTTTGTTTAGATGCGTGTATGCGAGTGGGTACTTTTGTTGTTGTATGTGAAATGGTGTGGGTTCATTTTTAGCCCGCTTGGCCAAAAGGCCCAAGGGGCTTATGCTGTACCCGAGGTCTTTTGTGGTGGTCTGTCGTGCGTGCGTGCGTGCGTGCCTGCGTGACTAAACTTTTGGCTTGTCTGCGCTCTAGCGTCTTCAGTTTTTGACCAATCCTTTTCATATTTCGAATGTGTATGTATGGTCATAAGGTCTAGACTAAGTTCAATTTTGAGCCGAATCGGACAGATACTTTGGCCAATAGGGGACAATCAATTTTGGCCATGTTTGGCAAAGCGGGCGCCGTGGCTTTGCCACTATTTTTATGTATGTGTTTGTGAGCATGTGTCAGTGTGCACAGTGGCTGAGGTGAATGTAACTCCTGACGTCTCCTTCAGCTCGCCGCGCTCTGCTGGAGGTGCTTGTCCCAGTGGAGGCCCCAGAGTCACGGCGGCTGTCGGAGGAGGAGCAGCGGCGCTTGGAAGAACAGGAGGAGAACACGCTGCGGGAGCTCCGCCTCTTTCTCAGGGATGTCACTAAACGCCTCGCCACCGACAAGCGCTTCAGCATCTTTAGCAAGCCTGTCGACATTGAAGAGGTGAGCTGCCTCAAGCAAATCTACTCCGTCAATCCCTGCTTTGCCCTGCCTTGCTGCAACCTGCACATTTTCTCAATTTCTCATGGTAGGATGGTCGTGAAGGATTCATGAATGATTAATCAGTGTTTGGAAATAAACTTTATCATCATAAGTCATGGCCATGCCTTCTATCAAGTTATAAATTTAAAGCCAATTTCTATTCATTTTTATCCGCCCGGCATATAATGGTGGGGGATATAGCTATTGCTTTATCTGTCTGTCTGTCAATCTGTTTGTAAACATTTTTTGTACAGTGCGTTTCAAAACCATTTTAATTTTTCTTATCGAACATGTCAGTTGTATGCTGGAAGAGCGCCTCTTGCCATTTTGGAATTTTAACATTGATTGACCACAAGGTGGCGCTATAACAGCAAAGTTTTACCTGTAAAATTTGAACCATAGGTTTCCGAAAAAAATTTTTTTTTTTTTTTTTTTTTGCTGTTTTCCTTTGGTTCAAACAAATCTATACATAGAAGTTGCAGCTATTTGTGTATGGGTGAATATTCCACCATTTTGAATTTTTTGTGAAGCCTTAAAAATTTGTCTCGTATATGGTTTGCGCAAAATTCGATACATTGCATCTTTTATTAAAGAAGGTGCTACGTTAAAAAAAATTGCTGTTTTAAGCTGTATTGATATGATGGGCTCTAATTCCTGAGTGCAGTTTCCAATTATCACCAAATTTGAGATCCCTCATCTACAGGCTATTTGACTCAAGCACACCAAATTTTGTGTAAATCTGTCCATATGTTACAATATTGCAAACAAATGGTCATAACTTAAAAGCCAATTGTCTAGTCAACTTTAAATTACGCACCCTTCATGTTAGTCAAGAGTCCAATCTATTTTTATTAGTGCAAAGTGATTGCTTAAACAAGATGGCCACCATCAGCCAATCACATTTCAGTGGTTTGTCTCCTTATCAAGCTATTATGCATTATGAAACTTGACAAGATTGTTGGGAATGTGTGAGTAATCTGTATTAAAATTACTTTGATTGGCCAGATGGTGGCACTGTACAGTTTTAATATGCATTGTACGCATTATACAGTTTTTTAAGCATGTAATAATTGAACTTTTTGGGTTAAATTCACAGTTCTGTTTTTTAAGTGATTCCTTGGCTCTAGCTGAACAAAAGGCCCCTTGGACCAAAATAATGCACCATACTGGATTTTACGCCATTTCGAAATTTATTTATTTATTTATTTATTGCGAAACATTTGAAATTGATCTATTCCTTGACAGGTTGCCCGATTTGTACAAATTTTGTTACACAGCATCTTCAGACCAATATCTCAAAATAACATATAAAAAAATTAATGTTCAAAACTCTGGCCACAGTAATACAATGGGTGTAATACGACCAATACATGGGCATGGCCTCAACTGATACAATGGGGTGCCACTCCTGAATGCAATCATCACAAAATTTAGGAAGTTACACCAATAGGACAAGAACCTGAAACTTGAAAGAATTAGGTGGCAGTTGGCCATTTGTTGGCGCTATAAATTGCCTGTAATATTGCTGATTTCTTTTCAACTATTTGAGTGAAATAGTTCCAGTATAGCATTCTGTAATTTCTGTTAAAGCCTTTAATAGCTCTTCCAATGAGCAAAAAAAAAATCATTGAAAGCATGGCCTTTATGAGCTAATTGGATAATAGCTGATATTTAGAGGGCTTAGCAATGACCAATCAACATGAAACTTGCCTGGCAAATAGGGATGTTTGTGATAAATCATTAATCGATTTATAATTAAGAACTTCACTGATTAAGAACATTAACCGGCAATGTATTATTTGTGATGCCTCCCACTTTCCCAGAGCTCACATTTGTTCACTTTTATACCAATAGAGGGCGTACTTCAACTTGGCAGTTTGGATAAAATAACTGTGCCCCATTTGACATTGTTTTATTTGGCCGGCATCATTTGTTGAATGGGGACTGGCAAATGAGCAGCCGCGAGTATCTTATTGTTTCACTACCCTGTTGAAATTGTTGGTGCTTCACGAATTAATGTTTCACGAAACTAAAATGCTGTTAGAATTGTTTAGCAAAATACGCCCAAATCTTAAAATGGAATAAAAAAACCTAAGCGTTTTGTATCTCAGTAATTATTGATGATTAATTGATTAGTGATTGATAACATGTTCAACTATCGGTTAAGGAAAAGGCAGGAAATTTGCAACCCCACTGGCAAGTAGGCATGGGCCGGTATGAGATTCTGACGGTATGATAACCTTTAGCAAAAATATTACGGTTTCAAGGTACTGCGATATTGCAATTACAGCTCTAAAATGTATTATTTTGAAATGTCTAGGTAAAAAACAACAACTTTTTTTCCATTGAACACAATCTATTTTATTTTTAAACAACATATAGAATATTTGGTATATTAGTAAACGTGTACCATGTTAAGTTAAAATAAATAATCAAATAATAATAAAATAATTGCCTTCTTATAAATAAAAAAAAAAAATTTAATTTAACCTAAATCTGTAATGACAGTTAACCCTGCTGCAAAAATTTGTGTGCTCTGGTAATATAGTAGTGGATTAAACATAAATTTTAGCGCAGTATTACATGATCTAATTGATTTAATGTAAAAACACATATACCACCACACTTAATTCTACTACGAATAATATCAAACAATGCTACAATATTGATTCTATTATTTCAATGTTGATGCATACATACACACATAAGGAGAGAGAGAGAGCGAGAGAGAGAGAGTGAGTGTTTCGACTTACGTGTTTACTTTATGCACACACGTGTGCTCTTTCCCCATACAACACAAATAGTCACAAAACCCCAAAGAGCCTGCAGGCTGTTTTAAAAATGTTGTGACTTTGAACAGATGTACACAATGGTGGAAGACTTAAACAAAGCAATAGACGTGATATCAGCTAAGTTTAATTTTAGCACTACAGTAAAAGTACTTATTTCGCAGAAAATGAGTAGCTACTTTTCTGCTTTTCTCCGCTCTGTGAAGTAACGTTAGAGAGGAAACTAGCTGATGTTAGCCATGTTAGTTAGCCATGTTATCTGCCTCGGCAGCAAGACTAGTATTTATTTCACCAATGATAGACACGCTAACTCTCGTACCTGGGTGCAAACGTTAATTTCAAGACAGCGTTAACGTTACCTTGAATTTGGCAAAGAGAGATGGGTGGTGCTCCCGTAGATATAAAATCATATTTGAAGTATTGCCTCCTCTGGCAGCCACTCTTCGCAAGCACTTTTTGTTTGTCGGATATCCTTCCTCTTCCAAGCCGTGGCCGTCTGGTTTTTCGGTACCCGAAAAATTGCCATACAGCCAGAGTTGCCAAGATTCGCGCATTCGGCGTAGGTCTCACGCATTTTTTAGGCTTATTCACCGTGGTCCGCAATTATTCAATGAACGCTTTTTAATGAGATTCTCACGCGGAATTAAAATCCTTGCGCATTGAAGTTTCAGTTTCACTTGCGTAAAGGTGGACCTCACCACAAATAACATGGAAAGCGATTATGACTCCGGACTTCTCGTGCTTCTCTTTACTCAGATTGGAAACAATGCATGTGTTTCACAATCGTTTAAATTGTTTAAATGAAATAAGACCATTTGAAACGTCTTTATGCAATTCCATTGCTTTCAATCCCTCAGTAAAGACAAGCGTGAGAATTCCCGAGTCATAATCGATTTCCGTGTCACTAGTGGGGAAATCCACCGTAATGCACGTGAAACTGATTAACTTGATGCACAATGACTTAAATTCTGTGAGTGAATTTCTTCAGTGCGCGTTGATGGAATAATTGCTGACTACGGCACAGGAACGTGAATGCTACTAAGAGGCGAGAGACTCACACCTAATTCGTGAGACTTGGCACCTCTGTACAGCCAACTTCGTCTTTTTCGACGGGGGAAAAAGTCCGGGGGGTTCACCTCCTTCGGCCATCATACATAGAGCTCACAGACTCCTTGCCCCAACAACCGGAGGGGGAGGGGTCGTGTCACTCTATGCTGCACTCTGCCTGAGAGATTCCTGACCTGCACTTTCTGTCTCTGACGACTCATAAAAAAACTGCTCATACCGCAGGAACGGTATGATGGAAAATTTTTGTGGTTTTGAAACCGTGACTTTTTCAAACCACGGTATACCTTGAAACCGTTAACCGGCCCATGCCTACTGGCAAGAAATACCTTGAGTATTTATGTGCGACGTAAATTCTTTTAAAAAATTGATAAAATGCGTGCCTTTACTAGTTGAAATCGGTAATTGCCTCATGTTGCTTGTTCCCTGTTCATTACCATTTTTGGTTACATTTGACATTTTTCCTGTTTTTCTGAAACTTTGACTTGGGTCACTTTGAATCTGTTGCAGGGAATGTAAGGAGATGCAATGTTTAGTCTGTTTTGCCTTGCTCGCAAATTTGGTCATGGTTGTAAAAGACAATAGTAATATGGCCGTACTAAAAATGTGTGATTTCTGTTCCAAGGAGCATCAAGGAGATGGTATGCAGTCTGAAACAATTTGGAGCATGCATAGAGGTGATCTACATGCAATGATCTAGTTTGTATGACTGGCTGGTTTCGAATTCTGTCCCCAAAACAATGTTCGAGGATATTATGGATTTGCCTTAGCCACCATATCCGCTGCCACTGCAGATTTTTAGGGTTTGATAGATAAATCAAACCGTTTTTATGGGAATGGCATAAAATGTATTTCCTCATTCCTGGTAGTGACCCTATGACCTTTCCCATAGCACCACCACCAAGTCAAACTTTATATTCCCAAATCCATTAACTCAAACAGTGTTTATAGGAATCATGTCACTCCTGTGATTATTTCTGGTTCAGAGAGAAGGCGTGTTATTGTAGCCCCTGGACAAAGTCGGGCGGCTACTATAGATTCACGCGTGTCGTCTCCACTGCCGCCGCGTCTGTGTCCACGTCCGTAGACACTTTCTTATGGATGCTCTACAGGCTGCAATTTTTGAAAGATTTCTTTCATATTTGGTATGGACATGTTACACTTCACTTATGACACCTATTGATTTTGGATGCCATGGCGACAGTATCATTTTTTATTTTTTTTTTCATTATGCCCGTCGCTCCTCCCGAAGCATAGGCCGCTGACAACAGTCCGCCAGATTCCTCGGTCCTGGGCTGCCCTCTCCAGTTGTTTCCAGGTGTATCCCATCTTCTTTCTGTCTGCCTCAAGGTCCCGTCGCCAGGTGTTTCTCGGCCGTCCTCTTTTTCATTTTCCCCTGGGGGTTCCATGCCAGCGCCTGTCTGGTGATGTTACTGGCTGGTTTCCTCAGGGTGTGCCCAATCCATCCCCATCTTCGGCGCCAGATCTCATCTTCGGTTGGCAGTTGGTTGGTACGCTGCCACAGGTCTGAGTTGCTGATGGTGTTGGGCCAGTGGATCTGCAGGATTCTTCTCAGGCAGCTGTTGATGAAAGTCTGTACCTTCCTGGTGGTGGTCTTTGTTGTCCTCCCTGTCTCGGCTCCGTACAGTAGCACTGACTTGACGTTGGAGTTGAACAGCCTGATCTTCGTGCGAGTCGATACCACCTTGGAGCTCCATATGTTCTTCAGCTGCAAATATGCTGCCCTCGCCTTGCCGATTCTTGCTCTGACGTCTGCGTCTGTTCCACCCTGCTTGTCAATGATGCTGCCCAGATATGTAAAGGCCTCCACTTCTTCCAGCTGGCTTCCATGCAGTGTGACTGGGTCCTCACTTTTTGTTTTGATCTTGAGGATCTTGGTCTTGCTCTCATGGATCTTGAGACCAACTTGTGAAGAGGTGGCTTCCAGCTTGATGGTTTCCCTATGACCTTTGCTGTAGCACCACCACCAGGCGAAACTTTACATTTTTTAATTTTCAATAACTTGAGAGTTTCAATGAGAATTGCTTTAAACCTTGTGTTCAGTCCTGGTATGTAGTTTTGTGTGCACCTTTGACCTTTCCTGTAGCGCCACCTCCAGGTCAAACCTTTCCAGGGCTAATGTTAACCCGGGAGCTTGGGTAAAATACGCTTCAAATATTTGACTGACGGTTAATTTACGTGTGTCAAGTCTTGAACAATAAAAATCAGTACGTACTGAATTATTCCAACTACACCTGGCAATTGAACGCTGGACGCAAATCACCATAACTGACTAAACATCGTGTGATAACAAATTTTTGCTCCTTTATTTCTCTGAATCAATGTTCGCATTCAGCCCTGTGGCTGTACATCTCTGTAGAGGGCGCCATTATTTAGGGATTTTACAAAATTTTCTGAAAACAGAAAATATTATGTTTAAATGAAACCTAACATCAAATAGAGCACAAAAATAGTGTAATTTTGGTGCCAAAAGTATCTCTTATCAAAGTATTGAGGATTTTATGGCCATTATTGTACCAGGAAATTGACACCTTTTAATTGTACTGTTTTTACATTAGGTGGAAACAAAAACTGTGATCAAAGTCAGTGATTCTTGACCTTTAAGTGCCAGCGTTTTGTAAAATATTAATTTTGATGCAGAACTATTTCTGTTTGTATGCTAATCGTTGGGATCTTGGACTGAAGAATTGTTTTCCCGTTTCCCTCTTTTTTTAATTTTACTGAGACCGCTACATGTTTTTCCGAGCGGAAGACCCACCTTGTAAATCATAAATTATATACTTGTTTAACATAATTGGACTGGAATGCACTCATTTTGGCTAGCACTAGTTAAGGGGTTTTCAGGGTAAAAATGTAAATTTTTTTTGAAAATTTCAATATTTTTGATTTTCACATAAAATAAATAAAATTAATAAAGGAATGCCGTGAGATGCCAGTAAACACCAAGAATCTATGTTTTTCCTCTGCCTCAATTGTTACTTGTGACTTGCAAATTACCAAATGCAAATAACCAAAAATCACAATTTTTACTGATTTTCAACCTTGTGGCATTCATAAAATCATTAATATTCATCTGATTGACTTGAAATTTGGACTGAAGTTGTATCTGATGGAGATCTATGAAATGACATAGGATTTTCTAGATGGGTGCATCCCTAGGGGATTCATTTTGAAAATGAAGCAAGTTCAATGATAGTGATTTTCGTTATGGTTACATAACAGAGCTCATTAAATATTCATGAATGTTCCAAACAAAAAAATCCTATCTGAAGCCTTTCATATGAGACTAACTTGATTAAAATCTGCCCATAGGTTATTGAAATATCAGTGCCACAAAAAGTTTTCAGATTTTGTCATTAAAGTGCTGTTTCTATGGCAACCATGTAAATTTTTATCAAAATACTACATTTATGAGGTTAAAATCACGTGAAAATCATGTGCAAACATAGAGATTAAACATTATAATATTATTTTAGTAATGCTGTCTGAGAATGGTGGATATCACCTGGTGCCTGAAGTATTAAACTGTCCTTTACCGCCACGACGTGACTTGATTGGTGCTAAGCATTGCCTAATACAGCATGTGCAGAGGGCTCATAAATCCACAATCAACGGCCATATCAGCCGTTCTAGTCGATTCTAGTCTATAATTGGAGCAGGTTGAATGTGACCAAAATTTTGGACGCCATTGGAAAGCCCAGCCACAGCGCAGAATAGAAAAAAATCAGAATGAGGTCATCAAGGGTACTTCCATGACGCTTACCGTTTAATTTTCCGACAACGATCCAGTCTGCGTGAATGCAATGCCAGTTTCATTTGGGGAATACCTGATGCGGTCAAGAAGTTTGTAGGCAGTAACGCGCTATAAAATTGCGGCCGCTGATTGTTGATATTTTAGCATGTGAATTTTACCTGTGGGGAGAATGCCATCATTTGGGGGACATCATCTGCTGTCATCTCCAGTCAACATTTATCTAGTTAATCTCCAAGTTATGAATAATTATAACTCCCCTGCTAACCTTGGAAAAAACATGTGCCCTGTTCCACCCGACCAAGCTGTGTGGCTGAACTGTGTGGTATACCACTGTACTGTGGGAAGTGTAAATGTTTGAGTATTGTGCTGTGATTTTTTTACCGGTCATTGATGCCGCTTTGCGACTATTAATGAAGAACTGCAGTTGCATGCACACCTGTGTCCGCTTTACACTGCCTTGTGCAGTACGGCTGTTAAACTGTTGTGTGGGTGTTTGTGGCGTGTAAGTGGAAATATACATGAAGCTGTGCATGCGTGTGTTCATGAAGGTCTATGTATGCATGTATGTAGAGAATGTGTGGGGGTCAGTTAGTGGGTTTGAGGGTGTTCATGAAGCATTGCGTGTGCATATTTGCAGTGTATTCTGCACATGAAATATATGTGATGATTTTCTTCTTCATATTTTTTGAAGGTGTCGGATTACCTGGAGGTCATTAGGCAGCCCATGGACTTATCTACTATGATGGGCAAAATTGACACTCATAAGTACCTGACTGTGAAGGATTTCCTCTCCGACATTGACCTCATCTGCAGTAACGCCTTGGAGTATAATCCCGACAAAGACCCTGGAGGTACTGACACATACACTCGCCCATGCCTGCCCAACATGGCCACATTCATCACACTCTTTCTTGTTATTAGTGTAGTGGTTTTTAGTCTGCAGGCCAATGGGTCATGAGGAATATTATCATCCCCTGCACCTCCCTGGTGAGCTGATGGTTGTCACCATTTGTCAGGGCTGTATCTCTGTAACTATTGATATTATATGTTTGATATTTAATGTATACATACTTAGTGCTATTAAAAAGGCACACGTAGCTGTTCTGGGCGTGTTTGGTCAACGGCAGTGCCTGTTTCTCATTCTCGAACACGCAGCTGACTGATTGTTGACAGGTGACAGTGCAGGTTACACGCCCCCTCTCTGCAGCTGAGACCCTCCTGTAACATGCCAATGGCTCTTTCTCTCTCCTGCGTCAAAAGCTGTGCCATTTTCTTGAAGATGTAGCATTTTTTTGTTGGCTTTATATAGGCTATTGATCACACCCAGAAGAAAAAGTCAAGCATCACTGTACGCATCACAAACAATGTTTGTTATTACAGAAGTGCTTGGCGCGTCAATGTGGCGCACGTCTTGACTACAATATTGCATGCTTTTCATTATTTCACTCATATCTCACTGGAAAAAACAAAAAAACTGATTTGATTCATCTATTTGCAACAAATACAGTACATACGTCTTGTGTGCGTTTTTTACCCTGTACCTTGTAGGAGTGAAATGCGTACCAGACCTTGCCTACCTGAGGCAGTTTCTGCAAGTCAGCTATTTTTATGGTACCCTCATAAAAGGCATTTCACAACAAATACTATAAGGTTAACAACATCATGTTACAAAGAAGAGTTGTCGAGCTGATTTGACTTGGTCATCACTGTCTTCATGTTTTGACTCAATTTCAAAAGAAGGTAAGTCAGATAATCTGTATTAATGGAAGAGACACTGATATTGCTTTCATAGGATTTCTTCTCTTTTAGACTGTAAATTCCTCCGGCAAGAATACATCTAAGTCCAATGTGTCTGAATCACTGTCAAATATATTTTCCGCCACTTTGATTACTAAAAATTGTAGGCAAAAATCTTGAAATTTAAGTGGAGCTATGTCATGTGGTGATGCTAATGTCATCTACAAGGCTTGTTCGGGGTGGTTAAAACATAACACCCAATATAAACATAAAACAAATGTTTTGATTGGTCTAAACATAACTACGAGAGTGTTAAATGGCACTCTTAGGAATACAAAGGCATTATGGGAAAGTGCCATATAGCACTCTTAGGAGGTAAAAGGTTAATGGCGTTAAATATATACAGTACATATATATATATATATATATATATATATATATATATATATATACACACACACACACACACACACGGTGTGGAGAGCATATCCGATTTGTTGTTCTGGCTGATTCAGCCGTCGACCTTGACACAGTAACCTTGATTTTAAAATGTTTCCGGAGTTTATCTCGGGAACTATCATTACTGGAGCCTTGATATTGAGCTCAAATGAAATCATGTACTTTGTAGGTGTGCCTTTTGAGGGATATTGAGAATTATGATCTTTGACCTTGGTACAGTGACCTTCCGACTAAAATGTCTTTTCGGGTCATTTACTATATATAAAATTCGGCTTACAGACAGTCCTTGCGGCAGATTTGAGCTTTAATTTTTGCAACAATGATCTTAATGTTGAAATTTGTTTCTCTAAGTATCTTAGAAACTATTAACACTACAACCTTGATGCTGGGCTCAAATGAAAGCTTTTACCTCATAGGTGGGCCCTTTGAGGTTTACGATGAAGGATGACTTTTGACCCTGCCACAGTCACCTGCTGTTTGTCTGCGGAAAGCATTTCAGTGTTGAGGTCATTGAAGCAAGGTTAAAGCCTCAATTCTGCAAGTCCCTCAGCTTGGACATTCAGGGTCTGTGGACTGTTACTGTCTGCCGACTACCATCTTTGAAATCTGACCATTGCTTCCTCTGAAATCCCTCATTTTCTGTATGATGGCCTGCGGTATGAACTCTGAGAAACTTGTGGGAAATTTCATCCAAACCGGGAGACTGAAGAAATTGTCGGAAATGACATCCAGCAGTCAAGACGGCCTCTCTTATTTCTCCACTTTCAACTTTAAAAATATCATTATTATTATTATTATTATTATTACAGTAGTAATGTACTGTTTGCTGAGGTGATATCACTGAGAGTACACGTTCAGAGCTGTGCTGCTTCCATCAGCCTTCAGCATTGGATTCTCTCCAGTCCCTCTACCCCATAAAAAAGCCATTTTGTTATTTTATCTTTGCATGTTCCTGGTGCCCTGTGGTTAAATTGATCTGCAGCAAAATGTAAGTAAATGTCCTCCCATTAGCGGTGTGTAATCTGGCAGGTTTTTATTGCTGCCAGCGTCCACTAATGGAGCTCCAAGGACGAAAGGCAATTTACATTTTTAATAAGGGAATTGCCAGAACCGCTAATCTTCAGGGTCCCCTGGGAGCCAGGAGAGGCCTGTCACTGCCATGTTCTCACTGCCAGGCGGTGCGCGATTCTCGGGGTTAAAGATAAATGAAATAAAAAATTAAAAACCAATTCTATGGCTCTCTCCCCTTGTAATTGAGGCTTCCCTGAGTTTTTAGGGGATTTCTGCTGCCAGGAGAGCTTGTATTGGCTTTCACCATTGCCTCTGGTAAATTGAGAAATGTGAAAATGCATGCCCAGTAGTGTGGGTATGTTCTCTTGAATGTGGCTAATGAAGCCCGGGCTTCTCTGCATTCTGTCTCTCCCACTGCTGCCTGCACACTGAAGAAATCGGCATTTTGAATGTCTGTGGGGAGCTCGAGAGACCGGAGTGCCCTGGCCAATTACAGATGGAGGATGAGCTCAGGCAGTTGACCCTTCAATCCTCATGGCCCTGGATTCAAGAAGACTTTATGACTAGTCTGGCATTCAACACATATTTTTGTGCACTTTCCCTTCATTAAGTGGGGCAAATGACCCTAAAACATGAACCTGATCCCACCACCCTGATTTAACCGATCTTTGAACAGTGGGTTTTGGGTGGGCGGCAGTTGTGAGAGGGAGCCTCATAAGAGAGTAAGCAGCTGGTTACATCAGGCACATGAATGAACAACTCTGTTGACCTTCATACTGAGATATACTACAAATTATATGCAAAACCCAGTGCATTGTGGTCTTTTTCCTGGTGTTCATTTATCATTAGTGCAGAAAACCTTTTTAATTCAGGACTACTGACAAAAATTGGGGTGTACCCATGCACAAGAGAGGTGCGATGTATTAACAGTTCCGATGGTCAGAAAGATGAGCAGTGTATTTTCTGAAGGAATTTCACCGAAATTGCTTCTCTTCACTAATGCAGAAATGCAGAGAAAATCAACTCCTCAAAAGTCAAATATCTACTTAGTGAGTTGGGGGGGGGTGTAGGATAAAATTTGTTTATTCTTTTACTGGTTTCCTCTTGGCCCCCAGGCAATGGTGTTCCGCAGAACCAAGTGTGCATCACAGGTCTGTTCTTTAACAGAGTGGACTTCTTTTCAGTTAGAATAACTGAATTTGCTGATAGCTGAGTGCAGTGATGATGCTGTGAAACCCAGCGGTGGTCTGAAACTCTCTTGATCCCCGCCTGTTGTGGGACAGTGTGCGGGAAGTGAATGTAGGTCAGGACAGATGATGCCATTCAGCACTGTGAGCATAATTCTATTGGTAAGAGTTTGTAAATACAAAGTCAATCCTCGGTGTCACCCTGAAAGGTGCCAGGAGCCTCGAACCCCAGGGTGGACCGGACATGAAGGTGCCCAGGGATGGCATTATTGTGGTTGTTTGTTCACTCACATGAGTCTTAACACAATAAACGAAATCCAGCGGAATGGAAGTGGTATGTACTGATGGGCTAGTCTGTGCTGTCCGCAAATAGATCAGCCTGGTCCGTGAAAGACACACTCTGTGTCTGGTAATTTGCACCAAATCTTCTAATAGTGCCAGACATACCACTCTGCATTAATAGTGTCAGCCTGATCCCGGATTCTTTTTGCTGGATTTAATGACCATTACATACTTCTGTCCATTTAGGTAATTATAATTAAAAGAAAGGTAGATGGCTGTTACTACGCATTGTTGGAGCTCTGCTTCAATTTGGGCTCATTTTCAAGTATAAGTGCAGCTTAATGAATGCCACACTCTGGTAGCACATAACTGTACGCATGAGGTCACAGCTTTTTAAGCGGTAAGAGAATAAACAGATTATATAACTAGATAACTCAGTTGCCACAGGGACCGAGTCGGTATCACCCCGATCCCCAAATTTCGGACAAAATGGCCGCCGGCAGCCATATTGGACGTCCAAAATTGCCAAAAATTGGTCTTGAGTATTGTCAAATAAATATCTTCGCCTGTGCAAAATGAGAAAAAATTCCTGTAATAATTGTCGCTTCCAGAGCCCGGAACAGAAAATCTCTGCGGGCGCGGCGGCAGCGGCCCCGAAACTGAACCATGATATCTCCCGACTATCATCGTCGGGGAGATACAAATATAAGGGAGTGAATGACACTAGAGTATCTGACAGTGATTCTCATCCTTGGTCCTGGGGACTCCTGTGTATGACGCAACTAGGCCAATCTGGCTTATGCTGTTGTTAGATGCCTTTGTGGTGGTCTGTCATGGGTCCATGCGTCCATAAACTTTTTGCCTTGTCAGTGCTCTAGCGCCTTCAGTTTGTCATGGATCCTTTGCATATTTTATATTTGTGTATATGGAATGAAAATCTGGGCCAAGTTCAGTTTTGGCCATGTTTGGCCAAGTGGGTGCAATGGCTATGCCACTATTTTTAAAATTTATTATTGTTGCAACTGCCATTGCAAATGGGTAATTTCAAGAAGCTGTTAATTTTTCTTAATTAGAATTTTTGCATGTTGAGGGTGATTTGCGCCTCTTTGTTGCATTCTTAAAATGGCTATAGTTGTGTGCCTTACGGAATAAAATTGTGCTTCATTGCAAAGTTTTATACATAGAGGTCAGGTCCTGCATATTTTACATGGCCAAATTAAAAACTTTTCAATAGGGCCCCAGTTTGGTTGCTGAACATGTAAATCTTTTTCCTTTTAATTCGACACGGTATAGGTTTGAATCATCATGTCATTTGCTTGAACTCTGAATCTCTCATCAACCAAATGGCTCGTTTTTGTGGTCACATGTCTGCACTTTCACCAGTGAGGAGCTTGCTGGTCCACTTTCGATCCACTCTGGTCTTTAATAATGCTCTTGACAAGCAGAGGTGAAAGTTGCCAGTGACCACAAAGCGGGGGAGGAAACACTACTTTATGAACCTGTATTTTGCACCCCTGCTCATGTCCTCCCTCCTCCTTCCTCAGATAAAATAATCCGACACCGAGCTTGCAGTCTGAAGGACACTGCTCACGCCATTTTCGCTTCCGAGATGGACGTGGAGTTTGGCCGCATGTGCGAAGAGATCAAAGAAGCCCGCAGGAAGAGAGGTGACCACTGTCCCAGTTTTGAAACTCCCAAATAAAAAAAAGATGCAGTATACAAAGTTGGCTCTATGTAATTGTGCAGTTAAGCAACTTAAACAGGCCAAATTCACGGCATTTATAAATCCCTGAAACTGCTATTAATTGGCAAGAATTAATGTCCATGCCAAGTTACCATTGTCGTAATTACAGGCCTTCAAATTTGTGTCCGTTTCCAATTACTGGCCTTTTGACTGTAAATCACTGCATGTGTGAGCCTGTTGTCCTCAGACATTGTGGGAGGCTCTGTGGCTGGAAATGTATGTCACTTTTACCATGGGAGATTCGATGGCCTCATGCAAGAAGGGCGTAAGTGACACTTCGGTCAAAAATGACTTTTTTTGGTTGTTTTGGAATAACTGAGAATAGCCCATCTCCTGACCAAGTCTGGAGTCTCAATTCTTATTCTAAAGGGGGTAAAATTCCTTTTTAACATTGGTACAGCTGTGATCGAAATGGTCATCTTCGCCCATGCTAAATGCGCGAAAAGGAGGAGACAGCACCTCGGCAAAGTATATTTCAGCGGAAAGTAGAATTCTTGAAGTGTCTAAAACGCATAGTTTTATAAATTTTAATTTGGTAATGATCCAGTGCAAAGCATTTTTAAACCAGTAAATCTTCAAATTGGCTTCAATACCAGGGGGCAGACATTTTTACTTAGGGAATCTTCTGATTTTGAATTTGATCTTCAGAAACTTCACCTTCAAAAATGCTTAATAACCTTAACCTCTCGCAGTTTACATCTTCCGATTAGCCACAGTTGCTCAGACTAATTGGTAAAAACCGACGACAGTCTAATTTACTTTTGATAGCATTGTTATGCATTGCACCACAAAATTATGAGGCGTCTTAAATGCGCATAAATGACGACGTAAAATATCAATATGTCTTCATAATTTAAGCGCTCGTTAAGCAGCACAGATGTGCAGAAATCAGTTTGCGAGGCTGCAGGAATTCGTTCTTTATTTTGAATGTTGTCACTGCTAAAGGGCGCTGTAAGGTTGCACAGCTGTGTGACAATCCCAAGGACGGCGAAAATAAATGCTGCAAAGTCAGCGATAGTTTTAGATTTACAATGCCATATCAATTGTAGGCAATGGGAATTCACCTTTCATTACCATTTCTAATTATAGGTCATGTATTGGTCTTGGTCGCTCAGTTGATAAATTGTTTGTTTGTTAATCAGGCCAGCTTAAATAAAAACAGCTTGCGGGCAGCCAAGCCGTAAAGGGTGAGTTTACTGAAGGCCCTTTGAACTACTCCATGGCCCGGATGAAAGGAAAGAGAACAACTGACGTCACATAAGAGAATAACTGACGCACAAGCACCGCGGCACTGGCGTTTGATTGGATAATGCGTTTGGAATGCACACTCACCCACTATATGGGGCACTGTGTAGTCAATGTTCTACATTGGAAATAATATAGAGAGTGAGTGAGCGAGTGGACAAGTGTGCATTCCGAACGCAGCTTTAGATTCCCCAAGTAAAAATGTCTGCCCCCTGGTATTGACGACGATTTGAAGACTTCCCAGTTTAAATATGCGCCACACTGGATCATTACCAAATTAAAATTTATAAAACTATGCCTTTTAGACACTTCAAGAATTCTACTTTCTGCTGAAATATACTTTGCCGAGGTGCTGTCTCCTCCTTTAAGTGCATTTTGCTAATTATTTCCCAAATTCTGAAGAATTATGAAAATCTCTAGTAGGCATCCCAATAGTTTACCAAGGACTATACTTCTATCATGGATATTTCAGCATATAGTTAACAGGTGGTGCTGTGGCAGTTCTTTGGCTCTCCTGTAAAATTTGTAAAATGTCCCTTACGCCCTTCTTGCTTGAGGCCATCGATTTGTTCACGAGACTCATGAATCTCTACATTCTATTTGCCATTTTTTTGTACTTTCAACACAAATGAAGGGTGTTTTTTGGGCACGCTGAGTCCTCCTCCTTTAAAAAACTGAAGGCAGTGATGTGGCCCTGACTGGACTGGGCACTGGAAGAATGGGTGATGACGTTGAATGATGTTTTATAAATCCTGCTGGTGCTGCAAACCTCTGGGGGCTCACCAGACACTGCCTAACTGCTGCCTTTTGTTTTGTGCTATACAGAACTGTGAATCCTGCAGGGCTGAGAGTCAACTGCTTTAAAGGGAATTTTTGAGAGTCTCTTCATGGTTTGTGTGTCGATTTAGTCGCTGAAAATGCCTTGCCATGCAGCCAGTGGAGCGGGAAAGGGATGGATTTTTTTTTTTTTTTTTTTTTTTTTTTGACAAGTGTGGCTTCTTTAGTGGCATCGCCTGAACAGCTTGTATCTCAGGACTGGCTCGATAACGCCGGGCTGCCTGTTAAAATTAATTAACTGTTGTGATAAGCCTATTACCTTCCTCTCTCCATCCCTCCCTCCTATGCTTCCTCCATTTCTCTCTCCATCTGTCCTTCCCTCCCTCTTCTTCTGTCTCCCTCTATCCTCCCTCACTCCCAATAGTTCTCCCTCCTGCCATAAAAATCAATGGGTTGCAGTAACTGCCAGGGTGCAGTTATAGAGCACCTGGGGGCGCGGAGCAGATGTTGAGACTGTTGAACCCCCTTGTCATCATGACGGGGTTGGTCGAGCTCTCTGGGGCTGAGCTGCCTGATGGGATTTAAATGCATTACTAAAGAATGAGGCTGCTCTTTCCCCAACACATATCCTCTCTTTCCTCTTACCCATTGAGCAGACGCTCTTATTTTGAAGGACCTGAGCATTAGCCTGCGTGTGTTTATGCTACACATGCAGGGTTGATCATCTCTCCAGTACAGGTGGTCTAGATTGGTGTGTAATTGTTAGGATTTGTGTGCGATTATACAATGCCATTCAAAAGTATCTAAATTTGAAGAATTTGTGCTCTGTTTGCAGAGACTGTACTGGGAGCAGACCTGAACATGCTTGAACAGTCTTGTAATGGTGATTTGGATGAACTTGCTGATCTCCCATGCTCATTGACTAATTTCTTTAGGGATATGATTAGTCCCTCTGAACTGGTCGAGACATCCTAATAACAAACCATGGATGACCAATGCAGAAAAGTCTGGTCGGTGTAAATAGATGTTGAGTTTCAAACGAGGTATGGACTCTTAGTTTCATGAAGCCACCAAGGAGCTGAAAATAAAAATTTCCAACTCAAAGAAAACATTTGTTTCAGCTTTTACCCAATAAAAGTACGTGGTCCTCTCATTTCATAAATATTTTTCTGAGTTTTGGCAATTTTTATGCATTGAGTGATAAAATGTCAAACCTCTGAGATTCATTTCATTATCATAAATGCTGCCATTCTCTATATTTTAGCCAATCAAAAACTACCTCTTGTGGCAATGTCCGGGTTGTTATGACACGAATAGACACCAAGAAATGAGCAGATTTATATAATGTGTATTTAAATTAGTCTTGATTATCACTTGTGCCGCAACTTAATTTTACACAAAAAGATCAAGATTCGATGTTACCTATCATTATTAGAACCTGAGTGAAAAAATCTGCAGCAATGCTGCTAGATGTGGCTGTAGGGTGCTCTCAACAAAACAGGAAACTCAGAACTTCCAAAGTAAAGTCCTCTGTTATGTTCTGCGCACTTTTTACTCAGTTGTTTCAAGGAGCATGTTTGTACAAAATATGGAAGTGACCAGACCAGTAAATATTGGAAGATTTTGAAAGATGATGATGCCATGCCAACGGAACTTAGTCTCTGTTAAACCCCCAAAGCCAAGCGCCTGTCAACTTTAGCTAGGCTGGAGAAATGACAAGATCAGTTACAGATATAACAGGTGGTCTCTCCAAACCTTACCAACCCCAATTTCAGTGAAGTTGGGACATTGTGTAAAAGGTGGATAGAGACAGAATGCATTGATTTGCGAATCTCATAAACCGACATTTTACTCACAATAGATCATAGGCAACATAACTGATGTTGAAAGTGAGACATTTTACCATTTCATGAAAAATATTAACTCGTTTTGAATTTGATGGCAGCAACACATCTCATGCCAGCAGCCATACCACTATTCGATCTGCTCCAGCCGCGTGGCTGAAGCTAAGCAGGCGTGGGCTTGGTCAGTACTTGGATGGGAGACCACCGAGGAAAACCAAGTTGCTGCTGGAAGAGGTGTTGGTGGGCCAGTAGGTGGCGAATGTCCCTCTGGCGGAATAATCCCCAATGCCCCAGTGCAGTGACGGGGACACTGTACTGAAGGGGATGCTGTCTTTCAGATGAGACGTTAAACCGAGGTCCTGACTCACTGTGGTCATTAAAGATCCTATGACACTCTTCGATAAGTGTAGGGGGTTCCCCGGTGTCATGGCTAAAGTCCCAACCTGGCTCTTTCCACCTGCCACCTAATCATCCCCTGATCCAATTGGCTGTGCAAATGGCCCTCTCCCTCCCCACCTCAACCCCCAGGGCTCCCTTGAAAAAGAGATTTCAATCTCAACGGGACTTCCCTGGTTAAATAAGGGTTAAATCAAAAAAAAATAATAATTAAAAAAAAGTTGGGACAGGGGCAACAAAAAGCTGGAAAAGTAAAACGTATTAATAAAACAGCTGGAGGAGCATTTTACAACTAATTGGGTAAATTGGCAACAGGTCAGTAACATGACTGGGTACAAAAAGAGCATTTTACAGACAGAGTCTCTCAGAAGTAAAGATGGGCAGAGGCTCACCAATCGGCGAAAAACTCAGTCTAAAATTTGTGAAACAAATCCAGGAAAATGTTCCTCAATGTAAAGTTGCGAAGATTTTGAATATCCCACCATCTACAGTACATAATATCATCAAAAGATTCAGAGAATGTGGACAAATCTGTGTGCAAGCAACAAGGCCGAAGGTCAATATTGGATCCTCATGATCTTCGGGCCCTCAGGCAGCACTGCATTAAAAACAAGCATAATTCTGCACTGGAATTTACTGCAAGGGCTCAGGAACACTTCCAGAAATCATTGTCTGTGAACACAGTTTGCCGTGCAATCCGCAAATGCAAGTTGAAGCTGTATCATGCAAAGAAGAAGCCATATGTGAACACGATCCAGAAATGCCGTCTTCTCTGGGCCAAAGCTCATTTAAAATATACTGAGGCAAAATGGAAAATTGTTCTATGGTCAGATGATTCAAAATTTGAAATTCTTTTTGGAAACCACGGACGCCGTGTCGTGCGGTCTAAAGAGGAGAGGGACCATCCAGCTTGTTATCTGCGCTGAGTTCAAAAGCTTGCACCTCTGATGGTATGGGGTTGCATTAGAGCTTTTGGCATGTACAGCTTACACATTTGGATAGGCATTATCAATGCTGAAAAATATGTAGACGTTTTACAACAACATTTCTTTCAGGAAAGGCCTCGCATATTTCAGCAAGACAATGCTAAACCACATACTGCATCCATCACAACAGCATGGCTTCGCTGTAGAAGAGTCCAGGTGCTGAAATGGTCTGCCTGTAGTCCAGACCTTTCACCAACAGAAAACATTTGGTGCATCATAAAACAAATATTCTGGCTTTGAAGACCAAGGACTGTTGAGCAGCTAGAACCCTACATCAGACAAGAGTGGGACAACATCCCTCTTCCAAAATTCCAGCAATTGGTCTCCTCACTTCCCAGATGTTTACAGACTGTTGTTTAAAGAAGAGGGGATGCTGCACAATGATAAACATGGCCCTGTCCCAACTTTTTTGAGATGTTGCTGCCATCAAATTCAAAATGAGCTAATATTTTTCATGAAATTGTAAAATGTCTCACTTTCAACATCTGATATGTTGTCTATGTTCTCAGGGCTCAACATTCCGGAAAAAAGGCACTTGCCCACCGGGCCAGAAGATTTAAATATCCTCTGACCACGCTCAAAATTCACCAGCCCGGATTATTGTAAACGCATTACATAGGCTAATGCAGAGCTCCCGCTGGCGCTCGTCACTATCGTCATTGACGAACTTAATCCATCAGTGACTGGTATAAAACAGTGGCCTCGTCTGCCCGGGGTATTTGAAGATGTAGTTCAGAGTATTTTTTTTCTTTAGCACCATGTTATTCTTCACTTTGGGCAGTTTGTCACAGCGCAACACTAGTATAACGAGACGGCAGTGTTGTATGCCCATTTTACCTTCAGTGAACCGAGGCAAGAAAGACTAATCAGAGAGGTTTCTTGGGAAAATACGTCCAAGTACTGTCATACTGGCTGAAAGGTCTCTGCTGGCTTCATATGCCTAATACTGTTCTCACACCGTCCATTAGCGAGAGAAAATGAATATACAGTTTTTTGTTTTTTTTTGTTTTTGTTTTTTTTTTACTTGTAAAACGCTAAAATCTCGAGATACGCCGACAGAATAAGTCAGGAGAATCCAATTAATGAATAATTAACGCTGTATTCTTATGCATCCGTGAGGTCACAAAAATTATTTAAGAGGCTAAAAGTTGCATTGCGTTTCCCCTGTAAAGTTAATTTGGGTAAAAGCATCGTGCTGTATTACCGGTTGATCTATTTCACCATCTCAGCACAGTAATGCCGCATAATGTTTTCCCAAATAAATTTTATAATATACACACTGGTAGCGACGGCAAAAATACAAAAATCACTTAGCACAGCGCCCTATTAAAATAGCTTACCATTTCATGATCATTTAACTGCCTTTTTCACCTGCTCAGAAAGTCCATCTTTGGCCCAGGACCCAATCCCAGCAATACAGATTTTCCTCCTTCATCCATGGGGATCGTGCGTAATTGCTGGTGTTCAAACGCCTCTCAAAAGCCTTGTCTTTTTTGCATCAAATTAAGGTCTGGTGTAGGTTTTCCCATGCTGATCAATTCCAACGTCTCATTGAATATTATTCTGGAAAACGTGCTTAATAAACTCGAAACGATATTCACAGCTATCATGAACCCACAATTCAGGTTAACTCGCTAGGTTGTTTACCGCCGATTTTTTTTTTCTTTTTATTTCACTAGCTTGTGATTCGCCTGGGGGACAGCGGGCGGAACTTGTCATAATATTAGCGATAACAAAGCCCTCCCATTCATTGGGGAAATACGATTGGACAATTTTACTGTCATTTGAAATTACTATTGCTCGGAGCCGAGCCCTCTGTCTGAGGGGGGAGAATGACAATTCAAAGTATATAGGCGTAAGAGACACAACTTACTTCAACCATGCATTAAGACGAGCAAGATCAATTAGCGAACGGTATACTTACATTCCAAGTTTGCTAGCTATGTCATGGAAAGGTTGCTAAACACACATTACAAAGGTCTGCACATACTGATCCGGCAACAGGTTTACTAGGAAATGTTAATCGATATTGGAAAGATACCCATGGCTAAAATGACTAGCTAGCCACAATATTATATTATTTTTTTCCATCTGCGTTCGACACGCTTGCAGCTAGTCAATATAAGTGAAGTAATTGGCATGAATTTACAACGTAGCCTACAATAGGCGCTGCCAGTAATCAAGCTACCGGGCCGTTAAGTCACAATATGAATGTCAATTCCAGTAACCATCTAACTTTATAGTCAATGACAATGCAATATTTTATATCTGATAGGAAGTGTTGTGCAAAAACATCTGATGCTTCTCGTGAAGATATCTTAGTCCAATTACTTGTGGCTTATTTGACGCCAGCAAAATTGTCAATTTGCAATATCAGTATCTCCGAAGTATATTGGCTACCTAGTTTCCGTGATTATTTGAAACAGCGCCAATTGCGCATGTAAAACGGAAGAGACAGCAAAGTGGCAGAAAAGATCGGGATCCGTCGGACAGTCAAATAGACATTTCCTATAGCTAATTCTAATTCTAGCTGGCTATATTCACTCGCTCAAGCAAGTCTTTAACAAGTGAACGAAACAAAAATAATTTGACATGGTCAATTGCGAGAAGTCATAACTTAGAAACACAGAAAAGTAACCTGGAGTATATTTCCCAACAACGCTGTAGCTGCCAACTTGCATAGCTGTACCCTATGTTCGAATGGTTTAGCCTATGCAGCATAGTAGCTGATATCATTAGCAACTTAGCTTTTGAAAAACGCGCCCTAAGCTGGCTAGCTAACATGTTAAATGAAAGCTTGTAGTGCATTCTTGATTCCCAACGTAGAGCTGTAGCAAGCTAAAGTATTACACTAGCTTGTTCCTGGTTCTGCTTCGTGTCGTAGCCAGAATAAATGTGTGCAGGTTTTTTTTTTTTTTTTTTTCCTGAGGCTGATGTTATTAGCACTAATACGTGTGGTCAATGCTGAATTTTTTTCTTGGCCACACTTGTAAGTGCGCCAGTTGATGACCATTCCAGAGCCGTTTAGAAAGTACTGCTTAAAATAAGTTTGGCCAAGAAAAAATTTTTAGCTTTGGACACACTTAAAGTAAGTGTGGGCAATGGAGCGATGTGCATCTTGGCCACACTTATAAGTGCGTCTAACGCGAATTTCGATCAATTTTTGTACTTGTATGCACTTAAATAAATGCCAATAGTCACTTCGTTTTTCAAATTGTACCCCCTACCCAGTTTCCTTTCCAATGAGAATTCCAACTATAACTGTTTCAAATGCGCTTTCATGTTTGGAGGAGTTACCGCGTACACCGCCCATAAGGAAGCTGTTACCGCTCGTCCATTTCCTCGCAATAAACACTCAATGATCTTCATGCACAAGATATCGTGTGTGCAAGATCTTATGTGGAAGAATCTTAACCCCATTTTAATTTCTTGAGCTGATATGGACGAAGTAATGTCAAGTTTGAGCTGCGTTTTGCGTGTTTATACCGCAGTAAGATGAATAAATTTTTTGAAAGCAATTTTATTTGTTAGTGGCCCAACCGGACCAGTGAAATGCGAAGTGTGGTGGTCCGTACCAGCCCGAAACGCCTAAAAAACTTCGCCGGGCCATCGGATTAAAGGGAATGTCGAGCCCTGGTTCTGTTGTGAATAAAATGTGGGTTTATGAGATTTGCAAATCATTGAATTCTGTTTTTATTCACGTTTTACACGTCCCAACTTCATTGGAATTGGGGTTTGTATATAAACTCATAATTTGTCTCTCATATTGCCCATTCACGCCAGAATGTGAAAACCAGTACGGGTACAATGCTCAGCAATGTTAATTTATTATCAGCATCATATATCCTGGTACAATTCTCAACTGTCATTATGTTTCTAACCTCCGCACACACAAGTTCTGGTGTCCAGGTGATAAGCTACCCTGATTTCACAAACATGGCGCACCGCCAACAAAGTATATATTTGTATATATTTGATCTTCTCGAGCTGATTTATAAAAGATTTTTCAAAAATTACCCAAAAATATACTTGAATAGTGGGGGCATTTGACTATGCAAGCAATTCCCTACCTTTTCCATGTGCTAGCGCTTCATGGCAATAACATGAAACAGAAGAATTTGGGGCATATTGTCTGGTCACCACCTAAAATTGTTATGGTCGTAGGTTTGCTTAAATTAATTGATTCAACCATGGAAATGCATCTGAAAAACTCAAAAACACCAAATACGGTTTCAAAATCAAACAATACATTCATTTCACAGCAGGGATGAAGCCAGTATTAAACCTGAGTCTCCTCACACTATTTTGGGAATCGGAGCACTTGGAACGTAGGACTACAAGATGCAAATGATAGAATTTATGAATGATTCTAACCACCAAGAGAAGACTGCTAAAAACAACAAAATAACGACCTACAGCGTCATAGGTGCGCCTGGGCTGGCTCCTCTGTCCCAAGATCTACAGGAGCTGTGCTTGTTGTGACCTGCCGGGGTAACATCATCTGCGGCTGGCGGAGCAAGCTGATTCGGTTCGGACTAGGAAATATCTTTGCTGCTGCTGGCGCTTCTGGCATCGGCTGAGGTGTTTTGTTTTTTCTTAAAAAGCCACGTTCTGATATCCATCTTTTAACCTGCTTTTTTGGCTAACATTAAGGAAGCTACTTAGAGCAACGGTGAAGTTCTAAACTTTTTAGCAAGCTAGCTCACTTGGGTGTTACCAGTTTTAACTGTTAGATTTATTTATTACTTTTTTTAATCGCATCACATACAGCATGCCACGAGGTTCAAATCTATTTGACAATGCGCAACAAGCAGCGCTGTCCAGGGAACTGAAATAGCAGCGCTGTTTCAGAGCCGTGGGAAGTGTCCTGTGAATTGTCTCGGCCAGTATTTTGCCATTTTCCTATGGGGTTCATAAAACTTAAACTAGGGGGGCAGGAAATACAACTGAGGGGGGGAAAGCCCCCTTTAGCACCCCCGTGGCGCCGGGTCTGTCTTTGCGGGGTATAGCCAGCCATCAAAATTAGCGGTGCATCTGGTGTATGAGCTTTTTGAATACCGGCAGTGTCGGTGGTTAAGCACCGGGTTTTTTTTTTGTTTGTTTGTTTGTTTTTTTTGATGCACCAGTGAACCGCAACAGCTTACTGCTCAGCCTGGTTGCGAAGAAAAACTTGAGCTGGTATTCAACATCCATTGATTGAACTGCAGTCTCGTTGTTATTCTGGATGGCCTCAGCTCACATGCTGAGTTATGCAATTCCCTCACTAATTTTAGCAAGAAAATTGAGGGTCTGAGACCCCTCAGCAGTTGGTCGTAGAACTCCGATGTTGAACTTATTTTCCGTTAAAACAAGCGAGCCATTCACCTGATTATAGAACTATGAGGTTGCCTACTTCAGTGTTTCCCAAACTGTGTGCCGCGGCACGTGAGAGCTTCCTAGGTGTGCCGCGAGAAAACCCACTTACTGTTTTTTTTTTTTTTTTTTTTTCTGATAGTTCAGCCGTTTTATATTATTAGGCTAACAGGATATAAAAATAACAATTCATGTCATTATCAATTCATTCAATTCAGTTTATTAAAATGCCTCTTTAAAATTCCCTCTCGATATTTCCGCATTATGTATTCTACTGTACAATTCCTTCTCGTGATTGGCCAATCACACATCGTATAATGCGAAAAATTAAACATTCCCCGGTAAAACTCAGCTAAAACAGCAGTGTAGGCTAGTTGAAACAAAGCAACGAAAATGGATAAATTCTTGACCAAAACCTCGAAAAGGCCGTCCGACTAAGACCCTGAACCACCTCACTCTTGCTGCGCTGGCCAGAAAAAGAAAATCAAAGTGGTGAGCACACTTTACAGTGATGAATATCTTTCTTATGGGTTTACATTCACTGGAGATCCCGCTACCCCAATACCACTGTGTCTTGCTTGCGGCGAAAAGCTGGCGAACGAAGCTATGGTGCCAAATAAATTAAAAAGACACCTTTCAACCAAACACCCTTCTCTTAAAAAAAAAAAAAAAAAAAAAAACGAATATTTAATGCGGTCGAGAAGCCAGACGAACAAACAAGCTAGTTTCATGATGAAAACCGCTACAGTGACAGAAAAAGCATTAGAAGCTAGCTATCTGGTCGCAGAACTAGTAGCAAAATCAAAGACGTCTCACACAATTGCCGAATCTCTTATCCTGCCGGCATGCAAAGCTATCGTCGGGCCCATGTTGGGTCAAAATGCTGCCAATGAAATATCGAAGGTTCCTCTCTCAAACAATACAATCGGCAGACGAATAGGAGAAATGTCGGCAGATATAGAGGACGTTGTAATGGAGAAAATAAAAGGGAGTGGGAAATTTGCGCTGCAGGTGGGTGAAACAACCGATGTCTGTGGACATGCACAATTACTGGCCAATCTCAGATATGTCGATGGGGAGGCAATTAAAGAAAATTACTTTTTTTAATCGAATTTTGCCGGAGAAAACTACAGGTGAGGAAGTGTTTCGAGTGACATCTGAGTATCTGGAGAAGTGGGGGCTGAACTGGAAAGACTGCTTTGTAGAGTCATTTATTTTATGATTGCATAAAAGCCTGAAACCTGGTTGGAAAGCTCGAGTGGTTGTCTCTCACTTTCGTCGCTCTGGGGTAGGTAGCCTTGAGCGAACGCTATAATATCATAGCGGTGTGCCGTGAGATTTTTTCATAGTAAACAGTGTGCCGCGAGAGAGAAAGTTTGGGAAACACTGGCCTACTTCAGTCTTGTTCGAAGGAATGAAGTCTTATTCTGGGACATTTTTTAAAAATGTATCATTACATGAACCATAGGTTTGGAAAAATACTGTCCCAGTTTCCCAAACGAGCTTTCCAAAAAAAATTTTAATGGCTACAGACCAGTCACTCTCACATCGGTGTCACTGAAAGCCTTAGAGAAGCCTTGTTGAGGCAGAAATTTGAAGGAAAACTGAGCATGCACTGGACACAATGCAACTTACCCATAGGCAACACTGATTCGAGGACACCACGGTCACCTTACTCAATCTTCTTTTGAATCACCTTGAGGAAAATAAGTTGCATGCCATTTGTTTATTTATTTCATTTATTCCTTCGATACAATCCAAGCTCACATCTTGGTCAATAGGCTTTTGGAGGAATTCAATCTTAAAAACCTTGTGGGCTGGATTGTTGACTTCTTAACTGAGAGGATGAGGGAAAAAAGGCTTTTGATCTGACACAGCCTTCTCCACAGGTTCCTCAAACTGTCATTTCACCCCTCATATATATCCTATACACTAATATGTGTCAGGGAAGGCAAGACACCAGGGCCATTTTAAAATGTTCTGATGACTTGCCTATCATTTGCCTGCTACTGAACAAAATGCCCAGTCATGGTTCTGTGGTTGATGACTTTGTCAACTGGTCTGAAGAGTCTTGTCTGCAGTTAAATACAACAGGAAAAAGGACATGATTATTTCAGTACTGAAAGTCATGCTAACCTCCATTTAGAACCATACTGTGAAATGTGTGTAAAAATGCAAATATCTGCACAAATATTGACTCAAAACTTTAATCGAAACTGTGAAGCTGTGTGTTTTTTTTTTTTTTTTTTTAAGGAAAAAGATAAAGGGCACTAGTGTCTATCCTGTATTTATTGCAGATAAAATCATGATGATTGTTTTATCGTGCTTTCACATGCTTTTATTGAATCCATTTTATCTTTTCTTCTGGTTTCATGATTTTGTGAGTGTCTTTTAAAAAAAAAAAAAAAAAAAAATGAAATGCGCTATACCGGATTGGTAAGTGGAACCAGTTCAGATTGCCAAGGTACTGTACAAAGTGCTGCAGCAACAACTTTGTTCCTGCAGTCATCTTAAATTTTAACAAGAAGATGGTTTTGAGGTTCTATTATTTAATAATGTATAGAATAGATTTGTGTCCTTTACTGGTCAGGTTTTCATTAATTCAATCGTTTTTACATTTTTTTTGTATTTTTGCCCTGACAGTGTTCAGTGGTATATTTCATTCTTTGTTCATCTTGTTGCCATAACTAGATTTGATTTTCTATTACCAGCTTAGAGAAAGAGATGTAATGAAGCAATACAGTTCCTGCGAGCACAGAAGGAACTGAAGCTGAAGTTCACTCCCTGTTTAATTTGGAAGGTTCATTTTGATGATTATTTTTTGTGTTTTTAAACTTGTTGTTCCCTGCATATATCCCTCTGGTCCAGGTGTGATGGAAGCGGAGCCGCAGCAGCCCCCACCCTCAGGTGCTCCAGCCCCCAGAGGAGCAGCAGGGGAAGAGGCTGCTGGGAATACTCAGGGGGCGGGGCCAGAGTCCTCCCCCAGCAAGTGCACCAGTGAGTATCCCTCCTGACCCCTCAGAACTTAATCCTCAGCTGTGGAGCTGTACCACATAATAAACCCTCAAATAAGAGAGAGCACTGCATACTCAACCCTCAAACATGGGATCGTACCAGAAACTGAACCCGCAAATTAGGACTGTACCACAAACTGAACCCTAAAATGGGAAAGATCTCAAACTGAACCCTAAAGTAAGTGACTTTACCACTAACTAAACCCAAAAATAAGAACATTAAGACAAAGTGGACCCTGAAAATGGATTGACGTCCTATAACTGTGAAGTGCAATTTTTACCATGTTTAATTAACTTAATTGTTTAATAGCCTATCGCCACGAAAATGATTTCAGTGGGCCATTTTTTTTTGTTTTGTTCCTGTGGCATTGGGCAACCCCTCAGTGCCTTAGTGAGGAAACTGTTTCCCTGTGTCTGTGTGTGAGGGGGTGGGGGAGATCGTGGATGTGATGCTGCTGTGTGACTGGGTGAAGGGGTGCTTGCATGCACAGGTGAAACTTGAATCTTTTTAGACCTTGGACTGATCACTTTGCTTCCTGTGACTGTACAGAGGTGTTTTCAGTCGCTTTGTGGTGCTGGCAGAACTCTGACCTGCCAAAATGAGTTTGTGCAGGAGCACATCCCGCCACTGCACTGCTCTACAAAGCCTGTGTTGATCATACTGAGTGCTAATGAAGTCAGACAATGTCTCCTGCTCACGAACTTTGATAATCTTGTTGTGCGTATGTGTGCGCTTTCACGTGTGTTTGCTGAGTGATTCACGTATCCGACTCAAATGTGGGTTAAATGCCAATAGAATCTGCAGAGGAACACCTATTAGTGTGCCTGACTGCACTGCTACATAAGCAATAAGCTGGAAGCAGATGTATGGGCTAATTTAAGGTGTGTGAGGTAAAACCGAGCCTCGCTGTGAGCGAGCGACTGACTATTGCCTGGCAGGTGTCCTGCAGTTCTGCTATTGATCAGAAGATGGCAGCATGGTGTCATTTCAGGTCATCAATGTAAGCGAACCAGCGGAGGGTATTTTTGGGGGGTGTAGTTTGGTGTAATGACTGGTGTTCTGGGCGAGTTTGGGCACGGTTTCTAAATGAGTGAGGTGTGACCTCTGTAATTCACACTGTGGAAAGTGTGTTCTCTGGGGCCTGTCCATCTTCCTCCTGCTCCCATCCCTGTCCTGCTGTGTGTTTCCCATTCTCTCGCCATCCCTCCACCTCCCCTTTCTATCCATCACTCAAGATGGGCAGAAGACTAGCTGGCGCCCAGATTTTGCGATTTAATGCAGTTCATTTGTTTCACTGTTAAAGTAATGCAGTGACTCAAGCTTTGCTGTGGAACAGTGTGGAGTGACCAGTAAAATCTTTCTCCTGGACATTCTGGTGTGGAAATAATAACAACAATAACAATCATTGTGGTTATCATTATTACAGTTATTACCATTGCATTTTTTTATGTGATTCTCTCACGTTATAACTTGAAAACAACATCTGTTCTATTTCCATGCTGAACTGAGGGAGAAGGTGCCAACTGAATCTGCCAGCGATGGAGATCACGAGGGAATGTGGCAAAACAAAGAAGCCTTTGCCCAGCCTTTAACCGCTGACCTCACTCTCACTGGGGGAGGGGTGTGTGTGTGTGACAGAGGGCGTATTTCAGGGCAGGCCCACTCACGGTGCAGCACAGTGCGATCGTCGAGTGTACTGCACCGGCCAGTGCGGCTGGCACATGTAGCAACTGCGCACTTTGGGTTTCTGAGGCGTGAGGCTTTGGAGCAGGGTTGTTAAGGGCTGCAGCCTTTGACTAAATTTTGGCTTTGGATCAAGTGTGCCTGCAGGCAGGATGTGATGTGGCCAGTTTCCATGTCCGTGCGCAAGTGTGTGTGTTTCCCAGGCTGGAGGGGTGTGTAAGTGACATTTTGTACAGCTCGAAGAGGAGCACCACTCTAGTTTGTTTGCCTTATGTTGTCCGTTTCAAAGGCTAAAAGTGTCACTGTTCTTGTGGCTTCTGAAGCAAACTGCAGTGCCTTTTCTAGTGGTTCCAGACATATTTTCCTTTCCCGCTGAAATCCCTTCTCTGTTAGAGCGATACCAGCCGCTGCTGCCAGCCAGTCAGCTTCTAGATGATCCAACTCACACAGCCTCCCCAGCTGTGGACTTTTAGACATTCCTGTAATATTGAGTTTGCTTGCAGGCTCAACACTTCCATTTTGTGCCGTATCTTCATTTGCTTTAGCTGAGCTGATCTGACAGTGTATTAAGCCCAGTCTGGTGCATAATAGCCTGAGGCATCCATGATTTTTTTTTTTTTTTACTTCTCACATTTGAATGAGATTCTTGGTCTCTTGGCTTTCTATCTCTGGTTGATAGTTGGTTGGTTTGGTGGGGATGTTGTTTGTTTGTTCTGTCACATGCAGCCTGTCCCTCTGAGTGATTGACTGTGAAAGCTGTGTGAGGTGAAAGCTGTGATCTGACCTCACGTTACTGTGCTGGCTGCAGCACTTGGATGCTGGTGGGAGCAGAGACTTTCTGAATTCCACGGGCCTCTTTTTACTTTGGCAGCCATTGATATCGAGGGCATCAGGTCTCCGAGGCTGTTCCTTCCTTTTCTTCTTCTTTTATTAATGTTTTGGACAATCTCATCTGTCATTTAAAATTTCCTCACCTGCGAGCAATTTTTTTCCTACTTGATGTGCAAATTTGGGGGGTGAGGCGTCATCAGAGTTCAGCCTGCCTCCTGTTCACCTGTCATAGGGTCTGATCTGCAGCTGTGCCTCCACATATCTGGGAAATTTACATCATCGATACGGATTTAATACTTTTCTGTGCTCGATCGACCACGTCTGGTGCAGTTGAGCCAACTACGAGGTTCCAATACAGTTGATGAGCTTCGTAATGTTGAGTATTTGTAATCATTTTTTCAGTATTTTGAGCCAAATGTGAAGTTGACTCAGGGCTAGAGATCACTCACCCACTGCGTACACTTCTGGTTTCTCATTCTTTTTACTATGACCACTTAGTGTACCCTTGCATTTTCATTTTGAGTGTTTATTAATTTATCTACCCCATTCCGTAAGATAATTTGACTGTTTTGAATTTGATGTGTATTTTTTTTTTTTTTTTTTTTTTACATTTGTTCATATCCCAAAAGAATAGTTTTGATTTGGCTGGTTGGAGTGAGGAGAGATGGACTGATGGCAGGAGTGTCTGTTTGGGACAGACTGTGTATTCAGCTCAATTTCTCTGTTTTTATGTCTGCAAATATGCAGTGTAGTTGAAAGTAATGTGAATTAATAACCTAATTTGTTAGCTCTGAAATACTTTATTTTCTTGATTTTTTTACCTTAGTTTCTCTGCAGTTTGGAATATTTGATTGGGCACTGCCATACTACATGAATTATTTGTCATTCATTAGCTTTTTTAGGTATTGCATTCCCATATATTTTGTGTTCTTGTTAGCTTTGGAATGCTGTATTTATTAAATTTGAAAAACTACCTAAGGCTTTTTATCCTTGTCTCTGTCCAGAACCAGATTTCAGCGGTATATTGCAGTTAATGTTGGTCAGTTCTGTTAATTTTTTTTTTTCTGTATGTGTGTAACTGGCTCAGTTGTGCCGGCTTTCTGATATTTGTGCAGTTTTGCCAGTGCTTTGCTGTTATCGACCAACATGTTCGGTCAGATTTCGAGGTCACTTCTGGCATATTTTTGTTGTATTTGGCTTGTTACAATTTGATTCACGGTCTTAAAATTGATCTTGATTAAGCGGCTTAAGTGGGAGATTTCTTTTAAACCACAAATCAGTTTAAGTTTAAAATCCAGTTTTGAGTTTGTGGATTCAAGTTTGTTTGTCTGCGACTCCCACTGACTTCCATTTTCAGCACCTTACGCTGCCATGTTTAGTTTCTGAACACCAGACAGTAATGTAATCATTCAACCCGTGGCTCAGAAACAGACTGATTTTAATTGCATTATATTGGTTTCGGTGTTGCTGCCATGTAAAACACTGCCTTCTTTAGGGAAATTTGATCTCTCAACATATGTTTACAGTCTCTGAAGATGGTGGGAAATCAATAATTTTTCGACCCATTGACTTAAAGCATCTGGGCGTGTGACCAGTGAGTATTGTTCCCCCGCTTGATGTTTGTAGATAATGTCCTGAGATGAAGGCCAGGTTTTTTTGATTTTTTATGATAGTTTTATTTCCTGTGAGCTAAGGCAATTCAAGTTGCAGTGAAAGGAATTTTTTTGGTTGATGTTTCCGAAGTACCTGCAAAATTGACTGATTCCTTATTCTTGGTGATAACTCATTGCTTGAACGGAAAGACACCTGCTTTATTTCTTTCTTTTATTCCTTTTTGTATTTCTGTATTATTTTTTCATAATGTTTTTTTGCTTTTTATTCCTGCCACGAAGTGGAAGGTGGGGGGATTTGTGAATGCATGATGTCCGTCTGCATGTCCATCTGTCACACTTCTGGGTCAGAACATCTAAAAGGTTTAACATAATTTCACAAAATTAAGTGTGTGTGTGTGTGTGTGTGTGTGTGTGTGTGCGCGTGTGTGTATGTGTGTGTGCATCTTATAGCGCAGATGCGTCTTTTCATATTTCTGTTCGCTCTCCTGTCTGTCCTTCCGTAGCATTTCACTTTCAGGCCAGGTCGCCAAAACCATTGCGGGGACTCTGAGTTTTTCATGCTTGTTTGTAGTTGCTGTGAGCCGTGTCCTGTGTGGCAGTGCAGGTCTCCTCCATTGGTGATATAAAAAATCGGAAAAAGATGGAGTTGGTGAGAGTAGAGGGGTTGGAGCCATACACTCAGATTTCCTGTTAACTGACAGCACAAGGGATCCCTGAGTGAGGCTTTGTCTCATCTCTAAAGATCACGCTGATTTGAGGAGGGGGGGAACAAGCCGGGCCTCCCTTGAATCACCTCTCTTTTTCTTAATTAGCAGCTTTTTTCCAGATTGTGAGTGAAGTCCAAACATTCTGGAACTTTCTGCTGGATTTGGCTGGACTCAGTGCCAACATGTGTTAAAGATAAACAGCATTATATTCTAACAGAGGGGCCGTTTATCGCAGTACCTGGACAGCAGTATGCAATGTGATGGATGGCGTAAATATTTGGACAGTGGCAGTGACGGAAAGGGCAGCATTTCCTACATGGTTTATTCAGCTGGAATGTAAATGCTTAGAATTAAAGTGGTCAGTTTTTTATCCCTGTGGTCATTTTCTTTAAATCTAGTGCGCTGAAGGTCAGAGCCAAAAATGCAATTTTTCTGACTTACTGGCTGCATTGTTGAGGTTACACCGTGATTGTAGTGTAAAAGAGGTACAGGGACACAATGGTACTCCGTTAGGAGGATTAATCACAAGGCTGTACGCACTGGGTTATGATTAAATGCTAGCAATTATGAACAGAAGGGCCTTTTTTTCTGGCTGCATTGTTTTTTTTGATTGATAGGTAGGAGAAGGAGAGCAGTCGAAAAAGAGGGAGACGTATTGCAGGAGAGAACTAAATGGAGATGCCAAAGGAATAAGAGATAGATGGAGGAAGACTGCAGTTGAGAAAGGAATGGAGGAAATGGACAGTCAGATTCAGTGAAGGACGGAAGGGGAAGGAAAAAGCGAGCAGGAGGGAAAGGTTGGCAAGGAGTGACAGAGGGACTGAGGGAGTGGGGAAATGGTGGGAGACTGGCCATCATAAATCGCAGAAATGAAAATCAATCAAGAACATTTAAAAAAAAAAAAAAACTTAGAATTCCCAAATCAGCTGTTTGTTTCATTAATGACAAGAAGAAAACAACTGGTGGTTTCAATTTTATCAAAATTCCCAGCAGACTGAGGATGACCATTATAGAGGATGACAGGAGAATCCTCCCTTTGGTGAAGAAGAGCCCCTGACACTGGGCTAACAGATCAGAAACATCCTCCTGTATTCAGGTGTTAATGTGTCACCGTCTCTTAAGATATGACTGCACCCGCAGGACTACTGAGGGTGCCACTACAAGATGCTAGCCACCAATAAGCCTGAAGAATATAGAGGTGAAATTAGTTTGTTAAAATGTACCTAAAAGAGCCCCAAGAGTTTTAGAACAAAATTGTGTGGACAGATGGGACTAAGAATAACGTGTACCAGCGTGATTGAAAGAGGATTCCGATGATCAAAAGCATATCCTCTGATCTGTGGAACGGTAACAGGACTCTTTGTCCCCGGATTTTTTGTCCCCATGGACTTTTCATCCCTGGACTCTTCGTTCCAGAGGACTTTTCATCCCCGGACTCTGCGTCCCAGAAGACTTTTCGTGCCCGGATTTTTCGTCACCTAATGATAAAGAAACGTGCTACCATTGTTGACAGATGGATGGATGGACGGAGGACAGACAGATCACCATAATATGAGGGTTAGGGATAGAGTTATAATGCAGGAAGAGGGCAAAACATTATTGGGGACGAACAATCCGGGGGTGAAAAGTCCAGGGGGACGAGGAGTCCGGGGACGTAAAATTTAGGGGACAAAGTGTCCGGGGATGAAGAGTCCTTGAGCCAGTGAAATGTGGTAAGGCTGTTATGTCAAGGGCCTATAGAACTGCCAGCAGAGCTCACTTGTGGGCTAACTTGTCTTCAGTGATGATGTGACTACAGATAGGAGTAGCACAATCAATTCTCAAGTCTGCAGAAATAATCTGCTCAGATAAAACCAAATGCCCCCAAACTTATTAGATGGCTCTTGCAACAAGACAATGACCCAAAACATTCTGGTGGAGCAACAAAGAGGTTTTTTACGGCCAAAAATCGGAAAATACTCGACTTCCTGAGTCAATCACAGAATCTGAATCAAAATGAACGTGCATTTTACATGATGAAGAGACTGAAGGCAAACAGTCCTTGAAACAACCAGGAACTGAAGATGGCTGTAGCGCAGGCCTGGCAGAGCATCACCAGGGAAGATACCCAGCATTTGGAGATGTCAATGCATCACAGACCTCAAGCAGTCATTGCATGCAAAGGATATGAAATCAAATATTAAAAATTATTTTACTCTGCATTATTTTTAAACTGTCTAATAAGTTTGATGCCCAAAAATGGAAGGATGAGGCACAAAATATCCTTTAATTCCTAAACAGTTCATGTGATATGGATTGAAACACGGACAAATTGAAACTGACAGTATGCACTTCATACTCATTGTCATTATATTCATTCAAACTCTGTGCTATATTATAGAACCCAAATTAAAAAAGTGTTCTCCTCCAATGAATTATGGTGCTTAATGCACATAAATATCCCTGAATTCAAGTTAAGGCTGTCAACTGCAATTAGTCAAAAATATACATCCACATTGAATAGACCATGGAGGAACTTGCAGTCCTTTGTGTTGTTTCCTGACACGTATGCTCCTCATTGTAGGCAATTCCCTCTGCATTTCAAACTGGGAAAATGTTCAAATGTGTATGACGGATTTAAATGTACAAGTTAAGCACTTGAGCTGAGGAACTTATTGTCATCCAGTGTAATATGAAGTGAATCTCTCTATTGGATGAAGCAACCATCAATCAAGAGCTGCCATGCACTGTTGCCTGCCTCACCCAGAACTGTGTACCCGCCCATACTGCTGGGCCTATCATGGTCTTTAGTAATATGTCCGCCTGGTCTGGGCACTGGATCAGTGGCATCAGTTTTGCTGCCTGTGCTCATTGAGTTATCGAAGGTAACTGATGTAAGACCCCAGCCTTCTGACTCCCATCCAAGTACCAACCAAGCCCACGCCTGCTTAGCTTCAGCATGCAGCTGGAGCAGAATGAGTAGTGGTATGGCTGCTGGCGATCAGTTTGACTATTTGAGGTGGCTTTTGCAGACGGAAACAGCTGGACGAGCCGCCTCTAAGGAACATTGCGATGAAGGTACTTCAGTGTTCTGATAAATAGTTTTACTCCCCACCTCTGTCTGAGATCAGTGGCTGAAGGCCTCGCTATCCCCCCAGATAGAACATGAGTAATAAACTGGGTGCCTCCTGCCAAGCCCAGTCAATCGCCACGATTGCTTGCTCACTGAGAATGGTCATCTTAGGCCCCCTCAAGGGAGGGTTAAGTCCATCTTCTCCCCTGCTAGCAGCTACGATCAATGCTATCTTTGTGTGAACATTAAATGAGAATGAGATGGAAGATCCCCTCATTCAGACTTCTTTAATTTGTAGTTGTATGTTAATCCTTTGGTGGAGGTGTGTGATTACGATCTTGTGATGTTCTCAAGGTTAACATTCTGAGGCTGATGGAACATTCTAGAGTGGTTGTACTGGAGCGCTGACTTAATTTGAAAGGTTAAGGGGTCTTCAGGGTAAAGTGTAGAAATAACCGTAAAAACTAAGAAATAAACATACTCAACATGATTTTAACCTCATAAGATGTAGTATTTTGATAAACTTACATGGTTGCCATGGAAATGTCACTTTAATGACAAAATCTGAAAATATTTTGTGGCACTGATATTTCAATAACCCATGGTCAGATTTTACTCTAACTGGTCTCATATGAAAGGTTTAAGATAGTTCTATGAAATGACATACAATTTTTTTGTTCGGAACATTTATGACTATTTAATGAGCTCTGTTATGTAACCATAACAAAAATCGCCATCATCAACTTGCTTCAATTTCAGAATTAACCCCCTAGGGATGCACCTATATAGAAAATCCTGTCATTTCATAGATCTCCAACAGACACAACTTTAGTCCAAATTTCAAGTCAATCAGATGAATATTAATGATTTTATGAATGCCACAAGGTTGAAAATCAGTCAAAATTGTGATTTTCGGTACTTTGCATTTAAAGTCACAAGTAACAATTGAGGCAGAGGAAAAACAGATTCTTGGTGTTTACTGGCATGTCACTGCATTCCTTTATTTATTATATATGAAAATCAAAAATATTAGAATTTTTCAAAAAAAATTGAAATTTTAGCCCTGAAGACCCATCAAGAGTGTGCATTGCTACTGATTTCCAGTGTAGATTTGGATGAGCGCTGTAACGGCATGCGTTTTCTGTCAAGGCATGTAAAGTTTCCAGTGAAGTTCTTTTGGCACACCCTGTTCTGAAGCAATGCTCACGCTGACGGGAATCAGACGTTGGCCCCTCTTTTCCAGCTAAATTGGGGAAACTTGCAGGCTTCCATCTCTCGAGCTGGGGGTCACTGGCGAGGGGCAAGTCGCACTCATACAGGCCCTGTGGTACATGTGGTACAGGCACTCGACCAGTGCATGCGCACCTGTTTTATTACAATCATCTTTGAAAAATCTGTGCTTAGAGATTTGAAAAATGACCTATATTTCCATGAAGATCATTTGAAATTGTTCTGAATCTTTCTGAAGGCATCTTTTTTAGACTGTGTAAGAAAATAAAAAGAATACTTAAGCGCCTTGTCCGTGTCGGGTTGCTGGAGCAGAACTAAATCTTAACAGCCAAAGCGCACAGCGCTCCTCTGTGTGCCCTCTGTCCTGTGTGGCACCATACGGTTGAAATCCCTCTGATAGTGTATTTGGATGAAGAAACAGTGCCTCAGTCTTTAATTTGCTGCTTGTATTACCCATCACTGTCATTACATGCCAGTAACGCCTCTGAATTACCCAACGCAGTACTGTATAATTGTATTAGTTGCTAAATTCTAAATTTATACGTTAGAAGAAACACAAACGAGAAAGCGGCTGCGCGCGCGCACGTGTGTGTGTGTGTGTACTGTGGGCTCCAAAATTACTGGCACCTCTGACTGGCAATGCACAAACAATACAAAAACAAATAAACAATAAAATTATAGAGAAATTGAATACACCTACATATGTGAAATACTTCAAGGTTTTGATGTAGGCATGGGCAGCGCTCTGCATAAACTCTAATGGAATGCGTAACAGCTGAACTGGGGCGGTAAACAAGCCTCAGAAAACTTATTAAAAAATGATGTAAATACCATTTTCATACAAAAAAGAACACCATGGTTTGATTAAAAGGTACCTTTTCAATAGGATACCCGCATTTCGTAGTACATGAACTCTGCGTATTCGGCCAATAACGCGATTTGAACAGAGCTATTATTAAGCCCCTTGGATGAATCGTGACCTCAATTTGCGCCGTTTACAAACTTTCAAGTCCACGGCGTGGCAAAAATATCCATTTTGGAGGTAGATTTCAAATAGCCCGCGCTGGCGTGATATCCCAGCTACGTCCCTGATTGAATTACAGCCATCTAATTTGAGAAATTACGAGTCTGTTCATTCACTCTAGACCTCCAGGGATGTGAAATAAGTTCGACAGAAGTTGTTGAAGTTCGTCATGAGTTCGCCGTGACTTCCTCTCAACAATAGCAAGAAAGGTGAGTGTATTTTACTGTCAACCTACATAGTTAGTTGACAGAATATCCTGTGACCCTATTTGTGAAGTTTCAGTAAAATATACCAAGGAATAAACCAGCGCTTCAAAGCCTACCAGTGTTCTGACAAATTTTGCTACCTATGCCACCTCGCGAACACCGGTCACAAGATTCATTCACTTATACCCTTCAATTCGAGACTGCGAGGATGGAAATCTGAATAATCAATTAGGAAAAATTCTCGGCTCTCGGTAATTCTGTGTATCGTTTAAACATTTTGTTAATCGGATTATGAAAGAAGACTGAAAATAAGCGCCCGCTTTTTGTTTGGGTGTAAAAGCGTATTTAAAGGAGAATACATTGTATATTGATTAAGCATTGAACTCTGCATAAGTCGAACTGTTTTAATATTTGTTGATGACATTGCTTCGGCTTCCTGGAAGCAAATAAATCTGCTGTCTAGTGAGCATTTCAGGTTCGATGTACTGAGCAATAACGCCATGAAACTTAAACTGGCCCGTCATTCTGCCGAATAGTCGAAGTTAATCGTCTGATTGCTAATCAAGCAAAGGGAGGTTTCTGCCTCACCAAACTAACCTCCGACTGCAACTGTGTTTTACTATGAATTATTCACAGTAGCTCATTGAAACTATCATGGGAGGAGGGTATATGGACATAGTAAAAACAGTGCAAAAGTTTTTTTTTTTTTTTTTTTTAATCACCACAGGTTATTGAAGGGGGAACGTTTAAGTAGCAGTGGGAGGGCAAACAACTGCGGCATCAGCGACTTCACTGCATTTTATATAGTAATGGGCGAGTAGCGTTAATGTTTGCCCTCCCACCGATAATTTTGACATTTTTGCAAGCCATTGATGCAAAAAAAAAACTTCACAGGCAACCCATTCATACCATTTTTTAATATCAATGCAAAACCTAATGTTGAACATAATTGGGTGAAATTCAATGCATTTTCCATTAAAAAAGGGCCTAGGGGGCGCTTTGTACTTCAGAAAAGGGGTAGATGACTTTAGCATCAATTATTTCTGTTAGGGTACACTAATGGATAATTTGGCCTGGTTTATTTCTGAATAGACTGTACTTTAGAAAATGCCCTCAGGCTTCACCCCCCAATTTTCACAATGGGTTTCGTTGAAAAATGCCGAAATCAGCCATTTTTGGGACCCTGTGGCTCAGAGACCCTTTCCTGTAAAGGCGTTGGACTTGTGGCAAACTCTTCGTCTGTGTCTTCTGTACTTACCAGCAAAAAATCATTAGAAAATAATAAAAACTTTGTTCTCAGCAACTCAAGAAATGTTGTCATTTTATTCATTTGTATTGCCCATGCCTATTTGATGGAAATAACCAAAATCATAAACGTTTTATACAAAAGAAATCAAAAGAAATCTCAACAAAATCAAGGTTTCATAATAATTGGCACCCGTCATATAGTACAAAACCCAAAACCAGTGAAGTTGGCACGTTATGTAAATCGTAGATAAAAACAGAATACAATGATTTGCAAATCCTTTTCAACTTATATTCAATTGAATACACTGCAAAGACAAGATGTTTAATGTTCAAACTGAGAAACTTTATTTTTTTTTTTGCAAATAATCATTAACTTAGAATTTAAAGGCAGCAACACATTGCAAAAAAAAGTTGGCACAGGGGCCTTTTTACCACTGTGTTACATCACCTTTCCTTTTAACGACACTCAGTAAACGTTTGGGAACTGAGGAGACCAATTTTTGAAGCTTTTCAGGTGGAACTCTTTCCCATTCTTGCTTGATGTACAGCTTAAGTTGTTCAACAGTCCGGGGTCTCCGTTATGCGTATTTTACGCTCTCATAATCGCCACACATTTTCAATGGGAGACAGGTCTGGACTACAGGCAGGCCAGTCTAGTACCCGCACTCTTTTTACTACGGAGCCATGCTGTTGTAACACGTGCAGAATGTGGCTTGGCATTGTCTTGCTGAAATAAGCAGGGCGTCCATGAAAAAAGACGTTGCTTGGATGGCAACATATGTTGCTCCAAAACCTGTATGTACCTTTCAGCATTAATGGTGCCTTCACATATGTGTAAGTTGCCCATGCCTTGGGCACTAATACACCCCCATACCATCACAGATGCTGGCTTTTGAACTTTGCGCCTGTAACAGTCCGGATGGTTCTTTTCCTCTTTGGTCCGGAGGACCACGGCGTCCACAGTTTCCAAAAACAATTTGAAATGTGGACTCGTCAGACCACAGAACACTTTTTCCACTTTGCATCAGTCCATCTTAGATGAGCTTGGGCCCAGCGGTCGTTCTGGGTGCTGTTGATAAATGGCTTTTGCTTTGCATTGTAGAGTTTTAACTTGCACTTGCAGATGTAGCGACGAACTGTAGTTACTGACAGTGGTTTTCTGAAGTGTTCCTGAGCCCATGTGGTGATGTCCTTTACACACTGATGTCGGTTTTTGATGCAGTACCGCCTGAGGATCGAAGGTCACGGGCATTCAATGTTGGTTTTCGGCCTTGTCGCTACGTGCAGTGATTTCTCCAGATTCTCTGAACCTTTTGGATATTATTACGGACCGTAGATGATGAAATCCCTAAATTTCTTGCAATAGCTCGTTGAGGAATGTTGTTTTAAACTGTTCGACAATCAGCTCAAATTTGTTCACTAAGTGGTGACCCTCGCCCCATCCTTGTTTGTGAATGACTGAGCATTTCAGGGAAGCTGCTTTTATACCCAATCATGGCACCCACCTGTTCCCAATTAGCCCGTTCACCTGTGGGATGTTCCAAATAAGTGTTTGATGAGCATTCCTCAACTCTCTCAGTCTTTTTTGCCACTTGTGCCAGGTTTTTGAAACATGTTGCAGGCATCAAATTCCAAATGAGCTAATATTTGCAAAAATTACAAAAGTTTACCTGTTCGAACATTAAGTAACTTGTCTTTGCAGTGTATTCAATTGAATATAGGTTGAAAAGGATTTGCAAATCATTGTATTCTGTTTTTATTTACGATTTACACAACGTGCCAACTTCACTGGTTTTGGGTTTTGTATTTGGTGCAACCACCTTTGGCAAGGATTACAGCATGGAGTCTTTTCCTGTAATTGTTGACAAGGTTGAGGCACACATTTGGGGGGATTTTTGACCATTCCTCTCAGCAGATCCTTTAAAGGGGACCTATTATGCTGATCCTTCTTTTAATACATATAAGTAATGTTATAATGTTGGATGTCTATACTCAACCTCTGTAAAGTTTCTAAACATAAGATACAGGGGTTTTGCCGTAATCCAAGAACGTGATTTTGTGAACGTGATTTCCTCTCTGAACAGCTCGTCCCGAGATCTTCACGAGATCTGGGCAAAACTTGACGTCAGGTTGTGCCGTCCAATGAATACAGACCTAGCCAGAGCCAATCACGGCGCTGGACCTGCCCACACCAGAAACTATTCTAGCAGGCACAAACAACCGCGAATCATACTATGCCTTAGTAGCATCTGCACTTTTGGAAATACAAAAGAAGAACCGCAGATCATTTGAGGTGCAGTTTTGTCAGTATCTCTCCCAAAGCTGCTCGTCAGTTTACTTTTGGACGCAAAGAAAAGCACCTATTTCTCTTCCAAAAGACGATGCCACCAGAAATCAGTGGGTAGCTTTTTTGTTTGCTGGCGGCAAACAGCCACGGTCAAAGGGAACGTTAGCTGTTTGTGCTCAGTATTTCACCAAAGACAGCTTTGTCAATAAAAGGATAATTCGACACTGGATAAGCGTTTCAGCTGCTTCTCAAACCTGGAGCACTTGCATCGATCAAGCGCTCGGAGCCACAAGCTGTAAGTAACGATATAACAGCAAATAATGTAAGTGAAGCTAACGTGTTACGGGTGGCTAGCAGGACCGCTAACGGTAGTTATCACTAACAACTGACCTCAAACGCAGGCTTTGTAAAATATCTGAAGAAAAAGCCTGTATCGGTCGCGACTGTCCGCGACTCACAGATGCGGAAGCAGTTGCTTTACTGCATAAGCCTACCTAACCTGATGGCCTGTTGAATGTGGCTGTAGCACTGCGGCTAAGGTAGCCAAGTTACTGTTGCTAATGTTTGTGTCCTAAATATGCAAGAGTAATATCAGCAGACATTCAACAGAAGGTGTGTGAACATAAACCTCATTTAGAGCCAACTTTTTGTACTTGTTTGTAATTTGGATGCTTGGTACAACTGTCCCCCCACCCCCCCACAGTAACAGAACTTACTGCCTGTAAAACCTGTATTGCAGGGGTTTGTCTCTGTGGTTGTGATGACCGCTCGGTTACCAGCTACTGCATGTTAGTTCGCGTGCTGTGCTACTTAAAAATGCTCCTGGTTCACTTGTATGCAGTAATTCTGATCGGTATGCTTGTGTTACTTCGGTAAGCATCAATGTGGTAGTTTCATCATAACGTTGCCTGATTGTAGCCACTACAGTTGAAGCTAACCGGAGAGGTGCTGTTTGTGTCTGCAGAGTTGGGCTGAAAAGGCTGCAGTTAGACCAGACGTAAGTTTTGCAGAGCTTGGGGTGCGTGTTTGGGTTTGTTCACTGCAGCTGTGAAGCGATCGTTTTAATTATCCATGACCGGGGTCAGCTGGATACTTCCCCAATATCTGGGCTAGCTCTCTGATGCTACCGCGGTGAAAGCAGTCGCGAAACGCACAGGCTGTAACGTGTTCGGTATAACAAACGATTTCTCTGCATTGCCGTGGCGTAATTTCATCCCTCTTTAGAAATTGCTCTGGCCAATAAAAAGCCGAAAAAGGCGAAGATTGAATATTAAATTCTTTCCTGTAAAAGTTATCGATTCGCTAGCTCCACATAAGCAACTGTTCACGCTAGCGGAACTTACGGTCTATAAAACCTGTATTATGTTCATAACATAACCAGAGCTCTCTCTAGCTGTCGCGTACTATCCATAACGCGCCCATTTTCGCAAGCAAACGCTGGTCATTCCGACGCAATAAGTAAACCATTACCATGGGCAATTTCTGAAAAGACTGTTTACCCTGCAGCTTTCACCCTCTGTCATATACCAGCGCAGAAGCTGTTTGTTACTCCACGCTAACGACACACCACAGTTATGCACACGGACCAGCAGGTCCTAGTAGTACACAACTAAGCAGTCTATAAGTTGTTGGTCCACTTTTTGCTGCTCCTCACTGTCCATGTTTCCTTCTTAACCCATTTAAACCGGGAAAGCATGTGCGCATTTTAAGAACGTGTCATTGCCGACACAGATATGCACGTAATTTTGAAAGTACCGTAATTACTGTAAGTTTTGCGCAATAGAAAAAAATTCCAACTGTTCCTGACCAAATACAGGTTACTATGGTAAACATGGCAGCATGATTCTCTGCTGGGATTTTTGCATTAGGCCTTAAAGGGTTAATTCAGACCCACCGGATTTCTACGGTCTCCGGTCTACACTTGGGTATGTCAACCCGTTCTACAAATGTGTCTTAATGGGGTGGATTCTAGCATTCTCTCAGTCCTAGCTATAGAGTAGAAACACCGGTGTACTCACCATAGTAGCCGTAGGTAGATAGCAAATTTGAGCTTGAGCTGCCAGACTTTCACGCTGCATCCTTCCACTTTCGCCACTGCGTTTATCAGAACAAGTTCATTTCATTAGATCTATACATGTGTACCGCGTTTGATTGCGGCACTTCCCCGCCGATTCCTTAGATCAGATAGCAGATGCGTCTCACGTTTCACACTAGGGAGGCGGACTCGGAAAACTGCGTTCTGCAGCCTCTTCCCCCCCAACTCCGCCCTCCACAGAGCTGGCCAATCAGAAGAAAGTGGGCACACGGGGGGCATATCAGAAGAGCCGCCCAAACGAGGCGTTTCATGCAGAGACTGCAATGGACTACAAATGGGGTTTTTTGAGGATGGCAGTATGAGCTAAATAAGGACCCTTTTTTGGACTTTGAACGATTTGGAGTACTCTAGGGAGTCAAATACCAAAATATAAACTTGGAAAAATAGCATAATAGGTCCCCTTTAAAGATCCTTCGCATTCTTGGGTTTGCATTTATCTACTGCCCTCTTCAACTCAGCCCACTGGTATTCAATTGGATTGAGGTTTGATAACTGAGATGGCCATTGCAGAACAATTGATTATGTTGTCACAGAACCATTTCTATGTGAATCTTGAGTTGTGCTTTAGGTCATTGTCTTGTTGGAAAGTCCACCTACAGCCACATCCCTGCTTTCTGGCAGAGGCAACCAGATTGTCAGCCAAAATATTGCGATACTTGGTTGAATTCATTATGCCATTAATCTTAACCAGTGCCCCAGGACCTCTTGAATTAAAACAGCCCCAAAACATGACTGATCGACTGAGATATTTCACCGTGGGTATGAGGTGCATCTCCTTGTATGCATCTCTGTTTCAATGCCAAACGTGCCGATGCTGTATCTGACAGAAATGTGTAATTTTGGTCTCATCTGACCAAAGCATGTTGTTCCAGTCATAATTCAAACGACATTTGGCAAACTCCAAGAGCTTGCTTCTGTGTCCTTGTCAGAAAAGGCCTTCTCCTGGCAACCCTTCCAAAGAGCCTGTGGTTGTGAAGGTGACGCCTGATGGTGCTTTTTGAAACCTGGTGACCCCAAGATAATACCAAGGCCTACAATTCCTTCACAGTGATTCTTGAGGATTTTGTTGCTTCTCTCACCATCCTCCTCAGTATCCTGGGGGACCAAATGCCATTGTGTCCTCTACTCTTGAGGTTTTCTACAGTTCTATATTTTTGGAATTTTTTAAATAATTGCCCTGACAGTGCTCAGTGGCATATTCTATAGTTTGTGAATCATCTTGTTGCCATTATCATCTCCGAGGGGAAAATGTTGATAGAAAGAGTATTGCACGCCCTTTCGGATGATACAAAATACAGCAATTTTTTAATAAAGTTTCAGATCAATACATGGCTACTTTAAATTCATTTTTTTCCCTGATCAGTCTGCTCTCATAATAAAAAAGTGAAAACCGAATTTGTGATTTTTTTTTTTTTTTTTATTTTTTTTTTTTTTTTTTGCAAATTTATTAAAAAGGAAAAACTGAAATATCACAAACATAAGTATCTAGACCCTTTACTCAGTACTTTGTTAAAGCACCTTTGGCAGCGATTACAGCCTCAAATGTTCTTGGATATGATGTAACAAGCGTTGCACACCTGGATGTAAGGATTTTCTGCCATTCTTCTCTGCTAGGGATTAATATTTTTCCCAAAAATGAGACATTTTCTATCCCGGGAAAGAAGCACATTTTCCTGGGAATCCCAGGAAATTAACTTGTTTTTAAGGTGTCATTTTTGCTACCGTTATATAACATAGGTCATAGTTCAGGCAGCACCATACTTTGAGACATTTGGGTCCCAAACATGACTGTTTTAATGTATTCTCTGGTGGTATCTATAATTATTGAGGCACAAAAACATAATTTCAACATTAATCAATATTATTACAATATAAACTGCGCAAGCTGCATACAGCTTGACATTGGCTGCAGATGAGAGGGTGAAAACACCTGTGATCTGTTGCTGTCTGACTGAACAGCCTCATGGAAATTATATTGGTTCAGGCAAGTAGTTTGGTGTTTTCAGTCATGGTTTTGAGCTCAGATAGATTCCATAATCTGCTCGCATTCAGACGTTGCGGGTGCGTCTGTGGGAGGCCGGCATGGTGCGTGCTGCGGTGTCAGACTGTCGGCTTGATAAAGTCAGCGATCACTCAAAGTTAAAAGGCAAAGTTATAAAACGCATCCACTCACTGGGTGTGAGGTTTCAGATGGATTCTTCCGGAGATTTTTCTTTAATCTGTGAGAGCCGTATTTCACCTAAGCCCGCTGCATCTCTGTCTAAAGCGTTTTGCATAAAGTATGAATCCAGTGTTCTTGTAGTTTTGAGCTTTCACCTGGAGTTTTGCCTGAGATTTTGAATGTTGCAGTGAGCCAACTGTCGAACCTCAGTCTAGCGCATTTGATCCCTCCCTCAGACAGTGCAGCGCGTCCTCATTATTTAATATTTTGAAGTAGGCTATTATGAAGTATTTCCACTCACAGCTGATGTCAGAAATCATGTTGTGTTAGTCTAATTCAGATTATAGAGCCACAAGTTACTTAACTAACTGCGTTAACTCTTTACTCCCTGGTAGCTATCTTAGACTGCTGCCCTAGCAGCCACTGACCCCTGGTGCCCTAAGACGATATGGCTACTAAAATACCACGACTGTAGTCGGGATTCGCCGGCAGAAGCGATGTGTTTATCACGCCTGTAGTCGGGACTCGCCTGCACAGCGACCTAAATTATCATGACTGTAGGCGGTATCAGGGAGTAAAGGGTTAACAGTCAGAAGTGTTTGAATTCAGGGCAACTTGTGATTGTTAATCAATTAATTAAAGCACTCTCTTTCCCTGCAGGCATACACACACACAGCTGTTCCGTCTGCGCACACACACAGCTGTTGAATATGTTTTAAGAAAGTAAAATAGGCCTACATATTTTCTAAATATACTTAGCTTCATTAAAAACGCACGGGTGACGTATGTACTGTATTTGCGGCAAATTGAAGAATCGATTGATTTTTATTGCTTTTCCAGTGAGGCACGAGAGGAAATAAAGAAAAGCGCGTGGTATTGTAATCCTGACGCACACCACGCCACGTGACGTGCACGCGCCAAGCACTTCAGTAATAACAAACATTGAGCTGTTCGTGATGCGTACCGTGACACTTGACTTTTTCTTTTTGGTGTGGGGTGAGGGTGAGCGCAAGTACCGTTTGACGCCGTCTACGTGAGCAAAACATGCGTGCACACGGCCCCTACAGAAAACCCAATTTTTGCCCATCAACAGGAGTAGGAACTCTTCACTTCTGACTCTGGGCACCTGCCTCTGTGTCATTTTTTGGCACTTTATTTCCTTGTTTCTGTCTGAGAATGGAAAACGGGGACTGTCGCTGACTGACCATGGTAAGGGCAGCCATGCGTAAATGGGCAAAAACTGGGTTTTCCGTAGGGCCCGTGTGCACGCATGTGTTGCTCACATAGACGGCGTCAAACAATACTTGCGCTCACCCTCAATCGTCTCGGACTCCTCATCTCATGATCAGTTTTGGTTGCTGTCCAGAATCTGTCACGTACAGGCTGTAACCAGATGTGGCGCTCTTGAGCCGCCATTGTCACTCGTGACTGCCCTAAGCGGGGTCAATCAGTGACAGTGCCTGTGTTCCATTCTCGGATAGACAGCCGACTGATTGTTGAACAGTGACAGTGCAAATGACGCACCACCTCTCGGCGGCTGAGATCTGCCCGCAACATGCCAAAGGCTCTTTTTCTCTCCCCTGTGTCACAAGCCGTTGCATTTTCTTGATGCAGTAGCATTTTTCGTTTTTTTTTGTTGGCTTTATGTAGGCTATTGACCACACCAAAAAGAACAAGTCAAGTGTCACTGTACACATCACGAAAAGCTCAATGTTTGTTATTACTGAAGTGCTTGGCGCATGCACGTGGTGCGCGTCAGGATTGCAATGCCTTGCGCTTTTCTTTATTTCCTCTCGTGCCTCACTGGAAAAGCAATAAAAATCAATCGATTCTTCAATTTGCCGCAAATACAGTACATACCTCATCCGTGCGTTTTTAATGGGGCTAAGTATATATTCCATTATCTTATAAATATTTTTTCAATGTTATTTTCCCGGTTTCCTGTTCTTCTGTTTCCCGGGAAACGGGAAATGGTTTGGAGGTCAAATCCCAGGAGTCCCATTTCCCGGGATTAAAATCTATTTTCTGCTGATCTTTTCAAGCTCATTCAAGTTGAATGGGGACCATTGGTGGACAGCCATATTCAGATCTGTCCAGAGATGTTCAGTTGAACAGGTTCTCATTCAGGAAAGCTCCGTACTTTGCTCCGTTCAGCTTTTATTAAACCCTGGCCAGTCCTCCAGTACCTGCTGCTGAAAAACACTCCCACAGCTTGGTCCTGCCACCACCTTGCTTCACTGTTGGGATGGTACTGGGAGTTTGGCTGGGCCGCCAGCTCTAGGAAGAGTCCTGGTTCCTCCAGACTTTGTCCATTTAAGAATGATCGAGGCAGCTGTGCTCTTTGGAGCCTTTAATGCAGCAGAAACTTTCTTGTAGCCTTTCCCAGATCTGTGCCTCGACACAATCTCGTCTCCTAGCTCTGCAGGCCGTTCCTTCAAACTCATGACTTGGTTTTTGGTCTGACATGCATTGAAAGCTGTCAGACCTTCTATTAACAGGTGTGTCTTTCCAAATCATGTTCATTTATTTGAATTTTGCACTGGTGGACTCCAATCAAGGTGTCGGAGCAGCCCAAAGATGATCAAGAGAAACGGAGGGCCCCTGATTTCAAGTTTCATAGCAAAGGGTCTGAAGACTTATGCCAGGTCTTTTCCTAATTAAATTTCTCAAATTCTCTTTTTGCTTTGTCATTATGGGATATTTAGTGTAGACTGATGAGGGAAAATTGAATTTTAATTATTTTAAGCATAAGGCTGCAACATAAATGTGAAAAATTGAAGGGTTCTCAGCATTTCATGAATGTACTGTATATTTATACACTTATTTTTTTTTCAAGAGAGCTGTTCCTGCTCTCTGTGTGTGGGGGCGAATTCTTAGCTTGTCCTCAGCCACTATTTGACAGAGAACAGGCTTATGTGAAATCCATGAGGATGACTATTGCTGCAGTTTCTAGTTTGGACCCAGTCAGTCACGTGTTAGCCTCTGTTTCATTGTGCCCAGTGCTTAAGTCTTAATTAAGCAGCTGCTCAGTATTTCTTGGGAGTTTGTACTTTCTTAATTGCAATCATGGAAAAAAAATTAAGCTGGCCTTGGGCATTTGCATTGTTCATTGGTAGTATAGTGTTGTCCTAAATTGCGATTCATTTATTTGCTTGTTACTTGTTTTTTCCCTTTTAAATTTGCCGTTAGTCACTGGACTGACTGAGGTCAAACAGGGCCACAACATTCCAATTTGAGACTGATGAAAATGTTTTTGAGAAGTGAATCACTGTGGTGAACAGGTATATGAGGTTATGTATTTTAGAAGTATATATTTATTCATGCACCTCCTAGCACACACCAATGCCTCGATACATAATTAATTCCTCACACCCCAGAGAGTTCAGCCCTATCATTCCTCATGATCCACATGTTCTGTTGCAGTAGAGACAGCGCAATCCTCTTCTTGAACCTTAGTCTTCATTTAATCATCTGTTGTGACATTTTGAGCTTGAAGAAACAAAATATTAATGTGGAAGCATATACAGACAAAATGTTTGCATGGGGAAGTTCGGGCTCTGACTGTGGTGTGGCTGCACCTTTCCGTCTAAACCGCCCCAGCATTGTTCAGGTCAGAGTCTCTGTCTGCTGCTGAACACCACCTCTGGGAGTTTTTGGTTTTCAGATGAGATAAATGTGAGTTTTTCAGCTCTTGAACGTTTGCCTTGTGACACATTGCCCATAACTGGGCATGCATCACCACGGTCTCGCGGGCATTCAGGCTTGTCCGTCTGCAAACCACATTGCTTTCTTTTTTTGCTCACTCTCTTCCCATCTATTGTATTCTTTCTCGCCCACTGTCAGTTATTCTCACAATATCTCTCTCCCCATCTCACTGCTCCATGTCCTTACCCCCCTTCTCTCTCACATCACTGACTTTCCTGTGTATATTTGGGGAGAATTGGTTGGAGGATATTTAAACTGAACCCCATGCCACATTGTTGGTGAATAGTGGTGCTTGTGAGGATACGGGTTTGATCCCCAGCTTGGGAGCCAGTTTAGACTCATGACATTGTTCCAAAGTTGAATTGTTTTGATTAATATCCAGCCATTCAAACTGCAATTTAGGCTTTGTGGGTCAATCTGGATTAGTGCGTCTGCTGAATTTCCTGACCCTGGGGCAAAGACTTCAAAATAGCTCAGCTAATTTTTGAGCTAGGCTGATATCTGTGTGCATGCGTGCGTGCGTGCGTGTGTGCGTGCGTCAGTTTGAGCGTGTGGAAATGGGGACTCATCCTGCATTGCTGCCAATCGATCAGTCACTGAGTTAGGCTGGAAACTATTGGTATCTTGGAAAGTGATGCATTATGAAGCTCTTTATCTTCTCTGATGGACATGAGAAAATGAGGACACTGCACACCTTAAAAGCGCTTGCAGATCTGCCAAAACTTAGCCTGCTTGGCTCAGTTTAGGGAGTGTTGTATCTCCCCGACGACGATAGTCGGGAGATACTATGGTTTAGTTCCAGGGCAGCCGCAGAGATTTTGTGTTCCGGGCTCTGGAAGCCACAATTATTACAGGAATGTTTTCAAATTTTACACAGGCAAAGATATATATATGACAATGCTCAAGACTGATTTTTGTCAATTTTGAACGTCCATTATGGCTGCCGGCGGCCATTTTGTTCGAAGTTTGGGGATCGGTGAGATACATGACTCGGTCCCTGTGGCGACCGAGTTATCTAGTTCAGAAGAAGGCTTGGCTCCGTTTCCATTGTTATGACACAGCAGCTATATTTCATTATATTTTTCACAGTATTACTGAAATGAGACTTAAGTTTCTCCAGATTGTGCTGGAGAAGACATCCGTTATGATGTAAACTGGGTGGAGAATAAAGAATATATGAGTGTGTGACTGGGTATTTTCAGTGTGTGCAGTGTCCCGCTGTTTGACTGGGGTGACTTCTGCTGATGAATTTTCAGTGTGCAGGTAGTGACCACTAATTTCCATGCTACATTTGATCCCTCAGTTTATAAGGCTATAAATGCAATGAGTAACAACTGTGTTTGTTAGCAGCATGTATATACACTCCTGTAGTTTTTGTGAGTGCGCCTGAGAGCGTTTTTGCTTGTTTGTTCTTTGTATGTGTTTGTGTGTGTGTGTGTGTGTGTGCCTAAGAACGGTTGAGAATAGGAACATGCATGTCCATGCAGATCTGTCTTTTTTGTGCATGAACTTGAGTTAAATTACCCCTATTATGTGACTTTTCACTGATCAGTCTTGTATTCTTGAACTCCACGAAAAAAGGTTTAAATGCGTCATTGTTTAAAAAACGTTGAGTTTTCTCATGCTTGCCAATTCTGCGGTACCTGTCTGTGAAACACTCCATTGCAAGTCCTGCCCTTGCCCTCCCGAAAACCCCAGTGTGCTATGATTGGTCAACTTGATCGCTCACTTGTGATTGGTCCACCATTCGTGCCTCTTGTCACACCCCTTACCATAAATGGGTTACCGCTTTAGAAACAAATAATTAGGGCTTTTGAGCGAAACCCACTTGATTCAAGGGCGTGCCAAACTATGTGCTTGGCGTGAAAATTCAAATGGTGACATCACCAATTGATGAAAAAAATGGCTAGAAGCCATTTGGGCGTTTCAGGCAGCTCTGTGCAGTGTGTTTTGTGGCTGAGAGCGCTTCTTCTGGAGGTGACTTCGAGTTGTTTTCCGACACAGACCTTTTAAATACGCATGAAAACGATATGATTCATGCTACGACATTAAAATAATGAAAAACCTGTTATGGGGCACTTTAACTCTGCACTCTCATGAAGTCTCCTGCACCATCAGGTATTTTTCCTTGGAGGCAGAGATTAGCAATGGGGGTGCAAATGGGCTTAGATAAATGAGCCAGATAAATCATGACCGGTTACAAAAAAAGATAATAGAGCATTGTTGAGTAGTCCTTTATTTTTTTCTACATTTTATCCCAGTAGGTTCCTTGTGTTATGTAGGCTTATTCATGTTAAGAAGTTATCATGCTTGTTACTTTATGAGTTTTATTAATGGACACATCGGAGTTAGCTTAGCAATACCCATTATCCATTGCGCGTGACGTCACACATTTTCGGCTGGGGATTATAAACTCTGCCGTATCTCATATAGATTTGCATTGACAACCACCTACACAACGTTCATTCCTACCATTTATACGCGATATTTGCACACTTTTGTCACAAGTTGCAGAGCAACGACAACCTGGAAAGTACGCGATTTGGTGGTGTTTGTTTTATAAAGTTTTAGGGAGTTTAAAAGGTTGAATTACATGATGAATCAAGAGGCTGCATGCATTCACTTTCATTTTGTAATACGACTCTTGGGCTGCGAACTATACAGCGAGATGTGAATTTAAATTTTGCACATGTAAACAGTTGGGCTTGCGTTAAAAAGAAATTGTCACGACTTGGCAGAAAAAATGGAAAATAACCACTTCTAAAAGCAAAAAAGTTTGAGTTTTTCTTTCCTTTTATTTTAAATTGTCCATGCTGGCAGTACATATGCAAATTCATAGCAGTAAAGCTTATCTTTTCTCTCTTAATTACAACCCCAATTCCAAAATAGTTGGGACGAAGTGTGAATTGTGAACAAAATCGAAATGCAATGACTTTCAGATCACATTAGCCAATATGTTATTTACAATAGAACATAGATGACATTGCAAATGTTGAAACACAGACATTTTATGTTTTTCATCCACAAAATGAGCTTATTTCAAATTTTCTGGCAGCAACAAGTCTCAAAAAAGTTAGTACACAGGCAAAAAAGGGCTTAAAAAGCAATTAATATATAACAGAATCAGCTGAAAGAACATTTAGCAAGTAATAAAGTTAACTGACATCAGGTGTGTAACATGATTGGCTATAAAAGGGATGTCTTAGAGAGGCTGAGTCTCTTTGAAGTAAAGATGGCCAGAGGCTCTCCAACCTGTGAAGGCTTATGTAAAAAAATTGTGGAATACTTTAAAAACAATGTTCCTCAACGTCAAATTGCAAAGGCTTTGAAGGTCTCATCATCAACAGTGCATAACATCATCAAAAGATTCAGAGAAACTGGAAAAATCTCTGTGTGTTAGGGACAAGGCTGAAGACCTTTACTTGATGCCTGTGATCTTCGGGCCCTCAGACACCACTTCATCACTCACCGGCATGAATCTGTCATTGACATTACTAAATGGGCCCAGGAATACTTCATGAAACCACTGTCTGTAAACACAGTCCTCCGTGCAATCCACAGATGCCACCTAAAACTCTATCATGCAAAAAGGAAGCCATTGTTGAGCATGATCCAAAAGCGGCGCCGTGTTCTGTAGGCCAATGCTCTTTTTAAATGGACTGTAGCGAAGTGGCGAAGTGTCCTGTGGTCAGACAAGTCCAAATTTGACATTCTTGTTGGAAATCATGGGCGTGGTGTCCTCCAGGCTAAAGAGGAGAAAGACCACCCCTCCTGTTATCAGCGTTCAGTTCAAAAGCCAGCATCTCTGATGGTATGGGGATGCATTAGTGCGTATGGTGTGGGACACTTGCATGTTTTAAAAAGCACCATGAATGCTGAAAGGTATATAAAGGTTTTAGAGCAGCAAATGCTCCCCTCCAGACGACATCTATTCCAGGGAAGGACTTGTGTATTTCAGCAGGACAATGCAAAACCACATACTGCAGCTATTACAACAGCATGGCTTTGTAGTAGAAGAGTCCGTGTGCTGAACTGGCCTGCTTGCCGTCCTGATCTTTCACGGATTGAGAACATTTGGCGCATAATTAAATGAAAAGCCCGTCAAAGGAGACCTCAAACTCTCCAGCAGCTGGAAGCCTGTATTACACAAGAGTGGGATCAAATTCCAATGGCTAAACTCAAGAAACTTGTCTCTCAATGCCCAGATGCCTCCAATCTGTATTATAAAGAAGAGGAAATGCAGTTTCATCATTTGCTGTGTTATCTCTGTTCTATTGTGAATAAAATACTGGCTGGTGTTATTTTAAAGTCATTGCGCTTTTGATTTTATCCATAATTTACACTTTGGCCCAACTGGGGTTGTATGAAACAAACTACATGGTGTGCTGTCAAGGGCTGCAAATGTCACATACTATCTTAAGTGGAAAAGGAAGACCTGCCTAAAACATTCTGGCCTGTTCGGTCAAGGCGAATGCGATTTCCCTCCACCATTCCGAATGTTACGCTTCCTGGATAACAACGAGTTAAGACGAGACTGGGTAAAGGCAGTCAACAGGGTTGATGTCAGAACTGGTATGTGTTCGGATTTTTAGCTCGATCCAAGCTTGATTCATAGAGATAGTGGTTTCCTTTGGGCTATTAAAATTAACTCTTCTTTGCTTTTCGAAGTGGTTATTTTCCATTTTTCTGTCTACAGTCATGACAGTTTATTTTTAGCATAAACCCCACTGGCTTGCATAGACTATAATTTTCATTTCCAACCCGCTGTATGGTTCGCAACCCATAGTCGTGCTATAAAATGAAAGTGAATGTATGCAGCCTCTTCATTCATCACGTAACTCAACCTTTTTAAAACTTCATAAAACCAACCCCAAAATCGCGTGCTTTACATGTCCGTTGTTGCTCTGCAACTTCTGACAAAAATGTGCAAATATTGTGTATAAATGGTAGGAATGAACGTTGTGTAGGTGGTTGTCAATGGAAATATATATGAGGTACGGCAGAGTTTATAACCCCAGCCGAAAATGCGTGACGTCACGCGCAATGGATAATGGGTATTAAAGCTAACTCCGATGTGATCCATTGGGTAATGACCAAGAGACCACTGATTGGTATGCTGAAATCATACAAACAATACATGTGATATTCTTAGGATGACGTTGATGCAAGCCATGAATTAATCCAAAACTTTCTCTGAATTAGCTGACAAATATTTGCAGTTTCATGAACTACAGGATGTCTTCACCCCAAAAAAAAAAAAAAGAAAATCCTTTGAAAAAATCCTTAATTTGAATGAAGGAATTAATCACATTAAATGAGTTGGTCTTGTTTTTATTAAATCAACTTCAATGAAAATAATCTGTTAATTTTGCAACATTAATACATGCAGGCAGATAATTGCGCCCTTAGGTTTATAGCAACATTATGCTTTGACAGAAATGGCAATAAAATGCATCCGAAGATTTCAGATGAAAGTGTTTGCATTCTTTTTACTCAGAATTTGAACAGTCCACTGCGGAATTTCCGTATCACCGACACTCACTTGTTGTGCAAAAAGAATGTGGGCTTGGTGTTGTTGCCAATGCAATCCATTCCTGGGGATGCAACTAAATGTTTTGAAATGTGCACACAATGTTTTATACAAATGTGGCGTGGATGAATCGTGAAGTAAATTGTGCAATATATTTGGCTGTCATGCTTGTCTCCTCATAATCTTTGGCTAGTTATTCATTGATTAAAGCTAAAAGCTCATTTGTTAACCAGGTGAGTTGACGTTATCCAAATTAAAATTGGCCAAGCATAAAAAATTCAGAAAACTTGTAATTCTCAAATGAAGTTCCAAATTTGTTCTAGAATGATGGTACACTATGGACTGAAGCAGAATATTTTGTTTGATAAAAACATGTTATGAATTTTGGAATTAACTACAACTTTTTTCAATAAATTCTTACTTTTGTAATTTGGACTTGACAATGCTCTGGAGACATTGGAAGTGTTTGGATGACAAGAGTTGGAAACAATCCTCCAAAGCCACCACTGGAATCTAATTCTACATAAGTATACTGCTGATAATATTAACATGGCCTTATCTATGTCTACAACTGTGCAGAAATACAGGGTTTAACTAGACGAATAAATGCGCAAAAAAAAAAGGTCGTGCAGCATTTGAATGTTGATTTTGAATTTGTCAATGTTGAGAATAAAGTTTCAAACTTTTTATGCCTCATATTAAAATAGATTTATAAATGGCACAATAAACAAAAGCCTAAGGCTGCCCGCGTTGATTCCTGTGCACAACTTTTGTAGATGGGACTGCATGAAAAAAAGAAAAACCCAACAAAGTTGATACTCAGGTAAATTTTTTAAGCAATGGGACGAGTTATCCGCTAGAGAAAATGTTGAAGTTCCGCACCCCTAATGAGCTACGTCGTTCTCCACTGGAATAACTCCCATTGCTTGCCTGCCTCAAATAATTCATGCTGTTCTTATTGCTCCCCCTCTGATGCCAGTGAAAGGTTACGTCAACACAGGGAACCGCCACTCAAACTAGGACTGTGAATAATTACCCAGGTTTGCAAGGTGCATCTCCAAACGAGCTCTCAGCTGTGAAGAGCAGGTCGTGCTGATTAGAGCCGCAAGGGAGGGGGTCGGATCAAGCAAAGGCCCCCCTCCGAGGAGAGCCCTGCCAGGAGATCCATATTCATATAACAACTAATAATTTCCTGCAAATGCATGCCTCCTGGCGCTAATCAAAAATCACAGTGCTGGGGCCCTTTGGGGGGCTGGAGGAAGTGCGTTCTCTTTTCGGTAACATGATGAGTATCCTGACATCCCGGTGCTAAAATGTGCCTTATATGCGTGCCCGCAGAGTAAGCTTCTCATGTGTGAAAGATGGCATTTTCTGTTTGCCGTTTTCTGGGCTACGAATCAACATCCATAACCAAAGTTCCCACTGGGCTTTATGTACTGTAGTTCAGCTGTTGTCATTCAAGCACCAAAATGGACCGCACTGTTGTTCTGCTTAAATGGTGTGCAAGACTCACCATGATGTGGCTTTGCTTGTCTCAAACTGGTGGTAAGACTTATGGGCTGCAGCTCTGCTGGTCTCATGCTGCCTCGATGACTCGCTGGACTAGAGCTCTGCTGGTTTTACTCTTACGGAAAAACTCATTGGGCTAGATGTCTGCTGGTCTCAGGCTGATGGTAAGACTCATTGGACTATTGCTCTGCTAGTCTCCTGACTTGCTGGATGACTCATTGGATTATCAGCCTGCTGGTCTCTAACTGGCAGCAGGACTCAGACTGCTGGTCCTTTTGTGGGCGTATGACTTCTTGGTCTGTTGTATTCCAGCCTCAGGCATAGACTTATTACAGAAAGTCGCACAATTATATCTCATAATCTGCATAGAATGTCAGACCCAGTGGTTAAATTTTGTTTATGTGTGCTGTTGTCTTTGTAACACCAGGAAGCTTCTCATTGGGCAATGAGACGCTGTGAGTGCAGGAATGGGTGGAGCCACCATGAGCAGTAGTACTGAGCAGGAGTGAGTGAGCAGTTTCCTGCAGCTCCCTCCAGTTATTAGCTCGCTCCTTGTCCTCTCTGGTGATTGTGTGCCATTGTTTCCATGGTTATCAGCTCAGCAATTAAGCCCAGCCTGTATTTCCGTCAGATCAAATGGGCCTTTGTTGCTGGCCAACGATTTAACGATTTAAACTGGCAGGTTTTAATTCGCTAGCCTATAAATTTTTAGGGGATCATGAGAATGGAGCATAGCCCTGGTGAGATTCTCCCGGCGGGATGTGAGAACAGTCAATCCCTGCAAGTCTGAGCACATTGTTTTGGAGCACTTTAAAACTGTCATTGTATAATACTTGTTATATGGTCCATAATTTCAGTAATAAATAAACAGTACGTGATCCGTCTATCACTTTGTACTTCCCCCATACCGCATTTCTTCATTATTGACCCATGTATGTCTGCTTTGCATTAAATGTCCCTCAGCTATTGCTGTCTACAAAACAAATACCCTCAGCACAAGACGGCCCTAACTGGGGAAGGGTGGATGTTGAAAGAGTGTAGAAGCATTGGGAGGAAGAATGCTGGCAGAGTAAAGCGCTGAATACCCAGCTGGTGGCCCAGTGCCCCTGCAGAGATTAAAGAGCCGCCGAGGGGTAGGTGATGACATTGAAAAAGTGCAGAAAGGCTGTGGAGGTTTTTGTATGCTTGGTCCTGCTCTCTAAGACTGTGTTGCTGATGAACGACTCTGCATGGCAGCAATGAATTTTTTGCAGAATCACCCCCGCAACCTTAACTGAGACCTGTACTCTGGTTCATGATCGGTCTGATTCCCAAAACTCAATGCCTGGATTTCGAGTGTAATTCAACTGCATGAAGAGTAACAAGTTGTTCATTTGGCGAAAGTAGACATTTTTATCCCTCAGCCGACGAAAGTCGTAGAGGGGTATTGTCGTGGCGAGCAGCGTCCGTCTGTCCGTTAACTTCTCGTTTCCAGACAATAGCTGAAAAACGCCTTGGCCAAATGCTCTCATTTTCTGATGGCATGTTGGGGGTGGTTAGAGGAAGCTCTCTGTCGATTTCTGTCCTGCTGCAATAATCAGTATGGCCGCCACGGCAGGGCAAGCGCAAGGCTCAGGGGTCCTGCTCGCGACAGCACGCTATTTTTATTATCTTTTGCGATGCCTGCAGGATGGCCAACAGGGCAAGCATGCAGTTGGCTAAAATCCACTTGAGTGGATATTTAAGTATACATAAAGCGCAAATAAAAATGTGCTTTCTGTAGTCTTGATTGATCCATAATTCTGCTGGAGTGAAAGCTGCAGTTTGTGAGGGTCCTATGGCCTGGGTTAGACATGGCTGCCTCCTACCTGGGCAGTGAGCGTGGCCAGGTTACCAGCTGTCAGGGTGAGTTCTGACAGCCTGTTGGCTACTGTAGGCTGTGTGGCTTGGAGTGTTCGGTTATTTCGCAGAGGGGATTGCGGAGCCTGCTGGGTAAACTGGCTGAACCTTTTACCATTCCAATCGTGGAACATGGCCTTATGTTTAAAGAGCTGTTGAAGGATTTACTCAGCGCTGTTATCTTGCTACCTCTGCAGTCTTGCTATGTGAAACGCCTCCCAATCACACACTCAGGAGTTGGTGTACAATGGACTGTTTTGTGCTGTGGAAGGTAGACCCCAATAAAGAATTTTTCCCAGCTGTATCAGAGAGCAAGCGCTGGTTCACAAAATTAGTCAAGCAATGAATAAATCAATTATGTGTGTTAATAGAGTTTCGTTAGTGGGTGCAGCTCAATTAACAGCAAATTATAAACCATGAAGCGGCTCCCCGAGGGGTCCACAGGTGAAGTTTCTTTCTGCTGGCATTCATGAGGGTCTGTGCGTGCGCACACATGTATTTGTGTGTGTACGTCTGTGGTGTGGAACACGCATTAGGAATGCATAAAAACATTTTCTCAGACAAAAAAAAAAAAATCAATCAGAAAATCTGTTTTTTCCTGGCAATAAAAACATCCTCATTAACAACAGCACAAATATGTCTGAATCACATTGATTTATGCGCCCCACAGCTTTGTATGTTGCAGGTTTTGTTTTTATGTCTGCTCTGCGAATTGTGCTGGAGAGGATCGCATCGGGAAAATGCTGGGGAGCCTTTGGCTTAATTGCCCATGGCTGCAGTTTTGGCCGCAGCTGTGGTGCAGCATGGAGCTGCGTGGAGAATTACTCCAGCTGTGAAACTCGGCCTGCGTATCCCTCGAGGGGTCAGCGCAGGGGTGTAACATGGCATCCGTGCTGCTCTCCTCAGTTCTTTTTTTTTCTCATAGTGATTTTTCCTGGGGCTCATGGAGTGGCCTTGGCGTGGGGGTTGGGGAGGGAGTGTTTGTCACGTGATACGTGGAATTTCTGTGTCCTGTGTAGTGTGGTGAACACCATGCGCTAATTTCATTTATAAAGGAGGGTGCTTCCATGTTTCTGGTTTTTTTTCGCATTGGCTGGGCTTTCGCCATCCCTGGTGATGCGGATTGCATAAGTTGAGGCGGTTTGGGTGGGGATTTGATTGTATCTGCCCGACGATGATAGTCGGGACATACTATGGTTTAGTTCCGGGGCCGCCGCCGCAGAGATTTTCTGTTCCAGGCTCCGGAGGCTTCAAAGTTTATAGGATTTTTCTCTAAATTTGCATAGTCAAAGATGTTTATTTGGCAATGCTCAAGATCAATTCTTGGCAATTTCTGGCGTCCTTTGTCGAAAAAATTTTTTTTGCAGAATTTGTTTTCTGCTCATTTTGAGCCACATTTACATATATACGTGTACAAGGATGCATATTAATGTCAGAGCAAGAGTGAAAACGGTAACATTGCGGCTGTAAAAAATTTGCAAGTGATCTCTCTTGGGGATCAGGGAGATGCAGGACTCGGTCCCTGTGGCGACCGAGTTATCTGGTTGACCAACTGGAGCATCTTTTGCTTTACAGTCTGTTCTTTTTCTCCATCAGCTGATTTCCAGCTCCCTCCCTCCATTCCTCTATCCTCATCTTTCACCTGCTCTTTATCTCCACTGCCCCTGGCACTTTTCCCACATTTAATTTGGTTGGGGGGAGGCTGTGCTCCTGGGCGATGGGAGTGTGTGTGTTTGGTCATCTGTGTGTCTCTCCCGTGTCACATTATGCCTATGCGCCAGCAGGCCTGCTCCAAAACCTGGAGCCCGTTCTCCCTGTAGTCCCGCGGGCCGGCCCTCATCTCTCTGACACACTGCTTGCTGCCTCCTGTCGCTCCGTCAGCGTGGCAAACTGTTAAACAAATAATAAACAAGGTGTGCATTTTAACCCGAGGCCAAAGTATGGCCATCAGGTATTGCGAAGACCATCGTCGTCTGTCTGTCCATCTGTGTAGACAATAACTTCCTATTAATCTCAGAGTAATGAAATTCACAGGGCTTGTTCTCGGGCATATAGCTTGGAAAAGTTTGAAGATGGGTAACCTTGACCTACTTAAAGTGGTCAAAAGGTCACATTCTTTGTAAACACTGTTTCCTTGATTACATCCACTATTTTTGTTGTAGCCGCGTAGAATTTACAGCGTGTATGTTCTGGATAATCAGTTTGCAGAACATTAAAGGTGGATGACCTTGACCTGGTTGACCTGGTTAAATGGGGTCAAAGGTCACATTGTTTCTGAACAGTCTTACTTTCATTACGCCTTTGTACTACCATGACATTTTTTGGTGTAGCTACGTCAAATTCATAAGGTGTACTCACTGGATAATCAAGTTGGAGGACATGGAAGCTACATGGCCTTCACCTATTTTAAATACCTTCTAATAATTTCATGTAGCAACATTATCAACCAAACTGTTCAGTCACCTTCAACATAAAATTGAATTTTGATGACTGCGCATCATGTCAGACTTCATATTCTGAATGCCAAACGATGTAAAGTCCCAGCTGTTCTGTTCCACACTTTCCATATAACCTGCCAGGTCCTAGATGGAATTGGACAATTACCTCTGTCTTCCTTTTCACTCTTGAAACTTCTCTCAAGCCCAAAAGTATTAAACACATTGTGTTACATAGGCATACATTAAAAAACCCTTTATATGTTCTCATTCCTTGTCTTATGCCCATACGGCCGAGGGTACTTTAGCATTACGTTCTATGTAATGTGGGAGTGAGGCTGTTTGTGTTCATTTAATTGGCTTGCCTGGAAATTTATCAGGGAAAAAATTTTCGATAGCTATGCCCATACAAATGTTCCAGTACCTGAACACCCCCCCCAAACACCCCAAAATTAAAAAAAAAAAAAAAAAAAAAAATGTGCTTCCCACAGTAATGAATCACTAACCTTATCCTGCATTTGTGAACGGGAGAGCTTGTAACAGCATTGGCGTACGATCGTGCAGGTGTGGGGGGATTGGTCTGCTCTGCGTTCACATTGCCGTACATTAACTGCATCCCTTTTCTGATTGTCAGATCATGTCAAGCGGAAGGTGCGACGACGGCCATCCTGGGGTCGGGGCATAATACGCAAGAAGAAGAGCTACCTGAAAAAGGAAGATAGGGAGGGGGACGAGCAGGATGAGGGGGCGGGGCCTGAGGACGCCGCCGCCCCCAGTGACACGGGACTGACTCAGGACGAGGACTCTTCGTGCGACGCCATGGACCCAGCCCCCACCCAGAATGGACCTGCTCCCAATGGCCACACTCTCTCCACTGAGGAGGAGAGCTCCAATGAGCCTCCGGGCCCTCGAGTGGTCCCCGCCCCCTCTTCTCCCCAACAGGAGGCCCCGACGCCTAAGCCCCAGCCGCAGGACTGCATGAATGGAGATGAGTCTCTGGACAGCCTGGACAGTGAGGCTAATCGAAAGGGGGACGGAGGGGAGGAGGAGGTGACGAGTCCCGCCCTCATCACACCCACCACCCAGGAGGGCGGAGCCACACAGAAGGGCGATGGGGAGGAGCAGTCGGGAGAGGCCAGCGAAGGGGACCCTGATAAAGACGGTAACCCCTCTAATGATATCAGCCCTTCCAGATTTGCACTCATTCTTAATTCTCCGCTTTTCATAAGTCTGGTGCTCATGAAAGATGCATCATCTGCAGCATTTAGCACTGCTTTTCTTTTTGGCCAGTGGTGCTGGCGACAGGCCACATTTCACACTAGACTGAGGGACCCATTCGCGCCATATAAGTGTGCCTCGTTGAAGTTGCATTGGAGGTTAATTGGACCTATAGCTGAGCAAAATGGCAATTTTGGTTAAAAATTTTAGTTTTGAGTTCAGAACATGAAGTGGTCCATCAAATAGTTTGTAACATGGAGTAAGTTCGAGCAAAACATTCGAGCCATGGTTTGAGTCTTCAAGGCTGGAACAGCTAGGATGTGGTTTATTTCAATTCAGTTGAGAGAATGCAGCCTTTTAATATCAGATGTCATGCAATGGTTTGAATGATATAGTTTACTGTTGAATTCAATCAAAAACTGATTTTTTTTTTTTAACTGTAGAAAGTTTATACTGTTTGAAATTGGCTAAAAAGATTGTTTTTTCTATCAATAGATAATTACCGGGTTATAGTTCATCTTCAAGTTGAAGTAGAACTGTGCTTTACGCAGATAAGCCTGAGCAAGCATTAGAGAGGCATGGTTTGAGGTTGAAAGGAATTGCTGAATTCATTGAAGGATGAATTTATGCGTGATTCAGTGGTAGGGAATTGCGTGTTTTTAATATCGGATGACAATAATTGATTGTAGAATGATATAGTATCAATACCATGTTGAATTTTTGCTTCATGAAATGATTTTTTTTTTGTGTCTTAATTGAGATACCTTTGGCCCCCAATAGCTGAACTGTTTGAAACAAAAGATTTTTTTCTCAATAAAATCAAATTTAATAACTTCAGGGTTCCCACATGTCCTGCCAAAACCTGGAAAATGATTGAACAATTTTAAGTCATGGAAAACACATGGAAAATGAGAAAAAAAAGTAATTTCCTGGAAAAGAGCTAGTTGTCCTGGAAAATTGTTTTTCCTCCAACAGGTCTCTCTGCCTTGTGGATGAATGCAAAAGGGTTAAACATTTTATATATAAGAATATGTCTGTTTTCAGCTGCCTTTAATGGGCAACATTGAGCTAACATGATTGGCTTCTCTGCTTCATCTCTGAGTTCAGGCAAGATGGGAGGCTCTTAACCCGTGAAGGCTACCAACCAATCAAATTGCATATTCCCTTAGAGCAGTTCTGCCGCCCAGTGTGTTTCCATATGACTTTGTTGCTAGATTTACCGACTTTGCAGACCAAAGTAAGGATTTATTTTCCCCAAAACGCCAAAACTATCACTTTCAGTTCAAGAAACTTGAAAAATCGTTGTATATCGACAAGGTGAAGGTTTCTCCCTGCTCTGTCTCCTCTGTTGAGTGACAGAGGAGCAGCGGAGATGATTCTGTCATGGACATTACCGTCCCAGTTTACTGTGTGCCACTGAGATGAAATACATCTCTGGTTTCTGCAGATGCCACCTAAAAACGACCATGCAAAAAAAAAACCCAGATAGCATGATCCAGACAGGTAGTCTTACTGGGCCAAGGCTCATTTAAAATGGACTTTCATAAAGTGCTCCATTGTCCTGTGGTCAGACGAGTCCAAACAGAAAATATGTTGAATGAGACGCCGTCAGGTTCCTCCGGCTCATTAGGAGAATTCCAGCTCTATTAAAATACTGTGTATGTTCACAGAGCCAGCATCAGATGGTCCGAGGATTCATGCAGTTTTTAGCTACACTACTTTGTTTTAAAAAGCAATGGATGCTGAAAGGTATATAAAGGTTTTAGAGTAACATATGCTCCCCTCCAGATGACATCTATTCCAGGGAAGGCCTTGTGTATTTTAGCAGGAAATGCAAAACCACATACTGCAGCTATTACAACAGCATGGCTTTGTAGTAGAAGAGTCCGTGTGCTGAACTGGCCTGCCTGCAGTCCTGATCTTTCACCGATTGAGAACATTTGGCGCATAATTAAACGAAAAGTCTGTCAAAGGAGACCCAAAACTTTCCAGCAGCTGGAAGCCTGTATTAAACAACAGTGGGATCAAATTCCACTGGCTGAACTCAAGAAACTTGTCTCTTCAATGCCCAGACACCTCCACTCTGTGTTAAAAAGAAGAGGGGATGCTACACCATGGTAAACAGGCCCCTGTTCCAACTATTTTGAGACCTATAGCAGCCATCAAATTTGAAATGAGCCCATTTTGTGGATAAAATTGTGAAATTTCTCAGTTTCAACATTTGCTATGTTATCTCTGTTTTATTGTGAATAAAATGCTGGCTGGTGTGATTTGAAAGTCATTGTGTTTTGATTTTATTCACAATTTACGCTTTGTCCCAACTATTTTGGAATTGAGGTTGTATATCTTTAAAAGATTCAGACACCCCCCCCCTTAAAGGAATGAGTGGAGATGGAGGGGCCAGTCTACCCCACACCACTATGGATGCATTTTGCTCTGCCTTTCCTCTGAAGCGTTAGCTGCAGTTGGCCTGTAGCCATGAGCTGTGTGTGATTTACAACTGTGTGCGCAGAATTACAAAGGACTGGAGACAGGCTTTATCAGGGGCACGCGTCCTGTCCCATCTATATCAGTGCTGTAAGCGGCATTGAGCATTTGCGGATTTTCACTGTTTTGTCTGGAGGCTGCGGTGGTTATCATTTGATTACTGCTGATGAGTAACTGTGTTACTATCTAATAATTTCCCACCGTATAGGAGCCTGAATTAGATTTTTTTGGAAAGGAAACAAAAACTGAAAAATGAAAGAAACAAAATTAAAATTGCCTAATTAAAATGATTTAAACCTTGGAAAATGGTGAGAAAATCTTTCTCATTCGGACTCAAACTATAAGGGTACATTTTAATGACACAGTGCGCTTCACAATGAATTGAGCTAGACTTCTTTTCAACTGTATGAGTCGCCAAAATCTTAGTCCAATTATTGTACGCTTTAAAAAGAAAAAACTAATATGTAGAATTTAACTCAGCTGCAAGTGAATTATTTCGAATTCATTAACACAGCGGTGATTGTAGGCGTGATCTGCTGTGGAATGTGACATGCAGTAACAAGATGACATTGCAATGCCAGCCATACTGATTGCAAATTATGCAGTGTGTGAGCTTTTATTAAAGGAAGCAAAAAAGTACTAGCTATCTCCATGGCAAATTTTAGGTTATTTGGCCTGACCATAATGGCACAGGAGTCAAAAATATACATTGTTTGGCTATTATTACTCAAAAAAAAGCTTATTTAAATCATTTCTAAGGCCAGCATCCAAAAAATGAAAAAATTGTCTGGGCGTATGTTGCTAGTCTACCCCTGTTCCAAATTTCAGGTCATTTGGCCTTAAAATGAAAGCGTGGCGCCCATTGTCTCAAAAAGCCAGGAGAAGAACAAGAAACAGAGCTAAAACAGTATATTTCTCTCCCCCTATAGGAGAGTGAAATATAATTAACTCAAACACAATTATTTCTTTGAACCATTTATTCTGTTTTATTATGGGGGAGAGGGGAGACTTATTGTTTTAGGCTCGGTTCGCGTTCGCGTTCCCACTTAGTTTCCAGAGCGTAACTCCAAAACCATTTGCATGATCTGAACAAAACTTTGCATACTTACTACTCAGGTCCTGAAGTGGTACCTTTTGGTATGTGCCTGTCTGTCCATCCGTCTGTCTGTCCTTCCGGATGTAATCAATTGTTTGGGGAGGGGGGGAGGGCTGGGTTTTGCAGGGAAGGTGGCCACTGACCAGGGGGAGACTTACGTTTTTAGCTTACCGGCCCTATGGACCGATAAGCTATTGTCGTGGTGTGGAGTCTGTCGTCCGGAACATTTTTGATCTTTTTTTTGGCCTGATGAATTTTCATTTAAATTTGCCATAAGATACTACTAGACCATATCTCCAGACTTTTTTTTTTTTTTTTTTGATTGAATCATTTTTGTCCGTTTTATGGGCCCTTGAAATTTTGGCCCCAATGTTGAAAGATAGAACTGAGAAATTTTAAGAAATAATTTCTCAAAAACTGCGTGATGAATTTTTTTCTAAATCAGGCAATCAACTTACCTTGGTACCGTCAATGAACAGTGCGAGCGCCATTTTGATTGAATCGAAGGAAGTGGGTCTATTAGGGGCACTGTACTTTATGAATATGCAAGATGAAGTTTGTATTATCGACATATAGGAAGTCATATATGACCTATATTTTGGTTATGTTAAAGTTGACCTCTGATGACTTTGAAAGGTCAAACTTGAGGTCAAGGAAAATTTTAACAATGTTAATAGATGGGACTTGAAATTTCAAAAGATTATTTCTCAAAAACTGAACTTTTTTTCCCTAAATTTGGCAATCAACTCACCTTGATTCACTTATGTACAGTGCGAGTGCCATTTTAATTGAATCGACAGAAGTGGGTCTAGTGAGGGCGCTGTATTTAAACATTGGGTCTTATGGAGAATGGGCCAAATCGCCTGTGGAAGCTAAATGGTTGCAGATAGAGATTAAGTTTGTATAATGACATATAGGAAGTCATATATAACCTATATTTTGGATGTGTTAAAGTTGACCTCAGATGACCTTGTAAGGTCGATCTTGAGGTCAAGCAAAATGTTACAATTTTCAAAGGCTACTATGTTTGAAACTATTGAAGATTGGGAAAATTTCTGTATTGAAGACTTACAGGAAGTCATATATAAAATTTAATTTGGTGGCCTTGAACTTGACCTTCGCTGACCTTCAAAGGTCAAACTTCACATGGTGAAATTTCATTGACTTCTATCACCAAAACTATAACAGATAGAGCTTAGGTTTGTATTGTGGGCATATAGGAAGTCATGTATGAGGTTTCATTTGGTGACCTTGAACTTGACCTTTAGTAACCTTCAATAGCCAAACTTAACAGTTAAATTTCAATGACTTACATCAGGAAAATTGTTACAGATAGAGCGTATGTTTGTATCACAGATTTAAAGGAAGTCACACATGAACTTTCATTTGGTGGCATTCAACTTGACTGTTGGTGACCTTTGAAGGTCAAACTTGACGTTTTACAATTACAATGACTTGTATTGCCACAATGGTCACAGATGGAGCCTAGGTTTGTATTAGAGACATATAGGAAGTCATATAAGAACTTTCATTTGGTGACCTTTGTATTGACCTTCAAAGGTCAAAAGTGACATAGTGAATATTCAATGGCTTGTATCGCTAAAATGGTTGCAGATGGAGCCTAGGTTGGTGTTACGGACATCTAGGAAGTCACATATGAACTTTCATTTGGTGACATTCAACTTGACTGTCAGTGACCTTTGAGGGTCAAACTCGACAGTGAAATTACAATGACTTGTATCACCAAAATGGTCACAGATTGAGCCAAGGTTTGGATAGAGACATTTAGAAAGTCATACATGAAGCAGGGTTCTGCCCAGAATGTTCCATTTCTGTTGATTTTGTTGAGTGCATGAGATGCAAGGCCCATGGCAGTAATGTTGCACACTCAATCGCGCATCTTCCAGTACTTCCGAATTTTTCCGTTTTTTTTTTTTTTTTTTTTTTTTTTTTTTTTTTGGCGGCACAGCCTTCTGAAGTTACGTGAGAGAAGCCACAAATTATTTCACGGAATTGTTTGGAAAAAAATTATAAAATAAAAAGTTGACGCAGTACTCAAACCTATGGCTGGAAAGCACGGTGGTTTAATTATCTCGGGTTTACAGTATGATATACTTACTATACATCTCGGGTACAAAGTAAACATGCAAAGACCTCGATCACGATCATTATGTGGGCTACTGTGACTTGCTTTAACATAAATTCAGATAATGGTGTTCAAAAGCCATGAGGAAAATAAGTAATTTCTTCGTTGACGTTAAGCAGAGGAAAAATGGTTTGTATTTTTTTTTTTTCGCATTGAATACACATCTATTTATCAAAGTCAAAATAGGCTTTGGTTATAAGACATAGCCAAGTGTACTCCTTCTTGGGTTAGGAAGAACGCTGCCGTTATTAAGGTCAGACTGGATAACATGAAACTTAATCATTTTGTTCATTCTAATTTATGAAACATCGCGCTTAAAGAATAGCCTACCGTTCATGCATACTGAAGTGCGGGATATATAGCCGACACTGATACGATATCATTTAACATATCTGTGCATCTAGGAAGCTTACTTTTTCAGTTCAGCTGTTTACTATGCGTAATTTCACAGAACAGGTGGCCTATTCAATTCATAAGGTTAAAGACCTTCATTCATCTCGAACATATATGAACAGTGACGTTGGCGATTTACCTTTTTGAAGTCAAGGAGCTTCAAAACGGACTATTTAAATTTAAAATGGGCATTTAATTTCATTTTTCCGATTAAATGCGTTTGTGAATGGGTGGGAGGACATGTCTTGCGATTTGCCCCAGGTCAGTGAACACTATTGGCGCCTCTGAAAAGCAGATAAAGAGGTTGGCCACGGTATTCTTTCCATGTTGACAATATTTTATTAGACAATCGGACTAGTTTGAAGACAAGTTCACGAGTCCGCCTTAATTTTTACTTTCGTGTGCATTAGCGGACTACCGCGAATTCCGAACCCTGTTATTATCTTGTAAGTGCAACACTGAATCTCACCTTAAAAATCTGTCAGTTGGGCCCTGATTCTTCCGTTTGGCCATCTCTCCACTAGCCGTCCGCACGTCAGCTACACTCCTGTCAAAGCATAATACATGTACAATAGGCGGATTGCTATGACGACCACCGCAGACGATGCCCGCAAATTGGCTATGTCAGGGAGCTGGTCGAAAACGAAAATTTGCTATTCTGACAGTAACATAAGGGGGGAGGGACGGGACATATTTAGAGTAATTTATGTTTTGTTTCTTGCAGTTTTATTGGACACTGGATGCATTCATTTTAACTAATCTTTGAAAAAATAGTGCTGTGCGGAAAAAGCACTTTCTGGGCTGAGCGGTGGTCGGTGGATTCCGAGTGCTGGTCGGTGCTTTCCGAGTGCTGGTCGGCGACCACCACCGCCGACCAGCATCGGCAGAACCCTGATGAAGTCCATTTGCTGGCCTCAACTTGACTTTCTGTGACCAATTCACAATTGACATATTGAATTTTCTATTACTTGTATCACCAAAACTGCTTCAGAGCTTAGAATTGTATTGCAGGAGGTCTTATAAATGTTTGTGAACTTTTATTTAGTGACCTTGACCTTGACCTTGACATTGACCTAAAATGATCCGAAGGTCAAACATCACATGAAATTTTCATAGCTTAAATCATCACTATAAGATTGCCTGCCGGTAAGCTACAGGACCCTTGGTCCTATTTTTTTCGAGCATTCTAGTTATTATTTATTCTTTATTCCAACTTTAGTTGGCAGTAAACCAGCAATGTGCTCATGTTACCAAATCCTTTGTCCTCCTAAAACTCAAGAACCATAAAAGACTCAAATTTGAAAACTTGACTGGAATTTTTTATGTGTTCAAGGACCAATCTCTCCAAATTTCATTATATATGGACTATCATTTCATGTAGTTTTCATACTTTAATCAGTGAAACCAATGAGCTTTCACTCCATGCCTCCATCTTGTTTCCAAGGTCTATCGTTTACATTGCTCTTTTGAACAATGGGATTTCATGTGACCTCAGGATGTTCTGGATTGGCTGATTATGTTGGTACTGTTCTAGTGATGTTCTGGAGTGATCAGAACAATGGACCATCTTTCTATGAGCATCTTGGGATGTCCTGGATTGGTTAATCATGTTGGTGAAGGTCTTTGCACCCTCAAAGTTCATGACGCCTAAAGTTCTAAAAAATACTAAACAACTAAAGTTGGTCTTTTGCCCTTATGAGCAACTTGTCTCGTATTGGTTGTTTGTCTCATCCTGTAGTATTACAAGCTGTACACTTAACATTTTCTTGCAATTTAAATTTTATTTCACTGCTTCAGTTCTCATCATTTTATGACATGACATTTTCCTGTAAATGCTTGTTGCTTTTTCTTTGGCTCTGAATTATTAGCTATCTATGATCATAAAAACATTGAGATTCAAAGAACAACTTGAAAAGTTCCAAAAAAGTTCAGCAATATCAATTTCAAAAACTGCATTCAATCCTTGGAAAAAAAAAAAATTACGGAATCTCTATGCACAGATGATGTTCATGTGGCCATTTTGCTACATACCAAATAAACAAATTGCACATATGACCCAAAACAATTTTTGTTTTTCAGCTAAACATTCAGCTTACAGGAAACGCACCTCAATTCAGATTAACCCTCTATTAACCACCGTTGCATATCTGCTTCATGAAGTGAAAGGGTTAACAGCCTGGACACCCTGCTGGTTTTGTTTCTTATTGCCAAATAAACATTTGAGAATAACTTGAATGGTCCGTCACTTTAATTTTTCCATTCAAGATTATTACCCAATGTAGCAGATCTGCTACATTTTGGAAAAAAATGGGCCAAAGGGTAGAATTTTTTTTTTTTCCCATTTTTCCAAATATTGGCCCATAATCAACATATTTGCCTAGGGAAATGATTTTTACACAGTTGGAAAGGTACTTGACAGAGGGTTGAATTATTTTAATTAATGGATTTTTTTTTTAAATGAAGTAAAGGCAAAAATACGGAATCACTAATTTACTTTACAGTTAGTGGGTTTGGAAGCACTGTAGATATCAAAACCTACTGTGTGCACAAGAAATGAAAAGTTAGTTTTTCATATGTCCCATTTAAAATGCAAAAATAAGATGATAAACTGGTTAAACTAAATTTGCAATATGTGAAATACGTCCTATCATTGTACAAGAAATATGTGTGTCTCCAGGAAGTATTGATAAATTTTCAGATTTGCTATTTGGACCCCACCCCACCAAATCTACATCAATAAATTCAGGGCAAAATGTGCATTAAATTAAACAAGAGTTAACCTGTTCAACCCAGATGCCCCTGGATTTTCTGACAGATCTTCTGTAGCCTGCTGTCAAAGGCATTGATGCCTCACGTTTTTATGCATAATTGCTCTTGCTCTTTTCCTACTTAAGATCACCTGATTAACAATCAGTTTTTTGAACAGAATAATCAAGACGGCTACATAAGCCCATCATGATTAAGAAATTTAAATGAATGGGAAAAAGATCATTGATAGGTAGCACTGACAGCGTGCATTATACACATAATATTGTAAGAATGGCATTAATTTTTTTGATTATTTGGATTAACAGCTCTCGTTTCAGCATTTTCTCAGCGATGTAGTTTATTTTTAGATGGCGCTTTACTTATTCAAAAGCTCTTTAGTGGTAAAAAGAAAACATTTATAATGCAAAACATCTTGAGCGTATCGAATTACATTGGCGCCAAACGGCATCAGTTGCAGCTTTAGCCCAGCTAAATATGTGCCGTCTCACCAGTTACAGGATTTAGAATATTTGAAAGACAATTGACGTTTTATGTCCTCATTCAAGAAAATGCGTGATAACTTTTTGATGAAATAAACAGGAATTCAAGATAAAAATAATTTATTAGTTGTTATATTGGTTTAGCAAATATGCAAATTAATGTTTGGTTACAGGTTACATGTGAAGAACGCATTGGCACACTCGCAGCCACAATGCGGGAACAGTTTAAACAATTTGCAACGTTTTGACGCCTGTTTTCTTTTAGACATGGAGAGATGATTCAAAACCCTGAAGACTTGAGTTGAAACCACCAGTGATTTAATTTTATTGAATTATTGCATAGTGGCTGCAAGTGTACCCAGCATTATATACTGAAGTTAACCAGTTGGCTATTGGGCTGAAGTGTGTTGCTCAAGGGAGTAGTATTGTAGCAAATTAAGAGCTAAGCTTTTTATTTTTATGTCCTGAAAAGTATGTGTACAAAGTTTCCGCATTCTAGCTGCTTTCAAATGCTCTCCAGCATGATATAGTGCAATTTTAAATATGGCCGACAGGCAACCTTGTTCAATGTGGAGTTTCGACACCTCAAACAAAGTTTAATCTGTTCATCCATATGTACCTCCCCACCAAATTTTACATTGATCCCTTTGTGGTTCGGCAGAAGAAGATTGATGCAGACCCAGCCACGTGATCCCATAAGCTCCCTTTGGTCCTCTTACCTTCTGCTACAGTGTGGTGCAGAAGTCTGAGGCACCCTAGATTTTATTTTTTTTTTTTTATCTCCGCGCATCCGAAAAAGCGAGGAGATCTTGTTATACAGTTCGGCGTCTGTCTGTCCGTCTGTCCGTCCGAAACAGTAACTCCTCCTAAGCCGTTAGACCAATCAACCTGAAACTTCGGTGTGTGTAAGGTAGTGACCCAGAGGGTTGCGCAGCGCTTTTAGAATTTAAATTCATTTCCTCTTCTGGCCACCAGGGGCCTTTTGTGAAAATTGAAAAATGGCCATAAGTTGCTTATGCATTGAGCTAAGATGCTCATATTTTGCATGGGATGACCCTTCATCACATATCAGGCGGGTTTTTGATTTGACCTCATTTTGACCGTTTTCTCGGTCAAATGGCATCAGGTGTGCCGATCGCTGTACTGTATGTCCTTTCCTTTCATAATACTCTCATTTCAAAATGAAGAGTAATTTATGCCCTCAACAGACACTCAAAAAGTATTCTATCCAACAAACCAACTATATCACATTGCTATAAATCTGATCAGTATCAGTGCTTTGTCACTGCAACAAGCAGATTATCATTTGTACAGCAGAATACCAGTTCAGTGAATTGCCCTCTGACACATTACTACTACTCCCATAACATTCGTTGCGGAACGCAGAGATTTGCGATGGTGCACCATCGACATACGTCTAGTTGTAATTTAAATTTGATGTTGGATGTTTAGTTTAGTTTTGCATTTTAGTGGTGCTGTACATAAAAAGCACATTTGAAGCATCAAATGTTAATTTTAATGAAAAATCTTGCAAAAGACCTTTCTATTTCACTAAATACATAAATGACCGAGTCCTGATCTCAACATCTAGGCTGTCTTGGAATACCTGGCGAGACCAATGCAGGTGAGACTGTTAGCTAGCAGAAGAACTGTGGCATATTCTTCAATATACTTGGAACAACCAAAACAGTCAGTAACCTCATTAAACAAAGCTGCAGGACAGTGTCCAAGATTTTTCAGCTTACGGTACTCATATTAAATATTGATTTGATTCAGTTTTTAACAGTTCACGACACTTTATAGCATTTTAATCAGTACTTAGAAACCATTAATTTAATGATTTTTGGATGCATCTTTGCCTCACGTAATTGTGTTCAGCGTGTCTAAAACAGTACTGTATGTGTAAATGAGGTTTCTTGAGACGCTGGACTTCTCTGTCAATAGTTACAGCAGTGTTTATTGACTGTGTGTCGAGGGAATACTGTACATGGTTCTGTACATTCTAATAGTGATATTGGGGGGTACTCACCACCTCCTGTGTTATACCTATGTGGGTTATGTGCAGGATCCATTTTGTCCCAGAACACTATCCACACATTAGTTAATGATGGATATAGAGACAATGGGCCTTTTTTTTTTGCCACTTAGCCTGGATGTTCATGTTGATGGTTGGGAAAGCTTGGCTGGGAATTTAGCCAGGGCTGTTCAGGAACACCCTCCCACCCCCACTCTTTGCAGTTAGTACCTTTCATGACCACCCTGAGACAGGACCTTTTTTAACATCTCAGTTGAGCAGTGCAATTTTTGAGGTACTTAATGTTGCTTTTTATCTCTGTAACTTTGCAGGAGTGTTCAAAGTGAAGAGATGCGGGAAGGCTCTTTCTGAGCAGGCGAAGGCAATAACAGTGCTACCCGAGGACCCCGAGAACTTGCCAGCACCCCCTCTGGTGGTGGATCCTGAACGATTGCAGGTGAGGAACCATTTTACCTGTGCATACCCCTACCTGCTCCAGGAAATCTCCATCAGAACCCTTATTTCACCTCTGATTTCCGCAGAAACCCTTGAATCTGTTCCCGGAAAATGTCTGAAAAGCAGTAACTTGGTACAGCCTGCCAACTTCAGAGGCTTTTAAGTTTTTGCCGCAGTGATAATTTTTTGGCTGTTATTGACAGGAATAGATTTCAGTCTCTGTCTGTAATCAACCCTATTTTGAGGTTCTTGAAAGTGCATCCCCACCTCATTACTTTGACTGAGTAAGGTGTGAGTTCTTTCCATCTGAGGTTCGGCTCAGGTGCCTCCTTACCCCACAGCATAGAAATGGTAGAAATGCACACTTCATATGCATCCTTGAATAATGTTTGTTTTTAAATATTATTTTTATGTCAGCCCAGAGGAAATCTGAATTCGCTGACCTCAATTTTCCAGCACATGGTGTTATGGTGTAGGGTGTCTTTGGGGGGATGTTGTAAGTACTGAAATGGAAGCACTTTAATGAATTGACAGGTCATTTCTGGTAAGTTTGAATCTCTGGTCCCAAACAGGTAGCGGACAGAATGAAAATTCCTTTTTTTCCCCCACGTAATGATTCTCTTATTCATGTATTTTTTTTCTTTATGTTCTCCTCAACCTTGAAGAACTATCTTGAGCATGATCAGGCTGTAAATGCTTCTGCTTTGTGGCTGAACCCAGCGGGTTCAGGGTTTAGAGTTCTGAGTTTAGACACCTTTAGACTCTTGATTACAGAGACTACATTAGAGTCGGTCCTTAGGAGGAAGAAAGAATATTACTACATCCATGTGGGCTGAACAACACTAGGCTGTCACTTATACCTGATAATCATTTATGCTGGTCATGCTACAGGGTAACTTGTTAAAGATGTGAACATTGCTGCAGTTGCTTTAAAGCTGCCATCCGTAACTCCGGGAGAAAGAGCATGATTGGGAAGTTTCGATAGGAAACACCACCGCTCCCTCCTCTCTGCTCCTTCTCTCCCTCCAAGCTCGTTCACTAGTTCAGTTCAAAAGACATATAACCTACAGAAACATATGAGCTCCAGTATGTTTTGTTGCAAAGGAAAGGACACTGGTAACAACAAGAAGTAAAAATATTAAGCATGAAATGTTACTCACAGACACCATGCCATCTCAAAGTAGGGCTTGACATAAACAACCTGCCAAATGCAGGTCGATTTCAGCAGTGGCATGTATCAGTCACTGCAACTAGCTACTTTGGCGGTTGAATTTTTCAAATATATATACAACCCCATTTCCTAAGTAGTTGGGACTAAGTGTAAATTGTGAAGAAAATCAAAACACAAGGACTTTCAAATCACACCAGCCAGTATTTTATTCACAATAGAACAGAGATAACATAGCAAATGTTGAAACAGGAATTTTACAATTTTATCCACAAAATGAGCTCATTTCAAATTTGATGGCTGCTACAGGTCTCAAAATTTGGGACAGGGGCCTGTTTACCATGGTGTAGCATCCCCTCTTCTTTTTAACACAGAGTGGAGGTGTCTGGGCATTGAAGAGACAAGTTTCTTGTGTTTAGCCATTGGAATCTGATCCCACTCTTTTAACTTTAACCCCACAGGCTTCTAGCTGCTGGAGAGTTTTGGGGAAAATCTCCTTTGATGGACTTATCAGTTTAATTATGGGATTCAAATGTTCTGTCAATAATGGTGAAAAAAGATGCTAGGACTGCAGGCAGGCCAGTTCAGCACACGGACTCTTCTACTACGGCCATGCTGTTGTAATAGCTACAGTATGTGGTTTTGCGTTGTCCTGCTAAAATACACAAGGCCTCCCCAGGAATAGATGTCATCTGGAGGGGAGCATATGTTGCTCTAAAACCTTTATATACCTAGATGAGTAGACCAGACGCGCTCAAAGCCCGCTATGGAAAAGGACTATAAAGGTGCTCAACAGCATGGACAGTCAATGCAGAGAAATGCTCCAGCTTTTGCGTTTTACCGGTATAGTCTGGAGCTGATTTTTTTTAGGTATAGTCCTTAGTGCTTTTTCTACCTTTATATACCTTTAAGCATTCATGGTGCTTTTTAAAACATGCAAGTTTCCCGCACCATATGCACTAATGCATCCCCATACCATCAGAGATGCTGGCTTTTGAACTGAATGCTGATAACAGGAGGGGTGGTCTTTCTCCTCTTTAGCCCGGAGGACGCGACGCCCATGATTTCCAACAAGAATGTCAAATTTGGACTCGTCTGACGACAGGACACTTTGCCACTTTGCTACACTCCATTTTAAATGAGCCTTGGCCCACAGAACACGGCGGCGCTTCTGGATAATGCTCAACAATGGCTTCTTTTTTGCATGATAGAGTTTTAGGCGGCATCTATGGATGGCACGGCGGACTGTGTTTACTGACAGTGGTTTCTTGAAGTATTCCTGGGCCCATTTAGTAATGTCAATGACAGAATCATGCCGGTGAGCGATGCAGTGGTGTCTGAGGGCCCGAAGATCATGGGCATCCAGTAAATGTCTTCGGCCTTGTCCCTTACGCACAGAGATTTTTCCAGTTTCTCTGAATCTTTTGATGTTATGCACTGTCGATGATGAGATTTTCAAAGCATTTGCAATTTGACCTTGAGGAACATTGTTTTTAGAGTATTCCACAATTTCTTTACGTAAGCCTTCACAGGTTGTAGCCACTGGCCATCTTTACTTCTGAGAGACTCAGCCTATCTAAGACATCCCTTTTATAGCCAATCAGGTTACACACCTGATGCCAGTAAACTTAATTACTTGCTAAATGTTCTTTTAGCTGATTCTCTTAAATATTAATTGCCTTTTTTCAGTCCTTTTTTGCCTGCGTCCCAACTTTTTTGAGACCTGTTGCCGCCAGAAAATTTGAAATACACTCATTTTGTGGATAAAAATGTAAAATGTCTCCGTTTCAACATTTGAAATGTTATCTATGTTCTATTGTAAATAACATATTGGCTCATGTTATCTGAAAGTCATTGCATTTTCATTTTATTCACAATTTACACTTTGTCCGAACTATTTCAGAATTGGGGTTGTGTGTGTGTGTATGTGTGTGTGTATGTATATTTTTTTTTTTCTTTTTTTTTAATTGGTGTCTTCTCAAAAGGCATCTGAAATAATAAACTAATTGCAGTGTGATATAACAACACACTAACTCCCATGAGCACTATCTGCGCACAGTGTTTGTTCATTGGTCCATTTGTGAAGCCACTTGCCTTGCGCGCTAGTGACCAACGACACTGTATTCCCTGAGGAGAACATAGTGGAGATGTGAACCAGAGGTGCTATGTGGCGGCACATAAAATGTGTTTGTAACAAAACCCAAAGGGCTGACAACACACAAGTAAACCTGACGATGAAACAAAAGGAAGAGGAGGCAAATGACTTAACCAAAAATGCAAGTCAGGTAGAGAATGGCTGGTGTATGATCCAGCCAAGTTGTGGGTGGAGACAGGGAGTCATTCTAGTACAAGACTAGGCTAGCTAGCTTAATAGTCAGCTAGCTTAATAGTACATGGGTTTAGGGTGGCTAGCTCGCTAGCAAGCTGGCATATCTCATCTGAAATCTCGGTAGCTGCAGAATTTTTTTTTTTTTTTTTTTCCCAGGGATGGCCTATATTAGTGTGTTTATATAGTTTTACTTTTGAATGCAGGGCTAACTAGCTCACAGATAAAACAATTATTGTCATGAACATTTGTTTGAGAATGCATACCGTAAGAGTGACGCCCTGTTTATAGCTGCTAGTATCAAGCCAAGAAAATGATTTTTTGCACCGATTGTAGGACATACGGTGCTGAAAAAATGAAGGGGTTTCTTGTGGTTGGGACAAGCAAAATCACATTTGAAACCATAAAGTATCTTAATGTTTTTGGTCATATTTGAAGCATTGCGAATAAACGGGCGAAGACGGCTGATTTTCTGCAAGACAGCGTGGCTGTAAAATGTCTAGTTGTTTTTCGGAGTTTAATGATTGATGAGACATAAATAAATAGCTTTTTACTACTGTGTATTATACAGTTAACTGCTGTTTCCAATAAATATTTAAACAGTTTTGGTTGTTCCAGTGTAGTTTTTATCTTGTCAATTATTCTTCTGCACTCCTGCACCACTTTTATTAAATGCAATAAGAAGTGACTCTTTTTATGTCATTGTCTTGGTAGATGGCATGTTTTCATGAAAAAGAGCTTTACACTCAACCTTATCGGAGCTAAGTATTTGGTAATGACCTGTCATGTTATAAATTCTATATAGTTTTGATTTGGGTGAGTACAGTGGTCATTTATATTTAAAAGGGTTGTAAATCTAGTTCAAGTAAATTTTAGCACGCCATAGTCAACTTAAATCCTATAAAACATAATTTTCAAACAACAAAATTGTGGCTTGTGGGGCGCCCCGGTGGCTCATCGGTCTAAGTGCGCGTACCATAAAGGCTGTGTCCTTCCCACAGCGACCTGGGTTCGATTCCAGCTCTGGTCATTTGCTGCATGTCTTCCCCCATTCTTCTATCCAACCTTCCTGTCTCTCTACACTGTATAACTGTCAAATAAAGGAAAAATTCCCAAAAAATAATCTGTTAAAAAAAAAAAAAAAAAAAAAAAATTGTGGCTTGTGAAAATGCTGAGTGGCTAGTAACTTTGGAAAACCACTGGCCACAGTGGCTGGTAGGCAAAGAAAGTTAATGTCAAGCCCTGTCTCAAAGTCATTGAAATTGTGCTTAGTATGATTATCGAAAGATGAGAGAAACTGGGCTTTTTGTTAGCCAATCAAGTGAGCAAACGAGAGTTACCTATGCACCTTTAGCATTAGCTATTGATCCGAGAGAAATGAAGCTTTATATCAGCCGAGAAAAAGTGCAAACTAATGTTATCTACCTGACGTTCGCATTAGCAACTGAACCGGAGAAGTGAGGCTGTATATCAGCCAAGCAAGCAAGTGAAATCACATTACCAACAAGTAGGGATGTTAACAACTAATCGACGTATCGATGATTGATCCTTCAGTATTTACTCGATCATGTGACCTTTGATCGAAAAGTGAATCTGGAAAAGCAAGTGTAATATGTCCTATAGGTCTATTACACTTTCTGTCTGTGTATTTTCAAAAGCTGTTTCAATTATCCACCAGAGGAGGGCGCACGATAACAATTACACTGAGCGGCCATACAGTTAATGTTTTTACTTAAAGGGGAACTCAAGGATAATGCATAATGCTGTTTTCTACAAACATAATTAGTAAATAAATGTAAAATACAAAAATGTGGAAGTTTTGCTTTCAAAGACTAGATAAATGAGGTTTTATTCCCCCTAATTAGCTGTTGTCTGCTACAACGGTCGCTTGATAATGACGAAACATCCCCTTTGCCCAGAGGTATGCGCTGTTATTGTGTTGGATAGGGTGATTGTCCCAGTCCATTATTTTATGACAAAAGATTGTTCAATATGGCCCATTGGCTAGTTGCACAAGATGGTGTTGAAAACTTTCTGAAATACGCAGGGTTGCTTCAATATTAACGGTTTGCTTCTGTTATCAGCTTATTGGCTATCAGATGCTGAGCAGATGACAGGTATATCATCCGAGAAGTGTGATTTTAGCTATCGCCGATATTCCAGGGCCAGATTTTCTGTTTTGGTTTCATACTGAGTTTACTTTGACATTTTCTGATGCAACTACCTAGCTAATACTGCTACATCATTATTGTTTTCTTTGATGTGCTCAGCTAACCATAGCTACAGAAGTGATGGTCATGAGAGTGCAACTGACGCCAAGTGGGAAGGTAAACGAAGTATCGGCAATATTAAAATATGCGTTGATCGCATGTTAGATTTATGAAACGGCATTTTGACATTATGGAATACATACACACCTGAAGCAGCTTAAATTATTTAAAATACCGCCGGGAAGAAGCCTGAGTTTAGATTATGCTAATTGTAGGTGTTCGCCCTTCCCTAAATATGCTCCCGTGTACTTGGCCTAAATAATAATCAAGCATTTTCAGTAGCCTATAATGATTAAGATGTGATGGTGAAAAGCAGACTAACCTAACTGGGCTAAGGTGTTAGATAGAAAGAATGCCAATAATTTGAAAAAATATAAAAAAAAATGTTCCTCTGAATTACATCTCTAATTGTAGCATTTTAAGACATTAAAGATTCATTTAAAACAGATTTGTTATAAGATCGCCCTGGATTTTAAGCGTCTAAAAAATACACAAGGTGGAAAACATTCTGAAAAGCGGATGAAACGTGAATGTGAGATATGAATTATCACAGTCGCACAAAATGGTGTGGCAATGGCAATCATGTTCATGCAAATCTGTGCTGTTCTATGGCTATTTAAATTTCAAAATGCAGCAATCAAACATGCTGTCTTAATAAACAGCTCTACTCATTCAACTTAGAGAGTAAACAAATCCACCATTTGATTGCTAATCAAGCAAAGTAAACGGGAACAGGTTTACTTTTGTTAGAGTTGCCTAATTGGATAATAGGAGACGATTCTGTAGTCCTTTACTTGGCTCTGTGCAGCATGTCGCTGAAAAATACTGATGTCAGTCAAGTTTTTTCCGGAAGCATTTCCCATGACCTTTGATGTTTGGCACTTTCGTTCAACCTGCGTCGGGTTTAATGAAGGAAAAGGGAAAGCTTGGATGTTCGCCCCATGGCAGCAGGTGGTGGTACTACGCCTTAAAAAAAACCAAGGTTCATCATTGTTACAGCCCTACCCACCACCTCTTCCCGTGTACTTTGCCTGAATAACAATCAAGTGATATGTTTACTAAAAAATCTAGATCATTGTGTAAGCTAAGCTGTACAATGACTAAGAATTGTGACTGAGAAACAGGGATGCCTAACCTGGCTGCAGTGTCAGATTATAAGTGGCAATAATGTGAATAATTAGAAAAAAAAAAATCCAGACTTTCTTAATGTCAGGACAATATACCTAACATTCTTAAAAATGTTTTGTTTTAGTTGTCACTTGATTTAATTTCAAAAACTTACATTTATAGTGCAAAACATGTAAACATAAACAAACTGAACAATCTTTGTGGCAAAAAAAATATACTCATATTCGCATGAACTGGCCATACATACTCCAAGCTGAGCAAACACATTTACTGGTACAGGTGTCTGTGCCGTTTCATGAGCATTGAAAGTTCAGAAAGCAACCAACAGTAATGATCTTTAAATATTAGTTGCCCAACATTCCAGTTAGTCTTTGTGATTTAGCGAATTAACTGTTTGATTGTGAATCAAGTGAGTGAATGGGAACAGGTTGAGAGTGAATTTTGTTGGTTATAAGGTGAGGATTCTATCAGCACATGTATTCATTCGATCAGCTGATGGGTGCTGATATCAGTGAAGTTTATTCTCGGAAGCATTTCACTTGGCCACTGATGTTTGTTTACTATTTTTTGAGGATCCTTCAGCGATGAAGGTTTGTTTTATGAGAAAGAAATGGCGCTTGACTGCATGAAGCCCTACAGCGGCAGTTGTTCTTACTGCACTTTAAAAAATTGTGATTCCTCATTGTCACACTCCTCCTGAACTCATCTGGTGTCTGTGCCCGAGAGTAAAACAAAATGTTTCATAGAGAATGGTCAAAATAGGTTTAAAGTATTGACTTTTTGTCCTTTTTATTTGCCACAGTGAATAACAGAAGTATTTAAAAAAAATAAGTATTTACAGTACAGAAATATAGACCAAAATATCTTTTTGACAGAAAGCAAACTACAATAGAAAGAGAACCAAACAAACGGTGGAAAGAAAGGGAAAAAAAAAGGTAATTTTAATTCAACACTGTGCCGTGGCAAGAACTTATACTGAATGAAACAATGTCTCCGATTTCTATTCCAGACTATTTTCTATTTTGAATTAAAGCATAAATGAGATAGTTTCACCTAGTGGCATTTTTTTTCCCTGAAAATTAGGGCTTAAAATTCAAACCGTAGGGATCTATTCTATAAGGGAAACTCAGTGGCAATCCCTAAACAGAATTTGGGGTGAATGTGCCCATTAGTTTTGCCGCTAGAGTGTTAAACAAACAAACGCACAAACACACAAAAACACAAACAGAGCCAAAAACAATACCCCTTGCCCTCACCCTTTGGGTGGGGCGGGGTGATTATAATTTGAGCCTGAAGATGGGTGTAAAATGATGTATTAGCTACTTTAAGGCCACATATCTCGGCAATACAGCAATGTGCCATGTCATAATTTTGTCTTTGTAATCACTCTTCCTCAAATATTGATTAGCAAACCACATTTCCATGGGACTTTCTTAGATTAAAGTTTTATTTGTGGCAGAAATCTGAATTTCTTCTATTAACTTATCAAAATTCATTTGGCTCCAACCTTGTTGCCACCAGGTGGCTCCTTCATGATGTGAAACTTTAAGTAACTTAGAGTCTTATACCCTCACAAATAGTTTGGGACATTCTGTCAATTTTTCATGAGAACGCATTCAATTTGCCATGTATATCCCATTTTGGCAGATTTTTGGACCTTGTTTTTTGGCCTTCCTGGGGGATGCTGTGAGGAAAAAAAGGTGTACGACTCAAAAAATTTGGGTTTTGCCGTCAGACATCCATATGAATCTGAGTGCCAAAATTAATTGAATTCAAGGGGAGTCGACTGCGAGCTGACTGCCATTCTCTCAGAATTTGACTTTGGAGATGATGTGGGATTGTGAGAGAGGAGAGATCACCTAACAGAGCGATGGAAGGAGAGGGGGGGATGCTGAGGTTGAGGATCTCGGACAGCTTTCTCACTTTAAGTACTGAGGAAAATTGAGCGTTGCATTAACTAATTTAAGGTTATTTCTATTTAATTAGTGGACATTTTATTCATCAACATAAATGACACACTATCCCTGATTGTAAAATTGGTGTAATTGGTAAAAAACAGAATTCCAAAAAATTAAAACGGAAAAAACGGAATTTGGGAAAAAATAAAACTGATTTCATAGGGCCCTAAGTGGGGCAGTGTGTGCAGGTGTTGTTTTCTGTGATACCCATGAGGTACATTTTGTCATTGGTGATATGTATTCTGTGTAACACCTTGTATTGAATTAGCTGTATGTTTTGCTGCACATTGTTTACCAATTAATGTGTTGTTGAGATATGTTCAAGTCTACTGTCCATTTGTCTGTTGGTATTTGGACAGTATTGTCATGGCGAGAAAAGGGTTTTTAAATCTGGGATAGTAACTTTTTAGGTTGAAATTAAGCTAATTTTAGCAGTCAGGGAGGAGTGGAGTTTTGGAAGTTATGGATATCAGTTTACTTTTTTAATGATCTTTTTCAACTGCATCTGCGAGCAGTGACAGTGGTGGGGTAAGTTGTATGTTTGTTTCAGATGGACGAAGGTCATGAGAGAGCTGCCAGAAAAGGTGTCTCAGGCTGGTTATTCCTCTCTTTTTCCATGCAGGGAAGTTGATGGTTTTTATTGATTTTAAACATAGTTATGCCAGGTTGGGGTGAGAGTAGAAGGTGATGGGTTCAATTTGAATATGCTATTTGCCTTCCACCAGGTGTTGAGAGTAGTGTTGATAGTCTGAAATTTGAAACAGCTGTGGGTTATGATTCATTTGTCTATTAGTGCAATATGCTGAATGGAAAAATGTTTACAGATGGTCTGTTCAATAGCAAGCCTGGCAGAAGTGGAATTATTTGTGCAGTGTCGGAGATACTGGAGCTCGTGGGAGAGGAAGTAATAAAAAATGTTTGGTGCATCGAGTAAATGTATTTTTTTGGGTTTTTGAAGGGTAGTTATTTTGATTCTGGGTTTTTCACCTTCGCAGTTGAATGAATTGACAATTGAATTTAGAGACTAGAACCAACCACAGGGGCCATGACAAATAGGAAGTTTTTTTTTTTTTTTTCATTTTGACGGTAGAGATGCAGCCAATTAAAGAGAGTGGGAGTCTGTTCTGTCTTTCCAGGTCGTCTTTGATGCTGTGTAGTTATGCAGAAAACTTGAGTTTGAATATGTTTTATGGGTCTGTTGAGACATGAATTAAAGCAAAATTAAAGCATTGTCATTTTTCATGAATGCAAATGTGAGCTGAAAATTTGGTGCAGTAGAAAATAGCAGAAATATGAAGTGGATGCAGTAGTATCTTTTGGGTTGTTGTTGTTTCCTTAACAATTGAGTTTATGCGTTTGATTCTTGGAGTGACAGAATGAGCACCAAAACCAAAAGCTGGCTAACATCATTGCTACACCTCTACCTTTTTCTTCTTTACAGGTGTTTCTTAATTATGTTTTTAGAATAAAATTTGAAATGGAACACTAGACGGGTTCTTTAGGCTGCAACAATTTTTTGCGGAGGTGCGCATTTGTTTTTATTTACAAATATTACAACCCCAATTCGAAATAGTTGGGACAAAGTGTAAATTGTGAATAAAATCAAAATGCAATGACTTTCAGAACACGAGCCAATATGTTATTTACAATGAACATAGATAACATTTCAAATGTTGAAACTGAGACATTTTACATTTTTATCCACAAAATGAGCTCATTTCAAATTTTCTGGCAGCAACAGGTCTCAAAAAAGTTGGAACACAGGCAAAAAAGGGCTGAAAAAGCAGTTAATATATAAGAGAATAAGCTGAAAGAACATTTAGCAAGTAATTATGTTAACTGGCATCAGGTGTGTAACATGATTGGCTATAAAAGGGATGTTTTAGAGAGGCCGAGTCTCTCAGAAGTAAAGATGGCCTGAGGCTCTCCAACCTGTGAAGACTTGCGTAAAAAAAATTGTGGAATACGTAAAAACAATGTTCCTCTACGTCAAATTGCAAAGGCTTTGAAGGTCTCATCATCGACAGTGCATAACATCATCAAAAGATTCAGAGAAACTGGAAAAATCTCTGTGCGTAAGGGACAAGGCCGAAGACCTTTACTGGATGCCCGTGATCTTTGGGCCCTCAGACGCCACTGCATCTCTCACCAGCATGATTCTGTCATTGACATTACTAAATGGGCCCAGGAATACTTCAAGAAACCACTATCTGTAAACACAGTCCACCGTGCCATCCACAGATGCCACCTAAAACACTATCATGCAAAAAGGAAGCCATTTTTGAGCATGATCCAGAAGCGCCGCCGTGTTCTGTGGGCCAAGGCTCATTTAAAATGGACTGTAGCAAAGTGTCCTGTAGTCAGACGAGTCCAAATTTGACATTCTTGTTGGAAATCATGGGCGTCGTGTCCTCCAGGCTAAAGAGGAGAAAGACCACCCCTCCTGTTATCAGCATTCAGTTCAAAAGCCAGCATCTCTGATGGTATGGGGATGCATTAGTGCATATGGTGTGGGATACTTGCATGTTTTAAAAAGCACCATGGATGCTGAAAGGTATATAAAGGTTTTAGAGCAACATATGCTCGCTTCCAGACGACATCTATTCCAGGGAAGGCCTTGTGTATTTCAGCAGGACAATGCAAAACCACATACTGCAGCTATTACAACAGCATGGCTTCGTAGAAGAAGAGTCTGTGTGCTGAACAGACCTGCCTGCAGTCCTGATCTTTCATGGATTGAGAACATTTGGCGCATAATTAAACTAAAAGTCTATCAAAGGAGACCCAAAACTCTCCAGCAGCTGGAAGCCTGTATTAAACAAGAGTGGGATCAAATTCCAATGGCTAAACTCAAGAAACTTGTCTCCTCAATGCCCAGACGCCGTTACTCTGAGTTATAATGAAGAGGGGATGTTGGATCAATTTTTTTGAGACCTGTAGCAGCCATCAAATTTAAAATGAGCTCATTTTGTGGATAAAATTGTAAAATTTCTCAGTATCAACATTGGCTATGTTATGTCTGTTCTATTGTGAATAAAATACTGGCTGGTGTAATTTCAAAGTCATTGCATTTTGATTTTATTCACAATTCACACTTTGTCCCAACTATTTCGGAATTGGGGTTGTACTTTGCATGCCCTCTTGCCTCATTCCTATGTTGTGTTGCCCCATTTTCAAATATGAGCCCTTTTCTCAGGATTTTTTTTTGCACAATTTATCCTTTGAATCTCCAAACGGAACGATATAAGACTGCTCAAAACTGCTCTTCAAAGGTCTACTAAATTAGGGGAAATAAACCGCTGTAGACATGTATTATTGCCTGTAATTCACGAATCCAGCATTTAACTTTCGTAATTGTGCAGTATCTCACAAAAGTGAGTACACCCCTCTTGGTTTGACAATTAATTTATCTTTTCAAGGGGCATCGTTACAGAAATGAAACCTGAATATATTCTACAGTAGTCATTGTACAATATGTGTAGCGGTGTAGATTTACTGCACTGTCCAAATAACTGAACAAACAGTCACTATTTCCAAAATGGGTGGCAACAAAAGTGAGTACACCTCACTGTCAACATGCCAAATTGTGTCCATCGTGTCAATATTTAGTGTGACCACCATTGTTGTCCAGCACTGCCTTGATTCTCTTAGGCATGGAATTCACCAGAGCTGCACAGGTTGTTGCTGGGATCCTCTTCCACTCCTCCATGACAACATCACCGAGCTGGTGGATGTTGGACACCTGCTGCTCCTCCACCTTCCTCTTGAGGATGCCCCACAGGTGCTCAATTGGATTCAGGTCTGGAGACATACCGTATATGACCAAATAATCGCCCGCGTGCAAATACGCGCCTGTGTGCAAAAAGCCGCCAGGGGTCCGACTTCATTTTGCATATTGAACGCCGGTTCAATTAAACGCCCGGGCGATTATGTGCACTATTTTATATAAACATCTGTGTTACCCCGTGTTGCGGTAACACAGACCCTAAAACAAGCTTCGGTTTGTCTTTGTATGTATATCTGATGTCAATAAAGATGTGGGGGGAAAAACAGCAGACTGTCTTTGGCACAGAGATATAAAAAAACTAGAGTGGACAATGTCATTGGCTGGACCAAAGCGCACACGGCAGAATAGCTCCCATCTTGTGTATGAATAAATGTCCAATGAGACGCATATAAACAGTAAACATGGGTGTTGACAATTATTATTTTTTTGGATAGGGGACTTGTTTTCCGTGTTCTTTTTTATCTTTTCGTACTTAAAAAAGGACACGAATAAGGAATTGTAAATCAACAATATTTATGCTCTATTATTTGGCAAAGCTAAAAAATAAGCTCCACGATTGCCTTACCCTAATCGCTCAGTTACCTATGTTTTCGTTTTGTTCAAAGAAAAGGCGTTCGCATTCAGCTGTGCCTGTGAGTCTGACTCAGGTCTATAGCTACCTGGAAGAAACTAGTCGTTATAAACATATATGAATTTATATGTATGCTTTGTGTATTAAGATCAGAACAACTTCATTCTGAAGTGTTCACACCTACTTGTCTTCATTTAGTCCGTCTTTGCCCTGACATGATGGATAACAGGATGATACTGCATGTTGCTCCAACTGGGATCAATGTAGAAGTCTCAAAACTAAAGTATGTAAATGAAACCGCACCAGTTTCAGTTTCCGCGAATACACTGTTAATAATAAACGAATAAACTTAAGCCTTTTTTGCCAGGAAATTTAACTGGCACCTTTTAGCCAGTTATTTTAACTGTAATTTTACATCAGTTTACCATGGAGTTCAGTGTATGCTCAGTGTAAACCACGGTTAAATGCGCGCAGGACTCCACTTACAGTTAAAATGAAAAGGAGACAATGCGTTTATTTAGCGGTTAAATTCAGTCAGTTTATAACTGTGTAGGAAAGCCGAACTGGCCTGGTGCAGGTCGGTGCAAAAATAAATAATGGCCTGTTGCAAATACCTGCCTAGTTCTTATAAACGCCTGGGATCCAAAGTCGATTTTGCGAAATAAACGCCCAGGCCACTTAAATGGTCATATACGGTACTTGGCCACGCCATCACCTTCACCTTCAGCTTCTTCAAGAAGGCAGTTGTCATCTTGGAGGTGTGTTTCTGGTCGTTATCATGTTGGAAAACTGGCATTTCCGAGAGAGGGCATCATGTTCTGCTTCAGAATGTCACAGCACGTGTTGGAATCCATTATATCATCAATGAAGCGCAGCTCCCCAGGACAAGTTTATCTTGGTCTCATCAGGCAACATAACATGGTTCCAGTAGTTCATGTTCTTGGACTGGTTGTCTTCAGCAAAATGTTTTTGGGCTTTCTTGTGGTCTAGCGTCAGAAGAGTGTTCCGTCTTAGCCGACGGCCATGCAGACCACTTGGTGCAGTGCACGGTATATGGTCTGAGCACTGACAGGCTGTTCTCCCACTGCTGCAACCTCATTAGCAATGCTACCAGCACTCCTGCATTTGTTTTCTGAAGCCAACTTGTGCACCTGACGCAGAGCACGAGGACTCAACCTCTTCGGTCGACCCTGACGAGGCTTGTTCCGAGTAGAATCCGTCTTGGAAAACCGCTGAATAACCTTGGCCACCGTGCTGTGGCTCAGTTTCATGGTTTCACAGATCTTCTTGTAACTTAAACCATCTTTGTGGACAGTAACATTCTCTTTTTCAGATCTTCAGAGTTCTTTCCCATGAGGTGTCATGTTGACCATTCAGTGACCAGAATGAGAGCTTTGCACCCAAAGCACCACAATTTAAACCTTCAACCCGTTACACAACCTCATGTGGCCCAGTCGAACAGACAAAAGCATGAACATAATGAATAGCACGTTTCATTGCGTGGTTGACCATTACCAATTGGGGTGTGAACTCACTTTTGTTGCCACCCATTTTGGAAATAATGACTGTTCGTTCAGTTATTTGGACAGTGCAGTAAATCTACACTGCTTCACATATTGTACAATGACTACTCTAGAATAAATTCAAGTTTCATTTCTGTAACATTGTCCCTTGAAAAGATACAATCAATTAATTGTCGAAATGTGAGGGGTCTACTCACTTTTGTGAGCTACTGTATGTCATACTGGCAAAAAAATGAAAAAACTAGACAATTTGAGACCTCTCCTTAAAACTCGCAAGCGATTGGCTAATCGGCTGTGACGTATCAGAAGTAAGTTGCACCGGAGCTTGTTCACAAAATGACTTGTTTGACTCCTCATTTCAACTGCCAATTTATGAAAGAAAGAAAAGTTATATTTATCTTATTTGGGACGAATATTCTTATCAATACATTTTCTACACACTAAATGAAATGATTTGACACAAAATGTCCAGATTTTATGGGTTTTTAACTTTTCCGTGAACAAAGCTCTGATCTCATCTGGGATTGCAAAATGAAAAGTTTGCGTTGGTCGTAAACGCATGTAAAGTCGTTTTATGCGTACTTGCATTGTATTCTACACAAAACGAGTGCAAATTTTGGACTTTGAACATAGAAGCGACTGAGAAACACAGCAACTTCATACTTGCATGGACCTGTCGCTCGTGTTTATGTTTGGGTTTCGCTTTCGGCTATGTGCCGTACCGAAGTCCTAGTAGTTCCTGGTGACTAGGATCACGATATGGCCAGTGTTTCAGAAACAAACACAAATGCAAAATTAGAATGTCATCAACAACAACAATGATCAACGATACTAAGTTACTAACGACAACAACAACAACAAAGGAACGTAAACACAAGCTCACTTGTCAGCTCGTCTTCACAGCACTCTTACATAGACATTTACACCGAAGCCGTAAAGCAGGGCTGGGCCGTGGGCTACCCGTGCCGGGCCCGGCGGGGTAGCAGCTGAGCAAGTGGGGAGTAAACACAAGAACGGATCTCAGAGATGCCAAGTCTCACGCATTCGATGTAGGTCCTACGCATTTTTTAGGCTTATTCACTGTAATCCGCAATTATTCAATGAAAGCGTATAAATGAGATTCTCATGCGGAATTAAAATCCTTGTGCATCGAAGTTTCAGTTTCACTTGGACCCCACCACTAGTAACATGGAAAGCGATTATGACTCCGGACTTCCCTTGCTTCTCTTTACTCAGGGATTGGAAACAATGCATGTGTTTCATCATTGTTTAAATTGTTTAAATGAAACAAGACCATTTGAAACATCTTTATGCAATTCCATTGCTTTCAATCCCTCAGACAAGCGTTAGAATTCCCGAGTCATAATCGATTTCCTTGTCACTAGTGGGGAAATCCACCGTTATGCACATGAAATTGATTAACTTAATGCACAATGACTTCAATTCCGTGAGTGAATTTCTCCAGTGCGTGTTGATTGAAAAATTGCTGACTATGGCACAGGAATGTGAATGCCACTAAGAGGCGAGACTCACGCCTAATACGTGAGACTTGGCATCTCTTTTTTGGGAAGTGATGTAAACTCACACCATCGTTTGGAGTCTTTTTACAGCCTGCCACTACACACCGATTTGGCATGTTGATGAATGTTATCTCAAAATCAACGAAATCAAGGATTAATCAAGGCAAAATAGATTATCAGTATAGAACAAACCACTGGTCGATCAGCTGGGAACGTTTGCAACTTCTTACACGTCACAGGTCACTTGACTACGAGGTCCTTGCAATGACTTCTTTGAGGGGCGGGGCTTAGGACCGTACAAACCAGCGAAATTTTAGTTTTCAAATAATGAAAAAGTTACAGAAAGCATTTTCAAATGTGTGATGTATATTAATTTACTACATATGATCCATTTCTTAAAAAAATAGTCAAAAATTGTTCTAATTGAGTACACCTTTAAGCTTTTTGATTGTGCTAATAGAACTGATCATTGCATCATAATGCAGTGTGCTTGAGAACAAGATAAATAGTGAAGCAACACAATCATTAGCCCTTTTTGTGGCCTTGATTATATACAAAGTACATAATTTTCCCATTTAATTTTTCAATAGACACTGGTCTTGGATGAAGAGATGATTAGCAATGAATTATTACAATTTTTTGGAGAAAAAAGAATCTGTAGAATGGGGGAAGGCAAATTCACTAAAATGTGAACTTATAATTTTAACTACTATTATTTTATCAGATGTTTCTCTAAAACCCAAAAATTATGTAGTTTGGGCAAACTGCTTTTTTTTTTTTTTTTTTTTTTTGAGTATTATGATTTTACTCATAATTTGGCTCTGGGGCTCAAACTGTGAAATATGATTGTAAACAGTGACTGATAAAACAAGTGAAGTGAACTCAGTGGTCAACTCATTCTGATTTTTGGAAGTAAGCGGCATAAACTTTGTTGAGTCCCCTGTTCCCATCATAAAGTGGGGCTGATGATTTTTTTGGTGCTGAATGCTGCGCATCTGTGCGTGCATCATCTCCCAGACAGATGAGTAAACAGCTTTTTATTTTTGCGGGCAAAATCTTGAGCAGGTTTATGGGATGGAGTTCTCCATCATGTGGCAAACATTCCTTTCTCCTTATCTCTCTCTTTTGGTATGGAATGTATGAAATAGAGACAGATTCCACTCTGACTTCATCATGTCACTCTGTTGAGCATTGGGAATGAATGTTGGTCAGGAGAATGAATCAAATCACACGATTGGATGCGAACTGCAGATGACCAGGAATACTATTGTCACACATAGCTTAATTTATGGACTTATTTGATTTCTTTCTATGTGTGGATTACTTGGGTTGTTACCAACATCTGCTGAAAATTTTATGTCAATAGCCTCATTTAAAATATATTTGCCGCGTTCAATACTTATTTTCCCCACTGTATCATCACAAAAGTCAAGATGATTTTAGGCAAATGTGGGACAAGTCTTTGTTATTTTTGGTCAGTCGTGGGTTTGATTTTGCAGTTCTCCCATAGATGCGTTTTTGCCCAATTGCTTTCTTATCGTGAAATCGTCAACACTGACCTTAACTGAGGCAAGTGAGGCCAGAAGTTCTTTCGATGTTAGTCTTGGTTCATTTGTGCAGGGATTACAATTTTCCGCCGATCCGCAGATTTCCACGTTTTTAAATAATTTTTGGTCGTTCTCCTAAATCGTCTAGATATGATGAGAAAATGTAATGGGTATACAGTATAGTGGGGTCTATCACTACGCGGACACTAACAGGTGAGCGTGGGCAACAATTCGTCTCAAGTTTCATTCCTGCAGAATTGAGCGCTAAAGTAACCCGATATGAGGCATATTTAGCAAGTTTTTTGCGTTTAGTAATACGGGCAATGACTGGACGTATTTGTAGGAAGTAAAAAAATCAAAACCGGTGTTACATAATTTCATATGTGCAAATGCTGACATCGGCGGAGCACATAGTTCGCGAAACACGATAAACGTGGTGAAAGGTAAAGAAGAGGAATCGCATATAGCAGGGATTGATAAGGCTGTTTAAAAACAAAGTTCAAGTGGATAAAAAGAAGTCACGTTGGATGTTAAAATTGGCAAAAGCACTGTGGAAACACTGTCAGGTTTTGTGAAGAAAATGGACTTGGCTGCAAAGACCCTGTGCATCTACTGTAATGATTTGATAAATTACAGATCTGTAGCTCGTCGTCGGTCCGACTACTCCTTAGGATTGACATTCAACAAATCGAGAAATGATGCCGATCAGCCTGGATTATCGAAGGATGTTTCCAGTTGGGGGACTTCAGCTAAATCAACAGATGACAGCACGAACCAGGCATGGGGCAATTAATTAACTAGTTAATCCAACAAGTTAATTTAATTCTAAAATTTCATCAATTAAGTTAATTAATGTCTATTTGGAAATTAACTAGTTAATTTTGACAAGTTAACTATTTAAGTTAAAAGTTAACTCTGTTGTTTCCATGCCATCGACAATATTTTCAAATATGTTGATTGACTTAACAACTACAGAGTTAAGATAAAGTTTTATTTCATCTGCATCTAGATTTGTCAATACACAAATATATATATACATTTGAAAATAAGTCATCATATTATCAGCAATGTATCATATTGTAACTAGACGTATGGCATGCCATCGCAAATCTCCGCGCTCCGGAACGAATGTTATGGGAGTAGTAGTAATGTGTCAGAGGGCAATTCACTGAACTGGCATTCTGCTGTACAAATGATAATCTGCTTGTTGCAGTGACAAAGCACTGATACTGATCAGATTTATAGCAATGTGATGTAGTTGATTAGTTGGTTAGAGTACTTTTTGAGTGTCTTTTGAGGGCATTAATTACTCTTCATTTTGAAATGAGAGTATTATGAAAGGAAAGGACGTATGGTACAGCGATTGGCACACCTGACGTTATTTGACCTAGAAAACGGTGAAAATTAGATCAAATCAAAACCCATCTGATATGTGATGAAGGGTCATCCCATGCACCTCCCATAAAAATTTGAGCGTCCTAAACTCAATGCATAAGGAACTTATAGCCATTTTTCAATTTTCACAAAAAGGCCCCTGGTGGCCAGAAGGGGAAATGAATTTAAATTCTAAACGCGTTGTGCAACCCTCTGAGTCACTACTTTACACACATTAAAGTTTCAGGTTGATTGGTCTAACGGCTTAGGAGTTACTGTTTCGGACGGACAGACAGACAGACGCCAAACTGTATTACAAGATCTCCTCACTTTTTCGGAAGTGCGGAGATAATCATGATCTGTATGTACTTCATACATAGCATACAAAACTCATAGCATACATTTACATACACTTGTGTATTTCATTCTGTTAATGTTAACACAAAAAGTTATTGGCAATCTCCAGTGAATGTCAGACTTTCAATGTCTACTTGCCTTGTTAAAATTCAAGAACATAACACAGCTGATATAATATAAATATATATATATATATATATATATATATATAGTGTGTAGAACAACATCATATAAGTGAAGATTCTTGCATAAGTGCAATAAGTAGTCTGCATTATAAGGTCAACATTGTAGCAAGAATTATGAAGTTAATCAAAAATTAATTGAAAAATCAATTGATCTGCACAAAATCAATTAAGTTAAGTTAATATCCTTTCTCAAAAGTTAACTAGTTAAGTTAATGGGATTTTAACTTAACTTGATTAAGTTAGCGATTAAGTTAATTAACCACCCCATGCCTGGCACGAACGATACCACACCTTTCCCACCAATTGCAGACAGATGAGCCCATTCAGAGGTAAAATATTTTTTTTTTAAATGTTGATGAATGAATTATTGTATCCAAGTAATAAACATGATAGATATGGGCATTTTACAAATCTGATAAAATAGATTTTAAGAAACTTATTAACTTAAGAAAGTGGACATACATACAAATTATTATGATACGCTTTATTGATTTTATTTATAATTTGTGTTGTTTGATTTCAGAAATTTTCAGAAAGTGATCACATTTATCACTATGCAATAGCTGAAATATTTTTATTGTGGTGGTGGGAATTACTAATAATTAGAAAGCTTATTTTTACTTGATTCTAGTTGCAATATTTGTATTGGTTCTTTCCTTTCTGCATTTTTAAAATTTCATTTCCTTTTAACTTCAGTCTTACTTTGTTGCTGATGGTCAGCTCATTTAAAAAAAAAAAAAAAAAAACTGATCCATGTATCAAAGCTGTTATTGTAATTTATCATAATTGTATATTAATTTTGGTGATTGTGAGCCCTGTTCCTATTTTTGTGTTTATGAACCTTGAAATAAAGCAGTTAAGCTTCTTTATGTAATTGCATATTTCCAAGCACTGCTAGGTGTCATAAAGTCAGCTTATTCATATGAATGGTTTTTCTTATACGTGTATTTAATAATTTCAATATCTGTCACTAATGCTGATAGTTGTCCTTAAACCAAAATGTCACAAATATGTTAATTTAAGAACAATTTCAATCTTCTTAAAATGCAAAATGTCTGGAGCTTCTGGGGGGCTTTGCCCCTCTGGGCCCCCTCCTGGGCTCTGCCCTGGACCCAAACCCCCTGCTTACTTTCAGCTGAAATCATGTTCAGCTGTTGTCATCCCTGTTTGTGACCTCTGATGCGTGTCTGATGCGCTTTTGGAGGAATCTTGGTTGGCCAGCCACTCCAGGGAGGGTTTATCACTGGTCAAAATTTCCTCCTTTGTAGATTATGACTCATACCATGGATTACAGGAATCTTACCGCCTTTGAAATGTAATTGTAACACTTTCCAGACTGATAGATGTCAAGTTTTTCTCACCTGTTCTTGAATCAGAAGATTGCGGCATCATGTGCTGCTTTTTTACTTTCACATTGCCAGACTGGGTCTATTTAAGTGATGTTTAGATTGAACAGGACTGGCAGTGATCATGCTTGGGTGTGTCTTGTGAAATTGCAAGAAATTATCAATTATATTTTTCTAATTGGTTTATTTACTAACTCAAGGGGCAAATACATTTTCACATGGGGCCAGGTGGAGTTTGATTTTTTTTTTTTTTCTTCAGTAAATGAAATAATCTTTTAAAAACTGCTTTTTGTGTTTACCCGGGTTATCTTTGTCTGATATTAGATTAGTTTGATCTGACATTTGTGTGACAAATATGCTAAAATAGAAGAAATTGGGAGGGGGGGTAAATACTTTTCACAGCACTGTATCTGCTTCGATTCAAAATGTCCTAAGTCATTGGATGGCACTTTACAGTGCAGATGAATAGTGGCCCAAATAATACTGATGTAGTGATGAAGGTAATCGCATGACCTGAACGTAATTGAGCAAATATTTATTTCACTAGTAATTGAGCAAGTATTTATTTCACTAAGTCAGAACACCATTAAAAATGAGCAGGAACTGCAGAGCACTGCACTGAATTGTTCATTATCTGTCAAATGGCTATGATAGGTGGCCAGGTGTTTGGACTTGCACTAATTAACAGCCCATTGATTCTTATTTCAAATTGGGAAGAGATTATTTTCCTCCTTTAAAGGTGCAGTGTGTAACTTATTTGGCTTTTTATTAGCAAAAATGAAATACAACGTTAATAAATACGTATTTACCGAAGTCTAATCACAATCGCGTACAAATGAAAGCTTTCTCGTAGCTTTGGGGTGGGTGGGGGGGGGTGTCCTCCCTCGATCCAGACAGAATTGACCAGTGATACCGGTTTATCATCTTGGTGACTAAATGAATTAATCACTTGAACCGCAAGCATTCAAACGCTGTAAGTATCTCCAGGTAATAATTATTTTGAATCGCCACGTCTCCCAAACCCCCCCCCAGAAAACTTTCTTTTAAACAGAAAGTAAGAGAAATGGGGAATGTAAACAGTGGATTAATATGCTCCCGTCAATTATTCTCCAGTTGGTCTTCCAGGCGAACACAGTAATAATTGCTTAAATTTCCTGTTTTCGTGTAATGTTGTAGTTGGTTGTTTAACGCAAAAAAAACACGCAGAGTATTTTAATTGCCGATTTTGAGCTGTGCGATTGAAACCGTTTTGTTATAGTTTTCACGGTGCTCCATGTAACTCACCTGGAAGAATGAATGTAAACGTGGACATCAGTAAGAAGCGTGGACTCTTCTGCGACCAGTGTAGTTATAGACATATTGACACATTCTTGACTCTTCACTTCCGTAGTGGTAATGATGCGCTCAGAGGAGGAGGTGCCAGAGAGCACCACTCGGATGTTTGCATTCTATTAGCGCACCACTAGATGGGAGTAATTCTCACACACTGCGACTTTAAAGTAAATAGGTGTTTGCAATATAGCCCAATTAGCACTGTACAGTATGTACTCAGAAACTTAATTGAACCCATCAATCAATGCTATTTCTGATGTAATACGATTAAGATTTTAAGTAATCATGCATGAAAAGTGCCTAGTTTGAAAAATTAATAGCTTGTTAAAATAATTAAATTGCAATTGAGGTTGGCACAATAACCAGCTGAAACAGGGGGCCTCCAGGACTGAGCTTGGGAACCACTGGCGTAAAATAAAAAAAATAAAGCTCATACAATGTATTTGACAAACCCCTTAAATTATTGCTCTGCTTCAAGCATATGTTAATTCTTGCATTACAAATCCATTCTGGTAGAGCATCAGATTGAAAACAAAAATGGTTTTAACGTGTAAATAATTATCAACCTGACTATAAATTTGCAATTGGACAGGGACGCTGTATGCTATTCGGCTGCTATTCATACATTGTTCACATAACATGAATGTAAATGCCCGTTTATATTTAAGTTTAAGCTAACAGTATTCATTGTTTTCAAATCCAATGCACTGGAGTACCATACCAGAATGCTCAAAAAAAAAAGTAAAAGTATCACTCTCTGAATACTTACATCTGCATGGTTTTTAGGCCAAGTTGTTTCTCTTTTTTTTTTTTTTACCCTCCTAAGTGTTAGTGTGTGGCAGGAGGGGCACGTATCTTTAGACTCAATCCCTAGCGATGTGAGATGCAATCATGAATGAGTGCGGGTGTGCAAATTGGATAGCTGCTCTGTGGAGTGTTCTCACGGGCTGCAGGCTGCCTGGGGGTGAAGACACCCTCATAATTGGTGTTAAAATAGACTGTCCTTAGTGCGCTGTGTCTCTTTATCTGCCTCTGAAACCCAGCATTGCTGTGTGCTTGCTTGTGAGAGATGACAAATCTGTGTCTGAGGACGAGGGTGTGTATGCATGTGAGCGTATGTGAGAGAGGGCTGTCAATCTTCCCCTCAAATCAGATTTGAATTTCTAATGCTTCTTATGTTAAATATTCGACTTATATTTGAATTTTTTAATGTTTTTTTTTAAGCTGATTATATACACCTATACCAGGTATTACCAGCTTATTATTACGTCCCGCGTCCACTAGAGAGCACTCCAACCAAATCTGTTATGTAACTATTGCAACAAGTTTTACCAACTCAATATAAAACTTCATGAAGGGAAATCGAAATATAATAAGGCCAGATAAATATATATAATAAATATATAGTCCGGCTGTCAGAACGAATTTCGCTATTCGAATAGAAACCGTCATTTGCAAGTTATGCAAAAACGAGGTTATTCTTGCCTGCTTTAACCGGGGCTCCTCTTCGTCCCCTGTTAACAGTTCTGCGTACTCCGAGTAATGCACTGAATGGAGGTGTGTGCTCAGGTTGCTCGTAGTCGAGTGGTACTTTAATGACGGCTTGCATAACTTGCAAATGACTGTTTCTCTTGTTGTTATTTTCCCGTTTTTTGATGGAAAGCCAAACATTTTCCACACAATGCTTTTTAGGTTTTCAGGAGTTGTGATTTCCTGCTCTGTTGCTTCTGGAGCGCTGCATGCCGCCATCTTGTAAACAATGCCGAACGTCGCGACGCACAACGTTGATTTGCGTCGTTGCGGAAGGCACAAGTTCGACGTCAGTTTTCACATTCGAATGTTCTCATTTTTTTAATAATTCGAATTCTATTCGAATCGCGAAGTTCGTTCTGACAGCCCTAATGTGAGAGGTGTGTGAATACATGCGTGTAATTTTTATTTCCTGCATTTGACTTGACTCAATCTCAGTATGATGGGTATGCCCTTAAAGTGGAGGACAACTTCAGCACAAAACCAATATTTAATAAAGAATTGAGTCCAGACATGATGACTTGGACCTTTTCTGGTGAACTTATGCAATTCTTCAACTTAGAAGAAGGCAACCGAGCAAGAAAAAACTGAAGATCACAATCTTCCATCCTTTGATCTAAGCACTATCTTCAGCGGCATTCACTGCATAACATTCTACAACCCCAATTTCGAAATGGTTGGGACAAAGTGTAAATTGTGAATAAAATCAAAATGCAGTGACTTTAAGATCACGAGCCAATATGTTATTTACAATAGAACACAAATAACATTTCAAATGTTGAAACCGAGACATTTTACATTTTCATCCACAAAATGAGCTCATTTCAAATTTTCTGGCTGCAACAGGTCTCAAAAAAGTTGGGACACAGGCAAAAAAGGGCTGAAAAACCAATTAATATATCAGAGAATCAGCTGAAAGAATATTTAGCAAGTAATTGCGTTAACTGGCATCAGGTGTGTAATATGATTGGCTATAAAAAGGATGTCTTAGCGAGGCTGAATCTCTCAGAAGTAAAGATGGCCAGCGGCTCTCCAACCTGTGAAGGGTTGCGTAAAAAAATTGTGGAATACTTTGAAAACAATGTTCCTCAACATCAAATTGCAAAGGCTTTGAAGGTCTCATCATCGACAGTGCATAACATCATCAAAAGATTCAGAGAAACTGGAAAAATCTCTGTGCGTAAGGGACAAGCCGAAGACCTTTACTGGATGCCCGTGATCTTTGGGCCCTCAGACGCCACTGCATCACTCACCAGCATGATTCTGTTATTGACATTACTAAATGGGCCCAGGAATACTTAAAAAAACCACTGTCTGTAAACACAATCTGCTGTGCCATCCACAGGTGCCACCTAAAACACTACCATGAAGTTACCTTTTCTAAGAAGGTATGAGTGTTCAACCGTAATTAAAAATAATTTACATATGGAGTCTTTGTGATGCAGCCTATAGAAAACCATTTACTTGCTTGTTTCGAGTAACAATGTTTGCAGTTCAAATTCGGCCATCAACCTTCATGGCCAGTTCCTCCTCCTCTCACTATTCGTCCTGTTTCCTGTACTATGCTGTGAAATATAGCTGGTAAAGGTAAATAATACTGCACATCAAAGAGGGCTGATTCAGAGATGCTTGCAACAGTTGGGCACAGGTGTAATGAGGCTGTCACGTCAGATCTGCATATCTTTGTTGACAGTGAGTGGCTGACCTTTATTTACCCTCAGGTGGCCCTCTACTGCTACTGCTCTTTTGCAGGCATGAGAGTTTTCCAGCTTTTAGGGCTAAATTTGGACCCTACCGATATCATTTCAAATCCCTTAAGTTTTTTTTTCTAGGGGGGTGGTTATCGAGTACTGTAAGCTGAGTACCACATGCACTGGTAGTCAATCAACCATATATGATTTTCTGCAGTCAGTGCAATCTTGAATTCTGAGCTCTACAGTACATCTTTTCTAATCCTAATGCCTGTTGGCCGAGGATCAGGACTGGATCATGTGTACTTGTTAAATGCAGTTTGATGCAGAAAACTGCTTCAGCTCATGGTGCCAATACATGGTTGCTTGGTAGGTACACATTTGAATCTGTTTCTTCCAACTAAATGATCCTACTTTCATTAATTAACCAATGGAAATAATCAGCGACCACTGGACCTTATATACGCAGTGTTGTTTTTATGAAAATGCATCGCAAACATCACTTTGGAGGCGTAACAAAGTTGAACTTTTTGCGAGACTGAATCGGTGAATGGTTGACCTGGCTGTCAATTGGAAGAGAGAATGGCAAACTTTGCTGAAATTGAGCATAATATCTGTCATTTAAGGTCTTGTAATGTGCTCTTGCAGATGAAGATCGGTTTTTATGGTTAGATTTTACCGATCATTTTGCACCATGCAACGGAAACATAGTGCGGGTAGGCAATAATGTGTGAAAGTTACGATTATAAATGGACCAGGTTGGAATTTGACCTTTGATGGGGGAAAAAGTCACAGAAGAGAAAGGCCAATGGAAGACCTTTTAAAGAGTTGATGGCAAAGAGGAGAATGAAGTCATTTTTGGTGCAACATGGACAACGATGCTGTGTGTAAAATTACAATATCTGCTCAAAAACATTTAAAAATTATTCAGGATCTGCAGTTACTTGTTAAATAGTATTCATATTTGTTACTGAAATTTAAGACCTTTGGACTGGCTGAATTTAATTAGTGAGCACTAGATTTTTCTTGGAACATTTATTTGAAGGAGACTTTCATGAACCACATGCAGTGGTGTGTCTTAAATTAGTTCATAAAGGAACGTAGAGTGACAGATACATTTGCTTGAATGAGACTTTTTCGAGTACAATATTCAGTGGCATTTTATGAGTCTATGAAGGTAAGCAGAGGGACATGAACATTTACTTGAATGAGTTGCGCCCAATAACTTTTATAAGCACCTTGTTTGATGTGGTGTACTGTTGGGCTGTGACTGATGTATGGTAAGCCTTCAGGATGGGTGATGATTATTTGGTGGAATTACAGGCAGAATGATATTGGGCTCACAAGTAGCTTTTACTATCTCTGAAATGCCTCTATATTGTGCTGGTGTTACTTGACTTTCCAATGCAATTAGAGTTCTCATGTGCCAGGAAAAGTCTCTCTTGGCCCTCCAAAAACCTAAAAATCCAGGAGTTTTAGGGGGCTTTGACCCCTGGACCCCCAGCTGGGGCACTGCGTACTCCATTGGGGGCCAGGCTATTTCACTTGAAACTGTTCTCATGCCTGTTTTGAGGTCTTGTTTTAGCTTTACTAGGCATTCAGAGTCCTTTTGCATGTTGAACATAACACACATGGCAAACGGATATCATCGATATCGTAATCAGTCAAAATGTGTTCATGAATTTTATCAAGCAAATTTTCGGTGATCTTGAAATTTCCTTTTCGGAAACAAACGAGGCAAACTTTCTCTCGCCATTCAACGTGCAACATCTTTCAAGTAACTGGGCACTTGAAGTGGTTGACACCAAATTTTGTACACCTTTATTATGTAACATCATTACATCCTGGTGCAATCTATTGATTTCATGTCCTTATCATTACCTAATGCTTATTATGCAATTCAAAATAGGCCTTTTTAGATGAAATAAGTGTGGGTAGAATTTGTGGAATGCAGTTAGAACTTTCCTTGAAACCATTTATCCCAAACAGGTCACTGTCCTGCAATGAACTGTTATAGGTGTCAACTATTGGGTTCTTACATAATTATTTGATCATACAAACAAAATGGAGGGGGGGTTTTGAATTGATAAATAGGCAATGCTTGGGGAAAATTGTTAGTTACATTCCAAAAATAAAAGAAATATATCTCAGAATTCATGATTTTCTAAAAATGCAGATTTCTCAAAAATTTGCTTTGGAAATTTTAAACTGCTTTCATGGTTGATGCTAGTGGGCCATATAGAACAACTTCCAAGCATTAGTTTCTCTGGGCAATTTTTCTCAACTTCAAGTTAAAACCTGGCGTGTTCTGCTTGCGAGGCACTTCTAATATCTCGTCCAAATACAGCCACTTTGTTCAGGTCGCGGCTGCCCACCTTTTAATATTAAACTGACCCCTCATGGAGTAACAAAATGCCTTGAGACTTAGAGTTCTGACTTACGTGTACACTGTCTTCATTTCCCCTTTTAAACCAATATCTCCACCTACCAGACTTAAAAAGTAATTTTCGGAAGCTGATCTGAAAATACATTGACCTATAGGACAACAGCAGGCAATTCAAGAGGAAAATGAGTTGAATACAACTAAACAATGCTTAAATTTATAGCTCAGGGGATATTGGAGCAATCAATTAGAGCAATTAATGCAATCAAATCTAAGACAAAACATTCTCCAGTCAAGCTTTAAACAACTGGTAACCCAATTGAATATTAAATTTGGGGGCACTTATTTTTTCACAAAATGCCAGTTGGTGATGGATAATTTTTCTTCAAGAAATGAAATGGATGTTTCAAAGCATTATTTTTTAGGTTTACTCTGGTTGACTTTGTCTTGGAGTATCTTAAAGAATTACATATAGGATCTGATACAATTAAGACAGATATGCACAGTGGTGCAAACTTGTCCCGTTTTCACATTGAGATGGGTCATTCACGTGAATCGTGTAGATCTGCAAAAAAAATAATAAAATTTGGAGGGGGCGGAGGTACTCAGAACCATTTAGAGAGATGGCTCTGGTCTTACTCAAGTAATCTACAAGTATCTGTGAGTCATGTGCAGGCTTGGGGAGTAACAGAATACATGTAACGGCGATACGTAATTAGGATACAAAAAAAGGTAACTGTATTCTGTTAGATGTAAAAAAAAAAAAAAAAAAAAAAGATGTGATTAAATTAGTTACATTCTGTAAAACGGGGATTAGTGGATTACAATTGTAAATTAGTCTATAATCAAGAATAACAAGAAGAAGAACGAGAAGAAAAGGAGGTCTGGAGTCGCACTTATAACACAGCACTCCTCCAGAACCCGAGTCTAATTGTCAGTTGTTAACTTGCCAATCATGGCATACAGCCCTGTGGGTAAAAATGCATTCAACAGGCGGAAATTTCGGAATTATTTTGCATTAAAGGATAAAAATGAGAATGTCACTGTACAGTGCAAGTTTTGCCTTCCTGTTGTCAAAATCCTGTCGGCCTCAAAGGACTCAACGTCCAATTTGGAGAAACATTTACAGGTAAGACAGACAATCCTGCTAGCTCAGCTAACTTACCCAATTTACCCGACCTGTAACCATTTCTTCCTAATGAAAATAGTTCTGGTTGTAAGTGTGATGCTGGTGAATGGGATGGTGTTTGGGCAAAAACAAGCTCCAGCCTGCTATAGATAGCTGTAGCTGACTTGAAGTGTGATTATGAAGTGTTTTTACCATTAGCTACGTAGCGTTAGCCTCATAAGCATCACTACTTCTCCCAGGGAGTGCCCGCTTTTCCAACAGCCCTGTAGTCCGGGATATGCCATCCGTCAGTGCGTAAGTGGAAAATAATGAAATAAAGATGCAACAAACCAATTTAGTTGTGTTCTGCAGATAAAGCAGTTTTTTTGCTTCATCTCTCCGGAACCTTTTATACGTAATTGTTTTCAGATGAAGATAATAGTAATATTTTCTGTACTCACTTTTTCCTTTTCAGTTTTTTTTTTTTTTTTTTTTTACTTCCTTCACGTGAAAAATTGTGACTATCCACTACTCAGTCTTTGATATTTCGTGCATCCAAAATAGACAACGGTACATGTAGTTACACTTTAATTCCAATAGATGGCAGTCTAAGACCTTAAATCATGACACTTTGGTTTTGTAGGTTCTTTAATGCTGATAGTTGCCATTTTTTCGGATATGATATACATGGCACATCTTATCAGTCAATCTTATCTTATCAATACAATGATGCGCAATTTCGATAATGTCCTTTTTATATATTCTAGTACTATCTATCAGGGCTGGCGCCAGAACTGAAAATCCAGGGGCAAAGATACATCCTTTTATAACAACAATTAGTCCTAGCTAGTTCCCAGTCTTTTTCCTTTATTAACGCGTTTTCCAATTATAGTAATAATCAAGTGAATGAAGCATTTTTTCACCCGCAAAAACACAGCAAGTAGAGGATATTTTTGATACTTAAAAGTGACATAGTTGTATTGTTTTACGAAATACACAACTATGTGTAAAGCACATATAAGTTACTTCATTGTAATTTATTTTCTCCTGTCTGTCTTTGTTCATTTTTGGTATTAAAGTAGCCCAAAAGTAATGGAAAGTAATCAGTTACATTACGTTTTTAAAGTGGTATTTGAATTACATTACTGATTGCATTTTTTTACAGTTAATTAGTAACTGTACTGGAATACATTTTTAAAGTAACCCTCCCAAGCCTGGTCATGTGTCACACCACCGGTGCCGTTCATCCCCTGCTGACAAATAAATGGACTTGCCCTACTCTGCCTATGAGTGGCTCTCCTTTATGTTACAATCATCGCTCCTGAAGACGAGACGCTTCAGCTTTTATTGATATCTCGAGACTACATGAAACGAAGTAATAAACTAACGGTCAGCAACCTCTTTTTGAAGTAATTTTGTTGATGCTTAGGTTAGTCTGTTTGTAGCCAGCTCAATTAAGTTCGTTGTTGGACAAGACTGAATGCATTTGTATCAGCTGTAAATTATGGTGTTCCAGTTTAAATGACGTTTTACCAAGTTAGGCTGCTGTTAGTCAGCAGATAGATGGTATCGTATCGCTATATCAGGTGACTGCGCCCTTTACAAAATGTGTCAATAGTTATTCTCATTTGTTTCTTATCAATAAGCAATAACTCTGACGTAAAGTCTATTTGTTCGACCTTCAAGTAAAGCATACCGTTTAGTATACAGTAATATTGGGATCACTCAAGTAGAGGCACTGCTAAGCCATAGCTGAGTGGACAGCCTGTTTCAAGACGGGGAAAACGCTTTACGTTTATCCCCCCAGCTAACTTGCTTCCGAAATTCGATTGCAGAAATGACGATCTACAGCCGTTTATTTGCCCCAAGCAGACATCGTTTAATCACACGACGGCGTTTATTCTTGAATGGTGTAACATTTTCCCTATGTAAGGCAGTTAAACTTGCTATTGTACACGAAATGTACTGTGTGAATACACTTTCCTTTACTTACGTTAGCATTTAATTAGTTCAGGTAGCCAAACTTTGCCACACTTTTTTTTTTTTTAAGAATAAGAGAGTTTGAGGAGGAAGATGCCCTTACTGGGCTCAACTAGAGGCTGGGGTCAGGTGCAAGTGGAACTGGTCCTGGTTGAAATTAGCAACTGAGTATGACCTGAATATAAAGGGTTATGCGTTTCAACTGTCTCAGTTTAAAAAAAAAAAAAGATAAACCAGGCTATGCCAGATGCTGCCTTTGCTGTGTATGTCAGCAACAACTGTCCAGCCACAGCCGGGCCCAGCAATGCAGGGGCCAGAGTAGATGTGGGAAAGGGTGAAGGTGCCAGTACCCTGTTTGACTGGAAAGCAAATGCAGAGGTGAATGGAGGTTGAACTGTGTTCGTGTTTTTTGACGTTTGATGGGTTTTAGAGGGCCAGAAAAGGAATCCAGCGATATTGATGTTTTCTTCTTTTTTGGGGGGGGCGTCCTGTCACATCACGTCACGTCACCTTTTTCACCCTTGATGAGTTTGAACCCCTGTATGCAAAAATAGCAGAAATTAGGGAGGTGGTAAATGCATCCTCACGTACTACCTGGATTCATTTTAGTCGTGGGATGGGAGGTGATCAGGGATGGTGGTGGTCCTGTACATTTTATAGCTGCAGTATCATTCAGAGTCCCTTTAGAATTCTTATTGTACCACTGGGCCAAAATTTTAAGCTGGTAGTGACAGACTGCAGCTCAGACAGCTCAGCTGAATGTATCTGTGTGTAGCTCACCTGTTTTGATGCTGTTTCAGGGCCTTCTGGACCAGGTGGTGGTGAAGACTGAGCTCTACTCAGTAGAACAGCTTGAGAGACTGTTCTCCATCCTTAGCCAGTGCATCTACCAGCATCGTAGAGACTACAACAAGACCCACATGACCGAGGTGAGTCCTACCATGCTGATTTCAACTCACCTTGTACCTGCCTCATACCTTTTACTTTCAACTTAAACCCATCCTACACTCACCTGACAAATGCCTAACCTCAGTCTTTTTTTGTACCTGTATAAAGATACACATCTTGTGCCTGCCTGAGCTGATGCTCCTCTTATTCCTTCTTAACCGTGTTATTCCTGTCTAACCTTGCACTCAGTCCTGCCTAACCTTACACTCATCTTATACCATTGCATCCTAACCTTATATTCATCTTCTACCTGCCTAACCTCACACGCAGTCCTAACTAGCCTTCGCACTCATCTTTCCCTGCATAACCTTACACTTATTCCTGCCTAGCCTTACACTCATACCTGCTTAACCTCACACGCAAACCTGACTATCCTTGCACTCATCCTATACCTGTCTAACTTAACGCTCGTCTTATACCTGCCTAAACCTACAGTGGTCTTTTACCTGCCTTTCATTACATTCATGTTATTCCTGCCTAGATATACACTCATCTGGTATCTTTTTTTTTTTTTTTTTTTTTTTTTTTAATCCGCCACCACCCCACCTCTCCGGGGGTGAACTTTATTTAGTAACAAAAATTTTGATAAAGGGAAAAAAAAGCATAATTTGAAACCTCAAAGAGGTAGGGTTATATGTATGTGCTTGTGTGCGTTTGTGTATGAATGAGTGTGTATGTTTGTGTATGTGTGATCTGTGAAAAAAAATTTTTATTAATAACAAAATACAAACAGAAACAGCAATGCAATATTAAAACAACAAACAGTGAGATCAAAACAAAACAATTTAACCTTAGAAATGCAGCCCTCAAACAATATCAGCCAACACAGAAATATCTATCAAATTTCATACAGGTTCCCAGTGGGTTTTAAGGCCTTTTGAGTTCAAAAAATTCTATTGGAGATTTTTCAGTGAAAAGGGGTTGCCTTCACCCAACAGATTGACATGGTGAAGAAACGAAAAAAATCCATTGGGAATTTTTTTTAAGAAAAAGTGACTTTTTTGAGATTTTATTACTTAACCGATGGTCGAAATATTGGGCAGATGATTCCAATTCGCACTTAAATGCTTTCTCATGTTGAAAAAAAAAAAGCAATTTGTACCATCATTGTCAATTTATCACCAATTGGTGGTTGCCATAGCAACCAATCAATTTTACTAGTCCAAGGTACAATTCAGAAGAATCACTGGACCATATAAATATAATTTCATTTCTTATATTACTGATCACGCTAAATCACTTTCCCCCTGTCATCAGTTACATCATGAGGCCCACGATGTAATTAATGACTGGGACATACATAACTTAGTTTATGCCTTTCATTGCTGACAAAAATTTGAAGTCCTGAAGGCCTTAAAACCCACTGTGGGTTTGTAATTTTCTGCAACAATATAAGAAAGAACATTAGAGTTAAAGGTTTCCTGACATAAAACAGGCTCGAAATAAACATTTAGAGTTCCCTAGAGTAATTTTTTACGATGAAAAAGAAGATGCAAATGCTTTTCCGTGAAAATTTGTGGTTTTTAAACTATTTCGGACCGCCGAGGCTGATCGGGAACGCCCCCTTCGAAATGGGTCGAAATGTCCAGAATTGGCCTTCTTAATCAACGTGATGTCAAGCAAGGAAGGCAGCTGGTCAGATCTCGCTCGCTTGACAACGAACTGTACATACACTACGCTTTATTTACTATAGCCAGCTGACAGACCCTTGCAAAAAAACCACTATTGGAATTCCATGAAAGTTACCACCAAAAAACTATAGTATTACTGTAGTAATTTTAAATTTTTTTGGAATGCACTGTAGAGATTTTAGTGTTACACTTTAAATATTGTAGGGCTACCATAGCTAATAAAATAACACTACAGAAAAAAACTATTGTAATACTATAAACTTCAGGATTGTTCACCAGAACATTTGCCAGAATAGGTGGCCTTAAGCTGCTTTCACACCGGATGCGAAACGAATTTTTCGCACGACAGATTACATTCAAAGTCAATGCAAAGATGCGAATGCAAGCGCTTTTATGGTATTCGCCTTTCACATTGACTTTGAATGTAATCTGTCGTGCGAAAAATTCGTTTCGCATCCGGTGTGAAAGCAGCTTTAGACACCCACGCAAGCTAGCTGGCTAGCTGATGTTAATTTCCTGCAGTAGTTAGCTAGCTAACTTAAGTTCGACATAACGTTAGATTATCATGAATTTCGAGTATGAAATTATACACCAAGCGTTCAGTCCAGTGTTGAGAGAACTGCCAAGTTACACAATAACTACCTACCTGTCAGTTTAACTAACCACATTACCCATTTAGCTAGCTAACGTTAGTTAGTGACAGTTGCATGTATTTCCCTCTATCCAATCGCCCCGGCCTCGGTTCGGGCGTTTAGCGAGCTTTATGAGCAGAGCTTTATGAGGAGAGAATTTTGCGTGTATTCGTGTCTTTGCATTGACTTTGAATGTAATCTGTCATGCGAAAAATTCGTTTCCCGTCCGGTGTGAAAGCGGTTTCACGCCACCTATTCTGGCAAATGTTCTGGCGAATTATCCTGAAGTTCAATGCCATAGGTAGTTAACTTTGATGAAGTAGCAGGCGAGGGTAACTGCCACAGCTGGAGAGGAACTGGATTATCGACAGCTGCCGTCGCATTATTAGCCAGATGAACTCGAGAGGCTGTATTGTGATGCCTGATCGCCAGCTGTGCTGCAGGAGGTGGGCATCTGTGATCACTGTGGAACTAACGCTGGCTTATAGACTTGTAACGTCAGTCACAACGTGCATACAGTATTTTTTATGAATCGGCGAGTTATCTTGATGCCTTGTTGTACACTCGTCATTAGATTTATACCTGAGTTTGGATAGTTGTCCTCATGTCCACTATGTATCCAGCCATCTAGCTATGTTAGCCTACGTAACACGGTTTGTTGAGTGTAACAAGTAGATAGATAGATAGATAGATAGATATCTTTATTGCAGGCTCATACACTAAACAAACACAATAGAAAACGTGTGTAAACAAGCGTGTAAAGGGACCGTGCAGAGACCGCGATGGCGGAAGTGCCTTCCTTTGGTCCAATCATAGGTCATGTGACTTACGTCTCAGAAACTTCCAACTTTTTCAGGGGGCAGGGCGTAAGAGTGCAAAAAAATCACTTTTCTTCTTTGCAATTGCTGGATTTTTCAGCCATTTGAGAACTTTTGAGTGCATAGAGAGATATAAATAATCATGTAGAACAAAATAAACCAACAGTTTCAGGCATTGTGCTTCATGTCAGGGAACCTTTAAGCATCCATTGTTAGATTTATCAGGAAAGAGAGAAAATGATAATGGCAGAAGACAACAAGAACGATATCAAAAAAGAAAAAACAAAAATAAAAAAGGAAGAAGAAATGAAATCAAATGAAATGAAAATGGTGGACTCAATTCCCCCTCCCCAAACACCTCTTCAGCTTTTATAATGACATCGGGTAGCCTTCTACTGGTGCCCATACTTCGGTATCTTGTTAACTGTACACTCATACCTGCTAAATCTCGCTCTAATCTTAAGCCTGCCTAACCTTACATTCATGTTATACCTGGCTAACCTTACACTCATCTCATATCTGCCTAAACTTGAACTCTTCTCATACCTGGTGTCACATCTAGCTCAAGGACTGAGACAAAAAGGGAAACAACACAAGCCGGCTGCAATGCGAAATAGTTTTATTTTCCAAAGAAGAATCTGAAACAATATAATTTGAGGATCAGTATCAGTTGTGTATGGGTGTGTGAAAGTGGGCGCAAGCAGTACACAACAACAAAGGCAAAAGTAATGCTGCTGTCAGGTGTGGTGAGGAGACAGGATCTCCTCCAGAGAAAGTGCAGTGTGAAGCAGACGACTTAGGAGCAAGAGCAAAAAAAATAAAAAAGAGAGCCCGGTCACTGACTGGGGCAGCTTTTTAACTGCAAAGCGCACTGGTCCCAAGTGCGTTCAACCATCTGACAACATGAAAATGCACAGATGGAAAGGCGGGATGACTAGCATCCCTGTAAGGGTGGAAGGGGTCGTCACACTACTTACACATACACTCATCTTATACCTACCAAACCTCACACTCAGCTTGTACCTACCTATCCTTTCACTTGTCTTATACCTGACTTAACCCCTCAGATTTTACAAGCACAGGTAAAACAGAATATTACGAAACATTTTTCATACATCAAAAAGAAATTTAAATGAATAAAAAAATACTAACAGATTAAATGAAACGGATTATTTCATATGTCTTGAGTTCATATGCTGCCCGGCCAAAAATAGTCACCTCTTGGATTTAGCTAAACAAAAAAGTAAGGGCCTTCCATTGGATAATTACTGCAGTGATTAATGTTTCAGCTGGTGACAAGTTATTTAACATTAACAAATGCAGTTAGTCGCGTCTCATTTTTAAGCAACAATGTCAGATCATATCTTGTGGTCGTGGAAAATGTGTTATACCCTGTTTCAGAAGGGTCAAATTATTGGCCTGCATCAGGCAAAGAAAACAACTGAGGACATTGCTGAAACTACTGACATTTTGTTTCAAACTGTAGTTACGAGCTATACATTTAAATTTGGTTAAGAACTGTAGATATTGAAGCTTACTACCCTGCTAAGACAACGGCCACTAGAATATTCTATTAGTGTAATCATACACATGGGCAAAAAAGAAAAATGTTACGTTACTGTAAAGAGTGGGAAAACAAAGTTGTTGAGCAGAAAGTTGTGAACTCCGTAGAGCCACCTTACTTACATTGCATTTCATTTGCCAGTAAATGCTGTTGATGATTTATCAGATATGGCCAGCTAGGTAGCCAGCGATGAAACTGTAGCATTTAATATGCAGCTACAGAACCAATTGCACGCTAAAAGTAAATCTGTTCTGGTGCTGTATTTCAGCAGAGAGCTGAATAGTATACAAGTTAACTGGCAAGTATACAAATTGTGGCTCTGATTTTTGCTAATCTGAGACATATTATACCTAATAACCAATCCTGAAAATTTCACACAACTGTCTCTGATAGTTCAAAAGTTATGACTTATTGAAGTTAGCATATTGTGTAGCAACGCTTGTTTTTGCACAATACTGGGGGCCCTTTTTGAAGGCTCAATATCTCAAAAGCTGAGAACATATGGGTCAGAAACTTTGCAGGTATTCTATTGAATCCAAGAACATCATGTTCTGTAAATTTGAAGCAAATCTGAGGTATTTGGGAACTTTTTTTGTTAAATCTGGTGATTTGAGATGGAATTACCCAGTGGTGAACCATCAACTTGGCAAAAGAAATTGGTCGGAAAAAAACCATTAATGATCACGATTGGAGATTGCCAAAATGTTTAGTGAAGTCTCATCCTTGAACATCGACTCTAGAACTCATGGCTATGTTTAATTGTAAGAAGTGAGAGCATTTCCACATTCAATCAACAAAAACCTTCAGGATTGGGACTAAACTGCTGCTTGGCCACAAGAAAGCTGCTTGTTAGTGAGGCTAATTTGGAAAAACAAAGTGAATATTTTAGGGACCATAAAGATGGACTGTAGTGCAATAGAAAAAGGTCATGTGGTCTGATGAGTCCAGATTTACCCTATTTCAAACTAATGTGTGCGCCAAGGTAGGAAAGGAAGCCCATGAAGCGATGCTTCGATCGTGCTTAGTGCTGAATGTACAAGCCTCTGGAGGCAGGGTCATGATCTGGGGTTGCTTCAGTTGGTCAGGTTTAGGCTCAGCAACATTATGAAGCGATGAAATGAAGATGGCAAACTTCTGGAACGTACTGAACGTATCCTATCAATGGATTTTTAATCCCTTACAGCATGGGCATAGCTCAGGATGATAGTGCCTCGCCATTCCAGCTGGTCAGAAAGTAGCAGTGAATGGTCGTGTGAGGAATGCCTCCACTGACCCTGGAATAACTCTTTTTGTTCAGCCCTGACCTGTTCCAGCCTACCAGGTGGTTTGATATTTTGCTGCTTTATGTCGTCAAACGCACGAGAGACCTTCAAAGTTCCCGTACTCAAAAACGAGAACCCACACGATATTATAGTGCCAGCCCATCAACTTCTAGTAGAGATCTCTGTCCCACTGTCAGTCAGTCCATTAACAGCAATCTGTGAAAATCAGGTGAAGGACAATAGTCCTCAACAGAAACAAACTTCTGCTGGTTGTTACACTACCTGTCAAGTGAAACCAGGCAACCTTATTCAGTTTCACTTTGCGGATTCCCCACTTTCAGAAGAGTGGAAGGACAGGATTAAAGAAAATGTGAGTTTCATTGCTGATGTTTTTGCTTGACGGGATTTGACTGTGGTCACACAACTGCAGTGAAGCACAAGATTCGGCTCTGATCAGACACCCCTCAAACAAAGGCCAAGGCCAATTCATCCATCTGATTATGAAGCAGAGCATCTCCACTGAAAATACCTGTGTGACTGCGGCAACATTATTAGGTAGTTCTGGAGTTCATTTGCTCCTCTAATTGTAATTGTGAAAAAGAAAAATGGGCAAATCCGCTTATGTGTGGATTACAGAAAGCTGAAAAGCCTTCACTCAAGGATGCTTATGCCCTTCCAAATATAGAGGAGGCATTTTCACCTCTGATAAGGTCTAAGTGGTTTCCTGTAATGGATTTGAAGTCAGGGTACGATCAGGTAAAGATTGAAGAGGAGGATAAATACAAAATGGCTTTTGTTAAACCCTTGGGGTTTTTGGAGTTACTGGATGCCCCAGGTGGTGACGAATGTCCCAAGCTCTTTCCAGTAGGTTATGGAAAATTGCATGGGTGCAGTGAATCTCAAAGAAGTCTTAGTCTTTCTTAATGACCTCAGCGTTCACCGACACGCTTAAGGACCATGAGAAGAGACTCCCGTGAGTCCTGAAAAAGCTGAAACTGTCACATGAGAAATGTCTTTTTTCTTTCTTTTTTTTTCCAGAAGTCTCTGCAGTATTTGATGCATGTAATTTCTGAAGATGGAGGGAAAACAGACCCTGATAAGATTGCTGCGCTCATGACCTGGCCCAGGCCTAAAAACATACCTGAACTGAAGTAATTTTTGGGATTCACAGGCTATTACTGCACATTTGTCGGGGATAATTCTAAAATTGCCAGGCCGCCGCATGTTTTTACAGCTGGCTGCATCCCTGCAAGATGGTGAAAACACCCCAAATCAGTGTCAGATAGTGAATTCAAGCACCCTTTCAATGAGAAGTGGACACCCTCATGGGAAGAGGCATGCAAAACCCTCACAGAGAAACTGTCTGCACCTGTACTTGGGTTTTTAAATCCCAGAAAACCATACGTTCTGCGCACACAAGCCAGTTTGCATGAACTGGGTGCCGCCTTATTCCAGGAGGAAGAGGGTCATTTGAGGGTCATTGCATAGGCCAGCAGAGGGCTGTCAAACTGTGGACAAAGGTACCCCACTCTTAAACGTGAATTTAATGCATTAAAGCGAGCAATCAACTGACAAGTTTGCTGATTAGCTATACAGAGCTGACTTCACAGTCATGACTGATAAATATACAAGGACTCACACATCGACATCAGCTCAACTGGATGCCACCGAGCATCGGTTGCTTGCACCTCTGTCCAATTTCCGCTTTAACATCCAGTAGGGGCCTGAAAAAGGAATCCGGATGAATTTTACATTCACAGTCAGGCCTGTGCTATAGTGATAAAGTAACTAGCATTAGTAAAAGTAAGAAAGTAAGAGCATTTTCACACACACAATCATCAGAGTTTGTTTTCACTCCCTCCTCAGAGACTATGTTCCTCAAATACTGCTCAGACTTCTGGAAATAATGACATTTCTCATGTGACAGTTTGAGCTTATTCATGTTCCTCAAGAGTGTCGGAGAACACAATGAGGTCATTAAGAAAGACAAGGACTTCTCTGAGATTCACCGCACCCATGCAATTTTCCAGAAATCACTGGAAAGAGCTTGGGACATTGGTCATTCCCTGGGGCATCCTGTTGGAACTCCAAAAACCACAAGGGTTTAACAAAAGCCGTTTTGACTCTCACATCGACATCAGCTCAATTGGATGCCACGGGCATTGGTGGCTTGCAGCTCTGTCCACTCTGAGCTTTAACATCCAGTACGGGGCTGAAAAAAGGCATCAGGATGCTGAAGGATAATCATGTACTCCTGCAGAAACTGATTGCAGGAGTGCTAAGGATGAGAGAATCAAGCAGTTTGTTGCAAAGTTAATGGTGGAAGGAAGCAGTGAAATATTTCCTCCAGAATCAGTTATCACTTGTTGATGTTTTGTAGCAGAAGTGAATATTTCTTCCTGAGAAGTGCAGACAAGTGGCTCCTGAAAACCTTCATGATACAGTGGGTTATATGGGATTTGAAGGGACCGTTGATCTTCTGCAAGCACGGTTCTTTTGGCCAAAAATGTGTCTAGATGTGAACAAAATCAGATCATGTGAAAGATCCATCAGATGTAAGGCTGAAGCAGAGAAAACTGCACAGTTTGTCAACTTTAACACTAGTCGACCACTTGAGCTGGTTTGTATGGACTACTTGTCTTTGGAACCTGATGGTCAAGGAACATGCTCTTGATAACGGATCACTTTACAAAGTTTGCAGTTGCAGTGCCAACTCCACACGAGAAAGAAAAGACTGTGGCTAAGGTGCTATGGAACTGTTTTCTTGTTCACTATGGTATACCAGAGCGGTTGCAGTGTGTTCAAGGCCGCAATTTCGAATCTGCAGTCATCAAATATTTTTGTCAAATGTTAGGCATTAAGAAAACAATCATCCCTTACCACCCACGTGGTTATCCAGTTGAGCGGTTTAACCACACACTGTTGGGATGCTTCAAACTGCAAGAAGAAGATAGTCAAGTGGCATGACCGTGTGCAGCCACTAGTTCATGCCTACAATTATAAAAAAAAAAAAAAAAAAGACAACTGCTTATTCTCTCTAATACCTTATATTCGGGAGGCAGCCCAATCTTTCGATTGATGTGGCATTTGGATTGACTGTAAAAGGACATGATGGAGGTACTTGCAATGAATTTGTCTGTCACTGTGATTATAAGTTACAAACTTGCTGTGGAACACAGTGGGGGGAAAAAAACTGCTCTGTGCAAAAAGCTGAGATATGATCTGAATGTCAGAGTCTGTCTTGGATGTGGAAGACCGTATCCTTGTAAAGAATGTGGGGGCGCATAGCAAACACAAGATTGCCGACAGATGGAGCCTGGTGGTGTACAAGGTTGTGAAACGCATCAGTGATTCTCCTGTATACGTTGTTGCTCCACTGAACTCTGATGAGCCTGAGAGGACACTGCACTGAGATTTACTCATGCCTTGTGGTTTTCTGTCATTGTCTGTGTCAGAGGAACCTCACCATGGTAACTGTTCAAAAGGCGAAACTAAACCCAATATCCCCCTGAAAAGTCCATCATCAGTGGTTGATGAAGAAACGCATCAGCCTGATAGTGAAGAGGAAGTGAACTGTGACATTCCACCAACAGTTAATGAGAAATCAAATGTTTTTCACCATTATCCACGAAATCCCCAGGGTAAGTGAGTCCTGACCTGGAAAGGTATTGTCATTTGGGGGAAGGTCTTGAAAACATCTGGAAGTTCTACTCAGAGCAATATGTGCATAAAAAGTTGACATTGCAAAAAAATATAAAGAGTAAAATGAATTGAAAAGAAACATGGTGTGCCTTGTTATCAAAACCCAAACAATGGTCATGTGCACTTAAGTGTTCATTGTGATAATTGCCTCGATGTCATCTTTCAATTTGGGCAACATTTGCGATCATGTGACTCTCATGATACACAAATTTCAGTTGGAGGGCAGAAAGTGATGAATCAAAAATAACTAATGGCAAAAAGAAATGGCAAGCTACATTACTGGTTGGGATGAACGTGCACCCTTCGATGTCATCAAAAAGTAGGTGAGTATGTTGCAGTGACCCACTTATGACGAAGGAAAGATCATTTTCAAATTGCTTCAACACTGTGATAACTCAAATTTTAGAACTGCCAAACAGAAATGAGAGCTAGTCCAAAAATCTCAACAAACCTAAGATTGTTGGTTTGTGCAAGACGCTAGCTACATTACTCTGTTAAGCCCTCCGTGTCGGCTGGCCGTGTTAGCTGTTCCTCCTTTGCACGGAGGTTGGCTGCCTTGTCGGGAGCCTCTGTGTTGCGGTGCTGCTCGGAGGATCGGTCTTCTTCTGCCCCGGACGTCAACTGCTGCCAGACCTGCCGGGATCCTTTTCGGCCTTTTAGTCGCCTTTGGCGGTTTTCCTCCATCGTCTTCCCAGTCCGTGGAACTGTTGACTTGGTGCTGTGGGACATTGGCAGTCGTCCACGTTACCATGTTGTTCTTCGTCAATTTTGCCTCTTAAATTCACGGTAGGCCTATGGTTTTAATTCTATCTTGAAAAACCTTTCGCCACAGAGTCAGTCCTTTTTAATGACAATGTCCAAAGCCGGGTTTTTATTTGTTATATTCATGGGCTTTGTGGTCAGGACGTACTTCGGTGCTTCCATCGCCTTCACGGTATTATTCTTTTCATTTTTACCATTCTGATTGTGTAACCTCTAGCGAGATGATATTTGCTGGTTGTCTTCATAATTCACTAGCATTTGGTAGCGCTGAAGGTACTTTCCCTTACGAACTGTTAATTATCGAGTCTCTCATTTCTATGACCGGGCACGGTTCTGTGTTTAAAAAAAAAATCTTTCTAGAATGGGTGTCCAAAACGCAATCTCAAGGTTATTGATATTGTTACTGTTGCTTGTCCCTGGTAATATTAATACTAATCCTGGCCCAGAGCCTCTTTTAGATAATTTATGTCATTTGTCAACTCCTTATGAGTTTAGTAACAGACATCGTCTGGGTTTTCCCCATGTAAATGAAAGGAGCCTTGTACCTAAGCTCGATATTTTGAAAATATGTTTTTTTTACCACTTAACCTGATATTGTTTTAGTTTCTGAAACTTGGCTGAAACCATCAATCACTGATGAAGTAATACACGTTCACGGTTACAGTGTATTTAAAACTGACCGCAAAGGTAGAGCTGGAGGAGTTGCGATTTATATTTCTAATAAATTTCATGGGTCTGTTCTCAAATCTGTTTCGATACCAAGACAGTTTTAGTTCTTGGCTGTTCAGATCATTGTAGCAAATGCCCATTTCACAGTTGTTGGCTGCTACAGGCCGCCATCTGCCATTAATGATTGTATTTCTAATTTAACTGATCTCTTGTTTAATTTAATTACATCCGAATTGATTTTGCTTGGTGACTTAAACTGGGATCGGATGAGTGACAAATCTGCAAGCTTTAAGCAGGTTCCCATGCAATCTTGCTTCAGATCCAAGCACAGTACGGTTACGGCTAGCTTGAAAGTCCTAGATGATATTAAAGCAGCTGTTGATAGTAAATTCTTTTGTGTTGCATTATTCATTGATTTTACCAAGGCATTTGATACAGTAGATCACCACATATTAACATTCTTTCAAAGGTTGGTTTTGGCCATAGTACGATTGGCTGGTTTCAGAGTTATTTATCCAACCGCTCTCAACGTGTTAAGCTTGGTGATACAGTTTCCGACCCTGTGAGGATAGATAAGGGTGTTCCACAAGGCTCCATTTTGGGACCATTGCTTTTCTTTTTAACTATACATTAATAACATTTGGGACCATTTTAAGTATTCATTGCATCATATGTATGCCGATGACACCATTTTGTTCTCTAGTGCTCCCTCTCTCGAGGCTGCTGTCCCACATCTTCAGTCTGATTTTATCTCTCTGCAGCATGCACTCATTGATTCTAAACTTCTGTTGAATGGCGGCAAAACTAAAGCTATGCTGCTTGCACCATATAGGTCTGTAGTTTCTTCCCCTTCTCTTATTACCCTAGAAGGAACTCCAATTGAGTTTGTAGATAAGTACAGATATCTAGGATTATGGCTGGACAAGAATTTTACTTTTAAATACCATATTGACATGTTGACTAAGAAGCTCAAGTTTTCACTGGGTTTCTTATATAGCTTAAAATCTTGCTTTTCCTCTTTTTCTCGCAAACGGCTAGTAAATAATATATTTTTGTCTCAACTTGATTATGGCGATACTGTTTACCGATTTGCTTGTCCCACTGCCCTGGCTAAACTCGTTCCGCTCTATCATTCTGCACTGAGATACATTCCCAAGTCACGCTATAGGACGCATCACTGTACACTGTACACTTTAGTTGGTTGGCCTTCACTAGCTATGCGCAGGCTGCACCACTGGTATGTTTTAATATACAAGGCTATTTTAGGCAAACTACCCCAGTACATTTGCTTTGAATTTGTTTTAATTCAGAACTCTTACAACCTCAGATCCAATGCCTGATTGCGTTTCAAGGTGTCTCTTGTGCAATCTGACGCTGGTAAGAGGAGTCTGTTTTACTTTGACCCTTGGTCGTGGAATGACCTTCAAATTCATCTCAAAATTGCTGCTCCCATCTCCATACCAAGTTTCAGACAAAGGATTTCTGAGGCCTTTCTCATTAGCTGCCCCTGTCATACTGTTTAGATATATTTTTCTACTGTTTTTATATTGAGCCATTTTTAGAACTTATGGTTTTTTTTGGGGGGTTTGTAGATTTAGTTTTGTGCTGTCAGATGGTAGTCTCTATTCTGTCCCTTGTTTTTGTATTATACTGTACTGTTTTGTCGATATTGTCTTGCACTGTGTTGTGTTTATGTAATACTTGTGTGTGACTTGTTGCGTTCTGCCAGATCACCATTGAAAAAGAGACTTTGGTCTCAATTGGTTTTATCTGGTTAAATAAAGGATTTGATTGACTGTGGAGAGGCGCAGAGCCAGAGACAATGGCGTCTAAATGATGCTGTCATTGTAATTGTTCCTGGTGCGCATAACTGTAGATTGATTGTTCATGAGGAGGTGGTGCCCTCGCACTGTTCAAAAAATGGGAGTTCATGTGTCTAAAATGATTAAATAAATGTTGAATGATTTATATTTCCCCATAAAGACTGATCTACCACCAGCCTGGCATATGTGGCTGCAGAAGCTACCAGGTATAATTTCATGACTTGCACTGAGTACCATTGCCAGATTTAGCTCACCTCTGGTTAATGAGTTTATGATCCAGGATATGTATTGTTTTACCTCCAAGCTATTTTTTGGTTTTCGGTATCTGAGTGCAAAATGACTTCAGTTTTGAATTTTCATGGTTTCCTTGTGGTGTTTGTGGCACTTTTTTTGTCCCAAAATTAAAAAAAAAAAATCTATATAACTAAGTTTGGTTTTTATGATACAAGTGTCTAGTCTCGTTAAAAATTTTTTCAGTCTCTGTGATGCTCCAATCCAGAGTTATAAAGCCTTGAAAAGGGTTCATGCACAATTGGCAAGGATGGGTTGATGAAAGTATTTGACCCAGTAGTTAAAAACACAAGCAACAGTCTATCAACCACAAAGTTGAGGTTTGCCAGATTACTGATGTATCTGGGTAATAAAATTATTTGGAATGCCGGTTAAGTCCAAAATATCTGCCTCATGCTTTCAGTATGTTGATCGGTCTCTGGGGGACCAAATCATGTTTGTGTCCATTTTGTATTTATCCTCCACACAGGACACTTTAAATTCAGTGCAGTTACACTTTGATCTTATGTTTTATTCACTTAGGAGTTGGTGTTGTGCTGCTGCATTTTATTGGAAGATGATGGAACATTGCTGAAAACAAAAGTTATGTCGGCCATCACTAACGAAATGAAGACTATCACTGACTAGCTGGCTACCAGAGACATTGCTCCCATTCTTTTGTTTCTTTTTCTGGCACTTTTGGGTAGTACGTTTTTTAATTTTTCCCCTCCATCTGCCACTATTTTCAGAACTTCAGTGCTCTATTCAGATGTTAAAGGTAGATCAGTGATTACCCTCCATCTGGAAACTTATGTCATTTTTTTTTACCCCTCGGCCGACTCCGGCCCGGAGGGGTATTGTCGTCACCTGCGTGTCCGTCCGTCGTCCGTCATCCGTCCGTGATTTTGTCCGGGCCAGTACTCGGCAACTAATGATCGCAGCTTCACCAAATTTGGTATGGTAACTCACTATGACCCATAGATGTGCAACGTCAGGTTTTTTGCTGGATTTGACCTTTGACCTTAGCGCTGTGACCTTGAGCCTGGAAATCTTGTCCGGGTCAGTACTGGGCAACTAATTATCGCAGCTTCACCAAATTTGGTATGGTAACTCACTATGACCCATAGATGTGGAACGTTAGGTTTTTTGCTGGATTTCACCGTTGACCTTAGCGCTGTGACCTTGACCCTGGAAATCTTGTCCGGGTGACATTTTCCGGGCCAGTACTCAGCAACTAATGATTGCAGCTTCACCAAATTTGGTATGGTAACTCACTATGACCCATAGATGTGCAACGTCATATTTTTTGGTGGATTTGACTTTTGACCTTAGCGCTGTGACCTTGACCCTGGAAATCTCACCCGGGTCAGTACTCAGCAACTAATCATCGCAGCTTCACCAAATTTGGTATGGTAACTCACTATGACCCATAGATGCGCTTTGTCTGGTTTTTTGCTGGATTTGACCTTTGACCTTAGCTCTGTGACCTTGACCCTGGAAATCTTGTCCGGGTCAGTACTATCAACTAATTCTCGCTTCTTCACCAAATTTGGTATGGTAACTCACTATGACCCATAGATGTGCAACGTCAGGGTTCTTGCTGGACGGATTTGACCTTTGACCTTAGCTCTGTGACCTTGACCCTGGAAATCTTGTCCGGGTCAGTACTCAGCAACTAATTCTCGCCAGCTTCACCAAATTTGGTATGGTAACTCACTATGACCCATAGATGTGCAATGCGAGGTTTTTGCTGGATTTGACCTTTGACCTTAGCTCTGTGCCCTTGACTGTGGAAATCTTGTCCGGGTCAGTACTGCAACTAATTCTCGCAGCTTCACCAAATTTGGTATGGTAACTCACTATCACACACATGTGCAATGTCATGTTTTTGCTGGATTTCACCTTTGACCTTAGCTTTGCCCTGTGACCTTGTCCGGTCAGTACTGGAAAATTCTTATATGGGTCAGTACTCAGCAACTACTGATTTGACCTTTGACCTTAGCTTCACCAAATTTGGTATGGTAACTCACTGTGACACAAATTTGATGTAACAACATCTCCACATTTTTTTTTTTGCTGGATTTGACCTTTGACCTTGAGGCTTAACGCAGTGTGACGTTGAGGCAGGTAAATCGCTGTCCGGGCGTTGAGGGTATTCAGGGGTATTCAGCAACGCGTTATGTTTTTTACTATTAAAAGGTGATTTGTGAATTCTGCATTCATTCATTTTATCATTATTTCCTGTTTTTATGCATTAAAATAGTTAATAAAGCTAAATACAAATGGTGAAAGCTCAACAAAAATATAAAATGTAAAGGTCCACAAAAAATAAACTGCTGGGAAAAAGTCTGGAATTTTTATTTGGTAAAAAGGCAGCACCCTGCCATTATGCTACCACAACCATGTTTGTCAGTTGAAATTATGTTTATATTGTGGAATGCTGTGTTAGATTTATGCCATATGTAACAGGACCGGTGTCTTCAAGAATTTCCACTTATGACTCATCAGTCCAGAGAATAATATCCGAAAAGTTTTGGGAGTCAAAAAAAAGTTTTTTGGCAAATGTTAAATGACTTTGTGTGAGAAGCATTTATACAAGCTTGCGTTTCACTTTGATGATCAGAAATGTAAATGGCATGCTTTCCGTCCCACGGTGAACTATGTGACCGTAAAATCAGCAGTTCCTTTAATGAGTACGTGTGCTTGCTGATGCGGCTTTGTTGAAAAAATGGACAAAACTTCAAACTTAATCATGGAGAAAAGGCATGTTTTCATTCATTCATATTGAACTTCATGAGTCAAAAGTTGGTTTGTGTTTAGCATATGATTATTTTGTGATTTGACAGTTAAAATTTTGAGGGCTCTGACAGCTTGGGGAGCCACTTGGATGGCCATCTTATGTGGCTCATAAACAGTGGATGATTTTTTAAAAATCAATGTCAGATGAAGTAAACTTGTGGTCAAGGAGTTTATGATCCCAGAAATATATTGTTTTAACTCCCAGCCATTTTTCAATTCTCAGTATTTTTTTAAAATAATTTCATTGCTGAATTTTCTGAATTTCATTGCTGAAAGATTTTTTTGTGTTTTTGACCCTCACTCTTAACTAAAATTATGAAAAGAAACTGAAGTACGATGGAATTCTAAATTCTGTAAGTGTCTTGTTTCATTTAAGTCATTTTCCCCTCTCTCTGTGAACCTCAAATCTTGAATTATAAAGCCTTAAATAGTGTAACGCATAAATAGCCATATTTAGCTTCTGCACAAAGGGGTTAAACCAGCAGGTTTTTCTGTGTTGTGGTTTTTTTGACTGGTTTGACTGTCAGTCGTGTGTAGTGTTTGGTCCTCTGCAGTTTTGTGTGGGTAACTCTGTTCCTTTCCCCTCTTTTGCAGGAAATGGAGAACACGGTGCGGAATTTGGATACATTCCTGTGAAAGACAGCGAGCCATTCAGGTTGATCCTGATTACAGACTCATAGTTCAGAAAGAGCTCAGTCCTGCCAGCCACCCCCTCAGCCTCACCTCCCCCCGCCCCACCCCCGCCGCCCCGTCACAGGAGCGAAACCGCGGGTTTTACTGAGGAAAAAAGAAACAGAAAAAACAACCAGACTTTGAAAATGGTAATTTTTGGTGCTATTCTCTCAGGTATCTGGACAGAACCAAACACAATACAAATTGTTTGTTTTATTTGTCATTGAAATACACATGCTAATGCTGTCTGATGTTCCTGGTGCTAACATATCAATTTGCTGCTCTTGGTTTCCTTGAAAATTTTAAATCTGGGATAAAGGCACATTTGCACACACAGGCACACACACAAGACGCATGAAGACACACACGCACACAAATGTATAACTTAACTTGTGAGGACATTCACTTGACTTAAATTAATTCTGTACGGCTTTTCGCAAACCCGTAACTGCAACCATGTTATGCCTTAGCTCAACCTAACCCCAACTGTAACCGTAGCCCTTACCAATTGGCTATATTTGCGAGCAACCCTCTGTCAGGAGCACCCAAAATGTCCTCTCATCCCCAAATGTCCTCACAACATGTGTGTGCACGCACGCACACACACACACGCACACACACACGCACGTTCGTGCACACACACACACATTCGCACATGCGCAAACACAAATGCAAGTCAACCATGCACACTTAGCAATGCAGCAGTGCGAGTACAGTGTTTCCTGAGGGAGGGGTATTGTACTGTCAGTACTCTCCATGCAAACGGTATGACGGCTTTTTCTCCATCCCTGGAGCAGAAGTGGGAATACTGCCTTTCACTCTCACTCAAGGACTCCAAAACTGATTTTGCCAAAATAAAATTTAAGAAAGATTTGTCAAGAGACACATTCATATTTTGGATTTCTTGCTTATAGAGCAAGCCCAGATTTGAAACTCCCAAAATGATTAGCAGAAGTGTAGAAAACTGCTCTCAGCGATATGATGCAAAAGAAGTGACAACTGGCTCCAGAACATTGGCCTCTTAATCTTGAAAAAACATTTGGCGCACTCTCCCGCCATCACATTTGACATGTGCAGTAACTGAAATGTTTAGTACCTGCAGTGTGTATATAATCAGTTTTGGGTTTCATGCTTTTGTTTCCATTTTATTAAAAACTTGTTGTGCTCTCCAGTTTCTCAAAACCTATTTGAGACACAGTTGCGAGTGTCTGTCTGGAGATGTGGTGGAAATGGTGTAGCTCTGTACATCACTGTCTGGCTTGTGCCTTACGTTAAACTCAGAATTGGGGTGCTCCTTTCATTGGGGATACTGGTGGTCAGCTTACCTCTGTCAGAATACAGGACAGGCGGTGCTGAGATATACACCTACTATACTCATCCTGAGCCCTTTTATCTTGGAAGGTGGAGAGGTGGTTCAGTTGTGTGTGATCATTTCCAAAAAAAAAGAAGGGTTGGTGTGGGTGCAGTCCAACTGAATTTACTTATCAAGGTTATGGCTGAGACCGTGGTCAGTAGAATCAGGTGTCCTAGTGTTGGGCTTCAAAAAGGTACAATTCAATTATCCTGCACACTGTTCAGATAAGATTTGACCTGTCAACTGTCTTTGGACCTGTCAGCGTTATTGCCATGTGTGTTTCCATGCAAAAGTCATTTGGCCCAGGATTTTTTTGTTTTTGTTTTTGTTGTTGGGCCAATTTCTCTCTAGGTATCCCTTTTTAGTTCTGATGAGATTTCATACAGGAAAAAAAATTAATGAACTTTACACATCTGAACGCAAAAATTGTTATATTGCACTGTAAATTGATTGTTTTTGCAGGTGCATTTCAATTGATTTTTTTTTTTTTTTGGTCATTTTTGGACCTTAGTTCAGTGGTTATGTGCACATTGCCTAATGTTCTTCATTTTTTTAAAAGAAATCAAGGCAGTGCAAATTGTCTGATGTATGAGTAGTGTTATGTTGTTCCCGGATTTTTTTTTTTTTTTACTTTTGTAAATATGTGTTCTCTTGTGATGAGGGTTTTTATTCCATTATTCTGAAGCTGACTTCCAGTGTCATTTGGAGAAGACTCCCCGAAGGTGCTGAGGGGACGTGTGTGGGGAAATTATGATAAAATGTAACTTTTTAAAAGTAAAAAAAAATCTGTCTGAACTCATCTCAGTTGCTTTCTATAAAAATTTCAGATGAGAAAGCTGGTGCAAAACATTTAGAATTAAGAAAACTTTTGTACGTGGATTTCAGCAAAGCTTTTTATTAAGAAATACAAAAACACATGGTATGCAAAACTGCATCTGGGAAGATGGTACAGATGGATGCTACTGCAGTGAAACTAACGCTGCTACCTCAGCTTTTCTTCATTCAGCCTGAATACAGGCTATTCTGGGTACCAACAGTATTGGTTTAGGGCTGCCATGGTTCAGTACCAGTAGCTGGAGAGAATGTGTTGGAAATTATCGGGAGTGAGATGAACTCTGGCAGCAAGAGTAAATTCAATGGCTCAACTTTTTTTGGGGTCTTTTTCCATATTTGAGCGAAAAAGATCTTCAAGGTCTTTTTTTTTTAAAAATTTAATTCACTTTGCATGTAGAGTTTTCAGATCGAAGTTTAACATTAGGGGTGTTCCCTCATTCATTACATCAGGATAGTCTTAATAGTAATGAACGTCAAAATCGCGCAATTTTCTTTGAACGTGTATCTTGTTTCCTCCCCTGCTCATGCTATGGTGTTGGCAAAATTTGGAAGCTTTTCTTAGCTGTTTTTTTTCTTACATAATTATTTATTAACATTATTAAACATGGTGTTTTTACAGTCTAATATCCATTTTTTTAAGTTTTTTTTTTTTTTTTCAAAGGAAATCATTGGAAAATTGTTACTCGAGTTTTGGATTTTGTGCTTGAATGCAATGTAGCATAATTGTGTAGCAAGTTTGTGTGGAAATGGGGTTTTTACAGGCTCAGGTTCTTGCTGCATTAATTGTCTTTCAAGTTTTATATTTATTCTTCATTGGTTGTGATTTTGTTCTTTTTATTGTAAGTGGACTAGAACTGTGACATACTGGATGGGGTCTACGCATGTAGGTGAAGCAATTTTGCTTTGTTATAGTTTTTTGTTTATTTTCTTGCTGCAGATTTTGCAAGGAAATCTGCAAACGTTGTGTATTTTAATTGCTGCTGTGTTCTTGACCACTCAACGAGTCTTGTTGAGCTCGCTGCATCAGGCACTCAACCCACCTCAGCCACACCAACACTGGCACACAGTCTGATGCCATGACGATACAAAAAGACAATAATTTAACACTTTTATTTTTCCTTGCTTTTTTTTTTTTTCTCATGTTCAAGGTGCTGACCTCTGTAAAGAAACAGGGTGGGGAAGAGTCCTTTTAAGAAGTTTGTTGATGTCACAGATTTAGGAGGCTAAACCAAGGGGTTTCTGTTCTGGAACATACCTAATGATATTTTTCCTCTGTCCGTTTGTCTTTCAGTTCATTTTTTTTTCTCCTGTAAGTTTGGTGTAATCACTAATGGGGCTTGCAAGATTAGTGTCAGTCTGCTTTCCACAGCCATATGGGTTGGATCCTTATATGACCCCTCCTGAGGTTTGTATTCGCATCTTGTGGTGGGACTGCATGGGATTTGGGTGTTCCTCTGCCCCACAGATGATCCTCTGTCGTCTCTGAAATGCCGTATGTTGTTTTTTTTTTTTTTTTTTTTCTAATATATGCGTAATTGTCAGGGCAGGTTTGCTAGATGTCAGTCAGTAGTTGATTTTGCACCATTTAACTGGAGCACAAAATATCAGGCCTCTGTGGAATGCGGAGAAGTGGTAGATTAAGGGCCATTCTGTACTTTTGAGACATTGGTCAACAGAAGTTTTAAGAAATGTGTCAGACAACACAGATGCTTTTGTGCTTAAAAAGTGTTGGATGACATCTGCAGCGCAAACTGTCATCTCCATGGTAATTCTAGTGATTGCGTTGTAACCATTTGCGAACGCTCTTGTATCGGCGTCCCATATTCATGACAACCACTAAACTCTGTCCATCCAGCCAGTGAAAATATAAGACAACAAATGAAAGTGTCTGTGACATTACGAATATTTGACACAGTCGGACGACTCTTATTTCCTGTCTCCGACAAAATTCTGGTTGTCGGACATTGTTGACAGACTCATGTCTTTCAAGTACAGAAAAGCCTTAACACACTGTCATCCCCCAGCCTCAACCCCCATCTCCTCCCTGCTGGCCACATGCTCCGCAACACACCATCATTATGCTCCAGTGCTGTAGAAGTTCCTTGGTTTGACTGAAATTCAATCCTTTACACAGAATCCCCACTCAATTTTTTTTCTCCTCCTCAACTCAGTGATATTTCTGAATTCTGTTTTGTTATTTTGAATTGATATGGTTGATTGAATTTACCTTTTCATTTGTTTGACTTCATTTTTGATTTACATTGCAGATTTTCCTTGTTTTTTTGTCATTTTTTTCCCTTCACAATTTTATCAGATTTTATAACTTTTCCCCTTTGAATGTCTTACTTTAGTGTAAGTTCTATTTGAAATGAAACATTTTACTGTAATTTCTGAAAACCCTGCTGTGACATACTTGAATAAAGGTGCAAATTGTAAAAAAGAAAACTGTGTGAAGATCTGTTTCTGGTTAGTGATATACACCGATCAGCCACAATTATTAAACCTCCTGCCTGATATTGTGCAGTTCCTCCTCCTGCCACCAATATGGCTCCATGAAAATTCCTGGACCAAGAATTTTTTGGCGAAACATTTCGAAGAGCATCACTCTCCCTCCACTAGCTTGTCTTCTCACAGTGCATCCTGGGGCCATTTCTTCCCCTGGTAAATGTTGCATACAATGTACATGATTTAAAAGCAAACGGGACTCACTGGACCAAGCAACCTTTTTTTTTCTAATTGCTCCAAGGTCCAGTTCTGATACTCGTGCATATTGTAGGCTCTCGGCGGTGACCGGGGTGAAAATGGGCACTCCAACTGGTTTGCAGCTACAAAGCACAATATGCAGCTGGGTTCAATGCGCTGCATATCCAGATGGGGATCACCATTTTTATGCTTGATGAGCCTTCGGTGCCCAACATACTGATGCCGGTTTGTGATTTTTTTCCCTGCTTGGACCACTCTCAGGAGGTACTTGCCACTGCTGTCTGGGAGGTGAAATCCCCCCCACTGTGTTTCTGGGCTCAGATATTATCCATTAACATATGACTAATCATATCCCATGTTAGAGATGCATACATTATGAACACATGGAATAACAAAGCTCTTGGAAGCCTTTTGGCACTAATTGGCTATATTCCAGAAATCAATGTTTCGTAGCTTACCTTGCAATTTCAGAATGCCATTAAGATTAAAATAACGTTCAAAGTCTATCAATGTGATCAGGAGACAACCAGTTTCGAAGTGCCAGAACTGTTCGCTTTTATACACATTTCATTTCAGCTGCAGTAGATTGAAATTCATCTCTCCTTGAGATTATCTCAAACAAAATAGGAATAGAAGTATGCATCCAACTTCACCACTTCCATGAGACTTGTCTTCATTGGTGTTGTATTTTTGTCCTATAGGCTCAGATTTTGAGAGCCGATATGGGTCTTGTGCCACAACAAGCGGATCAGCTAGGGATGAAATCTGGCAACTGATGACATGATTCTAAAAGAAATAAACAGAGCCATGATTACTGTTAGACATGTACATGCATTTCTGAAAGGCTAGATTTACTTAAATGCCCGATTTCTGGTATACAAGTTTCTATGGCCTAGACAACCACTCAACCGATATGAATAAAAACTACTTGAAAGAGGCATTGGATCTAATGAATCAGTGCAGCACAGTGCATTTTGAATCACATTACAGTGAATGCAATGCTCTTGGATATCCACATTATCAATACAATTGCTTACCGACCTCTAAACCAACTTTATTCAACTCGTGAACAGGTGGACAATACCCACATGCGATACTAAGCGACTCGGCCAGGGCGCTAATTTGTGATGCATAGATAATGAGACAGAAGTATGCTGATTGGTCACTTGTTATACATTTGAGCCCAGAACCAGAGTAGGGGAAAAAACATTTTGCCATCAGGAGCACCCCTGAAGCCCACTGCATCAGCGATGCTCTGACCCACTCATCTGGTTGCCACACTTTTACCCTTTTAAAGTTCACCCATTTACCTCTCATCTGACGTCAACTATGAGAATGCTTGCAGTACATGGTCTGTCTGCAGACCTTAAGATGTGTGCACCATTGTTATGAGATAATCATTATTTGCTTCATCTGTGAGTGCTACGGGTGTTTTGGCTCATTGGTGTATGGTGGTAAGACTAATATGCAAGGCTTTTAAACTGAGGGAAATGGGTCTGCAGTTTACAAATGGGAATAAACGGCTTAATGGAAATTGGGATAATTAGAAACTTTAAAATGACTTTTATGATCAGGGGGCCATGGGTGATTCCAACCAACAATGGGCAAAAGGTAGGAACACATCCTAAACACCAATCACTCTCAGGTCCCACACACCATTCACTTACTGTCTCATATCCATGGGCAATGTAGAGTCTGCATTCTCCAATTAACCTTAATTATGGAAGACACATTTTGGGAAAAAAAAAGTCAGCTGATAATCTGCCTGCAATTGATTGGTCAGCACAATCATCTGATCTCTGTCCTATTGAGCTTTGGCAGGAGTGACCTGACTGTTTGGTGCACGTAAAAAGTGTTCTTCCAGCCAATCCAACCTGGGGGAAGTGGTGCAGGAAGCATGGGGTGAAATTTTTGCTTACTACTTCGCTGAATTCACAACTAGAATGTCAAAGATCGGCAGGGCTTTAATTGCTTGAAATTGAGGATTCTTAGATGAAAGTAAAGATTGAAGGACAAAATTGAAGTTTGATGCTGAAATCATTTCCTTGTAAATTCTATGCAACATGAAATTTTAGGAGTGATTCCAAACTTGTGCATGATAATGCATGTATGCACATCAGTGGCGGGTCGTGAACTGGCAACAGGGGAGGCTCAAACGATCCCTTAAAATTAATGATTGGTCACGACCTGTTTTCAATCATTAAATTACCATTACAGAGATGCATACCTGTCAACTCTCACGCATTCAGTGTGAGTTTAAGTGGCATATTTGCGTTCCTGTGCTGTAGTCATCAATTATTCAATCAACGCGTATGTAAGAGATTCTCACGCGGAATTAAAGTCCTCGTGCACTGGAGGGGTTGGAAGCAATGGAATCGCATTAAGACGGTTCAAATGATCTTATTTCATTTGAACGATCATGACACACATGCATTGCTTCCAACCCCTGAGTAAAGAAAAGCCTGAGAAGTCTGGAGTCGTAATCGATATGTGTTATAAATGAAAACTGGTCTCATCTGATAATGTTGAGAGTTTTTGGAGTTTCTGTAATGGTAATTGAAATTAATGATTGAAAACAGGTCATGACCAATCATTAATTTTAAGAGATCGTTTGAGCCTCCCCAGTTGCCAGTTCACGAGCCGCCACTGATGCACATATATACATACATGCACTGTATTGTTGTCCACAACAGTGTATTGTGGATGAAACTAAACAATAAATATGAGCTCAGTGTGCAGACTCACCTTTAATTAGAGTGTATTTACCTAGAGTGAGTGAATAATGTGGGAATTACAGCATTTATTATATAGTTATTATATAGTTTCTTCGGGACCGTAAGTATTTGGATATGCGGAACATATATCAACATCATGTAGAAAACAAAACAACTCAATTCAAAGAGGCAGATGGTCATTGACCTTCAAAAATCTGGTAATGGCTACAAGAAGATTCAATATGCCACTGAGGACTATCAGGGCAATTATTTTAAAATAACCAAAGGGGTAGAGGACGCAACTACATTTTGCCCCCCAGGATACTGAGGAGCATGGTAAGAGAAACAACAAAATCCTCAACAATCACTTTGAAGGAATTGCAGGCCTTGGTGGCCTTGGGGCCACCAGGTTTCAAAGGGCGCCACTGCAAGTCTGTTATGGCGTGCCGTGAACCTCTGATCCTTACATGCATAATTGCTTTCAAGCTGTTCCTGTTAAAAGATTGTTTGATTAATAATCACACAATTCATTTACTGAGTAATCAAGACCAATATATGAGTCTGTAATTATTAAGGAAGTATTAAGAAATGACAGAGATCGCCAAAGGGTTACAATGGCAATGTACTTAAAGTGTAACTTGCAGGTTAAATGTCCTAATGAGATTAATATGTAATTTTGTGTAAAAAAGACCAATATATGAGTCTGTAATTATTAAGGAAGTATTAAGAAATGACAGATCGCCAAAGGTTTACAATGGCAATGTACTCAAAGTGTAACTTGCAGGTTAAATGTCCTAATGAGATTAATATGTAATTTTGTGTAAAATGACCATTTGAAAACATAATTCAAGATTTTTTGGACATAAGGACAAAAAAATCAGAGTAAACAGTGGTCTTTTTGAGCAAGACCCTTAAAAACCCGTTTTTTTCAAGTACCGCGCCATATGACGTAAGAAGAGGTAAACACTGTGCCTGAGTCTGTGTCTGACCAGAGTGCAGTAGTAGGTGGTATTGAGTCTGAGCGGTTGTCTTCTGGTGCGTGCGTATGTTTTAGCTTGATTTACATTGCAGTTCTATTCCGATGACCATGCTGAATCATTGTGTGTGCTACGGGTGCACAGACTCCTGCATGTTAGGACATCGAGTCCACGGATTTCCTGACAGGAGAAGAGCGGGTGCTAGCTTTACCTCTTGGGTGCTGATAGCAACTTAGCTAAGTGCCACTCTCATAATCAACGTAACTGAAATAGCTCGCCAGCGTGCTCGCAGTACCTTGCCATAACCATTATGTCATATTAGTTTGATTGCTAGCAACTCAATTAACTGAATTGAGAAGCCCTCGCTGCCTAGTTTAAACGTGCATATCTGCGACTAGCTGACTGAGTTGCAGAATGATTTACGTTAAGATATAGCGAATGGGAGTAACAGTAAAGGCACTAACGGAAATGGTGTTTTTTTCCCCAATAAAATTACACAATTCCATCACGATAAACAGAATATTATGCTCTTGGTCTTCTTATGAAATGCGTTGAGTTAATTGTGGGTTTATTGCTCTCTGTAGCTGGCTACAAATGTCAAATTTAGCGACTGTACTTGTGATGTAACTTTCATATGCGATGACCATTCCTGTAAGATCCTCTATACACAGAGCTGTCAATTTGGAGACCTACTTGCGTCTTTCCGCAGTGAAAGATGTCTGGGCTCGGAGAGTGGTAACAATTTGAATTTACTAGTTGTAATTAGCTTTCTCTTATGAGCTGCAATTTCAACTTTTGATCGGGAAAAAGATGTGACATCTTTTCCCCACCTTTTCCGGGCTTCGCTTCACAGCGGTGAATCATTTAGACGTCCCGTTATTACCTCCACCTCGCCTTTTTCTTTTCAGAAGATAAGATCAGACTCGGCTTCCCCAGCAGAACGTGGTTATATTCAGCCGCATAATTACCGAGTGCCGAACACTTGTAACTTGCCCAGTTTGGCTTTGCTTTTTCTGACATTTATTATCTGTGTCATCTGTAAACTCAGATTGTTGTCAGCAAATGCTCGTTCCGAGCAAGTGATTATGCAACCTAATTTCGATAGTAAAGCTATCTCCATGTTTAGAGAGCTCTTAAGGGTCAAGCATTTAGAAATGTTTTACAATCAAAGAAAATTTTTCGATAAGAATTCCGTCATAATTTTTATGAATACATATTTAAAAGACTCAAAATTGGCATTGGGATCTATATTTCTTAATGTTAATTATGATTCAGCACTTCTGCCTTGATCTACGTCACTTCCGGTTTGTCGTTTTTAGACACGGGAGTGTAATTCTCTCACAAAAACGGCTCCAGAAGTCATTGTAATGTGTATATGAGTATATATATTTTTTTGAAAATGAAGTTTCTAAATCATTTTTCTAAACATTGATTCACTGGGGCTCTAACCTGCAAGTTACACTATTAAGCTGCTGTAACTGATTTGGTCATTTTCGTAGCTTCTTGTCCGAAGACTATGTAAGCAGTCCCCGCCCCCCAACCGGCAGAGGAGAGTTGCGACTCAGAAATGCTATATACACAGACACTCAGTGATTGTCATGTGAAAGCCTCACTGAAAACATGGACCAACGACACATCACATCCATGCAGAAACTTCGGTACGAATGGCTTTTTGAAGGTATTAGCTAAAACTAGCTAGCGTCCTATAGCCACACATGCTATCGTTACACAGCTAAGCAAGCTGTAGTTGGCCACAAACGATGGCAGTTCATTTATAAACTGACATTAGTGTAATGGCAGGATCGAAACACACCGATACATAATAAAGGACACAACAACAATTTTAAAGTTAGAAGCAATAATGAAGAGATTTGTTCTAACAAATCTTAAAACAAATAAACCAAAAAGAAAAGACCACGTGTTCCACACTCATAATGCCATCTCCTAAACCCATGGGCGCCTTAGGACCAGGAAGAGAGATAGTGTAGTTCTTTGCATAGATTTTTGTTCCCTAAGAGGAGGGAAAAAAAAAAAATTAAATTCTCTACAATGCATCAGCAACAATGTTGTCCTTGCCTCTGATATGCTGTATTTTCAGAGGATATTGCTGAAGGATTAAACTCCAATGCATGATGCGTTGATTCTGGTTCTTCATCCGATCAATAAATACCAATGGATTGTGATCAGTATAGACGTCTATGGGACTCAAATATGAGCCCAGGTACACTTCAAAATGTTGCACAGCAAGGATCAAAGCTAATGCTTCCTGTTCAACTGTGGAATAGGCTTGCTGATGGCAGTTAAACTTCTTTGAAAAGTAGCCAACCGGGTGCTCCACATTGTCAGAGCCTAACTGCAAAAGAACAGCACCAGCGCCACTCTCACTGGCGTCCACAGCAACACTAAACGGGCAGTCAAAATTTGGGGCTGCCAGTACAGGAGCGAAAGCAAGCAAAAGTTGAACATTATCAAATGCTTCTTGACATGCCAAAGACCACTCAAAAGGAGCCTTGGGGCTAAGAAGGTTGGGCAGGGGCAAAACTACACAAGCAAAGTTCTTACAAAAAGCCCTATAATATCCTGCCATACCAAGAAACCTCCAGAGTTCCCAGCGGGTCTCTGGTACAGGGAAATCACAAATGGCTCCAATCTTAGCCCCTACAGGCCGGACTTGCCCACCTCCCTCTACCTTACCGAGATAGGTGACACTGGCTTTGCCAAATTCATACTTGGCAAGGTTCACAGTAAGGTTAGCCGCAGTGAGACGAGTGAAAAGCTCATTAATCTGCTCTAAATGATTAATCCATGTGGTACTATACAGAACGACATCATCGAGATAGGCATCATAACCACGCATTCCGGCCAGCACATGGTTAACGAGCCGCTGAAATGTGGCTGGAGCATTCTGACCCCAAAAGGCATGACCTGGTACTACAGGAAATTGTCAGGTGTAACCAAAGCAGACAACTCCTTCGCCCTAGCTGTTAAAGGGACCTGCCAGTATCCTTTGAGAAGGTCAAATTTGCTCACAAATTTAGCTGACCCAACACGGTCTACACAATCATCACAACGTGGTAAAGGATAACAGTCTGGTTTTGTGACTGCATTAAGTCTTCTATAATCGGTGCAGAAGTGAAAAGTTCCGTCCGGCTTATTAACCAACAAATAAGGGGAGCTCCACGCTCTAAAACTGGGCTCAGCAAGAATATGGGCTAACAGATAGTCCACTTCTTTCTGCAACAATTCCCTCTTCCTAGGATTTACACGATACGCGTGCTGTTTAATGAGCAGAGCATTGCCAATGTCAATATCATGTTCAATCACAGATGTACGTGTAGGAACGTCAGGAAAAATGGCAGGGAAACACTCTATCAACCCAATAATATCTGCTTTCTCCCATTCAGACAGGTGGGAAAGGTGAAGGCAAAGCTGCCAAGAACTCAGTTTCGCAGGCGATCCTCAACAACCGCCTGCGATGGACCTCGTACCCCTTCATCAAGTTCCTCACTGACAGGATTGAAACAAACATCATCATTACCAACAGTGGAAATGTGTTCTAAATCACTAGGGCCCCCTACAGGCATGGTGGTAATCACAACAACAGATGCAGGTGGCAAAGATGAAAAGTAAGGTTTTAAAAGGTTGATGTGACAAACCTGCACCTTCTTCCGCCGATCAGGCATACTAAGGAGATAGTTGTTATCAGGCAGACACTTGGCAATTTCATAAGGTCCACTAAACTTAGCCTGAAAGGGACTATTCAAAAGAGGCAACAGAGCTAAAACTTTATCACCAGGGTTAAAGCTACGGTGTTCAGCCTTTCTGTTAAAAAGACGTTGCATCTTACGCTGCCTAGTTTGCGTCTAGCAGCAGCTCTGGCTTCATAGAGACAATAGCGAAAATTGCTAACATAATCCAGCACATTGACTGGAGCCTCAGCAGTACTTCACCCATCTGCTAAGACAGCTGTCGGCCCCCTTACTGCATGCCCAAAGACTAGTTCGTTAGGACTAAAGCCTGTGCCCTCCTGAACAACCTCCCTAATTGCCAGGGGAGACCCTCCTCCCAGTCAGACCCAAGATCTACACAGTAAGACTTCAATAGGGACTTAAGCGTCTGATTAAAGCGTTCAAGGGCTCCCTGACTTTGAGGATAGTAAGCACTTGAGATGTGATGGCTAGCTTTCAGTTGTCGCAATGCCCTGGAGAACTGCTTTGAAATGAAATTGGACCCTTAGTCACTCTGAATGACTTTCGGAATCCCGAAAGTAGACATAAAACTAGGCCTACGCTGTCGAGGGGTATATCCCCGAAATTCCCCAATCCTCGAAGCCCCCTTTATTAGATTCCTCTTTACTAGACCTACAATACAAGGCAAATTTGAGGTCTGTGTAAGTAATTGTTCCAGAGATATGGTTAAAAAACTGATTTTTTCAATATATAGCGCCACCTGGTGGCAAACCTAGGAGTGCATACTTGCCCAAAATCTAATTAGTTCATCCTCTCTACCATATCTACCCATGTGCTAAAAATGAGAAGCCAAGTAAAGTATATAGTGAGTTATCGCGCTAACGGCTAAAATCTGTGGACGCAGCGGGTGGGGCGAAACCATGATATCCCCGAAACTCGTGTTTCGGGGATATAATTAGTGAGAGCCTTCAACACAGACTTGGCAGTGATTGTCCTCAGAGGATACGCTGCTGGGACTGACACATCACTGTCAAAAGAAAGCTATGCCCCGCATTGGAGCGAGGCAATGGACACACACAGTCAACAATTAGGTGTTCAAATGGATTGGACACCGCAGGAATGGGCTGTAAAGGAGCGACAGGAATATTTTGATTAGGTTTATCGGTTAATTGGCACACAAACATGATCTTACATAAGAGGAGACATCTTTCCTCAACTTTAGCCAATAAAACTGACGTACAACCCTGTCATAAGTCTTCCGCAGCCCAGTGTGTCCAGCTACCTCATTATGAGCAAGGTTGCGAACAGCTTTCCTAAAATTACAGGGAACAATGACTTGCACAACAGTGTCAGAAAAGCTCTCTTGCTTAAACACAAATCGTCTACACAACAAACCATTCTGGATGAAGTAAGACGAGCCATCAGTAGGGTATCCTTGAGAAGCCAAAACAAATAAATGCTGAAGAGAGGAATCAATTGACTGTTCATTAATCAGCTCCTCATGTGAGATCTTGAACAAATCAGGCAAAAAACTGCTCTCAAACTCATTCGAATTCGACATGACTGTTGACTCACCACTAGTCACTTCCAAAGGAGGGACTGCTCCTACAGACTCGATCTCAACATCTGAGTTTTCATTTCCCCCAGTGGAGTCAGAGTTGGCTGTGGTAGTCTCTAGCTCCCCTACAGGTGGCTGAGAGGAACTATTATCTGCAACATCAGGAGTAGCAAAAAGAAAGGTGTCCTCTAAAGACAAAAATCAGAGTCAATGCCACATTTCACCATGGCATGAGTGACAGCACATGCTGAAAACCAAAAATACTCAACATACCTCCAGGTGAAATCATCGCCGTCTTAATCCACAGTAGCTGGGTGGCTAACGCAGTCCTCTGGTGTCCTAATCCTAGCCAAAAAAAAGCTACCTGGCCAAGCTAGGCTTCAGGGAAGTTGCCAGTCTTGGGATGGCTGGTTAACGCTGAACTCGCTACAGTTTAAAACTGTACGAAGCGTATCCCTGACAGGAGTTTTAATAACAAACTCTGGACTGGGGTTGTCCCCAAAAACAAAAAACTAAAATAACAAAGGCAAAATAACAAACTGTGCACTGAAGGAGAGGCAGAGCCCCACTGGAGCACACTGACTGACCAGAGCCTGCTAACTAATTAGCAAACAACCAGAAGACTGCCTCACCTGGAAGCACGCGAGTCTATGATCCGGATTCTCAACCAATTAATGGGGTCACTCGTGGACGAGCGAGTGAGCGATTATGTAACGGCAGGCTCGAAACACATCGGTACATAATAAAGGACACAACAACAATTTTAAAGTTAGAAGCAATAATAATTATTTATTTAAATCAATACCAAAAATAAGATTCAACCAAGGTCTAGGGCAGGGGTCCTCAAATCTGGACCTCAAATCCAAATCCAGCCCAGGTTTTCTGTTATCCCAGGCAAGTAAATGAACAGTTTGTGCCTCTTGTTGGCCAGACTGTGTTAACACCTGACTCCCAGCTAAAGGGAGGGTGGAACACCAGCAGTCCTCGGACCTCGTAGGGTGTGATTTGAGGACCAGGGGTCCAGGGTATATGAGGGATGGATGTAATGTCATGCGTGTATGGATGCAGTGAAAGTCTTAGTAAGTCAGTATGTTAGATATGGCAAAGAAAATAAAATGGCAAAGAAAATAAAAAGAGAGTGAGATAGAGCAAAAAAAGAAACAGAGAGAAAGCAAAAGTGCTGGTGAGGAGAAAAAAGTATCAGGATAGTGCCTGCAAAGAAAAGAGTACCACACCCCAGGAAGAGAGAGAATCCCTTTTAAACAACACCACCCCCTAAGAGCAGGTGAAATTAAGGGGCTGATCACACCAAATGCGCTTTATCGGCGTGGAAACGCGAGGCGCCTCTGACCTGTTATTTTGCAGCCAACATTGTAAAAAGGCACTGGATGCATCTTTTCTGTGTTGCCAAGTAACATTCCTGTCACTTATTGCGAACATTCTGAAATTAACCGTTTCAACAAACTAGTCAAAAGTGAACTGATTTCAGGTTTTTTCACAATTGGACAGCTGGAAAAAGACTGACAATGACGTAAAGCGCCTTTTTATCAAGGCGCCTCAAAATAGGACTGTGTTTGACACGAAGCGCACCAAAAAACAGCAAGGTGCCTGGGGCGCTTAAACGCGAGGCGCCCAGAGCGCAAAAGCAGCGTCCAGAACTTTTCTAATCATTGAGAATATTAACAAAAAGGGCGCCCCACACCGATAAAGCGCATTCGATGTGATCGGCCCCTAATAATGCACTTAAGCAAGCTAGGCCCAGCCCTGCCCGTGCACTGACATAGCTGAGCCTACAGGGGCACAGAAGATCACAGGTGGGCATCACATTAGCAAGATTAAAAACCACCAACAGGACTATCCAAGATTGATAAAACTGCATAACTACAACAGAGTAAAACAAACCTTTCCTGTCCAGTAGCAGCAAGGCTAGCTGTCCATCGCTTTTTTTAAACCCTTTGATTCCTTCAGTTTTCCCCATTGAAAGCGGCACCGATATAAATACAGCTCTTGGCCGTCTCGCGTTTTTCCTCCTTAGTTCTATTTGTTCCTCTACCGTTCTTTGGCGCTTTGGCTGTTTAATTGTGTACGTCATCTCCCGTAGCGTTGGGATCGGAAGCTTCATCTGTTCTGCTATTGCCAACAACATAGATTTTTCTTCTAATAATTTTTCTGGCAGATGGCGCACTAACAACGCAGATTCAGCTCTGCACGTTCACAAGCAGAGAAAAACGCGTCTTTATGGCGTTCTCTCACCTGATTGGATAGAGGCACTCGGTGACTCCAGGATTTTATATGCTGCTTTATTGCAAAAGACAGTGACTGAGAGACCTGTGTTATCGACCAGATACTCTAAATAAATGATCTCTGTCGGAATGTGGAGCTACTTAACACTTTTTTAAAAGCAAAAAAATCACTTACAGCAGCTTTAATAGTGGTATTGTAGGGATAGGAAAAAAAAATGTATTAATCCAGTACTTTCCCTGAATTTCATTTCCCGTTCGAGCATTTGTTTTTCAGTAGTGCAACCTAATTTATTTTAAGATTGCACTTCATCAAAATGTTTTCAGTGTTCAAACGAATAGGCGATATTTGCGAGGAAGTGCAGTTGCACACTGGTTGCCTTGAAGCAATAAAAATTAATTCATTAAATTACCAGCACTCTTACATTGAAGCCTTGGTAACTGAATAATTTTATAAATTGGTTTTTAGTGCATTGTGAAAGTTCAAGGCATGGCGCCAAATTTTCATGGTGGCAAAATTATTTATGAGCTCTTTATAGTCCAGCTTCTAGGTAAGTTGTAGGAAGTCTAAAATATGAGATTGTATAAACAGCAATTATCTAATAAATTAGTCAGAAACAAAAACTAAACCTTCTCTGAATACCTAAATACCTTCAGCAGCATTTACTACGTAGCATTCAACTTCAAGGTAGAAATTTGGGACATTTCAGTTGATTGCCATATATGCAAACTTATTTTGTCGCCTTCCTCTTAGACGCAAAGCTGAATTTATCATTCATTAATGGCAGCGCAGCTTATTGGTGGCCTATTTGCTCAGTAAATTAATTCAATTAATTGCCCAATTCTTAATCAGAAACAGGTAGAGAGTCAACCAGCATTATGGTAATGTCACTGGTAGTAAACAGACTTAATTTTAAGCATAATTAACACGCAGACCTGAGTCAGCAAAACTGCATTGTTTTCTCATGCATATCAAACCACTCTGACACGGATGCAGAAAAAAATATATTCCACTTTGAGAGCTGCAGGAATTCAGACGCTTCAAAAGACATCGACATTTCATGACACCATTAAAGTAAATATGAATATACTTGATAATTATTGCAATTAACAATAATGCAAGCTGACGGGAAATGGACAATAATTTATCAGTAATTCCCCCTCGCAAATGAACAAATTAGTGCTTAGTTGCTAAATAGGAAACGTAAATGGGAATGAGTTTGGAGAAGTAATGCGCTTTAAGGTAAGATGAGAAGAGGCATATTATCCCTCCAAACGCAAGTACCGGGTTGAAAAGGCTAAGGAAGCTATTCTCTCCAACAGATAACTCAGCTCCTGAACTGCCTGAAATGTTTTGTTCCATAACTTGTCTTACATCAGTGTAACAAATTTGCATAATGCCTGTCTAGCAATTAGTTTGGCACACCCTCAAAAAAAGAGAAGTACAGCAGAGGCCAAGAAGGGTTTAGTTAGTGCGTATCGTCATGTTAAGAAGACATATTTTTCTGTGAAAGGCAAGTTTCCTTTGTATGGACTTCAAAGCAACACCTTTTATTTTGTTCTCTTCATTTTATAATTGACTGTTTCCTGAAACCAGCACAGTTGAATACTCGACAATCACAGCAGAGTGGTCTTTAAGTGCCTGTGTCCACCTAGCTTTTTTTTTGGCAAAAAAATGCTGACAGGGCACAGGGATGAAGTGTTCTTGCAGTGAGAAAAAAGAAAAAATGCTCCTGATAGGTTTTGTATTTATGATTTAACAGTCGAAATTGCAAAATGTACCTTTGAGACATTCTGTGTTGCCTAGATACGAGAGACGCAACGTCAACAAACTGCATGGTACTCTTTGAGTTGTTGGTTGGGAGGTATGCTTTGCAATGGACAGACACACTACTAAACTCTTATTTCGCCCTGCTTAGGTGTCGAGTGGCCAAAGTTTAATTCATGTGTGATAGTCGCCGTACAACCAGGCTTGGCAAGGTTGGGGCGAATGGTAATAATAAAAGACGAGCAATGTGGCATCTCTAGCTTCGGCGTGTTTGCGAGTTTCTGCAAATCGCCAGTTCCTTTCCTCACCCCACATGAACCTAAGCTCTTACAAGTGGCGCCCAAACTTGAACTCCTTGGACCCTCTTCTTCGCGACCGGAGCCCAGAGAAGTTAAGGATAAGTTCGCAGTCCAAGTTAACAAAGTTAAGTCATTTTCGTTGTCTTTTTTTTTCCACCGAGCTAAACTTTGCTAAACTAGCGCGAGCTGGCATACCCGTCTTAACCGCTTTGCATTGCCGATGAAGCGAGAGACAACACTACCGAAGTGAATTGAACTTTTTCTATAATAGGCCTATCTCAGATTTCCGGGTCTCCAAAACTGATGTAGGTCCCTTGTTTTTCCGGTCAGCATCTGTAACTGTAGTTTGAGTATACGACTTGCCAGCATGGAACCGGGACATTTCTCACAATGCCTTCTTTCACTCCACTGATGTGGTTGTAATTGTTGAAAACAATTCACATGTTAACAGTTCGGTGGAGAAGTGATACAAGTTATTTTTCCGAGCAGTTCTCTGGTTTAAAAGACAGCCAGCAACGAAAGTTTCCCAGAATCACACGACACAACAAACAACGAACTTGCGGTAGGTTTCAAATACAACAGAAACAAAATCCGAAAAAACTTGACTGTAGCTAAGGTTATAATGTTCTTATAAATTAATTAAGATGAAAGCCATTAGCTAGTAACTTATCTATTTAGCTTCTACCTGTTAGCTTTGCCTCAGTGCCACATCTGTGTTTTACTATCATTAACCATCGCAATCGTAAATTAATTGCTCAAAGAACTTGTGTCCCTCCACCGAACTTTTAACATTTGAACTGTTTTCAACAACTCCAACTGCATCAGTGGCACAAAATTTTGAGAGTGAAAGAAGGCTTTTTAAGAAATGTACCATCTCCATGCTGACATGCCGTGTAGCTGCAGCTACAGAAGCTAACCGGAAAAACAAGGGACCCACATCCGGTTATGGGCACCATATTGTAAGCTAGGCATATCCACGGAACTGTTTCATTCGCGCATTTCAGAGTGAAAGACTACCGTACGGTTGGAAGTGGATGTAACACCCCATGAAACAGCTGAGCATGGACGTTTTCCTCTTCCTCTTGTCCTCCGCCAGTAGATTCCTGCCTCGTATGCCTAGACTGTGTGCATGAAAATGAACAATTAAATCCGGTGAAGTATTTGAACTGTGAACTAAGCAATCAAACATGAACTGAAAAGAAAAAAAAATTAACCATTAGGACAGTGAATAAGAGCTGAATAGTCTGTTGGTAATCTGCTCTCTTTGTGTAGCTCTACCCATATTGTGTATTTTCTTCCATTCATTTTCTTTTAGCAAAAGGTTTAGTTTTGATTTTATACGGCTTCTTATTTTCTACGTAAGCTTTATTGAAAATGTTCAAAAGTGGTATAAATTTCTTCCAAAGTGTGATTTAAAGGAGTACACTGTTTTGTATTTTATGTCACATTCTCCTGTGCCACCGTGTCATACTAGTTCTTTTGTGGTATTTGATCTAAGCCATAAATCATACAGAAGTATAAACTGACATTTTAGGTTTTGAAAAAAAAAAAGGATATTATGGCAACTCATCCTGACCTATCAGAACTTGATGAAGACACTGACTATATTCCCCTTCCAAGTTGTGATATGCCTGGACACACTAATGCAGACCTTAAACTTAAAGTGAAGGATCTGAAAAATGAAGTTCAGATGCTCCAGCGATACCTTCATGATTCTCTTAATCAGCAGAGATATTCTTGAACACTGGGAGTGGGAGGAGAAGGTACACATCAAGCCCTCCCCTGCTCCGCCTACTTCAATATCCTATGTCCCAGGTCCTTTCAGCAGAAGACCTGAATATAGGTATGTGATAACACCTGATCACAATCAAACTACTAAAACTGCTTCACACCTTCACTCAGATTCTATTGAGTTGAATAACACAACCAGAGTCCTTGCAGCAGCATTGCACCAAGCTAAACCTGAACCCCCAGTGTTCACCGGTGATGGCGTGGTCCACCCAGAGGACTGGCTACAGTCAGTTAACACTTACAGGTCCTCCCTTAACCTGACTGATGCCCAGATTCTCAAAGAACTGCCACGTTACCTGGTCAAAGAAACTAGGAAGTGGTTCAGTGTGCTTAACACTCATGTTGTCTCTTGGGCCGAATTTTGTGAGCTCTTCAGAATGGTTTTCTTACCTGCTGACAATCAAGAGCGCATCATGAGAGGCATCCTGTACCATGTCCAGAGCCCCTATCCACATTCGTTGCTCACATGCTTAGCGAATTTAAAAAGCTAAGAAGCCCACCATTGGAACAGGACCAAATTGACCTCATCAGTAAGCATGCGCTGGAAAAGTACAGAGTTGCACTTTACGGGAAATCAAATCAGTCATTGAACTAATGCTGTGAGCTAATGAGCTCTATTCTGTATTTGGCCCTGTCATTACCCAGCTGCCTCGGGCACAATTGAGAAATCCACCTGATGGTGGGACCTACTGCTTCAAATGCTTTACACCAGGTTTGCAATCTCGAAACTACCCTAACTGCTCTACAAACCCCAGAGGAACCCCACACCCTCCCAAATCCACTTCAGAGCTATCACATGCCCCACCTATTGATCAGGATTTAGGTGAAGATGCTGTGAAAGCTGAGGAGGAGAACACAACACCAACAAGGAGATCAAGAGGTAGGGGGCAGGAAAACTTCAGGGGGGTGAGGACGTTTCGCAGAGGCAACCCTCCCCCCACGTTAACTCCGCCTCCCTCACTTCCAGCCACCCCTCAAGAGCACCCATGTGGTAAAGAAGATTCTCAAGCACCATGGAATACTCCATTTAAGTGAAAGTGAACAGGTGTAGCACCTGGTGCTACGCTTGACACAGATGCATCAATCTCAGCTGTTAAAGCAGACTTGGTCCCTGAAAACATCCAAAATTGATCCTTAAACAGTGCGTGGTCAGCCCCACCGATTCGGCTAGCCAATAATGCAGCCTGTTTTCTAATAGGGATCACCTGGTTTACCATTGGGTTTATGGGCAAGCATATTTACCAGCAGTTTGCTGTAATCCATGACCTGTCTTTACCCATGGTCCTGGGAATGGACTTCATGATGTGTACCTCACTCACCATACATGTTCCAACCAGAACAGTGATTTTGTATTTTTTTGATGAACTTGATGACAAACCAGAGACATATGACCTGAATGGTAATACCATGATGTTTCTTGAAGTTCCTGCATCTGCCCTTGAGGATAAGGTGGAAAAAGTCAACTTGGAAAAGGAGAAAAACAACAGAACTGTTAGGGCTACTGGGAAGCTACAACGATCTGTTTGACGGTCATCCTGGCCGCACCTCTTTGGCAGAACATGTCATAGTTACAGGAGATGCAAAACCAGTCGGCCTCCCTCCTTATCGCACCTTACCTGCAAAGAAACAAGTCATTGAAGTGAAAAAAAATGCTACAGGAAGGTATAATTGAGTCAGGTTCAGGGCCATGGGCTGCTCCAGTGGTTATTGTGAACAGGCCACCTCGTGAACTAAGGTTCTGCGTGGACTATCGAGGCCTCAATCAGCAGACTGTAAAGGATTCTTATCCTCTACCACAAATTGATGAATCTCTTGGCTTCCTGTCTAGGGGGAAATTTCTCACCACCCTAGACCTAGCTCAAGGTAATTGGCAGGTAGCTGTTGCTGAGGAGTCCAAGCCAAAGACTGCCTTCATCACACACTGCAGCCTATTCCAGTTCAAATTCCTTTTTTTTGGCCTAACGCGCCAGTGACTTTTCAAAGGCTTATGAACATGGTCCTGGCTGGCCTCATCTACAGGTCTTATGCTGTGTATCTTGACCTCACCCACCATCAAACAGCATCTGGCAGACCTAGAGGAAGTCTTAGCCAAACTGAAGTCAGCTGACCTTTCTTTGAAGCTGAGTAAGTACCAGATTTGCCTCAGCGAGCTGACCTTCCTGGGTTACCGTATCACCCCATCTGGCATGCATCCAGACCCAGACAAAGTCAAAGCTGTGATGGAGTTCAACGTGCCCACCACTGCGAAACAAGTGTGTCAGTCCCTCTGCCTAGGTGGTTACTACCATCGGTATGTTCAGGACTGGGCTTAACACGCTGAACCACTGTTCGCCCTAACAAAAAAAGGTTACACCGTTCAACTGGGACAACAAATGTCAAACAGCTATGGATCTCTTGAAAGGCTGCATAACATCAGCACCCGTCCTGAGATTCCCAGATTTTACTCGTCTTTTCTTCATCCATGCAGACGCCTGCGATGCTGGTCTTGGAGCAACATTAATGCAAAGAGATGATCAAGGTAGAGATTTTGTGGTGGCATATGCCAGTCGTGCTTTACACAAGTCTGAGCAACTATACACAAACCCAGAGAAAGAGTGTATAGCTGTTCTATGGGCTTTGGAGCACTTTAGAAAATACATTGAACACCTTCATGTGACTGTCTCCTCAGACCACAACAGCCTTCGGTGGTTAATGTCAGGACCCAGCACTACTGGCAGGCTGGCTAGATGGTCTTTTCTGCTCCAGGACTTCGAATTCAGCACAGTCCACAAGCCTGGTGAGTGCAACAAAGTGCCTGGCATTCTCTCCAGAAACCCTCTCTCTACAACAGATGCTCCTCTTGATCTCCTACCTGCGTACGCTGTGATCGGAAGCCTGGATCTCCGTGCCCTCCCGCCGGCGATAATGTCAGACCGGCCACCGGTGCAACAGCTGGAAGATCTAGTGACTGGTAAGCTGCTCTGTTGACTTGAAGATGGACAACAAATTGAGGGGGACAATTGTGATTCCCCACAGTTTTCAACTCAAGATGGTCTCCTCTACTTTCATGACCCAAAAGCTAAATGTGGCCTTCACCCACTCAAGGAAATGAAGCTTTATGTCCCCGCAGCCATCTGTGGTTGTCTTCTCAGATATTATCATGATCATCCCACAGCTAGTCACCTAGGCATCACAAAAACTCTGGCATGCCTACGGCTCAGATTCTTTTGGCCAGCCATGGCCTCTGATGTCAAATAGTATGTGGCCTCTTGTGTAGTGTGTCAGGCCACTAAGCCAAGCTAAAGGAAGCCCACCAGTCACATGAACCCAAGCTGTTACAAGGACAACAATACTGAAATATCACCATATCACCATTCCTGCCATTATGTGAAAAACTAGCATTGACTTTGTTTTTTTTTTTTTTTTCCTTTTGCTATCACTTTGGTAATGAGTTGGTCCCGGGATGATGAGTCCCAGCCCATCTAATATATGATTGGTTGCTTGGTTGCCTGAAAAAGAGCAACAATGATGACATCAGTGCCTCAGGAGAGAGAGAGAGAGAGAGAGACACTCCATCATTAACTTCTTTCTCCAGAGAATCGATACTATCAGGCTTCAGGAACTCACCAGTTCGGTTCAATTGGAAATAACTCACATTGTCCATGCCCGTGTCACATTTCCATCTCGTAATCGTAACCTGAGCACTTCTGGGTTGCTTTTTGCAGTGTTTTTTTCAATGCGTTTGCTTCATTCAGATGTACAATTTTGAGAGGGTGTGACCTAACTTGCTATTATGTAAGGGTTTAAATACTCTTCTGAGGGTCCAATCGATGTCTTTTAATTACTGTGGGAAGTTTATACTGTCTGGAATTGAACAAAAAAACGTGTCAATTGATAGATAATTACCAGGAAAGTTTCACATGGGCGTGAACTATAACTTCCTTACGCAGCTAAACCTGGGCAATCACTATAGTCACTGCATTTCAGCGGGAGACCGTTTGAGGCTTTAAGTGACCATTGAATTCTATGAGGGATGAGTCTATGAATAAATCAATGGTTAAGTTTCATGTGTTTTCAAGATCTGATGACTATAATTGACAGTAGAATGGCATTAACTATCTGGATAACCGCAGTGAATAAAAGGTCTTAACCCTCCTGAACTAGATCTGAAATTGTAGGCCTGTTTTTGGCTCTACGCAGTATGTTTATCCGGCTAATTTGATAATTCTGTGTAGTAATACAAGGTGGGTCCCGGTTTATTTGCATTTTAAGCAGCTGTTGATTTTAAGCTAAATAAATATTGTTAAATTATTGTATTACTAGACAAATAGACATTGGACAGTGTCGCTGCCCTTAATTACCATCTGTGTTGTTGTAAAATTTGCATTTTACATGATTCTTATTTATCATTTGTATTTTTCTATGTAGTATGTACTGATTTGCTTCTTAATGTTGTGTATACTGTTTCCTAATCTAGTGATATAGAGGTGTGCTAATGCCTTTCTTTGCGATGTCTCCCTTGTAGAAAAGATCCTTGATCTCAATGGGATAATTAACTGGTTAAATAAAGGTAAATAAAAATGCTGACGTTAGACAACAGCAGAGTACGTAACCTAAAATAACAGCATTCTCCCATGGGCAAAATTCATAGTTTGGCCTTGTGTGAGCACCATAAGAAAGGGTTCAGGGTCCAGAAAATCAATAGGGTCGACCTCTCTGTGCTCCAGGAATGTTAACAGCAAATTTTACTTGATTCACATAATAAAAATCAATATTGCGCTTTTGAAAAAAGTAAAGTTTGGCCAAAAGGTGGCGCTACAGGAATGGTCATGGTGTCACTAGAACCATAACATTGCCCTTTAATCCACCAAAACATTAAGTTGATCCGATTCCCATCAAAAGAGTTTCACTTATTGTATCGGGAATTATAGTCCCACCTAATGGTGACACTATAGCAAGTAATAGACCCATTGAATTTTGACATCTGATCTGACAGGATTCCCTGTTTGAGAGCTGTTGGAGCTATTGCCCTCTGAAAAATGAAAAGTTTGGCCTGGTCATGGTGCCACAGGGAATTCATAGGGTCACCAACATTATGGAAGAAATTCGGATCGATTATAGACCGGGACAACAATATCAACCATTGCTTTTTCTGTTGCTTGAAAGTGCCGCTTTTTAGGGCTAATTTGTTTGTCAGCCAAACTGTAAATAATAAATCTATTTCCAAATGAAATATGGGATTTTGCGATTGGTAATGGAAACAGGACCGCAGGCACTGTATTAATGGATCAGGTTGGATTCAAAATTAGTTTTTCAGATAATTGCAGATAACAGGCCTACCCATGCAGGACTTATCCAAACTTCTGAAGCACATTTTCAGCACTTAAAACATCTGTTCAGTTACAGTTTGTGTTTCCTGTGATAGAACGGAAATCCATGCACCATTCAGACATTACATGGCATGTATTTGATATTTTGGCCAGCCATTATCACCGAACAGCTGTCCTTCCAGGAGGGATCCTCTGGAAGACAGCATGAATTACAGAGTTTGCCAGCATTGAGGAGCTGTGGCTTTATCCAGTATAATCTGCGAATATCTATGCGCATCACCTCACATGATGAATCGCATATGACCTGATGGAACAGATTCCCTTATGATTACAATAGCCAGAATCACAGCATGCTCTGACGTGGGTATGTAGACCGATCGCACTCACAATTCTGGCGCATTTTTTAAAAATATCTTGACAATATCTTTCACATGGTTTTTTTAAAAATAATTGTTTGCTTGTCTGGGCGCTGCAGTTCGTCTCAGTGTAGAATGTAACAAGCAGAGGGTACGCGTGTTATGCACTCGGTGACAAAAGTGCATACATAATAATGCCCCCTTAAAATTGCAGTTGAGACCAGGCTTTTGTCGGTCAATCGCGCAAGACCTTCGTGCGACCTCAAGAAAGCAACAGGCCAGCATTGCTCCTGACCACACCTCATTTTATGACCAACACGCCCACTGGCGCTCAATTTGACGCAAATTAATTGGCTATTTATGCAACTTGGACACTGGATGGGTGATATTTTTTGCCAGAAGTAAAGTAGCAAAGACACTTGCATTATGCTTTGTGACCCTCTGTGCTGGGTGTAACATAGAGGCCAGGAGGTCTCATGTAATTCTCATAAAATAGTTCTAGTTACTGTGCTAACACAAATCATATGCCCAAAAACTCTGTTACAGGGACATAATTAAGAAGACACACCTTCTTCAACAAAACTTTATTTATGCACCATTATTTAAATCCATCTTCATTACTACATTAAACTAATCCACACATCTGCTGCATGTGTGACAATCAATGATATGATTGAAAGTATGCACAACCCCATTTCTAATAAGGTTGGGATGGTATGGAAAATGCAAGTTAAAAAAGAGAGCGATGATTTGTAAATTATTATTGACCTTAATAAATTGAAGACAGTATGAGACAAAATATTTAATGTGCAGCCTTATCAACTTTAAACTCATTCTGAATTCATTTCCTGCAACAAGTTGGTACAGGGGAATAATAAGACTTGAAAAGTGCTGCAATGCTAAAAAATGGGTATGGAGATGTTGAACTGGTGATGTTATCATACTTGGATATAAAAACAGAACCCAGAAAAGGCTCCGCTGTATACGAGGAATGAGTGGAGAGGCTTGCTACTTTGAATGACTGAATAATCATGCAGATTTAAAGCAACGTACCAACATGACATTCATGTGATGATCTCATGTGCCTCTGAACTCCCTCGAGATCAAGTTGGATACGCAGTTGAGTGCAACTCCACAGCGGAAAAAGTGGCAGTGTGGCTGACTGTGTGGGTCCACCCTCATTGTCTAGGCGCTCGAACCCTGAAAACCTGATTTAGAAAAATAGTTTCTCAATCTACAGAAGATTTTTGACATCCTTAAGATGCTCAAAGTTTTATACATTAATTTGAAATGCATGTGTCATGCACCTTTTACAGAATCATGCTGTTTAGCCCTTTGCACTGTGTGAATAACCACAACGGCAGCGAATGCAGCGAGACTTGCCATGATGAGTTTCAAGTGACTACTGAAGCAGCATGCAATGTGGAAATTGCCCATCTCAATGACTACTGGTTGGACTCTGCCCTAGCTGCCTATGTCAAGTCTTGTAGAGACGAATGTATAGCCAGGTGAATATGCCTCACGACAGAAGGTTCCATTGTTATGAAAAATAAAATATTGGCCAATCAGAAAAGGGGGTTGGACTTTGACAATTAAAATGTGACCCTTTCCTGAGTCTAACAGTTAAACCCCAAGCAGGGTTTCAACAATTGACACATAAACCTTTCCCGCTTTCAACAACCCAGCCCCCAGCACTCTATGACAAATCATGTAGTGGGTCATTCCATGTCAATTAGACCAATTTTTAATCTGCTCCAAAAATATGGGATTAGACTGATTCTTACTAGTTTGATCGCAAAAGTTGACTTTTCAACACCACTTTGGAATTACTTTTAAATGATCTACACCACTCAAACTTATAAATTTAGAGCAACCTTTTTGAAATAGTTATTGCGCAGATTAAAAACACAAGGGGTACATCTCAAAGCGCCAGCTGCAGCCTTCGAAGGCTGCATTTTTATGGGGTCATCACTTAGTTTCATCCGCCAAACTGACATGAAATCATTTCATCTCCGTTAAAGGATGAGAAAACCTATGGTGAACTTGCATCATCAAATAAATTAGTAGTTTAGTAGTTATGAAATATCAAATACCGACCAATCAGGGAAGGGGGTGGGGCTTCAACATTGGAGAGCTTGAGTCAAAGTGGACAATTGGGCCAAATTTTAAGAAATTCCGCCCATGCGTTCGGGAGGTATTGCATTCACAAGAATGGGGAGAAGAGGGATGTACGAACGGACGGGCAGCTGGCCGGAAAACCAAAAAACATACTTCCAGCCTAATAAGCAATAAAGGCAAAAAAGCAATAAAGTATGGAAGGAAAAACATTAAATACCTTTTCTTTGCACAGTTTTCAATTTAAGACAGATCAAGGATGGTTTACAAATCACTTTTATTTTTTATTTGCATTTTACATATTGTCCCAACTTTTTCAGGAATGGGGTTGAATTATCATTAGCAATAATTTGTAAAATAGTTTTTGGTACAGATTTACAGACATTAACATTACTCTTGTCAGCTATCCAAATTGCTTAAAATATTTCTATAGAAATGCTTTCAATTAAATAAACATTTCCTCGCTGCCCACACCTCAGGGTGATCCTGGCCTGCATTTTTGCAAGAAATTAAACAAAAAAGAACAGAAAAAAATTAATCAAGGTAGGTGAAAGATCCTGCATTATGACAACTATTTCATATGTAAGACTGCTTGGAGTAACTTGTGCTTTATCTGGGTGTGATAAAAACTCCACTGAATTCTGCTCTTTATTTTTAGAGTTCCACCTGAATCCATGTGCTCCCATTCCATCCCCCCTCCTGCCCCCAGTGCATTATACATCACTGCTGTCCTTTGGCAGTCACAGCAAAATGCCAAGTCCCTCACCCAGAAAGGGACTCAGCACTGTCAGATGCCACCGTCCATCTTAAAAAAATTCATCACTGGAAGATTTTTTTCTGTAGTCGAGATAGAAACCTGACAGCTCGAAAGAAAAAGAAAAAAAAAAATAACAGACATAAAAACCCCCCAAAAAATCCTAGAATAGAACTGTCCGAACTGTGGTTTCAAAAGGCAGCTAAATTGTAGTTCACAGAGGGAACAAAAAGAAACAAGATGAAAGCATGATCTATTTGCCAGAGATCCTTTGTGACAAACATGACAAGGGGAAATTAACAAAACTGCTGTCAGTTCAAATCTGAGGAGAGAAAAAAGACAAATAAGATAATTTTGCAGTCGCGCCCTAAGGCATGATGTGTTACAGGACATTATACAGCAGAGGCACTGCGACCTGGTTTTGCCAAAGGGAACGGCGAGGGTTTATGACTATATTCCTCATAAATTGATAAAAAGGTGGGAGGCAGTGGCTGCACTGTAGGCGTGTACATCCCGTACACTTAATGGTGGGCTGGGGTCAGCCGCTTTGGATGTACTTCTTTATGGTGACACAACCGTGGCGAAACAATGGGCAAGGCATGCCCTGCAGTAGAGTCCACACGTTGGTGCTGGGGTCAAAGGTCTCCATGTTTCCCAGGGCCGGCCCCTCACTGCTCACCACCCCGCCTGTAGCGAAGATCTTACCATCTAGGATCACTGCGCTGTGGGGGAAGATAAGGCACTCACTGTTCCATTTACAAAACAAACATGCAGCTGGTCTCCATCTGGGCATCTCTCTCCTGTGGCACCTCTCCACTGTTGCCATTAGTGGCTCCCAACACTGCCTGGTTTCTCTAAAGAGAATTACACTAAGTTGCTGCCGATCCGTTTTTGGGTACTTTCCAATAAAAGAAGCGTCCTCCTTCCTCCACGTATCTCCTCCCTTCATATTTCCAAATAAGGGGAGCAATAGAGGAGAGGAAGATACTTTTTTCAAATGTTAGAGTGCACCCATAAATAACATGAATACACATGGCCTTCAACTCCTACCCATCATGTTCAGCTTTGTCTCCTGACCCAGACTCCCACAGACTCCTACATTTAGCCAACTCGTCAAGGTGATTTATCTTGAGGACACCATTCAACAGCACATATACTTATGAAACCTAATGCTCCTGTGTCTTTAACCACTCGACCGCCAGCATGAGAGAATTAAATGCTTCGGTCCAGTTTTTTAACATCCTAAATACCGGCTTTAAGGGGTTTTTTGTGGCGTGCCGTGAGCCGCTGACTTTAAAACGCATAATTGCTTTCAAGCAGTTACTGTTTAAGATCACTTAATAATCAGTTTATTTATTGAATAATCAAGACCAATTTATAAGGCTGCAATTAAGAAATTGTTAAGAAATGACAGATCACAAAGATCATTGACAATGTACTTAATAGTGACAGCCTATTTTTGGGATGGAAAAAATAAGTACTTAATTAATCCAATACTTTCTCTGAATTCCATCTCTAGCATTTTTTTTTCAGCAGTGCCACCAAATTTAATTTAAGATTGCACTTAATCAAAATGTTTTCATATTGATCAACCGGTTGCACACTGGTTGCCGCGATGTAATAAAGCTTAATTTTATTAAATTACCAATGCTTCTCACGTCAAAGCCTTGGTAATTGAATAGTTTTGTAAATTGGTTATAAGTGCTTCAGGAAGTGGGCATGCATTGAAAAACAATTAAAATGCTTGGCATGCTTCAAACTTTCACGGTTGCAAAGTCATTGATGAGGTCTTTATAGTCTAGCCTCTGGTAAAGTTGTAGGAAGGCTCCAATATGAGATTGTATGAATGGTAATTATCTAGTTAATTAATTAGAAACAAAATCTAAACTTTATCTAAATACCATTTTCAGTTGCATTTACCACACATCATTCTACTTCGAGATGGAATTTCAAGAAATTTCAGTTAAGTGCTGTCCATGCAATCTCATTTTTTTTTTTTTTTTAATTTGGCATTTCCAATCCCACCCGAATCTGGAATACCCAATTCGAGAACTATGTACAAGCCTTGCTCATATGCGACCCCATGTTGCCAACTCGGGAGAGAGAGACAGTTCGCGGCTCTCCTCCAAAGCTCAGCCACTGCTTCTTTACACTCATAGGTCGAAACTTTGCAAGTTCAGAACGAGGGCGGGGGATACCTGAACATGAGCAAGCTTAGAATCTTACTGACGAGCGCCCAGTTGGCCAACAGGAGGCGCTTGAACAACAAACGAAGCTACCCTTCCCAATTGGCATCCCTGCAGCGTGTAGCCACTCGTGCGCTGCTCTGATAAAGCTGCCTACCACTGCCGGTTGGTATGACCAGGGATCGAACCCACGCCGTGGTAGTCACTACTGCTCCGCAAATGCGGCGCCTTAACCGAGTGAGCTAACCCGGCAGCTGTTGTAGCCTTCCACTTTGACACAAAGCTGTACATCTTAATCATTAATGGTAACATAGCTTATTATTAGCCTATTTGCTCAGTAAATTAATTAAATTAACAGCCCGATTCTTAATCGGAAACAGATTGAGAGTTAACCAGCAATATGGTAATGTCACTGGTTGCAGACACAGTTTCATTTTACATGAGCAAACTGCGGACCTGAGTAGGTAAAACTGCATTTTTTAAAAACATTTTCTTGGCATATCAAGCCAATCAGGAATCCCTCCGATGGCAAGTCACGGGCGGAAGAGGTTAAAAGGAACTTTAAATGTTACATTTTCACCAGTCTGAAGATTTACAGAGTTGCCTTTGGATGAAATTAAGCTAACTATACAATTATTTTTTGGGGTAAAGTTAAGATTGTGTTCTTGGATTAGAAATTTGCATTAGGATGGTGTAGATATGTTTGCTTTTTGGAGGTAAGACAACAGACGTTTAACACTACAAGTAAAATTTTATAATTTAACCGTTTAATGGAAAAAGAATTTTCACAACTGATTGAGCATCATCATGTGTATTCTTAATCAACAAAATAAATTAAAAATATAACTATTCATTCAAGTAGACCTTGGACATGGTGATTTGCTGTCCCAGCTTTCTCACACATATAAACCACACACAGACACACAATCGCACATGAAAACACATAACATGTCAACATCTGTGCTCCGTCACTCACATACTTGATCCATGCATTATCTATGGAGGAATGTAATAGATTTGTAGTGTATTTGTCTTGATTATCCCCAGTCTGCAAGTGAATTTCACCAAGGAAACGCAGCTCTAAAATGTGAGCGGCCAAACACTTTTCTTGCTCATACAAGTACATTCATTAAAATTGTCCAGCATTGTTAATTCATGTCTGTTGTCCAGCTCTGAAACTATACCTATGTCATCTAATTGTAAACCAGTCGCTGGCTGGTCGGAATATGTGAAACCCTATAAAGAGAGGTCTGTGTTTTGGCATTGGCTATGGAAAGAAAACGGTTGTGTGTCGTCATGGTATGCTATATGACATTATGCTGAAACTCGCGCTGATTACAAACGCATATCTCGTAGAGTTATCAGGTCGCAAAACAAACTTAAAATGTAACGCATGGCTTCAGCTCTGTTGTCAAATAACGTGCGTGATTTCTGGCTAGAGATGAAAAATGTGTCTAAGTCTGTGAACAGTGTCACTAATATCGTAGATGGTGCCCATGGTGATGAAGATATAGGCTCTGTTTTTCTAACGAAGTACAAATCTTTGTATAGTAGTGTGCCCTATGACAGAGATGAAATGTCACGATTGTATAATAAGGTGAATGATGGTATTATGTCTACATGTAACTGTGATTCCTGTGATGAGTCTCATGTCATACTGACTACTGATGTTCAGGATGTTATTCAGAAACTGAAACTGTTTAAAGGTGACGCCAACTTCGCACTTTGTTTGAATAATCTGATTTATGGCTGTGATGAATTACATGTGCATCTTGCTTCATTGTTCACTGCCATGTTGCATCATGGTTATGTACCCCTGGATATGAACCTGTCTACCTTAGTTCCGATACCTAAGAGTAACAAGAAATCTGTGAGTAACAGTGATAATTACTGCGCTATCGCGATTGGTAGTGTTATTGGGAAAGTTCTTGATAATGTTATTCTGTTTAGGAATCTTGACAAGCTTTGTACCTCTGAGTTACAATTCGGTTTCAAGGCTAAGAGTTTCACTACTAATTGCACCTTTGTTTTAAATGAAATAGTTGATATGTATGTTAGAAATCACTCAGCTGTGTACCTTGTACTATTAGATGCGTCTAAAGTATCCGACAGGGTCCACTATTGTAAACTTTTTGAGGTACTGATTGGTAGGAATCTGTGTAATAAAACAATTTTGTTATTATTGAATATGTATTCTACCCAGGGCCTCCAAGTTAAGTGGGGCCGCCATGTCAGTGATGCTTTTCTCTCTTTAAATGGTATAAAACAAGGAGGGGTACTATCACCAATTTTGTTCTGTATTTACATGGATGTGTTGCTATGTAAACTTGCCCAGTCTGGTTATGGTTGTTATATAGGACGCCGTTTCTGTGGTGCTTTGTGTTACGCCGATGACTTGACTTTGATTTCTCCATCTAGATGTGGTATGAAAGGATAGTTAAATATTTGTGATGAATTTGCCAAGCGATATTGTGTCATTTTTAACCCCTCAAAGAGTGCCAGTGAATCATATAATTGTAATCCTGGTACTTCATTCAAAATTTGTGATGTTCCCATCAAGCAAGATGACTCCGCTGTACATCTCAGTCATATTATAGGTCATGATTGTAACATCAGGAACATTAATCAAGGGATCAATCACCTCATCTCCAGCTCTAATACTATGTTGGCTAACTTTAATATGTGTGCCTCGAGTACAAAGGCCAGGTTATTCCAAACATATTGTACCTCTTTTTATGGCTCGGTGCTGTGGAATTTGAGGAGCAATCATATCCACCGTTTCTATGTTTCATGGCGTAAGGTGTCGCGGCGTATTTGGCGTGTCCCTTATAATACACACTGCAGTTGCTTCCCTCTCTTATGTCTGCTCCTAGTATTGAAAATCAGTTACTGTGTCGGTTTGCCATGTTTATGTGCAATATTGCTAATGGTGTTAACAATTTAGTTTGTCTGTTTTACAAGGGGCATATGTTGGTAAATCATCAGCAGCTGTCAACATGAGACATCTTATGTTCAGATTAAATGTCAATACTCTGTGCTGTGACCGTTCTGCTTTGAAACACAGTTTAAAAGGTGATTGTAATGATGAAATTGCCATGTGTATTGCCGAACTTTGTGATGTAAGGGATGGCCTGAGAGTATGCGACTTTGAAATGAATGATATTGTATGTATGATCACTTCACTAGCATGTATGTAAAGCTAACAACTACTGTACCTGATTAATGCTTCCCCTCCCTTTGCTGTACTTTTTCTGTGCGAATAAATTATTATTATTATTATTATTATTATTAAAACTGCTCCAAGATGTGATAGCAGATTTCATTAAAGGCAATCTAAAACATCGCTTGGTGTAAACTGCACTGCTGAACTGCCAAAGAAAAGGATAAATAATTGTGTGTACAGCTCAAAAAACCTCACACTTACACAAAATTATTTGGAATAACCTAAAGTAGATTAAAACTCTGTATTACACGAATGTGAATTATGTAAGATTTTGGGATTTGAATGATATTCCCTTTGAAATAAAATAAGCTGATACTCCAATTTCCTTTTCATGCAGTCACAATCTTTCTGGCCTCTGCAAAGACTGAGTTATAATTACATCAATCCCAAAGTTCCATGTAACAGCCTGAGCAAAAATTCCTGAAAGGCGGGAAACATCAAGCGCTAAAAGTGATCGCACAGTTACTGATACCGTTTTCATTTAAAAACCAACAGGTCAAAACAAGATTCAAGCTGCATGTTTAAAATACATAATTTGGGTAAAATTAGATCCAGAGGCATATTCTGAGGACTATTTCCACAGCAAGGACCGCAGTCAGCATGGTGATGATGAGTCCTGAATTGCAAAATCAGCGCTTCATATAAGGACTACCAAAAACTCTCTTTTGAGGGATATCCTTGGATGAAACAACACAAGAGTTATGAAGTGTTGTCAGGAGTTATAAAGTGTTGCTGCGTTGAAAAACTTTGTTTTTCCTGTGGTTATAATATGCATACAGTGCATTAACTGCATAAAGCCAGATTTCGATCAACAGGCACCCAGGATTTGAAACAGGTGTGACATTATACACTTAGACTACACATGCTTAGCTAGATGGATGGTACATTGGCCAAAGATACTGGGTCACATTGGTGGCATGGTGCTTAATATTGGTCAGCTACCTGCAGCGGAACTCTGTGAACCCAGGTAAAGGTAATACTACAGAGGTCAACACTGCTAATGCTGATAGTAAGGTGTCTAATGCTGGAGTCCCCCGCGAACTGTGACCATGGTTGACCTTGGTTGACCTCAGTTCACCATGGTCAACCATGGATAAAGCATGGTTAAAAATGGCCGACCATGGTTGAAGCATGGTTGCACTGGCTTGGGGAGTTTTTGCACCATGGTTAACCATGGTTGACCATTTTTAACCATGCTTTAACCAATGGTTGACCATGGTGAACCGAGGTCAACCAAGGTCAACCATGGTGTTCCATTTAACAAAAATGTCAAAACCATGGATTGACCAGGGTTGACCACAGTTACTTGAACCAGGGCCAACCAAGGTCACCCAAGGTCAACCACGGTCATGGTTTGCAGGGGGTAGTTGTACAATTACTAAAACTATGGGTACACCACTGGGTGGGGTGGTGTGCTACCGTGACTAGAACTGCTAACTCCGCTAATGATACTAATGTGGGGTTTGGGGTTTCCACCTCAATGTGTTTGCATTCCAGTCTTTACTTAGTATTTACAACAAATCCCGCCTGCCCCCAACACACACACACACACACACACACACACACACATATGCACTCGCGCGCGTGTACACACACAAAGACAGTGTGCAACATTCGTTCTTAGCATAGCCTTCTCAATCCAGGGGTCTCAAAAAAATCACCATAATGCACTAACCAGCCGGCCTCGATCAGTGATCATGCCTGGGCCACCAGTTGCATGGAACACTTTGTTTACATCCACCTTCTACTGTCTACTAGTGCAGTGGTACCCCCTGTGTATCCTGGTTTTCGTTCCAAACATAAATGCAATCCCAGAATGCTGATCAGGGGGTTTACTCTCCCTTTTAAGCCACATTATGTGAGAAATAGCCCCGTAGAGTTCTAAATGCACGCTGCTCTACTGTAGCATCTCAAGGGTAGCATCTCGGCTCTGGATCGAGATGCTACCCTTGTTGTCTGACAGCTGATCCCTACTTGTTGGGTTGGACAGGCATCACCAGTTCACATCCATCCCTTAAATCTCTCACATGCTGGCTCCAAGCACCATACCCTGGCACAGTGCTTCAGCAGGTGGTCCAAACCACGCAAGGGGGTGGTATTCAAACTGCACCACTAGGTGAAACAGCTGCTCCAGGCATCCAATAGTTAGGGTGGAGGAGGTCCTCATTGGAGTAAATCTTGCAAATCTAGAGTGGAGCCTCAAGGAAGGATCAGTGCTTCGTAAAACACCCTACCGGCAGCTCATGCAGCCTAGCTGGTGTCAAATGTCACGCTCAGCATTTCTTTGGATCCCATCAGCAAAGCCGAGAGGGGGATTCTAATGACTGGGCAACCCAGGATCGATATACTTCATACACAGGCTTGTGCCTAAGAGAGGCCACTCAAGCCTCACTGAAGCCATGAGACAGCGTCACAGAAGCTGGCATCACGTCTCATTGGCCTACCACCGCCGCCCGCCTGAAGCCGAGCTGCCCCTGATCAGTAGGGTGTTGGCGTGCCAACGTCTGTCTGCTTCAGCGGGTGCCTGGAGCTTAGTGTACTCTAAAGGCATGACAGGTTGAAAATCCCTGCAGCAAACAATAAGAAAACAAAAAAGAAGATCCAAACTCTTCGACTTGAAAGCTGGAATGCGCGCACCATGCATTTCTGATGACCTTCGAGAGACGGAAGACACCAGAAAGACGGCAATCAATGACAGACAGCTCACCACACTCCATGGCAGCATATTTGCACTCCAAAAAACCAGGCTCCCCTCCAAAGGTTCCCTAAGAGGAGAAGTAGACAGTCCGGTCATTTGCGACTGCATTGGTGTAGCCCCCGAGTGCCTGCTTGTTTCCTGAGCGTTCACAAGCCATACACTGACAAGGGCACATTTTCAGCATGAAATTGTGTTTTATTTGGCCAATTCAACCAAAATTGATAGGTGTTCTCACCTAACCATAACCTATGCCCACACCAAATATCAAAGGGTTCTGTGGAAATTTGTGGCCAGTAGAGTGTCCACAAGAAAATCTCTATGGATGCGCCGGCAGCGGAGACAATGAGCAAGAATCCCTGGTAGCCACCCAACTTCGTCCAGGGGCAAGAATTCATCCTTCCACTGGAAGGGAGGAGAACCAAAGGTGCCCAGCCAACCTGACGTGGGCTATCAAGAATTTCCTCCTGAGTGTTGCATCCCTCAGGGGGCACCAATGGTCATCTGTCCCTCCGTCTCAGCACTGCTGTTGGTCCTGTCAACATCTTCAACGTGTATGCCCCCACCCTCACCTCATCGGAAGCCACAAAGGACCAGTTCTATAGGCTTGATGAACTTATCAAAGGCTCTCCATAGGATGAGCCCCTATTACTTTTCTCGATGTACCAGAAATGATCGCAAGAAGTGTGATTAGATTCCAATAAATACAGTTTGTTTGAGGTATTGCATTTGGAAATATAAAGTTTCACCAGATGGTGGAGCCACAGGAAGAGTCACGGGGCCACATAAAACGATAGGGTCTGACTTCTATGCACAAGGAGTGACTGCATGAAGTTGCATGTGATTTCCATGAAAACTGTTTTCTAGTCATCACGATAACATGAAGGATCTGTGGCGGTGGCAGCCTGCAAAGTGAATCCATAACATCCAAAAAACTCCGTTTTGGAGATATAATTAACAGCTTTTCAAATTTGTGATTGCAGTTGGAGCAAATAAAAAACAGAATACACAAGGGGTCTCCAGGACCAGTGTTGAGAATTAAGAAACAATGGCCTCATTCTAGCTCTCACTACATTAGGTCAGTCACGGTTCATGCCCATTTTTTATATTTAAAGTGAAAAGCCGACCAACATTAGTGTCACGAGAAGATAGCCAAGCTAACATCACAAGTTTCAAAGAGTGTAATATCAACCTCAAGTTTTTCCTCATCCAATCCAAAGTGTAAGGCAGTATTTCTCAAACCTCTCCGGGAGCACCACTTTGCCCTGCATGTTTTTGATCTCTCCGTGCTCCAGCACAGCTGATTCAAATTATCAGGTCGTTATCAACTCCTTGAGGCTGATAGATAATGAGCAGATAATTTGAATCACCTGTGCTGGAGCAGTTAGAGATCAAACAACATGCAGGATAAGTGGTGCTCCAGGAGAGGTTTGAGAAACAGTGTGTTAAGGGATATATATATGAGCTGACAACATCCACACATGATCCATGCAGGTATTACCATGAAAATTTTTTGGCTCAAGTATTTAGAGCAGTAGAGAAGATAGATCAATATTAAATGCGCATTTATTGATGTTGATAGGGAAAAAACAATTGGATTTACAAGTGTTTTCCGAATAAAAGGAACAGATTTTGGTAGTCTGTTGATCCATCTGAGGGGGCAGGCAACCCTGGTGGGCGCCAGTAGCTAATAGTACTAATGGTGTGACAGTGGCTAAGACTGTTGCCCTAATTATGGCGTAAGAGCTTGACTGCGCTGTCGCCAGTGGTATGGTACCTGCAGAACTGCCTGGAGTGGTTCATATTGGGCCCTGCCTTGATATTGCCCTTCTCAGGGTCGTAGATGGTGGTGGCTCTGGCGTAGGCTCCGCCCAGGATGAAAATGAATCCATTCAGAGTGACAGCAGGGGCGTACTTATTATCTGCAAATTAAAGTGGAAAGAGAAAGGACAGGACATTATAAAACAAGATGGACAAAGGTTATAAATTTTTATCACGTACAAATGTTGTGATGGATGATGTGCTATTTCTTCAGTCGTTCAGGATAGAACGCAGAATCACAGTAATTTCCAGCCTGCTGTTGTGCTTCGGTTTCAACAGGATATTGAGAAAGCAACATTCTTCCAAATGTTTTAGACCAACGACTGCTCTCATCCAAGCATATCGTTTCAGCAGACATGCTAAAACAATGTGTACAACTTAGGAATTTGATTCTTTGGTACCATTTCCAGTTCCATTTCCTGATCAGAAACATAATGGCAGAAAAGCAAGCTTTGAAGAAAAAAAGAGAGCAAAAGGAAAGTACTGATCCGCTGTTAGAACGATTGAGCTAACCAGGGTCGCCTGTGTTTCAGTAGTATAAACAACCTGGATGAGCAGGCCACAGGGCTGCAGACACACAACCCATTATAGTCTGTGCTATCAAAGCCCTGCCCACATAAAACAGCAATATACTCCTGGTGTCTCTAAGTGTCTGTGCACCTAACCCCACCTTTAAAACAAATTATTACTGCTAGACTCCAAGCCAAAAAGAATTAAGTTTTTGGTCACATGCCACTTATAGCACTGCTTGTTTGAGAAAGCAATTTGTCCAAAAACTTACACTGGCTCTGTCACAGCCAGCTGCAAAGATATGCCCATGTGTAACACATCAACCCTTTTCTTGAATATTTAATATCCTGCAGGTTTTCAGCCAGCCCTAACAGCCACACATTTAACAGCTGGACATTTCATTGAGCTGATAATCAGCAAAAATGGAAGGGTACAATCATATCCATGCTTAAGTTGAAAATTTTCATCCTTGTGGTCTATTTATGTTTTTATGGTCAAAGAGCACTTATTCATGGTTTTTAAAGACCTTTATTAAACAAATCGTGGGCTGAGAATAAACTGGACCCACAGTATCTCCACTTTTTACTAAATCAAGAAAATGGGATGTGAAATTTTGCTGCATTATAATTTCTCACTCCAAGTATACTTTTCAGATATTTATATGCAGGGGAGTTATTTGGACTGAAAGGTATAATATCATGCCGTTTTACCTTTAGTAGAATGATTTTAGATAGGGGATCCAGGAAAATGTAAATGGAGATAGACCTTTGTAATTTTCAAAATGTCATAAATTTTGTAGGTAAATGGTTCTATCTCCTAGATAGCTCCTTGTATTTCCAGAAATGTTTCACCACAAAGTTCCGTCTTGCCTTGTGTTTTTTTAAAAAAAGAACACAACAATGTGACTCCACCCAAATCTGCAAATTACATGTTCATGGTAAAAGGTAATACAGAATTTGAAAGAAAAACAGAGTATCTGACAATAATAATCACAGAAAATGGGCAGCTGCGTCCTGTCTGAAAATAAATAGGAAACAAACCTTGTAACACTGAAATGAGCTATGGAGTCTCGAGGGTGTTCAGTGTCAATTGCTGCTATCTCTATAGCCAGTACAAGCTCATCTGAGTACATTTAATGCAGACATGATGCACACTACATAGTAAACAAACTCTGGCCTTGGGCTTGGTTTCAACGAGTACTATGTCCATATTGTACTTGTTCATGTGCATACACATGCATCTTGCAATGCATAAAATATAAGATTGAAAATCAAGTAGTACTATCTTAAATGGGCCCCTGGAATGAGACAACCCTAATGAAAAATTACCACAAAATACTATAGTTTTCTATAGTAACTATGGTATTTTTGCAGAATTACTATAGATATACTCTGTAACTCTGTAGTTTACTATAGTAATGCTAAAGTATATAGTGATGCTAAAGTAAACCACAAAAGTCAGACTCTACTATAGTAAACTATAGCAATGATATTCAATTACTATAGTATATTTGCAACAAACTATAGTTTATTGTAGTAAAGTGTAGCTTACTTTAGTTTACATCAATTTTACTGTAGTAAACTATAGTTAACTATAGTAAATTTTTATAAGGGAAATGAAGGGTTTTAAGACATAGACGCTTCATTCAAGTGCTGTAGTACCTACCTATCTAAAATATCTCAGATTTCATCATCTTACAACCTTCTATTGGTATATTAGAGGACAGTGGCGGGCGGTGGACAGAAAACCGAGGGGGCGGAAAACATCCCTTGAAACTGATGAGATTAGTTTTCCCTTATAATGAAATGTTTAGGCGAGTGAATAATAAATTCTATAAAATGTTTAAATCACATGCCTTAAGAGGCAACTCTTCACGAAAAAACCACTGCGGATTTTCCGCGTTCAATTTTGTCACATCCTAAGCAAGCCGTCAAACCTGTGCGTAATGATTGTTTAATTGAAAAAGATTGAAATGCGCTCTTTTTTGCGTTCAACTGATGCATTTGATTTCTCGTCTAAACGAAGACAATTAGCTACACCTGAGAGGGGAGAGTTAAAGTGTCTTTTACCAGGGAAATTGACTGAAAACAGATCAAGACTAATAAGCAGTTTAAAGACATGTTAATCGCCCTCCTTGCTCTCTGTCCACCGCCCGCCACTGTTAGAGGGATTTTGCTTTGAAATAGTAGAGTGGATAGAACCTTTGCTCAGCGATCTTGTCATCCTGATCAGGTGACCCTATATCCAGCTCCCTGATTGGACAATGTGGACATAGAACTTTTTAAACTGAAGTGGACTGAAAATTCATACAAAGTACTATGCACTTTCTGGATGTTTTTTCCCAGCTGCCATCTAATCATTGAAAAAATTACATCAGGATATAGTACCTGTTAATACTGAGATTATTTCTATGGTAGAACATACTTTTTGAAGAAAAGTGGAGATAGGACCAGTTAATCCTCAGCCCACGAAATGCCATTTCACAAGCATTGGTTTAAAAACAACCTTAAAGTATAAACAGTCATCTATCAATTCCTGTCCATTTTTGTAGCACAGATGCATGTGCAGCCCATCATAGGTGAGGATACAGTACCAGCATGGATAAAGGTACCGCTAAAGTTAGTGAGAAGTTGGCTTCGCGTTTTCATCCACCTTTCTCTGATCGGCCTCGCGGGTGGCGGAGGATTACAACAGGTGTCGGTGTAGTCCCGGCAGGCAGAACTTAGGGGGACTGTCGATAGGGGGGAGCGGTTTTTGGGTTTGACTGCTGTGTACCAGATATTATTGCAGGCCTTGAATTTTGGCAAGAATAAACTACCGCAACTGTTTCGGATACAACTTATTTACAAGTCAATCAATGTTTTTGTTATTAGAGTTCTAAAATATCTAATTCTATAAGAGGCAGTTAGAAGTAGGAGTAGTCATGAAGTAGCAACGCTTTCCTTATAGATGACAACTTACGCATTTATTGTTACAAAATATTTTTTAATACGTTTATAATTTCTCGTTGGATGCCCAAAATTTTAAGTCTTGCTCGTGTCACTGTAAATGTCGATAATTTGCCGTGGCAAAATTGCTATTGGTCTTAATAATGTAAGACATTGGCTTGCATACAGTTCACAAATTGATAACTAGCCTATACCATTAAATGTGAATATAAATGTTTTACACAGTATACCTAAGGCAGATCAGTGATCATTTCTCACAAATGTGAAAACATAATCAGTCCCGCTGTGAGAACAGTTTTTAATCCGCGCTACATGACACTTGCAACTGAGAAGGGCTTTATCGTGTTAATTTTTCGGTAACAGCCAAAGTTTATTCTTGAGATTAGCTCTCAAATTATGAGTAAAAGGTGACAAAAGTTAGCACACTTTACGTTCAACCGTTTGATCCGACTGAACAAGTCACCGCTTTCTTGACTGAGAGTTGTTCGGCTTATACACAACGAGGACTAAAACCTCTAGATTTCCAAAGGCCGAAACATTTCTTTCTGAATTAGGAAAAAGTGACACTGTTATTGTAAGTTACAAGTACATAGATATTTGCGTATTTTATTTCTATTTTCAGAAGTGCAGGTTTTGTTCATAATTTAAATAATATTAAAGTGGTGGCAAAAGTGTTGTTGATTTGCTTTCTCTGATAACGGCGCTTTAGAATTAAAGGTTTCATTTCTTAATTCTTATTGGTAAATATTACGGCAAAAATATTATGGCAAAAATACATGAATTTGCAGACATTAACTTTCCTGGAAATAAATATATCGCCAACTGCGTGAAAGAAAATCTGTAGCAAAAATTACTTTAGGCGTTTACACTATACTACAAATATAATGGACGTCATGCTGTCCGACAAAAAAAATTTCAACGGTTAACTTATTTGGACTTCTTTGCGACGGGGATTTACACTAAGATATGTGTGAAACGGCCGGCCAACATGCCCTCTCACTCCCTCTACTTCCCGGTTCAGTGAGCAGGGCACATCCACCTGACTTTCAGCTGACACACAGCCAACGGCGCGTTGGCGAAAGTGGAACCTTTATCCACGCTGGTACTGTATGTACTCTTTTATCTTGCACTTGCACCTTTGAATTATAAACAAGCTGCTGCTATTATAGATTTTGAAGCAAAAGATCAAAATTTGCCTGTTGGGTGTAGCAAATCCCTGCAATTAATTTGCTAAATGCAATTCAATCAAATTCACCTGCCACTTCATAAATTTACCCGCATTTGGTCAGTGGCAGGTGCTAATTTTTCACCCTGGTGTCAAAAGAAGGAATCCCAAGTTTGAGCTCAATATCTCAAACAAATTTCGTATGAGAGCCATTTTAAATTGGCGTGTCACCCTCCTTTTTTGTACTCACAAATCGCGACATTGGATTGTGAGTATTTTTGGAAGGCTAATCTTTTCTAGATAAGATAAAATGCTGAAAATTGCTACTGTAGTGAAGTTTTGCCCTGGCTTTCAGAATCTGGCATCAAAATTGCACTGTGATGAACCATTTGGGATCTATGAACATTTGAAAATGGGATTTTGGTTGGATGGAAAATTTTTTTTACATTTTGATGGCTCACTGTAGATAATGTGATATTTAGGTAATAAAAAAAAAACACTATAGGCAAAAGCAATACAACACAAAATAAGCCTTCAATGAACAACTTATGGGCCTCTGAAAATGGTCACAGTGTAAAAACACCTGCGGTACCCCCCTATATTCAGGGTGGTGGTTGACCACATAAATAGTTAGACAGCTAAATGAAATTTTGACCACTTAAAGATACATGTCTTGGCAATATTTGGTAAAAATATTAATATCTCAACTCAACTTTTTTTTTTAAAGTTTTTTCAGAACGTCCCAGCAAGTCCTAAAATTTGATGAAACGGTCTGGGGACGAGTGAAATCGGGCAACTTTGGCCAGAAAATGCTTTGAATACGACACTACTTCGTTCTGATACAGTTCGAGACAAGTCCATCATGTTTTCAGCCCGATCATAGCTAGTTCGTACAACATTTAAAACGGGGAAAAGTAGACGTTCATCTTGTTTCTAATCTGTTCATGGCAAGTTGAACCCCGTTCTCAATGTTCAACCCCGGGAAGTTCTTATCACTTTTTAGTTGAAAAGGACATTTCTATTGCGTCTGCACCAAATGGCTATAAATACTGCTGTGTTTTTGCCAGTTCTCTTTCTAGTTCACTGCTTCCAGCTGTACAAATCGTCAGAATTGTTTCATAAATTTGTGCGAGTAGATTGATATCTAGTTTTTTGGATGACATTTCAAAGTCATTCTTCATTACTTTTTTTTTTTAAAGATTATTTTTTGGGGATTTTCTCCTTTATTTGATAGTCACACAGTAGAGAGAAACAGGAAAGTTGGGGAGAAGAATGGGGAAGACATGCAGCAAATGACCCGTGCCGGAATTGAACCGGGTCGCCGCAGGAAAGCCACAGCCTTTATGGTGCGCGCGCTTAGACCGATGAGCCACTGGGGCGCCCATTCTTAATTACTTAACATGACAATTTTTCTGGATATCAACCTCTCAATATTTATTTTGTGAAACGTTTCTAACTCTATTCTGAGTAACTTTTTAAAGTTTATAGCCTGCTTGTGTGTATCTTTCAATGGGACTAAGTTACTATGTATAGAGGTTATACAATTTATTATGTGCATATTGCTTGAGAATGAACTAAAAATAGAGTTATCTATTAATAGTGAAATCTTGCTAGAACATGAGGGCAGCCTTGATCGGCACTATTTGTACTGTAAACTTTGCTGATCTGACTGCAAACGGAGTGGACATAGTAATAACTGGGTAAGAATGACATTAACGTATTAGAAACAAGTTGATCTCACTAAAAATGGCATTGGAACTATTAGAATGGTGTAGAAACGTATTTCAAACCCAATCAAAACTTTTAATGCTTGTACAAAGCTATTCGGGCGGAATAAGGATGCAGTAAGCACCTAACGTAGTCAAATTAAGTCTGTCTGGGATTGGGAAAGACGAGGTAGAACCGTACAAAGTTGGTGTTCAAATGTGCTTCAAATTTTCGCCTGACCTTGCTGTGTTTTGTTTGCTCTCGATACGTTTCCACTACAATCGAAGTACGGCAACTCCGTTTGCAATATGGCAATCTCGTTTGCAGTAAGACCTCACTCTTATTTATCTCTCTCTTATCCTCAGTCTTATTTTGGGACGGGATGGCCGGGAGAAATTTTTGGACATGCTCAACATTCTGGAGCACCCTTCCCGTCCATGCCCGTCAATGAGGTTCTTACTGAGATTGTAATAAGTGTCTGAAACGTCCATTCAGTTCCCACTCAGTTTTAGCCCGTTCTGTCAAATTTTTGGGAACGTACTGAGAACTACCTTGGTGTGATGGGGGTATAAAATAGATTTTTGAAAAAAAAAGGTGTTTTTGTCTAAATGAACTCCGATGAACATGAACTTACTGGGTACATAACGTACATATACAATATGTATAAACCCAATTAAGAATATAGGGCACTGGCGGCCCCAGAAGCTCCCGCCATTAAGATAAAGAAAATGTCAAACTTTTTGTTGATGGACGCATGCATGGACGGATGCACACACGGATGGAGCCCGATACCGTAGCTCCCGTGCCACTCGGGCGACAGGAGCTAATTATGAGCCTGTAACTGAAAATATTGATAAGATAAAGCAAAAAAGAATAGGCCAAGGTCACATTTAGGCACGTCATTTGTAGTGTTATGACTTAAAAATCACAACAAAGAAAACCAGCAATGACAACCAAAACAAATTTATTCTTCACTGAAAAAAAAACTTCTACAAATAATCCACTGTTTAATCTTATAATAACACTCTAATGCCACTATGCAACTCTGTTGCCAAAACAAAAACTCTGCCTCCGCTGACTAAAATCACAGTATTTATACAGACTAGCAACATTCTGGAAAGATCTACAGGATTCCTGGGTAATCCTGCCCCCTCCAGGCAGGAAGATGCCAGAAGCTTCTAGAAAGCACTAGTTTATTTCAAAGAAGTGATATTACATCAGATCATGTTTTGCTACAGACACACCACCAGAGGGTGCTGATGAACAAAATAAATAGCTGACCAGCAAGGCAGCAAAAACAGCATGTAAAAAATCTCCATTTACAAATGATATACAGTGCTTTAAATAAAATACTCATACATAACAGTAGGACTTTATGAAATGCATGTCCAGTAAAAATTGAAATAGTTGATGAGATAAAGCAAAATGTCAAAGTTTTTGGTGATATTTTTTGGCCAGTGACCTTGAAAAATAGGCCAAGGTCACCTTTAGGCATGTAATTTGTAGGCCTTTATGAGATGCATGTCCAGTAAAAATTAGGAGCCTGTAACTGAAATAGTTGATGAGATAAAGCAAAATGTCGAAGTTTTTGGTGATATTTTTAGGTCAGTGACCTTGAAAAAATAGGCCAAGGTCACCTTCAGGCGCATCATTTGTAGGCCTTTATGAGATGCATGTCCAGTAAGAATTAGGAGCCTGTAACTGAAAAAGTTGATGAGATACAGCAAAATGTTGAAGTTCTTGGTGATATTTTTAGGCCAGTGACCTTGAAAAAATAGGCTAAGGTCACCTTTAGGCATGTCATTTGTAGGGCTTTATGAGATGTATGCCCAGTAAAAATGAGGAGTCTGTAACTGAAATAGTTGATGAGATACAGCGAAATGTCGAAGTTTTTGGTGATATTTTTAGCCCAGTGACCTTGAAAAAATAGGTCAAGGTCACCTTTAGGCATGTCATTTGCAGGGCTTTATGAGATGCATGTCCAGTAAAAATTAGGAGCCTGTAACTGAAATCATTGACGAGACAAAGCGAAATGTGTTGACGGACGCCGCACGCACGCACGCACGCACGCACGCACGGCCGGAGCCCGATACCATAGCTCCCGCACCGCGAGCGGCGGGAGCTAAAAACACTGCATAAGTCATGTTCCTTGATGCTTACAATACAAGGTAGAGTTAAATTATACTATTCAAAAAAAGTAGGGGATATTGGATTTACAAGTACCATGAAATGCAGATCATGAGGTCAGGAAGGAAACAAATGACATAAAAACATTAAGGAAACATTTGTCAATTTATTCGAAACCCTATGTACAGTCAGTAAAGGACAGATTCTCCAGAATAAGGGTCGACACAAACACAGGGTCACACAGCAAATTTACCACCATTGTGAAACAGAGTCAGTAGCGGGTAAAACCCCCTCGGTTGGCTAGACAAGCTCGAATTCGGCGTGGCATACTCCTAACGAGACGTCCCAGGTCATTTTGGGGAATGTTATTCTATTCCTGTTGCAATGCTGCAGCAAGTTCTTGGACATTGGCAGGAGGTTGTTGACGTTGGTGTAGCCGCTGTCCAAGCATGTCCCAGACATGCTCGATGGGGGAAAGGTCCAGACTGAGTGCTGGCCATGGTAATGTGGTGATATTCTGCTGCTGGAGGTAATCTGTAACGATCCTGGCCCTATGACATCTGGCATTGTCATCTTGGAAAATGAAACGGCGGCCATAACGGCGTGCAAACGGCACAACATGGGGTGCCAAGATGTTGTCCCGGTAGTACTGCCCTGTGACACGTCCAGCAACAACATGCAAGTCTGTTCTGCCGGCAGCAGTGATGCCTCCCCACACCATTACAGATCCACCCCCATACGGATCATGTCTAATGACGTTAACGTCATGGAAACGCGTTAATTACGTCGGCGCCAAACCCTCCTCGTCTGTCAAGGAAGTCCACAGTGAACCTCGACTCATCTGAGAACATTACGTTGTTCCATCGGCGATTATCCCAGCGTTGATGATGACGACACCATTGAGTCTGGCCCTAATGTGACGATCCCTCAAACAAGGAATGACACGGGGCGTTGGGCGTGTAAGTGAAATCTGTGCAGACGATTCCTGATGGTCTGGCCACTCACTACCAAGCCAGTATCCCTTTGAAGTTGAGACCTTATCTGATTTGCTGTTACCATACGATTTCTCAAGACAATAGTGCGGATGAATCTGTCCTGAGCCTGAGTTGTTGCCCTTGGTCGACCCGGATCGTGGTCTATCCTGAACAGACCCTGTAGCACGATGTCTGGACCATAATCTGCTGATGACAGACTGGGAAACATTCATTGCCCTTGCCACAACGACCTGTCTTGTGCCAACCTGTAGCATGCCAAGGGCACGTAACCTCTCCTCCTGTGTTAGACGGCGCATGGTCTCTGTTTAATTAACGACTTCAACCACTGATAATCTGATGCTTTCTCTTCAAAATCTTCCTTTACAGTGGCTCTAACCTTCCAATTCAGAGTCATGCAAATTTGTGGCACAACCCCCTTGATCATCAATAGCATCCCGTGCAGATCGTGAGAGTGTCATTGATGTGTTTGGGTGATTAATTTCTTTGGAAATGCTTCCTCAGTAAGGAACTATACAACATGGTTTCGTATCCCTTTGTATATGTGAAAATTTTGATCTCAAAATAAAATATCCCCTACTTTTTTTGAATAGTATATAAGGCACTGCGGCTGATAGTTTCACGACTGAAAACACCATGAACATAATTAATGGGCCTACACCACAGCTGCGCTATTACATACATATACAGTATTATAATTCTGATAGCTGTAAAAACAGCCCCCTATTTTAGTGTGGTCAAGATGCTGAAGAACAGGAATTAGCCTGATTGAGAGTTCACACTTCCTGGTTAATTCCAAGAACAATGTTTTTCTGTTTTTCTCTTGCACATGTGTTTGGCACATGGATCTCTGTATCTTCTGTGACAGTGCATTCAGTTGTAGGTTGGTTCTTGCAGAGTCAGGATGACTTCAGCAATTACATCATGTCTTGGCACATGTTGCATAGGTTTTTATTTGATTCAAGAGCGTCAGAAGTTACATTATTGCAGAAAGACAGGACTTATAAATGTAAACTGTTTCAGTCAAAATGATAAAGAGCTGATGCAGTGGAGATGTGGCTATCAGTTTCACGTTGACGACAAAGTGTGCTTTCATCACGAAAGGTGAAATTAGTACTGAAGGGCTTCCTTCACTATCATGACTAACTCTCCTGTGATCTGGAAAAAATCTAGTACGTTTATCAGTGGCAAAGATCTCGCAATTGAACAAAAATTTTATGTTCTGGACTTTTCCTAACAGAAAAAAGTATGATAGAAACTTGATTTTGAAAGTTCCAATGACACTAACAGCTTGTGTTTTAGGGTTTTCACCACTCTTAATTACTGCAAATGAAGGTTAAACCCAGTTTCTACCAGAAGTGACGTACTAGGTTTTTCCAGATCACAGGAGAACTCTTCATTTGAAGAAGTTATTGTCCCTATTGTGAATTTCCTTAACAATCAAGCATTTAGATACATAGCTGCAGTATTGTGAAATTCTCCCGAGGTGGGCATATACATCATGTACACAGTATGTACATGTTCATTGCAGTCCTTTTTAGACAAAAACACCTTTTTTTTTCAAAAATATAGTTTCTGGTGAAAGAGTTGAGTTGACATATGAATATTTGTACCAAATATTGCCAAGATGTGTATCTTAATGTGGTCAAAATTTCATTAAGCCGTCTTACCATCTACGTGGTCAACCGCCGCCTTGATTGTAGGGGTACCGCAGGAGTTTTTTACTCTGTGACCATATTCAGAGGCCCATAACATTTTCATTTAATGTTTGTGTTCTATTGCTAATGCGCATAATGTGTTACCCAAATAACACATATCTATTTGATATTTGGGCCTTGGTGTAAAGCTGACCACAGAGTGAGCCATAAAATTGTGAAAAAAAAAAATTCCAGTCCAGCCAAAATCCTATTTTCAAATGCTCATTGATCCCATCACAGTGCAATTTTGATGACAGATTCTGAAAGCCAGGACAAAAATCAACAAAAGTAGCCATTTTCAGCTCTCTATCTTATTTAGAAAAAATTTTAAAGCCTTTCAAAAACGCTCACGAGCAAATGTCGCAATTTGCGAGTGCAAAAAATGGGGGCAACACCCCAATTTAAAATGGCTCTCCACAAAAACCGCTCAAGATACTGAGCTGAAACTTAGGATTCCTTCGTTTGACACCCAAAGGTATTTTTAGAAAAAAAATTGGCCAAATCAGAGACGGACCCCCTGGAACTTTTCTGAAAATTGACTCATTTGCCATGGAGCGACTCATACGTGTTTTTGAGTGAGTGTTCAGGTTTTTTTCCAGAAAGATCTTTTGTCCCATGTATTAAACGAATTATCATGTAATCTTATAACCGCAGATGGAATTCCGAGAAAGCACTGGGTTTATTGATTTTTTATTATTATTATTATTATTATTATTATTATTATTATTTGTTTTGGGGTTTTTTTTGCATCCAAACAAAATCACTATTAAGTACATTGTCAATGTAGCCCTTCAGTGATCTGTCACTTCTTAATACTTTCTGAATCACAGGCTTATATGCTGGTCTTGATTATTTAGTAAATTAATTAAGTGATTATTAATCAAGCAATCTTCAACAGGAACTGCTTGAAAGCACTTATGCCTTTAAGGGTCAGAGGCTTATGGCAAATCATTTGAATATCCCATAACTGCGGCGTTACCGTTAGGGGGGATGTTGGGCTTTCGGAAGTTAAGCATGAGAGTGTCACCTTGTGCTTATACAACAAGGTCAAACATTCAAGGGTATGTAAACTTATGATCAGGGCCGTTTGGGTGATTTCAGTTAACATCATGATTGAAAAAGGAGCCAAACACCTATGTGATGACACAAAACTTCACATGATCACTATCTGTAAAGAAAAGTATTTTGCACGATGAGTTATATTTTCAAAATAATTGGCAGCATTTCACAAATTTAGCTATGGTATGCAAACTTTTGAGCACAAATGTATTTTTGCTATTTTTATACATCAAGCAATCAAACGCCAAACCTCTGAAATATAACTCATGAGAACAAGTTCATGAATGCCGCCATTCTGTGTATTTTAGCCAATCAAAAAATACTTTGTGCGGCTATGTCCCGAATGTTATGATGTGCTTGGACACCAGGAAATCAAGTGATCTATATAAAGTGCATTAGTCTTGATTAGCACTCGTGCTGCAGCTTAATTTTACACTGAATGATCAAGAGTCAATATAACCTATCACTATTAGAACCTGAGCGAAAAAATCTGCCATAAAGCTGCCGAATGTGGCTGTTGGTTGCGCCAACAAAACAGGGAACTCGGACCTACCAACAAAGAGTCACCAGTTATGTTCTGCACACTTTTCACCCAGTTGTTTCAAGGAGCACATTTACGCATCAGAAGATTATGAAAGATGATGCCGTGCCATTGGAATTCAGTCACCGGCAGGCCCCCAAACCCAGGTGCCTGTCAACTTTAGCAAGGCTAGAGAAACTACAGCATCAGTTTCAGATAGGACAGGTTGGCTTTCCAAATCTTATGTCAGCTCATAACTTGCCATTTGACTTATATCGATTCACAAATGATTTAGCGGACAAACTCTTGCTTACAGTAGCCATGTGTAATTTCATATATAACAAGAGTTCCAGCGTGCGGGTGATTCCCCATTCCAACAAATATGGCGCACAGCCAACAACATATATATCTGATCTTCTTGAGCTTCAAGTCATTGAAAAATTTTTCAAAATTACCCAAAAATATATCTGAATAGTAGGAACACTGTACTTTTTTGTGCATCTGCAGTATGAAGTGTTTTCTGTGCCTTTAAGCACTGATTCTTCACTTCGACTTCTTCTGGAAGTCAACACAAAGGAAATTTACCTTTGCACTACAGAAAATAGCACCGTCACGACATGATGAAACACACTAACATAGCTCCTCCTAGACTCGGCTCGATATAGCTTTGTTGAAAAGCAAGCCAAACTAACTGCAAGTTGGGCATAATGCCAATTTGTTACATTGCGATGAAGACAAGTTTCAGAAGAAAAGACAGGACTACAAACTTGGTGTTTCCCGGCAGGTAAGGTGCCGTGTTTTCTGTCTGAGACAGTAACTCCCATTGGTGTACACTTTGAGCTTTTTAACCTCCCAAACATTTTACATGCAGAAACAAATGTAAACACTATACAAAAAGGAAAAACGAACCAAGTATTACACGACCCCTTCAACTGAAACCAAATCAGGGTCTGTATGCAAAACATAAGATGGTAGTCCTCCAACAACATGATTGGGCAGGCCTGTGAATATAACCTGCCATTCTAAATTGAAAGTACAGGCAAAAAAAAAAAAAAGGTAAAAAAAAAAAGTTCAGGCTACGCGGATGTCATAGCAACAGCAGGTGACAGCATTTTTCAAACACTCTAATTGGCACTCCAAATGCAAGTGTGGGGGTGCTGTAAAATTCATCAGTAGGTAAATCAGTTCAGACTAAATAAAAGCTTGCAATGATAAGCGATTTAGATTTAAAGGTATGGTGGGGAGAGGGCTGGATAGCACTGGGTGTAGATTTACCAGCAGTCCATTCACACAGCTAATAAAGCCCCACTGTTGTCAACTCTTGTGGCTGCTGAGGGCACAAGGGTGCTTACGAGGGCTAGTGTAGATTTGGCAGTTTCAGACCTGGCAGCGCTAAACGCTAGCTACGGTACCTGTGTGTACTGTGTGCTGTGTGTATCGTAAATTTGCATGGTCTACATACCAGTGCTTGAAATAGAGTGCAGATCCACATAAACAGGATAAACTATGTGGGTATTGGCTGCTTTCCTACTCACTCTGCCCACGGTACTTATTGTGAACGGCATGATTCATGTGCATTGGGGATAATGAAATTAATTTGCCTTTGTCGAAATGGGCCCGTCTCATTAATAATGCCCATCCTCATAAAAAAAAAAAAAACACATCGCCTGGCTTATTATGTACAAAAAAATCCGTTCAAGTCACAAAACAAAAAGTAAATATCAAAGAAATGAAAGAGACTGCAGCAGGGTGTACTTAACAAACTTGTTAAAGAGTGGAACTGTTTTCCCCACCACAAAAGACAAACTTAGGGCGCTGTCATTGATTTCATACATGAATAATTGAGCTTGGCTATTTTCATTTGGTGTGATGGGGAAGATGGGGACATATTTTCCATTTGCAATAATGAGCACAAAAGGGATCTATAATAGCCTCAGAATCTGAGTAGATCAGAAGTTAATCAGAGAAATTGTCCTGTTGTTATTGAGGATTACATGCCCAAGACTTACTTAAAACAGTCATTTATTTGCTGAATGAACAACTGACATTTTTGGCATGTGCAAATGACATGCAATATTTTAAAAGCGAATGACATAGCAATATTAAAAAATTACAGGATGACCCATTGTGCTCTGGCGGCATTCAGAGCTGGGCAGAGGTGCAAAGTTCAGTGATCATAAAGTATGTCCTGCCAGGTGTTTCTTCCACCGACAAAGTCAGCCAACTGATTTCACCAACTAGTTTCACTGGCTGAGCAACTGTGTTAATTAGGAGATTTGGGTCCTTGGAACTCAATAGGACTTCAGCTTTCTGAGCTTGACAGTACACCTCGAGCCGGTACTCATGCACCCAGTGACCCCATATTCCAAAGTAGGATGACCTCCATATGTTGGTTAGTCCACTTTCGACTCTGCAAAAACAAAATCTTACCAAGCATTTTAATCTTGCGTTTAGACTTGAATTTAGACTAAAACATAAATTTTAGACCGAAACGAAGTCACCTGACCCAGCAGCAGGCAGGTTGGTAAGCAGGGTAGTATACATGCAACAGCAACAACAAACATTATATACAGTGCTGTGAAAACGTATTTGCCCCCTTTCTGATTTCTTTTTTTTTTTTTTTTTGCATATTTGTCACACTTAAATGTTTCAGATCATCAAACAAATTTTAATATTAGACAAAGATAACCCAAGTAAATACAAAATGCAGTTTTTAAATGTTGATTTCATTTAAGGGAAAAAAGCTAGCCAAACCGACCTGGCCCTATGTGAAAAAGTAATTGCCCCCCCTTTGTTAAATCATGAATTAACTGTGATTCACCACATTTTTCAGTTCAATTTCACTAGCCACACCCAGACCTGATCTGTGCCAGACCTGAATCAAGAAATCTCTTAAATAGAATCTGTCTTGAGCAAGTGAAGTCGGCTAAAAGATCTCAAGAAGCAATACATCGTGCTGCAGTCTAAAGAAATCCAAGAACAGATGAGAAACAAAGTCATTGACATCTGTCAGTCTGGAAAGGGTTACAAAGCCATTTCTAAGGCTTTGGGACTCCAGCGAACCATGGTGAGAGCCATTCTTCACAAATGGAGAAACCTTACAACGGTGGTGAATCTTCCCTGGAGTGGCCGGCCTCCCAAAATTACTCCAAGATCGCATCAACGACTCATCCAGGAGGTCAGAAAAGAATCCAGAAAAACATTTAAAGAACTGCCTCAGTTAAATTCAGTGTTCATGATTCAACAATAAGAATGAGACTGGGCAAAAATGGCATCCATCAGCATAGTATTAGCCAGAATGGAATCTCAGGGTGTCTCACCCCTGCGACCAGGCCAACCTGGCCAAGACAAAACCATCTACAGTAGTGGTTCATCCCAACCGGCTTGTTGCAAACAAAAGAAATAACCGATGGGTATTTCGTGCCATTGACACAGATGAAAGAGTCAAAGACACCACTTCAATTCCAAACACCACATTTAATTATACAAGAAACTCATCTTAAATATACAGCTGCACTTGCATCGAAACATGAGTGCATTAGTGTATTTGGTTCACCTAAGGGAACAGTACATAAAAGAAAATCATGGCATTATTGAAACCTCAAACCTAAATGAATTTAGTGTTGTACTTTGTCGCAGGGAAAACCTAAAGTGATCTTAGACGATATGCATGCGCCAAGTGCGGACGGCCTCGATTTGAACTATCCCGAAGAATGCTGGGAACAGCAGAAGGACGTCTCAAATGCCTTAGACTCAATACAAGCCTGACGATAGTACTTTTATTTATTACAATCGGTGATGCCACAAGTTTATTTAGCTTGTTTAGAACAGAGATTCTCCAAGAATGGGCTCTCGTGGAAAGACTGGCCATTTCCCCGACATCAGTATTCAGTAGGTGATTAGATCGTGTAGGGAGATCAAGTCCTGCGCCCCATCCTCCGATCTACCTTATCAGTTTTTCTGCCATGTCTCGGTGTTACAGTACCAAATATTTTTCTAGAGTAACTGAATGAGTATTAGAATGCACATCAGTAACAAAATCTTGTTTTTCTTTAACATAAGAGATCTCAGATGGCAAACAAAAGTGCTGGAAGTAGCCCCCCCACTCACTCTGGTTCTGAGCTTAAATATAATATGGTAACATATGACCAATCATTTCTCGTGTCAGAGCAGCATATGTAAAAACTCTGAATAACGAAACTTGCACTCGGAAGCCTTTTTGATGTTTGGGCTGTATCGCAGAAATCTACGTTTCGTTGCTCGCCCAGCAATTTCAGAACACCATTAACATGATTAAAATAACTTGTAGGGAATCGCCATCTATGTGATCAAGAAACAAGCAGTTTCGACGTGGCAGAACTGTTAGCTTTTACACATAGTTTATATCAGCTGCAGTAGATGGAATATCATCTCGCTTTAAGATTGTCATTTTAATTAATTATTAAGAGGAATATTCACCTAATTCTACCACTTGTATGAAACATGTCTCCATTGGAATTGAATAGTCCGTCCTGTGGGCTCTGATTTCAGGAAAGAGCCAAGAAGGAAATGATGTCTTATGCCACATCAAGGGGATCGGCTAGGGATGAAATCTGGCGACTGTTGAACTTCTAAGAGCGGAATGCTGGCAATATGATTCTAAAATAAATAAGCGGAGCCACGAATACAGTAATATATGTAGCCTACATGTATTTCTTTCAGGCTATATTTACTCAAATTCCCGATTTCTGATATACAAGTTTCTATCGCCGACACTCACACACTGATACGAATAAAAACTTGAAGCTTTGAAGGGGCTTTGAAAGAGGCATTTAATCTAACAAATCAGTGCAAGGCAGAGCATTTTTAATCACATAACAGTGAATGAAGTGCTCTTGGACATCTACGATATCAATACAATTGCTGACCTACCTCTAAAACAACTTTATTCAACTCTTGTACTAATGGACAATGCCCAGTTGCGCACACACGCTATGAGACTTGGCTATGGCGCCAATAATAAGACAGAAGTGCATGGATTGGTCATATGTTCTTCAATAAGAAGACAGAAGTGCATGGATTGGTCATATGTTCTTGAGTTTATATATGAGCCAAATTTCGCGCCCGGGCTGCAGCACATCAGTTCAAAGAATTAAAGTCAAATCGACTCCGCAGATTTTCAGGACAACCATTGTTATCTATACAAATGCTTGCCCGTCTCACATATAGGCAACTTAATGCTGGAAACGGCCGGACCCGTCTTAAATCAGACTCACCCGTCTCAGCGTCTCAGATTAACATTGCCCGTCTCAAAGACGGGGAGACGGGCGGCTGGCTAACACTATGTCCATCAGAGAGTTCCAGGGCAAAAACCACTGCTGACCAGAAAGAACACAAAGGCTCACCCTCCCATTTGCCAAAAAACATCCTGATGATTCCCAAGACTTTTGGGAAAATATTCTGTGGACTGACGAGACAAAACTTGAGCTTTTTGAAAAGTGTGCGTCCCAGTACAGCCAATATGTTATCTACAATAGAATATGGATAACATTTCCAATGTTGAAACTGAGACATTTTACATTTTTATCCATAAAATGAGCTTATTTCAAATTTTCTGGCTGCAACAGGTCTCAAAAATGTTGGGACACAGGCAAAAAAGGGCTGAAAAAGCTATTAATATATAAGATAATCAGCTGAAAGAATATTAAGCAAGTAATTAAGTTAACTGGCATCAGGTGTGTAATATGACTGGCTATAAAAGGGCTGTCTTAGAGAGGCTGAGTCTCTCAGAAGTAAAGATGGCCAGCCAACCTGTGAACGCTTGCATAAAAAAATTGTGGAATACTTTAAAAACAATGTTCCTCAACGTCAAATTGCAAAGGCTTTGAAGGTCTCATCATCGACAGTGCATAACATCATCAAAAGATGCAGAGAAACTGGAAAAATCTCTGTGTGTAAGGGACAAAGCCGAAGACCTTTACTGGATGCCCGTGATCTTCGGGCCCTCAGATGCCACTGCATCACTCACCGGCATGATTCTGTCATTGACATTACTAAATGGGCCCAGGAATACTTCAAGAAACCACTGTCTGTAAACAAAGTCCGCCGTGCCATCCACAGATGCCACCTAAAACTCTATCATGCAAAAAGGAAGCCATTGTTGAGCATGATCCAGAAGCGCTGCCATGTTCTGTGGGCCAAGGCTCATTTAAAATGGACTGTAGCAAAGTTGCAAAGTGTCCTGCGGTCAGACGCGTTCAAATTTGACCTTCTTGTTGGAAATCATGGCGTCCTGTCCCCCGGGCTAAAGAGGAGAAAGACCACCACTCCTGTTATCAGCGTTCAGTTCAAAAGCCTGCATCTCTGATGGTATGGGGATGCATTAGTGCATATGGCATGAGACACTTGCATGTTTTAAAAAGCACCATGAATGCTGAAAGGTATATAAAGGTTTTAGAGCAACATATGCTCCCCTCCAGACGACATCTATTCCAGGGAAGGCCTTGTGTATGTCAGCAGGACAATGCAAAACCACATACTGCAGCTATTACAGCAGCATGCCTTCATAGTAGAAGAGTCCGTGTGCTGAACTGGCCTGCCTGCAGTCCTAATCTTTCACCGATTGAGAACATTTGGCGCATTATTAAACGAAAAGTCCGTCAAAGGAGACCCAAAACTCTCCAGCAGCTGGAAGCCTGTATTAAACAAGAGTGGGATCAAATTCCAATGGATAAACTCAAGAAACTTGTCTCCTCAATGCCCAGACGCCTCCACTCTGTGTAAAAAAGAAGAGGGGATGCTACACCATGGTAAACAGGCCCCTGTCCCAACGTTTTTGAGACCCGTAGCAGCCATAAAATTTGAAATGAGCTCATTTTGTGGGTAAAATTTTAAAATTTCTCAGTTTCAACATTTACTATGTTATCTCTGTTCTATAGTGAATAAAATACTGGCTGGTGTGTTTTTAAAGTCATTGCATTTTGATTTTATTCACAATTTACACTTTGTCCCAACTATTTCGGAATTGGGGTGTGTGTATATATATGCAATATACACTGCTCAAAAAAATAAAGGGAACACTAAAATAACACATCCTAGATCTGAATGAATGAAATATTCTTATTAAATACTTTGTTCTTTACATAGTTGAATGTGCTGACAACAAAATCACACAAAAATTATCAATGGAAATCAAATTTATTAACCCATGGAGGTCTGGATTTGGAGTCACACTCAAAATTAAAGTGGAAAAACACACTACAGGCTGATCCAACTTTGATGCAATGTCCTAAAACAAGTCAAAATGAGGCTCAGTAGTGTGTGTGGCCTCCACGTGCCTGTATGACCTCCCTACAACGCCTGGGCATGCTCCTGATGAGGTGGCGGATGGTCTCCTGAGGGATCTCCTCCCATACCTGGACTAAAGCATCCGCCAACTCCTGGACAGTCTGTGGTGCAACGTGGCGTTGGTGGATGGAGAGAGACATGATGTCCCAGATGTGCTCAATTGGATTCAGGTCTGGGGAACGGGCAGGCCAGTCCATAGCATCAATGCCTTCGTCTTGCAGGAACTGCTGACACACTCCAGCCACATGAGGTCTAGCATTGTCTTGCATTAGGAGGAACCCAGGGCCAACCGCACCAGCATATGGTCTCACAAGGGGTCTGAGGATCTCATCTCGGTACCTAATGGCAGTCAGGCGACCTCTGGCGAGCACATGGAGGGCTGTGCGGCCCCCCAAAGAAATGCCACCCCACACCATTACTGACCCACTGCCAAACCAGTCATGCTGGAGGATGTTGCAGGCAGCAGAACGTTCTCCACGCCGTCTCCAGACTCTGTCACGTCTGTCACATGCTCAGTGTGAACCTGCTTTCATCTGTGAAGAGCACACGGCGCCAGTGGCGAATTTGCCAATCTTGGTGTTCTCTGGCAAATGCCAAACGTCCTGCACGGTGTTGGGCTGTAAGCACAACCCCCCACCTGTGGACGCCGGGCCCTCATACCATCCTCATGGAGTCGGTTTCTGACCGTTTGAGCAGACACATGCACATTTGTGGCCTGCTGGAGGTCATTTTGCAGGGCTCTGGCAGTGCTCCTCCTGTTCCTCCTTGCACAAAGGCGGAGGTAGCGGTCCTGCTGCTGGGTTGTTGCCCTCCTACGGCCTCCTCCACGTCTCCTGATGTACTGGCCTGTCTCCTGGTAGCGCCTCCATCTTCCGGACACTACGCTGACAGACACAGCAAACCTTCTTGCCACAGCTCGCATTGATGTGCCATCCTGGATGAGCTGCACTAACTGAACCACTTGTGTGGGTTGTAGAGTCCGTCTCATGCTACCACTAGAGTGAAAGCACCGCCAGCATTCAAAAGTGACCAAAACATCAGCCTGAAAACATAGGAACTGAGAAGTGGTCTGTGGTCACCACCTGCAGAACCACTCCTTTATTGGGGGTGTCTTGCTAATTGCCTATAATTTCTACTTTTTGTCTATTCCATTTGCACAACAGCATGTGAAATTGATTGTCAATCAGTGTTGCTTCCTAAGTGGACAGTTTGATTTCACAGAAGTGTGACTGACTTGGAGTTACATTGTGTTGTTTATGTGTTCCCTTTATTTTTTTGAGCAGTGTATATGCACTACAGGCCAAAAGTTTGGGGCCACCCTCAGATTTTTTGAAAAGACAAAGTCCCCAAACATTCTTCAAAACTTTGCTAGAACTACATTCATTCAAAAGAGGAGCAGAATGTCTTAAGAAACATGATTTGGCCACCACAGTCTCCAGACCTCTCTCCTATTGAACTGGCATGGGATGAACTGGATAGGCAGGTCCGGCGCTCCAACCCTAGCAACAAAAAAAGTTGTTTGAACACTTGAAATCTGCATGGGAATCACTGCCAGCAGCATACTTCAAGAAACTGTTGCATCACATGCCAAGAATTTGTGACATAGTGATCAAGGCTAAGGGTCGCTATTTCAATGAATCTAAAGTCTGAACAAAGTCTCACAAAAATGCCTTGTTCAGCCTGAATCCTTGCTGGAAACGTGACTGTATGACGTATTAAAACTGTCTTGGCCCCTTAAATCACAATAAACTGAAATGAAATGCAGAACATGGTGTTTTGATTAGATTTTTTTTTTAAATCTGAGGGTGGCCCCAAAATTTTGGCCTATGCATATATGCTATACATACATACATACACTTACACACACACACACACACACACACACACACATATATATAGTCACCCTATTAAAATAATGGCCTAAGTCATTTTTTGATGAAAATGAGTATTTGGTCTAAATCATCTCTTGATAATGCTTTGATAATGTTTTTTGTGTTTTCCCGAAAACTTGAAAAAATGACACTAAAAAATTACACTATTCTATTACTAGATGGCACTCCCGGATCAGTTATTGAATGTTCACTAGCAAGCTGAGCTCGAACATGGTTTAGAATATGGACGAGTTCACTCCCCCCTGTTTTTCAAGAGTTGCATGAATTAAGCCCCTCAGCTATGCCTGATGTGCAAACTGCTCAATATACTTGCCCATAGTATCTATTCAGCAGTTCAAAAAAATGATCTCTTTTGACAGAAAAAAATCTTTGTTCTCTGTAGCAATCACTTCAGCTACAGTGAGCCAATGGTACTCCAATTTGTAGTTAAGAAAAATCAGTTTTCTGAAACAAAAATTTGACATGGTATTGATACTATGCCATTCTACTATCAATAAGAGTCATCACATATCAAAAACGTGTAGTTCCCTACCGTGGATTTAAGCGTAGATTCCTCCATCGACGAATTCAGCGCTCCCTTGTATCCTCCTAAGCACTCATGTTGATAGCCTATCACTCAATGATTTACTTATAGTTCATGCCTTCGTGAAACTTCTCTGTAATGATGTCTTGATTGACATGTTTCTTATCCAATTCCAGAGAGAATAAACTTTCCAAAGTAATGAAAGGCATTGATTGGACAATCAGAAATGTGTACAAGCTTTGTATACTTTGCATGGTAGGTTGTATTCTCTTAAGGTTGCGCACAGTAGTGCAGCTGAAAATTACGCAATTTCAAGAAAAAAATACTTCCAAAACCGGCATGAAGTGTTCAGATACATTTAAGCGATTTAAATAAGGTACGGACATGGTTAATGGGAATTATTCTGAATGAAGCAGGACTGGAGGGTTCCTTCTACTGGATACATCAGTCTCTGAAGGAGGGATTCAATGAAGAAATACTGCTACTGCAGTAGCATTTTGCTCAATGTGGCTTTTAGTTTTGGAATTTATACCACATTCAACTAAATCAAATGCTGAGGTTTTGGCTTGTTTAATATGCCAACAGCTTGAGCACTTCAGTAGACCCACTGGTACGTTCATTGCACCATTCACTTCAATCAAGGGTAGAATATTGCCTGATTTTCGTAATAGAGGAATGCCTGTTCTGTTAAAATAAGGTATATTTCAGATATTACTGAGTTAGTGAGTTATGCTTGTTCCTTATAAGGTGTGGAATGTGTTTATATATATATCTCACAAAAGTGAGTACACCCCTCACATTTCGACAATGAATTAAATTTTTTTTTTAATGTATGCGTGTGTGTATGAACAAATATGTATGCATTTATGTATATATGCAGTTTGTAGTGGGGAGTCAACTAGGAAATGGCTATCAGACAAAAAGGAAAAGAGAAAAAAAAAATCAAAACAGTGGTCAAGAGTAAATTAATGATAACAGAAGGGGGAGGGGAGGGTGACTCAGATTAAGTTTGTAAAAAGGTAGATAATGCCATCCAAACAGAGTTATGATCATTATTTTTAACAGAGGAGGTGTTTTCCATAGAGATGTAATCTAGAATTAAGTTTTCCCAGTGTGTTATATGTGCAGAGTTCCTTGATTTCCAGTTCATGAGGATAGTTTTCTTGGCGATGGTTAGGGCTATGAGAAGTAAACGACTGTATGTTTTGTCTAGCTTTAAAGTTGAAATATCTCCTAGTAAGCAGAGGGAGGGGGTCAATGGGATGTGGCAGCCCAGGAAATGGGATAGTGACTCTGTGATGTTCTTCCAAAAGTGTTGAACAGGTGTGCAGTGCCACATGGCATGAATGTAGTCATCTGTGCAGTTTTGAGTGCAATGTGAACATTTTGGTGAAGAGGATCCCATCTGAAACATTTTTTTCCCAGTGAGGTGACTTCTGTGAAGTACTTTGTACTGTATGAGTCGTAAGCTGGCATTTTTTGTCATGAAGTAGATGTTTTTGCAGATTTGGGTCTAAAAGTTGGCATCAGGAGCAATCGAAAGATCGGTTTCCCATTTGTGTGATGGTATGGATATAGTTTTGTCAGCTTGCGATAATATTTTATATATTTTTGATAAAAGCTTTTTTGGGGAGACAATATTAATTAAAGTTGAGATTGATAGAGAAAGATCTGAGGTAATGTCCGTGTTTTTGAGTTTTGATTGAATAGATGATGTTAGCTGAAGGTATTGTATAGTCGGGGATCCACAGGCTCAAAAATGGGTTGAACCTGACATGGTTTGCCATACTTTTTGTTTGTGTTTTTTTTGTTTACTTGGACACTAAGGTCCAATAATTGAAGGGTCTGCTCTGCCGGAAACATTGCAAAAAAAAATTGAGGCCATTTTAGTGTATGTACCCTTCATTTTTATTTCAGAAAAATGTGAAAAATGATTTTTTTCTTCAAATCCTCAGTGGGTTGGGTAGGCTGCCAATAAATGCATTCCAGATACACAGAACACATGTGGTGACATCATCCACTGAAAAAATAACTTTTAGAACTCATTTCTACATGATTTGGGATCAATTTAATGCAAAAAATGTAGGCGTTTTCTCACTTTTTTCCAATATTTTCATCTTTCCTTCATTGGCAATCAACTATGGCCCCAAGTTATGACATCAGTCAATATGCCATTCTTTTTACCAAACAGTATAAGAATTATAAAAATCCATCAAAAATCATTGGTTCTGTGATGATATCACTATTAGTTGGCGATCAACAGGCTCAGAAGCTCAATAGAATTTTGGTTACTCTCAAAAATCCTAAAGAAATACTGGATATTTAACATGATTGTTAATGTTCTCACTATTAAACATCATGGCCAAGGCATTTTTTTTATTTTAACATAACCCTGTTCTCCCAATGGAATTGTGTAATACAAGAAATATAACACAGTAAAATTATTTTTATTATTTTATTGCATCAGATGACAACTATTACAACTTTAACGGAACAAAATAATTTAACATAACTTAAAAAACAAGGTGCAGGTCCCTGTGAGGTGGGATAGTCAGGAGGGATGCACACTGCAGATACTGCTCTGGGGACAGACCTTCACCCTCACCACTGCAGGAGACAGCAGCCATACCACTATTCGATCTTCTCCAGCTGTGTGGCTGAAGCTAAGCAGGTGTGGGCTTGGTTAGTACTTGGATGGGAGACCACCTAGGAAAACCAAGTTGCTGCTGGAAGAGGTGTTGGTGGCCAGTAGGTTGCGATCTTCCCTCTGGTGGAGTAATCCCCAATGCCCCAGTGCAGTGACAGGGACACTGTACTGAAGGAGACGCCGTCTTTCAGATGAGATGTTAAACTGAAAGCCTAACCCGCCGTGGTCATTAAAGAACCTATGACACTTATCGATAAGAGTAGGGTGTTCCCCGGTGTCATGGCTAAAAGTCCTAACCTGGCTCTTTCAACCTGCCACCTAATCATCCCCTGATCTAATTGGCTGTGCAAATTGCCCTCTCCCTCCCCGCCTCAACCCCCAGGGCTCCCTTGAAAAAGAGATTTCAACCTCAATGGGATTTCTCTGGTTAAATAAGGGTTAAATAATAAAAAAAAAGACAGGCGGGGTGGGTTGTACAGCAGCGCAACACAAGATGCACCCCCCCCCCACACACACACACACGCACAAGGCATACTTACGTTATGTTTAAAGCATGTCCCTGTCTTCAAGTGCAAGTTCAATCCTTAAGCATCTGTTGGGGTCCCCCGTGCAGAGACATGCAGTGCCACACTTCACATTGGCTCTTGCACAGGAGCATCGTCGAGCACAAATGCTTTTCTTGCAGCGACAGTATTTGCTGTGTTTGAATTCAGAAGGTTTTACCTCTTTCAACATCATGGTTGCCACCAATTTGCCATTGACAAGCTGTCTCCTAAAATCGCTGGCAGCCGGGTAGGTTGGCTGAACCATGTGTGCCCGCTTACACACAGCCAGCTGATGCAGGGCACGGCGAAGGTGTAACAGGAAGGTATCTTCAGTTGTTGGAAGGCAACGCATGTCTCCCTTGATGCTCGCAAAGAGATGGGCTCGCAGTGCAGGTACGGTGACCCGAGGAAAGCCTGGATGTTCAGGAAGAGGTTATAACAGCAGCAAGGCGATACATGGTGTCACTCTATGACAGAAGTGACTTTGGTGGTGCTCTGGATGTGCTGCAAGCCCATCTGTTTGCGAGCATCAAGGGAGACATGCGTTGTCTCCCTTGATGCGTGGCCACCAACACCTCTTCCAGCAGCAACTTGGTTTTCCTCGGTGGTCTCCCATCCAACTACTAACCAAGCCCACACCTGCTTAGCTTCAGCCACACAGCTGGAGAAGATCGAATAGTGGTATGGCTGCTGTCTCCTGCAGTGGTGAGGGTGAAGGTCTGTCCCCAGAGCAGTATCTGCAGTGTGCATCCCTCCTGACTATCCCACCTAACAGGGACCAGCACCTTGTTAATTAAGTTATGTTAAATTATTTTGTTCCGTTAAAGTTGTAATAGTTGTCATCTGATGCAATAAAATAATAAAAATAATTTTACTGTGTTGTATTTCTTGTGTTGCACAATTCCATTGGGAGAACAGGGTTATGTTAAAATTAAGAAAATGCCTTGGCCATGATGTTTAATAATGAGAACATTAACAATCATGTTAAATATCCAGTATGTCTTTAGGAATTTTGAGAGTAACCCAAAATTCTATTGAGCTTCTGAGCCTGTTGATCGCCAACTAATAGTGAAATCATCACAGAACCAATGATTTTTGAAATTCTTATACTGTTTGGTGAAAAGAATGGCATATTGACTGATGTCATAACTTTGGGCCATAGTTGATTGCCAATGAAGTAAAGATGAAAATATTGGAAAAAAGTGAGAAAACGCCTAATTTTTTTGCATTAAATTGATCACAAATCATGTAGAAATGAGTTTTAAATGTTATTTTTTCTGTGGATATTGTCACCACATGTGTTCGGTGTATCTGGAATGCATTTATTGGCAGCCTACCAAACCCACTGAGGATTTGAAGAAAATTTTCATTTTTCACATTTTTCTGTCAAAAATGAAGAGTACATACACTGAAATGGCCACATTTCTTTTCGCAATGTTTCTGGCAGAGCAGACCCTTCAATTATTGGATCTTAGTGTCCAAGTAAACAGAAAAAGCACAAACAAAAAGTATGGCAGACCATGTCAGGTTCAACCCATTTTATTGAGCTTTAGAGCCTGTGGATCCCCGACTAGTAGGAATTGATTGCTCCCAATGCTGAACCTCTGGACCAAAAGGGGAAATGAAACTAACGTACCATTGTGGACAATGTGTTTGAGATGGGTGATACCCTTTTCCCTCCATGTGCAGAAATTGAGGTTTCTTTTTAATTACTAAGAAAATCAGGATTGTGCCAAATGGGGGTAAAATTTGAAAGCGCAAGAGTGGAGTTACTGATTTTGTGGAATTTCCACCAGGCTGTCAGAGTAGCTGCTATTGTTACATTTTTGAAACAAGAATTGTGCTTTATGGCCTGGCTGAGAAATGGTAAATCTGAGATTTGAATGTCTTTCCAGACTGCTTGCTCTATGTCCAACGATGTGATATCTAACTGAGTGGGGTGGGTCCATTTGTGAATGTATTGAAGCTGATTTGCTAAAGAGTAGTGGTAAAAATTGGGAGCTTCAAGTCCACCTAGTATTTTTGTTTTTTGTATTGTGGCCAGTTTAATTATTGGGGTCTTATTTTTCCAGTAGAATTTGTTAATAAGTGAATCTAGTGATTTAAACCAGGAGACAGATGGGTGGGTTGGGATCATTGTAAGTAGGTAGTTAATTTTTGGGAGGATTGCCATTTTAACAGTTGCTATTCTGCCAATTAAAGAAAGTGGAAGGTTCATCCAGCGATGAAGATCGTCAGTTATTGTTTTGGGTAATGGGGTGAAGTTAAGATTAGTCAGTTCTGACAGCCTGGCAGATACTTGTATGCCTAAATAAGTGATATGACCCGTGCATACGGAGATGGGTAGTGTAAAGGCTGACACATCCAAGCTGTTGCTATGTAATGGGAGTATGGAGGATTTGGTCCAGTTAACCGAGTAGTCAGAAATAACAGAATATGATTCGGTAACTTTCATTGCTTCTTGCAGTGATGAATGAGGGTTTTGTAGGAAGAGTAATACATCATCAGCGTAAAGACTGATCTTGTGCTGCATGTTTGAAGTCTGGATTTCTTTTATCAGGGTATTCTGTCAAATGGCTGCTGCTAAAGGTTCAATAAAAATGGTAAACAGAGAGGGAGAGAGCGGGCATCCTTGCCTAGTCCCTCTGTGCACTGTGAAAGGTTGTGAAATTAGTCCATTAGTGATGACAGTGGCTGAAGGAGAGGTATACAGAGTTTTGACCCAGTTAATAAATGATTCCCTAAAGCCAAATCTGTGCATTGGGTTAATAAGAAATGACCAGTTGACCCTATCGAAAGCTTTTTCCGCATCTCGACAATTAATTTATAATATCTTTTCAAGGGACAACGTTACAGAAATGAAACTTGAAAATATTCTATAGTAGTCATTGTACAATATATGTAGCAGTGTAGATTTACTGCACTGTCCAAATAAGTGAACGAACAGTTACTATTTCCAAAATGGGTGGCCACAAAAGTGAGTGCACACCGCAATTGGTAATGGTCAACCAAGCAATGAAATGTGTCTTATTCATCATGTTCATGCTTTTGTCCGTTTGACTGGGCCATATGAGGTTGTGTAACTTGTTGAAGGTTTAAATTGTGGTGCTTTGGGTTCAATGCTCTCATTCTGGTCACGGGATGGTCAACATATCACCTCATGGGAAAAAACTCCCTGGGGATCTGAAAAAGAGAATTGTTGCTGTCCACAAAGATGGTCTAAGCTAGAAAAAGATCTGTAAAACCTTGAAACAGTGGCCAAGGTTATTCAATGGTGATCCAAGATGGATTCTACTCGGAACAAGCCTTGTCAGGGTTGACCGAAGAGGTTGAGTCCTCATGCTCTGCGTCAGGTGCACAAGTTGGTTTCAGAAAACAGAGGAAGTGCTGGCAGCATTGCTAACGAGGTTGCAGCAGTGGGAGAACAGCCTGTCAGTGCTCAGACCATACGCCGTGCACTGCACCAAGTCGGTCTGCATGGCCATCAGCCAAGACGATGACCTCTCCTGAAGCTAGCCCACAAGAAAGCCCAAAAACAGTTTGCTGAAGACAACCAGTTCAAGAACATGAACTACTGGAACCATGTTCTGTGGTCTGACAAGACCAAGATAAACTTGTTCGGCTCAGATGGTGTCCAGCATGTGTGGCGGCGCCCTGGTGAGGAGTACCAAGACAAGTGTGTACTGCCTACAGTCAAACATGGTGGTGGCAGCATCATGGTCTGGGGCAGCATGAGTGCTTCTGGTCCTGGGGAGCTGGGCTTCATTGATGGAATAATGGATTCCAACATGTGTACTGTGACATTTTGAAGCAGAACATGATGCCCTACCTTCCGAAACTGGGCCGCACGGCGGTTTTCCTGCATGATACCGCCCCGAAACACACCTCCAAGATGACAACTGCCTTCCTGAAGAAGCTGAAGGTGAAGGTGATGGCGTGGCCAAGTATGGGCATCCTCAAGAGGAAGATGGAGGAGCAGTAGGTGTCCAACATCCACCAGCTCCATGATGTTGTCATGGAGGAGTGGAGGAGGATCCCAGCAACAACCTGTGCAGCTCTAGTGAATTCCATGCCTACAAGAATCAAGGCAGTGCTGGAAAACAATGGTGGTCACACTAAATATCGACAGTATGGACACAATTTGGCATGTTGACGGTGAGGTGTACTCACTCTTGTTGCCACCCATTTTGGAAATAGTGACTGTTTGTTCAGTTATTTGGACAGTGCAGTAAATCCACACTGCTACACATATTGTATAATGACTACTCTAAAATATATTCAGGTTTCATTTCTGTAACGTTGTCCCTTGAAAAGATACAATAAATTAATTGTCGAAATGTGAGGGGTGTACTCACTTTTGTGAGATGCTGTATAAGGTTGCGAGCTTGGAAGCGGGAATTGCTAGCTTTTCACTACAGGGTGAATGTTCTGACCATTAAATGAGCAGTTCCTTTAATAAGTATGTGTGCAGGCTTATGGGACTTTGAAGAAAAATGGACAAAATTCTAAACTTTATCATGGAGAAAAGGTACGTTTTGTGTTAGGAGAGGTTACTGGTGACCACTGATGTCCAACTGCACTTATATTGATAAACTCATGTTAAATTCAACCAAAAAATCATTAGTTCATATTGAATTTCATGCGTCAAAAGTTGATTTGTGTTAAATATATGATTATTTTATGATTTGACAGTGCGCCATTTTGAGGGATCTTAGACTTTGGGGAGCCACCTGGATAGCTGTCTTATTTGGGTCCTAGTGAGTAGACAATTTAGAATTTAATGCTCAGATGAATACAGGGGGGGGGTTGAATACAAGCTCCTGCCATCTGGCTGCAGATATGCCCTGCCAAGGTGCAGGGCTAACAGACTTAAAAACTCATTCATCCCTGCTACCATCGGACTAATCAACAGTATCCTGTGACACGCTTATTTATTTATTTTCCTCCTTTGATGTTTGTATGTATCTGTGTGTGAGATGTATCGATGTTTTGATTCACTGCTGGCTGTAAGGCAAATTGCCCCATGAGGATAATAAAGTTTGACCTTGACCTTGAGTTTATGATTCCAGAAATATATAGTTTTAGCCCCCAACCATTTTTCAATTCTCAGTATTTTTATTATTTCTTTTAACAATTTCAATGCTGAATTTTCATGAAGACTTTTTATGTTTGCAGCCCTTTTTCTGTACCTAAATCATGTAACTAAACTGAAATATGATGGAATTCTAAATGCTGCAAGTGTCTTGACTCAGTTGAGCCATTCCCTTCCTCTCTGTGAAGCTGCAATCTTGAATTATAAAGCCTTAAAATAGGGATTCAAAGGAAAAACTGAAATATGGCAATTTCAACATCAATGGAAAGCTTAGAACGCAAAGAATGTAATGTAATGTCATTCCGTCACATTATCAATACGAGAAAATGGAAACGCGCATGAAACGACAGTACCTTATCAAGCGTGAATACTTCCGTAATGCTAGGAAAGAGGCCCGTTTTGGGTTATGTCAAATACGGGTTTTGCAAGTTCTGCTCTGTTACATGTCAATAGAAATACTATGTCTCTCTCTGAGCTTTAAATTTTGTTATTTAAGGTTAAAACTGAGTCGTATTTTACTTGAGATGGATAAATTATAATGGAGAAACATTTATCTGTTGTTTTTTTGTTTAAATTCATATTTTTCTATATAGGCCTAGTACATTGAAGATTAACATGGACATATAAACAATCTGACCGAAATCATGTGTATATACAGGGAAGGCAGGGTTTTCTCTAAGATTTTTTGAAACTGTGGCGGAGGGCTTCAGCGTCGGGTCAAAACTCAGCATCATCAGGTGTGGCCAGTTTTCATTAATCAGCATGTAGGCAATGCAATAACCGAAGTCTATGTGCACGGAGGTTTATCAGTTTCACATGCGTCACGGTGGATTTCACATATAATATGAAAATCGATTATGACTCCGAACTCCGGAATCAGAATTAAATAATCATGAAGATACAATCAGGTAGAACAGGATGTGCTCACAGCAAACAAAGAAGTTAACATTGTAGTTTACCGATTTGCAAAGTGAACAAAATATTTTTTCTCTAGTCGTTGCATTAAGAAGAAAGCAGCGCGTTTTTAGCCTGGAATCCATCCATATCAAGCTTTAGTGGCTCCCAATGGTCACTTGCTTGTACGTCTGGCCTCAGTCGGTAGACCAGCGTTTCACTTCCAAAAATTCGCACAGATTTCATGCGAGACCTGTGATTGGCTCACAGTCGCAAGGGTGCCCCCCTCCTATGGAAGCATATAGTTAACAAAATTAAAATGAAAATGCAATGTCAGAAATGCATTTTCATTTTCAAGATACAAGCACATTATTTGTATCATAATGAAAATTCAAATGTAATCCTCCACTTTGCATTTTCATTTTCAAGTCCATGTATGCAATTTTTATCACAATTAGAAAATTAAAATACATTCCTCATTTACATTTGCATTTTCTATAAGTGCCCTGCAATATCACTAACAAAACGAAAACGAAAACGCTAATCGTATAAAGCAAATACATTCTCGAAATGCGTTTCGTTTTTTGAAGCACGCGATTATTTGTATCATTACGAAAATGCTAAAGTAATCCTCCACTTTGCGTTTGCATTTTCAAGTCCATGTAGGCACTGTTTTCATTTGCAAGAAGTGCCCCGCAATATCACTAACAAAACGAAATCGAAAACGCTAATCTCATAAAGCCTTTTCTTTTTCAAGAAGCAGACGCAATATCTGTCTCATAATTAAATCGCTAACGCAGTTCGCCACTTTTCTTTTTCATTTTCGTGACAGACTGCCCTGCCTGACTTTGCATTTTCGATTTCGAGGTCCCACGCGCTTTTCCTAACAAAATTAAAAAGAAATACCCTCCCTAGTTGGGTGTGGCCTGTCGGTGAGAAGGCGGGACGTCCTCCACAATTTGGTACGGATTGAATATTAACAAATACAAGCCATCTCGGTGGTTAACAATCAGAGCGAAACTCCTGCTGCAAGCACTTTTATGTCAAAGCACAAATGGCAAGTTACATAGTAGGAGCCACCGACTGTGCATGGACGCTCCCCTGGACATTGCGGAGTTTGATTGAGAGTATAGCTAAGGTTTTCCCCCGAAAGACACTGCTCTCGCACTCAATTACCCCCGTGTGCGCTTGGATTAGCGCTGCTTCCACTGAAATTGTGTGCTTACACTCAGATCTGTCGATCTTCGGACGGGGTATCTGCGCATCATCTGTTTAGTTGTTCAGTCGGTTGCAGAGCAAGTTCATACGCTCCTGCTCTCTTGGGCTTCATGTGCTTCCAGTGCTTTCTTCACGAATTTGGAGTGAAAGGACAATTCGTATTAATACACCAGTGCCTATACGTCTCTTTACCTTAATAGCTGGCTACATACAATGGTAGCCGTGTAACACGTCCACCTCCAGTTCTCTATTTTGCGAGTCTGTGGATGAATCGCAGAGGTAGACTGAGCTAAGAGAGGGACAGAGTCATCTGTTCGCTTGCATCCTGCTGCTGCAGAAGAAAGGCTTGCGAAATCCATAGATTTCTCTTATTATACCAAGTCGCTTGTAATAATATGCTGGCCATAGCCAGATGTCGACACAGTGATATGTTTCGGCCAGTCGATGTGTTTTTCATGGACGGTCACATCGTTAGACTAAAATTGCAGTGATCCTGCTCTCGCACTCAATTAGCCCCTGCGTGCGCTTGGATTATACCTGCTTCCATTCAAACCGTGTGCTTACACTCGATCAATCAATGGTTAGACAGATTATCTGCACGCTATCTTTTGCGGGTCCATACGGTCCTGGCCCGCGGGGCTGCATAGGTAGCTACTTCCGTGGCTTTCTTCACGATTTTGGAATAAAAGGGCCGCTTATTAATACAATGGGGCCCATACTTTTCTTATACTTTAGTTGCTGCTACATATAAGAGTTGCCGGGTAACAAACACATCGGCTTCCAGTTGGTGTGCCTCACTGCAATTTTTGTGGACGAATGGCGGGGGTGCACTGAGCTGCGGCAGAAAGACGCAGCCTGCTGCAAGCATAGTGTGACCGGTTCCGCAATTTGCAGAAATCAAACTTTATTTGCGGGAAAACGACTTCGCTGTCAGCCTTGAGTTTGACACCGCTGGAACGGTAAATTATTGTGGATTTAACTCTTAACTATCATTTCAAGATATTCGGCTGGATAGAGAAATAAATGCCCGATAACTGTTGCTTGCCGTTGCAGCAGTACCAAATCAACGCCTGTGATATGGCGCACTGCGCAGTGTGTGGCCGTTAAACGCGTGTATTTCAGGGATTCATCAAATGCTATTAGTGTCATTATGACCGGAAATTATCGTATATTTGACCATATAAATCCCAATTTCGTACTCTTGATACTTTTTCATCAACACCCATTAGAGTGACTGCTTGTCGTTTGACTAGTTACGCAAACGCCATTTTGTTGGTTTTCAAACTTGTAATTTGTGAGACATGTTTATTCTTGTTTATTTTTCTGAAAATTTTTTATTAAAGTTTAATGTAGTCAATGTGAAATAAAACAGCTTTTCCCCCGCCATAACTGTTTTTCTGTGGCTCAACGGGTTGATCATTACTCGTGTCCTGTGTTAATCTGAATTTGTAGACTCATCCTGATAATTTTAATGTATACTTGGTATGTATTTGAATTGGAAAGAGTAGAAAGAATCATCCATAGTCGCTGATAGCAGTTGAATATCGATGGATGTACAAAATCGTCTTGAACTGAGGCCAGCACACGTGGATTCCAGCTGACACAATGTCAACACACGGAAAAATTATCCATAAATTTGACCAATTATTATGATATACCCTGCAGGGTAATGCTGGCTAAAATTGGTGGAAAATACATGTGTCTGTTCTTTTGTGGCCAGGGGTATGCAATTATGCCAATAAACAAAGAATATCATAAGTTTGGCCTGACAAAGGGCGCTGTTTGCGAAACTGGACATTATTTGCGGAACCGGTCAAAGGACTTGCCACTGAAAAATGACTGTGCAAGGATTTATTCCTAATGACTGAAGAATACTAATTGATCCACAAAGTGCGTGAGTAATTTCCGCAAATTCGTGAACAGATAACTTTCCGCCACCGAATGCTGTATCCATACCAGACGCTTCAGACAAATCCGTTTGCGGAACCGGTCAACAACGACTGTACCACATAAAAACAGACGTGTGAAACTGATCGCAATCTGGTCAAGTTAAATGGACTGGAAGCAAGTTTTATGCTATAGTTGTTCGTAATGTTCATCATCTTGCAGGAAAGTAGTTAGCTAGCTAATTAACATCGCGTTAGTCTAATGATGTGACTGTTCATGAAAAACACATCGATTGGCCGAAACATATCACTGTGTCGACATCTGGCTATGGCCAGCGACAACATATTATTACAAGCGACTTTACGGTATAATAAGAGAAATCATAGATCTATGGATTTCGCAAGCCTTTCTTCTGCAGCTGGAGGATGCAAGCGAACAGATGAATCTGTCCCTCTCTTAGCTCAGCCTACCTCCGCGATTCACCCACAGACTCGCATAACAGAGAACTGGAGGTCGACGTGTTACACGGCTACCATTGTATGTAGCCAGCTATTAAGGTAAAGAGACGTATAGGCACTGGTGTATTAATACGAACTGTCCTTTCACTCCAAATTCGTGAAGAAAGCAATGGAAGTACATGAAGCCCAAGAGAGCAGGAGCGTATAAACTTGCTTTGTAACCGACTGTACTACTAAACAGATGATGCGCAGATAAGCCATCCGAAGATCGACAGATCTGAGTGTAAGCACACAATTTCAGTGGAAGCAGCGCTAATCCAAGCGCACACGGGGGTAATTGAGTGCGAGAGCAGTGTCTTTCGGGGGAGAACTTTAGCTATACTCTCAATCAAACTCCGCAATGTCCAGGGGAGCGTCCACGCACAGTCAGTGGCTCCAACTATGTAAGTTAGCATTTGTGCTTTGACATAAAAGTGCGTGCAGCAGGAGTTTCCCTCTGATTGATACCACCGAGATGGCTTGTATTTGTTAATATCCAATCCGTACCAAATTGTGGAGGATGTCCCGCCTTCTCACCGACAGGCCACACCCAACTAGGGAGGGTATTTTCTTTTTAATTTTGTTAGGAAAAGCGCGTGGGACCTCGAAATCGAAAATGCAAAGTCAGGCAGGGCAGTCTGTCACGAAAATGAAAAAGAAAAGTGGCGAACTGCGTTAGCGATTTAATTATGAGACAGATATTATGCCTGCTTCTTGAAAAAGAAAAGGCATTTCCGAGAATGTATTTGCTTTATGAGATTAGCGTTTTCGATTTCGCTTTTGTTAGTGATATTGCGGGCACTTCTTGCAAATGAAAACAGTGCCTACATGGACTTGAAAATGCAAACGCAAAGTGGAGGATTACTTTAGCATTTTCGTGATGATACAAATAATCGCGCGTGCTTCTAAAAAACGAAAAAGCATTTCCGAGAATGTATTTGCTTTATACGATTAGCGTTTTCGTTTTCGTTTTGTTAGTGATATTGCAGGGCACTTCTCGAAAATGCAAATGTAAATGAGGAATGTATTTTAATTTTCCAATTGTTATAAAAATTGCATACATGGACCTGAAAATGAAAATGCAAAGTGGAGGATTACATTTGAATTTTCATTATGATACAAATAATGTGCTTGTATCTTGAAAATGAAAATGCATTTCTGACATTGCATTTTCATTTTAATTTTATTAACTATATGCTTCCATACCCTCCCCCCTTTAGACAGACTTAAAAATAAATAGAAATACCACAGGTCTGCATTCAACGGAAGTCCCGCCTCCCGGCTCGGGTTTATACGAGTAGGCCTATTAATCTGAGTAGTAGCAGAGTCTCTGGGCGACGAACGAGCCGGAAGGCGGGACTTCCGTTGAATGCGCGAGCTTACTTGAAGCATAATGTGGTATTTTATTATTTTTAGCGAAAAATGACCGCGTTTCTAGAGTTCTGAGGATACGAGTGGACAAAGCAGACTTGGATTATATTAGACGATGCGTTGGACGATGGTTTTAAAGTTTGTCAACGGATGTTTTGTGGAGTTTTCCCATTGCTACTAGGTGACCGCATTTGCTTCCAGCAAAAAAGGAATTTGGATAATTTTTCAAAACTCTCCAGAGGCCATAAAGTTGCGCCAGGTGAAGAACAACTTTGTTCGTTCAAGACATCTAATGGTGAGTAATTGATATTGATATACAAATTATAGTTTTTGGATGGAGTATCACTTTGATCTAGCTGATGAAATCATGCCCTTCGAGCTATATCTAATGCCAATTACAGTGAAATACGTTATGTAATTTGAGTATTATTTTATTTAGCCTTTATTATACTGGGGAATTCCACTGAAATTAAAAAAATGCAGATATGGCCAAACATTATCCTGTTCAAAACCTAACAACCAATCCAAGAGTAAACGCAAGCAAGCCACAATCTAATTTTTAAGGTCATGTCAAATAACATTCACGAATACCGTTGCTGGCCAGCCAACTCATATTCGATTGGTGGTTCTCGCCAAGAGCAGAAAACATATTCATATATTCACTTCATTAGTGACGTAAGGGCTAAACGCTGGCTATACGACGGAGGCCAGACTAATAAGTCAATGACCGTTGGGAGCGACCAGCACTTTATCAGTATGGCTTCCAGGCTAGCGCGTTTTACTGCCGATGACTAATTTTTGTTCATTGGAAAACGTTTTCGTCAAGCAAAATGATTGACAACAGATCAAGAATTATTAGCGCTCATTTTAACTTAACAATGAGAACTGGCGACACCTGATTGTTCTTAGGATTTTTGGAGTTCATGTAAAGTCATTTTACATAGGCGTGGCGGCTTTTATTTTGCTGTGGCGGTGCGCCAAGATCAATTACATGTTGCGGAAACCCTGGGGGAAGGACTGATACCTTAATTTATTATGATATTTTTTCGATGAGTAGACTTGATAAGAGCGACGACAAAACAAGAAAGGAAGATTTTTAGAATGTATTCTCTCTCTTAACCCGCGCAGGAATACATATTGCTCATGCACTTGCAGCTGCCTGTCGTCAGATCTTTCTATTGCGTATACTGTAATTATCTAACGTTATTAGATTTTCGAGGTTTTGTTTCGTTTTGGCCATCATGGAAAAGGAAGGACCAGAAGTTGAAGAAACAACCATGGGAAGAGATGCAACAACTATTAAAAAAAAAAGCAATTAAGACCTGAAATTGAGCTTGAGTGCATGAGAAGTACAGGCGGACGATTCAGGCTGCTTTTGAGGTATTGGGTGGAGATATTTGAGGGGTACGATTGTGTTCTAAATGGCATCGACCTCGTCACTCCATATTTCTATGTCAGTCAATCACTGTAATGAGAGGCCACTTGATCGTGTTCATAAAATACTATCTTTTTTGAAGCCCAGCTCTGCTTATCCAGCCTTCCTTGGAATGGTAGCGTGACTCCAGTAAAAACATAATTTTCTTTCAAAACTAGACAACGTGTACGTGTATAGCCTATAGCCAGCGCGGCGACCGGACTTTTTGCAGGCACCGATCGAACCAAAATAAGCAGCAAAACTAATATGCATCGATGAAAAAAAATCACCTTTATGCTACAGTCGCTTAAAAAAAAAGAATTATTTAAACATGGGATTTAAAAGTATGAACTACTGGGAGATCCAGAAGAAATCTATTAAGAGTTCTGACTCGTCAGGCTTTAAAAACAAAATTGAAAACAGTTTTTCACAGTGTTCACTGTATTATAACTATGGAATAGGCATGGGCAATACAAATGAATAAAATGACACCATTTCTTGAGTTGCTGAGAACAAGGTGTTTATTATTTTCTAATGATTTTTTGCAGGTAAGTACAGAAGACACAGACGAAGAATTTGCCACAAGTCCAACGCCTTTACAGGAAAGGGTCTCAGAGCCACAGGGTCCCAAAAATGGCTGATTTCGGCATTTGTCAACAAAACCCATTGTGAAAATTGGGGGGTGAAGCCTGAGGGCATTTTCGAAAATACAGTCTATTCAGAAATAAACCAGGCCAAATTATCCATTAGGGTACCCTAACAGAAATAATTGATGCTAAAGTCATCTACCCCTTTTCTGAAGTACAGCAGCGCCGCCTAGGCCCTTTTTAATGGAAAATGCATTGAATTTCACCCAATTATATTCAACATTAGGTTTTGCATTGATAGTAAAAAATGGTATGAATGGGTTGCCTGTGAAGTTTTTTTTTGGATCAATGGCCTGCAAAAATGTCAAAATTATCAGTGGGAGGGCAAACATTAACGCTACTGCTCGCCCATTACTATATAAAATGCAGTGAAGTCGCTGATGCTGGAAGTTGTTTGCCCTCCCACTGCTACAAACGTTCCCCCTTCAGTAACCCGTGGTGATTTAAAAAAAAAAAAACTTTGCACTGTTTTTACTATGTCCATGTACCCTCCTCCCATGATAGTTTCAATGAGCTACTGTGAATAATTCATAGTAAAACACAGTAACGTGCAGTCGGAGGTTAGTTTGGCGAGGCAGAAACCTCCCTTTGCTTGATTAGCAATCAGACGATTAACTAGTTTAGTAAGACTATTCGGCAGAATGACGGGCCAGTTTAAGTTTCATGGGCGTTATCACTCAGTACATCGAACCTGAAATGCTCACTAGACAGCAGATTTGCGCGTACTTGCTTCCAGGAAGCCGAAGCAATGTCATCAACAAATATAAAACAGTTTGACTTATGCAGAGTTCAATGCTTAATCAATATACAATGTATTCTCCTTTAAATACGCGCTTTTACATCCAAACAAAAAGCGGGCGCTTATTTTCAGTCTTCTTTCATAATCCGATTAACAAAATGTTTAAACAATATACAGAATTACCGAGAGCCGAGAATTTTTCCTAATTGATTATTCAGATTTCCATCCTTGCAGTCTCGAATTGAAGCGTATACGTGAATTAATCTTGTGACTGGTGGGCTTCAAACGCCTGGCGCCGGTTTATTCCTTGGTATATTTTACTGAAACTTCACAAATAGGGTCACAGGATATTCTGTCAACAAACTATGTAGGGTAAAGTAAAAAATACGCTCACCTTTCTTGCTATTGTTGAGAAGAAATCACGGCGAACTCGTGACGAACTTCACCAACTTCTGTCGAACTTATTTCACATCCCCTGGAGGTCTAGCCTGGACGAACAGACTCGTAATTTCTCAAATTAGATGGCTGTAAGCAAATCAGGGCCGTAGCTGGGATAAGACGTCGACGCAGGCTGTTTGAAATCTACCTCCTAAATGGTTATTTTTGCCACGCCGTGCCCTTGAAAATTTGTAAACACGGCGCAAGTTGAGGTCACGCATTCATCCTACGGGCGAACAATAGCTCTGTTCAAATCGCGGCCGTGGCGTACGCAGAGTTCATGTATGAAATGCGGGTATCCTATTGAAAAGGTTGCTTTTAATCAAACCATGGTGTTCTTTTTGTATGAAAATGGTATTTACGTCATTTTTTTGCGTTTTCTGAGGCTTGTTTACCGCCCCAGTTCAGCTGTTACGCATTCCATTAGAGTTTATGCAGAGCGTTGCCCATGCCTATATGGAACATCTGGGTACTTTCAGAGTACACAACCCGTATGTGACGTCAAGGGAAATGAGACTGTCGGCGGACTGGTTACGGTGGAGAAGGAGCAACATTTGGAAAGCGAATATCAAGTAGCATGAAACTTTTTTCTCTTGTTATATGAGTGAAGACCTGCAACATATCATGAAATTGCCATAATGGACCAATTTTATGGGTACTTATTTTCTTTGAATCCCTACTTTAAATAAGGTAACACATAAATAGCCAGATTTGGCTCCTGCGCAAAGGGGTTAACTGTTTACTTGGTTTATCTTTGTAAAATATTAAAATCAGTTTGATGATCTGAAATCTTCAATTGTGACAAAAATTGAATAAATTGGGAAGTGGGCAACTTTTTTACACCACAATACAATATCATCAATCATGTATTATCACTGTCAAAACTGCCCCACTTCAGAGTAAGGAAGTCATTGTAAACTAGATAACTCAGTCGCCACAGGGACCGAGTGGTGTATCTCCCCGATCCCCAAATTTCGGACAAACTGGCCGCCGGCAGCCATGTTGGACGTCAAAAATTTCTGCAAATCGGTCTTGAGCATTGTCAAATAAATATCTTAGCCTGTGCAATTAGAAAAAAATTCCTGTAATAATTGTCGCTTCCAGAGCCTGGAACAGAAAATCTCTGCAGGCGCGGCGGAGGCGGCCCCGGAACTAAACCATAGTATCTCCCGACTATCGTCGTCGGGGAGATACAAAAAGAACCGGCCATTGCCTGGTCCTTGTGGGTCAGACAAAGTTAAGCAGAGCCAATAAAACAATATGGCCTTACTCAGAGTTTTAACATCAATCTTCTCACTGCCTAACGGTTTGAGGAGGCTGTAGAGATGAGTAAGGCACTTGGGAGGACGGGGTGAATGTGCTTTAAAAAAAAAAATAAAATCAATTTATGCCACTGAATATTAATTTTGAGAGGAGTGATTTATAGGCTCTGCCCTAGTGTGGAATGAAAGCAGCAGCCTGAGCAGCAGACTAGCACAGATCCTATACAGCACCAAACCCATTGCTCCACACAACTGTCAAGCGACATCACAGCTTTGTCTGAAACTGTAAGTATACTATCCGGCAGCACAATCATGTATGTGAGTAAAAAGTGTGATAGATTTTCCCTTAATGAATATCATCATAGAAAATTTTCCTTTTCAGATTGCAGCAAATTGATGTGTATGGGAAATTAAGATTTATAAGACAAATATAACCATCGGTATCAGCCACTTTCTGCAAAGCATAGTGAAAGGTAATGCTTATATTTAAAGTGTTATACTCTTTTGTTGTTTTGGCTTCAATTAACCAACTGCTTGCTTTATTTGTTGAAATGCATGGAGGGATACTCAAGCCAGCATAGTTTCCAGTATTAGCATAAGACAATATTTCATTGTATCCAACAACATCCATTTGTTTTTGTGCGTACAATTTTATGCATACCATTTTTTTGGTACACTAAACACTGCATGACATTTTAGCATAAGTGGATGATGTGTGAGAGAGTCAGGGACGTGCTCTCTCTCAAAAATCTCAAACAGTTGCAGTGACTGTCACTGCGCTCTCTTACCCTCCCATCTTCCATGGCTGAGCCAACATCTCGCATGACACATGCTCCCGTGATGGAGAACTCACACCACCAACCTTAAGAACAAGCTAAGATTTAAAGTGCACCTATTATGGTTTTTCATTATTTTAATGTCGTTGTGTGAATCATATCGTTTTTATGCGCATTTAAAAGGTCTGTGTCAGACAACAACTTGAAGTTTCCTCCAGAAGAAGCGCTCTCTGTTGCAAAACACACTGCTCCACAGCTGACTGAAATGCCCCAAAAGCTTCCGACCATTTTTTTAATCAACTGGTGATGCCACCATTTGAATATTCGCGCCACACAGATAATTTGGCACGCCCGTGAATCAAGTGGGTTACGCCGGCATGGCTACACTGGTATTTGTTTCTAAAGCTCATTTACACTCTCGAGCAGAAATCCATTTATGGTAAGGAGCGTGACATTTCCCGACACACACGTAAACGGTGGGCCAATCACAAGTGAGTGATCAAGTTGACCAATCACAGCACACTGGAGTTTTCGGGAGGGCGGGGACAGGACCTCAACCGAGCTTTTCACGGACAGATACTGCAGAAATGGCCAGCAAGAGAAAACTCAAGTGTTTTTTTTTTTACAACGACACATTTAAACCTTTTTTTAGTAGACTTCAAGAATAAAAGAATGACCAATGAAAAGTCGCATGAAAGGTGCACTTTAAGACAAGCAAAACAGCCAGGTCATCTGAACATCGGAGGGCTGGAAGTACACAGCTTTTACTGAAATCGCACTATTATCCCATGTTGAACCTAAGCACAGATGCCCCCCAAAAACATGGCTAATCCAAGGCGAAGTATGAAAAGGAGGTAAAAACACTTCCCTCCAGTGGACTACTTAAACCATTCATCGCATGATTTGAACAGCCAACTGCTTAAGAAAAGTGGAATATTAGTCAGCAGAAAACTTACTTCCCCAATCTAAAATAGAAAAAATTTAAGAGTTCAGCAATAGTGCTCCTTGCAGTTGGCAGTAAAAATATCTAGTCAGATACAGAATTATTAGCATCACTACAAATGATTGAAAAAAGGGTGTGTATATAAATGGCATTGAAAATATTTTGATTGCGTAAGTTCAAACACATGGGAAAACATGAATATGCCCCCATTTCAACCCTTCTACACAGCAAAGGAATAAATTCTACAACAAAACACTAAACTCTTCTTCATCACTCAGTATGGAACCCTATGCCAAAATTATGAACTCCTCTAAAAAAACACTACACCTCAGTAACACAACTATGCATCCCAAAAAAGCATTCAATAAACTCATGTAAACTGGCAGCTCAGCAGAACAGCAGCACAGGGACCCAGGCTTGTAAATAAGGAGTTATTGCTTAAGCAAAATACCCAACTGTGTTAATTGCCAGAACACCACTGTACTGGCCATACTGTGTGCTAGGCAAATAAATCAAAGGAAAATGATCATAATAGTGAGCTTCTTAACAGCGTTAACATTCTCTTCAGGCAGGGCTTGGGAATTTCTAACACCTGGTCCCCTATCCACAACTAAGTACCATTTCCCAAGCTCTTATCTGGCATGTTTTGAGTCTGTAGAAATGCATGATCATGGACAGTAGCTTGTGTTAATTATCATCATGGAAGGGGGCAGTGCATTTTCATTGCAAGTTGCTCCGTTGCTTAGTTTCAGGACACCTGTGTGGATAATTTATTTCTAATATTATTTCTAATAATTTAAACATTTACTTTAGTTTTTATCTCCAGAAACATAATTTACATCTCACAGCATTTACCACATTTACATCAGCAGGTATGCTGTTTGGTGTGTGCGCACGCACCGTGTGTGAATATAGGTAAATGTATTTGTATATGTTTGTGTAGATCTGCAGGTGTACATGTGTAAGTTTGAAAGCATGTGTCTGCATGCAAATGTCTGTGAGTGCATGATGGGCACATAGCTTAATGCTTCTGTGCATGCCCGTGTATGCAAGTGTCTGTCCCTGTGAGCTGTGTTGCGCTAGAGAGTCTCAGAACTGTGCTAGTCTCAAGACTGAACTACAAGTATGTCTGCGTGTGTGTGCACATGTGCATGGGTGTGTGTGCATTCACGTAGTTGCGATAGAAATGTCTTACCGATCATGGGTGACTCAATGAAGCTCCAGGTGTTGGTTTGCGGGACATAGGACTGCAATACTCCAGCGGAGCGACCTGCCTCGTTGACCCCCCCGAAAACGTACACCTTTCCTCCACACACAGTGGCGGCCGCAGAGTGCACAGGCTTTGGCAGCGGAGACACCATCTCCCACTGGTTAGTGATGGTGTCATACCTTTAACACAGGAGTCACCATAGAAATACTTTTTTGTTTACTGAAATTTGGCAAGATAGAAAAATTTCATCCAGAGTCCCAAGGCAGGTGAAATGCACAAATTTAAAACACAGTATAAAAAGAATGTCTACCATTATAATCAAGCAGAATAGAAAAAGGAAAGAAAAAATGTAGTGATCAAATGTATGCATTATATGATTTGAAAATAATGTAGACTATGTTATAGTTAAAGTCACTGGGAAATTAAATCATAAATGGTTGTTTATCCATCTTTTTTGGACCTTGGAGGTATACCAGGCGCGTAGCCAGTAATGGGCCTGGGCGGCACTGGCCTGCCTAGTTCGTTCACTGGTGCCCGCCCAGGCTCCCACCTGGTCTTGATGTTTTTTTTTTTTTTTTTTTTAATTGTATAATGATTGAGTGGTTATTTGAGTGAGTAATTTGCTATGAACATGGACTGTATTTTTGCGTGTGCAATAATGTAATTTGTGTTTTGGATAACTGACGTTTAGAAAATACGTTGAATGTAGGCTACGTGGTTTTCCGGGTCTGACCCCCACAGTCCTTCTTGTCATAACGTTGTGATCAATGAACAATGCTGTCGAAAATACATCCCCCTACCAATTAGTCTTTGCAATTGTTGCTAATCAGGCACAGAAAACTACAAGAGGGGGATTCGGTAATTCCTAAACAAAACTCCTTTGCTTCATTAACAAATTCCCCCTGTCAGAAACCATTAAAATAATTCCTCCTCGTAAAAACTAACCCTTGCCTACCATACACACCCGTCTTTTAGAAGTTACAGACATTTTACACAACGTCCCAACTTCATCAGAATTGGAGTTTGTAATAAAACAGTTATTGACTTCAGTTATCGGTGAATCCAATGATTTATCCATCTCGGACAAGTGATATTCCGCTGTGCCTCGGTGAATATCACTTGATGAAGGAGGATAAATCATTGGATTCACCTCAAATTAAGTCAATAATTGTATTTTAGTATTCAAAAATGCACCGCATTGCACGGTCTTGAACAATCCAATAGGATTGCACTTTGCTTCTTATTACGTCTTAAAAGTCTTACTAAGGTTTGATTTCAACAAATGTTATGCTAACGATGTTTGTTTAGTGTTTCTGGCTCAGTACTGCATCAATGTTACTTACACATACCTTTATTTCACGTCTGCTATAGCCAGCTTGCTAGCTGGAGCCAAAGGAACACCATGACGTCTTAAGGTTTTACCTGAATCGTTTATAATTTTAATGCGCTAGCTAGCCAGGTAAGTAAGGAAGCTGATACGAGCAACGTGCAGTCCAACTGGATTGTTCAGGACTGTGGAACGTGGTGCGTTATCGCATTTTAATATAGTATGCTGCGACTTCACAGATTCAACCAAATTTTAATCAGTTCATCTGCTACACTATATGGTAATGTGCAAAACAAGACAATGAGACCCCACTTCAATCCCAATAATGCCTAGCGCTCGTCATCATGCAATGAGCCAATTTACAGTACTTCTTAATGCAAGAGAGTCGGGGGGAAAAATAAAATAAATGTGATCTCCGGCAGCTAGATGTCAGAAATTTGACACGTACTACACTTAAATGTATCTTTTTCACAAGGGGGATTTTTTTTTTTTTTTTTTTGGTAAGGAAAAGGGATGGGCGGGTTACCGGAAGCCAGAATTTATTTTTAGTAGGCCTTAGTGAAATTTTCTTATCCCATTAGCAAATCTAGATAATTCTAAATGATCTCACCTCACTGGCAGAATTAACCAAAGTAATAGGCAAAATACAAGACTAAAATGTTGGGCAAGATGGACTTGTATAATTTTTGCAGTGTCACCAACATAGACTGTATAAAAAGATGGATGCAGCACCAGGGTCTGAAAAGTGAGGCCAATCCGGAAATCTCTAAAAAAAAAAAAAAAATTCTATTTAATGAATTTAATGTGGACCATTGTTGAAGCAGATGGCGACGTCGGTGGTTGCAAAAAGACGTTCAATGCTATTGAAGTCTATGAGAAAATGACCCTACTTTCCCACCTGATTTATTATTTTAATAATGATTTTCCACATTATTTTATGCTATCCATCGCAAGTTTCAAGTCTCCTTTGATATATCATGCTGTTCATTATTGTAAATTATGGTCCCAAATAGACTAGAATATAGGATAAAGCCAGAATATGCTTTAGGGGCATGGCTATCCTCTGGTCCTTGTCAGATATGGTCAGATCTACCCGTAGATCCACCCCTCGCTCCTCCCTGGATCTTCAATTCACGCTCTCATCCATTAGGAATCACATTTGGTTTCAAAATGACAAAATGGCGCTGTTCAAATAGCCAAAATCGAGGCTTCCTAAATGGTATGCGACAACCATTGGGTGACGTCACGGTTGCTTTGTCCACCTTTTTATACAGTCTATGGTCACCAGCTGTGTTATTCGCTGATTATTTCATTAACAAGTAATGCTGTCCACATACTAAACTAATTTTCAAGTGATTTCACGATCACAGGAAAATTTTCAATGTCAGAATAAAACCATGGGAGTTTAGCTCGAGTTGTGGTGCACTCCAGTCATCTCAATTGTTTGGTGTGAGGTGGTTGTAACATTCAGTCTGAATCAGTATTTCTCTCATCTTTTCCTTCCAATAAATTCTAAGATGTTTAATATTATCAGAAGTCTTCAGTCTTGACTGATTCAAATATTTAAGTTCAATGATGCCAACACTGCCAACAACTGATAGTTTCCCTCAGCAAGATCCCCAGCCTTTGCAAGATATTATTGTATGAGACCAAAAACTCAGTGACTTATGACAGATGGGGCCCCAATTTGACAACCTACGCACAGTCAGCAAACACAAGTGCAAACAATATCACATAAAAACCGGGCATATTTAACACTATTCTGGTAAGTTTGTTACAGTGCCTCCTTTGGGTACTTTTGAGGTCTGTACTCCAATGTAGGAAGTGGTTTCAGTATGTGAGGTAAAGAGGAAAGCAAAAGCTAACATCAAGCAGGCAAGAGGCCAGATGTACTGGAGCGGGGGCGTCCAGCAGGGAGTCCCTCATGCCAGCAAAGGACATAGTAGCTGCTTCTACCTTCCCCATGCAGACCATAGAAGGGTTTGGGGGAAGAGATGTTGATTCACCAGGTGATGCGTTTTATATAAAAAGATATGGGCCATTTAAACCCTACACAATACGGCACTTGTGGTATTAAAACTAGGGCAATATTGAAGTTAATTATGTGTGTTTCCCCAAAACAAAGAAAATATTTGCAAGTGTAAAATTACCCCATTCATCCTCTACTTCCCATTAGACCCCACCACCATTCTGAAGCTGGTATTACTGTGTACATAACGAAAGAGAAAATTGAAAATGGAAGGAAAATGATAAAAAACTATATGCATTTATTTCCAAACACCTTTGAAGGCTGGATCTCTGTCCCATGAGACTACTATATTGCAACAGTGTTTGTGTCAAAAAGTGGCCTGGGTCAGTGAAAACCAAATCGGGTAAAGGCAATAATTCTGCCCTTTCCAAAGGATGAAACTGTGCATAATGTTACTGCCACATGCAAAGGCATGAAAATGTATAAAATACATGAGCTAAAAGGGTGACAGATGACTTCAAATGTGGCATTTGCATTTGAAATCTGTTGCTATTAACCCCCAGTATGAAGTCAAAAAAGTCATCACTGCCAGTGAAGCAAGCCATTATTCTGCTGAAAAATCACACCAAACCAATCAGAGAGGTAGCAAAAACATGTGGCCAGATCAACTATTTAGTATATTCTTGACAAGAAAATAAAAATAGGACCAAGGGTCCTGTAGCTTACCGGCAAGCAGTCTTACAGCGATGATACAAGTTATGAAAATTTCATGTGAAGTTTGACATTTGAATCATTGAAAATCAATGTCAAGGTCACTAAATAAAAGTCCACATACATTTGTAAGACCTCCTGTAATACGATCCTAAGCTCTGAAGCAGTTTCGGTGATACAAGTCATTAAAATATGTCAATATGTATTCAATATGTCAATTGTGAACTTTAAAGGTCACAGAATGTCAAGTTGTGGTCAGCAAATGGAATTCATATATGACTTTATAAATGTCTCTATACAAACCTTGGCTCAATCTGTGACCATTTTGGTGATACAAGTCATTGTAATTTCACTGTCGAGTTTGACCCTCAAAGGTCACTGACAGTCAAGTTGAATGTCACCAAATGAAAGTTCATATGTGACTTCCTAGATGTCAGTAACACAAACCTAGGCTCCATCTGTGACCGTTTTAGTGATACAAGTCATTGAATTTTCACTAGGTCACATTTGACCTTTGAAGGTCAATACAAAGGTCACCAAATGAAAGTTCATATATGACTTTCTATATGTCTCTAATACAAACCTAGACTCCATCTGTGACCGTTTTGGCAATACAAATTATTGTAATTGTAATTGTATTACAATTGTAATTGTACAAATCATTGTAATTGTATTATGTCAAATTTGACTTTCAAATGTCATCAACAGTCAAGCTGAATGTCACCAAATGAAAGTTCATATGTGACTTCCTATGTCAGTAACACAAACCTAGGCTCCATCTGTTACCTTTTCAGTGACAGAAGTCACTGAATTTTCTCTAGGTCAATTAGACCTTCGAAGGTCAATATGAAGGTCACCAAATGAAAGTTCATACATGACTTCCTATACTTCTCCAATACAAACCTACACTCAATCTGTAACAATTTTGCTGATATAAGTCATTGAAATTTCACTATATAGTTTGGCCGTTGAAGGTCACTGAAGGTCAAGTTCAAGGTCACCCAATGAAACTTCATACATGACTTCCTATATGGCCACAATACAAACCTAAGCTCTATCTGTAATAGTTTTGGTGATACAAGTCATTGAAATTTCACTAAGTGAAGTTTGACCTTCAAAAGGTCACTGAAGGTCAAGTTCAATGGAAGTTCATGTATGACTTCCTAAATGAAACTATCTGTTTTTGCTGATATAAGTCATTGAAATTTCTTCATATAAAGGTGTTCAATGTCACCAAATGAAAGTTCATACATGATTTTATAAGTGTTCAATGCATTTTCAATATTTTCAGCCTAGAAACCTTTGAAAATTGTAACATTTTGCTTGACCTCAAGTTTGACCTTTCGAGGTCATCTGAGGTCAACTTTAACGCAGCCAAAATATAGGTCATATATTACTTCCTATATGTTAGTAATACAAATTTAATCTCCATCTGCAACCATTTAGCTTCCACAGGTAATTTGGCCCATTCTCCATAAGACCCAATGTTAAAGTACAGCCCCCCACTAGACCCACTTCCGTCGATTCAATCAAAATGGCACTCTCACTGTACTTAAAGTGTATCAAGGTGAGTTGATTGCCAGATTTAGAAAAAAAAGTTATCGGACAGTTTTTGAGAAATAATTTTTTGAAATTTCAACTCATACCTTTTAACATTGTTAATATATTACCTGACCTCGAGTTTGACCTTTCAAAGTCATCTTTGGTCAAATTTAATATTGCCAAAAGATAGGCCATATATGACTTCCTATATGTTGATAATATAAACTTAATCTCTATCTGTAACCATTTGGCCTCCACAGGCCATCTTGCACATTCATAAAGTACAGCGCCCCCAATAGACCCACTTCCGTCGATTCAATCAAAATGGCGCTGTACATTGATGGTACCAAGGTAAGTTGAAAAAAATTTATCACGCAGTTTTTGAGAAATAATTTTTTAAAATTTCTCAGTCCTATCTTTAACATTGGAGCCAAAATTTCAAGGGCCCATAAAACGGACAAAAATGATTAAATCAAAAATCCGAGAAAGTGTCTGGAGATATGGTCTAGTAGTATGTTATGGCAAATTTACACAAAAATTCATCTGGCCAAAAAAAAAATAAAAAATGTTCCAGATGACAGACAACGGACACCGGACGCCACACCATGACAATAGCTTATCGGCCCATGGGGCCGGTAAGCTGAAAATGCACTGGTGAGTGAAGGAACACGAAAATCCTGGAAGACAACAGCTAACAACTGTAGTGGATAACCAAGAGATTCTATCCCTTGAGAAGAAATGCCCATCCTCATAAGTTGGTCGGTTTAAAAACACCCTCCAGGAGTTAAGTACATCTGTGGCAACCATCATTAAGCCTCAAAAACACCAGGACCAGATAATATTTTAGCCAACAAAAAAAAAAAAAAACAACTACAGAAGTACAGTGCAGTTCTGAAACAACACATCAGGACAAATGGGATGAAGACCACCTTATGTCAGAATGATGGGAAGAGTATGAAAAAGGAAGAAATTGCTCATGACCTAAAGCATACTACCTCTTCTGTTAAGCATGGTGGAGGTAGTGTTTTAGCGTGGGCATAACTGGTTACCACTGGAATTGGCTCCCTCATATTTATGCATGATGTGACTGCTAATAAAGATGAATTCTGAATTGTGTAGAGTGATTTCTTTCTGCTCATATTGAGCCAAATGTTTCAAAACTCATCAAACAGTACTTCACACTGCAGATAGACAATGACTCGACGCGTACTGCAAAAGCAACCCAAGATTTTTTTTTGTAAGAAAACAAAATTTGATGTTCAACAATGGTTATTCAAATGCTTGACCTAAATTTCAATCGAGCAAGCATTTCGGTCACTGAAGGCAAAACTTAAGGCAGAACTACCCAGGAACCAGCAGGAACTGACGACAGCTGCAGTAAAGGCCTGGAAGAGGATCACCCAGAAAAAAAAAAGCATCCAGTGATGTTTATAAGTTCCAGACTTCATGCAGCCATCGGCTGCAAAAGTTTGTGATGCTTTAATTTTTACAATATTGCTTTGTCCAATTACTTTCAACATTATTTATTTTTTGTTGTTTGTTCAATCCATTATCGTGGTGTACAGAGCCATAATGATAGAAATTAAGTCAATTTCCAAATACATATGGACCTATGTCAGTATTACATATCTGAGTGTATGTTTCTGTCATAGTGTAGCAGCTGGGTGGAAAGTAGCTGAGCACAATGAGTAATATGTGTCAGGTGATAAATAAATCAACATAGTACTCCAGTAACAGGTTTGGAGGCAAAGGGAGTCTTCTGTTTTACCATTCAGGACTGTTCTGTGTTCAGACAGAATGTGCATATTGGCCTTGCAGGCTGGTTTTGTCTACATGATTCACATCCTAACCCTTCAAAAGGCAGCATCTCTACCAACTGCTGCACATAAAAGACTCACAGCTTCCAGAACAGGGGAATACACAGCAGCTCTGCCTGCAGAAAGAGCCCAGATTCAGCCAAAACTGTATTCCCCACTACCATTACACTCCACAACTATACAAACATGCGCAACATAAAGAACAGTATGTTCTGAGAAAGCTTTCTACAAGACAGCAAAACACTGCAGTTACGTTTTGTTTCAAATCCAGACAGAAAAGCATTAGTGAGGTCAGGCAGTAATGTTGGGCAATTAGGCTTTGCTTTCATTTGGCTTTCCACCTGATACCAAAGGTGTCTGCTGAGGATGAGGTCCATTTCTCAGCACTGATCACTGTGCTGACCTTGCTGTGTGCATGGTGGCACTATCATGCTGAGATGGGAAAGGGTCTTTCCCCAACTGTTGGATGCAAAAAACAATCTGGAATGCCATTTTTTTACAATGGTGTCAAGCTCTTCCTTTAGGACAACTGAGAGGCCAAGTCTAAGCCATTAAAAGTAGCCCCAGACCACCTGTGTCCATACTTTGTGTCCTGTTGTGTACCTAAACACATTCCCACCCATAAACAAGAAAATACAGTAGCACTGTTCAGATGAGGGTTGTGCTAGGTGGTGCTTCGGTGTCAGAACAGATCACTGAGCTTGTTTTTCACTCACATATTTTCCAGCATAATTCCCTCAGAAGACCTGTAAATAGGGCCAGTTCTAGCAGGGGGAAGGAGTCAAACTGTTGTTCTGCCCGCCCAATCAAGTAGTTGTGTTCTGCCCATTTTGAATCCAGCAATCACATTGATTTAGATCCCCCATCTAGTGTCTTCTGTGCCTCATAAAGGCATCCACAATCCTGATTTGTTGGTTGGACAGTATAAAAAAAATCAGAAATAATGCATGTGTCCCTTCAATTCTATGGTTCCATTTCTCATAGCTTTTCACTGCTGGCCAGAGAGATTAGCTTGCAGTGAAAATCTCAGGTAATATTTGAAATCTGATTTGAAATTGTTAGTTGATAAAACCTATACATTTATGTCATTTGGTTACGCTGATTCTCTGGTAATTTTTTGTTTTAGTGTTGAACTGAATTCGCAGCTCTGCCGGCGGTGAATTGATAGCTAGCTAGCTAAACATTAGCTAATGATAGCCTGCAAACACAGCGGGCCTTGATTAATTTTCTCATATGATAGCTAGCGAGCTAATATTATCTCAATAAAGGGTCATGTCAATTTGAAGGCAAACTGCTTATATATGAGAAATGTCTATTTCTCATAAACCAGAAAAGCCCAATACATGCCTAAAAGTAATGTTTCAAATGAACAATTCAAGCATAAAAGAAATTCAAACTTTATATGAGAAATGTCCATTTCTCATATATCAGGAAAGCCCAATTCACCCAATTGATGAATGCTTCATATAACCCTAACCCCCCAGCAAGAATAAAAGGAACAGTTGAATCTATTCAATGATTTCAACTGCTGTAAGAAAAAAAAAAAACTGACTGTTTATTCTTCATGAATATTATCAATTCATGAATACCAGACCTATACAACTCCATAATTGTGAGTGTTATCACTTCATGCATAACAGAACTATAAAATTCTGGGAGAAGAAAAAAATGACAGTTTCATGTTGTCAGTTCTGATATAATAGAAATGGACATTTCTCATATATACAAGCAGTATATCTTCAAATTGACATGATTATGAAGTGCAAAATACGACAATGGAGACTCTGGACTGTTGAGCAACAGAAGTCATACATCAAGCAAGAATGGGAAAGAATTCCACATACAAAGCTTCTACAATTAGTGTCCTCAATTTCCAGACGCTTATTGACTGTTGTTAAAAGAAAGGTGATGTAACACCGTGGTAAACATGCCTCTGTCCCAGGTTTTTTGGAACGTGTTGCAGGCATCAAATTCAAAATGAGTGAATATTTAAAAAAAAAACAATAAAGTTCATCAGTTTGAACATTAAATATCTTGTCTTTGTAGTGTGCTCAGTTGAATATAAATTGAAAAGGATTTGCAAATCATTGCATTCTGTTTTTATTCACGTTTTACACAACATCCCAATTTCATTGGAATTGAGGTATGTATATTGTTCCTCATGTTTGAACTTTGGCTGGGTACACAGTTGTTGACAATGGTGGTATTAGAAATTTCAATAGTGAAAATCCCTCCACTATTGTTGTGCGCCAGCCGATAGTTTTCTAACTGCCGTGGTCTCATCAGCTTTTTAACTGCGAGTGCCCTGCATGAAGGGCAGTAGCAACATCCCCCCAAAAAGTTTTGGTGATTAGTTGAGGCCTTCTGAGAGCCTAGAGACTTAGGCCAATCAGAGCACTGAGGCCGCAATGCGAAAGAGGTTCCATCAGCAAACAGAGAAGCAGCACCAGCCTGATTTCCTCACAGGGCACTTGGATCACAGATTACTTGAGTTTTATTATCATATTTTGGCCCAATAACATTAAACAAGTTGCATATCCAAGCTTTATTGTAAAATATTGAGACACCAGAATAAATGTATTGAAGCAAATGGGTATAGCTTCCCAATATGTTTATGCTTAGTTTTTGGATTATTAACAGTGTTTGTTTTTATTTGCAGCCTTTTTTCTTCATTTTTATCAAGGATGCCCATAATTCTGCACCTCACTGTACACACATGCAGACACACACGCACATACACAAAGGGATGGGAAAGATGAAAGGAGTGTGTTCTGCAGTCAGGCCCAGCAGGTAGCTCCCTAATCCCATCGCCTGCTGGATTAGCACAGTAGGAGGGTGCCTGACACCAGCACGTGGGAATGCTCCCCCTCGCTCCATCAAAACCGCTACATGCTTAATTAGCAGAGACGCTGAAGCTTTTCTGCTCTCAGACTCAAGTCTCCATCACAGAATATTTCCTCCTAACTCTAGGCCAATGGAGATGCTGTTCCATTTTTGGGTGGCGGTTCCCAAGAGCATTGAATGCTACTGACAGCTTCTTTAGCAGCTGGGACAAAGGCCAAGATTACTGTCACAGGCCTGCATCTCAAGTGGCACGAACTGGGGCCATTCTCTCCTGCTGGGGCGCATTCACTACAATGGGCCCCAGGAAGTCACTATTCACCAGCAAGCGACATTTCAAACGCTATTAACATAACCTGAGATGAGTGTGAACAAATCCGATGACAGGCAAAATCAGCATAGCGGCGAATGTGTGATTGTTTCAGCAATCACAGCCATGGTGGCGGCTTGTCAGTATGTCTCTTTTACAAAGTTTGCAAATAAATTCAGCTGACAGGAGTAGCAGCAAGTGCTCACAACAGACAGCAGACAGAGATAGTGGGGAGACTGCCAAGTGGCGTCTTCCATTCACAAACCGAGAGGCTGAGGCTGTTTGGGATGCTTCTGTCATCTTATATTCTTTGTTTGCTTCATTCATTCTGCGATTTTATGCCATAGAATCATTTTTGGCCAGGAACAGATTCTTACCGCCATGAATACAAATTTACCATAAAACTCGTCTTCACTCTTCACTTTTTCTCCATAATATCAAAAAGTGCAGGAAGAAGATTATTTTCACAGATTTAATTCAAAGGTGTTATGTAACATACAGTACATGCTTTTGCTGGTTTTAGGCTGAAAGGTATACAGATCAGGCTGTGTGAATATGAATATAAATAAAACCTCTCAGAACATGCGTACAGATATGCATTCAAAATTTATATTAAATGAAGTCAAACTAAAACAAGCAAATAAAACATTCATCCACCTTCAACAAGATCATAGAACCTTCCACAGTAGGTGTTCAGACTTACACAGTCACGAAGACACATAAATATATATGATTAACATGAAAAAGCACAAATTTACAAAAATGAGCAAACACACTTGGTCAAAATCAGAACTGACACAAATGTAATACAAAACAGGGAGAACGAACTTCAAATAGTGCTGAAATGATCATTTTATATATTGAATAAACTAACGGTGCCAGGCACAAAACACCTCACCCCAAAATGCTTTTCGATGCTTTTGTGTAAATTCCATTTTAACAAAAAATTGCCACTAAAATTTGTTATTTTCATTCTGCCCTTAATAGTAAATACACCTGTAACTGGAGCCGTATTCAAAATGATTGATGACCTTGACCCCCTATTAATCCCAGAAAAAATGAATTCCTATATTTGTAATAGATATGATTATAACAAAAAAAGGAAGCTGAACATCATTCAAATTTTTTGTCAGACATTCACATTTATAAGATTGCACAGTAAAAATCTCAGAGAGATAAATAACTGGTGGCATGGTCATTTTTTTCCCCAAAAAAGGGCATTTTGGGGCAAAACCGGAAAAATTTACTTAGAAATTATTTCATTAAAAAACTACAAATGATATTACTTGGATTACTGCATTTTTACAGAGAGATATATTATAAAATAATAAAAAATGAATTCTAACCTTTTATCTTACTTAGTTCCTGAGTTACAGGTCATAAAATGTGGTCTCATTTTGGGGCATTTTGTGTTTTCGGCTGATTTTGAGGCTTTACCATACAAAAGCACATCAAGATACACAGAATCTAAGGCCATTTTCAGATTCTATGGGATGAATATGGTTACTCAATTTTAGCCTTGTATAAGCAATCAATTTGGAGCAATAATTTGCCAAAGTTGGTTGAAAATGGGTTCGCCAAAAAACTTAGAATATTATTCAAATTTCAAAGGGCTGTAACTTGAAAACTATCTGAAATGCTGGCCTAAAATTTGGCATTTTTTCATTTTGTGTGAATATTTACTCATGAGAATTTTTTCGAAGAATTTTGAGGAGGTGACCTGGCACCCCCTGAATGATTTGACGTGGAATGACCCCCCTGCGTTGCATATCAGAGGGTACAAAATTGAAAGCAGCTAATATATACACTTTAGCAAAAGTTAAGCACCACCAAATCCATGATGAAATTTTAAGAAAGTGGCAAGTTTTGAACTCCGTACATTTGTAAGAAGCTTTTAGCATGCATTCCACATTCATTTCAAGTTCAAAAGGCTTTGTCAGAATTGTGCTGAATTGCGCATGCTGAATATTAGCAGTTGGATGGCACCACTGAAATGAATTTGATCTGAGTTTCATCTAAGTCAGATATTGATTGAGTTGCTTCTAAAAAAGTTCAGATTTCAGGGGACAGTTTTTTTTTGGGAGAACACAGGTCTCGTTGCAATCTTTAACCTCTCTAAACTGAATGCTCCCGGTACCAGGGGGCAAATATGGTATGGCGTGCGATAAGCCCCTGATCCTTAAACGCATAATTGCTTTCAATTTGTTTCTATTGAAGATTGCTTGATTGATAATCACACATTTTATTTACTGAATAATCAAGACCAATATATAAGCCTGTAATTATTAAGGAAGTATTAAGAAATGACAGAGATATCCAAAGGGCTACAATGACTACTTACTTAAAGCAACACTAGGTAGTTTTTCGACCTTAAAATAATGTTTCAAAACTCAGTTAAGTGGTAGAAAAACGGTTTATAGGACGAATGGTGGCGCCTCTGCAGCCTGAGGGGGGTCGCGCCGGCTGCAACCGCACTGTGTAACTTCCCGGAGCGGGTAGGTTCCTATCTGCTGTAAAGGTGTCTAGTGTGACCTGCTTTACAGCATACGTCACATGTTTACTAGCCGGTGGTACTGTATTTAGCTTGCAGCTAACTTGGATTTTTACTGAACCAACGCCATGGCCGAGCCAGCTAAGAAAGCCAAGAAGGTTTTGTCTGAGGAGGCAAAGAAGAAAAAGAGAGAAAGTGATAAAATACGAGCCCGGACACAGATGAATATTGGACCAGCTTACACTCGGTGTCGCGAGCTGAAAGAGGAAAAGGGTTTGAAGACTGATGGCAACCTGGCCTTGCTGCGACTGGATTTGTAAGTCATATTACACAGCGCTCCAGTCTGCGACCAGTTTACGTTTTGCGACTTACATTCACTTCATGCACTGTACGCCTATTCTGGGCAGCGATTCACTCCCTAATTATCAGCCGCCGGCCGCAAATTTTTTTCTGCAGGTCAGTTGGTACCATTACGTACATCAGCTGATCACAGCTTGGCTGTACTCATGCATCGATGAGAATGGCAAAGCATTGGACCTTGTCACTTTCAGCTGAGTTGTGCGCGCGGAAAATTTGTAAAACCTTGTCTGACAATAACGATGTGAATGCTCCACACTACACGAAATTACAAGTACACTAGCTGGTCTGCTGCAGAAGTCCAATAGTCTACGTATTAGGCCTTGGCTTCGGTGACTGATACTGCAGATCGGAGAGCAAATTTCATGATATCAAAAAGTGTTTTCATTACCGGTTTTTTATTTCGCTATTTAGATTTTGCGCATTTCTAAGGGTAATGGAAACGCACCTGGAGAGTGAGAACGATGTCCTACGTTATTAGCCCCAAAAACGCAGTCTGCTTCATTCGTGGCACAGTTTTGAGTCTTGTTGATACCAGCTATGGGTGCTTGCGTCCAGTGGCGAATGGTTTTATTTAGCGTTTCAATATTAATGGCTAACCTTCTATCCTGATGGATTAGGTTGGATGCGCACTTCCACTCTGATCTGAAGTTCCGCATGTATATGATTATTCATGCAGTATGTATGAAATCGGTGACTGGTTGGTCCGAGTGCATGATTATTTATTTTCATTAGAGTACGATAAAGATGAGAAAAGCTGCGGTTCCTATAGATTTATAGTCCGTTTTCTTTGGGGTTCTGATAATTGGCCAGCTGTCAGATGAATAGTATTTTGTCGATTGCAGCAAATGTTCAAAACTGATTCAAAAACTAACTGGTGACGCCTGCCCAATGTAACGATGGCTACAACGTTATGTGCCATGTCTGTTTTGTATTTCATATTGGTATTTACACTGATCCAAAACGAATGCTCAAGCACGTCTGCTTCATGTCTGTTTATCCCCAGATCAATAAACTAATACTACAGCTTGTTTACTTCACGTCAGTTTCGCCATTTCTCCGGATCAATCAAGAAATATGATAATAATAATAACAATAACAATCAAATTGATCATATTCAAATTACTAAAATAATGCTCCGGCGCATGTACTTCATGTTTGAACGGTTGTTATGGGCACTGTGGCTATATGAGTACATGAATGTTTTTTTTATTCCATTATACACATCATGTCCTTTGCAAACAATGTTCAACCACGCGAACCGCTAGTAAAATGCAAAATACTACCATTCTTTGTGTCATTGTAGTTTTCTGTCACAGTAAACAAAACAATGTAATGATGTTTTGTAAATATAGTGTAACATATGCTACTTTACCGTGTTGGTGGACATGTTTCCACAGGAGGCTTCGGGATTCGCCGGCTCCATCAACAGATTCACCTGTATTGATTTTCCCCAGGGATGCTCACGCAGTGACAGTATTTATGACACTGGTAACAGATAATTGCGCTTCTCAACCAGCTGGGGGTAGTAATGAGTCCAAACTACCTAGTGTTGCTTTAATAGTGGTATTGTACGGATGGGCGAAAAAACTAATGATCAATTAATCCATTACTTTCCCTGAATTCCATCTCCCATTCAAGCATTTTTTTTTCAGCAGTGCAACCTAATTTAAGATCGCACTTCATCAAAATGTTATCAGCGTACAAAAGAATAAACTACTTAGGCGGGGAAGCACAGTTGCACACTGGTTACCGTGAAGCAAAAATTATGAATTGATTAAATTTCCAACGCTCTTACATCAAAGCGTTGGTAATAATAATTAAGTAAATTGACTGTTAGCGTATCATGAAAGTTCAACATATGATATGCATTTAAAATCATTTTAAATGCATGCAATGCGTCAACCTTTCCTTGGTTATTCATCGTTGAACTAAAGAGGACACAAGCCTGGGGCGCGTTTCCCAAAAGCGTAGTTGCTAGTTCGTCCATTCACAGTCAGTGGTTCCAACTATGTAAGTTAGCATCTGTGATTTCGGGTAAGACACCCCTGAACGATGCCATGTTACACAACAGCAAGTCAACTATTTTGCCGACATTTTTGAGTTGAAATCAATAGTATTACTTCCCTGTTAAATAACAATCGTTTTAAATATTTGATATAGCATTTGGGTTTCAAAATTGTATCTCAAACTATCATTAAGCCTTTACCGGCGGCTATGTTTTTTTCCGTTCCGCTCATAGTTACATCAGGGGTGCATCTCTAAGCATAGGCTGCAGTCTTCGAAGGCTGCATTTTTAGGGATCGTCACTTATTACCATTCGCCAGACTAACATTTAGAGTTAGGAATAAGAAGAAATTTATGGTTAGATTTAGGGCTATGTGTTAGAGTTAAGGTTTGGGTTCGGGAAACCAGTGACGACTCTCTTAAACCAAGGCTGTTTAGCGGAGAAGAAATGACACCATGTCAGTTAGGCGGATGGATTTAAGTAACGACCCTTAAAAATGCAGCCTATGAAGGATGTAGCCTATGCTTTGAGACGCACCCCAGGGCTCTCCCACCGAAGGTTCAGAAGTCTGCAGTGGCCAGAATTCCATTTCCTGAGAAAAGTGATCGTGAGCACCATGGGTAGAAGTTCCACGAGCGCGAGCCGTTGTCATGGACACCTCGGATACCAGCGCGTTCATGAGCCCAACACTACGCATGTGTGAGCAAAAAGTCACACAGCGCATGCCTGCGTGGGTCCGGAAATTGGCCCCCATGTCGGCGTACTGCGCCATTGAGCAATTTCCATTGAAATGAATGGGCGGTCATTTTCCGATTGTATATCCAGTGAAATATAAAACATCCTTGATTCTGAGCCATCGAAAGGTGGACTTGTGCTTTGAATTGTCTTGCTGCATTGCCTAATTTTTAAGGTGGCCAAGATGGGTCGACGCTGTGCAAGTTCAAGAAACACCAGCGCAGTAAGGCAAAGCACAAACACAGGAAACCACGACACAAATGCATTTACAGAAAACTTAAATGCAAAAAGCCACAACAAAATGAAAGTGACTTGACAACAGAATCGACTAAACAGTTGTTGCGCTGTGAAATGCACCCCCGCCATCAAATGCCCTCTCGGGGCGTCGCACACGACTAACTGTTTAAAAAGCGAAGTGGCTAGGCTCGATTTGATGTCAATATTACTACCTTTCAGCATCAACTATACTCATCAGCTATTAAGACGATCAACCACAGAATGTGGAGTGCTTGAATGTGACAGAAAAAAAAAAAATTCATAACACTCCTATTTTGGAAAAAGAATCTAGTTAACCGGACATAATATTCAAATTGCTTCAAGTATGGGTCTTTTTCCCAGATTCCGTCCCTAGTCGCCTATCGAAAGATTACGCTAACCCCATTATATGCAAACACTTTGGAACCTATGAGATGATAGGAAACGATAATGCAATTCAAGGGGTGGTCACACATACGTTTAATAACGTAGTTAAGCGTAGTGGAAGCCTCTGTAGCTTAACGTAGCCTATCAAGGCGCACCGTAGCAATCCATAGCTATCTGTAGAAATAATTTGGCTATTAACGCGAGAAAACCCGGCACGGAGGTTTATCTGTTGGGCATGTTCAAAAGATAGCCACAGTAGCGGGCATTTTTATTAACATAGCAGTAACTTAGTTTAATGTAGTTCCACGTACATTACCATAGTAACAACTGTAGCATACCGTAGCCAAATATAGCATACCCCGCTATCAACAAATTTAGTGTGAATCTATGGGCAACTAAGGGCTACTACGTTACACTATGGCTGTCAGTACATCTCACAACGTCTAACTACAGTGTACTAGGCTACCCTGTCTGCACCGGGCACAAAATGGAAAAATACGCCTGGATACACCCCGTTGGGGCAGTGCACCCCCATTTGCCGCGCCTGCGCCTGGTCTATAAATTTAGAGCCCATTAACATATGACCAGCACACTTCTGTCTTATTATCTATGCACCACACAATGGTGAGTCGCGTAGTACCGTGCATTCATAAAAGGGTTGAAGAAAGTTGTTTTAGAGGTAGGTCAGCAATTGTATTGATTGCATTTTGTTTACTGTAATGTGATTCAAAACACACCGCATTGCACTAATTTGTTAGATTCAATGCTTCTTTCAAAGCCCCTTCAAGTAGTTTTTATTCATATTGGTGGGTGGGTGTCTAGGCCATAGAAACTTGTATACCAGAAATCGGGCATTTGAGTAAATGTAGCCTGAAAGAAATACTTGCACACATATTATGGCAATCGCGGCTCTGGCTATTTCTTTTAGAATCATGTCGTCAGCTTTCCACTCTTAAAAGTTTAACAGTCGCCAGATTTCATCCCCAGCTGATCCACTTGTGGCGCAAGACACACATCATTTCCTTCTTGGCTCTCTATTAAAATCTGAGCCCACAGGACATAAAATACAATTCTAATGGGCACGTTTCATCTAATGGAGACATATTTCATCCAAGTTTCTATGTATGCGGCTCTGACACGAGAAACGATTGGGCATATGCTAATGAGTTATTTCTGAGCCCAGAACCAGAGTGGAGACAAAAAAAAATTTGCAGGCTGGGCTGCATTCTCAACTGAGAGATCACCCCGGATACCGCTTCGCTGAGTTTGAGTTGAAGGCATTCGGCAATCGAGACGTCCTTCGGCTGTTATTCTTTGGGATGGTTCAAATTGAGGCTGTCTGCACTTGGCGCATGCATATTGTCTAACTTCACTTTTGGTTTTTCCTGCGACATTGTACAACCCTGAATTTATTTAGGTTTGAGGTTTCAATAATGCCATAATTTTACATACAGTTGCCTTGAGTAAAGCAAAAACACTAATGCACTTGTGTTGATGCAAGTACAGCTTTATATTGAACATGAGTTTCTTGTATAATTAAATGTGGTGTTTTGAATTGGAGTGGTGTCTTTGAGTCTTTCTTCTGTGTCAATGGAACAAAATGCCCACAGTTATTTCTAAACACTACAGTAGGTGGTTTTGTCTTGGCCAGGTGGGCCTGGTTGCAGGGGTGAGACACCCTGAGATTCCAATCTGGCTAACACTATGCCCCTGTCCCAACTTTCTTGAAACATGTTGCTGTCATAAAATTCAAAATTAGCTAATATTTTTCAAAAAACAATAACATTTCTCAGTTTCACCAATTGTCTTTGCGCTATTTTCAATTAAATATAGGGTTTAAGAATCTATCCATGGGTCTGTCAGGCAGATGTGCTACATGCCATCTGTCCGATTTCGACAAAACTTAGCCAGTTTGAAGGGTCTATCCCAAAACTTAAAAGGCTAAATTGGTTTCAGATCTGGGTGTTTCATGGGGGGAGATAGACCACCCACCTGGTTTTTCCTGGAATTTTACCAAGAAAAGTGCCTCAATATCAGGCAAAAGTAAGAGCCTCTCAGAACAACTGTATTAAACCTACCCTTATGAGGGCTTGTATATATATTGGTACATCTTAAAGGTGACCTATTATGGGAGAGATGCTGACAAAACTGCACCTCAAATGATCTGCGGTTCTTCTTTTGTATTTCTGGAAGTGTAGATGCTACTAAGGCATGGTATGATCCGCGGTTGTTTGTGCCTGCTAGAATAGTTTCCGGTGTGGCCAGGTCCAGCGCAGTGATTGACTCTGGCTAGGTCTGTATTAATTGGACGACACAACCTGACGTCAGGTTTTGCCCAGATCTCATGAAGATCTCGGGACGAGCTGTTCAGAGAGGAAATCACGTTCACGAAATCACGTTCTTGGATTACGGCAAAACCCCTGTATCTTAAGCTTAGAAACTTTACAGAGGTTGAGTATGGACATCCAACATTATAACATTACTTATATGTGTTAAAAGAAGGATCAGCATAATAGGTCCCCTTTAAGTGAGTGCAAGGAAGAATTGTCAGTCAATTTGACTGACAGCTTGTTAATCAGTGGGCATGAATATACAATCATGTTTTAGACCATTCAAATATATGCCGACTTTGAAGCCAAATATCTCCCCTTGCCAGAAAGGTATAACAATAATTTCAATGTCCCGTTTTCATCGACCCTTTTGTCTCTAACAATCATGAAAAATATTTTTGGGAAGTGCCATTTTTTCGCTGCGGTTGCTGTTTGAGGACTGCACTAAGGGCAAAGTTATTCCAGTCACGCGCAATACAATTCGGAGTAGTAGCAGTCATTAAACCAATAAAAGTCAAACATTTTCTAGATGGTCAAGCAAGATTATAAAGTAAGAATGGCAACAAATTCTAAATCTTTGGAAAGTTAATGAAAACTGGATAATTTCATGGTCATTATTGACCGTGGTCCCCAAAATATCGATAGCAAATTGCTGTGTCTCTGACTTGGCGCTTGTTAATGTAGAACATTTCCTTAAAAATCAGCTTTTGGCTTTCGAAGAGACAAAACACAACTTCTTCATTCAAGCTTTTATTATCATAAATTTAGAAAAAATAAAATAATAGATTTATGGACACATGCTGAATGTTTTTTCACAAACTTGTAGACACAAGAATATTACATTGTGACAATGTTATTGTGTATACGCTCTAAGAACAGTAACAAACGAGAATCGCTGCTTTCTAGCAAAAAGAATAAGGCTCTGAACTCATCGTAAAGTCCTTGCTATGATTCCAGAAAAAAAACCAGCTGACCAGTGATTTCATAATTACACAAGTCACTTACCATGTGGCGTGACCTTTGAGTTCCAATAACATATTCATTCCTATCCGCTGCTCTAGGATTTCTCAAAGTCCTACAAATCACTAGAGGTTTATCTGCCAGCTTTTGGGCCTGTAAATACGTACACATCGTCTCTAAATGTGTATGTTGCACCAATAATCTTGAGCAACTCATTGAAAAGCGTCCATATTGTGAATTGCGTGACCAGCAATGTTTTGAGCCAGCAATCTTTTGATCAGCGTGTTTTCAATTTTACTAGCAATGAATTTAGAATTTATTTCAATTTTCAATGTTTTGTGTTCTCTTTCCTTCTTTCTTTTCTCTCCTTCTTTCTTCTGTTTTTTTTTAACTTACCGGCCCTATGGGCCGATAAGCTATTGTCATGGTGTGGTGTCCGTCGTCTGTCATCCGGAACATTTTTTATCTTTTTTTTGGCCTGATGAATTTTTGTGTAAATTTGACATAACATATTACTAGACCATATCTCCAGACGGTTTTTTTTTTTCCCCCGGATTTTTGATTGAATCGTTTTTGTCTGTTTTATGGGCCCTTGAAATTTTAGCCCCAGAGTTAAAGATAGGACTGAGAAATCTAAAAAAAAATATTTCTCAAAAACTATGTGATAATTTTTTTTCTAAGTCAGGCAATCAACTTTCCTTGGTACCTCCAATATACACTGCGAGCGCCATTTTGATTGAATCTATGGAAGTGGGTCTAGTGGGGGCGCTGTACTTTAACCCAATCCTATAGGGAATATGCAAGATGGCCTGTGGAGGCCAAATGGTTGCAGATAGAGATTAATTTTGTATTATAGATATATAGGAAGTCCTATATGACTTGTATTTTGGCTATGTTAAAGTTGACCTCAAATAACCTTGAAAGGTCAAACTTGAGGTTAAGCAAAATGTTACAATTTTCAAAGGCTTCTAGGCTTGAAAATATTGAAGATTGCGTACAAATGCGTTTTGAAGACTTATAGGAAGTCATATATGAACTTTCATTTGGTGGCCTTGTATTTGACCTTCGGTGACCTTCGAAGGTCAAACTTCACTCAGTGAATTTTCAATGACTTCTTTCACCAAAACAATTACAGATTAGAGTGTAGGTTTGTATTGGAGACGTATTGGAGAAGTCATAAATGAACTTTAATTTGGTAACCTTCATATTGACCTTAGAAGGTCAAACTTGACCTAGTGAAAGTTCAATGACTTCTATCAAGGTCATTAAAGCTAACAATTATTAGGCAATTAAGAATTCAAAGACAAAGCAAACGATGAGTCAAACCTGTTAAATGTCACTTGATTGGTTTCAGGAAAGAACCTGAGCACCTGCATTCAGAACCCTAATCACCAGATTACTGACTTATTGCAGTCTTGCATTTGATCACATGAAATATACTGCCACCTTTGATTGTCGTGGCTTTACGTGAATACATCAAAATAAAAAATATGAATGTTGGGCTTTGAAATTTCATGGAATGCGAGCCATTTCTGTCATAATGTGGTTTAAGGGGGTAAAATGTCCCTCGTATCGACAAGCAACTGCTAATTAAAAATGAACAGCTTGTTAAAACTCTGGGATCGTAATTGTGGTTGGAGCAAAAACCGACATATTTAGTGGGTCCCCAGGACCGACTTTGGGGAACCACTGCACTAATGCATCCCCATACCATCAGAGATGCTGGCTTTTGAACTGAACGCTGATAACAGGAGGGGTGGTCTTTTCTCCTCTTTAGCCCGGAGGACAGGACGCCATGATTTCCAATAAGAATGTCAAATTTGGACTCGCCTGACGACAGGACACTTTGCCACTTTTGCTACAGTCCATTTTAAATGAGGCTTGGCCCACAGAACACGGCGGCATTTCTGGATCATGCTCAACAATGGATTCCTTTTTGCATGATACAGTTTTAGGTGGCATTTATGGATGGCACGGCGGACTGTGTTTACAGACATTGGTTTCTTGAAGTATTCCTGGGCCCATTTAGTAATGTCAATGACAGAATCATGCCGGTGAGTGATTGCGTACAAATGCGTTTTGAAGACTTATAGGAAGTCATATATGAACTTTCATTTGGTGGCCTTGTATTTGACCTTTCGGTGACCTTTCAAGGTCAAACTTCACTTAGTGAATTTTCATTGACTTCTTTCACCAAAACAATTACAGATTAGAGTGTAGGTTTGTATTGGAGACGTATTGGAGAAGTCATAAATGAACTTTAATTTGGTAACCTTCATATTGACCTCAGAAGGTCAAACTTGACCTAGTGAAAGTTCAATGACTTCTATCACTAAAAAGGTCACAAATAGAGCCTAAGTTTGTATCACATACTTAAAGGAAGCCACACATGAACTTTCATTTGGTGCCATTCAACTTAACTGTTGGTGACCTTTGAAGGTCAAACTTGACATAATACAGTTGTAAAATGACTTGTGTTGCCAAAACGGTCATAGATGGAGCCTAGATTTGCCTTAGAGACATATAGGAAGTCACATATGAACTTTCATTTGGTGAAATTCAACTTGACTGTTGATGACCTTTGAAGGTCAGACTTGACATAATACAATTACAATGACTTGTCTTGCCAAAATGTAAGTCATATTTGAACTTTCATTTGGTGACCTCGGTATTGACCTTTGATGCGACAAATGCGACCTAGTGAAAATTCAGTGAGTTCTATTGCTAAAAGAGCAATACACACAGAGTCACGGATGGAGCCTAGGTTTGTGTTACAGACTTCTTGGAAGTCACATGTGAACCTACATTTGGTGACATTCAACTTGATCGTTAGTGACCTTTGAAAGTCAAACTCGACAGTGAAATTACAATGACTTGTATCACCAAAATGGTCACAGACGGAGCCAAGGTTTGTATAGAGACATACAGAAAGCCGTAGGCTATACGAAGTCCGTTTGCTGACCTCAACTTGACCATCTGTGACCTTCAAAGTTCGCAATTGACATATTGAATTTTCAGTGACTTGTATCACCAAAACTGCGTCAGAGCTTAGGATATGTATTACAGCAGGTCTTATAAATGTTTGTGAACTTTTATTTAGTGACCTTGACATTGACCTTAAATGATTCAAAGGTCAAGCTTCACATGAAACTTTCATAACTTGTATCATCGTCGCTTGCCGGTAAGCTACACGATCCTTGGTCCTATTTTTTCTCCTTCTTTATTTTTTCTTTTCTCTACTTCTGATTGATTTGAAAAATTAATTGCGGTAAAGAGTTGCAAAGTTTCTGTGTCGGATGTATGACGAACTTCAGGGATCTTGAATGATAGTTATGGAGGAGTTTTGACTTCTGTAAGATAAATTTAATGGTGCACTTTCAAATTCATGTATAGACCATTTTTATAAAAAAGAAAAACTAGAAGAAAAAGAAATGCTTTTCTTTTTCCCATATTATTCATAATTTCAACTTTGATCCCAATGCAAATATTTTTTTCAAATTAATCAAAAGTAAAGAAAAGGAAAAAGACAGAAGGAGAAAAAAACAGAAGAAGGAGAGAAAAGAACACAAAAATTCATCAGGCCAAAAAAAGATAAAAAATGTTCCGGAAGACAGACGACGGACGACGGACACCACACCATGACAATAGCTTATCGGCCCATAGGGCCGGTAAGCTAAAAAAATCAGAAGAAAGAAGGAGAGAAAAGAAAGAAGGAAAGAGAAGACAAAACATCAAAATAAATTCTAAATTCATTGCTAGTAACATTGAAAACACGCTGATCAAAAGATTGTTGGCTCAAAACATTGCCGGTCACGCAATTCACAAATGGACGCTATTCAATGAGTTGCTCAAGATTATTAGTGCAACATACACATTTAGAGAAGATGTGTACATATTTACAGGCCCAAAAGCTGGCAGATAAATGTCTAGTGATTTGTAGGACTTTGAGAAATCCTAGCGCAGCGGATAGGAATGAATATGTTATTGGAACTCGAAGGTCACGCCACATGGTAAGTGACTCGTGTAATTATGAAATCACTGGTCAGCTGGTTTTTTTCTGGAATCATAGCAAGGACTTCACGATGAGTTCAGAGCCTTATTCTCTTTGCTAGAAAGCAGCGATTCTCGTTAGTTACTGTTCTTAGAGTGTATACACAATAACAATGGGCCTCATGCAAGAAGCGATATAACAACACATTTTCTCTTATTTTTGTTCGTATGCCCGATTTTTTCTTATTTTGTTCTTACCCATTGATTTCTGGGATGCACCAATGTTTTCTTATTTTTGCGCTTCTCTTAGGTAAGAGAAAATTTTACGAGTGGTCGAGAGCACTCTTACCGAGATAAGAGAAAATAGAAAACTGTTATCTCTGTCCACAAATTGCTTGACCAGTGCACGGCAACACAAGTTTTAAAACCTAAACATTAAAAATGCATCATGTAATCACAGTTTGATTGTTTTATGTTTTTGAGAAATTATAATGATTCTATTATTTAATTCTTTGGCTGAAGAGTTTGGCCAGTTGATCCTAATTAGGACGAAGCTATAAAAACCCTTGGATACTTGCGTGTATTCTGCTTCTGAATGGCTTACCTATTGCAGTTGGACACTTTGGCCATCCAGGCCTTGCGCAGACAGCGGGTCTTTAGAGATTGCGCAGATCTGTTTGCTGAGACAGATGAATGGCTGCTTGAACCAAATGAGAAAGCAACCGTGCTTGAGCACGGAGGATTACTGTTGTGCGTTACGGCTCTCCTGTTCAAACAAATGCACTGGCGAAATCCATTCATACGAAGAAATTCAATGCTTGCTCGAAATGTAGGCGGACGAAAAACATACAATCACAACGGGATACTACATGCAAAAAATTTGGAGATTTATGAAATAATTAAGTAAGTAGTTACATTCGCTTGGTTTTCACAGAATAATACATCAGCGCCATGACAAACTAAAGGAAATGCGGCACCGATATTTCAAAGTGCAGGACGCCAGCGAAAGTCTGGCAGCTCAAATTATGAGACACGCAGCATATGCATTCGCAATATTAATATTCTAAACCCCTTCTCAATAATAAAACCCCCAAAATATATTGGCACCTCCTTTTCAAAATCGTTCCCTATTTAAAACCACCAAGGTGCATAATGCAACGCGCTGAATCGGAATTTTGAGATCTATGCGAGCAGGTATGTTACGATATTACCAGTCTGAAAGCTGACCAGCAGGGGGGAGAGGGGAGGGGGGACAATCGTACTGTGGCACTGTACGGAACAATCGCACCAAGTGTGAAAGTGCCCTTGAGCAGCCACGAGCAGTCTGCTCTTTGCACACGGCACGTCACCTACCCTTATATGGTGTTTAGAGGGTGTCATATTATGCTAATTTGAGACAACCGGGCACGCGCTTCCAATTTACGATCAAGTGGGATTCAACATTCTGCACGTCTGGGTAAGAGCAGATTTGGACAGTAAGAGAGTTTGGTGCATACGGAGTATATTTCTCTTATTTTTTCTCTCGGCAAAAAAATAAGGGAAAATATAAGAGAAATTTAAGAGAATGTTGCTGCATGAGGCCCATTGTCACAATGTAATATTCTTGTCTACAAGTTTGTAAACAAACATTCAGCGTGTCCATAAATCTATGATTTTATTTTTTCTAAAGTAACGACTATAAAAGCTTGAATGAAGAAGTTGTAAGTGTTTTGTCTCTTAGAAAGCCAAAAGCTGATTTTTTTTGGAAATTTTCTACAACCCCAATTCTGAAATAGTTGGGACAAAGTGTAAATTGTGAATAAAATCAAAACGCAATGACTTTAAAATCACACCAGTCAGTATTTGATTCACAGTAGAACAGGGATAATATAACAAATGTTGAAACTGAGAAATTTTACAATTTTATCCACAAAATGAGCCAATTTCAAATTTGATGGCTGCCACAGGTCTCAAAAAAGTTGGGACAGGGGCCTGTTTACCATGGTGTAGCATCCCCTCTCCTTTTTAACACAGAGTGGAGGCGTCTGGGCATTGAGGAGACAAGTTTCTTTAGTTTAGCTATTGGAATTTGATCCCACTTTTGTTTAATACAGGCTTCCAGCTGCTGGAGAGTTTTGGGTCTCCTTTGACGGACTTTTCATTTAATTATGCGCCAAATGTTCTCAATCAGTGAAAGATCAGGACTGCAGGCAGGCCAGTTCAGCACACACTCTTCTGCTGCCATGCTGTTCAGTATGTGGTTTTGCATTGTCCTGCTGACCACAAGGCCTTCCCTGGAATAGATTTCATCTGGAGGGAGCATATGTTACTCTGAAACCTTCATATACCTTTCAGCATTCATGGTGCTTTTTAAAACATGCAAGTGTCCCATATGCACTAATGCAGTGGTTCCCAAACTCGGTCCTGGGGACCCACTGTGTAATTTTTGTGTCAACCACAGCTCCAATCTTAGAATGCTAATGAGTCGTATTGCTCTTGATTGCACTATTCTTGTTCACGCTGATTATTTATCCTTTTAAACCACATGTCAAAAATGGCCATGATGAAAATCATTTCATAGTGTGCTAAATTGTTACTTCTCTAACATAAAAAAAATGGAAATTTGCAACTGATGACATGAATCTATAAATGGGCTTCTAGTAGATAAAATTGTGGGACCCAAGGTCATTAAAGCTAACAATTATTAGGCAATTAAGAATTCAAAGACAAAGCAAACGATGAGTCAAACCTGTTAAATGTCACTTGATTGGTTTCAGGAAAGAACCTGAGCACCTGCATTCAGAACCCTAATCACCAGATTACTGACTGATTGCAGTCTTGCATTTGATCACATGAAACATACTGCCACCTTTGATTGTCATACATCAAATAAAAATATGAATGTTGGGCTTTTTTTCAAATGCGTAGCCATTTCTGTCATAATGTGGTTTAAGGGGGTAAAATCCCCTCGTATTCTGACAAGCAACTGCTAATTAAAAATGAACAGCTTGTTAAAACTCTGGGATCGTAATTGTGGTTGGAGCAAAAACCGACATACGCAGTGGGTCCCCAGGACCGACTTTGGGAACCACTGCACTAATGCATCCCCATACCATCAGAGATGCTGGCTTTTGAACTGAACGCTGATAACAGGAGGGGTGGTCTTTCTCCTCTTTAGCCCGGAGGACAGGACGCCCATGATTTCCAATAAGAATGTCAAATTTGGACTCGTCTGACGACAGGACACTTTGCCACTTTGCTACAGTCCATTTTAAATGAGGCTTGGCCCACAGAACACGGCGGCATTTCTGGATCATGCTCAACAATGGATTCCTTTTTGCATGATACAGTTTTAGGTGGCATTTATGGATGGCACGGCGGACTGTGTTTACAGACATTGGTTTCTTGAAGTATTCCTGGGCCCATTTAGTAATGTCAATGACAGAATCATGCCGGTGAGTGATTGCGTACAAATGCGTTTTGAAGACTTATAGGAAGTCATATATGAACTTTCATTTGGTGGCCTTGTATTTGACCTTCGGTGACCTTCGAAGGTCAAACTTCACTTAGTGAATTTTCATTGACTTCTTTCACCAAAACAATTACAGATTAGAGTGTAGGTTTGTATTGGAGACGTATTGGAGAAGTCATAAATGAACTTTAATTTGGTAACCTTCATATTGACCTTAGAAGGTCAAACTTGACCTAGTGAAAGTTCAATGACTTCTATCACTGAAAAGGTCACAAATAGAGCCTAAGTTTGTATCACATACTTAAAGGAAGCCACACATGAACTTTCATTTGGTGCCATTCAACTTAACTGTTGGTGACCTTTGAAGGTCAAACTTGACATAATACAGTTGTAAAATGACTTGTGTTGCCAAAACGGTCATAGATGGAGCCTAGATTTGCCTTAGAGACATATAGGAAGTCACATATGAACTTTCATTTGGTGAAATTCAACTTGACTGTTGATGACCTTTGAAGGTCAGACTTGACATAATACAATTACAATGACTTGTCTTGCCAAAACGGAAGTCATATTTGAACTTTCCTTTGGTGACCTCGGTATTGACCTTTGATGTGACAAATGCGACCTAGTGAAAATTCAGTGAGTTCTATTGCTAAAAGAGCAATACACACAGAGTCACGGATGGAGCCTAGGTTTGTGTTACGGACTTCTAGGAAGTCACATGTGAACCTACATTTGGTGACATTCAACTTGATCGTCAGTGACCTTTGAAAGTCAAACTCGACAGTGAAATTACAATGACTTGTATCACCAAAATGGTCACAGACGGAGCCAAGGTTTGTATAGAGACATATAGAAAGCCGTTTAGTAATGTCAATGACAGAATCATGCCGGTGAGTGATGCAGTGGCGTCTTAGGGCCCGAAGATCACGGGCATCCAGTAAAGGTCTTTGGCCTTGTCCCATACGCACAGAGATTGTTCCAGTTTCTCTGAATCTTTTGATGATGTTATGTACTGTTGATGATGAGACCTTCATTACCTTTGCAATTTGACGTTGAGGAACATTGTTTTTAAAGTATTCCACAATTTTTTTACTCAAGCCTTCACAGGTTGGAGAGCCTCTGGCCATCTTTACTTCTGAGAGACTCAGCCTCTCTAAGACATCCCTTTTATAGCCAATCATGTTACACACCTGATGCCAGTTAACTTAATTACTTGCTAAATGTTCTTTCAGCTGATTGTCTTATATATTTTTTGCTTTTCAGCCCTTTTTTTTTTTTACCTGTGTCCCAACTTTTTTGAGACCTGTTGCAGCCAGAGAACTTGAAATAAGCTCATTTTGTGGATAAAAATGTAAAATGCCTCAGTTACAACATTTGAAATGTTATCTATGTTCTATTGTTAATAACATATTGGCTTATGTGATCTGAAAGTCATTGCATTTCGATTTTATTCACAATTTACACTTCGTCCCAACTATTTTGGAATTGGGTTGTACATTAACAAGCGCCAAGTCTGAAACACGGCAATTTGCTATCGATGTTTTGGGGACCACGGTCAATAATGGCCGTGAAATTATCCATTTTTCACTAACTTTCCAAAGATTTAGAATCCGTTGAATGTTTGACTTTTATTGGTTTAACGACTGCTACTACTCCAAATTGTATTGCGCGTGACTGGAATAACTTTGCACTTAGTGCAGTTTTCAAACAGCAACAACGGCGAAAAAATGGCACTTTTCAAAATTATTTTTCATGATTGTTAGAGAAAAAAGGGTCGATGAAAACGGGACATTGAAATTATTGCAAGGGGAGATATTTGGCTTCAAAGTCGGCATATATTTGAATGGCCGAAAACATGATTGTATATTCATGTCCACTGATTGACCTTCTTCCTCGCACTCACTTAAGATGTACCAATACATATACAAGCCCTTATAAGCGTAGGTTTAATACAGTTGTTCTGAGAGTCTCCAACTTTTGCCTGATATTGAGGCACTTCTCTTGGTAAAATTCCAGGAAAAACCAGGGGGGTGCTCTATCTCCCCCCCTACCCCGAAACACCCAAATCTGAAACCAATTTGGCCTTTTAAGTTTTGGGATAGACCCTTCAAATTAGTAAAGTTTCATTGAAATCGGAGAGATGGCATGCAGCACGTCTGCCTGACAGACTCCTGGATAGATTCTTAAATGCTTTGCACATCATTTTATGTTTTTTTTCTGTGTTTATTTACATTTTACGCAGCGTACCAACTTTTCTGGAAATGGGGTTGTATTTGGAAAGGGCCGCGCCGCTGGTCAACCAGATCTGCTTGAGGGACTCAGCCCCCTACTTAGGACCAATAGCCTCCTACTCTCAAAGTTATTGAGAAGCGCTGGCCAATAACTCAAACACACAGCGACATACATGCATCTTATGGCGCTTTTCCACTACGTGGTACCGGCTCTGCTCTACTCTACTAGCCTTGGTACCGGGTAGTTTCTTGGGGTTGCTTTTCCATTAGAGAGTAGTACCGCCTCCGTGGTACCTGCTCGTCATTGCGACGCAGCATGTTACTGCCGCGACGGCATCCTCAGTTACATCAAGTTCACTTTTATTCCGTCGATTTTGTGAAATATTTATGCGTTTAAAACCTCATCACCACGTTATGGCACTAAAGTCCAAGAGTGTTTAACTGTAATTTCTGTTTGACATTGTCCTGATGCATAGGATAGCAGCTGGTGTTGTGTCCGATTGGGTTGCACAAAAACGCAAAGCAATGATATCCGTAAAAGGCATTGAGTATTCATAGAAAAAGGCAATATATTCTCAAGGCATTTGTGTACCAGCAGTATGTATTACAACCCCTGGCAAAAATTATGGAATCACCACACTCCGAGGATGTTAATTTACCTTTTTTCCTTCATAACAAAGAAGCAAATAACACATACGACAAAACAATTATTGTTTATTAGCTTGACATTCAGGCTTCATGAAACATTTCACTTTGAAATTGAAGGCAAAACGTAGCAAATGCGCAAATCGCAGGAGATGGCAGAGTATTAGAATTTATCGCTTTACGATGCATCATCTCATCTGATACCTTTCCTAAGAACAAAATGCTTCATCAGTACCCGTAAAATTATTTTCCGCGCAATTTTCTTAAAATAGGGGCAGCATAATAACTTTCTCAAGGGGAATTAGGGGAATAGAATTGGACATAATACCGTCCCTTCTAATTTCGCTACGAACAGGGTCACAGACAAAGAAACGCATTCCATAAATGCAGCAGCTTCGGTGAACAAACGCAACCTTGTTTTAAAGGTAAGGCAACACACATTATATTTATCAAGCTGCCAAAAACAACACACATTTCAAAAACACAATTTGAAGACCTGTTTCAATGATGGCAAGTGAAGCTAGTTTCCTAGTGATAATGCAGAGGCGAGTTGTCTTTCGCAGAGACAATTCTCTCTGACCAATCAGTGGGCTGCTGTGTTGTCACTTCACACTTTAGTACCTGTTAGCCGAGCGGGTACTTTTTTTGGAACCGCAAGAGAGCAGGGGCCAGAAAATCATCAGGGCTGTACGTTAACTTTTTCTGCTCACAGCACTGGTGCTACAGAGGTTCATAGTCTTGTAGCACAAGACAAAAACTTGTAGCACACTAAAAGCATCTGTTACATCTCTAAAACCATACACAAGTAGTACAGTTTATCATTTAAAGACATATAAAATATTAATAATCTCTTTGTAAATTGAAGTACTTTCAAGGTCTCGGAATTCTTTAAATTCATACAATTTAAAGTAATTTCCAGAACTTGTCAAGCAGTCTTGACACAAACAACGTACACTTCAAATATAATGCAGGCACATAACTCACAGAAATATTAAGAACCTCTTGTAAGAGACGTCATCTGTCTTCAAAATTTTGCTTCCTAAAACATATGGATTATCACTCCTAATTTTTTCTGGAGTCTCCGTGCACCATTTACAGAACAACGACTGATCTCTCTCATTGAAAAGGAGGCAAGGAATTTTTTTTTCCATTCCGGGTTGTACTTGTGTACTTTCCCTTTTGCGTTTGCATTTACGTTACTTGCGTCTTCGTCATCGTCAGTTTGTGTGTGTAACTTTGTGTCGGATTCATCCTCGCGTCATCCGTTTGGAACCGGTTTTATTCAAAACTGTAATGTATTTTTAGTCGAGCACCCTGTAGGGGTTTGCGAGACTATTGTAATCACCTTGTCAGTCTGTCTGTTTGTCTGTGTGTGTATGTGTGTTTCCGGGCAGATATCTCCCGAACCACTTGACCGATTTCAGTCATCTTTCACATGTAAACACCTAGGGCTGACCTCACGGTATGACATAAATTTCGGGCTGTTGGGCGAGACTATGAATTCTCTGAATGCTTGTTTCATGTTCTGTTATCGCTTTCATCAGCCTGAGCCAGCCCAGCTGAACGCATTTTTAAAATGGCAGTGTTTCCTCAAGGTTTTTTTTTTCAGCAGCGGAGGCAAAGGTTTTTTTTTTTTTTTTTTGTACCCTGGATGGTGTGCCTGTGTGAATATCAATCAGCAATTTAAAAAGTTTAAAAAAGACACCTGACTGCAAATCAAGCTTTAGAACATATATATGAATACCACTTATTTCATATATATTTGTACAAATACTTACTTATTTGTGTATTGTAACATTTTTTATGCATTGTATAATATATATTTGTACATATATTATAACATATTTACTTTTACATATGCTATAAAATATTTATTTTTACATTTTTTAAAATATATCTGTACATGTATTTAATTATTTATCCTGGTTTCTGAAATAAGGATATGGTGTTTACACGCACAAACGCAAAAACGGGATTCTCCAAAAACCTGACCATATCCGGGATACTGAAGTCCATGAAACTACACGCACTCATAGAGAATACATTGCCAATGCTCATTTACTGTAACGTCAGCGGCATTGAGACTCTTCTTAGAGAGGAATTGTCATATGAAAGTTAAAGCTCGCAACATACGTAAAATTTACTCAGCTGGTTTCATAACTTTCTTGTGGTATTTCCAAGACTATAAGATTCTGTTTATCGCATAACAGAATAGTATAATTTAATAGAATACAGATGTGACTTCCATCAGCGCCTTAATGGAAACGTTAGTTAATTCGCAGTCATCCTAGCATTGCGCTAACTCCATTACTCTAACACTTCGTATTCAGTTTAGCTACATATTAACAGCGTGAAGAAACACAGAGCGATTTTTCTTATCTAGTACTACAGCTATATGATTAAGTTCAATCTATTTTAAAGTTATCTATCCATAATAACGTATACCTTTTTTCTTGTTCTTCAGCTCCAGTAAAGTTAAAGTAAGGTGGTCTAACCTCATTTGAAAATTCTATAAAATGATAAGAAAGTGCTGGCGCTGTTGTGGTTGCCATGACGTCAGGAGTGTTTGACATTCTTGCAGCATTCCATTCGCTCGCGCTCGTAGACTGACCGGGAGATCATTCGTTGACTGCAACTCGGAGTAAAAAAAAAAAAAAGAGAGAGAGAGAAATCCCATTCTGAAGTAGCGGCGGGTGGAAACTGAATGGCGCTGAAAGCGGAGGCATTGTTGGAAATGGTGTTGGATAGGCAGGTGGGATCGTGTCTCTTAATCATATGACAGACTACAACAACCAAGTACATTAGCGAGGTGGCATTGTTTCATGTCTCGCTCTCTCACACACGCACAAAGCCTCTGTCTCTCATCGCACCGGTGCTACAACAGTTCGTTCATTCATCGCACGGACCAATTTTCATGTCACACTGTACAGCCCTCGTACCAGGTACTTTTTCCTCATGGAAAAGCAAAAAAGGCGAGTAGAGTAGAGCTGGTACCGCATAGTGGAAAAGCGCCATTAAAGACCAAATGCAATAGAGTGACCCACAACCACACTACTGTAGCCAAAGCCAAAAAGAAAAAAAAAGACCCCAATGGTAATCAGCATAATAATATTCCCTTTACATCTTGATTAGCCTTAAGGAAACTTGGTAGGGACAAATTGGACTGCAATAGCAGGACATAGCCTGACAAAATGTCCCGTCAGATCACTTGAACTGGAGGAAAACGTTTCCGTAAAAATCACTGCATTCCAACTGTGGGCAAGGAACAGCTAGAGAAATAAAATGAGCAGAAAGACTATTTTGTTTGTGTTAAGGGAACCTCAAACCATAGAAGAGAGTGAGTGAGAAAGGAGTTATAGACAAATTGACAGATGTTTGCATTGCCAGTGAAACAGAGCAAGAAAAAGGGGCTATCTTTATGCGCAATGCCAACAAAGAAAAAACATACAAAAGAAAGAAAGTAGAGAGAAAACAGGAAATGATTCACTGCAATGGCTCAACCAAAAGCCTAATGCAGAACCTTGGGGTTAAAAATACTTGTACCAACAAGGAGAGCTTTAGTGCTACACCATACCACTGCTCATATTATTAGCATGGAAAAACAGAGCAAGTAACAGATGTCTTTGTGGTGCCGATCCTCCAACAGGCAATCTGAACTCAGCAAAAAGTTGTTTTAGACAAATCCACCCAAGCATGCTCTAATCATATAGAGCTGGTAATAAACACCAGGAGACTCCAGCCACTGAGGCTTAACTTCCTCAGCTGTGGCCAGTGTATGGAGAGGGAATAATATCAAAGCCATATACTACACCCTAATGGCAAGAGAAACATACAGTAATGAGAATTGTGGTTATAGCATTAGCCAGTTGTGTCTCCTCTGTCATTACACAACATGTTAGCATTGTGTGAAATATGAAATGAGGTTTTCTTTAGTGCGCCCACAAGGCTGCACAGAGAGATGCGAGGTATTAAATCCAGTAATCAGGCACCATAACACCGGGATTTAATGCACTATGTAATGTTCCAATAATTTCCCTATTTAATCTTGCTTTCGACCAACTACAAGTAGGGGAATAGAATAGTTTGTGAGGACTCACTCTTCATGTCCATATCTCTCAGTGCAGCACGCAAAGGAACGGAGAGAGAGAGAGAAAGGGAGGAAGAGTCAGAGAGAAATCAAGTAGAGAGGTAGAAAGAGGTAAAAAATTGAGAAGAATGTAAGAAAGAAGAGCAGAGAAAAGACCAAAACTTGCATTTTTAGAACTACTGCAAACCCAGTTCCACGATATATGAGGTGGGTCCTGAGCTGGAATTAGTCTGTAGTCCAAAAGGCTGTACAAGTATGTATTATATGAGCGTCTCGCTGACAGTACCAGTACACCTGTGCCATAATGTTCGCCGTATGTGTGTGCGAGTGCCATAAGAGGCTGAAATGGTCGGAACTACTTTCAAGTCGGACGTTTCCATGGCACCTCGGGCGGTAGAAACAAGTGTTATTTTCAAAATAATACGGATGATTAGTTTTCCCATTTAGAGTTCTTTCCAGATCGGTTGCTTTTTTGAAGGAGCTATAACGGATTATCAGTCAACATTTCTATCAGATATGGCCTCCGTTGTGTACGAGATGACTTGGATTCTTGCTGTTCAACTAGGACCATTGACTTCTCGACAATTTCGAAGATCCAAATATCATTTCAGCGGCAAGTGCTAATATAACTTCATTTTAAAGTGAGTACATGACGCAGTATGAGTGCGGTCGCGCTGATTGCGAGCAATGGAGAGTCAGTGGCTATGCATACGCCCATTGCCAAATGTGACAGATTATTAAATGTTGATATTATGGATTTTGTGTCCCACATCTATTTTGCATTGTTCTTGCTAGCTATGTAGACAATTCTTGTTGGACAGGTACTGCAAATCTAGCCATTTTTCATCATACATGCGAATGTAAAATGACTGTTGCTATTGCTGTAATCCTCAGTATTATATGTATTATATTGTTATATTATTAGTATTATATTATTATTATATATCCCTACGCGGCCCAACTCGTTCCGAAATTCCAATCCGCTACAAACACTCGCACCGTAACCTATATTTGTATACGACAGGGTTTTTAAAGGGCATGTAAACCCTATTTCATAATCTCATTTTACCTCCTGGATCAATTACATGGTCTTCCAGTGTAATGCTGGTGATAAATATTTCATTGATAAAGCACCACATCCTTGTTAAAGCACATTTAAATTCAAGCATTTTCCTCTCCTCTCCAGAAATGGCTGTTATGTCATTTATTGCTCCTTTACCATCAGAAAGTCATATCAAAATAACTGATGATTAAATAAAATATTCAAACTGTTTTTCTTAAAACCCAATTGCTTATTGATTTTTCGAAACCAAGTTTTAAGGATTATTATGATCTGGGAGCGCTTATCCGGGGCATGTATTCGGGTGATTAAAAAGTTTTGATTATGGCTATAACTTTATATCTTGACCGGAACAAAAACCTGGTTATCAAGAATGGATGTCCAGTGGTGGCCCAAGAAAATTTTTAGAGGGGTGGCCAGATGGGGCCAGTGAAAATCTTAGGGTGGCACACTAAATCGGTCCTCCGTTCCAGCCCGAGGTCATGTACTGCATGCCCCTCACTCTCCTATATCTTTCTTGTCTACCTACAGTCCAATCTAATAAACAATCACAAAAAAATAAAGACATATGATGTTTCCTAGGCTATGTCCTGGACTCCTTTTCATAAAAATGACAATATGCATCCAACACATTTGCCTCAAGTTTCAGAAAAACACACAAACGTTTCTAATAGTTTTCAATACAGCTTTTTTTTTTAGCAACAAAAATAATAATAATAATTCTACAAATTGAACGAGTAGTAAGTGTTCTCCATTGTAATTACATGTGTTATATTGGCCTATGAACGTTTCTATTCAGACTATTCTTAAGCTTCGTTCACACTAGGCCCTGAATCCGCTCAGGGGCGCGGACCAAATTCGGGAATAAATTCGTAACTAATGGCTCTAGTGTTAAAGTGCACAGCTGTTCACATTTACCGGGACGGATTCTGTACCGGACACAGAATCAGTTCAGATAGGTTGCGGACCCATTTTGTCAGGTCCGGTGAGAAAATCCGTGGACGGATTTCTACTTTTGACCAATCAGTGTCGATCAAAATACTAACCCAAACAAACATGGCGGAAAGCGTCAAACAACTTATCATTGAGGTGGAAAAAAAAACATTGTCTTTATGCAATTTACCCACTGTCGCCGTCTTCTCTTTCTGACATTTCGTGTTGCAATACATAAAAGCAGCAGTTCCTCCTCGCTACTGCTTGCGTCTGCCATGTTGTTGTTGTCGGTATCCAAGCTTTCTGACACTTGACGTCTTTGGAACGTTCCGATTGGTTATCCATCGTGACCTAGATACCGGATACCATCACGGAAAACAATAGTGTGAACACAGCGCATCCAATCAGTTATCTGTCCTGAATTTGGTCCGGGCCCTGAGCAGGTTCAGGGTCTAATGTGAACGTAGCCTTAGCCTGAACTACTGACAAAGGTAAATCAAAGGTTTAATATGATTACCATGAAAATTCCTCACTCACTGTAGACATACCATAACCACAGATTTGTCCAAATGATTTTACCCTGTAGCCATCCATTTCATTATCAAGGACACACAGAAAATTCACCTGTTGGTCCAGGGACAGGTTGAGCAGTGGCTGGCCTAAATCTAGCTGAGTCTTCACCAGTCCCTGTGGCTGAGGTTGCTGCCTGTTCCACACTTTCGCGCAAAGTTTCTGTCTCTAGTTATTCCTCCCTTGAAGGGATGTAGTCATATTCTGGCTCTGAGTCTCTTCTCCTTTCATGTTATCTTGCTGCCCTTGCCTCGGCTGCCTGTTCATTGATTGTGACGGCATAATCAACCTCACTATCGTTAGGACTCCACGTCTGCTGTTCCTTCCCTGTCGTCACAACAAGAGCTTATAGAACTACAATTGCCGCTGCTTCGCCAGTCATGGATTCGTTCCATTTTCAGTGTGATTACTGATAGGGTGTCATTGTATATAGGAAGGCAAGCTAGCTTTTTACCTAATTAAACCTATTCCACGTTATCTAGCAAGCTAGCTAGCTGTCGCTAAATGCGTTTCTTCATATAGTCCATCATCCACAAGCTAGCTAGCTACATTAACCTAATTAATAAGCCAAATGGCAACGAAAAACAGTGTCCCTAACTAGCCACATTCGGCTATATTCGGTGTCCAGTAACACTCCATTTATGTGTAATAAAAAAAAAACATAAGTGAGAAGTGAAGCTAAGAACAAAGGCTCTTTGCTGAGGTCCAGAAATACCTTAATTTATACAACGCGAAAGAAATGTTGCTCGTCGCATTGGTATCATTAGCTAATACAAAGGTCATAGATTAGCTCTGTAGCTGCTGAAATAACCATGGTTTAGCCTTGGAGCCAGTTGCCCAGCTGTGCTAGCATTGATAACCCGTGCGTATGCTAGCCACAGTAGGCAATTAATTCGGCATTCACCCAATTAAAAATTAAAAATATAGGGCGATAGATCAAAAATGTATGTGTATGTGAGGAAGGAAAATAAGGGTCCACCAGGTTTGCTAGTAAGCTTAAGTTATGCAATGTTAAGTTTGACTGACCATAACACCATTAATGTGACGTGACTAAGGTTCGTCAAAAATCTAAGCCGAGCACTGCTTGTGCTCCTAGGGGTGAGCAAACTGCCGCAACTTCCCAGCAGTGTGCAGTGTTTGCCTCCCAACCGCTCCACAGATATAGACAGCATTCGACCTGCCACCTTGAGCAACTTGGCAGGTTCTGTTCCTTTATTCGGACAGATATGACCCAGCATCTCGGCCATAGCGAACTATGTAGCATCGAGCAGAGTTAGCTTCTTAGTCTAGTTTGTAAGCAGTAGCTAGCTTGGCAGCTTTGAGCTCGGAGGGCGTTTTCAGCAACCAGGCTCCAATCGGCTGGCCTCAGCTCCAGCAATGGTCCACCTTTTTGCCCATTTTTGGATTAGCCGGGAGGTAGGCGGAGTCAGGCAAGTGCCAAGTTGGCAACCAAATGAGCTTCACAGTGGATATTTAGAAACCTATGAGTAATGTCACGGAGGCTACGTCCATGTTTTAAACAGTCAGTGCTCTGGGGGGGCCAGTGGGGTGGCCAGCAATTGGCCCCCCCTTGGGAGCGCCATTGTGGATGTCTTGAAATAAATCTGCATGATAATTTTGATGTGTTTTGCCAATTATATATTAACAAATTATGAAATTTATTGGCTAATGCGAATCCTATTGTGACCACACTACCTCTATGTTCTTGAAGGTTCATATTTATAGGGCTGCAGGCCAACATATTCTTCTGCCTCACTAAGATCAAAGTCTTCGCTTCCATGACTAAAATCTGATCTGACGTCACTCTAGTCATCCAAATAAGAATTCAAACTCTTGCTCTTAAAGCCACTGTTTGCCATACTTGATAGATTGGCACGTGTCCATGGGTGCTGGTGAGAAAAAAATTTTTGACTGGACACTTTTTGGATGAAGGGACAAACCACGTGCAAAGTGCGTGGCATGCACAGCAGGTGCGTCCACTCTAGAGGGTCCAGGGGATGTCCCCCAGGAAATTTTGAAAAATTGGTGCAATTTGGTGCATTCTCGGCCTGTTTCTCAATAAATCACAAGCTGAATTATGATGCACTATATAACCAAATAAACAAAGAACTGCATTACTTGGAATAAAATAAAATTTTATTTGGCAATCTACACACTACCCACTCTTTCAATACTTATATGTTCATACATATATTGGTCTTTCCAAATTTGAGTTACCTTTATTCTTTAACCTTTATGCCAGTGTGACACAACTATTATCTCCGTCCAGTCTAGTATTAATTAACTTTGCTAGCTCCAGGTAACATTTTGTTTTGAGTTGGTCTAAAACAACTGGTTCCCTTTAGAAAACACTACCTGCTCTTCTCCAGCTGCGACCACAACATTGCGACTCTACACAGCAAACAATTACTTTTAAACAGTAAGAGGTTTTAAACAGGGTAGATGTTTTTCATCTTAAAATCAAAAGTCTTCTTCACTGCACGGGTCCATGTCAGTTTTCTTTGTCATATCTTCCACTATCCTACTGGGAAACAAATGTCCTACCAACTGCCCCATTCTCCTTTTAAATTTACTCTCCTGACCCAGGTGTTTGTGATTAGTTAATTATAAGCCTAAACAGGTTACCAGTCACCACATGCAGCTAGTGCACTTCTTATTTTTGGCACCTCTGTATTTAGACAGCCTGTCCTGAGTCATTACACATTGGGAAAGCACTGCAAGAAAATATTGAAACGAGTGGGTGCCCAATATTTTACCATCCGTTATACACAAAAGAAGGTAGAACGATCAGTTCGTTCACTTGGTGCAGCGTTGTGAGTAGATTATGCACCGCTTGTATTATACTGTTCCTGCGGCTAAATGCTAGCAATTATTTGTGTATTTTGGCAGTATTTAACTGCGTTTGATAATCACCATTTAAAAGTTTTTATTTGTATTCACGTGTAGTATCATTAGGGCTGTAATGTTGTGGTTAATGTGTCCGCAGCCTCAAGAAAATAAGCTTGATAATTACGTTCAAGTGTTTTCTAAAGGGAACCAGTTGTTGCCAGGATGCTAACGTGGTTAATTAATACTAAACTGACACCACAAATTGTGTAGCTTGCAATGGCATTGAGGTAAGAGCAGATAATTAAAAGTGACTTTTTGCTTAAGGTGGATCGAATCCAGATTGGCGCAATCTTCTAGACATATCATATTTCCTGTAGAAGATAAGAGCTGCACCTTGAAAATTGCCGGTGATATGTCTGTGAATGTTCAAGGAATCTGCGGACTGTGGCCACCACAACTGCAGCTGTTCAAGCGAAAGCAGCAAGTGCACGCGCAAGGGAACCAGTTAATTTGGAAACCAGTTGGGACATTACACCGATTTCACAATGAAAAGAGAACATGGAAATGAATGATCAGAATGATCACTTGCATCTGATTTTTGCCCGATTTTCGCCTGTTTCCACTCCCTTTCTTGACATCCTTGACTGAAATTCATCATATTCACATTATTTTATATGTATAAAGACTTACCGTCTGTGAATATGATCAATATAGCAATAATTAAAACGTGCAAATATTCTTAGTCAATGAAACGAAACTGTTCCACAGAAAGACATGATTTAAATTAAAAAGAATATTCTCTGTCTCTCGGCCAATCAGAACACAGGACAGCAGTGAGCCCGGAGAGCAGAAAAACAAAATAGCGGTGCACATATGTTCAGTGAGGAGGAGAAGAACTGGCAAATTCTGGTGGATTTTCATCGTTTTTGGGGCGGATAGCGTATAGACACAACTTTTAATTAAATATAACCCGATCACATTACGAGACGGACAAGACGGTCGGTAAATGAAAAATTGATGGAAATCCGTCTGTAGACGGAGCTCTTGCACCCATGCGTGTCCGTGTGTTCCACCGCCGACGTAATAGGTAACTTGGTATGGCTCGGTATGTGATCGGCAGTTCCCATTTAAAGTTGTCTATAATAATGATTATACTTGATTGGGCAGAGCCGTCACATGGGCTGTGCGAAGTGTGCAACCGCACCATAGAGATGTATAATAGAACCAGAGAGAACGAGGAAGTACCTTTGCTTCAGCCAGTTAGCATGTTAGCTTCCTGCTTCTGCTTTTCCCACTGGAAGCAATTTTGTGGCCAAAGACGCGGCAGCTCCATAGACACCAATTGAAAAGTGTGTATTTTTTTTCTTGCCAAATAAAGCGAAAACAAAAGCAAATGTATTCGGTAATCCATTATTTTTCTCTTTGTCTGACGCAACTGTTCGATGTTTTCAAGAGGGCCTGTAAAATAAGAACTTATACTTGGAGCTTGATGACAGCTTGAGCACAAGTTTGGTTGTTCAGCTGTTGCTCTGACTGCAGCACTTCAACGAAAAGTGAAAAGTTTGTGCGCGTTCCGGATTAACAGCGTTGCTCGTCACTTCCCCTCGAAAACATTCGCCAATCTGCACAAACGACACACTTTCTTGGCAATTTGTGCCGTGTAATCAGATTGGCAATCTTATGAAATGGTGCCGCAAATAAGCACCCATGGAACGCCATTTTTATTGATGGCATCGGTCAATTCCGTACTTTCTGGCTGAAGTAGCTAGCCTAGCATCTCCTATTGAAAGTAATAGGGGTGGTACTTCCTCGCTCTCTCCAGTTCTATTATATTACCTCCATGGACTGCACAGGGCGTCGCGCCTTTAGGGGGTCTTGCGGCTGGTGTGTGATTTTTTTTTTTAAAATAAATTAATACATATTTTGCATCACTGCACTTGAATCATCATGCTAAAATGACAATTCTCTGTGTCAACTTTGTCTGCTTTTCAAAGTTAAAACTACAAAACCCAAAACCAGTGAAGTTGGTACGTTGTGTAAATCGTAAATAAAAACAGAATACAATGATTTGCAAATCCTTTTCAACCTATATTCAATTGAATACACTGCAAAGACAAGTTACTTAATGTTCGAACAGGTAAACTTTGTAATTTTTTGCAAATATCAGCTCATTTGGAATTTGATGCCTGCAACATGTTTCAAAAAAAGCTGGCACAAGTGGCAAAAAGACTGAGAGAGTTGAGGAATGCTCATCAAACACTTATTTGGAACATCCCACAGGTGAACGGGCTAATTGGGAACAGGTGGGTGCCATGATCGGGTATAAAAGCAGCTTCCCTGAAATGCTCAGTCATTCACAAACAAGGATGGGGCGAGGGTCACCACTTAGTCAACAAATGCGTGAGCTGATTGTCGAACAGTTTAAAAACAACATTCCTCAACGAGCTATTGCAAGAAATTTAGGGATTTCATCATCTACGGTCCGTAATATCGTCAAAAGGTTCAGAGAATCTGGAGAAATCACTGCACGTAAGCGACAAGGCCGAAAACCAACATTGAATGCCCGTGACCTTCGATCCCTCAGGCGGTACTGCATCAAAACCGACATCAGTGTGTAAAGGACATCACCACATGGGCTCAGGAACACTTCAGAAAACCACTGTCAGTAACTACAGTTCGTCGCTACATCTGCAAGTGCAAGTTAAAACTCTACAATGCAAAGCGAAAGCCATTTATCAACAGCACCCAGAACGCTGCCGGCTTCGCTGGGCCCAAGCTCACCTAAGATGGACTGATGCAAAGTGGAAAAGTGTTAGGTGGTCTGACGAGTCCACATTTCAAATTGTTTTTGGAAACTGTGGACGTCGTGTGTCCTCCGGACCAAAGAGGAAAAGAACCATCCGGACTGTTATAGGCGCAAAGTTCAAAAGCCAGCATCTGTGATGGTATGGGGGTGTATTAGTGCCCAAGGCATGGGCAACTTACACATATGTGAAGGCACCATTAATGCTGAAAGGTACATACAGGTTTTGGAGCAACATATGTTGCCATCCAAGCAACGTCTTTTTCATGGACGCCCTGCTTATTTCAGCAAGACAATGCCAAGCCACATTCTGCACGTGTTACAACAGCATGGCTCCGTAGTAAAGAGTGCGGGTACTAGACTGGCCTGCCTGTAGTCCAGACCTGTCTCCCATTGAAAATGTGTGGCGCATTATGAAGCGTAAAATACGACAACGGAGACCCCGGACTGTTGAACAACTTAAGCTGTACATCAAGCAAGAATGGGAAAGAGTTCCACCTGAAAAGCTTCAAAATTGGTCTCCTCAGTTCCCAAACGTTTACTGAGTGTCGTTAAAAGGAAAGGTGATGTAACACAGTGGTAAAAAGGCCCTGTGCCAACTTTTTTGCAATGTGTTGCTGCCTTTAAATTCTATGTTAATGATTATTTGCAAAAAAAAAAAAAGTTTCTCAGTTTGAACATTAAACATCTTGTCTTTGCAGTGTATTCAATTGAATATAAGTTGAAAAGGATTTGCAAATCATTGTATTCTGTTTTTATCTACGATTTACATAACGTGCCAACTTCACTGGTTTTGGGTTTGTAATTTAAAACTATTTTCGGACCTCCATGTCGCAGGAGAGACTATGTGGGCTTGCCCCTCTGTCTATTGAAAAAAACTTTGCATCCAGGCTGGATTATAAGAATTTAATTGCTGAGTTTGCGGCCCAAAAGGCGAGGAAAGTGACCATCACCTAATCAATGAATGGTGAGTGGGAATCTGATGTTTAAAAGTTATACTGCAGCAGAGCGTTTGTGACTGACTAATATGAGAAAATATACTGCATCGTAATCAAATGTTAAACTGTTGCGGGCGTCAGCGGATACTACGCCTTTGTTAATCTGAGATTTTTCCATAGAAATGGGTCAAAATAAGCAATTGTCACCAGTGAGTGTGAGCCATTAGGTATTAGTGTTTGTTGAATTGTAATTCGTGACGCACTGTCATACTTCAACATGCCAATATAAAGTGACAGCTGAGCTGATTTGATGATAAAAGCCATTCGTTGTCCAGTTGATTTTTTTCCTTTGAAAGATTATGATATACAAAAAAACCATACATGAATTTGCCATAATAATGCTGTTTTAGTCTCAAAATGCATGTCATTTCACCGGGTATAACTAGAACAGCTATGTGCTTGCAGCCTGACAGGGTGAATGTGCGTGCATTTGGGCAGGGCCTCGCGCATCAAGTCAACACAGGGCCTCCCACCCCCCCTGCAACGGGAATATGATTGGGGATGGATTTCAGTAGAAATTAATGTATACGTGTTTCCCCTGATATGTTCCGTCTTTTTTAGGCATTGGTCATGTCGTAGGGTTTACACGCCCTTTAAAGGCAGCAAACTTAAAATGTGGACACTGACATTTAACCTCTTCTACCCTGGACTTGCCATCGGAAGGATTACAGCCCTGCTCTTACCTTGCCTTAAAGCGCACTGCTTCTCCAAACACATTCTCATTTACATTTCCAAATTATCAACTAAGAATTAATTTGTTCAGTCGCGAGGATAAATTGGTTGAATTACTGACCATTTCCCCTTAGATTGTACAATTATTCATTCCAAAAGTTATCAAGCTTTTTCCTATCCACATTAATGGTCACATAAACCTTCAGTGTTTTTCGAAGTTTCTGAATTCCTGTCCCTCACAAAATGGTATATATTTTTTTCTGCGTCAGTGTCCAATCGGCTTCATATGCCTAAGAAAAAGTTTTTAAAAATGCGATTTGTCAACTCAGGTCCACAAGTCAAGTTTGCTTATGTAAAAGAAAAAAAAACTGTCTACAACAAATTACATTACCACATTGCAGGTTAATTCTCAATTTGTTGCTGATTATTAATCAATTAATAAAATTAATTTACTGAGTGGATAGCTACAAATAAGCTGCGTTACCATTAATGATTATGACATAATAGCTTTGGGTCAAAGAGGAGGGCTACAATATGAGATTGCGTAGACGGCGATTCACTGAAATTTCGCGAAGTTTCATATTGAAGTAGAATGTTATGTAGTACATGCTGTTAAAGATGGTATTTAGATGAGGTTTAGATTTCATTTTTAGTTAATTGCCATTCATACAATCTCATACTGAAGCCCTCCTACAACTTTCCCAGAAGCTGGATTGTAAAGATGTCATCAAATGATTTTGCTACAATAAAAGTTTGATGCATGGCATGCATTGTAAATTAATTTAAATGCATGCTATGCCTTGATCAGAAAATCTGAGCCGACATAAGGATCGGACTCACAACTTAGGGATTCCGTCCCACTGCTTTACCAACTGAGCTTCCGAGTCCAGTTGGGTGTGGTTCGCAAGTTTGATCTCTCAAGACCACAGTGCACATGACATATTGTCACAATGAACATTTGGAAGATCAATTAATTTTCTGAAGACAAAAAATGTGCCCAAAAATACATTAATGGAAACTCAGCTTGTGGTGGTGAAGTCTCAACTAACCAGCAGGATTGCTTTCATGCGCTGCCAAGACTTCAAGATACAACCTTAGATGCCATGTTTGGGTTTATATTCAACAAAGGTAGGCATGGTGTGATCCATGACGCACCGTATTTTTAACTGACTCAAGTCCAGCACTTCAAAACTGCTAGAAACAGGGATCTAGTGTTATGACTCTGCTTTGTCTGACCATGTTTTGCCTATGATTCTGATTCCATGCCATGTTTTTGTTTTTGCTTTGGCTGTATTCCTGCCATTATCCATTCCCACAGTTATATTCCGGTTCTTGTTTTGCTCCATGCCATGCATTGCACTTTGTCTCCCCTGTCTGGTCTTATGTCATGTGACAGCTTATTTCCCCAGTATTGCGTGCCACGCTTTCGGGTGATTTCATGGTTTCTGGGTTTTCAATTATTCCTTCTAATCTTGTTTGCTTCCTTCGCCTTGCTGTTCTGTCATTACTAACAGTACTAACAGTTTGTTATTTTAGTTAAATCTACTAACCAAGACTAACATTGTTTATAGTTTTACTTACTAATGAGCACTAGGGATTGTATAGCTGCACTTTACTAATTGACTAACGAGCTCTCAGCACTCGCCCTATTCTAGTCTCCGCCCCCTGTCTTTACTCAATTTACTTTGCTGCGCTTCAGCGGATTCTCCGCACCTGGTTTACTCTGTTCTGCCTCATTATCTGTGCACGTTAGAACTCCCTAACCGGAGCCGTGTGTTTGTCAATAGGCTGTCTTTGTAATCCCTGTCCGCGTTTTGGCTTTTGCCAATTTCATGTGGTTAGGTTCTTCCTCATGTCTGTTCCCTCGTTAATTAGTCTGATCCTATTCACCTGTTCCCTATCATAGCATGTGACTTCCCCTACGTGTATTTAAGCAGTCTGTTCACTTCCAGTCCCTGTCAGAACGTTTTCCTTGTGCTGCGATTCTATGCCTTGTACTCTTTGTGTTATACTTCTGACTGGACCGTCCCTGTTTACGATTTTGGCTTTGTCTTGGATTTCTCTGCACCTGTGTAACGAACCTGTTTTGCCCGACCCTGATTATTGTGTTTGCTGCCCTGTGTACGATTTGGATTACGTCCCTGGGATTCTCATTTTGGATTGTGGACTCCGTTGCCTTCTGCCCTGCAGGGGTTCACCCCCCAGCTTCAATAAAACACCTCTTTGCTGGCTCTTTTGGGTCTCGCGTTTGGTTCCAGAACGATGCCTCACATCTAGTAACTGGCCTTCATTAGGAAAAAGTAAAGGGACTGCTGCCGATTTCATTATTTGTGTTTTCGTGTCCTTTAGTGAAGGAATTTCTGGCCTTTTTAAGGCAATATATTCCTGATGCCATATTACCACAAGTGTACCAGTGTTCTTGGTTGCCCAATGCTTGTCCTATAGGGCACAAAGTGATTTATGAAAAGGATGGCAGGTAAGTCAAACTAAAATCATTGCATTAGCTAAAGTGAGCTCCTAAGAGTGGGTGATGGTAAGCATTCAATTTGTGGGATTGGTGCACACAACTTCCAATAAGCAGATCACAAATGACAACTGTAGTTTGGAAAATCTGTCTCATTATCATGGAACTGGCTATTAATTAAACATTCAGTCCCAGGTGAAAAAAGTATTACACTTTAAAATATATCTGCATACAAACGTTATTACTAATATACTTTGTGCTTAATTTTTAGTATATTTAATATATACTTTAAGATATGCGAATAATTTCATCTTCAATATACTAAAATTAAACATACTAATTATGCAGTAATTAAAGTTGTACTTTAGTTTACTTATTAGAAGTGTACTTTATTGTAAGTCTATTGTAAATTGTTAAATATACTTTTAAAAAGTGTACTTTATTTCAAAGCACTTAGTAGTAGATTAGTATTAAGTGTACTTGAGTCATTTGTAATATACAGTTAATATACTTAAAGTGCACTTAATTTGCACTTCTTTGGAAGTGAACTTGGATACTTATTAAAAGTGTACTTCACGGAGTCTATTAAATTGTTTTAAAATATACTTTTAAAAAGTACTTTATTTCAAAGTACTTACAGTGGTAGATTAGTATTCAAAGTGTGCTTATTTCTGAGTCATTTGTAATATACGGTTAATACACTTTAAAGTGCACTTAATTTGCACTTCTTTGGAAGTGAACTTGGATACACTTATTAAAAGTGCTTCACTTTTTTTGGGTTTTCATTAATTTTTATTGTACAACTTTTTGTGTTGTGAATAAAGAAATACAAAGTCTGTTTATACTTTCAAAAAGTTTACTTTATTTCAAAGCACTAATACTAGTAGATTAGTATACTTATTTTTAATAGTATAATTTTAAAGTGCCCTCAAATTTCACTTCATTGGACGTGAACTTAAACACACTTATTGAAAATGTACTTTACTGTAAGTGTTTTAAATTGTTCCAAAGTATACTTTTACTAAGTGTTTTATTTCAAAGTACTCATAGTTGTATATTGATAAGAAAAGCATACTGATTTAAAGTCTTTTGTAATATACAGTTAGCATACTTTAAAGTGCACTTTAATTTCACTTAGAAGTGAATTTACGTACGGTAATTTAAAAGTGCACTTTATTGTAAGTCTATTTTAAATTGTTCAAAAGTATACTTTTAAAAAAGCATACTTTATTTCAAAGTACATAAGTCTAATAGTATTCTTAAGAAAAGTATGCTTATTTGAGTCATTTGTAATATACTGTTAGTATTCTTTAAAGTGCACTTTAGTTTCAGTTAATTGGAAGTGAATTTAGGTACACTTAAAAGTGCAAATGAAGTTGAGTTTGTTTTAACGTGCTTTCTTTTAGCGGGCGTGCTGGGTGGGTCTGCACTCAAAACTCTATTACTATTGAGTCTGCTGGGGAGGGGAACTGGGAGGAGAAGGGGTACGAACTGTACTTGGATGACCTAGATGCTTTGGCATCATACTGTTGCAGGAAGCCAGAGAAATTGCGCCAGTGAAGAAAAATTCCTGATTTAATCCGCAATGTCTAACAATGTTACTAAAGCAGTAATAATCATGTACATAGCAAATTTTCCAGAGTTAATTTTTCAGTTTTTTTTTTTTTTTTTTGTTGATCAGAGTTAAGAGTACATTCTGGAGTTGTTTGAACAACCATATACTCCTACGGTGTTTATAAAACTCTTAAGGCAGGTGTTTTTATTGCGAGTAAAAGCAAGTACACTGGGGCAGAGCTATTCCCATTTCCGGTGTTATGGAGACGATTTCAAAAACGAGAGATGAGACGGCAGCGGCCGCTATTGAAGGTCAAGTCCGCATCGAAAACAGGTAAAGCAATTTGTTGAAAGCCAGCACGAGAAACCAGTATGAAATGCCACTAGTGTGATGTGAATAAGCATATTTGTTCAAAACGAATGAGTTTTACCTAAAGGATTGAATATTGGTTATATTGGTTTGTCAGGCTTTGCAGGTCGCTAACTAGAAAAGCATTCAGAGTGCAGACCTCCGCCAGGTGGCAGCAAAACCCAAAAGTACACCGATTGGAACACCTGCCCATTGGAAAGACTTGAAATCTTGAACTTTGGCGTATATCTCAGCTGTACTTTGGCCTAGATATGCCAAAATTTATTCACCTGTTCCTTGTCCTAATACCCACCTTCTCTGAAAATTTCATCAAAATCTGTGCATTACTTTTTGAGTTATCTTGCAAACAAACAAACAGACAGGCAAACAAAAACGCCGGTGATCGCATAACCTCCTGCCAACTTCGTTTGGCGGAGGTAACTAGCGACCTAGCAAGCCTAGAAAGTTCTACGGTTCATATGGTAAGTAGAAATATGGATGCGTTTTACACTTAATGCAGCATAAACTGGCATGTAAATTGTTATGGAGTCAACACAGGCTTATTTAATGCTCTGTAATTGGAATGACGATAGGATTTTTTTACCCGAAACTGACGGCTAGCGAACTAGTATAGCTAGCGAGCTAACTAATGTGAACCAGATAGATAGGAAAGCACTATATCCCAATGGGTGAAACCAGAAACTATATCCCAATGGGTGAAACCAGAGACGCTACCACGATAATTTATGAAAGCCTAACCCTAACCCTCACCCTAACCCTAACCCTAACCCTAACCACCCATGGGTAAGACCGCTATCATAAATTATCGTGGTAGCGTTTCTGGTTTCACCCATTGGATGGTTTCACCCATTGGGATATAATATTTTCAACCAGGTATCGTTAGAAACCAAGGTGGTTAGTTAGCCGTTTGGAATAGCTGCACCGAAAAATTGGTTCGGTTGTTGGCGATCTACCAATCTACCGGCACCTACGCAGACAGACTAACGTCTAGAATCATTAGAATGTATCCTTGAACTGATGTTGACTTTTTTCTGATAGACGCTGCAGGCTTTGATTTAAAGTTCGTCCGATTGTCCCGGACAAGTGGAGATTGTAATCGAGACAACTCGTTTGTTCTATTTCATTGTCCGAATCGGACAAGTCTTTGTTTTTCAGCTTTATGCGCCCATTTTTTACTATTACTCATCTCAAATGCAATTTTAAGTGTGCACTCGCAAATGTGCACCTTCCATTAAAAGGTCACGGTAATATCAATGTTGTGCATAATTAATGTAAATTACTAAACGCAAAATATTATAGTACTTTTTCAATACGCAAACTAACGTGTAACACCTCGTTTCAGTCCTATGTTATATTCTTTTTGAATAGGCTCGTCGATGTGCGTTTTTTTTTTTTTTTTAATTAAAATTAAAATTGTTGCTAAAGATCTGCTCTGGCCACAGTTAAAGGGGACCTATTATGCTGATCCTTCTTTTAATACATATTAGTAATGTTATAATGTTGGTTGTCCATGCTCAACCTCTGAAAAGTTTCTAAACATAAGATAGAGGGGTTTTAACGTAATCCAAGAACGTGATTTTGTGAGCGTGATTTCCTCTCTGAACAGCTCCTCCCGAGATCTTCACGAGATCTGGGTAAAACCTGACGTCAGGTTGTGCCATCCAATTAGTACAGACCTAGCCAGAACCAATCATGGCGCTGGACCTGCCCACACCGGAAACTATTCTAGCAGGCACTGACAACGGCAGATCATACTATGCCTTAGTAGCATCTTCACTTTTGGAAATACAAAAGAAGAACCGCAGATCATTTGAGGTGCAATTTTGTCAGTATCTCTCCCAAAGCTGCTTGTCCGTTTACTTTTTGGACGCGAAAAAACAACGATTTTTCTTCCAAAAGACGATGCCACCAGAAATCAGTGGGTAGCTTTTTTTTTTTTTGCTGGCAGCAAAAAGCCACGACCAAAAGAACGTTAGCTGATTGTGCTCAGCATTTCACCAAAGACAGCTTTGTCAATAAAGGATAATTCGACACAGGATAAGCCTTTCAGCTGCTTCTCAAACCTGAAGCAGTTGCATCGATCAAGCGCTCGGAGCCACACGCTGTAAGTAACGATATAACAGCAAATAATGTAAGTGAAGCTAACGTGTTACGGGTGGCTAGCAGGACCGCTAGCGATAGTTAGCACTAACAACTGGCCTCAAACGCAGGCTTGGTAAAATATCTGAAGATAAAGCCTGTATCGGTCGCGACTGTCCTTGACTCACAGACACAGAAGCTGTAAGCTGCTTTTACTGCGTAAGCCAACCTGACGTGATAGCCAGTTGATTGTGGCTGTAGCACAGCGGCTAACGTGGCCAAGTTACTGTTGCTAATTTGTGTCCTAAATATGCAAGAGTGATATCGGGAAATTCTACAGAAGGTGTGTGAACATAAACCTCATTTGAAGCTAACTTTTAATACTTGTTTGTAATTTGGATGCTTGGTACAACTGTTCACAGTAACAGAACTTGCTGTCTGTAAAACCTGTATTGCAAGGGTTTGTCTCTGTGGTTATGACCGCTCGGTTACCAGCTACTGCATGTTAGTTTGCGTGTCGTGCTAATTAAAAATGCTCCTGGTTAACTTATATGCAGTAATTCTGATCGGTATGCTTGTGTTACTTCGGTAAGCATCAATGTGGCAGTTTCATCATAACGTTGCCTGATTGTAGCCTCTACAGTTAGTGATCGCTTCACTTATCCATGACCGGGATCAGCAGGATACTTCACAAATGCCTGAGCAAGCTCTCTGGTGCTACCATGCAAGCAATGCGAAACACAGAAGCTCTACCGGTTTACAAATGATTTCTCTGCACTACCTTGACATAATTTCATCCCCCTTTAGAAATTGTTGTGGCTAATAAAAAGCCGGAAAAGGCGGAGATTAAATAGGTAATTCTTTCCTGTGGAAGTGATCGATTCGCTAGCTCCACATATGCAACTTGTCCGCGCTAACGGAACTTATGGTCTGCAAAACCTGTATTATGTTCATAACATAACCGAGCTCGATTGTATTATGTTCATAACATAACCGAGCTCTCTCTAGCTGTCGCGTACTATCCATAAAGCTGCTTTCACATCGGACATGAAACAAATTTTTCGCGCGCCAGATTACATTCAAAGTCATGACCACTTATCAGCTACTGCATGTTAGTTCCCCTGCTCTGCTAATTAAAAATGCTCCTGGTTAACTTACATGCAGCGATTCTGATCGGTATGCTTGTGTTACTTCGGTAAGCATCAATGTGACAGTTTCATCATAACGTTGCCTGATTGTAGCCACTACAGTTGAAGCTAACCGGAGAGGTGCTGTATGTGTCTGCGAGTTGGGCTGCAGTTAGACCAGGCGTGGTTTTGCAAAGCTTGGGGATGAGTTCTTGGGTGCTTGTGAAACGATCGCTTTACTTATCCATGACCGGGGTCAGCCTGATACATCCCCAATGTCTGAGCAAGCTCTCTGATGCTACCGGTGAAAGCAATAGGGAAAAGCACAGGCTATAACATGTATGGTATCACAAACGATTTCTCTGCATTGCTGTCGATTGAATATTAAATCGGCGACTGAATATTAAATTATTTCCTGTAAAAGTGATCGATTCGCTAGCTCCACATAAGCAACGGTTCACGCAGAGGGAACTTACGGTCTGTAAAACCTGTATTATGCTCATAACAATACCGGAGCTCTAGCTTGCTCTCGCGCACAATCCATAACAAGCCCATTCTCCGCGAGGAAACGCTTGTCATTCCGACGCAATAAGTAATCCATTACCACTGGCAATTTCCGAAAAGGCCGTTAAGCCTGGAGCTTTCGCCCCTCCGTCATATACCAGCGCAGAAGCTGTTCGTTGCTCCACGCTAACAACACACCACAGCGATGCACACGAACTAGCAGGTCCTAATACACACCGAAGCAGTCCATAAGCTGTTGGTCCTCTTTTAGCTGCTCCTCACTGTCCATGTTTCCCCTAAACTCAGACCCACCGTTTCTCACGGTCTCCGGTCTACACTTGGGCATGTCGACCCGTTCTACAAATGTGTCTATATGGGGTGGATTCTAGCTTTCCCTGCATCCTAGCTAGGAGCAGAAAAACCGCTGTAACTCACCACTGTCGCAGTAGCAAACTGTAGCCGATAGCAAATTTGAGCTTGCGCTGACAGATATTCCTTTTCGTCCTCCACTTTCGCCGCTGCGTTTGTTAGAACAAGATCATGTCATTAGATCTATATTCAAGTATAATGTAAGATTATGGAATTTGCCCGCCGCTTCCTAGTCAGATTGCAGGCGTGTCTCAGGTTTCACTCTGGGGAGCGGACACGGAAAACTGCGTTCTGCAGCCTCGTCCTGCCCAACTCCGCCCTCCACAGAGCTGGCCAGTCAGAAGAAAGTGGGCACACGGGGAGGGGGCCATAAGCGGAAGAGCCACCCCAGTGAGGCGTTTCAGGCAGAGACTACAATGTACTACAAATGCAGTTTTTTGAGGATGGCAGTATGAGCAGAAATAAATACCCTTTTTTTTACTTTTCGTGATCAGGAGTACTCTAAGGGAGTCAAAGACCAAAATATAAACTTGGAAAAATAGCAAAATAGGTCCCCTTTAAGATCGGTGAAGTTGGCATCCTTTCGTTGCTCACTTCGGTATGGCCATGGAACATAATGTTGGGTTATTTTTCATTTTAGTCTGTGTACTTTTGCCTCCATTTTGTAAATTGTACTTTTTATGCATCTCCCAATTGTTTACAGAAGGGCTCCTCTTCATTCTCACTGTGAAATTATGCTTTAGGAATTGTCGCCCTGTTCCTCAAACTGAAGGATCCTTACAGTAAAAAAGGCTATGTAAGTGTTGTCATTTACTGTAACACAAAATGATGATCGTTTGCCATGGTTCTGTGTGTGTTTACTTCTGTAGGTGGGTGAGTCCTTTTACACCCTTATGTCTGTACTTGTATTAAGAGCGCGTCAACAGCTTCATGTCTTTATATGTTATGCCTATCTTTGTATGACAATTGCTGCTGTAACACGACTTTTCCCCTTGGGGATGAATAAAGTACTTAACTCGTACCTATATGTTACAGGAACATTTCTATGATGCTGCAAGTGGAACAGGCTACATGGCATGGAGCCTAAAAACTGTGCAGAGACGAGTAACACAGCGTTCCGTGAAGAACAGCCCTGGAGTGTTTCATGGAGGTCCAAGCTTGAAGAGGACCATTACAGAAGAGCAGCAGCCAGATGGGGATGCAGTCAGAGAAGCCATATCTTTGCTTTCGCATTCTAGTGACCATTTCTTGATCCTCAGCAAGATGAGGGAGACCTTTTACCATCACCATGAGCTTGTCCATAATCAAGAGATGACCACTGAAGTCCTGAAAATGTATCCGAGGTTTCTGGATGTGAAAGGATTGGTAAGTGTGTGAATTAATGTGAAGATAACATGTGATTCATTCCTTTAGATTTATATTGTGTAATGTCTGAAATTATTCTATTTATCTCCTTAGATAAATCAAGACTTCACACTCTTGTTTGGAGCTGAAACATCTTCCAAGTTGTTAGAGAAATGGGACTGCACTTTCAAACCCCAAATCATCAAGGAAGCGCGATGCCTGACTCAGACTCACTCTCTACAGCATCTCCTGATCTCTGAGAGGACAAACAAGTCACTGACCCCAGCTCTGGTACGCCCGCTTAAATGATTAATTTCTGCCATGCAGCCCTATGGAAGAATTGAAATGGTTGCCCTTGCCCCCTTATGATAGAGAGAATTCACTCTAGGTATTAATGCCCAGATCTGATTTTTGCCTATATCAGACCTTTGAAGTTAAAGTCTGCATGACCTCATTTAAACCAGGCAATAGTGTATGGATTAGGAGCAGTTAAGCCCAAACTCAGTGCTTTGTTAGTTGCTCAATTCAGGTTTACATGTGAAAGCCATGTTAGACTGTGATGAAGGTTTCATGAAGTTAATACAACAAAAGTTGATTCTGTTAAAAGTGGGGTGTTTTTTCACTTGGATTGCCATATTAAGATGGGTAGAGACAGTCTGAATTCAAAATTGAACATGTTTCTTTTCTCTGAAGAATGGGACAGCGATATGGCTGCTTTGCTGCTGTTGACTGATCTGCTCCCACCACAGCCTGTGGGGAAAAAGGCTGTGGAGATCAGTGCTGATGCTGCATCAGAAAGGCTTGTTGTCTTTCACAAGGTGAGACCATTGATTCTCTCATGGTGACTTTGAATCATTAAACATCGTGTGATTATATTGTAGTGCACAAGACAGTGGCAGTAGCGTCCGCAGTCGTTGGAGGCCCAGGCTCACTATTTTTTTTGCCATCACTAAATGGCATAAATGGTAGTGACTCGTCGTATTAATTCTTGTCCTTATTATAGTTATCATAAAACACTGGTCTGGTGTTATGTGTATCCTGTAGAGTTTTTTTTACACCAAACGGTGATGAATGTATATGTACTCTGGCATGCTCTACAAAGTGGTTATTTGTTTCCTGTTGGAGTTAATTATTAAACACTTGTAGAGTTATTTACCATACACTGGCCTGGTGTTATTAATGCTACTCTGGTGTGAGTGTAGTTTTAACACTAACAAGTGAGGATTATATGTACCCCGGTGTAGTGTTAAAATTAACACCTGTGGAGTAAATTTAACTGACCGATTTGCTGTGTACTGGCACGAATGCAACAGGTAATAAAATTTACTCGATGGCTTCCAAAAAATGCTTGCGTATGCGACCCAAGCCCTGTATATGGTTTGCATGTTCCATGTTTTATCTGTGTCATGCAATGTGGAGCTTGCACTGGTCTTTGTCCTGGTGTTCAGTCATGACTCTGACTCAGTCCCTCACTTTGTCTTGTCTCGATATACTCTGGTCTTGACTCTCGGTAGCCGTCAAAACAATACTTGCCACAAATGGACGGTTTTTGCTGCAATTATGGGTGATTCTTGTTCTTAAATATTGCAGCTTTTAATATCCAATTGGCCACTGACAAGAATCCCATGATTGCAAAACACAAGCTAATGATATCACCAAAAAACCTGACCTAAAGGCAGGTCAGATGAGATCCAAATAGCTTGTTACATTCATACACTGTCTGCATAAATTATGTTCATTTTCTAATTTCCTATGAATAATTACCAATTAATAACAAAAAATTAATAAATAAAAGAAATAAACAAATAATTAAAAAATACAATCCTACACAACTATCAATTTAATTTTAAAGCCTTTTACGTAAATTTTGAACATACTGGTGGTCTAATACAATTGTACTGCAAGTGTATTTCAAATCAGGTGGTGGGTGTACTTGTGCAGGTGTACTTTAGTACACTTAAAGTTTGTAAAAAGTTGTTCCAATTTAACATACTATTTACACTTTAAGTGTACTGAAGTAGTACTCAAGTAGTACTCAATGACTACTTGAGCACACTTAATTACACATAAAGGTGACGAAAAAAGCATACAGCATACTTAGTACAGTCAGTAAAAGTATAATTCAAGTATAGTATTTTTTCGCCTGGGGTCGCTTCAGGCATTGTTGTCAATTAGTTTATTTTTGGTGAGGGCAAAAATTCTCAGTTCATTCTGAACCTTCTCATTTTGTGAACCTTCTCGTTTGGCTGATGGTAACTAACAACATTAGCATAAGATTCAGTTTAATAAATGCCCAAGTATTCTTTTAAGCACTGAGAGAGACTGCTCACCGCTCAACATGGTCAAGGTTGCCGGCCACAGCCAGCCCCCCGATGGTGTAGAGTTTCCCATCATACACCAGGCTATTATGGCGGCAGCGTGGGATGGTCATGTGAGACACCAGATTCCAGTTATCCAGCAAGGACATATAACACCACACATCTGTTACAGTCACTCCAGACTCCATCCCACCTACAAGAGAGAGAGATATAAGAAAATTTACATCCCACCTATCATCCCCCCAGGGGTTCCAATACATTCAGGGGAGGCTCTCTCCACAATGGGCCTAAAGTATCCCATGACTTCGTCTAATGGATAAACAAAAGTCCAACCCTATGAAGGACTCTCAGCAGGGCGGTCTTTTCAGTATGTGTGGAGGAAGAGGCTGTTTGAACTTTTCTCAGCAGTTACTAGCGGCTTTTGCTAGCGCCGAGGTATGATAAGTCAGAGTGGGATCTGGCTGAGCAGAGAGAAACCTGTTTGGGTAGACGGTTAACAGTTCCTTTGGACATCTACCCACAGAACTCTCCCTTAATATCTTACTACCAATCTCAATTCCAGGGCAATTACAAGGCCAGAAGCTCAAATGAGTACAGAAATCACCAAAGATTGGTTTCTCAGCTGAGGGGTCACTACCTGATAGGGGATGGGCTTGCACTTGACAGAGGGAAGGGCCAGTACCTGACAAGTAAATGTTATCCCCAGCTGAAACCACGCTGAAGAACTCGCGGTCATAGAAGGGCAGGCTTGCCAGCGGGTACCACTTGTTGTTCTGCGGGTTGAAGCAGGTGACGGCTGTGAGGCAGCGCTGGTTCATCCCGATCACCTGCCGACCCCCCACCAGCACAATCACCTCTGCAACTCCTGTGGAAAGGAATGAAGAATAATGTCTGAAAAAGGCAGGTTTCAATTCCAGTCTGCTAGAGTACTGAGTTAAAAGGCTGAATTTCTGTCATCATCAGAATACTGGCAAATTGACAACACAATGTTTTCTGCTGGTGTGAGGGAAACCTCATTTCGGGGCAAAAGGTTCTCAGACTATGTGACGAAAAGTTCACTTTTGCATTAGCTGTGACTCCATGGCACTCTTGTTTCTCTCAATAGTGCCAGCAAGTCTTCTACTGAAAAATGCTTATTAATTTGTGAAGTGAGGAAGACGGATCCATCATGTGTGGTTTGATGGCAATTAAATGAGCGCCATCTGTTTCTTTGCAAACTCAGGACCTGCTCTGCTTCAGGTTCAGCAGTCATTTTCTCACTCACACAGTCCACACATCCTGCATATGAGCATGTTCCCGCACACTAGGGCTGTCCCCCTAGTTGGCTGGTCGATTGTTCGGTTTTTTCTTTTTTTCTCTCTAGTCTGCAACCAACCCCTCCTTTTTGGAGGTCAGCTTTATTTTATTTTTATTATTTTCTAAAATAATAATTATCGCCGCAGAGGAAGGGTAAACGATTCACCCCCTTCAGCACAACACACATACATAATTCCCAACATTATTGTTCCAATTCTCAAATTTCAGGAATATAACTGCACAGTTGCCAGTTACAAGCACCAATAACAAGTAATCTTGGGTAATTCCGTGCTGCAGTGCTCTGATGTCCACCTGAGTCAATCCAATCCCCCCACCTCCATATAATCCCACCCTCCCCCTTTCTTCAGGCTACATCAATATTTTAACATATGATGGTATAGAAGTAGGGACATGCTCAAGGATAAAATGATGAAAGAAGAAAGAAATAAATACAAAAATACAAACCCCAATTCCAATGAAGTTGGAACATTCTGTAAAATGTGAATAAAAACAGAATACAATGATTTGCAAATCTCATAAACCCACATTTTATTCACAATAGAACATAGACAACATATCAGATGTTGAAAGTAAGACATTTTACCATTTTATGAATGGTATTGCTATGGTATCATAAATGGTATTCATGATTTGACAATCATTGCATTCTGTTTGTACATTACATACATTTTACACGGCATCCCAACTTTTTCTCAACAAAAGGGAGGCGGAGATGGTGCGAAATTCTGTTCAAATTTTTGTGCCTCCATTAATTGTTTGCTCATCTATCAATATTGCAGCACTGCTACCCTGACAGATACATAGATCCAGATCCAAAGATATATATATATTTGTTGCCCTTGAGCTGTTTAGCACCTGATTCAGCTGACTCATGCGGTAAGATGCGAAGTGAACCTTTTTTTTCCCAAATCCAAAGATACATTCCTTCTGCAGCAGTGTTCTGCAAAAAACTGTAATAAACAATCTCTTTTCTCCAGAACACCAATGAAATAGCATTACAGCAAAATAGATAAAAAGAGGAGCAAAGAAAAACTCTACAGTGCACTAATAACACAAATTTTCAGACTGCATAAAAATAATCTAGACCAACAGATAAATTCACAATTCAAGAAAAGCACTTGATGTTTCATAAGGCAACACTGCAAAACCTGCCCGGAGTAGGCCCTGTATATCAAAAATGTTCCCTCTGGAATTTTCAAAATTCCTGAACAACTTTCCCTATTTTCTTGTTAAGGCCAATATAAAAATCCACCTTCAAAAGATGAACCCTTTTCCCCTCCACATCCACTGTAAAGTAGCATTGAATTGCAAATGTTTACTTTTATTAATGCTTTGGAATCAGCCTTGGTTTTAAAAGAGCAATGACAATAACAATGATGCATACAAGAAAAATGTGACGCTTTGCCATGTTCCATGCACTGGGAACTGCTGTGGAGGGAAAAAAAAAACAATATACAGTTGTGCTCAAAAGTTAGATGAATTTGTAAAATAGGTAACATTTTTCAAAGAAAACATGAACGGCCGGGCAAAACACATTTCTTTTATTTCTTTTTGGATTCATATCAGACTGTAGGTCATAATCATCAAATAAAACATGGCAATAAGGGAAAAAATGAAATGAACCCTGTTCAAAAGTGTGCATACCCTTAGTTCTTAATACTGTGTATTGCTCCCTTTTGCATCAATAACAGTGTGCAGTCTTTTGTGATAGTCGTCAATGAGGCCCCTAATTTTCTCAGGTGGTATAGCTGCCCATTCTTCCTTGCAAAATGCCTTCAGCTCCTGCAAATTCTTTGGTCATCTTGCATGAACCGCAAGTTTGAGATCTCCCCAAAGCGGCTCAATGATAATGAGGTCAGGAGACTGATGGCCACTCTAGAACCTTCACCTTTCTTTTCTGTAACCACCGGAGGGTCAACTTGGCCTTGTGCTTTGGATCACTGTCATGCTGGAAAGTCCAAGTGCGTCCCATGCGCAGGTTTCATGCTGGAGAATGCAAATTGTTTGCCAGTATTTTGTTATAGCATGCTACATTCATCTTGCCATCTATTTTCACAAGATTTCCTGTGCCTTTAGAACTCACACACTCCCAAAACATCAGAGAGCCACCACCATGCTTTACAGTGAGTATTGTATATTTTTCACCATAGACCTTGTTGACTGCTCTCCAAACATAGTGCTTATGGTTGTGACCATTTAGTTCTATTTTGGTCTCATCACTCCAAATGACAGTATTCCAGAGGTTGTGAGGTGTGTCAAGGTGTTGTCTGGCATAATTTAGGCAGGCTTTGATATGGAATTGGCACAATAATGCCTTCCATCTAGCAACTTGACCATGCAGCTCATTGTTGCTTAAGTAACTGTTGTGTTGGCCTCAGTATTGCTGTATACATGCTTGTCTTCACTTTCCATGGTATGTTCCTCTCTTTCAGAAGGGTTACAGCATTGCAACATTCTTAGAAAATTTGTTGATCCTGAGGTTGATTTCACTTTCCATCATGTTGTTTGTACCTATTTTGCTTCCTAGGTAGATAAAGCTATCGGTGTTTGCCAGTTCTTCGCCGTTTGGATTCAGATCTTCCCTGACCGGGGTCTTTGATACCATGATGTGTACTATTTTGCTGAAAATTTCACACCATTTCTTCCACCTGGTCTTTTGAGGTGGCAGATTGAGCAATGTCATCTGCATACACAAAGCATTCGGCTCTTTTTGGCAGTGCTGTCTCTCTCATGACTGTCGAGGTGCATGATGAAAAGAAGGGGTGATAGGACACTCCCTTGCCTCAGTAGTGCTCCTCTCCTCCAACCACTGTGCTCACTTGATTATGGTATGTGCTCCTGATGGCTTCAAATAGTTCTTGGGGAATTCCTGTGTCAGCAATAACTGACCTCATCTTATTGCATGGCACTCTGTCAAAAGCTTTTTCTATGTCAAGGTAACAAATGTGTTTGTCGATTCCATATTCCCATGATTTTTCAAGAAACAGTCTCAGTACAGATACCTAGTTGGGTCATTCCATTCCAAATCAACCAGATTGTGAGAAGTGCCCCAGGTCACTGTCTCGGAAAATTCTGAAACCAAGGAATGAATGTTTGCAAAATTTCAGGTCTGTAAGTGCGGTAGTTGCTGAGATATGGCCATTTATATTTTAGGCATTTTTTTTTCGATTTTTGCAAAATGCATTTTTGACCAAATATGAATGCTTATTTACATCAAAGTAATGATGCTGCTGGGTTGTAATCTTGCATATAGGGCTAATTTTTCCTGAATTTTTCATTTTTGGCTTTATAAAAGGTGTATCTTCAGTCCTGGGTCATCTACTGACTACCCAAAATAGAGAGAAAGCTGATTTTGCGAAATTATGCTGTACCTTTGCAGTACTGCTGAGGGAGAATGGCTCATTTTCTAGATCTGAAATTTTCCTGATGTCTAAACTGATGTTTATGCATGTGTACAAGCAGTCATAAGTTTTAAATAACCATTTCTTCCAGCTCCAGTGGCCTATTTATATTAGAACATTTTAACATTTAGTTGGAAAGTCAACTTTGCCCCTGTACTTTCCGCTGTGAAACAAGATTTGATCCGATGGCATGATCTCCCGTTCACACTTATTGGTGGCATCAGCCTCATAAAAATGAATGCTCTTCCCAGACCTCTTTAGCCCCTACAAATGCTACCCTTGCGTATCTCTTGGAAAACTAACAAAGACTTAGCGAGAGCCCTCTCAAAATTTAGCTGGCATGGTAAACGACCTAGGCAAAAGTTCAGTTCTCTACAATTCCCTAAAGATAAAGGCGGCCTAGCAGTACCCAGCATGCATTTTTACTGCTGGTCCTGCCACATTTGTACTCTTTGGACCTGGCTACATTCGTATCTCAGGCATGAATCTTGTGTGGACTCCTGGGCATGTTCTCCGGAATCTCTCTGGAGCCTGGTGACATGTAAACCAGAAAAAATTAAAGCGAACATTAAAAATAACCCACTGATAATAAACTCTATTAGAGTGTGGCATGAGATTTCTGATTTTATGGATAGATGAGGTGTAATATCCATGTTATCATCCATACGTAATAACCTGGAATTCCCACCTGCAGTGAGGCTCTCTATATTTGATTCTTGGCATGACAAAGGGATCCACATGATTGGGGACATATTTGAACATGGCATCTTAATGTCCTGTCAGCAGCTCCAAGGCAAATTTAATCTCTCTAAAGATCACTTTTTTGGCTATCTACAAGTAAGACAACTCGCTTGTGAAACCTGCAGCGGGTACTTCCATTTACAGTGAAGTAGAAAAGTTTATTCTGGAGCAGGAGGATCTGAATCATGTAATATCTCTCTTTTACTCTGTACTTTACTCATTCAACAAACATGACATAACCAAATTTATAAAAAAATGGGAGGATGTCCTCAGTAACCAATACAATGGAGAAGATTGGCAGGAGGCGGTACATTTGTTGTATAAAACTTTTACTTGTAACAGACTAGTGGAAATTCAATACAAAATACTGCACAGACTACATATAGCCCCGACCACCCTCCACAAAATATCTCGGACTATTTCTCCCATTTGCTGTAAATGTAAAACCTTCGAAAGAATTAGTGCACTCTCACAATCATTACAAACTACAGGATAAACTCTTGCTCCATGCTCGCAAATGTATCCTGTTGAAATGGGTGAAAGACACCCCTCCCACAGTAACACTGTGGTACAGAGAGATTTTTAATGTAATGTCTCATGAAAGGATAAGTGCAGTCCTTAGGACCAATGAAGACTCATTTCTTAAAATTTGGAATCCTTTCCTGGACTTTTTACCTTCGGATCTGAGACACACGCTGCTGAAGGGCCAGTACCCCTCAGAACCCCTTTTCCACCGAGCTGGTGCTGTTGCTGGTTTGGAGCCAATGCCCGACTTAGCACCGGTTCTTTCGTTTTCCACAGCCTAAGCACCAGCTCCTGGCTCTTAAAACCGGTGCTAGGGTAAGCATCAACTCCTTGCTGGTCCAGAGCAAGCACCGATTACGTGGGGCGGAGTTTACCAACACGACCAGCGCGGTCGCGGAAGTATTTTGAGCGTTCTGTTCGCAGGAAACGTTGGGATGCATAAGTATATGTCTTATATCTGAAAGATGCGTTTATATTTAATTTTACTTTCTGCGCCGCTTACGTCTATAATAAGCATTACGAATATGAGTTAGCTGGCCAGATAGGGCGTTCGCAAATTACTGTTATTGCCATTAGCGAGCTTGAATGTCATTTCAAAACGAAACTACATTAGATTATTCAAAGTTACGAACCTGGAATGAAATACCACAGTTGCTCGTTTATTTATTACCTGTCTGCTTCTTTGGGAAAAGTAAAGATGGATATCGTGTTCCTATTATTACACCGTATATAAAAAAACGAGAGACCTCTCAGATTACATCTGAGGACTTTGTATGGATAGGAGTTGAAGGACAATTCACTTTTGAGATGCTATTGCTTTTAATTTTACGGTTTATTTTTTTTTCTTCAATCTAAAGTCATAATTGGATTTCATTTTTGTTGCATTATTATGATTTATTATCATTATTTTCCCATTTTATTTACTTTAATTGTAATTTGTGTGTGTGCGTGCGGGGGGGGTTGCAGTCTGTATCCGGATCTTGGAACTGGTATGTACAGACTACACTGTGAGCCTTGTTCTGTTCTGTTTTGTCATGAAAATAATAAAAAAATTGTATGGAAAAAAAAGAACATGTTCAAAAACTAGCCCATATTTCACCACAAAAATTACTGGATGACAGTGAATGACAGCCTTGAAATTTTTACCATGTGTTGGCACATATTTAAGGATAACACATCCCAAGTTTCATCCGTAGTATCAGATTGGTTCTATTTTTAAAGCTATAAAATATTTGACAATTTTTACACTAAATGCATCCATTTATTAAGAAATGCATACATAAGACATTCAAATTAATTCAGAATACATGTATACTTAAATTGAAGATGGTATTTGCATGTCAGGGAGAACAACCATCATGACGGACATAAATGTTTATTCAAGCATCAGAATGAAATTTTTTTGAAGTACCTAATTAGAATCAGGGATTTAGAAAAGCAAAAATTTCTAAAATAATGAAATGATAAATCATAATAATACTCATCATGAGAAAATATTGACTGGACATACATGTAAATACAGAGCCATCTGTACCTCACTAAATTTATTCCGGAGCATTTGAAAACTTTGGCAGCAACACCAATACATTGTTTAAATCTTCTTAACTCAAGACATAGTGACGAGCACCTCTGCCTTGAACATGCGGTGCATCAACTAGACATATGATGTGTTGGAAGGGGACCCAACACTCATCCTTCCTTGATGCAGGTGGCCAAGACAGTGCATTGTTGTCGGCTTGTCATATCACATTCTGCTCATCTCAGCGACAGCGCAAGACATCAAACTATTTATCTCACTTTAACAGGGCAACACACAGTGTTCTCATGTTGGATTTGCAGCGTCAGGAAATAAATTGCTCTAAATAAAGAAGAAATGAGAGCAAAGAAACTGAACGGCTAATCCCCAAATGGTTTTTAAAGTTTACCGCCATTTCTTTATTTGTTTTTCTGGTTTCAAAGGCCAGAGTGCTCACGCATTTCAACTTCAACGGATGCCTTTAGTGTAAAAATTGTCAAATATTTTATAGATTTAAAAATAGAACCAATTTGATACTACAGATGAAACTTGGTATGTGTTATCCTGAAATATGTGCCAATACATGGTAAATATTTCAAGGCTATCATCCACTGTCATCCAGTAGTTTTTGGTGGTGAAATATGCGCTAGTTTTTGGAAAAACTTAAAATGCTCTGATATAAATAGGCCACTGGAGCTGGAAGAAATGGTTATTTAAAACTTCTGACTGTTTGCACACATGCATCAGCATCAGTTTAGACATCATGAAAAATTTCAGGTCTAGATAATGAGCCATTCTCCCTCAGCAGTACTGCAAAGATACAGCATAATTTTGTGAAATCGGCTTTCTCTTCATTATAGGGGGTCAGTAGATGATCAGAGACTGAAGATACACCTTTTATAAAGTGAAAAATGAAAAATTCAGGAAAAACGAACCCTTTATGCGAGATTACAACCCTGCAGCATCATGACTTTGCTGTAAATTAGCATTCAAATTTGGTCAAAAATGCATTTTGTAAAAATCGGAAAAAAAAAAAAAGCCTTAAAATATAAATGGCCATATCTCCGCAACTACTGCACTTACAGACCTGAAATTTTGCACTCATTCATTCCTTAGGTAGTACTTCAATTGTGATTTTTTTCAGACTTTTCTGAGACAGTGACCTGGGGACCTGGGGTTGATTTGGGATGGAATGACCCAGTCCACAGTCACACTTCCAGTGCGAACATACATATCCTGAGGAGTATGTTGCATTCAAGAGTTTCTACAGAAAAAGTCGCATTCGGTGCACTGATGTTTTGATAACTTCGATTAGCATCTCATCCAGCCCAGGGGATTCATTGTTCTTGGTATTTTTGAGCGCATTCTTGATCTGATCCAAGGTAATCGCTTGATGTATCTCGGTTGCTTCAGTTCATGGACCTTGTTCTTCATGGCTTCCTTCGCTTTCAGTGCCAGCCACATTCAGTAGCTGGGAGAAGTACTCATTCTAACACTAACTTACTGTGCTACTTTCAAATAAGATGTTTCCATTCTAATCTTTGATGTCTTTGACTGCGTCTCAGCTTTTCTTTCAGTATCTCTTCATCATGCGATACATGAGCTTTTTCTGTCTACTGTGGTCCTCAGTCAAGTCATTTCCAATTCTTTCCCTCATGTTGCATTTTGCTTGTCTCTGCATCACATTAGCAGTGGTCCTTTTTCTTACGTAGTCCTCTCTTGTCTCTGGTTTTCTCTTTCATCCATGTTTGAAATACTCTGTTTTTTCACACTGCCTCTTGTAGCTCTGCGACTCACCATGCTGTCTTCTTTCTCTTGCATCTTCCCATTGTCTTTGTGCCTATGATGTCTTTCTCTGCTACGTGATCTTACTCTTGAATTCATTCCACATTTTTTCAAGCATCTCTGCCGTGATGTTCTCCAGCTCTTAGTCAATTCTCGCTTACAGATCTTCCTCCTTTTCTTTCACTTTCTCTGTGCAAATCTGTGCTTGTTTTGATTGCTGAACCTTTGGTGGAGCTGGAATTTGAGACATCTGAATCAAACGAGAGCGATGGTACTGCGTTGATATCTCTAATCAGTGCTTTTTTGTTACTCAAGATGAAGTCAATCTCTGTTTTCTGGTCATATACTCCCAGATTCTGGTTGTATCTGCTCTACATGTACCTCCGGCTGTCTTGATAGTCAAAGTAGGTTTTCTGTCAGGTTATTTCTGATGGCAAAGTCAACCAGATTGTTGCCTTTGTTGTCCCTTGATTCCAATGCCAAAATTCCCACTTACAACTGGCACTGGCTATCTTCGAACATATCATTAAGGTCTCCCATGATGATGATGTCGCTGTTCACAGGTAGTCGGTCGCAAACTGCTTCCAAGTCCTCATAGATAGAATTTCAATCTCTCCTCAGATGGTCTACCTTACTGAGGTGTGTAGGCCTGAACGAATGATGTTTTGTGACCCTTGACGTTCAGTGAAGCAGCTAAGATCCTGCTGCTGTCATAGATGATTGCTTCAATATGACTGGCATATCATTCCTCCATTATGATGGCAAAACCTGCCCTGCTGTCATGGAGTTTGTCATAGTAAATTAGTTCATAGTTGTTGTGCAGCGTGCGTCTCTTTTCATTTCCATCTGGTCTCAGCCAATCCCAAGATGGTGAGATGGTGAGACGATGAGATCATCTCACTCATGAGTTACAAGAATACTTTCTGAAAGTCCGTTTGTTATGATTCTGCCTTGTTCTGTTTATGTTTTGCCAGTGTCTTGATCCATGCCATGTTTTGTTTCTGTTTATTCCTGTATATTCTGCCATAGTCCATTCCCTCAGTTATATTCCGGTCATTGTTTTGTATTTTGCCATGCATTGCACTTTGTCTCCCCTGTCTGGTCTTGTGTTATGTGACAGCTTATTTGCCCTAGTATTGTGTGCCACACTTTCAGGTGATTTCATGGTTTCTGAGTTTTCAATCATTCCTTCTAATCTCGTTTGCTTCCTTCGCCTTGCTGTTCTGTCATTACTAACAATACTAACAGTTTATTGTTTTAGTTAAATCTACTAACTCTGACTAACATTGTATATGGTACTAACTTACTAATGAGCACTAGGGATTGTATAGCTGCACTTTACTAATTGACTAACGAGCTCTCAGCACTCGCCCTATTCTAGTCTCCGTCTCGTCTTTACTCAATCTACTTTGCTGCATTTCAGCGGATCCTCCGCACCTGTTTAACTCTGTTCTGCCTCTCATTATCTGTGCACGTTAGAACTCCCTAACCGGAGCCGTATGTTCGTCAATAGGCTGTCTTGTGATCCCTGTCCGCGTTTTGGCTTTTGCCAATTTCATGTGGTTAGGTTCTCCCTCGTGTCTGTTCCTTCGTAATTAGTCTGATCCACTTCACCTGTTCCCAATCATAGCATGTGACTTCCCTTACGTGTATTTAAGCAGTCTGTTCACAGCAGTACCCTGTCAGAATGTTTCCCTTGTGCTACGCTTGTTTCCACCTTGTATTCTTTGAGATTCTTTTCTGACTGGACCGTCCCTGTTTACGATTTTGGCTCTGATTTGGATTACTGTCTACATCTGTGTATCGAACCCTTTTTGCCCGACCACGATTACTGTGTTTGCTGCCCTGGTTATGATTTGGATTACGCCCTTTGGATTTTGATTTTTGGATTGTGGACTCTGTACCGTTGCCTCCTGCTCTGCGGGGGTTCGCCCCCTTCCTTAATAAAATCCAGGTCTACTGCACTGCTTGGTTCTCGCATCTGGTTCCTGAACGCTACCTAACACCGTTTTCCTGCCTGCGTGCAATTCCCTGAAGTCTGTCTTTTCATCTTTTCACCTTTGTCTTGAGCAGGAATAGCTTCTCATCGGCTTTCTCGGCCTGTCACAGATGCCTCGGTTCTGCTAATTAATGCCCTCCAGTGAACAGCTCCCAAAGGTTACAGATTTGCTGAGATCACATCCATGCAAACTTCACTGGTTGGCAACCAGCTACCACACCTCAACAAGGTTATACTGATCCTTGCATAGGTGGGATATCAACCCCCTAAGCTGATATGATATCAATCTGTATAATGTAGGAAGTAACAGGATTTCTTTCTGAAATCATTGGTATAATTTAAATGTATTTAAATTATGTATGTATATTTTGCCAAACTCTTTGAGAATTCATGATTATAAATCAGCGATAAACCGTAAACCCATAATAAGAAGCAATGCAATTCAATGAGGATTTCAATATTTTATACAAATTCAACTCCTTTTATAATCCCTGTTTCAAAAAGGTAAGAGAAATATATTAATTATTTCATTAATTAATTCCTCAACTAGGCTATACAAATTACTACATTGTATTTTATTTAACAAAAAGTACATAAATAACAAAAAAAAGGACAGAGGGGAAATAGTTATTTTCCAAAAGAAAAATTCCAGTAATTCCAACTGCGTAATTTACAACTGCTCTGTGCTAAATAATCTCCCGGTGATGTTATATATTACTACTAGTTTTAAGAACGCTAAAAACAAAAACAGTTCCTCTACTGAAGTTTAAATTAAAAAGATATAAAATGTATGTCCTCCACCAAAAATCTTACTAAAGAAGATACATTTTCAGACCTAGGGGGCATGAATGGAAGGCTGCAAAAAGCAAATTTCACATTGTTATATGAGTTTTTTTTTTTTTTTTTTAACCAAAGAGCTCACCGTGTGGAATACACTGCGAGAACACATAGCTGATACTGAATCTCTGGGGGGATTTCAAGATTAGGCTTGACTCTGTGTAGGACCTAGATCTTAAAGGACTCCTAAAAACTAATTTAGACTTCATTTTAAAAAAAAAATACATATCAATTATAGGTAAATAAAAACAAATACAACACACTTTAATTCTGTTATACTAAGTTTGCCTATTTTAAATTCGAAAAACCCATTGCTATTAGAAATGCTGCAGTCGTATGCATATTTCTCCCAGTGACTTCAGGACTTAATGGAAAAGATGTCACAGTAGTATCCTAACGTCTGGCGAAACATAACATTTGTATTGAAGCGATGAGGCGATTGAGCTTTATTTCCACTTTGTGTATTTTAGCGTACCACTGGCAATAGTTTACCCCTTGAATTGATAAGAAATGCCATTTTGAGCTGTATATGGTTATAATTTGAGATCCAAAAAGGATTTTGAGTGATGAACCTCGCCGGAAGACATGAATCAACGACTGTCCGCCCCAGACTACAGTCGTCTCCGCTTGAAACATTTTTGACAAATCAGTGAGAGACCCTAAGTGGATGGCAACATACAGTTGCAGGGATACAAGACCCATATTACGTGACAATGCAGTACTTGACATCCCACTCGAATTGGGACAGAAACGCGGTGACCTCCAGACGGCCGGAGAAGCTTTCAAAAAGCAGCGTGTGTTACGTCTAAGTAGCATCTGTTTTTTCATATACTTTTGGTGATTTTATTCATGTGCAAATGGAAAATGATCATGTTTAGGGCCATGTAATCATCCATTCATTGGGTTTTATGCCTTTTTTTTAATCAATAACAATCTGAAAATATAGCTCATGCGTCATATGCATTGCAACATGCACACAACCATGATTTCATGTTGTCTCTAACCAATCAAACAAGTGAGGCTGAATTAATAGAGATTGTTCATTTTTCACCTCGATGTCTGAACTGTCACTAGCATCGGAAGTGTCTGAGTTGTCAGAATCTTCCTCGCCTACACTTGAGATCTGGCTCCTCAGAGGATCAGACTTAAGTGGTTGCACATTAATCACATCATTTACGTTGGGAATGTTATTCAACTCCATATTATAGACAAACAAATTGCGAGGGCCACACAAATAAAGGCGAGTCACATGTGGTGCCGACGAGCTACATATAGTGAGCATTGGTTTGAAATGGTTCCAGGATGGTACTGTGGCATCACAGGTCACGTGCCCGGCTATCTCATTTCCTCTCGGATTTGTCCACCACTGTCTCATATGGAAGCTCATAGTGGACAATATTCAAATGAAAATGTAATCCCACTATTGCATTATAATTTTCCACTTATGAATGAGTTTTTTGAGACAATATTAAATTGAAAATGCATTAATCCAATTATCACTTTCATTTTCACATACACATCTGGGAAATCTATGACTATATTCAAATGATAATGAAAAGCTGATTGACATTTAATTTTCAAAGTCATGCTCCATAATACAGTGGACAATATTCAAATGCAATAAGCAAAACAGCACCCCAGCCTATTGCATTTACATTTACATGTCATCACGCTCTTTTAGGGTCAACATGATAATGAAAATGCTGTTTTCTAATCACTTGGAAATTATAATGATATAATAATGATGACGACATTTGACATTTCATTTTCAAAGACTTATCCTGCAATACATGGGACAATATTCAAAAGCGCAGTAAGGAAACAGCGCCTCCCAGTCCATTGCATTTTCAAATACATGTCACCACGCTCTTTTGGGACACAATGAAAATTAAAATGCAATCTGTCAGCGTCTCATCAAAGGCGGGTCTTCTGCTAGGGCGTCACTCATTAGGGGCGCGAGCAAAAACCATGTTCCTTATTGCATACCAACCAATCAGCTTCTGGGTAGCGCTTATGCATGAGGGCTTACTGATAATGTCATGATGGCTAGGCTGCTATGTATTGTGTGCCATCGCGCATTAGGCTATGTTGCGCTTTGGGTGTAGCCATCTTGGCAGCTAGTATGCTAGCTAACGTTAACTGAGGAAAATATTTGTAAATGATCATCACATTAAAGCGATATGATTTGATTTTTGCCCCAACTCTATTAACTGAGCTAGCTGTAATATGCATGAACTTATCCGAGGCTTCGCGGCAGTGTTGTGCAACTGCAACCCAAGTGTGCTTGCAGATTTCAGAGACGTTAGCTAGCTTGCTAGTGAGTCTAAAAGCAATCGCTTAGGAACAGCTAGCTAGCTATGATGCCTACTGGAAAGCTCTTACAGCCCTGATTTGTCACTTTAAACGCCATCTACTTTTACCGACCTCTTTCACCATTGATTAGCAGCTTCTTTTCCCTAAAGAACAAACTGACAGTTCAGCCTGAGACATGTTATTTCATAGCTAGTTAAAAAGCAGCATTATCCTTCCATGCGTGCTATAGCATATTACTCCAGATAAAACGCTATCCGTCTTCCGACCCTGCTGGCGCTAGTTAGAAATGTTTGTCATCATTTTTATACTTAATCGCTGTGATTCGGTTTTTTGCTAGCTGACGATTGCTCTTGTATTTGCCGAGTTGCAAGTTCGCCACTCCTGAAACATGCACAATGTATACATCATGCAGAAACGGTCCGATAAGCGGCCAGCAGTTAGGCTGCCGCTGTTCCTAGTTTAATCGCGATTCCCATGCCACGTAGCAATGGTAGAAGTTTTGATGACTGGCTGAAAACAATGTTCCTCACTTGCTAACTTAACCTGCTGAAATATGAACTTCTTTGATATGTTTGGCAGCACTTTTGTCGTCCCAAGAGTACTATCAGATTTCTGGGAGATTTAAATGGATAGCTCATTACCTGGCTAGCTCAAGAACGATTTGCAAGCACAAGAGCAATCGCTGTCGGCTAGCTAGCTTGTGAAACTAGGGCAAAAACTGAATCACAGCGATTAAGTATAAAAATGATGACAAACATTTCCCTAACTAGCATCAGCAGGGTCGGAAGATTTGATGGCGTTTTATCTGGAGTAATGTAATTATAGCACGCATGGAAGGATAATGCTGCTTTAACTAGCTATGTGATAACATGTCTCAGGCTGAACTGTCAGTTCGTTCTTTCGGGAAAAATAGCTGCTAATGAAAGAGGTCGTGTGTGCGAGATGGCGTTTAAAGTGACAAATCAGGGCTGTAAGAGCTTCTCCAGTAGGCATCATAGCTAGCCAGCTGTACCTAAGCGATTGCTTTTGGACTCACTAGCAAGCTAGCTAACGTCTCTGAAATCTGCAAGCACACTTGGGTTGCAGTTGCACAACACTGCCGCGAAGCCTCGGATAAGTTCATGCATATTACAGCTAGCTCAGTTAATAGAGTTGGGGCAAAAATCAAATCATATCGCTTTAATGTGATGATCATTTACAAATATTTTCCTTAGTTAACGTTAGCTAGCATACTAGCTGCCAAGATGGCTACATCCAAACATAACATAGCCCTAATGCGCGATGGCACACAATATATAGCAGCCTAGCCATCATGACATTATCAGTAAGCCTCCGTGCGTACAAAAAGCTACCCAGAAGCTGATTGGTTGGTATGCAAATAAGGAACATGGTTTCGCTCCCCTAATGAGTGGCGTCCTAGCGAAAAGACCGCCTTGATGAGGCGCTGACAGATTGCATTTTAATTTTCATTGTGTCCCAAAAAAGCGTGGTGACATGTATTTGAAAATGCAATGGACTGGGAGGCGCTGTTACCCTCGCTGCGTTTGAATATTGTCCCATGTATTGCAGGATAAGTCTTTGAAAATGAAATGTCAAATGTCGTCATTATTATATCATTATTATTTCCAAGTGATTAGAAAACAGCATTTTCATTATCATGTTGACCCTAAAAGAGCGTGATGACATGTAAATGTAAATGCAATAGGCTGGGGGTGCTGTTTTGCTTATTGCATTTGAATATTGTCCACTGTATTGCAGAGCATGACTTTGAAAATTAAATGTCAATCAGCTTTTCATTATCATTTGAATATAGTCATAGATTTCCCAGATGTGTATGTGAAAATGAAAGTGATAATTGGATTAATGCATTTTCAATTTAATATTGTCTCAAATAACTCATTCATAAGTGGAAAATTATAATGCAATAGTGGGATTACATTTTCATTTGAATATTGTCCACTATGGGCTTCCATAGTCTCAGATGGGCTTATAAAAACTAGTGATTTAAAATCATCTAGGAAGTATTTGCATTTGAAAACGGCCTTGACGTCTATATCTATGTTATTCTGAGGTAGGACAACTGAAACTGGTGTTTATTTATTTATTTTTTTAATAATAAAAAGGAGGTTTTGCAGGGTATAGGCAGATTTGCCCACAGCCCAATTTGAACCATCTTCTGGTTATATGTACCTACTCGCGAGACTGTCCAGAAAATAGATTTGAAATGTGAAATTTGCATACAGCAAGTGAACTGTAACCTATTTAGTGATTTCAAGATTTTTGTGGGGCAAGGCCTCAAAGTCCATATTTAAACCCATAAATAATTGTTCTGAAAAACCAGATGATTTTTAATGGCTACATAACAACATGACAGACATTTTGATCCCAAACATAAGTATATATGTGAAAAACTTAAGAAAAAAAACTTAACTTATACATTGTATAGGTTCTACATCTCCCAGGCTTTGTTTTTACTCCACTGAGCAAAGCGTAGTCTGCGCTTGTGGTCACGCTTCAATGATTTTGTGAACCACAAAGCATTCAACATTATTGTATGCCAGGGGTTGGGAACCTTCTCCAGAAAGAGCCACTGTGGGTGCAGGCTTTCTTACCAACCAGGCTGCTACACACCTGATTCTACTAATCAACCTCTGGAATGTTTGTTAAGGGCCTTGATCAGCAGAATCAGGTCCAATTCAAGAACTATATACAAGGCTTGCTCGTGTGCAACCCCTTGTTGCTAGCTCAGGAGAGAGAGACAGTTTGCGGCTCTCCTCCGAAGCACGCGCCTGTCAGCCCCTGCATCTTTACACTCATTGGTCGCACCTTTCGCAAGTTCAGAATGAGGGCGGAGGATGCCCAAATATGAACAAGCTTAAAATCTCACTGACAAGCGCCCAGCTGGCCAACAGGAGGCGCTTCAGCAATGAACAAGGCAACCATTTTCAATATCCCTTCCTGGCAGTCCCTTCCCAATATGCATACCTGCAGTGCTATAGCCAATCGTGCGCTGCCCTGGAAAAAGCTGCCGACCAGTGCTGGTTGGTACGACCAGGGATCGAACCCGTAGCAGTAGTCACTACTGCTCCGCAAATGTGGCGCCTTAACCGAGTGAGCTAACCCAGCAGCTGAAACTGGTATTTTTTTAAATTAGTGTTTAGGAATCCTTTAAGTACAATTGGGGTGCATCTCAAAGCGTAGGCTGCAGCCTTCGAAGGCTGCATTTTTAGGGGTCATCACTTATTTCCATCCGCCAAACTAACATTTACCTTTAGGTATAAGGTTAAATGTATGGTTAGGGTCAAGTTTGGGACCAGGTTTAGTGTTAAGAGTTAGAGTAAAGGTCACAGCTCAGGAAACAGGAGATGAAATGACATCATGTCAATTTGGTGAATGAAATTAAGTGACGACCCCTAAAAATGCAGTCTTCAAAGGATGCAGCCTACGCTTTGAGATGCACCCTTGGTTTAATGTGCACGTTCTTGGCAGGAAAACTGCAAGCTTTTCTAGGCAGAATGGCCTGTTCTGTCACCATGTTATGTTATGTTTCATAAAGAGGGTGTTTGGGACAAATACATACTTCTTCATTTGACTCTGTATGCCACAATGTTATTGGAGTCCTTGAGCAAGCATTTCAACCTGCTAAGTTTTGACTGCAAATGCAAAATTGTGGAATAAAAAGCCAAATGATCAAGAAACCGGGCTTTGTACCAAATTTTATGGAGCACACTGTACACACAGATGGGTGACAAATTAAAGGAAATGGCAACCTAATGTGTTTTAATGAGGTCGGGCCGCCATAAGTCAGCAAAACAACTCCCAGGCACCTTGGCATAGACTCAACAAGTATCTAGAACCCCAAAAGAGGGATGGAACACCATTCTTCCAAAAGACTCTCCCTCATGGGTTGTTTGAAAAAGGTGGTCAGAGAGGTCAAACAAAATAATCGTCCAAAGATGTTCAAACTAGTTCAGATCTCCTGACTTTGATTGTTCATATAATAATAATGTTCATATTCATCAAATCATTCAGTGACCTCTCATGCCCTGTGGATGAGGGCATCGTCGTCTTCCCATCAGGATAAAAATCTTTCATCAGGCCATTAAGAAGACACTGAATTCTTGTATAGATTTTCAGTAGTTCTTTCCTCTTAGTAAAAAAACAGACCCAAGGCCAGGCCAGGAATACCCCCTCCACAGCATAAGTTTGCCATCAGACTCCCTCACTGTAGGGGTCCAGATATCAGGCCTGTGCCACTCTCGTGGTCTATAGCACTCATACACCAGCCAACTTCTCAAGAAAATATTGCAAGGGATGACTGATCTGACAATTTTACATTTTTCTTTATCAATGTAGACCTGTTCCGATGCTTTTTATACCACTGAGCTCTAAGATGTGAATTAGTCCTTGAGTCCTTATCATGAGGCTTTTATGCACAGCAACCATACTACAATATCCCTCCCAGAGACGTGCGGTGAGGTGAGGCAGTGACCCTGACTTTCACCACAGGATTTTGTGAACCTGTTCCCACGTACTATGCCTGATTGACAATCAAAACAATTAAGACCAAGCCTATTAGGAAGCCCGTATACTGATAGAGGGGATTATGACAAAAAGATGTATTCGCTTCAATTCGAGACTGCAAGGATGGAAATCTGAATAATCACTTAGGAAAAATTCTCGGCTCTCGGTAATTCTGAAAGAAGACTGAAAATAAATGCCCGCTTTTTTTTTTTTTTTTTTTTGGGTGTAACAGCGCGTATTTAAAGGAGAATACATTGTATATTGATCAAGCATTGAACTCTGCATAAGTCGAACTGTTTTAATATTTGTTGATGACATTGCTTTGGCTTCCTGGAAGCAAGTACGCGCAAATCTGACCATTTCAAGTTCGCTGTACTGAGTAATAACGCCGCGGAAACTGACCCGTCATTCTGCCGAACAGTCTTTAATACTAAATTAGTCAATCATCTGATTGCTAATCAAGCGAAGTAATGGGGAGTAATCGTTTAACGGTGAGGATTCTGCCTCACCTAACTGACCTCCGACGGCACGTCACTGATCCCTCCGTGCCTAGTTCTGACATATACAGTCGAACAATGTCCTGAATTGCTATTCTTGGTCACTAGAAGATGCACACATGTATGAGCATCAGTCCTTGAGAGTGCACTTTCGCCCCAATTTCTGATGCTATACAGTATACTTATGTTTTTCACATTGTCACGTCAGTCACTTTTCCCACTGAAATACTAACTAGCAGAGCAGTCCGTGACTGAGGCTTCAACCATTTATATCCCAATAATTAACCCTCTTCCAAAGTGATTTTCATTTTTCCTCTTGCTATCTTGATCCAAATTCCTAGTCAACTGAGCCTACTCAGTACTACATGACATGGATGTTAACTGCTGAACTGTACAATACAGAACATTATCCTGTCTAGAGGCATGTGCATTTGCTGTGTTTCTGCAATCATTCATGAGTTTACCTTAATGTTTTTTATCTGTCAGTAAATATTTAAATATAATTTTTGAAAAGTATTTGGTCAAATTTTAGCCTGTGACTGGGTCTGCGAAAGGGTACTATTAACCATGACAATGGCCCCTCATTGATTGAATGGCAGTGTCTCAAGATGAGGCTTCTGCGTATAGTTGGAGGTTTTACAGCCCAGTAGTAAATAACACTCAGTTCACTGCAGGCAAAGCCCCCCTTCAACCCACTTTCAACTTGCGCTGTGGATATTTTGTCGTTTATGACCTTTGTTTCGCTGAGTAAGTCTGGCCAGTCCCGGTGAGATAAAGGGCTTGTTTATTGACATCTCTTTGCAGCATTCATACACTGCACTGCCATTAGCCAGGCAGATGCGGGATGGCCCATTATTGAGCCATTACAGCTTGTTTGTAAGAAAAATAGCAGAGTCGGCCTCATGATCCGCCCTGCAACTCAGTCTGCCAGCACGACCATGGCCAGGTACAAACCTAACTACATATGGCTTTCTTCAGCTATCCGTCAATTCATCTACAATCTTCGAGTCTTGTTGCTGATAACGGTCGCAGATAGGGGCTGACACCATTGCATCGAGAATTGAGGGAGAGACAAAGACACCTTGAACAGGCCATCAATCCATCCCAGGCACTCGTCTCCTCCCAGAGAGAATAAACAGGAGCCATCAGGAGATGGCAAATCCTCCGGCCCCAGGAAAATCCAAATCCAAAAAAATCCAAAAGGTAGCAAAAGGTGCTATTACACCATATGTTTCAGGGATTAGCAAAGTTTTGAGACAAAAATGTTGAAAAGTTTTTGATTTATGCTCCGAACAGAAAATGTTTACAGATGGACAGTCAGACAGACTGATAAGATGGACAGAGTGATTGCTATATCCCCCCCATTACATACCAGCGGGATAACCATCAAAACTACATCTAATATTAAAGATGGGCAACAAGGGCTGTATCTGTCCCTGATTTTCACTCCAAATTCTGACCTTTAATTAGTTAATTATATTAAATAACTAAACCATAAAAGACCACAAAGTAAAAATGATCAGAGTCCAAATTTTGCATTTTTGTATATTTTAAATATTATATATTATTATAATATTTATGATAATATATAATAATATTATTTATTATCATATAATTTTATATATTTTATATTTTTTGCATATTTTTTTTCAGTGCTTTGTTTCGAAGATTGTTTTGAATTTTTTAATTCATCATTTCTCCACAACGTGAAAATGTGACTGATCATTTTTCCATCATGGTCCTCATTTATTAAATCTGAAATTTCTGCTGCATTTCTTTACATTACCATGAATAACAATCAAAGACTGTCCTTGTCTCCATAAATGAAAAATTTTCTTTTATCAAATCCATGTGCAAATCTATGTTTGTACATACAACCAATTAGCTCAATTTGTCAGGGTAACTGATAGAAATAAAAACCAGCATACAGACCGGCCCTCCAGGACCTAGATTGCCCACTGTTATGTCCTAAGTCATAAGCCATGAACAAAAAGGGAGATCACGCTGGGAAATATAAATAAAAAGTAATTTAAACAAAGCGCATTATATAACTGAAAACAACCCCTAGGCTAAACCAGGAACCATACAGCCACCAGCTACCAAGCAGCAGACCCCACCCCTCCTCCTGAATTGGGAGAAGGCAGTTCATTAAATAATACTTAGCACAGGCGGGGCCCATAACCTTCAATTTGCCCCTCACAATTCCACCCAAAAATGGGAGTTAATTGGATTAATACATCTGATACCACAGTTATCAAGTTGGAATCCTTGCATGCACACCCATCCAACCCTTGGCACAAACAAATAGACCGGCAGGGCAGTAACACCCACCCCTGCTTTATATCGTATTAGTTATTTTTTAGCTAAACATACGACACTCGCATTACACAGAAGCTTCCTCATACAGCTTGAGCAATGGGGGAAGGGATCTCTTCCATCTGAGCAGTCCAGTATGAATGGTGGTGATGTATGTGGAGGTGTGGGGGGGAGTGAGGGAGTAGGGGTGTTGTGGGAGTGTTGACATGATCCACAGATTTGGATTGGCCGCTCGCCACATAACACCTGTACCCCCCATCTGAAAGCCAGCAGTGGTAGCTGGTGTACAAATGACCCCAGGCTTTGAAGCAGGATGCGCAGAACTCAGTTGGTGGTTTTTCCCTTTTTCTTGAATTTTAGCGGGCTCAGCGAGCAGCACTCTCTAGGTCATGCGGCTGCGCCACCATTTTTCTGCCTGACTGATTTCCTGCTGGGGCTCAGGTGAACTCTCACTTGCTCCTGCACTCTTCACTTTCCCTCCCTCTTAAATCCTGTCTATCGCAGTGAGGCAGGTTTTTCACCAACACACTGCAGCTAAGTGCTGTCTGTAAAGTCAACTCAGGAAACCATTACATTACTTCTTCACGGAGTAATGACACCAATATATGATTAGAACATTCTTGAATGAAACCCTCTAACTTTCTAACAGAATATGAAAACATTCTTGACCAAATTTCCAAAGAGTCTATATGGAGGAATTGAACAAAAATCTCAAACAATTCTACATAAAAGGAGAGCTGGAAAAAGTACCTGATAATTCAAAGGCAATGACTTGATCTGAAATACAGTACAGTGTTTTTTTCTTTAGGGTTCTTCATGCTACCTCTGAAAAAAAGTAAGAAAAAGCATGCACAGCAAAGAGTTATGAGTACTGCAGTGTTTTCGTACTGCTCAGCTGTCATCCATCAACTTCTCTGGCAGAGCACTGCACCTCAAAAGGTGTTTACTTCAACTTGTTTCAGCAAAATGACCAGTTAACTTTTCACAGGCTCCTGACTGTCCTCGCTGTCAGGCTGGCTTTTCAAGCTGCTCATTTCCAGACCCAAGGGGTATAGCAAATGAGTCCCTTCCAGACTGACTGACTGACTGATGCTCCTTGGTAAAAGGTGCATGCGCGATGCTACACCCATCAGAGTCGAGTTAATTACTGCTGTGCTGTCAAAACTGATAGCAAGACCTGGCAAGGTGTACAAGATACACGTGACAGAGAATGAAAGAACATACTGCAGTAGTTGACACATTCATTTAAATTTGTTATGCAACTGCAACGTAATGTTTAAGTCTTCCTAAAGTTTACAAGAAATATATAATGCAAAAATATCTCGCAATTGATAGTAGTTGCATGTCGCAGGAATCTGGTGCCGCATTTTAAATGAAAGTTGAGTGAAATTTAGCTTCTATCTTGCTGAAATACGCTTGTGCTAGGGAGAATATTAGTTGTACAGCTTGGTAGCCAGTCAAAATGGTATTTATATGACTTATCTGATTGAGTTCAATAATGTAACTTTATATTTAGAGGATTACAAAGCAAATGAAAAACATTCATTTGGAACAGCATTATGGTAACAAGTGTTAGTGAGCAGAGCTCACTATTTCCCCCAACCCCCTGTCCTTTCCCATGTTTCCGTTGAGGGCAGTAGTAGCAAGTGGACATTTTTACATAGGGCTGTGTCACATCCAACTTTCAGCAAATGTCTTAGTATGATTTAATGCAACAAAAAATGAAGGTATCAAAAACGTATTACTACAAACCCCAATTCCAATGAAGTAGGGACGTTTTGTAAAACGTGAATAAAAACACAATACAATGATTTGCAAATCCTTTTCGACCTAAACTCAATTGAGTAAACTACAAAAACAAGATATTTAATGTTCAAACTGATAAACCTTACTGTTTTTTTTTTTTTTTTTAATATTCACTCATTTTGAATTTGATGCCTGCAACAAGTTCAAAAAAAGCTGGGACAGGGGCAACAAGAGACTGGGAAAGTTGAGGAATGCTCAAAAAACACCTGTTTGGAACATTCCACAGGTGAACAGGATAATTGGAAACAGGTGAGTGTCATGATTAGGTATAAAAGGAGCATCCCCGAAAGGGTCAGTCCTTCATAAGCAAGGATGGGGCGAGGTTCACCACTTTAAACAACTGCGTGAGCAAATAGTCCAACAGTTTAAGGACAACGTTTCTCAATGTGAAATTGCAAGGAATTTAGGGATTTCATCATCTACAGTCCATAATACCATCAAAAGATTAAGAGAATCCAGAGAAATATCTTCACGTAAGCAGCAAGGCCAAAAATCAACACTGAATGCCCGTGACCGTCGGTCCCTCAGGCAGCACTGCATTAAAAACCAACATCATTCTGTAAAGGATATTACCATGTGGGCTCAGGAACACTTCGGAAAACCATTGTCAGTTAACACAGTCCGTCACTACATCTACAAGTGCAAATTGAAACTCTACCATCCAAAGCGAAAGCCATATATCAACAACACCCAGAAATGCCGCTGGCTTCTCTGGGCTCGAGCTCATCTGAGATGGACTGATGCAAAGTGGAAAAGTGTGCTGTGGTCTGGCAAGTCCACATTTAAAATTGTTTTTGGAAATCATGGACATTGTGTCCTCCGGGCTAAAGAGGAAAAGGACCATCCAGATTGTTATCAGCGCAAAGTTCAAAAAGCCAGCATCTGTAATGGTATGGGAATGTGTTAGTGCCCGTGGCACGGGTAACTTGCACATCTGTGAGGGCACCATTAATGCTGAAAGGTACATACAGGTTTTGGAGCAACATATGCTGCCATCCAAGTGACGTCTTTTTCAGGGCTGTCCCTGCTTATTTCAGCAAGACAATGCAAAGCCACATTCTGCGTGTGTTACAACAGCATGGCTTTGTAGTAAAAGAGTGCGGGTAATAGACTGGCCAACCTGCAGTCTAGACCTGTCTCCCATTGAAAATGTGTGGTGCATTATGAAGCGCAAAATACGACAACGGAGACCCGGGACTGTAGAGCAACTGAAGTCACACATCAAGCAAGAATGGGAAAGAATTCCACCTACAAAGCTTTTACAATTAGTGGCCTCAGTTCCCAAACGCTCATTGGGTGTTGTTAAAAGGAAAGGTAACATAACACAGTGGTAAACTTGCCCCTGTTCCAGATTTTTTGGAACATGTTACAGGCATCAAATTCAACGTGAGGGAATATTTCCAAAATAAACTATTAATTTTATCATTTTGAACATTAAATATCTTGTCTTTGTAGTGTTCTCAATTGAATGTACAAAACCCAAAACCAGTGAAGTTGGCACGTTATGTAAATCGTAGATAAAAACAGAATACAATGATTTGCAAATCCTTTTCAACTTATATTCAATTGAATACACTGCAAAGACAAGATGTTTAATGTTCAAACTGAGAAACTTTATTTTTTTTTTGCAAATAATCATTAACTTAGAATTTAAAGGCAGCAACACATTGCAAAAAAAGTTGGCACAGGGCCTTTTACCACTGTGTTAAATCACCTTTCCTTTTAACGACACTCAGTAAACGTTTGGGAACTGAGGAGACCAATTTTTGAAGCTTTTCAGGTGGAACTCTTTCCCATTCTTGCTTGATGTACAGCTTAAGTTGTTCAACAGTCCGGGTCTCCGTTGTCGATTTTACGCCTCATAATGCGCCACACATTTTCAATGGGAGACAGGTCTGACTACAGGCAAGCCAGTCTAGTACCCGCACTCTTTACTACGGAGCCATGCTGTTGTAACACGTGCAGAATGTGGCTTGGCATTGTCTTGCTGAAATAAGCAGGGCGCCCATGAAAAAGACGTTTGCTTGGATGGCAACATATGTTGCTCCAAAACCTGTATGTACCTTTCAGCATTAATGGTGCCTTCACATATGTGTAAGTTGCCCATGCCTTGGGCACTAATACACCCCCATACCATCACAGATGCTGGCTTTTGAACTTTGCGCCTATAACAGTCCGGATGGTTCTTTTTTCTTTTGGTCCGAGGACACGACGCCCACAGTTTCCAAAAACAATTTGAAATGTGGACTCGTCAGACCACAGAACACTTTTTCCACTTTGCATCAGTCCATCTTAGATGAGCTTGGGCCCAGCGAAGCCGGGCGGCGCTTCTGGGTGCTGTTGATAAATGGCTTTCGCTTTGCATTGTAGAGTTTTAACTTGCACTTGCAGATGTAGCGACGAACTGTAGTTACTGACAGTGGTTTTCTGAGGTGTTCCTGAGCCCATGTGGTGATGTCCTTTACACACTGATGTCGGTTTTTGATGCAGTACCGCCTGAGGGATCGAAGGTCACGGGCATTCAATGTTGGTTTTCGCCTTGTCGCCACGTGCAGTGATTTCTCCAGATTCTCTGAACCTTTGACGATATTACGGACCGTAGATGATGAAATCCCTAAATTTCTTGCAATAGCTCATTGAGGAATGTTGTTTTAAACTGTTCGACAATCAGCTCACGCATTTGTTCACTAAGTGGTGACCCTCGCCCCATCCTTGTTTGTGAATGACGGAGCATTTCAGGAAGCTGCTTTTATACCCAATCATGGCACCCACCTGTTCCCAATTAGCCCGCTCACCTGTGGATGTTCCAAATAAGTGTTTGATGAGCATTCCTCAACTCTCTCAGTCTTTTTTTGCCACTTGTGCCAGCTTTTTTGAAACATGTTGCAGGCATCAAATTCCAAATGAGCTAATATTTGCAAAAAATTACAAAGTTTACCTGTTCGAACATTAAGTAACTTGTCTTTGCAGTGTATTCAATTGAATATAGGTTGAAAAGGATTTGCAAATCATTGTATTCTGTTTTTATTTACGATTTACACAACGTGCCAACTTCACTGGTTTTGGGTTTTGTAGGTCAAAAAGGATTTGCGAATCATTGTATTCTGTTTTCATTCATGTTTTTGGACATGAATCTTCCATTGAAAATGTGTGGCTCATTATGAAGCGCGAGATATGACAGTGGAAACTCTGGACTGTTAAGTAGCTTCAGTGTTAAATCAAGCAAGAGTAAGAGAAAATTCCACTTTCAAAACGGCAGAAATTACAGTCCTCAGTTGCCAAAAGGTGGCTCAGTGCAGCTACAAGTAAACGTGATGTAGCAGTTATGAACATGCCCGTGTCTCAACTTTTTTGGAAAGTGTTGCCAGCTCAACATGTAAAATAGCTGTATATCCAAAAAAAAAAAAAAAAAAAATGGATTGTGTTGAAGCATGAATTATCCTCTCTGTGTGCTGATTTCAATTGAATACAGGACAAAACAGATCAGCAAATCACTGATTTATGTTTTGGTTGTATATTTCATGCAATGACCTAACCTTTTTAGAGTTGGAGCTGCAGATTTGGCACAAATGATCCCAATACTGTTGCAGCTTAGCAAGATCCCTAGCTGCTGAATGTGTTGTCTGTTTTTGGGGCTAAAATGAACGTATTAAGAACAGAAAAGCTTCAGAAACTGGGTCAGGAAGCAGGGTTATAAATTGGGTTTGTCTGTACCATTCACTAATTTTTACTGGGTCTTATTTCTGACATACTGGAGAAACAGTTAAATATAACCTATGCACCAAGAAATGGCTTAATCCCTAAAAGAAGAATTTGGGCCCCTGAACGAAAACCCAGTTCACATGCAAGCATGTTCGCTGATATTACTGGCGGGGTGTTCCCAAATTGAGTACTTCTGGTTGCTCTGTAGTGGCTCTGAAGTTGTGCTTAGTGGAGAAATAAATATTTATCATGATACTACACAAAGCCCAATTAGATAATACAAAAATGTATTTAATATTAAATTGTACAAATGCTTTGTTTTCTTTTTTTGTAGTATGCAATAGCTATGCCCTAGCATTCAAAGAATGATGTAATTAACGGTGAGCTAGTCATTTCATAGACAACTGCAGGCTGTAAATCTTGGTTGCCCATCGGTGTCTGATGAAGACGTGGTCTGTGTTCTCAGCCGTCACCGATGGGAGCGCATATGGCTCCGTAACCCAAAGCCAGAAGCGCACAGGCACCTGCAAGTTGGGCGCTGATGGTCTGTGATTTGGACAGTGGTGGGTGCAGCCCTGTGACGTTTGTCTCTTACAGCTGTGAGGCGTTGCTGCCTGTCCTCTTCGAAGGCGGCTATGGCGCTGTGGGTGATAGACCTTCAGGAACCCTGTCTGCGGCTATGGTCTCGAGTTTGCGAGGCTGGATGCCACACCGCTTGAGATTGCTCTTCAGGGTGTCCTTGTATCTTAGCTTAGGTCTTCCCCGCTTCCTTGTGCCCTCCTTCAGCTCACCATACATTAGCTGTCTGGGAATGCGGTGGTCGTCCATTCTGATGACGTGGCCAGTCCAGTGTAACTGTGCCTTGAGCAACATTGCCTCAATGCTTTTAGACTCGGATCTGTCAAGCACTTCCTGATTAGAGATTTTGTCCTGCCAGTGGATGCCCATGATTGTGCGCAGTGACCTAGTGTGGAACCGTTCCAGCTGTTTGATATGACGGCAGTACAGAGTCCAAAATTCGCAGCCATACAGGAGCGAGGAGAGGACGACGGCTTTATAGATTTTGAGCTTGGTGGACAGCCGTACGCCCTTCTGCTGGAGAACTTTCAGTCTCAGTCTTCCCAATGTGTGGCTTGCTTTCTGAATCCTGGATGTGATCTCTTTGTCCAGCGATCCATCAGCCGAGATTGCGCTGCCCAGGTACTTGAAGCTCTCCACACTCTGGAGTTCAGCTCCATCAATGGTGATGGCTGGCTCAGGTTTTGTCGCATTCGGGGCTGATTGAAGCAGGACCTCCGTTTTCCTGAGGCTGATAATCAAGCCAAAGACCCTGGATGCTTCCGCAAAGTGGTCAACGATGACCTGCAGGTGGTTCTCCTTATGAGCTATGAGGGCACAGTCATCCGCAAAGAGGGCTTCAAGGATGAGCTTCACAGTAGTCTTCGTTCTGGTGGACAGGTGGCGAAGATCAAAGACAGAGCCATCCCTTCGGTACTTGATGTAAATGCCCAGGTCAAGGTTCTTCAAAGCATGGAGAAGGAGGTTCGATATCACTATAAGGAGGCTCTTCATACTCGCTGTCATGTTGGAAAAGTACATGTAATCAAAAAACTGTTCTTGTTTCATGATGGGTAAAAAAATTATATCTTGCTGCCCACTCTGCCTCATTCCAACGGTTAGTCGCCTAGCAAAATTGCTTATCATTTGCTTCAAGTCAAACTTTGCTTAGCTATTTTGCTTTGCTGACCTTGCACACTTTAATTCACCAACCGCTATCCCTTCCCATTGTCATAATTCGCTGAATCTTATTAAAATTCAATGGTAGCTTGTTGTTTTAGTCACCAGATGAATGCCCCTTAACACTGTACATGTGTTTGAAGATTAAAGTGCATACTGTGAAATTTCAGGCTTGTTTTAAATTCTAGAGGAGATCCAAAAGTTTCCAATGATTTAAAATATTTCTTGCTGAATTACAGGGAAATACATAAAATTATGTACATGATCTAGATATTTTCCATTTGATGAAATGCTGCGGCCATAAAAACATGGCACCCTGGGTTTGAATATTTTTCTAAATGTAAGTGTAACGTAGCTTCAGTGAAGTGCTGCAACCAGCAGATACAGAACACGTATGTGACATTGTCCTACATTAAAAAAACTTTTTTACTCTGATCTACTTAAAGGAAAACTTAAGTGAAAAATTAAGAGTTTAACCCTTTTTACAGTTTAACCCAGCTTTTGCAGAACCAAACATGACTGCTCTGCCCAAGCCAATTACTGCAAGACCATTCATATCCAATTCAGATATACTCAAAGTTTTCATTAAATTCTGAGTTAACCGTAGCTTTTCACGGTATGAAATAATAAAATTAAATGTTGCTTAAACATTTCAGCACAAATTGGATGCATTTACACTGCCCATTCAAAAGAAAAAGTCGCACACTATAATTTTTTGTTGACCCACCTTTAGCTTTGATCACGGCACACATTCATTTCCTGTTTCCTGCTGAGTCTGGGTGCACTTTGAGAAGGAACTGGAAGCTGTAGATATATTTTAAAAATCTCTTTATTTTTAAGTCTTTCAAGTTCTTAATTTCAGTGTATTTGATCCACCTCATATTAAACTTTATGGACTAGTAGCCAAAAGTTGTGGATGGCTTTTTAAACCTTTGATATTTTGTGGATTATCGTTTCGGCCTGCTCTCTCTGCTGTGAAACAGCTAGGCAGTAGCCCTGCCACCAGGCCTACTAGGCCTGTCGGGCCTTGTTTCAGCTGAAGCCCAGCTACCATCTACTTTCCTGCTACAGTGTGGCTCATCTTTAGCCAGGATCTGCAGCTGCAACTCAGCAGCCCAGCTGCATCAGGCCAGGCCCAGGCCTCGACAGCCCAGCTACCAGGCCAGGCCCAGGGTTGAGGATTAGGCTCAGCCCTTACATTTTCCGCACTAGCTTTACTCAAATCTGCTTGCCAGTTTCATTATTGAGGTGAGCGTCTGTTTTTACCAACAAAAAAATGCCACCATAGGTTAAGCCCTGTTCCATCACTGATGAAGAAGTTGATGAAATAAAAAGCTCACTCAACTTTATGTCAGGAGAGATTGCAAACATCTCTAAACAACAGAAACCCATATTGGACCTGGTGGGAGAGGTAAGGAGGCTACAAAGACAAAACGAGGAAAAATATGAACTGATGAGGACGCTGGAAGGTCGAGTGGCAGACCTAGAACAATACACTGGCATGAATGACCTAATTGTCACTGGTTTGGACATCAAACCTCGGTCATATGCGAAGGCTGCGGCACTGAAGAACGGAGAGCGCTCAGAGCCCGGCCCGGTGGTCCCCCTTGAGCAGCACCTGAAGATCAGCTGATCTCCTTCCTCTACACACGCAAGATTGATGTGGATAGCAAGGACATTGAGGCATGTCATCCGCTCCCAAGGAAAAGTAGGAAAGAAAAGCCTGCTATAATCATCCGATTTGTCAACAGAAAGCAAAAAATGGCTCTTCTCAAACAAGGGAAAAAACTGAAGGGAACCAATGTGTACATCAACGAGCATCTGTCAAAGAGAAATGCTGAAATAGCCAGACGGGCTCGCATTCTGAGGAAGGAGCAAAGGATTCAATCAACATGGATCACAAACTGCAAAGTTTACTTTAAACTGAATGGATCAGCAGAGCAGGCAAGTGTTATATACATCAGAGATGTCTCTGATCTGGACAAGTACTACTGACCTATCCAGGTAATGACGCACTATCTCGATCTTAGATCAGGAGCAATGTTGTGTGTCTTCATATTTTTGTTTAGGTTGTGTACTGACTTTTTTGGAATGACTGTCAAATATTGATACACCCCGCATAAAGCTAGACCTTTGTAAGGGTTTGAAATTAGCACATGTTCATGTATGCACTTTGCGCAATAAGGTTCAAGAAATAGAGTGCACTGTTAGAGGTAACTGTATTAACATCATTGCCATTTCTGAGACACACATTGATGAATCTTTCTCTGATGCAGATGTTGCTATTGATGGGTTCTCAATCTTTAGAAAAGACAGAAATTGTTTTGGAGGTGGAGTGGCTATCTATGTTCAAAATCATTGACCTGACAAAATTCGCAATGATCTGATGATCACTGACATTGAAGCTAATTGTGTGCACGTTCACTTACCTCATTTTAAACCAATTGTAATATGCTGTTTCTACCGGCCTCCTAACGCTGATGCTCTGTATCTTGAAAGGCTGTGTGAGATTGTCAGGATTTCAGACACAAATACTGAAATCTATATATTAGGCAATATGAACGTGGATTGGTTGGGTCTTTCATGCACTAAAAAGAATAAGTTACTTTCCATATTGAATGCTTGTAACTTGTCTCAAATTGTTTCTACACCCACTAGAGTTAGAGGCAGTGATGATGTTGTTTCAACTACATGCATTGATCATATTTATACAAATGTTCCAGATAAATGTTCCAATGTGGTCTCTGTCCCTGCAGGTTTCAATAGCTGTTACCAGAAAGACAAAGTTACCTAAACCCAGAGCAAAAATAATTTTTACACGCTCCTATAAAAAATTCAGTGTGGAATGTTTTACTAATGACCTGTCTAGTTTGAACTGGAGTAATGTATGCAGTGAGAATGAACCTGTGGCTGCACTGGATTTATTTATGTCAATGTACATGAGACTTGTAGACAAACATGCTCCCTTAAAAAAGTTCACAGTCAAAAACAGAACTGCTCCATGGATTGATGATCATTTAAAGTGTTTAATGACTGAAAGAGATATAGATAAAAAAGATTCAGTTATTTCTGGTTCATCTGATGACTGGCATAGATATTGTTCCCTTCACAATAAGATCCCTTTTTTTCATTTTGTTTTACTTTGTGAATACTACAAGCAGAGGTTATATGATGGAAAAGGGAAAAAAACTGGAGCAGTTGGACACCAAAAAGCCTTTAAGAGTACGAATCAGAGAAAAAAACAGACGCGTTTCTACGTTACCACGTCTTCATCAGAGTCAGACAATTCAGAATGAGTGTATCATTTAAAAGTTTCCAACAGATGTACCTCATAATTAATCAATTAACAATGGCCAAACAAAGCATTGAATACAAAACAACCAATTATGACGTCATACACATAGATTAGCCGTTCACAAGAACAATTTACATGTTCATACTCTGAAATCATCGTTTACAAAAAACATGAAAGGTTAAGTTCCTCATTGAGACCGAACGGTTCAACCATATTAAGCGTATGAATCTAAAACGCCTCTCTGCGAAGCAAACGATTGACAATGTCACCTCCTCTCGAAGATGGGCTGATTTTCTCAATTCCCTAAAACCGCATAAATGCAACAGAACCGTGATTAGCTTGCACATAATGACATGCAATAGCATAATCAAGGTTTGTAGTATGAATTGCTGTTTTATGTTCCGAGATACGAATTTTCAACGAGCGTTTAGTTTGACCCACATAGACTAAACCACACGGACACTTAAGTATATAAACCACATGCGTTGTATTACAATTGATAAAAGATTTTATTTTATACTTCTTGCCCGAACGCGGATGAGTGAACTCTTTTAGCTTTTGAAGAATTTGAGCATTGAACACAATGACCACATAGCTAGAAACTATGAGGTTGACTCGGTAACCATGAGGAACTTAAAGGTCTTTGAATCTCAGAGTGAACAAGGCGATCTCTTAAATTTGGTGAACGCCAAATGAAATAAGAGGAGGATTAGAACTCATTTGCTGTAAAGCGTGATCACTTTTAAGTATACTCCAATGTTTTAAAATGATGTTCTTGATTTTACCGGCCAATGGTGAAAACTCAGTAGGAAAACAAATGCGCGACTGACTTGGAGCCTTTGGCTTTCTAATTATTACCTGGGCCGGTAGGCCACAAGTCAAAGTTTCGGCTCGTTCTTCTTCTCTTTTTTTGGGGGGGGTCGCGATTGTCTTGCTCATGTGGGCACGCGGTTTCGTGATTGGCCCAGGCTGAGACCCGGCCCGAGTACAGGCTCTGAGGAGCCTCTTGTTAAGAGTGTTCTTCGATCTAATCGTGCTGCTCTCTGATAGGCCGAAGACATTTGCGTCATAGAGTATCCCCGCATTTTAAAACGTTCAATTAATTCATCACTTTTAGACTCAAATTCTTCATCGGTACAACAGTTCCTAAGCATTCACAAAAATTGGCCAATTGGAATATTACTAAATAAATGTTTAGGATGATTACTATCAGCCCTTAGCAAGGTGTTTCTGCTTAAGGGTTTACGAAAGATCGTACTTTCAAGCCAGTTATTAACACCTTTATACACTCTGAGATCCAAAAAATTAATACTATTACGATTATACTCCATAGTGAACAAGAGATATGACGTGGTTGCATTTAAATATTCTACGAAGTTTTTTAATTCGGTCACCATACCTTTCCAAATGCATAAAATATCGTCAATATACCTTTTCCATAAATAGATTTTTGAATAAAAAGGGTTAGCACCATCACTTACAAATTTAGCTTCCCAGAGGACCATGACAAGGCATGCATGAGGGAGCAAACGCGCTATCCATAGCTGTACTTTTACACTGCAAATAGTAAGTTTCACTATACTTAAAAAAATTCTTAGAATAATTTCAGTAAGTGTCAATAAAAACTCGTTCGGTGGTAAAATATTCACTGGACGAGCACCAAGGTAATGGGAGAGAGCCAGTGGCCCAATGTCATGAGGAATACATGTATACAGGCGCGTAGGAACCAGTTTGACATTTTGGGGGACCAAATCTGCATGGGGTGGGCGGGTCCCAAAATTCACTGACTGCCTCATCAACTCTATAGGCCATTCATAAATACTAAAAACCTTTATTATGCTTTTGCACGTCATTATGTGCAAGCTAATCACGTTTCTGTTGCATCTATGTGGTTTTGGGGAATTGAGAAAATCAGCCCATCTTCGAGGGGAGGTGACATTGTCAATCGTTTGCTTCGGAGAGAGGCATTTTGGATTCATACGCTTAATACGGTTGAACCGTTCGGTCTCAATGAGGAACTTAACCTTTCATGTTTTTTGTAAACGATGATTTCAGAGTATAAACATGTAAATTGTTCTTGTGAATGGCTAATCTATGTGTATGATGTCATAATTGGTTGTTTTGTATTCAATTCTTTGTTTGGCCATTGTTAATTGATTAATTATGAGGTACATCTGTTGGAAACTTTTAAATGATACACTCATTCTGAATTGTCTGACTCTGAAGAAGACGTGGTGTCATCGAAACACGTCTGTTTTTTTCCTCTGATTGGTACTATTAAATGCTTTTTGGTGTCCGAGTGCTCCAGTTTTTTTCCCCTTTTCCATGAATTTATTGTCCGAGACTGAGAAGCACCGGATCTAAGCCTTCACCGGCAGATGCGCGAGGATTCTTCAATTAGAGTTTATATGATGCTAGATTTGATGGTAGACAATTATGGAAAGTTTTAGATGACATTATGGGCCGAGGAGCCAACTTCACCTAGTGTGGAATCAAATGGTATTGTACTCACTAGACCGTATGATATTGCAAATCATTTTAATGACTTTTTTGTTAATGAAGTATTAAAATTAAGGAGTGGCAAGCATTTTTCTAAAAATAACTCAAGTGATCTCATTAAGAATATTATAATGTAAGGTATAAGTTGCACTTTTGAATTTCACCAGGTTGAAATCGATGAGGTTGAGAGGTTACTTCATTCTCTTCCTGATACCAAGACGGCAGGTATAGATAACCTAACTGCTGAGAATGACTGCTAGCATCATATCACGTCCTGTTTGTCATATTATAAATAGATCTTTGTAGATGGGCATCTGTCTGTTGAAGTGGAAGGAGGCTAAGGTTATTCCTTTACCTAAGGATGCCAAATCTGTTTTTAATGATGTCAACTCTAGGCCTATAAGCATTCTACATGTATTGAGCAAAATAATGGAAAAGGTTGTGTGTTCACAAATTCAAGTTTATTTTGAATCGCACAAGCTAATGACAAATTCTCAACATGCATATAGAGCTGGCCACTCTACTTCTACTGCTCTAATTCAGATGACTGATGGCTGGCTTGGGGCTATTGATAACTCTATGCTGGTGGGAGCTGTGTTGTTAGATTTCAGCGCTGCTTTTGATGTGCTTGACCATTCTCTCTTACTAGCAAAACTTGAATGTTACGGCTTTGGTTCTTCTGTGAAAAAATTATTTTTTCTAATACTGTGCATGACCACGACACTAGAGGGTCTAGAAATGGTCAGCTTGTATTGCCTCATCCGAAAGCCAATGCTCTTCGTAGATCTTTTATTTATAGATCGATACTCCTCTGGAATAACCCGCCTCCACATCTATGCTGCAGCACTTTTAGCAAATCAGTTTTTAAGAAGAAACTTAAATCTTATTTAAATCTGTGATGTGTTTGCTAATAGTTTTTGTAGATTTTTTGTGGATCAGATGTTTTAGATTTTTTTTTATTATTGTTTTTAATTTTTTTTATTATCATATTTGCTTTAGATTATTTGTCTGCTCAGATTTTCTCTCTCTCCCTCTCTCTCTCTTTTTCTTTCTCTCTCTCCCCTTCTCTGGATGTTGTATTGTTGTTTTAGTTACCATCCTGAGATCTGGTTTTTATCCTTTTGAATTTACGACGTATATTGAAGTTTTTTTTACCGTGATTTTGTATTTGGTTTTGTATGTGCTTGTTTATGTTTTATGAGGACCCCAGGAAGACTAGCTGACTACTATGGCATCAGCTAATGGGGATCCTTTACAAAATAAATAAATAAATAAATACATGGTATTGTTTCGACAACCCTATACAATGTTAGAACATTTATTTCCATCCAGATTTGCACTCATTTTTGGCCGAGATATTGTATTGACAATTCGTGAGTCGAAGCTCTCTGTTAAGCCTTCTCCAGCACTCTGAGGTGGCCAATTCACAAGTGAAAATGATTCCTCATGCTCTATGCAATTTGAGCTGGATGAATCCTGGCATTGTCATCTTCAAATATGCCTGTGCCCTCAGGGATTAAAAAGTCCATTGATGGATTACTGGTCATTCAGTAAATTGAAGTAGTCTGCTGAATTCATTTTATTGCTGCAGAACAGTGCTGAGCCTGGACTCGGCCAAGAGAAGCAACCCCAGTTCATAACACTGCCTCCAGAGGCTTGTACAGTGAGCACTATGCATGATGGGTGCATCGCTTCATGGGCTTCCTTTCTTACCTTGAAGTGTCCATCACTCTGGAATAGGGTAAATTTGGACCCATAAGACTACCATTTCTACCACAAAGTTGACAGGTCACCACTATCCTTCCAGGTTTTAATAAATTGTTGGGCAGTTTGTGGGCTGAGAATTAATTGAACTTATCTCCGCATTTAATAAAATAGAGAAAATTGGATGTGAAATTTTTCTGCAACATAATTTCTCACGCCAAGAATACTTTTCAGATATTTATATTCAGGAGAGTTATTGGGAATGAAAGCTAAAAATATCATGCAGTACTACCTTTGGTAGAATGATTTTACATAAGGGATCTCGGAAAATGTAAATGGAGATAGACATTTGGAATTTTCAAAATGTCATAAATTTCGCAGGTATATGGCTCTATCTCCAAGATAGTTCCTTGTATTTCCAGAAATGTTAAGCCACAAAGTCCAGCCTTGTGGTTTTCATAAAAGAACACAACAATGTAACTCTACCCATATCTACAAATTCGATGTTCATGGTAAAGGGTAATACAGAATTTGAAAGAAAATTCTGAGTATCTGTATCTGACAATAATAATCACAGTAAATGGGTAGCCGCCTCCTATTTGAGTTCAAAGCTTCTTATGGCTGAGGAGTTAAAACATCTACCATAACACAAAGAATGAACTGCTTCTAAATCAAACATCTCTGAGAGCTGTTTCAGAAAATGATGATGCAAACAAATTCTCTATTGAACAGCTAGTCTCCCTGAAAACCTTAAAACTGATAACATTCAACAAACAACCGATACAACTTTATTGAGTGAAATGAGCTATGGAGTCCGGAGGGTGTTCAGTGACATAGCCAGTACAATTTCATCTGAGTACTATTAATGCAGACATGATGCATACTATATAGTATACAAACTGTGGCTTTGGTTTCAACTACTACTATGTCCATCATATTGTACTTATCCATGTGCGCACGCATGCATCTTGCAATGCGTAAAATATGAGACTGAAAATCAAGTGGTACCATCTTAAATGACCCCCTGGAATAAGACAAATGAAGGGTTTTAAGACAGATAAACACTTCATACAACTGCAATAGTACCAACCTATCGGAAATATCCCAGATTTCATCATCTGACAACCTTCTATTCGGTATATTAGCGGGTTTTTTCTTCAAAATGGTGGAGTGATGAGGCCTTCGCTCAGCCATCTTGTCATCCTGATCATGTGACCTTATGTCCAGCACCCTGATTCGAAAAAGTGGACATAGAACTTTTTCAACTGAAATGGACTGAAAATTTCTACAAAGTACTCTATTACTGAAAAATGGCATCAGGATCTGGTACTCGTTAATACTGAAATTATTTCTATGGTAAAACATAATTTTAGATGAAAAGGGGAGATAGGCCCAGTCAATCCTCAGCCCACGAGTTCATGACCCAATTCTACCGATTCAAGCAATCTCCTTAGCTGTTTTCTTTACTTGATGCCAGCGAATAATTTTTCCCTCTTGAAGCACAGCAACACTTTTCAACGACCATGAGATATGTCTTCTGACATGGTTTTTTAAGAAATGATAAGTTATGCGCTGAATCAGTCAGGATTAAAAGAATTATTGCCAGCTGAAACATATTCATCACTCCAATACTGATTTAATCATTGGCTCTTGAGTATGAACTTATTTCAATCCAAATGATGACTTTTGTTTTGGAAGGGCAGTGTATTTACAGCAAAATGTTATATAATTTTACATATTGAGAGTGAATATTCAGATACATGATCAGTGTGAATTTGAATCTTTGCTGAAGACCTTGATTAGTAGAATCCGGTGTGTAACTGCTCTGTTTGAATGTTTGTGGGCAGGCACAAAAGGGTTACCAGGTTAGTATTAGGAATTTTATGCAATGCCCAAACAGACAAACACACTACTTGTGAGAAACAGAGAAAAATAATGTGCTTTATTTTCAGTCTCTCCACAGAATGGGTCTGATCAGCAAAGTTTCCTTGCAACATTGGAAAAACAAGTGGAGAGAAGAATTACCACATTTTATAGGAAGCTTTCTATATTACAAAAACCTGGTCCAGTAGCAGTCTATGTATTATCATTAAGCACGGCCAGATCTGAGGGCTGTCAGAAACATCATCGAATAACATCATTGAACATAAACTGAATTCAAATAAATCCCACATGTCAAATGAAAACTGAGAAAATTTTCTTCTCTAAAGCCATCCCAACTCTTTCCCCCTAAGCACAAACATTAATCACTAACCTCAGCCTGGAGTAAATATGTGGGAAATTGTGTGTTTGGTTGCAGGTTTGTTTCACACTCATAATATAACAATGCTTAATGAAGACTAAAGGTTTAAAAACTTCAGAATAAAAAAACTTAATCACTTTCACTTAAATACATGTTAAAGAGGACATTCTGAGACTGCACATGGTACTCATATGAATTTAACATCAGGAGATATCATATTTTCATTTCCCAATGATACACACTGTCCCTAAAATACAGGGTCAGTACCAATACAGTGGTAATGGTGGGAAGACTGCATAATCTCACCTACTGTTCTGTATATAAGTCCTGTGTCTGAATCACTCTGAATATGTGAGATACACCCATCTACTGCACAGCCTACACATGTCAAGTTAGGCAAGAGGAATGTGGAGTGCCAATTAAATTTAATGTTACAATCGTGCTTGGGTTAATGTCACTAGTGTTAGCGGCTGCAGTTCCCTGGGCAATGGAATTGCGGTTTCTGTTAGGTGCAAATCCATTATGTGCACTTCAGCGTGTGTGTTTGGACAAGTGTGCGTAATTCTAAGTGTGCAAATCCATATGCGTCAGTGTGTGTGAGCGTGCGTTTGTGTCTGAGGTGAGGCCATGGTTGGGGTGCCTACACCTCCAGTCCGGTGGGTGTTTGTGTGGTACCTGCAGACAGTCGGGGCCGTGTTCGAGGCGTCTGCATCTCCTGCCGCGCGTGAGGCAGCATGTGGTAGCGCTTGGCCTCGTTGACCAGGTCCCTGCAGGCCTCCGAGGACTTAATCAGCTCCTCATTATCAACCACATTCAGCAGGTAACTGGGGTGGATGAACGGGAGCCTCACCACTGCCAACAACTCTGAGGCATGCTGGAGAGAGAGGGGGAATGAGGAAACCAATGAGAAGGAGGGAGAAAGAAGGAGGAAGGGGGAGATAGATGGAGAGAGAGGGGAAGAGAGAGTGCAAAGGAGGGAGAGAGGGAGTGAAAGAGGGAGGAAGGGTAAGGTGAGGTAGGGAGGGAGTGGGGAGGGAATGAGAAAGGGAGCAAGGGGGAAATGGAGAAAGCGGGAGGGAGGGAAGAGGGAGAGATTGTGAGAGAGGCAGGGAGATTGGGAGCGATGGAGAGAGCGGGAGAGGGAGGGAAAGAGGGAGGGAGAGAAGGGGTGCGGGAGAGTGGAAAGGAGAGAGAGGGGGAGGGCAGGAGATGGGGGGTGGGGGGAGTTTTCAGCCTATTCCTTGGTGAAGAGACAGTTCCTTGACACAGATGAACAGGACTGCATAAAGACCAACATCAACAGAGCGAACAAAGCAGCCAGGAGCCGGAGCAGCAAGACCTGCCTCCAGAACCACTAAGAAGAAACACAAACAGAAGGGGCATTTCCATTGCCTTGTGCAAAATCTAAATAGCAAAATAAAAAACTGGTAATGGATGTGTTGCAATATTTCGCAAGAGTGGAATGGAAACAATTTTTCCGCATTTACAAGTCACACTCCTACACACGACAGGTTCTGACCCAGTCCAAGAACATCCATATTCAGTCAAAAAAGAGTATCGTGAGACGAGATTTTACGAGACTTACGAGGTTTATTCGCAAAACATCCTCAAATGGAAACACTTGCAACTCTCAATTGTGCTTTGACGAATTTTTAGAAATATCACTTTTATTTTGCGCAAGACTGTAATGGAAATACAGCTATTCACTCACTAAGACTCACACAAAAACACACTCAACTGTGAACAAGTCCATGGCACAGACATATGCCCCAGACAATTTTTTTTGGAATGGATGACGCAGCCACATAGGTGAACAGATCAGCTTGCAAGCATAATCGATAAGGCAACAAGCTCTATGTCCCATAATTTATACTGTACATCTCATCCCCGAATTCCTCCAATGCTACCACACATCCCAGAGAGTCCTTGGTCATTGCAGTAATTGGTCTAATATTTTATGTCACGGCCAGATAGGCCTTTTGTTCTTTTATTATTACAATGATATGACTTGTGATAAAGTCTGAATCCCAAAGGCTGGCAAGCAGGCCATGGGAATGTAAAATATTACCTTCTTCTCCAGAATACTAGGGGTATCCTAACGATGCCATTATATCACAGCTGTCTCTCCATCCGCGACTACTGCACAGCAACACTACACACACACACACACACATACAGTAGTGTGCATTGATGATTATACACCACCACTTTTGTCTAAAAGGGGTTGTAATATATAACTTCTCTATGATTTTTTTTGCTGAAAATGTCTTTCAAAAATACTATTGTAGGCAATGAGAACAAAAAAACTAATTCCCACAAATATATTGACGTAAAAATATGGGTTACAAAAAGCACTGAGAACAATTTTTTTATAACAATTGAATGGTGTCGCAAATTTCATTATTTGACTCTTGCATAGCCTGAATGCATATTTGAAGGCTCATTCCATGATAATTGATGCAAAAATTTGTTTGGGGCAACATTATCCTGCAAAGTAACTTCCGATGGTCAGTTGTTCCAGTAGGTGACAAGAGATTTGAGCGGTGTCATAGTGTTAAACAAGATTGCACGACGAAAGGAGCTTTCTGAGATTGTTCGTAGTCGCATTGTGGCCTTACATGATGCTGAAGACGTTAAATGCTGCCATGTTACTGTAAGAAACACCATCAAGTGTTTCAAAGAGACTGGTTCGCTGAAAACTAGAGGCAATAGAGGTATAAAACGGCAGTTAAGTGCCTGTGATGTTCATTATTTTTGTATGACGAGTAAAAGTAAATCAGCGGTTGTCAGCACTACAACTCCGTGATGATATTAATAGCGCCAGAAGGGAGAAGATGAAAGTATCAACATTGACTATTTCCAGACGTCTGTGCGAAAATAGTCTGATTGGTCGTGTTGCTGACAGGAGCTGGCAACATAAAAAAAGACTTGATCCAAGAAATTCAAGGATTGGACACCAGTGGACTGGGAACAATTCTGCCTTCATGTGCTATAGGAATTATGGTAAATACGAGTGACCGACGTGAAAATTGCACATGAATCCCCTCTCACGTCGTAATTTCCACTGGAGAACTGGGAGATAATTTTGATAAACAAGTTGCCAAGATGGAATAACCTTTCACCTTTTCAACATGGCGGAGAGCGAACAAGGATTCATCGCCAATGGTAAATAATGTGTCCGCCATTTTTAATTTTGCTCCAACAACAAAAGCACTTGAACACGACGCACTCGTAATTTCAAATTCACAAATGGAAAATATCATCTTCCCGATTGCACGTGAAGACTTTAGACCAATGACTCAAGATTCTAAATTTTCTCACCCAAACACAGAACTTATGCGCACCGTAGAGTTGGAAAACGTTTCAAAAATGACTGTTTAACCCTTTTTGTAAAAATAAAAAAAAATGGAGGTGATAATATTATGGTTTGGGGTTCAGCTTGCTGGAAAGGAGCCAGTGATGTCATAAAAATTGATGGAATCATGGATCAATAGAAGTAACACAACATGCTTGTGAGGCTAGTATTGCCATTTGGAAAGAAACTGATTGGAGGGGGATTTTATTTTCAATAAGATATTGACCCTAAACACACATCTAAGTTGTGCAAGAATTATCTCAATCAGAAAGAAACGTCTGATAGCATAAAAAATTATGACTTGGCCTGCTCAAAATCCAGACCTTAATCCAATCGAGCAAATTTGTTGTAACATCGAAAGAATCTCTTTGGAATGAACTTCAAACCATATGGAATGGTTAAGCGAGTGATAAATTTAAAAAATGTGAAAGTTATGCTGTAATCAAAGCAGGGTGGCCACACTACAGATTGAATTTTTCTCTCAAAAAGGCATTATTTATATTGTCATCTGTTAAAGCTGATATAAGTGATTTAAAAAAATAAAATAAGTGTTAAATAGCTCCACATTCCAACAGAGATCATTGATTTAGAGTATCTGATCCATAACACAGGTCTCTCAGTTACTTTCTTCTGCAGTAAAGCAGTAAATAAAATTCTGGAGCCACTGACTGCCTCTATCCAATTATGTGAGAGAACGCCATAAAGAGCCGGTTCTCTCTGCTTGTGAACGCGCGCTGTTTCACTGAAATCTGTGACCCATCGGATTTTGTGAACTCAGGGGGCGATGGTCTACAGTATGTGTATGTGAGCAATCGTCAGCAGTTGAGAAGAAGAGCACTTTAGAAAGAAAGTGAGTGTGACGATTGGATGGTGACCGAGAGGGGGTGAAGGGGGGTGTGACAGTCAAAAACGTGTGGCAAGCAAAGAAAGCAATTATCCTCTCGTGGCAATAATAGCAGATTACTACTTTACTGTAGAGATAGCCGATCGCTACATGCCAAGGCAGCGGAACAGATGAAGCTTCCGATCCCAGCCCTACGAGAGACGGCGTACAAAAGAACGAGTAGAGGAACAGATAGTCAGGGAAGAAAAAATGGGACATGGCCAAAAGCCGTGTACATACGGGCTGTTTCACAATCAGGGTACACAAATTTTCTCACACAGGGGTGAAAATAAAGTTTGACATGGGTCCAAAGTTTCTGTGTGAGTTTATTGTATGCTATTTCACGATCCGATTTCTAAAATTTCAGAGCATAGGGATATTTAGTTTGGAAAATATTTGGAGTTAATGTTGTAAAATGATGAATATTTTATAGACTCATACTGAAAATTCATTTTGTATCATACATAAATATATGGAGCCATTTCTGACAAAATGTTGTTCCAGTTGCAAGGTAAGTGTCGGGTAATAACAGAGGTACAGATTAGAACATTTTGAAAATGCTAAAAATGAAAAAATAATACTGTTTAAAGCAATTCTTAGCTTTCTGGCATTTTTACACTTTTCTTTTGTAATCTTAAAATGCTCCTAATAAGCGTATGGCACACTAAAATGTAAAAGAAATCCACCAGGTGTTGAAACTCTTCAATATTCAATTCTCATATATTTCTGATAAAAAGTTTGACCAATCATTTTTCGGTCCGAATAAAATGATTTGCCGCTTTTTCTGTCTGTCATCCGTTGTAGCGCCCCTTCCAGTTGCCTACATCTGTCACCGCTATAGTCACGCGCCTCTCTGGCAGAAAGAAAAAACGACGCATTTGACTGTAAACAAACAAGTGCTGAAATGCTATAATTACGATAATAACATTAATGGTAGTTCGTCAGACTACAAAGGTAACTAAACGTTACGAGGGCATTTTATTTTATACCACATATTTAATGGAGTATTATGTCATTACTATTGGTTAGTTTTCACTTACCGGTGCCTCTGAATCTGACTCCATTGACCCGTTTTACTCTCCTACGAAAAAATACTGCGTGCGGCGCGAGGAAGTGAGCAGCGCGAGTGAAACGGGTCAATGGAGTCAGATTCAGAGGCACCGGTAAGTGAAAACTAACCAACAGTAATTAAATAATATTCAGTTCTGTATGTGGTATGAACTAAAATTCCCTCGTAACGTTTAGTTACCTTTGTAGTCTGACGAACTGTTATATTTTTTTCGTAGGAGAAGTCTGGCAATTGGGGGGAAGAGGGTGGGACTTTTGAGGGAGGCAGAGTTGTTCATGTTCAAATTTTTACTTTTTTAAGTGCTGTGCGACATGCCAGAAAGGTAAGAATTGCTTTAATATGCAAAACCTTACTGCAAATCATGGTAAGTTTATATTTTAATTTTTACTGTGCATGAATATTCTTGATAGTCTTACATTTAGTACCACTGCTTTGAATAATAAACTATTTCTGGCCTGCCCTGAAAAAAATCAGGGTGATATCTGGTATAGACACAATTTGGTGGACAACAGAAAAGTGTATTAATCCATTTAAACCGGGACAGCATGTGCGCATTTTAAGAACGTGTCGTTGCCGACACAGATATGCGCGTAATTTTGAAAGTACCGTAATTACTGTAAGTTTTGCGCAATAGAAAAAAAATTCCAACTGTTCCTGAAAGCTGAGAAGCTGTGCTTCAGCCCAAATACAGGTTACTATGGTAAACATGGCAGCATGATTCTCTGCTGGGATTTTTGCATTAGGCCTTAAAGGGTTAATAGTTTGACAGTTGACACTCAACTGTTTCAAGTTTTTCAAAAAACTTCAGGTGAACTTAATTAGACCAACAAAACACAAAACTGGTTTGACTCTTTACCATTTGCATGTCGAATAAATTTGTCATGATGTGCCAATTAGTTTTCACCAATTAGGAACCAACTACGTCTTTAATTTGATTGGTTACATTGTTTTCACCATAGATATATATATAGAACACTAGATTGCGCATAGGGTTCGCTCAAGTGAAGCATCTGGATATACACCCGGAAGTAAAGTTAGCACGTAGACTCCCATTCATTTTCGCCTACTTTAAAACTCATTTTTAAAAACACTTGCGTGCGAGTCGGAGTTATTTTGGTATCGCTGTGCTGAGCAACATTTAGTCTCCCTAAATATGTGCTTTTTGGAGCATGGAAAGCGGCACACTTACTAAAGGGAAGATCGAAATGTGACTCGGTGTCAACGTTAAAGTGCGTGCAGAAAAGTTAACTAATAACTTGACCGAGGCTTTTAATGACCCTCTGGTTAGATAATTGCTTGGAAGTATTCGTTGTTATAAGAAACGTTAATAAATGTTTGTTTACATTTTCAAATTGCTGTCTGATTTCTTCACTTCATTGTATCCTGGTTGAGCATATTTGCCATTTACCGAATCGTTTATATTAATTCATATGGTTAATGCCGACGTTGAACGGAAGCGCTAGTTAACTCTAGCAGTGGAGGCCGACTATCGTAAATGTTTAGCAAACGTTAAAAACAAGGTAAACGTTAACTAGCTAGCTTGCTAGTTCGTATTTTTTATGTTTATGTTAATGTAGTATGTTACTTAAAATAATGCGTATTTTTTATGTTTATGCCTCAGTTTTTAAAAATAATGCAGCCAGCCAAGCCTTTCTCTCCTCATCTTTTGGAAATCTGTATATACAAACAAAGCAACTCATCCACTGTTTTTAAATATTTTGCAGGTAAGAAATATTGCCGTTTCATCTCAATTACAAATAGCTAGCTTGTTAGCCACCCTTTTAATTTTGTTTACCGTCAAGTCAACGTAGTCTCGCAACGGTAAGGTGACCAATCAAGGTAGCTGGTGACCATTAACGACAGGTAGCGTTTGCTTTTAGTCAGCGGTGTTTTGAAGTCTGTGAGATGGCTAATTAGCTTGTTAGCACGAAAACGCGATTTTTTCAATTAAAGTAATAAATTCGTGTCTCTACGTTAACTTACGCATGAAACGATTTATTACAGCCCATCGAATGAATATTGCTGCAAAATGCAGATGCACATCTCGGCATTTCAGCGATTATATTAACTTATTTGAAATTTGCCTCGTAGGAAACCATCCATTTTTATGAAGAAGTTGGGTGTATCAATATGGCGGCCGGGTGCTTCACTTTGTGTAATGTAAATATGATGTCATCAGCAATCTAGTGTTCTAAACATATATATCTATGGTTTTCACTCATTTGATACTGTCATTTCCAATGCATCGCAATGTGGGCATGGCATTTTTTTAATTCTTGATGGCAAACATAGCTATTTCTGTTATCTTGTGAGTTAAGAGGGCAAATAACTGCTCTAAACATTAAATACTCTTAATTAAGACAAAATAACAGCTTGTTAAAATCCTGCGATTGCAACTGTGGTTGGAAAAAAAGCCAGGATACACAGTGGGTTCCCAGGAACAATGTTGAAGACCACTGTTCTAGACCATTAATCAAACATAAAAAATACATATTTAGTCCAAAACATCAATACATTCATGTATAATCATGAGGCTCATAGTGATAGTCATGAGAAAGTTACAAATCCAAATATTCTGACAGGAATTGCAACAGAGGTTAATATTACATGAAAACTAGAGTTTCCAGAGAGGACATTTACAGAGTCATAAACTAGATGTATAAAGTAAATTTAATTTATCAAGCAAATTTCAGGTAAGAGTATCTTCAGTCCAGGGTGTAAGATTTCGGGTTTTCTCAGCGTGTTCCCCCATGTGTTTCATCTTTCCGAACAGATAGTGAACTGTGAGAGCCAATTGGTTTCAGCCAATACCTTGATTGCCGCTATACACTCTAGTATCTATGCAAATCAACTGGGTGCCGGCAGACGGCCACCATTAATCTTATCAAATTAGGATGAGGTGTTTTTACATCCTGTAGCGAGAACCGGCTCCTCTGGATGGGCTGGTGGGGGCGGCTTCCTGGCCGGGTGTTATTTGTCACTCCTTCGCACTACTTAAACTGCCTATTTTCCTTCATTCTGTGTGCGATACTTGACCTCACGGGAAGAACACTTGTTTTACATTGCGACTAACGTAACAATAAAATTCTATGTACGTTTCACCATCTTAATGAATTTGTCTCTAAGTCTTTTTCCATTTGGGATTTTGCGCGAATTTAACAGCCTGTTGGGGAAGTGCCGAACCAGCGACAAAAGGAACAACATAGTAACGGAGATTTTCATTAAGGGGAAGTCCTAGATTATAAGAATAATGAAAAAAAATTGGAATCAAGCTATATCTATTCAAGCATTCCGGAGTGGACATATTTTGGACGGACAAACATTCTGCCTCTTCTCTGACCAATGTACAGCTTTTTATTATATTACAATATCAACACAACAGTATACACTTTGAGAGAATACATAATACAAACAAAAATACCCTAAACAGATCACTTATTTGTGTTTATATGGCATTTAACTCATCACAATCATTTTATTTCCAGAGAGGACATTTTGGACGGACCAATGTACTGGTTAGTTTATTGCTCATATTTGTTCTATTTACTTTTTCACAGTGTGTCTGTGCTAACTGATAATGCCAAACACGCGAATCTGAATTCAGAGAGATGTTTTGCACCTGCATTTAATAATATATTTCATACAGATGTACAACCCCAATTCCGAAATAGTTGGGACAAAGTGTAAATTGTGAATAAAATCAAAACACAACGACTTTCAAATCACACCAGCCAGTATTTTATTCACAATAGAACAGAAATAACAAATGTTGAAATTGAGAAATTTGACAATTTTATCCACAAAATGAGCTCATTTCAAGTTTGATGGCTGCTACAGGTCTCAAAAAAGTTAGGACAGGGGCCTGTTTACCATGGTGTAGCATCCCCTCTTCTTTTTAACACAGAGTGGAGGCGTCTGGGCATTGAGGAGACAAGTTTCTTGAGTTTAGCCATTGGAATTTGATCCCACTTTTGTTTAATACAGGCTTCCAGCTGCTGGAGAGTTTTGGGTCTCTTTTGATGGACTTTTCGTTTAATTATGCGCCAAATGTTCTCAATCGGTGAAAGATCAGGACTGCAGGCAGACCAGTTCAGCACATGGACTCTTCTACTACGAAGCCATGCTGTTGTGATAGCTGCAGTATGTGGTTTTGCATTGTCCTGCTGAAATACACAAGGCCTTCCCTGGAATAGATGTCGTCTGGAGGGGAGCATATGTTGCTCTAAAACCTTTATATACCTTTCAGCATTCATGGTGCTTTTAAAAACATGCAAGTGTCTCACACCATATGCACTAATGCATCCCCATACCATCAGAGATGCTGGCTTTTGAACTGAACACTGATAACAGGAGGGGTGGTCTTTCTCCTCTTTAGCCCGGAGGACACGACGCCCATGATTTCCAATAAGAATGTCAAATTTGGACTCGGCTGATCACAGGAGACTTTGCCAGTTTGCAACAGTCCATTTTAAATGAGCCTTGGCCCACAGAACACGGCGGTGCTTCTGGATCATGCTCAACAATGACTTCCTTTTTGCATGATAGAGTTTTAGGTGGCATCTGTGGATGGCACAGCGGACTGTGTTTACAGACAGTGGTTTCTTGAAGTATTCCTGGGCCCATTTAGTAATGTCAATGACAGAATCATGCCGGTGAGTGATGCAGTGTCGTCCGAGGGCCCGAAGATCGCGGGCATCCAGTCAAGGTCTTTGGCCTTGTCTCTTATGCACAGAGATTTTTCCAGTTTCTCTGAATCTTTTGATGATATTTTGCACTGTTGATGATGAGACCTTCAAAGCCTTTGCAATTTGACGTTGAGGAACATTGTTTTTAAAGTATTCCACAATTTTTTTTTACGCAAGCCGTCACAGGTTGGAGAGCCTCTGGCCATCTTTACTTTTGAGAGACTCAGCCTCTCTAAGACATCCCTTTTATAGCCAATCATGTTACACACCTGATGCCAGTTAACTCATTTACTTGCTAAATGTTCTTTCAGCTGATTCTCTTATATATTAATTGCTTTTTCAGCCCTTTTTTGCTATGTCCCAACTTTTTTGAGACCTGTTGCAGCCAGAAAATTTGAAATAAGCTCATTTTGTGGATAAAAATGTCAAATGTCTCAGTTTCAACATTTGAAACGTTATCTATGGTCTATTGTAAACAACATATTGGCTCATGTGTTCTGAAAGTAATTGCGTTTTGATCTTATTCACAATTTACACCTTGTCCCAACTATTTCAGAATTGGGGTTGTATAATGTATTCTTGATTTCAACAATGAGAAGAAAAATATGTCCAAAAAATTCCATTTTTACGCCATTCGAAGGAAAATAAAGCTTTCTTCATGAAATAAACAATATTTTTAGTTGCATTAAATGTAATTCTTGCAAATAAATTTTATAGAATTCAACAGTTCTTCTATATTTTGGCAAATTTTACTCAAAGGCTCACAAATCTCATGCATACCCTGATTGTGAAACAGCCCATATATGGGTGCTGCTTTCGTTAGGTTGAGAAAACAAGGAATCCAAGGGTCTAAAAAGCGATGTGCAACTAGCCTTGCGGCTACGGAACAGGTAAGCTGTATTTTATTCTGTAGTAGTCATGCAGTTTTATTTATATTAGAAAAAATAAAACATGCTTCAAAAGGGCTAGCAGAAAAGTGATTTTGTATAGACGATTGTGATTTTTTCTATAACAACAATCTCCTCATCATATTCATACCGAAGTTTCTGTATGGATGTAATGTGCCGTTGGTCCATGTCTTCAGTGTGGCTTTCACACGACAATCACTGAGAGCGTTTGTTTATATTGTACTTATATTGTCACTGGGTTGCTGCTCTCAATCTCTGCCTCTGTCGGAAACCGATGTGCGTTTGTGTGTGGTTTGGGGATGGGGGGCGGGGACTGCTGACTTAGGTGAGGGGCAAGAAGCCAGCTAAATGACCAAATCAGTTACAGCAGCCTTAACTGATTTTCATCTATATGATCCAATATTACATGAAATAGGTACTTGAATAGTATGTGATTTCCGATTTATCTTCATTTTGTTAAGTGTGTAATCATCACTGCACACTATGGTATATTGTACTGTACAAAAGCATACAAATACGCGAGTGTGGGCGTTCATGTACACACATACAAAGACACTATACATGCCTATGGGTGCACACACAGACCCACACAAACACACAATCTGCCTGTCCCTTAATTGGAAAGGTACAGCAAAGCAAGGAATTTGCAGGGGGGATTTTTTTTTCGCACTGAAGTATTCACCATAACTGTCAAGGACATTTGTTTATCAGGGGCAGCACACTGCCCTGCGATGGTTATCCGTGATGGCATTTGAACAATCCCTAAAATACAAATGGCACTTTCATCGAGAATTAATTTCAAAAAGAAAATGACACCAACGGGCACCCCTCTGTGGGCAAAGCCATCTCTCTTCATACGCATCAAAATGCGCGTAATTAAAAAAGGCAACTGGTTCCACCTGAAACGTTTGGCTTTTATTTGATGGCATTTTATTTCTGTTCCAAATGTCAACATTCCATTGGTGGAGCGCAGAGCAGAACTGCAGAAAACACCAGGCAGTATTGCAGGTTTCTTCTTAAATAAATGATCTGCAAATAAATGATCCGCAGCAGGCCCCATAGGGGGGAAAAGAAACACAGCAAATGATTTGGGAACACATACAGGTGGCAGCGCAGGGGCAAGGTTTGAGACGCAGCAGCTGAATCTTGCAAAACATTTTAGGAATTGTACAACAGCAGATCATTAGTTTCATCCCTGCTGCTGGGTAAATACTGGCTTGTTTGGAAAAGTGAAGCTCAATTAAACAGAGAAATGACAAATTGTCAAACTACAGTACAATGTTTTTTAAAAACGCGAAAAAATGGTTACATGAAATGTAACCTATATTTGTGTTAATTTTATTTTATTTATGGATCAAAATATACACTGAACAAAAATATAAATGCCCCATGTCAATTTTTTGAGTTTTTATTAACATTAGGGTTATGCAATATATGAAGCGAATCAAAATTCATTTTTGTTAATGACTAATCTTCAGATCACCGTCCATTACATCTTGATATTGGCATCTGCAAAGGTGTGACAATCCTTTGAACACGTTGGGGGTCAGGTTGAAGAAATTGAATGTTCAATATCTTGTGTGTCCACCATTTGCGTCTCTCAGAGCAACACATCTCCTTCGCATTGAGTAGATCAGGTTGTCTATCGTGGCCTATGGAATGTTATTCCAATTTTCCCAGAGGGCCACATGGAGCTGGCGCACATTATCCGGAACTGGAACACGGTCGCGGACACGTCGATCCAGAACGTCCCAAAGATGCTCTATGGGCGACATGTCCGGTGAATACGCAGGCCAGTCCAGAACTGGAATGTGCTCTGCTTCAAGGAACTGCATGCAGACCGCTCTGGTGGACATCCCTGCATCCAGCATGCAAATGGCACGTTCCCGCATGACCTGAGACATCTGAGGCATGATGACTTTTGACAAAATTTGACATTTTGGGGTGGCCTTCTATTGTCCCCAGTATAAGGAGTGTCTGGGTACTGCTCATTCTGTCTGATCACCGTCTGGAAATGCCACACCCATGTACTGAGTGAAATCACTGCATCACTGAGCAAATGCTCACTGACAGAGAGATGGATTAAAAAATAGTACACAAATCAAGAGAAATATCCCTATTGCACAAGTAAAAGTCAGCATATGCTCACTTAGAGTTGTTAACTCCATGTGGCATCAATATTTGTCATGGGGCGTTTATATTTTTGTTCAGTGTATATAAAATATGGGGCTGTAAATGTATGCTGTGCCATGAGAAAGTATTTGGCCCCTTCCTGATTTGTTACACAGCCCCATGACTGAAGAAGTTGGGACAGTGTGGAAAATGCAACTAAATAAAGAAAGCAGAGATTTGTGAATCATCTCTGATCTGTATTAAATTGGAAACAGTACAACTTATTTGATATTTTACCTGATCAACAATATAGGTTTTTTGGAAACACATGCTCATTCTAAATTTGATGCAAGCAAAATATTTCAAAGAAGTTGGGACAATATAACACTGCAAAAGTGTTGGAATGCCGAAAATGAGTGTGCAGGTGTGAAAGAGGTGATGCTATCATGTTTGGATATAGAAACCACATTCAGAGAAGACAGCTTGTTTACAAGTAAAGTGCTTGAGAACAACATAAAAAAAAATAGCCGCGCTAATGCTGGCGGGACCCCTCAGCCCAGTGCATAGTTGAAGCGTGGGTACCTATCGTATTAAAATCTCCACACCAGCAACAGTGAAGATTAGTTTTCTGAAAGAGAGATTCAACAAAGAGGCAATTGTACAGCTGAGGAATGGAGTTTGCTGAATTTTACCTCTCAAGGATTAATCACATCAGTGAGTTCATATCCTGGAAAATTTCTAATGTCCAAATGCAAAATGTTTTTGAATGAAGTGACTGGGCTGGTGGTTCTCGGCAGTCTTGTGTCATCATTTTGTTCTGCTTTGCTGGTTCCATGTCCTCACCAGAAACCGTGATGATCGGTGATGGCGTTTTATCGCACGGAATGGAAATTCAAGATGGCGGCTGTGGCAGTCATATTTGATTTTGGATCGCAACCAAAATCAATGGGCTTGTGTAGTAACTCTACCCCGATGTCCTCACCAAAAATTGTGATGATCGGTGATTGCGTTTTTCAGTTATTGCATGGAATGGAAATTGAAGATGGGGGCTCTGGCAGCCATATTTGATTTTGGATCGAATCAAATATAACTGAAAAATAACTCAATCAAAATCGAATCAAATAACTGAAAAGTTCATTTTTCATAATATGTTTATTAAAAATGAACTTTTCAGTGCTTTTTCTTGTATAAAATAACTGGTGTGCCTACTGACACATAAAGTGTGCAATATGACAACCAGGTCAATCTGGAGTAAGCTGGCCTTTCCTTTACCACTGTGCTGGAGCTAGCCAGTCAGATTTTGTCCTTTCTTCCATGTAGATTTTTTTCTTATCGTGGGTGGGGTCTACCGCAGCGTTCTAGGAAAAAAAGAAAGGACCGGAAGCCATTTTCCCCCGCAAGCAACAGGTCAAGAAAGGAAGTGATGGCAACGAAAGGCAAAAGCACAGCTGTTCTCTGGTGGGCTGCCAAAATCAGCATCAGTGCTTGCACAAACTCCCATCTTCAGCAGAAAAAAGGGTGGAGTGGTTGCACTTTATTTTTGATGGTAACGTCCCAATCCACGTCCACAAGAGGGACTTTCTAAAACGCTTATCAGAAAAAGCTTAATGTGGCTTAATGCTCCAAAATGGCGACCAATAATCACCAAATTCCTCTCGGACATTTTTTGTCTGGAGCACCTTCTCCAATCAAAAAAATAAAACCGAAGAGTAAGGGATATGGTAGTTATATCAAGTTAAGCGTTTTCCCCTCTATTTACATACATTGAGGAAAAAGGTTAAAGGGATAGTTCACTTTTTTTTTTAAGTGGAGTTGTATGAGCTACAAATAGCCTCTACGTACATTAGATGCATTAGAAAGCTCCCTGCTCTCCCCCAGTTAGCCGCACCAGTGCATAGTGCTGGACGGAGATTTAAGCGATTCAGTGTTGTGAACGGTACAAAAGTAACAGCGTATTTTCGCGGCCTAAAAGAGGTCCTACCTGAAAATATTACACCACTTTAATTGTACGCTATATTACAACAATTTACAGCGCTTCAGCTGCTCAGAAAAAACACAGTTGCCTTTGAACTAACCAAATGACATGTTCCATCAGAGTAAACTGCACGCTGTAGCGATCAGCTGTTTGGGTCAGTGACTGCAGTTGCGAAGTCGGACGGTCATTAAACTTGTGCAAACATTTCGAAAATGGTCCATGTGTGTTGCTCTCCTGGACATGAAAGCAAAGCTGTATCCTGGTGCACTTACAGCTTCCACTGCATTCCTTTGCGGGATATTGGACTTCGGCAGCTGTGGCTAGTTGTGCTTAACATGGATATTGATACGCCACCCGTATCCCTAAAACAGCTCCATGTTTGCAGTATTCATTTTTCCAAAGAGGATTTCGTGAGGCTGCATTCAGGGAAATCTCAACGGTGCACGCTGAAGAACACTGCTCTGCCCAGGTTCAGGTTCAGGTTCAGGTTACTTTATTAATACCCGAAGTTAGATTTGACCCATGCATCAGATAAGAGAGTGAAACACCTGTGAAAAAGTCTAATGTAACATTGCAGCACAAATTGATATCACATAGGGTCTACGCAGCCACAGACTGTGTATCTGCTGTGCTGGTTATAATAGGGAATTTTTTTTTTTTTGAGACGGAATTCTATGCCATTGAAATGCTGTCTGCCACAAACCGCTCAGAGTCTGGCCCAAACAGCTGATCGCTACAGCGCACAGTTTACTCCGATGGAATACGTCAGGTGGTTAGTTCAAGAGCGACTGTTTTTTTTTTCCCGAGCAGCTGAAGCGCTGTACATTTTTGTAATATGGCGTACAATTAAAGTAATGTATTCAGGTAGAACCTCTTTTAGGCCGCGAAAATACACTGTTACTTTTGGACCGTTCACAACAGTGTATCGCGTAAATCTCCGTCCAGCACTATGCACTGGTGCGGCTAACTGGGGGAGAGCAGGGAGCTTTCTGCTGCATCTAATGTACGTAGAGGCTATTTGTAGCTCATACAACCCCACTTCAAAAAAAAAAAGTGAACTATTCCTTGACATATACTCAGTCAAAAAAGAAACTTCACACTCGTTTGGAGGTCGATAAGTTGAACATACAAGAAAAGTGGTTCTAAATAATGATTTAATTCCATTCTGTACCCATTAAGGACGGTGTACCATAAAAATCATGTTCATAATGTAACCAGTTCCACCAGAAATGCTACGGAAATGTAAGAGAGTAAAAATGGTAAGTTACAACTTGATGAAAGCATGTCAATAGCGCGTATGCCCTCCATGAGCGTTCACAACTGCGACGCAACGTCTCCTCATGGATTGAATGATGCGTCTGAACACAGCTTGGGGATGCGTCATATAATTGAACCAACATGGCACCAAGTTCCTGCAAATTCTGTGGAGGGTTCCTTACTTGACGGAGTCTTCTGCCCAACACATCCCATACATGTTCTATGGGATTAAGGTCGAGAGACCTTGAGGGCCACTCCATGACATTGATGCCAGCATTCCTAAGAAAATTCCACGTTAAATTGGCCGTATGAGGTCTGGCATTATTGTGTTGGAATGTCAGACCTGGGCCATGAGCTGCCATGAATGGCAAAAGCTCCGGAATGAGCACTTGATCTCTGTATCCTGCAGCAGTTAGGTTTCCTTGAACGACCATCAGTCGGGAACGGGCAGGACCATTAAAGGCACCCCAAACCATAACACTACCGCCCCCAAAACGGTCCACTTCCTGCACACAACACTGGGCGTTGCGTTCACTGCGTCTCCTCCAAACTCTAACTCTCCCATCAGCGAAGTGCAAAGTGAATCTGGATTCGTCACTAAAAACGACCCTATTCCAATCACGCTGAGTCCATCTCAGATGTCGTTGTGCCCAGAGAAGCCGTTGACGTCGGTGTAACTGGGTTAAAATTGGTCCACGATATGGCCGACGTGCATGGAGACGAGCAGTGCGCAGGCGATTACGTATGGTTTGGGCAGTCACACGACCTCTAAACAATTCATTCCTAGTGGACGTTGCAGTGAGAAATCGACACACAAATGACGTAAGACGATTTGTCGGTCTTCTGCTTGTGTCGTCACACGGGTCTACCCGAACGAGGTCAGTCTGCTGTGGTGCCAGTTTGTTGGAGACGTGTCCGAAGATCATGGATAGTCCGTCGACTGCATCCCATAACCCTGGCAATGTCAGTGACTGACGTTCCCGTATTCAGCATGCCAATGGCACGTTCATGTTGAATGTTTGACAGTCGTGGCATTGCAAATCAACGGATAACTGACTGTAAGAACTTGTTTTTCCAGATGTCACTCTACCGTGCTAACGTGGGCTCAATTGCACGTGTCTCATAAGGTCACGTGACTAGGAACACGAGGAAACATGCTTTTACCTTGATGTATGCTCACACGTGCTGCATGCTTGTGCACGTCGGAGTTGCTGTGTGTCATGATGTCTTTGACAACGCATTTACCCCTAATAATAATAATAATATCTCTTGTATTAAGTTTCAAGAAAATATTTAGAAATTTATGAGTGTGAAGTTTCTTTTTTGACTGAGTATAGTTTAATATATCTAAACAGCGACCAATAATCGCCAAATTCCTTGTGGACATTTCTTGTCCGGTGCACTTTCTCCAATTAAATTATTAAAACCGAAGTCCTAAGAAAAGAGACGTCTTATCGCATTTATCGTTTTCCCCTACATTGGCGCACATTAATAAGGAAAAAGCTTAACGTGGCTTAATGCTTGATTAAAATGAAGATAAACAAATACTGAGGCACATTAAAAGAAAAATATCAATTCATGTCACATTTTATCCAGAATTATTGGCATCCCTTATGAATATGAGCAAACTGGCCGTGAAAAAATGTCTTGCTGTTTATCCTTTTGGTCTTCAACTAAAAATATTTTTAAAAAGGCGAAACCGCTTAATGTGATATACGTCAGTTTTCTTATAGGACTTAGTTTTTATTTTTATTTATTTTTTTAATAGGAGAAAGTGCTCCTGACAAGAAATGTCCTCGTGGAATTTGGAGATTATTCGTCTTTGTTTTGGAATATTAAGCCACGTTAGGCTTTTTCCTCAAAATATGTGCCAATGAAGGGGAAAACGTTTAATGCGATATAACGTCTGTTTTCTTGGGACTTTGGTTTTGATTTTTTAACTGGAGAATGTGCTCCTGACGAGAAATGTCCAAGAGGAATTTGGTGCTTATCGGTTGCAGTTTTGGTAAATTAACTCATTCCCTACGGAATACTTTTATATAAAATTGTCGCATTTGTACGGAGTACTTTTCCCGAAAATTACACAATATAAAGTATTGAAGTGCAGGTGGCCCATGACTATGACCGTCAACTGATTTTGTGTTTTCATCGGACTGCGAATGGTCATCCATGTCGTTGGCAGCGGCTTGCCGTAAGGAATGAGATAAGCCTCGTTAAGCTTTTTTCACGTTAAGCGTTTCAGAATGTCCCTCGCCAAGAACCTCCTTGTTTGTGCAAACCTCTTTTTACCCGACTCTTTCACAATTATGGACAATATCAACAAAGACTAGCTACCATGCTAATTCTGAAAGCTGGAGCAACCCCAACTGTATGAGACAGCACTGCTGACGAGAGAGCTGTAAGTATTTGTGCATTGCATTTAAAAAAATATTCAACGTTTATTTAACTTTATAAATTTGCTATCTAAACTCGCTATCATTGTTATGCTGCTCTTTGTAGGAGTAACGTTAACATAAACTATGCCAAAATTGAAGGTACGCAAACCGTTCCTGTAGCATTTGGAAAGAGTTTCACATCCAACATTCACTTTTTTTGGCTTTTCATTCGCCGGAATGATGAATGTATTTCTGGCGGTTTTATCAATAAGAAGTGGGTTAAAATGGAATAATTATTAAAATTGCGAATGCATATGCTACCTAGCTAGCTGTTGATCAGCGGTCGGCACATTGTACTTTTTCCTGTAATATTTTCCGAAAAGCCCTAAATTTTTATGTATTAAATGGTATCAGTTTTCAGTTTTTGTGTATGGGAACGCAACGCTAGCTCCCTGATGTATGTTAAGTTACTACTAGCCGATACCCGTGCTACGCACGGGCTTTATGCGCAGGCAAGATAACAGCTGATTGAATTAGCCGGTTTAACTTGCAAAAACGGCTTCAAAATGCAGTTTTCACCTCACAACTAAGTTCGAAACCTGGCGCATCGTCTTTGTCACACAGTAAAACCGGTATATGCGGAAAACAGACACATTATTCACAGTGGTTTCGGAGGAGATGTGTGAAATTAAGCAAATTGCCAACTCAGTAATAATATATAGATGGAGAGCTGACCGAAACGCAAACTGGGAACTGCATACTGGCATTGGCGGTACGCAATATTTCTTCACGGAGGATGGGAATGGCACAGGAAAAAAAAAAAAAAAACCATCGGCGCACACTGCAGAAAAGGTAGGCGGAACAAGCGGCCAACCGATTGGTTGGGAGCCATGGAGGGGCATTGTCACATGTAATTCATTTGCATTTAAAGGTACAGACACTGAAACAGCCAGCTCTGAGTAGGACTGAAACAGACGGTTCTAGAGGCACGCTGAAATGCAGGGTCAGAGTAGAGTTTTAGCAAAGAACTTCACATTCATGTCCTGGGGGCCTTTAAGATTTATTTAAACTTGTTGAAAAAGAGTATTATATGTCACCTTTGATGTTCGTTAGAAACCATCATCTTCTGCTAGCAAGGTGAGGTCAGAAACATGGTTCACGCCAGTACGCGAATGCAAATGACAATGCCTGGACCAGCTTGCATGAATGCACAGTGCACATACTCAAAGCGTGCTCCTACGCAACAGTGGAGGTAACAAGCCTCAGTTCAGGGGGGCAAGATACAGCCCATCAGGTTTCCATGACCACAGTGATAAGAACGGAACAAACCCAAACAGGATGAGTTAGATTTCTCATTTTTTCTATGCGTATAGTGCCTGCTAGCTGCAACACTTAGACTGCAGCTTGCGTGTGCTTTGCATTTTCAAGTGACACACTCCAGAATGTAATTAAGCGAGAAACTGCACTAGCGTTACTTGAAGCATCTGCATTTTCGTACTTGCCTGAACCATGTTTCTGCACTAATGGCGCATTCCATTTGAACTGAGAAGACGGAATTTACAAGTTCCCAGAGGAAAATTTAATCTGGAATGCCCCCTGAAGTCAGATTTCTGACTGGAGAGTCGGAAGGATCTCACCAACTCCAGTTAAAAAATCCAGGATGGCTGCTCTGCGCATCCACAGCAAGTGAATTTTGTGGTGAAATACTGTTTGGACTGTTTATACTGAACATAGTATATTGTTCTGTCTTATATTTGTCCCATTAAATCTGTCATATGCACAGTACTCTACAACTTCTATCAGAGGGCATTTCGATAGAGCGTTTGTATGCGCAAAATACTATGTAGTTGATGTGTAGTTTATCAACTGCCATTGCCAACAGTGGCTAACCTGGCTACCCAGGCATTTATCTAGGTTTTTTGACTAGTTGTACTGGAATATAGTCAACTGGAGGGTAATGTTATTCCCAGCTCTGACTTCTAACTTCCAGGTAAATGGGATACAGCATTTAGATTACGTGTTTTTTCCTTCATTGTTAATGTTACATCCAATTTTAATGAAGCGCTCTGCCGACACTATGACACACTTCACAAAGACTGTTTATTTATTCTGCTAGGAGAACTGCAATTAGTTACAACTTGAGCGATGGCTTTACAAAATTTTGTTCATTCTTACAGTCAATGTATGCCCGCTAGCATAGGCATTTTACAGATAATTATGCTCCTATATAGTATTAATCATTTAAGAATGAAATGAATGAGGACCCTATTTTAATATGGCTACTCTTCGATTTTAAATAGCCTGCTTTTCGACCCCACCTGGAGATTTCAAATGCACTCCAAGATGTTTTTTTCTTGCCGTCGGGCCTGCAAACTGCACAATACACAATCCAGTCATCATACAGTCAATTTACACGACCTGAATGGCTCACGTGAGTAGATTGTGATTAAGGATATTTTGCTGCTGTATTCACATTAGACCACACAGCTGAGTCCTGCATTCTCTTACTCGAAAGACAGGAGAAACAATGAAGCTGGCTTGAAATATGGGGTAAACCCAGGTCTCCAGCGTGAAAGCACAGCTACAAGAAAATATTGCGCAGTTATCAGGTCATTATGCTCATTTGATGAGTTTATAATGTCCTGTCATTATGCTTATTAGAAGTAGTTCTAATGCTCTGTGATGAGGTCACTTTATTAAGATTTATTTAAGCAGGGGCTGAACTGAGACTTCGCTCTCCTTTTCAGCAGGGCCCTGCATTATAAAACATCAGACATTCAAGATGATATAAAACAACATATTCAAGACGAACACGAAAGTAATAAAACAATAAACAAAACTGGCATCACAATATGAAAATAACAGCAGAGCAGTGCTCTTCATTAAAACAAAACAAAACAAAAAAAACTCAATGTTTTCAAATGTCCAAGTGGAAGTAGTTCCTCCAGTCTTGGGTCAATTTTGAGCTGATTCAAAGTATATGTAACATACTGATAAACTACAGTTCAGTTATGACCCTGGGAACATTTGAAGGCAATAAGTCCCGCAACCATGTTTCATGGCAACCCACGCCACACAAGCAGTGAGGCGAGATATGACATGATTTTAAATAAAACAAGGGCAGTGATGATCCTCAGGGCTGAATGGTAGGTATGAACTGAATTTTGGATGATAACAATATATGTTTTAGTACATACCCCTGTTCCTGAAATCACGGTCCTCGAGGCTGGGGAACTGCTGATTTTGCACCCTCCCTTTACCTGGGAGTCAGCTGTGAAACCAGTCTGCCCTATCAGCAATGTATTTGTTCTGTTAATTACATGGGAGGAAAGAAAACCAGGGCTTTACTTTAGATCTAAGGTCCAGATTTTAGGATCCCTGGTATATAGTACCTTTTCTCTTAATTTCATCAGCTCGTGCTTTGAAAGGTGCAAAAGTGTCCGATAAGAATTGGGGTACTACTAGCTTGATTGACCAAGTGACAATCAATCAACTATCCTGAACCAATTTCAAAGCAGCTTCAAGCCACTGGGCCCGCCTTAAAGTGAAAGACAACTTTCGTCTGAAGTGAACTTCAAAGGAAAGAACTGCCCTTTAAGTGCTCCAAAATATTTTTTGGTACGTCTGAGACAAAGCTGAACTGAAAAATAAATATTTAAACAACTGAATCAAAACACTCATGTACCCCGCCATCTCCCATTAACGGTGATATCAAATGTCCAATAGCTCTTAAACGGCAAGGCATGAGATGAAAAGCTCTTGCCGAAGACCAAAGTGTCTCCTTTCCCGTGAGTGTTCTGACAACCAATAGCGGAACACACTGGCATTTTAATAGTCTGTGAAGAATTGCATCCCCCAATACAACAAATGTTAAAGGTCCCCTATTATGCTGATCCTTCTTTTAATACATACAAGTAATGTTATAATGTTGGATGTCCATACTCAACCTCTGCAAAGGTTCTAAACATAAGATACAGGGGTTTTGCCGTAATCCGAGAGCGTGATTTCCTGAGCGTGAATTCCTCTCTGAACAGCTTGTCCCGAGATCTTCACGAGATCTGGGCAAAACCTGACGTCAGGTTGTTGCATCCAATCAGAATAGGCCTGGCCAGAGCCAATCACGGTGCTGGACCTGCCCACCCCGGTATTTATTCTATCAGACAAAAACGAGCTCAAATCATATAACGTGAAGATTTATCAGTATGTCTCCCAAAGCTGTTTGTACGTGTTTTTTTTTGTATGTGAAAAAAAAGCACAACTATTTTCTCTTCCAAAAGATAATGCCACCAGAAATCCGCGAGTAGATTTTTTTGTTTGCTGGCGGCAAACAGCCACACTCAAAGGGAATGTTAGCTGTTTGTGCTCAGCATTTCACCGAAGACAGCTTTGTCAATAAAGGATTATTCGACGCTGGATATGCATCTCAGCTGCTTCTCAAACCTGGAGCAGTTGCATCAATCAAGCGCTCGGAGCCACAAGCTGTCAGTAACGATATAACAGCAAATAATATAAGTGAAGCTAACGTGTTACGGGTGGCTAGCAGGACCGCTAACGATAGTTAGCACTAACAACTGGCCTCAAACGCAGGCTTTGTAAAATATCTGAAGATAAAGCCTGGATCAGTACCAACTGCCCGTGACTCACAGAGGTAGAAGCAATAAGTTTTACCATTTTGTGTTGCTTTACTGCATTAGCCTACCTAACATGATAGCCTGTTGAATGCAGCTGTAGCACTGCGGCTAACGTAGCTAAGTTACTGTTGCTAATGTTCGTGTCGTAAATATACCAGAGTAAATAATATCAAAGAGACATTCAACAGAAGGTGTGTGAACATAAACCTCATTTGAAGCTAACTTTTTATATTTGTTTGTAATTTGGATGCTTGGTACAACTGTTCACGGTAACGGAATTTACTGTCTGTAAAACCTCTATTGCAGGGTAACATTTGTCTTCGTTGTTATGATGACTGCTTGATTACTACCGCATGTTAGTTTGCGGTCCGTGCTACTTAAAAAATGCTCCTGGTTAACTTATATGCAGTAATTCAGATTGGTATGCTTGTGTTACTTTGGTTAGCATCAAGTTGGTAGTTTCATCATAATGTTACCTAACCATAGCCGCTACAGTTGAAGATAACCGGAGAGGTGTTGTGCGTGTCTGCAAAGTTGGGCCGACAAGGCTACAGTTAGACCTGACGTATGCTTTGTGGAGCTTAGGTTACGTGTTTGGGTTTGTTTACTGCTGCTGTGTAATGATGGTTTTACTTATCCATGACCGGGGTCAGCCGTATATTTTGCCATGGTGTGGGCTAGCTCTCTAATCCTACCGCGATGAAAGCAATCGCGAAATGCACTATAACCTGTCTGGTATAGCAAACAATTTCTCTGCATTGCCGTTGCGGAATTTCATCCACCTTTGAAAATTGTTCTGGCTAATAAAAAGCCGAAAAAGAAGTGGAGGTCGGATTCGAATTTCCGGTAGAAGTTACCGATTCGCTAGCTCCACATATGCAGTGCTTACACCGTTCGTGATTTTCTGCTACGAACTCATTTCATAGCTTGGTGTCGGAATTGTGTTTTGTTTTTGTAGAAATGGTTAACGGGAGCTTTTAGCAAAGTTTTCTCCCGATAGCTAAGTGGGTTTATAACATGACTATATAGCAGTACAGCTACAATCACATGCATGCAAGGCGAGACAGTACGAGCAAAACAATAAAATTTCAACTTGCCACTCATTGACATCTTGCTGTAAACATTGCTGTAATACTTCAATTGCTTCCCCCTCCCGTTCGGGGTCGGATTTGGGATCAAATAAGTACGGTCATTCAGCAATAGCTGCCGCAGAGAGCTGTCCTGAAATACATGCCATCTTGGTTTCTTGGTTTCCTGGTTTTTCGGGTCTGCACCCTCCCCCGGAATCAAAGCGGCCAGGCAGCCAATCAGAGCAGCGCCTCATTAGCATAGCCACCATGCCTACTCAAAACAGCTCGTGTTTCAGGCCGGTACAGACGGGGTGAGAGAAGAGGTCTCACTAGGCCTGGATGTGTGCTGTTTTTTTTTGCAACTGAATTCTTAACATTATTTTAAAGACTCATTGGACATATTTTAAATGACTAAATACAGCATTAAATGGGACCTTTAAGTTTGGTTTTGTGTACAAGTTGTCTTGCACTTTTTTTTCCATTCAAATATTTTTTACAATAATGCTTGCATAAAAAGTCACATTATTTCTCTCAGTTGGTATGCGTGATATAGCCAAATTCATATAGTGGCACATATTCCTCGCAAGTTATCGTTCACATCTATATTGCCAACTCAAATGCAGACATTCAGCCAAATCCTTTGTCCGGCACACACTCTCACTGTCTCAGAAATGAGCAATTACAATTAATGGGTAAAAAGCCTTTTTTTTTTTTTGTTCGGATACAAAGACGGGGGATGTGAGGATTCTCCCACTTTAGCTGCCGGCTTAAAGATTTTATTTCACTGGGCCATTAGCAACACTTGTTTTTACCCCAGCAACTGTGGCAATTCTCTTCCCTCTTCAGAAAGATGACAGTTTATTAGGCTGTTCTGCCAGCAGCGTTTACCTGGGAGGGACAAGCGCCATTGCGAGATGCACTCAGTGAAGCTTTTAAAGCCTTTCCTTGAGTAGTCCCACAGGCGCCAGAACGCATTGTGATTGAGATGCCGTATTATTTGGAGGGCTTTATTAGTACTATGTGCTTTTTCTTTCTTCAGACATGTGGAAGTGTACAGCAGGCTTGGAGGATGATATTAAGTATTATTTCACTATAATACACCTCTGTGAAAGCCAACCACAGCCTAGGGTGCAGATTCTTTTAGATATGCACCGAATTTTTGGCCACCGAAAACTTTCGGCCGAAAATGGCATAAAAATGCATTTTCGGTTTTCAGCCGAAAGACTTTTAACACCGTAACAATATGGCCGAAACAGGATGTTGCAATAACGCAAACAAAAACCACGGCCAGCACGCGCCTGTCCGGACTTTTATTCTGTCGATTTTGTTAAATATTTATGTGTTTAAATCAGGGGACGCGCACTACCGTCACCACGTCCGCGAGTGCTAAATTGTAATTTCTGTTTGACATTGTCCTGATGCGTGGGATAGCAACTGGTGTTGTGTCCGATTCGGTTGCACATTAAATAACGTACCACCTAAAAACGCAAAGCAATGATATCTGTAAAAGGCATAGAGTATTCATAGAAAGAGGCAATATATATTCAAGGCATTTGTGTACCATCAGTATTCCATAATGTAACTACAACCCCTGGAAAAAAATATAGAATCATCACACACTGAGGATGTTAATTTACCTTTTTCCCTTCATAACAAAGAAGAAAATAACACATGACAAAACAATTTTTGTTTATTAACTTGGCATTCAGGCTTTATAAACATTTCACTTTGAAATTGAAGGCAAAACACGTAGCAAATGCGCAAATCGCAAGAGATGGCAGAGTATTAGAATTTATCGCTTTACGATGCGTCATCTCATCTGTGATACCTTTCCTAAGAACAAAATGCTTCATCAGCGCCCGTAAAGTTATTTTCCGTACAATTTTTTGTAAAATAGGGGCAGCAAAATAACTTTCACAAGGGGAATTAGGGGAACACCGTTGCTTCTAATTTTGCTACGAACAGGATTACAGGCAAAGAAACGCATTTCATAAATGCAGCAGCTTCGGTGAACAAACACAACCTTGTTTGAAAGGTAAGGGAACGCACAGTATATTTATCAAGCTGCCTAAAACAGCACACATTTCAAAAACACAATTTGAAGACTTGTTTCAATGATGGCAAGTGAAGCCAGTTTCCTAGTGATAATGCGGAAGCGAGTTGTCTTTCACAGAGAGGATTTTCTCTGACCAATCAGTGAGCTGCTGTGTTGCACGTAACATATGTAATTTTACAATTTTTTAGCAGCCAGTAATAGGCCAGTCAGTTATAGGCCTGAAGGTTATTCATGAGTGGGGCCAAGTAAAACATTTTATTTATAATTTTATCTTATTTTATATTGTGCTTTGTTGGAATGTCAGTGCTAAATAAATATATTCATAATTTTGTAATTGATTTATTCTTTGAAGCATGAATATTAATTTATGCAATTGCAGTGCCTTGACTTAAGTTAGGTAAGTACACAGTCATAGCCATAAATGCAATGATACTAAAAATTGGCGTAATAATTTCTTTCAGTGTTTCGGTTTTCGGTCAAGCGTTTCTCATTTTCGGTTTTGGCCAAAAATTTTCATTTCGGTGCATCCCTAGATTATTTTTCTCTGTTTGTTTAACAAAATGGCAACCTTGAAAAACTTGACAATGGTTGGTCAAAGCTTCAAATCACTATGCCCTGCTCTGCAACACCCCACACTGTGCACACAGCCGCACCCACTTTGACAACCACTTGCCCTGACTGATGGTGTACCTTTCTCTGGATTCAGACAAGCTAAAATGACTGCTTACCCCATAAAACCAAGGGGTATTGACTACAAGAGCGGAAGTCCCTATCTGACTGACAGACTGACATACTTTGTTAAAGGAGCATTTCATATGAAAATCGGGATTTCCAATTTTTTCGATGTTTCCATGGAGTGAACCTTCATCAAAATTGATTGGTGATATGAGGAAGACTGATTGCTTACATTTCCCCTGAAGACAGGGACTTAAATTTCTTTCACAAAGACTGCCTTTAAAGCACGCATGTATTTTGGGAGACTTCTTCACACCACTGGATACAGAGCTGAGTTAGTGTACTGCCGTGCTGCTTAAACTGACCAGAAATGCCAAGACCAGTCTTTGAAAACAGTAGCCTACACAGAAAGTCGTCGGTGAGTTTATTTGTACACCTTTTATGGAAATGGCAGCAGTTTGGCTGAAGAATTGTAATCTCATCCAATGCTGTAATGTTTTAACAGCGTTAACTGTTCGCATATGTTTTTGCTTGGGTCTGGGAATTAAGACAGAGTTTGCTTGCATTATCCTTATTGCTAGTACCCAGCCTGTGCTAGGAAGAATTGTCTCAATTGGTTCTGCTTGAAAAGCTAGCTAGCCAGGAAAATACACATTGTTGCAAAACAAGCCAACTGAATGCACTTAATTGTGACAATTCATTTAGCTGTCAGAAAGCAAATCAAAAAAGACAAATGCCTGATCTGGGGAGAATGCTAGTGGGAGAGCTTGGTAACCTGCTAAAATTGTAGCCTGTTTGATCTAGCTAACTGATGGAATGTACGTGAGTGCGGTGAAAAAATACAAAGAGCCGACAGAATAGGCTTTGGCCATTTATTTATTTATAAATAAATTCTGAAGCAAGGGCCGATCTGGGGAGGATGAGTGGGATAAACTCGCTCAAATATTATTTTACACTAGCTAACTGCCGGCTTGGGGTTACATAACTCTTGGCGGATCATGTAATGAGTGGAAAATGGTGTTTCCCAGAGAGCAGTCCACTTTGCTTCGGGTCTGTGCAAACTCCTGCCGATTTGGCGGCACAGATTCAGCTGTTGTCTGGGTATATGGGGCGGTTATAAATGCCAGAAAATGCCATTTAGTCAGAAAATCCTGCAAACAGGCATGTTTGGTGAGTGTTTTACCTATTTTGGGAATGGCTGGTATTTAGTTGAGGAATAGTGACATTAAATCTCCTTGAACGATTTTCTGCTTTCATTTTACGATGTGCAAGCCTAAGCTCTATAAATCGCGATATTACCACTGAGGTAACATAACTGTGAGTGTTGATACAACTAATGTTAACTATGAAGTGAGTGGTAAAAAGTTAAAAGTGTGATTGGGGAAGGATGACAGTTGCAGAGATTGGCAGATAGCTCACTAAAATGATATTCAATATAGCTACCGGTAATTGACAAAAAATGATGATTTAACTTTATATTCGAGGGAATATGAAGAGAATTGAAGCAATCATAAAGGTCAGATAATGCGTCCCATGCAATACCAAATTCCAATGAAGTTGGGACATTGTGTAAAACGTGAATAAAAACGGAATACAATGATTTGCAAATCCTTTTCGACCTATATTCAATTGAGTACACTACAAAGACAAGATATTTAATGTTCAAACTGATAAACTTTATTGTTTTTTTGGTAATATTGACTCATTTTGAATTTGATGCCTGCAACACGTTCCAATAAGGCTAGGACAGGGGCATGTTTACCACTGTGTTTCATCACATTTCTTTTTAACAACACTTAATAAGCATTTGGGAACTGAGGACACTAATTGTAGAAGCTTTGTAGGTGGAGTTCTTTCCCATTCTTGCTTGATGCTCCATATTATATACATATATACATGATATGCCTACATATTGCTTCAGTTGCTCAACAGTCCGGGTCTCCATTGTCATATTTTGCGCTTCATAATGCGCCACACATTTTCAATGGGAGACAGGTCTGGACTGCCGTCAGGCCAGTCTATTACCTGCACTCTTTGACCACAAAGTCACACTGTTGTAACACATGCAGAATGTGGCTTGGCATTGTCTTGCTGAAATAAGCAGGGACGTCCCTGAAAAAAACATCGCTGGGATGGCAGCATATGTTTCTTCAAAACCTGTATGTACCTTTCAGCATTAATGGTGCCTTCACAGATGTGCAAGTTACCCATGCCATGGGCACTAACACATCCCCATACCATCACAGATGCTGGCTTTTGAACTTTGCGCTGATAACAATCTGGATGGTCCTTTTCCTCTTAGCCCGGAGGAAACGATGTCCATGATTTAAAAAAACAATTTGAAATGTGGACTCGTCAGACGAAAGCACACTTTTCCACTTTCCGTCAGTCCATCTCAGATGAGCTTGGGCCCAGAGAAGCGTTTCTGGGTGTTGTTGATATATGGCTTTCGCTTTGCATGGTAGAGTTTTAACTTGCACTTGTAGATGTAGCGACAAACTGTGTTAACTGACAATGGTTTTCCAAAGTGTTTCTGAGCCCACATGGTAATATCCTTCACAGAACGATGTCAGTTTTTAATGCAGTGCCGCCTGAGGGACCGACGGTCACAGGCATTCAATGTTAGTTTTCGGCCTTGCCGCTTACGTGTAGAGATTTCTCCGGATTCTCTGAATGTTTTGATGATTATGGACTGAAGATGATGAAATCCTAAATTCCTTGCAATCGCATGTTGAGAAACTTTGTTCTTAAACTGTTGGGCTATTGGCTCACGCAGTTGTTCATAAAATGGACAATCCTTGCTGATGAATGACTGAGCCTTTCTGGGTTGCTCCTTTTATATCTAATCATGATACTCACCTGTTTCCAATTAATCTGTTCACCTGTGGAATGTTCCAAACAGGTGTTTTTTGAGCATTCCTCAACTTTCCCAGTCTTTTGTTGCCCCTGTCCCAACTTTTTACAGGCATCAAATTCAAAATGAGTGAATATTTCCAAAAAACAATAAAGTTTACCAGTTTGAACATGAAATATCTTGTCTTTGTAGTGTACTCAATTGAACATAGGTCGAAAAGGATTTGCAAATCATCGTATCCGGTTTTTATTCACGTTTTACACAATGTCTCAACGTAATTGGAATTGGGGTTTGTAAAACTAGATTGATTGATGTAACATTTATGATACAGTATGTGTTTATGCCATACATAAGGGCTATTGCTTGTTACTACATGAACATGTGGTCATAGCAAGCTAACATCTGGCACAATTTTTGCTACAATTTTTGTACCATCAATCTGCCATCAAAGACTATGATTTATGAACTCAACCTTCTGAGAATATGCCTTTGTCCAACTGAAGACAGAAAAATTTGGCTTCACGTATTTATTCTGATTCCTACATTTTTTACATTTCCCCTGATTTAGTTGACCCACAGGATCAAGCTTAAACCGGGTGTCACCTGGTTCTCATTATCATTTAATATCAAATTTAATTAGCGGGGTTTACTGCAGAGAGCTTTCATTATTGTTTTTCATTATAAATCAAATTATTCTTCTTTGCAGGTATCACTATGGAGTTATGCGTCCCTGTTCCAGGAGGAGCAGCCTGTTACATGGAGCAAAATTACACGGTCAATTGGTTGACTGCACCTCGAGTTAGACCTTGAGCCATACCAAATCAGGAACATGGACTGAATTAAAAAGAGCTGTTTTTCAAGGACTGCACTAAATACAATTATGTAGCTACCTAACTCAGTGTTCCTGCTCCACGATACAGGCAATAGAATGGAGGCAAACTGAAGCAGAATGTCGGCGGCTGCTTTTTGGCCAATTTGTGGTTTTGCTCTTACCTGCACTCTGCTGATGGGATCCTTCTTGATCCAGCGGACGACAGTTTCATACACCAACTCTTCAGCCTTGGTGTTGAGGCTGTCATTGGACAGGTAACTGACCAGGTCTTCCCTGCACACACTGAGGATCTCATCCTGAACAGCCACTTCGGGGAAGTTCTGCAGGGCGAAGGCTTTAGCCATGCTGTGGAGCTCTGTACATTTCATGGCCTCTGCCATACCAAGCACACCAAGGCAGTTCCCCGCTGTCAGCTGCTTCTCTGTGTGATACAAGAGCAAGGCATACTTCAGCTTTATGTGTTTGCATGTGCATGTGCACGCATGCGCAGGTGTGCGCACTCGTGTGAGTGTGTATGAGAGGCCATTTGAGAGAGAATTCATACTTGCTTTCACATGTAATATCATACTGTCACACAAACACCATCATTCTCTCACATACACACCATCATTCTCTCACGCACACGCTATTATACTCTCACACACACCATCATTGTCACACACACACCATCATTCTCTCACGCACACTACATCAATCTCTCACACACATACCATCATTCTCTCACATAGGCACCATCATTCTCTCTCACACACACCATCAGTCTCTCACGCACACACCATCATTGTCTCACACACACACCATCATTCTCTCACACACACACCATCATTCTCTCTCACACACACACCATCATTCTCTCTCACACACACCATCATTCTCTCACGCACACACCATCATTCTCACGCACACACCATCATTCTCTCACGCACACACTATCATTGTCTCATGCACACACTATCATTCTCTCACACACACACACCAGCATTCTCTCTCTCACACACCATCATCCTCTCATGCACACACCATCATTCTCTCACGCACACAATATCATTCTCTCACGCACACTCTATCATTCTCTCTCACACAAACACACACACACCATTATACTCTCATGCACACACCATCATTCTCTCTCACACACCATCATTCTCTCACGCACACACCATCATTCTCTCACGCACACACCATTATACTCTCACACAAACTTAAACTTGTTAAAGTGACAAAATGACAGTGAATGTAAAACAGAATGATAGTGTATGTGAATGACAATAGGTGATTGTGTGAGAGAGTTTGATTGAAACGGAAGTTAGTTTGATTGAAACGGATGTAGCATTAAATTCTCAGTTCCTGATTGGTTATAATTGAAATCTTTGAAAATTTTGTAAGAAGCGGGATTTCACGGACATATCCCGCCCTCCCGTTCGACAAGGAAGCATGGTGAAAAAACTGCATACTCGTCGTGGGAGCAGCACGTCATTCCAAATCCATTTGAAACGTGAAGTGTTGCTCGTTATTCATCCCAATTCCGTCCGGAAAGTGGAGTATAGCACCAAAATGAAGCATATCATACTATAAAATTGAAGCATAGCTCGTTATTCTTTCCAATTCCATTCGAAAAGCAGAGTGTAGCACCAGACGTGAAGTATACCTGATTGCACCAAAAGCGAAGTGTCGCTCGTCTATCATCCTAATTATTCAAAAAGTGAAATATGGCGCGAGAAGAGAAGCACAGAACATCATTCATTGCAATTCCATTCCAAAAGTGAAGTATAGTTTTAATACGGACTGGGGGAAAAACGGGTCTCATGTTTCAATTACTTGCAAAGGCAATATCCATTTCAGACTTTAAATAATCAATGTAATTGCGTCGCAACAAAACATCAGCATGACACGTAGGCTCATACTAGCTATATAACGAACGCAAATTGCACCTAGCTGGTTTACTCCACGACTTAAACTTTTATGGATCTAAAGCCCGTTATGTAGCCGAGTAAATAATGAAATTTAAATGGTTTGAGCGAATGTATTAAGCTACACTTATATTACAATAATAGTAAAAGAAAAATTGAAACGAGGTTCCGTAAATTTATAAGTGCTGGAATCTCTCAGCACTTCTATCAATGGTTTGGTTTAGCAGTAGAAAATAGGCTACGCGAAACGGGGCTCTAGGCTGTGCAAGCGTATAGCTTACGAGAAGTTGCAAGGGACTATGGCAAAGCTATAGCGTTATATACTGGCTGCTATGACCCAGCGGAAACAAGGAACAGATGGTTCCAGTTGACTGATGCAGTAGCAGCGCTCCAGGTCTTAATTGGCCGGTGCATGTGCTGGACCGTAGAAACCAAGAACCTGACAGGACAATAATATTAGTGGTGGGACACGATTAAAAAAATAATCTAATTAATTAGAGGCTTTGTAATTAATTAACTGATATCAATTAATCGCATTTTTATCAAATTTGACACAATAAGAACAGTTTTTCAACTCAAATAAATTTTGATTGACGACTGAATCAATGAATATACATATATGTGAACTTTAACTACAAAAAAAGTTTATTTTTCATCTATGTTCATTTTTCATCTGTCTACTACATTCACAGATTAATGTAAAGTTTGAGTGCAATTACAGCCATTATATTCAACATTTTAAGACTTTAGGTGCATTACTGCCACCTACCGGGCAGAAGTGTGTGCATCAGTGTTACCGGTGTGCCAGAAATTAAGGAACTGAGAAAGGTGCAATTAAATGCGTTTTTTTTTTTTTTTACGTTATTTTTTCTGTAATTAATTAATCGAGATTAACGCATTAGGGCTGGGAATTTAACGCGTTTCTGGCACACCGGTAACACTGATGCACACACTTCTGCCCGGTAGGTGGCAGTAATGCACCTAAAGTCTTAATTAATATAATGGCTGTAATTGCACTTAAACTTTGCATTAATCTGTGAATGTAGTAGACAGATGAAAAATGAACAAATATAGATGAAAAATGAACAAGTTTTGTTGTTAAGTTCACATATATGTCTATTCATTGATTCAGTCGTCAATCAAAATTTGAGTTGAAAAACTTTTCTTATTGTGTCAAATATTGCTATTTGATAAAAATGCGATTAATCGATATCAGATAATTTATTACAAAGCCTCTAATTAATTAGATTATTTTTTTAATCGTGTCCCACCACTAATATTATTGTCCTGTCAGGTTCTTGGTTTCTACGGTCCAGCACATGCACCGGCCAATTAAGACCAGGAGCGCTGCTACTGCATCAGTCAACTGGAACCATCTGTTCCTTGTTTCCGCTAATCATAGCAGCCAGTATATAACGCTATAGCTTTGCCATAGTCCTTGCAACTTCTCGTAAGCTATACGCTTGCACAGCCTAGAGCCCTGTTTCGCGTAGCCTATTTTCTATTGCTAAACCAAACCATTGATAGAAGTGCTGAGAGATTCCAGCACTTATAAATTTACGGAACCTCGTTTCAATTTTTCTTTTACTATTATTGTAATATAAGTGTAGCCTAATACATTCGCTCAAACCATTTAAATTTCATTATTTACTCGGCTACATAACGGGACTTTAGATCCATAAAAAGAGAAGTCGTGGAGTAAACCAGCTAGGTGCCATTTGCGTTCGTTATAGCTAGTATGAGCCTACGTGTCATGCTGATGTTTTGTTGCGACGCAATTACATTGATTATTTAAAGTCTGAAATGGATATTGCCTTCGCAAGTAATTGAAACATGAGACCCGTTTTTCCCCCAGTCCGTTAAGTAGCAATATTAAAACTATACTTCACTTTTGGAATGGAATTGCAATGAATGATGTTTTGTGCTTCTCTTCTGGGGCTATATTTCACTTTTTGAATAATTAGGATGATAGACGAGCGACACTTCGCTTTTGGTGCAATCAGGTATACTTCACGTCTGGTGCTACACTCTGCTTTTCGAATGGAATTGGAAAGAATAACGAGCTATACTTCAATTTTATAGAATGATATGCTTAACTTTGGTGCTATACTCCACTTTCCGGACGGACATGGGATGAATAACGAGCAACACTTCACCTTTCAAATGGATTTGGAATGACGTGCTGCTCCCGCGACGAGTATGCAGTTTTTTCACCATGCTTCCTTCCGGGAGGGTGGGATAGGTCCGTGAAATCCCGCTTCTTACTAAATTTTCAAATATTTCAATTATAACCAATCAGGAACTGAGAATTTAATGCTACATCCGTTTCAATCAAACTAACTTCCGTTTCAATCAAACTCTCTCACACAATCACCTATTGTCATTCACATACACTATCATTCTGTTTTACATTCACTGTCATTTTGTCACTTTAACAAGTTTAAGTTTGTGTGAGAGTATAATGGTGTGTGCGTGAGAGAATGATGGTGTGTGCATGAGAGTATAATGGTGTGTGTGTGTTTGTGTGAGAGAGAATGATAGTGTGTGCGTGAGAGAATGATGGTGTGTGTGAGAGAATGATGGTGTGTGCATGAGAGAATGATGGTGTGTGCATGAGAGAATGATGGTGTGTGTGAAAGAGAATGATGGTGTGTGTGTGAGAGAATGATGGTATATGTGTGAGGGATTGATGGTGTGTGCATGAGAGAATGATGATGTGTGTGTGAGAGAATGAGGGTGCGAGTGTGAGACAATGATAGTGTGTGTGTGAGAGAATGATGGTATGTGTGAAAGAATGATGGTGTGTGTGTGTGACAATGATGGTGTGTGAGAGTATAATAGCGTGTGCGTGAGAGAACGATGGTGTGTGTGTGAGAGAATGATGGTGTTTGTGTGACAGTACGATATTGCATGTGAAAGCAAGTATGAATTCTCTCTCAAACGGCCTCTCATAAGTGTGTAGTGTATGTGTGTGCGTGTTTGTGTGTGTGTTGTCGTATGTGTTTAAGATAGCATGCTTGTGAGAGTACACGAGCATATTCAGGGTTTTTCTTCTGCTAAATAGTTTATAAACCTCCATTTTGGGATGTTAGCCTGTTATTCAGAGCTGTCCGCAGTTGTCTGAGGGATGAAGGAGGTGGAAATCTTGTGTACAAGTCACACGCAGCAACATCTCACGAAGGATAAATTATCTCTAGGTTTGCTGCTGCAGTCCTCTTCAAGGTTTGTTATGCATAGCGCTGTAGTAATGCATGCTTATGTGAGTATCTGTTACCTTCCTTTTAGCTTACCTCTTTTCCCCATAATGACTATACATGACGCCTATGTGTACATCAAAAGGCAAGGTCAGAGTCTGTCCCGAGCCAAGTGGCTCAACAGGCTGGTGCTTAACCCCGGTTTCCCATACCATAAAATGACTTGGAGTATTGCTACTCCCCCTGTATGGGATGCTAGTCCATCGCAGGTTATCCCGCAGCTCTTAGGTTTCCCCAGCCATTTGCTAGTGCTGAATTGTACAGCTGGGTGGAGTGGGGCACTGTGGGAGTAGGATGTCTTTGCCCAAGAACACACCACAAAGGCCGTGACAAGGACTTGAACTCAGGAACTTTCCGTCCCAAGTCATGCGCACTCAACCACAGCACCACCACATCCCCCGCAAATGTACATCAGTGGACCTTTTCCCTAGCCTCCCCATTGATTGGAAACGGGGACATCCTCAAGGCGTCAAATTTCGTCTTCAATGATATGGCTAGGGTCGTCATTTGTGGTCATTATAGGGAAAGGGAGGGTGTAGTCTATAGGGAAAAGAGTTAAACCAGTCTGGCCATTCTGTAACCTCTCTCATTAGCAAGGTGTTTTTGCCAACTGAACTGCTGCTCAGTGGAGGTTTAGATCTGAAGAACAACTGAACCTCTTGACCACGTCAGCATGCTTTGAGCAGCTGTCAAATGTTTGGCTGATGAGATATTTGCATTAACAAGTATGTGTACATTAGTGGTCAGTGAATGTAAATACAATCCAGATGGGATGAGATGGCTAGGGGTTTCATAAACTGTGATAAACTGATGTGCTTTCTTGGACACGGGAATAAATCACTGTTATCTCGCTGCCATGTCAGATTTTTCCATCTCCAGCCATAAATAATTCCCCGGGAGCCAGATCACTTAGCACTCCAAAGCTGATGAACACAGGGCTGATTTGCCACCCCAGCAGCGCTACTGACCACAGTCCACGCCCTAGCTCTCCATTGATTTAGTAGTTTGAGCCCTGGCTTTCCCTTGGGGAATCCCATTACATTTCTGAGCTGCAGAATGAAGAAGTCAGCCACCAGCTGGTACAGTTGCTGCCGACTTATTCTGCCACCTAAAACAAAACATTAATACTGAACCCTGGAGAAAAGTAGTGCTTTAAACTCTCCATTGGCTGGGTCTGGGTTTATATCTTGCACTGATAAGCAATTTCAAACAGCAGTCTGACGCTTAAAACTCTCCAATTTCATTCCTTCAAATCTTTTTAAATTCTATCCACAAAGTAGCCAGGTGTAGGGCAAGAAGTGTCAACTTAACTGAATGAGTCGGACTTATAACTACTTTAAGCTTACAATCTCTTTTGCTTCATTTTCCATGTTGCTTTTAATCTGTGACGTTTTGACGTCAATGACGTCAATGCCATTTTTTTGTCTGAGGACAATTCCGCAGTTCTCTTGCCATGAAACAGCGTGACTGATTTTACATTTTTGCCTAGCTGATGGAGACTGTGCTTTGCATCTATTTGGGCGCTGAACAGCATTTTAGTGAACCGCAGGGTTTGTTATTTTAGGCTGAATTAAACATAAAATCAATGTACTATGCAACTAGAAGGGCACTTGGTACAATGCATACTTCCGCCATGCCATATGTCAGTATTGTTGGTTCTGGATTCACAAGAATATTGTCCAGATCACCAACAACTATAGTCAAGTCTAAAATAGCAAAGATTCAATGTAATGCTGAAATTTTATGAAAATCTGTTCATGACATAAAGGACAATCAGGCTATTGAGGTATACTTTAAATTCTTCTTGATCTAAAATCTAGAACATTTTCCAGATCACTTCCAAAACGGAATCAACTCATCCTTGGACTACCACCTACCATCCTACCAAATTTCATGCCAATCTGTTCATAACTTTTTGAGTTATCCTGTTCACAGACAGAGGGATATACAAACAAACGGGTGAAAACATGACCTCCTGGGCAGAGGTAATGATGGGAAGTCAGAACATTACAATAAAGTACCTCCACTGTTATACGGTAGTTCCTGGTATTTAAGACAAGCAATTCAGAGAGAGAAAAATATATATATATGCAGGATGCCAATCCCTGAGACCTAAACACAGCAAAGCAGAAATGAATGAAGAGGTGTGGGGCAGCACACCAGTGCAGCAGAATGGTTGGGAAGCTTAGCTCGTAATCAAAAGGTTGCACTGGGGAGAAATCAAATTCATAGACTTTGATTAATGTGCCAATGCGCTCAAAAAGATAAATAAAGTTGGATTGTGTTTCTAGTGACCCAGGGGAGTATGTGCACATTCAAGCAGTTTCACTAAAAAGTGGTGAGATATTACACCTTTGCTGCAGCTCACCAGGAAGACTGATCTTGAATTAGCCAGCTTCAACTGCAGTCTGCAACTGTGTAGTCGGCACGCTGACTTCAAAGATAATTGAATGGTGGTGATGAGACATGGTGGATTTCAACCTTTGTTTGTTACTTGAAGCAACTTTAATAAACCATATAATGGCTTCTAAATTAATGGTTAAAGTGTTAAAGGGTGTGATATATGTCATACAAAGGATATCTGAAAACGTGGTCAGACCTCTAAATATTTGGACACTTCCAAATTATTTATTATTTTTTATCTTTCAACTGCAGCATATTGCAGTTGAATAATGAATATGCGCTTTAAGTGCAAACTTTCAGCTTTAATTTCAGGGCATTAATATCCAAATGAGGTGATTGTTTCACAACACTTTAAGCAGTTGGGCGTGATTTTCATGTCACCCACATGTAGGAAGCAAAACACTTATGATTCATTCATACCAATGAGCAACTTAGAGTCTCCATTTAGCCTAGATGTCTTTGAACTGTGGGAAACCCATGCAAACATGTGGAGAACATGCAAACTCCACACAGAGAGGCCCCAGGTGGGATTCAAACCCACAACCTTCTTGCTGTGTGTGCCACACTCCATATTACGAAAAGATGGAAATCTAACTAGTTACAAGGCCGTGAGGTTAAAGTGAGAAAGACTGGTTAGGGACTGGTTGTCATGGTCGGCTGAGCAGCTCATGGATACATATCATGGGTAAATGTAGTCCGATGTAAGGCTCGCCATCTGTTGTCTGCATGAGTCTAACCTTGTGTTAGTACACCATGTATTGTGATGTTATGTAGCCTTACAGGGTCAGATACTGGCCTTGGTAAACACTGGTCACCGGCAATGAAAACAGGTGAACAGAAAAAAAAGCCCAAATTATGAACCCCAGAAACGTGCAGTTATGGCAAGAACAATCCAAAATATTAACATAAATGGGTGTACAGCAAGCTTAAATTTACTATTTCACTTTGAGATGGCACTCTTACATTTGCATTTTTGACATAAATCAGTACCGTCAAAAGCACAATGTTATTAAATATACAATGTTATTATATATAAAGACCGATACTTTTCCAATAGGCTACTTGGGGATTCAGTGTTATGATATTTTGTGTCAAGAAAATTGATATATATTTTGCATGTATATTCTGTAATAAGTGATTTTCATTCATTTAGGATATATAAAACAGTATCACTGACATGTAGTCACTTCATCTTTCACTTCTCGAATCTTTACGTCAGTTCACACATTCCACCTGCTATTTCATACGGAAACCCAATTTTTTAAGTCTTTGAAGCTTCGTTTGGTCTTTATTTTATTTTATTTAACCTTTATTTAATCAGAGAAATCCCGCTGAGATTGAAATCTCTTTTTCAAGGGAGCCCTGGGGGGTTGAGGGGGAGAGGGAGAGGACAAGTTGTATAGCCAATTAGATCAGTGGATGGTTAGGTGGCAGGTTGAAAGAGCCAGGTTGGGAATTCAGCCATGACATTGGGGAACCCCCTACTCTTATCAAAGGGCATCATAGGGTCTTTACTGACCACAGTGAGTCAGGACCTCAGTTTAACATCTCATCCGAAAGACAGCATCTCCTTCAGCACAGTGTCCCCATCACTGCACTGGGACATTGGGGATTATTCCACCAGAGGGAAGATCGCAACCTACTGGCCCACCAACACGTCTTCCGAGATGTCTTGCGAGATGTCGCGACGTAATGAACTTAGAGGTATGTTTAATTTATTTTAATATAAATGGTAATATTGTGCAGTAAAACCAACATTATAAGGGAAGCAGCCGCCCACCCCCAGCACATCAGTGCATAGAACATCAGTATAAGCCATCAACCCTCCACTGGGGATGGAAGGAAGTGATTCAATGGGAAGAACTGGTTGCAGAAAGAACAAGGGTTGTGCAGAAATTGCTTTGTGAGCAATATGAATCTTTGTCAGTGGTACTCACATGCATACATGTAGGGTGGGGGACATGCACTGTGTCCCCACATTTTTGATGTTGCTTTTTTGTTGGGACCCCTACTTTTATGTTTTCATATATTTCAAAATTTAATGACGTGCCATTGATAGGAATATTGAGGTTTCAACCATTAGTGAAATTTGTTTTATTTACAGATGATACTAAATTGGTGGGCTTGGCAAAATAGTTTCAATTAAAAAAAAAAACTCTTCACTAAACCTGAAATTCAATGGATGATTTGAGAAATGCAGAAAAAATCAGAAATTATTTGGGCAGAAATGTGGACTCAAAACAAAATTTTTCAATGCACACACAAATATGTTTCATACACAAATACATTTTCAAAACATTACACAAATATGTTTCATTCCATATATAAGTAAAAAAAAATCACATTAAAAAAATGAGACTCATAAGTGCTGCACAAGAGAAAAAATCTGGGAGTTATTGTTGTAAAAGTATTTGCAGGCTTCATCAAATACATTGTGCCGTAGCTTGTTAAAAAATATATAATTGGATGCTGGGACACATTTGTAAACCAAAAGTATTGAGTTCAAATCCAAAAAGGTGATGCTGTAGCCAATTGTGTACAACAACACATTAAACAGACCACATTTAGAGTATTGTGTACAGTTCTGGGGACCATACTTTAAGAAAGACATAGAATATAAATGGTAATATTGAGAAAACCAACAGAAGAGCCACGGCTAAAGCCATCACTTCACGGGTATTCTGAAGATTAAACTGGTTGCAGGACAGAACAAAAAGGCTGAAGATCCTGGTAATCATCTTTAGTCTTAGGAAAAGGAGACTAAGGGGTGATTTGATTGAGGTCTTTAAATATGTTAAAGGAATTAACAAAGTGAATTATGTAGATTCCTTCAACCAAGTGTTGTTAAAGCAGAACTGGGGGTCAGAAATGGAAGCTGACTAAAGGTAAATTTAGTACTGATATTTAGACGGGAAATATTTTAAACTTCACCCAAAGAGTAATTCTGGGAGTTGTGGAACAGCTTAGCCTGACCATATTGTTAAAAAAGCTAATCGGATGCTGGGATACATTGAAAAAGTAGAGTTCAAATCCAAGGAGATGTTTTTTTTGTACAAGAGCAGACTTGACTTAAAGTTCTAGATACCATTGAGTCATTGAGTATCTGAAGTGATATATTCACGATGGTACAAAGAAAACTGGCGAAGATCCTAGTTGGGCTGAAAAGGCCTGTTCTTGCCATTCAATGTTAAAGTTATGTTATTATTATTATGGTTGCAGAAATGGAAGCTGACTAAAAGGTAAATTTAGCACTGATATTAGGAGGGCTGCTTTGACTTAAAAAAGCTGACCATTGAGTCATTGAGTATCTGAAGTGATATATTCCGGGGGAATAGTTCTTTAACCTCATTTGGCAGCCACTGCCCGCCTCAAGCTAGGCAGCCCCCAGCACATCAGTGAATAGACCAGCAATAAGCCTGAGGCACCAAAAACCCTGTCACCAATGGGGATGGAAGGGAAAGTGAAGGAATGGGAAGAACTGTAGGATTGCTGAAAGGGGAAGAGTTGTGCAGAAATTTTTGCTTTGTTGAGCAATATGAATCTTTGCTTGCACATACTGTACATGCATACATGTCGTCCTGTACGACATGCACTGTGCCCCATACACCACATTTTTGACATGTTGCTTTTTTCCATAAAGTATTCCTACTTTTATAATTTTCATATATTTCAAAATGGTTATATTCACTAGTGTACGTGCCATTGTTTCCATTTTGCCCGGAAATACCCCTTGAGGTTTCAACCATGGTTTTGAAATGACTCGGTGTTTTATTTACCCACGTTGACCCATGCGAATTGGTGATTTCAGAATTCGTTGGCAGAATGCATGATCGACTGTCAGTTTAAAAAAAAACTCTTCACATGCAAACCTGAAATAGTCCAATGTAAAAGTATGGAGCCAGGACAGTCTCAAAATAGAGAAATGCACAGAAAAAAAATCACAAATGTATTTGGGGATTTATATATACGTATGACTCAAAACACAAATACATTTTCAATGCACACACAAATATGTTTCATACACAAATACATTTTCAATGCACACACAAATATGTTTCATTCCATATATAAGTAAAAAAAATCCACATATAAAAAATGAGACTCATAAGCATATTTTCAATGCACACACAAATAGAAAAAAAATTCTCAAGTATATGCATGTAAAAGTATTTGCAATCTTCATCAAATACATATGTGGAGCTTGTTACATTCATATATGAACTGTTGGATCTGCATTTACAAAGTGCTTTTAATTTGTAAACTTCGCTGCATTTGTGTGTGAGACTTTTGAGACTCCCCTGACGTGACTCCGATCCACAAATGCATTTTTTCTAAGAGGGATCGTCTGTAGCCAATCAGATGTCTCACTCCTTTACAGCCAATCACCTTAGTGCCTCCCCACGAGGGGTGTTTTATGACGTCATTAAAACGCGCGTAGGCGGCCAGAGGCTGGAGGTTTTTAGCCATGGATCCCAGAGCCATAGAGAAACAGAGTTGCGACAACTCCATTGACTTCAATGGGCCACTGCAATGGCGGATCATGGAGGCGTCCAATAGTTCCAAACGAAACTTCCTGGGAAACCGTATCGCTGTGGAGAAGTCGTGTCTCGCATCTTCTAAGTGATCATTTAAGGGTAAGAAGTGGCAGGTCAATGTATTATAATAACCATTTTATAAGCATATTTTAACCAAACTAACGGTGTGATTTAAAACATTATAGCTCATCTCTTTCGAGCAGATCTTAAGATATAACGGAGTTAGCGAAGATTGACACGGCTTCGTCCGTCTTTGCTAACTGTGGTTAACGCCTGTGAACGAAACGTTTCACTGAGCTATAATTAAGTTTAATAGCATATCTCTGTGATGTGTGAATTGACGTTATACGGTTCACTCAAAGCTTTAAATAATGCTAAATAGTTAATATAACATTATAGGGCTATAACTAAAACATAGATGCTAGCATGCTATGCTGACCATGCGAGCCATCAACGTTAGTTATCTTAGCATGAATGTTCGTGGTTATTCAAGTAATTTGAATTTTTTTTCTATTTGTGTGTGCATCGAAAATATGCTTATGAATTTTATTTTTATATGTGGATTTTTTTTACTTATGTAAGGAATGAAATACATTTGTGTGTGCATTGAAAGTGTATTTGTGTATGAAACATATTTGTGTGTGCATTGAAAATGTATTTGTGTTTTGAGTCATACATATATAAATCCCCAAATACATTTGTGAATTTTTTCTGTGCATTTGTCTATTTTGAGACTGTTCTAGCTCCATATAAAAGAGGATGCCAGGTTTCCCTTCCTATCGCACAAATTTGCATTATAGGCCTATAACAGTCGTGAACACGGCCAGTCGGATGTGAAACAGCCTACGGTTTTAATTTTTTTTAAATTTGATTCATTATTCTGTACCCTCAGCTGTTCGCAGAACTATTTATTTTTATGGCCTGGATTATTGTAAATTTCATCTTTCCCTCCATGACATTGTCTTGGATAGTTTCAGGAGAAGTGTAAACCTGGAGAAAACATTTCCCTATGTTTACTGGGAAAAAATTAGTGAGTTCAATTTCCCAAATTCTCAAGCACAATGTTGTCATGTACTTGTATGTTTTTTAATTATTATTATGCATTGCTTATTTCAGCTGCCTTACAGCATTATGTATGCAATCACGATTACGTTACTCTTCAGATGATATGGCCATCTTGCTAGCTAGCTAACACTATTTAAGGGAAAATTTTTGTAAATTATCGTCATATTTAAGCGATTAAGCAAAAGTTCCATTTGGATGCACGAAAGCGCCGCCAAACATATCAGAAGTTCATGCCCATTGCATTGCATTGCATTTCTGTTTTGAGGTTTTGGTAGGAAGAAGCGTTCCTGACGAGAAATGTCTGAGAAGTATTTGGTGATTATTAGTCACAGTTTTGGTACTGTAATGTTACACCCTCTAGTGTAAAACATTGTAGTGCCTCCTAGTGGAGGTATTAAAGACTGATGTAACTTTATGTCCTTATTTCTAATTGGTCATTTGCAATCACATGGTTAGGGTCATGGTTCAGACCCGACATCTTGCTTTGGAGGTTTGTAAAGAAATGTGCTCCAAAGCACTCTGTGTATGATCCATTGCATCCAACGGTGTAAAAGAGCATGGAACCCCTAGGGGATAGGCAATCATTATATGATAGAGAATTACTCAAAGATCACAAAACTTATTTATTTTTTACAAAAGTCGATTGCAGATCGCAGCAAATTAAATTTATTGATCACCTCCGGTGGAGTAAGCTGACCACGCATGCGAAGCCACCGGCGTATGCCATCAGCGCAAGAACACAAACAGGCAAGGTCAACATAGCGTCATACAGTTTCAGTGAATCCAGTGGGAATTCCGTGAGAGTTTTCACGACTGGAGCGATGAGGAATCAGGAGACAGAGAATTAGTTCTTACTTTGGCAGATACGAAGGAATACAACGGTCCTCAACCCTACCACCAGCATGGCAAGAGATGGAGGACCAAGCGGGACATGCAGCTGATGCCGTTCCTGACAATGCCTTATTATTACAAGATTGCGTTGGCAATACGACTTGGTATGGTATTCTCCTATAGTTTGAATTATGGTAACGTTTATTTGAAAACAATAGTAAATTAAACAAGTGTATAAGGAATGACTTGACACAGTTTAACATCTCCGCAAATATATTGGACTATTAGCTGTATACAGTGGCGTGCCGTCAGATGTAAGGAAGGCCTTCAGTAACATCACCCTTTACGGCATAAATTTTTTAGACTGTTTGCGATAAAGTTTGCCTGATTAACAATCAAACAATTTATTAACTGAACAACCACCGCTAATGTATGACACGTAATGATTAAGAAATGCTAATGACAAAGCGACTGCCTGTTGGCTATGTTGATATAATTGATGTGACTCCAAGGATGACAATCTGAAAAAAAATCAGAAACTTTGGCTGACTTTGCTGCAATTATTTTCACCATCACTCAGCCGTGCATCGCACTTAACAACGCCATTTAGCTGTCACTGCATTCATACTGTAGAACGGTTTCTCATGGCTTATTGCTCAATGAGCCTCACAAACTAATTTACGCAAATATATGCTGTTTCACCAGCTACAAGAGTGCAGAAATTATAACGACTTATTGATATTTTTCATTGTCATGGATGTGCAGAAGAAAACGCCGTATAATTTCGTAGTGCAATGTATAACGAGGCTTTCAAAAAAATGGACTCTTGTCGGTTCTGCCAGTTAGTCTGAGCAACTGTTGCTAATTGGGAGAGGTAAACTGCGAGAGGGGTAGGTTTGGAAATTTGTCCGGTTTTATCAGAATTTCTACAGAATTTGACAACACAATGCTGAACCATCGTTCAAAAAGCTAGATAAACAATCAAAACAACGCGGTCAATGGCTGAATGTAAATTATGGCTGTTCTTGCGCGCCTGGCGCCGCCTGCACGTTGATTTGTGTTGTAGAGCTGACGTCAGATGCCTCTAACAAGAGCGCCGTCCTATTTTTAGCCAGGCAGCCAGACAGCGCGAAATGTAGACTTTCAAACCTTGGTGACATGGCAACAATGGACCATCAGGTGGAACAAGTGTCTCCAAAATCCTTTTGGGTGTGTGCTCAAACAGAACACGAAAGCAGAGCGAAAGTGAAGGAAGGGTTTTCATGCTCTTTAAGCCTTGGAGAAGCTTTGTTCGTAAGTTTATATCATGTGTTACAGCTTCACCGATGAGAACTGATAAATATTTTGTTTTATTTGTGAACATTTATAGATGTACTTCAGTACATTTGTCAAATGTAGTGCAGCTGTCTTTCTAGTATGAATGAAGTACTGATATTTCTATATTTTTATGTACAGTAAGAACATATTCTTCTGTATTTATTTTCAGTTTCACAGTCAGTTTCTGGCATAGTAAAAAAGCAATGTTGACAAAGATTAACAAGTAAACAGTCTACAACTTTACTTCCACCACGTCTGAGTCATCATTAACCCTTGCAACGACCAGAACAACTGTTTAGCTATCTGTCACGTTGTGTAGAGTAACGCATGAAAGGCACAGAATAGGTACATTAAGCCACGTTAAGCTTTTTTCCACGCTAAGCGTTTTAGAATATCCCATCTAATTGTCTCCAAAATACAAGCTAGTGCTGGTTGTCCCCTAAAAAGAATTCATACTCAGGAAGTGCGTTGGAGCATTTCTATGGGAGGGTGATACGGAAGGAGGCTCGGGGAAAAAGTATGTTGGATAAGTGCCAGGATCCTGAAAATAGCCCCATGACCCCCCTCGCGTACGCCCCTGATATTTCATTGTTTCTCATAGATTATTTCCAAATAAAAGAAGAGGTACAGTGATTTTATTGATGTATCTTTAAGTAAATTCAACTAGCTAAAGAGATGTCCCGTATAACACTTTTGCATGTCCCGTATCACATTGCTCTCAAAAAAGTTTGTTGCACATATTTTCAGAAAAGATTATTTCAAAGTTACAACTGTATTAAAATGTCCCTCTGTGTCTACAGAGTTCATTAAGTAGCATTTCAATAATATTCATCCAAGCAACTCGCAGAGTTTTTGATCTAAATTCAATTTTCCAAAAAGTCAGTTTTTTCTGTGTCCTGTATAACATGCAACGACTTTCTCTCTTATTTACCACAAAGCATTAAATATTTATTGGTTGTTGTATTTTCATTGTCCATCCCACTAGTACTCTATCATTACCATGAAACAAGTCTTCATTGCGATTGTGTTTAATCGCAAGTAGGGCTGGGTATCATTTCAAGTTTATCGATTCCGGTTCTGATTCCGATTCTGCTTATCGAATTCAGTTCTTATCGAATCTTGGTTCCGATTCCAGTTTTTTTTTTTTTTTTGGAAAGAAGAACCGATTCCATTTTTTTTTTTTTTTTTGGAGAGAACAAGTATTTCATGAAGAAGAATTAGGCTCTTTATTCTTTGCACATTTATCAAACATGTGACAACTGTTTCCTTCAATTATAAAAATATTTCTATGGTTATGTCTGAATAGCAGACTGCTGCTATGTATAACAGACCATTGCTGTGCCGTGCACGCAGTTCACAGCAAACCTAAGAATGGTCGCATCCTTATCAGCGTTTCACTGTTGTGTCCTGCAGTGTACTAGGGATACTAGATTGCACGCTGATATTATTTTTCAATCATTTTTTGAATGATTATCTTAGTAAGGAGAGATGAAGGGCCAAAACTACTAGGGTTTATGATCGCGGCGCGATACACGTTCCCATTGGTTCTATTTATCCGGCATTAGCGGTGGCCTGATCAGGTCGCGACTGAGAGTATAAGATGCTGTTTATAACATAACTGAATTGGACAATTTCGTAGAAAACCAATGTAATTTCCGTAAGTGCCAGAATAGTAATGCTGTCATTCTACATTGCGGTCAAGCCATCACTTTCGCATTTGAACAAGCAACGGTTTGTATTAATCACTTTCACGTCATGAGCTGGGCTATGGGAAAAGTACTACAGCCAAGTGATAGCGAAAAATATGGACCAAATACCAAATCACGGTTTTCTTCCACTGTCGACTGAGTGGCTCACTAATGTTAGGTCGCTTGCTAACAACCTGATGTTAGCTATATAATGCTTATGGAAAGGTACTACGAGCACACTAGCCAAGTAATGTTAACTTAGTTATGAGAGTAGCACTTAGCTAGCCTGCCACAGTGCTAAACCATGCCGATTTAACCATTACACTTGGCATTCAGTTTGGCTAAATATAAACAGCATGACTTCCCAGATAGCAATAGGAATCGGCCCGATTCCGTTTTAGTGTCGGCACTGTCGGCATAGTGTCAGATCCGGGGACTATTAACTTTCCATAATCTTGCCGATTCCGTCTCGCCTTACAGCTGCCGATCCTGACTGTGGCGGACCAACTCTGGCGATATCAAGATTCAACAGATTACGGCTTGATTCCATGAACACGCAGGTCGGGCCAATTATGGCTAACCGGAGCTCCGCCATTCACCTGCAGCCTCAGGTAGCTTCAACACAGCTGTAATCTTGCCAATTCCGCCTGGCCGTAATCTTGCAGATTACGAACAAATTTGGCGAACTTGTATTACATCATATTGGCGTGGTAGCTAGCTAGTTTTCAATTGAGGCATCATTACTGTTACAGAAATGCCAGACCTCAACAATATGCCGAACTTGGCAATGGAGAAATGTTTATCAAATGTTACATATATATTTGCTCATTAGCTAACACACGTCGTTGTTTCAGAAATTGTCATGCCATTTTTTACGAATGCACACTTAAATTTGAACGGCTCAAATTGAATTAAACACCACAGTTAATGTGCAGGCATCCATTTGGGCGAAGAAAAACTTGACTATAGTTTGTTGGCCACATTGGTATTTGGTAAATTGTAAAATGTCTGTTTTATTTGTTGTGGTTTTTGGTTTAGCATATCATTTACATGAATTATTGGTTATATTAAGCCAAACACTTATGGTACTATGGCTGTAGAACTGGTACGTAACCTGCGGAGACCAGTCCTTAAAACCTGGATGTAGTTTGCGATACTGCGCAGAGCACTCTTCTATGTAGGTAGGGCTCTTACCTCATGGCAACAACAGCTTCAAGCAAGAGTGACGAGCCTCTCCTCACCAATCAAACTGCACTTTTTCTTGCTCCACCTTTTAGTTTCGGATCAGTGGGCTGGGTACCTCAAAAGTGAGGTATCAAAAAATGGGACATGTGGGGATTGTTATTTTGGTACCATCCACAACTTTTGATAATAGAAACGCAAAAATAACTAAATGTGTAACAAACTGAACTGGGCTGCTTGGTGGAACTGAGGCTGTATGGTCTCTGAAGGATTTAGATTTTTACTGACTGTCTTATAAATCAGCTAAATTTTGTGGGATTACTATGATGTTCTGTAAATGGTTAATGTGACAGTTTAACTGAAACTTGACTTGAAAATCCAAGTCAAATCTTTCTCCCTCTCCTGCCTTTTCTCTAGGTGCTGTTTGTAAAAATGGGTCTTGCAAAGGGAGCCACTGGTGGCAGCAGTATGTGAAGTGATGGCTTCAGTTTGGGAATTATTGGGATTGGGGGAGAAAATTAAGGGGGGAAAAATTGGGAGAAAAGCATGCATGGTTTGTTTCTTGATGTCTATTTCATTTGAAATAAAATTTGATTAAAAATTCAATCTACCAGTTGGTCAGGTGTCATTCTATGAATACAATAAATTAATTAATTAATTTGAACCTAATTTAAATACCTGGTGTGTACTTCAAACCCGTTTATCATTACCAGTGCAACTTCAAGTACTTCTATGACTACTATACTCAGTATTGCAGTTTTCAGGATTTCAGTAAAATGCATGAAGAAAGAACCCTGTAAAAACAAAACCTTATTGTGCATTTTAATCTTGTATATAGACTCAAACTTTTATTCAATGATGATCTTTCCATGTGGAAAAAAGTTCTACCGCTGATGCGAGAATTGACTCATTTCTAGATTTGTCCTAGGGCTGAGTGAAATCTTATCCCACAGGCAAATGTAGAAATGAATAAAAACTTTTAACATCAGTAGCAATACTTTTTTTGATTGAAAACGGGTAATAGAAATAAGTTTTAAGTTTAAATACAAGATTAAAATACTAGGGAAGGTCCGTTTTGCAATGAAGTGATTTTGGGAAACATTTCTCTGTATACAGTGAACATTTATTATGTAAGATAGACTTATTGCCATTATTTAATCATTTTATCTTTATAATTAAGGAAACTTAAAACAGTATGTAGGAATATTGATTTCCTGTTGTAAGATTCAAGTCAAAGTTTTTGCATTGCTATTACAGTAATGACATTATTATTGTTGTTACTATTATGATAAAATATAATTAAAATATTATTTGTAATTTAACATAGAGGAGGTAAAGATCTGGCAGCCCAAATAAATAATCCCGCATGTGGCGGGATTCTGGCGATGTGCAGGCAATGTCGGCTGAGTTCCGGTGAGTGGTAATCGGGCCAGATCAATTTTTCTACAACTGGGCAGTATCTGGGAAGGTATGGCACGTCGTGGACATCATACGGCAAGTGGTTATCGGGTCAAATTAGTTTTTCTGTAATCGGGCCAGATCTCGCTGGGTAATGGCAAATTGACGGCAGTGACGGCAGAAAGGCAACTGCGCCAGAATCGGGCAGTCATTCAATCTGATTCTGGGAGATTACGGCCATACAGAATCGGGCCGATTAAAATGGAGTCAGAACCCGTAATCTGCCCGCATCTGGGCCAACAACTTTTTGCTATCTGGGTTAATATGGTGCAATTTTTTTCTCACGCTCTCAGACAATAAATTTCCGCAAAAGTGATATGTACCTAAGGTAATATCAAAAATATGTTGTGAGTTGGGCTATGGGATAAGTGCTATAGTTACGTGATGAAGAAAAATCTGGAACCATTACCAAATTACGGTTCTCTTCTATGGGTAAGCAATTGCAAAGAACATGTAAACAAAGTCGGTGATCCAGTTGCGCATCTCAAGCCTCGCGTCGGACAAAAATTAATATTCATGACCTGAATATTGAGTGGTCAGCACGCAAACAGAAGTGTTTCCTCTTGTTGTGATGACGTACTGCGTAACAAATCACGTGACATTAGGTTTGCGTAGTGGTTGCAGGTCTTGCCAAATCTATTCTCACTGCAGTTCATTTCGGACTGCGATTGAAATTATAAGTTTGAAATCGATAAGCAGATTTGAAATGCACGTGTCTTAACGAATCCACCGTTCTTGAAAAATGGGAACCGGTTCTCAAAACCCAGCCCTAATCGCAAGGCTAGAAAACATTCTGTGAATGTCCCGTACGACACGTATGGAATCCCCCAAGGGTTGATTTCAAGCATGGAATTTTCATTTGGAATCTGTTGACTCAAAATGAAGTCCAAAGAGTGGTCACTGCCTGTAAATCAAGCGATCATTAGGCTAAAAATAAAAATAAACAAGAGTGCTCTTAGAGCACAGTATCCCCCGCGGACAGACGGACAGACATCGCCACAACATAATCCCCCTTCGGTCTCCAATCGGTGGGGGATAAAAATAACTAGACAGCCCGGCCGCATGGATGTAGTCCCCGAAAGCCTGCTTTTCCCTTTTTTGCGCATTAATCGGCCAATACTGTCGCCATGGCAACCAAAATCGATAGGTATCATAACTGAAGTATAGCACATGTCCATACCGAATATGGAAGTAATCAGTCAAAAATTACAGCCTGTACAGCATCCACAAGGAAGTTTCTACGGACGTGGACATGACGGTGGCGACAGAGACGACAAGCATGAATACATAGTAGCCGCCTGACTTCGTCCAGGGTCTACAATAATATTCCATCAGGGATGACTATCACGGCGCGGGTTTGAGCCCCGGTTGTACCATCCGGCAGTGGTTGGCAGCTTTTTCAGAGTAGGGCACAATTGGCCAATGCGTTACAGGGATGCAAATTGGGAAGGGTCTGCCGGGAAGGGTAATATAAGTTGCTTTGTTCGTTCCTTAGGCACCTCCTGTTGGCCAGATGGGCGCTCGTCAGGAAGATTCTAAGCTTGTTCATGTTCGAGTATCCTCTGCCCTCGCTCTGAACTAGCGACGATTCAACCAATGAGTGTATAAGAAGCAGTAGCTGACAGGCGCGTGCTTCGGAGGAGAGCCGTGAGCTGCCTTCACTCTCCTGAGTTGGCAACAGGGGGTTGCATATGCGAAAGCCTTGTACATAGTTCCCCAATTGGACATTCCAGATTCGGGTGGGATTGGAGATGCCAAATTTAAGAAAAAAAATAAAAAATAAAAAATAAAAAAATCCATCAGGGCAATAGCAACAAAAAGTAATTAATTAATTAATTAAAAAATCTGTACTTGGTACATTCTATACTGATTTATTGGTGAGCTCTGCTCCGTACTAAAGGCCTGGAAGGCCACGGATAACAACTGTGGTAGATGACGGAAGAAATAAATGACTGGTGAAGAAAAACCCAAAGCATATTCCAACAGCAACCCAAAAAATTTTTAAGGAAAATAAGTGAAATGTTCTACAAGGGCCAAGTCTGTCACCTGATCTGAATCCACTTGAGCTTGCATTACGCTCTCTGAAGGGAAATGGGAGACAAAATGCCCCAACAAGAAGGCTGGAACTGAATACAGCTGCAGTGAAAACTGTGAAGAATATCACCAGGGGAGAAACTGTGTGTCTGGGGATGTTTATGGGTCCCAGACTTTAATCAATCATGAATTGCAAAAGATATACAACCAAGTATTAAGCCTCTGTTGCATTAGTCATTTCCTCTTTGCGTATTCAGGATGGCAGGTGGGTTTCATTACACAAAGGGTTAAAAATGACAATTGGATGAAAGATTGTTAGTTTAGACAATTACTTTCAAGCCTCAGCTATGGGGGGGTGTTAAAATGGTTGTAACTTCTACGTGATTCATACATGGCTGTAATGCTGACCAAGACATTCAGTATTTTTGACAAAACCTTTGAAGCTGGAAGTGTACACTTCAAGCACATCTTGATTGTTTTGTTTTAAATCCATCATTGTTTCATTTCAAATAATTCGTGGTGGTGTACAGAGCAAAAATTATGAAAATTGTGACACTCTCTCGATACATATGACCCTGACTGTTCCTGAATCTAAATTAATTTAAGTGTGAATGTCTTTTAAGTTTGTATTTTTAAGAGGTGAGATGTGAATGATTGCAACTTTGGTACATACCTAAAAACGACACACAGACTTTGCAGAAGGTGCTGAACTGGAACCTGTTGGCTGCCTCCAGCAGGGTTTTAGCATTGGCGGCGTCGATGACAAGCGAGCCTGTATACACAAACTCCAGCAGCAGCTCCAGGACATGGGCGTCAATGTTACTCATGGAAAGCTCCAGCTTTTCCCCGCTGTGCCTCTCCCCAGATAGCCTGGCAAAAACAGGCACAGCCCTTAGAGAACAACAGAACCATATAGGTCATCTAGCATCACTGCATACTTTTTTTAAAGGTTTTGGAATAATGCACAGTGCTGGTGTTAAGTCAGTGCTCTAGAATGCAGTTAAGAACATTATAATCACATTTGTGATTTTACACCTTACAAGGGAAGCAAGCACATAAACACAAAAATGCAGAAAACAAAGATTATCAGTATCTAAAAAGAAGTATGCCTTTCTCTTTGGTTTTTTGTCTCAATTTATTGTCATTGCCCTTCCTCAGACAGAAAATTTCTATACAGCTTTTAGACTGCTACTCAAAGAGAATGTCATATCTTCAACAAAAATATTGGGGTTGTTGACTTATTCCCGCAACCATTACCACAATGAAGTGAAAGAAAAGCAAAATAACAACATTTGAAGCATTTTTGTGCATATAGACATGGCTGGCAATGCCAGTTGCTTGGACTACCAGGACAGGACAGCCACAAAATCACACCATTTAATTTGACCTAGACAGGGACAAGGACAGAATATTTTGTCCAGTAAGCATGCTTTTTCTTTCCATACTGGGGTCAGGAAGTGCACTAAGACACTTGTTAAAATACCTAGGCCCACCACAACAAAGAAAGAGAGAACACTCCAGATGCTAGAAACAAGGACAGATTCAGCTTATGTTCAAGCTGAATCCCAAGCAATGGACCTTTTCAAAATCACAGAGGTAAGCTCCGCCCCCTAGTTACTGTTGCTTTCGTTTGCAGCACAGTTCTGAAATAGCGAGTGCACAGTAGAAATTTGATAACCACTTTCTCTCGCTTATTCTGAATACTATTGCGGTGTGTTTCTTGCCAATTTCATCTAACTTGTCCAAAGAAGTTCTACAGAACGGCCTTAACTATTTAACTCAAGGCTACATGCACAAAATTAAGATTTTTTTACAGAATGGGTCAAGATGTCAGAACCACAGTGAAGTGCTGGCAATCTATGCAAAAAAATCAAACCCCTTATAAAATAACGTTACACATTGAAATCCAGCCAAACCAAATAGTGCAATCTTACCACACCTGTAAAACAAGGTGAGTAGTTTTTCATACGGATGGATTATACACCAGATGGAGTTTTCATTTTGGGTATGTCAGTACATGCATTTTTCTACTAGCAACATATCACATCTCCAATTGACCACGTCTGAATGGTTTTGTAAGTGCGACAGTATTACTCTGATTAACATTACTCTCAGACAGCTTCTTTTGTTTCATGTAACCTCAAAGCTACCTGCAAGGCATGCAATTATCGGTGTAATGGATTGATTAACAAGGGTACAAATTAGGCATTTCAGGTGGAATTTATCTACATTAACACCGACTGACTTCTCAGTTAATTTTACACCACCTAATGTGTTCATACGGAAAAGAGGTTGCTTTCTTAGTCCAAGCTAGTGTTAGCAGAATGTTAGCTAAGTTACCTATGTAGCCAGCAAGCTAAAAAAGCCACAAAACTTCACCAGCATGCTTAAAGCCAGACATACACAGTGCAAAGTTCAGAAATCCTGTTGTTTAATCTAGCTTATACTGCACAAGTAAATCCTCTGCAATGTAAAGCCAAAACTCATGGTTTATGTGCTCACATTGTACGTCCTGATCCCCAGGTCTGTTATTGGGTATTTTATACCTGTTGACCTCGGTACCAAATAAATAAATAAACAAGCCATGACCGGAGCGCTCACACTGTATGTCCAGTCGGCTCCCATGGACCGTTCTGGCCACTGGAAAAGACAGCAACCACGCCTATTACACACAGCTTATGATCGCTTTGTCTGTGGGACAATATGGCAACACTATCCGGTCAGGCGGGAGCTTAAGAAAATAAGGCAATCTGATTGGTTATTGTTCTATGCTTGATTGACAGGTTAGAAATATTTTTCTATGCTTGATTGACAGGTTGGAAAGGTCCATTGTGTTTTCCTGCAAATTAAAACTGCAACCATCTCAAGACCAGGTTATAACTAAGTATACACATTAATACCATTTTATAGAAACGACAAGTAGATCGTAAGTAAAAGCAGGATCCCATCATCCATTCCTGCGAACCAGCCTCCAGGGACAACTCCTTGAAAGAACCAAAGCATCCTGGCCAAACAAGAGGACTAAGGAAAGATGCTACCATGCCAAAGTATCCATAGCCAGGCAAACAACCAAGCGGCCACACAGATCCATGCACAATCAGCGGAAGTGCAGTCAATCCAAACATCCAGGCAATAGCTTAAGTAAAACCTCCTGCCAATTCTTTTATATCAAGGTAATGTTATATCGCTATCTATAACCGAGTATAGCTAACCTTCCATAACTACACATACTCATGAACTGTGCTTCAACATGCCTTTTGAAATCAATTCTGAGAATGATCAGAACATGCAATGTCCCCTCTACTAATCCTAAACACAATTAAATATGTAGTCTCAAGTATTCGGATACATTTCACTGTATGTACCGAATCAGTCATTGTTGTAATAACAAGGGATGAATTTCATGTTGTGAGGCTGGGCCTCACGCCCTGCTCCTAGCCACATTCCACAGCACCTTTCCTTTCACCATTTATTGGCACCAACTGTGGCCTATTAAGTATGAGCCGCAGGTAACGGCATTTAGGGCCGGGCATTACTCTATGCTGCTGGTCAGCAGGTTTTAGCTATCACTATGCGCCTTTCTTTGGTTTTACTTCAGTTAGGTATTTCTCTGTATTGGTGGTATAGTCTGTTGGGACCACATTCCCCTTTTGTTTTGTGTTTTCATTCTTTGTTTACTAAAATCAGCATCACTCCCCAGCCTTCGCGCTTGAGTCCATCACTCCAGATCTGGATTTCAATCCGTCACACGTGTCATATTTTAAAACTGAAAAATAAAGCTTGTTGAAATTCAGTGCTTGAAATGAAATTTAAGAAAAGGTTTTTCATGTTTGAAACTAAGTTTTAAGGTTTGCCTGATGTTTTAATTGGCTGAAAAGAATTCTAATATCTGCAAACATTATTTTGTGTTTGAGTTTTGCCTTCTACACATCTATACAGTGTTTCTCCAACGCATTTTCAGTTTCAAATTTGTCACTGTTCTTCGAGTGTGCTAGTTTACTTTCCAGGTTCAAAAACTTATAAATGATGATTCGAAAACTGGCGCACATGCTGAGAAAAAATATTGAAACATATTGAATAAATATTTTCAATATTGAAAAAGTATTGAAACTTGAGGTTCAACAGGGAAAATCTTTATTTTGAAACTTTAATGGATGTACACTTGCATTTGTATTGCAGAGTTTTTTCAGAGTGGAGTCTACAACAATGACTTTTCAGAGATCTGCTCACAAAATTGACAGTTTGCCAGTCACATGATTTCTGACAGCTTTGTCTTGCAGCTCCCTCATCTGTAAACTCTTGAATATTCGCATCTCCAAAACAGATGGTCCGTATCACTGGAATGTACGGCGCATAATTTTGAAGCAATAATTTTTCGCTCGATGGGAGGTGGTGTTTACACATTAGAATTTGATCAATAAATGTTCCTAATGTAGTTCACTTCATTACACAACCAAATAGTAAATAGTTAATGAGTGACCCATTTCGAGCACAGCCCCAGTTAGCTAGTAACAGCCGATTATCACAAGCATGCTGATAAAGTCACTGGGGTATTAGCTTGTTCGCTGACATTAATGTATACAACATGTTGAAACTAACAAATGTATCTTATCTACGGAATATTTCATTCAGTGTCCATGCCAACCACAGAAACTTCTCTGGGACAGCCAGACGACACCGAGAACCGTACATTCTGTTTGTGTATCCCATTACAGTCATTGGCAGAGCAGTTTGTCAATCCCACCTAACTTGGTAAATATGACATGTGAATTCACTGTACTTCAGCACAGAGTAAACTGTAGGTTAAGGGGAAATGCCTTGCCTCTGGAGTACCTGGTTTTTATTGCTCGTGAGTGTCTGTTTCTGAGTTATTAATTTTCAGAGTTTAAGATCAGAAAGCTGCATGACAAAGTGCCAGAAATCGCGTGACTCGGAAGCTTGAAACTGTGTGGGCAGATCCCTGAAAAGCAATGGTGGACAAAGTACACAACTTCATTTCTTGAGTCAAAGTATAGATACTCCTGGTCAAATATTACTCCAATAAAAGTGAAAGTTGCGCAGTCAGATTATTGGAGTACTTGCTTTTAAAAATACTTAAGTATTTAAAGTACTTTTCAAAAATCTAAAAAAGTATTTTCACAGTGCATGAGTGCAATATAGAATACATGGGTGTACATTTGGCTGTTATGTTTATTTAGACAGCACTTCAGGTCTGCCAACTTTCTACGCAATCTCACGCATACGGTGTAAGTTTCACGCATTTTGAAGGCGTATTCACCGTAGTCAGCAATTATTCAAGCAACGAATATTAAGGAGATTCTTACATGTAGTTACAGTCCTTGTGAGTGGAAGTGTCAGTTTCGCTTGCGTTACAGTGGATTTCACCACGAGTTATATGGCAGCGATTGTGACTCCAAACGTTGTGTGCTTTTCCTCACTCAGGGGTTGGAAGCAATGTGTGTGTTTCATGATCGTTTAAATTGTTTAAACGAAATTTGAAACATCTTTATGCAATTCCATTGCTTCCAACCCCTGTGTAAAGACAAACGTGAGAATTCTAGAGTCATAATTGCTGTCCACGTCTCTAGTGGTGAAATCTACCGTAATGCACGTGAAACTGCATGGTTAACTTCCATGCTCAAGGACTCAATTCCGTGTGAGAATCTCTTAAATACGCGTCAATTGAATGATTGCTGACTGCGGCATGGGAACGTGAATTCCTCTACGAGGCGTGAGACTCACGGCAAATGTGTGAGAGTTGGCAGCCCTGGCACTTACAGTTTTTAATTCACATGCCACAGATTTGCAGCTCCAAAATAGCTCCTTTCTCACTAATAAAACCCTACAAAATATACTGCTGGTCTTTTAAAAATTGTTCTGGCCAATAAAAAGCCGAAAAAAGTGGAGGTTAGATACAGAATTCTTTCCAAGCTAAGTTAATACAAGCACAGGCAACTTTGTTGAAAATGTTCGTATGGAATAAAACAGATGTTTAAACCTCGACATGCTTTCTCAGGTTGGACGTGGAATTCTTGTATAGGCTGTGATGAAATTTGTGCCCAGTAAACAGAGTGAGCATTTAAAATGATACCAATCATTTCCAAAACCTCAAACATGAGCTTGAGATATGGCCATTGGTGCTAAGGGGGAATCTTCATCTTTCTCTACCGTATGCAGCAGGGAATGGCTTTCTCATTCTCAAGCTGTCACTGAAGGCAATTTCATTAGACAGGTGGAGTGAGGTAGTAGCTCCACTCATGAATCAATTATTCAATTAACACTCAGGATTATATAAGGCAGCTGGTTAGTAGCCAGGATTCACACTCTTTCTCCAGGGTGAGTTCACCTCTCTTTGCTGTGCTGTTCAGGTAACTTTGTGGTTTTATGGCAGTTTACTCTTTTAGTGTGGTTGTATACTGATTTATGTTCTTTTGATGGCAGCTCTCCCTTTTGGGTCCTTTACCTTGTGGTCTGGAAGCCTTTTGGGTATACACTGCCCTCCATAATTATTGGCACCCCTGGTTAAGATGTGTTCTTTAGCTTCTAATAAATTCAGTTTTTTTTTCTAAATAATATAGGACCACAATGAAAAGAGGAAAATCCAACCTTTAATTCAAGTGCATTTATTCAGTGGGGAAAAAAAATCCCACATTTCGAAATACTTTCATCAAATCATGTGTGCCACAATTAGTAGCACCCCTGATGTTAATACTTTGTACAACCCCCTTTTGCCAACAAAACAGCACCTAATCTTCTCCTATAATGTTTCACAAGATGGGAGAATACAGAAAGAGGGATCTTCCACCGTTCCTCTTTGCACACTCTCTCTAAATCATCCAGCGACCTGGGTCCTCTCCTCTGCACTCTCCTCTTCAGCTCACTCCACAGGTTTTCAATGGGGTGGAGGTCTGGGGACTGAGATGGCCATGGGAGGAGCTTGATTCAGTGTCTGAACCATTTCTGTGTAGATTTGGCCACATGTTTAGGGTCATTATCTTGCTGAAAGACCCAGTGACAACCCATCTTCAGCATTCGGGCAGAGGCCACCAGATTGATTTAAAATGTCCTGGTATTTCAAAGCGTTCATGATGCCATGCACCCTAACAAGGTTCACAGGGCCTCTGGAAGAGAAACAGGCCCACAGCATCACCGATCCTCCCCCATACTTCACAGTGGGCATGAGGTGCTTTTCTGCATACTCATCTTTTGTGTTCCACCAGACCCACTTAGAGTGTTTGTTGCCAAAAAGCTCTATCTTGGTCTCATCTGACCAAAGCACACGGTCCCAGTTGAAGTCCCAGTACCGCTTAGCGAACTCCAGACGTTTGCGTTTATGATTGTGAGTGAGAAAAGGTTTTTTCCGTGCATGCCTCCCAAACAGCTTGTCGGCATGTAGATAGCGCCTGATGGTTGTTTTGGAGACTTTGTGTCCCCAAGATGCTACCATTTGTTGCAATTCTTTAACAGTGAGCTTTGGAGAACTTTATTTCTCTAACCATCCTCCTCACTGTGCGTGGTGGCAAAATAACCTTGCGTCCTCGTCCAGGCTTGTTTACCACTGTTCCACTTGTTTTAAACTTAATGATTCCTCTGACAGATATGGGCAGGTGCAGGCGAGTGGCTATTTTCTTGTAGCCATTGCCTGACTTGTGAAGGTGGACACACATCTGCCTTACTTGAATGGTGTGTTCCTTTGTCTTTCCCATGTTGAAGAGTGGATAAGAGAAATGGCCTGTGTCACGCCATATTTATACCCCAGGGAAACAGGAAGTGATGAATTACTAATTAAATGTTCCTAGATACTCTGATCAACTTTGTAAACTACTGTAGAAATGACAGAAATCCTTCAATTACATTTATTTCCTAGGGATTGTTAGGGGTGCCAATAATTGTGGAACAGGTGATTTTATGAAAAATATTTTCTTTGTCAGGGATCCCCCCTTAAAATTCACTTGAATTGAAGGTTACATTTTTCTACAATTTTCAGTGAGAGTATGCTTCTGCAATAAAAATTGAATTTTAAGGCTTTTAACACATCTTAACCAGGGGTGCCAATAATTATGGAGGGCACTGTATGTAGGCTGAATGCTCTTCAGCTGAGGTATTTAGTTGCTGGATTGGTTCCTTCAGCTGCTGTTTTGCCTACCTAAGAATGATTATTGGTTTTAATGATTCTCTAAGTAGGATATATTTAAATTGGAGTCTCTTGGTAGACTCCTTCACCATTGTAAACCACTGGTATATCCTTTTTTTGGATTGTTGTCTTGTGGGTCAGCTGAGCGCCGCTGGGTGGGGTTAAGCCATTGGGGGTCCCTTCACTGCGTGCGTGCGTGCGTGTGTGCGTGCGTGCGAGCGAGCGAACAAACACTGGGCACTAAGTTTTGGTTTTTGGGGCTTGCTGTGATTTGTGTGTTATTTGCACTCCCTGATGTTGGCCCTTAGGTTCATTTTCCCCCCTCCCCAGTGGCAGTCTCAACCTCTAGGGTTTTTAATTAGGCTTTGCAATCGTATGTATTCTGATATACAAGTTTAAGGTAGCTTGGTATAACTGTAATTGGTCTTTTTAAGCAATGTGTCCTGGTCCTTTTTTAGGTCTGGTTAACCCTTACTTCTCTTCAGCTGATTTCTGGCCTTCAGCTTAAAACATGATTTGTTTGGAATCACGTGTCTGTCTTGGTGATTGAACTTGTGCATTCCCCGGGTACTCAATTTGGTATAAGTGTTGATTGGTTTAAAGCAAGGCTATTTAACTCTAAACTCCTAGAGAGGTATTATTGGTTTCCCCACCTTACCACAGTCACACGTAGCCATCACACTTGCATACATAACACCACTAAATGAACTACCTGATGTGAGTTTTGGTTTACGTTCAACCATGGAGACGCCTGACGCACAGGTACGGCAACACCACTTAAACCAAACCACACATGGAACTATGGAAACATAGGCTATGTTGTCTTTTGAATTTTAGGGGGAAAAAATTCATCAGCTGATATCAGAGCAAAAGTAGCAAGACATTCATAGAAATCTAGTGGAGTCCAAAGTACTATATTTGTCTTTCAAATGTAGTGGAGTAAAAGTAATAAGTTTCCTGAAAAATATTACTCGAGTACAAATACTCAAAATACACTTAAGAACGGTACTGCAGTAAATTTACTTCCTTACTGTCCACCCCTGCTGAAAAGTGGGTGTTGTAAACTCTGCTCTGAAAGAGCAGTATGCAGCAAATGCACATCCACAAGTTCCAAAATAAACATTTACCCTGCCAAACTCAAGTTTCAACCCTTTCAAAACTTTTTTTTTTATGCACCCCGCTTTTCAGATCATCATTTACAAGGTTTCAAGCCTGGAAAACGAACTACTATGCTGGGAGAACAAAGACAAATTGGAAACTCTAAAAATCTGCAGGAGAAACAGTATAAAGTGCTGCCACTGTGAGGACTCAAATACAAAATAATGTGGCAGGGATTTGAAAATGATTTTTCAGCCAATCAAAACATTATGCAAGCCTTCTAAACTTAGTTTCAATCTCGGGAAACCTTTTTTTAATTAGATTTCAAACCATGAGTTTCAACCTTCCAAAGCTTTATTCAGTTCCAGAATATGGCATGATATTCATCTGACAATACTCACCATTTTCTTATCAGACCAGGTCAGCAGCCTGAGCATGCAACAGGCTTACTCATTTTCCCCATCATAGCCTGTCCTTATCCCCATCTGCACTCCACACGCTCGTAGACATGCCCCCCTGCGCGCACACACACTCAAGTTCCCTTTTCATATCTTCACTCATTTCCATTAATTTTATTTCAGTTACATGTCCGTTCATTTAACAAGTTGAGTAACTACACACGTTAACATTCCGTCTGGTTACCGTCTGGTTACCATCTGGATGAAGTTTTGACACTGTTACTGGAAAGAAACCAACCTCCTTGAGTTATTGATTATGATATTCATTTAATATTATTTCTACCCATAATTTAGCTGTTAATTTATGAGACTAATGCGACGGTTTACTACATTGTGGCACCACGTGGTATATGCAACCCAATTCTGAAACAGTTGGGACAAATTATAAATTTTGAAAATCAAAACCCAATGACTTTCAAATCACACCAGCCAGTATTTTATTCACAAAAGAACATAACATAGCAAATGTTGAAACTGAGAAATTTTACAATCTTTATCCAGAAAATGAGCTCATTTCAAATTTGATGGCTGATACAGGTCTCAAGAAAGTTGGGACAGGGGCCTGTTTACTATGATGTAGCATCCCCTCTTCTTTTTAACACAGAGTGGAGGTGTCTGGGCATTGAGGAGACAAATTTCTTGAGTTTAGCCACTGGAATTTGATCCCACTCGTTTAATACAGGCTTCCAGCTGCTGGAGAGTTTTGGGTCTCCTTTGACGGACTTTTTGTTTAATTATGCGCCAAATGTTCTCAATCAGTGAAAGATCAGGACTGCAGGCAGGCCAGTTCAGCACACGGACTCTTCTACTACAAAGCCATGCTGTTGTAATAGCTGCAGTATGTGGTTTTGCATTGTCCTGCTGAAATACACAAGGCCTTCCGTGTCTGGAGGGGAGCGTATGTTGCTCTAAAACCTTTAACATACCTTTCAGCATTCATGGTGCTTTTTAAAACATGCAAGTGTCCCACACCATATGTACTAATACATCCCCATACCATCAGATGCTGGCTTTTGAACTGAACGCTGATAACAGGAGGGGTGGTCTTTCTTCTCTTTAGCCCGGAGAACACAACGCCCATGATTTCCAACAAGAATGTCAAATTTGGACTCGTCTGACCACAGGACACTTTGCAACAGTCCATTTTAAATGAGCCTTGGCCCACAGAACATGGCGGCGCTTCTGGATCATGCTCAACAATGGCTTCCTTTTGCATGATCGAGTTTTAGGTGGCATCTGTGGATGGCACGGCGGACTGCGTTTATTGACAGCAGTTTCTTTAAGTATTCCTGGGCCCATTTAGTAATTTCAATGACAGAATCATGCCAGTGAGTGATACAGTGGCATCTGAGGGCTCGAAGATCATGGGCATCCAGTAAAGGTCTTCGGCCTTGTCCCTTACGCACAGATTTTTCCAGTTTCTCTGAATCTTTTGATGATGTTATGCACCGTCGATGATGAGACCTTCGAAGCCTTTGCAATTTGACGTTGAGGAACATTGTTTTTAAAGTTATCAAAAACGAGAAGGCAATCCAGGCACTCACATGTAAAAAATGGAAGGAAAAAGTAATTAAAAAGCCTTCAAGCCCTGATGAAGACCCATTGTGGTCGAAACATGTTGGCTTTTTAATGTTCTAGCCACTATAATGAAGGCTTTTTAATTACTTTTTCCTTCCATTTTTACTGTGAGTGCCTGGATTGCCTTCTCGTTTTTGAATAATTTTTTCCCCCGTTTTCCAAGAGCACCCGACATACTTTTCCTATTTACTTTTATTATTCAGAGCTACCGGTCTTCTCTGATTTTTCCTAATTGTTTTTAAAGTATTCCACAATTTTTTTTTTTTTTACGCAAGCCTTCACAGGTTGGAGAGCCTCTGGCCATCTTTACTTCTGAGAGACTCAGCCTCTCTAAGACATCCCTTTTATAGCCAATCATGTTACACACCTGATGCCAGTTAACTTAATTACTTGGTAAATGTTCTTTCAGCTGATTCTTATATATTAATTGCTTTTTCAGCCTTTTTTTGCCTGTGTCCCAACTTTTTTGAGATCTGTTGCAGCCAGAAAATAAGCTCATTTTGTGGATAAAAATTTTAAATGTCTCAGTTTCAACATTTAAAATGTTATCTATGTTCTATTGTAAATAACATGTTGGCTCGTGATCTGAAAGTCATTGCATTTAGATTTTTATTCACAATTTACACTTTGTCCCAAGTATTTCCGAATTGGGGTTGTAGATATATTCCTGATAAAGTGCAAGCAAAAGTGCTCTTAACACACAAACACACATGTATGCAGAGACACAAGGCCGCCACACAAGCACACAGGAACACGAGAACATAAACACACACCTGCATGCACACGCTCATACACACACACAGGCACACAGGCGCGTAGGAAGCAGTTTGACATTGAGGGGGACCGAATCTGCACGGGGTGGGCGGGTCCCAAAATTCGCTGACTGCCTCATCAAGTCTATAGGCCATTTATAAATAGGTGTAATAACTCATTATTGAATTCCGAAACAATTTTAAAAATGTTTAATCATCACTGTTGGCTCATCATTGTATCACTGTCACAGATGTCATCTTCTGAAATTCATTATGCACTGACGGGTAACTTTCAGCACCAACAGCGCACAAAGAAATAATGAGTTGTATACAGTTTTTACTGACAATTCAAAGAGCAAATGTTAATACAGAACAGCCTAGCCCCCAGATGTTCACGACCGTAATGATTTGATATCAGAAACGTCCCCCCCTTAAGAAGAAAGACATTCATTCATTCTTTATAGTCAAAAATGTAAGTGCAGGGTTCCCGTCAAGCTTTTAAAAACCTTCATAAAAGTATCTGCTGCTGGTTCCTAAAGCTTAAAGATAGCATTAACTAACGCAACAGTATGCAGGCAACAAGTGCAATGCTAATGCACTTGGCAGGGATGTGTAGTTTTTGAGAATAGTTTAGATTAGAAGTTTGTACTTTACGGGTGTTTTTTTTTTTTTTTTTTTGGGGTGTCACGTCCCCCGCGCTTCCTATGCGCATGCAGGCATTCATAAGCATACACACACGCACACACGCACGCACACACACACACGCACGTGTATATGTACATACAAAAACACAGATACAGTGGGCTCCAAAATTACTGGCACCCCTGACTGGCAAAGCACAAACAATACTTTAAAAAAATTCTAAAAAATATATTTATAGAGAAACTCTAAATAACAACATGTGAGATGAACTTTGCAATATTTATGTTCGAATGGAACCAACCAAAATCGTTTTAATCTAATTAAAAATCAGTTTCCTCCAAATCAAGGTTTCACAATTAATGGCACCCTTAAAGATTATTGTACATAACATGCATCAAAATTAAACCAGGAATTGAATTCAACGAATTTAAGTTTATCTAAGGAACTATATTGAGCCATTACTTCACTTTCTGTTTCACTTGGGTATAAAAATGAGGTAATACTCATGCTATATCCTTTTTTCATCCAACACCGTGGAGAAAACAAAACAACTGTCAGTTCAAAAGAGGCAGATGGTCATAGACCTTCATAAATCTGGTAATGGCAAGAAGATGATTAAAAAAAAACGATTGAATATGCCACAACTGTCAGAATATTCCAAAATTCCAAAGATAGCACTGTCAGGGACAACTTATTTTACCCCTCAAAACTTCCAAAGATGGTGACAGATGCAATTCCCCCAGAATTTAAAATTGCAGGCCTTGGTTGCATGGGGCTTTCCAAAAAGCACCAGCAGGCGCAACCACAGGCTCCTTGGAGGGGCTGCCAGAAGAAAGCCTTTTCTGACCAGAAGACACAGAAGCAAGCTCTTGAAGTTTGCCAAATGTCATTTAAATTATGCCTGGAACAAGGTGCTTTGGTCAGATGAGACCAAAATTGTACTTTTCGGTCAGATACAGCATTGGCATGTTTGGCGTTGAAGCAGAGATCCATACAAGGAGAAGCACCTCATACCCTTGGTGAAATATGATGGTGGGTCAGTCATGTTTTGGGGCTGTTTTAATTCAAGAGGTCCAAGGACACTGGTTAAGATTAATGGCATGATGAATTCCACCAAGTATCAGGATATTTTGCTTTGGTTGCCTACGCCAGAAGGCTCATAAATGGACGTAGGTGGATTTTCCAACAAGACAATGACCCAAAACATACCTCAAGATCCATACAGAAATGGTTCTGTGACAATAAAATTTCTGCAATGGCCATCTCAGTCGCCAAACCTCAATCCAGTAGAAAACCGATGGGCTGAGTGGACGAGGGCAGTTGATAAACACAAACCCGAGAATGCGAAGGATCTTGAAAGGATCTGCTGAGAGGAACTGTCCGAAATCCCCCCAAATGCGTGCCTTAACCTTGTCAAAAATTACAGGAAAAGACTCCACGCTGTTATCCTTGCCAGAGGTGGTTGCAATAAGTACTAAATGAGGGGTGCCAATTATTATGAAACCTTAATTTTATTGAAATTTATTTTGTATTAAATGATTGTTATGACTTTGGTTGTGTCCATCGAAACATTAATTGAAGTATTTCATACATATTGGTATATTCTGTTTCTCTATAATCATATTGTTTATTTTTTTGTATTGTTTGTGCATTTTCAGTTAGGGGTGCCAGTAATTTTGAAGCCCACTGTACGTACACACCTACCCATCTAATGTGCACGTGAATGAGCCAGGACTAGTGATATATTGGAATGGGATCCAAAGGATCTTTGACCCACACTGAGAAGGTGAATAATTAATGTGCATCTGTGGACTGCAGGCTGTGAGGAGCGCCACACAGTGCCTTGCAAGCACTTCAGGCTCCCACAAGGACGAGCGCAGGCAAGGCATCACCAGGCAGAGTGAAGCATGTAGCCAGCATCGCCTCTCTCACCATCAACAGGCTCCTCTAGCTTATCTTCATCTCATTAACCATCCACAAAATGTGCATTATCCATTATTAAAATCAGGATTAATCATTATTAACATTATGAGCAGCAAGCATTTATATAATTCAATATTTACAGTCGGGGAGACTGGTGTCCGATGAGCACTATTTTCGATCAATCGATGACAGAGCTGCTTAAAATAGGCAAAATATTTGACCATTGACTGATGAGTCATGGGGATAAATGAGCCATATCACTATTTTGCCTATTTTAAACACCTTTGGCATCGATTGATTGCAAAATAGTGATATGGCTCATTGGTCCCCATGGCTCATCGAACCCCAGTCTCCCCTACGGTGTTCTGATGATTTGTGCTGTCTTGTCAAAAAATGCAACCTTAATGCAGGGTGATCATGAAGTCTTTGTTTTTGCCTTCATTCTGCAATATGATTCAGCCTACAGTAGCAACTTTGTTATTTGTTAGCTTATTATAACATACACAGATGTCAGGATGAGCTGGATAAGTTTGATTTAAATACATCATGCTGCACGCCACTACCGTCTAATTTCGGCATTTTCAGGAAAAGCCAGTATGTGCTAGGGATGTAACGATATTCAACCAAGATTTTTTTAAAGCGTAGGAAGACAACCTGCTACTATGCGGCGAACATCCTAGCTTGCCCCTTTACTTTATTAAACCCGATGCAATCTTGAACGAACGGCTGCCAAAAGTGCAGAATATAACAGGACATGTGAAATGCTTCTGGAAAAAACTTGACTGACATCAGTATTTTTCAGGGACATGCTGAATGGAGCTAAGTAAAAGGCTACTGAATCATCTTCTTCAAACAAATTAGGCTACTCTAATCCTGTCCCCGTTTAATTTGCTCAATTAGCAATCAATAGTGGATTTGTTTGTTTACTAAGTTGAATGAGTAGAGCTATTTATTAAGATAGCATGTTTGATTGTCGCATTTTTTTTTTTTTTTTTTTTTTTTTAAATTTTTCCTTTATTTGATAGTTATACATAGAAATGGAGAATGGGGAAGACTTAAAAATGACCCGAGTTCAGCCAGGCATGGTAGTCAGGCTAGTCACAAGCCTGATTCTGTCCTGTCATTCTTAACATTAGCTCCTCCCACCTAACTGGTGAGCTTTTATAACCAAAGCAGTGTTTCTTTATTTCTCTGTCGTTGTGCCCTGTACACCGCTCGTACTTGAGTTACTAAGAAATATGTTTCTCATCTCCCTCCACCTCCCCAGCCTCCTTTTATAATTTCATTGTTCATCTTAAGCAGCACTTGTTCATATCATGTTCAATAACTGAACCTTTAAGGAGATTTCGGTCACACTTTAGATGAAGTGTTGTTCATAAAGGCTTTATACAGCATGTATAATACATTCATAAATGAGACATAATGTCTTAATAAATCATGCACGAGCCAATGTCATGCTTTGTAAAGGGTGAAATAACACATCCTTATTCAGCATGTGATGCCAGATGTTACAATGACAATGCCACTTAGCTGACAATGTCACCCTTTATAGCATTTAGCCACTAGCTAAGTGACATTGTCAGTTATATCACATCTGCAAGGTCTACAGCATCGGTGATACCAGGTTTGTGTAGGATATCAGACCAAACCAGACGCAACCGTTTATGTGAGCCAGGCATTCAACCCAGGCGTCCTGTTCCAGGTGTCTTATTGACGCGCAGCATCGTCAGCGAAGACTTTAGTGGAGCCAGGCGCATAGTCTGTGGCCTCAGATGCGATGGAGACAAGTGTGGTTTAGTGACGAATCACGTTTTTTGCTCCATCTGCAGGATAGCAGAGTTCGAATGTACCGACGGAGGGATGAACGTTTTGCAGCAAACTGTGCGCAGGAAGTTGACAGATTAGCTGGTGGCAGCGTAATGATGTGGGCAGCCATATTTTACAATGCCAAGACAGATCTGGTCCACATCCAGGGTAACCTCACAGCACACTGCTATGTGAATGAGATCCTGCGTCCACATGTTGTCCCCATCGTGGCCAATGCCAACGCTGTTTTCCAGCATGAAAAATCCCATCTGCCCACAGCACGCATCACCACAGCTTTCCTTAGGAACAGAAATTTCAATGTTCTTTCTTGGCCCTCCATTTTCCCAGAATTGAACCCCATAGAACATTTGTGGGACGAGTGACACAGATGTGCACATCGGCAACAACCACAACCCCAGACTCTGCCGCAGCTTGCTGCTGCACTGCAGGCCATGTGGGCTACAATTCCCTGGGATGTGATACGTCATCTCATTGCTTCTGTTGGCAGGAGGTGCCAGGCAGTCATCAACTCACGGGGAGGGCACACTCGTTATTGACCTCAAGTGACCTGCATCATGACCTTGAGACCTGTCTCCAGAGTAAGAGCAAAGTGGATTGCCATCGATAAACTGTAAAAAAAAAAAATTTAGTTTCTCTGCCATGTAATTTATGTATTAAATTGAGTACCCAAATGCCATGAAATACGGCTTTGCATTTCTGTTTTGAAAAGTGTATATATAGGGGCTAAGGTTTTATCGGGTTGGCGAACTCTGTGCAATATGGGATCACATTATTCGCACCAATGAGCCAAAACATTATAGCTAATCACAGATAAAGCGACTAACTTTGATAATCTTGTAAAAATGGTGCATGTCAAGGTTTTCCTACAGACCTAAAATGGTTAACAAACAGTCAGTACTTGTAGTTTATGTCCTGGATGCTGGAGAAATAGGATCTGTGCAACTTTGAAAAGGACCAAGTAGTTATGGACAGACCACTGGGTTGGCGGTGTCAAGGCTTGAGGGGTGCTCCCAGTCAACTGAATACCATCAAACAGCGGTCCAAATAAGGACAAATCACATACCGGCAACAAGGTGTTGGGCGCTCAAGGCTCACTGACATGGGAAGGGTATTCTGTCTGGTCCAAACCAACAGTAAGGCTACTTGTTGCTCAAGTTGTAAAAAAAAAGTTCAATGATGGCTCCAAGAAGCGTGTGTCAAGGCACAGTGAATCTCACTCGGCTGCATATGGGGGGGTTGTTGCCGCAGGCTGGTCAAAATGTCCATTTTAACTCCTATCATCAAAAGGACTACAGTGGGCATGCGAGTGTCCGAACTGGACTTTGGAGAATTGGTAGAGGCAGGCCTTGTCTTTTAATGGGCTCGACTGCGCTCGCGGAACGCTGCAGAAACTTAAACTGGCCCGTCATTCTGCCGAATAGTCTTACTAAACTAGTTAATCGTTTGATTGCTAATCAAGCAAAGGGGAGGATTCTGCCTCACCAAACTAACCTCCGACCGCACGTCACTGCCTGGTGACCATTGCAACGATTCAGAGTTTATTTTCTATCTCTGATTCTTCTACAGTTGCTCGTCCAAAAGTAGAGGCAAGTTATTAAGTTATTAAGTCAGGCCCTGAACGTGTTTTTGTTGTTCTCACTATAATGGTGGTGGTTTGCCTTTTGCCAGGTGCTGTATGCAGCACAGACAGAGCAGGCTGAACTAAGCCTGTACTTCATCTGGACTGCATGTAGGGTCTGGCTTAATTACACTGTAAATTCATTGAACAAGCAGTACTGGTAATTTGCATAATTAATTGGTGTTTGGACTGCAGTACTGGTGGGAGGTTTTTAATGAGGCATGTGTTTTGACTGTCTTCACACCTCCATTTTGTTCTGGTGTGAGCATAGGCTTTGCAGACAAACTTCGGTCTACCTCGGTGAAATTTTCCCGAGGAATACCAATGTGGTCTATGAACTTCAGTGGGCCAGACAATCCTCGGTGTGTCTCAGGAAAATTTAACAGAGGTTTACTGAGGTGTTGTCCAAACTTAAGTAAACCGGACAAACTTGGGGATACCTCGGTAAAATTTTTCCGAGGTTTACCGAGTTGGCCTCAAATCTTCAGTAAACCTCAATGTATTCTAAGTTTTTTTTAGGAATTTCTCGGAAAAAGGTGCACTTTCTCGGTTTTTAGGTGCTACTAGTGTTAGTTAAGTTCACTTCACTTGGGAGTAACCAAGGTAGTGACTGTCTGTGCTGCTCCATGGTAGGTGCTGGAGAAATTTCTCATTTTGTGTGTTAAAATGTTTGTTTTAATTTTAATGTTTTAAAAGTTATCTCACTAAGGTATTTGTTATGCCACATTCCAATATTGCAATAATAAAAGACACAAAATGCAATCAAATTGCTTTTTTTGAATTTATTCAAATCAAGAGTCAGTACAGTGGCTTGTTGCATCGTCACTAAAATCCTGAGTCTACAATAGACAAATTTTGCTGAGTGGTTGAACACGCTCCTCGGGTCGTTCACGGGGAGCAACGGTCCCTGCGAGGTAGGAGAGCAGTGTAGGAGAGTGACCAATTGAGCTCCTGCAAAATTCACAAAGCAAGGCCTGTAGGGGGTCACCTGGGCCAATGAGCCCATTTTTTCTTTTACGTCGTGAACATCGGTTAGCTAGGTGTCCACCGTTTACCTGGGGAAGAGATGGCACAAGGATGCACAGTGGAAAAAGATAACCAGGCAGAGGGTGTGTAATGCTCTGGGAAACATATTACCGAGAGTCTGCACATTGAAGCGAATTTCAATTTGATGGAGCGGTTTTGGCAGCATGTGGAAAAACCAACAGCTTACTAGTCAGGTGATGTTTTGACTCAGTAGTGTGCAATTATTAATAGTAGGTGTCTGCTATTGTTTCATATTTTTTGGAATTTATCAAATATTATCTTTCATTAGTTTACCTTGATACCAATATCATCAAGAATTAGTCAACAGAGGTATCTCAGTTTTTTCATTTGTTTGTTTGTTTGTTTTTTAGGTGGGGGCATATTTTATCAGTGCGGCAAAGGCTACTTTCCTAGCAAATACTTTGATGTTACATAAAAAGCACCATGTTAATTCAGCATGTTTTTCTGTTTCTGTTTTCATTTTTTTTGGTTATATAATCGCTGATCACTTCATATTTCCCTTAAAAGGGGTTGTTTTCCAGAAATCCACACTAATCCCATTTGTGAGTTAAAGTGCTTATTTATTTTTTATTTAACAATGTTTCTTGAAGCCCTCAGCAAATTCAGTCCTGGACAGCTGCTAAATTTGAAAATATATTTATGATTCCCTTTCAATCATGAGCCAATTAAAGTCTTGGGAACAAGGTGCTCAGACTTTTTAGCCAATCACAAATGGTAAAAAATAATAAAAGCTGTCAGAAAGTGGCCCTCCATGAACGAAGACTGAAGGTTTGTAGCCAAGACTCATAACCAGCCCCTGTCTCCAGGATGTCAACATGTCCCCAAAAAGTATAATCTCAATGGGTTTCTGCATTGCATCACCTGGCAACAAGCTTTTTGATGACATCATTGCACATCCATTACTCCACAGACAAACCAGACTGACGTCAGAGCATGTCCAATAAAGGAGCTAGTGCGCAGCAATAAGGTGTGTGTGTGTGTGTGTCTTGTGGCGTATGCGGGTCAGCGTGTGTGTGTGTGTGTGTGTGTGTGTGCGTGCGTGCGTGCGTGCGTGCATGCGCGTAGACGTTACGTATGTGAGATGCAAGTCCATTGTAAGAAAGCCTGTAGCTTTCAGCATAATTGAAGTATAACGTCAGTGAATATCAAATAAGTCGAGTATAGTATTTTTTCTCCTGCTTAATCGGGTGGATGGAGACAGCCCACCTCAAACCCTGCCCTTTTCTTAGAGCAACACTGCATGCAATGCTATTATTCTTCCTGACACCAACTCTCATCCCTGATGGCAACATTAAAACAGCCAACAAAAATACATAAAGCTGAGCGAAACTGGCAGGTCTCATAGCACGGCGGCCATTGTTGAGGAAAATATGATGACCATAAACAAGTCTGGGCCCTCAGGTGGGACATTACACCACGACTACCCTCCAAAATTGCCGGATCACCATGCACTGAATACTCAAAGCAAACTCAGCCTGCAGTTCAAACACTAAATAATCAATTTTTCTAAAGCAGGAGTCAGTCAGTCCAGTGTCTAAAGGTCAGAAATAAATATTTTAAAAGTTAGCCGATACCATCAGGGGGCCAGAATAAGGACAAAAATGGAAACTTTGGGTCAAATATGCAGAATAGTGCTAAAATACACACACATCATATCTGCTCCACCTTACATGCTCCTCAACATTACAGCCATACAAGTTAAGAGAAAGACAAATGCGACGCGCAAACAGACAAACGCACACACAGACACACACATTTACACAGGTACAGACACACACACACACACACAATGCACAGACATGTATACATCTCCGCGCATACTCTAACACAGTGCACAAACACATGCATGTCTACACACATACACACGGGTCATCCAACTAAACATTTGACAGAGTGAACAGTATGTGAACAAAGGGGAGGAGAGAGGGGAAGGGAGAGATAAGAGGTCAGTTCTGCCACAGGTAGCCAGCAGCCATCCTTCTTGCAGGTTGTGGGTTTTCTATAACTAGAGCTGAGCGAAGGTCTCATGAACAAGAGATGGCCTAAATAAGTAAATCACCCCCCCCACCCCAGAACCTTAGCCCCACTCCACCACAAGCCAGCAGAATCGCCACAGCCTGCATACAAACTGAGATATTAGCCTTGATATGCAACAAAAAAACACAGTTCACAAATGGAGAATTTTTCGCCTCTGGAATTGGCTCAGCAAACCAAGTGTTAGACCTGAAAAAGCAAAAGCCGCAGATTGTCATTACCATCAGAAGAACTCCTGGGAATATGGGGTGTCGGGGGTTAAATTGTGTAGGTGGCGCTTAGCAAAAAAGACAAGAAAAAATTTATAAAATAAATAAATAAATGTGAGCTCATGATCCCGGTCAATTTATGCAATGTAATGGGCTGCTTTTGGACTCTGATTTCTGGGAGGGCTTTTGTGATGGAAATTGCTCCTGGCTTTTGGAGATGCATACATTAATACTCAGAATTTGATTCCAGACCTACACCTGGAATTAAAGGACTAAAAGGAAAAAAAATCTGTGGTGTAGTATTAAACTAAGCCAGAAATCCATGAGTTTATGCAATCATAAACCGAAGTAACAAGATTTACAAGGGCAAGAAATTTACAGTGTATAAATATACATCAGGATTTTTTTAATATAGCATATACGCTCACCGACCACTTAATTAGGCACACCCCTCTACTACTAGATACTTGAGATGATATATGCTGTATGGACAACCCCTTTTCCTGCTCAAAGCACATCAGTTTCACAAATGATCTAAATTATGGTCATAAGGGAATGAAGATGGTCAGCAGCAATGCTTGGTTGGCCATCTCATTCAAGTGATGTCCAGTTGGTATTCAGAGGCCTAAAGGTGGGTGCACACTACAGGAGTTTCCAAATCTTTTAAGATCTTAAAATCGCGGGGGCTGCACATATAACAATAATCCTTGCTGATTTTAATTAACGAGCTGTGTACGAATTCGGTTAAGAAGAGGGACTCTGCACATTACAGCTCCCGATATCCTTATCTTCCAAGATTTCACGAAAACTTGCATGATCAAACGTGACGTCAACGTAATTTCCCCTTTCCTGGGCACGAGATTTGACTGTTGAGGGGAGAAGAACCAGAGCGGTTGAGGAGAACGAAGTAACCCAACTACGGTAACAAACCCGCTGACTAGGAAGAAGAGAAACCAGTAAAGTTGTGTAGTTTTTTCCTTGCTAGTTCGTAGAGAGAGGAAAGAGAGAGAGGGAATTTTTGTTTTGTGGTGTTATCTTTTGTGAGTCCAGTGCAAGCTTTCTAGCGTTAACGCAAAACAAAGCTGTCTCCAGCTGTCCGTCAGGGCTCTTTTAACGTTAGCAGGTTTGTTTCGCCAAAATGCCAAATAGTTGTTGTGCTATAGTCTGAGCTGTGTGGGGGCTCTAACATAAACTAACGTTAGGGGTGAAGATAAATAAATAATAGCTACAACTCGGAAGTGTCGGAGATGGCTGCGCTATTGCAACAAAGTTTCAATATTTCAGCAGCTCGTTTATGAGCAACGCTGCCACTTGTAGCGGTAATTTAGCTCGAAAACAAAACTAGCCATACTTGTATACCCATCTCCCACCGGCTCCAACATAACGTAATGCCCTGTAGGATCATCCCCAAACACCCATAATATCCAACAGGTTGGATATTATTGGGGAGGTCCTGATCAGTTCGCGAGGGGCCGAATTTGGATCTGTAACCTCCGCACACTAACAGATAACTGGGCCGAACATCACAGCCGAATTCGGATTGTTCCCCGATTCTCGGGAAGGCCAGTTCAGGGCAAAATCTGACCCAAATTTCCTGTAGTGTGCACCCAGCCTAATGTGTACCGAGAAAACATTCCAAACTCCATTACATAAGTGAAGCGACCCACATTGTTCACACAAAGTAGAACAGATCCATCCATTTCTGGACGCTTGAACAAGTCCACCTATTCTACCTTGATTTCTCCAATTAACAGGGTATTTTCAGCCGCAGAACTGACCCACACTGGCCGGCTCTGGCTTACCACACCATTCTTCATAAAACAGAAACTGGGCCGCATGTAAATCCCAGGAGGACAGCTGTTTGTCAGATGCCAAAACCACCACATCAGCCACCAAAAATTGTACCTATGTCAAAGTGATTCTGATCACATGCTGTGTCTTACCCATTCAAATGTTCATGCAAACAAAAAATGTAAGTGCTTTGTCATCTCTGCATGCTTTACACATCGAGTCGCAGCAACATTATTCAGTATTTGGAGGAGTACACTACTTCCATTGATGTCCAGGTTTGCCTAATAAAGTGATCAGCCTCTGTGTATATAAGCATTTGGCAGACATATCCCATATTGCTGATTTTATCATTCTGCTGCGAATGCATAGCTATGCAACCCATTTCCTGTCATTCCAGCAGGACTTGCGCCATTCAAAGAGATCAGAGGAGAGATTAAACATGAATGCATGTTCTGAGGAAGAAAAAAACATTTCTCCCCCTTCGGTGGAAAGCTTTAATCTGAAACAAAAAGGTCATGTAGCAGAGTGGTCAAAAACTTGTATCCAGGCTGTTTATTTGTTTTGAAAAGAAAAAAAGTAACTGTTAAAAAACTTTGAAATGGTTGGTTTGTTATAACTCATGCTTCATAATATATTGTAAAGTGAAAATGATAAAGACACCCATCTTCATGCTATGACCTTTTAAAAAATAACACTTTGTTAAACAAAATTTAATGCCAATTAATGGTTTTACACATACTGAACTGATATGGACAGCTGTTGTTTGCAAAAGAAAATAAACCGCTCCATGTATCACCAAATACTCTGCCAAGGATAACAAAGGTATCACGTTTTGTAACTGAATCTCTGGAGTCTCTGCAGTTTCAGGAGACAAATTAAACAAAGAGTAACAATGCTCAAATGAAAAGAGCGTGCCTTCTAGAAAAGACTACCAACACATGAATCTCACGAATTTGCTTTGAAATTAAATGTAATTGAATGGAATTAAGACTTAATAACTTTCAAACATGACTATCTTCATACACTTTTAACAATGTTATACAACATTCTTTATGGGAAATGAACACATTCATCATTGAAATAAAACCACCCTTCCAGGTAGTTTTCACAGCTTCTCAGAATTGCTAAACCCAAGTAAACATGGGGGAATTCCTGAGTTAAATAAACCAGGCTGAGTGTGGCTGTAGTGCAGATGTCACAGACAGGAATCTGATGGAAGAGATTTTCATCAACATCATTCTAATGTTTTTAACGCTGATACAAGCAGTATAGTCTGCTGTCAGGGACTGCAGGTAAGGAAGGTTGACCACTATGCTCAATATATCATTTTCTGTGAAGTTCATCACTGAGACGTCTAAGCACTGAAGAGTACTATTTCGCAGTCCAACTTAAAGAGAGAAGCCATCAATGTCATAACAGTCAGTCATAACTATCTCTTTGATGCAAGTCATGAACTTCAAAAAGATGGCAGATTTAATTTCAGGATTATGCAGAAACAAAGATGTAAGCTTTCTGACGCAAGAAAGCTGCGCCTCAATGTAGAATGGAATGGTTGATTCTCTTCAGCATTTAAAAATTTTGACAGGAGCTGATAGTTCTCTTTGTATTATTACAACCCCAATTCCAAAAACTTGGGATGCTGTGTAAAATGTAAATAAAAACAGAATGCAATGATTTGCAAATCTCATAAACCCACATTTTATACACAATAGAACATAGACAACATATCAGATGTTGAAAGTGAGACACTTAATAATTTCATGAAATTACCAATTTTGTTCTTGTTCTCTTCCCAGAAATTTGATGTTCACTTGTGCCTCTATGAAATATTACTGGCGGTATTAAAGGTGCACTGTGCAAGTTTGTTTATTTTCTACGCAATTATATTTTTGTCTCAATTCGCCAACATCTCCCCACGATCCGCTAGCTGCCTGCCCCTGAATTCACTGTAAAAAAAAAATAACCGGGGCTCTGGAGACTGCACAGGCGTCACAAACTGCAAATAAACACAAGGGGTACAGGCTGTGCCCCATAACATAACAAACCGTTCCGGCCAATCACCGACAAGAGTTGACAGTTACGGAAGCAGGGGAGGGGAGGGAACTATGGAAGAGGGGCGAGCTACCTCTGTTTTGTTTGAATTCGAATGCCAACAGAAGTGATGTCAACAAACTTGCATAGGGCACCTTTAACTGGTAACAGTGGTATCCCTACAATGTTTTTCGCAGTAACCCTGTGAATGACCGCGCTGCCACACACTTGTATTTATGCATTTGCACTAGACATATTTTTGTGGTGGTGCACACCAGAAAATGGGACTCCCCCAAAAGTCAATGTGTGTCGAACTCGAACCCTGGGTCCTCCAGATTTTGCAATGGGTTCACAGCTGCTTTGTCGGAGTGCTCAGAGATTAACGTCATTATCCCACTCTTTACAGTGACGTAACATTTCTCTTTTTTGCTCATGCCTATGATTACACCACTAGAATACACTGGTGGCCGTTGTCTTGGCAGGGTAGTAAGCTTTGATATTTACAGTTCTTAACCAAATACAAATTTATAGCTCTTAACTGCTCTTCTTCACCAAATTTCAGTAGTTTCAGCAATCTCCTCAGTTGTTCCCTTTGCCTGATGCAGGCCAATAATTTGACCCTTCTGAAACAGTATAACAACACCTTTTCCATGACCACAGGATATGATCTGCCATCGTTGCTTAAAAATGAGAAGCTACTAACTGCATCAGTTAGGGTAAAATACCTAGTTACCAGCTAAAACATATTAACCACTGCAGTAATTATCCAGTGGAAAGGCTTTTACCTTTTTGTTTAGTTCAATCCAAGTCGTGACTTTTTTGGCTGGGCAGTGTACAAACACAAGACATATGAAATAATCTGTTTCATTTAAACTGTTAGTGTTTTTTTTTAATTTCTTTTTCATTAATATGAAGTGTTTTAATAAAATTTGTACCTGTGCAATTAAATTTCATGTGATAATTCAGTCTTTTTCAGTTGGGTTTGTAAAATCTTCTGAGGGCTAGTGACTTTTTTCTGTCACAAGCCCGACTGGCTAGTAGCAAATAATGGAAAGATCAAGCTTTGCCGAAATATCAAATTAATGAAATTCAAGTAGTAATTCTCACTTTTACCCCTCCAAGGTCTTGGAATAAATTAATATGACTACTTTTGTCCTCACCAAAGGCTCGGAATAAACGAAAATTACAATTCTTGTTTAGCAGACGTCTGGCAACCATACCCTTTATGCTTTTGCTGCCAAAACACTGGTAACTTTTTTTTCCTACCCCTTCCCTCAGAACAAGCTTGACTGACAAAGTGGCTTCACTGTATATTTTCTTAAACATAAATTTGCTTGGCTGAATAAGTGACGATTTATGTTGGACTGAATAAGATATAGGCCTATCCGTTATTTTACAGTTGACTGCATTGACTATCTGAGGGGCCCCTTGATAATGCTCCGCCCCCTCTGGGGTAAGAGCTTAGCTCTGCCTCTGACTATCAACCTTAGTAACATGTACGTTTGGCGAATGCAAAGGCCTTTCCTCGTTCAAAAATGCGAAACAGACTGTCTGCACAATGTAGCAGGCCAATACTCAGACTGAAATTGTAAAAACCCAGCATGGTGTGAAAGCTCCAGGGAAAGAAAAGTTGAGCTAATTGGAGGAGACTCTCAATTTGTTCTTCATTTGAAACGCAGAGAACAGTGGTTTCTGCCTTAAGCCAGGAACAAAGATGCTGTCGCGCAATGGACAAACTACTGTATTGAGCAGGCTCAGCATAGTTGGGGGGATGACAAAGGGGGGATGAGGTGGCTTTGAAATAAAAATTTCCCACAGCTGATTCATCCAGGGTATTACTGTTTAGCGGTGTTGACAAAAACATGAGTTAATGCAGTGGAGAGGCTGCATGTGACAAGTCAATAGATTTTGGAGCTGAACGGGTAGATGCCCCCAGTAATGTCAATAATGAAATGTTCACCCTTCAGCAGGACTAGTTTGCCCGAATTACACGGTGAAGAAAATTGAAATAACTGCCTGCCAGTCACATTAATTATAAACCTTATCAATTTTTAATTTATCAGCAATCTCACTCAGCCTGTCAACCATGCAAAGATTTTCCCTAAGTTCAATGAACTCATCACTTTCTTATGTTGAATGTTTCTCAAATTTGCAGTGTCATCAAATGTTTGTCAAAAAAAAAAAAAAAACCCTGGCTTCCATACAAAGCTTAATTTCTTACTATAATGTTGCTATTTTTAAGCTTCTCTCAGACTTTTTTGTTTATTTAGTCTTTTCCTCAGTTCAAACAATTTGGCTGCCTGCAATCAATGTTTACAGGTAAACTTGGAGTATTGAAATCTATATGGGGGAATAAGAGATCCAATTCAGGTCTGATTTTTTTGTTTGAAAAATGTTTGTGCGAAGCAAAGCAGACAGGAGGTCTTGAGATGCAGTCAGGAAACCAGACCTGTAAAAGCAGCAGAAGAAAGAAAGTTCTTTACCCACCAGAGGCAGCCCACGCAGAGCAATGTACTAACTGAGAGACGTGTGGCAACCTGTCGCTACTCAGAAAAGGGGTCCTCCACCTGCTGCATTGTGACCCCTGATGGCTTGTCTATCAAAGGATAACCATGGTCTAAACCTCGGGAAGGAGCAGGGAGCTGATCCACATTTTAGAATAAGATCCCCAAGCATGGAATATTTTCTCTGCCCATTAAAATGGAAATGTGTTAATTTGCTCCATGGAGATGAAAAGTTAGACAAAGGTTGACCTTTTCTCCAAGGTCAAACACATTCAATTGACCGTGCATTGAGGAATGGCTGCTGGCCCTGTGGCAGAGTCACGAACCTCTGTCTCCACAGCCCTGGAAGAGAAGGGAAGGGAAAGAGAGGCGACACAAATGTTTCCTACGAAAAGGAGGAGAGTGGATCATCTGCTGGAGGGAGGCAAACCTTTTCACCAGGTCCTTGAAATACAAGCTGCAGGAAGCTATAACATTTTGGTGGACTTCAAACTCTCTGCCTTCAACAATAATTTTCAGGTCTGTAAACTCTTTCTCTCTGCGTTGTTGGTTCAACTCCTTCAACATCTCTGTGGAGCAAAGAAAAACAGACATTGCCATAATCCAAATTAGTGTATCATTTGTTTTATCATGACAAACAAACCATGAAAATAATTATTACAACATATGCATGATGCACTCCTGTGATTTTTTTTTCCATCTGGCTCAATCATGTCAAACAAATAGGAAAGAGAAAAAATGCATTCATCCTTGCATATTCAAGACAAGAGCAGATGAGATATTTTCTTGAAAAATGGAAGCACCAGAATTTGATTACAAGACCAATCTTCACACTGACAAAAAAGATGAAAATAGCAAATTATAAACATGTGAAAGACAGGAACAGATTGAGTAGAGAGACAATGTCAAAAATATTACATGAAAAAATAAACATTCAAAGGGGAAATACTCAAGGAAACTGTAAAATGGCAGGGTTTTTTGTTTTTTCATGATTCAATGTAAAATGTTTTTGCAAAATGAACAGCAAAATGATGGTATACTGCATTGAGACACATCCAGGAGAATGGAAAAAAAAAATGTTTACCATTCCTACAGTGTCATTCCAGATTAGACAAACTGCTGAGCTCTCAGCCCATGCCTTTCATACAGCCATTTTATCCAGCCAGCATCTAGCATACACCCTCCCACCCACCCCCAACACACACACATACACACACACACAAAATCTGTTTATTAAACAATCTTACTGTAAATATACAGTACAAATACCTAAGCTTGCTTCAGTTTTTTAAATAAGACAGTAATTCTGTGGAGAGAACAAAGAATGTTTCCGGCACAATAATAATGCAGAATACCTTGATGTGATTGGGTGCAAAAAATACCAACAGACAGGAAAATGGTAGGAAAATGATACTGAGACTGAAACAGAGATGTTTGGGCAGAAGCAGCTTTGCTGGGTTGAGCCACTCCTGTGATGAAACTAACAGCAATAGGAGTAAAAATAAAAAAAATACAAAACGCTAATTCAAATACAGATTTTTTTTTTCCAGCAAACACTGAATTTGTGAGACAGCAGTAATGCCATATCCTTTTAATATGGGAAGATGACAGAGGTCAGTGGTACTGCAGAAAGGAGGTTCATATGGTAAGCTTGCATCAGGTCAACTTTCTATCTGGCAGCAAACATTTCAGCTGGAACCAAGATGAAGGATTTAAGCTGCTTCCACACCGGACGCGAAACGAATTTTTCGCATGAGAGATTACATTCAAAGTCAATGCAATTGACTTTGAAAGTAATCTGTTGTGCGAAAAATTTGTTTCGCAGTCTGGTGTGGAAGCAGCCTTATGCTGACATTCGGTTTCTTGGATGTAAGGGGAAACCTCAGGAACTGCACAACTGAGACAGGAAAATGTCGGACAGAGCAGGAAGAATGCATATTGACACATCGCTCTTGCGAGATAAGTGATTTCTGATAACAGTAAAGGCCATGCAATCCTTTTCCCTCAAAAACCACCACTCCACTCCCATACACAATATAAAACACTTACCTGATGGCATGAGGTGCCAATGACCTGTATCCACTAATCAAAAAAGATTATCTAGTTCTGCTGAGACTAAATTCAGAGGAAAGCTCAGAGCACAGATTTCTTCAAAGCTCTAGTTGAGGAAATGAGGAGCAAGGACACACAACAATGATTCCAGTAATGGAAGAACTATTAAGATGAAAAGATTTTATATTATTATAAAATCAATCAAACCCCATCAAAGCCTTCTACTCAGGTCTCTATTCATCATGCACCTGAGCATTGTGATTGACAGTTGAGCGTGTGAATGAATGCTGTGCAGGCAGGGGCTGAGCTCCCAGAGGGTCTCTCCACCAAACACTGCAGCACCCACAGGGCAATAGCACCCAACAGTACAGTTCCCATCAGGGATCTGAATTCAGAACAGCCCACACGAGGCACCACGCCCAAACTTATAGTACCAAAGCACCTCTGTACCCAAAACTATCTAGCTCTCCCAGGTCATCTGGACGCAAAACTCTGCCCTCAGTGGACATTTGCGCCCAAAAATACAGCTCCCATAGAACATCCTCACAGCTCCTGCAACCCTGTTTTTGCAGCTCTACCTAAAAAATGCTGGTGGAGGCTCAGTCTCTGGAACTGAAGCGGGCAAACCACCCCCGACCCGTAAGCCCCATCACTGCGAAAATCTAACTTCTGCTCTCACTGCGCCCCGCATGGAGGACAGATCAGGCGTGTCACCAGTGGATCCAGAGGCCCATGGCCATCCAAGAACTCTCACCAAAACCGGGGTGTAGATGAAAGCTCCAAATTGAAATCATTACCTTAATGCAAAGAGGATAAAAGCAATCCCCAACACAGCACACCTGGTCCCATAGTGGTGACATCACAAACCTCGCCAAACTCTGAAACGAAACTCATCGCCGCATACACTCAGCATGTTTTTTTTTTAAAGAGGCATGTTATTTATTTGACAAAATCACATGTATAATTAATACAGCTGAGATCAAAGTAGCATGAAATGGATAAGCAGGATGGATAAGCCCAGACCTAGCTATAACATTTTATATAAATTGAAATTATGGATATTTCATGGGAGGTAAATAATGTTGCAATACTTGCAATAAAAAGGCTGGATTGCTAATAAAAAAAAGTTAATAGGCCTGTTCAATCTGATTTTTAGAAAGATCACAGAAACTACTTTAGGAAGGAAACATGAATGAATTGAAATGTTTTGCTTTTTACATTTGGCATAATATCATATTTTAAGACTGGACTGAAATTGTTAAAAGCAAGCTGACTATGAAAGCAGTCTCAATGCACTTTGAAACAATACAAATATTACAAATGATAATACAAAATTAATATGTAATACAAATTTTACATCATTCGTAAGTCTTGAAATGTACTCCCCTCCTTAAACAAAACCTCTGAATCAACAACTGTGTCTTAAGTCAAACATTTGGACCTTTTTCCCTGAGGGGCAAACAGGTGAAATTCCTCCTGGTTTGACCACCAATACAAGCAGCTCTGCATCTAAAAAAAATAGTGGCAAAGCCACTGCGCCCGCTTGGCCAAACATGGCCAGAATGGAACGCCCCCTATTGGCCAAAATATTGGTCCGATTCAGCTCAAAATCAAACTTGGTCCAGACCTTATGACTATATATGTATACATATGAAATATGAAAAGGATTGGTGAAAAACTGAAGACGCTAGAGCGCAGACAAGCCAAAAGTTTACGCACGCACAGACGCACGACAGACCACCACTAAAGACCCCAAGCATAGCATAAGCCCCTTGGGCCTTTTGGCCAAGCAGGCTAAAAACTATAAATATAAGAATTATTGTCCAAGAGCTTTTAAAATAGATAACTGCATCTTAATGGGAAACAGCCATTGCCATCCAAGTTCAGTCTCTAATACTCATTTTCATCAACTTATGCATAAAGAATGTCCAAAAATCAATGATCAAAAATCAAATTTAAAATTTTGGAGATTTTTTGTTTATGGTGGAAATTACACCTATCTGGAGTACATAAAGCCTCCATTGCAGACGTCTGATGTGGTTCGCTTCCCTCACACACCACCGTCTGTGCACTCGAGCGGGGTTTCGAGTTCAACCAATCAGAGAGAAGCTCTGAAATTTCGAGGCTGTTGGCACATACTGTTGTGGGAGGTAAGTGAAACACTTAAGACGTCTGTAATGGAGGCTAACCAACATGCTGAAAATATTCAAAAGGTGGAATTTCTTCCGGTTTCTTCAGTGTTTAAGTTTTCTTGAATACCAGTTCTTTAGCAGTAGAGCAGCGCACTTTGAGTCTGACGTTTGACACAGGGCAAGTCGCTATCATGGTAAAGTTGCTTGATTTTTTTCATTTATGTTCTCATCCGGTGGGATTTTTATTGTTGAGAACTTTTCTAATAAATGATAGCATCCTGTACGGCACACAAACAGTTTGCATGAGGAATATGCAGCAGAATTTGAGGAAAGAACACAACTTTTACTTGAATGAACATCCAGTTGGCTTTTTCCATATACATCAATTTTCTCTTTCTTCAATCCAATTGTTATTTCACTTACAAAACAAATGTCATTATCGATGAATTTATCAGAGTTTTTTTTAAATTTTTTATAAGTGAAGCCCCAAAGGACTATCATTTAACAAGCATTTGGATTTGCTTATTTCATACAATGCCATTATATCACGGAACTCAAAACCTGGCTTGAGTGCGCAGACGCTGGTATGTGAGGGAGTCGAACCACATAATACACCTGCAGTGGAGGCCAGAGTACATACATGTTGTCAAAATATTATAGAATAACTGTATGTTTAAATGTTAAACCATTCAAATTTTAGAGCAGTTCTTCAAAAACAGAAAAAAACTAATGTTTGCCTATTTTTCAATCTAGCATCATCGAAAGCCCAGCATTTCAAATGTTATTAAGGCCAGTAATACTGCTCAATGCTTTTTTTAAGGCTAGGAAAGAACCAACTTTACCACCAAGTAGTTGAAAATTCTAATCGAAGAGATTGGGCATTCTTCTATTCAGACCAGGCACTTTTGGTTTGATAACCAAAGTGTCTTTACAATGAATGATCCTTGCCATTTTAGAAACATGCCGTAACCCGATATGCTCCAGTGAAGAGAGAGAATGACAGCAGTTAACAGATGGCAAAATAAACAGATGGCTAATATTTGTACCGCCACTTTTAAATGTCCAATTTATATTCAGCTCTGTGCTGGAATTCAAATTGCCCTTTTGCTAATGCTCAATCACTTCGGTATAAATAAAGCATTATTATCGCAAAACATATTGTAGCAGTAACTACCATTACAAACAGGAAATCGGTCACATTATCCAGCATCCAGACAGCTAAGAATAAACTGCCCCCCATTATATTTCTTGGAGAATTTACCTCTGCATCCAACAAACTACTGAGAAACAAAGGGTATAACACAACTTATTACGTACAAAAGTAAAGGCAAATGTAATAGGCTAACAAAACTGGAAAATGCTTGAAATAAGGACACAACCACACACAAGAACAGTAAATTTTAGTGTGTAGATGAATATTTCTAACATATCTAAACGCACCTCATGCTTCCAGGAAAAACAAATCCAGTTCGTAAAACAATGGTATGGATTCAACCAAAAGAGTATGACACAGGAAGACAATGACTTAAACTCTGGTTATCATGTGACGATGCAAAAGGGAAGACACTTCCACAATTGTGCATATAATGGGACTGGCCAAAGCCCCTATCAGTCAAGAAAGAACAAAACATAAGCCACGGCTCATCATAAAATTGATCAGTTATGTTCAAATAACTTCTTCGGTGACAAAGTGTAAACCAATGACGCTCTAGGACGAGGTAAATTGGTATTACACAACGTGGAAACTTAATGTTTATACCATGGTATAATTTGCCTTGCGTCCACTGGTTACCTTAACATCATATAAAAATAAGCAACCAACAAATAACGGAAAAGTTCCTCCAAGGTGGCTCCCAGTCAGACAATCTCCCTCTGTTGTGCCGCCACAAGACTAAGTATATCCGAAGGAGAGTTAGGGGTGGCGAACTCTCCTTCATCAAGAAGCAGTATCTTTGTTGAATCCATGATCTTGGGTGAAGTCTTCTGTAATGGTTTTCCAGTGCACCCTTGTATGTGCACTGAAAACGGGAAAAGGTAGGAAGGATCCAAATGCAAAAAAAACTTGCTGTTACCATTAATATGGATAGGAAAATGCTTGATGATTATTGCAATAAACAATAATGCAAGCTGAGGGGAAATGGATACGGATTGATCCTCGCAACTGAACAAATTAACACTCAGTTGCTAATTAGGAAACCCAAAGAGGAACGAGTTTAGAGATGGAATGCACGTTAAGGCAAGGTGGGAGTAGTACCAAAGTCCCTCTGATGGTAAGTCCGTAGTGGAAAAGGTTAACCGATGGCTTATTAAACGGCAATTTCAGTAATTACTAACCCATAGTGATAGTGATATCTGGACTTTTTCTTTGACTCAGAATCTGGCTGATGAAAGCAGTTATCAGAGAAGTGTTTAGAGCAGATCACCGATCTTGATCCGGGCTCAGCGAAATCTGCTCATTTCCTCTTCACAAAATCCACCCATGCCTTTTGAATTGTGGGGTTTTATGGAAATTTATGGACCATGATGCCTCTGCTTGCATCGGCCTTATTGTTGCAGCCGTAAACAAGGCACATATTTGGCATTTTCCCAAGAGAATAATCCACAATTAATCACTGAGTCAAATGGCACTGACATTGTGTTCTCTGCCGCAGGCAAGATACTTCCAATGATGTCATCACCGAAGATAGCCAAAGATAAATTCTCTATGAGATGATGATTAAAATGCAAATAAATTTGTCATGGCTGATTACATTTTGAAATGACCAGCGCACAAAGGATGTATTTATATTAAAAAGTTTGTGGTCCAAATCTTATTTTTGGATGAAGCAGCACTTTAAAAATGTCAAAAAACATAGATCAGAATATGTTTTTTTGCGTATTGAAACTTGTTTGCATATGTAGTAAAATATAAAATATAATCGTCTCAGTCAGTCTTTTTAGCCCTCATGTACTTTTAATTATTTATTTTTAAAATTCCAATTTCACTGAAATCTGGAATGTCTGATTGGCGAACTATACAAGCATGTTCCTATGCGACTCATGCTGCCATCTCAGGAGAAAGCAGACAGTTAGCACTTCTCCTCCAAAGCATGTGCCAGTCAGTCTCCGCTTCTTTACACTCACTGCTCTAAACTTTGCAAACTCAGATCGAGGACTGAGGAAACCCGAACATGTGCCAGCTTAGAATTTTACTGACAAGTGCCCAGCTGGCCAGCAGGAGGCAGCGCATAATTGGCTTCGGTCTGGTGGGGATACAGCTGTACTGGATTAGTATTGTTCATTGCTTACTTCCCAGACGTATACAGACTGTTGTTAAAAGAAGAGGGGATACAAAACAATGGTAAACATGGCCCTATCCCAACTTTTTTGAGCTGTCTTGCTGCCATCAAATTCAAAATTAGCTAATATTTTTTCATGAACTGGTAAAATGTCTCACTTTCAACATCTGATATGTTGTCTATGTTCTGTTCGGCTAAAACACAATTCAGTGTAGAAATGATGTTGCACAAAAGCTGAAAATTCAAGTCCCTTATATTTTATATCTTATATTTATGAAGTACTTTCATATTGTACCTACACACCTTGGGATAATTAGTCCATACTTTTTTCCCCTTATTTGATCATGGTTTTTTTTAATATGGATTATTGAATAAGGGGATAATTGAGGGACCTGCAGACACTACAGATGGGTCATAATACCACAAACAGTTAAAAAAACAATAATTTCTGACAAACAAACATCAAATGACTGAAATATGAATTTATTGACAAATAAATAAATTTCAAGAACTACAAATTTCTAGATGACACATAACACAAATGTGTTTGTCAGGTGCTTCAAATCTGCACATAGGTCGGTGTTTGAACTGCAACATCAAACTTGACAATGTTTTTGTTGTCTAACTTGTCCTTTGCTTATGTACTATTATGCACATGTAGGTATTTATGGCTCATGAACATTTTGGTTTCATATCATGATGCATTAATGAAGGACATAGGTTGTGATTATGCATGTATATGTGGATTAGGGGACCTATGGACACTACTCTGCCCTACAAAGGCTAAGTGCAGTAACTACAAAATAATTTGAACAGTAAAAATATCTTCGGTGTTTGTTTGCTGTCCCGACAAATGAATAGATAGCATATATCTGATACATTACGGTTAACTGACTTCCCATGGCATAATTTCTTTCCAAATAAATCCTAACCTCCATATACTTTCAGGCCAAAAACTGCATAACTTCCATTTTACTCAATATGTAGTTACTGCACTTTGGCCTTGAAGGGCAGTACTGACAATGACATCTTGCACAGTCACCCAGAAAAGCAATGAAGTGATCATATCAATTTATCTAACATGGTATATATATTTGTAACTAATATAATCATGCACACTATCACTTTATGTATGTAGAAACAAACCCACATATTGAAATTCTGGTATTTCAGCACATTTTACAACTGATCATTTTCAAAATGGCTTGCATCTGAAGAACAGTGTAATGTTAGATATTTCTTCAGTGGACTTCTTTGCCTCAACTAGAATACAAGCTACATACTTGCACAAGTCCATAAGTATTAAATGAATTAATGCCGAACATACAAGGACTTACAAACACTTGTTGGGGGGGTTACGGACACTACAGGGTACCTACAGACACTACAATTATGTAATCTGATATTTCATTTTGTAACTATGTCCACATACATTTTATAGTTATTAAAGTTAAACAGTATCTTGATCTGTACATCCAATGTTGTGAACCTTATTAATAAACACCAGACAGTCTATACAATAACAGGGGGCCTACGAACACTACTCCCCATTTCTACACTTCAACATACTAGAAATACCCCTGTTACATAACTGCATACTTTTGTAATTGTGTAATTGTCACAGATAAATGACAGGTTTTGCTGAATTACACCCCTGGCTTGTAAGATATGATAATATTCTGGTTTATTACCAAATTGGTTATTTGCAGAGCATAATTCTGTGTCACTTTCACAAAAGAAAGCAAAAATATGACATGAATAAATTGAAAGTCATTGAGGTTATACAGGGATTCTCTTGAAATGCCCACTTCATAGACATGAAAAATAAATTGAACACATTCTATATGTTTCATAATTATGATAAAATACAAACTCACTGAGATATATACTGCTGAAATCATTCATCAAAAATGAATAAAATCAAATCAAAAAAGGTATCAGTGAAAAATAAATATATTTTTAGAGGGTGATATTATCACCATGTAATATGTAATATAATCTGTATATGTAATACAATAACTTGGAGAATGTTCAATGGATTTCCACAATTTTTTCACCATTAAAAATTCTCTCATAGAGACACATTCTGAGCCAATAAATATGATAACATGAAGAATCTAACATTCACTCTTGAGCACATAACATTATGTGTTATAAATAATTACACTTGATTGTGCTTTTGCCGATTGTGAATAAAATGTCAGTTTATGACATTTACAAATCATTGCATTCTGTTTTCAGTTACATTTTACACAGCATCCCAACTTTTTGGAACTGGGGTTGTAGAGAATCCTGCACTGAATTTGAGAAGTATCACTTAATAGCAATCTACCTTTCTGATACGCACACTATAATATACTTTCATTATATAATTTGTTTATTCCTCTTGAACACTGAATGTATGCAGATGATGGAAGTACAAAGACAAATTAAGCCATTGTTGGGGATCTTCTATGTCCATTATTCAATGCTTTGCATTGCCAGCACTTTAAGTGTGGAAAACTTTAAGTGTGGAGATTTTATAAGTAAAAAATTTAACAGTGCAATAAACCTTTGTGATAAGTTCTTTTTCAAGTGATAAATTTACTTTTTAAAGTTATTCCTGCATGACTTTAATTTCAGAACACATCTAGCGACAATATCAACATTTGTATTCATAAACCTGTCAGAAGTACCATTTGTTTCAGTGCCATTATTAATAATGCTTTTCAGGTCTAATAATTCAACCTCTGATGTTGGAACACTGGTGAAAACCTTTTGGTATTTTGAGTCAAGCAGCTCAGCAATATCTCATGCGCCAAATACGTTGTCAGTATTTACAGAAACATTTTTGCACATGGGTCAATGACAAATAAGGCTTTTAAAAATGTTTTTTTATTTTAATAAATCTTTAAAAATGTACAGAATACATTTATTTGAAGTTGGAAGAGTGTGTTTAAACAAGTCTTAATGGTTGCACAACATTTACAGGATTTTAGTACAGTTTTAGACTGTATTTGCAATTTCACCAGCCAAAAAATGTCAGGTGGCGCAACCAAAAGTTTCTTGAAAAAAAACACACTTCCTTCTTATTTACTAAGTGATTTTTTTAGTAAGTATACCCGAGAGTGTCTATTCTGCCTAAAACATTACTATTTTGTAATTGAGCTGGGTATTAAAAATAACTTATGGATTCTTTATTGTAGGGGGCGGGTATTTTGGTTTTCTAAACAATTTAAGAACAATTAAACTATTAAACTTTGTTTATTTGAAAGGTTTTCAATATAAAATTATGCCCCCATATTAATATTATATTAATTCATATTTTAAATTACATATTAAATACATTTCACACAGTGTTAACCTGATCGGACGACCTGACATTTTGAGGGTTTGAGATGGCAAAACATAAAATATATATCATTTTTATGATAAACTGGAAATATGTTCAAATTAAACAGGCTTTATAGAATAAAATGATGCTTATTATGAATCATTTAAAATTATTTTAAACCAAAGTAGTGCACTCGGACAATGTCACGTCATTGACCGACATACGAGTTGTCTTTTTCAGTTTTCACCACATATCAGCACAATCATTCACAAATTGAGCAAGCTTTTCTTTTTTTCATACAGAATTCATATGTTTTAGCATGTTGTACAGAGTAATGGCATTTAGCTCTAGTTTGCTTCATGACTTCATAGATATGACTCTATTAGGTTTTCCACATTCCAGCCTAAAGCCCAATGCCAGAATAAAGATCTGTCCCGTTCGGGTTTTACATGCGTATCCCATCCTGGAACACCCCTTTTATGATACTGACTTGGTGGAATATTACCACCAGAATATATACAATGCATTAAAATATCACCACATAATTTGTCAATGGTAGTCTTATGCAATGCATCGTGGACACGTAAATCTGAGCAAATAACGACATGATGAGGAACTGAAATAGTATCCAGCATATTGTCTAATTCAGCTAGATAAGAACAAACATGATCCATATTAGCTTCATGCCAAGCACATATTATTACATCTGTAGTAGAGTTATGTGATGCAAAGCACTTAACAGGTAAAAATAAAAGCATTTTAACAATGTTGTGATGTGAAAGATTCAGTGCGCCATAATGCACCCGGTGATCCAACACCAGCTAAAATATGTTATCTCTCAGTAGAAGGTGATCAATAACAGACACGTGATTCAATGAATAATTGCATTATGTAAAATCAACAGTGGCATTTGAACTATTCCAGGCAACCTAAAGATTGTTATTAGTTGCAAAATGCAATACATACCTGGGCTGAGCATTGTCATGTTCAGAGCAAGTGTTAAAATCACCACATATCATGAAAGCATCACAAACACATGAATGCATCGATCTCTCTATCTTATTAAATATACATATGACTTACTGCAACATTTGAATAAGTGTCACATGATAAATACGCACATACTATCATTACTGATCATAAGTAAGGAGTTTTCAATTTAACACCACGAAATCGGTTAGAAAAATGACTAAACCACTCGACAGGTGACACAAATGACTTTTTATACAATACTGTTACACTGCCAGTTGGGCGACCGAACTAAATGTCATAACTTGAATCGGTTCCTGATTAACCAGAAAATAAATAATTAGAATGTTTGTCACGCAAATAATCTAAATTCAGCTCTGTCAGCCATGTTTCCTGTAAACAGAGAATATGACTAATTCCAGTCATTAGATAAAATACTATTAATGTAATCACGAGAGAGTTCAGCACCTTTACAATTGAATGAACGTACTGTAATCGAATCTATATATTAAGTCTTACTGTCCATGAGCGTCACTAAGATAATGGCTCTCAACATGGTTTTGCCAAATTCATATTGCCAGTCAGGTTCTATTTAAGCAATGTTTAGATTCAGCAGCGCTGGCAGTAATCATGCCTGGATGTGTTCAGTGAAACTGAATCCAATCATCAACAAGGCCTACGCTGTCGTCCCCGACAACAAAGGGTATATCTGCAAAACCTCCAAACAAAAGCTCCCCAAAAAGAAAGTCTTGCAACAGTATTGCCTCAGACAGCCTTATGAAATTATTACAAACCCAACCCAATTTTATCTTACACTTGCTCAAACTGTCTATATTTGCTCATCAATAATGAAAAATACACTGAACTATTTTTCATGCAGTTAGAAATAAATTCAACTACTTATTATTTAATCAATTGATATTTTTGGTGCTGTATTCAGCAATAATTGATCATGACTGAAAGCAAATTTCAAGGTGGTATTGCTTACATATCAGGCAATACTATAGAACTCAAATGTTCCAGGAAATTAGCGAGCTATTTAATTTATTTTAATTAATAAAACAAAGCCCAAAATCAATCAAGTTCTCTATCCTGAGAAGATCTAAGGGCACATAAAATTTGAAAAGGATCAATAAAGTAGTTTTTGAGTTATTGAGTTTACATGAAGGATCTGCCATGGACGCGGATGTGGACACAGAGGCAATGCTAATTCCATAGTTTCTACTTGCATGACTGAAGGAATCAAATGGCGAAGTTTCAAGTTTACATATCAGGCAATATGATGGAGCTCAAGTGTTCCAGAAAATTAAAGGGTTAATCTATTTATTATTACTAATAATACAAAGCCCAAAATCAATCCGGCTCTCCATCATGATAAAATCTGAAAGGCAAAAGGATCTATAAAATGGTTTTTGAGTTATCGCGTAAACACAAAGGATCTGCGGCAGAGGTGGCAATGATTCCATAATATCGGCAAAACCGTTATAATTAACTATAATATAATTATAACTATAAATATAATTAACTTTGTTCAGTTGATTGATTTAGTAATTAAGGGGACCATTACTTTTTTACATAGGGCTATGTAGGGCTGGATAGTTTTTTTCCCCTTCAATAAGTTAATTCATCATTTTAAAACTGCATTTTGTGTTTAATTGGGTTATCTTAGTCTAATATCAAAATTAGTTTGATGATCTGAAACATTTACGTGTGAAAAATATGCAAAAGCAGAAGAAATCAGGAAGGGGGCAGATACTTTTTCATAGCGCTGTATGGTTTCAACTCATTGTGAAAGATGCATGTACAGAGCTGGATATTTTATCAGAACAGTTCATTTCAAAAGTCATTTGAAGGGGCACTAGGTTCGTCGTGCAGTGCTGGCCCAGCCTGACATCCTGCAGTGAACCTTTCATTTCAATATCTGCTGGAAATTCTTCTAACGGTCAGCACTAGCAGACAAAAGACTGCTGAGGCCACAGTACTTCCCACATGCTGTAAATATCCCAGCTGAATTCTACAGCCAATAAGGGCAATAATCCTATGCCCTCATTTTGAGCCACCAAAGTGAAATTTTCTTGCAAAATAAATACTGCATTTTTACAGTTTAAGCCTGCAATACCTAATACTGGTAAAATTATCCTTTATACACGGTAAAGTAAAAGAAAACTGCAAAATGACTGCGCAAACATTGAAAAAATGTAAACACACAGCAAAAGACTATGGGCCAACTCCCAACTTAGAAGTTCCATGGAATATATCTCAGAACACAGCTCAACATCCCACACAAAGTCTGACATCAAAGACTACACAAACGCCACTGTGTCCAAGGCTATTTCAGTAACCACTTCCCTGTCACCTTCAACAGCATGAGTGTTTGGTAAACTATGTGCAAGATGTGGCCATGCGAACTTCGAGGGGGAAATGCCTAATGAACAATGGAGCTACCTGACAAACACTGACAAGTATACTTCTTTATGTTAACTTAAGGGTGCTTGATATAAGATTTTTATGGAAATGAAGAATTTAAAAGACACACCAGTAGGGCCCCTTGAAAGGAGACAATAAAAATGTGTGTGTTCCCAGAAAAATGGTAATGATTAGGATTTAAACAATGTTCCATTTTTGTGCAGTCCATATTGAGTCCCCTGTTTATTTAGGTCAGTCAATAAGTTCTTTGTTTATTTTGGTCAGCAACAGTGCCGCCAACATAAAAATGATCAACAACAAATGTCTGAAATGAGTATTTTTACACACAAATTTTACACAACGACAGTGTTAACATAACTTATCTACAGAAGTCACCTCTGTGCTCCATTACTGCCCAGTTTCACCTTAATGTGTAACCTGTCAGTATCTGACCACAGGCGTCCTGCTGCCAACTCAAATTACAGAGATAAAGAAACTCAAGTGTGGACAGGACAGGACAGGCAGGCTGGAGAGACAGGCTAAACCCAAAAACAGGCCAGTCTGATTACTGGCAGGTATATCTTCTGTAGTATTTAACTTGTTAAGTGCTGCTTTCATACAAATTATGCACAAACAGCATGATATATAAATACCAGAACACAGAAAGAAGGACAGGCGTACATATGAATAAACAAATTATTAACATATCTTATTGGAAACTGTTCAAATTAAAATATCAATTCACTAATTCGCAAAATACTTCAGTCCACAATGACCATAATGTCTTTAAAACACCATTTTTGGATGCAATTTAATTTCTTACGTGAAACTTAATTGGAAATTGGGTGTGAGGCAGTTCTGACTGAGCTAAGCTGTGGCTCAATATTGCAAGCATTGCGTCTACACACTGGCACAGAACGATTCTGATCTACACTTTGATTACCCCTCTTCTGTTTACTCTGACACGAGAACTCTTTGGGAGAATGAATCAATTATTAAAGTGAGCGGCAAACACAGGCCCAGTGTTCCTGAGCCAGGATGACACTGCCTACCGTTACATTGATTTTCCTACGCATATATGCAAAAGCTTGACAAAGTCAGAACATTTATCCATGAAAACGTGTGACTCTGAGGCAAAGAAGCTAAATTAGGGTACCTGTGGCTCCTGAAAACTGATGCGATTGAACCTCTACGGATCAGGCATGCTCCATGGAGAAAATGTTAGCATAGAGTCCTCCATTTTAGTTCACACATGCCGAGGTCAAACAAGCCAATTTACTACAGCTGCAGTGAAACAACCATGCAGAATTAATCAAACATAGGATGATTTTTTTAATAAGGAACACAAAGGTAATAAACCATTGCACGAAAGAAATGAAGAGCAAGTAATCATTACGTATAAGATACTACTGTCACTCTTCTTAAGTCAAAGGCAATGCATTAAAATTATAATTATTTATTTATGAGCAGTATATTGTCGTAATCATTTTCTGCTTTAAACAAGAGTCAACACAACACAAGAGTCTGCACTGGGCAAACTGCTTGAAGATTGTGGAATGTCCTGATAACTTGGAGCTGCTACAATAATAATAGTAATAAAAACTGAGCTATTTTCTCCATTTCTTGACAAATATACATCAATAAATGCGTTTATTCTTCCTTCAAAATTTAAACACACAGATCCGAAGTCTCGTTTACTGAAAAAGCAGAATTATGAGCAAATGAAACCAATATAGGATCAGTCAAGTGATGGAAATACTTTCTGTTTTATAGGGATGACAAGAGGACGGTGCTTTTTTCAAAGGGAGAATGAGCAGGCAGAACATTTGTGCTTCAACACAAAAGTGCCCGGAACGACTAACAATGGAGGTGTTATAATAGAAATACGAGCATACGACAGTTAGAGAGAGCGAGAGAGAGAGGGAGGGAGGGAGGGAGAAAAAGCACACAGCAGAATAACTGCACACACAAAGGGCATTGAAGGGCACAATGCCCCATTTGTGAAGACTCTCCTCAAGAGCTCTTGTGTCGACACCAAAAGTAGTATTTCAAACTAAATATGATAATTAAAGACCCAGTTCCAGGCAGAACCAATCAGAGTACTTTTCAAACAAAGAAGAATGGTCTTGTCTCTTAAAAGAAAACAGTACCACAAATGACAGCCCTCCACCCCTTTTTATGGATAACCTTTTCAGCTGTTTAAAGCAGAGGTGCTCTTTACAATGCATTGCCTGGGATCCATCCCAGTGTAATTTTAAAAATGCCGAAGATTAAAGAAGCAGGCGAGGTGGCCTGGCGGCGCAAATCCATGGGGTGCGCGGACACAGTTGCATCTGTACGGCCTCATGCTCTTACAAAGCCAGCGATGTGCAGGACCCCCGGGGGAATCGCGAGGATCCTTGCCGCGGTATTTTAATATGTATCATGCTCCTGCATTTGGAGGCCTCGCCAGTTTGCCTGTGAGCCTGACCGATGTTTTGACGGGGACAGAAGAAAACCGTGTGATGCCCCAGTTAATGTGCCTCTGGTTTTTTTCATTTCACCAACTCTAATTTTCATATTTACGCCAAATAAAATATTAACTAGAGGCTCTAGGGAGCCTGAATTTCTCACCTGGATCTGTATGAAAATTAACTAATTCTTAAAATTAAAGAAACATAATCTACTGCAGCATACAAGTATCAAGGTACAGGATCTTAATGAAATACCAAAAAACATGATTATGATTCTGACCTCGTCCCATAATTTTGCAAAATAGATTTTTAAATGGAAAAGAAATAAATAAATCAGTTTGATTGAAACGGAAATTCCAGAGGATTCTGATTATCATTTCAAGAATGTAATGAGCAAATTGAATGTGATGGTTTATTCAGATGCTATAGTGAACTACAACAAAAATCATCATATTTGATGTTTTAAGGCAAATAACTCCTATACAGAGCCATTGTACAACTTCAGTGTAATGAGGACTTTTGTAGAGCTTTATTTACTGATCATTTTAGCAATTGAAAATTTTATCTTATAGTTTTCATTTATAGTCCAAAAAAACACAAAATCGTCAAATTTGACATTTCAAGGCCAATAACTTCTTCAAGGAGACAATGTATCATTTCGATCCTCAGAGATTTTTGTAGAGTTTCATCTGCTGATCATTTTGAGGTAAATGTTTTTTCTCTAGCTGCTTTAGTTCCTGAGATACAGCTGAAAATATGTGGTTTTACCCCTATGTTCTATTTTTAGTAACAGCAGCCATGTTACTCAGACAGCGGGCATAATCGACACAACTTTTAAAGTAGACATCCTAAGGTGCTTGTGGCTAATTTTAGTCTGGATCAGTTCATTAGTTTCAGAGGAGAAGATTTTGGACAACAGACGACGACGACAGACAATGGGACGCCAATTGATGGCAATAGCTCACGTGAACCTTTGGTCCAGGTGAGCTAATAAAAATCAGACCATGCACTGTTGCTTTACTTATTTTTATTTTCACCAAATATTTCAAAAATATTTAAATTCCAAACTTAATCAGGGAATTATCAATTGCTTATTTAAATGGAATGAACACTGAAAATTACATGCAGGGTTTAGTAATGTCAATTAGGATGTAAATATAAAAGATTATCTCTAACCACAAATTTGTAGGTTTAATACCATGTACAAGCCTTCGAAGAAATAACATGGATTAATTAATGTAAGCCTTGTAGCCTACAATGTACAAATCATATCATAAATATTAAAATTAATTTCTATTTCAAATAAAATAATAATGTTCAATTCCAATGGGTACTCATGTGCTTTAATAGGTCTTACAATATGCTATTTGAATCAAACATGCTTACATGAGTAATACTACTCTATTAGCTGAACATTCCTCTCATTTACTGGCAATGCACTCTCTATGATCTGAAGCCATTGTGTTTCTGTTATTTTATAACATCCCTACTTTAGATGTGGATCAAAAGAAATTAGATTAAAAAACTCCAAGTTAATAACAAATTGACTTTACTAAGAGGACCCAGAAAGTTACTCATTCAAGCCTTCTCCTGTTTCACATTAAGTAGCTTGTGAAAATGATTCAAATAATTTTTCTGGGGCTTGTCAGACTGACTGCGGAGATGCCAGTGAGTTGGGAGGAGAAGCTGAGCCTTCGTAGCAGCCTATCAATTAATCAACGAATTAATCAGTGAAATGTCATTAGCTAATCCAAAAACTGAATGTACTGTACTTTTCCGGGCAAAACTTGATATTCAGATCCTGTTCGTTTTCAGGTGAAGACAAAACTCTTGGTGTGTTCGGGCAGACAGGCAGTGTAAACAGAGTGCAATCATTGAAAAATGTCCCAGTCTCCCTCAGGGTTTCCACAGCAGTGTTTGCTGCAGAAAACAGCAGCCATTTAAAAGTTTGAGTTAACACCATAAACCATCACATGTGCAAAAGTAGCAGAGGATTTCTGTCCCAGATACACAGTAAGTGCAAGCGCTTTGTCGAAACTTTTACTCACAGGACCTGCACTTATTTAATAATGGTTTACAAATGGTGACAAAACAGGTTACTTTTTTTGTGAAAGAAAACATAATTCTGAGTGACTGGATTTGCGCTTTTTGTTGTGCTGTGCCTTTTTAAAAAATTGAACAATCATAATTCTGGAGTCTGCAGCAGAACAGCTAACGCCAATACAGCATGAGCCCGATTTTTGCCATTCTATGTGACAGACGCAAAAATAATCGCAACCTCTTTCAGGATCCGTCAATGGGAGTGGTTCTTTTGACGACATTCCCGATAACATAGCTTAATGAACAGGACCACGCCCAATGCACCTTTCTATTTGTCCTTACGCCTATATATACCACCTACATTCCCACAATCCCCGCTCTTCTCGTTTCTACGTAGTTCACTCATAACCAGACAGCCCAAACGCTCAGCAAGACTTTGCTTACCCGAAGCATGGAATCCGAAATCCTACTGAGTCCCTCGGACGCAGAATTATTCCAAGACTCCGATGCTCCAGAGGAAGCTTTTCAATCCGTTCCTGAAACTCCCGTTTCTCCTCCGCGCACCCGCCTGCGCTCCGTGATTTTCGTATCTTCATCACGAAGCACCGGCCGCTCGCCCCAGCCAGGGTGCTCATATTCCAGACTACGCTCCCCCCTCGGTGACCACCGAGGTCGTTCTCCCGTCTGGGCTCCAAGCCGCAGGAATTCCAGCCGGCAGTCTCCAGCGCCGTCTCGTAGCAGCAACGCCCCTCGTCAACCGCGGCGCCCAGAAGCGAGAGACCGCGGCTCCCCAGCAAGGCTTACCACGGCTTGCACTCCAGGCTCACCCGAGGCTCCAGGTGGGACCGTCGCCAGACTCCATCCGGCACCCAAGCAGAAGAAAATCCCCTTCCACCGCTCCAACAACAAGGCCAGACTGCAAAATTTATACACCGACTCCCTCGGCAACGCAGCTGATCCTCCTCATCTGCCTGCAGCAGACCACACAGCTCTTCTGGGTTCTGCCATCAGTGCCCCAGCGTCAACGTCACCATGCTCGGCGACGTCCTCTCCACTCCAGATTCGGTGGAAGCCATTCCTTCCACAAACCAGCCAGTTCCCCCTGTGCCTGCTCCCGCTGTTCACGACCCCTTCAGTCTATTTTCGTCCCCTGTTTCGTCCCTGTGTTCGCAGGCTGCACTTTTGCCCCGTGCACATGCGTCCTTCCCCCCCCCCCCCCATCCTTTCCGCCGGACGAAAACCGGCTTCTGCGGCTTCTTCAGCCCCCAACCAAATTCTCCAAGGCTCCAGCAGTTCTGGTGTTAACCCACCTATACCCAGAGAAACACCTGCCGTTGCTTCATCTGATCATCTCTTTCCCAGTGCACTCTCTCTCCCCACCCTGGAACCATCAGGAGGCATTGGGAGAACTGCGAAAAATTTCAATGCTTGCATTGAAATTTTTCCCTATGTGTTCCCGACGTTTTGTCGGGAAAACAGGCCGAGGAGGCCTCGCCGGAGCTTTCCAGAGCCACAGGGAAGCTCCGGGGATGCATCCCCAGAGCTTCGGCGAAATATTGTTTTCCCCAAGGCATCCCCGAAGCATCGGTGATGGCTCGCCAAAGTATCAGGGGACCTTCGGGGATATTTGAATCTTCGGCGAAAGTTCGGCGACTTCGGTGACACATTCCTGACGTCGGGGTTGCATCCCCGAATATTCGCCGAAATTTCGGCGACGGTGGAAAAGTGCATTCTTCCCATGAGGCTGATTGGCTGGATTTTGCATTCGCGCGCACTATACATACATTTCATATAAGTGCATGCCAGAGAGAGAATGATGCTGAGCCCAAAATGTGCATATATTATAGTGTAGCCAAACACAGTTATTTTATCAATGTTTTGTCCGGGCGCCAGGTCGTCTGTTAGACCAAAATAAATTACTGGTGTTCAGCTCCACTGCAGCATCTTACGGAAAAACTCATCAACAAAACCATGAGAAAGTAAATAACTTGTATTGTACCAACAAAGAAAGAGGCACTTCCGTTTGCTCAAATCATAACATTATTTACATCAAGAGAAAAAATGAACAAGTTGAGGGAAAAAAACACATTTATCGGCAGAAAATAAATAACCCAAATTGCAGGCCCCAGCCTAGACACCTGCAAGAAAACTACCGAAAATATGTATATCCAGCCACGCAATAAAAAAAATAAATAAAAAAATAGTTGGTAAATTTCTAAAGGATAAGATTGGGCCGGTGCAGTACAGATTATAATAACCAGATGCGCTTGCCAGACACAAGTTGCGGTCAGCTAAATAAAGCAATGCCCGACAGCCTTCTCGTCATTAAACAAACTTCAATTATATATCAAAATTAAGAAAAAAAATTAAGGAAACGCAATCGTAAAAATAAAGGCTAGGGGGAATATGAGAGGAAGAAACAATGTTCAAAGTAACTCGGGGCAGGAGTAAGTGGAGTGAATGCGAGTGATTAAAAAAAAGAAAGTTTTCATTCGGCGATAGGCTATCAGATTTTGTGGTGGGATGAGTTACAGGGAGTGCACAGGGAGGTTAGAGGATTTTTCAGTAAAAAAAAAGTTCTTTCCCAAACCCTGCTTGGCGTCTCGCACTGGATTCCCATCCAAACTGTTCGATAATTATAGACGCTGGTTGCACCTTGTAGCTCACTACAATATATACCTCCCCAATAACCCTCCCCCGAGGCACCTGGGATGGTTCGCAAGTACTCACCTAATCTACGGGGATATTCCCCTGATGATGTTTCAAATTCGGGGAAGCTCTGGGGCACCTTCGCCTATTATCCATTATTGGCGAAGGTACCCATAGCTTTCCCGAGCATCGGGAGCCATCCCCGATGTTTCACGGGCATTGTTCGGGGGACATTCCCAGAAGCTTTGTGACCATAGCCGAAGCATCAGTGAACGTTCACCGGACCATCCCCAATGCCTAATAAGTGCAATTTCTAATGGGACTACTCCATTTTTTTGGCTAAAACATCGGGAGCATCGGGAGCCATCAGGAGAAAATTTGTCTATTTCCACATCGCCGATGATTTTTCCCCAGTGGGACTTAGGCATAAAGGATGTGACTCGTCAGGATGACAATCTGCAAAAAAAATCTGAAACTTTCGCTGACTTCACAGCAATTATTTTCGCAATGACTCAGCTGTGCATCGTACCTAACAATGCCATTTAGCTGTCACTTCATTCAGACCGTAGAACGGATTCTCATGGCTTATTGCTCCATGAGCCTCGCAAATTAATTTACGCATATCTGTGTTGTTTCACGAGCTACAGGCACAATCCACCAGTCCTTTCCTCATCGGAGGCAAGAGCTGGACGTTTACCTTACACTCGTTCTCGATTTCGCTTTATGCTTCGGCAGTATGGTAAGCAATTGCCTGTTGGCTATGTCGATGTAATTGATATAACTCCGCAAGGATGACAGTCCGGAAAAATCAGAAACTTTCGCTGACTTCGCAGCAATTATTTTCGCCATCACTCAGCCATGCATTGTACCTAACAACGGCATTTAGCCATCACTTCATTCAGACTGTGGAACGGATTCTCATGGCTCATTGCTCTATGAGCCTCGCAAACTAATTTACGCAAATCTGTGTTGTTTCACGAGCTACATGAGCACAGAAATATAAACACATGTTGATATTTTTCGTAGTCATCGATGCGCGGAAGAAAACGCCATATAATTTGGTAGTGCTATATATAACAAGGCTTTCAAAAATAAATTAGACTTTCGTCGGTTTTACCAATTAGTCTGAGCAACTCTTGCTATTTATGCACGTTGTGTTCTTAGCAAATTAAACGCCATACAATTATGGTGCTGTTGAATGATTGCAATGTTTATTCCAAAGTTGTCAAATCATTACAAATGCTAATGCACTTTGCCTCGCCAGCAAACATCCACGGATACTGCACACGTATCCATCTCACGGCCACTCGCAGTGCCGCAGCTCAGTAGTGCTTCCGTTATTGGTGCACTTTGCCTCGCCGGCAAACATTCTCGGACTCTACGCGTATCCACCTCATGGCCACTCGCACTGGCGCAGCCCACTAGTGCTTCGTTGCGCTTCGGTTATTGGTGCACTTTGCCTCGCCAGGACACTATGCGTATCCACCTCCCGGCCACTCACAGTGGCAAGGTTCACGCTATCGGCCGACTTCCAGTCTCGCAATCCACCTTTCCACCTCGCGTGCATGCCGTCCATACGCCATCTCCACGCTCAAGCATGTCGCTCCGTGCAATCCGATTGGCTGCTTGCCCAACAGCGGTTAACCCTTTACTGACTGTCCTTCATCTCACCACTCATTCACCTCGCCGGTCGTGGCGCCTGGTTGGCTAAAGCCGATATCACAAACACTAAAAGTCGTCCCACTCGACCCACGTTTTTTTGGGGGTTCCCTTCGCGTTTTCTAAAAGGGGCGCTATTACTTTGCTGTCCGCCTCACCATACCCCATCATCGTTTCCTCCCTAATTTGGGGTCACGAACGGGCTGCCAAATGTATAACCATACATTATGACAACTTGACCACAGTAGACATCGTAAACAAAGGCCGTTTCCGCTCCCTCACGTTCATGCCATTCCTCAGGAAACTAACCCTAATTTCCGCAAATTACCCGTCAAACTCAAAGCTGCACATATTCCCGACCATAAAATGCCATCACCGACTCCCTTTCTCGTTTCTCTCGGCAGAGATTCAGACACTTAGCATCGCACTTGAACATAGCCCCACTCCGGTTCCTCCGTTTTCTGTGACCGTCTACCCCTGACTCCACAACTCGAGTCATCTGCCACTTTATCCCGAGAGGCCATTTTAAACGGGGTTCGTTCCATACCCCCTTTCCTCATCCCTCGCAGGACAGAAGCAATTCAAGAAATTCCACTCAGCCCTCCTAATGCCATTCCTGGCCCTCGACGTTGTTTTCATCACGAGCTTTATTTCGTACATTCACTCCGTACACCACGTTCGACCAGCCTCGATACAAGTCTACGTCAGCGGTATCAACCTCTTCGTCAAACTGGCCACTAGATATCCGTGCTTGTCAATTTCCCATTCTTACGTGCAAACACTACTGAAAGGTTTACGTAAACAAGAACCTCCCGCTCTGACCAAACGTTTACCTCTGACTGCAGACCTCGTCTTTCGCTGCATCCCGACGCTGCGCTCAGGGTACCATTCTCCATCCACGAATTCCACTCTGCCGTATTTCTATTGGCCTTCGTAGGTTTCTCGAAATGTTCTGAGTTCACTCCGCTCTCCGCTAATTACAATTCTTCTCACCACGCCAGCCTAAACAACATCTCATTCTACTTATGTTCAAGATAAAGAGAAGTAAAATGGATCAGTTCGGCATTTCTCAGCCTATTTCATATTTCGCCTAGACTCTGCTCTCAGTCCGTTCGAGCCAATATCAAACTACGTCACCTCAAGGAACAATAACTACGTTTCTCCCCAAGACCCATTATTTATGACCGACACAGGACTGTCGCCACTCGCCACAGGTTCCTCTATCATTTCCATCGTGTTCTAATTAGATCCAATATTCCGCCCAAGTACTTCTCTTGGGCACGCCTTTCGCATCGGCGCCGCCACTACAGCATCCAAGCAAAGAGTTCCGGACCACCTAATTAAAATCCTCAGCCGCTGGACATCAAACTCTTATGCGAGTTATGTTCAAAATAATATTGACGACGTACATAGAGCTCATCTCTCGCTGATTCGTTAACAGGAGCCTACACGGACTCCGACGAGAGACACAAGCCCCACCCTGAGTCTCGCCACCTGAGCCTCCCAATGTTCGCACAATCACAGACCAAGTCCATACAACATCACATTCGCCCCTATCTCCTATCCGTCGTTCCACCGAATACTCTCCTCCACTTTGGGAGTGGTCCAAAGTTCATTTATCTATATTTAAATATATGCATGTGTTATGCCATAACCACAGGTAAGCTGGATAATATGACTCACAGTCTGTCATAAGAGGCTGGATCAACTTCAATACCAGTATTGCTGCTGTATGTCAGATTATATATATATATATATATATATATAAAAGAAAGTTCTTGTAAGGTGCATTTGACAAATAAATATACCGCGTCTGATCTAAATCCAACAAGTGGAACCAGAGAAGAAGCCAAAAGTGCGTCAGCCAGTCAGAGACCAGAGCAGCCATATGGGATTCCGAATCGAGCTGAAAAATAACAGCACTTAGTCAGGGCCATGAGAGGGACATTTGGACCGAGTCTGATCCAAGCGTACCGCATAGAACTTGAGAAATATTTCTTTAAAGAAAAAGTTGATGGATGGATCACTAATAAATGACAAAAGCAGCACTTTGGCAATAGTTCCCTTCACACTTCAGACCAGGTAAGCTAAACTGAAACGGAAGGACCAGTAAACAAACTATTTTTGAGTTTCACTTTATGTCAAAACTGACATGCTTTGAGATTTCTTTAACCATGCTCTTAAATACACCTGCTATCAGGTGATGCTGGCAGTGAAAAATAGCACACAGGCTCCAACGTTAGGTCACATTATTAACAATTCCAAAAGCATGACAGCAAATTATAAACACTGATGATTCAATGAAAAACAACATATCATATTATGAATAAATTATTTCTGGTATATTATTTATATTAATCCTGTTAAATACAGTCACGATTCTCCGTCAACACATTCTGGTGAAATTAGAAATGGTGTGTGCTTCAGTTTAGATGTGGTTCTCACAAGTCAAATGCAGACTGCCTTAAGTATCAGAAAGATACCAAATAGAGACTTGCGTGATCATTTATTTTAATGATACTCCCACTGGTACCATCTAATTCACATGAAAAACGCCTCCTGGAATACACTGAACAAAAAATATGAGCGCAACATTTCTTTGTGAGAAATATGACCACATTCAGAAACTTACGGTACTTTCATTGAGTGTTGACAGATTGCATGACCATATTGCTAGACTTTTCAATCACCAATCTAAACAGCCAAAGAAAAAAAACTCATGGCCGCATAGATGATACACGGGATGGGGCCTATGGTCCTAATTTGTCAGCCGTTGGCCTGCTGCACTGTTAGACATCTTCACTGTATGTACCAAATAGTCAATGGTGACTAAGGCGACATGTTCCCACTCCTCTTCAAATGCTGCACGGACTTGGCAGATGTTGGCCGGAAGAGAGAAACGATGACAAATTCGATGGTTGGGACATCCCAAAGATGTTCAATGGTGGACAAATCCAGGGAATTAGCTGTCTATTCAAGCAAACAAATGTTTTCAGCCCTGAGGAACTTGGTACGAACACGAGCAATGTAGGGTTCTCATGCTGGAATATGGCTTTGTTTTGACGGAAAAATGGTAGGATGATAGGCCACAGTATCTCATTGCAATATCGCACTGCATTCAGGTACCGTTAATGAAATGCAGTTGGATACGATGTCCATGGGATAGTCCTGTCTAAACGGTATGCCACCCTGCGCACTATGCTGAAGTCAGCATACAGTACCCCTGTGCGGCACCAGACACGCTGCCATCCGTCTGCTCTGTGATGCTGGAAACCAGACAGTCAGTGAAAAGAACAGTCCTCCATTGTGCCATCGGAAACCATTTTTACCCAGTTAAGCTAATTTCTTCGTTGAGCAGGGGTGTAGTCTAATCCAAGGGGAAGACCAAGCACGCGGAGATGGACTTCCCAAAGACAATTTCTCAAGGTTTGGACAGAAATGCAGTGATTGTGGAGACCATTGGTCTCATCTGCAGTGGCAGTTGCTGGTCTCCGACAGTCACAGAGATGATGTTCAGAAATAGCAGTCTTGGTTGGGGGTCATCACACGTGGTTCTCGCACATGTGGGCGGGATTTCTGTTGCGCCTAATTCTTCAAACTGAGGTCTTCGGCAACTTATTGTTGAAACATGGACATTAAGAGCCCTTACAACAGTCCTGAGGGACATTCCTGCATTGAGCTTGCCAATGGCAAACTCCTTGAGGTTTCGAGTCATCTGCGGCATTTTGAAAAATGGCTGAACTTAGACTTTAGGGGTGGCCTTTTATTGACCAGAGGAGAGGGTGAGCCTGGGCGGGCCATACCTGATTTCAATAGCCCTAGATAAGGCCCCACCTGTCTGATGGGCTAATTTTGCCAAAGGCCTTGAAATTGACAATAGAGTCGTTTCCATAACCCTTAGAAATGCGCAAAATCTAAATTGCGAAATAAAAAACTGGTAACGGAAACACGTGAATTTCGAAAAACTTCTCAAATATCGCTGAAAAGTTTTTACGCTCTCATGAGGTGGCTTTTTTAGACATGTTGATACTGCAATATTTCTCAAAAGTTGAATGGAAACACTTTTTCCGCACTTATAGCCAAGTCACGCTCTCAACACCAGTAACGGTTCGTCGGCAGTAACAAAGGCCTTTGGAAGCCTCACCTTTCAATACTTTATAACCTAAACCACTCACAGTTTAATTTTCCCAATAAGTAACGCTTGCTCGGGCTAATTGCTGGAACGGCAGTCAAATTTATCTTCGATAGCATTGTTATACATTGCAGCACAAAATTATTAGGCATTTTCTTCTGCATATAAATGGCGACTTAAAATATCAATTTGTCTATAAAAATTCCACGCTCACGTAGCTCATGAAACGGCTCAGAAATGCGCAAATTAGTTTGCGAGGATCAATAAGCAATAAGCCACAAGAATCCATTCTATATTCTGAATGTAGTCACGGGTAAAGGGCGTTATAAGTCACAATGCACAGCTGAGTGACAATTGTGAGGATCACAGGATGGTGAAAATAAATGCTCCAAAGTCAGCAAAAGTTCTGGATTTTTTGCATTTATATTGCCATCCTTACGCCATGTCAATTACATACAATTAGGAAATAGGCATTCACTTTTTCATAATCATTTCTTATTATAGGTCATGTATTGGTCTTGGTTGTTCAGTCAATAAATTGTTTGATTGTTAATAAGGCGAACTTAAACGAGAACAGCTTAAGGGCTATTGAGCGGTAAGGTGAGGCCTTTTTCATATTTAGGTTCTCAAGATTTTTTATGGAAAATCCAAGTCAGAGGGGCGAATAAAAAAATGTTATTTTTTTCACTCATTCTGAACATTATCAAGAGTTCTGCTGCATTTCTATCACGTTGGAGGATCAAAAGAGAAAAAAAAACAAAACAAATCAGCTATCTTTTTTTGTGTTCTGAAATCACTAAATTTTGTCAAATTGGGCCTATAGGACATTGCAGCTACCATTGCTGCCACCAGTGCATGCAAACACTGTATGCTCTTGTATAGCTGTCCTTTCTTTAATCTCAAAATATAGGGCACTGGCGGCCCCAGAAGCTCCCGCCGTTAAGATAAACAAAATATTGAATTTTTTTGTTGATGGACGCATGCATTGACGGACGCACCCACGGATGGGGCCTGATACCATAGCTCCCGTGCCACTTGGGCGGCGGGAGCTAATTAGGAGCCTGTAACTGAAAATGTTGATAAGATAAAGCAAATTGTCGAAGTTTTTGGTGATATTTTTAGGCCACTGACCTTGAAAAAATAGGCCAAGGTCACCTTTAGGCATGTCATTTGTAAGACTTTATGAGATGCATGTCCAGTAAAAATTAGGAGCCTGTAAATGAAATAGTTGCTGAGATAAAGCAAAATGTCAAAGTTTTTGGTGATATTTTTTGGCCAGTGACCTTGAAAAATAGGCCAAGGTCACCTTTAGGCATATCATTTGCAGGCCTTTATGAGATGCATGTCCAGTAAAAATTAGGAGCCTGCAACTGAAATAGTTAATGAGATGCAGCAAAATGTCGAAGTTTTTGGTGATATTTTTAGGCCAGTGACCTTGAAAAATAGGCCAAGGACACCTTTAGGCATTTCATTTGTAGGCCTTTATGAGATGCATGTCCAGTTAAAATTAGGAGCCTGTAACTGAAATTGTTGATGAGATAAAGCAAAATGTCAAAGTTTTTGGTGATATTTTTAGGCCAGTGACCTTGAAAAAATAGGCTAAGGTCACCTTTAGGCATGTTATTTGTAGGCCTTAATGAGATGCATGTCCAGTAAATATTAAGAGCCTGTAACTGAAATAGTTGATGAGATAAAGGAAAATGTCAAAGTTTTTGGTGATATTTCTAGGCCAGTGACCTTGAAAAAATAGGCAAAGGTCACCTTTATGCATGTCATTTGTAGGCCTTAACGAGATGCATGTCCAGTGAAAATAAGGAGCCTGTAACTGAAACAGTTAATGAGATAAATGTGTTATGTGTTGACGGACACACGTACGCACGGACGGAGCCCGATACCATAGCTCCCGCGCCTGCTTGGCGGCGGGAGCTAATAAGGTGAAACTAAAGAAACCAAGTGCTTTCCTATGTATATTTTCTAAAAATCTGATCCTCCTATCCTGCTTGTATATGCTCATGAGAACTGATCTCTGTACATTCAGAGGTAAATGTTCGCATGTTTTCAGTGAAATGCTCTCAGGCAATCTTGTTCCCAGAGGTGTCTTCACATCACAACTACTCCGTTCTCGTAGCATGCGAAGATTCCTCTGGACACGAGAATGGTCCGAGGAAATGGAAATTCTGGGTCGAAACAAATCGACCACAATCAGTGAACGCAGACCTTAGTTTTTGAAAAAAAGTAGGCGAATGTTTCACAGCTCCCAGTTCAAGCACAAGGCGAGTGACTTTACAGCTCTCTGATGGGGTGGCTTGGTGAGCACATTGGATGACAAGGCAAGCAGATTCATTTTACATACTTTTTGTCTTCTTTAGAGGAGGAGGTTAAACAGGTTCCTTTAACTCTACTCTTTGCCCTCTCCTGCGCGTCGGGCATTATTTATAAAAGTTTGCATGGATTTCATACCTAAATAATGTGTACGTGCAAAAAAATGGAATATAGTATAAAATAACCTAATTTATGAACCTATGGGTAGGATAAACTGCACGCAATTTTTATTTATTTAATCAAGATGAACTTGGAATTAATTGACGTGCATAATCTAAATAATTTCCCTTTTTTAAAAGTCCAGCTTTTTTTTAATAAATCACATATCCGCAAAGAAAGTGATGTATGCATTGTTTTTGTGCCAACGCACCGTTTATAAATGAGGCCCCTGATCACTGAGTGGCTTTTAACTGACCACCAGCATGACCAAAACTGTTTTTCACTGGTGTAACCATTCACCCTCTCATTCTGCATCCTGTCCTTGCCACTTGGTCATCAGACCTCATTGGCTCTCCTGCAATCAAACCGTGGATTCGCTTATTTACTTTGTTGAATGAGTAGATAGTCCCATTTATTAAGCTAGCATGTTTGATTGTCGCATTTTTAAACTTACATGGCCATTGAACAGCACAGATTTGCATGAACACAATTGCACGATTTTTGTGGGCTTAATACATTAGGCCACTTCATGCGGTTGCGATAATTTGTGTAGCATTTTTTTAGGAGATAAAAAATAGATTTGTTTTAAAATCGCCCTGGATTTTGAGCGTCTAAAAAATACACAAGGTGGAAAACATTCTGTAAAGCGGATGAAACGTGAATGAGATATAAATTATCGCAATCGCACGAAATGACCTAATGTCAGCCGGCAAAAAATCGTGCAATCACATTCATGCAAATCTGTGCTGTTCAATGGCCATTAAATTTCAGAATGCGACAATCAAACATACTCCGTTAATAAAGTGGATTATCTACTCATTCACTTAGTAAATGAGCGAATCCACTGTTTGATTGCAAATCAAGCACTGTAAACAAGGACAGGATTATAGAAGCCTAACTGGTTAAAAGTAGACGATTTCTGTGGTCCTTTACTTTGCTCCGTTCAGCAAAACACCTAAAAACACTGATGTCATCGGGTTGATTAAAGGAAAAGGGCAAGCTCGTATGTTTGCCCCATGGCAGCTGACAATGCCCTAAAAAAATTGCGGTTGAAGACCGCCCCATCCCTAGTCGGGACTTGTATTTGTGTTCATATCACAAAGAATGGTTGTAGGGAAATAATCAAAAACTTTCACAGAGTTGTGAACCCTCGGCTCCTACACTCCTTTGTCGGGCTCATTTGACGTTCGCCTTCCGATGACAACGCAAGTGAATGATTTCGATTCGTCATCATCATCAACACCAACACAACGAAACAAATAGCTATTTAGTCAATATCCTACCTCTGTGACGTATTGCCGTTCGTTTGTAGTTGTAATTGATGCTTTTATGCACGTAGGAAGATGCCTTCGGCGAAAAGTGCTGAGCAGAATCCAGTTTCCCTTGATTTCTGCTTGCGATGCCATCGTTTACCCCATGCTCTACATCAATGAGAGCTGATACAGGACAGGCTGATATCTGAGAGAGGCAGACTCTTCAGCCAATCAATACCGGGTATCATGTGAAAATGGGAAAGCTACAAAATCTCTATATCCAGCTTTCTTATACACATGGGCTGCGTCCGAATAGTCTTTTTTGCCTAGGAAAGTCCCTAACTCCCAAAAAATTATCTGGAAATAATTACGTGGCAGCCATGACAAGGGGATTTGAATTCTTTAAATATTAAGGAAAGGCACCTCAGTGCTTCCTAATTTACCTCCTTTAGCATAGGGTACAAAGAACCACCCTTTTCGAAAAGAAAGGAGATAATGCTATCCCACAATTCTGCGCAGCAACAATTTTTAAACTGGCGACCATTCATCTGGCCAATTGCGTAAAGAAACGTATATGACGGGCAGGGGACTGATGATTACGTTGCCTAGTGTAAGTGCATTCGGATTCTCTTATTAGCGCGGTTGTCCTCCTAAGTCGTTAGGAATTCCCCTTTACACCTTTCCTTTATCTTATGATGTTCTCCACAAAGGTTAAAGAGAAGTGGTTAGGTTTTAGTGGATAGGACGTAATTTTTTGACTATTCGGACGCAGCCCTGGTTTTGTTTAGCAGGCAGGCTACTCATCAAATGCGAAGCGCGTGGGTTACAGCTCCCAGTCAGAAGACTTTAGGCGGGTGATGGCGCACATGAGCGATCGAGTGCCTGAAAACTAAGGTCTGGAACGCATTGAGCCTCAAGAAAAAAATCAATTGGTTGCAAGCAGACAATCATTTCAGGTTTCGGATGAAACATAAAATACATTTTTTACATAAAAATAAATTTTTTAAGTAAAATATTTTAATATTTTTGTCATTTCACTCACAAATATAGCATACTTTTTTTTTTTTTTTTTTTTTTGGAGTTGGGCCGTTTGCTCTGTTGGGGTATTTGCCAACCGAATGATCAAAAATGCCTCACCTGAAAGGTAAAATTACTGAAGGTCCTCTGAACATCTGACAGCACGCCGCTGCCCAACACGCATCAGGTTCTCACCCAGTCCAAGAACATCCACCTTCAGTCGAAAAGAGTCTCACGATACGAGAGTTTACGAGAATTATGAGGTTTATTCGCAAAACATCCTCTAATTGAAACACTAGCAACTCGCAATTGTGCTTTGTCGAAGTTTTAGAAATATCGCTTTAATTTTGCGCAAAACTGTAATGGAAACACAGCTAATGAGATGGTGAAGATGACTGAAATGGACACAGATCAGTACCGCACAAACTTGCTCACATAATTAAACCCTCAGTCAACCACAGATATAATTTTGCGGAATATTGATATGATTAAACTGTCGCATTTATATTTTTCTTCAATATATAAATATGCCCACTTTATTCTCTCCACCCAGTTGCTGGCAGAAAATTACATTACCACAAATCTACACCAAGTGCGTCACACAAGCAAGACGCAAGGCCTAGTCGAAGGTTTTAATCTGTGCTGGTGGCACATTCAGTCACATCCTAGTCGCGTTTCAGCCACACTCTGACACCTCACCTGAACAAATGTCAACTAAATTCACATTCAGAAATAGTAATTCTATGCCCAATATTGACTGATATTAATTGTTGACTGCTCACTTAAAATGCAGTAAGAAATACAAGGAAACTGATTTTTCAGACCATGTAGCCTACATCATTCGCTAATCGAAAACAAATTTTGCATTAAGCAAGCCATGAATAAGTGGCTCTTCATTAACCCTCACATGCATGAATTATGATAAACTCAATCAGGATTTTTTTACTAATATGCAGCAGTGCCCAAAGTTGCAGGCATATATAGAGAAAAAACACTTTTAAACAGCTGTACACTGTAGTGACCTCTATGCATGAAAGGGTTAAATATATGGTGTTGGATAAATAACAATGAAGGAATTAGAGACATTTCTGGCTGCCATGGGGTTTTGTTTCTGAGATGGCCACAGTACTAATGCTAAATAGGATTTTATATTAATGAGACAAAACCACAAACGCAGATTCAAGGCATTGTGCAAATAGTAATCAAACTGATCACAAAACTAAAACTAATGCGGTAGGACTGCAGAACATAAGGGGACCAGGAATAATTAAAAACAAGAGGCCCATAAGGCCTGTGTTTCTCACCTGGTTTGCCAATCATTCAATGCAATTGTATGAATAAAAATAAAAGGAAAACATGACTGTCATCCAACGCGCTTATATTCCACCAAGAAAGTTTTATTTTTTCGATGAAGTGTTTCCAGAGGACTACAGAAAACAGAAAAATACAAAATTTCTCCAAGGGCAGATTTCTTCAGCAGCAGTAGCTCCTCCTCCACACTGTCCTTTGCATCTGTAATACTGACTTCCTTTCCCAGCCTGCTGCCTTCCCAGCTCCTCATACAGTTCTGCAGAATATCTGCCTTTTCACATTAGTGGTCCATTCCCTGAGTTTGAGAGGATCACCGTGAGCGCAGGAGGATGGGCAGCACCCACAACTGTCTGTGGTGAAGCCATCGGCAGCACAAAGGGAACGTGCGTTTAATCATACAGCCCGGGCGTAAGCAGCCTGGAGCGCTGCACACAGGAGGGGCAGCTGGGGGAGACCCACAGCAGGCCACCTGCACAGCAGAAAAAACATGCACAGCAAAATAAAAATGTCTTGACAACGTACTCACAAACGCGCACTGCTAAATCAGCCTTTCACGTCAACAAATGAGCACTGTAAAATCTTACCATTGCAATTGCCGACTCACAGCGTAATCCTGCACTAAACAGTATCGGTGTCATGACGGCAAACTCAGATGAGCACTGCAAATTCACAGTGCAGCAACGGAAAGCTCACAGATCAGGGGCTTCATTTATAAATATTTACGCCGCATTAGTATAAAAAGGGAATAAAAGCATGAAAAGCAGAAAATCGCATATGTCTAACAAATATGAAATTTAAAATTCAGGGAACATTTGCGCCATATACCTGGGGATGCAATGACACCAGGAAGCACTGTGGGAAGAAGAGAAGCTGGTGAAGAGACTGTGATGCTCTGGGAAATGTTCTCTTCATCTGTGAGTGATCATAATGCTTTGGCTCTCCGAATTAACTGAGTATACTGTTTATTCTTAAGTTAAACAATGCAATGTAACATAGATTAAAGAAGAATGGCAACTCTGAGCCATTCAAAAGGCGAAAGTACAGCTGAAGGAGAGAGCAGAGTTCACCTGGCCCCAGCAGCGTCGCCGGTGCGCCTCCTAACAGACTCAGATGGCTTCAATGTTACCGAGAGGGTTGGGGTAAGCATTGTCTTACAGTACATACTGTATGTTGCAGTCAGATTGTAAAACCAGTCATTTTGCGAAATGACTAAAACTTTTTTGTCATTTCGTGAAATGATTGAAGTTTAGCACAAGCCATTTAATGAAACGACTGAAATTTTTTGTCATTTCATGAAATGACCGGTTTCACAATCTGACTGCAACATATCTTTCATAAGCACCCAAATTGAGGGGTTTATTGCTGTGCTTTTGTTTATCGTCTGGCTCAGTATTTTTACTCAGTATTTACTTACTATTTACTTCATATTTGATGGGCAGTTATTTTAAACACATTGCCAAAATAAAAGCTTGTTAATATACGTCATCTCAGCATCCACAAAAGCTTAACCAATCAAATCAAAATACGTTTTTTTTTAAATACAAAGTAAGCAAAGCTTGTGCGAGTCTACCAAAAAATAATAGTATAGATACTTAATTGTTGAGGCGCAAAAGCACAAGTAACTGAGCACTCCACATTACATTTTTTTAAATGTCAAACTTTAAAAAAACAAAAGGCTTGAATTAAGTTATAACTCAGGCCGCAGATGATATTGAATGATTGAAGCAGCATCCCAAAATTTAGATAATGAGACATCTCCTTTTGTTTACTCAGGATGAATGCTAAATCAAAACAAAAGATGTGGGCTTATTTATCAATACAAACTGTCAAAAAAAAAGAGAAAGAAACATTGAACTGCGGCAAATAAGAGCGAAGTAGGCTCCTGTTCACTTGAAATAATACGGGTAGCTGAGTTATTAATACAATTTTATAGACAATATGGCGAAGAGGATCATTTTATTCCTTTCCAAAGGCAGATTGAGAGCTGCCCCATAGAATTTGCTGGTGGACTGCGCACACAGGAACTCTTCTTGTATTCAGAACAATTTGGATCCACTCTGTGCCACAGACTGTACATCCAGCCCCACTCGCTTAGCGGCATAATCCTGTATTAGCCCAAAAGAGATGTCTTGATGTGTAACCCATCCTATTAATTGCTCTGTATGCTGTATATAGGTGTGCGAAAACGTAAGTAATTTAATTTCTATCGGTATTAAATTACCAATTTGCAATTAAATTAGACCGAGATTTTTCTAGCCGATCACTGAAGGGGGTTAAGAAGGGGAAGTTCTTTTTGATGGACAGTTAGGGCCTGATCACATTATTTCATTCATTAATCAGCTGCATAATTGACTGGCCCACAGTTAGAAATGACTGGCCTACGCATCTTTTAAGATATTCCTTAAAGCCTTATACTTACCTCATTATCATAAGGCTCAGCCAAATTGATAATAACCTACGAGCTTGATGACATATTAGACTATGAACTGAAGACCTTGAAGGCGGTTATTTAGGTTGTTTGGTTGCATTTCCCAACTTCAACAAGGGTGTAATTAATTCCCGTTTCCTCCAAAATGTCCTGTGTGCATGAGTCAGAATTGCAGTGGATATATACTAAGTTTTCTGACAAGTCTTATTGTAACCAGCCACTACAACATGGGCTGATATTGTTTTTACCTTGTGAGACTGCATGTGTTTGTGTGTGTGGGTGCGCGCATGTTCTTGTGCGTTTGCGCGTTCTTCTTCTTGCTACTCACAGAGGACCAAAACGTGTTTAACCAAGAGAGCGGGAACATTTTTCATTTCTGGGATGTGAGCACTCCTCTCAAATTTGAAGTCAAATTGTGACTTATTGGTTAAGGTTTGGGTTAAGGTTAGAATTATGAATAGGTTAAGGTTAAGGTAAGGGTTTTAGTACTGCATGTGCTAGTTATGGTTAAGATTATGGCAAGGCTATTGAGACATACAGAGAATGAATGGAAGTCATTGAAATGTCCTCACAAGGATAGAAGTAATAGGATGTGTGTTTGTGCATATGCTTACGTGTGCGTGTGTGTATGTGTGTGTGATGGTAGAAAATCTCCTCAAGGAGATACCTATTTGAGTGAGAACAATAATTCCAAATCATAAAACGTCATTGTTAAATGGTAGGCTATGTTAAATCAATGTTAATATGAAAATTGAAAGCAGTGATTTGAAAATCATCTTTGACCTGAATTATGTTGAAAACTATACAACAGCACATTATTTGATGTTTTACCGCATTTTTCATTGCTGCAACATTGCACCGCAAAAGTTGGGACAGTAAAGTATTTACCACTTTGTAATGTTGTCATTTCTTTTCAATAAAGTTAATAAACATTTAAAGACTGAAGATACAAAGTGGTCAATTGTTTCAGGAATAATTTTGTCCCATTCTTCCTGCAAACAAGTCTTAAGGAGTGCAGCAGTACAGGATTTATATTGTCGCATTTTGCTTTTGGGCCAGGTTAACATCAACCTGGCCCAAAATTAACATCAGCGAGAAAAATTCAAACGTGCAATCAGATTCTGTTCTTGATGTAATTTGATAGAATTTGCCTTCTTGTTTCCAGAACACTTTTCACTTTTATTATTAGTTTATTTTTTGAAAAGTAACAACAGTTTGGAGATAGAGGCCTTTTGAAATCTGCAATTGCGCTGAAATCTGCATTTTTGAATCACTTTTAATGATGTAATTATAATATTCACAAAGACAATCATTGCACTGCATTTTAACAGCATTTATAAATTGCTTAAACTACGTATCACACAAAAATGCAAACTTTAGTGATTTTGGTGGAAAAACATGCTTATTAAAATTCAACGGTTTGTGAGTTGGTTACATGTGAGTCAGTTACCAAAAACAGCCAAAAGTTTTTCTCATAAAAAATTACAATTGATATTGTCTGAAGGAAAGATTTTTTCATGCAGATAAGCAGATTGTTTAGCACCGGATGGTTTTTGCAAAAATGTAAAAAATAAATAAATACAAAAATAAAATTACAGGCTATTGTTTTGGTGTGAGTCAGTTACTGATCATGGTAACCGACTCACATTAACACTCATAATCTTTATTTCTCATGGATTTTTAATTTATCTATTTATTTTATCTTAAATTCTTTTCTCTGATGTTTATTTCCATAATATTTTTTATATTTGTAAAATTCGTAAAATAATTTTAACATGCCAAACAGCATGCATGTCGCTACATGGTTAAGGCACTAAGTACACATTTGAGATCATCCTGTCATTTGCCACATATGTTGTGGCACTGTTGGTACTGACCTTGGTACCAGCCAGTGAAGCCACCCTTCATGTTCACTGAGACAACATAGAGTAATCACATATGCCATATGCATGGGGTAAAGTTAACATATCAATTTTTTCTGACACCTCCAGTGTGTCCACATCCTATTTGATAATTGTAAATCTAAAATGTCATTTTTTGGACATTTTTATTGAGCCATATGCTAAGGGAATTGAGTAAATACATTTTATCACACAGTATCATGCATATTGACCAAACAGGATATGTTGATGATTCTTTAAATAAAGCTATATTATCATGATTATCTTTTCATTTATGTTCCAACATGAAATTAATGACCTAAACAGTGTACCACAGTCATACATAATTGTTTGTAATCCAGCAAATATGTAGTTATAAATTTAAGAATATTAACAAACATTTCTGAGTCTGTCACCATGTGAGTCGGTAACTACTCCCACGGTCAGTATCACACGTATTCTGGTATGATATTAAGGTTCAAATCTCCCCATATTTGGTCATGTGTTACCTAAATATTTGTGTAATGATGGTTTATATTTTTTTGAATAAAATTCATTAAAGAACAGTATGTTATGATACTATACCTCCTCAGATTAGGTATTAACTTTCAGAGAGTCGCAAACCATATTTGCAATTTTTCAAAAAACTTTTTTTCAAAACCTTTTATGGACCACATACAAGTACTCATCCAAACCTACATGAAGACATTTTATAATAGGGAATAAACATAGGGGTTGAAAAATTATACTTCGCACTATTAAAAACGCACCGGTGAGGTATGTACTGTCTTTGCAGCACATTTAAGAATCAATTGATTTTTATTGCTTTTCTAGGGAGATACAAAGAAAATAAATAAAAGCGCATGGTCATGTAGTCCTGAAGTGCGCCACGTGAACGTGCCAAGCACTTGAGTAATAACCAACATCGATCTGTTTGCAGAGGTGGACATTCCAGGGGTCAGAAAGTAAAAGTCCCACCATGTTTTACTTCCACCCATCAACTCAACCAGTTGATTTTCTCAACTAGTCCAACCTCTGGTCTGACGGGCTGTTTTATTCACCAAATCCAGGAGGTTGGAACTAAATACTGGGGAGGACTTTTACTTTCTGAATCTGGATTGTCCACCTCTGTCTGTTAGTGATGTGTACAGTGACACTTGACTTGTTCTTTTGGGTGTGGTCAATAGCCTACATAAAGCCAACAAAAAAAATGCTGCAACAAGACGATGGAACGGCTAATGACACAGGAGAGAGAAAAAGAGCCATTGGCATGTTACTGGCAGGTCTCTACAAGACGCTGATTTTCCTGTTATATTGGAGTGAGGGCTGATAGGCTAAAACACTTACTGTTCTGTTAGATCAGCACATAATAGCCAGCGCTATTTTGTTTCTGAAAGGCTAGGATGCTTGTCCAAGCTTGCTTGTTTTATGGATTAAAAATTACTACTAGTTTTGATTGCTGGACCGCTACCAGGGTAAGATCATCAATATGTACTGATTTTGACAGATCTGAACAATTCAATACAATCAAAACTATGGGACAGCATACTCAAGCTGAGGGTCATTAGGACACTATTTGAAATGTGCATGTTCGCTGTAGGATTTGCATCATAAAATGGCTTATACAGTTAGAATGCCAAGTCCTCACATAATATATATCACTCTCAAACATAGCACAATATTTGACGGTATAAAAAATGTAATTATGCCTGTCCTTGGGCCACAGTTTGTGGAAGGGATTAATTATTTTATGCACTGTAGAGGGTGAAATATTCAAATCCCTTCCCATCTTTCGTTGAGGAACACTGCTTTTAAACCTTTCACTGATTTTCTCATGCTTTTGTGGAAAATTGGTGATCCTTGTCCCACATTTGCTCCTGAAAAACTAGGCCTTTCCTAGATGATCTTTTGTACCAAACATGTTTACAATCACCTGCTGACATCAGCTGTTTCAAATTGCATCATTATTTAAAATTTTATCTCATTACTTGTCCAAAACTGCCTAATCCCATCTTTTTTTGGAATGTGCTCCAGGTCTGAATGGAAAGTTAACCAGAAAAAGAAACATTCAATATCTTGTCTTTGTACTATCTGCGATGAAATCCAAGCTAAATAAAATTTATAAATCTGTTACGAACTGGGCAGTGGGGGAGTCAACTGAAGGATTTACAATGAGCCACTAGGGCACGGTTAGAGGAGGGTGAGGAGAAATTAAAGAAAATTTGGAGTAACTGCCACAGCTAATAAATGCTCGCTAATACTTTACGCACTAATAATTTAGCTCACTGGAGGAGACAACAGGGAGGAAAACTAAAATTTAGAGTAAGAGGTTAGTCACCCCTACAAATAAGATGATCCAGCCCCAACTGGGACAAAACCCACGATCAATATACACAGGTAATTCAGTGGCCATAGCTGATCGCCTAAAGGGAATAACAAGCCAATCAATTAATTACCAGGAACAACCCACAAGACTGCTGGAACGGGTAGAACCAATTATACAGAGACTTTTTTTTAGAGTCGGGGTTGTATCACAGAATTGGTTTTAAGTAATTTGCTTGATGCTGTTATGTCTGTCACATACCTGCCAACTCTCCCGGATTCTGCGGGAGACTCCCGGAAAATGCTACTGCTGCTTTCTCCCGACATCCCGACTAGTGCCAAATATCTCCCGGATTTCGAAGTTATCAATAAGTATTGTCCAAATTGCGTATTTTCCGTATCGGTATAACCAAAATGAATCAATTTCTGTTCACTGAATTTCAAAAAGAAAAACTACGTCCCAGATACTGAATTTCAAAAAGAAAAACTACGTCCCAGATAAGCAGGTGTACTCGTAGACATACCAGCCAATCAGCTTCTAGGGAGGGCATGCACGCTGTAGGGAGGCACTAGTCCTTTTATGATTCGTCACTTTCAACGTGATCACTCCCACGAGACCTTCTTCAACTGGGATTAGCAGATTCTGTTCTCCAAACGCTGCAAGTTTTGGCATGGGACGTGTCATTTCACCGGTAGTTATAGCCGCATCATACTGTTATGCATGCGACTGCATATTGCGTGACTCTTTAGAATATATAGCCAGCTGGCTAATATTAGTTCTGAAAAATCATTGAAAATAATTGTCATATTTAAGCGATGTTATTTGGTTGTTGCCCCAATTTCACTAGCTATGTAACAGCGATTGCCCATGAACTAGCAAACAAGCTTACGCACGTCCCACAAATCTAAAAGAATAGTTGGGATGCACGAAGGTGCCACAAAACATATCAGATAAGTTCATACTAATAGGGTATATGCCAGACGCATTGATGACGTAGTTCCGCCAGAATCTCAGCCAGACCAGCCACTTCTGGCAACAACGCAGAGTAAACAAATTTACAGTGTATATGAGACGAACAAAGCTTGCAAATGGCTCAGCCGAAGAAATTCAAACTGCAGTGAGTGATCAGTGATACTACAGCAGAGCATTGTTGTGTTGGAAGCAATGCGCGTCTTTCATTATCGTTTAAACTGTTAAATGAAATAAGATCATTGGAAGCAATGGAATTGCATAAAGATGTTCCAAATGATCTTATTTCATTTAAACTATTTAAATGATAATGAAACACATGCATTGCTTCCAACCCCTGAGTAAAGAAAAGCATGAGAAGTCTGGAGTCATAATGCAGATGTAACTGATAAACCTCCATGGACAAGGACTTCAATTCCGCGCGAGAATCTCTCACACATGCGTTGATTGAATAATTGCTGACTACAGCAGGGGAACGTAAATATGCCACTAAAACTCATGCAGAATGCGTGAGAGTTGACAGGTATGCGTCATTGATGAAAACTGACCACACCTGATAATGTTGAGAGTTTTCGGAGCTTTTGTAATGGTTTTTTAAATGAATGATTGAAAACAGGTCATGACCTATCATTATTTTCAAGGGATGGGTTTGAGCTTCCCCTGTCACCAGTTCACCAGCCGCCAATGCTTTGTATCTGCATCAAGTGTTGGACCCCACTCCTCATCAACCAGGGAATTTTAAATAGGCATCAAATGTATGGAACCAAGATTCTAATACTGTCTTTTAATAAAATGAATTACACAGTGACCAGTTAACTATAATACAACTCATGAAACAGAAAATCAATGAGTGCAAGCACTGTGCAGGTTTAATACGGTATCCAAAAGTTTTACTGTTAACTATCAATGGAAAGACTAGTTTTTGCAGATGGATGCCTTAAAACCCTGTTTAAGTAGTAAAAATTGTGTTGAAATTAGCAGAGGAAAATGGCCAAAACCCAGGCGCTACTGCGAGCACTGCCCCCTAGTCCTCTGGCAGCGTATTGCTGCTGGACTCCACGAGGGGCCCAAAGGTGGGCCCCTGGACCCCCTCCGATTTAGCTCGCTCGCTCGTAAGAATCTCCCTGATTTATGAAACCCAATGTTGGCAGCTCTGCTGTCAGTGGCCAGATGTTACCACTGTGATACAGTAACAACCATGCAAGATGCAGTCACAGAAACTTTACAGGTTTGTAGATCAGACAAAATTTGAGGTGGGTGTGGTCCCAGCATGTGCACTGGAAGTAGGGGGCAGGAAGTTTGGCTGTTGTGAGCCCATCACAAGTCTCAGATATCAACTGCAAGCAGTGTGCGGGAAGACACACATGCACATTTTGAAGCCCTTTCTGTGCGTACACAGCATTATTAAAGGGGCACTGTCACCAGTGAGCATCTGCAGTAAACTTGGGGGGAAAACAAAAGGCCAATTTTTTCAAGTGAGTCACTGGTGGACGTTGCTAATTTATACCATGATTTATCATAACTATCACTGCGTTGCTCTTTCCAAAAACAAATGATTGACTTAGGGCAGGACTAACATTCAGTGTGTTAACATGAGGTACAAGAAAATCGAATGATTGTATTCGTCCGACTATTACCGGACTTTTAAAATGTATGTAAACACGTTAGTCCGACTGGAATCGCGCTAGATCGAATTTCTCATAGTCCGACTAACACACCCAGATAATGCGGTTAATAGTCGCATTATGCCTGCATGTATACGCTTGAATCGAACCGAACTGGACTATGCGTTCTGAGCATGCTCCACATTCTTTGTGCAGGGTTTTGACCTGGGAGTCTTGTGGACATGTAAATACGAAACTGCTTAGTGACAACTCTGAGCTCTGACTAACTAGCAAGTTTGTATTGAACAGTAACAATCCTGGTCTGCAAGGGTATTGGTGCTTGAACAGTAATGCTGTGGGGTCTATTAACTTCTACCATTAATCCGCATGATTTATCGAATGACTTGCGCGTCACCCGAAAATTTTCCTTCTACTCGCCATCAGAAAAACAACACTCTCCCACCAGTCACTACTCCTGATCCGCATCCAACATGCACGGGAAGCTCAGGAATGCGTTTCCTGAAAGCACAGATGCTTACTCACATAGTTAGAACCACAGACTGTGAATGGACAAACTATGTTAGTTGCTAGCAACTATGCTTCTGGGAAACGCACTCCGGCGTAGTAGAAAGGGCACAAAGTAGAGCATAGCGGCGTTTCAGCCAAGCTTCGGCTAACGCCATAACTACCGGGGATAGCGTGCATCTCAATTGTAAGAAAATCATAGTGAACAGCCCATATTAAACGTAGAGAGCTGTAAAGTTATCCATGTATTCGCCACTCGATCTTATACAGCATTCGAGATGCTACTAGTTTGCCGCCAGCTAACTTGTTTGTCAAATGTTTGGTCAGTGACGTAATAGGTCAATCAGAAAAAGATGCAACACGAACAAGCTGAAAGGCATATCGCCACCTATCATAGCGGAGACGGACATGCTGCAGTCAAGAAATCGAACTTCGTCCTGTGCATGTATACTAGGACAAGGACAGTAGTCCGATTGCATGGCCTAATCGAGCTATTACCGTGGCTCGACTTAACTGTGCATGTAAACGTGCTGATTGGGTTTGCAGGAACTATGAGACAATTATTTGTGTGCTGCTATGGTGTTATCGCAACTCATAATACACCACCCAGCTAAAAAAAATCACATTCTCTAATATTTCTTGGGACCATCTTTAGCTTTGATTACAGTACGCATTCACAGTGGCATCATTTCAGAAAGCTAATGCAATGTTACGACATTTGTTTCTGGCCAGAATTGCATAAATTTTTCTCCAGGATCTTGTATTGATGATGGGAGAGTTGGACCACTACGTAAAGTCTTCTTCAGCACATTTCAAAGTTTCTTGGCCACTCCTGTGTGAAAATGATGTCTCACGCACCCAGAACCATTCTTTCACAATTTGAGCTTGATAATCCTGGAATTATTATCTTGGAATATGCTAGGGAAGAAAAAAATCCATTTATGAAAAAACCTGATCATTCAGTAGGCCTATATTCAGGTAGTCAGCAACCCCAGATCATACCACTGCCCCCACAGGCTTGTACAGTAGGCACAAGGCATTAAGGGTGCTTCTGTTCTTTCCCTTATACGCCCATCTCTCTGAAACAGGGTAAATCTGGACTCATCAGACAACACGACCTTTCTCCATTGCTCCAGAGTCCAATCTTTATGCTTTCTAGAAAATTGAAGCCTTTTTTCCAAATAGCCTCTCTGATGAGTGGTTTAGGCTGCACAGCTGTTTAGTCCCAATCCCTTAAGTTTTCTTTGCATTGTGCGTGTGGAAATGCTCTCACTTTCACAATTAAACACAGCCGTGAGTTCTAGTGCTGATTTTTTATGATTTGATTTCACCAAATGTTTAAAGTGCTTGCTCATCTATATTAAAATAGCTGAGTGGACTCTGTGTGCGTGCGTGCGTGTGTGTGTTTCCTGGCCAATCAGTGCTAGATTCCACCGGGCGCGTATCTGCAGCATAGCGTGAGCGACGCTATTTTGCTCTGTCTTGCAGGCGACTTCCACCGGGCGAGTATCTGCAGCATAGCGCGAGCAACGCTATTTTGTTCCGTCTTGCAGGCGACTTCATGCTCCACTGAGCGCGGAATGTCAGCGCAGCATAGTGTTTATGGAAACACCATAGCAACGTGATGACATCATAGAGGTGCATGTGATGACTTCATAATGGTGCATTGTTCACAATAATATAAAAGCGAAGTTACATAAAACAATAAAATTTAAACTTGGGCTGAAAATTGGGCCCCATGTGGGTTGAATCTAGAACCCGTGGATCCCCACGGGCTAAGTGCTCGTCCAAAAATAAGAGTTGGACCATGGAATCTTTCATTTAATACATAATTTGTGTACTACTCATTTCAAATTATAATCAGCCGTTACAAATTTATTCGCACTTTAATCAATGCAAATCGTGATCATCTCGCAAAGAATCTTCAGCCATCCTAGACGATGATGTCACGGAAGGTATCCAGCCAGCGACAGAGAACACATTGTCCGTGGCATTTGACTCAAAAATTTGTAACTGTGGATTATTCCCTTGGGAAAATGCCAAATATCTGCCTTGTTTGCGGCTGCAACGATAAAGCCCATGCAAGGAGAGGCATCATGGTCCATAAATTTCCAAAAACAAGACCCACAGTTTGAGAGGTATGGGTAGATTTTGCGCAGAGGAAACGAGCGGATTTCACGGAGCCTGGTGTTGTGTCCAATTCTGCTCCCTCGTCAAATAGAGTTCCAATTTCGAGAAAGTTTTGTGATGCTCTTTCTGATTTAAGGAAATTTAAGGAAAATTTAAGGAATGTCAGCGCAGCGTAGCGTTTATGGAAACACCATAGCAACGTGATGACATCATAGAGGTGCATGTGATGACTTCATAATGGTGCATTGTTCACAATAATATAAAAGCGAAGTTACATCAAACAATAAAATTTAAACTTGGGCTGAAAATTGGGCCCCATGTGGGTTGAATCTAGAACCCGTGGATCCCAGGGCTGCCAACTCTCACGCATTCGCCGTGAGTCTCACGCCTCTTAGAGGCATTCACGTTCCCATGCCGCAGTCAGCAATTATTCAATTGACGCGTAATTGAGTCCTTGAGCATGGAAGTTAACCAGTTTCACGTGCATTACGGTGGATTTCACCACTAATGACCGCGGAAATGATTATGACTCGGGAATTCTCGGGCTTGTCTTTACTGAGGGATTGAAAGCAATAGAATTGCATAAAAACGTTTCAAATGGTCTTATTTCATTAAAACAATTTAAACGATCATGAAATCCATGCATTGTTTCCAATCCCTGAGTAAAGAGAAGCACGGGAAGTCCGGAGTCATAATCTCTTTCCATGTTACTTGTGATGAGGTGCACCTTTACGCAAGTGAAACAGAAACTTCAATGCGCAAGGATTTTAATTCCGCGTGAGAATCTAATTAAGCATTCAATGAATAATTGCTGACTACGGTGAATACGCCTTCAGAATGCGTGAAACTTACACCGTATGCGTGAGATTGCGTAGAAAGTTGGCAGCCCTGGGATCCCCACGGGCTAAGTGCTAGTTGTTATTAAAATGAATTAAGAGGTATAAATTAATGATTTAAAAGGTTTTTTTTTTCATCAAAATTGGCAAAACTGCTGTTTTTTTTTTTTTTTGTCGGTAGCTGTGATGGCCAAGGCCATACAAAAAGAGCAGTACAAAGGGTAATACGGTACACACACTCACCTCACTTTTGTAAGGACACAGGTTAATTTAATTTGTAGTCAACCACACTACACAGGTTAATTTAATTTGCAGTCAACCACACCCCAAACAATTCATGTTCACAGTACACAGTTTATTTGATTTATAATTTCTTTATTTTCCTTTAGCTTTATATTGTTTAAATGGAGTGCACACATTTTCACACTGTAAGGTTAAAATGAGTATTTTTTTGCTGTTATATTAATTATCTTTTTTGTGTCTTTGAGTTACCATGTTGGTGGGAGGCGTCATTCTGGAGAGGCAAAAGCGTGGCAAAGGGGCAGAGCCTGCTAAATCTTGTGGCCAGCTCGTTGGGCTGTACCATCTCCAGCCATGTCAGAGGGGGATTTAGGTTTAGTTAGGTTTTCCTTTGTATTGGTTTTAGTTGATGTCCATTTTTTGTTTTCCCTTTTTGTGTTAATTGGTTTGGCCAAGCCAGTATATATGTTCCCTCATGGTTCATTTTATTAGGTGAGTTTGTTCTGTTAACACCCTTTTTGTTGCTGTTATTTAAGTAGAGTTATATTTTTTTTGACCTCTTTTATAGGCCTAGATATTGAGTTTTTGGTTTATGTTGTTTTTGCATTTTTGGGTAAATAAATAATCTTTAAATAAACAATCTTTTTTAACAATCTCCTGCTTTCCTCATTGCCTCACTGCTTAGTCCCTGACAGTAGCCCACCTGTGGACCACCCTCAAACTGATGAGCAAAACGCCAGCGAAACGCCAGCTTTACCTCCAGTGGTCCACTGGCCTCCTGCTATGTGGGGGGTCTAAACTTTTAGGGTTATAGAATTCTATTTTTACCATTTTGATTGAGTTATTCTACATTGTTTGGGGTAATGGTATAACTTTCTAAAAATAACTTGGGATGCTGACAGTTTGTGAAGCCATGGATGACCAAGAGTTAACACAAATCAACATTGACTACACATGTTCATATTGTAAGACGGGAAATCCAGCTGGGACGCGGCAAAGGGCTGACAAACTGGGGAAGCCCAGTAAGTGAGGCTCATCATCAACTTCAAAGGACTCATGTGGCCTGCAGTATGACAATAAGCTGTTTGGCCTTCATCAGGATGAGTGGACCGTTGACTCCCCAGGATGTTTGCTGAGTGGTGTCATTGGGAAATGGGGTGTTTATGGGTGTCTGTGGAAGACTGGGGGGGGGGTTTATGACAGCCCGGGACAATAAGCAGGACTCTGGCGAAGTGAGGGGGGTAACTATCACAGTTCTCCCCCGTGAACATCATCCCCGGCCCTGGTCATTCCTTTTATGAAACTGGACCTTAATTCATCTGTTTAAGTTTTCTGACACTAATGTCAAACCTTTCTCATATTCTATATATTACTACGCAATAACTTCTGTGCTCATTGGTTATACAATACTTCAGTTTAAGGGCTTTTCATGACAACTGCATCATATCAATACATATTCGTAGCATGTTTGGTATTGTTATTCTCAGGAAAATTCCAGTAGTTTAATGGAGTATGTTTCATCCTCATTGAAATTATGGTTCATTCCCTTTTAGAAACTCCCTAAATTTTGGTTAAAGTAGGATATCCTCTCGGATAACCATCTGGTCTTTTCCTCGCTCTGCTAAATTGTTTTATCACCTCCTGCAAATAGGCGGAAACCCAAAATGCAGATTCGATCTCCCCTTCCAGGTAATTTACGGCCATGCTGCCTGGATCAAAGACGTGATTTGGCTTAAAGCAAAGGGAGACGATCCATTCTGGGAGGATCGTATCCGATCTCTCCCGCGCACGTTAGTGCGTAGCCTCTTTACTTATGAAAGATCGCAGCCGACTTCCCACACGTGCATCTCTATGCAGTGTGTAGCCTCTTTACTTACGGAAGATCGTATCCGATCTCTCCCCGCGTACGTCATTGCGTGTGTAGCCTGTAGTATGGAAGATCGCAGACGACTTCCCACACGTGCATCTCTATGCCGTGTGTGGCCAAAACAGATTTGGTTAGAGGCTCTTATGCTCAATTATTCTTTAAAAATTCTAAATTATGTAACGGACTAATGGAATTTATTATGTTGACCTACCTACCTGTTAAATAAAATTTTCTTTCGTATTAAAAAATTGTCTTCTTGTAATTTGTGTGATTTTTATGATTTTAAATCCATCTTGGTTCCTTTAGCCAAAATTACAGTTAAATACTTAGGGGAGTTGGGAGTTGACAGGTATGCATTATTAATGAAAACTAGCCACACCTGATAATGTTGAGAGTTTTCAGAGTTTCTGCAATGGTAATTTAAATAAATGATTGAAAACAGGTCATGACCAATCATTATTTTTAAGGTACGGTTTGAGCTTTCCCTATCGCCAGATCACTAGCCGCCACTGGTGCATCACTACCCTGTAAGTATGTGTTGTGCATGCACGAGTGCTTCTGCATGTCAGTCTTTCTGTACAGGTGTGTACAAAGCACTGAATCTTTCCTCAGACAGAGTCAATTACCTCATGGCAAATACTACATTTGGACCTAATGTCTGGAAATTTTGTAATAAGATTTTCAAATGCCCAGGGCTGGGATAAGTAGTCGGCTTGAGAAAGTGGCCTCTCTCGCAGAATTTGGAAGAATCTTGCGTAAGCAGATATACCCCTGTGAGCTGATGTGTATATGTGTGTGTGTGGGGGGGTAGTCAAAACAAGGTCAAGGCCTCTCCACTGACTTTTATGATCCATGAACTCACATTTGCTACATTATTGGCTGAAAGCTGTCCTAAGCATGTCAAAACCATAAACCATGTGAGGAATGCGAGGATTAGACCTAGGGATATGTGTTCAAAAAGACAAAAGCCTGTCAGTGGAAATGGCACAGTCCAGATGAAGCGGTTTATATTCTAAGCATAGAGGTTTGCCAGGTAGAGGTATGGGTGCAAGTGAGTGTGTGCACTGTGCATGCATATATTTGTAAGTATGAGTGTTTATTTGTGCAGTATTACCTGATGTCATATGGGAGCATGAGTGTGTGTGTGTGTTTGTGAGTGTTTCTGTGCATGTGAGCATGTGTATTTTGTGAGATCTTGATGAAGCATGTGTGTAACTGAAAAAAACATAAAGATGGGTTTCAATTATTGTTAGTCTCATTAGCAAGGAAGAGCTGCAATTGTAGCTCTCGACTTCCTGGCTGGCAGCATCTGTCATTTTTTTTTTTCAGATAATGCATTACGGACTATTTCACGCACGGCAGGCTGCGAATAACATCCGCATTCCACTTTTCACAATTAAGTTCATTTATAAACTCAATTAAAATTGCCTGGGGCATTGTCTTTCATACACTCCAAATATTTTCACATCAAATGTGATCAGGCTATGAATAACATCCATGTTTTTCTCCTGAAAAGTACATGAATTTAAAAACAGAACCAAAATTGCCATTGGGGCATTGGGATCTGATTTTCTCTATTATATATGCAATACTCACAAGGACTATCACAACCTCTTTTGCAACCTGTCAATAAGAATGCTTTTTTTAACGTAAATATAAACACATGCAGTCATTATTAGATAGCCGCATACAGGAATAATGAACTTTTAATTTAAATGAGCTGTGTCAAAATTACTGTGCATGCTCACACATGCAGACATTATTAGATAGCCGCATGCAGGAATAATTAACTTTTAATTCAAATGAGCTGTGTCACAATTACTGTGCATGCTCAAAACTTACATCCCAAGAAAGTGAATCTGCTTGACTGCAAGTCATAATCTGAAGAGGTTGTTTCCAAAGCACAATATATCCATTTTACTCATTTTGAGTAAATCAGCTTTTTCCATGCTGGCTCCTATTGCATTTTATAGAAAAACACAAACTTTGACCCTGAAAAAATACACCTTATAGTATTAATTTCTAAAAATGAACTTTTGTGCCATGTGTAAGAATACAGGGCTATCGTTCTATTATACCATCTCAATTTTTTTAATTTTGGCACTTATTGTGTTTTGGAAACAAGCTCTTCATCTGACTCCATCCTTGCCAATCTGTCTTCGTATTTGTGTGTGTGTATATATATATATATATATATATATATATAATATTGTTTTTGTATTTATATATCTAACTTACTCCAGCATTATGCTTTTATGTCTGAGGAGCTTTCTATGGAAATTCAGGTATTCAAAGGGCTATTTTAAGCTTTAGCCGAGGGATACGAAGAATGCAAGCTGATAGGCGTCACCAGTATCATAGAAGAAGAAACATATCTTCTAGATTTTACTTGCAGTTGAACGGATTTACTTCACTCAAAGTTGTGAGCATGTGCAGTTATTGTGACACAGCTGAATATTTAGTTTTTTTTAAAGGTGGAGTCCCATTAAGGGCGTTTTCTGGCCCAAACCACCGATTTCAAAATAATTTTCAGCGTTGATAAACCACCCCATGGGGTTCATGAATCCACCAGAGAAACCTGCGATATCAATTTTCATTATGACAAAAAAAGATATTTTTAAATTTTTTTAGTTTTTGGGAGGGGCTACCCATTCTGGTGCCCCTCAAAGTGTCGCCAATGATTATAATCATGTGCTTATCAATGCACATTGTAGCTGATATATTTTCCTAATGAATGAAAAAGGAATTAGTTGAAATTGATGTCATACTGCCAAGATCCAAAGATATTTGTTCAAAAAAAATGTTCTGAAATGGAGATTTCCAATGGACACGTGTGTAAACGACAGTACATTGGACAAAGTTCCCGGCCATGAAACACTAAGGGAATTTGCTGAAATTTGCCCTAGGATATAGCCAATATTCAACGAAAAAACCAGGATGTGTCGACACTGGTAATATCTTCATTCGAACAATTGCATCAACCGACCGTTTTAAACCCTAAAATGGGGTGTGTTGATACGAAATGGATTGTGTGAGTATTGCTCTCACTTAATTTTTCTAGTTTAAGTTTCTTCAGTAATATAGTTATTAACTATGACCCTTATGATGTTTATGCTTAAAATTATCGCTGATTCTTAGACCTTCAAACTGAAGGAGCCTCAAGACCACGACGAGGTGACAGGTCCCCTTGAGGAATAAATACCATGCTATCATGCCTATTAAACATATGATATATTTGATACACATTTTACTAGATTTTGCACAAACCAAATTATCTATTTACAATTTATCACAGATTTGAATTTGGCTGTTTGTGGCTGCATCTTTGTTTGTGACTGTTGGTAGAGGTATCTAAGATAATACAGGATGCTGGCCACATGGGCACACATTCCGATAGTACGCTTACCTGTTGAGTAAACACAATGAAAATCCTTGAGTGGATCATCCTCATCTGTATTCAATCCAGACATTATATTTAGTATGAGACCAATGTCTGGAGTGAATCTGACCTCTGACAAGGTTTGGTGTATACTGGCACACCCACACCTCAAAGTCTTCATCAGGGGTGAGATGTTCTGAGACATAACCTGGTGCCTGCTTGAGCTGGTATACCCCACATGTGACGGTCTTCAGGTACTCTAACTGCAAGAGAGGAAACTGTATATCACTAGCATCCATTTTTTGCCAAACAACTTTCCCCTTTCGAGCCATGTCTGGGTCCGCTTTAACTCTATCTGCCAGGGAGTTTGGCCTGGTCAAGCGAGACTTCATCCTCAGTGCGATCGCAACATCTGCTGCTCTTCGCTCAGAATCAGGTTGGTAGATAGCTCCACGAGTAGCATTGAGATTAGCAGTTGCTCCTCGGACTAAGGTTCCAATGACTGGAATAAAATGATTTGAGGTTAACCGCTCTTTGAAAAATGTCCATTGCTTTAGCCGCCCATGGTAGCTCTCTACCTCCCATCTGGTTTTCGTGCAGAGGCGATCAGCATCGGCCTGTTCAGTGTCATGCTGTGAGTTGCCACTTAGCACAGATGGCATATGTGCATCATAACCATGGGACTCAAGAACAGACATGAAATCCCTGAAGCCTCTGTCGACAATCACATTGTCGTGCTCCTCCATCCAGGATTTCACATGGTCCAGTGTGCCAAAAGTGTGCTTTTGTATGCTGGCATCATTTTCACTTCCATAATATGGACCAACTGAATCCAAGACGGAGCCATCAGTGAGCACGACACTCATGAACTTCAAATAATTTAGTTTTTTGTGCCCGCAATAGGACTTTCTCTGAAGTTCATGGTCTTCACTCTTATTTATATACCAATACGTCCCATCCATAATGACAGTAACTACTTCAACGAAGAATGAGTTTGTGAAAGGTGTGTTGTGTGATATAGCATCATCTCTTGATATATGAGCAGGACTGAGATGATGAGGAATAATGGTCTTCTCCACTGCTGCAGTCACAGCATGGAATGACTTTGAGACCTGCATCTTATCCAGACTAGTCATAGCACTTATCTGATCCCAAGAAAGATATGTCTTTAACTTTTTTAGGTAGTTATTCCTCAAGGGGACCTGTCACCTCATTGTGGTCTTGAGGCTCCTTCAGTTGGAAGGTCTAAGAATCAGCAATAATTTTAAGCATGAACATCATAAGGGTCATATTTAATAACTATATTACTGAAAAAACTTAAATTAGAAGAATTAAAGCTGCAGTCGGTAAGATTGCTCGACCGAGAGGACTTGGTCAGATTTTTGAACAAGTACAACTTTCAAGCCCCTCCCCTATTTGCGCTGAGATCCAAACCAGTCCCTCCCTTGATTTTTCATGCACATCCGAAGGCGCGTGCTAATGATCTGATTGGTTAGTTGAGCCGGGAGCGGTAGAATTTCGCAGATCGCATTACAGGCTGTGGGTGGAGATCAAGTCGCGGATCTTTTTCTAAAATCACTAATTCATATTCGCATGTCTAAGCATAGTGACAGTTTCAGTAAATACGACCAATAAATCTTACGGGCTCAGCTTTAACTCACACCCCCTTCCCCCGCCCGGGCGCTGTCTCCACCACGTTGTTCAGACCCATATGAATTCAACAGTTACCAATCTTGTCCTCTTTTTCTCATACTTGTCCTTTGCTCTCGCACTGGCCGCTGCCTCAGCTTGCTCAGTCTGGGCCTTGCTGCTGGAAATCCAGGGCTGTGTCCGAAATTACTCACTCATTCACTATTCCCTACTCACAATAAAGGGACTCACTATGTGGGTGACTATATAGTGCGCTCATAGGCAGAGAGAAGAAACGCTTTCGGACACTACCAGCTCGTTTTGTCACAACTGTTAATAGCGTCATTGCTGTCGCAAATTTAAATCGTAACCATTTACAAATGATTATCATGACGTGACTTTACTTGGGGGGGCACAAATTAGGTACGTTATGTGTAAAGTAATGATTAAGTAATGATGAATACTTTTTGACAGCTGGTTGTCCAATTAATTGGGTATGCGTATGCCACATTTGTTCAGCTGAAATATGTCTGATTATTCTCTTATCAATTGGTTCCTGCCACATGGGTTTGGGTTTGGTGCATCTTTCTTGGCTGTGCTATACTCCACTGCTGTCAACAACAAAAATACAAAAAAAAAAATGCCAGAAATACCAATGGGTCTATAATAGAAATATTTACTAAAAATATAAATATTAAAAAAATATTGTCTTGAAATACATTTTCAAGTAAGAGGAATCTGGTTAATTTCGCTGCATATCTATGAATATATGAAGTAACTGAATGAACATTCTGGAACTCATATTTACTGTGAATTAATCACACTGAGTCAGTGACTCAGTCATTTGTTGATGAAAAGCAACAGGCAATCCTTTAAGTGAATATTAAGTAACCATTTACAAATGAGTATCATGATGTGACTTTACTTGGGGAGACACAAAAGGAGTAAGTAATGTGTGAAGTAATGATTATGTAATGCTGAAAACTTCATCTGTCATTTACACTGAAGTTTTCCGTAGACCCATGGCTCTCCTGCAGAGCTGAAACATTTCTAATCATTCTTCTGTACTTTCTAAATTGATACCTGCTAAATGGGTTTGGCTTCAGTGCATCTTGCACTACCGTGCCACACTCCATTGCATTTAACAACACAAATACAAATATGAATTAACTGTTTTGAAACCTTGAACAAATTCTTAACTGCACTCGAAATAAAGGCTGATACACTGTAAAACCAAATGTTTAAGTTCTAAACACTTTTTTTTGTAAAACTCTTTAAACATGTCACAGTGTTTAGATTCAGTTTTAAAGTGTATTCAACAAATCTGAAAAACCTCGATCGCAACATTCAATAAACATCAGTGTTTTGAATGAAAACAGCTACAAACAAAAATAATCACCAGGCATTTAGCTTTTACTCACTGGTGTTTAGATTATAAACATGTCACATGTTCCACAGTTTTACAGTGTTGACTGAGCTAATCAATAAACTTTAATGTAAGAGGAATCCAGCTAATTTGGTTGCAAAAGTAATTAATGTATGAAGTAACAGTGAATTAACGTTCCTTAACTGATGATCTATTAAGTGCAAACTTATTACAAAAAGGCATAGTGACTTCATCATTAGGTAATGATGAGCAACAGGAATTCATGATACATCCTGCATTCATTTATGCATTAAGCCATCATGAGTCATGCATTAGTTCAGCATTACTTAAGCATATTATTTGTACATTACTTGTAAAGTTTTTGCCAGGAATCCAGCTAATTGGGCTGCATGTTAATTAATATATGAAGTAATGATATATTAACATTCCTTACTTAATGATTTATCGAGTGTGAACTAAGTCATGGTGACTTCATGATTTGCTAAGGGTGAGCAACAGGAATTCATAATGCATCCTACATTAATTCATGCATTAAATCATCATGAGTTATGCATTAGTTCAGTATTACTTATGCATACATGATGTACCCTTATTGTAAAGCGTGACCTTAAATCCTTACAGACCTAAAAGACTGATGAGATCTTCCAAGCAAGCATTATTGGCTGTTCCAGAGTCCAATTAAAAACAAAGGGTGATCAAGCCTTTTCGGTTAAAGCTCCAAGACTCTGGAACAGCCTCCCAAACAATAGTAGAAATGCAGAATTTTTATTCTCTTTTAAATCTCTTTTAAAGACTCATTTTTTAGGCTTGCTTTTGCTGATTTTACGGTTTAAATTCTTTTATTGTATGGGTGTTTTCATGTAAGTCTCCTTTTATAATCTTAATTCTTCCTATTTTGATGTTTGATTCCCTACTTTCCCCATTTTGTTTTATTGCTTTTATGTACATGTATTTTACCTGCTTGTGAAGCACTTTATTCTGTATTGCTTGAAAGGTGCTATATAAATAAATTTATTATATCATTATTATAAAATTGTTCATGCCCTAGTGACATAAAATCACTTAACACAAAGGCATTGGGACTCAATTATAAAACATTGTGGTCAGTGATCAATCAGTCAAGACAGCTTTAAAATGTGGTCTGAGATCTGGAATTCACCCAAAACCTATTGGCTTCCTATATTTTATGCATTGAAGTCATTTCATGTGCAAAAAATAAGGAAAGAACAGTTGATGCGTGATTTTTTTTTTTTTTAAATCTGAGTGTGGCCCCAAACTTTTGGCCTGTAGTGTATATCCTTTCCCATCTTTAAAAAGTTTAAATACCTTGTTACGAAGGTCCCCAAGACAGTTCTTTTTTCAGCTCCCCATGGCTCAGCGTCTAGCCAGATCAGTGCATCCACTCAGGAGCTATCGAACTCAATGACTATACACAGACACTAGTCACAATTTAAAAAGCCACTGGTGTGGAGCCCTTAATAGCTATTTAAACCTGAGTGTGTCACCTTGTGTCTATATAACAAGGTCAAACATTCAAGGGTATTTAAACTTATGCTCAAGGCTGTTTGGGTGATTTCAGTTATCATTATGATTTAAAAAGGAGTCAAACACCTATGTAATGATAAATGACTTCACATGATCACTATCCTGAAATAAAAGTCAAGTTTTTTGCATGATGAGTCATATTTTCAAAATAAATGGCAATATTTCACAAATTCAGCTTGGGTATGCAGACTTTTGAGCAGAAATGTATTTGAAGTAAATTAATGCCATTACACTGAAATGTCAGTGCAGCACAAAATGCATATTAAACTGTCTAGCTCAAAAAAAATTTCATTCTGTCATTTATAGTAATTTTATTCAACGTCAAGGCAATATTGCTGCTATGCATATTAGGTTTCTTGAAATTCCTCTGGCGCGACAAAAAGGATGATAAGTCTTTGATTTCCCAACCCACCATCTTAAAGGTCAATCGTTTTTTTTAGCTATTACAAAATGAGCAGAATTTTAGTAACAAAAGCACTTTCTGCATTGAAAAAAGATATGTTTTGTATGACAACATTCCAAAAAATGTGCAATTAAGCAAATATGAGAGCGCTGAAGTTACGTTTCCGCAACCAATACCTTATGAAAATTTAAAGACGCGCCATATTATGCCCTATAATTACGAGTCCCCGCAAAGCTCAAGAAAATGCTGTAAAACAAAATAGATTGGGCAGTAGATGGGGTTATTGGCTCATTTGTAGAAAGCTAAACTTCCACTGAGGAGAGTGGGGAGAGGCATACTGCTTCCCGATGGGCAATACATGTAACACCGAATGTCCTTGGCTATTTTCAAGCTCAAGGGAGAAAAAAAAGATCATGAATTTCATTTTTTTTTTGTAGCTAGCTACAGGTTAATACCAGTACTTCCCCTAGTTTGTATACAATTGTGAATATATTGATGTTCATAAAGCGAGCCTGGTCCACAGGCTGAGAGATGCTCAAATGCTAGGCTAACGTTAGGCATGGACTGGTCAAATCATCCAGGCTCATTTAACTAGCACAAACTAGGCTAATGTTATTGTATCACCCAACTATCTGACTAGTTTAATTTTGGAATGTCACTAATAGGGATATACGGCATAACTGCTGAAGTGGCTCTAAATGATTACCATCTATAACAAATACCTGTTCTAGCTAGCTACCTCTCTATGACGCATTGCCCACCTCTCTTCTCATGTGAGCGACTACTTTTAGTCTAGTAGCAGATGGGGGTTTTGCACAACCCACTGATAAGAGAAGGTTTGACAGTGGGAAGATGTAGAACTGGACATCCTGAAGAACTCCTGGCAGTTAGTACAGTCAAATTGTGGTATAGGTTTTGAGATAAGGGGGTGTTTTTGTTGGAGCCAAAATTACACAGGGTACCCAATTCAAGTCTTTCAAAAATAATTTACAAACACCCGTTAAAATTACAAGAACTACACAAAACTTTGCATACTCACAGTGTTAATCATGTTATTTAGAGTGACAATCTATTTGAATTTGTTAAGCAACAAAAACAGCTTCTGTGCATGTCACAGACTGTGGCAGCACGTTACTTCAAAATTATGACGTCATCGGCTATCCAGTCATTCATATTCATAGGTGCCAACTACTTCTCGTTCAAAATGCCCGTGCCATATTTCTGTCTGAGTCCAGTTTTCTACCTTGATCATAATGATAGCAAAAACAGCACACTTATCTAAATGGGAAAGCCAGTGTTATTTAGAATAACATCCATTATTGGTTGCAATCCATATTTATTACAGCCTACTTTATTTTTTCCCTTAACATCTGAGAAACATCTGCCTAAACTTATTTTTCCTGAAATTTAAAACATTATCCATCTTGTACGTAATTCATCCCCGTACACCGGCGATAGCCTGAAGGCTTTCAAGAGTACAGATGCCTCATCAATTTGCAGTTGCAGGATTCGTGAGCAACACTCTGGCATCTGGGGACAAAAAATGTCTATGTGATCATAAAACATCTAAGTAGCTAATTCAACAATAATTATTAACCATGTTATCTTGCCTGTGGTTAAGTTTAGAACATTACTGTTAGCTTGTTTGTTTTGAAGTAGGCTTCAAGTACAACTTTTCATGTGGGATACATTGGTCAAATGCCTTTTCTAACCTTAAAAACAACAGATTACCACACGGTTTTCAAGCATATCATTATTTATTTGAACGATTTTGTTCAAAGTTGCAATTTTAGACAGTTTAAAGTGCTGCTATTATGGTTTTTCATTATTTTAATATTGTTGTATGGATCATATAGTTTTTATGTGCATTTAAAGGGACTGCATCAGAAAATAACTTGAAGTCACCTCCAGAAAAAACCCTCTCTGCCACACAAACACATTGCTTCAGAGTAGACTGAAATGCCCCGACAGCTTCTGGCCATTTTTTCTATCAATTAGTGATGTCACCGACTGAATTTTCGCGCCAAGCAGATAGTCTAGCACGCCCTTGAATCAAGCAGGTTACACTCACAAGGCTACACCGGTATTTGTTTCTAAAGCTCATTTACACTCTGGAGCAGAAATCCATTTATGGTATGTAACCCAGTTAAAAACATGTCATAAGTAAATAAATTATGATATGAATAGTATTGAAATCATTTAAATATGGTTTAGTTTAAAAAGATTTAAATGCATTTAAAAAGCATGTGATGTGTTTTTGTTTGCTTAAGAAGTACAGTGTTTAATTCATGGTACAGAATTAATAGTTCATTAAGAGTAGGAGTTTCATTTTCATTTGTTTGTGTACAAGCAATATGTGTCCGGAAACTACTGTCAAAACCAGCATTTATGGGGTTTAATTCTAACCTTCTGCAGATCAACGTAGCAGTGTGTTTCAGAACGGAGAATTGAGAGTGACGAACCGACCGAGAAAAACGAGTGAATACGAACGCGATTCAGAGATTATCGGTATTGTTTTATAAGTTTGCAGTGCACAAACCAGTGTGTAGAGTATATCCTATGATTGTTTGTACGACAGTCAGTGTCGGGAGTGAAAGCTGCGCATTGGGAAGAACGGCTGAATGTCTACACGGAGTTCAGAGACTGTTTGAATGTGTGCTAAATCAAACGCTAGCGCCAAAGCTAATGTAGCCTAGAGTCAGTGCATGAAAAGTGAACAGACGATTTTCTAGACTAAGTTTAACTTCACCAGTTGAACTGCGGAGGTGGAAGTCTGTTGTTTTCCACAAAGAAGACACAAGAGGACTACCACGTTTAAGCTTAGAGCAACCAGTTTCACTCTATCTATTTCGGCCACGGGGGAAGAGAAGACAGTGACTGTGCTGAGCGATACTGTTATGGATCACACCTGCACCCGTGAGTGACTGTTGCAGTAACCAGCGACACTAAGGTAACACCAGTTTTATTTTAGCTCACCAAGGAGTGAAGGGGCCATCGTAGTTTTGGGCCACAACGTACTCTAGCTACGAACCAGGCCTGCGACGTTTATTTAGTTCAAATAAATGAGTTTTGCCGGCTTTAGGGGACTGCTTTAAGTGAGTGCGTGTGTGTGGGCCCACCAATTACTGTTGAATCCTTAAGTGACCTGGGAGAATGAATATTTTTGTGTTTTGCCCAATTCTATTTTGGGAAAAGGCATTTTTTGGTATTTATGCAATAGAGGTATTGTGTACTTTTGCATTTTCCTGAAAAAAGAGGGAAATTTCATTTGAAGGTTTACAAAGGCATTTCTATGTTTTATTTGCATTGTCTCACGTTGCACTAATCATTTGCACTAATTCATTCACTAAATAATTGAGAATTATTTTTCTAAATCCTGGAGTTTGTGTGAATTCATTACTCTATTTTCCATTAGATAGAGGGTACCTTTGGATAAAATCTTTAAACAGTAATAAAGGTTTATTTCATAATACTTTGGGTTTACAAAACTGCTTACAAAGGTAAATTCATCATTTAGCGAGTTTAAAATACTGTTGTGTGTTTTCAGTTAGAAAGTGATCCAAGATAATATTAAAACTGAGTTAATCAGGGTTAAAATAAATCAGTTGTTGAAAGAACCCCAAAGCCCTCCCTCATTGATAAGATTACTGAGGGGAGCGCTACATAAAATGGAGGCACCGCTGGGATTGTCTTGGATTTCTCAGTAAAAAATAAGTTAAAAAAAAAAAAAAAAAGAGAAGTTTTAAAGTACATAGCTAATTTACAAGCAGTGTTAAAATGGGATGTGCTGAACTAGTGTCAGAGCTCAAAAGCTGGTGCCGTGGCGAGGGTTTGGAAGAGACTCATGCGCTAATGACCATCGTCTCAGAAGATGTGGGGATCACTAACGTTGAAGAAACCCTTCAAACTATCAAGTGTTTGGGTAAAGTGCGTGTCAGGGGAAGAAACTTCAGTGCACGACTAAACCGTAGGATGGTTTTGTGTGAAAGCAGAGAGGAAGTTAAGGATGACATTGTCCCTTCTGAAGTTTTGCCTATTGATGGTGGAGAGGGGTGGCCTATTATCATCATTGGAAGTACAGAAGCACAGGCAGCTGCCGAAGAGTTTAACTGTAAACTGAAGGGGTTGCTGCAGGCTGAAGGAAAGACAATGGAGGACCTTAAGTCATTATTCCCCAGTGCACACCCGCCCACTGGCTCCACTGAAGCCATTCTACGTGCCGTCGGTGATTTGTTGGACAAGACGACAAAACCATCTGATGGTGGGAGCTATTGTCGACTACGCATGTTCTCAGGAGCCCTACCGACCCCACCAGGTGAAGAACCTTTTGAACATTGGCTGGAGCAAGCATGGCTTATGGTGGAGGAGACTGATTGCTCTGCCAGGGAGAAAAGACGTCGACTCATGGCAAGTTTGAAAGGGCCCGCACTAGAAATTGTTAACGCAGTGCGGCATGCCAACCCTGACGCCAGCCCAAAAGACTGCTTGGAAGCCCTTGAAAGTGCTTTCGGAAGTGCTGAGTCTGGAGATGACCTCTACATTGCATTCCGATTGATGCAACAGCAAAAAGGTGAGAAGCTATCTGATTTCCTCAGGCGTCTAGAGAGGTCTCTAGCAAAGGTGATTCAGAGAGGTGGCCTCCCTGTTAGCTGCATGGATAAAGCCCGACTGGAGCAACTGCTGCGGGGTGCTACCGGCTCTGACTTGATGCTGATCCAGCTGCGCTTGCGAGAAAGGAAGGCAGCGCCCCCAACCTTTCTGCAGCTCCTGAGTGAGATTCAGACGGAGGAGGAGTACGAAGCTTCTAGGAAGAAGCTCAGTGCCTCAGTACACCAAGTACATGCCAATCCAGAAGTGGATGTGAAGCAAGCTGAGATCCAGAGCTTAAAAGCTGAACTAAAAGAGCTAAAGTCAATGGTGGCAGCAGTGGTGACAAAACAAGCTCATGTCCAGGAAGATTACATGGAGCCAACACCCAGGAATACACCGCCTGGCACAGAGAACCGCCAAGACGCTGAGCTGGCTGCTTTGAAGAAACAGCTAAAACGACTGAAACAGAAAGCTAACAACAAGATGACTGAGCCCGAGGCTGCAGCTGCAGTTTTGACAATGGAGGCATCTAAACAGAGCTCCAACTCCACCAAGAGAGCACCAAAAAGGCCAGAGGAGACTTTCTGCTATAGGTGTGGTGAAAACGGTCATTTTGCTGCAAAGTGCCACAGTCCTGAGAATCAAGCAAAGGTTATCAAGAAGCTAATACAGGCTTTGAAGGTGACAAAAGACAAACAGTGGTCTGGTGATGCCACAACCAGCGAAGTTAACTGTGATGTCAAGAAGGGTGCTGTCACCACACCAGAGCCTGCGGGCATTCCTGAAGGCTTGATTGGTCCACCCAGCATTGTACCACTGAAAGTGAATGGACACTCTTGTGACGCCTTGTTCGATAGTGGCTCTCAGGTAACTATTATCTTTGAGTCGTGGTATCAAACATACTTGTCAGATGTTCCAATTCGCTCAGTGTCTGGTCTAGCCCTATGGGGGCTAAGTGATTCTGACATCAGCTATCCTTACCGCGGTTATGTGGTGGTCGACCTTGAATATCCTGCGAAAGTTGCAGGGGCTGACAAGACTGTGACAGTCCTCGCTCTTATCTGCCCTAGCCCTAGAACAGCAGACCAGACTCCTGTCATTGTGGGGACTAATGCCAGTCATGTCCGACGTCTTGTGCAGCGATGTAAAGAGGAAGGCATTGACATCACCCAGACGCTGGGGATACAAGCATGCTACAGGGACACAGAGCTAGCCCCACATAGCACTGCAGCAGCCATTGGAGAGGAGGATGATATTGGCTGTGTGACATGGCAAGGCCCAGGCCCACTGACTCTACCTCCTGGCGGTGACTTTAGTGCAGTCTGCAAAGTTAAATTCAAGCAGCTAGTTGACAAAGAAATCCTGATGGTTGACTCCTCTCCTGTAGCTCAACTCCCAGCTGGTGTACTACTTCAGCCTATGGTGGTGCCCAGCGACGAAGTGAACATCAACCACTTCAGAATCTTGGTCCAGAATGAGTCCCTGACCGAAACCATCATACCCGAGGGAACCATTATTGGGCATGTGTATCTGACCGATGCAGTCACTTCCCTCACTCCTTCCAAGATAGCTGCAACAGAGTTCGATTCTAACCTGATCAACTTCGGAGACTCACCTGTCTCAGAGGAGTGGAAAGAAAGACTCCGTCAAAAGCTATCCACAAGGTCTCAGGTATTCTCCTTACATGAATGGGATGTTGGACTGGCTAAGGGCGTACAGCACACGATTCGGATGTCAGATCCAAGGCCATTCTGGGAGCGTTCTCGTCGTCTGGCTCCGGCAGATCTGGAAGACGTGAGAAAGCACCTTCAAGAATTGTTGCGTGCGGGGATCATCAAAGAGTCTCGGAGCCCTTACGCATCCCCAATCGTGATTGTTCGCAAGAAAAATGGAACCATAAGGATGTGTGTTGACTATCGACTGTTGAACAGCCGAACAATCCCTGATCAGTACACAACACCGTGCATCGATGATGTGCTGGACTCCATGACAGGGAGCAAATGGTTCTCCGTGCTCGACCTGCGGAGTGGCTATTACCAAATTGCCATGGACGAGGAAGACAAGGAGAAGACGGCATTCATCTGCCCACTGGGGTTTTTCCAGTTTGAAAGGATGCCACAGGGGATAACTGGTGCCCCAGCCACCTTCCAAAGATTAATGGAGAAGGCTGTGGGTGACATGAACCCACTCGAGGTTCTTGTATACCTCGACGATCTGATTGTGTTTGGCCGAACCTTGGAAGAACACGAAGAGAGACTTCTCAAAGTCCTTGATCGTCTTGCAGAGGTTGGTTTGAAGATCTCGTTCGACAAATGTCAATTCTGCCTGCCAAAGGTAAAATACCTTGGACATATTGTGTCAGCCGATGGAGTCTCACCCGACCCAGCCAAGATTGAGGCAGTTATAAACTGGCCACAGCCTACGCACCTGAAGCCTCTTCAATCCTTCCTGGGGTTTTGCGGCTACTACCGGCGTTTCATAGCCAACTACGCAGCCATCATCAAGCCGTTGTCAGAGCTGACGAAAGGCTACGCTCCAACCCAGAAGGGTAAGAAGCCAGACAAATACAGCTCAAAGAACTACCTTAAAGAGTCTGAGTCCTTTGGTGAGAGGTGGGACCAGTCCTGCACCGAGGCGTTCCACAGGATTATCAACTGCCTCACTCATGCACCTGTGTTGGCTTTTGCAGATCCTAACAAGCCATATGTCTTGCATGTTGACGCCAGCTTGAAGGGGCTTGGCGCCGTCCTCTATCAGGGACACAGTGAGGGTCTGAGGCCAGTTGCATTCGCCAGCAGGAAGCTAAAACCCCCAGAGAGGAACTACCCTGTACACCAGTTGGAGTTCCTGGCTCTTAAGTGGGCAGTTGTGGATAAATTCCACGATTATTTGTATGGGGCTAGATTCACGGTACGTACTGACAACAACCTGCTGACGTACATGCTCTCAACTGCAAAGCTTAGTGCTGTAGGGCACAGGTGGCTTTCTGCCTTATCCACCTATGACTTTGATGTTCAGTACCGACCTGGCAGACACAATATAGATGCCGATCTGCTGTCGAGGAACATGCCTGATGAGAGTCTAGAAGAATGGGAGACCATACCACAGACGGGCGTGAGATCCATCTGCAACAGGATCTGCATCCCTGGATCCTTGAGCAATCCACCAAGATATGTGGATCAGTTAGGAGCCTCTCCTGACTGTGTGCCCAACATCTATGCATTCCCAATGCACTTGGAGCTAAAGTCCTTGGGACAAATGTCAAAGCAGGAGCTGAGTAAAGCCCAAGAAGATGATGATGTCATTAGATCTGCTAGGCATGCAGTGAAACATGGCAAATGGCCTGAAGAGAATGGATCCAGTCCAGAACTGTCTCTGCCTGAAAAAAAAGAGATGGGGAAGCTGATGATGAAAGATGACCTACTTCATCGCGTAAGCAAGAGACCCTCCGGAGAAGAAGTCACTCAACTTGTCTTGCCAAAAGAGTTCAGAGAAGTTGTGATGAAGGCTATACATGATGACCTAGGACACCTTGGTGTGGAAAGAACTACGAACTTGTTGAGAAACAGGTTCTTTTGGCCTAAGCTGGCGAGTGATGTTGAGCAGTACATAAGGAACTGTGGAGAGTGTGTCACTCGAAAGACCCCTTGTCCTAAAGCAGCTCCATTACACCAGATCGTGAGCAGTGGACCGATGGATCTGGTATGCATCGACTTCTTGTCCATGGAGCCAGATTCTTCTGGCATTAGTAACGTGTTGGTGATCACGGATCACTTCACGCGCTATGCTCAGGCTTTCCCCACCAGAAACCAGAAAGCACAGACTGTAGCAAAGATCCTGGTGGACAAGTATTTCATACACTATGGCCTACCAGCAAGAATCCATTCGGATCAAGGGAGAGACTTTGAGAGTCAGTTAATCCAAGAGCTCTTGAAAATGATGGGAATCCGTAAATCGAGAACCACTCCGTATCACCCTCAAGGAGACCCACAACCTGAAAGGTTCAACCGAACTCTGCTTTCTATGCTGGGAACCCTGGGTTGTGAGAAGAAGCGACAGTGGAGTAAGCACCTTGGATACCTAGTCCACGCGTACAACAGTACCAAGTGTGACGCCACAGGGTACTCACCCTATTTCTTACTGTTTGGCAGAGAAGCAAGGCTTCCAATAGACCTGTGCTTTGGAACCTCTCCTGATGGCAAAGATGTAGGATGCCATTCGCGTTATGTTGCCAAGTTAAAAGAGGACTTGCAGAGGGCTTACAAGCTTGCCTCTGAAGCTGCTGATAAGACACATCAAAGAAACAAGAGGTCATATGACAAAAGAGTGGGATTTCAGACCTTGGAAGCCGGCGACAGAGTGCTATTGAGGAACTTAGGATTGAAGGGGAAACATAAGTTGGAGAGCCGGTGGAGTCCTATCCCTTTCGTTGTGCTGGGAAAGATGCCCAATCTTCCGGTGTACAAAGTAAAACCTGAAGATGGAAGAGGAGAAGTCAAGATTCTTCATCGTGATCACCTTTTGCCGATTGGACAGCTGGTGAGAATGCCGACAGTGGAGACTGAGGACAACTCACATGTCAAGCCAAGAACAAGGGCTGAGACCAAAAAGAAACAAAAGAAAGTCTTACCTGAAGCTCAGGAAGTTTTTCAAGAGTTTCAAGACTCAGACTCATCTTCAGACGGGCAGTATTACAGACCGGAGAAACCCTACAGTACTTATCTGAAGGAGACCCTGCAACAGGAGAGAGATACTGCCAGATCATCAGACCTTATCCCAGATGACAGCGATTCTTCTCAACAGTTAGATGGAAATCCTGCAGAGGATAGCATATCAGAGGATGACAGTGTGGAAGAGGAGCACCGCAGTGTGGGAGAAGAGGATACAGGTGAAGATTCCATTCCTGAGGAAGAAAGTGATTCAGAGGCAGTCACTATGCCTGAAGTGACTACCAAACCTGAAATTCGCACAAAAAGAAGCATAAAACCCGTCATTAGACTAACTTATGATGAGCCTGGAATAACAAAAGATCAGCCCCTCACAATTGTACATAGAGGTGTCATCATTAAAATTGGCAAGAGTTAATTGAGTTAGCTCATACACCTTTTCCACTCATTCACTTTTAAAAAGTTAAGTTCATTTGGTTTGATGAGGACATCAAAGACTTTTAGAAGGGGGAGGGTGTAACCCAGTTAAAAACATGTCATAAGTAAATAAATTATGATATGAATAGTATTGAAATCATTTAAATATGGTTTAGTTTAAAAAGATTTAAATGCATTTAAAAAGCATGTGATGTGTTTTTGTTTGCTTAAGAAGTACAGTGTTTAATTCATGGTACAGAATTAATAGTTCATTAAGAGTAGGAGTTTCATTTTCATTTGTTTGTGTACAAGCAATATGTGTCCGGAAACTACTGTCAAAACCAGCATTTATGGGGTTTAATTCTAACCTTCTGCAGAGCAACATAGCAGTGTGTTTCAGCACGGAGAATTGAGAGTGACGAACCGACCGAGAAAAACGAGTGAATACGAACGCGATTCAGAGATTATCGGTATTGTTTTATAAGTTTGCAGTGCACAAACCAGTGTGTAGAGTATATCCTATGATTGTTTGTACGACAGTCAGTGTCGGGAGTGAAAGCTGCGCATTGGGAAGAACGGCTGAATGTCTACACGGAGTTCAGAGACTGTTTGAATGCGTGCTAAATCAAACGCTAGCGCCAAAGCTAATGTAGCCTAGAGTCAGTGCATGAAAAGTGAACAGACGATTTTCTAGACTAAGTTTAACTTCACCAGTTGAACTGCGGAGGTGGAAGTCTGTTGTTTTCCACAAAGAAGACACAAGAGGACTACCACGTTTAAGCTTAGAGCAACCAGTTTTACTCTATCTATTTCGGCCACGGGGGAAGAGAAGACAGTGACTGTGCTGAGCGATACTGTTATGGATCACACCTGCACCCGTGAGTGACTGTTGCAGTAACCAGCGACACTAAGGTAACACCAGTTTTATTTTAGCTCACCAAGGAGTGAAGGGGCCATCGTAGTTTTTGGGCCACAACGCACTCTAGCTACTTAACCAGGCCTCATGACGTTATTTAGTTCAAATAAATGAGTTTTGCCGGCTTTAGGGACTGCTTTAAGTGAGTGCGTGTGTGGGCCCACCAATTACTGTTGAATCCTTAAGTGACCTGGGAGAATGAATATTTTTGTGTTTTGCCCAATTCTATTTTGGGGAAAAGGCATTTTTGGTATTTATGCAATAGAGGTATTGTGTACTTTTTTGCATTTTCCTGAAAAAAGAGGGAAATTTCATTTGAAGGTTTACAAAGGCATTTCTATGTTTTATTTGCATTGTCTCACGTTGCACTAATCATTTGCACTAATTCATTCACTAAATAATTGAGAATTATTTTTCTAAATCCTGGAGTTTGTGTGAATTCATTACTCTATTTTCCATTAGATAGAGGGTACCTTTGGATAAAATCTTTAAACGGTAATAAAGGTTTATTTCATAATACTTTGGGTTTACAAAACTGCTTACAAAGGTAAATTCATCATTTAGCGAGTTTAAAATACTGTTGTGTGTTTTCAGTTAGAAAGTGATCCAAGATAATATTAAAACTGAGTTAATCAGGGTTAAAATAAATCAGTTGTTGAAAGAACCCAAAAGCCCTCCCTCATTGATAAGATTACTGAGGGGAGCGCTACAGGTAAATGGCGTGACATTTCCATCACACATGTGAAGCAGCTGACCAATCACAAGTGAGTAATCAAGTTGAACAATCACAGCACGCAGGGGTTGTCAGGAGGGCGGGGCTAGGACCTGAACAGAGCATTTTCACACACAGGTACTGAAGATTTGGCCAGCATGAAAAAACTTTTTTTTTTTTTTTTTTTTTTGACAATGACGCATTTAAACCTGTTTGAGTAGACTTCGAGAATACAAGAATGACCCATGAAAAGTAATTTAATAGGTGCACTTTAATGTTTTCTTCTGTACTGTGTTTTCTACTTTTAAAAAGGTAACCCTAGCTAATTCTCCAGGCTATGTTTATTTTCTGCATGAAGGTCAAAGCTAATGCACCATTATTCATTTTAAAAAGTTGCTTTCTGTGTCAGACCATTAAATGCAAGGAAACGTTCGCTGGAAATGAAACAGTAAAAATAGAAATGCATGTTAGTGAATGCAACATGCCACTGTTTGCAAACTACCTGAAATGAAAGTACTGCTCGTTTTTGTTGAATGCAAAGTTTATTAGCTAACATTACATCATTATTAATTACAATACAGGCTTGTTAATTTAACAGCATCTGTTCGCCAACGGTACCATAAAGATAAAACCTCCAAAAACTATTCACACAGATAACGTAAGAGCCATCACAGGGACAAATGAATAGGAATATATCTTGCAGGTATACAGACTTAAGTTACCATTTGTAACCCATTCAAGTTCTGTAACGTTATCCTACCCAGCTAGCAAGTGAGCAATGTTAATTACTGCTTTAGGGGCATTCACAAATTCACGGATGACAACACGAATCAATCTCATAGGATGATAAAATTTTTCTTGAGTAATCACAGCGCGGCTTAGAACAACATATTAATATGGCCGTGAAAAGAAGGTAAATTGGTCAACTGAAAAGCATTTATTTAAATAAAAGGCATCAAAATTCATCAGGAAATTAACTGGCAGTGGAGGACTGAGTAATCAGCTGCTGGGGCTTGCAGAACGCTGTATTATATAGGCCAAGTGAAAATGTTGGAAATTGGTTCCCAAGCAAAGTCAAATGTTTTTCTCTGATGGAGCACCCTCAGAAATGTGCCTGCCATACTAGGCAGCTCTGTAGCATGAAACTCTGGGGCTGAAAATGACTCTCAGGGGGCAGACTTGGTGAGCAGTGAATCACACATTCAAGCAAGGCTTGAGCACAAGAATCAAATGGCTTCCGAAATGAAACCTCAAACCGATGAACCCATGTATGGGTTTGATAAAAGCAACTACATTTTCCAAACCTGTGGAACTTTAGGCCAGTTTTAAAGTCAAGTAGAGATCCTATGGTTTTCAAAGATCCCAAATATGTCCCGCTGAATTACAGAGAAACGTGTACTGATGCACCAGACATAGATATTTTCGATTTGATGTAATGGTGCTACCATAAAAATATAGCTTTCTGGGTTTGATTATTCCTCTCAATATAAGTAGCAACCAGCTGATACAGAATATGCATGTGACATTGTTCTACAGTATGAAATAAAATGCTTTTTTTAAACTTTGAACCTACTTAAGGGAACATTCATGCAAAAATCATAGCCTGAGGAGTTAAAGCAGAAAACTGTTCATGATACTGTCTTGTGTGAGCCTAATGCAGACACATTCATTTATTGTATTTTTTGCTGGCATTATGATTCCTCTAAATTTGCATTTGCGGCTCTGAAAACTTATATCTCATAACTTGAAAATAAATCATTAAATTACACCCTGCGTCCTGGGTTATGATTACCTGACGTAGTGCAAAAGGCTCACCCGTCAGAGAGACACTTCCTCCAGCACGGACACCGTGTGTGTTATCATGAAAGGATGCGATTAATGAAAAGAACCGCATGTCTGCATGCTAGGGGAGGCGATTGCGTGATCAATCTTAATGAGCCATTCACAGTTTTCATATTAAACTACAAAGTAAAGCGAGGCAAAGAGGGGTTCTGCTGCTATTGTTATTATTTTAAAACTCAATAACAAGTAACGCTGTCATTTCTCTTCTGTTGGGAAATGCAAGATTGTTCAAATAGTGTCAGGATGAATGCAGCTTTACACAAAAATACCATTTGGCACAAAAGCAAAGGAGGCCTGTAGGAAGTCGATAAAAACAAAAACTGACATTCATGTTGTAGAACAATTAAAACTGACAAAGGCGAAACCTCTTTGGTTCATGAGCAATCATCATCCTAATAGATCCCTTTAAAGAGGGCCATAAAATAAAAAGGACCAATGACATCACCTTTGCTAGAGTAAATCATGCACATTGTCATTTCTCTAGTGTACAGACCAGAGCACACAACGTGCATTTCTGCTATACCCACTACCAGTGGCATAGTCTGGGCCGCTTGAAAGAGTAGTCTTGCGGTCTTTCCCACTGGGATTTTTGTGGGCCCCCAGAATTCCCCATAAACAGCTGTTAACTACAAATAGAAAACCAACCGCAATCATCCAAAATAATTATTTTTAGTCAAATAAAATCCACAAACTCCACTGAGAATATTCACTGATGTGGTCAGGCAGTAAGAAATGCAGTGAAAACCATGAAATCACAGTCTACTCGAGCGTTTCTGATCTGCCGGATGTGAGCAGCATCAGGTCAGGCAGTGTTGCCAAGTAATATCACCCCAGCAAAATCATTTAAAGCAGGCTCCCCAACTCTTTCCCTGGAGATCAACAGTAGATTATCTCTCTGACCTGAAAAAGCGCACCTTGCTCAGCTGCTACACAGCACATAGGGCTGCTAATCAGCAGAATCAGAAGTGCTCAATTAGATTTAAAATGAAATTGTACAGGACAGAAGATCTCAAAGAACGTGGTTGGATAGCTCTGAATTAAGTAAGTTACTGTTCCATCCTACAGAAAGCACGTCATTATCATTAAAGCTAATTGTGCGAAAACTTCAGGGGAGGAGGTTCAGACTTAGTCCTGTGAGAGTCAGAGAGTCAAGTGTTAAGAGAGCAGAATCAAGAAATAATGGTCATGTTCAAACTGACTGCTATGTTCACTGATTATAGGTTATGTAGGTCTATAAATAACCCCCCCCATTTGCTTTATCTGAAACCCTGGCTGATCACTTACACAAAAGCAGGGCCGTTTTTCATGAGATATTTCAGACAAACAAGCTTTTGTGTTAATGCACACCAAGTCCATTCTGATCCAAGAAAACTCCTATAATCTTTCATGTAAACAGCAAATCCCTTCAAAAGAAACACAGTTAGTTTACAGCTCATTTCTCATATTGATAATCATGTTCATCTGCACCATTTGCACTTGCTGCCTCTATGCATATGCTCCTTTAACAGACCTGCACCGTGCATTATTTTTACTAGGGATCAGGACCCCTTTTTCTCCAACTGGCAGACTGCAACATTCAGAAACTGCATGAGTAATGTGTTTTGCCTGATTAATCATAGAAGCACAGCGGTCACAAGTGCACTCTGGGTTTTTATTAACATGCCGTGATGACCCACTACACTGAAATGTGACTAATGCCGTGATTGTCTACCCAAAAACCAAATGTTTATCGTTCAATGTATTGAGGCCAGATGAAAATGAGCTGCTTACCATCCCCTCTCTCTTGCAGGTAATGTGTCATTTGAGGATGGAATAAATCACAGGCAGGTTTTTTTTTAACTGACTTCAATTACGCGAATAAAGGCATGTGAAAATCTCAATGTCAACTCACTCCCTCCCTTGGCTTATGTTCAAAGGCCAAAATTGTTGTACCCTTCCTCTGAGGAGAGGTTTCATCATCACTTTTGATATAATTATTTCTAAACAAATACATAGATGCAACAACAACAATAATAAAGCTGACCTCCAAAGAGGGGGGTGGTGGTGGGGAAGAAAAAAAAAAAAAAAGGCCAACCAGGTACATCTAAGGCTTCAAATAATTGTAGAAAGGGGAAGATACACTGCCCTCCATAATTATTGGGACCCCTGGTTAAGATGTGTTCTTTAGCTTCTAATAAATTCTGTTTTTTTCTAAATAATGTAGGACCACAATGAAAAAAAGAGGAAAATCCAACCTTTAATTCAAGTGCATTTATTCAGTGGGAAAAAAATCCCACATTAAGAAATAATTCTTTTACATCAAATTATGTGTGCCACAATTATTAGCACCCCTGATGTTAATTCTTTGTACAACCCCCTTTTGCCAACAAAACAGCACCTAATCTTCTCCTATAATGTTTCACAAGATGGGAGAATACAGAAAGAGGGATCTTCGACCATTCCTCTTTGCACAATCTCTCTAAATCATCCAGCGACCTGGGTCCTCTCCTCTGCACTCTCCTCTTCAGCTCACTCCACAGGTTTTCAATGGGGTTGAGGTCTGGGGACTGAGATGGCCATGGGAGGAGCTTGATTCTGTGTCTGGTGAACCATTTCTGTGTAGATTTGGCCACATGTTTAAGGTCATTATCTTGCTGAAAGACCCAGCAACGACCCATCTTCAGCTTTCGGGCAGAGGCCACCAGATTTTGATTTAAAATGTCCTGGTATTTCAAAGCGTTCATGATGCCACGCACCCTAACAAGGTTCCCAGGGCCTCTGGAAGAGAAACAGGCCCACAGCATCACCGATCCTCCCCCATACTTCAAAGTGGGCATGAGGTGCTTTTCTGCATACTCATCTTTTGTGTTCCGCCAGACCCACTTAGAGTTTTTGTTGCCAAAAAGCTCTATCTTGGTCTCATCTGACCAAAGCACACGGTCCCAGTTGAAGTCCCAGTACCGCTAAGCGAACTCCAGACGTTTGCGTTTATGATTGTGAGAAAAGGTTTTTTCCATGCATGCCTCCCAAACAGCTTGTTGGCATGTAGATAGCGCCTGATGGTTGTTTTGGAGACTTTGTGACCCCAAGATGCCACCATTTGTTGCAATTCTTTAACAGTGAGCTTTGGAGAACTTTATTTCTCTTACCATCCTCCTCACCGTGCATGGTGGCAAAATAACCTTGCGTCCTCGTCCAGGCTTGTTTACCACTGTTCCAGTTGTTTTAAACTTCTTAATGATTCCTCTGACAGTAGATATGGGCAGGTGCAGGCGAGTGGCTATTTTCTTGTAGCCATTGCCTGACTTGTGAAGGTCGACACACATCTGCCTTACTTGAATGGTGTGTTCCTTTGTCTTTCCCATGTTGAAGAGTGGATAAGAGAAATGGCCTCTGTGTCACATCATATTTATACCCCAGGGAAACAGGAAGTGATGAATTACTAATTAAATGTTCCTAAATACTCTGATCAACTTTGTAAAGTGCTGTAGAAACGACAGAAATACTTCAATTACATTTATTTCCGAGGAATTGTTAGGGGTGCCAATAATTGTGGAACAGGTGATTTTATGAAAAATAATTATTTCTTAGTCAGGGATTTTTTTTCCCTTAATATTCACTTGAGTTGAAGGTTACATTTTTCTACAATTTTCAGTGTGAGAGTATGCTTCTGCAATAAAAATTGAATTTATTTTAAGCCTTTTAACACCTCTTAACCAGGGGTGCCAATAATTATGGAGGGCGCTGTATTATTTTCCTGTCCTTTCCAGATGGCAGGTATCATATTCAGGACCTCAGGTTCCCCTGCTGTGATGCACAGCTGGCCAATGATGAATTAATAAAGCGTAAATTTTGATTTCATAAATAAACATGTTCGATGCAATTTCTTCATGTGCTCAACCACACAGCCCCAGGGGTATGATCTGTGTCTCACGATTCCTGACTCTGACTATTACGCTTAAGATAGCCGCAGGATCAAATCCCCGGGCAAGACCACTTAAGTGACTGCCCAGCTGTGTATCCAAATAACACGTGAATTAGCCTGGGTGCGACTGTGCTCAGCCAACACAAGCTCCAATATTGCAAAAAACAATTAAATACAACAGCAGAAGATGAGACCCACCAATTACAATTCAACACTGGAATTAATAAAATCCCAATGCAGATGTGTGGGAGCCAGTGCAGCTCTCCTTTATGGCTGTGCAACACAACTTCACCGGATGTGATAAAAAAATTGCATCAGAGACAAAACAGCGACGACACGCCAGAAACCAGAGATGAGTGAGCACAGATATGACCAAGACGCAAAAGTGACAAAACACAAACAAGGAAATCAATTAATAAAACTTGCAGTGTACAGCTCTCTATCAATATATACACCCTCACTTGCCACGTAAGCACAGTACACAAAACTATAACAAAACATATGATCATAGGCGAAATTATAGTATAAGCGGCATATAACGTTATTTATTTTTAAATGATAAAAACGGCAAATAGAAATAACATGATAAAATAGGGAACAAAGAAAAACAAACAAAACAAAAAGGTAAATTAAGAATTATATACTGAGACCAGGATCTCTGAAAACACTTTTAGTACTCGCTCCTTCCCCAAAAGTAATAATGGTCTTGATTTGCTCCATTACATTACTGTCTGTTCTACATCCTGATGCACACAGCATATATATATATATATATATATATGTATATATAGAAATATACATACATTTACCAGAGTTCAGCCCTAGAGGCCAAGGAATACCACAAACAGCTCAAACAGTACAGGCTGTATGTGCCATTTACTTTTAATTTGGAAAACATGCATGGGGAAAAAATCTAGCTGTATGGTCTAGAAAACAGTAAAGCCAGCAATAATTAACAAGCTGCTCATTTCATGTGAGCTATCATTTTAATTGCTAATGTTCCAGGTCTGTACATTTCTCCAGTGACTGTTGATGAAAACTGACAGCAGTAGGACTTAATGGGAAGAGAAGTAGGTTTCGATGACTCCAGCAGACTGGATGGCAATGATCTCAATTATCTGCTCTGCGAAAGCGGTGGCAAAGAGGCGCAGCCACCATATTCCACAAGCATTCGCTCTCGTACTCTCCCCTGCTTTTTCTCCAGCGCTGTGACGTTACACGTGATCTACAAAGGACTACAGCCTGATGAAATATCCCAGGGATTCAAAAGTAAAAAAAATTGTTACAATTGGGACTGTGGTTTTATGATGAACAAGCAAAAGAATCCTTTTCAGATTGTGTCTTGATCAAGACTGAACAGCAGGGTTGTCATCTCATGGCAAATGATGCATCTTAGGCTACAGCGGGGAAAATAAGTATTGAATGCATCAACATTTTTCTCAGTAAATATATTTCTAATGAGGCAATAGACATGAAATTTTCACCAGATGTTGGTAACAACCCAAGTAATCCACACATACAAAGAAATCAAAACAAATAAGTCCATAAATTAAGTTATGTGTAATAAAGAGGATTGACACAGGGAATAAATATTGAACACATGAAGAAAAGGAGGTGCAAAAAGGCATGGGAAGCCAAAAAACCAGCTGAAATCTGTCAGTATTTAGAAAGCAATCCTGCCCCCTAACAGTGCAAATTAATATCAGCTGGTTTAGTCCTAATTGATGGCCTATAAAAAGGTTTCTCAATACCAAGGTGTCACACAAGAAGCATCTATATGATGGGTAAAAGCAAAGAGCTCTCTCAAGACTTGAAGGGAACCCCTTGCGCTTTAGCCCCTCTGGCAGTGGAGGTCGGTGCTCGCAGAAAGGACAGTAAATCCAAATATAAAGAAGAAACTGGAGCACTCAAATCACCAGCATAAATTTATTTCGGTGCCAAGACTGACGTTTCGACGCACTGCGTCTTCCTCAGAGTCAAACATGTATGGTGAAGCTGGGACAGCTAAATAACCTCCTAAACACAGAGAAAAACTTCCCATTGGAAAACAAGGGAACTGGGAGGTAATCATATCATACCAATACTGTGACCCCGTACAAAAAGGAGGTGTTACCTTGAGAATCACCATAAATCCAAAACAATCACAGTAAAAACAATATGTAACACATAGACAAATAACACGGAACTTACAATCCTAGATTTTACAGGAAACAGGAAAGGTTTAACTCTTCATTTAATCCATGTGGTTCCACTGTATTCAATGTGTAGATCCAATAAGCCTCTCTTTTGAGTAATTTATTAATAATATCTCTGCCTCTCTGGGAGGAAACAATTTTTTCGATGCCCCAAAATTTAAGTGATGCGGCCGAACCATGATTCACTCAGGCATAATGTCTTGCTATCGCATAATCCATATTTTGATTACGAATAGCCGCCTTGTGTTCGGCGATGCGGAGTTTAAGAAAGCGTTTGGTTTGGCCCACATAGAGCAATCCACACGGACACTTAAGAATATAAACAACGTGAGTGGTGCTGCAGTTTATGAATGAATTGATCTTATATTTTTTGCCTGTGTGTGGGTGACAAAAATATTTGGAATTAGATGAACTGGAGCAATGGGCACAGTGCCCACATTGATAAAAACCTGCTGGTGGAGGGGGCAACCACGTAGATTTGGAGGACGGGGGGCATCATAGAGTGCACCAATCGGTCTCTGAGTGATCGGGATCTCCGAAAAGATATCAGAGCGGGTTCCGCACACATATGTTTCAGGGCAGGATCGCATTGTAAAACCCGCCAGTGTTTTTTTATCATGTTTTTGATTTCCCCTGCAATGGGAGAGTACTCCGTAGAGAAACAGAGCCTTGGTGTTGACGGGCGCTTATTCTTATCTAGAAGGCGGGGCCGAGGGGTGCGCACCGCCTTCTGGTAGGCTGACATGATGTCCTTTTCTGCATAACCTCTTTCACGGAAGCGCTCAATCATATCTAATGCTTTACGCTCAAATTCCTCCTCTCTGCTACAGTTCCTTTTTAAACGCAAGAATTGTCCAATTGGAATGTTCTTAATAAGTTGTTTCGGGTGATGACTGTCTGCTCGTAGAAGAGTGGTTCTGCTCAATGGTTTACGATAGATCGTGCATTCTAATCCCCCTTGGTCATTTTTATAAATTGTCAGATCCAGGAAATTAATTTTCGGGGTCACAGTATTGGTATGATATGGTTACCTCCCAGTTCCCTTGTTTTCCGATGGGAAGTTTTTCTCTGTGTGTTGGAGGTTATTTAGCTGTCCCAGCTTCACCATACGTTTGACTCTGAGGAAGACGCAGTGCGTCGAAACGTCAGTCTTGGCACCGAAATAAATTTATGCTGGTGATTTGAGTGCTCCAGTTTCCTCTTTATATTTAGCTCTCTCAAGACCTTCGCAACCTTATAGTTGCATAACATACTGATGGCATTGGTTACAGATGTATTCCTACACTTCTGAATGTTCCAGTGAGCACCGTTGGGGCCATAATCCGGAAGTGGAAAGAACATAATTTCACCATAAACCGGCCACGACCAGGTGCTCCTTGCCAAATTTCTGATAGAGGAGTCAAAAGAATAATCAGAAGAGTTGTCGAAGAGCCAAAGACCACTCACGGAGAGCTTCAGAAAGACCTGGAGTTAGCAGGCACAGTTGTTTCAAAGGAAGCAGTAAGTAATGCACTCAACCGCCATGGCCTCTATGCACGCTCACCACGCAAGACTCCATTGCTGAAGAAAAAGCATGTTGAAGCTTCTTTAAAGTTTGCTGCACAACATTTGGAAAAGCCTATAAGATACTGGGAGAACGTGGTCTGGCCAGATGAGACCAAAATTAAACGCTTTGGATGTCATAGCACAGGCCATGTTTGGAGGACAAATGGCACTGCACATCACCCCCAAAACACCATACCAACAGTGAAGTTTGGAGGTGGGAACATCATGGTGTGGGGCTGTTTTTCAGCATATGGTACTGGCTGACTTCATATAATTGAAGGAAGGATGAACGGAGAAATGTACCGAGACATTCTTGATAAGAATCTGCTGCCATCTACCAGGATGCTGAAGATGAAATGAGGGTGGACATTTCAGCAAGACAATGATCCCAAACACAAATCCAAGGAAACTCTCAATTGGTTTCAGAGAAAGAAAATAAAGCTGCTAGAATGGCCCAGTCAATCACAGGATTTGAATCCAATTGAAAATCTATGGAAAGAACTGAAGATCAGAGTTCATAGAAGAGGCCCCCGGAACCTTCAAGATTTGAAGACAGTTTTTGTGGAAGAATGGGCCAAAATCACACCTGAGCAATGCATGTGACTAGTTTCTCCATGCAGAAGGCATCTTGAAGCTGTCATTGTCAACAAAGGCTTTTCTACTAAGTATTAAATAAATTTCAGTAAGCGTGTTCAATACTTTTTCCCAGTGTCATTCCACTTTATAACACATAACTTAATTTGTGCACTTAGTTGTTTTGATTTCTTTGTATGTGTGAATTATTTGGACTGTTACTGACATCTGGTGAAAATTTCATGTCAATAGCCCCATTAGAAATATATGTACTGAGAAAAATGTTGACGCGTTCAATACTTATTTTCCCTGCTGTATATGAGCCCTCAAGGATGTTAGCTCAGCCTCTTAGTCATTCTCCCACATTTCAAGTGACCCGAGAAGTTAACCAGTCTGCCGCTTCAGCACCCCATAGATGCCCTTGCCATCATCAGGGCACTGCTCATTTGCATCACCCATGTCATGCCCCCAGTGAGTATACTCATTTCTGGCAACCACTTTGAGGATATCATCCTGTTCCTCATTAAGTCACCTCAAGCTCTCGTCATAGTGGGTAATCCCTAGCTCACAAAACACAACCCCTAGGTTGACTGGAATCATCACATGAGTCCACTCCCGTTCCCAACATTGCCTATGCTATGCCCCAAGTCTGGCTATTCTTGGCGCTGTTTCAAAGCTGAGACCCCAGACCTGTTTACTGTCCTGCCTCAGTACAGGGATCTTGAGAACATTTTCAGTAAATTCTGAGCCACCTCTCCCTGGCCGCATTGCCCATACAACTGTGTCATAGTTCTGCTGCATGGAATTTTGCCCTCCAAGTGTAGCCTGTTTTGTCTCTCTTGACTGAAGCAATAGAGATGTACATCCAAGAATCTTTTGCTGCTGGCATCATTCGTCCTTCATCAATCCCTGCTGGAGCGGGCTCCTTTTTCGTGGCCAAAAAAGATGGTGGTCTTTGCATGAACTACCAAGGTCTGAATGCCATCACTGTGAATAATCGTAACCCATTGTTATGGAACCCAGGAATAGGATTGGGTACCATACTTAAAAGCAAGGCTGGGCCATTTGCACTCATATAAGTAGCTTGATTTCGTGCAGGTGCCTATCCAGCTAATGCACACTGAGGAGCTTGTGACTAAGCTCACAGAAGCACAGAATGAGGCGCAAGCTTATGGAAGGGAGAACCAGCAAAACTGCCTGTTACTGCCACAGGGCTCCAGTGGTCCTCTAATCAGGCACTGTGCTTTCACTACCTGTTGTTATCTGCAAATTATTGTCACAGGCAGGGTGCGCTAGCTGCCACACCCCCACTTCTCACCTTCTACCCTGAGGAGTAACCCATATCCCCACCCAATAAAATGTCAAGGCAAAAAAAGTAGGTTTAAAACAATTTTTCTTTTTATTTAATAAAAGTTTGAAAGAGTCTCTTAAGCAAAAAAAGAAAAGGATCTTCACCTGGGAAGGCTTCAGGAGGACTAGGGCCGCGAGGGGCAATGAGCAGCAGGTCGGCTTGGGAGCAAAAAAAAAGGTTTGGGAGCAAAAAAAAAAAAAAAAAAAAAGGGCAGGTTCCTCGGGCTCCGTAGGGGCGGGGCCGTGAGAGGCAGTGGGCAGCAGGTCGACTTGTGGGCAAAAAGCTACCCTTCTAGCTCCAAGGAGTGGGGCAGTGAGAGGTAGTGGGTGGTAGTTCAGCTTGTGGATAAAGAGCTACACTTCTAGCTCCGTGGGGCGGGGCAGTGAGCAGCAGGTCGGCTTCTGGGCAAAAAGTCACTCCTCTAGCTCCAGCGCAGATGCCACCGGTTATGACCATAACCGAGCTAGGTTACGAGGGACCGCAGCTACCCAGGACTGGACATGTGGGTTGAACAAAAACAACAACAACAACAACAGTGTTAAGAGCGCTCTGGAACACACTGGGCAAACCACCTCCGTAAGGCACTTCAAACTGGAAGGCATTCAAGACAGCTTGACCACTTCAATACAATAAGGCACTTCAATCAGCAGTGAACTCGCAGTGACAAAGTCTCCAGGCAGTAACCGGCTAGGTGTGCCGCTCGACACAGCTGAGCATTCTAACAGCAAAAGGATGGGGGGCGGGCAGAGCGAGAGACGGCATCAAGCATCAGAATCCACAACAAAGTGTAGTTGGGAAGAGTCCCTGTTCTCCAGGCAACGCGCTTAAGCAGTGACGATGAAATTTGCAAAGAGAGCAGGCACTTTGGTTCCAACGTTGGGGGCGCATTCCCGTGGCCTCCGTGGTCATATGTTCCGGATCTCCGCAGCAAGTGGCAGCCTAGCTGGGGAGATCGCGCATCTGAGTCTGAGCCAATCTCGCCTCGGCTTCTCGGTTAGCCGTCTTCTTCAGAGCTCCCCAAGTGTCCTCCTTCTCTCAGGTCCGTGCACAACATACTGCTCGATCTTAGGGTATATAAAGCACTCCCACATATCCCATTTACCAATCGCCAGCATCCTTCAATCTCACTGTACACCTGATACTGAATGATTTAACGAGACGCTCAATGAACAGCTTGTTTACATTATGTTAGAGGGGGCAGCCATTTTCTTGCTGAGTGGTGTTACGCTAGTATTCCCCAGGGAGACATCCCCTGCATGGTTTGTTCCTCCCCCACTGAACATAGTCACCCCGTGATACTAACGTAGCATGTAGAATGAGGCCAGCTGTCCAGATGCACTGAGCATTCTGTACGTGTTCCACAACAGAGAACAAGCTGAAGCTGAAGTTTAGGCCACACTGACGAAGGGGTGGCAGGTCCACAAATAAAATAAATAAAAGGCATTCAGGGCGCAGGGAAATGAGCTGATTATTTTGAAATCACGGAAGTCCACGTGCATCATTTGCAAAAACAATACCAGACTTGGGCACTGACCACTCTGTGATTAAATGTCCAAATCAGCAAGCTGACCCCTATCCTTGAAGGAAACATATCACAGAACGCTGCAGAAAAAAATGCACAGGGAGAATCCAAAGACAGTGACTCCTACCACTCCCCACCCATGGGCTGAAAAACACACATATACACACACGCTGAGACCGCTTTGTATTAAAATCCAATCCGTACCATGTCAAGGGGGAAAGTCTTGCCTCCTCACAGAATGCATTTTCATTGTAATATTGTCAGAAAAAGTACGTAGCGCCATGACATTGAAATTGCAATGGGAGACTGCATTATCGTTTTAATTATGAGATTTTTGTTAGCGTTATGGCGGAGCACTTCATGCAAATGAAAACGCAAATGGGGAATGTATTACAATTTTCAATTTGTTAATGAAAGTGCATACATGGACTTGAAAATGAAAACGCATAGTTGACGATTACGTTATTATTTTCACAATGATACATATAACGCACTTGCAAAAGAAAAGGCATTTCCGAGAATGTATTTGCATTGTAAGATTTGCATTCTAGTTTTATTTTTGTTAGTGATGGGGGGTGCACTTTTTGAAAATTAAAGCACAAATGGGGCATCCATTTTCATTTTCCATTTGTTAGAAAAATTGCATGCATGGGCTTGAAAATGAAAACCCAAAGTGGACGATTACATTTTCATTTTGTTTATGACACAAATAATGCCTTTGCATCTTGAAAATGAAAATGAATCTCCGATAATGTATTTTTATTTGAATATTTTTAGCTATATGCTTCCATAAATCTTAGGCTACAATTTAATTGCACATTTGCGTGCCTAAAAGAATGATTCAATTTAGGCATAAAAGTGGGTGTTACACATGTTAGTTTCACAGATATAAAACCAATTACTGTAAAATGTTGCTTTTATTAGTTTTTCTGAATCATTCACAACATTAATATTACCATAATTGCCAATTATAACTTACTTATAGAGAACATTGTTCTTGTAAGAGTGAAGGATTGTCACTGCCATAGACCACAGCATCCCAGAATAGACTATGCCATGGATAGCGATTATTTGCAATTGCTCGACCGAAACAAATCCTGGTCAACTAACAGCCCATCGACTAAACAATAAACAAAGCGACTAAATGGGGTCAGCCCTAACACTCATAGCTCATAACTTTGCAAGCTCAGAATGAGGGAGGAGGAAACCGAACATGTACAACCTTAGAATTTTTAACTGACGAGCGTCCGGCTGGACAGTAGGAGGCGCTTGAACAATGAACAATGCCACAACCCCGACCAGCTGGATCCCTCCCATATCCAAGCAGCGCGATGCCAATTGTGCACTGATCTGAAAAGGCTACCGGCCACAGCCGGCACTAGCACCACTGGACCGTGGTGGTCACTACGGCTCCGCAATGCAGCGCCTTATGTGAGTGAGCCAACTCGGTAGGCCATGTATAAGAGCTTCTGCTGATGTCCAAATATGAACTACATCACAATATAGCACCACACCAATACTCCTCAACGTAATTATAGGCTTCTTTTTCTTTCTCTCTCTCTCTGAAGTAGAACAGATTTTTTCACCAATGATTCAAGCAGTTCCAGCAATTTGCAATATACTAAAAAAAATTTTCCACTTCATCTTGATGAGAAAATATTAAATGATGAAGTCTAAATTATTCTGCATCATGATAAGGATGCAGAAACTGTCTCATGTAATTAAAATGCTTGTGAATGATTAACATGCATTCACTTTCTCCTAAATGAACAAAATGAAATTAAACATACATTGTAGGATGGAAAAAGTCAATGGTATCAAGAGGACATGAGAAACCTTTTGAGGGCACTGAAACAGTGTGGCTGAACAATATCAGGTCTGGTCACGTGACTTCAGCCCAACCCCTTAACCCCACACACCTACCTTTGGGATGCCAGGGGTCTGTGAACTCGTACTTCCCCATGCCAATGGTCCGCAGCATCTGCAGCCCATTGAGGCCCTCCTGATTGGTTGGGGGGATGGGTACGGCCTGTGGAGCCACCTGCCCATTAGTCAGGAGGGAGCTGGTGTGTGTCGTGGCAGTCGATTGAATGGCAGGGTGGGTCATGTGACCATTGCCCATAGCTGGGTGCGTGACCCTGCTTACAGGGGTGAGGAGGGGGGTGGCCAGAGCAGGGTGATTGGGTAAAAGGGGCTGGGGGGCGGGGGCAGCTGAAAGTGGGCGGTCATGAGAGGATGGTGGGATGGAACAACGGCTGGGACGGCAGAAGTCACCCCCGTGGCTGTGGATTGGGCTGTCAGTCCAGGAGTATACACCGGAGGTGGGGCCAAGTTGTAAGAGTGCCCCAAGAGACCAGCCTGGCTTACTGACACCACAGAGGGTGCCCAGGGAGGACCTGCAGAGATAGGGAGAGGAAGAGAAGAAAGAAGGAGAGTGAAGGAGGGAGAGAAAAACGGAGCAGAGAGGGAGGGTGGACAAATTTGGGAAGAGGAAGTGGGAAAAGAAGTGGGCAGGAAAAGGGAGGAAAGGTGGGGCAGAGAAAGAGGAAGGGACAGAAGAAGAGGTAGGTAAAGGAGAGAAAGAGAGAGAGAGGAGAGGTATTCATGTAAACTAAGAGATGTTCCATGGAAGATGTCCCAGTGTCAAAAAACAGCTATCTTGGAACAGAACTGCAGCTCTGAGACACTGGGATCCAACAGGTTTGATTCCAAATCTAAGGCCTGCCACCTTGCTCCTCAGAAAAAAAAACTTGTGACACAAAGCCACATGTTTTGGATCTGAAAAGACTATGGAAGTTTCTTTTCCTGGGCGAGCAGGGGAGGGTAGTAGTCATAAAGCCCCAACTCCACTCCCTGCCTAATGCAAAGTGGGAAACACCATGGTGTATCAAAACTAATAACAGCAGAAAAAAGATGACCGCCCTGTCAAAAGCCTAATGTCATTACTTCACATTACGGCAGCTGAGCCCCGCCCAGTCGCAGCATTTAAATGATTGTCAAACATCTAGCTGTGTACTGAGGAATTCACTCAGCCCAATCCAAAAAAATTTCAAATAAATAATAAAAAAAAATGCTTCACAAAGAGTGCAGCCAATCTGGGGGGGTTCAGGTTGGAATAACAACTAATAGCCTGAATCTTGTGGGGCTGTATGTTTTAGCCACTGTTTGCCACTTTGGGGTGAGAATGAGGGGTAGAGATCCAAGGGCTGGACCAAGGAACCTCCCCTTCCCACAAACCCCCACTCCTCAGGGGGTATGTACATGAACATTTATATATGAGCCATTTAGCTGACAGAGTAGCTCTGGGTGCAAAAAAAGGCTTGGGTACATACAGTAAACCACCGGCATCCCAATCACTGATTATTGAGAAATGGTATGGCTGGGTCATCACATCCCTATCGCTTGTCAGTGACTATAGGCCTTGCAATTTGCTGCTTGCTAATCATCATAAAAGGATAATAACAGTTCATGGTGAGAATAAAAAGATCACACAAGACATATGAAGTGCCCATATTTATGATTCATAATACAAATCTAGAATGTGTTTTTACTTGTAAAAACAGACATCTCCCCCCCGGCCCCTTTCCCTGCCTAACCCACCGGATGGACAGACAGACAGGCACAGACCAAAAGGCACCACTGCAGGACCTGAATGGTAAGCATGCAAAGTTTGGTTAAGTTTATGCAAACGGTGTTATAGTTATGCTCTGGACAACAATTGATTACATCTGGACGGACATACAGGCACATACAAAAAAGCACCACTTCAAGACCTGAGTAGTAAGGGTGCACAGTTTCGTTAAGATCATGCAAACGGTTTTGGAGTTACGCTCCGGAAACGAAGTGGGAACGCGAACGGGAACCGAGCCTAAAAGAATATGTCTCCCCTCTCCCTCCTCCTTCTGACCTTCTGCAAAATCCAGGGCAAATCACAAGCCTCTACTTCCCCCACTCAACAGTGGAAAGACATCTTTAAAAAGGGAAATATCCTCCATGGTGGAATCTTTTTCATGACAACTCAATTTATCACTTTGTGAGTATATTTGAATAAATACAATGAGAATTCATTTTCAATCACATAATATAAATCCAGTGCACTAGCTTTGAAAATATAACTACAGGAGCACAGGGAGGCAGTTCATTTGTCATGGCTTTAAAAAAATCAGCATTTCAAGGTTTCAGAAAAATGCTAAATGCGAAGGCTTTCCGGAGTATTAATTACATGGAGATTAATGAAAGGTTTATTACCAATGACTTTCCTCTTGTGCCAAAAATTAAAAAGTTTGACCAGCCAAAAAAAAAAAAAAAAAAAAAACAGGTTGTATTACATGCTCTCTTCTTTCATGCATTCCTCTATCAGCCGCTAAAATTTTCAGCAGTATAGCTAAGTGGTTAATCACTTTCCACAGATGTAAACTACCCAGCAATTGCAGAGCCTACCTCCTGCATGATTCAGAGCATAGAGATAAAACTAGTTAGATTTAGAATTAACTTAGATTTGGGACTGCACTTCTCTATTCAGAGGTGAACAGAGAGGGAAGTTCATGTTTCCGAGTTTAATGGCTGTCTACTTCTGTTTAACTTCTGGCCAAAATGATTTTATTAGCCCTAACCCTCACAGGATCTGGCTTTCAACTTTAGCTCTTATGTTCTACTTCAGTTCAATATGAAAGATTTTACTCAAATCTAATCCATGGGTCAAAGAATATTGCTATGTACAGTCCATCAGCTCACAAAGCCAAGGTAACCAGTAGAAACAAAAACCAAAGTACGGTACACACTTGCCATTCAGAACCAGAGGGCTGTTCTGATGTGCATAATTGAATCCACTGTTATAAGGTTTGAATGGTGCAATATCTGAATGGTAAATGCTCAAAGTGATTGGCTGTTCATTGTAGCTTTGCCGATGGTAATATTAAAGTGTGATTGGTAAGCATTAATTTCTGAGGGGGACACTGGTCACAATACAACTTCAATTCCAGAGGAATTGGGACAATGAGTAAAATAGGAACAAAGACAGCCAGCAACCACATGTAAACCCCTTTTAACCTGCATACAATTGAAAAAACATAAACATACAAAATAATTAATGATTCAACTAATCAACTTAATTGTATTTTCACTATGTTAGCTGTTTTGTCTGCCACACAACACATTCGAATGACCCTCAGAAGTCCCCTAGAAACTGAGGACATGAGGGAATGTAATAACAATCTAGCTGCACAGCCTGGAGCGAGTGGAGCAAGTGCAATTAGGGCGTGTCCAAATCCACTTTTGCTATTGTAATGGCAGATAATCTGAGTACAAAATAAGGCACATATTTCAAAGGAGTTGTTTTTAGTCTTTTACATAATTATGTGTTTTGGGCGTAATATAAAATAAACCAAATCAGAGTGTCATCTCTCAATTGCTTACCACTGCTAACTATTTAAATAACTTGGGCACTGAATGGAAAATGAAAAAATTGTGTCAGTCTTAAACTAGCAAAGACATTTGCATTGCAGTTGGCGCTTCTTTTCTCTGGGCGTAATATAGAGCCCTAATTATTTGTGTCTTGAAAGCAGAATTAGTTCCCATTCTTGCCAGTCAACTTCCATTGGTCAACAGTCCAGAGTCTCCACTGTTGCATTATGCGCTTCATAATCCAATACTCCAAAATCCATAATCCAAAAAGTTTTTAACGGGAGACAGGTCAAGGCTGCAGACAGTGCTTGGAACAATCCTTTTGGAACAAGTATGGGCATCCCTGAAAAAGATGACATCTGGAAGGCAGATACATTATAAATGCACGTGTACACTTGTGCATCAATTTTGCCATCAGAAATGTTCAAGAGTCCCATGCTGACAGATAACAGTTGGGATGCTCCTTCTCATCTTTGGCCCTGGGAACATTGACCTCCATTATTTCCAGCAACAATTTGAAAGGTAGTCTTATCCAAACACAGCACTCCTGGCCACTTCCCTGTCAGTCCATTTCAGATGAGCTTGAGCCCAGAGAAGTAAGTGGTGCTTCTAGATGGTGTAGATATATGGCTTCCTCTCTATAGTAGAGTCTTAAATTGCATTTAATGCCATGACAGGTTCACTGACACAGATCTTCTGAAGAATTTACAAGCTCATACGGTTATATTCATAACAAAAGCATGTTAGTTCTTAATCCCTTTTTGAAGAAGCAAAATCTGGCAATTTATGCATTACCCTATTTCAGGCTTTATAATATAAAATTGAATTTCACAGAGAGGGGGGAAATAGCTTAAATGAAACAAGACAAACGTTGCATTTAGAATTACATCGTATTTCAGTTTGTTTTCAGAATTTTAGTGCAGAATAAACTCAGCATTGGAATAGTAAATGAATGAATAAATAAAAATACGGAGAAGTGAAAAAAGGCTGGGAGTTAAAACAAAATATTTCAGGGAACATAAACCCCTTGAACACAAGTATGCTATATGTTAGTGATATTCAAAACTACCCACTGTCTTTGAGCCAAATAAGATAGTTGCAATCAAAATTAGTTGCAAATTAGGTTTACTGGCAAAATTTACAAACTTTCAGCTGTTTGCAATGAACAAATCAAACAAGAACAATTTAAATAGCTCAACACAAATATTACAAGTGGTTTCTCCAAATTCAACACAAAATGCCACTTTTAATGACTGCAGCAGGCTCAAAATTATTCAATCCCTTCATGACAAGAATCTTTAATACTTAGTAGAGCACTCTTTTGCTGCTATGACCTGCTGGAGATGTGATGCATAGGCCGACGCCAGCTTCTGGCAGCATTCCCAAGGAATTTTAGCCCAGTCCTCATGGACAAAGGCCTTCAGTTCACTAATATTCTTGGGTTTGTGTGTTGCAACGGCCTTCTTCAAATCCCACCAGGGATTTTCCATGGGGTTCTCGTCAGGTGAGTACGATGGCCACTGGAATACTCCAGGACTTCTTCTGAAACCAAGCTTAGGAGGATGTTGAGGTATGTTTAGGATCATTGTCCTGTTGGAAGGTGCAATGATGCCCAAGCTTCAGCTTACTCACAAAGGACATGACATTTTCTTCTTGGATATACTGACCCTTGATTGAATTCATCTTTCTCTCCACACATTGCAGGTTTCCAGTCCAACAGGAACCAAAGCAGCCACAGAACATCAACAAGCCCCCACAATGCTTCACTGTAGGCAGAGTGTACTTCTCAGCATATGCTTCTTTCTTCCTCCTGCAGACATACTGCTGATCCATGAGCCCAAAATATTCCAGTTTTGTTTCATCACTCCACAGAACAGTATTTCAAAACTTCGGTGGCTTACTTATACGGTTTTGAGGATAATGGAGTTTGTGCTTTTGGGTCAGTAGTGGTGTATGTCTTGGAGTTCTGGCATGGAGACCTTCAGCGTTCGCCTTACTGTGCAAAGTGAAACTTTAGTGCCTCCTGCCTTCAAGTCTTGCTGCAGGTTGCTTGCAGTAACTCAAGGGTTTTTGACCAACTGTTTCCTCAGGGATCTGGTGGCGGCCATTGATAGCTTCCTCTTTCTGCCACATACTGGTAGTGAAGCCACTGTTCCTTTCATTCTGAACTTACGAACTATGCTTCCAGCTGTATCTCCACGAACACTCAGCAGCTGTGCTATTTTTTTTTAATCCTTTTCCTTCTTTGTGCCAGGCAGTGATCTCTTCTATTACCTTTTTGGACAATACTCTTGACAGGCATTTTTCTAATATGCAGTCAAATGTCACTGTCAACAAAACCCCTAACTAGTGCAAGTATTTGATGGGTTCTATCTCAAGCAAACCTGATGCAACTAATTAAGCTCTTGATTAGCTGCATTAGGTGTGCTTGAGACAACACCTGAATTGCAAACATGCTCTTATGAGGGATTCTATTCAGGGGGTTGAATATTTTTGAGACTGCAGTAGACATTAAAAGTGGCATTTTGTGTTGAATTTGGAGAAACCATTTGTAAAATTAGATGTGTTGAGCTATTTAAAATGTTCTTGTTTAATCTGTTTATCACAAACAGCTGAAAGGTTGTAAATTTTGCCAGTAAATCCAATTTGTAATGGGGGCTGAATTATTTTGATTGCAACTCTTGCTCTCCAATTGGATCCCCAAATGGCTTTCTAAGTGGGTCTCCATGCTCTTTGAGCTCTCAAAATTTTACACTGTCAAATCATAAAATAATCATATTTTTAACACTTATCAACTTTTGGCTCATGAGCCTTAATATGAATTAATGATTTTCAAAGAGGAAATTAGCATGAGTTAATCAATATAGGCAGGGATGGACATCAATGGTCACCAGGAACCTCCCCAAACCTAAAAAATGCTTTTTAACGTTTATGAAATTTTTTAATTTGTTCATGGTTCATCAGAAAAGCAAGCTTGTATAAGCGCTTTCCAAGCGGTATAAGGAGCAAGAATATCATAATAATGTCTGAAATATACTTTATTTTCACTAAAAAACAGATATTCTAATATCAGGAAAAAGCAGGAAATGTGCTGCCCTCGATTGAACAGAAGCGGTGCAACGAACGTAACAGGGGGTATGCCAAAGTCCTTGAGCTGTCCGCATTATAAACTGGCATGAACCTAGGCATTTATATTGTTGAACACAATATAAATTCTAAAACAGATTGCCACATGAGCAAAATGCAACTATGGTCAGTATTATAAGCAAAGGCTAGTGGTTACTGATAATAACCAATGTGACTAACTAGCTGCAACAGTATGATAATCATGGCCATGGAGGTAAATGGATGTAACATAAGTAATGTTGGGAAACAGAAATGTGTGCTTTTGAATACAGTGGAGAGACAGACAGATTTGTGTATTAGGCTACCACATATGTATATGTTAATGACCGCTGGCAGCTGCACCTTTGGGGCTTTTCCATTAGCCCACAGGGGAGCAGAGGGCGAGACCCCACAACCATTCAGGATTTGAATAATCCAATCCACTGTGCCAAACGTGGCACACAACTGCTTGCGACCAATCAGAGGTCAAAACTTGGTTTACACACAAATTTGAATATATGTAAATGTAATGCTATAAACAGTGCTTCAATTAACATTTTTCAGAGAATTTTATTTCCGTGCTGGTTCATGCAATAATTACTTTCCTATTTTTTAATACGAACATCGGGTCTGCTTCTTTTGGACGACAGTCATAATATTTGTTCCTGGGAAAACTTTGAATTTACTAACAGTTACATATACTCCAAACAAAAATAGCTCAACTTCCTCCAGAGAATCAATGCTATCAGGCTCAAGGAACCCTCCAGTCCTGTCCCATTCTGACTTTACTCCTATTGTCGATATTGCTTTTCCATCTGTTACGTCCGGGGACGTATGTTCTCTTAATTGTCATCTCACAGTTGATCCTGTTAAGGAAGCTGCATACGATTGGACCTGACCAGAACCTCGACGCCATTAGAGTCTGCAGAAGCCGTGTGACCGGCAGTCTTTCCTTCCGCGCCCCCAGAAACATATCTGTTGCCTCCATTGTTGCGTGTAGTGTTGATTCTTTAAAGTACAAACATAAATTTGTTGAACTTGTTACGAAACGATAATCTTTATCTGACTGGTTGCAGTTGTTGGGTATAGTCTATACGTCGTTCAGCCCTGTGTGTTGTAAAGAGCTGTAAGGAGTGGGTGCCATTTTGTTCATTCCTTTTTCTCCTGGTTATGTTAGGAAGTTAGGTAAGTTGATTTGTCCTTTGTTTTTCAGTTAGGAAAATTAGTTCGTTTTGTTTTCAGACTCTTTTGTTTATTGTTTTGGCATTGCCCACTGGAGCGTGTAGCTCTCTGGGGCCAACATGCGTAAGCAGTTCCCCACTTTGGAGCCTGTAGCTCTCCGGGGCCGACATGTGTAAGCATTACAATAAATTCTGTTATCTTTTTCGCAATTATATTGTGTTTGCGTGTTCTGGGGACGGGAAAGGGAACGCTCACTTGAAGCTGTTACAGCTTTACCCTAGACGGGGACCGTAACACATCTAGTAAATGTAACCTAGGCTTTCCTGGGTTGCTCCTGGTAGCATTTTTTTCAAAGCATTCATGTAATTCAAATGCGCGAAATTGAGAAAATGGGACCTAGCCTGCAGTTATACAATGATTTACACAGATTTTCTGGAGGCCCAATCAATTTCTTTCAGTTACCGTGGAAAGTTCCTACTTTCCAGAATTGGATGAAAAGTTGTCAATCAACAGATAACGACCGGGAGAGTGTCACATGGGAGTGCACTATATCTGTGTCCTACACAGATAAACTTGAGCGACCATTAAAATGAGAACATTGCCAGCAGAGATTGCTTGAGGCGTCAAGTGACCACTGAATTCTCGGAGGGACAAATCTATGTATAAATCAATGGCAGGGTGTTCTGCATTTTTAATATCTGATGGCTCTAATGGATAGTATAATGACATATTATCAATAGCATGCTGAAGCTTGCTGCTACGATGGAAGCAATTTTTTTTTTTTTTTGCTGTAAAAGATAATATTTATTGTCTGCTGGATGGATCCTATTGGAAAATTTGTTAGGAAGTTGGCAATTCAGGCTTGAATGAGGAGTTTTATTCATGCAATTCCTGGGCAACAGTGGTGGGACTCATTACATCCATATTCTAAATAGTATACAGGCACTGCTTCCGTATGAATAATCAATATGCATTTTGCATCTACCCGACGTTTTCCCAATATTAAGAGGTAAGTGCAACTGAGTGCATCAGTTGAGCAGTTCCATAGATGCTAGCGTCTGTATCTGCACAATGGGACTAATGCAGTGCTGTCTGAGGGCTCGAAGATCACATGTATCCAGTATGGGTATACGGCTTTGTCATTTTAAGCATGTGGATCACACCGGCTTCTCAGGCAGTAATGACCATACCTTTGTCACTGGTCATTTTACACCCAATGATAACCAACCTTTTCCAGTATTTCCCTTCCCCTGCTCCAATTGTCTTGGAACATGTTGCAATACAGAAGGTAAAGCTGGCCAATCACAATTGCATATTTAGAGAGCAACAACCCGTCAACTTCAATGAGTAAACACAAGGGATGTTCGATAATATCAGCAGATTGATATTTGCATAAAAATGTAATATCGGAAAAGATTGTTATCAGATTTTTGAGAGCACTCAGAGAGCGCAGCACCTCTGCAACACCAAGGCAACTCTGTGCATTAGTTATTTTCGTTGGCTGATGTAGGGTATTGTTGCATTCCACTGCCAGGTGGCAGCAAAAGCTCAAAGCACGCCAATTGGAAATCTGGCCCACTGGGTAGACTGAATCTCTGCCAGCATAGCTGGATTTGAACTTTGGCTTATATCTCAGCAGTACTTTAGCCTAGATATGCCAAAATTTAATCACTTGCATTTTATTTTAGTCAGCCTTACTTGCTGCACACAGTTGTACTGGTCCAATATTTCAAAATTTGCGAAGCAGTCAAATTGCCTAGGTGTAGGGGGCATTGCAGGATTATCCCAGGGAGAGTGTGATACAAAATTTGAAAAAATAAATATGGCACTTTTTCCATAACTTAAGTTGAAGTAGTTTTCTTATTTTTTTCTTATTTATTGTTTACATGTGGAAAGCCTTGTTGCATTTGTGAATGCATCCAGTGAGGCATCACGAGAAAAGTTGACATGATGGGCTCTAAATTCGTAGACCAGGCAGTCGATTATTGTTTTTAATTTCTTCAAATCTACTGAATCTTTTAGATATTAAACGTGAATGTTTTGATAAGAGGGCTCAGTTCTTCAAGATGAGTACCGAGAATTTCAATCAATGTTTCTGTTTAAGCTCTGCTCAATAAAGTGAGTCGACATTGACGCGGGACAATATACAATGCCTGTCGGACATTAAATGCAAAATACTCCGTGTCTGACAGCAAAAAAAAAAAAAGAGGACGATTAGAACAGATTGATAACGAAATAAAGAATAATAAGAGGCTCCTCAGAGCCTGTACTCCGGCCGGGCCTAGGCCTAGGCCTGGGCCAATCCATAGATATATATATTTAGAACTCTAGATTGCTGATGATGTCATATTTACATTATCCAAAGTGAAGCACCCGGCCGCCATATTGATACACCCAACGTCGTCATAAAAATGAATGGTTTCCTATGAGGCCAATTTGAAATAAGTCAATATAAGCATTAAAATGCCAAGATGTGCGGCTGCCTTTTGCAGCAATAGTCAGTTGAAGGGCTGTAATAAAACGTTTCATGCGTAGGTTAACGTAGAAACGCAAATTTGTCACTTTAATAGAAAAAAATCACGTTCGCTTGCTAGCTAGCTAATTAGTCGTGCCATTGACTTAAATAGACCGCTGACTTAAGCAAACGGTAGCGATCGATAATGGTCTCCAGCGAGCTACCTTGGTACCCTTACCGTCGCGGGGACTGCATTGACTAAGCAGTCAATAAAATGAACGAGGTGGCTAACTAGCTAGCTACTTGTAATTGACATTCAAGGACAATATTTCTTACCTGCATAATATTTAAAACAATGGACAACTCGCTTTGTCTGTTTATACAGAGTTCCAAAAGACAGGGAGGGGAGAAAGGCTTGGCTGTTAGAAATCAGGAAAAAAAACCTTTCTCTATCCCCTCGATCTGTGCTGTGCAGTGATTATTTTTTGAGAGCAGTGCTTTAACGGAACACGGGCAAAGATGAAGCTTAGTAAAGGAGTAGCCAGAGTTAACTAGCACTTCCTTTTAACAACGTTGGCATTCGCCATATGATCCAGTACGAACAATTCGGTCAACAGCAAATATGCTCAATCACAGTACAATGAAGTGAGGAAACCAGAGAGTAATTTGATAACGTATACGGACATTGATCGACGTTGCTTAAAACGACGAAAATTTTGAAGCAATGACGTTATCAGAGGGTCATTAAAACCGTCGGTCACCGTAACTGAACTTTTCTGCTCGCACTTGAACGTTGACTCCACCTCGTTTCGCCTTTAAAGTCTAATTTATACATCTCAAGGACATATTTCGTTTTCGTCTGTGAAACGGACTGTTTGTGTTTTCCGTCAAGGAAGCATTTGGAGTAAACTTCATTTTGAAAGGAAGTAAATTTTTCCAGGAATTTTTGATTTTGAAGTGGGCTAAATCGTTCATCCAGTGTTTTCTATAGCGTACATACATGCTGGGGTGGAAGCATTGACTCTCACCTTGTATTATTCGATCATCACGGCTGAACCACTCTATTCGTAAACATGAGGAAATGTGACGACTGCAAAACCACAACTGGGGTTACCCTTTGCCAAGGTGATCTCTTGCTTTGTCCAGAGTGCAACGAAAAGCGATTCGGTGGTTGTTTTGACCTGTATAAGTTGGTGGGTCTGACGGGAACTGACCTGACATCTTTATTCATTGAACAGCTTGACACGGTTTCCAAATACGCTTGGAAGGATATACAGGGTGTGCTAGAAAAGTACGAGTTTTCTGACGTTTCTACGCTTCGGTCGAACCTGTGTTTGAAGTGTCAGGATGTTTTTCCACAAATTAGAGATTTGAGGCCCATGAAGAGACATGTTAAGCATACGGCCCTTCAGGGTATTAATGTTATTGGGCTGGCTCTTGTGAACGTTAAGTTCTCGGTGGAACTTGAGAAAATATTCTCTCGTTCGAGCAAAGCCAACGGTGTTAATGATGTGATAAACGATACCGTACACTGAGAGAGTTTGGATCTGGCAGGCTTTCTGCCAGTTGTCAACGGCCTGAAGGACAGAATCGAAATGCTTGAAAACCAAGTGAAATTACTGACTGAGGATAACGAACGCTTAAAGAAAGTGATACACCCAAGTGACGAACAGAACATCAATACGTCTGGCGCTGTTGCTGAAGGCAATGGCCTGGAGAATAATTCTCAGAGTATTGATGGTGAGCTGGTATCATTTCAGGAGTGTTCGCAGGATCAGGAACATGATCCAGATGCTCATTCATTGGTAGGCGACACCCAGGAGACCGACAATAATGATCAAGACTTAACTGATTTTATTTTACCTCCTTCTCAGCAACGAAAACTGCGGCGTCGGAAGACGCGGCGAGTAAAGGACCACCGCAGGATTAAGGCTGTCGGTAAGCGCAGTGAAAACTCTGACAATTCTTTACCGCAGCACAGCACCATACCCATCCCCACCTCTGAGATCTATGCGGGAAAGGTGGATCCGAAGCATTTTGTTGAGGATATATACGATCATTTGAAATCTCTTGGGATTGTTGGGAATGTTACAGTGTCAATCCTCGCTGATAAGCAGTCCTATAGGTCGTTCAGGATAAGTGTGTTGTCCAGTGTTTCCAATAATGTTCTAAATCGTAATGCATGGCCAGATGGCGTTGTAGTCCGGCCATACCGTAAACATGGCAGCGGGCCAATTCGCGCAGCCTCTGGTGGTAATCGGAGTTCAAACTTTCGACTGAAAGAGAACTACCATTGGAGAGGGTCGAACTCGCGGAGGCAATACCGACGCAACTTTCACTCCAATGGGGAGTCGTACTCCAGAGGATCTCATTACGGGGGATCCACGGACTCACGATACAGTGGATCTAACGATCGATGGGACATGCCCGGACACTCCCAGGAGTTCTCACCTAGAGACTACCGCGACGACATCTATTATGGTGAGAGGTACTATTAATGCCGCGCGTCGATCTAAGTCACTTTTGGTGGCACAGCTTAATGCTCGTAGCTTGAAAACTATGAACGAAGACTCGCACAAACTTGTTGATTTCCAACAGTTGGATCCTCAGAGAAATTTGATATTCTTGCCGTTACTGAAACTTGGTTGAATAGTGAAATATGTGATGGAGAAATTCGCCCCAATGATTACAGGGTGTATTGTAAAGACAGAGATTTCCGTGGCGGCGGTGTTATGTTGGCCGTAAAGACTGATCTTGTGTCTCGTCATCGTCGTGACCTCGAGGTCCAGGGTTGTGAAATTCTGGTCTGCGAAGTTAAACCTGATAGTGAAGATACTCGAATGGCAGTTATTGTTTGTTACCAACCGCCTAAAGTTACTGACTTTGTGTTGAAATTCAGTGATGTAATGGCTAAGTGTAAGCAAGCTTTTAAGCACATTTGCGTTTTAGGAGATTTTAATTTTCCTGATGTTAATTGGGAAACTAGGTCTTCTCCCACAAATGGTGAGTCAAGTAGCTTTTGTGACATGCTAAATGAGTATCTTTTGACTCAGTTGGTCAAGGAGCCAACACACAAGGCCGGCAATGTACTTGACCTCATTTTGACGAATATGCCTGAAAGGTTCTCTTCTGTGGATGTGTGGCCAAACATGTTTGATTCGGACCATTACGTTGTGGTTTCGAAGTTCAGAACCCACATAAAGTGTAAACCAAATGTTGGTCGGATAATTTTTAATTATCATGACGCAGACTATGTTGGTTTGCAGGCGTTTTTGGAAGACTTGGTTGAAATTCAAGCTTTTTAGCAGGGCATGTTGATTCTGATATCGACACTGTTTGGAACGACTGGTCAGAAATTGTGCAACAGGGAGTTGACACGTTTGTTCCAAAGAAGTTTGTTAAGGACTCTTGTCATCCAAAGTGGATCGACTCTGAGGTAAAGCACCTGTCTAATAAGGTTCAGAGGCGCAAAGACGGAAGTGTAAGGTCAAACCTACAGCTGGAAATGTGTTGAAGTTTAAGAAGCTCAGAAATATGCTGAAGTCCTTTTCTAGGTCTAAATATAGGTCACATGTGCGGTCACTTGGACAACAAATTAAAACTAGACCTGAACGTTTTTGGTCGTTTTATCAGTCCAAAGGTACTCCAGAAACGGGGACTTTTGGAGAAAAATCCGCTTCTTCCAGGTTTGATAAGGCACAACTTTTTAATGAATATTTCTTTTCTGTGTTTTCACACCAGTCTCCTTCAGTACTTCCTGACATTGACAAATTTGTTAATGACAACCTTGGGAATTTATATTTCCATGAAGCACTGGTATTGGATGTATTAAGCAAACTGGACAGTACTAAAGCATGTGGTTCCGACAACATTTCTCCACGAGTGTTAAAGAATTGTGCACCCACTTTGAGTTTTTCATTGGCATTCCTATTTAATATGTCATTGGGAATATCAAAAGTGCCAAGTGCTTGGAAACTAGCAAATATTGTCCCTGTGCACAAAAAGAAGGACAAAGGACAAGTTGAAAACTACAGGCCTGTTTCTTTGCTGTCATCCGTATCCAAAGCCATGGAAAGGTGTGTTTTTAGACAAATATATCCTGTCCTGGAACCATTGTTTCATCCTTCCCAACACGGGTTCAGGAAAGGTAGATCAACCACCACCCAGTTAGTTCAAGTCTTACATGAATTAGGACAAGTCCTTGATTCTGGAGGCCAGTTTGATATGATCTATTTAGATTTTAGTCGTGCTTTTGATAGCATTCCACACCATTTGCTTATTCATAAGCTTCAAAGTTTTGGTTTTAATGGCAGACTGCAGGGTTGGTTCAAGTCATATTTGTCTGGGAGAAAACAACATGTTGTTATTGGGGGTAGCGAGTCTGAGTATCTTGTAGTATCCGGCGTTCCTCAGGGTTCGATTTTAGGCCCTCTTTTGTTTATGTTGTACATCAATGATATGCCAGACGTAGTTGATAAGGTAACTTTAACTGCACTTTATGCAGATGACTCAAAGTGATATCGAAGGATTTGGGATTTTAATGACTGTCTAAGCTTGCAAAGTGATTTAGAAAGCCTTTTGGTTTTGAGTGGAAAGTGGGGTCTGAAATTTAGTCCGTCAAAATGCCAAGTAATTTCCTTTACCAGGAAGAAGAACCCAGTCCATTTTTATTACAATATCAATGGCACTGTTTTGGAAAGGGTCAACAAGGTGAAAGATCTTGGGGTTATATTTGACGATAGGCTATCATGGAATGCCCACTTAGACCACATTGTATCCAGAGCAAATAGTTCCTGGTATATGGTGAGGAGAATTGTTGGTGATTGTGGTGAAACAGAACTCCTGGCAAATCTGTATAAATCTTTGGTCCTCAGCAAATTGGAATATTGTTCGGTTGTCTGGGATCTTCATGCTGAGCGTAATTTACTGCGAATTGAAAGGGTCCAGCGTGAAATAACCAGACAAATCGTCGGTAGTGATACAGATTACGTATCCCGTTTACTCTCACTTAACATGTTACCTTTATCCTTTAGAAAGGAAATTTTGGACATCACATTTTTTCATTCTTGTCTCCACTCGCGCTGTGAAGTCAATGTTGTAAGTTATGTTAATTTTCGCGAGAGACATGGTGATAACATGCTGTTAACAGAACCGTTTACAAGAACTGAATTGTTTTATGCTTCATATTTTAACAGAATACCTAAATTATGGAACAACGTGCCAAGCCACATTCGTGCAATACCTGATCCGATTTCTTTTAAAAATAAGCTTTTAGAATTTTACGCATCCCAGCTGGAAACTTTTGATATTGACAACTCATGTTCCTGGGTAAATTTTTGCAGATGTTTTTCGTGCCGTCCATGTTAGAGAGTATTTAATGTATTTTATTAGTTACTTATTCGGATGTCTTTGTTGGTGCTATATGTGCCGTTCCTTTTGGAGGAGCCATTCAAGAGGGATTTTGCCTACTGGCTCATCCTTTCCGCTCTATTTGTATTGTATTATTTTATTGTTTATGTTTTGTGTTTGCTTTGTAGAGTGGAAGAAGTTTTTAATAAATAAACAAATAAATTGACACCGAGTAACATTTCGATCTTCCCTTTAGTAAGTGCGCCGCTTTCCATCCTCCAAGAAAGCTCATATTTAGGGAGAGAAAATGTTGCTCTGCACAGCGATACCAAAATCACCCCGAGTCCCACGCAAGTGTTTTTGAAAGTATAATTTTACAGTAGGCGAAAATGAATGGGAGTGTACGTGCGAATTTAACTTCCCGGTGTACACGCTCCTGGAACAGATACTTCACTTGAGCGTGCCCTATCAGCAATGTAGTGTTTTATATATATATATATATATATATATATCTTTGGGCCAATCGCGAAACCGCGCACGCGCATGAGCAGGACAATGGTGACCCCCCCAAAAAAAAGAAGATCCGGAGCCGAAACTTAGACTCGTGGCCTACCGGCCCGAGTAAAAAGAAATATTTTAACAACAAACAGAACATCCAATGAACACTGCGATTTATTTATTTGCGGGCCATCTTTTTTGGCTGTTCTGTTTGTTGGTGATATATTTTTATTCTTTATTTCGTTATAAATCTGTTCTCATATCAATATTTTTACTTTTTGCTGGCTGCCGGACATGGAGTATTTTGCATTTCGCGTTGGACAGTCTTGATCGTGCATGCGATATTTAATTCACAATGTCAATGGTCATGGAATTGATTTTGTCACTGACTACAAGCACTATTTTATTTCTGGTGTGGAAATAAAGCGAACACAGTGAACACAGGAAGGCGTACGCAGAAGCTCTGAGGAATGCACGGTCCAGCTTTTATTCCACCATTATCAACAACAGCCCCGGCAACTCCAAAAAACTCTTTTCAACAATAAATCACCTTCTCAAACCCTCTTCACTCTCCCACTCTGAGACCACCGAGGAGAAGTGCAACATGTACATCACTTTTTTCAGACAAAAAGTTGATAACATCCGCTCACGCTTCTCCACCACTGCTGTCCTGCTCCCCCCAATAGCCAACCCACCATCTGAGTTTGTCCAGCCTCTCTGCTCCTTCTCCGATGTCACACAGGAGGAGGTGGAGGACGTCATCAGAAAAATGCAGCCGACGACCTGTGGCCTGGAACCTTTCCCTTCAGCCCTGCTGAAGGCCACATCTCTGCCATCTCTCCATTCATTACCAAGATCATCAACCACTCCCTCCTGTCCGGCCAAATCCCATCTGCATTAAAAACTGCTGTCATCAGACCACTACTGAAAAAACCCACCCTGGATCCAGAACTCCTCGCCAACTACAGGCCCATCTCCAACCTTCCATTTCTGGCTAAAGTTCTGGAAAAAAACAGTTGCAGCACAACTTCTGGATCACCTCAAACACAACAACCTTTTTGAGAAGTTTCAGTCTGGCTTTCGCCCTGGCCATTGCACAGAAACAGCCTTGGTCAGGGTCAACAATGACCTCCTGATGGCAGCAGATACCGGTTCCCCATCTTTACTCATCCTCCTAGACTTAACAGCTGCCTTTGACACAGTTGACCATAATATCCTCCTCCACCGTCTGCAATACACCATTGGACTCTCAGGAAAAGTACTCAACTGGTTCACTTCTTATTTAACCAACAGAACTGAGCACGTCGCCCTGGGCAAAGCAAAATCATACACCCACAACGTCACCTGTGGTGTCCCTCAGGGTTCGGTGCTGGGCCCCACCCTCTTCACCCTCTATCTGCTCCCTCTGGGCAAACTCATCAGCAGACATGGGATATCCTACCATTGTTATGCTGATGATACACAGTTTTACCTAAGGACAACCCCCACCTCTTCTGCCCCCCTGCCAACATCCATACTGACCACCTGCCTGGAGGAGATAGAGGCGTGGATGAAGCTCAACTTTCTTCAGCTGAACAGTTCTAAAACGGAAGCCATCCTAGTTGGTACACCACATCAGCTCCGCGCTTCCAGCATCACCAGTATCACATTCTCTGGCCAAAACATCCCCCTTTCCACATCTGTCACCAACTTGGGTGTTAAAATGGATCATCAACTCACCTTTGACACCCACATCAAACACCTCTGTAAAACATCATTCTACCACCTTAGGAACATCACCAAACTCTGTCCAACTCTCACCCTGGCAGATGCAGAGAAGCTCGTCCATGCCTTTGTCTCCTCCAGGCTGGATTATTGTAATGCACTCCTCATCGGGATCTCTGGCAAGAGCATCCAGAGACTGCAGTACATCCAGAACAGCGCTGCCAGGATCCTGATGAGGGTGCGCAAATATGATCACATCACCCCCATTCTGAAATCTCTTCACTGGCTCCCTGTTCCACTCAGAATTGAGTACAAGGTCTCCCTCCTCACCCACCAGTGTATTCATGGACAGGCCCCCCAATACCTCAAGGAACTCCTCACCCCCCAGATCTCTTTATGCACCCTCCGTTCTGCAACCAAAAACATTCTCCAAGCTCCCAGAACCAAGCTCCGCACTATGGGCAATCGGGCTTTTTGCTCGGCAGCTCCAAGGCTGTGGAACGCCCTCCCTGACCACCTGAGGGCCCCACAGACTACAGCTGCTTTTAAACTGGACTTAAAAACACATCTTTTTAAAAAAGCATTTTATTAAATGTCTTTTATCGGTTCTCCCTTTTAAAATTTTATAAGTGTATTGTGTTTCTTTTCTTTTTTGCTCTGTAGCACTTTGAGATTGTTAAAATGTAAAGTGCAATATAAATAAAATTTATTATTATTATTATTATTATTATTATTATTAAAGCGTGAATCTGTTCGATCCATCAGACTAATTTTCAAAAGAGAGACCGAATAAAGACTGTTGTCAATCTTCAACGGAAGAAAACAGATGAATAAAAAGACCAAGAAAAGTTGATAGCTATCAATTTGCATTTTGTGAAGGTCGAACACAAACATGGCCAAGTTTGTACGTCTAATAATTCCTGGAATACTCGAAAAATTAGAACTTTTATGACTTTCGGACGCAGAGTATTTTAGGATCTCTGTCCGACAGTCGCTAAATTCGTCATAAATGCACAAAGTCCCGAGCCAATGTCGACTCACTTTATTGAGCAGAGCTTAAACAGAAACATTGATTAAAATTCTCGGTACTAATCTTGAAGAACTGAGCCCTCTTATCAAAACATTCACGCTTAATATCTAAAAGATTCTGTAGATTTGAAGAAATTAAAAACAATAATTGACTGTCGGACACGGAGTTATATTGAAACCATCCGACTGTCGGACACGGAGATATATTAAAACCCTGTCCGACTTTCGAACATGTAGACACTGCGAACATCGCAGGTCAATGCAAAGACGCGAATACACGCGTGTATTCGCGTCTTTGCATTGACTTTGACTGTAATCAGTCGTGTGAAAAATTTGTTTCGCATCCAGTTTGCAAGCGGCTTTACTAAGCATAGAACGCAAGCATATACGCACTGCCTGATGCCGAGGCAGTTTGTGGCTGGCTGAGAAAGATGTCGTTAGTTTGCATCACGGATTCAGCTGCGTTGATTAAGCCAGGTCGAGTTTCCATTACGCGTGCCAACCGCCTTTAATCTGACATCAGAAAAATGGATATAGATACTATAATTTATGTCCTGATTAAGATGGTTACATAAAATAATGGTTGCTGTAATTATTTATTGCATTGAAATGTGCCTGACATTCTGGAAACCTGCCTGTGAGGTTTCGGTGACGTGTGCGCACTGTGTGCCGGTCAGCCAAATTACCACTGCACAGAAAGTAAACCTGGTTGGAGCTGGCGAGCTCTCTGCGCAATTTCAGCGGAGCCTTGATCCACGAAATTGTCACTGCGTCATGATGAATATGTGACACCTCCCCCTACTACGCCGCCACACCCATCTCGGCGCACGTCTTTCTACCAAATTGCCAAAGTGGCTGCGCATGGTGTTGCAACGCACGAAATTACCACTGCGCGGGCTGCACCAGACGAAATTACCACTGCGTGGGCTATGCCACGCTGCGCCACCCTGAGCTGCGCCAAGAAATTAGAGCCCGATGTGTTAATTCCACGACAGAAGAAATGTAATGTCGCCTAAAATTAGTTTGGGGGGGGGAAGTATAGCCCGCATATATTGGTATCGGTGGATATCAGAATCGGAAATTAAGAGTCGACCAATATCGGCATATCGGATATCGGCAAAAAAGCCTATATCGGACATCCCTAGTAAACACCCTCCAGGCGTAACCTTACAGCACCTTATGAATTACTCAACCAGATAAAAATGAAAAAAGGTCTACAGATGCATAACACATTTTATGTTCTGCGACCAGATGCTTTTAATGCACAGTTTTTTATGCATCGTTGGCATGGGGACACAGAGAGTAATTACCGGTACATCAGAAACACAACTTGGTTTTGAATGCCACAGCATGTAAAATATAAACCGTCTGCAAGCCAGGTAAGTGTAAGGGTACGGGAGGGTGACAAGCTGCGCAAGGGATTTCAGTGACTGGCGTTTACAGCAGCTGACGCTCCAGTTTGCCATATATCAAACAGACAGCTTGCTTTCACTTGATCACCACACTCTCTTAAACATGCGCCACAGTGGAAAAAAACAATCACTTTCAAATGCCACATGCTTCATATCAACTGCATTTTGGTTTTCCACAACACACTCTCAGACACTGACTGTGTGAATAGAGCAGCAAAAAGCATGACACGAGCAATTAACGCATCCATACACACATACACAAGGGCATAAGCACATATATATATACAGATAAAGACTTGCATGCACATACACATACACGACTGAAATGGTGCCTGTAACTGAAATGGTAACTACAAAAATGCTGTCAGAGGACAACAGCAGGGTATATCCCAAAAAATAGTATTCTCCGCATCCGCAAAATTCATAGTTTGACCAAGTGTTGGTGCAACAGAAAAGGGTATAAGGTCCAGAAAATTAACAGGGGAACTACTGAAGGCTCCAGTTATATTCACAGACAAATTTTACACGATTACCTTATGAACTTGTTCACTTTTTGTATTTTTAAGAAAGTAAAATTTGGCCTAAAGGTAGTGCTACAGGAACAGTCATAGTGTAACCAGAGCAAAAGGACTTCTCTTTTATGCACCACGTTGTGAGCAGCAAAGTTGATCTGATTCCCACTAGAACAGTTTGACTACACTGCATTTGGAAAAGTGGTTCCACTTAATGATGGTGCTACAACAAAAGACCATAGAGTAGGGCTGAACGATTTATCATTTTGTAATCAAAATCACTATTTGAAACAATGCAATTATGTAATTGCAAAGGCTGCCATTTAAGACTGATGCTATGCTGCGCTTCTGACTGACCCAGGATCTGTTGCGTCTATTATTTTTCAAGTACATGCTGTTCCTTGAGCGACAATCATGCACAGTCAAGCTTACCAATCAGAAGCGGCATGCTACGCGTGTACGGAGGTAAATCCCTATCTTTATTCCAGAGCGTGGTAATTCGACTTGAGAGCAGACTTATCAATGTAATACATAGATTTAGCAAAGTTTTCCCCCAAAATTCTGCTCTCGTATTAAAATAGCCCCCACTTGCGCTTGGATCTTTTCTCCTTACGCACAAAACTGTCTGCGCGCTTGAAACATTTTCTGCTGTACTCGGGACATTTCTGTTCGCGCTCGGATTTTTTTCTCTTCGCGAGCAATCACTGGTACAGCTAACTACTTAGTGAAGTTAGGGCAAAAACAAATGACACCGCTTAATTATGATGATGGTTTTCAGGAAAAATGTTCTATTGATTATAGATAGATTGTGCGATATTTAGGTGCTGCTGAGCCGTAAGTGAAAGACCCACCTACTTTAAAGTGCCCCTATTATGTCACTTTTCATTGTTCATTCTTGCATTCTTGAAGTCTACTAAAAAAGGTTTCAATGCATCATTGTAAAAAAAAAAAAAACACTTGAGTTTTCTCATGCTGGCCATTCCTGCAATACCTGTCAGTGAAACGATCCATTGTGGTCCTGCCCCTTCCCTCCCGAAAACCTCAGTGTGCTGTGATTGGTCAACTTGATCATTCACCAGTGATTGGTCCACCATTCGCGCGCGTGGTGTGCAATGTCATGCCCCTTACCATAAATGGATTTCAACCCCAGAGGAGCCTTAGAAACAATCCGGTGTAGCCTTGTGAGTGTAACCCACTTGATTCAAGGGCGTGCCAAACTATCTGCTTGGCGCAAAAATTCAAATGGTGACATCGCCAATTGATGAAAAAAATGGCCACAAGCTATTGAGGCGTTTCATTCAGCTCTGAAGCAGTGCGTTTTACGGCAGAGAGCTTTTCTTCTGGAGGTGACTTTGAGTTGTTTTCCGACACAGACCTTTTAAACGCACATAAAAACAACATGATTCACACTACGACATTAAAATAATGAAATACCATAAGAGGTGCACTTAAATATCTGAAATTTTTCAGAGGATCAAAGGTAGGGTCATTTTATTTTGATTATTTGACTGAGTGAAAATAGAATGACCCATTTATTTAAGTATTTCAGTGTTAAGATTGTTGACAACATAGATCCTATTTTTTCTTCTTTGAAATTGTTGTAACTTTAAATTCTTTTTTCTACTTATTTAACTTAACCTGTAGCTGTCTTGAACCATAAAACACTGACCTACCTACTTTAGTGTCAGGCTGTTTACGTAAGGGCAAGATCCTTATTTCCTTTATTGGAACTGTTTAATTTTGTTATTCTGGTTAATATTACTACTAATGTAACTTAAACTAGCTCTCTTGATCTATTAAATTATGACCTTCCTATTTCAATGTCAGAGAATGTTTACAGAGAGGGAAAGTTTCTGTTTTATATTTTATTTCACTTTTACTTTTTTTAGTCTAACTTAACACAATCAAGGATTGTTTTTGTACTACTTTTATTTTTATAACACAGGCAAAGTTGGTTCTTTTAGTTCTTCAGCAGTAATAACAGTACCCTTGGTCAAGGGCTTTAGAGAATGTACATGAGTCTTGGTAATAGATACATGTATGAAGCAATTCTTAACCTTTTAGTTCACATCCTTGCGTTAGAATATATAGTATGAAATGCTTTGATGGTGTTATGTGGTAATTTTATATCACATGCTTTATATCTATTACTGTACATGATGAATATTGAACTGAAGTTTGATTCAAAGAAATATCGCGAATCAACTAGCAATCGCAATATCTGCCAGAAAAATCGCAATTAGATAATTTTCTCAAATCGTTCAGCCCTTCCATAGAGTCATCAAAATCAATAAGGTTCCTCCTCTATACACAGCAGATTTGACACGATATCCTCCAAAAATGTTTGCGTTATTGCATTTTTAAAAAATTAAATGTTTGGGTTGGTGGTGGTGCTACAGGGAAGGTCATAGACACCTCTATACACCAGGAACAATCACAGAAGGCTCAAAATTATTCCCATCAATACTGTCTTGAGTTATGAGATTTTAAAATGTTTTATTTTACTGAGTCATGGTGCTACAGGAAACATTACAGACCCATCACAATCAACATCTTCCACCTCGACGTATCAGGAATGGTGAAAGGAGATTTGATAAGATTCCAACAATAGCTGTTGGAGTTACTGCAAATTTTAAAAATACTGCCATGGCACTATAGCTCACTTCGACACATGGATTAATGACTGCACAGAATATCATTGAGATTAAATCCAGTTAACCAAAATATAGCAAAATTAGCTAGATATGGAATTGAGCATGTTTTTTTGGACACACTTGTCAACTCATCCAATGTGGAGCAATAATAGGTGACATATAACCTAAAGTCACTTTGCAATATAGCCACCACAGCAGCCCTGTTTCAAATAAGGTTGCCATAACAACAACAACTTAAGTCACATCTTCGTTATATGCATGAATTTTGAAAATGTGTTGAATCAGATTGGAATGGTGTAAAAAAAACTTTGGCAACCATATTAGAATTCTAATTTGGACCTTCTGTACTAATCCAGGTGTGCTTATTGGCAAGAGTATGTCTATATATTTTTATCTTCATTGATCAAGAAGTTTTAGAGAAGAACATTTTAAAATATTAATAAAACATTCATAAAATTTAGCCGCATAGCCTAATGACAAAGGTCAAAGGAAGGTCAAAATACATTGTGCAGCGAAATCCGGAGTTTATGTACTGAGTCTTGTTGCGCAGTACTTCCACACTGAACTTCAGCTGGCTGCAGAAATAGTTGACAGACAGGTCAAGAGGGAATATCCAAGATGGCCGCCATGGCATATATATTTAAAAATTGATCAGAATGCACTGAACAAATTTTGATGTACTGAGATACCTCAAGCATCACCTAACCTGGAGATTCTCCCTCCTGGATGCCTTGTCAAGCTAAGGCTCATACTCTGAGCGCGTCGGCTGGCAGAATGTGAGCACTGAAGGCTTTTTTTAAAAGCGCCTGGATTTTTTTTACTATTGAAACAAGCCATTTTTTTACATAATTGTTTGATTAATTTAATTGAAGAAACGAAAAGGGCTTTCCCACTAGCACCTACTCGGCTGTACTCGACTCGACTCTATTCAGTTTTTAAAGGGGACCTATTTTGCTATTTTTCCAAGTTTATATTTTGGTCTTTCACTCCCCTAGAGTACTCCTGATCGTGCAAAGTAAAAAAAGGGTACTTATAGGGCTCATACTGCCATCCTCAAAAAACCCCATTTGTAGTCCATAGTAGTCTCTGCCTGAAACGCCTCATTGGGATGGCTCTTCCGCTATGGCCCCCACTCCCCGTGTGCCCACTTTTTTCTGACTGGCCAGCTCTGTGGAGGGCGGATCTAGGCGGGACGAGGCAGCAGAACGCAGTTTTCCTGGTCCGGCTCCAGAGTGAAACTGACACGTCTCCCGAAGGATTCGACGGACATATTCTGCAATCTAACGCAGTACATGTGTATAGATCTAATGAAATTAACTTGTTCTAATTAACTTTGAAAATAAATTTGGGCATTAATGGGTTAACGCAACGGCGAAAGTGGAGGACGCAGTGCGAATGTCTGGCAGCTCAAGCACGAATTTGCTATCGGCAACAGTGGTGAGTACAGCGGTTTTCTACTCTGTAGGTAGGATGCAGGAAAAGCTAGAATCCACCCCATATAGGCACATTTGTAGAACGGGTCGACATGCCCAAGTGTAGACCGGAGACCGTAGAAATCCGGTGGGTCTGAGTTTAGAGGGAAACATGGACAGTGAGGAGCAGCTAAAAGTGGACCAACAGCTTATGGACTGCTTCGGTGTGTATTAGGACCTGCTGGTTCGTGTGCATAGCTGTGGTGTGTTGTTAGCGTGGAGAAACGAACAGCTTCCGCTCTGGTATATGACGGACGGGCGAAAGCTCCAGGCTAAATGGCCTTTTCGGAAATTGCCCGTGGTAATGGTTTACTTATTGCTTCGGAATGACCAGCTTTTCCTCACGGAAAATGGGCGCATTATAAATAGTGTGCGAGAGCTAGCTAGAGCTCCGGGTTATGTCATGAACATAATACAGGTTTTACAGACTGTAAGTTCCGTCTGCGTGAACCGTTGCTTATGTGGAGCTAGCGAATCGATCACTTTTACGGGAAAGAATTTAATATTCAATCGATGGCAATGCAGAGAAATCGTTTGTTATACCAGGCACGTTATAGCCTGTGCGCTTCCCTATTGCTTTCACCAGTAGCATCAGAGAGCTTGCCCAGACATTGGAGATGTATCAGGCTGACCCCGGTCATGGATAAGTAAAGCGATCGTTTCATAAGCACCCAAAAACGCACCCCCAAGCTCTGCAAAACCTGGTCTAAATGCAGCCCAACTCGGCAGACACATACAGCACCTCTCCGGTTAGCTTCAACTGTAGTGGCTACAATCAGGCAACATTATGATGAAACTGTCACATTGATGCTTATCGAAGTAACACAAGCATACCAATCATAATTGCTGCATATAAGTTAACCAGGAGCATTTTTAATTAGCAGAGCACGCGAACTAACATGCAGTACCTGATAAGCGGTCATGACTTTGAATGTAATCTGTCGGGCGAAAAATTCGCTTCGTATCCGGTGTGAAAGCTGCTTAACGCGCCCATAACGCCTATATTCGCGTCTTTGCATTGACTTTGAATGTAGCTAATCTGTCACGCGAAAAATTCGTTTCGCGTCCGGTGTGAAAGCTGCTTAACGCGCCCATAACGCCTGTATTCGCGTCTTTGCATTGACTTTGAATATAGCTAATCTGTCACGCAAAAAATTTGTTTCGCATCCGGTGTGAAAGCTGCTTAAGGCGCCCATAACGCCTGTATTCGTGTCTTTGCATTGACTTTGAATGTAGCTAATCTGTCGCGTGAAAAATTCGTTTCGTGTCCGATGTGAAAGCAGCTTTATGGATAGTACGCGACAGCTAGAGAGCTCGGTTATGTTATGAATGTAATACAGGCTTTGCAGACCTTTAGTTCTGTTAGCGCAGACAAGTTGCTTATGTGGAGCTAGCGAATTGATCACTTCTACAGGAAAGAATTACCTATTTAATCTCCGCCTTTTTCGGCTTTTTATTAGCCACAACAATTTCTAAAGGGGGATGAAATTATGTCAAGGTAGTGCAGAGAAATCATTTGTAAACCGGTAGAGCTTCTGCGTTTCGCATTGCTTTCACGGTAGCACCAGAGAGCTTGCTCAGACATTTGTGAAGTATCTGGCTGATCCCGGTCATGGATAAGTGAAGCGATCACTACCTGTAGTGGCTACAATCGGGCAACGTTATGATGAAACTGCCACATTGATGCTTACCGAAGTAACACAAGCATACCGATCAGAATTACTGCATATAAGTTAACCAGGAGCATTTTTAATTAGCACGGCACGCAAACTAACATGCAGTAGCTGGTAACCGAGCGGTCATAACCACAGAGACAAACCCTTGCAATACAGGTTTTACAGACAGCAAGTTCTGTTACTGTGAACAGTTGTACCAGGCATCCAAATTACAAACAAGTATTAAAAGTTAGCTTCAAATGAGGTTTATGTTCACACACCTTCTGTAGAATTTCCCCTGATATCACTCTTGTATATTTAGGACACAAACATTAGCAACAGTAACTTGGCTACGTTAGCCGTTGTGCTACAGTCACAATCAACTGGTTATCACGTCAGGTTGGCTTATGCAGTAAAAGCAACTTACAGCTTCTGTGTCTGTGAGTCATGGACAGTCGCGACCGATACAGGCTTTATCTTCAGATATTTTACAAAGCCTGCGTTTGAGGCCAGTTGTTAGTGCTAACTATCGCTAGCGGTCCTGCTAGCCACCCGTAACACGTTAGCTTCACTTACATTATTTGCTGTTATATCGTTACTTACAGCTTGTGTCTCTGAGCGCTTGATCGATGGAACTGCTTCAGGATTGAGAAGCAGCTGAAACCCTTATCCTGTGTCGAATTATCCTTTATTAACAAAGCTGTCTTTGGTGAAATGCTGAGCACAATCAGCTAACGTTCCCTTTGGCCGTGGCTGTTTGCTGCCAGCAAACAAAAAAAGCTACCCACTGATTTCTGGTGGCATCGTCTTTTAGAAGAAAAATAGTTGTTTTTCTTCGCGTCCAAAAAAAAAAAAAAAAGTAAACGGACAAGCAGCTTTGGGAGAGATACTGACAAAATTGCACCTCAAATGATCTGCGGTTCTTCTTTTGTATTTCCAAAAGTGTAGATGCTACTAAGGCATAGTATGATCTGCCTTTGTTAGTGCCTACTAGAATAGTTTCCGGTGTGGGCAGGTCCAGCTCAGTGGTTGGCTCTGGCTAGGTCTGTACTAATTGGACGGCACAACCTGACGTCAGGTTGTGCCCAGATCTCGTGAAGATCTCAGAAGGAGCTGTTCAGAGAGGAAATCACGCTGACGAAATCACGTTCTTGGATTACGGCAAAACCCCTGTATCTTATGTTCAGAAACTTTTCAGAGGTTGAGCATGGACAACCAACATTATAACATTACTAATATGTATTAGAAGAAGGATCAGCATAATAGGTCCCCTTTAAGGTTTTCCATTAGGTGATAGTACCTGGTACCAGGTACTTTTTTAGTACCTACTCGGCCGGGTTCCAAGCAAGCTGAGTCAAGCCAAAAATGTGACGTCAACAGACTGCAGGCCACTGATTGGCCAGGGATTGATGCTTGCTATGATGACCCCACCCACGTTGAGGTGGTACTCAACTGTAATGGTAAACGACCAAAATCAGTAGAATCAAGTCCAGTAGAGGTGAGTAGTGCTAAAACTGTGTAATGGAAAAGCGGCAAAAGTGAAATGACATCTGTAGATATTGCTGACCATAAGCTGCCTGCGCGGAGGTGCAGAACCGTAGACTCCGACATCTGAATGATGCTGTATTTGTCATTGCTCCTGGAGCAAGTAACTGTATATCAAATGTTCATGAGAAGGTGGTGCCCTTGAACTTCTCAAAAGATGGGAGTTAAAAAAGTATAAGTCGATGAAATAGACATTGCATGAATCCTATCTCCCCATAAAGGCTGATCTGCTACCAGACTGGCATATGTGGCTACCAGCGATGTAAAATCCAGGGGTCAGAAAGTGAAAGTCCTGCCAAGTTTTTCTCCCTCCCACAGAATGAGCTGATTACTCATATTGGCTCCATCTCCTGTCAGAAGTAAATCCAGGTTGTTGGAATAAAGTTCTGGGGAGGATTTTTACTTTCTGAACCCGGACTTTACACCTCGGGTGGCTACACAAGCGACCTGGGAATATTTTATACTATATATTGACAAGGAAAAATCTGTCTAACCTCCTAATGACAAAATAAAGCCATATATGCTCAAATGAACCTGAATTTAGCAGTGAAATGCTGCTTAGGGAATAAAAAATACACAAAAAATTCCTGTGTTATCAGTTGACTATCAAAAGCTCCTATTCAATATAATATAAATACAAAATATTGCAGATTCTGACATGTTGAGAGGTCCCTTTAAAAATTCAGCATAATTTTTTCCCGCATTCATGCACCCCTGGAAAAAAGTCATAAATTAGAAAAAAACGACCATATCTCAAAATGGACTCTCTCTGCACATTTTGTCCTGCAAAATTTTTTTCTTGGCTCCGGTAAGAGCTACAACTGTTTACTTTGACTGGGGACAACATTCACTTTTAAATGCTGTATCGCTATTACTGTAATCTTGCTCCTGGGGGGTTGTAAACTCCTGCAAAAAGAGACCTTACTTTAACCATTTTATTCCAACTCATAAGTGCGCAGCAGAAAATAATATTCAAAAGACAGTTGAGGCAAAGTGGGCTAACGTTAGCCCTTCCTCTATTCCCCACTTGCCAAATGAGTTGAAAGTTAAATTTCCCTTTGTCATTCAGTATTAACACATTACGAGCAATCTAAAGCCTGGATAATGCGGGAGCAGTTATGCAGCTTAAGTGGGAGAACACACACAGCTTAAGTGGGAGAAAATGCCACTTAGGCAGAAGAACAGGAGATTTGGGAAAAATAATAAAAAACGAGAGATATCCCACCTAAAACGGGAAGATTGAAGTCACAGTGCACTCATGGGTAGGAATATGCATGACAAGTTTCAACTTCCTTGGTCAAGTAGTATTGCAGAAGAGGATTTTTAAAGATATTCATGAAATGTATAGGTGTGGCCTTATGACAGAGGTAAAATGAAGGTCAAAATGGAACATGCATCAAAACCTGAATATGAGTTGTTTCTTGGTACTTAGTATGTACATATCATATCTCAACTGAATTGCTGCAGAAATGATCGACAAATGAGTCAAAGTGGCATTTTTGAGATGGCTGCAGTGGCGGCTACAATTGAACTTGGATCAGAATGCCCCTAGCAAACTTTGATGTACACAAGGAGGGAACATTTATGCCAAGTTTCAGCTTCCTTGATCAAGTAGTTTAAGAAGATTTTTAAAGAAATTCATGAAATGTAAGGGGTGTGACCGTATGACAGAGGTGAAATCAAGGTCAAAATAGAATGCGCAACAAAACCTGGAATTTATGTGTTGAGTCTCGGTATTTAGTATGTACATATCACATTTCAGCTGAATTGCTGCTGAAATGATTAACATGAGTCAAAATGGCATTTGTCAATGGATCAAAATGCCTCAAACAACTTTGGTATCCCCTAGGATAGGAACATGCATGCCAAGTTTCAGCTTCACCTTTACTTTCAATCCAGGAGAGCTAAAAATTAAAGTTTTAGCTTGGTGGTGGTTTTACAGCAAATATCATAGGGTGACCAACGTCAATAACTGCCTCTCTCCATGCAGTGGAAATGATCACAAGAACTGTGACATATTTCCATTCATAACTGTTTGAGTTACTATGTTTAGAAATTGACAAGGTGTTTGTTTGACAAGGTGCTGGCCCTGCTAAAAAAAGCCTGACGTCACACAAAACAAAAGGGTTCTTCCTCTTGGTTTTACAGCAAAAATCATATGGTGACCAACATCAATCACTGCCTCTCTCTATGCACCAGGAATGAACACAAGACATTTTATGTGAATTCCAAAGAAACTGTTCTGGTTATTCAACCAATGCAAAGGATCTGCAGCAGCTTCGTCAAAGGAGAATCCATAATATTCTCAAAAGCTCCATCCAGGGGATATAAATATACAGTGCTGTGAAAAAGAATTGGCCCCCTTCCTGATTTCTTTTTTTTTTGCATATTTGTCACACTTAAATGTTTCAGATCATCAAACAAATTTTAATATGAGACAATGATAACCTGAATAAATACAAAATGCAGTTTTTAAATGATGATTTCATTTATTGAGGGAAAAAGCTATCCAAACCTACCTGGCCAAATGTGAAAAAAGTAATTGCCCCCTAAACCGAATAAATGGTTGTGCCACGCTCAGTGACAACAACTGCAATCAAGTGTTTACGATAACTGGCAATGAGTCTTTCACATCGCTTTGGAAGAATTTTTGCCCACTATTCTTTGCAGAATTGTTTAAATTCAGCCACATTGGCGGGTTTTCAAGCATGAACGGCCTGTTTAAGGTCATGCCACAGCATCTCAATCGGATTCAAGTTTGAACTTTGACTAGGCCACTCCAAAACCTTCATTTTGTATTTTTTTAAGCCATTCAGAGGTGGACTTGCTGGCGTATTTTGGATCATTGTCCTGCTGCATAAGCCTAGTGCGCTTGAGCTTGAGGTCATGAACTGATGGTCGGACATTCTCCTTCAGAATTTTCTGGTAGAGAGCAGAATTCATGGTTCCGTCAATTACAGCAAGTCGTCCAGTTCCTGAAGGAGCAAAGCAGCCCCAGACCATCACACTACCACCACCATGTTTGACTGCTGGTATGATGTTCTATTCATGAAATGCTGTGTTAGTTTTACGCCAGATATAACGGGACGCACACCCTCCAAAAAATTCAACTTTTGTCTCGTCAGTCCACAGAATATTTTCCCAAAAGTCTTAGAGATCATCAAGATGTTTTTTGGCAAATGTGAGACTAGTCCTTGTGTTCTTTCTGGTCAGCAGTGGTTTTAACCTTGGAACTTTGCCATGGATGCCATTTTTGCCCAGTCTCTTTCTTATTGTTGAATCATGAACACTGACTTTAACTGAGGCAAGTGAGGCCTGCAGTTCTTTAGATGTTGTTCTGGGTTCTTTTGTGACGTCCTGGATGAGTCGTCGATGCGCTCTTAGAGTAATTTTGGTAGGCTGGTAAAACTCTTGGGAAGGTTCACCACTGTTCCAAGTTTTCTCCATTTGTGAATAATGGCTCTCACCGTGGTTTGCTGGAGTCCCAAAGCCCTAGAAACGGCTTTGTAACCTTTTCCAGACTGATAGATGTCAATGACTTTGTTTCTCATCTGTTCTTGGATTTCTATAGATCGTGACATGATGTGTTGCTTTTGAGATCTTTTAGCCTACTTCACTTTGTCTGACAGGTTCTATTTAAGTGATTTCTTGATTCATCAGGTCTGGCAGTAATCAGGCCTGGGTGTGGCTAGTGAAATTGAACTAAAAAATGTGGTTAATCACAGTTAATTCATGATTTAGCAAGGGGGGCAATTACTTTTTCACATTGGGCTAGGTAGGTTTGGATAGCTTTTTTCCCTTAATAAATTAAATCATCATTTAAAAACTGCATTTTGTATTTACTCGGGTTATCTTTGTCTAATAGTAAAATTTGTTTGATCTGAAACATTCAAGTGTGACAAATATGAAATAAATAAGAAATCAGGACGGGGGCAAATACTTTTTCACAACACTGTAAGCTAAAAAGGCGATGAAAAAAATATGTTTACTAGTAATCCTCTCAATCTTTTATCCAGAATATAAGGAAAAATCTAGCCTTGAATTTGAAGGAGAGATATGAAAAATTCACTTTTTCAGCGCTTGTGCACATACATTTTGGTATCAGGAGTGCCTACCAACCCACAAACTGTGAAATAAAACAACCCTGTCAGTTTTTTTGTGGGCTGTTTTTTCCTAAAACATGGCATTCGCATTACCATTCAGATTTGGCCCCCCATCCTACAACCCAAAAAAGTTAAGATGCTGGGTAAAAAGTACAACCCCCATTCCAAAAAATTTGGGATGCTGTGTAAAATGTAAATAAAAACAGAATGCAATGATTTGCAAATCTTATAAACTGACATTTTATTCGCAATAGAACATAAACAACGTATTAGATGTTGAAAGTGAGACCTTTTACCATTTCATGAAAAATATTAAGTCATTTTGAATTTGATGGCAGCAACACATCTCAAAAAAGTTGGGCTAGGGCCATGTTGTTTACCATTGTATCCCCTTTTCTTATTACAATAGTCTGTAAATGTCTGGGAAGTGAGGAGACCAATTGCTGAAGTTTTAGGAGAGGAATGTTGTCCCACTCTTCTTAGATGTAGGATTCTAGCTGCTCAACAGTCCTGGGTCTTCTTTGCCGGATTTTTAATTTTATGACGCACCAAATGTTTTCTACTAGTGAATGGTCTGGACTGCAGGTAGGCCAGTTCAGCACTCAGTCTCTTCTACTTCAAAGCCATGCTGCTGTGATGGATGCAATATGTGGTTTGGCATGGTTTTGCTGAAATATGCAAGGCTTTCCCTGAAAGAGATTTTATCTGGATGGAAGCATATGTTGTTGTAAAACCTCTATATACTTTTCAGCATTGATAATGCCTTTCCAGATGTGTAAGCTCCCCATGCCATAGGCACAAATGCAAACCGATACCATCACAGATGCAGGCTTTTGAATTGTGTGTGTGCTGATAACAAGCTGGATGGTCCTTCTCCTCTTCAGACCACACAACACTGTGTCCATGGTTTCCAAAAAGAGTTTCAAAGTTTGATTCATCTCACCGCAGAACAGTTTACCATTCTGCCTCAGTCCATTTTTAATCAATTTGCGTTTCTTCGATAAACGTTTCTTCGCATGAAACGTTTTATTAGCCCTTTGAATGAATATTGCTGCAAAACGGAACCGCACATCTTGGCAATTTTAACAATGATATTAAATTATTTGAAATTGGCCTCAGGGGAAAGCATTCATTTTAATGAAAAAGTTGGGTGTATCAATATGAATGCCACGTGCTTCACTTTCGGTAATGTAAATATGAAGTCATCAGCAATCTAGGGTTATAAATGCATATATCCATGCCCACAATTCCTATAAAGCCTGGCATCTGCTGTTTTCCTTATTTGATTTTAAAGCTATAGTGCGTAACTTCTGTCGCCCCCTAGAGGAATTATGCGTTATTACAACAATACAGCCGGCACTTCCATATGACGTATGCCCAGGTGGTGGGATGTTTCTCTCGGTCTTCGTGGGGGTTGATGACAATGGGGCCTCAGAGTACTTTTCGTAACTGTAATGAAAATGATGGAAGTTGTAATTTTGTATCCACAAGCAGCAGACTGATGCGTGACACACTGCCCATACTCAGCACTGCCATGACATTATTCTTAGACCGCATTTGCGAATGTGTGACCGCAGTTTGAACTGTAATCTGTCCATTTTTTGTTAGGAGGATTATGGTAAAATGCAACACCAAACTGAATGAAACTCTGTGTTAGAGTGTAGCTCTCCACGCTCTCGCTACACGCTGTGTACTGTTCGCCACGGTGCACAGTGTAACACTCGCTACACACCGTGTGCTGTTCGCCACGGTACACAGAGTAACACTCGCTACACACCGTGAACTGCTCGCCACGGTACACGGAGTAACACTCATTACACACTGTGTACTGCTCGCCACGGTACACAGAGTAACACTGGCTACACACCATGTACTGCTCGCTACGGTCTCTCACTACACAACGTGGCGAACACCAGGCTGCTAACATTACATTACATTCATAGCACCATTTCCAAGAAAATAATAAAGTACTAGGTCCAGTACATGTAACAGCAACACATCCTACTCATAATGTCTGATAAACCAAGTCAGCAAGGCAACATCCGTGTCTGCCCTCAGCCCAATTTCTTCCTTCAGGGCTCTCCACCGAGGAAAAGCCACACCAATACAAATCCGTGTTTGTCTTCTCAGTCGGTCACTTTCCTTCTTCGCTAATAGTCCTTCAGCCGAACGACCAGGCTTTTTCTTTGTGGTAGGATCCACTTCTGAACCGTGTCTCGACCACTTCTTTGGGTTCTCCGCCATGTTGCTTTCTCTTTCTAGCAGCGCTCTGCCTCTTGCTAGGACACGCTCCGCTCCTCCTCCCCCTCCCTTCTTGTTGTGAGGTAAAACGCGTCATTTCCTGTGGGCCAGCACGGGAATGTCGCCGGTCGACACGCAATACAAAACAACAAATACTGAAAAATACTGTGAGATGTTATAGGAGCCGATCGGCTTAATCAGCATTGTGTCATCTCCTCTTGTAGTGGCTTTGGTGAAACGGACATTTACAGACATGTAGAAGTTACGCACTATAGCTTTAATGTAGGCTATCTTTTGGTGTCGTCCGTCAATGTAATGTGAATAGTAGACATTGTTTTTCAGTTGAAAATCACATATTTAATGCTGACTGCTGGATTGTGTGATTGATGATGTGCACTCTGGCTCGGAAGCTCTGTTAGTTTATTGTTTATCTTTTGTGTAGTCTGGGTTGTCTCCCATGTTGCTGACGCAGTGCACTTATGTATTAAATACAAACAAAAATAGTTGTTGTTTTGTAAATCAGAAGAGGCATTGGTAAAAACATTTCTGAAACTTACTTTTGAATCCCATGTGTCTGGCTTTAGCGCAAATAAAGGCCACCATACGGTACCTCCATCAGCCCCACCAGTGAATGATTCTGCCCCACTATAGCACCAGCAAGAAAAAACCTCTGATGCCGCTACAGTAACATCAACATCACCTGTTTGAGTGAGTGCCACATTCCCGAAGAGGGCAAATTCATTGAAGGCAATTATACTTTCCTGCACTCTGATAGGCCCAGCAGCCAACCAAAACTGGAAGGTGTGTCAATATTGCTCAAATCTGCCGCTGCCCTTCTGTAAACAGCTGTAAAGCTATCAGTGTTCACATTATAAAAATGCAGATAAAGCTGGACAAAACATGTAGTGCTACAGTCATCAGCATGGGCGCAACAACATTCAAACGCCCATGAAGAACGAAACCTCTTCTATTACTTACTGTCAGAGGCCCTCTCTTCAGTCCTCAATTGTGACTGACTCTTTCTCCTCTGCGACTTCGACACGAGAGTCGGCACAGACACCATCACATGGCCTGATATCATCGGCCCACATGCTCCTAGAACTGAGCACCCGTCATGGCCTGGCTACAGCCAACACAATGTTCTCCCACCCCAATATCCACCCAAGATCCAAATGGTGGCACCTGATAGATTTCATCATTACACACCAACATTTCAGAAGCGACCTTATCGATGCGCTTGTGCGTTGCAGTGCCGATTATTAGATGGACTATAGAATGCCCGCCTGAAGCTTCGCTTCCATAGATCTACAACCCCAACTCCGAAATAGTTGGAACAAAGTGTAAATTGTGAATAAAATCAAAACGCAATGACTTTCAAATCACACCAGCAAGCAATTTTTTTTGCAGCTTTTTAACTTTCAACAACATTTTAACTTCACAAAAATCTGGCTTCAGGCCTGGTCCTAGCACCATTACAGCAGGCTCAGTGGTTATAAATGATTTGGTATCAGCTATGGATAATAAACAAAAATGTGCAGCCCTATTTATTGATTTAGCAAAAGTTTTCGATACAGTAGACCACTTTATTTTATTCAAAAAGTTGTCCTCCATTAGTCTTGATTGTGATGCCTGCTTGTGGTTCCAGGACTACCTCTCTAATAGAACACAAGCGATTAGACTTCCGGATTAGCACCAGAGATGGCGGATGCACTTTTCTAGCTGCTCGCTGAAGTTGTGACAAACCTTCATTCACTGGCACTTTTTTATGTCATTTATTGAGTGGATATTTTACCCGACGTATATCTGCACTATCTGACGCATCTTTTTGCACTTTGGGACCAATAATGTCTGTCTCTGCACGGAAAACAAACAGCACGCGTACAGGCCGTGGCAAAGCCCCGCACCCGGATGAATCTACTTCGCCGCCAGAGGCAGCTGCTGATGCTACCAACTTAGAGCAACTGCAGACCATGCTCAACTCACTGAAGAATGACATATGCGGGAAAATTGACTCGCTGGCGTCCGAGCTCTGTGGTGAAATTACATCGGTTCGAAAAGAGATGAAAAGTATGATCAAACCCATCCAACAGGAAATCAACAAACACTACAAGACCATCAATGAACTGGAGCGCACATGCACAGATCAAAGCAACCAACTAACTGGTCTGGAGACAACAATAAACAAGCTAACAGCCCAAGTTAAAGTGTTGACTGATAGATGTGAGGACTTGGAGGACGGACCAGGAGGAATAATATTCGACTGGGGGGAGTGCCGGAGAACCTGGAAGGCCCTCGTCCGACCGACTTTGCACACCGCAGCCTCTGACCCAAACCCAAGGAGGTAGAGTGACCTCAACCTTTTGTCATCAGGGTCTACTTCTTCCATGTTCGTAATGAGATTCTGCGCCGGGCGAGTGAAGCATCCCGCACATCACCTCTGCTATACTACGGCAAGAAGATTTTCATTTTCCCGGACTATACCTCCACCGTCGCCAAGAAACGAGCTGCGTTCACGGGAGTAAAACGTCAACTACATACCTGCACTGGTGTCAAATTCGGGCTGCTGTTTCCAGCTACTCTGCGAATTACTCTGCTAAGCGGCGCCACACACACCTTTGAGGACCCGAAAGCTGCGATGGACTTTGTGAACGCAAGTATTGAAAAAGCAGTTGCCCCAGATGCCTTTTGTGTAAAGACAGAAAGATACCTTAAAATGTAGCCTAGCCTTACGCTACAGTTGGCTAGCATCCATGGTGTAGTTACTTCATTTACATCTGCCCAGAAATTTGCCCAGAAATGGCCTTGTTCCACATCACTATTAGGCTATTACAATAAAAGAGGAAAGTCTACTGTTTAGAGATGTTTCTGATATATTGATTTATACATCCAGTCTATGAGTCACTTAGACCATAGCTGCGCTGCGCCAGTTTTGTTGATTAGATCGTTCTATTTTGTCACTATACCTCGGCAAGTATTACGTTTGTTTTTTGTAATACTAGGAGTGTTTTGTTCGATTTGCTTGTGAAGAGCTGTGGGCTACGTGTATCTCCGGGGGACGGGAGGAGATGCTTCAGCGTAGGTGGGGTGGGTGTTATTGTTATAGTTACCTTAGTGTTATTGTCATGGTTCAGGTTATATTTTATGTTCTCTTGCTTAACTTGGTCGCCAAACTGCAGTATTTCCCTCCGACTACCATTTACCATACATCCAGCACACTTACTCATCTATATATCTCACATATGACCCAAACAACAACGACACAACAACAATGGGGTGCACTCAAATTTTGCAGTTGGAACTGCAGAGGCTTGACCCAACCAACTAAACGCAGCAGTGCTCCACCATCTTCAGCACCTAGATACTGACATTGTTTATCTCCAGGAGACACATTTAAAATCAGCTGATCAAGTTAAATTACAGAAAAGATGGGTTGGTCAAATATACCGTTCATCATTTCAAGGAAAATCAAGGGGAGTAGCAATTCTAATTCATAAAACAATTAATTTTATCTGCTCTGATATTTTTACAGACCCAAATGGGAGGTATGTGTTTGTCACTGGACAACTCTGTGGGACTCCAGTAATCCTGGCAAATATCTAGGGCCCTAACTGGGACAATGAGAACTTTTTCCAGTCGCTGTTTTCCAAATTACCCTCTATGTCTACACACTTTCTCATTATGGGAGGAGACTTTAATTGTTGGCTGGATCCAAAATTGGATCGTTCCTCCACCAGAAACAGTGCACCATCAAGATCTGCACGAACAATCCAATCTTTTATGGAGGAATTTAACGTTTCAGACCCATGGCGTTTATTTAACCCATCTGGAAGACAATATTCTTTTTTCTCCCAAGTCCATCACACCTTCACCCGTACTGATTATTTTCTGATTGACAATCGACTTATATCATCGTTACACTAGTGTTCTTATGATGCCATTGTTTTATCAGATCACTCCCCGGTATATTGCTGAACGTGCAACTCCAGCAATGACGACACTCCTCCTCCTTGGCGCCTGAATACTCGATTACTAGCAAATGAAGACTTTGTTAATTTCGTATCTAATCAAATTGATTTTTTCATTGCTGTTAATAAAACTCCTGAGATTTCAGCATCGCTGCTGTGGGAAACACTGAAGGCATATTTAAGAAGTGAAATAATTTCCTATAGTGCATATGAGGGGAAAATTAGGAAAAACAACTCTCCTCTCTGACTAAACAAATTGCCCAGTTAGATAACATCTATGCTATATCCCCATCACCTGACACATATAAGAAGCGCCTCTCCCTTCAAGCAGAATTTGACATTCTCTCCTCATCACAAGTGGAGGACCTACTATTTCAATCCAAATATGCCTACTATGAACATGGGGACAAAACCGATAAATTGCTTGCCCATCAATTACGACAGGCATCAGTCACCAATCAGATTCCTCAAATTCGGACCCACTCAGGAATAATAACAGATCCCAAACAAATTAATGAACATTTAAAACAGTTTTATACCTCTTTATATACATCTGAACAAAATCCTGATTCTTCTTCTCTTAATAACTTCTTTGACTCACTAGAAATACCTAAAATAAACCCTGACATAGCTAAGAAATTGGGGAAACCAATCATCATAGATGAGCTCAAACGAGCGGCTTACTCAATGCAAGCAGGGAAATGCCCGGGATTAGATGGCTACCCAGTTGAGTTTTATAGAATCTTTTTTGATAAATTAGCACTTTTGTTGATTGATATGTATACAGATTCATTTAATTCATCCAAGCTATCCCCAACACTTAATCAAGCTTTGATTTCTGTATTATTCAAGAAAAATAAAGACCCTCGGTCCTGCGCAAGCTATCGCCCCATCAGTTTATTATCTGTAGATCTGATGATTCTGTCTAAATTATTGGCTATGCGCTTAGAACCCGTTCTTCCCACTGTCATCTCCCCAGACCAGACGGGGTTCATTCAAAATAGACAGGCCTTTTTTAATATAAGATGCCTCCTCAATGTTATATATACTTCTCCTTCCTCAAATGTACCTGAAACTGTGATTTCGATCGATGCAGAAAAGGCCTTTGACCGGGTGGAGTGGGGATATCTTTTTTATACACTAGAGAAATTTGGATTTGGCAAAAATTTTGTTGCTTGGATAAAACTCCTCTATTCATCCCCCACAGCTTCAGTTAAAACCAATAATACCTGTTCAGAACAGTTTCCCTTATACCGCTCCACTCGGCAAGGCTGCAGCCTGAGTCTGCTCTTATTTGACATTGCCATTGAGCCTTTGGCCATTTCGCTTCGATCAGATCCTCGGATAACAGGTATAATCAAGAACGGCTTGGAACAAAAGATTTTGCTTTATGCGGATGATCTACTTATAAAAATATCCAACCTCTCAATATCTATCCCAGCTGCACTGGACGGACATACCTCATTTGGCCATATATCAGGTTATAAAATAAATCTGGATAAAAGTGAATTGTTTCCTCTAAAAGTAACAACACATAATTACCCCTTACATAATTTCCCATTCAAGATTGTCTCACATGGCTTCACATATCTAGGTATTCAAATTAGGGATAAATTTGGGGACTTATTCAAGTTCAATTTCACCCCTCTTTTAACCTGGTTACAGGAAGATTTCAAACGTTGGTTGCTGCTGCCTCTATTCCTTGCAGCCTGAATTAATTGTATCAAGATGAACACTCTTCCAAAATTTTTCCTACCTCTTCCAATGTCTGCCCATCTTTCTTCCCTTCTCCTTTTTCCATAAAATTGATAGTTAAATATCAGAGTTTGTTTGGAACAAGAAAGTCCCTAGACTTAGCAAAACCCTACAACAAAGACCAAAACTCCTTGGAGGATTAGCTTTACCTAATTTTAAATTTTATTATTGGGCTGCAAATCTCAGAATAATGCAATACTGGATGCAGCTGGAGCACTCACTATCACGCCCTATGTGGATTACTATGGAGGCCTCCTCAGCTAAACCTGCTTCACTTACAGCTCTTATTCATGCCCCCATAAAATTTTCTATTTCCCCCTATTCCAAAAATGTTATTGTTAAATCAAGAATTAAAATATGGAATCAGTTCAAACAGCACTTTGGTTTCCAAACTCTCTCCTGTCTGACTCCAATAGCTGCTAACCCAATCTTCCACCCTTCTTTAATAGATGGATCTTTCTCCTCATGGTACTCCAGAGTTATTAGAAGTCTTAAGGACCTATACATAAACAATACATTCGCATCTTTCCAGCAACTCTTTGAGAAATACTCTCTCCTAATCAAAATTTTTTCAGATACCTACAAATTTGAAGTTTTGCCCGCAATATTAATCCTACATTTCCCAATCTTCCAGAGACGACACCCATTGATTCTTTTTTATCTCCATTGTCATCCACAAAGGGTATGATATCTACCATATCTTATCCACGCTTTAAGCCCCACCTCCATACACAATATTAAAAACAAATGGAAGACTTAGGTGAACAAGTCCCTGATGAGACATGGAATAAAATCCTACGTCTTGTTCAAACTTCATCTATTTGTACAAGGCATGGGCTTATCCAATGTAAAATCCTTCACCGTACGCATTTGACCAAAGTCAGAATGGCTAAAATTTATGGTAGTGCTGACTCCACTTGTGACAGATGTTGTTCAGCCCCTGCAACATACATCCACATGTTCTGGTCATGTACCTCCTTGCACAACTATTGGACTGAAATATTTAACACTATTTCAACAAGTGTCGGAACAACAATTAAGCCGGCTCCCCTAACAGCTCTTTTTGGAACCTCTCCCCCCGCTATATCATTGTCCAAATACAAAATAGACTGTGTGGCCTATACCACGCTTTCAGTTAGGCGCCTGATTCTGTTAAAGTGGAAATCAGCTTCTCCACCCTCTCATTCTATGTGGATAAGAGATATTCTTCATTTTATTAAACTGGAAAAAATTAGGTGTACAATGAGAGGTTCAACAGCCAGATTTAAGAAAACATGGGGGCCTTTCTTTAGGATAATAGACAAACTACAGTTCCCCTGTATTCCGAAACAATGTCTTTTAATACTCACCTCCAACCATATTTAGGTACCGTAAATTACACTGGTAAATTACACTAAGCTTGTTTGACATACCTGTAAGCTACGTTGTCTCTTCTGTCTCTCTTATATAAGTGTGAAATGTAGGTAAATATATATTCATATATTTTCTGTGGTGGGTGACAATGTGAATTGTATATTGTTTCTACTTATTTGTTTTTATTTTTTTATTCCATTTATTTATTCCTAATTTATTTATGCTCCAATTGTCTTTTCTGTTTTTTTTTCTATTCCCTAGTTATTCCTGTGTTCTGCTTGTTGTTTTAGGATATTAACTCAGGGTATACATCTAACAATTATGGAAAATATATATACTCAAAATTTGATAGGGATCATAGGAATTTTTTTGTGAAATGACATGCAAATTTGGTAACTGCCACTGATGAACAATATATTGGATAAATGACATGCAGTCAGACACAAAACACATTTGCACGTGCATTTCATGACATTAAATGAGCGTGCAGCCTCACATTTTGGCTTTGACTAACACTTCACCATTTCAACTCAGACGTGTGTGTTTTGTTGGTGAAAATTTGAAGTTCCCAAATTTTTTGCATTACATTTAGCAATAACAATGTCTCCTCAACGTCTTAGACGTCGATTGACTTCAGAGCAATTGGGAAGATGCATCGAATGCTTGACTCTGGCTTCTCACAACGCCACGTTGCTAATGCACTTAACATCAGCCAAAGCGTTGTGAACAGAGCGTGGAACCGCATCAAACGTTTGGTACAGCAGCACACCGTCATGGGGGTGGTCGTCAGAGATCGACTACACAACGACAAGACCACTTTCTCACACTTCAGGCACGAGGTCATCCTTTCTGGACAGCCACCATCCTACGAAAATGACCTTCATAACGCCTCGGGGTCAGGGTATCCACTCAGACGATACGGAATCGTCTTCATACTGCCGGCCTCAACTCAAGAAGGCCATGTGTTCAATCCCACTGACCATGCATCATAGGCGTGACCGTTTGATTGGGCTCACGATCATGTCACATGGACACACAACGATTGGGCTCCAGTTCTCTTTACTGATGAGTCCCGATATTGCTTGGACTTTACTGACAGGAGGCAACGGGTGTGGCGAAGACAACGTGAGTGATTTAATGATGCCTACATCAACGAACATGACCGTTATGGTGGCGGATCAATTATGGTCTGGGGAGGAATAAGCAGGAACGGCAGAACGGACCTGCATGTCATGGGGAGAGGGACGATGACAGGGTACGGTACAGGGATGAGATCCTCAATGAGTACGTAAGACCATACGCTGGTGCTGTTGGCACTGATTTCATCTTGATGGATGATAACGCCCGTCCCCATCGTGCTAGGGTGGTGAATCAATTCCTAGAGCAGGAGACAACTGTCCGCATGGACTGGCCCGCGCGTTTGCCGGACCTAAACCCTATCGAGCATGTATGGAACATGCTGCAGGTCGCCATTTCCGGTCGTAGAGCACAACCCACAACTCTAGAAGAGCTCGGAAATGCCCTTGTTGAAGAATGGAACAACATTCCAATTGCAAGCATCCGGTTCTGATTGACAGTATGACCCAACGTTGTCAAGCCGTCATTCAAGCTAGGGAGGCCATACCCGTTATTGACATTTACTGTGGTAATGAAACATCAAACGAACACTGTCTGTTTTCACTTTACATGTCAGAGGTGAAACCATGAAGTGTTCGTGAAAGCCAAAAGTGTGAGGCTGCACGCTCATTTAATGTCATTAAATGCACTTGCAAATGTGTTTTGTGTCTGACTGCATGTCATTTATCCAATATATTGTTCATCAGTGGCAGTTACCAAATTTGCATGTCATTTCACAAAAAAATTCCTGTGATCCCTATCAAATTTTGAGTAGTATATATTACTGTCAATTTTTTTTCTTTTGAGAAAGCCAATACAGTTTGCACTGTTAATTTCTACTGTAATAGAAATGTATATTTTTGTATACGTACCTGTCCTGATTTGGGCCTGTAAACTTTGAAATTGAACTATTGACACATGTATGCCCTGAAAAATCTCAATAAGCAAAAATGAGGAAAAAAAAAGAACACAAGCTATTATGCTTGGGGATGCGAAGTCTCAATTTTTAAAAGTGACGAAAGGAGTACCCCAAGGATCCATACTTGGATCAATTTTATTCACAATCTATATAAATAATATTGCTTGTAATATTACAAATTGCAAGGTTCATTTTTATGCAGATGACACTGTGTTGTACTCCTCTGCACCAACGAGTGCCCAGGCCCTTATCTACTTGCAACTGGCTTTTAATCTTACTCAACACGCTCTAGCTGATCTAAAACTTGTTTTAAATACTGATAAAACTAAGTTCATGTTTTTTTCTGCACGGAATGCAATTATGCCCAATGACTCAATTTTCTCTGTGACTGGTGCTAAAATTGAGCCAGTTCAGTCTTACAAATATTTGGGTATCTGGCTGGATCATGACTTTTCCTTTAAAACATGTGTCTAACTTGTCCAAGAAAATTAGAACAAAAATTGGGTTTCTTTAGAGAAACAGGTCTTGTTTTTTATAAGATAGTAGGAAGAGGATTGTCCAGGCAAGAATCTTACCTTTATTTGACTATGGGGATGTCCTTTACATGCATGCCTCTGATAGTACTTTCAGACCTTTGGACACAATTTATCACAGTGCTCTGCCTTTTATCACTGGTGATGGTTTCCGCACTCATCACTGTGTTTTATATATACTGGACAAAGAAAATTAGGGATCACCCCAATTTTCGAATTTGAAATATTTGATAGTTCAAATTATGTTCCATATCAGATTTCAATATTAAAAATCAGAGTGATCCCTAACTTTCTTTGTCCAGTATAGTTCATTAGGGTGGTTTTCCCTTCATTTTAGAAGGAAGCTCCACTGCATTTTATTTATTTAGCATTGCTTGGCAAACTTCCTTTTTATCTTACTAGGCTTTTGTCCATCAAAATCAGAAGCCAGCATGTCAGATCGCAAGGGTGGATTTTGTTAGAGTCACCCAGGACTAGAACAAATTTGGGTAGTTCTGCTTTTAGCTCATTTGCACCCTGTGCCTGGAATAGATGCCAAGACAAGATGCCAATGAGCTCGATTGTCTCATTCCATATGAGTCAGTCAAGAATTGACTGTGGGAGATGTTAGTTGAGGAGGCCAGATGTACTTGCCTTTAGTTTTAACTTTGGACTTGTTCTCTGTTCTATGTACTTGTATGTTTTACTTATTTTATTACTTTCTTTTTTATTTTTAATTGTATTTTAAAGTTTGTTTACCTTTAGTCTGCAATTGTTGTACGTAATTGTGTGAAGTTTACTGTCCTCTGTGTTGTTAACTGACTTAGTAATTGTTTCATTGTATTCAGGGCTCCCCTGAAAAAGAGACCTCGGTCTTAGTGGGACTTCCCTGTAATAAAGGAAAATAAATAAAAATTTTATTCACAATAGAACAGAGATAACATAGCAAATGTTAAAACTGAGAAATTTTACAATTTTATCCACAAAATGGACTCATTTCAAATTTGATGGCTGCTACAGGTCTCAAAAAAGTTGGGACAGGGGCCTGTTTACCATGGTGTAGCATCCCCTCTTCTTTTTCACACAGAGTGGAGGCGTCAGGGCATTGAGGAGACAGGTTTCTTGAATTTAGCCATTGGAATTTGATCCCACTCTTGTTTAATACAGGCTTCCAGCTGCTGGAGAGTTTGGGTCTCCTTTGACGGACTTTTCGTTTAATTATGTGCCAAATGTTCTCAATAGGTGACTGCAGGCAGGCCAGTTCAGCACACGGACTCCTCTACTATGAGGCCATGCTGTTGTAATAGCTGCAGTATGTCGTTTTGCATTGTCCTGCTGAAATACACAAGGCTTTCCCTGGAATAGATGTCGTCTGGAGGGGACCATATGTTGCTCTAAAACCTTTATATACCTTTCAGCATTCATGATGCTTTTTAAAACATGCAAATATCCCATACCATATGAACTAATGCATCCCCATACCATCAGAGTCGCTGGCTTTTGAACTGAACGCTGATAACAGAAGGGGTGGTCTTTCTTCTCTTTTTAGTCCAGAGGACACAACACCATGATTTCCAACAAGAATGTCAAATTTGGACTCATCTGACCACAGGACACTTTGCCACTTTGCTACAGTCCATTTTAAATGAGCTTTGGCCCACAGAACACGGCGGGCGCTTCTGGATCATGCTCAACAATGGCTTCCTTTTTGCATGATAGAGTTTTTAGGTGGCATCTGTGGATGGCACGGCAGACTATGTTTACAGACAGTGGTTTCTTGAAGTATTCCTGGGCCCATGTAGTAATGTCAATGACAGAATCATGCCGGTGAGTGATGCAGTGGCGTCTGAGGGCCTGAAGATCATGGGCATCCAGTAAAGGTCTTCGGCCTTGTCCCTTAAGCACAAAGATTGTTCCAGTTTCTCTGAATCTTTTGATGATGTTTTGCACTTTCAATGATGAGACCTTCAAAACCTTTGCAATTTGACGTTGAGGAACATTTTTTTTAAAGTATTCCACAATTTTTTTATGCAAGCCTTCACAGGTTGGAGAGCCTCTGGCCATCTTTACTTCTGACAGCCTCTCTAAGACATCCGTTTTATAGCCAATCATGTTACACACCTGATGCCAGTTAATTTAATTACTTGCTAAATGTTCTTTCAGCTGATTCTCTTATATATTAATTGCTTTTTCAGCCCTTTTTTGCCTGTGTCCCAACTTTTTTTTAGACCTGTTCCAGCCAGAAAATTTGAAATAAGCTCATTTTGTGGATAAAAATGTGAAATGTCTTAGTTTCATCATTTGAAATGTTATCTATGTTCTATTGTAAATAACATATTGGCTCATGTGATCTAAAAGTCCTTGCATTTTGATTTGATTCACAATTTACACTTCGTCCCAACTATTTTGGAGTTGTACACAAAACCAGCGGCGATTCGCACCCAGGCGCCTAGACATCTCCCGACTAAAAGAATCTTGCAGCAAGCCAACAACTTCAGGACAATTTAGTTACTAAGCTGGACCAGATCCCTCACTGCAGCCTTGAGGATCACTGAGAGTCGCTCTGTAACACACTTGTTACTACTGCAGCGGAAACCGTTGGATTTCAAAAGTGATGTCATCGCGACTGGTACAGGGTCATTCCATCCCAAATCAACCAGAGGTCCCCAGAGGTCTCAGAAAATTCAGAAAAAAAATCACAATTGAAGTACTACCTAAGGAATGAATGTGTGCAAAATTTCAAGTCTGTTAGTGCAGTAGTTGCTGAGATATGGCCATTTATATTTTAAGGCATTTTTTTTTTCCTGATTTTTGCAAAATGCATCTTTGACCAAATTTGAATGCTTATTTACAGAAAAGTAATTATGCTGCAGGGTCGTAATCTTGCATGTAGGGTTAATTTTTCCTGAATTTTTCATTTTTGGCTTTATAAAAGGTGTATCTTCAGTCTCTGATCATCTACTGACCCCCCAAAATGATGAGAAAGGCGATTTCACAAAATTATGCTGTATCTTTGTAGTACTGCTGAGGGAGAATGGCTCATTATCTAGATCTGAAATTTTTCATGGTGTCTAAACTGATGTTTATGCATGTGTGCAAACAGTCAGAAGTTTTAAATAACCATTTTTTCCAGCTCCAGTGGCCTATTTATATTAGAACATTTTACATTTTTCCAAAAATTACCCCATATTTCACCACCAAAAACTACTGGATGACAGTGAATGACAGCCTTGAAATTTTTACCAAGACTGTGTGAAGGGCATATGGGACCTCAAACTTTGACCAGATGACATGGAAAACTTGGTTCATGTACTGTTTGTGGGGAGTTACTGACTCAGATTTGGTGAAAATCTCTTCTCTGGTGCAGGAGATATTGTGCACCCTTGAAATCTGTCTCTAATTATCGTATGACCTTATGTGACCTTGACCTTTCACCCGATAACCTCCAAAACCTAATCAGTTTATATACCCTTCGTGGAGAGTTACAATCTTTGATTAGGTCAAAATCCCTCCACTCTTTCAGAAGATACCATGCACAGAACATACAGTATGCGTGCGACTGACGGACGGACAGATGAAGCTTAATGAAGACTGATTCAGGAATGAACCGGAGATGCTTTACTCAAGACGTCATTTGTACAAGTTGAAACTATGCCTTTTATTCTTTGATTGTGCAATGAGTTAATTTGTAAGAGTTGAATCAGTGTGCCGCGTGCAGAGGTCCTTCGAGTCTGCAGTGCGTTCATTTGTAAATGTTTATTAAGTCTGCACTGAGAGCAGGTTGAATCATTGTGGCCTGCGTACAGCCTCTGTGAGCTTTCTGCATGTAAATTCATAAATGTTCAATCATTGTCATTGTGCACAGTACACAGGTCCTTTGAGAGTGCTGGGTGTTAATTTGTTAAAGTTGAATCATTATGCCCAGTAAACTGGTCCTTTGACTGTGCTAGGGGTTAATTTGTAAATGTTGAATCATTTTGCCCTATGCACTGGTGCTCTGTCTCTGAGCTAGTAAATTTGTAAGTGCTGAATCATTTTGTCTTGTATGCAGGTCCCGTAGTTGTCTGCTGTTCATTTGTACATTTGGATTCATTGTGCTGAGTGTACAGGTCCTAAGTGTCTGCTGTGTGTTAATTTATTAATGTTGAATCATTGTGCCCTGAACTGAGGTTCTTTGAGTTGGCTTTGTGTTATTTTTTTTAAACATTGAATGATTGTGCCCTGAGCACAGGTCCTTTGAGTCTGTTGTGTGATCATTTATAAAAGTTGAATCATTAATCGCTGTATATAGGTCCTTTGAGTCTGCTTTGTTTCCATTTATAAAGTTTGAATCATTGCCTCCTGAATACAGGCCCTTGGAGTCTGCAGTGTGCCATTGGCAGCAGCATGTTTCACACTAAGGTCAAGGGATGGTAGCAGGATTAAGGAGGTGTCTCAGAGCCTCATGATAGGAATGACAGATTATGGTCTGTTTAAAGTCACAAAAATGTTTGCCCGATTAAATTAATTCCTTTGAATTGAATGGAGAGAGAATTTACGATATGACGACCTTTGACAAACACGATTCATGACATTCTGAATTATATTTGCACCAGCCTCACAAAACATACATCCTCCCCTTCCGAGGCAATAATGAGAATATCTGTTGATCCGTCCTCACAGCTGTGGATTATGGGAGGGATTTTTTTAAAAGTCTGTGCCTAATGACTCTACAAAGTAGCACAGCTCCGCACCACGTAATTGACATTCCAAGTGCATCAATTAAGCAATAGAGAGCAGCACCATTCCAATTAGAGGAAGAAAAACAAATTAACAGCATTAATGACAGAGATGAAGGCAAGAAAAAACACTGGAATTAAGCAGAAACACATCAGCCTTCATGAAGATTAGGGGGCTGAGAAGGGAGGGGTGAAGTGCGGGATGGATTCAGACTGGTGGAGTGTAAGTGTGAGTGTGTGTACGGCAGCAGGCTTCTTACATAATTAGGCTGCTGTGTTATTGTCTCGTGTTGTGCAGCATACCTGTGCTATCATTGTCTCGGCGCTGTTTCCAGGGCGGTTCATCCGTCTCCCACGGGGTATTTTGGTTTATGGGGGTCTGACCCCAGCGCACACCCCCGGCGAGCACTGGCCCCGGAACCGTCCCTGGGACCTGCCCCTCACCTGGAGATACCCCTAACACCTGAGAACATAAACACAACACAGACAGCCTGCTCATTATGCAGGCACATTGGCAATTTGCCCCCCAAGAAAAAACCATTTGGTTAGTTCCAGTCCCCTCCTGCAGGGTGAGCCCATTCATCTCTGACCTGATGCTGGATGTTACTGCTGTGTGTTCATACTCCCTACAATCTTTAATCACACCCTCTTACATATCATCAGTAATGCCTGTGGTGTCATCCAAGGTGACTGAGAGAGAAATACACCCCTGTACATACAGTATAGCATACGTGCACAAACACGCACTCACATAATGTAATTTGTGCAAACACGCACGCTTGCTTACATAGTCATGCAATTAGCCACACGTGCATGCACACAAGGATACCCACACAAGCACATACACACACAGCCACATGAACACACACACACATTAACACGCACACACACACACACACACACACACACACACACATGCATGACAGCACACACACTCACACATGCAAGTGAACGCTCAGTCAAGTACATATGCAGACACACGCACACAGAATAACATATCAACATACACAAGCACAGATAACACAGATGCACAACACACACCATCATTAACAAAAAAAAAAAACACTCATATTATAAAACACACGCACGTGCACACACACAGACATACAACAACAAAAAGAAACCCACACTCACAGACACATGCAGAAACTAAATGATACAGCGCTGCAGACTCCAGGCTGGCTGAGCTCAGGAGGCTGAGAGGACTGTGCACAGTGGCGCATGGAGACAGATGAGGCGGAGTAAAGGAAAAGGCAAGTGTAATAAGCTTCTGAATGGAAATCAATCCAGACAGATTCTCAGCGTGCCAGTACAGGTAAGGGCTGCGCCCATGTTGGGATAGCTACCCGGTTGATATTACCAGGACCCCTGCAGAAGGAAGTGGCTCAGGGAGATAACATGTGCTCAGAATCTTTCCTCTGGCACATTCTCACGCACCCCCATTTCAACACTACAAGTACCTGCTCCAACTGCCCCACTCTGTCCCATTGCCCGGGACTCACCCACTTTGCCCAACTGCCCTATTCCACCCCATTTCCCTGGACCCACCTACCCTGCCCCACCCCGCCCCAATCCGCGACACTGAGCAGGTCACGCCTACCCTGCCCAACTACCCCACCCTGCCCCACTCTGCCCCAGTGCCCAGGTCCCATCTACCCTGCCAAACTGCCCCACCCTGCGCACAGAACCGACTGTACTGTTCATCTGTTCCAGTCATGGGCCACAATGCCCTCACTCCTTTAGCAAAGTGCAGCTCTTTGGATAACCTTTAAGGCTGATGTAGCTTTTGTTCTGGGACGACTGTAACCCACCACATGCCATTACTCTCTCTACCTCTCACTCACAACTCACTCGTCCTCATTTCCTCCTTCCTCTCCCTCTAATTCTACCCTTCTCTCACTCCTCTTCTCTCAGCTCCTTTCCACAGCCTCCTTAATGCTCTTAACTGTCTCCCTCACTCCCTCTCTCCCCATTGTTTCTCCCATCTCTCCCTCACACACACAGAAGGTCAGATTAATGCACTCCTCACGCATGTGCGTCTCCCTGGTGCTCCATTATCATTTGGCAACAGATGGCTTTCCAGAGACACAAAGGAAGTAGGCAAAAATCTGTGAGAGATGGCGGGGTATTAACCCTCAAAAAAATTTGTGAGAGATGGGAGGACAGGAATCCAAAAATCCATGAGAGATGGCGGGATATAAACCTTCTCAGAAATCTGTGAGAGATGGCGGCACATGACTCTTCTCCAGCACTGCACAAAATCAACAAAATCAAATCTGAAGATTTCAAGATGAATGCATGTGACTTTCCACGAGTGCACTTGCACAGGGACAGGGTTCCTTTATCTACACAGAACAATGCATACATAACGCCGCAGAAAAGCCAAACATCAGACTTATTCAGTAACAGAATACCCAACATTTCAAGCAGCTAACAAGTGTACAGTAGCCTCAAGCTCTGACTGAAGACAGAAACTGCACTTTTAGAAAATCAATGAATCAACTTAAAATGCTCAGGGTCGTTTGTCTAAATCTTGGGAATTTAAAACCAACTGATAATCGTGACTGGAAATTGACAGAAAAACTAACTGCCGAACAAATAATGATTCTCTTTCTGTTAGTTTGAATTAGAAAAACAGCACAAAAAACTGGGCATCACCTGAGACAGGGAGCCATCATGGAAAATTCCATAGAAGTTGGCTTTCAGAGAAGGAACTCTGAGCGCTGCTTATTTGGCAAACAGACCCACCTGCTACAAGGTTTGTGGTTTTCGTTCTCGTTGCAAAACCTTCATAATAAAGTACACCTTAAATACTGCACTTTGGTGGAGTTGATTCAGCTTATGGTTGCTGATTGATTTTGCACATGCTGGCCAGCATTTCAGTCCTTCTAACTTGGAACCTATTTTACTGTATGGGGCTTTGTGACCTATTGTCCAGCAGGCCGGCTGACAGGTTTGCCTGGGCCTGGGACGAGGCAACCCCAGAGGGCTCCCACTCCCTTCCCATGTCATGCGCTTCCTCAACTGACAACCACACCCTATTCCCCAGACAAAGACATAAGAGACATTCTCTTTCTTGAAATCAATTACTGTTAATAAACCACCTTTGTTTTTTAGTCAATCTTTCAAATGTAAATATGTAAGAAAGATACTGGTTGCGTTACGTATGCCATGCTCAGAAACTTATATATACAGTTTTATTGAGCAAAATTAGCGCGTAATAGTGATTAACAAATGTAACTCATAACATATCATAACATGAAATTTCGACGTAACAAAGAAGCTGTCAGAATCATGACCCAGTGGTTCCAGTGTCTTTGGATTTTATTGGTGTTTACATGTTTAGGTTTGAACTCTAAATGCCTGTTATTGTTATGATTCTGTTGTGCCTGACCATGTTTTCGTGATGACTCTGATTCCAAGCCATGTTTTGATTCAGTCCATGCCATGTTTTGTATTTTGCCTGTCTTTCTTTGTTATGTCCTTTGCCTGCCATTTCCCATATTCACAGTTTAGATTATCATTCTGGTTTTTGTATTTCTCATGCCCTGCACTGCACATTGTCTCCCCTGTCTGGTCATATGTGATGTGACAGTTTTATTCCCCAGTCTTGTGTGCCACGTTTTCAGGTGATTTCATGGTTTCTGGGTTTCCAAACATTCCTTCCAATCTCGTTTGCTTCCTTCACCTTTCTGTTCTATCTTTACTAACAAATACTAACAGTTTATTATTTTAGATAAATTACTAACATTAACTAACATTGTTTAAGTGCTAACTTACTAATGATCACTAGGGATTGTATAGCTGCACATTACTAATTGACTAACAAGCTCTCAGCACTCGCTCTGTTCTAGTCTCCGCCCCTTGCCTTCACTCAATTTACTTTGCTGCGCTTCAGCGGATTCTCTGGACCTGGTTAAACACTGTTCTGCCTCTCACTCTGTGCACTTTAGAACTCCCTAACCGGAGTCGTCTGTTTGTCATAGGCTGTCTGTGTAATCCCTGTCCGCGTTTTGGCTTTCGCCAATTTCATGTGGTTAGGAACTTCCTCTTGTTCATTCCTTTGTTAATTAGTCTGATCCAGCTCACCTGCTCCCTATTACAGCATGTGACTTCCCGTATGTGTATTTAAGCAGTCATTTCACTACCAGCTCTTGTCAGAACGTTTTCCTTGTGCTGTGATCGTTTATGCCTTGTACTCTTCGTGTTATACTTCTGACTGGAACGTCCCGGATTTTGATTTTGGCTTTGTCTTTGATATTCCTGTGCCCGTGTACCGTACCTGCCTTGCCCGACCCTGAGTTTTGTATTTGCTGCCCTGTTTACAAACTGGATTACGTCTACTGGATTTTGGCTTTGGCTTCGTCTCTGATATTCCTGTGCCCCTGTACCAAACCTGCTTTGCCCGATCCCGAGTTTTGTGTTTGCTGCCCTGTTTACGAATTGGATTACGACTACTGGATTCTGATTTTGGATTGTGGACTCTGTACCGTTGTTTACGGCCCTGCAGGGGTTTCCACCCCAGATCCAATAAAGAACAAGTTTACTGGATATTTTTGGTCTCGCTTCTGGTTCCTGAATGCTACCTCACAGTTATGCGTCAAACTTTCATGGTAGCAAAATCATTGATGTGGTCTCTAAAAGTCTAGTTCTTGGGAAAGTTGACGTTCAATGGAGAGCCTTGCCAAACCATTGAACCTCTCCTGGGACACGGTAGAGCGCAAGTAAAATTGTTCAAAAGCAGTATATATCAAGCAATAACACCATAAACACTCAAGTAAGCATTCAAACCTTTCCGTGGTGGGTAAGGGCTTTTGTTCTGGTACAAATTTTACTTTGTAGTTGGTCACGTGACTGAAGTTTCAAAACTGCTTTAAAAATCCATGCCGATACCAGAAGTGTCAAACGTGTTCGAAACAAATCGAACCTAAGCGTTGAAATTGCCATCACTACAGATAACGGCTGCATTGCTGGTGCTTCAAATATCTGGACCAAATTGTGGTCGCAAGTTGTGTTTACATAAAAGGTCAAATTGACAGGTTCTCGACTTTTAAAGATTATCCTTCCCAGTGGAAGCATACATGTCTATTAAGCTGCCAAAAAAGTTATTTCACCGACCGTTATTTCCATTCAAAGAATACGATTTAAAATAACCAATTCGCACGCTTTTCCGATCTCAGCCTGATTTTGGGTTTTGCTACATTCCTAATGTCATTCGCGTCAAATGCAGGCCAAGCCAGCTCCTCTGAGAAGTCTTCCCTATGGCAGGAGAATGCAATCCCCCATACATTGCACCCATGTGAACTCTCACGCATATGGTGTGAGTCTCACACTTTTTAATAGCATACCATGTTCTCACGTCGTAGTCAGCAATCTTAAACTTGAAAATAAAAGTGAAGATTGAAAATTTGAATTCAGCAAACAAAATTATATTTAAGTGCTGAGTCCCACTTTTTAATCAACCCACACTGTACCGAGAGTGAAAGCCAGTATTTCATTGGAATGCAGATCAGTCATTATTCAATCACGTGTATTTCAGAGATTCTCACGTGGAATTGAAGTTCTTGCGCATGGAAATTTTTCAGTTTCATGTGCGTCACAGTAGATTTCACCACTAGTAACATGGAAACCAATTATGACTACGGACTTCTCACAATTTTCTTTTCTCAGGGGTTTGAAGCAATGAAATTGCATAGAGACATGTCAAATGGTGTTTTGTTTCATTTGAACAAATTTAACAATCATGAAGCGCAAGTTTAACGGCCTGGCGAGTGGAAAAGGTAGCACCAAAGTTTCAGAGCAGTTTGTCTTTCTTAAAACATTGGCTTATATTTGAGTCAATTATTTTTCTGTTTTGCATTTAGCCAAGTATTTAGTCGCCGATAGATCACATGGAGAGAGAAGCTGTGACTTTGATTGCCAATGGATTATTATTGTAATTGGAAAGCGTGCTATGAAAGAAAATTGACTGAGAATAAGCCAGGACTAATAATTGTTGTACAGGGATGTTCTGGGCACCACTACTTTTCAGTTCTGGCTACGCCACTGAAAGCCTATGCACTCAAAGTTAACCGAATGAGTTATCGGAAAGACGACTGGAAAAAATATGTTAAGTTCGCATAACTACGTTCATGAAATTCTCATGAAAAACCACAGATTTGTGTTTACAAGTTTGACTGTTCTAAAACGGTAGCCTATAACCTGTATTGCGTTCAACAGAAATTTGGAAAAAAACAAAAAAAAGCAAATACGGGAGATGGAATTAAGAGAAATCTAGATTTTTTAAATTAATGATGTGGAAAAAACCCATTTCTTTTTGTGTTATCAAAGTGTGACAAGACTGAGAGTTTGAAGCTCTGTTCAATCTCTTGGCGTCTCAGTCTCAGTTTGACTCGTGTGATGTCAGGTAGCGATAGTCTCCGCATGGGTTCGGGAAAAAGTTTTAAATTTTGAGCCTGTGAAAAATACTCAAAATATGCAAAATTACTTCTTTAGCAAAATTCCATGCTTAATATTCAGTTTGCACCACCCTGCATCAAAATTTCGTTGTGGTTAAAACCTGCACATTCGACCTCTAATCGTTGATGTGCTGCTTGTTCCACTTGTTTTCGTTAGTTCATGGCCTAACTACTGCTTTTTTTATCAATATTAGTTTGTCCCTGGCAGGGGCTGTTGTCAGCAGCAGTGTCCATTTAAGGTAATGCTTTGCAAGTATTACACTGGAATACCCCTTGCAACAATCAAGTGGTGGCAAATGCTAGCTAATGGAGTGCTCAGCGATTTTTAAATCTTATATTTCTCAAGTGAGCGCAGTTCCAATCAACATTGTCCTCTAAACTCCAAGGGGAAGGGGAATGCTCAGAGCATAGATCAGGCACCCCCATTAGTATTGGAACAACAGCGATTGTGCAGGTCGTACTCTACTTTACAAGAAAATGAACTGAGTATTCGCATTACCATTCCAAATCGGCATGTTTTCCTCACTGTTTTGGCCGATATGGGCTTTTTTTTTTCTTTTGCCTAATTGTTCTCGCACTAGTACCTGAGTTTGCGTAGCACTACAATTGGTGAGTGCTTTGTCGAGCAAGTAAGCAATGGGATGCTTGCCAACATCATCAAGCTCACGTCCTCAAGCCGTGCCTTTAACCCTCTATTAACCACCGTAGCATATCTGCTGCAGAAAGTGAAAGGGTTAACAGCCTGGACACCCTGCTGGTTTTGTTTCTTATTGCCAAATAAACATTTGAGAATAACTTGAATGGTCCGTCACTTTAATTTTTCCATTCAAGATTACCCAATGTAGCAGATCTGCTACATTTTGGAAAAATGGGCCAAAGGGTCGAATTTTTTTTTTTTTTTTTTTATTTTTTCCAAATATTGGCCCATAATCAACATATTTGCCTAGGGAAATGATTTTTACACAGTTGGAAAGGTACTTGGTTAACAGAGGGTTAACTTGCGCATGTCCAGCCCTGCCATGGGGCAGATGTTTGTTGCCTAGTAAGCAGGCATTGCTGATGCTTCAGTGGCAATTACCCCACATCATCAAACAGTAGCTTATGCCTTGTGCTCATCTGCTCAGCATTGTATCCCTCATTTGAAAAATGCTTTTCCTTTGCCTGCACTGACTGTGCCTCAAACTGTGCCACTCGCCTGGTTGAGTTAAAAGCTGTAAATACTAGAGCACATGGCCTCCAGCACCAAAAGCTGATGGTTGTCAGCCTCAGGTCTTTGGAGTAAGTCGGCATCATTGGTTTTGAGGGAATTTGTGCAGCGTTCTCAGCTCTCAGATTCAGGCATGCTCATTTGTTGTCTCCTATCGTGATATACTGTTCCTTGTTTTTGTTATATCAACTTCAATGTAATGAGCACATGACATTGTCATATCACATGGTACAATATATATTCCCCTGTAATATTAGCGTCCACGGAATCACAAACTTTGCTTCACCATGCACGTAGTCTTCTTGTATAGTGAATACAGTTATATCCCTATCACTGCCACCACCTGCTGCCCTTCACTAACTGCCTGATTTATGTGTTGTCTCTCCATGTCTGTGGCAGGGCTGTGCCCCAGGCATGCTGCTGCCAGTCTTAGCCATCGTCGCCATTCGCCCATCTGCCCAGGTGCTACTCGGTCTCCACCATCGAAATGGTCCGCTCCATGCCACCTATTCAGCTGATTACAAATCTAGGCTGCCTTTTTTCAACTGACTCTTTGCATGCGACCATAACCACAAACAGATACCCTTGGCCAGTCAGAGGAGGATGGGCTACCCCTCTTAAGCCTGGTTTTTCCCAAGATTTCTTCCCATTTGTTCCACATGGGGAGTTTTGCCTCGCATGGCATCGCAGGCTTGCTATCGAGAGTGTTCAGGCCAGGGTTAACCATAAAGCGCATTGTGGCAATATTTGTGAAATGTGCTATTCTGATGAAACGCAAGGTTTCTCTTGAATTTTTGACTTCATAGGAAATGACAACAGGCCAGTCACTCTACACGCCTCCCTCCTTTTGTACTGCAGCAGCAACAACCGCCACTTCAGTTGCCTTGTTGCTGCACTAAAGGCCATGGGCAGAGGAGGATTAAGGTGGTCATGGGCCCCTAGGCTACTCTTTGTGTGGGCCCCCCCGACTAATCATGCTTCATCGGAAAATTAATTTAGTGCCATAAATGGCCCACACACAAATACTTAGGTGAACTGGCACACGCATACATAGAGACAGCCGAAGCTAGTGTTTCCTCTACATTTATTCAAGTGGTTGGACCGCCACAGTTACAAAAATACCACGACATCACAGCTAGATAAAATGAGAAATAGAACATAACAAACAAGCAGAGGACCCAGTGCATAGAAGTAGCCCTTTAAATGATTAAAAAACCACTAGCACTTGAACGAAAACTAAGATCAACAACACGGATGGAAGTGGACAGAATACCAAATATTACCCTCTGGCCTCTGCCACCACAGCCACAAAACAATTACAAAGGAAACACTGTACTATGAAGAGCGAAGCAACAGAATTCCCTGCTTTCACAGTTCAAGGGGTAACCCCCTCTTTTACTGAGAGAAAATCACAACCTTTTTTCTGAGACACAAACCACTGTGCAATACAATAAAGGCTGTGTCAAAAACAAAGTAATAATAAATACAGCAGCAGCTGCGACAGTAGCACATATTAACAGCAGTGAACAGTAGCAGAACAATAAATAGGTACATATTCATCACGGCTAACAGAGCTGTAAAATAGAGCCAGCCTTAAAAATTAACCTATAATATATAAAACCTGTAATATGAGTCAAATTTGTGGAATAAAATTCCCTGGGAAAGAGCTCCATATCCAACCTCCACTTTTCTCAGCTTTTTACTAGCCATAACGATTGTAAAAGGGGCACAAATATATTTTGAGGGGTTTCAGTCTTGAGAAGGGGGTATATAATTTCATATTATTATTGCAAAAGCATATGAAGTGCCTGCCCTAGAAACCCGGTGTGTCATCGGTAACATGGCTGCCGCCTAGTGTCGGCACCAGAACAGGGATTTTTGGAGGGGGGGGCATAGACACATCCCATTTTAACAACAAATATTCCTGCAGGCTAGTTGTCAATCATTTTCCTTCATTGGCATGTTTTCTGATTATAGTAATTATCCATTGGCAATTGAAGACACAGCTTCACTCCCCATGCGATCCAACAGCGAGAAAATAATAGGCTACATTCAGTACAGAAAAAATAATTGATTTATAAACAGGCCGATGACAAACTCCTCTGGAACGTCTGCGCTACTTTATCGGCACATCAGGCAATCTAACCTGCGCTTCATGATCCTTTAAATTGTTGAAAGGAAATAAAAGACTGTTTGAAATGGCTTTCTGCAATTTTCAATAACGCCGATTTAAATGCACCAAAGTGTGCATCCGAATGAACGATAGTCGCCCTACTTTAACGGGAAGAATTAGCAATGTCAGATACTGCGGAGTGTTTTCGGAGTCAATGTACTATTAATTTAGAAAATGACTGAGCAAAAGTCAGGACTAATGATTGTTTTAAAGTGATGTATCCGTGCTCCCCCAAATTCCAGTTCTGGCGCCGACCCTGCTGCCACCTTTAAACTGCTATCACCATGTATAGCAGCACTAGAAATTAAACTACAAATTCTCTTGACTGGATGTACGTTTGATGTTTTTGCACACGGGAATGTTTCTCTGGGTACCCGAACATCAAGGTAAGGAGAAAAAGTACTGGTTAGGAGAAAAAGTACTACAATGTAGTCTAAAAAAGTATCATTCGCTATCGGTTGAGGTTGAATATGGTAACGTTACTCTTTCCATTCCCTGAAATATTAACCGTTAGCCTACCAAGGAGATGAGCTCTGCGGCTACAGCCAAGGATCCCGATGCTGCAGGTGTTTCATCCTCTGTGCCTTGTTCTTGACTGGATGAAGGCTTGAAATATTCCGTCAATTTAGGGATTTTTTTAAAGCTCTTGGTCAAGCCGTTCCTTCAAATGTCGTTGTTTTTGTTTTTGCGCTCCGCTGTCATATTTTTTAATGTTATCTGACATCTTGCTGCTATGCTGTCCAGCAAAAGCAGTGACGTCAATCAAAATAGCTGACGTGATCACTAGGAGTGTAACGATTCTGAATCATGATTTTTTAAAAGCGTAGTACCACCACATGCTGCCATGGGGTGAACACCCGAGCTTTCCCTTTTCCTTTATTAAACCCGATGCAGTCTTGAACGAAAGTGCCAAACATCAAAGGACATGTGAAATGCTTCCGGAAAAAAACTTGACTGACATCAGTATTTTTCAGCGACATGCTGCACGGAGCCAAGTAAAGGACCGCAGAATCGTCTCCTTTTAACCAATTAGGTTACTCTAATCCTGTCCCTGTTTACTTTGCTCAATTAGCAATCAAACAGGGGATTCGCTTATTTACTTTGCTGAATGAGTAGAGCTGTTTATTAAGAAAACAAGTTTGATTGCCGCATTCTGAAAGTTAAATGGCCATAGAACAGCACAGATTTGCAAGAACGCGTATTTGGCCATTTCATGTGATTGTTATAATTTATATCTCACATTCACGTTTCATCCGCTTTACAGAATGTTTTCCACCTTGTGTATTTTTTAGACGCTTGAAATCCAGGGCGATCTGGAAATAAATCTCTTTATTTTTATTTTATCATTATAGATCTCCTAAAAATACTACGAGAGATGAAATGCTGAGTTGTGATGTGGCGATGTTGAACGAGGATTTTTTTTAAGTGTAATTAGACCACTTGCAGTCATGGGGTGTGTCGGCAGTCGCGTGTTATTTCTTGAAACATACACAACTGAAGCGGCTTAAACGATTTAAAATGCAGTCGGGAAGAACCCTGAGTTTAGATTTCGCTAATTGCAGGTGCTCCGCCCTTCTCTCAATCTGCTCCCGTGAACTTAGCGTAAATAACAATCAAGCACTTTCAGTGGCCTATAACGATTAAGATGTGATGGTGAAAAGCAGACAAACCTAACTGGGCTACGGTGTTAGATTGAAAGAATGCCAATAATTTGAATAAATCTTCCTCTGAATTACATCTCTCGTTGTAGAATTTTAGGACATTATTTAAGATTAATTTAAAACAGATTTGTTATAAGATCACCTTGGATTTTAAGCGTCTAAAAATACACAAGGTGGAAAACATTCTGAAAAGCGGATGAAACATGAATGTGAGACATAAATTATCACAGTTGCACAAAATGGCATGGCAATGGCAAACGTGTTCATGCAAATCTGCTGTTCTATGGCCATTTAAATTTCAAAATGCAGCAATCAAACATGTTTTCTCAATAAACAGCTCAACTCATTCAACTTAAAGAGTAAACGAATCCACCATTTGATTGCCAATCAAGCAAAGTAAACGGAAACAGGTTTCCTTTTCTTAGAGTTGCCTAATTGGTTAATAGGAGATGATTCTGTTTTCATTGCTTGGCTCCTTTCTGCACATAGCCGAAAAATACTGATGTCAGTCAAGTTTTTTTCCGGAAGCATTTCTCATGCTCTTTGATGTTCGGCACTTTCGTTCAAGACTGCGTCGGGTTTCATAAAGGAAAAGCGAAAGCTCAGATGTTCACCCCATGGCAGTATGTGGTGGTACTACGCTTTTAAAAAATTGCGATTCAGAATTGTTACACCCCTAGTGATCACTGCAGCTGATTGGATAGATGAGACATCACGTCTATCCAATCAGCTGTATATTTGTTTTATGGGCCAATAGAGGTTGTTTATTTCATATCTGCTTAGGTAAATTTAAAATAATTGAAAAATAGTCTGGCCAATCTGGGGCCCCTGCACAAGCGAGGCCCCTAGGCTGCAGCCTAGGTCAGCCTGTGCATTAATCCGCGCCTGGCAATGAGACATTGTTTGTCATCAGGCTTTGAACACTATGGAATCAAGTCATGTTAGACTAGAGGCTCAAAAATTAATGAGTAAGCTTGTGGAAGCTGATTGAATATTTTAATTGTTCATATGTATTGCATGTTTAAACACATTCTTATTGCTCTCACCTTTATTCACTTCTACAGTAGTTTACGCGTCGCGTACGTACACATACACTACTAAAGTTTTAGGACACCCCAATTTTTCCAGTTTTTTGAAAGAAAATTATGCAGTTTAATGTCTCATTGTTGAAAGCATAGACATAATAGAACAAATTACCAATTAAAGTTAAAAAAGAAATCATGGACTCAATTTATAAACCAAAACGTATTTAAACTTTTGACTCAAAGTAGCCACCTTTGGCAGATATAACGGCTGAACGCACTCGTGGCATTCTTTCTACAACGTACGATGAAAATCAAATAGTCTTCCGAAAGTTCTTCCCAACTCCGTTGCAGAAGTTCCCATAAATGTGTGGCACTTGTAGGTTGCTTTGCTTTCACTTTTCTGTCCAGTTCATCCCAAACCATCTCGATGGGGTTTAGGTCTGGAGACTGTGCTGGCCACTCCATGTTTTCAAGCTTACCATCTTGTTCTTTTTTCCTAAGCTAGTTCTTATGTTTTGGGTTATTATCTCGCTGAAGGATGAACCCCTGACCAACTAGGTGCATACCAGAGGGTACTGCATGGCGCTGCAGAATGCTATGGTAGCCGTTTTGGTTCAGGGTGCCCTTCACACTATAAGTCACTGACCCTGGATCCAGCAAAACAGCCCCAGACCATCACGCATCCTCCTCCATGTTTGACAGTTGATGTCACACACTGAGGAACCATCCTTTCACCTACTCGACGGCGTACAAAAAACCTGGGTAACCTTACCATTTGTTTAAAACTTCTGACAGTTCACCACTTACCTTTGTACCATTTCAAGCTATTCGTTGGACTGGAACTGCATAATTTTCAATAAAAAACTGGAAAAACTGGGGTGTCCTAAAACTTTTGACTGGTAGTCTAAGTAGGGCCATGAAGGGATACTGGATTGTACCATGCTAACTCATCCATAACTATAGCCAGACCACTAAAAAAAAGTAACATATTTCTCTTTCAAGAGCATATTTTTTTCGAGTGAAATTGTGCCAGCCACCAAGCCATAGAGCACTCGTACAGTATATTTCTCTTGTATCGGCATCAAGAGAAATTGTGCCAGCTGCTGCGCTGCCCATGCACATTGAACGCTTTATAATTTATTCTGTAAAGTTCATAATTTATTCTGTAAGTTAGCCAATGCCAGGCATGGCTCTGTTCAGGGAGTTCATTGTGGCTCCCTGCCTTCAGTTCCACATTTGGTCGGGCAGGAATCTCTCAGAACAGAGCCATGTCCCTATACCCAATGTATCCACGTGTGCCTGTATGTCTTCAATAAATCTCTTCCTTTTCGACATATTAGTGGTCCTATCAGAAATGGATATCTATGCAGAGCAGCTGCTTCGACCTGCTGGAGAGTCACCTGAGTGCACATGACTGTCACCCAACTTCACCGTCAGATGATTACTTGACTGGTAATATGCAGGTTTATTTAAGTTGGCATCTAGAGAAGTAGCTACTCACACAACTCTTTTGGGAACCCTCCTCCAACCCAGCTTCACCCGTCAAGTATATAATTTCTTTATCCTGTTTTTTATGACTAAGTTGCCGTTCTATAACAATTTCTCTTCCTTTTGAGGTCATTGTTGCGGTTCTGTGGGTGGGTTAATTGCAGCTCCTTGCCTTTGGTCCCACATTTAGGCAGGCAGGGATGTCTAAGAGCAGAGCCATGTTACCAAACCCAATGTATGCGCATATGCCTGCATGTCTTCAATAAATCTGTTCCTTTTTGACTAAGTGGTTCTATCAGAAATGGCATTCCCTTTGAAATCACTTGGAGGTTCGTTAAAGGAGCTGTGTCACGATTACTGCGCATGCTCACAACTTTGAGCCAAGTAAATCCGCTCAACTCTGAGTCAAAATCTAGAAGGTGTTTTTCTTTTTCCATGATTTTTTGCAATGGCAACCAGCTTACATTCTTCGTGTCCCTTGGCTAAGGCTTAAAAAAGCACTTTGAATCCTCGAACTTCCATAAAAGCTACTTAACTCTTTCAACCCCAGATATTCTAGCATCACTATACCCTTCAACCCCACAGCCCTCTGTAGAGGGCTGGTCATTATCTGGACATTGTATCTTACTGTTATCTCTGGAATCCCATTAAATGTAACCTGATATGTTCCAATCAATTAGTCAGATTGTTTGAATTTTCCCTACAGGAATTTGGGGTTGAAGGGAATATGTTGGTCAGCCCTCTGTAGAGGGCTGTGGGGTTGAAGGAGTTAATATAAAAAGCATAATGCCGGAGTTACTAAAATGTATAAATACAATGCAAAATGAAGACGGATTGGCAAGGATGGAATCAGATTATGACTCGCAGTCAAGTAGATCACTTTCTTTGGATGTTAATTCTGAGCATGCGCAGTAATCATGACACAGCTCCTTAAAATCACCACTGTCTGGTAAATGCCACTGTACATCAGTTTTCATCATGCACAGATTTAACGGCCATCAAATAAAATTAATGCAAAAAAGACTTCCCAGCATAACAAGGTTCAGATGGAAGCACCAGCATGAAAGAACCAGTCCCTGATGAATGCCTAAATGTTCACATTTTCCCCCTCTCTTTGAGCAGTGGAATGTGGAACCTGTTCCTTCCATCAAACGAACGCTATGGTCCGGCGCACGTACGGTTACACGTGGCTGCCCAAACCATGGTCGATCTCGGGTGCTTCCTGTCTGCCTATATTACATTTGCAGACAAAACAGTTGCACAATTCACTGGAAAGTGTGTTGCAACTCTGGCTGCACTCATTCTGGCCATCAGCATTCCAATCGCCCGAACCCCGTTTTGTTGTGTCAATCATGGCATCATGACTTTTCACAAATGTAAAATTTTTAAGCCAGGATTTTTATAGCCAGGGTTAATGTTGAGCAATCTATACAACATTGCTTTACTCACTCTTCTGTTTGCAGATCATTCGGGAAATGGCTCATGAATCAGACTGTTGTTGTCGGCATGTGGTCTGCCGACTTGCCCATTTGTTCAAATTCACCATTCGCGAGCTAATACTCTACTTTAAATTTCCTTATATGTATTTTTTCCTTATTACATTATTTGCACAAAATTTTGTACATTGTTGCTTGTGGCATTTTTAATGACACTTAGTATATTTACAATTGTTTGTATGTAACCTTCAAAGCAACATACAACAAAGTTACATTTAAACTCACAAAGTGAAATTATACATGTTAATATTAGCTTGAAAGTAATAAAAGCATGATTTTGCCAGCTAGAATGGGTAATGGGCCATTGTCACTGCAGGAGGTTTGTGGGTGGACGAATATGGATGCAATTTTTTTAACGAGATAGGGACAGCAAGATGGCAGCAGGCATAAAAATTGTTGCTAACTTGCAGCTGCAATTAAATTCATTCTTCTCTTTACTACCACAGTTAAGTCGCATTGAAGTGAAGTAGAGGTGCTAAGTGTCTCAAACTGACAACCAAAAGCTCCCAATAGACAAGAGGGAAATTTTGAACAAAAACTTGGCAAATTTAGCAATTCAGGGTAGGTAACATTGTGCTCTTAAATACAGTAAATAATCTCACAGAAATAGCCTGGGCTACCTACGTAGTGACTCAAAATGTCAGTTGACAATTTGAATAAACAAAACAAATTCATTAAATAAAACAGAATTCATCAATATTCTCTAAAATAAATTGTTGCTTAATAATTCCTTGTAAGCAGGGGCGTGTCTACAGGTGGGCTGGAGTGGGTATTGCCCACCCAGAGATGAGCCTTGCCCTCCAGGGGAACTATCTGCCCATCCAGGGAAAACTGAAAAAATTCACCATTAAAGCTATTTTTGAGTGCTCTTAGTTTTCTGTAATTTTGTGATTGGTCATCAAAATACTGCGTGTTTTCCTACTGGCTGCTTTGAAGGCGTGGGTGGGCGTAATCAGCTCTCCTCTTTTACCTTATTGCCGAAGCAGGACAGAGCTTCAATTTGACCTGCATACAGTGTCAGCACCATCAAGGGTGAATAAGCTGCCCAACCTCTTTGCAGCAAGCTGTTGTCAGAGGTTCAATTTTTTTCAGATTTGGAGCTGCATATACAGTAGATATAAATACACGCGGTATATATTCATACACAAATATCATTTAAATCAGCAAGATGTTCACTTATTAAAGCATTCAACCACTTTGGAAGGGAGGAGGAGAGCAAACGAGGAAAAAAATACAGCACATCTCTTCATGTTCGACGCTGTACTTTGGATGGATCTGACTGTACTTCTGACATGCTGTTTCACCCATCACCACATATTCCCTCCCAGCGCATAACCACTCATTTTTCTGTCATCAAAGAAAAAATAAACCCATGCATTCACAGCTACAATCTGCAAAGAAAGCAATGCGTGCTAAAATGAACTTAAAAAGGATGACTCTCATGTTAATTGAGACTAGATTGAAGCCTCCTGTCGTGCACTCAAATGTGCAGTGTTCTGCACTTCTCCTGACAGAGGGAGACACCACAGACTGAAAGTCAGGGGATCTCCAATGAAACACTATTACCAGCAGGTGGGAGGAGACAACAGATTCACCTGTAGGGCCAGTAATCTAGAAGTTCCCACTATTGCAGTTCTGGCTAGGCCTGCGCTGGCTCGCTGTACATGGTCCGAGTGCGCAGACATTTAATGTTACAACACATGCAACAATGAGAGCACAGAGTACTGCTGTGGCACTACAAGCATTTCAAAACTTCAGTATCTCCATCACACATGAAAACTGTCAGCAGATCTGAACTTGTTCGCTAACTGAATCCACACAACAATAATAGGAAATAATTAGGAATTCAGTGCCAACTAATAATACAAGTAAAGGTCAAAACAAGACTAGGTGCAACCTAGTATATGGCTGGGCCGCCAAGTGCTGTCTGAGAAAGTGCACCCAAGAAAAGGGTGCGCATTAACGATATTAAATATTAATCTGAAATTATAAACCTCCCTTCTCCCTCCTAAAAGGGCGCCCCCTTTTAAAATCGTTTTGGCGAGTAAAAAGCCGAAAAAAGTGGAGGTTTGATACGTAATTCTTTCCCTTTCTCTGAATCCCATCTCCCATTTCAGCATTTTTTACATTTAAAACAGAAACCTCTTCTTGTTGCACCCTATGAAATGTCGGCTCAGAAGGACGTGACTTCATAAGCCTAGCCATTTCAGCATTTTTACATTTGAAACAGAAACCTCTTCCGAATACAAAGAAGAAACTGGAGCACTCAAATCACCAGCATAATTTTTTTAGGTGCCGTTTTATAAGCTATTTGAGGTCTGCAGTCCCAAAGACAAACATATAATCCTCGGACAAAATCCTAAATTTGAATAAAGTGATTCATCGCATTATAAAGGACTTTTTTAATTCAATCAACTATCTTTAATGAATGTTAACTTGTCACTTCCGCCAACAGAAACACATCCAGGCAGCAGGCTAATCCCATAGAAGGCATAAAATAATGATAGCCTGATAATCCTTCCCTTTGGGCTCATCACCAGCATTCTTAAAATGCTCCGAAACCAGCGATTTTATTTTAGGCCGATGATATTCACACTTATAGCCTACGTGTGGCCAATGCTGAATTTTTTTCTTGCCCACACTTCACACTTATACCTGTGGCCAATGCAGAAATTTTCCCTTGGCCAAAGCTCAAAAAATAAGTTTGGCCAAGAAAAAAATTTTGGCTTTGAACACACGTAAAATAAGTGTGGGCAATGGAGCAATGTGCATCTTCGCCACACTTGTAAGTGCGTCTAACGCGAATTATGATCAATTTTTGTGCTTGGACGCGCTTAAATAAGTGCGAATAGTCATCTCTTTTTTTTTTTCATCTCTTTTCTGCGGATACAAGAAAGCCATTCTCAAGCTTTCGGGAACGAGTGCATTCTGTCAAACATAAGCTGACGCAGTACTTATGCCGATGACTGTGCCCTCTGAGTGGTATTCCTTCATGGCCCAGGAATTTAGCCGATCTGAACAAATTTTACAACACTGCCCTAGCAGTATGTTGATTCCTAGCTGCAAACTCCGACAGCATAGCGCTGATTAGTTACTTAAATCATAGCGAACACATGTAATGAATCAGAGAGCAGGCCTGACAACTTATACTGACCAAGTTTTTCTTTTGCCTTTTCCCAGTTGCTCAATCCCCCCTTAACAAACAAACTGTCACCATAGTTGTGCAGATAAATCAAAGAATACCGTTGGTTTCCTTAACACAATGCAACTTTTGCCATTTTTCAAACAAACCTCATTGAAAGGATCTGTCAAATCACACTGTGCCAAATTTTCTTCCAGGAAATGCAATGCTTGGTTAGAAGGATCCCAAGAGCATGGCAGCACTGAAGTTAATGATCCACTGCTGATGCTCTTCACCGGGGCAACAAGCTAACTGGTGCTCGGTGCAAGCCATTGCGGTTGCTTAATTCTATCATCTGTAATGTTATTTTCATCACTGTTCTTGCATCCACGAGTAATGTAAGTGTTTGTATCAGTTACTTCAGTTTTCTTTTAAATATTGTTTGGAGGGGAAAAACATATCCCTCTCTCTGCTTGCTGTCGTTTGCCGTTTTCGCTTCCCACTGCGTTTGTGTCAGTGCCTTCCGCTTCCTTGAGAAAGCGACAGCTTTCCCTCAATACATAATTAAAAATGTAAAAAAAATTCAACCCAGATTTTTTAAAGCAAAGGTTTTAGACATAAATTGTACAAAACAGTTTTAACCCAATTCACATTTTTATTTTTCTGTCTTAATTTTTCTGTTTAAAGTTACTGTTACATTGAGAATGCTGTAAGTCAGCAGCCGTCACCGGGAAGTGCTGCTAAGGGAGGGGCACCCTTGTACACGTAAAAATATTAAATATGAATGATGTCAACGCCCGGCCAGCCAGCCAGCCAGCCAATTGTCAGCCAACCAATCGTTGAAGTTCTTCCCCGCCGGCCGACCAATCGCTGAACAGCCAGCCAGCCAATCATCGGCCAACCAATCGTTTAAGTTCTTCCCCGCCGGCTGACCAATCGCTGAACTTCTTCCCCGCCAGCCAGCCAATCGTTAAACTTGATCACTCAGGCAGTCAGTCACTCACTCACTCAGCGACTTTCGCGTTCATAGAGGCCTGGCCGCTATTCGCGGCCCAGCCCAAACTAGTATTTTCATCCGTGACAAAGTCATTGCAAATTCAGGGTTGATCCCTTGAACAATTTAAAAAACAAGCAACTGCTAATTCCGGCTTGCCCCTTGCTAAGTATTGTTTCACAGAAGCGCATTTCTGCAATGCACATGGGTGCACAAATGGATCCGAGAGCGCTTGTCATCTGAGGTTCTGTTAAGAGCAAGCAGCGCGTGTGCATTCAACAATGATGAAATTTCACCTCTGTTGTAGAAAGACAAAAACAATAATCAGGCATTCAGCGTGTCGCTAATAAGCATTGATGTGCAAAGAGCTCCATAAGACTGAGCTGAATGTGCCTCTGTATTTATATCCCACCTCTATACATGGGTCTTTAAACAATGTCTGCTCTCAAGCAGTTGGCACAGTAGGCTGACATTGTTCCAGTAATCCACTAACCTTCTCTAAATTAACTCCACCATTTCTTGGGAGCTGCCATGAAGATGCATGGTGTTACATTGACACAGGATGGCTCTCCAGATGAGAGTGGGATATAGACCCAGGAGAATTTAGGCACTTCATAACACGACTTTGGAGATGAGCTGTGCGAGTTAGAGCCAGTCTGCTTCCTTTATAATTCATAACTTCATGGCATGCAGTAATTATTGAACAAATCGCGAAATTAAAAGCGCAGAACAGAGCTTTGCAGTACCATCCAACACTCAACTAATCCACGCCTTAGCATTTTATTCTGTCAGGTAAGACTACTAAAATAACTACAACAATAATTATAGGATTTTTAATTAAAAATAATGAACAGGATTTTTTCTGAAGCTATTAAAAATTTTTTACCAGGTGCAACATCGTGTGCTGGTATTGTTTTCACCTTGTGAGTCCATGTGTATGTTTGTGCATTTCATCATGGCATTTTTTTTCTGCATTTCCAGTCAGGGGTGCCAAAATTCTGGAGCCCACTTTCTATACAAGCACAAACTGATGAGCCAAAATATGCTGTTGGTCCTTCTCATCCCATAAAAACAGTGCCATCAAATTGACACTAACAAAAATGCCCAGATTCAGGATTTCCCAGAAGAACTTTTCTCAGTGTATTATACTTCTTCTACCCACTTGTCTCCTTTCCGCATTGCCATTTGTCGCCATTTGTTCCAAAGGTAAAACGCAAACATGTATCAGTCTAATTTACTGGAAAATATAGAGAAAACGGGTCTCATCAGATCAGTAACCTATATCCATTGCTCCAAAGTCCGCTTCTAACGCTTCCATGCCCAATGTAGGCACTTGCAATGGTGGACAGAGTTGAGAATGGGCACTCTGACTGCTGCACTCTGTCTGTGGCTTCAATACCCCATGCAAAGCAAAGGTGTGATGCCTGTCGTCAATAAAATTTCTGCTAATTGTGCCTTGGTAGCTCTTATGTTGGTCGAGACCAGATGGAATAGTCTTCATTTTCCATCTTGTGTCAATGAGCCTTGGGTGTCCAACACCCCGTGGCTGTTTTGTAGTTTCGTGGCCACTTTAGGTAGGCTCTTACCACACCAAGCCAGGAGCAACACACAAGCTTTTAGGCTTCAGAGAGACTCCTGCCCAGTTGTCAGACCATAGCAATTTATGCCTTGTTAAAGTCACTCAGGTCACATTTCTACTGCGTCTAACACGCTGATTACAAGAACAGACTTGCTCATTGGGGTATACAACCATAATTATTATGATTATGAAAAGAGTATAATTTTAATTACAACATTTTTAAAAGCGCAAAAAACACGGATGCAGAAACAATTGGAAACTGGCTGTACAAATATGAGTTTTATACTTACACATGAAAATGACAAAATAGTGGAAATAAGAAAAAATGACAATACATTTGGATATTAGTCCAAAATACGCCCTCTTAAGTGGTCAATTATGTATAAAAGTATTGTGAGCTAAGTAAAATACTTTTTGTTTATTTAGACTGTTAAGAGTTAAGGTGGCTGCCAAACTTAAAATAGTGGAATTAGCTGATTAGTCTTTACCCATTTTCTCTCATTTTCCTTGATTAACAATGCATTAACTCCAAAAACACTCACCACTAACATGTCAGTGCTCTAATTTATGGAAAGTGGAGAAAAATAACTATTTGCATGCAAAACTCAGCCCAGTATACTCTATATTTTTCAAAATTGTGGACACGTGTAACTTATAATTGTTTTAATTTAAACAATCAAGTGCAGGTAGCCTGCATTGAAGGATATTCTACTAGCTAACATGAAAAATGATTGAGTTGTTTATCTATTTTTGTGAGGCGTAGGCTTCCTCATGAATAAAGCATTTTCTGAATTGCATTTTTTTAAATTGCCTTCACATTGCTTTGAAAAAGAAGTAGTGTGTTTAGCTATCTGTTCACTGATGATTCTACCAAATGACAGAAATAGTCTAGTGGCTTAGGGTCCATTTTGCAGATGATTGTTACAGATTGGATAAAAGTGTGAAAATTGGACCAAGTCATCGTTTTGAGATGAGAATTCCATTCGTAATAGGAGCCCTTGTGAAAAATGCATTTTCCCCCCATATTTTTACAGGATATCCAATATGGCCACCATTTTATGCACTGTTTGTTGCAGTGAGGCATGTTGCATATCAAAAGAAAGACTTTTTAGTGTATAATTCATTTATGTTACTGTCAATGTAATTGGAGCATCTCCGAATGATGTAACTTAATTCAATACCACAAATGCCATGAATATTAGCTATAAATAGCTTATTTTATTGCATAAACTCATCATCAAATTTATTTACTGAAAGAACTCTGATAAAATATTTAACATGCATAAATAACTTATTTTAAAATTTTGTATTTCTGCCATCTGAAGACAGTGCTTCTTGTAATTTGTTATCGTGGAGGTAGAACCAGAAATACAGTGACAGTGCAGAAACAAGGTTATAAGTGGGACAGAATTCAAATGAAATTTTGCACAATTTTGTGCATTTTGGTGAGTCTGCATTTGAGCATATATTGAATACAAACTTGTAAATGCATAGGAATAAAAAGGCAGATTATGCTTTCAGGAAAAATCTGAAACTAGTGTTAATGGTGTAATTTTATACTGGACAAAGAAAGTTAGGGATCACCCAACTTTTCAATATTGAAATATGATATGGAAAAAAATACAAACTATCAAATATTTCAAATTCAAAATTTGGGGTGATCCCTAACTTTCTTTGTCCAGTATATTTGAACTAATTTGAGCTTCTTGCAAACTCTTTGGAAAAGATACCATCTTCCAAACAACATCTTTTAGAAGAAGGTCTACCTGAGTAGACCTCAGATGCACCAAAGCACATTTTTACATATTTTTAAATTTGTAACTTCGTTACTGACCAGTTTTTTGCCGTTTTCACCCAAAACAAGTCAATTGAACAAAATTAGCTGGTGTTGCCAGAGCCAGTGGCATAAATAAGACTAGTGCAAATTAAGGTCATGAGCTTCAAACCCCATGATGGGGAACGTTGTCTCAAGTGCACACACTCTATTTAACTTTTTACAGCTGTATACAGCAAAAAGATAGAGGTGTGTCAGATCCAAAAAACATGGGCTTCAGACCTCATACTTGAAAACGGCCTGTTGTTCATTCAATTTCAATATGTTGTAACCAACAATGAAAGAAACACTAAAAAGTATGATAAAATGCCTCTTCTCTCCCCTATAACTAAAAAGTATGCAGCAGGATAATTTTTTGTACCATGGTGGGCTGTGAAGCTCAGAAAATTTCAATCTTGTGGAAGCTCCAGTATAGCTCAAACAGCAAAATAATACCTGCTCCAAAGTAAAATTGCAGTTGTGATCACCTTTCGGTTGTTTGCTTTATGTCGTCTGTTCCTCAGTGATAGACGTATTTAGCACTCCCATGCATGTGATGATTTCACAGGTCTGCAAGCAAATGGGTATCTAGCTTTCATGCGCTATTAATTTTCATTTTCAAATACATAATGGAAAAATACGCACGCATTCATAATTAATATGGTAGAAATATTCACTGCTTCTTGGAATATAATTTAATGGAGTAGGGAGAAAATGAATAATTTCTAATGAAGCTAACCATTGTGGTTCATTATTTTTTTTGTGCATTAATTTTTTAGAGCTTATATTTTTGGGTTGAAGAAAATTGGAGCACGACAATTTGCACAATCTCCGGTCTACATGAGAGAGCAATCAAACTCTCCATGGCCAAATATCAATCCAGCCCACCCTTCTGCATTTAATCTTGTACCATTGGCTCCGTGTCCGCTGTACTTAGTATGTTCACAATGATCCCCAACCATCACAGGCCAGGGAATGTGGGAGACATTTGTCCTACACTTGTGCCACTTTCACCTGCGGGACCTTAATGGTGCTGTCAGATTACCATTATACACTGTTGCCCATAAAGTTGGAATAATTTTGCATTCAGACCCTTTTCCATCAAGAATAAATCACAATGTCTTTATGAAAACAGGTAAAAAATGTTATTCCAACTTCCAACAGTATAGGGTCATTCCATGTCAAAACAGCCAATATTGAGGTGCCTAGTGTTACAACTAGTAATGTAACAACGATGCACAATGTAATAGCTGTTATACTGTGTTTTTGTTACATTATGCATCAACTATCCTACGCATAATGTAACAATATGATGCATATTGTAACATTTTTACTTACTAACGCATAATGTTACAACTTTTGACGCATAGTGTTACATTTTCTAACGCATAATGCTACAACCCCTTCAACGCATAATGTAACAAGTCCTGAACACTTATCCTACAGGATTTTTCTTACAAAAAAAAAAAAAATCAACATGGTCAGGTCGTCCCAAAAATGCCCCAGTTCAGAACTTGTGTTGTCGCTGATAGCTGACTCTGCTGCATGGATTTTAACATTACTTTTTAGTTCACCTCGGTGAGCTTATGTCGTGGTGTGGCGTCCGTCGTCCGTTGACATGGTCAACATCGCAAAGCGGCACGTTCTGTTATCCTTTGGACCTAGACTTCTGATTTTTGGTGTGTGAATGGGTCTAGGCAAAAGGAGAAATACCAGAAATCAAAGCGGCTCTAGGACCCTTATTCTTTGAGCTATACTTTTGATATTTGGTTTGGGGGGCATCTAAGCACAGCCCGGGGATGTGTTTTTCTTGCGGGGCACAATGTGATAAACTTAAGCCTATCTGAGTGCATAAACCAGTCGTTATTTTCTGGTCAATATCATTTGCTCTGTGTAGGCATAAGAGACTTGCGTTTTTTGGGCGATCCCGATTCCGCTATCTTGCACTGATACCGACTTTGCCTTTCATATCCTTCACAGCACACAAGATAAAACACCTTTCCTTTATTGGAACGATACAACCAGCTTTTCAATTATATTGTGCATAGTCCCTAAACCCGTTGGTTTGGGCTATCTTGCACACCTGCCTATATCCTACGCCAGTTAAACCAATCAGTGTGCCAGGTGCCATTGCCTTTAGGAGCAGGCTGCGCTATCCCAAATCCTCAAACCAAAACCGTGATGGAGAGAGGAAGGTCGCCCCGTTTCTCCGTTGACGGGTTAAATTGCCCGTGCATGAGGTCAAATCCAGTCAGGGGAGGATCTGTTTTTGTTAAGTTAATCATGAATTGTATTATTATTATTATTATTATTATTATTATTATTTGACATTGACATATTGTTTAATGTTTGGTATGTAATTAAAAAAAAAAAAATCAAGCCTACCCCTTTTGTGATGGAAACTTCAAAAAAAAAAAAAAAAAAAAATCAAAGAAATGCACCACCAACTGGGTCTGCCTCTAAAATGAAGCATGGGTGTTGGAATGACCCATTTTAGAAAAATAGTGCCACAGTATACCCTGGCACTCAGCGGGCAAGGCATTTTTCAGCTGGCAGCGGTGTTTCAGAACATCTTCAAAAAATGAAATAATTCTGGTGACAAGTACGTGGTTTCGTCCGCTACATTTTCCAATCGGACAGCATTCTGTTTTTGTGGCAATTGCATACTGTGCTGCAAAACAGGTGTAAGTTTGGGAGAAAATATCCATCCTTTATTGACTAGAGAGTTCTGTCCTGCCGCTAATTCCAAAAAAAATTCCCTTTATTAGTGCTAGTGCATTTCCAATTCAAGAATAATCAAATGCCAAATGGGTAGCGGTGGTTTTCTCTCCCCCATACGCTCTAACAGCGTGAAATCAAGATAGCATTCAGTACAGAAAATATTCTAAACACGCCACAGGTCTATGCTCTGGCACTCATAAAGGTAATTTTTTTTTTTTTTTTTTTTTTCCAGTGTGGCCGCAAGATATCTTTTAGGGATAGAAGGAATTTGCTAAAGTTTTTGCAGCATTCACGGGTTGCTGTAAAAAAAACTGTCCGATTGGAAGTGTGAAAGATAGAAACCCATAGTACCAAAAACCTTCATTAAGCCCGAGTTCTGAAATGTTTTCTCCCGGGGAAAAAAAAAAAAAACTTAAGCCTATCTGAGTGCATCAACCTAATTACCATTAATTTTTTTTCTGAACTGAATGTAGCCCACATGTAATTTGCTCTTAGATAGGCATACGCCATAGACAATTTTATACTAGACTTGCAAATGGGTACAATTTTTTGGGGATCCCGATTTCTGCTTTGCCTAACCTGTGTGGTCAAAATAGCAATTTTGGGAATTCGATTTCATTTTTTTCAAACCACTTCTCCAGCACAAATAAATATTGCAAAATTTTATAACTTTCCTTTATTGGGATATTTCAAGCTGCTAAATACAACCAGGGTTCAATAATCATGTCAAACAAACAAAAAATAGGACCAAGGGTCCTGTAGCTTACCGGCAAGCAGTCTTATAGCGATGATACAAGTTATGAAAATTTCATGTGAAGTTTGACATTTGAATCAATGAAAATCAATGTCAAGGTCACTAAATAAAAGTTCACACACATTTATAGGACCTTCTGTAATACAATCCTAAGCTCTGAAGCAGTTTTGGTGATACAAGTCATTAAAATATGTCAATATGTATTTAATATGTCAATTGTGAACTTTAAAGGTCACAGAATGTCAGGTTGTGGCAGGGCTGTACGTTAACTTTTTCTGCTCATAGCACTGGTGCTACAGGGTTCATAGTCTTGTAGCATTAGACAAAAACCTTTAGCACAGTAAAAGCATCTGTTACATCTCTAAAACCAACCACAAGTAGTGCAGTTTATCATTTAAAGACATACAAAATATTAATAATCTCTTTGTAAATTGAAGAACTTTCAAGGTCTCGAAATTCTTTAAATTCATACAGTTTTAAGTAATTTCCAGAACTTGTCAAGCAGTCTTGACACAAACAACGCACACTTCAAATATAATGCAGGCGCATAACACAGAAATATTAAGAACCTCTTATAAGAGACGTTATCTCTCTTCAAAATTTTGTTTCCTAAAACATATGGATTATCACTCCTAATTTTTTCTGGAGCCTCCGTGCGCCATTTACAGAACAACAGCTTATCTCCCTCATTGAAAAGGAGCCAAGGAAAATCTTTTTTCCATTCCGGGTTGTACTTGTATACTTTCCCTTTTGCGTTCGCATTTATGTTACTTGCGTCTTCGTCATCGTCAGTTTGTGCAAGTAACTTTGTGTCGGATTCATCCTCGCGGGCCCATTTGGAACCGGTTTTATTCAAAACTGTAATGTATTTTTTCATGTTCTGTTATCACTTTCATCAACCTGAGCCAGCCCAGCTGAACGCATTTTAAAAATGGCAGTGTTTCCTTCCTTTTTTCAGCAGCGGGGGCAAAGGTTTTTTTTTTGTACCCTGGATGGTATGCCCGTGTGAATATCAATCAGCAATTTAAAAAGTTTAAAAAAGACACTTGACTGCAAATCAAGCTTTAGAACATATTTATCAATACCATTTATTTTATATATATGTGTACAAATACTTACCTATAACTTTTTTAATGCATTTTATAATATATATTTGTACATATATTATAACATATTTACTTGTTCATATACTATAACATATTTATTTTTACTTTTTTTAAAAATATATTTGTACATATATTTAATTAATTATCCTGGTTTCTGAAATAAGGATATGGTGTTTACACACACAAACGCAAAAACAGGATTCTCCAACAACCCGACCATATCCGGGATACTGAAGTCCATGAAACTAAACGCACTCATAGAGAATACATTGCCAATGCTCATTTCCTGTAACGTCAGCGGCATTGAGACTCTTGTTAGAGAGGATGTGTCATATAAAAGTTAAAGCTCGCAACATACATAAAATTTATTCAACTGGTTTCATAACTTTCTTGTGGTATTTCCAAGACTATAAGATTCTGTTTATCACATAACAGAATAGCATAATTTAATAGAATACAGATGTAACTTCCGTCAGCGCCTTAATGGAAATGTTAGTTAATTCGCAGTCATCCTAGCATTGCGCTTACTCCATTACACTTACACTTCGTAATCAGTTTAGCTACATTTAACAGCGTGGAAACGTTAGTTTTCTTATCTATCTACAGCTAGATTAAGTTCAATCTATTTTAACGTTATCTATCCATAATAACATATACCTTTTTTCTTGTTCTTCAGCTCCAGTGACGTTAAATTAAAGTGGTCTAACCTCATTCGAAAATTCAATCCACCTTATTCCCACGTCCCATGATCCTTGTGTGTTCAGTTTCCTGTCATTGAACTGTTTACATATTAACAGCGTTTTAAGATTGGAAAATAATATATGAGGAACATCATTTTACAACTATTTTCTGTCCACCTCCCTACATGTGAAATCATACCTTATGTACCTTAAAACAGATATTCAAGTACTTTCTGAGAATATTTATGTCAAAAACACTATATTTCAGCAGGAAATATTGCTCTACATATGATACGTAATGGATTGTTATACAGGTAAATTAAGCCATCCGACAGTACGAGCCAAATTAGCTCTACTCCAACCAGCTACATTATAATCGTTAAGTTGCTACATAATCCAATGCTATAACATGAAAATACAGCCACCCAATACTTTTAATTTTAGTTTTGGGGACTATTGTTTGGAACAGAGTTTTTTCAAATTCATTGCTACTTCTACAGCCTCATCTTAAACTGTACAGGATGAAACGTTAGTTGCACTGACTGGCATTAAACTAATACAACAATTTTTCTGTCCCCCCTACACGGCGCTCTCCTGGCACTGCTGTCAAAATGCTTCTGAGGACCCGGCGTCTCCTCTGCGGCGGTCTGTCTGAACACCATAAAGGATTTGTTGTTTGTCAATAATGAAATGAACACCTAATGTTTTTTAGGGGTCTTTTCAAATTCAGGTTTTTCAGCCAATTTCTGGCTTCCTCTTCTGTAGGTAGGTGATGGAAACCGTTTCGTTGAACACAAGGACAATCCCCTATGTTCTGGGTGCGTGTTCAAAACACTGTTGATCAAACCATAAATTTAGCTTCCTCTGGTTGTTAGTTCAGCCTCGAACAGCACAATAGGTGCCAGAGCTCTGAAGGGACATTTAAGAAAAGCAAGTTAATTTGTTAAAAAAACGAGCTGTAATCACTAAGTTAACTGAAAGAAACGCTGCTGTTCTTGACTAGCCACTCGCTAAAAACTACTTCCGCCAGAAATTGTACCCATGATCATATCTACAGTAGCGCCCTCAGGAATAAGGTGGATAAAATGATAAAGTGCTGGCGCTGTTGTGGTTGCCATGACATCAGGAGTGTTTGACAGTCTAGCAGTATTCCATTCGCTCGCGCTCGTAGACAGAGCGGGAGACCATTCACTGACTGCAACTTGGAAAAAAAAAAAAAAAAAAAAGAGAAAAAAAATCCCATTCTGAAGTAGTGGCGGGCAGTAACTATGAATGGCACTGAAAGCGGAGGTATTGTTGGAAATGGTGTTGGGAAGGCAGGTGGGATCGTGTCTCTGAATCATATGACAGACTACAACTACCAAGTACATTAGCAAGGTGGCATTGTTTCAGGTCTCGCTCTCTCGCACACGCACAAAGCCTCTGTCTCTCATCACACTGGTGCTACAACAGTTTGTTCATTCATCGCATGGACCAATTTTCATGTTGCACGTGCGACATTATATGTACAGGGCACTGTACAGCCCTGTGTGGTCAGCAAATGGAATTCATATATGACTCTCTAAATGTCTCTATACAAACCTTGGCTCAATCTTTGACCATTTTGGTGATACAAGTCATTGTAATTTCACTGTGGAGTTTGACCCCAAAGGTCACTGACAGTCAAGTTGAATGTCACCAAATGAAAGTTCATATGTGACTTCCTAGATGTCAGTAACACAAACTTAGGCTCCATCTGTGGTCGTTTTAGTGATACGAGTCATTGAATTTTAAATAGGTCACATCTGACCTTCAAAGGTCAATACGAAGGTCACCAAATGAAAGTTCATATATGACTTCCTATATGTCTGTAATACAAACCCTAGACTCCACCTGTGACCATTTTTGGCAAGACAAGTCATTGTAAATGTTCATACATATGTCAATACAAACCTACGCTTGACCTTCAAATTGAAATCATCAACAGTCAAGGTCACTGAATTTCATCTAATGTCAAGTTCAAATACAAACCTACCAAATGAAAGTTCATGTATTTGACTTCCTACACATCTCCAATACAAACTGAAACTATCTGTAACCATTTTGCTGATATAAGTCATTGAAATTTCACTGTGAAGTTTGGGCATTCAAGGCCACTGAAGGTCAAGTTCAATGTCACCAAATGAAACTTCATACATGACTTCCTATATGCCCGCAATACAAACCTAAGCTCTGTTTGTAATAGTTTTGGTGATAGAAGTCATTGAAATTTTACTATGTGAAGTTTGACCTTCGAAGGTCGCTGAAGATCAAGTTCAAGGCCACCAAATGAAAGTTCATACATGACTTCCTATAAGTGTTCAATGCACATATGTTCCCAATCTTCAATATTTTCAAGCCTAGAAACCTTTGAAAATTGTAACATTTTGCTTGACCAAGTTTGACCTTTCAAAGTCATCTGAGGTCAACTTTAACACGGCCAAAATATAGGTCATATATTGCTTCCTATATGTCAGTAATACAAACTTAATCTCTATCTGCAACCATTTAGCTTCCACAGGCGATTAGGCCCATTCTCCATAAGACCCAATGTTAAAAGCAGCCCCCCACTAGACCCACTTTCATCGATTCAATCAAAATGGCACTCGCACTGTACATAAAGTGTATCAAGGTGAGTTGATTGCCAGATTTAGAAAAAAAGTAATCACTTTTTGAGAAATAATTTTTTGAAATTTCAAGTCATACCTTTTAACATTGTTAATATACTCCCCGACCTTGAGTTTGACCTTTCAAAGTCATCTGAGGTCAACTTTAACATCGCCAATGTATAGGTCATATATGACTTCCTATATGTCGATAATACAAACTTAATCTCTATCTGCAACCATTTGGCCTCCACAGGCCATCTTGCATATTCATAAAGTACAGCGCCCCCAATAGACCCACTTCCATTGATTCAATCAAAATGGCGCTCACATTGTACATTGATGGTACCAAGGTAAGTTGATTGCCTGATTTAGAAAAAAATTTATCACGCGGTTTTTGAGAAATAATTTTTTAAAAATTCTCAGTCCTATCTTTAACATTGGAGCCAAAATTTCAAGGGCCCATGAAAGGGACAAAAATGATTCAATCAAAAATCCGAGAAAAACGCCTGGAGATATGGTCTAGTAGTATATTAACTTTACAAAAATTCCTCAAGCCAAAAAAAAGATTCATCGGATGCCAAAAAAAAGATTAAAAATGTTCCGGACAACGGATGGCGGACGCCATTCTTTTTGTTCACATAACTTCAGGTGCAGTATTAAAATAAAGTAAAAAAGGCATACATAAATAAAAAAAATCTTGGTGTATAGCATTTGTGGGTAATTTGTGGAATCGAAAAAAAGGAAAAATATCCCAAGGCAAATTCACGCAGGTCTTCTTCACATCTACAAAGTGGAGAGCTATGAACTTTCTTTTCATAACAACTAGAAAAAAAGATGCACATTTGAACAGGCTGCCATGGAACATTCATATTTGCCTTATAGTAATGTGTAATTTTTCGGTATGAAAACAGGTACATTAATTGGCCATGTAGGCCTAGAATAAATAACTGAAAACTAAAATAAATAGGCCTATAGCAGCATTAAGATATTTGATAGACCACACACAAGACAATGGGCTCAGAATGGGTCAAAATGTGAGTGCCCATATTGTTGTTATGGTCACACACGACTAGGCTATTTGTTCATCAATGGCAGATTTTTTTTTTTTTTTTTGAACAGAAGCATTTTTGTTTTGGATGCCGGGTTTGGACGTCTTTTTTTTTCTTTGAAATCGCGTCATTTTCAGCTGTGCAACCATGCCCAACATTAGGAGAATACAACCGACCTTACTTTTACACACAAGTTTGTATTCTATTTTTATTGTTCAATCAATGTCTTTCAGTTACTGTGGAAAGTTTAAACTCTCTGGAATTGGATAACAAACTAGTCAATCAATACATTATTACCGCAGAAGTTTCACGTGGGTGTGAACTTTAAGTGTGCGTTACGCAGATGAGCCTTAGTAAATAATTTAGTTATTGGCTATCAACATGAGTACTTACTAGGATATAAGAGAGTGCTGAATTCATCGATGGAGGAGTCTATGCATAAATCTATGGTAGGGAACTACAGGTTTTTCATATGTGTTGACTATAATTGATAGCAGAATGACATAGTATCAACACCATGTTGAATTTTTGCTTCAGAAAACTGATTTTTCTTTACTACTAAGAAACCATTGGCTCACTGTAGCTGAAGTGGTTGCTACAGAGGACAACGATTTTTTTTGTAGCAAGAGATCATTTTTTTTAACTGCTGGATAGATACTACAGGCAAGGTTATTGAGCAATTTCCACATCAGGCTTAGCTGAGGAGTTTAATTCAGGTAACTCCTGAAAAAAGGGGATTGGAGTGAAATCGTCCATATTCTAAACCCTGTTTGAGCTCAGGTTGCTTGGAATATTCAAAAACTGATCCGGGTGTGCCATCTAGTGATAGAATATTGTAACTATGTGCATAAATTTGCAGCTCCATTTCATCGGGCGGACACATCTGCACAAAGGGGTTAGACTGGCGCTTTAGACCAGCAAATTTTAGACCGACCATCGCAGGTCATGGCCAATCACGTGAAAGCCAGCCCGATTCCGAGCACTGCCGATTAATCGGTGCAAGTCTATAAATTTATATCTTTCATACCCGGCTCAAGCTCAGGGTAGATGGATCTGCATGGATTGCCATCCCTCGCAGTTCCAGTCACACAAAATCTGAGATTTTATTATTTTATTTATTTTATTATTAATTTGGCTGATCTTGATGCCCAAAGGCTAGTTTGTATGGGCTCGAGTTTGAAGGTAAGGTGCAATAAGATGGAGTCATAATACCGCTGCGACTTCTACCTAACCGGGCCTTACATTTTTGGAAAGCGCATGTCTTCAAGATTCATTTAAGGCTACTCACATCCCCCAAAAATCTTTTAATCAAAATGAGGAGGGTGAGTATGGGCTTATTTTTTCCACCCAATTCAGGCTCCAAGACCAAAATCAACAGTATGCTTGGAATAACACCCCTTAAGTACTAAGGTTTTGAAAATAGTCCCATATTAAAGTGTAAGACACGCAGATTCAAATAATGTATGCATTGCTAATATTCCGGCAGTCGGAACAGAACAATTCTAGTTTCCCACCATACCATTCACTGACTTTGGATGCCCCCAACGATGACGCGGGAAATAGGTAAGTGCCACCTTTGCCGCCCAAATGAGGTCATCTGCACGCAATCATGATATTCATGCACATGAGCTACAGCATCCGTAGTAATCAACTTGACTCTCGTTGTCTTCTTCTTTCACTTTCAACGGTTTAGGCCTGCTCAAGCCTATGTCATAGGCCTATTGTACTTGATGCTGTATTGGTAAGGAACACAAGTACAGAGAATGGACACTTAGGACACTTTGAACATGTCTTCTTCTCCTGTTCACAGAATTCTGGAAATCATCCTAGTATATAAACAGTTCTATCGAATTTGGCCCTCGTAGGTGCTTCTTACTTGTAGGAGAGTCCTAAGTTCAATGTAATTTTAGTCTATGCCAATGGCCAATTCCTAAAAGGCCTACTATTGCAATTTCAAAGGGATCCAGACAAAGAATTTTCAAGAGGGGGCAGTCGATCCCAGCCTTTTGTCTATTGAAATTCATGGTCAATTTCAAATAGAATTTTGAACTAGAATTCCTAGTCAGTTTGCACCTGGTCAAATTCAAAATATTTTCACCAAATAGACACAGCCAATCAGAAGAATTCATGGGACATGGGCTCAACCATGCACATTTTGTATCCCAGCCTGACTAAGAGAATAGGCCTATTAGCCTTTGCAAATCCCATTCACCAAAATCATGAGGCAATGGGTTCAAAATCATTGATGATGCATGTGGGTAGTCAAAATGTAAGTCCATGGAACATGGACAGTCTGTACTAAAGTTCACCGTACCACACAAGGAACTTAGGTTTTTCTCAATTGTGCGGAATTGTGCTGGTGAGACACAACAACCATGTCAACCCTCTTTAAAACAAAGAAAATGACAACTTTTTTCTGGATTTAAAGATCAGCCCCTGGTGAGGGTTTACATATGTGTAGCCTAAGTATTCATGAGCCCGACAAAATGTAAGATTGATACCTATTCCTGTTTTACTGAGTTGTTGATGCGTTTGGTCCGATTAGTGGTTTGGTATGGTGTTGTTACATTATGCGTTGAAGGGGTCGTAACATTATGCGTTAGAAAATGTTGTTACACTATGCGTCATATTGTTACATTATGCGTAGGATAGTTGATCCATAATGAACACATAGTGTAACACCTGTTACATTATGCGTCGTTCTTTCATTACTAGTTGTAAAACCTGTACCTAATTCATGACACCTCTTGGATTTTGCTCAAACTTTGTCTAAAAATACTTTATGGTACCAAACAAAAGAATCCCTGGCTTCAGGTCAATATCTTTAAAAGTTTTCATGTGGCTCCCTCTTGAAATTTGGGTGCCATGGCACCACTTGAAATTTAGGTGGCATGCTCCTTTTTGACTTCCGTGAATTGGTCAGTTTCATTTTGTAGCATTTTAGAAGGACCATAACTTCTCAGGTAATAGAGATAGGAAGCTGAAATTTGATGTGCTGGTGTATTCTGGCCAGGGCTGCACGATTAACCCTCTTAAGCCCTGAGCCTCTGGTTCGAAAATGGCATGCCCAAAATGAAATGAGTATATCTCTGCAAGAACTTGGGCCATTTGAATAATCTTGTATCATAATAAAGGTAACACCATTTGGGATTTCTCTCATGGTGTAAAAATCAGTATATATGTCACTGAGTCAGAGTAAATGAAGATGGAACACAGCATAAATGAAAGATCTCATTTTGTGCAAAACAAAGTTTTACTTCTATGCCTTGTGATCTTATTTAGTTGCAGTCTGAAACCTCTAAAAATTACAGCACAGAATCTCATCATTATTTGTGCCAAAGTTCATTCTAATCAAGTAAATCAGAGCAAAATTAGAGAGGAATGTCTAGGTGGCTTCTCTAAATTGGCAGTTTGGGTACCTTGCATGCCATTTCAGATTTCTTTGGTACCAGACTGTGAAACTAATTTAATTTCACTTATATGGCACTACAGACATACATTCCATCCAAATACAACCACTTTTTTAATTTTTAAAATTAACATTTTTTTTAAAAATTATTATTTCTGCCAGTCCTGTATAAATTTTCCCATTCAAAGAAAATACATACAAAGAAAATGAAGTTTGACTCCTCTGGAGCAGATTTATTTTAAAAAAAATAAATAAATAAAAAACAAGCAAATAAACAAAATTTTAAATAAAAAGAACAAAAACAACAGCAATTATTTATACAAGATAATGCTTTTACTCTCAAAATTTGTGCATGCCATCATGGGACTTAAACCCTGGTTGTCCAAACCATAGTACTTTGCTTTAACCACTAGGCTACATCAGCTGACCAAGTTCCTGTCAAATTGCCGATATAAAGAGTGAGTCAAGAAAACACATCATGCACCCCAGTTTAGTGTTTGTACTGCCTGTCTGAGTGCTTGTGCTTAATAGCACAAGGATTCCCTGTCAGAAAAGACTTTGAAAACAACTGTTGAATATTTAGCGGATAATCATTCTGAAAATACTACAAACAATCCAGTTAAGCGTTTATATTGTCGCACTCTTTAAGTACATGTAAATGGCCCATGGACTCAGCTTGATGCACTGGGCATACAAGGCTCTATCTCTGGCTAGGTTTGTGCGATTAAGGTGGATTAGGGCTCATTGGAAACGTCAGAGCCCGTAGAATCAAATGGCCACTGTCAAAGTCTTACTGACAGCATTACAAGCCAATTGCAGAGAGTAAAATGCATTGCGAGCAAGCGGGATGCTCAGGGGCTGAAATCCTTTGACACACTGCCCCAGGCAAAAAACATGCATGGAGACTGGCAGACCTAGTTTTGATATAACACGGACACATTGGGCTAACAATTACAAATGCAGATTTACCCTCGAACAGTTTTTATTACAAAAAATCAAAGGTAAGAAATATTTTTTGCTCATCTCTGTAGAATGTAAAGTGTATGTCTTCTGTTCTTTGAGTGTGCTGTCGATTTAAAATGACAATGCTCATATCGTTGGATTCTGTGGACTTTCCTCTTTCATTTGATGTATCGTTTGTATGCCTAGCACAAATTCAGTAGAAACACTAGCAATGAACACTGATATTATTTTATCCTATGTTTTGCTACATGCTGATTTACTTGCTTGGTACTTGAGTTGTGTTTGATTGAGGTAAGAATGGTCAACAAAAGCTTTTTACCGCGTTTCTTACCATTAAGTGGATAAAGCACATGACAATGTTGCTGTTAGGAAACATGCTGTATTTATGATGCATAATGATCACTCCCCAGTACCGGGTGAATTCGGGTTTAAGAGGTTAACCTAATCGCAATTATTTTAAGCGCAATCAAAGTAACTGCCACTATGAGGTAGTCAGATGACCTTGGTTATTACCTTTTCTATGACACATACCTAATGTGGTGTTGAACAAACAGCAGAGGAAATTTGAAATGCTTCCGTATTAAAATTGTGATTTGAAGTCCGTTTATTACTAGCGAGATTGGACAGCCTCCATCGCTTTCTTATAATTAGCTTACCTTAAATCAATTCCCTCGTTTTTTGCCTAACTTGTAATCAAGCCATTTATTCAGCTGTCTGACTAATCAAAACCAAAATGTGGCCTCTAATGATGAGGAAGAGATAATGAGAAGCAGACTGACCTAACCAGGCTACCGTTAGACTGAAAGAATGTCAATGATTTGAATAAATGGCCGACCTCTAAATTGCACCTCTCATCATAGAATTTTTTATGTATTATTAAAAATATTTCTTAAAAATAAAATCATTTTAAAATGGCCCTTGTTTTAAGTGTTTAAATAAATACACAAAGTGGAAAATATTTTGTGAAGCATTTTGAACGTGATTGTAAGAGAAAAGTTATTTTTGCATTGCAGCAATAGTGAAATGCACCGATGATTTGGCAAACATGTTCAGGCGAATCTGTGCTGCAAATATGTAGCATTTTTTAACTTGACAATTGAACAAGATTAATTTAAAATAAAGTAATTCCAGCGAAGCATGACAGCCTCTCCCATTATCGAACGCAACCCTTGGTGCCTTGCCCTATTCCAATCAAGTGTGGACTTAGAACCGGTAGATTGTTGCTGTCCATGCTCTGTCAGCACGCAGTGGCAAGGAGTTGGAGTGTCTTCTCCATGATACAGACCTGGGCAAGGTGATATGGGGAACAAGCTGTAGCCTATTCAGCAGGTCCATCTTCTCCACAAAAAGTGTTATCCAAGGGAAAGGAAAAAAGCCTATACAACTTAGCACCAATGTCGCCACAGAAGTAGCCAGAACAAGGTTGGAGAGTCAACTTCTTTTGGGACTCTGACTACAGATTTAATCCACAGGGTAGACTCTCAAAGCCTTATCCCAAAGAGGATGCAGCCTTACAACAGCGGTGGTCATAAATCAGAGTTTTCCTTTTCCTAGACGGGCTATCCTCTTAGGTTAATGAGCCCCACCAACCCAGAGCACTGGTTAACTGGTGTCAATAACCTGCCTTACCCCTTTCTCCTGTCAATTGAAACAGTTCAGCCATGAGAAGGCCAGGAGCTGGACTTGGTTGTCAGAGGCTGTCAGAGATGCATGCATAGAGGAGCACTCAGTAGGCCATCAGAACTCATCCCCCTTGCCAGCCCTCGGCTTAACAAACATGTAGGTGTACTCTACCTGGAATCAATTCTGCAACTTCAGAGAAGCCAACTTAGTGAACCCCTAACCCCTAAATATTTTGCTAAACAGCAAAGCTGAGCTGATGGAACAGACATATTCACAGCCAATATGAATGCCATCCATCTATAAGAAGACATGCAGAGCTGGTTATGAAAGACCCAAGCCTTCTTGTCTCCATTAAGCAGTGGCCTATTTTCATTTTCAACTGATAATTGCAAATGATTATTTTCTGCATGCCATCATTCTCCAGGAGAGAAGCTTCAGGAGCCTAAGGGGTGAGGGAATGATTTTCAGGTTTTCCCCCAGTATGAAAACAAATATTGATTAAGAGTGAAAGCAGGATTCTACACCTCCCAGAACAATAGTTTTCTTTTCCTTTAGGGCTTTGAAAGCATCTCTGCCATAAGATTTTGTATGTGTGCTAGAGTGTGTGAGTGTGTGCATGTGCATATCTTTGTGTATGTTTATAAGGGACTGTGCATCTAGATGAGCACGAAGATCAGTCAGACAATATTGAGGACTTACCAGTTGTACTATCAGTGTCACAGTCATTTTTGAAGCATGATAACATTGGTCTTCTCCATGTTCAGAACAATAAAAAAATACACAAAATTCAGTATATGTTGAATCAAAAATCACATTTAAGAGCAATTTGCAGTAAGCACACATTAGCACACAGTATGTAATAAAAATGTGCACCCCTTTTCTGAAAACAAGTATTCAAAATGTGCTCGTGTTATTTATAATTCAGGCCGCTGAGGGCTGTCAGAATAAGAACAGCTCCAATTAGAAATGTTCAGCGCCCCTTCATAATTAGACTGCAGCCTTCCATATGGAACACTTGTCCTACACACTTCCTACAATGATGAGCTCAGAACAGCCACATGGCTTTTGCTGCTGGGATGCTTTTGTGAGGACAAGCAGGGAAAACTTCACACAATAACTGACTAGCAAAAAATGGCAAGTGATCCAGCCATTTGGAATAACTAAATTCAAGTCATAGCTTTGCCCAATACCCTGCCCCAGTGACATCACCCTCCCCCCGGCCAAAACTGCAGTATCAGTCAGCCAAATCCACCAACTGACTAGTGCTTCCATTGGCCAAGAACTGTGACCACCCACATAAGCAGTCAGACTCATGTTACATTTTTAGTGTATTCATTTAAAGCAGCTATCTAGAGTAATCTAAAAAGTACAAGCATTCAGGTTAGATGGACACTGATAGATACGCAAACATGGATAACTTCACATGATTGAAACATTTCTGCAATATGGACAGAATTATTATAACAGGGAAAGGATTAAGTGCATGTGAAAAAAAGCAGCTGAACAGATTTGTGGGAATGTGCCTTCGATCAATCACTATATGCAAATGCTCCGTCAAGGTATCTGAGCACTGTTTTCCTGTTTCCAGCATGGTGCTCAATCCGCTATTTATAAGCATTCAGCTATGTGCTTCAGGTGACTTTGACATTTATCTGTGTTCTTCATTGGTGCTTGGTTGTGATATTATGGCGTTTTTCACCAATCGGACAAAACATTATGACCAGCTGTCTAATATGCTGTTGGTTGTCTGCGTTCTATCAAATTAAGTTCCATCTAATTATTTTATCCATTATCTATACCAGTTCTTTCGCAGAGGAGCTGGAGCCCATCCCAGCTGACTATGGGCGTAAAGGCAGGGTTACATCCGAGATAGCTGGCCAATCACACACTCATCACTCTCTCACTCATACCGATGAGCAATTTTAGAGGCACCAATTTGCGTGATATGCATGTCTTTGGACTGTAGGAGGAAACCGGAACACTTTGAGGAAATCTACACAAACTCGGGGAGAACATGCAAACTCAACAAGCGGCAGTGCCACCCACTGTGCCACCATGCCGCCTCCATCAAATTAATGTCCACAGGAATTCCCAGACCCAAGGTTTCTCAGCAAAACATTTCCCAGAGCATCACGCTCCCTCCATCTACTCATCTACTTTAAACAGTGCATCCTGGTACCATTTCTTCCCCAGGTAAATGGCGCTCACCTACCCGGCCAATGAACAAGATGTAAAAGAGAATGCGGCTCATTGGACCAGTTGAGCTCCTTCCACAGCCCCAACATTTCCTACACACCCGTCGTCATCAAGCAGCAAGCACACTCAGTGTATACTTCGAACAGACAACAAGAAGAGTAAGGGGCAAGTAGGGGAAGCGTATGAGAAGGCAGCACTAGCATACTGCGTAGGATTGCATGCAGTGCTCACCGACATGTAGTCCCATGCCAGTGAAAAAAATACGAGGGGGCGCCAGGTAATTTTGCCCTTGAAAGTCCTAAAAGAGCTCCCAAAAATGCAAAGACGGGGGGCGATGCAAATATCAAAATCATCTTGGAAATCGGGACCCAGTGGGCACGCAGCTAGCTAACCAGTTTGGGCGGTGAAATTCTTTTTCCCAAACGACATATCAATGGGGACTATTTAGAGGCTTCTGATTTGCTCTGGCCTCTAAGTTGGTTTACCTCACCATCATTGATTAGCAGGATGGAAATAATGCATATCTGCCAATCGGCTTCTCGGGAAGGCATGCACACTTTTGGGGGGCAATGGCCCTCCTATGTTTGGTCACTTTCTAAACAATCACACCCACACCATGTTATAAGTGAGTCTTACCACTGAGCTGAGTTAAAAACAAATGAGGTAATTGGAAAACTGTCAATAAAGGTGGGCAAACTTTATGGCTTCTTATTGATTATGTAATGTGGTGGCTAGACTGCGTTAAACTACTATGTATGTGATTGAATATTACGGTACTCTTCAGAATATATAGCCACCTAGCTAGCTAGCGCGAACATTAACTAACTAAAGAAAATCTTTGTAAATAATTTATAGTTAAGCTATATGATTTGGTTTTTGCCCTAACTTTACTAACTTAGCTGGCTGCGAAAGGCTTATCTGATTTATCTGATATGAACTCACATGATACGTATGTTTTGTGGTGTTTTCGTGCATCCCCAAATTTCAGGTTTCTGGGACCTAAGCTAGCTCAAGAGTAATCACTGTTACAGCTAGCTAGTGAAGTTAGCGTAAAAGCCAAATCACATCGCTTAAATATCCGCACTATTTACAAACACTTTCCTCAGCTAAAACCAGCTGTGAAATAACATGACTCTGGAAAAAACTGTCTGCTTGCTCTTCAGTTAACAGAAGCTGTTAATCAAGGTTGAAGGAGGTTGTGTGGATGTGATCGCGTTGGAAGTGACCAGAGTAGTTAAAACGTCTCCCTCAGCTATATGCCCTGGAAATCTACACACACCGTAAATGTATGCATGTACTCGCAGCTGGTAGTCCCAAACGGAATTGTTCCAAGATCATTTGGCGAAATGCTACAATAGCTTTGTTCCTTACTTTCCATATTCCACAAAGCACAAGTGTGTTCATGGAAGAAAGATTGTAAACTTTATATGCAGACTCATCTGACTAAATCAGGAAAACCAGGTGAAGTGTGGTATGGTACGCTTCAGGAAAACAATGGTAGTGCACTGGCCTTAGTTTATGTCAGAAAAGGCATAAAGTCTGGTATCAGGGTTTAGGTTAGTTTCATTGTCAAAAAGTGCAAAGAAGGGTTAAATCAAAAAATTCAGAAGTTCCACCAAATTTTTAGATCAAGTTAGACAGTTGAGATAAACAATGATATAATTTAGGCTACAATTTCCAGGCTTAAAGAAATATGACCAACATAGCTTTAGTTGGCTTTAATCTGCAACATCGACAATTAGTTTCTTTTTAGTTCAGTGGAATTGTGAGGACTTTTTACATTATTCAGTTCTAGAAAATATAATGGATGCAGATCAATTTATATATGTTCTTTAAATCTGCCTTTACATTTGCTAGAAACTTGTCTGTTAGTATTAGTAGTGCTTGTAGCACTACTTGGACTAGTACAAAATAATGTATTGTATTGTATCCCTCATCAAAAGATTCACATGCAGGGATTGGTCAAGAATGGCTTACACAACAAAATAATTACACCATCTGATTAAACCATAACATAGAACGCAATGCTAAAGTACCCTCGGCCGTATGGGCATAAGACAAGGAATTACAACATATAAAGGGTTTTCTAATGTATGCCTATGTAACACAATGGGTCTCATTCATGAAACGTGAGCAGAACGAATTTGTGTGTAAACTGTTCGCAGACGGAAATTTACGTGCAGCTCCGTATTCATCAATATTTTAGTAGCTCCCATCTTTTTGTAGCTACTAACAAAATCTGCACATGCTGCTGACCACGCGTAGTGCTTGTGTAAATTTAAGAATGCACATAAATAATGCTTGTCACTATCGGAAATTACAATTTTAATTCATATTGTGCTCTGTTATGTACAAATACGCAGATGCCTTTGAAACACATGATAGCCTATAGCCTAAACATGACAAACGATTAAAAACATAACACATTTAGTTAAATTGGTTGGCAATTGGCAGGTTTAAGATCCAGATTAGGTTCATGATTGTGAATTATCTTTGTGAATCGACTCAATAGATTACACATTCTTTCTACATGTTGAATGATGATAATAAAAAAATAAAAGTGGAAGCATGTCGCTGTCTCCGTCAGGTATAATTCCTGACAGAGAGGTCTCCCTAATTATGCCAGCGATGCGCTCGTCTGCAGTTGATAGTTCGTCCCATGAATAACAAAGGGTCACAAGTGACATTCCTGCTGAAACCTGTTTTTCTGCACCACGAAGTACAACAGCCGCTGTAGTACTTCATGGTGCAGAAAAACAGGTTTTATCAGGAATGTCACTTGCGACCTCTTGTTATTCATGGGACGAGTTGTGACTGTGAGCCTCCTCCTCCTGTGGCTGATGTTTTTTTTTTTTTTTTGTGTGTGCGCTTATGCGTTTCTTTGCCTCCAGTTTCATGTCAAACCATTTACCCTTCGCATGGTTCTTTGGACTACAGAGACAACATTAACGGCATCTGTCACCTCCCTCCAGGCCTTTGCTTTGTCTGTCCCTGTCACACCACTGCTAACAGATGAAAATAAAATATTATTTCTTAACTCCACTTCACCCAAAATTATTTCTATCTCCGCCTCGGAATAATTCTTTTTTCTTTCTCTTTCTTTGTTTGCGCCATGACTGACAGGTCGACTGGATGCATCTACACCTCCTTATATGGTGGTCATTGGCAATTCATGGGTGGGGATTTATGCTAATAGCTGATTACCGGGAGTGCGCTGTCACTTGACGATGGATTGGCATTCATGATCATACACACTTGTTTATGATCAGATCTGAGTTTCCCACGATGTTCATGAATCCGGTGTAGGTTTTTTAGTAGCGTAGGCTTTTATGTGCAAATCTACGCGCAAATTTACTAACGTTTCATGAATGAGACCCAATGTGTTTAATACTTTCAGGCTTGAGAGAAGTTTCAAGAGTCAAAAGAAAGACAGAGGTAATTGTCCAATTTCATCTAGAACCTGGCAGGTTATATGGAAAGTGTGGAACAGGACAGCTGGGACTTTACATCGTTTCGCATTCAGAATATGAAGTCTGACAAGATGCGCAGGCATCAAAATTCAATTATGTTGAAGGTGACTGAACAGTTTGGTTGATAATGTTGCTACATCAAATTGTAATTAGAAGGTATTGCTATAAGAAATTTCTGGATAGATTTGTTTAAGTTTTAATGAAATGAAACATTGAATTGAAAAGGTGTGTTTAATAGTTACATGTAATTGGTTGCTTCCTTAGAAATATCGTGGTAAATGACAATGGAAGGGTTGTAACATGAGGTGTACATTCCACATCCAATGTTCCCCAAGTCGACTTCTTGAGCATACACCCTGTGAACTTGATGAGGCCACAAAAAAAAAAAAAAACCCAATAGTGGATGTAATCAATGAAAAACTGCTGACAAAGAATATGACCTTTTGACCCCTTTAAAGTAGGTGAAGGCCATGTAGCTTCCATGTCCTCCGACTATATTATCCAGTGAGTACACCTTATGAATTTGACATAGCTACACCAAAAAATGTCAGGGTAGTGCAAAGGTGTAATGAAAGTAACACTATTCAGAAACAATGTGACCTTTTGACCCCATTAACCAGGTGAAGGTCCTCCACCTTTAATGTTCTGCAAGCTGATTATCCAGAACATACACGCTGTAAATTTTACGCGGCTACAACAAAAATAGTGGATGTAATCAAGGAAACAGCATTTTAAAAGAATGTGACCTTTTGACCCCTTAAAGTAGGTCAAAGGTTACCCATTTTCAAACTTGTCCAAGCTGTATGTCCCAAGAACAGTCCCTGTGAATTTCATTACCCTGACATGAATAGGAAAGGAGTTATTGTGTACACAGACGGACAGACAGACAGACAGGCAGACGGACACAAGGTCTTCGCGATACCCGATGGCCATATTTTGGCCGCAGGTAAAAAATAGGACCAAGGGTCCTGTAGCTTATCAGCAAGCAATTTTATAGTGATGATACAAGTTATGAAAACTTCATGTGAGTGTTGACGTTCAAAGCATCAAAAGTCAAGGTCACTAAATGAAAGTTCACATATATGTACATGACCTCCTATAAGCTTTTCATACAATCCTAAGCTCTGAAGAAGTTTTGGCAATACAAATTATTGAAAAATCAATATGTCAGTTTTGAACTTTAAAGGTCACTGAAGGTCAAGTTGAGGTCACCAAATAGACCTCATATCCGACTGCCTATGTGTCTAATTCAAACCATGGCTCTATCTGTGACTGATTTGGTGATACAAGTCATTGTAATTTTGCTATGTCAAGTTTGACCTTCAAAGGTCACTGGCAGTCGAGGTGAATGTCAGCAAGTAAAGGTTCATATGTGACCTATTTTATGTGTATAATGCAAACCTAGGCTGTATTGGTGACCATTTTAGTGATACAAATCATTGACTTTTCACTAGGTCAAGATTGACCATCGGAGGTCAATATGAAAGTCACCAAATTAAAGTTCACGTACAATACCAGTCAAAAATTTGGACAAACCCACATTTTTCTTACAATATATGTTAAATAAAGAAATAAGCATCCTTTATTTTGCAAAAAAAGATCAAATTCTTAAATCCATCAGAATAAACGTCATTTGTTGCCATATTTGCAGGGCATTCTCACTTTTTTTTTTTTTTACCTAGGGCAGTCATATGACGGTAATGAATTTGCAGCTGGACGGCTGTCTTAACTTCCCAAAGACGTGCTGCACTAGAGGTGTGTTTTTCATCATCCTTTTCGCCCAATAAGTCCAAAACCACTTGACTTTAATTCGGCTGTTGGAAAATAGAAGGAGATTATTTGTCTGTTTATTTTGCAAAATATGGCTTTTGAGAATTCAAAAATTTTGGACACTATTCAAACAAATAAATGATTCTCTTTTCACTTCTGACTTTTTACCTTTTGCAAGATTCCATTTGAGATTATATAGAGAATTTAAGCCATTCAAATTTCTCTAAAAGCAGAGTGCTGTGACATAAGCAAAGCATGTCCAAACTTTTGAGTGGTACTGTATGACTTCCTATGTCTCCCTGATACAAACCTAGGCCCCATTGAGTTGAAAGTCCAAAATTTTCATCAGTGACACAAATTATTGTGATACAATTAGGCTCCACTATGCCAAGTTTGATCTTTGATGATCACTGTCAGTTGAGTTGAAAGTCACAAAATGTGAGTTCATAAGTGACTTACCATACATCTGTGATACAAATCTAGGCTCCACCTGTGACCATTTTAGTGATACAAATCATTGAATTTTCACTAGGTAACATTTAACCTTTGAAGGTCAATACAATTTTTGAAGGTCAACAAAATTTCACTATGTGAAGTTTTACCTTTGAAGGTCACCAAAGGCCGAGTTCAAGGTCACCAAATGAAGTTCATATATGACTTCCCATTAGTGTTCTATACACATAAACACTGTGTTTAATATTTTCTAGCCTAGAAGCCTTTGAAAATTTTAACATTTTGCTTGACCTCAAGTTTGATCTTTCAAGGTCATCTGAGGTCAACTTTAACACCACCTATATATAAGTCATTAATGCCTTTATATGTGTCAATAATACAAACTTAATCTCTGCTTGCAACCATTTGGCTTCCACAGACCATTTTGTGTATTCTCTCTCAGACCAAATGTTAAAGTACAGCGCCCTCACTGGACCCACTTCAGTTGATTCAACCAAAATGGCACTCGCCTTATACATAAAGTGTACCAAGGTTAACATTGTTAATATTTTGTTAGACCTCGAGTTTGACCTTTTTGTCATCAGAAGCTAACTTTAACATTGCCAAAATATAGGTCAAAAATGATTTCCTGTCTTTCATACAAACTTAATCTCTATCTGCAACCATTTGGCCTCCACAGGCCATGTTGCATATTTTCCATAAGACCCAATGTTAAAGTACAGCGGTCCCACAAAACATACTTCCCCAATTCAATCAAAATGGTGCTCACTTTGCTCATTGAGGGTACCAAGGTGAGTTGATTGCCTGATATAGAAAAAAATAATTAGACATTGTTTGAAAAATAATTTTTTGAAATTTCTATTTTGGAGTCCTATCTTTTAACATTGGGGCCAAAATTTCACGGGCCCATGAAACGGAAAAAAACGATTCAATCAAAAATCTGAGAGAAACTGCTGGAGTTACGGTCTAGTTGTATATTATGGCAAATTTAGTGGAAAATTCATTAGGCCAAAAAAAAAAAAAAAATAAAAATGCTCTGGACTAAGGATGAAAAGCAATATTGAAAATATTGCCGCGCATCATAGTGGAGAGGGACAAGGACAAAGAGTTAATATTTTTGTCAGATTCATAATTCGTTGTTATAAGTTTAGAATTTTTTGATGAGGCATATACGTTGTAAATCAAACATACAATGCACTGAAAAGCATTGGTAAAATTCTGGATATATTATAGTATGGCGTAGTACAAAACCAGACGCGTATCAGTGAAATGTTTGTGACTCTCAAGGTTCACCTTGAATATTGTCTCCTTTTTTTAATAGTGTGACAGAGCACATGGTCCTTAGGTTTTTGGAATTCCACTCCACTCCTGGTTTTGAATGTAACCCTGGTAGGTGGGTGTGGTGAGGAAGCTGCTCCACCCTCAAACCAATCATTCAATTTGCAAATTACCACTTTGTATAAATAGGGGGTAGTTTAACAGCCCACATGCGACTAATTGCTGTTTCGGGTTAATTTTCTTGCTGTGCTTCCTCAGTTTGAGGTAGGTCACTGTTTGGTGGCTTCTGGGTTCTTTGTCTGATTGGACATTAACATGTATTCTTTATGAACAGCTTCCTCCTGTGTGGACCTTGATTGGATGCCGCGTGAATTGAATAAGCAGCTGAGGCAATTGGTTAGTTCGAGGGCCACAAACTAAATTTTGGGTAAGCAGGGTGCTTTGTAGCACCTGAGGTAAAATATATATTTCTCATTTGTGTAGTGTTGCAGGATAACCTATTTATTGCTTGTTTACAGGTTCCTGCAGTTGCTGTTTTGCCTCTCTTTAGAAAGCGTTTGTCATTTAACTGGCTGGTAGCCTTTTGGTCTCATGTGGCTGGGTTGTGGCCTCAGTTTTGGAAGCTTAGGTGGGGTCTAATTACATTACCTGTGTGTGGAGCCCTATATGGCAGATTCCTTTCTTGTAGGTGTCATTTTTGTAAACCACTGGTATACCGGTTTTATATTTTAGCTGTAGGATTAATTGTTTTTAGTATTTTGGTAGGAGTTGCGTTGCCTGGTGAGGTCAGTCACCTGGGTGAGGTCCCCCTTCACTGCATGCTGTGATTTAACCCCTTGTCAAAGTTTTTAAGTTTTTGGGTGTCTGGTTCGACGAATAACTGACTTGGGCTGTTTACAAAGCGAAAATAATAGCAAAATATGAGAGGGTTTTGAATATCTTGAAGTCTGGCTGGGTGCGAGTGGGGAGCGGACAGGGACTCCATGCATTTGATATATCAGGCAATGGTATGATCTGTTCTTGATTATGGGTGTTCTGTGTATGGATCTGCTGCCAATTTGCTGCTTGGGAAATTAGATGTTCTGCAGGCCAAAGCATTGAGACTGCTGTGGAGCTTTTATAACTTCCCCAGTCTTGGCACTTCTTGTTGAAATGGGAGAAATGCCTCTATGCTTGAGACGTTTTAAGTTGGGGTTGCAGTACTGGGCAAAACTGAAGGGTTCCTCCACTCAAACCATCCCAGCAAAGAGTCTAATCCAGTGTGATTTTGTTGACACGGTCAAATATAAGCCATTTTTTAACAATATAAATCAGTGGGCCAGGAAGCTGAGAATGGAGGAGGAGAGCATACCGTGTCATGTCAGTTGGTCACCTTGGCCCTTTTGGCTTATGCAAGAGCTGGACATTGAATTTTCTTTTTAACAAGAAAAGGATAATGAGATGAAAGCCTTAAAAGTTTAGAGGTATCTTAGCAGTATAGAAGGATTCCATTTGGAAATTTACACTGATGGTTCTAGGGACCCGGAGAGTGAGAGAGCAGGTTTTGGGGTGTATGTGGCTTAGCTTGATTTGAAGATTGGGAAGCATGTCACAAATAGAAGTTCTGTTTTTGTAACAGAACTTCTAGCAATCCTATGTGCCCTGCAGTGGATAGAGGAAACTCGACAAAATAGAGTTATTTTAAACAGGGGCGCTGCTGGCAATTTTGGGCCCCATTACTGGAAATCGATTTGGGCCCCCCTATATATATAACACACATACACACATATATATATATATATATACATATATATATATATATATATATATATATATATATATATATATCAGTGGTAGCTGGTGAACTGGCGAAAGGGGAGGCTCAAAACAATCCCTTAAAATTAATGATTGGTCACGACCTATTTTCGATCATTCATTTAAATTACCATTACACAAACTCCGATAACTCAACATTATTAAATGTTGCCAGTTTTCATTTATAACACATACCGATTACCACTCCAGACTTCTCATGCTTTTTCTTTTTTCAGGGATTGGAAGCAATGCATGTGTTTCATGATCGTTTAAATGAAATAAGATCATTTGAAACATCTTGATGCAATTCCATTGCTTCCAACCCCTCTAGTGCACAAGGACTTCAATTCCGCATGAGAATCTCTTAGATACGCGTTGATTGAATAATTGCTGACTACAGCAGAGGAACATAAATATGCCACTTAAACTCACACCGAATGCGTGAGAGTTGACAGGTATGCGTTATAAATGAAAACTGGCCACACCTGATAATGTTGAGTTTTCAGAGTTTCTGTAATGGTAATTTAAATGAATGATTGAAAACAGGTCGGGACCAATCATTAATTTTAAGGGATTGTTTTGAGCCTCCCCTATCGCCAGTTCACCAGCCGCCACTGATGCATATATATATTATATTTAATTACTGGTCTCCTCTGTGGTTGCCTCATGGCTTGAAGATGGCCCTGACTCTTAGGCACCCATAAGAATCATATAGGCCTTATGCTGGGTGCACACTACAAGAGTTTCCAAATCTTTTAAGATCTTAAAATCACAGAGGGCTGCACACATAACGATAATCCTTGCCGATTTTAATCAACGAGCTGTGTACGAATTCGGTCAAGAAGAGGGCTCTGCACAATACAGCTCCCGATATCCTTATCTTCCAAGATTTCACAAAAACTCGCACGATCAAATGTGACTTCGACGTAATTTCCCCTTTCCTTGGCACGAGATTTTTTCGAGTCCAGTGCAAGCTTTCTAGCATTAACACAAAACAAAGCTGTCTCCAGCTGTCCGTCAGGGCTCTTTTAACGTTAGCAGGTTTGTTTCGCCAAAATGCCAGATAGTTGTTGTGCTATAGTCTGAGCTGTGTGGGGCTCTAACATAACTAACGTTAGGGGTGAAGATAAATAAATAATAGCTACAACTCATAAGTGTCGGAGATGGCTGCGGTATTGCAACAAAGTTTCAATATTTCAGCAGGTCGTTTATGAGCAACGCTGCCACTTGCAGCAGTAATTTGGCTCAAAAACAAAACCAGCCATACTTGACGTAACGCCCTGTAGGATCATCCCCGAACACCCGATAATATCCAACATGTTGGATATTATTGGGGAGGTCCCGATCAGTTCGCGAGGGGCTGAATTCGGATCTGTAACCTCCGCACACTAACAGATAACTGGGCCGAACATCACGGCCGAATCCGGATTGTTCCCCCAATTCTCGGGAAGGCCAGTTCGGGGCAAAATCTGACCTGAATTTCCTGTAGTGTGCATCCAGCCTTAACAGGCAATAGGCTACATTGGCTACACATAGTTGTGGTACAGGCAAACTATTTGATTGGAATGAGCTGGGCATGGATTACCTGCAAGGAAACATCAACTTTGCATTTTAAATAAAACTAACTCACAAACCTGTCTTAGTGTGCCAGTTTTTCAGTTCATTTCAATAATTGTACACTAAGGTAGCCTAGCAAGTTTGCAAAAATATTCAGTTTACAGAAATCTTTACCTCAAAGCCTTTTATTCAGGGACTATTGTAGGCTATGTATCATCTCGTAGCCTATAGTGCTCTCCTTCCTCCCATTCGACTGTATCTTGTGTATGGGGGGTTGAGGAAGATTTCCTGGGGCTAACGGCAATTAATATTAAAGGTGCATTTCAGAAAAATACGTTTTTGTTGATTTCCGGTCTTTTTTAAACATGAATGTGTTCTAGGGATCAAAGTAAATAATCCTACCGAAGTACATCATCCATCAGGACAGAAAGTAAGAGACTGATGTTGATATGAGCAATGGATGCATGCGTCCAGTGGCAAATGATTTTATTTAGTTAGCTCGTTTCAACATCAATCACGAACCTTCTATCCTGATGGATTAGATTGGATGCGCTCTTCCACTCTGATCTGAAGTTCCGCATGTACATGATTATTCACGTAGCGTGTATGAAATCGATGACTGGCTGGTCCGAGTGCAAGATGATTTATTTTCATGAAAGTACAATAAAGATGAGAAAAGCTGTGGTTCTTATAGACAGTCTGTTTTCTTTGGGGTTCCGATAATTGGGCAGCGGTCAGTACAATTGAATTTTGTCGATTGCTGCAAATGTTCAAAATACTGATTCAGAAACTAACTGGCAACGCCTCCCCAATGTACTCCAGCGACGACCATATGCTTATCAGCTAAAATGCCTCAAATAGGAGTCTGTGTCACGCACAGTCATGGTCGCGAAGCAGACTGTGTTTTTGGGGATAATAACGTCGGACATCGTCCTCACTCTCAAGGTGCATTAACATTTAATACCCTTAGAAATGCGCAAAATCTAAATAGCAAAATAAGAAACTGGTAATGGAAACACAGTCTGATATCACAAAATTTGTTCTGTGGTCTGCAGTATTAGTCACCAAAGCCAAGGTTAATAAGTAGACTATTGGACTTCTGCAGCTAGTGTACTTGTAATTTCGCATATTGCGGAGCACTAGCAAGCATCTAAGACAAGCATTTGCAAACAAAAAGAAAAAAATTTTGCAGCCAGTTCAGGCACTAGCGTAACTTGGGCCATACAAAATAATGAATAGTGAGGGGGGGGCCATGTGCTAAGATTATTCTTAAAAAGTCGAAAATTGAGAAACAAAAAACAAATTCATTTAAAATCGATCAAGTTATTACAAAAATTAAAATATAAAATTAAAGCATCCATATACTTTATTTACAAATGTTTATAATATCAGTATCCTCTGTGGGGCCCCTGTGAATGCTGGGCCCCTAGAATTGTCGTTGGTTACCCCCCCCCTTATGGCACCGCTGATTTTATGTACTGATTCAGCAGCTGTTCTGATGGCTTTAAAGGGGGGTAAATCAAAGGCTCGGCCTGATTTGATACATGAAGCACTCACTGTTTTGGATAGAATCAAGAGAACAGGCGGTGAGGTCATGCTTTGCTGGGTCCCTGGCCATGCCTGAGCCGAGGGAAATGAAACAGCAGACTCCATAACAAAGGAAAGTTTAAATAAAGATGAAGTTGATATAAATGTGCCACTGGGAAGGGTGGAATTGAGGGAAACAATCAAGGGGGGTATGATGAGAGAGTGGCAGAGGCTTTGGTAGAATGGCACCATAGGGAGGCACTATTTCTCTTTACGTCCCCAGGTTAAATGTGCTTGTCACTGCGGTCATGGTAATAGAAGAGACAGTGTTAAAATGCGTAAACTGAGGCTTGGTCACTGTGGATTAAATCAATATCTTCATGTGATAGGAAAACATCCCACAGGGTTGTGTGAATGTGGCTGTCCAGAAACTGTTAAGCATATTTTTGTAGAATGTAGGAAATATAACACTGAAAGGCAAATGCTTTTTAAAAAAATGTCAGATTTGGGAGTAGTGCTATTTTCTGTGAAATCTTTACTTTGCCAAGATGACAACCACCAGCTGCTCATAAAAGAAGTGTTGAAGTTCCTGCATGATACAGGATTATATGTGAAAATATAAGACGTGAATCTATTCAACTAAACCTCTGACCGGCGGAGGGCAGTAATACACCTTAGTAGCGTCTACACTGCCGGAAACACAAAAGAAGAAGAACCTTGTCCACATGCTTTTTGTTTGGCAGTGCTCCTCCAATGTTTTCGCTCCGCGAGAGGCATAATTTATTGGGTCTGAGCACAGTGTGCTCAGGGCTTTTCCATAACACTCGACCTTCCATAAAAACTCGCCCAATGATGACATTGTACCATTCACTACTACCTCTCGTTCCATCCAGGCCCATTTGAAATGGTTCTTCACATCTTGCAAACTCAATCGTCATCTTTCGTAGTATTGATATGGCCATGTTTCGCGCCGAAGTCTTTGCATGAACAATGCTTTTGCAAATGACCAAACTCAGATGACGTCTCGGTAGATGACTGTTAGCCTTTTTTGCAGTGATTTTCGGTCCCACATTGAACACTTGTGCCCCAAATACAAGAGCTCTAAGCTCCTTTACCTTGCCAGTAACAGGTGAGCCCCGGTTATGCAAGTATTGCTGCAGTTAATCTCTTTTCCAGAGACATATCGCTGTTAAAGTGGTTTGCCGCCATGGCGTAAACCCCAGCGTGTGTTTATTTATGTGCCGTGACCTCTGACACAAAAGTAGAAAGAAACTCTCCTGACATGCGCGCCCAGAGCCGTGAGCTCACTTATAAGCTTCCTAATCATTCCCGGTTTGTATTCTGATTGGTACAAACAAAATATCATTTGAAAATACTAAAAGTTTCTCAATTTTGTAAGTTTAAGCCCAAAATAAAAATTTCAAGTGTATTTTTCTTATTTTCAAGTACATATTCTAAACTTCCCAGCACTATTCAAGGCCTTTTTGAAGCTTTTTCAAATTCAAGTAGATTTACAGTATCACGTGAAATTCAAGGCCTTTTCAAGGCAGTGCAAACCCTGTTGTGTGCAAAAACATCAACAGAAAAGCTTGGTGGGTTGGTGAGCGTGTAGATTTTACCAGGGGTTTCCGCAGTGTAATACATGATATATCTCTTTATGAAAGCAATGCAAAGTAGCCCTTTTCAGATGGTAGGAGTTGCCATCGATGTAAATAATTTATTTGTGTTAAGCTTTATGTTAAAAGCTAATCAGTATTTATTTACTCTTTCTTGTAAGGCTAAATAGAATTGGTCTATCAGGTGAGATCCAGGCATTTAAGTCATTAATATTCTTAAAAGCTCTCAACATTCACAAAAAAATGTAAAACCTGAACTTTAATATATTCACAGTTCATAAACCTGTTTTATTGGGTTATCACCTTCCCACTTCTCTTTTTGTTCTGATTAGTGCAATAGGTAGACGAATGTGTAAACAGCTTGCGGTAATGCGTCTCAGTGCTTAGGCTACCAGTCATACCACGCTCTGCATGAAGACCATGGCCAGACTGCAGACAGAGCTGGTGAAGTGTGCAGGTCCAGTACGCACAGTCCTGCACTAAAATGCCGCTTGTTGATGACAGGTCTGTATGACTGCACATCAATGAGGCTTTGGTGCCCTGCAACCTATCATAGGCTCGAGATTTGTCGGTAGTCATTCACCCCCACTGAACTGGAGCACCCCATAAGCCTTGCCCTTTCCGAGATGCTCCAACCCAGTCATCTGGTCATATTGATTTGGCCCTTATCAGAACCATTCAGGTCTACACTCGTCCGCATCCAATACATCTACCATGACAACCAGCAGTTCACTTTAGGGGTGCAAAGATATTGAATTGCAATGTTTTAAAGCAAAATGAGACTAACTGCTGCCATGGGGCATGTAGGCAGTAATGCACCATTTCTTTTTGTTGAAACATACCTGCATTCCTGTAAAGGTATAAAACAAACAGCAACCAAATGTCGGAGGCTAACTGAAATGCAGGAGTGGGTGCCCATGGTTTAAGAGTTAACTGTAAAGTGAACGCAGGCGTAACAAGGCGCAGATAATTTCACTGGTCAACACTTCACGTGGCATTCAACTGGTTTAGGAATTTCGGCAGGGTTGTTGCATTAAAAAAAAACCTACAGCAGAGCAGAAAAAAGAGTGCAAATGTTACACGTGCCGACAGTAGCAACCAGAGAGCGAGAAGGGCTGAAGCGGGAGAGCAGGAAACAACAAATATTGGTAATTATATCTGAATCATGCAATTACAATGTTAAAATAGATGGAAAAAAAAAACTTACATTTTAGCTCATTTTCCCACACCACTTTCAGACCAAAATACATAATGAATCACAACTGGCAAAAACTAGCGTGTCAAGGTGTGTTCATCACTTTAGAGAGTCCTCTGGAAACACTTCCGTTGTCATTTGGTGTATATGACAAAAACTGAACATTCTACTGCAGATGTCGCAATCTCTATGGATGAACTAAAACAACGGAGTGCAAAACCACAGACATAAAAAGTTTGAAACCCCTTCCCAGAAACCTGGTCTTCACAAGATGAAAAACCGGTGAAAATCAGCCCAAGTTAGATGCTTCTCCAGCCGCTGGTGAAGCCTGAACAGAGTGATCTCTTTCAAGCCCCACTTGGTTTACTCTTTCCAATCCAAAATTGTTCACATTGATTTCCTGTCACGGGAAAGAAGCTATCACATTTCAGCTCGTACCAAGAGGCCCAAAACAGAGCAGAACAGTGTTGCTTCCCTAAAATTTCAAGTATAAGGATATATTGCCAAGCAAAAGAGCACCATTTGAAAATCTACCCTCTGCTTACTTCAAGTTTAAAGATAATGAATTTGCATTAGAGGTCAAACCACAGTAATGGAAATACCGCCTTTAATTCATATAACAACTAACACTAATAACAATAATACTATTACAATAATGTATTTGAACGTAACATTAAATAAATTTTTAGCAAAGGCCAGAGAGCAGTGGTGTTTAATTTGAAGGGGTCAGCTAAAAGAGAGCCAATTTTGAGGATTCAAAACCATATATTAGATAAATGAATGGCCTAGGTGGTTGGTCTAGCTGTAATCTGAGGAGAAGAGCCAAAATTTTTTAGTCAATAAAAATATTGCTATTTCGCTGCAATTTCCACCTGGAGTTACTGTGCGGGTGAAATTGCTCTGTGAGGTCTAGTCAGCCATCAAGGGAGGCTTAAAATGCTTCGCCTCCCTTGATAAAGAGATTAACCAATCAGAATTGAGTTTATTTCGTGCTGTCAAAGATTATTCTGTACTCCAATATGATGAGAAAAGGTGCAACGGTGGCTAACCTCATGTTACTTTTCGACCAATCAGGGCGCAACATTTTTTTCACTGAAACGCTAGTGTCGTAAATTAAGTAGCTTGCTGCTAGCTCAAAAGAACGCAATGGAGGGTGAAATACTACAATACATACTGGCCAATAAATTTTAGAAATTAAATTTTGAACATCAGCCACAAATAAAAAAAAATTACTGATAACTAACACCTAAACTGAACATAATCCAGAAGACTACAGGTGCAGGATCTCACTGCTTCAATGTGGAAATCTATTGGAAGGTGGAATGGCTAGCAGGCTCAGGAGCACTGGGGAAACTATTTTGTTGGCCATGTTTCTTGTTTGACGAAGCAACCTCAAGCAATTATTCTTGGATTTCAAATGAACTCATGACATGAAGAATTTGTCGAGCGTAATGGAGAGACATGGTAAATCCGAAAACCATATAAATGCAACCATAAAGCTGAAGCTGTTTGGGTATGTTAGAGCCAATTAAGCCCTTAGCCAGGCAGTTACCATTGTGACACAATGGCATAATGAACAAGTAAGTCTCAAGAAACAGATTTTGCACAAAAGGATCATTGTCATCGTTATGATGCGTAATCTCATGCTAGCTTTGCGTGTTGGCTATTTTATGCCTACACTCCGGCAATAGCTGAAGGTTGGAGGCATTATTAGTTTTGATTGACAATGGTATCCTAGGTGCAGAGGTGAGATGATATGTATTAAGTTTGGTGCTGGGTTTCTGTATTGCTGAAACCCTGGCTCACTGGCCTTCTGTTTGTCAATAAATCATGTGGCAACAGTTTCTGAAGACCACTTAGGAATGAGTCAAGAAACTCTGCAACAGTCTGAACTTTGGTCTCAAGATTTGAATGATCTGTTGAAGTCCACTATTTATACTGGACCTGATCAATCATATTGTCTTGCATATATGTTTCAAGCTTATCTCCAAGACCACCAGTTCCAGGACACTCTGCACACCTGCCAAGGAAACAGTCAATGCGAGGAGGATTGCATTAAATCGCTGCAAGACAATGGCGATAGTGTTTGAATTCTCCATCAGTGACTACATCTAATTTGGCTCCAGTGAACATGAGTTTGACGTTTTGGTGTGTTGTGTAAACACAGACAGAGTGTGTTCCACTTGACCCTGCCAGTACACACAACCTTGGACGCAGTTCGGCAAATTTTGAAAAACCAATCCTGGTGTCAGGATGGTTTTCTTTGAAAAGTTCATATGCTTCTTTCAGATTACACAGCACCAAATGTTTTTGAACATGTTGCTTTTTCCCTTTCACTAGAACAGAAACGTAGTCTTCCATACCTGGCATTTGTCTGCTTACAATCTCTGACAAGTAGAAATCCCTTACAAATTCCTCAGCTTCCTTTGAAATTGGTTTACCTCCCTTGGGATTGGGCATTGCTAGAATCCCCTGTTCCTTGACCAATGCCTTAGCTTTTTTAGCCATATACAACCCCAATTCTGAAATAGTTGGGACAAAGTGTAAATTGTGAATAAAATCAAAACGCAATGACTTTCAAATCACTCCAGTATTTTATTCACAATAGAACAGAGATAACATAGCAAATGTTGAAACTGAAAAATTTTACAATTTTATTCACAAAATGCACTCATTTCAAATTTAATGGCTGCTACAGGTCTCAAAAAAGTTGGGACAGGGGCCTGTTTACCATGGTGTAGCATCCCCTCTTCTTTTTAACACAGAGTGGAGCAAGGGCGTAGGTTTAATGTGAGAATTGTTAGGGACAGTTATGTGATGTGAGCACGCATAGCGCGCGAGCAGGAAATTTTTTTTAAATCTGAGTGCAAATACTGCCTTTACTGTACACAGAGATTATCCGAATGAGTGTTTCTCCGTTTTTTTAAATTATGCTACGCAAGGTGCCTCCAAAATTTTCAGACAAAGATGCCACATACATAAACTTGCCACAACCTTAACTGACAGCTGCAAACCATCTCAGCGCACTCATGAAACCTGCTCAGATCTAGTAACCTGGACATTGATACCAAGTGAGTGGACATATAACTACGTTAGCAAGCCAGCTCGCAATCCTCCCTATTAAGCATCTTAATATGCAGTAACGCAAATGCAGCCGCGATAAACACCTCAAAATGGACCACCGACTATGAATTGGACAAGCCGTAAACCAAGCATTAATCAGACTGGATCATGATAGATTTACAAATACGTGTTTCTTTCATTTCCCCTACTGAGCCAAAGTTGGTTGGGACATTTTGACTTTCAAAGGTTATATTTGCTGAACATCATGAGACTAACTTTGATGCTCTCCCTATAATTCCACAGAACAAATCATAATTATGACCTCACCTGAAGCCCTGATACACCTGTATCCTCAACAGCTTGCTCTGTTTCTCTAGCTTGCTGCTGTGGTTCCTGCATATAAAATAATTAATAATGGCACCTTTGCGGGATTTCTCCACTGAAATTCACCTCATAATTTGACATATCCACCTGGCTTATAATTACTTTTGCTAGCAACCCGAACCAACATGTGACAGAAACCAGGTTTAGTTCACTAGTTGAAACTAGCGAACATGTTTAATTAATATTCGTTGACATTATTTTCCGGTAAAGACAAACTTAAAGTGAAAACTTGCTAGCTACCTTAAGTAACTATCCGTTTCTGACTAGTTAGATCACTTATTCAACCAACATTACACTTGGCATTCAGTTTGGCGAAATATGAGCAGCATAACTTAACATGGAGCGACTTTTTTTCCTCACGCTCTCAGACAATGAAATTTCCACAAAAGTGATTCATACCTAAAGTAATATCAATGTATGTCATGAGTTGGGCCATGGGAAAAGTGCTATAGTTATGCGATGAAGAAAAATCTGGAACAAATGCCAAATTACGGTTCTCTTCTACGGGTAAGCCAAATGTAATCAAAGCTGGCGATCCAGTTGTGCGTCTCAAGCCCCGCTTTGGACAAAAATGAATATTCATGACCTGAATAGCGTGGTCAGTTTACTCTTGACTTTTAGCCTTCAGATAGCCCTGCCCTTTCAACCAATCAAATGCTAGAATGCATAAATAGATTGTCTTGGAGATGTAACTTCCACAATTGGGTCTTATATGGCTTGTCTGGAAAGATGATAAGAATGAGTTTGTCACATGTCCTGACCTTCCATATACAAACCTACGCCCTTGGAGTGGAGGCGTCTGGGCATTGAGGAGACAAGTTTCTTGAGTTTGGCCATTGGAATTTGATCCCACTCTTGTTTAATACAGGCTTCCAGCTGCTGGAGAGTTTTGGGACTTTGATGGACTTTTCGTTTAATTATGCACCAAATGTTCTCAATCGGTGAAAGATCAGGACTGCAGCCAGACCAGTTCAGCACACAGACTCTTCTACTACGAAGCCATGCTGTTGTAATAGCTGCAGTATGTGGTTTTGCATTGTCCTGCTAAAATACACAAGGCCTTCCCTGCAATAGATGTCGTCTGGAGGGGAGCATATGTTGCTCTGAAACCTTTATATACCTTTCAGCATTCATGGTGCTTTTGAAAACATGCAAGTGTCCCACACCATATGCATAAATGCATCTCCATACCATCAGAGATGCTGGCTTTTGAACTGAACGCTGATAACAGGAGGGGTGGTCTTTCTCCTCTTTAGCCCGGAGGACACAACGCCCATGATTTCCAACAAGAATGTCAAATTTGGACTCGTCTGACCACAGGACACTTTGCCACTTTGCCACAGTCCATTTTAAATGAGCCTTGGCCAACAGAACACGGCGGCGCTCCTGGATCATGCTCAACAATGGCTTCCTTTTTGCATGATAGAGTTTTAGGTGGCATCTCTGGATGGCACGGCGAACTGTGTTTACAGATAGTGGCCCATTTAGTAATGTCAATGACAGAATCACGCCGGTGAGTGATGCAGTGGCGTCTGAGGGCCCGAAGATCACGGGCATCCAGTAAAGGTCTTCGGTCTTGTCCCTTACGCACAGAGATTTTTCCAGTTTCCCTGAATCTTTTGATGATGTTATGCACTGTCGATGATGAGACCTTCAAAGCCTTCGCAATTTGACGTTGAGGAACATTGTTGTTAAAGTATTCCACAATTTTTTTTACGCAAGCCTTCACAGGTTGGAGAGCCTCTGGCCATCTTTACTTCTGAGAGACTCAGCCTCTCTAAAACATCCCTTTTATAGCCAATCATGTTACACACCTGATGCCAGTTAACTTAATTACTTGCTAAATGTTCTTTCCGCAGATTCCTTGTATATTAATTGCTTTTCAGCCCTTTTTTGCTTGTGTCCCAACTTTTTTTGAGACCTGTTGCAGCCATAAAATTTGAAATGAGCTCATTTTGCGGGTAAAAATGTAAAATGTCTCAGTTTCAACATTTGAAATGTTATCTATGTTCTATTGTAAATAACATATTGGGCTCTAAATTCGTTGACCAGGCGCAGGCGCGGCGAATGGGGGGAGCGCCGCGCCAACGGGGTGTATCCAGGTGTATTTTGCAATGTCATGCCCCCAAGCAGCCGGCGCGCAAAATACCTCTGTCCCCTCTGTCCCTCCTGCGGCGCAAGTGGCAAAGAGGGAGGAGAGAAGGCGTGAGTGGGTTTAACACAGCCGAGTCAAATCTTCACCAATCAAATGAGCTCCTCTCCTGACCTTTAAGGTGTTGGAATAAAGAAGCCTCTGTCCTATATCTGCATGATGCGTTAATGTTGCATTTTACTTTGCGGCTTCAGGCATGTTTTCTGTACCGCTTACGTCTATATTAAGCATTACGAATATGAGTTAACTGGCTAGCTAGGGCATTCGCGAATTATTACCATTAGCGAACTTGAATGGAATTTCAAAACGAAACTACGTTAGATCATTCAAACTTATGAAATACGACGGTTGCTCATTTATTTCTTCTGCCTGCATCATTGGGAAGAGAAACGATGGATAGCGTGTTCCTATTATTACACCCTGTTGCTGCTTAAAATTTTGGGATTAATATGCATGGACAACAATGCAAGATACGTTACACATTTATTTTCAATATGTGATCTTAACTCAGTACGAGATCATAGCAATCAGGCTGTATTCCTTTCCCCCACTAAAAACGATAAAACCTAAGTGACAATAATAGTATTAAGCCGCTTGCACACTGGACGCGAAACAAATTTTTCGCACGACTGATTACATTCAAAGTCAATGCAAAGATGCGAATTCATGCGTTTTTGCATTGACTTTGAATGTAATCAGTTGTGTGAAAAATTTGTTTCGCGTCCGTGTGAAAGCAGCTGAAGGACACATACCCACATAGCCTACACACGCACTCATGCCCCATATGCACACATCTCTCTCTCTCTCTCTCTCTCCATGGCGTACAGCTATGTTGTGTAGCACGCAACATGCCACAGAGAATACACTGACACTCTGAGGGCTGTCAGGTCGAGTTTCCATTACGCGTGCCAACTGCCTTTGATCTGACATCAGGACAATCGATTTAGATACTATAATTTATGTGCTGATTCAGATAGTTACATTAAATAGTGGTTGCTGTAATTATTTATTGCATTGAAATGTGCCTGACATTCTGGAAACCTGCCTGTGAGGTTTCGGTGACGTGTGCGCACTGTGCGCCGGTCAGCCAAATTACCACTGCACAGAAAGTAAACCAGGTTGGAGCTGGCGAGCTTTCTGCGCAGTTTCGGCGGGGACTTTTGTTACGAAACTGTCACTGCGTCTTGATGAATATGTGACGCCTCCCCCTACTATGCCGCCACACCCATCTCGGCACACATCCATCTTCCAAATTGCCAAAGTGGCTGTGCACGGTGTTGCACCGCACAAAATTACCACTGCGCAGACTGCACTGGATGAAATTATCACTGCGTGGGCTGCGCCACCCTGCGCTGTGCCGAGAAATTAGAGCCCCTTGGCTCATGTGACCTGAAAGTCATTGCATTTTGATTTTATTCACAATTTACACTTCGTCTCAACTATTTCGGAATTGGGGTTGTAATTTGATGCACAAAATTCCTCTTGGACTTCACGAACTGTCCAGATTTTTGGGAGACCTTTACTTTTTCACTTTTCTTCAACATTGATTCAAATTTTTCTTTACTTCTCCGGCATCCTGGAGTTTGGTCACTGACCTTTCTACGGTACTTTCCAACTTTTTCCTGACAGTTTCACCAATTTTTTTGGTCTTATATGTCACGTATTTATCTGCATCTAGTCGTTTTCTTTCTGAATAGGTGATTCTCCAAGCAGTTCCAAAGATGTATTCAGTATCTTTAGGTCACTCTCAGCAGACTGAAATTCCAAATCCCTGGAACAGGCAGGGATGGGAGCATCATCTTTTGCATCATTGTCTTCACTACTGCTACTAGAGAAAGCCACAGGTACTAGTACTTCAGGCTCTTCCAAATCTGGTGGTTGTTTTGCAAGTTTGTGCAAAAACTGTGTGCAAATTGTCTGCCCACGTTTTAGTTTGAGACTTGGGTGGTCTGCAATAGCCTTTTCAGTTACATCTCTTAAACCTGATGTCTTTCCCTTTTCATGGACCCCAAAGGGGTCACAGCAGGATGTTTGCCTTGAGAGAAAGAGTGACTTAGACTTCAACATCTTCTTGAAGTGAATTCAGAAATGACTGTGCAAAATACTTTGACAGAACTAAGACAACCACTACCAGGAATTTTCTGCTGAGAAAAGAAGGGCAGCACCTCAAGTTCCCATGGGAATTTTGTTGCACATATTCAGATATTTTTTTTTTTAGACAGAACAGGAATATTTATTGGTGTTTGCTGTTTTTGGCTGCTCTGACCAACCATGGTATATGGGAGCCAGAGTATTATTTTTTTCAAAGAAACAGAAGCTGGGAAATTTATTTAAAATCTTCCTACTCCCCCCCTCCTATTAAATGGGCCTCCCTGAGGCCTCCTGCTCTTCCCCTTGAAAATAAGCAGTGTGGTTTGACTGTAAAAAGTGTACTGCGTTATGAATAGCGCATTTTCGAATGGACATGTCATATATAATTGCTCATTCCTCAGAAACTGATGGAGTGCCCATCACCAAATTTACGGGAAAGCTTCTTTACATCATAAAGTACCTCTGACATGAATTACAGGAAAAGTGAAAGACATAATTTTTTTGGGGGGCATCTTTGAATTTTATAATTTTTGAAAACTTTTTTTTAGTAGGCCCCAAGAGACAGCTTATAGAGTGGGCTTATTGGGCTTGAAAAAAAGCTTCAAAATGACACTAGGATCAGCTCTCTAGGTGCTATACTTCCGGAGATATGGGTGTATAAAGTCGCAAGGCATCACTAATTAGCTCAAAGTTCATTAGCACGTATCTTCCTAATTAAGAGGCTTGGAGCCAACATTTTTCCAGTTCTGACCATTACTCTTGGGTCTCAATCATTCCCCCGAATTTGAAAAAAATCTGAGAGGTCAAGGGAAATTCTTGGTTGATTTGACATGGAATGACCCATGTGCCTGTATCACATGACTGCCATTTGGTTTAAAGATGCCACACCATGCAAACAGCACTCCCCAGCAAAACACAAATCAACTGCATTTTCTGCTTCATACAAACATACAATAATACATAAATCTACATACATACAAATATATATATATGAAGGGGTTTGATTTCTGTAGTGGGGAAAAAAACACGTCTCGTTTTGCCCGGAAACTCTTCATATTCGTATGAAAGCATGCTGCAGACTAAATCTGTCTACTGTTTATGGGTGATGTTCAAATAAAATAAGAGATTAAGCATTTATTTCCTTTTGGTATGCCATATATTTTATGGTTCATTCTTGTTGACTGAAATTTGTCTCATGACTGAAGCATGTTTAAAGTAGGAAATCACCAGTACTTGGGACCACAATGCGCAGAAACACAATTGCAGACATTACTTTCATACATTTTCATATAGTAGAACAAAAGTAAAGACATTTGTGCATATTCTGTAGGTGTGAACTTAGTTCTTCTTTTCATATTGAGGGAACACAGAATTCAAGCAACATGGAGCTGAGTATTATGACCCACCCTTGGAACAAATGGACCTTGAGGTATTGGACTCCAGTATTTGACGCTGGGAGCAAAGGGATGACTTGGGTGTTGTGCATTCCTTTCATTTTCTATGGCAGTTTCCTCAAAGCGTAAAAGTGTCGCCATCAAGCAGCAGTAAATGCAGCAGTCTGAATTCAGCAGTAGAGTGGAATTGAGCAGAACGGTATAATACAGTGGTATGGCAAAACCAAGGTTGTGGGTAATGTAGCAGGCACAGTTCTAAATAGCTCATTACTTCAAACACACACACACACACACACACACACACACACATGCATGCTCGTACACACTCGCACTCCAATACAGGCGCATCAGTACCACAAAAAAATGTTGCTTATAAGCATCCAAATGCATGTACATTTGAAAACATGTAGCCACATATGGGTAAACACATTCATAATTTCCTGCAGAACCACTCAATGTTATCTCCAGCATTAAGCTTTAAGAATCACTTAATCACTTATTCTTGTTTGCTAATTGCCAGAGGATGAAGTTTCCTTAAGTGTTTGCATTTTAAAACACGTCTATTATTAATATACAGAAGACTGGAAGGACAAGTAAGAACTGATGAAGTAAATTGCTGAAGGGAGCTGAGGGGACTGCTTTTAAACATGACAGCCAACCAGACCACATTTCCCATAATCCCAAGGGACAGGTCCATTAAATATCCGTCATCTCACCAATTAGCCTTTGATCAGTCAGGTGAGGATGTAAAATGCTTAAGACCTACCGTTACCAGGAACTGGCAGAGGCTAGGATGTCAGGTCAATAAGTCTAATAGCCTGCAGGTGAGAAATGGATCAGCACAGGACAATGACAGTAATCATACTGAATGTGGATTTTTGGCACAGTCTCACTTTGCTTGGTTGTGTTTTGTTCACGCTATGTTCACACCAAACTCTTTTTCTTGAGTTTTTGTCTTTCGTGGTAGCCTTTAGCTGTTAGCAATTTTTTTTTTTTTTCCATTCACAGCCCTATGAGGAGTTTCCGCAGGTTTCATGACTCATAATCACCAAACTACAATCAACATGCGAGTACAGTGCACTGTTTTTACACTCAAGTATCGTTTCGCACATTACTGCCGCAACTGTATGTCAGTGATACAGTGAATTCATAACAAAGAAAATCTTGGGACACGCATCAAGCATCCGCTGTCTCCTGATTCATTTTGGGCGCAACACTCAGCAGGGCAGGGGCTGGTGAAGAGACGGATTACAGTGGGTCTGACCAGCACCCTGCCCAACCCCAACTACCACAATTTGTGCCCCCCCCTTTCTGAACTGAAATCTGAACAGAAACGATGCCAATGACAAGCAGAAGAAATTTGGCAGAATTTGGTGCACACTTGCTTATGCCAGAGCTCAATACTTCAAGACTAGCATGACCACAAGATGTCGGGGTATTGGAGTATACAAGGGTGGCCCCCATTGTGAGGGAACACAGCCATAAAAAAGATGGGGGCAGTGAGGAGGCTAACTATAGGATGGCTATAGATGGACGGAGATGAAAGAGCTGGAATGCAAACAGCACTCATCTGACATTGCATTGCGGCTACCACCATTCAATGTAAAGGCTGAGGATGGAGACATATGAATGGCAAACTATGTTTTACGGTGCGGTAAGTAGGTTGGGCTTCTGAGCCCTTATGCACAGGAGTTGCAATACTAGTAAATTTGCAGAGTGGGTCTGCATTTATATTCCAGATCATCAAGTTAAATTCTACACAAAACAAATATTTTTTTCCAAAATATTACAGCTTTGTATGAATTACAACATAATTGCACAATATGATGCAATATTTTAATGTTTATAATATTTTGTCAATATGCAATATGATTTCAATATTCAACTCGTAATAAAACTAATGAACATGGGAATATGAAGGCATGTACAAATATTTTGATCACAATAATAAATTAATAATAACAATAATATTGACAATAAAGACACCAACAATTATTAGGATTATGATGATGATGATGATGATGATTATTATTATTATTATTATTATTATTATTATGCTTAAAAGAAGAACAAGCATTGATTTACAAGCATTAGTAAACATATTGGGCTGAGAGAAAAATTACAGACTAACAGTGGTTTATATGGCTTAGTAAGAATTGAATCTTTTCAATATGAACAAAACTAAAAAAATAATAGAAGCAAAACCATGACAATGATGATGACAACGACAATGACTATTAGTATTACTATTTTTTTATCATTAAAATATTGCATGACAATCAGCAGAAAGTCAGCAAACTTCAATTAAAAAGATATTTCATGTTTTGTATTTTCCCAGAAACTAATAAATGAAAGCATGGCTTAGCAAATAGGCTGATGCAGTGAATATGAAAAATAATCATTCAATACAAGAACGGGATAAATTAGCATTAAAAATTCCACAGCCAATTCAAAGGCCATTGACAAAAGAGTAGTCGCTTATTCAGTTTTGATTTGTACACTGCCAAATACAAAGGTGGCAATTATACAACCCATTACAGGCCCTCTCTCATTAACGCTAAGCCTGATGAGCTCCCGTCATTCCTGTCACAGAGCAGAACCTCCATATTACAGCGCAGCACAGACGCATCTCATCTGCACACACACCATGAAAGCACACACACACACACACGCACACCACGCAACCGCACACACACACACACACGCCGACTCACTCTCACACACTCACAGGCATGCCTACACACAGATGCACTCACATATACACTCTTTCTCTCTCTCTTTCACCCTCTCTCCATCTCCCATGCCACAGTCTACCTTCACAAAAACCTTACCAAGAGTGTTTTTTGTTAAAACTGCTTGACAATTTGAGGTGCATTATTGAATCTGGCTCTTCAAGACTGGACAGCAAAATAAAATGGTCACGGCAGTATGGAATCCCCCTGCAGAACACGTTTTTTTTCCTCTTTCTGATGCAAAATTTGAACTTGCTGCTTCCACTGTAACACGCTTCATATGCGCTTTTCAACACGACACAAATCGCTCGGACAAACAAACACTGGCTGCTGACAGGGTTATCCTGGGGGAAAATGCAACTTAATCTGTAAACTTCACTTGAAACATTTGTATTTGAAAAAAGAGCATGTTTCAGGACAAAAAAAAGCACTTGCACTCATTTTGGTAAAGCAACTACCAGTAATCTGTGGTGGTACTTCCATACTACTTCAGTAGCCTACTGTAACTACAGCTACTGCATGCCAAGGGGCATAAAGGCATGAAATGGTCAATTCACAACAGCTACCCTAGAATACCACAATATAAGCACAAAATTTTCTTTTACGCAGCAATTATTGTAAAGATCTGAAATTTTCCCAGCTTACCTTCAAATCAGGGTATAATTCCCAATCACAACTTTGTCAATTAAATGTAACAAAATAAAAAGAAACCATATTCAGTCATCCGTTCACGTACAGTGGCATAATTTGTCAGAAACTGACATGATACCATCATTAATCATTGATTTATGATTTATGGCAGTTGCCTTTTAATTTAAAATTTGTACCTCACACATGTACCGCATTTCACACCCATTATCTCATAGGACCAGCAAAATAAATGGACTGGCTCGGCAACTTCGGGCTTAACCCTCAGTTCCTTAAATTATGAATGTTGCTTGCAAAATTGTCATGGTAACTTATGCTGCAAAACTAAACTGCAGTTCCTGTGGTCAAAGTGAAAACCACAAAAATGGCACGATTTGCCAAATGCTGCTGGTTCCTATTTCTGGAAGCGCAATCCTGTCATTACCAAAATCAAATTTACTTAATTTCCCTTTGATGTGGGGCCATTCTCTGAAATATGAGCCTGAAAGGGCAAATTTTCAAATAAGCTCCATCAAATAACTAGTGCATTTGTTTCTAACAACTGTTATTCTAGTTAAGGATGGCAAATGCCAATTTCAGAAAAATTGCATTTTGGGGCAAAATTTCCCAATTTTAAAGTCCTTTAGTTTTTCACCATTTTTTGACATATGGGTCATTCTTGAAATTAAAGTAATCTTTTTGTGATTTGGATGAGTGTCAAACTCAGCAGCAGAAATAATCTATTGTGAAGGTTGTTATTTTTCAACTTTTGCAGGAAAAGTCCCCGCAGACTTCAAAGTTGCCTTTTTTAAGAGGTCAAAATATATGGTGGTGAATGACGTCACACATGTAACGCATGGCAACAAAAGTTTTTATAAAATTAATAAATCCAGGGGAAGATATGAAAAACCTGATATTATAAATTAATACCATACCTTCCATGCTTGGAGGGCATAACTTCCTCAGTCCCACAAATACAACTAGAATCTGTTTTACAGTCAAAAACGGTGTTACGTGTGTGGCATTTATGACGTTACGCGTGCAACCAAAGTACAAAGCCTAAGCCTAGTATGAGATTAATGACCTGTTTCCTTTATCTTTAGACGAATAAAAGTTTAGCTCACACTTCTGTAAAAAGGTGGTCTAGGTTATCTCTTTCCAGAACAACAACAACAAATGACTAAAGCCTTAAACATGAAGGTCAGCCACCCCATCAGTTGACCTAAATAATTTGCCAGAATTTTTCACCTTTGATGTGTATACCCATGTGCAAAGTAGGAAAGAATTTAGATGTAATATCATGGAATATGTAAGGTTCAGAAAGTAATGTGAAAATGCAGTTAGTTGGACTAAATTAACCCCTTGGCGCAGAGGCCAAATATGGCTATTTATGCGTTATCCAATTTAATGCTTTATAATTCAATATTTAAGCTTCATAGAGAGGGGTGATATGGCTCAACTGAGACAACACACTTGGAGCATTTAATATTCCATCGTATTTCAGTTTATTTTCATGATTTTGGTAGAGAAAAGGGGCTGCAACCATAAAAAAATCTTCATGAAAATTCTGCATTTAAATTATGAAAAAAATAATACTGAGGATTGAAAAATGGCTGGGGGTTAAAACAATACATTTCTGGGATCATAAACTCCTAGACCATAAGTATTCTTCATCTGAGCATTAAATTTTATTTGGCTTTGAAAGAGGAAGCCAAATAAGACAGCTCTCCAGGTGGCTCCCCAGACACACACAGCCCTCAAAATGATGCACTGTCAAATCATAAAATAATCATATTCTTAACACAAATCAACTTTGGCCGCATGAAATTCAATATGAATTAATGATTCTCTGGTTGAATTTAGCATGAGTTTATCAATATAGGTGCAACTGGACATCAATGGTCACCAGTACCTTCTCCAAACCAAAAACACCATGTTAATACTGCCAAACCCAATATTCTTATCATGAGCATTGGCTAGTACAAAGGATGTATGTTAAAAACCTCCATGCTTACTTACAAGGACCTACAATTGGCACAGATAGGGTTATATCTAAATGAAATGGACTTGCGCACTGCAGGATTTGCAGGTGGTCACACATGTAACAAAGGTGTCACACACGTAACACATGCAAATGAGGCCATGGTATGCAAATGAGCCGGGTATTTTTATAAAGTTTTAATCAATGCAAACAGGAATAACTATTGCTAAAGTTGATGAAGCCAAAGTGTTATAATCTTCTTTCAAATCACAGAACTTTTGGAATGTAAATTAAATGTAGCGATTGACCCATTTTCTGTGTCACACACTTAACGCAGCCTCTTTCTGGTCCTGTAGTTCCAATGTGTTAGGCAAATATCACGTTGATGTACCACATTGATAGGAAAGCCCAGTTATCATGTGGTTGTCCTAGTTTGATCCCCACCTACAACCTGCAATTAAAGTATAGTGCATTGAAAAATGTCAAGAATACCTTCCAAATGTCATACAGGTAACGCGAGAATCGCTCTGTGACAAAATTATAGTAAATCAATTTGGGATTTAATTTTCAAGTAGCATAAATGTATGCCTGTACAGTTTATCAGAAATCTGAAAACTAATTTTCATTTCATTTTTCATTTGCAGAGATTACACTTCACAAACCAGAAAGAATTCAAATTCAGGTTGGAATCCATCAAATATCCATTCATACATCTTTAAGTATGGAAGCTGACTGGAATTATAGAAGAAAACAATCAAATACCCAAATAAACAAGGTAAAAACAACTTGCAGTCACCTTCTACTTTAGTGTAAAAAGATTGTGTATTGTAGATTTGGTCTTTTTGCGCAAGTACCCCCCCTAGCTTACCTTTGAGGATAAGGAATGTTAATGATAGAAGAATCTGACTTTGAGGATAAGGAATGTTTATGATTGAAGAATCTGACATTCCTCATCATAGTATATTTTGATCAGATTATCTCTTATATATAGTACACTGTCACCATAATATTTCTCTGAAAAACACAAAATTGCTGACAAAACAATCTGACAAAGACAAACTGTCAATTCATAACCGTCTCCTATGTTTATCAATTCACGCTCCGATTCCAAATGCATTTTGCAAGAACAATGTTGCTTACGTGCGTAGGCTTATTTCTCACGGAGATTACAAGCAATTGGTGAATGCATACATTGTGTGATAAATCTTGGGTTGGCAGAGCAAGTTTAACAACTGCTTCGTAAAACTAGTCCATAGTTAGGATGTGTCATCACAGCCCAACACCTCACTCAAAACCTTGAACTGCAAACGCAGATATTACTGATACCTGAAATAGAAATAGAAGAGCTACAGCAGTTGCAGCATCACAGCAAGTCAGGCCATCCCACACAGGAATTTCGCTAAGAATGATTAACCATGTGCACGGAGTGAAGGACTAACAGACAAAGAATTGTCAGCCACCACTCATTTTTATACATTTTGAAATGGACCTAAAGAATTGTCATCTGATAACGCACGCTTACTCTCAACTGCAACTTGCTCAGACCTTCGGACACTCAGTGAAGCTTTCCCCATGCAGCAGCAACCCCCCCCCCCACCACCACCTCACCCACCCACATCGCTAACCACTGCCCCTGACCTAAATAGAATACAAAAGAAGAACAGATCTCACTAGACACCTTTTGGCCCTACGTACTGGGCACACAAATGTGGCATTTCAGTGCCATTCATTTGATCAAAACTGGGCTGTTTTACACAATGTGACATTTTAACTGAAAAAAAATCACATCAACGATCCCTGCTATTCACCGATGCGCTGGAGGAACTTATCACCATAGTGTGCAAGGAACAATACACACACACACACACACACAGTCAGGAACTACCACCACTGTAACCTAAAAAGTGCTTTCTGCATGGCTAGACATAACTAAACAGGCCCCAGCTGACACATTACTAATTATGAAATGCTCAAGAAAAAGAAATACAAATTTAGAAAGAAGAGAGGATTTCACCAGCCATTTAAAATTTTAATGTCCAGTAGATGCCGCACCACCGACCACCACCAACTTTCAATTCAACACTCCAAATGCACAGAAGCACAACAGCGCCGGACTGAGCTAGGCAAGACAACTCAATCTCTGAGGCAGCTGACACTCCGCAGAAACAGGAACCCCAATGGTAATATGGTCACAATTCCACTCGAGGGAATCAATCTCATTCCAGTCACTTTCCCTGTCTGCATTCCCACATCTGAAATAAAGCCAAGAAAAAGCGTATGAAGAAGACAGATGACTGGCTCTAAAGGCCTCTCTCCTGCTCAACCCGCTCCTGGCCTGAGTGTGATCTTCAGTCACCATGAATGACAACAGTCTGCCCAGTTAAACATGGTAGCACATCGGGACGAATGCGGCAGTATTAATTAATGTGTGGTAATATCATCTAGCGGATGTGCAAATAAAACTGGTCCTCCAGTACTAAGACAAAGTGTGTCAAGCGCGGTGGATGAACCCAGGGAATTAAGCATGTTTTTATCTCGAAGCAGTGGCAGCCCAACTCATCAGCCAATTCCAGTATAATGAAGCCTCAGGAACCAGGATTCAGAACACATTCGACATGAAAAATGTTAATATTTCAGTTCCAAACAGAATAACGCAGTGAAACATTTACACACGAATCTGCAGTTGACTTGAAATAAGCCAAGCACTGGTAATTTGGCTTGAAACATATTAGAGTTTGATTTATAATGTGCTGACCATTAACATATCAATTTTGTCTCGGGTGCTTCTTTATTTTTTGTTTTTTTTTTTGTTTAATATACCTGTTTTTGGGTCCATTTTTCATCTGTAACAATTTTCAGGACGTTTTCTGCTAGCCTGTTTGCGTCTCTATCGATTTATTTATTGCTGCCAAAGTCTGTAACTATGCACCATTTCCCCATGACAGAAGCCTGGTGTTCATCTCATCGCAGCAAAAGCATTGTGTCCATCTCATTGGTGCAGACTTGCTAAGTACTGCTTGTCTCACAGTCTTTCAGTTGAGTGACAGAACAATAGACTTGCTGCACTGGTGCTGCCTTTTCACAGACCTTCAACCACTCACAGTTAACACAGCTCTCCCATCTCCTCGCGTGATCATTTCACTTTTCATATAAACCTCTGAAACCCAGGCAGTGATCACTACACAAAATATAGGCTACATTTTTAAAAACACCTGCCGCACTCATACAAAGATCTCATGGTCCCACCATTCCAGTACTACTACACTCTCTTCGCATCAATCTACATAGTTTCCACCCAATGTTTTTAAAGACAAAGATACACAAGGCTAAACTGAGCATCAACAAATGCAGAAATCTCAGAAATACAACATACACGCTTAGAAGTCATTCATGTTTTATAGGTCATCAGACAGATGCATTTAAAATGCTAAATTAAAAATTTGCAAAATACAAAAAATATACTGGTCAGTAACGTGTTTCCTAAATTCCAAATACCATCTTCAACATTAAATTGACGCGCAAAACTTTCATTTATATAACATAAGGCACAATTGATTTGTCAGATGAAGAATTATGAAGGAATTAAGACCTTCTATGCTGAACTTTATTGAAAAATTATTTTTTTAATAAAGGATGCGCTTGAACAGTGTGCAAAGGCTGACTAAAATACAAATAGCAATGAAAAAGTAAAAATAAAAATATTGAGAAACATAAAAAAACAAAACCTGACTCAGCCTCCTTAGTCCCACTCTTCAGTCGTTCAGTGCTCATGTTTCTAAGATTAATGAATTTATATTAGTGAGATGATTATAAAATTTTACCTTACAGTTGAAATCCACAAAAAAAAAACACGAATAATCGTAAATTATTGATAACATGCGGTAAAGCACAGCACTGATCCTATTTGCTGAGATCAGTGCCACAGCAAAAACACAAATAAATGAGTATTAAAAATGTTGACTCCAAAAAAAATGACTGAAGTAATCATAACCTTAAATCAACCTGTGTTTCAGCAGAGAATTAAATCTAAGGTAGATAAATATACTGTGTAAATATACAGCTTCTATGGCCTCAGTGGGTATAAGTACCAAAAAACGGAAAGTGAAGACAGAGTTGGACAGTATGCTGGCTTTATTCACAAGTGTACGTAGGTTTGGAGATTTTTTTTGTAATGAACAAGATTAAATTCCCATGAAATACCAATATTTGAAACGGAGATTTGATCATCAATGAAATAGTTTCTTAAATTACTTAAATCATTTCAGTGCTTGTTCACATGGACCTAAAACATTATACACAAATAATTGAAACCATAATCTTAGCATTGTGAATCCAGGAATATATATATATATATATATATATATATATATATATATATATACACTGTGGCTGGATAATATATGTTTTTTCCATTTTAAACTAACAACACCACCATGCAGGGGGAAAAATGTTAAATAAAAGCACACTTTCCCCAGAATTTTTTTTTTTCCTACAATGCTTGACAAAACTTGCAAACCACCTTTCAGTTTTTTTGCATGAATACCCACTAAAGAATAAACCAAAGTTAACAAGGGCTGGGTCAATTTCACTAATGTTCAGTCAACTAAGAATAAAAATTAAGCAAAATTATTGACCAAAAAATTATGTTCACTTCCCATTTGATTAACTGAATTTCAGTTAATTTCACTATGAAGCTGATTACATTATCCCACTTCCCAAATATTTGTAAATACAACTGAATAAAATGTGATTGCTCATGTACATGTTTCATGCTCATGTTTTATTTCCTCCGAATGTTTTTAACCTGCACCAGTGACCCAAAACATTATGTCCACTGGCCTGATATGCTGTTGGTTCTCCACTTGCCCCCAGTACAGCTTCATAAAATTGTCCCCCACATGAGTGACAGACCCAGGGTTTCCCAGCAGAACACTGATGAGTGCATACAAGGTTAAATATTTCAAAAAGTATGACATATATTTAAAAAAATTATAAGTATGCACAGTATGCATGTCCTCAACAAGCAGAACATTTAAAGTCTGAACTAAGTTACCAAATGAGAGTATATGGAAAAGTAGCTGTCAAAAACACGGAAAAACTAACAACAACAACAACAACAACAACAATAATAATAATAATAATAAAAATGGTTTATTTATAGTAAAAATAATACTTTCAGCTTGCCTACTAAAAACGAGAACATTTATGAAGGAAATTTGAGTGTGCGTGATTGCTACAGTGAAAAGCATGATCTCCTCATGCATGTGACGTAATTTTCACTTGACATTAGCCAATGAAACAATCATTTAAACCTGCATATTTTCTGTAGTGCCTCGGAATGGGTGACTCAGTCCAAATTTTGCTTGTTACGATCTATTGAAGAGGTCAACATGGTGACCAGGTTTCCTCTTGATCGATCTTTGCCAAACCTACCCAACTGCCAATAGCTGCTGACAGCTGGCTGGCAAAGGTCAGCCATTTTTTACAGCAACACTAAACATTCCTCAAAAAGCTTTGTTTACCCATGGAATGTAGAACATATGTACCCAAACACAGTCGAGAGGGCGATCAAAGAGAAAAAATCTCCACCATCATTATTGATCAGTTTGAAATTTCACTCTCCCTGCCTGTTCAGGATTGGGTATTACCGAGTGGCTCCACCTCCTGTTCACAGCTCTGATCCAAAAAAAAAAGAATATTAACAGAAAATATAGAAGCAGGACTTCAAATTAAGATTGTTGATAAATAACTATAATGAAGGATCTTTATCTTATGCTTAGAATGAGTCTTCGTTTTACAACAAGATTAATTAGCTGCTAGCTAACGTTAGCGGTCTACAACTGCAATGCCCTCAGTGAAGCAACCTTTGGTGATGCAAATAGGAGTACATTGGAAGGCATAGTCTTACTTAATCCCACATTTACATGAGCCATATCTTACTGGCTGGCAAGCTTGTACAAAATTTTGACAGTTTCTTGCATAAATACACCTTACAGGCTTTCCCCTTGCTCTCACACCTCACACTAGTGAGGCTATAGTGGGCGGGGTATATTTGGATTTAAATGGGTCTTATGATTGGTAGGATGCAGATGAGATTTCGGACCATGTAGAGTAAGACTGGGGTTTCCTGAAACCCAACAGACAAGCCACATGCAGAAACAAGGGGAAATTGGAAGCTGTGTTCAAGCTATTGCCTAAATTATGTCCAGTGAATTAACTATTATGGTCGTTCAAGTCCGTTATACATGTTAAAGCCAATTTAGTGACCAAAAATGGTTTATATTTTCTTTAAGATACCTTGTTCACATCAGATGCTTGCACTGTGACAAAACATGTAAAATGAAAACGTTATATGTAAAATAGTTGAAGAGATATAGACAGTCAAAGAATCTTGGTTTAAAATGTAAAAATTTTGCATGCCACCACAGAATCAGGGAGTACACAAGTATACCAAAATTCTTTATGTTTAGACATTCATAAGTTAGATGTTTTGTAAAATTGGCCACATCGTCAATAATGTACTGACATGTTCCCACCATGTTGTTTTTTTAAAGTCAACATTTTGTTGATAATCATTGAAGATTTGCATCCAAAGATTCTTTTAAGGCAGTTTTGGAGAAGAACAACAGAATACTCCAAAAATACTGATTATGCAAAACACAAAAATAAAATGCTGTAAAGTTTTGGTATATACAGTTGAAATTGGGAAAATACATTTTGTACATCTTCAGCAAATGAATAAATATTTTTAACAGGGAAAAAGGATATCAAAAATTTCAATGAAGGCAAACGTCTCTGAAATATGCGGATTGTATGAAAGTTTGAATGGTGTTAATTGGTTAAAGTGTGTGGAAGCAGTTAGGTACTAAAAAATCTTGGAGAAAAAAAAAATGAATAAATATAACTGCTGGGAATAACATGAGTTAGTTTGCTTTCAGTAGATATCTGTGAAAGAAAAACTGTGAATCTTTGAGGCACAGCTGTACAAGTGTAATTAAGGAGGTCTAGGGGGTATATCAAGAGAATACATTGAACAGCTGACAGTCAAAATGTGCAAACCAATTGCTGATTGACTGAAACATTTTCAGAGGGAACAACAGACAATTTGGACAACCTGAACATATTGCATTAACTTCAAAGTCATATAAATAAGCTATATACATTCTGGGAATCAGTGCAAATCAACAACAAAAATCAAGCATGTTATTCCAAAGTTGAAAAAGTGCTAATGTAATCCAATTAGAAACATGTAGAGAGACATTGCGATTCCAACTGCCTCCACTTTATGATCCGAAGATCTGGCCATTTCAATGATGGGAATTCAAAGTTCAAAATCTCAAATATGCAATTTATTCAACTATGTCAACAAGAAAAGTCAGGGTACACCCTTCTTAAGGAAGGTGAAACGCCTGAATGGAGTTTCTCGGTGCAAGTATGCCACTGTAGTCAAACTATGTTGCACTCGGCGCAATATACTGCCTCACCGTACCTTACAGATGGGCGTAGCCGAACTTTGGCCTACAAAACAATGAGGTCAAAATTGGACCTACAACCCTTACATCAAATAGGCTTCTGGAGATTACAACTGCTCAGCTGCCAGAGCAGTAACAAGAGATAGAAAGACAAGCAGACAGACAGACGGAGAGACGGACGGTAAAGGGGAAGACAACATCTCATTGGCTAGAATCACAGAGGGGGTAAATACCATGCCAAACTTAAAAATAAATAAATAAATAAATAAACCATGGCAATAATGTGTGAAAGCCTACATCAAGCCGACCAATAACACCAGGGCTACTGCAGACCTGAAAGAGACAAAACCCAAAACTGACCATCAGCGCTGTATTAATACACGGGCTTACTGGGGCTGCAGCCCTGGGCCCAACATGTGAAAAGGCCCATCACGAGGATCGGAATCAAAAGAATCATCGGAATAAGGCAAAATAATGCTTATACAGTGCTCTGATTGTTGTGTGTGTTGGGCCTGCCCTGGCGGCGAAATTTTTTTCTGCAGGTCGGCTGGTACCGTTACGTACATCAGCCAATCACAGCTCGGCTGTACTCAAGCATCAATGAGAATGGCAACGCATTCGACCTTGTCACTGTTAGCTGAGTTGTGCAGATTTGTAAATGCTCGGGTGACAATAACGATGCAAATGCTCCACAATGCGCTAAATTACAAGTAAACTAGCTGGTCTGCTGCAGAAGTCCAACGGTCTATCTATTAGGCCTTGGCTTCGGTGAGTAATACTGCAGATTGGAGAGCAAATTTCGTGATATCAGAAAGTAAGGGCGATGTCTGACGTTATTAGCCCCAAAAACACAGTCTGCTTCGTGACCGTAGACTGTTCGTGACAGGCTCCTATCTATGACATTGAGCTGATAAGCATATGCTCGTCACTGGAGCGTTACCAGTTAGTTTCTGAACCAGTATTTTGAACTAACTGCTGCAACCCACCAAGCAAGCATACGTCCAAACAACGTCTTTTCAAGGTCTTCCACAAACGTCTAAATGACGTCCCCTGAGGAGCCAGAATGAAAGTTTTTATGACGTCTTGACATCCTCTGGACGTCCCGTATTAACGTCCACCAGACCTCTGCATAAGGTTAAAAATTAGTTCAAATGAGGTTGTTCTGGGCGTCTTTTCAACGTCAACTGCACACTTATTTTAGAGATACTTGACGAAAATAAAATATATAGTTTCTGTCTCCTCTCTCCACCTACCTTGCGATGCCTCCCTATCTCTCTGACTGCTTTTTTGGCTCTTAGCTGTCGTTCGTTATGACAAGTAAAGCTCCTTTTTGCGGTAATGAGGGGATTCGATCCTCCGAACTGTTAATCATTGATGTGTTGTGTATGAGTTTTCTTTTTGGAAATTCATGCTCCCTTTTATTGTGACCGTTCAGAATTATTCGGCAGGGCGCTTATTCTCAGCTGTTGTAGAGTGTGTGTTTGCTTGCGTGTATGAGCGCACAAATATGTGAGTTATGTGTAAGAGAGATATATGTCCTATACTTTTTGGCGACGTAATTTCTGTAGTATTTTATGTAAGCCTCTCTGTGGGATATAAAAAGTATAGTGTAATTGTGATGGTACTTGGCGTGGTGACGGAGGCCTTGAGAAAGTGATAGCCCCGGGGCCCATGGTTCTTTAATGCGGCCCTGCTGACCATTGTATTAATCAAAGTAATAAATATTGTAATTGCATTAATGTCAATATGGGATGAAATTGGCTGTTCAAATCATTGTCAATATACAACCCCAATTCCAAAAAAGTTGGAATGCTGCGTAAACTGTAAATAAAAGCAGAATGCAATGATTTGCAAATCTCATAAACCCACATTTTATTCACAAAAGGACAAAGACAACATATCAGCTGATGAAAGTGAAACATTTTACCATGTTATGAAAAATATTAGCTCATTTTGAATTGGATGGCAGCAACACATCTCAAAAAGTTGGGACAGGGCCATGTTTACCATTGTTTAGTATCCCCTCTTCGTTTAACAACAGTCTGTAAACATCTGGGAAGTAAGGAGACCAGTTGCGGAAGTTTTGGGAGAGGAATGCTTGCAGCAAAACAGCCTTCTTTTTCACTGCTTTTTCCATGCTCGCTCACATCTTTCTGTCTTTTTTTGTTAGCATGAGGACCATTACAGTTCATTAATTTTCCCTGGTAATTTGTGGCTCCCAAAAGAAAAGCAAGAATGAAGCCGGCCCCGAATGCAGCACTGTTTTGACAAGGGTTGACAAGGGGAAAAAACTGCCAGATATAGGCCTGCTCCTTATATCCCACCTACTGCACTTCTGGGAAAATGAATAAAACCAACGGCTCCATTACAGCTATCATGAAGAGAGATAAAATAATGGCTTATTTTGCTCACCGAGGAATTATCCCACAATGGCACTTCGAGAACATTAAGTGCCAGTGCTAGTTTTTGGAAAGAAAAAGGTTTGAAACATAGTCCCGCAAAGGCTGTGGAAGGCAGGGTGAGTTCTACGTCTTCCTTAAACCAGCACTCAACCCATCCTGCAAACCCGCTTATTACCGCTGCCTTAGCTTTCTGAATTATTCAGGAAATCGCGCCATTTCCCCCATCAGGTACACTAAGTACACCATGCCGAAGAAGAGGTAATTACTTTACAAATATATGCAAATTAATGGCTTGTGTCACTGCCTACGACCCAAATAATTTTGATCGTGCTGGCTTTCAGAAGCACTTCCTTTTTCAAGAAAGAAGGATCCTGCCTGGGAAGCTCCAGCACCCATTAATCAGTACTGCACAAATAGCACCTTCAAAACCGACAATAGATATTTATCTCCTTTTTTCCCTTCTTTCATTTGCACAGAAATAGAGAAAAAAATGAAAAGCATCTCAGGCTGGTTACGGTGCATATCTGCTCTCCCAAGCTGAAGAGAGACAAAAATGCAACATCACCCTAAATAAAACTCAAGACACTGCTGTTTTAGTGTGTGTACCCGTCCCCCCCCAGGCTGCAGTGAAGCAGAGGCACTTCCTGTACCCGCCCCAACGTCCCAGCTCATGGGGGGTGCAATATTGCACGTATGTGCAAATCTATTAACACAGATTAAATGGTCAATGCAAGGGACACATGGATCATATGTGCAAATTCATGAACACATGAATTACATGGCAAATTCTATGAACAAAATCCATAGCACAAATTTTGACCAAAGGATTCAAATTTGCAATTCAATGAACTCATTAATTACATTTGCAATTCTATGAACAAGTGAATTATATGTACGATGGTATGAACTGAGGAATGAAATGTACAACAAAGAATGTGCAATAATATGAAGACTTGAATGAAATGTGAAAAATTCCACAGCCTCTTAAATTCAATGAGAACGCTTGAATTAAATGCATGGTTCACCAGCCAGATGAATGAAATGTTCAGTTCTACAAGCACATGAATTACAAGCAGAATTTTACAGCTCAATATGCCACCTCTTTCCCTCCCCCTCTCTCTACTCTTCCCTCAGTCCCCCTCCCCCCCATTTTAAAAAAATCTTATGATATGTGCGTGGGTGGAGACAGAGGCCTACTCACGATCAATCAATAATCAGACTGCCAGAGATGAGCAAGGGAGAGGAAAAGCACCCTTCTGTAAATGGGGGATGAGGGATATTCAGTGGGCAGGGATACTTAAGAGGCCATCTCAGTCCTGGAAGCTTCCTGGAGCTAGTTGTGTGTGTGTGTTTGTGTGTGTGTATTTGTACGTGTGTGTGTATACGTGTATTATTCTACTTGTCTTCATCTGGAATTTTTAAATAGTGTATTTTATCACTAACTACCCCAGTACCTGTACAACAAATAGGCCTAAGTGCTTATAACAAAACAGAGCCCTGTGATAAATCTTCAACGAAAAATAATGGCACATTTTTACTACACCACGTCGGCTATTCATAATAGCTCTAAACCACAAATTAAACAATGATAATGAATATGAGGAGGGAATAGAGGCAGTTGCACATAAAGCTGAAAGAGAAATCATGCCAGGTGGTGCAGTAGGGGATTTAAGCAGTGACTGCCCTGTATGGGGCTACATCCCTAAGGGAACAAGTCAGAGAAAAGGATACGGGCTCATTTTATGACTGAGAAGAATCATGGGAGGAACTGCCCCACTATAACACAAAGGTTGAAATAATTGACAAATCAATGCTACATGGACTGAGGATTAGCCAATCAATAACAAAATAACCATGTGCAGAATTCTTGACACTCTTGATGAAAGGTAAAGAATTTATAAAATAATAATATATTTAATAATCTTTAATTTCAACGCATTATTTACATTTTAAACAACAGATAATTCTATTCAAGCAATCTGATTAGTCAAGAGCCATTTGTTATTTTCCGTAACATCATGGGGCAGCCTCACTTTGTCTGTATTTGTCCAGTACAACAGCTGTCAAACTATGAACTGATTATTAACTCGCTTCGCTTCCGGTAAGCGAGCTAGCTCAAACAACAAATCCATTAATTCTCCATGTGAATAGAAATGGATAGGTTTACCAATATAAGGTTTGAAACAAGTTTTCATTTCTGGAACTACTTAGTCATAGAGCAATTAAAGCCATTAACCAAAAGTTTATCTTAGTGGTTTATTTGAGGTAAAACCATTACACTGTTGCCATAAAATCAATACTGTTGTTTAAAAGTAATAGAAGACTTGATGCCCGTGTGTTATACTTGTAGTAAATAACATTACGGCTGTGATGATATAAGGCACGATCCGAATAAATCACTCCCGTGAGAAAATTTACTGTAGTGCACAGCCTCTCATGCTCTATAGCTTTAATAAGTTATTACTTAAGTGTCGATAGTTATATAAAGTAATGACATGAAAGTCATAGATGGCTTCACTCCTAGTCAAATACTTTGTGAAAAAAACATTTGATGTTCAAAATTTTGTATCAGAGTTACTCAAGATAATGATAATGTAGTCTCAGCCTCCAAGCAGAGACGACTACATTTTCAAGAAAAATTTCCAGGTATTGGGTAGAATTCATGCTGCAATTTTCTTAAAGCTGCTGTAAGTGATTATTTTTGTTTTTAAAAAAAGTATTAAATAGCTCCACATTCTGCCTCAGATCATTTATTTAAAGTATCAGGTCGATAACACAGGTCTCTCAGTCACTGCCCTCTGCAATAAAGCAGCATATAAAATTCTGGAGTCACCGACTGCCTCTATCCAATCAGGTGAGAGAACGGCATAAAGACGCATTTCTCTATGCTTGTGAATGCGCAGAGCTGAATCTGCGTGTTAGTGTGCCATCTATAATCAATAGCAGTAATGCAATAGCTGAACAGATGAAACTTCCGATCCTAGCGCTACGGGAGACGGAGTACACAATTAAACGGCCAAAGCAGCAAAGAACGGTAGAGGAACAAATAGAATTAAGGGGGAAAAACGCGAGACGGCCAAGAGCTGTATTTATATCGGTGCCGCTTTCAATTGGAAAAACTGAAGGAATCAAAGGGTTTAAAAGCGATGCACAGCTAGCCTTGCTGCCATTGGACAAGTAAGCTTTGTTTTACTCTGTTGTAGTTATGTAGTGTTATCAGCCTCGGATAGTCCTGTTGGTGGTTTTTAATCCTGCTAATATCAGTTTCTAAATAAACCATCATCGTTTATGGCCGACTACAGCTTGCTTAGCTGTGTAACGATAGCATATATGGCTATAGGACACTAGCTAGTTTTAGCTAATACCTTCAAAAAGCCATTCATACCAAAGTTTCTGCATGGATGTAATGTGTCGTTGGTTCATGATTTCTCTGTTACTTTCACAGACAATCACTGAGAGTGTCTGTTTATATTGTACTTACATTGTAACTGAGCCGCTACTCTCCCCTGCCTCTGTCGGAAACCGATGTGCGTTCCTGTGCCTGGCTCGGGGGGTGGGGGGCAGGGATTGCTTACATAGGCTTCGGACAAGAGGCAACGAAAACGACCTAATCAGTTACAGCAGACCCACCTGAATATTTGATAGTAGTTTTAAGAGCTCCTCCCACTATTAATTTATTTTTAATGCCAAAAATGTGGTTGATGTGTGTGGCCAAAAACATTTGGTCTCATCAGACCTTAGCTTTCTCCTCAGTCATCATTCCAATGATGTTTGGCAAACTGCAGGCACTTGACTTCACTTTTTGTTTGCTTTTCATACAGCCTTTTCAAACAGTTTATTGTTATGGAGGCACATCTTTTGGTTGTTTTGGAAACTCAAGATGCAAATAGTGTGGGGAGCCCTTCAACTAGATGCTCAGAATCATTTTTGGCATCATCATCATATTCCTCACCAACTGTGGGGACAAGATGCGCTCGCATACACTATCTGGGCAAGCTTGCTGCCATTCATAAACAGAGTTGTCAGTTATCAGTTTCTTGTTCATAGTTCTATGACTTTTCTAATGGCAATAGAATAGACAGGGTAAATTGTGAATGAAGGATCCTCGCGCATCAGCTAGTGAAGGCTAAGATCCGGTGCTTCTCAGTCTCGGACAAAAATTTCATGGAAAAGGAGAAAAAACTGGAGCACTCGGATACCAAAAAGCCTTTAATAGTACGAATCGGAGAAAAAACTGACGCGTTTCGACGTTATCACGTCTTCATCAGAGTCAGACAATTCACAATGAATGTCTCATTTAAAAGTTTCCAACAGATGTGCCTCATAATTAGTCAATTAACAATTACCAAACAAAACATTAATATGAAACAACCAATTATGACGTCACACACAAGTTAGCCGTTCACAAGAACACTTAACAAAATTATACTCTGAAAACATAATTTACAAAAAACATGAAAAATTAAGTTCCTCATTGAGACCGAACGGTTCAACCGTATGAAGCGTATAAATCCAAAATGCCTCTCTGCGGAGCAAACGATTGACAATGTCACCTCCCCTCGAAGATGGGTAGATTTTCTCAATTCCCCAAAACCGCATAGAAGCAACAGAACCGTGATTAGCTTGCACATAATGACGTGCAATAGCGTAATCAAGGTTTTTAGTTCGAATCGCTGTTTTATGTTCCGAAATACGAATTTTCAACGAGCGTTTAGTTTGACCCACATAGACTAAACCACACGGACACTTAAGTATATAAACCACATGGGTTGTATCACAATTGATAAAAGATTTTATTTTGTAATTTTTGCCCGAACGTGGATGAGTAAACTCTTTTAGTTTAGAAGAATTTGAGCATTGAACACAATGACCACATGGATAAAAACCATGAGGTTGACTAGGTAACCATGAGGAACTTAGAGGTCTTTGAATCTCAGAGTGAACAAGGTGATCTCTTAGATTTGGCGAACGCCTAAATGAAAAAAGGGGGAGATTAGACCTCATTTGCTGTAAAGCAGGGTCACTTTTAAGTATACTCCAATGTTTTAAAATAATGTTCTTGATTTTACCAGCCAATGGTGAAAACTCAGTAGAAGGACAAATCTTGACTGACTTGGAGCCTTTGGCTTTCTAATTAAGAGTGTTCTTCGATTTGACCGTGCTGCTCTCTGATAGGCCGAAGAGATTTGCGTCATAGGGTATCCCCGCATTTTGAAACGTTCAATTAATTCACTACTTTTTGACTCGAATTCTTCATCAGTACTACAATTCCTACATTGTCTGACAATCTCTGAGTATTGGAGAGTGAAACGCATTCCTCGAGGTTTACGATTAAATAAGGCCCCTTCGTTTGGATTGGACGACAAGGAATTTCTTCAAAAGTGGGAGCAAATTTTGAACAAATGTTCTCTGGACCTTATGTTATTAATTATTGAGAAAACAAAAGTTGAAAAAGAAAAAGTAGGTCTTGATGTGGAACGATTAGAAAATGAATTGAAAACTAAGGTAGACAAAGAGAATTACGACATGATCTTTAAAAAGCTTTCCCAGTCACTATCCTCCTTTCAGAAAGATTTGCAAGCTTATAAATTAAAAAAAATATGAAAGGGACACTAGAGACTATGCAGAAGGAACTATTTATGATTGGCATGGGGCTAAAAGGAGAACCTTTTTTCTTTGGCAACGTGCTCCTTGGACTAAAAAGGACAAGGAGTTGAAACTCTCCACTGCGAGTGAAATGGATTCGTCAGAATTTAGTGATACTGATGGACATGGAGCCTCTGGTTCTTTTTTTTTTTTTTTTTGGTTGGCGCCCCCAAGGAAGACGCCAAGAGGGGCACCAGAGGCAAAAGGAGATCCACCGTTTCTTCGAAATCTCAACGCAACAGGAAGAAACTGTGATTAATATTTCTAACGTGAGACTTACAGATGTAGAAGAAAATATTCTTGTTAAAGGTCTCTCTTTTTCGCCTAGTAATTCCTGTGATCCATTCAAACTTAAGGTAGATGCTTTTAAATTTTTTTCGTCAACTTCATTTGAAATGTTTTTTCTCAAGTAGACCTGATGTTCCCATAATTAAGAATTACGCAAGTTTGAATTCTGTTAATGAAGGTTTAAATAGAGAAATTACTCCGTTTAGGAAGAAGTCCTTATTTTTGCCTACTAGTAATTTGAATCCTACTATCTTAACATTCAGTCATTTAGTTGAAAATGATTTGGCGAAGTTGTGTCAGAAAGTCCAATCAACTAAGAAAAATTTATCTGTTACAGAATTCAAAGCTTTGCGTGATTTGGAAAAGAAGGAAGGTATTGTCATTCGTCCAGCCGACAAAGGCGGTTCCATCGTGGTGATGAACTCGGCTCAATATGATTCAAATATTAATAAGCAGTTAAACAATACTGATTATTATATTCGGCTAAATTCTAATCCCACTAATGAGATTAAATTAGTTATAGACAACTATTTAGAATCTTCATGGCAAAGGGGTTGGATTACATCTCAAGAAAAAGAATTTTTGACAATTAAACATCCAATTTGTCCTGTGTTTTATGGCCTACCTAAAATTCACAAGTCAGTTGATGATCCTCCCTTGCGTCCTATTGTTGCCAGTATTGGTAGTCTAACTGAGCCTTTGTCTCAATTTGTAGATTTTTTCATTAAAAGGTATGTTTCTGATCTTCCGTCCTATTTGGGAGACACAGTTGATGTGTTAAACATACTTGAGGGAATTCATTGTATGCGTGATGATCTATTGGTAACCTTGGATGTACAGAACCTATATACATGTATTCCCCATGACATTGGGCTACTGGCCCTCTCCCATTACCTTGGTGCTCGTCCAGTAAATATTTTACCACCTAATGAGTTATTATTGACATTTGCTGAAATTATTCTGTCTAAGAATTTTTTTAAGTATTGTGAAACCTACTACTTGCAGTGTAAAGGTACAGCTATGGGTAGCGCGTTTGCTCCTTCATATGCATGCCTTGTTATGGGCCTTTGGGAAGCTAAATTTGTAAATGTTGTTACTAATCCTTTTTATTCGAATATCTATTTATGGAAAAGGTATATTGACGATATTTTATGCATTTGGAAAGGTACGGTGACTGAATTAAAAAACTTTCTGGAATATTTAAATGCAACCACGTCATATCTTTCGTTCACTATGGATTACAACAGTACCAGTATTAATTTTCTGGATCTCAGAGTGTATAAAGGTGTTAATAACCGGCTTGAAAGTACGATTTTTCGTAAACCCTTAAGCAGAAACACCTTGCTAAGAGCTGATAGTAATCATCCCAAACATTTAATCAGTAATATTCCAATTGGGCAATTTTTGCGAATGCGTAGGAATTGTAGTACTGATGAAGAATTCGAGTCAAAAAGTAGTGAATTAATTGAACTTTTCAAAATGCGGGGATACCCTATGACGCAAATCTCTTCGGCCTATCAGAGAGCAGCACGGTCAAATCGAAGAACACTCTTAATTAGAAAGCCAAAGGCTCCAAGTCAGTCGCAAGATTTGTTCTTCTACTGAGTTTTCACCACTGGCTGGTAAAATCAAGCACATTATTTTAAAACATTGGAGTATACTTAAAAGTGACCCTGCTTTACAGCAAATGAGTTCTAATCTCCCCCTTTTTTCATTTAGGCGTTCGCCAAATCTAAGAGATCGCCTTGTTCACTCTGAGATTCAAAGACCTCTAAGTTCCTCATGGTTACCTAGTCAACCTCATGGTTTTTATCCATGTGGTCATTGTGTTCAATGCTCAAATTCTTCTAAACTAAAAGAGTTTACTCATCCACGTTCGGGCAAAAAATACAAAATAAAATCTTTTATCAATTGTGATACAACCCATGTGGTTTATATACTTAAGTGTCCGTGTGGTTTAGTCTATGTGGGTCAAACTAAACGCCGTTGAAAATTGTATTTGGAACATAAAACAGCGATTCGAACTAAAAACCTTGATTACGCTATTGCACGTCATTATGTGCAAGCTAATCACGGTTCTGTTGCTTCTATGCGGTTTTGGGGAATTGAGAAAATCTACCCATCTTCGAGGGGAGGTGACATTGTCAATCGTTTGCTCCGCAGAGAGGCATTTTGGATTTATACGCTTCATACGGTTGAACCGTTCGGTCTCAATGAGGAACTTAATTTTTCATGTTTTTTGTAAATTATGTTTTCAGAATAGACAGGGATCTTGGATGAAAATTGTATGGTAGTAAAAAGAGAAGAGATAGAATGGCACAATATAGGCTGTATATAATGAGATGAAGTTGAACAAAATTTTACAGCTAATTTAATTGAACAGTTTGATTCTAATTACAATAACTATTTAGGTGCCAATAAGTTTTGGGAGAATCAGGTATTCAGAGAAAATCGGATCACTTCGTGAAAAAAAAAACTTTGATGTAGTAGAGGTAATGTGTTGTATTGAAAGGATATAACTTCCCCATTTATAGTTGTATAAATTTAATATAAATTATTACCTGTTATTTGTTTTTTCAGCATTCTTTTTTTCTTAATTTTTCTTCATTTTTGCCAAGAGTTCTGTGCTTGACTACGTTGATACAACCTCACCAATCAATGCAATACATTGACTGAACACTGACCAATCAATGATGCATATTGATGCAGCATTTACCAATCAATGTTTACATGAACAAAAATCAATCACTATTGGACAGCTGCACAAACACGGACCAATAAATGCTCCAAATTCAAACAACAAGAACCATTCAACAGGTGTTGTTAAAACGGGTAAAAATGTTTTTCCATAAAGTTGTTGGTTGCACATCTTTTGAAAGATGGTGAAATAAAAAAGAAAAGAAATTCCAACATTATTTCTGCTGCACACACAAAGCAACCACTAGGAGCATGGGCCTTCTTTTCTTTTAAGCAAAAACCCTGATGAACTCATCCATAATTATACCCTTGTTCATTCATTTTAATGAACTAGACTTGTCCAATAATGTTGTATAGAGCAAAGGAAAGGGGTTAGTACTCGTGACGAAGCAGGAACTTCGGATTATGCTGAGGATGCCCCCATCACCAATGTAGTCACAGTGTATATAGCTTACATATGCTACGTAGCTCTGTATCTATCATTCATGCCAGCAGCTCAGTCGAAAATGTGAATCAGTATTTTTTGCAATCGTGACCTTCACTAACGTAGACTAAACCAGCGAGCCTTTCAGCTAATTATTCACTTTGGAAATAGTTTTAAGTAAGTGCAGATGATGCGTAATTATTTAAATCACAAGTCAGATTGAGAAATGTCGAAATGTTGGTCTGAAGTGGGCAGGGAAAGTGCACCTATTTACCTGGGTACTTGATGCGAAGCAGCCAGTCGCGGAGCCTCTGAATGAGAGCTAACAGCAGCTATAATAGCGTTAGCAGCACTGGCCTACTTTTAAAGTGAAAGATTGGTTTCATTTTCATTTTACATTGCAGGCAAGATGTCGAAATCCACTAAAAATGTCAGAATTTTTGCTCGACTTGAACACTAAAGTTAAAAAAGATAATTCAAGTGCAAGTTCAACAACTAGCGACAGTGATGATGACAATGGAGAGGAAGGAGAGTTGGAAAATGAGGAAGAAATCGCCCATGACAGGGATGCAGCCGAACGACAACAGCTACCGCAAGCGTACCAACACGAACCAGAGCCTCGGGCACGGACGAGTTACCGGGAAGCAAGCTCTGGGGTGCCTTTCCAAAAACCATCGTTGTTAACTTAGTTGCAATCATTGACTGTATATGGTTGAACTAGCTATTTAAGTTGCTAACATAGTGAGCAACCATGCTTTCGGGAAACCTACCCCTGAGTGCGGGTGGAGAGAACTCGAACATGTTCAAACTTAGAATCTTACAGATGACCGCCTGGCTGGCTACCAGGAGGCCCTTAAGCAAGGAACAATGCTATAGTACTATAATGCCAAACTGGCAGTCCCTCCCAATTTACTTCCCTACAGTGTGAGGCCAATTGGGTGAAACCCGGTAGCCAACCAACAACATACTTTTTGACGATCACAAATCTAATCCTAAGGGTGGGTGAGGAGTTAATTAGGACTGTTGTAAGCATCCCCTCATTCGGTATGAATAATTGCTTGTAGTACATGTGTTAACAGAGTGAATACATGCATGTGCACATACGCAAGCAACTGATGGCACGAAAATTTCATGTCATACTCCAACATTTGGTTCAATGTACAGTCGCGCCCAAAATTATTCATACCCTTACCAATTTTTGTTTTTTTTCGAGATATTTTTTGACTACTCAAATTTATTCTTGCACAAATGACACAGTAAGTTGACACAAGGCTGTAAGAAGCACAGTAAACAATTTTTTCAAGAAATACAATACTTTTTTGGCATTTTATTTGACAGATTTACAAAAATGCCATGTCCAGAATTATTCATACCCTTTTCTCAGTAATTGATGGCAAAGCCTTTATTAACGATTACAGCCTCCAAACGCTTCCTGTGGTTGATCACAAGGTTTCTACATGTTTCCACAGGGATTTTGGCCCACTCCTCTTTGGCAAACTTCTCCAGATCCTTAAGGTTTAAGGGTTTCCTTGCCATGACCTTGGTCTTCAGTTCCCTCCACAGATTCTTGATAGAATTGAGGTCGGTGCTCTGGCTTGGCCACTCCAAAACGTTTACTTTGTTGTCCACTAACCATTTCTTGACAGATTTGGCTGAGTGTTTAGGATCATGATCCTGTTGGAAGATCCATTCCTGCCCAAGACCAAGTTTTTCGGCAGATTGCTTAATGTTTTCACTGAGGATCTGGATATACTGGTCCTGTTTCATGATGCCATTAACTTTAACAAGGTTTCTGGGCCCATTAGCTGAAAAGCAACCCAAGAGCATGATACTCCCGCCACTGTATTTGACCGTTGGGACTGTGTTTTTCAGGTTGAACACTTCACCTTTCTCACGCCACTTACACTTTTCCAACCCAGACACACAAGAGCTCGTCTAGCCTGCAAAAGCTCACCTGGATGAAGAAACAAGCTTCTGACTGTAAATGTTATGGACGGATGAAACAAAGATGGAGCTGTTTAGGCACAGAGATGGAGCTTTTGTTTGGCGTAAGAAAGGTGAAGCGTTCAACCTGAAAAACATGGTCCAAACGGTCAAACAAGGTGGCGGGAGTATAATTCTCTGGGGTTACTTTTCAGCTAATGGGCACGGACACCTTGTTAAAGTTAATGGCATCATGAAATAGGACCAGTATATCCAGATCCTCAGTGAAAACATTAAGCAATCTGCCAAAGAACTTGGTCTTGAGAAGGAATGGATCTTCCAACAGGATCATGATCCAAAATACACAGCCAAATCTGTCAAGAAATGGTTAGTGGACAACAAAGTGAACATTTTGGAGTGGCCAAGCCAGAGCACCGACCTCAATCCTATCAAAAATCTGTGGAGGGAACTGAAGACCAAGGTCATGGCAAGGAAACCCTTAAACCTTAACTCCTTCAACCCCACAGCCCTCTACAGAGGGCTGACCAACATATTCCCTTCAACCCCAAATTCCTGTAGGGAAAATTCAAACAATCTGACTAATTGATTGGAACATATCAGGTTACATTTAATGGGATTCCAGAGATAACAGTAAGATACAATGTCCAGATAATGACCAGCCCTCTACAGAGGGCTGTGGGGTTGAAGGGTATAGTGATGCTAGAATATCTGGGGTTGAAAGAGTTAAGGATCTGGAGAAGTTTGCCAAAGAGGAGTGGGCCAAAATCCTCATGCAGACTTGTAGAAACCACAGGACGCGTTTGGAGGCTGTAATCGTGAATAAATGCTTTGCCATCAATTACTGAGAAAAGGGTATGAATAATTCTGGACATGGCATTTTTTGTAAATCTGTCAAATAAATGCCAAAAAATATTGTATTTCTTGAAAAATTGTTTATTGTACTTCTTAAAGCCTTATGTCAACTTACTGTGTCATTTGTGCAAGACTAAATTTGATTTGTCAAAACAAATCTCGAAAAAAAACAAAATTTGGTAGGGGTATGAATAATTTTGGGCACGACTGTATATGTGCTCCAAAGCGGTGGATGATATCCACGGGTTAATGTTCCATAAGCATTCCGAAAGAGGATGTTCTTTCCACAAGCGCATGGCTTCAGTTCACCTGCACATGTTCACCTGCTGCAAACATGACTTCATTACATACGTCATATACAGCAAGCTTAGGTCCGCTTGCCCATGTAAAAAAAAGCAAGTGTTGATGTCAAATGAGGATGTTCATTCAACGAGAGCATAGCCGCAGTTACACGTGTACACTGCCTGGCCCCAAAAAAGTTGCTTTTTAGACTTTAATAAGCAAATACTTCAAAAACTATGACTCAGTCATTATCGCGATAATCAATATTATTGCAATGTTTCAGCAGGCAACAATTCCTTTAATCTCTCTCTGATGCTGTGAATTGCATCTCATTTCTTAAACAATTGTGCAAAAAGACGTATCACATGGTCATGGAATGTTACTATGCCGAGAGGGGGCTAATTATTGGCCGGCATCAAGCCAAGAAAACAACTGAGGAGAGTGCTGGAATCAATTAAATTGGTTTAAGAACCGTCCAGTGCATTATTAAAACCTGGAAGATTAATGGGGCATTGTCAACGGAGCGAATTAAATTGGTCAGAAAAAAATCATGAATCATCACGAATGGAGATTACCAAACCATTGGAGAAGCCATCCTTAAAAATCTGCACTAGAACTCATAGCTATGTTTATTTGTGAAAGTAAGAACATTTCTACACACACCGTGTGACAAGAACTTGCAGGATTGGGACTAACCAGCCACATGGCCACAAGAAAGCCTTTGTTAGTGAGACTAAATGGGAAAAAACAACCTCAATTTGCTTGGGACATTAAAAATTTGACTGAGGAGTAATTGAAAATGGTAAAATGGTCTGATGAGTCCAGATTTACCCTATTCCAGACCGACGGGAGCATCAGTGTAGGAATGGAAGCCCATGAAGTGATGCACTCCTCATGCATAGTGCCCACAGTACAAGCCTCTGGAAGCAGTGTTACGATCTGGGTTTGCTTCAATTTGTCAGGTCTAGGCTCAGCAACATTATGAAGCAATGAAATGAAGTCAGCAGACTACTGGAATGTACCAAATGACCAGGTCATCCTATCAATGGATTTTTCAATCCCTCACAGCGTAGGCAGAGTCTAGGATGGCTATCATCGCGCTTGCATTGCGAAAGAGTGGTTCAGAAAACTTGAGGAATCATCCTCACACATGAATTGGCCACCACAGAGTCCTGACCATAAGCAGATGAAAGGCTTTGGAAAGAGCTCGAGAAGGCTTTATAGAGTGGTTTGACTGTCTACCATCATCAACACAAGATCTCGGCCAAAAATTGATGGAAGTCTGGCCGAAAACTAAATGTAACATTGCATAAGATTGTCAAAACAATGCCAGGATGAATGCGGGCCATGATCAAAGCTATGGCAGTGCAACAAAATATTAGAACTTGTGATTTTTTAAATTTTTTTGCAATGCAGCGTATGCAGCAAGCAGATTTTATGTCCACTTGCTTATGTAACAGAAACAAGTGTTTACGCCAAACGAGAATGCTAGTTAAGAGCTCAATAACCCCTCATACCTAAGGGCCGCCATTTTTTGGCTTTGGGAAGCATGTGCTCACCTTTGAAGTGGGAGTGTTGGCCACTGCCCCAGTGCGTTTGCCAGCCAGCTCATTGGAGGAGGATGTGACGGCGACGGTGATAGGTGTGGGCAAGAGGGAGGGGATGACGGGCAGGGGCAGGAGCCCAGGCCTACTGTTGCTGCTGCTTTGGTGGGGGCCGTGGCCGTTGAGGCTGCCACTGCTGGTGGTGGTGTTGCAACTGCTGTTGCTGAGCAATGTGCACCGCTCCCTCCTCTCCCAACCACAGCGGTAGTCCCGTTCGAAACGGTTGTGTTGCCGAGACATCTCCAGAGGAAGTTCTTCTGCTGAGAGTGAACGGGAGCCTGCCTGTCAAATACAGATAGAAATGGACTGGCATTAGGATGGAGCTGCAGTGGCCATAAAATCAAACGGCTTCTGTGGATCCATCCATTATTTATTAACCCTTCTATTTCCAGTCAGGGTTGCACAGGTGCAGGAGCCAATCTCAGTAGGCATTGGGAGACATGATAGAATACATCTAAGGCAGCTTGCTAATTAATCTCATGGCACACACACCATTTCTTCAGACATTCATACCTATGGACAATTTAGACTCTCCAACCTACAACCTCCAAACTAAACTGCATGTCTTGGAAAACTGAGAGGAAATCCAGGGGGGAAGCATAGAAATTCCATACAGAAAGGCTCAAGCCACTAAAATTCAGGATTCAGCACAGCTCTTGATAAATTACCCAGTTATCTTTTGCTGCAAAAAGTCATATTCATGATTCAGGCCAATTTATTCATTCATAAATATTCGTGGTGCGAAGCAGCTGGACAGTGGGAGAATTCCTTCTGGACCACTGACTGACCGCTGGCAGGAATGGACAGAATTAGCCGTGTATGTGGACTTATGAATATGAAATATGCAAATATTCCCTAGACATGCAGCCCTGCTGTCTGGATATTTTGGGCCATACATTTTACAGTACCTCCAGCCATCCTGAATATGCTCAGTGCATATGTAAATAGTGTAAATATATTAGTAAGCAAACATGTGAGTAAATTCATTAATTTATGGAGGGGGGGGGGTATTTTTCATTAACCTGGTTTTTTCTCTCTGCTCTAATGGAATGTCTTCTATGACAAGCGAGAACACAGTCCTACATGTCTGCTGCAGCATACCTTCCTGCTCTTGCAACACAAAAACCAACAAGCACTTGAGAGAGAGAGAGAGAGAGAGATAGATTTTGTGAGAAGCAGTAATGCTCAAGCTGAGCTCCTAAATCTTATTGTTTTTTGTTTGTTTAGAATGAGACAAAGTAAAAGAAAATAGTAAATATCAAATTCAGAACAGGGCAGAACAGGAAAGAGTGAGGGGTCTGATCAGAAGAGTGGCTGAAAAGGCAGCGGAGACCTTCCCAAACTCCAGGATCACCATCTCATCCCTCCCGCCGCACAGAGACTTCCATCCTCTCACAGTACAACGGATGAATGCAGACATTTCCAGAAGCTGCGCCCTTCTGCCCATCGTGCACCTCGCCCACCACCCCACCATCGGCCCCTGAGACCTTCATGACCTTGCGCACCTCAGTAAAGCAGCAGTGGTGCAGTTCGCCCAGACTCTCAGGAGCGTGGCACTCGACAGACGTCCTGCACTCTCGCCCAGCCAGAGGAAAAGAGCCAGCAGTCACCAGCAGAGCCCCCCCACACCGCTCAGGACCCCAGCCCAGCACCGACGCCGCCCCAAAGGACCAGCACCTTAGCCCCACCTGCCCAACCCCACCTGGGCTCACCACCCCGCCCCAGCGCCCCACCGCCTTCAGCCCCGCCAGGCCCACCCCGACCCACTTCACACCCCCCTAACCCCCGGCCTGACTCACACCCCCCCGGCCCCGGTCCATAGCAGAGGCCACGCAGCTACGCTGAGGCCCTCAGGGGCCCCAAGGACTCTGAGAACACGAGTGAAATCAAACAGCTGCACATCTGCACCAAGCTGACAACACAGTAATCGCCACTCTGTTTATGCCGTTGAACAATGCCGATATTCTTTAAATATATACATTACTGTTTGTAAGGTTCTCAAATTCTTAGCCAAAATTTAATATGTCTGTTTATTCTGTTGTTTGTGTCATTCTACCCAAATGAATCACTGCTGTTAGGATTGTTTTTCTTTAACTTTTCTGTAGATAAATATGAAATCGTTGTCAATTACAATGTGGAACATCCAGGGACTGAGCTCTTTAATTTTCGATTTGAAGAGCCAAGCCCTGGAATTCAAAAAAAGTATTAAAGACAACGATATTGTTGTCCTGCAGGAGACATGGTGTAGAAAACAGGTGGTCACTCACTGCCCCCCAGATTATGTAGAAATCATTGTACCCTCAGTTAAATTATGTACTGTCACTAAGGGCAGGGACTCAGGTGGAATCATAATTTGGTATAAAACAGAACTACGAAATCTATTAGAACCAATCAAACAAGGAACAAATTATTTTTGGCTAAAAATTAAAAAAGAACTAACCTCCACCCCAAAAGACATCTTTCTCTGTGCAGTATATATTCCTCCCTCAGAATCCCCGTATTTCAGTGAAGAGGTTTTCCCTGACCTCCAGAGAGACACTAGCCATTTCCAGGCCCAGGGAAATGTGCTCATCTGTGGGGATCTGAACATCAGAACCAGCACACTGCCAGATCTCACCAGCACAGAGGGAGACCAGTACATCACAAGCCAAAATCTCTTCAATCATTGCAAAATCCCCAAAAGAAACCATGACATAATCGTCAACAAAAATGGTAAGGAACTCCTGCAGCTCTGTTGTAACCTGAGTCTGTACATTGTCAATGGTAGGATACGAGGCAACTCTCTTGGCAGGTACACCTACAGCTCACCTCTTGGCTGCAGTACGGTTGACTACATGGTCACACATGTAGACCCATTCTCTTTCAGAGCCTTTACTGTCAAGCCACTAGCCCCTCTGTCTGATCACAGCCAAATTACTGTGTATCTGAAAAAGACAGAAACTAACTCCACCACACACACACAGCCCAGCAAGCTGTACAACCTCCCAAAATCATACAGATGGGCCCCAAACAGCAAGGAAAAGTTCCAGAAAGCAATCAGCAACCCAAAAATCCAATTATTATTAGACACCTTTCTGGAAACCACATACATTCACAGTAAAGAAGGCGTCAACCAAGCAGTGAAAAATATCAATTATATATTTGGGAAAACTGCTAAAATGTCTGAATTGAAAATATCAAGAAATACACAAATAAAACCTAAGGATGACAAATGGTTTGATTTGGAATGTCAAAAAATGAGGAAAATTCTACGCAAATTATCTAATGAAAAACACAGAGATCCATTAAATCCTGACGTGCGCCTTCATTACTGTCAAACATTAAAACAATACAAATGCACTCTCAGAACCAAAAAGGCACAATATATTTCTCAGCAATTGACACTAATTGAGGAATCCATTAATTCTAACAAATTTTGGGAAAACTGGACTTCCATGAATAAATCAAAACCTAAAGAATTGGCCATTCAAAATGGAAATATATTGACTGAACACTTCAAAACACTTTATGAAGCAATTAATCTGGACTCATCAGAACAAAAACAAATCCAAGAAAAGTTACAAAAACTTGAACTGGTAATAAAAGACAACCAAAACCCACTGGATTCCCCCATTACTGGACAAAAGCTAGAGAAGAAATTGCAGATCCTCAAATCCAAAAAAAACCTCAGGATCTGATGGCATTTTAAACGAAATGCTCAAATACAGTAGCAACAAATTCCAAAAAGCCATTTTAAAGTTATTTAACTTGGTTCTGAGCGTGGGTTACTTCCCTGACATCTGGAAATCTAGGACTCATAACTCCCATTTTTAAAAATGGAGACAAATTGGACCCAAATTATTACCGAGGTATCTGTGTGAACAGTAATCTGGGGAAGGTTCTATGTAGCATCATTAATACAAGAATGATGGACTTCCTTAATAAACACAATGTCTTGAGTAAAAGTCAAATTGGATTCTTACCAAAGGGCAATTCCGTGCCAAATCACCAGAAGGCTCCCGACTGACCATCTCAGACTTGCTTCATAACTTTTTGTTTTGATGCCCTTGTTACTAATAATTACTGTGCAAAATTTTAGGCCAATATCTCCACTAGTTTTGGAGATATTAAGCCAACAAAAAGGGGGTGTGGCCCCATATTTTGCATAAAAACAAGTACTACGATCAAACATCCATAGTTTGATGGCTAATAACTCTTGAACTGTTCATACTAAATGGTACAAATTTTCACACATGATTTTTTGATATAATAAGGCTCTGTACACAGAAGGAGAGCTTTGTATGTCACATATTTGCAGATTTATGGCATGCCAAGTATGGCTTCCTGGAATGCGCGCAGACACCAGATGTCTGATTCTTTTTAATATATGAGACATGTTATAGTACTATCAGGAAAACATGTTATATCTGTAACAAAAATGATACTTTCTCATATATGGGCCCCTAAAATGGAAAAAAAAAAAATGTTGCGTTTGTATTTTGAATGCTTATAGCAAAAATCTGACAAGGTCTACCAGAAAACAAATTAGATCAGTGAAAAGAGCAAGGTCTAATTGATATATGTACCAAATATGAAGACTATTTTATAGTAATATTGAAGGTTTTTATGACATGAAAAATGCCATTCACAAGTTACATCACACATGCTACATCAAAATTCAATTCTTTGACTATACATATATTTAGTATATTTGTAAATATGATAAATGATTTACAAATCTCACAAAAATTACACAAAAAAGCTATTTATGTAGACTTAGCATGTCTATTTGTATTTTGAATAACTGGTCAATTTCTTTAGCCACACCAGATGGAAACATATTGTGTACCAGTTGATGTGATTGGTGCATCTATGATCTTTATGATGTATATCAGTGGAACCCAACAGATATCTTCTCTTCTAGGCCAACTGTAAGACTTCACAGGACCATGAGGATGCATAAATTGTACTTGCACATCCTGTTCCTCCTCTGATATTGCACAGATATTACCAATCCACCATTGCTGGTCATAAAAATATGCAACATATTTTCCTGGGATCATGTCTGACAGGGTGTAACCTTCTTTAACAGCATCATCTACAACCTGGGGATGAGTGCCACTCATGTCCATTGGTCCACCAGACACTCTGCTGATCTGCAACTGGCTTCTGAGATAGGAGCAAAATGAGTTTGTTTGTTCCTGGTATTGTTAAAGACTTTGAAAGGAACTTTTTCCAAAATTTTTTCAAAAATGAAATGGATGTTTTTATGTTTTTTTTCTGTCCAAAAAGAGATCTCGTGAGATGTTTGTGAAGTAACTGCCAGAAGCTTCTAGCTGCAGAACGCTTCACGGTGCCACCTATCCCGTCACAAGGTGATTTTCCATGCAAAATAGCAAAAAGTGCCATTCAGCTGTCATATCAAAAGTCTTCCTGGTGATGCAACAGATTTGTAAAGTTTTTGGTTTTTTGTACTGGGCAGCTGATCCATTTAAAGTATATAAGTTTTGAAATTTGGGGATTGAGTTGTTGAATGTATGGAATCACTGCTTTTATGAATGTGTGAACGGCTACAGTATCATGCTTCAGGCAGTCACTTATGACACATATAGATATGCATGTTGTTTCATATGTCCCATCATCTCTGCTCTTCTTCATGTAAACAGATTTTTGTCCCAGTGGCACCCCAGGTGTGGCGTGGAGGTGAAGGCAGTGTATTCTGGCTATTTTAGCCCAAGGGACCCCTGGTTTTTAACTTGTTTTATTTTGATTTTAAAAGTTTATTAAAAATCATAAAGCTTTTTTTCCAGCCTGTGCGTTTGGGTCCTTTACTTTCTTTTAGGCTCATGGTCTTAGCTCCCACTGGATTGCAGTATTCATCCGGTGGGAGCAAATCCATGACAATGTAACCTTGTGAGTGGCATTTTCGCATGTCATAAAACCTTCTATAATCAACATTTTTTTTTTTTTTTTTTTTTTAATAAATTTTTTTTTTGGGGGAATTTTTCCTTTATTTGATAGTTATACAGTGTAGAGAGACAGGAAAGTGGAGGAGAAGAATGGGGGAAGACATGCAGCAAATGACCCGAGCCAGATTCGAACCCAGGTCGCTGCGGGAAGGACACAGCCTTAGACCAATGAGCCACCAGGGCGCCCCGATATATTCAACAGCTTGAATAAAATAGTTTTCTTCACAGCACCAACTTCATATTTGGTACAATTAGACCTTGCTCTTTTCAGTGATTTAATTTGTTTTCTGGTACACCATGTCAGATTTTTGCTTTAAGCATTCAAAATACAGACTCAACAAGCTTTTTTCCATTTTAGGGGCCTATATATGAGAAAGTATAGTTTTTGTTACAGATATAACATGTTTTCCTGATAATACTATCAAATGTCTCATATACTAAAAAGAATCAGACATCTGGTGTCATTAAATCTGGAGATATAGAGAGCCAAAAGTGCTACCATGGACAAACGCGCATTCCAGGAAGCCATATTTGGCATGCCATAAATCTGCAAATATGTCACATACAATGCTATCCTTCAGTGTACAGAGCCTTATTATATCAAAGAATCATTTGTGAAAAATTTGAACCATTTAGTCTGAACAGTTCAAAAGATAAACTATGGATGTTTGATTGTAGTACAAAAATGCTAAATATGGGGCCACGTCCAGGCTTAATCTAGTGGAATATTGGAAAATTTTACACAGCAGTTATTAGTTACAAGGACATTGAAATTAAAAAATGAACAAAAATTTGAGATGTTCAGTCGGGGAACTTTCTCTGAAATCTGGTGATTTGGCACGGAATTACCCTAAATCACCAAATCATATTCACACCCTACACTGAAAAATACGCAATCAAAATAAAACCAAATTTTTGCTTGTTTCATATTTTCAAAAAGCGTTGATTCTATTTGGACGTTATTTTACAAACTTCTTGATTATGTTCTGAAAACATGAACAATGTAACAGGCAATAAGTGCGCATAAAAATTGGCAAACCATAGAACTGACCTTTTCATTCAGGGACGTAAAGACAGGGCTGTAACCTCAGCCCATTTCAACATCTACAAACGAATTGAACTTTGTTGGGGCAATAAACACTACAGAATACAGAAATTAAACTCCTGCTTTAACAGCACAGGGGTAACAGCAAAATACTGTCAGACCTGGGCCCTGACAGTAAACATGAAAAAGTCAAAGATAAGGATGTTACAAAAAAGATCCAGATCTCAGGGAAGTGCATATCACTTCACAATAGGGACAAATCATATAGAACACGGCACAAATTATAACTATTTAGGCCTACAAATCAGGTGTTCAGGACGTTTTTAACTTGGCAGTGAATGAACTGAAAGAGAAAGCACGGGCATTCTATGAACAAAAAGAAAAAATCTGCATTTTGAATCAATTATTGAACCAATCCCTATATGGCAGGAAGTGTGGGGTCCGCAAAACAAGATCTTGATCACTGGACAAACACTGCATGCAGAGTTCGGCAAGAACATCCTGAGAGTCCATTGGAATACTGCGAACACTGCATGCAGGGCAGAATTAGGCAAATATCCGTTACTAAAAAAGATTCAAAAAAGGGAAATAAAATTCTGGAAACATCTCAAAAACAGCGACCCCCACTCATACCATTATCAAGCCCTGCAGAGCCAAGAGCTGAGCCCAGAGAAGAGTCCCCTCACACAGCTGGTCCTGAGGCTCAGTTCACTCACACCAACCAACACCATCCAGCCTCAGGACAGCCCCACACCACAAGTGTCAATTCAAATCAACCAAATTATACAACAACAAATACAGAATTATATTACCCATTGGAACACACAAACTAAAAACCAAAATAAATTAGAATGTTACCAGGCCCTAAACCGACAGTACACAATGGCAGAATATCTGACCACTGTGAAAAATTATAAACTACGGAAAACATTGAAATGTACAGACTCAGCGATCACAGCCTCGCTATAGAGACCAGCCGCCACCGGCAGACCTGGCTGCCCCAGGAAGAGAGGCTTTGCTCCGACTGCAGCCAACAGTGAGTGGAGACAGTGCTGCACTTCCTCACTCAGTGCCACAAATACAGGCACATTAGAGAGGTATTTTTTAATAAATTCGAAATTAAACATCCAAAATTTCAAGCCCTACCTGAGTCTCAAATATTAACAGTCCTCCTTGGAGAGGACGGGTGCTGCACAAACCTGGCAGCTCAGTATACAGCTGCCTGCCACAAACTGAGGGACAGCAGTGACCCCTGACCCCCACCATCACCAGCTACACCATGCACCTGTGCACATTATTACATTGCTTATGTGTAAAATACATAGCAATTAATTTTATACTGTAAATAGTGTTCTCATTTATATACCTCAAATTTTTCTGTGAATAATAATAAAAATAAAAATAATATATGATAGTTGTGAATAATCATTATTGTTAATATCAATAATAATCAATCTCTTGTTAATTTAAAAAAAAAATCATTATTATTGTTTTTGTTAACGTAATTAAGCTTTGGCAATATGTATTTTAAAATATGTCATGCCAATAAAGCAAATTGAAATTGAAAGTTGAAATTGAAATTGAGAGAGAGAAAGAGAGAGAGACAAACACAAGAACAGTATGGTCTTAGCTCCATGGTACTCAGTGTTGTGGACACTTGGGTGTTCTGGGAGTCCATGACCTGGTAATGATAAAACCAAACCCCCATAGGCTACAATAATTCGCTGCGCACCTGAAAATTAAAGTGACATGCCAAAATTCAGCCTCTTTGAACCCCGCGCCCGCATAGCTTGCATATCATAGCAAAATAATGCATTTGTGTGGAATGAGAAAAGTTACATTTTTCCAGTGTCGTACGCAGTCCAAATAAGTGTCCATCAAACTGCACTTCTGTTAGCCCAGATTTGACTCCGATACTGTCATTATACTTATTTTTGTCCATTTTGCATTCCTTTAGTAGTGAATGATCCCAGAGAAAAAACATTGGAAATGAAGTTGATCACATGATGTGCCATTCACACCACATAGCAGTGAGGTCCTGGTGGGAAGCTTAAGACAGATCAGAAAGCAAACCAGCAGGAGAGTGGCAGGCGTGTGATTAAACCATGGGGAAAAAAAGTGGACTCTCACTGGAATGAGAACAACCACGCAAACCATGCCACTGCCGCTGTCATACTCCATAGAAAGATATTAATAAACACAGTGGGGAATTTACGTCGAGGGCTGTGCGGAGAGACGCTGTCGAAAACAGATGGACAGCTCTGCCATGAAGTCCATGACAATGTCCATGACCAAACACAGCTCTTAAATAGAGTAAGTTAGTTATTGGTAAGAAAGTAAACAGTTGTAATTGAACTTATTTTTTCTTCTTATTATTCTTACTGTATTTTTGCACCCAAGCAATCCAAAAGTTATAGCAATATAAACACCATACCACAAACAAAATGCACAGCTAAATACCAGAAAGAGTGCATTTTGACAGCTTTTTGAAATTCCCCAGAGTTTCCTAAAATATACTTCCATCGAAAATGAATGATGGAATAAGAGTCTACCAAGCACTCTGGCTATAAACCTGAAAGGCACTTCACCAATCACTGCTTCAATATCGTAGCTATACAGGAGGAGTTTGAGGGACATCTTACTTTTCTGACACTGTCAAAAAACCATGGGTAAAAACGTTGGCTCTAGTTAAAAATTATAGAGAAGGTTATTTAAAGCTGTAGGTCAAGTGCTTATAAGAAAGACTTCTCATCCTTATTGTGTGGAGGTGGGGATGTAATGTATATATTTTTCTCTAAGCCAAAGATATATCAGCAAAAGCATCCATTGACTCCAGTTTGCAAGATGGCATTTCAAAAGATAGTTGTAATGTTATATAATAATATCTAAAAAAAAATAGGACCAAAGGTCCTGTAGTTTACCTGCAAGCAGTCTTATTGTGATGATACTAGTTATGAAAATTTCATGTGAAGTTTGACCTTTGAATTATTGAAGGTCAATGTCAAAGTCACTAAATAAAAGTTCACATACATTTATTAGCTCTGAAGCAGTTTTAGTGATACAAGGCATTGAAAATTCAATATGTCAATTGTGAATTTTAAAGGTCACAGAGGGCCAAATTGAGGTCAGCAAACGGACTTCAAATATGACTTTCTAAATGTCTCTATATAAACCTTAGCTCCATCTGTGACCATTTGATGATAAAAGTCAGGGTAATTTCACTGCTGTGTTTGACCCTCAAAGGTCCCTGACAGTCAAGTAGAATGCCACCAAATGAAAGTTCATATGTGACTTCCTAGATGTCTGTAACACAAAAGTAGGCTCCATCTGTGACCATTTTGGCAATACAAGTCATTGTAATTGTATTAGGTCAACTTTGACCTTCAAAGGTCACCAACAGTCAAGTTGAATGTTCATGTGTGAGTTCCTTTAAGTCTGTGATACAAACTTCGGCTCCATCTGTGACCTTTTTAGGGATAGAAGTCATTGAATTTTCATTAGGTCAAGTTTGACCTTCGAAAGGTCAATATAAAGAACATCAAATGAAAGTTCATATATGACATCTTATACGTCTCCAATACAAACCTACGCCCTATATGTAACAATTTTGCTGATATACGCTGAACAAAAATATAAACGCAACACTTCTTATTGTGAGAAATATGACCATGTTCAGAAGCTCATTGTACTTTCATTGAGTGTTGACAGATTGTATGACCATATTGCAATACATTTCGATCAATGATTTAAACAGACAAACAAGAATCTCGTGATAGTGTGATGATAAAGGGGATGGGGTTTATTGTCCAAATTTCACAAATCAATATTGGGTATGTCTGCCTTTGGCCTGCTGCACTGCTGCACGTCTGCTGTATGGACTGTCCCAAATGGTCAATGGTGACTTGGGGGATGTTTTCCCACTTCTCTTGAAGAGCTGTGCGGAGTTGGCGGCTATTGGCCGAAAATGGGAACCAATGACGAACTCGTTGCTTGTGGACATCCCAAAGTTACTGGAAGGGGGACAAATCTGAGGAATAAGCCGGCCATTCAAGCACACACGTTTTCAGGCTCAAGGAATTCTGTGTATACATGGGTGATGTGGGTCTGGCAATGGTCATGCTGGATGGTTATTGTTTTGATGGATGAATGGTAGGATGATAGGCAGCAGCATCTCATCGTGAAATCACACTGCATTCAAGTTGCTGTTCATGAACTACAGTTGGTTGCAGTGTCCTTGGAATATTCCCACCCAAACCAGCACTCCACCACCATGTGCCACCGTGCGCATCATCATGTCAGCATAACAATCCCCCGTCCATCCGCTCTGTGAAGTTTGAAACATGACTCGTCTGGTAAGAAAACAGTCCTCCATTGTGCCATTGGCTATCAAACGTGTCTATTCACTCAGTCGAACCAATTTTTTCATCTAGCTGAGGAGAGGTCCAATCCACAAAGAGCAAAACACGTAAAGATATGGACTTCCTGGAGATTATTTTTCACGGTTTCGGCAAAAATGGGTCGATGGTGGGGACTAGCTGTCTCATCTGCAGTGGCAGTTGCTGGTCTCAGATGGTCACAGAGATGGAGAGTCCGGATATGGCAGTCTTGGGTGGGGGTTGTCACACATGGTCGTGATGCATGTGGGCAGTGTGCTGTCTTGCCTCATTCCTCAAAAAGGTGTTTTATGCGACTTATTGTTGAAACATGGATATTAAGAGCCCTTTCATCATCCCTGAGAAACATTCCTGCATTGAGCATGCCAATGGCATGCTCCCTGATGGCTCAAGTCATTTATGGCATTTTGAATAATGGCAGAACTGGGACTGTTGAGGTGGCACTTTATTGACCAGAGTACAGGATGTGCCTGGGCTGACTGTACCTGATTTCAGTAGCTCTGGATCATGCCCCACCTGTCTGACAGGCCAGTTTTGACAAAGGGCATGAACTTGACAATGATATGGAGAAGGTGACTGAAATGCACACAGACCAGTGGCACACAACCTTGGTCACATAAATAAACCCAACTAAGCCAACCTCAGAAATAATTATGCAGAATATTGAAAGGACTAAACTGTTGCGTTTATATTTTTGTTCAGTATAAGTCATTGAAATGTCACAGTTAAGTTTGGCTGTTGAAGGTTACTGAAGGTCAAGTTCAAGGTCACCAAATGAAACTTCATACATGGCTTCCACTATGCCCACACTACAAACCTAAGCTCTATCTGTAATAGTTTTGGTGATAGAAGTCATTGAAATTTCACTATGTTGTTTGACCTTCGAAGGTCACCGAAAGTTAAGTTCAAGGCTATCACAGGAAAGTTCATATATGACTTCCTGTAAGTGTTCAATACACATATGTTCCCAAACTTCAATATTTTCAAGCCTAGAAGCCTTTGAAAATTGTAACATTTGGCTTGACCTCAAGTTTGACCATTCAAGGTCATCTAGAGTCAACTTTACCACATCCAAAATATAGGTCATATATGACTTCCTGTATGTTGATAATATAAACTTAATCTCTATCTGCAACCGTTTACATTCCACAGGCGATTTTGCTCATTCTCCATAAGACCCAATGTTAAAGTACAGCACCCCCACTAACCCACTTCTGTCGATTCAATGAAAATGGCACTTGCACTGTTCATAAAGTGTATCAAGGTGAGTTGATTGCCAGATTGAGAAAAAAAATTATCATACAGTTTTTGAGAAATAATTTTTTGAAATTTCAAGTCCTATCTTTTAACATTGATAATTTTTTCCTTGACCTTTCAAAGTCATCTGAGGTCAACTTTAACATAGCAAAAATAAAGGTCTTATATGAATTCCTATATGTCGATAATACAAACTTAATCTCTATCTGCAACCATTTGGCCTCCACTGGCCGTCTTGCATATTTATAAAGTACAGCGCCCCCACTAGACCCACTTCCGTCGATTCAATCAAAATGGTGCTCGCACTGTACATTGACGGTACCAAGGTAAGTTGATTGCCTGATTTAGAAAAAAATTCATTGCGCAGTTTTTGAGAAATAATTTTTAAAATTTCTCAGTCCTATCCTTATCATTGGGGCCAAAATTTCAAGGCCCCATAAAACGGACAAAAATGATTCAATCAAAAAATCTTTAAAAAAAAAAGCCTGGAGATAAGGTCTAGCAGTATGTTATGGCAAATTTATATGAAAATTCATCAGGCCAAAAAAAAGATTAAAAATGTTCCGGACGACGGATGCCACACCACAACAATAGCTTATCGGCCCATAGGGCCGGTAAGCTAAAAACAGGTGACATACAACAGCTCCTTTTTATCCTCGAGTGGCTATTTTTTCATGAGCATATTTTCAAATTTTTTCTGAGCAAGCAAATATGTAGGTTGGGGTTAAATAGGGCCGGAGCCAGCTACAGCGGAGTTCATGTTCTGAAGTCCTTATCCTGGGCCACAGGAACTCTGGCTCGCCATCACAAATAAATTACATTGTTTATACTCCCATTCATAGGCGCAACTAATGAGCCACTCGATTAAACTGTTTACTTACAACTCTCCTGTGATCTGGAAAAACCTAGTACATATGTCACTTTTGGGAGAAACTGCATTTGACCCTCTTTTGCAGTAATTAAGAGTGGTGAAAATCTTAAAACACTAGCTATTAGAGTTAATTGAACAGTCTAGACCAAGTTTCAATTATTTTTTTGGTTAGGAGAAGTCCAGAAACCAAAGGTTTTTGTTCAGTTGCAGGAATCCTTGCCACTGATAAATTCACAAGGTTTTTCCAGATCACAGGAGAGCTGCTCACAGAAATCAGTATATTAAACTCCTGCAGTCTTGACTGCCTGTGAGCAAATAATTCCAGTGTTTCCCATTACCCGCATTATGAACTATTTGCGGTCCTCCAGTTTCAAAATAAAGCCAAAAGATATTTTATTTACAAAATTTTTTGTTTTACAAAAGAAAACTTTCATAGGTGATTGCAATGAGGTATGCACCATCCCTGCCTGATCCCAAGCACTTAAAAAGAGTAGAAAATATGACAACCTTTACTTCATTTTTTATAGCTCAAACGTAGACTGAAGCAACCTACTCTTACAATTCCTTATACATCTAACCACATAATTCTCTTTTCAAAGTGCACCAAACTGATGTGGTTAACTGCTATAATTTAGGAAATATTCTCATTAGGGTGGTCCCAAACATTTAATTAAATTATGTTGCTAGAAGAAAATGTTTGCTCCCTTCCCGATTTCTTTTATTTTTGCTTATTTGTCACAAATGTTTCACATCATCAAACTAATCAGAAGTTTTTTAAAGATGATTTCATCTACTGATGAAAAAAAGCTATCCAACCCTGCCTGGCCCCACAATCCTATGATAGTATTTACTCCAGTCCAAACTTCTTTGTTTGCGTATTTGTCATTTCTAAATGTGTCAGATCATGAAACTAATTTTTAATATAATTAAATTAGATATAAATTAAATTAATTATTATGTTTTAATGTAAGACCAGAGTACCGAGGAAAACCCGCATGAACATGAGGAGAACATGCAAACTCCACAAAGAAAGGCTGGATTCAAATCCACATCCCTCTTGCTGAGAGGCAGCAGTGCCATCAACTGTGCCACCTTGAGATGGATTTATGCCAGAAGTAACGAGACCCATGTCTTCCAAAAAGTTCCACTTTTGACTCATCAGCCCGCAGAATACAATCCCAAAATTCTTGCAGGTCATCAGGATATTTTTTGGCAAATTTGAGACAAGCTAGCCCAACATGACACAGCAGGAGATAATAACAATCAACAATCACTCTCGTAATTTCAGAAAATGCACCTTCCTAGCTCATTCCCAGTTTTTTCCACAAGGTCATATAGGAACGACGACAGTAGTTCTGCCAACCCTCCAGCCCAGCGGACTTCTCCCGAACGAGGGCACACTGGACCAACACCAAATGCATCAACAAAATGTTTCCCACTTTTATATTTACAAGATTAATCAATAAGCTTAAATGGCTCGAGCCACGAAAAATGAAATAATTGCCAATCTGTGTATCTGTGACAGCACTCCAGAAATAGCTATCCTGCGCAATCTTGCACAGCGTGAACAACTGAACACATTACTTGCACTGACAGTTATCACAGTTCACCTCCAAGATACTCAGGTAGGCACATAAATAATGTAAAAGACTGTGGAGCCAAAAATAACCACAAGCCGCAAATGTGTACCAAAAAAAAAAAAATCATTCCTTTAAAATGTCCATGCAAGTGCAGAAATGACTCACATCAGCAACCATTGATAAATGAATAACTGGTGGTTTGTAACATGAATAGGCCTTCTTGGAATTAAAAAAAAGAGAAATTCTGGTGGCATTTCCTGACCGAGCAGGCAGAGATTTATTTAATCTCACTACTTCAAGAGGAATTAACATTGCATTGCAAATCAAAAGGAGAGATTCAACCAAAAAACATGGTTCTTTAAAAACCCTAAAGGGGCTTGACCTTTTAAGTTCAGTTGAAGGGATTTTCGTTCGATAATAAAAAGCAGCTGGCTCTATAATTACCACACTTTTTTGTTTCATTTGAATTATGATAAAAGGAGAACATTGTGAATGCTAAGAATTATGACTACTGCACTGAGACATAAACAAATCAATCAGGTGATTTGTATGTTGTCAATACTCTCAAAAATAAATGTAAAATGTTTTTATTTTGTTCACTGGGAAGCATTCCTTAATCTATCCAAAAACAGTGCAATAATTTAATATAGGCACTACTTTTATAACCTTTCACAAGTAAAAAAAAAAAAATCAAATCCATTATCAAGCCAGTGGCCAGGGGTAGAGCTTCATGCATCTACAGGACATAACTTGCGCAAACCATTCCACAAATGTTGTTTTATTATTATTATTTTCATCTTTCTTTTTGGGGGGGGGGGGAATCCTCAGGGAAAGGGCAAATCGAAACAATTGAAAGGGTTATTACCATAAGTGCTCAAGTCCATATACATTAAAAATCTGATAACACAACAAATACATTCTTTCTTTGATGAGGAGTAAGCCACAAAAGCTAATTTTGGCCAATAAGCACTCAAGTACAAGATAAAATCAGCAGTCAATTGGAAATTCCCCAAGAAGCTACTTCTAGTAGTGACCAAATCCAGTCTAAAACTTCTACAAGTACACAAGTTCAGTCAGCCAATCAAAACATCGCATAGAGAATGTGTTCGCCAATAGCAGCAATTGTAGCTTTCTTACCTAACCAAAATGGTTGACTGTGCAGGTCAGGATGTTAGCTAAAAAAAAAAAAAAAAAGACCCAGGCAGCCAGAAACATGGGCTAAAAACAAGTGAAAAAGAAGTCAGGCAAAATGTAATCTTTATTAGCTGTTTATTCTTTGGCTGAACTTTCAAATTACCACACCACATCCCTATCGATGACAAATTAAGTCTTTGAACCTGTTTGGATGGTGGTACTGCCCATTCATAATTAATCGAGATTGGTTTTTATTGTGTCCTTTGGTCAGCTGCATTTATCTTCCATTTCACTGTGTATATCTTCCATTAATTTAGTTCAATAGGCTTTTTGACATCCATGACTATAGTGTACTGGCATGACTATATTTGCTGTTCATTTTCATTAGAAAGTTGTGTGTTTTGTTTACAAAAAGATGCTCTGTTTTAGTACTCTGAAAAAATAAAATTTAATGCTTTTTAAATCAAGTTCTATTTTTGTTATTTTGAGGCAGTAGCTTCTGAAAGTACTCAAGTCTAAAGACTGGTGTTTGAAATATCTGCACCAAGAATCAAGACAGAGGCTAGACCAGAGGAGGGCAATGAGGGCCATATCTGTCCCTGGTTTTCGAACAAACTTTTGGCCTTAATTAGTTCATTATCTAAATTAGCCAAACTATTTATGAAATCTGACATTTCAGGCGCATTTCTTTAAATTATCATGAATGACCAAAGACTGCTTTTGTCTCCCTACATAAAACATTTTTCTTTAATCGAATCTTTGCACAAATCTATATTTGCGTTTGCAACCAATTAGCTCAATTATTCAGGGTAATTGATAGAAATAAAAACCCGCATACACACTGGCCCTGCAGGACCAAGATTGCCCACTCCTGGGCTAGATAGTCTCCTAATATGTTTTAAGACATCTTTCCTGATATTTCATTACGTTTACATCAGCTTAACACATGTAACAAGATCCCCACAAATTGTCAAATTCTTCAAATCTTGTTTCTCTAAAAAGATGAAAACTGACGAGCACTTTTGGAAATCAACCCCTCAATTGCAGGATCCACAGGAATGCAAAAATCAGAGCTTTATTAAGCAAGTGAAAAGTCTGGGGTCTAGCTGCAGCAAACAGAGCCATGCAGGAAAGACAGGGTCTGGTCCATGTGAAGGCAGAGATCAGGCAATAGCAGTTAGGAATGGAGTGCCGAGCAAAGCAATATCCCAGGTCCAGCCTGAAGACTAAGTCAACAGGACTGTCTGAGGGGAAACGGGAACACTGAGGACAGGGATACTTGGGTCAGGATGTGGCACAGAGTAAAAGCAAAACATGGGATGAGAAACAAAGAGTAGAGGAACAAGGAAAGAGGAGGGCATGAGAGATAACACCAGAGAATACTTCAAGACACGAGGAACAACTGATAATCTTAAATAGTAGGAACCATAAATTAAAGTCCTGAAGGAGAATGACTGGCCATCTGCTTGCAACCTAAAGCTCAAGTGCAGTTGGGTTATGCAGCAGGAAATGATCTAAAACACACAAGCAAGTCCACCCCTGAATGGCACAAGAGAAACAAAATATAGGTTTTGGAGTGGCCTAGTTAAAGCCCTGCCTTGAGCCCAATTGAGATCCTGTGGCATGACCTTTAACAGACAGTTTATGCTCAAAAACCCTCCAATGAGGCAAAATGGACACAATTCTGCAAAGAAGAGTGGGCCAAAGTCCTTCACATTAATGTAAAAGGGCTCATTGCCAGTTATCACAGATATGACTGCAGTTCCTGCAGCCAAGGTTCTGATTAACTCATTACCTTGAACGAATGAAATGATCATTTAAAAGCTGCATTTTGTGTTTGCTCATGTTGTCCTTGTCTTATTAACATTAGTTGGATGATCTGAGATATTTAAATAATATGACAAATTAGGAAAAAAAGAAGAAAAAAATGGAAGAGATTAGGAAGGGGTCAAATAATTTTTCACAGCAATGTATGAGAAGAATGTTCCTTTTCCCCAGCTTTGCAAAACTATTTTTAGTAAATCATTTTCCTCAACAGGCAATGCACTGAATCTGATGGACTGCCAAGTTCACGGCATCTTTTGCAAAACACATTTCTCTCTATGGTACTACCCTAGATAAATAAAAAGGATGAATTATGTACCATAAATTAGTCATATAACTGACAAACTGTAGCAAAATATTACTTAATGCAAGAGACTTCAGTCCACAATCAGGAGGCTATTTTTCTCCTTAATGAACGAGGGCAGTTCTACCCCAATATTTTAAAAACAGCACACCATGTTGAGAGCAATGTTTCATGTTTTCCAGATAACAGCATTTTTATCCCATAAGATAAACAATGACCACATTAATCCTCAGCTCAAAAATGGTGCTTATGTGTGGCCCATAACTGAGTAAAAAATGTTTGCTTACACTACATTAAAACTAGTTGTATTGATAGCACCCAGTGGAAGAGATTGCCTCTGAAAAAGTGTTGCAGATTCAGCATTTAAGAGCATTGGAAATATAGAGGTTTGGCAAAACCCATGTTTTATCACACAATGAGTTTTAATCACTTCCATCAAAGATGCTGCATCAGGAAATGAGCACATCATAAGTACAGCAGTTTGGTCTTACGTGTGTTCATTTTTTCACTATGGGCAAGTTAGCCTTAGAGAGATGTATTCTAAGTGAGAATTCTTCAATATGTTGCATGCTTTATTAGAACTTATACAGTTTATTTTCTGCAATGTACTGCAATGTGAGGATGTGCCTCTGACAGAGATCTACAACCCTAAATTAGAAAAAGTTGGGATGACGTTTTGAAATTAAAACTGAGAGCAAAGATTTCTAAATTGTCTCCAACCTGAATTGTATTGGAAAAAATACCAAAGCACATTATTCGATGTTTCACCACATGATTTTTGTTGATTTTTAGAAATTAACACTCATTTAAATTTTGATTCTTGCAACAAATTGATCACTTTAAAGTATTGAACATTCCTTTTCACAATAGTTATAACATTTTTTGTGACCAATGACTTCAAAAGTGTTTCAAGAGTAATTTTGTCCCATCCTTCTTGCAATCAAGCATTCAGGTGTGTAACAGAACAGGGTATTTGCAGAAACATTTAGTTTTTCAATATGCGCCACAAGTTCTCTATAGAGGATAAGTCCAGAATGCTGGCAGGCCAGTCCAACATCCGCACCATCTTCTTATGCAGCCAAGCTTTTGTGATGCATGCAGAATGTGGGTTTTGTGTTCACGTCAGTCAAGATCAGGGTGTTCAATTGCTTGCAAAAACACACAAAAAATGATGTTTCATTATTGATGTAAAATTTACCGCAAATATGTGAAGAAATATTCAGAGATAAGGTATCGAAATTTAAAGATGTCATTGCAAATAGTTTTTAAGATATGATGCGAAGAGTGGGACCACTGAATGAAAGGTTTGTATGCGTTTCGGATACTATAAATTGTACATACATGGCACTGTTATGAACTTGTGCGATCATTTATCATCGATATCTGCAATACAAATGTTAGGTTGTTCGCTTTGAGACATAATAACACCAAATTCTTTTTAAAATTAATAAGTTTAATACCTTGAGAACCAAACAGGCAGTTCCAAACAACTGTTTTTGCAATACAGTCTGTCACGAAATAGTAGACTCTTGCAGTCATGGTGATATTTTCAAATAACACACATTTGTAGAGTCTCCTGATGCCTAAAGTCTCACTGGAGACTACATTTGGACCCCATTACTGCATATAACCTATGTATTCCAAGTTTACTTGGTTATAGATATGACACTTAATTTATGGTCTAGCCAATCAAAGTTAAAATGCATGAATATAACGTATAAGAATATAGGGTCATTCCATGTCAAATGTCCGAATGGCTCCCACTCGACCAACTCAGATTTGGCTGAAATAATTCCAGTGGGTGCATTCACCTCCTAATAGGAGAAATCCAAAATTTTAGCTGTCAACTCCTCATAGTTTCATCATAAAAAAATATTTTTGCAACTAAGTTCCGGCCATTTTTTTAGCAGTTATTTCTGAGGAGCCACTTTCATATGGCTATATCTAGAGAAGTATTTCAGCTTAGTCCTTCAAATTTTCAATGGTGAAAATATGCTACTATAACTTTATTTCTAGGTGCTTAAAGTTGCTCGAAAATTTTACTGTGCGCTCTGCAGTAGCATATTTGAAGAACTGTAAAAAGCCTAATTTCAAAAACAGGGATTTGGTCTTGCACATAAAGCGTCCCATGTATGTTGTGTATTTTGTATTCTGGCTCTTTCTTATGTATAATCGAGAGAATATTAAGGCTTGAAAATGAAAAAACTAAAATTTGTGCTATTTTTCACATTTAATACCAATATATGACACCATCCACCAACATCAAATTGACTGTTTTCGAAAGACTAGATGCCTGTTATTAATATATTCGAAATTTGTGATGGGGTTCTGCTTTATTTTCACAAAATAAATTTTTGAAAATATTGTATTTTTGTGGACCCACAGCATTTAATGGCATCAAAGGCATATTCAAACATTATTTTATAAAATTCACATAGTTAGTGATGGAAAGCTTTACATCAACAAGGTGCTTTATTTCATAAATGTTAACTTACACTTGAATTATGCAGCAGATGTGTATCTCTGTAACTGGGGTAAAACTGTGGAATTCCTTGCCAAATGATTTAAAGGGCTGTATGAATATCTTTAGATTTAAGAAAATGTATAAAGAAAGAATAATTAGACAATATGATGGTGTTAGATAATTTGTTTCTCAGATTGTAAATTATTGTGTTTTGACCTTTGTGTTTGTTTACAACTATACATTGCTAAGCAACTGTGATTGGCAGGCCATCTTTTCTTTTTTTCTATTTCTGATTGTATATTTGAATAAGGGGCAGGTAAAATAAGATTTTCTTCTCCCTGCTCCTTTCCGTCATGGGTTATGTAAACTGCTCAGAGCTGAATATATTTTGTGAATTTCTTTTTGTCTCCAATGCCATGAGCGGAACAAATAAAAATGAATGAATGAATGAATGAAATTATAACCCATAAACAGTTTTCAGATATATATTGAAATACTGTAGTCCCAACATCAATGGAAGATCAAACTTGTTACAAATCATTACTTAAAATTATTGTATCAATGAACACTTACATCCAAGTAGAAAAAATTAACCTGTATGCTTCAATTAGTAATAACCAGTGTTAAAAAGAGTTTTTGACAGTCCTGCAGAATTGCAAATAATGGAACATTTTAAATGACCAATTGATAGCAATTAGCACAGATACTACACAAATTATTTGAACTCTTTCATGAAGTTTTCAGCTACTTTGGTGTCCTGCTCCTTCAGTGCATATCTACGTCCAGTTGTAGTGCTTGGGACTTCAGTCTTGGCAATGATGTGTTGCACAAGTACCCAGCATAGGTCTTCCCTCCTGAGCCAGAAAAAAAACTTTTTGCTGGGCCGTGCGGATGCATGAACTGTTCAGACATATTATAGCTTCTGCATGACCAAGCACGTTTCTAAACTTACAGCTTAAAAAGTTTTACAATTATTTTTTATTTTATGGGTTGAATTATTAATAAATAAATTAATACGAAGTGTGTATATATGATAAATCATTTAATCTCTGATCAAATAAAATGGCATTCTTAACTCATCTTCTGTAAGATAGCTATATTGTATTTGATGATTAATTATTGTAACACTTCCAAATTCATAACAAACTTGAATTTTTGGCCCTGTTAAGGTTGTAATATTTCAATATCTAAACACTGCATATGGGTTATTCTTCAAGTGTAAGTTAACATTTATGAAATAAATGCACTTTGTTGAGTTTAAGCTTTCTATCATTAACTAAGTGCATTTTATAAAATAATGTTTGAATATGCCTTTGATGCCATTAAATGCTGTGTGTCCACCAAAATACCATATTTTCAAAAATTTATTTTGAGAAAATAAATCAGAACCCCATCACAAATTTTTGATACGTTAATAACAGGCATCTAATCCTCGAAAACAGTCAATTTGATGTTGGTGGATGGTGTCATTTTTTTTGTATAAAATGTTAAAAATGGCACAAATTGTATTTTTTTCATTTTCAAGCCTTAATATCTTCTAGATTATTCATAAGAGAGGGCCAGAATTAGAATACCAAATACACAACATATACGGGAAGCTGTATGTGCAATACCAAATCCCTGTCTTTGACATTAGGCTTTTTACAGCCCTTCAAATATTCTACCACAGAGCGCACAGTAAAATTTTTGAGCAACTTTAAGCACCTAGAAATATATGATGAACTAAAGGGACACATTCATAAGTCCATATTCCTCAAGTTAGAGTAGCAGATTTTCACCCCTGAAAATTTGAAGGACCTAGCTAAAATACTTTTCTAAAATTAGCCATGTGAATGTGCCTCCTCAGAAATCGCTGTTCAAAGAGGGCCGGAACTTAGTTGCAAAACTATTTTTTTAAGACAAAACTATTAGGGGTTGCGAGCGAAAATTTTGTATTTATCCTATTAGGAGGCGTATGCACCTGCTGGAATTTTTTCAGCCAAATCTGAGATGGTCAAGTGGGAAGTTTCTCAGAAATTCGGACATTTGACATGGAATGACCCTATACATTTTTTAAACTTCATTTCAGTTACGGTTCAAAAATGAGTTATTTTAACATGCAAAAGCAAATTATTATAATTTGCCTTTCGGACACTACATGCGTTTTGGACACTACAAGGGTTAATATCAATATGGATTATGTATGTAAAAAAAATCTGTCAGAGAAATATAACAAACATCATTTAATAGATGCAAATGAGTCCTATCATAGATAAATAAAAACGGTTTTCCGCTGCATCTCTTGACCTTGCTACTGGGCACGTTGCGGACACTAAAAAATTTCCATTACAAACTATGAACTGTATTTGAGCATACACAAGACCCAGAAGATATTGGCAAGTGTGCTAAGGAACTACTGCAGCTTGAAAACTAACAAACAATTTTACTGTAACCAGGAAAAGTGGCATACTGTTTGTTCATTTTGCTGTTTTTATTGCCTTTATAATGATGAATCATTCTGAAAAGATACATTTTATAACATAAGATGGCTCATCCAAAAGATCGTGTTTAAATCAATTTTCTTCATAATGACATGAAATAACCTGCAAAACAAGCCATAAATAATGCTGTTTACCTTATCATAGTAAAACATAGCCATATATGCCATTAAAATAATACACAGCTTTGCAAAAAAGCAAAAGAGACAAATTGCAAATGCATAACAGGATTACATGTATTGCTTCCATAACCATGAACAGGCATCTTTTTTATAATTATCATCGATGATGGAATTTCAGTGTTTATCCAATACATTACCAAGATGTCAAAACTCAAAGGAAAGTTTTTTTAACTTGACTGTCTGTCCTGTCACACAACAAAGCAATAACACAGGCTCAGTACAAATGGACTCCCTGATCATGACTGACGTCGTTGTCTTATTGAAATATGTATGAGTGTCTCAGGAAAAGATGTCATAAAAAATTCAAGGCGATTCAGTTTTATTTGTATTGTACTTTTAACTGTAGAACCATCACAAAGGCCCTTTACAGAGAATCTTTCCACTCCCCAAGAAGAATTGAGGTTGTAATCCCTGCCCAAGGTGCTTCAGCTGAGCAAAGAAAGTACTGATTAAAGGGTCTGAATACTTATGTCAATGTAATATTTCAGCATTTCCTTTATAATAAATTTACAAAAATATCACAAATTCTGTTTTTGCTTTGTTATTATAGGGTATTGAGTATGGACTGATAAGGGAAAAATGAATTGAAATGATTTGAAGCATAAGGCTGCAACATAAATGTGAAAATGCGAGCGGTCTGAATACTTGTCGTGTGTGTGTGTGTGTGTGTGTGTGTGTGTGTGTGTATATATATACTATTCAAAAAAAGTAGGGGATATTTTATTTTGAGATCAAAATTTTTCATACAAGAACACATAAAAAAGACAGATCTGAAAACCATGTTGTATAGTTCCTTACTGGTCAGCATTTCCAAAGCCATTATCAGGCAAACAAATCAATGACACTTTCACGATCAACACATGCTATATGATCACAGGCTATAAGGTCAAATTTGCATGATATGAATTGGAAGGTTATACTCCGGCAGGGTCACTGTCATCATGAAGGAGGATTTTGGGTTCAGCATTTCAGATTAATCTGCTCATGCTCACTCTGAATTGGAACAGTTTTTACCACTGGCATAAAAACACCAAAATTATTTACTCAGATGTATTTACGTGCCTTGGCATGCCCAATAATTTATTCATTCATAATACAGAGACCATGGCAGCTGGTCTAACATAGGGGGATGGAAACCCATCCCTTAAAATCTGTCATCAGCATTCATTTAAATTACCATTACAGAAACAAAACACTGAACACAGGGTCTGTTCATTAATAATGCATACCTGTCCCACGTCTGCTGTAGTCAGCAATTATTCAATCAACGGTCAGACAGATTCATCTGAAGTCCTCCTGCATGGAGGTTTATCAGGTACACCTGCGTCATGATAGGACATCTCACCTTTTCTTTAAAGGGTTGGACTGGCATGTGTTTCATTATCGTTTGAATTGTTTAAATGACCATCAGGAATGGAGTTGCATAAAGCGTTTCAAAGAGTTGACAGATTTCGCTATTAATGAAAACAGATTCATCCTGGTAACGTTGTCATTTTCTGAGTTTCTGTAATGGTAATTTAAATGAATGATTTAAATCAGGTAATGACTCAATTTTTAAGGGATCATTTGGCGCCCTGGGTTAATGGCCGACCATCAGGAAGAACAGGCAATCACAAACATACCTTTTCATTAACTTCCTCCGTTACACTCCTCTATGTCATTCCCTGTTTGAGCAATGCGTCCACTACTTCACCTTTTAGCTCCCCCTGGCCCAGAGTCACTAAACTAGCTCATTTTCGTCATTTTCTCGTTTATTACTTAATGACAATAGAATAGATGTACTTTATTGATCCCAAGTAGGGGGGTTACAGAACAACAAGAAAATCCAGTCATTGGTTCAAAGGTGTGTAATGGTAGGCAAAAACACTGAGCAAACAGCAGAAACAAGCTTGCAAAAGTTAAATTGCGTTTCCGTAAAAGCAAATACAAGAAAGCAGTACTGAAAAGTTGGGGTGGATCTAATGGCAAATGGTGTTGCTGCCGTTACATATAAAGTGCAAAACAGTTGTTGCTGGCCGTGTCAGTTTCAGTTTTTCAGACAACATATTATAAACCTGTCAGGAAGTTCACCTTTTATAATGTGATGTTAAACAGATTACCTTTTCCAGCAAGACTTCTGTATCTGTCATTGGGGCAGTGGCCAACCAATCTGTTAGAGTGCCCACTGCCTATCCAGCAGGTGGTTGAGAGGGTGGCAGCAGAATGTCAATGACCATGATAACAGTTAGGACCTTTCCCCCTCCATGTCTGGGACCATGCACCTCAAAACGTCAGGTTTACAACCTCCTGCCAATGTCCAAGAACTTTGCTGCAGCATTGCAACAGGAATGGAATAAAGAACGTTCCCCAAAATGACCTGGGGAAGTCTCCTGTTAGGAGTATGCCACGCCTCAGGAAATAGATCTTGTCTAGCCAACCGAGGGGTTTTACCAGTTCACTTTGTTCTGTTTCACAATGGTGGTAAATTTGCCATGTGTCTCCCAGGACCCTGTGTTTGTCTTTTTGCAACCCAGCCCTTTTTTTGATTCTGAGGAGGCACATTCTGTGGCTATATCTAGAATCTGTATTTTACTGTCCTGTACACAGGGTTTCTATAAATTGACAAATGTTTCCTTAATGTTTTTATGTCATTTGTTTCTCTTTTTACCTGACCTCATGATCTGCATTTCATGGTAATTTCAAATCCAATATCCCCTACTTTTTTTTGATAGTATATATATATATATATGTATATGTATGCACACACACCCTTACATACATACACACATCCAAACACATTCATACAAGAACACACAAAACTCTTCCAAAGACAGGGGAGAGAGAACAAGTAGAGAAAGAGAGAGGGGGTAGGGAGATTTAAAAAAAAAAAAAAAAGCAGCCAGTAAAACACCAGGTCATGTTCTGTCAAAGCCATGTATCAGGCTGGGATAGGAAAAACTCATCTGTGCGTTTCACTGTGGTGGACCAGCACACAGCTATTTAGCCAACAGGCTATAAGGTCAAATCCTCAATATGAAATAAAGCTGTGTACTCCGGCAGGGTCAAAGTGGCACTTTAGCTCATCATGCGGCTGTAGTCAGGCCTGCGGCCGCAGAATCACGACTTCTCATTTCCCGAAGCAAATCTGCTCATGCTCACATACCCAAGCTCACCCGTTTTTATACCTGAGGCTGGCATAAAATAAGTATTTTGACCACTCATTATTTACTGATTGATGTATTTACGGTTCACCATCATACCCAATAATTTATTCATTCATAATACCCAGAGATCAGTGGCAGCTGGTGAACTGGCGATAGGGGAACCTCAAACCCATCCCTTAAAAATAATGATTGGTCATGACCTGTTCTCAATCATTTATTTAAATTACCATTACAGAAACTCAGAAAACACTGAACATTATCAGGTGTGGTCAATTTTCATTAATAATGCATACCTGTCACTAATGTTCCCCTGCTGTAGTCAGCAATTATTCAATCAACGCATATGTAAGAGATTCTCGCGCGGGACTGAAGTCCTTCTGCATGGAGGTTTATCAGGTACACCTGCGTTATGACTCCAGACATCTCACTCCTTTTCTTTACTCAAGGGTTGGAAGCAATGCATGTGTTTCATTATCGTTTGAATTGTTTAAATGAAATAAGGTCATTGGAAGCAATGGAATTGCATAAAGACGTTTCAAAGAGTTGACAGGTATGCGTTATTAATGAAAACTGACCACACATGATAATGTTGAGTTTTCGGGGTTTCTGTAATGGTAATTTAAATGAATGATTTAAAACAGGTCATGACCAATCATTATTTTTATGGGATGGGTTTGACCTTCCCCTATCGCCAGTTCACCAGCCGCCACTGGCAGAGACAGGCAATCACAAACATACCTTTTCATTAACTTCCACACATACACTCTCTATGCTTACCCTCAACACCACTCCAAACACGATGCAATGCAAACTCCACTACTTCACCTTCTTTAGCTCCCTGGCCCAGAGTCACTAAACTAGCTCATTTTCGCTGCATTTCTCGTTTATTACTTAATGACAATGAATAGATGTACTTTATTGATCCCAAGTTGGGAAATTGTGTTACAGCAGCAACAAGAAATCCAGTCATTGAACTTCAAAGATGTGTTATGGTAATATACAAAAACACTGGAGCAAATAGCAGTAAGAACAAGCTTGAAGCAAAGTAAAAATAAATACAAGCGTAGAAGTAAATACAAGTAAAAGCAAATACAAGAAAGTTGTAGAGTGAAAAGTTGCAGATTTTTTAATATAAAAAATAAAAATAATGGCAAATGTAATGAGGTAGGTGGTATACAGATGTGTAATTTCACTTTGTATAAATATAAAGTGCAAAACAGCAGAATTGTAGAAAGTGCAAACCAGCAGACGAGTTGTTTCAGACAGACATTATAAACCTGAGAGTACAGGAAGTTCACCTTTATAACGTGAGGAGTTAAACAGAGATATTGCTTTAGGCAGGAAAGACTTCTGTATCTGTCCTTGTGGCAGTGAAGCTGAACCAATCTGTTAGAGAAAGTGCTCCACTGCCTATCCAGCAGGTGGTTGAGAGGGTGGCCAGGATTGTCAATGATGGATAACAGTTAGTTCAGTGTCCTCCTCTCCACCACCACCTCAAAGGTGTCAGGTTTACAACCAATCACAGAGCCAGCCGTCTTAATCAGTTTATACATTTTGTTAGTGTCGCCAGTTCCAACAATGCTCCCCCAGCAGACCACAGCAAAGAACAGTGCACTGGCCAAAACAGACTGATTGAAGATTTCCAACATCCTGCTGCATACGTTGAAAGATCTCAACTTTCTCAGGAAATAGAGCCTGCTCATCCCCTTCTTGTACACAGCCTCAGTGTTAGTCTTCCAGTTCAGTTTGTTGTCAGTGTGTACACCCAGGTACTTGTAGTCCTCCACCATAGTAACATCATCTCCCAGGATGCACAAGGGCTGTGGGGTGGTCTGTATTTTTGCAACTAAGTTCCAGCCCTTTTTGAACAGCGATTTCTGAGGAGGCACATTCACATGGCTATATCTAGAAAAGTATTTCAGCTAAGTCCTTCAAATTTTCAGGAGTGAAAATCTGCTACTCTAACTTGAGGAATATATACATATAGGGTGTCCCTTTAGATCATCATATATTTCTGGGTGCTTAAAGTTGCTCAAAAATTTTACTCTGCGCTCTGCGGTAGCATATTTGAAGGACAGTAAAAAGCCTAATTTCAAAGACAGGGATTTGGTATTGCACATACAGCTTCCCATATATGCTTGTGTATTTTGTATTCTAATTCTGCATTTCGTTGAGCTTGAGCTTTCTATCGTTAACTATGAGCATTTTATAAAATAATGTTTGAATTTGCCTTTGATGCCATGAAATGCTGTGCGTCCACAAAAATACCATATTTTCAAAAATTTATTTTGAGAAAATAAAGCAGAACACCATCACAAATTTTGAATATGTTAATAACAGGCATCTAATCTTTTGAAAACGGTCAATTTAATGTTGGTGGATGGTGTCATTTTTCTGGTATAAAATGTTAAAAATAGCACAAATTTTATTTTTTTCATTTACAAGCCTTAATATTTTCTAGATTATTCATAAGAGAGGGGCACAATTAGAATACAAAACACACAACATACATGGGACGTTGTATGTGCAATACTAAATCCCTGTCTTTGAAATTAGGCTTTTTACAGTCCTTAAAATATGCTACCGCAGAGCGCAGAGTAAAATTTTCGAGTTAAGTCATTTTATTTTTATAGCACATTTAAATACAACAGAGTTGGTCCCCAAAGTGCTTCACAATACAACACAAGATTTGGAACATTGTTTACAGGAAAACAGAATAAATAGAAAAATTGAAATAGAAAAAATATACATAAAAATAAACATAAGCTAGCAAGATAATGTAGAGAAAGGGCATAAATATGTAAAATATAAGGAAAAACAAACAAAAATAGATACAAGTAATTAGAAACAATTAAAAAGGGGGAGGACTTGACATAAGCAATTAAAATAGAAAATAAAATTAAAATTGAAAAATTAAAATTCAAAATTAAAACCTCAGATTGTGCCAAAAGCAAGGGAGAAAAGAAATGCATCTTTAAATTGATTTAAAACAATCAATAGTGGAAGAGGATCTGACATGTGCAGGAAGACTGTTCCAGAGCTTGGGGGCAGCAACAGAGAAGGCTCTGTCACCTTTGGTTTTAAGGCATGTGCGGGGTACTGAAAGAAGAAGTTGTGATGAGGACCTAAGGGACATGGGAGCAGAACAAGGTGTGAGGAGATCAGAAATATACTGAGGGGCCAGACCATTTAGGGCTTTAAAAACAAACAACAATACTTTAAAATCAATTCTGTTCCTCAGAGGTAACCAGTGTAGCTGTGCTAGGATGGGAGTGATGTGTTGTCTTTTCTTTGTACCAGTTAGGAGCCTAGCTGCAGCGTTTTGGACCATTTGTAGGCGTGTGAGGGTGGATTGAGTCAATCCCAGGTAAAGTGCCTTGCAGTAGTCTAAAAGAGAAGTAATAAAAGCATGAATAACTGTTTCTAGGTCTTTTGGAGCCAAAATTGGTTTTAGCTTTGCAATATTTCTCAAATGATAAAAGCTACCCTCTCACCACATTTGCCACCTGCTTGTTAAAACTCAAAGTATTGTCCATAAAGACACCAAGGTTTTTAACCTCACTGTGCAAATATGCAGATAAGGGACCAAAGGTGATATTCGAGCAACTTTAAGCACCCAGAAATATATGATAAATTAAAGGGACACCATTATAAGTCCATATTCTTGAAGTTAGAGGTAGCAGTTTTTCACCCCTGAAAATTTTGAAGGACTAAGCTGAAATACTTTTCTTGATATAGCCATGTGAAAGTGGCTCCTCAGAAATCACTGTTCAAAGAGGGCCGGAACTTAGTTGCAAAAACATTTTTTTATGACAAAACTATTTGGAGTTGAGAGCTAAAATTTTGGATTTCTCCTATTAGGAGGTGAATGCACCCGCTGGAATTTTTTCAGCCAAATCTGAGATGGTCAGGTGGGAGCCATTCAGACATTTGACATGGAATGGCCCAGAAGCGGTACATACTCTGGAGTCAGCAGAACCAGATTGTGGTCAGATCTTCCAAGGTGGGGTAGGGGAGAGGCACTGTATGCATCCCAATTATTAGCATACAGGAGGTCGAGTATCTTATTGTCTCTGGTGGGACAGTTCACATACTCAAAAAACGTGGGTAGAGTTTTATCCAGTGTGACATGGTTAAAGTCACCAGTGATGGCTACAAAGGCTCTAGGATGCCGAGTCTGGAGCCTTGCAACAGTGCAGTGAATGACGTCACCAGTTACCGCTCCATCAGCTGATGGCAAAATGTAAACAGCGATAAAATGATGGACGGACGAACGAACATGTACAGTAGGTCAATTACACCCAGGAAAGCCAGCACTTCAGCAGCTTGTGACACTGTCACAGTTCAGCAGCACCTCCGTAGGTCAGGGTGGCCCTGCTACCAAAATTAAGGCCTGTCCTCTGATTCATGTGTACTCATCCACAAGGCTTCACCGACACCCTCGGGTGGGAAAGAAAGTGACTGAGAAGAAATGGAGAGCTGCACAATGACTACACCATATCAGCAGCACAGCAGAGAAATAAGAGCATGGCTTGCTTTGCACACAAAGCAAATTCAGCACTGTATCGTCCTCTAGATGCCTGCAAAGCCCTCTGGCTTGTCAGCTTCAGCATTCCAACTGAAAGAAATAAAACACACAAAAAAAGCCCACGATGAGCACTTATACACCTACAGAGGATGCGTAATCGATCAGGACAAGCATGACACACAGTAGACACTGGTGTTCTCACGATCCCTCTCAAGCATAACTGGTCTCTCCACAATGTCTTTCCATAAATAATATGGAAGCCCAGGTGACAGGCAAAACAAGTTTGTAATAAGCCTCGCATTTAGAGTGATATCAATACAATTAGCATTCTAATATCCTGGGCATTTCTCCAACATTCTCTCACACTCTGACTACATAAAAAGATATTTTTTCCCAATCAAGCCATTATCAGGGTGATTCATTTAAACAGGGAGGATCTGGGTTAAGTACAACTGTACTCAATAGATTTAGAAAAATGTCAAGCCAACATATAGTTGCTGACCCAATACCACACAAGTCAGGCAGAAAACGACAACCACTGGCGCCATCAGAAATAAAGCGCTGTCAGACCAAATGAAAGCAAACAGCAAGAATTAATCAATTACTGTTTCACTAAATCCAAGCACTTTTTAAAACACATTAATGGTCCTTTTCTGGCACATTGGTGGCAGCAGAACAATGAGGGCATAAAGGAAGTCATGCATTACCCTTTTAGTACTGAGAGATTAATACACAAATAATACCTTGTCATCACCTAATGTCATTATTTGCTTTTTTCTTGTGCAGTCACTTATATAGCCCAAGTTACCATCTAAAGCACACACCCCTTTCACTGTTCCACAGTAAACCACATAAGTACTGTAATTGCCATTCAAAATGATGACAGAGCAAATATACAATTTTCAAAAGAAAAAAAACAGTCACACAACCACAATCAGACATCCATACGCACACATGAACCCGTGCAGGGAAAAAGGTGCGCAAAAATGCGCTCTCAGGCACACACAGACACAAACTCACACTTAGCAGATGCACACAGATTCTCAAGCACCCACCTAGAGACACACACTCACAGAGACATATGCACTGAGAGGCATGAACAGTAACAGACACACACGCAAGTGTAGCTCCTAGTGCTGTAGGCGGAGAGTGAGCCCAAGCTGATATGCACTGAAAGGCATGACCAGGTTCCTCTGTGCCCTTGAACAATGGTGCTCAGGCTGCATTACAGTCAGTGGGTTCCATGTTATTATACAGAGCCTGGCTCCAGCAATTCCACAGACACTCAAACTTTTACAGTATCCTTCATTGCGCTTTGGTTTTCTGAAGGTTAAGGTTGGGTTTTTCAGGAATTAACATACTGTACTCATTTAATTAACTACATTCCACTCTAATAACACTTTGTATGCATTGGCACAAACTTGGGTTTAATATTGCGGGACAATTTGGCTGAAAAACGAAGTGGCCACAAAAAAAACAACTGTTTTAGTAGCGGCAAAAGCAACTGAGACAATGTCACCGTCTATAATTAATCCGAATTTCCTCCATGTACCTGACCAGTCGGAAGCAAGTTCTTTTCACTCTTGTCGGATATTATTCAAGGTGTTACGGTACCGTAATCAAAATAACATTATTTTTGTCTCTTTCTCACCGGCCGTTTTTCTCACTTGGTTTAATTTCTGTCTGTCATTCCTCACTACCGTGTAATTATTGTTTAACCTGTGACCCTGAATTAATATATATATATATATATATATATATATATATATATATATATATAGGGGAGAGCCGGTGCGAAAGTAACGCGGGACGAAAGTAATACGGCGATTTACTCACAGCCATCCGCACTTCGATGCGTCAAATTAGGTCAGCACGCCCAGCTCGCGACACTCTCCAGACCCAGGAAAAATCTTGAGGTTTCGGCGCTTCCCCACCTAAACGAGACCGGGAAGACCGTTTTCCACAGTGGTGAGTAAATTCAGACAAATGGTAAACTTTTTTGATTTAAAGATTGTCTTTATCGCTCCATGTGTCATATTTATGATGAAATGATAGGTCATTTAGTTTTGTAACATATCCTGAAGTTTGAAATGTCAGACTTTTTCCACTTTAGAAGCAATCCTGGTTCAAATGTCAGGAGTCACTGCCGGGGCGGTAGTAGCAACGGTTACGTTCGTCCCTCTCTGCTAATGCGGCCGAATTTTCTGTTTTAAAGCTCATTAAAAAATGTGTGTGTTATATTTCACCGACAGAAAATGCCGAGAGTTAGGGTCAGAACTACCCAGAGAGGAAAGGTTGACCAGCAGGTTTACGGAAGGGCCTTTTTGATGTCCGAAGAGGTGAGAGTATAAGGAGGGCAGCAGAGGTGCATGGCGTTTTTCAAATCACCCTGTTCAGGTACTGCAAGAGGAGGGCAGAGGCAGGAGGGCAGCAGACCAGAGCCCCAGGGTACAAGGCTCACAACAAAGTCTTCACAGAAGAACAGGAGAACAGACTGCAGGCATATATAAAGAGAGCAGCTGATATATATTTTGGCCTGAGTCCTAAAGAGGTTGGAGTAACACTGCAGACAGAGCTACACCACTACCGCCATTTGCCTAAGATAGCAAGCACCTCCGCTACGGATCTGCCCCGGCTCTGAGCCGGATCAGCTGGAGTCGGCACAGAGCCGGGGCAGATCCGGAGCGGAGGCGCCTTCTATCTGGGAATTAACCTCTTTTTTCATGCTGTTTTAGGTGCGAGAGTTTGTATATGAGCTGGCCGAAAATATTGGCCTCAAAACTCCATGTTCATGGGAGAAAAACCAGATGGCAGGGAAGGATTGGCTCACCTCCTTCCTCGAGCGCAACAAAACCCTGTCCATATCCGTCGAACTCAAGCCGCCAGCATGTCCCGTTCCACCAGCTTCAACAAGACCAATGTGACAGTGTTTTTTAAAAACCTAAAGACTGTCCTCACCCGCTATAATTTTGAAGCAAAGGACATCTGGAACATGGATGAAACAAGTAAAAATTTATATTTAGATAAATTAAAAAGCAACTGTGATTTGCAACAGCAATAATTCATTTCATTTATTATTTCAGGCACCACAACGGTTCAAGTGCCAGACAAAATCATTGCCACCAAGGGGCAGCGCCAGGTCGGTACTGTGACCTCTGGGGAAAGAGGGACATTGGTGACTGTTGCCTTTGCTGCCAAACCACAAGGCAACTTTGTTCCCCCTTACTTTATCTTCCCAAGGAAGAAGTTACAGGACCACTTCATCCGGGATGGCCCCCTTGGCTGCACTGGTTCTGCCAATGGATCAGGGTGGATGCAAGAGACATATTTCTCGGCATTTTTACAGCATTTTGCAAGACACGCCCGCGTGACCCCGGAGTCAAAGTTGCTGTTACTCTTAAACAATCATCCATCACACCTCTCTGTGGTAGCTATTGACTTTTGCAAGTAACATGGCATTGTACTCCTGTCTTTTCCACCCCACTGCTCCCACCGTCTTCAGCCGCTAGACCAAAGCATTTTTGGTCCTCTGAAGCACTACATTAACACTGCAGCAGACAATGGGATGCGAATGAACCCTGGAAGAACTTTGACCATCTACAACATCCCAAATCTTGTGGTTAAAGCTCTGCCTCAAGCTGCGACAGCAAGCAGCATTTCATCTAGGTTTGAGTGTACCGGTATCTGGCCCTTGAATCCAGATATTTTCAGTGAGACAGACTTTGCTCCAGCTTTTGTGACCGACTGTCCTGCACCAGCACCAGCTCCATCCCCAGTGCCAGTGCCAGCTCCATCACCAGCGCCCTCCTTCATCACCAGCGCCAGCTCCATCACCAGCTCCATCCTGCTCCATCACCAGCGCTCTCTTCATCACCAGCGCCAGCTCCATCACCAGCGCCCTCTTCATCACCAGTACCAGCTCCATCACCAGCGCCCTCTTCATCACCAATGTCCGCTTCATCACCAGCGCCCTCTTCATCACCAATATCCGCTCCATCACCAGCGCCCGCTCCCTTAAGACACCACCAACCTAGCCAGAGCCCATTTGAGCTGCATCCCCATGAGTCTCCCATTCCTGTAGATGGTGAGAGTTTGTGTCTGTGTGTGTCTTTAAATGTGCATGTTGAGCCTTGCCAAGCATTTTTTTTTTAATATTATCTATCCAGGTATGCTTGTGGTTCCAGGAACATCTAGTGGCACGCCAATACAGATGTTCAGCCCAAAAAAGGTTCGCCCATATCCAAAGGCTGGCTCGAGGAAAGAAAATAAAAGAAGAGGCAGAAAGAGGTGAGCAGAGTGTCGTTTTGAACTTGTCTTGATTTTCTTGCTTGTATAAAAACAAGCTGATTCTGACTATCATCTCATTGAATATTGCAGGTCAACAGCAATACTGACCGACACCCCAGTAAAAGCTGCTTTGGAGGAAGAGAGTCGGCAGAGCGCCAGAAAAACAGTCCTCTTCAAACGCCCAAAAAACGTTGTTTAGTGGACGCACTGCAACCAGAGTTTCTCAGGGCAATGATGAGGAATGTCTTGTTTGTGGGGAGACATTTGCCTCATCTTTGCCTGGAGAAGTGTGGGTGTGGTGCATCTTTTGTCTGCTGTGGTCACATGAGGCATGCACTGAGGGTGCATCTCATTATATCTGTCACAACTGTGATAATGAGTAAAGTAATTTCATAATTTTTATAAATAGACCAATTGCACCCCAGATAGCAAGCACCTCCGCTCTGGATCTGCCCCGGCTCTGTGCCGACACCAGCTGATCCGGCTCAGAGCCGGGGCAGATCCGGAGCGGAGGTGCTTGCTATCTGGGACATTAAACATGTTTGCGTTTACTTTTGAAACATTTGAAGCAAATTAAAATGTTTAAAACAAATGTCTGATTGTTTTTGTTTCTGTTTTAACGACAGTAATTTAAAAGATTCCAGTTAATTTCATCACGTTACTTTTGTCCGGCCTGTGTGCTACTTTCATCCCAACTGGAGGGGTCGAAAGTAGCAGTGCACAACTTCCGTTCGACGGCAAACTATGCCGAAGTCAATATATATTGGGATGATTTAGCACTTGATATTGACAGAGCACACACGAAAGTAGTCAATCGCTCCAAAAAATTTTTTCCGTCTGTAACGTTGTCTTTTAAAATGACGTCCATGTGAAAAATGTTACTTTCGTACCAGCTCTCCCCTATATATATATCTTTTTTAGGGATGCACCGAAATGAAAATTTTTGGCCAAAACCGAAAACCGAAAATGAGAAACGCTTGGCCAAATACTGAAAATCGAAACACCGAAAGAATTATTACGTCAGTTTTTAGTCCCGTTGCATTTATGGCTATGACTGTGTACTTACCTAACTAAAGTCAAGGCATTGCAATTGCATAAATTAAATCATGCTTCAAAGAATAAATAAATTACAAAATTATGAAAATATTTATTTAGCACTGACATTCCGACAAAGCACAATATAAAATAAAATTAAATCATAAATAAAATGTTTTACTTGGCGCCACTCATGAATAACCTACAGGCCTATTAATGGCTGCTGAAAAATTGCAAAATTAAATATGTTACGTTACGTGACAACACAGCAGCCCACTGATTGGTCAGAAAGAATCGTCTCTGCGAAAGACAAATCGCTTCTGCATTATCGCTAGGAAACTGGCTTCACTTGCCATCATTAAAACAGGTCTTCAAATTGTGTTTTTGAAGCGTGTGTTGTTTTAGGCAGCTTGATTAATATACAGTGCGTAGCCTTACCTTTCAAACAAGGTTGCGTTTGTTCACCGAAGCTGCTGCATTTATGAAATGCGTTTCTTTGCCTGTGACCCTGTTCGTAGCGAAATTAGAAGCAACGGTGTTCCCCTAATTCCCCTTGAGAAAGTTATTATGCTGCCCCGATTTTACGAAAATTGCGCGGAAAATAACTTCACGGGTGCTGATGAAACATTTTGTTAGGAAAGGAATCACAGATGAGATGACGCATCGTAAAGCGATAAATTCTAATACTCTGCCATCTCCTGCGATTTTTAAATCGATTTTTATTGGCATGGATCTGCTTTTATGATGAGCGCGGCCATTCTTACCAAGTCACATGATTCCACAAAGGGAAGTGATGCCACGTGCTGTAAACAACCGGCCAGGGCAACAGATGTTAAGCTAAACTGTTATGATCGCAATAAATCAAACAGCGTATTGCATGATTTCATATTGTAACTTTGCCATGTTAGTCACAAAACACTGTCGCTACTGCACTTTCTTGACAAGAGATGTCAGTTTTTCCCCGCTGGCTTAGGTTTTTTCTAGTTTCTATTCGGGATCCAGCGGTATAATAAGAATGCGGTAGTACAATGCGCACTTCGTTCAACTGCCTGTGAGCCAGAAACTGTGCACCATATAATCAGACCTAAAATGCATCAATGGACAGTTTTCGGTGAATTAACAGAAAATTCTTGGTCAAGGCAGCGTTGACGAAAGTTAATCATGGCTAATTAGCATACACTGTCCTCACTGTAATAATACAGAGGTTTCTCATGCGGTGCGTTTCCCAAGAGCACATTTGCTCACTATGTTACCAACCTACATAGTTCGTTCATTCAGTCAATGATTCCAGCGATGCAAGTTAGCATCAGTGAGACAATCACTGAGAGCGTCTGTTTATATTTTATTTATATTGTAACTGAGTTGCTATTCTCCAATGCCTCTGATGAAAACCGATGCGCGTTCCCCTGCCTGGCTTGGGGATGGGGGGTGGGGACTGCTTACATAAGCTTTGGACAAGAAGCCATGAGAACGACCAAATCGCTTACACCAGCTTTAATGTCACTAAATAATTGGATATTAATTTTCTTTATTGTAGGCCTTACACGATAAAAAAAACTCATATTTTGTTTCAATTATTTTGTCATTTTGAGCTAAAAGGTCGATGAAATTGTCACCTGCCGAAGCTTACTGTATTCATTCACTGACTAATTGGCTAGCTAATGAGCTAATATCAACATTTGCTACGCAGTGCCAACATATCACGTTATATTACATATTAGAATTTCACTCACCAAAGAAAATGGAGCATGAACTCCTTGGTCAGTCTGTTTGTACAATTAACCACACAGCGATACAATTTCTTGACATTTCCTGACAATGTAGAGTTAAAAAGGAAGTAGGAAAAACCATGAAGCTGCAGGACATAAATGTTCAAAAAGGTCCCAGCAGGGCATTAAAAATCTTGGCCTTGCTTGGTTTGTGTCTCATATAAACTCACAGTGAGGTCAAAAAAAGTTTGGTTCACAGAGAGGTTACTGGCCTAGCGCAAAGTCAGCTTATTTCCTTCATACTCCCGTTAACCTCCCAAGAAGATCAGTGGCATGAAAAACACAGACACACATCGAAATGCAGCATTATGCAAAAGTTTGGAATCACTTAAAAATATATATGCTTTAGATTGAAACTGATACTGTTATTGACCAATGAACATTAATTTGAAAAAAAAAAAAAATACACTGCCAAGATATTGGTAATGCCACAAATTACAATTACTTTTTAAAATAACTGCTTTTAAAACCACATTTCCCAAATAGTTAGGATGCTGTGTAAACTGTAAATTAAATAGAATGCAATGATTTGAAAATGGTTTACACCCTGTAATTAACTGAAAATAGTAAAATGACAACATATCAAATATTGATGCTCAGAAATTAGGTACACACTTGAATGTTACCCTAATAACCAAACACGAGATCCCATATCCCTACTCAAAAAGGATAGCAGTAGCTGTCTAGCTCACAGAAAACAAACAGCTATAACAACCAAGAGAAACCAGAGAGGGGTAAAAGCCACCTGGTTGACATTACTTTTTAAATGTAGGGCACTGGCGGCCCCAGAAGCTCCCGCCGTTAAGATAAACAAAATGTTCAAGTTTTTGTTGACGGACGTACGCACGGACGAATTCACGCACAGACGGAACCCGATACCATAGCTCCCGCGCCACTCGGATGGCGGGAGCTAATTAGGAGCCTGTAACTGAAATAGTTGACAAGATGAAGCAAAATGTCAAAGTTTTTGGTGATATTTTTAGGCCAGTGACCTTGAAAAAATAGGTGAAGGTCACCTTTAGGCATGTCATTTGTAGGCCTTTATGAGATGCACATCCAGTAAAAAGTAGGAGCCTGTAACTGAAATAGTTGATGAGATAAAGCAAAATGTCGAAGTTTTTGGTGATATTTTTGGGCCAGTGACCTTGAAAAAATAGGCCAAGGTCACCTTTAGGCCCGTAATTTGTAGGCCTTTATGAGATGCTTGTCCAACAAAAATTAGGAGCCTGTAACTGAAATAGTTGATGAGATAAAGCAAAATGTGGAAGTTTTTGGTGATATGTTTAGGGCAGTGACCTTGAAAAAATATGCCAAGGTCACCTTTAGGCACGTCATTTGTAGGCCTTTATGAGTTGCATGTCTAGTGAAAATTAGGAGCCTGTACCTGAAATAACTGATGAGATAAAGCAAAATGTCAACGTTTTTGGTGATATTTTTTGGCCAGTGACCTTGAAAAAATAGGCCAAGGTCACCTTTAGGCCCCTAATTTGTAGGCCTTTATGAGATGCATGTCCAATAAAAATTAGGAACCTGTAACTGAAATAGTTGATGAGATAAAGCAAAATGTGGAAGTTTTTGGTGATATTTTTAGGGCAGTGACCTTGAAAACATATGCCAAGGTCACCTTTAGGCACGTCATTTGTAGAACTTTATGAGTTGCATGTCCAGTGAAAATTAGGAGCCTGTACCTGAAATAATTGATGAGATAAAGCAAAATGTTGACATTTTTGGTGATATTTTAGGTCAGTGACCTTGAAAAAATAGGCCAAGGTCACCTTTAGGCATGTCATTTGTAGGCTTTTTTGACATGCGTGTCCAGTGAAAATTATGAACCTGTAACTGAAATAGTTGATGAGATAAAGAAATATGTCGAAGTTTTTGTTGATGGACGCACGCACGCACGAAGCTCGATACCATAGCTCCCGCGCTGCTGGGCAGCGGGAGCTAAATAATAATAATTCATACGACCAAGCCAAATGAACGACTCATTTCCCCTGCATCATAATCACGTATTAGAGGGCTTTTACGCATCACCGGTTCCTCTTGGCTGCAATAGCTGCCTTGCCAGGCTACTTAGCTAACTTCCGCTAGAGTTTTAAAGTCAGGCTCTGGGATTTTTAACTTAAGACTAATGTTAACCAGGGGGCTCTTATCCTTCTACGAGTTCTCTTGGTTGTCATAGCTATTCATTGTTAATGTAGTTAGATAGCTGCAATTTTGGATCTTGTGTTAAGTTACGAGGGTACCATTGAAGTGAGTGGTTAATTCAAACAGGTTGTATTTATTAAAGAGTAATGTTAACTAAAGGGCTTCTTCGCTTCTCTGATTCTCCTTGGTTGCCGTAGCAGTTGGAGGCTAGAACCCTTGGTACATATCAATACTGGCTGGGTACACAACAATATTGTTACAGAATTGTGAGTACATTTCAATATTTCTGTACCTTGGGTACGTTTCAATGGAACCCTGGTCAAGACTGACCCTATCAGCTTCACTAACTGGTATACTGGTACATAAAACAGTGTTATTTGAATGTAAAGATGCACTCACAGCTCTCCTGTGATCTGGAAAAACCTAGTACATATGTCACTTTTGGTGGAAACTGAGTTTGACCCTCATTTGCTGTAATCTAGAGCAGTGAAAATCTTAAAACACTTGCTATTTGTGTTATTTGAACTTTTAAAATCAAGTTTCTATTATTTTTTTCTTTTAGGAAAAAACCAAAATCTAAAGGTTGTTGTTCAATTATGAGACCCTTGCCACTGATAAACTCACTAGGTTTTTCCAGATCACAGGAGAGCTCTCTCATTCACGCTTTGCTGGACTTCCAACATTTTTTTCTCTGTACCTCTGACTTACTGACCTATGATGTTATCGCTATCTTTTCTGACTGGGTCCACTGTGGTTTCAAAGCTCCCCAGATTAGTGAAGCTGTTGGGGTTGCCCTCATAAAAATGAAACATTTTAACCAAAAACCAGTTTCCACAAGTCAAAATTGCATTGGGGACTGTGGATTGACCATTGCCTATTCGAGTAGCATTTGACTTGATAGTATTGTAGATTTTTTTCAGAAATATATTACAGTGAAATTTTTTGAAGATACCTAAAGTCTTGGGGATGAAAGTGTGGTCTTTTACAGAAATTTTAATGAAACATATGTCGCACAGTGGTAAATTGTGTTCAGTTTAAACTTGTTTATATTTTTATTGTATTTTGTATTTGTATGTACTATCTGTTTTATTTTCTGTACGGACACAATTAAGAGTGGTGCCGTTGCCCCGCAACATAGACCAAATGGCGAACAGGTGTTCGAAGTTTGGTGATTGAAGGGGCTGGACGCCACATTCCCCAGCACCTATGAGGAGTGACGCCAGTGCGAGCAGGAGGAGCAGTGGAGGATTCAACTGTTTGGAGGCAGCTCGGTGCAAGCGGACATCTTGTTGCAAGAACCAGACCTCGAACTGTTTGCTGCGCTTAACGTTTATGACAATGCGAAACAAAGTGGAAACCTAAAAAGAATCGGCACCCGAGTTGCCGAGAGCCAAGTGACGCCGGTTCCTCCTGCTCAGTGTGCTGCTTGTTAACATTCAAAGGCCTATGGACGTGGACTGAACATCTGCCTCCTTTGCTTCAAAGTCCGTTTCCCAGTGTTTGTGCTGTTTTATATGGGTGGACAAGCGGAAACGCCTGAACTGTTTGCTTTTAATGTATTTTAAATGCTGTATGTCAATGTTTGCTACATAGCGTGCAAACATCGATTGTTTTAGTCTTGCATTGCTCACCGGACTGGGGGGTAAAATTTGTTGTATTGCATTGACTGCTTTTCTACAGGCATTGGAAATTAATGGAAGCACTGCGGCTGCTGGCCGGTATTGTTTTTGACAGGGTGGGTAAGAATGAATGCTAATGCCACGTGAATTTGTTTGTGAATGTGTATCCAGCTAGTGTTTGTTTCTTAATAGTGTTCCCGTTTTATTTATCTTCTTCTTTTGGGGCGTATCGAATGCCTCACTGTCACTATTGTCATTGTAGATGCACTTTAGCTTTTGATCTTATTCACCTTGTGTCCGCAGAAATCGTGTGGTCTCACCTTATAATTTTGGTCGTGTGCTTACCTTGTGGGCATTCATTTTTACCCCTGGATTGTTCTCATCTGTTTGTATTAATTTCTAATTGTTTTAATGTATTGTATCTGGCATTACGTATGATGTAGAGAAGGTGCTGGTGGCTGTTGGCTGCTGTAAATTTTCTGTTTTTCATTGTCCTCTGCTTATAATCAACTCAGCAAGGTGTGAAGGGCAAGCCTTAGTCTGCCATAATCAGTATCTGAACATAATCTGTTTGGGTCCCTTAGATCATTGTGGGTGCTGCCTTCTTTTGGAGTATACTGCCCATTTTATGGAGTCTTTTTATTCTCCCATTGAGTATTGTTAATAAATTGAGTGCCTGGTTTTACTCCCGTTCTCCTGTGTGGTGGGGTTTTCTGTGGTGTTTGCTCCCCTCCAGCTTGCCCTGCCCCTCCCCGCGTGTTACAACTTGGCATAATCGACAGGGATTTACTGGTTGGGTTGAGCAGCCGCAGGACTTCCCACCATGCTTGGTGACGGGCAGACAGCTGGTCAGCCCATGGTTATGATGCCAGTTTTTATGGGTGCCCCCTGGATACCAAAATTTAGTGGGAGGGGGACTGAGGTGAAATTGGGGAAATGGAAAACCCTACTGGAGATTATGCTGAATGCACAACCATTGGGTGAGCAGTTTAAAGCCGATTTTATTTTGGATGCTTTGGATGGTGAAGCCAGGCAGGAAGTTTTAACATAGGAGAGGGGCGATAGAGATACGCCACGAAAGATTTTTAATGTATTGACTAGTCTGTATGGGGATACCATATTGCGGGCTCAATTCTTTAATTGTCAACAAGAACCTAACCAGTCTCTTTGTGCCTTTTCCCTTTACCTTAAAGAGCTTTTTCTTAGACTCAGGCACAGAGATGGTACTGGCCTGGAGCAAGCTGACTCCCTCCTTCGAGACCAGTTTGTTATGGGCCTGAGAGATGTGGTAATGCGCCAGACCCTTCGTCAACAGATTCGGAGAGATCCTAGCCTTTCATTTGAGGAGATCAAGCAGGAGGCCTTGGCTCTGGAGGAGGAGTGCGACGGAGAGGAATTGATGACACCTACCTGTTTGGCTGTGGAAAAAGGTGGCCCTGCTTCTCAGCATTCTGAAGCAGACTGGAAACAAGAGCTCAAGAAGGAGATCCTGCGGGAGGTAAAGGGACAGATGGCGGAGATGACAAAGACTTTGCTCAATGAGCTCAAGGGTTAGGTCCAAGCATGGCGCCAGTCTCCTCCTCATAGCCATGCAAGGGGTAATGCTGGGGGTCGTCACCGGGGGGACCCACAAGTGGGGCCTCCAAGGAATAGGTGGGATGCTCAGGGTAGGCCTATTTGTAATCATTGTGGGGAGGCAGGACATATGGGTAGGAATTGCCCACAAAACAAGCCTGCATCAACGGATTTTCAGTGTCCCCAGTTACTGTGGGTCAAGTGACCGTTCCACGCCTTTTAGACCCTTTTGGAACGCTGGCAAGAACGGCTGTAATAGAGACCTGCCCTAATGTGGATGTGGTTGTTGAGGGGGTTAAAGTCAAATGCCTTCTAGATACTGGGCCCCAAGTCACGCTGTTTAGTGAGGGTCTTTTCAATGAGCACTTTAAAAGTAAGAAATTGGGGGACATAGAAGGGATCTCATGGTTAGCGCTAAGGGCTGCAAACGGGTTAGATATCCCTTCTGTAGGATGTATGGTAGCTGACTTTCAGATAGGGGGCATCAGGATTCCATCACAAGGGGTTGTAACTGTGAAAGATGGATGTTTAGGCTCACATCGTGCTTTAGTGGGCATGAATGTAATAAATTCATGTTGGGAAGAATGTTTTGTTAAAACTGTCCCTAACCCCAGTTCTGCCCCAGAAAGCCAGCCGCCGGTGGGCTCAGTGTGGAAGGAGGCATTTGCAGACTGCCACAGGATCCAGGTCGCTTCCAAAGACCGGGTAGCCCGTCCTGCCCAACTTGCCTACCGCTAACCTGTAACAATACCAGCACAGAGCAAGGTAGTACTGTGGGCTAGGGTCCACCAGCCCAAGGCCTGGGACTGTCTCGTGCTTGTTGAGCCAGTAGACAGCGGTGGGCGGGTGGATGTAGCCAGAACCCTGGGTGTTGTGAAGAAGGGCCGGATCCCAATTAGAGTGTGCAACTCTAATCCCTGTCCAGTCTCCCTGAATAGGTTCCAGACATTGGCTACAGTGTCTCCAATTGATTCAAAGGATGTGAAGGGGGAGAAGGGGGAATGTAACCCTGATGGAGGATAGCCCTGGATAGCCCTGGAGTCGTCGAGGTGGGGATTATGCAAGTGGGACAAGGGGACCCAGTGGAGGCCGAAACCATGCCTGAGTGTCTTTCTTTGCAAGGTGAGGGATTGTCCCCAGAACAACAACAGCAGCTTCAGGGATTGCTGAGAAGGTGGCACCAGGTGTTTTCTACCCATGAAGAAGATTATGGGCGAACAAGCATTATTCAACATCAGATCCCTACAGGCGATGCGGCTCCAGTGCGGGAGAGGTACCGTTCAATACCACCAGCCCTGAATCAGGAAATGCGCGGCTTGTTGCAAGGTATGTTAGAGGCAGGGGTCATTTGAGAGAGCTGCAGTCCATGGGCTGCTCCTGTAGTCCTTGTTCAAAAGAAGGATGGCATATGGCGTTTTTGTGTGGATTATATGAAATTAAATAATATTACCCATAAAGATGCCTACCCCCTTCCAAGAATAGAAGACTCCTTAACTAGCCTTAGGAAAGAGTGGTACTCTACCCTTGATCTTGCAAGTGGGTATTGGCAGGTGGAAGTTGACCCCCGAGATCATGAAAAGACCGCCTTTACCACACCCTTTGGGTTATATGAATTTTAAAGAATGCCATTTGGGCTTTGTAATGCCCCCGGGACCTTTCAAAGATTGATGCAGCGATGTTTAGGCGGTCAGTTGTCAGAATCTCTGCTTGTGTACCTAGATGACGTTATTGTTTATTCTGCTGAAATTGCGGCCCACAGTTTGACAGTTTACAAGAATTAGTGTCAGTAAATTTTATTGATGCAAAGAAGTGTGATTGTAAATGTATGTCGTTCAAGTCACATCAACAAGTTTTGTTTTGTTATGTCTACTATAATACAGGAATTAGTACAATTTGGTATGTGATTGAGTAATGATTGAAAACTCTTAAAATGTTGCATAGGTAAATGTGTAAGAAGCTGAGAGGGCCATGCGATTCTCAAGATTACCCCCACCCCTGTTCAGACGCCTGCAAAATTTATATTGGTCAAAACCTGTCAACCATTTTTGGAGTGGTCTTTCTACTACAATAGAGGAATCAAAAAAAAAAAAAAAAATAGAAGAAAATCCAAAATGTGTACCTGGAGATACGGGGGTTTGAACAGGTGGCAATGTTGTGAGCATTTTAGCTTTTTTTCACATTTGGCAAGGTACTGACTGCAGTTGGTGATGAATTCATGGTGAATTCAGCCTGATTTATATTCAGTAGACACAAATGAATGGAAAAATGCCAGAGAGCCTATGCTAGGGTTTATATTGGGGGTGCTTTGGGGACCTTAACATGGAACTGCCTGGACAAAAGGCACTTTTGGTGTCCTCATTGCTCCACAACCAAGAATGGTAAAGTAAAATGGACTGCAATTTCTGATTTGGCAGAATAACATTAGTGTAGATGCAAGGTTTCAAAGCTTTAGGTGTAATAATCAAAAGGTTATACCATGCTAAATACAAGAAAAATGTAAATTGACGTGAATTTGTTTAAAAAAAAATCGACACAAAACTGACGGACAGTATCCTTAAAATACTATAGTATAGTATAATACTATATATTACTAATAGTAGTATAGTATAATACTATATATTATAAAATAATTCACCAAAAATTCATTTTTGGTCCAAATGAGCTGAAAGTTCGGATTTGTCAGTGATATTTATTTATACAGCTGCACAAAAAAAAATTAGCAAAATTGAGAAGGTGGTGGTGAGACCCATTTGATGATCTGACATGGAATGGCCCTCTGGTGATGCTGTATGAAGGAAATAGTGCACTGGTGGCAAAAACAGGGTTTATAAATGGGATTAAAAAACAACTATTGAAATAGTTATATTAATTTGAGACAACGCTTCTCTGCCTTTCTTAATAAATTTCGTGCTTCCTTAGTGAATGTGACCCGGGCCTGACACATCTGGTTCCCACCCCCACCCCCCCCCCCAGACAGCAGTCTTGACTGAACTGAGACAGTGATAATGAGGAACAGCAGGTGGCCTTTGACTTAAACAAACTGGACAGAGAGTGCTGTTGCGAGACAATCTGCAAACTCAAAAACTCTCCAGCACATTAACGCTGTGCAACTACACAAAGAAACGTGGTGAAAGGCTCTTCCCAGTGAGTCTGCAGCAGTGCAACAGAACAGGACCAAAACTACAACAGAAAATGCAAATATATAATGTTAGGCACTATCTAGCTTAGAAAACATTAAAATAAGATGTTTTCTATCCCCATCCCTGTGTCATTGCAGACATTTTCATCTCAGGGAGCAAGACTATAAATATAAATAGGGGTTGGTGAAGAGGTTGTACAAATGGTGGAATTTAAAAATCTGTGGATGCTCACTGTCACTGACTCTCTCCGATTCACTAGCTGATGGTCCCACAGATAGCCCACATACACACACGGAGACAGCACTGTAATATTTCTCCATGTCTTGGATTTTTTAATACAGCACATCCAAATATCACAGCTCCTATGCTGAGAATATACCAGAACTGTTTCTTTACTTAATCAAGAAAAAGTGCATCATTTTATTATTGCAAAAATGTATGAAAAACAAGGTATCAGTGGGCACCTCTGAGCAGACAGTTCAACCAGCACATTGTGTTTCAGATAGGAAAAATTAATTTAACCATTATTCATATCCGTCCAGTTGGTGCTGGAGAACTCAGAAGAACATTATTGTAGAGATATTCCATATAGTTTCTTTTTTCTGGCGCTTAAGTAAGTTAGTTACAAAGTTTAAAGGTGTGATAGATTAATGACCATTATGAGACAGAGCGCTGTCTGAATGAAATGGCGATGGAGCTCTCAGGCATTAACACCTAACTGAGGCAGATGTGATGTACAAGGTTGCTGTAGCAACAGGTGGTGTCAGGTTGTTTTTGAATGCAACAGCCCGAGTGATCAGAAACCACTGCTTTTATTACTCCAAGCTAACAATCACACAAAAATAAGTTCTTAATGACAGCAATTTCCAGCTAAACATCAGAGCTGAAATGAGCAGCATGGTCTAAATCAGAGGCTATTCATAATCATTCCTAACGGACTTGAACTACAGGCAATAGGGCAGCAAGAAATTCATAGTCTGACCTTTCAGGTAATTATCATAAAAGCGTGCCAGACTCTGCAGTCACACAATCAAAGAATCGTTTTCAGTACATTGAAACTATTGCCTGAACGCAATGGCAGTCTCTTCTTTATGATGCATAAAATGGTCCATACAGGGCACCCATAGTTCAAAGATCACAATGAATCAGACTTCATCTTATGTCACTTCTCCATGCAGAACTTCACCATGCAGTTCCCCTTGGTCTTCAGCAGCCCAGGGCGTGCAGCTTCTCCAACTGGCTGCTGTGCAATGTGACTGAGAAAAATGCCTGAATCCTCAAACATCTACACTGCTTCAATGTTTCATCCATCAGGTTGTTTTTAGAATTGTGTTTTAATTGCACAAACTGTTTCAGCCTGGATCCTGATACAAAGGAATTAAAAAAAAAAAAAAAAAACGTCACAGCAGTGTCGACGTGTCCAACTAATTTTCAAACTTACTGAAGCCAGCAGTGTTCTGTGATGCCTGCACTCATAACAGTCCAAGCTGCTGACTTCTGGACCAAGCAAATTATCAGGGAAACGTGCATTTAGTAACTCTGGAGACAAAAACAACATTTACTAGTATAAGAAATTAATATTGTGGTTCAATATTTATTGGCTTGAAGATGTCTGTTCATGTGGTTTGAAGATTCAATTTGGTTCCCTCATTCATGATATAGAATTATTATTATTATTATTATTATTACTACTACTACTACTACTACTACTACTACTACTACTACTACTGTTACCATGGGATGTGCTAGAATTACGCACTCAACAGTTACTGTACCACTGTAAATTTCTAGAACGTTCTATAATGCTCTATACAAGAATATTCCCTGGGAAATTCAATGGGTCCCCAATGAAAAAAATTATTTCTTTCTATTTCTTATATTCCTCTATATCTTAAATTGTAGTGTTAAACTCCTTTGATGGTGGTATAGTATGATATGGTTATAATTAACGGATAGGCCTATATTCATGTATGTTCAAAATGTATCTGATATTAAACAAATAAAATTCCAAATCTGAAAAGTTTATCGCAGAACAACTGTCACAGTGGTATGACATACAAAATTCAAATAAAATATCATTTTTCTACCAACATCAAAATACATTACTAAAATTCAAATGAAAACAAAATAGTGTCTGTAGTACCAAAATAAATTAACAGTAAAAGTGCTGATTTTAACACATAAGCAAAACATTCTCATCACCATGACAGAGTCAACAAATAAATTGTCACCAAAATAACACCAAAGTCTGAACATCAACTAAATCAAATGAACTGAGTCAATCACTGTGAAACTTTTAGCACAAATATGAAACTTAACTAACACAGTGGAAAGTCTGTTGAGAAAAATAAAATGATGCAGATATGTTTGTGGTGAGAGGGTTGAAACAGCGCTTGTCTGGTCTGCTGACAGCAAGGTTTCTTTTGCTAGTTACTGTGATTTTAAACACGAGTTGTTGTTCACTATGGGCCGATTTCACAAAAGCATCTTAGCGTGCTTATAATGTTAAAATACCATTGTACGCGGACAGCTAAACAAACGTTTGAACACTATTTCACAAGATGGGATCATCGCACGTTTAACTGCACGCGGATAACCTTGTGTTTAGCCCTCAGACTAAACAGGTGCGGTCCAATTTTGACTACCTGCCATTGCATAATGGCATTTCCAATTGTCGATACCGGTTAATAACCCCGTATGTAAGGGTAGTTGCGTTGTGGACACATTTCGCACAGAGATGTCGGCAAAGAAAACGTGGAGAGAGTTAAACTTCGCTTCACAGAATGTCAAACTTTCTTTGCGTGTCCTGTGGATGTGAGCAAGATGCTGACGTCAGACGCATCCTTCACCAATACTGTTTCATCCTCGGCATTCGTGATGATTTCACACACTCATTTGCGCTTTCATTATCGCTGAAGCATAAAAATGCGAAGTGTCTAGAGATACGGCAGTTTTTATTGGTACGGCAGTCGATTTGAAGGGATTAGGATAAGGATTAGGGATTATGGATAGGGGTCAGGGTTAAGGTTAGGGTCAGGTTTAGGGTTAGGGTTAGGTTAGGGTAGGGTTTGAAATTGGGACTGCCGTACCTCTCTACATTGAAATGCATTGGAAAACTGCCGTACCCGTAGCAACTGCCTAAAAATGCAGTTCGGACTTCACTCACGGTAGCCTTTTTAGAAAATGTAAACGTAGAAGTAAACAAAAAACGTGGCCCTGCAAAACCCCTCATTAAGTGAATAAGAAACTGAATGTAGCAGGCCGAGGGAGGGCCCGGGCGGGGAATTGAACCCCAGACTCCCGGGCATGAATCAAACGCGCTAACCACATCATCAAAGAGCCAGGCTCATTAGCAAGATAGCGTACTTATTAGGAGACAAATTTCTAGTGATAGGACCCTTCAACTGTCACATCTCTCCCCCTCTTTCGGGAGAGTGTCCTCACGCTCCATGCATGGTGCCATCCATTAGGATTCCCCAGATCCTTCCGATTACGCCAGAATGTAGCAGGCCGAAGGAGGGCCCGGACGGGTACTTGAATCTCCAGACTCCCGGGTAATAGTGAAACGCGCTGACCACATCGCCAAAGGCTTGTTGGTCAGGAAGCCAGGGCGCGTACTCATTAGGAGACATTTGTAGTGACAGGACCCTTCAACTGTCACATGAAGAAAGCAACTAATTTATGCATTCATTTCATTTATTTTATTTTACGCATTTCTTTTCCGGAAAAGGCGCAAGTCTTGCTCAAAATCTACCAGGCAACCAGACGACGGCAGGTCGGCGTCACTTATTTAGGTGCAAATAAATCTGTGGTAGTGGGCCCTAGTTTTCACGAGGTAAACATGCCTTCACGAGCGTTTAAGTTTTTTGTCACTTGACCACAGGCGTTCAAAATATTTAGACGCACGCGGACAGTTGCTCCTCGTGAAACGGTGATTAAAATAAAACTCATGCTAAACGCGCGATTAAGAAAGCTATACGCGTGTAAACCTTAAAAGGCTTTAGTGAAATCACCCCAATGTATCGTTTTTCATGGGAAAAATGAGGTGCGTCCCTGGGACGCATGGATAGTGAGTTTACTGCGTCCTCTCAGATTTTAATGCGTCAGGGACGCAGGATGCGTACGTAGAAACATCACTGCTACCTACCTAGCTACGTTAAGCTGCTTTTCCACCGAACGCGAAATGAATTTTTCGCGCGAGGGATTGTATTAAAAAACAATGCAAAAGACGCAAATACACGCGAACTCGCGTGTATTAGCATCCTTGCATTGACTTTGAATGTAATCTGTCGCACGAAAAATTCGTTTCGCGTTTGGTGGAAAAGCTGCTTAGACTAATTGTAGACTTCGGCACCATGTAGTAACTTTGCAGCAACTTGTCAGGTAAGATCTAAAATGTCCGCTGAGTTGCTGTTATTTAGTATTTGCAGGACAGCACCAAACAGGCACACAATGCGGTTCACATTTTAAATGATCAGCTACAAATTCTGAATATAGGAAACCTTTAATCAGTTGAAATGTGTTGGGCGCGGTGTTCGAGGGCTGCATCTGTGGTTCAAGGGAGTGTTAAAAGGGAGAATCGATGATACGGCTCAACATCTGCACGAAATAAAAATGGGCTCTACACTAAACATCAGCCTACGTTTCAGCGTCTCGCATACCGAGAGGTTCCCTACAGCTACGCAATAACTCTGCCCCCAGCCCCTGACGTGATCGTGCTCATAGGCCTATTTCGCATTTCCGGGTCTGTAAAAAGGATGTGGGCGGCTCGTTTTTCCGGTTAGCATCTATAGCTGTTGTTCGAATACAGGACTGGACTGCATGAGGCCGGGGCATTTCTCTAAATGCCTTGTTTCACTCCACTAATGTGGTTATAATTGTTTCTTAGGAGGACAAAAGATGCAAGTTATTTTTTGCGCAGTTCTTTTATGATTACAATGGTTAATGTTAGTAAAATACAGATAGTGGTGGCTAACGGGTAGCAGCTACATAACTAAGTCACTAGCGAGTAACTTTAATCCTAATCAATTTATTTACAACATTTTAACCTCAGACAACGTTGTTTTTTGGATTTAGTTTTAGATTTATATTTAAACTTATCGTAAGTTGTTTGTCTACTGTGTTGTTTGATCCTGTGAAACGTTTATTGCTGGCTGTCCATTTAACATGCATTTGTTTACGTTAACGTTCTCTGCCAGAATGTCCATTTTGCAGCTATGGGAGACCTTGGTAGCTATGCCTATCTGGTTTGTTGCCTGTGAAAGAAGAGTGCGCCGGCTTGGCTAAGCTTACTGATAACTAGCTACAACTTCACAATGATGGGCATAGCGTAAAAAGCTGTAGTAAGCGTGGCCGGGTCACATAGCCAATATTTTGTCTTTCATATTCAGTTGTGAAACCTTGCTTTACTTACTGCCAATAAAACTTATATATTCTGACAAATGCGGTTGTGTGTTTCTGTTTGCCATCGTATAACTGCCTAGTCTCAACCTTGTAGCAGGCAAGGTGCTCGTAAGAGCCAGGGGCTAAAGATCTCTTGGGAGGAGCGAGGAACCACGTCAACTCAAGGCAGTGTTGGCGGCGCCAGAACTGGAAGCTAAAACTGGGACATAGCATCCCTTTAAAACAATTACTAGCCCTGACTTGTACTCAATCGTTTTATAAATTAGCAATACATTCACTCTGAAACACTCCACAGTATCAAGCGTTGCTAGTTCTCCTGGTCAAAATTAGGCGATGCAGATGCGCACTTTGGTGTATTTAAATCAGAGTAATTGAAAATTGCACAAAGGCTTTTCAATGCCATTTTATCTCATTTTAATGATTGAAACGTTCATAGTGCGCATGTTAGATTGCCTGATGTGCTGATAAAGTAGCTCAGAAGTTCCAGAGCAGTTTGTCTTTCATAAAGCTTAGGCCTGTTTTTATTTTTCAGTACTGAATTAAGCCCATTATTTCGCCGCTGTTAGGTTGCGTAGGGAGAGAAGGCGTCTTCAATTGCCAATGGATCATTATACTATGATTGATCATTTTCCTTTTTGACAACTAGACAGGACTAATTGTTGTAAAAATAAAAAAGGATGCGTCTGTGCTCCCCCAAATTCCAGTTCTGGCGCCGACACTGACTTGAGGTCAATAAAGCCTGCAATGTGGCATGTATTGCTTACATTTAAGTCTAACAATAGGAATATTAGACTTAATTGTAAACTTAAATGTAGTTTACACTACAGTAGACTTAAATGTAAACCAGCAACGTTGCGTGTCATTCACGCATAATTGCATACATTTGCGCTTTCTGACTCTCCGTGATCAAGCAAATTTACCTTGCTCCATTTCTATAATCAGAAATTAGGGAGAAAGCGCAGCCCTAGCTATGAATAACTACAATGCCTCCTACTACATTATCAATGATGAGAGTCACATGAAGGCTGTCAGCATAATTAAACAGGATAATTCTGCACAGCAATGACCATAAACCATGATTAGATAGCTTGACGACTAGACAAACGTTGTATTCACTCAACGCCCAAGCTTTATGCCTCAATACTGATGGCTCTTCTGAGTATTAATCCAAAATTTGGACTGAAAGCTGGACATTTGTCTTCACTGTGAAACACTATGTGGAGTTGTGCATATGACCAAGCATTGCATCTGTTCCGAGCATTATTTTGTTAGCCACTTAGTATAATTGCCCAAATCATTTTTTTCTTTTTTCTTTCTTTTTTTTGCCAAATTGCAATATCGGCTGCCTGTTATTTCGTGCAGCCTAAAAAATGCGTCTCTCTCTCTTTCTCTCTCTCTCCCCCTCCCCCCCCTTTTTTTCTCGAAACCTTAAAAATGAGATGGACAATTATGGTACGAGACTATAACGATTGTTTAAATTAAATTTTGTCAATTCAGGAAACGACTCGAGTGAAAAGCAGGACGCGGTATGTTATTAACAAATTTTGGCATCAGAGCATTGTAATAAAGCTTGGGCAATAAAACATTTATTGTAGAAACAAGTAAGAATTTATGCAGGACAGCAGTCATATCTCAAACTGTGTCATCATTTTGCCTTGCAGTCCCTGGCATGTTTTGAACAAACTTTAAACGAGAACAATTTTACCCAATGTGTCCAGCGACAATATGATAACTGAGAAGTCTTTGATTCTTTTCGAATTTGACCCACAAACAAAAGAAAAAAAAATAGAGCACAGTAAATTAGCTTTATCACAGAGTCAGAACACGTAGCCTAATTATATGTAATGATGGACGAATGAAGCGCAACATTAGTGGTTTGCCTCGCTTACGTAGCCTACTCAGATTTTAGCTACTATCAACATAAGCGAAGCATTCATCGCAGACTTATTGACCTCGAGTTTACGAAGTTCCTTGCTTTTCCTCAGAGATCTACAGCACCTGGTTATTACAAACACCTTGCCAGCTACTATGTTTAGACTAAGCAGGTATACGATGGCAAACAGAGACACACAAACACATTTGACAGAAAATGTAAGTTTTATTGGCAATAAGTAAAGCAAGGTTTCACGACTGAAGATGACAGGGGAAAAATGTTTGCTTTGTGACCTAGCCAACACAAAATTTGTACTTCTAACTTACAGCTTGCCGCATTACGCTCGTTGTCTGAAGTTATGGTTAGTTAGCCAAGCCAGCATACTGCATCAAGCCAGACAGGTGTAGCTACCAGGTGATAGCTAATGCAGGTTTAGCATGCACCTTCCTATTTTCGTCAATTTCCATAATTTCGCTATTCAGTAAGATTTCAGGTCATAGGTCCCGCTGGACCTGAAATCTTATCGACTAAGGAAATTAGGGCCATTTACGAAATTGGGAAGGTAGCCTACATGCTAACGGACAGCCAGCAACTAAAGTTTCACAGTATCACACGACACCACAAACAAACAACTTGCTGTAAATACAACCATAACAAAATCCGAATAACTTTGCTTTAGCCAAGATTATAATGTTCTTTTAAATTATTTGAGATCAAACCTGCTAGCTAGTTACATAGCCATGTGGCTGCTACCTGTTAGCTTTGCCTCAGCGCCCCATCTGTTTCACGATCATTAACTATCACAATCATAAATGAAATTTTCGAAGAACTAGTGTCCCTCAACTGAACTTTTGGTCTTTAAATTGTTTTCAATAATTCCAACCACACCAGTGGTGCGAAATTTTAAGAGCAAAAGAAGGCTTTTTATGAAATGTACCATTTCCATGCTGAGAAGCCGTATACATACAGCCACAGAAGCTAACCAGAAAAACAAGTAGCCCACATCCGGTTATAAGCGCCATATTGTGAGATAGGTCTATTAGCCTCGCGTCACCAGGCTCTTCATACAGGAGAGAAGAGTGCTCATTGCTCGCAATCACCAACAAAAGGCTCTCTGATTGGCTACGAGTTAAACTTTGTACAAAAGCACATATTGGCTCAATCAACCGAACTTATGGGAAATGTAGTTTTTTTTACATACCCAAAATTGCTTTTTATTTGCGCCAGATTTGTTCTTATGGAGGAAAATTTAAAAAATACGGAAATCCGTAACATTACGGACTCTGAGCACCCATGTATTAGGCTGTGCAGGGGTGGAGGAATAACGCGTAAATCTCTCAATTCTCAAATTGCGGGTTTTTTCACTTGCTTGCACGTCCGCGGGTTTAGCTATTCAAATGCGGGTCGGACCCGCCAGATGCGCATCACTTGGGAACTAAGCATTACAACATCATTCAGTGATATGGGAACTAGAGCCGATGAGGACAAGGAAAGAGCACAGCAACTGGATCAAAGAAGTTAGTGTGTGTTTGTGCTATGGTATCACAGAGGCTTGCATGTAAGGTATTGTTTACGGCACTCGCATTTATTTCTGAAATAAATAGATTCGGGAATGTGGTCACATCAACTATCTGAAAAATGATCTCAAATGATTATTACAGTCTCAGGTGATTAAATGATCTCACTCTGATAATCTCATTGCTCTTTGGTTGGTGAACTACGAGTGTTTTATTTACTTTAATAATAATTTTGATAAGAATGATAATTGAATATTTTTGCATGGATCTGTGTCAAGTGTCTTCCAAAATTTGGCTCAAGAGAACTTAAGCTTTTACACTGTAAGCCAAAATATTACAAACACCTTGTATTTCCCAGAATTTGGCTGATTTTGTCATCTTAAAGTTAATTTTGCACAACAAAGGCACACAAAATACCAAAGGGACACAAATTGACAAAAAAATGTTGTTTGCTAACAGCAGTATATCTTGAAATTCAACTTGAGTTGCTGTAGGAAGAACTTGACCAGGCAGTCAGAGAAGTGCACCCATCAAGTTCAAAAGAGCTCATGAAGGAACTCTTGAAAGCCCGGAATGAGTAACCAGGAAGCTCTCTACTTTAACTGCTGGAAAGAATGCCCAGGATATGTCAGGCTGTAATCAAGCCTACGGAGGGTACTTTGTGCAACGTAGAAACCTTATTAGCATGTTTAATTTATTGTCGTGCCAGTATTCCAATATTCTTTACATGCGCAGCAGACACGTACTAGGCTGATTGTCACGATGTTGTTTAAAACTGACCTAGTAAATGTGAGAATAAAGTAAATTTTTATTGATAGATAGATTACCGTACGTATCTTAGCAGCACTGGCGTTTCGCTGGGTACAACAGAAACCTACCAATTTAACTCCAGTAAATTCGGTGGCGTCAGTTGATTTGCATCCTGCAGGGTTTTAAGCAATAGGTACTCCAGCGATAATGACTGTAAATATTAAAGCAGGGACGTAATCGTGCTTTATTCATTAAACAACAGCTCATTATACAAAGGAAGCTAACATGTCCACTCCATGTATAAGCAACTGCTGACCGATTCGCTAGCTATGTGCTGTGACAATGGACTGATTTCAGCTCGCTGGCTCTACAGAAACTGTCAGAACCAAGTTATTTGTAATTTCGGGTAGCATGTTATATATGAGTACAACAGCTGGCAAATTGTGTGATGTCACCAACTGACAAACTGACCTTCAGAGCCCAGTTTAAAATGAAGTTCTATGAGACTTGGTTGGCACTTGGTCTATGCTTCATGTCCATTCATGAGAAAACCATGGGTCAGTTCACAATGAGAGTCACACTGGGTGAGAGAACGAGTGTCTCTACGTTTTGACATATAAATTGTCTCTGTTGGTTGGAAGTGGCAGGATTTGAAAGAGGTTGACAGATTTTTTCGAAGAATTTTCAGGTCTGGTGGTTAGTGTCACTGACATCTCTCGCTCTGTCTGCAAATGTTCCATCCATAGAGACCCATTATAATCTCGAAAACTCTGAAAAAACATAAAACATAAACTGCCTTTACATAAAAACTCTTACTGCTATGAAAAAATGGATGTAAACCAAAAAAGTCTCAAGTCTTGTGACCCATTTAAACCTCTGTTAACCAAGTACCTTTCCAACTGTGTAAAAATCATTTCCCTAGGCAAATATGTTGATTATGGCCCAATATTTGGAAAAATAGTTAAAAAAAAAAAAAAATCGACCCTTTGGCCCACCTTTCCAAAATGTAGCAGATCTGCTACATTGGGTAATAATGTGAATGGAAAAATTAAAGTGATGGACCATTCAAGTTATTCTCAAATGTTTATTTGGCAATAAGAAACAAAACCAGCAGGGTGTCCAGGCTGTTAACCCTTTCACTTTATGTAGCAGATATGCTACGGTGGTTAATAGAGGGTTAAACTTTCAACGGTCTTTCTATGTTTTATTTATTTATTTATCCTTTATTTAGCCAGGAAGGTCCCATTGAGATACAAGATCTCTTCTTACAGGGAGTCCTGGTCAAGAAAAGCAGAATAAATAGTTGTAAACATATAAACATAAAAAAGAAGGGGAAAAAAAAAAAATCACATTTCAGTATATACAATGCATAAAAGCAGCACAGAGGTAATAATTAAAAGAGAAACATACAGGCCATAACCAAGATATCTGTAACACATTCCATCTCGATGTCACAGATTTTGTAAAACAGCAACACGTTTCCTTCAGGGCAGTTTGTAAAAGTCTTATAAAAGAAATTAAAGAGGGGAGTGCTCCTAGGGAAATAGTATTTTGCAACTCATTACATGCCCAGGGTGCATAAAAGGCAAAAGCAGTTTTACCAAGCTCTGAGTGCACCCAGGGGACATTTAAAAGGATTTGATTTGTTGATCTGGTACAATAATTGCCAGTATGGTAGGATAAAAGGCTGGAGATATAAGTTGGCACTTTACCGAACAATGTTTTTACAATAAATAGCAACGTGTGTTTTTCTCCTATGGTTTAGAGAGGACCAACCAAGCGATTCATATAAAATGCAATGGTGAGTGCGAGAACCTGAATTTCTAACAAAGCATAATGTAGCATGATACGCAGAATCCAGTTTTGTCAGAAGAGATGAAGCTGCGTGCATATAAATCATATCACCATAGTCTAATACCGATAAAAATGAGCTTTGCACAATTTTCTTTCTGGCCTCAAATGAGAAGCATTTTTTAAGGCGGAAAAGAAATCCTAGTTTTGGCCGAAGTTTTTTCAGTAGATTATTAATATGCATATTAAATGTCATCTTATCATCAAGCCATATGCCTAATATTAATAAGAAGTTACTCTGTCTATACATGTTCCTTCCAATGTTGATAATGTAGAATTAATAATCATAGAGCGAGAATGAGTGACGGTCATGTATTTGGTCTTTTTAGGATTGAGGACCAACTTCAATTTAAACAATGAATGCTGCAGACATCGAAAAGCATCCTGCAAGTGCTCTATGGCTTGATTCAGAGAGGGTGCAACCGTGTAAACAATTGTGTCATCAGCAGACAAGTGTAATTTAGCAGGATTTATTCCATGAGCTAAATCATTTATAAAAATCGAAAATAAAATAGGGGCTAAAATAGACCCCTTTGTTTACTGTAAGCGAGGCTGAGGAATAGTTTTTGACTGAGACGCACTGCGTTCTTCCAGTTAGATAGTTCTTGAACTAATTCAAAGCCATGTCACTAAGGCCTATACAGGCAAGTCTCTGTAATAGCAGTTGGTGATCTACAGAATCAAACACTTTAGACAAATCAACAAATAGGGCTGCACAGTGCTGTTTATTGTCTAAGGCTTTGATAATATCATTAGTGACTAGCATAGTCGCTGTTATAGTATTATGGCCTGATCTAAAATCTGACTGATATTCACTGAGAATATTATTATCAATCATAAAATTTGTTTCAATTGGTCATTCACAAAAGATTCAAAGACCTTGGCTATAACAGACAGCCTGGAAATGGGTCGGTAATTATTCAAATGAGAGGGGTCTCCACCCTTTAATAAAGGGAAAACCATAGCTGACTTCGAGGTACTGGGTATGATATTGGAGGATAAGCTTAAATTAAAAACAGAAGCAATTGGCTCTGCAATAACATCTGCAGCAATTTTAAGAAAATAAGGCTTTACCTCATCAGGGCCAGAAGATTTCTCAAAATCTAGACTCATTAGAGCTTTATGAACTTGTGAGACAGGGCGAGATAGGAGCAAAAGTGAACTGCCGAGCAGGGTGACAAGGGGCAGACTCAAAGTATTCTTTAGCATTAGAAACCACCATATTACTTTGGTCAAAGGTTTGTTTTTTTTTTTAAAGATTATCTTTTGGGAATTTTTCCTTTATTTGATAGCTATACAGTGTAGAGAGACAGGAAGGTTGGGGAGAAGAGTGGGGGAAGACATGCAGCAAATGACCCGAGCCGGAATCGAACCCAGGTCGCCGCGGGAAGGACAGCCTCCACGGTACACGCGCCCAGACCGATGAGCCACCGGGGCACCCCATGGTCAAAGGTTTAACCAACTGAGAAAAGAATCTGAGCATAGACTCTGTTGAAAGAGTCTATAATATTGGTTATACCCTGGATTACACTTTGCTTGACTTTCAAAACATTAGGGAGTCTGGTTTGTGCAATAAAACCTGAGGAGTTTTTAACTAACTTCCAGAATTTGGCAGGGTTATTCAGATTTTCATTAATCATAGAAACATAGTAATCACATTTAGAATTTTTGATTAATTTTGTGCATTTGTTTCTTAGTGTTCTGTATATAGTCCAATCAGAGGGTTTATTAGTCTTCTTTGCTTTTGCCCAGGTGGCATTTCTTCGTCTAGTCAAGTAGAGATAGATTCTGTAAACCAATGGTTATTTTTACCACCAATCCTATATCTTCTAAAAGGGGCATGTTTCTCACAGATAGCCAAGAAAACGGATTTAAAGTATTCCCAAGCTAGACCAACATCAGGCATTAGCGAGACAATGCCAATGTCACTGCTATGAAGATCTGCAAGAAAGCTTGTTCATTAAAATGTTAAAACAGTCGTTAATAAATAAACCGCGGCTCAGTCTTAGCAATCTTACAGCTTCTCACACAGACAACTACACAATGATCGCTAACATCTTTACAAAAAGTTCTGACCGCAGTGAATTTGTGAGGTGCGTTTGTTAAAATAATATCAAGTAATGGCGATTTGCGCGGATCTTTTTGGTTTAGCCGGGTTGGCGAGTTTACCAACTGTATGAAACAATTTGACTCACAGAAGTCCTTGAATCGGACAGAGGCAGACGAGAGCCAGTCCCAGTTTAAATCTCTGAGTAAAACCAGTTCTGCGTTAGTCCAATTCTGGAGATGATGTGTCAGTGAAGTGGCCGCTTCACTTGAAGCTGAAGGTGGACGATAGCATCCGACCACAATAATATTGCTGCATTCATGTGGTGTCGGGATATTCGGAAAAACGACTTTTCGACTGGGAAAATTTACATGAACGCCCCCTCATGTCGGAAAAAGAACTTGGCATCTCGGCGATAATTTTGGTACACGAGTTGCCGACTTGACTTGATATTGACGTCACATTCACCGAAAAATGGCGGATGAAAACCAGTGTGTAGTTTACTTTTAAACAAATACGAACGTTTTTCTGATTAAAACACATATGTATGAAATTAATCATATTTCATGGCTCACCTGATCCGTTTCGGTTGTTCTTCAGTGTCACGAAAAAACTGGAAACAGTTGTCAGTGTTTTCTTTAAACGCTCTGAGCTTTAAAATACAACTCAGCTTCTTTGCAACATCCATGTTTTTCCCACATTACAACTTCAAAGCACATGAACACAATGAAATCGGAAGAACGACTTGCCGACTTGGGAACTCCGACCTTTCGAAATCACATGAATGCAGCAAATTTGCGCCATTTGGGAGGGATACTTTAATTGCCAAAAGTTCAAGGCGATTTGGTTCACTGATAGAACGAACGCAGGTGCAGTTCATTTTGGATTTAGCATAAATTGCTATCCCTCCTCCTTTTCTGGCGCGGTCTGCTCTAAAAACGTTGTATCCTTCAATACTAATCATGGTGTCAGTCACTGATTTTTTCAACCACGTCTCAGAAAAGGACGATAATGTCTGAATCAGTCGAATCAGCCCATATCCTTATTAAGTCCATTTTATTCACTATGCTGCGCATATTCAGATGGAAAAGCCAAAGTCCATTTCTGGTTTTAAACTCATCTGGCGTTTGAAGCTGCGTCAGCTCTGGGCCTGGGTTAGGTCGTATATTACCTGACAGGAGGAGTAACAGAAAGACAAACCAGTCTCTCCTCGCTTGAGCCTTAGTAGAGCTGCCGCCGCTGATGAACGCCACGTAAGGAGAAAGCCTCCCATTTCCTCGAGACCAAAGACACTGCATCCCTCGCGGTGTGTCCCTTGGGGAGAAACAAGACCAGGGCCCGTATTCACAAAGCATCTTAGCGCTAAAAGTAGGTCCTACCTGCCGGATTTAGGATAAACTCCTAAAAAACATGGGCGTGTCAGTTGTAAATTTAGGACTCCTAATTATTTTTCTAAGTGTTATTCACAAAGGATTCTAGGCCTAAAAGTAGCTCCTAAGTCTGGGAGAGCTTAAAAGCACTCAAGAGGACTCCTAACTCACAAAGAATCGGAAAACGGCTGCTGCTATTGAAAGACGGAATGACTTGGAAATTCTGAATGATGCTCAGTTGTTGAAAAGATATCGGATCGACCGTGAAGGATTTTATTTGTCGTTGACTTGGTGAGGGAGAGAATTACGTCTCCAACCATGAGAAGCAACCCAATAAGCCCCAAAATAAAATGTTTGACAACACTTCGTTACTTGGCCACCGGAAAAATGCAACTTTCCAATGTGGACAATTTAGGGATTTCACAATCATCTGTCAGTCGCTCAATTCAACAACAATCAATGCGCTGTGTGAACCTCATATCATCCGACAGTTTATCCGGTTTCCAATGGACAATCGCCAACAACACAAAATCAAACTTGAATTCATGCCTATCTCAGGTATGCCCGGTATCATCGGTGCTGTTGACGAGACCCATATTCTAATTATTTCTCCGACCCAAGATGAATAGGTATTTGTAAACAGAAAAAAAAAATTAATTCCATCAACACCCAGATAGTATTTGATGCCGAATACAATATTTTGGACATTGTTGCAAAATGGCCAGGATCCATGCACACACGACTCTCGCATTTTAATGGAAAGCAGCTTATGCCAATTATTTGAAAGGCATTATGTGCCTGCAGGATGCCACTTGCTAGGGGACAGTGGCTTTGGTGCTGTACCTCCTCCTGCTATGTATTAATTATTTTATTAGGCTATTGAGCGAGGATTACATTTAATAGATCATCATAATAATACCAGCCTATGTCATATTTTGTATGCATATTTAAATTGTAGGCTATACATTACAAACAAGCTTAGTATGCCTTCCTGTTTGAACGATAGCCTGTTTATAGGCTGCAATCTCCTCGCAGTCCAGTACCACTGCTCCTCGCAGTCGTCTGCCGTCCGAGACTCCGAGGGGAATGCAGCATTAATCTGTAGGCTGATATTATCCCACGCATCCCGCTTGGATTTGCTGTTCAACCCCGAGCCAAATTTCCCTTTGATTACATGCTTGCGCTCCAGCACCAACTGGGCCAGAAGCAGTAACTGGTCGTGGCTCCAGTTGGGCTTTCGCGTCCTTTTTGAACTTTCATCCATGACAGTTTAGGGCAAACAAACTTGAACAGCCCGACTTTTAAATGATCGCAACATATTCTCATTGGGTAATAAGTTGCTAATTATTGGGGCAAATGACGCGTTTCATTATTGACTCGTTTTATGCTATTGGCGTTTTAACAACTATCTCTTTCCTATGTATGTTTATTTGCCTAGAGCGTGATATGCGGGGACTGCGCATAGTGCATTTTCAGGAGTGCTCAACATGTTATTACTTTATGGGACAAACCAGCCACTAGGACTATTTCCTCATTTTTTCCTCCATGGGTTGTATGTGGGATATTTTTTTCAATGGGCCGCCCTGTCACCAAACAACCAATCACCGTGATCATTGTCCCAAGACTCGTGCATGAGAATGACGTCATCCATAGCAACAGAGATTTACTCCCACCTATCTCAGAACTACTCCTAGTCTTGGAGTTACCAGTTTTCTTAACTAAAAGTTGCTCTCAGCGGCTTTGTGAATAACTTCTAAGATTTTACTCCCACATAAAAAGTTTTTGCGCGATTTAGGAGTAAAATAAGATGCTTTGTGAATATAGGCCCAGGAAGAGAAGCCCATCTTGAAAAGTAGAGTCGTCCTGGCAAAATCCATATCCGAAACAGAGGAGGTCGCAGAGCATGCAGTAGGCTATAGACAAGGCGTAGGTGCGCTTTGCTGATCCTCAGCGTCCAGTGACACGTCAGCCAATCTGCAGCGCCAGGTAACCCAGCAGGCACATCAATAGGTAAGAGATCCGCATTTTAGGGTAATTTCTTTTTGAAAAATAATAAGTGCCCCCAGGGATGAGAAAATGGACTTGTAGGAGAGGGATTGGCCAACTTCAGAACAGATGAAAGAAAATAATACACGAAGATAATAGTAGAACACAAAACTGGATAGACTACAGACAAACAGCACAGCCTCACACACAAGCTGCCATCTTGATTGAAAATGGCAGATTTCAGCACAGAATCAAGTTTGGTGCTTGTAGTCAGAGATGTTGAAGTATGGCAACGTAATGAGACTCCACAGAGGGTTGGGTTTGATCACTTTTTTGACCCCTTCCCATTCATTTTGAATGTGAATTTTTTTTTTGGAGTTTTTCATGAAAAACTGAGATTTCTTCACCAAAAAACAGCACACCTTGCTAGGGTTTTCTCAAAGCTGCGGGAGGAGCAGTGAATCAAAATCTGGTACAGAAGAGGAATAAGAAGAATACTAAATGCGCAGGATAACAGTAGTGCCTCTGTGCAGGAGTCCGTGGCACTAATAAACAAGTGTGATCATCACAAGCCACTCTCAGATGTTCACTTTATTCTCCATAACCCAAAGAGCCGCAGAGTGCACAGCCAGGACACCAAAACTTTAAAACCACGTCACTGCAATTCAGACACTGGCTCTCACGGTAGAGGAAAACCAGCATATTAATAGCTAGCATCCTTTTGCTTTGAGTCCCAGTCTTTGCTTGGGATCAACAAAAACGATACTTATGTCCGTTTTATGACCAAAAAAGGAATTGTTTCTTTTTTCTTAAAAAAAAAAACTGTGGCTACAGCCTACAATCAGGCTACCTCAGATTTCTCTGTAACAAGCAATTACAGCATCCAGAGTCCCAGAACAAGTCGTACCATTATTGTTTTATATCCAGGATGTATTCCAATTAATTAGAATGTTATATCTATTTTGCTGGCCCAATCTAACTAAAATGGAAGGAGTCTCTCTCTTTCTGCATGCATGCATGTCTGTTCTTCGATTTTCTGGACAACAGTCCATCCGACCCAAAGAAGTGCTTGTGCAAAGCTGTTTGGCTGTGTGATTCTTGAGAAAGCAGTCGGCCATAATACAGGAGGCCAAGCACTCAGGCCAATCCGAACAGGCACATTTTGAAGAGGCACTGCACTCGGAGAATGAAGTTGTGACATGATAATTAAATACATATAATTATGTCGACAAACACTTTATCTTAATATTTAGTAACAATGCTTTTAATTATTTTAGTGAACATTTAATTAATTGAACTTTACATTACTTATCTACTTAATCCTGTCTGAGATAACGCTCCACAGTGATCCCCATACAATCAGATTCTATTTGTGGTGGTAACTGACACGGTGAGCAGCAGTTTGGGGGGGGAGGCTAGCGGTTCGTTGGGGGTATGATGATGAAATTATTAGTATTGCATATAAAGGTGCACCACCGGAAATTTTTCAATGTCATGGATCTTTTTTGACATATAACTGAAAGAATCAATACATTAATTATGTTACAGTACTCTCACTTTATGGAAAGCATGTTGTGTTGCCAGGTATGAAGAAATCAAGCTTGACTTGAAAGCTTTCATTTGCAATCAAGCAGAACATATTTCCTCTTTTACTTACTGGACATAATGAAGTCTGTCTGAAGGTATCAATGATACCAATTTCAGACATGTAATGAATGAGAAAAATACAATGAGTAAAAATGTTAACCGAAAAACTGTAAACTGAAATCAATAGCTGCTACAGTGGCAGATCTGCCTACAAAATGCATTTTCAGTGTTGAAATAAATGGAGCTGGCTTCCATCCTGCAGCATGCTTTTGACTGCCCAGGTTGAGAGTCTTTTCAAGATCTTTTAAGATCCTGTAAGATCTTACAAAATCTTGGAAAGATCCCATTTCTGACAAACAAGATCAAGATCTTTCTAAGATCTTAGTAACTCTTAGAAAATCTTGCAAAGATTTTGGAAAATCCTACTCAAGACATTTCCGCCACGAGAGATCGACCGATATGGGTGTTTCAGTGGCCGTTGCCGATGCCGATATTTAGATAGCAGGGCAGCTGATGGCCGAGATATAATGCTGATTTTATTTATTTATTTTTTTTAAATGATAAATTACAGGGCAGTCCTATTAACCCCCAGAACTCCGCTGGGGTGCTGGTGATCCCGGCAGCAGTGTTAATATTTTGTCTCTTATCTCTGTCTGGAACCACACAGTGGAACTTAATGGGGAAAACTGTGATCAGAAGCTTACTCTTTTGGCGATCTACAGTGGACTCCAGGCAATTACATCCTTTCCAAAAGATTTTCAGTCCAGCTGTTAGTGTTGCTTTTTTTTCCCTCCTTATAGCCAAGGCCTGAGAGACCCATATTCAAAAATGAACAAGTTTGTTCATTGTTGATCTATGTTTTTTAAATAAAATTCAATGAAATTCAATTTCTGTTTTGTTTTTCTTTTGTCTTCAGTCATATGAATATTATTAGATTCATGTGACATCATTTCGGCATATATATTTGTGATAGCCTAGGTTGTCAAAAAACAAACCGAAAAACACGTTTATTACTTGATTGGGTTGAGATTACATGCATTATTACACAGAAAGACCAGTCGGACGAAAAATAGAAAAAAAAATGGAAGTAATGGCTTGGTTAACATCAGTGTATCATTTATTTGAACACAGTAAAACTTGAAAATGTAAAAAAAAAAAAAAGTGCACTGTCTCCTTTTGCTCACTTAGATATGCACTCTGCACTGCCGGTGCATTATCATGTATTAAGTCACAGCAGTGACAACAATGTGGTAAAGCGGAGATTTTTTTTTTCTTGAGAATCCATTGAACACTGGTGTGTTGGTGAAGCACGCACTCACGCACGCACGCTCTCTCTCACACACATTTGAAATATTTATTTATGCCCACATAAAAAAAGAGTACAAGGGTTCCTGTACAAGGGACATAAATACTGCCAATGCAGTTGACAATAGGAATCAGTCAGTTACAAAGCGCCTGGGCAGTTGAACTCTGTTACATATACCGTACAGGCCAGCAGATACTGCCTAATTCCCACGAGACGTCTCGTGTATCTCTCGTGGATTTCTCGCGATAATCTCCTCTTTATGTCGCGTGCTATTATCAACCTCGTGATAATGTTGACGCGCGTGAGACTGTAAACCTCAAAACTAGATGTTAGACATTCGGAATCTCGTTCACTAACAATGCTGTTTACTGACACCAATTTCATGCGTGACTTATCGCAATACACATGTATACTTGTCACCGGCACTAGGCCTGTTACTTTTCCGAAGCACGATATATGTGACTCGTGCATTTACGCTGCGTCGCGATATTCTCGTGTATGTCTCGTGTATTTCTCCCGATAATCTCGCGTTAGAAATGGCACTGTCTGCTGGCCTGTACGGTACCTAAACCGAACACAATTCAAGCTCCAAGCAAGTAAATAAGCATCTAGCAAAACATAGGATAAAATAATATCAGTGCACTATCACAAGCATTTCCACTGAATCTGTGCTATGTTTACAAAGGATACGTCAAATGAAAGAAGAAAGTCCACAGAATCCAACGATATAAGCCATGTCATTTTAAATTGACACCACACTCTAAGAACAGCAGACATACACTTTACATGCTACACAGATGGGCAAAAATTTTTCTTACCTTTGATATTTTGTCATAAAAAGCTGTTTGTGGGCAAATCTGAGCCTGCCCTTATTTTAGCCAGTCTATCTGAGTCCTCTCGCAATTGTGCTATGCACTCGAAGACCTCAGCAGGATAATCGCTTAAATGGTTTGTTTTTAGTATTTTCGCTATAATTAACCTCCAAATATTCAACTGTTGTTTTCAAAGCCGGTTTATGACTGAGAATCCTTGCGCCAATAATATGCTCAAGTTCAAACACAGCGCAGCTGTATAAGTGCTAAATCCACCAGTGAATTTATGGTCTGTTGAGCTAGTGTCGTGGATAAGGCAGAGCATTTGGACCTGAGCAACTGGGGTTCAACATCCGGTTATATATGCGACCTTCCAGAGCAAGGAAATATTTTTTTTTCGTATAAATAAATAATAATTAATTGATCCATCCCCATCCCATCAAAGCCATCTTCCTGGGTTACTTTGGGGATCACGTGACTTACACTACGGTTGCTGCTTCCATTCTAGCCATATAATCAAGTAGGCTAAAGTGCCCTGGTCTCTTATTTAACAAGTGCGAAGTCACTGAATCTGCGTCGCTGCGCGGGTGTTATGTAGAAGTATGCTTTGGTGAAAATTTGCATTGATTGAGTGATGGTGAATTGTTATGATGATGACGATGATGATGATGATAGATAGATGCAGCCATATGGAAAAGATAAACCGGAAAGGATATTGGTGTAGCACACTCATCTTCAATAATGACCTGCCTTGGCACTTATTTTGCGAAGTTATGTCGATAATGTTGTTTGGTGGCCATCTTGGATTTTGATGTTGTGATATCATTTTCAATAAGAACATGCAATAGGTCAAGATGCACCACCATATCAAATTAAAAGTTCCTAGGCCACTTATTTTTCGCGTTATCTCGATAACGTCATTTTTGGAAAAACGGCGGTGGCCATCTAGGATTTTGATGCAGCGCGGCCAATGTCAATAGCGAACTGCCTTAGGTGAAGATACATTAGTATACCAAATCAGAACTTCCTATGACACACATTTTTCGCGTTCTCGATAACGTTGTTTCTACAAAAATGGCGGCGGCCATCTTGGATTTTGACGCAGCGCACCCATTTTCAATGGCGAACTGCCTTAGGTCAAGATAAATCAGCGTACCAAATTAGAACTTCCCACGACACTTATTTTTCACGTTCTCGATAATGTCGTTTTTACAAGAACGGCGGCGGCCATCTTGGATTTTGATGCAGCGCGGCCATTTTCAATAGCAACCTGCCTTAGGTGAAGATACATCAGCAAACCAAATCAGAACTTCCTATGACACATATTTTTCCCGTTATCTTGATAACGTTGTTTTACAAAAATGACGGCGGCCATCTTGGATTTTGATGCAGCGCGGCCATTTTCAATAGCGACCTGCCTTAGGTCAAGATACATCAGCGTAGCAAATTAGAACTTCCTACAACACTTATTTTTCGGGTTATCTCGATAACGTCATTTTTACAAAAATGGCAGTGGCCATCTTGGATTTTGATACAGCGCGGCCATATTTAATAGCAACCTGCCTTAGGTGAAGATACATTAGCATACCAAATCAGAACTTCCTACAGCACATATTTTTCCCATTATCTTGATAACGTTGTTTTTACAAAAATGGCGGTGGCCATCTTGGATTTTGACGCAGCTTGCCCATTTTCAATAGCGACCTGCCTTAGGTCAAGATACATCAGCATAGCAAATTAGAACTTCCTACAACACTTATTTTTCGGGTTATCGCGATAACGTCGTTTTCACAAAAATGGCAGCGGCCATCTTGGATTTTGATACAGCGCGGCCATATTTAATAGCAACCTGCCTTAGGTCAAGATACATTAGCATACCAAATCAGAACTTCCTACAACACATATTTTTCCCGTTATCTTGATAACGTTGTTTTTACAAAAATGGCGGCGGCCATCTTGGATTTTGACGCAGCTCGCCCATTTTCAATAGCGACCTGCCACAGGTCAAGATACATCAGCATACCAAATCAGAACTTCTTACGACATATTTTTTGCGTTATCTTGATAACGTCGTTTTTACAAAAATGGCGGCGGCCATCTTGGATTTTGACGAAGCACACCCGTTTTCAATGGCGAGCTGCCTTAGGTGAAGATACATCAGCACACCAAATTATAACTTTCTAGGACGCTTCTTTTTTGCGTTATCTAGATAACGTTGTTTTTACAAAAACGGCGGCGGCCATTTTGGATTTTGAAGCAGCGTGCCCATTTTCAATAGCGACCTGCCTTGGGTCAAGATACATCATCATTCCACATTACAACTTCCTGGGCCAATTATTTTTTGAGTTATCTCGATAACGTCGTTACTTGACGGACGGACGGACGGACGGAATGACAGACGGACAACGGACAACAAAAATTCACTCGCTCTATTTGATGAGTTTGGCGCTCTCCCAAGAGATTTTTGTCCTCCGAGCATTTTTTGGAGGTTGGGTCTGGAAGTGAAAAAGCCATTCCTAGACCTGCTGCCCTCAGCGACGCAGGTAAAAATCAAGGCTGACTTCAATTACCATTGCAGAAACTCCGAAAACTCTCAACATTGTCAGGTGTGGCCAGTTTTCATTTAAAACGCATACCTGTCAACTCTCACGCATTCGGCGTCAGTTTAAGTGGCATATTCACGTTCCCCTGTTGTAGTCAGCAATTATTCAATCAACGCGTGTGCAAGAGATTCTTGCGCGGAATTGAAGTCCTTGTGCATGGAGGTTTATCAGTTTCACCTGCGTAATGACTCTGGACTTCTAACGCTTTTCTTTACTCAGGGGTTGGAAGCAATGCATGTGTTTCATTATCGTTTAAATTGTTTAAATGAAATAAGATCATTGGAAGAAAGACGTTTCATCTTATTTCATTTAAACAATTTAAACGATAATGAAACACATGCATTAGTTAGGAGGACTTGCCCACGCGAGGAAAGGATAACGAGCCTTGAAAACGAAGTTAGGCGCTTGTCTGAAGACTTATAATTGGTTAGGGTAAGCACTTGCATCCACTCAGTCATTTGTTTAACCTATAAAGATAAATGGAAAGCGTACTATCTCATCTGCTAGTGTATCATCCAGTATTTCAGACTGTCTTTCCCTGACGTTTTTCCTTTTTCATAAATTTTTGCGCATACTTATCTTCACAATTTTTTGGGAGCTGAAGTTTGCGAGTATTCATTTCCATGAAAATTGCACAAATTAGTACTCGCGAAATTAACATCATTAAGGTGGTCGACGCCTCAGACATCTTAGCAATCAAAAACTGGGTTGGAAAATTTTGTCAATGTCATTTGGAAGGTAAGTTTTGAGCATTGAGTTTGAAACTTAAGGGAAAAGTGAGATTGACAGGGCTGTCCCTGAAATAAACAAATAATCATTTACTTCAGGACAATTTTCGGTAAAATTGCGGATTTCACATGACTGTCATGATTTGCTTGTAGTAGTATTTACTTTGCCCTCTCATTGGCTGCATATTTCTGTAAACCAATCACAATGCAAACTTACGGAGTATCACTAGCCAATCAAAATCAAAAGTGATTGAGTAATTACTTAGTAATACTGAATTGGTTCAGCCTCTGGTTGGCTGAGAGAGAACCTTTCATCAGTAAGTTGTTATTGGTCTAGATTCTGATTGGCAAGTAATTATTCAGTTGCCTTTGCTATTACGACAGTCATGTGAAAACCACTCTATGGTGTCCTTCACATTGCATTTGACAATAGTTTAAAACTATATGGAAATTGATTCCAAGCATTTGACACTACCTAGATTGCTAAGGTTTACTTGACACTGATGGTCTTAATCCTCAAGCTTTATTATTGCTTTCCCAGGATGCTCAGAGGAATGTCCCTGATGCTCCTCCTCCTTATGAAAGATCATGCTAGAATCCGTAAGATCTTTCCAAGATCTTTGACAATTAACCTAAGAACTTGCAAGATCTTTCCAAGACAAAGCCAGATCTAATCCAAGATCTTATCCAAGAACTTGAAGGAACTTGCATGATCTTGCAAGAACTTGACAATGATCTTTACACATCTTATGAAAGATCTTGCCAGGACCTTTAAGATCTTTCCAAGATCTTTGAAGATGAACCCATGAACTTGTAAGATCTTTCCAAGACAAAGCCAGATCTTATCCAAGAACTTGAAGGAACCTGCATGATCTTGCAAGAACTTTCCAAAGATCTTTAAAGATCATATGCAAGATCATGCTAGGATCTTTCAAAAATTCCTGAAAGATCTTTCAGGAATCTTGTCAAGATATTCAACCTGGGTGGGAGATGCAAGTGCACCTAAAAAAAGAAACTTGTCTTCCCACAAGATGTGGTGGCAACCTCCCTCCGGCCAGACATGGTCATACTTTCCAGGAGCAGAACTATCCAAGTAGTTGAACTTACTGCGCCCTGGGAGGAGAGTCTAGTCACATTTCACTAACAGAAAATAAAGGGCACTGGCGGCCCCAGAAGCTCCCGCTGTTAAGATAAAGAAAATGTCAAAGTTTTTGTTGACGGACGCATGCATGGACGGACGCACGCACGGATGGAGCCCGATACCATGGCCCCCGTGCCACAAGGGCGGCAGGAGCTAATTAGGAGCCTGTAACTGAAAATGTTGATAAGATAAAGCAAATTGTCGAAGTTTTTGGTGATATTTTTAGGCCAGTGACCTTGAAAAAATAGGCCAAGGTCACCTTTAGGCACGTCATTTGTAGGACTTTATGAAATGCATGTCCAGTAAAAATTAGGAGCCTGTAACTGAAATCGTTGATGAGATACAGCAAAATGTGTTGACGGACGCACGCACGCACGCACGCACGCACGCATCCACGGAGCCGAAGTCGGTTGTTGCGGGTTCTCAGCAACATGAGCGTGCTATTTCCTCCAGAAAGTCGGTCTGAATCCCAAACATCTGAAGAAATGGATATACTACCCTCAGCAGCCGTAGCCAGCTCAAGATGGCTGTGGTGGATGAGAGCCTGCAGTTGGAACCCTTCAGCAGGTGAAACCTAGTTGTTCTTCACTGCCTTACTCAGGCGAGGTGTACAGGTTGAGGGGCAAAACGCCTGTGACCCCGAGACACCTGCTGATGATGCAGAAGGGTCTCCAGCATTGTGGATGTTCCAAACTCCAACAGATACCATTATGAAAAGACAGCCAACTTGCAACACCATATTTTGTGTAATTCCTGCAATAGCAGCTTGTAGCAAAGCATCTTTGATGTTTATTTCACCTGTGTGCCTAATGAAAGCATTGTATCATTGTATACTTTCATTCTAATGTGTATTGTAAGCCGATATTTGCCTACCTTTATTTATGCCCACCCAAAAACCAATTTCTGCCCATGCCACTGACCACAAGTATGCTATATCTGAGTGTGATATTCAAAATTACCTACTGTTTATGAGCCAAATGAGATGGCTATGTCAGTGGCTCCCCACGTGAATTTTCAAGTGGCTCTCCACGCTCTCAAAATTGTGCGCTATCAAATCATAAAATAATAGTATTTTTAAGACAGAAAAAAGAAGTTGGTAATCAATGTTGAAAGAGGTTGTGTGTGTGTGTGTGTGTGTGTGTGTGTGTGTGCGATGGCATTGAAAGTGACAAATCAGAGCTGTAAGAACTTCTCCAAAAGGCATCATAGCTACCATAGGTTCACTAGCTAGCGAGCTGTACGTTAGCGATTGCTTTTAAACTCACTAGCAAGCTAGCTAACGTCTCAGAAATCTGCAAGCACATGGGTTGCAGCTGCACAACACTCCCGCAAAGCCTCGGATAAGTTCATGAATATTACGGCCAGCTAAGTTAGTAAAGTTGGGGCAAAAACCAAATCATGTCGCTTTAATGTGATGATCATTTACAAAGATTTTTCTTAGTTAATGTGGCTAAGTGGCTATATCCCAAGAGCAACGTAACTTTATGCGCGATGGCACACATTACATAGCAGCCAAGCCATCACGACATTATCAGTAAGCCTCCGTGAGTACCATTGACTGTATAAAACATGTGCTACCCAGAAGCTGATTGGTTGGTATGCAAATGAGGAACATCATTATAGTCCGCGCCCCTAATGAGTGACGTCCTAGCTGAAGACCCGCCTTGATGAGACCAGATTGCATTTTAATTTTCATTGTGTCCCAAAAAGAGCGTGGTGACATGTATTTGTAAATGCAATGAACTGGGAGGCGCTGTTTCCCTAACTGTATTTGAATATTGTCCCATGTATTGCAGGATAAGTCCTTGAAAATGAAATGTCAAATGCCGTTATCATTATTATTTCCAAGTGATTAGAAAACAGCATTTTCATTTTCATGTTGACCTTGAAAGAGCGTGATGACATGTATATGTAAATGCAATAGACTGGGAGTGTTGTTTAGCTTATTGCATTTGAATATTGTCCACAGTAGAGCAGGTTAAGTCTTTGCAAATTAAATATTGAATGCCGTTTTCAGTATCATTTTCAAATAGTCAGAAAATAGCATTTACATTTTCATGTTGACCCTAAAAGAGCTTGGTGACATGTAAATGTAAATGCAATGGGCTGGGGGTGCTGTTTTGCTTATTGCGTTTGAATTGTCAATACTGTATTGCAGGGCACGACTTTGAAAATTAAATTTCAAACAGCTTTTCAATATAATTTGAATATAGTCATAGATTTCCCATATGAGTATGTGAAAATGAAAGTGATAATTGCATTAATGCATTTTCAATTTAATATTGTCTCAAATAACTCATTCATAAGTGGAAAATAAATATAGGGCACTGGCGCCCCCAGAAGCTCCCACTGTTAAGATAAAGAAAATGTCAAAGTTTTAGTTGACGGACGCACGCATGGATGGACGCACGCACGGATGGAGCCCGATACCATAGCTCCCGTGCCACTCGGGCGGCCGGAGCTAATTAGGAGCCTGTAACTGAAAATGTTGATAACATAAAGCAATTTGTCTAAGTTTTTGGTGACATTTTTAGGCCAGTGACCTTGAAAAAATAGGCCAAGGTCACCTTTAAGCACGTCATTTGCAGGACTTTACGAAATGCATGTCCAAAAAAAATGAGGAGCCTGTAACTGAAATAGTTGATGTGATAAAGCAAAATGTCAAAATATTTGGTGATATGTTTGGGCCAGTGACTTTGGAAAAATAGGCCAAGGTCACCGGTAGGCACGTCATTTGTAGGCCTTTATGAGATGCATGTCCAGTAAAAATTAGGAGCCTGTAACTAAAACAGTTGATGAGATAAAGCAAAATGTCGAAGTTTTTGGTGATATTTTGAGGCCAGTGACCTTGAAAAAATAGGCCAAGGTCACCTTTAGGCATGTCATTTGTAGGCCTGTATGAGATGCATGTCCAGTAAAAATTAGGAGCCTGTAACTGAAATAGTTGATGAGATAAAGCAAAATGTCGAAGTTTTTGGTGATATTTTGAGGCCAGTGACCTTGAAAAAACAGGTCAAGGTCATCTTTAGGCACGTCATTTGTAGGCCTTTATGAGATGCATGTCCTGTGAAAATTAGGAGCCTGTAACTGAAATAGTTGATGAGATACAGCAAAATGTCGAAGTTTTTGGTGATATTTTTAGGCCAGTGACCTTGAAAAAATAGGCCAAGGTCAACTTTAGGCATGTCATTTGTAGGGCTTGATGAAATGCATGTCCAGTAAAAATTTGGAGCCTGTAACTGAAATTGTTGATGAGATAAAGCGAAATGTGTTGACGGACGCATGCACGCATGCACGGAGCCCGATACCATAGCTCCCGCACCGCGAGCGGCGGGAGCTAATAATAATGCAATAGTGGAATTACATTTTCATTTTAATATTGTCCCTTATGGGCTTCCATAGCCTTGGGATGATTAAATAAATTATGAAATACTCACTAATTTTAATTTCAAAAACATTTATTTCAAACATCTTTTAGTGACATTATGCAAATAAATCTGTTGAGTTACCCAAGCCCGGAAGTGTTGTTTTAAGCAAAATCCCTTCGGGAAAATGATGGGTTTTCGCACAAACGGCCAAAAGAAAGAATGAACGAAACAACGGCAGCAGAAAACTCAGGTAAACGGTTCAATGAGATAAAATAATTGTATCTGTCGCTCTTTGGTGACTATCTGTTGTTTACGACGTAACGTTAATATTTCAGATTTTGTGATCGCGTTAGAGCAGAAATCAGAAGAACTGCATCGTGTCACTTACTTCAGGCAACTTGAGGGACTCTAGAATTGTATCCTTAAGACAACTCTTTTTCTCACACGATGCAGTTTCTTACGAAACGTGACGTTTCATCTCAAATTCCCCAATTTCTGATTTATTCTACGCAGCAGGTTGTGGCCATGAAATTCTCAGGTAATTTGTGTATTTACCTGCGTGCGTGGTTGTTGTGAGGACACTTGTGATGTCCAATCAATAAACAATTTAGACCAGACGGTAGTTGTGGATCCAACTCAAAGCTCTGATTCCCTTTGAAGGTTCTCTTTGGTTATTGTATGTTGTCTGTTGTTTATGTTTTATGTATGTATGTTTAGCTTTACTTTGTATTTGTCTATATGTAGTGATTGTGATACTGTATTTATTTATGTTGGGACCCCCTTGAAAACGAGGTGTTACACCTCAAGGGGTTTATCCTAATAAAGGAATTTAAGTAATTAAGCTAACTATGATTAGCCCCTGCTTGCCTTGTGAAACTGGTGACGCATTAGCCAAGCGATTTCCTTTGCAGTTTGTCCATTAGTTTTCGCTGTCAGCAAGGGGATACCAGCAGACGCATTTTAAAAATATAATGAGTGCATCGGCAACTGTTACACGCGTGCATACTAATGAACATAATCGAGAGGCCTACCAAAGAAGCCAATACTCGAGCACGGAAGTGGAGTATCACTTGACATCTTAACTATTTGACCATTTTGTTCTGACACATATAGCGGCAAGAGGATCTCTCTGGTAAAGCAAAGAAATTAGGCAGACGAGATTAAATGCTTGCTTGAAATTTGGGCAGATGAAAACATTTATAGGGGTGTAACGATTCTGAATCGATGTTTTTTAAGGCAAAGGACCGCCATGGGGCGAACATCCGCGCTTTCCCTTTTCCGTTATTAAACCCGACGCAGTCTTGAACGAAAGTGCCAAACATCAGAGGGCATGAGAAATGCTTCCGGAAAAAAAAGACTTTACTGACAGTAGTATTTTTCGTCGGCATGCTGCACGGAGCCAAGTAAAGGACTACAGAATCGTCTCCTTTTAAGCAATTAGGGTACTCTAATCTTGTCCCTGTTTACTTTGCTCAATTAGCAAGTAAACAGGGCATTCGCTTTTTTACTTTTCTGAATGAGTAGAGCTGTTTATTAAGACAGCGTGTTTGACTGCCGCATTCTGAAAGTTAAATGGGCATAGATTTGCAAGAACGCGTATTTGGCCATTTCGTGTGATTGTGATCATTTATAGCTCACATTCAGGTTTCATCCGCTTTACTGTTTTCAACCTTATGTATTTTTTAGACGCTTGAAATGCAGGGCGATCTGAAAATAAATCTCTTTATTTTTATTTTATCATTATAGATCTCCTAAAAATACTACAATGAGAGATGAAGTGCTGAGTTGGGATGTGGCGATGTTGAACGAGGTTTTTTTTTTTTTTTTTTGAAGTGTGATGAGACAACTTGCCGTCATGGGGTGTGTAGGCAGTCGCGTGTCATTTCTTGAGACATACACACCTGAAGCGGCTTAAAACGATTTAAAATGCCGTCAGGAAGAAGCCTGAGTTTAGATTTCGCTAATTGCAGGTGCTCCGCCCTTCCCTAAATCTGCTCCCGTGTACTTGGCCTAAATAACAATCAAGCAATTTCAGTAGCCTATAACGATTAAGATGTGATGGTGAAAAGCAGACAAACCTAACTGGGCTACGGCGTTAGATTGTAGGAATGCCAATTTGAATAATTAGAAATAATCTTCCTCTGAATTACATCTCTCCTTGTAGCATTTTAGGACATTATTCAAGATTAATTTAAAACAGATTTGTTATTAGATCGCCCTGGAGTTTAAGCGTCTAAAAAATACACAAGGTGGAAAACATTATGAAAAGCGGATGAAACGTACTGTGAGATATACATTATCACAGTCGCACGAAATGGCGTGGCAATGGCAATCGTGTTCATGCAAATCTGCTGTTTTATGGCCATTTAAATTTCAAAATGCAGCTATCAAACATGTCTTAATAAACAGCTCTATTCATTCAACTTAAAGAGTAAACAGATCCACAATTTGATTGCTAATCAAGCAAAGTAAACGGGAACAGGTATACTTTTCTTAGAGTTGCCGAATTGGTTAATAGGAGACGATGTTGTTTTCATTAGCTTGGCTCCTCTGAGCACGTAGCCGAAAAATCCTGATGTCAGTCAAGTTTTTTCCGGAAGCATTTCCCATGCCCTTTGATGTTAGGCACTTTCGTTCAGGACAGCACGGGGGTTAATAAAGGAAAAGGGAAAGCTCGCATGTTCGCCCCATGGTAGCAGGTGGTGTTACTAGCTTAAAAAAACCCGATTCAGAATCGTTACACCCCTAGAAAACAACATACAATCACAACTAGATACTACTACACACTATGGAAGCCCATAGTGGACAATATTCAAATGAAAATGTAATCCCACTATTGCATTATAATTTTCCACTTATGAATGAGTTATTTGAGACAATATTAAATTGAAAATGCATTAATCCAATTATCATTTTCATTTTCACATACACATATGGGAAATCTATGACTATATTCAAATGATAATGAAATGCTGATTGACATTTAATTTTCAAAGTCATTCTCTGCGATACAGTGGACAATATTCAAATGCAATAGGCAAAACAGCACCCGCAGCCTATTGTATTTACATTTACATGTCATCACGCTCTTTTAGGGTCAACATGATAATGAAAATGCTGTTTTCTAATCACTTGGAAATAATAATGATATAATAATGATGACGACATTTGACATTTCATTTTCAAAGACTTAACCTGCAATACATGGGACAATATTCAAACGCAGTAAGGGAAACAGCGCCTCCCAGTCCATTGCATTTTCAAATACATGTCACCACGCTCTTTTTGGGACACAATGAAAATTAAAATACAATCTGTTAGCGTCTCATCAAGGCGGGTCTTCCGCTAGGGCGTCACTCATTAGGGGCGCGAGCGGAAACCATGTTCCTTATTTGCATACCAACCAATCAGCTTCTGGGTATCGCTTGCACGCACGGAGGCTTACTGATAATGCCATGATGGCTAGGCTGCGATGTAGTGTGTGCCATCGCACGTTAGGCTGTGTTGCACTTTGGATGTAGCCATCTTGGCAGCTAGTATGCTAGCTAACGTTTACTAAGGAAAATATTTGTAAATGATCATCACATTAAAGCGATATGATTTGATTTTTGCCCCAACTCTATTAACTGAGCTGGCTGTAGTATGCATGAACTTATCCGAGGCTTCGCGGCAGTGTTGTGCAACTGCAACCCAAGTGTGCTTGCAGATTTCAGAGACGTTAGCTAGCTTGCTAGTCAGTCTAAAAGCAATCGCTTAGGTACAGCAAGCTAGCTATGATGCCTACTGGAGAAGCTCTTACAGCCATGATTAGTCACTTTAAACGCCATCTCGCACACACGACCTCTTTCACCATTGATTAGCAGCCTCTTTTACCTAAAGAACAAACTGACAGTTCAGCCTGAGACATGTTATTTCATAGCTAGTTAAAGCAGCATTATCCTTCCATGCGTGCTATAGCGTATTACTTTACTCCAGATAAAACGCTATCCGTCTTCCCACCCTGCTGACGCTAGTTAGGGGAAATGTTTGTCATCATTTTTATACTTAATCGCTGTGATTCGGTTTTTGCTAGCTGACGATTGCTCTTGTGCTTGCCGAGTTGCAAGTTCGCCACTCCTGAAACATGCACAATGTATGCATCATGCAGAACGATCCGATAAACGGCCAACAGTCAGGCTGCCGCTGTTCCCAGTTTAATCGCGATTCCCAAGCCACGTAGCAATGGGAGAAGTTTTGATGACTGGCTGAAAACAATGTTCCTCACTTGCGAACTTAACCTGCTGAAATATGAACTTCTTTGATATGTTTGGCAGCACTTTTGTACGTCCCAAGGGTACTATCAGATTTCTGGGAGATTTAAATGGATAGCTCATTACCTGGCTAGCTCAAGAACAATCTGCAAGCACAAGAGCAATCGCTGTCGGCTAGCTAGCTTGTGAAGCTAGGGCAAAAACCGAATCACAGCGATTAAGTATAAAAATGATGACAAACATTTCCCTAACTAGCGCCAGCAGGGTGGGAAGACGAATAGCGTTTTATCTGGAGTAATGTAATACGCTATAGCACGCATGGAAGGATAATGCTGCTTTAACTAGCTATGAAATAACATGTCTCAGGCTGAACTGTCAGTTTGTTCTTTAGGTAAAAGAGGCTGCTAATCAATGGTGAAAGAGGTCGGTAAGTGATGATGGCGCTTAAAGTGACAAATCAGGGCTGTAAGAGCTTCTCCAGTAGGCATCATAGCTATCTAGCTGTACCTAAGTGATTGCTTTTAGACTCACTAGCAAGCTAGCTAACGTCTCTGAAATCTGCAAGCACACTAGGGTTGCAGTTGCACAACACTGCCGAAGCCTCGGATAAGTTCATGCATATTACAGCTAGCTGAGTTAATAGAGTTGGGGCAAAAATCAAATCATATCGCTTAATTGTGATGATCATTTACAAATATTTTCCTTAGTTAACGTTAGCTAGCATACTAACTGCCAAGATAATGTGCGATAGCACACAATACATAGCAGCCTAGCCATCATGACATTATCAGTAAGCCTCCGTGCGTACAAGCGCTACCCAGAAGCTGATTGGTTGGTATGCAAATAAGGAACATGGTTTCCGCTCGCGCCCCTAATGAGTAACGTCCTAGCGGAAAAACCGCCTTGATGAAACGCTGACAGATTGCATTTTAGTTTTCATTGTGTCCCAAAATGAGCGTGGTGACATGTATTTGAAAATGCAATGGACTGGGAGGCGCTGTTTCCCTTACTGCGTTTGAATATTGTCCCATGTATTGCAGGATAAGTCTTTGAAAATGAAATGTCAAATGTCGTCATCATTATTATATCATTATTATTTCCAAGTGATTAGAAAACAGCATTTTCATTATCATGTTGACCCTAAAAGAGCGTGATGACATGTAAATGTAAATGCAATAGGCAAGTTGTTGTTTTGCTTATTGCATTTGAATATTGTCCACTGTATTGCAGAGCATGACTTTGAAAAATTAAATGTCAATCAGCATTTCATTATCATTTGAATATAGTCATAGATTTCCCATATGTGTATGTGAAAATGAAAGTGATAATTGGATTAATGCATTTTCAATTTAATATTGTCTCAAATAACTCATTCATAAGTGGAAAATTATAATGCAGTAGTGGGATTACATTTTCATTTGAATATTGTCCACTATGTGCTTCCATAACACACTGAAACGCAGAGATTTATGGAATAATTTGCGAGTGTTTACATTTGCGTGGTTATCGCAGAACAATAGAACAGTGCCGTGACAAACAAAAGAAAGTGTGGCTGCAATATCTTAAAAGTGCGGAACATGGTACGAAAGTCTTGCAGTTTTAGTGATGCAAAAGATACATTTCCGTAGCTTCTTCTTCTTCTTTGTGATTTTTTTTACTTAAAAACCACCTAGGTGCATACTGCTCCCTTCTTTATCGGAATTTTGATAAAATAATCCGTACTTGGGCATGGTACGACGTTGCTAGAGTGAAAGCTGACCAGCAGGGGGGAGAGAGGGGGGACAATCGTACTGTGACATGGCACGGAACAATCGTACCTAGTGTGAAAGCGCGCTTGGAGTTTTCAGTGGCAAAAATGTCCTCGCCCAAGTGTTAACCAAGTATTATGCTCTTTTCTCATCTGAAGGGTTCATTACATGAACTATATTTTATACATTTTTATTCAGCCAGTCTGACAGTGCATAAAATGTACACAACCATAGCGCATGTTCATGCATTAGACAGACAGTCAGGACAGTCAACTTTTTTCTCTTTCTAATGCAAAAAAAAAAAAAAAACTTATGAAATACACAGATATGGCAGATGTTACTTTCACAAATATCTTTAACAATTTGAGTATTGCGGCATAGAAAAACAAAAATTCACATTTTGCATTACAGTTTAGGACTTTTCATCTAATTTTAACCCTTTAATTTTTTGGAGGAAGGACATTTTATTGCCCACCAGAAAATGGGCCTGTGTTCAGTCATGCATGAAATTATGCAATTAATTTTGGTTTGGACCAAAGCAGGATGTCCATACCAACATATGCAAACGATGAAATTTCATGAAAATGTTCAATTATAAATTTGGTGGGTACTTTTCGGAGAATCTACTTTTTTTTTGATACACCCTGTATGATGGTGCATGGTGGTCTGACAGTGGGCCAGAAGTGGTGGTCCAGTATCTGGAAATCTGATTTTGCTATCTGGGCTTTAGCGCAGGATTTGGTCCCCTCCACTTTAACTCTTTCAACCCCAGATATTCTAGCATCACTATACCCTTCAACCCCACAGCCCTCTGTAGAGGGCTGGTCATTTTCTGGACATTGTATCTTACTTTTATCTCTGGAATCCCATTAAATGTAACCTGATATGTTCCAATCAATTAGTCAGATTGTTTGAATTTTCCCTACAGGAATTTGGGGTTGAAGGGAATATGTTGGTCAGCCCTCTGTAGAGGGCTGTGGGGTTGAAGGAGTTAAAATTAACCTCCTGCGCCCCTGACGGGGGCATACCAAAGTCTTCAAGATGTCCACATTATAAACTAGCATAAACCTAGGCATTCTATTTTGTTGAATGTGGTATAAATTCTAAAACATATCATCACATTGAGGAAAATGCCACAATATTATTGTATTTTATTATGAGCAAAGCTAAGGGTTACTGATAACAGCCAATGTGACTATCTAGCTGCAACAGTATGATAAACATGGCAATGCTGGTGAACTCGCAATAAATAAAATATACATTACGCAACAATAGGCCTAATAACATACCAAGGAAAAAGACTCCATTATAGACTTCCTTCTCCAGAAAATCAATGCTATCAGGCTCAGGGAACCCTCCAATCTGGTTCCATTCAGACAGACTCCCAGTGTATATGTCCGTATCGCTCCCCCATCTCGTAAACATAATCTGAGCGCTTCTGGATTGCTTGAGGTTGCGCTTTTTTAAATGTGTTTGAGTAATTCAAATACGTGCAGTAGAGAAGATGAAACCTAACTTGCTGTTATGCAAGGGTTTTTCTGGCGAGATTGTTTGAGGGGTTAAGTGACCACTGAATTCTAAGACAGACGAATCTACGCATAAATCAATGGTACATACCGCATGTTTTTAATATCTGATGACTATAATGGACAGTTGGATGACATAGGATCAATACCATGTTGAATTTTTTCACTAGTAAATTACCATACCTTTGGGCTTTAGTGGATTTAGCTTGTTAATAGGATGGAAACCAATTTCTTTGTTGTGAAAGATATTTTCTATCAAATGTTGCATGGATACTATTTGGCTAATATGTTAGGCTGTTTGAAGATCAGGCTTGGATGAGTGGCATTATTCATACAATTCCTGGGCAAAAGCCGTGGGATTTATTACAATCATGTTCTAAATAGTTTACGGGCATCGATTCCTAAATATAAATTTTCCATCCACCCGACGTCTGGTCGATATTATTCGGATAGCGCAACAGAGTGCATGAACTGAGCAGTTCCAAAGATGCCAGCATCTTTGTCTGCAGAGAGGGATTCATTTAACATATGCCCATACAGTTCCGTGTTGAAGTTACTGTTATTCTGAATTTTGACACCAAAATTTTAATTTTTATATCAAAATATATCGGTTCTAAATATTGGTTATCGGTCTCGTTGATTACTAATAAGTGGGTTCTACAACGTAAATTCACGGTAGTCCGCTAGTCCACACACCAGTAAAAATGACAGCAGACTGGTAAACTTGGCTTCAAACTAGTCCTAGTGCCTAGTGAAATGTTGTCAACAACCAATAAATTGTAATATGTTTGTGCTCGCATTGCCTCATTGCGGACAAAAGTGAACTTCTGGAGAGATTACACAATACATGGCATAATTTGAAATCACTTTGTCACTATACTTGTGTTTCCAATGTTTGTTTTTGTTATCACTCAATCACCTAGCTAGGTGTTCTCTAACACAGATATTAATCAAATATAATAAAAACGATGACAACGACAATTTCCAGATGTGCTAATGTTGAGGTCCGGACCATCCCGCATTGGAAATCGAGGACTGACCAACGCTGGACTAAACGATCAGAACATTGCTTACATTTTCAGAATCTAAAAAATTAAATTAGATAATGGTCTCAACTCTAAAGCGATGTATGCACTATAACCTCTGATTACAAGGGATTTTTGGCACTTCATTGTATTGTTGTATTGCTGTAGTGTACTGTTTTGCTAATATTGGGCAGTGGTCAAACACATGAGCACTGACAACATTGATTTTAACCCAAGAATTATATTACAACAAACTTTACTTTCGTTGAATTTTTGCATGATTTTCAATTGTTTTCAAAAGAATCTAATTTTTGTTGTGTAAAACAAGCATAGACGCGAGCATTTAATATTTTGATCATACAGAATTATATTTTGTTATTGAAATTTTTCAAAAGATCGTGGAAACATGGCTTAGTTATATCGTTCAAGTGTAATTAAGATTAAATCAAAATAATTGCGTTCAAAACCTCATTGATATACATAATTTAGTGTCCATTCATACTGCAAATCAAGAAATGCAGTTCCTTCTGTTTTTCCATTGAATGAAATCTTGTTTGCAGACATTGTATCACGCCATGTCTCATTCACTGAATGTCAATTGACCTTTATTCACCATGTAAACAGGTGTTTTACACTGAATATACATTTACACATGTGTTTAATTAGTGTTTTGAAAATGATTATATGTGGACAAACCAGTTTTTTAGATCATGTCAATACTTGGTTGGGGATTTCTCTTTGTCCAAGGTACCGAAGGGCTTTGAAATTTGAAGTTTTTATCATCTGCTATTAATTCTGAAGAAAAAGTTATTTTCTGTTTTACTGAAGGACTTGTGTCATCTGTCTCTTACGTTTATTGGCATGACTGATTATTAATTAGAATAAGAACATGATTGGAGTTTAATTAGCATCGGTGTGGGTTTCAGTTGTAAAAAACCAAATAAAAAAGATTTGAGATACAGATATCTTCTTGGTGTTGCAAATTAAAAGAAAAATAGGCTGTCTAGTAAAAGATGGGGAAGACTAGCAAACCTGAGTGATAACTAGTGTGGATGTCATGTGAAAAAAAAACCCAATTTAATCAATACCAGCCCTGTTAAAAACCATATTGGTTGATCTCTTGTACATAGCACTAAGTAAAGCAAGCCACCCGTATGTTTAATTGCCCGTCCATATGTTTAATTGGGGTTAAGATTGAATAGGTTGCTTGTTTTGCATGGTGAATAGTGAGAGTGAATAATACTGGATGTTAAACATGTTAAAAGAAAACTGGTTTTCGAATGAAGATGAGGAGTTCTTTAGTTATTGCGTGGAAACTGAAATCAAGATGGCTGCCGTAGCGGCCATATTGGATATCGCACGGCGCTGGTTTTCGAAAGGAACCTTCCTCTACCCACACCGCATACACTCCCAAGAAATGAGATGGATCGGACGAGGCGTTCTTTAGTTATTGCATGGAAACGAGAAGTTTACGGCCGGATGCCCGGATGGACGGACGGAAGGGGTGTTCACATAATGCCCCTGCTCATTCGAGGCAGGGGCATAATAAGGTGCCGTCAACTCGTTAGGTCATATGGAGACATTCTGCATCATGCCTGTTGTTTTCATTGCTCTGCGATGTTGTGGGACACACAGTAATGTTGGACATATTAATGGACACTAGATACCCCCCTATACTGCATGTATCATTTTTTATTGTTGTGGTTTATTATTTTGTTCATTCTTAACCCCTTTGCGCAGAATACAAATAATGCCAATTTTTTCCTGGTATGCATGAGCCTATTTAGGCTTTATAACTCAGTATTTGTCACAGAGACTCTGGAAAATTATTCCAGTGTAGCAAAATATTTGGAAATTCAATTTCAGAATTATTTATGAATTAAATTTAAAAATTTATGGACGCCAGTGTCTATATCTTCGCAAAGGAGTTAAATTGATGCATGTGTTAATTTGTGCTCATACGGAGTAAATCTCACACAGGCACTTTGGGCAGCCAAGGGGTCCTTTGGATAAAAACACAAAGGGAAACCGGCATCATTCAGTATCCATAGCTTGTAGCATGCAGCTACGTTACCCTGATGTGCTTTTGTGTCTGCATTTCCAGTGTAAAGAGGCTGAATAAAAAGGATTCTTTTAAACTCATGCACGCCTGGATGTCCGCTCTTTGTCCGGGTGTGCTACACTGTGTTTCATTTTTGGCCAGGGTTTCACTGAAAAAGCTTATTATCCAAATGGGAATCACCTAGGTATATCAATTAAAAATCAAACTTTTTTAACCTTTAATTTGGCAGCTCTGATTGAGAAAACTGATGTCTTAATGAAGAAATAACTTTTTTAGTGGGGTTTTTTTTTCAGTATTTTGTGAAACGTCAAGCAGTTTTTATCAACATCTCTCTGCGAGATGTGTCTCTGTATCTCACATGTAAAGGCTTGCCTCAGCACAGCTGCTGGTCAAAAGAAAAATGACTTCATAGGCAATAATATCTTGCGAGAAGCCACATCATGCTTGGTCTTTCTAATGATCCAACTGGCCTGATGCCAACCACTCATCCTTACTTTTTCCATTTCATTTGCCTAATTGCAAGATCTGATACTAACAAGGCAGCTGCTTGCTTAAAAAAATAAACAAAAAATTAGAAAGCAGATTTCCCCTGATTATCATGCTGATCCATTAAAGTGGGAAATTACAGAAATAAGCAGTGATGAAGGCAGATAATTAGAGAAATGAGGAGAAGGAGTATCTGTCCTGAAGTGCACTCTAGCCTGTCTGTCTCAGACAGCAAAATCAGGGGCAGTAAAACAGCCTGATTCAAGGCAGCCGAGTGCAGAAATGCACACTCAACACTTAAGCGTCCAGAACTCCACCTCTACAGCAGCACTCCTCTACCAACTCACTGAGAGACAGGAATCAGCTGGCTATTAAAAGAGGAGCTCATAAGAATGTGAAAGTGTGTGCGTGCATGCACATACAGCATGTGCGTGTATCTGTGCACGAATGTGTGCATTTGCACGTGTACATTTGTACACAAACATGCACATCCAAACCAGCAGATACTTAATTTATTACTTTTTATTTCATTTTCATTTTATGCTAGGAAAATACAAATGATTTGCTAGATCTTGGCAGTCTCCGTTCATGATATCATGATAGAGATCCTCCAGCACTCAAGCGCAGCTTATAAGATGCTTAACTAGATGCACTGGACTACAGTGTTGTGAAAACAATCTGACCCTTTCAGATTTCTTTATTTTTGTGCATTTGTCACACTTAAATGTTGCAGATCATGAAACTAACTAGACAATCCAGTCGTCTGTGACCACATGGGTGTGCCACCAAGTGCCCACTTGTCATATCTTGAAAACTCTGACCTCTAAAGCACTCGTGATCCATGCACTGCTAAGGGCAGATTTTCAGCATGATATTGTGCTTTATTCTGCCAATTCTGTTGTCATGGCAAACAAAATTGATAGGTGTCGTGACCTAACCATAACCTATGCCCACATCAAATATCAAAGGAATCGACTGAAATTTGTGACCTGTAGAGCGTCCACAAGAAAATCTCCTTGGACACTGCAGTGGAGGCAACAACAATGAATCCAAAGTCGCCAAACAAGTTTGTTCGAGGGCTACAATCATTATATTAGACAGAGATAATCTAAATAAACACAAAATGCAGTTTTTTTAAATGATGACTTCATTCATTCAAAGAAAAAACTATCCAACTCTACCTGGCCTTCTATGAAAAGGTAGGGTGAAGTCACGTTATTTGGGACACTTTTTGGTAGATTGCCAAGAAAACAACCTAAAATTCTCAAGACTACGGTAAATGTTTTACTACGGTAAATGACTTGTGTTGGATTTCTGCTAAATTTCTATAAAGAAAATACAGTATGTTGTCCATTTAAATACTTTAGAAGCTGTGGACCATCAAACACATCAAGAAACCCTTCCTCAAGCCGATGACATGTCCATGTAAAATAGGACAGCTAGTAGCCTAAAATTAAACATTTTAATATTCGCATTTAAAATATCTCTCTTCCCCCACCTGGATGTGTGAGTGTGCATGGGAGTGAAAGAGAGAGAGGAACAGGCAAGTGTACATACATGCACGAACACTTGCATTGCGTGTGCATGTAGGAGTGATAGCGTAAAGACACATCAGCTGGTTCACAGTCAGGTTAACCATCTACATTTCAGTTTCATGACAAAAAAAAATGGATTATACAGCATACACTAGGATATTACTTTGAATCTAAAGCTATCTTCTAACCATTTCCAACCACACTTTTCACTGTTGGGCTCTTATATATGTACAGAAGAGGTCATTTTTGAGGAGGGGTTGGGGAAAATTAGGGGCTACGGAGACCACACGTACGATACTAGGTGAGTCCATGCATAGATTAAATGTAAGGAAATAAGCTTTTTTTGCCCCTCAATTTATTTATTTTTTATTTCTTAATTTTTATTTATTATTTTTTAAATTTGGCATCTCCAATCCCACCCAAATCTGGAATGCCCAATCCAAGAACTATGTACAACGCTAGCTCGTATGCAACCCCCTGTTGCCAGCTCAGGAGAGAGAGACAGTTCGCAGCTCTCCTCCGAAGCACGTGCCTGTCAGCCCCTGCATCTTTACACTCATTGGTCGGCCCCCAATTTATTTATTTCATAATACTTGTAATCAAAGTAATATTTTGAATATATTCATCAAAATACAAGCAGTCAGGAAACTTAGTTCAATAACATGGTAACAAAATGTCCTTCGCAAAATTGAATTTTTAACATGTTGATTTCTGTAAAAGGTGACAGGTGGTAACATACATGACAACAATATAAGCAGATATATCATGTGTATCAACGAGTCTTTCTCATTTAATTAAGTACAAATCATGTGTATTCATAAGCTACATGGCTCTTAAACTTTCAAATGTGGAATGTTCAGGGCTGTAAAGATATTGGAAACTTGCAGAACAAAATAATAACACATATGTCTTCTAGAATTAAATGTATTTAAACACATGACATAGATGGTTATGTTTATGAAGCAATCACTTAAACCTATTTACAATATGGTTCTTAACAGATGAGCAATATGTTTCTTGAAATTTTGTTTCATACCTTACTTTTTACTAAATTGCCTATATGCAAAAAAAATTAAGGTGCATTCAGTTGCAAAAACATAATTTTTTGTCCCACTTTGTCCTATTTTCCCTGAATGACTTTGGTAGTCACTTAAAATCCTTTTCTCAAGAGAAAGTGTATTGGGTAAATATTCTCATTAGAAGTCAAACCTTTAATAAGATGCAGCATCTTACAACAATTTTTGGAGTTATACCTGCATTGTTTTAGCTGGAGTACTCTTATTACCAAAAAGAGCGAATAAACATGCCACATGGTTCACCTCGCAAGCTCAGGGACAAGTGATTTCTTTAAATCTTCGCCCTGCCCATGCTGCTTGTCCAAATAATAATAACAATACTAATTGTTTCATGTAAAAGGCATTTGTAGAAACAATGCAAAAACATGTTTGGTGATAGGCTGCCAATATCTAAAGAATACAAGATAGAAAATCTTATTTGTCCTATTTTACCTGATGTCTGAAATTGCCTGACTTCATCCAAACTGGTCCCTGAGTTGCTCAATCAACCAATTAATTTAATTGATAATTCAACTCAAATTCACAAAACACACCACGGCATGATTACTGCAAGCCCTGTAGAATCTAAACACCACTTAAACTTAGAACCTGTCTAACAAAGTGAACCAGGCAAAAAGCAGCAAATTATGCCAGAATCTAAGGAAATTCAAGAACAGATGAGAAATAAATTTGAGCCTATTGATTTTGACCGCGATCAGTGAAACAATACGGCTGCCACGGCTGCCATCTTGAAATCCTTTCACACGCGATAACTCAACTTTGCTCCCACTCATGCACATTTGGATTGTGCTGTCTTGGCAGAGATTTGCACTCTACGAGTGCCTCTAGTTTGTTGAGTTTTCTTTGACAGTAGTGACATATTTTCAATGTAAAAAAGGCGTTGCTCAACACTCTCCATTCTCGTCGCATAGCTGAATAATTTTGTTTTATGCTCACTCTGTCATATTTTGTTACGTAATATGACTGGGTAGAATATACAGATAGCATCTGCTTACCATGAAGATAACTGAAACCTTTCGCTGAAGCATAAATTGAAAACGTTGTGCGGCTCTTTAATTTCTGTCCAACTACACTCTCCATAAGCATCTATAGCCCTTCCATAAATCAGGCTTTTGAGGAACGACATGCATGGCAGAGCTATTTGTTCCTATTTGATTCAATAAATGATCTGGCTCCATGCCGTTTTCTTGGGTAAACGGGATGAACAATGGACAAGAGAATGGAACATGTGAGACAACAGCAAAAACCACGTCTGGCACCCCGAAAAGAAAAACCAAAGGGAATATCCCCATCATTCAACACCCCATTCTTCCCACTGCCAAACAAGAACATTCATTTATTGTAATAAGCACTGGCAATGGTGCAAGACTGAGGTATAAATTTATTCAAAGCTCAATGGCCTCTGGCCTTTAAAGACATAATTCAAGGAAGAAGGGCAAATATGACAGCTGTTAACATGATAGCACGTCATAAACAAAAAGCTATCCACATTGCCAGTGACACAATGACACTAATGTCACCCTTGAATGCTTCCTGAAGGAATATATGTTTCATCAGCCATGGCTGCAGGCAGACCTGGGTCCATCATACTGTATTTGGTGAACTCAATTCCAACTGTAAGGAAATCTGAAGAACATTTCGGCCCAAAAAATATTCAACAAAATGTCAAAAACTGAAATAAAGATGAATATAGAAGACTAATGTTTTTCTAAAGAAGGCAGTAGGTTCAATCTGAGAGTTGGTAGGGACATATGTAATGCGAGAGTGCTATGCATGCGAGCTGGAAAAAATTTAGCAATATTTGAATGCAAATACTGTATATGAAATTAATGATGAAAAATATTTCAGATTCCTCCTACAACTTTCATTTTAATTTGCTGTCTAGATGTTATTTAGATTTGATTACCACAGGATATGCACTTCCTACCCAAACAGCACATTACTCCATTGTAATTTTGCACACAAACACAAACACACAAATATACGTACAAGAAGCCGCATGCTCACAGTCTCAAAAGCTTATGTAGATATGCTGGTTGTCCCAAGTTCATAGACCAATTTTAAATCTTTTGTATGCATTTCATAATTGTTTAAACTGTTTAAATGAAATAAGATCATTTGAAACATTTTTATGCAATTCCATTCCTTCCAATGATCTTATTTCATTTAAACAGTTTAAACGATCATGAAACACATGCATTTCTTCCAATCCCCGAGTAAAGAAAAGCGTGAGAAGTCCGGACTCATAACGCAGGTGCAACTGATAGACCTCCATGCACAAGGACTTCAATTCCATGCAAGAATCTCTTAAACATGTGTTGATTGAATAATTGCTGACTACAGCAGGGGAATGTAAATATACCACTAAAACTCACGTGGAATGCGTGAGATTTGACAGGTGTGCGTTATTAATGAAAACTGACCATACCTGATAATGTTGAGAGTTTTCAGAGCTTTTGTAATGGTAATTTAAATGAATGACTGAAAACAGGTCATGACCAATCATTATTTTCAAGGGATGGATTTGAGCCTCCCCTATCGCCAGTTCACCAGCCGCCACTGTTGTAGGCTTGGTATTCTTGGGCCATTTTCAAAACTGACGTTCCCCACAATACTTATTTTGTGATAAAAATATTATTATTATTATTATTAATATTAAAAGTTCACATGTAACTTGCCTTTCTCAGCATATACAAATGTAATTTGAGGAAATCAAAAAAATCACTTATTTGTTGTTCCTTCTGACTGCTTCACTTTTCCATGTTTGCTGTCTGCACCAAGTTGACCTGGTACATGACCTTGTTTACTTGCACCTGACTGACACTCAGCCAGACTGGACTGCCACCTGGCATTTGCTGTTTTTTTTTTTTTTTAAAGATTTTTTTTGGGATTTTCTCCTTTATTTCGACGGCTGACTGCAATAAACAGTTACGTCCAGATGTTATGTATTGGACATAACTGTTTATTGCAGTCAGCCCTCGATTTGACAGTCACACAGTAGAGAGAGACAGGAAAGCCGGGGAGAAGAATGGGGAAGATATGCGGCAAATGACCCGAGCCGGAATCGAACCGGGTCGCCACGGGAAGGCCACAGCCTTTATGGTGCGCATTTAGACCGATGTGCAACCGGGGCGGCCCTGGCAATTACTTTTTGAACTGAAAGTCAATTCACTGTCCAAATTGCTTTAAAAGCAGTCATTCTGTGCAAACTCGTGATGTAACGCCCATCACACCACCTTTTGTAATGCCCGTCACATAATATTTGTAACGCCCGTCACGGCATTACATAATAACCACTAAATGAAAACAAAAAACACCATTTTATATCTATATCTACCATCAAGCTAACTTTGTATTTGCACGTTCACAAACTTCTGCTTACTTTTGTGTCACCAAATAAAACTTGTTTGTTAAAATGTGACGGGCGTTACAATAGAAGTTTCAAAGTCCGTCACAGTAAATCTGTACTTTTTCTATAAATCATGGCATACACCTTAAAATTCAGACGTAAAATAAGGTTAACGGAGTTACTGCACTGACAACTGAGGTAGAAGTTTGAGTTTTGCATTTTTGTCAACCTGAGAACAGGCAGCTGCAAATTGACATTTTTGGTTATGAAAAGAGACAATTTGGTTGCAGTGGGCATCACTTTGACCACATCCCCCAAAAAATTCCCAGGGGTATGATTTCAAAAGTACTTTACATTTTGATAGCCCAAATACTATATTTCAACCACAACAAGGAGAACATCTGTTTCTATCAACTTAAAAATTTTGGTGCCATGTCCCCATTTACATGGATTTGGCCTTCAGTTCAGTTCAGTTCAGTTCATGGGTTTTCTTTAAATTTCCCTGGCGTTTCGTTAACAAAGACTAAATGGGGGCGGCATTGTAAAAAATATGAGTTCATAGGTAAGGGGGCCAGAAAATCTCCCTAGCTTAAGAAAATTCCTGGTCGCTTTTCACTCTTCGCTCAACCCACAACGCCATTCTTCCGAGGGTCACTCTTCACCATGCTCTTTCTTCGCGCTGGCATTTCGAAAAAGATTCTCCTCCTCTTACTTCCGTCACGTCAGCAATATCGAGTTCACACGGGTGAAAACATCATATGGTCAGCACAACCTCACCCCAATCAGTCAACAGCCAGGGAAATCTCTAGATGAGTGTATTATCTATTAGAATAATATTAATAATAATAATAGTGCTCCTAATCTACTTGCCTATGAGTTAAAGAATTTATAGTGGCACTTAAACTAATCTCCATACCTCCCAGGGGGGATAGGTTGTTGGTAACACAAAAAACAGCAACATTATCCACTTAACAGTGGCATGGACTGTGAAAACAAAGCACCTAAATAAGATAACAAATATAACCAATAATTAAACAAACACATAAATGTGCAGTTATTCAACAACAAAAACAGTAAATTGTGCAGGCGAGCTATTGTGGATCATGCTAGAGCACAAACTCCTGCCAAAACGTAACATATTAAATTATTCACGCTTAACTTAATCAGTTGCACGGCATTTTTCAGCTGAATATTACATGACACCGCTTTTTTTTTCATGACACTGGGTTCACAGTGACGGTGGAAACCACTGGTAACACTGATGTACAGGAAGGCTGACTTAGACTTTGCCAGAAAACATCTTTAAAATTCTGACCAGCTCTGGAACCAGATTCTTTGGACTGATGAAACCAAGATGAAGTTGTACCAGAATGATGGGAAGAGAAGTGTATGGAGAAGAAAAAGCACAGCTCATGATCCAAAGCATACCACATCATCTGTCAGACATGGTGGAGGCAGTGTTATGACTGCCAAAGGAAATTTTTTACCAGTGTTAATTGATGATGAGACTGCTGATAGAGGTAGCCAGACGAATTCTGAGGTGTATAGGGTTATAGTACCTACTCAGATTCAGCCAAATGCTCCCAAACAGATCTGTCAGTGCTTCATAGTACAGATGGATAATGACCCACAACATAATGCGAAAGCAATGCAAGCAAAGAAATAAAATATTCTTGAATGGCCAGATCACCAGACCTCAACCCAACTGAGCTGCTTTTCACTTACCTAAGACAAAACCGAGGGCAGAGGGACTGCAGTAAAGGCCAGGCAAAACATCTCAAGGGACTAAACTCCGCATGCGGTGATGTTTATGGGGGCTCTAAACTTCAGGCAGTCATTGAATGCAAAGGATTTTAATCCAAGTATTAAAATTAATTACAACCCCAATTCTGAAATAGTTGGGACAAAGTGTAAGTTGTGAATTATGGGGATGCATTAGTGCATATGGTGTGGGACACCTGCATGTTTTAAAAAGCACCATGAATGCTGAAAGGTATATTAAGGTTTTAGAGCAACATATGATCCCCACCAGACGACATCTATTCCAGGGAAGGCCTTGTGTATTTCAGCAGGACAATGCAAAACCACATACTGCAGCTATTACAACAGCATGGTTTCATAGTAGAAGAGTCCATGTGCTGAACTGGTATGCCTGCAGTCCTGATCTTTCACCGATTGAGAACATTTGGCACATAATTAAACGAAAAGTCCGTCAAAGGAGACTCAAAACTCTCCAGCAGCTGGAAGCCTGTATTAAACAAGAGTGGGATCAAATTCCAATGGCTAAACTCAAGAAACTTGTCTCCTCAATACCCAGACGCCCACTCTGTGTTAAAAAGAAGAAGGGATGCCACACCATGGTAAACAGGCCCCTGTCCCAACTTTTTTGAGACCTGTAGCAGCCATCAAATTTGAAATGAGCTCATTTTGTGGATAAAATTGTAAAATTTCTCAGTTTCAACATTTGCTTTGTTATCTCTGTTCTATTGTGAATAAAATACTGGCTGGTGTGATTTGAAAATCATTGCGTTTTGATTTTATTCACAATTTACACTTTCTCCCAACTATTTCGGAATTGGGGTTGTATTATATGTATGTTAGTTTGTCCAGTTACTCTAGAGCCACTGAAAATGGAGGACTATGTTTACAGATGGCAGTAATTACTAATTGCTAAATGCAAGTTTTTTGTGAAACCCCTTGAATTAAACCAATACTTCAAGTCTACACTTCAATCATATCTTGATTACTTCATTTCAGATTCATTGTAGTTGTGCACAGAGGCCAAATCATGAAAATTGTGTCACGGTCCAAATTCTTCAGGACCTAACTGCATTTGTTTGCCAGGTAATTACACAATAAAATACCATGTTGCAGCGATACAAACACCATATGCAAAGCATTATGTTCTACTTTGCCAGAGGCAAAAAGCTGTCTCAAATAATACCTCTATTATACAATGCCGTAAGTCTCATTATTGATCCAAACTTTGATGGTATTCATTTGGTCAACTTGCTTAAAAAATTGGCTGTGCTGTGATTGAGTGGGTTGTTAGAATACAGTTAAAATATGATTGGAGAACAAGTTGCCATTGGTAATCAGTGTGTGATTAATGGTCATCTTCCCCACTGCCATTCAGATTGCCCTGCTGTGAAGAGAGGGAGATAGGGTTCATGTGATTTTGCTGGCCCCCCAGTGACGGCTTTGACAGGAATTTCCTGAGGACAGGAATCAAGGAACCCAAGCGAAATGGTGTCTGCCTCCCCTCAGCCTTTCAACTGAATACTTCTATCATAAAGCTGCCTGGCTGAGCAGCCAGGTAAAAATTATTTTCACTCTCACTGCACATACATTCCAAAAATCAACCTGCTTTTACCAATATAAAACGTGAATAACAAGTCAATCAGTACAGTTTGGGGTACAATAATATCAAGAAAAAAAAAAAGAGGATAAAATAATGATCCTGTCTCCCATTTCATGCATTATTTTTCAACAATTATTAATTGTAAAACCCTTCTCATATCAGTGAAATTTGATGCAGTTCAATTTAAGAAATCAGTGGCTGAGGTATGGTGTTGAAGAAACTCAAAAAAATCCTGCCTTGAAAATATATTATTCGTCTACTTCCTAGCCCTTCTCTGCAGATGTAGACGCCTGCGGACATAGAGCTGCTCTGTTAATGCACACAGTTACACTATACTATCAATAGGACGTACACCCAAAACGGTTATTGAATATTCACGAGGAAGCGGTGCCAGTAAACAATTTAGATATGGACGAGTTAAGTCGCATCCCTGTTTCCTAGGAGTTGTATGAATTTTACTTCTCAACCAAGCCTGATGTGCAAACTGCCTAATATACTTCCCCATAGTATCTATCCAGCAGTTAATAAAAATGATCTCTTGTGACACAAAGAATTGTTGTCCCTTGTTGCAATCACTTCAGATATAATCTGCCAAAGGTATCCCAATTAAGTAGTGAAACAAATCAGTTTTCTAAAGCAAAAATTCAACATAGTAATGATACTATGTAATTCTACTATCTATCATAGTCATTAGATATTGAAAACACGTGATTCCGTACCATTGATTGACGCGTAGATTCGTCTCTCAAAGAACTCAGTGGTGACTTAGATCCTCATACAATCTCTCACTGAATTCCAGTCACTTTAATGCTTGCTCTGGCTTATCTGTGTAAAGCACAGGTGAAGTTCACGCCCAAGTGAAACTTTCCAGGTAATTGTCTATTGATTGAAACCTTTTTTATCCAATTCCAGACAGTAAAAACTTTCCACTGTAATCGAAAGACATTGATTGGACCCTCAAAAAAGTATTTAAACCCTTGAGTAACAGCAAGTTAGGTTACATCTAGGGGTGCAACAATTCTGAATCGCAATTTTTTTTAAGGCGTAGTACCACCATCTGCTGCATGGGGCGAACATCCGAGCTTTCCCTTTTCCTTTATTAAACCCGATGCAGTCTTGAACGAAAGTGCCAAACAAAAAGGGCATGAGAAATGCTTCCGGAAAAAAAACTTCACTGACATTAGTATTTTTCAGCGACATGCTGCATGGAGCCAAGTAAAGGACTACAGGATCGTCTCCTTTTAACCAATTAGGTTACTCTAATCCTGTCCCTGTTTAACTTTGCTCAATTACCAATCAAACAGGGGATTCGCTTATTTACTTTGCTGAATGAGTAGAGCTGTTTATTAAGATAGCATGTTTGATTGCCGCATTCTGAAAGTTAAATGGCCATAGAACAGCACAGATTTGCAAGAACGCGTATTTGGCCATTTCGTGTGATTGTGATAATTTATATCTCACATTCACGTTTCATCCGCTTTACTGAATGTTTTCCACCTTGCGTATTTTTTAGACGCTTGAAATCCAGGGCGATCTGAAAATAAATATCCTTATTTTTATTTTATCATCATAGATCTCCTAAAAATACTACAACCCCAATTCCGAAATAGTTGGGACGAAGTGTAAATTCTGAATAAAATCAAAATGCAATGACTTTCAGATCACATGAGCCAATGTTATTTACAATAGAACAGAGATAATATTTCAAATGTTGAAACTGAGACATTTTATATTTTTATCCACAAAATGAGCTCATTTCAAATTTTTTGGCTGCAACAGGTCTCAAAAAAGTTGGGACACAAGCAAAAAAAAAAAAAAAAAAAAGGGCTGAAAAAGCAATTAATATGAGAGAATCAGCTGAAAGAACATTTTAGCAAGTAACTACATTAACTGGCATCAGGTGTGTAACATGATTGGCTATAAAAGGGATGTCTTAGAGGGGCTGAGTCTCTCAGAAGTAAATATGGCCAGAGGCTCTCCAACCCGTGAATACTTGCGTAAAAAAAAAATTGTGGAATACTTTAAAAACAATGTTCCTCAACGTCAAATTGCAATGGCTTTGAAGGTCTCATCATTGACAGTGCATAACATCATCAAAAGGTTCAGAGAAACTGGAAAAATCTCTGTGCGTAAGGGACAAGACCGAAGACCTTCACTGGATGCCCGTGATCTTCGTGCCCTCAGACGCCACTGCATCACTCACCGGCATGATTCTGTCATTGACATTACTAAATGGGCCCAGGAATACTTCAAGAAACCACTGTCTGTAAACACAGTCCGCCGTGCCATCCACAGATGCCACCTAAAACTCTATTATGCAAGAAGGAAGCCATTGTTGAGCATGATCCAGAAGCGCCGCCGCGTTCTGTGGGCCAAGGCTCATTTAAAATGGACTGTAGCAAAGTGGCAAAGTGTCCTGTGCTCAGACGAGTCCAAATTTGACATTTGACATTTGGCATCATGGGCGTTGTGTCCTGCGGGCTAAAGAGGAGAAAGACCACCCCTCCTGTTATCAGTGTTCAGTTCAAAAGCCAGCATCTCTGATGGTATGAGGATGCATTAGTGTATATGGTGTGGGACACTTGCATGTTTTAAAAAGCACCATGAATGACGAAAGGTATATAATGGTTTTAGAGCAACATATGCTCCCCTCCAGATGACATCTATTCCAAGGAAAGCCTTGTGTATTTCAGCAGGACAATGCAAAACCACATACTGCAGATATTTCAAGGGCATGGCTTCATAGTAGAAGAGTCCATGTGCTGAACTGGCCTGCCTGCAGTCCTGATCTTTCACCGATTGAGAATATTTGGCGCATAATTAAACGAAAAGTCCATCAAAGAAGACCCAAAACTCTCCAGCAGCTGGACGCCTGTATTAAACAAGAGTGGGATCAAATTCCAATGGCTAAACTCAACAAACTTGTCTCCTCAATGCCCTGACACCTCCACTCTGTGTAAAAATGTTATGATTCTGCTGTTGCCAGACCATGTTTTTGTAATGACCCTGATTCCAAGCCATGTTTTCTGAATTAGTCCATGACATGTTTTGTATTTTGCCTATCTTTCTTTGTTATGTCATTTGCCTGCCATTTCCCATATTCTCAGTTTAGATTATCATTCTGGTTTTTGTATTTCTAATGCCATGCATTGCACATTGTCTCCCCTGTCTGGTCTTATGTGATGTGACCGTTTTATTCCCCAGTCTTGTGTGCCACGCTTTCAGGTGATTTCATGGTTTCTGGGTTTCCAAACATTCCTTCCAGTCTCGTTCACTTCCTTCGCCTTACTGTTCTATCTTTACTAACATTACTAACAGTTTATTATTTTAGATAAAATACTAACACTAACTAACATTGTTTATAGTACTAACTTACTAACAAGCACTAGGGATTGTATAGCTGCACATTACTAATTGACTAACGAGCCCTCAGCACTCGCTCTGCTCTAGTCTCCGCCCCTTGCCTTCACTCAATTTACTTTGCTGTGCTTCAGCAGATTCTCTGCACCTAGTTAATCACTGATCTGCCTCTCACTCTGTGCACTTTAGAACTCCCTAACCGGAGTCGTCTGTTTGTCATAGGTTGTCTGTGTAATCCCTGTCCGCGTTTTGGCTTTTGCCAATTTCATGTAGTTAGGCACTTCCTCTTGTTCACTCCCTTGTTAATTAGTCTGATCCAGCTCACCTGTTCCCTATTATAGCATGTGACTTCCCATATGTGTATTTAAGCAGTCATTTCACAACCAGCTCGTCAGAACGTTTTCCTTGTGCTGTGATCGTTTATGCCTTGTACTCTTTGTGTTATACTTCTGACTGGAACGTCCCGGATTTTGATTTTGGCTTTGTCTTTGATATTCCTGTGCCCATGTACCGTACCTGCTTTGCCCGACCCTGAGTTTTGTGTTTGCTGCCCTGATTACGAACTGGATTACGTCTACTGGATTTTGGCTTTGGCTTCGTCTCTGATATTCCTGTGCCCGTGTACGGAACCTGCTTTGCCCAACCCTGAGTTTTGTGTTTGCTGCCCTGTTTACGACTTGGATTACAACTACTGGATTCTGATTTTGGATTGTGGACTCTGTACCGTTTTCTGCCCTGCAGGGGTTTCCACCCCAGAACCAATAAAGAACAAGTTCATTGGATATTTTTGGTCTCGCTTTTGGTTCCTGAACGCTACCTCACAAGAAAAGAGGGGATGCTACACCATGGTAAACAAGCCCCTGTCCCAACTTTTTTGAGACCTGTAGCAGCCATCAAATTTAAAATGAGCTCATTTTTTGTAGATAAAATTGTAAAATTTCTCAGTTTCAACATTTGCTATGTTATTTCTGTTCTATTGTGAATAAAATACTGGCTGGTGTAATTTGAAAGTCATTGCGTTTTGATTTTATTCACAAGTTACACTTTGCCCCAACTATTTCAGAATTGGGGTTGTACAATGAGAGATGAAATGCTGAGTTGGGATGTGGCGATGTTGAACGAGGATTTTTTTTTCTCTTTAAAGTGTGATGAGACCACTTGCAGTCATGGGGATGTGTAGGTAGTTGCATGTAATTTCTTGAAACATACACACCTGAAGCGGCTTAAACGATTTAAAACGCCGTCGGGAAGAGGCCTGAGTTTAGATTTCGTTAATTGCAGGTGCTCCGCCCTTCCCTAAATCTGCTCCCGTGTACTTGGCCTAAATAACAATCAAGAAATTTGGCCAGTGGTCTATAACGATTAAGATGTGATGGTGAAAAGCAGACAAACCTAACTGGGCTACAATGTTAGATTGAAAGAATGTGAATAATTAGAAAAAATGTTCCTCTGAATTACATCTCTCATTGTAGCATTTTAGGATATTACTCAAGATTAATTTAAAACAGATTTGTTATAAGATCGCCCTGGATTTTAAGCGTCTAAAAAATACACAAGGTGGAAAACATTCTGAAAAGCGGATGAAACGTGAATGTGAGAGAAATTATCACAGTCGCACGAAATGGCGTGGCAATGGCAATCGTGTTCATGCAAATCTGTGCCGTTCTATGGCAATTTAAATTTCAAAATGCAGCAATCAACCATGTCTTAAACAGCTCTACTCATTCAACTTTAAGGGGCAATGAGTGGAAATGCATCATTTCTAGATTGAAGAAATTAAATCTTTGTGAAGAATGAGAGGTGTAATTTCATCTGGAGTATAGCATGACATCACACACCCGCTCTCTGTGTTGATCTCCAGCCCCTTGTTTACAAGCCGGTCCGGCTGTGCATTTATTTACGTTCATGTGAATCGCCACCCCCTCCCTCCTGTCGGAGCCCTTGGCCCTCCCTCCCTATAAAAGGCTACAGTCAGTGAGCGGTGGCAGTGCGTATTTTCAAAGCGAAATGGCTGAGAGCGAAACAAAACGTTCACCTGAAGACAAAGTTATACATAAATTTAAACGCACATGGAGTAAGTGTACTACAAGCATTACCTTATTTTTTTTAGACAGTTTTAGCTAATATTACCATATCCACCAAATTACTTTTCAGCTATTAGCGGCTAACTTAGATTGTATTTGCAGGAAAGCTATTTACTGCCGTCATATTGTCAATTCGTTACTAACTAAACCGTCTGCTAACACCATTAGCGGCGAACAGACACGTTTGATGCATAGACTGTATAAAAAGATGGACAAAGCTACCATGACGTCACCCATTGGTTTCAGCATACCATAAAGGAAGCCTCGATTTTGGCAATTTGAATTGCACCATGTTGTCATTTTGAAACCGGATGTGATTTCTATTGGACGAGAGCGTGTATTGAAGATCCGGGGAGGACCGTGGCTCTGGATCTGACCGTATCGGACGAGGACTAGAGGATAGCCACGCTCCTAAAGCATATTCTGGCTTTATCCTTTATTCTAGTCTATATGGGACCATAATTGACAAAAATGAACATCATGATATATCGAAGGAGACTTGAAACTTGCTAGAGCTACCATAAAAAAATGTGAAAAATCATTATTTAAATGAAAAATCAGGTGGGAAAGTAGGGTCATTTTCTCATAGACTTCTATAGCATTGAACTTCTTTCTGCAACCACTGACGTCGCCATCTGCTGGCCATTTAATAGAATGCCATTTTACGGTACTTCCGCATGGACTTCATTTTTCAGACCAGGGTGCTGCGTCCATCTTTTTATACAGTCTATGGTTTGATGCCAATGGTGACACACTAAATTATTGGCATAATGATTAATCTACGATCAAAACAGCATAGAAAACTTGCCAAAAGGAAGTTCTCTTTCTTGCGGCACTATACTGTTGTAAGTTACTTACTTAGTTACTCAACATGTTCCATAAAATGGTGATGTTGTTTTGCTCGGTGTATTTGCACTTTGCAGATAGTCATTCGCAGACGAGGCGAGTGGGGGGGTGGAGAGCAGAGATAGAGGGAAGTGTGGCTCATGACACACTTTGTTTTGGTCTACAGGCAGTGCACAACAGCAAACCTAGCGGTGAAACCATTTCACTTTTTGCCCCTTTAAAGAGTAAACAAATCCACCATTTGATTGCTAATCAAGCAAAGTAAACGGGAACAGATATACTTTTCTTAGAGTTGCCTAATTGGTTAATAGGAGACGATTCGGTTTTCATTTACCTGGCTCCTTTCAGCACGTAGCCAAAAAATACTCATGTCAGTCAAGTTTTTTCCGGAAGCATTTTCCATGCCCTTTGATGTTTGGCACTTTCGTTCAGGACAGCACGGGGGTTAATGAAGGAAACGGGAAAGCTCGGATGTTCACCCCATGGTAGCAGGAGGTGTTACTACGCTTTAAAAAAATCACGATTCAGAAACGTTACACCCCTAGTCACATCTTCTCAAATTTGCACATCTGAATGACAGGAATGCATTGAAAAAAATGCTGCCACAAGCTCGCTAGAAGTGCTTTGCTTATGTTCACGAGATGAAAATGTGGTAAGGATATGGATACTGGGAGTCATTCCAAATGGAACCAGACTGGAGGGTTCCTTGAGCCCGATTGTCTGGAGGAGGAAGTCAGATGATGGAGAGTCTTTCTTCATCATGTGTGAGTACTTATTGTTACCATGTATTACTGCTATTTTTTATTTTCAGTTATTCACCGCGGCTAGATTGCCACATAGGTTCTTATGAGTTAACCTTAGCCTTTGCTAATAATACTGTAAATGATGCCATTTTGCTCAATGTAGCGATCCGTTTTAGAATTTATACTGCATTCAACAAAATTAAATGCCAAGGTTTTCACTCGTTTAAAATGCGAACAGCTTGAGGACTTCGGTACACCCCCTGCAATATTTGTTGCACTGGCAGCATATTGCCTGCTTTTTCATGATAGTGGAACGTCTGTCTTGTAAAAACAAGGTATATTTCAGATACTATTTCTTAAAGGAGCAATATGTAAGTTTGTGGCCAAAACTGGTAGTGCAATCACACTCAAAATAGTGCACAGCGCAGTATCCCCTCCTCCTCTCCCCCAGACGAGAGGTTGCCAGCTAGGTTGCCGGATCCAGCAGGAACGTCTACTACACGGAGCTACCATGGCTACGTTTCAACATCACCAATGATGTGTTCTCACAGGGTTGTGTTCAGTTCAGTTCAGTGCAGTTCAGAAAAGATTCGAGACTAATGACTAACCAACTATAGCAATGGTCATATTGGTCAACTTGCTTGTCACTCTTCTGTGTGGATAGCCCTCTAAAGTCCATACTGTAATGTGCGTAAAGAATGAATGAGGACTCATTTGACCGATGCACCGCCTCAACCACATTCCACATTGCCATTATGGCTGTGCTAATGTTGGAACGGTTTCCACAGCGTCTAGCATAAAGCCAGAGAAACGGACTAACAATGCATTGCTAATGTTAGCAATGAAGAGCCACGGTTTTTATTTCTCAAACAATCCATTACCTAGTCAATTCGATGACCCACCTGCATACGCGCTAACGTACCATGAACGAACATACATAACGTTATTCGACTGTAGACAATATTTGAAATGTCCGTGCCTACATTAAATAGAATTAAATTAGCCAAACTTAGCTAGATCGTACCTGCCCAGGAGAAAATGAGCAACTTCGGCGTCGGTCTTCAAATTCTTCTCTGCTTTCAGCCAAGTCCATCTTTCAAAGGCATGTCCTATACAGATCCTTGTTTTGTTTCTGACTTTGTCACGACGTATTTCGGAATCATAACGAGGCTTTTTAGGTTTAGTAACATCAGACATTTGTGCTCCGAAACGCTGGTAGCTGCAGCTCAGTGGTAACTGGCAACCTGGATGCCGAAATGCTACTGGCTTCGTGACTGGGAGATAGGTGGAGGGCGGTGCAACAGTCCAAAACACAAAATGAAAACATAAACATTAGTTGTGGGCTGCGACTTCGCTTTTGTAATGAGAATATTCTGGCTGGACTACTGTTGTCAGTGATGTAAGTATGTGAAATTAACATCATTCCTTAATGTCTGGTGATATATCAGGGCCATTTCATGATTAATCAACATTAATTACATATTCTTACATATTGCTCCTTTAAGTGAGTTATATTTGCTTACTGTACGGTGTGGAAAGCTTTTCTACAAGCTTGCGTTTTGCTTAGGTGTTTGTAGGTGGAAACGGAAAGCTTTCCGTTGCAAGGTGAACGATCTGACCATAAAATAAAGTTTCCATAATCAGACCATGTGCTGGTTGATGGGCCTCTGAAGAAAAATTGACAAAATTTTAAAGTTTATCATGGAGATAAAGCAAGTTTTAGGTGTGGGGAGGTTATTGATGACCATTCATGTCCGTCTGTGCCTATATTGATGAACTCATGCTAAATTTCACTTTAAAATCATTCATTCATATTGGGCTTCATGAGTCAAAAATTGATTTGTGTCAAAAACATGATTATTTTGTTATTTGACTGTGCACAGTTTTGTGGCCTCAGAGAGCAGGGAGAGTCACTTGGATAGATAGCTTATTTGGCTCATAAACAGTAGGTAATTCTAAATATCACACTCAGATGTAGCACATTTGTGGTCAAGGAGTTTATTATTCCGGATATGTATTGTTTTAACTCCCAGCCATTTTTGAGTTCTCAGTATTTTTTTTTTTTTTTACAATTCCAATGCTAAATTTTCATGAAGATTTTTTGTAGCCCTTATTCTGTACTAAAATTATTTAAATAAACTGAAATATGATCAAATTTAAAATGCTACAAGTGTCTTGTTTCATTTAAGCCATTTCCCCCCTCTCTGTGAAGCTCAAATCTTGAATTACAAAGCCTTAAGGGGTGATCTGGGGTTAAATGGGCAAAATTTGATTCTTTTTCCAAAAATTTTTTTTTGAATAAAAATATTCTATAATAACCCACCTTTAGTAATCGCTGATTGCTACAAAGATTAAAAACTGAATTTTGCCATAAAATTATGATTTAAAAGCAACTGTGATGATGAAATTTAATGCTTTTCACTCCAGGAAAGTGATAAACATTTGAATAATCAGATAATACAGTCTGAAAAATGGTTATAAGCCACAGACTAAGATTGAACTCAACTTTTCAATGCGGTCTAATGCATTTTCCATTGATTTCCTAAGGTATTATCTGTTACATACTTTGAATATTTTGAGTATTTGTCAGATTCTGCGCAAAATAATTTCAAAATTTGAGTAAAATGCCCCAAAATCACAAAACTGATAAATTGGGCAAAGAATGGCTATTTCATTGCATTTGGATAAGCAATGGCTTTTAAATGATGAAAGAAAAACTGAATTCTATCATAGAGTTAAAGAGGAATTGGTGCCAGAATTTTTCTGCATATTTAATGAGCTTGCTTGGTTACCATGGCAACCGCATAAACAGAAAAATGCCAACTTGTATCTTTTTTTGGTGGTTATTACATATACCTCTTTAGATTAATTCTGAGTTGTCTCCTGGTGTCATTTTTCATTTAACCCCAGATCACCCCCTAAATAGGGTAATGCATAAATAGCCAGATTTGGCTTCTGCGCAAAGGGGTCAAGTAGCTCTTACTATGTTGATATATGCTCAATTGTTCATTTTTTCTGATAAGTTTTGTTTTATTTAGTTATTTGATGCTATAAAAAGGGGGTGTAAAGTCGTGATTAACGGTTTTGATTGGCAGCTTCTCTTAGGGAACTCGTCGCCTGTTGATTTACTTCCAGGAATTTTACGGAGCTGGAATGCGATCATCAAGAAAAGATATAACGTTAACATTACTTATCTATAAGATGTTGGGTCCCAGTATGAATGAATGTAACCCATGGTGATTTGCAAGTCCAATGAAAATTTAATGTAAAGCGGTCTTTACTCTGAACAAAGCCTCAAGTGCTGTTTGCAGCAATACTACCGTAGAAAGGTACAGCAAGCTAGCTAGCCAGGTAACATTAGTTCAGCAACATTTTATCATAGGTCACCATAGACAGCAACGGAAATAAGTGGTTAAAAGCGCTTTACTTTGGACAAAGCATAATGTAGCTATTGTTCGCAGCGCTGTTATCTTCAGAGCAAAGGGCTTTCTACAACCAATTTTTGCTGCGAGCATAGGTGACCCAAAAACAGACAGACTAAACTTGGAAAACAGCCAAACTATCAGACCTTTTCACAAGCTTTTAGTTATAGTAGAACCAGTCTGTTGTCAGTGTACATCACCCAGTGCTTACCACAGACAGAAGGAGCCATTTGGGCATTGTAGAAGGTTCAGGGGATGTGATTACGAGTAGGGCAGGTGTATAGACTGGACCTCGATACCGCCACTAAACACCACAGTCACTACTGTGCAGACTATGACACCAAGTGTGCTAGATGGCAGCATCCGTATGAAGGATATTTTAGCTCCATTTTTGTACAGCACTAGGAAGTGGAGAACCGTCGTTTATCTTTATATGCTATGATTTTAAGTGTAGCCTAAGATTTATCCTACAGTTGAAATTAGGCTTATAAGACGTACTATTTGCTCATTTTGTTACAACTGGGAATATAATGTTAAATAAAAAATCGGAAGCTTGGCAGCATTTTGCTTTGGTCACAGATCATCAAAAAACTTGAATGTGGACTTAGGAAGCAACATTTTGCTTACCTTAGTTCAACAACAAACATCACCTACCACTTGAAAACAGTAACTCAGTCTGCTTTACATTTCTTCTGCGGATTAGTGTGTTTTGTATGCTTTATAGGAGAACATTTAGGAATGCGTACCGAGTCATTTATAGGCTACTCAGTTTGAAACTGCATTGAAAGGTGCATCCCTATTACATTGCGAGCAGTCTCACAAAAACTTCAGGTTTAACGTTGACTTTCAGCTGAAGCCCACTGGTATCTCAGAGAAAAGAGAGAGAGAGATAGATACTTGATAGATAACTTACTTTCTTAATGTATTAGAGAACTTTAGAGTCAACTAACCAAAAAAACCGTATATTTTTTGCATGTTTAATTTCTTAGCAAAACCCGATTACATCATATAAAACTTCAATTTGCAGAACATTAACCAGGCATGAGTATGGCATTCATAGCACAATTCAATGTGACGGCACTTAAAAGCGGTAAGCGGCCATGGTCTAAGCATAGGGTACATTTTTACGCGCTTTTATGATAAGGAGCCATTTAGGTTCACCCAGCACTGCAATTTATGAGTTGCAAATTGAACTAATTCATTTCTTTATTACTTTCGACGATTAGTCATTTTGTTAGTCATAATGTCTACTCAAATATTGTTTGTCTTCAACCATATTTTAGTTGGTTTAATTGGTATTGTTGTTTCAATTAATGTTGAGAAACAAAGCATCTGTTATGTTAGGTTGTTGGAATGGTCGGTAACATCAGCGGTTTTCTTGGAGCATGACACATTTGCACAGTTTAGATGCCAGCGGACGTGGAGCTGCTCTATTTATCCACGCAGTTACACTACTCGATCAATAGGTGGCACACCCAAAACGGTTACTGAATATTCATGAGGAAGCCGTGCCTGTTACCGCTTCATAATATGAACGAGTTAAATCCCATCCCTGTTTCCCAGGAATTGTATGAATAATACTCCTCAGACAAGCCTAATATGCAAAAGGCCTAATACACTTGCCCATAGTATCTATCCAAAAGTAAATAAAATGATCTCTTGCGATAGAAAAATTTTTTGTCCTTTGTTGCAACCACCTCAGCTATAATAGGCCAAAGGTGCAGTATCTCAATCAAGTAGTGAAAAAAATCTGTTTACTGAAGCAAAAATTCAACATGATATTGATACTATATCATTTTACAATCAATTATATTCATCAGATATTAAAAATGCGTGATTCCCTACCATTGAATTACACGTAGATTCATCCCTTGACGAATTCAGTGGTTCCATAGAGCCTCACACAATGTTTCACTGAAATCCAGTCTCTCTACTGCTTGCTCAGGCTTATCTGCGTAAAGCACAGTTATAGTTCACACCAACCTGAACTATAACCTGGCAATTTTCTATTGATTGGCACGTTTTTATCCAATTCCAGACAGTATAAACTTTTCACAGTGATTGAAAGACTTTGATTGGACCCTCAGAAAAATATTTAAACCCTTGGTTAGCAGCAAGTTAGGTTGTATTCTCACTGTGTGCAGCTGAAAAACTTGAGTACACAGAAAAGAAAAAGGCTTCCAAAACCAACCCAGAAGTGCCTAGATTACATTTGCGCAATGTTATACCAACATGAATAATAGGAGTAATTCTGAATGGAACAGTGCTGGAGGGTTCCTTGTACTGGAGAGTTCTGTTGCTCCGTTAATTTGGAGGGGGACTTCAACGATGAAGAGTTTTTCTTCATTATGAGTGAGTACAATGGAGTAATATGGAATGCTTATGGCTAGCTAGCTTGCTGGCTGGCTGTTTTTTATTTTCTGTTTACCACAGCCATGATGATCACAGAGCTTGCTTGCCACATTGGTTAGTATGAGTAACCGTTAGCCTTTGCTAATAATACTATATATGGTGGCATTTTGCTCAATGTGGTGGTGTTTTAGAATTTATACCATATTCAACAAAATCAAATGCCTAGGTTTTCATTCGTTTAAAATGAGAACAGTTCCAGGACTTTGGTAAATCCCCTGCTATGTTCGCTGCATAGATTTTGTTCAATCTAGAGTAGCACATTGCCTGCATTTTTCCTGATAATGGAATGTCAGTTTTGTTAAAATGAGGTATGTTTCACATATTACTGTGTTAATGAGTTATACTTGCTCCTTATAGGGTGTGAAAAGCATTTATATAAGTTTGCGTTCTGCTTGGATGATCAGAATTGTAAATAGAAAGCTTTCCGTCGCCGGCAGAATGTTCTGGCTGTAAAATAAGCAGTTCTTTTAATGAGTGTGAGTGCTTGCTGATGCGGCTCTGTAGAATAATGGACAAAACTCAGAACTTCATCATGCAGAAAAGGCATGTATTTGATTTGCAGAGGTCACTGGGGACTATTGATGTCCATCCACGCCTATATTGATAAACTCCGCAAGGAAAATCATTAATTCATGAGTCAAAATTCGATTTGTGTTAAACATGATTATTTTATGATTTGACAGTGTGTGATTTTTAGGGCTCTGACAGCTTGGAGAGCCACTTGGAGAGCTATCTTATTTGGCTCATAAACAGTAGATCGTTCTAAAAATCACTGTCAGATGAAGTACACTTGTGGTCAAGGAGTCTATGATCCCAGAAATGTACTGTTTTAACTCCCACCCATTTTTCAATTTTCAGAATTTTTAAAAATAATTTCATTGCTGAATTTTCATGAAGATTGTGTTTATGGCCCTTACTCTGAACAAAAATTATGATAAGAAACTGAAATACAACAGAATTCTAAATGCTACAACTTTTTTGTTTCATTTTAACCATTTCCTTCTCCCTGAGAAGCTCAAATCTTGAATTATAAGACCTAAAATCGGGTAACACATAAATAACCATTTTTGGCTTCTGCGCAAAGCGGTTCAGTAACAACTGGCCAATTTGCCCACATACCCTCAGAGTGTTTTAAGTGGAATAAAGCAACCCATAGAGGAAAATAAGCTCGAAATGTAAGATTTTCCTCAAGGGGATCAGATTGTTTCCCTGATTTGGACTAAGGATATTTGGCCTTGTCTTTCTGGCAAATTACCACTGATAGATGCAAAATCCGGTGCTGTCAAAAAATTACTGACTGACTGACTAACTGACAAGTGAATAAAAATTGCCATGTAGAAACAGCTGCACCGAAAGCACACAATATCACCAAGTGAAAGACGTGCAAGAGGCATGTAGAATACCACCCTGTTGAATTCATGTTGTGATACGGCAGTTTTCCATCCGCAACTTAATATGAAAGCATGGCCTCACTTCCCCTAATGGTTCCAAGTTTTACAATCCTGCAACTACACAGCAATGCTGCCACAAAAAATTTGTGAGCAAGCCTGATAATGCCACATTTCTTACACTGATGAGGGTTTGATGGCTTTTCTGTTTTAAGAGCTGTTAACCACTCATTCATTCAATTACTGCAGTGTGCCCACTGACAAAAAAGGACACATTATTCAGCCCAGTGACTTTCCATCATCGAAACAGACAGATCCATTACAACCAAAACAAGTGAAGTGCTCTGAGAACTCATTATGCATTGAAACACAAAAGTGCAAGATCTTCAGAAAAACATCCAACATGCATCCAACAGTTGTCAGACTCAGAGATGTCTGCAACATTGATCAATCTTCCTTGTATCACTATTTAAGATTTTGTATAAGGTCTTACTTTCAAGTCCTTACATAAGAGTTTTTGCTAAATACCTTAATGCAAACATGCTTTTACTATTTCTACCAAAGGGTTTTCATTAAGAACCGCTTGGCTGTTATAATGATTCTCTTTTTCCCAGGTGACATGTAGACCAATGAACGCAGAAGGTATTCACACTGTTCCAATCACATCTGTGAATTCATTTAGGCAAAATGAACATTGTGGAACATTACATAATGGGCCCTGCTCACAGGAGATGTACTTGTACTGAAAAATGCGAGACACAACACCACATGCACGTCTTTTGAAAGCGCAGAGAAAAGGAGACACAAAGTGAACCAAAAGAAATTCAAGTCCCGCCCATTCTCTTTTGGAATTGCTCACCTGCTCTGAAAGTGACATTGATGAGTGGAGCATCTCCCCAAAAGTTGAACAGATTTAAACTTTGCATGCCATACAAAAACAGGTACCAAATGTCAGTATTCGGCCTTAAAAAGGTGAGTGCTTGACTTTTAGACACGATAGAGGAGACACAAGGTAAAAAGAAGAGCTTCTGGCACGTTACCATTGTTAAATAATTAGAAAACAACAAACTGAAAAACAGATATGTCTCCTGTGTTTATGCCGCCATACTGTGCTTTTATGAAAAAGTGGAAGACCAGCAGGTCAAAACACTTTAGCAGCAGTAGAATCCTCTTTGGAACACGTCTTGGTCTTGAAGTCCTACTCTGGTTTTTACCAAAACCAAGACCCTATGCTAAAGCCTGGCAAATTGTACAACCAGAATGCATCGGAGCAGAGGTGCACATCTTGAGGCACTGCATCCAAATACAAAAGCACAGCAGGCCATCCCAGCCACTGAGCAACTTGACCAAACTGTTCACTTAAAAGCAACAAGCATAATCATCCACCCCATTTACATCAGTGAATCACTGACAGCAAGTGGCAGCTCTACATATCTTATTGACTATGTGAAGAAATCCATCCTCCTTCACTCCCTAAAAACACTCCAGACTTCAACAAAGACCTCAATGTAAACCTAGTCTGCCGGTACAGTAACAGATGATCCCCATTTACAGCCGCCAGTTGTAATCTCCAAAAGACGCACAAAAGAAATAGTAAAATGCTTACATTTGTGACAGTTGTACTGGAGAGGCCTCTACACTGGCGGAGCAGGATTGGCTGCTCCAGAGTGGCAGTGGCAGCAACAGCAGACAGGCGTCTTCACAGTTATTACACTCACTATCAAGCCTGTGACCTCCTGGGGGGGTCCCTGCTGTGACATCACCCTGGGGGTCTTTGCACTGCCTCGCCTCTTTGCCATCAGTATCCAAACATCTTCATCCCTGCCACATTCACAAATCCCACTGCACATGGTGGGGGGGTCCTCAGTGCACTGGGTCTGGGACATAGCGGGAGGTTTGGTGGCTCACAGCCTCAACTCTTCTCCCACACTTTCTGCTGGTCTGCCTTGTGGTTTGGGTTTGAAAGCACTGTTCCACACCTAAACAACTTGAGTAGACCCCTGCCTCTCCTGTTTTCCTATGGTTTTTTTACTTGAAAGTGTTCTGATTAATTTAAACACTCCATACTGGCAGTCAGAGCTGCAAGTAATACTTCAAAACACAAAATGATGTTAGGGAGTAAAATGGGTAAAATACAGGGAAACTACCTTTCTGAAGCGTACAATAGCAGAGCACCACCTCCAATCCAACCCACAATCTCCCAGTTACAGGTGAAGTACGAAGACCGTTTGACTGTAAAAAACATGCAAATGTGTCAGGCCCACTGTGGCCGTTTGGTTTGCGCTGACTGCTATGAAGATGTTTTATCGTTTCACACCCAGTGCCTAGTTCAAGCACTGGAGAGAGTGAGGTATCCATTCCTGGAACACTCCATTTGTAAATACAATTATTTCTAATGGCTCCAGGAGAATTTCTATAATCTCCAAATCAGACTTGTCTGTATGCCTTGCCTGTGCAGAAAAGCGACTGTGTGCAAGTCCTGATTTCTTTATCGCCTGCAGTAAGGCACCTTGTGCTGGTTCTTCGTACTGGCATTGTTACATTACAGCATATGAAAAACTGCAAGTAATCACCCAAGATTATAACCAGACAGGGGGGAAAAGGCCACTTTCCCCAGCTCAGAAATATTTTTATGATGTTTCTGGGCTATGAATGAGGTCTGATCATGAGAAGAAGGCTGCAATTAGAGCCCATTCAGGATGTGCTGCTACTCTCTCTCGGGGTGCTGAGCAATCTAACTGCAAAAAGCACCTGGCAGGCAAAGAATTATATGACAAGTTTGAGAGGAAAGGTCTTTTTTTCTCGAGAACAGCTATTTCCTAATCAAGTATAGGGTCATTCCGTACCAACTGGACCAGGGTCTGCACCGCACCGTCTCAGAAAAATTAGAAAAAAATCATGGGTGTTTGCCATAATTTCAAATGGGCAAATCCCAAATCTTAAGTTCCTGCTCTAATTTTTCATGGAGTAATTACCAATTTAAGGAGGGGGTGTCTAGTCACTCTCAAATGTAGACTTATAAGCATTTTTGAAGGGATACAAATACACTTTCCAGTGCTCCTAAATTAAAATAAATGGGGGCATGTCAGTAAAATTACCTGAAATTTATGAATCTGCTACCAGATTTGGCATGTCTCATTTGATTTTCCTGTGATAGGCTGTTGAAAATGGCAATTTTTACAGAACCAAATATCTATTTGATTTTTAGATGGTCTCCTACACCGAAGTATGAATAATCAGGGGTTCATAATCAGCCTCATCCTCAGCAGCTACAGCACACTGGCCCCTTAAACCCAATCCAATCTCCTGTCTCTAGTTTAGGAGTAACTTGAATCTGAAAATGCTTATAATAAAAAAATGCCTACATTCAAGGCATGATTTGGTCATGTGGACACGCCAGAAAAAATCAGAGAAAATTTGTGGAACAGCTTTTATATTTTGGCTATAAACAGTTGAAAATTCATCTTGTGTTTCAAACTCATTCTGCAAAAACTCTGGCATTTTTATTTACCATGCTATGTGGCTTATATCAGCCTGTAACATTCAGTAAGGCCCGTCAACTTGCTTGTAAATGGCTAAAATATGCATTATAAAACAATGCCCAAAGGATCACAAAAAAGCCAAAACTGCATTTCATTCATGAATGCTTAATAATCAAGTAGCATTGCAATGTATGCAAGTATTTGCCCATAAACTGGGAGAGGTAAGGCAGTCATGAGGGAATTAATTTCCTCATGGCTCTTAAATGAAACTCAAATTACTTCTACCAGAACTGCATCTGAAAAGACAGAGATTCAAGCATGTTTTGAACATTTATTCTTGCAAAAAGGCATGGGAAAGCCGGAGATTTCTGCCACAATATCCATTTTCGTTTTAACGTGAAATAATACCTCCATGTCCAAAAAGTGAATTTCAGTCATCAGCCTCTCAACATCTGAGGACAAAAAGAAGATGCTGCTGACAAACCCTCAGCATCTCAGGCTGCAGGTGTTGCGGGTTCAGCAGCAACAACTACCGATTCTGCCTGCTCTCCTCCTTGGAGAGGAGCACCAGGCCAGAGAGGAGAGGAGAAGATGCCCGTGTGGGTGAAGCCATGGTTGCTGCGCTGAGTGAGGCTGGGCCAGTATGAAACCTCATGCAGGAGTTAATGCAGGAGTCAGTGGGACACTACAATTGTCTGCACATTGTCTGCAATACCCTTGTGGTTCAGACACGCTACCTCACAATTGGAGTCGAGAATACTTCAGACGGCCCCGCAAAATATGCGACAGCTCCACTCGAATGCCACAGCCCCCTGTGATACCCCCGATGTCACAAAATTGTAAAAATCTGCCCGGTGGGATATAGGACTCAGGCTTAACCCTCGTATTTGAAAAGCACACAGATTTGCATAAACCTGCACCACATCTGGCTATTAATGTGAAAATTGCACCTCTTTGATTGAGCAAGGAGCAAGGGCAGAAAACGATGGTTCATATGAAGTGAGGGCAATCTGCAAACTGATGTAAGTGGTCGTTCGTCAGGGAGGCATGAGCATTCATTTTTATGGCATTCTTGTGAAAGAAGCTGGATTCACAGACACATGTTGATCAGAATGCAGTTAGGACAAAAAATGCCTGTCTTTTTGTATTTGGGAATTTCTCCACATCAACATAGTCAGTTCAAAACTTTATCAAGCCTGCATTCTAAAGAGCATGCCTGAGATCAGATGATGATTGCACATCAATGATCTCCAGTTGCAGAGAACCTTTGTCAAATGACGTGATGAACTCTAGGGTTTTCAAGGAAAAATCCTCGGTGTGCGAGAATTAGTTTTTCATAAAATGCAGCGCATCTGTGGGCATATCAAAGTCATCAAATCTCATTGTACAGTTATCCCTCAATTTATTTTAACATCAGATATCATTTGAGTGACCGAGGCACCTGTGGTTGACTTGAAGTTACATTGTGGGGAAGTGGAGCATTCACAGCCAGTTAAGTCGGATGAGAAAATAACTGGTTTCATGGAAACTAGACAATCACTATTTGTTCCCTTTTATTTACAAACTGAGCAAAGTCAAGTAATGAAAGATGTGATTTAAAAATATATCTCTGACACAAATCCATCATCAATCATTTGCAAAAAGATGCACTGGCTTCCTTGTGCTTGATATCGTGTAGAAAAGTCGCAATTTCTTCCCTCACAAACTCTATCGGAGCATTCCCCTTGCTTTGCCACGTAACATCATTATGCAAAGCAGGTCAGAGTATGTCAGTGGGCTGACTTGATATTGATCTGATAAAGTTAATGATGGCCATAATGGAGTTCATGGTATCTTTTAACTCACCTCAAATACGAGCGCAGAGCATGCTCTGATTGACGAGGCAGTGAAGTCATTTAATCTGCAGTGCAATAGCCAACAGTCGCACAAACAGACCTTTCACTAGCCATAGAAGGGTGCCATCTGTAACTATTATGTTGACACGCTCCATATTTAGTCCACTGTCTTTGAAAACTGAGAAACCATACCATAGGAAAATTATTTTGCCTGTTGTGTGGCCTTCCAATGGGATTAAGCCCAGAGTGTCCTCTCTGCAGCCATCACAATCCAAGAAAAGCACAAATAAAACAAAGCTGAGCAGCATAAGAGTTGTCCGTGGATTCATCCACAGCTAGCAACATAACTTCTGCTTTCCTCAATCCGACCAAAAGGGTTTCCAAGACGTTTCTGGCTAAAATGCTGACCCTTCTCGCAATTAATGTATCCGAAATGGGTATAGATTTAATACATGACATCACTTGGTCTTTCAGTTGATTATCCGATACCACCTCTTCAACAGCAGCTAGCATGAATTCTTCCAATGTCACCAGGTCAGTGAGCGGCCTATTCTTTCTACCAGGGATCCGTGCCACCTGGAGAGAGGCTGTGGTTTCCCTCTCTTTGGTAGACTAAGATCATGTCATGGTAACTTGACAGCACTCATACAATGCTGTTGGGCTTTGGATTTTGTGCATGCAAATGTCTGAACTCAGAGGATAACTCTCATCAAATTTGGCATGTTTTTCTTGAAGTGCCTCCTCAAATTATAATCCTTTCCCACCAATATGCGTCACTGCTGAGCAAATACACTGGCTTTCCCCCAGCAGCTTCAGTCAACAAATATTTTCCAGTAGCCTCACTGTTGAAGTGGCTATTTTCAATAATTTTTCTTTCATCGTTTGCTGTAAGCCGTGCCTTCAATAACAGCTGCAAAAGCAAACCATTTCTGTCTTCATCAATCATGTCTGTTTGTGATTGGCTGTTTGTGACAGTGCGTGAGCGCTTCTTGCTAGTTTGAAGGTTTTGTCGTTGGTGCCAAAAGCGGTTATTTGCGCAAATTCGCTTTCAGATTTTAAAATCTATGCATTAGTAATCAGAACTTTAAGGAGGGATGGTCAAACTTAGTTCCCAGGCCAGATTTAGCCTGCAGGCTGCCAGTTGAATAACCCTGTTCTAATGCTTTGTTTTGTTCAAAGTAAGGGAAAGATATAAAGAGCCAATGTTAACAGTTCCACAAATTAATTTTTGAACATTAATATAGCAGAAAACAATATTTGCTACTTAAAGATATAGTGTAGAATGATGTCCTGAGCAGAGAATGAAGTCCTAACCCCCCAGTTGTAATCCAAATGAATGCCACATATAGTGCCCTTAAAGATCAAAATATGCGCTCTACTGATATTGAGCGTCATTATCTTATATTTTTTCTTGTAAAATGTCCGTTGGAATGAGTAACACCAATGTTGTCACAAGTTTATACTCGGTGGGAAATTAAACCATGACAGTGTGTAGCTTTTGACTTTTTGTTAGTTAACATTCTCGATGGTCCATTTCTTTTTGGCTCACCCAGCATCCACTCGTGGCAGCCTGGCGGCTCTGACACATGTGTGAGCAAATTATACCATGACAGTGTGTAGCTTTTTGACTTTTTCTTAGTTAACATTCTCGATGGTCCATTTCTTCTTTGGTCTGGAGCACCCAGCATCCACTCTTCCTCAAAAGACCTGAAAAATTGATTTTTATGACCACAAAACACATTTTGACTTGGTGCTGGACCAGCGCACATCCTTCCAAACCGCAGCTTAGGGTTGTAGCCTATCCCTGGCTTCACACTCAGATATTCCTCCGTATTCCTTGAATCTTTAAATTACATTATGCACCATTGATAGTAAAATATAAAAATCCCTTGCTATCTTTCCTTGAAAAACGCTGATTTCAAACCTCATGATGATTTCTCATGCATGTGTGAGCAAATTAGCGATCCTTGATCTTTGGTTCCTGCAGGACTAGGCTTTTCCAGGATGCTGCTTTTGTACCAAATCATGATTACAGGCATCTTCTGACATCTGCAGAAACAAAACTCATCATTACTCAAATTCCGTGCAAAAGACATGGTGGCAAATGCATTGTTTTCAAGCTCATTTTTAGTCAAAATCAAGAAATTGAAAAGCCAAAGGAAACAATCTGAAATCCAAAACAGAAAATTTAGCCTGGTGATTCTTTTTGGAATGCGTTGCAGGCCAGAATGACAGGAATGGATGTATACAAAATGAAGTTGATCAAATAAAGCATAAGGTCTGCAATCAAGGTCTGCTGCTCAGGGGACTGGGGCTGCTATAGGTATTAGACTTTATATTGGCCAAGTTCTTTGTTTGATAGTCTCTGTGACATGCCTTCTGATTGGTTGATTTGTCATTCATTAACAAGATTACCCCTATTTGAACCAATCGTAAGTAGTTTGACATAGGGCTGGGCGATTAACCGAATCATGATTATTTTAAGCGCAATGAAAGTAACTGCCACTATGACGCAGACAGACGAGCTTGCTTATTACCTTTTCTATGACACATACCTAATGCAGTGTTGAATGAACAGCAGAGGCCATTTGAAATGCTTCCGGGAAGAGAACTGTGATTAGAAGTCCGCTAATTACCAGCAAGGATGGACAGCCTCCATCGCCTTGGGATAATTTGCTTTCCTTAAATCAATTCCCCTGTACACTGCCTAACCTGGAATCAAGCCATTTATTCAGCCAACTGACCAATCAAAACCAAAATGTGGCCTATAATGATTAGGAAGAGATGATGAGAAGCAGACAGACCTAACCAGGCTGTGTTAGATTGAAAGAATGTTAATGATCAGAATAAATAGCCGACTGAATTCCACCTCTCATCATAGAATTTTTACGTATAATTAAAAAGATCTCTTCAAAATAAAATCACTTTAAGATGGCCCTGGTTTTTAAGCGTTTAAAAATATACCCAAAGTAGAACACATTTTGTGAAGCATAACGAATGTGTATGTGACAGAGAAATTATTTTTGCATTGCACGCAATGGTAAAATGCACCGAAGATTTGGCAAACACATTCAGGTGAATCAGTGCAGCAAATTTGTAGCATTTTTTATTTGATAATTGAACAAGATTAATTTAAAATAAAGTAATCCATAGCTCTCGATTTTGGTTACTTTTGAGCGTCTAAGTAGCCTACAGTAATGGTGGCAAACATTTTGTTTAAGCGTATCGAACATGACATGTAAATTGTTAACACATTCGCATGCAGCACGCCCAAATGTAAAACTAGGCGTTCAGTGGAAACGCAACTTAAAGAGTCACCGCCCCCACGGCACGCTGTAAGAAGTTAAAGGAATGGCCTGCAATGAGGAAGCGATAATTTCATTGGTAAAAAAGAACCTGACATTCCATTGGTTGACAATTTTTGACAGGAATGTATCACAAAAAAATCTGAGAGTGCGCAGAAATGTTTCGAGTGCAAGCAGAAATGTTTCAAGCACAGAGGCAGTTTTGAGCACGAGGAGAAAAGGCTGAAGTTCGCACGCAAAAAATTCACCCAAGCAGCAGCACATCCAAGTGCAAGCGGGGGGCTATTTGAGTGCAAGAGCAGAATTTTGGGTAAACATTTGGCAAAATCCACGCATGAAATTGATACATCTGCTCTCAAGTCAAAATACCATGCTCTTGAATAAAGACACGGATTTACCTCCATTTAACACCTTTGACTTTCCATTACACCTGCTTAACCAACGAGCTTTCCCCTCAGCAAGGGCATGCAGCGGACAGAAACGACTGTACTGCAGATGTTTATGGTTTTCCTTTGAGTTGCTGTCCTTTAATTTGGAGAAAATAAACATTGGTTTTGGTAATGGGTAGTTGCAGGAGTTATTTAAATCTTTAAGCAAACCAATGCTGAACCCAGGTTCAGCTTCTATAACTCAACTTTAATAGCTACAGTGTGAAACAGAATGGTCAGTCACACTCTTACTCTTGAATAGATCTTGAAGCTGTACTTGGGTTAATTGAAAAAGTAAAGCGCATGCAAAAGCAAAGCAAACTGCAGTGGAAGAGAGGAAATCTTCATGAAGAGAGAAACAAGTGCATCCATATTTGACCCCTGAAAAGTTGTGAATAAACATTTTTGACCCCCGAGTTCAGCTGGTTGACACCTGCAATAAAGTCACTGAAGTCACTGACCCTTGACTCAAAAAAAAAAAAAAAAAAAACGGCGAGAACCCTGAGAAAATATCACAGTGTAAATGAAGTATCAGGTTACTGAAGCTTCTGTTCTTGAGTAATATTCTTGTGCAGATTAAGCAACTAATGTGCTTGACCGCTTATTTATTGATTTATTTACTACCCAATTTATGACTGTATGATTTTGGACATTTTTTTCTGTTTTTTGTTTTAATGTTTGGATTGTGAAATGGGTCTTTATTCACAAATTGATTCAAAATATGTATCCTCTTTGTCATTCTTGGTTTATAAACTCCTCTAACTGCAGCCTGACCTGGAAATGGTGTGTCCTGATGTGAGATGACAAAACTTTGTACCACTTGCGGGCTTAACACCAACTCGTATACTTTGGCCAGATCCCAGAAGAACGTCACTCAAGTAGCCACTTTACTTGGTACAAAAACCAAAAGTGTGGGTATCAGGATGAAGCCATTCTTTTGTTCCTTCACAGTCAATGTGAAAGGGGGCAATTTTTTATAAAATTTTCAATTATTTAAGTTGTTGATTAAAAGGTACCACAGAAATAGCCTTGTAATTATTTACACATTCGTGCAAAACCTCCAGCAATTTCCTCTTATATGATTACAGTATGGAACATGCTGCGACCGTTAAAATTCATATCAGATTTGCATCAGAAACCTTGGGACAAGAGTTCTTAAATATTTTTATTGCATACTAAAACTGCGTTGATTTTAACAGTTTTATTCTCCATCAACAATGGCAGACATATTTGTAAAAGAAAGTAATGAATGGATGAATTAAATAATGTAGTGCAGAATTTACAATAGAGTGTAAAATACCTTAAAAATACAACTGTGGATCCAGGTAAAGGTAAACTCAAGTGTCACAAGACAAGTTTGCAAAGTGAAAAGAGGTAGTTTAATCTCTAGTGCAACAATTTTTAGTCATAAGCATAAATTACAGTAGTAATAATAAACATAAGTACAATATAAAAATTATTCTCAATATGTAGCTTACAACATTTGATGCAGCAGTTTTGAGACAAACTCCATCATGCATAAATTGCCCAGGAGCATCACACCTTATAAGCGGGTGATGGATAAAAATGCTACTTAAATAACAAACATTAGCAGCCAAAACACTGTTTGCAAACCCGTGAGCCTCATCAATCTTACCCAGATCAATCATCACCTACATCTTTGGGTGATGCCAAACAAGATCATCTTAATCCCTAGATTCTGCAGGTGGAAGAAATGCAGGTCCTGTTCCATTAATGTGGTTGATAATTGAGATGTTCCCTGTGTAAATCCCAGCGCAGCGGATGAGGAGGACATCCGGTACTGATCCTTCTCCTAGGGACTGGTTGAAGACGGCGAGAAGGCTTGGCAGTCTCCAATGATCCAGACAATAGCTGGACAGAAAAAAAGAACATTGTAACAATTAGAAATATATCATATTGTTGGCTATAGGAAAAAGGCAAAAAGGAACTGCACTCATTATATGACCTCCACACAGTTACTTGTAATTAAATGATTCCTGTGGCTTTGTTGAAAAAAAAAAAAAAAAAGTCTGCAGTACTGTTTTACATTACATAGCAATAAAAGGTAACTGGGGCATTGTGTGGTTGTACATGCCTTGTTGATGTTTTCAAGCATGCAGCCACACGTTTCCCTGAAAGAGAGAATGACTCATTCCTACAGATGTTTTTGAAGCCGTCATCAACAATGAAAGTAACAGGACCGAAAAAGCGCCTTCAAACACCTAACCAGGGGTGTCAAACTGGTCTGTAAGGGGGCTGAGGGGCCGCAGGTTTTTATTCCAGCTGAGCAGGAGCATACCTGATACAACTAATTAACTGTGCAGGCTGAGATCAGTTGAATAGATTATTTGTATCAGGTGTGCTTCTGCTTGGTTGGATTGAAAACCAGCAGCTCCTCGGCCCTTTAACAGACCAGTCCGAAATTCCTAACCAGACCAAAGAACATTCCTATTAAGGCACACGCACATTACGCTGCACTTTTTTCAATAATAGCTTTCAGTGACGTAACTTCTTGGTTAGCTAACTTAATGAGCCAGGTTCCATCTGCAGCCCATTGAAAGAACAGCTTGTCCAGAAGCTAATAGTTAGCAAAACTGTAACAATAACTTTATTATTCCATTATGGTTCACTAACCTGCAGGAATTTTTTTTATATCCTAGCTACCTAATCGATGTCAAAATTTAGTTAACGACATTGACAAACACCACATTGCATTTCGCAATCACAACACTCCAAGTTAGCTAGCTAGGTAATGTAACCTTAGATTTGCAGAACAAAAACTCAATGTTTTTAAAACTCAATGTTAGCTAAATTATGTTTCAACTTAGCTAGCTAGCAAGCTACCATATGAGGTTACATGCTGTTCAATGTTTACTTGCACTCGGTTACTGTCGCAAGGTCACTGGTCTTATATATAATGTTTGCCAAATGTTAACATGTAAGAAATTAGGTACTAAGATTACTTTAATGCTTAGCAAGCTACACAGTTTACCTTGATTTGTAGAGTTCCTGCGCTGAATGAGCTGTGACATTTAGTCAGGACCATAGATGTATTCCAAGAACCAGGAGCAGTCAGGTGGGCATGCATCATCGGGTCCTCGTCAATCCACCCCTTGCTCCTCCCCGGATCTTGATCCACCCTCTCGTCCAATAAGCATCACATCTGGTTTCAAAACGACAAGATGGCGCTGGTCAAAATGCCTAAATCGAGGCTTCATAAATGGTATTCTGAAACCAATGGGTGACATCATGGGGGCTTTGTCCATATTTTCACACAGTCTATGACTTAAATTGGTTTTTTAACAAGCTAGTGCTCCCCTTACTTCTTGTGTTGGTTGTGCAGCGATGGTGAAGGGCACCAGAGGGCACTCTAACATAACTGATGGCTGTGTTGTACAGCAAGAATCTGAAGGAGTTCCTGTCAGTTATGCTACATACAAGAGATGCCAAAGACGACTAGCATGTGAACTAAAAATTTACCTTCTTAGGCATAGTATGCAAGAACCCATTTATTAAACAAATACACAATGGTATGATGAGTGAAATGTGAGTTGTCTTTCCTATTCATTATATTGAGAGGATATCATCGCAAGTATTACCATTACGAGTTGTATGTTGCTCCTTTTATAGTTCCGGGATCTGGGAAGTTCACCGCAGATTTGATCATTCATGTTAAACACTGCCTGCATGTTTAGCAAACTAATTTATTTTACAGCTTATGTGTTTATGTGGTTAGACTAGATGGCATCATTGTTAGATTACTTTGCAGTGGAATAGGTTACTTAACACTACAAAACAGGCAAAGTTCTGATAGGCCTATCTACCTATAGCTAGCTACAGTGGACTCCTAAATTACTAGCACCTCTGACTGACAATGCACAAACAATACAAAAAATTTTCAACATCCTTTGAAGATCCTTCACATTCTTGGGTTTGTGTTTATCAACTAATCTCAACTCAGCCCAGAAGTTTTCAACTGGATAGAGGTCTGGCGACTGAGATGGCCATTGCAGAACGCTGACTTTGTTGTCACAGAACCATTTCTTTGTGGATCTTGAGGTACACTTTGGGTCATTGTCTTGTTGGAAAGTCCACCTATGGCCAAGTCCCAGCCTTCTGGCAGAGGCAACCAGATTGTAAGCCAAAATATCCTGATACTTGGTGGAATTAATCTTATCATTAATCTTAAACAGTGCCCCTGAACCTCTTGAATGAAAACAGCCTCAAAACATGACTGGCCCACCATCGTATTTCACCATGGATACAAAGAGGTGCTTCTCCTTGTATGCACCTCTGTTTTGCACCAAACATGCCGATGCTTTATCTGACCAAAACAAGCAATTTTTTGTCATCTGACCAAAGCACCTTATTCCAGTCATAATTTAAATGACGTTTGGCAACCTCCAAGCACTTGCCTCTGTGTCTTCTGGTCAGAAAAAGCTTTCTTCTGGCAACCCTACCAAGGAGGCTGTGAGTGTGGAGGTGGGGCCTGATGGTGCTTTTTGAAGCCTGGTGACCAAGATGCCACCACAGCCTGTAATTCCTTCACAGTGAATCTTGGGGATTTTGTTTCTTCTCTCACCATCCTCCTCAGTGTCTTGCGGGGCAAAATGCAGTTGCATCCTCTACCCTTGAGGTTTTCAACAGTTCCATAACTTTGGAGTTTTTAAATAATTGCCCTGACAGTGCTCAGTGGCATATGGGTAATTCCATCCCAAATCAACAAGAATGTGAGAAGTGCCCCAGGTCACTGTCTCAGAAAATTCTGAAAAAATTCACAGTTGATGCACTACCCAAGGAATGAATGTTTGCAAAATTTCAGGTCTGTAAGTGCAGTAGTTGCTGAGATATGGCCATTTATATTTTAGGCATTTTTTTCCATTTTTGCAAAATGCATTTTTGACCAAATTTGAATGCTTATTTACAGCAAAGTAATGATGCTGCAGGGTTGTAATCTCGCATATAGGGCTAATTTTTTATGAATTTTTCATTTTTGACTTTATAAAAGGTGTATCTTCAGTCCCAGGTCATCTACTGACTACCCAAAATAGAAAGAAAGCTGATTTTGCAAAATTATGCACCTTTGCAGTACTGCTGAGGGAGAATGGCTCATTTTGTAGATCTGAAATTTTTCATGATGTCTAAACTGAGCATGTGTGCAAGCAGTCAGAAGTTTTAAATAACCATTTCTACTAGCTCCAGTGGCCTATTTATATTAGAACATTTGAAGTTTTTCCAAAAACTAGCCCATATTTCACCACAAAAACTACTGGATGACAGTGAATGACAGCCTTGAAATTTTAACCATGCATTGGCACATATTTAAGGATAACACATACCAAGTTTCATCCATAGCATCAGATTGGTTCTATTTTTAAAGCTATAAAATATTTGACAATTTTTACACTAAACGCATCCATTTATTATGAAATGCATACATAAGACATTCAAATTCATTCAGAATACATGTATACTTAAATTAAAGATGGTATTTGCACATGTCACAGCAAAAACAATATTTTTCTAAATATCCCCAGTTCGTATGACGAGTTTTGCATAGTGGAGAAACAACCATCATGACAGACATAAACGTTTATTAAAGCATCAAAATGAAATATTCTTATTTTTTGAATTCTCATCAGAATCAGGGATTTAGAAGAGCAAAAATGTCTAAAATAATGCAATCATAAATCATAATAATACTCATCATGAGAAAATATTGACTGGACATACAGAGCCATCTGTACCTCACTAAATTTATTCAGGAGCATTTAAAAACTTTGGCAGCAACACCAATACATTGTTTAAATCTTCTTGATTCAAGACATAGTGATGAGCACTTCTGCCTTGAACATGTGGTGCATCAACTAGACCAGGGCTCCCCAAATCTGGCCCTCGAATCCAAATCCAGCACTGGTTTCCTTCCCCTCCTGGCAAATATTGAACAATTAATGTCTCTGATTGGCTAGACTTTCTTTACACCTGACTCCCAGGTAAAGGGAGGTGCAAAACCAGCAGGTCTTGGCCCACGAGGACTGTGATTTGGGGAACACTGAACTAGACATATGTGTTGAAAGGGGACCCAACACTCATCCTTCCTTGATGCAGGTGGCCAAGACAGTACATTGTTGCCAGCTAGTCATATTGCATTCCGCTCATCTCACCGACAGCGCAAGACATCAATAAACTATTTATCTCACTTTGCCACGGCAACACACCAGTGTTCTTATGTTGGATTTGCAGCGTCTCATGCCAGGAGATAAATTGCTCTATATTAAGAAGAAACGAGAACACAGAAACTGAACGGCTAATCCCCAAATGGTTTTTAAAGTTTACCGCCATTCCTTTATTTGTTTTTCTGGTTTCAAAGGCCAGAGCGCTCATGTATTTGACTTCAACGGATGCGTTTAGTGTAAAAATTGTCAAATATTTTATAGCTTTAAAATAGGGCTGGGACTTTAACGCATTAACTGCGATTAATTAATCACAGAAAAAATAACACGTTAAAAAAAATAACGCATTTAATCGCACTGTTCTCCGTTCCCTAATTTCTGGCACACCAGTGACACTGATACACACACTTTAGGCCGGTAGGTGGTGGTAATGCGCATAAAGTCTAAAAATGTTGAATATAATGGGTATAATTGCACTTCGAGTTAGCACTAATCTTTGAATGAAGTAGACTGATGAAAAATGCACAGATAAATATAGATGAAAAATAAACATTTGTTATTTAAGTTCACGTACATGTCTATTCATTGATTCAGTCGTCAATCAAAATTTATTTGAATTGAAAAACTTTGCTTATTGTGTCAAATATTGCTACTTGATGAAAATGTGATTAATTAGCCTATCATTTTAATGATAGCCTATGTAAAAATTCTACGAGAGGTGGAATTCAGAGGTCTGCTATTTATTCAGATTATTGACATTCTTTCAATCTAACACAGCAGCCTGGTTAGGTCTGTCTGCTTCTCATTATCTCTTCTTAATCATTATTGGCCACATTTTGGTTATGATCAGTCAGTTGGCTGAATAAACAGCTTGATTGCAAGTTAGGCAAAGTACATGGGAATTGATTTAAGGTAAACTAATTATGCCAAGGCGATGGAGGCTGTCCAACCTCACAGGTAATTAGCGGACTTCAAATCACAGTTTTCTTCCCGGAAGTATTTCAAATGACCGCATTAGGTATGTGTCATAGAAAAGGTAATAAGCAAGCTCGTCTGTCTGCCTCATAGTGGCAGTTACTTTTATTGCGCTTGCGATAACCGCGATTCCGTTTATCGTGCAGCCCTATGTGTTACCTCATTTCTATACCCTAAAACAAACAGGAAGTGACATAATTGCTCAATATAGTTCCATAACACTTAGATAAAACTCAAAGTAAATAAGTGGAGTTTCATGCCTGGTTTTTTGGTAGATGTTATTTACAATAATCTTTTAGGATGCTATAAATTGTGAAACCTTGATTTGGAGGACACTGAATTTTAATTAAAAATTACATTTTTAATTCACTAAAAGTTAGTAAATGATTTTGGTTGGTTCCATTGCAACATTAATATAGTACAGTATTTCTCTGCTGTTATTTAGAGTTTCCATCTATCTATCTATATACATATATAAATAAATATAAATATAAATATAAATAAAAGAATTTTTGAAAAGTATTGTGAGTGCATTGCCAGTCAGGGGTGCCAGTAATTTTGGAGCCCACTGTACGTAGAAAGAAAATGCAATTCATGAATTGCCTATGGTCGCTATTATTTTCCGTAATTTTATACTTTTTTTCCCGTGAGCTTGAAAACAGCCAGGGACATCCAATATTATGCGCATTGCCAACCTCAAAATGGCATTTCTTTTCTCCATTTTCTTTCAGGCCTTTCCAGCCCTCTCATTCTCTAGAGCAGGGGTGGCCAACCCTGGTCCTGGAGAGCTGCAGTGTCCGTGGTTTTTAGTGTTACTCAGCACTTAATTGATGAATTAAAGCAGTTGATTACACGCATCACTTATCTCACCTGGTGTCTTAGGTTTAAATCGGGTGGAGAAAACCAAACTCAGCACACCCTCTGGCTCTACAGGACCAGCGTTATCCACCCCTGCTCTGTAAACTTTTATCTGTACTCTGTATTTCTACTTTGTCTGCATTACAACTACGCTAAATATCCAACCACATTGACAAATCTTGGTTAACACGAAGATTGCTGTCACAACCTACAAGTCTGCTTCTAAAGAGTCTAGTGGGTTGTTCCTGCTAATTGCTTGACTGGCTCATTATTACAAAATTAAACCTTAGACACCCAGGCCTTTTTTTTCACGCGAACGATCGTTCGGTTACGTAAAGGTTACGCAAAAAAAATTCATTCCAACGGCGGCCGTTCGCGCAAAATGAGGGGTGAATATGTCTTGGCCAAAGTGATCAGCAGTTCATCAACATTTTCTTTGTGTGTGTGAATAAACTTCTATAAGTTTACTGTGCAACCTGGTAATAATATGTCTTCATTTTTGTGCTTAACTGACGGTCGTATCCACACTACATGCGCCGCGCCGCGCGTGCTATACCGTAATACGCTTGTGTCATCTCTATACAGGCCTATACCTGTATATACCAATACGTGCTGCGGTGCATAGATTAATCTTTTAATTAATGTCTCGATTTTATAACAATTACTTCATTCTACTCAACGTGATGTGTCAGTTGGGTGTTTGTTTTTGTTTTGTTTTCTTTTTTTTTTTTCAAACAATTGTCCTTCCCCGACCAGTTTTGTTTTTGTCATCCCGGTGCGACATCAGTTGCGTCAATAAAGAGATTCAAAAGGTCTAATTGGTCAAATTGTCTGAAGTGTACATGACGGTAAATCTTAATGCATACATACATTACACATATTTGATTAATGAAGTTTATAGCAAACTGCGCCACCACGTGTCTATGTGCGTGTAGCAAGCTGTTTAACAGTCGTTTAATAGTACAAAACAATGTCCATCTCAACTCCGTTTTTGCCTTTTTCCACGAATGCTCTTTGCCTTTTACGGATATCATTGTTTTGCGTTTTTAGGTGGTAGGCTTCGTTATTTAATGCGCAACCAAATCGGGCACAACACCAGCTGCTATCCTATGCATCTGGACGATGTCAAACAGAAATTACAATTGAACACACGCGGACTTTCGTGCCATAACGTGGTGATGGTAGTGCGCGTCCCCTGATTTAAACACATAAATATTTAACAAAATCGACGGAATAAAAGTAAACTTAGTATAACTGAGGATGCCGTCTCGGCAGTAACTTACTGCGTCACGACGACGAGCTGGTACCACGGAGGCGGTAGGCCACTATCCTCTGATGGAAAAGCTACCCCAAAAAAGTACCCGGTACCGAGTAGAGCAGAGCAGAGCCAGTACCACGTAGTGGAAAAGCGCCATACCGGTACCGTAGCAGCCTGTGAGCAGTACGAGTGGGCGAGTCTAACTGGTGGGAGAAGTCGGGGATTCACTTCAGCACTCGGTCATGTGACAGGCTGATCCGGTGCATATCGGACACTAAAAAGAGTCGTTCAAAAAGATTGGTTCGTTCATTTTCGCCCATCACTATGTTTGACAGGCTACAAGAAGGAGCTCGACGCTGTTGACAGTTCATGGAGATGTTATGACTGAAATTAATGTTTAGGTAAAGCACATATGTTTGGTTTTATTTTTCAGAATCGGGAGGACGTCATTTAGGCAAGCTATAACTTTACGCTGAATCAGGCTGTTGTCAATCGGGAAATCCGCGACATCACACTATTCACAGTTAGTCAATACATTTGTGGTTTCATCTCGATCGGTTACGCCAAGTTTTTCTGCGTGACCGAACGGTCGGTTACGCTGACGCATTTTGACGAGAACGGCGTATCGTTCACGCCGGAGTTTGAAAAAAAAAAAAGCCTGGACACCAGGTGAGATCAGTTAAGTGAGTAATCAACGACTTTAATCCATCAATCGAGTGCTGAGTAACACCAAAAACCAGCAGACACTGCGGCTCTCCAGGACCAGGGTTGGCCACCCCTGCTCTAGAGGCTGGTTTGGAGCCCTGAACTCACGAAGTTTAGCATTCCAATCATGGCACAATGACCCCATCTACTGCTTCATGTGTTTCATTTTACAACATTTTCACAAGCTTTGTGAAGTCGACAGACCTTCGGTACCAATTTACAGTGCTCAGCTCTTTTTTTCTTATTTTCCTTAATTAAATGGATTGAATCACTAATGCGCATGTTAATGCCATTAATTATAATTATATAGGGCATGATATAACACATTTTATGTTTCGTAATGTTTTATAAAATCCATGTTATGCTTAACTTCAGCACCCCTATTTTCTTTACAGAATTAAAAAAAAAAATTGATACCGTATAAAATATACATCTTTCTTAAATGCGGAATGTGCTTTTGTTTCTAAAACATATTCTTGTTTTTATCGGCTGGAGATTGAACGGCCGTGGAGCAATGATGGTGAGTTTGGAATCTGTGAAGCCTGATCATTAATGTTAAGATGGCCTACGCGTGATTAATTGGAGGACGAAGTCGGGCGTCTACCATGGATTCATGCTTGTCGTCTCCGCGGCGTCCGTAGACACTTCCTTGAGGATGCCTTACAGGCTATAATTTTTGACTGATTACCTTCATATTTGGTATGGGCATGCGTTATACTTCATTCATGACAACTATCGATTTTGGTTGCCATGGCGAAAGCAATGGCCGAAAAATGTGCAAATTTGCGCTGGAACATAGAGATTTCCTTGTGGACGCAAAACAGGCGGAAGAAGCCAGCTTTCGGGGGCTACACCCATGTGGTTGCAGGTGACCGGACTGTCTAGTTTATCATTGTACCAGAAGAATCGCAAAAATCTTTAGTTGTAGGCAAAATGTAATATTGCCGCGATGTTGTATAAAATCACCAAATGGAAGAATGAAGTTTTTGTTGTTTTTTTTTTTTTCACTAGCTAGACGTGCGGCATTGACACTTCAATGGGTAACGGCAATAATTCATCTCAAATAAATATGAAATAGGTTCGGTACTCGGTGATGTCGCGTTGTAATAGGTGTTCAATAATGGCTCGTGCTTGAACGCTAGCTTTGTCAGCCCTGTCTATTATAAAACAGCGTTGCACATCAGTGTTACTGAATCAACCAAGTTATGGTGTGTGGCACTGATCTCAGTAATAAAGTCAGCTGTAGTTGGGAAATCTAGTTATGGGCTAACGTGGTGAGCAACTAATTTGAAGTATTCTAGAAATGACCAACTTGGCTAATGATTTGAGCGAACATGTTAAAACCGTAGAGGTGGATCAGTAATAGTCACAGTAAGAAATATACCTAAAGATAAATCACTGTGTATCCATATAAATGACAATCATATTGTGGATTGTCATACCACATCCCTAGTAAAATGACTGCAACACTAAAAAGATGCACACAGGGTCAGCACTGTCATAGGATGCAATTTCATGGCCGGTTACCATCAGGTATACAGAAATGGTCGCTCGGCTACTTCCGCTTGTTCCTCTCAATGCAGTGCAATTTACTATTGCAGTTCCAGCAGAGGTAAACCTGAGGTCTGGGTGCAACACTGATGATCCCATTGAAATGCAGCTTGTTAGTAGATTTACAGTGCTGTGAAAAAGTATTTGCCCCATTCCTGATTTCTTATTTTTTTTTGCATATTTTTCACACTTAAAATATTTCAGATCAAACAAATTTTAATATTAGTCAAAGATAACCATAGTAAATACAAAATGCAGTTTTTAAATGATGATTTTATTTATTGAGGGAAATAATACCCAAATTAATGACAAACCCACTCTATTTGCAGTCATATTATTAGGCAGATACAAGCCACACAGCATAGTAAACAAAAATGCCAGAATTTTTTTAGAACGAGTTGGAAGCACAAGATTATTTTTCTACTGTTTATTGCCCTAATATAAAAGTTGCTCCAGAAATTTTCACCGATTTTTTCTGGCGTGTCCACATCACTAAATCATGCCTTGAATTTAGGCATTTTTGGGCGGTTTTTTTTATCATAAGCAATTTCAGATGCAAGTTACTCCTAAACTAGAGAAAGGAGATTGGATTAGGTTTAAGAGGCCAGTGTGCTGTAGCTGGTGAGGATGAGGCCGCAATATGAACCCCCGATTATGCATACTTTGGTCAAGGGGACCAACTAAAAATCAATTTTGGTTCAGTAAAAATAGTCATTTGCAACAACCTATTACAATAAATTCAAATGAGATATGCCAAATCTGATAGCAGATTCATAAATTTCAGGTAATTTTTCCAGTGTGCACCCATTGACATTAATTTAGGACCACCGGAAAGTATATTTGTATCCCTTCAAAAACGCTATAAGTCATTGCTACATTTGCAAGTCAGTAGACTCCGCCTCCCTTAATTGGCAATTACTCCATGAAAAATTAGAGTTGGAACTTGAGATACGGAATTTGATCATTTAAAATGATGGCAAACATCCATGATTTTTTTTCAAATTCTTCTGAGAGGGTGCGGTGCAAACTCTGAAAACTGGTCCACTTGGCACGGAATGACCCTAAAGTATGTCAGTTTTGCATATTTACATGCTGAATGTAGCATATACTAAAATCATTTACTGGTAGCATGTCTCTCTCAGGTTTGGCATATGCCTAACAAATTGCTGCGACAGTGGAAAAAAAGACAGATCACTGACCTACTCAAAAAGATTTTACAAAAAACTTTCAGCGAAAAAAAAAAAAATGCCTACCATATTTTTCAAATCAGTGTAATAGGAAACACACCTATTTCTTTATTTGGCCTCAAAACGTTCTATATTTGCTAATATTTGCTTAAAAAAAAAAAAAAAAAAGTGGCTTCTGAAATCTCCATAATCTTTAAAAAGCTCCCCACTGTTTTTGGCCATGAGAAAAGTATCCCCCGAAAAATATAATGCCTTCATGGACATGCGCAATACACCTGCCTAACAACCGTGAACACATAAACCCAGCTGCGAGAGAAACAGGCACTGAGCGAGGGAGGCAAACCACATTGCATTAGTGTGGATAAAAGCCACCTCCACTCAATTTCCCCACAATCTAATGAGGAAGTTTCACAGGCACTGAATATACTCCACTGAATTTTCTTTTGAATTAAGACTCCACTCAAAACTTAATTTAGCCCAGGACTAGGCTTAACCGGTGCCTGTAAAGCCAGCCCAACGCATTTTGACTGCCAGCATTTATTCTGCAACACCTTTTGAAAAAAACAGCAGCATGCAGCAGATGTTTTCAGTGTCACCATGTTCTTTGCATGTTTATAAAGAGCTCAAGGCCACTGCACACTCACATCTTGGTGCTAATTAATTAGCAGCCGAGGCAGAGTTGTGTAGCAGAAAACAATCGTCACCAAATACACACAACAAGGCCACAGCCACACCAGCCACTTTCCACAGTGTCTCCCCTATCGGGGAGGAAAGAAGAGGGGGAAAGGAAGGAAAGGACAGATGTATGGAAAGACAGAGGAAGGGTCTGTTTCAGAGCGGAGAGGACAGATGGTGGGCCAGTGGCCTGACCCTTCAGCGGACTCTCCTTGATGGGTGGAGGGGATCCACCGAAAAATTCAAAATGAGGAGCAAGAGTGTCTATTCACTAAAAATGCAATCATCCCTCACAAAGGCATTTAGATAGGCTGAGTTCCCTGTACAGAAAAAAGACACATACTGACCATATGTTTTAGAGTCACAGTAAAATGAGCAGATGTGCAGCTGCTCCTGAAAATTATTTTATCCCACCTCAGACAGAATACTTGGATGTCATTGGTCAATAGCAGTCACGTGGAAACCCCGAATACATGGTGAGCGAGTAGATTATCTCCCTAAGCGTCTCTGGAGCAGATGAAATGGCATGCATGTGAAAAAAAAAAAAAAGGTCTTTGGTGGAATAAATTTGTTACACAGTTTGTTCGAGGCCCGTCTGAGGAAATGTATGGGGTCAGTGAATGAAACCACAAAGGAAAAAAACGATCAGAGTCCAAATTTAGCATTTTTGTATATTTGTATACTATAATAATATTTATAATATATAATAATATTATATATTATTATTTATATATTATTATAATATTTTATCTTTTTTGCATATTTTTTCAGTGCTTTGTTTCTAAGATCGTTTTGAATTTTTAATTCATCATTTCTCCACAACGTGAAAACGTGACTCAGATCATTTTTCCATTGTGGTCTTCAAATTGCATATTGGACTCAGCTAACGCCTCGCCCAATATGCCATTTACGGACCCCATATATTTCTGTATTGGCCCTGCAACAAACTGTGTAACTTATCTTATCTGAATGTTTTTTTTTTCTTTTTTTCAGAACAAAGCATTTGTCTTCTGTATTCTTGAAATTCCCAAGGTACTTGCTGAGTATCGCCCTCAATAGACCCACTACCTCAGCCTTATCTGCACTACCCCACCAACCACACAACTCCCCAGAATTTACTTCAAGATCAGCCTTACAATACTGTAAGCTGTGTTCAAATCAAAGTGCAATTTTAATAAAAATCGATTTTTAATACTCTGACACTTTCAGTCCGCATATCTTGCTGGTCTTCATGGCTGCCAACACTCCCTTGGCCAATTTCATCACCAGGCGCATGTAAAATTAAGAATAATCATCCACACACCCCAAAAGCAGCAAACTATTCAATCTCTTTTATACAAATTCATTAAACATTCGCTGACAACACACTCATCAGCCAGTGTGCTGTAGCTGGTGAGGATGAGGCCGCAATATGAACCCCGATTATGCATACTTTGGTCAAGGGACCAACTAAAAATCAATTTTGGTTCAGTAAAATAGTCATTTGCAACAACCTATTACAATAAATTCAAATGAGATATGCCAAATCTGATAGCAGATTCATAAATTTCAGGTAATTTTTCCAGTGTGCACCCATTGACATTAATTTAGGACCACGGAAAGTATATTTGTATCCTTCAAAAACGCTATAAGTCATTGCTACATTTGCAAGTCAGTAGACTCCGCCTCCCTTAATTGGCAATTACTCCATGAAAAATTAGAGTTGGAACTTGAGATACGGAATTTGATCATTTAAAATGATGGCAAACATCCATGATTTTTTTTCAAATTCTTCTGAGAGGGTGCGGTGCAAACTCTGAAAACTGGTCCACTTGGCACGGAATGACCCTAAAGTATGTCAGTTTTGCATATTTACATGCTGAATGTAGCATATACTAAAATCATTTACTGGTAGCATGTCTCTCTCAGGTTTGGCATATGCCTAACAAATTGCTGCGACAGTGGAAAAAAAGGCAGATCACTGACCTACTCAAAAAGATTTTACAAAAAACTTTCAGCGAAAAAAAAAAAAATGCCTACCATATTTTTCAAATCAGTGTAATAGGAAACACACCTATTTCTTTATTTGGCCTCAAAACGTTCTATATTTGCTAATATTTGCTTAAAAAAAAAAAAAAAAGTGGCTTCTGAAATCTCCATAATCTTTAAAAAGCTCCCCACTGTTTTTGGCCATGAGAAAAGTATCCCCCGAAAAATATAATGCCTTCATGGACATCGCAATACACCTGCCTAACAACCCGTGAACACATAAAACCAGCTGCAGAGAAAACAGGCACTGAGCGAGGGAGGCAAACCACATTGCATTAGTGTGGATAAAAGCCACCTCCACTCAATTTCCCCACAATCTAATGAGGAAGTTTCACAGGCACTGAATATACTCCACTGAATTTTCTTTTTGAATTAAGACTCCACTCAAAAAACTTAATTTAGCCCAGGACTAGGCTTAACCGGTGCCTGTAAAGCCAGCCCAACGCATTTTGACTGCCAGCATTTATTCTGCAACACCTTTTTGAAAAAAAACAGCAGCATGCAGCAGATGTTTTCAGTGTCACCATGTTCTTTGCATGTTTATAAAGAGCTCAAGGCCACTGCACACTCACATCTTGGTGCTAATTAATTAGCAGCCGAGGCAGAGTTGTGTAGCAGAAAACAATCGTCACCAAATACACACAACAAGGCCACAGCCACACCAGCCACTTTCCACAGTGTCTCACCTATCGGGGAGGAAAGAAGAGGGGGAAAGGAAGGAAAGGACAGACGTATGGAAAGACAGAGGAAGGGTCTGTTTCAGAGCGAGAGGACAGATGGTGGGCCAGTGGCCTGACCCTTCAGCGGACTCTCCTTGATGGGTGGAGGGGATCCACCGAAAAATTCAAAATGAGGAGCAAGAGTGTCTATTCACTAAAAATGCAATCATCCCTCACAAAGGCATTTAGATAGGCTGAGTTCCCCGTACAGAAAAAAGACACATACTGACCATATGTTTTACAGTCACAGTAAAATGAGCAGATGTGCAGCTGCTCCTGAAAATTATTTTATCCCACCTCAGACAGAATACTTGGATGTCATTGGTCAATATAGCAGTCACGTGGAAACCCCGAATACATGGTGAGCGAGTAGATTATCTCCCTAAGCGTCTCTGGAGCAGATGAAATGGCATGCATGTGAAAAAAAAAGGTCTTTGGTGGAATAAATTTGTTACACAGTTTGTTCGAGGGCCCATACGGAAATGTATGGGGTCAGTGAATGAAGACCACAAAGGAAAAACGATCAGAGTCCAAATTTAGCATTTTTGTATATTTGTATACTATAATAATATTTATAATATATAATAATATTATATATTATTATTTATATATTATTATAATATTTTATCTTTTTTGCATATTTTTTCAGTGCTTTGTTTCTAAGATCGTTTTGAATTTTTAATTCATCATTTCTCCACAACGTGAAAACGTGACTCAGATCATTTTTCCATTGTGGTCTTCAAATTGCATATTGGACTCAGCTGACGCCTCGCCCAATATGCCATTTACGGACACCATATATTTCTGTATTGGCCCTGCAACAAACTGTGTAACTTATCTTATCTGAATGTTTTTTTTTTCTTTTTTTCAGAACAAAGCATTTGTCTTCTGTATTCTTGAAATTCCCCAAGGTACTTGCTGAGTATAAGCCCTCAATAGACCCACTACCTCAGCCTTATCTGCACTACCCCACCAACCACACAACTCCCCAGAATTTACTTCAAGATCAGCCTTACAATACTGTAAGCTGTGTTCAAATCCAAAGTGCAATTTTAATAAAAATACGATTTTTAATACTCTGACACTTTCAGTCCGCATATCTTGCTGGTCTTCATGGCTGCCAACACTCCCTTGGCCAATTTCATCACCAGGCGCATGTAAAATTAAGAATAATCATCCACACACCCCAAAAGCAGCAAACTATTCAATCTCTTTTATACAAATTCATTAAACATTCGCTGACAACACACTCATCACTCATTAGTACTTCATTGTTTAGGCTAAGTTCCTTTTTGCACCTGTTTAACCCACAGCAAGGATCCTGGCTTCAAATGACCCATAAACAGCAACTCGGCTAGTTTGTGCTGTACACTGAGGATACTGTTACAGGCTTTGCCAGGGTTCAAACTAGGGGTGCAAATGAGTACTCTAATAAACAAGTGCTCGCCATATAAATCAAAACCTGTTACCAAAAATTGATAATTGATTTTGTAGTCCAATATTTTTGTTCCACATTTCATCCCAGCAAGTTCTTGTGTTATGTCGGCCTAAATGTGTAATTTAAAATCCATCACGCTCATTGCTTTATTTGTTTCAACCTCTTCAAGCCAACTCCACGAAATTTGCTTCCATCTGAGCGCCGTCAGGTAGAGGCCTCCACCTTTTATGCATGATGGATCGCAACCTGTCCCCGTTTGAGACTGCCTGATCAACAATCAAACTATTCATTTACTGAATTACCAAGATCAATGCATCAGCGTATAATAATTAAGAAATTATTCATTAGGAAATGACTAGAAGACCACCGACAGGCTACTTTGGAAACAACATAACAAATGCGATATTCTAAGGACGACAATCATACACGTAATTAACTAACCCAAAACTTTCTCTGAATTCCACCTCTCGTTTCGGAATTTTTTAGGCCATATTTAAAATGGAAACATGTCTCTGTCGAACCCCATGAAACACTGGCGCAGAACGAGGTTCACTAATAAGCCTAGCTATCATGTGCCGTTTTATGAACTAGGGTAGGACGTCATTACCCCAAAAAATAAAATAAAAAATCCTCAAACCAAAATCTTCAATTCGAATAAAGTGATTTGTCGCATTAAATGAGATACTCTTTTAATTAAATCAACTTTCTTTAATGAATGCAATTTGTCAGTTACTGTGGTTAGCCTATATTAATGTAATGTATGGTGCTGCTAAATTGCTGCTAACCGCCCCATGAATACATCTGCGTGTCTGAGGCAAAGGGGAGAGCAGTTATTGACCGCAGCAAAAAAAAAAAAAAAAAAAAAAAAAAAGGCTTTGAAACGTAATGACTAATGACCATTAAATATGGATTGAAGCGTAATATTTCGTTAGATAAAAACTTGTTATGGATTTTGGAAATGATTACATCGATCTTTTTTACAATTAATTTTTACTTTTGGAATTTGGACTTATGGCGATAACACTTGTTGGAAACGTTTGGATCACGAGACCCGAATACAAAACCATGCAGCTATCACTGGAATCTAAAGTAAAACAATAAAAAGATATTAGTTTAGCCTAAGCTCTGTCAGCAACTGCGCAAAAATACCACGTTTAGACTGAAATACCGTGCTTAAATAGCCTACAACAGAGGCGGACAACGAGAGTCATATCTGTCCCTGGTTTTCACACCAACTTCTGGCCTTTAATTAATTGATTATCTAAATGATCAAAACTATTCATGAAATCTGATATTTCTGGCGCATTTCTTTAAATTATCATGAATGACCACCAAAGACAGTTCTTTCTCCTTAAGTAAAACATTTTATTTGATCTAATCTTTGCGCAATCTATTTTTATGCAGTCAATTGGCTCAGTTACAGGGTAATTGATAGAAATAAAAACCTCCAGAACCGGAATGGCCCACCCCTGCCCAAGAGCGAATACACGCAAAAAAAAAAAAAAAAAAAAGTGAAGTATCGCATTGTTGATACAGAAGTTGATCGTCAATCTTATGAGTAAAGCTTTGAACTGATTGGTACAGCCCTAATTTTTGAATAAACTCCGACATAACAGCAGTCTAATGCCGCCCGCACTGATGCGCAACTTAGGTAGACTGGACCGCATAGGGAAAAAATACTTCAAAGTGGTTATTCGAGTGCTCTCTCACACAGTGAGGCGAGAATTCGTGAAGAGAAAATGCAGAAGTTCTGCTCCCCTAGTTCAAACCCCTCATCATTTCAATCTGCACCCACGAAGATTATACATCAAGATAGAATGTTAGAACTGATGGAGTAGCCTACTGCAAAACTATAACACCGAGTGATGTAGCCCATCACGCACCTGCTGTACTGATTTATGATCAATTTGCAGAAAGAAGCTGATTACTGCACCGCCTTTCACGGCTGTCGCCTAGCTGACTTATCTGTGTTCTCATAATGAGCATCACAACTCACTGGTACAACGAAAAACCAAAGCAATCGAAACCCTGCCAGAAAGTATGACAATAATAATAATCATAATAATAATTTATATTATTTTTTTTTGTTTTTCAGTAGCATTATAGTATAAAGCATATTATTTTGAATTTAAATTAAAAAAAAAAAAATTCAAATCAATTCTCTGCTAAATTTGAAATACGGCAGAAAATACTTTTATGAAAAAAACTATTGCCAATTTTAATTTCTGAAGATTAAACTAAATGATTTGTATTTTATGAATGCATCCGAAGCATAACAATAACTAATAATAATAATTATTATTATTAATGATATTATTATTATTATTATTATTAGTAGTAGTAGTAGTAGTAGTAGTAGTAGTAGTTGTAGTCATAAATTATTCATTAAATCAATGCCTCATATTTATCAATTGGTTTGATGTCTTGGTAAATTTAAGGAATATAGGTCTTTTACACTGGCTAAGCAGAGGAACAGATCGTTGGGATCGTTCTTTGTGTTGAATGCAAAAACATAAAGCACAAAAGAGCGCCATCACTCATTTTATTATGGATACAACCTTTACCTCCAGCTTTTGTTGGCACCAGCGATCAATAAACTGTTTATAAATTGGTCCTTTTCCTCAAATTTACTGATAGCCCCCGAGTGGACGACCTCCTCAACCTACATTTATGAGGCAGCAGTAAAATGTATCAATATGTAAATAACATTATAAACATTAAAGTTTTTTTATTTCAATTATATGTTATTTTAACTTGTTCAGTATATTATTTATATTTATATTTTGTATTTGACACACATCTCATCTCATTAACTTAAAGAAGGCTAATTATGCAAAGATAGAGGCGAGCCACAATGGGTCACAATCATGGTCTGAGCCTACATTTTCATACCAGAGGTAAACGTAAGCGTGCAAGATTCAAGTGCTGTCGAATAACATCATTTAACAGCATTTTCACGTTAAACAATCCAGCAAATTGGTTGATAGTCGTTCATTGTATGAAATCTGTTTTATTAGAATTGGGGCCATTCAATTCAGCTGTTGAATAGTTTCTTCGTTCGCGGGGAAACCACCGGAGGCATGAAATAGCCTAATCTCATCGCAAAGTGATTGCAGATGACAGACCTTTGCTGTCACATGTATCACTTTTGCGTGAAAAAGCCAGCAGCAGAAGCAGATTATTTTTAAAAAAATCTAATCTGACATTTAATTTACCGGCAGACAACTACAATAATAAAATTAAATAACAAAAAATCAAAGTAAATCAAAAGGTAGGCTACGCAAGATACAAATGTGACTTTCTCAGTAAATCTGTCAAACTTTTCGGATCACATTCGATCGCACATAAAATCTAGATGAAATCAAATAAACCATCTCCAAAATTAACAAATGCAGTACCAATTCAGAACGATACAGCGAAAGATCCATTAGTAATGTTAAGTGTACGCATGCTTCACGCAGGGGGCATAAAGAGACAATTCATTGGCTGACTGTAAGCTACAGGGATGTTATAAACATTGCTGCACGGAAGCCACAGCGAAATGCGCATAAATCGCAGCTACTTCGTCAAGAACATCAGCTTCGGATCATCGAGTTCAGGGCACTTGGAAACAATGTCACAGTGACAAGCCTGGCACCGGCAAGAAGGAAGTTTTTCTACACTGCAACCGAAGCGCTTGCGCACAAAGCGTCCAGATCAACAAGAGATGCCAACCCGCGCACACACACGTGAACGACTGCGTTTGTAGATTCGGTAAATCTTCTGTAGGATCTCCGGCCTTACCCAATCTCCACATCCTCAAGTTAAGAAAAGGCACCTGTGTGTTTTTAGCGCTGTGTCCTTACCTCCCTAGTCGCGGCGAGATTGACCCTCCGCTCTGTGTCCTTGTTTAGCTTCCGTTGTTACACTGGCAAGCTGTCCTCAGCCCAGTGAATATCGTCGTCATATTATATTGAACAAAAAGAGCGATTTCAGGCATGCGCGACAGCACACCTTCCGTTTCACGATCAGCTCGGCCAGGAGCGCAAAATTCGGCGATACACTGTCAACGAAGTAGTCAGGGGTAACCACAGAAGCCACCAGGTAGTTCTTCATCCCACGTTGAACACACTCGGTGCTCAAATTACAACCGCCCAGTAAGACAAACCATCGTTGACTTCACTTAGTGTCTGCCCCTCCTCTTTCACGTGCAGGATTTTTGCAGACTACCACAGCATCCCCACTGGCCACAGTCTGGAACTTGCTCTCTGAAGTCTTCTTCGTCTATTTCTTCACTCGTTTTTATTCTTGCAAATCATTTGGTGAATTGCCGCCACCCAGTGGATTCGTAATGTCCACGAACCTTTTTTTGTAATAGAAATTTTAAAACCTCACCCAACTTTACATATGGTGTTAAATTAGTGCCAAAACCTTTCAAACAAATGGAACATTTGAAACAAATACATTTCTATTTGCAAGAAAAAAAAAGAAGAATTCCTAAGATATAACCGGACTGTCTAACAAGCAGAAATGGCTCTGCAAATACAAAAGGCCATTTATAAGAAAGTGCGGGATAACTGTCCTATGTGTTCAAATAGTTTCATTTTGTTCAGGTTGTGAACAAATCCGCATGGGTGCATTTGTGAGAAAATATTGTTCAGTTTTTGAGAAGAGGCAGAGCAGCCGCGCACATCCAAAGTTAGGCAGGTGCTAGACTAAAAACAAATTCCCATAATAAACAATAGAAAAATCTGCACACTTCAGCTCCCTTTTCAATACATTTATTTAGCACATCCACCAAGCAACGTTTCTAGCCATATGCTCTTCTTCAGGCTTAAAAAACATGCATGAAAGACGCCCTCTTTTAAAATGCCCTGAGGGGGTTACATGATAGATCACATGATCTGAGATTTTTTCATATTATAAATATATACAAACACAACAACAACATAACTTTTCAGATATCCATACCTAGTATACAAGTACCGAGTACCAGTAATTATAAATAGAATGTAAACACAATAAAAAATGTTATCTATACTAAGCCTATGAAAAACATCAGGCTGTATGGCCATCATACTTTCAATTGGCTAGATAGAGGCGCCTCTATAAGGATTTTAGTAGGATGGCTATTTTTATAATTATAGTAAAAAAACCAAGGTCATCATAGTTTTGTATTTATGTTTTCACTTCATTCAATTATAGTAAATATTTCTTAATGTATTATTTACTTCATCATATCAACAGACATTTTTTAGTTGATTAATCGAAAATATTTTTCAGTTTAGTTGTAACATAAATGACCGAGACTCTAACCTCAACTGGTTATCAACTGGCGCACTTATAAGTGTTGCCATGACAAAAAAATCAGCTTTGGGCTCACGTATAACTGCGAATAACATCGGCCTTAATAAATTAAATTTATAGATCCATGATATTTCATGTTATAGCATAGCCAACATAATTGACAATCCAAATGCTTTACATGTAGGTTAAAAAAAAGTGGTCCGATTTTAAGATCGCCACCAAAAAACAGGTTGCGGCGCTCAGGCGCAGCAGTGCACGGACTGGTGGGGACCAACCAGACTTGAACCTCCAGCGGTCACCATCCGAGGAGCGCGTGGCAGCAGGGCTCCCCCTCCATCGTGGGAATACGAGGCGGTGGGGACACGGATGAGTCCCCACTGCCTCGATCGGAGCTGCATGAGGGTAATTGTTAAAATACAGTCTGCAGAGATCACTCTTCATTGTACTTTTATTAGTATTACTCCATGACATTTTATTGGGTGCCACAAAAAAAAGAGCGGCCACTCATCACTTTCCCGGAGGAGATCTTCTCTGTACTGAAAGTTCCTCTCACATTGGACAGAAGCTTATTCCTCTAACAATAGAAGATCTGCCATTGTCAAAATGTGATCACGGTTAAAGTGTCTGTAGGCCTATAAATACTGAGCAACAAAGGAAACGCAAGTTAGCTAGTTAGTTAATGTAGCCCTCTCTTATGGTTAACTCAGTCAAAGTGACCACAAAATAAAGAAAAGTTTGATGAAACGAGTGTAAATGTGCACGCGCTAGTAATAAATTTGATTTTCTAAAATAATTACATGCAAACTTATTTTCCAGTCTGCCTTTAATTAACTTGCGTTTCTTTTGTTGTTCAGTATATATATGACTAGATGAGCATCTGACACACTGCATATCTGGCAAGCCACGCATTTCGCTTAATCAAATCGATTGTGATTGTCAGCCGTCTGGCCTGACAAGCAGGTTGTCTCAAAATATAAGTTTAATTAATTTCTCAACACAGGTGTCTTATTTATTTATTTATTTATTTAGCCTATTTATTCATTTTACTAATAAGAGCAACAACAGCATGACGTCCGCATCGCTGCATATGGTTAATTACTCATTTTGACAGCTGCACTCGTTCCTGCATGTTGTTCGCTGGTTTCAAATCTGCATACACCTGGTCAGACCTGCCGTGAGATTTTTGCGGACCGTTCGCTCACGTTCAGATTGATAAATGCCGATCCTTGCGGGAGATTTGGCGTACACCCATTTTTTTGGTGTACGCACGTTTAATAAATGAGGGCCATTGGCTTCAGCACACTACTGCAGATATAAGTGGAGAGTTATTAGTCAACCCACTACACCTGTGACAATTACCTCTCCCCGACACTGCTGCATGAGCCACTCCCCCTATCTCTCCCACCTTCAGCTGAGCCTGGCCAAGCCCTGCCCCTACCACCACATAGCAATGAATCTTAAAAATGGACAGCTTAAAGATACAGGCCGTGCTGAACTGGCCAGATCCTACAGATTGGAAACCACTACGGAGGTTCCTCGGGTTTGCCAATTTCTATCAGTGCTTCATTTGAGGGTACTCCACTGTGGCAGCCCCCGTAACAGCCCTCACGTTCACAAAGACCTCCTTCATCTGGACCACCCAGGCAGCCTCCACTTTCCGCCAGCTAAAAGAGCAATGTACCAATATTCCTGTCCTCACACTCCCTGAGCACCAGCGCCAATTTTATTATTTATTTATTTATTTTATTTATTAGTTTATTTGACAGGGGCCATGCAAAACAGAACTGCCAAGCCAGAGTTAGCTATAAAGCTAATTTTCATCTGTGGTCCCTGGGCAGGAAGATGTTAAGAATATACAATACAAATGATAAAAAGAAACATACAAGCATTTAAAACAATACATACTCAACAACATTCCATCAAAAAAAAAAAGCAACACATTTACAATTACATTTCATTGTCGCTAAGATTGATGCATTCAGAGGATTAAATCAGTGATCACGTTTGTTTTTCCTTGAGCCATGATTTCAGTTTACTTTTAAAAACACTGAGGCTTGTACAGTCTCTGATATGAGTAGGAATTGAGCTCCACTTTTCTGCTGCTCTGACTGTAAATGCAGACTGTCCAAACACAGTTTTCCTAAATTTAGCTGAGCAGTCTTTTCTTGCTGATGCCCTGGTCTCCCTAAGATTGTTCCTGCAGAGTAACACACATTGTATAAGTGGTGGTGGGGCCTGATCATGAATTAATTTATACATCAGACACATGTCTGCATAACAAAGAAAACTGTCAAAGGTCATTAAGTTATATTTCTTAATGATGTTACAGTAGTGATAGTTCCTTGTTTTTTTTATCCAGAGTTTTCAATGATTGTTTGTAGAGGGTGTATAATGGTTTAAGACTGGTTGCTCCAGCTTGAGACCAGCTCATGACACAGTAAGATAAATGGGAAAAAAATCATTGAGTGCATGAATAGTTTAGCAGCGGCCAAAGGTAGCTGATGCCTGACATGTCTGAAGTTCATAGGGCTGGCTCTTACATTTCTGCAATTTTTACATGTTTCTTAAAATTTAGATTGGACTTGAAACGTTCGACAATCTGTATTACAGCGCCCTCCATAATTATTGGCACCCCTGGTTAAGATGTGTTCTTTAGCTTCTAATAAATTCAGTTTTTTTCTAAATAATATAGGACCACAATGGAAAAAAAAGAGGAAAATCCAACCTTTAATTCAAGTGCATTTATTTAGTGTGACAAAAAATCCCACATTAAGAAATAATTCTTTTACATCAAATCATGTGTGCCACAATTATTAGCACCCCTGATTTTAATACTTTGTACAACCCCCTTTTGCCAACAAAACGGCACCTAATCTTCTCCTATAATGTTTCACAAGATGGGAGAATACAGAAAGAGGGATCTTCGACCGTTCCTCTTTGCACAATCTCTCTAAATCATCCAGCGACCTGGGTCCTCTCCTCTGCATTCTCCTCTTCAGCTCACTCCACAGGTTTTCAATGGGGTTGAGGTCTGGGGACTGAGATGGCCATGGGAGGAGCTTGATTCTATGTCTGGTGAACCATTTCTGTGTAGATTTGGCCACATGTTTAAGGTCATTATCTTGCTGAAAGACCCAGTGACGACCCATCTTCAGCTTTCGGGCAGAGGCCACCAGATTTTGATTTAAAATGTCCTGGTATTTCAAAGCGTTCATGATGCCATGCACCCTAACAAGTTTCCCAGGGCCTCTGGAAGAGAAACAGGCCCACAGCATCACCGATCCTCCCCCATACTTCACAGTGGGCATGAGGTGCTTTTCTGCATACTCATCTTTTGTGTTCCGCCAGATCCACTTAGAGTGTTTGCTGCCAAAAAGCTCAATCTTGGTCTCATCTGACCAAAGCACACAGTCCCAGTTGAAGTCCCAGTACCGCTTAGCGAACTCCAGACATTTATGTTTATGATTGTGAGTGAGAAAAGGTTTTTTCCGTGCATGCCTCCCAAACAGTTTGTTGGCATGTAGATAGCGCCTGATGGTTGTTTTGGAGACTTTGTGACCCCAAGATGCTACCATTTGTTGCAATTCTTTAACAGTGAGCTTTCAAGAACTTTTTTCTCTTACCATCCTCCTCACTGTGCGTGGTGGCAAAATAACCTTGCGTCCTCGTCCAGGCTTGTTTACCACTGTTCCAGTTATTTTAAACTTCTTAATGATTCCTCTGACAGTAGATACGGGCAGGTGCAGGTGAGTGGCTATTTTCTTGTAGCCATTGCCTGACTTGTGAAGGTCGACACACATCTGCCTCACTTGAATGGTGTGTTCCTTTGTCTTTCCCATGTTGAAGAGTGGATAAGAGAAATGGCCTCTGTGTCACGTCATATTTATACCCCAGGGAAACAGGAAGTGATGAATTACTAATTAAATGTTCCTAGATACTCTGATCAACTTTGTAAACTACTGTAGAAATAACAGAAATACTTCAATTACATTTATTTCCTAGGAATTGTTAGGGGTGCCAATAATTGTGGAACAGGTGATTTTATGAAAAATAATTATTTCTTAGTCAGGGATTTTTTTTCCCCTTAAAATTCACTTGAGTTGAAGGTTACATTTTTCTACAATTTTCAGTGTGAGAGCATGCTTCTGCAATAAAAATTGAATTTATTTTAAGGCTTTTAACACATCTTAACCAGGGGTGCCAATAATTATGGAGGGCGCTGTACCTCTCCATTTACAGTCATATCAGGTTGAGGTGTATTATTTCCCCTGATAGAAAAATACATTCCTACAGTTTTGCTCACATTAAGCGTTAGACAGCTGTGAGTTAGCCAATCAGAGACTTTGTTTAATTCTGCAGAGAGTTTGGATGCAGCTTGTTCTCTTGTTTTAGCATGAGTGTAGATAACCGTGTCATCTGCATACATTTGAATCTGTACCTCTGGACAGATCGGGGCAAATCATTAATGCACAAACTAAATAAAATCGGCCCTAGGATTGATCCTTGCGGCACTCCAACATCAATCCATATTGAGTACAACATATGGGATTAGGAGTTGTGCAAGTACAGTGGTTGAAATGAAGGAGGGGTTGTCTTCCCTATATAAAGGCATGGTAAAAGCCACACAAAAAACATTTTTAAGTGTCATAATGCCACGTCTGTCGACTGAACAACGGAACACGGCCCTGGGTATGCTAGAGGCGGGAGTAAATGCCCGGCAAGTGGCTCACAGTTTTGGATGTAGTACGTCCAGCATCAGTACGTTTTGGGTGTAGTACGTCCAACTGGGACGAGCTCTTTCATCAAGAGTACCCAGACCTCAAACCAGGCAGCAACTCCAGAATGCACTACAGGCAGAGTGGCGACAACTTCCCCAAGACAACCTAAGACGCTTAGTCAGGTCCATGAGGAGACGCTGAAGCGCCTGTGTGGATGTTCGTGTGGGTCACACCCGATACGGACTGTTCTTTTGAGTTCATTTTTAAATGTGTGTTCCGTTCAGTCTTGTTGTGATTTTTCATTTTCAACTTGTGCTCGTTATGTTTAATGCATCTGTTTACCATTGTCCAAATCGGCCCATTAACACATTTAATTCATCAAAGTCAACGCACTCAACATATTTGAATTGTTAAAATAAGAAAATAAATTTGAGTCACAAAATTATTTGAATCCAAACTGGTGTTGCGTTTTCATTGCCTCTGAGTATATTTACAACTAAATCGAAAAGTAAAATGGGCCGTTTCAAACTTTGTTCGGAGGAACAACGTAATTTGATTAAAAAGTTGACTGGAGAGGGGATAATGTATAAAGTGCAGCAAATTATGGGATGCTCAGCTAAAATGACCTCAAATGCTTTAAAATGGCAACCAAAACTCTAAACACGTGGAAAGAAACGAGGAACTACTGTTAATAAAAGGGATCAAAGAATAGTCAGAATGGCAAAGATTCAGCCAATCATCACCTCCACAGAAATCAAAGATGATTGCCTGTAAAAATTGCCTGTTGTTGTAACTGTTGTTACAGTCAGAGGACATTTGATTGAAGCTAAGCCATCAGCATAAAGCCCCAGTAAAGCACCACGTTGAAAAAACGGCATGTGCAGAATTGGTTAAAACACGTTGAGTGGGCTTAAGAGAAATGGCGTAACATTCTGCGAACTGATGTGAGTAAAATTGTTCTTTTCGGCTCCAGTGGCCATCGACAACATGTCAGATGACCCCAAGATACTGAATTTAAGCCACTGTACACTGTGAAGACAGTGAAGCATGGTGGTGCAAAAATCATGGTATGGGGACATTTTCATTCCATGATGTTGGGCCTATTTATCGTATACCAGGGATGACGGATGAGTTTGAATACATCAAAATACTTTGAGATTATGTTGCCATATGCTGAAGAAATGCCCGTGAAATGGGTGTTTCAACAAGACAACGACCCCAAATACACGAGTAAGCAAGCAACATCTTGGTTCTAGACAAACAGGATTGTAATGGAGTGGCCAGCTCAATTACCCTACCTCAACCCCCCATTGAAAACTTGTGGGCTGACATTAAAAATGCATTTTCTGAAGCAAAATGCAAAAGCTCAAAGGAACTGCGAAATGTAGTTTGTGCATCCAGGGCTGAAATATGTTTCAAGGTTCCAGAAGTTGGTTGACTCGTGGAGGCAGAAATTAGAAATTAAATTTGAATCATTGATATTTGAATTGCCCAGTTTGAATTTGAAGTGCACTATTTGAATTTGAGTTCAAAACTAGTAATTCGGATTCAAAATTTCACATCAAATTTAAAACTCGTCATTCAAATTCAAAACTGCACTTCGAATTCAAAACGTGTAATTCAGATTCAAAGCTGCACTACAAATTCAAAACTTCAGATTCAAAATTGCACTACCACACATCCGGGACCATGATGACGATTTGTGCCACTCGAAGAGCAATCCATTGCCGATGCCGAACTCCTTTCTTCGTACTGTCATGGATGCCGCCACTAGACTGCCAAACATGAGAATATCAATTGTTAACCACATATTTACCGGTCTTTTGACTTATGTAACGTTGTACAAGAGATAGCGTAACTGTAGCGGTTGGATTTTAACATGGCACAGGTTATGTGCTGAATTTCGGCCACAGTCACGATGCATGGCTAGCTATGAAACCCAGCTAGCTATCCTTCGCATATGAAGCCCCTTTTACACTGGCCAAAAAAAACCACTAACACCCATTAACAATCAGGTTTTGTCTTCGGTACAATCTGCATTCGCTCCCGGGTGAAATGACTGCAGTAGTCACAGGTATTTATCAGCTCCGCTTCCGATCGGTAGTTATATAAATACAACACCTGGGTGTAAATGCTAATTTTAGCCCCTTTTCTGGTGTGATATCTACATGGTTTCATATGTATGTTCAGTATTAGCATGCCAGGCTAACCCGTCAGCTATATGACTATATATAAGCGCTGTGACATCTTTCAGAGCCTTCAAACTCCATAAACCAGTCATGCCCAGCACGATGCTGTTAAACCAGAAACACCACAGCTAACGTTTCACCTTATTTTTCCCACAGTCAGTGGGCTAACACCATCCAAAGCACGGCAGGATGAAGTGAATGTAGTGGCGGCATCCATGACAGTACTAAGAAAGGAGTTTGGCATCGGCAATCGATCGCGCTTTGACTGGCACAAATGATCATCAGGGTCCCGGATGTGTGGCAGTAATTTTGAATCTGAATTACAAGTTTCGAATTCTAAGTGCAATTTTGAATCTGAATTTCAAATTTTGAATTTGAAGTGAAATTTTGAATCTGAATTACAAGTTTTGAATTGAAATTCAAATAGTGCACTTCAAATTCAAACTGAGCAATTCATATTCAAATATCAATAATTCAAATTCAATTTCTAGTGGCACAAATTTTTGCCCATGGACTCGATGCAACGTAAATGTTCAGCATTTATCAAAAACAATGGTTTTGCAACTAAATATTAGTTCAGTAAGTTACAGTGAAGTTAAATCTTGAGTTGAATTTAGTATTTGAGTTTGAAGAAAAAATTGTTGACACTGCTGTTTTTTTTGAACAGATTAATATGCCTTTTCTTTGCTTCCTGTAAAGGAATAGCACGGACTTGATCAAATTTGTTAATGCTTTGATTTGGAATTGGATATGTAACATTTCCACTACATTTGAAATATGGAACTGAAGGCTATCAAAAAATATTTACACTTTATTCACATTTTTAAACGTACTGCTTTTTTTTTTTTTTTAACAAAACTGTATCGTTCAGCATTTAATGTTGTCTTCACAGTCACAGATATGCAAGTTACGCATGCCACATGCACTAAATGCATCCCTATACTACCGTGGATTCTTGCTTTTCAACTGTACACTAATAAACTGGATGGTCTCTCTCCTCTTCAGCCCGGATTTAGCCCCGTGTCCATGATTTCTAAAAAGAATGTCACATTATCCACTTTGCCTCAGTTGATCTTAAATGAGCTTAGGCTCTGAGACGGTGGCAGCGTTTCTAGATCTTATTCAAAAATGGTTTGATTTTTAGATGGTAGAGTTTTAACTTGCATTTGTGGATGCAGTGACAAACCTTGTCCACTGAAAATGGTTTTCAGGAGTGTTCCTGAATACATGCAATGATTTCCACCATCGAATCCTGTTGGGTTTTAATGCAGTGCCACCTGAGCACCTGAAGATCATGGCCCTTCAAAATGGGTTTTCTGCCTTGTCCCTCATGTACTTAGATTTCTCCAGATTCTTTTAATCTTTTAAGGATATGTTGCACCGTAGATGAAATCCCCAAATTCCTTTCATTTTTAAGTTGGGAAATGTTAATTTTAAATTGTCGAACTATTTTCCCGCCCACAGTATTCCGAGAAGTGGTGAAACCCTCGCCATCTTCTGCAAGTCTCAGGCTCTCTGGTATGCTCATTTTGTATGCAACCCTGTGGTTGACCTTCTGCCAATTAACCTAATTACCTTTGAGATGTTCAACCAGGTAAATTTTTATTGCCCCAGTCCCAACCACTTTGAACTGTGCTGCTGGCATCAAATTTAGAATGAGCCGATATTTAAAAAAAAAACAAAATTTCTCATTTTCATCATTTGGTATATTGTCTTTGTACTATTGTCAACTAAATATAGAACTTAAAGGACTTGCAAATCATTGCATTGTTTGTATTTACACTTTACATAGTGCCAACTTTCTATGAAAAGTGGTTGCAGGGCAAAGTTAACAAATCAGATGTTGAAACTGAGACATTTTTATTGTTTTTGGAAGAATACACACTCATTTTAAATTGGATGCCAGCAACACCTTACAAAAATTTAGGACAGGGGCATGTTTACCTCTTTGTTGCATCAACTCTTCTTTTAACAAAGCTCTTTAACAGTTTGGGAACTGAGGAAACCAACTGCTGTAGTTTGAAAGAGAAATTATTTCCCATTCTTGCTAATTGCAGGATTTCAGTGGCTTAACACTTTGAGGCCTCCTTTGTCATATTTTTGTATCATAATGCGCCAAATGTTTCCTGTGGGTGATAAGTGTGGACTGCAGGCAGAACAGTTTTGCACCTGCACCCTTTCTTCAAAGCTATGTTGTTGTAGTATGTGCAAAATGTGGTTTGGCATTGTCTCGCTGAAAAAAGAAAGGCCTTCCCTACAAAAGGCGTTGTCAGGATGGCGGATATGTTGCTCCAAAACCTGTATGTATTATTTAGCATTAATGGGGTTTTCACAGATGTGCAAATTACCCATGCCTTGTGCACTAATGCGACCCCATTCCATCGCAGATGCTGGCTTTTGAACTGTGCGCTGATAAACCGGATGGTCCTGCTCCTCTTTCGCCCGCAGGACACAGCATCCATGATTTCTCAAAACAAATCACAAGTTGATAAGTCAAACCGCAGTTTTCTCTACTTCGCCGAATTCCATCTAAAATGAACTCAGGCCCAGAAAAAGCCACAGCATTTCGGGACCTTGCTTTCTGCCAAAAGTGGATAGGGATATAGGAATGAGTTGTCCTTCCATGTGTCCCTCCGTTTGTCAGTCATGCTTCTTTTCCAGGCCAGAATTTCAAAACTGTTGGATATTTCGCAACAAAATTGTATATATGAATACATCTTATCGTGTAGACAAGCATTTTTCCTCCAATCCATCTGTCCGTCCCTTCGCTACATTTTGTTTCCAGGCCAGACATCAGCCATCCGGTACTTTTCCGGGCCATAACTCCCAAACAATTCAATATTTCTCAACGAAATTGCACGTGGCTTGATCTTATTGTGTAGATGTGCCTTCTTATTTTTGTGTCTGTCCCTCCACCGCGTTCAATTACAAGGGCAGACATCATCCAGCCATGCCAGGGGATCTGAGTATTTCATGTTTGTCCACAAATGGTTTCATCTTTACATAGTTTCAACTTGCACTTGTGAATGCAGCGACGAACTGTGTTCGCTGACAAAGGTTTTCAAAAATATTCCTAAGCCCAAGCAGTAATTTTCATCACAGAATCCGGTCCGTTTTTCATGCAATGCCGCCTGATGGCCAAAGGATCACGGCCATTTTCGGCCTCGTCCTTTTCATATAGAGATTTCTTTGGATTCTCTGAATCATTGATTGACATTCTGTGCCATAGATGAAAAAATCTCCAAATTCACTGCAATTTCACTGTGAGAAACATTATTCTAAAATTGTTGAACCACTTGCCAATACAGTCTATCACAGAGTGATGAAGCCCTTGCCATCTTTACGTCTGAAAGACAGCCTCACTGAGATGCTGTTTGTATGCCCAATCATGTTACTGACCTGTTGTCAATAAAACTAATTAGCCACCAGATGTTCCAACAGGGATATATATATTCTAAGTCTAAGCACAACTTTTTCAGTCTTTTGTTGCCCCTGTCCCAACTTCTTTGAAATGTGCTGCTGACATGAAATTCAAAATGAGCGGATAGTTTTCCAATTGGCATGAAATGGCCCAATAGCAGCAAGCAGCACCTTCCACCAGACAGACTTATGCACAGTTACAGGGTGTCTTTCCTGCATTTAATCTGTAAAGGTTGCACATACAGTTGCTTAACAAACCAGAAAGCTGAAGAAACACCTTGGTCCCAGGAAATGAATGCACACTTTTACTCCGGTTCCAATAAGAAAGCACTTCACATCACCACAATCTCAGAAGAACAAAATATTCAACCAATTTCATATCATGGTGAGGTTGAAATTTGGCCTATAAGATTAGGGTGATGTTCTGTTATGTAAAATGATGAGAGCAACAAACCAGCCAATAATTTGGAATACCACAAAAAAAATTTAATATCAAGGGCTTGATGCCATCCATATCAAAATTCTTGAGGATATCTAGATATTCTGTACAAGACAAATTCATTTTAAAATAAACTTGGCAGGAGAAGGTCAAAGAAAGAAGCTTTTTAAGAAAGTGTAATGCATTTTAGCCATTTAAAACCTACATCCAGAAAAAAAAAATACATCCAGCCATAAGATTATCAAGTAAAACAAATTTAACAGATAATTCATTTATTAGCTAAACCTGCGCATCCCTTCCATTTTGCAATCTTGGCTCAGACTCATTGAGCAAGTGGTCATGACCATTGTCAATTTGTTCTCTTACAAAATACAACAGATTTGAAAAAGATGACACCTTTATCCCATGATTTTTCAAAAAGGACCAGAGTGATGACAATGTGAGCAGTGATAACTGTAAACCAATTTAAAAAAAAGAGGAAAATGCTTCATTGGTGACACCTATTTATCATTGGTGACAACAAAAAGTGTAATCAATAACTGCTACAAATCCACCACACAGATCAGAACTTTTAAATAGAGCAAATAATACTGACGTTATTGATAAGAGTTTCTTTCACATATTTTGCCTCAATTTTCTTCAAGACAGTCTACACTGAAAACAAACAAACAAACAAAAAAAAAGGAGAAGGAAGGTCTCTGTACCACATTTCCGCTTAACCTATCCCACCATTCTTTGATGCCAAGCACTGAGATATGTGGGGAAGGCAGAGGGACCTAGGCTGCTCACTATGTCCGGGGTGGAGTTGGACAAATCCAGGACTTTCACTAGGATGATACTGTTACTGGGTTAAGAGAACCATTCCGGTTGTAAAACTTTGTGAAGGCATCTTCTAGAACTGAAGCCAGACGCATCTGATCCCCCTGTTGAAGAAGAGGAGAGAGGGAGAAAGGGATGGGACCATCAACATTTGCGCAATGGAGAGGAGACACCAGTACAACATGCATGTGGTTATGCAGTCATAAAACACAGCTTTGCAAATATAGTCCCTAGGACAGGGAGGGCTGTAACGTCTTAACATTTCTAAAAGAACATACACAGGTTTATATTTGTTAAAGAAAGTCACTAGAACTGTAAGGAACAAAAGAATGAAATTTATTTTGGAAAAATAGGACCAAGGGTCCAGCAGCTTACCGGCAAGCAGTCTTATAGTGATGATACAATTTATGAAAATTTCATGAGAAGTTTGACATTTGAATCAATGAAAATCAATGTCAAGGTCACTAAATAAAACTTTGCATACATTTATAAGACCTGCTGTAATCCACACACAATCCTAAGCTCTGAAGCAGTTTTGGTGATACAAGTCAATGAGAATTCAATGTCAATTGTGAACTTTATAAGTCACACATGGTCAAGTTGTGGTCAGCAAATGGACTTCACAAATGACTTTCTAAATGTCTCTATACAAACCCTGGCTCAATCTGTGACCATTTTGGTGATACAAGTCATTGTACTTTCACTGTCGAGTTTGACCCTCTGGTCACTGACAGTCAAGTTGAATGTGACCAAATTAAAGTTCATATGTCACTTCCTAGATGTCAGTAACACAAAAGGCTCCATCTGTGACCATTTTAGTGATACATTTTCACTAGGTCACATTTGACCTTTGAAGGTCAATACGAAGGTCACCGAATGAAAGTTCATATATGACTTCCTATATGTCTCTAATACAAACCTAAGCTCCATCTGTGACTGTTTTGGCAACACAAGTCCTTGTAATTGTATTACGTCAAGTTTGACCTTCAAAGGTCACCAACAGTCAAGTTGAATGTCACCAAATGAAAGTTCATATGTGACTTCCTAGATGTCAGTAACACAAACCTAGGCTCCATCTGTGACCTTTTTAAAGATAGAAGTTATTGAATTTTCAGTAGGTCAAGTTAGACTTTCGAAGGTCAGTATGAAGGTCACCAAATGAAAGTTCATATATGACTTCCTATACGTCTCCAATACAAACCTACACTATCTGTAATGATTTTGCTGATATGAGTCATTGAAATTTCACTGTATAGTTTGGTCGTTGAAGGTCACCAAAGGTCAAGTTCAAGGCCACCAAATGAAAGTTCATATATAGGACTTCCTGTAAGTGTTCCATACACATATGTTCCCAATCTTCAATATTCTCAAGCCTAGAAGCCTTTGAAAATTGTAACATTTTGCTTGACCACAAGATTGACCTTTCAAGGTCATCTGATGTCAACTTTAACACATCCAAAATATAGGTCATATATGACTTCCTATATGTTGATATGATAATACAAACTTAATCTGTCTGCAACCATTCAGCTTCCACAGGCAATTTTGCCCATTCTCCATAAAACCCAATGTTAAAGTACAGCGTCCCCACTAGACCCACTTCCGTCGATTCAATCAAAATGACACTTGCACTGCACATAAAGTGTATCGAGGTGAGTTGATTGCCAGATTTAGAAAAAATTTATCAGTTTTTGAGAAATAATTTTTTGAAATTATCTAGATAGAAACCATCTATCTTTTAAGATGGTTAATATTTTCCCTGACCTCGAGTTTGACCTTTCAAAGTCATCTATGGTCAAATTTTATATTGCCAAAATGGAGGTCATACATGACTTCCTATACGTCGATAATACAAACTTAATCTCTATCTGCAACCATTTGACCTCCACAGGCCATATTGCATATTCATAAAGTACAGCGCCCCCACTAGACCCACTTCCGTCGATTCAATCAAAATGGCGCTCGCACAGTACATTGACGGTACCAAGGTAAGTAGATTGCCTGATTTAGAAAAAAATTTACCTCGCAGTTAGTCAGAAATGATTTTTTAAAATTTCTCAATCCTATCTTTAACATTGGGGCCAAAATTTCAAGGCCCCATAAAACGGACAAAAATGATTCAATCAAAAATCTGGAAAAAAAAAAAATGTCTGAAGATATGGTCTAGTAGTATGTTATGACAAATTTACAGGAAAATTCATCAAGCCGAAAAAAAAGATCAAAAATTATGGAGTTAGATTTCTCTCAAAAGTATCTGCAAATGCAAAGACGGTGATCTACAAATATTCCTTGATTCGCATGCGTGTTTTGCTATCCACAAACACAAATTTCCTATTTGTCACTTGTATGGTAACTTTTACTAATATGTGTATTTGTAAATATATCGTTTTCCGTTAGCGAAAAAAAAAAAAAAAAAAGGCATTTGTAAAACTGAAAATTCTGTTTGTGAAATGTGATTCAGCATTTGTGGATCACCAATTACATGCATGCATCGCTTCCCTCAATTACATATATTTGAGACATTCTTTCCGCAAAATCCACGCAGATCCACAAATGCGTAGCTCCTGATTCACAAATACATCGAGATTCCCTTCCAGTAGATGGCGGTGTTGTTCCATGCATTGATGTAACCAATAGCTGATTTGACCAATGACGAGACTACGTTTACGTGCACACCATTATTCCTGCATTAATCGGAATATGAGTATATTCCAAAGCGAAGGAAAATAAAGGCAGTGGCTATTTTTACGCCAGTCGTAATCTTATTCCAATTTGCTATTCTTACGACCTTCCGTATGTTCATGCACAAAGTAGAAAATCTGGACTTGGACCCACATTTATACATCTATGCTTAGACCACGGCATTAGCTATAATGTATCAGCTGACGTTAGCTAGCGGGACAGCTGTAACATTACTTATGTTTTCTAGCTAGTTGCTTAACTTAGCTAACGGGTTAGGTAGTTATGAGACTGTAAAATTTTCGGTTCAACGTTTGCTTGCTGATATTTGGGGAACTGTCAGGTCGTCACTCTCTACGTTCAATAGACAGTAGTGATTAGACTGGAAGAGCTGATTTGCTGCACGAAGTTTATCCTTGTAAGAAATTTTAGAGTACAAGTTGCCTAATAAGTTAGATGGCAAGCTGGCAAAGTTAGCTGGCTAATAACTAACCCTACCAAAGTTGAGTAGAGGACATCCTGACTGTAACTTAAAGTAAGTAAGCCGGCTAGCCGGTCAAGTAATGTTAACCACAAGGCACGCAGCGAAAGCGGGATGTTTTCAACCCAGTTGAGTAGCAATTTTTTTCCTAGGCCGAATTTCCTATTGTACATGCGGATACGGAAGTTCGTAAGAATAGCAAATTACAGTAAGCTCACAACTGGCGTAAAAATAGCCACTGCCAAAAACGAAACAATACCAGCGGCCCTAATCCGGCCAGTTTCATTCATTTCGCGGACAAGGATGAAATTCTGGGACAGAGACTGCTGGCGATGGCAGCTGGCCAAGAGAGTGGAGTCGATGTCGGCTTAAGCTCGAACTGAAGGCAACCAAAGCCATGACGATTACTTTCCAGCGTTCTATTTGCTGAAAACCCGATGTTGAGATTGGACCAAAGTGGTGGATATGCTAAGTAAGATGTAAACGGAAATATTCCCATCGCTCAGCGCGTATAAACAGCTTATTCGGAATATTAGCCTACCTTAACCCGAATACGGACCTTAATCGGAATATGGTGTGCATGTAAACGTAGTCAATGCATGGAACAACACCGCCATCTACTGGAAGGGAATGTCGATGGATTTGTGAATCAGGAGCTATGCATTTGTGGATCTGTGAGGATTTCGCGGAAAGAATGTCTCAAAAATACGTAATTGAGGAAAGCGATGCATGCAGGCAATTGGTGATCCACAAATGCTGAATCACATTTCACAAACAATTTTCAGATTTACAAATGCCTTTTTTTTCCCCCACAAACGGAAAACGATATATTTACAAATACACACGTATTTGTAAAAATTACCATACAAGTTACAAATAGGAAATTTGTGTTTGTGGATAGCAAAACACTCGTGCGAATCAAGTAATATTTGTAGATCACCGTCTGTGCATTTGCAGATACTTTTGAGACAAATCAAAAGTAATCAAAAAACAGATAACTGATGACGGACGCCACACCACGACAATATCTCACCGGCCCAAAGGGCCAGTTAGCTAAAAATGTAACACGTAGAATAGAACCTTAGATTTGTATTTTTATATGCATGATACCGGAGATATTTAAACAAGGTTAAAACCCAACAACAGGCACACAGACATAAGAAAACCTTTGTCGGCTTGTTGAGTAATACTTTCAGTAAGTACATATAACTTGAAACTTCAAGAATAAGGTTGACAAAACTGAATGAAAACACTCACTGCACAAAGCATTGAGTCTATGTAAACATCAACATTTCTGATGACACAAGCATCTGGTCTCCGTTGAGTTTACAAAAGAGAAGCCTTCTTACCAAACCTTCATACGCTTTGGAGCGCTGTATACCAAGGATGCATCATTCCTGGGCTGCAGCCTAGGCTTTGAGAGGCAGCCGATAATTTAGAACACTTAACTTGTGTTACTTGCATTGCAGAGTCTTTATTGACTGCATTTTGCATCTTCAAAAAAGCACTTAGTTTTGTCATAATTTAACGTAAGATCAGAAAGATTTTTAGTTGCTGAAGGTCAGACAGTATTACAGGCTTATATGACATTGCCTGAGAGAGTTCCAGGGCGCCGTTCTGCTGTGCTCCAGTCGCAGTGCACCTATGACAGTGGCAAAATTGTTTGACTGATAGTCAGTTGTAACTGTTCGTGTTTATCGTTTGAATTCCTGAATATTAAATGCTCTTCTGCAATTTGAGGACTGTATGGTCAGCGCTGTAAAAGCCTCCTAATCATGCAAGTGATGACTGTTTGCGGTCATTCATTTTGAGAGCAACGGCCAATAGGGGGATTCAAACATTTGACCGACCAATGGTCACAGTACCCTTGTGAGGCACACACTGCCATCTGGAAACAGACTGATTGGTCTGGGACTTTATTTTCAACAAGGTAATAACCCTAAACACACAATTCTAAGTTGTGCAAGAATGATCTCAGTTGGAAAGAAAAATCTGGTGACATAAAAGTTATGACTTCGTCTACTGAAAGTCCAGACCTAAATCCAATTGAGCAAATTTGTTGTAACATTGAAAGAATCTCTTTGGAATGAACTGCAAACCATATGGAATGGTTCAATGAGTGAGGAAATAAAAAATATCTGAAAACTATGCCTGAACAGTTAAATTCTGCAATCAAAGCAAATGGTGGCCACACTAGATATTGACCTTTTCTTTAATAATAGTGGCAAAGCCACTGCGCCTGCTTGGCCAAACATGGCCAAAATGGAACGCCCCCTATTGGCGAAAGTATCGGTCTGATTGTGCTCAAAATTAAACTAGGTCTATACCTTATAAAGCTATATACAGATATGAAATATGAAAAGAATCGGTGAAAACTGAAGACGCTAGAGCGCAGACAAGCCAAAAGTTTACGCACAAACGCACAACAGACCACCACTAAAGACCCCAAGCATAAAATATGCCCCTTGGCCCTTTTGGCCAAACGGGAAAAAAATTTGAGCATCTTAGCTTGTAGAATAAGGGAGCTAGAGCTGTTTGAAGTTTTGCAGAAAAAGCTGCCTGGTGGCCAAACCAAGAATCGCAGCACTACCAAAATCGAACTCGGGCTAGATCTTGGGCCCATATACGCGCATATAAAATAGGTAAAGGATCCGTTGAGAACTGAGGGCACTATGGCGCTGAAACAAAATCGGCACATTTTAAGACCTTTGACCTATATAACCTTTAAAATTAGGTAAAATCAAAAATCCATTACATATATGATGAACCCTTGGCAGAACAACCTGCAGTAAAAAGTTGAGCATCTTAGCTCGTAGAATAAGAGAGCTAGAGCTGTTTGAAGTTTTGCAGAAAAAGCCGCCTGGTGGCCAAACCAAGAATCGCAGCACGCCAAAAATCGAACTCAGGCTAGATCTTGGGCCCACATACATGCATATGAACTATGAAAAGGATCCGTGGAAAACTGAAAGCTGTATCGCGCTGAAACGGCAATTGTGGACGCATGCACGCACGCACGAACAACAGACCACCGCTAATGACCCTAAGCACAGCATAAGCCTGATCGGGCCTGTCGGCCAAGCGGGCAAAAAATGACATTATTTTTGTATTTACTTGGTTTCTGATTTATCCTCATTTTGTTAAGTGTATAATCATCACTGCACACTACTGTACAGTATTGAAATGTTCAGTTTCCTAGTGTGCCGCTGTACTTGACTTATATTACCAGCCCTCTGTAGTTCTTCAATAATGAGGGTAGAGGTGTATTGAGGTATGCCACATATCGAGGAAATTCATACCTCCCTCCAATATCTCTTTTCAGAGACTAATCTGGCCAATAACTAAAAGAATTAACCAAGTATACTTAGTTAAAGGGGTAGTTCAGAATTTTGGACATAGGACCTCATTTCCAAATTAGCCGGTGTGCTATTTATCAGTGGAGACCATTTTCAACAATTTTCATTCAGTCCTTCTATTTGCAGCGTTCGCTGGTGCTAGGTTAGCGCAAGTCAACGGTAACTGCTAGCCTGCCGATAAAAACAGTCTTACCCATACCACAGTACACTCGAGGCAAATAAATTATAACGCCAGACTATTGATGTAAATGTGTGTGTTGATAGAATAATGTTAGAAATAAAACTACCCTTGAATCGCAATGATCGCATTACATTTTGAGGGACTAGTTTCTCAGCAGCGGCGGAATTTTACTTTGCTCCAGTTAGTTGTGTAGTAATGAAGCTGTGCCTGTGCCGAAAAGTAAACAGAGAGGCACACTCCAGTTGGGACACCTGTAGTAGCCTAGTACAGTGGGATTGAACCGATTGAAGCATTGAATTGGAAATGAACCACTAGGCAACATGGTGATTCAGTGTGCATTTTCACATTGTAAAAATACACAGAACAAAAATAAAAACGCACAAAGTGATTTTTTTCAAATTATTTTTTATCAATCGGGAAATATTTCAACAAAACAATTATTACTTTATTCTAGCTGTAATATTCAAGCAACAGAAACATAACTAACAATATACTGTACACAATTCATGAGTTATCACAGCCTGAACCCACCAGGGGTCAGCGGGCAGAGTTCACAGCACTCAGTAACGAGTGTGTCCACCATCGGCATCACGTAAAGCGGTACACCTCCGGCGCATGGAGTTCACGAGTTTTTCAATAGTGGCCCGTGGAATGTTGTCCCATACCTCCTGCAGTGCAACTCGCAGCTGGCATCGGCGTAACGCTCGCCCGCACGTCACTATACGCGTTGTCTGCCATCAATGCGGTACAGTTGGAATCGCGATTCATCACTGAACAACACCATCCTCCACCGTGCAAGCGTCCAGCCAAGGTTACGGTTGGCCCAGTCGAGTCCGTACCGATGACGCACGGCGGGCAGGTCGAGACCTCGGTGAGGTCGGCAGGCTCGGAGGTCTGCCTCCCTCAGGCGGTTTTGGACAGTCTGAGCTGATATCCGCCTGTTGTGCCGTCCGACGTTCTCGTCAGCTGTCCTGGTGGCTGGTCGGAGCCGATCATGGAGGTGCTGGAGCCGCATGTGCCGATTCTGAGTGGGCGTGGTCACACGTGGTCGTGGGGCATGTGGACGATTCACAGTGCTGCCAGTCTCTCTGAATCGACTTCTCAACCAGCTGATGGTGGAATGACGCACATTCAAGTGTGTTGACACCACTGTCACAGATATCTCAGCATTCAGCATGCCAATGGCACGCTCCCTCATGACTTGTGACATCTGCGGCATTGTGACTTGTGACAAAAGTGCACATTTTGCAGTGGCCTTTTATTGACCCTGGTGCAAGGAGTGTCTGTGTATTGGTCACGCTGACTGACCAACTCAATGTTATGCTCTATGCAGCTCAGGGGCGGAATAACTCAATGAGTGAGTCATCTCAAAGGGAGTGGTCAATGAGAAGTGGGTCACCAGAATTGAGCAAAACAAATCATTCAGAACACCAATAAACACAATTTGTGGGCATATTTCATTATCGGTCAATTTAACTCAGCATTTTTGGTTCATGCGTTTATATTTTTGTTCAGTGTAAAAGCTACAGACGCTCTTTCTGCCCTTTGAGCATCCATCTCTTAGTTCTTCGTCAGTGTATTCCGGCTCGTACAGGTACGGTTCGTTGGATAAAACAAATTCCTCATCATCATCTTCAAAATCAGACACATCAGTATGTCTTTCAAACGTGGCCATATCTTGTTGATTGGATAGTCTAATAAAATTCCTTCATGCACTGTACTCTGCTTCTGTTGCTGACAGCAGCAGGTAAATAAACTATATCCTACCATTCATTCCAGCGAATTCTGCATTTTGATTGGTTAACACCAGGTATCTATTCACCGGTAAACTACCTTGCACTGGGTCAAGACCTCGCGCTGCGTGAAGAGCTCTCGCTTGATTATCGAGCCGCTTCAATAGAAAACGTAGGCTATTAATTTCCGTGTCCAAAAAAGGCGACCGCTATGTCGTCTGACATTCCCACTTCAAACTTCGACTTTGGAACTTTAGTGTTGACAAGAGTCATGGTAGAATGGAGATAAACCTACCGTTTTTTTCGAGTACTCGGTATTTATCGTAGGCTGGATACCTGGAAATTTACATTTAAAACAGAGCGCTTCAAATGAAATTTCCGGGTATCTATCCTACGATAAATACCTCGTGTTCGAAAAAAACTGTAGGTTTATCTCCTAAATAGAGCCGGAAGCCTAGGTAATATCAGTCCGCCGCTGCCGTAGCTACCAACCACTGGCCTAGAACACTCCAACTACAGGGAACAAAGTATAAACTACGCTGCTGCTGAGACAGTAACACTAGTCCCTCAAAATGCAATGCGATGCCAAGGTAGTTTTATTCCTGGCGTTATAATTCATTTGCCTCGGGTGTCCTGTGGAGTGAGTAAGACGGTTTTTATTGGCAGGCTAGCAGTTACCGTTGACTTGCGCTAGCCTAGCACCAGTGAACTCTGCAAATGGAAGGACTGAATGAAAATTGTTGAAAACGGTCTCCACTGATAAACAGCACACCGGCTAATTTGGAAATGAGGTCCTATGTCCAAAATTCTGAACTACCCCTTTAAACCAGCTTAATTTAGTTTTGAGGTGGAATTCTACTTCAACTGCATATAAGGTGTTCCAACACAATCTATTACCAACCACGAATGTGCTCGAAAAACCTACTTCTGAGACACCGTTTCCTCACAGTGACCTAAATACAGGTATAGAAATGAAAAGCAGTCTAAGGAGAAGAATGATTTCCTTACCTCATTAATGAATCCCAGCTGAACCAACTCCACAGCCAGTTCCTGTACATTCTCATCTGAAGAATTCATCAACACAAAATTCATTTGGTCAGTGCTGTGGCTTCAAATATGCATGTCTTAAGAGTGAATACATTCCAATTTTATCCAAATAGGAAATACAGATACATGAATCTGCAATCACTTTTTAGTAATGATTATATGTTCATATGTCATAAACTGAGGTTTGTAGATCACAGAAAATACAGGCTTACTCAATGAAGGCAATAAAAGAAAAGCTAACTGCCAATATTCTACACACAGCCAGAATACAGTCCAATCTGCTGAGTAAGTTGTTCTCAGGTACCCAGTGATACTCCTTTTAGAAGGTAACAAATTCACATACTGTGCGAAAAGCCAAGAGATGCAAAATCATGAAGATCAGTTGATGTTTGTTTCTTCAGCAAATTACACTAGTTGAATTGAGTGGGCATTTTTCTAAAGAATGTTTAGGCAATGATTGCAAAGCCTGATAAATTATCCAGCTGGGGCCCAAATTGAGGGGGCAATAAAACTTTAGAAAACCAGCCACTCATCATCCATACAGAAAAGTGTTTGTTGCCACAAGCCGTTGGGGCGGGGGAATAAACACTGCTTCCAGAGGTTTGTATGACAGGCATTGCCCATGATGAGTGCATCGCTTCTTTGGGCCTCTTTTCCTACCCTGATGGTCGAGAATGGGGCAAATCTGGACTCATACAAACAAATGACCTTCTTCCTTGCTCTACAGTCCAATCTATATACTCCCAAAACAAATTTAAGTTCCCTTCTCTCTTATTTAGCCTGACAAATAAGTGGCTTTTTCTACAGCCACACAGCTGTTTAATCCAAATCCTGCAAGTTCTAGCCGCAAAGTGTGTGTGGAAATGGTCTACCTTCAACAATGAAACATTGACTTGAGTTCCACTGTCAATTTTTTTTAAGACGAGGTATCACCAGTCATTAGAGATCTCCGACCACGATCGCAAGAGGTTTTTTCCAACCCATTTCTTCCGCAAAGTTGATGGTTCACCACCATCCAAACAGGAATTAGTAACGAATTGAAAAATTTGTGGCCCAATTCTAATGGTTTTAGCAATCATTTTAGCGATCATTTTCTATGCTTGATGCAGGCCAGTAATTTGCCCTTCTTGAAACAGAACCTTCTTTTTCACAACCACGGAGTATGCCTTCTGAAATGGTTGTTCAATAAATGAAAAGCTACACACTGCATCAGTCAGGAAACAAATTGCTGCCAGTTAAAGCATAATGATAATTGCAATAATGATGCAATAATAGGCTCTATGGTATTTGCTTATTTAAATCCAAATGACGACTTCTTTTTTTTTTTTTGCCAAACTGCATAGATACACATGTATCAGGACATGGTTCAGTCCTTATTGAGTGTCTACTTTGCACTTTAGTGTGATCCTTGTCAGAAAACTGATGTTTAGTTTTCCTTATCACATTCTTAAAGAGTTTAATGGAGTTTATCTGTGAATAGATTTATTGAGAATCATGTCAAATCTGCTTTAACATTCACATTCCTGATGCTTACCCGAGGAAGTCATTGATTGTGTTGGCTGTGTAACATAGCACCTCCACCAGAGCAAACTTCACATTTCCAAATACATTCACACAAACATTTTTCAGGAGATTTATGTCACACACTTCTAATTTATTTATTGGTCAATTCCATGCAAAATGGTACTTCAGGGGCAATTTTTTTTTGTCATATATTTTGAATAATTTTTGTTTTGCAATAATTTACTACTATTAGTACCATAAACTGTATAAAAAGATGGACGAAGCAACCGTGACGTCACCCATTGGTTTCAGCATACCATTTAGGAAGCCTTGATTTTGGCAATTTGAATTGCGCCATTGTGTCATTTTGAAATGGGATTTGATTCCAATTGGACGAGAGCGTGAATTGAATATCCAGGGAGGAGCGAGGGGTGGATCTACCTGTGGATCTGATCGTATCTGATGAGGATCAGAGGATACCCACGCCCCTAAAGCATATTCTGGCTTTATCCTTTATTCTAGTCTATTTGGGACCATAATTTACAAAAATGAACATGATCAGTGATGATTCTAGAAAATTTCAGAAGTGGGCCAACTCCACCCCCCACTTAAAAAAAGTGGGCCAATGGGGAAAAAACTGGGCCAACTGGGTACACCTGGTAAAATGCCATTTATATCAAGTTTTTAAACAGTACCTTGACTGGCTCACTTATTTATATGTACATTCAGTTTTTACACCTTATTGACAAAACTAAGACATGAATGACAGTTTGAGTTTAAAGTTTTAATAGAAAACCTTCACAGTCTGTGCCAATCATAACAATTATAAAGTCAATGACAAAATAGCGTATAAAATAATAGTTCCTAACGCCTGATTTGGTGCATAGCTTAAAGCCCGCCTCCAAACCGAAGTCTTACTGCTAAAGTTGTAAGTACGGATACTTCACCAGGCAGTGAAGCCATTCTCTTCATAGGCGTACACTGAGCAGCGCGCAGAGACTCACAATTTTACCTACATTTCGTTTTATTCATTCAAACGAGTTTTGAGCCATGTATCGTTTTTTAAAACCTATTAGCAAGCCTTGTGCTGCTTCAACCTCAAGCAATGCAGAGCTGCCAAGTCTCACACATTCGGCGTTAGTCTCTCGCCTCTTAGTGGCGTTCACGTTCCTGTGCCGTAGTCAGCAATTATTCAATCAACGCACACTGAAGAAACTCAGTCGTGGAATTCAAGTCATTGTGCATTAAGTAAATCAGTTTCATGTGCATTACGGTGGATTTCCCCACTAGTGACACAGAAATTGATTATGACTTGGGAATTCTCACGCATGTCTTTACTGAGGCATTGAAAGCAATGGAATTGTATAAAGACGTTTCAAATGGTCTTATTTCATTTAAGCAATTTAAACGATCATGAAACACATGCATTGTTTCCAATCCCTGAGTAAAGAGAAGCACCAGAAGTCCAGAGTCATAATCGCTTTCCACGTTACTCGAGTTGAGGTCCACCTTTACGCAAGTGAAACTGAAACTTCAATGCACAAGGATTTTAATTCCGCGTGAGAATCTCATTAAGACGCGTTCATTGAATAATTGTGGACTACGTTGAATAAGCCTAAAAAATACGTGAGACCTACACCGAATGCGTGAGACTTGGCATCTCTGGCGATGCTGTAGCTTGCACACCAGGGGCTATGACTATGGCTCCGGCTCCAGTACCCTCCGCAAGCACTGACCCAAACCAGTTCCCTCTCTCTGCTGCCTCAGCCCTACCTCACACGGTTAGTGACTTGAATGGCGATGCTCCATCCCAGCCAATATTAGCTAGCTACCCAAAGCGTGCATTCGGTGATTTATGGTGATCATTCAATCCAGCCTGGTATCGCATACCGACCCGTGGCTGGAGTACTCAGTTCAGCGGATGCATGCTTTTTGCTTTCCCTGCAGGAAATATGTTACTGCCGGTGAGAGGGATGCTGTTTTTACCTTGTGTGGTTTTACCAACTGGAAAGCAGCACTCGAGCGTGACAGGAGGTTACAGAAACATGCATCCAACCACAGTCCTATACAGGCATATATAGAAGTCTCTTGCTGCCGACATTTTGACAACAATCTTTGCAGTAGGTTTATAAATTTGTTGAATAAACGCAAGGAAGTTTGTTATAGACGATGTTTTCATATCAATCTACGCACTAGAACAAAGGATTCGCGCCATATCATAATGTAATGCGTAGTTGCTGGCGCAATGAAATCTTCATTTAGCACCAAGTCTGTCAAACTTGCGGGATCCTGCAAATTACGCGTCCTAGAATCATCACTGATGATGATATATCGAAGGAGACTTGAAACTTGCGATAGATACAATAAAGTAATGTAGAAAATCATTATTTAAATAATAAATCAGGTGGGAAAGTAGGGTCATTTTCTCATAGACTTCAATAGGACTGAACTTCTTTCTACACTGAAAACGTGTTTTTTGTCAGTGAAACATGCTTGCACTCCTTCCTCAGAATTATATGCCACAGAAAAGTCAACGAAGCTCAGTCTTCTTATTTAGTCCCAGACACCTTACGTCAGATACCAAAGAATTTTACGTCAGTTACTCTACTTAAAATATAATTCAGCCAACATAAACACTTTCTTTATTCTGATTGCTGGAGAAGTGACTGTCAATCCTCTTTTGACAGAGAGACTAAGATAATTGAAGGAAAGAATTCTGAGAAATCTTCAATTTAAAAAAGCATGTAAAAATTGAGGTATTTTTTCATGTTACATCAGTTACCCTGTAAAATGACAAACTGTGGGATAGTGCAATATGCAAAATAAAATCTATTACATGGGTTCTCAGCACTAACAAATGTTTGAATCCCTGTGATATTTTGTAGTGATCCACCATGTAATTACTGAGTAACTGAAGTTAAAGTTGTTCTAAATGTTACGTCAGTTACTGTGGAATTGACCTATTATTTATTTACCTTTATTTAACCAGGAGAAGTCTCATTGAGATATGGAATCTCTTTTGCAAGCAAGACCTGGTCAAGGTAGCAGCCAACACAATGCCAACATAAAACAATACAAATAACACATAAAACAGTTTTAAAATCACAACAGGAATCTGGACACATTAGCTTCCTCACAAAAAAGCGTTGACATGTTTCAGTTACAATGTTTTGTACAGCACTTATGAAGTCAGCCAAGGGTATGGAACAGTCCAATTTCAGCTCCTTTTGCAACTTGTTCCATGACCATGGTGCATAACAACTAAAAGCCAATTGTCCAAGACCTGAAAAAGCCCTGGGAACACTGAGAAACAACCAGTTTGATGATTGCAGCCGACAGCTCCCAGTGCTTGCACAAAGGACGTTACGGAGATAACCAGGAAGTTTGCCTAAAAGTGCTTTATAAATAAAAACATACCAATGTCTCTGTCTACGAATTTACAATGATGTCCAGCCCACCAATTTATATAAACCGCAATGATGAGTGAGAGACTTAGCACCAGTAATAAAATGCAAAGAAGTATGATAAAGTGAATCAAGTTTTTGCTGTCAAAATTACTAAGTAATGAAATGGATAAAATTATTATTCTGGATTTCATTTTTAGTTCAACTATCTAGGAATCAGTATTTGAAGTATTTGACCGACTTGTCACCCCCTTTTATTTTTTTCACCCTATTGCTGTCACTTAACTAGCCTGATGCCAGTTTTGTGGGGAAAGCTGATCTGACGACAAATCACAACGTAGTGCTGAAAATGTGTCACACTTCAAGCCTATCACAGTTCCTGGGGCCCCTGGGGCCCCTGGTGCAGGATTCCTAGTTTTTTTCCTGAAAACCATAAGTGTGGCAATATCCACATCCTTCACTTGAAATTTCTCCAAGCACAAATATACTTACTTGGTAACAAATCACAGCTTAGATGTCTGTTCAGCTTGTCATCCAGTTTCAGCAATAAGGTAAGCTGTTAGAGATCAATGAACACTTCGTGAAAAAAATGCACAACACTGGCTGCTTTATTGACTAAACCAGTTTGCACTTCAGACCAATTTAAGTCTGCAAATAAGTTATACAACCCAATTTTCAAAAAAGCTGGAACAAGATTGAAGATAGATGTAATGAAAAACAGTGATTTTTTTTGTCATCTTTGATTTGTATTACATTTAAACCATACAAAATATTTTATTTTTATCTCATGCCATTACATGTAACTTATATTTATTCATTTTTTAAAGTACACATTCGTGTTTAACTTGCAGGCAACACGTTTCAAAAGAGTCCAGGTGACAGAGTAGGGGTGACAGGAGCGCAATACAGTGCCCTCCACTAATATTCGCACCCACAGTAAATATGTCCAAAATGGTTGAAAGCCGTTATTTTTCATCCTCTTAGTATTTTTTGTAAAAAATCAACAAAAATAAAACTTTTAACTGAGATACAATTAATGAAGAAAAAAAATGTTCATCAACATAAAATATTTTTCCCAAAAACATGCATGCCTCATTTATTGGGCCCCCATCGGATGATATTTTGTGCGGACCATTCCTTCATGCAGAATCTCTCCAGATCCTTCAAATTCCGAGGTCTACACTTACTCTTTAGCCCATCCCACAGGTTTTCTATTGGGTTTACGTGAGGAGATTGAGAAGGCCGTGGCAAAACCTATATTCTGTGGTCAAACAATGCTTTTTGAGTGGATTTTAAAACATGGTTTGAGAATCATGCTACTATTAGAAAATCCAACCATGCCCCAGCTAAAGCTTTCTAGCAGAGGTAGTCTAGTTTTAATTTATTATCTACAGGCTCGAAATGGAATGCATGATGCCATGAATCCGTATGAGTTCTCCAAGCCCCACAGAATCAAAGATCAAGCACCATACTTCACAATTGGGATAGGGCTCTTTGTGGAATGGCCATCTTTTTCTTTACGCCAAATTTACCCCTGGTTTTTACTGGTTCAGAGCTCCATTTTGATTTCATCTTTTCATTTCATCCCATTTCATCAGAGGAGGTTAAATGTATAAAGAATGAAGAAGTATCACTTCTGTATGAGAATAAGGATATTGCTGATACCCTAAATAGTTACTTTGTTGAGAATTTTACTAAGAAACGGATTTTTATTAGGCCAGCGGGCATTTCCAATGCTCAAAATTATTTAGCAGAAATTAGAGTTAGGTATAATCAAATATTAGACAAACAGCATAAAGACAGGCCCTGATGGCTTATACCCAAGAGTGCTCAAGGAAGTTAGTGAGATCATCTCTCAACCACTGTCAGTTACTTTCCGGTGGTCTTTACAAACTGGAGACATACCAAACTAGAATGTGTTTTTACTCGTACGTCTCCCCCCGGCCCCCCTCCCCTGCCTAATCCACCGGATGGACGGACAGACACAGACAGACAGACACATACCAAAAGGCACCAGTGCGAATCTGAGTAGTAAGTATGCACAGTTTCGTTAAGATCATACATACGGTTGTGGAGTTATGCTCCGGACAGAAATTGCTGACATCCGGACGGACAGACAGACGGACGGACAGACAGGCACATACCAAAAGGCTCCACTTCAGGACCTGAGTAGTGAGTATGCAAAGTTTCATTAAGATCATGCGAACGGTTTTGGAGTTAACGCTCTGGAAACGAAGTGGGAATGCCGATGCGAAGGCGAACAGAGCATAAAACGAAGCAGGGTAATAATATACCAATAAATAAGAAAGGGGACCGTACTGAGCTGGGAAATTACAGGCCTGTCATTTTAACTTGCATTGCATGCAAAATACTAGAATCTATCATAAAAGACAAGCTGGAATTACTTCAACATAGTAATATCTTGAAGGATAGCCAACATGATTTCTGCAAAGGGACAGTCATGCCTGACAAACCCTTTGGAATTCTCCGGAGAGGCCACCAAGACTTATGATCAGAGCAGGGCCTATGACATCATATACTTGGATTTTCAGAAAACATTTGATACAGTACCGCATGAGAGATTAAGTTTTTAAAATGAGGTACATTGGAATTTTAGGAGGCATTCTGGAGTGGATTCTGAACTGGTTACAGGACAGAACACAAAGACTTGTGGTCAGAGGGATCTCATCTGAGCTAGGCATCGTGGGAAGTGGAGTCCCTCAGGGATCACTGTCAGGACCCCTGCAAGACCTCACCTACATTAATGACCTTGATAGGAACATTGAAAGCAAATTAGTTATATTTGAAGATGATACTGAATTGGGAGGTTTTTCAAACAGTTTAGAGTCCACTAAAGTGATTCAGGATGATTTACCCCAGAGCAGGCAGGGAGAGAAAGTTGGGGGACTGTAGGACGTCAGCGCAGGAAAGGGCAAGCACACCGTACAGCGACAGCTCCTCCAGTGGTTGAGGTGCCCAACCGATTCCGGCCCTTGCAGAAACTCGACTTGGCCTCTGACCCTGAGAGTGAGGGGACTGATGAGCCTCAGGGCACCCTGTTGGCCTCTTCCCCTCAGAAAAGGGAGTTAGTGATAGTGGGGGACTCAATCATTAGAGGAATAGACAGCTTAGTCTGTTTGCGCGACAAGGAGTCTCGTACGGTGTGTTGCCTGCCTGGTGCACAGGTAGGAGACCTCCTGGAGCATGAGGACAAGCTCCTGGCCAGAGCGGGGAGGGATCCAGTGGTCATGGTCCATGTTGGGACAATGACATAGGTAAGGGTAGGTTTGAGGTTCTGCAAGACAAATTTGTGGAATTAGCTGAGAAGCTTAAGGGCAGATCCTCCACCGTAGTTTTCTCCAGGATTCTACCGAAACCACGTGCAAGCAGAGGGAAGCAGAATTTTATCTGGAAGATTAACACATGGCTACGACCCTGGTGCAGGAAAGAGGGGTACAGGTTTATGGGGCACTGTAACTCCTTCTGGGACAGGGGTGACCTGTTCAAGCTGGATGGGCTACACTTGAACCGGAGGGGTACCTTTGCACTGGGTCAGCGTATGAGGGTAGCACAGGGTTATTTAAACTAGGGACTTGGGGGACAGGGAGGTTAGAGAGTGTTATACATAGGGAAATGCAGACTGCCCTGATGGAAGCTGACAGTGCTACATGCACTATTGATGATATATTTTTAAAGCAACAAAGCGTAGTGGGGGGCTTGGAGCAGCAGGCACATTGGAAATCGAAGGGGAAGAGCATTCGTAATAACCTGAAATGTTTTTATTTGAATGAAAGAAGCATAGAAAATAAATTTCCAGAACTTGAGGCCTTTATGATTAGTGAAGGCTATGACATAGTCGGGATTACAGAGACATGGCTTAGTGAAGAGGATGGAGGTGAATATAATATAGGTTATAAGCTCTTTAGGAAGGATAGATGAAATAGGCAAGGTGGGGGTGTAGCACTCTATGTGAACAAAAACATAAATGTGCAGGAAATTCCTGAAATTGAACATTCCTTTCCCTGTGAAGTTATCTGGGTCAGGCTAATTGGCAAACACAAGACAGGTTTAAACATAGGAGTATGCTATCCACCGCCAGCTTTGGCCAGTATTGTCAGTGAAATGCTCTTTAAGAGGATTACGCAAGCTTGTAGAGGAGGAGGGACTATTATTATGGGAGACTTCAATTATCCTGGTATCGATTGGGAAAAGGTGAAAGGACAGGGTAAAGGGGAGGAAGAATTTCTAGATGTAATACATAACAATTTTTTGGTGCAGTATGTTAATAAACCTACAAGAGAGAAGGCAATTTTAGATTTAGAGCTCTGTAATGACTGTGATAGAATTAGCAATGTTGAGGTACTGGAGCCACTTGGGACTAGTGATCACTCTACCGTTAATTTTGATGTTTCATGGGAAGTTAACTCTTTCCCCCTTACTAGCGCCTCTCGATGCCTATCCCTTATTTCCCCACAAGTGCCTCTCGACGCCTGGTCTCGATCACCACACAAGTGACTCTCCATGTCTCACCAAGATTTCCCCATAAGCCTCTGTGGACAACTCTCTATTTTAGCTAAAATACTTCCATTTCAGTAATGACAATGCACAATAACACGATTTGAGTTCAATCAAGGAAGAATATGGGGAAAATTTTTCTTTTGAATTGCAAAAATTGATGTCCTCAGTTTCCCAAATGATTACTGGGAGGGCTGTAAAAAGGAAAGTTGATGAGAACATGGGTAAACACGTGTCCCAACTTTTATGAAACGTGCTGCACATTCCAAATTTGGAATTAGAGTTTATTTCAATGAAACGATTATTTTGAGCCGAAAGAACCTTTTAAAAAGAAAACAACTGTCACTGCACTGTTTGCACAGGTCAGAGATGACTTATAAATCACTGTTTTGTAATTTCATGGAGTAATTCCACAAGAACAACCTAGACAAGGAATCAATAATGTATGTATAGCATCTTACTTGAATCATGACCAGCACATAGATTAATGAGAAAAGATCACTGAAATACCCATATCTACAAATCCAACTCACATTTTGTGTCAAGCACAGTGCATCATTGGAAGCATTAATTTCTCCCACACTACAAAGAAAAACTTACATGATGTTTTGCACCTTCTTCAACTGGCTCAATATTGCACTGCATTTGAAGGACCTTAAAAAGCGGAGTGAAAGTTTGAAGTTAATGCATTGATCACACTGCCCAATCTTACAAAGTATATGGGTCAGTGACAAATGAGGATTGACCAGATGAGCAATTCAAAAATCTTTTAAAAACATGTTTTGAAAGCATGCATCAAATTTGTTAAAATGTATATTTTGCATTCATGTTGGTTTCATGTCAATTGAAATGACATTTGCACCATTTTTTACAAAGAGAGAGACTGAATGCACCTGAAAATGTCAAGTGGTGTAACCACAAAAAAATGAGGAATATTGAAAATTTTATACATCTAGAGTGTATGTAAGTGCACTCATTAAAGTTAATACTTCATTTTAAAATATCACATGACAATAGATTTTACAATGATTATCCATTATTAAAATTTTATGCGTTTTCGCAAATTAAGCAGGACACAATGCTGAAAACACCTCTGTTTTCTAAAGAATCTTTGACAAATTATGCAAAAATTGTGAAAAAACATGCCATTTTACTGCAATAAAGGATGGCATTTATTTCACATTAATTTACCAAAATATATTTTTTTATTTTTATGAGAAATACTGGTTACACCAGTTGACGCAAAGCAGTTACACCAACTGACCATGCTGTCTCTACCATCAAAAGTCATTGTTACTTGAATAAATTGACACCGAAAATCAAGCATAACAGTCAACAAGGTCTTCTGAACTGTGTTTCATTTTATTTATTGCTGAAAAAATTAGAGTATTCATTAGGGTAAACTCGTGTAAAAAACATCTGACTGAAATTGTCGCAGTGAATTCATCTCTTCAGTAGTGATTTTAGTTCATAAAAACATGAGATATCATCAGGGTAAACTCATAAAAAACAACACCTGACAGAATTGTCAAAGATAGAAATTAAAGGTTTCACAAATAGCTAAAAATGGCGGAAAGTTTTCATCTACAAAAATGGGTGTGGCTTATATGGATCCATTTGTATGGATCCAAAGAATCCAGGCAAAAAAGAATTTAGTTTCAACAACCTACGGTTCAGAAGTTATTCCCGAAGACATTTTGTACCTCTCTATAGTGCCACCATTTGGCCAATCAAAGTAATTTTTATATGGGATGCTTTTCCTCATACTTAACAAGACAGGAAAGTTTCATGATGATATGTAGCAGCTGAAGTGAGTATGAGGGCTACTGAATTTTGATTAGCTGATGTTGGCCAAGTTGTTTCAGCTGGCACTTTATTCTTATGGATTTTAATAGTAACCCTGACCAAGATGAAGTCTGCAAAATTTCAAGTTGATTGGACAGTTGGTTTCAGAGCTTTAACCATTTGTTTGCCATCGCACCGCCTATGGACGGATTTACACAAAAAAAATTTTTTTTTTTTTTTTTAATTTATTTTTTTGAGTTGCATAGCCTGCGGATGATAAATCTTAAGTTTGGTGAGGATTAGACATTGCATTCAGGATTTACAGCTCATAACTATAGAGGCCACACCCTCATATTTAATTGGTTTACTGTGGCAATACCCTTTAACCTAGAAAAAATTATGCTGGGATTTTAGATCTTAGTCTGAAGATGCTGTATACCAAATTTTCTGCAAACTGATTGCACCGTCTAGGAGGAGACAGAAATTAAATTATTAATTATTATTTTTATAAATTATTGTCACTAAATCACTACATTACTCTGACTTTAAATTGACATTCTTTCAGTATTTTAAAGGAAAAAAAAGTTGCGTGCGTGCATGTGTGTGTTTGTTTGTGTGTGCATGCGTGCGTGTGCTTGCATGCAGGTGCGGGCGTGAAAACTACCATTCTACCATTCTTTTTGCAAGGTAATTGGCCCTTGCATCAGGATCTGCATTCACTCGTGCCCAGTGACGAGCCACCATTTCTTTGCTTGAAAGTGGCATCTAATAATTGAAAAAAGGCTCTTTTATATTGTATTAATTATGAAATTGCAGGAATGTAATGAATTGTATTTATCAGTTGTAAATTTTAATCTTTGTAACATTGCTCCTGTGAATTATTGGAATTCTTGGTCTTTGAAGCTACTTTTCATGTTCAACAGTTGCTGTCAATTTTCACAAACTCAATTCTGATACATTATGAAATTATGAAATTACATACATATATTACATTTATATAGTGCTTAACACTGTAAGTGAATAGAACACAAATATGGAATTTAACCCTCTGTTAACCAAGTACCTTTCCAACTGTGTCAAAATCATTTCCCTAGGCAAATATGTTGATTATGGGCCAATATTTGGAAAAATAGTTTAAAAAAAAAAAAAAAATTCGACCCTTTGGCCCACCTTTCCAATATGTAGCAGATCTGCTACATTGGGTAATAATGCGAATGGAAAAATTAAAGTGACGGACCATTCAAGTTATTCTCACATGTTTATTTGGCAATAAGAAACAAAACCAGCAGGGTGTCCAGGCTGTTAACCCTTTCACTTTATGTAGCAGATATGCTACGGTGGTTAATAGAGGGTTAAAACTAAAAATGCCAAAAAACCTCATCTTACAGGCTTTTGACTAAATTGATAAATAGAGTGGATAAATCACCACTTTTTCAAAAAATTTAACACTGGATGCTTCAAAATTGTAAGTTAGGTCATATTGCATCTTTAATCAGCATAATAAACCGCTGATATTTGACAAAATTGGCCTCTAACAGAAAGGCTTGTAATAGACGTCAAATGGTGTATCTGGTTACGCCGTTTGACATTTCATTTTAAAAGCAAATTTGAAAGGCATTATCATGGACACCTGTATAAGCACATGCCCTTGTTGGGAACATTTCAAAAGTAATTTTTAAAATAAACACTAATTTTTGTGATTATCATGAATGATCTATGTTTTTGTGAGGTCATACCATTTGACATGTAATAATAATAATAATAATGCATCAGTTTTATATAGCGCTTTTCTGGGCACTCAAAGACGCTTGACAATGGATACATTATTCATTCACTCACACATTCACGCTTTGATGGTGGTAAACTACGTTTTGTAGCCACAGCTGCCCTGGGGCAGGCTGACAGAAGCGTGGCTGCCAGAATGCGGCTACGACCCCTCCGACCACCACCAAACATTCGCACACAGCCATACACCAGTGTGAGTGACACTGGAGGCAAGGTGGGTGAAGTGTCTTGCCCAAGGACACAACGACACATGACTCAGAGCGGGAATTGAACCGCCAACCTTTCAGTTATTGGACAACCTGCTCTACCTCCTAATTTCTAATTTCATTTCCTGTCACGTGATATGTTGCACAGTATTAACAAAATGGCTTCTTGAATGGCGGTTACACTATGTTGACTCCTTAAGAAGTTGACTTGGTGACCCAACTTCCCCAAATTAATAATAATATTAAGAACGACGGTGCTCCATTACTTTCATTAACTATTAAATAGTTCAAATGTAAGATTACGCCAAAGTAGTTGATAGGGTTTTTGATTGAAAATGTAACATTTTTAAGCAAGTTAAATTACTTGGTACAAAGTTTTTACGGTTACACCACATTGACATTTTTGCCTTCGTACCCCAGATATTCTCTCAAAATTAATTAAAACCCGAAATTTTAAACTAGGTCCTTAAAAAAAGGAATGTATAAAAGTCATTTATGCATTTATTTTCAAATTTTAAACCATTTAAATTTGACCAAACCTGATTGACACGAAAAAATGAGCGTCACGTCATTGACCCATATACCAACAGAAATCCTGGTACTTTCCAACATTTGCTCAAACCAAAGATAAACCACTTGGATGTATATTTAAGGACCAACTATGAAACAAAACTTCATATCAAATCTGTATTCTCCATGATCCTTTCCATTGTTCTATCCTTCTATCTCGATTACTATCGCCTCACCTTCCTGGTCTCCAGCTCTGCAGGTTCTGGTGTGGGAGTTTTTACAGAAGGTGGTACAATGGGTGACTTCACAGCCTCCTGCTGGGGTTGCTGAGGGCATGACATCCCAAATGCTGTGAGCGGATAGATTCCATTCCTGTTCATTTCAAGGTAAAGGGACGCAAATGAGACACCACAGACAGCAGTTAAACCCAGAAAAATGAAGTAATTATTTTCATACAAAAACCATGTAATCATTGACTGTCACCTCACTCAACAGTTTTGATGAACCGCTTTTTATTTTACTTTTAAAAAATAGCAGAGTTTTCACCCAACTGCCACAATTGTAATTCGCCAACTTTCACTCCAAAAATGTGTTCTGAATACAGGCGTGTTAGGTTCACACATCTCCTATAGGAACACATAGTTCAATGAAACACAAGAGGCAGATCTGGCAGGCCTAGCAAATCTGGTGCCAACCCTTCTAATGCGGTGAGGCATTCAATCCAAGTGTTCACATTTATGGGAATCAATCTGAGCTTTCGGAGTGAAGCAAAAATAAAACAAACGAGACGGTTGTTCTGTTCATAGTATAGGCACAGCCTACGCATTCGAGGGGGAAAAATAAATAAAGTAAAATTATTTTTTAAATAGAAGGATATGAGCAAACTAAATTTCAGCCTATTTTAGTACAATTCAAACTGTGCTAAGACGGATTTCATCCGACATAATGACCAGAGAGATTTACATATGTCTGTCTTCAACAGATTTTCAGATTTTCTCGGTTAAAAACCGGAAATCGCAGGACACAGGAAAGGTAGACTCATGGTAATGCTTCAATGGGTGACTGACTACAAAAGGTGTAATTTTTATTTGAATATTGCTGAGCTGAACGCAAGAGCTGCAAGCAGGCAACCATGTAGGAGTGAAAGGAATCTGGCACCAATTTCCCCCAGAAATATGATCATTTTAGCAGATATGGGGAAAATGCTGTTAATAAGGAAAATGTTTACATCACTACTACTATTTGAGTGATGTGTCTGTCTCCCTCTGTCAGCAGTGTATTTGAGTGATGTGTCTGTCTCCCTCTGTCAGCAGTGTATTTGAGTGATGTGTCTGTCTCCCTCTGTCAGCAGTGCGTAGCGCACAACGTACATCACTCATCATACGTCATTACGTCACTCTGACATGAACGCTGGCCTTATCATTTCTCTTCGCTTCACACAGGCTCCATTCAGCCTCGCTTCGTTTCACACAGCCGGACCCCAAGTTTGCAGTGCTGGCTTCAGTCAGTCTGAAGCAAACTCAAAAGCCAAGGTGATCTTTCGCTACAAATCCGAGCACATTATGAGATTAACTATGAACACCCCGGCTAAGTTCACCGCATTCGCTAGCGAAATGCTTGCATCGGCTACACTCACATTATATAACGCCACCGTTCATCTGTACATAACAATACAAATACGTGCACATGCCCAAGTATCATAGAAGTAAAGCCAAGGTGATCTTTCGCTACAAATCCGAGCACATTATGAGATTAACCATGAACACCCCGGCTACCTTCACCGCATTCGGTATCATAGAAGTAAAGCCAAGCTGATCTTTCGCTACAAATCCGAGCACGCATTCGCTAGTACATTACGATACAATTGATGTGCAGTGACAGACATTTGAACTTTGCAAGGTGGAATTATTTCATGTTCAGATTATACATGATTTTACCTTGCAGAGACCATCCCCGTCTGGGTCAGATCCAAAACCTGTCAACCTCCAGTCTAAAATTTAGATGATCGTTGATTGTTTTGTCCAAGAGAATTGCTATTTAGGCTTCGTTGGCAAGAAAAACTAAATTAGTATATTTCTTAATTAATGATTGCTGCTTAATTATAGTGACAATGCACTTAAGCCAGTGTTATGGATGGAAAACCGTAATTTCAGCCCCTGCTGGAAGGAATGAAAGAATTCACAGGAATCTGTGCATGAATAATTATATCCCCGAAATACGAGTTCCGGGGATATTGTGGTTTCACCCCACCCGCCGCGTCCGAAGATTTTAGCCGTTAGCGCAATAACTCACAAAATACTGTACATTGGCTTCTCATTTTTAGCATATGGGTAGATATAGTGGAGAGGATGAACTGATTAGATTTTGGGCAAGTATGCACTCCTAGGTTTGCCACCAGGTGGTGCAATATATTGAAAAAAAATCAGTTTTTTAACCATATCTCTGGACAATTACTTACACAGACCTCAAATTTGCCTCATTTTGTAGGTCTCGTAAAGAGAAATCTAATAAAGGGGACTTCGAGGATTGGGGAATTTCGGGGATATACCCCTTGCTGTCGGCCGCCGACAGCGTAGGCCTAGTTGTTTAAGGGGCTGATCTGTACAAAATAGTTTTGGCAAAAATGAATTAGGGCCTCCCTAATTGGGATGCTAGAAGGGAAGAAAATCATCAATTCCATCCATAACACTACCCGCCGTCATTAATCTCAGAGCAATTTTAAAGTTCAACTCAGAGGCAGAACTTTTAAGTAATCTTTTGAAGGTTAGCAATACCATTTAGGATGATGTGAAAAATTACCTGATTCTTGCTCAGAGATCAGGTGGGGATTTAACGACATCTGTGTCAGGACAGCATTTCAGAGTCATGGGGGGGGGAAATTGGTTTTTTTATTTTTTTTTTTTTTTTTTTTTTTTAAATGGGAATTTGTTAAATAGGGGTGATTCCATGTCAAAAGAGCCGCTGGCAGAGGAATTTTCCACCATCATGTCACAGAATTTGCCAATTTTTTCACCTTTTGTTGAAATGTGGGTGGTGATGAAAACCCAGAGTTTTTTTGTGTTAACTCCATCTCATCACAGAATGGCGGCCATTTTAAAAATCAGCCCAACGTGCCACGAGGTGCACCACACTCACTTTTTAAAACGCGTTTGAAATGGCTTGGAGTAAGTGTGCAGGCATCTTTTTCCTTTCTCCATTGACGCGTTTTATTTGATAGCCTCGCACCTATACGTGATGTGCGTATGACTCTTCCTTAGTGCTGCCCATGGTGGCAACAACTGCAGTCGAACGCTGGCGATAACTGGCAATGAGTTTTTCATTTTGCTTGCAGAGGTAATTTTGCCCATGCAAAATAGTTTTGACACACCCACATTGTCAGGTTTGAGCGTGAACTGTCTGTTTCAGGTCACTCCACAGCACCTCATTCAGATTCAAGTCAGGACATTAACTAGGCCACTCCAATACCTGGCAGCCATTTCAGAGATGAACTTGCTTGTGTGTTGTTGATCATAGTCAAACTACATAGTCCAACTATGTTTTATGTCACAAACTCTTGGCCAGACAATCTCCTTCAGGATTTTCTGGTTTTGAGCAGAATTCACGGTTCCATCAATTATGGCAAGTCGCCCAGGTCCTGAAGCAGCAATGCAGCCCCAGATCATCACACTACCACCACAATGTTTGACTGTTGGTGTGATACTCTTATCATGGAATGCTGTGTTAGCTTTACACCAGATGTAACGGAACTTACGTCATCCAAAAAATTCCATTTTTGACTGATCAGTTCACAGAATATCATCCCAAATTTGTTTTGGGCCATTAAGGTGTTTTTTCATTTGGCAAATGTCATGTTCTTTTTGGTCAGCAGTGGTTTTAGCTCTGGGCAAAAATGCCATCAATGCAAGACAGCTGCAGTGTTTTTCTTCATGTAGAACTATAATAACTGACCTTAAATGAGACAGGTAAGGCAGTTCTTTAGATGTCAGTCTGGGTTCATTTGTGACCATCTGGATGAGTTCCTGATGCGCTCTTGGAGGAATATTGGTTGGCTGGCCAATCCTTGGGAAGGTTCACCGCTTTTCCAAGTTTTCTCAATTTGTAGATAAGGGCTCGAAGCATGGTTAGATGAGGTCCCAGAGCCTTAGAATTGGCTTTTTAATCCTTTTCAAACTAATAGATGTCACCAAATTTGTTTCTCAGCTGTTCTTGAATTTCTTTAGATTGCAGAATCATGTGCTGCTTTTCGCCCACTTCACATTGCCCAACAGGTTGTATTTAAGTAATTTTTTGATTCAACAGGCCAGGTAGTAATCATACCTGGGTGTGTCTAGTGAAATTACCAATTAAAATTCTTTATTTTTTTGTAAATGAGTGGTCAATTCCCTTCAAACGTTAGGCAAGGTAGGACAGGATAGCTTTGTTCCTTAAATAAATGAAATTATCATTTAGAAACTGCATTTTGTTTACTCAGGCCATCTTTGTCTTATATCAATATTAGTTTGATGATCTGAAATATTGTAATGTGACAATTGGGAAGGGGGCAAATACTTTTTCCACAGAACTTCATATGCACTTAATTCCTAAGCCTATTTTAGCGTGTTTTAACCCAATTTGGTCAATATAATCTAAGGTTTGTTAAACTTATTTTGCCAGGCCTTTAAAGGCCATGATATTAATAGAAATTTTAGTGGACTGTGATAGAGTGTTCATCTGTGTCCTGCTCAGCATTCTGGTCTATTAAGTCCTTAAGAGACTCATCAGTGTCAGCATTAGCACCATTGCCCTTGATCAAAAGCATCTGGGTAAGGAAAAATCCCTAGCAAGAAAACTTGCATGAACAATTCCACCATCAACTTTCCTTGGTGTCATTGAATTTATCCAAATAAACATCTGCTAAATCATGACAGCCTTTGCCAACATCGCTCTATTCCATGTTTTTGGTCATCTTGTTTATAGATGCATCAGAAACTGCAGCGAATACAGGTACTTGCAGTCAGGCCAAAATGGAGATACAATGAAAAGTTCAACTGCGATCAGTGCAAAAGCTGATTGGCAACATTTTTGTATTGCCAAAAAATTTTTGTTTTTAAAGTAGGGTGCTTAAATCAGGCTACAGTGGTCATAAAAACAACTGCTCATGACTTGCCTCTATTCCCCCTTTAAGGTAAACAAGGGTTACTCACCTCACATCTTCCAGGAACTTGTCCAACTCAAGGGCAGGGAACTGGGAAAGCCTAAAGACAAGAAATGTATTTAACAAAACAGTGAATTCAGACTAGAAAATATCTGTATGAAAATTTAAAAGTGCCATGGGATGCTGCATGGATGTGAGGCGACCCTGCATGGTGGCCAGACTCCAGATTCATTGACTCATGACAACCTCAGGCAGTGGGATGGGAACTAATCAGAGCGGATCAGGACAAGGGGAAAACACACCAGTTGGATTATTATTATTTCACCGATTAACCTGGTAACCTCGGCCCCCCCAAAAACAGAAAAAGAACGATGAGTCATACAATCCGGCTCCGCTCCCCACAGAGGTCCGTAATTTGCAACACAGCAAAGTAGCTGAAGTGAGGAGAGGGAGTCGCCTCTCTATGGTGGAGTCAATTTAATGACAAGACTCCCGCCTAGTGGCTGAAACTGAAAATTGCCAACAGTATTACATAGCTTACTCACTGAGGCATTGCATAGTTCCTCTGTGTTTAAGTTATTTCAGTGACGTTATCAAGAATTTACATGAATGTGGGAGGAGGGGATTCAGCGACCATAATTACAGAAGTCGACATTGATCCTTTCTAACAATAGTTTTTTTCTGACCAATCCCTGCTGCTGACTCAAAAAAAAGATGATAACTTAAAACTTCCTTGAAGCCCCCCGCACCAGAACCCAGTTAGCACCTAAGCCCTCTGAAAACCTGGGGAGAACCCTGCTATGTGGCTGAAACTTGGTAGAATAGCCAATTCTTACCAAGGCTTTCAGACTCTGACATCAGAATGCCTCCCTGTTATAGTTACTGCGTTGCAAGCCTCTGAAATCTCAATTTTGAGTTGCGACAAAATAAAAGATTACATTTTCAAGGCCCCTCTAAATCTTAACTACATGGCTCAGGATCACCATACTTTATCCGTGGTGTATTTGGCGAATGTCCATAAGCACAAGAAGTTATGCACCTCTCATGGCATGTACAAGGAAATTATAAGGCAGCTCTGCACGGAAACCGCATTCGGGCAGAAAATAACCGATGCGGACCATGCCGATTTTCCCCTGCTTTGATGGATTTGACGTTTTGCTAATTTGGGTGAAAGCTGAGTAAACTTTAAAAGCTAATAATTAATGAACACATTTGTCATAATGTCTTCTGTCTTACCAGAGATGTATGGAGAAAAATCCTATTTCAGTAGCCGAAGTAAACCAGTCAAAAATGCCAAATATGCTGGTACGCAATTGAGCTTCCCTTCAAGTTTTCTGCCGCGCAATTTCTATTTTTTCTGCGCATGCCCACCAGCGCACCAATTATGTGCACCCCTGATTATAAGGTCATAAACTTGGTTCAACAGATTGTTGACAAGGAAAAAGCCCCAACTTCATGGAACAAGTTGGCCACGAGGGCAACTATTCCAAGCCACCACATTTTTACCAGTAAAAGGTACATATATTATCTCAGTAATATGCAAAATTCAACCTTGGTACTCAACCTGATCTATTTTTCTGGATTTTTCAAAAATGATCTTTTTTCCTTATCCAAAAATCATTAGTGCCATTATTATCTCCAGTAGTTCTGCGATCTTTAGCCATTTTATTTATTTATTTGCTGTTTTGCTAATCTAATAATATTAATAACTTAAATTAACCAGTAAAAATTGTGCGCTATCGCGAGCAGGACCCCTCAGCCTTGCGCTTGCCCTGCCGTGGCGACCATATTGATTATCGCAGTGGGACAGAAATCGAAAAATGGAAATGAGAAGTTAATGGACAGACAGACGGACAGCCGCCGCTCGCTACGACAATACCCCTCCACGACTTTTGCCGGCTGAGGGGTAAAAATGCATAAAATTACAGATTTTGCGGTGGGATGCAGTGGATTGGGGGCCAAATCGAAGTATCAGGCATAATATAAACCATGGGCATGTGCATAAAGATAATTACACCTAGATGCAATAAGCATAACTTTTTTAGTGCAATATAAACATAGAAAAGAATAAAGGCCATGAGCCTTTTCATCCCAGCTTAAGTGTTTTCACACATTGCCAGGCAGGGCTGAGGTATTCGTATTCAGTGTTCACATTATCATTGTATTCAATACAAAATTCAGAGCATTCAAGTGTACTCAGTATTCATGAAATTTTTTGAATATAAGTATTTGTAATGCATTGTATTCATAAAAAATATAATTTATTCATGAATATATTATGAATACTTTATGAATAAATTTTAGGATGATTCTAAACAATTTGTTTAACATTCTTTCTTAGTGCAGAAACTGAGACAATCTGTTCATCAATTAAGACCCATTAATTGACTGAGTAAGCCTAATCAGAAACAATTGCCCCTAACCAGCTTTGAAAAGATCATAAGGAAACTTTCTCATGTTTATCTGAGGATTATTAAATTGAGTAGATTTCACTGCCACAAAGTGTCTGAGTCAATTTTAGAGCAAATCCTTAATTTGTTTGATGTTCAGGAACTGAGGCTATTAATTAATTAATTGACAATTTGTTTGATGTGTAGGAGCTCATACAACTAATTAACTGAGCAAGTCCTCAATTTAATCTCTGGTTTGCTATAAAAGCTGAATGTCAGTTGGAGGAGCCTGTATATTTAGTTTACTTTGTATGAGACAATTGTCCCTAGATCTGTGCAAATGTGGGGCAAATCAGCATTTGCTCAGTTTCAGATACCAGCAGGGGCCACTGGAAACATAAAGGCTCAGTGTAAACACTTTCCTTCCACCATCTCAGGCCCAGCAAACAGCTCTTCAAACTTCCTCACTCACTTGAAGGTCAGCATTATTTTATTAATTAGGATTTCATCAATTGAGGTGTCCTCTCTAGATGCTAGATGACCATTAGATAAAAGGCTGTTGTAGTTCTAATGAAATAACTTTGTAAAGATTATGCAAAAAGAGAAAATGAACATTACTTGTATTGTTTCTATTGATAAGCATATAGCCTGATACATAAATGACTAAAATGTATATGACTTAGATGGATATTTTCAGTAAAATAACGTGTAAATGTAATTTGAGAGAATATATAAGCCAAGAATACATTGCCACACATTGAATGCCTTTCCGTTTACAACTATTGAGTTGTAAGTTTTCTTGTTCCAGAAGAAACACAACGACGTGTACCTAGAAGTCGTGTCTGCCAACAAGTCTGTCCCTGAGACTTCCCCAGCACAGGCAACCTTGAACAGCTTTATGACTACAACAGACATGTACAGCCCTAATGATCCTCGCCAACTTCGCATCACTGATGCCCTCATCATGTTCATTGCTGGTAATCTTATGTCTCTCTCAATAGTTGACAGCCCTGACTTCAAAGAGCTCGTGGAGAGCTTAGATCCTCACCACAAACTTCTCAGCAGGACGCAACTGTCTACAAAGCTACTCAACAGTGAGGCATCTGTTACCCAGTCGAATGTAAAGCAATTACTTCAGCAAGCTCAGTGTGTCTTACTATAGACTTATGGTCTAATCGCATGAAAAAGGGCTTCATTGGCATCACTGGTCATTTTATTCTTAACTGGACAATGCACTCTGTGATGGTCACCTGCAAGCGCTTCAAAAGTGCCCACACTGCTGATAACGTTCTTCAGGATTATGAAGAGACTATTGCTTACTATGAAATTGCCCAGAAAGTCTCAAATGTGATCACTGAAAATGCTTCCAACATGACCGAGGTCTTTGAGTTCACACTGCCTGGCTATCACCATGATGTTCACGCAGACAGTACCACTGATGACTCTGACTATGATGACTGTGATGTTAGTGACTCAGAGACTGATGGTGCTCCTGCTTTTGATTCCCTTCCAAAGCATGATCCTTGCTATGCTCACACTCTGCAACTTGCAGTGTGTGATGGTTTGCAAGCTGCAGGACAACATTTGAGAAATGTTAGAGCCAAGGCCACCAGCATAGTATCATACGTGTGCTGGTTGATACATGCTTCTGACATTCTAGAGGGTGAGAAGAGACTCCAAGCTGCCAATGCAAAACAATGGAATTCCCAACTGACCATGATCCGTTCTGTTCTCAGTGTTCCAGACCATAACAGGGTTTTTCCTGGCTCGGAATGAGCTGGTGGTGGTACTCGGTCATAGGCTCCTGCGCACACTCAAAATATATTCTGTTGGGGGGGTAGAATGTAAATGCTTCTCATTCAGTTCAGCGGGGGGGAGGGTTAGATGCTTTTTATTTTGTTGAGTGGGGGGGGCTAGATGCTTCTCATTTGTTGGTGGGGGGGGATTACATAGTTCTTATTCTGTTTAGCGGGAGGGAGGGAGGGCTGCACCTGTTTTTATTGTTTTTTTTTTGTTGACCTCAGGAGCATGGCACTAATATTGCGCAAATTCCACGGGTTTCCCCCCCCCCGCGCACGCAAATGAGAATCCGATACAGAAAATCGCGTTGGGAGCTGGTGGCGGTAAGAAATTAGGCGGTGGCGGCCACCAAATTCTCTACACAGGAAAGTCCCTGCATAAGCTCCAACTAGATTGTGTCCACGTCAGTCCATAAGAACGAAAATTACTCCAGGAACTCCTAACACCATTTGAACATGCAACACACTTTGTGCAGCAACAGAACAATGTGTCTGCAAGCTTGATCATGCTAGTTACCTGTGGACTGAAATTGAAACTGAAAGACATTTCAGCTACCAACAGCAAAAAGATGGTATCCACCTTGAAGGCCTTTATTGATTGCCGTCTTTCCCCATATGAAGACAATGATGTCTACATGACAGCTGCATATCTAGATCCCAGATTCAAGCTCAGATGGTGCACCAGTGAGGAAAAGCGTTCGAATGTGAAGTCAAGTCTCACTGACAAGGCAGCTCAACTCAGCCTCACAGCTTCTAAGGATACAACAGAGGATGCGGTCATAGAACCACCACCTGCCAAGGCACCAAAGATTGACATGGACTTCTTCAGTTTCATGGATTCTCCAGCTACTCAAGATAAAGTTAACCAACCAGTCAAACAAGCAGTGGCAATCCAACTTAAAGAGTACTTCAGTCAGCCTTGTGTGTCCATGGCTAGTGATCTGTTACAGTGCTGGAAGGGGCAGGGGGCTGTTTCAATAAACTTTACTTGTCTGACCCAGTCAGACCATCCGCTGAGTGAGAAGTCAGATCTTTGACAGACCATGTCCGTCAGGTGTTTCAATAAAACAAAAGTAAGATGTCCGACCATGGTCCGATGCGGACGGACGGTTCGTCACTGTCCGTTCGAAGTTGCGTGAGAATTTACGCCTCAGCGATGCATTGCTTTGCTATTTGGCGTTCAAATATTCAAAATCAGTAAACGTTAAATGAAAGAAAAAAAAAAAAATTCTGATTAGGTAGATCATTAACTACTATTCAGACATAAATTAACGGCGCACATCGCTGTAAACTGTCACGTTCAATTTCAGCAGGCTATTAACTGAATACAGTCTAGCTAATTAAAAGCAGTCTTTGCTCGCTGTGCACTCTGTGCTAAAACTGCAATTGACAACATAACAAAGCTATTCATCACACAAAAGACATTAAAACATTCATATCGTCACGATCGCTCATTTAATAGAATTGAGTTAAGCAGACGGGCGATAAGCAGAGCTCCACCCTCAGTCACACATAAGCACCACGAATATGATGTTTTATAACCACTGAGAACCATGCCGAGACCGCTCCTTCGGCAATATCCCATTAGTGTTCACATAGCATGCATAAAAACACAACTTTTTGTCGCACTTGAGGATAATAATAGGGGAGAGCTGGTACGAAAGTAACACTTTTCACATAAACGTCATTTTGAAAGATAACGTTACGGACCGGAAAAAAAATTTTTGGAGCGATTAACTACTTTCGTGTGTGCTCTGTCAATATCAGGTGCTAAATCATCCCAATATATATTGATTTCGGCATAGTTTGACGTCGAACAGAAGTTGTGCATTGTTAATTTTGACCCCACCTGTCGGGATGAAAGTAACAAACGGGCGGGACAAAAGTAACGTGATCAAATTAACTGGAATCTTTTAAATTACTGTTGTTTTTCATTAAAAAAATATCAAACAACGTCCTTGCTAACATGCAATTGTAAATATACAATGCCCTTTATCTAAAAAAAATCTTATTTCATTCTGAATTAATTTATTTCGATCATAAAAATGACATTAAAACAGAAACAAAAACAATCAGACATTTGTTTTAAACAATTTCATTTGCTTCAAATGTTTTAAAAGTAAACGTGAACATATTTAAAGTGCAATTGGTCTATTTACAAAAATTACAAAATGACTTTACTCATTATCACAGTTGTGACAGTTGTTACTTTCGTCCCGACAGTGACTCCTGACATTTGAACCAGGATTGCTTCTAAAGTGAAAAAGTCTGACATTTCAAACTTCAGGATATGTTACAAAACTAAATGACCTATCGTTTAATCATAAATATGACACATGGAGCGATAAAGACAATCTTTAAATCAAAAAAGTTTACCGTTTGTCTAAATTTACTCACCGCTGTGGAAAACAGTCTTCCCGGTCTAGTTTCGCGTGGAAGTGACAAAACCTCAAGATTTTTCCCGGGTCCGGAGAGTGCTGCGTGCTGTACGCGCTGACGTAATTTGACGCATCAAAGTGCAGATGGCTCTGAGTAAATCGCTGTGTTACTTTGGTACCACGTTACTCTCATACCGGCTCTCCCCTACCAATGATTTAAAAGTGAAATCTTCACGCGTTGTAAATTATGTGTAGTTGTTAGAAAAATTTATTCACGGATTTAACAGAGCCCCGTTTCTGGGTGTAGGCTATATTGGTTTTGTGGGCATTGGTTATGCAGTCTTTCCATTCTCGAAATATTTTGGGCTATCTGCGCTTCCAGACAACATCAGACAATAACGCCATATTTTGCCGTTATATTTTTTGTCCGACTGAGTTTTAGGACAACTCTCGAGTGGTCCCAGAAAGTCGGACAGTCCAACCAGAACGGAGGATGACGGGCCGTTTATTGAAATATCCAGAAAAAGACTGTCCAATCCAAGCGGGGGTAGTCCGTCGCTGGGTCGGACGGTCTGCCGTGTTTATTGAAACAGCCCCCAGGAGTTCAACTGTCCTCTATTAGCTAAACTTGCTGCTCGCTTCCTTGCAGTTCCAGCATCTACTGCCCCAGTGGAACATTTAGTCAGCATTGTTGGCAAAATCTTCAGGCCTGAACGTTGTTCTCTGAAGGATGAGACTTTTGAGAAACTAATGATGATTAGGTGTAATAAGAAACTGGTATTGTAAAAAGTGTTCTGATGTAATATTGAAGTGGTAATAAATAAATGACTTTATGCATATCAGCTTTTGTGTTTTTATAAAAATGTATTCAGTATTGTATTTGAATACTTTGCAAAACTATTGTATTCAATACATTAGTCAAACTGTATTTTTATTTGCATTCATGCATTTGGCAAGTATTTGTATTCAATACATTTCAAAGTATTCAACCTCAGCTCTGTTGCCAGGTAACACAAGTTGCGAAGTGCATGAACATTTTTTTTCTGGATGTTAAGAACAAGAGGATTTAGTTATTGAAGTGACTATGCAAGTGGGAATGGTGCTTCACAGAACTACTGAGGATACTGAACAGTACTTCAACGATATCCGGATATGCAAAAAGTGAAAAAAGAACATTTTTAAAAATCCAAAAAAAAAAAAAATTGTTAGGGGTGAGTACCAAAGTTAATTTTTATATATTATTTAGAAAACATATGTACCTTTTACTGATAAAAAAATTGGTGGCTCTGGATATTTGCCCACATGGCGAAATTGTCCCATAAAGTTGGGGATTTTCCTTGACAAAAACCTACGACTACGCTCTTAAGTTGAATGTACTTTGCGTTTTCTGTGACTGTACCACCATGCTAAAAAGCAGTGAAGCAGCGTTCTGTATTACTCACTCAAGGGGAAGAAGCTCTCATTTTCCATTTTCCATCACAGGATTACTCTCCTGAGAAGCGTGGTAGATGGTTTTTGTTGTGCTACAAGTTTTTGTCTTGTGCTACAAGACTACGTACCTCCATAGCACCAGAGCTATGCGCAAAAAAAGTTAAAATAAAGCCCTGTATATCCTCATCCACTTCATGGGGATAACAGAGGATAACAAAAAGTATACAAAACATAGCTGATGAGACAAAGCTTGAAGTAAGCCAGTTAAACTCACTTCAGCTGAGCACCTTCCTTGCTTTCAACGATTACAAGGTTTGGATCCATGTTCTTCGTAATTTCTTCCAAAGCATTCTCAGGAATCATATCTGAAAGGAAGAAATACCAGTGATGAGATGAAAGCCACTTCAGTAGAATATACACTCACCAAGCACTTTATTAGAAACACTGGTTGACCTGCTGCTGCTAGTTTTTAGTTCGCTCTTCAAAGATTTTTTTGCAATTTGGAATTGTGTACCCTGGCTATAACTATTACATAAAATGTCTAAAATCTTCACCATGTACAGTATTCACCAGCCACATGTCCATCTCAATGAATGTCACAAGCGCAACCATTATTTCCCCATCTCTTGTTCTCTAGCAAAGGAAGTGCCTCCCCCCAATATATCACCTGCTGTAGACTTCGTTAGCTTGTTCTTGCAGGTTCAGTCTGTTGCAAGCGACGCACCCATGTTTCGTAACACTCATAAAATTAATGATTCACATATTTCAAATGTTAACTTCATTTTTCTACTGCTATGCAGAGTTAGCTGATTTATTCTACACAGGCTTGCTATTTTGGATACTAACAAAATTACCATTAACCTCATAGATGACATAATCTCACTTTAACTTAAGAGAAGTGGAGCAAATTCAGAAAACTTGCACTTTTCAAATGAGTTGCCATGTTCGTTGTAGAATGATAGTACACCAGTTTCACCTTGCATTGCTGGCACTGCACCTTTTTGGTATCATCATACATCTTAAAATGCTCTAGGCTACCGGGTTAGCACACTCGGTTAAGGTGCCGCATTGCGGGACAGTAGTGACCACCATGACCTGGGTTCGAACCCCGGATGTTCCAGCCAGCAGTGGTCGGTAGCTTTTTCAGGGCAGTGCAAAATTGGCTTTGCGCTGCAGGGAAATAAATTGGGAGGGATTACCGGATTGGGATTGTTGAATTGCAACATTGTTCATTGCTCAAGCGCCTCCTGTTGGCCAGCCAGGCATTTGTCTGTAAAATTCTAAGCTTGCTCATGTTCGGGTATCCTCCGCCCTCGTTCTGAAGGTGTGAAGTTTCATGCAATGAGTGTAGAACAGTGGTCGACAGGCGCGTGCTTTGGAGGAGAGCCACAAACTGTCTCACTCTCCCGAGATGGCAATATGGGGTCGCAAACAAGCAAGCTTGTGTACATAGTTCGTCAGTTGGGCATTCCAGGTTCGGGTGGGATTGGAGATGCCAAATTTAAAAAAAGAAAAAATGCTCGCAAACCGCTGATTTCTTTGACATCTAGTCTTAGTCCTTAATGAGTCCTTGATGCACTTGATAATGACCGACTCGATGACGGAGCGCCAGCACCAAATAAAAGCAGATGCGTCAATTATCTTTTTTAATAAGTTGAGACGGCTACCAACAATGCTACTGTTGGAGCTGAAAATCATTATTTTTCTACTGTAGTTGTAAAAATAAAATCTTATGGCTGTTGCAGCAAGACTGCTTTGGGAATACAGGTGCCGAGTGCGGTGGAAGAGCAAAAAGCATTTTCACGGCATGCAGTGAGAATGTGGTCTCTGACAGGCTAAACGTCAACAAATATGGAGTGAAGCAGAATAATTTATTAGATTAGAATATTTTTTTAATTTAGTAAGTAATTACATCCATCTTTTTCTAAGAAATTTTGACTGCTAAACTTTACAATGATCTTGAGTTAATGGAACTAAAGAGTTTGGATTAAAAATCATACAGCAGCCTACTAAAAATAGGACCAAAGGTCCTGTAGCTCACCGGCAAGCGATCTTATAGTGATGATACAAGTTATGAAAATTTCATGTGAATTTCGACCTTCAAATCATGGAAGGTCGAGGTCAGGGTCACTAAATAAAAGAGACATTAATGGGTTCCAGGCTATCATCAGGCTTTCACTGGCTGCAAAGGATTTGCAACCACGCATAAAAAATTACAATTTATGGTCATGTAAGACCATCCAATTACTTTTAAACCCCCCAATTTTAGGGCTGTATATAAGAATTCCAACAGTTCGTACATGTTACAGTTCTTTTGACAAAGCCTTCAAGCTGAAAGTCAAAGTTTAACACATCTCGGTTGCTTCACTTAAAATCCACTGTGGTAGCGTGAAGAGGCAAAATGACGAAAACGGCATTACCTTCCAAATACTTAGACCTCAATCTATGCACACAGGTATATCAATGCATGTAGTTTGGAGACTCACGCTGGTGACTGACAATGCAGTGGGCTGCGAGCAACTTGAGCAGTGGCACTTCAAACAAAGCCTGATGGAAAAGGAGTTCCTTTGCTGTGGGGCGCTTACAAGGGTCTGCCTCCAGACACTTCTGTATGAATTCCTGGAAAACACAGATCATGGTTACGTGCCATTTAAATGCATTTACTGTCACGTTAAACACAGAGTGCACGTTCCGGTTGCTAATCCTAAGATTATCTAGCAGAGCACTAGGATAACCAATATTGTATGAGACTTTCAAATAGTAAGAGCAGAAAATGTCAAAATTAGCCACAACTCACACATACACTGTGGTCACAGTTTGAAAATGTTTGAATGATCAATGATAACATTAAAAATTACCATTACCATTTGAAATGATCATTTTCCGAGTACTCAACATGCCTCCCAGAAACTCATATCATCATCTCTGGTGAAACTCCCATAAAAAGTAACTACATAAAGTGGTGGTTCACCAATTTTAAACTTGATCAGACTTGGTATGACTACAAAGGTAAAATTATGCCGAACAAGACTAACAGAATTTTTCTATTGAGAAATGCAACTTTAGGCTAATGAAAAATGCTGATGGAAAATGATAAAAAAAAAAAAAAAAACATCACTTCTCACTCATGAACTACACTTGTAGTTCGGTCGAATTGGTGTGACGTCACAGCAGGAACAAAGCTCCGGTCAAACAAGCTGCACGATCTATAGGGTTGTAAATATGCATATGCTATGCATACATGCACAATTCACATTATCCATCTCTATTTCAATGTCAAACGCGAAAAACCGGAATAACATTTTTTTTTTGTAAAATCTTAATGGCTGAAAACTACCTGACATAAGCTAGAAAGTTGATGAGGAGGTAGAGCTACCAGAAGTAAAAAGCAGTTTAACCTCAGACAGTGTAAATGAGGAAGGGATTTAGGCTAATTTGAACAATTGTCAATATAAAAAAAAATTGCCGGATCTAGCTTTTTCGCCGAAATTTCTTAGACTTCCAAGACTACCACACTTCGGGCGCAACTTGCTAGTGTTTAGGTCTACTACATGCGCACAATAACATTGAACGATCGCAATAATATCATCTGCATTGGTGCCTTTCAAACCTCTCCTGGAGTTTAACTTCTCCTGCTTGTTTTAGAGCTCTGCCTGCTCAGCACAGCTAACACAACTAGCACCTAAAAACCGAGAAAGTGCACCTTTTTCCGAGAAATTCCAGCAAAAACTTAGAATACACCGAGGTTTACTGAAGATTTGAGGCAAACTCGGTAAACCTCGGAAAAATTTTACCGAGGTATCCGAAGTCTGTCCGGTTTACTTAAGTTTGGACAACACCTCAGTGAACCTCTGTTAAATTTTCCCGAGACACACCGAGGATTGTCTGACCCACTGAAGTTCAGAAGACCCCATCGGTATTCCTTGAGAAAATTTCACCGAGGTAGACCCAAGTTTGTCTGCAAGGCCTATGCTCACACCAGAGCAAAGGGGAGGTGTGAAAGCAGTCACAACACATGCCTCATTAAAGACCTCCCACCAGTACTGCAGTCCCAACACCAATTAATTATGCAAATCAATTTTTGAAGTCAGAGGTCTGCTATTTATTCAGATTATTGACATTCTTTCAATCTAACACGGTAGCCTGGTTAGGTCTGTCTGCTTCTCATTATCTCTTCTTAATCATTATAGGCCACATTTAGATTTTGGTTGATCTGTTAGCTGAATAAATGGCTTGACTGCAAGTTAGACAAAGTATATGTGAATTGGTTTAAGGTAAGCCAATTATGCCAAGGCGATGGAGGCTGTCCAACCTCACTTCAAATCACACTCTTCTTCCCAGAAGCATTTCAAACGGCCTCTGATGTTTGTTAAAGGGGACCTATTATGCTATTTTTCAAGGTTATATTTTGATCTTTGACTCCCCTAGAGTACTTCTGATCGTTCACGGTCCAAAAAAGGGTCCTTATTTAGCACATACTACCATCCTCAAAAAACCTCATTTGTAGTCCATTGCAGTCTCTGCCTGAAACGCCTCGTTTGGGCTGCTCTTCACTATGGCCCCCCCTCCCCGTGTGCCCACTTTCTTCTGATTGGCCAGCTCTGTGGAGGGCGGAGCTGGGCGGGACTCGGCAGAACGCAGTTTTCCGGGTCCGCCTCCCTAGTGTGATATGTGAGACACGTCTGCCATCTGAGCTAAGGAATTTTGCAATCAAACGCTATACATGTGTATAGATCTAATGAAATGAACTTGTTCTACAACCCCAATTCTGAAATAGTTGGGACAAAGTGTAAATTCTGGATAAAATCATAACGCAATGACTTTCAAATCACACCAGCCAGTATTTTATGCACAATAGAACAGAGGTAGCATAGCAAGTGGTGAAACTGAGAAATTTTACAATTTTATCCACAAAATGAGCTCATTTCAAATTTGATGGCTGCTACAGGTCTCAAAAAAGTTGGGACTGGGGCCTGTTTACCATGCTGTAGCATCCCCTCTTCTTTTTAACGCAGAGTGAAGCCGTCTGGGCATTGAGGAGACAAGTTTCTTGAGTTTAGCCATTGGAATTTGATCCCACTCTTGTTTAATACAGGCTTCCAGCTACTGGAGAGTTTTGGGTCTCCTTTGATGGACTTTTTGTTTAATAATGCACCAAATGTTCTCAATCGGTGAAAGATCAGGACTGCAGGCAGGCCAGTTCTGCACACGGACTCTTCCACTACGAAGCCATGCTGTTGTAATAGCTACAGTATGTGGTTTTGCATTGTCCTGCTGAAATACACAAGGCCTTCCCTGGAATAGATGTCATCTGGAGGGGAGCATATGTTGCCCTAAAACCTTTATATACCTTTCAGCATTCATGGTGCTTTTCAAAACATGCAAGTGTCCCACACCATATGCACTAATGCATCCCCATACCATCAGAGATGCTGGCTTTTGAACTGAACACTGATAACAGGAGGGGTGGTCTTTCTCCTCTTTAGCCCGGAGGACACGATGCCCATGATTTGCAACAAGAATGTCAAATTTGGACTCGTCTGACCACAGGACACTTTGCCACTTTGCTACACTCTATTTTAAATGGGCCTTGGCTCACAGAACACGGCGGCGCTTCTGGATCATGCTCAACAATGGCTTCCTTTTTGCATGATAGTGTTTTAGTTGGCATCTGCGAATGGCACGGCGGACTGTGTTTACAGACAGTGGTTTCTTGAAGTATTCCTGGGCCCATTTAGTAATGTCAATGACAGAATCATGCCGGTGAGAGATGCAGTTGTGTCTGAGGGCCCGAAGATCACGGGTATCCAGTAAAGGTCTTCAGCCTTGTCCCTTATGCACAGAGATTTTTCCAGTTTCTCTGAATCTTTTGATGACGTTATGCGGGACGTTAACACGGCGGTGGGAGTATAATGCTCTGGGGTTGCTTTTCAGTGAATGGGCCCGGAAACCTTGTTAAAGTTAATGGCATTATGAAACAGCACCAGTATATCCAGATCCTCAGTGAAAACATCAAGCAATCAGCCGAAAAACTTTGTCTTGGGCAGGAATGGATCTTCCGACAGGATAATGATCCTAAACACACGGCCAAACCTGTCAAGAAATGGTTAGCGGACAACAAAGTGAACGTTTTGGAGTGGCCAAGCCAGAGCTCCGACCTCAATCCTATCGAGAATCTGTGGAGGGAACTGAAGACCAAGGTCATGTCAAGGAAAACCTCAAAACTTAAGGACCTGGAGAAGTTTGCCAAAGAGGAGTGGGCCAAAATCCCCGTGGAAATGTGTAGAAACCTTGTGATCAACCACAGGAAGCGTTTGGAGGCTGTAATCTTGAATAAAGGCTTTTCCTTCAATTACTGAGAAAAGGGTATGAATAATTCCGGACATGGCATTTTTTGTAAATCTGTCACATAAAATAACAAAAAGTATTGTATTTCTCGAAAAATTGTTTACTGCAATTCTTACAGCCTTATGCCAACTTACTGTGTCATTTGTGCAAGAATAAATTTGATTTGCCAAAAAATATCTCGAAAAAAAAACAAAAATTGGTAGGGGTATGAATAATTTTGGGCATGACTGTACCTAAGCTCGAAATGCTATATTAAGAGAGTTATAGCACATTTTCATCATTTGACCTTGACTTTGAGGCCCAAGGTCAAATGTGACTGACTCACAATGTTCTGCATACCTGACTCCCTGTAGGTGCCTCATACATACCTAAGCTCTAAACGCTATCATTAAGAGTTTTATAGCAAAAAACACCCCGAAAAATGATGAAGTCCAGACACGTTGCCTAGGTGGCGCTATGAAGGAGAGATTCAATCAAAACGCCGGTTACACCGTTGAAGCAGGTCATGATACGGATTCCATTGCTGCGATTAAAAAAAAAAAATTCATCAGTTTTTGAGAAAATTGCACCTAAGTGCCAAAAATGGCCATTTTCAACATAAAAATGGCCGCCAAGTCTAAACGAACGATTCAATCAAAAAAAATTTTTGCTCAGGCATTAACTTGATGACTGATTTGATCACATCCCCAAATTTAAAAAAAAATTCAGACCGTTCTTGAGATACTGCTTTAAACGGACGACGCCGAACGCAAAGTGACGACAATAGGTGACTGGCCTACGGCCGGCAACCTAAAAACACAGCCAACAGCATAACATGTCATAGATATAGCTAAATATAGACATAGAATAGCTAGCTGTACGATTACGCAAGTATCTTGACAATCTGGTTCAAGCTGTGACGTCAATGAGAAACCGTGTTTTTACTCCATCATTTCCAGGTGCGTGCAGTTCTGGAGAGGGTGTTCAAAAATACTTCTTAGTTTCTCAGATAACTGGGTGTCCTGATGGTAATAAATTCAAGCTTCCCTTGGGTGTATAATTTACTTATTTTTTAATCTTAATACATTTATACCTTTAAGGCATCAGCAATAAATCTGCACATTCAGGCAATATTCCTGTATTGATTTTTTTTCCCCTCGCTTTTTCGCAATTGAGTTTTGTGACACAGACAACACCACTTTGGGCTTGTAGTGTGCAGTTTTTATGCAGTATCAGCCAATCAACACAACTAAGCAGTACTCGACAAATAAAGCACAAATTACGGAATACTATCATCGAATTTCATCATGAATGAAATTAGTTTAATTACTTGAGTAAAGGAGGCATATGAAAAACTCAGTTTATCAGTTCGTGTGCACAAACATTTCCGTACATGGAGTGCATACCAACCCACCAACCGTGAAATAAGACAACCCAGTCAGTTTTTTGTTGGCTGCCTTTTTCATAAAACATGGCATTCCCCATTCCACTAAGATTTGGCTACCCTTCCTACCCCACAAGCAGGCTTCTGAGAATTATTCAGTCCCTCATCTGAATATCTTCACCAAATGCACGGCTTACTTGGATAAGTACAAGACAGGACAGGCAACAAAATTTATATTAAAGGGGACCTATAGTGCTTTTCAGAAGATACAAAGGAGCATTGGTTTCAATTTATTTTCAAGGAGAATGTTGCTAGCTAGCCAGCCAGGTCAATTCCAGTTAATATTTAAACTGAACTCCAAGTGCAATCTTACTTAAATCCTGGATGGCTTGGTTACTTGTGTAGCATGCTAGCTAGCGAAGTGAAAGGACTTCTCTCGAACCGAACTTACTTAGCTAGCGTGCACGCATTCTCTTTCTATAATCATTTTGTGGTTTATTAGTTAGCTAGCGGGCTACCAAATTGACTGAATTTAGAAACCGTTGCCAGTACAGCCATAAGCAATGTACGGGACACGTTGATAGGAACTGATAGAATGGGCGACCGGTTTTTAATCAAATTCTGTCCAGTTTTACGAGTTGGTAGCCATCCATCACAGTAAGTGTAACGTTAACCATCAACTGTTACTATACAGATGCTAGATATGGATCATTTTTACATTTGAGACTGACAAGTGTAGGTAAACTATGAAAATGACTGCATTTCACACTTTGTGAATGTAACATCCATGCTTGCTAAGCCTGCAGGCATTACAATTCAATACTCATTGTGTATTTTATTAATCGTTAGCTAGCAACTTATTCAGTCATCCGTATTTAGAGACTAGCAGCTCTCAGGTCCCGTTTAAATGAAAAGACAATTACTTTTTTCCTCCACAAGGATGACATGGGTGTTTTTTTACTGAGAAGCATCAAGCCTCCCATCGAGGAATTTCTGCTTTCAGATCTGAAACCAGCGCAACAAATACGGTAAATGGAATTACATATAAAATAAAGAAGGGGTCCAGGCACACTAAGAAACACTGACCCACACACAGAGGGACACGCGCATGAAAACACCACATCATAGTGTCATTGAATTTGTGCGGATATCACTTACTCTCTGAAGTGGGTCCTCCAGGGACTGAATGGCACTGTTAATGGCTTCTTGTGAAACATATGAAGACTCTCCATTGCTTTGGATTTCCAGCACAGCCATCTGCAAAATGAGTAACATTATGGAAATGAGTACTGGGGCATGATTATATTGAGGGGCCTTCGAGGACATTTTGTACAACACCATTTCCACAAAAGTTGGGACGCTGAGTAAAATGTGAATAGAAACACAGTGCAATGATTTGAAAATCATTTAAACCCTATATTTAATTGAAAATAGTGCCAAAACAACATATCAAATGTTGAAACTAAGAAATTTTTTTTTTTGAAAAATATTTGCTCATCTTGAATTTTATGACAGCAACACATTTCAAGAAAGTTGGGACAGAGGCAATATTTACCACTGTGTTACATCACCTTTTCTTTCCACGATACGCTGAAACCATTAGGGGACTGAGCCTGAGGTGACAAAGTGCTAGTTTTGGAAGCAAAATGTTTTCCTTCCCATGCTTGATATAGGCTTTCAGCTGATCAACACTTCGCTGACCCCTTTCTCAAATTTTTTTTTTTTCATAATGCGCCAAATATTTTCAGTGGGTGACAGGTCCGGCTGGCAACAACTAGCCATGTTGTTGTAATACGTGCAGAAGGTTGACTTTGGCATTGTTTTGCTGAAATACTCCAAAACCTGCTTATTTTTTCAGCATTAATGGTGTCTTCACTGAAGTGCAGGTTACCCATACTATGTGCACGAATGCACCCCCATACTATAATGGATGCAGACTTTTGTGCTGTGCACTGATAACAAGCTGGATGGTCCTTGTCCTCTTTAGCCCAGAGGATGTGGCGTCCGTAATTTCCCAAAATAATTCCACATTTTTGATCGCTCGGACCACAGGAATGTTTCCCACTTCACCTCAGTCCATCTTACATGAGCTCAGGCTCAGCGAAGGCCATAGCATTTCTGGATCTTGGTTTAATATTTGCACGGCAGAGTTTTAACTTGCATTTGTGGATGCAGTGACAAATGGTGTTCACTAACAATGGTTTACAGCGTGTTCCTAAGCCGATGCAGTGATTTCCACTTCAGAATCCCATCTGTTTTTAAGGCAGTGCTGCCCGAGGGCCTGACGATCATGGCCATTCAATATTGGTTTTCAGTCTTGTCTCTTGCGTACAGAGATTTCTCTGGATGCTCTTTTGATAATATTTACCGTAAAGGATAAAATCCCCAAGTTCTTTACAATTTTACACAGAGAAATGTTATTTTAAATTGTAGAACTTTTTGCCCACACAGTCTTTCCCTGATTGGTGAAGCCATTGCCATCTTTATGTCTGAAATACTTTTCATACCCAACCATGTAACTGACCCGTTTCCCCGCTACGCCGCAGGGTGGCAGTACGAGATACAGAGTATACAGAAAAGCGAAAGTTAATAAAGCAGGGAGAGCTTTAAAAAACCGCCCCAAAAAACATTTACCAAAACTAAGGCTATTTATCAGTTCATTTACTTATTTAATCAAATCATATTAACCTTCAACAGTTAACCATGAGCTGGCTCGCAAGCTCATAATAGCAAATGCATGCAATAATTTCTCGTGTTTCTTCGATAACGATGACGTTACACCTGAAGCACTCGACGCGTTCAATACTTATTTTCCCCGCTGTATAAAGAATCAGTCTCTTATGATTAAACAAAATTCTCGTTCTGAAGCCAGAAACCGAAAGAGACGCAAAATCAACAAAACGGCATTGACCACTTCTACACAGAGAGCTATTGAAGAGGCCATACAACAAAACGAGGAGGAGGTAGTTCAACTAAGTGTTCGGAGTGAAGTCCTTTCGCAGAATCAAGCACTTCTAAGTCAGTAATTGACATTGTTTTCTTTTATCATGTCTGCTTTATCTCAAACAAATTACGGAATTGGTTTTCATATTATATTACTTCTACGAGGTCTGAAGCACCAGGTAATTTAGAATGTCCGGATACTCGACATTTGGAAAAGATGCATCTTCGCTACAATTGAATTTTCTCAGCATGCTGTATGGGTCGATTCCACTGAGAAACCTTTTCTAGAGATCTTCCTCTTGAGGGGCCTGTAAGACTGAAGTAATACTTGGAAAAACTAGTATTATTGATCAGTGTTGCGTTAGCTGGAGCCATTCTGTCTCTTTGTATACTACCACCATGGCGGACGCTGGCCACGCGGCACTGTTTAGTCACCTGATTGAAAGTGTGGAATGGAAGGCTCTCACCGTTTTGCTTGATTAAATCCAGTAGGTCATTTTTTTTTTTTTTTTTTTTTTTTTTGGCCGGGCAGTGAATGAACACATGTATGAAATAATCTGTTTCATTTCAACTGTTGGTGTTTTTATTTATTTTAACTTCTCTTTGATCCATATAAAGTGTTTGAAGTTTATACCTGTGCAATTAAATGTCACGTGATATTCTAGTTTTTTTCCCACTCGGGTTTGTAAAATCTTCTGAGGGCTAGTGACTTTTTTCCTGTCACAAGCCCGACTGGCTGGAAGCAAAAAATGGGAAGATCGCGCCCTGCGGAGATATCAAATTTATGAAACTCGTTCATAGCTCAAAGAAGGCTCGGCATGATGAAAATCATTATTCTCGTTTAGCAGAGGTCTGGCAACCATACCCTCCATGGTTTTGCTCCCACTTAGTGGCAGCGTCGGAAAACACATCCCTGAGTCGCCCATTAACTTAATTTGCAGGGAAATGTTTCACCAGGTGTATTTTTTTGCATCATTCAACTATTCCAGTCTTTTGTAGCCCCTATCCCAACTTTTTGGAAAATTGTTGCTGGCATCAAATTCAAAATGAGCAGATGTTTTTCAAAAAACAATAAAATTTCTCAGTTTCAGCATTTGATATGTTGCCTTTGCACTATTTTCAATATAGGATTTAAATGATTTGCAAATCATTGCATTCTGCTTTTATTCACACACCGACCCATATTTTCTGTAAATGCAATTGTAGATACTTCTGTCCAAAGTGACCAAGCAGATTTCCCCCTTTAAGAATTTGTTCTTTCAGTTAATTCTAATAGCTGGATAAGCAGCAATACAGGTTAAGTGTCAAGCCCAGCTGTTCAACGGAAGTTCCCTGGCAGGGAATTAAACACACAGGTTTTGAGTTAAGTCTAACATACAGACCATTACGCTACACAGTTATCTGCCATTGCCCAAATCATCCCTAACTCCACAGAAGCCTATGGTCTCCACCAGCTGATCTCCTTTAATATGCTTTTTTTTTTTTTTTTTTTTTTTTTATAAACAGCACACAGCATAGTTCCCACCACAGGTACAGTTCATGAAATCTACTTAGGACAAAAACAGAAATGTATGCTTTCCAGCACCATATATCACACAGACTTCTCAGATATTATTCCCTGACCACCAAAGCAACGTGGACCACCCCAAGATGGAAATCTCACCTCTAAAGCGCACACTCCAAAAGAGTAAATATCAACTGCAGTAGTGACATCTGCTACAGCTGCAAAAGTAGAGAGAGAAAATTATGGCGATGAAAAAGTTAAGCAGAAGAAATTAAACGAGCCATTTTGAAGAATTTTACCTCCATATTCCGGTGCAAAAAAGTGTAGATTCTTCTGCTCTTCCCGACAAGTTTTTACATGGTTGTTGATGGTGTCCGGTGCCACTGAAAGCAATGGAAATGAGTTACAACCCTCCTCTTCCTTTTCAGCAAGGAAAATGGCTTATTTTTTGCTTTTATTTCCATACACACCTGAGCCAATCTTGATCAGACCATTGTGCTGAATGAAAATGGTGTCACAAGTCAAGTTCCCATGAATAATTGGAGGATCGCACGAGTGAAGATAGCTGGAAAACAGATGAAAAACAGTTCAATGAAACAACCTAAAAAGATCAGGGTGCTTAGACACCTGAAGAAAAAGAAGATAAATACAAGATCTGCCCCAACACAAAAATGCAGTTCAATACTCAACAGCACTTGGCCATGGGACCATCAGAGTGCAAATGTCTCTCCCCACACACACCCTACTCCAATTGAACAACATCCCCACTCCCCTTCCCCAAAACAACCAAAGGGGCTCAACCAGGAGCCTGACTGACCATCTGAGATGAGCCATTGTTTGTGGCATCTTTTCACAGCAAGTGTAAGAAGGGGGTCACCAAAAGAAAGTCTGCTATAATGAAAGTTAAAAAATTAACATTTTTTAGCATTTTTGGGCCTCAACAGGCCTCCATGGGCCCAACAAAAGACTGAAATCACCCAGTTTATCAAACTTCTTCGGGTTTTTTGGCCAAGAGCCAAAAATAGAAGAAATCCATGCTCTCCTGTGATCATACCCAAATCTCAGTGGCAAATAAGGTGGCAGCGTTGATGTCTTCTGACATTAGTCATTTGAGAAAAGCACTTCAGAAAATGCCATATCTACACACCTGTATTGCATGGGACAATCAATGCATCAATGCATTATGCAGTAAACAAAGATGATACTCTGGGCTCCATCTTGCATCCAGCGCAGAGCAGCACCAAGCTGGTTGTAAAAAGTCCATTAGATAAAAATCTTAATGTACCAGAATTGTTTTTGAATGATGCACGTCTAGAAACTTGCTGTGTAGTTAAATATCTGGGGCATCCAGGATGATCTTAAGGATGACACGGATATTCTCAGGCAATGTCAAAAGTTGTATGGGCGGTGTAATATACTGGTTCGTAAATTCCACGTGAACCGTAGGGGTTAAAGTAAGACTATTCTGAGCATTTTGTTCCTCACTTTACACCTGTCAGCTGTGGTGTGATTTTAGGCAGAACATTATGAAAAAATAGTGTGTTGCCTACGATGACTGCCTCAGGACTTTGCTAAAAGTCCCTAGATATAGCAGCTTCAAAACTATTAGCTGTAGGCTGGATGCAAATACTGGCTATCCCCAGCAATGTACCAAGGAAATTGTTTTTGAATTGTGAGACACACAGCTAGTTTTCTCTGAAAATGAAGAGTTTAGTTTGGTACTATGCTGGGTGGATAGCGATCTGACTAAAGGTGGCTTAAAAACTTTAAAGTTTAAAACTTAAGTGGCTTCCAGGTCGCGCCACTGGCAGGCAAAGTGAAATATGGACCTAAAAATTCAGCTTTTTCCGTAAGACACCCATATCTACCCATGTGCCAAGTTTCATTCAATTCCAGGGAGTCAATTCCTCAACTTCTTCAAAAAGTGCCATTCTCTCATGGAATGGCTCTTAAGTTGATTGCCTTATTTAGTAAAAAAATTTACCTGGCAGCTCCTAATAAATAATTTTTTTTAAATTTCTACATCCCATCTTTAACATTGGGGCCAAAATTTCAAGGGCCCTTAAAACAGACAAAAATGATTCAATCAAAAATCCGAAAAAAAAAACCCTTTGGAGATACGGTCGAGAAGTATGTTACGGCAAATTTACAAGAAAATTCATTGGGCAAAAAAAAAAAAAAAAAAAAAAATAGGAAATGCTCCGGACGATGGACAACGAACGGCGGACGCCGAACCATGACAATAGCTTATCGACCCGTAGGGCCAGCAAGCAAAAAAATATCATGAAAATATGAGATGGTCATCATGGGACCCTCGGTGAGTCACCAAAGAATGACTCATATGGCGAGGGGACACTTCCTTTCTGACATCAACTCTCTGACTAAAATGTAGTTCCCCAGTATGAATGACACAATTGCACCAAGAGGCATGATCCCAGTAATCTTCAATTCAATGTTACTGATAAGGCTAGCCAGTGCAAAATATCCAGAGGTTTTATTAAAGAAACAAATTCCCAATAGTTTGCTTTTCAATACCAGAACAAGCCGACGCTGAGTGCTGAGAAAACCCCACAGCCCTTAACAAAATTTTCAAGTTCAAGGTCAGTGACAAAGTCAAAGGTAAAATCCACTAATGGCAGCCGGGTTAGCTCACTCGGTTAAGGCGCCGCATTTGCAGAGCAGTAGTGACTACTACGGCGCGGGTTCGATCCCCGGTCGTACCAACCAGCAGTGGTCGGCAGCTTTTTCAGAACAGCGCACGATTGGCTAAAGCGCTGTGGGAATGCATATTGGGAAGGGACTGCTGGGAAGGGAAATTAAAAATGATTGCCTTGTTCGCTGCTCAAGCGCCTCCTGTTGGCCAGCCGGGCGCTCGTCAGTGAGATTCTGAGCTTCCTCATGCTCGGGTATCCTCCGCCCTCATTCTGAACTTGCGATAGTTTCGACCAATGAGTGTAAAAGATGCAGAGGCTGACAGGCGCGTGCTTCGGGGGAGAGCCGCGAACTGTCTCTCTCCTGAGCTGGCAACAAGGGGTCGCACACGAGCAAGCCTTGTACGTAGTTCTTGGATTGGGCATTCCGGATTCGGGTGGGATTGGAGATGCCAAATTAAAAAAAAAAAAAAAGTAAAATCCACTAATGACCATTACGTTGAACACCTATCCCTCACGAAGAACCTGCAGACCAAATTTGAACCTCCTGTGGCCAGCATTTTCGGAGATACGGCCAGGACAAATTATGGAGCTGCTGCCCGCTCGCCCAGACGCCAAAGGGTATAACAACACCCCCATCAACCCATAAGGGCTGCAGGGTAAAACGATCTGAGTGGTAATGTGTTCCTTCCAAAAGTACCCTGAAGGGTAATTTTGCATGACTGTGACAATGAGTAAGTGAAAGAATGCAACTGACCTGAGAGCTGACAGAATCTGAATGCACCAGCGTTTCCATGCCTAAAAACAAACAATAACGGGGTTGTTCATTCATTAGATCCTGTCTCAAACCTTCTTTTTCCTGACTGAGTACACAATTACCTTTATTTCACAGAAAAAGCATTGCTGTGTACTATATGCTGGCCTTCAATACGGTCAACTGTACCTTTTCATTCATTGTCTTGTGGTTTTTCTTGGTCTTTTTCAGAAACTGTTTCAAACTTCCTGAAGACATGTACTCAGTAATAAAAATAACCTGTAGGAGCAGAGGTTTTCTTCATCATAATCCTTCATCATGCAGTCAGTCGCACACATGCAGCTCAAGAAAGCTTACAATGGCCATTTATTCCACACCATATGTCACGGCGAATGTACTTACCCTTGCTCGGTTTTCTTTCACATCTGCCCAGTATTTGTGAAACTTCACAATATTGAGATGCTCCAACTGGATCAAGTTGTCAAAAACCGCTTTGACTTTATCCTGTTTGGCAAAGGAGATCAAAAAGTTGGCAAGCAAGTATTCCATTTCACTACATAATAAATTTCACCAATGACTACAAAGCTTATTTTACGAAACCCTGAGGATGGATCAACATTCTTCCCATCCTATTCCTAGTCCTTTTTTTGGGGTGGCATATTTGAATTTTATAATATCTGATAACTTAATTTAGCTGGCCTCAAGAGACTGCTTGAACAGTGGGCTTCTAGGGCTTGAGAAAAGCTTCAAAAATGGCACCAGAATCAGCTCTCTAGGTGCTATACTTTCAGAGATATGGTTGTTTTAATTTGTGAGGTATCACTAATCAGCTCATAGTTTGTTAGTGCGTTTCTTCCCAATTAAGAGACTCAGAGCAAAATCTTCGAGTTCCAACTGCTAGTTGTGGGTCTCAATCATTTCCCCAAATTTGAAAACTACCTGGGGGGACAGGGGAAATTCTTGGTTGATTTGACATGGAATGACCCAACTACCTCAGGTGTCCTGTTACCAAATCTTGCTAGCCAACAATATAGCAAGCCAAATGATTTTACTTCCCAACGTTAGCTTCACCGCGAAAAGTACATTATGCTTCGTTCAGAGGAAAGAGCTTTTTACCATTGATTTTTGTTGCTTACTATAAGGTGTCCGGCAACTGAATCTTGCTCAACTAACTTGCTAACAGCTAAAACACAATTAGGTGTACAAATAATGTTGTACAAAAGCTGAAAATTAAAGTGCCTGATATTTTGAACAAAGTACAACCCCAATTCCGACATAGTGTAGCGTAAATTGTAAATAAAATCAAAATGCAATACTCGATTTAAACGGCAATAAAGCTTATTTTGATTTCCATTTTCATGCGTCAATATCTTTCCATATACTAGTATGAATGTGACCAAGATGTATTTAAAGTTAATGTCAAATGGTTTATAAGAGGCACTGTGCAAAATTTGAGATCTCTGACATAATTACAGAGCTGTCCAGAAGACCATGAAGCTATAATCAAGAATTAGCAATTCAAATATATAACATAGTTTTAAAAGTTCACATTGGGAAAAAGAGAAAGAACACCATTCCAATTTTTGGATATATCATTAACAAAAACCTGCTCTTTAAGGTGAACTTGATTTGGATTTGATACATGGTGTCATTCAACAGGAATATAGCTTCAAATAGTTGCAGGAAAATGTGTTTTTTTCTCATTTTTGATCGGCAATATCTCAGATGCCATTTACTTCACATTGGTAATTTTTCAGAAAACCATGTACCTAGTCCAAAAGACACCCCCTACAAAATATCAGCCCCTTGTCATAAAAACTGATGAGTTTACAGGCCCTTAAAAGTGCTGCCACAGTTTGCGAATAGAAATTTGACAGAATCTAGGGGCCTATTACTGCATGTTACACATTAGCTAGACTGCTGAAAGTTAAGTTCTGTACAGATGTAGCACCAGATATTTCACATACAAACTTTAGAGGTCCTAGCTCAAGTACTTTTTAAGATATTCCAGCTCAAAATTAGAACTTCAGAAGGCGATGCTAAAAATCGCCCAAACCTTTGCCCTTTTAATAATTTTTTGTGGCCAAACTATTGGCAGTAGAGACCTATAATTTTGGGATTATTCTATTATGAAGTGAATCCACCAACATGAATTTTTTCAAGAAAATCTGAGGTGGTCATGCGGGAAGACTTTCTGAAATTTGGTGAATTGACACAGAATGACCCGTATATATATATTTGTAACTAATATAACTAGAAAAGTGCAGTTCCAGGGGAAACTGCGTGGGCAAGCTGGAAGCTGCCAATAATGTGAAGTTCGGATTGCTGACAGTATCAGGTTAAAGCTGCTGGAAATGAGTTTAAAGCTTCTTAAAATTAAAATTATTCGTGACAGTGGGATGCTGTATCGTTTAAAGGGATAGTTTGGATTTTTTGACATGAAGTTGTATGAAAGCACTTATTTAGGAATACCTCCCCAAGATGCAACATTACGACACATCAAACCTACTTCATATATTTATTCTACATAAACTGATGACGTTGCCTACTTAAACACTGCCATAAAAATACATGTGCTCCATAAGAAAAGTATTGTATGAGAACAAAGTAGTTAATTTACCGCAAAATTGCATCAAAATTATATTTACACATATTGCTGAAGATTATGGGAATTATTCGGACGCGACATAAAAAAAGGAAGTGGCTATTCACTCCGCTGCGGGGTGAATTGAGGGAAAGACATCTGCTATGTGCCCCGCAGCGGGGCCAATAAGAGAAGCAGTTTTGCCATTTGCCCAGCAGCTGGGCCAATAAGAGATTTAATTTTGTAATCCACTCACTCTTCGTAAGTTTTGCGCGGAAGCGCTGCAGGGCGAATAGCCTCTTCGTAAAATAAATAAATAAATAAATAAATTTTAAAAAACCTGCTAAATAAAAGGCTACAAGTTGTTCTGCTTTTCCAAGCAGTTCATTAATTTTCCATTCAATAAGAAGCAGAACTCCATTTAAGATCAAAAGCACATTTTAAATTAAAGAAAGGTTTATAGCTACAGAATAATCACGCCCAATAAATATTTTGATGTCATTAACTGGCATATTTATATATATAAATTATTAAATCAATTTATTTTAGGTAACGTTATAGCTTAGGTAGTCAAGATGACCAGCACCACGAGCAGCACTGTAAATTGGGGTGTCATTATCAATAGAAACTTCCGTAAAGTGATTGGTCTCGTGTTCCAGCAAGAGTTAAGCAATAATGTAAAAAGTAGGTCTCATAATAATAATAATAATAATAATAATTATTATTATTATTATTTAGCAAATAACGTTAGATGGCGGCATTGATCCATTTATGGAAAGCCAAACTACTAGGTGCTACTGTGCTGTTATCAATGGATTGCATTTATCAGTTAAATTAACGCACTGTCTCCTTTTTATTTTAACTGTAAGCCGAGTCCTGCGCGCAAGTAACTGTGGTTTACAGTTAACATTCTCAGAACCTCTTATGAACTGATCGTAAAATTACAGTTCAAATAACTGGCAAAAAAAGGTGCGAGTTTATAACCGTGTGCTTACTCCAGCCTTAAACCTGGCTATTTTAAAACTCAGGGAAAAGTCATATCAAGCGATGAACCAATAGCGACTGGGGACATCTCTTTCATTTCTTTGCACTTAACTAGCTCCATTTTGATACCAATATTTTGCCTATTTTAGATACGATAATACATATATTTAGCTAATGCAAACAAGTTGCCGGTAGCTATATGCTGGAATAGGATCTAAAGCAATTTTTTTCTGCTTTGCCATTTTTACTGTTATGTGTTCTCTTGGACGCACCCAGCAAAAAAGACCGTTCTTTCCGGCGCTCAATGTGCTGTCCTGGAGCTGGTTTGAGCGACTGTACCAACTACGATACCGGAAATTCTTTCAGAGTTTGACGCAGAATTATTCTTTTACACTCGTATCCATCTTTGTCTCCAAACAATGATAATGTTGAGGCCTGAAAAAAGGCCAGCAGAGGGCAGAATCGAACCGCAAATGATCCATATCTAAGATATTTGAGTTAATGGCTGAATCATTTAGTCCACTGGATATTTTAGCGAAGGCGTTTCTTAGATATTGCGACTTCTAACTCAAAGATGGTAAGTCCAATCTACGAAATGGAGGTACCATACGAAAGAGGAGAGTCTGCTGAGTAAAATGTCAAAATTGTGTTCGTAGCGCCAAAAATATGGGAACACGAGCAAGTTAGAAAACTGTGCATGTAGCCTTCGCAACTTGAATTTTCTTATCTCAATTAACATTGGAGTTAATGGAGTTTCGGCGAGCAGTCCCATCGTTTTTCGGCTCATGCAGCCAGAACCGTTTGTCCAGTTGCTTCCATAGTTACATTTTCGTGACCAGCACAACTTTTGCTACAACTTGGATATAAAAATATTTATACGGAGAGAAACCTATGGGAGTTAGAGCAAGTTTAAGAGAAGACTTCTTGACGGTTTTGCAGCTGGTCGCCACTCAAGCCGTGATGTCACCACATTCTAAGTTCCCAAAATTAATTGTAAAAAAATTTTTTTAAATTATAATTAAAAAATTATAGAAGTTACAAAAAAGTTGAAGGGTAAAGAAATTATCCAAGCTTAGCTTAACATTTTCTAGTTTGAATGACGTTTCTAGCTAAAAGTATGACAGTAAAAAATAGCTGAAAAGAGCTACATTTGAAAAAATCTGTTTCATTGTTTCCTATGGGACAAAAATATTGAAATAAAAATTCATAACTCAAAAAGTATGAAAGATATCACAAAGATAAATAACAGCAACATAATTCAGTACAAGCTGATTTTTTTCAATGAAGTTTCTAGGTTAAAGTATGTAGGAGTAGTGAGTCAGCACGGAAATTGGAGAATAAAGAAAGAAAGAAAGAAAGAGTGGGAAGAACATGAGTGTGCAAGCTTCCAGCGCACCCACTAATTATGCACACAATTATTTATGCACGTAGAGACAAACCCACAGATTGAAATTGTGGTATTTTAGCACATTTTACAACTGATCATTTTCAGAATTGCTTGTATCCAAAGAACACTGGAATGTTAGATATTTCTTCAGTGGACTTTTTTTTGCTATAACCAAAACACAAGCTGCATACTTGCACAAGTCCATAAGTAATAAATGAATTAATGCTGAACATACAAAGACCAAAGACTAACAAACACTTGTTGTGGGGGGGACCTACGGACACTATAGGGTACCTACGGATGCTACATTTATGTAATAATTATGTAATCTGATATTTCAAATTGTGACTACATCCACATACATTTTATAGTTATTAACTCCTTCAACCCCACAGCCCTCTACAGAGGGCTGACCAACATATTCCCTTCAACCCCAAATTCCTGTAGGGAAAATTCAAACAATCTGACTAATTGATTGGAACATATCAGGTTACATTTAATGGGATTCCAGAGATAACAGTAAGATACAATGTCCAGATAATGACCAGCCCTCTACAGAGGGCTGTGGGGTTGAAGGGTATAGTGATGCTAGAATATCTGGGGTTGAAAGAGTTAAAGTTAAAAAGTATCTTGATCTGTACATCCAATGTTATGAACCTTTTTGATAAACACCAGATAGTGTGTACAATAACAGGGGGCCTACAGACACTCAACCCAATTTCTGCACTTCACCATACCAGGAATACCTGTTATATAACTGCTTAGTTTTGTAATTGTAAAAGATAAATGGTTTTGATGAATTACACCCCTGGCTCGTAAGATATGATAATATTCTGGTTTATTACCAAATTGATTATTTGCAGAGCACAATTCTGTGTCACTTTCACAAAAGAAAGAAAAACTAGACAGTCCGGTCGGCTGCAACTGCATGGGTGTAGCCCCCAAAAGCCCACTTTTCCCCTTTTTTGCGCATTATTCGGCCAATACTGTCACTATGACAACCAAAATCGATAGGCGATATAAGTGAAGTATACCACGTCTATACCAAATGTGAAAGTAATCGATTAAAAATTACAGCCTGTAACACAAGGAAGCGTCTATGGACGCGGCGGTGGAGACGACAATCATGAATCCGCAGTAGCCGCCCAACTTCGTCCGGGGCTACAATAATCAAATATTTAAACGTATCAACTTTTGATGCATGAAATTCAATATGAATTAATGATTTTCTGACTGAAAAAGCATCAGTTCATCAATATAGGTAGAGCAGGACATCAATGGTCACCAGTAATCTCTCCTAACCCAAAACATGCCTTTTTTCCATGATAAAGTTTAGAATTTTATCCATTTTTCTTTGGAGTCCCAAAAGCCAGCACACATACTCATTAAAGGAACTGATAATTTAACGGTTAGAACATTCACCCTGCAATGAAAAGCTTGCAGTTCCCACTTCCGAGCTCACAACCTCATATAAACACTTTCCACACCTTATAAGGATCAAGTATAACTCACTAACTCAGTAATATCTGAAATACCTAATTATAACAGAACAGACATTCCACTATCAGGCAAAAGCAGGCAATATTCTACTCTAGATTGAAAAGAATGGGACAACGAAAGTACCAGAGGGTCTACCAAAGTGCTTGAGCTGTTCGCATTTTAAACGAGCCAAAACCTCGGCATTCGATTTAGTGGAATACGGTATAAATTCTAAAAAAGAGCCACATTGAGCAAAATTCCATCACATGCAGTATTATTCGCAAAGACTAATGGTTACTCTTACTAACCAATGTGGCAAACAAGCTATGCGATCATCATGGCTATGGTAAACAAAGAATAAAAAATAGCTAGCCAACTAGCCATAAGTAAAAAAATATCAAATTACACTTACTCATAAAATGAGATCTAGATCTATTCGGTAGAAGGATCCCTCCAGTCCTGTTTCATTCTGAATAATTCCCATTGACCAAGTCCTTATTTCATTTAAATCCCATAAATGTAAGTGAGCACTTCAAGCCGGTTTTGGAAATTTTTTTTTCTGTGCAATCGCGTCATTTTCAGTTGCGCAACATTAATAAAATACGACCTAACTGCTGTTATGCAAAGGTTTAAATATTTTTCTGATGGTACAACCAATTTCTTTCAGTTACTGTGGAAAGTTTGTACTCTCTGAAATTAAATAAGAACCTAGTCAATCAGTAGATCATTACCAGGGAAGTTTCTATATATTTCATGGGTGTGAACTATAACTGTGCAAGTAAGCAAATGAGTGACAGCCTAATCAAGGAAAGTACTAAGGAGGATACAAGGGAGCACTAAATTTGTCGATGTTTTACGTGTAAATCCATGGTAGGGCATTACACATTTTTGATATGTCATGACTATAATTGATAGTAGAATGACATAGTTTCAATACCATGCCAAATTTTTGCTTCAGAAAACTGATTTTTCTGAACTACTTAATTAGGATACCACTGGCTTACTATAGCTGAAGTGGTTGCTACAAAGGACAACAATTTTTTCCGTCGCAATAGATCATTTTTCTGAACTGCTGAATCTACAATGGGCAATATACTGAGCAGTTTGCACATCAGGCTTAGTTGAGGAGTTTAATTCATGCAACTCCTCAGAAACACGGATGGGACAGAACTTGTCCATATTCTAAACCGTGTTCTTGCTCAGCTTGCTAGTTAATATTCAATAACTCAAAGCCGTATATAGAGAGAGTCTGGACAACTCGGGGTTCGAATGTCTGAGCTATCCCGCTATGCTGATTGGTTCTGAGCTAGTCACGTGTTTTGTGGACGCCATGTTTGCTACCATTAATCAATATTCATCCAGCAATCCCTATAGCGAAGTGTCAAATATGAGATAAAGTTCAATAAGTTATTCAATTATGCCAAAATGTTCGGCTTATGGCTGCTATATATTATAATAGCCGAGTGGCCTCTGTGTGTGTGCGTGCGTCCAGCCACTCAGTGCTAGATTCCACCAGGCGCGTATCTGCAGCATAGCGGGAGCGACCCTGTTTGGCTCCGTCTTGCAGGCGACTGTGTACGGCCAATCAGTGCTCGACTCCGCCGAGCGCGTATCAGTGCTAGATTCCACCGGGCGTGTATCTGCAGCATTGCTGGAGTGACGCTGTTTGGCTCCGTCTTGCAGGGGACTGTGTATGGCCAATCAGTGCTAGACTCCGCCAGGCGCGTATCAGTGCTAGATTCCACCAGGCGCGTATCTGCAGCATAGTGGGAGCGACGCTGTTTGGCTCCGTCTTGCAGGCGACTGTCTACGGCCAATCAGTGCTAAACTCTGCCGGGCGCATATCAGTGCAAGATTCCACCGGGCGTGTATCTGCAGCATAGCAGGAGCGACGCTATTAAAATATAGACTTACAGGGGGAATCCCCCGGTATCCCCCTCTCCTGGAGATTCCCCCTTTTGAACCAAAGCCAATTCATCCAAAGGAGTCCGAATCCCAAAAAACAGATGCCAGGCCGCAAGAGAAAGTAGCGCGTAATCTGCAGCATAACGTGAGCAATGCTATTATGCTCCGTCTTGCAGGCGACTTTATGTTCCACTGACCGCGGAATGTCAGCGCAGCGTATTCCCCTTGATAGTTACTTAGTTTTAGTTACTATAAAAACATTGGTTGCGTGACAGCCACCTTGGTGTTTATGGAAACACCATAGCAACGTGATGACATCATAGAGGTGCATGTGATGACATCATAATGCTGCATGAGGTTACATAAAATAGAACCCGCGGATCCCTACGGGCAGAGTGCTAGTGTTTGTGTGTGTATATATATATATATATATATATATATGGCTCAGAGTTATTGAATATTCACAAGCAAGCCGAGCTGAAATACGGTTTATATGGATGACTTCACTCCAATCCCCCTTTTTTCGGAGTTGTTTGGTTTTCCATCGCTGAGGAGCCAAATCAGAGCCATGTGATAACGTCATTGTAATTTATGACCAACAGATCAGGAGAAAATAAACTTCGTTCGAGATCTGTGTCTCTCAGCGCTCACGTAACATCTGGCAATACAGAAATATACTATGGACTGCGGGAAACCATAATAAAAATTTAAAACTAAAATAATGCTTGTGTTTCAATGCTCAGTAATACTTTTATTGTCACTGAGGTTTTATCGTTTTTAGAGGGGAAAGGAATATAGCCGATTAGATTGCCATGATCTTGTACTGGATTAAGATCAGATATTTTAAAAGCGGCAATACAAGGTGCATACCGTATCTTGCGTTGTTGTCCGTGCATGTTAAAAATACCGAAACTTTGTGCAGAAATACAGTGTAATAATAGGAACAAGCTATCCATCTTTACTTTTCCCAAGGAAGCAGACAGATAATAAATAAACGAGCAACTGTCGTACTTCATTCCAGCTTCGTAACTTTGAACGATCTAATGTAGTTTCGGTTTGAAATGCCATTCAAGCTCGCTAATGGCAATAACAGCAATTCGCGAGCTCCAAAGCTAACCAGCTAACTTATATTCATAATGCTTAATATAGACGTAAGCGGCGCAGACAATAAAATGAAATATTAACGCCTCAAGCCGATATAAGACAGATGCTTATATATCCCAACGTTTACTGTGAACAGAATTGGCTTTTCGAATGGGAGCGCTCAGGCACTGCTATGATCACATCAAAATCGCCATTTTTAAACCACCAAGACTCGACACAACATGAAACTTTGCTCGTAGTATCACCAGGCTCTCTACACAACTCGAGCATTGTGAACATTGTTTTTGTACAAGGAGTTTACTTAAATGCCGCTTTTAACACTGGACTCACCTAAGGCAACAACCCGGAAGACAACGCGAGGTAGGGCCCGTGCTAACAAAAACGTCTTTTAAGCAAACTCTTTGTATACGAACAATGTTCTCAATGTTCGAGTTAAAGTGTAGGGCCCCTAATAATACTACAAGCAAAGTGTCATGTTATGTCGAGTCTTCTTAGTATTTTAAAACTAGCGATTTTGATGCGACCATAGTATCCGGCCCGCAGGGTTAAGCCGTAGAATCATCTGCCGTTGGTAGCAAACATGGCGCCCATGATTCGAGTTGGCCAAACTCGCTCTATATATGGCTTTGCAATAACTGATTCGGGTGTGCCATCTAGTGATAGAATAGTATAACTGCGTGCATAAATAGAGCAGTTCCATGTCCGCTGACGCCTACATCCACGCAGAGAGGTTATTCTAAACTACACATGCAAAATAACATCATAACTGATGTGACACTATCTTCTTTTTACCAGCTAGCTAGTCATCTAAAATGTCAGTAGTGGCTGAAATCTTTTTTTTTTTTTTTTTTTTTTTTTTTTTTTTTGAGTATGCCAGCTTAATGATCTTGTGTTCAGAGCACTTAAAAACATTTAAAAAATAACTTCACCTTATTTTCTTCAAGTTCCTTCCATGCAATGCAATTAAGCTGGCCTACACAATTATTTGAGGTAATCTGTTTCCACAAAACATTTTAATTTATTTTTTTACTTTTTTTGTATAAATGCCCTGACAGTGCTCTGAGGTATGTTTGATTGTTTGTGGATCATCTTGTCCATTTTGTAACACAAGCTTCATTTTCTTCATTGATAGGATTATAAAAAATTTTGCATGCATTTTACCACATTGTTATACCATATCAAAACAGTAAGTGATGCGGTGACGCAATAGTCCTCTAAAATTAAAGATAAACTTTGAAAGTTGAATATTTTTCCTGGTTTAAATTTGGTAAATGCATCATTAATAGTGAAACCTTGATTTAAAAGAAATTGACTTTTAATTCAATGGGAAAAAAAGTTCTTGTTGGTGCCATTTTGCGCTTCTTTATGTCATTTATTTTTACCCCCGCCAAGGAGTTTGTGTTTTACCCTTGGTTTGTTTGCTTGTTTGTTAGCAACCTTACGGAAAAAGTTAAGATTTTTATGAAATTTTTACCAGGAGTGTCTTGGCCAGTCCTCAAGGAGATTTCATTTTGGAGTGATCCTGATCAAATTCCGGATCCAGGAGCTTTTAAAGGATTCTTGACCATTGCAAGATTGGACTAATAAATGCCATATCTCTTAAAATCCCCTAGATGGTAATAAAGTTCCATATCCTTTGCAGTATGTGCCCTCTGAGTGCTCTTGTCAAATGTGTTTTTTGCGCAATTCCAGTCAGGGGTGCTAATATTCTGGAGACAACCGCATGTATGGCACCACCAACGAATGTAATATCAAACCTGTTATACAAAAATTTTAAATGATGATGGGACTTCAAATTGTTTTGAGAGCCGAAGTGATATGATGACCAAAACCTAGCCATCATATCACTAATGACTCAGGCTATGATTGTGCAATCACACACGTCAAGTGAAGCTGCACGGTACCCACCTCCTGAAGCTTGAAATTCTTCCTCTCAGAGAACATGACCTCATTCCACACCACCTCCACACCCTCCTCTGTGTCCATTGCCAAGTAGGCACTGTCAATTCCAGGCACATTACGCTGGTTCACCTAAGGTAGGGGACACGATTGTTCAAACTGACGATTTTAGGCAATTTGAATTACCAAGGATTGGGGAAAAAAAAAAAAAAAAAAAAAAACTATTCCCATTTGCACCTCCTCTCTCCGCTTCTGCCAGCGTCCACATGGGCTCTCCTCCAGGATCTCGGACTCATCTTCGCTCTCCTCCTCTTCATCCTCTGTGGCAGCAGCTGGAGGTCCTTGAGCCACAGCTGAAACTGGTGGGGAAACTGAAGACACACCTTGGGCACAACAGGCAGAGGCCACAGTCTCAGATTTCGGCTCTGGCACAGAGGACAGGACTGGTTTCCCTTCTTCTGACATGCCGTTGAATGGGATTATGTAGTCCTCGCCTCCTCACTTCAACCGTTGTCTACTTGAGTTCTTGCCCAGAGGCTCTGCAGAACAAATGCAAGGCCCATATTACATTAAAAAGAAACAGTAAATTTACCCTCATCAGCTCACGGAGAAAAACTGCAAACTCAAGCATACAGACAATGAAGTGAGGGAGAAAACAGAAAATTCCCCGCACGGTTGCAGGAATTGATTAAAATTTCATAGTAATAAAATAAACCTAACAATTTGCTTGAAACATTCTGTTACTTGACATAGAGATGGGACATATTTACTAGACAAAAATGCTGACTAATTTTATTTGTAATTAGGCAGGACAAAAAAATCTTGTACTTCCAGCATCGCCAAGAATTTAGGCTCAGGTCAGTGAGTAGGATTTTTTTTTGATATTATAAGAATTTTTTTTTGGGCCTGTCATCAATCTGAACCCTAAAGCTAACCCTAGCTATGACATTAAAGAGTGAATTTTAACAATCGCTAGCTGGCTAAATTTATGTCATGGCTAGCGTATATAAGAGTGAATTATTACACTCAGAAGCTGGCCAAATTTTGCTGTGCTAGCTATGACATTAAAGAGTGAATTATTACACTCGCTAGCTGGCTAAATATATTGGTGTGCTAGCTATGGCATTAAGGAATGAGTCATCACGTTAACTTGTTACACTGGCGTGCTAGAGATAACATTAATGAGTTCGTTATCACTCAAGCTAGCCAGCAAGATGGTAAACTAGCAGTAAGATTCCAAGGATTGAAGACAAAATATAAGTAAATTCTGACAGTAAAATGTATTCAATTAGAAATGCTGTGTCCCCCCCCTCCATCAAATTGTCCAAGCAATCATTTGGTAGAGGGGCATCTCCATTATTTTTCAGATTTGTCGGGGGGGGACCAGATTTTCCACAACATCAGTAACTGTGGGAAAGAGAATGTTGGCACCGACTGCTGTTGTAGAGGTTGTATAGCCGCTGGTGCACGATGCACTCAGTGTGGCATACACAAATCACTAAAACACAGTTATGATTCTCCACACACTGACAGTTCTCTAGCATGGTAGAAGTGTAGCAATAATCACGTGTAAAAATGAAGCCAACTGAGAAGCTTGACTGAGTTGTAACTGATGACTTGTCAGTATTTCCAGCTCATATAGCAAAATACCTAGACTTTTCAATCAACAATATCGAGGGCTGGGTTTGGAACCGGTTCTCGATACTCATCTGAATCTAATTTTTCAAGAACCGTGGATTCGTAACGACATGTGAATCTTGAATCTGCTTATCGGTTCCAAACTTATTTCAATCACGGTCCGAAATGAACTGCAGTGAGAATAGATTTCGCAGGACCTGCTACCACTACGCGGACCTAATGTCATGTGATTTGTTACGCAGTACGACATCATAACAAGAGGAAACACTTCTGTTCGCGTGCTGCAAGCCACTCTTAATATTCAGGTCATGAATATTTATTTTTGTCCAACGCGAGGCTTGAAATGCGCAACTGGATTTATTATATATTTAGCCAGACTGAATGCCAAGTGTAATGTTGGTTAAATCGGGATAGCTTAGCACTGTGGCAGGCTAGCTAAGTGCCACTCTCATAACTAAGTTAACGTTACTTAGCTAGTGTGCTCACAGTACCTTCCCATAAGCATGATCAGTTAACCCTTAAATGCCCCGTGACAAATTTGTCATACGATTTTGGGGGTTGTCAAAACCACTGACCCCACATAAATTTTGCGACTTAATGTCCATAGTGACATATTTAGACCATCAGTGCTGCCATCTGATGCATAAAAGTGGAACTGACACTACACTGGCTGCACCAGCTAACCATTCCAATATGACCGCCCCCATGGTGGAATCCGGACGATAGATCAGCACCCATTCATCACTGGATAAAGTAGACAAACAGGTAAGCTAATGAAAAATAAGCTATGCCTAATACTTCAGCAATATGTCAACTGTTTTATAATTCAAGTCATTTCAGCAATTAAGTCCCCGAAATGCCCATTGTGACATATATGTCAAAAAAATAAAACGAGGTCAAAGGTCACCAAAAATTAAAAATTGCTATTGGGTTGTTATTAGCCCCTCCCTAGGACATATTAACAGAATATGTAGATTTTTCTTTCAACTTTTACTATAGTTGGGCATTTAAGGGTTAACTAGCGAGCTGACGTTAGTCAGCGACTCAGTCGACAGTGGAGGAAAACCGTGATTTGGCATTTGGTCCATATTTTTCTCTTCCACTTAACTGAAGTACTTTTCCCATAACCCAGCTCGTGACGTGAGGCAATCAATACAAACCGTTGGTAGTTCAAACGCGAAAGTGATAGCTTGACTGCAATATAGAATGAAAAGAAATTGTTGATGAGATAACGGAAAATGTCAAAGTTTTTGGTGATATTTTTAGGCCAGTGACCTTGGAAAAATAGGCCAAGGTCACCTTTAGGCGTGTCATTTGTAGGCCTTTATGAGATGCATGTCCAGTAAAAATTATCCTGTAACTGAAATCGTTGATGAGATGCAGCAAAATGTGTTGACGGACGCACACACACACGCACGCACGCACGCAGCCTGGTCCCATAGCTCCCAGGCCGCGAGCTAAATAAATAAATAGTTCTTCACTTTGGGCAGTTTACTACGTTACTGAATGTCCGTAAAACAGGACAGCACTTTCGTATTGTTTTATCTTCAATGATCAGAGCCAAGAAAGACCAATCAGAGAGGGGTTCTACGGGAAAATACGTCCAAATGCTGTCTTATTGGCTGACAGGTCTCCGTGGGGTTGAAAAGCTGAATGATGTTATCAGGCAGTCAGTCATGTGAGGGAGAGCATATTCGTGGATTTTAGTTTTACCTGTAAAGCGGTGGATGCCATCATCCCCTCATAATGAACTAGGAAAACAAGGTGTGTAAATTTCCATATGAGTCCCTAATTACGTAAACGTGATTGATATGAGCAGATATGAGCGCATCTTTACACGGCATATATTCTGATTCACCATATCCAAGCTGTTGATGCCTTACGAGTTGCGGCTGTTTCTGATGATACAGATGTTTTTATGCCTCGGTGCGCATGCTTAAGCGGGGCATACGGTAGCTCACTTGTGTGTCAGTCATTCTGTCTGTTACCGGGATAGCCGCTACGTCGGTCAAAATTAAGTCCTAGAATATGGCTATGGGTTAAATGCCATGATCTCTTGGATTTAAATTTGCCAGATTTTTGAGATAGAGCTTTGTTTTCGAGTTATAGCACTATTTGATTACCACTATGGCTGCTGTGAGCGATCAAGACTTTAACGAAGAAAAAGCTCTTGACAGTGGATCGCTTTACAACTTGTGAGTTCAATTTATATCACAGCAATAGTTACTGCTGATGGCAAAACTTGACAAACGGAGCTTAATGCCGACAGTGACTCATGTAGTCACACATTGCGCACTGTGTTAAATACAGCACTGCGTGGACTTTCGAACTGACTACTGTATGAACTTTATAAAACATCACAAATGATTTCTCCCCCCACACAGTAACAGTGTGCAAATGAACAATGCTTTCAGTTATTGCTCGGCTTCACTAAGCCTAACAACCGCAGTCTCGCTAAGCGGTTCTACGAAGCTGCTTATCAACTCTTTATGTCAACCGGCCACTGGTGGGTAAATACTTGAGAACAGCCATGTTTCCATCCACACTTTCTTATGCGAATTAAGTCATATCGAATAAAAAATGCCTTATGGAAACGGTGAAATTTGACTTGATTTTCAAGATATCGACATTAAGTTCATACGGTTGATCTCATTGGATTTCCTTCTTGATCGGTAAAAGGTTTATGCGATAACTGCTGATGGAAACGTTATTTGCCGAATAAATCTGCGACTGCATCGTGACGGTGTTTCGATGCAGTCGTTGCCTTCTGATAATGGTTTGCATGTTGCCAATAGCTGGCACATAAGCACTATTACAACTTGTGCAATTATCATCATTTGTTGGGAGACGCGATCCATTATTGCTAACAAGTTAATTTTGTTGCCGACCACACTACTTCTGTTCACTCGAAGGTTCTGCGATTCAGTGCGAAAATGAATGGAAACCGCTTCAAATGTCAGAAATCTATTCGATACACCGATTTGATCGCATAACAGCAAGTGACGTCATTACGCAGAAGTTTTTATTCGCTTTGATGCTGTTAGGTGGAAATGCATTTTCACCGCCTTTATTTGCATGAATATTTTTGGCGAAGTTCAGATAATTCAATTGACAAGTGGATGGAAACATAGCTTATGTCAAGCATAGATGCACAGCTAGGGCACTCTGACATGTCCACACAGAATTTTATAGCGTCATTAAGGGACATACTTGTCACTGCTGTAAGCACCGAGGTATCAGCACCTTCAGTGCTTTCATTGTTTTACTGTGTCACTTTGTCTACCTCAAGAAAATCAAGGCTCAAATTATGATGGCAGGCCCTGCTCTTGGTCGTACATTCATCAATATAAATGTTACTGTTCAGAAGCACCAGAAGATAATGCCTAATCTATTAGCTGCTCATGGACTGTCTGGTTGTGACACAGTTGCCACTTACTTTGGTGTTGGAGAGGTGACTGTCCTTAAAGTGTTACAAACAGGATGCCATGATCTGATTAGTCTTGGAAACACAACAACACCATTGGAAGAGGTCACAAAACAGGTAACTAGATTTCTGTTGTCAAGTTATGGTCAAGCTGACTGTGCTACATTAACTGAGGCTAGGCACAAGATCTGGTCAAAAAAAGTTGCTAGTAGTGTAGGAGGAGCCCCCAAATTGAAAATCCTCCCCCCAACTGATGACACTTGTAAGGAGAATATAGCTAGGGCTCCTCTCCAAGTGGCTATCTGGAGGCAATCTATAGAACCCGACCCTCCAACAATGGACCCATGCAAGCATGGTTGGGTCAAAGAAGTGGGGTCTAACACTCTTCATCCAGTAACCGTGGCTGACAATGTGCCACTGGCCCCTGCAGAGCTTCTGCAGATGATAAGATGTTCCAGTAGTAGTGAATTTCCCCGTAAAAGTCAAAGACGTGGCTGCCGAAGTGCAGGTTTACCCTGTACTGTGTTCTGCTTATGTCAGAGTGGACAATCAGATCTTTGTTGCAATGAAAAAAAAACAGAAGTGCCAGAAGACAATGATGAGTCTATTGATGATGATGCAGAACAAACATGAACAGCGATGATCAAGATTTGTACCAATTATTCTGTATGACACACAATATATGACAATTTCTTATAAACACTATATGCCTGTAAATTAGGATTGTGTATCAAAGTAATATATTGTGGACATATCGTTTTGTTAGTATCTACATAGAAACATGTATGTTAGTATCTACATACAAAGATGTCAGTGTAATTGATTAAACATAACAAATATAAGATATTTTAGAGTAGAGCTCAAAATCTGATGGTAGGAAAGTTGTTTATATGGTATAAAATGCTGAGTCAGCAAAAATTTATTACACAACATAATTACTTCAAATGTATAAACAAACTGAAAAATAAGTTTCCTTGTGTTATCTGAATCAAAAAGCATCATAAAGTTGAATATAAACTTTATCTTTATATATAAACTTTATGCTATATCCAATAGCAGTTTTTGGTGTTGACTTTTGTTACCATTTTGTTGATTTCGGCACGGTATTAAATCCTCAATAAAAATTATTGCCCAAGGGTAAGTGTTTCACACCCACCTGGAAATTGTTACCCGGGACATGTTTAAAGATAATCAGAAAAGAAAAAAACTTCCAGGTCATGCTATCCCACTGCTGGACTAATAAAGCACATACATCAAAAAGGCTTCCAACTGCAAGTTTCGTTATCCCAAGTGTTAATGCATGCTAAAAGGCTCTCAAGTGCTAGCTTTGTTATTCTAAGGTTTTATGTATGCGGTTCTGACGCGAGAAATGATTTGTCATATGTTATATTTGAGTTCAGAACCGGAGTGGTTAAAAAAAAAAAAAAAGAATTGCAGTTAGGGCTATAGCCATTCTCAACTCAGAGATCGCCCCAGATACTGCTTCGCGCTGAGCTGGCCACTCATGGACAGACTGGCCATGCGGGAAACCTCAGTTGAGAGAAATCCCATTGCTTCGGTCAGTGACAATATCGAAGGACGGCACTACTTCTAGCACTGTTGTTTGCCAGCTGAGATCTCTATAAATGTTGATGAATAACAAGATTTTGTTACTGATGCGCATTCTAATACTCATTTATTTACTTTAGAAATATATTTGGTGCTGTAACACCGAGAAATGACAGAAAAACCGATACGGTAGATCGGCAGAAGGGGCGCAGAACTCGATCTCCCCACACAATATAATCACCTACTGACTACTGATGTCGGGGAAATGGCCAGTCATTCCACTAGAGCCCATTCTTGGAGAATCTCAGTTCTAAACAAGCTAAATAAACTTGTGGCATCGCCGATTGTAATAAATAAAAGTACTGACTTCAGGCTTGTATTGAGTCTAAGGCATTCGGCAATAGAGACATCCTTCGGCTGTTCCCAGTATTCTTCGGGATAGTTCAAATCGAGGCCGTCTGCACTCGGCGCACGCGTATCGTCTAAGATCACTTAAGGTTTTCCCTGCGACATAGCACAACACTGAATTCATTTAGGTTTGAGGTTTCAATAATGCCATGATTTTATTTTATATACAGTTCCCTTAACCCCTTTCTGCAGATGTAGACGCTCTCGTCTATGGAACTGCAAATTTAAGCATGCAGTTACTGTACTCGATCACTAGATAGCACCCCCGGATCAGTTATTGAATATTCACAAGCAAGCAGAGTTCGAACGCGGTTTTGAATATGGGGAAGTTCACTCCAGTCCCTGTTTTTCAAGAGTTGCATGAATTTAACTCCTCAGCTAAGCCTGATGTGAAAACTGGTCAATATCCTTGCCCATAGTATTGATCCAGCAGTTTAAAAAAATGATCTATTGCGACAGAAAAAAATCTTTGTCCTCTGTAGCAACCACTTTAGCTACAGTGAGCCAACCATATTCCAATTAGTGGTTCAGAAAAATCAGTTTTCTGAAGCAAAAAATTCGACATGGTATTGATTCTCAGACATTCTGTCAATTACAGTCATCACACACAAAAAAAGCGTAGTTCCCTACCATTGATTTACATGTAGATTACTTCATTGATAAATTCAGCGCTTCCTTATATCCACCCAAGTACTGGTGTTGATAGCCAATCACTCAATTATACACTCAGGCTCTTCCGTGTAACTGCAGTTATAGTTCACGCCCTCGTGAAACTTCCCCGGTAACAATGTATTGATTGGCTCGTTTCTTATCCAATTCCCGAGTGTTTAAACGTTCCACAGTAAGTGAAACACATTGACTGGACAAACGTAAGAGCATACAAGCCTATGCGTATCAGCAAGCTCGGTTGTATCCTGTCTACGTTAAAAAAGCACATTCTTGCGCCGCTGAAATAGACGCGATTTATAGAAAAAAAAGACTCTAAAAACTGGCCTTGAAGTGTTCAGTTACATTTACAGGATTTAAATGAGATAAGGAAATGGTCAATGGGAATTATTTCGAATGAAACAGGACCGGAGGGTTCCTTCTACTGGACACATCGGACTCTGGAGGAGGGATTCAATGAAAAAGGTTAGGCTGCTACTTTTGCTTTTCGTTTTGGAATGTATACCGTATTCAACAAAGTAGAATGCCGAGGTTTTTTTCCTGTTTAAAACGTGAACTGGTCATGCATTTCGGTGGACCCCTGGTACGTTCATTGCACCGTTCTGTTGAATCTAGGGAGGCATACATTGTCCGATCTTCCCTGAAAGTGGAATGTCTGTTCTGTTAAAATAAGGTATATTTCAGAATTCAGATATTACTGAGTTAGCGAGTTGTACTTGTTCCTTATAAGTGTTGAAATGAGTTTGTGAGCTCGGAAGTGGGAACTGGTAGCTTTCATTGCAGGGTGAATGTTCTGACCGTTTAATCAGCAGCTTATTTAATGCGAATGTGTGCTGGCTTTGGGGACTTTGAAGAAAAATGGACAAAACTCTCAACTTTATTATGGAGAAAAGGCATGTTTTGTGTTTGGAGAGGTTACTGGTGACCAATGATGTTCAACTGCACTGATATTGATAAATTCATGCTAAACTCAACCAGAAAATCATTAGTTCATATTAAATTTCATGCCTGAAAACTTTGTGTTAAATACATGACTATTTCAGGATTTGACAGAGCACCATTTTGAGGGATCTCAGACTTTGGGGAGCCACTTGGATAGCTGCATAATTTGGCTAATAGCATGTAGGTAATCTAGAATGTAATGTAGAAGATGAATTCTACTTGTGGTCAAGGAGTTTATGATCCCAGAAATGTATAGATTTAAGCCCCAGCAGTTTTTCCAATTCTCAGTATTATTTTTTTTTTTGCAATTTCAATGGTGAAAAGATTTTTTTATGTTTGCAGCCCATTTTCTCTACGAAAATCATGAAAATAAACTGAAATACGATGTAATTCTAAATGCTGTAAGTGTCTTTTCTGAGTTGAGCCATACTTTTCCTCTTTATGAAGCTTAAATCTTGAATTATAAAGCATTAAATTGGGTAACCCATAAATAGCCAAATTTGGCTTCTGCGCAAAGGGGTTAAGTGAACCAAATACACTAATGCACTCATGTTTCTATGCAAGTTCAGCTGTATATTAAAAGATGAGTTTCTTGTACAATTATATGTTGTGTTTTGAATTGAAGTGGTGTCTTTGACTCTTTCGATCTGTGTCAATGGAACTAGGGTTTCCCGCAGAGAATTGGTTAGTCAAGGTGGTGACCGGGGGCGGGGACGGAATGGTGACCGGGGGGGGGAAGGGACAGTGACCGGGGAGGCGGCAACAGTCAGCGTTTGTTTATTGTTTATAAATAAACAAAGCACTTAAAGTGCAAAAACAAAGTGACAAAGTCAACAGTTTTGTAACTTTATTGATTGACACTCAGAAATAATAAAATGCATGTATTATGCTTTCATGGAAGTGAGATCAAAAATTGCACTTTGAATGGGTTTCTGGCTTTCAATGGCGCATTTTTTGCACTTAACAGTCTGAGTGTAACACTTGCTTGAACACAGTGTATTTTAGCCTTACTGTAAGAGCTGAGCTGGAAATAACAAGATCAAATTAAAAACACACAATCTTACTAAAATTCATGCTACATGAATGAACACAGGCAAAATTATCAAAAAAAAAAAAAAAGAATGAAAAGCGCGTGAAATGCGCACAACCGTCCCTTAGGGTTAAACGGAAATTAATGTAAGAATGGAAAATGTATTTGTTCTCCGTTTTGACTTCAATTCCCCAAATGCTTTGCGGTTGTGGTTATGTTTGGGGAGAGGAGAACAGTATTATGTACGGAAGCGCATTGCATTCGCAGGATTAAAAAAAAAAAAAAAAAACACCTTCTCATAATTACGAGATCTAATTACGCGCAGATGGTGAAGTGGGCCGGCTTCTTTGAATAAAGTACCCTGATATTTTTGACTGCTTTTTCCCATCCATTACTGTACACTAGAGAAAACCACATGCAATAGCAGAAAGCCACGCACAAACACATCGGTAGCCTTGATTATAAACTAAACGAATTGCATATAGCCCATCTTAATGAAACAGAATATGTGGGCACGCAGTTGATAGGAGACACTATTCCAATGTTTAGTTTGGATGAATAATTATCTTACCTCCACATGTCCTTCCCACGACGACGACAGGTTATTGTATATCCGGATAATTAGCTTCTTCCCGACACAAAAATAATTTTGGCATAGCAACAGGCGCAGTAACATATTTAACCAACAGATGCCGGCCGCTATTCGGCCTCATTGCGATGCGGCCTTATTTTAATGTGTATGCATGCGTGGACGCAGAATTTTTTTTTTTTTTTTTTCTTCTCGGGGACGTAATCAAGGCGGGGGGCATTTGTTGTCAAGGCGGCCGGCCTAACTATAAAGCGCTGCAGGAAACCCTGCATCATTTATTTCTTTTGTTTGCAACAAGCTGGTTCGATGGGATGATCATGAACCACTACCAGAGGTGGTTTCGTCTTGGCCAGATTGGCCTGGTTGCAGGGGTGAGACACCCCGAGATTCCATTCTGGCTAATACTATGCCATGATGCCTCTGCTTGTATTGGCCTTATTACTGTAGCCATAAACAAGGCAGATATTTGGCATTTTCCCCAAGGCCATGGATATTTTGCTGTGAACCGGTTTTACATTTCCTTGACTATTTGGCTGTGACTTCCGGTATGCATGCGCTGGTATATCATTTTCGGACTCCTTACACGTGATGCATAGAAATCAATGGATAACAGTGAATATTCAGAACTTCGTCATTTTCTAGCTCGCTAGCTAACGTTAGTTTGCTTGCTTAGCGAGCTAGCTCTCTTGCCTTGGTAGCTAACGGTTATATTTCATGCATGTTAGTCAAGAGAAAATAAGTGAATAGCCATTGTTTCGCTATCTAGCTTAGCTAGAGTTGAACAGCGAGTATTTAGATATCAAGTTTTACAACAAGCACCAAGTTACATTAACCTCTAGAGCCCACGGGGTCTAATATGACCCCAGTAATAAGGAGTTCAGTTATAAGGATGACTCTTGGTCATAACTAGTTTTGGCCTCAGAACCCAGTGTTCCATCCCTGACCCCAGTTTAGTTCATAATTTTGACACTAAAGGTCTCTGCTTTCATTCCATCTCCAAACAAACATGTCTGCCTCCATGTTGGGGTGACCAAGCCACACTCTTGACAAGAAGAAACACAAAAATTTACCGCAGAGGTACACATTTCACAAATGAACGCAGTGTTCTCACCAGGATTATTTTGCAGCGAAGGGGTAATGACTGGCCGGAAGTCCGGGCGCCGCCTAGGCCCCCTGTGGGGTCCAGGGGACAGTGCCCCCGTGGGGGAAACAGGGGAGCAAAGCCCCCCCGGAAGCTCTGGCATTTTAGCACATTTGGAGGTGTTATTTTTCAATTTTGAGAGTCCCGATTAATGATATCTTGGCATTTAATAACCTTTTGCACAGGGCCTTGACACAATATTCAAGCTCAAGGAAACTCACAGCGAGAGAACTTAACTTCACGAACCCCTTCTATATGACTGTTCAACACCAAGGATGATCTTGCAATCAGTTTTCTCTACCCTTCCCCCTTCCTCCGTTGTCCTTACTGTTTCTAGAGTCAGGCAAGTCCATTCTGAGATATTGTCCTCCCCTCTTTTTCTTTGCCAACCAAGTTATTTTTTTTTGGAAACAAGGAACCTATTCTAGGAGTGATCTGGTCTGAAGGCCTGCAAGTGCGACTAATAATATTGAATGCAAGACAGAGTTGCAGAAAGCCCACTGAACTTTATTCTTCTGAAGAACACAAACAAGTTCTCACCATTACAATGCACATACAGAGCATAAGGAAATTATGTCTGACCGACTATTCCCCAAATCAAATGGTGAACCCAAAGTGTTACTATTACAAATTGTGACAAACATACAACTGCACTAATATCCTTTTATCTTTACTTTACATCATTACCTATTGTAACAATTTGCTATAAAGTCTCACATTCAGGTGCCAGGGTGAAATATGCTGCAATATTCCCATGCTTCGATGCGGACATGTTTCCAAAAAAAATCGCCAATAAAATACACTTAGCCGCTGCCCTACGCCTTCTGCAGGCCGCGCAGAACGTGAAAAAAAAGTTCAAACTAACCTTCCTGTACCGATGCAATGTTGTGGCAAAGTTCCGAAAACGTAATCAAATCTCTCTGCAGAAAGTTTGCCATTGACTGACTGACGCAGCATAGATCAAATGTGACCCCGCCTGTGAAAACCCAGGGAAAGTCGGTTTTTGGCGATGTACAGTTTTTTTTTTTTTTTTTTTTTTAAACAAAGTCATTCTACATCATGTAAGGAATATTCTGTGAAAAAAATCTAACCAATATTTCAAATTTTGACCGAGGTGGCCTGACATGTCCTCAAACTAGGCTGGTTAGCTTCACAAGATGTTCATCTATAAAAGTTATAGATTATAGATTATCATGTCAGAAATTATTTCTGATTTCGGAGGTGATGTGACGCAATCCATGGAGAAATCCTCGCAACTCTTCTGCCATACAATGACCGTCTTTACAATGGTGCTCTTTGATGTTATCGTCTACATTCATTTTCAATGGTAGAAAAGACGTTCCTAAACCAAATGACAATCAAATTATCAGGTGTTTATCTGCCGAAGGTAAATTAAAAGCTGTCTGAAACCATAGTTGAAACGAGTCTTGTGGAAACCAACTTCCGGTATTTCTCCGTCAAAACATGTAAATGTTGTGTCAATAAATTCATTAATTTAATATATATGGTGTTAGAAATTAATTTTTGAACAGTATATTGCGAAAAGTTACCAAGGGTTGGCTCACGATGAATTTAGTGAGGAAGACGACATTCCACTTTCTACCCTCATGACATCAAAAAAGGGCTAAAAGCAGCAGAAACGACAGTATAGATGGATGAAGAAGGACTTTGACCCTCCAGATACAATATTCAGATGTAATCCATTATCTCAACCCATGTTGGATGCCAGGGGTCAACCTCAAACACATTTGCAGTATTTCTGCAGGTTTACCACGACTGCCATCATAGACAATTGTTTTTTTACTAATCAATACACTGTACAGAAAACTGGGACTTCTGAACAAACGTTGAAGGAGACAGAACAAGTCATTGGACTTGTCCTCTGTATGAGTGTCGTTCAAATGCCCGGGATACACGTGTTCTTTGAAGAAGATACTCGCTATGGTCCAGCAGCAGAAGTGATGGCAAGGAACAGGCTTCAACTGCTGTTAAGATCTATTCACTTTGTCGACAATGAAAGAGTCTCTGATCAAAACAAGACTGACAAGCTTTGGAAGATTCGACCATTTCTCGATAAGTTTCATTCCCAGTGTCTGTTGGTTATCCCGGAGGAAAAGCAATCAACAGACAAAATGATGATACCATTCAAGGGTCGATTCAGCCAAATCAGGCAGTATCTCCGAGGGAAGCCCAACCCGTGGGGTTTCAAAATCTGGTGTCGTTGCAGCACAGATGGTATGTTACATGACTTTGAAGTGTACCAAGGGAAAGTAGGAAACAAGGGAGAGAAAAGTCCACTTGGTGCCGCTGGCGAGGTCACCCAGAAACTAAGTGATACACTTCCACGTCAGAAAAACTACAAAGTTTTTGCTGACAATCTGTTCACATCGGTGGCACTAATGGAGAAAATGCAGAAGGATGGCTTTCAGTACACTGGGACTGTTAGAGCAGCGGATGTGAATTGAAGTCAGAAGAAAGAGCTAAAAAAATGAGGATGTGGTTCCTTTGACTACCGGGTAGAGCAGAACACCAACATTGTGTGCATTCATTAGCTTGACACAAAGATGGTGACCCTCATGTCAACCTACGCTGGTATTCTTCCCATTGATGTGGACAGAAGATGGAACAAAACAGCAAAGGAGCACAAGGATGTGGACATGCTCTTCATCATCAAGGAGTACAACAGCAACATGGAAGGGATTGACCTGTTAGATTCTTGCACCGCCAGCAACAAGTTTGCTCTAAAGGCTCGATGGTGGTACATGTACATCTTCTGGCACTTCGTTCAACTCGCTGTCATCAATGGTTGGCTATGGTATCGCCACAACTGCAAGCAACTTGGCATAGCCAAGCCTCTTATCCTCAGGAAATTCCAAGCCAGGGTTGCAAGTGGACCTGTAGAAGTGAACACTGCGAGGAAGCGTGGCAGGCCTTCGGCTGCACGGAGGACTGATCCAGTTCCATCTCCACCTTCGCAAAAAAGAGTGCGCCTTAATCCCAACGAAGACACCCATATGGACCAGTTCGCACATTAGCCTATCAAAATCACCAAACGTCACCGTTGTGCCTTGTGCAAAATAAAAACTGACACTAACTGCGAAAAATGTTCAATTCCTCTTTGCTTCACAGAGAAGAGGACCTGTTTCAAGGAGTATCATGTGTAAATGAACCATAACATACCATATGCTAGTACAGGTACATTTGTATGAGATAACCTTTTTAGTTCAGACTGGATAAAGTGACAACCATGTGAAAATTTGTGAAAAATGAGTCCCTGTACTTGAATTGTGCATGTATTGCAAGTCTTTCATTTTTCAAAGTTCATAAACATCAGTTTTCTTTGGTTTAAGTTATCCATTTGTTTTGGGGTGAAGAAACCCTACGCGCCAGTTGGATGGGACAAAGGTACCATGTTTCAATATGTAGTGGACAATACATATTTAAAATAAGACAGACAGGAGCATTTCTCACATTTTCTTTCAAGAATAAAAGTTTGAACATTACTTCATGTCTTGCTTCTTCAAGGGCCCGACTGCTTATGGGTGACCCCAAATAGGAAAGGAGGTTAAAGGGTTTACCCTTTATTAACCACTGTAGCATATCTCCTACATAAAGTGAAAGGGTTAACAGCCTGGACACCCTGCTGGTTTTGTTTCTTATTGCCAAATAAACATTTGAGAATAACTTGAATGGTCCGTCACTTTGATTTTTCCCATTCGCATTATTACCCAATGTAGCAGATCTGCTACATTTTGGAAAGGTGGGCCAAAGGGTCGAATTTTTTTTTTTTTTTTCCATTTTTCCAAATATTGGCCCGTAATCAACATATTTGCCTATGGAAATGATTTTTACACAGTTGGAAAGGTACTTGGTTAACAGAGGGTTAATATACCCAAAATTAAAATTGTAGTCTTATATAGGTCCTGGGCAGTTCCGTGGTGTCGGACGAAAATTTCAGACACTTCATAGGTCAATTAAGAGCACAGTGAAGTGAGGAGATAGCAGTCATTTTGGCAGATTACACATCCTGGCTATGGCAATCATCTGGTATGCAGGGGTGTAGCTCCTCATCATAGTGTAGGAGATGTTGCTCCAAAATACCTTTGTGTCGGACATACTCAGACAAATGGCTTTAATGACATGTACATGATTTGTTTTAGGATCTCTGAAGTGTTTAAACTTTTTCCAATTATTAATCTGTGACTGATTCCCCAAGACAGTACACTAAAACGACATTACATAAAGGAATCCATACTTTATTATGAGTGTGTAATGTACCACTAAACACAGCGGACGTATGGCGTCTGAATGCAATTTAAAATCCAACTGGATCTTCATCTCTAATAAATGTATTTTAAACTTTATCATATGAAATGAACAAAATACCACAACTTCAAACCTCCACAAGTACATTTATGAGTAAGGCTATTAAAAAAGTAACATATTAAACCATTTTTGGTGTCGGACGTACAAGGTCAGAAGGTGATTTTACATCAACTGGATCCTCGTCTCCAACAAACATATTTTAAACTTTATCATATCTTAATGAACCAAATACCACATTCAAACCTCTGCAAGTGGGTTTATGAGTAGGTGACTAAATAATAATATGTAAGCCTATAAAAACCTTTTTTGGTGTCGGACATACAGGGTCTAAATGTAATTTTAAGCCAACTCGATCCCCATATAATGAACAAAACACAACTTCAAACCTTGGCAAGTTGGCTGATAAGTAAGGTAACTCAACAAATTAATGACACTGCGGGAATTAAACACAACTGGTATCAAATATTCAGTTTGCCCTATTGAATACATAACACTTTGCTCAGTAAATTAAATCAATCAATTTCCCGATTCTCACTTGGAAATAGGTTGAGTGTTAACCTGCAATTTGGTAATGCCTCTGGTAGTAGGCAGTTTCATTTTTACATGAGCAACCTTAACATGCGCACCCTAAGTCAGCAAAACTGCATTTTTACTTCTGGATAAGCGAAGCTTAGAAAGGAGCGCTGTGATTAGACTCGAATATCACTCACTACTTGATCTATCAATTTCTCACATTCAGCACACTGATGGGGAAATATGTAAAAATGAATATATTACAGGTTTCAATGATTATTTTACTTGCATTCAATAAAACGATCGTTGCTTTCGTGAGCACAAACTCAAACAAAATGTTTGCGTGAAAAATTCAGTTGGTTCCCGTTTATGAAATCGAAAAATTCAAAATGGCACTTTTGTGCCAATGTGTGAACTACGTCATCAACATAAGACTTCCCAACAAGGACACGACCAAAAATGTGAACCAGAAAAAGCAATACACCCATTTTGACTAGAATAGCGCAATCAAGCCGAGTTGCAATACGCGATCGGAGGACGCGCCGCAAAGCCCCGAATGACCGAGAGTTCCACAGAGCTACCAGATGTTCATATGCCATGATTTATAACCAACAATTTGGACAGATTCACTTTCTTGTACTCACCTTTTTTCAAGTCCAGTGTCTTAAAATCTGTGGAATTTCAAAATCAAACTTAAAAATCAAATTTCCCTCCAGTACAAGGTGATGGCAAAAAGAAGATACAATCGCACAACATACAGTAGTTCCTATTCCAGCTATCAGATGGCAGCTGATCAGCTCCTATTTGTCTTCCTATCCCTATGAAATTCTTTACTCCAATTCCAGAACTGGTGGTATGAAAGTAATAACCATTCTTGTTACCAATTATATTGTCCATGAGCTTTAAACTGTTGGAAACTGTGGTGTCGGACGTACACGGTGTTGGACGTACAAAATTTGACACCAGTATTCCCAGCATGTTGCAAATACCTGATGACAATAAACTATTCCGTTATAATAAAGACATTATATACACATTTAATCCAGGATATCAAGTTAGTTTGACAGTGCATATTGATGGGACAGAAATAAAGAATATTTTTTTATGTCGGACGTACATGTGAAAAGTGTGTATATTTAGTATGCAAATTTTTTTTTAATTTTAAATCGAACTGATTTTTTATCAATGCAATAAATACTAGAGCCTCATGTAAAAATCACTCCGACAAAAATTTGCAACAATGATAATCATAGATAGAAAAAAATACAATTATTTAAATACGCATCAATCAGGGATATCCAGACTCCTTTATTCCATCTTACAAAAACACTGATATTTATATAAATATACATCTTCCACTGAGGTTTACTCATCAGTTTTGAAAAATAGGGCTATAAACCTTTAAAATGATGTATTAGAGATATGTAGCACTATTTTGAAAATTCCTCCGATAGGTTTACTAATTGGCGGAATTGCCCTCCTAAAAGAAAAGCAAATTGACAAGAAATGTATTTTTCCTACTTTCTCAAATACCTCTGGGCTCTAGAGGGTAAATAGCTGAGTATCTTGGACCAACGTCAGCATAAAAACTTGGTAACTAGCAAACAAGCTAATCAGCCTCGTCTATGCATAACTGACCTAGCTACACAGCTAATTCATAAATAATTGCTAATCTCAACACCAGTTAAGAAGTGAAATAATTGCAATTCACAGCTAATAGGTTGCTGAGCAGGCAAACTAGCTTGCTAGCCTAGCGTGCAAGCTAGTTTGTTGGTTTGTTTAGTCTACATTAGCAGGCAAACTTTACATTTGGTGCATATTAATGCCAGCTACCAAGCTAAATGATCACTGTTCAGCTCTAGCTAACTTAGTTTGCAAAATAATGCCTATTCACTTATTTTCTACTGACTTAGCTACATGAACGAAATATAACTGTTAGCTAGCTAGGCTATCAAACTAGCTAGCTAAGCAAGCAAACTAACGTTAGCTAGCTAGTTAGCTAGAAAGCCATTTTGCCAACTTAGCTGGTTACATGTGCTGCATGTAAATGTGTGCCAACTTACTAAATGGTTGAGTTATAACTATTCACTGTTATCCATTGCTTTCGATGCCCAGTCCGAAAATGATAAAACTGCGCATGCGTACCGGAAGTCACGGCTCAACAGCCGAAGAAATATGAAACCGGTTCACTTGCAAAATGTCCACTGTGTTTTCCCAAAGGAATAATTCTCAATTACAAATCACCAAGTCCAATGCCATTGGCAACGTCTTACTGCGCTAGCCAGAAACGTTCCGTGACGTAGTCGCCGAAGATGGCTGAATATAAAATCTTTCCGAGCTGTTCGCGATATGTAGTGATTAAAATGTGAATACATTTGTAACGGCAGATTATAATTTGAAATTACCAGAGCATTAAGGATTTATTTATATTTCAAATTCCGTTGTCCAAATCTATTTTTTCTTTTCTTTTGGATGAACACGCACTTTAACTAGCCAGCGAATGCACCTAACCTACTCAATAACCGTGCTGATAAAGGAATAATAACGCGACCGATCTTCCAGATATCACATTCGGTATTTAGATAATCGTTACAGAATCACCTGTGTAGCAAAACTCATGGCTAGCTTAGTGGCTCGCCCATCCAGCAGGTTATGCAAATTAAACATTCCCATTAACGCCAATTCAGCCGCGTGAAACAGATACATCTGGCATTACTTGCGTTAGTCGATATGAAGAGACCAGTTCCGACGAAGGTAAGTAAATGTCCACTTCGAAGGCGTTGTCCTGACAGCGGTAAGTCAGGAACCAGACTACTAAGCTAGCCAGCCAGCTTGCTAACTCAAGTAAGGTTAACCTGAGCTACATGCTGATTGAGTTGACAGCATGGCAATCACTCCCAAATTGCATTGGCAAGCTAGACAGATAGCAAATTAAGCAACGTTCGGAGCAAGCTTCACAAAATGGTTTGACAGGTTCTGCCCTCATGTTAAGGGTTAAAGCGGCTAGCAAGGCTCCCACTGAGGCTTCACATCCATTAACGCAAGCAGGCTGAAGAGCTTGCTAAACTAATGTAGCTAACCACCTAACGTTAGTTGATGTTATCAATTACACAGCTCAATAGCTAGTCTCGGACCAACTCACAAGCAAAGCTAACTGCCTACGCTCTGGCTTGATGTGCTTCTGTCGATACATAAAGATGTTGCTTCCAAGCAAGCACACCCTGGAGTAAGTGCCAACCAAGATCAATAACTTTATCTCAGCAAACACTGGCGAAAAGTGAACAGCTTACCAATATTTCCCGTCTCATTCACCACGTATCATACCTCTCCCGACACTCTGAAAAATGGCGTTCTTCTTCTAATTCTTCTTCTTCTTCTTTAGGCTTTTTGTACCCTAACAAAAATGCAGTGTACCGCCAACTAGCGATGTTATCAGTACCTCTGTACTGTTTCTGTAAACAAACACGAATAAAGAAAAAGAAAAAGAAAAACGACGACAACGTCTACCAAGTCCACTCGCATCCCTAAAACCTCTTTTTCCAATATTACCTCCCTGGTACCTGACCCCACCAAACCCTCTCCAAAGTTTCCTGTATCGCTTCCTATTCTACATCTCATACTCCCCAAATTTCTCTTTTAGCTCCTACCACCATTTTTTCTCTCTGTTCTGCTCCCAATATCTGGAACAATTTACCACCATTGCAATAAAAGCAAAAAATCTATTTTCTCCATTGTGATGATATCTTCATTTTGTTTTTCAACCTCCTGAACCCTTACTCGCTCTTGCCCCATATTTGCTTTCTCCACCTTCGCTGTCTCAGCTGCCTCTGCATAGGACATTATCCCCTGAGTTCTGGTCCTTTCCTCCTCCTGCTCCACTTTCCCTCTCTTATATTCCAGGGAAACAATTTCTTGGCCTCCCCCACTGTAAAAATACACTGCCTGCTCTTGGGTTAACTGCATTCATCCTCCACACATCCCTCTTTACCACACCCTCTGTATGTGTCTCCCACGTACTGCTGCCAAGTGCCCATGCTCATGACACCAATAACATTGAAGTGGACAGGTGGACTCCTTTCATATTCCCTCACCATGTAACTTACGTAATTTAAAAATGTCCTTTCAGTTTGCTCATTTTCAAATTTCCACAACACTGACAAGGTTTCCTGCTCCTCTCCTTCCTTATGGCTTTTCAGCCATCTTGCTGCACAATCTCCAGCCATTTCCAGGAAATCCTTAGCCTTAACAGACAGCAGAACCCACTAATAACCCTCTTAATCATATGCATAGATTTGGGTAGAGATGGTCGGGATATGTCCCATCCAACTTTCAGACCTGGCAAGAATATCCCAACCAACTTTGGATCAATGGGGAAAACAAAAGAATGCAGAATCAAAAATCTCCTGTCCAAAGCCCTGAAGGTACCTCCGCGGTTCGCATTGTCGTCCAATCTATAGATAGTCAGTGGTCCAATCAGAAGTACTTTTCTCAGCTATAGTCACGTAACTAACAAAACACCAGGAATTCAAGTGTATTGAGGATTAAGAAAATGTTCATTCCAGGGATACGCCTGTCAAAATGAAAATTTCCTCTGAAACAGACCATTAGAAGTTATTGATGACTAGAAACTGCTCTACTTAAGTCAAGAAATACTTAGGTATTTGACAACATAAATAGAGCCAAACAAATACTAGCCATGGGAATTACCATTTTTAAAATTTCAATCTGTTGATGTTTAATCATTGCATGAATATGTATGGGGCCTTCGTTAGACCTGTGCTATAAAATTAATTTCTTTTCCTATTGAAATTGATGGTGCTTTGGCTGTGTATTTTCTGTTTGTACCATGGAAAATATCAGTCGTCTTACTGTCTTATTGTGGAGATTTATGGTAAATATGATGACCAATCATTCCTCTTGCTTTATATTTCTGGAGATTTATGGGAGATATGATGACCAAAATGTTCAAGTAGGATATTTTGATTAGTTAAAAAAAAAAAAAAAGGCAGAGAGGAACATGACTCGAGGGTAAATTCATTGTTTTGTCTCCTTGTTTGATGTGCAGCGACTGAGATCGACTCCTGTCCGGCGCCAGACTTTTTTTTTTGTGACGTTGGTGTATTGTTTCTAGCTCTAGCATTTCGAGTTAGCCCTTGCTGCGGAGTGCAGAACATCAGTCCCCGCCCCCCTGATGTCCAACCCTGCCCCCTGATGTCCCAACACTGTACATTCCCTACCATTTGGTGGCGGTAATACCCCTAAACATTGTGTCAAACAGCCCAAGTTTATTCCGAATTTCTGAAGAGCTAGGGCCTGTTGCACAAAAGTAGGATAAGGAATTAAGCCAGGATATCTTGGCTTAACCAAGATACCATGGAGATTTATTCTGTGGAGCTAGCCTGCTCCAGACCAGGCTAAGTTCCAGTATCTATTTAATCTCATCCCTTCTCAGTCAGCAGTCACCACAAACTGAAACCAATAGTTATTCCACTGCCACTACATTGTTATCATATTCAACTAGACCCACTGTCATTAAACATTTGTGATCATTAATTCAATCATTTTAGATAAATGATTCAGATGATGTTGCAATCATTAGATAATTTACAGTTTCCCATAGACTATGTATAAAATACACATCCCATATAAATACAAAGGGTAACATGATGTTCCTTAATTGAATAAGGATAAATCAAAGCAGGTAAACCATCAGATCCTTTCAAAACTGAAGTCACAGTGACTCTACAAGAAAGAAAGCACGGAATCAAAGCATATTATACAACGCAATAAATACACATTCAAAGGTCTGTATATAATACACCCCGCATGTCTGCACACTGAAATAAATGCAGGACAAATCCATACACAACAAATGAATGGATGCAGTAGCCTCCCTGCAAGCTTGTATACAAACAGTATACAGCACAAACATCAAAGGAGGCCACATCAATTTAAATTGAATTTAAAAAAAAAAAAAACCCACACGCACAAATTCTCTGCCAATGCAGGCCATATTTAACTGAAATTCACAGCATGCGTCTCTGCCACTGCAGGACATATTTAACTTAAATTTACAGCATGCATGTTAACTAAAATAATTTAACACATATTGCTCCCTGACCAGCCGACCGCTGTCGTCATCAGGGAAGATGGCAGGATTGTCCCAGTCCATGTATGATGGCACTCTGGGGGCCCTCTCCTTCCTCAGGCAGGCCACATTGTGGAGGACAGCACAGGCCACAGTGATGTCAAATGCCCTCAAAGGGCTGACCCTTAAGTCGTGAAGACAGTGAAAGTGTGCCTTCAGATGGCCAAAGGTCATTTCGATCCTGGCCCTTGTCCTGGCATGGGCATGATTGTAGGCCTGCTGTGCTTCTTGGGGGTCTGTGTATGGTGTCAGGAGAAAAGGCTGGCAGGCATGCTCCCTGTCCCCCAGCAACACACCAGATAATTCACTTGTCAATACAAAATCTCATCATCACAACCTCATAGAGCGACATTCTTGACACAGCCAGGATGTAAAAAGTGGTTATTAATAGAGGTTGTGTGGCTCACCTTGTGATAGGCGCTGATAGATTCCAGAAGTCCGAAAGACTCGGGAGTCATGGACTGAGCCAGGCCACTTTGCCACAACATTGCTGATCAGACAGTCAGCATTGCAGACCATCTGAAATTATAAGAAGAAGACAATTAAACCAATCAAATGCACATCACAAGCAATGTACAGTGTTCATTAATTGACAATATCAAAAAGTCATGTTCACCTGAACGTTAATGCTGTGAAAGGATTTCCTATTCACAAAATCCACCTCATGGGCACCTGCACAGCAAAAATCCCAGGGTTAATTCAACTCCAGTAGAGTTCATTTGAGTCCAAGATGGATGGGTTGGTCTCAGAAACTCTACTGGAGTTGAATTAACACTGGGATTTTTGCTGTGTGAGGGGGATTTTCTTGATGTGCGTGCAGTCCAATGCACCAATGACATTGGGGAAACCTGTAACACAAAGCAATGAGTATCCTACTATGACTGTTAACAGTTGTCCTGTAATTTTATAGTTTCTCTTACCTGCAATCCTATAAAACTCCTTTGATGTCGCGGAGTCTTCTGTGGCCAGGAGGGGAGATGAAGCCATCTGACAGTGCTTTAATAGCCAGACACTCTCCGTATTGTGCGGCAAATTGTGGCCTTGTTCAGTTGTTCTGCATCCCCCACTGAGTACAGGAAGCCTCCACTTGCAAAAAAGCGCAAGGCCACACAAACCATCTGCTCGACACTCAGCGCATGGCTCCGTGCTGTGCGGTGTTTGATCCTGGGACCCAGCAGTCTGCACAGATACCTGATGCCATCTGCAGAAAACCTGTGTTTTTCATATAGGTGGTCATCAGGGAAGGCCAGTGGGTCCAACCGGTCCCTGAAGACCCTCTCTTGCCTGAAGGCTCTTCTGAGCACGAGTGCTTCCTCATCCACCACATCTTGCAAGAATGGGCACACCATTGTTAGAGCAGGAAGGAACACCATTTTGGGCCTTCATATAGGCTATTGGCTCACTTGATTTTACGAGGAACACTTTTGCACCCTCACGCCTCACAAGCTGCAAATGGTCATGTAGTTATCATGATACCTTTTTTTTTTTTTTTGTCATCATGATACTTACTAACTTAAAGAATATATAATTAATTAAACTGTTCCCTCTACTCACTTTTTATTGCCATAAGGTGTTTTGATCTATCTGGGAAATTGCATTTCAGGGTACAATATGTGCCTTTCTTCTAGCCTTAATAATACAGCCAGTCTTTCAACTTCCAACCAATCATAGCACTTAGGTTGAATGACAGATGGAAATTCCAGTCCATTTGCCTCGCGTCATCTCTATGGTAGCCCTAACTGTGCATACATTAAACAAACAAACACCACCAAAATTCCATTTGACCTTTTATTTATTTTTTCAAGATGTGTCATCTTCTTGGAGCCGGGGGAGGAAAGGAGAATAATGATTAATACGTTATTTGTGTTACAGTCAGCATACAGTGTGCATTGAAGGCATAACTCACCTACCGCTCAAGTTTTTTTATTTCGAGGTCCAATTTTTTAATTGTCCTCCTTTTTATTTCGGACTCCAGTGCGAGGTCTTCCATCTTTTTTTTCTTGTACTCTATGTCCACATCTGCCTGTTATATTTGCCGCCATAGATGGTTGGCATACAGCTGTCTGATAGCTTGTGAGTTCTGTAAACACATGACAATTAGCACAATGGGAATTTTGAATAATGGGAATGTCCTTCCATTGGTACTCACTATGTTGCCAGGCTGGCTTTCTCCCTGTACAGCATCTGGGTCCTGTTCCAGAAATGAAATTTTGTGTGGGCACCAAATGATGACTCCTCACCATTGTAGACTGAATAGTACTTCCACAAGCTTGACATGATACCTCATGCCTTCTGGAATCCAGAGAGAAGGCCTCCTCATCATCATCGCCGTCATCTGTTGCTGCTGCTGCACTGGTGCCCTCACCCTATCACATTTAATGGGATTCATATTGAAGCTAGTAGACGAGACATGCCAGGCCTACAGCATGCCTTTGATGGAGTACTCACTGGATCAGCATCTTCTGGTGTTTGTGTTGGTGTCCCTGGTGTTGGTGGCTCCAACAGTGTGACGGTGCTGCCAGAAACTACAAGGCAAACCAAAGTCAGACAGTCCAAATGGATTCGATATGAATGTGGTTATGTCCCATGTAGAGATGGAAGAATGTACCTTGTATTAAGCGGGTGGCATCTTGGGAGGGACATATGTTTGTGTCTGTCCCCCCAGGGATCCCCTCCAACACAGGCCTGCCTTTGTTTTGTGCCAAGGCTATGTCCTCTGCTGGGGTGAGGTCAGCTTTTGGTGACCCACCACCCGTGCCTTGCTTGTGGGTTTTCTTTTTGACTGCTAAAACAGTACAGACAATGTGTGAGCAGGCACCTTCTGGGTACAATGTACGCTTGTGCATTGCTAAGTATTAGTGAGGGCACTTACCATACTGCAGGATGTTCTTGTATTTAATCTTGACTTGCTGCCATGTCCGTTTTGGCCCAGTCATGTTTAATCTATACACACACATACATACATATATATATATATATATATATATATATATATACAGACACACAACTTTATAATATATATATATATATATATATATATATATACATTATGATCAATCAGCATACACACGCACGCATGCACACACACACACACAAACACACTTGCATACATATAGGCTAATGAAACAGCAGAGGAGCATGAGGAGCAAACAAAGATAAGATAAGAGGAACTTCATTTATCCCAAAAGGAAATTCAATTAAGTCAGTGAGCTCATCTGTTTATCAAAGAGTTATACAGTCTGATGGAGTTACATTTACACAATTTCACTCACATCTGCGGTCAATTTCATTTACAATTTCAACTGATTCATAATCAGAGTACAACTACGTTTTCGGAGATGTCAATTAACTACTTGGATTGTAATTGTGATGGTTTCAGCGGAGCTGTGAGTGTGTATTTGTACACTACTTACGCATTCAGGCGGTCTGCAATACTTTGCCACGCTTTCTCTCGTTGTTTTATAACTGTGGCGGTGTTGCCTTTTGTTAGATTTAGGGTTTTCTCAGCGTGTTCCCCTGATTTGTCTTTCATCTTTGCGAACAGATGGTGAGCTGTGAGAGCCAATTGGTTTCGGTCAATGCCTTGATTGTGCCGCTATACACTATAGTATTTATGCAAATCAACTGGGCGCCAGCGGACGGCCACCATTTATCTCACTAAATTAAAATGAGGTGTTTTGACATCCTGTAGCGAGAGCCAGCTCCTCTGGATGGGCTGGTGGGGGGCGGCTTCCTGGCCGGGTGTTATTTGTCTCTCCTTCACACTACTTAAACTGTCTATTTTCCTTCATTCAGGTGTGTAATGTTGCCCTCTCCCGTGGGCACAACCGTTTTCCATCGCAACTGAACTTTTAATAAAGTGCTTCACGTGTCTCATCATTACCATTGGCTCTGTATGCAAGTTATTTCCAACCAGGATTAACAGTGAATTAAACAGCCCCTTTTGGAATCGTCGAATCAGCGGTAAAAGAAGAAACTAAACAACAAAGATTTTCTTCACTTTCTTTTTGATTTGGTCCTTTGCCTCCTCGTAACCCTCCATGAGGATTTCTGCCCCCGACGGGGAAAAGTACGCCGCTCTAGTTGCCATGGTGAATCGGTGAATTTGTGATCGATGGCGGGGTCTATTTGAGGAAGCTGCGTGCGCGCACTGATCCAGGATTGGTTTCACCTGGCTTGATGAATCCGTGTCTGCTCATCATGGATTGGTCTTTGTGCAACCAATTAAGCCTGGACGCTCTTGTTTTGGATTCGTTGAACTCAGCTCAGTCATTTATCCTGGTTGTCTGAATCCTACTTTTGTGCAACGGGCCCCAGGGGGATATACTACGAAGCTGGCTTTGTGATTAAGCCTGACTTCAGCACTTAGTAAAACCAGGAAACTCTTCTTTTCTGGAACATGGACTAATGAAAAAAGTGCTTTTCCAGGTTTTACTTAAGCTTAAAGTCAGGCTTAATCACAAAGCCAGCTTCGTAGTATACCCCCCAGGACTCGTGTTTCAGAAAAAATGACAACAATTCCATATTTTTGTCCAAAGTGAAAGTGGAGACTGAGCTGGAGATTTTTTTTTTTTTTTTTCAATTATCTTTTTATTTATTTTGTAACGTTTCAATAACACAAAGGAGGAAGAAAGAAAGAAAACAAAGAGAAGGAAAAAAAAAAAAAAAAAAAAAAAAACTTATAAAATAGTACAAAATGAATAAAATCGAATCACAACCGTCCAAGGTCACAGTTCATAATTCATCTTATATATGGTATCCAGGCATGTCAAACCATGCTATGATGCTGTCAGAGGTTCATAAGTGGTTCCCATATCTTCCGAAAGGCATGCCCTTATTTTTTTAGGGTGTATGTACGTTGTTCCAATTTTAAAGTTTCGTTTAGAATCTGTTTAAACAAATTGATTGATGGGGGTCTTTGTTGATTCCAATTGAGTAGAATGCATTTCTTTGCTATGTAGGATATTATGATAATTCTCTTCCTTTGTACGGAATCTAGTGTCTTGTCCAATTCTGTACCAAAGAGGTACCGTACTGGTGTAATTTCCAGCGGGGTTTCCATAACCTTGACAGTCAAATCATGAACCTCTTTCCAGAAGTGTTTTAATTTTCTGCATTCCCAAAAAACATGCATGGTTGACCCCTTGCATGTTTTACAACGATGGCATCTGAGGGAAGAGTTGGGAAACATTTTGCTTAAGCGGAGCGGAGTGAGATATATCCTATACATGAATTTATAATTTTGTTCGATTATTTTATTACAGGACAGTGAAGAAAAAACATTCTGGCATATAGTATCCCACTGTTCTTCGTCAAAAACACGTCCCATATCCCTCTGCCATATGCTCTTAAGTGAGGTCAAGGAAGAGCCATGTTGATCTAGCAAAGCACTATAAATCACTGAAATTTTTCCTTTTAATGTTGTGGAATTCACCAAAATCTCCTCCAAATCGGTCAGCCCAAGAGACAAGCGTCTTTCCCTTTCAGGGTGTTAATTAGATGGCGAATTTGTAGGTATTTGTAAAAAGTCCTGCTTGAATTTCATATTCTGATCTTAAGTCTGCAAAGGATTTGAGTGTATCCTCTGCGAACAAATGCTGGATCTGATGTATACCATTCTCTTTCCACTTTGTTAACAAGGATTTGCCAATTGATGGTGGCAAATCTGGGTTGGAGGACAGAGGGGCAAGTTTGGAGATTTTACCAAAGGTTCCACAAAACTTATTTACATCTTGCCAAGCCAGAAGGGTGTTATAAATGACATAGGTTTTTGTAACCTGGTGTAGTGCATTTATATTGTTGATAAATGGTAGCAAGGTTGTGGGAATGGGAAAACAGAGTTCTTCTTCTATATCAATCCAGTGAGCATTATTACCTTTTTGCACCCAGCTAATCAGGCCCTTTGTCTGGGCGGCCCAATAGTACATCTGTAAGTCCGGTAGTGCCAGTCCTCCCTTCTCTCTAGACTTTGTTAAAGTTTTTAGAGCTATTCTTGGTGAAGAGTTCTTCCAGATAAAAGAGGTAAACATTTTATTTATGGATTGAAAGAATGCTTTATCTAAGTAACAGGGCAGTGATTGAAACAAGTAAATAAAACGGGGCAGGATATTCATTTTAATTGTGTTAATTCGACCAAGGAATGAAATGGGGAGCATTTTCCAGTGTTCCAATTCTTCCTTCACCTTTTTAAGTAATGGAGTGTAATTTATGAAGTACAGGTCTTTAAGTTTTGGAGCCACATTGACCCCAAGATATTTAAAGCCGTTTTGAGCCCAGGAAAACGGGAGATGGCCTTGAGTTTATTAGAAACCGATGAATTAATTAATAAAGAATTGGACTTTAACAGGTTAATTTTATAGCCTGATATTGTTCCAAATTTAGTGATAAGATTTAATACTGCTGGAATAGATTGCTCAGGGCTGGTTAAATATAAAATTATGTCGTCAGCGTACAATGAAATTTTATTCTTTGTTTTCCCAATATCAATACCTGCAATCTCTTCATTTATCCGTATGGCCTCTGCAAGGGGTTCGATTGCCAAATTAAATAAAAATGGGGATAGCGGGCACCCCTGTCGGCAGCCCCTAGACAGACCAAATTTTTCAGTGAGGGCACCGTTAATACATATTTGAGCTTGTGGATTGTTATACATCGCTCTAATCCACCCAATACATTTTTCACCAAGATTGAATTTTTCCAAAACGGCAAACAGATATGACCACTCGACCCTATCGAACGCTTTTTCTGCATCAAGGGAGAGTAGTAGAGCTGGTCTATTGTGTAGGGTCGAGTGGTCAATTATATCTAATAACCTCCGGATATTATCAGATGCATAACGTGACTTCACAAATCCGGACTGGTCAGGATTAATAATCTGAGGGATTATGTCTTCTAGTCTGCGTGCAATTAATTTTGATATTATCTTAAAATCAACTGGAAGTAACGAAATTGGTCGAAATGATGCGCATTCAGCAGGATCTTTGTCCTTTTTTTGTATTAACGATATTATTGCTGTCCTCATAGAGTCTGGAAGGATACCATTTTCAAAGAAATCTGCGAGCATAGGCATGAAAAGTGGTTCAATTTGCGGCCAAAAAGCCTTGTAAAATTCTACAGAATATCCGTCCAAGCCAGGAGTTTTTCCGGAGGGCATTGAGTTAATTGCTTGCAGCACTTCGTCTGAGGTGAATGGGATATTCAGCTGCTTCTTTTCGTCCTCAGAGATGGAGGGTAAGGATACCCTTTCCAAAAATGTGTCGATATCCGTTTCAGATGGGTTCTCCGACGCATAGAGCTGTGTATAGAAATCGAGGAATGAAGACTTAATTGATTGTGTATCGTATTTCAGTTGGCCCGTCGCATTCCGTATGCACTTTATTGTATTTTCTGCACGTTCTTTTTGAGTTGATAAGCCAAAAGTCTACTGGGTTTATTACCATATTCATAGTATTGCTGTCTAGTGAAGAACATAAGTTTTTTAATGTGCTCTGTTTGAATAAGATTGAGATTAGATCGGGCTGCATTTAGTCTTTTTCAAGTTTTCCTCTGTAGGAGATTGTTTGTGGGATTGTTCCAAATTGATTAGCTCATTTTTAAGTTGTTCCATTTGTTTTATCATAAATTTTTTTTTTTTTGCTGATGTGTAAGAGATCAGTTGTCCCCTAATTACTGCTTTGGCTGCATCCCATATCACTGCCGGAGGACAGGGGAGGCCGCATTATCCTGTCTGTACTGCTCAAACCATTTTCTAATGTTATTACAGGCTTCAAAGTCTGTGAGAATTGAAGTATTAAATCTCCAATATTTGGTTTGATTTGTCTGCTCAGGGAGAGATATCTGAAGACAGACTGCTGAATGGTCTGATAAAAGAATGGGCCCGATATTACAAGAAATTATGGATGAGATATGTTCTTTAGGTAAGAAAAAAAAATCTAATCGGGAATATGATTTGTGTCTAGCTGAAAAAAAAGTGTAATCTTTTCTTGTGGGATTAAGTTCTCTCCAGACATCAACCAGGCCTACATCAGCCAGTGCTAACCTCAAAGTCTTAGAGGCATTGGGGTTAGACAGTGTAGTTGAGGATTTGTCTAAGTTACTATCCACGCAGCAATTAAAATCTCCAGCCACTATTCCAAAGTCTGTGTAATATTGGTTAAATAGAGTGATCGTATCCAACATGAATTTGGGGTTATCCTCGTTTGGCGCATACACGTTCAACAATGTCAGTTCTTGTCCATATAACATCCCCTGGATTAGCACGTGCCTGCCCGCGGAGTCTATATATTGTTCCTTAAATATAAAAGGCAAGTTTTTATGAATAAGTATTGCAACTCCCCTTTTATTGCTTGTATAACTGGAAAAATAAACCTGCCCAACCCAGTCTCTCTTAAGTTTTTTATGCTCCTCGTTAGTCAAATGAGTTGAGCTGGAGATTTTATGTTTAACAAGAATGCGTTAAATGATGAAAAATTCGAGTTTTACTTCACTATTAAATTGGAAAAGGTCTCAAAATGCCTAATATTGGTTCTACTTCAAAATATTCTTAGTGTTCAAATCGTTATCTAACTTATGTAGAACCAATGTGGGAAGTTGGGCTACAAAGAAACCAAGCTATGCATTTCCAAGTTGGATTTTTACAGCTATTAATTACAACATACATAGCTGGCATCAGAGCATAGCTAGATGACTAGCAACCAAATGAGCGATCTAACTTTGAACAGCTAATAAATCACCGTATAATGATTGTAACATTTACTAATAATATAGCATACAATCATGAATGTAATTACAAATTTTGAAAAGTTTCATTGATTGTTCAATATTGTTGTTTCATAGTAAATATTCATAATGTAAATAACAATTGTAAAATTGCATTCAAAAATCAAATCAAGCATGAATTAAATTTTCACCTTTTTTTATCCAAGACGGAGTGCCTGTTTTTTTCCCTTGGGTGTTTGTCTCGCTTTATATTGGGCAATACTCTCTGGACTCCCTTTTCTCCTCGTAACTTTACCTGCCTAACAGAGCACCTGTCGGATTAGCCATCAGATCCAGGTAGCACTTCCTCCATCCATTTCCAAAGAAATCAAACATATTTGAATACAAAATAGAAAAAAAACAAGTTTATGAATATGGCATTTATCTACGAATATTATAGAGGAGCCTGGCTTTACACCGTAAAGAACATTAAAGAAACCCTTATCAGGATAATCTCTGTTAACGGAAAAGGCAATATTCACACTCAAAAAACTGCAAAAAAATTTTCCTGCTCACACCCGCATTATGTGTCCCTGCCAGCTCTCAAATTAAACCAACGACCTTGCCCGTAATGTTCCTATTTTCTTTCATTGGACAACAGACAACACTCGCAAGATTGTAAATTTTAATTTAAAAATAGTGTCATGAGCACTGTCGCTCACTTGATTTATTTCAGGCTTTAGTGTTATGTAAGCTCACAAGTGGTAGTATTTTTTATGCTTGGGTCCAATATTGGGACAATGAAGACATCTTCTGTTATTTGTGTAGGGCAAAAAAACAAATATAACTGCAAGCGGTAACTACGGGGTCCAAGCAACATGAGGTAATCAGAAGTTTTCAAGCAGTGAGGACACAAATTGTATTGTAAAACAATTTTCAAACTATTTCCAGTTCATGGCACATAACTGTGCATGGTATACTTTGCCCTGCAAATAGCAGGTTGATTAGCTATTGCCACGTCTTTGAAATAGCAGCTGATACCTCATTGACAAATAGCAGCCAGATATTTAAAGATTTATTTTGCTCATCAAAAAAACTATTTGATCCTCATACAGAGATGCAATATGTAAAATTAGAGCCATTGAGTCAAATGGTTGAAATCAAATATGTAATTTTACTTTGTTTTTCTTTCTACAGTGCTACATATCAGCCAATTGGAATCAAATTTGTTGTACCTCTCTATAGTGCCACCATCTGGCCAATCAAAGTAATTTACATTAAGACTGACCTTTTACACATCCTACATATTTACACAACAGTCATTATGCAATAATTTCATAGAAATATTCCAATGAGAAATTTAATAAAATAGGGGAGAGCCGGTGCGAAAGTAACGTGGGACGAAAGTAATACGGCGATTTACTCACAGCCATCCGCACTTTGATGCGTCAAATTAGGTCAGCACGCGCAGCTTTCGACACTCTCCAAGCCCGGGAAAAATCTTGAGGTTTCGTCACTTCCCCGCAAAACGAGACCGGGAAGACTGTTTTCCACAGTGGTGAGTAAATTCAGACAAATGGTAAACTTTTTTGATTTAAAGATTGTCTTCATCGCTCAATGTGTCATATTTATGATGAAACGATGGGTCATTTATTTTTGTAACATATCCTGAAGTTTGAAATGTCAGACTTTTTCCACTTTAGAAGCAATCCTGGTTCAAATGTCAGGAGTCACTGTCGGGGCGGAAGTAGCAACGGTTACGTTCGTCCCTCTCTGCTAATGCGGCCGCATTTTGTGTTTTAAAGCTCATTAAAAAATGTGTGTGGTATATTTTACCGACAGAAAATGCCAAGAGTTAGGGTCAGAACTAACCAGAGAGGAAAGGTTGACCAGCAGGTTTACGAAAGGGCCTTTTTTGATGTCCAAAGAGGCGAGAGTATAAGGAGGGCAGCAGAGGTGCATGGCATTTGTCATGTCACCCTGTTCAGGTACTGCAAGAGGAGGGCAGAGGCAGGAGGGCAGCAGACCAGAGCCCCAGGGTACAGGGCTCACAACAAAGTCTTCACAGAAGAACAGGAGAAGAGACTGCAGGCATATATAAAGAGAGCAGCTGATATACAGTATATTTTGGCCTGAGTCCTAAAGAGGTTGGAGTAACACTGCAGACAGAGCTACACCACTACCGCCATTTGCCTACATCAAAGTCATAACTGTTCATTTTTAAATTAACTTGACATCATTTATTTATGTCATTGACATTATTTATTTATGTATTAGAAGTGTGAGTTCAATGTATAGCTAGAGTCATACAAAAAGCAATTTTAAATAAATCCACATTAAAAAAATCAGATTAATCGTAGGAACATACTCTCAATTAACCTCTTTTTTCATGCTATTTTAGGTGCGAAAGTTTGCATATGAGCTGGCCGAAAATATTGGCCTAAAAATTCCATGTTCATGGGAGAAAAACCAGATGGCAGGGAAGGATTGGCTCACCTGCTTCCTCGAGCGCAACAAAACCTTGTCCATCCATCAATCTCAAGCCACCAGCATGTCCCGTTCCACCAGCTTCAACAAGACCAACATGACAGCATTTTTTAAAAACCTAAAGACTGTCATCACCTGCTATAATTTTGAAGCAAAGGACATCTGGAACATGGATGAAACAGATAAAAATTTATATTTAAATAAATTAAAAAGCAACAGTGATTTGCAACAGCAACAGCAATAATTCATTTCATTTATTATTTCAGGTACCACAACGGTTCAAGTGCCAGACAAAATCATTGCCACCAAGGGGCAGCGCCAGGTTGGTGCTGTGACCTCTGGGGAAAGAGGGACATTGGTGACTGTTGCCTTTGCTGCCAACGCACAAGGCAACTTTGTTCCCCCTTACTTTATCTTCCCAAGGAAGAAGTTCTAGGACCACTTCATCCGGGATGGCCCCCTTGGCTGCACTGGTTCTGCCAATGGATCGGGGTGGATGCAGGAGACAGATTTCTTGGCATTTTTACAGCATTTTGCGAGACACACCCACGTGACCCCAGAGTCAAAGTTGCTGCAACTCTTAGACAATCATCCATCACACCTCTCTGTGGTAGCTATTGACTTTTGCAAGTCACATGGTATTGTACTCCTGTCTTTTCCACCCCACTGCTCCCACTGTCTTGAGCCGCTAGACCGAAGCGTTTTTGGTCCTCTGAAGCACTACATTAACAGTGCAGCAGACAATTGGATGCGAATGAACCCTGGAAGAACTTTGACCATCTACAACATCCCAAGTCTTGTGGCTAAAGCTCTGCCTCAAGCTGCAACAGCAAGCAGCATTTCATCTGGGTTGGAGTGTACCGGTATCTGGCCCTTGAATCCAGATATTTTCAGTGAGACAGACTTTGTTCCAGCTTTTGTGACTGACCGTCCTGCACCAGCACCAGCTCCATCCCCAATGCCCATGCCAGCTCCATCACCAGCGCCAGCTCCATCACCAGTGCCCTCTTCATCACCAATGTCCGCTCCATCACCAGCGCCCGCTCCCTCAAGACACCATCAACCTAGCCAGAGCCCATTTGAGCTGCATCCCCATATGAGTCTGCCATTCCTGTAGATGATGAGAGTTTGTGTCTGTGTGTCTTTAAATGTGCATGTTGAGCCTTGCCAAGCATTTTTTTTTTTTAATATTATCTATCCAGGTATGCTTGTGGTTCCAGGAACATCTAGTGGCACGCCAATACAGAGGTTCAGCCCAGAAAAGGTTCACCCATATTCAAAGGCTGGCTCGAGGAAAGAAAATAAAAGAGGCAGAGGTGAGCAGAGTGTCATTTAACTTGTCTTGATTTTGCTTGTATTAAAACAAGCTGATTCTGACTATCATCTCATTGAACGTTGCAGGTCAACAGCAATACTGACCGACACCCCAGTGAAAGCTGCTTTGGAGGAGGAGAGTCGGCAGAGGGGCCAGAAAAATAGTCTTCAAAACACCCAAAGAAAACATTGTTTAGTGGACACACTGCAACCACAGTCTCTCAGGGCAATGATGAGGAATGTCTTGTTTGTGGGGAGACTTTTTCCTCATCTTTGCCTGGAGAAGAGTGGGTGCAGTACATCTTTTGTCTGCTGTGGTCACATGAGGCATGCACTGAGGGTGCAGCTCATTATATCTGTCACTCTTAAGGAGAGGTCAGGTGGACACCAGATGCAGGATCCAAAGTGTTTATTAAAACACAAAACTCTAGGAGAAAATTGGCAAACAGGCCGGAAACAAAACACCGTGCACATGCACTGAACGATTGGGAAAACTAAGGTACACTGCCAAAGGCAGGGGGAAAGTTCTCACTCCAAGAGTGGATAAACTAGAAAAACAAAAACTGGACCTAACTAGACTGACGGACACGCTGGGAGACTTAGACAAAGGGCAGAGAAGACGTGGGCGCAGCAAAACACAAGGCTCGGGAATCAAACAGAGGAAATACTCGGGAAGGCACAGGAGCGGAGATTTCACAATGCAGAGCAAAGCCAATACAAAGTTCCGTCTGACGGTCTCTTCTCTCTTTCCCACTGAAATAGCCACAAGAGGAGGCGGGGACTCGGAATGCAATCTCGAATGGAACAGAAACACATGGGATTAATAAACAAACAGGACCGGGTTAACAATAATGACTCGAGACAAGACGCTGAGACAATCAATCAAACTAGACAATTTAGATTAAGGTAATCTAAACGTGACGAGTAAAAAGCACCACAAGAGAAGCAAAGGAAAGCATTGCTTTAAACGCAGTTAATCAGGGAAAGCTTAGGAAGGAATTACAAAAGCTATAAACACTCGCACTCGCAAATGAGTTAATAAAGGTTAATACTACGTGACAAAATATTTACAATCACCCTCAAATAAGTGCTGGTTAGTACGGGTTAGTAATGAACCTATCAGAGAACACATTCACTCAGAGTTTAGCGAGACCCAGAATCAAGCACAGGTGGAAGTAATGAATGAAATACCACAGCCGATTCCGAATGAGGAAACGTGATTAGACAATGAGACGCAGGCATGCTGAAGGCTGTCACACGACATCACTGGAGTTTGGGCAGAGACAATCGAACATCAGACGGCGGGAATGAAAGCTGAAAAATAAAACGAAAGTAAAGCACAAGCACAAATAAGCACAAAGACAACACACATGAGGCAGAACCATAACATGTCACAACTGTGATAATGAGTAAAGTAATTTCATAATTTTTATAAATAGACGAATTGCACGTTAAACATCTTCACGTTTACTTTTGAAACATTTGAAGCAAATGAAAAATGTTTAAAACAAATGTCTGATTGTTTTTGTTTCTGTTTTAATGTCATTTTTATGATTGAAATAAATAAATTCATTCATTTAAAATGAAATAAGATTTTTTTTAGATAAAGTGCATTGTATATTTGCAATTGCATGTTAGCAAAGACATTGTTTGATTTTTTTTAATGAAAAACGACAGTAATTTAAAAGATTCCAGTTAATTTGATCACGTTACTTTTGTCCCGCCCATGTGTTACTTTCCTCCTGACTGGAGGGGTCGAAAGTAGCAATGCTCAACTTCCGTTCGACGTCAAACTATGCCGAAGTCAATATATATTGGGATGATTTAGCACCTGATATTGACAGAGCACACACGAAAGTAGTTAATCGCTCCGAAAATTTTTTTCGGTCTGTAACGTTATCTTTTAAAATGACGTCTATGTGAAAAATGTTACTTTCGTACCAGCTCTCCCCTACTTGTTATATTAATATATTTTGGAAGGCTGAACTTTTTCGTTTGTGTATTTTATTGAAATAATTAAGTCACTTAAAAGTAATAATTTCTTCTGATTTTGGTATTATTCGTTACTTTTTGGTTGGTCGGTCGGTCGGCGCAGTCTAATTACTGCAGTATCGGGTCCGCCTGCTGCCTTAATTTGCGTTGTAGCCGTTCATTTATCTATTTGGTTTAAGTGAATTGTTACAGAGTGGTGGCCAGTACGGGGAGCAGCTGGATATTTGATAACTGATATTGCTGTTTTTGGATTATGCTTGTTTGACCTGCTATATGGAGTTTCTATAATAATAATAATAATAGATTTTATTTGTAAAGCGCTTTTCATTTGACAATCTCAAAGTGCTACAAAAAAAAAAGCAAAAAACAGGTAGAGAAAGATAGAAAACACAGTAAATATCAGCAATATTTAAAACTCAGAGATGGAGAAGCGGCGAACAAACAAGCGCCAGCGTCCTCTCCTCTCTCCTACCCCTATCAATTAAAAGCCTTTCTAAATAAGAAGGTTTTCAGGCCTGATTTAAAAGAGCCCAGATTTTGTGGGGCCCTCAACTGGGCGGGGAGACTGTTCCACAGGCGTGGTGCGGCTGAACTAAAGGCTCGGTCCCCCATGGTGGAGAGTCTGGTCTTTGGGACCTGGAGGAGCAGGCTGCCTGTGGATCTGAGGGAGCGGGTGGAGGTTTGTGGAGTGATAAGGTCTTGCAGGTATGTAGGTGCATGTCCAGTGATGCATTTGTGGGTGAGCAGCAGGATTTTGTAGGTGATCCGGGCTGAGACAGGAAGCCAGTGTAGTGTGTGTAGAATGGGGGTTATGTGTTCATGCTTTCGGACTCTCATCAGGACCCTGGCAGCGCTGTTCTGGATGTACTGCAGCCTCTGTATGTTCTTGCCAGGAATCCCGAAAAAGAGTCCGTTACAATAGTCCAGCCTTGAGGAGATAAAGGCATGGACCAGCTTCTCTGCATCTGGTAGGGTTAGAGTAGGGCGAAGTTTGGAGATGTTCCGGAGGTGATAGAATGAGGTCTTGCACAGTTGTTGTATGTGGTTGTTGAAGGTGAGATGGGGGTCAAACTGGACCCCCAGATTTGTAACTGAGTGAGATAGAGGGATGACCAGGCTGTCGAAGGTGAGTTGGGATATGGATGAAGACTGGACCTGATGCGGTGTTCCAAGAAGAAGAGCCTCAGTTTTATTGCTGTTCAGCTGAAGGAAGTTGCCGTTCATCCATGCCTTTATCTCCTCAAGACAGGTTGTGAGAGAAGACAGGGCTGCAGAGGGAGTAGGAGCAGTTCTAATGTAGAGTTGTGTGTCGTCAGCATAACAATGGAAGGATATCCCATGTCTGCTGATGACACGACCGAGGGGGAGCATGTAGATGATAAAAAGGATGGGGCCGAGGACCGACCCCTGTGGGACACCGCAGGTGACAGGGAGCAGTCTGGACTTACTACCTCCCAGTGACACGTATTCAGTCCTGTCTGAGAGGTAGGACTGAAACCACTGCAGAGCACTGCCTGAGAGTCCAACAGTGTTTTGGAGGCGCTCCAGGAGGATGGCGTGGTCGACCGTGTCGAATGCAGCTGTCAAGTTGAGGAGGATGAGCAGTGATGGTGATCCTGTGTCAGCTGTCATTAGAATGTCATTTGTCACCCTGAGCAAAGCTGTCTCAGTGCTGTGGCCTGGACGGAATCCTGACTGGAATTTTTCAAACAGGTTATTGTTGTTCAAATGTTCCTGGAGCTGAGAGGCAATGACTTTCTCAAGTACCTTGGACAGAAAGGTAAGATTTGAAATGGGCCTGTAGTTAGCAAAGGCCTCAGGGTTCAGGGTTGGCTTCTTGAGGAGGGGACGAATGACAGCAGCTTTAAGGGCAGGTGGAACATAACCAGATTGAATTGAGAGATTGACAGCCTGGGTGATGATTGGGCTGAGGATGGGGATGTAGGATTTGAGCAGGGCGGTTGGGTTGGGGTCCAGTATGCAGGTGGATGATTTCATTCCTCTGAGGGTTTCCTCAATGAAGCTCTGCTGAACCCCAGTGAAGCATGGGAGGGATGGTGGGCTCCCAGGCAAGGGGTTAAAGGCCGGAGGAGACAGAGAGGAGGAGCTGGGCATCAGCGAGCGGATGTTGTTGACTTTGGATCTGAAAAAAGTCTATGAAGCTGTTGCATCTCTCCTCTGTGGCTTCAGTGGAAGAAGATGGTTGTGGCCTGAGAAGATGATTAATGGTGGTAAAAAGCTGCTTGGAATTGCCAGTGTTTTTATTGATTAGCTTTGAGTAGAATTTTGACCGGGCATCTTTCAGGGACTGTGAATACGCTTTCTGATGCTCACGAAAAGCCAGCTTGTGGACAGTGAGCCCGGAGTGTCTGGCTCGGCGCTCCAGGGCACGGCCAGCTGTTTTCAAGCCGCAGCTCCTGTGTGAACCAGGGGCGGAGCGTTCAAAGTTGACCTCACGTGTCTTGACAGGGGCATGACGGTCAAAAATGCTGCTCAGCGATGTATTGTAGTAGTCCACTAGCTCATCCATCGTTGCAGAGGATGGGCAGACGATGCGCTGGAGGTCTGTGGTCATGATGGTTGGGTTGATGTGTTTCCAGTTTCGGAAGGTCATTTGGCGCTTAGGTCTGGTAGAGGGCAGCAGAAAGGTCAGGGCCATGGACACCGCCTTGTGGTCAGACACACCCAGATCGTAGACCTCAAGGCTGCTGATGGGGGCTGAGTTGGTAATCGCCAGGTCGAGGGTGTGGCCCCTGTGTGGGTGGGAGCCTTAACATGCTGCTGCAGACCAAGGCAGTCAAGTAGACTCAAGAAGTCTGTTGCAAGGTGGCAGGAGGGGTTGTCCACATGGATATTTACATCACCAACGATGACAATGTTTGTTGACATGGTGCAAAGTGATGTGAGGAGATCATGGATTTCAGGGATGAAAGAGGGATGTGGTTTGGGAGGGCGATATATGAGAAGCAGTGTCATGGAGTATGGAGGTTTACATCTGAAGGCTAGACATTCCATAGAGGTAAGGTCAGGCAGCGGCAAGGGGGGATAGTTTAAGTTCCGCCCGGTGAATGACAGCTAGACCACCACCACGGCCAGTGCTGCGGGCCTTCTCCATGTAGTTGTAGCCAGGGGGGCAGGCTTCATTAAGCACTGAGTAGTCCCCTGGTTTGTGCCATGTTTCCACCAGACACATGAAATCCAGCCCTTTGTCCAGAATATGGTCATGAATGAGGAGTGATTTATTTGTGAGGGACTGTGTATTGAGCAGCTCCAGAGTGGCAGGAGAGAGAGCTGATGGTGGAGTTCTCTGCAGACTCCGCAGCACACTGTAATCCACTCCACGAATTCCGTTATGCCCTTGCCTCAGAGGCCGGAGACAGTTGCTACGTAATCCAGGAGTGCCAGTGCTCTGATGACGTCGTAGAGGCGCCCGTTCAGCTGCAGACCAGAAAGGGGATCGCAGCAGGGCAACACTGGGAGAAAACAAACTTTCGCCGAGTGCTGCGGTGGATATAACGAGGTCGGCGCAGAAGTCCAGGCTGACTATGGGCTGTGATGCATGCTGGAGTGGTGGAGCTGTTAGAACTCAGCAGCTGTGAGGTGGTAAACCCCAGCATCGGCTCTGACGCCAGTGGGGTTAGCCCAGTGCTAGTCAGTAGCATCACAGCTAGCGGGGCCAAGCTGCAACAGAGCAGCAGCAGGACTGCCCCTGAAAGTCGGCCGCTGAGGGTGCCCAGCGCTGGGTGGTGCGGCGGCGGTGCCACTGCAGCGAATTTTCTTTTCCTCTTGGTGACCATCAAAGCAGGCGAGTACACCTTCACGTCCAACAATGCTCAACATTGAAGGTAAGGTAAGGTAAATCTGTGAATTCGTGGGGGAGTTTCAACACTTCGTGTTCACAATTTCCCTTTGTTATGTATTTCTTTGATATCATGCATCCTCCACAAGTCTCTGCTCATCTTGCGTTGCGTAGCGTGCTTGGATAGTTATGTTCCGATTTCTGATTTTGTGTCTCTTGATGCTGCGCAAATTTTAATTGCACTTAGTAACTTCATGCACTTGCATATCTGTTAAACTACAGTATCACCAATATTAATAGTATTTATTATACAGCTTGTCTTTCTTTCTTTGTGTGCTGTTGGAATTTTTGCTGTGTGATTAGTGTGAGTATTGCAAGTTATTGCATACCCCTTTCTCATTAAAACATTTCATTCAGAGGGCATTGTATGCAATCCTTCATTGATTTTATCTACAGAACAGTGCATACATCTTCCTTTTGGTATAGCTAATCCTCATAATAACAATGTCTCACATAAAACAGCAGGGGTCACCTGGGGGTAGCGTTGCACAGATAGAAGATGCTTCTTCCCTCAGTGATGTGGCTGAAACTACCACGCCACCAGCTGAAGTTGATCCTTATCGACATGTTACCATTAGACCCAATGAGAGTGGTGTTGGCGAGTTAACCACACTCTTGGAATCTATGTATCTGGACCCTCCTGATAATCAACAACAACAGGATGACTATGAAGATGATGCCAGCACATTTGCAGAACAGTTTCAGGACCTTCAGCTAAGAATTGAGGCCTTAGGAAATTGTCTTAAAGAAGTGGTTGAAAGTACCCTTAATCGTGAGGATGGACTCAGAGCAGTGATTGAAGCATCTGCTAGGAAGGCAGAGGAGTACACAAATGCTCAGCTGCAGAGATTTGACCAGCCTGTAGTATCATGGTTGGTGCGGAGGGATAAACGATGGTCAGAAGAGCTGCAGAAATCCATCAGCAAAACTCAAGCTTCATGGTGGCATGTTAGTTCTTCCACGCCAGCAGTGCTGCTGCCTAGTAGTCGCCTTACAGCTGAGGGTGATGCCATCTCCCCGATCTTGGCTTCAGCCTCTGTCAAACCACCTATTAGGATGGAGTTTCCCCAGTTTGGAGACTCAAAGAGTTCTTCTGATGTTATTGATTTTATTGAGCAATGTGAGAACTTACTTGCCTTGAGACCACTGAGTGACTTTGAGCTCCTAGGCACTCTCAATGCTTTCTTGAAGGGCCCTGCACAGAGCTGGTGGCTTGCTGCACGCAGCAAAATATCTAACTGGCCACAGTTCAGAAGCGTGTTCCTCAAAGCTTTTCTGCCCACCGATTATCAGTCGGAAATTGAAGAGCAACTCCGCTTGAACGTACAATTACCTGCTCAGTGCTTGAGGGACTTTGCTTACGATCACCGAGCCCTCTGCTTGAAATGGAGACCTGACATGTCTGAAGAGGAGATTGTGCGTCGCATCCTTAATGCTTGCAACCCAAGGCTGGCTAGTGGCCTACGTGGCATTGTGACCACTGTAGACCAGCTGGTCAAGGTGGGGTCCTTAATAGAGAAGGATTGGAGTAATTCCAAAGATTATTGGAGCTGCATGCAACAGCAGTCTAACGCTTCTGGCGGTCAAAAAGGCTGGCAAGAAGTCTGATCACACTCAGGGCCATGGACATGGTGCTGATGTGGCTGCTGTGTTGGGGACTCCAACTCTCCTTGTGGTGCCCATTGGGATCCGAGGTTCGATGGGAGATGCTGTCCTCGATTCAGGTTGTACCTCCTCTTTGATGAGTAGGACCTTGTGAAACAGTTTAAAGAAGCCTGGTGAGTCTTTGGGTACAAATGAAATCCCAAAATTCTTTATGGCTAATGGTCAAGAAAGCCAAGCAATAGGAAAAGTGAACTTGCTCCTCACCTCGCATGATGTTCATGTCACAGTGAGCATTCATGTGCTCAGAGATGACTTAAGCCTGATTCATGCTTCTTGCGGTCGGCGTGGTTTCAGCAGTGCGGATGGCGCGCACGGTCCCCACGAACGTCAAGTCGTTTCATGCTTCTTGCGGTCAAAGCGGCTCCAAGAACAGGCCTGTTCTATTCTTGCGCTACTGAATCTTATTTCTGTGATCAATACGTTCATTTTTACTATCATATTGTTACTATTATTATTATTATTAGGCTATTATTATTATTATTATTACCACCAAACACACGGCTCGATTATTTTCAATTAGATTAGACAGGTCGTCGCTGTCAAAACAAATATTACTGGCCGCTCTTTCTCCACTATTACGATAATTGGGTCACTTGAAACTTCCGAAAACTAAGTTGACATGGTTAGCATTTCGGCAGTTTCTGCGCCGATGTCTGGCAATGATCATTTTGGGTTTTTTTTTGTGTGTGTGTGTGTGATTTCAGATGAACAGAGATTACTTGTTATATATAACAAACTAAGTTTAATTTGTCTGCCAGTTAGTTCAGCCAACTGTGAATTAATGTCATTAATACCGCGATCATTAGTCCTACACCACAAATGAAATATAAAGGCGTGGGGGGACGGAGAGGCGTTGTGGTATTCCGAAATGACTGTATGGGCAACGAGCTATATGGGTATTCCTGAATGACTTAAGCTACGCCAATGAGATTCATATGAGCATCCTTGTAGATCCGACAGGAACTGTCGTAAAGATGTTTGTATTTTCAGCTGTTTGTATGTTCTGCTGGATTTTCTTTAAAGCTTTCCGTCATTTTTAATTTTAATCGGTGTACGTACTTCCGGGTCCTGAAGCAAGCCAATCATGGCAACGCGGTCTGCGCGACCCCGGCCGCGTTCTTACAAAATCCTCCAGGTGCGCGGCTCGGCGTTCAGAGCCTCCGCGGACCCTCCGCGCTCGGTCGCCCTGGCCGCAATTGCGTCATTTCACCGTGTGGGCCGTGCTGACCGCGCCGACCGCAAGAAGCATGAATCAGGCTTAACTGTGCATGCCGTTGCTGCTTGGTCTTGACTTCATGGGCGTAGGTCAGATCATATTAGTGCCACACTTGAGGAAGTACGTCATGCCTGGCGGAAAACAGTACAGGTTCCTACCTAAGGCACGCGACGCACTGCACTGGGGTCGTGCAGAAACAACAGTCAACTTCTATATGGCTGTCATGGAAGACTCCAATGTGAAGAAGCCTTTGGTTCCTCTCTTGGAATCTCAGCCTGAGGTAGTTAGGCCACTGCTGCAGAGGTGGTCTACTGTCTGGACTGAGTCCACGGGCGCCATCAATGTCATCAAGCACAAAATCTTGACCACTGATGAGGTGCCTGTGTGGAGGAGTCCCTACGTGGTGTCCCCACAAAAACATGCAGTTATCGAGGAACAGGTGAAGAGGATGCTTAGCGATGGTGTCATTGAGCCATCCTCCTCTGCTTGGGCCTCTCCAGTGGTGTTGGTTCCGAAAAAAGCATTGTACTCCTCGCTTCTGTGTGGACTACAGGGGAGTAAACGCAAAAACCCATCATGATGTGTATCCAATGCCTCTTGTGCATGAGATCCTTGAGTCCTTGCAGGGTGCCCAATATTTCAGCTCCCTGGATCTTCAGAGTGGGTACTGGCAAGTAGCTATGGATGAGGAGAGCAAACAAAAGACTGCCATGATTACACATCTAGGCTTATTTCAATTCAAGGTTATGCTTTTTGGGTTGCGGAATGCTGGTGCCACCTTCTAGTGGTTGATTGAGAATGTCCTGGGGGAGTTGAAGGGGAAAATCTGCTTTGTCTACATTGATGACATCATTGTCTTCTCCAGGACTGAGGAACAACATTTGTGTGACCTGGAAGTTGTTTTCCAAAAGTTACATCAGGCCCATCTCACTCTGAACGTCAAGAAATGTCACCTTCTGCAGACTCAGCTCACCTTCCTTGGACATGTAGTCTCGGCCGAGGGAGTGGCTGTTGACCCTGCAAAAGTTGAAGCCATTACAGCCTACCCAGTACCCAGAGGCCTGAAAAGTCTGCAGAGGTTCCTTGGAATGGTGGGCTGGTATCATAAGTTCATCCCCAGGCTGGCAGATATTGTGGCCCCCCTCAATAACCTCAAGAAAAAAGGGGTAGTGTGGGAGTGGTACAAGGACTGTCAAGCCGCATTCGAACATCTGAAGTTCCTGCTACAGTTACCACCAGTGCTGGCTCAACCCAGGCCTCATCTTGGTTTCCAAGTCCATTGTGACGCCAGTGATGTCGGTCTGGGAGCTGTTCTGATGCAGTCCGTCGAGGGTGAAGAGAAGGTGATTGCCTTTGTTTCAAGAGCGCTCCATGGGGCTGAACTGAGGTACTCTACCTCAGAAAAGGAATGTCTGGCAGTTGTATAGGCAGTGGAGAAGTGGCGTCATTACCTGGAGGGGGAAACATTTGATGTGTTCACAGACCACAGTGCTTTGGCTTGGGCGTTCAACTGCCCCAAAACATCATCTCGACTCACCAGATGGACCCTGCGTCTCCAGGCTTTCACGTTCTGAGTCCATTATAAAAAGGGCTGCTGCAACGTCGTCCCAGATGCTCTTTTCCGTGCTCCTCTGTCACTAGAAGGGCGCGTGTGTGTGGCAGGGGCAAAGACATACTGGTCGGATCTACCCAGCTCTCTGCAGGATATTGAGAAGGCCCAAAAGTCTCACATGTCATGCCAAGAGCTTGACCAATCTGTTGGCCCGCCCATTCCTGGCCGAATTCATTTCCAGTATCAGCAAGGGGTCTTATACTGAGGCGTACCATCTAAGTATGGTGGGTTCAACTATCAAATGGTTGTACCTGCTGTTCTTGTGCCTAGTTTCCTAGCCTACTTTCATAACAGTCCTTTTGGTGGGCATCTGGGAAGAATGAAGACTCTTTTAAGAATCCTGGAGGTGGCTTGGTAGCCAGCTGTACGTAAGGATGTCTGGAGTCATGTCCGCATGTGCTCAACTTGCCAGCAGTACAAGGGCTCCAATGACAAGTCAGCGGTCAACTCCAGTCCACAAAAGTGAAGGCACCAGGAGAGATGATTGGAGTGGACTTCATGGGGCCTTTGCCACTCAGCAAGGCCCGGAATTCTGTTTTGATGGTCGTAGTAGACTACTACAGCAAATGGGTTGAGCTGTTTGCTCTTAAAGATGCAAAAACACCGAATGTCTGCCAGATTTTGAAGAATGACATCTTCACACGCTGGGGGGTACCTAGCTACCTGGTGTTTGACCGGGGCCCCCAATTCACAAGCCAGCTGATGTCAAAACTCTGTGAATCTTGGGGTGTGGCACAGAAGCTCACTATGGCCTACCATCCTGAGACAAATCTAAGCGAAAGGGTGAACAGGACACTGAAGACCATGATTGCCTGCTTTGTAGGGGATCACCACCAGGACTGGGACCAATGGCTGCCGGAATTCTGGTTGGCGATCAACACAGCAGTGCACGAGACCACTAGCGTGACCCCTGCTGTGTTAGCCTTAGGGTGCAACCTCAAAGGCCCCCTAAAGCGTCTTATTCATAAGACTCCTGCACCAGGCACATCTGCATATCACACAATACACGCGCAGGCACAACTGCTTAAAGAGGTTGAGAGACATGTTGGTGTTGCCAAAGCCAGACAAGCCAGATACTATAATGCACGACGCAAAGATGTACACTTTGCGGTTGGTGATCTGGTCTGGGTTAGGTTGCATCTATTGTCTAAAGCCTCTGCCAGATTCTCTGCCAAACTTGCACCCAGATGGTCAGGGCCTGTGACGGTAGAGAGAAAACTTGGTCCATTAAATTACCGTGTTCGTTGGTTGTCCGATAAGATGAGGGTTGATAATGTAAATGTGGTTGACCGGAAACCCTTCTTTGGTCCCGTTAAGCCGCTGGCTGGGGGGGGATGTAAGGCTCGCATGCCCTCATGCTGTACACCCTGTGTATTTTAAGATGAGCTGCTCATTGTTTGTTCTCTTTTTTTTTGTTAGGTTTGTATCAGCGTTAAGTTTATCTGACAATTAACTTTTGTACTCAAAAATTGTACTCAGGGGTAATGGACCCCTGCAATTTATGTCATATTAATATTATTATTATTGTTGTTGTTGTTGTTGTTGTTATTACTATTATTATTATTATTATTATTGACCGGCCGGAACTTATAAAAGGAGGGAAATGACGTCCCTCGCGAGGCGTGCACGTCCAGGTAGGAGCCGCCGTCTGTGGATTCCAAGCGGCGTTCTCTGTGGATTATCCCTGACGATTTGGATATTTTTTTTTTGCTTTTTGCTTTTTGCTTTTTTGGGATCAAATTGGATGGCGACCGTTCTGGGACCCCTTTGCCAGGCGTACGGGAGTTGGTGAGCTATACCGCGGGGGAGTCAGAGTCATCTACTGCCGCAGCGACTCTTTCTCTCCTCACCTGAACTCCGGTTACTGCGTTAACTGTGTATTAAGGTCGACCTAATTTCTTTTGGGAACTTTGGGACTTTTTATATGGACTTGGGTTTTGCGGATGATAATTGATTTGTGTTTGTGATTATTATTTCCTTTGTTTGTTCCAGCGCGCACCTGTCGCCCCAATGTTTTTTGTTTGCTTTCCGTCCAGATAGGACGCGATTTTTTGTTTACTTGTTATATTAATATATTTTGGAAGACTGAACTTTCTCTCACCTTTTTTCGTTAGAGTGTATTTAATTTAAATAATTAAGTCACTTAAAAGTAATAATTTCTTCTGATTTTGGTATTATTCGTTACTTTTAGGTCGGTCGGTTGGCGCAGTCTAATTACTGCAGTATCGGGTCTGCCTGTTGCCTTAATTTGCGTTGTAGTCCTTCATTTATCTATTTGGTTTAAGTGAATTGTTACAACTTCTGTGGCTAATTTATATGGTTTTGAGTATATTGGAGCTTGTGCTTTTGGATCAATTGTGGTGTATGTCTTGGAGACCTTCAACGTTTAGTATGCGCCCTACTGTGCAAACTGAAACCTCAGTGCCTCCTGCCTCCAAGTCTTGCTGCGGGTCTCCTGCAGTCACTCGAGGGTTTTTGACCTCCCGCCTCCTCAGGAATCTGGTGACAGCCATTGATAGGTTCCTCTTTCTGCCACATCCTGGTACAGTAGCCACTCTTCTTTGAACTCTGAACTTGCGAACTATGCTTCCAACTGTATCTCTATAAAAATCAGTGCCTGTGCTACCTTTTTGTATCCTTTTCCTTGTTTGTGCCAGGCAATGATCTCCTCTAATAGCTTTTTGGACAATTCTTTTGACAGCCATATTTCTAAAATGCAATCGAATGTCACTGTCAACAAACCCCTAGTGAGTGCTAGTATTTGATGTGTTCTATCTCAAGCAAACCTGATTCAACTAATTAACCACTTGATTAGCTGCATTAGGTGTGCTTGAGGCAATACCTGACTTGCAAATATGCTCTTATGATGGATTCTATTCGGGGGGTTGAATAATTTTGAGACTGCAGTAGTCATTAAAAGTGGCATTTTGAGTTAAGTTTGGAGAAACTACTTGTAATATTAGTTGTGTTCAGTTATTTAAAATGTTCTTGTTTAATCTGTTGATCACTAACAGCCGAAAGTTTGTAAATTTTGCTATGAAACACAATTTGCAATGGGAGTTGAATAATTTTGATTGCAACTGTAGTTAAAGCTCGCCTGTGGAGGGCAGCATTGCGCTTTTTAGCGCACGATCAACCGGAACTGAATAGAAGAGGAAAAAGAAGACTGTTTAGAGTCACCTCCTTCCTGCAAATGGCAAAATGGCGGCGCACTCAGTGAACGGTAAGAGATGTGTTTGCATGCTGAATTAAACTTAAGCCTGATTCATGCTTCTTGCGGTCGGCGCGGCCCACATGGTGAAATGACGCAATTGCGGCCTGAACGCCGAGCCGCGCACCCGGAGGATTTTGTAAGAACGCGGCCGGGGTCGCATAATCCGCGTTGCAATGATTGGCTGGCTTCAGGACCCAGAAGTACGTATACCTATTAAAATTAAAAATGGAAAGCTCTAAAGACAAGCCAGCTGGACATGCAAACAGCTGAAAATACAAACATCTTTACTACAGTTCCTGTCGGACCTACAAGGATGCTCATTGCCAGACATCAGTGCAGAAACTGCCGAAATGCAAACCATGTCAACTTAGTTTTCGGAAGTTTCAAGTGACCCAATTATCGTAATAGTGGAGAAATTGCGGCCAGTAATATTTGTTTTGACAGCGACGCACTGTCTAATCTAATTCAAAATAATCGAACCCCGTGTTTGGTAGTGATAATAATAATAGCTAATAATAATAGGCTAGTTACAATATGATTGTAAAAATAAACGTATTGACAACAGAAATAAGATTCAGTAGCGCAAGATTAGAACAGGTCCGTTCTTGGAGCCGCTTTGACCGCATCAAGCATGAAACCACTCGACGTTCGTGAAAACCGTGCGCGACGTCCGCACTGCTGAAACCGCGCCGACCGCAAGAAGCATGAATCAGGCTTACACGCCTAATGTCCATGGAAGGTTTAATACAGTGGTTCTCAAACCCGGTCCTGCCGTCCCACTGTGTATGTTGGTCTTTGTTCCAACCACAGTTGCAATCATAGGATTTTAACAATCTGATTTGTCTTAATTAGATGCATTTATGTTAAGAGCAAGTATTTATCCTCATAAGCCACATTTGTAAAATATATACATGTCGGCCACGCTTCAGAAAGCGGGTTTAGTGGTAACTCTGACTTTATCAACTCAGAGTTGCAGGAAACTCGAGTTTTCCGTTTCATAAAGCGTCTTCAGTCCAAGCTAACCTGCTCGCTGGCAGGTTTTCTTCAAGTAACTGAGTTTCTTCCCCTCCTGAGACTGCAGACTGAGGGAATGTTAGACATGGTGTGTCCGTTCCTTGAAGTGGACATTGGAGAGCAAATACTGAGAAGAAATGTCAGTCGAGAGAGAGTTATCCGACCACGCTTGGATGTTTCATCATTTTCGGGCGAATATCTGTTTGAGTGTTACCGTTTCTCTGCGGAATCTATAATTTAATTTAACAACATTCTCAGCTCGCATATTGCTCACGTGACACACTGTGGACATGCTCTCTCGGCTAAGAAAAAAACTTTGTGCAGCTCTTCGGTTTTTTTTTTTTTTTTTTTTCAAACTGCAGTTTTCTTTGCCACATTCGCAGTGTCTAGAGATATGGCGGTTTTCATTGGTACGGCAGTGGATTTGAAGGGATTAGGGATTATGGTTAGGGGTCAGGGTTAGGTTAGGGCAGGGTTTGAAATTGGGACTGCCGTACCTCTCTTCAGTGAGTACGTTTACATGCACAGCATGATTCGATAACCGGGAATAATCCGATAATGGCAATAATATGATTTGAGGCGTTTACATGCACTTTAATAAACCGGTATCTGGAAAAACCTGGTTTACGTGATTCATTCAAGTGGTCGGATTTCTCTCGAAGCAGTGGCAGCACCAGAACTGAAAATTTAGGGGCTACAGAACATCCCTTCATTAGTCCTGGATAGTTCTCAGTCATTTTCATAATTCACAATAGATTCGCTTCGAGAGCACTGCACACTATTAGGTGCTGCTAATTCTCCCCCTTTAGGTATGACGTTGACAATCATTCATTTGGACGCATAATTTGGTGCATTTAAATCAGCGTTATTCCAAGTTGCATACCTGTCAACTCTCACGCATAAGGACTTTAATGCCTTCAGTGGCATATTGCGTACTCTCGCCGTAGTCTGCAATCTTATACTTAGTTGATAACAAAAGTGAAGATTGAAAAATTTTAATTCGGCAAACAATATTATATTTAGTTGCCGAGTCCCACTTTTTAATAAACCCATGAGAGTGACAGGAGAAATTTCACTGGAATGCGGATCAGTCATTATTCAATCAGCGCATATTTGAGAAATTATCATGCGGAAATTAAGTCTTCTCTTGCTTTTCTTTCCTTGGGGGTTGGAAGCTAAGAAATTGTATAAAGACCTTACAAATGGTTTTTACAATGTAGTTCATTTAAACAATTCAAATGATCATGGAGCGCAGGTTAAATCACCAAATGCGCGGAAAAGGTAGCGCAGAAGTTTCAGAGCAGTTTGTCTTTAGTAAAGCATGGGCCTATTTATAAGGAAGTTATTTTTTCTGTACTGAATTTAGCCCATTATTTCGTTGCTGTTAGATTGCATGGGGAGAGAAGCCGTGTCCTCAATTGCCAATGGATTATTCCTATGACTGGAAAATGTGTCAATAAAGGAAAATGATTGAGAACTAGCCTGGATTAATTCCTGCCCTCCACAGGTCGCACATGCGCAGATTTAAAAAAAAAGAAAACGAAAGAAATCAGCTTTTGCTGTATACATGCACAGAATAAACAGATTATTGGGCAAAAAGCTAGGTGTGTTTACCGGATTTCTCATAAACTGACAACAGCCTTTATCCGATAATGATTATCGGACTTTGCCGTTTACATGACCACTTGAATAATCCGATCACTCCAGTAATCCAATAATAATCGTTTTATTAGCGTGCATGTAAACACACATGCGATCTAACAGCAACAAAATAATGGACTAAATTCAGTACAGAAAAAATAACTTACTTATAAATAGGCCCATGCTTTACCAAAGACAAACTGCTCTGAAACTTCCGTGCTACCTTTTCCGCACATTTGGTTATTTAACTTGCGCTCCGTGATCATTTAAATTGTTTAAATGAACTACATTGTAAAAAAACCATTTGTAACGTCTTTATGCAATTTCTTAGCTTCCAACCCCCGAGGAAAGAAAAGCAAGAGAAGACTTAATTTCCACGTGATAATTTCTCAAATATGCGCTGATTGAATAATGACTGATCCGCATTCCAATGAAATATCGCCTTTCACCCTCATGGGTCACTCTCATGGGTTTATTAAAAAGTGGGACTCAGCCATTAAATATAGTATTGTTTGCCGAATTAAAATTTTTCAATCTTCACTTTGTTGTCAACTAAGTATAAGATTGCAGACTACGGCGAGAGTACGCAATATGCCACTTAAGGCATTTAAGTCCTTATGCGTGAGAGTTGACAAGTATGCAATTTGGAATAACGCTGATTTAAATGCACCAAATTACCCGTCCAAATTGTTGACGTCATACCTAAAGGGGGCGAATTAGCAGCACCTAATAGTGTGCAGTGCTCTCGGAGCAAATCTATTGTTAATTATGAAAATGATTGAGAACTATCCAGTACTAATGAAGGGATGTTCTGTAGCCCCTAAATTTTCAGTTCTGGTGCTGCCACTGCTTCGAGAGAAATCAAACTACTTGAATGAATCATGTAAACCAGGTTTTTCCAGACATCGGTTTATTAAAGTGCATGTAAACGCCTCAAGTCATATTACTGCCATTATTGGATTATTCCCGGTTATCAGATTATGCTGTGCATGTAAATGTACTCAGTGAAATGCATTGGAAAACTGCCGTACCCGTCGCAACTGCCTATAACATTGGGTACGCAGAGCATATTTCAAAGGCGACTGTCTGTTGGGCTGTCAGAAGTGTGACCCTTGCGCTGAAAAGAACAACTAATGTTTTAAAATGTGAAAATTAAAGTCTGTGGAATAATTGTGAAATAAGTTATTTGCATCAGTTTTGGATGAAAAAAAAATTCTACTTTATCATCTTAAATAAAATAAGGACAACTAAACTAGAATTTTTTTACTGCTTTGCTTCCTGTAAGAACAAATGAAGTAGTTAATATCTTGTATGTTGTTCAAACAAGTAAAATAATCCACCTGTTGTCCCCTCACCCACCTGTAACAGTTGGATTTCTAATTTAGTTTCCTGCATATGTAGCCTTTGGTCCATTTCTAGGTTGGATTTTTCTGTTTTTTTTCTGGATACAGCTTTTACAGCTGCTTCACAGGGTGCTATAGGAACACAAAAAAGAAACTGAATCTCAGTGCCATGTCTTATTTCTTTCAGTGTAGGTCATAGGCCAGTGGTGAACATCTTACAAAGGTAAGCTGTGCTGTGGAGGTGGATGGACCCTCTTCCTCCATGTAATTTCCATCAGCACTCTGTTTCAGAAAAATGAGGTGCAAGTTTGTGGAGATATTCCACTATCAGCAACTGTTGGATGTTATTTTTAAGGTGTAAACCTTTGTAGGCCTCTCTGTGTCCCTTCTCTGTGGCAGCTGACACTGTCTTCGTCATCCTCCTGTAATGAAATTTAAAAAGATTTTGTGTTCTACTCTAACCAATTATTTAAAAATAAGTGAATTATTAAGAGCACTTACATCTGTATGAAGGTCTGTAATAGCAGAGGGCTCCACCAGACAGATGGGGGGTTAGATGCTTCTCATTTTGTTGAGCGGGGGGGAAGTGGAGTTAGATGCTATTTCTTTTTTGTTGGGGGGATTACATACTTCTTATTTTGTTTAGCGGGAGGTAGGGCTGCACATGCTTTTTTTTTTTTGTTGTTGACTGCGGGAGCATGGCACTGATATTGCGCAAATTCTGCGTTTTCCTTTTTTTTTCTTTCGCGCACGCAAATTGGAATGCGATACAGATAATCGCGTTGGGAGCTGGTGGCGGTAAGAAGTTAGGCGGTGGCGGCCGCCACCAAATTCTCTATGCAGGAAAAATCCTGTAGACTAAGCAGTTGCTTTTATTGAAATGACACCTCACCTGTTTGAATTATATTTTTGTATTTCATTTTCAGCTGCTGTCATGTACGTTTCGTACCTGTTGGGCTGCACCTGCACAAATGTTAAATATGCGTGCGCGCACACACATAGACAAACAAGCACATACAGTGCTGTGAAAAAGTATTTGCCCCCCTCCTGATTTCTTATTTTTTGCATTGTCACACATAAATGTTTCAGATCATCAAACAAATTTTAATATTAGACAAAGATTACCCGAGTAAATACAAAATGCAGTTTTTAAATGATGATTTCATTTATTGAGGGGAAAAAGCTATCCAAACCTACCCGGCCCAGTGTGAAAAAGTAATTGCCCCCTAAACCTAATAACTAGTTGTGCCACCCGCGGCGACAACAACTGAAATCAAGCATTTGCGATAACTGGCAATGAGTCTTTCAAATAGCTGTGGAGGAATTTTGGCCCACTCTTCTTTGCAGAATTGTTTTAATTCAGCCACATTGGAGGGTTTTCGAGCATGAACAGCCTGTTTCACCCTCTATCAGGCGAGGAACCATATTTGGTAACTTCAGTCAGCGTCCAAAGTGGCGCCCCCATGCCTCTCTGCGAGGCCATAGACCCGCGGCGATTTCTCCCAGCCAATGAGAGAAAATCGGGCTATATCACAGGCAGTGACATCGGTGTGTTCAACCAGGCAGCAGTGGCCTAGAGCATCTCAAACTTCTTTTCTTCTCCAGACCTCTCACAGTGCGGTTGTGTGCCCTTACCCAGTCCCACTCACAAGGACCTAACATCATCTCTCACGAAAGAAAACTGATGAAAACTCACGCATTAAGAAGTTTAAAAGGTTTGCTAAAAGTTGAGATAGGTGTTGATTGTGTAGGATATCTAGAAATTAGTCAAAGTTTATCTGTCTCTTTTCATTTTCAAGATATTGGCCTCTAAATATGAACATTTTTATGACTGGAAATCAAAAATTCAGTTTTCAAGGGTCCCCCATGAGGCCAGGATTCCTTGCAGAGGCTAAATTGCATTGGATTCCTTTTATTTGAGGACAGGTCTGTCTGTACAAGGAAGATTGACTGCATCCAAGGCATAATAGTGGAGTTAGGACACCCTGAAATGGGTCCTAGCTGAAAAAGTCACTTTTTTTGGCAAGTTCTCCATGTGGGCAGTTACCCACGGTAATGAAAGATGTTTTACATGAATATATATATCTTTGCTTTATTTGATCAAAATTACAACTTGTTTTCTCATCTCCTTCACTATTTAGTCATGCTATGAAATATAGGGTTTTTTTTTTGCAAAACCCCCCCCATTATGGCTTAATGGCTTTTGTTTTGATAAAATGCTAAAATGCCATAAGATGAAGCTAATATGAGTTGTATGCGATCGTTTCAGTTCCATCATAAGATTCACCTTATTGGTTAAGTGAGATGCTTACTATATGGCTATCAGCCCACTACTGACCATAAATTATCACCAATGCGAGAAAGCTAGACTCCAACTGTCAACCACGATCACCGATCACAACAAAAGAGCTTATTATACAAATGATGGTAACTTCTTTTGAATTGGGGCAGTTTCTGTCCTGGTTTCAATTTGAACTTCGCAGCCATTTCTTCTTCAACAGTTTTCAAGGATTCTGAAAATAAAGTGTATCACATTGAGAGAAATGAACTTCCTGTAAATTAATAACATCCATTCTGTTTTGCAAAAAGGAATGCAGGATGACGCCCATGAACTTACTTGTGATGTGCTTCTTGTGATGGTTAAATGGATCGGCACAGGACCGCTGTAGACTTTCAAAATACACTTTTTCGTGATGGAAACAGATTCGGTCATCTTCATTGAATATGACATTGCATCGCCAAGTCAAAAGTTGTCTGTCAGCTGGTTTAAGGTCACCGAATGAAATTCGTCCTGTCTTCCTGCATTATGTATGTTTGTCGCATTCCTCATCCAAGGAAATCCCAATTTTGCACTTGTCAGAACCAATGCTGAAGCTTCATTGAATTCATTAATTAGCTACCCTATTGTTTTAACCAGATACCTATGATTTGTTCCAAAGATATTGGCCTCCAAAATCCCTATAAATTAACATCCACTATTCGCTTGGGGCATGGCCCCCGATTTTGGGGGGGCCATATCTCGGAAACCCCTTGGAGTAGCAGCCTAAAATTTTGTTTGTGTTCATTATGAATATTGAGGTACTCCCAAAATAAATTTGAGCCAAATCTGATTGGGTGACCATGGATGATTCTTGTACTTTGGTTGAGTTATATGGAATGATCCCTTCAGGATTTTCTTGTAGAGAGCAGAATTCATTGTTCCATCAATTACGGCAGGTTGTCCAGGTCCTGAAGCAGCAAACCAGCCCCAGACCATCACACTGCCACCACCATGTTTGACTGGTGGTATGATGTTCTTTTTATGAAATGCTGTGTTAGTTTTGCGCCAGGTATAACGGGACGCACTCCTTCCAAAAAGTTCAATTTTTGTCTCGTCAGTCCGCAGAATATTTTCCCAAAAGGTTTGGGGATCATCAAGATGTTTTTTGGCAAATGTGAGACGAGCCTTTGTGTTCTTTTTGATCAGCAGTGGTTTTTGCCTTGGAACTCTCCCATGGATGCCATTTCTCCCCAGTCTCTTTCTTTTTTTTTTTTTTTTTTTTTTTAAAAGATTTTTTTTGGGAATTTTTCCTTTATTTGACAGTTGTACAGTGTAGAGAGACTGGAAAGTTGGGGAGAAGAATTGGGGAAGACATGCAGCAAATGACCTGAGCTGGAGTCGAACCCAGGTCGCTGCGGGAAGGACACAGCCTTTATGGTACGCGCCCTTAGACCGATGAGCCACCGGAGCGCCCCCAGTCTCTTTCTTATTGTTGATTCATGAACACTGATTTTAACTGAGGCAAGTGAAGCCTGCAGTTCTTTAGATGTTGTTCTGGGTTCTTTTGTGACCTCCTGGATGAGTCGTCAGTGCGCTCTTGGAGTAATTTTGGTAGGCTGGCCACTCCTGGAAAGGTTCACCACTGTTCCAAGTTTTCTGCATTTGTGGATAATGGCTCTCACTGTGGTTCACTGGAGTCCCAAAGCCTTAGAAATGGCTTTGTAATCCTTTCCAGGCTGATAGATGTCAATGACTTTTTTTTCTCATCTGTTCTTGAATTTCTTTAGATCGCGGCATGATGTGTTGCTTTTTCTGATCTTTTAGTCTACTTCACTTTGTCAGACAGGTTCGATTTAAGTGATTTCTTGATTCAACAGGTCTGGCAGTAATCTGGCCTGGACATGCTTAGTGAAATTGAGCTCAAAAAATGTGGTTAATCACAGTAAATTCATGATTTAACAAGGGGGAGCAATTTCTTTAGGGCCAGGTAGGTTTGGATAGCTTTTTTCGCTTAATAAATGAAATCATCATTTAAAAACTGCATTTTGTATTTACTCAGGTTATCTTTGTCTAATATTAAAATTTGTTTGATCTGAAACATTAAGGTGTGACAAGCAAAAAAGAAAAAATCAGGAAGGGGGCAAATACTTTTTCACAGCACTGTATACTGTATGTGGTTGTTCAATAAAGAGTGCCCTCATAATTTAATCTTCATTTGGTTGGTTTTTTTTTTTTTTTTAAATACTCACGCATTGACTTGGTCAGTGATTTTTGCCACACAAACTCACGCTCTTTTGCAGCTGCCACTGTGTTACTTTTTCCCCCTTTAATATGTGTTCATACTCAGCGTACGCATTCATTAATATCTCCAACTCCACTGGAGAAAAGTAAGTCGAGCAACTTTTTTTCTCCACCATTGCCATGCTGAATCATGTTATCAGTGTTACGTTGATGAGGGCTTTGTATATCCTCATGCACATGCCTGACTCCGGCGTAAGTTAACTCAGAGTTGATCGAACCATCACCTGTTCTGAATTGGAAAACTCCGAGTTAAGCAACTCAGAGTGAGTCAACTCAGAGTTACAGAACAAACTCAGAGTTTGTTGACCCTGCTCTCTGAAACGGGGCCATCAAGAAGAAAAAAAATTTCATATCCACATTAACATATATTAGAAACTAGTATAAATAACTGCAGAGGGAAACCGTTTAAACATTTAATAAATGTAAACAATCAATAGGTTCCTCATTGGTGGAACTGTTGACACATGGTCGCGAAGACTTACAATTTATTTGGGGAAAAAATAGTCACACCTGTTTTGTTTCATGTTTATTTTATTAAGTTCAGGCAAATTATTTTGAAAGAAATCAAAACACCTGTGTTCAGCAACATAATTTTGAGCTTACAGATTTTCTCAGTCTAATTTGATCTGTTTAAAAATGTTCTTATCTGAAAATCCTCACAGTTCAGAAAAATAAGCCCAATATGTTAAAGGATTTTTATTCTTTATGGCACGATATGTCCATCAGAATGTGGCTTGAGATGGTAAATAACTGCTCTAAACACGGTATGCAGCTGATTAGGACAAATTAACAGCTTTTTAAAATTCTACAGTTGCAATTGTGGCCGGAACAAAAACCAGCATACACACTAGGGCGCTAGGGCCGAGTTTGAGAGCCACTTGTTTAATGCTGTGATGAACCACTTGCTTGGGTAATCGTCTAGTCTGCACGGGTTTTGTTAAGCAATCTATTATTACTTCAAGTGGATAGCAGTTGCTGGAGCTTCCCTTAGTTTGGCTTTTTAAAAGATGTTCAAGGCTGGTTTCCCACCTTTTAGCGATAATGTATTACTATTATTTGTTACGGTAATTTATCTAGAACAATTTCAGTCGCGATATGAAGACCCTAACTGTATGCATATGAGACCCTGCGTGCCAACGCTAGTTTATGTTTTGCAATTGGGTCCTTGCATTGACGAGCGCAGGCACTGGGCACCCCATAGACTCCGGGTTTTCAAGATTACATCTCACGGCTTCAAAACGCCATGGATCCTCCCGAAAAACCGGCAAAACCCTTGTTAGGACTGTATCTTGCCACACGTCTCCTCTTACTGTTCAAAAGTCGCTGGTAAATCCATGAAGGACATGATTGTCCACTTTGAGTTGATCAGAAATTGAACTGCAAAACAAAATGTAATTTGCTAACATCATCTGATGTTATGATATATTGTCTTTGCTCAATTTTCAATTAAATATAGGGGGGAAATTCCAGCGTTACTCACGTTACATTTACTGCATTAGGCTATGGTATAAAATTGTTTCACTACTTAATCAATGGACAGAACTTCAAAGCTTCTACATTGCGGCAACCTCTGACCATAATCAACATTACTAGAGAAAACTTGAAATGAACACCTCAATGGTTACGCTGGTAGACTGGACTTTTCAAGCGCTACTCACGTTACTCTAAAGTAACATGGCTTTTTTTCACTTATGTTTGGTCCAATCTTCTTGATCAATCATGCATTACAGAATAAATTGGGTGATATATGTTTGACCCTTTATGACTGAAAATTCTAACACAACCAGGATTTCAACGTGAGGCAACTGTAATTTTCTGCAATGGGCCCTTAAAATAAAGAAGTAATGTTACTCGCGTTACGTTACTTGGGTTACAAGTAGGTTTTAAGTATCTGGAGGCTGTAAACGTAGTGACTGTCTCAGCCATGTCAGCCATTTCTATTCAAGAGGCCTTCATGATTTCCAAATTCTAGGGCCTCAACCTGTAAGTCCATCTTCCACCCACTGAGTCCCCCCCCCGGGACAAATGTCCCACTTGTGGCCCTTAGTTTCTCAGAACGACCAGTAACTTTTTTTTTTTTTCCCATAATTCAACCAACCAAGTACTCTCTTCACAACTTGAGTTTGTGAATGATGTCAAAGTTTTATTTAATATGCATACCAAAAAAATTTGGTTTGCCTCAGTCCTTCAGTTTCTTCTGAACCATACACCTGGATATACTAACAATACAGCCATCCATAAATTGTGTTGCTATTTGTATCTCCCCGACAACGATAGTCGGGAGATACTATGGTTTAGTTCTGGGGCCGTCGCCGCCGCAGAGATTTTCTGTTCCGGGCTCTGGAAGACACAATTATTACAGGAATTTCTCCAAATTTCACACAGGCGAAGATATTGATTGGACAATGCTCAAGACTGATTTTTGCGAATTTTGGAAGTCCAATATGGCTGCCGGCGGCCATTTTGTCCAAAATTTGGGGATCGGGGAGATGCATGACTCGGTCCCTGTGGTGACAGAGTTTTCTAGTTCAGACATTTAAATTTTCAATGGTCATGTTACACTTCAGCTGGAATTGCCTAGGGTTTAAATGATTAGCAAATCATTGCATTCTGTTTTTATTCACATTTTGCACGTGTCCCAACTTTTCTGGAAATGGGGTTATAAATCATGAAGCACAGTGAAGCTTAGCAGTGAAATAAATGTATGTTTTCTGTGACTAGCATTACACATGTGCTATCGCTATCTTTCGAAACACATGCTGAGAAAAGTCATAGGGTTTTTTTTTCTTCTAAGTTAAAAGCTATATATAGTATTTGATTAACTGTGACCCAAGTTAAAAATGTCATACCTTGTCACCATGGAGCCGTTGAGTATAGGAAAAGGTGGAGTCCCATTTAAGGGCATTTTATGCCCCAAACCACCAAATTCAAAATGATTTTCAGCATTGATAAACCGCCCCATGGGGTTCATGAATCCACCAAAGAAACCTGCAATATCAATTTTCTTTATAAGAAAAAATTATATGTTTTAACATTTTTTAGTTTTTGGGAGGGGCCACCCATTCATGTGCTTATCAATGCGCATTGTAGCTGATATATTTTCCTAATGAATGAAAAAAGAATTTGTTGAAATTGATGTTGTACTGCCGAGATATTTGTTCAAAAAATATGTTCTGAAATGGAGATTTCCAACGGCCACGTGTGTAAACGACGGTACATTTGACAAAGATCCCGGCCATGACACTTGAAGGGAATTAGCTGAAATTTGCCCCAGGGTATGGCCAACATTCAGTGAAAAAACCTGGATGTGTCGACACCGGTAACATCTTCATAATTTTACTTCACCAAATCTTTTCTACAGCATTTTTTTTTTGTTTGTTTATTTTGGTCCATGTCCACCTATTCATGGATTGCCATTGGGTTGTTATGCATCATGAAATTTCAGATCTAGAAAATGAGCCATTCTCCCTCAGCAGTACTGCAAAGGTACAGCATAATTTCGCAAAATCATATTTCTCTATTTTGAGTAGTCAGTAGATAACCAGGGACTGAAGATACACCTTTTTATAAAGCCAAAAATGAAAAATTCAGGAAAAATTAGCCCGATTTGCAAGATTACAACCTTGCAGCATCATTACTTTGCTGTAAACAAGAGCACTTAGAGAGAGCAGCACCTCCGCCGCGCCAAGGCAACTCTGTGCATTAGGGAGCTTGTCAATATACTGAATGCATTCAAATTTGAACAGGTGTTCAAAAATGAACAAGTCTCCGTTTGTGTTGAGCTAAAAACGAACGGCAGAGTGTTCAAAAATGAACGAGCATGCGTTCATTTTGCATTCAAAAATGAACAAGCATGCGTTCATTTTTGACCGGACGGCATCCAAAAACAAACGCAGCTACCCTCTCTCGCGTTACAAAATGAATCTGCTCTCCACTTCGCAAAATTTACACCAACATGCGTAAATATTTCCTTCTTCTTTAGAAAAAAAATTCCCGTCTCCCATCCTGCAGAATTTAGAAGTATATTGTAAGGTACATGCCTGCCTATTAAACGACAGTTTTCACGTCGACTAAAAAATCCAACCAAATCTCCAGTTTCGAGATAATATCTTTACCGATGGTCAATCTTCCGCTATACACTTACACTTTTCATCGAGTTCGATAAGATGCTTTAACACATTCCACACTCAAGACCGGAGATAAATTGTGATTCAATGGTACCGCTGCATCGCTCAGTCAGCCAAAACATTCAAATGTTGCTGTGTGAATACTTTACTGGAATGAACATCGCTTCTGTGTGGTGTCAGTATGCCACTTTTTCCTTCTTATATAAAAAAGCATTTTAGAATTCCAAATCATGATGTGACTGCTAGGCAATTTGTATGCAAAAGATTGTAAATAAATTAAATACATTAAAATTATAGTTTACGCATTGTATCACATCATCTGGGCGACAGCCCGAGTTTAATTCTACTATTCTGTGAGTATAAGAACTAGGATAGCTTAGTCCCGCTCATATCAAATTGCAAAATTATCCGCGATATTCATCCTTTCTTTTTAAACCTGTGAACGCGCAAGCCAAAAAAAAAATGCCACACTTTACACCCCACTATGTACACGATGAGTTCTGCAATGATATTCAGATTTTGTTCCATTGATTGTCGCATATTTTGTAGGCTACCATTTATCATATATTGTTCTAATTTATTGTACAGTATTTTTTTCAGATTGAAGTCACAACACATGAAACCGCCGCTCTGTGGGAGCTGCTGACGACAAGTCCAGATCTAGACAAGCAGATGAGCAACGTAAAACCTCTGCATGTGCACAGTATTATAAAATCTGCATGTCTGAATGTTAATAAATATTTATCCCCCCCCTTTTATGAATATAACCCTTATTATAATTCATCAATTAATGAATAAGCTTGATTGCAAGATAAACGACTAAGTAGCCTTGTGATGCCATGGGGATTAGCTGGTTCAGGGATACGAGATCACGGAGTGAGACCTGAATTCATGCGACACGCTGGAATACCGGTGACAAGACTTTTGGATGATGTGCACCAGTGACGTGCGGTCGGAGGTTATTTTAGTGGGGCAGAATCCCCCCCTTTGCTTGATTAGCAATCAGAGGATTAACTAGTTTAGTAAGACTATTCGGCAGAATGACGGGCCAGTTTAAGTTTCAGCGGCATTATTACTCAGTAAGCTACATCGAACCTGAAATGCTCACGAAACTGCAGATTTGCGAGTACTTGCTCACAGGAAGCCAGAGACGTGTGGTGAGGTGAGGCAGTGACCCAAACTTTTATCACAGGATTTTGTGAACCTGTTCCCACATACTATTCCTGATTGACAATCAAAATAATTAAGACCAAGCCTATAGGAAGCCCGTATACTGATAAAGGAGATAATGACAAAAAGATTCATTCATGTATACGCTTCAATTCGAGACTGCAAGGATGGAAATCTGAATAATCAATTGGGAAAAATTCTCGGCTCTTGGTAATTCTGTATATCGTTTAAACATTTTGTTAATCGGATAATGAAAGAAGACTGAAAATTAACGCCCGCCTTTTTTTTTTTTTTTTTTTTTTTTTTTGGGTGTGAAAGCGCGTATTTTAAGCATTGAACTCTGCGTAAGTCGAACTGTTTTAATATTTGTTGATGACATTGCTTCGGCTTCCTGGAAGCAAGTACGCGCAAATCTGTCTAGTGAGCATTTCAGGTTCGATATACTGAGTAATAACGCCATGAAACTTAAACTGGCCCGTCATTCTGCCGAATAGTCTTACTGAACTAGTTAATCGTCTGATTGCTAATCAAGCAAAGGGAAGGATTCTGCCTCACCAAACTAACCTCCACCGCACGTCACTGATGTGCACGATTATTACTTAATTTGTTCAGTCGACTAAGTTTAATATGTTTTTGTTTAGATAACCGGAATATGTTTTTGTTCAGAGAACAGGAGTAGGTCGCATATAATCCCATTCCTGAAGCGTCACCTAAATTGGCAAATGATTTTTAGCAGGCGGATTATACCCAGTGTATATATATATATATATATTAAAAAAAAAAAAAAAAACTAACAATGACAACGAGAACAATTTCACTTTATATGAAAAAAAAAAAACTGACAATGAAAACTATTTCACTTTAAGGAACTGAGAATTTAAAATAGGCCTGTACAAGCGTTTATATAATCCGTCATCCATATTCAGTCGTCCTTCACAAAAGAATATCCGCGCCCATAATCTAAGGGCTCTAAATTCGTTGACCAGGCGCAGGCGCGGCGAATGGGGGGAGCGCCACGCCAACGGGGTGTATCCAGGCGTATTTTGCCCGGCGCAAGTACTCCTCTGTCCCACCTCTGTCCCTCCTGCCGGCGCAAGTGGCAAAGAGGGAGGAGAGAAGGCGTGAGTGGGTTTAACACAGCCGAGTCAAATCTTCACCAATCAAATGAGCTCCTCTCCTCACCTTTAATATGTTGGAATAAAGAAGCCTCTGTCCTATATCTGCATGATGCGTTAATGTTGCATTTTACTTTGCTGCTTCAGGCATGTTTTCTTTACCGCTTAAGTCTATATTAAGCATTACGAATATGAGTTAGCTGGCTAGCTAGGGCTTTCGCGAATTATTACCATTAGCAAACTTGAATGGAATTTCAAAACGAAACTACGTCAGATCACTCAAACTTATGAAGTTGGAATGAAATACGATGGTCGCTCATTTATTTTTTCTGCCTGCATCATTGGGAAGAGAAATGATGGGTAGCGTGTTCCTATTATTACACCCTGTTGCTGCTTAAAATTTTGGGATTAACATGCATGGACAACAATGCAAGATACGTTACACATTTATTTTCAATATGTGATCTTAACTCCGTACGAGATCATAGCAATCAGGCTGTATTCCTTTCCCCCACTAAAAACGATAAAACCTAAGTGACAATAATAGTATTAAGCCGCTTGCACACTGGATGCGAAACAAATTTTTTGCACGACAGATTACATTCAAAGTCAATGCAAAGACGCAAATACACGCGTGTATTTGCGTCTTTGCATTGACTTTGAATGTAATCAGTCGTGAGAAAAATTCGTTTCGCGTCCGGTGTGAAAGCAGCTGAAGGACACATGCCCACATAGCCTACACACGCACTCACACGCCCACATGCACATATCTCTATCTCTATCTCTATCTCTCTCTCTGATCTGACATCAGGACAATCGATATAGATACTATAATTTATGTGCTGATTCAGATAGTTACATTAAATAGTGGTTGCTGTAATTATTTATTGCATTGAAATGTGCCTGACATTCTGGAAACCTGCCTGTGAGATTTCAGTGACGTGTGCGCACTGTGCGTCGGTCAGCCAAATTACCACTGCACAGAAAGTAAACCAGGTTGGAGCTGGCGAGCTCTCTGTGCACTTTCAGCGGAGACTTTTTCCACGAAATTGTCACTGCGTTATGATGAATATGTGACACCTCACCCTACTATGCCGCCACACCCATCTCGGCGCACGTCCGTCTACTAAATTTAAGTGTTGCACCGCACGAAATTACCAATGCGCAGGCTGCACCGGACGAAATTACCACTGCGTGGGCTGCGCCACGCTACGCCACCCTGCGCTGCGCCAAGAAATTAGAGCCCTTTAAGCTCAATTCACACATAGATGAACGCATCAGGCCTTGGGCAGGCATTGGAGAATGAACGCATCGGGAAATTAACGTATCAGAAAATGAACGGAAGGTTGTTCATCATCGAACGCAGTGACCAGGTTTGCAGCCTCGAACGCATCCAAAAATGAACAGGCGTCCGATCAAAAAATGAACGCGTTCACTGTTCAGCATATTGACAAGCTCCCTTAGTTATTTTCGTTGGCTGATGTAGGGTGTTGTTGCATTCCACCGCCAGGTGGCAGCAAAACCCAAAAGCACGCCGATTGGAAATCTGGCCCATTGGAAAGACTTCAAGTCTCTGCCGGCATAGCTGGATTGAACTTTGGCCTATATCTCAGCTGTACTTTGGCTTAGATATGCCAAAATTTAATCACTTGTTCCTCTTGTGCTACTCTAAGATCCTGCAAAGTTTGGTTAAAATCTATGCGGCCGTTTTTGAGAGATCCTGCTAATAGACAACCAGACTGACAAACAGATAAACGCCGGCAAAAACATACACCCCCTTGGCGGAGGTGAATAGACATTCAAATTTGGTGAAAAATGCATTTTGCAAAAATCGAAAAAAATGCCTTAAAATATAAATGGCTATATCTCAGCAACTACTGCACTTACGAACCTGAAATGTTGCAAACATTCATTCCTTGGGTAGTGCTTCAGCTGTGAATTTTTTCAGAATTTTCTGAGACCGTGACCTGGGGCACTTGTCACATTCTGGTAGATTTGGGATGGAATGACCCAAAAGTCTGGGGATCATCAAGATATTTTTTTTTTTTTTTTGCAAATGTGAGACGGGCTTTTGTGTTCTTGGTCAACAGTGGTTTTCCATTGTCTTTTTGATTGTGGAATTTAGAACACTGACCTTGACTGCCAAGCAAATGAGGCCTGCCATTCTTTAGATGCTTGTCTGGGTTGTTATGTGACCTCCTGGATGAGTCGTCGAAGCACTCTTGGTCGAATTTTGGTTGACCAGCCACTCTAGGGAAGGTTCATTATTGTTACAAGTTTTCTTTATTTATACATAATGGTTCTCATCATGGTTTGGAGTCCCAGAGCCTTAGAAAAGGGGTCATTCCGTGTCAACTCAGGGAGATTAGGGGAGGTCAGTTGCTTGACCACCTCAGAATCTCTTTAGACTTTGTAGGCATGATCTTTTGGATCTGAAACTGACATCTGCCAATTTTTTAGCTGAAATTCCAACATTTTCATAGTTTTTTACCCAATGGAAATTTTCAATAAATCACTCGTGAGTTAGAAATTGAACGAGATGCCACTTTCAGATGTCCATATCTCTTGAAGTACATGTGGAAGAGTCTTTAGATTTTCAGGGGATGTTCAGAAGTTTCTAGTGAATGGAGAGAATGCAGCAAATTCAGGTAATCAAGCCTCCATTTTTTGCTTAAGACCTCTCAAATTCAGGATTTGTTCAAAAATCGCAAATAAAGCGGATTTTCAAAAAATTAGGAAAAATATATCTCTAATACATAGGATCAATTTGATCAGTTTTATTGTGAGAATAATATCTGAATGCCATTACTAATGCTTAGAAAGCTTTCATATGCTAGTAGACAGAGCCGTCGCAAGGGCTGTGCGAAGTGTGCGACCGCACAGGGCCTCGCGCCTTTAGGGGGCCTCGCGGCTGGTGTGTGATTTTTTTTTTTTTTTTTTTTTTTTTTTTTTTAATAAATTAACACATTTTTTTGCATCACTGCACTTGACTCATCATGCTCCTTAGATGACAATTCTCTGTGTCAGTTTCATTTTTTACCATTTCGTCATACGTAACATGCTCTGTCTCGCTGCTCACTCGCCTTTCCTAACTGAGATTGCTCTCAGGGTCTTATTAACGATATCAATAATTGGCATCTGGGTAGCGAAGCTTTTCAAAGTTATTTAAAACTACTTTCGGACCTCCACGTCGCAGGAGAGACTATGCGGGCTCGCCCTACTGTCTATCGAAAAGACGTTGCATCCAGGCTGGATTATAAGGATTTAATTGCTGAGTTTGCGGCCCAAAAGGCAAGGAAAGTGACCATCACCTAATCAATGAATGGTGAGCGGGAATCTGATGTTTTAAAGTTATACTGCAGCAGAGCGTTTGTGACTGACTAGTATGAGAAAATATACTGCATCGTAATCAAATGTTAAACTGTCGCGGGTGTCAGCGGATACTACGCCTTTACTAATCTAAGATTTTTCCATAGAAATGAGACAAAATAAGTGATTATAACCAGTGAGCGTGAGCCATTAGGTATAAGTGTTTGTTGAATTGTAATTCGCGACGCACTGTCATACTTCAACATGCCAATATAAAGTGAAAGCTGTGCTGATTTGATGATAAAAGCCATTCGTTGTGCAGTTGATCTTTTAACCTTTGATACATGATATCCAAAAAATCATAGTTGAAATTATTGCCACAATAATGCTGTTTTAGTCTAAAAATGCATGTCATTTCACTAGAGCAGCTACTTGCTTGCAACCTGACATGATTAATGCGCGTGCACGTGAGCAGGGCGGCAGAGGGCCTCGCACCCCCCCTGCGACGGCCCTGCTAGTAGACATGGGAGTTATGGCCAATCAAAGTTAACAAAGGTAAAAAAGTCTTTAATTTCCAGATGGGCATCTTGAATCATGGGTAGATTGATGCAATTCAGTAGGGCTGTGCCGATTCAGGAATCGCGATTATTTTATTCGCAGTAAAAGTAACTGCCACTATGAGGCAGACAGACGTGCTTGCTTATTACCTTTTCTATGACACATACCTAATGCGGTCATTTGAAATGCTTCTGGGAAGAAAACTGTGATTTGAAGTCCGCTGATTACCAGCGAGGTTGGACAGCCTCAATCACCCAGGCATAATTGGCTTACTTTAAATCAATTCCCGTGTACTTTACCTAACTTGCAGTCAAGCCATTTATTCAGCCAACTGACCAATCAAAACCAAAATGTGGCCTATAATGAGAAAGAAGAGATAATGAGAAGCAGACAGACCTAGCCAGGCTGCCGTGTTAGATAATAATCTGAATAAATAGCAGACCTCTGAATTCCACCTCTTGTATAATTTTTACCTATCTGTGGTGTATTCCCAATAACCACCGATCAGTAACAACGAATATTTGCATTACTGTAATATACCACATTTTCCTCCCCCTTTAGCTCAAAACCAACTCAAAATATTGCAACACCCCAACACAGTGCTTACCACTATAGTGCATTAACAATCACTACCATCACTATAACTGTCAACAGCAAAAAATAGACAGGGTCACTTAACCTTACTGAATGCTCTCAATGTGTTACTCAGTAATGAACTGTTAAACAACTAGAATTCAGCAATCAGTCTCTCAATAGCCCCCAGAACTTCTCAACTCCATGCTCAGTCCTGGTAACGCTGTGGCAAGCACGTGGCACGTTGAGAGCGCCTCGAAGTCGCTGCAGCTGGGTCAGGTGGTTCAGGAAGCTTTGGCAGCTCAGAAGCTGGGGTCTCAGGTACCAGGAGCCCCGTTCCTGAACAAGCCCCTGCCTTCTCGGCCTACTCGGCTGACTCCTCCTCAGACGCTTGCTCCAGAGTGTCTGGAGAGAAGCGAGGTCTCAGCTGATCTCCATGACGTCTGTACATTTGGTCAGTTTTTTCACCTAGCACCGTGTATGAGACCAGGCCAGTCTGCTGCTTTACTACTCCTGGAATCCACCTTGGACTGTCTCCTGCAGTGTTGCGCAGATAAACCCGCTCATCCACGTCAAACTGCCTCTCTGCAGCTTTGTTGTCGGGTTCTTCCTTCTGTCGATACTGCTTCCTCCTCACTGTTTCTGTGATGCTTGGTTTCAGGAGGTCCAACCTGGTTCACACGTGCCGCTTTAAAAACAAGTCAGCCGGTGACTCGCCAGTCGTGCTATTGGGAGTTGTGCGATATTGTAGCAGGAAGTGTGAGACTTTATCGTCAATGCTCAGGTCGTCCTTAGCCAGCTTTTTCATGCCTGCCTTGAAGGTTGCAACATACCTCTCAGCTAGGCTGTTGGTGGCTGGGTGTCTTGGAGCACCAGTTGTGTGGAGGATTCAATTTCTCCTCACGAACTGCTGGAACTCGTCTGACGTGAAGGTTGTTGCATTGTCAGTGACTATTTGCTCTGGAACTCTGTATGATGCAAACAGTCTCTTTAGCCTGGTGATGGTTGCTGCAGAAGTTATTTGTGTCATCTTGTAAACTTCCAGCCATTTTGAGTAAGCGTCGACCACGATCATGAACATGTTACTCATGAACGGGCCTGCAAAGTCAATGTGAAGTCTTTTCCAAACATCCCCAGGGAACTCCCAAGGGTGTAGTAGAACTTGGCGTGGCATGTGTTGATCCAGCTGACAAGTCTCACACTCTTGGCAGACTTTTTCCACATCCATGTCGATTTTAGGCCACCAGACATATTGCCGTGCGATTGCTTTCATCTTCACGATGCCTGGGTGTCCAGCATGGATCTCTTTTAGCACTGCCGACCTCAGTTTTGCAGGTACAATCACTCTTGTCCCCCACAGGACGCATCCCTGCTCCACAGACAATTCATCTTTCTTTTTGTGAAACACTTTCAGTTCCTTTGGTATTTCCTTCGGCCATCCTTCCATGATGTACCTGTGCAGCTTTGAAAACTGTAGGTCATTCCTTGTCGACTTGGCGATCTGTCTTGCACTTAGTGGTGCCCCCTCTAGGTGTTCACATAACAGTGCATCAATGTATGCTGACACTGTCTCTGTTCCTGCATCCTTGGGCTCAGGCAGTGGAACACGTGATAATCCATCTGCGTTGGCATGTTTTTCTGACTGACGGTACAGTATGTGGTAACATATGCAGACAATATGATGGCCCACCTCTGGATACGTGCTGCAGCCATTGTCGGAAGTCCCTTATGTTCTCCAAACAGTGTCAGCAGAGGCCTGTGGTCTGTGATTAGGTTAAACTGCCGGCCCCATAGGTATTGGTGGAACTTCTTCACGCCAAACGCCAAGCTCAAAGCCTCCCTCTCGATTTGAGAATATTTCTTCTCTGCTGGGGAGAGTGACCGCGAAGCATAAGCCACTGGATGCTCTTCTCCATCTGGTGTTGTGTGCTGAATCACTGCTCCGATCCCATAAGCAGAAGCATCACAAGAAAGAGTTAGTGGCAGGTGTGGATCGTAGTGCACTAACACTTGTCAAAAGTTGTTTACACTTGTTAAATGAATCCTTTTCAGCCTTGCTCCATCTCCAAGTGGCTCCATCTTTTAGCAGACCGTAGAGCGGTGCGAGCACTGTGCTCTGCTGTGGTACAAAACGTCCATAGAAGTTTACCAGCCCCAGGAAAGCTCTTAACTCTTTGACAGTTGTGGGTGCTGGTGCATCGTGTATGGCTCTCACCTTGTCTTGGGAGAGGTACACGCCTTTTTCATCTAGCACATGACCCAGATACTCAATCTGAGACTTTCCAAACTCACACTTGGACTCTTTCACCCTTAACCCGTTCTCCTGGAGACGCTGTAGGACTCTGTCCAAGTTCATGAGATGCTCTGCTTTGTCTCTGCCCATTACAAGGAGGTCATCCAGATAAACCACCACGTTGAGGTCCTTCATCAGGTTCTCCATGATTCTCTGGAAGATACTGACAGCAGAGTTTATACCAAAACAAAGGCGGTTGTAAACAAACAGTCCCTTGTGAGTGTTTACAGTTGTATACTTCTTGGAGTCTTCATCGAGGAGTACTTGTTGATATGCTGAAGCTAGGTCTATTTTTGAGAATAACTTTCCACCACTAAGTGTTGCCAGCACTTCTTCAATGCGTGGTAGGGGGTATATCTCTGTGTTTGTAGCCTGGTTCACAGTAACTTTGTAGTCACCGCATAAACGGAGTGTGCTGTCCTGCTTGGTTACCAGGACTACTGGGGCAGCCCACTCACTGTGCTTTACAGGGGAAATGATGCCATCTTTCTCCAGCCTATCTAGTTCTTCTTCCACTTTTTCTTTCATTGCAAATGGCAGAGGGCGTGCTTTGTGGAATTTTGGGGCTGCATCAGGCTTGACAGATTGTTGCTTTGATGTCCTTTAATGTCCCATGCTCATCTCTGAAAACTTCACTGTATTTGGCAATCACCTCAGGAATTGACTTTGGCAGCTTTGGCGACTGTGCATTCACGGACTGTTTTGATCATTTTCCAATTGAGTCTTATTTGCTCAAGCCAGTTTCTCCCACACAGTGAAGAACCCTTCCCTTTCACAACTATCAGTGGCAAGTCAGCAGTCTGATCTTCATATGTCACTTTAGCCATGAACTGTCCTCTCACTGGAATGAGCTGACCGGTATAGGTTTTCAGCTTAACACTAGCACCTTCTAGCGGTACATGGGAGAATGATCTTTCATGCACAGTCTGTGAGATTATGCTGACAGCGGCTCCCGTGTCTATTTCCATCAGTACATGTACCGTATTTACTTCAAAGTCAACGCTGAATGGCCGCCCGCCTGTGTCACCTGCACTGAGCACCGGAAACATATCCACTTCTGCCCCCTCTGCATGAACATATCCTGTGGTGACTTTTTGTGCGCTCTTTTTCGGTGCTGCCCTCTTATCACGTGCGGGCCAGCTGGCCCTGCACGCTTTCTGGATATGCCCTAATTTATTACATTTATGGCATCTACTGTCCTTAAAGTAGCAGTCATTGGCGCTATGGTTTTTGCCTTTGCATCTATAGCACTCTTTTTGTGCTGAAAGAGTGTGTCTCTGTTTTTCGCTTACCTTGTGAACAGAAACGGTAGCGCCGTCCCCCTTTCTCAACTGCTTCACATCCCGGTGGGCTGTTTCCATGTTCATTGCAAGTGCCAGGGCTTCTGCAAAAGTTAGTCCGTCCTCTGAGAGCAATTTCTATGACTATGTCTTAGTAGCGCCTACACTTTTGGAAATACAGAGAAGAACAGCAGATCATTTGAGGTGCAGTTTTGTCAGTATCTCTCCCAAAGCTGCTCGTCCGTTTATTTTTGGATGCAAAGAAAAGCACCTATTTCTCTTTCAAAAGACGATGCGACCAGAAATCAGTGGGTAGCTTTTTTGTTTGCTGGCAGCAAACAGCCACGGCCAAAGGGAATGTTAGCTGTTTGTGCTCAGTATTTCACCAAAGACAGCTTTGTCAATATGGATAAGCGTTTCAGCTGCTGCTCTAAGTATACTCCCAAAGCTGCTCGTCCGTTTATTTTTGGACGCAAAGAAAAGCACCTATTTCTCTTCCAAAAGACAATGCCACCAGAAGTCAGTGGGTAGCTTTTTTTGTTTGCTGGCAGCAAACAGCCATGGCCAACGGGGACGTTAGCGGTTTGTGCTCAGCATTTCACCAAAGACAGCTTTGTCAATAAATGATAATTCGACTCTGGATAAGCATTTCAGCTTCTTCTCAAACCTGGAGCAGTTGCATTGATCAAGCGCTCAGAGCCACAAGCTGTAAGTAACGATATAACATCAAGTAATGTAAGTGAAGCTAATGGGTTGGGGGTGGCTAGCAGGACCTCTAACAATAGTTGGCACTAACAACTGGCCTCAAACACAGGCTTTGTAAAATATCTGAAGATAAAGCCTGGATTGGTCATGACTGTCCGTGACTCACAGACGCAGAGGCTATAAGTTGCTTTACTGCATAAGCCTACCTAATGTGATAGCCAGTTGAATGTGGCTGTAGCACAGCGGCTAATGTAGCTAAGTTACTGTTGCTAATGTTTGTGTCCTAAATATGCAAGAATAATATCAGGAGACATTCAACAGTAGGTGTGTGAATATAAACCTCATTTGAAGCTAACTTTTTATACTTGTTTGTAATTTGGATTCTTGGTACAACTGTTCACGGTAACGGAACTTGCTGTCTGTAAGGCCTGTATTGCAGGGTAACATTTGTGTCTGTTGTTCTTATGACCGCTCAGGTACCAGCTACTGCTTGTTAGTTCACGTGCTGTGCCACTTGAAAATGCTCCTGGTTAACTTACATGCAGTAATTCTGATAGGTATGCTTGTATTACTTCGGTAAGCATTAATGTGGCAGTTTCATCAAAACGTTGCCTGATTGTAGCCACTACAGTTGAAGCTAAGCGGAGAGGTGCAGTACAAGGCTGCAGTTAGACCAGATGTAGGTCTTGCAGAGCTTGGGGTGCATGTTTGGGTGCTTGTGAAACAATCGTTTTACTTATCCATGACCGGTGTCAGCCGAATACTTCACCAATATCTGGGCTAGCTCTCTGATGCTACCGCGGTGAAAGCCATCGCAAAACGCACAAGCTATAACGTGTCTGGTGTAACAAATGATTTCTCTACATTGCCGTGGCGTAATTTCACCCCCCTTTAGAAATTGTTCTGGCTAATAAAATGCTGAAAAATGCGGAGATTGAGGACAAAATTCTTTCCTGTAGAAGTTATCGATTCGCTAGCTCCACATAAGCAACTGTTCACGCGAACGGAACTTACGGACTGTAAAACCTGCATTATGTTCATAACATACAGCGCCCTCCATAATTATTGGCACCCCTGGTTAAGATGTGTTAAAAGCCTTAAAATAAATTCAATTTTTATTGCAGAAGCATACTCTCACACTGAAAATTGTAGAAGAATGTAACCTTAAACTCAAGTGAATTTTAAGGGGGGAAAAAAAATCCTGACTAAGAAATAATTATTTTTCATAAAATCACCTGTTCCACAATTATTGGCACCCCTAACAATTCCTAGGAAATAAATGTAATTGAAGTATTTCTGTCATTTCTACAGTAGTTTAGAAATTTGATCAGAGTATCTAGGAACATTTAATTAGTAATTCATCACTTCCTGTTTCCCTGGGGTATAAATATGACGTGACACAGAGGCCATTTCTCTTATTCACTCTTCAACATGGGAAAGACAAAGGAACACACCGTTCAAGTAAGGCAGATGTGTGTTGACCTTCACAAGTCAGGCAATGGCTACAAGAAAATAGCCACTCGCCTGCACCTGCCCATATCTCCTGTCAGAGGAATCATTAAGAAGTTAAAAACTACTGGAACAGTGGTAAACAAGCCTGGACGAGGACGCAAGGTTATTTTGCCACCACGTACAGTGAGGAGGATGGTAAGAGAAATAAAAAGTCCTCCAAAGCTCACTGTTAAAGAATTGCAACAAATGGTAGCATCTTGGGGTCACAGAGTCTCCAAAACAACCATCAGGCGCCATCTACATGCCAACAAGCTGTTTGGGAGGCATGCACGGAAAAAACCTTTTCTCACTCACAATCATTAACACAAACGTCTGGAGTTCGCTAAGCGGTACTGGGACTTCAACTGGGACCGTGTGCTTTGGTTAGATGAGACCAAGATAGAGCTTTTTGGCAACAAACACTCTAAGTGGGTCTGGCGAACACAAAAAGATGAGTATGCAGAAAAGCACCTCATGCCCACTGTGAAGTATGGGGGAGGATCGGTGATGCTGTGGGCCTGTTTCTCTTCCAGAGGCCCTGGGAACCTTGTTAGGGTGCATGGCATCATGAACGCTTTGAAATACCAGGACATTTTGAATCAAAATCTGGTGGCCTCTGCCCGAAAGCTGAAGATGGGTCATCACTGGGCCTCTCAGCAAGATAATGACCCTAAACATGTGGCCAAATCTACACAGAAATGGTTCACCAGACACAGACTCAAGCTCCTCCCATGGCCATCTCAGTCCCTAGACCTCAACCCCATTGAAAACCTGTGGAGTGAGCTGAAGAGGAGAGTGCAGAGGAGAGGACCCAGGTCGCTGGATGATTTAGAGAGAGTGTGCAAAGAGGAATGGTCGAAGATCCCTCTTTCTGTATTCTCCCATCTTGTGAAACATTATAGGAGAAGATTAGGCGCTGTTTTGTTGGCAAAAGGGGGTTGTACAAAGTATTAACATCAGGGGTGCTAATAATTGTGGAACACATGATTTGATGCAAAAGAATTATTTCTTAATGTGGGATTTTTTTCCCACTGAATAAATGCACTTGAATTAAAGGTTGGATTTTCCTCTTTTTTTCATTATGGTCCTATATTGTTTAGATAAAAACTGAATTTATTAGAAGCTAAAGAACACATCTTAACCAGGGGTGCCAATAATTATGGAGGGCGCTGTAACCGGAGCTCTCTCGCTGTCGCGTACTATCCAGAACGCACCCATTTTCCGTGAGCAAACGCTGGCCATTCTGGCGCAATAATTAAACCTTACCACGGGCAATTTTCAAACAGACCGTTTAGCCTGGTGCTTTCGCCCCTTTTCAGATACCAGCGCAGAAGTTGTTCGTTACTCACACACCACAGTTATCCACACGGAGCAGCAAGTCCTTATAGTACATCCCTAAGCAGTCCATAAGCTGTTGGTTCACTTTTTGCTGCTCCTCACTGTCCATGTTTCCCTCTAAACTCAAACCCACTGGATTTCTACGGTCTCCGGTCTACACTTGGGTATGTCGACCCGTTCTACAAATGTGTCTGTATGGGGTGGATTCTAGCTTTCCCTCAATCCTAGCTATAGAGTAGAAACACCGGTGTACTCACCATAGTAGCCGTAGATGGATAGCAAATTCGAGCTTGAGCGGCCAGACTTTCGCAGTGCGTCCTCCACTTTCGCCACTGAGTGTATTAGAACAAGTTCATTTCATTAGATATACACATGTACTGCGTTTGATTGCGGAATTTCCCCGCCGATTCCTTAGCTCAGATGACAGACACGTCTCATGTTTCACACTAGGGAGGTGGACCGGGAACTTGCGTTCTGCTGAGTCCTGCTCAGCTCTGCCCTCCACAGAGCTGGCCAATCAGAAAAAAGTGGGCACACGGGGAGAGGGGGCCATAGCGGAAGAGCCACCCAAATGAGGCGTTTCAGGCAGAGACTACAATGGACTACAAATGGGGTTTTTTGAGGATGGCAGTATGAGCTAAATAAGTACCCTTTAAATTAGGCCTATGCCAATATCACTAATCTTAACTGTTGCTTAGAACAAACCACAAGTTACAATTAAAACGCACATTTGTGCGCATATTTAAGACCGGCATAATGTGGCTATGAGAGGAGGTGTTACACATTAGTTTTACAGATATATAAAAAACAATTAGGCCGACTGAAATGTTGCATTTATTAGTTCAGCTGAATCGTACACATCAATATTACCTTAATTTTAATGTATTAATTAAAGATAATTTATTCAGAGTAAACACAGGCCAGGGTTGAGAATTAAGGACTGTCATGGCAATACCCGCCGCGTCCCAAATGGATTATTCTATCGTGCTATTTGCGATTGCTCTGCCAAAACAAATCCTGGTCGACACAAAAGCGCATCAACCAAACAATCGACCAGACCACTAGACATGTGGACAGCCCCAGTGGTTTTTCTAAATAAAAGATTACAGTTTGTTTGTTCGATCCAGAATGAATCTGACCTACTTTCTTCTGTCAGAAAACGGTACATGATGATTGAAAGTGAACCCTGAACCTTTTCTGTCAACAACTGTCAATTTGACAACAAAGTAAACAGTCTCTGACTTGGAAAACAATTAAGAAATAGTTTTTAAATGGGGTGTTTCAAGAAAACTTGCCATCAGCGTCAACCAGAGGGAAGAAATTTCAACCATCATGAAAATGCTCATAATTGTTCAAATTTTTTAACTTGGTGTTTCCTTTGCATGTTTCCTTTGGCAGCCCAGTTTCCAAGATCGCATGGGGTGTTTAATGAAGTTTATTATCACCTTATCTGTTTTGCTTACCAAATGTGACTCTGAAGTCAGGGGAAATTATTGGATATGTAAGGGACAGTGCAGAAGCCTCCCCCAAAATGGTTGGTATTCAGGCATCAGACCCTAGATCAGAACTGGACATGTTTCTTTCAATTGTGAATGTGTATTAATGTATTTTAGGCAAGAAAGACTCAGGAAGACCTCCGTTTTTACTTAGCTACACAGTCCAGATCAAAGAACACTGTAATCATGGTTTGGGTGTTACAAAAACGCCCTTTTAAAAAAACCGTGCTGTGATGATATAAACCCATGTAAGAGTGAATGAACGGTGCAACACATAGCCCTTTAGCCACAGAATACAAAATTAGGCATTTCCCAGACTTCTTCTGAAACCAAGCCTTGGTGGATGTTGAGGTATGCTTAGGATCATTGTCCTGTTGGAAGGTCCAATGATACCCAAGTGTCAGCTTCCCGACAGATGGCATAACATTTTCTCCTTGGATATCCTGGTACTTGACGGAATCCATCTTGCCCTCCACACTTTACAGATTTCCAGTGCCAGAGGAATCTAGGCAGCCGCAGAGCATCAAAAAGCCCCTACAATTATTCACTAGAGGCAGGGTGTACTTTTCAGCAAATTCTTCTTTATTCCTCCTGCAGACATACCACTGATTCATAAGCCTGAAATATTCCAGTTTTGTCTCATCACTCCACAGAACAATATCCCCAAACTTCTGACGCTTATTTATATGGTTTTGAGCAAGTTGAAGCTTGTGCTTTTGGATCAGTTGTGGTGTGTGTCTTGGAGTTCTTCAGCGTTTAGTATGCACCCCACTGTGCAAACTGAAACCTCAGTGCCTCCTCTCTCCAAGTCTTGCTGTGGGTCTCCTGCAGTCACTCGAGGGTTTTTGACCACCTGTCTCCTCAGGAATCTGGTGACAGCCATTGATAGCTTCTTCCTTCTGCCACATCCTGATACTGTAGCTGCTCTTCCTTTAACTCTGAACTTACGAACTATGCATCTAACCGTATCTCTACGAAAATTCAGTGCCTGTGCTACCTATTCTTTTAACAGCCATATTCTAATATGCAATCAAATGTTCCTGTCAACAAACCCCTAGCGAGTGCAAGTATTTGATGTGTTTTATCTAAAGCAAACCTGATGCAACTAATTAAGCTCTTGATTAGCTGCATTAGGTGTGCTTGAGACAACACCTGATTTGCAAATATGCTCTTATGACGGATTCTATTTGGGGGGTTGAATAATTTTGAGACTGCGGTATTCATTAAAAATAGCATTTTGTGTTAAATTTGGAGAAACCACTTGTAATATTAGTTGTGTTGAGCTATTTAAAATGTTCTTTTTTTAATCTATTTATCACAAACAGCTGAGGGTTTGTAAATTTTGCTATTAAACCCAATTTGCAATGGGGGTTGAATAATTTGATTGTAACTGTAGTTGTATGTAATACTCCTCAGCAGCGTCGTACATGAGAGGTGATTTTTTTTTTTTTTGTTAATGTGTCCTGGAGTTCCCGGTGGCCAGCAGAGTTCTTGCCTCCTCAAGTTATGAAGTAAGTAGTTCCGGCTAGTTTGCTGGGGTCACAAAAATAAAGTTTTCTTTCCCAAAACAACGTGTTTTAAAGAGTAATATCTTTGTCACAAAACCACGGCCAGTGAATAACTCACACTTCGCAATCGCTTTGCACTGTTTTTCTCTTTTTCAGTATCACTGCGCGCATGCCATCACCTATTTCGAAGATAATGCAGTTGGATGTTGAATGCTGCGACCTGAGCGAGGCACACACGGAGAGACAAGTTTATTGTCAGACAAGAAAATACAAAAAAAAGGCGCAGACTTGTGATTTTCCCGGCTATAATAACAAAAACCTTTTGATTCGTCATGCATTTCACCAGTTTCCTGTCACGGACTATGCCTTGCGACAGTTGTGGCTTCTTGCCGTAGGTTTGAACATTGAAGCCGCGGTGGCAAGGGTAAAAAGAACTATGTGCGTGCGGTGCACATTTCTGCAAGGACGATTGTCCCAACATGACCAGGACAGAGGAATCCACGTTTTGAAAAGCACTGCACTGATTCCTATAATTGACGAAACCATGTCTGACTATGAAAGCGATGATGATATTCCATTGACTACTGAGCCAAAGGGATACTTTTATGAACCTGAGTTTACCGATGCCAAACTTCGTCAAATGGCAATAGAAGGGCAGAGAGAGAGAAGCTGTCCAAGCCGCAGATGGGCCCATGACAGCAGGTAGGAGAGAAAGAGTCAAAAAAAAGTGGTGGTGCACTTGTTCAAGCTGTCAGATAATGCCGACGAAAACCGGTGAAATACATAAGGCAAATCAGACAAGTTTTTATAATTACAGCCGGAAAAAAAACCCAAGTTGCACCATTTTTTTTTCTGTATTTTTTGTTTGACAATAAACCTGCCTCTCTGTGTGTAGCTGTCTCAGGTCGCAGCAGTCGACATCCAAGCGTGTTACCTATGAAATAGGTGATAGCCTGCGCGCAGTGATACCGTGTGAGAGAAAAATGGTGTCAAGTGATTGTGAAGTGTGAGTTCTTCACTGCCCATGGTTTTGTGACAGAAATATACCACTATTTAAAACGTGTTTGGAAACAAAATTTTTATTTTTTGACCTCAGCAAACTAGCCGGAACTGCTTACTTCAAAACTTCGGGAGGCCAGAACTCCGCTCACGTGGCACATTAACGAAGAAAATCACCTCGTACTACACTGCTACTACACTGAGTATTTCATAAATTTTCATGTCAAAAAATTCCTTAATAGAAAAAACTGACGCTTGTTTGGCAGCATTTGCTGCATTCTCTCCATTCACCAGAAACTTCTGAACATCTGAAAATTTTAAGACTCTCAGACATATACTTCAAGAAATATGGACATCTGAAAGTAGCATCTCATTCAATTTCTAACTCGCAAGTGATTTATCAAAAAATTTCTATTGGGTAAAAAATTATGAAAATGCTGGAATTTCAGCTAAAAAATTGGCAGATATCCTTTTCAGATACCAAAGATCATGCCTACAAATTTTCAAGAGATTCTGAGATGGTCAAGCAACCACCTTTGCTGAGGTGTCACGGAAAGACCCAAAGGCTTTGTAACACTTTCCAGACTGATAAATGGTTTTGCATATGTTCTTGAATTTTTTTTTTTTTTTTAATTGCCGCAACGCGGTTTGATTTGGTAACAAAGGAGGCAATGACATTTTCCACATGGGACCACGTAAGGTTGGATAGCTTTTGTCCTTCAGTAAATTTAGTAAGCATTTAGAAAACTGCATTTTGTGTTCACTTGAGTTATCTTTGACTAATATTAAAATTATTTTTATGATCTGAAACATTTGTGACAAATATGCAAAAATAGAATAAATCAAGATGGGGAAAATACTTTTTACAGCAGTGAATCATAGCTGGTTTCATTAGCATATTGTGTTTCACAGCCAACATTTCAGAATTACTTGTGAAAGTAAAGGAAGACTGTTCATTTCTCTTTTATTAGATCCTTTGCTCCTTTCCCTGCACTTGCTAGTTCCACCACTTCGACTCCTTTCAGCGGCCATCTGGCAGGTACTGCAGCAACAAGACGCGATGCATTATGGGAAAATCAAGGAGTTTGTGTCGGTGATGATGGACGTATACCCAGATGTGCTGAGCGAGAGCCAGAGAAAAGAGGTCACTCTGGGGTTGCAGGTGAGGATAGAAGGGGAGAGTATGATTAAGGCGGGGAGATGGAAAATGTGTGCTTACTTCCCCCGTTCTCAAACTTAACACCCTATATACACAATTCCTAAACTCTATAGACAGAAGGCAACCCCTCCCACAAGTTACAACTAGCTCTACAGTTAACTCAAGAGCCATAGGCACCCTTCATGATAATGCGTGAAAGTGAGTGTAAAATAACATACGCTGCACAATGAACCATATTTAGGGCTCAAATATATAAGGAAGCCATAAAGCCATTGTATTTTTAGAAACATCATAAAAACATAAATACAGCTGCAAGCAACAAAGATGGGTACCAAGCTGAACTGGGCCATCAAAGTCGGAAATTAAGCATGCCATTGATCATGGGTGCGGTGAGAGAGGATGTCTTGGTGCTGTTATAACTAACAGTCTTGAACATATCAGAAACTGTAAGTGCAGTTTCTAAAGAGTCATGGACATGAAGTTTGGGCAAATAAGATAAAGATTTTTGCAGGGGTTTTGATGGATTTGTATTTGTGTGCTCCTTGACCTGCCAATCATATGGTTAGGCTTACTGAAATGAAATGAAAGGTATAGAAAAATCCCTTGTGCTTCTAGAGGTGAGACCAATTACGTTTGGATCACATTTGACACAAAGATCAAGTGGAGTATGAGAAGGAAAGGGAGCACTGTTGCTACATCTGTAGTTGGGGACTTTTTGATCACATAGTTCGGCCAAAATAAACATAACTGAAGACCTATAGGATATCTTGGTGCCCTTGGTGAACAACAGTACACGCATTGTGCACCAACTGTCAGAAATACGTTTGGTTTATTTTAACATTTATTTGAAATAAGGCTAAAGGTTCTGGAGTATTTTTAAGAAAGGGCACACTATAGATGAATCTGTACTTAAGCCCTGAAGGTATATAAGATGGCATGGTGCTTGCACAAGAACACCTGAGCACTTGTTCAGGTCTGTTAGCCTGAAACACATGCGTCTCAAGCAAAATTGAAGGTAAATAATAGAAAATTATGTGCCATGGCAAATCTCAACTTTCCTTGCAATCAAACAAATAATTGAGATCTGTTAATTTCCTCTATGGACAGGAAGATGAAGAATGAGGATGATGCTGCATCATTTTTTTTTTTTTTTTTTTTTACCATCTAATAACATTGAGTAAAGTTCGAATGAAATCAGATAATCACATTAAAAACAAAACAGGGACGATGTTTGTCACTGACATCTGGTGCCCTTTGTTAGTTGACAATGGAAGATTATGGAGATAATATGCTATCCTCCGTTTCAAAGAAGTTCAGAACATTAAAGCTGCTGTAAGTGATTTTTTTGTTTTTAAAAAAAAGAGTTAAATAGTTCCATATTCCGACAGAGATCATTCATTTAGAGTATCTGGTCCATAACACAGGTCTCTCAGTCACAGTCTTCTGCAATAAAGCAGTAAATAAAATTCTGCAGCCAACACCCGCCTCTGTCCAATTAGGTGAGAGAACGCCATAAAGAGGCGTTTCTCTCGGTTTGTGAATTCACCATCTGCAGGAAAAATCATAAAAGAAGACGAAGAAAAATCTGTGTTGTTGCCAATAGCGGAACAGATGAAGCTCCTGTTCCTAGCGCTATGGGAGAGAGCATACACAATTAAACAGCCAAAGCGCCAAAGAAGAGGAACAAACATAATAAAGGAGGAAAAACAACATGGCCAGGAGCCGTATTTATATGGTTGCCGCTTTCGATAGGTGGGGAAAACTGAAGGAATCAAAGGGTTTAAAAAGCAATGCACAGCTAGCCTTGCTGCTACTGGATAGGTAAGCTTTGTTTTACTCTGTAGTAGTTGTGCAGTTTTATCAGTCTCAGGTAGGCCTGTAGGTGGTTTTTATTCTTGCTCTTGTCAGTTGATAAATGTACAGTCATCGTTTGTGGTCGGCTACAGCTTGCTTAGCTGTGTAACAATGAAATGTGTGGCTATAGGACACTAGCTAGCTTTAGCTAATGCCTTCAAAAAGCCATTCATAACGAAGTTGCTGCATGGATGTAATGTGTCGTTGGTCCATGTTTTCAGTGTGGCTTTCACACGACAATCTCTTTGTCCGTTTATTTATTTATTTAATGTTTATTTGTACAGGGACAAGTATGAAGCAAGTGAGCCGTTGCCACACACTACAGCATTTATAGCTACAGCTAATTTGCAATGCCCGTCCCTAACTGGGCTTTTAAATACATAAAATTCCCAAATACACACAAACGATCACAACAATAAACTGACAACAATTTCACACAAAACATGCATTACAAGGACCTAAAAATACATAATCACACAATAACATAACACTAGAAAGGACATGCATAATCATCCATGACTGCAAGACTGAGTCCTCTTTAAAAACTGTTTCAGTCCAAGTTTAAAATTATTCAGGTCTGGATCAAGTTTGAGTTCTACTGGTAAAGCATTCCACATTTTAACCCCCTGAGCAGAGAATGCCGTTTGTCCTAGAGAGGATTTACGAAATGGCACCTTACAGTCTCCATGAGATGCTCCACGTGTTACAGAGCCAAATACTCTGAGGGGAACAACAAGGTGACTGAGCACCAGGGGAGCCTGATTATTTAAACATTTGTGAATTAGTTTCAGGTTAGCAAATTTAGTGAAATTATCAAAGCTTAACATATTCATTTTTTTAAGAATATGGCAATGATGTGACCTTATTGGCTTCCTATCTTAAGATTTTAATCGCTCTATTGTAGATCATCATCATAGGTTTAATTGTTGTAGGTGCTGCTTGTGACCAGGAAGTTACACAATAGCTAAGATGAGAGAAGATCATAGTGTGCATAAAAATATTTGCTGCCTGGAATGGTAAGCAGTCTCTAATAAGCTTAAATGTGTAAAGGTTTGCTTTAGCAGCCCTACAAGCCATTTTCACATGGTTCTCAAATCTAAGGTTAGAGTCTAACTGGAGACCAAGATACTTTGTTTCCTGAACCTGCTCAATAGACTGTCCATTGATTCTAAGATTTAACTCATTATTTTGGACTAATGACCGGGCCCTGGTAGAAAAACAAATAGACACTGTTTTCTTTGTATTAAGTGTAAGGCATGAACTCTTGAACCAAGCAGCAATAGACTGTAAATGATTAAAGAGTTGTACAGAAACAGAAGATGGTCTTACCAGACACATACAGGACAGTATCATCTGCATACATCTGAAAACCTGCTCCCACACATGACTGAGGTAAGTCATTGATATATAAACTAAAGAGAAGAGGACCAAGAACAGAGCCTCGTGGGACACCTGTTTTAGTCTTCAGAAATGATGACTTCTCATTATTAATGACAACACATTGTTCTCGATCGGATAGGTTAGATTTAAACCACTGTAGCGCACCAGCAGAGAAATTTAATTTTGACAATCTATAGAGAAGAATATCATGATTCAGGCAGGGTTCCCACGCGTCCTGGAAAACCTGGAAAACCTGGAAAATGATTGACCAATTTTCCAGTCATGGAAAACACATGGAAAATGAGAAAAAAAGTAAAATGTCCTGGAAAAGCTTGAGTTGTCCTGGAAAATTATTTTTCCTCCCTCTGCTTCTCTCTGCCTTGTGGATGAACGCAAACGGGTGAAACATTTTACGCATGTATGTCTGTTTTCAGCTGCCTTTAATGGGCAACATTGAGCTGTAGCGCTTCTCTGCTTCAGGCCGGCACAGCGCCCCACAAGACGCTACCAACCAATCAAATTGCATATTCCCTTAGAGCAGTTCTGCAGCCCAGTGTTTCCATATGACTTTGTTGCTAGATTTACCGACTTTTCAGACCGAAGTAAGGATTTATTTTCCCCAAAGAAGCGCCAAAACTAGCGACTTTCACTTCAAGAGTGTTGCTGTATCGTTGTATATCGAGTGTGAGGTTTTTCTCCCTCTCTCTGTCTCCTCTGTTGAGTGACAGAGGAGCAGCGGAGAGCTGTAGTGGGCGTGCCATCACGTTTGGCTGTGCGCTCTGAGATGAAGTACATCTCTGGTTTCAGTAGAGCTGCAGCGACCATGATGACAGCTTTGAGATAGCGACGGGTAACAGGTAGTCTTACTGGGCCACGTTTCACTCAGTATTTCATACTGGCTCCATTGTCCGACAGCAGAAACAGAAAATATGTGAATGAGAAAAACTTCATTAGGAATTTGGCTCTATTAAAATACTGTGTATGTGCACAGAGAGCAGAGCTCCGACTTTTCATGCAGTTTTTAGCTTGCTACTTTGCAATGAAAGTAATTTAGATGTCAACATCCAAGTGAGATCTTATATATCCATGAGTGAGATCAGAGGCGGATTGTCCATTGGGGCGATTGGGCGACCTTGCCACCACGAAAAAAGAGATTTTTTTTTTTTCCCCGGCTCTACCACTGTTCTACAGCTTGATCTCCCTTTGAATGGCATTGTCCAATCAGGATAAACTAGCGTTTCTAATAGTCCCGCCCCTTTCGGGCGATTTCACTCAGACTGAAAATTGCCCCAGGGGTCTCTCATTGACTCTTGTGTAACGTCATTTTTTCGCCAGTGCAAAGCCTTTCAATGCAATCTCAATGGGTTCGGGAGGGCTTGCCCCAACGTGCTTTTCATCATACGTAACAGCAGTGGTGGTGGGGCGGAGCTGGTCGTGGGTATCTTGCGGGCGCCATGAGAACTGAGACGGTCTCCTACTTCCGGTCATTGCTCGCTGTACTGAAGAGAGAAGGGCAGGCTGAATGCGTTCAGGCTCCACTTATTCCGTTGTTGGTTGTACCAACGACTCAAAAAAAGATAAAGTTTGTGTGGAAACAGTGCTTTATTCACAAGGTGATTAGAAAAAGATTGCCCTTGCCCAGCACCTTACAGCCTACACTCGATGCCAGCGAGTCGGCGCTAGGAGTGGCTAGCCGCGCGGAGACAGAAGTATCCACCCAAGAGGATATACGTGTGCTCACACCATTTCGTATAAAACCGCCTGACGGATGACAATCCCCAATCCCGATTATACAGTCACCTGATACGTTAATTCAAAGATCCGTCCAACAAGTCTGTTTTTTCGAAATCCGACAAAAAGCAGTATTGTCAGCCAGTGGTCAGTTTAGTTTTCCGGTGAAGTTAGCAGCGTTTGCTATGTAATTAGTGGCCATCTACGGTCACACGTGGGATACCCACACATTTAGCAGTTATACAGGCTAATCTTAGCACTTTTGAACAAGTTGACATTGAGCAGTGGAGGGGCTTACCAGTAGTGTTAGTGAATATTGAAAGGTGCATAATCGTAATCCTGGCTTCTGTAAAAAACCTCAGCTTTAGTCGATTATATTCTTGTGGCGAATATTTAGCTTGTCAGCTACAGCGGTTGTGAAGGATTGGACTGAGATCTTTATTTCGTTCCGTGCATCGGTGATTTCCAGCATGCGAATTGAAGCTTGGGGACTGTACTTTCGTGCTCTGAATGATGATTATTGCCCACAGCTAATGTGATATTATTCTTGCTTTGTTTTATATCGACCTTTTTTGCACTGCAGGATAGGATTTGATTTTGATATTTATATTTTTGATTTATTTTTGCAGTGATTTTGATTTTTACTTTAAGAATGCAGGTTTCAGATGCACAAAGTAAACTGTAAGTAAACAGTAAACAGATTAACTAAAGGAAATTGTTTTTGTGATTTATTGAACATATAAAAATATTTTGTGGAGAAAGTACAAGAGGGAAAGAGGGAGAGGAATAAACATTGAAGCAATCTGGTTAAATGTACAAAATATAAGGTACAATTGTAGAAAATAACACTTCTCCAAAGCTTGGGGGTGGAATTTATTAGTGTATGTTGTGATAACTTGACTCGTACTGTAGCAGCTGAAAAAGTCCTGAAAATGTCCTGGAAAAGTCCTGGAAAATAATTTCAAGAAAAGAGTGGGAACCCTGTCAGGGTATCAAAAGCCTTTTTAAGGTCAAGAAATACAGCCCCTACCACCTCACCTTTATCCAGGAAGGATGTAAGCTCATCTATGAAAAAGCAGTTAGCAGTCTCAGTAGAATAGCGCTGACGGAAGCCAAACTGAAGTGGGTGGAGAAAATCATTTGAATCCAGATACTTAAGTTGCTGAGCAGCAACCTTCTCAAGTATTTTAGAAAATACAGATAAAATACTAATTGGTCTGTAGTTGCATACCTGATCAGCTTCACCCGTTTTAAAAACCGGAATTGCTCTTGCTTGCTTCCATCTACAAGGAAAACTGCCATTAGCTATGGACAGGTTTATTAGGTGAGTGAGAGGCTTTGCCAGATGTATTTATGCTTTTTAAGAAAAGAGACATCAAGGTGAGAAAGATCTTTAGAGATCTTTTGTTTGAGAGCTTGTCTATTATTTCAAGGACATCATTTATGTTTGTTTGTTTGATTATAAAATTTGCCGTACATGCACTATTAGGAACAGGAGGCTCCACACTGCAAACTTTGAAATCATTAGCTAGTTCCTCAACAGATGTAACAAAATAACTATTAAATTCATGTGCAGTCTGACTGCAACAAGAAATTAGCTCACTCCCAATTTTAATGCTACTTATGTTACTATGTTTGCCTAAGGGTTTTATCATACTATTTATTTGCTTCCACATTGTAGAGCAGTTCCCTCTGGCTTCAGTAATTGCAGTGATATAGTATGCGGCTTTTGCAGTCCTCATGTTTTTAGTAACTTGGTTTCTCAGACCTTTAAATAAAACTATGTCACTGTTAGTGCGGCTTTTCAGAGCAGTTTTTAGGGCCTGATCCCTTTGCTTCATAAGTTTCCGAATTGATTCATTGACCCAGGGTAGAGAATGTCTCCTGTTTGATTTTTTACGATTTTTAAGAAACTTTCCAACATTGCTTTCCAGAGTGTTCATAAATTCATCACAACAAATGTCTGAATTACTATTATTAAGCACATTTTCCCACTGCACCTTGTTGAGTTCACATTCTAAAACTGGAAGATCACGCTTTAAAATAGACAATGCATGGGCTCTTGTTTGTTTGGAAATATTAAAACGCTTCTTAGACAGCTTCCTAGCAACTAAGATCATGTTATGGTCTGACATTCCGGTCAAAAAATTATAGGATTTCAATATGCGGTCCTTTCTGTTTGAAAAAATCAAATCAATTTGTGTCCTACTGGACCTTGTGATCCGTGTAAAGCCATTAATTATTTGACTAAAATCATACTTTGTTGTTAAAATTTTCAGTTGCCTTTTCTTGTTTCTGTCTGACCAATCAATATTAAAATCACCTTGGATTAGAACTTCAGATTTATAGGAAACCTTTTTTAGTAATTTATCCAGATCATCATAAAAACTTCTGTCACAACTAGGAGGATTGTATAGAACCATTAACTGGAATTGCATTCGGGGAGATAAACTAACATTGATACAAAGATATTCAATGCGCACATCAACATCCAATTCCAATTCTGTACATTTAATAGAGTCTCTCATATAAATTAAGACTCCACCCCCCTTGTGAGTATTCCTATCAGCTCTAAAGCATTTGTAACCAGGGACATCAATTTAATTATTTTGGATCTTACTGTGAAGCCACGTTTCACTGAGGCATAAAAAGTGCAAGTTAGAACCAGTGAGGAGTGCTAACACTTTCCACACCTTATAAGGAACAATAACACGCTAACACAGTAATATCTGAAATATACCTTATTTTTACAGAACAGACATTTCACTATCAGGAAAAGGCAGGCAATCTGCTACCCTAGAAAGAACAGAGTGGTGCAACTCTGGAGGGGGTCTACAGAAGTGCTTGAGCTGCTCGCATTTTAAATGATCCAAAACCTCGGCATTAGATTTTGTTGAATACGGTATAAATTCTAAAACAAAAAGCAACATTGAGCAAAATGCTACTACATGCAGTATTATAGCAAAGACTAATGGTTACTCTTACTAACCAATGTGGCAAACAAGCTCTGTGATCATCATGGCTATGGTAAACCGAGAATAAAAAACAGCTAGCCATAAGTTAATCTCTTAAGCCTTGAGCCTCTGGTTCAAAAATGGCATGCCCAAAATGATTTGAGTATATCTCTGCAACTACTTGGTCCATTTGAATAATCTTGCTATCATAATAAAGGTAACACCATTTGGGATTTCTGTTGTGATGTAAAAATCAGTATATATGTCACTGAGTCAGAGTAAATGAAGATGGAACACAGCATAAATGAAAGATCTCATTTGCGCCTAACAAATTTTTACCTCTATCCCTTGTGAACTTATTTAGTTGCAGTCTGAAACCTTTAAAAAACTTCAGCACAGAATCTCATCATTATCTGTGCCAAAGTTTATTTTAATCAAGTAAATCAGCGCAAAATTAGAGTGGAATATTTAGGTGGCTTATCCAAATTGGCAGTTTGGGTACCTTGCGTGCCATTTCATATTTCTCAGATACCAAACTGTTAAACTCATTTAATTTCACTTATATGTCACTACAGGTATAAATTCCATCCAAATACAACCACTTTTTTAATTTCTGAAATTTTAATTTTTTTTATTATTATTTCTGCTTGTCCCGTGTACATTTTCCCATTCAAAGAAATTACATGCAAAGAAAATTACTCCACTGGAGCAGATTTATTAAAAAAAAACAAAAAAAAAAAAAAAAACAAGCAAATAAACAAAATTAGAAATATAAAGATAAGGTAAAAATGGTAAAAAGTAAAAACAACAAAAACCACAGCAATTACTTATACAAGAGCAAGACTAGGTGCAAACTTGTATATGGCTGGGCCGCCAAGTGCTGTATGAGAATGTGGGCCCAAGAAAAGGGTGCTAAATGGGGCAAAGCTCCCGCAATTATATGAAGTGCAAGTTTAGTAATGAGCTGGAGTTGATAAATTATTTACAAAGTGGGTGGGGAGAGAGTGAGAGTGTGAAAGAGTGAGTGTGAGTGAGTGAGAGTGTGAGTCGGGGGTGGGAGTGAGTGAGAGTGTGTGAGGTAGTGGGAGTGGGAGGTGGGGGGGGCTTGAGTAAGGAAAACATATCAAAAGCAAGTTATACATTTGAATAGACAAAGAGCTTGAGTAAGGATAGCAGTTATTGATTTTGTGAATGTGAATTTGAGAGAGACAGCAGCAGTTGTGCTAACCGGGAACGTGACGTCACTTTTGTGAACGCATGGCAGTTCCTATATAGTGAGGGTGTAAGAACGAACTTCAAAGATTCCTTTTTTCCCCCATGTTTCGTCTTAGGGCTTGTTATGGACAAAGAATCCACAAATTCGAGTAAAAGCGCTTAATAAACATGTTCGAGTGAAGGAGCTGCCATGTGTTTACATAAAGCGTTATTTGATATTGGTGATGAATGAATATGGTTAACTATGTGACAAAAAAAATTGAAATGCAATTAATTTTAAATGAATTTATGACCTATTGTAAGCTCTCGAAAAGGCCTTGTCGTTAACAGCAAGATCATGAGAATTGGCCGAGAAATAAAGTTCATTCTATAATTTAATTTAATTTTGTTTGATTTGGCTGAGAAACTGATGTGATTTCCACTAGTCCTTCATCAGAGGACTTACGGTCAGCAATTTTCCACCAGAATTCCCTTCTGGCCTTATTAGCAGCAACAGAGTTGCTCTTTCCTGTTTTTTATATATTTACATTCTTCGTAACTGTCCATAATGACAACCCACTCCTCCCAGGAAATTTTCTTAATTTTTTTTTAAAGATTTTATTAATCACCCAGCAACCATTTACATTACATCCAACGAACAAGTGCATACATCAACCAACATGAATGCACTAACATAAATCTCAATTAGAATTTCCCAAGTGTCCACCTGAGTATGCGCATGCGGTCTTTCAAGTGTCCAACCAATGAGTATAAAACTCTCCCATGGGTCAGCCCCCTGGTGGCTGGGGAGATAACCCGCAGTGTTACTGATCCTGGATCAGACCTAGCTTGGGGGAGATAAGAACCCGTCATTTTATGAACGGAAATTAAATGATCCTTTTCAGACATAGTTGAAAGCTTAAACCAACATTAACAAAAAAGATTACGCCACCGTTGTGGTATCTATTTCTCTGATCGGAAATCAGGGTTTTGTTGATGATGCTTTTGTTGAAATGTAGCCTGTCTGTGTGTGTCTCCCCAAAACCACCATTAACAAAGACAAAAAGATTAACAAAGAAAGATTAAAACCACCGTTGTGGTACCTATTATCTCTGATCGCGAGTTCAGGGTTTGTTGAGCCGGCTCACTGAAATGTAGCCTGTCTGTGTGTGTCTCCCCTTAAGAGAGCACGTATGGTGTTGAAAGCACAAAAAGGAGATTAACAAAGAAAGATTAAAACCACCGTTGTGGTACCAATTATCTCTGATTGTGAGTTCAGGGTTTGTTGAGCCGGCTCATTCATATATAGCCTGTGTATGTTGAACTTGCTTCATAGTATAGGCTACCCCGCAGGAGATACGAGTGACAAACGCCCAGCCAGCCAGCCAGCTTGTCGTCAGCCAGGCAATCGTTGAAGTTCTTGCCCGCCGGCCGACCAATCGCTGAAGTCAGTCGTCGGCCAACCAATCGTTGAAGTTTTTCCCCGCCGGCCAACCAATCGCGGAACTTCTTCCCCGCCGGCCAGCCAATTGTTAAACTTGATCACTCACTCACTCACTCACTCAGTCAGTCACTCAGGTATTCAGCGACATTCGCGTTTATAGGGGCCTGGCCGCTATTCGCGGCCCAGCCCAATAATGCTTTTACTGCCTAAATAAAAACTTACCATCCCGGGACTTGAACCCTGGTTTCCCGGGTGAAGTACATCGTTCTAACCACTATGGAGGGCATGGAGGGCATTGGTGCTGAAGAACAGGGACTTAATAGTGCATGGATCTGTGTTTAAAAGTGGATGAGGGAAGATATGGGGAGAAGTTGCCTGTTTTACCTCCAGGAACACCAATTTTGTAACTGGCAGTCTATTGGCAGTGGATGAAGAACAAGGATCAGCAGACCTGAAAGATGATCAAAGGGATTCTGCCATTCTTCTGTACCTGGACTCCTGTTAACCACGGCCTCTTCCTCTCTGACCGTGGGTCAAAACTATCAGTCAGAGTGGCCCCCTCTCTCGGCAGGGGGGATAATGGTCCCTGGAAGGTAACCAGTCCATTGCTGTCCCACCATTTCAGGTGTTGGGAAGCAGCTCTCTCATGACCCCTGAAAATCATGCCTGGTTGAGGTTTCAGGGTGAGTAGACAGTGGAGTGGAGAGGCCAGAGTGCAGGAGGTTAGGGTTCTTGTTTTGCTCGGGCAAGGCAAACTGCTGGCTAGGTGATGGGGAGCCTGAGGGGTAAAAAATGGTCTGGGGTCGGTCTCCTGATCCGTCTCACATGGGATTCCTCAGATGGTTTCACAGGGGGGCAGTGTTCTCTTGGGCGCCCTCCCTCAGGTTGATCGCTGTGGGGTCCACAGAACTACATTTCCCATGCAGTCAACAGGAAAGGGAAACAACGTCTACAGCACCACCCTCTGCCTGACGTGTATTTTACGTTTCCCAATAGAATGAGCCCAAAAGCAATAAAACGGGCAATAGAGCTTTTAGAACTAGGGCCCCCACCCAGTTCACTCTCTCTTGCCACGGCTCCACCCAGGGTGGAGACACACGCTCTCTTGGCACACTTCCAACTGAGGAGCACACGCTCTCTTGGCTCTATTCCCACCGGGAAGCCGACTATTTGCTCACGCAGCTGTTCACAAAGTGGTGAACCTCGCCCCATCCTTGCTTGTGAACAACTGAGCCTTTTGGCGATTCTTCTTTTATACCTAATCATGACATTCACCTGTTTACAATTAGCCTGTTCACCTGTGGAATGTTCCAAACAGGTGTTTTTTGAGCATTCCTCAACTTTCCCAGTCTTTTGTTGCCCCTGTTCCAGCTTTTTTGGAATGTGTCGCTGGCATCAAATTCAAAATGAGTGAATATTTCCGGAGAAACAATAAAGTTTATCAGTTTGAACATTAAATATCTTGTCTTTGAGGTGTACTCAATTGAATATAGGTCGAAAAGCATTTGCAAGTCATTGTATTCTGTTTTTATTCATGTTTTACACAACGTCCCAACTTCATTGGAATTGGGATTTGTATATGTGACAGTCCACAGGAAAAGGGTGTATCAGGGATTTTTTACATTTTAGAGAAAAACTGTTTTTCTATGTTTAGTACATGGTAAGGGATCATCAGATGCACTTAACTCAGTTTGACCAAAATATCCCTTATACACCCTTTTCCTGTGGACTGTCACATATATAAAACTTTCTGATCTGATTTTGACGGTCATGTTTTGGAGCTATTGAGCTGAATTTTGGTACATCGGTGGCTGGCAGCAACCCCAAAAACATGTCTGACAGATTTTGAGAAATTCAAAAATTTAACTGATAGTCTCTGGCCGCACTTACTTTTTTCTGGTATAACTTTAAACCATAGACTGTATATAAAAGATGGACAAAGCAAGCGTGACATCAGCCATTGGTTTCAGAATACCAAAAAGGAGGCCTCTTTTGTCAAGAATTGACCAGCACCATCTTGTCATTTTGAAACCGGATGGGATTCTGATTGGACGAGAGCGTGGATCAAGATCCAGGGGAAGCGAGGGGTCAGATACACGCCCACCTGACTGCTCATATGACCCAGCGTAGTCTCCAGCGGGGTATACCATGTATAATATAACTTCAATGACACATGTAATGTGTATGTAGCAAGAGAACTATATAAATGTGTCACTTTGGCCCTTTCGCATAGTCATTTTAGAAAATAAAATAGGTAAAAACTAATATTTGATATCTTTTGAAGGTTACATATGTCCAGGTGAATTACAGTGCCCATGGCGCCATTTTTAAAAAGTTGAACTACCTTGTTACGAAGGTCCTTAGACAGTTCTTTGCCATGGCTCAGTGTCTAGCCAGATCAGTGCATCCACTCGGGAGCGAACAAACTCAATGACTATAGTCAAACATTAGTCACAATTTAAAAAGCCACAGGTGTGGAGAATTAACTTTTAACAGCCATTTCAACCTGAGTGTGTGTCACCTTGTGTCTATATAACAAGGTCAAACATTCAAGGGTATGGGTCAATGACGTGACATTGTCCGAGTGCACTACTTTGGTTTAAAATAATTTTAAATGATTGATACTAAGCATCACTTTATTCTATAAAACCTGTTTAATTTGAACATATTTCCAGTTTATCATAAAAATGACATATATTTTATGTTTTGCCATCTCAAAACCTCAAAATGTCAGGTGGCGCAACCGTCCGAGCAAGTTAACGCTATGTGAAATGTATTAAATATGAATTAATATAATATTAATATGATGGCATAATTTTATATTGGAAACCTTTTAAATAAACAATAGTTTAATTGTTCTTAAATTGTTTGGAAAACCAAAATACCCACCCCCCTACAATAAAAGATCCATAAGTTACTTTTAATACCCAGCTAAACTACAAAATAGTAATGTTTTAGGCAGAGTAGACACTCTCAGGTATACTTAGTAAAAAAATCACTTGGGGGGGGGAAAGAGAGGGAAGTGTGTTTTTTTTTTTTTTTTTTTTTCTTCCAAGAAACTTTTGGTTGCACCACCTGACATTTTTTGGCTGGTGAAATTGCAATACAGTCTAAAACTGTATTAAAACCCTGTAAATGTTTTGCAACCATTAAGACTTGTTTAAACACACTCTTCCAACTTCAAATAAATGTATTCTGTACATTTTTGAAGACTTATTGAAAAAAAAAAATTTTAAAAGGCTTATTTGTCATTGACCCGTATGTAAACTTATGATCAGGGCCGTTTGGGTCATTTCACTTAAAATTATGATTTAAAAAGGAGCCAAACACCTATGTGATGATAAATGACTTCACATGATCACTATCCTTAAAAAAAAAAGACAAGTTTTGTGCATGTTGAGTCATATTTTCAAAATCAATGGCAACATTTCACAAATTCAGCTAGGGTATGCAAGCTTTTGAGCACAACTGTATAAAGCTCTCTGACAAGAAAAAATGACTGAATATAGGACACTCGGCCCCCCTGTGTGATGTGTGGCCCCCGATTTAAAGAATCCTTGAATTGCCCCTGTGAGTTGGTTGCATGTTTCAAAGCAGTGCTATCTTTTAAGAAATAAGATGGTTTTTAAGATAATATGAGGTTGGATTTGTTGACCATCACAGACAGCTCAGTAATAGAAAAACAAGTATGACAAGAGTGCTCTGAGAGCACAACATCCCTCTCCAGAGCCACAACTGCGATATACGTATCGTCAGTCTATCTGGAGCATTTGTGCTAAGTTTCAGGGATGTTCTATGAAAACTGTAGGAGTTGATTTCGCCAGCCAAGTACCTTCTGATGCAGACAGATTGCACCACAACATAATCCCCCTTTTGGGCTGTTGTCCAGCGGGGTATGATAAAGAAATTTACATATATCTCGCGAAAACACTCTTTGCCATTGGTCTCCTATGTTGGGCAATTATAATTTCTTTCTTTTGAAGTTGAAGTCCTTTGAGTTTTCCCATAATTATGGATGTCAAAGGAATTTCACGTTTATGTGCCCCCATATTTTACCCCGTTGAAGCAGGAAGTGGTGAAAGGCAACAATACAGATTCCGGCAACTAAGACCAAATTTTAAAAATCCATTTCCATTTCAAACACCTTTTTATTTGGTTTATTTTAAAAATTTTTTGGTACCGCTAGTAAATTTGACCCTAATATTTTTGGAAAAGAAAATGCTCAAAAAAGTTTTAATATATTTGAAGTCGGGGCAAATGTAATAATCTATAAGCCTGAAATTATATTTGTCATATTTGTAGTGTATTTTAGACAATTATATATGTTCATCTTAATGAATGGTGCTTGTAATTCTTGAGTTTTGTGAATTCATATTGTACAAATACTGGTTGCTTTTGTTTACCCGTGCTCATGCTGGATGTAATTTTCTCCTCCCATAGAAACATAATATTTACTTTTTCATTTTTTTTCAGAATTACTTAATCTCTTTTTGTCTCTTCCTTTTTTTTCCATCTCACTCAGCACATTTCCTCAGCAAAAATATGCTGTAAAATTGACCCAGCTGTGAAGGGTTTGATGTGGGAGTTTCTTTCTGGACTGGATCAACTGCTGTCAGTACCAGACCTAAATCAGGTATAGAACCACCACATGAGTACCCAGTCGTATATGATGGTTGTTGTAAAAATGTCCTTATTAGTACTATCGTTGTTAAGTCCAAAGTTTTATTTTGTTTTAGGGTCAGAGCAGTGGCAGATCTAGAAAATTTTGCATGGGGTAGCAAGGGGGGGGCGGCCAAGGAGTATGGCAGGGTGGTATGGTAAGACAGTGGAAGTCCCCATAGTTCTCTGCAATTTTAGGTGAATATTCAAATGGTTTCCAAAAAAGATCTGCAAAAATATTTTCAAATATTTATTGTTAAATTATGTCCCATATTAGAACACACTGTATACTTTATAATACACAACAGGAACTACAGACCAGTGTTCAAGCAAAAAATTGCGTTGCTCAAATTTTGAGAACCTTTTCTGGAGTCAAAAAACTAATACACACATTGAAAAATATTTAGCAATAATTTGAGTGCAAGTACTGCCTTTTCCAGTCACAGAAATTATCCTGACGAGTGTTTCTTTGCTTTTTTACCCCTCGACCGACGAAGTCGCGGAAGGGTATTGTTGTGGCGAGCGGCGTCCGTCTGTCTGTCTGTCCGTTAACTTCTTGTTTCTGGACGAATGCTGAAAAACGCCTGGGCCAAATGCTCTCATTTTCTGGTGGTATGTTGGGGGTGGTTAGGGGAAGCTCCCTATCGATTTCTGTCCCGCTGCGATAATCTATATGGCCGCTACGTCAGGGCAAGCGCAAGGCTGAGGGGTCCCGCTCGCGACAGCGCGCTATTTTTGAAAGATGCTATGCAAGGTGCCTCAGTAATTGTAGCCCCCGGACAAAGTTGGGCAACTACTATGGATTCACGTGTGTCATCTCCGCGTCCGATAGACAATTTCTTGTGCACACTCTACAGGCTGTAATTTTTGACCGATTTCTTTCGTATGTGGTATGGACATGTGTTAGACTTAACTTATGACACACATCGATTTTGGTTGCCATGGCGACAGTATTGGCCGAATAAGGTGCAAATTTGTGCTGAAACATACACTCTTCCTTGTGGACGCTGTACAGGTCGTAATTTTTGACCGATTACATTCATATTTGGCTTGTACATGTGTTATACTTCACTTATAACACCTATAGATTTCGGTTGCCATGGTGACAGTATTGGCCGAATTATGCCCGAAAAAGGGGAGAAGTGGGCTTTCGGGGGCTACACCCATGCGGTCGCAGCCAACCAGACTATCTAGTTTTCATAGATACTGTATATGCCATTTGCATGAACTTGTTTTTCCATTTTATATCCAAATACTTTTGATTTGAGTTTTGAACACAAGTTTAAAGCTGTCATTTGTGGTATGAAAATTTATTATGAAGTTTAACAATATTGAACAATTGATAAAACTTTTCTCAATTTATAAGTAATTTAATAACCTGATCGTATTTTATATTTTAAGCAAATGTTAACAATCATTGTTTGGTAATTTATTAGCTGGCTAGATGGCTCGCTAGCCAGCCTAGCTAGTGATCTAGCTGCAGTCAGCTGACAGCCACACAGTTAACCGCTGCTTAAATCAGACTTTGCAAATGCCTAGTTAGGTTACTCTATAGCCAAACATCCCACATAGGTCCCAAAAAAGTTAAATAACAGTTTTAACACTAATAATTTTTTGAAGAAGAGCCAATATTTGGCATTTTCAGACCCCAATTTAAAAGGAGAGCAAAACTAATAATTTTTCATTATTTAACAAATTGTTGTACATATAAAATCTCCCATTCCATGTCCAATTAAACTTCAAACAAAAAGTGGGTGCTAGCCAGGTACTCACATCCAGTTGCTGACTATCTTACGTAGGCAAAATGGTTGAGCTGGAAACATTAAAAAATCATGTAAAAAAAAAAAAATGTCCAAGGACAGGAGTCTGTCTCAGTAGCCAGTTAATTAGCTCAGTAGCTAGATAGCATCGTGGCTGGCGAAAGTAACGCCGTCTGTTCAGTGATCAGATTAAAGAAAAAAAAAATTGATTAGCATTTTTTGCTAATCATTATTCCAATTGATTAGCAATTGTTTAGCACATCTGAAAAACGATTAGCAAAAATGAGAAAACAGTGTCAGATTTTAAAAGACTAAAGGGCTTTTTTATTCTTTCCTAATGACAAATTACAATTACAAGAGAAATACAACTCCACTCTGAAAGCAAAACAAATTATTTCCAAAAGGCATCAATTTTACTCTGAACAATCATAATATTATACAGCACTCTTCCATTTTCCAGTGAAATTTCTTTAAACTACTTGTAACCGGCAGTACAGCTGTCTTATCTCCACCTTACTGTAGCATAATGTTGTGTAACGCCTGATCAGAGATGTGAAAGGATCCATTCCCATTAAAATCCTGTCACACAAGGCACTCTCCAACTCAATCACATTTTGACATCACAACATCATGTATTTGAATGATCAGAGATCATTGCACGTGTTTCGATAGAGGCTGGCGAACTTGCGACCGTGATGTTTGGGTGGCTGGAGGAACATTCGGACGTGTAAAAACGTAAAGCGTACATCCAGTCAAGGCGATCCAGAATTAAAGCCGAAAGGCGAGGTCTGATCCGGAATTCTTTTTATTACGGCTAAAACCAAATCACATCGATTTAGTTGAACAATGATTACAAAGATTCCCTTTAACTAGCGTCAGTAAGATGGGAAGATTGATAGCTTTATAATCTGAAGAGTAACGTAATACGCGATAGCATGCATAACAGGATAATGCAGCTAAACTCGCTGTGAAATAACACGTCTCAGGCCCGAACTGTCTGCTCATTAGGTAAAATAAGCGCGTCATCAATGTTGAAAGAAATTGTGTGCGATGGCGTTGAAAGTGACAAATCATAACGATAAAAACTTCTCCAATAGTCATCATAGCTACCATAGGTTCACTAGCCAGCTATCTGTACCTAAAACATTGCTTTTGAGCTCGCCAGCAAACTAGCTAACGTCCCAAAAATGTGAAAGTTCAGTTGGGTCGCACGAAACTGCTGTGAAACCTCAGATAGGTTCATGCCTATGACAGCTGGCGAAGCTAATAAAGTTGGGGCAAGAAACAAATCATATCGCCTTGATATGATGACCATTTACAAAGATTTACCTTTGTTAACATTAGTTGCCTTACTAGCCAACAAGGTGGCTATATCCAAAGACCAACGTAATTTAATATGCGATGGTTCTGAATGGCTCACATAGCAGAGCCCAGCCGTCACGACCAAAAATTATAGAGCATATGACTGTACCAGAAAGCCTCCCGAATCCCAAGAGCATGCATGCGCTCCCCAGAAGCTGATTGGTTGGTATACAAATGTGGAACATCATTTTCCAGCCATTCAAAGTCATGAAAACTCCTATTGCTATGTGGCTTGGGAATTCGGATGTTCGCAGGCCAGCCAGTCAGAAACCATGAAATCTCATTAAGGTTTTTTGAATCGCATTTTTTTGCGAAAGGATTGTTACAATGATTAACATTTCTTCAAAACTGCTGAAATTTGATTCGCATTTTGCGATGCGAATCTGCCTAATATGATCACTGCTGTTTTTCTTCAGGCGCTCTACTGCTGTATATCACATGTCGAGACTAAAATCGGAATCTACTTTAGGCAGTTTTACCCTAGTCTCACCTTCCTCTCTACCTTCTTTTTTTCCTCCCATTTTTGTGTTCGTTCTTTGACGTAGGGCTGCACGATTAACCGAATCGCGATTATTTTCATCGCAATAAAAGTAACTGCCGCTATGAGGCAGACAGACAAGCTTGCTTATTACCTTTTCTATGACACATACCTAATGCGGTCATTTGAAATGCTTCCGGGAAGAAATCTGATTTGAAGTCCGCGAATTGCTAGCAAGGTTGGACAGCCTCCATTGCCTTGGCATAATTAGCTTAGCTTCCAGTGTACTTTGCCTAACTTGCAATCAAGCCATTTATTCAGCCAACTGACTAATTAAAACCAAAATGTGGCCTATAATGATTAAGAAGAAGCAGACAGACCTGACCAGGCTGCCGTGTTAGATTGAAAGAATGTCAATAATCTGAATAAATAGCAGACCTCTGAATTCCACCTCTCGTAGAATTTTTACAAATCAATGAAAAGATTTCTTAAAAATAAAATCATTTTAAGATGGCCCTGGTTTTTAAGCGTTTCAAAATATACGTGAAGTGAAAAACATTTTGTGAAGCATATCGAACGGAAGTGAGAAATTATTTTCACATTGCGCACAATAGACAAATGCAGTGAAGACTTGGCAAACACGTTCAGGCAAAAGCAAGTTTGTTGCATTTTTTTAATTTGATAATTGAACAAGATTAATTTGAAATAAAGTAGCCTTATTCATAGCTCTTGATTTTTGTTACTTTTGAGCGTCTAAATAGCCGACAGTGAAGGTGGAAAACATTTTGTTTAAGCGTCTCAAACGTGACATGTAAATTGCTATCGCATTCGCACGCAGTGCGGCCAAATGTAAAACTAGAAATCTAGCAAACACATTCAGGCAAATTACGTGCTGAACAAAGCAAAGTTAAGTTTGCAAAATCATCCTCTACCCAACAATTGCTCTCAGCCCCTTCCCATTTACTTTGCTCAATTTGCAATCAAACAGTTGATTCACTCAATTAAGGATTTAAATTGGTAGACAGTCGGATTTATTTTGATATAATTTTTGTTTGTCACATTTTGAAATTTCAATGACCATGAAACATGATGGATTTGCCTGATTGTGTTTGCTAGACTATTTCTAGTTTTATATTTGGCCGTGCTGTGTGCGAATGCGATAACAATTTACAACCCCAATTCCGAAATAGTCAGGACAAAGTGTAAATTGTAAGTAAAATCAAAATGCAATGACTTTCAGATCACAAGCCAATATGTTATTTACAATAGAACATAGATAACATTTCAAATATTGAAACTGAGACATTTTACATTTTTATCCACAAAATGAGCTTATTTCAAATTTTCTGGCTACAACAGGTTTCAAAAAAGTTGGGATACAGGCAAAAAAGGGCTGAAAAAGCAATTAATATATGAGAGAATCAGCTGAAAAACATTTAGCAAGTAATTAAGTTAACTGGCATCAGGTTTGTAACATGATTGGCTATAAAAGGAATGTCTTGGAGGGGCTGAGTCTCTCAGAAGTAAAGATGGCCAGAGGCTCTTCAACCTGTGAAGGCTTGCATAAAAAAAATTGTGTAATACTTTAAAAACAATGTTCCTCAACGTGAAATTGCTAAGGCTTTGAAGGCCTCTTCATCGACAGTGCATAACATCATGAAAAGATTCAGAGAAACTGGAAAAATCTCTGTGCATAAGGGACAAGGCCGAAGACCTTTACTAGATGCCCGTGATCGTCGGGCCCTCAGATGCCACTGCATCACTCACCGGCTTGATTCTGTCATTGACATTACTAAATGGGCCCAGGAATACTTCAAGAAACCACTGTCTGTAAACACAGTCCGCCGTGCCATCCACAGATGCCACCTATCATGCAAAAAGGAAGCCATTGTTGAGCATGATCCAGAAGCGCCGCCGTGTTCTGAGGGCCAAGGCTCATTTAAAATGGACTGTAGCAAAGTGTCCTGTGGTCAGACATGTCCAAATTTGACATTTTTGTTGGAAATCATGGCGTCGTGTCCTCCGGGCTATAGAGGAGAAAGACCACCCCTCCTGTTATCAGCGTTCAGTTCAAAAGCCAGCATCTGTGATGGTATGGGGATACATTAGTGCATATGGTGTGGGACACTTGCATGTCTTAAAAAGCACCATGAATGCTGAAAGGTATATAAAGGTTTTGGAGCAACATTTGCTCCCCTGCAGATGACATCTATTCCAGGGAAGGCCTTGTGTATTCAGCAGGACAATGCAAAAGCACATACTGCAGCTATTACAGCATGGCTTCGTAGTAGAAGAGTCCGTGTGCTGAACTGGCCTGCCTGTAGTCCTGATCTTTCACCAATTGAGAACATTTGGCACGTAATTAAACAAAAAATCCGACAAAGGAGACCCAAAACTCTCCAGCAGCTGGTAGCCTGTATTAAACAAAAGTGGGATCAAATTTCAATGGCTAAACTCAAGAAACTTGTCTCCTCAATGCCCAGACGTCCCACTCTGTTAAAAAGAAGAGTGGATGCTACACAATGGTGAACAGGCCCCTGTCCCAACTTTTTTGAGACCTGTAGCAGCCATCAAATTTGAAATGAGCTCATTTTGTGGATAAAATTGTAAAATTTCTCAGTTTCAACATTTGTTATGTTATCTCTCTTCTATTGTGAATGGAATACTGGCTGGTGTGATTTGAAAGTCATTGCGTTTTGATTTTATTCACAATTTACACTTTGTCCCAACTATTTCGGAATTGGGGTTGTACGTGTCACGTTCGATACGCTGAAACAAAGTTTTTTCCACCTTCACTGGCGGCTATTTAGATGCTCAAAAGTAACCAAAATCAAGATCTATGAATGACTTATTTTAAATTAATCTTGTTCAATTATCAAATAAAAAAATGCTACAAATTTGCGGCACTGATTCGCCTGAACGTGTTTGCCTAAACTTTGCTGCATTTGCCTATTGCGTGCAATGCAAAAATAATTTCTCACATTCACGTTCGATATGCTTCTCAAAATGTTTTCCACTTAACGTATATATTTAAACGCTTAAAACCTGAGCCATCTTAAAATGGTTTTATTTTTAAGAAATATTTTAATAATACATAAAAATTCTCCGATAAGAGGCGGAATTCAGAGGTCGGCTATTTATTCAAATCATTAACATTCTTTCAATCTAACACGGCAGCCTGGTTTGGTCTGTCTGCTTCTTATCTCTTCCTAATCATTAGAGGCCACATTTTGGTTTTGATTAGTCAGTTGGCTGAAAAAATGGCTTGATTGCAAGTTAGGCAAGAGTATACGGGAATTGACTTAAGGTAAGCTAATTATGCAAAGGCGGTTTAGGCTGTCCAACCTCACTGGTAATTAGCGGACTTCAAATCAGTTTTCTTCCCGGAAGCATTTCAGATGACCACATGAAGTGCTATAGAAAAAGGTAATAAGCAAGCTCATCTGTCTGCCTCATAGTGGCAGTTACTTTTATTGCGCTCAAAATAATTGTGATTCGGTTAATCGTGCAGCCCTATTTGACTGCATTTTCACTGAAGTCGCTGATAAAAGTTGGCAAGCTAATCAAACTGGTTTACTTAGATTGGAAAAAGCTGCAAACTGTGGAGATACTGACATTACATTGGACTGGAGCATGTTAGATTTACGATTCCTTGTTTCTTTCGTTATCCCGATTGATCTAAAGTTGGGATATTCTTGCCACAACTAATCCGTTCTCAAATTTAAGCCTGTCTATGAGTGATTATGTATTCAGCATTTGTTTCTCGCTAAAGTTATTCAATAATTTTGGCAGTTTGTGGACATAGTGTTGATTTGTTTTTGCAATAACTCTTTTTAGAACTGGGCAGCTGGTGGAGCAAGTTCTGCAGCTGACCCCCTTGCCCCCCTGTAGATCTTCTACTGGGTCAGAGCCTTTAATGTGTACAGCTACCTTCCACAACATGATTTTGGCAGACACACTCAATCCTGGTGAATAATTTTACCTTGTCATTTATGCACTGCGGCACAATCCAATTTTCTGCATCTCGTTAGAACACGGCTGTGAGTGTGTTATGCAGAAATAAAGTACAGCTGCTGGAGCCTGCCCCTCTCTCTTTCAGACAGTGTCCTGGCTCAGTGCTGCACCTTCTGTCATTGAGGAATGTATGTTGTCTGCTTCATACATAGACCAGCTGAAGGCCCATCTTCGGCAACACAAGAGTGTGGAGCAGTTGGACATGAATGGTAGGCTTCTATCAGAGCTCATGAATAAATCACGCTCACTCGGGTAAAAATTTGAATTCTTTCATTTGTTCTTTCTCTGCTTTCACAGCTACACTTCCCTCTGTAGGGAAGGGCAAGCTGTCATCTTTGTCCTTCCCTCCCTCTCAAAGAGTGGTGGATTCTAAAAAGCTTACAAACACTCAAGTCCAATCTGAATCTGTATGTGACTACAGGCAATGTTTAAGCCCTTCTGCTTCAATTCAAAACTCAAGTGGAAAATCTGCAATGGACAACGTGGATTTCGCCAGGGTGGAGCCAAGGTTAAATTTGAGTAATTGTGAAGGTGTTGTCGAGAGGACAGAGAGGGAAACAGAATATTTGAATAAGGAGGAAGAAGATTGGCAGAGAAAAAGTACTCAAGTTGAGCGGGAGGATGATGTGAGAGATGAAAACAGAATCTGGAAGGAGGAAGAAATAGAGCAGGATAATCAGTGGGAAGGATGTATCAGTGACCAAGTAAGCCAAACTGACAAGTTTTTGGAGAATGGACTGAAATCAGAATTCCGATATCAAGAAGGGGAGGGACTCTCCACATGTGTCACTTCTTGTTCACCAAAGCAGCCAAGAGTGCTGATTTGCAGACTAGAAACAGAAAATATTTCATTTCCTACATCATCACGACCTCATTATTTGTCCTGTAAGAGAGATCAGGGAACAAGATATCCACTGAGACTGAATGAGCTTGATGGGAAGAAAGGTGAGATCGTGACCTGGAAGGGGAAAACGATTTGCCAGTTTGAGAATCCCATGAAACTGGAGCAGTCTTTATCAGAAAATAGGTAAGAATTAACAGGAGCAGATTTGTGTTTAACCTGTTCCCAGTTTCCATGTCATGTTAACATTCCTATGTATAGTTTTGCAGTTTTGTTGGACTTGACAACATCATGTGGTCGCTGGTAGTCTCAAAAGTTTGTTTTTCCCAGCATTACATGCTAATTGTAGCTGTTCAATGTGAGCATAGTAAATGCTGTATTTTTTTGGAAGACAATTTAGTGCTCTCATTTGAGGGGGAAGTGGACTGCCTAAAGACAACCAACAGCGTGATCTGACGCAATATTGAGCAATGTTATTTGTAACATGCATTTTGAATTTCACACACTAGCTCATTCTGTATTCATCATCCAAAAGTCTGTGCATGCCTCAGACCTCAAGTAATGGCTTTTATCTCTTCTAGCTTACTTTCATGAAGCAGTTCCTTATTATGTCTCCCCGCCGAAGGGAGGGGGGACATTGATTTTTGTTCAGTTTCCCGTGAGTGTGCGCATCCGCGTTGGCGTTCCCACCATTTCCGGACCATAACTCTGAAAGTGTTCGATATATTTCCATGAAAATTTGCACACATTTGCATCAGGTCGTGCAGATGTGTCTTTTGCTATTTTGAGGTTATTAACTTTTCTAGTTTCTTCCTAAATGTTTGTGAACATCAATGAGGGGCAGCTGTGCTGGGATGGGGGGAGACATTGTTTTTAAGACAAAAAAAAACCAAATCTCTTGTTACTTATTACTTTCAGTTGAAAATAGTGGTACATCACAAGTAATTTTTATGTCAACAATTTCTGTTCTGTCCTTAGGGCAATTTTAGCAAAAAAACATTTTTAGGATGCTATCAGTAAAAAGAGTAAGCAATGGTTATTGAATCTGATTCCAAAAATTAGAAACTTTGGGTACGAATTAAGCTTTTCTGGCAGATATAAGCACCTGGACACCTCCATTACAGATTCATAGGCTCCTGGACTTGGAAAAAATGCTGACTTAGACTGTTGACTTAAAGGGGCTATGTCAATAGCTGGGCATGCGCAGTTTGGTCGCGAAACTAATGCAAAACTTATCTTTTCCATGGGCCACAAGAAAGTCTGGCGTTTGCCATTACAAAGGGGGAGCGCGACAATCTTAACGAATCCAACTTTCTTTCATGTCATCTGCACAAAATATTTATAAAAGAAGAGTGCTGCATTATTAGGCGATGTCGTGGGCAGGAAATTTTGGTTATTTTTAACTTCCCAAGGCCAAAATATGGCTTTGAGGAATCCAAATGTGAGATAGGGCATTATCTTCAGACCTGCCTTTTTAGGGGTACCAGAGGGGCCAAGGATTCCAAGATGAGAAATATCAACATATCCCCTAATTTTCGACCTCTTAATCACGGACCGAACAGTACTGACTAGCATATTCAAGTCTTTAGATATCTTTTTACATCCTTTCCGTCTTTAAAAAGTTGAACTTGCTTGGGGTCATTCCTTGTTGATTCACATATATTCCAGAAACTTCCCCAGTGATATCTCTCAGATTTGACTGAAAAAAAAAAAAAAAATAAAATTAGTTTTTACCCCAAATGAAGGAATCCCAAATTTCAGCTTCATGCCTGTAGTCATTTCAGCATTATGGCCCTGGGAAAGTTGGGTGCCATGCTTGCTTTTTTCCTGCACTTAATTTGTAACCATATCTAGAGACCCATAACTTCTCTTTTATGTGAGCTACAGGGCTAAAATTTGATAAAGGAGTCCTTGATTGCCTCCTCTCTTGAAGCCAATGCTTACAAATGGAACACTAGTTCCATTGTACATAATATTAACCCTTTAAACTGGATTTTGTTTCATGAAGGGTTACATGTTAAATCATGGTCATTTTGATGGATTTCCACCCTGATATGATGAATAAGTTATTCTGTGGATCATTATTTGGTATTAGAGTGTGATTTGAACCATCAAAGCCATCAATGCTGAGCTCATCAGAGTTGACCTACCTTGCGAACTTAATCTTTTTTTTTTTTTTTTTTTTCTTAAAAAAATTTGGCATCTCCAATCCCACCCGAATCTGGAATGCCCAATTGGTGAACTATGTACAAGGCTTGCTCGTATGTCGACCCCTTGCTGCCAATTCAGGAGAGTGTAGACAGTTCGCGGCTCTCCTCCGGCACGCCTGTCAACCACCGCTTCTTATACACTCATTGGTTGAATCTTCGCAAGTTCAGAACGAGGGCGGAGGATACCCGGACATGACCAGGCCTAGAATCCTCCTGACGAGCGCCCGTCTGGCCAACAGGAGGCGCTTGAGCAACGAACAAGGCAACTATTGTAATCCCTTCCGGCAGTCCCTTCCCAATTTGCAACCCTATAGCGCTATAGCCAATTGTGCGCTACTCTGAAAAGGCTGCCGACCACTGCCGGCTGGTACGAAGCGGGGCTCGAACCCACGACGTGATAGTCACTTCTGCTTCGCAAAGCAATGCTTTACCGAGTGAGCTATCCGGCAGCCCGAACTTAATCATTTTTGAAGAAAGGTGGGCCAAGGGGTCCATTTTTCAAAAAATCAGTTCACACAGAAGGAGCTGGATAAGGAAACTTTTTATTGGCCCTAAAGTTGGTAAAGGTGTGTAAGTTAGTCATATTAAAAGCAAATGGTCTATCTCAAGATGAGATATGGTGAAATCACTGCCTAAAATGAGGGTTCTGAATGGCCCGTTTGTCCTGTGACCATTTTTGAAACCCCCCCCATAACCCCAGTTATGATCTGGTGTCCCTGAAAAAACTTTCAAGAACAGAAATCTCAATTACCTGGACCCTCCAATATCCCAACAATCATTAAATCATTATCGCATGAAACGAATTCCCGTATTAAAGGGTTAATATTGTGTCCAATGGAATTAGTATCCCATTTGTGAACATCAGTTCCAAGAGGGGAGGCAACCAATGACCCCGTTCTCAATTTTTAGCCCTGTAGCTCATATAAAAGAGAAGTTTGAGTCTCTAGATATGGTTACAAATTAAGTGCAGGGAAAAAAAAGTGGGCGTAGCACCCAAATTTCCAAGGGCCATAATGCTGAAATGACTGAAGATATGAAGCTGAAATTTGGGATTCCTTCATTTGGGGTCAAAAACTGATTTTTGATATTTTTTTCTTTTCTTCAGTTCAATCTGAGAGATGTCACTGGGAAAGGTGTTGGAATTGACATTGAATGACCCCTTGTGACTATGGTCCTGAGATAGTTCTTCTCCACTCCCCATGGCTCAGTGTGTAGTCAGATCAGTGCATTCTCTTGGAAACTAACAAACTCCATGACTAGACACAGACACTAGTAACAATTTAAAAAGCCACGTGTGAAAAATTAACCCTGAATAGCCATTTAAACCTGAGTGTGTCACCTTGTGTCTATATAACAAGGTCAAACATTCAAGTGTATGAAAACAAATGATCAGGACTGTTTGTGTGATTTTAGTTATCATTATGATTTTAAAAGGCGGCAAACACCTATGTGATGATGAATGACTTCACATGATCACTATCCTTAAATTGAAGACAAGTTTTTTTTTGCATGATGAGTCATATTTTCAAAGTAAATTGCTACATTTCACAAATCCAGCTAGGGTATGCAAACTCTGGCACAACTGTACATAAAAACAATTACTGAAGGCAGATTAACATCTGAGGTAGTATTACATAATGTAATGTGGTATTACCTGATTTTTAACACGAACACTTAAGTCTTTTACTCGTAGAAGTATTGATGTGACTGTCGTGAGTAACTTTATTAATATGTTGACTCAAAATGCCTATTACCTAATTTATGACATGGCGGAATTCTCGTACCAACACAATAACATTTATAATGGCATATAAAGGGGAAATTTATGACTGCAGATGCTGTATCGAATGGGGACTGTAAGTATCAAATCATTTATAGATCAGAAATTTAATTAATCTGCATTTTTTTGTGTTTCACAGGATCTTCAGCAATTTAATGAGTCTGCATTTCTTGTCTTTTACAGGAGCTATACCAAAGCTGCCCTTATTTCTTCTGTCAAACCCTCCAGGAACAGAAACACAGGTTCTAAGCACACAAATGATCATTATACTGAAGTCAGTGCATTACAGAAATGTATATGGTTGCGGTGAAGAAAATTAGTATTTTCAAGATGTAGAGTTTTGGATTTAATCATTGTTAAAGTGCGGGTAAAGTGAAATCCAAGATTTGCTTCTCAACACAATGTACATTACAAATTAGATGTTGATGACGTGAAAAGACTGTAAACTAAACTAGTGCTGAATTGTGGCATTAGACCGTTAAACAGTTTTTCACTAGTTTTATTTTCCTGATTTTTTTTTTTTGGCGGGGTTAAAGCAGGGCCTGATGATGCACTGAAGCCCTCCTTAGCATACCCTGCCCCTCGCAGTATATAAAATCATGAGCGCATTGCATCAGTGGCTACCAGCTCAATCATGGTTAATGACTGCACGTCCTGTGTTCAGCTAGCTTGCTGAGTCACCAGTGTTCAGTTTTCTAGGCCGCAAATCAGCTATTCCACTTGCCGTGTCCCAAAATTGTATCTTCTCTGAATACGAGAATTTAAAAAAAAAAAAAAAAAAAAAAATCTGTTATCCTGTTTAAATTAGTGAAAAATGAAGAATAGGTGGATTACTTTTGTAAACAGCTACATGGATGGAGAACTGAGGATCACCTCCAATATTACTCTCGGTGGTAAACATTTTTCACTGGGTACTTTCACTGACTTTAGTCTGAGACACCCAAGATTCACGGATAGTCCGCTGATATTGGTAAATGCAGCCGACCCCCCCTCCTCCTGGGCTTTGTTCTCCCCTTCCGCCGACATCGTATACTCTCGATGGCAGTAACGTTAGCCTTGATGCTCATCAGTGAGTTTACTGGTAAGTCACACTGTGAGTAGTTAAGTTGTTGGCTAGCTAGGTAGTCCACAGTAACTGCATTAAATTGTGCAGGACGTGCCAATCCTCTACGTGATTTTAAATTATGTAGCTGCATAGATGTAGCCACATTCACAGCCTAGGCCCGTTGCTGCGGTCCATTAACTTATTTGCCTTACACAGCAACTGGCTATACTGACTTGTAGGCTTGCTAACTAGTATACTGGTGCTGCTGTTTTTTCCCCTTTTTTGGATAAAAAATGTGCTGAAATGTTTATAGTTCTTTTTTTTAAATGAATCTTTTTATTGGTTTTTAACACATGATGCAGAGTAACAGGTACAAATGATGCAGAATAACATAGAAAATGAAAAAATACACATCCACTTACGTCTCTCCCACCCACCCTCCAGTCTACCCACCCAAATGTCCACAATGCACATGCGCATCTCCAGGTCCATTTGTGAACCCATGGTCCCTCCATGTACAGGCCCAGAGTAGTTAGTTTGGTTGCATAGAAAGAGCCAGGAAAAGAAAAGAAAAAAATAAAATTCATTAAATAAATCAATAAATAAAGTCCTTATCTCAGGATTGGCATTCCATGGTAGAAATATTACATAGGCAATATACATGTGTACAACAGTCTTATACTAGAGGGGAGAACACTCCAGGTCTTAAGGAAATAAAGTGTGACCAGAAGGGTTCCCATATTTTTCCAAATTTACCCAAATCGTTCATCCTAGCATATCTAATTTTCTCTAAATGCAAAAGGTACATTAGATCTCTCATCCATTGAATAGCAGTGGGGGAGTTCTGCTGTTTCCAATTTTGGAGGATAAGGTGTCTGGCCAATAAAGTTGTAAAGGCTACAGCATTACCCAACCTGCGTGGAATTGGGGAGCCATCGAGTAATACCAATAAGTGCCACTGGGGGGCAGGGATTTACCTGTAGATTTGAAACAAAAGAAAAAGTCGTGAAAATTAATTGCCAAAACTGTTTCAACGCAGGGCAAAGCCAAAACATATGGATTAATGTGGCATTGTCTTGGTGACATCTATCACAGATAGGGTTAACTTCAGGTTTTATTTTAGACAGTCTCACATTGGTCCAATAAACTCGATGGACATGTTTTAATTGGATAAGGTTAAGGCGAGCGCAAATAGATGAGGTATATGTCTTGCGGAGAACTTCATCCCATTCTGCTTTGATGAATTTGTGGTTGAGATCGTCCTCCCAGTGTACTTTAGGAGACAAAGCAGGAGGGTTGGCGAGAGAATTGATCAGGTTATATAAATGCGAGATGGTGTCCCTATTGCTAATATTGACCTCCAAGATGTGATCTAAATTTGATTTTGGGGGCAGGTGTGGAAAGTGCGGGTAGATACTTCTCACAAAATGGCGGACTTGGAAGTATCTGAAGAGGTGTGACTGTGGAAGGTTATACCTCTGTGAGAGTTGGGAAAAAGATCCAAAAATATTGTCTACATATAGGTCCTTAATTGTTTTAATCCCCACTCAGTGCCAGTTTACAAACCCATCATCCAACAGGGAAGGAGGGAATAAAAATGTTTACAGTTCTTAACCGGTTTAGATGACTCGTATTCAATTCAGCTGGTGCACTGTCTAGCTTCATGGAGCAGAAAAGAAGTTTTGTCTCCAGTTAATAGGAATCTAAATATTTACTGAGGCTACAGTAGCTTAAAATGTCCATATGTCTGTATTTGATGCAGTTATTGTTTATAACAACGCAAATGAGGAAAATTAAAGTGGCAGCATATTTCTTGCAGAATCGAGCTTTGATGTTGTTTTAAGTATTCTCACCACCTGGCTTGCTTGCGCTCCCCGCGGTCTGTCTGCCTTGCCACCGAGGCTCCGGAGACGTACCTTTAGTTAACAGCCGTGGGTTTCACTAAATAATCCGACACCCCAGTCTTCTACCACCTCAAATAGAATAATTCAGAGAGAAACACTGTATAGACAAATACAGAGCTGAGAATACGGCTTACTTTTTGGCAGTTTTGACACGTAATTTTATTTACTTAGTCCAGTTTCAATGATTAAAAAAAACTGCTGAGTGCTTAATTACACATTTCACTTTGGTGTTCCAAAGTCAGAACATGCAGTGTTTTTCACTTTACCTGGATTTTAAATCTTTACAGTATTGGTTATTTTTGCTTCATCCTTCATTTTTAAATGCTTTAAATCATATATGCAGCATCTCTCTCCTCAGGACGGACTTTTGAAGCATCACCTCAGGTCTTTTCCCAGTCCCTCTGCCCATCTGTTCACACAGAGGAAGTAAAACATCAAAAGCACATTGATTTGGTTTACCCAGAGAAGTGTAGCAGGACTGAGTCGTCTGAGCAACTCCCCAGCAGCACACATGAGCACCCTGCTCCTCCTCATACACTCTCCAACCAGACACAGACCAACATATGCTCTCAGTGTGGAAAGAGCTTCCAAGCCATATCACCACTGAGGAAACATGAGAAAATGCATGAAAAAGAGCGTCCATACCACTGCTGTGACTGCGGGATGAGTTTCACCCTGTTAACTAATTTGCAGCGCCACCAGCAGACTCATACTAGTAAACTGCTGCACCCCAGCCACCAGTTTGCCACAAGTTTTACTCAGTTGGGTGACTTGAAGAAGCATCAGCGCATTCATTCAGGCGCACGGTCCTATCAATGCAGCCACTGTGGGAAGAGTTTTTCTCACCCAAGCTCTTTGAAGGTCCATGTGCGAAACCATACTGGTGAGCGGCCATACCACTGTTCCCAGTGCAGTAAGACCTTCACAAAGTTGGCCTATTTGAAGATACACCTGCGAACCCACACAGGGGAACGGCCGTACCAGTGCACCCATTGTGGGAACAGTTTCACTCAGCATAATAATTTGAAGCAACACCTGCAAACGCATACAGGAGAGCGTCCTTACCAATGCTCCCAGTGCAGTAAAAATTTTGGCCATTTGAATACTTTAAAGCGACATCAGGTAACTCATATGCTGAATGCAAATGTCCACATGCCAGACTAGCGGCCTAGGCCCTCAGAGACATTGGTGTTAAATACTGTGACACTAACCAAACTACTCTGTGTCATTCTGTTAAGTCGACAAGAGCGCAGGGCTGTGATCCTAAATATGCAAATGGGACCAGACTTTTAAAAGGCCTTGGTAACTCCTGCATAACTAGGCCTCAAGCCTAAACCTCAAGCCCGCACTTTCAACCCCCCCCTCCCATGGTGTGGTAGGACTTCAGCCTACTCACATCAATTGCTTCTAACTCAATCAATCAATTTCCTCATTTAGCTCCCCTACTTACACATATTGGCCTGGTGCAAGAGTTTCATTGTATGTATTTTTGATACAAGTGAATTCCTTTGTTAAGCATTTGGCCAAATTAATTGATTATTTGAGTGTGTGCAACATAAATTGATTATTTGAGTGCTGAAGACTGTTAACAGAATCTACAAAATCAATTATTGATATTTTTGTTCATATTCAAATCTTAGAAAAGCCTTGTTTATTATTTTCCTTGATTCATATCGAATGGGTTTGTTCTTGTTTTTATTATATGTTCTTCCATCTACTTCAATATAATTACCGGTAAACTCAGTTCTTTGTCTGGTCTGTCTCATTATTTTTCACACCGCTCCAAGAGTGGAACCTGCAACTAGCCCTATCTCTATCTTGTAACCTAGCATATGCTCACTCAGAATTCTGATTATAAGTGTTACACTGGTGTAAGCTTCCCCATGGCTAGCCATGGTAGTGACAGTATGGACGGAGGGGAACCCTTAGCCCTGATCCTCAGAGAGATATGCAACTTCAGACAAGACAACAAACGGGAAATTACAAAGACCAACTCAAGGTTAGATGAGGCAGAAGCAAGAGCTGTGGAAAACAAAGACACTGCAAAATGTGGAAGACGCACTAGTAGAAATGCTAAAGCTACAAGAACAGCTCCTGTCAAAGCTAGCAGACCAAGAGGGGTGCTCAGGGAGGGAAAACGTGAGGAATTACGGAGAACCTGAAGGTGCTGAGGATGGGCCGAGAGCAATGAACTTTTTCATGGAGAAGCTGCTTAAAGAGAACGTCGGTATCCCTGACACAGAGGATTTGAGCATTAGCACTGCAACCCCCTGCGGGCACCCAGCCCAGGTTTTAGAACAAAAAAATCGCTTAACCCTTTGGTGCAGATGTAGACGCCTGCGGGCTTGGAGCTGGTCTATTTATGCACACAGTTACACCATTCTATCAATAAGTGGCACACCTGAAACAGTTTTTGAATATTCACAAGGAAGCAGTGTCTGTAAACAAATTAGAATATGGACAAGTTAAGTCCCATCCCTGTTTCCCAGGAATTGTGAATCAAACTCCTCAGCCAAGCCTGAAGTGCAAATTGTGCCTAATATACTTGCCCATAGTATCTATCCAGCAGTTAATAAAAATGATCTCTTGCCACAGAAAAAAAAAAAAAATCATTGTTCTTTGTTGCAACCACCTCTGCTATAATAAGCCAAAGATATCTCAAATAGTGAAAAAAAAAAATCAGTATTCTAAAGCAAAAAATCTTCATGATATTGATACTATATCATTCCACAATCAATTATAGTCGTCAGATATTAAAAATGCATGATTTAATACCATTGATTTACGCATAGATTCATCCTTTGACCAATTTAGTGGTTCCTTACATCCTCATATTGATACCCTCATGCAAGAAGGGCGTAAGTGACATTGTACAGATTTTACAGGAGAGGTAAAGAACTGCTCCAGGTAAATCTCTACCATGTGGATTAAAATTTCCATGATGAATGTGTGGGTTAATAGATGATCTTGAAGCCTGAAAAAGATTGATTCCTAATCATTAGCCAATGAAGAGATAATCCAGATTATGTCACTTACGCCCTTTTAGCATGAGTCAGGATGAAGTGTTCAATATATAAAATACACACCCTAAAAGGGCGTATCTGCAACACTCTGCTAACAGAAATGGTGACCACTTGAGAGTGCCTAAAGTCTGTTCAATGTTCATAATTTCTAAATACACAGTTTCCCGTTTCCGTAGTGGGTGTTTCAAATGTTAGAAACATTTTAATACATGGGTATGATATGGCAGGATATACATTTTGGTTTTCATTGTCAAAATTTTGCAGTGTTTTGCAAAACAGCTGGTCAATGTATACTGCATGAAATTGCTGTCAACCTGCAAAGAACTTGAGCATGTAAAAGTGAATCATAAGATCTAAAGATACACTATACACCCCGGTGGCTAAAAACAATGCAAGGTATTTCTGAATTACGGTCAATGTCACCTCTGTGTTGACACTGATATCTGAAGCCATAAACAACAGATAATACAACAAAGGATAATACAGTGTACATTGACTGTGGGCATATGTGCACTTTATGATGGTACCAACTAGGACTAGCAATATGCAAAAAAGGTGCAAGAGGCAGATACGTCTGGACTGAAAATTATTTTGTTTGTAAAAAGGCCGTTAACTACCACTTACGCCCTTCTAGCTAATGAGAAACATTTGTGGGGAAATTTAACTTGCAGATACGCCCTTTTGAAAAAAGGTTTTGCCCCCTTGAGGATGAGAATTCAGACCTAAAATTTTACCAGAAGATGGGTCCGATATGGATGAATCTAAAAAAAGTGAAAAACATAATTTTTGCCCAAAATGTCACTTACGCCCTTTTTGCATGAGGGCATCGATATGATCTCTTGCTGAAATCCAGTCACTGTAATGCTTGCTCAGGCATAAAGCACAGTTCTGCGTAAAGCACAGTTATAGTTCACATCCATGTGAAACTTTCCTGGTAATTATCGATTGATTAACACCTTTTCTTTTATCCAATTCTGGACAGGATAAACTTTCCACAGTAATTGAAAGACTGATTGGACCCTAAGAAGTGTATTTAAAGGTGAAATAGAATGGTTGAACGGGGTATTTATCCTCGTTCTATGATGTGACATATAGGCAACAAAATTTTGGTTGGGTCTGTAATGCCTCAGAAGCTTCCTAAAAACCTTTCTCAAAAAGCTATGTATGTTAGGGTGGGGGATTTAGTACGCGTTGTTTTGCACCTATTTGGCGACCTTTCGGGCTTAACTGGCAACCTCATTATGAAATGCAAGCACTTGACGCTGATTTGCTGCCTAAAGCGAAGTAAGTCATAATCGCTTTCCATGTTACTTGCGGTAAAATTCACCTTTATGCAAGTGAAACGGAAACTTCAAGGCTCAAGGATCTTTATTCCGCGTGAGAGTTTCATTCATAAGGGTTCATTGAATAATTGCGGACTACGGCGAATAATCCTAAAAAATGCACTAGACCCACGCTGAATGCGTGGGACTTGGCATCTCTTCCACTTTTATGTTTTGGTGTTAAAGCACTTGGCGAAACATCTTCACAAACTAAAGGCGCAGATGACGACTTCCCATCGTCTTAATGTGAGCATGGCAGGATCATTGGCAACAACAATCTTCACGGATTTATTTCAGATCTCGTCTCAAAGCTGTTGTTGTGTGATAATCATGTCATACAACATTGGCTAGACAAGCAAAATGAATATATTCTATTTTTAACGTTTTAAAAACAATCTAACAACAACGTGATACTTACAGTTTGTACTGGTTGTTGAGGTAGACGCAAAGTCGGAACTGCTTCACTACGTAGCACCAAACGCTGCGAGAAGCCGGCTTGAAATTGTGCAGGTTGGTAAAACTGTCAGAGGTGAAATGGGCTGAGCAAACCCACATGGAAAGAATCTATATGAACATATATGCAACCTATATGCGGCATATATGCGCATATATGCCGCATATAGGCCAAATTCAGGTACATATATGTGCATATACAGGGCATATAGGTCTCCTACACTAGCTCATATACCCAGGGGCAGGTTCTGTTTGTCATATCTATTGTATAGCTCATATCTCACTTTTGCCACGGTCATACATGATGCCTAGTTCATATTTTTATTCTCAAGGTAATATCTGCATATTAGTCCAAAGTCCCTTACAGAAATAACAAGAATTTCATGCAATAACTTATTAATCGCATGTGAACACGTGAAATTGGCATCACATTTGATCCTAAATACATGTTGACATGTGACAATGGCATGTAATGAGTAAATCAGTCATTAACTATGGCAAGAGAGAGGAGACAAAAAGCTATGATAGCAACACAAATATCTAATACTATTTGTTACATTTTTTCCTAAAACATTAACAATAACAAGGTCATCAATTCTTTCTTGACCATACTTATTTCCATTCTATGAAGATTGAGTTGTGTATTGTAGAAGAGAGGGAAATGTATAAAAACAAAATGGTTTGATTATGTTTATTTAATCAATTAAGCATTTTTTCAAGTTTAAGTCACTGCCTGATTCACCACATTAGATAAAATTGGATTCACATCATTACAGCTCATACACATCCACTGAAAGGTAATACACTACACTGTTGCATCCACCAAATGCAATGTTTTCTATCTCGTCTGTAATGCAGTTGAATATGGCTCAGAAGTCTTTAGTCTAAATGTAGCAAAATAAAACAAAAATAACAAAATAAAAGTACACAGAAGAGCATACACTCAAGTAAACATGCCGTTCAAAAGTCATTTTCATCCCCACATCTATTTGAGTATTTCACTGTGGTTAATGAATTTGAAGGTAAAGTCTACATTTCTGTTTACAGTTTTAATGAACAGACACTTGTCGTTTATCTGAGATGCTTGTATAGCAACTAAAGGTCCCAGACTTTTTCCTACAGGGATGAAATAACAAGGATTCTTAAATTCCCACACGGAAAGAACCTATATAAACATATAGGTTTTAGACCCCGCCTTGTATCAACCAGCAGTGTTCGGCAGCTCTTTTCAGAAGTAGCGCGTAATTGGCCAATGCGCTACAGGGATGCAAATTCGAAGGGCCTGCTGGGAAGGGTTATGTAGATTAAAGTTCCCCTAGGCGCGTCCTGTTGGCTAGAATGGGCGCTCATAAATTCGATTGTGAGTGCATAGTAAATTGATTGTGAGGTCTTACCAAAGAACGCTCAGCAAATGTACAAAATGTAATTGATGAAAATCTCGGGCTGCGCACACTCCGTGGTCTCGTCTACAGTGGGTTGCAAATGTGAAAAAACAGAAGAACTCATACGCCGCTTCCGAATTGTATATCCTAGCCTCGGATGGGATTGGGAATACCAAATGGAAAAAAAAACATTTCAGTTTTAATTGGCCGTTCTCGTGTACTATATGTACATATAGGTACATTTATGTACCTATTTGTACCTATAATATATGAAAATGGCCAATTTTATGTATGTTGCATATATGCGAAACCAAAATGTGGCCCTATGTTAAAACCTATATGTTTATATAGGTTCTTTCCGTGTGGGAAATAACAGTCTGTGGTTGAATGTAGTGGCAATCCGATTAAAAATGAACAGCAGCCGTGCATGTCGTGCATTTCTTTCGGTTGGAAGGTTATTGAACGTTTGCACACTGCTTCCACAGCCTGGAAGAGCACACCTCGGTACCCCACTCGCCATTTCGCTTTTAACTTCGCAATTTGCTTTCCGTAGGGGGCGGGAGAGCGGGTGTATGCAAATTATTTTGACGGGGAGGAAACGGAATGAGAGTGGGGGTGCAGTGAGATACATGTGATATCATATGTATCTGTTGTTCAGATTGGCCCGTTTTCTGGCGGTCATTTTTAAAAGAGGAATTTCTATGAAATGGAGATGTTCAGAATGTCTAGCACTTTTCGTATGTTCTTGAATGTGGAAAGACTACCGTTATTCAACATAGACAAGGTAAAAACGGTTGTAGATTATATGTCACCTTTAAACCTTCGCATAACTGCAAGATAGGTTGTATTCTCTCAACTGTGTGCAGCTGACTGACATGAGTACCTAGAAAAAAAGACTTTGAAAACCAACCTAGAAGTGTTTAGGTTACATTCACGAAATGGAAATGTTATACTGATATGGACAATGGGAGTAATTCCGAATGGAGCAGTGGTGGAGGGTTCCTTGTACCAGATAGCGCTGTTGCACTATGTTATGTCCAGAGGACGATATGATGGATACATTAATAGCGCAGAGAAGAAAAGTGAGGGAAACAGGACTGCTTGCAAATGAATATGTATATCGTGAGATACACAAAGGGTTAATACAAATACTACACTGACAGGAACAGGATTTTGTACAACGGGTTCGATACATGGCACGGGAGCGGGGAAAACAAAAAGGTCGATATGACACTGCCAAATAAGAAAAACAAAACCATTAGCACCGCTAATAAAATAAAAATCAACTAACTGCTACGGCACAGGTAAGAAAATGCCTACCTATACTAACAAACTCAAAACAAAAACAACAAAGGGCGGCAGCTGTTTCTAACGAGTGCACTAACACAAATATTCCATGTGAGTGCTAGTGTACAAGGGCCCCCATCTAACTGGACCAAATTGCATCCTACAACCAAGTGTAATCAATGAAAAATGAAAATGATAACAATGACCCAAAATACGAATACAGACAGCCGAATACAAAGCAATACAACACAAAATGAGCGAGCGCTCCTGAAGACTGTAAAGGGGCACGCTAAATAAACCAGGATCCGACGGGGCGATGGAGGATTGGATGAGAATGGAATTTGGTGGAATCTCGGGGCGGAGGGAGATGAAGGAATCTGAGGGCGTTGACCAGACGATTGACAGCGGGATGGGAGAATCATGGCGAGTGAATCCCAGAAAGGAACACCAACTGGGAAAAAGAAACACAGCAAAACACACACAGAGCAGAACATAGGAAGCAGTACAAGGTTCCCGTAACACTGTTTCTCTGGAGGAGGAATTCAATTATTGAGTGTTTCATGATTATATGTAAGTACAATGGAGTATATATTACTTTTGGCTGGCTGGCTGGCTAGCTAGCTGGTTCGCTGTTTTTTTTAAATTTATTTTTGGTTTACCATAGCTATGATGATCACAGAGCTTGTTTGCCACATTGGTTAGTATGCGTAACTGTTAGCCTTTGCTAATAATACTGAATATGGTGACATTTTGCTCGATGTGGCAATCTGTTCTAGAATTTATTCCGCTTTCAACTAAATCAAATGCCTAGGTTTTCATTTGTTTAAAATAAGAGCAGGTCCAGGACATCGGTGAATCCCCTGCTATGTTCATTGCACCAATTTAGCTCAGTCTAGAGTAGCTTATTGCCTGCTTTGTGAGAATGAGGTATATTTCAGATATTTCTGTGTTAGTGAGTTATACTTGCTCCTTATAGGGTGTGAAAAGCATTTATAAAAGCTTGCGTTTCGCTTGGATGATCGGAATTGTAAATGGCAAGCTTTCCGTTGCAGGGTGAATGTTCTGAACATAAAATAAGTTCCTTTAGTGAGTACGTGTGCCAGCTGATGCGGCTTTGTAGAAAAATGGACAGAACTCTAAACTTTATCATGGAGAAAAGGCATGTTTTTGGTTTGGAGAGGTTATTAGTGATTATTGATGTCCATCTGCGCCTATTTTGATAAACTCATGCAAAATTCTGCTAGAAAATAATCAATTCATTTTGAACTTCAAGTCAAAAGTTGATTTGTGTTACACATTATTTTATGATATGACAGTGCGTAATTCTGAAGGCTCAGAGAGCTTGGGCAGCCACTTGGAGAACCGTCTTATTTGGCTCAAATGGTAGATAATTTTGAAAATCAATGTCAGATGAAGTACACCTGTGGTTAAGGAGTTTATGATCCCAAAAATGTATTATTTTTAACTTTCATTTTATAATTTCATTGCTGAATTTTTATCTTACTGGCCCTATGGGCCGATAAGCTATTGTCGTGGTGTGGCGTCCGTCGTCCGTAACATTTTTTATCTTTTTTTGGCTAGATGAATTTTAGTATAAATTTGCTATAGCATACTACTACACCATGTCTCCAGGCACTTTTTTTGGATTTTTGAGTGAATCATTTTTGTCCATTTTATGGGCCCTTGAAATTTTGGCCCACATGTTAAAGATAGGACTGAGAAATTTTAAAAAATTATTTCTCAAACTGCGCGATACATTTTTTTCTAAATCAGGCATTCAACTTATCTTAGTCCCATCAATGTACAGTGCGAGCACAGTTTTGATTGAATCGACGGAAGTGGGTCCAGTGGGGGCACTGTACTTTATGAATATGCAAGATGGCCTGTGGAGGCCAAATGGTTGCAGGTAGAGATTACGTTTGTATTATCAACATATAGGAAGTCATATATGACCTATATTTTGGCAATGTTAAAGTTGACCTCAGATGACTTTGAAAGGTCAAACTCGTGGTCAAGGAAAATATTTACAATGTTAAAATAATTTCAAAAAATTATTTCTCAAAAACTGTGATAACTTTTTTTCCAAATCTGGCAATCAACTCACCTCGATACACTTAAGTGCCATTTTGATTGAATCGATGGAAGTGGGTCTAGTGGGGGCGCTGTACTTTAACAGTGGGTCTTATGGAGAATGAGCAAAATTGCCTGTGGAAGGTAAATGGTTGCAGATAGAGATTAAGTTTTTATTATCAACATTTTGGCAGTCATATATGACTTATATTTTGGATGTGTTAAAGTTGACCTCAGATGACCTTGAAAGGTCAAACTTGTTGTCAAGTAAAATGTAACAATTTTCAAAGGCTTCTAGGCTCGAAAATATTGAAGATTGGGAAAATATGCGTATTGAACACTTACAGGAAGTCATATTTGAACTTTCATGTGGTGGCCTTGAACTTGACCTTTGGTGACCTCCGAAGGTCAAACTTAACATTGTGAAATTTCAATGACTTCTATCACCAAAACTATTACAGATAGAGCTTAGGTTTGTATTTTGGGCTTATTGGAAGCCATGTATGAAGTTTCATTTGGTGACCTTGAACTTGACCTGCAGTGACCTTCAACAGCCTAGTTTAACAGTGAAATGTAAAATGTTTAATTAGTTTTATTATGTCACACACATAAATACAAGCAGAGATAAAATCAAAGAAAATCAAAAATACTTGCAAAAGACATAAGCTACCTAGAAATAATTAAAGAGCTAATCTAGCTAGGTAGCAGAATACGGGAATGTGCACAAAGTGATCGGAGGTACAAAGACAAAACAAGCAAACAGAAAAGAAACAAAGAAACATATAAACAGATGAACAGATTAAGCAAAAAAAAAAAATTTAGCTAGGAATTTGAAAGAGAAAAAAATAGTACTTATTATATACTATAGTTATATAGTGATATAGTAAAATCAAGGATCTCTTTAAAGATTTTTTGAAATTGCATAAAGTGAGACTCTAAAGATTCTTCAACACTGTTCCAGATGACAGCTCCCTTGAAATGAAATTTAAATTTACTATAATTGGTTCGAGCAGATGGAATACAAAAAGAAGATCTAGAGGCCAGCCTGGTGTTATAATTGTGCCTACTTGATAGATTTCTAAAAAAAAATATTATTAAAGGCAGATGGTGACTTATTTGAATGGAATTGAAGCATAAACATACAATTTAAATAATAAATGACATCAAGAAATTTCATAATATTCAGCCTCTTAAAAGTAGGAGAGGAATGGGCAATGAAATGCGAAAAAGTAATTATTCTTACAGCCTTCCTCTGCAGTACAACTATAGGTTCCAAGGTTGTGCGATATGTATTGCCCCTATGTAGTCGCACCATAAATCAAAAATGGGTATATAAGTGAATAATATATTTGAGTTAATATTTGAGGTGATACATAGTGACGAAGCTGTGCAATGAATCCAATGCTCCTGGACACTTTCTTGCTAAGGTGATGGACATGTTCTTTCCAGTTTAGATGAGAGTCAATAATTACTCCAAGATATTTGACATGGTCCTTCTGCTTGATTGGTTTTTGGTTAACTCTAATAGAAATTATGCAATTATATTTCTTTTGTGGTGGATGAAAAATATCTAAATCAATTACTTATATCAGCAAAATTGTTACAGATAGGGCGTAGGTTTGTATTGGAGACACATAGGAAGTCACGTATGAACTTTCATTTGGTAACCTTCATATTGACCTTCGAAGGTCGAACTTGACTTAGTGAAAATTCAATGACTTCTATCACTAAAAAGGTGACAGATGGAGCCTAAGTGTGTATCACAGAATTAAAGTAACTCACACATGAACATTCAACTTGACTGTTGGTGACCTTTGAAGGTGAAACTTGACCTAATACAATTACAGTGTATTGCCAGAACGATCACAGGTGGAGCCTAGGTTTGTATTAGAGACAAATAGGAATTCATATATAAACTTTCATTCGTTGACCTTGGTATTGACCTTTGAAGGTCAAATGTGACCTAGTGAAAATTAAGTGACTTGTATGATTAAAATGGTCGCAGATGGAGCCTAGTTTTCTGTTACAGACATCTAGAAAGTAAAAATGACAAAAAACGCGCTCAACTCAATCGTAGAAAACTGCCTGCTAAATCCTACACTGAACGTCTGAGTATGAAAGAAAAGAGGATAGCACTCCAAGTTTTAAAATTTATTGCCTGCAAATGTTTCGGGCTGTTAACCATTCTTCAGTGCAGTGACAAACAAATCGGGTATCACACAGTTGACTTACCATAGCAGCACTGGCTCAGGTGTGGTAATTATCCCCTCATTAACACAATTGAAGCTCATTAAACATCAATTGACAACAATGAAATCTCCACCCAAATGAAACAAGTATACCAAGTAAAAAGAAAGAGAAATTCTTTCTGTAGGAGGAGTCTATCCCTATTACCACCTCTAGATGGTGCCTCCACAACCTCCAAGCCCATATACTGTAAATCACTGGTACTGTGATTGTGGCTGTTGAAGTGCCTAGCCACAGATGATTTCTCATCATGGTTGCGAATATTACATTTATGTTCAAATATTCTCGTTTTTAATTCCCTTTTAGTTTTTCCAACATAAAATAAATTACATGGACATTTTAGCAAGTAAATCACATATTTGGTTCTACATGTAATTCTTCCTTTAACCTTGAGCACTACCCCCGTTTTGGGATGGGTGAAAGTGTTACCCTTCATCATGGTGTAACAATGAACACAGTTGTGGCATGGGAAGTTACCGCTGGGGATCCGAGACATGAAATGCGTGGGCTTTTTAGGTGAGCCTAAATCTGATTTAACCAAAAGTTTCTGAAATTATAATTTCTCTTATAAAAAAAAATCTGGGTGGAGTTTGAAAAGCACTAGCAATACTAGGATCACTATCTAAGATGTGCCAGTATTTGTTGACCACTTGTTTGACAGTACTCGAAATAGGGCTAAACGTAGACATCATGGCAGGCCCCTGAGTAGAGATGTCCCTGGAACTAGGGCTTAGAAGATCAGACCTTGGTATCTGGCGTACTCTATGTAAATGTTTATCAAGCAGAGTGTCCTTATACCCTCTATCTTTGAAGCAGTCTAAAAGCTGTTTGGCATGAGACTCAAACGTCTCCTCAGAGTCACAAATACGCTTAATTCTCAGTAATTGACTATACGGAAGACTTCTCTTAAGAGCTGGTGAATGATAACTACTATAATGCAGAAAAGTGTTTCTATCAGTTGCTTTTTTGTAAATTTCAGTGTGTAAAACTGTACCTTCTTTTTTCACTAAGACATCTAAAAAGGGAATATGCTCTATGTCAGAACATAAAGTAAATTTTATAGATTCCATCTTAGAATTCATATAAGCATGAAAAGCATTTAACTCATCCTCTGTACCCGACCAAATAAAAAACAAATCATCTATATATCTCCAATAACAAGTCAGAAACTGGTAATAAGGGTTATCATTATAAACAAAGTCCATTTCAAATTTCCCCATAAACAAATTGGCATAATTGGGAGCTGCCGGAGATCCCATGGCCGTGCCCCTCAATTGGAGGTAATATTTTTCTTGAAATTTGAAATAGTTTTTAGTCAAAACCTCATTCATTAAAGAGACCAAAAAGTCAGTAGAGGGATGCAATTCATCTCGTAAATTCAAAAAGTGTTTCAAAGCTTCTAAACCAGCTGAATGAGGAATTGACGGGTATAAGCTCGAAATGTCCATAGAACATAAATAATCAGTTGCATTCAGCTGGCAATCTTTGAGTTTATTCAAAAAATCTGTGGTGTCTTTGAGGTATGCAGGTAAAGCGTACACCAAATCCTTAATGTGAAAATCTACAAATTGTGAAACTGGCTCAGTGAGTGATCAAATCCCAGCTACAATGGGGCGGCCGGGAGGGTTTGACAAGTCCTTATGAATTTTGGGAAGACTGTATATAATAGCCCTAATGGGGTTATCTACAATCATATATTTATATTCACTCTCACAAATTTCACCATCTTGTACAGCTCTTTTCAAAACGCTCCTAATGTGATTACCAAACCTGGGAGTTGGATCAAAATTTAAGGGCATATACACATCTTTCTCACTTAATTGTCTCTCAAGTTCACAAATATAAGCAGTCTTGTCTTGCACCACTGTGGCGCCACCTTTGTCTGCTGATCGAATAATGATATCATCACAGTTCATTAACTCCGCCAAAGCTTTTTTCTCTGACTCCAAAAGATTGGAAGGAAGGAATATTTTATTACTCTGGGCACACAATTCCATGACGTCACGTTCCACATAGCGACAGAATGTTTCCACAGATGGATTATTCACCTGCGGTATAAAAGTACTTTTGGGCTTAAAGACTTTTTTAATGGTGGTGGTGAGAGGTAGCTGCAGCTGACTGTCATTGACATAAGATGCACAGTTCCTACCATTGTCCTTTGCATAAAATGCCTTCAATCTAATATTTCTGAAAAACTTAAACATTTCCACTCTAGTGGTAAAGGAATCAACTTTCTTTGAAGGCACAAAGGACAGACCTTTAGATAAAACTCTGCATTGATCATTAGTCAACTCACGGCTGGAAATATTGATTATGTTGGTATAGGCTGGGGGATCCCGTGGGCATGGCCGCCTCTTCCCCCTCCTCATCTTCCGCCGCCGCCTCCTCTTGGGGGCTGCGGCGTGGGGGCGGGCTTTCTTGGGCGTAAAAAACGCTGCTGAGATGATTCCGCATCGGTGCTCTGTCCGTCTGATGACGCACTGGTACTTGGGGTTTCCCTCTGGCGTCGGGACCTAGGGGCGCGGCCAGAGAGCCAAGTATAAACCGGTCATCCCTATAGTCCAGGGTATCACGACGATACTTCACCAACTTGCGTTGTTCCAGTTCTTTTCTGTATGTCTCAATCTTGGCGTCACAATCTGCAACAATGTCTTTCAGTTGGTCGCGTGAATGTTTCCCAGCCATTTCATCCTTAAGATTAGTAATCTCAGTGCGAATCTTTTCCAGCTTGTCATTCTCATTCTCAATGACGAGCAGCATCAAATCAAGCAAAGCACAATTTAATATTGAACACCACTTCTTACAAAAGTCTGTATTGTCACGACCTAGGGTCGGCTCCTTGTAAATCCGCAGGCCCCGTGGAATCCTGCTGTTACGCCAGTACTGTGATAGCACTGTGCCATGAAGTAAAGACCTTGTTTCTTTCTTGCGGAGGTGTACTAAAGTGGTAGAATAAGATTCCTGACTAGCCCCTTGTGAGAATGGGGCTGCCGATTGAGAGAATAAAATCCTCTCCGTCCCTACCTCGGAGAGAGAAAAGGTGGTTGCCCTTGCTAGGGTCAGTCTATCAATGTCATCATAACCAGACATGATGGAGGAGCCGCGTTATAAGGAATGATATGTGATATATGTGATTTATGTGCTAAAATGTCCATGTAATTTATTTTATGTTGAAAAACTAAAAGGGAATTAAAAACGAGAATATTTGAACATAAATGTAATATTCGCAACCTTGATGAGAAATCATCTGTGGCTAGGCACTTCAACAGCCACAATCACAGTACCAGTGATTTACAGTATATGGGCTTGGAGGTTGTGGAGGCGCCATCTAGAGGTGGTAATAGGGATAAGCTCCTCCTAAAGAAAGAATGCCAATATATCCACACTCTTGGAACCCTCATTCCTAATGGGATGAATGAGGAGATTGTGTTGATTTGTTTTCTGTGATGTTGTGATCTGTTTTTTGGTGTGATCAAGTATTTTTTGATCTCTTTGACCCTTTTTTCTCTTTCTTTTTACTTGGTATACTTGTTTCATTTGGGTGGAAATTTCATTGTAGTCAATTGATGTTTAATGAGCTTCAATTGTGTTAATGAGGGGATAATTACCACACCTGAGCCAGTGCTGCTATGATAAGTCAACTGTGTGATACCCGATTTGTTTGTCACTGCACTGAAGAAGGGTTAACAGCCCGAAACGTTTGCAGGCAATAAATTTTAAAACTTGGAGTGCTATCCTCTTTTCTTTCATACTCAGACATCTAGGAAGTCACATATGAACTTTCATTTGGTGACATTCAACTTGACTGTCAGTGACCTTCGAGGGTCAAACTAGACTGTGAAATTCAGTGATCAGATTAAGGAAAAAAATTGATTAGCATTTTTTGCTAATCATTATTCCAATTGATTAGCAATTGTTTAGCACATCTGAAAAACGATTAGCAAAAATGAGAAAACAGTATGTCAGATTTTAAATGACAAAAGGGCTTTTTTATTCTTTCCTAATGACAAATTACAATTACAAGAGAAATACAACTCCATTCTGAAAGCAAAACAAATTATTTCCAAAAGGCATCAATTTTATCGTGAACAATCATAATTTAATACAGCGCACTTCCGTTTCCCAATAAAATTTCTGTAAACTACTTGTAACCGGCAGTACAGCTGTCTTATCTACACCTTGCTGAAGCATAATGTTGTTTAACACCTGATCAGAGATGTGAAAGGATCCATACCAAGGATTATATTTCACTGGATATACGATTGGAAAATGGCCGCCCATTCATTTCAATGGAAATTGCTCAATGGCGCAGCACGCCCACATGGGGGCCAAGCTTCCGGACCCACGCGGACATGCGCTGTGTGACTTTTTGCTCTGACCTGCGTAGTGTGGGGCTCATGAACGTGGTGGTATCCGAGGTGTCCATGACAACGGCTCGCGCTCGTGGAACTCCGACCCAGGGTCAAGGGGGTAGGAATACACCCGGAAGTTGAAGGTCAATTGAACGCTCAAAGTAGATAGCAGATGATCAACTAGCGGTAGCTTCTCCATTCACCCCCATTCATTTTGTCTCACTTTTGACATCAAATAACCTTATGCTAAAAGCATTATGAGCCTTCATGTCAGCGATAATATTTTCTACTGAGAAACTACATTTTGTAGCAGACGTCTTTACTTCGTATGTAGCGTTACGGTCTAATAGTAAACACTTTTAGCCGATGGCACCAGGCTAGGCTAAAAGTGACGTGAAATGCCGGCGACTTTCTGTCGCACAAGACGTAAATAACCGTATTCTTTAGAATAGGCATGCTGAAAACATTTATCCGTCAACATGCGTGAGCCATAGATATACATAGCCCATTTAGAACACTAGATTGCTGAGGGTGTCATATTTACATAATCCAAAGCGAAGCACTCGGTCGCCATTTAGATACACCAAACATAAAAATTGAATGGTTTCATATGAGGCTAATTTCAAATAAGTCGATAGAAGCATGAAAATGCCGAGATGTGCAGCTGCCTTTTGCAGCAATATTCATTTGAATGGCTGTAATAAAACGTTTCAAGCGTAAGTTAACGTATAAACGCAAAGTTGTCACTTTAATAGAAAAAAATCGCGTTTCGTGCTAGCTAGCTAATTAGCCGTCCCATTGACTTGAATAGACCGCTGACTGAAAGCGAATGCTAGCGATTGAGAATGGTCACCAGTGAGCTACCTTGGCTCCCTTACCGTCGCGGGGACTGCATTGACTTAGTAGTTAATAAAATTAACTAGGTGGCTAACAAGCTAGCTACTTGTAATTGACATTCAACGACAATACTTCTTACCTGCATAATAATTGAAACAGTGGACAAGTCGCTTTGTCTGTTTATACAGAGCTCCAAAAGACAAGGAGGGAAGAAAGGCTCAGCTGATCGAAATCAGGAGAGAACTTTTCTCTATCCCCTCGATCCATGCTGTGCAGTGGCCTTTCTTGAGAGCAGTGTTTTAACGGGACAGGGCAAAGATGAAGCTTAGTAGAGGAGTAGCCAGAGTTCACTAGCGCTTCCTTTTATCAACGTTGGCATTAGCCATATGATGTAATATAAACAATTCGGTTGATGGCAAATAGTCAACCAATGTAATAGGTACATTGAAGTGTGGAAACCAGAGAGTAATTTAATAAAGTGTACGGACATTCATTGACGTTGCGTGATACGCAGTGTCTACGTGTCCGAAAGTCGAACAGGGTTTTAATGTAACTCCGTGTCCGACCGTCGGATGGTGTCAGTTCAACTCCGTGTCCGACAGTCAATTATTGTTTTTAATTTCTTCAAATCTGAATCTTTTAGATATTAAACGTGAATGTTTTGATAAGACGGCTCAGTTCTTCAAGATGAGTACCGAGAATTTCAACCAATGCCTCTGTTTAAGCTCTGCTCAAAATAGTCGACATTGGAGCGGGACTTAGTGCATTTATGACAAATTTAGTGACTGTTGGACAGAGATCCTAAAATACTCTGCATCTGACAGTCATAAAAGTTCAAATTTTTCTAGTATTCCAGCAATTATTAGGCGTAAAAACGTAACAATGTTTGTGTTCGACCTTTACAAAATGCAAATTGACTGCTATCGACTTTCCTTGGTCTTTTTATTCGTCTGTTTTGTTCTGTTGAAGATAGACAACAGCCTTCATTCGGTCTCTCTCTTGAAAATTAGTCAGATGGATCGAACGGATTCACGCTTTATTTCCACACCAGAGTTAAAATAGTACTTGTAGTCAGTGAGCAAATCAATTCCATCACCATTGACATTGTGAGTTAAATATCGCATGCACGATCAAGACTGTCGGACACGAAATGCAAAATATCCAGGCCGAGATCCACGCCAATGGACTCCTGTGCCCTCTCTTCCCCACGACGAATGTAGCTGCTGCCCATAATCCAGACAACTGGACGTGCTGAAATAGAAACAAGAAGTGCACATCAAAACACATTTTTTTCTTACACTTTATGTGTACAAACTTGATTATATCACGGTTCTATCATGAAAAAAGAATGCATATACTATCCAATACAACACAAATTATATTGAGTCAAACAGTTGTTCTGTAAAAAGACATAATAGCTTTGTGTGTGAAAATGATAGTTACCTCTGCTGCTATGTGCCATTATTAAGCTCAACCTTGAAGGAGAGATGAAGACAAAATATTTAATACTGAGTGTAACCGCACAAATTGCATGTCATTTGTGCCATTTCACATGACGCGTTATATTATATAGCTTCATGAAATAACTGACTATTCCTCTTATCCTTTATTGGGTTGATAATAAGGAAATAACATTACTTAACTTTTCTTCATTTCCTTCAGGATAAAGTATATCTATCTATCCGTCTATCTATCTATCCATCTACATACCTACAAACTCAGATGGTCTGAAAAAGGAGACAAACTTTGGGGGCGCAACAAGCAACCCCCCGGAAAAAAAAAAATAAATCGGATCTGGACGATTCACGCAAATGACATATTTTGTTGTGAAAACGGCGAATTACCCAGAAAAAAAAGCTACTAGTTTGCAGGTATACATCTACCTACTGCCTTTTCACGGTAAGCTAAAAAGTTCAACATGTGGTGGCCGTAGCTAACATGCTAGCGATGTACCATGCAACTTCTTTTACAGTCTATAGGTCATATTATGGATGCAACGATTAGCGTAAACTATCGGGAGAGTATGCATAAAGCTATGAGACAGTAATTGGCGCGCTACAAATCATGCAAAATTAAATAAACCGAATTGTGTGATCTCACCGTGGTTACTGATCTCATAGTGGTTAAATAATGATGAAACTCCTTTATTAAACGGCAGCAAACATTACTGTATCATGACATTTAGCATACCTGGCCGAAATTAACATGTTTCTGCCAGATAGTCTCACTATGTCCCTTGCCATTAAAAAAAAATCTGAATTCTCATCACTCCATTGATCATTTTTACAAAGCTTCTCAGTCGTACACATGCGCTTCAAACAGCAGAAACTATACAAACATGAATATAATTCACAAAACATAATAACATCGAACGGAATCAGATTATACTTACAGATGCAATCGCTTGCTCGCTGGGAATTATGTGTAGGGTACATTTACCAGAAGATTTACCGCTTCTCATGACGTTGGTTTACGTCAGCGGGCTGACTTCGAGCCTGCGCAGTAGGCGTGGTGCCCAACTGAAACTCGTTCAATTGAGCTTCACACTCCCCCGTTGAAAATAGCGCCATCCCGCCGTCCACTTCTTTAACTGTCTATGCCCAGGGTGCGTGTCCACGATCACTTTTCTCTGGAAATGGAATTCTGACCACTGCAAACTGCACCCTGATGTAAGTATGAGCGGAACGAAAAAGAAAAGAAAACATAGCCGCCGGTAAAGGTTTAATCATGGTTTGAGATACAATTTTAAAAGACAAATGCAATATCAAATGTCTAAAACGATTGTTATTTAACAGGGAAGTATATGGGGTAAGGTTACTGTCAAAAGTTTCGTGCGTGTACACATAAAAATCGTGCACGTATTAAAAATGTGTGCGTGTTAGTCCATAGTTGTGCATAAATAAAAATTTTGTAAACTCTTGTTTAAGTCAAATCACGCATAGATTATGCAGTGTATAAATTCTCTGTGAGAATACAACACATAAAGTTACAACTTCACTAAATTACAAGTACGGATTGCAGTTTACGGACGTCGAATCTGAATAGAGTGAAATAACTGTCAAAACTACGTCACGAGGTCACGGGCATTATGTATCGAGTGGAAGATATCATCGATTCTACAAACTGCGCATGTGTAAGAAATTCGACCGTGGGTTCAATTCAATGAGTGTATATAGAACCGGAGAGGCTGTCGGAGCGAAAAGTTGAAGAAACCAATATGGCGTCCAGTGCACCGCACCTCTCAATTTCCCATTGACTATAATGGAAAAATTCCTGTCATTTTTTTGTTATTTAAAGAGCATACAATCGAATTTCCTTCTTAAGTAGTACTGGAATTCATATTAAAAAATGAATCGAGGCGCAATTTTGGTTGACACTTTTCGAGAACGAAGTTACAAGGAGTTTTTAATCAACGATTAAGGCGCTGATTGGTCAATATATGCCTCACATCTGACTCTGAATGGTCAAACGCGTGGTACTGGTGAATAGCCCACGGGGAACATGGCCGTTAAGCGGTTTTGTGCCAATGGGCATGGTATTAAACATATCCAAGGATGCTTGCGCTGTTCTAGCTAGCCTAATGGGTACGTAACCAACCGTTAACAGGGAAAGGCTCTGTACGTTTTTCCAATCGGTTGGAATGAGGATCACACCACGAACGCGTTACTGTGGTCATGTCACACTTCAAACTGGTAGTGAATTTAACTTTAACGTTAGCGAGATATTTATTCCCTTGTAATGTAGCGCACCAAACTGAATTCAAACCATCAGTCTAGCTCTCCGGAGCTTGCCCGTACCCCTGCTGAAAAGCTGGCTAGCATTCCATCCCACTAGTTTCTCACTCGGTTCGTTTAATTCTCACAGACTGTTGTCACTGTCGGGTTTACATTTTTTCTGGACGTTTGGTTTGAAGTATAACGTGTCGTTCTCTCATATCAGAGAGGTGCATTGCTATCAACCAGCACTATGGTCTTGGAGTTCAGCAAATGCGAACGCTGCCTTGTATTTTCTGTTTGGTAGCTCGGCTTTTTCCACAGCTAACAATAATGCGTGAAAGCACTATTGCTACCTTGCATTGCTGGAACCATTTACAGTCTGTAAGTAAAAACTATGTAAGTTGCTGACAAAATGTTAGTGACATGGTTAACAGCGAGGCCTTGGAGAAACGTGCCCTAAGCTAGCTAGCTAGTTAAAGGTCACTGTGCAGTCCTGATTCCCAGTTTAAAGCTGTAGCTAACGTGCTGCTAGCTTGTTAGACCTCCTTCGTGCCTTAGAATTCACAATGTTTGCTGGTGGATTTCGATCTCTGCCCCTTGCCCCGTTTCCTTTCCAATGAGAATTTCCGTTTCAAATACTATAGGGGTTGGTTCTTTCAAGCTTGGAGGAATTATCACGTATGCCGCATGATTTCACATGCTGTTCATGATACAGGAGCATTAGTTATTCACATCTCAGGTTGCAGTCATTGTTAAGTTCGAAGTGACGATACTTCCGCCTTTTTATTTGTGCATCCAACCCAAATCTTACGCGCCCAGACGGTGTATCTGAAAACGGGCTTATGCCGATTTATTAAAATTAACATTCATATTAAATATTAAAATGGACAAATTATTGCACAAAGGAATTTTCGCACACATTATGCTGATAATAAAGGCTTCAGCTCATCGGTGTAGGCAACACTATGGCCCCGTTTCCAGTCAGGTTGGACCGCCTTATCAAAATCAGTCCAATACACTTAAGAGAATTTTGCTCATTTTCTCGACCGCGCATTCATTATCTCACTCTTCCTGCCACCTTCAACAAAAGGCAATAGATTGAAAACGTTGGGGACGGTGATAATGTTCGCGAAGCACAATGGCTGCACTGCGTTCACGCATTTGACCAGCTTATGTTAGCTAATTGAGGCTCCATTGGTGCTTCAAGTAGAAATCAGATATCGTACAGGCTATAGCTCAACGCGAAGCGACCATAAACGTTAGCTGGCTGGTTAAGTTACTCAGCCACGCTCGTTCCGCATCTAACCTGATGCTCATTTACATTTTTGAGCGATCTATTTAAATTACTGATCAATGTTCTTATAACGTTAGCTAAGTGGCATGTGTGTCTTTCAAGTATTATTGGAGCAAGCAGTGTGATGCATTGGCATTTTCATCACGAACGATCAATGGCGAGTAGCAGGCAATGTTGGCAGCAGATCGGACTCATTCTGAAATGGGTATGCTGCGGAGAGACGGGTTTTAGCTGTCCTAGGTAGCAAGCTAATTTGGTGGGAGTGTTTGTGATCATGCTAGCTAGCTAAAAGCCAACGCGTGGATTTAATCAATTTTGATATTATAACCGTTTCAAAGGTTTACTGGCACGATCAGCACGCGATGGCAAGCATAGCTGAGTTGATTGATAACCAGCATGCCACATGATATTTCAAACAATTAACTTTAATGGAATCGATATTTCTCCGCACAATACCCACAACAGATCACATAAACCAATGCCAGCTAGCTAGAGCAGTGGTTCCCAAAGTCGGTCCTGGGGACCCACTGCGTATGTCGGTTTTTGCTCCAACCACAATTACGATCCCAGAGTTTTAACAAGCTGTTCATTTTTTAATTAGCAGTTGCTTGTCAGATCGAGGGACATTTTACCCCTTAAACCACATTATGACAGAAATGGCTACGCATTCCATGAAATTTCAAAGCCCAACATTCATATTTTTTTTTTTTTTTTATTCCACGTAAGCACGACAATCAAAGGTGGCAGTATGTTTCATGTGATCAAATGCAAGACTGCAATCAGTCAGTAATCTGGTGATTAGGGTTCTGAATGCAGGTGCTCAGGTTCTTTCCTGAAACCAATCAAGTGACATTTAACAGGTTTGACTCATCGTTTGCTTTGTCTTTGAATTCTTAATTGCCTAATAATTGTTAGCTTTAATGACCTTGGGTCCACAATTTTATCTACTAAAGCCCATTTATAGATTCATGTCATCAGTTGCAAATTTCCATTTTTTTATGTTAGAGAAGTAATTTCCAATTTAGCACCCTATGAAATGATTTTCATCATGGCCATTTTTGACATGTGGTTTAAAAGGATAAATAATCAGCGTGAACAAGAATAGTGCAATCAAGAGCAATGAGCAACTCATTAGCATTCTAAGATTGGAGCTGTGGTTGACACAAAAACCTGCGTACACAGTGGGTCCCCAGGACCGAGTTTGGGAACCACTGAGCTAGAGAACAGAACAGACACGTTCTATATACACTCATTGATATACACTCATTGAATTGAACCCACGGCGAATTTCTGACACATGCGCAGTTTGTAGAATCGATGTTATCTTCCACTCGATACATAATGCCCGTGACCTCGTGACGTAGTTTTGACAGTTATTTCACTCTATTCAGATTCGACGTCCGTAAACTGCAATCCGTACTTGTAATTTAGTGAAGTTGTAACTTAATGAGTTGTATTCTCACAGAGAATTTATACACTGCATAATCTATGCGTGATTTGACTTAAACAAGAGTTTACAAAATTTTTATTTATGCACAACTATGGACTAACACGCACACATTTTTAATACGAGCACGATTTTTATGTGTACACGCACGAAACTTTTGACAGTGACCTTACCCCATAAAAGTAATACTATTGATTTCAACTCAAAAATGTCGGCAAAATAGTTGACTTGCTGTTGTGTAACGTGATATTGCTCAGGGGTACGTTTCCCGAAATCACAGATGCGAACTTCCATAGTTGGAACCATTGACTGTGAATGGACGAACTACGTAAGTTGTTGCAACTAGGCTTTAGGGAAACGCGCCCCAGGCTCATGTCCTCTTTAGTTCAACGATGAATAACCACATTAATGGAGTCGGACGATTCTTGCTCGTCTGCGTGCGAATTCCATTATCTTCTCCGGATTCAAGACAATAAACCGAACACACAACGCACTGCACGTGCCTTATAAACCGATATGTTTTAAAGTCAGGAGCCTTAAACTTTGGTCAATTCTGGCAAGCTAATTTACTTTTAGCTAACGTAACTTAGCTTCGCGCTACTTATAACTATTCCATGGAGTATAGTAAAATGTGGGTCTACCGTGAAATGTTACGCACATTGTACTGCGTTATTGGTATACCTTTGTTTTAAAGCTCCGTTTTTCTGTCTTTCCCCAGAGATATCTGAGCCTCTTGGAGTGCATTGAACAGTTCATCCATGAATTTCTACATGTCAGTTAACCGGAGGCCGTGTCCTTCTATCCCCCCACCCCCACCCACAATTCCCTTTCCAATAAAGTCTGTCTTGATTATAATTTGAATACTGTCTCATTGCATTTCTAAGTGCGAGTTAACATCGATTGTAGTTGTGGTACTCAATTTTATGATAATGGTCGGCTGTGCGTAATTTAGGCTAGCTTTTTCAGGGCTTTTTTGCCTGTGTCCCAAGTTTTTTGAGACCTGTTGCAGCCAGAAAATTTGAAAGAAGCTCATTTTGTGGATAAAAATGTAAAATGTCTCAGTTTCAACATTTGAAATGTTATCTGTGTTCTATTGTGAATAACATTGGCTCATGGGATCTGAAAGTCATTGCATTTTGATTTTATTCATAGTTTACCCTTCGTCCCAACTATTTCGGAATTGGGGTTGTACATCTATTCGATCTTCGTCTCATGCTCAACTGTTGCATTTTTTAGGACTCGTATTGTCTTCGTTCAGATGAAAATCACCCACACCGTCGAATCTACCTGCATCACTCCCGTTGATCTCAGATGCTGCTCACGAACATTAGATGTTCGGATTTCATATACTCTGACGTTTCCACCTACCAAAAACTTCGATCTAATAAAGGCTGTACCACAAATAATGAGTATGTATGTTCAGTGCTTGTTCGGATCATGCACAAAAGTGTTATCATTTTGGATCTCATCTGTCAAGTTGCTGAAAAGTTTCGCCATCAAGCATGAAGGTCTGTAACTAATTTAAGAATGAAGAATGGTTAAAAAATGGTTTGCTAAGCAGTGTTCGAACTGAATTTATGTAGTGCTAGAAATGCACTCATATGGACATTATATTAGATGCTACTCAGCTGACACATTATGCATAACGCATCAAAATAGAGTAATGTGAATTAGTGCTATTCATAGTAATGGAAAAATACAACTCAGTTCATGGATATATCCATAACATTTTAATACGAAAAAGTAAGGTGAGTGTTGGCTGCGTACATGGTTCTAGGATATCACAACAGCGGCCCTAGCTTACTGTACATTTTGCCGCGCTACATAATGAAGTGTGGCAATCGAGTATATTACGGCCATTCATCAATTAAAATAAAATGGCTAAAATATTTGCACCGCAACTACAGCTCGCTTTACCGACTTGGCCACGTCTATAATGTTGATCACAGACGGACGGCAAGGAATGCCCATTGTTCCACCCACCCAGTTCGGATCATGCACAAAAAAATAGTTATCATTTTGGATCTCATCTTTCAAGTTGCTGAAAAGTTTCGTCATCATGTATGAAGGTCTGTAAGTAATTTAACAATGAAGAATGGTTAATAAATGGTTCGCTACGCAGTGTTCGAACTGAATTTATGTAGTGCTATAAATGCATTCATATGGACATTACTTTAGATGCTACTCAGCTGACATATAATGCATAACGCATCAAAATAGAGTAATGTGAATTGGTGCTATTCAAAGTAACGGAAATATTCAACTCAGTTCATGGATATATCCATATCATTTTAATATGAAAAAGTAAGGTGAGTGTTGGCTGCGTACATGGTTCTAGGATATCACAACAGCGGCCTTAGCTTACTGTACCTTTTGCCGCGCTACATGAAGTGTGGCAATCGAGTTGCTACATATTACGGCCATTCATCAATTAAAATAAAATGGCAAAAATATACTGAGCAACAAAAGAAACGCAAGTTAGCTAGTTAGTTAATGTGCTCTTATGGTTACTCAAAGTGACCGCAAACCAAAGAAAAGTTTGATGAAACGAGTGTAAAAGTGCACACGCTTGTAATAAATTTGATTTTCAGTAATTACGCGCAAACTTATTCTCCGGTCTGCCTTTAATTAACTTGCGTTTCTTTTGTTGCTCAGTATATTTGCACCGTAACGCCAGCTCACTTTACCGGCTTGGCTACGTCTATAATGTTGATCACAGACGGACGGCAGGGAATGCCCATTTCTGGTCTCCCCATATCCAGCGGCATGTGATGTGCGACATACGGCTTGTCATTAGCAAGTGGCCGCACTACCTAGCCTCTCACATGCCGAGGACCGCATGCTGTGGCTCTTAGCGCCGCCCCTAGTATTGCAAAACGCAGCGGATCTATGGGAGTAAACCCTGAAAAAAATCAGGATCAGCCCCTGCTTGGGTTAGCCTACTGGTCCTTTCAAGATAGCCTCTCTGGTGTTAGTACTGGTGATTTGTGTTTCTATATGATTCCACTCCAGAAGCTACCCACTGAGGAACGCAAGTACGGAAGAGGGCAGCCTGCTTGCCCACTGCACAGGGCCAGCAACCCTTAGTAGTGGTATTTAACCCACAACGGACCCAGAAACATCTTATTAGCAATCACATCATCTGCATCGTAAATCTAGGCAGCATAATAGCAAGCATGACAGACCCCGGGTAAAGCCTCGAGGACCACGCGGTTCTGATCAGCCCAGATCTGCTCACAATTAGTAAATTTGATTTTCTATGATAATTACACGCAAACTAATTTTCCAGTCTGTCTTTAATTAACTTGCGTTTCTTTTGTTGCTCAGTATATTTGCACCGTCACGTCGCCAGCTCACTTTACCGACTTGGCTACGTCTTTAATGTTGAACACAGACAAACAGCAAGGAATGTCCATTGCTCCACCCACTCACATCCGCTGCAGTGCTAAATTCGGAGGAGAGGAGAACGCGCTTACATATGAGGACCCGATGGTGTTCGCAGGTGTTCGCATAGCCTGAATATAAATAAAACATTTTGTCTTTGCCGAGAAACGAGGCATCAATGATTTAAAAGAGAAAAATAAACAGTTTTGGTGTTGATAATTTGTGACTGTCAAAAAAATTTATTTCACGGATTTATCAGCGTGTCTTTTTCAATTATTCCCTATGGAGAAATTTCTTTTTGGCCCCGTGGCATCACGTGACCTACAATATCAGCTTGACTGCTACGCCCATGTCGGCGTGCGTTCCAGCCTTCGTTGTCTGTCCAGTTCTCCTTATAGGTCCATGGTTCTTTTCTACTTGGGTATGACCCAGCAAATGGACAACATTTTCACCTGTTTCTGACCGGCGCTACTCCTGCCACGCAACCATGGCCCTGGAGTGTGAGATGCTTGTTGCGTGTTTGTACAGTCCTTATCGAGTGCTTTTTTCCCCCATTTGTGTAGCCTCGTTTAGTAAATATGTCCTCACGATCCGAATTAGAACTAAATTTGCGACAAGCGAAGCAAAAGCTGGCATCGCGCTGTACTGAATATTTAAGCCATGCCATGGTCGAGTTTGATACGAGTTTGATATGCTTAGGATAACTGCTTAAAATGGGCTGAGATGGGCGATCCATATTTAAGTCCGGAGGAGAGGACACAGAGCTGGGGGCCTGAAAATGGGGAGAACAGACGTTTTGAGCCCCCAGCATGGGTGCAGAGCTGCTGGAGCATGGTGCATCTGCCGGTGATTCGCAGGCAGTCCCGGACCCTGGCACGGATGCAACGCTCTGTTCAGTGGTTACAGGGCCGCTGGTAGAGACAGCACTTGCGAGAGTGGGAGCTGCTTGCAGTGGCGGGCGGTGGACGGAGAACTGGTGGGGCGGAAAACATCCCTTGAAACGGATGAGATTAGTGACCCGATTTCAATCGTTCTTCTTGGTCAACATGTTAGTTTCTCTTATAATGAAATGTTCAGGTGAGTGAATAATTAATACTGTAAAATGTTTAATTCACATGCCTTAATAGGCAACTCTTCACGAAAAAACCACTGCGGATTTTCCGCGTTAAAATTTGTCACATCCTTAACAAGTCATCAAACCTGTGCGTAATGATTGTTTAATTGAAAAAGATTGAAATGCGCCCTTTTTTGCATTCAACTGGTGCGTTTGATTTCTCATCTTAACAAAGACAATTAGCTACACCTGAGAGGGGAGAGTTCAAGTGTCATTTGCCAGGGAAATTGACTGAAAACAGATCAAGACTAATAAGCAGTTTAAAGACATGTTTATCGCCCTCCTTGTTCTCTGTCCACCGCCCGCCACTGGCTGCTTGTTTTTTTTTTTTAATGAGCCACCTTTGCATTTCTATTGGCAAATGTTCAAAGTGCTTATGATACAGATGTTTGAAATGTTGAAATGTGCTTATGATACAGAATTATTGTTGCAACAACCCCAGTGAGTGACTAGCAACTCCAGACTAGCCGCTAGCTAGCTGCCTGGGCTCACTCAGGAGCCAACTCAGGTTATAACCACACGAATCCACACACACACACACACACACAAATGACAAACTAGTACACAAATTACCTTAAAGGGGACCTATTATGCTATTTTTCCAAGTTTATATTTTGGTCTTTAACTCCCCAAGAGTACTCCTGATCGCGCAAAGTAAAAAAGGGGTATTTATTTCGCTCATACTGCCATCCTCAAAAAACTGCATTTGTAGTACATTGTCTCTCTGCCTGAAACGCCTCACTCGGGTGGCTCTTCCGCTATAGCCCCCACTCCCCGTGTGCCCACTTTCTTCTGACTGGCCAGCTCTGTGGAGGGAGGAGTAGGGCGGGACGAGGCTGCAGAACGCAGTTTCCGGGTCTGGCTCCCCAGAATGAAACCTGAGACACGTCTGCAATCTGATAAGGAAGCGGCGGGCAAATTCCGCAATCTAACGTTATACTTGAAGATCTAACTACATGAACTTGTTCTAACAAACACGCGGCGAAAGTGGAAAACGCAGCGCGAATATCTGTCAGCTCAAGGTCAAATTTGCTATCGGCTACAGTTTGCTACGGCGAGAGTGGTGAGTTACAGCGGTTCTTCTACTCTTTAGCCAGGAAAGCTAGAGTCCACCCCATATAGACACATTTGTAGAACGGGTCGACATGCCCAAGTGTAGACCGGAGACCGTAGAAATCCGGTGGGTCTGAGTTTAGAGGGAAACATGGACAGTGAGGAGCAGCTAAAAGTGGACCAACAGCTTATGGACTGCTTCGGTGTGTATCATAAGGACCTGCTGGTCCGTGTGCATAACTGTGGTGTGTCCTTAGCGTGGAGAAACGAACAGCTTCTGCGCTGGTATATGACGGAGGGGCGAAAGCTCCAGGCTAAACAGCCTTGTCGGAAATTGCCCGTGGTAATGGTTTACTTACTGCGTCGGAATGACAAGCGTTTCCTCGCGGAGAAGGGGCGCTTTTTGGATTGTGCGCGAGAGCAAGCTGGAGCTCCGGTTATGTCATGAACATAATACAGGTTTTACAGACCGTAAGTTCCGTCTGCGTGAACCGTTGCTTATGTGGAGCTTGCGAATCGATCACTTTTACAGGAAAGAATGTAATATTCAGTCGCCGATTTAATATTCAATGGACAGCGATGCAGAGAAATCATTTGTTGTACCCGGACACGTAATAGCCTGTGTGCTTCCCTATTGCTTTCACTAGTGGCATCAGAGAGCTAGCCCAGACATTGGAGAAGCATCATGCTGACCCCGGTCATGCATAAGGAAGCGATCGTTCACAAGCACCCAAAAACGCCGCCAAACTCTGCAAAACCGGCGGCTGGTCTAACTGCAGCCCAACTCTGCAGACACATACAGCACCTCTCCGGTAGGCTTCAACTGCAGTGGCTACAATCAGGCAACGTTATGATGAAACTGTCACATTGATGCTTACCGAAGTAAGACAAGCATACCGATCAGAATTACTGCATATAAGTTAACCAGGAGCATTTTTAATTAGCAGAGCACGGGAACTAACATGCAGTAGCTGGTAAGCGGTCATGACTTTGAATGTAATCTGTCGCGCGAAATATTCGTTTCGCGTCCGATGTGAAAGCCGCTTTATGGATAACGTTAGAACGCGACAGCTAGAGAGAGCTCGGTTATGTTATGAACATAATACAGGTTGTAAGTTCCGTTAGCGCGGACAAGTTGCTTATGTGGAGCTAGCGAATCGATCACTTCTAGAGGAAAGAATTACCTATTTAATCTCTGCCTTTTTTAGGCTTTTTTTTTATTAGCCACATAAATTTCTAAAGGGGGATGAAATTATGTCAAGGTGCAGAGAAATCATTTGTAAACCGGTAGAGCTTCTGCGTTTCACATTGCTTTGACGGTAGCACCAGAGAGCTTGCTCAGACATTTGTGAAGCATCCGGCTGATCCCGGTCATGGATAAGTGAAGCGATCACTAACTGTAGAGGCTACAATCAGGCAACGTTATGATGAAACTGCCACATTGATGCTTACCGAAGTAACACAAGCATACCGATCATAATTGCCGCATATAAGTTAACCAGGAGCATTTTTAATTAGCAGAGCACGCGAACTAACATGCAGGAGCTGATAAGCTGTCATGACTGAATGTAATCTGTCGCGAGAAAAATTCGTTTCGCATCCGGTGTGAAAGCTGCTTAAAGCGCCGCATAATGCCTGTATTCGCGTCTTTGCATTGACTTTGAATGTAGCTAATATGTCGCGCGAAAAATTCTTTTCGTGTCCGATGTGAAAGCAGCTTTATGGATAGTACACGACAGCTAGAGAGAGCTCGGTAATGTTCACATTATACAGGTTTTGCAGACCGTAAGTTCCGTTAGCGCAGACAATTTGCTTATGTGGAGCTAGAGGATCGCTCACTTCTACAGGAAAGAATTACCTATTTAATTTCCGCCTTTTTATTAGCCACAACAATTTCTTAAGGGGGATGAAATTATGTCAAGGTAGTGCAGAGAAATCATTTGTAAACCGGTAGAGCTTCTGCGTTTCGCATTGCTGTCTCGGTAGCACCAGAGAGCTTGCTCAGACATTTGTGAAGCATCCAGCTGATCCCGGTCATGGATAAGTGAAGCGATCACTAACTGTAGTGGCTACAATTGGGCAACGTTATGATGAAACTGCCACATTGATGCTTACCGAAGTAACACAAGCATACCGATCAGAATTGCTGCATATAAGATAACCAGGAGCATTTTTAATTAGCACGGCGCACAAACTAACATGCAGTAGCTGGTAACCGAGCGGTCATAACCACAGAGACAAACCCTTGCAATACAGGTTTTACAGACAGCAAGTTCCGTTACCGTGGACAGTTGTACCAAGCATCCAAATTACAAACAAGAATAAAAAGTTAGCTTCAAATGAGGTTTATGTTCACAACCTTCTGTGGAATTTCCCCCATATCACTCTCGCATATTTAGGACACAAATATTAGCAACAGTAACTTGGCTACCTTAGCCGCTGTGCTATAGCCACAATCAACTGGCTATCACGTAAGGTCGGCTAATGCAGTAAAAGAAACTTACAGCTTCTGTGTCTGTGAGTCACGGACCGATACAGGCTTTATCTTCAGATATTTTATAAAGCCTGCGTTTGAGGCCAGCTGTTAGTGCTAACTACTGCTAGCGGTCCTGCTAGCCACCCGTAGCACGTTAGCTTCACTTACATTATTTGCTGTTATATCGTTATATATAGCTTGTGGCTCCGAACGCTTGATCGATGCAACTGCTTCAGGTTTGAGAAGCAGCTGAAACGCTAATCTTGTGTTGAATTATCCTTTATTGACAAAGCTGTCTTTGGTGAAATGCTGAGCACAAACTGCTAACGTTCCCTTTGGCCGTGGTTGTTCGCTGCCAGCAAACAAAAAAAAAGCTACCCACTGATTTTTGGTGGCATCGTCTTTTGGAAGAAAAATAGTCGTTTTTCTTCGCGTCCAAAAGTAAACGGACAAGCAGCTTTGGGAGAGATACTGACAAAATTGCACCTCAACTGATCTGCGGTTCTTCTTTTGTATTTCCAAAAGTGTAGACGCTACTAAGGCATAGTATGGTCTGCCGTTGTTTGTGCCTGCTAGAATAGTTTCCGGTGTGGGCAGGTTCAGCGCAGTGGTTGGCTCTGGCTAGGTCTGTACTAATTGGACGGCACAACCTGACGTCAGGTTTTGCCCAGATCTCGCGAAGATCTCAGGAGGAGCTGTTCAGAGAGGAAATCACGCTCACGAAATCACGTTCTTGGATTAAGGCAAAACCCCTGTATCTTATGTTTAGAAACTTTTCAGAGGTTGAGCATGGACAACCAACATTATAACATTACCAATATGTATTTAAAGAAGGATCAGCATAATAGGTCCCCTTTAATGTCAAACAACAAGACTGACAAAATAAGCGGTGGAAGAAGTAGCAACAAAAGAGATATGGGCGAAGTTTTAATTCCCTGAGGGAAGCACAGGTCCTATATGAGCAGCGTAGACGTGACCTCAGACTTAGTGAGGACGGCAGTCCAAGAAAATGGGAGGGTCCCTAGTAATTCGAGAGTGCCCATTGGTTAGTTCCACATCAGAATAGACTGGCAAAGGAATCCACCAATCACACACAGTGATAGATAGATGAAGCATACGTAAAGCTCTCTTAATGGCTGTCTACCTCCGGCTGTGAATCAGGTGGGATATCGCGCGTTTGCTGTCAAATAGTAGTATATCAGTTTTTTATCTTGAGTTTTCATTGGGTGGGCAGAGCTTTTCTCAGGGTGGGCACTGCCCACCCCCTGCCCCCCCCTTGGTAACGCCCCTGGAGCATATGTTGCTGTAAAACCTTTATATACCTTTCAGCATTCATGGTGCTTTTTAAAACATGCAAGTGTCCCACACCATATTCACAAATGCATCTCCATACCATCAGAGATGCTGGCTTTTGAACTGAACACTGATAACAGGAGGGGTGGTCTTTCTCCTCTTTAGCCCAGAGGAAACAACGCCCATGATTTCCAACAAGAATGTCAAATTTGGACTCGTCTGACCACAGGACACTTTGCCACTTTGCTACAGTCCATTTTAAATGAGCCCTGGCCCACAGAACACGGTGGCACTTCTGGATCATGCTCAACAATGGCTTCCTTTTTGCATGATAGAGTTTTAGGTGGCATCTGTGGATGGCACGGTGGATTGTGTTTCCAGACAGTGGTTCCTTTAAGTATTCCTGGGCCCATTTAGTAATGTCAACGACAGAATCATGCCGGTGAGTGATGCAGTGGCGTCTGAGGGCCCGAAGATCACGGGCTTCCAGTAAAGGTCTTCGGCCTTGTCCCTTAGGCACAGAGATTTTTCTAGTTTCTCTGAATCTTTTGATGATGTTATGCACTGTCGATGAGGAGACCTTCAAAGCCTTTGCAATTTGACGTTGAGGAACATTGTTTTTAAAGTATTCCACAATTTTTTTTACGCAAACCTTCACGGGTTGGAGAGCTTCTGGCCATCTTTACTTCGGAGAGACTCAGCCTCTCCAAGACATCCCTTTTATAGCCAATCATGTTCCACATCTGATGCCAGTTAATGTAATTACTTGCTAAATGTTCTTTCAGCTGATTCTCTTCTACATTAATTGCTTTTTCAGCCCTTTTTTTGCATGAGTCCCAACTTTTTTGAGACCCGTTGCAGCCAGAAAATTTGAAATGAGCTCATTTTGTGGATAAAAATGTAAAATGTCTCAGTTTCAACATTTGAAATGTTATCTATGTTCTACTGTAAATAACATTTACATGATTTTGTTGATTTTACTTGATTTTGATTTTACTTTATTTTAGTTGATTTTACTTGATTTTGATGTCAGTATATTTGGTGTTGCTTTAGACTTGTAACAACTGAATGTGTTCTCTGTCACTTTTACTGTTAGCACTTGTACTTGTCTCCTAGGAACTCTGCACTTTTCAACCGATCCTTTGCACTTTTTGTACGTCACTCTGGATAAGAGCGTCTGCCAAGAATCTGTAATGTATTGTAACATATTGGCTCATGTGATCTGAAAGTCATTGCATTTTGATTTTATTCACAATTTACACTTTGTCCCCACTATTTCTGAATTGGGGTTATATGTAGTTTTTGGGAGGGGCCACCCATTCTGGCGCTCCACAAAGTGTCACCAATGATTATAATCATGTGCTTATCAATGCACATTGTAGCTGATATATTTTTCTAATGAATGAAAAAAGAATTTGTTGAAATTGAGGTCATACTGCCGAGATATTAAGATATTTGTTCAAAAATTATGTTCTGAAACGTAGATTTCCAACGGCCGCGTGTGTAAACGACTGTACATTTGACGAAGTTACCTGCCATGACACACTAAGGGAATTTGCTGAAATTTGCCCTAGGGTACAGCCAACATTCAATGAAAAAACCAGGATGCATCAACACCGGTAATATCTTCCAAACACTTGCTTCATCCGACCATTGTAAACCCTAAAATGGGGTGTGTTGATACAAAATGGATTGTGTGAGTATGGCTCTCACGTAATTCTTCTAGTTTAAGTTTTTTCAGTAATATAGTTATTAACTATGACCCTTATGATGTTTATGCTTAAAATCATTGCCTATTCTTAGACCTTGAAAACAAAAAATGATATATGTCCGCACACTGGGTTGTAGCTCCCAATACTTAATTGACTGGAAAAGCAGGCAGTGTTTCAACCCAGCAGGGTCTTCATCAGGCAAATGACTAACATGACCCGTTGACAGGTATAAAGGCAGTAGGCAATGACATTATTCTGACATCACTGTCAGCCAGTTAAGGCTAAGATACAAATACACTCAATAATACACATTCAAGATTCATCATAGAAAAAATGATGCAATGTAAATAGACATAACATAGCATCCAGCAAGAGATGTAATGACATTCTTTGTATTAAAAATAAATGACATATGCATGCAGAAGTACCAGGCAGGAAGGCAAAGGACAGTCACAGAAAGGGTTTTCTGTCAAATTCCTCATTCAGACCTTTAGGAGACATGGTAATACGAAAATAAATCCAATAAGGTTCTCGTTGGAGGAGCTTCTTTAGACATCACCTGTGTGTGTCGTGGCTGGGAACTTCGTCAAATGTACCGTTGTTTACGCTCTTGTGGTCTGGCCTACGTGGGGAAAACCTCCCATGTGCTTCGCACCAGGACTAGTGGACATAGAAGCAACATTAGAACTGGAGATGAACGCAATCCTGTTCCCGCTCAATTTAAACAAGCGGGTCATAATATCAGTGCATTGAGTTACGTTGGCATTGAAAAAGCTGAGAAACATCCCGGGGGGGTGATCTCGAAAGAAGGCTCCTCCAACGAGAAACTTATTGGATCCATTTTCCTAATACCACGTCTCAAAGGTCTGAATGAGGAATTTGACAGAAAACCCTTTGTGACTGTCCTTTGCCTTCCTGCCTGGTACTTCTGCATGCATGTCATTTATTTTTAATACAAAAAATGTCATTACATCTCTTGTTGTATGCTATGTTATGTCTATTTACATTGCATCATTTTTTTTCTAAGATGAATCTTGACTATGTATTATTGAGTGAATTTGTGTCTTAGTTTTAATTGGCTGACAGTGATGTCAGAATAATGTTATTGGCCTCCTGCCTTTATACTATATACCTGTCTATGGGTCATGTTAGTTATTTGCCTGATGTACACCCTGCTGGGTTGAAACGCTGCCTGCTTTTCCAGTCAATAAAGTATTGGGAGCTACAACCCAGTGTGCGGAGATTTATCATTTTTCGTTTTCAAGGTCTAAGAAAAGGCAATAATTTTAAGCATAAACATAATAAGGGTTATAGTTAATAACTATCTTACTGAAAAAACAAATTAGAAGAATTAAACGAGAGCCATACTCACAGAATCCATTTCGTATCAACACACCCCATTTTAGGGTTTACAACGGTCGGTTGATGCAAGTGTTCAGATGAAGATGTTACCGGAGTCGACACATCCTGGTTTTTTCATTGAATGTTGGCCATACCCTAGGGCAAATTTCAGCAAATTCCCTTAGTGTGTCATGGCCGGGAACTTTGTCAAATGTACAGTCGTTTACAGACGCGGCCGTTGGAAATCTACATTTCAGAACATATTTTTTGAACAAATATCTTAATATCTCGGCAGTATGACATCAGTTTCAACAATTTTTTTTTTCATTCATTAGTAAAATATATCAGCTACGATGTGCATTGACAAGCTTATGATTATAATCATTGGTGACACTTTGTGGGGCCCCAGAATGGGTGGCCCCTCCCAAAAACTAAAAAATGTTAACATCATTTTTTGTCATTGAAGTAAATTCATATCGCAGGTTTCTGTGGTGGATTCATGAACCCCATGGGATGGTTTATCAATGCTGAAAATTATTTTGAAATTGGTGGTTTGGGCCAGAAAACGCCCTTAATTGGACTCCACCTTTGCTTTAAAAACTCAGGTAGACAACTTAAGTCGTAAATTGAGGATGCAACTTCGTAAAAAAACAAGTCTTGTTTCCCCATTATATTGTACAAAAAGGATATTGGAAACCACCATTCTCCCTGAACTGGATTATGGTGACATTATTCATTGACATGCCCCAATCTTGAACCTTAAATATCTAGATGCTATTGATCACTCGGCTATCCGATTTATTACTAATGATCCATATGGCACCCATCGTTGTCTTATATTACAAACCCCAATTCCAATGAAGTTGGGACATTGTGTAAAACGTGAATAAAAACAATACAATGATTTGCAAATCCTTTTCGACCTATATTCATTTGAGCGCACTACGAAGTCAAGATATTTGATGTTCAAACTGAAAAACTTTTTTTTCTTTTTTTAAAACACATTCACACATTTTGAATCTCATGCCTGGCATAAGTTCTAAAAAAAAAGCTGGGACAGGGGCAACAAAAGACTGGGAAAGTTGAGGAATGCTCAAAAAAAAACCCTGGGGGGCGCTAGAGAGCCCGAACAAGATGGCAGCATAGTGCGTTATCTCCCTACAACTTCGCACACAAATCAGCCCCAAACTTTTGAAAACTTTTGAAAACCTGGTCAATTGCCTGATACAGACGATGCCAAAACCTCCAGCAGTAAAAGAGTGCGACATATTCTCGAACGCGCGCAAAACAAGCTCACGAACCACGAAGACAACATCTTCGGAGGAGAACACCGTAACTAGCAACATGGCTAGTATAGCCGACGTGCTAACTGAGTTAAAATCACTCCGTTCCGAATTTAGCTCGAAGCTAGACGGAATAAACAACCAGCTGGGTGAGCTGACTAACTCTGTGTCGGAGCTAGAGAAAAATTTGGGTGAAATTAAACGAGACGTAACAGCTAACGAACAACGCGTCGAGGAGGCTGAAGCCCGCATAGCCACTACAGAGGACGCGCTGGATAAGACCGAGGTGGCTCTGGCAGCAACAACAAACGGCTCACTTACCTGGAAAGAAAGGCCGAGGATTTGGAAAACCCGTGGGAGGAGGAAAAATATCCGGCTGTTTGGTCTGAAGGAGGGAGCTGAAGGTACCCGTCCTCTTTTGGACTTTATAAACGACATGCTACCTCAATGGCTGGGCACCGGACCTGACAGAACATTCACACTGGAAAGAGTCCACCGCCGCTGGCTCCAGCAATTCCCAACCGAGCCCCAGCGCCGTCCTCATTCGTTTTCTCAAATACCAAGACAAAGAATTAAATCCTACATCACACGAAGCAACGGACATTTCCTCACGACGGATCCAAACTTGCATTCGCCCAGGACTTCTCAGGCGGAAACGTTCCGGCAAAGACGGGAGTTCAGTACTGTTAAAAACTGTTTGTTGACGGGGGATCTTCCGTGGATTTCACCTCCAACCTTGCAAGCTGAGAGTGCTGGATAATGGGAAGATCCAGATGTTTTCCTCTCCACAAGAGGCTGAGAAATTTTATCGTAACATTTTCGATAAGTAGCCTACATATGGCCAGGTTTGAACTGTTTCTTATGCATGGGGTCTGGTGAATGCATTAAATTTTGTGCACGGAGATGGGCTCGCCATCGAGCTTGGTGGTGGCTACTTAAACCATTATTATTTCTTTGTCTCTCTTGCTCACTTAATAGTGGAAAATAACAGGTGCATATTATTTACTATCAAGCAGATAGTGTAACGTTTTTATGTGAGAACATTTGTAGTGTCTATACCTGTCTCGCTTTATTTCGGAGATGTGATACTTTTTTAGTATGGCAAACAGAAGAGAGCAATGGTATTGAGACAGGATGGGAGCAGCAGGTATATATACCTATTAATCCTGTTGTTGACCAAAATTTGTTTTAAGCGGAGTTTAAAATGATACTAATGGTTGGACTCTTGGTTTTTAATTTACCTGGAAACATCTTGTTTATATTTTATGGAGGACAAATCATTATTATTAATCTCATTTCTTCTTCACCATTAGTGGTATCTGGGGTAAATTAAGTCTTGTGATTTGGATAATAGAAGAATCAACCATTATCTGCTAAAGTGAGGCTCACTTAAGCCTCCCTTCCCTTTTTTCTTAAAAAATTATTGTACCTGCATGCTTGCTGTTATGTTGAGTGGAATGCCACCCAAGAAAGCCAAGCTTAATCTGTTATTTTGTTTATTCTCCTGCACAGATATATTGTTTTTGTTTAATATGATGTGCGTTGTTGACGGATGATTGTTACTTGCTGGTCAACTTGAGGGTGTTACTTGTTCTGATGGGTTTGCCTTGTCGTTTGGGGACTAGGCTAGGGTCTTGGGGAAGCGGGAAGGGGGTGGGTAGAGGGGGCCCCTCATGCTCTACCTACGTTTTTTTTTTTTTCTCTTGTTAGTTCATTCGTCTTATATTATTTACCCTTTTACTTTTGCCGTACCATGATCACACGAAATCAGTATAACATGCAAATCTCGGTATGCCTAATACACTTAATGTAATGACTTTTAATGTCAGAGGCCTTGGTCATCCAATTAAGCGGAAGAGAGTTCTTACATTCTTGAAAAAAGAAAAAGTAGCTATTGCCTTTCTTCAGGAAACTCATTTGACTAACGAGGAGCATAAAAAACTTAAGAGAGACTGGGTTGGGCAGGTTTATTTTTCCAGTTATACAAGCAATAAAAGGGGAGTTGCAATACTTATTCATAAAAACTTGCCTTTTATATTTAAGGAACAATATATAGACTCCGCGGGCAGGCACGTTAATCCAGGGGATGTTATATGGACAAGAACTGACATTGTTGAGCGTGTATCGCCAAACGAGGATAACCCCAAATTCATGTTGGATACGATCACTTTATTTAACCAATATTACACAGACTTTGGAATAGTGGCTGGAGATTTTAATTGCTGCGTGGATAGTAACTTAGACAAATCCTCAACTACACTGTCTAACCCCAATGCCTCTAAGACTTTGAGGTTAGCACTGGCTGATGTAGGCCTGGTTGATGTCTGGAGAGAACTTAATCCCACAAGAAAAGATTACACTTTTTTTTTTTAAATCATATTCCCGATTAGATTTTTTTTTTTTTTTTACCTAAAGAACATATCTCATCCATAATTTCTTGTAATATCGGGCCCATTCTTTTATCAGACCACCATTCAGCAGTCTGTCTTCAGATATCTCTCCCTGAGCAGACAAATCAAACCAAATATTGGAGATTTAATACTTCACTTCTCACAGACTTTGAAGCCTGTAATAACATTAGAAAATGGTTTGAGCAGTACAGACAGGATAATGCGGCCTCCCCTGTCACTCCGGCAGTGATATGGGATGCAGCCAAAGCAGTAATTAGGGGACAACTGATCTCTTACACATCAGCAAAGAAAAAAATTTATGATAAAACAAATGGAACAACTTAAAAATGAGCTAATCAATTTGGAACAATCCCACAAACAATCTCCTACAGAGGAAAACTTGAAAAAAAGACTAAATGCAGCCCGATCTAATCTCAATCTTATTCAAACAGAGCACATTAAAAACTTATGTTCTTCACTAGACAGCAATACTATGAATATGGTAATAAACCCAGTAGACTTTTTGGCTTATCAACTCAAAAAAGAGCGTGCAGAAAATACAATAAAGTGCATACGGAATCGACGGACCCAACTGAAATACGAAACACAATCAATTAAGTCTTCATTCCTCGATTTCTATACACAGCTCTATGCATCGGAGAACCCACCTGAAACGGATATCGACACATTTTTGGAAAGGGTATCCTTACCCTCCATCTCTGAGGACGAAAAAAGCAGCTGAATATCCCATTCACCTCAGACGAAGTGCTGCAAGCAATTAACTCAATGCCCTCCGGAAAAACTCCTGGCTTGGACGGATATTCTGTAGAATTTTACAAGGCTTTTTGGCCGCAAATTGAACCACTTTTCATGCCTATGCTCATGAGATTTCTTTGAAAATGGTATCCTTCCAGACTCTATGAGGACAGCAATAATATCGTTAATACAAAAAAAAGGACAAAGATCCTGCTGAATCGCATCATTTCGACCAATTTAGTTTACTTCCAGTTGATTTTAAGATAATATCAAAATTAATTGCACGCAGACTAGAAGACATAATCCCTCAGATTATTAATCCTGACCAGTCGGATTTGTGAAGTCACGTTATGCATCTGATAATATCCGGAGGTTATTAGATATAATTGACCACTCGACCCTACACAATAGACCAGCTCTACTACTCTCCCTTGATGCAGAAAAAAGCTTTCGATAGGGTCGAGTGGTCATATCTGTTTGCCGTTTTGGAAAAATTCAATCTTGGTGAAAAATGTATTGGGTGGATTAGGCGATGTATAACAATCCACAAGCTCAAATATGTATTAACGGTGCCCTCACTGAAAAATTTGGTCTGTCTAGGGGCTGCCGACAGGGGTGCCCGCTATCCCCATTTTTATTTAATTTGGCAATCGAACCCCTTGCAGAGGCCATACGGATAAATGAAGAGATTGCAGGTATTGATATTGGGAAAAACAAAGAATAAAATTTCATTGTACGCTGACGACATAATTTTATATTTAACCAGCCCTGAGCAATCTATTCCAGCAGTATTAAATCTTATCACTAAATTTGGAACAATATCAGGCTATAAAATTAACCTGTTAAAGTCCAATTCTTTATTAATTAATTCATCGGTTTCTAATAAACTCAAGGCCATCTCCCGTTTTCCTGGGCTCAAAACGGCTTTAAATATCTTGGGGTCAATGTGGCTCCAAAACTTAAAGACCTGTACTTCATAAATTACACTCCATTACTTAAAAAGGTGAAGGAAGAATTGGAACACTGGAAAATGCTCCCCATTTCATTCCTTGGTCGAATTAACACAATTAAAATGAATATCCTGCCCGTTTTATTTACTTGTTTCAATCACTGCCCTGTTACTTAGATAAAGCATTCTTTCAATCCATAAATAAAATGTTTACCTCTTTTTATCTGGAAGAACTCTTCACCAAGAATAGCTCTAAAAACTTTAACAAAGTCTAGAGAGAAGGGAGGACTGGCACTACCGGACTTACAGATGTACTATTGGGCTGCCCAGACAAAGGGCCTGATTAGCTGGGTGCAAAAACGTAATAATGCTCACTGGACTGATATAGAAGAAGAACTCTGTTTTCCCATTCCCACAACCTTGCTACCATTTATCAACAATATAAATGCACTACACCAGGTTACAAAAACCTATGTCATTTATAACACCCTTCTGGCTTGGCAAGATGTAAATAAGTTTTGTGGAACCTTTGGTAAAATCTCCAAACTTGCCCCTCTGTCCTCCAACCCAGATTTGCCACCATCAATTGGCAAATCCTTGTTAACAAAGTGGAAAGAGAATGGTATACATCAGATCCAGCATTTGTTTGCAGAGGATACACTCAAATCCTTTGCAGACTTAAGATCAGAATATGAAATTCCGAAGCAGGACTTTTACAAATACCTACAAATTCGCCATCTAATTAACACCCTGAAAGGGGAAAGACGCTTGTCTCTTGGGCTGACCGATTTGGAGGAGATTTTGGTGAATTCCACAACATTAAAAGGAAAAATTTCGGTGATTTATAGTGCTTTGCTAGATCAACATGGCTCTTCCTTGACCTCACTTAAGAGCATATGGCAGAGGGATATGGGACGTGTTTTTGACGAAGAACAGTGGGATACTATATGCCAGAATGTTTTTTCTTCACTGTCCTGTAATAAAATAATCGAACAAAATTATAAATTCATGTATAGGATATATCTCACTCCGCTCCGCTTAAGCAAAATGTTTCCCAACTCTTCCCTCAGATGCCATCGTTGTAAAACATGCAAGGGGTCAACCATGCATGTTTTTTGGGAATGCTGAAAATTAAAACACTTCTGGAAAGAGGTTCATGATTTGACTGTCAAGGTTATGGAAACCCGCTGGAAATTACACCAATGTACGGTACCTCTTTGGTACAGAATTGGACAAGACACTAGATTCCGTTACAAAGGAAGAGAATTATCATAATATCCTACATAGCAAAGAAATGCATTCTACTCAATTGGAATCAACAAAGACCCCCATCAATCAATTTGTTTAAACAGATTCTAAACGAAACTTTAAAATTGGAACAACATACATACACCCTAAAAATAAGGGCATGCCTTTCGGAAGATATGGGAACCACTTATGAACCTCTGACAGCATCATAGCATGGTTTGACATGCCTGGATACCATATATAAGATGAATTATGAACTGTGACCTTGGACGGTTGTGATTTGATTTTATTCATTTTGTACTATTTTATAAGTTGTTTTTTTTTTTTTCCCTTCTCTTTGTTTTCTTTCTTTCTTCCTCCTTTGTGTTATTGAAACGTTACAAAATAAATAAAAAGATAATTGAAAAAAAAAAAAAAAAACACCTGTTTGGAACATTCCACAGGCGAACAGGCTAATTGGAAATAGGTGAGTATCATGATTCGGTATAAAAGGAGCATCCCCGAAAGGCTCAGTCGCTCGCAAACAAGAATGGGGTGGGGTTCACCACTTTGTGAACAACTGCATGAGCATATAGTCCAACAGTTTAAGAACATTTCTCAACATGCAATGGCAAGGAATTTAGGGATTTCATCATCTACAGTCCATAATATCATCAGAAGATTCAGGGAATCCTGAGAAATCTCTGCACGTAAGCGGCAAGGCCGAAAACCAACATTGAATGCCTGCAACCGTCGGTCCCTTAGGTGGCACTGCATTGAAAAATGACCCGTGGGGTGCCCCGGTGGCTCATCGGTCTAAGTGCGCGTACCATTAAGGCAGTGTCCTTCCCGCAGCGACCTGGGTTCAATTCCGGCTCAGGTCATTTGCTGCATGTCTTCCCCCATTCTTCTCCCCAACCTTCCTGTCTCTCTACACTGTATAACTGTCAAATAAAGGAAAAATTCCGAAAAAAATAATTGCAAAAAAAAAAAAAAAAAAAACGACTCGTAAAGGATATTACCATGTGGGCTCAGGAACACTTCAGAAAACCATTGTCAGTTAACGAGGTTCGTCACCACATCTACAAGTGCTAGTTAAAACTCTACCATGCAAAGCGAAAGCCATATCAACAACACCCAAAAACGCCGGCTTCTCTGGGCCAGAGCTCATCTGAGATGGACTGATGCTAAGTGGAAAAGTGTGCTGTGGTCTGACAAGTCCACATTTCAAATTGTTTTTGGACATCATGGACGTTGTATCCTCCAGGCTAAAGAGGAAAAGGACCATCCAGATTGTTATCAGTGCGAAGTTCAAAAGCCAGCATCTATGATGGTATGGGGATGTGTTAGTGCCCATGGCATGGGTGACTTGCACATCTGTGAAGGCACCAGTAATGCTAAAAGGTACATAAAGGTTTGGAACAACATATACTGCCATCCAAGCAACGTCTTTTACAGGGACGTCCCTGCTTATTTCAACAAGACAATGCCAAGCCTCATTCTGCATGTTACAACAGCGTGGCTTCGTAGTAAAAGAGCGCGGGTAATAGATAGGCCTGCCTGCAGTCCAGACCTGTCTCCCATCAAAAATGTGTGGCGCATTATGAAGCACAAAATTCAAAAACGGAAACCCCAGACTGTTGAGCAACTGAAGTCGTACATCAAGCAAGAATGGCAAAGTATTCCACCTACAAAGCTTCTATAATTAGTGTTCTCAGTTCCCAAACACTTATTGAGTGTTGTTAAAAGGAAAGGTGACGTAAAACAGTGGTGAACAAGCCCCTGTCCCAGCTTTTTTGGGACGTGTTGCAGGCATTAAATTCAAAATGAGTGAATATTTCCAAAAAACAATGAAACTTCAGTTTCAACATTAAATATCTTGTTTTTGTAGTGTACTGAATTGAATACATGTCCAAAAGGATTTGCAAATCATTATATTCTGTTTTTATTCATGTTTTATACAACGTCCCAACTTCATTGGAATTGGGATTTGTAAAAGATGGGCTGGCCCTCCCTCTCTGTCAGGTGAGATCGGCATTCGTATTCATTCATTTCTAACAGAAAACTTACCACTTTGCCAGCACTCCTGCGCCTGACATTATACTCAACACGTGTTCTCAGGACTGGTTGACACCATGTTCTAACCATAAACACAAGTCTGTAAAGGCAGCCTTCACATATTCTGCCCAATTTGCCTGAAATAATTTACTGAATAGACAAACTTGACACATTGATTTTGGTTCAAAAACTTGGTTAGAGGTGTCACTAATTTTAAGTGTAACTTTTATTTTTTATGTCCTTTATCATCTGATTTCAAATTGCCATGTCATAACCATTGCAGAGACGACAACTTTTGGAAGGTGGAATCAGGGAGGATTTATCATGGCAAGCCGAACTGAGGCCACAAAGCGAGCTTGTCTCACAGGTGGGTTCTAGGGGACACCGCCCCCAGAAGCTCCCGGAGTTTAAGTTTTGAAAGGTCTCTATTCGCACTTCCTGATTAGCATTTTTTTTAATGTTCCCGTTCACTACAATTTAATCAATTATGAAAGATGTCTGGAGTTTTTCCCATCAACATTTGTTGTTTTATTGTTATTTTAAACTTTGAGTTACACACATACACACACACACACACACACACACAAAAAGACAGACATGAGGTTTGATAATAAATATGAATTGCTATAAAATTTAATGTGGTGTTGAAGACTTATGTCATTAAGAATGTGCTATATAAGTTATTTTTGTAAGACTATTTTTATTTTTATATGTTGATTTGTTACACTCAATGGTGGTACCAAAATGTAAATTTCTGGGACCATTTTTGGTAATTTTCTTGGCTTTCACCAAAGACTGCCACGTTTGCACCATAACTGGAAGACTAAGATGGGGAGAATGATGATTAAATTCAAACGTTCAAAGCACCTGGAACAGTTCAAAAGGGCATACGGTCCAATGGATATAATTTTGTCAAATTTTTGATAGCATTCAAATGTTGTTTTAAGAAATGTATAGTTAGCTCAACAACATGTTAAGTAATTTGTACAAGTAGCACAACCCTATAAGTCCACAATATAAATAAATAAGCCTAACGCGTCAACAAATGATCACCTAGATCGGGATATCAGCAATCAGATACCGCGCTCGATTAAATTTTCCACGTAAGCGCGAGTCAAGTGAAGTCCAAACACCGGCCACTGGAACAAATCAGGTCAATGGAGTCAGCGGAGAAACCGTGAAGCTACCGTTACTTCAAAAACACATCAGGGACCTATTGAACTCTGGCCGTGATCTTGCGAGGCGACAAACCAAAATTGTATAAATATCTATAAAAAAAATAAAATGGAGTGTTGTGCTTTCTAGTTATCCTTGTATAGCTCTCAAACATAACAGCAATTCAAATGAAAAATTTAAAAAAGCCTAAAAATCTAATCGGATACGGAGTGACTCATTGACATTGAATGAAAATGGTTACGCTGCCTTTCCCATCATGGCATCATGCAATACTAACGATCCACAATAAAATCAGGAATATGGACAATGGATATCCACGACCAATTCGGCTCCAGTGAAGTGCTCCAAAATCCTGAGAATGTCACTTCAACAGCGGGTCTGCAAACAGTACGCAGCGAACATGTGCCCCAAGATGATACTGGAGCCTTACTACCAGTATCTTTACATGTGCCGTTCGTGTGCATGTGTTTACAATGGCGATTACATCCAGGAATTTTCATATGGAAAGAGTAAACCAATCCATCTTCGGTCAGCTGTATACTAGGCCAGCACTACAACATAAATCATACGTAAATGTGATGAGTGCTGAGGTGGTTAAGCGACCGAATATGCGGTAATTACTTTAAAGGGGACCTATTATGCTGATCCTTCTTTTAATACATTTTAGTAATGTTATAATGTTGGTTGTCCATGCTCAACCTCTGAAAAGTTTTTAAACATAAGATACAGGGGTTTTGCCGTAATCCAAGAACGTGATTTACGTGGCGTGATTTCCTCTCTGAACAGCTCCTCCCGAGATCTTCACGAGATCTGGGCAAAACCTGACGTCAGGTTGTGCCGTCCAATTAGTACAGACCTAGCCAGAGCCAACCACTGCGCTGGACCTGCCCACACCGGAAACTATTCTAGCAGGCACTAACAACGGCAAATCATACTATGCCTTAGTAGCGTCGACACTTTTGGAAATACAAAAGAAGAACCGCATATCATTTGAGGTGCAATTTTGTTAGTATCTCTCCCAAAGCTGCTTGTCCGTTTACTTTTGGACGCAAAGAAAAACAAATATTTCTCTTCGAAAAGACAATGCCACCAGAAATCAGTGGGTAGCTTTTTTTGTTTGCTGGCAGCAAACAGCCACGGCCAAAGGGAACGTTAGCTGTTAGTGCTCAGCATTTCACCAAAGACAGCTTTGTCAATAAAGGATAATTCGACACAGGATAAGCGTTTCAGCTGTTTCTCAAACCTGAAGCAGCTGCATCGATCAAGCGCTCGGAGCCACAAGCTGTAAGTAACCATATAACAGCAAATAATGTAAGTGAAGCTAACATGTTACGGGTGGCTAGCAGGACCGCTAGCGATAGTTAGCCCTAACAACTGGCCTCAAGTGCAGGCTTTCTAAAATATCTGAAGATAAAGCCTGTATCGGTCGCGACTGTCCTTGACTCACAGACACAGAAGCTGTAAGTGGCTTTTACTGCATAAGCCAACCTGACGTGATAGCCAGTTGATTGTGGCTGTAGCACAGCGGCTAACGTAGCCAAGTTACTGTTGCTAATGTTTGCGTCCTAAATATGCAAGAGTGATATCAGGGGAAATTCTACAGAAGGTGTGTGAACATAAACCTCATTTGAAGCTAACTTTTAAAACTTGTTTGTAATTTGGATGCTTGGTACAACTGTTCACAGTAACAGAACTTGCTGTCTGTAAAACCTGTATTGCAAGGGTTTGTCTCTGTGGTTATGACCGCTGGGTTACCAGCTACTGCATGTTAGTTTGCGTGCTCTGCTAATTAAAAATGCTCCTGGTTAACTTATATGCAGTAATTCTGATCAGTATGCTTGTGTTACTTCGGTAAGCATCAATGTGGCAGTTTCATCATAACGTTGCCCGATTGTAGCCACTACAGTTAATGATCGCTTCACTTATCCATGACCGGGATCAGCCAGATACTTTACAAATGTCTGAGCAAGCTCTCTGGTGCTACCGCGAAAGCAATGCAAAACGCAGAAGCTCTACCGGTTTACAAATGATTTCTCTGCACTACCTTGACATAATTTCATCCCCATTTAGAAATTGTTGTGGCTAATTAAAAGCCGAAAAAGACGGAGATTAAATAGGTAATTCTTTCCTGTAGAAGTGATCAATTCGCTAGCTCCACATAAGCAACTTGTGCGTGCTAACGGAACTTACGGTCTGCAAAACCTGTATTATGTTCATAACATAACCGAGCTCTCTCTAGCTGTCGCGTACTATCCATAAAGCTGCTTTCACATCAGACACGAAACAAATTTTTCGCAGGACAGATTAGCCTACATTCAAAGTCAATGCAAAGACGCGAATACACGTTTTGGGCACGTCAAGCCGCTTTCACACCGCACGCGAAACGAATTTTTCGCGCGACAGATTAGCTACATTCAAAGTCAATGCAAAGACGCGGATACAGGCGTTATGGACGCGTTAAGCAGCTTTCACACCGGACGCTAAACGAATCTTTGGCGCGACAGATTACATTCAAAGTTATGACCGCTTATCAGCTACTGCATGTTAGTTCGCGTGCTCTGCTAATTAAAAATGATCCTGGTTAACTTATATGCAGCAATTATGATCGGTATGCTTGTGTTACTTCGGTAAGCATCAATGTGGCAGTTTCATCATAACGTTGCCTGATTGCAGCCACTACAGTTGAAGCTAACCGGAGAGGTGCTGTATGTGTCTGCCGAGTTGGGCTGCAGTTAGACCAGAAGTAGATTTTGCAGAGCTTGGGGTGCGTTTTGGGGTGCTTATGAAACGATGGCTTTACTTATCCATGACCGGGGTCAGCCTGATACATCTCCAATGTCTGGGCAAGCTCTCTGATACTACCGGTGAAAGCAATAAGGAAGCGCACAGCCTATAATGTGTCCGGTGTAACAAACGATTTCTCTGCATTCCCATCGATTGAATATTAAATTCTTTCCTGTAAAAGTGATCGATTAAACTTGCTCCACATAAGCAACGGTTCACACGAGACGGAACTTACGGTCTGTAAAACCTGTATTATGTTCATGACATAACCGGAGCTCTGTCTAGCTCTCGCGACGCTATACATAATCGCCCATTTTCCGCGAGGAAAAGCTGGTCATTCGAAGCAATAAGTAAACCATTACCACAGGCAATTTCCGAAAAGGCCGTTTAGCTTGGAGCTTTAAGCCCCTCCGTCATATACCAGCGCGAAGCTGTTCGTTTCTCCACGCTAACAACACACCACAGCTATGCACACGAACCAGCAGGTCCTAATACACACAATCAGCAGTCCATAAGCTGTTGGTCCACTTTTAGCTGCCCCTCACTGTCCATGTTTCCCTCTAAACTCAGACCCACCGGATTTCTACGGTCTCCGGTCTACACTTGGGCATGTCGACCCATTCTACAAATGTGTCTATATGGGGTGGATTCTAGCTTCCCCTGCATCCTAGCTAGGAGTAGAAAAACCGCGGTACTCACCAACTGTTGCCGTAGCAAACTGTAGCCGATAGCAAATTAAATGCTTGAGCTGCCAGACTTTCGCGACTTTCGTCCTCCACTTTCGCCGTTGCGTTTATTAGAACAAGTTAATTTCATTAGATCTATACACATGTACTGCGTTTGATTGCAGAATTTCCCAGTTGATTCCTTAGCTCAGATGGCAGACGCGTCTCACGTTTCACTCTGAGACCCGGAAACTGCGTTCAGCTGCCTCCTCCCGCCTAGATCCGCCCTCCACAGAGCTGGCCAGTTAGAAGAAAGTGGGCACACGGGGAGTGGGGGCCATAGCGGAAGAACCACCCCAATGAGGCGTTTCAGGCAGAGACTACAATGGACTACAAATGGGGTTTTTTGAGGATGGCAGTATGAGCTAAATAAGGACCCTGTTTGGGCTTTGAACGATCAGGAGTACTCTAGGGGAGTCCAAGATCAAAATATAACCTTGGAAATATAGCATTTGAGGTCCCCTTTGAATACATAGCTGGACGATCGCTGAGAGCATTGACTGCGTGCATGCACAGTACCACTCCACATTGCGTGTGCATAGTATACATGTAATGCATACGCGGGATGATAAATGCTTGAAAAGTGAGAAAATCGGGAGGATTTAGAGGTGCCCATATGATCGGGAGGTGGCCTTATTTTCCGGGAGCCTCGGAGTAATCGGGAGGGTTGGCATCTCTGCTATCGGTAAGAATTCATACCCTGGCCATACCAGCATGTGTCTGATTGCAATTGTTGCGGTGTGAGAAACAGTAACAGGACAGTAGAGAAAACTCCAGGGGCCTCACACAACCCCAGTTCCAAAAGTGTTGGGATGCTGTGTAAAATGTCAATTAAAACAGAATGCAATGATTTGCAAATCTCAAACTGACATTTTATTCACAACAGAACATAAACAAGACATCAAATGTTGAAAGTGAGACATTTTACAATTTCATGAAAAATATTAGGTCATTTTGAATTTGATTGCAGCAACACATCTAAAAAATGTTGGGAAAGGGCCATGTTTACCATTGTTTAGTATCCCCTTTAACAACAGTCTGTAAACATCTGGGAAGTCAGGAGACCAATTTCTGAAGTTTTGGGAGAGGAATGTTGTCCCACTCGTCAGATGTAGGATTCTTGCTGTTTAACAGTCCTGGGTCGTCGTTGCAGGATTTTTCTTTTTATGATGCGCAAAATGTTTTCTATTAGTGAATGGTCTGGACTGCAGGTAGGCCAGTTCAGCACTCAGACTCTTCTACTACGAAGCCATGCTGTTGTGATGGATGCAGTATGTGGTTTGCCATTGTTTAGCTGAAATATGCAAGGCCTTCCCTGAAAGAGACGTTGTCTGGATGGGAGCATATGTTGTTGTAAAACCTCTATACTTTTCAGCATTGATAATGCCTTTCAAGATGTATAGACTCTACATGCTATAGGCACTAATGCAACCCGATACCATCAGAGATGTAAAGCTTTTGAACTGTGCTCTGATAACATGCTGGATGGTTCCTCTCTTGAGACCGCACGTCACGGCGTCCGAGGTTTCCAAAAAGAATTCATCTGACCAAAGAACAGTTTTTCCATTCTTCCTTAGTCTATTTTAAATGAACTTTGGCCGAGAGAAGATGGCGGCATTTCTGGATCCTGTTCACACATGGCTTCTGCTTTGCATGGTACAGCTTTAGCTTGCAATTGTCGATGCCACGGTAAACTGTGTTCACAAACAATGATTTCTGGAAGTGTTTCTGAGCCCATGCAGTGTATTCCAGTGCAGTTTTTAATGCAGTGGTGTGTGGAATCATTTTTATATTGATTCATTTAATGATTATTTGGTTCATTCAATTATTATTAATTGTTTATCCTTGCTTGCTTTGGCTCAATTTTTCTTAGGCTATGGTAGTGTACTCTTGCCTGTTTCTGATTAGCCTAGGCCTTCATAGCTGTAGCTTCCACAAACTTGAACAATGCGTAATTGCTTATAGTTTATCTGGAGCCATGCGGTCCTGACAGGGTCAAGATGTTCTCTTTCTCTCCCAAGTTCATGTGTTTTCAGGAAAAAGAGAGCAAGAAGAGCCTAGGATGCCGAACGATAAGATGTATGCATACTTCGGGGCTGGCTTTACGTGGGCTGTGCGCGTCTGCAACATTCCTGTTGATACCATGATGCGTAAATCAGCTCGGGGGGGGGGATGTCAAGATGGACTCTTACTTAAACCACAGCAAAAGAGACCGTCCTTATCCTTGCCCTTGCCTGTAACGAGATGGGACGGGATCCTTTTTCTGCAGAAAAAGTAAACTGACTTTGGCTTCGATATTAATTCCTTTGTCTCTGTCTGAGTTCTTTCTTGAGAAGGTAAAACCAGGAATATAAAATCAAAATTCACAACAGGTGCCTGAGGACCCGAAGATCACAAGCAACCAATATTGACCTTTGGACTTGTCCCTTGTGCACAGAGAGTTCTCCAAATTCTCTGAATTTTTTGATGATATAATGTACTGTTGATTCAAAGTCTTCGCAATTTTACATGAACTGGTTCCACAATTTTTAGAGGCAGTTTTTGCAGATTGGTGAATCTCTGTCCATCTTTACTTCTGAAAGACTCTGCCTTTCTAAAATGCTCTTTTAAAACCCAGTCATGTCACTGACCTGTTGCCAATTAACTTAATTAGTTGCAAAATGCTCCTCCAGCTGTTTTTTTTATTGGCACCACTTACTTTTCCAGCCTTTTGTTGCCCCTCTTCTAACTTTTTTGGAACATGTGGTAGGCATCAAATTCAAAATGAGTGTATATTTCCAAACAAAAAAACAAAAAAAACAATAAAATTTATCAGTTTGAACATCAAATATCTTGTCTTTGTAGTGTAATCAGTCGAATTTAGCTGAAAAAGGATTAGCAAATCGTATTCTGTTTTTATTCACGTTTTAAACAATGTCCTGACTTCATTGGAATTGGGCTTTGTAAATCCTTTGCGCACTGGTCATTTCAAATTTTACTCAGCCGTTACAAATTTATTCGTATTTTAATCACTGCAAATCGCAACCATCTCAAAGAATTTGTCTACGGTGATGACGTAACAGAAGGTATTTAGCCAGCAGCAGAGGACATACTGTCAATGGCATTGGACTCAGTGATTCGTAATTATGGACTATTCCCTTGGGAAAATGCCAAATATCCGCCTTGTTTAAAGCTGCAACAATGAGGCTGATGCAAGCAGAGGCATCATGGTCCATAAATTTCCAAAAAACTCCACAATGGGTGGATTTTGTGAAGAGGAAACGAATGAACTTCATGGAGCCAGGTGTTGTGTCAGATTCTGCTCCCCCGTCAAAGGGTGTTCCCCCTTTGAGAAAATTTTGTGACGCTGTTGCTGATGTAAGAAAATCACGAACGAATTAACGTAACAGGCATTGATGAATCAGCTCGCCCTTATGAAAGTTATCATAGATAATGCCTCATAAAGCGATGAATTTTGATACTCTGCCATCTCCTGAGATTTGTCCTTTTGCAATATTGAGCTCTTCTGCTCCGCAGTGATCACAAAATTACCTCATGCTTTAATGATCTGTTCTGCCGTACATGTACATTCGCTCCCCAACTATTTAGGGATGCCACTGAATTACATTGTTCCCAGAAACACGATTTGACAGGGGAACTCAATCAAACGCAACATCTGATCAGGATCGGTGATCTGCTCCAAACATGTCACTGATGACAGCTTTTATCAATCAGACCCCGAGTCACGGGAAAAGTCTAGACATCACTGTGGGTTAGGAATTACTGAAATTGGCGCTTCATGAGCCATAGGTCAATGAACCGAGCCCAAACTGCTCCAGTCTCGAATCTTCCCCATCTATTCTGTACTCAGAAAAGCGGGTCAATAAACCCAGAGCGCCGCTTAATAAGCTCATCTTAAAATGGGCATATAAACTATTTTATGCAAAAAAAAAAAAAAAAAATCCATCCTTCAACTTCAGCCATGATGGCAAAGCCGGAACGAGACCAGGAGCTGCAACTGGAGAATGAAAAAAGCGTAACCTTCTAGTCTGTTCCCTTCAATGGGATGAATAATTCCCTAGCTAGCATGCTTAAGCTATTCACCGTTACACTATAAATTCAAGTTTCTGCGACAACTGTCACACGTGTAACTTGATACTTTAATAGCAAAAAGCTTACGCATGCTAGCCAGCCAGGGATGCATTACCCAAAAACGTAGTTGCTGACTAAAATAAAACACAGGCAAATGATTGCAAGCCAAACCTGCATTTTGAGAAAGTTAGTCACAGGTTCACTAATGCAATTAGCACCCCACTGATTCACAGTCTTCTTTAATTTGATATGTTAAAAATGTGTTCCATTTTCGTTAACGTTTCGATTAGCATCGGTTCTGAAGCCTCCAACATGGTAAATATTATTTTTCATATAGTAAGTTCGGCCCTAGTAGTCATCAAATGGCTAATGCAAAATACAAACAAGAGTCATCAAAAGATGACGTATCCCCTGCTCCCTGCAATTGAATCTCAGAATCCCCAAAATATTTAAGGGCGCCAGTCTAGGACCTAATTAATATGCACAGCAAGTTTCCTTAAAAAATATTGAACAGTATTCCATTTCTGCTCCGGAAACGAAATATACTCAAAGCCATTAAAAACGCAGTTTGGTATTCAGATATGCTTTAATGTCATAAAACATACAAATTAACAACAAAATTGAATTCATGTGTGACATTGACAATTTTTCTGTGTTAACAACATGAAGCCAGAGAATAGCAACGCACCAAAAAAAATCTTATGCAAGTTGAAATGCAACAAGGGTCAAATTCGCTTAATAGTGTGTGTGACCTCCTTGAGCTCTGATGCAAGCTTGCAGCCTTCGTGGCATGGACAAGCACAGATGCCTCAAAAATCGTTGCGGGATAGCCCTCCAGTGGTGTTGCAAGTTGCGGGTCAGCTGGTCAAGCGTCTGAGCAGGTGGGTTGTGGTTACGGACCCGTCGACCAAGTTCATCCCAAAGGTGCTCAATTGGGTTCATATCGGGCGACATTGATGGCCAGTCCATGACCCTGATATTGTTGGCATGAAGGAAATCTTGTGTCACCCTTGCAGTGTGTGGATGTGCATTGTCCTTTTGGAACACGAGATTTTCACGACCACTGTTCTGGACAACTAGGGGCAAAAGAACTGGCTGCAGAATGTTTTCTACATAACCTTGTGCTCTGAGATTTCCGCGAAGCACTACCAAGTCCGATCTGAAATTTGCATTGATTGCACCCCAAACCATGACGCTACCTCCATCAAACCGATCTCGTTGCATTATGCAGTTTTGGGCAAATCGTTCGCCTCTGCATCGATAAATACGGATCCGGCCATCAGCAAAACTCAGGTCAAATCTGGATTCATCGGAGAAGACGACATTACGCCAAGGTGTATTCCTCAGGTACCCACCATTGGCTGCCCATATCTGTCTTGCAAGCCTGTGACGGTGCAACAATATCTGTCCTTGATGGGGTCTGCAGCATCTTATTCCTTGAGCAGCAAGGCGCCTACGAACAGTTTGAGAACTGATGTGGACCCCCCGTCTTCCAATGGTTGCCCTGGCTGTAGCAGTTGCTGTTTGAAACCTGTTTCTGAGATATGACAATCTGATGTGTCGGTCCTGTGCAGGGGTTGTTACAGGTGGCGCCCCAGTTCGAGGACAGTCATCAACAGTCCCAGTGTTGTAGTATCTTTGTCTCAGCCGAGTTATTGTTGATGGATGGACATTGAAGTGCCTTGCAACATTCAGTGACAAAGTTCCCGAATTCAGCTTCCCAATTGCCTGGTTCCTCTGAGCGTTAGACGTGGCATTTCTACACACTGAATCAAATTTAAAATTTCATGTTCTTTTATAGCGCTGGGTTGCATATGAAACACGTGCAAATTGCCTTCCATGAGAGTGATTGCATTTCTGAGATTTGTACCATCCCTGGTCAGTCATGAATAGTGTCACAATTCCCCTATGACAACTGAATTCAGTTCCTAATGTGCACCAATAAATTGTTTATGAATACAAATTAACCTTTAGTGAAAAAAAACATAATATTTTAAATGGAAAGGAGGTTTTGCAGGGTATAGGCAAATACGCTGTGACCCATTTAGTGATTTCAAGATTTTTGTGGGGTAAGGCCTCGAAAAGTCCATATTTAAACCCATAAATGATTGTTCTGAAAAACCAGATGATTTTTAATGGCTAAACAACAACATGACAGACATTTTGATATCAAACATAAGTATATATGTGAAAAACTGAAGAAGTTTCAGACAATTTTCCACTGAAAAGTGCATCTGTCTTGACCAAAATTGACGCAAAACGTAAAGTTCATCTTGAAAAACAACCAGGTTCCTATGAAAACACACCTAAGATATTTTCACAAAAGTTGCCTCATATAGTTGGCTAAATAATGTGCGAGTGTCATTATCTTGAAATTAAATTGATCAAAAATCTTGAAATCACTAAATAGGTCGCAGTTCACTTCCTGTATGCAAATTTCACATTTCAAATCTATGTTCTGGACAGTCCCACAAGTAGGTACATAGAACCAGAAGATTTGCTGTGGGCAAATTTGCCTATACCCTGCAAAACCTCCTTTATACAATTTGTCACCTAAAAACTGATTGCATTTTTAATGGTTTTGAGTATAATTACAAACAGACGGATGGACATACTGATGACTATATCCCCCTCCATCATATGCCAGGGGGATAATAAATAAATAAATAGTAGCCAACTACTAAGTAGTCCATGTTCAACTGGTTGAATAACAAGCACAAGATAACAGATGGCATAATTTCACAAATATTTCCCTTGCGATTGACCACTTGCAGTGGTTATGCAAAAATATTTGTAATATTGGTGAAATAGCACAACAGCAGTTGCACAAATGTCATTTTCAGTGCATTCAGAGATGGTATTTTCACTTTATTCTTAAGTGTTTAGGTGAAGCATGATGCAAACCGCAAATACATAATTTTCACCGAATTCCCAGACAGCAATTTCATTATGGGACATTCTCAAGTATTTACTGAATGTCATTTGAAGTTTTGTATAACCATCTCGAATGAACACACTTCTGAAGTTAAGCAGATTTAATTTCAAGTGTTGAGTAATTAAATCAAACTCAAAGAAACTTTAGAGATGGCAGAGAACAGCAGAGAGACCAGTCGGAGGTGGTTTCTGTCAGGCAAGGACCAGTGGAAAGTGGTCCTGACTGTGGTCTTTGCTGCCAGGGCCAGTGGAAAGTGGTCCTGGCCACGGTCCTTGCTACTAGGGACTGGTGGCAGGTGGCCCTAGACGTGGTCCCTGCAGCCAGGGACTGGTGGAAAGTGGTCTTAGAGGTGATCCCTGCGCCCTCTGGCGGTCGGGACCAGTGCTAAGAACCAGTGGTTTGCAAGGGACCACTTTCAGCTACAACCCCTACTGAAGGTACACAGTAGTTCCCCATACACAAAATATGCAACAGATGGCTGACCCAAACTATAAAACTAAGAATCAGCACAGTTACCGTACGTATACACTGCAGCGGCGTGAAGCAAGTTCACTGACCCTCATAGCCGAGCGCTTATGGGCGTTCTCGCTTAAAAATTACTGGCAGGTCAACCGACCCAGAAGCATGTACCTGACATGGTGAATGATTTGGAAGCTGCTACCAAATATTAAGTTAAAGTAGCCGACCAATGCAGATGTCTACGGTATCCTTTTATTTCACACACAAATTTTGTTCACCAAGTATTTAACATTACTTAATTTATAAACATCTGAAAACTACCCAAATATCAGGCCAATGCTAGTTCAGTAGCCATTGTGGCTATACTACCCAGCTAGCTAACAGTTTAATTTCACATGAAAATTTTGTTAGCAAGCCAAGTAAAACGACATCATCAGACAAACAGCTGAACAGCCAACTAGTTACGTTGCTATGCGCAAATATCCTCAATAATCTTTTATTTCAAATGCAAATTTCGTGAGTTAAGTATTTGCTCACTTCATTAAAGCATCAGACAACTAGCCGAATTGCTACATGATGTTGGCTACATAGCCATCGTAGCTACGCTATATAGCTGGCTAGACTCCCCTTATACCGAGAGTAGCGACAACAAAGTATTTGAACGCCATCTTGTTTCCATCTTTCAGCGCACGCACATGGCACACTGAGCTGTCAGCTCCCCCCCCCACGAGCACAGATCAACATACAAAATAATAATAATAATAATATTAACAATAAAGGTCTTTACACACCGGATGCCTTTATTTTGCGCAAATAATGTGCATGAAAAAAACATGCTTTTATTTTCGCCATCCTTATGATTGTCACTCAGCTGCGCATCGTGCCTAACAACGCCCTTTAATTGTGACTACATTCGGAATATAGAACAGATTCTGGTGTTTTATTGCTAAATGAGCCTCACAAACTCATTTACCCAAATCTGTGCTGCTTCACAAGCTAAAAGAGCTCAGAATTTAAAAAGATTTAGGCCAATTCATATTTTACGTTGTCATTTATGTATGGAAGAAAATGCCTCTGAGGAGGTGAAACTTTCCTTCTCTATCCCTACTTTGTAACAGAGGGTGTACCCAAAACCTCCTTTTTTTCTTACATGAGGAAACAATTTTCCTAACTGGAGGATGAGACCATTTTTCCTTTTTCCCTTTTCTTCCTGTCTTCTTTTTCCTCTTCAGAGTGAGCTGTCAAAACTTCGTAAATTAATTTTTCCGTCTTTCTGTTGCAAATTTGTGTTAGAGCTGGCTAAATTCTAATATGCAGTAAATGTGCTCATATGCATAACCAATTCACTTACTCGACAAAAGTGTATACCAGGGATGCGTTTCCTGAAATCACAGATGCTAACGCACATAGTTGGAACCATTGACGGTGAATGGACGAACTGTCTGCACACCCCTGGTCTCATGAGTGGATGGGTGGACTATACTTATCACCCAATTCACTTTGAAGAAAAAACAAACCCACTACAAATACCAAAGCCAAGCAAGCCCAACCAGACGCTGGGTGAAGCATGTCATCTGACACGAGTATTGGTCACATTTACAGCACTTGTTTGAATTGGAGAAAGGAGGTGGCTATTTGCCCAGCAGCGGGGTGAATTTGGGGAAAGAAATCAGCTACCTGCCCCGCAGTGGGGCCTACAAGAGAAGCAGTTCCGCTATTTGCATCGCAGCGGGGCGGATGAGAGAAACACTTCTGCTATTTGCCCTGCAGCTGGGCGAATAAGAGATTTAATTTTATAATCTACCCCGCTCTTTTAACTTTCGCACCGAAGCACTGTGGGGCAAATAGCATCTTCCTTGTAGAAATCCCTGACTCCCTCAAAACATACATTTCGTAGTTATCGAATCTTATTTTCTTTTTTTTTGCGTTGGAATTACAGTTAGGCCCAGAAATATTTGGACAATGACGCAATTTTCATGATTTGGGCTCTGCATGCTTCCACATTGGATTTAAAATTCAATTCAATTGCAACTTCAATTGCATCTGTTGTTTCAAACAGATGCAATTGAAGTGCAGACTTTCAGGTTTAATTCAAGGGGTTGAACAAAAACATCCTATGAAATGTTCAGGAACTGCAACCATTTTTCTGCAAAGTCTCCTCTCTTCAGGGGCTCAAAAGTAATTGGACAAATTAACATAACCAAAAAGAAAATGTTCATTTTTAATACTTTGTTGAGAATCCTTTGCAGGCAATTTCTGCCTGAAGTCTGGAACCCATGGACATCACCATACGCTGAATTTCTTCCTTTGTGATGCTTTCCCAGGCCTTGACTGCAGCTGTCTTCAGTTGTTGCGTGTTTGTGGGTCTTTCTGCCTTAAGTTTTGTCTGAAGCAACTGAAATGCATGCTCGATCGGGTTGAAATCTGGTGATTGACTCGGCCATTGCAGAATATTCCACTTCTTTGCCTTAAAAGACTCCTGGGTTGCTCTCGCAGTATGTTTTGGGTCATTGTCCATCTGTACTGTGAAGCGCCGTCCACTCAATCTGAATCTGAGCAGAAAGTAAATCCCTATACACTTCAGAATTCATCCGGCACTGGTTAAATATCCTTGCAGAATACATATCTATGGAAAAGCACTCAGCCGCTCTCCAAGACCAAACATTATTTTGAAGCAACCTGGACCCCTCTTCTTCTCAGAGCCCTGCACTTGCTGCCTGTGAGCCCGTGCCCCCAACCTGACAAGTGATGTCTTAAAAGCATTCATGTTCTTGTCATTATCATTATAATTTTTTTATTATTATTTTATCTTTTCTTTTTTGCTTATTAGTTTTTAATTTTTTATTCTACATAAGGTTTTGCCCATAAACCTCATACATTCTACTCATCCACACACTCAAGCAACAGTATTCTTTATCATACATTCTGAACACTTGTGACGGATACTCTCTACTCCCGTCTCATTTGTGTTTTATTACTTGTTCTGTTTAGCTTTTTTTAGTTTTACTATTGTTTTTTTTGTTGTTTTTGTTTTATTTTTGTCTCGTTGTTGTGTTTTGTTTTTTTAAATCCTGTTATTTCTTGTTTGTATTGTTCGTATTGCACTTTACTCTTTTGTATGTCTTGTTAAATGTTTACAAAAAAAAAAAAAAAAATTAATCCGGCTGCTTCTTTCTTCTGTCACATCGTCAATAAACAGTAGTGACCCAGGGCCATTGGAAGCCATGCATGCCCATGCCATCACACTGCCTCCACCATGTTTTACAGAAGATGTGGTGTACTTCGGATCATGAGCCGTTCCAAGCCTTCTCCGCACTTTCTTCCTCCCATCATTCTGGTACAGGTTGATCTTAGTTTCATCTGTCCAAAGAATGCTGTTCCAGAACTGGGCTGGCTTCTTGAGATGTTTTTTGGAAAAGTCTAATCTGGCCTTTCTATTTTTGAAAATGATTAATGGTTTGCACCTTGTGGTGAACCCTCTGTATTTGCTCTCATGAAGTCTTCTCTTTATGGCAGACTCAGATACTGATACACCTACTTCCTGGAGAGTGTTCTTCACTTGGGTGTATGTTGTGAAGGGGTTTTTCTTCACCATGGAAAGGATCCTGCGGTCATCCCCCACTGTTGTCTTCCATGGACGTCCAGGCCTTTTTGAGTTCCCGAGCTAACCAGTGCGCTCTTTTTTTTCTCAGAATGTTGATTTGGCCACTCCTAACATTTCCGCTATCTCTCTGATGGATTTCTTCTTTTTTTGGGCTGGGCCGAGCAGCGGCCAGGCCCCTATATATAAACGCGAATGTCGCTGAGTGAGTGAGTGACTGACTGCCTGAGTGATCAAGTTCAACGATTGGCTGGCCGGCGGGGAAGAAGTTCAGTGATTGGTCGGCCGGATGGGAAGCACTTCAATGATTGGCTGGCCGACGATTGGCTGGCTGGCTGTTCAGTGATTGGTTGGCCGGTGGGGAAGAACTTCAACGATTGGTTGGCCGACGATTGGCTGGCTGGCTGGCCGGGCGTCGACTTCTCTCGTATTTACTGGTCTGTGTATTTCCATTATAAATACATGGGCCTCGAAATTTCGGCTTTGAGACGTTGCAACAGAAATTGAATACTTTGCTGTTGTTGGATCTTGGATTTGAGAGTTTGCCGCAGAAACAGAAATTAAAAAGTGGAATTGAATGCGCCACACTCATTTATGCATGATGGACTATTTATGTACACGGTAAAAGTGGCGCCGGCACTATTACGTTTCAGTATTTTCAAGAATACCGGAAGAACTCATGAGCTGGTTCGCTTGAACAGAAGCAGTTGTAGTGGCCACTTTGATTGTATCCATGAGAGCGACTGTAACCGACACCAATGAAAACAATAAATTTAGGAAATATTAAGTTTAAAAGATCGCACCAAGCTGGATTGGACACCCCGTCATTGAAGTAGCTACTTCTCCAGTACGCTGCTGTACCCACTACGCCAATGTAACACGACCTGTACTTGAATCCAGTCTAGCAATAGACTGCAATAATCAGGCAAATGTACTGTTAAATTAAAACACATTTTGTACATATAGAATGTTCACAATGTGCAATTTTTGACGCCAATGAATGTTTCTTGGCGATATTGGTTGCCATTTTATGAAAATTAATGCGTATTTTCTTCTAATGGACAGCAAAAGGTGGATTAAATATTCATATAGCGGATGCATATGATGTGCTTGCCCTAGCTAGCATCCCGGTTTTTTAAAAAGTTCCATCCAATTTTGTTGTATTACGAGCACAATCCGACCATTGTTAGGCTAATCTTCTTTCACGCTAGAATGGTTTAGTTTGTTTCAGTCCTCCATGCTTGTTTTCTCAGTACCAGTTCCATGGAGATAGAGGAATATAACACATCGTACCAGTCTAGCATTAAAGAATCATAACAATGGTCAGAATGTGTTTTTAATTTCCCTATTCAATCTCGCAACCGTTACGACAGTTAACAAGCATGGAGGACAGTATCGGTTGCGAGGTTGAATAGGGGAATTAAAAACACATTCCGACCATTGTTAAGATTCTATCACGCTAGATTGGTACGATGTGTTACATTCCTCCATCTCCCTTTTGAATTTCATAGCCGGTACCAGGATTATTTCCTTAATCTTCCGATTGAATCTCGCAACTGATACGAGAGAAGACGGGTACAATGAAGGGACCTGGGATACAAGATCATCAGAGGTGTATAGTAACAAAGTACATGCACTTCGTTACAGTACTTAAATAGTTTGAGGATTTATTCTTTACTTGAGTTTTTTTTTTTTTTTTTTTTTTTTTTTAAACCTGGACTTTTATTGTACTACATTTAAAAGATAAAAAGTATACTTTCACTTTGTTACTTTAACACTGGCCACTTTTTTACTTGTTACAAATTAAAAGATGAATGTAATTCATCATTTAAGGATTATCTGGGCGTGTTTGAGAAGAACGATGCTCAGCGGGGTATCTTTAGGCCCATTTCCACCGCAGGAACTTCGGAGTAATTTTACGGGACCGGGGCCATTGCTGCTCGTCTCCACCGCCGGAACCACCGCCGAAGGACGGAGTTCCGGAACTTGTACAGGGGCTAAAAAAAGTCCCTGCCTCAAAGTAGGTACTCTGAACAGCCCCGAAAAACTCCTGGGTGGGGCTTGGGGTTTACTTGGCGCTGATTGGATTTACTCAGGGCGGGATGTGACGTCAACAGAAAGTGACAAAATAGCCAGCATTTTTAAAACTCAGCAGACGACGAGGGGTCGCGTTTTTAAAAGGACGTCACACAACTTTACAGGAACCTTCCTCCTACTTCGCCCTCTCGGTGGAGACACGGCAGTTGAGAGGGCCGAGTGAGAGGACGTTCCTGTAGTAGTTCCTGCCCCCCAAATACTACAAGGAACCTCTTTGGTGGAAACGGGCCTTTTCTGCAGATGTGTCCGCCAGCGGACATGGAGCTGCAAATTTATGCACACAGTTACAATATTCTACCACTAGATGGCACTCTCGGATCAGTTATTGTAGAGCCGCATATACAGAGAGTCTGGCCAACTCGAATCATGGGTGCCGTGTTTGCTACCAACGGCAGATGATTCTATGGCTTAACACTATGGGCCGGATACTATGGTCGCATCAAAATCGCTAGTTTTAACCCTTTCACTCCCACTTACTGGGAATAAGACAACCCTTGCTTATCGTAAATCTTTGTGCCATCACAGCACAATATAGCATGTGGATTTTCACCCCCTTTTTCGAACTAAAAATGCCAGAAATGGACAATTTTATGGACAGAAAACATGTTCAAAATACATTTACCTTTCCATTGACACATATCTTTGCTTAGTTTTTCCAAAAGTAAAAACAGAAAATGAGGATAAAAACCGTATTTCGGTTTGTCAAGACAAGACGATTTCACCTCTATGGGATTTATGTACAAGCGGAGATACACGTGCATTTCTGTACAAACGGAGATACTTGCGCATTTCTGTACAAACGGAGATACACGTGCTGCAACACGCACTGCCTGCAATGGCGGTGACGTCAGCGAGGGACTGTGCATAACCAGAGGATTGGGAACTACAGGAAGCCTGATGAAATCACTGATGTGTGATACCAGACTCGTCCAAAGGGGTGTTTTGTTGCGGAGCTTTGACAGTTTTTGTGAGGGACTTTCTCTAGGCGCAAAAAAGCGACAATGGTAAGTGATGCGGGATCGGCGCTGTCGCGGAAATGCGACAATGGTATTGAAAGGGTTAAAATACTAAGAAGACTCGACATAACATGACACTTTGCTTGTCGTATTATCAGGGTCCCTACACATGAACTCGAACATCGAGAACATTGTTCGTATACAAAGAGTTTGCTTAAAAGACGTTTTTGTTAGCACAGGACCTACCTCGCGTTGTCTTCTGGGTTGTTGCCTTAGATGAGTCCAGTGTTAAAAGCGGTATTTAAGTTGTACACAAACAATGTTCACAATGCTCGAGTTCATGTGTAGAGAGTCTGGTGATATTACGAGCAAAGTTTCATGTTGTGTCAAGTCTTGGTGGTTTAAAAATAGCGATTTTGATGTGATCATAGCAGTGCCCGAGCGCTCCCATTCGAAAGCCAATTGACGAAAGGTTGCGTGTATTCGCGTCTTCGCATTGACTTTGAATGTAATCTGTCGTGCGAAAAATTGGTTTCGCGTCAAGTGTGCAAGCAGTTTCAATCACATAGCTCTAGTACTTGATAAAAAAAAAAAAAACCTCTCTGTAGCTGAACTGAATACCAAGTGTAATGGAGTTGCCGCAATGCTACAATGCCTGCGAATTAACTAACATTTCCATCAAGGCGCTGACGGAAATTACATTTGTCTTCTATTAAATTATGCTTCTCTGTTATATGATAAACAGAACCTTACACCCTTGGTGTACAAGAAATTACAAGAAATTCATGAAACGAGTCGAGTAAATTTTACGTTTGTTGTGAGCTTTAACTTTCATATGACACGTCCACTCTAGGAAGATCTCAATGCCGCTGGCGTTACAGTAAATGAGCATATGCAATGTAGGCCTATTCTCTATTGAGTGCGTTTAGTTACATGGACTTCAGTATCCCGGGTATGATCGGGTTTTTGATGAATCCCGTTTTTGCATTTGTGCATGTAAACATCATATCCTTATTTTAGAAACCAGGATAAATAAATAATAAAATATATGTACAAATAATTGCATAATTGAAAAACTTATTGAATTTAATTACCTCATATTCGACACTTCGCTATGGGGATCGCTGGATGAATATTGATTAATGGTAGCAAACATGGCGTCCATAAAACACGTGACCAGCTCAGAACTAATCAGCATAGCGGGATAGCTCACGTTCGAACCCCGAGCTGGCCAGACTCTCTCTATAGATGCAGTCGGCAACAAAGAGAACGCCCACAAAAGTAGAGCCGAGGGGGAAAACAGACCGGTCTCTGCCATTAGCCATAATGCCGAAGAGTTGCTGTGTGCCCTTTTGCACCGCAAATAAACAAAAAAAAAAAAAATCGCCAATTAAAGTTTTACATTTTACCAAATAATAAAATGGAACCACAAAGGAAGGCAAAATGGCTTCAAGCTATCAGAAGAGAGGTTGAGTTTGGCAAATTATGGCGGGACCCCACAACAGAACGTGTATGTCTGCAGGCCACTGAGTCGGATCATTCGCCCAGTCTTTTAAAACGTATGGACAACAATCCAACCCCAGTATATTTAATTTTTTAATATATCGATCCTTGTCAGCAGGCAATAGTGACTCAGAGTACTTCATGACAACTTCTTAGTGTTAGCAAGACAAGTTTAAATTCCGTGTTTTTACAGTATAGCGGATGGGGGGGGAGGATTGTTTTCCCCCTCGGGTCTAACCAGATGTGACGTTTGTGGGCGTTCCTGTTGTTGCCCACTGTATCTATATACGGCTCTGAGTTATTGAATATTCACAAGCAAGCTGAGTTCGAACACTGATGGTTTAGAATATGAACGAGTTCACTCCAATCCATGTTTCTCAGGAGTTGCCTGAATATATCTCCTCAGCTAAGCCTGATGTACAAACTGCTCAATATACTTGCCCATAGTATCTATCCAGCAGTTCAAAAAAAAATTCTCTTGCTACCAAAATAATCGTTGTCCTCTGCAGCAACCACTTCAGCTACAGTGAGCAAATGGTATCCCAATTAGTAGTTAAGAAAAATCAGTTTTCTGAAGCAAAAATTCGACATGGTATTGATACTATGAAATTCTACTATTAATTACAGTCAATTATAGTGGTTTTTAAAACCACCAGTAAACTCAAAGAAGAAGTATATAAAAGAGAGACTGCCTGTTTGTTTTTTGAATGCAGTATTTTTCATTCACCTGAAAATTGATTAAAGAGTGCAAGGAGAGAACAAAGAGTGGTTGCTTTGCTTCTTCCTATGCGTACTATGAAAAATACTTTGTACTTATACTTGCACTTTTGATTCTTAAAGGGATAGTTCACTTTTTTTAAAGCCTCTGAAAACCCAATTTCACAAAAACCTTTGAACTACGTTATTTGGGGTTGTATGTGCATAATAGTAAACATACTAAAATATTAGAAATGATGTCCAATTCAAATCCGAGATTTTGTCATTCAATTTTTAGCACCTATCCTCCTACTGCGGTTCAACTGGGCGTGGTTTTCTAAGTGGGTTATTAGGTAATAAGCCAAACCAATTTAAAAAAATAGTCCGTCATTTGTCCCACCCCTAATTGAAATTATAAAAGCTCTCTGCTCCGCCGAGCAGGTTAGCTTCTTTTGAGCCCGAGAAACATCGTCCCGAAGTAGCCTGTCTTGCGATTGATTACCCAACTACATTTGGTTCCATTTGTCTATCTGTCCATCCGTCTGTCCGCATATTTGTCTGTCTCCTGCTATTTCCCCTATCATGTATGTTTGTATTGGCTCCATTCAAAACGCACCAGTAAATGATTTTCTGAACAGGACGTGTGCTCGCATGCGTTTCTCACTAAGCGTGGAATGGTACTTCCGCTCTGGCTCGAATGTCTTATGCTGCGTTCAAATGAGCTTGTAGAAATGGTGTTTCTCAGAGCATAAGCGGTAACTTGCGTTCAAATCACCTTACAACCTGTGATCACAAGCAGTGAACTGGTGATTAATTCAGCGGATCAATCTTCACTACTCATGAGCAAAGTGAGGCCAGACCAACACATTGTGAGCTAAACAGAAAAGGACGTTTATTTCCATGTTTGTTTTATCAAATATTACAAGGAACAACTTATTATTAACCTTTATGTCCCAGAGTTTGTTGTATTTCCATATCACAATGTTTCTGTCGTTTTGTCATTGGGAAGTTAACATAGCATTTTGATAACTTTATTATTGCCCATGATGTCGCCCGTGACAGACTGGCAGCAAATGAAAGCTCTCATGCGTGTCTTTTTCGCAACTGGTAAGTGGTATTCACCATATTCAACATGGCGGTATGAACGCAGCATAAGACCCGTATCTCACAACGAGTTTGGGTTGCTGTCTAGGACACTGGCGCTGGAAAGGGGGGGGCCAGGGGGCCATTGGCCCCCCACTTTTACCCTCCTCCCACTTTCTTTTTAAGCAAAAACAGTTTAAGAGGTTTGCGCATGCATAGTCTATTGTCACGTTGTCTTCAATGGGCATCATTTAGGCACAGCGCTTCTCTGCCCAGTGGCATAACAATAGGGGGCGCAACGAGGACAACGGCACTAGGACCCAGTGGCGGGGGGGCCATAATAGATACACACAGGACACCACAGAGATATAAGAAAACTAGAGTGAACGACGTGCGGGCTGGACCAAAGCGGAAACGGCAGAATAGCTTCGCCATCTAGTGTATGTATAAATGTGCAATGAGGCACATGTAAACAGTAGGCTAAACATGGGTGTCGACAACTTAGAGACTTGCTTTCCGTGTTCTTTTTATCCTTTCATGCTTAAAATGGACACGAATAAGGAATTGTAATCAAACAATAAAATTTATTTAAAAAAATATTTTTTTTTAAATCCGGTGTATTCGATGTTTATTTCATCGGAAGACATTACAGAGAAATCGGAACTTCAGCTGTTGTCCCGTATGAGCGAGTTTTCGTTTTTTTTCGACCACGGTTTAGGCCAGTTATACTGCATTTTCCATTGAACGTCTGCCCCGATATACATACACAAGATGGCGGCGGCCTGCTGCCACTGAAACGACGAAAGTGTCCACTCTAGTTTTCTTATATCTCAGTGCACGACACTGCCAGGCCTCGACCGTTGTCATCATAGATATGTATAAAAACTACCATAATCATACAATTCAAGACCTGAGATTAACATAAGCTCCCATCATAGAGCTACTGAGTATTTATACCACCGCAACTGCATTCATTTCTCAGTCATGGTGCTGGCAAATCGATGTCATCATGGTACATTATTCATCATTTTAATTGAATATAAGTCGTTATAACATTAAACAATTTAAATTTCTTTTTGGAAAATGCTTAATAAAACAAACAATGATAATTTTATTTTTCTGTTGATATCGTCATTGAGACAGCAAGTGTTTCTGGGTAATGGCCATGAGCCTGAGCGCAGATCAGCTGTTTTTACGATGTCCACTCGCTCGCTGATTATTGTTCCCACAACTCCTTGCTGTTCACAAAATTTCAGATCATCCCAATAAAGTTATGTTAATATGTCGTTCATTGGCTCATTACGCCTTATTGTTCTTGATGATGACCATTATTAAGATAATAATTTTAAGATGATAATGTTCAGAAAGAAATAGGAAACTTTATATTATAGAATGAAATAGTGTAGTTACCCTTAGTGCGTTTTACGTAAGTCTATAACACTTTGAGGAGCGTGCAAAGTATTCATGAAGTCAAATTGGAATTATTGAAGTAACAGTGTCATAACCTCCTTGATCCGTGTGGAAAAAACACATGCGTAGCCGTGTGCGATCACAATTTGCAAGTAATAATGTGCGCGCTACAATCCGCTGATGTCAAAAGCTTGATTGATTATGCAGTGTTTTAATAATGAGTTCTACTAAATATATAATTTTGCATGCATGTATTATGCGATTTAAGCTCTGGCTGATCCTGCCTACCCAGCCACGGACCTCACTACACGTTAATTCATGTTGAACATTGAAACGAAAAGTCCAAAGCATTAGTTTTAAAGAAGAGATGATGGATTTGGGGCATGTGTGTCTGGGTTGACGGGAATGAGCCAAACGTCTTTTTATTTTTTATACCTTAAGTGTTGCAATATAGGGGCACGAATGAGGTGCACGGAATAGAGGCACTGTGAATCAGCTGAACACACAACACGGCACTTTTTGCCGCTCGCATGCCAGTTAGGGCTGCCGGCGGTGAAGACAGGCAGTAGGTGTCAGGGCGAGGTTCCGGCGTGGGGCAGGGCTATGGTTAGGTAGTGGGGATATAGGAGTGCTGTTTCCGCTCTCCAGTGTTGCAGAGGCTTTTCCTGTCGTTGGTGGAAACGCCTCACTGCGCTGAACCGGCGGCTTTCTCCCCCAAAGCAAATTCTGAGTGAAGCCAGACCAGCGCCAAAGCTCAGACCCTGGGGGAGGGTCTTGTGCTTTGGGAAAGTTAAGCAGTTTTTAATATTCATTTTGTTGTCGTAGTTTGTGTCGTGTGGAAATTAATGTTAAATGTTTTTAGCTGCGTAGGTGGAGTCAGAATACTGGGGTTGGGAAAGTAGCTGGGGCAGTGCAATAGTTTCTTCAAGTGCCGTTGTTTATGAGCTCTGATTGTGTGTAATTTATAGAAAATTGGGAGTTTTATTGCGGTGTAGTATGGTGTATTGCGGCCCGAGGTAATGCAACTTCGGGGTCGGTGAAGTATTTATTTGCAGTGCCTAAAAGGGGGTGTGGCTTTTGCGGTGGGTATTTAAACTGGCGTGTGCCCCCACACTTGCTTGTCTCATATCTATGGCCCTGAAGGGGCGTTTCTGTCTTGGACTGCGTCCTATTCCTTGGAGCGCATGACTTCTCCGCTGTATGAATTAATATGAATAAAGATTATTATTTGTAATTTTTGGGTTTCCTCCTTCCTAATGTTGAATGGTATATGTATTTCGTGCGCAAGTGCTTTACCCTATCATTGCTGAGACAAGGTTTATTACATTACGATGCAATAATATTGTACAATACTAGCTAACGTTACAGTACCCATCAGGCCGCCGTTGGATGCATCCCTGCTAACGTTGAATTTTAGCGGAGATGCGCTAACTCGCTAATAATAAAAACCGCAATGGATTTTACAAAATACCATTCCGTAACTGGCTGGACGGTGTTTCTAGGCGACAAGGGAGCTACTTCGTCTGATTCTGAAGCTGCTTGCAAACTGGACGCGAAACGAATTTTTCGCACGACAGATTACGTTCAAAGTCAATGCGAAGACGCGAATACACGCGTGCATTCAAGCCTTCGCATGGACTTTGAATGTCATCCGTCGTGCGAAAACTTCGTTTCGCGTCCAGTGTGTAAGCAGCTTTATTCAGACGGCTCTAACATATAGGGCTGGACTGACCCTTGCACCACTGCTGTAACGCTCACGGAGCCAGTGAGATGTAACTCAAAACGAGGGAGGGGCCAGTCACACCGCGATGCGCCATGCCCACACTGTCTTGAGAAATTGACTGAATAGCAAGATGAACAGTTTTTGAACTTGGTTTTCTAATAGTTATGAATGTTAATTTTCACTCAGTTTTTTGTAGATGCTTCATGAGACACCCAACTTTGATATTATACGCAAATTCTCACTATGTCAAGACAAGTTTCCAGAGGCTTTAAAGTGCGGTTGTATGAGCTACAAATAGCTTCTAAATATATAATATGCAGTAGAAAGCTCCCTGCTCTCCCCCAGTTAGCCGCACCAGCGCATAGTACTGGACGTTGATTTACGCGATTCACTGTTGTGAACGGACCCAAAGTAGGCTAACTGTATTTTCGCAGCCTAAAAGAGGTCATACCCGAATACACCACTTTAATTGTACGCTATATTACAAAAATTAACGGCACTTCATCTGCTCCGAATATACACAGTCGCTCTTGAACTAACCAACTGAGGTATTCCATCAGAGTAAACTGAGCGCTGTAGCGATCAGCTGTTTGGGTCAGACTGAGCGGTTTGTGGCAGAGACAGCATTTCAATGACATAGAATTACCTCTCAAATTTAAAAAAAAAAAAAAAAAAAAAAAAAACCCTAGAATAACCAGCACAGCAGATACACAGTATGTGGCTGCGTAGACCCAATGCAATATCAATTTGTGCAGCAATGTTACATTAGACTTTTTCACAGGTGTTTCACTCTTACCTGATGCATGGGTACAGCAGTGCTTTTCAGCGTGCACCGTTGAGATTTCCCTGAATATAGCCTCACAAAATCCTCTTTGGAAAAATGAATACTGCAAACACGGAGCTCTTTTAGGAATACGGATGGCATCTCAATATCCATGTTGAGCGCAGCTAGCCACAGCTGCCGAAGTCCATCCCGCAGAGGAATGCGGTGGAATCTGTAAGTGCACCAGGATACAGCTTTGCTTTCACGCCCAGGAAAGCAACATACACAGACCATTTTCAAATATTTGCACAAGTTTAATGACCGTCCGACCTCGAACCGCGGTTAAGCGCTTGCACACTGGGCCAAACGAATTTTTTCCAAGACAGATTACATTCAAAGTCAATGCGAAGCGAATACACGCATTTCGGCGTGTATTCGCGCGTCTTCGCATTGACTTTGAATGTAATCTGTCGTCTTGCGAAAATTCGCTTTTGCGCCCAGTGTGCAAGCAGCTTTACTGTGACCCAAACAGCTGATCGCTACAGCGCGCGGTTAACTACGATGCGCCATGGAGGAGGACTACGTCAGTTGGTTAGTTCAAGACAACTGTGTTTTTTCTCCGAGCAGGTAAAGCGCTGTAAATTTTTTAATATAGCGTACAATTGAAATGGTGTATTATTTTAAGATAGGACCTCTTTTAGGCCGCAAAAATACGCCGTTTCCCTGGGCCCATCCACAACAGTGTATCGCCTAAACTTCCACCCAGCACTATGCGCCGGTGCGGCTACCTGGAGGAGATCAGAGAGTTTTCTACTGCATCTAATGTAAGTAGTGGCAACTTGTAGCTCATACAACCCCACTTCAAAAAAAGTGAACTATCCCTTTAAGTATATTCTTTCACAAAATACTTTTGGTACCCAAGTACATTTAATGTGAGCTACTTGAAGACTTTTACTCAAGTAATTTTCTTATGGGTGACTTCAAATTTTACCAAAGTAGCTTTCAGTAATGGTACTTCTACTTTTACTTAAGTACTTTATGCACCTCTGATTATCATATTAGCTATGTGACAAAGTGCAATACTCGGTCAGGCTGTAACTGTCACTTATGAAAATCGTTCATGCTTTCTTTCCTGAATTCTTGTATTTTATTTCATTTCTTTAAACATTGATTATATCATTTTTTTGACTGTCTACCATATTTGAGGTAAAATTGACCTAAATTGCTCACTTCACAACACTTTTTTTTTTTTAATCTGCAGTCACTGAAATAAATACCGAACAATTCGCTATTTGGGGGCACTATAAAATTCCAAAACTTCCTTATTTCTCGGCCAATTCTCATGATCTTGGTGTCAACTACAAGACCTTTTCAAGAGCTTTCAATAGGTCATAAATTCACTAAAATTAATTGCATTTCAATTTTTTTGGTCACATACTTAACCATATTCAACCATCACCAATATCGTCTAACGCTTTATGTAAACACATGGCAACTCCTTCACTCAAAACATATTTACTAAGCGGTTTTACTCAAAACCGTGGATTCTTAGTCCATAACATGCCCATAGAAGAAACATGGGGAAAAAAGGGAAACTTTGACGTTCGTTCTTACACCCTCACTATATAGGAACAGCCATGTGTTCACAAAAGTGACGTCACGTCCCCGATTAGCACAACTGTAATGATAACTTTGTTTCATTACGATTCAAGAACATACATACATACTTTAACTGCCATCTACATCTGCTGCTGTCTCTCTAAAATTGACATTCATAAAATCAATAACTGCTACCCTTACTCTAGCTCTTTGTCTATTCAAATGTATAACTTGCTTTTGATGTTTTCCTTACTCAAGACTCCCCCCACCTCCCACTACCTCACTCTCACTTACTCCCACTATCTCACTCACACACTCACTCTTTCACACTCCCACGCTCCCCACCCACTTTGTAAATAATTTATCAGCTCCAGCTCATTACTAAACTTGCACTTCATATAATTGCGTGAGCTTTGCCTCATTTAGCACCCTTTTCTTGGGCCCACATTCTCATACAGCACTTGGTAGCCCAGCCGTATACTAGGTTACACCTAGTCTTGTTTCAACCTAAGGATAGTCTTTGACCGCATGTTGTGGGTTCACAGCAACAGCTTCCAAATGTGAATACCACACCTGGAATCAACTCCACACCTTTTACCTGCTTAATGGATGATGGATTAACGAGAGAGACACCCATGCAGCCCATGAAATAACTTTTGAGTTAATTGTCTAATTACCTTTGGTCCCTTGAAAAGAGGCAGCTACATATTCAAGAGCTGTAATTCCTTAACCCTTCCTCCAATTTGGATGTGAATACCGTCAAATTAAAGCTGAGAGTCTACACTTCAAGCCTCTATTGATTATATAACTATAACCTGAATATGTTTTGGTAAACATCTAAAACAAAACTTGTGTGTGTCCAAATATATATGGACCTAACTATTTCCAAATGTTCTGACAATTGTAATTTTTCAAGTAAACAATGCACAGCCAGTGGTCACTCACATACACAAATTTGTTTCATCATCAAGGCAACTTACCTGACGCAAAAACGAAGATGAAGTTGGTTTCCAGCTGGCTCTGCTAACCTTCATTTCCCAAATCTGACGTCTTTTTGGATCAGAGGGAAATCTTAACATCTTAAACCCCTTCTCAGATCTATTAGTACACCCGAAAGCACAACCACCAGTCATTTTTTTCAGTTTTTAGAACACAAAATGCAGGGACATAGTAGAATTCCCTAGGAAGTAGTACTAATTGATCAACCTGATGGATACAAAATGGATCCACGTGTCACGTGACCAACCTTTTTTGGTACCCCCTATGTTGCTACTCTCAGTATAAAGGGACTCTATAGCTGGCCAGCTCACAGTTGCACAGCTATCAATAATAACCTTGCGTTCCACATGCAAATTTTGTTAGTTAAGCAACCAGCTAGTTAACTCATTTCAGTTTGATAGCATATTCAAACAATTAGCCAAATTACTAGCTAATGTCACTAACATGGCTATAATGGCTGTGCTACGTAGCTAGCTACACAGATATCCACAAAAGCCTTTTATTTCACATGCAGCTTTAATAGTAAAGTTAGCTAGCAAGCCAAGTGTTTTCTTAATTCATTAAAAGAAAAATGACACAGCTAGCCGAATAGCTAGCTAATGTTAGTTATGTAGCTATCATGGCTACACTACTTGCTAGTGACACAGATATCCAGAATAACCTATCTGTTACTTCATTTAAAACATTAGACATCTAGCCAAATTGCTCCATAACATTAGCTAAACAGCCATTGTAGCTATGCAACCAAGCTAGCCATGCAGATATCCATGATTAACTTTTATTACACTTGCAAATTTTTGAGCTTATTTATTTCATTTATCGGACATCAGACAACAGGCTGAATCGCTAGCCACGTAGCGAACGTAGATATCCACATTAACATTTTATTTCACATGCAAATTTTATTGGCTAAGTATTTACTTCATTTAAACAAGAACAGACAAAGAACAGCTCACTAGCCATCTAGCTAAGTAGCTATTATATTGGAAAACCCATAGCTATGGTCTCTCCTCCCTTCTGAGATTTGAAATACCTGCCTCCTTGTGCGATGGTAATTGGCCAAGGCAAGGCGGCCGCCGCTCTAAAGAATGAGATCCAGGTTTTGACCGCTGGCTTAGCCTACTTCGTGCCGTATCGCTCTGCTGCTGGTCCCATAGTGCATTGCGCACTTTCAATAGAAAGTGAATGAGAAAATGACTCCGCTGTCCGAAATCTCTCGCCACTGCAAAGTATTTGTACTGGTACTGGCACAGTTAATAGACGTTAAAGCAATCAGCGTCACAACTGATATTTGGACCTCAGATGAGAGCCCAAATGTCGCAAACAATTCGCATTTTACCCTGGAAAGAACTTTGATTATGCCCTACAGCAGGGGTGTCAAACTGACCCGTAAAAAGGGCCAAGAGGCTACAGGTTTTCAATCCTACCAAGCAGAAGCACACTTGAAACCACTGATTTAATCAACTGATCTAGGCCTGCACAACTGATTAGTTGTATCAGATGTGCTTCTGCATTGTTAGAGCGAAAACCTGCAGCCTCTTGGCCCTTTTACGGGTCAGTCTGACACCCCTGCCCGACAGAGTGTGGTTCTTCAGGTGAAAAAGTGCAGAAGGTCACACTCCAGCACTTCAATTGCAGCCTCCATTGAGGAGATGCTAAATGACTGGAATGATGCAGTTACGGTGTTTACAGTTGATGCTGCATTTTTTTCCCAACTTGGTAAATCTTGTCCAGGTGTTTTTAACTTACTGGTCGGGTTTTTGGATGGTGTAGATACTTCTCCACGCTGTTTTTGCACTTTATTGAATATTCATTTTGAAAACCTCACGATAGTTGCTGCGGCATATATCCCTACTTTATTTGTCCTGTTCAGATGAAGCACTGTTTTTTTAACCTTTGATAGTTTTTGAGTTCTTGCACATTAATGTCAAATATTCAATTTCAACTGTATCAAGGAGTTGCACTCCTACACCTGTTTGCATTATGTTAACCTGCCCTTAAAATAAAGGTGGAATACAATTTCTGCATATTTGCTCTTTCAAATAAGAAGTGTTGTGTGTTTTACTACAGCCTCAAGTAACGCAACAGCAGCAGCAGCAAAACCACCACCACCAAGAACAATGGAAAATTAGCTCTGGAATCGGAACCAAGAAAAGTGGACTGGTGCATCCCCAATGCAATCTACAAAACCTGTTGGTAAACCACTTCCCACAAACACTTACTGAATAAAGCAAATGATAACAGAATAGAAACTCCGCAAAGATCTGATTGCAGAAACGTTAAAGAAAACAGTCCAAAGCTAACTGAACGCAGAGGTGTAAAATCCAGGTTGAGAGAGTAGGAGTCCACCTCAGAATATTGTTCCAGCCACATAAGTCTTGTCAAGTTGGCACAACTCTTCAGCCAGGAGGTAGTACTGTAAATGGCTATGATGGAAGTTGCAGTATCAGTTCATAAAAATGAGTTGAGCCAGACTTTGAAGAAAATGAGTACAGTCAGAGAAATGCACACGTTTTAAAAATGCAGTACCTGAGAGAAGCAATGGTGACTTCATAACTATACTGCAATGCAATATATTCGAAAGTGTTGACGGCATCAGAGCAGACTGCTGACATAAACATAACCAGCATTCTGACTATTCCAACTTCTTACATTTTTTTAAAATAAAATGTACAATTTATGTTGGAGCACATGGGCCACAAACACATTCCTGTTTTACAGCTATGAAAATTCAAAGACCGACTACATCCATTGAAATCTTATACTGTGTAAGGCAATTGCAGTCGCCAGTTTAAAAATAATATACCAGGGAATTCAGAGAAGGCATTTTATGAGGAGTTGAGGAACCAGCCCATTGAGTAAGCAAATGAATTGATCTTAACCAAAAATACATAGGCATTAAAGCAATCTCTGTAATAAATCTAATATGAATAGTTACATGTAAACAATTCATTCTCACTGAACACAAAAGAATGTTCGTTCAACGAGTTTTTAAACATTACATACGACTGCATTCTTCCAGAGCTTCAATGGACACTGCAAAAAAACAAAGTGATACCAGGTGTATTAAAATGGATGAATATTAACAATGTTTTGATATTAATGCAACAGATTATGCAACTCAAAACATTTCATCACCAGCATATTACATGAATCAGTAAGGGCATTCCCACTTTTGGTTTCCCTCAGAATGTTTCATTCTGGATTTGAAACTTGCACTGCAAATAGATTGAATTTTACAAGCATACAAAAAGTCATCCCATGAAAAAAAAGTTCATGTATCTGGAAAATTACAATACCACAGGTCACAAAGTCAGTCATGGTCAAGATGACACAAGTCCACACAGGTATTTTTTTCAGAGCACTCAATCACAAAACATGATGAATTTTTCCCTCATTAGAAACCACTGTTGATTTTGCTACTGCTTCTGAGGAGGTGGAAAGCACTTGAATCTCGTTCAACAAATATTCTTTGAGAACGAATTGTGGCATAAACTTTTGACTTAAACCCTTTGCGCAGATGTAGATGCTAGAGTCCATGGAACTGCTCAACTGATGCTCAGTCACACTAACAGAATAAAAATGGGTGAACACAAAAGGTATACAGAATATAGCGGTGCCCATAAACCATTTCGAATATGGATGTAGGGATGTAACACTATCCAACCACGGTTTTTTTTTTTTTTTTTTTTTTTTTAATTTGGCATCTCCAATCCCACCAGAATCTGGAATGCCCAATTGGTGAACTATGTACAAGGCTTGCTCGTATGCGACCCCTTGCTGCCAACTTAGGAGAGTGTAGACAGTTCGCGGCTCTCCTCCGAAGCACGCGCCTGTCAACCACCGCTTCTTATACACTCATTGGTTGAATCTTCGCAAGGTCAGAACGAGGGCGGAGGATACCCGGACATGACCAGGCTTAGGATCTTCCTGACGGCGCCCGCCTGGCCAACAGGAGGCGCTTTGAGCAACGAACAAGGCAACTATTGTAATCCCTTCCGCAGTCCTTCCCAATTTGCAACCCTGTAGCGCTATGGCCAATTGTGCGCTACTCTGAAAAAAACTGCCGACCACTGCCGGCTGGTACGAAGCGGGGCTCGAACCCGCGACGTGATAGTCACTTCTGCTTCGCAACGCGATGCTTTACCGAGTGAGCTATCCGGCAGCCCCAACCACGGTTTTTAAAGCATAGTAAGACCACCAGCTGCCATGGGGCGAACGTCCGAGCTTGCCCTTTTGCTTAATTTAACCCGATGCAGTCTTGAACAAACGGCTACCGCAAATGCCAAACATCAGAGGGCATGTGAAATGCTTCAGGAAAAAACTTTACAGACATCAGTATTTTTCGGCGACATGGTGAACGGAGCCAAGTAAAGGACTACAGAATCGTCTCCTTTTAACCAATTGGGTTACTTTAATCCTGTCCCTGTTTACTTTGCTTGATTAGCGATCAAACAGTGGATTTGTTTATTTACTTTGTAGAATGAGTAGAGCTGTTTATTAAGATAGCATTTTTAATTGCCACATTTTGAAAGTTAAATGATGAAGAACAACACAGACTTGCATGAGGCCATTTCAATTGTGATAATTTATATCTCACATTCACGTGTCAACCGCTTTACAAAATGTTTTCCACCTTGTGTATTTTTTAGACACCTAAAATCCATGGCGATCTTAAAATGAATCACTCTAGTTTTATTTTTAATCGATTATTACAGATCTCCTAAAAACGCTACAATGAGAGATTAAACTCAGAGTTGGGATGTGGCAATGTTGAACGACGATTTTTTTAAAAGCGTGATAAGACCACTTGCTGCCATGGGGTATGAAGGCAGTCACGAGCAATTACTTGATACATACATATCTGAAGCGGTCTTAAACGATTTTAAATGCTGCCGGGAAGAAAGCCTAAAGTTTAGAATTCTGCAAATTGCAGGTGCTCCACCCTTTCCGAAATCTGCTGCCGTGTACTTAGCCTTAATAACAATGAACTAATTTAGCCAGTAGCCTATAACTATTAAGATGTGACAGTGAAAAGCAGACAAACCTAACTGGGCTATGGTGTTAGATTGAAAAAATGCCAATAATTTGAATAATTAGACAAAAAAAATCTTCCTCTGAATTCCACCCCATTTGAGCATTTTTTGAAGATTATTAAAGATTAATTTAAAAGAAAGAAATTTGTTATAAGATCGCCCTGGATTTTAAGCAGCTAAAAAATACACAAACATTCTCTAAAGCGGATGAAACGTGAATGCGAGATATGATCACAATCGCACAAAATGGCCTTATTGCGTTCATGCAAATCTGTGCTGTTCTATGGACATTTGAATTAAAATGGCGTAGTGGTTAGCACTGTTGCCTCACAGCAAGAAGGTCCTGGGTTCGAATCCGGCCTGGGGCCTTTCTGTGTGGAGTGTGCATGTTCTCCCCGTGTTTGCGTGGGTTTCCTCCGGGTACTCCAGTTTCCCCCACCCACAAAAACATGCATTATAGGAACACTCCTACCAGTACCCCTGACCAAGGAACTGGCTTTAGAACTGGAGTTGGTCCCGGGCGCTGCTCTGCGGCTGCCCACTGCTCCTAACAATAGGATGGGTCAAATGCAGAGGACAAATTGCCCCACGGGGTTCAATAAAGTGTATATTAAATAGCTCTGCTCATTCAACTTAGTAAGTAAACGAATCCACTGTTTGATCGCTAATTGAGCAAAGTAAACAGACAGAATTAGAGTAGCCCAATTGGTTAAAGGTAACCAATCTGTTCTTTTTTTAAATATAATTTAAGATATGACCAAAACAAATGGGAATAAATGTTTTCTCCAAGAACGCTTGCAATCCCTCGATTACTGAATGTGAAAATAGTTTTTGTGACCCGCAAAAACTCCCTGAACCCTTTGAAACACCTCATTAGTATTCATGAGTATGCAAAAATAATGTCATGCGAAAGTGGATGTGCACGGTGGACGCAGAAATGAAGAGAAGTTGGCCAACAGCAAAATGCCGCAGACAAAGAATATTTGACTGATTCGGCCCGTAAAAGTTCTAGAAAAGGCCAGGAAGAAGGTAGATTGAAAGCCAGGATAAATATAAAAGGCCAAAGCGATCGCTGGCAAACTTAAAGTCAGGTTTGGAGATATTTCCAGTGAAGAGGCGGCCGAACTTTTGCTGGATATGCAAGTATACTTGATGCCTGGTGCAAAATACCCGATTTCCCGTTTCCTAGCACTTTCAGATCGTTAATGTACTTGAAATGTCTCATATTTGTAACTAGACATATTTATAGTAATTTCTAATGCATAAATGTAATTTATTTACTAGCAGTCGAATTTGATGATTGATCTGACGTGACTTTTCATGCAAATCGCTCATGAATATTAAGTAGTTGGCACGTCGAAATGGCCGCGGTCCAGCAGCCACAATGGCTGATCGTTACAGTTCAGTGATTGCTTTCCTTCGGAATTTATCCTTGTTAGGGGTCAAGGATGACACTAAAACTTTCACACAAGTCTTTTTATTAGAACAGCCTGGCAAATTATGCGAAAAAAAAGTTGAGGACAAGAAACAAATTGGTTACCTTTATACAAAGACGATTCTGTAGTCCGTTACTCGGCTCCGTTCAGCACGTCGTCAAAAAATACTGATGTCTGTCAAATTTTTTCCGGGAGCATTTCACATGTCCTCCGATGTTCAGCATTTTCGTCAGGACTTCATTGGGTTGAATAAAGGAAAAGGGCAAGCTTGGATGTTCGCCCCATGGCAGCAGGTGGCCTTATTATGTTTTAAAAAAAACTGCAGTTGGATATAGTTGCTTCCCTATATGGACGTATAAATAAAGCCCCTCAACCAAGCCTGACCAGCAAACAGCCCAAGACATTTGCCAATAGCAACCATCCAGTAGTTGATAAAGTCTAATCACAAAAAAATAGGACCAAGGGTCCTGTAGCTTACCGGCAAGCAATCTTATCGTGATGATACAAGTTATGAAAATTTCATGCGAATTTTGACCTTTAAATTATTGAAGGTCATGTCAAGGTCACTAAATAAAAGTTCACATACATTTATAAGATCCCCTATAATACCCAATCCTAAGCTCTAAAGCATTTTTGGTGATACAAGTCATTGAAAAATTCAATATGTCAATTGTGAACTTTAAAGGGTCAAATTGAGGTCAGCAAACAGACTTCATATATGACTTTCTAAATGTCTCTATACAAACCTTGGCTCCACCTGTGACCATTTTGGTGATAAAAGTCAGGGTAATTTCACTGCCGAGTTTGACCCTCAAAGGTCACTGACAGTCAAGTTGAATGCCACCAAATGAAAGTTCATATGTGACTTCCTAGATGTTTGTAACACAAAACTAGGCTCCATCTGTGACCATTATAGTGATACAAGTCAGTGAATTTTGACCGTTTTGGCAATACAAGTCAGTGTAATTGTATTAGGTCAAGTTTGACCTTCAAAGGTCATCAACAGTCAAGTTGAATGTTCATGTGTGACTTCCTTTAAGTCTGTGATACAAACTTAGGCTCCATCTGTGACCTTTTTAGGGATAGTCGTCATTGAATTTTCACTAGGTCAAGTTTGACCTTCGAAGGTCAATATGAAGCTCACCAAATGAAAGTTCAAATATGACTTCCTATACTTCTCCGATACAAACCTACGCCCTATATGTAGCAATTTTGCTGATATAAGTCATTGAAATTTCACTGTTAAGTCTGGCTGTTGAAGGTTACTGAAGGTCAAGTTCAAGGTCACCAAATGAAACTTCATACATGACTTCCAATATACCCACAATACAAACCTAAGCTCCATCTGTAATAGCTTTGATGATTGAAGTCATTGAAATTTCACTATGTTAAGTTTGACCTTCGAGAGTCATCGAAGGTCAAGTTCAAGGCCACCACATGAAAGTTCATAGATGACTTCCTATAAATGTCCAGTACACTTATGTTCAATTATTATTAATTATCTTCAATATTTTCAACCCTAGAAGCCTTTGAAAATTGTAACATTTTGCTTGACCTCAAGTTTGACCTTTCATGGTCATCTGAGGTCAACTTAAACACATCCAAAATATAGGTCATATCGAGGGTTTGGAACAATGGTGATATGTCCAAATTTTGTGATTTTAAGATTTTTACCTCCTGTCACACATTTCTATCAGCTAATTCTTGGGAGCACAATAATTATATGTACATGCGCCTCGGTTTTAAACAATTCACATTTTCATTTTGTGGTATGTCCAACAAAATCTGCTAATATGAATTAAACATTGATATTTTGATGAATAAACATGAATAGTATTACAGAATCATGTGTCTTCCATTGCCAACAAACTTAACTCCAATCTATCACCATTGTGTTATGTCACATCAAGTACTAGAATTGTTGGAGAACGGAGGTGACATGTCCATTTTGGCAATTTTGGCCATGATGTCGCAGTACCACACTTATGAAAACTTACATGTTCAGTATACTTCTGAACCATGCAGTAAAAGTGTGACTGACATAAAAATGATGTAAATGATGTACCTGATTTAATAGAACATTTGCAAACCTAAAAATCAATTTTTCTCTAAACTTCTAAAATGGACATATTGCCATTGCGCTCCAAACCCTTGATATATGACTTCCTATATGTTGATAATACAAACTTAATCTATATCTGCAACCATTTACTTTCCACAGGCGATTTTGCCCATTCTCAATAAGACCCAATGTTAAAGTACAGCGCCCCCACTAGACCCACTTCCGTCGATTCAATCAAAATGGCACTCGCACTGTACATAGAGTGTATCAAAGTGAGTTGATAGCCAGATTTAGCAAAAAGTTATCACGCAGTTTTTGAGAAAAAAAGTTTTTGAAATTTCAAGTCCTATCTTTTAACATTGTTAATATTTTCCTTGACCTCAAGTTTGAACTTTCAAGGTCATCTGAGGTCTACTTTAACATAGCCAAATTATAGGTCATATGTGACTTCCAAAATGTTGATAATACAAACTTAATCTCTATCCGCAACCATTTGGCCTCCACAGGCCATCTTGTATTTTATAAAGTACAGCGCCCCCACTAGACCCACTTCCGTCGATTCAATCAAAATGGTGCTCGCACTGTACATTGACGGTACCAAGGTAAGTTGATTGCCTGATTTAGAAAAAAATTCATCTTGCAGTTTTTGAGAAATTATTTTTTAAATTTCTCAGTCCTATCTTTAACATTGGGGCCAAAATTTCATGGGCCTGTAAAACGGACAAAAATGATATAATCAAGAATCTGGAAAAAAAAAAAAAACGCCCGGAGATATGGTCTAGTAGTATGTTATGGCAAATTTACAAGAAAACTCATCGAGCCAAAAAAAAAAGATAAAAAATGTTCTGGACGACGGACGCCACACCATGACAATAGCTTATCGGCCCATAGGGCCGGTAAGCTAAAAAATGTGGTTTCCCTCGTAGCAGCAAGCTAAAGCAACAATAGTCCAAAGGTATGGCAATTTAGTTCAGGAAAATTAAAAAAACAGCTTTCTAAAGTAAAAATTCAACATGGTATTGATGCTATGTCATTCTATTGTCCATTAACTCTTTACTCCCTAGTAGCTATCTTAGACTGCTGCCCTAGCAGCCACTGACCCCTGGTGCCCTAAGACAATATGGCTACTAAAATACCACGACTGTAGTCGGGATTCGCCGGCAGAAGCGATGTGTTTATCACGCCTGTAGTCGGCACTCGCCTGCACAGCGACCTAAATTATCACGACTGTAGGCGGTATCAGGGAGTAAAGGGTTAAGAGATCAGAATAAACCCATTATCCTATGAGGTAATATATCAACCAGGTCAAGGTCCTAGTTTATGATCCTGGAAAAGTACAGTTTTACCTCCAAGCCATTTTAAAATTCTGTTTATTTACAACTTCAATGTTAAATTTTCATGGATTCTTTTGTGTTTGCGCCCCTTATTTTGTATAAACATTTTTAAGATAAACTGAAACAAGATGGTGATCTAAATGCTACAAGTGTCTTGTTTTATTTCAGTTATTTTTCCACTCTTTGTGACGCAAAATTTTTTAAATTATGAATGATTAAATAGGGGAACATATAAATTGCTAGATCTGGCTTCTGCGCAAAGGGGTTAAAAATCAAAAGCCCCAAGCCTTTTTTTTTTCCCTCCATCAAAAATGCAATTCAGTAGAAAAATGGACCAATAATGTGTTTCAAATGTAAAAGATCAACACACAAAAAAAATACACACTTGTATTTCACCTTAATGTAAAAGGACACATTCAAATGCCATCTATGCCATAGCATTGTAGCCAAGTGACCACACCCTGGAATCCATTTCAATAACAGCACATTCTATCAAACAGTAGCTCAAAGGCCAATTCATGCAACTGTGGAACCTTTAAACATACCAGTTATGTATATCCTGGGTACCAGGAGTTCCTCAGTAACTCAAAGACACAAAAGTCTCTGTGATACAATAAGAAAGAATGGATCCAACTCCAGGTGATGACAAAAAAGTTTAAGTCAAGAAGTCATGAAGCATCAACACAAATAAATAAATGAAAAAAAAATTCATCCACCACTGACGTTAATATTGTTCCAAATACGTCATTACACATCATTGATGCGCCTGTGCCATCATACGAGGTAGAAGAGTTAACATATGAAATAAGGATCTGACATCATTGATGTTATATCAAGTTTTGCAACTGCTTTACAACTGTTTGATAGCATTTGCACTTGTTATCGAACTGAGTGGAACTTGCCAAAGCAGCAGATTGTGAATGTTTTATCGCCTTTGGATGGCTTGAGCAACGCTGTGGAAACTAGCAGTAAATCAAGACCGTACGTGCAGAGAACATTTGTCAATGCTTGTAGAACAAGTGAGATTAATCAAGATGGATGTTCTGCATTGAAAAGAAGAAAGTTCAAGGCATTTGAACATGCAGTAATTTCACAGAACTGTTAAAGCACAGAAATTACAGACAGAAGACATGTAATATTCAAGTATTTAGTATCAAGTACTCATGCATTAAGCCTAAAAACTAAAAACTGTTGCATTTTTATTAAAAGCTGTCCCTGAACTGAAGTACTTCTTGGTATATAAAGATGGATGAATATTGATATGTGCAAAAAGAACAAGCAAACAAGAGCGTGGTGTCATAAAACAGCATTTACAGTGATGTTTAAAAACTTAATGACAATACTCAAAAATATGGGTTGCCAGGCATCAGCTTTGAGGGACGCAAAATACAAGCTTCATTTGTGCACAATAACTCAATACGAAGCAAACGGACTGCTGTCTGATGTATCCACAGAGCTGCTTTATCCCAATATAACTCAAGCTGATTACAAGGGGAAATTATATGGAATGCTGCTGTAAAGAACCTTGACAATGGTTGAATTAAATTTTTCCTCAGCTAAAAACAATTCAAGCTCTCTCAAACCCCCTTCCCCATCTTCACAAAATTTCACAGTAGTCTTTCAAGGAGTTCACATTTCAGACCACTTGCTAATTTAACAGGGTGTCCACAGGAAGCTTCCAATCGCCAATATGGCACAGTGACGCATCAAATAGATGTGGTGTGTTACTATGGTGAGCCTGCAGTCAAGTCACAAGGCAAAACAAAACTACCTAAGAGAGGAGTGGGCAAAGGCACCATTGCCAGTGATGGTCAGGGCTGCAGTAAAAGCTTCAACATCCACATAACCCGTTTTTTAATAACTGCCATTTTCATGGAAGTTAACATCATGTTTACACAGCCATACATTCATTTAAAACTATTCTGACCACACTGTACATTTCCATGATACACAGCATCGGACTGATGTTCAATGGGGGTTGAATACACCATGACAATTTCCAAAAAACAAAATTCCTCCATGTGTCCTTGAACTGTCTTTTGATAAACTCCTGGCAATTTTTATGGGAAAAAAATGGGTTCTACAACTATTATCTTCATCACAAAGACCAAACAAATTTACCAAAACCACCAAGCTTCAATTTCCAGGAGCAATTTGGAGAGTTGTATCAAACACATTCCCCGAAGAGCAGAGGAATGGAAACAAAATCACCCCTTCAAATTAGACAACACTGCTACAACCTGAACATTACCGTTCTCAAGCAAATCACTGTACTATATTGGTCTGAAAATTATCTACCATAACATTATCATGACATCTATTTTTTCCAAGGTTTTCTTAGGGCACACAAAGTTGTTTTAATCGAAGGCATCTGTGCAAAAACAAAGAAAACCTAAAATATTTATATCTCCCACACACACACACACACACACACACACGTTTAATCATTTTAGTTTGCAGTACTGGATCTGAATCTATGGCAACATTTCAACTTAATACCGACACATCACTGACCAACTCCCAACCGCCTAACAAAAATGGTACATAACCAAGCACAAAAACAGTCATAACTCAGTGACGTATGACGTGTTAACAGGAAACTTCAGGTTTATGTTGTTTAAATAACTATGCAAACTATGCTTGTTTCTTCAGAGTGCACCCTGTCCAAGAATGGGTTTGAAGTGAACTCTTCATTCAAGCATGAATCTAAATAAATAAATACATGATTGTACTAAAAGAAAATACAATGAAGAGAATTAGGGCATGTACAGAAATTGGCATTGCTGACACACCACCACTAGATATCTTATAATTCGATTGGAAATTCAGTCTTGGCAATTTCAATACAGAGTGGCCCTCTGCATACTTGCTGAAGCGCTTGACTGGGACCTTAAAGGTTGATCGTTCAAGCCCCAGTGTAACCACAATAACACCCAAACAGCTGTTGGGCCCTTCCTCAAGACCCACATTTTTTGTCATAAAAGCATCAGCTAAATAATGGCAGTATTTCATAAGTGGATTAAAATAACTTTGCAAGCTATTTTTTTCAGCCGATTTATGTTAGAAATTTGAATGGAAATATGACCCCCTCGTTAATTCTTACTGGCTCCACAGGACTGCAGACTCCAGACTTAAGAATACGATAAACTCAGCTTCAGGAATTTGTCCAGGTCAGAGATAAGTCCAATTTAGACACTGTCATATTGCGTTTCCAAAGTCATATTGGGGGGGGGAGAGAAAACACTCTGAGTTGCCTTCTTGTATCCAACTCACGCTCAATGGATTTTGTTGGAACCAGTAACCTTATTTTTCAGTGTGTCAAAATGCCTCTCCTGTGTTGCCAAAACACACATTCAGCTTGCATGTAGGATTCAGTGTACTATACAAGTCCGATGTGAATGACATGAGGAAACACCCTCGAGCTTAAACATTAAACATAAGAGAAAAAAAAAAAAGTGTTCCGCCTGGTAATGAGTACTAGGAATGCAAACACATCCAAACCAAATTAGAGGGTGGCGCAAATTTCGTTAAGTCCAAGGCAAAAATATTACGCTCAAAAAGATTTACAAACATGAATAAGCTGACCAATTTCTTCACTGCCTGTGCTGTTGTGGAGCATAGATACACCATAGGTAGACTTTCATCGAGAAGACGAAAAGAGCCAAACCTTCAAACAGGCAATTCTGAACAGCCCATGTGCAACACTGTGCAAGGAGAGGGTCATATGATGTCTTTTTGGGAAGGGGTGGGGTATGTGGATCTCCCGGGGGGGGAGGGTTCGTCGGTGTCCGTGGTGATGGCCTTGGTGTGCAGGGAGGCTGCTGGGACAGTCTAAACCTCCTCCGCTGCCTGCAGACTGACCCTCTCCTCCTCTAGTCAGTCTGTGCTAGGTTTCCGCAGGGAGAAGGCATAGATGTTGAAATGGTCACTCAGTTGGTGTACCTGTGAACCAGGAAGGAAGGGAGCATATGGCAGAGGAAGGAGTACTTACTACCATGTTTATCTGCGTTGTTATGCCAGTCAAATTGTGAGTAACTGAACAGCTACAAACAAAAAACCAGCTGCTGAAGTCTGTGGCTCCCGATACCAGGAAAGAGCCCCCTAGAATGGGCACTTACAAATTTATACCAGCATAACATAACATAACATAACATGAATGGCGAGAACAGGCCGTTCAGCCCAACTACGCTCGCCAGTTTTTTATACTATTGTGAATATATCCCTTCAGACACTCAATGACTCAATGGTATCGAGCTTTAAGTCAAGCCTACTCTTGAAAACCCCCAAGGTCTCTGCCTCAACAATATGGTCAGGCAAGCTATTCCACATTGAAATTACTCTTTGGGTGAAGAAATATTTCCGAATATCAGCGCTAAATTTACCTTTGGTCAACTTCCATTTGTGACCCCGAGTTCTACTAACAACACTTGGTCAAAGGAATCCTACATAATTCACTTTGTTAATCCCTTTAACATATTTAAAGACCTCAATCAAATCACCCCTTAGTCTCCTTTTCCTAAGACTAAAGAGATTAAGGATCTTCAGCCTCTTCTCATAGCTTTCATGTTTTATACCTGGAATTAGCTTAGTGGCTCTTCTCTGAACTTTCTCTAGAGCCTCTACATCTTTCTTAAAGTATGGTCCCCAGAATTGCACACAATACTCCAGATGTGGTCTGACAAATGTGTTGTACAAAAGAAGCATCACCTCCTTAGATTTGTACTCAATACTTTTGGCAATGTATCCCAGCATCCGATTGGCTTTTTTAACTGCTACGGCACAATGGCTAGAGCCTGTGAGGGTTTGGTCAACAATCACTCCCAGATCTTTCTCGTGTGGAGCAGATTCCAGTTTTAAACCTCCCATGAAGTAATCCCGTCTAATGTTTTTATTACCTACATGTACAACTTTACATTCCGCTACATTAAATTTCATTTGCCACATTTCTGCCCAATTCTGGATTCTATCCAAATCATCCTGAATCACTTTAGTGGACTCTAAACTATTTGCCAAACCCCCCAATTTAGTATCATCTGCAAATTTAACTAATCTGCTCTCAATATTCCTATCAAGGTCATTAATGTAGATGAGGAACAGCAGGGGTCCCAACACCGATCCCTGGGGGACGCCACTCCCCACCATACCTAGTTCAGATGAGATACCATTGACCACCACTCTTTGTGTTCTGTCCTATAACCAGTTTTGAATCCACTCCAGAATACCTCCCGTAACTCCAATGGAGCTCATTTTAAAAATTAGTCTCTTATGCGGTACTGTATCAAATGCTTTCTGAAAATCCAAGTATATGATGTCATAAGCCCTGCTCTGGTCATAAGTCTTGGTGGCCTCTTCAAAAAATTCCAGAGGGTTTGTCAGGCATGACCTTCCCTTATGGAAACCATGTTGGCTATCCCTCAAGATACTGTTAAGTTCAAGAAATAAGTCCAGCTCATCTTCTATGATAGATTCCAATATTTTGCACGCAATGCAAGTTAAACTGACTGGCCTGTAATTTCCTGGCTCAGTACGGTCCCCTTTCTTATATATTGGTATTATACTGCCCTGTTTCCAATCATTTGGTATTTCTCCAGTTTCTAAAGACCGTCTGAAGATGGCGGATAGCGGCTTAAAGATGATCTCACCAACCTCCCTGAGCACTCAAGGATATAAGCCATCAGGACCCGCCGCCTTATCTGCCTTTAGTTTATGCAACTTGTCTAACACTTCGTTATCCCTAACCTCAATTTCCACTAAATAATCTTGAGCATTTAACATGCCCTCTGGCCGAATAAAGACCCACTCTGAGGTAAAATTCTCAACAAAGTAACTGTTTAAGGCATCCGCAATATCCTTGTTATCATATAGCAGCGATCCATTTTTATTCTTTATGCACTTAACCTGCTCTTTGACTTTCCTTTTTCTGCTACAGTACTGAAAGAAGTGCTTAGGGTTAGTTTTTGCCCCCTCTGCAATTTGTCTTTCATACAGTCTTCAAGCATTCCTCAGCTCTTTCTTGACCACAGCCCGCATTTTACAATATTCAGCCTTAGTGTTCACATTGTTATCCTTTATGTACATCTTATAAAGATTCCTCTTTTCCCTCAAAATCCTCTTAACACTTTTGGTCATCCACTGAGGATTCTGCTTTTTTCAGCTTACTTTTGGATACCTTTGGAATGAATTTGCATTGTGAATCAAGTAAAACCCCTTAAATCTTTCCCACATCTCATTTACAGACTCACAGTCCAGGAATGTCTCCCATTTTATTTCACTTAGATATGAGCGCATCCCGTCAAAGTTTGCTCGCCTAAAATTGAAAATTTTTGTTTTTGAATACACCTTTTTAACTTCCCATGAAACATCAAAATTAACAGCAGAGTGATCACTTGTCCCAAGTGGCTCCAGTACCTCAACATTGCTAATTCTATCTGGGTCATTACAGAGCACTAAGTCTAAAATTGCCTTCTCTCTTGTCGGTTTATTAACATACTGCACCAAAAAATTATCATTTTTAACATCTAGAAATTCTTCCTCCTCCCTACCCTGTCCTTTCACCATTTCCCAATCGATACCAGGATAATTCAACTCTCCCATAATAATAGTCCCTCCACCTCTACAAGCTTGCGTAATCCTCTTCAAAAGCATTTCATTGACTGTACTGTCCAACGCTGGTGGCCGATAGCATACTCCTATGTTTAAACCTGTCTCGTGTTTGCCAATGAGCCTGACCCAGATATCTTCAGAGGGCAAGGAATGTTCAATTTCAGGAATTTCCTGTACATTTATGTTTTCGTTCACATAGATTGCTAACGCCCCCTCCTTGCCTATTACATCTATCCATCCTAAAGAGCTTATAACCTTCTATATTATATTCATCTCCATCCTCTTCACTAAGCCATGTCTCTGTAATCCCAACTATGTCATAGCCCTCACTAATCATAACGGCCTCAAGCTCTGGAAATTTATTTTTTATGCTTCTTGCATTCAAATAAAAACATTTCAGGTTATTACTAATGCTCTTCCCCTTGATTTCCCATGCGGCTTGCTTCAAGCCCCCCACTACGCTTTGTTGCTTTAAAAGTATATCATCAATAGTGCATGTAACGCCGTCAGCTTCCATCAGGGCAGTCTGCATTTCCCTATGTGTAACACTCACTAACCTCCCTGCCCCCCAAGTCCCTGGTTTAAATAATCCTGTGCTACCCTCAACATACGCTGACCCAGTGCAAAGGTACCCCTCCTGTTCAGGTGCAGCCTGTCAGGCTTGAACAGGTCACCCCTGTCCCAGAAAAAGTTCCAGTGCCCCATAAACCTGTACCCCTCTTTCCTACACCAGGTTTGTAGCCACGTGTTAAACCTCCAGATAAAATTCTGCTTTCCTCTGCTTGCACATGGTACCGGTAGAATCCCGGAGAACACTACCGTTGAGGATCTGCTCCTAAGCTTCTCAGCTAATTCCACAAATTTGCCTTGCAGAACCTCAAACCTACCCTTACCTATATCATTTGTCCCAACATGGACCATGACAACTGGATCCCTCCCCGCTCTGGCCAGGAGCTTGTCCGCACGCTCCAGGAGGTCTCCTACCTGGGCACCCGCAGGCAACACACCATAAGAGACTCCTTGTCGCGCGAACAGACTAAGCTATCTATTCCTCTAAGTTTTGAGTCCCCCACTATCACTAACTCTCTTTTCTGAGGGGTAGAGCCCAACAGGGTGCCCTGCTGCTCATCAGTCCCCTCACTCTCAGGGTCAGGGGCCAATTCGAGTTCCTGCAAGGGCCGGAATCGGTTGGACACCTCAAACACTGGAGGAGCTGTCGCTGTACGGCGTGCACGCCCTTTCCTGCGCTGTCGACCTACAGTCACCCAACTTTCTCTCCCTGCCTGCTCTGGGATCCCTGTACCACCCTGCTTTGGCGTACACACCATTTCTCTAAACGACATACCACTTAGTTCCTCTAGGAACTCTACTGATTGTGAACTATGTCGTGCATTAACTGGCCCTGAAGATCAAGGATCTTGCTCTCCAGATGCTCAATTAGCTGGCATCGGTGACAGACAAACCCACCCTGGAAATCTCTTTCCAAAAGCGCGATCATCCTGCAACCGTCACATAGTTTTGGCCACATTTTGAACCCCCTACCTAATGACCTCGCTCACCCTAGATAAAAGAAAATTACTAATGCCGAGACAGAAGCTGAGGAACCACAATTTATTAATTTATTAACCTAAAAAGCCCTAAGCAGCAGTCACAATAGAAACTGTGGGGAAACTATGTAGAAACTGTGGGGAAACTATGTAAAACTGTGGGGAAACTATGTATGCATAAAATAGGCTGTTCTCTACAGAGTACTTCCTATTGATTGGGCACAAAGAAATAAACGGAGGGGAAAACCAACAAATGACCAACAGTGGGCTTTGGTGCAAAATTCAAATGATTGCAATGAATGGGGGTCTTGAGTGAAGACAGGTACAAGAAGGAGGGGGAGGGGAGGGAGGTGTGGTGAGAAATGCTTCCTTGCTCCACAATCCTCAAATATTAAATTCTAATATATTGAAATACAGTGATTGAAAAAAAGATTTATTACATGAATATTTCATTAAAAGGTATATCTGTAGGTAATGATGGAATTCATGATGCCCTGAATTATAAGTTTTCCATGGCCTTTGGAGGAAAAACATCTCCACCACATCAATAATCTATCACCATACTTTACAGTGGGGAAGTGTTTATTTATGAAGGGGCTATTTCAGTTCCACCACACCCACACCCCCTTCCCCAAACCCGCCAGTGGTTAATAGTCGAAGACCTCCATTTCAGCCTCATCAAACTTAATAAACAAGATGTTCCAGTATCATTAAGCAAAACATGAGGCAAAAGTTTTTTGGGAAAAATACTTATTCTCAGATGAGAATAGTTCATTTACTTCAATCATTTTTTTTCAGGGTTAGATTTTTGTAAATTCAATATTTCAATAAAATATTGGGAGGATTAATAACAATTCCATTTTTTTTCATAGCCTTTTTAGCCAGTACTTCCCGAGGGTACCAAAGGGGTACGGCTACAGCTGAAAGCACAAAGTACAATGGTCAAGAGGTTAGTCGAGCCAAGTGTTCCGTCCACTCACCAAATAATCAGTTGTCTTCACCAATTATTGCTACCTCTGGGCTACTGAACTGAGCCAATCAGCAAATCTACACGGGTGGGGGGGGGTCAGGTTGGGGTGGGGGTACTTGTACTAAATGAACCTGGGCTTCACCCAGCTGCTTTCAGTGCTGTGCACTGTGCATTGCATTCATTTTTGTAAAACTCACCACAGAGACGCCGTAGTGGATATGTGCCAGCACCACAGCAGAGGTCCAGACGTAGAGGAGCAGGGTTTCTGCATGTGTGGCAAAGCCCGAGGCAACCAGTAGCACCACAGCACTCATGGGCAGGAGCAACCAGCTGAGTGGCTGACAGCGAGTATTGCTCATCTGGCAGACAATCAGCTTACACTGCAGACACACAAAGCACAGATTCAACACCGAGCGGAGCGGCCCAAATCCTCAATGTGACCACAGATGAGACAAATCAATCAATTGTACAATCCATGATTTAACAGCTGAAAAGAGACTCAGTCTAAGAATCCTTACTTAAACTTGTTAGTGCATTGAAATGACTCTCAAACTCAAAAACACACGCCCAGAACAACTGCATACAAAACGCGTAAGCATGTATGCATATACATACGCACACACGTTTTGAGGCTGTCCTCATTAGCCCTTCCCCTCCCCAAGGGCCAACGCTGCCAATAAAATTGTGTACAAAGGGCAACAGCACCATCGCTGTTGTATCCAGTGTGGTCGCAGCCCACTCAAAATTCATGAGCTTATATTTCTTAGGTTTATATACGATGTAAAAATGAAATGGAACAACTGCTTAACCCCTTTGCGCAGTATGCAAATCTGGCTATTTGAGCGTTACCCTATTTAAGGCTTTATAATTCAAAATTTGAACCTGTCGGCCTAAAGAGCTCCGCTGAAGAGGACTGAAATGTCCATGTCTTAACTTAATTTCAGAAATGCTTGAAAACTATTGCAATATGAAATGCTGAATTTCTCAAAAACTGGGACGTAGCATTTTCTAATTTTTGCAGGGGATCATCAGAACATCATAAGGAAGGCTCACAACAAATTAGACAAAAACTTATTGGACAGTTTTTGAGATATTAATGAAAGACTGAAAAAAGTGAGCACGAACACTGATTTTCTAAGTCCAAAATGCTGAATTTCTCAAAAACCAGGATGTAGAATTTTCTCATTTTTGTCGGGGATCATCAGAACATCAGAAGGAAGGCTCACAACAAATTAGACAAAAAGTTATCAGTTTTTGAGATATTAATGACAGACTGAAAAAATGAGCACAAACACTGATTTTCTAAGTCCAAAATGCTGAAATTCTCAAAAACCGGGATATAGAATTTTCTAATTTTTGCAGGGGATCATCAGAACATCATAAGAAAGGCTCACAACAAATTAGACAAAAAGTTATCAGACAGTTTTTGAGACATTAATGAAAGACTGAAAAAATGAGCACAAACACTGATTTTCTAAGTCCAAAATGCTGAATTTCTCATTAACCGGAATGTAGAATTTTCTGATTTTCACAGTGAATATTCAGAATATCAAAAGGAAGGCTCGCACCAAAATAGAAGTTATCAGACAGTTTTTGAGATATTCAAATTTGAAGTGAAAAGTTGACGCCGGACAGACAGACTGGCAGGCAGGCAGGCAGACAGATGGATGCCGGACGACTCGGTGCTAGAAAAGTGTGACGATAGTCAGCAGTCAGTGGAGCTAAAAAGTGATTTCAATGAAGCAAGACACTTGTCTCATTTGAAAAAAACTTATTTCCGTGTATTCTTCAAAATTTTGGGACCAAAAAAAAAAAAAAAAAAAAAAAAGAAGGGCCACAAACACTAGGAAACGTCTTCAAAATTCAACACTGAAGTTGATTTGAACCGATTCACTGAAAAACAAAGAAGAGCTTAGAGGTAAAACAACATATTCCCTGACAGGGTAAACAATAATCTGAAGCAAAATACAAGCTGACCCCTACTTCTCCAAACAGCTGAAAAATTGAGATTTTTACTTTGGAGTGAATTACAAATAATGCAATCTTATACTACCAGCAGTATTTGCGCATGGTACAAACTTTTGCATCAAATGCAAACGATTATTATCATTTTTAAATTAGGGGGCCTCAGATAATACCTATCCCTTCGTGCTCCAAACTAAACACAAGATAAACTGGAGTGATACGGCTATAAAAACTTGATACAATCCTCCAATGCGATGTAATCTAGCCCCCAGAATGAAAAATAATGCAAACTTATACAGTCTTTGTGTTCCGAATACATACGGACTACATAATTCTGTTGTACATTATGCAATAATCCGAAGTACATCATCATATTTCCACTACAGTGGCATTAAGTTTTTACAAATATGGCCATTTCCAATCAATCCTCAAGCAAATTACCGCTTATTTCGGACATAAAGTGTTTGTGCCATTTCTCTAAGCACATTGGTGCATCTGGTAGTCGTGTTGTATACCAGGGAAAAAACGATTCAGACAAGAGCCATGAGTTGGCTTTTACAACTGTTCTTAACAGACAAATAAGAGTAATCATATCATGGACATAATTTACAACCCCGATTCTGAAATAGTTGGGACGAAGTGTAAATTGTGAATAAAATCAAAAGGCAATGACTTTCAGATCACATGAGCCAATATGTTATTTATGATAGAACATAGATAACATTTCAAATGTTGAAACTGAGACATTTTACATTTTTATCCACAAAATGAGCTCATTTCAAATTTTCAGGCTGCAACAGGTCTCAAAAAAGTTGGGACACAAGGCAATAAAGGGCTGAAAAAGCAATGAATATATAAGAATCAGCTAAAAAAAATATTTAGCAAGTAATTACATTAACTGGCATCAAGTCTGTAACATGATTGGCTATAAAAGGGATGTCTCAGAGATGCTGAGTCTCTCAGAAGTAAAGCTGGCCAGAGGCTCTCCAACCTGTGAAGGCTTGCGTAAAAAAAAAAAAAAAAAAAAAAAATGTGGAATACTTTAAAAACAATGTTCCTCAAAGTCAAATTGCAAAGGCTTTGAAGGTCTCATCATCGGCAGTGCAAAACATCATCAATAGATGCAGAGAAACTGCAAAAACCTCTGTGCTTAAGGGACAAGGCCGAAGACCTTAACTGGATGCCTGTGATCTTCGGGCCCTCAGATGCCACTGCATCACACACCGGCATGATTCTGTCATTGACATTACTAAATGGGCCCAGGAATACTTCAAGAAACTACTGTCTGTAAACACAGTTCGCCGTGCCATCTACAGATGCCACCTAAAACTCTATCATGCAAAAAGGAAGCCATTGTTGAGCATGATCCAGAAGCGCCGCCATGTTCTGTGGGCCAAGGCTCATTTAATATGGTATGTAGCAAAGTGTCCTGTGGTCAGACGAGTCCAAATTTGACATTCTTGTTGGATATCATTGGCGTTGTGTCCTCCGGGCTAAAGACCACCCCTCCTGTTATCAGTGTTCAGTTCAAAAGCCAGCATCTCTGATGGTATGGGGATGCATTAGTGCATATGGTGTGGGATACTTGCATGTTTTAAAAAGCACCATGAATGCTGAAAGGTATATAAAGGTTTTAGAGCAACATATCGAGGGCTGACTGCAATAAACAGTTATGTCCAGATGTTATATATTGGACATAACTGTTTATTGCAGTCAGCCCTCGATATGCTCCCCTCCAGATGACATCTATTCCAAGGAAGGCCTTGTGCATTTCAGCAGGACAATGCAAAACCACATACTGCAGCTATTACAACAGCATTGCTTTGTAGCAGAAGAGTCCGTGTGCTGAACTGGCCTGCATGCAGTCCTGATCTTTCACCGATTGAGAACATTTGGAGCATAATTAAACGAAAAGCCCGTCAAAGGAGACCCAAAACTCTCCAGCAGCTGGAAGCCTGTATTAACCCTCTGTTAACCAAGTACCTTTCCAACTGTGTGAAAATCATTTTCCTAGGCAAATATGTTGATTATGGGCCAACATTTGGAAAAATGGAAAAAAAAAAAAATAAAATTCGACCATTTGGCCCACCTTTCCAAAATGTAGCAGATCTGCTACATTGGGTAATAATGCGAATGGAAAAATTAAAGTGACGGACCATTCAAGTTATTCTCAAATGTTTATTTGGCAATAAGAAACAAAACCAGCAGGATGTCCAGGCTGTTAACCCTTTCACTTTATGTAGCAGATATGCTACGGTGGTTAATAGAGGGTTGAACAAGAGTGGGATCAAATTCCAATGGCTAACTCAAGAAACTTGTCTCCTCAATGCCCAGACGCCTCCACTCTGTGTTAAAAAGAAGACAGGATGTTACACCATGGTAAACAGGCCCCTGTCCCAACTTTTTTGAGACCTGTAGCAGCCATTAAATTTGAAATGAGCTTATTTTGCGGATAAAATTGTAAAATTTCTCAGTTTCAACATTTGCTACGTTATCTCTGTTCTGTTGTGAATAAAATACTGGCTGGTGTAATTTGAAAGTCATTGCGTTTTGATTTTATTCACAATTTACACTTTGTCCCAACTATTTCGGAATTGGGGTTGTAATACATAAATTGTCTTTCCCTTATAATTGCTGTTAAACTCTACCATCCCACTTCTGCTAAACATAAATCATTCGGACATGATGTTCTGACTCCTAGTACAGCTTTCATACCAGCCATATACATGCGGGCTAGCTTTCTTAATGATAAGCCATACCATGACTCACATCCATATAATAAACTAGAGTTCTGTAAACTTGAGCAAATCTGAGGTGATCAGTTGGGAAATTTTTTTGAAACCTGGTGATTTGAGCTGAAAATATCACCAGAGCCGGCAACAGCCCCTTTCCTACGTTGTTTCTGGCCGCCATCTTATGACGGCAAATATCTGGTTTATGGTATTGGCTGGTTCTATATTTGACCCCAAACAGTTTTACACCCTCTGAGTAAAAAAAAAATTCAGTTCCATGCTTTTTGATCAAATATACCAATTCAAGGATGTAACTGAAGCAGTAGATCCTACATTGCCATTTCAAATGATTAAATGTGTATTGTCATTCCTGGTGGGTACAAAATGGATGAAATTGATAGACAGCTGATGAACAAGGACCAAAAAAGGTATTTTTTAGGTTTTAATAAAAAATACAATTATGAAAATCTAATTCATTTTATATTGCTCGTTTAGTTAGACAGAGAACACTAGAATTTATTCATTAACCACAATTATTTGTAGTCTGTGATTCTAAATTGCTCTGCAACCAATTTCCATGACAAGTGCTCGAAAACTGTCTTTTGCAAGGTAACCATCAATAAATTTGAATGAAAATGCAAATTTAGAATCGAGATGCAAGCCCAGTCAATCTTTGTTTATTGGAGCTTGGCACATGATTATCATCGAAAGATGGCAGCCTCGCTGGATGTTTTCTGCTGTAGTCATCCAAAAGCAAGTCCACTCTAGTGTTATTTGAAGCTCTATGGAAATTACCCAGAAGTTGAATAAAATCCAAAAATTCTCACAGTCAACATGTGGTGCCTCAGTTAAATTAGTCAAAAATCTGTGGTCCTTCTCTACAACATCAAAATTTTCATTATCACCATTTTATAGTGTTTTTAAATGGAAGCATGTTGTTGTTGTTACGGTGGTCTCCAAATGCACACCTGCACTTAATTCTTTGTTGCTGCTATTCTACTGTCAATCCATTATGAAATGAGACAAATTAAAGTTTGCTTCCAGTTGTTACAAGTGTTACGAACCAACTGCTCTCCAAGCTCGTAAATACTTAAATACGAAGCGCAGGGTAGTAACACACAAAAAAAATAGTGGTGTGTATATGTGCGTGTGTATAGGCGAGTGAATGCATGGAGGGAGAAGAGAAAAAAACCTTAAACATACACTGGCACCTGACAAACCCCCTCAGAGAGGCGAGGCTTACCGTCTCTACCCGGAGAAAGGCAGTCTTCTGAGGAGACCCGTCATGCCAGCAGCGAACAGCCCGCGCGGTGAAATTCCCCTCTTGGTCTTGAGGTTTGTTCAGTTTTGTTTGATTATCTTTTTTTAATATTTTTCCCCTTTTTTTTCTAAAAACAGCCCATCGGCTAATGCAGTGGTTCTCAAACTCGGTCCTGGCGCCCCACTGTGTATGCTTGTTTTTGTTTTGACCACAATTGCAATCTTTGGATTTTAACAAGCTGTTGATTTGTCTTAAATTGGGTGCATTTATGTTTAGGGCAGTTATTTGTCCTCTTAAGCCACGTTTGACAAATCTGCACATGCCATGAAGAGTTAAAATTTCATATCCACAATGAGATATGTTAGAAACCAGTATCAATAACTGCAGAGGGAAATTTGACCAAACCCTTAATCAACGTAAACAATCAATAGGTTCCTCATCGGTGAAACTGTCAACACATGGTTGCAAAAACCAGCAATTTATTTGGCAAACAGAACAGTCACACCTGTTTCATTTCATGTTCATTTTATGAAGTTCAGACAAATTATTTTGAAAGAATTCAAAACACCTGTGTTCAGCAACCCTATTTGGAGCTTACTGATTTTCTCAGTCTAATTTGATCTGTTTGGGTCTGTCCAAGCAAAAGGGCACGGAAGTATGACATTACCAGTATTATTTTCAAATTATAGTTTGTAAGAACTGAACACACAGAATAGAAGCTTAGTTTGTGTGCTTTCATGGCAAAATCATGAGAAGATAACTATTTCCAGCAAAAGGGGAATTCCAATGAAAAGTTGAAAACATCCTTATGGTCCCATATGTGATGACGACAATATGAGAAGCCAAATTTTTTCATCAAAAAGCATTTGCCTTGAGATTTGAATCTTTCACCATAGAAAACAACCATCCCAACTCGCATTTAGCACAAAACCTGCTGGGCAACTTGAAATGCAAAGATTCCAATCGATGTCAAAGATTCCAAGTCAAAATGTCCATGCTGGAGGGCAGGAAAAGATATATTTTTCTATTCAAAAAGGGGTAAGCAGCATTCAAAAGAGCTTCATATCTTATTAACATTGCCAAGTTCTGAGGTAGTGAAAGGCAAACCATTTCATTTAAACTAGGCATAGTGTCCACAGAGCGATCAACAGGTCTCGTATGTGATGCATGTCAAGATGGGTGGTTCCGTTTGTGATGCTTGACAAAAACTTTAATTGCTCCAACTTTTTTTTTTTTTTTTTTTTACCTTTTTTGGGATGTTAGTGGTGCACTTTGAAAATAAATGAAGAACAATAGCATTGAGCAAAAACTGCACTTTTATTGAACCTCACAAACAGAATACTGTATATTTTATTTAAAATATGACATTGTCACCAACATGACGCTGGACAACTTTTGCACAAGTCAACCATCACACACGTAACCTCCATACAAAAAGATCGTTTGAGATGAAATTGCGCAAAAACTATCACCAAAAACGGTCGTACCAGCGATCAAAAAAAGACAAAATACTGAGATGGGTTTCCTATCACAGCGTACAAGACACTTATTACCAGTTTTCCATGATATATTTGGCGTGACGTGACGATTGACCACCGTTTCTCGATGTCCAAATCACATAACGGCACCGAATTGGCACACTGCCAAAACAACTTTTGAATCACGTGCGAAGAATCGGTATGCATTCCAACGCCCGCCACGCCAAAAAGATGGGTTGGAAATGGAAGATATATAATCCAGAATACTCCTTGAATATTCCACTAAATAACTGAGTAGCGAACCGAACTTTAATTTTACGCGACGATGGTCATGTATGTGATTTTGTTGACGGATAACCTACCTCCATATATGACAGCGGGAAGACGCCATTGCTGTAAACAACAAAATTGGTGACGCCTTCATTTCGGGGGTATCATCCAATGCTAATGAATTTGTTCTATTTTGGGCGGGTGTTTTGAATAGAGTAGCATCCAAAAATGCCGGTCACGTAATGTGATGGTTGACGGAATTCCGGGGGGCTGAAATAAGACGTGTCTTTCTTTGTAACTACGCAAGAAACAAACTATCGCACTACTTAAGTGCGAGATGAATAGTTTTGAAGCTCAAAACAGAAAAATTACTTTCAAAGTGTTTATTTTATGATATTTGTTAAGAATGTACATGGGGAAGCTGATGGACAGAACAGCATCACATACGGAACCCCCCAAAAAACAGCATCAATTATTTTCTGCTTACACCTAAATTTGAATCTTTGTATGGAATAAGATCTTCAAACACTTAAATTCAAGTAGAAAATAAAGTTAATATGAAAGCAATGCCCTTAAGGTGCTAATAAGGCTTCTCTTTCGACGTATTCAAGAATGTCACAAAAATAAACTGAAAAATTGCCCCTAAATAGACATTAAATGAGAGAACTTTTCAGTGGTTTATGTGAGGGGCATAAAGTTATCTCTTACTTCTCTGGGATGTGTACTAAATACCTAGCAGCTTAAATTATGCATCTGACCCACCCATTCAGAAAAAATGAGGGTGGAAGTTGGGGGTATGCAAACCTACCCTTTTGCTTGGACAGACCCGTTTAGAAATGTTCTTACCTGAAAATCCTCACAATATTGAAAAATAAGAACAACATGTTTGAGGGTTTTTATTCTTCATGGCACAATGGATACGTCCATAAAAATGCAGCTAAAGGTGGTAAATAACTGCTCTAAACATGGATTGCAGCCAATTAAGACAAATCGACACCTCGTTAAAATCCCAAGATTGCAATTGTGGTTGGACCAAAAACCAGCATACACAGTGGGGCGCCAGGAATGAGTTTGAGAACCACTGGGCTAATGTGTTAAACTCAGCCTCGAAAAGGGATTTGTGCGGATGAGAGATGAGATGGCTCAGTCACTTCTCCCGGCGTGGTTTACAGGTGGCCAGGTGGCAAACAAATGAAAAACAACCCCACTTGTCGTAGAGCCACCCTGACCTACCTCCCTCTAGGCTGATCACGCCTGAGGATGATTAAAAAAAAAAAAAAAAAAACTCCTTCCCCGGAGCTCGCCCCCAACACCGTCTTGTTTAATTTTTCAATTTCTGTTGCAGCGTTTCACAACAACCCGACTTTCTGCCATCACCCCACCGTTTGAACTCCCCGCTCTCTCTCATATTAAAAGGTAGCCCCACCCCGACTGAGGGAGTGTCAACTGCACATGTGCAGACGCAACAGGTGCCCGTAATCAAGTTCAGACGTAACACACAATAGAAAAAAAAGTGGTATGTATGTGTTTGTAACACAAGCCACTGAACAAAGTTATTTCTATGAACAAAGAATCATAGTGAAAGTTTACAACAAAAGTAATTTTACAGGCCACCACCAACATCGACATAAGTGTAGTTCCATGAGGGATTATCAGAAGTCTAAACTTACCGTAACGTTGGCAAAGGCGGTCCCCACCATGAGGTAGAAGATGCGAGGTTGTAGCTGCAGGATGTTGGAGGGGGAGAGCAGCACCCACACAGTGGAAAGAATGAAGAGAATCACCGGTGAAAGGAAGGGCAGGAACGACTCGTAAAGGGAGCTGTGCTTCAGCGTGTTGCTGCGGTATGCCCTTGCAGGAGACAGCGCATACTGTAACCAGCGCCAACACCATTGAGAACACTAATAATTAGACACACCTGAGAGACGGTAAGACCCACAAGTCTGTAACAAACAGAATTAAAACTCCCTCTGCCCTCACCAAATATACCAAAAAAAAAAATACGACTGGTGACAAAATTGCCAGGAATGTGGCCAATTTCCGGCAAACAAACAGTTATTCCCAGCATAAGCACAGCACTAATGTTTCTGCTAACAATATTGTCCTTCTCGCCTGAAACTGCTGGCAACGCATCAGAGTTTGAATGTGGCCACTTACTTGAAGACGTTGTAAAGGCTCATTGGAAGGGTAACAGCAAAGGAACACCCTGTAGAGGTTCAAAAACACAAGATATAAATTAATATGACTGTATGTCTGTCTTCCACCAAGTTCATTCTTTCAGCACATCACAATCCCCCACCACAGCCCACGTATGAAAAACAAACTGAGTCTAGATTCTTACCCACAATCATTACTGTGAAGAGGTCTCTGTAGTAGAAATTCCACACCACTGGGATGTACCACGCTTCTACCCCAACAAAGGCAGTTATAATGTACACTACTGAAATAGTCTGTGCAGAAAAAAACAAAAATTACAGCATTGTTCACATAAAAAGTAATTCATATGTTCAAACCTTTGATTGATGACGACTCACAATTCCCTTCCAAGTATAAACTGAGCTAATGATTCGTGTCCACAAACACCGGGGCCATTCAAAGGCTTATAAATGTCACCAAACTTTAAAACTTCAACCCATTATGACCAGATGCAATATTTATGCATATATCCCTTTCAGACTGCAAGTGACATCTGCCTGCTTCTCCCTTTAAGACTGGATGTAATGCATGTGTATTTTAGATGAAGTTGTGGTTTACATTGTGATTCCCTAAAATACACGTTGGGGAACACAAAATCCATTATGGGATTTCTTATTAAAAAAATATAAAGTTTCCAAGGCTGTGTTTCAAACAGTGACAAAGCCTGACAACCTAAGGGAGGGGAGCAACATCGATGCCAAGTACAGAAGTTACTTTGCCGAAAAAAAAAAAAAAAAAAAAAAAAAGAAATATAAGATTCAGACCCATGGTGTCACTGAGGACCCGCAAGGCTAGGTTCAGTACCCATGAGACACGTTTGAGGAGGAGGATGATTTCTGCAAGTTTGCCAGATTTCAAGTTGACTGGAAAATGGGGAACTATCACCCACACTATAATAGCGAATATCTATTTAGTAACTAGAAAAGGCTAAATTTTCTGAAGAAAATTTGTGTACTTGCTTCAGCGAGAAAAGTTGAAGAGGTTGGCTTATTAAATGAAGGTGCTTGGAAACTGAGAGGCAAAGGAAATTGCTGAAGAAATGTTGAAAAACTGCTGAAATGTAAACACAAGACTTAAAAGCTGAAAGCAATTGTTCAAGGAATTCTGACTTTTCAGCTGCATCATGACCGAGTCTACTCCACTTCAACCCAGCTGTTAAAAAAAAAAAAAAAAAAAAAAAAGGTCAATTGGAGTCAATGAGGTTGATGTATCTCTTCTATGGCTCTGTGCGTATCTAGGTCAACAAAGTGCATGCTGAGAAATTAGCTTTACTGCGGAGCAAACATGGCAAGCCACACTGGCAGACTGCCGCAGCTGTTGTTGCTTATAGCTTATTGTCAGTGTCTCCCCTAGTCCCGAACTGTACAGTGCTGACCTGGCCAAGTTGTGAAATGCTACTATTCGTGGCTCTCTGTTCATTTCTGTGCACTGTGTGTTCGCTAGCTAAATAGCTAATAATAGCAAGCTGCAAGATATCGTAAACACATGTTATATTATTCACAGCTCCCTTTGTACAACCCCAATTCTGAAATAGTTGGGACGAAGTGTAAATTGTGAATAAAACCAAAATGCAATGACTTTCAGATCACATCAGCCAATATGCTATTAACAATAGAACACAGATAACATTTCAAATGTTGAAACTGAGACATTTTACATTTTTATCCACAAAATGAGCTTATTTCAAATTTCTGACACAGGCAAAAAAACCAGGGAAGTCCCGTTGAGATTGAAATCTCTTTTTCAAGGGAGCCCTGGGGGTTGAGGTGGGGAGGGAGAGGGCAATTTGCACAACCAATTAGATCAGGGGATGATTAGGTGGCAGATCGAAAGAGCCAGGTTGGGACTTTAGCCATGACACCGGGGAACCCCCTACTCTTATCGAAGAGTGTCATAGGTTCTTTAATGACCACAGTGAGTCAGGACCTTGGTTTAACGTCTCATCCGAAAGATGGCGTCTCCTTCAGTACAGTGTCCCTGTCACTGCACTGGGGCATTGCGGATTGTTCCACCAGAGGGAAGATCGCAACCTACTGGCCACCAACACCTCTTCCAGCAGCAACTTGGTTTTCCTAGGTGGTCTCCCATCCAAGTACTGACCAAGCCCACACCGGCTTAGCTTCAGCCAGGCGGCTGGAGCAGATTGAATAGTGGTATGGCTGCTGGCTGAAAAAGCAATTAATATGTAAGAGAATCAGCTGAAAGAACATTTTGCAAGTAAGTTAACTGGCATCAGGTGTGTAACATGATTGGCAATAAAAGGGATGTCTTGGAGAGGCTGAGTCTCTAAGAAGTTAAGATGGCCAGAGGCTCTCCAAGGCTTGCGTGAAAAAATTGTGGAATATTTTAAAAACAATGTTCCTCAACGTCAAATTGCAAAGGCTTTGAAGGTCGCATCATCAAGAGTCCATGTGCTAGACTGGCCTGCCTGCAGTCCTGATCTTTCACCAATTGAGAACATTTGGCGTATAATTAAACAAAAAGTCCATCAAAGGAGACCCAAAACTCTCCAGCAGCTGGAAGCCTGTATTAAACAAGAGTGGGATCAAATTCCAATGGCTAAACTCACGAAACTTGTCTCCTCAATGCCCAGACGCCTCCACTCGGTTAAAAAGAAGAGGGGATGCTACACCATGGTAAACAGGCCCCTGTCTCCACTTTTTTGAGACCTGCAGCAGCCATCAAACTTGAAATGACCTCATTTTGTGGTAAAAACTGTCAAATTTCTCACTTTAAACATTTGCTTTGTTATCTCTGTTCCATTGTGAATAAAATACTGGCTGGTGTGAAAGTCATTGCGTTTTGATTTTATTCACAATTTGCACTTTGTCCCAACTATTTCAGAATTGGGGTAGTATTTCTGTGCCATTATAAGGTAGTTACCTCGCGAACACAGTGCACAGAACGCGTTTGAAACAGGTCGAACTTGAGTGTTGAAATTGCCATCACCGCAGATGACAATCAATAGCTAGCTAACGTTAACTATTATACTACTCAATGAGTATGGAAAAGTTATGTCTGCTGGCTTAGCAAAGATGGCAGTTACAGTCATTTTGATACCAATATTTCGCCTGTTTTAGATACGATCGTAAATATATCTAGCTAGTGCAAACAGTTGCTTGTATATACTGGAATAGGAGCTCGAGCAATTCTTTTCTGCTTTGCAATTTTTTACCGTAACATGTTCTCATAGACCCACCCTGCAAAAAGATCTTTGCAGCACTAAATGTGCTCTCTTGGAGCTGGTTTGAGCAATTGTACAAAAGACAATACCGAAAATTCTTTCACTGAGTTTGACGCAGAAGAATGAGATTGGTCTAACAGTCATATCAATCTTAATCCAAACAATGATAACGCTGAGGCCAGGAAAAAGTCCAGCAGAGGGCAGAATTGAACCGCAATACCGCTATGCCACAATTTTGCTGAGTCACTCTGAGCCATTTGAGTTAATGGTTAAAGCATTTGGTCGAACGGAGATTTTAGCTAAGGCGTCTCTTACATACCTCAAGGATAGTCAGTCCAATCTACAAAATGGAGGTACCGTACTGAAGAGGAGAGTCTGCTGAGCAAAATGTCAAAATTGTGTGTGTAGTGCCAAAAATGTAGGAACACGAATAAGTTATAAAACTGTTTCTCAGCTTCCCTGCTGGAATTTTGTCACATTTAATATAGGAGTTCATGGAGTTTCGATTAGTGCTCCTGTCGCTTTTCTGCTCATACTGTCAGAACCGTCTGTCCAATTGCCTGCATAGTCGTGACCAGCACAAATTTTACAACAACTTGGATATAAAAATATTTGTGGAGTGAAAACTGTGGGAGTTAGAGCAAGTTTAAGAGTAGACTTCTTGATGATTTTACAGCGGGTCGCCACTCTAACCGTGACATCACCACACCAAGTTCCCAGAATTTATTGAAACAAAAATGATTTAAAAAAATAATTTAAAAATTATAGACGTTATGAAAAATTTGAACAGTGAATAAGTTATACAAGCTTAACTCAACATTTTGCAGTTTGACATTTCTAGCTATAAGTATGACAAAGAGAATAGCAGAAAATAGCCAAATCTGCTGAATCAGCACAAAAATGGCTTGATTAGGACCCCAAAAAATGACATTTAAAATTAAATATCTCAAAAACTAAAAAGAAAATCAAAAATCTGTACAGATGCAACGGAATTCAGAACAAGCTGAATTTTTTAAAGTTTGAATGGCATCAATAGCTTAAATGGTGTAGGAGGAGTTTGTCGGCCAAATTTAGGCGGAAGAAGAAAAAGAATAAGTAGTAAGAGAATAGTGTGCTGCTTCACTGAAGCAAGTACACAATTATAATAAAATTAATGATGTGAAGTATAAATTGTGTTGTTTATTTAAGTGTGTTAACATTAGGACAAAGGCAGTAGTTCCCTCAAATATTTTTTATTTCATTCTATCTGCTAAAGAGGCTGTTAATAAAGGTTTTAGTGAGCGTTGACAAATTAGTCAAGTTTTTCCGAAAACCCCCAGGTGTGGTTGTGTCCAACTAATACCCAAGGTTTTAGAATGCCTTTAAGAGGGAGCCTTAGGTCTTAATGGATTAACAAATGCATAAGCAACATAGATGTTGCACATTCTGCAGTAATTCAAAGGGTTTATGGTGCACACCCTCCAAGAAAACTGAGTCCACAAGCTGCAATGCCCAAGGACACCAGAGGTAATGCATATTTCATGTCTTGTGAGATTGCAATAGATATTACCCACAGGAGATGGTCAATTTACCAAAAGCTCACTGCATGTCATTTCTGCAAAGACTGGTTCAGACATGGCTTGCTTCATTGCTGTAATTTTCAGAGCTGAAGCTCCTTGGTAATTTGCAAGTGTCCGAGTGTCCATCCATCTGTCCCTGTTGTGGCCACAGTATCCGCTTTATGGTGTCGTTATAGTCTTTGACATGGTTCTTCATGCCACGTTAAATAAAATAGCACTTTTTGTGACTGACACACTTTCAAATCAGACACCAACTATATGGTTCCTTCGTAACTCCCTTTGTACCCTCATCTTGCTTTGAATACTTGACTAAACATCGACTGTTGGTCAGATCTTTTTGCAGCCAAAACACTCTGCTAATTGAAGACCAAAGTAATCCCTATGATCAGTGTAGATGAGTCACTTTCAGCTAAGGTGTAATAAAGTGTCACACTGAGGTAAAATTATAAATTTCTTAAATCATTTATTTTGTCAAAGTTTTTTGAAAGTTGAACTTCCTACAAATGGCAAAATGGCATACACAATATAGTTTCTCGAACATGTTTTGACAAACATTCGGTTTTTCTCTAAAGATTTGAGCAATTTGCGCATTATGGTTTGACAGACTTTTGTTGGTATTTTCTGCTGGTATTCCCCAGTTAGCCCTATTACCAAGCAAGGAATAGCTTCTTTTAGGTGCCTTTGTGCTCATCAATTCATAGAAACAGCAAGTACAGCTAGAAGTGGATGCAATTTTACTCAATCCCATTCAGTCTCAAAAGTGTGTGAGGGCTGAGGGTGAACTCCTGGATCAGTTCACATTGTCAATTATCAATGTGACTTAATTGTCCAAATTCTTGGCAGGTACAGCTATAGGCAATGACATAGATCATATCACATTTACGAAGGACAATATATCGGCAGGGACGAGATACAAACACCCGAGAATCAGCTTCACCATAATATGATGTTGGGTTGTGCACGTTATATTTGACAGATGATTCTAATCTGCAAGTGAAGTGTTTAGTTCCACCAGAACATTGTCAGATGAGGCTTAAATGCATTGTACACAAAAACAGGACTAGCTCTAACCTGAAGAGCGCAATCATTGATTCATTGGAGACCTTTCGAGCAAAAATCCAATTGAACACCCAGCGGCTCCAACCACCAGTCCTCTGATAATCAACCGCATTTACCCCCGGAATTGCCCACTAAACCGTGTTCGAGCTCGGCTTGCTTGTGAAAATTCAACAACTGATCCGGGTGTGCCATCTAGTGAGAGTATATTGTAACTGCGTGCATAAATTTGCAGCTCCATGTCCGCTGGCATCTGGCAAGCATGGTTGTTCTTCTTGAACATGCTAAATCCAGATAATCCTTAAATAATGAATTACATTCGTATTTTAATTTGAAACGACTAACGAAGTGGCCAGCGTCAAAGTAGCGAAGTAAAAGTATACTTTACATGTATTAAATGTAGTAGAGTAAAAGTCCCGGTTTAAAAAATAACTCAAGTACAGCACAAATCCTCAAAAAAAGAACTTAAGTACTGTAACTAAGTGCATGTACTTCGTTACTATACACCTCTGAAGATAACACTACATTATAGTCACGCACGTTATATATTTTCGACGTTATTTTGTTTGACAGACAGCGTCGTCCCGGGCTTTGTCCTCCATTACAGCCATCTCGGATGAAGATGATGAGGAAATCATCAAGTGATAACTACGGGGAATTCCTGGAAATGACCACGTCACATGGCCTTGAGATCGCCGGGGATTTTGTGGCATAAATTATACACGTTATTTTTTGAGAGATAGGGCTAGCTTCATTTTCCAACTTAAGTATTTAAAACACGGAACACTGTTTCGCCGAGAAACGGTTTCTTTGCTTCTGTTTATCTGTATTCCAATGTTCAGTTGCGTATATTTCGATATAACCACTGCTAGTTTTATAGAAATCTCGTGGCTGACTACCCATTAATGTTTGACAGACGCTCTAACGCGCACAAGCTTAACTTTTGAGTTGTTTTTTTCCAATTTACTGGGGATATGGAATACTTTCTTCTATATGTGACAATAGTTCTGATAATATATTTTAGGATGGGCCAATGTTTATTGCCACTGGGCCCAAACAGGTAAAATTATGAGGTAAACTATGAAGGCTATGTGGGCATGTGACTTGACACTGCTTAAAACGTGGTCCATCTGGATTTTTTTCTTTTCCATCTTTACTTCATTGACTGTCGTCAAACTATTCACCTTATCTCTTCAGTATCTAAATTATGATATCCAACTAAAAATTGGGAATTTTCTTTACAAGGGAATAATTTATGACATTATGGTTTCGTTGGCTTTTCCTGTTACAGCTTAGCTGCAAGTCACTCAGATGCTCTGGTAATCATTTTGGAAAACATATACACTGCAGGGAATGTGTTGACTTGCCAACCTTTAAAAATAAAAAAAAGAGGTATAAAAATGTTATTTATGATGAAAGATACTGTTTCCTGTAAGTCAAAAGGTAAATATTGTGTAGAAGATCAATGGCATATCTTTTATGTTTGTGAATTATATTCAGATATTAAGAAGAAATATATCCAGAAATACATCAGTGAATATCCTACAGTGATTAATTTTGTAAAGATCATGGGAAGCAACAGCTATGATGTCATAAAGGATGCCTGTTTTTATACAGTGAAAATAAGATGAAGACCATTTGACACTGCGCCTGTTACACAACATATTATTTATTGAGTATTCTGGGCCGGAGGCCTTTTACTGAATAAAACTGTCTGTCTGCAGTGAATGTGCATACAATTGAAAGTTAGTGGAGGGACGTCCTGTGTGATGAAAGGAGGAAGCGACAGTCATGTGGGTTTGGTATTTCACTCCTAGGAGGTATAGAGTAAACTGTGGTAGCTGGCACAGTGTGACTCATTGTTTTAATCGTTTGCTAATGTTTAGTTTGTGATAGTATATGCATTTATTTGCTGCTGTTCGCCAAATCATAATAATATATGGTAGTTAAACAGTAGCAATATTCATCTATTGGTATACGTTAATTACTTCAGTTATAGTTTTCGTCAATTCCAACCACTTGTTGCCAAATTTATGCCAATGAAATGAGATTTTAGGATGAGCTGACTTACTCCGTCGGTAAAGTTATTGCTTGGTTGGGATAAGGTAACCTATTAAATAAGTATTTGGTAGGTTAAGTTCTAGCTGGTTGGATTTCTGCAGTCAGGAGAGGAAAAGGGCACGTTTCTTCGGTGGCGGACGCACCGTTAAAACCCTCGGTGTCATGAGCCTCAGACTTGACGAAACACCAAATTATGGGGGGCCCCTCATCTCACGACCTCTGATCTTTCTGGCTGCAGACCTCTAAAAAGAGCTGGCTTTGAATTGGTCGGCCTATTGCAGCAAGCTAATAGGGCTGGTCAAAGCTGTTTCGAAAAGGAGGATAAGTTTTCCTGACTTGGAGTTGTGCAACGGATGATGGCAAAGCCCGAAGACTACCACACAGCTTCAGAGTTTGGTTAAATTTTTTTTGTAAAATTTTCGATGGACCACCAGTCTGAACTAGGGATGTTAATGATCAATCATTCATCGATTAACTCGCGTAAAGAATTTAACCGATTGAAAATGTGTCATCCAGCAATGCATGTTGTGTGCCATTTCTCCAGAGCGCACACATGGTAACTTTTATACCACAAGGGACGTACTTCAACTTTGCTGAGTCATGCATTTCTTGTCTAAGAGTTCAGCATACGATTTTTCTTTACTCTCCCACCTTGTGCATCCATAACCGCATCCTTACTTGTGAAATGGTAGAAATTGCACCCCATTTTACATAGTTTTATTTGACAGCACCATGAGTTGAATGAGGACTGGCGGACAAGAGCAGGCATGAGTACCTCATTGTTTTAGCACTCTGTTTAAATTGTCTGTGCCTCATGAGTTAACCGTTCACGTCACTAATGTGCTGCTAGAATAGAGTACCGAAGTGTTCAGTCACATTTCTATGGTAGCAGTTCCTCTGGATTTTAACAAACTTTTCAACTGGTGCCAATAGAGTAGCGTGTCTTTAGTTTTTCTGTGGTTTAAGTCATAAATAGATCAGTGTTCCCACCCCAGAGTGTAATGATCAATCAGAAAATCATACTTGCACTTTTTATCGCTTTCCGCAAGATCCAGTTCAAAGGTTCAAATCTGGACATTCCTGATAAGGTAGCAAGCTATTAATTTTGCATAAAACATGACCAGATGTGCAGATCATGATGATATGTTAAACTTCAAGGGGAGATTGCAAGGATGGAAAGCCGAATAATTAATCTGAAAACAGTGCTTTTTCCAATCCTGTTTTATTGTAGCTTTTTGCTTATTGGATTATGAAAGAAGAATGGAAATAAACTCCACATTATTTTTAAGACTGTGGTAAATGTGTATTTAAAGTGGAAAACATCTTAAGCATTGATCAAGCGTGGACTACGGCATTTAGAAGGTTTTAGCTTGCAAGCTAAAATAAAACAGCATTGCATTTAGCCTGCTGTAAGTCTAGAGCTAAAATGATGATTGTTTAGAGCCCGAAAAATAGCTACTATGGAAATGTGACGTCATCTCTTTGGTACTCTATTGTTTAGCTAAATAAAACAAACTGAGAAAAAGACTAGCGTTTTGTATCTCATTATTTATGATTATTTGATTATTGATTGATAAGTCCAACTATCGGTTAAAGAAAATGCACAAAATTTGCAACCCTGGTCTAAACCTATGCATTCTGTGTTTGTATTAATAGTATACAGAATTCCGAGCAAAAGCCATTTTATAGGGTAGCAGTCAATTTTTTGTCCAACTTGTGTATTCCTAGTAGCCAGAGCCAAAAGTGTCTCACAACTTCTATTTCTGTGGAGTCTTTTTTGCAAATGGTCATTTCTGATGAGGTGCTCATTTTTAATGACTCAAGCATACTTGTTGTGAAAAGTGGGCTGCTACTGGCTCACCACTTGGCTGATATCATAGCCCCAGGGCAGGAAGAGGATGCCAGTGTTGTATTTTTCCCAGTGGGAGAGGATGAAGGAGAACAGCACCACCCACAGGATGTAGTAGAGTGCAGTCACATCCACGCCAGTCACCCCTCTCCCGAAAATGGAATAGACAGTCGCTACGAAGAAGATGCAGGCCCAACTATCCAAGCCATGATCAAACAGCTCCCCAAGTGGTGTACTGGAATTGGTCCTCCGAGCCTGCTTACCATCCACTCCATCTAGTACAGAGAACTTTGAAATCAGGATGCAATGTAGTGTCAAACAGTTACTTTCAACCCATCTAATCCAATACATTCCAACAATGTTGCAGCCACCATATGCCACTAAAGATATAGCACTGACAAAACAGGAATACTGCGACACTTAATGTGGGCCAATTCCATCATGCATTTTTTTTCCCGCCCTAATGGAAAAAAAAAAAAAAAAAATTTGCGTACAGGACCACAGCAATTGCCTATTGCATTGCAGCTGCTGGTTCCCAGAGGCATGAAAAAAAAAAATCCTTCTTTACTTACATTGCATTTTTTAGCCTTTTCTTTAATGCTTCATGTATACAAAGGTTTTAATTTCGGAATTAAGCATGCAACAAAAATGAAGAACAAATGTTTAAAATCAATGAAGTCATAAATAAGGGCAATTTTCGCATTCTTGTGGCAGAGATCCACAATCCTTTAGGTCTTCACTTAAACCAAACATAGCTCATTCAACACAGATACTCATGATTTTGAAATAAAGGTTGTGTTGCGCCCAATTTGAGTGAGAATGAAAATGTTACAGAATTGAAGATCTCAAGGAACACAACAGGTTGTCACAGGGCTACAGAAACAAAAATGTAGAGGAACCATTCATCACATTGTCAGCAAACTTCACTGCTTCAACATGAAAGATTTGCAAGTGTCCTTATTTGGCATCAGCAGGGCTTTTTTTTCTTGCAAATTCTACAAAGGGAAAATAAAGCCTAATGTGGCAGTGCTAAAGGCCACAAAAAAAAAGGAATGAAAGGGGAGGGGGACGCATTGATTTTCAGGCGTCAGAGAAGTGTCATTCTGAACACTTGTTCACCCTCTCACAAAATCTTCAGCCAGCTTTCCAGTGCTAAGGTGGATTCATTTAAAGGTGGTAATTTTCTTTTGTTACAAGTTTCAAGCTTCAGGGTACTCTAACAGCGGGGCTGGCATTAAGCAAAAATAACTGTAGCAAAAATGTTACGCAGTCTCTAGAAGTCTGTAGCATTTTGTAGCATTTTTAAGAACTGTGGAGCAAAAATAAAACTTATAGGGGGAACTCAGGGCTAAATCAAAATGCTGTTTTATACAAACATAATTATTAAATAAATATTGTGAAATCCAAAAATGTGGAATTTTTGTTTTCAAAGACAAGATAAAGGAGGTTTTATTCCCCCTAATTAGTTGTCGTCTGCTTCAACGGTCGCATAATAATGATGTAACGTCGCCCGAGAATGACGAACCGTCGCCCTTCGCCCAGAGGTATGCGCTGTTATTGTGTTGGATAGTGTGATTGTCCCAGTCCATTATTTTATGACAAAAGATCATTCAATATGGCCCATTGGCTAGTTGCACGAGATGGTGTTAAGTACTTTCTGAAATACGCAGGGTTGCTTCAACATTAACGGTTTGCTTCTGTCACTTATCAGTCTATATCAGATGCTGAGCAGATGACAGGTATGTCATTCCGGATATGTGATTTTAGCTAAGACAAGCAGATACCACGGAGGCGGTACTATCCTCTAATGGAAAAGCAACCCCACAAAAGTACCCGGTGCCGAGTAGAGTAGAGTAGAGTAGAGTAGAGCCGGTACCATGTAGTGGAAAAGCGCCATTACAGTTAGATAAAATTCAAAGAATTAATATTAAATTAACTATTCAGAATTTCCTAACAACACCCGTAAACAAAATAATAAAGGTGTTCAGAAAAGAAAAATGAATTTGATCCCACTGTGGATCTTAAAATTAGTGTAATCACTCATCTATCAGTCGATGTAGCCCAAAATTCTATTTTCGAGTAAATCCGGGGTGAAAGTGGGGTAGTTTTTTTCGCATTGGATAATGCAGGCGCGCGAATTATGCGTCACGTTGCTCAAGATTCATCAGCCAATATCAGGATCAGTCATACGTCAATCAAATGGCTACCGTCGCTGCGATATAAACCTCTGAGAAAAACCGGGAAGCTTAGATCGCGAGTAGTGGTTTTTGCAGGAGCAAGTGGTTTCGAGTTTTAGTGAGCAGTTTCGTGGGTTGAAGAGAGATAGTATCAGAGTTGCCAAGTCCACTTGTAATACGCGACTTTGGGCTTCTTTTTTCCTGAAGTCGCTCGAAAAAAATTACGGGTCGCAGTGTTTTTGGGCTTGTTTTTAAAAATATGGTTGCTTGTTAGAGAAGTGTAGCAAGCGACCTAATTGTTATACATTTATGGTTGCTATTTCCCCCCCGATTCATTGATTGACTCTTTCTGCTCACAGCCTCATGACGAGTAATGTGAGAGAATCCGGCCTCCCTCCAAGCCCCTTGCTCAACTAAATGAAAGATAATCTCCCCCCACTCAACAAACCGAAAGATTCCACCCCAGGTGTACACCGTCTCAGTATCGTCTAATTGGTGGCCGAGCAGCGAAGCTGCGAAGGCAACCATTGTGTTTGCAGTTTTTCTTATTATTATTATTATTATTATTATTAGGGGTTCAAGCCCGTAGGGCTGAAACCCTATTGTTTTTGTGCTGGTTTATTTTTATAATAATAATAATAATAATAATAATAATAATAATAATTTTAATTTCAATTTCTTTTCTTCTTCAGAAATGTTTTCGCAAATTCCCGTGAGATAGTAAATGGTAGAGACCTGAAATTTTGCACATTGGTTGGAAGTTGTGTGTAAATGCTGACCAAGGCATTTTTAACTCAGTTGGCCTGATGGTGGCGCTATAATTCAAGAAAAACAGGTTTTCACTTTAAAGGTCATAACTCCTAGGCTGTAAGTCCGATTCACACGAAACTTGGTATAATCATTCTTTGGTCCAATCTTTACAACATTTCCATAAGGACCTCTAAGATCCGCCATATTTGATTTTCCGAAATTTTGATTTCTTTGAAAAACACATTTTTGACATCTCCTCCTAGGCCGGAGGTCCGATTCCTTCGAAATTTGCTGTGGATCATCAGTGGCCCAAGCTTATCAAATATTGCATAAAGCTTGTTGAAATCTCATTTCGTTTCCAAGATATTGACCAATGAACTTCAGCAGGGGCGTGGCTTAGCAGAAAAATGGACAAAATTCAACAACCATTGGGCCAATCATCACAGAACTTGCAGAATATGTCCATATAAGTACCAGGAACATACCTTGACAGTTTCATGCAAATCGGCCCATGGGGGGCGCTATAACACAAATCAGACTATAAATCAGTAATTGTTTGTCCTATAGCCATAAATCAGCAATTGTTTGTCCCATAGCCATAAAACTCACAGGATATATTCATATAAGTACCTGAAACATACCCAGAAAATTTCATTTAAATTGACTGATAGGGGCAAAACAAAGCGCTATAACTGCAAAACAAAATTGTTTGTCAGCATGGGATATATTCACACATACCCAGTTTCAGACTATAAATCAAAACAAAGCAGCATGGTATAACAATTGTTTTTGTCCTATAGCCATAAAACTCACAGGATATATTCATATAAGTACCTGAAACATACCCAGAAAATTTCATTTAAATTGACTGATAGGGGGCGCTATAAATGCAAAACAAAGCAGCATGGTATCGCACAAATCAGACTATAAATCAGCAGTTGTTTGTCCTATAGCCATAAAACTCACAGGATATATTCATATAAGTACTTGAAACATACTCTGAAAATTTCATTCAAATTGTCCTATAGGGGGCGCTATAAATGCAAAACAAAGCAACGTGGTATAACACAAATCAGACTATAAATCATAGATTTTCCAATCATTACAAAACTCACAGGATATGTCCACATAAGAACCTGAAACATAGCCTGAAAGTTTCAATCAAATCGACCAGTAGGGGGTGCCATAAATGCACAAAATAGCCTGACATCACACAAATCAGACTATGCATCATAAGTTGTTAGTCCAATCATTACACTGGCAAAATAGGTCCACATAAAAACCTGCAACACACTCTTAAAGTGGTTTTTGTCCCCCGCCTCCACGATAGCGAGCGGAGCAGGGGACATTGTATTCAGCTCTGTCCGGCCGTCCATCATGTCCCGCTTGTTCTGAACGCGATCTCTCAAGAACGGTTTGACCGATTCCATTCATCTTTAGTGTTAAGGTATATTGGTGTGATACGCCGACCCCAGTAGATTTCCGTGACCTTGGCATTATTCTCAAGGTCATTACGATCATTTGACCACTTACAAATTCCTTGTCAACATGATATCTCAAGAACGGTTTGACCGATTCCATTCATCTTTGGTGTCAAGGTGTATTGGGGCGGGGGACATAGTTTTCAGCTCCATCCGTCCGCCCGTCCGTCCGTCCCATCCCGTTTGTTGTGAACGTGATATCTCAAGAACAGTTTGACCGATTCCATTCATCTTCGGTGTCAAGGTGTATTAGGGGCGGGGGAAATAGTATTCAGCTCCGTCCGTCCGTCCGTCATGTCCTGTTTGTTGTGAACATGATATCTCAAGAACGGTTTGACCGATTCCATTCATCTTTGGTGTCAAGGTGTATTAGGGGCGGGGGACATAGTATTCAGCTCCATCCGTTTGCCCGGCCGTCCATCCGTCCCATCCCGTTTGTTGTGAACGCGATATCTCTAGAACGGTTTGACCGATTCCATTCATCTTTGGGGTCAAGGTGTATTAAGGCCGGGGGACATAGTATTCAGCTCCATCAGTCCATCCGTCCGGCCGTCCGTCCGTCACGTCCCATTTGTTGTGAAAGCGAAATCTCGAGAACGCTTTGACCAATTTAATTCATCTTTGGCTTCAATGTGTAATTTTGTGATACGCCGACCCCAGTCGATTTCCGTCACCTGGCGGGGGACATGGCCACGTTTAGTGGCAACACTTGTTAATTAAGCTGTTAAAGCTTTCAACTACTAATGGTCTTTCTTGGCTTGAACCCCGGAATTGCCGCTTGTGGCTATATTTATTATGTTTCCGCTTTCTTCCGCCATTGAAGTCTACGGCAGCCCCAAGAATCGTATACGGGAAAATGCAAATGATTTGGCAATCTTGTTCGGAACAGTCCCCTGATCACTCACACCAATTTTCATGCCCCTTGCTCAGAAGCTCTAGCGCCACCAACAGGTCAAAGTTTGACATACATTTTCCTTCATAACTTCTGACCCGTTCATCCGATTTTCACAAATGAGGTACCATTGGAATCCTTGGGCCAAGACGAGTTCAACGCACCCTATGACGTCATTTTCCACCATATTGGATTTTCCGCCATTTTGAAGTTTAGCAAAAACCTTTAAAAAGTTTCACTGGTCACAAATTTTGTCCGATTTGAGCGAAACGTGGTAAATCGAATCTGCAGACCGATCCGCACAAACGATACTAAAAGCCGTTTCGATATTCAAAACCGTTTGCCCGTAACAGCCAGTAAAATTTGGCGGCAAAGCCGCCAAACAGGATGTGAGGCCATATCTCAGAAACGCTTGGTCCTGTCAACCCCAAACTTGGTAGATGTTTTACCTGCCCTCAATACCTGCCCTTGGAAAGGCACAAAAAATTCCGTGACGTTTGACCTCTAGGGGGCGCTATAAATAGCAAAAACATGTTTTAGCTGATATCTCTTGATCTGTTTGGAGTAACGCCTTAATTCCAGCGTCTTCTGATGCTGTTGGACATCCCAAGGCATATCCTAGAACAGGAGTGGCCAATGCTGGTCCTGGAGAGCCACAGTGTCTGCTGGTTTTTAGTGTTACTCAGCACTTGATTGATGAATTAAAGCAGTTGATTACACACTTCACTTATCTCACCTGGTGTCTTAGGTTTAAATCGGGTGGAAAAAACCAAACTCAGCACACCCTCTGGCTCTACAGGACCAGCGTTATCCACCCCTGCTCTATAAACTTTTATCTGTACTCTGTACTTCTACTTTGTCTGCATAACAACTACGCTAAAAATATCCAACCACACTGACAAATCTTGGTTAACACGTAGATTGCTGTCACAACCTGCAAGTCTGCTTAATTGGCTCTACGAGTCTTGTGGGTTGTTCCTGCTAATTGCTTGATTGGCTCATGATTACCAAATTAAACCTGAGACACCCGGTGAGATCAGTTAAGTGAGTAATCAACTACTTCAATCCATCAATCGAGTGCTGAGTAACACCAAAAATCAGCAGACACTGCGGCTCTCCAGGACCAGGGTTGGCCACCCCAGTCCTAGAAGATTGTCAATGTAAGCCTCAGAATTTGGTGGCCATTTTGAATTTTGTCCAAAATGTGCTTAAATTTACAGAAATTACAAAGTTTGTTCGATCCTTACGAAACTAGGCAAACATGATCATCAGACCAAGCCTGAGAAGTCTCTGGAGCTTGGTATCTCAACTCCAAACCGAATGGCCCTAACAGCAAATCAAAATCGACAGCGAAGCCGCCAAACAGGATGTGAGGCCTAATCTCAGCAATGCTGAGACGAATCAACCCCAAACATAGTACTCAGTCTCAAGACCTGCCCTTGGGCAGGCACAAAAAATTCTGTGAGCTTTGACCTCTGGGGGGCGCTGTAAATAGCAAAAACATGTTTTAGCTGATATCTCTTGATATGTTTGGAAAAAAAGCCTTCATTCCAGTGTCTGCTGATGCTGTTGGACATCCCTAGACAGACTCTCGAAGACTGTGTATGTAAGCATCAGAATTTGGCGGCCATTTTGTCCAAAATGCGCTTAAATTTACAGAAATGACAAGCTTTGTCCGATCATTACAAAGCTTGGCTCACTTGATCTACAAACCAAGGCTGAGAAGTCCGTTGATTTTAGTATCTCAAATCCAAATCGTTTGGCCATGACAGCAAACCACAATAAACCGAGAAGCCGCCAAACAGGAAGTAGGCCCATAACTCAGCAATGCTTTGGTGTATTGACACAAAACTTGGTTTAAGGACATACAACACTGTCTGGAGAAGACCCATATAATTTGGTGACCTTTGACCCATGGCAAATATTCAAGTCACAGGAAGTGAAGTCATATCTTTGCAACACTTTCAAATAACCAAATCAAACTAATCAGTTTAACTCAGCACCTCATCTCTATATTGCCTCATAAAGTTGTTGGTCATTAATCCTCAAAACCAATCAAAATTGATGGTGAATCTGAAAAACAGGAAACAGGCACATAACTGTCGATTAGTGGTGATTTAAGCTTAAATTTCTCAACTGTGCAAACAGTGATGTATCTGACAGTTCAACCATGTTACCGTGGTCACCCAGGCTGACCTGCTACGCTGCTAGGCCACCCCATTGCTGCTTGCAGCTATATTTTATATTGGGCTTGTTTTTGAAGCTGCGGTCGCTTATTTGTCTTATAAGAGTTGGCAACCCTGGTTAGTATCTAGTGCGCAGTTGCAAGAGAGTGAGTGAGGGACAGGTTTGGGTGAGTGAGTGTGTGGTGAGATTGTGAGTTAGCGTGTGTGTGAGTGTTAGTGGTGTTTGTAGCGGTAGCTAGGTAGCCTAGCATACGTGAGCTAACATGGCTGGAGGAGGACGAAGGTGTTTACTTGGGTGTCCGTCCACCCAAACTACTTTGTTCAGCCTCCCTTTGGATGCAGGAATACGAGCTGGCTGGCTTGAATTCCTGCACTTCGACAAGAGTGGGCTGTCAGTGAGATCCAGGGTTTGTGGAAGGCACTTCACACAATCCTGCTTCTCAAACTACGGGCAATACTCGGCTGGGCTGGCGAAGGATCTCAGTCCCGACAGTGTACACTGTTGGGGCACCTTCTTCAAAAGTACCGGTAAGTTGCTAGCTAGGCTACTAACATAGAGATTTGCTCTTTTATAAACCAGTATCTTACACATTGTAAGTTAGCTACTGCTAGTTTTACCAACGTAGCTAGCCTATCATTACTGCCGGCTTACAATAGACCGATCCATAGCTCCGCCCACCCCCTAACTACGCATAGCAACGGCCGGACCTAGGTCAAGCTTTGCTGAAGATGGCGCCAACGTCCCTTATAACCTCATTGGAAGCGCTTCCTGAAAACATCGATCTCGAGTTTTTAAAAAGGGATCGCATCGCAGAAAAAAAAAGCAAAAGACAAGGGTTATCTAATCATAATTATTTTTTATCTGGGTATATTCACGAAGTGTCATTTTCTGTTATAAACGCCCGTGAAGTTGAAGCAAAATGCAAATGCTATTGCTCTATGCTGAAGTCCCAGAAGCCACACTCATTGATAATAACGATCGACAGGGAACAGAGAAGCACTGTTCACGGCCAGTGCTCTTGCAAAGCAGGGTACGTAGCATTCAATTTACATATGGCGTCATAAGATCATAAACCTTTTCCAGAGCACCCAAGTGTTATTGCCCAAGACAGTCTTTGATTGAAACGCAGCTCTGTGTGAAGCCTGCAATAATCGTATCAGGTGCGTTTCTGCTCTGTTTGAATGAAAACCTGCAGCCTCTTGACCCTTTTACGGCCCAGTGCACAGCCATCAAGAGGCGTTATTGTTCGTAAACAAAGCGAATTGAGCTTTCAGAATAATGAGTAATTATTGGCAAATAAATTGCCATATCCAGCCCTCTCCCTCCTGAAAATAGTGTTTACGACCCTGTCTGGGTATCTCGTGTCCGATTTACACTCACTGTAACAACACCGCTTGTCCATTGTGAGATTTTATAATTACAAAAATGCGGAAACAAAGCGCGAATGTACTCTTCCCAATAGAGAAAGCAGTTCGGGTAAGTGTTTGTCTGTCCGAGGTTATGGCGAGCACTAGCTGGGTGCGGTCACGTGACTGCAGCCCTGGATCTCATTGGCTGTATAGGCCTGGGTGGGCTGTACTCTGGATCGGTCTATTGTCTCGTTACCTCAGATTTCATGATTCATGACCAATGGTGTTGTGGTCGTTGGACGCGGGGGTGCGGCGTCCCCCCAGTCTTTTTTTTTTACGGGTCACCCAGAGTAAACACTGTGTCCTGCCACAAACATTGAATATCCCGCCCGCTCGATAACGCCCAATCAAATTCGTTTTCCTTACTCGTGTAAACTGGTGCGGAAACTCAGGGAAACTCGTAGAAGGAGGCGGGACAAACAGGACAAATGGCCATTTCTGAACATCTTTACATAATGGTCGTGCTTGTAGGCTGATGTGCGTTTGATTGCGCAGTTCCCCCGCCGATTCCTTGCACAAGATGGCAGACACGTGTCACGTTTTGCGGTTGGTTCAGCAAATGACGTTGTTCACTCTAGTGTTTTCTTTAGCTCTGTGGGCGGGACTGGCACGGAGGTTGGAAAATAATGGGGTCATTCCACTCGCTACCATGAGTTCAGAGTCGCGCCGTTAGGTTATCCATAGTGCGATGGCGGAGGCCGATCAGGACGACATTAAGAGACTGTAGGAGCCCGTTTTTGTTCAAAATTGGACGAAAACTTTTATTCACATTATACGAAGACTGTATCGCAAAATTGCGATGGGGATTTCAAAAGCTCGTCGCAGATTGGCGCATCTCAAAAAAACTGCTTGCATTTTGCAATGCGATACCGCTTATCGCCAGCCCTGAATAGTACCTCAAAAACTATAAAGGAACTACTCAAAGACAAAGATGTGTCTCTTACTAGTACCACAGATGAGTGGACCTATCAACAGCATCCTATGATACATTGACCAATACAATAATATATAATGCCATATATTGCAATACTCGTCATTTACTCAAAATTTTAAAATAGTGCTGCAAGTACAACTTGCTGTGCACCACTAAGGTAATCTAATCGGTAGGCACATCTTATTGTATTGGTAATGGAGTAGAGAAACAATTGATTAATGTTTGATGTTCCAATTTAGTTAAGATACAGTGCGTATTTCTCATACACTATGTTACATCCATATTCGCTGTAAACATGAAAATAAAGTACATGGCTACTTCAGTACCTTGAACCTTAGCATCTCAGGAGAAATACAAAATTTCACACTGTATTGAACAGAGTAAAATGTTGTATGTAAGGATCATTCTTGCATTCATATTTACTATAAACATGGAAAATGTGCCTTAAGCCTCAGCTCATGCGCAGAAGATTAAACAGTCATTTTTGATCAAGTTCAGGTCCTGTTACTGAAGAGAAATTTAGTGTTTGGTGCTCCCAGAAAACAACAAAAAAGGTGTCAGGTCTCAATGACTGGACTCACTGGTCAGTGGTCACTGACTCACAGCTTAACAAGAATTTACCAACTACTTAAGTAATTTACTTTAACCATATTGGTTCAGAAGAAAAACAAAACCCACGATGGTAAACAACAAACAGAACAATATATTGAACTACAGTGCTGTGAAAAAGTATTTGCCCCCTTCCTGATTTCTTTTTTTTTTTTTGCATATTTCGAGGGCTGACTGCAATAAACAGTTATGTCCAGATGTTATATATAGGACATAACTGTTAATTGCAATCAGCCCTCGATTTGTCACACTTAAATGTTTCAGATCAAACAAATTTTAATATTAGACAAAAATAACCTGAGTAAATACAAAATGCAGTTTTAAAATGATGATTTCATTTATTGAGGGAAAAAGCTATCCAAACCTACATGGCCCTATGTGAAAAAGTAATTGCACCCTAAACCTAATAATTGGTTGTGCCACCCTCGGTGACAAGTACTGCAATCAAGCATTTGCGAACTGGCAACGAGTCTTTCACATCGCTGTGGAGGAATTTTGGCCCACTCTTCTTTGCAGAACTGTTTTAATTCAGCCATTCCTGCTCAGGGTTTCTGAGCAGGAACGGCCTGTTTAAGGTCATGCCAGAGCGTCTCAATAGGATTTAAGTCGGGACTTTGACTAGGCCACTCCAAAACCTCATTTTGTTTTTTGTTTTTTTAAGCCATTCAGAGGTGGATTGCTGGTGTGTTTCGGATCATTGTCCTGCTGCATAACCCAAGTGTGCTTGAGCTTGAGGTCACGAACTGATGGTGGGACATTCTCCTTCAGGATTTTCTGGTAGAGAGCAGAATTCATGGTTCTATCAATTACAGCAAGTCATCCAGGTCCTGAAGCAGCACAGCAGCCCCTGACCATAACACTACCACCACCATGTTTGACTGTTGGTATGATGCTCTTTTTATGAAATGCTGTGTTAGTTTTACACCAGATGTAACAGGGCGCACTCCTTCCAAAAAGTTCTACTTTTGTCTCGTCAGTCCACAGAATATTTTCCCAAAAGTCTTGGGGATCAAGATTTTTTTGGACAAATGTGAGATGAGCCTCTGTGTGCTTTTTGGTCAGCAGCGATTTTCGCCTTGGAACTCAGCCATGGATGCCATTTTTGCCCAGTCTCTTTCTTATTGTTGAATCATGAATATTGACTTTAACTGAGGCAAGTGAGGCCTGCAGTTCTTTAGATGTTGTTCTGGGTTGTTTTGTGACCTCCTGGATGAGTCGTCGATGCGCTCTTGGAGTAATTTTAGTAGGCCAGCATCTCCTTGGAAGGTTCACCACTGTTCCCAGTTTTCTCCATTTGTGGATAATGGCTCTCACCATGGTTCGCTGGAGTCCCATAAGCCTTAGAGATGGCTTTGTAACCCTTTCCAGACAGATTTATATCAATTAGGGATGTCCGATAATATCGGCAGACCGATATTATCGGCCGATATTTGCATAAAAATGTAATATTGGAAAAGATTATCGGATTTTTTGCTGATAATGAAAACCAATAAAACAAGAGCACTCAGAGAGCGCAGCACCTCCGCCATGCGAAGGCAACTCTGTGCATTAGTTATTTTCGTTGGCTGATGTAGGGTATTGTTGCATTCCACCGCCAAGTGACAGCAAAACCTAAAAGCACACCAATCGGAAATCTGGCCCATTGGGAAGACTAAATCTCTGCCAGCATAGCTGGATTTGAACTTTGGCTTATATCTCAGCTGTACTGGTCCAATAGTTCAAAATTCGTGAAGTAGTCAAATTGCCTAGGTGTAGGGAGCATTGTCAGGATTATCTCAGGGTCAATTAGGAGATAAACCTACAGTTTTTTTCAAACACGAGGTATTTATCGTAGGACAGATACCTGGAAATTTCATAAGCGCTCGGTTTCAAATGTAAATTTCCAGGTATCTAGCCTACGATAAATACCAAGTGCTCGAAAAAAAAAAATTTTGGTTCATCTCCATTCTACCATGACTCTTGGCAACACCCCTACGAAAATATTGGCGTGCTAGCTATGACACACAGTTCAATATCACTTTGGCTTGCTAGCTAGGAAGCCAACTAGCTCACTAACGAGTATGACAGTGGACGTATTGAAAGCAAACTGCATCCTTTTTAGCTCGCTAGCCAGTTGGCTATGTAACTAAATACATTGGCACGCTAGCTATACTATTGCTAGCTAGGTAGCCAACTAGCTCACTAGCGAGTAAGACTGTACGCAAATTGTAGCCTTATTTTGTCGGCGTAATCATGACGAGGTCTTCTTGACCCAGTGCGTGGTAGTTTACCGGTGAATAGATACCTGGTGTTAACCAGTCAAAATGCAGAATTCGCTGGAATGAATGGTAGAATAATGTTTAACCTATTAGGTTTTGAATTATATAGCTCAATTTCTTTGCATGTAAAGCGGGCAATGAACTCTGATGGCTTGAAATCAGCACTAGCGCCATTAATTTTCGCTTTGGATTTTCCTGCCAAAATGGTGGCGTAAACAAAAGGAGTCACGTGACTTCCGGAGCTCTATTGCATTTGTGAATGCATCCAGTGGGGCATCACAAGAAAAGTTGACATGATGTGTTAATTACACTACAGGAGATATGTCACGTTGCCTAAAATTAGTTTGGGGAGAAATATAGCCCGCATATATCGGTATCGGTGGATATCAGAATCAGAAATTAAGCGTCGACCAATATCGGCATATCGGATATCGGCAAAAAAGCCAATATCGGACATCCCTAATGTCAATGACTTTGTTTCCCATCTGTTCTTGAATTTCTTTAGATCACGGCATGATGTGTTGCTAAAAACTGCATTTTGTATGGACTCGGGTTATCTTTGTCTAATATTAAAATTTGTTTCATGATCTGAAACATTGAAGTGTTACAAATGTGGGAAAAAAAAAAAATCAGGAAGGGGGCAAATACTTTTTCACAGCACTGTATGTATTTAGACCCTTCTTGCCCCTCCTGTCTAACGTGATGTGAGCACAGCATAAGTTATACAGCTAACTTTTGGTGTGGCTCTCCTTGGCTAGGGACACCAAACTAGCCTCGCCTCATGTTATGTATAAATTTTGGTAATAAAACCAGTTTCTAATATAGCCCTGGTTCCCGTACAATCCGTATCTACCAGACAGAGTTGCAGCATAGATTTTGGCGCCACATTTCAGTGCCCCATAAATTATCTTAATACCTGAGCTGTCAATTGAAATATTTGCCCGCTGGTGCACCGAAATGGGATGTTACAGACAAAGAAGAAGAAGAAGTTTATTCAGCTGTAGGAAGGCCACAGGCCCAGTGTACAGATATAGATATATACAAATTGTTTGTACATTACAATGGGTAACGCATAAGTTTTATATTTATGTACACACACACACTGAATTAAACAAAAACAAACAACAGGTAGTGCGCAGTTATTACATGGTAGATAAAATGTCATTTCTACGCTTTGTATATATATATATATATATTTAGAGAGATTAAGTAGGACTTTTTTTACTGGAATTTGACATAAGAGTTATAAACTTGTACATATTTGGGTCGTTTACATAGTAAGTTGGAATTAAGCGGTTTCGTAAATCATCATATTTTGGGCATACTAAAACAAAATGAAATTCATTTTCTACCACATTCACATTTTGATCTTTACAAAATCGACAGAAGCGGAGTTCTCTATCAATATTTGACCATCTTCCTATTTCAATCAACTAGTAAAACTAGTAAGCATGCAAAATGAATTCAGCGCGGTTGCATTATTTCTGCGCTTTGTCGTCTTAAAAATAAATAAATATATATAAAAAAAATAGGACCAAGGGTCCTGTAGCTTACTGGCAAGCAATCTTACCGTTATTGTATGAATCATTGAAGGTCAATGTCAAGGTCACGAAATAAAAGTTCACATACATTTATAAGACCACCTATAGGTCTGTAATGCAAGCCTAAGCTCTGAAGCAGTTTTGGTGATACAAGTCATTGAAAATTGAATATGCCAATTGTGAACTTTAAAGGTCACAAAAGGCCGAGTTGAGGTCACCAAATGGACTTTATATACAACTTTTTAAATGTCTCTAATACAAACCTTGGCTCTATCTGTGACCATTTTGGTGATACAAATCATTGTAATTTCACGATGTCGAGTTTGACCTTCAAAGGTTACTGATAGTCAAGTTGAATGTCACCAAATGAAAGTTCATTTAACATAACACAAACCTAACCTCCATATTTGACCATTTTACTGATACAACTCATCGAATTTTCACTAGGTCACATTTGACCTTCGAAGGTCAAAGGTCAATATGAAGGTCACAAAATTAAAGGGCATCTTAAGTCGATTCTCAGACGGGACGTTGAACGTCCAATGTTTACAAACAAATCACTTGCTTTTGTTGACATCTTGCATTGTCACATGACCAATTTCATTCATCAACCAATGTTTTGTGTACACGCGTAGATAATAGGGGTGTAACGATTCTGAATCGCGATTTTTTAAAAGTGTAGTACCTCCACATACTGCCATGGGGCGAACATCCAAGCTTTCCCTTTTCCTTTATGAAACCCGACGCAGTCTTGAACGAAAGTGCCACACATCAAAGGGCGTGGGAAATGCTTCCGGAAAAAAACTTGACTGACATCAGTATTTTTAGGCTACGTGCTGAAAGGAGTCAAGAGAATGAAAACAGAGTCGTCTCCTATTAACCAATTAGGCAACTCTAAGAAAAGTAAACCTGTTCCCGTTTACTTTGCTTGATTAGCAATCAAATGGTGGATTCGTTTACTCCAAGTTGAATGAGTAAAGCTGTTCATTCAGACAACATTTTTGATTGCTGCATTTTGAAATTCAAAATGGCCATAGAACAGCAGATTTGCATGAACACGATTGCCATTGCCATGCCATTTCGTGCAACTGTGATAATTTATATCTCACATTCACGTTTCATCCGCTTTTCAGAATGTTTTCCACTTTGTGTATTTTTTAGACGCTTAAAATCCAGGGCGATTTTATAACAAATTTGTTTTAACCCTGTATTAACCATACCCATTTCCAATTGTGTAAAAATCATTTCCCTAGGCAAACATGTTGATTATGGGCCAATATTTGGAAAAATACTAAAAAAAAAAAAATTAAAAATTTTTTAAAAAATTGAAATTTAAATTTTTTTTTTAATTTTAAAATTTTAATTTGACGGACCATTCAAGTTATTCTCAAATGTTTATTTGGCAATAAGAAACAAAACCAGCAGGGTGTCCAGGCTGTTAATCCTTTCACTTTATGTAGCAGATATGCTACAGTGGTTAATAGAGGGTTAAATTAATCTTGAATAATGTCCTAAAATTCTCCAATGAGTGATGTAATTCAGAGGAAGATTTATTCAAATTATTGGCATTCTTTCAATCTAACACCATAGCCCAGCTAGGTTTGCCTGCTTTTCACCATCACATCTTAATTGTTATAGGCTACTGAAATTGCTTGATTGTTATTTTGGCCAAGTACACGGGAGCAGACTGAGGGAAGGGCGGAGCACCTTCAATTAGCGAAATCTAAACTCAGGCTTCTTCCCGATGGCATTTTAAATCGTTTAAGCTGCTTCAGGTGTGTATGTATCAAGAAATTACACGCGACTGCCTACACACCCCATGACTGCAAGTGGTCTCACCGCACTTCAAAAAAATCCTTGTTCGGGGCGCCCCGGTGGCTCATCGGTCTAAGCGCGCGTACCATAAAGGCTGTGTCCTTCCCGCAGCGACCTGGGTTCGATTCCAGCTCAGGTCATTTGCTGCATGTCTTCCCCCATTCTTCTCCCCAACCTTCCTGTCTCTCTACACTGCATAACTGTCAAATAAAGGAAAAATTCCCAAAAAACAATCTTTAAAAAAAAAAAATCCTTGTTCAACATCGCCACATACCAACTCAGCATTTCATCTCTCATTGTAGTATTTTTAGGAGATCTATAACGATAAAATAAAAATAAAGATTTATTTTCAGATCGCCCTGGATTTCAAGCGTCTAAAAAATACACAAGGCGGAAAACATTCTGTAAAGCGGATGAAACGTGAATGTGAGATATAAATTATCACAATCACACGAAATGGCCAAATACGCGTTCTTGCAAATCTGTGCTGTTCTATGGCCATTTAACTTTCAGAATGTGGCAATCAAACATGCCATCTTAATAAACAGCTGTACTCATTCAGCAAAGTAAATAAGCAAATCCCCGTTTGATTGCTAATTAAGCAAAGTAAACAGGGACAGGATTAGAGTAACCTAATTGGTTAAAAGGAGACGATTCTGGAGTCCTTTTACTTGGCTCCATGCAGCATGTCGCCAAAAAATACTTATGTCAGTCAAGTTTTTTTTCCGGAAGCATTTCTCATGCCCTTTGATGTTTGGCACTTTCATTCAAGACTGTGTCGGGTTTCACAAAGGAAAAGGGAAAGCTCAGATGTTCGCCCCATGGCAGCATGTGGTGGTACTACGCTTTTAAAAAAAAAATCGCGATTCAGAATCGTTACATCCCTAGTAGATAATCCTTCTATTTTGGTTCATTTGCGTAGGTGCGGCTCGCTGATTGGCCGATAAACAAAAACAATGGGAATCGACTTTAAATGCCCTTTAAAGTTCATATATGACTTCCCATGCGTCTTTCAGACAAACCTAGCCTCCACCTGTGACCATTATGGCAATACAAGTCATTGTAATTGTATTCGGTCAAGTTTGACCTTCAGTCAAGTTGAATGTCACCAAATGAAAGTTTACATGTGACTTCCTGGAAGTCTGTTTTACAAGCTTTGGCTCTGTCTGTGGCCTTTTTATTGATACAAGTCATTGAATTTTCACTTGGTCAAGTATGACCTTGGAAGGTCAAAATGATGGTCACCAAATGAAAGTTCATACATGACTTCCTAATTGTCTCTAATACAAACCTACACTCTATCTGTAATGATTTTGGTGACATAAGTCATTGAAATTTCACTGTAAAGTTTGGCCTTTGAAGGTCACCGAAGATCAGGTTCAAAGTCACCAAATGAAAGTTCATACATGACTTCCTCTATGCCTCCAATACAAACCTAAGCTCGATCTGTTATAGTTTTGGGGATAGAAGTCATTGAAATTTCACGATGTGAAGCCTGACCCTCGAAGGTCAAGTTCATGGCCACCAAATTAAAGTTCATACACGACTTCCAGTAAGTGTTCGATACAAATATGTTCTCCATCTTCAATATTTTCAAGCCTAGAAGCCTTTGAAAATAGTAACATTTTATCATTAAATGTAACATTTATCTTAAAGATGAGCGCCTGACATGGGGCAAACATGCGAGCTTGACCTCTTCCTTTAATCAACCCAGCGGTCTTGAATGAACTGCTGCTGAAAGTGCCAAACATCAGAGATAACATGAAATGCTTCCGGGAAAAAACACTGAAATGACATCAGTATTTATCGACAATGTGCTGAACCGAGCCAAGTCGAGTTCTACAGAATCATCTCCTTTTAACCAATTGATCTAATCCTGTTCCCGTTTATTTTGTGCAATAAGCAATCAAACAGTTGATAATTACTAATTTGAATCGGTAGATAGTCCAGTTTATTAAGATGGAATGTTTTGTCGCATTTCTAAATTTAAATGACCAAGGAACTGCACAGATTTGCATGTATGCAATTCCAAGATTTTTTTGTGGGCTTACATTTGGCCATTTCATTTGAATGCGATCATTTATACCTCACATTCATATTTGATCCGCTCAACAAAATGTTTTCCACCTTATGTTTTTAGACGCTTGAAATCCGCAGAATTTTTAAAATTAATCTCCTTATTTTAAATTAATCTTTAACAATCAGCTAAAAATGCTACGATGACAGATGGAATTCAAACAAAGACTTTTTTTAAATTCTGTCCATTATTGGCACTTCATAATCATTATCAGCAACAGGCTAATTTGCGTGATTGTTATTTATGCTCAGTATACGGGAGCAGATTTATGGTTAGCCAACTGAGCAATAAAAGGTGCTGGAGGCTGCCCAACCTCACTGGCAAATACTGGAATTCTAATCTGAATCATCTTTCCGGAAGAATTTCAAATGATTGTGGATTATTGAGGACCGCAAGTGTGTTTCAATAAGAAATGGCACGCAACTGTCTATGCACTCCATGTGCAGCAAGTAGTCTAATAACGCTTTATAATAATCGCAGTTAAACATTGGAGCATCCCTAGTACCTACCCCACCCTCCTTTTTGTTGGTGTTATCTGGACATTTCAAACATTTGCCCAAGCCATGATTTGATAAAATAAAATCCGTTTACCGCAGTTTTAGCTTCCCAGTCAAAACTACAACCTGTCAGTAGCCTAGCTTGTCTTTGTGTCTGTGGTTATGGCCAGTCCTGACTATCAGACTGGCCAAACTGCCTAACAATCTCATCTCTCATAATGTTTAAAATACTCCACGAATACAGGTGTTAAATTATGAAAACTATCCAAACTGGCGAACAAACAAATCTCAAACTTTTGATGCAAATGCATTGGTAAATTAAACCACAAAAGACGGTTTTTGAAAACCTAGACTGGTATTTTCGACCCCTGCAATTTCATGACCTGGTGAAAGTATGAAAAATGGATTGCTCCCAATCATGCTTTTCCACGCTTATATACAATTGTCACCCGCACGAATAATCACCATACGATGTTTATATGATTTCCTAGTAATAAATTTTACGTTGTGAACAAGTTCACCTTCGTGCGAAAACGTTACCCTTACAGCTATTTGTTGACAACAATAATCCATCGACATAAGAGTAAAACATAACCTAAAACATAACCTAAAGTTAAATAAATTACATAGTATTTCTGAGCTATATTAAAGTCACGGGACTGTCACAATATGGCTTGGAAATACTAAGTACTCTGACAGACTACGGCATACACCAAAACTTCTAATGAATAAATGGTTTACTTCTATTTTGAGACATTAGGTTTGTAATTGACTGTTTTTCGGGAGATCAAACATAATTGTTGAATTACTTGCTGTTGTGTCCTTGGAACAGACAGGCCAAAGTTTCACAGCATGTGACAGGTTTGCCAGTGTTCGCATCTTGACAGGCTGGACAGTTTTAGACTGCTGTAAAGCCAATACGAATGGCAAATAGCCTTCATGGGCCTATCATACATACACAAGCAAATTTTATTATGGCTTACTAGCATCTGCACAATTTTGCACGAACGGCAACCTTCACTATCGTTCGCGCGAAAAAGTAAGGCCTGCTCCATTGAGTGACTTCCTGGTTTCTTTCTGCAACCAGTGTGCATATGCATGCCTGCGTCACATCACTGTGACGTGGCCTCAAGTGGGTGCTATAGCATTGATCTGTATATTCAAGAACAAACCTATCTAGAAAAACTTGGCATATACCCCCAACCACCCCCACCAACATTTTTTCCTCAACTGATTTACAATAATCTCGAAAACAATCCCAGACGCCACTTAATTGGCAAGAATCCACCGAACGGCACTAAATTCTCAAAAAATAAGAAATAGACCCAATTTGAAGACAGATCCTGAAAGCCTGGACCAAAAAATACCCAGGGTCGCAATTCTCAGCCCCAAACTCAAATTTGTTTCCATTACATTCAGTGCTTGACATAGCTAGTTGCCCAGTCGCCAAAGGCGACCAAAACTTCCTTTGGACAATTAAAAAAAAAAGTCTCAGAATTCGACCTTGTCGGACATGTTTGTTTTTGGTGCTGGAGGACTATTTTCCATGCAAATTCTGTGAAGTTCAGCGTTAACCGCTTTTTTTTTCCGCTCAGCTCATGGCGCTTTTTGGAACAGCGCCGTACTCGTCAATGTCACTTCTCTCTCACCGACAAATCAAGATCAAGAAGTGGGCGGTACAATATTGGCAGCAAGAATGGCGTCTTAAAATCAATTAGCAACTGTTTTGGTTCACTTACTGTTCACTGCTGAGGGATTTTCAGTTTGCTGATAAGTTAGTTAGTATTAATGTTTACTACAAAAATGTTTACAACTACAGCCCAACAGCTGGAGCTAGGAACACCGTTATTGCTTCACTTCCCATTTATATTAACTGGGGTTGCTACCTTTCCGAAAGCATAGTTGCAAGCTATGTTAGCATCCTAACTACATAGTTCAAACCACATAGCCACAACTGTATACGGTTCCAGTTACACTTTTTGAAAATGAACATTCATTAGCTCAGTTGCGATGACCATTTCTCACCATTGTTTTGGCTAACCTTTCCAAGGTTACGTAATGTTAAACTACAGAGACTTGACTTCACTAACGACAGACTGCAGAAATACCAAGATGACAGTTTTTATAACTTAGCAACAACAAGCGCTAAAGAGGAACGCTCGGAAAATGAGGTGATGGGCGCTTCCAGCTCAAAGAATGGTGCCTGTGGACAGAGGCCCTAAAGTCAGCCTCAACATCAGCTGAGAAAAAAGCATGCTAAATCTGCCAAGTAATAGCTTCTTATGTAAATCAATAAATATCAATCATAATGGGCTAGAGTTTGGATGTTGTCACGAGTGTAATTTATCAGTCGGTCGAGATCTAGGACAATCAGATTGTACCACATGCTTACAATGGTCGACATGTTCTTTACTTCTGTTTTATGGTCACTGAATATTATTATTCTATACAGATCAGTGTTTACGACCAATTTATAAGGGTTTTGAATACTAATTTTATATGGGAAATGCGCTCGAGATAATTAAATTTTTGACCAATTTCTATCATCAACAACCTGCCAAGGCGATTAGACAACACCAAAGCAGACAGTGCCATCTGATTCAAATTATGGGCTGCCAGTGCTACTTTTGTTTTACTTTTTTTTTTTTTTTTTTTTTTTTTTTTTTTTTAATTATCAGGATCATGATGTAATACCTTGGTCCTGTCAGATTTTACTATAATTTGAGCAATTTAATACACCAATGGAAATGTGGGCTACCAGTTTTCATTTTTGGGCCAGTAAAGATTTATTTTAGTCCACCAAAAACCCTCAGGTAAATTAACTTTGATTCATGGGTGTAAAAAAGTGGGCATGGCACCTTTTTCTGGAAGGCTGTCTCTCAGAAGTCCTTGAGTTTAACTCCCAAATTACACCAGATGCGTTTGGTCCGTCTGCACAGCGCCACAGCAGCACAGCTGATAGGATTCACTATAGTCAATGAGTTTGCTTACACTGGATCTGCTGCATTGCATTTCACGTCTGTCCCAGCTCCGGCAAACAAGCCCAGCACAGCAGATACGCAAAACTTCTATTTATGCCGGATTCCGCAGCATAAACGCAGCGCTTCAGCACAGCAGAATGATCGGTACACAGACATAACATTTAAAACTAACGGTTAATTTTCTAAATCCATGTTGGCGCCAGTTCGTATTGTAGGCTAGGACAGCAACCAAAGTAAGAAAATATGTAGGCTGAGCTTTATCAACAGAACATTTTCCAAACAAATGACAAACCCAACACAAACAGGAAAAAAAGAACATAATATTAATAAATAGGCAACTTATCCATGGTAGAAGCAAAAAATCTCAAAAAATAAACAAATCTAAGCGAGTGAACCGTTCCTCAACCCTTTCGGTAAAGAACAAAGTCTGCTGCCTGTTTGTAGTTGCACGCATTACAATAAGTATTATCCATCTCGGACAATCGTGCGCGATTCTGAAATTACCGCATGATCTCGTCAGGCTCGTTCATTGGTCTCGCTTCTCGAGCCGTCTGACGCTGGCATGCAGGGAAAACGCAACCGGTGGGTGTTGGACGGCAATGCACGCAGCAAACATGCAGCAGGGCGGAGGCGGACCTGGTGTAATCCCGGTGTCAGCCTAAAATTTTGCGCGTGTTCATAACACAAACAGAGTTACACAAATTTTCTGAACCAAATGTGAGTGAGTTAGTCACTACTGTGGGACATCTGGTTCTGTTCCTCCTGATGACCCCCCATAAACTGATAATATTTTAACATCTGTACTAGGAGACATACTGGCTCACTGCTAAACACTGTTGGCTCATTACTTCTGAACAACATGAAGCCTTCAATGTCGGAATCTGTTCTTTGGCACTGGGTCCTGTTGCTTGGACTCCGGAATTGCTGTTGGCAGCAATATTTACAATTTAAAGCTTCCAGGTGGAAGATCACAAATATGTGATTTGAATACTCTGCAGACATTCTATTGCTGATGCAACAATTACAATCATCATCTTCTGCTGTTCAACACGTGCTATGAGTGCCCTCTACCGTCATCTTGTGGCAGAACTGACACACTTTCATGGAGTTTATTCGCTCCAAGCCAGTTGATGGAAATGCAGGTATTCAGTTTCTTTTCAGCAAATTTTCTAAAATTCACTTTATACGAGATGAAAACTTGACTATTCTCACTTCTTGATCATAAAAGACTACATATTAGTTATGATAAGTCTGTGGGCTAAATAAATAGCTTGATTGTTATGTAGGCAAAGTACAGAAGAGAAGCTTTATGGTAGACCAATTGTGCCTAAAAAGGTGATGGAAGCTGTCCAATCTTGCTGCTAATTAGCAGATTTCTAACCACAAGTTTCTTGCCAGAAGCATTCAAATGGCCTCTGATGCTCGACTGCTGTTTGTTTAAGACCTCCTCAGGATTGACGGTATGTTTCAAAAGCAAAAGAAAAAAAAAAAAAAAGGTAGGCGATTGTCTAAAGGCCCAATGGAAGCAAGTGGTCTTGTTACGCTTAAAAAAAAAAAAAAAAAAAAATTGCGGTTCAACATTGACACATTCCTAAGGTGGAGTATTTTGAAGCAACTGGATCACCACAAATGTGACAATTTACCATCCTCTGGCATATAAAACAAAGACATTGTAGTCCCCCCTCCCCCTCATTGGTCAAAGGGTCACAGCTACAGGAAAGGATTAGCTGAAAACACTTACCTAACGTGTATGCCAGAAAGTTGAAGAGACCAGCTGCAAACCACACCCAGCTTGGTACGTGCGTGCGACCTTCAGCTGCAGGGGAGAAAAAAATAACAAAAAGCAACATGGTTTAAATAGGGAGGTCTACAGTGGAGCATGAATACAAGCTGCACTAAAAATTTCAGGACGATAAAGGAGGCAGGGAAGATGACCCCTGACAGAATATTCAACGGTTACTCACATTTTCTGACCCGAAAATCTCCATCAAATGCCAAAAGACTGACACACTGCGAGGTCCTAAAGTATTCACAGGCCTTTTTGGAGCAAATGATCGTTCAGGTTACGAGAAGTTTATGCAAACTCAATTTCACGCGACCGGTCACCGGTCATGCAAAATTCGGCAGTTGATAGTAAGCCATTATAAAATTTGCGTGCACACTGTACGACTGCGTATTTGCCATTCATAACAGCTTTACATGGGCAATATAAACCTGTCCAGCCATACGTTGATATATGTCATTTTTCGCAATTATATTGTTAATATTTTTTGTGTTGTTTGTGCATTGCCAGCCAGGGTGCCAGTATTTTGGAGCCCACAGTAATAAGCTGTATACCTGATAAGCTGTATGCCTGCAGTGACTGTGTTCACTCAGTGTAGCTAGCCAAGTTATAAATAATGGCTACTAGCAGATCACAGTCCTAACACTTCACGTTTGGAGTCAAATGCCCTTGTCGACTTGGTGCTCAATCCTGGCGGCTTCGTCTTTTCGGTTTAATGGTCGTCGGCAAAACATTGGTGTATTCCCGCCACCTCCTTAATATGTTGCATTGTTGTCCTAACTTGCTAGATTTTTTTTTTTTTTTTTTTAAATCCTCCTGTCTTAATTTTACCAACTTCACTGACATCGAACTCCCACCAGACCCCTTTGATAATACCTGGAATTTCTTTACCCTTGATGTTGGAAAAAGCAATAATTCCCTTTGCTGCATTCCCCGCCAGTCTGATCCTCTCTGTCTTACGCAGTTAATGACTATTGCAATAAATGCCAAAAATGCCCTTCTGATTAATTTATAAATTCTTCATCAACTCTCCTTTTCTTTCACCACTCTTCAAGTTATGCCAATTTCTGTCCTTACCATTTCCTTTCAGCCCTCACCCTTTTTACCGCTTGTTCATATGACCGTAAACCTGGTGCTCATGCTTGTTCAACCTCACCCTCAGTCTTTTTTCTCACAGTGATTTGCCCCTGCTTTGTGATTTCCCCCGCAATGAAAATATTTTGCCTGCGCCTTACTTTGTTTGTTCACACCCAACTTCATCACATCCATCTTTCCCAAACCTCCTACACCTCTGTATCCCCTTTTTGCAAACGACTGCCACATTCCCATTCTCCTGACACTAATTGCACCTCAGTGGAATCCTTTCATATGCTTTCACCCAATAACTGACATCATCGAAATACACCCTAGGTACTAATTCCCCCTTAAACTCCAATAAAACCAATAAAATTTCGTGTTCTTCCCCATTTCCACAGCTTTCAGGTATCTCTCCCCACAGGCTCCTTTTACATCCAAAAAACATTCAGTACTCACTGAATGTGAGATGCTGCTTATTACTCCCTTCAAACAAACCCCCTCTCTCATTCTAAAACACACAACTTTTGGCCCATTAAATTCATGTGTTTTTACAGTGTTAACACTCTGCTTCATGATTGGCATTCCACGATTACAATATCACCTCTTCAGACTCACTGCACTCACATGCCCAATTTCTTCTTTGACTCTTTTCCCTATAATTATTACATATGACGTCCAACTCATTTCCCCATAATGGCAACATATGACGCCTATATGGATATCAATGGACATTTTCCCGTATCCTCACCATTGATTGAAAACAGGGGTACCCCCAAGGTGACAAATGTTGTCTTCATTGATACTGCCAGGGTCCTAATTTGTAGTCATTCTGGGAAAAGGGAGGGGGGAGTCTTTGGGGAAAAGAGTTATAGAATTTTGCAACTTAAATGGGCAGCACTGAAAAACATACTGGCCCTCATTTATCAAACGTGCGTACACCAAAAAAATGGGTGTCTCCCGCAAGGATCGCATTAATCAATCTGAACTTGAGCAAACTATCCGCAAAACTCTCACGCCAGGTCTGACCAGGCGTACACACATTTGAAACCAGCATATAACATGCTGGGACGAGTGCAGCTGTCAAAATGATTAATAAACCACATGCAGCGATGCGGACGTCATGCTGTTGTTGTTCTTATTAGTAAAATGAATAAATAGGCTAAATACATAAATGAATGAATAAATAAGACACCAATGTTGAGAAATTAATTAAACTTATATTTTGAGACAACCTGCTTGTCAGGCCAGACGGCTGACAATTACTGTGGTATGTCAGATGCTCATCCAGTGATATGTATTAATGAACAACTAAAGAAATGCAATTAAAGGCAGCCTGGAAAATACATTTGCGCGTAATTATTTTTGAAAATGAAATTTATTACTAGCGCATGCACATTTACACTCGTTTCAAACGTTTCTTTGTTTTGCGGTCACTTTCACTGAGTAACCATAATTGTACATTAACTAACTAGCTAACTTGCGTTTCTTTTGTCGCTCAGTATATACAGGCCTACAGACACTTTGACCGTGATCACATTTTGACAATGGCAGATCATCCATAGTTGGAGAAATATGCTTCTGTCCAACGTGAAAGGAACTTTCGGGACAGAGAAGATCTCCTCCGGGAAAGTGACAAGTGGCTGCTCGTTTTGTGTGGCACCCAGTAAAATGCCATGGAGTAGCCTACTGATAAAAGTACAATGAAGAGTGATCTCTGCAGATTGTATTTTAACAATTACCCTCATGCAGCTCCGATCGAGGCAGTGGGGACTCATCCGTGTCCCCACTGCCTCGTATTCCCACGATGGAGGGGGAGCCCTGCTGCCACGCGCTCCTCGAGCGGTGACAGCTGGAGGTCCGAGTCTGGTTGGCCTCCACCGGTCGAGCACAACAACCCGTTTTTTGGTGGCTCTCTTAAAATCGAACCAATTTTTTTTTTTACCTACATGTAAAGCATTTGGATTGTCAGTTATGTGGGCTATATAACATGAAATATAATGGATCTATAAATTGAATTAATTAATTAAATCAAACCTCTGCTGCGCCCCAGTTTTCCACCCAGTAGCCACATTTCCATAGCAAATTAGACAGAAGTTAGTTGAGGAATTGTACGTACCAAGTTTTATGCCAATCGGCCAAACAGTTCAAGAAAAGTTGACATTTAAGAGTCTTACAAATAATTCACGATGGTCACCAAATGATGTGACCGATGACATTCTCCCTCATTGGAATGATTGTTGACAGAGGGAGAAACATACCTTTCAAGTCTCAGGGGTTCCCAATGTTTTGTTTTGGCAGGAGGACAAACTGAATTCGTAAGATAAAATCCAAGGTGGCAGCAAAACCATGTCATCAGTTTACAAAATTTTCATGCAGAACAATCATCCTTTGGGGTCATAGAAGAATACAAAGTACTGACACTTTTTAAGCAACTGTCTAGAATTTATTCCCATTTGAACACAATTTTTCAACATTGATTTTGAGACCTTTGCAAATTGATTGGCTCGTAGGTCTAGTGTAATTTTTGTAGTAAGAATCCCTTCACAATTTAGACAGAGCATACCCCAAAGGCAATACTTTGGAAATTTCGCATCAGTTGAAGTTACGGTTCATGAAAAGAAGATTTTTACCCCGCCCCGCCCAAAGGGGGATGGCAAGGGGTATTGTTTTTTTCAGCCAGAGACTAGCAAGCAGACGGACGTTCCGGATAGCTACCTGCCTTTATTGACAGCTCTGTTTACTTGAAGTGCAACCTACCATAATAGGAGCTTGACTGCCAAACTTAATCCCAAAAACAACAAAAAAAAAATCATACAAACATTATACAACCTTTTCATTCTCTCCCCACCACAAATGTAGCAACAAAGCACATAAGAGTTAATCAGGGTCTAAAGTTGGGCGCGGGATTGCAGGCATCATGCATACTTTAATCAATTCGCGCAAATATGGAATTTTACTGCCAGACAATCCTGCAGCGTTGATCTGTAGCAGCAAGTGTGGAACGGAGCCGTATGCCGCGGCCTGCCCGGACCTCTATGACCGACGGACTGACTACCGCTTGGATCTGTGCACAAACATGGTTTGAATTGCTGCCGGGTTAGCTCACTCAGTTAAGGCACCGCAATTACGATGCAGTAGTGACTACTACGGCGCAGTTTGATCCCCGGTCGTACCAACCAGCAATGGTCGGCAGCTCTTCCAGAACAGCGCACAGTTGGCTAAAGCGCAATGGGAATGCAAATTGGGAAGGGACTGCAGGGACGGGGAATTAAAAATGATTGCCTTGTTCGTTGCTCAAGCGCCTCCTGCTGGCCAGATGAGCGCTCGTCAGTGAGATTCTGAGCTTGCTCATGTTCAGGTATCCTCCACCCTCGTTCTGAACTTGTGATAGTTTCGACCAATGAGTGCAAAGATGCAGGGGCTGACAGGCACGTGCTTCGGAGGAAAGCCGCGAACTGTCTCTCTCTCCTGAGCTGACAATAGGGGGTCGTATACGAGCAAGCCTTTTACATAGTTCTCAGATTTGGCATTCCAAATTCGGGTGGGATTGGAGATGACAAATTAAAAAAAAAACATGGTTCAAATTATGGGGGGCGATTGGGGGTTGACCCCCCAATTAAGACTTGATAAGAAATGCAAATGACAAAGTGATTGCCTAATTGTCACTGGTCATGCATTGGTCTTGGTTGTTCAGTCAATAAATAGTTTGATTGTTAATCAAGCGAACTTGATGCGAAGAAGGGTGATGTTACTGAAGGCCTTCTTAATATCTGACGGCACACCACTGGTCGTATCTAATGCTAGCTAACACTAATGCTCAGTCTTGAAGAGCGGTGAGGCAATGGAGGATTATTTGTACAGACAGCGTTACGTTTTGACATCAATATAAACCAGTGGTTATCAAACTTGGTCCTGGCGCCCCACTGTGTATGCTGGTTTCAACCACAATTGTTATCTCAGGATTTTAACAAGCTGTTGAATTGTCTTAATTTGGTGCCTTTATGTTTAGAGCATTTATTTATCCTCTCAAGCCACACTTGACAAATCTACACATGCCATGAAGAATAAAAATTTCATATCCACATTGAAATATATTACAACCCCAATTCCAAAATAGTTGGGACAAAGTGTAAATTGTGAATAAAATCAAAACGCAATGACTTTCAAATCTCACCAGCCAGTTTTTTAATTCATGATAGAACAGAGATAACATAGCAAATGTTGAAACTGAGAAATTTTAAAATTTTATCCACAAAATGAGCTCATTTCAAATTTGATGGGCGCTACAGGTCTTGCGTCGTGTATGTCAATGTTACAACAATTATAAGGTGTATGGAGGCGCTTTCATAGACCCGTACTTTTCAATCAGGGTAGAAAGTCATCTTTTCCCCATTATTTTCTGAAACAACAATATTGTCTCGAATGAAATTCACATTTGTCAAAATGTTCCTCAATTTTATTTTTTGATAATCCTGTGAGGTAATTAGGTGGTTTTTCGTGTTTTCACACATGTACATATGGAGAATTCTAAACATTAAGTACAAGATCGTTACGCAGTTTGGTCATTCAATATCGTCAGAACGGGCCATTACCATAGACACCTAGCCAAGTTAAGCGACTGACAGGTCGGAGTTTAAACCAGTAAGAAACAACTGTGGAAAACAGGTTCGATTTTATCATATCAATAGCTCGGGTAAACGTTTGAAGTTTCCAGATAACACCAGCAAGACGGCAGGCGGGGTTGGTAAAGTAATTGCACCATAAACTTAATCCTTTATTTTTTTGCGTAACCGATGACGGGAACCTAATTTTGCGTAACCTAATGGTGGGTTAAGCCGTTGAGTATTCAAAGGAATAGCAAATCGTTTGCGATTTGCTATGTGAAAAAAATTAAGGCCTGTATTCAAATAGCAACACAAATTTAATGGGTTGACAAAAATTCCTGCACTTAAATGTAAGGTAATTTACATTCATAAGAAGAGAAAAGTATGGGAACCATAGCCTGTGTCACTGTCAAAATGCTTACATACCACAGCACAGATATCCAGAGCAGTCAAACTGCTTGTCAGGACAAAAGGCTCAATAAGTGCACCGACCTCAAATGTCCACCAGATACATTTCAAAGTTTAGGACATACAGTTGCAATCAAAATTATTCAACCCCCATTGCAAATTGGGTTTAATAGCAAAATTTACAAGCTGTCAGCTGTTCATGATAAACTATGGAAGCTAGTTTCTGCCACACAGAGGGGAAAAAAGTTGGCGAACTCTCTCATAATTATGAGATTTAAAGTCATAATTTTGAGATGCAAAATCATGAGATTTAAAGTCGTAATTTCAGATGCAAAGTCATAATTATGAGATTTAAAGTCATTATTTTGAGATGTAAAGTCATAATTTCGAGATATAAAGTCAAAATTATGAGAAATAAAGTCATAATTACGAGAATTAAAGTCATAATTCCAAGATATAAAGTCATTAGTTCGGTCCCGTGCTGTGATAGATTCTGCAGCGCAGTCGGTTTCTGGACCTCATTTCAACTCCGTCGCTGATACGGATTACAACTCCGGACTTCTAACGCTTTTCTTTATTCAGGGATTGGAAGCAATGCATGTGTTTCATGATCGTTTAAATGAAATAAGATCATTTGGAACGTCTTTATGCAATTCCATTGCTTCCGACCCCTCCACTGCACAAGAATCTCTTACAAACGCGTTGATTGAATAATTGCTTACAGCAGAGGAACGTAAATATGCCACTTAAACTTACACCGAATGCGTGAGAGTTGACAGGTATGCATTATAAATGAAAACTGGCCACACCTGATAATGTTGAGAGTTTTCAGAGTTTCTGTAATGGTAATTTAAATGAATGATTGAAAACAGGTCGCGACCGCTCATTCATTTTAAGGGATTGTTTTGAGCCTCCCCTATCGCCAGTTCACCAGCCGCCACTGGTCACGATGCCATTCAACCAACACTTCTGGCGCATTTAGCGATAGCCATGGCACTGTCCAGAGGTTTGTAATTGCGCTTCAATGGAAGCTGCTACCTCTGTCACCTCTGCCTTGTTCTTCCTGCGCCACAGTCGTTTCTCTCTCATAACTCCCTCTAGTGTCTGCCGGTTCATCACCACACCATGCGCCTCAGCTAATACTGCCAGGATTTCATCATTAGAGTACTTTCGTCTGAAATAGTCCTCAACGCGGCGGTGCCACTCCATGTTCAAGGTTTGAAGGAGCCTAAACCATTGACAGACGGCCTAGTGTATGTAGCGCTTGTATCGAAGTAGGAGGAAGCTTTGATGTCGAAATTTTGACTTTTAATCTCGTAATTATGACTTTCTATCTCGAAATTTTGACTTTTTATCTCATAATTATGACTTAGCATCTCAAAATTATGACTCGAAATCTCGTAATTATGACTTTAATTCTTGTAATTATGACTTAATCTCATAATTAAGACTTTAAATCTCATAATTATGAGATAGTTCGCCAACTTTTTTCCCCTCTGTGTGGCGGAAACTGGCTTCCATAGTTTATCACGAACAGCTGACAGTTTGTGAATTTTTCTATTAAACCCAATTTGCAATGGGGGTTGAATAATTTTGATTCCAACTTTCAACCAAAAGTTCGTCAACCTTTTTCTCCTCTATTTGGCAGAAATGGGCTTCCATAATAAACAGATTAAATAAGAACAGATTAAACAGATCAAACAAGAATTTTAAATAGCTCAACACAACTAATAAATTTGGAGAAACCACTTGAATTAACACAAATTGCCATTTTTAATAACTACTGCAGTCTCAAAATTATTCAACCCCCCCAAACAAAATCCCTCACAAGAGCATATTTACAAATCAGGAGTTGTCTCAAGCACACCTAATGCAGCTAATCAAGTGGTTCATTAGTTGCATCAGGTTTGCTTGAGATAGAACACATCAAATACTTGCACTCGCTAGGGGTTTGTTGACCGTGACATTTGATTGCACATTAGAAATATGGCTGTCAAGAGAATTGTCTAAAAAGCTAATACAGGAGATTATTGCCTGGCACAAACAAGGAAAAGGATACCAAAAGGTAGCACAGGCACTGAATTTTTGTAAAGATACAGTTGGCAGCATAGTTTGCAAGTTCAGAGTTAAAGGAAGAGTGGCTACAGTACCAGGATGTGGCAGAAAGAGAACGCTATCAATGGCTGTCACCAGATTCCTGAGGAGACGGGTGGTCAAAAAACCTCGAGTGACTGCAGGAGACCCGCAGCAAGACTGAGGCAGGGGGCACTGAGGTTTCAGTTTGCACAGCAGGGCGCATACTAAACATGGAAGATCTCCAAGACATACACCACAACTGATCCAAAAGCACAAGCTCAAATATGCTCAAAACCATTTGCCAAAGAAGTTTGGGGATATTGTTCTGTGGAGTGATGAAACAAAACTGGAATATTTCGGGTTTATGAATCAGTGGTATGTCTGCAGGAGGAATAAGGAAGCATATGCTGAAAAGTACACCCCGCCTACAGTGAAGAGTTGTGGGGGCTTTTTGATGCTCTGTGGCTGCCTTGCTTCCACTGGCACTGGAAATCTGCAAACTGTGGAGGGCAAGATGGATTCAGTCAAGTACCAGGACATCCAAGGAGAAAATATCATGCCATGTGTAGGGAAGCTGACACTTGGGCATCATTGGACCTTTCAAAAGGACAATGATCCTAAGCATACCTCAACATCCACCAAGGCTTGGTTTAAGAATAATAATAATAATAATAATCATAATAAGATTTTATTTATAATGCACTTTTCATTTCAAGGAATCTCAAAGTGCTACAGGCACACAGTAAAAAGGAAGGGAATAAACTTAAAAAAAAAAATAAAAATAGCACTTCAAGTAAGTTAATAGCCTCTTTAAAGAGGAAGGTCTTTAAGTGCTTCTTAAAAGCGTCCACGGTCTGTGGGGTCCCGAGGTGGCTGGGCAGGGAGTTCCACAGACGTGGTGCAGCAGCGCGGAAGGCCCGGTCTCCCAAGGTCCGGAGCTGGGTTCTGGGTGGGTGAAGGAGGTTTTGATGCGCAGAGCGTGAATTCCTTTTTGGGGTTTGCTGGGTGAGGAGTTCTTTGAGGTATATTAGGGCGTTTCCATAGATGCACTGATGAGTGATGAGAGCGACTCTGTAGTTTATTCTTGCAGTAATGGGAAGCTAGAGAAGTGTGCGGAGTACCGGGGTGATGTGCTCATGTTTTCTGACTTTGAATAGGATCCTGGCTGCGGTGTTCTGAATTAACTGTAGCTTGTGGAGACTTTTGCCGGAGGTCCCAATGAGGAGGGCGTTGCACTAGTCCAGCCTGGAGGAGATGAAGGCGTGGACGAGCTTCTCGGCATCAGATACAGTGAGGGAGGGGCACAGTCTGGCAATGTTCCTTAAGTGGAAGAAGCAGGATTTGCACAGATGTTTAATGTGGTTTTCAAAAATTAGGTGAGGGTCCAGTCTCACACCGAGGTTGGTGACAGCAGATAAAATGGGGATAGATTGTCCAGAAAAGGTGATGGTGGTTATGGAGGATGATTGGACCTGGTGGGGGGTGCCAATAAGTATGGCTTCGGATTTGGAGGAGTAATGTTGAAGGAAGTTAGGACTCATCCACGCCTTTATCTCCTCCAGGCAGGTGGTGAGAGTTGAGTGATGATGATGACGATGGTGACGGATCAGTTTTGATGTACAGCTAGGTGTCATCGGCGTAACAGTGGAATGAAATTCCATACTGGCCGATGACATGACCAAGGGGGAGCATATATATTGTGAAGAGCATTGGACCAAGTACAGACCCTTGAGGGACACCGCAGGTGAGAGGAAGTGTTGTGGACTTTGCAGGTCCCATGCTGACAAAGTAGGTCCTTCCAGACAGGTAGGATGTAAACCAGTTCAGGGCAGAGTTTGAGACTCCAATAACTTCACGGAGGTGCTTGAGGAGAATGTGGTGGTCAATGGTGTCAAAAGCAGCTGTCCAGGAGGAAGAGGAGGGAAGGAGAGCCGGCATCAGCTGCCATAAGGAGATCATTTGTTACATGGACCAGAGCAGTTTCGGTGCTCTGAAGTCTGGGAAGATTCTAGAGTGCTCATCAGAGTCGCCTCACTTGAACCCCATAAAAAATCTCTAATAGGATTTGAAGAACACAGTTGCAGCATGTAAACCCTAGAATATTAGTGAACTGGAGGCCATTGTCCATAATGACTGGGCTAAGATTCCTTGAGAATGCTGCCAAAAGCTGACATCTGCCAATGGGTCAATGACAAATCAGCCTTTTAAAAGTGTTTTTTAATAAATTTTTAAAAATGTACCGAAAACATTTATTTGAAGTTGGAAGAGTGTGTTTAAACAAGCCTTAATGGTTTCACAGCATATACAGGGTTTTAGTACAGTTTGACTGTATTTGCAATTTCATCAGCCAAAAATTTTCAGACAAAAAGTTTCTTGGGGAAAAAAAAAACCACACTTCCCTCTTTTTTTTCCTAAGTGATTTTTTATTAAGTATACCTGAGTGTCTACTCTGCCTAAAACATCACTATTTTGTAGTTGAGCTGGGTATTAAAAGTAACTTATGGATTCTTTATTGTAGGGGGCGGGTATTTTGGTAATATGCCCCCATATTAATATTATATTCATTCATATTTTAAATTACATATTTAATACATTTCACAGTGTTAACTTGCTCGACTGGTTGCGCCACCTGACATTGAGGGTTTGAGATGGCAAAACATAAAATGTATACCATTTTTATGATAAACTGGAAATATGTTAAAATTAAACAGGTTTTATAGAATAAAATGATGCTTATTATGAATCATTCAAAATTATTTTAAACCAAAGTAGTGCGCTCAGACACAAAAATTTGCATGTCACGTCATTGACCCCATGCATCACATTTCCAGCAGGTCATAGCGGCAAAAGGGTGCTCTACTAAGTATTAAAGATGCTTGTCATGAAGGGGTTGAATAATTTTGAGCCTGCAGTAGTCATCAAAAGCGGCATTTTGTGTTGAATTTGGAGAAGCCACTTGTAATATTTGCTGTGTTGAGCCATTTAAATTGTTCTTGTTTGATTTTTTCATTACTAACAGCTGAAAGTTTGTAAATTTTGCCAGTAAACCCAATTTGCAACCAGGGGTTGAATAATTTTGATTGCAACTGTAGGTGAAAATAAGGAATTGAACAAATCCAAAAAAGACCAACCCTATAATTTACAGATGACATTTACAGACACTGGCTCACTTTAAAGTGTTTTAAGTAGGGCTGTCTAATTTGGACCAAAAAAAAAATATATATATTATATAAATATTACATAAATGCATAAATATATAAATTTTTTGGCTATATTTCAGGGAAAACTGAGTGCTTTCACAAAACATTTTCTCATAGCAATTTTTGTTTAAATCATCAGCAATGTGGATGTCCAAGCAGGTACCGGCAACATCTCGAACAGTCCAATAACTGCAGACAATTGCATCCCATTACTGTAAAGCTGCACTTCCACTGAATGTGATAAAAATTTTTCTTGCCACCAGATAACATTCAACGTCAATGCAAGGACGCAATTATAAGCGAAAAGACGTGGCCCAGCGCAAAGCAACATGAATCAAGTGGGAGATGTGGCGCGACGTGAATGGCTTGCGTGAACGGCATTCGCATTTCACTTCACGTCAAAATATTCTTTTGCGAAAAATTTCTGAGAGTAGAGCAGTGTTCTGAATAGCATCACTGCTACTAGCAGCAACATTCGCTAGCGAGGCTACCTACCTTCATGTTAAAACAATAGTTTGCTACATTGCTTGAGCTGATAGGAACGCTAGCTACCTAGATTGCTCGCTACCTCGCTGGCTAGCGAGCGAGCTGGGTCAATCACCTATGAATCAGTTTCACAACAAAATAGTGGTCTAGCTCAACATCGGATATGACATCAGTTTTATGAATATTTTTATTGTCAAGCCAGCACAATGTTCATAAAGTAAAATGTTTGTGACGTTAGCATAGCAAAATTAGCATCGCCACCTCGATGATTTTTGGAGATTGCAGGAAGTACCACCCCTTGAGTGTATACAAGGCTCAACTGACATTGCTATTGGTCGAAGATGTGAATTCGCGAGTCAATCCTCAACCAGGTTGTTCTCCCATTGAAGTAAATGGGATCTTCGCTCGAACTGGGCAGAAAATCTTCAAAGCGAAAAAATAAAAATGATCCTGCGGCCAAGCTCCCGGGAATAAAGCGAGGAGAAATTTCATGCTGCGTTTGGTGGAAATGCTGCTTAATGCAGCCTTTAAAACCAGAGAGGACAACAATTATGTCATATCACAATATTACACCCAATCTATCCATAAAGTTTACAGATCCATACTCATAAAAAAAAATTTAAGATATCAAAAGGGGTGGACTGAAATCAGAGCTTTAATAAGCCCACTCTTTTCATAAACAAAATTCAATACAGCGCAACCACACCTCTTGCCCCCACCCACCCGACCATTTCCTTCCTTCCCTCCAAAGTATCAAAATGCTGGAAAAAAAAAAAATAAATACACTGTTGCGCTCAAAAGTTTGCATACCCTGGCTGAAGTTGTAAAATGGGTAACATTTTTTAAAGAAAACATGAATGGCCAGGCAAAACACATTTCTTTTATTTCTTACTGGATTCATATCCAACTGTGGGTCATGTAGAACGGCATAATCATCAAATAAAACATGGCAATTATGGGGGAAAATGAAATGAACCCTGTTCAAAAGTGTGCATACCTTTAGTTCTTGTGTATTGCCTCCTTTTGCATCAATAACAGCATGCAGTCTTTTGTGATAGTTGTCAATGAGGCCCCTAATTCTCTCAGGTGGTATAGCTGCCCATTCTTCCAGGCAAAATGCCTGCAGTTCCTGCAAGGTCTATGGTCATCTTGCATGGACTGCACATTTGAGATCTCCACCAAGCGACTCCATGACACTGAGATCAAGAGACCGTTAAGGCAACTCCAGAACTTTCACCTTTCTCTTCTGTAACCACTGGAGGGTCAACTTCACCTTGTGCTTCGGATCACTGTCATGCTGCAAAGTCCAAGTGTGTTCAATGCTCAGCTTTCGTGCTGAAGAATGCAAATTGTCTGCCAGTATTTTCTGATAACATGCTGCATTCATCTTGCCATCAATTTTCACAAGATCACCTGTGCCTTGAGAGCTCATATCCCCCAAAACATCACAGAGCCATGATCATGCTTTACAGTAGGAATGGTGTTGACAGCTCCCCAAACGTAGCGCTTATGGTTGTGACCATTAAGTTCTCACAGTGTGCTTTAACAAAATGCAGGGTTAAAAAAATTGAGCAGACATTTCCTTGGTACCAAATAGGGCTGTAATAATTCTGAACCTTGGTTTTTTTAAGGCGTAGTACCACCACCTGCTGCCATGGGGCGAACATCCAAGCTTTCCCTTTTGGGTCATTCCATGCCAAATCACCTAATTTTCAGGAAAGTCCCCAGGTGACCCTCTTAGATTTTGCTGAAACTCCATGAAAATGTTCATATATGCAAATAACGAACACACAGAAAATTTCAGGCCGAAAGTCCAAGCCGTTTTGAAATTATGGCTGTCCGAAGACCCCCCCTTTTTACCGCCATGTCATCATGATTTTTTTCATTTTCAAATGATCATATTTTTGGATTTGAAAAAAGCTACAAAGCTGAAAATTGCTACCTGGGGTAATTTGCACACAAGCTTTCAGAATCTGCAATCGAAAACAGTGTATCTTGCTTCCTTTTTTTTGAAGATATGGGCACCTGAAAATGAAAGTTTTTTCTAGCGGAAATTATTTTTATGATTTTTAGGCTTACCTGGTGCCCGAACCATTGATCTGAGGATACCCAAATTGCTGATACATAATCTCTACATACAGCTAAATAACTCCCTGCAAGCATAGACTTATAAAACAATCAGTAAAGGTATGGCTAGGGTCCAAAATCGACTTTCACAAAAAAATCTCAAAAATCACCCCTTTTCGGGGGGTCGGTTGACCTTGTGAACAGTTACTCAGGGTAATGAAATTTGCACCACAGAATTATATGTATCTGACCTTTATATGTACCAAATTTCATTGATGTGACTTAACTCCTTCATAGTTAGGCAGTGTTTCAAAGAAACCCACTAATTTGATCAAATTATGCTACTTTACAGTATATAACAACATCCTCGAGCTCTGGTAAATTGACAATTACAATAATTTGTAAAAGCAAATTGAAGCAAACCTACTTGAAATACGTTTCTTGTGCATTTTGAATGGATCACTGCAATATTTCTGAGTATATTCATATCGAGAGATGTACATCTTCTCATGGTGAAAACACACTGTGCTGTCATCACGTAGCAGTACCCCACTTCTCCATTCCAATAGCTTCTTATCATCCTGTGACAAGTCAGAGGCTGCAAGTGTGCCAACATTTCTGCCATATATTTTCTTATGGCATTCCTCCTCCAGTGCAATTCCAATACTGCATCCCGATCTTGATGCTTCAAATTCCATGTTTTAAATCTTGATTTTTACAGAGCTCACAAAATGTACACTTCATCTGCTGAACATTGCAGTTGAAATGAATTGTGAGGAGTGGATGTGAGCTGAAAAGTGAACACACTGTTCAATTATTCTGTAAACAATATGGCCACAACAGTGAGGTAATTGATCCAGCTATTTTAAATAAACAGTTGTGGTTTGGAGTTAAGTAGACTAGGATGAACCTAGATAAACAATGTTTTAACACCTAATTAGACGAGGTCACCTGGACTAGGATGAATCTTAATAAACAGTTTCCAACAGCTATGACCTCATGCAAATAATGTAAGTAGAGCCCCCTGAAAATCAGTAAGTTGAATCCACTTAAATAAAAGCAGTTTTGTATTAGTAACATCAATGTACAATATGTACAATGTATGGTACTATGGAAAACTTTGTTTTAAAACAAGCCATATGATACTATTCCTGATGTACAAAGTCATGAATTTTACAACTTTCTAAGAATTATTATATATAAAAAGGTTATCAAAGATTACTTATTCTCATTTTTTGCCCTTTGACATCTACCGAAGACATTGTAATGTACAGCAAAATGGTGTAATTTGATCAAATTAGTGGGTTTCTTTGAAACACTGCCGAACTATGAAGGACTTAAGTCACATCAATGAAACTTGACTTGTCTGACTTGTCACAGGATGATAAGAAGCTATTGGAATGGAGAAGTGGGGTACTGCTACGTGATGACAGCACAGTGTGTTTTCACCATGAGAAGATGTACATCTCTCGATATGAATATACTCAGAAATATTGCAGTGATCCATTCAAAATGCACAAGAAACGTATTTCAAGTAGGTTTGCTTCAATTTGCTTTTACAAATTATTGTAATTGTCAATTTACCAGAGCTCGAGGATGTTGTTATATACCGTAAAGTAGCATAATTTGATCAAATTAGTGGGTTTTTTTGAAACACTGCCTAACTATGAAGGAGTTAAGTCACATCAATGAAATTTGGTACATATAAAGGTCAGATACATATAATTCTGTGGTGCAAATTTCATTACCCTGAGTAACTGTTCACAAGGTCAACCGACCCCCCGAAAAGGGGTGATTTTTGAGATTTTTTTGTGAAAGTCGATTTTGGACCCTAGCCATACCTTTTTACTGATTGTTTTATAAGTCTATGCTTGCAGGGAGTTATTAAGCTGTATGTAGAGATTATGTATCAGCAATTTGGGTATCCTCAGATCAATGGTTCGGGCACCAGGTAAGACTAAAAATCGCAAAAATAATTTCCGCTAGAAAAACTTTCATTTTCAGGTGCCCATATCTTCAACAGGACACACTGTTTTTGATGGCAGATTCTGAAAGCTTGTGTGCAAATTACCCCAGATAGCAATTTTCAGCTTTGTAGCTTTTTCAAATCCAAAAATATGATCATTTGAAAATGAAAAAAATCCGCGACGCAGTGCACGACGGCGAAAGAGGGGGGGTCTTCGGACGGCCATAATTTCAAAACAGCTTGGACTTTTGGCCTGAAATTTTCTGTGTGTTCGTTATTTGCATATATGAACATTTTCATGGAGTTTCAGCAAAATCTAAGAGGGTCACCTGGGGACCATTAGGTGATTTGGCATGGAATGACCCTTTTCCTTCATTAAACCCGACACAGATTGAACGAAAGTGCCAAACATCAAAGGGCATGGGAAATGCCTCCGGAAAAAAACTTGACTGACATCAGTATTTTTCGGCGACATGCTGCACGGAGCCAAGTAAAGGACTACAGAATCGTCTCCTATTAAACAATTAGGAGACTCAAAGAAAAGTAAACCTGTTCCCATTTACTTTGCTTGATTAGCAATCAAATGGTGGATTATTTTACTCTCCAAGTCAAATGAGAAGAGCTGTTTATTAAGACAGCATGTTTGATTGCTGCATTTTGGCCATAGAAAACCCGCTGGAAAGCATACTTTTCTATGATGTTTTTTTTATAACATCAACGACACCAATGACCGCTCGGTGAGTTTCACGTCTTTTCAAACGAACGTTTAATGTTGTTTTAGGACCAATTTCAGCATGCCCATTGACATTACATTGGCAGCTGACGGGGGCTAACAAAATGACCCAAACTTCTCCAAACAGAGCTTTTCCTCGAAATTTGCACCTGAACCATTCCATTTCGTGGTAAACCAGCGATAAATGAGGCTTAAAGTGCAAAATGGCCGGAGTATTCCTTTAATGTAGATGAGGAACAGCAGGGGTCCCAACACCTATCCCTAAGGGACGCCACTCCCCACCATGCCTAGCTCAGATGAGGTTCCACTGACCACCACTCTGTGTTCTGTCCTGTAACCAGTTTTGAATCCACTCCAGAATAACTCCTGTAACTCCAATTGAGCTCATTTTAAAAATTAGTCTCTTATACGGTACTGTATCAAAAGCTTTCTGAAAATCCAAGTATATGATGTCATAAGCCCTGCTCTGATCATAAGTCTTGGTGGGCTCTTCAAAAAATTCCAGAAGGTTTGTCAGGCATGACCTTCCCTTACGGAAACCATGTTGGCTATCCCTCAAGATATTACGTTCAAGAAATACTTCCAGTTCATCTTTTACGATAGATTCCAGTATTTTGCATGCAATGCAAGTTAAACTGACCGGCTTGTAATTTCCTGGCTCAGTACAGTCCCCTTTCTTATATATTGGCATTATATTGCCCTGCTTCCAATCATTTGGTATTTCTCCAGTTTCTAAAGACCGTCGGAAGATAGCTGGGAGCGGTTTAAAGATGGTCTCACTAACTTCCCTGAGCACTCTAGGATATAAGCCATCAGGACCCGCCGCCTTATCTGCCTTTAGTTTATGCAACGTGTCTAATACTTCATTATCCCTAACCTCGATTTCCGCTAAATAATCTTGAGCATTGGACATGCCCTCTGGCCGAATAAAAACCCACTCCAAGCTAAAATTCTCAACAAAGTTACTGTTGAAGGTATCCGCAATATCCTTGTTATCATATTGCAGCGATCCATATTTATTCTTTATGCACTTAACCTCCTCTTTGACTTTCCTTTTTCTGCTACAGTACTGAAAGAAGCACTTAGGATTAGTTTTCGCCCCTTCTGCAATTTGCCTTTCATAGTCTTCTAGCATTCCTCAGCTCCTTTTGACCACAGCCCGCGTTTTACAGTCTTCAGCCTTAGTATTCTCATTGTTTGCCTTTATGTACATCTTATAAAGATTCCTCTTTTCTCTCAAACTCCTACGAATAGCTGTGGTCATCCACTGAGGATTCTGCTTTTTCAGCCTACTTTTGGTCACCTTTGGAATAAATACATTGTGAATCAAGTAAAACCCCCTTAAATCTTTCCCACATCTCATTTACAGACTCACAGTCCAGGAGTGTCTCCCATTTTATTTCACTTAGATATGAGCGTATCCTGTTAAAGTTTGCTCGCCTAAAATTGAAAATTTTGGTTTTAGGAGACACTTTTTTAACTTCCCATGAAACATCAAAATTAACAGAGTGATCACTAGTCCCAAGTGGCTCCAGTACCTCAACATTGCTAATTCTATCAGGGTCATTACAGTGCACTAAATCTAAAATTGCCTTCTCTCTTGTAGGTTCATTAACATACTGCACCAAAAAAACTGTCATTTATAGCATCTACAAATTCTTCTTGCCCTTTACCCTGTCCTTTCACCATTTCCCAAGCAATACCAGGATAATTGAAGTCTCCCATAATAATAGTCCCTCCTCCTCTACAAGCTTGCCTAATCCTCTTAAAGAACAATTCATTGACAGTACTGTCCAAAGCTGGCGGTCGATAGCATACTCCTATGTTTAAACCCGTCTTGTGTTTGCCAATGAGCCTGACCCAGATATCTTCACAGGGCAAGGAATGTTCAATTTCAGGAATTTCCTGCACATTTATGTTCTCGTTCACATTACTTGGCTCCGTACAGCATGTCGCCGAAAAATACTGATGTCAGTCAACTTTTTTTTTGCGGAAGCATTTCCCATGCCCTTTGATGTTTGGCACTTTCATTCAACCTGCGTCAGGTTTCATGAAGGAAAAGGGAAAGCTCGCATGTTCGCCTCATGGCAGCAGGTGGTGGTACTACGCCTTAAAACAACCACAGTTCAGAATTGTTACAGTCCTAGTAACACATTTTGACAAGGCCTCCACCATCATAATAAGCGAAAAATTTAAATATTCTGTTGGGAAAATATGTACAGTTTTTTGTTATCAGTGAGGCTTCTGCATACATGTTTTTATTTCATGTGAGAAAAATGGATAGTCTCATGGATATCCTTTAAAATGTAGTCTGGGGAATAGATCATCAAGACAAACAAAATAATGTAGTTATTAATAATAGCCTTTATCTCTCCACAAAATCATTACAGACCTCAAGTACATATTCCGTAAATGTACACTACATATAGTACACTGCCCTATAACCAAGTGTCCATTTACAACCCCAATTCCGAAATAGTTGGGACGAAGAGTAAATTGTGAATAAAATCAAAATGCAATGACTTTCAAATCACATGAGCCAATATGTTATTTACAATAGAACATAGATAACATTTCAAATGTTGAAACAGACATTTTACATTTTTATCTACAAAATCAGCTTATTTCAAATTTTCTGGCTGCAACAAGTCTCAAAAAAGTTGGGAGACAGGCAAATATATAAGAGAATCAGCTGAAAAAACATTCAGCAACAAATTAAGGTAACTGGCATCAGGTGTGTAACATGACTGGCTATAAAAGGGATGCCTTAGAGAGGCTGAGTCTCTCAGAAGTAAAGATGGCCAGAGGCTCTACAACCTGTGAAGGCTTGCGTAAAAAAAATGGTGGAATACTTTAAAAACAATGTTCCTCAACGTCAAATTGCAAAGGCTTTGAAGGTCTCATCCTCGACAGTGCATAACATCATCAAAAGATTCAGAGAAACTGGAAAAATCTCTGTGTGTTAGGGACAAGGCCGAAGACCTTTACTGGATGCCCGTGATCTTTGGGCCCTCAGACGCCACTGCATCACTCACCAGCATGATTCTGTCATTGACATTACTAAATGGGCCCAGGAATAATTCAAGAAACCACTGTCTGTAAACACAGTCCACCGTGCCAGCCACAGATGCCACCTAAAACTCCATCATGCAAAAAGGAAGCCATTGTTGAGCATGATCCAGAAGCGCCGCCGTGTTCTGTGGGCCAAGGCTCATTTAAAATGGACTGTAGCAAAGTGGCGAGTCCAAATTTGACATTCTTGTTGGAAATCATGGGCGTCGTGTCCTCCGGGCTGAAGAGGAGAAAGACCACCGCTCTTGTTATCAGCGTTCAGTTCAAAAGCCAGCATCTCTAATGGTATGGGGTGCATTAGTGCATATGGTGTGGGACACTTGCATGTTTTAAAAAGCACCATGAATGCTGAAAGGTATATAAAGGTTTTAGAGCAAGATATTCTCCCCTCCAGATGACATGTATTCCAAGGAAGGCCTTGTGTATTTCAGCAGGACAACGCAAAACCACATACTGCAGCTTTTACAACAGCATGGCTTCGTAGTAGAAGAGTCCGTGTGCTGAACTGGCCTGCCTGCAGTCCTGATCTTTCACCGATTGAGAACATTTGGTGCATAATTAAACGAAAAGTCCATCAAAGGAGACCCAAAACTCTCCAGGAGCTGGAAGCCTGTATTAAACAAGAGTGGGATTAAATTCCAATGGCTAAACTCAAGAAACTTGTCTCCTCAATGCCCAGACGCCTCCACTCTGTGTTAAAAAGAAGAGGGGATGCTACACCATGGTAAACAGTCCCCTGTCCCAACTTTTTTGAGACCTGTAGCAGCCATCAAATTTGAAATGAGCTCATTCTGTGGATAAAATTGTAAAATTTCTCAGTTTCAACATTTACTGTTATCTCTGTTCTATTGTGAATAATATACTGGCTGGTGAGATTTGAAAGTAATTGCGTTTTGATTTTATTCACAATTTACACTTTGTCTCAACTATTTCGGAATTGGGGTTGTATATAATACTTATGGCTTCATATCTTCAGATATGTTAAGAATTGAAATGCATCATAGCTCCGTAAAATTTATCTAAATAACCTGCGTGGGATATGTCCTTGATCCGGTAGCTATTGAATAACTTGTCAAATTTGGAGTGACAAATTTCAACCACCTGCTCAGAGAATTGACCCAAAGGCCTCAATTTGAGTGCGCAGTTCCGTACTCTGCTTCTGCCCTCTGGTCGATCTTGGTGATCAATTCATCTCTCAAATCACGTATGGCTTCTATAATTGAAGCTTGGTCAGATTCGGACTTAACGTTACTCTGGGTCAATGTAGCCTGGGAGCTATCGTTAGCGTTAGCTTGTCTATTGGTGGTCCCACGTTTGTCAGGCATGGCGGTGTTTTAGCTTGTTAAACTCAGTTTAGACGGTTATGTCAGTTGACTGGTGACTTTGACAAGTATAAGAACCCTGTTAAAGCGGTTATGAAACAGAGCAAAAGCCTCTTTTACCAGTTTCTGGTGTTAAGCTCTGCCACCTTGCGTCTTCCCTACATGGCGCTGCACCAGAAATCCGAAACCACATACTAGTCACCAAAATTACCTTCATTCGCTGAAGAGTTCTGAAATGCCGTCGCCGAGTGCCAGTGCATAGACCTAATTATAGCAAGTTGCGTGACCATGCGGCAAAAACAGGTGTACTTACTTTTCGCTGAAATTACCTTCATACGCAATAGAGTTCTGAAATGCCACTCTCGCTGGAAAAAAAAATTACCGTTGCTGAATGCTAGTGCATAGACCTATTTATAATTATATTATTTTTCTGTACGGAATGTAGCCCATTATTTTGTCGCTGTTAGATCGCATGGGGGAGAGAAGCCGTGTCTTCAACTGCCACTTGATTATTCTTGAATTGGAAAACGTGTTAATAAAGGAAAACCATCTAGAATTAGCCAGGACTAATTGCTGTAAATAAAGGGATGGATATTTGCTCCCGAATTTTCAGGTCTGGCGCTGGCCCTGACCCGCCATTACGAGTTCTCTCGTAGTCGGCAGTCAACGTGTTAAATATAATTGCAATTCGTGGGAAAAGTGGGCGTGGCTGTTTTTCCTCCTAGTCGTAGTTTTGAGGAACCCATCTTTCAGCAACTGTAACAGGGTTTCCTTCGGGAGTTCGATTTAAACTTTTTGATATGTGTTAATTGACACCTTTACCAACACATTGGTGAAAAAATTTCTTGGTAAGGAATTTGTTGCCAGATTTTTGCAATATTCCCTGACTAAGAGATCATTTATTTAGAGTATCTGGTCAATAACACAGGTCTCTCAGTCTATCTTCTGCAATCAAGCAGCATATAAAATTCTGGAGTCACTGACTGTCTCTATCCAATCGGGTGAGAGAACGCCATAAAGACATCTTTCTCTCTGCTTGTGAACAGGCAAAGCTGAATCTGCGTTGTTAGTGCGCCATCTGCCAGAAAAAATCATCAGAAGGAGACAAAGAAAAATCTATGTTGTTGGCAATAGCAAAACAGATGAAGCTTCCGTTCCCAGCGCTACGGGAGACGGCGTACACAAACAGCCAAAGCGCCAAAGAACGGTAAGGGAACAAACAGAATTAAGCGGGAAAAACGCGAGATGGCCAAGAGCTGTATTCATATTGGTGCCGCTTTCAATGGAGAAAACTGAAGGAATCAAAGGTATAAAAAGCAATACACAGCTAGCCTTGCAGCTACTGGACAGGTAAGCTTTGTTTTACTCTGTTGTGGTTATGCAGTTTTATCAGGCGCGGATAGTCCCGTTGGTGGTTTTTAATCCTGCTAAAGTCAGTTTATAAATGAACCATCATGGTTTGTGGCCAACTACAGCTTGCTTAGCTGTGTAACAATAGCATGTGTGGCTATAGGACACTAGCTAGTTTTAGCTAATCCAATCAAAAAGCCAGTCATACCGAAGTTTCTGCATGGAGGTAAAGTGTCGTTGGTCCATGTTTTCAGTGTGGCTTTCACACGACAATCACTGAGAGTGTCTGTTTATATTGTACTTACGCTTAACAAAAATATAAACGCCCCACTTGACACTTTTAAACTTTAATTACCATTAAGGGTTTTACAATATATTAAGTCATAAACAATTCATTTTATTGTTCAATATGCAACAGATTACTGTTCATTAAAGCAAGATAGTGGCGTATGGAAATCAGGGATCCCCAGCAGACACGGTTGGGATCACGATGAGGACGACGAGCATGTAGGTTCACTTCTCCCAGGCGGTTCCGGACAGTTTTATGTGTGATACGTCTGTTGTGCAGACCAACTGTTTCATCTGCTGGGCGTGTTGCAGGTCTGAGGCGATCATGCAAGTGGAAAAGCCGGATGTGACGATCTTGTGCTCGTGTGGTCACACGTGGACGATGAGGGTGAGGTCGATTTGCTGTACTGCCAGTCTGTCTAAAACACACTCTTAAACACCCAATTGTCCGCTAGTGAACATTCATCTGTGCAGCAACTGCTCTGGTGGACGTTCCTGCATCCAGCATTCCTATGGTGTGTTCCCGCATGATTTGCGACATTTGTGGCATGGTTACTTTTGATGAAATTTGACATTTTGGGGTGGCCTTTTATTGTCCCCAATTTTATGGAGTGTCTGAGTTCTGTTCATGCTGTTTGAGCAGCGTCTGCACATGCCACACCTGTGTTGTGGGTGGAATCAATGCATCACTGAGCAAGTACTCACTGGCAGAGATGAACACAAATGTTGTATACAAATCAAGACAAACAAGTAGACATGGTCAACAACATCCCCCGCCAAAATGTCTTCTTTAAAGATACTATGAACAGAGGCTCCCAGAAGTGCCACAAGGGCAATAACTGTGGGAAAAATAATAGTGTGCTTCTTATTTTCGAACTCCATCAGGGTCTTTATGGTCTTAAGCTACACACCAAATTTGGTTATCCTATCTGGAATATTTCCTGTGAAAAGTAGTTCCCCTTAACATATACCGTGAACAGAGTTGAAAAAAGTGAATCAAGGGCAATAACTCCGGGAGAAATAATCACGCGTGTCTCATTTTCGAACTCGATCAAGGTCTTTATGGTCTTAAGCTACACACCAAATTTGGTTATCCTATCTGGAATATTTCTTGTGAAAAGTTGTTCTCCTTTATAGACACCGTAGTCAGAGTTCAAAAATGCGAATCAAGGGCAATAACTCTGGAAAAAATAATCGCTGGGTCTCATTTTTTTCAACTCGATCAAGGCCTTCATGGTCTGAACCTATATGCCAAATTTGGTTATCCTATCTCGAATATTTCTTGTGAAAAGTTGTTCTCCTTTATCCCGCACGCACGCACGCACGCACGCACGGAGGTCAAATCAATATCCCCCGGCCACTTCGTGTGGCGGGGGATAATAATCATTTTGCACAATTAAGACATTATCAGCTCATTTGAGGTAACACATTTCATGTTGCATAAATAATTTACATGGGGCGTTTATATTTTTGTTAAGTGTATATTGTAACGGAGTTGCAACTCCCCAATGCCTTTGTCAGAAGCCGATGCACGTTCCTGTGCCAGGCTTGGGGTTGGGGGGCGGGGACTGCTTACATAGGCGAATTGTAGAGCATTTTAAATGACCAATTCAATGAAAAAAAAGTATCTGTTGAAGAATAATAAACTTTATTAATAATAATTATTTTTTAATAATTCTAATAACTTTCTTGAGCACAAAACACTGGCTTGGAATTTGTTTATGCATTTCCCCATTCTTCAAAACAACGTCCAGCCCAGGTCAGACTATGCGAAACCACGCAAAGTTTACATCTCGCTCTCCTCCCAAAGTTCCAAGTGCGCGATCACAGTACCGACAAACTTATCAAAGTTTGAACAATGCTAAACTACTCGTAGTTGGGGCCACCACTGCGCATGCTCAACAATGGCAGAGACCATGCCGATCCTTGGCTGTCATCGAAATAGTACAGCCAATCTGAAATGCAGGAAATGCAATGCTAATACATACACATGCAGTCCCGGCATGGCCTGTCGCACCAATCCGTAAATGATATTTGCATTGAATTGTGAAAAATTCTTTTTTTTTTTTTTGTAGTTGCCGTCTTCTCCCTTCCAATAAGTCACAGAGTGTTCCCAAGAAATGAAAGTAGCAGGTTAATTTGAAAAAGTAGCCTGTTAAGAAAACCACACCGCTATTTCACCTGTAGGAGGGTCCTTAGGTATGCTCCCTTGGAAAGTGTTTTTTTAACCCATTTAAACCGGGACAGCATGTGCGCATTTTAAGAACGTGTCGTTGCCGACACAGATATGCGCGTAATTTTGAAAGTACCGTAATTAATGTAAGTTTTGCGCAATAGAACAAAATTCCAACTGTTCCTGAAAGCTGAGAAGCTGTGCTTCAGCCCAAATACAGGTTACTATGGTAAACATGGCAGCATGATTCTCTGCTGGGATTTTTGCATTAGGCCTTAAAGGGTTAAAGGTGCATTTTGGCGCGTTCTACTGCACTTCAGACGGCCTAATGCAAGATTTTTCAGCGTAAAATGTTACGATTTTTTGGTCAAATTTCAGTTTTTTTTTGTTGAATCTCCATAATCAATTAAGCAACATGCCTCTATTTCAATCACAATACTAACTAGCACCATAAACACCCGAAAATTTAGTACTATAAGCAAGCATAAATGAACTTGAACACCACATCAATTATTTCTTTGAAGCATTTATTCTATTTTATTATTATTTATTCTTTATCTTACAATGGTAACCCATCTTATGCTGTAGTATAACACATGTATAAAATAATTACCATTTGCTTGCAATTACACTTTCAGTTCAACATTTCAGTTCTTATTGATGATCATGTCTTCATTTAAATGTCTGTGGCTTTTTCTTTGGCACTGATTAATAGGCTATTTGTTATCATACCAATGTGGAGATTCAAGGAATAACTTGAATAAGTTCTTAAAGAAAACTGCAACAATATCAATAATAAAAACTGCACTCAACCCCTGGCAAAAATTATGGAGTCTCCACACACAGGATGTTCATGTAGCTTTTTACTTTGTACCAAATAAACAAATCGCAGATTTAAAAAACAATGTTTGAACATTAGCTTATCATTCAACCTCCGTGAAACACACCTCAAACAAATTAAATTATTTTAATTAATGGAATTTTTTTCTTCATCAGGTTAAGGAAAAAAAATCTAGAATCACTCATTTACTTCAGTTATTGGGTTGGTCAGCACTGCTGAAAAAGTGAGTTTTTCATATGTCCCATGAAAAATGCAAACATAAGCTGATAAACTAGTTTTACTAAATTTGAAATATGTTAATTGTTGCATTCACATGTTGCATCATTGTACACAAAATATGTGTGTCGATAGTCAGTATTGATGGTACATTCACTGATTTCAGATTTGGACCTCACCCCACCCCACATCAACATCATTAAACGGGGAAAATTGTGCATTTAATTTAACAAGAGTTAACTTCTTCAACCTGAACACCCGGACTTTTTTGACGGATCTTCCGTGGCCTGTAAACCGTCAGAGGCGTGCAGCTTCACGCTTTTTTTTTTTTTTTTGCATCATTGCACTCAACCAGTTACAGCAAAAGATCGCCTCAGTAACAATTGAACAGTTTTTCTTAATTGAATAATCAAGACCGCTATAAGTGCCTATAATGATTAAGAAATTATAATTCATGGGAAAAAAAGATCACCGACAGATGACACCAACAACGAACATAATACCCTACACGCGATCTTGTGAGGATGGCATTAATCCAGACAATTAATTAATCCAAAAAAAAATTACCATAATTACAGCACTCGTTTCAGCATTTTCTCAGCAGTGTAATTTATTTTAAGATGGCACTTCAATACTCAAGGTAAAAAATTATTTAAAATGCGAAACATCTTGAGCGTATCGAACTGAGAACATTGGCGCAACTGCGTATTACAGCTTTCGCCCAGCTAAATATGTGCCGTCTCACGAGCTACAGGATTCGGGATATTCAATAGACAATTGTCGTTTAATGCCCTCATTAAGAAAAATACGTTTTTTTTGATGAAATGGAACAGGAATGCAAGCTACGAACAAATTTACCAGTCGATAGGCATACTGCCCAGTCTTCACAAATGAGTGAATCCATGCTTGGTTACGGACTAGGTCTGGAAAAACGCATGAGCACAATCGTCGCCACAATGCATTAATAACATATACATTTACCAACGTTTCGAGACAGGTTTTCTTTGGGACACTGAGTCGATTCAACACCCTGAAGCATAGGCGGAGCCACGGGCGGGCCTGGACGGGCCTAGGCCCGCCTACTTGTCAGTCTGGCCCGTCCACTCAGTGAATGTAGACGAAGGAAAGCCGACTATCTAAAGAAGACGCGCAAGTCAGCGCTCCGCCGAGAGCTCAAGAATCAGTCAAATCGCGAACAGCCGGCAGCTCCTCCCCTCTGCCCTCCCCAACGTTGCTGTGAGAGCCCTCCCACAATGCAATCGAGTGAAGCCGTTACAAACATATAATTGTACTGTTCAACACCGAGGCCCGTCGCCTGATTTTGTAGGGCTATAATCATTAAACCAAGTAGGCACTTTTTTCACTCTCAAAAATGCATTAAAATTTGTTATTGTATAGTATGGTATACCTCATTACACTTAGGCCTATGCAATTTGGAATTGGTTGATGTGTTTGCGTTGTTTATGGCCGTCGAGCCATCTGCATTGTAATTGTGCACTGAGAAATAGACATTGGGTGCATCTCAAAGCCTAGGCTCTGCATGCTTCGAAGGCTGCATTTTTAGGGGTCGTCACTTACGGCCATCCACTAAACTGACATTTACGGTAAGAAACAAGGTTAAATTTAGGGCGAGGTTTAGGTTCAGGGCTTTGAGTTATGGTTAAAGTTAGGGAAACAAGTGGCGACTCGCTTAAAACAAAGCTGTTTAACGGGGATGACATGACGTTACGCTAGTTTGGCGGATGGAACTAAGTGACGACCCCTAAAAATGCAGCCTTCAAAGGATGCATAAATTCCACTTTTAAATGTCATAAAAGTTGCACGCCTATGATAAGGCTTTACAGCTGTCCAATATGATCAATCTTTCAATTGTGTTTCATGTGACGCGCTGAAGCTGCATGCATTGTTTAGTTCCATTTAAAATGTTTCTGCGTAATTGTCCGCTGTGATCAAATGCGTTATATTCCAATTTTTATATCATAAATGTGGCATGCCTATGAAAAGGCTCTCCAGTAGGATTGAACAATTGTCAATCTGTTGCTTCATTTTGTGTTTTATGTGACGCGCCGATGCAGGGCTCATACAATTTTGCGCAAGTTTAAAATGTTCAGCCGAGCTAAGCCGACTGCGTAATTTGTCAGCTGTGATGAAATTCGTTCAATAAGTGCCACTTTTCACGTCATTTATGTAACATTCCTCTGATTAGGCTTTGCAGTTGTCCAATATGGTCAATCTATTGTCTTAATTGTGTTTTGTGTGACGCGCCGGAGCTACATTCATGCATTGTTTTGCTCCGGTTGAAAATGTTTCTGCGTAATTTTTCAGCTGTGATCAAATCCGTTCAATAAATTCCATTTTTATGTCATAAAAAAACATGCCTATAATTAAAGTTTGTATGGTGCATCTAATCTAGGCCTATCTTATGTTCAATCAAATTGGCTTTGCCCACCCGTTTTTTTCTGTGCCCACCCATTTGAACATTTCTGGCTACGCCACTGCCCTGAAGACTTTCGTCGAAACAGCTGATAATTAAATACATGTAATGATGGCATAGTGGCTTTGAGTGCCCTCGGGCTAAGACTGGGGAATCAATGTGGTAGAAGGCTACTGTTCTAAATGAATATACGGGCGTTTCCTTTATCATCTCGCACGGGCCAACCTCTCAGCAGAATTAAATCTCATCAATTTATAAGGTTGAAATGACGTTTCTTTACAAAGGATATCAGCAATGTTTGCCGGTTAGATGCCCCCTTCTTTAAGGGCGGCATGTTTCGACCAGCTACCGAATGAAATTAGAATATTTTCAGAAAATACAACAATATCATGCGATCATGGAAGTAGAATTATTGGAGTTCATATGACGCGCGCAATGTTATTGGATGTTGAAATCATTCTCGAGTAATCACTGCGGCTTAGAGCAACGTTTCAATACGTCAGCAAAGAGAAGGTCGATAGGTAAACTGAAAAGCATTTATCAAAATAAAACGGGTCGAAACTCGTCTAAAAACTTGTAAATTCGTCGACGCCGGTAGAAGAGGACAAGAGTAGTCGGCGAAATCGCCGGCCGCCGGAGCTTGTGGAACACCCTGAAGTCAGCTCAAGCAATTCTGAAAATGGGACGGATTTTGTATTCAGCTACGATTCGGCAGGAGATGGGATTAATTACATAAACTACGCATAGTTTCCAGACGGCCTGGCCACACCACCGAAAACTTCGAGAAGTTTCCTGGGAAGCGAGAACCTTCTCAAGTTTGAGTGGGAAGTTTCGCAGGAAGTTTAGCTAGTAAGTTTGAGAAGTTTGTGGTCAGACTATCCAAACTATGAGAAGTAAAATACCGGGAAGTGAAACTATGCTGAAGTCCCTGACAGAATACGCAAAACTATGCGGAGTTTACCCAGGATAGCCAGGATTGGAGAAACAGGCAGTGTATTTAAAATTTCAGGGAGTGCACTGCCCACAGCGGCGCACAAAACGTGGGAGTGGGAGGGGTGGTGTGGGAGGGGTGGGTCTACTTTGAAAAATAGACATCAAATGGTGCATTCGGGTGCATTCTGAGACAGTAATTAAAGTTTTATTTTCCTCATAAAAACTGTTGTTTTACCTGTTTGAATTGCATGGTTAACTTGATTTTATGCCAATTTATTTTCAATTACCTTTAGTTCGCTTTCTTTTTCATTATCTGTGTAGTGTACGATATTGTTTTTTCAGTATTTTCAGGTTGTGGCTTTTAGTTGTGGTGATGGTGCCATGGTTTGCCTGTTCAACCCTGTTCTTTCCAAGTCACCTGCTCAAACCTACTCTTTCCAAGTAATCTGCTCAACCCTACTCTTTCCAAGTCACCTGCTCAACCCTACCATTTCCAAGTCACTGAGTTACACAGCACCTCTGCTTGTATAAACTCCCTATAGTTGGCACATTGCTTACACACCTATTTCTTGTCATTTATGCATGCATATTCTAACACAGGGCTATTCAACATGTCCAGAAAGGGCCGGTGTGGGTGCAGGCTTTCATTCCAACCAAGCACTTACACACATGATGCTATTAATCAAGCTCTTCAGCAAAGACTTTTGGGGTTGATTAGTGGTGTCAGGTGTGTTAGTGCTTGGCTGGAATGAAAGGCTGCACCCACACCGGCCCTTTCTGGACATGTTGCATAGCCCTGTTCTAACCACCATCTGTAGCTTTTCTAGAACCATTTCTATTACAGTGATAGTGAAATTAAATTTGAATTGTATCACATTATGTTTTATAATTTTGGGTGTGCCTGCTATAGTAAGGTCCCAAGGCCTTGGTATTGTGTTTGTAGTTAACACATACTTAAATGATGAGGGGACAAGCAAATATTTCAACAAGTGTCACTGAGATATCTGCAATAATCAATGATTAATATGAGTAGAATGATTACAATATAACATTTTAGAGATTCCTGCTTTATTGACTCCATTCTCTTTAACACTCAACATTTGCCGAGTTGAAAACATATATACACACACACACACACACACACACACACACACTTGTTTGACTATTGACTATTTGACAATTTGTTGGACTACTTGCCACAAAATCTTAACATCTGACATAGCGACAGCTTTGACTAGAAAAAATGAATATTAACAGCAAATATTCTAATTTATAACACTATTCTATAGCAAAACATATGTATAAGTATATTACTATTTGTAGACAAGAGGATATCAACTCTTAACCGGAGATCATTAATTGTCCTGGAAGAGTATTGGCAAGCCAAGACAAAATTCTACAGTACATGGAAAATCCACGTCAGCATATCTGAGATTATTTTAATTGTTCCTGAAAAGTACTGGCAATGCAATGGCATTTTTAAGACCAACAGATCATGAGAAAATGAACTTGAAAATGAACATCTGGCAATACAAAAATACAGTATGGACTGCAGGAAACCACATTTTAAAATTTAAAAATGAAATAATGCTTGTGTTTATATGTTCAGTAATACTGTTATTGTCATCAATGTTTTAAAAGGGGAAAAGGAATACATTTGATCGCTCTTGTCCTGGATTGATATCAGATATTAAACAAGCGGGGAAAAGCGGCAAAATAAGGCGCAAAAATTAAATGTGAAGCATATCTTGCATTGGCCATCCACGTTAAAAATACCGAAACATTGTGCAGCAATGGGCTGCAATAATAGGAACAAGCCATCCATCGTTTCTTTTCCGAAGAATGTAAACAGGCAAGGAGTAAATTAGCAACTGTCGAATTACATACCAGCTTCGTAGGCTTAAACTAGCTGATGCAATTCCCTTCAAGCTATAGCTAATGCCAATTACAGTAAAACACGTTACATAATTTGAGTATTATTTAATTTAGCCTTTATTATACCGGAGAATCCCACTGAAATAAAAAAAAAATAAAAAAAAAAAAAAAAAAAAGATATGGCTAAACATTATCTTGTTCAAAACCTAACAACCACTCCAAGAGTAAATGCTAGCAAGCCAAAATCTAATTTTTAAGCTCATGTCAAATGACTGGCCAGCTAACTCATATTTGTAATGCTGAGTACAGCCGTTAGCTGTGTTGTAAAATGCTGGATGCAGCGAAGTAAAAGGAAATATACACACAACATGCAGATACAAGATAGATACTTGTATATCTCAACGTTTAATTGCTCGCCAACTTAGCTCCCACTTCTGACAAGATGCGACGGATTACCCGGTCAGCATTAATTCTACAAATAGCCTACGACGTGCACAACACTTCCGCGATCGCGCCCACTTAGGAGACAGGAAGTGAGACCAATTTCTTACAATTGGGGGTCTATGGGGGATGAGGAGTCTTGCCAAACTGTCTTTGGTTGCGGCAATGAGCCGAAAATGGTGGACAGGTTTTGGTTCACGTTTAGCAAAATTTTGCCAAATTTTGAAGAAATTACCCAAAATAAGAAGGTGGCAAGGTAAGACAAGATAAAGAACATACTGAACATGGCTTTGATCTGGCCGTGCATGAAAAAAAAAAAACAGGCCGCGTTTTTTCAAAATTGGCCGTGCAAATCGCGGATGCATGGCTCGCTGGCTAACACCATGCTTCTCGATCACTTTCTGAAATTTCAAGTGCACGATCACACTACCGCCAAACTACTCATAGTTCAAGCCACTACCACGTATGCTCAGCAATGGCAGAAACCGTGCCACGGAAATGGTACATAAATTTTAAATGCAGGAAATGTAATGCTAATTAATTGTTATTACACTAGTAGTTTCTTTAACTACAGCATCTTAACGCCACAAACTGATTAGCAATTTAGTCTCCACAGTCTCCCAGTGGCATCTGTTATCCATAAATGGCAAACAAACGCACAATTTCAATCTTAACTTAAATCACAAGCTCTGTATCTCTCGCATACCTCTCTTCAACATTGTTGGTAAAATTGCGACACTACCTGCAGGCTAGCTTGACCGGTAGAATGTACAGACGAATACGCATGTGCAAAAAAAAGTAAACAAACTAACGCAATAGCGGAGGGGTATACTACGAAGCAAGATTAGGGGGTTAGAGAGGTATGTCGAGCCTAAAGCTTGGCTTTTCAATCACACGAAGGAGCCTCTCTTCACGTGGCTGGATCACCAATGTAACTTACGCTGCAAAGTTAACCAGGTCTGGAGCAGGTTATGTGCAGAGTTTCGGCTCAAATCGGCTATAAATGTGCTGCCTTGCCATGAAGCACCTCCTTTGAAGAAGGCATCACCTTTCTTCGATGATCCTGCGGACCTTGATGCCCAAATCACATGTGGTTCGGAGCCAAAAGCACAGAGCCTAGGTTAACAAAGAAAGATAATAACCACCATTGTGGTCCCAATTATCTCTGATTGCGAGTTCAGGGTTTGTTAAGCCAGCTCACTGAAACAAAGCCCGTCTATATTGAACTTGCTTCGTAGTATACCCCCAAGGAGATGGTCTTAATCACGTGAGAGTTTCAAGACGGCCAGGCTGGACCATCGAAAACCTTGATAAGTTATGTGGGAAGCGAGAAACTTCAAGTCGGAGGGGCAAGTTTGGCCGGTAAGTTTTCGAGAATGTTGCGGTCAGACTATACAAACTATGAGAAGTAAAATACACATAGCTTTGTGTAGTCTGACCGGGGCTATAGTTCTGTGTAGTCTGACCAGGGCTTATGAGAGCATGAACTTATAGTACATGGTTTATGAAGCTTTCTGGTTTACAGGATATCTTCTGAGATTTTGACTGTCGATATTCATATGATAGACAGACTGCCCAACCCCAGCAGCAAATGCAAATGTGTACAAGGGGCATTTGCTTTGGAAATACAAAGTTCCTTCATGGCCATTCCAAAAAAAGCGTACCTTAATTAGAATATGATCAAAAAGGAAAGGTAGAATAAAGATAATTTAGAGAAATCAAGAGTGAAAGCACAAGATAGGAGGAAAAGAAAGATGGAAAAAGGATGAGTGAACAGGGAGAGAGAGAGGAGTTTGCTCAGAAGTGAGGTTGTCCACACACTAATCATTAAAAGAAATGGGGAGGATCATATGAAGATCATGGCTCACCTGAAGCATAGAAGTCATAGTCATAAAAGGCCAGCATGAGGAAGTTCAGCACGAGGAACATGAACCCAGTGAAGGTAATGAGATTGGGTGCCAGCCATTTGGGTAAAACCTAAACGAAAGAAAAAACACCCACAATTAGCAGCATTATTCCTGTGATTGCATTGCTCAGAGTCCAAAATACATCAAGTGCTCTGCAAGTGAACTGCAATTTAAAGGGAAAAAAAAAAAAAACCAAAACCATAAAAAACAGCACCTCAAGATCTGCCACCACTGCCATAAATTCAGACCTTCCCCAATCACACACTCAAGTTTGCAGATTTGATGACAGAAAGGACTTAAAAACATACACACACACAAACTTTATCATTGATCTCAGTCAAGATCAGGGTGTCCATTTGTGTTATGCTTTTGTTGTATGGCATAACAGACTGTCAAGCAAAAAAAAAAAAAAAAAAAAAAAAAATGCCTTTGAGTTTTGACATCTTGATAATGTATTGGATAAACACGAAAATTCTATCGTTGATAATTATAAAAAAGACGCCCATTTATGGTCATGGAAACAATACATACAGCGCCCTCCATAATTATTGGCATCCCTGGTTAAGATGTGTTCTTTAGCTTCTAATAAATTCAGTTTTTTTCTAAATAATATAGGACCACAATGAAAAAAGAGGAAAATCCAACCTTTAATTCAAGTGCATTTATTCAGTGGGAAAAAAATCCCACATTAAGAAATAATTCTTTACATCAAATCATGTGTGCCACAATTATTAGCACCCCTGATGTTAATATTTTGTACAACCCCCTTTTGCCAACAAAACAGCACCTAATCTTCTCCTATAATGTTTCACAAGATGGGAGAATACAGAAAGAGGGATCTTCGACCATTCCTCTTTGCACAATCTCTCCAAATCATCCAGTGACCTGGGTCCTCTCCTCTGCACTCTCCTCTTCAGCTCACTCCACAGGTTTTCAATGGGGTTGAGGTCTGGGGACTGAGATGGCCATGGGAGGAGCTTGATTCTGTGTCTGGTGAACCATTTCTGTGTAGATTTGGCCACATGTTTAGGGTCATTATCTTGCTGAAAGACCCAGTGACGACCCATCTTCAGCTTTCCGGCAGAGGCCACCAGATTTTGATTGAAAATGTCCTGGTATTTCAAAGCGTTCATGATGCCATGCACCCTAACAAGGTTCCCAGGGCCTCTGGAAGAGAAACACCCCCACAGCATCACCGATCCTCCCCCATATTTCACAGTGGGCATGAGGTGCTTTTCTGCATACTCATCTTTTATGTTCTGCCAGACCCACTTAGAATGTTTGTTGCCAAAAAGCTCTATCTTGGTCTCATCTGACCAAAGCACACGGTCCCAGTTGAAGTCCCAGTACCGCTTAGCGAACTCCAGACTTTTGCGTTTATGATTGTGAGTGAGAAAAGGTTTTCTCCATGCATGCCTCCCAAACAGCTTGTTGGCATGTAGATAGCGCCTGATGGTTGTTTTGGAGACTTTGTGACCCCAAGATGCTACCTTTTGTTGCAATTCTTTAACAGTGAGCTTTGGAGAACTTTTTATTCCTCTTACCATCCTCCTCACTGTGCGTGGTGGCAAAATAACCTTGCGTCCTCGTCCAGGCTTTTTTACCACTGTTCCAGTTGTTTTAAACTTCTTAATGACTCCTCTGACAGTAGATATGGGCAGGTGCAGGCGAGTGGCTACTTTCTTGTAGCCATTTCCCGACTTGTGAAGGTCGACACACATCTGCCTTACTTGAATGGTGTGTTCCTTTGTCTTTCCAATGTTGAAGAGTGGATAAGAGAAATGGCCTCTGTGTCACGTCATATTTATACCCCAGGGAAACAGGAAGTGATGAATTACTAATTAAATGTTCCTAGATACTCTGATCAAATTTCTAAACTACTGTAGAAATGACAGAAATACTTCAATTACATTTATTTCCTAGGAATTGTTAGGGGTGCCAATAATTGTGGAACAGGTGATTTTATGAAAAATAATTATTTCTTAGTCAGGGATTTTTTTTCCCCCTTAAAATTCACTTGAGTTGAAGGTTACATTTTTCTACAATTTTCAGTGTGAGAGTATGCTTCTGCAATAAGAACTTAATTTATTTTAAAGCTTTTAACACATCTTAACCAGGGGTGCCAATAATTATGGAGGGCGCTTTATTATCGTGTTATGCATTTGCAATTTCTCTCTTCTGCTTTTTTGCAAAGCTGTATAATATTTTAATGTCAAATATGGCCATGTTTTACCATGATGTGGTTAACAGGATTATTTATAGTTTGTTTTGCAGGTTGTGTCATATCGATATGAAGAAAATTGATAACCATGAACCTTAGAATGAACCATCTCCAGTGTTATAAAATTAATCTTTTCAGAATAATATATCATTATTAAGGCAATAAAAATACCATAATGAATATTTATTATGCCATTTGTTCTGGTTTATTAGTTTTCAAGCTGCAATAGTTCTTGAGCACATTTGCCAACATCTTATGGGTCTCGTGTATAGTCAAATATAGTTAATTGTCTGTAACAGAAAATTTGTAGTGTCCGCAATGTGTCCAGTATCAAGGACAAAAGATTGCGGCAAGAAATCTTTATATATCCATGATGGGACTCATTTGCACCTGTTAAATGATGTTATATTTCTCTCAGATTTTTTTTTCAAACATAATCCACATTGATATAACCCTTTGTTGTGTCCAAAACACATGTAGTGTCCGAAACGCAAATTATAATAATTTGCTGTTACATGTTAAGAGCCATTCCACGAGAGATTGACATTCGGTGCGCAGTTGACCCCCTGGAATTGAATGAAACTTGGCACATAGGAAGATATGAGTGTTTCGCAGAAAAAGCCAAATTTTTAAGTCCGCATTTCACTGTGCCTGCTGATATCGCCATCTGGAATCCACTTAAGTGGCTCAGTTTTGCTGTTGACACCACATTTTACATCAATTATCATGACTTAAGCGTACACAGTACCAAATATGTTATATTTTTATCATGACCTGTGACACTTCAAGTCCAGTTAGACTTTAGCACCACATCAGCGCCAAGCTGGGTTACTACGTTATCGAGCCAGAATTATTTGAGAAATAACAATAAAAATTGAAAATGGGAATGGGAATAAAATAATACCCCAGACATATACCAAACTAGAATGCTTTATTATGTGTTTACACACAACTAGACTATCATTTTCAGTGAAAAGTACCTTGGTATCTTGCTGTGTTTGTGCAATAGACGGCCAGAAAGATGGTTGAAATTCATTTTTGGTGCATGTTTGTGGTATGTTTTCTCTGTAACCCAGATTTTTACTGTGGGGGTAAATGCTGTTTGCTGTGCTTTTGGAGCCCGATTTTCAGGAATACCAAGCATTTCTTTGGTAGTATCTACGCTTTCAAGCTAGACGGAGCAAATGTTGGTGGAAAACTCAAAATGGACCATTTCATGGCAGATTGTGCCTATGTTTAGGTGGCATTATTTTGTTTACCCAGCAAGATGGAGATCTGAAATTCTCTGGATACATAGTCCGTTTGGGGTACTTTACAGCATTAGTAAAATCTCACTGGTAGAATTTTCAGTGTAGATGATTTTAAACATCAAAAGTCGGAAAAATTCGCCTCCAGGGGGCACTGTATGCTGGATGCAAGTACTACCCATCCCCAGCGAGGAACCAAAGAAATTGTTTTTGAATTGTGATGCCCACAGCTAGTTTTCTCTGAAAAAGAAAAGCTTAGCTTGGTACTATTCTGGGGCGCGTTTCCCAAAAGCGTAGTTGCTAACTAAGTTAGCAACTTACATAATTCGTCCATTCACAGTCAATGGGTCCAACTATGTAAGTTAGCATCTGTGATTTTGGGGAACGCACCCCTGGGTTGAGAGCTATCTGACCAAAAGTGGTGCTCTAAAGACCTAATATTTTACTGACCTACCATTCCATATTCCCAGACATATATCAAAGTTCTATCTTTTCACATATATTAAGTATGTGCACAGTTAAACATAAAATGTGTAATCTCTTTGGTATAAAGCTGGGTTGGTTGTATATTGGAAAAGAATATTGGTGGTGATTGTAGCATTGTGTCAACATGCAAGACTTTTACCAGTAGTCAGTACAGTGTACAGTTTTGTAATGTTGGAGAGTTTCAGAAAATAACAAATTCTCTGCATTTTTGCATTACTATTAGAATCAGAAAGCAGGCTTCAGTGTTAATTCTAGGATTTCCCTATGGTCTGGTGCTAGGGTATGAAAAAGGGCACAGTAGTCGTGTCTAGCAAGTGGTTATCCTGATAAAGGGCACAGAAATCCTAGCAAGCAAGCAGCACCCTGCCAAGAAAAGGACAGTTCATTTGTAGTGTTAACTTGAATGCCTTCATTCCTAACACCAGCCCATGATGTCTAGCCTATGGGATGCCTGCTGGGTGGGAGGGTGGGGTTTCTTTAACAGACTTCCCATTTCCGTGCGTACCAAGCCATGGGTGTAGACACAACTATTGCACCATATAGGCTGCAGCCCGCTATTTAATTCAGAGACAGACAAGCTCACTATCAACGGCCTGTAAGCAGCCCTGTAGAGACCCAGGATGCAGTGTAGTAGGGCTTGCCTCTGGCTCGACTGGCGCCGTGGGTAACATCGACCCGGATCCAATGAAGAAGGCCATGGATGGCTGCTCAAGGCCAAGGACAAGGAGCACCTCTGGTGCGCACCACCAGGTGCCGCCAACTCACAATCCAATTCCAAAAACAGACTGATTGATTAGAGCTAGTCAAATGCTGTGTTGACATAATTTTGCTATGGATAACATGAAAAGTAAAAAACAGTTTTAACTTTTGTACTATACATTCGGTCTTCGTGTACACGGTTGTGTGACGAAGATTTTTTTTTTCAGAGTTCAAATTATGGGCTGTTATTTTATGTAAGTGTACGTATACTGTTGACGCATGGCCTGTTCCATGTCAGCTGGGTACGAAAAATGAACTTTTGGATATTGGTGGCTCTTAATTTCCTTGTCCTTGTAACTGTTTGTTTAGACATATGAACATTTCCCAAAGTCAAATATTAGGACCATCAGCAAATTCCCTTGGATTTTATGGCCTTCTAAAGTTCTACCCCTCGTGTGGCAATTTCCGACCCTGGAGTGGGGCATACCATTTTTTTCATTCAATATCTCCGCTGCTATTTATGCCACATGGCTGAAATTTCTAGCGCATAACAAGCTACACCCAAGTGTTTTTATCAACCAGAAGAGTGGGCCATTAATCCTTTACTTTCTGAATAATATGGCCTCAAAAGTTGCCAAAATTTAGGTTTTTTCACATATTTTGGCAATTTGCCAACCTCATAAATCAGCAACGGGTCAGAATTTTTTTAATGGTGTCTTTTCTGTTTAATAGTGACCAGAGTGCTTGACTGGTCCATTGTAAAAGAACATTTGATACCTGCTCTGATATTTTTATAATAGGGCCCAAAGACGGTCACAACTCAAAAGTGACCCCCCTTCAGGGGATCAAAAGTGGGGATTATTCCAAATTTGAATTTGATAACCCACACTGAAGGCTTATGGCCTTGTCTTGACAGGGGAAAAGGGTAGAAATGTGTTTGAAGCCCCCTTTTATGTGTATTTTCATCAAGAAGATTGCCTATGTTGGGGTTCTGACCCACTTACATATTGTACACAAGCAATGTACACAAATGTACAGCAAGTACACAGCAAAGCTGTCATTGATTGTCCATGTTCAAATCTTGTAAAAATTGTATGGTAAAAGTTACCCTTACTTCAGCTTGGCAAAGTGCCAGTCTGTGCACAGACCTGGCACTTTGCCAAGCTGAAGTAAGGGTGACTTTAAACCTGCGTGAGAGCGGGTCCACTTCTGTGGAGGCCGTTATGTTGCGCCGCCACTTTTTCTACAGCAGCCCAGAACAGGAAAAAAAGTAAATGAATAAAGCACTGACACAAGAGAGCGCCTTTCACGTTTTCGCAAGTTTTGCGGCCACCGTAGGTTTTCTGAGAAAAGGAATGGTCAGTTGGTTGCAATCTATAATCTGACCACTAGATGGCTCTAAATCTTACACACTGATCCTTTCATGGACGTCAGTATGTTCTACATGATATTCAGATCATTGATGTGCGAGCACACTCATCAGAATATCGGTAAAACATTGGCATATTTTGTTTGTTTTGGAATGGCATTTAAAATAATTTTTTAATTCGGTCGTTTGAGACACTGACATACGTTACGGTCTTTTGACTCCATATGAAGGAAGAAAAAAAAATTATGGATGCTTCATAATCCCGTTTGACCGACAATAAGCAGCACGATAAGCGGCAAGTATACAACTCTAAAAACAAAATCCAATGTATTTTAGCGCCTGGATTGTTGCGATTTAGGTGATACATTTATGAAAGCTACATTTAACTCTTAATGAATGAATGAATGAGCACCAGGCGTGCAATCGGGGGTGCGCAGTGAGTGGTTTAAACCAGCATCCATAAGTTCTCGGACTCATGTCCTGAACTGAAATGACAACGAAGCATTTTATCTTACGGGTTGTCTTGTTCTGCTAGATATTTTGACATGGTGCGCGTTCTCTTATGAATGTGAATATGTATAATATTTATTGAGTCAATCAATCATCGAAGTGTTTTTCGAAGTGTTTCACAATTCCACATTAATTCGGTCTCTGGTTCCAATGTCTCATTTTGAAAATTGTATGTTGCTCTGACAGTGGCCGATTAGCTTCCTCAAGTGCAACATCACAACATATTCTTGCTTGTGATAGTGTTGCTGGTTTTAATGGAAAACGCGCCCTCGTATAGCCGTGGAGAGTTTAAATGCTCACATTCATAGTCCCACACCCACTCGAAGTCCGCAGACACTGCCCGGTCACCCCCTCTGTCCATGTGGCCGTTACTACAAAACTGAAAAAAAAAATTTGTGGAAAGTTGCGTAAATGATCCCTCTCCTCCCCTCATGCGTAACCACAAGCCTGTTGTTTCAGCTCTGAGGCGACTGAAACGAAACGCAATGCGAGAAAGATGCGACTCTAGAACACGGCTTTAGATGAATAACTTTAATATGAAATAAATATTTTCACTTTGCCATGGGTCTTTTTAAACAACAACAACACAGAAAAGCAACAACAAATGCCAATAAAAGTTTTGCTTCTCCACTCAAACATTATAACCACGTTCCGAGAAAAGTGATTTTGCGAGTGACAGTTCAATGGAATGGCCGTCCGACGTGATTCCTAGCGCCAGCTGCAAGCATGTATGCCTTTATTCCCCTGTTTGTTGGTTTGTTGGCAGTCAAGTCATCGCTATACCTGCACCAACCAAACTAGACCACGGCGGATCAAAATCCCGCTATTTGGCTGGCACTTGGCAACCGGTAATTGGAAAGTTGTGACAGTTACGCCTAAAATATTGTGAAATAGGCCATAGGTTTTCAGCAACAAATCGGACTTTGTTTCAAATTAATTTAGTGGCCACAGTGGTACAGTGAATAAAACGTTTAGATCGGAAATAAATAACTATGTGGCGTGAAATTTTCAGTCAGCCCGTCGGGCAAGCGCCTCTTAATTTCTGCTTGCCCGCCAAAATTTTTACTTGTCCCGGGCGCTCAGAACAGTGATTTTGCGAGCCCTGTACATCAATAATGAATCATCATTTTTGTGTATTTTTGCAAGCAATTGAACACCCTGATCTTGACTGACATGATATCAAGTCCACCTTAAAGCAGACAGGGCCCAAAATTAATTTTTCAAACTGGGGGGATATTAACTTGCATTTAATTACATTTCTTACAGTATTAACTGGGTTACATTCATTTAATATATCAGTCACAGTAAAATTTTCTGTAAAACCAGTACCTCCATACCTTACTTCTACTTAAGTAGGATTTTAAATGCAGGACTTCTATCCTTATTTTTACATTATGGTATATTTTTACTAACGTAAAGGATCTCAGTACTTCTTCCACCACTGTTTATATCAGTGAACTCGAACTCGGTCCTGGCGCACCACTGTGTACGCTGATTTTTGTTCCAACCAAATTTGGAATTGTAGAATTTTAAAAACCTGTTAATTTGTTTTAATTAGCTGCATTCCATGTTTAGCGCAGTTATTTACCATCTTAAGCCACATTTTGATGGACATGTCCATTGTGCCATGAAGAATAAAAACCCTTGAACATATTGTGCTTATTTTTCTATTATTGTAGCGATTTTCAGGCAAAAATATTTTTTAACAGATCAAATTAGACTTCGAAAAAATCTGTGAGCTCCAAATTAGGTTGCTGATCAGAGGTGTTTTGATTTCTTTAAAAATAATTTGCCTGAACTAAATAAAATAAACATGACAAAAAAACAGTTGTGCCCATTGTTTGCCGAAGAAATTGTTACTTTTTGCAACCATAAGTCAACGGTTTTTCCAATGTGAAACCTATTGTTTACGTTGACTAAATGTTTGGTTAAATTGTTCCCCTCCGCAGTTATTTATGCTAGTTTCTAATCTATCTCAATGTGGATATAAAATTTTTACTCTTCATGGCATGTACAGATTTGTGGCTTCAGTGGATAATTAACTGCTCTAAAGATAAATACACCTAATTAAGACAAATCAACGGCTTGTTAAAATCCTAAGATTGCAGGTGTGGTTGGAACAAAAACTAGCATGCACAGTGAGGCGCCAGGACCAAGTTGGAGAACCACTGGTTTATACTGATGTCGTAACATTATCTGTACAACTAATCCTCTATCGTCTCACTGCTCATCATGACTGAGCACCAGTGTTGGCTCGCATTAGATACGACTAGTGGCGTGCCGTCAGATATTAAGAAGGCCTTGAGAAACATCACTGTTTGCCACATCAAGTTCGCCTGATTCACAATCAAACAATTTACTGACTTAACAAACAAGACCAATGCATGACCAGTCATAAGAAATGCAAATGACATAGCGATTGCCTATTGGCTATGTTGATATAATTGACGCAACACTGCAAAGATGGCAATAACTGCAAAAAAAATACAAAACTTTCACCAACTTTCATCTCTCTTGATTTCTTAATTTATTGAGATTATTACAGGAGTAATTTGCATCTGAAAATGCTCATGATGAAAAATGCCCAAAAACGCCAAAATGCAAGGCTTGATTTGGTCATGTGGACTCGCCAGAAAAAAATCTGGGAAAATTTGCGGAGCTGCTTTTATATTAGGGCAATAAACAGTAGATAATTCATCTTGCGTTTCCGGCTCGTTCTAGAAAAATTCTGGCATTTTTATTTACCATGCTGTGAGGCTGCTCCACAAATTTTGCCTTGAGTCCTTGAAAGAAATAGATATGTTGTTTTTTTCTTGGACGGAAGAGTGTCACTTCTGAGTTTAACTAGCCAGCCCAATCTTTACATGCAGAATAGCCCCTAAAATGCCTCTTTCACATCGGCGTTTCAAGGCACTGGTCTTAGCTGTAAGAAACAAAGAGAATCCCCCGAAGAGCCCCTTGTTTGGCTGACAGCAAATTCAACTGCCGGATAAAAGATCTGTCTTGCAAATTTCAGACAAGATTGTCAGACTGCAGGGCTATGAGTAAAATCACCTAAAGTAAGACTCATTTTAACAAGCAGGCAGGTCACATCTCACTTTTTCTGGGTTGCATGTAAATTTTGCGCAACGTTATCATGGATGGATATTCTATCCCCAGTGATCAGATTTGGCGGATTCGCATCGCAAAATGCGAATCGAATTTCGGCAGTTTTGACAAAATGCTAATCAACATAACAATCTCTTCGCAAAAAAATGCAATTCAAAAAATCTTTATATATTTCATGAATCCCGACTCAGTGGCCTGCAAACTTCCAAATTCCCGTGCCACACATGAATAGAAGATGTTTTCACAACCTTGATTGGCTGGAAAATGATGCTCCTAATTTGCATACCAACCAATCAGTTTCTGGGGAGCGCATGCATGCACTTGGGACCCGGGAGGCTTTCTGATAGTCATACGCTCCATCATCTTTGGTCGTGACGGCCACTCTGCTATGTGAGCCATCCGGAGCCATCACATATTAAATAGCAGTACGTTGCTCTTTGGGTATAGTTGGCTAGTGAGCCGACTTACGTTAACCAAGGAAAATCTATGTAAATGATCATCATATCGAGGCGATATGATTTGTTTCTTGCCCCAACTCCACTATCTTTGCCAGCTGTCATAGGCATGAACTTATCTGAGGTTTTGCGGCAGTTTCGTGCGACCCAACTAAACTTTAACATTTTTGGGACGTTAACTAGTTTCCTGGTTAGTTCAAAGGCAGTCGCTTGGGTACAGATAGCTGGCAAGTGAACCTATGGTAGTTATGATGCCTTTTGGAGGAGTTTTTATAGCTCTGATTTGTCCCTTTCAACGCCATCGCACGCAGAAGATCTCTTTCAACATTGATTACCAGCTTATTTTATCTAAAGAGCAAACAGACAGTTCGGGCCGGAGACGTGTTCTTTCATAGCTAGTTTTAGCTGCATTATCTTATTATGCGTGCTATCCAGTATTTCGTTACTCTATAGATTATAAAGCTAGCCATCTTCCCATCTAGCTGACGCTAGTTAAGGGAAACCTTTGTAATCATTGCTATACTAAAGCGATGTGATTTGGTTTTTGCTCTAATGGAAAGAATTCCGTACCAGACCTTCACTTTCGGCTTTAACTCTGAATCATCTTGACTGGATGTACGCCTTACGTTTTTACACACACGGATGTTCCTCCAGCCACCCAAACATCACGGTAAGCCCATCAAAGTCATAAAAACTTGTCCCATTGCTATGTGGTTTAGGGAATCCCAAGTTCGCCAGCCTTTCCCAGAACATGCACAATGATCTCTGATCATTCAAATACATGATGTTGTGATGTCAAAATGTGACTGAGTTGGAGAGTGCCTTGTGTGACTGGATTTTAATGGGAATGGATCCTTTCACCTCTCTGATCAGGTGTTAAACAACATGTTACAGTAAGGTGTAGATAAGACAGCTGTACTGAAGGTTACAAGTAGTTTACAGAAATTTCATTGGGAAACGGAAGTGTGCTGTATTAAATTATGATAGTTCAGGGTAAAATTGGTGCCTTTTGGAAATTATTTGTTTTGCTTTCGGAGTGGAGTTGTATTTCTATTGTGATTGCAATTTGTCATTAGGAAAGAATAAAAAAGTCCTTTTGTCATTTAAAATCTGATATACTGTTTCCTAATTTTTGCTAATCATTTTTCAGATGTGCTCAACAATTGCTAATCAATTGATATAATGATTAGCAAAAAATGCTAATCAATTTTTTTTCCTTAATCGGATCACTTATCCCAATGCAGCCTTTCCTTGTTGGGATTAAATAAATATTTGGAGACAGCGTTACAATAGAATATGTTGCAGATTTGGAACTCCGATTTGGCTTAAATACAGTCTTCATCCATACGAATAACCACTGTACAATGAGTTGGTCTACATGATTTCCTAGTAACAAATTTAACGTTGTGAATAAGTCCATCTTTGAATTAAAACACTACCGTTACAGCCATTTGTTGACAAAAATAATCAATCAGCTCCAACAAAAAAGAAAAATGCAAAAAACATAACCATAAACTTTGAAGTTAAATAACTTAGTATTTCTGAGCTATATTAAAGTCACAGGACTGTCACAACATGGCGTGGAAATACTAAGATGTGAATCGAGATCAGGTTGTAAATATCCCCTGGTCTGTGTTATAGTATGCTCAATTAAATAGTATGTGTACAACACTGTTCAATATTATAATTTTGAGTAACATACACATACAGTGATCAGTTGCACTAGAACTGATGAATTTTCCAGCTGTTTAGATGCCGGGGCAGCAACTACTAGAAAGCCAGTTTGTACTATTTCACATCGTTATGGAGGGGCATTTTAACATTAACTGATTTTGAATTGTGATTTTATAAATGAAGCAAAAAAATAGTTGACTAGCATTAGGCATATATTAATTCTGTATATTTTTCTGATTTATTTGCAGGTTACTTTGTGGAGATCCCACCTGGGATGCCATAGTTATCGCAATTAGAATCTCTGATGTCCTTCGTTATTGATTTTTCATGTTTTGCCTTAGTTTTTGAATCTTTACTTGCCTGAAGGGTTTATAATCACTTTAAAACATCTTAAAGTTACATCTGAGTACCTTATGACCATTCCTACCAAGAAATAATAACACTTCTGATAAGGGAACACTTCCCCATCAGGTATATTGCCTTGATTTTGGTATCAAATGGTGTCACCAAAAATATGTAGAGTCCACAACGGTATACTGTCGAGCATATATTTCTGTAAAGACTTGGCCAAGTGGGATTATTCCACCTAAGTTGAATAATGCTCCTAAGATAAGGTTTATATTCAGTGAAATCAATGAAAGATATAAGTCCTTTTGTGGTGCACAAATGATTTCAAGTATTGTTTGTAGTGACCGCAATGGTGTGAAGTGTCTGCAACGTTTTACCCCCACATCCTCTAATACTGCATCAACAACTCTTCAAATGAATATATTCGCATAATATGATTATTAAAAGTTAGAACTAGAGTAATTACCCAATGACAGACCTAATCCACACCCATTGAAGATACACAGGGTGTTCCAAAAGTACGTTCTAAGGTGAGAATTTCAGCTGTTGATGTTGTATTTAACAGTCGTTATAAACAGCAATATTTTAGTTATGAAACTAATCAGGGTTTCCCCCAGTGTATTACAGGCCTGGCGGGCCGCCAGGCCTAACTCCCCACCCCCACCGCACCAGGCTTAGCATCGTTTATTTATGCGTTTATTTAATTTTTTAGCAAGTTTTCAAATTCCAGTCACGCTGGTGTGGTTACTAACAGGGAACATGTTTAGTTGGAAAGCGCAATGGCGACATCAATTTAAATTAAATTCATGAGGCTTTATTGGCATGACTGCATACAATACAATGTTGCCAAAGCATATTCGCACAAACAGTACAACAGTAGAACATATGAATAAACTATATACAATAAACTACAAAAGAGTATGGGAAACAGGAGGGGCTATGGGCAGTGGGTAAAATTACATGTAAACATTGAACAAATAAGGTGATAACTTAATAAAGTTTGTTGTGTGGGACAGGGGGCTCGCTGAGTTGTGGAGCTCATGGCAGGCTGCTACATATCTCACCGCCAGACTACAGCAGTCTTCTCTCTCTCCCAGGAGGATCGGTAGTTTTTCCCCGTTATTTAGACAGGGGAACTTTGGGGTTATTTTTGTTATTTATTCAAAATATTTTTCCCAAAGGTTTTTGTATTGGTTGCATTGAGTTAGGAAGTTAGGAAGCCAAGCATTATCCTGTTCAAAACCTAACAACCACTCCAAGAGTAAACGCAAGCAAGCCACAAACTAATTTTTAAGCTCATGTCAAATAACATTCACGAATGCCGTTGCTGGCCAGCTAACTCATATTCAATTGGTGGTTCTCGCCAAAAGGTCACCCAATCAGCCAAGAACAAAAACATGAATATTCATATCTTCACTTCATTAGTGACTTAAGGGCTAAACGCTGGCTATACGACTGAGGCCAGACTGATATCAGTCAGTGACCGTTGGGAGCGACCAGCACTTGATATGTATGGATTCTAGGCTATATTTTTGCAACACAGTTCTGATAAATGCGACAAAATGCTCCAGACTTCCAGAGACTGTAGCGTTTTTGATACGCAGTTATTTTTGCTTAATGCCAGCCCTGCCTTAAAAGTTAGACCAAGACAAAATCTATTTTCCCAAAAATCATACATTTTACTGCATCAAGGAATAGGCTTAATTGATGTGTATGCAACTGGCTCAAGATCTTCATCTTTTGGTGGGAAGAGGATTCCAGATGGAAAAAGGTCAAGGTTTTCCAACAAGGTTGTAAGTTACATCACACAGCAATGAGGCTAACCCTTTGCTCTCTTACCTTAACTACAGAATTCCAGAAGGGGTGCATGACATAGACGGACAAGGGGTTGGAGTCAACAGCGCTGTACTGGGGGAGAAAAATCACACGTTAGCTAGTACAGTTCGAACAATGTAATGTGAAAATGTCAGAAACAAGGCAAGTACTCCCACTTGGGAGTTTTTGAGAATACCTTCAAGTTAAATCATCCATTCAAACAAAACAAACTTACATCTATAGACTTAGAACTTTCTCCATCAGCATTAATTAACATTGCCTCCCCAACAAAGCTTCTCTCAAACATAAACAACATACTATCACATGCAGACAACACTTCAATACCATCAGAAAAATAGTAGAAAGATCTCTCAATTGCTCCTGATGCCGACTTCTAGACCCAAATATGCACAAACGTCTACAACCCCAATTCCGAAATAGTTGGGACAAAGTGTAAATTGTGAATAAAATCAAAATGCAATGACTTTCAAATCACATCAGCCAATTTTATTCACAATGGAACAGAGATAACATAGCAAATGTTGAAACTGAGAAATTTTACAATTTTATCCACAAAATGAGCTAATTTCAAATTTGATGGCTACTACAGATATCAAAAAAGTTGGGACAAGGGCCTGTTTACCATGGTGTAGAATCCCCTCTTTTTAACACAAAGTGGTAATGTCTGGGCATTGAAGAGACAAGTTTCTTGAGTTTAGCCATTGGAATTTGATCCTACTCTTGTTTAATACAGGTTTCCAGCAGCTGGAGACTTTTGGGTCTCCTTTGACAGACTTTTCGTTAAATAATGCGCCAAATGTTCTCAATCGGTGAAAGATCAGGACTGCGGCAGGCCAGTTCAGCACACAGACTCTTCTACTACGAAGCCATGCTGTTGTAATAGCTGCAGTATGTAGCTTTGCATTGTCCTGCTGAAATACACAAGGCCTTCCTTGGAATACATGTCATCTGGAGGGGAGAATATCTTGCTCTAAAACCTTTATATACCGTTCAGCATTCATGGTGCTTTTTAAAAACATGCAAGTGTCCCACACCATATGCACTAATGCATCCCCATACCATCAGAGATGCTGGCTTTTGAACTGAACACTGAACAGGAGGGGTGATCGTTCTCCTCTTTAGCCCGGAGGACACAACGCCCATGATTTCCAACAAGACTGTCAAATTTGGACTCGTCTGACCTCAGGACACTTTGCCACTTTGCTACAGTCCATTTTAAATGAGCCTTGGCCCACAGAACACGGCGGCGCTTCTGGATCATGCTCAACAATGGCTTCCTTTCTGCATGATAGAGTTTTAGGTGGGATCTGTGGATGGCATGGCAGAATGTGTTTACTGACAGTGGTTTCTTGAAGTATTCCTGGGCCCATTTAGTAATGTTAATGACAGAATCATGCTGGTGAGTGTTGCAGTGGCGTCTGCGGGCCCGAAGATCACGGGCATCCAGTAAAGGTCTTCGGCCTTGTCCCTTACGCACAGAGATTTTTCCAGTTTCTCTGAATCTTTTGATGATGTTATGCACTGTCGATGATGAGACCTTCAAAGCCTTTGCAATCTGACGTTGCAAAGGTCACTACACTACATAGGGAATGACCAAAGGAGATTCCGGACACTACACCGGAATTTTCTGAATATGGTTGCGTCAGCAGAATGTGCTGGATAGTCCTGTGATGAAAGTGGATGCGCTGAGCATCATGTAAACAAACCGGACACTTACGGGAACATTTGAGGATGTAATTCTGCAGGGCGGAGCCATCTCGCTCTTCTCCTTCTACCCTTTCTCTGGAACAACACGACCGCAATGCATTGTTGTATACGGGAGTGCAATGTAGTGCACATTGCTTGCTCACTCAATTTCGCTGTGCATTGTGGGTATTTTATAGTCCACTACATAGTGGATGAAATTTACCATGAAGAATTCGAACAACACTACAAAATGGCGAACACACTATATAGTGCACTATATCCGTGATAGGGGGTGATTTCGAGGGGGTGTCTGCGATGGAGCTGGAGGAAAAACTAGAAGAAAATCTGGCGCAGAAATGTTGGGGCGTTGATTTTGATTGTTGCCCTCCTCTAGGTAACTAGCCATCTATCCAGCTAGCTCCTTTTTGTCAATTACATAGCTAACTTTAATCTTGCAGTTTAAAATTAGTGGCACTATGCCTATAATACTCTCAGTGGCTTTGCGGATCCTAAGTACATTTGTGGAGTTCACGGCCAATTAAGACAATATGACATCAACAATTAACATTAATGCTAGAAGAGTATTAGCATGCTAGTTACCTATGGGTCATACTGTGATCTGTGGCTAGCTGGCTAGTCTCTGCTGGGTCATTCCATGTCAAATCAACCAAATTTTAGGTACTTCCACACCAAAAAAAAATTAATTTTTATTAAACTCCCCACAGTGGAAGATTTCTATTTCTGGTGTGAAATGGTGAAATAATTAAGCTCAATTATTGCCAGTTGCTGAGATTAAGCTTCTTTTAGGGAGGGGGGGGGTCAGTTTTAAGAAAATAGCCATAATTTTGGAGTAAGTTTGAGGGCCTGAGATATGGGTCTGTTTGCTCTGAAAATGCATACGTTTCATTTCGTCATCAGAAAAGTTGCTGAACTCTTGGCTTAAGCTACTTTTCTTTACTCAGTGTGTTTAGTTTACCTGTACTATGGCCTAGAAAAAGCAAAAAACACCAATCATACTAATTTGCGAGTATTTTTTCAAAATTGAATGTATTTATTATTCTGTAACTAATTAAGATAGAGCCCTAAGACTTGGTATGCAAACTGCCAGTCAACTTTCTGAAGACCACAAAAAATATGAAAGTCACAATGGTTGTACTAAATGCTTTAAAGGGGACATATTATGAAAAATGAACTTTTCAGTGCTTTTTCTTGTATATAATAACTCTCTCGTGTGCCTACTGACACATTAAGTGTTTCAACATGACAACCAGGCCAATCTGGAGTAAGCTGGCCTTTCCTTCACTACTGTGCTGGAGCTAGCCAGTTAGATTTTGTCCTTTCTTCTATGTAGAAAGTGGGGCATGGCAACGCCCCTGTGCATTTTTTTCTTATCGTGGGCGGGGTCTACCACAGCGTCCTAGGAAAAAAAGAAAGGACCGGAAGCCATTTTCCCCTGCAAGCGACAGGTCAAGAAAGGAAGTGATAGCAACGAAAGGCAAAAGCAGCGGCTGTTCTATGGTGGGCTGCCAAAATCAGCATCAGTGTTTGCACAAACTCCCATCTTCAGAAGAAAAAAGGGTGGAGTGGTTACACTTTATTTTTGACAGTAACTTCCCAATCCACGTCTGCAAGAGGGACATTCTAAAACACTAAACTGAAATAGCTTAACGTGGCTTAATGCTCCAAAACGGCAGCCAATAATCACCAAATTCCTCTCGGACATTTCTTGTCTGGAACACCTTCTCCAATCAAAAAAATAAAACCAAAGAGTAAGGGATATGGTAGTTATATCAAGTTAAGCGTTTTCCCCCTCTATTTACATACATTGAGGAAAAAGCTTAAACGGATAGTTTTTTTTTTTTTTTTTTTAAGTGGAGTTGTATGAGCTACAAATTGCCACTATGTACATTTGATACAGTATAGGCATGGGCATCGCTCTGCATAAATTCTAATGGAATGCGTAACAGCTGAACTGGGGCGGTAAACAAGCCTCAGAAAACTTATTAAAAAAATGATGTAAATACCATTTTCATACAAAAAAAGAACACCATGGTTTGATTAAAAGCAACCTTTTCAATAGGATACCGCATTTCATACATGAACTCTGCGTATTCTGGCCAAAACGCGATTTGAACAGAGCTATTGTTTGCCCGTGGATGAATCACGTGACCTCAATTTGCACCGTGTTTACAAATTTTCAAGTGCGGCGTGGCAAAAATAACCATTTAGGAGGGAGATTTCAAACAGCCAGCGTCGACGTCTTATCCCAGCTACGGCCCTGATTTGCTACCAGCCATCTAATTTGAGAAATTACGAGTTTGTTCGTCCAGGCTAGTCCTCCAGGGGATGTGAAATAAGTTCGACAGAAGTTGGTGAAGTTAAATCACGAGTTCGCCGTGATTTCTTCTCAAAAATAGCAAGAAAGGTGAGCGTATTTTTTTACTTCACCATACATAGTTTGTTGACTGAATATCCTGTGACCCTATTTGTGAAGTTTCAGTAAAATATACCAAGGAATAAACCTCGCCAGGCCTTTGAAGCCCACGGTCACAAGCAAGATTAATTCACGTTATACGCTTCAATTCGAGACTGCAAGGATGGAAATCTGAATAATCAATTAGGAAAAATTCTCCGCTCTCGGTAATTCTGTATATCGTTTAAACATTTTGTTAATCGGATTATGAAAGAAGACTGAAAATAAGCGCCCGCTTTTTGTTTGGATGTAAAAGCGTATTTAAAGGAGAATACATTGTATATTGATTAAGCACTGAACTCTGCATAAGTCAAACTGTTTTAATATTTGTTGATGACATTGCTTCAGCTTCCTGGAAGCAAGAACGCAGCGCAAAATTTGCTGTCTAGTGAGCATTTCAGGTTCGATGTACTGAGTAATAACGCATGAAACTTAAACTGGCCCGTCATTCTGCGAATAGTCTTACTAAACTAGTTAATCGTCTGATTGCTAATCAAGCAAAGGGGAGGTTTCTGCCTCGCCAAACTAACCTCCGACTGCACGCGTCACTGTGTTTTACTATGAATTATTCACAGTAGCTCATTGAAACTATCATGGGAGGAGGGTATATGGACATTATAAAAACAGTGTAAAGTTTTTTTTTTTTTTTTTTAAATCACCACGGGTTATTGAAGGGGGAAACGTTTAAGTAGCAGTGGGAGGGCAAACAACTGCGGCGTCAGCGACTTCACTGCATTTTATATAGTAATGGGCGAGTAGCGTTAATGTTTGTCCTCCCACCAATAATTTTGACATTTTTGCAGGCCATTGATCCAAAAAAAAAAAAAAAAAAAAACAGGCAACCCATTCATACCATTTTTTAATATCAATGCAAAATCTAATGTTGAACATAATTGGGTAAAATTCAATGCATTTTCCATTAAAAAGGGCCTAGGGGGCGCTGCTGTACTTCAGAAAAGGGGTAGATGACTTTAGCGTCAATTATTTCTGTTAGGGTACCCTAATGGATAATTTGGCCTGGTTTATTTCTGAAGAGACTGTATTTTCGAAAATGCTCTCTGGCTTCACCCCCCAATTTTCTCAATGGGTTTTGTTGAAAAATGCCGAAATCAGCCATTTTTGGGACCCTGTGGCTCTGAGACCCTTTCCTGTAAAGCCGTTGGACTTGTGGCAAACTCTTCATCTGTGTCTTCTGTACTTATCTGCAAAAAATCATTAGAAAATAAACACTGTGTTCTCAGCAACTCAAGAAATGTTGTCATTTTATTCATTTGTATTGCCCATGCCTATACAGTAGAAAGCTCCCTGTTCTCCCCCAGTTAGCCGCACCAGTGCATAGTGCTGGATGGAGATTTACGCGATTCACTGTTGTGAACGCCCCAAAGTAACAGCATATTTTCGCAGCCTAAAAGAGGTCCTACCTGAAAATAATACACCACTTTCATTGTACGCTATATGACAACAAATTTACAGAGCTTCAGCTGCTCGGAAAAAACACAGTTGCCCTTGAACTAACCAACCAACGTATTCCATCGGAGTAAACTGGGCGCTGTAGCGATGAGCTGTTTGGGTCACAGTAACTGCGGTTGTGAAGTCGGACGGTCGTTAAACTTGTGCAAACATTTCGAAAATGGTCCGTGTGTGTTGCTTTCCTGGACATGAAAGCAAAGCTGTATCCTGGTGCACTTACAGCTTCCACCGCATTCCTTTGCGGGATATTGGACTTCGGCAGCTGTGGCTAGTTGCGCTCAACATGGATATTGATACGCCACCCGTATCCCTAAAACAGCTCCGTGTTTGCAGTATTCATTTTTCCAAAGAGGATTTTATGAGGTTACATTCAGGGAAATCTCAACGGTGCATGCTGAAAAGCACTGCTGTACCCATGCATCAGGTAAGAGAGTGAAACACCTGTGAAGAAGTCTAATGTAACATTGCAGCACAAATTGATATCACATAGGGTTTACGCAGCCACAGACTGTATCTGCTGTGCTGGCTATAATAGGGAATTTTTTTTTTTCTTTTTTTTTTTTTTTTTAAATTTGAGACGTAATTCTATGCCATTGAAATGCTGTCTCTGCCACAAACCGCTCCGAGTCTGACCCAAACAGCTGATCGCCACAGCGCCCAGTTTACTCCGATGAAATGCGTCAGTTGGTTAGTTCAAGAGCGACTGTGTTTTTTACGAGCAGCTGAAGCGCTGTAAATTTTTGTAATATAGCGTACAATTAAAGTGTTGTATTCAGGTAGAACCTCTTTTAGGCTGCGAAAATACGCTGTTACTTTGGGTCCGTTCACAACAGTGTATCATGTAAATCTCTGTCCAGCACTATGCACTGGTGTGGCCAACTGGGGGAGAGCAGGGAGCTTTTTACTGCATCTAATGTATGTAGAGGCTATTTGTAGCTCATACAAGCCCACTTCAAAAAAAGTTAACAATCTCTTAACATAGTTTAATATACCTAAACAGCGACCAATAATCGCCAAATTCCTCGTCGACATTTCTTGTCCGGAGCGCTTTCTCCAATTAAATAATTAAAACCGAAGCCCAAAGAAAACAGACGTCTTATCGCATTTATCGTTTTCCCCTACATTGGCGCACATTAATAAGGAAAAAGCTTAACGTGGCTTAATGCTTGATAAAAATAAATAATGAGTAAACAAATACTGAGGCACATTAAAAGAGACATATCAATTCATGTCACATTTTATCCAGAATTATTGGCATCCCTTATGAATATGGGCAAAACTGGCCGTGAAAAAATGTCTTGCTGTTTATCCTTTCAGTCTGCAACTCAAAATATTTTTAAAAAAGGTGAAAGCGCTTAATGTGCTATAACGTCTGATTTTTTTTTTTTTTTTTTATTAGGAGAAAGTGCTCCTGACAAGAAATGTCCGAGAGGAATTTGGTGCTTATCAGTTGATGTTTTGGTCTATTAAGCCTCGTTAGGCTTTTTTTACGCACAACAAGCGCTTTAGAATGTTCCTCGGCAAGAACCTCCTTGTTTGTGCAAACCACTTCTTACCGGACTCTTTGACAATTTTGGACAATATCAACAAGGACTGGCTACCAAGCTAATTCTGAAAGCTGGAGCTTTACGACTGTACGAGACAGCACTGCTGACGAGAGAGCTGTAAGTATTTGTGCATTGCATTTAAAAAAAAATATTCAACATTTAAGTTTCTAAATTTGCCATCTAAACTTGTCATCATTGCTATGCTGCTCTTTGTGGGAGTAACGTTAACATAAAACTATGGCACAACTGAAGCTTTGCAAACCGCTCCAGTAGCATTTGAAAAGAGTTTCACGACCAACGTTCACTTTTCGTGGCTTTTCATTCGCCGCAACGATGAATGCATTTTTGGCGGTTTTATCAGTGAGAAGTGGGTTAGAATGTAATAAATGTTAAAATTGCGAATGCATAGAATGCGTACGCTAGCTAGCTAGCTATTGATCAGCGGTCGGCACGTTGTAATTTTCCCTGTAATGTTTGCCGAAAAGCCCTTAATTTTTATTTTTTGGCGTCAGTTTTCAGTTTGTGTGTATGGGAATGCAACGCTAGGTCCCTGATGTATGTTAAGTTACTACTAGCTGATACCCATGCTACACACGGGCTATATGCTTAAGCAAGATAACAGCTGATTGATTTAGCCGGTTTCACCTGCAAAATCTGCTTCAAAATGCAGTTTTCTCTTCATAACTTCATAAGTTTGAAACCTGGCGCATCATCTTTGTCACACAGTAAAACCGGTGTATGCGGAAAACACTCATTATTCACGGTGGTTTCGGAGGAGATGTGTGAAATTACGCAAATCGCCGACTCCGTAATAATACATAGGCTACATGGAGAGCTGACCAAAACGCAAACGGGGAACTGCATACTCGGATTGGCGGTACGCAATATTTCTTTACATAGGATGGGAACGGCACAGGGGGGAAAAAAAAAAAAGCCATCGGCACACCATGCGGAAAAGGTAGGCGGAACAAGCGGCCAACCGATTGGTCGGGAGCCATGTTGGGGCGTTGTCACATATAACTCATTTGCATTTAAAGCTACAGACAGTGAAACAGCCAGCTCTGAGTAGGACTGAAACAGAGGGTTCTTGAGGCAGGCTGAAATGCAGGGTCAGAGTAGAGTTTCAGCAAGAACCTTCACAGACGTCCTGGGGGCCTTTAAGATTTATTTAAAGTTGTTGAGAAAGAGTATAATATGTCACCTTTAATAACCTTGGAAGTTTGCTTCAGAATGAAAAGTACGTATTTTGGGTCATTTTTGTGGGTATATATTTCAAAAGGGACACAAGTTATTGATGTCATATTTTTAGTGCTTAAAGGCATGGGTCTTAGGCCGAAGATTTAAAAAAACTGGAAGCAATAAAAAAAGAGAATCAGCTGAAAGAACATTTAGCAAGTAATTAAGTTAACTGGCATCAGGTGTGTAACATGTTTGGCCATAAAAGGGATGTCTTAGAGAGGCTGAGTCTCTCAGAAATAAAGATGGCCAAGGGGTCTCCAACCCCTGAAGGCTTGCGTAAAATAAATTGTGAAATACTTTAAAAACAATGTTCCTCAACGTCAAATTGTGAAGGCTTTGCAGGTCTCATCATCGACAGTGCATAACATCATCAAAAGATTCAGAGGAACTGTAAAAATCTCTGCGTAAGGGACAAGGCCGAAGACCTTTACTGGATGCTTGTGATCTTCGGGCCCTCAGACGCCACTGCATCACTCACCAGCATGATTCTGTCATTGACATTACTAAATGGACCCAGGAATATTTTAAGAAACCACTGTCTGTAAACACATTCTGCCGTGCCATCCACAGATGCCACCTAAAACTCTATCATGCAAAAAGAAAGCCATTCTTGAGCATGATCCAGAAGTGCCGCCGTGTTCTGTGGGCTAAGGCTCATTTAAAATGGACTGTAGCAAAGTGTCCTGTAGTCAGACGAGTCCAAATTTGACATTCTTGTTGGAAATCATGGGCATCGTGTCCTCTGGGCTAAAGAGGAGAAAGACCACCCCTCCTGTTCTCAGCATTCAGTTCAAAAGCCAACATCTCTGATGGTATGGGGATGCATTAGTGCGCATGGTGTTGGATATTTGCATGTTTTAAAAAGCACCATGAATGTTGAAAGGTATATAAAAGGTTTTAGAGCAACATGTGCTCCCCTCCAGACGACATCTATTCCAGGGAAGGCCTTGTGTATTTCAGCAGGAAAATGCAAAACCGCATGCTGCAGCTATTACAACAGCATGGCTTCGTAGTAGAACAGTCCGTGTGCTGAACTGGCCTGCCGCAGTCCTGATCTTTCACCGATTGAGAACATTTGGCGCATTATTCAACGAAAAGTCCGTCAAAGGAGACCCAAAACTCTCCAGCAGCTGGAGGCCTGCATTAAACAAGAGTGGGATGAAATTCCAATGACTAGACTCAAGAAACTTGTCTCCTCAATGCCCAGACACCTCCACTCTGTTAAAAAGAAGAGGGGATGCTACACCATGGTAAACAGGCCCCTGTCCCAACTTTTTTGAGACCTGTAGCAGCCATAAAATTTGAAATGAGCTCATTTTCAAGATAAAATTATAAAATTCCTCAGTTTCAACATCTGCTATGTTATCTCTGTTCTATTGTGAATAAAATACTGGCGAGTGTGATTTGAAAGTCATTGCGTTTTGATCTTGTTCACAATTTACACTTTGTCCCAACTATTTCGGAATTGGGGTTGTACAAGGTGTACAGACACCAACCTTGGTAGGTAGGTTTCTGACCTCCCAAGGATGGCACACAAGTACAACGGCGTAAAAATACCTCTAGGTGGCGCTATAATAAACACAATTACGTTTTGGGTCATATCTCAGCCTGTGTATGGAATTTTTGAAAAATTCTTTTTTCCTCCGATTCCCTGGAATCTCCCAAATCTAATGCACCCATTCCCACCAATTTCCACCAGGATATTTTCCCACCATTTTCAAAAAACCAAAAAGTAAAACTATAACGAACTATTCTGAGACCATTCATCCGATTCGCATGAAATTTGGCATGAATGATCTACACCGTGTCCCAAAAGTTTATGCACCCCAATGGGCAACATGTCTGTCTCCAAAATAGTTTGCACCTGTTCAGCCACGTGTTGTGAGGTTGTTTAATTGGTTCATCTGTTTGCGAGAGGCCTAAGAACCAAGAGAGAACTGTCACTGAGAGAACATTTTTGGTAGTGCTGCCCAATGGCCAAACAAAAACCTGGAAAGGCTGCTCTTTCAGAGCCTTGGGTCCGTGCTCAAGCCATTGCCTTGTGCAGGGCAGGGAAAACTTGCAAGGAGGTAGCTCAGGACCTTGGCAGAAGCATACGATGGGTGAAGAAGTGGTAGCAGAGACACCAGAGTTTTGACTCCCTTGAAGACGAGCCCCGCGCAGGTCACCCCTTAGTCCTGAGTTCCAGGGCCAAGGACCTCATCCAAAAGGCCAAGGGAAAGAGACACCAATCCTGCGGCACACTCAGTCGAAGACTGAAGAATCTTGGGGAAGCAGTCTCTAAGTGTACATCGTTTCTGACTGAGAAATTGGGTCTGAGAGCATACAGAAGACAGTGGATTCCTCGCCCTACCAAACTGCAAAAGGAGAAGCAGCTGGCTTTTACAAAGAAGTATTCCGTGGCACTCCGGTGGCTCATCGGTCTAAGCACGCGCACGATTAAGGCTGTCCTTCCCGTGGTGACCTGGGTTCAATTCGGGCTCGGGTCATTTGCCGCATGTCTTCCCCATTCTTCTCCCCAACCTTCCTGTCTCTCTCTACTGTGTAACTACCAAATAAAAGAAAAAAATCTTTAAAAAAAAAAAAAAAAAAAGTATTCCACAATGACCCCAAGACACTGGGAAAACTGGGTTTTCTCTGACGTGTGCCCACTCTACTTATTTCCAACTCCCAACAGCCAAAACGACCTCATCTACACCGACGATCGAAAGAAAGTGCCACCTTCTGAACAAGTCAAGTTCAGCACCCATTGCATGGTCTGGGGGGCGATGTCATCTTCAGGGCTGTTGGAGTTGCATGTTGTACCCCAGGGCACCACAATCAATGCTGAGTATTATGTCAAGAACATTGTCCAGCCAGTGCTACTTCCCAAAAAAAAAAAAAAAAAAAAAGAAATCGGGCCCCGTCACTGCTAAGAAGATGTTCAACAAGCATGCGGAAATGGTTTTCGCGCAAGATGGTGCCCCACGCACATACTGCTCGTTCAACTCAGCAGTGGTGTTCAGAGCAGCTTCCTGGCTTTCTGCGCAAAGAGGAATGGCCACCCAACTCACCGGACCTCAACCCGATTGAGAACTCCTGGGGTATCCTGAACAGTCGGGTCTTCCACAGCCCACCCCCTACCACCATGAAGCAGCTCAATGCGAGGGCTGTGCGGAAGTGGGGCAACTTTGAGCCTCCCGTTCTAAACAACTTAGTGCATTCTATGCAGTGGCGGTTCTAGAACCGGGAACTGGGGGGGCACAGACACATCCCATTATGACAATTAGGATAGTCCTGGCTAGTTCTCAATCATTTTCCTTTATTGACGCATTTTCCAATTATCCTAATTGGCAACTGAAGACATGGTTTCTCTCCATATGCGATTTAACAGCGATGAAATCATGGGGTAAATTCAGTAGAACTGAGAATTGGGGTGGACAAAACATCCGTTTTAAAAAATTATTAGTCCTGACCTGTTCTCGGTCATTTTCATGATTAACAAAAGGTTCACTCCGAGAGCACTCCACACTTAACAGGTGCTGCTTGTTCTCACCGATTAGGTAGGACGACAATCATTCATCTGGATGCGTATTTGCTGAATTTAAATCAACATTATTCAAAATTGCATACCTGCGCAAATAGATTGAGCCGCATGCTTTTTATCGCCTATTTCACTGCCGAGTGCCACTTTTTTTCACTCAGTACCGAGAGTCATTTTGAATAATGTCGATTTAAATTAAGCAAATACACGTCCAGATGAATGATTGTCCTCTTACCTAATCGGTGAGAACAAGCAACACCTGTTGCGTTTGGAGTGCTCTCGGAGTGAACCTTTTGTTAATCATGAAAATGACTGAGAACAGGTCAGGACTAATTGTTTAAAAGGCATGTTTTGTCCACCCCAATTCTCAGTTACACTGAATTTACCCCATGATTTCATCGCTCTTAGATCGCATATGGAGAGAAACCGTGTCTTCAGTTGCCAATTACGATAATTGGAAAACGCGTCAGTAAAGGAAAATGATTGAGAACTAGCCAGGGCTATCCTAATTGTCATAAAGGGACGTGTCTGTGCCCCCCCAATTCCCGGTTCTAGAACCGCCACTGATTCTTTGCCCCACAGGCTGCGGGCAGTAATTAAGATGCAGGGGGGATACACTGGCTTTTGAATAAATGCATTCTGTTGAATATTCACAATCTGAGTTGACTTTTTCTGTGGTGCATGAACTTTTGGGACACTGTGTACACAGTATGCTGACAAAAAAAAGTTACAAAATTTTGATATGTCATTCTGTTTTAAAGTTACATGTTAATCAATATTTAAGGCGTGGCCCATAATGATTCTATTGCCTATATCTTGTGATGTGATTGTCAAAACTTGATGAAACTTGATGCACAAAACCACCACAACATTCCTTAGAAGCACACCATATTTTGGAAAATTCCGTCCATAGGCGGCCCTATAACTGAAACATGTCAATATTCAAGTACCGCTTGAGATTAAAATCTGAAATTTGGTATACTTATGCTGCATTCATGTGGTGTCGGGATATTCGGAAAAACGACTTTCCGACTGGGAAAATTCGAGTGAACGCCCCCTCATGCCGGAAAAACAACTCGGCATCTCGGCGATAATTTTGGTACACGAGCTGCCGACTTGACTTGATATTGACATCACATTCACAGAAAAATGGCGGATGAAAACCAGTGTGTAGTTAATGGTAAGAAACTTTTTATTAATTCACGTATTGCATATCAATTTTTTGCTCACATATAATGTGTAATATGGTACACCGTTAGTTGTTGTCCATGTAGAGTGACCTAGATTAGTTAGAAACCTTATTTATTAGCATTAGCATGTCAGCTTCTTTGCAGCATCCATGCTTTTCCCACATTACGACTTCAAAGCACATGACCACAACGAAGTCCGAAGAATGACTTGCCGACTTGGGAATTTCAACCTTCGGACATCACATGAATGCAGACTTACACTTGGTCCTATTTGGACGCACTGCCTGAGTACAGATTGGCTGAATTTCCAAAATGGCGGCCCAAAAGCCAATCAAAATTCAATGGCTAATATTTGCTATTGAAAATTGCCAATCTTCATTAAGCTAAAGAGGCTCATTCAAAATGACAAATAAAAACTACGTACCACATATGAATGAAATCAACCACAAGGGGGCGCTATAATAAATACATTTTCATTTTTGCTTATATTCTATGAAATACTGGGCTTAGAATAAAAGCTTTTCTTTCCAGTGCTTCATTGAAAGTTCTACCAAACCTCTTGCTGCCAATTTCTGCCTTCAGATTTTTCCGCCATTTTCAAAAAACTAAAAGTGAAAGTAAAACGAACTAGTCTGAGACCGTTCATCAGATTCGCATGAAATTTGATAAAATAATCCACACAGTATGCTGACAAAAACATACTCACTAAAAATTTTGATACGTCATTCCGTTTCAAAGTTACATGTCAATATTTAAGGCGTGGCGCGCTCCCCCACTTCTTAAAGTAGGGATTCAGAGAAAATAAGTACCCATAAAATAGGTCCGTTATGGCAATTTCATGATATGTTGAAGGTATTCACTCATAACAAGAGAAAAAAAGTTTCATGCTACTTGATATTCGCTTTCCAAATGTTGCTCCTTTTCCACATTAACCAGTCCGCCGACAGTCTCATTTTCCGTGACATCACATACAGGTTGTGTACTCTGAAAGTACCCAGATGTTCCATAGTTACAATACAGTGAACACTGCAAAAATAGTTTTCAATTTTGTTTTTAAAAGCCTGACGAGTCAGAACTCTTAATAGATTTCTTCCAGATCTCCCAGTAGTTCACAGTTTTAAATCCCACGTTTAAATCTTTTTTTTTTAAGCCAATGTCGCATAAAGGTGATTTTTTTCATCGATGCATATTAGTTTTGCTGCTTATTTTGGTTCAATCGGTGCCTGCAAAAAGTCCAGTCGCCGCGCTGGCTATACGCTATACATGTTGTCTAGTTTAGAAAGAAAATTATGTTTTTACTGGAGTCATGCTACCATTCCGAGGAAGGCTGGATAAGCCAATGCTCTGGGCTACAAAAAAGATGGTATTTTATGAACACGATCAAGTGGACTCTCCTAACAGTGATTGACTGACATAGAAATATGGAGTGACGAGGTCGATGCCATTTAGAACAATCGTACCCCTCAAATATCTCCACCCAATACCTCAAAAGCAGTCTGAATCGTCCGCCTGTACTTCTCATGCACTCAAGCTCAATTTCAGGTCTTAATTGCTTTTTATAGTTGTTGTATCTCTTCCCATGGTTCTTTCTTCAACTTCTGGTCCTTCCTCTTCCATGATGGCTAAAACGAAACGAAACCTCGAAAATCTAACAACATTAGATAGTTACAGTATACGCAATAGAAAGATCTGACGACAGGCAGCTGCAAGTGCATGAACAATATGTATTCCTGCGCGAGTTGAGAGAATACATTCTAAAATTCTTCCTTTCTTGTTTTGTCATTGCTCTTATCAAGTCTAATCATAAAAAAAAAGCATAATAATTTAAGGTATCAGTCCTTCCCCCAGGGTTTCCGCAACATGTACTTGATCATGGCGCACCGCCACAGCAAAATAAAAGCAGCCACACCTATGTAAAATGACTTTACATAAACTCCAAAAAACCTAAGGACAATCAGGTGTCATCAGTTCACCTTGTTAAAATGCGCGCTAATAATTCATGAGCTGTTGTCAATCATTTTGCTTGATGAACACGTTTTCCAATGAATAGAAATTAGCCATCGGCACTCGGCAGATAAAATGCGCTGCTTTCTTCTTAATGCATTGTGTGCAACGATTTGAGAAAAAATATTTTGTTCACTTTGTAAAACGATAAACTACGATATTAACTTCTGTGTTTGCTGTGAGCACATCCTGCTCTACCTAATTGTATCTTCATGATTATTTAATTCCAATTCCGGAGTCATAATCGGTTTTCATATTATATGTGAAATCCACCGCGACGCATCCGAAACGGATAAACCTCCGTGCACATAGACTTTAAATATTACATCGCCTACGTGCTGATTAATGAAAACTGGCCACACCTGATAATGCTGAGTTTTGACCCGACGCTGAAGCCCTCCGCCACAGTTTCAAAAAATCCTGGAGGAAACCCTGCCTTCCCCGTATTTACACGATTTCCGTCAGATCGTTTATATGTCAACAAAATATTAAGCTTAGAGAGAGACATAGTATTTCTATTGACATGTACACTGCACACAAATTCACAGAGCAGAACTTGCAAAACCCGTATGTGACATCACCCAAAACGGGCCTCTTTCCTAGCATCACGGAAGTATTCACGCTCGATGAAGTACTGTCGTTCCGTGCGTGTTTCCATTTTCTCTTATCGATAATGTGACGGAATGACATTACATTGCATTCTTTGCGATTTAAGCTTTCCATTGATGTCGAAATTGCCATATTTCAGTTTTTCCTTTGAATCTCTACTTTAAAGTCTGTCGCTTGTGCGTCGACTAATGGGGATCCATAATTAACAATGAACAATAAAATAGCACGACAATCCTGGTCCTAATTTGATAAGTCAAAGGATTGCACGGTTTTTTTTTTTTTTTTAAATAAGACCTGGTCCTAGATTGTCTGAATTGGGGGGGGGGGGAATAAAATTGGCCCTTTATATGGTTTTCACCAATCGAAAACTATTTTCTAAAAAATGTTTCCGCCTAACCTCCCTGGGAAATTCAGTCCTCGTCTAATGAGTCCTTTTTAAGTGGATCTGGTCTTGTTTAGTTTTTAACGGGGAAAAAACCCAGTTAACCTTTTCTTTGGTTTCACAAATCTTAGACACCGTTTAAAAGAGTATTTTAGGTTCTTATTTTGAATACTTCTCAGATTTGATGCATCTTAGTATAGCAGTGGTTTTTACTCTAGACCTGCTATTGTGGTCTGTATCGGAAAAACAAACAAAACGGCCATGACATTCACATAATCAGAATACGATTTCACAATTTGAAATAGTCTTTAAATGAGTTTCTGCAGTCATTTTGGTTATCTCGTCCAGAGTCCAAACAAAATAGGTTTTGATCAGGATCAGGTCCATCATGGTCTGGAAAAAGCCATGGAAACTCTCGGAAAAATCTGGAGCTTAAGCTACCAGCATCTCGGATAGTAAATCAATTAAAGACCATTTCGTTCTTTGATTCCTTTCCATCTCACCAGCCCCCCCCAACTTTGGCTTTCATTTTTTGAATTCAGTTCAATTTGACCGAGCACTGCATATGTATGTGATAATCAACTCGTAGGTGTGCATTACACGGTTTTAAGGCACGATGCGGAGGCGAATAACCACCCGACTTGAAGCGGAGGGTGGTTGCCTCCGCGAAGTGCCTCAAAACCTTAAAACCGTGTAATGCACACCTACGAGTTGATTATCCTGCTTATACCATGGTCATTTGCCAGCAATATCAAATCAAAGCATTCAGAAATTTTTGGTGAAAGTTTTGCACTTCAAAAAATGAGCTAGTAATCATTAAACAGGCACCGCGCCTTCTCATGGCCAATACTATAGGCCAAGCTAAACTGAACCAGCTAACTTAGTTCAGCTCACCTTCATGGAGAAAGAATTTTTTGCGGACACTAACAGCTTTTTACCAGTTAATGATTTGGTAACGGATTCCATCTAAAATGGAGATTATGCATAACACCACATTATGCACTGTGTAGCCAACTTGCCACCCGCAATTATAATGAACTTATGACGGTTTCCGTAGAGCCAGCGAGCTGAAATCAGTCTGTTGTCACAGCACGCAGTTAGCAAACTGTCAACAGTCGGTGATACATGAAGTGGACATGTAAGCTTCCTTTGTAACTGTGCACATTTACTATCGTTTAATGCAGAGGTGTCCAATCTTATCCAGAAAGGACCGGTGTGGGTGCAGGTTTTTGTCCTAGCCAGCAGTGCTACTGCACCTGATTCCACTAATTAACTAATCAGGGGCTTCAATCAGGACCTTAATGGGTAGAATCAGGTGTGTTAGTGTTGGGCTTTAACAAAAACCAGCACCCACACCGGCCCTTTCTGGATAAGATTGGACACCCCTGGTTTAATGAATAAAGCGTGATTACTTCGCCGCTTAAATATTTACGATTATTATCGCTGGAGTGCCTATACTTAACCACCTGGCAAGACGCAACGTTATGACGCCGCCAAATTTACTGAAGATAAATGAGTAGGTTTGTGTTACACCCAGCCAAATGTGTTGGCTAGCGGATGAATTTCGAACGGTGAAACTGCCGTAGCCGAACTACCTGTGCAGTTCCACGGTTTTAATCAATACCTGCCAGCCAATCAGAAAAGAGAATTCACCCAGATCATGGTATAAGTTAGGGATAATCAACTCGTAGGTGTGCATCACACGGTTTTAAGGCACAACATGGAGGCGAATAAACACCCGACGCGAAGGGGAGGGTGGTTGCCTCCGCAAAGTGCCTCAAAACAGTGTGATGCGCACCTACAAGTTGATCATCCCTGACTTATACCATGGTCATTTGCCAGCAATATCAAATCAAAGCATTCAGAAATTTTTGGTGAAAGTTTTGCACTGAAAAACGAGCTGGTAATCAATTAATAGGCGCCGCGCCTTCTCATAGCCAATAGCTCATAACTAAAGGCCAAGCTAAACTGAACCAGCTAACTTAGTTCAGCTTACCTTCATGGAGAAAGCGTGCGCAAAAAAATCTATCATCCTTTTACCAGCTAATGATTTGGTAACTGATTCCATCTGAAACGGAGATTATGCATAACACAACATTATGCGCGATTATGCAGACTGTAGCTAACTTGCTACCCGCAATTACAATGAACTTATGACGGTTTCCGTAGATCCAGCGAGCTGAAATCAGTCTGTTGTCACAACACGTAGCTAGCGAACTGTCAGCAGTTGCTGATACATGGGTCCTCATTTATCAAACGTGCGTACACCAAAAAAAATGTGTATACGCCAAATCTCCCGCAAGGATCGGCATTTATCAATCTGAACGTGAGCGAACGGTCCGCAAAAAATCTCACGCCATCTCTGACCAGGCGTACTCAGATTTGAAACCAGCGAAAAACATGCAGGAACGAGTGCAGCTGTCAAAATAAGTAATCAACCATATGCAGCGATGCGGATGTCATGCTGTTGTTGCTCTTATTAGTAAAATGAATCAATAGGCTAAATAGATAAATAGGTTAAATTAAAGAATGAATGAATTAGACACCTGTGTTGAGAAATTAATAAAACTTATATTTTGAGATAACCTGTTTGTCAGGCCAGACGGCTGACAATTACAATCAATTTGATTAAGCGCAATGCGTGGCTGAGCAGATATGCAGCATGGTATGTCAGATGTTCAGTATATATCTGACTGGATGAGCAACAAAAGAAATGCAAGTTAATTAAAGGCAGACTGGAAAATAAGTTTGCGTGTAATTATTTTAGAAAATCAAATTTATTACTAGCGCGAGACATTTACACTCAATCGTTTCATCAAACTTATTTATTTTGCGGTCACTTTGACTGAGTAACCATAAGAGTACATTAACTAACTAGCTAACTTGGGTTTCTTTTGTTGCTCAGTATATACGGGCCTACGGACACTTTGACCATGATCTCATTTTGACAATGGCTGATCTTCTATCGTTAAAGGAATAAGCTTCTGTCCGATGTGAGAGGAACTTTCGGCACAGAGAAGATCTCCTTCGGGATAGTTTCGAGTGGCTGCTCATTTTGTGTGGCACCCAATAAAATGTCATGGAGTAATATTAATAGAAGTACAATGAAGAGTGATCTCTGCAGACTGTATTTTAACAATTACCCTCATGCAGCTCCGATCGAGGCGGTGGGGACTCATCCGTGTCCCCACTGCCTCGTATTCCCACGATGGAGGGGGAGCCCTGCTGCCACGCGCTCCTTGAGCGGTGACCGCTGGAGGTTGGAGTCTGGTTGGCCTCCACCGGTTTGTGCGCTGCTGCGCCTGAGCGCCGCAACCCATTTTTTGGTGGCGTTCTTAAAATTGGACCACTTTTTTCAACCTACATGTAAAGCATTTGGATTGTCAATTATGTAGGCTGTGCTATAACATTAAATATCATGGATCTAAAACTTGAATTTATTAAGGCTGATGTTATTCGCACTTATACTTGTGGCCAATGCTGAATTTTTTTTCTTGGCCACACACTTATAAGTGCGCCAGTTGATGACCATTCCAGTGCCGCTTATTGAAAGTACCGCTTAAAATAAGTTTGGCCAAGAAACAATTTTTTGCTTTGGACACACTTAAAAGGATAGTTCACTTTTTTTGAAGTGGGGTTGTATGAGCTACAAATTGCCACTACTTACATTAGATGCAGTAGAAAGCTCTCTGATCTCTTCCAGGTAGCCGCACCAGGACATAGTGCTGGGTGGAAATTTAGGCGATACACTGTTGTGAACGGAAACACAGAAACAGCGTATTTTCGCGGCCTAAAAGAGGTCCTACCTGAAAACAATACAACATTTCAATTGTACGCTATATTTAAAAAAAATTACAGCACTTTAGCTGCTCGGAAAAAAAAGCACAGTTGCTCTTGAACTAACCAACTGAGGTATTCCTGCGCGAGGCGCATGGTAGTTCACTGTGCGCTGTAGCGATCAGCTGTTTCGATCACAGTAAAGCTGCTTGCACAAACGCGTGTATTCACGTCTTCGCATTGACTTTGAATGTAATCTGTGCGCGAAAAACTTCGTTTAAGTCCCAGTGTCAAGCGGCTTAACTGCGGTTGCGAGGTCGGACGGCCATTTAACTTGTGCAAATATTTCGAAAATGGTCCGTGTGTGTCGCTTTCTTGGATGTGAAAGCAAAGCTGTATCCTGGTGCACTTACAGCTTCCACCACATTCCTCTGCGGAACAATGGACTTGTAGCTGCGGCTAGCTGCCTCAACGCGGATATTGATACGCCACCCGTATCCCTAAAAGAACTCCGTGTTTGCAGTATTCATTTTTCCAAAGAGGATTTCGTTTGGCTACATTCAGGGAAATCTCAACGGTGCACGCTGAAGAGCACTGCTGTACCCAAGCATCACGTAAAAGAGTGAAACACCTATGAAAAAGTCTGATGTAACATTGCAGCACAAATTGATATCGCATAGAGTCTACACAGCCACATACTGTGTATCTGCTGTGCTGGTTATAGGGATTTTTTTTTTTTTTTAATTTGAGACGTGATTCTATGCCACTGAAAATCCGGCTCTGCCGCAAACTGCTCAAAGTCTGACCCAAACAGCTGATTTGCAGTGAACTACGATGCGCCTCGCGCGGAATACGCCAGTTGGTTGCTCAAGAGCAACTGTGCTTTTTTCCCGAGCAGCTAAAGTGCTGTAATTTTTTTAAATATAGTGTACAATTGAAATGGTGTATTATTTTCAGGTAGGACCTCTTTCAGGCCGCGAAAATATGCTGTTTCTGCGTTTCCGTTCACAATAGTGTATTGCCTAAATTTCCACCCAGCACTATGCCCTGGTGCGGCTACCTGGAGGAGATCACTGCATCTAATGTAAGTAGTGGCAATTTGTAGCTCATACAACCCCACTTCAAAAAAAGTGAACTATCCCTTTAAACTAAGTGTGGGCAATGGAGAAATGTGCATCTTGGCCACACATATAAGTGCATCTAACGCGAATTTCGATCAATTTTTGTGCTTGGGCGCACTTAAATAAGTGAATAGTCACTTCGATTTATTAATGAATTAAATCAAACGTCTGCTACACTCCGGTTTTCCACCCCAACGGTGTTCACCGCAGCAGCAATAGTTTTCCAAACTGCAGCCTTCTGGGCTCCCTTTATGCCACTCTTAAAGCTTCCAAATAAAATTATTTTGTTTCTTTACACCTCGGTCGTGATAATTTATATTTCCTCCTCAGTGAAGTTCTTTCTTCTCTGGCGTCTTTCGAAAGTTCAGGTCGTACATTGGGCAGGACTATGCCTCCCGGAGGCGACATTTTTTTCCCCACGAACTTTCTGCCTTCATTTGCATATTTACCTAATGCGCATGCGTCAACTCATAGACTTGTGTGAATCGATGTTTTTTTAAAGCGTAGTAACACCACTTGTTACCATGGGGCGAACATCCGAGCTTTCCCTTTTCCTTTATTAACCCCCGTGCTGTCCTGAACGAAGTGCCTAACATCGAAGGGCATGGGAAATGCTTCCGGAAAAAACTTGACTGACATCAGCATTTTTCAGCTACGTGCTGAAAGGAGCCAAGCAAATGAAAACAAAATTGTCTCCTATTAACTAATTAGGCAACTCTAAGAAAAGTAAACCTGTTCCCATTTACTTTGATTGATTAGCAATCAAATGGTGGATTCGTTTACACTCTAAGTTGAATGAGTAGAAATGTTTATTAAGACAACATGTTTGATTGCTGCATTTTGAAATTAAAATGGCCGTAGAACAGCAGATTTGCACTAACACGATTGCCATTGCCCGCCATTTAGATGCTACTGTGATAATTTATATCTCACATTCACGTTTCATCCGCTTTTCAGAATGTTTTCCACCTTGTGTATTTTTTAGACGCTTTCAAACTCCAGGGCGATCTTATAACAAATCTGTTTTAAATTAATCTTGAATAATGTCCTAAAATGCTGCAATCAGAGATGTAATTCAGAGGAAGATTTTTTCTAATTATTCAAATTGGCATTCTTTCAATCTAACACCGTAGGCCAGTTAGGTTTGTCTGCTTTTCACCATCACATCTTAATCGTTATAGGCTACTGGCTAAATTTCTTGATTGTTATTTAGGCCAAGCACAAGGTAGCAGATTTAAGGAAGGGCGGACCACCTGCAATTAGCGAAATCTAAACTCAGGCTTCTTCCCGACGGCATTTTAAATCGTTTTAAGCCACTTCAGGTGTGTATATTTCAAGACATTATACGCGACTGCCTTCACACCCCATGTTGGCAAGTTGTCTCATCACACTTAAAAAAAAAAAAGAAAATCCTCGTTCAACATCGCCACATCCCGACTCAGCATTTCATCTCTCATTGTAGTATTTTTAGGAGATCTATAATGATAAAATAAAAATAAAGAGATTTATTTTCCGATCGCCCAGGATTTCAAAAAATACACGAGATGAAAAACATTAAAGTGGATGAAACGTGAATGTGAGCTATAAATAATCACAATCACAGGAAATGGCCAAATACGCTCTTGCAAATCTATGCCCATTTAACTTTAGGAATACAATGTACACTACTTGTAACTGGTTATGTAAAGAGATCTGGTCCTTGTCCTTCAAAGGGTTAAAGAGAAATACCAGTATAACCTAGTCACGGGTTTAAGGAGTGACCACTGGTGTTTGAATAATTAGTGATGGACAACTAGTCATGAATATTCTCCTTGCTGATTTTGTGGAATGTTATCTTTCCAAGCAAAAAGGTATCAAAACTGCAAGTCTTGAGCTTTAATTTGGTATCACATTTTAGAATTTCTATTAATTTCTATTGATTTGTTTAAGAGATTACCAATTTTATGCGCTGCCAGTGCCTATGTTTCCTTAAGATACCGTAAGTACTGGGTTGTTCAATAATGCTTTTCATAGTGACATTTTTCCCGCGGGATTTTATGTCTGTATTGTGAACTTGTGAGAGTTTTAGTTGCTATTGATTTGATGTTAAAATTTCTCAATTTTATTAAAACAAAATTTCAACTGATATTAAAAAGATGTACTTTGTGTTGGTCATTCAAACTGCACAAAAGCAGCTGTAGCGCTGTGACCTTTGGTGTAGTCTGTTGTAAAATCACAGAGAACAGAATTGCTTGACGAAGCACAGCTCATGCCATGTCATTCATTTGCTGCTTCAAGAGGAAAAGTGGATCAAAATTCAACAGTGGAAGAAAGAAGACATGTGGTCCCTAAGTGCAACAGTAGCCTACGCCTTTAGTCCCTCAAAAATAGATTAAATTCCCCTTGGTGACGATAAAAAAAATTATATCCAAAGTCCCAATAAACTGCACTGTGAGGTGTCTACTTTTAGTCTTACGAGACACACTGTACTACGTGCAGTGTTAAATCCGAGGTTGGTTGGCAATTTCAACAAACGATAGTAACAAAGTCCACGTGCGCGCTACGATAATAAGCAATGTGCGCGCATGCGCGAATATAAATTATGCAAATGATGGCAGAAAGTTCGTGGGAAAAAAAATGTCGCCTCCCAGAGCACGAATTTATAGGGGCGTGTCATGTAAATTACGATGGTGTCAGCCGCCAGATTTATCAACGCCACTCTAGTTCTACACAGAAATCAGCGACGTACACACTTTTAGTAAATCAAACGTGACACCTGGCGAACGCAGATATTAACACCAGAATCTACACCAGATCCTACGCAAGTTTGATAAATGCGGGCCATGAAGTGGACATGTTAGCTTCCTTTGTAACTGTACACAGTTACTATCTTTAATGAATAAAGCGTGATTACTTCGCTGCTTTAATATTTACGGTCATTATCGCTGGAGCACCTATTGTTTAACCGCCCCACAGGACGTAACTTAACGCCGCAAAACTTACTGGAGATAAATGAGTAGCTTGGTTTCTATTATACCCAGCCAAATGCCAGTGCTCTAACGTTGCTATGGTTATAGGTTGGCTAGCGGATGAATTTCGAACTTCGAACGGTGAAACTACCGTAGGCCGAACTACCTGTGCGGTTCCACGGTTTTAATCAACACCTGCCAGCCAATCAGAACGGACCATAAGCCTTTATAAAGGGTGACCGGAGAATTCCAATCGGAAGCTGCGAATCGGAGGCCAGCTTCAGCCTCGCATAATCAGCGCATTCAGTAATGGAACGTTATAATCCACCGTAAGCGAACTAGCCAATTTTCTTAAGAGATCAAATAATTAATTTCACATATAACGGCGAGAACTGACTGGTGCTGCTGCACGTACTCAGCAATCAATTAAACGAAGCTCGGCTAATAGTAAGCCAACAGGCTAAATAGCGGACAACACAAGATTCAAGTCAAAGATCTACCAGTGAAAGAATTGAATGAGCCACTGATATTTTGATGTCAGCTAGCAAAGACAGCCCGTCCTGGACCAGTGCTGTAATCAGTAACGCTAACGTTAATCCAGTCAGCCCCCTGCCAAGGGCCCAATGAAAACGGCCCACATACCAAAACGTTAAGGTTTTGAGGCGCGTAGGCAAAGTATGGTAAAACTAGCCAAGATCCGGGAAGACCACGTTAAAATAACCTAAATGTATTTAACTCATAGAACATTTTTCCCATCCAAAACGCGAAATCCGAGTAGGATATTCCCGGCATGGAAAGGAGCTCTTACGATCCTGGCTCAATAAAATGACGTTACACCGGTCGAGGGACCAAAACTGAACGAGCCAGCCATCTTATAAAACGTCACTGATATTGCACCATTCAGACCTGAGATAATAAAATTCTACTTCAGTCAGCTTTTTCTGTGAGATGGCAATCTCCGGTTAGTCGTCATAATGTCAGCCATTTCAGCACATAACGCTAAAGTTGCTTGCTAAGGTTGGACAAACAGCAATGGCCAATGTTGCTAAGTTAGCTGCAAATTACACGGCGGGCTTACTTTAGTCATAAAGTTAACTTACCTTATACTTGTCGAAGCCAGCCAGCTGTTCCTCGGTTACATACTCGTAAAAAAACATTACGTCGTCTATAAGTGATTTTGCACGTTTATTATTTTTCCCAACAACGATTCAGTGTCCTCGTAGTACCTTTCCGTCCAATATCCACGCCAGCTACATCCACCAACCCCGTGCCACAACTGCTGCAGCACACCGCCCCACCACGCCTCTAGCAAAGGTGCACGTCCGGTGTAAGATCCGTGGGCATATGATCTTGGGCGTTCTTCTTCTTCTTCTTCTTCTTCTGTGATTTTTATTGAACCTTGCAAGCTTAGTGCATTACCGCCATCTACTGGACTGAGTTGTGATCACCTTGGGACGTCAGTAAATAACCAAATTAACAAAAAAAAAAAAAAAAAAAAAAAGGCTAAAGTCTTCTTGCTAATTGTGTTTCTTTCAGAAAATCTATCACTGCTTTGGCTGTGAACTGTGTTCCAGGTAAACTCAGTGTTTCCCACAGAATTTTTGGAGACTAATGGGGGCACATGTATGGTGGCAGAGACCGATGTCTGGGGGGGTGATTCTCATTTTGTTGAGCGGGGGGTGGATTCTCATTTTGTTGGGGGGTAGATGATTGTCATTTTGTTGAGCGGGGGTGGGGACATTTTCCTTTTTTGTTGAGCGGGGGGAGGGGCGGATTATTCTCCATTTGTTGACGGGGGGAGGGGTTCAATTGCGCAAATTCCGCGTCTTTCAGGCCCTTTCCTATTTTTCCGGGTTTTTTTTTTTTTTTTCAAACGTTCGCATGTTGGATCAACACATGGCAGTTGCGCATATTGGCCCTCATTTATCAAACGTGCGTACACCAAAAAAATGGGTGTATGCCAAATCTCCCGCAAGGATCGGTATTTATCAATCTGGGTCCTCATTTATCAAAAAGGGTGTAAAAGTGCTACTAAATTTTCACGCACGGTGAAAAGCCAAAAATGGCGTACACCCAAAATATTTACTCCCTTTTCAGATCTATCAAACTGCATATGCACAGCTCTCCGCAATTTCCATTGATAAATCACATCGGACCCAAGAAAAGTGCGGACGTGAACACGCCTCATATCCCGCCCTCTACACGCCCAGACAAAACCATATATGGTCAATGCAAATGAGCACCTGCATATAAAGTAGCCATGTGCGCTCTGAGGATTTGTGGAGTGACGTCAGTAGAAGACGGTGAAGCATGGATGGGAAATGTGGAAAGAAGCGAAATTTCTCAGAGACTGAGATACACGTGCTTGTTAGTGAGGTGCGGGCGAGGAAAAAAGTCCTCTTCGGCAGGTATTTGCACTAATTCTATATGATCACTTCGTCTTGTGGTTTATTTAGGAACAAGAACATATAACTAATGCCTGTGATCCACTTATGCTTTTAAGGCTTCCGCACGCAAGCAATCGTGGCCAGTCACAAGCTTTAGGAAGCGCCGGGAACCATCCGAAACTCGCCCAAACAATCGTTGAAAGTCAGAGTGATTGGGGGAAAAAATTTTATCCCATGATCCACTAACGCAAGCTTTTCCGATTGATTTTTGCCAACGTCAACAATAAAGATGGCGGTTGTTTTTGTAAACGGTTTCTAATTGGCTAATTGCAGAGGAAATATTCGCCACCTAGTTTGCACTTGACGAACTCCAACAACTCATACCTTCCGACAAAATCAAACTGGTTTGATTTTGTCGGAAGAGGGATCCGCGATCTGATCCAGTCGGAACCTGCCTTATTCACGCGGAAGGGTCAGAACAGGTCGGAAGTCATGATCCACCTATGTCTTGCGCCTAACAGAAATTTCCACTCGTAATCGCTCGTAACTGGTCGGAAGGGGAGAATCGGGACAATCGGAGACCTTAAAAGCGTAAGTGGATCACGGGCTTTACAGAGGCAATAAAAAATAAATGAGCCTTCTTGTCGAATCTTTTGTCAAATGCAGGAGGTGTGTGTTTTGTTTCAGTTGCATAGAGGGACAAAAATTACAATGTCGTGTTTGATATACATGAATTTATTTCTGTCTCAACTTGTGGAAATCAAATGTACGAGAAATGAAATATGAGGTTCTTGCAATACTGAAAACTAAACACAACTTTGCAAGACTGAAACTGAGAAACTTCCAGGCTATATACACACATTCTTTAGCTCAACAGGGGGGGTGGGGCGGCTTCACAACCGCTGCATCACCGCAGCTCGTGCCCTTAGTCCTCGTTGAAAACCCTCTGGACGGGGAGGGGGCTGTGGGTCCGGGTCCACATGCTGGGGTGGAGGGAGGCCCGGCGGCAGCGCAACCCCACGCCTCACTGCCACATTGAGCAGGATGGCACAGGCCCAGATGATCCTGCAGACCTTTTTCGGGTGGTAGAGGAGCCTACCACCCGACGCATCCAGGCAGTGCCAACGTCCTTTTAGGAGCCCGATGGCGCGCTCCACGACCCACGCGCACGGGCATGGACCTCATTAACTGGGTTTCCTGGCCACCCTGTGGGTCTGGGATAGGAACTAGCAGCTACTCCCTCAGGAAATAGCCACTATCACCTGTAAGTCACAACGATGGGGTGAGTATCAGCCTTGAATTGATGATTATAAGCAGCAGCTTTCAATGAACGAGTACACTGTGTAGCCTACATGCACTCACCAAGAAGCCAGCCATCACGTGCAGCGCCTGCCCCCAGTCTCGCCCCCTTTCTGCTGTGAGTCAGGATGAATGAATCATGTGTAGAGCCACTGGCCACTGTGCCACTACATTCGTTATGGGCATGTCGGCGTCACATGATTTGGGTATTGATTGTATGCACATTTTTTTGATTCACATATACGAATTCATTCACCGATGGTGCCCTAATCATGATGTGAGTGCAGTCAATGGCTCCAATTACATTAGGAAAACCGGACATTGCTGCGGCCTTGACTGTTCTTTTAAATAGGCTATAATCCGCGCTCCTCTCTCCCTCGCACACTGCAATTCTCTGACTCAGCAGCTGCGTCGCCAATTCCTCCTGTTCTTCAAAAAGGGTGTAAATCATGGTACGCCATAGTCAAAATGGGTGTAAATGTCCGCACTTTTTCCCGTCAGGTTTGGGTTTGATAGATCCCAAATTTGGCGGAGAAAAGTGCGTACGCTCAAAACGGGGGGAAAGGGGTGTAAAAAAAGGTGTATCCACAACGATAAATGAGGCCCTTATCAAAAAGAGTGCAAAAGTGCTACTAAATTTTCACGTACGGCGAAAAGCCAAAAATGGCGTACATCCAAAATATTTACACCCTTTTTAGATCTATCAAACTGTGCGTATGCACAGCTCTCCGCAATTTCCATTGATAAATCACACCGGACCCAAGAAAAGTGCGGACGTGAACACGCCTCATATCCCGCCCTCTACACGCCCAGACACAGCCATATATGGTCAATGCAAATGAGTACTTGCATATAAAGTAACCATGTGCGCTCTGGGGATTTGTGGAGTGACGTCAGTGGAAGACGGTGAAGCATGGATGGGAAACGCGGAAAGAAGCGAAACTTCTCAGAGACTGAGATACAAGTGCTTGTTAGTGAGGTGCAGGCGAGGAAAGAAGTCCTCTTCGGCAGGTATTTGCACTAATTCTGTATGATCACCTCGTCTGGTGGTTTATTTAGGAACAAGAACATATAACTAAGAACACGTAGAGAATCACAACAGAAATGAACATATAATGTTGGACCAAACAATTTCTCTTCCGGAAATTAAAACAATCTCATCTAATCAGCCACAGCCCCGGCCTCACCAACGAGCGTAAAACCGCCGAGTGCTGCGGTCACAAGTCTTACAGAGGCAATTAAAAAAAAAAAAAAAAAAAAAAACCTTCGCGTCGAATCTTTTGTCAAATGCAGGAGGTGTGTGTTTTGTTTCAGTTGCATAGAGGGACAAAAATTACAACGTCGTGTTTGATATACATGAATTTATTTCTCTCAACTTGTGGACATCAAATGACCTTTTTTCGGGTGGTAGAGGAGCCTACCAACCGACGCATCCAGGCAGCGTCAACGGCCTATCGGGAGCCCGATGGCGCGCTCCACGACGCAGTGCGCACGGGCATGGACCTCATTATACTGGGTTTCCTGTGGGTCCGGGATGGGAACTAGCAGCCACTCCCTCAGGAAGTAGCCACTATCACCTGTAAGTCACAACGATGGGGGGAGTATCAGCCTTGAATTGATGATTATAAGCAGCAGCTTTCAATGAATGGGTATACTGTGTAGCCGACCTGCACTCACCAAGAAGCTAGCCGTCACGCGCAGCGCCTGCCCAACTTGCGTTTCTTTTGTTGCTCAGCCTACGGACACTTTGACCGTGATCACATTTTGACAATAGCAGATCTTTTATTGTTAGAGGAATAAGCTTCTGTCCGACGTGAGAGGAACTTTCGGCACAGAGAAGATCTCCTCCGGGAAAGTGACGAGTGGCTGCTCGTTTTGTGTGGCACCCAATAAAATGTCATGGAATAAAATGTCAATGTGCATAGCCTACGATCAATACCCAAATCATATGTGACGCCGACATGCTCATAACGAATGTAGTGGCACGGTGGCCTGTCTCTACACATGATTCATTCACCCTGACGCACAGTAGTGTGGGGCGAGACTGGGGGCAGGCGCTGCGCGTGACGGCTGGCTTCTTGGTGAGTGCATGTACACAGTATACTCATTCATTGAAAGCTGCTGCTTATAATCAATTCAAGGCTGATACTCACCCCATCGTTGTGACTTACAGGTGATAGTGGCTACTTCCTGAGGGAGTGACGAATAGTTCCCATCCCGGATCCACAGGGTGGTCAGGAAACACAGTATAATGAGGTCCATGCCCGTGCGCGCTGCGTCGTGGAGCGGGCCATCGGGCTCCTAAAAGGCCGTTGGCGCTGCCTAGATGCGTCGGGTGGTCGGCTCCTCTACCACCCGAAAAAGGTCTGCAGGATCATCTGGGCCTGTGCCATCCTGCACAATATGGCAGTGAGGCGTGGGGTTGCACTGCCGCCGGGTCTCCCTCCACCTCAGCATCTGGACCTGGACCCACAGCCCCCTCCCCGTCATGAGGGTTTTCAACGGGGACTTAGGACACGAGCTGCGGTGATGCAGCGGTTGTGAAGCCGCCCCGCAACTCTCACCCCTCATGTTGAGCTAAAGAATGAGTGTATATAGCCTACGAGTTTCTCAGTTTCAGTCTTGCGGAGTTGTGTTTAGTTTTCAGTATTGCAAGAACCTCATATTTCATTCCTCGTACATTTGATGTCCACAAGTTGAGAGAAATAAATTCATGTATATCAAACACGACATTGTACCACCTCACTCTTGCTGCGCTGGCCAGAAAAAGAAAAATCAAAGTGGTGAGCAGACTTTACAGTGAGGAATATCTGGCTTATGAGTCTACATTCACCGGAGATCTCGCTACCCCAATACCACTGTGTCTTGCTTGCGACGAAAAGCTGGCGAACGAAGCTATGGTGCCAAATAAATTAAAAAGACACCTTTCAACCAAACACCCTTCTCTCGCAAAAAAAAAAAAAAAAAAAACCGTGAATATTTTATGCGGTTGAGAAGCCAGACGAACAAACAAGCTAGTTTCATGATGAAAACCGCTACAGTGACAGAAAAAGCATTAGAAGCTAGCTATCTGGTCGCAGAACTAGTAGCAAAATCAAAGACGTCTCACACAATTGCCGAATCTCTTATCCTGCCAGTATGCAAAGCTATCGTCGGGCCCATGTTGGGTCAAAATGCTGCCAATGAAATATCGAAGGTTCCTCTCTCAAACAATACAATTGGCAGACGAATAGGAGAAATGTCGGCAGATATAGAGGACATTGCAATGGAGAAAATAAAAGGGAGTAGGAAATTTGCGCTGCAGGTGGATGAAACAACAACCCCAATAAAACGTCATTTCTGCTCATCTCGTTTATTAGCGGAATGGGATTACATAATAAGCAATTCAACTTCACTTTGCGGGTCATTCACTGGGCATGTTTGGCATTTTTAGCACAATTTTAATTGTTTTAGTGCTGGCGTATTAAAACCGTAAGCTAAGTGGCTGAGTTGAGTGAAGGCCGTTTATGTTCACGCAGCTTTGAAATTTGTAAATTGCGATTTGAGACATTACATGTGAATTCACTTTATCCAATTTATTTCTTTAGTAATTTAGTTTTTTTTTGTTTGTTTAGAATAGGCTATATACTTAACATTGTTCGAATCAAGTGAACTGGTTTATTCTGTGTTGCGGTTTCAAAGGAAAAACAAAGCATCCCTTACAGGTAGTCTGCTAGAATGGACTGTAACGTCAGCGGTTTTCTTTTAGTACGAATTAAAAACCCAACAAATTAAATCAGTTGATAGCAACAATGAAAACGAAAATTACTCTGATTGTACCCTATTCTTTATTGAATGTTATTTCCACTTTGTGTCTATTTGAGAGACACGATCAGAGTCCATAAGAATTTTCGACTTACTGATTGTAATAGTTTACAGTAAAACAATATTGGGACTTAACTTCTCTTGTTCACAAATGAGAAGAACCAGGTTTATTAAATAAATCATAACCTACGAAGTGGAAAGTGTTATGATACGGTCAAATACAAGCATCAGCCTATTGTGCAGTCATACGTTAACCTCGCAAGTGAAACGGGAGAATCGGTAAGCGATTAACAGAGTTTCAAATGGTTGAATCCTCATTGGGAATCTTTTTCTAAGAACAATAAGCTGTTACTTGTTTTTCTATGGACTGAATGTTAAAAAAGGAAGTGTTTAGAGCTCTTGGTGTCTCAAGATGTTACAGATGAAACATACAGATGTTTCTGATGCTCTATCATATGTTTATTCTTTCAGATTTTTATGTTTGCCTTTTTTCTTGTTATTTGTAAGGCAACTAAAATATTTCAAATACTGTTGGCAGAAGTGAGGCAGAGGTGATCTTGTTTAGATTGAAAGCCATCAATAAATAATTTTATGAATTTATTTCTGTTTTGTTTGATTCCATGATGTATTTTACTGAATATCAGTAATTAGAATGCAAATCCAAATTACTGTCATATTTTTTAAACAGGTTGGACACATTGACCGATGATGTTTATTACTGACAGTTACTTATAGCCTACCTTGTCTTTTCACTTTATTAAGATCAGATTCTGCAGGTAAAATTGCAATCATAAGGTGTCTTGACTTGGACTTGACTTGACCTATTACAGGACTTGACTTGACTTGACTTGCCATAACCTGTGACTTGACTTGACTTGCCTAAGAAAAAATGACTTGGGACTTACTTGAGACTTGAAGGTTAAGACTTGAGACTTAATTGAGACTTGCACATGTGACTTGGTCCCATCTCTGCTGTGAAGTATACTGCTAGTAAACTCAAAGGTGAACTATTAGTTCACTAGTTATATACTTCAAGCACAATGTCTAATTCATAAAAGTATACTTTGAAGTATACTGGAAGTAAAATCAGATGTACGACAACTTTACTTGTTATATGCTTCAAGCCAACTTTTTAGTTCATGAAAGTACACTTTGAAGTATACTGCAAGTAAACTTATAGGTAGACTACTAGTCCACTAGTTCTATACTTCAAACTCTCTATAGTTTAAATTTAGTTTTAAACTTTCAGGGAGCTAAAGGTTTTTTTGTTTTTAAACTGCAAGTATACTTCAAAGTCCTCTTTAAGCTAACTTAACATCGTACTCACAGCTTATGATTATTGCACTCTAAAATATATTGCTGTTGCAATTCAGATATTATTTAATGGAAGTAGAAGAGAGGTTACCTCAAGTACTCTACTAGTAGACAATGCTTAAGTGCATTCTGCTTTAATTTACAGATGAAGGTACTTATAAGAATTTACAATGAAACAAATACTCAGGATTGAGAGCAAAATTGATTCCTTTACAAATTTAATTTTCAAACACAATATTGTATTGGATGCCAAAATATAAGAACACAGCAATGGCAACTCTTATTGAAATCCCAATTCAAAACAAAAAAAATACCTCTCTCTCATATGGAGCCAGAAATATGCATAAAATATGAATGAGCAATGCCTTCAGCCTGATCAGTCGGCTGAAGGACTCAAGCAAAGGCTGATGAAATATTCCGAATGAGTACACTGATGAGCTGTTTTTTGGTTAATGGAGTTCTGTATCACAGTCAAAAATATGACCGACTAAAGAAAAGATGCAGCAGCGCTATAATACTTGAAAGATGGTACATTCTGTTTAATAAATGATTTAATCAAGAGTGTGGACATCATAGCCCTGCATATTGTACCTGTACCAAACATTGCTGTGTTTTAGCTGAGATATCACTTCAATCTAGCTGGCCATTATGTGCAGATTCACAGATAAATGTGCACAGTATTTTCAAACATGAGGTTAAGAAGGCGGCACGGTGGCATAGTGGTTAGCACTGTTGCCTCACAGCAAGAAGGTTGTGGGTTTGATTCTGTCCTGGGGCCTTTCTGTGTGGAGTTTGCATGTTCTCCCCGTGTTTGCGTGGGTTTTCTCCAGGTACTCCGGTTTCCCCCACCCACAAAAACATGCATCATAGGAACACTCCAACCAGTACCCCTTACCAAGGAACCGGCTTTAGAACTGGAGTTGGTCCCCGGGCGCTGCTCTGTGGCTGCCCACTGCTCCTAACTATAGGATGGGTCAAATGCAGAGGACAAATTACCCCACGGGGTTCAATAAAGTGTATCTTATCTTAAGAGGACTGGAACTTCAGTGCTATCTGGTCTGATATGGTGACAATGAAATGTCTGTACTAGTTTTATGACTAGCAGCCATACCACTACTTGATCTGCACCAGCTGTGTAGTTGAAGCTAAGCAGGTGTGGGCTTGGTTTGAGCTTGGATGGGAGACCACCTGGGAAAATAAGTTGCTGGACTAGGTGTTGGTGGGCCAGTAGGTTGGGATCTTCCCTCTGGTGGAATACTACTCGATACTCCAATGCAGTGATGAGAATGTTGTCTGTCTGATGAGATGTGACCCTGAAGTCCTGACTCACTGGGGTTATTAATCATCCAATGACACTCTCTAAGTTTCCTAGCAGTATACCTCACAGTATACTTTCATGAACTGAAAAGTTTACTGGAAGTATACAACGAATAAACTAGCAGTATATCTGTAAATTTACTTGCAGTATACTTAAATGTATACTTTCATAAATTGAAAAGTATGCTAGAAGTATACAACTAGTTCACTCACAGTATGCTAAAAAAGTTCACTTGTAGTGTACTTGCAGTATAAAATAAAACTTAGATGTGAACTAGATGTGTCCTTTCAGTGTACTTTGCTTAAACTTGAAGTATACTGAAAAGTATACTTTTATAAACTTAAAAATGTTCCAAATTAGTCCGAAGAAGTATTAAATTACTAAAAAGAAGCGCCCGTGTTCTATGGGCCAAGGTTAATTTAAAATGGACTGTAGCAAAGTGGCAAAGTGTCCTGTGGTCAGATGAGTCCAAATTTGACATTCTTGTTGGAAATCATTGGCGTCGTGTCCTCCGGGCTAAAGAGGAGAAAGACCACCCCTCAAATTATCAGCGTTCAGTTAAAAAACCAGCATTTCTGATGGTATGGGGATGCATTAGTGCATATGGTGTTGGACACTTGCATGTTTTAAAAAGCACCATGAATGTTGAAAGGTATATAAAGGTTTTAGAGCAACATATGCTCCCCTCCAGACAACATCTATTCCAGGGAAGGCCTTGTGTATTTCAGCAGGACAATGCAAATGCAGTCCTGAACTTTCACCGATTCTTTTTAACACAGAGTGGAGGCGTCTGGGCATTGAGGAGACAAGTTCCTTGAGTTTAGCCATTGGAATTTGATCCCACTCTTGTTTAATACAGGCTTCCAGCTGCTAGAGAGTTTTGGGTCTCCTTTGACGGACTTTTCTTTTAATTATGCGCCACATGTTCTCAATCGGTGAAAGATCAGGACTGCAGGCAGGCCAGTTCAGCACACGGACTCTTCTACTACGAAGCCATGCTGTTGTAAAAGCTGCAGTATGTGGTTTTGCATTGTCCTGCTGAAATACACAAGGCCTTCCCTGGAATAGATGCCGTCTGGAGGGGAGCATATGTTACTCTAAAACCTTCATATACCTTTCAGCATTCATGGTGCTTTTTAAAACATACAAGTGTCCCACACCATATGCACTAATGCATCCCCATACCATCAGAGATGCTGGCTTTTGAACGGAATGCTGATCACAGGAGGGGTGGTCGTTCTCCTCTTTAGCCGGAGGACTTATGAACTGGGCATTGAAAGTGCTTATGAACTTGGAAAGTGCTTATGAGCCAGGCAGTTAAAATTCTGAAGAACACAAAATGCATATCAGGTTATATTATTTGATTTCTGTTTAGGAGGATTTGCTCCACAGTGCGAGGGCTGAGTCTCTTTCTCTTCTTGGAGATAATTTCTCCTGCCTTGGAGAAAATCCTCTCACATGGACCATAGAAGGCTGGAGTGCACAGAAACTGCAGTGCAAGCTGATAAAGGTGCAGGTAAACTGTCTTCCTAGCTGCCAAGAAGTGGAATGGATCCTCCATCCAGGGAATTAAAGGATCCACCATGTACTGTTGGACCTCCACTGTGGCATCTGCGGTGGCATTCCTCACCTGCCTCTCCACCACATGGCTGTCCAGCAGATCCAACAGACCATCACCTAAAAAGAATGAACTTAAACTTGAAATTAAATCGCTGCACAGTTTTTAAAATTGCATTTTAAGACTATTTTTGAAAAACATTTTTATTACATAAAATTTTAAAAGTCAAAATTAAGACTTTTTAAAGATATTTAATGATATTTATATTCTTAAAAGCAGTTTCGAGTTTTTTTAAAGACATTTTTTGTTTATATATTTTAAAAAATCTGATTTAACACTTTTCAAAGACATTTTAAGAATATGCTGGAACCCTGTCAATGTGTTATGCACTTCAGGTCAACACAAACTGTACCTGACTGGGTTGCAGGACCGGCTGCTGGCTCTAGCTGTGGATGGGACAGGAGGGACGAGGTAATTTGGTTTGTTTTGGCTCCAATGATGGTGGCACATTCTGCGGTCAGACGTTTCACTGCAGCTTGAGCACTGGTCTGGCTGCAGAAACCCACAGCCTTAAATCTCGGATCGAGCAGTGCAGCAATGGTTATTACACTCATGGTCTCAAGGGGAGACAAACAATCACTTAGCATCCTTTCTAGGTTGATGCACAGCTGGACGGGTTTCTCGTCCTGAACTTGGGGTTGTTTTCTTGCGATTGTGTACTGCAGCATGCAGATGAGTGGAATTACTATGGACCCCGACACTCTCTGCTCTTCAGAAAATTCAGTGGTGGCTGTGTAAAATGGAGAGAGCACCCCCAGCCACTCTTTCACTGAGTGGTACTCCTCTGCAGTGATGGGTGTGAGATCCGTCCTCATTGAGACCAGGGCAGCACCAACTGGTTCTTTCTCCTCATACAAACGCTGCAGCATGGTGTATGTGCTGTTTCATCTGGTGTCCACCTCCTGCAAGGCTTTTTGATGTGGTCTACCCATCTGCAGCTGCATTTGGCAGAGCTTCTCTTTTGCTATAGTGCCGGACCGGAAATAGCCTACTATCTTCCGAGCCTTCCCTTTGATCTCCTCCAGCCCGGGCGTGTGATCAATGGATTTCTTTACAATCAGGTTCAGAGTATGTGCAATGCACTTTGTGTGGCGCACTATGAATATTTTTGAACATGCAATCATGTTTGCTACCGCATCAGTAATGAGGCATCTAACCTTGTTTTGGATGCCCCACTCCTCCATCAGAGCCCTCATCACCTGAGCAATATTTTCTGCTGTGTGGGACTTGGGAAAATGTCCCACTCCCAGTAACACCATGGACAGTGTATCCTGTTCATTGACAAAATGACGGGTCACAGCCAAGTAGGCATCCATATGAATGGATGTCCACATGTCACTGGAGAGACTCACAGCTGTGGCCTTCTTCAGTTCCCTCTTTGCTCTCCCTTTTCCTCCTTGAACTCTTCCTCAACCATGTCCTTCAGAGCCTTTCTGGTGGGGATTATGTAGGTTGGGTCCAAGACACCTACAGATTGTCTGAAGCCAGCATCATTGACTATGGAAAAGGGCTGGGAGTCCTTTACAATCATGTTCACCAAAGCAGCATCGACCAGTTGCTGTCTGGTCTGAGTGGACTCCGTGTTCGTGGTCCCTTCAACACAAGGAAACATTTGAATGCGAGTATATAAATGTGCTTGAGTGTCTTGTGTAAGCAGATCATTCTTTAATGCTGTTAGTCACAGCTAGTTGGCAAGTCTATTGTCATAAATGATGTGATGTGGGATCAAATGAATGAGTCTCCCATCTCACCAACAGCCTGCTTGAATTTCATAAGAAGAAGAACCACCAACCAATGAATCATCTCACCCAAAACGTACAGGCAAAACACAATTAGTGAAATTTTGTGCAAACAGCAATGTGAGGAATGAATAAATGACAGTTGATATACATACCATGACTGCTTGGGTTCATTGTCCCAGAGAGGACAACATCATGCTTGGCACGATAATGCCTCAGCATTGATGAGGTGTTGTTGTTGTAGGCCAGTTAAACCAGAGTTGCCAAGTCTCACGCATTCTGCGTAGGTCTCACGCATTTTTTAGGCTTATTCACTGTAGTCCGCAATATTCAATGAACGCTTATGAATGAGATTCTTACGCGGAATTAAAATCCTTGCGCAGTGAAGTTTCAGTTTCACCTGCGTAAAGGTGGACCTCACCACAAGTAACATGGAAAGCAATTATGACTCCGGACTTCTCGTGCTTCTCTTTATTCAGGGATTGGAAACAATGCATGTGTTTCATGATCGTTTAAATTGTTTAAATGAAATAAGAACGTTTGAAACGTCTTTATGCAATTCCATTGCTTTCACTCCCTCAGTAAAGACAAGCATGAGAATTCCGAGTCATAATCAATTTCCGTGTCATTAGTGGGGGAAATCCAAAGTAATGAACGGGAAACTATTAACTTAATGCACAATGACTTAAATTCCGCGATTGAATTTCTTTAATGCGCGTTGATTGAATAATTGCTGACTACCGCACAGGAAAGTGAATGCCACTAAGAGGCAAAAGATTCACAGCGAATGCGTGAGACTTGGCATCTCTGCAGTTGCTGGTCGCAGACCAAGCATCGGACCTACAGGGTAGTAAATAGTACGTCAAGTTATTTAAATCCTATCTTCAGACACTACTAATGTGGCCTTCTCTTTATTCAAAATCTACCTAATTTTTTTTATATATATATATATCAGCCATTAAAAACGCGCAGGTGAGGTATGTACTGTATTTGCGGCAAATTGAAGAATTGATTGATTTTTATTGCTTTTCCAGTGAGGCACGAGAGGAAATAAAAAAAAAGAATGGTATCGTAATCCTGACACGCTTTTGCGCACGCGCCAAGCACTTCAGTAATAACAAACATTGAGCTGTTCTTGATGTGTACAGTGACGCTTGACTTGTTCTTTTTGGTGTGGTCAATAGCCTACATAAAGCCAACAAAAAAAAAAAAAAAACGAAAAATACTACTGCATCAAGAAAATTGAACAGCTTGTGACACAGGAGAGAGAAAAAAAGAGCCTTTGGCATGTTACGGGCAGATCTCAGCCGCCCCCGAGGTGGTGCGTCATTTGCACTGTCACCATTCAACAATCAGTCGGCTGTCTATCCGAGAATGGAACACAGGCACTGTCACTGACCGATCCCGCTTAGGGCAGCCACGAGTGACTATGGAAGCTGAAGAGCGCCACATCTGGTTACAGCCTGTACGTGACAGATTCCGGACAGCAACCCAAACTGATCATGAAACGGGGGTCTGAGACGATTGAGGGTGAGCGCAAGTACCGTTTGACGCCGTCTATGTGAGCAACACATGCGTGCACACGGGCCCTGCAGAAAACCCAGTTTTTGCCCATTTACGCATGGCTGCCCTTACCGTTGTCGGTCAGCGACTGTCCCTGTTTTCCATTCTCAGACAGAAACAGGGAAAATAAGTGCTAAAAAATTACACAGAGGCAGGTGCCCTCAGTCAGAAGTGAAGAGTTCCTACTCCTGTTGATGGGCAAAAAATGGGTTTTCTGTAGGGGCCGTGTGCACGCATGTTTTGCTCACGTAGACAGCATCAAACGGAACTTGCACTCACCCTCAATCGTCTCGGACCCCTCATCTCATGATCAGTTTTGGTTGCTGTCCAGAATCTGTCACGTACAGGCTGTAACCAGATGTGGCGCTCTTGAGCTAACATAGTCACTTGTGGCTGCCCTAAGCGGGATCGGTCAGTGACAGTGCCTGTGTTCCATTCTCGGATAGACAGCTGACTGATTGTTGAACGGTGACAGTGCAAATGACGCACCACCTCTCGGCGGCTGAGATCTGCCCGTAACATGCCAAAGGCTCTTTTTCTCTCTCCTGTGTCACAAACCATTCCATTTTCTTGATGCAGAAGCATTTTTCATTTTTTTTTTTTTTTTGTTGGCTTTATGTAAGCTATTGACCACACCAAAAAGAACAAGTCAAGTGTCACTGTACACATCAGGAACAGCTCAATGTTTGTTATCACTGAAGTACTTGGCGCATGCATATGATCTGTATCTGTCTGGTTTTGTATTTATTATTTTTCATGTTTATTTATTCATTCCTTTATTGCATTGCCCATTGTCTCCCCTGTAATGTCTGATGTGATTTGTGTTTTCATGCTAGTGCACTCCTCTGTCTGTGTGCAGACACGCTTCGGGTGATTTCAGAAGTTTTCTGGTATTTCACGAACTTCCTTCAAGTCTCGTTTTACCTTTTTTCCCGCTGTTCTAAAATGACCATATTAATTAACCGCTAGGCTGCTTAGTTAGTACTGGTAATTTTACTGTTTACTAATCCCTTTGTCTGTACATAAACTAACCAACTAACATTCACGTGTTTTGATTAGGTGTGTAGATGTCACTGTTTACTAATATAACTAAATCTGCCCCGCTCTGCTCTGTTCTGTAACTCCGCCCCTTTTGCTTTCCCTGTGCTCTGCTTTGATTACAGCTTATGCACCTCAGGTGCGCTTCTCCCTCTGTCCTGGAATCTTAACTGTGCACTTAGAACTCCTTGACCGGAGCTGTTTATCTGTCATAGGTTGTCTGCGTTGATCCTGTCCGCGTTTTGGTTTTTGCCAATTGTTTGTGGTTTATGACTTCCCCGTGTGTGCTTACCTCTGTAATTAGTCTTATCCAATTCACCTGTTCCCTGCATAGCATGTGACTTCCCTCTTGTTAGTTTAAAGTCTTCACTGCAGTTCATTCCTTGTCAGAACGTTGATCAATTTACATCTGTGCAGAGCTCCTCGTATGCCTTTTGTTTATTGCTTCTTCATGACAGTTTTTGCCCGACCTCGAGTTTGCCATTGCCCTTCAATTCCTGTTTTGCCTTTTTGGTAGTGATGGGTAGATGATGCCTCATAGAGTGTGTGGCACATTTCCCGAACTGCGTTGACACCGTGTTGACACTGTGTTGGTGTATCGCTCAGTAGCGACATCTGCTGAATTTCAAAAATCAGTGCCGGCAACCTGGATGTTGAGTGTGTAGTGAGATTGAACAAGATTCATTCATTCAGACACATGGACACCGAATGAGTGATGAATGGTTCTGTTTACGTAACATGTGAGGGGAGAAGACAGGGTTTACACATTTTTATTTAGAAACAGCAGTTTCTGTAGCATGTTGGGGTCAAGGCGATTTCGTCTCTTTTGAGACCAGTTCACCTGCTTTAGAAAAAATTCTTTCACACGGAACAGATGAGTACATAAATTTTAGAGCCAGATTGTAGAGGTGTGGATAGGTGTGTTTTTGATTCTGCCAGTATTGCAAAGGATCCTCTGTTCTGGATATATTGTTCTCTGACAGATACCGCTGGACTTCAATGATGGCATTTACGGTTGTGTTGCAATTTCTTCTGCTCCCCAAAACGTCCATATCCAGCTGCTGCCACAGGTTGTCATCTAAGAAAACAATACAATACTTTGTTAGCCATTAATTACAAATGACATGACTTGCAAGAAAACAACAATACAATTAATTAGGCATGTCACAGAATTAATAATTGGATGGCATACCTGAACTGGGTGCTGATGGTAGATGCTGTGATGAAGGTCCAGGCTGTGCTCCTTCCCATGCTGGTCCCATAGCAGCTGATGGCGTTGGCTCATGTTTCCTCATTTTGGCTGCACATTCTGTTTTTAGACGCTTTACTGCCTCATTGGCTTTAGAGGAACTTGGGGTGCCAAGACTTTTGAATCGGGGGTCCAGTAGTGTTGCAAGTGTCACACACTAATTGACTCCAGACTGCACAGAGTATCTGTTACTCTTGTTCGGAGGTTTTCGATGAGTTGTGTGGCAGTTTGTGTTATTACATTTGCGGAATTATGCTGAAGTGCATGGTGCAGCATTTTAAGCACGGGAATGACCTTTGATCCAGAGACTCTTTTTTTCTTCAGACAGCTCCACTGTAGCTTGATTGAATGGAGCAAGCACGCTGAGTGTTTCTTCAATGACCTCATAATCTTCAGCTGTCAGTGGAGTGATATCTGTTTTTAAAGAGGCCAGAGACACCCAGACTGGCTCTTTTTGGTCACTAATTTTAGCCAACATATGGTATGTGCTGTTCCATCGTGTTGGCACCTTGTTCATGAGTTTGAGCACTGGTCTTTCCATCTGCTGCTGTACTTGTGCCAGCTTCTCTTTAGCTGTGGTGCTTGATCTGAAGTAAGAAACTATTTGCCTTGTTTTATTCCATATGTCTGTTAGTGTGGCTATTTCATCACATGACTTTTTCACTATCAAATTAATGGAATGTGCAATGCAAATACTGTGCCTAATTTGGAGTATTCTGGCACATGCTATCATGTTTGGTGCTGCATCTGTGACAAGACATCTCACTTTATCACTTATGGTCCAGTCCTCCATGAGCTCCTTTTTGACTTGGGCCATATTTTCTGCTGTATGATTTTGTGGGAAGTGTTGCACTCCCAGCACTGATTTACATATTTGATGATTTTCATCAATGTAGTGGCCTGTTACAGCCAGGTATGCCTCCATGTTTACAGATGTCCACATATCGGCTGTGACACTGACTGCAACTGCACTCTGTATGTCTTTCTTGGCCCGCTCCTTTTCCTCCTCATATTTCTGGCTCACCATGTTCTTGAGAGCCTAAAATTAAAAACACAAGTTAAGTGTTATGTTAGCAAAGCACTTTAAATTACTTTCTCATACCTTTCTGGTAGGCAGAACATAAGAGGGCTCAAGAAGGTGCAGCAGCCCTCTGAAGCCCTCATCTTCCACAATGCTAAGCGGCTGACAGTCCTTGATGATCATGTTGACCACCGCCTGATCCACCGCTTGCTTTCTTGAAGCTTGGAGTCCAAAAGGGAAATGGATGTTTATAAATATGGGATGCCTTTAATAATATGGACTAATTAATAATAAAGTAAAAGTTTTAGTGAGAATTTCAACATACCCAAGTTCATCACTTGAGTATTTACCGATTCTTCATTTTCATGCCGTGCTCTGTAGTGTCTCAGCATTGATGAAGTGCTCCTGTTGATGTAAGACAGCTCTGTGGAGCAGAGCCGACATTTTGCCTGCAAATAAAATTAAAAGTTAATTTGTGTGGAAAATAATTTTAAGGAATTGGAACATAATTAACTCAAAATAAAACAAAAGTGGAAACAGGAAAGGAAAAACAATTACCTTATCTGGTGTTATGAGATCAAAATGATCCCAGACTGGAGAAAATTTCCTTTTTTTTGGGGGCTGGTTCCATATCAGAGTGATGACAAGCCAAAAATAAAAAAAAAGAAATTCACCAAACAGTAACAAACAAAGTCTCCTACCCTGCCAGCATGAAGCAAACGAGTGGGAAGTGTCACGCCCTTTTAAACACAGTTTGAAAGCTTGCCCGCCAAGCGATACGGCAACTGTGTTGGTCACATGATTTTTCTTAAAGCAATACGCGCACCGACACAGGGTATCGCTCTTTGTACTCGATACACGCACTGACGCTCCGGTATTGTTTGACCCATCACTACTTTTTGGATTTTGACCTGTTTTTTGTACGACCACGATTTCTGTTTTGGATGCCCTGTGTATGACCTACCTTTCTGGATCTCGACCATGAGTTTTGGCTTACTGTCTGTGTACCATTGTACATCTGCCTTACTGGTTTTGACTCCTGCCTGTCCAGTAGACTTTGCTTTTTGGACATTGTTTTTGGCTTGGAAATCCCTGTGTCTTCTGGTCCTGACCCTTTTTGCAATAAAGGCTTACGATTTTGGATTATCCCTGAGTTGCAACTGGTTCCTCTGAGCGTATCATTACAGTACGTTCTGACCAAGATGGAACCAGCAACTCGCTCCTAGCTCCAGTCGGTGGTGGAGCAGCAAGGAGCAATGCTCGAATCCCAGCAACAGCAGCTGAATGCCGTCATGCAGCACCTTCAGACCCTCACGCATAGCATGGCGGATCTGATGGCAGCTATGCAATCCACCCAACTTGCTCCAGCTCCACAGCCACCCGCTCCTGTGACGTCTGCTCCCGTTGACTCCGTTCCTGCCCCAGCTCCAGTCACGGGTGCACGCGCCTCCTTGACTGGCAACGAGCCTCGTCTACTGCCTCCAGAGAAGTACAGTGGAGAGCCCGGATCCTGCAGAGCATTCCTGACGCAGTGCAGGCTTATCTTCAGCCTACAGCCCACTACCTTCCCGACTGAGCAGTCTCGAGTAGCCGACATCATCACTCAGCTCACCGGGAGGGCCAAGCAATGGGCTACTGCGGTGTGGGAGGCCGGACTACCTTGTGTCCAGACTTCGAGGCTGCTGGAGGAAGAAATGAAACGGGTGTTCGACCGGTCGAAACACGGGCGCGAGGCTGGGAGAGAAATCCTACGGATCCGCCAAGGAAGTCGCCCCGTCTCTGACTACTCCATCGAGTTCCGGACCCTGGGCGCCAACTGCGGATGGGAGAAGAGAGCCCTGTTCGACGCGTTCTTGAACGGCCTCTCTGAGGGGGTGCAAGATGAACTGCTGACCTGTGATCTGCCCGATGACCTGGAGAGGCTCATCGACCTGGCCATCCGTGTCGACTCTCACCTGGAGGAAAGGAGAAGATTCCACCGATCCAGGGCCCGCCGCCAGTGGAACCCCAGCTCTACCTCAGAAGCCTCTACTTCCCCACCCAGTCCACCCTACTACTCCAGACATGCGGCGGAGGCCGAACCCATGCAGGTGGATCGGACCCGACTCTCCAAGGAAGAGCGAGAAAGACGGATGAGAGAGAGGGCATGCCTGTACTGTGGTGAAGCTGGACGCTTCATCCCTAGGTGTCCGGTAAAAGCCAACGCCCACTAGCTCAACGAGGAGTGCTAGTGGGCGTAATTCCTGCAGAAAACTCCTCCAAGAACCGTACCTGTCTGCCCATCACCCTGGAGTGGAGTGGGGGAACCAAGAGAGCGTCTGCCCTGGTGGATTCTGGTGCTGAGGAAAGCTTCATTGACCGAAGAGCTGCCATGGAATGGGGATCCCCTGGAGGAGGTCTCACGCCCACACAGCCAACTCCTTAAATGGCCAAAAAGATCGGCCTCATCTCTCAAGTCACAGTTCCGGTCAAGCTGCTCATCTCGGGCAACCACCAGGAGAACATCAGGTTTTTCTTGATCGACTCCCCTCACTCACCAGTTGTCCTGGGTTACCCATGGATGACCACCCACAATCCTGAAATTGACTGGGCCAAGCAAGAGATCCTGGGCTGGAGCCTCTGTTGCCTACAGTCATACCTTCGTGAGGCACATGCTCCAGTTCCTGATCCTCGGCCGGAGAAGATCTCCAACCTGGAGAGCGTTCCCCCTGAATACCTGGACCTCAAGGAGGTGTTCTGCAAGTCCCGAGCCACCTGTCTGCCACTCCATTGCCCATACAATTGTGCCATAGAACTCAAACCTGGCACAGCGCCCCCTAGGGGGCGACTGTTCTCCCTATCAAGACCAGAGACAGAGGCGATGGAGAAGTACCTTAAGGAATCACTGGCGGCTGGCCTTATCCACCCTTCCTCTTCTCCTGCTGGGGCTGGGTTCTTCTTCGTGGGCAAGAAGGACGGGACCCTCCGGCCATGCATGGATTACCGCGCCCTTAACGACATAACAATCAAGAAATGCTACCAGTTGCCATTGATGTCTACCGGTTTCGAATTGCTTCAAAAGGCTACCATCTTCACTAAGCTCGATCTGAGAAATGCCTACCATCTCATCTGAATCAAGGAGGGAGACGAGTGGAAGACTACGTTCAACACCCCTACTGGTTCCTGGGAGTACCTCGTCATGCCGTTCGGGCTCACTAACGCCCCCGCAGTCTTCCAGGGACTTGTCAATGACGTCCTCAGAGACATGATCAACAAATTTGTTTTTGTCTACCTGGACGATATCCTGATCTTCTCTCGTTCCAAAGAAGAACACACCAAACACGTCCGCCTTGTTCACAAGAGACTTCTGGAGAATCGACTCTTTGTGAAGGCTGAGAAGTCTGTTCTTGGGCTTCATCATCTCCACGGGAGACCTAAGCATGGATCCGGTTGAGGCAACGCCATGTGAAGACGTGTGGAAGGTCAGGCTCTTCACTAGAACATTTTTTCTCTGAATTGTAACCGGTTTTCAGTCATTTATTCACGCTTTGCTATCGAGTAGGGGTATTTCAATAATTCTGGAACGAGACTGTAACACGGTGATTTTAATATGCCTGATACACGGAGAAAAATACAAGATGGTAGCGCAACAAGTGGTAGCGTTAGCATGGACAATACTGGAAGCGTGGTTGCAGAAACAGGAGAGGGACTATTCTCTTAAGGGGACTGAAAATGGAGCTCCTGTTTAAAATTGATGAAAAGCGGAAATTCAGGCCAGTGAAATCCGAGCATAAGGAGAACAACTGAGGGAGGAATTCAGAAGCGATGGACCAAATCGATACCAAAGTTTCCACTCTAGAGGCTTCGTACTTGGAGGAGGCGGAAGCGGCCATTCTGACACCATTACCACCCTGCAACAAGAGGTGACCCAGCTGAAGCGGGCGGTTGCTAATCTGGAACAGAAAAGCGAGGATTTGGAGGCGAGGTCCCGACGGTGTAATCTGCGCATAATCGGTGTGAAGGAGAGACGGGAGGATGGAAAGAACATCCCAGAATATGTGGCGCAGTTACTTAAAGAGTCGCTCGGACTGGAGAAAGCACCGGTTTTGGACCGTGCACACCGCACCCTGAGGGAGAAGCTAGGAGATGATCAGCCAGCCAGAGCATTTGTGGTGAAATGTCACTACTTCCAAGAACGAGAGCTATTGATGAGAAAAGCCACTCAGAAGAAGGATATTATCTCTCCTGATGGGAACAAGATTCGCATCCAACCTGACTTCACTCAAAAGGTCGCCCGGCAAAGGGCTGCTTTCAATGAGGTACGAGGAATGCTGAGGCGCTGGGAGGGAATAAGATCCCGGATTATTCTACCCGGCTGAATTGAGCATTACAATGAAAGATGGACTGAGATGGAGTTTCAAGGACCCTTCACTAGCCAAAACGTTTGTGGAGGAAAATATGCCAGGACGTTGAAATTATTGAGTTTCTTAAGGGGAAGACGGACTATAGATGGACTGAAATGGACACATCATAATTCTCGGTGGTATAATTTTTTTTCTCTCTCTTCCCCTTTTTGCCTACCAGTTTTCATTTTAACAATATACAACACTCTCTCAACTTAAAGGTAGGCTACATAACTTTTTTTCCCCCCATGGCATTAAAGCTTTTTGTTTGTTGATATGACAAAATTTTGATGTGTTTTAGCATGTCAAATCCGTTTACTGATTAATATGTTGTTTTAAGGTTAGATGTGGTCTAACTATTCGTTAATTGTTTATTGTGGACGGACCACTGAGAAGGGCTTTGGGAGCATTAAAATATTAAAAGAGTCCGCATTTAAGCAGTTGCGGTTACAGTTTGATATTGTAAAATTATCTAAAAAATTAGAAACATGTTCTGGTTGAACTCTGGCCTGTTAGGTGTGTTGTTGGGATCTAGATAGAGACCACGACTGGAGGTAATAGCAGCCCTATAGTTTAGAGGCCAGCATAATTTGTTTTTGTTTTGTTATTTGTATTGGTATTATTGTTTGGTTTGTTTTGTTATGTCTGGTGGATATATGTGTATGTGTTTGCCCCCCCCCTCCAAATGTCTCAGGGAGCCAGTGCAGTAGGAAATAGCTGCTGGGAATGCCAAGTAGAGATACTGCGGTATTAAGTCGGAATTGTCGAGGTTTGAACCATCCGGTTAAACGGAGCAAAATATTCTCTCATATCTTTAAATTAAAGGCAGACATAGTCTTCCTACAAGAAACCCATTTGGTTCCTAAAGATCATAATAGACTCAACAGAGGTGGGTTTTCAAAAATGTTTCATTCCAAGTTCACTGCAAAGAGCAGGGGCACAGCCATTTTGATACACAGAGAGGTCCAATTTGATGTTGTGAAAGTAACAGCAGATAGAGATGGTCGATTTGTAATGATTCAGGGGAAATTGTTCGGTGTTCCAGTTGTGTTGGTTAACTTGTATGCTCCTAACTGGGATAATGTAAATTTTTTCAGCAATCTTTTTGCACAATTTCCAGATCCTCACAGCCAGCAATTTATTGTAGGAGGTGATTTTAATTGTGTCTTGCACCCAGTCTTAGACCGGTCAAAGCCCGCATCTGGAACACTGAATAAGTCCGCTCGATATGTGAAAGATTTCTTTCAGACTTATGGTTTGATTGATGTTTGGCGTTATAAGAACCCTAAGACTAAACAATATTCATTTTTTTCGGCAGCACATCAGTCCTATTCTAGGATTGATTTTTTATTTATAGATAAAAGAATGCTTCCTTTATTAAACTCTTGTGAATATACAGGCATTGTAATTTCAGACCACAGCCCTATTTGCATGAAGCTTCGTTTTCCAAATAATACATATTCTAAATGTATGTGGAGACTCAATCCAAGTCAATTAGCAGATAATGAGTTTGTAGCTTTTGTTTCTTCTCAAATAGACTTCTTTTTTTTTTTTTTTTTTGCAGACAAACCGGACACCAGATGTGACTGTACAGACACTCTGGGAGGCAATGAAGGCCTTCTTGAGGGGCCAGATAATCTCTTACAATGCTAATAGAAATAAAGTAAGAACAGAAAAGGTAAATTCTCTCATCTCTGAAATAAATGTAGTAGACCAGGAGCATTCTTTGATTCCTTCGACTGCCCTTTATATGAAACGTGTAGCTCTACAAACAGAACTAGACACTTTAACCACAGAATTAGAGGAGCAGCGGTTTCTTAAATTGAGACAAAAGGAGTATGAATATGGTGAGAGAGCTAGCAAACTACTATGCCATCAGCTGAGACAATCTGCTGAAACTGCTTATATATCAGAGATACAAACAGCTAATGGCATAATTACTGATCAATTAGATATTAATAACCAATTTAAAAATTCTATGAAGAACTCTACACCTCAGAGTCCAGTGATAATATAGAAATAAATAAATTTTTGGATAAATTGGAATTTCCAACTATTAATGAACAAGAAAAAGATAATCTTGATTGGCTTATATCTGTAAAAGTAATCGAGATAGCTGTCATACAGATAAGAAGTGGTAAAGTACCGGGACGTGCTGGGTTCCCTATTGAATTTTATAAAAAAATTTTAGAGAAACTGGCCCCTATCCTAAGTGACGTGCTTACAGAAACATTCGAGAAGAAGTCATTACCACCGAGCATGACAGAAGCTATAATCTCAGTCCTACACAAAAAGGGCAAGGATCCTCTGAGGTGTGAATCGTACAGACCAGTAAGTTTGCTTTCAAGTGACTATAAAATTTTAACCAAGATTCTTGCAACTAGGCTGGACAAGGTCATGCACTCCATAATACATCCTGATCAGACAGGATTCATTTCAGGGCGACTACTCTCTGGTAATTTACGTAAGTTATTTAATATTTTATATATGCCAAGTGGATCACTGTCTCCAGAGGTGATTATATCCCTTGACGCCTACAAAGCCTTTGATCGAATAGAATATAATTACTTGTTCACAGTCTTCAGGAAATTTGGCTTTGGGTCGACTTTTTGCTCTTGGATTGAGATCATATATGCCTCACCAAAGGCTTGTATTAGAACAAACAAGGTTGTCTCCAATTATTTTTCCCTCTACCGAGGTACCAGACAGAGGTGTCCATTGTCCCCGCTCCTTTTTGATGTAGCTGTTGAGTTGAAACCACCATTGGAGAAGGCAAAACAGGATCTAAATCGTTGGTCATTACTCCCAATCTCTTAAGCTGGTAGAATAAATTCTGTCAAAATGAACATCTTGCCACGTTTTTTGTTTCTCTTTCAAACAATACCTGTTTTTATCACAAAATCATTTTTTAAAGAACTGGATAAATGCATTTGGTCTTTCATTTGGAATAAGTCTATTCCAAGGATTAGAAAATTATATTTGGAGAGACAAAAAAGGCAGATGGGGCCTGGCACTGCCAAATTTTTTAATATTATTATTGGGCTTCCAATATTCATAAGATGGTTTTATTGGGTGTCACAGTTTTATCATGGTAATGGACCAGTATGGGCTGAGATGGAGCAGGTTTCATGTAACTCAGTCTCTTTAGTATCTATGCTTTGTGCACCTTTATCTACCAGCAAAAAAAAAGTTGACAAATCCCATTGTGATAAATACACTAAAAAATATGGTCTCAGTTTAGGTTGCATTTCAGGTATAAACAGGCGCTACCCCCTATTGCCTATTACAGCAAATGTACTATTTCCACCATCTGTCCTGGATTCTGCCTTCTTATTGTGGTTTAGGAAGGACTTAAATGTGTAATGGATCTATATCAAGATAATAATTTCATATCTTTTGAAAAAAAATGACACAACACTATGATATTCCTCATTCACATTTTTATAGATACCTCCAGGTACGCAATTTTGTCAAGAAGTTTTTTGTCCCTTTCCCATCTTCACCTCATAAGGGTTGGATTGAGGAACTTCTAGAAAGGGACCCTCAACAGAAAGGTCTAATATCTACATTATATCTGTAATTAGTCTTATCCAATTCACCTGCTCCCTGCATAGCATGTGACTTCCCTCTTGTCCATTTAAAGTCTTCACTGCAATTCATTCCTTGTCAGAACGTTGATCAATTTACATCTGTGCAGAGCTCCTCGTATGCCTCTTGTTTTTTGCTTCTTCACAACTGTTTTTGCCCGACCTCGAGTTTGCCATTGCCCTTCGATTCCTGTTTTGCCTTTTTAGATTTTGACCTGTTTTTTGTATGACCACGATTTGTTTTGGATGCCCTGTGTATGACCTACCTTCCTAGATCTCGATCACGAGTTTTGGCTTACTGTCTATGTACCGTTGCACATCTGCCTTACTGGTTTTGACTCCTGCCTGTCCTGTCGACTTTGCTTTTAGGACATTGTTTTTGGCTTGGCAATCCCTGTGTCTTCTGGTCCTGACCCTTTTTGCAATAAAGGCTTACGATTTTTGGATTGTCCCTGAGTTGCGACTGGTTCCTCTGAGCGTATCATTACACCTTACTGACCGAAATCAATTCAAAGTATTCCCACACGGCAGAACGTCCTCTCTTCGTTGCTGACTTCATGTCTCTCAATACGTTGCTCACTGGTTCAATATCTCTTGCACAAAATCACCACCAAAACACACCACAAATCCCACCAATGATTCACTGCCATAATAATTATAATTCAATAATAATTCACAAACCATTTGAATTAGTCCCGAAGCAGTGATGTGGCGAATGAAGCTTCGGACGTCATTGATCATGTGACTCCGGCCAAACGAATTAAGCCTCGACACAGTGCTTCTGAAGCACTGTGTTGTTTTTTTTGGATACATGTGCCGGAGCCTCAGCTTCAAGGGGACCATCGCTAGTTTGTCGTCCGCCCACTTCCTGATCACCTCACATCCGGTCTCCTACGTTTCCCAAGAATGGTAGCGGTGGCGGCGTTGTTTGAATGGATTGATGTACATTTTATTACCATATGGAGCTGTTTTGCTTTAGGATCTGGCTACAAATTTGCGGTTTACAAGCGTGTCAACGCCTCGTGAATCGCCAGGAAAAACACTCGGTGGATACGCTGCGGGACACGTAGTGATGAACTGTCTACACCTTGGCAGAAAGAGTGGGTGTACATGCTTTGTCCTCCGAGTTGAAACCGAAACTCCTCCGCTACTCTGGTAAAACCTAGTCACTCACTATTTAATGAAACTGAGAAAACTAAAAACAACTGAAGTCCTTTAGGATAAACTTGCCGCAAAAAAAAAAAAAAAGAAAACAAAAGAGAATGAGTATTCACAGGGACTACTGTTGGTACTTTATTTGGTACTTAGAAACCTAGTAACTTCAAAAATGGGTCTAACTCAATTTCTACCAAAAAATGAGTTAGAAGGTTTTACCAGCAGGGGATACTTGCACTCAGTGAACATGGCGGACAAGGGAGAGTCAGAAAATGACATTGAGGAGATATTGGCACTGTACATTTGCAAGAAGAGACGAAAAGCCAGGAGGAGGACCCGTGAATACTCGGTACATGACCTCCTTTTGCAAAGATCCCAGTTTGTAGAGTGTCACCATTTAGTAAAGCAACTATTTTCATACGAAGACAGATTTTTCCAGTACTTCCATATGCTGCCACAGACATTCAATAATCTCCATGAAAAACTCAAGAAGGACTTAACAAAAGAGCTGACCTTTTGGCATGGGCCCATTGGAACAGAAAAGAGGCTTTTGGAAAGGATTTCGGAATCCAGAAAACTTGTAGGGAGGGACCACCTTGGCAGCTTGACCTCTTCTGGACTTCAGATTATTCTTGTACTTCCGATAATTATCCCTGACAGTCTTCCATTGTTGCTTTGCAGCAGGTACTGAAAACAAAATTATGACATTGTTATTCACTTCTGTCTTTTCAGATTTCTTGCAACTGGTGACTTGTACAAGACCATATAGGCTTGCGGTTCTGGGCCTGAAATTTTCAGGAACCCCTACCGGAGGTGCAACAATTGATCTTGGTGTCATTTGCATCATTGGAATGTCTACTTTTCAGAAATGGATGGTGTGGTGGCACAACTTGTGCACATTATGGTGAATTAACCCCTTGTTTGCCACAACACATGGAAAAATTGTGACTCGTGAAATGTTCATTTTTCATGGAATAAGCCCAATGAACATGAATTTCTATCCATGAAATCCACTTGTTTTGATAGAATGGTCACTTATCTCCATTCTTAACATCAATTTGGAGCTCTCAATGAGTTAGCGGGTCACGGCAGGCCATATATTTGGCATATTTTTGTCTTTTCTTCTTCAGAGTAACACATTTTTTTTTGTAAAATGGACAATAATTGGTATAAAAGGACAAAACTGGTCTCATATGAATCCCATGGACGCCTGCATTACAACAATATATGGTGGGCTTTAAAGGAACACCATGGTAAATTAACCCCTTGTTCGCCGCAACAATGAAATTCATGATTTTGAATAAATCAATGTTCATGCAGTTTGCGCGATGATAATCAATTTTTGATTGATTTTGTGAATTTTAATTTGTTGTATTTGACACATAGCTCCACTTTTCAGTGTATTCTGGTGCATGAAAGGATTTTAACCCTATGGTTCGCAATACTTTGGGAGCTTTTCATGGAATTTTAATGTAATCCTTCTTTGCCGGGTAAGGATACCAGCTGGATATTAAGTTCAAGCAGCCTTATTGGTCACATTCAAAGTATCTAAATGGCAGTAGTTGTAAAAATAGAACCATGTTAATGCCTTCGAAAATTAACCCTTTGTTGGTAATATGGGCAAAAAAGTGAATATTGCCTAATACATCACAACATTGATAATAGCTATAGTTCTTTGTTTTAAGTTAATCAGCTGCATCAAATCACTGCTGCATTGTCATGTTGTATTGGACCAAAACATTTGATTTCAATTTCAATCAACGGGTCACTGAAACAAACCGTACATGTTACCAAATAATTAGCTGACATAGCCTTCCATTCAACTTTTGCTTTGACAGAGGTTGATAGATCGCAGCAGGAATACTTTATGGCGGGTGTGTGGCTTCAACAGGCCAAGCATCCGACAAAGCAAAATGAAAGACCAAAAAAACCCAATAAGACACAGATGACATGAATTAGATTTTATTTAGGCCAAGAAAAGGTAGGGGTCCGTTACATCTCTTTATTCCACTTACAAATCTCGAACTGATGAGATGCATCACTGTGCTACTTTGAAACAATGTGGATTCTGTTTATTCACTGCTTATATAGGAAGCCAACTATTTCAGTGATACCATGTCATGTGTTTGTGATTCATGATGTCATTTGTAAAAGGTGCAATAGCTGCCAGGTGAATCGCGGAGGACCTTGAACTGTGTGGATGCCTTGCTCCAGAGGTAAGCAGTGACAGGTTGAAGCGATCAACAACCTCAGACTTGGAGCCAACAGTCCACCATGCACAGCAGTCTATGCAGGAGCATATAGTCATAGGACTTTTTGACCTAGATGATGCATAGACGAGTGGATGAAGCCACACTTACTGAGAAGATGACGGGACTTGGGATCTCACACCAACTTGCATTATGGAACCTCACCATGTAGAGATCAAGATCATGCAGCATGAGATTCGGTTCATGGCAGTCAGAGATCTTCAAAGAACACCCTGCCATCACCTATGATGGAGAACCAGTAGAGGAGCAGACACAGGTCACAGGCTTAGGGGTGGTCATTGATCACAGGATTACCATGAATGCTCATATAGAGCACTAAAGGCACTGAAAGACTGCAGGGTGTGTCTGTCCCAGATACACAGCGGCTCAGAATGTGACACAGGCAGAGCTCATGAGGCTAATGAGGGCAGCAGTCTCCTGTAGTTCAGACTATGGACGACACATGACATGGGATGCAGCTGGAAAGGACATGGAAGCACTTCAACAAGTGGAGAATCAAGCTTTGAGCCTAGTCTGTTGGGCGGTCAGAAGCACTTCCTGCCAGGCACTTCAACACTGGATAGGGATTCACAGTATAAAAGACAGGCAAAGACTCTGTGGCGCAAAGGAACTCAGCCACACCAGGTCTCCCACAACACGGAGAGGTTGTATCCAGGGAGGATGAATTGATCACTCAAAGACTAGCAACTGTAAAGTCTTGGGTATTCAGTCAATGGGAAACAGTCGATGCCATCTACCCCTGAATAACATCCAATCAGATGAGAGGATAACATAAATATCGGACTCATTTACAACTGGGAAGATCGCTTCAAGAGCATGGAGGGACATGCTGGAGAAGTCAGCCATATCCTGGTCCGTGAGCTCTTGGAAGAGAAATCCCCCACCCTAGTCATAGGCACAGAAGGTTCCATCAGAGGAAACATCACCTCTTGGGGAGATGCTGTGTGGAAGGACAACAGAGTCGTATTCAAATGGTCGACGGGACGTGAGGGCAGGGCAAGTTCATTCAGAACCGAGTCAGAGGTAATGGAGGATGCATTTGTTTGGCTGCAAAGGAACATTAGCGAGGATGATTTTAACTGACTTGATGAGCCTAGCGAGCAAGCTGAACACAGGACACATCAAGAAGGCATGGCTCCCAATCTTACACACCATCAGGGGTCATGAGATCTTGTGCATCCCCGGTCATCCAGGCATTCGGCACAATGAAAGGGTGGATCGTCTTGTGGGCAGTGTAGAGGCATTTGGGACCCTTACCATGGGCACCAGTGATGTCCTTCACTCTTTGCATCAGGATATTGTCACAGGCCAGGAGAACAACCAGACAACAGCAATGAGACGGCTGAATGCAATGGGATGCCAATCGTGCGAGGGAGCTGCAGTTTGTCTGTGATGTAGCAGCAGGCTAGTCACAACCCAACTGTTGATGGGAGCTGTATCAGAATGCACTATAACAAGGCAGCTGCCGGAGCCAATCTTCTCCTGGCGTTGAAGCAACCAACTAAGCAACAAACAAAAAGGTGGAGCTTCAGGTACACGGAATCCTGACATCACTGCATCAAGAATAACTTTCATTCCAATGGTTGTTTCATAATTCGATTTGTCCTTCGATTTTGGATCCAAAGGTCTTTGATAAATGGCGTGGACTTCATCACAACTTTTTCCTCTCTTCTTGGTTTCTGCCTCGTCATTGAAATCCATCTTGACAAGACAGTGACTTGTGTTAGGGACCACATTCAAGCATAATGGCGAGGTTTTTCAGTAGAATATCCTTACCATGACATCTCTTGTAAGCATGTGACACTTACTGACCACCGTGGCTTTGCCCCTGACATGTACTACTTCTGTTGCACTCTTTACTGAATAACATTATGATAGTACAAATAAAACTACCAGACAATGGTGGTTCTTCTGATGAGGATGCAATCACAGAGGTTTATTCACAGTTGTCTTCCCATATAATCAGAGAATGAACTGAATCCACTTGTTTTAAAGTTGCACAGTGATGCATGTTCGAGAGTTGAAAGTGGGATAAAGTGATGTGATGGAAACCTAACTTTTCGTGGTCTAAATGAAATCTAATTCATTGCAGCCATGTCATCTGTGTCTTATTGGGTTTTTATTAGTCTTTCAATTTGCTTTGTAGGATGCTAGGCCTGTTGAAGCCACACACCCGCCATAAAGTATCTGTGCTGCGATCTATCAACCTCTGTCAAAGCAAAAGTTGAATGGGAGGCCATTTTTGGTTATGGTTCGTTTCAGTGACCTGTTGAATGAAATTTACATTGAGTGTTTTGGCCTAATACAACATGACAATGCAGCAGTGATTTTATGAAACTGAAATTACATAAAACAAAGAAATATCGCTTTGCCAGTGTTGTGACTGAATAGGTAATATTCACTTTTTTCCCATATTGCCAACAAAGGGTTAATTTTCTAAGGCATTAATATGGTTCTATTTTTTCAACTACTGCCATATAGATACTTCATATGTGACCAATAAGGCTGCTTGAACTTAGTACCCAGCATGTATATTTACCCGGAAAGAAGGGTTACGTTAAAATTCCACAAACAGCTGCCAAAAAAATTGTGAAGCATAGGGTTAAAATCCCTTCGTGCACCAGAAAACACTGGAAAGTGGAGCTATGTGTCAAATATAACAAAACCTTTTCACTGAATCATTCAGAAATTGATGATCATTGCGCAAACTGCATGAACATTGATTTATTTGAATGACTACACCAGACCCGGTGTCTCTGTTCATCGTGGAGGTGGATGCCGCCAACGTGGGCGTAGGAGCGGTGCTTTCCTAAAGATCATCCAAGGATGGGAAGGTTCACCCCTGTGCCTTCTTTTCACACTGTCTTACGCCCACTGAGACTAACTATGATGTCGGGAACCGAGCTGCTGGCGGTCAAGTTGGCTCTGGGGGAGTGGCGCCATTGGCTGGAGGGACCCACAACGCCATTCCTGGTGTGGACAGACCACAGAAACTTGGAGTATCTGAAGACGGCCAGGAGACTGAATCCCCACTAGGCTCGGTGGGCCCTATTCTTCAAGTGATTCAACTTCTCCCTGGCCTACCGGCCTGGATCCCGTAATGCTAAGGCCGATGCCCTTTCCTGGCGGTTCGAGACCAGTGCTGCTTTCGAGAACCCTCCCGAGACCATCCTCCCTCCAGGCCGTTTCCTGAATGCCATCCAGCTTCCCATTGAGGAAAGAGTCTGAGCAGCACTGAGCGGGGAGGCCACGCACAGTGCTTGTCCCAGTAACGGTGTGTTTGTTCCTCAGGCCCTCCGTTTCGAAGTACTCCGGTTGGGACACTGTTTCCCGCTTCTCAGGCCATCCGGGGGCCAGAAGGGCCACCACCTTCATTCAGCGACCAGAAGAGTTATTACCTCTTTTATGGAAAATTTCTTATTGGTATGGGGATGATAAAAAAGTTGGTTTGCAAGGTATTATTGCACTGTGCACAATTTCCACAGCGATAATTTCCCGCAGGTAAAGGGGATAAAAGCCGCTGAGTAGGCAGCTTAGGCTTGTAAGTGGTAAAGTCAGCATGAACAAGAGGGTCTCTCCGATTTCTCCCTCGCTTGTTTACAAAAAGAGGCTGAATTTTAAAATGGGGGGCCAATTGAGGGTCCGAGGTCAAAATATGCCAGTGTTTCTTAAAAGTAGATTTGATGGTAAAAGAGAGAGGAGAATAAGAGGTGATACAAGTAACAGAGAACTTTTTTTGTTCTCTCTTACTTTGTTGTAACAATTCTGAGCGTGGTTTCCTCAGTGCTGCATTATAAGGCTTCTGTAGCCAATCATTTGGGTATCCCCGTTGGACAAATCTAGACCTCATCCCAGAGGCCTTCTCTATAAAATCTTCAGTTGCACTGCAAATTCATCTAAAGAATTGACTTTTGGGCAAACTTCTCTTCAGAGGGGTGGGGTGAGAACTACTTGCCAGAAGAAGTGTGTTCTTATTGGTTTCTTTTCGGTAGAGAGTGGTGGATAAGGTGTCTTTATTTTTACTAACCCACATATGCTCTCATATAAGATATGCTCTCCAGTATATTCTGTTTGTTGTCCTGAGGAAGGTCGGTTGACCGAAACGTTGACTAATAAATCAATTGCAAGTGAGAAGACCGTGTGCGGGAGTTTTTTTCGTTACATTTTACAAGACAAAAATATGCCAAAAATAAGGCCCACCGTGAGCCCCTAACCCAGTGGTAGTCAACCCTGGTCCTGGAAAGCCGCAGGGTGTGCTGAGTTTGGTTTTCTCCACCCTATTTAAACCTAAGACACCAGGTGAGACGAGTTCAGCATGTAATCAACTGCTTTAATTCATCAATTAAGTGCTGAGTAACATCAAAAACCAGCAGACACTGTGGCTCTCCAGGACCAGGGTTGACTATCATTGCCCTAACCCATTGAGAGCCCCAAAATGATGCTAAGAGTGGAGATAAGTAATTACTCTATCAAAACAAATGGATTTGATGGATAGAAATTCATGTTTATTGTGCTTATTCTATGAAAAATGAACATTTCAGGAGTCACAATTTTTCCATGTGTTGTGGCAAACAAGGGGTTAAATCACCATGGCGTGCACAAGTTGTGCCACCACACCATCCATTTCTGAAAAGTAGACATTCCAATGATTCAAATGACACCAAGATCAAATTGTTATACCTCCGGTAGGGGTTACTCCTAAAATAATGTAATGACTGGTAAAATAGAGAGGCCAGGTGCAGCGGCCAGGGAGAGAATGAGCAGCACAGAAACGATACAAACACAGAGAATCACACAGACCACCAGAAAGTACTCGTGCTTCCAAAGGACGTATAATAGTCCAAAAAAACCGAAGCAATGCGAGAGAGAGAAAAAGTAGAAAAGGGAAAATTCCTGAAGAGGAAGGAACTCCAAAAATAACTGGAAGATATAAAGTCACACAAATACTGACTGAGATATCTTCGGCTATAGTGCTTAGCTACAAACAGACACTCTAGCAAAGGAGGCGCGGCGGACTTCCGGCTTATATAGAGTCCGGGGAAGCGCCGGCCCAGTTCAATCAGCCAGCTGGTTAAAGAATCCGATAGAAAAGGAATTCGATCTCGTCCAGGGATGAGAGCACCAAAGAAATGTCCAAAACACACGCACGCCTCACAAACCATGACAAATAAGGCCTTTTTTGAGCCTTAGCTACTGGCATAATAGCTTTCAGTGATAGAGTTGGAGTCCAAACCGTCGCCAATATATTAAAGGAAACCTGTGATGCTATTTGGCCAAGACTGCAGACTATCTATATGCCTAGCCCACCCCGTCAACACTGGGAAGGCACTGCAACAGGATTCCTAACAAAATAGCAATTTCCGAACTGCTTGGGAGCACTCGACGGAAAACATGTCCAAATTTTTGCGCCAAAAAATTCCGGTACCCATTTCTTCAACTACAATAAATTGTTTTCTGTCATGTTGCTTGGGTTAGTTGACCACGAGTATTGCTTTCTAGTGGTTGACATTGGATCATATGGGCCGAACAGTGATGGAAGAATATTCAAAGGAAGTCACCTTGGAAAGAAATAAAAGAAAAACACTTCAGACATCCCAGATGACAAGCTTCTCCCAACATGTGAGGAAACAGAACCTGTACCTCATGTCATGGTTGGATACGAAGCCGTTCCTTCAGCGGAACATGATGTCCGTCCAGTGCCGAGCAAAAAAATATTTCAGAAAGTGAAAGGATCTACAACGACTGGCATATCCCGAGCACGAAGGGTTTCCGAAAACTGTTTTGGGATTCTAGCTAATCGATGGCGGCTGTATCATCGGAAGATACCACTGTAACCAACAAACTCAGATAAAGTTGTAAAGGCAACGTGTCTTCCATAACATGCAGCAGATGCATGGCGTGCCTGTTCCTCCACCACCCCAGGAACCTGATCTTCACATAAATAGAGCAGATGACCTGCATGATGGCATTCACAGGAAAATACGAAGAGCTGGGGGCAGACCACCTTAGGATGCAATAGCTGTTCCAGATAAATTCATCAGATATTTTCTATCACCCGTTGGATCTGTACCATGGTAATATGATTCTTGCTTTGGACATGCTGAGTGAACTACCAGAGTACCAATGGCAGTGACCCTCTCTGTATTGTAGTACCACAGATTGAAAAAAATTGTGGTGAATATTTTATTTCCTTTTTTTTCCTTATATCCATATTTTACTTCCTTATTTAATTTGAAGCTAAAATTGCAAGACACATGAGCTCTCTGATACTTTCTCGAGGTTTATCTTCAGGGTCGTAATGTATTTTATTTTTATGGGATCTTCACTGATAATTATAAGAAAATGAAATTTTCTCATTAAATTGACTATGATGTGTGCGGCCACTCACCATTAAAGCCCACACGATGTGCGATTTCTTTCCAAATGTCATCCTTCTTGTTGCAGTCTTTATACATTGGAGATTGCTTGTCATAGCCTATAAACAAGAATTTTTCTCCACTTCGATAAATAAACGTTTAGTTTGATTGTCTTCTTCCTTTCGTCCCTTTCTGCTTGTAAATGAACGCAAACAGGGTGACAGTCTCAGAGTTTGGCAGGACATAATTAGCTAAGTTTTAAAAAAAATGTGCCAGGCCTGCAGATCATCAAGTGGTGGAGTTTCCTGAATTTCTATTGGCTGACTATGGAACACAGTTGACTGGACGCGTCGCGTGATACGCTCAGAAACACCTTCGGAGGTTTCTGGAATTTCACGCGGCGATGACAACAAGTTCTTTTTGTCCGGTACCGCCGATATGTAGACCCCATCACTATAAATCAATTACACCAATCAAAGCGTTCTAACACCGCGTTTCATGCAGCCGTAACGCACCATAATCCGTGAATGTGTAGCCAGACCCTTATAGATTTATAAATTGCGGAGCGATCTCTGTGCAGAACGCGGCACGTAGTCCCGCCGTGTCCACACTGCGGTATGAGAGTGTTGTTTCTCTTCGTCTCCTCTCGTGTCTGCTGCTAAGGCCTGATTGGTATATAGTAACACGCTGCATGATTGTACTGCCTCTGACTCTTATGTGGGAGGCGTACGTGGCTGAAGTAGCGATGGCCCTGATATAATTGAGAAGCCCTGCTGCTTTGCCTTGAGACCTACTTTGCTTTGCCTGGTGGCCTGCTCTGCCTTGCTGTCCGCTTTGCTATGCAACAGACTGCGTGCTTTGCTTGCTTCGCCTTGCGGCCTCTGCTGCTGGCTTTGCTTTCTTGCCGCTGCATGTGAACTGGGTGAATCAGGGGAATTGACTCTGTGTATTGCCATTACGGCTAGCCTTTCTTTTAAATGGACTCTAATTTTACAGGTGTATGAGTGGATGATGGGGTCAATTTTTTATGTTAATAATCATGTTAATTCATTTTGTTTTTTTTTTTCCTGTCTTGATTTGTTGACCAGTGTTCTGAATTAACAGAAATTGATTTTGTTAATTTTGATTTTTCCATCAGTTAATTTCTGTCTGTTATTTATTTATTTATTTTGTTGTTTATTTGATGTGGACATCACAATTACATTGGACAAACCAGATGCATTGTTTGAGTGTTTTAGCACATGTGCTAATTCGCAACACTTGTCCACAGGAGGCTTTTGGAATGATAAAAATAATAAAAGTAATAAGAAAAGAAAGAGGAAAAAAAGGAATGCGGTGTACAATAACATTACAACAGTAAAAGAGAGGCAGTTTTCCAGATTAAATACGTACATAAACTACAAAGCAAAGGCAAAAGCAAAGGCAACATGGTCAAGCAATCAACCAGTTAAAACTATTCATGTGAGCACTGTTGTTTTGATTTTAGCCATTGTTTGAGTCCTTTGTTAAAAGCATTACTGTTGGTCTCTAATTTTAGATTAGTGGGTAGAGAGTTCCAAAGTTTTGCCCCCTTTACAGACAGAGCAGACTGACAGAATGAAGTCTTGTATCTTGGGACAAGACAGTCACCACTGGTGGAGGCTCGTGTGGCCGCTCTGTGAGAGCTCTGGCGCCTGGTGGCCAATTCAGAGAACAGTGGTGACACATGATTATTTAGACATTTAAAAAACAGTTTTAGAGCACTGAAATTCAGAAAATTTTCAAAGGTGAGAAGGTTGTGTTTTCTTAAAATGCGGCAGTGATGCCATCTCATTGGTTTCCGGTTCATGAGTTTTATTGCCTGCTTGTATATTGGGATTATAGGTTTTAATGTGGTTGAAGAAGCTTGTGACCATGATGTGATGCAATATGACAGATGAGAAAAAATCATTGCATGCATGTATAGTTTTGCAGCTTGATGTGACAGGTTCCTTCTAATAAAACGAAAGCAGCTAAGATTTGGTCTAAACTTATTGCAGATGTACTTAACCTGACTATCAAACTTTAAATTCTTGTCCAAGATGATGCCTAGGTACTTGACTTCATTCACTTCATCAATGATTTCCTTCTTAATCCTAACCCCAAATACATCATGTGTGGGCCTATTACGCATGGAGAAGCACATGGATACAGTTTTTTAACATTAAGAGTTAGATGGGATAACTCAAGCCATTCAGAGATGTTCAAAAAAGTCTGCGTCAGATGCTCACCTGCCAGGCTGGGTGTTTTAGTGGACACATGGATGACCGTGTCATCAGCGTACATCTGGCAGTTGACATCTGGACAGCAGCTTGGTAGGTCGTTAATATACATTGTGAACAACAATGGACCAAGAACAGACCCTTGCGGTACTCCCATGCTGTTTGCATTCATATGTGACTTCACCCCATTGACCCTGACGCATTGCTGTCTTCCCCCCCAGGTACGATTTGAACCACTTCAGAGCTGCAGGTGACATTTTGAATTGATTTAGCTTATTGAGTAAGATACTGTGGTTAACAGTGTCAAAGGCCTTTTTTTAGATCCAGGAACACTGCCCCTACAACAATTCCTTTATCCAGAGAGGCTTTGATCTTCTCAAGCAGATAACAGTTTGCTGTTTCTGTGGAATATTTTTGTCTAAATCCAAACTGCTATGGATGAAGCAGTTGATTAGACTCTAAGTGTTCCATTAATTGTTCAGCTACAATCTTCTCCAGAACTTTTGAGACTACAGGGAGGATGGCAATGGGCCTGTAATTTCTTGCTAAGTCTTTGTCTCCTGATTTATAAACTGGGGTAATTATTGCTGTTTTTCTGCTCTCTGGGAAGATTTTTGTTTGTATTGACAGGTTTACTAAATAAGTAATTGGCTCCAACAGACAGCTCAGATATTTCTTGATAAATGCAGCATTTAAGTTATGGATATCCTTAGACATGGTGTTCCTCATGTTTGCGATCACTTTTTTAACTTTATCATGGGATACCTCTTTTATATAAAAGGAGTCTGTGTGAACATGGTCAAATTCTTCAGGAGATGACTCAGTAGATTTAAAATTTATTGCCAATTCTTATACAGACTCAGTAAAAAAACTATTAAAACCATTTGCAATAGACTCATTACTATCAATAATTTTATCACAAACTTTGAGGCAGTTTATTTTAGGGTGCGTTTGCTTACTTGAGTTAGTTAGTCTATTTATATGTTGCCACAGTTTAGAACTGTTGCCATTGGCCTCTTCAATGAGTTTGGTGAAATGATTAGTCTTGGCTTTCCGCAGCTCAGACACCATTTTGTTCCTTAAGCCAGTGAAAATAAGGCGGTCAGTATTGGTTTTAGTTATTAAAGACCTTTTAAGAGCAAGATCTCGCTCTTTAATGATCTGAAGGATGTCACTGTTAAACCATGGAAGAGAGTTTTTCTTAGGTTTACTTTTCCAGGTTTTTGTGTGTTTACTTATTAAGTCACAGAGGGAGGAGGCAAAATAGTTTGCACTATTGTTTAAATCTGGCTCTTTAGTTACCCTTTCCCAATTGACTTCCTTCAAACCATGTTCAAAGTCAGCCAATTTTGATTTTGGAATTCCTGTCATTAAAATTTGACTTTCTGTTTTGTTGTGGTAAACTAGGCGTTTTTTAATTAGCTTTCTTATAATCAGTGTCATGTTATGATCTGAGAGGCCAGTAATAAGATTGTATGTTTTTGTTACTCTCTCTGGCCTGTTTGTAAAAATCAGATCTATAAGGGTTTCTCTCTTTCTAGTGACTCCTGTAGGTCTATCAATCAGCTGTTTATATTTAAATTTTTCCATAATTGATTTAAGTTTCATGTTGCCGCTTTTATCCATCCAATTAATGTTAAAGTCCCCAAATAATGTACATGCACAGCCGTTGTCTACAACAGACAGAAGATTCTTCAGTTCTTTGAAGAAATTTACATCATGAGATGGGGGATTATAAAGCACAACAATGCTAAATTTCATGTTTGGGGAGAGAATTACATTCAATCCTAGGCACTCCAAAATCACATTTAATTCAAGCTCTAAAATCTTAAAATGCTCCCTAAATATAAATTAAAACACCCCCTCCCCTTCCCTTGGGCGTATCTCTCCCGTAGCATGTATATCCTGGTATGCTAATTAGGTCAGTGGGAGCGTTACTAGTCAACCAACTCTCAGATATACACAGAAAATCCAAGTTAGAATCAATAAGTAGGTTCTGTACCTGATCTTTTTTTGGTAGTATACTTCTGATATTTATATGTCCTCCCAGAAATTCGTTTGGTTTTGTTCCAGAGTTCCAGATGATTTTGGCATGATTCACCGTTTGAAAAAGTTTTAACTGCCTCTGTTTTAATATTACGTGATTGGCTAAATGTCTTTTGGCCCTTACGGGACTCCATCTTTGTTGACATTCGTCAGCTGTTACAGACAGTTCATCGTGAGGATGATAATCCATAGCCAGTATATTTTGTGGGTAGATGCGGGCCACAAAACTTACCCCAACATCAGTGCCAGCGATCCCGGACTGTTCCAACATCACTGCAGCCGAAGCAGCTACGAGTGCTGGATGACATGACTCCGTGTTCCCCTCCGAGGCCAGAGGATGCGAATGTAGCCACTGCAGGATGGGTGGAAATCTATTTTTACCACTATGTCATTTGTCAAGGAAATTTAGCAAAATAGAATATTTAAAGCTTTTATCTAACAGAGAAATACTATGTTAAATCTTCACAGATATTTATTATGATGAATTTTCCAGCAGATTATTTTAAAATCAGGGGGTCAGTTTCATGCCCCCCCAGTCTGATGCCCGGGGATAGCAGTCCCCTTTGCGCCCCCCCCCCGGCGGCCTTGTGCGCGTGTACACAAAACATTAATTGATAAATGAAACTGGTCATGTGACAATGCAAGATGTCAACAAAAGCAAGTGATTTGTTTATAAACATTGGACGCTCAACGTCCGGTCTGAGAATTGACTTTAGATGCCCTTTAACCCGTTAAACCCGAGGGGACCCTGAGAACACACCAGAAGAAATGGCAAAAAATGAAGCATTACCCATGTTACAATAGTCATGCTCCACATCAAATTAAACAGAAGAACCGCAGCTACAAGAATATTTAAGCCATTTTCACATGCTCCAAACACAATTCCAACATCAATGAAATGAATTACCAAACACCAAAATCCCTACAGCGCCACCTAGTTAACCCACTCACCACAATTTCAATGCTATCGCTTTGCTGCTTTATGCCACATGCACAATCAATAGCCAATGAAACCAGAGACTCCACAGATTCTAATGATATGCCCCTCTTTACTCTATTCCAAAGCATCTGCAAGATATCAGCAAAAGAAGAGCAACAACAGATATGGGTTCATAAAAAAACAAGAGTATTTACCATCTGAACAAATCTCACAAGTGTCCCCTTCATTTTGAGACCAAAATTACTCAAATAGACCTTATGGTTGCAGAGATATGCCCTTCTCAATTTGGGTATGCAATTTTTTTAGCGGTCTAAAAAACAGGCTAGGGTTTAAAGGGTTAACTGACCCCTCCTTGACACGGATCCCACAGTGGTAAGCCTCAGCACCTGTAAAAGCTTTCCCCTTCCCCATGTCCCAGTCTGAGTGGTATTGTGATAGTTTTTAACTTGTTTAATTTTTGGTAATAAAGATATATATTTTATAAACTGGAGCCACGTCTCCTGCTCATCAGTAAAACGAACCTGTGTGTCTTGTGGGATTACTTATTGTAAATAATTCCTTGGGTGAAATTCCCAGGATGGCGTTGCCTGATTTGGTTTGGTGTCATTGAAAAAAAATTACATCTAAATAAAATTATCCTGCCTCCCTCTCGTGTACTTCCCACATAAATGCAGCCGCTGTCCTGAGTATAATACAATTACCAATTTGAATTAAGTGGAACAGAGCTCACTCAAAATGTGCCTTTTTGAGACAATCTGATTGGTTACAGCTTTCTCGAGAGCCGCTCAGCCAACTTCAGACAAGAGACTGCAACATCTAGCATGTGGAGGTGATCGGATGAACGGTTCTCAAGAAAATTGAAAGACATATGTAGGCTTCAAAGAGCATTACTTCTCCAAACCCATTCCCATTTATGTTTCCTAATAAGCAACTCAATGGTAATTTGTTCAGTTGCAAGGATTAATCAATAGAATCACTGTCCATTTCCTCTTAGCTTGGATTGTTGTTCAATGGAAAAAAATTATCCATCATTTCCCTATCCACATAAATGGTAACATAAAATGTCAATGTCTTTTGAAGCTTCTGAATTCCTGTAGCTCACAAAATGCTGTGTGTGTATATATATTTGTATACAGTGCCGTGAAAAAGTATTTGCCCCCTTCCTGATTTCTTATTTTTTTGCATATTTGTCACACTTAAATGTTTCAGATCATCAAACAAATTTTAGTATTTGACAAAGGTTACCCGAGTAAATATAAAATGCAGTTTTTAAATGATGATTTCATTTATTAAGGGGAATCAAACTTACCTGGCCTGGTGTGACAAAGTAATTGCCCCCTAAACCTAATAACTGGTTGTGCCACCCTTGGCGACAACAGCTGCAATCAAACATTTGTGACAACTGGCAATGAGTCTTTCACATCCCTGTGGAAGAATTTTGGCCCACTCTTCTTTGCAGAATTGTTTTAATTAAGCCACAATGGAGGGTTTTTGAGCATGAACAACCTGTTTAAGGTCATGCCCCGGTATCTCAATCAGATTTAAGTCTGGACTTTGACTACGCCACTCCAAAACCTTCATTTTGTTTTTTTTAAGCCATTCAGGCCATCCTTAAAAATATTCTTGTTTGCTGTAACCCGACCAACCCTATCAAATTGGGCCCGACTCCGATTTTTTTTTTTTTTTTTACATTTGATTCAGACCGACTTGCCGGTTCTTTCAAGTGCTGTGGCCGACTTATTTATTTTTTTCCGCACTTCCAATCACCAAAACTGTGTAGATGCATAAAGCCTCGTTGTGTCAGACTCACAGGATGAAAGGTTTTGCGTAAAGTAACAATCAAGCGCAAAACTGTGGTCTGTGGTCATAATGTGGAATTCTCATAAAATGTACTTGCTTATTCCAACTGAAGGAGGTTAGGCTACGTGTGTGATGCATTGCTGGATGCGACACTGGTTCGGCCCGGTAGCCTACTCTAGGCTCGACTTGACATGGCTGCTCCGACCACCAAAATGTTCGCTGTCAATGTTTACAGTGTCGGAAGTCAGGGCACATTTGTCCACCTTAAAAACGCGCTCAAACTTCTCGACATAAAAGAAGACATGGGTAGACATTTTCGAGGAGTTATGCCCAGATGTCATTACCGCCAGTGTGCCAAACCTAACTGAGACCTTGTCAACGAACATAAACGACTTGATGAAGCTGTCTGTGGACCCTTCCCAAAAAATTGAAGAAGCCCTTCAGTTTGACCCGAATATCAAAGTGGCCAACTTCAAGCATCTCCAAAGCGAGTCGAGGGCAAGGCCGGAGAGCAGGGACGCTTTCAAGGTTTTGATGGGAACTGCACGAGCAGCTAAGGACCCTATCACTAGGGAACAGACAAGGAATGGTGAGATTTCTTCATTAATGAAGAATGTGATTGTACAGTTTTGTCCGGTTTAAGTAAATTACTTGTAATAGATATTCATGGCAAATAAGGACAAATGTCATTATCTACCACCAACGCGAAGCATTTGGCGCTAGCATACATGCCAACTCTATCGCTTTTGGTGGTAAACTACCGCTTTTGGGGCATTTTTTTCAGAATGAAACGCCCCGAAAGCAGAAGTCTACCGCCAAAAGCGGTAGAGTTGGCTCGCATGTGCTAGCATGTACTGAACCCTACACCAGTGCTAAGTTTATTTGAACAGTGTGGTGTTTGAAAACGTATTCAGGCATTCTCGAAAACGTCACAAGCCCAAATCATGTTGGGAAAGCGTCAGCGTCAATTCATATGATTAGAAATATTATGTGCGGTGGCTCATTGGTCTAAGCGCGCGTACCATAAAGGCTATGTCCTTACCGCAGCGACCTGGGTTCGATTCCAGCTCAGGTCATTTGCTGCATGTCTTCCCCCATTCTTCTCCCCAACCTTCCTGTCTCTGTACAACTGTCAAATAAAGGAAAAATTCCCAAAGAAATAATATTAAAAAAAAAAAAATGTTATGTGCAGGTCAAGTTAATCTACAGGAGGCGGATTTGTTGAGGGTTAGCTTGTTAAATGGAGAAAGAGGGGGAGGCTAGCTACCAGAGCCATAGATACGGCTCTGAATTCTAAAGGCTTTCAATGACACCTAGTGGTGTATTTTTGAACAGCACGTAAACATATCAGACTTGACACAGTCATGTTAAAAGTTAATTTTTTTGTTGCAGCTAAAGATAGGCTCTTCAATGATGTAGTCACAGACATGAAGAGCCTGGAGGTCAAGTTCCCTGGAACAATGCCAGATGTGGAAATAAGCCATAATGTGCAAATTCTTACAAATGTGTTATGGTACTTGGATGGTAGAAAATAAACCATTCAGAGAAGATCTGCCTCTGTCCCAAGAAACATTACCTCTATCCCAGAAAGGTGATAGGGCTAACCCTTTACTTGTTTACAGCACGGTTTAGTCAGAATTTACATAGACACACATGATGAACGTTATTATTATTATTGCTGTTGTTAAAAAATGTTAATGATTGTTAATATTTAATATTTTATTATTATCATTGTCATTTTTTGTATTATTATTTTACAGGCTGTTTGTAGTCTAACTCTTTTACCAACTTGATGTTGCTTGAGGAATGAATGTAGTAGTGTTGGTATTGTTTACCACTACATGAAGTTCTTTTTCTGTATTGTTTCAGGTTTATGAAAAATTTCAATGGCTATAATGACTTCAAGAAAAAAAATAAGACTCCACAGCTTGACTCGTCATCACTGAAAGTTCGGGTCACATGTTTACAGACACTACTGGAGCAGGGCTTTGTTGCAATGTGGGGAGACTATGGAAAACAAGTTGAATAATTGACTGTATCTGTGAGCGAGTACACCCAGTTCCTAGATAAATCTACCAAGGCTCAGCAAGTCCGCCACCATCTTCCCCATCCTCCAAGACAACTAACTGATCATGTTAGTATCAGGCACTTTGCTGGAGGATCAGGAAAGCCCAAGTACAGTCTAATATATGATGTTCTGGCCTGCAAGGATTTTTATGAGCCTGCTGTCTTTGACGAGCACCTGCACACTGAGGCACTCTTCCAAAGCAGGACAGAGCGGCAACGTTTTCTTGATGGATTTGAGGACGTGGGTGTACCTACAGACCAAATTAGGTATGCGTATCATACAAGAATATCGGAACATCATGATGAGCAATAACAATGTGCAAACTAATCTTTGAAATGAGTGTAGAAATACTGATCACCTCATCTTACTGAATCTGATGTCTTTCTAAAACACTGGTAAATTTGAGAATAACTTATGATTTTAATGTCCTGTTATTCTGCTGATGGAGTGAGTAATTTTTAGAGTTTTTTTTTTGTAGTTGTTGTTGTTGTTGTTATGGGTATTCTCCTGGAAGTTCTATTGGTGGGGTGGCAATATTATGGAGGGTCCCAGCTATGCGACAAGATGATGAAATCATGACAAAGGCAACCCAGATTCTAAAAATGGTAGAACCAAAACTCCCAGTCTACCACACCCGGCAGATGCGGCAAGACTTTCCTAAAAGGGTGTCCAAAATCGACTCCACTTTGCCTAAACATTTAATTCGGGCTGTATATTCAGAACTCACCTCTGATGCTACATCTGACCAGAATCCAGGAATTGAAGAGAGGGTCAGGCAGACCATTTTGGGTGAGGACCCTGAACTGGTCATTGACCTACGGCACCTTAACAAAGGCCACCATCAAGATACCTTTGACCTCTTCTTTGAGGATTTGAACAAAGAGGTCGAACAGTTGACTGCCGCAGATGAGCGTCCTCATGGTGTTGCGCATTTTGATGAATTAATCTCTGTTCGAGATCTCATCGATAGAGTGGCTAAGAAGTGTCCACCTGATACCCCAATACCCAGTGAATCCACAGTGTTACTTGGGTTTGTCCCCAAAAATTCATATGCCTCTGTGGCAAAATTATGCAAGAGCAGAGTCCAAATGAAATTCAAGGTCCAAACAAGGCAACTTCGTTCATCCCATGCCGATGATCATTACTGTCCCTGCAAAAAATGTGCTATAGGAATTCCTATAAATGTGCTATAGGAATCCAATAGAATTCTATTGAACTTTAGTACCTCAAGTCCTATAGAAAAAGTTCTTTAGAAAACAGTTCCATAGAAAATCCTTGGAGGACTTTTTTTTTTTTTTTTTTTTTTTTCAGTTTGGCATCTTCAATCCCACCCAAATTTGGAAGGCAACCACAAACAAAGCAACCATTTTATATTACATTTCCCAGCAATCCTTTCCCAATTTGCATCTCTGTAGCACGATGACCACCTGTGCACTACTCTGACTGGGGCTCGAACCCAGACATTTCTGCTCCACAATGTGGTGCTTTAACCAAGTGAGGCATTCCGAAACTTGTACATACAAGATGGTGGGAATAAGTCTCAGCAGACCTCAAATTGTATTCAAATAAATTCTAAATCTGTATAATCTGCAATCACATGTATGTGAATGGAAAGGCATAATTTGATTGAATTTTTAAAATTAATGGAAAAGTTCAAAAGGTCAAACTTTCAACGTAATTCTGTCTTCGTAAGCAATAGAGTAACATGAGTTTTCCATTATAGCATAATAAAGTTGTAATGCCTTACATTTATATTTTTGAACTGCTGCCAAGGAAATGGAAAGTGGTCTTCATATACCGTAACTGAAATACTGCTAAGTTGTGTGGTCAGTCAGTCAATCAATCGTCTGATCAGAGAATCAATGAGTTGGTATGTGCCTGGTACCCCATGTGCTTAAGCACACCTTAAAGTTAAAAGGGACACAATTTCCTTGCTACTTCAGTATCGTGGATATCACTGCATATTGCACATTTTCATACCATTAGTCCGGTTTCTCACTTCTAGAACCCAGGTACACATAAGGTAAATTGACCCTTCGACAGAGCATTGAAAGGATTCATAAGATTTATTTTTATTTTTATTTAACCCTTATTTAAGATATCTTTCCCATTAAGCTTTTGTTCTATTAGAAGGTCCTAAAGACCATCAAAGTCCTATAGAACAGGTTTTTCAACTAGGGTGTTCTATAGGAAGGTCTTATAGAACAGCAATAATCTAATAGGACTTTCTTTTCCATAGAGGTGCTCTATAGGTTTCTAGCAAATTCCTATAGAACAAACGGAAAATCCTATAGAACATGCTGTTCTACTAAAATGTTCTATAGAGTTCCATTGATGTTCTGTAGAGTTCTATAGAATTCCATAGAATTCCATTGAAGTCCTATCGAACATTTTTTGCTGGGGTGCTACCTAGTTTAAGTACATGCATACCTTTGCAATCAAGAACAGAGATTCCACAACATTTCTCTGTGTGTATGACAAGATAAACTTCTGTGCCAGGGTCAGCTATGTCTTCTGGGGTATGGGGCAAGAAGTCCATTGTCCCTGTCAGTTTAATGCTTGGAGCCCTGGACCATGATCAGCAGCAGAAGGGCTCATTGACCCCATCTGTGTATCTCAATGTTGACATTCCAGAGAGCCTTGAGGGTACCTTCTACAGAGGACAGGTGTTGGTAGTCCTGAAAGACTCCCTGTTCCAGGCGAGCAGCGCCTTTCGGCATGGGGTTGAAATGGTGAGCCTTCTCAGGAATGATGAAATGGTGAAGCCATTTCTGGTGATATACTTAGATGGAGGACCTGACCACAGAGTCACTTATAGCATGAAACTGTCACTGGCTGCTGTGTTCAGGGCTTTGGACTTGGACATTCTAGTTGCAGGATGCACAGCCTCAGGACATACCTGGGCAAATCCAGTAGAGCGCCTCATGTCTCTATTGAACCTTGCCTTTCAGAACATGGCTCTATCCCGTGCAGAATGCTCTTCAGATGTGGAGCAGGCCTTAAAAAGCTGTAGTGGTATGCAGGATATTCGAAACAAAGCCAGCAGAGTGGAAAAGCTCAGAGATGAGTGGAGTGCATCTATTAAACCCATGCAAGATCTACTGGAGGAGCGCATCACTCGTGCCCAGTTGAAAGGAAAGCCATTCACTGTGCTGAAAGCTGCATAAGATGATGACATTGCCCGTTTGCAAGGTGATATGATCAACGAAGTTGATGCATCTATTGAGATTGGCAAGTACCACAAGCAAGACCTCACAAGCAAAGACCACTACAAAGCCTTCATGGCCAAGCACTGTAGAGAGAGGAATTATAACGCCCCAATTCCGAAATAGTTGGGACAAAGTGTAAATTGTGAATAAAATCAACACACAATGACTTTCAAATCAAACCAGCCAGTATTTTATTCACAATAGAACAGAGATAACATAGCAAATGTTGAAACTGAGGAATTTTACAATTTTATCCACAAAATGAGCTCATTTCAAATTTGATGGCTGCTACAGGTCTCAAAAAAGTTGGGACAGGGGCCTGTTTACCATGATGTAGTATCCCCTCTTCTTTTTAACACAGAGTGGAGGCGTCTGGGCATTGAGGAGACAAGTTTCTTGAGTTTAGCCATTGGAATTTGATCCCACTCTTGTTAAATACAGGCTTCCAGAGAGTTTTGGGTCTCCTTTGACGGACTTTTCATTTAATTATGCGCCAAATGTTCTCAATCGGTGAAAGATCAGGACTGCAGGCAGGCCAGTGCAGCACACGGACTCTTCTACTACAAAGCCATGCTGTTGTAATAGCTGCAGTATGTGGTTTTGCATTGTCCTGTTGAAATACACAAGGCCTTCCCTGGAGTAGATGTCGTCTGGAGGGGAGCATATGTTGCTCTAAAACCTTTATATACCTTTCAGCATTCATGGTGCTTTTTAAAACATGCAAGTGTCCCACACCACATGCACTAATGCATCCCCATACCATCAGAGATGCTGGCTTTTGAACTGAATGCTGATAACAGGAGGGGTGGTCTTCTCCTCTTTAGCCCGGAGGACACGATGCCCATGATTTCCAACAAGGATGTCAAATTTGGACTCGTCTGACCTCAGGACACTTTGCCACTTTGCTACAGTCCATTTTAAATGAGCCATGGCCCACAGAACATGGCGGCGCTTCTGGATCATGCTCGGCAATGGCTTTCTTTTTGCATGATAGAGTTTTAGGTGGCATCTGTGGATGGCACGGCGGACAGTGGTTTCTTGTCTCTAAGACATCTCTTTTATAGCCAATCATGTTACACACCTGATGCCAGTTAACGTAAGTACTTGCTAAATGTTCTTTCAGCTGATTTTCTTATATATTAATTGCTTTTTGAGCCCTTTTTTGCCTGTGTCCCAACTTTTTTGAGGCCTGTTGCAGCCAGAAAATTTGATTTAAGCTCATTTTGTGGATAAAAATGTAAAATTTCTCAGTTTCAACATTTGAAGTGTTATCTATGTTCTATTGTAAATAACATTGGCTCGTGATCTGAAAGTCATTGCATTTTGATTTTACTCACAATTTACTCTTTGTCCCAACCATTTCGGAATCGGGGTTGTATGATTATGGGTTTTTAGCCCGCTAGGCTGACAGGCCCAATCGGGCTTATGCTGTGCTTAGGGTCATTAGTGGTGGTCTGTCGTGCGTGTGTGCGTACACAATTGTCGATTCAGCGCGATACAGCTTTCAGTTTTCCACGGATCCTTTTCATATTTTATATGCATGTATATGGGCGCAAGATCTAGCCTGAGTTTGATTTTGGCCATGCTGTGATTCTCAGTTTGGCAACCAGGGGGCTTTTTCTGGAAAACGTCAAACGGCTCTAGCTCCCTGAGTCTTTGACCTACGATGTTCAAATCTTTACTGTGGGTTGTTCTGCCAAGGCTTCCTTATACATATAATGGGTTTTTGATTTGACCAGATTTTCAAGGTTATATAGGTCAAAGGTCATAAAATGTGCCGATTTCGTTTCAGCACCATTGCACCCTCAGTTCCCAACGAATCCTTTTCCTATTTTATATGCAAATGTATGGGTCCAAGATTTTGCCCGTGTTTGATTTTGGTCGTGCTGCGATTCTTGGTTTGGCCACCAGGGGGCTTTTTCTGCAAAACTTCAAACAGCTCTAGCTCCCTTATTCTACAAGCTAAGATGCTCAAATTTTTACTCTAGGTTGTTCTGCCTAGCATTCATCATATATATATAATGGGTTTTTGATTTGACCTAAATTTAAAGGTTATGTATGTCAAAGGTCGTAAAATGCACAGATTTTGTTTCACTGCAATAGTGCCTTTAGTTTTCAACGAATCCTTTCCATATTTTATATGCATATACATTGGCCCAAGATCTACCCCGAGTTTGATTTTGGGCATGCTGCGATTCTTGGTTTGGCCACCAGGAGGCTTTTTCTGCAAAACTTCAAACAGCTCTAGCTCCCTTATTCTATGAGCTGAAATGCTCAAATTTTTAGCCCGCTTGACCAAAAGGCAAAGGGGCTTACGCTATACTCGGGGTCTTTAGTGGTGGTCTGTTATGCGTCCATGCGTAAACTTTTGGCTTTTCTGCGCTCTAGCGTCTTCAGTTTTTCACCGATCCTTTTCATATCTCATATGTGTATATAGGGTCATAAGATCTAGACCAAGGTTGATTTTGAGCCCAATCGGACCGATACTTTGGCCAATAGGGGGCGTTCCATTTTGGCCAAGTTTGGCAAAGCGGGCGCAGTGGCTTTGCCACTATTTTTTATAAGTCTACTTAATATGGTGTTTTGTGTTTGTTTAAAGGTTTTTTACCTGCTTGTCTTGAATGGACACGAAGTGTGTTCAATGAGTGAAATCCAGTGAAATTCTGATGAGGTGCATCTAGCAAGTGGGGAAAGCCTGAGTACTGCTAAGCAGTTAGATCCACTTGACATGCAGTTTCGAAAATGTGAAGACCGTGCATGTTGTAAGCCCCTGAGAAGCAGTGTTGTAGGTATCCTGCCAGCATGGATACCAGATCCTCTGCTTTCAGCAGATGGAAACCATTTCCAGTCCTTCGATGACCTCTTTGGACAAGAAACAACTGAAAAAGACATGCTAAGTGGGTCCAAGGAAACTCTGGCATCTGTTATGGAAGCACAGCAGGTATGCATTTTAATTTGGCAAATTCCTGTCATGTGTATGATATCTGTGGTTTTATACTGACAAAGCTGATGCTTGAACATGGTAAATGAAAACCAGTGTAAGCAATCTAACGATGGCATAGTGGCAATATTGCAGCAATAACTCTTTTCTTGCTTTGCTTTTTTCTATTGGGATGCAAGAACAGTTTCTTCATTGGTCAAAATGCTCGAGCCACAATCCAGTGTTATGAGTGTGGAAAGCCACGATGCATCTATGCCAAGAAGTCCCTGTCAGTTCGCGATCAGCGGGCACTGAAGAGACTACTTTCAAAGTGTGACTGCAGCTGTGGTTCCATGTTGACCATAGAAGGTAAATTTCTGATGTCAATATGAATAGCCTGGGTAAACCCATGCTGACCTGCAAGTGATTTGATTTCACTCTGCTGGTCAACAGTTGAGGTGTGTTCTGGCAATATGAAAGTTTCCTGCCAAAGGGGCTATTTGCAAACATTGACACATTGAAAATACAGATTTTGCACTTCATTAAAAGGCTTACATTTAATTTCATGTCTTGAAAAAACAAATTGGGTCTCTGGAGTAAGCTTGAACACAATGAAAATGGCATCACTATTTATGCAGCATGATCACTTGTCTTTTAGGTGAAGATTCCCTGCGTGGTACAGTATATGCCAGGCTGCTGCTGTGTGGAGATGTGTTCATCTCCAGTTGAGTTTGCATACTATTCTGCAGACAATCCAGGGTTTTTCCTGGCTCAGAATGAGCTGATGGTGGTACTTGGTCATAGGGTCCTGCGCACACTCAAGATGTTGTTGAGCGGGGGGAGGGGGGATGTTACATGCATCTCTTATTTATATCTCTCATCGGGAGGGAGGGCTTCACATGCTGCTTATATTTTTTTCTTTTTTTTTTTTTTTTTTTTTTTGTAGACCGAGGGAGCAGGGCACTAATATTGCGCAAATTACGCGTCTTCCAATACTCTTTGGTTTACCGGTGTTTTCTTTTTTTTCGCGCACGCAAATTAGAATGCGATACAGAAAATCACGTGGGGAGCTGGTGGCGATAAGAAATTAGGCGGTGGCAGCCGCCACCAAATTCTCTATGCAGGAAAAACCCTGCAATCTGAATGCTAGGAAGGACATCTGTGCACATTGTGCAGCACCTGGGTCTGAGAAGCAGAGCCGTCACAAGGGCTGTGCGAAGTGTGCGACCGCACAGGGCCTCGCGCCTTTAGGTAAATGAAATTATTTACCATTTCATCTCGATAAAAGCTTACCCAGATTTTTTTTTTATGTCTTCATTCATAACATGGTCTGTCTCGCTGCTCACTCGCCTTTCCTAACTGTGAGATTACTCTCAGGGTCTTATTGACGATATCAATAATTGGCATCGGGGTGGCGAAGCTTTTCAAAGTTATTTAAAACTATTTTCGGACCTCCATGTCGCAGGAGAGACTATGCGGGCTCGCCCTTCTGTCTATTGAAAAAGACGTTGCATTCAGGCTGGATTATAAGGATTTAATTGCTGAGTTTGCGGCCCAAAAGGCAAGGAAAGTGACCATCACCTAATCAATGAATGGTGAGCGGGAATCTGATGTTTTAAAGTTATACTGCAGCAGAGCGTCTGTGATTGACTAGTATTAGAAAATATATAAATATAAATATACCTACCTACCTACAAATTTTTTTTTTCATTGAAATGTTACAGCAAACTTTTATTTAAGGATGGCCTCAGAGGTGGACTTGCTGGTGTGTTTCCGATAATTGTCCTGCTGCATAACCCAAATGCGTTTGAGTTTGAGGTCACGAACTGATGGTTGGACATTCTCCTACAGGATTTTTTGGTAGGGAGCAGAATTCAGAGTTCCATTAATTACGGCAAGTCGTCTTGGTCCTGAAGCAGCAAAGCAGCCCTGAACCATCACAGTACCACCACCATGTTTGAGTTTTGGTTTGATGTTCTTTTCATGAAATGCTGTGTTAGTTTTATGCCAGATGTAACGGGACGCACACCTTCCAAAAAGTTCAACTTTTGTCTCGTCAGTCCACAGAATATTTTCCCAGAAGTCTTGGGCATCATCAAGATGTATTTTGGCAAATGTGAGACAAGCCTTTATGTTACCTTCGCCTTGTAATTCTCCCATGGATGCCATTTTTGCCCAATCTCTTTCTTATTGTTGAATCATGAACACTGACTTCAACTGAGGCAAGTAACGCCTGCAGTTCTTTAGATGTTGTTCTGGGTTCTTTTGTGACCTCCTGGATGAGTCATCGATGCGCTCTTGGAGTAATTTTGGTAGGCCAGCCTCTCCTGGGAAGGTTCAGCACTGTTCCAAGTTTTCTCCATTTGTGGATAATCACTCTCACCGTGATTCGCTCGAGTCCCAAAGCCTAAGAAATGGATTTGTAACCATTTCCAGACTGATAGATGTAAATTACTTTGTTTCTCATCTGTTCCTGAATTTATTTAGTTTGCGGCATGATGTATTGCTTTTTGAGATCTTTTAGCCTACTTCACTTTATCAGACAGGTTCTTTTTAAATGATTTCTTGATTCAATAGGTCTGGCAATAATCAGGCCTGGGTGTGGCTAGTGAAATTGAACTCAAAAAATATGGTTTTTCACAGTTAATTCATGATTTAACAAGTGGGGGGCAATTACTTTTTCACATATGGCCAGGTAGGTTTGGGTAGCTTTTTCCCCCCCAATAAATGAAATGATCATTTAAAAACTGCATTTTGTATTTAGTCGGGTTATCTTTGTCTAATATTAAAATTTGTTTGATCTGAAACATTTAAGTGTGACAAATATGCAAAAAAAAAAAAGAAATCAGGAAGGGGGCAAATACTTTTTAACAGCACTGTGCTTATATACAAACCCCAATTCCAATGAAGTTGGGACGTTGTGTAAAACGTGAATAAAAACAGAATACAATGATTTGCAAATCCTTTTTGACCAATATTCAACTGAGTACACTACAAAGACAAGATTTTTAATGTTCAAACTGAAAAACTTTATTGTTTTTTTTGGAAATATTCACTCATTTTGAATTTGATGCCTGCGACATGTTCCAAAAAAAGCAGGGACGGGGCAACAAAAGACTGGGAAAGTTGAGCAATGCTCAAAGACACCTGTTTGGAACATTCCACAGGTGAACAGGTTAATTGGAAACAGGTGAGTGTCATGATTTGGTATAAAAGGAGCATCCCCGAAAGGCTCAGTCGTTCACAAACAAGGATGAGGCGAAGTTCACCACTTTGTGAATAACTGCGTGGGCAACTTGTCCAATGGTTTAACCCCTTTGCGCAGAATACAAAATCATGCCAATTTTTTAGCTCGCCGGGACGAATGTACTCAGAGAGCTATTGCCATACCCTTGGCGTCGGCGTCTGCGGACAGCAAGGTTAAAGTTTTCCGGCGAGCTGTGTTGTCTTCTGACAACTCTAGTTCCTGTTGTGCATGAGCCTATTGAAGCTGTATAACTCAGTATTTGTGTCACAGAGACTTTGGAAAATTATTCCAGCTAGACATTTGGAAATTCAATTACAGAATTGTTGAGGAATTAAATTTCGGAATTTATAGATGCTGGCGTCTATATCTGCGCAAAGGGGTTAAGAACAACGTTTCTCAATGTGCAATTGCAAGGAATTTAGGGATTTCATCATCTACAGTCCATAATATCATCAAAAGATTAGGAGAATCTGGAGAAATCTCTACACGTAAGCAGCAACGCCGAAAACCAACCCTGAATGCCCGTGACCTTCGGTTACTCAGGCGGCACTGCAGTAAAAACCGACATCATGCTGTCAAGGATGTTACCATGTGGGCTCAGGAACACTTCAGAAAACCACTGTCAGTTAACACAGTTCGTCCCTACATCTACAAGTGCAAGTTGAAACTCTACCATGCAAAGAGAAAGCCATATATCAACAACACCCAGAAACACCACCGGCTTCTCTGGGCCCAAGCTCATCTGAGATGAACTGACGCAAAGTGGAAAAGTGTGCTGTGGTCTGATGAGTCCACATTTCAAATTTTTTTGGAAATCATGGACGTCATGCCCTCTGGGCTAAAGAGGAAAAAGACCATCCAGATTGTTATCAGCGCAAAGTTCAAAAGCCAGCATCTGTGATGGTATGGGGATGTGTTGGTGCCCATGGCATGGGTAACTTGCACATCTGTGAAGGCACCATTAATGCTGAAAGGTACATACAGGTTTTGGAGCAACATATGCTGCCATCCAAGCTACGTCTTTTTCAGGGACATCCCTGCTTATTTCAGCAAGACAATGCCAAGCCACATTCTGCACGTGTTACAACAGCAAGGCTTTGTAGTAAAAGAGTGCGGGTAATAGATAGGCCTGCCTGCAGTCTAGACCTGTCTCCCATTGAAAATGTGTGGAGCATTATGAAGCGCAAAATACGACAACGGAGACCTCAGACTGTTGAGCAACTTAAGTCATACATCAAGCAAGAATGGGAAAGAATTCCACCTACAAAGCTTCTACAGTTAGTGTCCTCAGTTCCCAAACGCTTATTGAGTGTCGTTCAAAGGAAAGGTGATGTACCACAGTGGTGAACATGCCCCTGTCCCAGCTTTTGCAGGCAACAAATTCAAAATGAGATATGTCCCAAAAAACAATAAAGTTTATCTGTTTGAATATTAAATATCTTGTCTTTGTAGTGAATCAATTGAATATAGGTCGAAAAGGATTTGCAAATCATTGTATTCTGTTTTTTTTCACGTTTTACACAATGTCCCAACTTCATTGGAATTACGGTTTGTATAAAAGCGTCAAGTCAAGGTGAATGACAAGGGCAGATCAAGTTTATTTGTTTGCACAGTTTCAGTTTGTTATTTGTGTTATCATGCAATGCTACCAGTCCTTTCAACTTCTGTTAAATTTTCCCATTCATTTTCTTTGTCAATTTGCCTTATTTAAATGCAGGATTGGGTCCTTCATTTCTTTACAGTATTGGCCTATTTGCATATCTGTACCTGGTTAATAAGATGTCAGATTTTGTTGTCTGTGCGCACAAATGTGCGTCAACCCTGAAACCTAACAAATCCCAGTTTAACCACTGCATGTACAGAAATATAAGTGAAGTGAAAAATCTCAAATTTGCCCAACTTCAAACACAGTTTCCATGAAAACAAGAACAGATACAACCATTGTAAATAATGGTGGTGCTAGAGGAAGCCTCATATTACAAATCCATCCAAACCCCAGACCTGTATCAGTAATAGGGCCAGAGATATAAGGGTTTATCCACAGCATGTCTTGAAAAGCGCCCCCTACAGGCCATTTCTTCAGAGGTCCATAAAACCAATACCAGAGGGTAGTTTGCAAAAAAACCCCCCGAGATATCCATTATTTGGGCCAAAATTCGCTGTACATTACATTATATGTATACTCCCTGAAAATTGAACATTTGATGGCAATATTTCATCCTGAAATAGGCAAATATATAACTTTCTCTCACTTTTACCACAAAATATAGGTCTTAGACTGTTACGTATCTCAAATTGAGGAGGTTTGGAGTTGGCCCCGGGGTCTTACTGGGCCCCCCAAAAAGGGACTTTTTCTGCAGCATCCGACTTTGAAAGGGTTAATATGAAAAACTAATGATATAATAAGAGGTTTTTTACATTTAATAAAAAGATCCTACAAGAAATCAAAGATTTATGTCATTAGTTCTTCTAAATTATGTGCCATGATTGAATTACAAGGGTCTCAAAAGTGAAAAAGATTTGGCCACGCCCAAATTTTTGGCAATTTTGAGGGCCCACTGCACGGCAACCAAAGTCTTTTTCAGGAATTTCTCTTTTCAGTTCCCAAGACATGGGCCTTGTCCTTCACCATGCTTATTTACAGGCATGAATCTATTGCAGTTTTCATGTAACAGGGATCTTTCTGAGGGGCATTTTACACAATCTTTGCACTGTGCCATCTAGTGGCCGTTTTTCTCAAAGTGCCGTAAAACCTATACCGACGGTCCGATTTCCGAAAAATTTGGCAGAGTTATTATTTGGGCCAAAATGAACAAATGAGTGCAGGACTAGGAAAAGGGGTCACTTGGGTCATTTTATGAAAATAGAGATTTTCCAACAAAATCAAAAAGTGATCCAAGTTTTTCACAGCAAAGTGTTGTAAATTGACAGAACAGTAGTTTGAAATTTTTGCCTTGCACGTGCATTTTTGGTTAAATAGAACAGGTTGAACTTTGACCCCGTTAATCTCAGAATGGAAAAAAATCCCAAGTGACCCCTTTTCCTAGTCCTGCACACAAATGAGCAAAGCTACAGGAAAATCTAAGACCATGATGGCCCAGGTGTGTTCTCTCACTTGGCATGGAATGACCCAGATGTATTTCTAAATTTCTGAATGTTCCAGTGAGCACCGTTGGGGCCATAATCCGGAAGTGGAAAGAACATCATTTTACCATAAACCGGCCCCGAGCAGGTGCTCCTTGCAAGATTTCTGACAGAGGAGTCAAAAGAATAATCAGAAGAGTTGTCCAAGAGTCAAGGACCACTTGCGGAGAGCTTCAGAAAGACCTGAAATTAGCAGGTACAGTTGTTTCAAAGCAAACAATAAGTAATGCACTCAACCGCCATGGCCTCTATGCACGCTCACCGCGCAAGACTCCATTGTTGAGGAAAAAACATGTTGAAGCTCCTTTAAAGTTTGCTGCACAACAGTTGGACAAGCCTATGAAATACTGGAAGAATATAGGCTGGTCAGATGAGACCAAAATTGAACTCTTGGATGTCATAACACACACGGACAAACGGCACTGCACCTCACCCCAAAACACCATACAAACAGTGAAGTTTGGAGGTGGGAACATCATGGTGTGGGGCTGTTTTTCAGCACATGGTATTGGCAGACTTCATATAATTGAAGGAGGAATGAATGGAAATGTACTAAGACATTCTTGATAAGAATCTGCTGCTATCTACCAGGATGCTGAAGATGAAACGAGGGTGGACATTTCAGCAAGACAATGATCCCACACGCACAGCCAAGGAAACTCTCAATTGGTTTCAGGGAAAGAACATAAAGCTGCTAGAATGGCCCAATCAATCACCCGACTTGAATCCAATTGAAAATCTATGGAAAGAACTGAAGATCAGAGTTCATAGAAGAGGCCCCCCGAACCTTCAAGATTTGAAGACAGTTTGTGTGGAAGAATGGGCCAAAATCACACATGAGCAATGCATGCGGCTAGTTTCTCCATACAGGAAGCGTCTTGAAGCGGTCATCACCAACAAAGGCTTTTCTGCCAAGTATAAAATACATTTCAGTAAGCGTGTTCAATACTTATTCCCCGTGTCATTCCACTTTATTACACATAACTGAATTTATGGATTGATTTGTTTGTATGAGTGGATAACTTGGGTCGTTATTGACATCTGGTGTAAATTTCCTGTCAATTGCCCCGTCAGAAATATATTTACTGAGAAAAATGTTGACACATTCAACACTTATTTTTTCTGCGGTATATTTATGTATATGTGTGTGTATGTCAAGTGCTCTTGGCAAGGGTGACCTGCACTTCTGTGACGACACTATTAATTATGAGCCATTAATAGTGGGCCATTCGCTCTGTGAAGAATGAATGCAAAATACCTGACGTCATGCGGTAAGGATACGTGGCAAAGAGACACTGAAATCCTCAGACGCCGTCAAACAGTGAGGTGATCATTGTTTCCTTAAAGCAAGCACCGCGCGGATTATAAAGGGCACACGCAAAAAATCTGACAGACGCCCAATTACTACTCTATAGTGGGACTGAAAGAATGGCTTCGGCTGGTAATAATGGTTCCGTTGGTAAGTGGGAGGTGGTAAAGAAAAGCAAGAAACCAAATGGTGGAAAGAATTTGTCTGACAAGAAATCGGGTGGAAGGAAGGCACTGAGTGAGTCCAACCTCCCCAGGATTCACCCTGCACGTAAGTGAAACATGTCACGGAGCTGGCCCCAATTATCGTTTTTATTAATTTGAGAAGTGTGAAATCGTTTCAATGTATGTGCATTGCTAGTTAGCTCGCTCGCTAGCTACCTCCCACAAGTCATATGTGCTACTCGCCTGCCAGTTAGCTAGCTAAGTTTGCTAACGTCAACATTACAGATCAGCTAGCTAGATCGCTATCTGGCGGAACCTGCTCGGTTGCTAAATCCTTTTTCCTGATCACTGTTCTTGTCTGACGTTAGTTTGAATCTGTTTGCATGCATTAACGTAATGGCTTCGTTCATTAATTTGAAGCGGTTAAGTTATATTCGCTTCACGCCTGACTAACTTGCTAACGTTAGACCAACGTTAGATACCCTCAAGCTAACTTAACTGGAGTTGCGAAATGGGCTAGCAATGTGTTGATTGCAAGCCTTGGCTAAAAAAGGGAAAACTAACGTTAACTATAGCTTGCTAGCTGGCTTGTTGACGTTAACATAGACACTGAATTTCCCTGCAGGCTTAGCTTGGTATACTTACCGATGGCTATGGTAAATTCATTAAGTAGAACAGCTAGCTTGCTTAGAGCAACGGTAACTTGTAGGTTTGCCTCGAGATCTTAACGTAATTTCCTGATGCAAAAATGGCCACAAAACTTTGATCACAGAGATATTTTTGATACTAAAATGGAGTTTTCTTTGTGCCCTATTTGATGAGTTGGGTCTCATTCAAACTTTGTTTTCAGAATATAGTGCAACATCTCTACTTCATAACAGTAGTATTCTCAAGGCGAGAAATTGCTTGCTGACTTGGAGCCCATTTGACAGGATGCAGCCATTCAATAGTGTCGTGGCAAGATTCAGTCATTAATAGCGCAAATTACCGTTACAGTCATCGTTAAGATTTTGGCTCGTTAACTGCAACGGTAATCTCGGCTACTTAACAATCGTTAGACTGTTGTTAACTTGCCTAGCTAGCTGTCTGGCGTAACCTAGTGTATTGAAGCCTTAAGGGCGATTCGAAGAAACACCATGCAGTCTGAGTGAGTTGTGTCATGACCCTATTCGTCTGTTGTTGCTCGCAAATTATACTTCGCTGCTAGTGTAGCTAATTCCAAGCAAAACCCTTTCAGACCGTGCAATGAACCGCTAACGGTACGTTAACTTCACTTCCTTCAAAATTAAAAAGTATTTTTCAGTTCTTTTGGTATTCGTCGTAAGAATGGCAGGTTAATCAAAAAGCTGGCGATGGCTTCGTTGGCTTTTAAAATTCGGTTCCCCGTGGCACCAATTAACTAGCTTGCTAGTATAATTTGTTTAAAAAAAAAAAAAAAAAACAGGATTATTATTATTCCAATTCGTTTGTAGTTTCATACAGTAGGGGGCTCGGTAACTTGAGAGGACCACTTCCGGCGGCCACATGTTGACCCGCTCTCCTTAACGCTCCCGCATAGACTCTCATTTCCCTTCGCTGCGAGCCATTTTTGGTTTTTAGTCCGTCAGCATTTAGACTCCTTGCGATTTTTTGTAAGTTTTTCAGCATTTTTACTCCTACCCTTGCAGTCCATTTTGGTGGCAGCCATATGGTTTAAACTCGTTTACGCAGGGTTTCTTTCACTATGTTTCCCTCTTAAACACTTTGCTGCTGAGTGTCGAGAACATAAATCTTATTTTGAATTATGATTAGCTTTTTTTTTCTTCAAGTGTCAGTACATAATTGAATTTCCGTGAAAGAATTTAAGCAAATTTAAGTTGAAATCATTCAAGCCAAGCTGCCTTCAGCGCGTATAGACGGGCTTTTTGTGTGCCGTTTCATACCCCGGTGAATCTTTACCTCGTTCGAACTGCTTTAGAAAGTCATAAATCATCAATGAGGTTAACTTTTACATGGAGCCCTCCTGGCACGCCATATGTGTTTTAAAAAGTAAAGTATCCACACTGTAGTGCCTCGCGCTCCTGCAGATGTGCATAATGAATTAGTAGGTTCGACAACTGATTGTAACTTTATGATACCGGAACTGTAAACGCCATGCTGTGACGATGATATTGTCGCAACTTGATTTTTACCCCCTCCTTTCCCATGAGGACTTAAGAGCCAGTCTTAAGATTCACCCAATAATACATTAGGGGTGATATATTATAGTCATGGACTTTCCTAATTCTTTGATGTGTTGAAGGTACATGTCTCAAATGGCAAAATCCAAATTTTGAAGTCTCTGGACCCTTTTTTCTTTTCTTGGACCCCCAGAAAATTTGGGGCTTAATAAGCCTGTAAAAGAGATCTGACTTTTAAGAGCCTATATCTCAGCGCACCCATAACAGCCCAGACTCATTTTCATGGATGTGTATCTACAATGGGTACCCGCCCGATATCTAAAAATAGCCTGTACATAAGGTGAATGTCATCTCCGAACCTGGAAGTCGGGCAAGCGAACAACAGGAGGCAATGTGCCGAGTTAGAAAAAGTAGGTTTTTAGGCGATTTTATCAGCTTTTATTTTAGATCTAACTTGCGTTGACAGTGGGGACCTGGGGAGCGTTTCCCAAAAACATAGTTTTTTAACTACGCTAGCAACTTACGGAATTCGTCCATTCACTGGCAATGGCTCCAACTATGTAAGTTCGCACCAAGGATGTTTTATATTTCACTGGATATGCAATTGGAAAATGGCTGCCCATTCATTTCAATGGAAATTGCTCAATGGCGCAGCACGCCGACATGGGGGCCTTATTTCCGGAACCAGGCGGACATGCCCTGTGTGACTTTTGCTCTCACGTGCGTACTAGTGTGGGGCTCATTAACGCGCTGGTATCCGAGGTGTCCATGACAACGGCCCGCGCTCGTGGAACTCCTACACAGGGTGCGTGTTCACAATCACTTTTCTCCGGAAATGGAATTCTTACCACTGCAGACTGCAGAACCTTGCTTAGGAAACCCCTGATGTAACTATGAGTAGAACGGAAAAAACACAGCCGCCGGTAAAGGCTTAATCATAGTTTGAAATACAATTTTAAAACCCAAATGCAATATCAAATGTTTAAAACGATATTTATTTAACAGGGAAGTAATACTATTTGATTTCAATGCAAAAATGTCGGCAAAATAGTTGGCTTGCTGTTGTGTAACATGATATTGCTCAAGCTCGTGTCCTCTTTAGCTCAACGATGAGTAACTACATTTATTGAGTCAGACGATTCTTGCTTGTCTGCATGCAAACTCTATTATCTTCTCCGGATTCAAGACGATAAACCGAAATACAACGCACTGCATGAGCCTTATAAATGGATATGTTTTAAAGTCAAGGGCCTCAAACTTTTGCCGATTCTAGCAAGCTAATTTACTTTTCGCTAACGTAACTTAGCTTCGCGCTAGACTTATAACCATCCCGTGGAGTATAGTAAAATGTGCATCACTCCCGTTGATCTCAGATGCTGCTCACAAACATTAGATGTTCGAATTTCATATACTCTGACGTTTCCCCCTACCCAAAACTTCAATCTAATAAAGGCTGTACCACAAATAATGTGTCTGTGTGTGTGTGTGTTCAGTGCTTAAGTGGAAGTTCGGATCGTGCACAAAAAATTGTTCTCATTTTTGATCTCATCTGTCAAGTTGCTGAAAGGTTTCGTCATCAAGTATGAAGGTCTGTAACTAATTTAAGAATGAAGCATGGTTAATAAGTGGTTTGCTAAGCAGTGTTCGAACTGACTTTATGTAGTGCTATAAATGCACTCATGGACATTACGTTAGATGCTACTTGGCTGACACGTAATGCATAACGCATCAAAATACAGTAATGTGAATTGGTGCTATTCAAAGTAATGGAAATATACAACTCAGTTTATGGATATGTTCATATCATTTTAATATGAAAAAAGTAAGGTGAGACTGTTGGCTGCGTACATGGTTTTAGGATGTCACAACAGCGGCCTTAGCTTACGGTACATTTTGCCGTACTACATAATGAAGTGTGGCAATCGAGTTGCTACATATTACAGCCATTCATCAGTTAAAATAAAATAGCTAAAATATACTGAGCAACAAAAGAAACGCAAGTTAGCGAGTTAGTTAATGTACTCTTATGGTTACTCAAAAACAAAGAAAAGTTTGAAAGGAGTGTAAATGTGCAAACGCTGTAATTTGATTTTCTATAACAATTACGCGCAAACTTTTTTTTTGTGATCAAATGTTGATTAAGATTTGAAGGACATCAATACATTCAACAGCACATAAATTAGATATATATATTTATATATCGACCTATGTATACACACATACATATACACAGATATATACACACGCGTACACCAAATAATAATCATAATAGTAAAATAATAAAAATAAATAAATAGTAATTACGCGCAAACCTATTTTCCGGTCGGTCTTTAATAAACTTGCATGTCTTTTGTTGCTCAGTATATTTGAACCGTAACGACGGCTCACTTTACCGACTTGGCTACATCGATAATGTTGATCACAGACGGGCGGCAAGGAATGCCCATTGCTCCACCCACTCACATCCGCTGCAGTACTAAATTCGGAGGAGACGAGAACGCGCTTACATATGAGGACCAGTTGGTGTTCACATAGCCTGAATATAAATAAAATTTTTTTGTCATTGCCGAGGAAAGAGGCAGCAATTATTTAACAGAGAAAAATAAACAGTTTTGATATCGATAATTTGTGTCTGTCAAAAAAATGTATTCACGGATTTATCAGCATGTCTTTTTCTGTTATTCCCTATGGAGAAATTTTTTTTTGGCCCCCATGGCATCATGTGACTTGCAATATCAGCTTGACCGCCAAGCCCATATCGGTGTGCGTTCCAGCCTTCGTTGTTTGACCTGTTCTCCTTATAGGTCCATGGTTTGCACCTACTCTTTCGAGAAACGCATTCCTGGCTCGGCAGAGCAGACCAAGCAATAGCAACAATGGCTCTGAAAAAATTCACTTCACCATCAACAACTAACAGAGGGAAACACAGATAAGGGACAGTCCAGATAACACAAACCGCGACAATAACAACCCTTTTTTCGTTTGCGCTTAGCCAGCTACAGAAATGCAAAAGCAATGTGTTCAATGCTCAAATCACGGCAGGATAACGGAGGAGACTTCGTATTCATACTTTAATTTGTGACCCCTGTCACAGGTTTGTAATGGCAAGCTAGCTTGGTAACAGTTCGTTTACCTACTTGATAATACACTAGTTTTGTGATTCGATGCTAGAATTTGAAGTTATTCCGCCTATATTAGGATTTTCTTTTGCAGCGACTGCAATTCATTTGTTCGGTATCGGTCATTTTGGTTTTGAAAGTAGACATTTTTAGATCGCAATTGTGATGCGATACCGCTTATTTCAAACCTCGCAGTCTATGTAAAATATGTTGATGTTCAAGAATAACGCTAGGTAAGGGAACAAAGCTTGTGAAGACTACTAAAGGAGTTTTGTACACCTATTGCTGCTGGTGGGTCTACGTAAGTATCAGAAGGCAGCAGGTTAACCAGGTTACCTGGACGCAAGTCGCAGCCCAGGACGGGGGAGAAAGGGAGGAGTGTGACTAAATTTGCCACTCGTCATTCGCCCATTCATTTAGTGTAATCAGTTCATATTCATCTATATATGCCTCAGGAGGAGTAATCTATTTTTAAACTACCTTTGAGCACGCATTTCCGCTTCATTCCATGGAGAAAAAAGGAATAACAAGTAGTTCAGTGCGTCTCGTTTTCACTTGTTCTCTATGGCAGATGCCCGATGCTTGCCCGACATCCGCATCACGTGACTATTATTCACGTTTTTCGTGATGTCATCCGGGCAGGTCCCCATTAAAGGTCTTTCAGAAAACCTAAGAATTTCCATGGGGAGTGAAGGGCGCAGCTGATGGGGGGCGCTTCAATCAGCTACCCAAGACAACACAACTCATTTTTAGTCCGCTTGGCCGACAGGCCCAAGGGGCTTATGCTGTGCTTAGGGTCATGAGTGGTGGTCTGTTGTGCGTGCGTGCGTGTGTGCGTGCGTGTCGTTTCAGCGCGATACAGCTTTCAGTTTTCCATGGATCCTTCTCATATTTTATATGCATGTACGTATGTGGGCCCAAGATCTAGCCTGAGTTCGATTTTGGTCATGCTGCCATTCTTGGTTTGGCCACCAGGCGGCTTTTACTGCAAAACTTCAAACAGCTCTGGCTCCCTTATTCTACAAGCTAAGATGCTCAAATTTTTACTGTAGGGTGTTTTGCCAAGGGTTCATCATATATGTAATGGGTTTTTGATTTGACCTAAATTTCAAGGTTATGTAGGTCAAAGGTTGTAAAATGCACAGATTCTGTTTGACTGCAATAGTGCCTTCAGTTTTCAATGGATCCTTGTCATATTTTATATGAATGTATATGGGCCCAAGATCTAGCCCCAGTTCGATTTTGGGCATGCTGCGATTCTCGGTTTGGCCACCAGGGGGCTTTTTCTGCAAAACTTCAAACAGCTCTAGCTCCCTTATTCTAGGAGCTAAGATGCTCCAATTTTTGCCCACTTGGCCAAAAGGCCCAAGGGGCTTATGCTTTGCTCGGGGTCTTCAGTGGTGGTATGTCGTGCGTCTGTGCGTGCGTAAACTTTTGGTTTGTCTGCGCTCTAGCGTCTTCAGTTTTTCACCGATCCTTTTCATATCTCTCATGTGTATATTGCGTCTTAAGGTCCAGACCAAGATCAATTTTCAGCCCAATCGGACCGATACTTTGGCCAATAGGGGGCGTTCCATTTTGGCCACGTTTGGCCAAGCGGGCGCCGTGGCTTTGCCACTTTTTTTTTTTTTTTTTAAATCAAGGATTTATGGGCTGCGCCCTTAGCAGCCCAACGCGTTTAATATGACATTTTAGTTACTGCTCTACCTAATTCATATAAATTAGGGTTGGTCTGTTTTGGGTGCATGGATATGGAGGGCGCTCTTTGGTCACAACAGTTTTTGCCTGACTTTGGGGTGAAATATCTCCATGCGCCTTCGACAGATTCTCATGCAATTTTCTTTATGCTATTGTTTATTATGTCTAATATATGTGTCATCAAGATCATGTTGGGGTTCAGTCATTTTAACCCTTTTACAACTGCATTCTGTGACAAGGTTGAGAGAAATTATAAAATGGTGATACGCATAGATAATCCTTCTATTTTGGTTCTGCGCAGGTGTGGCTCGCTGATTGGCCGATTAAAAAAAAAAAAAAAAAAAAAAAACAATGGGAATCAACTTTAGATGCCCTTTAAGGTTGCGGGGAGTGTTTACATGTAACTGGTCGAGTAGTCTTGGCTGCACTTGGGTTTAAACACGCCGATTTCATCATCGGCCAAAGGTCAGGTGACTTTCTGCTTGTAGAGCAACTAACTGCTGACAGAAATGTTGATATTGACTTTAAACAGCAGATTAAATTTAGACTCACGAAACACATGCTGATTTAGTGTTTTCTACAGGGTCCTGCTTTTACCACACCATGTTTTTTAAGTCGTAATTCGAGCCCCGTTCAGGGCCATTCTTAGTCACGTGTGAGACCAAAAATGTGACCAATAGTAGAAAAAATCTCCTCCAGTTACAAAAGCATTGGAGGTTCATGATTGTGGACCTTATATAGGAGTACTACTCATCCAAGTTTATCAATAAAAAATTTTATTTGATACATTAACTACTTATGGTCAGAGGTGAAATATAACTGGTCATGTGTGTGACTTCACATGGAAACAGGCATTTCCTAACTCCGTTTGACTTCAAAAACTCTGCGAAGTTGAAAAATCTAGAATGTTCATAGTTTTGGGCTATGGAAAATAGCAAGGAATAAATTTGACACCTTACATTAATTTTCAAAGTATTTCTTCATTTGATGACATCTGGTCACGTGTTTGACATTTTGGTTCACTTCTCAAAGAATGGCCCCTCTCCTTGAACACTGTTGGGGTTGTTATGCATTTCAGCAAGCAGTGCTCTGAGCAAAAACATGAGAGATTTCTGCATTCCATTAGCTTAGCAGGGTTCTGCCGATGCTGGTTGGCGGTGGTCGGCCCCGACCAGCACTCGGAATCCACCGACTACCACTCAGTCCAGAAAGTGCTTTTCCCGACCGGCACTATTTTTTTCAAAGATCAGTTAAAATTAATGCATCCAGTGTCAAAAAAAAAACGCTAGAAACAAAACATAAATGACCCTAAATATGCTCCGCTTCTTGTTGTTGCTAGAATCGCGAACTTTCATTTTCGACCCGCGCCCCGTCTGTGCTGGTCGTCATTGATATTGAAAAACCAGCCCAACGGTGAGTGCCATCCCAGCCCGCGTGTGCTGGGTATTCATGGGCGAAATGAATCTGAGGCTGTGGGGAAATGATCAGTGCGGTTGTCTCAGTCTAATGAAAGACATGCAATTATAATCGGGACAGGGTTATTGATTTCTGTAGCGCTGTACTTAGCATGTCGAGAGAAAAGTTTTCTTGTTATATAAACGACAACAAAGCTAGATAAATCCCCGTCGAGGACAATAACATTCTTTACATGTTAATATGTCAGTGTTTAATAACAGTGGCGGTCGGTGGACAGAAAACCGAGGGGACGGAAAACATACCTTGAAACGGATGAGATTATTGACCCAATTTTAATCATAGTTCTTGGTTAACACGTTTCCAACAATATGAATAATCCATTGGCGTTAAGTTCAGTTTCCCTTTTTAATAAATTGTCAAGGCGAGTGAATAATGGATTCAATAAAAATTTTTAATTCACATGCCTTAATAGGTAACCCTTCACAAAAAAAAAAAAAAACTACTGTGGATTTTCCTCGTTAACTTTTGCCACACCCTACAAAGCAAGCCATCAAACCCTCCGTTCATGACTGTTTAATTGAAAACAAAGATTGAAATGGGCACTTTTTTGCCTTCAACTGACGCGCTTTATCTCTCGTCTTAACGAAGACAATTAGCTACACCTGAGAAGGGAGAGTTAAAGCATCCGTTATCAAGCAAAATGACTGAAAACAGATCAAGACTAATAAGCAGTTTAAAGATGTTTATTGGCCTCCTTGTTCTCTGTCCAACGGGCGGCACTGAAGAAATGTTTGAAACATAACTGACAGTTGTTAAGTCATATTCAGAAATTTAATCAAAAGTATTTGGATACAAAATAGAAAAACAAGTTAATGAACATGGCATCTGTATGAAAATTAGAGGCATCTCGCTACGCACCTTGGAGAACATCAAAGAAACCGTAATCTCTGAGGCAACATTTGCTTTCAAATTGTCGCAAAAATTTTACCTGCTTGCACGCTCGCATTAGATATATTCATACGAACATTTTCCGTCCAGCACTCCGAGCATCCTGGGCAGAACCCTGCTTAGTGTTTGCTTTCTATAAATGAGCTGATGAGCATCCGATCCAGTTGAAACAAGATGGGCAATGCCGTGTTATGTTAAAGTTTTTATTTTATTGTCTCGAACTTGGATGTCTAGTGTTTTTGTTTTTTTTGTTTTGTTTTTTTTTTTGCCCTGTAGTCTGTTAGTCATGAGGGAATTCCAGTTCACTCCGGGAAGTGGCCACCTTTGAATTTGCTCTAAATTCGAAGTCAACAAGTCATTCTGTTCTGGAAAGAAACCATTAGCTTGTTCAAGAACGGGATTTAGAATTAATTTTATGTGTTTGTTTATTTATTTTTGTGTATAGAAATTGTCTAGAATCCTGGTGCGAGATAGTTTGGGAATATTTTTAGACAAGTATTCTCCCTTCTGTCAGCTGTCAAAGACCTCTCAAAAACCTCTTATTGTTTATGGCATCGCATATCAGGGTACAACATAACTTTTCTTCAGCACTTGCCCAGTCGGGCAAGCAAATTTTCAAACAGTTGCAAAACGCTTGCTCAATGAAGAATTTTATTTGGCTGAGGAAAAAAAAGAAAAAACAAATATAACACTTTAACACATTGCAAAGCAAGTCACAAATAAGTTTTAAAACACACAAATCGCCAAAAATATTGCTCGGAGCTTTTTTGGAGAACTGTACCTCTTTTATTTCAGTTTCTTCTCTACTTTTGTTAGCATGTCTTGCTTAAAAACAATCACACTATACTTTTTTACTTACATCATGTACGCTTGGTGCATGTAGCGTGTATATCTCTTGTCTGAACCCAAACAGTAAAGCAAAAACCAAGTATCGTGCGTATTTCTGTGAAAATTCTAACAGAACTTTTTATCTTTCACAAAAAAAGACCTATCACATCATTAAATGAAAGCACGTCTCATTGATGGCTCATGTACTTTGCTTATTTTAAGTGAATCACTTCATTGTTGGTCTTTGTCATTCATTTAAACTTTTAAACAGAGTTTTAGTTAACTTCCATCATGGTTTCAAGCACTCTTTCAGACTGTAAGTTGGTGTAACCCTCTTTCTTTGTATGCTCGATAAGGAAAAACTGAAAGAGACCGGGCATTTCAATATAATGACGTACTTCTTTTATTTAAATCCTAAAAATGATCTGAATCCTGCTCTCAGAAAAAAGAAAGGTTGGCAAAACAACACCTGAGAGCTTGCCTGCTGGCAAAGTTTTTTTTTTTTTTTTTTTTTTTTTCCTACCCCTGGTATCCATTGTCACTGTTTTGGCTCCTCTGGCTGACATGGCTCGCAAAATTTTTTTTCTGCAGGTTGGTTGGTACCATTATATACATCATCCAATCACCGCTCGGCTGTGGTACCATTATATATGTTCGTTACACATGCCATCAGTCAATCACAACTCGGCTGTACTCATGCATAAATGGCGACAAATTCGACTTTGTCACTGTCAGCTGAGTTGTGCACGCGGCAAAGGCGAAGTCCCATTAAGGGCATTTTCTGGCCCAAACCAATGAATTCAAAATAATTTTCAGCATTAATATACCACACCATGGGGTTCATGAATCCACCAGAGAAACCTGGGTCATTCCACGCCAAACTGAACAAAGCTCCCCCCCGACCCCCTCCGATTTCCATGAAACTTATTTTTCCGAATAGCCCTTTGGACCAATAGTGATTGACCAAAATTTCAGAAACAACGGTGAAATAGCTTTCAAGATATGCATGATTGAAATTTGCTGACCATGTCCATTTAGCTATTTTGCTTGCTCCGGGTCCAATGTTTAGAGGCCAGTATCTGCTTGCGCATCAGTGAGAATCTCAAGATTTTTTTTTTTTTCTTTCTACATCATCTATGCCTTGCTCGCTTTTAGACTTCACCATCAGAAGCACTGAGGAATATTTCATCTCCATTTCAAAAATTGTTGAAAATGGGAGATAAATTTGCACTAATTTTTTTAAGGACTTTGCAATGCGCTCTTCTCATCTAACAGATACGGTATTCCAGAACAGTTGCTGCCGTTATATTGTATGGACACGTGGTAAATACCGATATGCATTGCTGCCCTTAGGTCGACTCAGTTTATCGAAAAATTAAAGCCTGAAATACGCCCCGCAAGCAAATATGGAAAATTAGCATATTTTTCGAGTTTGCAAATTACAAGGTTGACAGTTGGAGAATGAGACAAGATTTTGACCACGCAATCGTCATCGACATATAAACATTTGAACGAAGTCCTTTTGACTAGCTCAACCTCCTTCCATGGGAAATCCTGATATATTTTCCTAATGAATAAAAAAAGAATTTGTTGAAATTGATGTCATACTGCCGAGAGATAGGAAGATATTTGTTCAAAAAATATGTTCTGAAATTGAGATTTCCAATGGCCACGCGCGTTAACGATGGTACGTTTGACAAAGTTACCGGCCATGACACACTAAGGGAATTTGCTGGAATTTGCCCTAGTGTATAGCCAACATTCAATGAAAAATCCAGGTTGTGTCGACCGGGGGCGTGTATTGACATTTGAAACACCAGGGGCTGAGCCCCGAAGACAGGACGTGATTCGGTGCAGATTGGAAATTAATTAATTTGTTAATGGTATAATGAAGTCTTGCACCTGGATTAAATCAAATCCAGTGTATTGGCCTAAAATCTCACATTTCAAAGAAGTGACTAATGCAAAAACTGTATGTGATGTTGGATACAGTACTGAACGTCAACATTAAATGAAAAATGCCATGATGATTCCGTGTCTTTATACTCTAATGACCCAGCTATAGTGCTTGTATTAAAGCCCTCCCAAATCATTTAAAGCCAAAAAATGTTCATTTACATCACCAGCTTTTCGAGAGACATGGCGCACACAAACTGACCGTTGTTCTAAGTTATTGTCCCTGGCCTCATCTGCCACTATAGCATACATCTTGGCATATTCTTTCTGCTCAGCCACAATACTCTCAGTGACTTCAGCACAACACTACCATCTGCAGAGTTGCCAACTTTCATGCATTCGGCGTGAGTTTAAGTGGCATATTCACGTTCCCGCACTTTCTTGTGCTATAGTAAAAAATTATTTAATCAGCGCATTTGTAAGAGATTCTCAGGTGGAGTTGAAGTCCTTGTGCATGGAGATTTATCAGTTTCACATGCGTTACGGTGGATTTCACCACTACTAGTAACATGGAAATCAATATTGACTCCGGACTTCTCGCGCTTTTCTTCACTCAGGGGTTGGAAGCAGTGGAAACGTATAAAAACATTTCAAATGGTCTTATTTCATTTAAACAATTTGAACGATGGTGAAACGCACGCATTGATTTGAATAATCGCTGACTACAGCACGGGAAAGTGAATGTGGCACTAAATCTCATTCTGAATGCGTGAGCGATGGCAGCCCTGGTTAAAACGATTTTGAATTTTCTAATCACTCGCAAGAACAATTCGTCAAAGCCACTCACTTGATGTTTTTCCAAAGGAGGTATATTAGCAAAATTGACTGCTGTGTGCGCGCAAATATTGAAAATAGGTTAAATCTGTCGTAATATCCCTAGTTTTCAAAATCCGCTCGTCAACGTTCAACTATGAAAACCCGCTCGACTACTACACCAATGTGGTGAATTAAGCTAGCTCATGTAGTGGTTGCTAGCCACAACGAGAAAGTTTTGAAGTTCACTGCTCACTTTGCCAGATGCAAATAACATGACGTTTATCAAAAATGCAAGGCGTATCTCATAAGTTAATGTTGCCTTTATCGTTTTATGTTTTTCTCAGATCCCTTTTTCATGGCTGCGGTACTAGCGAGCTCCCAATGACACGTTTCAGTCGTCATGAACTTTGTGGATGCTAAGACCTTAAATTGGCTTATAAAGCTTCCAGGAGGAGGCTTTTATCAGAACAATACAGACACATAAGCGTCCCCGTAACTACAGTAATTTACCAACGCACGCCGCGAATAAATTACAAAATAGGCTAAAGACTCAGTTGTTGCAAGAGCTCAAAGTTCATACTTGTCATATTTTTTAGTCGGAGGAAAAGACCCCGGGCTAAAGAAAAAATAGCCTGGGCTATAGCTCACTAGCCAGCCCCTAAACACGCCCCAGGTGTTCGACGCCGGTAACATCTTCACCTGAACACTTGCATCTACCGACCGTTGTAAACCCTAAATGGGGTGTGTTGATACGGAATGGATTGTACGAGTATTGCTCTCACTTAATTCTTGTTTAAGTTTTTTCTGTAATAAAGTTATTAACTATGACCCTTGTGATGTTTATGCTTAAGATTATTGCCTATTCTTAGACCTTCAAACTGAAGGAGCCTCAAGACTACGACAAGGTGATAGGTCCCCTTGAGGAATAACTACCATGCTATCATGCCTATATATTTAACATATGATATATTTGAAACACATTTGACTATATTTCGCACAAATTTAATAATTCTGTTCTCTGTGATTATTCAGAGCCTGACAAACTGCTAACTCACAATGCACTTTCGCCTGAGCATGCAGTTGATTTGATCGTTCACGGAGCGAGCTGAAGTTGGCTCTGTAATGTTTTATTCAATGTGCAGGAATTCGAACGAATCAACATGTAGGTTGTGCAACTGCACGCCTCATGCATTGGACTGGCGTGCCACCGGTAGTTGTAAGTAACCCCTAGATTCCACCGAGCGCGTATCTGCAGCATAACGTGAGTGACGCCATTTTGCTCTTTCATGCACGTGACAATGTTCCACTGAGAGCGTAATGTTTGCGAAGCGTCCTGCCAGCTGATGTAATTTACCTGCTCAGATTTCGCTTATTTCATCATTTTTTTCCTGGATATTTGTGCTTTTACCATGGGTGAGTTGGTTCCGAAGTTGAATGCTTTCTGTTTTTTGTGCTTTAATTACTCGGGCCGGTAGGCCACGAGTCTAAGTTTCGGCTCCGTTCTTCTTCCTCTTTTTTTTTTTTTTTTTTTTTCCCGGGGTCGCGATTGTCCTGCTCATGCGCGCGCGCGGTTTGGCGATTGGCCCAGGTCTACACCCGGCACCGAGTACAGGCTCTGAGGAGCCTCTTGATGTATTTAACGTCATTTAAGACTTCGTTGTGCTGTAGCCTACTCCAGTCCAGCCATGAACGCCATAGATAAAAAATGTGTGCCTTTGTTTAGTTCAAACAAAATCACAGACAAGTTGTTGAAAATTAAGTGATAAACAAATTTTATATCAAAGATTTGAGGCTAGTTGTAGCCCCGGACGGAGTGTCCGGGGGTACTATGGATTTGCGGTCGTCGCACGTCTGCGTCTGCGTCCGTCCGCGTCAGTAGAGATTTTCTTGTGAACGCTCTACAGACTACAGTTCTTGTCCGATCCTTTTGATATTTCACATGCACGTTGATAGTGGTTAGAGGATGAAGCCTATCGATTTTGGTTGAGTTTCGTCATGCGGTGCCCAAAATATTCCCAAAAAACCAACAAAAATTTTCCCATTGGAAAGAATGGGAGTTGGGTTCTCATTGCTAGAGTGCCTGAGGTCACACCTAGAGTGGGAGCTGGGAGCACAGAGGGTGCTAAAAATACTTTTCATATCACTATAACTTCCACAAATTTGAATCCCTCCTCATGAAATTTCCCAAAAAAGTAGGAAAATTTGTTGTCACAGTACTTTTGTTTCTGTAGCACAGAAGTACATAGTTTTGCCTCAGGGAGCAGTCAAAGGACATGAGGCACGTCTAATTTCTCTATCTTTCCCATTCAAAAATCACCCAAAAACTTTTGGGAGAACAGCAAACACACAGTTTTTAGATCGCTGTAATTCCAACATTATATCACTCAGAGAAATAAAAAAGACATCCACACACTCAGCAAAGTCTCTTGCCTTGAATGATGTGGTTAAATTTGTGACAGGATGAATGTTTTTTGCGTGAGAAGCAAGAGTTCGAAGTGTGCGCGAGCAAGGATTTCTTTCACTTATACCCCCGTTCCACAGAGCTGTCTGGCTCATCGGTCACTCGTGGACAAGTGTGCATGTGTCATCATCAGTTCAAAGTTCTTGAGATTTCGCGTTCTCAACAAACGGGACGTGATGGACGGACGGAGCTGAATACTATGTCCCCAGCTCCGCTGGCTAATGCGGTGGCGAGGGACAAAACGGTAACCTACCTCATTTTCCAGGCTGTTTATTTTCACTCTTAGGTCTTAGCTAATTCGGCACTATTTTAAAACGTTGCTCTCTTTGTCAAACAATCAAACACAAAGAAGCATTCGATCGAAATGTAACGTTAAAAAGAGAAACATATGTTCATGAATGCGATATGCCACTGTTTGCAGTCTACCTTAAATGGAATTACTGCTTAGCAAAGCTAGTATTTGCCTAATGCAGAGTTCATGAGCAAACGTTATGTCTTAACTAATTACAGTGCAGGCTCGCTAGGTCATCAGCATTTGTTTGCCAGCGTTACCATTAAGATAAGCTAAACCTCCGAGGAATATTCGCGTACATAACGTCATGGCTCAGCCTGTCGTGTCGTACATTATTTACGAAGAATAATGAGTGCAGGAATAAATGAACTGAAGTAATTTCATTTGCATCAAGAAAATTTACAAAGAACTAATGTGGAATCCCAATGAAATACAATTGAAATAACATTTGTACTGTTTGAAATAACATTTGACCATTTTTGTGGTCACTGGTTTCAACGGTGGTTTTTATTATGTCTTCAGTTCGTACGTGTGAGTATACATTTATATATACGTTCCGGTCCGACCCGTATCCCGTCAGTGCAGATGTTGATGCCAGCGGGCATGGAGCTGCTCTATTTATGCACGCAATTACACTATTCTCTCACTAGATGGCACACTAGGACCAGTTATTGAATATTGACCAGCAAGCCGACCTCGAACACAGTTTACAATATTGGCGAGTTCAGTCCCAACCCTGTTTTTCAAGAGTTGCATGAATGAAACTCCTCAGCTAAGCCTCCTGTGCAAACTGCTCAATATACTTGCCTATACTATCTATCCAGCAATTCCAAAAATGCTCTCTTGTGACTGAAAAATTTGTTGTCCTCTGTAGCAACCACTTCATCTAGACTGAGCCAGTGTTATTAAAATTAGTAGTTAAGAAAAATCGGTTTTCTGAAGCAAAAAATTTGACATGATATTAATACTGTTTCTTCTATCACTATCATTTATCTTCGATTGTTTCCCTCATGCAGAGGTACTTCTGGGCCAGGATGCGCGACCACCGCAAATCCATAGTACCCCCGGACACTCCGTCCGGGGCAACAATAATGTCTTTATGTGATTAAAAAAAAAAAAAAAAGTCACTATCTAGTTTCTTTTAGTTAAAAGCATATCCCCCTTCATGGTTTACTTCCTGCTTGGCACGATCTTGGTGGCAGTTCGCATTAGCACAGATGCTAACGTAGTAGGAACCAATGACTGTAGATAGTCGATCTGTGGGAAACATATCCCTGCTATATTCAGATCAGCGCGACCGCGGCCTGCCACCACCAAAAATAGATTCGGCGCGTACCTGCAGCATAATGTGAGTTACGCTGTTTTGCTACGTCTTTCATGTGACTTCATGTTTCACTGAGAGTGAAACAGCGCCGCTGCAGCGTCCTGCCTGCTGATACAGCTGGGTCATTCCATGCCAAGTGGAAACACACCTGGGCCCAAATAATGGATATCTCTGATTTTTTCGCAAACTGCCCTCTAGTATTGGTTTTACGGACCTTTGAAGAAATGGCCTGTAGGGGGTGCTTTTCAAAAAATGCTGTAGAAAAACCCTTATGTCTCAGGCCCTATGACTGATACAGGTCTGGGGTTTGGATGGATTTGTAATATGAGGCTTCCTCTAGCACCACCATCATTTTTAATGGTTGTATCTGTTCTTTTTTCCATGGAAACTGGCGAGCGTTTGCCGCACATTGCATATTCATGGTGCCTCAAGGTCCATGGTTTTGGATGACACCCTGAACGTTGCATGCATTTCTGAATTTGGCCTCTGCATCAGACAACTGGAACTGGGCTTTGACAAATAATGTTTTGGCCTGCTGTGCTACTGTTATCTGGCAGATTCTATTGTAAAACTGGTACCACTCAACTCCCAGGTTCCCAAATTTACCAAAACCTAAGATTAGATCTTCTTTTAACCTTTTTTGATAGTTGATGGAGTCAGAATGATTAAACAAACTTCATATAATCAACTGCTCAAGATAACATTCCCCCCCCCCAATTTTTGTTGCGAAAATGTTTTGGTGGCGTTTCTATTCTGACAGACACCTAATGAAAATCCTGACCGACACTAAAGCCTTTTTCATTGGCTATTGATCATCATGGTGCTTTCAGTTGGGTTATAATCACTTGTTTGTCAAAGGACTGCTGTAATGTCCAGGGTTCTGCTGATGCTGGTCGGCCCTGACCAGCACTGGAATACACCGACGACCATGCAGCTTTTCCCGACCGGCACTGTTTTTTCAAAGATCAGTTAAAATGAGCGCATCAAGTGTCCAATTAAACCGCTAGAAACAATACATAAATGACCCTAAATATGGTCCCCCTATTATTGTCAGAGTAGCGAACTTTCGTTTTCGACCCGCGCCTGGGCATCCTGGCCGCGTCCTGGCTAGTTCTCAATCATTTTCCTTTATTGACGCATTTTCAAATTATCGTATCCATTAGCAATTGAAGACATGGCTTCACTCCATATGCGATCTAACTGCGATGAAATAAAGGGCTGAATTCAGTACAGAAACATAATTTACTTAGTAATAGGCCTACGCTTTACGAAAGACAAACTGCTCTGAAACTTCTGTGCTACCTTTTCCGCACATCAGCCAATTTAACTTGCGCTTCATGATCGTTTCAATGCTTTGTTCAAAAACTGAAAAACTTCCATGCATAGAGATTTCTATTCCGCAAGAGAATCTCAAAAATACGTATGATTAAATAATGACTGACCCGCGTTTCAATTAAATATCGCCTCTCAGCGAGGGTCGATATTAAAAAGTGGGACTCAGCAATTAAACCTAAAAAGCATGAGACTCAAGCCATGTGCATGCAAGTTGACAGGGATGCAATTTTGAATAACGCTGATTTAAATGTTACAATTAAGTGTCCAGATAAACGATTGTCGTCTTACCTAAATGGGGAGAACTAGCAGCACCTGCCAGTGTGGAGTGTTGTCGGAGTGAATTTTTTGTTAATTATGAAAATGACTGAGAACAGGTCAGGATGAAGAATTGTTTTAAACGGATCTTCTGTGCCCCCCGATTCCCAGTTCTGGCTCCGCCACTGCCAAATAATGTTTGTAATAGTTGTTAATGATACAACATATCATGTAATTAACTTACTTATGAATTGTTAAAAGTTTTATGAATTGTTCGGATTTGTAAGCTTCATTAGAAATGTTTGAAACATAAATTAGGCTACAGTTCAGTCGTGTTCAGAAATTTAATCAAAAGTATTTGGATACAGGGTTCCCGCGGTCATGAAATTCCTGGAAAAGTTATGGAATTTGAAAAACCTGTTTTCCAGTCTGGAAAAGTTATGGAATTAACTAACGGTTTTGGAAAGGTTTGGAAAAATACACTGTTTTGCCTAATGCTTATAATATGTTCACTAAACCCCAAAAGATGTCGAGTTTACCGCAAAACTGCAAGCTATTATTTAAAATCGAACGCAACATCGTTGGAATTAACATGACGTTTCGTGATACACGTAGGTTACATTATGCAGCCAGTTGGCGAGCAGCGAAATTTTTTTTCTACCGGACTTCTTAATACCAACTTTATCTCGTTAGATTACAGCCAATAAGAATCGAGCACATGCTTTTGTTTACCTTTTGACGCACATGGGCTTGTACCCTCCATGCACGTGGTAACTTGGTACGCTGTTCGACGGAATTTAAAGGGCACCGTTTTCTAATAACGCCAGTTGAATTTTCCCACTGCCTCGCTTCAAATTAGTGTAATAATAGCATCAATGTCAATCAGAATAATGAATGAAATAACGTGAATATAATAAAATTTCAATATAAATACACAACTTTATTTAAATTTATGGTCGACGTCCACCTATGGCCCAATTGGTTTCTCTCCAAGTCATTTTCCTGCATTATACACTGTTCAAAAATATTTCATTTCCATCCTGGCATTTTTTTTTTGTTTGATTACCCAGGTTCTCTCGTGAAACTCAATGATTTTCTCAGGTCGATGAACACGTCATGCAAGTAAATTGATTAGACCGCAAAGAAACCCGATTCCCAATTGTGGCAGAACGGAGGTGTCTGAAAAAATACTTTAAGCTATTTGCTTTGAAATTCTCCTGCAAGTTTTCTCATTCCAAATAACATATTTTCTGTATTTTTAAAGCGTGTCTGTTTCGACATTATTGTGATGCATGCTCATGTAAACGCCAGATTTTTGATTTTCTGAGAAAATGGGACCAAAAGTGAAGGAAAGGATCCCAATTCTGGCTTAAAACACATCATTAATTTTTTCACTAATCACGCAAAATTTCAAAATGGCAATTCTATACGAACATGTGCAACATCTTAAACAATATACACTTTGGTTCATGACTGTGGCATTTGTTACGTTTGAGAAAACTTGCACAAAGTGATTTTGATGATCTTGGGGGGGAAAAACAACCTCATTAACTCCACCAATTTGCATTTTTTCAAATTTCCTTTTCATATAATGTAGCAATACAACATATGTCATTGACAGATAGCTTAATTTGATAGGACTCGGCCTACATAACTGAATAATAGGCCGATGTTATTCGCACTTCTACGTGTGGCTAATGCTGAATTTTTTTCTTGGCCATACTTATAAGTGCACCAGTTGATGACCATTCCAGTTTTTAGAAAAAGTACCGCTTAAAATAAGTTTGGCCAAGAAAAAAATTTTAGCTTTGGACACACTTAAAATAAGTGTGGGCAATGGAGCAATGTGCATCTATTTATAAGTGCGTCTACTGCAAATTTCGATCAATTTTTGTGCTTGGACGCACTTAAATAAGCGCGAATAGTCACTTCGATAATAATATCAAATTTAGCGGCTACTGTGGTGTCAAAAGGGGAGCGTCGACCTTAACTTTCTATTTACATGTACACTGAAAGCTTCCATATCACCGTGCTCACCAGAAAAGTACGTTATGCCGTGGGCCAAAACCTGGATCCTTTATTGTGACTTCGTAGAAGCTTTCTGAGGGCAGTTCAAGTATTTTTACATCACAACAAGTATGATGTGCAGATATTATAAAATGAAAATATTCTCAAAAAAGTATGTGCACGCTAATGAGAACAATTAGTTTGCAGCTTTGTAAGAAACATATTTTTTTCTGCACTGCGATAAGCACTAGGCCTATATCGCTTGCATATCGTTCATACGAAAAGAAAATCTCTCAAAAGACAGCTATTCTATGTAACTTTTCCTCTGTTAGCTTTTCTATGAAACCTTTCCTCGGTTACAGTCTTTAATGGTTACATTTCATGTCAGTGTCATTTAAACTTCGCTAACTCGACGACATCCCCCAGATTCTGCGAACAATGCACGCAAGCAAGGATAATACACTCTAAATAATAATTTGTAATTGTTCAACATCTGTCTCAGAATATATTAAATGCAATCTGTTTGTTACCTTGTCAATGTTTTTGCCTTCTTGAGCAAATGACCATGAGCAGGGCTTATGACATCATATATTTGGATTTTCAGAAAGCATTTGACACAGTACCGCATAAGAGACTAATTTTTAAAATGAGCTCCATTGGAGTTACAGGAGGTATTCTGAAGTGGATTCAAAACTGGTTGCAGGACAGGACACAAAGAGTGGTGGTCAGTGGTATCTCATCTGAGCTAGGTATGGTGGGGAGTGGCGTCCCCCAGGGATCGGTATTGGGACCCCTGCTGTTCCTCATCTACATTAATGACCTTGATAGGAATATTGAGAGCAGATGAGCGAAATTTGCAGATGATACTAAATTGGGAGGTTTGGCAAATAGTTTAGAGTCCACTAAAGTGATTCAGGATGATTTGGATAGAATCCAGAATTGGGCAGAAATGTGGCAAATGAAATTTAATGTAGCGAAATGTAAAGTAGTACATGTAGGTAATAAAAACATTAGACGGGATTACTTCATGGGAGGTTTTAAACTGGAATGTGCTCCACAAGAGAAAGATCTGGGAGTGATTGTTGACCAAACCCTCACAGGCTCTAGCCATTGTGCCGTAGCAGTTAAAAAAGCCAATCGGATGCTGGGATGCATTGCCAAAAGTATTGAGTTCAAATCCAAGGAGGTGATGCTTCTTTTGTACAACACATTCGTCAGACCACATCTAGAGTATTGTGTACAGTTCTGGGGACCATACTTTAAGAAAGATATAGAGGCTTTCGAGAAAGTTCAGAGAAGAGCCACGAAGCTAATTCCGGGTATTAAAGATGAAAGCTATGAGAAGAGGCTGAAGATCCTTAATCTCTTTAGTCTTAGGAAAAGGAGACTAAGGGGTGATCTGATTGAGGTCTTTAAATATGTTAAAGGGATTAACAAAGTGAATTATGTAGGATTCCTTCAACCAAGTGTTGTTAGTAGAACTTGGGGTCACAAATGGAAGCTGACCAAAGGTAAATTTAGCACTGATATTCGGAAATATTTCTTCACCCAAAGAGTAATTTCGGTGTGGAACAGCTTGCCTGACCATATTTTTGAGGCAGAGACCTTGGGAGTTTTCAAGAGCAGGCTTGACTTAAAGTTAGATACCATTGAGTCATTGAGTATCTGAAGTGATATATTCACGATAGTACAAAGAAACTGGCGAGCCTAGTTGGTCTGAACGGCCTGTTCTCGCCATTCGTGTTATGTTATGTTATGTTATGTTATTTAAATGTAGCACTTGGTTATTTATTGCTGTTTGTTTGTTTGTTTGTTTGTTTGTTAAATATAATTGAGAAAATACAAGAATGGTGCCACAGGCCCTTTTGCCATTGTGTGATGCCCTAGGATAGGTGGTAGGTAGACACAACTTCCCTTCCATTCTCCATGCTGCATTTGTGCTACACTGCTTAGGGCTTAGCACACTGTGGAAGCTCATGATGGCGCTCTGTGTTCACTTTTATAGGCCTTATCTATTTTAAACTAAGTCATGGAAATTAGGTAAAATATTATGGAAAAGTTTTGAAAAATCACTGGTAAGTAAGTGTGGGAACCCTGTGGATACAAACTGGATACATTTTTTGGATTCAAAAAAAAGTTTATGAATATGGCATCTCACATATGCACCATGGAGAACATCAAAGACCTCCATTGCCTCTCCGTCTCTGGTGCATTCAAATTGTCGCAAAAATTTTTCCCACTCGCGCGTACAGCGCATTACACATCATCACCAACTCTCGGATTAAACCTAAGCCCGTCACTGACAAGATCATTCGTATATAATGTGTATTATACTTCGTAGCTCGTGGAAGGCGGCGGCGCATTGTCAGGTTAGGAGACGGCAGAAATTTTCCGTCCAGCACTCCCAGCGTCCTGGGCAGAACCCTGAATAATTTGTATAATTTGTATTGATTAAACTGCATCATATTCATAATCAACACAGTGTTTCCATTGTTAGCATTTCTGACAGACATCCAGATGACAGTAGACACATGCTGTTTCTATCATCGTTTCTGACAGACTGATCAGAGTCATCATTTCCAGGGTACTAGTATAGGTCACGTCTCCATCATAAAATTATCTCCTGACATGTCTGAAGCACTAATACCAACTGGCTAGCTTGAGAAATAACTGACGATAGCCATAGAAATTTGGTAGACACAACGGAGGCCGTCAGACGACTGACGATAGACACCCTTTCATGGATGCCGAGAGCAGACGATGCATTGCACTGGGGCATGCACTCCCGGGACTCAACACGGCGGCTATATTTTACCACATTTTCTTGGTTTTTCCACACAAAAACATTATTTATGCCAGTAAGTCATTGTCAATAGATTTCTATCATCATGTATGGCTATCGTCATAACCACTGACAGAAAGATTTACCTTTCATTGAAAATGTTCAAGAAAAATTTAAAAACAAACCTGTAGGAAGAATTCACTGGACTATGGGCAATATGACGTATTTTAGATACTGAATAAATTATGCGGGAAAACTTTCCCAGAATTTCGCGATCGTCACATATAGCATTCTGACAGACTGAAAGATGGCACAGGAAATTTTGCAAACTGATCGTCTTTTTACGGCCTTTGTCAAAGATAACACGCTTTAGTCTTCAATTGAAAGTATATTTTATGACAATATCAAACAAACTGAATTTTTTGTGCCTTTTGATGGCAGGTATGGATGTTTCTCTCGTCAATCAAACTGACTGAATTTCATGACGATAGTAACTGTGCTAGTAAAACAAAAACGGTAGTCGAATCGGTCAGATCCTGCTGTTAATAAAATTTTATTTATATCATCAAAATGAATTCATACACACTTCAGACTGTTCATCAGTTTAAATGACACCGATTTTCTGCTTTAGTCAATCAAAATAGGAGTTTGTGCAATAAGATAAGGAAATGGAACAATTGTTGTTTCAAGGTTCATTGTTGGTACCAGTTAAAATAGAATCTGCCACCTGGCATTGTTCAAGTGTTCCTCCTTGCTTGTGAGCTTTGCCACATGACTCATTTTGAACTGTTATTTCTTGAGGCAAAGCAAGATCACAAAAACTGCTCTCTTGGTACATGGTAAAAGGTGGTAGAAGTCAATTTCTTACTTACTGGAGATGTTTACCATAAGTTTTTTTTTTTTTTTGTTTGTTTGGTTTTTTTTGTCTATAATTATATGTCACTTCCAATTTTTGAATTTATTTGTTCGGTAGAGGACTTTAACTTCATCAACACACGCTGGCAGAATACAAAAACGAGTAATGTTGTACAAATGAGTAATGAAATTACAGGCCCCAGAAAGTTCAGAATTGGCAATTATGCTATGGATGTGTCATGTGCACGATCAGCCATTATTACTCAGTCAAAGATGGTACTCTCAACACTGCCTAAGGTAAGGCTAATAATTATTACTTTTTCTAGTGTACATTTTTTATTTGACCTTAAGTTCATATCAAAGGATAATATACAGAAGTCCAACAAACCATGCACAATTTTCTTTAGAAAATTGGAAAAGAAGACTGAAGGCAATTGCTGAAAAATCAGTTATAAATATGTGCCAGGGGGAAATTGGCTTCCAGAATTTTCGGTGATGGGTTACTTGAGGACTAATTTTTTTCCCCCCTCTTGAGCATGTGATGCTCATGGCGATTTCTCAAAAAGCCTGCCCGCACAAATGTATTCAGTGTCTGGGAGGGAGATGGGCTATGGGTCGGGTCGTTGTACTAATAGAACTTTCTCCACTGTTTACGTATTTTCGACAGCACCACTGAAGATGTCAGAGACCATCTTCGAGGGCTTCGAGAAGATGGCAAAGAAGCAAAATAAGGAGCAAATTCCCCCTGTGACTGGCTCGGAACAGCCCAACAAAGTGGCCAATGCAACCAAGCAGCAGAAGAAATCGCCCCCTTGTGGAATTGGCCAGGGTCCTGTGCAGTTTAAAGTGTTGGAGGAAGCCATGAAGGCGGTGAGTGGAATCTAAACTCTGTTTCACTGTCTGTTCCTTTTTAGCTTACCGGCCCTATGGGCCGATAAGCTATTGTCGTGGTGTGGCGTCCGTTGTCCGGAACATTTTTTATCTCTTTTTTGGCCTGATGAATTTGTGTAAATTTGCAATGACATACTATTAGACCATATCTGCAGGCACTCTCAGATTTTTGATTGAATCATTTTTGTCTGTTTTATGGGCCCTTGAAATTTTGGCTCCAATGTTCAAGATAGGACTGAGAAATTTAAAAAAATTATTCCTCAAAAACTGCGCGATGAATTTTTTTCTAAATCAGGCAATCAACTTACCTTGGTACCGTCAATGTACTTTGCGAGCGCCATTTTGATTGAATTGACGGAAGTGGGTCTATTGGGGGCGCTGTACTTTATGAATATGCAAGATGGCCTGTGGAGGCCAAATGGTAGCAGATGGAGATTAAGTTTATATTATCGCCATATAGGAAGTCATATATGACCTATATTTTGGCAATATTAAATTTGACCTCAGATGACTTTGAAAGGTCAAACTCAAGGTCTGGGAATATATTAACAAAATATTCACAATGTTAAAAGTTATGACCTGAAATTTCAAAAAATTATATCTCAAAAACTGTTTGAGAAATTTTTTTCTAAATCTGGCAATCAATTCACCTTGATACACTTTATGTACAGTGCGAGTGCCATTTTGATTGAATCGACGGAAGTGGGTCTTGTGGGGGCGCTGTACTTTAACATTGGGTTTTATGTAGAATAGGCCAAATTGCCTGTGGAAGCTAAATGGTTGCAGATTGTTTGTATTAGTGACATATAGGAAGTAATATATGACCTATACTTTGGCTGTGTTAAATTTGACCTCAGATGACCTTGAAAGGTCAAACTTGATGTCAAGCAAAATGTTACAATTTTCAAAGGTTTCTAGGCTTGAAAATATTGAAGATTGAGAACATATGTGCATTGAACACTTATAGGAAGTCATGTATGAACTTTCATTTGGTGGCCTTGAACTTGACCTCCGGTGACCTTCGAGGGCCAAACATTACATAATGAAATTTCAATGACTTCTATCACCAAAACTATTACAGATAGAGCTTTGGTTTGTATTGTGGCCGTATAGGAAGTCATATATGAAGTTTCATTTGGTGACATTGAACTTGACCTTCAGTGACCTTGAAGGCCCAAACTTCACAGTGAAATTTCACTTACTTATATCAGCAAAATGGTTACAGATAGAAAGTTTCCGTTTGTATTGGAGATGTATAGGAAGGCATACATGAACTATCATTTGGTGGCCTTGAACTTGACCTTCGGTGACCTTCGAAGGTCAAACTTCACATATTGAAATTTCAATGACTTCTATCACCAAAACTATTACAGATAGAGCTTAGGTTTGTATTGTGGCCATATAGGAAATCATGTATGAAGTTTCATTGGGTGACCTTGAACTTGATCTTCAGTGACCATCAACGGCCAAACTATACAGTGAAATTTCAATTACTTATTTCAGCAAAATTGTTACAGATTGAGTGTAGGTTTGTACTGGAGACGTATAGGAAGTCATGTATGAACTTTCATTTGCTGACCTTCGTATTGACCTTTGAAGGTCTAACTTGACCTAGAGAAAATTCAATGACCTCTGTCACTGAAAAGGTCACAGATGGAGCCTAGGTTTGTGTTTCAGACATAGGAAGTCACATTTGAACTTCCATTTGGTGACATTCAGCTTGACTGTTGATGACATTTGAAGGTCAGACTTGACATAATATACTACTCAAAATTTGATAGGGATCATAGGAATTTTTTTGTGAAATGACATGCAAATTTGGTAACTGCCACTGATGAACAATATATTGGATAAATGACATGCAGTCAGACACAAAACACATTTGCACGTGCATTTCATGACATAAAATGAGCGTGCAGCCTCACATTTTAGCTTTGACTAACACTTCACCATTTCAACTCAGACGCAGGTGTGTTGCTTTGTTGGTGAAAATTTGGAAGTTCCCAAATTTTTTGCATTACATTTAGCAATAACAATGTCTCCTCAACGTCGATTGACTTCAGAGCAATTGGGAAGATGCATCGAATGCTTGACTCTGGCTTCTCACAACGCCACGTTGCTAATGCACTTAACGTCAGCCAAAGCGTTGTGAACAGAGTGTGGAACCGCATCAAACGTTTGGTACAGCAGCACACCGTCATGGGGGTGGTCGTCAGAGATCGACTACACAACGACAAGACCACTTTCTCACACTTCAGGCACGACGTCATCCTTTCTGGACAGCCATCACCCTCTGAAATGACCTTCATAACGCCTCGGGGTCAGGGTATCCACTCAGACGATACGGAATCGTCTTCATACTGCCGCCTCAACTCAAGAAGGCCATGTGTTCGAATCCCTCTGACCGTGCGTCATAGGCGTGACCGTTTGGATTGGGCTCACGATCATGTCACATGGACACACAACGATTGGGCTCCAGTTCTCTTTACTGATGAGTCCCGATATTGCTTGGACTTCACTGACAGGAGGCAACGGGTGTGGCGAAGACAACGTGAGCGATTTAATGATGCCTACATCAACGAACACGACCGTTATGGTGGCGGATCAATTATGGTCTGGGGAGGAATAAGCAGGAACGGCAGAACGGACCTGCATGTCATGGGGAGAGGGACGATGACAGGGGTACGGTACAGGGATGAGATCCTCAATGTGTACGTAAGACCATACGCTGGTGCTGTTGGCCCTGATTTCATCTTGATGGATGATAACGCCCGTCCCCATCGTGCTAGGGTAGTGAATCAATTCCTAGAGCAGGAGACAATTGTCCGCATGGACTGGCCCGCGCGTTCGCCGGACCTAAACCCTATCGAGCATGTGTGGAACATGCTGCAGGTCACCATTTCCGGTCATAGGGCACAACCCGCAACTCTAGAAGAGCTCGGAAATGCCCTTGTTGAAGAATGGAACAACATTCCAATTGCAAGTATCCGGGTTCTGATTGACAGTATGACCCGACGTTGTCAAGCCGTCATTCAAGCTAGGGGAGACCATACCCGTTATTGACATTAACTGTGGTAATGAAACATCAAACGAACACTGTCTGTTTTCACTTTACATGTCAGAGGTGAAACCATGAAGTGTTTGTGAAAGCCAAAAGTGTGAGGCTGCACGCTCATTTAATGTCATGAAATGCACTTGCAAATGTGTTTTGTGTCTAACTGCATGTCATTTATCCAATATATTGTTCATCAGTGGCAGTTACCAAATTTGCAAGTCATTTCACAAAAAAATTCCTATGATCCCTATCAAATTTTGAGTAGTATACAATTACAATGACTTGTATTGCCAAAACGGTCACAGGTGGAGTCTAGGTTTGTATTTGAGACATATAGGAAGTCATATATGAACTATAATTTGGTGATCTTCGTATTGACCTTCAAAGGTCAAATGTGACCTAGTGAACATTCAGTGACTTGTACCACTAAAACGGTCACAGATGGAGCCTAGGTTTGTGTTACTGACAACTAGGAGGTCACATATGAACTTTCATTTGGTGACATTCAACTTGACTGTCAGTGACCTTTGAGGGTCAAACTCAACAGTGAAATTACAATGACTTGTATCACCAAAATGGTCACAGATTAAGCCAAGGTTTGTATGGAGACATTGAGAGAGTTTTGAGAAAAGACATTTATGACATTTATTTGCTGACCACTACTTGACATTCTGTGGCCTTTAAAGTTCACAATTGACATATTGAAAACATATTGACATATTTTAATGTCTTGTATCACCGAAACTGCTTCAGAGCTTAGGATCGTATTACAGGAGGTCTTATAAATGTATGTGGACTTTTATTTAGTGACCTTGACATTGATTTTCATTGATTAAAATGTCAAACTTCACATGAAATTTTCGTAACTTGTATCATCGCTGTAAGACTGCTTGCCTGTAAGCTACAGGATCCTTGGTCCTATTTTTATGTCTGTGATAAATATGCAACTTACTTGGGATAAAGTCAGTCTTAAGAAATGATCGTGCTGCTGCAACAATATTCTAGCCAGGAAGTATCCAGAACTTTCCAAGGGGATAAAAATGGCACAGTGCCTTCTGCTTTGCTTAGAAGAATGTGATATCTTTTGCATCACTGTCAATTTACTCAAAAAGTGTATGCCCAATCAAAGCCATTTTTTTTCTGTATTTTGTGTGACTAAACCATGGAGGATTACATGAAATCTCGGGCACGTGTCATGTTAAATGAAAAAGATAAAACAACCCCAATTACAAAATAGTTTTGACAAAGTGTAAATTATGATTAAAATCAAAACGCAATGACTTTCAAATCACACCAGCCAGCATTTTATGAATTTAATTTGATGGCTGCTACAGGTCTCAAAAAAGTTGGGACAGGGGCCTGTTTACCATGGTGTAGCATCCCCTCTTCTTTTTTTTTTTTTTTTTTTTTTTTTTTTTTTAAATTTGGCATCTCCAATCCCACCCGAATCTGGAATACCCAATTGGTGAACTATGTGCAAGGCTTGCTCGTATGCGACCCCTTGCTGCCAATTCAGGAGAGTGTAGACAGTTCGCGGCTCACCTCCGAAGCACGCGCCTGTCAGCCTGCTGCTTCTTAGACACTCATTGGTTGAATCTTCGCAAGTTCAGAACGAGGGCGGAGGATACCCGGACATGAACAGGCTTAGAATCTTCCTGACGAGCGCCCGTCTGGCCAGCAGGAGGCGCTTGAGCAACGAACAAGGCAACTATTATTTTCCCTTCACGGCAGTCCCTTCCCAGTTTGCAACCCTGTAGCGCAATAGCCAATTGTGTGCTACTCTGAAAAAGCTGCCAACCACTGCCGGCTGGTACGAGGCGGGGATCAAACCCGTGACGTGATGGTCATTTCTGTTTCGCAACGCGATGCTTTACCGAGTGAGCTATCCGGCAGCTCATCCCCTCTTATTTTAACACAGAGTGGAGGCATCTGGGCTTAAAGGAGACAAGTTTCTTGAGTTTAGCCATTGGAATTTGATCCCACTTTTGTTTAATACAAGCTTCCAGCTGCTGGAGAGTTTTGGGTCTCCTTTGACGGACTTTTCGTTTAATTATGTGCCAAATGTTCTCAATCGGTGAAAGATCAGGACTGCAGGCAGGCCAGTTCAGCACACGGACTCCTCTACTACGAAGCCATGCTGTTCTAATAGCTGCAGTATGTGGTTTTGCATTGTCCTGCTGAAATACACTTCCTTGGAAGGCCTTCCTTGGAATAGATGTCGTCTGGACGGGAGCAAATGTTGCTCTAAAACCTTTATATATCTTTCAGCATTCATGGTGCTTTTTAAAACATGCAAGTGTCCCACACCATATGCACTAATGTATGCCCATACCATCAGAGATGCTGGCTTTTGAACTGATGCTGATAACCGGAGGGATGGTCTTTCTCCTCTTTAGCCCGGAGGACACAACGCCCATGATTTCCAACAAGAATGTCAAATTTGGACTCGTCTGACCACAGGACACTTTGCCACTTTGCTACAGTCCATTTTAAATGAGCCTCGGCCCACAGAACACGGCGGCGCTTCTGGATCATGCTCAACAATGGCTTCCTTTTTGCATGATAGTTTTAGGTGGCATCTGTGGATGGCACGGCAGACTGTGTTTACAGGCAGTGGTTTCTTGAAGCATTCCTGGGCTCATTTAGTAATGTCAATGACAGAATCATGCCGGTGAGTGATGCAGTGGCGTCTGAGGGCCTGAAGATCACGGGCATCCAGTAAAGGTCTTCGGCCTTGTCCCTTACGCACAGAGATTTTTCCAGCTTCTCTGAATCTTTTGATGATGTTATGCACTGTCGATGAGACCTTCAAAGCCTTTTCAATTTGACGTGGAGGAACATTGTTTTTAAAGTATTCCTCAATTTTCTTTTATGCAAGCCTTCACAGGTTGGAGAGCTTCTGGCCAGCTTTACTTCTGAGAGACTCAGCCTCTCTAAGACATCCCTTTTATAGCCAGTCATGTTACACACCTGATGCCAGTTAATGTTATTACTTGCTAAATGTTCTTTCAGATGATTCTCTTATATATTAATTGCTTTTTCAGCCATTTTTTGCCTGTGTCCCAACTTTTTTGAGACCTGTTGCAGCCAGAAAATTTGAAACAAGCTCATTTTGTGGAAAAAAAATGTTAAATGTCTCAGTTTCAACATTTGAAATGTTATCTATGTTCTATTGTAAATAACATTGGCTCATGTGATCTGAAAGTCATTGCATTTTGATTTTATTCACAATTTACACTTCGTCCCAACTATTTCGGAATTGGGGTTGTAATAAATGAAAGCGCTTTGGGTCCATTGGACCCCAAAAGTCCTGAATTGGGTTAAAATTCAGACATAAAATTAGGTTAACGGAGTTACTACACTGACAACTGAGGCAGAAGTTTGATATTTTGCATTTTTATCAACCTGAGAACAGGCAGCTGCAAAATGGACATTTTTGGTTATGAAAAGAGAAAATTCAGTTGCAATGGACATCATTTTGACCACATCCCCCCCAAAAATTCCCAGGGGTATGATCTCAAAATTATTTTTGCATTTTGATAGCCCAAATACTATATTTAAACCACAACAAGGAGAACATTGTTCCTGGTGCACTTATATGTTCATTGAGGAGGTGGTGCCTGAGAACTAATCAAAAAATGGGAGTTCCTCTCTCTGAAGTGGTTGAATGAGATGTTGCATGACTTGTATCTCCCATAAAACCTGATCTGCTACCAGCTTGAGTCATCCGGCCACAGACGCAACCTGGGAATATTTCATGATGGATATGTGACCTGTCACTCAAAAAGGGTACTATCCAACCAAAACATGGATTTTGAGATTTTTACTTTAATTGAATTCTGCATGTCAGATATGCTACAGGACAAAGTTTTGAGTGTTATGAAGCAATACTTGGATACAAGAACCAGCATTAAGTAGTGAGTAAGTGAGTTTGCTTTTCTGTTTAGGCGAATATCTCAAAAACTACTTCCTGGAGGATAGTATCCTTTTCGCGTGACAGGTCACATATTCATTATGAAAAAAATGTCTACCTCATTGCAAAGACATATCCATACAAACTCAGATGTATGTGAAAACAGTAGTAAAACACTGCTTGGGGAATGATGAAATATACACAAATTCTGTGGTGTCACTCAACTACCAAATCTTTTATTTAAAAAGATTGGAACCGGTATTAACGCTGAGAGGTCCCTTTCAAAATGCAGGTTTCAATTTTTCCATTATGAGCCCTCCACACCACAAGTGTACTTCATCTAAGTGTAGAATTAAAAATGATCAACTCTTAATGAGCCAAATAAGACTCAAACTCTGAGCCCTTAAAATGGCGCACACTTAAATCATAAAATAATCATATTTTTCACACAAATCAACTTTTGATGCATGAAATTCAACATGATTTAATGATTTTCTGGTGGAATTTACCATGAGTTTTATCAATATAAGCAAGGTTGGACATCAGTGGTCACAAGTAACCTCTCCAAACCCAAAACATGCCTTTTCTCCATGATAAATGGACAAATTCTAAACTTTATCTTTGGAATCCCCCAAGCCAGCAAGCATACTCATTTCTACTTGTAATGAAACTACTTGTTTTACAGTAAGAACATTCACACTGCAATGAAAAATTGACAGTTCTCACATCCGAGCTCGCAAGCTTGAATAAACGCTTTCCACACCTTTTAAGAAACAAGTATAGTTCACTAACACAGTATGTGAAATATACTTTATTTTAACAAAACAGTCATTCCACTATTGGGGGGGCGAAGCAAGCAAAACGCTACCCAAGATTGCACAGAATCGGTGCAATGAACGTAGCATGGGGTCTACTGAAGTGCTTGAGCTGTTCGCAATTTAAAAGAGCCAAGACCTTGGCATTCTGTTTTGTTGAATACAGTATAAATTCTGAAACAAAAAGCCACATTTGTGCAAAATGCCACCACATGCAGTATTATTTGCAAAGATTAGACTAACGCTTACCCTAACCAACCAATGTGGCAAACAAGCTCTGTGATCATTATGGCTATAGTAAACAGAGAATAAAAAACAGCTAGCCATAAGTAAAAAAATATATTATTCTACTCATACATCAGGGTTGTCGAAAAGAAAATTAATAGCAGGTAATCGGACAAAGGGAGCTGGTAAGACATGGCGTGGCACGCATTCGCCGCCGCGAGCGAAAGCGGCGTTGGCGGGAAATAAAAATGAATGACACGGAGATGATATTGCTAGTTCGTCAGTCAAAGTATTTTGGATGAATTACTTAACATACAATAATACAATTCCAATTAAATTCTGTCACAGTGTCTTTTCTCCTTTTCCATTAACAACACAGATTTTATACATGTTCCGTTGAAAGAAAATAAGAAACTTGCCCCCTACGGGACAAACGGAAAAGGAAATGCACGTATTGCGTTTTTTACAGAAGTGCACCAAGTACGTTCTGTCTCTTTAAGAAACAATCAAATTTAAAATTACATTACAAATTGACCAGCTTGAATTATACTGTATGAAAACTATGAAATTGGAATAACACTCCTGTTCATTATGACCAGTGAACATGAAAACACAAGTAATCTTTTAAAGAAATAAACAAGTCAGTAAATATATATGTGGTGATTACGTCTGACCAACATGACAAAGTGCGTCTAGGAGATTACACAATCGAAAACAAAAAACGTGTTACTCATTCAAACGCACAGGAGAATACGATCGTGCATATGCCGTGTTATTCTTTTAACTGAGAGCACTTTACTCATTTTCCTAGTTTTAGCACCAATATAGCACATGCTCATCTTTGCATGCACCTACACGTGAAATACTTCTTGAAATGCAACATAAAAAAATATTGATTTCGCCCACGAAGTGTATCAGGAAATAGACCAGATCTGTCTGCGCATTTAACTGCGCTGACCATGCAGTAGCTTGCTAGCTACATGCTATTGAGTTTGGTAAACTCTCCCATGTTGCCGCCAGTTAAATTACCGTTGCTAAACTTATTTTTATCAATCGCCCTTTACACGAACATGTTACTTAGAACTTTGGAAACATTCGGACAAAATATGAGCATGTTTACCAGTTTCTGCCCTGCAAAGGGGGAAATAAAAATGAATGAAGCAGAGATGATATTGCCGCTTTGTCAATGAAAGTATATTCGACTAGCACTAGCAACAGGCTCCCCATTTAAATCCGGAGTTGAAAGTCCCAGTCAAGCGCTTTAGAAACGAAAACTTCACCAGATCCTTCAAAGTCAGGTTGGTTTTCGCGGTGGACGTGGCTTCACTACATGAAGGAAAATGATCAAGCTTTATGCTTTGTGTGCTGTTCGGCTATACAGAAGAACCTTGTCACAGTGTAACGATGTAACGGAGTGCAACGACGGAGACGGATCCAGTCTAGTTTCCACGAGGCGTGCATTTTTTTCGAGCTTCATTTTTGTGAGGTGCGCGCTTTTTTCCTCGCCTCAAATTTTTTAGGTGCACTAAAAAGCACTCTGGCATCGTTTCTTTGTTACAGTGGCTCTGGGTAGCTTGTGGACGGATTATAAGAACAGACAGATGACTCGCACACTGCAAGGCTCCAGTATCCACTATTTATAACACCAGTGTGACGTTTTGAGCTGTAGTGCTCAAAACGTCACGCTGGTGTTATAAATAGTGGATACTGGAGCCTTGCAGTGTGCGAGTCATCTGTCTGTTCTTATAATCACTCTTTTTTTGACTCAGCGCCTGCTCTCCCTTTGGCTTTGGATGTGCGTGTATTCCTTTTTTAATAGCTTGTGGACAGAGAAATGTGATGCCATTTACGAAATTTTAGGGTGTGTAGTATTTTTTCCCCCAAATGTTCTCAGCCGTATATTTAAACAGTTTTGCGACAGACTGCAACTTAATTGACTTGCAAAAGTATCTTTTTAAGTGACAAACATGTTTAATTCATGGTACGATTCAAACAGGGAAAAAAATTTGACTTCTCCCCGTGAACTACCCTACAAATTTTATTCTAATTAAGGTCCCATGGTGGTCAACCGGAAGGATAGGGTCTTTGCGCCTCTATTATTTAAGACGGGATCGCCATTAATTGGAACTTAAATGTTTTGATTGGTCCAAATATAGCAGCTGAGAGAGCCAAATGGCACTTTTAGGAAAAGAAGGCATTATGACAGGGCGCCATATTGCACTCTTGGGAGGTGAAGGGTTAAATATAGGGCACTGGCGCCCCAGAAGCTCCCGCCGTTATGATAAACAAAATGTCAAAGTTTTTGTTGACGGACGCACACACGGATGCAGCCTGATACCATAGCTCCCGTGCCACTTGGGCGGCAGAAGGTAATTCGGAGCCTGTAACTGAAAATGTTGATAAGATAAAGCAAACTGTCAAAGTTTTTGGTGGTATTTTTAGGCCAGTGACCTTGAAAAAATAGGCCAAGGTCACCTTTTGGCACGTCATTTGTAGGACTTCATGAAATGCATGTCCAATAAAAATTAGGAGCCTGTGACTGAAATCGTTGATGAGATAAAGCAAAATGTTGAAATTTTTGGTGATATTTTTAGGCCAGCGACCTTGGAAACATAGGCCAAGGTCACCTTTTGGCACGTCATTTGTAGGCTCTTATGAGATGCATGTCCGGTAAGAATTCGGAGCCTGTAACTGAAATAGTTGATGAGATAAAGCAAAATGTTGAAATTTTTGGTGATATTTTTAGGCCAGTGACCTTGGAAAAATAGGTCAAGGTCACCTTTAGGCACATCAGTTGTAGGCCTTAATGAGATGCATGTCCAGTAAAAATTGGGAGCCTGTCACTGAAATCGTTGATGAGATAAAGCGAAATGTGTTGACGGACACACACGCACGCACGCAAGGACGGAGCCCAATACCATAGCTCCCGCACCGCGAGTGGCGGGAGCTAATAAAGTTGTGTTTAAGAAAGCAGCCTCTTGAATGCATTGTCAGTCATACTGCTGCAAATCGTTGCACAAACCACAAAGAAATGGTGTATTTTCTTTTCAACTTAAAAATTCACAGTAGTTGCCTAATTTTGTGTTTTATAAAATCGATATAGTATTCGTCTCAAAAATCCTATATTGGTGGGGCTCCACTTCACCGTGATGATATTTCCTCTCTTGCATAATATTCACATTTGCATTTCATTTATTAAGGTGCAGTGAAGTTATTACTGCTGGCCGGTAACCTATTGTCGTCACTTTGCGTCCAGCGGCGTTGTCAGCCTCGGCCTTGTCCGTTTAAAGCCGTATCTCAAAAATGGTCCGATGAATTTTTTTTAAATTTGGGGAATCGATCAAGTGGGTCATCAAGTTAATGCCTGGGCAAAAATTTTTTGATTGAATCGTTCGTTTAGACTTGGCGGCCATTTTTATGTCGAAAATGGCCATTTTTGGCACTTCGGTGCAATTTTCTCAAAAACTGTGATTAAATTTTTTTTTTTTTATTGCAGCAATAGAATCAGTATCATGACCTGCTTCATCGGTGTAAACGGCGTTTTGATTGAATCGCTCCTTCATCGCACCATCAAGGCAACGTGTCTGGACTAAATCATTTTTTGGGGTGTTTTGCCGCAAAATGTTGCGTAACTTGCTTATTATTGCATTTATGGTATAGGTATGAATTGAGCTTGTACAGCATATCATGCTTGCCAAGCGTTATCGGTTGGTAGAATTTGACCTTTAGCCGAAAGGTCAAGGTTAAATGGCAAAAATGTGCTATAACTCTCTTAATATAGCGTATAGGGCTAAGGTATGTATGAGGCATCTACAGGGAATCAGGTATGCCGAACATTGTGAGTCAGTCACATTTGACCTTGGGCCTCCAGATCAAGGCCAAATGGCAAAAATGTGCTATAACTTGCTTAATATGACATTTAGAGCTTAGATATGTATGAGGCATCTATAGGGAATCATGTATGCCAAACATTCTTGGTTGTTCGAATTTGACCTTGAGCCTCAAAGTGAAGGTCAAATGGTGAAAATGTGTTATAACGGCTTAATGTGGCATTTAGAGCTTAGGTATGTGTGAGGCACCTATAGGGAATCATGTAAGCCAAACATTCTCGGGAAGTTGAATATGACATTGGGCGTCAAGATCAAATGGCAAAAATGTGCTATAACTTGCTGAATATGGCAGTTGGGGCCCTATCTTACGCCAGAGTCCCTAAACCCGTTATTTGGGGATTTTGCATTGCGTAAGAGGCGTTCCCCCGCGAAAGTTGCTATCTTGCACACCTGCCTATATCCCTAAAACACCGGCGCTACCCGTTACATTATGCATAGGAGTGGTTTGGGCGTTACGCCAGTTAAACCAATCAGTGTGCCAGGTGCCATTGCCTTTCGGAGCAGGCTGCGCTATCCCAAATCCTCAAACCGAAATCCATGATGGAGATAGGAAGGTCGCCACGTTTCTCCGTTGACGAAGTTAAATTGCCCATGCATGAGGTCAAATCCAGTCAGGGGAGGATCTGTTTTTGTTAAGTTAATCATGAATTGTAGTATTATTATTATTATTATTATTTGACATTGACAAATTGTTTAATGTTTGGTATGTAATAAAGAAAAAAAAAATCAAGCCTACCCCTTTTGTGATGGAAACTTCAAAAAAAAAAAAAAGAATGCGTTTTGCCATGCACTTCCAACTCCCTCTCCCGTCTGAAAAGAAGCATAGAACAAAATCCCATTTTAGAAAAATAAAATTAGGTATATGTACTGGCACTCAGCGACGTAACTTTTTTTTCACCCAGCGAGGGCGGCATTTCTGAACTCTTCAGCGAATGAAGGTAATTCTGGTGACAAGTACGTGGTTTCGTCCGTTTACATTTTCCAATCGGACATCTGTCTATTTTTTTACAGCAAGTTGCGTGACCGTGCTGCAAAAACAGGTGTACATACTTGTCGCCGAAATTACCTTCATTCGCAAGAGAGTTCTGAAATGCCGCTCTAGCTGGAAAAAAATTTCCGTTGCTGAGTTCTAGTGCATAGCGCTCTTGTGAAAGCCCAAATGCGGGTAGCGGGTGGTGTTAGGACCCACTATAGCAATTGTAGGGAAAGCGCATAAACGCGCCCACGGGCACACCTCCAGGCGCAAATAAAGGATTCGGCATAATGCATAGCGGGTAGTGTGGCCGCAAGATATCGTTTAGGGATAGTGGAAGCTGCTAAATGCGTAATTCACGGGTTACGGGTAGTGGCAACGGGTAAGGCAGTGTGAAAGACAGAGCCCTTAGAGCTCAGGTATGTTTGGGGCACCTATAGGAAACCATGTATGTTGAACATTCTTAGGCAGTCAGTCAAATTTGATGATGGGCCTCAAGGTGAAGGTTATATGACAAAAATGGCCCATATTTGTTTAATATTGTTTTTAGAGCTTAGGTATGTATTGGACACGAATAGCAAATCATGTATGCTGGTTGTTTTCGACATATTGGATTTGACCTTGGGCAACAAGGTCCAGGTAATGACAAATACGGCCTAAAAGTCCTTTAATGTTGGCTTTAGATCTTCGGTATGTATTGGATACTAATGACAAATCTTGTATGCTGATCAAACACACCATATTGGATTTATCTTTGGTCTTCAAGGTCATGTGACAAAATCAATCTATTTATTTCCTCGTTTAATAATGTCTTTAGACATTAGTATGTATTAGGCACTAACCCATATATAATTAAAATTCTAACGGGCATTGTAACCACATGGTCGACCTTTTTTCGCGATCAATTGCGGCAATAAAAACTGGTCAAAATCCATTTTTGGATGTTTGTTCCTATTAGCAGCATGGAATAGAAAGAATAATACTAATTAGACCCACTCGGTGGCAGTGTTGTGTGTAGAAAAAAACAAAAAAAAAATCATTGTCTGAAAGCAGAGCAAGAACCAGAAGTGAATTGAGAAGATGGCGCACTTCACAAATTGACAGCAGACGACAGTGAAAGTTCAGGATAGAAAAAAATCTAATCGGATTTCATGATGTAGACTTCTTAAAGATTATATTTTTGCTAAATGGCAGAAAAGTGACATAAAAATGTTGCTGTCTGTCGCTCATGAAAAAGTGCGACCGCTCAGTCGAGTTGCCCGATAATGATAACTAAAACCCCTTTCTCACTGAGCTGCGTTGGTCCGCGGAAGTGTGCGGATGAAACGGTTCTCTTCTTTCGCAGAGAAGACTTGATTCGAAGAACCGTGAATTGATTCGCAGTGGTACGGGACCATTCGCCATCACCGCAGAAATTCGCGAAAAAATTAAACGGGTTTAATTTTTTTTGCGGAAGTCCGAGCTGGAGCTTTTTAACGCCAGTATCGTGTAGACAACGTGTTGCTTTCGCAAGAATTCGTGTTGGCTTCCTGTTGAATCCGCGGACTGATGCTAGTTACTTTTCTCCTGTTGGGGCTGAAACTGCCGGCAACCTTCAGGGCCCTTGGCACTCTAGTTATTGGTTACAGTTGTATAGTGAACACTGTTTAAGCCTCGCCGCTGGCAAGAAAGAACCACCCCTGATAAGTTTTTTTTTTTTTTTTTTTTTTTTAATTTCTTATTATCCATAAGCAGCTGGCAAAGTTATATAATAAATAATAAATATAATAAATCTTATTTAATAAATCTTAAATGAACTAAAAACAACCAAATTGTTTACATTACAATTTAAAAAATCAGTCTGGTCAGGTGGATCATATTTTGACCTTACTTTGAGACAGTTTATGAGAATCACCCATTATTGGTGCATCCCTAGTCCTAAACCAAGAATTCGAATGAATTGATAAAATCGATTTATTGCCCATCTCTACTCTTAGAGGATTCATCGGGTTGATTAATTTGTATAGAAGCAAGTCACTGGCTTTGAATGTTGCTGCTTTACCTGCACTGTAGGCAAACGTACAAGTGGAGGGAAAACTAAGTGCGTCACTGTCCAGCTTTTCTCTGCGTAATTACGCAGTCATTAATTCTCTTGCGGTTGTCTTGTCTTCCTGCAGGTGGACATCTCAGAGCTGCAGCTGCAGCTGGAGAGGAGCCAAAGCCTGTTCCCAGAAAACCCGTCTGTGTGGGTGAAGGACCTGGCTGGGTATCTTAATTACAAACTGCAGGCCCCTGAGGGGGACCCCACGCTCAGCAACCACAGCTATGGTTGGTGTCTCGAAGGGGAGCCCCCACCTTCACTCCCCTTCTCCTTTCCTCTTTTTTGTGGCTACCTAAAAGCGTGAGCCCCCATTGTCTTCAGCAAACTGCACCTGACTGCTCTCATTGCAATACATTATATATTGGGTTAATTACATTATATTCCATATTCTATATTGTAATACACTTAATTACATTAATTTCAGTTTCCCCTCAGTATAAACTACTCAGAAGTTAAGGGTCAAAAATATTTGTGCATATAAATACAAACTGTTCAGATAAAATGGTGAGAACTAATGACATAGTAATTCTTTGATGGCTCAACAACAGAATACACAAAACAAAAAACTTTTATTAGATACTAGTTTATTACCCTGATTTTTTTTTTTTTTTTAAAAAAAAAGGTCACGCCCCCTCCAAAATGTTCACACTCGATGCAGAAGCTTCAATAAGTAGTGTAGCTACCATTAGCATTGAAACATTCTTGACAACTTTGGTGCCTGCTGTTCTGCAGGCATTGGAAATAATGTTGAGGAATCACGTGCCATTCTGCAGCTAATCGCTGAGCCAGTTGCCGGAGGTTGACGGCAGGGACTTGCTGTGATAGAACTCGCTGCCCTGGTTCATCCCACGCATGCTCAATGGGTGACAAGTCACGTGAATATATAGGCCAGTCCAAGTGCTGAACATTTTTCTGTTGCTGGAAATCGGTCAACACCCTTGCACGATGAGGTCTTGTGTTGTCGTACTAGTCCAATCCACTGCAGAAGTGGCATTTTCAGAGGTTGAACAATCTAGTTGAGATGGACCCATCAAATTTCTGTTGAGAATGTACAGAGGGGTTCTGTGGTTCATTGATATCCCCGCCCACACCATCAGACTTCCTCCTCCAAATGGTACACGATGAGTAACGACATCAGCAAATCTCTCTCCTTGACGACGATAAAGACGGGTCCAACCAACAATGAACTGGAGCGAGAGGCATTACTCTTCTGTGAATATTGTCTCTGCCCACTGAACGCGGTTCCACAAGGTCTGTACCAATCGCCAGCGAGCCCTTCTTTGATGGTCAAGTAGCGGTGGTCGGACTCCAGGACGTTGCATACCTCAGTCTCGCAGATGATTCCTAATGGTCTGGTTGGACACATTGGTGCCTCTGGTAGCTCTGAGTTGAACCCAAAGATGTCATGTGGTCACAAAGTGCTGTCGCAATGTTGTTATCAGCAGGAAGTGGTGTTTCAGTGCTGTTGATCAGCGTCCTCCAGAACCGGGGCGATTTTGAACAGCATTAGTTGACCTGAACCTCTGCTAGAGCCAATAACCCTTTAGCTTACATTTAGATGCTGAGCCACAGCTCTGAGGCTGAGCTAGCCAGCCAATGGCCCTTTCCCTATCTTGGATGCCAAGTTGTCGTTGAACCATTTGCCAGTTTCAAGTGATTATTGCTGAAATTAGTATACATGTAATGACTAGGGCTGGGTTAAAAAATCGATTTTCCGATTCAGATCGATTTTTTATTTAAATTTTCGATATCGATTCATTTTATTCAAAGATCGATCTTTTATTAGTGCATTTCCATCTTGCTGGTGAATATTCAGTAACTGATCCGGGAGTGCCATCTAGTGATACAATATTGTTCTGCATGCATAAATTTGCAGCTCCATGTCTGCTGGCGGACACGTCTGCACAAGGCGCTTAAGATACCCTGCCGAGCACCGCTGTTCTTCTCGAACACGCCAAATCCAGATAATCCTTAAATGATGAGTTACGTTCATATTTTAATTTGTAAGGAGTAGCGAAGTGGCCAGTGTCAAAGTAACGAAGTAAAAGTATACTTTTTATCTTTTAAATGTAGTAAAGGTAAAAGTCCCAATTCAAAAAAAAAAAAAAAAAAAACAAAGTACAAATCCTCAAAAAAAAACTACTCAAGTAATGAATTTCCTGACGTAACGGATAATAGTGAATAAGTTAATTGCAGGTAGAGGTATTTTGATTACGTGTCATATAATTGTACATCGAGCAGTGTTTCATTGATCGAAAGCATGCTGCAAATGCGAAACTACCTGTTGACGGTGAAACTGTACTGTGATCCGTACGTAACTGCAGTGGACACAACTGGTTACGCACGGAACGGTTAATTGAGTCCGGATTTTCAAGCTACAAGCAATGATGAGAGAAGAAAATAAACGTTGGATATAAATTTCGGGATCTGATCTTTAGTTTAAACTCAACTACATGTGTTGGGAGAGATTTCAATAACAGTGTTGGGTGGAAGTTTAGTAATAAAACGTGCCAATTTTCGTCCACCATTTCAACCAGTTTTCGAATAAAAAAAATCCAATATTTTATTTGTTGAATGTATCGTAATATTTATTTCTGCACAGTCGAACATGTCCATGTGGGGTATTTTGGGCAAGGATATTGGTTTAAATTCAATAACATTTACTGGAAAATGAACTTGCAAAGTGAAGCATGTAATATTGACCCAGTTTCAGAGAATAATAATCTACTGACAAGTCAATGTTGCACTTTATTATGTTGATTGATCAAATGTGTCTGTCAATAAGAAGTATTTTCAGGAAACAAGTTTGGGGTCACTTTTTAGTGTGAACTTTAATATTTGAAATATTGTGCCTAATTAGAAGGTTTCTTACCAATAATTCAGCTGAAAGTATAATTTCTGCCATTAGTTCTCGAAGACTCCCTTTCATATTCAAGCAAAACAGGTACTGTTGCTGAAATATCCTTCAATGAATCGATATTGAATTGAATCGAATCGGAAATCGAATCGAATCGGGACCTTGTGAATCGAAATCGAATCGATTCAGGAAATCAGTGGCAATACCCAGCCCTAGTAATGACACTCGTGGAAATCGTGCAAATGGTGCATGAGGTGTCACAAAATGTGTTTCAAGGTAGTTCGAAGTTTGTACTTTAAATCTATGAAAAGGAAGTCTGGGTTAAGTTTAGGTTTCCACAGATAAGTCCAATGATTACATCTCCCATAGTAACATGATATCTTTAGTCCCAATGACAATCCAAAGGGAGATGATTCATATCCTGTCTGGCTTAAAAGGACATATTTACAAAAATTATCAAGAAATTTTATTTGACCCCAACTTCTTTTGGGTACTTTATTTAATTCATTTACATTATATTTAATTAATCCATAGAAGGGTAATTGCATATGTGTTGTATCGGACATTCAGAGAATGTTTCCTAGCTTAGTTATTAAACACAATCACAAAGAAGATTTTTTTTTTTTATGGTAATGACGGAGTACAAGTGGGATGGACAATGAACATAAAACAACCAACCAACCCTATCTTCACCAGCAACAGGGTTCTTGGTGGCCAAGGCTCAATGATGTACAATGCCTCTGAAGGCTATCCTAATTAATGAAAAACCAAGAACGTTGTCCCGATGAAGAACAGACTCCGATGTTCATAGCAAAAGCAGTATAAAGTTTATTGCACAGCCGGCTGTGGGAACAACAGCATGATGCGGAGTTCAAAATTCATTAATTTCATGAGAAACTTTATCCATGTGAAAGTACAGACATTTGCATATGATTTCTTTAATGTTATCAGAAGTTGTTGCTGACTGGTCCTGGGGTTTACACATTGATGAAAAGGGATACTCTACAACTGGGCATCACCTGAACCTCTCAACTTAATTGGTTCAATAGACTCCCAACCCTCGGAGGTGAGCTCCATTTGTGGGCACACGGAACCTCCAACTAAAAGGCGCTAGTGCGTATTGTGTCCTGTTGGAACTGAAGACAAACGGAGATCCCAGCTGGAATTAGCAAATAGGTGACATGTCCTGTCAGACCCGACGGCCTCTCTTTATCTCCTCATACACATTCAATACCTATTGATCAAACTGTCTGGCTCACCAAATTTTGCCAATACCCAAAAATCCTGTTTCCCAACAGGTCCAAACCAGTGAAAGGGCTGCTGTGGCTCAAGTTGCTGTGAATTGAAATGATTCAAGTAACATCAGTTTGATGGAGCTGTTTTAGCAGCACAAGGGGGAACGTCACTATATTAGGCTGGACGTTTTAATCTTGTGGCCAATTGGTGTATTAAATTTTTTATTTAGTTGTTTATTTAAAAGGGACAGTGTTCATTCATAGACATTCCAATATATAATGTACCAGAATTGGCTATACTAGCTAGTTTTCATCTGTAGTCCCTTGGCAGGTCAAAACGAAGAAAGAAATGGATAACAATATATCAAACAAGGTGTTAGACATATTAGAGGAAAAATCGAAAAGAAAAGGAAAAGGTACAGTCTCGTTATGATCACAATTTTGGTTAGTTTTAATCCATCTTTTAAATTTGTTTTAAAGGATTGGGTAGCTGTTGCATTCCCTCGCGTCAGTGGGTAGGGTATTCCAGTATTTACAGGTGCGCATTGAGAAGACTGACCGTCCAAATGTACTGCGCCTAAACTGTACTACAGTCTCCTCTGGTGACTCCTCTGGTTGCCCTGCCACTGCTGTCCTTCAGCTCAATAAACTCATTCAGAGGGGGAGGTGCCAGTCCATGTAATATTTTGAAAATAAGACATGCATCTAAAAAATGCAGGAAACTGTCAAATGTAAATAAATTATATTTTGTTAGTATGTGACAGTGGTGGTAACTGATCAGTTTTTGATCAAGTGTTCTTATGGCCTGCTTGAATAGGTTCTCTATGGGTATCAAGGTTGTTTTATTTGTTTGAGACCAGGTTGTAAAGCAGTATGAAATGTGAGAAAAAATCATGGCATGCATAAGGGAGACTGGGGTCCGATGAGCCATAGGGACCAATGAGCCATATCACTATTTTACGATCAATCGATGCCAAAGGTGTTTAAAATAGGCAAAATAGTGATATGGCTCATTTATCCCCATGACTCATCAGTCAATGGTCAAATATTTTGCCTATTTTAAGCAGCTCTGTCATCGATTGATCGTAAAATAGTGATATGGCTCATTGGTCCCAATGGCTCGTCGGACCCCAGTCTCCCCTGTAAAGTTTGGCTGCCTTTGCAGTCAAATAAGTTCTTACATGTCTAAAGTTCGCTAAATTAAGTTTAATAATGTGAGCTACCTTATTGACATGTTTTTTAAAAGTTAAATTACAGTCTAAAATAATTCAAAGATATTTAAAATCTGACACAGCCATGATTTTTTCACCGTCAATAAAAACATCAGGGTACTGTGTTTTTTAGGGCCTCTGCGTAAAGAACATACAAACTGTCTTGCTTATGTTAAGAGTAGGGACGACTTTTTAAGCCAGTCAGTGACATGGACCAGCGCTGCAGTTGGCTTAGTTGCAGCTTGTTCTTTGTTTTTTGCATATACATAAAGAACGGTGTCATCCGCATACATTTGAACATTCACAGACGGACAGACTGATGCTAGGTCATTAATGTACATGCTAAACAGGATCGGGCCCAATACTGACTCCTGGGGTACACCAATATCATTGCTGAAGTATGTGGATAAACTATTTCTAAAGCGCACGCTTTGTGTCCTGTCAGCTGAATATGAAGCTATCCATTTTACGGTATCATCTGAAAAATTGAAGTACGATAACTTTGCTAAAAGTGTCTGGTGATTGACTGTGTCAAAAGCCTTCTTAAAATCCAAAAATACTGCACCAACTACACCACCTTTATCTAATTTGGACTCAGCACTTTCTAGGAAGTAGCAGTTAGCTGTCTCTGTAGAATGGTTGGTGCGGAATCCAAATTGCATTGGGTGCAGAGGAGTATTGCCTAGATTTAAGTGTGCTGTCAGCTGTTCTGCCACCCATTTTTCACACACCTTGGAAATCATTGATAAAATACTGATGGGCCTGTAGTTTGATACAGTTGTTTTATCACCAGACTTAAAGATAGGGGAGACCACTGCTTTTTTTCCCAGAGCTTGGGAAAATACTATGCCTAATTGAAAGATTAATCAGGTGGGCAATAGGACGAGCAAGGGACTCCTTATGTGATTTAAAAAATGAAGTATCCAAACCATAAGCATCCTTGGCTTTTGAATGTCGGAGGGAGGCTGTAATTTTAATTACTGTCCATTATTTTAAAATTGGGCTTACTATCATTTTTGGGGATGGGGCATACTGTTACAGGTGGGGTGCTTTGGGCTAACTCCTGAAGTGAGTTTACAAAAAATCATTAAAAGTGCTTGCGATCAGATCATTCTCTTGAATAAGAGTTCCATTAACATGGATCACAGATGTGAATGATCTCTCTTCATTATTGCTTCCGCTTAATTTGTTAAGATTTCTCCAAATAAGTTTACCATTTCCTTAAGCTTTGTTAATGATTCTAATTTAAAAAAATCTGCCTTAGCTTTTCTTTTATTGTTTTTTTTAAGCCATTCAGAGGCAGACTTGCTGGTGTGTTTCGGATCATTGTCCTGCTGCATAACCCAAATGCGCTTGAGCTTACCAACTGATGGTTGGACATTCTCCTTCAGGATTTTCCGGTAGAGAGCAGAATTCATAGTTCCATCAATTGCAAGTCGTCCAGGTCCTGAAGCAGCAAAGCAATCCCAAACCATCACACTACCACCACCATGTTTGACTTTTGGTATGATGTTCTTCTGATGAAATGATATGTTAGTTTTACGCCTGATGTAATGGGATGCACACCTTCCAAAAAGTTCAACTTTTGTCTCGTCAGTCCACAGAATATTTTCCCAAAAGTCTTGGGGATCATCAAGATGTATTTTGGCAAATGTGAGAGGAGCCCTTGTGTTCTTTTTGGTTAGCAGTAGTTTTCACCTTGGAACCCTCCCATGGATGCCATTTTTGCCCAGTCTCATTCTTATTGTTGAATCATGAATACTGACTTTAAATAAGGCAAGTGAGGGCTGCAGTTCTTTAGATGTTGTTCTGGGTTCTTTTGTGACCTCCCTGATGAGTCGTTGATGCGCTTTTGGAGTAATTCTGGTAGGCCAGCCACTCCTGGGAAGGTTCACCACTGTTCCAAGTTTTCTCCATTTGTGGATAATGGCTCTCACTGTGATTTGCCAGAGTCCCAAAGCCTAAGAAATGGCTTTGCCACCCTTTCCAGACTGATAGATGTCAATTTCTTTGTTTCTCATCTGTTCTTGAATTTCTTTAGTTCGCAGCATGACATGTTGCTTTTTGAGATCCTTTAGCCTACTTCACTTTGTCAAACAGGGTCTATTAAAGTGATTTCTTGATTCAACAGGTCTGGCAGTAATCAGGCCTGGGTGTGGCTAGTGAAATTGGACTCAAAAAATGTGGTTAATGTGGTTGGGCTGCAGGAGGAATGGGACAACATTCCACAGGCCACTATTGACAACCTCGTGAACTCCATGCGCCGGAGGTGTACCGCTTTACGTGATGCCGATGGTGGACACACTCGTTACTGAGTGCTGTGAACTCTGCCCACTGACCCCTGTTGGGTTTAGGCTGTGATAACTCATGAATTGTGTGCAGTAAATTGTTAGTCATGTTTCTGTTGCTTGAATATTAAGGCAAGAATAAAATAATAATTGTTTTGTTGAAATATTTCCCGATTGATAAAAAGTTTTTTAAAAAAATCACTTTGTGCGTTTGTATTTTTGTTCAGTGTACATGGGCGTAGGTAATTGGAATAATGTTAACCCCATCCCTAGTGAGGTCCTCATTGAAGCCTTGCAGCAACCCATGTCCTCAAAACAACAGTTTGACCCCCAATCTGATTGTGAATACAAGCACACTTGTACTGCTGCCTGAGAAGAGTCTGGTACTGACTGCTAAAGGCTGCTGACAACAAGCATTCGCTCTCTTCCCTGAAAACCCCACTTGTTTACGCTTTGATGAATGGCATCAAAACGGTGTGTCACCTTTGTGTATACACAACAGAGGGAGATGTGAATGAAAGTTTCCTCTGCAGACTCGAAATATGAAAATGGTGATGATAGTGATTTGATGGTGCCAATCGGTTGAGAGGCGAATTCAGAAGAAAATATGGCCTCATGCAGTCATCTGTGATTTGTTGTAGTCTTCATCTTCCAAAGCATCATCATCCTGTGCATTGGTGTTTTCTTCTGAATTTGCCTTTAAACTGCTATGCACATACAAAAATTTTGTATATGTATGTTCTTATTTGGGAAGGGGTTCATTTGACGGCATGGATTTCTTGAACGTAGCAGTTGGGAAGTGGTTACGAACAGGACCTTGGTCTTGCTGAATGTGTGCTGTCTCTGCAGATTACCCATACTGCCTGACCAGTAAGGAGCTGAGGAGCATCATAAAGAGTTTGCTGGTGAAGTGCAGTGCTTCCCTGCAGGACTTCTTCGACCACTGCATCTACACCATGCTGCGCGAACTGGACAAGGCCTCAGGTACGCCTCTTTGTTCCAAACCTGCAGCTAAGCTTCATTTTGCTCCACCCCGGGTTCTTCGCCAGCCAATCTGTGATTTAAGAAAATGGAACAAATTAGTCCGTGCTGTTTTAAGAAAATGGGACTATTTAGTGCGTGCTGTAAGTGGGAAATAGAAAGGAATGTAAGGATTTATATATTTCACAGCCATGTATATTGTAATATTTTGTAATATATACCATGACCCGTAGATGTGCAACGTCAGGTTTTTTGCTGGATTTCACCTTTGACCTTAGTGCTGTGACCTTCATCGTGGAAATCTTGTCCAGCCAAGTACAAAGTAACTATTGGTCGTAGCTTCGTCAAATTTGGTATGGTTACTCGCTGTGACCCATAGATGTGCACAGGCTGAGGGGTATTCAGCAACGCGTTATGTTTTTCTGTTGTAAACAGGGCACCATTGCAAATGAGACTGATGTCTCAATAGATTTCCCTGTATAAATAAAGGTTAAAAAAAAAAAAACTAAAACTGAAAAGAATCAAACATTGATCGCACATTTGCAAGGAAATCAAATACATTCAACTAACATGTCATACATACATACAACTAACATGTCACGAACAAGGATAGGACTAACTTGACTGAATCCATCCCATCCCATGGGTAAGCAATGTCTCAGATCAAATTGCTGGTATTTATTATTTACAGGTTCCTTCTGGCTTTGACAAGTCAATTTTGACTGAAAAAAATAAAGATTTGAAGTTGAAGCTGAGTTCAGATCAATTGGTTGTTACAGTCAGGGTTGCACATCAGTAGAAATGCGTTATTGACACAGCACATCTAGTTATAAACAACCCTGTTAAAAACTGGTCGAGCTCAAATCATAGGCCTGGCCAATGCTAAGCTATCATCACTGACCTGAGAGAAGTCAGGCTTGTTACAATTTGTAGAAAACATCATCTTCTGAGTCTGAAGATGATGGTTCATGATCAACTGAACGTGCATTATCAACACCAGGCAATTATGTCCTTGAGTTAACAATAAATATGTCTAACAGTCTGCTATCAAAAAAACAGGTATGGGTTTTTCTCTAGGATCTTTAAAGACAGAACCGTCGCCGTGTGGAAACGAGATCATGTTAAAGCCTGCTTGCAAACGTCAATGCTTCATGCAAACTGAGAAAAGTGAAGACACTGCCACTGTTAACTATGGTTTACAAGCGAGTAATTTTATTCTAACCTTACAAGGCGATGTTGGAATTTGCGTTCCGCTTGCCTACTTACAGCGGTGAAGCTGAGTTTGTTGCACTGTTTCCGCTATGTAAAGCTTCTAGAAAGAATAGCCAGCTAACTATTTAGCTACGGCGCGTGAGCCAGCTGATTACATATTCTATTGTTAACTCACTTTTGCGAATGTTGGTAAATTCATTTCCCACAAAAGGTTCATGATGCTATCACTAAAGTCCACGATAATCTCGGTAGCGTTACCTAGATAGCCATCTAGCTAGCTTGGTTAGCAACAGAATTTTGCAGAAAATTACGTGATTTGTTTTATCCATTGTTTCAGATGACCAGTAGCTACCTTGTTGATTCTCTATAATCAACAGTTTGGAGCTGATTAATAACTGAAGAGACGTGTTTATTTTACCAAACCAACAAGATATGTGAGTGCATATCATGGGTCAACCGCATGGGTGTAGCCCCCAAAAGCCCGCTTCTCCCCTTTTCTGTGCATTATTCGGCCAATACTGTAGTCATGACAACCAAAATTGATAGGTGTCATCACTTAAGTACAGCACATGTCCATACCAAATATGAAAATAATTGGTCAAAAATGACAGCCCGTAGAGCGTCCACAAGGAAGTGTCAACAGACGCGGCGGTGGCGGAGACGACAAGTATGAAACCATTGTAGCTGCCCAACTTCGTCCGGGGGCTTCAGTGAATGATTTTGATGTCTAATGTGGCCCTCATAGCGACTACGCTGGCATACATGCAAGCAGAATTGAGCATCATGTGTAGTGACACTGTGTATTGTACAGTGCCGTGAAAAAGTATTTGCCCCCTTCCTGATTTCTTATTTTTTTGCATATGTGTCACACTTAAATGTTTCAGATCAGCAAATAAATTTTGATATTAGACAAAGACAACCCAAGTAAATACAAGATGCAGTTTTTAAATGATTTAATTTATTAAGGGGAAAAAGCTATCCACACCTACCTGGCCTGGTGTGAAAAAGTAATTGCCCCCTAAACCTAATAACTGGTTTTGCCACCCTCTGCGACAACAAGTGCAATCAAGTGTTTGTGATAACTGGCAATGAGTCTTTCACATTGCTCCTCTTTGCAGAATGTTTTAATTCAGCCACATTGGAGGGTTTTGGAGCATGAACGGCCTGTTTAAGGTCATGCCACAGCATCACAATCGGATTTAAGTCCTGACTTTGCTCAGGCCGCTCCAAAACCTTCAGTTTGTTTTTTTTTTTGCCAATCAGCAGTTCGAAAAAAACGCATCCGGTGCATCAAGGCCTATGGTCTACTATCTGACTTTTTCCAAGTTCTGAGAAAATAAGATTTGAAGTTTTGTTTGGACAGAAAAATCACTTTATTTTACACTTTACACTTTTCTGGAGTCAGTTACGAAAATATGCGTATTTTGTTTGTACAAAATAAAGTGATTTTTCTGTTCAAACAACATATTTTCTCAGAACTTGGAAAAAGACAGTAGACTTTTGCTCCCAGCCACTCAAATGAGAGTTACATGCCTACCTATATAACCAAGTCCGAAAATGATACAACTGTGCACGCGTACTGGAAGTCATGGTCAAATTGCCTTAGAACTGTAAACCTGGTTCAAGGCCAAAAAAAATTGATATATATCGAGTATCGCCATTCAGCCAAAAATTTCGAGATATGACTTTTAGTCCATATCGCCCAGCCCTAACATGATCTAATTGATTTTATGTAAAAACACATATACCACCACACTTACTACTATTACGAATAATATCAAATAATGCTACAATATTGGTTCTTTTATTTCAATGTTGATGCGTACATACACACACATAAAGAGAGAGAGAGAGAGAGAGAGAGAGAAATTGAATGAGTGTGCCAACTGGTGTGTTTACTTTATGCACACACACGTGCTCATTCTCCATACAACACAAATAGTTGCAAAACCCCAGAGAGCCTGCAGGCTGTTTTAATAAATGTCGTGATATTGAACAGATGTACACAATGGTGGTAGACTGAAACAAAGCTATAGACGTGATACCAGCTAAGTTTAATTTTAGCACTACAGTAAAAGTACTTATTTCGCCTAAAATGAGTAGCTACTTCTCTGCTCTTCTCTGCTCTGTGAAGTAACGTTAGAAAGGAAGCTAGCTGATGTTAGCCATGATATCTGCCTCGGCAGCAAGACTAGTATTTATTTCACTAATGCTTGACACGCTAACTCTCGTAGCTGGTTGCAAACGTTCATTTCGAGACAGCGTTAACGTTACCTTGAATTTGGCAAAGAGTGATGGGTGCTGCTCCCGTAGATGTGAAATCATATTTGAAGTATTGCCTCCTCTGGCAGCCACTCTTCGCAAGCACGTTTTGTATGTCGGATATCCTTCCTCCTCCAAGCCGTGGCCGTCTGTGTTTTTTCGGTACCTGAAAAATTCCCATACAGCCAGAGATGCCAAGTCTCACGCGTTCGGCGTAGGTCTCATGCATTTTTTTTGGCTTATTCACCGTAATCCGCAATTATTCAATGAACGCTTATTAATGAGATTCTCGCGCGGAACTAAAATCCTTGTGCATTGAAGTTTCAGTTTCACTTGCGTAAAGGTGGACCTCAACTCAAGTAACATGGAAAGCGATTATGACTCCGGACTTCTCGTGCTTCTCTTTACTCAGGGATTGGAAACGATTCATGTGTTTCATGATCGTTTAAATTGTTTAAATGAAATAAGACCATTTGAAACGTCTTTATGCAATTCCATTGCTTTCAATCCCTCAGTAAAGAAAAGCACGAGAATTCCCGAGTCATAATCGATTTCCGTGTCACTAGTGGGGAGATCCACCGTAATGCACGTGAAACTGATTAGCTTAATGCACAATGACTTCAATTCCGCGAGTGAATTTCTTCAGTGCGCGTTGATAGAATAATTGCTGACTGCGGCACAGGGACGTGAATGCCACTCAGAGCAGAGACTCACGCCGAATGCGTGAGACTTGGCATCTCTGTTTAACAGCCGACTTCGTTCTTTTCGACGGGGGAAAAAGTTTGGGGGGTTCACCTCCTTCGGCCATCAAACACTGAGCTCACTGACTGCTTGCACCAACAACCGGAGGGGGAGGGGTCGTGTCACTCTACGCTGCACACTGCCTGAGGGATTCCTGACCTGCACTTTCTGTCTTTGACGACTCATAAAAAACTGCTCATACTGCAGGAACGGTATGACGGAAAATTTTAGTGGTTTTGAAACCGTGACTTTTTCAAACCACGTTATACCTTGAAACCAGTAACCGGCCCATGTCTAGTTAGGAGGCAGGAGTGTCACCAATTAGAGTAGTAGGATATGATGCAGGCATCAGAAAGATTTCACTGGAGCCTGGGGATGACAGAAAGGCACAACTTTCCCACAGATATAAAGCCCTGAAGTATGTATATATTACTAAATCAATTTGATAAATTTCAAGTCAGTTAATACAATTGGCATGATTAGCCTTACTCCCATGCCAGGGAGACATTTCCAAAAATATTGGATTGACTTTTGTTTGGGTTGAAATCTCACTACCTTTCCATCTAGAAATAACATGAATTTATCCCTCTTCAACAGGGGAGCCACTGCATGGCTACAGGATCTGTATTCAGGCTGTCGTGCTGGAAAAACCAAAAATAGCCACCCTCAACCTGGGTGAGGTGAGTTTGACTATGGGACTGTTTGCTCTTCTACACACATGCACTGTTAATGTGTGTATATGCATGGACTCACCAATGTGTACATACATGCTCATTATTTCTATAACTTGCACAAAGACAATCAGCTTTGTTGTAATTGCTGGGGCCGGAAGATATGTTGCTTCCAATATTCAACAACCCCAATTCCATCAGGGTTTGCACAATAAAATCAAAAAGGACTGATTTGGAAAGTTTAACTGTTTACATTAGTAAAAGCCATTCCACACCGTATTTGATGTTATAATGTCAATTGTAAAGGGGCACTGTTATGGCCCTGCATGCGTATTTGGCTTGAAAGAATTGGCCAATTTCCCCCACCCCCAAAGTTGGTTGTTGATGGAAGTTGCAAGTTTATGTCGTGATTTATCATGGCCATCCCTGCGATATTCTTTCCAAAGATGAATTTTGTGCCTTGGGCCGGACTTTGCCAGTGTTAATTTTGCGCATACATGACCATGTCCTTAGCAGCAACCCATAAAAAGCATGCAATGTTGTTGAGCGCTTTTCTTCAAATGTCCTTTATGCCAAATGCAAATTTTTTTTTTGATAGGGGACCAATCATGCTCTTTTTAAGTTATGGTATTCTTGGATGTCAAAATAAAATTCATGGCAAAAAACAGTCGTTTGGGGTGGGCATCCCCTCGATGGAGTGAGCTCTGATCTGATGTGCTAGCAAACAGATGTACTGTGTCAATGGCGAGCAACGATGTCAAAATCCCCCATCTACTGGCAAATCTCAATACAGATGACAGAATTGGTTGCTAACTACACTATGCGTACAGAAAGGTAATGGCCACAGGCTAAGCAAGCATGGACATTTCATTCACAAAGAAGCGTAGCATGCTGTCACCTTAGAAGTTTAACTACATTTGTAATTCAGTCTCTAACGTTAAGAATAATCAGTACCGTAAGCATCTGTATAATGGCAACCATAAGCTAACATTCCATTTACTGTGCTACTTTGGGCTCTTCCGGTGGCGCTGCTCTGCTGCGACCTGGACTCCTTGCTGCCGCTGCTGCTTTTGTCGGTCTGTCGTTTTTTGCAGCCCCACTCAATGCAGATCGGTGTTATTTTAAGTGGATGTGAGTGATTAGTGTGCGTGTTGTGTCCGCCATGACGTTATTGGCGCAAGGACTGTTGCTTTTGCTGATAATCTGGACGTTGCTGGGAACAAGCCAAACACTCTCACGCACTGTAGGGGAGTTGCCCCTCACCTGTACGTGAGATGCACTACTGTCCCTCCGTGGCATGGGAACTGTTCCAACCATGGAGGTAATATAATGGAACTGGAGAGAGCGAGGAAGTACCACCCCTATTACTTTCAATGGGAGATGCTAGGCTAGCTACTTCAGCCGAGGAAGTACGGAATTGACCGACGCCATCTATAAAAATGGCGTTCCATGGGTGCTTATTTCCGGCACCATTTCATAAGATTGCCAATCTGATAACACAGCACAAATGGCCAAGAAAGTGTGTCATCTGTGCGGATTGGCGAATGTTTTCGAGGGGAAATGAAGAGCAACGCTGTAAATCCGGAACGCGCACGCACTTTTCACTCAGTAGGATAAAAAGTACAACTCCTATCCTCGACTCAACAGCAGTCTTGCAGAGAGCTAATTGATGCAGGGCTACGTCTATTTATAACCTACAGAACACACAGCTGTTCAGCATTTAAATTGACTTTGTTTTACCTCCACGTAGACCACGTAGAGGTCTGCTAATAATTAATGTCTTCGCTCGTCCAAATAATCGGTCACTTTGCTTGCCTTTTTATATAGCATGATACAATCAATTTATTCATTCGTTCATTTATATTCCCATATATAGCCTAATGTAATAACATACAGGCCAAAATACGATAGCTTTTACACTAATCCCAGCAGCGAGTGTAATTTGTCTCCTTCCTGAAATAAAGTGAAATAGTTTGGCAACACAGATGCGCGAGGCCGCTGCTGCTCGTGCTGCCGACACCAAACTCGTGCATGAGCTGTCATCAAGCTCTAAGTATCAGTTCTTATTTTACAGGCCCTCTTGAAAACATCGAACAGTTGCGTCAGACAAAGAGCAAAATAATGAAGGATTACCGAGTACATTTTCTTTTGTTTTCGCTTTATCTGGCAAGAAAAAAATGTGCACTTTTCAATTGGAGTCAATGGAGCTGCTGCGTCTTTGGCCGCAAAATTGCCTCCAGTGGGAAACGCGGAAGCAGGAAGCTAACATGCTAACTGGCTGAAGCAAAGGTACTTCCTCTTTCTCTCTGGTTTTATTATATATCGCTATGGTTCCAACTGCGGACTTGCCCGACGCTGTCACAATACAGCCACCCTGCTGGGAACAAAGACGGCCACAGAGAAGAGGAAGGAGAGGGGGCAAAGCCAGCTCCTCCGGCGTAGGAGCAACAGGCCACCTCTGCCCAGCACGATCCTCTGCAACGCGCGATCCTTGAAAAGCAAGATGGAAGAGCTCCGTACCATTGCGAAGGTGTGTTTTGAATACCGGGAATCGTGTCTGCTAGTGTTTACAGAGACCTGGCTCCACTCGGACATACCAGACTCACTGATCGAACTGGATGGCTTCACTGTTGTGCGCACCGACAGGGATGAAACTTCAGGGAAGAAAAGGGGAGGCGGTATTGGTGTTTACATCAATGATCGCTACTGCAGGAACTACATTGAGAGAATCTACATGCAACGCTGACGTCGAGTTGTTAGGTTTCTCATTCAGACCCTTTTACCTTCCAAGAGAGTTTGGGAACATTATCATCCGTTCTGTTTATGTCCCTCCCTGCGGAAACGTCGCTCGCGCTGCAGCCTGAATTGCTGACTGTGTTCATGATCAGTTGATGAGAACACCGGGAGCCCCGGTGTTCGTCTTGGGGGATTTTAACCACTGTAAACTTGAACTCTCCCTCCCCAGATTTGAACAATATGTTAAAGGTGCACTATACAAGTTTGTTTACTTTCTGTGCGATTATATTTTTGTCTCAATTTGCCGACATCTCTCCAGGATCCACTAGCTGCCTGCTCCTAAATTCACTGTGATAAAAAACCCAGGCTCTGGAGACTGCACTGGCAGCACAAACTGCAAATAAACACAAGGGGCACAGGCTGTGCCCCATAACATAATAAACCGTCCCGGCCAATCACCGACAAGAGTTGACAGTTATGGAAGCATGGGAAGGAGGGAACTATGATGGGGGGGGCGGGCTACCTCTGTTTTGTTTGAGTTTGAATGTCAACAGAAGTGGAAGTAAACAAACTTGCATAGTGCACCTTTAAGTGTGGCACTCGAGATAAGAACATTTTAGATAAGTGTTATGGAAATATAAAAAATGCATACATTGCGAAACCAAAGCCCCCACTGTCAAACTCAGACCACAACACAATCCACTTGATCCCAACCTACAAAACGGTTTTTAAGAGCAACAAGCCACAGATGAAATCAATCCTAGTATGGTCAAAAGACAATATAGAAACACTAAAGGGATCTTTCTCTGTACATGCTGGGACATTTTCCATGACTTGGGTATCAATGATGCCACTGAAACTATTACTGATTACATAAAATTCTGTGTAGACCGTATTGTCACCAAAAAAGGTATCATCGTATATCCAAACAATAAATCCTATATAACAAAGGAAATAAAAGACTATTAACCGCACGAAATTTGCTTTTAGAAACAAAGACAGGGTGGGCTTAAAATCAGTACAGAAGGAACTTAATGGAATGCTGAGGGGCGCACACAGAAGACACAAGGACACACTGGAGCAGAATCTCAGTTCCATGAATTCTAAAGAACTATGGGACTCAATACTCTATCATGACCACCCGCACTAAGTGTATTATAACTAATAATGAGCTAGCAATGGCAAATGAACTCAATGATTTTTTTCCTCAGGCTTGACAAAGATTTCACTGTACAATGTAGTGAGGCACTACAAGCTATTACGACTGTGGACCCCTGTTTAAGGCCAATAGTTGACCCCCTTAAAATTCAGGCATTATTTAGACTTGTATGTAAAAATAAGTCCACTGGCCCTGATGGTATCTCAGCCTTCCTCATAAAGACCTTTGCAGACGAGCTCTCCCTAGCCCGGTGTCCCATTTTTCAGCTGTCTGTTGATCTACACTCAGTTCCTGCCATGTGGAAAAAATCCACTATTATTCCCATTCCAAAGAAACCCTGCCCCAAAGAAGGTAATGATTATAGGCCCGTAGCATTGACCTCGATTGTAATGAAATGTTTTGAGAAATTTATGGTGTCGTTATAGCAAAGAGAGATCTGTTCAGAGCAAGACCCATTCCAATTTGCTTAGACAGGGAAGAAGCAGAGATGATGCGATTAATGGCATCATGCATCTTGCCCTTAGACACCTAGAGTCCTCTGCAGCTTATGCACGTCTTTTATTTGTTGATTTTAGTTCAGCTTTTAACTTACTGCAACCCTACCTTCTGGTAAAGAAGATGAATGATATGAACATTAGCCCCTTCATCATAAAATGGTTCCACTCCTTTTTAAATAACAGATGGCAGAATGTTAATTTTAACAACACACTGTCCGACAGTAAATCTGCCAGTACAGGAGCACCCCAGGGCTGTGTCAGCTCACCAGTGCTTTTCCCGTTATATACTAATGACTGTCGCTGCAACCACACAGACAATTTTATTTTGAAGTTTTCTGATGACACTGCAATACTGAGCTTGCTCAATAAGAATACAGAGCCCATCACATATTTTAATGAGGTGCAAACCTTTGTCAAGTGGTGTGATGAAAACCACCTAACTATAAATGTTAAGGAAACCGAAGAAATGGTGTTGGACCCCAAGTCAGTGGGGGACCACACACCATTGTGTATCCATGGAGGACAAATCAAGCAAGTCAACTCTTACAGGTATGTTTGTGTCCACCTTGATAACCTTCTTAGTTGGCAAGCCCATGTAGATCACCTGTGTTCTCGTTTGCAGCCAAGATTGTATTTTTTGCGCAGACTCAGGGTGTTGGGTGTTGATCAGAAAGTAATGTTTTTATTTTATCAGGCTGTGCTGGAAAGTGTTCTCAGGTACAGTATGTCCGCTTGGTACGGTAATCTGTCTGTCCAGGTAAAATCAAGAATTGCTCGCTTGACACAGACCGCCCTGAAGGTGATAGGGAGGTCTGAAAGGCTCCCCCTGCAGGTTATGTATGAGCAGTCTGTACTCAGACAGGTACAGAGGATCCTAGCAGATGAGGCCCATGTCCTATACTCTGAGAATAAACTCCTACCATCTGGCAAACGCTACAGAGTCCCCCACTGCAGGCTGAATCATTTTAAGAACACTCTTGTGCCCATGTCCATTAAGATCCTAAATGCTTCCAGATCCACAGGAGCTGTGCTATAATGTTGACGTACATGGTGGTGTATTTATGTGTGCAGGGTGTGTGTGTGCTGTATATGATTCAGAGGCTATACTGTATGCCCTGTATGTTGTCTGTTTTTATAACTCATGCAAATCATGTGCCGGACCGTACGTGCAATATGTGGCCTGTGGCCCAGATTTGTATTTTTTTTTATTGACCATTTATTCACTGTGTGAGCAGCTATATGTGACAGTGCTGGAGTCCAAACCAAATTTCCCCAAGTGGGACAATAAAGTGTATCGTATCGTATCGTACTCCATTCAAAACAGATTAATTTGATTAGAAACGGCCACCCTTTCTGTCTGTTCTTGCTGATGGGTCATGCTCATTGCCTTTGGCTGAACTAGAAACCATTTCTAAATTCACGTACTGTCATTAGCATTTAAAAAAAAATAATAATTACATATATTTATATATTTGTGTGTGTGTGTTTGTGTGTGTCTTTTCACAATATTGGAGAGATTGTAGGGATAGTTGTTGTTCATGGTTATCAGCAGATAATGATTGATGCATTTAATTCATGTTCATTTTGTTTTGCACATATAGGAGATATAGTGAGGATAAAACTAGGACTTGAACCTCAGTAGTTTTTTTTTAATTAATTAAAATGATTTTTGGCTCAAATAAGGACACCAAAATGTGACATCAAAAATCAGTTCTTGTAAGAAAGGAAGTGGGAAATTAAAATTAATAAGTATCATGCTGATTTGCTCGTAAGTTATGTGATGTATTAGGCAATGGAATTGCATAATGGTATTTTGGTGGATTGCCCTTGCCGTAGGTCCTGTACGATGGAATGCATACTGGGAAGTGGGGGGCGGAGAATGTAAAAGTGCACGAATGTTTGGCTCGATTGGCTGACCTCATTAAAAAGAAATGGCCACCGCAACTGCATGGTGAAACCGGCTCCCGTGTCTTTACTAAAACTCCACAAGCTTTTTACTCACAGTCCAGTGAATAAATTTCACAAAACTTTCCTGGTCAGCACATTGGAGGATATCAGACTGAAATTATTGGGTAACTATCATTGCCCGTACTGTCCACCGTGCTGACAACTGTTGCCACCATGGCAGGCAGGTCATGAATGAGAGACACTGCTCGAATCTAAGTGCTACTCCACAGATAAATTTACTTTCCTTGCGCCGATGAACCAATCTCTTCCCCGCTAATTTCCGTTGATTTTGAACGATACTAACACACATACTAAAAATCATTTTGTGTCCAGTAAATCACGACCGTTACCAAAGGCAAATTTTAATTTGTGCTATTCTTTGATCATGCCCATCAATTTTTTTTTTTTTTTCACATTTGATGGAATGACTTCGTGCACACATTTGATTAGCTACGAAAGTTTTCCAGCGTGTTGCTGTGAGTCAGCTATTTCTGCTGCTGTAAGTACCGTGCCCACAATTTGGAATGCCGCAACGACTTATGTGAAAATGGAATTATGATAAAAATAGTTTGAATCCAGCCTTATTCTTGATCATTGTTCTGCGATTGGCCATCCTCCCACAAGGTAGAACGTTACTGACTGCTATTTTCGTGACTTTTCCGTATAATTTATGCTATTGATTTCACATTTTTAGGTTTATAACGCGATTTCTTATCATGCAGTGACTTATTCATTCGTACGCATTTCTTGTCCACCATAATCCATCAAGATAAGTTATGCCTCAAAATAACGTTGTTCTCTAAAATATCGCATGACTTAATTGGACAGTTGACGTTACCCATAAGCGGAGAGACAACTTCCAAGATTCAATATCAATCGGCATTTTCGTTCTTGTTTTGCGGTCGCACTTTTGTCACCCAGTATTGTGAAAAGACATATATTTATAGTTGCATGCAAAAGTATAGGCACCCCTTGTCAAAATTTCTGTTTCTGTGAATAGTTAAGCAAGTAGAAGATGAACTGATCTCTAAATGGAATATAGTTAAATGCTTTTTTGACATTTCAAGCAGTATTCGTGTATTACTTTTGTTTTGTACAATTCTAGAGTGAAAAAAGGAAAAGGGCACCCCAAAATATTTCAGCCCTGTGGCAACTTTGACTATGGTCTTCGTAATTAGCTTGTTAGGGTAATGGCCATGGACTGTATATATGGACGACGAGTCTCCATTCACTCCCATGGATCAAAAATGGAACCAAAATATCCCAGATAAGGGCGCTGCCAGCCAGAGTCGGCGCAGTAGTGATCAGGGGTCGAGCCTCGGTATTGAGATCCCGCCCATTCACTCACCCGAGCCTTCCCCCTGAACTTTTAACCTGGTCTGGTTGCTGCGCTATTAACGTAACATTTATGGGGAGAGATTAGTCTCAAAATTATGCACAAATGTATATCCATGATTTATACATGTGTTTTTCAGATCCACAAATATATCCACGATTTACACATGTATTTTTCAGGTCCACAAATATATCCACGATTTACACGCATGTTTTTCAGATCCACAAATATATCCACGATTTACACGTGTTTTTCAATTTTGTGTGTGCATTGCTCATGCCTTATCATTTGTAAATATCCAGTTCTGCTTGTGAAATGTCGAAAGTGCGTTTGTGGATCAACCGGCATGCGCATTTATTTTTTTGAGACTAACATCACTCAGTTCTGAAGAGATTCACACACAAGTTGAGCAGATTCACATGTGTGGAGAACCCCGCCCCTCCCACCACTGGGCGGCAGTGTTGCTCTCTCTGTTGATGACTGCATTTAATTTTACTGGGAGTCCGACAGCCGCCCGCGTAAAATCTAAACCATGGCTGAACAAGGAGGACAACCGTAGGCGATATCTTTTTCCGTACCGTTAATGCGTCGCTACTCTGGAATTCTGGTCCCCCCACCTCACTTTTGTCCCATAATCGCGTCAATTTGCGTCTTGATTACGCCGACAAAATAAGGCTACAGTTTGCGTACTGTCTTACTCGCTAGCGAGCTGGTTGGCTATCTAGCTATCAAACTAAAGTGATGTTGAACTGCATAATGTTATAGCTAGCGCGCCAATGTATTTAGCTACATAGCCAACTGGCTAGCGAGCTAAAATGGTGGTGCTGTATTAGTAAATTAAAAGGGGGAAAAAAAGGTTGTCTAGTAAAAGATGGGGAGGACTAGTGAACCTGGGTCATTACTAGTCCAGATGTCCCATGGAAAAAAAAGAGTAATTTCCATCCCTGATATCCAGAAAAGAGTGATTGTCTAAGCAATGCTGTTATCATATTTTGAATACATGTATTTGTACCTTGAATTCCTGCTGTGCTCTTTATTCTAGATTATGGCCATTTTTATTTTAATATTTAAATGTTCATCTTGGTTCATAATAATTACCAGTATTAATTTCTTTCACAGTAAAAATATTATGTATGATAAAAATGAGCCCTGAATATTCACTCATTCACAGCCTGAGCCAGGTGAGTGGCTCAGGTAGAACCAACAAAAACTTAGTAATTCCTGTTCAGTTACTGAGTTACTACATGTTCGCTGTAAGTGGGTCCCAGTTGGTAAGTCCAAGCAGTTTTAACACTGCAATGCTACTGTAACTCAACTGCCTTGGTCTTCATTAGGCTATGTCGATTAGTGTTAGTAATGTTAGCTAAGTGTTCTAAGAGATGAAAATATAAAGTTAAAATGCACATACAGACGTTTTTGTTAAGTTTCATTTTTGCTACACAGTTCTGAAAAATGCTACAGACTTCTAGAGACTGCATAGCCTTTTCACTACGCAGTTATTTTTGCTTCATGCCAGCCCTGCAAGTGGTTGGATTGATCTTGCTTCGGGCTTGGGTTGCAGCCAGTGGCTATGATTGCATGTCTAGGTTTCACCTTGGACCCATTGTAGAAGGAAAAGGTGGCCAGATGTGACAGGACATACAAGGATTTGAACATTTCAGTTACCAGCAAGGTCCACATCATGATTCGCCATGTTCCAGAGTTCATTAAGCACCATAACAGGCCTTTGGGTCGATTTCTGAGCAGGTGGTTGAAATTTGTCACTCCAAATTTGACAAGTTATTCAATAGCTACCAGATCAAAGACATATTCCACGCAAGTTATTTAGATAAATTTTACAGAGCTGTGATGCAATTAAATTCTTACCATATCTGAAGATATGAAGCCATAAGTATGATGTAAATGGACACTTGGTTATAGGGCAGTGTACTATATGTAGTGTACATTTGCGGAATATGCACTTGAGGTCTGTAGTGATTTTGTGGAGAGATAAAGGCTATTATTAATAACTACATTATTTTGTTTGTCTTGATAATCTATTCCCCAGACTACATTTTAAAGGATATCCACGAGACTATCCATTTTTCACACATGAGATAAAAACATGTATGCAGAAGCCTCACTGATAACAAAAAACGGTACATAACAGAATATTTTCCCCACAGAATATTTTAATTTTCATCTTATGATGGTGGAGGCCTTGTCAAAATTTGGTACCAAGGAAATGTCTGCTAAAGTTTTTTAACCCTGCATTTTGTTAAAGCACACTGTGGGCAGGGTACATTATCCTTTTGAAAGAGGCCACTGCCATCAGGGAGCAACATTGTAATGAGGGGAGGCACTTGGTTTGGTTTAGTTTAATTTATTAGTTTATGATGTTGTGGACAGTCCCCACGAATGAACTGAAACGGTAATAGTAAATGGGGAAGCTTTAGCCAACACGGCCAATTTCCAACTCTTGTCCCTGGCCAGCTGATAAAAGGCAACCAGTCCTACCAGGTGTGTGACAGTGTTTAGGTATGTGGTTTGTGCCGAATTAACATCCAGGTGAAAGTTTGGACCCAAAGCTTCCCAGCAGTACAACACTACCCAGAGCATCACCTTGCCTCCGCTGGCTTGTCTTCTTTTCATGGTGCATCCTGGTGCCATCTTTTTCCCAGGTAATCAATGCACATGCACCCAACCATCCACATAACATAAAGAAGTGATTCATCTGATTAGGTTTCCTTCCATTGCTCTCTGGTCCAGTTCTGCCACTCACGTGCCCATTTAAAAGGACAAGAGAGACTGGAACACACTGGTAAATTCACAGCTTTTATGATGCAGACAGACTAGTATTTTGACCTTTGTCTTCATCGGAGTCAGAAAGGACAAAGACATGAGACAAGCAACATAATAAACCTAAAACTAGTGAACAACTGTCATTGGATAGACAGGACTTCAAATCTATCTGATGATGAACCCAGAAATGGGAGTTGCCAAAGTCGGTTTCCAATGGCCACGCCCACAACATCCTGTAAAAAAAGAGAATAGATTACTATCTAAGGTAACAAGGACAAGTACAAAACAATGAGTCTAAGCAGATCAGAAGAAGCTTAACAATAACACAGACATGGTAAAGGACAGACACCATGACTAAAAAAGAGGGGGAAAAATTCCAAAATACCCATTTTTGTTTTTTTGGACATAATTGCCCTTTGTCATGTTAGTATCATGATATTAAATATTTTTCCTGTGCTTGGAGTGGCAAAAATTCCATCAATTCAAGTAATCTAATCTAATTTGTTTGACATGTGTTTCATGAAGCCAGACTGCTACTCCACTGAACAGAAGTTGTTTTGTGTCATATCTGTGATTTATATATTTGCTATGAAGTAGGAAAGCTGGATGAACGTCCTCTGAGTGTGGAGATTCCACAAAATTATTGCCAGGGGTTGCAATTTCTTCTTTCGTAACTAGCGTTGTTTTGATTGTCTAAAAAAAAAAAAAAAAAAAAATACTTAAAACGTTGGTGTGGTGAGTTAAGTTTATATGCCATCAACAGGCGCAAATAATGTCACAGGGAGATGGTCGGCCCCTATGAAATTTATTTGTTGACATGTGGCCCCCAGAAAAATTTAATTGAATATCCTTGTCTAGAGTCTTTGCCAAAAACCTTGATTAGTGGAATCAGGTGTGTAACTGATTGGTTGGAATGAAAGCCACACAAGCCCTTTCTAGACAAAGTTGAATACATCTCCCCAAAGGCAAGGACTGGGCCACGTCTGTCCTCCTCCACCTCCCCCATCCCCATCTCTCGCTCTCATTTTCTCTCTGTATTTGTTACTCTTTTCAAGCACCTGGAGTTGCTGAGGTCCCATCAGAACCGGCCAGTGAAGTGCCTGACCATCATGTGGGCCCTGGGTCAGGTGGGCTTTGCTGACCTCAGCCAAGGGCTCAGAGGTGAGTGAGCTGTGAGCCATGCCTTGTTCAATGCCAAGTTTCCCTGCTCTTGAAGGTTGAACACCCAATATCCAGTCCTGTCTGAGCCCTAAATACCCCAGCAGACTTCACAGAGCGGTTTTTCCCCTTGAATTTTTTTTCAGGAGCCGTGTTGCTAATGTAATGGCCAAGCCAACTTGGTTCTGGGTGAGCGGAGTCAAAGCCCAGTTTCAGGTGGTTGGGATATTGTAGCTCTTCACACAAGGCTGTGTTGTCTGTGTGTTTTGCTGGTAAAACACAACACATTACAAAGTGAACTACTAGAATGTGTGGATTGCTACATGCACAAATGCAAGTATGGCAAACAAGGTAAATGGCTATCATTATTAACTTCATCTCATCTCACCATACACTGATCAACCATAACATTATGACCATGGACAGGTGTAGTGAATAACATTGATTTTCTTGCTACAATGGCACGTGTCAGTAGGTGGAATATATTAGACGGCAAGTGAACATTTTGTCCTCGAATTTGATGTGTTGGAATCAGGAAAAATAAGCAAGCGTAAGGATGTTAGTTACTTTGACAAAAGCCAAATTATGATGGCTTAATGCAGGAGTCATAGAATCTGCAAAACTGCAGCTCTGGTGGGATGTTCCTCATCTGCAGTGGTTACTACCTACCAAAAGTGGGCTGGGGGCTAGCCCACTTTAACCCCAGATATACTCTGGACTGGGGTATACTTTGGCCTGTTACAGTGGCAACAGGGTCCTGGGCAGCCAAGTCTCATTGATGGGTGTGGTGAGAGGAAGCTGGCCTGTGTGGAGTGATCCAACTGAAGAGCTACTGTAGCTCAAACTGCTGAAAAAATTCATGCTGGTTTGAATCGGTGTCAGAACACACAGTGTATCCAAGTTTGTTGCGTATGGGGCTGCGTAGCGGCGAACCGGTCAGTGTGCCTATGCTGAACCCCTGTCCACCACCACAAGCGCCTACAATGGGCTCACGAGCATCAGAACTGGATCACAAGTAATGGAAGAAGATGGCCTGGTCTGGTGAATCACGTTTTCTTTTGCATCCTGTGGATGGCCGGGGTACGTGTGTCACTCACCTGGGGAAGACATGGCACCAGCATGCACTGTGGGAAGATGGCAAGCCAGGGGAGGCAGTGTGATGCTTCAGAAAATGTTCTGCTGGGAAAACTTGGGTCCTGCCATTCACGTGGATGTTACTTTGACATTTACCACCTACGTCAACATTGTTGCAGGCCAAATACACCCTTTCATGGAAACAGTATTCCCAAATGGCTAATGGCTGCTTTCAACAGGATAATGCGCCCTTCCACTCGGCAAAAATGCTTTAGGAATGGTTTGAGGAACTCAAGTTGAAGGTGTTGAATTAGCCTCTAAATTCCCCAGATCGTAATGCAATCAAGCATCTGTGGGATATGCTGGACATGCAAGTCTGATCCATGGAGACCCCACCTCGCAGCTTGTGGGACTGAAAGGATCTGTTGCTGTTGTCTTGGAGCCAGATACCACAGCACATAGTGGAGTTCTTGCCTTGATGGTTAAGGGCTTTTTAGGCTGCAAAGGGGGCGCCCGTATGATATTAGGCAGGTGGTCATAATGTTATGGCTGATTGGTGTAAATTAACACTTTCATACCAGCAGCGTCCCTGACGTTACTAAGTTGATGCTTATTATTTCCTGCTTTTTTCATAAACTTGGCAGTTTCATCATCTGTCCCTTTGAACTGTTAAACACGAAAACAAACAGAAGTGAAAATGAGATGAAAAATTAAATGAACAATTGGAAATCTACTGTATTGCTTTCATAAAACATTTATACCAGCAGTAAGAATAATGATGTCATGGCTGAAGCATTTTTACTGACTGATCCTCATAATGCTGTCATGTCAATTTGAGTAATTGTCAATACAATAAAAAGCCCTGATGTTTCAGTCACGCCCCATTTTCGATGCATTATGGGATAGTTCGGTGGCCTAGTCGCTTCTGGTCTTGCGGGGCTGCGGAAAGTTACTTTAACGTGCATAGGATACCAAGTGTATTAAGAAGCTTTCAACTGGGGAACAGTCATTTTCTCAAAGTTTCGAGAAGGGCCTTCCATGGTGATACTCAGGTTGATATAATTTCTAGTATAATTTTTGCATTGCCGTGAACAATCACTGATGTAGATCAGTGCTTCTCAGATCTCTCCTGGAGTAACACCTGTCCCGCATGTTTTAGGCCTCTCCCCGCTGGCACAGATGATTCTAATGATTCACACATTATAAAGCATCTTCACGGGTAACAAGCTGATCATTTGACTCACCTGTGCAAGAGCAGGCAGAGCTCTAAAACATGCAGGAGAAGTGGTACTCCAGGAGAGGTTTGAAAAGCGCTGATGTAGATGATAGAATTGCTATTGTTCAATGTTGTTATGCGCATGCAGTAGACCTATGGACAAGCAAGCTGTGCACTGGAAGCGTGGAAGTCTCGGGAGTGTGAGAAATTTTAGCGAAAAAGCTAGATGCGGCTATTTCTTTTTGTATTGACGATTGCTTGAATTCTGACTGAACAATTTGAAGAGAGAAATACCTGTACGGTAACCATGCAGACTGTCTTTGTAGCCCCTGGACAAAGTCGGGGCTACTGTGGATTGCAGCTGCTGTGGAAATTTCCTTGTGGACGCTCTATAGGCCGCAAATTTGAAGCTATTTCTTTTATATTCGCTATGTATATGGACAGTGGTTAATGCACATTGTCGAATGTGCAAATGTCAGTAACAACGATTTGTTACAGTCAGAAAATGATCAATATTTGATGAAAATAAAACACATTTTCAAAGTAATTGTAAGAATTGTAATGGCATTATTAGGCGTGGCTTTTTCATCATTCAGTTCGCAAGATCTTTTATTGTGAATCCAAGTTGGCGGGGGAATGAAAAAAAAATTTTTTTTTTCCTCTCATAAAGGAACTAAAGCGTCTAGAGGGCGAAATTTCACAAACAGGCTCTCTTTATGTAATTTTTCATCCAGAAAAAAAACATGACAGTCATTTCTCATAATATCAAACCGTTTTGGAGTAATTAGTAACTTTCTACTTCCCTGGGAACGCCCCTTTTTAATCGCTACAATCGATAATGCTGCCCTTTCTTAGCCTGACGTCATATAAAGAACTCAGGACCAATTCGCTGCATAGCCGGTATGTACAACTGCATGTAAAAATATCATTTTGATCACTTCATTACATGTTTTTGTCGCCCCAGTGCTTAGTAACTTCAAATCTCATATGATTTACATTATGAGCAAAAGAAAAATTGGCAATGTGTATATTTTTATTTAATCTTACCCTGGTTTTCTTAACGGGCAATCAGAGACCGCTAAATGGGCTAGAGCGCCGTGGTTCACTCGCGTTCGCCGTCTGCGAAAGCTACTGCTAAACGCATTATCCAGGTGTTTGGTTCTCCATTTATAACGACATAAGTACTGCGTTTTTAAAGCATATGACCCAGATTTCTGTTATGAAAATCTAATTCCTCGATCAGCTGTTCGCGAGTTTGCCAAACTGCGTGCTACACTTTGATGTCGATTTGACTTCGTTCATTATGCTCTCCTGAGTGGACATCCAACAAGCTTGTTAGATTATGTACGGCATTTGGTCAGACTAGAGTAAAACAATAATATGATCAGACAAAGAGAAAAAGATTAGAACACGAGACAAGAGTCAAGACACAGCGGCAGCATGCAACTAGACGCGCAGCAGCAGCTAGGGGGAAGCGCTTTCACACTGGACGCGAAACAAATTTTTAGCACCACAGATTACATTCAAAGTCAATGCAAAGACGCGAATACACGCATTTCGCGTCCGGTGTGAAAGCAGCTTAATAGAGCGCGGGCGAAGAGAGGGCGTAAAAAGTGTGGAATGCGAGCCAAAGCCTGCTAAGTGCTAGCCGCAGCCAGCGCTCTATTAAGCTCTATAGTGTCTATAACGAAAGCCCTGCTGAAGCGCTGGCGTAGCTAACTCGTTATAATTGTTCATTAGCAGCCTACCTAAATTTTCTTCCTTTTTTCAGTGCCCCGTCTGCTCTTCTTTCTCCCCTTTTCCTCGGTGCTTCTCTCCTAGAATGGACTTTTGATTTTCGGGATAGCATCTGGCTTGATTTTTCTCCTCTTTTTCATGGCGAACTCAGACCAAAACCCTTCATCCTCGAAGTTGGAATCGTTGAAGTGGTCGCTACAAATCACACTATTGTCGCTTGGTGCTTGCCATTTTACAGGAGTCAGTTTCACCCGAGACGCCCAAATTTTACTTATTTTTTCATCTTTTGGAAATCGATGAAGGCTGACCCCTTCTTTGGATACGTTACTAAAACCTGCTACAACGCATCTGGTGGGCATTTGCTCCGCCGTTTCCCGACATTTCCCGTGAAAATAACGATTTTATAAACCTTCTGCAGTTAGTGTCCCATAGGCAGTATTGAAAAACGAGCTCGACTGAGCTCGTCTCGTTCTATAGATGACGTCAGCAGGTTGATGTGTCAATCCCGCGGATTTTGGACCTAATTGTGGGCGGGGCAGAAACTCTGAAAATCAAGGTCTGCCATCAGAAAACAAGCCTAAAATTATTACTGTGTATTTTCATGGGAATTTTTGGCGCAGACATAGTTTACAAGTACAGAACTACGGAGTTAGTGTCAAAGTATCTGGTAATAGAGAGTTCCTTTAACATTCTCGAGAGTTCTTTTGCATTTCTATCAGGTTGGAGGAAAAAAAAAAAAAAAAAAAAAAAATTTTCTCACGCTGCAGTCAGCAGTCTTGCACTTAATAACAAAAGTGATGTTTGAAAGTTTTAACTTGGCAAACAAAATTATATTTAATTGCCGAGTCCGACTTTTTAATCAACCCATGCTGTACCGAGAGTGAAAGGCGATAATTCATTGGAACGCAGATCAGTTATTATTCAGTCAATGCGTATTTAAAGGCTGTCTCAGTGATATGACATCACTGTTGGTGACAGTTGAAACGTTCTCAAAACGTTAGCCCCTCCCCTTCAGGAGCTTGGAACATGAACGCTTTTTTCTTAAAGTGAAATGTCTGAGTAAAGCTGCCTTCACACCGGATGCAAAACAAATTTTTCGCGGCACAGATTACATTCAAAGTCAATGCAAAGACGCAAATACGAAATATTCGTTTCGTATCCGGTGTGAAAGCGGCTTAAGAATGGCTCACTCAGCTGGGTAAATGGCCCTGTACAGCTCGTTGTGATAAACGTCTGGGAGCAACAATGATTACCATTGCCAGACGATAAATTTACACCATTAGTGCTAGCTTCAACAAGGTATCTGACAAGTATCTTAGCTCGGCATTACAAAATGAGTATTAACAACGTCACATAGATCACCACTTTCAGCTAAACTTATCACGCGGTCATACATTCATCGACGAATTTCAACTCTGAGTACTAACCAGAGAAAAAATGTTATTACACAAACACAAACTCTGGTTTGATCAGACAGAATTCGCAAGCTCACTAGCTTGCCAAAAGAGAGTTAGCAAAGGTTGCTAACTCGCTCCAAAGAGGAAATATCGATCTCTCTACTGTTTGATTCATTCTGACCAGCATGATCTATGCAAGATAGCCTTACAAAAACAATACACGAGCTTTCCTCAATTTTGCTTGGGATGACAATTTACGATTCACATCCAACCGAGTTATCACCAGCTCTACTCACCTGTCAAGTAGAAACAAGGCGACCTGGGCGTCAGAATTAAAACCATTCAACTCCCGGAATTCTCTCCAATGTTGGTATGCTTTCCCTATGTTTATTCGGGACTTCGCATAGCTTCGATCGCGTTTCTTTTTCCTCGACATGCACTCGTTCAAGCATCTCTTTTTCAGTTTAGCGTCCACCATGCTTCACTCTGCTGCATCAGTAGTGCCACTGCCAGTTCCTTTCGTTGCTCAGTCCCACCCACTTGTCGTGCATGAGCAACGGAACTGGCGCAGAAGACCCACCCCTGCCCTCCGATTCGTTGAACACTTTTGTTGATGTTTGGGGATGTGGGTAGCTCCCCACGAGTTTGTGTATCTTTCTCAGTGTTAACCTGGCTGTAGGTGGCCTACAGAGACCGGAGTTTTTCACCGCCCACTCATGAGAGGAGCTGCTAACAGTTCGTGAGGAAAAATCTCCTGTACGTGACAAATTATGTTTTGGCTTAGAATCGCTGATACAACCTTTAAGAGATTCTCACGTGGAATTGAAGTCCTTGTGCAGTGAAGTTTTCCAGTTTCATGTGCATTGTAGCATGGAATCCAATTATAACTCCGGACTTCTCACACTTTTCTTTTCTTGGGTTGAAATTGCATGCAGACGTTTCAAATAGACTTTTATTTCATTTCAATAATTCAAATGATCATTAAGCGCAGGTTAGATTGCCTGATTTGCCGAAAAGGTAGCGCGGAAGTTCCAGATGCGGGAGAGAAGCTGTGTCCTCAATTACCAATTGATTTTTACCACAATCGGAAAACATGTTAATAAAGGAAAATGATTTAGAACTAGCTAGAAATGATTGTCATAAAGGGATGTATCTCTGCCCGCCGATTTCCAGTTCGAGCGCTGGCCCTGCTTGAGGGGGAAAAAAAATCAGTTGGTCGCAAGCAGACTTTAATTTTGGGTTTCTGAGAAAAAAATAAAATGAAAATTTTTGTTTTTTAATATTTTGTCATTTTTTTGTTCGCGGACTCGCAAATACAGTGAAAAGTGAAATTTTTTATTTTTTTGGAGTTGGGCTGTTCGCTCAATCGATGTACTGGCGAACTGAATGATAAAAGCCTCGCCTTTAGTATTCATATGAGTACTCAGTATGGGCTAGTACTCAAAATGTAAGTACTTTTACTCGGTCTGAAAAAAAAAAAAAAAAAAAAAAAAGTATCGGTGCATCCCTTAAATTGTTTCTGCTTTGTCCGTATGCGGTATTGAGTGTAGATTGGGGGGATAAATGAATTTAAATGATTTTAAGCATAAGGCTGCTACATAACAAATGTGATAAAAGTGAAAGGGTCTGAATACTTTCTGAATGTATTGAATGTGCTTATATGTGGTTGGGACACCCATTTGTTCAGTTCGCTCAGCAATAGCTGCAGATAGCTGCATTAAGAGGAGAGAGGCCAAGTTGTCAGCGTTTTTAGTGATTATTATGTCACTGCAATATGAAATTTCAGTATCGGCGCTCGTCATTCTGCAGCAGCGGCCCAAAGGGTTATGGGGGAAACGCTGCAGAGCGCCATCACTGGGCTCTGTTTCACATTATAATATCACCATACCCTTTCCATTGCTGCTGGTCTCCATGGAGTGCATGGAAATCCTGTATCGCATCTCTAATATTAACGGTCAGGGGCGCAAATTACTCTTCTTGGGCCAGCAGCTGTATCCAAGTTCCAAACATCCCCAGATTCCAAGGTGCCCTTTGTGCAGCGTATATTCAGAGGGGCAATCCTCTTTTGGTCTTTGCCAAAGCAGAGTGTTGGTAGTGCTCATAACCTCCTCGCACTGCTGGTTTGGAAACCCTAAGTCAAATAAAACATTCCTTCCTTGCGACTGTCTTTGTGCCCCTTTCACCAGGGCATTTAGGATTCATGCACAGGTTCGGTCCAAGACCATTCTTGTTCAGATATGGGATCTGACTTCTGACTACATTTTTCTCTCCAAATAAAGACTGAGCACTGTTGGCAGTGGTTCAGCAGCAGCGTGCCATCCTAGGTTGGAAATTTCCTTTGAAAACGCTTAAAAGTAGTCAGTGGAGACTGAGAATAGCCACATCGTGACATTACATTAAATAAAAAGAGTTCATTGCGCCAGCATTTTAACCCTGATTAGTTTACTGCATTAGTGTGCTGACTGAGAGATGTTGATTGCTGATGGTGTTTTATTGTTTTGAGAGTAATGCCATTTTCTTTCTTGTTTTAGTGTGGCTTGGCATCATGCTGCCTGTGCTGGGCATTAAGTCCCTGTCCTCTTACGCCATCGCTTATCTGGAGAGAGTACTCATGTGAGTTTAAAGAAATCTGAAAGCAAGCAGGCAGAAAGTGGGCAAAATGCTTTAATCTCGGTCTCTGGGGTGTGTCTCAATTTAAAAAAAAAAAAAAAAAAAAAAAAAAAAAAGTCCTCCTTTTCCCCACTGGTCTCCCCCTTCTATGAAGAAGTATAGGGGGAGGAGTCTGAGGAAAGGAGGATACAGTGCCTTCCACTAATATTGGCACCTTTGGTAAAAAGACGCTATATTATAATTTGGTAATCCTCAATCTTTTCGAAATATTCACAAAAATCTAACCTTGAAATTTAAGAAAATGATTGAAGGAAAAAACTGCTTTCATTTTTGAGTCTGTTGTGCAACTGCTTTGGGACTCTTTCACATATTTTACTGCCTTTTCTTCCTCTTAATTTCTCAGTTGCATGGTTCTGCATGCAGGATGTGGGATTTTGTTTTTTGTGGCCATGTTTCTCTCAATATGAGGCATTCCATTTAAAAAAAATGCATGTAAATTTTTATTTATTTATTTATTTTTTTAAGGTTGCACGCTTACAGATTTTTTTTTTAATTTTTAATTTTAACTGCACAATAAATTGCGAAGTGTTAGGCTGCGCACTAGCTTGTTACTGAAACTGTCAGATGGTGAACACTGATGTAAGACTCATTCACTGAACTTTCTTTGTGAAAAGATTTGTTGGTTTCATAAATAATAGCTAATTTTTATGGGCCACTTTGGCCATTTAAAGGGTTTTCTCCAGGTTTTCAGAGGGCTTTGGTGCTAACTGGGTTCCGAGGAGTGGTGACAGTTGAAATTATTTTCAGGAATTTTTAAGACCTAATTAGCAGCCCCGATAAGGAGGGGCTGCTTTCAGTACTTGTTATAAATTTCTTGCTATCTTCAACTTATTTCTAATACTTTAGTCACAGTTATTATAGCCCTGGGGAATTGTTTTGGCATAATCACTGGTCACTTAAAAGGTCAAGGTCATGAGAACTGGCCACGCCCCTCAAAATGCTTGTTAACACGATGGCTACAAAGGTGTTAATGATAGAAAGCTGTGACTTGGTATATTGCAACTGTAGAACAGGACTCTGCTTCTGTCAACTTTTGGGCAAATTCTGTTCTTGCTCAAGGTCATATTGAGGTCATGGTCATTGCTGCACTCATAAAAAAAATTGTGTCAACAGGAAGTTTTCTGTATGTTTGATTATTCTTCATGAAATTTACTTATAAATATGTCCCAAGGGCATGTGGAATGGAGGGGCTGCTCTGTTTTGCAATGTCCCACAAGCACTTAAGTTTTTTTTTTTTTTTTTTTTTTACATTGTTTTTGCTCATTATCCTTGCCATATTTGAGAAAGGAAGAGGAGAGCACCTATTGTACTTCTAGTCAAAAGTCTATTCATTTCACCAAATTACATGTTTGAGAGTTAATGAAAATATATGTGGACTACGTAAACTTGTACACATAGGAACAATAAACCTGTAGAAATACATATACCCATATATGGAAATATATACTAAATTGTATTGCCAAACCTGATGTGAGATCGCATTTGCAATGTGTCCACATACTGCTCGATAATGCCTGTCATACCTCTCCTGTGGGTGAACCATCGACTGTATATGCAGTCCATGGAGTGGACTGTGTCCACATTATTTATCCCGCCGGGGCTCGACATTAACGCTTGTCCGGGACGAGTAGATTTTATTTCTGGACAAATGGAAGAGAAATTTACATGCCCCACAGGACAAGTTAAAATTCGCTAGAAAAAAATACTTCACCTTATGTGCCCCTGAATTCAGTTCGCTAAATGAATACATTCAGAATACCGATTTGAAACAAAAACGTTTTTTTCCCCACGACACGTCTAACCAGCGTCCAACTCGAATGCTTTGATTGACCGAGCAGACACAGACACGGACACACGCGCATGTGCGCACACATATACAGTAGGAACTGCTAACACCAGAGGAGCAGTGATGTTCCTCAAGGCTCCGCAACTCGGGCAAGCTCCAAAAAAGGCCGAAGAAGAAAAACGGCGACTGCACCTGAGCTGTATGAATCGAAAAGGGAGAGAAAATTTGGAGAGAGCTTGAGGGAGGAATTCGACTGGGTGCAGTACAAGGGAGGTGTAATGTTCTGTTGCCTCTGCCAATACATCCCAGCTTGGCTGACAAGTAAGTGATACCAACTGCCAGCGTTGGCAACAATGTATTCACAAACCAGGCACAAGGACTGTCCATTTAATTTCAGCTGATATTTGACTTTTAAAATAACTCTAACTCACACACACACACACATAGCAAGGCTGTACTGCGACATGAAACCTGGCCTGTGCGATGAATGAAAAATGAACTGTAATAGCACTGGTGCGATGAGAGACAGAGTGAGTGAGACATGAATCAATGCCACCTCGCTGCAGCATCAATAGTTGAGCTGCTTGTTTGAATTTATCGCTGTAATATATTTTAGATTGTGTCGTGAGTATATTTTCATATTGTTTGTATTTAGTGACATTGCCAGTGCTTCGTTCATTACTGACCTAACTCACTAGTTGACGGAGACATTCACGGGTTTATTAAACATTTCCAAGGTAACAGCATTGGATTGTGGGTAATGTAGTAGTTCTCTGTGACTTGTATAAAACTTTCTCTATTTTTTTTTTTTTTTTTTTCAAAACAAGGTTGATTTCATGCAGACTTGTGGTTTCTACTGGAGCAGATATCATTGTTTTACAGTCTTCTCGCTCACAGTCAGTTTGCTTTCGATGTTTACAACATTATAGCTGATAATCGCAATCCTAGTCACTGAATATCATTGGGATTTCACCTCTGGAACCTCACTGCCCAGGTCTATCAGTCTACAAACAAACAGACGGACAGTCCAAAAACAATATGCCCCCTTATCTTAGATTCCAAGGGCATAAAAAGTAAATTTTTGTGAATTATACCCGGACAAGTGACTTAAGCCAGGACAAGTGAAGGTAAATTTACTTGTTCGAAGGACAAGCGCTTCAAATTAATGTCAAGTTAATGTCAAGCCCTGCCCGCTAATCCATTTCTTAGCATTGCTTTTGTAGACATAGCTACTGGAATGCGCCTTTAGTACTGTATAGAATTCCAATCGCAATCCGAGCCTGATCAAATCAGGATTTTTCTGGCTCATGTCGGCCAGTGTGAGCAAAATCAGCAAATTGCTGTGGTCAATTTCTATTCAGAAATGATCAGCCATTAAAAATTGAAAAGTTGCAACTGCGATAATGCAAACTTTTGAGCCCCAGCGCACAAAAATGATCCCCGGCAACTTCGAAATGACAAACGTTTCATAAACTGAATATTGGTACCTGTTCGCACAGTAAATTTTATTTGCCTAAGCTCATTGGAACTTTGTTTTATGTAGCTTCAAAAATGCTCCAAAACCTAACAGATGCTCAATGAAATGACCAACCCCCCCCCCTTTTCATTCTGGGAGGGTACCACACATGCCTTAATTTCATAATGCAACTAAAATTGTTCCAGTTTTTCTCTCAAAACATTATAGCCACTCTGTGCTAACTTATAGCAAAATCTATGATGTCAGCTGGGTACTGGGAAAGTGAATTTTGGGTGACTTCACTAGGAATGACCCATATCACACGCACAATGCAAAAAGAACTCAAGTAATTGGGACTAAACAGCTGTGTGGCTACGAGAAAATCACTGATCAGTGAGGCGAATGGGGGAAAATAAGCTTCAGTTTGCTCGGGAGCATAACTATTGCACTCTGGAGCAATTGAAAAAGGTCATGTGGTCTGAGTCTGTATTTACCCTTTTCCAGAGTGATAGGCGCATCAGGGTAAGAAGAGAGGCAGATGAAGTGATACGCCCATCATGCCTAGTGCCTACTGAACAAACCTGTGGGCCAGTGTTATGATCTGGAGTTGCCTCAACTGATCAGGTTTAGGTTCAGCAATAATACTTGCACAAAAAATAAGGCCAGCTGACTACCTGTGAATACTGGTAGCTTGTGAAATGGCTCAGATTCGCGTAATTTAGTTTGCAAGGCTCATTAAGCAATAAGCCACAAGAATCCATTATACAGTGGGGTGCAAAAATTTGGGCACCCCTGGTTTAAATGTCTGTTACAATTAATCTCCAAGTGATTGAAAGCAAATGTGAACACTAAAGTTAAACTAAGTTAAAGTTACTAAGTTAAACATGACACATTTCATCACATTTTAAAGCAAGTAAAATTTTTATTTTTAACTTTTTGCAGTTTCAAAATAAAAAAATGAGGAAAAAGACCTTGTGCAAAAGTTTAGGAACCCTGTCAACTAGTACTTTGTATCTCCTCCTCAGGCAGCTATAACAGCTTGCAAACGCTTCCTGTAGCCAGCTAAGAGTCTTTCAATTCTTGTCTTTGGAATTTTTTTCCCATTTTTCTTGACAGAACACCTCTAGCTCAGAAATATTCTTCGGCCTTCTTGCATGCACGGTATGTTTGAGGTCTCTCCCCAGATTATCAATAATATTCAAGTCTGGAGACTGCGATGGCCATTCCAAAACCTTCATCCATCTTTCCTGGAGGTACTTCATGGTGGATTTTGAGATATGCTTCAGGTCATTGTCTTGCTGGAATACCCAACATCTCTTCAACTTCAATTTCTGGACTGAGCTTTGAACATTAGCCTCTAGAATGTCTTGATATTTGGTGGAATCCATTCCTCCTTCCACCCGCAAAATATTACCTGTGCTCCCAGCTGCTACACAACCCCAAAGCATAGTGGATCCACCTCCATGCTTAACAGTTGGAAACTGTTCTTCTCTACAAATGCTTCACCCCTTTTTCTCCAAACATACCTTCTTTGGTTGTGGCTAAAAAGTTCAATTTTGGTTTCGTCAGTCCAAAGCACATTGTTCTAATAGGCTTGAGGTTTCTCAAGGTTCTCTTTTGCATACTTCAGATGCTTAATTTTGTGTTGAGGTCATAGGAAGGGCTTCTTTCTTACAACTCTGCCATGTAGGTCTTTGTTGTTTAAGGTTCGCTGTATTGTTGTCCCGTGAACAACTAGACCTGAGTCTGCTACTTTTTTTGCAGCTCTTTTGCAACGATGTTCTAAGCATTTCTCACCAGATCTCAGGCCATTCTATCTTAAATTTTTCTTGGTCTTCCAGATCTTGCCTTGACCTCAAATATTCTATTTATTTTCCATTTTCTTACGCTGTTTCTGGCAGTAGAAATGGGTAGTGTGAAACACTGAGTTTTTTGTAGCCCCCTCCTTGTTGGTGGAAGGGAATTATCTTGATTTTGACATCTTTGGACAACTGTTTAGGGGAACACATGATTTTCAACACCAGACACAACAGCCACTACAGTCGGATACTTTAGAAGACATGGAGTTACTTCAGAATATATAGTTCAACCCTGGAATTATATTCACCCGACTCATTGAAGCCCTAACGAGAAAATCACCTGGGTCTGGGCCTTAGTAATCATCTTCTTAAAAGATCACAAAGAATAATCCAAAAGGGTTCCCAAACTTTTGCGCAGGGCCTCTTTTCCTTTCTTATTTAAAAACTCAGAAAAATTAAAATAAAAAGAAACCTTGCTTTTAAAGTTGCAAAGAGGTGTCATGTTTAACTTTGTAGCATTTAGTGTTCAGGTTTGCTTTCAATCACTTGGAGATTAATTGCAACAGACATTTAAACCATGGGTGCCCAGATTTTTGCACCCCACTGTATATTCTGAATCTAGTCATGGTTAAAGAGCGTTGTAAGACAGGATGCAGAGCTGAGTGACAATTCTAAGGATGGCGAAAATAAATGCTGCGAAGTCAGTGTAAGTTTTGGATTTTTTTGCATTAATATTGCCATCCTTACAATGCCATGTCCATTATACACATATAGGCAATAGGCATTCACCTTTTCATAATCATTACTCAAAATAGGTCATTTATTGGTCTTGGTTGTTCAATTGATAAATTGTCTGATTGTTAATCTGGTGAACTTAAACGAGAACAACTGGAGGGCAATCGAGTGGTAAAGGGTACAGTTACTGAAGGCCCTCAGCAGCACTGTGGTAGGGGGGGTGCGACGGTGCTAGCGCGCTAGTTTTTACTTTTACTGAGGGCTGTACTGTAGATGATTATTCACCCCGCATATATGAAATCGGTGACTGGTCGGTTCTTCGCATTGGCTAGCTATGTGGGTGCAAGATTATTTATTTTCATAAGAGTACAATAAGGATGAGAAATGCTGCGGTTCTTAGATTTGTCAGTTTCTTTGGGGTTCCGATAATTAGCCAGCGGTCATTTGAGTAGTATTTTGTCGATTGTATCAGATGTTCAAAATACTGATTCATACCGTAACTGGTGTCACCTCCCCAATAATGCACTCCAGTGACGAGCATGTGCTTATTAGCTCAATGCCTCGAACAGGAACCTGTGTCACAAACGGTCAATGGTCACAAATCAGACTGTGTTCTTTGGGCTAATAATGTCGGACATTGTCCTCACTTTCTGATATCACAAACTTTGCTCTTCGATCTGCAGTATTAGTCGCCAAAGCCAAGGCCGAACAAATAGACTATTGGACCTCTGGAGCAGACCAGCTGGTTTACTTATAATTAACGTATTGTGGAGCACTTGAATAATTATTATAGCATGAGCATTTACAAATTTGCCGCATGCACAATTCTGCTGACAGTGACAAGGTTGAATGCCTCGCCATTACTATTCATGCATGAGTACAGCTGAGCAGTGATAGGCTGATGACATGTACTTGTACAAGGAGTGTACATAATGGTACCACAGCCGAGCTGTGATTGGCTGATCTATACAATGGTACCAACCGACCCGCAGAGAGAAATTTTGCCCCAGGCTTATACGCACTGGCTTGCGACAAGTGGCTGGGAATACGGAGTAAAAAGTGCATTGGAAATTTTAACTTAATTTTCTTTTTTTAATTGTCGCAATAAAAAGAGGACTAACATCACTTTTAATGTAAAAAGTAACATGAGGCTCATTTGAAAACCTAACTCAGTTAGGGATTATTTGCATTGAAAACGCGTTAGGTTACTCATTACCCGGATATAATACTGTAATGTAAGGGTGTTAGATTGGCCTCCTTGTTCGCCTGATATGAACCCCATTAAACATCTTGGGGATCAGCAAGTTCGCCATCAGGATCACCCTTCCACTGCTCGAAGCGAACTTCGTGCTGCTTTGTTGGCAGGGTGGGATCAGACCTCACAGAGACAGATTGATAATTTGTGCAACATACCATTCAGGCACTGCTTGCAGCAAACGGTTGACTCGCATATTGTTAGTGCTGTTTGCCATGTAATCCAGGAGCATGCACGGCGCCAGAAATTCTTGATTGGGGGAGCTAGGGGAGGGCTGGATTTTTCATTGGGGGGGCTTACGAATTTTGACGCAACAAACACAAAATACTCCTACAGTACCGTACAGCAGTGGCGGGCGGTGGACAGAGAACAAGGAGGGCGATAAACATGTCTTTAAACTGCTTATTAGTCTTGATCTGTTTTCAGTCAATTTCCCTGGTAAAAGACACTTGAACTCTCCCCTCTCAGGTGTAGCTCATTGCCTTCGTTAAGATGAGAAGTCAAACGCACCAGTTGAATGCAAAAAAGAGGGCATTTCAATCTTTTTCAATTAAACAATCATTACACACTGGTTTGACGACTTGCTTAGGATGCAACAAAATTTAACACGGAAAATCCACAGTGGTTTTTTCGAGAAGAGTTGCCTATTAAGGCATGTGAATTAAACATGTTATCGAATTTATAATTCACTCGCCTAAACATTTAATTATAAGGGAAACTAACATGTTGACCAAGAACAATGATTTAAATCGGGTCACTAATCTCATCTGTTTCAAGGGATGTTTTCCGCCCCCCCAGTTTTCCGTCCACCGCCCGCCACTGCCGTACAGTACCGTATTATGTCTATACTGGATGAGGTAAGCTGTCAAAACATGCCTATTTCGGGTTAAGTCACCTTAAAATAACTGATAAATATGTTCATCTAAGATGCTTGTGGAATGTGGACTACAGCTTCAAGAAAGACAAATGAGCTCTCCGCACTCTCTTTCTCGCTCTGTCTCTCGTACGTACGCGCACACACTACACAGCATGAGTGGAGTGGAGTAAAATGCCAGTCTACTCTCATACACAAGAACCTGAAGTCTATGTTGGGTTAAGTCAACTTAAAATTACTAATAAATATGTTTGTTTAAGATGCTCGTGGAATTGATTAGTGTGGACTACAACTTCAAGAAAGGCAAATGAGCTCTCCACGCTCTCTCTCGCTCTCTCGTACACACACCCACACACTCTACACAGCATGAGCGGAGGGGAGTAAAAAGCCATAGCTAGCCTAGCCTACTCTCAGAGATAAAAACCTGAATACAATACTTAACGACACAACCAATCTCAGAGTAAATGAACCGGGTGTTGTAACACAGTAATTTGACACAGTGTGTTGAGAATGTGTTTTACCGGTGGATCGCCACTGACATCAGCTCTCCCTCTTTTCTTCCCAATAACGCAAGTGAAGCGATCCATCCACTCTATTCAGTTCCGTTAATTAGCCGTTCTGTTCGCTGCTGGACTTCTGACTGTCGCAGGTGTAATGATTGGAGCCAGGTCAGCCAGCCAATCAAATCAGTTCCCGTTGCTTTTTTTTTTTTTTTTTTTTTTTACAGGCAGTGTTGATTGACAACAGCCTTTACGGCATATCAACGCAGCAGTTGATTGTGGATTGCTTACAGTACATTCATTTTTGCTTTGGGGCTCTTAGGGGGGGTGCCGTCAATGTACAGGAGGATGTCTGATTGTGTAAAATTGTTAAGTCTGCGTTAAGAAATGTGTCAATGCTGTTAACATTGTTACTTAACCCTTTCGTTTTTAAAAATTCCTTTACACTCTAAGTCGAAATTTTTCGTTTTTGCAGTTTAAAAGCCTCTTATTATGTTCATGACACCAATTTCTGCAAAAAAAAAAAAGGTCTAGAGAACAACCCTTTCATCAGTGTTCGCCATCTGGTTGATTTTCAGCAACATCTGAGATGCTGGGGCTGAAAATCTTGTTTCTTCAGGTGACTTGCAATGCTCCAGCAAACTTGTGGTGTTTGTGCGAGGATAGCACGCTAACTTGTGTTTTTAAATGTAGGTTGCATGCAAATTTGTCAGTGTCTTTGTGTTTAGGCTGCATTCAAACTTTCAGTATTTGTGTTTCGGCTGCTTGCTAACATCCTGTGTTTCTGGGTTTAGGCTGCACACCAACTTGACAAAAGGCTTTGGTATCATGGGACCAAAGGAGTTTTTCCCTCTGCTGGACTTTGCCTTCATGCCTAAAAATGCACTTTCTCCCAGGTAAATGCGCTAATGCTGTAAATATGCTGATCAGTCCGTTTCCAACCTTTGTCAAATCTGACTCATTCCAATTTATTAAATCAACCCTTGGATTACCACACCAAGAAAAAAACAAACTAATGAATAAAATATAAAATGTGTCAGCTGGACTTTAAAGGGTAAATGCTGCCTTTGTAATCAGAGGATGGTCTTTGCAACAATTTCCAGCTATAGCTTTAAATCATTTAATGCATCACGGGAGAATATTTGTTTTATATTCTTCAAAGCCCATGTGCAGTCAGGTCCACATTGTGGGCCTGGGCACCGACCGGTGCCAGGCCCAGGAACAGGTCCTGGCACCAGTGCAAGGAACCAACTGTTTTTGTAGGGATTATTATTATTATTAGGGCCCGAGCACCGACTGGTGGCGTTTTATTTAATAGTTCACTTTGAGTCGAACAATATTTAGTTTATATTAATAATTAAATGACAAATCTGAGAAATTGCTGAAGAAATAAATAGGATAAAGAAAATTCACATAGTGCCTTAAATTGCAACTTGCAAATTGTAATGCTGAGTGAACACAAACAGCGTTCAGTAAACTTACCCTACCCAGCCACCTTAAAGCGCCGTCTCTTAAACAATGACATTGTGTTAAAATGCCTAAACATGCCTGGTGAATGATCCGCAACGTAAAGTTTGATATGGTGTAATCCCATTCTGCTAATAAATGAAATAAGCAAACGGGCAAGTTTTATTGGGTAAGTTTTCCGGTAGTTTAGATTGGCTTCCGGGACTAAAGGATCAGTTATGTTTGTGTTAAACGTGCAAGCTGCAGTATTGCACTGCCCGTGATGTCTTGCTGATGCACCTTTTAATTCAGTTTCAAATTACGCAGCCTAAATAACGATTGGTTCACATTACCAATAGCTGACATGTGACAACTCAACCTTAATGTTCACATATCAGGCAGATAAAACACGTGTATGTGCAGAGAGAATACAAAGTAGGTTGATTTACCGTTTTCAGCTGGTAGGCCTACATGGTTCTTGTTGAACTGGGTAAGCGAAATATCACTTGTATGTTCATTATAATTTTTCGATTATCTGCCACTGAAACAAATGCTGCCAAGCTCTAGATTTTTGTCTTTAACATTATGTTCCAAAGTCATTTCAAAGTGTGCAACTAATGCCTTTATTACTAAGCTTTACTTTAGTCAGGGCATATCTTAAGCAACAATTACAAAGCACATTTACATGCCTATGTACGGATATAATGTGGGAATGAAAGGTGTTACCCATGTTAGTTTTACATCAGGGATTGTACAGCCCAGAGCCAACAAAATTCAAGGGCTTTTCAGGGACCCCTCAAGTGTTCTCAAGCACTTTCCTGACTCGTAAATTATACACTAAATCATGAGGCACCAACTTAATTTGTTCATTATCATTTCAGGGCATCCATTGCCGCCATATATTGTAAAATTAGTTTGTTTGCTTGCAAGGTAACGTTGGCTAGTAGCTACTCAGTAGACCGGATGTTTAATGTCATTCCTGAGGCCCCACTGTGTATGCTGATTTTTGTTCCAACCACGATTGTAATTGCAGGATTTTAATGAAAGCACTGAAGGTGCTGATGCCTCGGTGCTTACAACAGTGACAAGTATGTCCCTTAATGAAGCTGTAAAATTGGGTGTGGAGATGTCAGAGTCAGTGTCTTCCCAAGAAAAGAAAGTAGCAGGTTAATTAAAAAAAGTAGCCAGTTAAGAATTACATGTGGTGCCACACCGCTACTCAGCCTGTAGGAGGGTCCTTAGGTATGCTCCCTTGGAAAATGTTTTTTTTTTTTTTTTTTTCAAGGTGCATTTTGGCGCATTCTACGGCACTTTAGAAAGCCTAAATTAATGCAAGTATTTTTCAGTGTAAAATGTGAGGATTTTCTGGTCAAATTTCAGTTTTTAGGTCACCTGAGACGAAGTTTCAAAGTGACCTATTCTAATTGCCTTTTGTCCGTCGTTGTCCATCGTGCGTTGTGCGTCGTCCGTCGTGCGTCCGTAAACAATCTACATTTTTGACGACTTCTCAGAAACCGTTGATCCAATTTAAATTAAATTTTGCAGGAAACTTCCTTGGTCAAATATGCACCAAAATGGTGAATTATATGGCGCCCACCCCCAGGGACTCTGAGGGGCGGGGCTAAAACTGGTCAATTCATTTTTACTTCTTCTCAGAAACCGCTGATTCGATTTCAATTAAATTTTGCAGGAACCTTCCTTGATCAAATATGCACCAAAATTGTGAATTTTACGGTGCCCATCCCCAGGGGCTTTGAGAGCCGGGGCTAAAACTGGTCAATACATTTTCGACTTCTTCTCAGAAACCGCTGCTCCGATTTCAATTAAATTTTTCAGGAACCTTCCTTCGTCAAATATGCACCAAAATTGTGAATTATATGGTGCCCACCCCCAGGGGCTCTGAGGGGCGGGGCTAAAACTGGTCAATATATTTTCGACTTCTCAGAAACCGCTGATCCGATTTCAATTAAATTTTGCAGGAACCTTCCTTGGTCAAATATGCACCAAAAGTGTGATTTATATGGTGCCCACCCCCAGGTGGTTTGAGGGGCGGGGCTAAAAGTGGTCAGATTGGCAGAAATTTTTTAAATCTTCTTCTCCAGACCCAGATATGCTGGAAAACAATACTCTTCATAGATGGAAGGCTCTTGAGGTGCTTCATCAAAATTGTGAACTTCATGACCCTCAAGCCCCATGTTTGCCCCTGGGGAGGGGGTGAAATGTACTATAGTTTATTTAGGAAAATGATACTTTTGGCTATATTTTGTTCATTTTCTACTGGAAATCATTCAAACTTGATTGGCACTTTAACCGTGAGATGACAGTTTGAACAGTTTGATACTATGACATTTTTGACCCTGTCTCTTCCCCAGGGGCTGAGGGGTGGGGCCCAAATGAGGTCATATTGCCAAAAATTTCAACAGACTTCTTCTCCAGACCGAGAGAGGCTGGAAACCAATACTCTTCATAGATGGAAGGGTCTTGAAGTGCTTTATCAAAATTGTTAATTTCATGGCCCCCAGGCTCCATGTTTTCCCCTGGGGAGGGGGTGAAGTTTACTATACTTTATATAGGAAAATGATACTTTTGGGTATATTTGGTTCATTGACATCAATAACATCAGTTTTTATACAACTCAGGTGACCGTTAAGGCTCATGGGCCTCTTTTTTTTTTTTTTTTTTAAGTTGAATCTCCATAATCGATTAAGCATCATGCCTCTATTTCAATCACAGTACTAACTAGCACCATAAACACCCTAACATTTAGTACTACAAGCAAGCATAAATTAACTTGAACACCACATCAATTATTTCTTTGAAGCATTTATTCTATTATATTATTATTTATTCTTTATCTTACAATGGTAACCTATCTTATGCTGTAGTATAACACATGTATAAAATAACCACCATTTGCTTGCAATTTCACTTTCATTTCAACAGTTCTTATTGATGATCATGTCTTCATTTAAATGTCTGTGGCTTTTTCTTTGGCACTGATTAATTGGCCATTTGCTATCTTACTAACGTGGAGATTCAAGTAATAACTTTGATAAGTTCCTCAAGAAAATTGCAACAATATCAATAAGAAAAACTGCATCCTGGCAAAAATTATGGAATCTCCACACACAGAGGATGTTCATGTAGCTTTTTACTTTGTACCAAATCAACAAATCGTAGATATGACACAAAACAATTTTTGAACATTAGCTTATCATTCAACCTCCCTGAAACACACCTCAAAGAAATTAAATTATTTTAATTGATGGAATATTTTTCTCTTAATCAGCTAAAGGAAAAAAAAAATATTGAATCACTCATTTACTTGTTATTGGGTCGGTCAGCACTGCTGAAAAAGTGACTTTTTCATATGTCCCATGAAAAATGCAAACATAAGCGAATAAACTGGTTTTGCTAAATTTGAAATATGTTAATTGTCGCATTCACATGTTTCATCGTTGTACACTAAATATATGTGCCGATAGTGAGTATTGGTGGTACGTTCACTGATTTCAGATTTGGACCTCACCCCTCATCAACATCATTACACGGGGCAAATTGTGCATTTAATTTAACAAGAGTTAACTTCTTCAACCTGAACACCCCGGATTTTTTGACGGATCTTCTGTGGCCTGTAAACTGTCAGAGGCGTGGAGCTTCACGCTTTTTTGTTTTTTTTTCCCTCATCATTGCACTCAACCGGTTACAGCAAAAGATCGCCTCAGTAACAATTGAACAGTTTTTCTTAATTGAAAAATCAAGACCACTATATAAGCCTATAGTGATTAAGAAATTATGATTCATGGGAAAAAAAGATCACCGATAGGTGACACTAAAAACGAACGTAATGCCCTACACGCGATCTTGTAAGGATGGCATTAATCCAGACAATTAATTAATCAAAAAAATTTACCATGAATTACAGCGCTCGTTTCAGCATTTTCTCGGCAGTGTAATTTATTTTAAGATGGCATTTCAATTGGCCTACTCAAAATGTCCTCAAAGGTAAAAAAAAAAAAAACATTAAAATGCGAATCATCTTAAGCGTATCAAACTGAGAACATTGGCGCAAAACTGCATATTACAGCTTTCGCCCAGCTGAATATGTGCCGTCTCACGAGCTACAGGATTCAGGATATTCAACAGACAATTGTCGTTTAATGCCCTCATTAAGAAAAATGTGTTACAACTTTTTTTGATGAAATGAACAGGAATGCAAGCTAAGAACAAATTTACCAGTCGATAGGCGTACTTCCCAGTCTTCGCAAATAAGTGAATCCATCCTTGGTTACGGAGTAGATGTGGAAAAACGCATGAGCAAAATCGCCGCCACAACGCATTAATAATATATGCATGTACGTTTCGACACAGGTTTTCTTAGGGACACTGAGTCGATTCAATACCCTGAAGACTTTCCTCGAAACAGCTGGTAATTAAATGCATGTAATGATCGCATAGCGGCTTTGATTGTCCTCGGGCTAGCACTGGGGAATCAATGTGGTAGAAGGCTACTGTTCTAAATGAAAATACGGGCGTTTACTTAATCGTCGCGCACGGGCTAACCTCTCAGCAGAATTGAATCTTACCAATTTATAACGTTGAAATGACCTTTCTTTACAAAGGATATCAGCAATGTTTGGCCGTTAGACGCGCCTTTCTTTAAGGGCGGCATGTTTCGACCAGCTACCGAATGAAATTAAAATATTTTCAGAAAGGCCGATGTTATTCGTACTTAGACGCGTGGCCAATGCTGAATTTTTTTTTTCTTGACCACACTTCGCGCTTATACATGTGGCCAATGCTGAAATTTTCCCTTGGCCACTTAAATAAGTGCGAATAGTCACTTCATTTCAGAAAATACAATGATATCATGCGAAGAGGATGGAAGTTCATATGAAACGCGATGGAGTTCATATGAAACGCGCAATGTTATTGGATGTTGAAATCGTTCTCAAGTAATCACTGTGGCCAAGAGCAACGTTTCAATATGTCAGCAAAGAGAAGGTCAATAGGCAAACTGAAAAGTGTTTATCAAAATAAAACGGGTCAAAACTCTCCTAAAAACTTGTAAATTTTCTTAGAAAGTAGCCGGCGGAAGAGGACAGAGTAGTCGGCAAAATCGCTGGCCGCCAGGGCTTGTGGAACACCCTGCAGAGTGCCCTAGCTATGCATCTTTTCTTGCCATACTCAAGTATTTACCCACCAGTGGCAGTCTGAACATTTATTTACGGAAAGAAGAAACACGCTCTATTCACAGAGCCACATGCTGACACATAAATTATGCGCATGTGCACCAACGCAGCTAGTACTACAGTATTATCATTATACTCGTAGTTTTGTGCTCCGTTTGTCAAGTTTTGCCATCAGCAGTAGCCATTGCAGTGATATAAATCGAACTCACAAGTTGTAAAGCGATCCACTGTGAAGAGCTTTTTCTTTGATGAAGTCTTGATTGCTTGCAGCAGCCATCGTGGTAATCAGATAGTGCTATAACTTGATCACAAAGCTCTATCTCAAAAATTTGGCAAATTTAAATCCAAGAGATCATGGCATTTAACCCATAGAGCCATATTCTAGGACTTGATTTTGACCGGCGTAGCAGCTATCCTGGTTACAGACAGAATGACTGAATGACACACAAACGAACTACCGTATACCTCGCTTGCGCATGCGCACCGAGGCATAACAAGTTGTTATTAAGTCTTAATTAGGTGTATTTCATGTTTAGAGCTATTCATTACTCTCTTTAGCCAAATTTTTATAGAAACATCCATACATGCCATGAAGAATGAAATACCCTTGAAGATAGTATGTTTATTAGCTTACCGGCCCTATGGTGCGATAAGCTATTGTCCATTGTCCAGAACATTTTTATCTTTTTTTTGGCTTGATGAATTTTCCTATACATTTTTGATTGAATCATTTTTGTCTGTTTTATGGGCCCTTGAAATTTTGGCCCTAGAGTTAAAGATGGGACTGAGAAATTTTAAAAAATTATTTCTCAAAAACTGCCTGATACATTTTTTCTAAATCAGGAAATCAACTTACCTTGGTACCGTCAATGTACAGTGCGAGCTCCATTTTGATTGGATCGATGGCAGTGGGTCTAGTAGGGGCGCTGTACTTTATGAATATGCAAGATGGCCTGTGGAGGCCAAATGAATGCAGATAGAGATTATGCCTGTATTATCGACATATAGGAAGTCATATATGACTGATATTTTGGCTGTATTAACCCATTTAAACCTGGACAGCATGTGCGCATTTCAAGAAAGTGTCGTTGCCGACACAGATATGCCCGTAATTTTGAAAGTACCATAATTACTGTAAGTTTTGCGCAATAGAAAAAAAATTCCAACTGTTCCTGAAAGCTGAGAAGCTGTGCTTCAGCCCAAATACAGGTTACTATCTGCTGGGATTTTTGCATTAGGCCTTAAAGGGTCAAAGTTGACCTCAGATAATTCTGAAAGGTCAAACTCGAGGTCAAGGAAAATATTGACAATGTTGAAAGATAGGACTTGAAATTTCAGAAAAAAATATTTCTCAAACTGTATGATGATTTTTTTTTTTTCTAAATCTGGCAATCAACTCACCTTGATACACTTTACGTGCCGTGTGAGCGCCATTTTGATTGAATCGACGTAAGTGGGTCTAGTGGGGGCGCTTTACTTTAACATTGGGTTTTATGGAGAATGGGCAAAATTGCCTGTGGAACGTAAATGGTTGCAGATAGAGATTAAGTTTGTATTATCAACATATAGGAAGTCATATCGAGGGTTTGGGGCACAATGATGATATGTCCAAATTTTGTGATTTTGAGATTTTTACCTCCTGTCACACATTTCTATCAGCTAATTCTTGGAGCACAATAATTATATGGCCATGCGCCTCAGTTTTAAACAGAATTCACATTTTCATTTTGTGGTTTGTCCAACAAAATCTGCTTATATGAATTAAACATTGATATTTTGATGAATAAACATGAATAGTATTACAGAATCATCTGTCTTCCATTGCAAACAAACTTAGCTTCAATCTATCACCATTGTGTTATGTCACATCAAGTGCTAGAATTGTTGGAGCATGGAGGTGACATGTCCATTTTGGCAATTTTGGCCATGATGTCGCAGTACCACACTTATGAAAACTTACATGTTCAAGATACTTCTGAACCATGCAGTAAAAGAGTGACTGACAATGATGTAAATGATGTACCTGATTTAAAAGAACATTTGCAAACCTAAATATCAATTTTTCTCAAAACCTCTAAACTGGACATATAACCATTGCGCTCCAAACCCTCGATATATAACCTATATTTTGGATGTGTTAAAGTTGACCTCAGATGACCTTGAAAGGTCAAACATGAGGTCAAGCAAAATGTTACAATTTTCGAAGGCTTCTAAGCTTGAAAATATTGAAAATTGGGAACATATGTATTGGACACTTTAGGAAGTCATATATGAAGTTTCATGTGGTGGCTTTGAACATGACCTTCGTTGACCTTCGAAGGTCAAACTTCACATCGTGAAATTTCAATGACTTGTATCACCAAAACTATTACAGATAGAACTTAGGTTTGTATTGTGGGCATACTGAAAGTCATGTATGAAGTTTAATTTGGTAGCCTTGAACTTAACCTTCAGTACCCTTCAACGGCCAAACTTTACAGTGAAGGTTCAAAGACCTATATCAGCAAAATTGTCACAGAGGTAGGTTTGTATTGGATACGTATAGGAAGTCATATATGAACTTTCATTTGGTGAACTTCATATTGACCTTCAAAGGTCAAACTTGAGCTGGTGAAAATTCAATGGCTTCTATCACTAAAAAGTCACAGATGGAGCCTAGGTTTGTATCACAGACTTAAAGGAAGTCCCACATATTCAACTTGACTGCTGGTGACTTATGAAGGTCATACTTGACCTAATACAATTACAATGACTTGTATTGCCAAAATGGTCACAGATGGAGCCTACTTTTGTATTGGTGTCATATAGGAAGTCATGTATGAACTTTCATTTGGTGACCTTCATATTGTTCACATGGGTTTCCTCCGGGTACTGCGATTTCCCCCACCCACAAAAACATGCAGTACCATGTCCTACCAGTATCTCTGACCAAGGTACTGGCTGTAGAACTGGAGTTGGTCCCCGGGCTGCTCTGTGGCTGCCCACTGCTCCTATGGGATGGGTCAAATACAGAGGAAAAATTACCCCACAGGATTCAATAAAGTGTATCTTACCTTAGGAAGTCACTTATGAACTTTCATTTGGTGACATTCAACTTGACTGTGAACAATGAACAGCGACAGTGAAATTACAATGACTTGTATCACCAAAATGGTCACAGATGGAGTCTAGTTTTGTGTTACAGACATTGGGCGGCACGGTGGTTTGAATAGAGACATTTAGAAATTCATATATGAAGTCCATTTGCTGATCTCAACTTGACCTTCTGTGACCTTTAAAGTTCACAATTGACATATTGAATTTTCAGTGACTTGTGTTTCCAAAACTGCTTCAGAACTTAGGATTGGGTATTACAGGAGGTCTTAAATGTATGTGAACTTTAATTTAGTGAGCTTGACACTGACCTTCAATGATTCAAAGGTCAAACCACACATTAAATTTTCATAACTTGTATCATCACTATAAGATTGCTTGCTGGTAAGCTACAGGACCCTTTGTCCTATTTTTTTCTATATTGCAAGCAATTTCAAGTAAAAAACATTTTATACAGATGAAATTGGACACTGAGAAAATCAGTAAACCCCAAATTAGGTTGCTGGACACAAGTGTTTTAAGTTCTTTCAAAAAACTTTATTTGAACTTAATTAGATTAACAGAACACAGAATTGGTTTGACTCCTCATCTTTTGCTTGTTGAATAAATTTGTCAGAATGTGCCAGTTAGTTTTCACCAATAAGGAGCCTACTACTTTGCTTTGATTGGTTACATTGTTTTCTCTCATTTTATGCTTTTTTTTTTTCAATACAACACAATGTTGGGATGGTTTTTAAATTCTTGATGACATACATAGATATTTCTGTAAACATCAGGGTTAAGAGGGAAAACTAACTGTTCTAAAAATTAAATGCATTTAATGAATACCAATTAACAGCTTGTAAAAATCCCACAATTATAATTGTACCAGCATACACAGTGGGCCCCCTGGAATGATGTTGAATAAGGTCTACCCTTAAAGTGCACCTTGAATTGTGGTGGTGTACAGGGCCAGAATTGTAAATTGTCATTGTCAAAATACTTACTGGTCTACCTGCATTTCCAGTATGTTCTTGTTCGTGGATTGACACTATTCATCTGATGACGTTTCAGTTAATAGGGTGAAATTTTAACTGATGTGATTTACTGCAGCAGTCAACACGTGTTGTATGCATTCATATTATGTTTCGTTTGTTGTGATTGATTACTCTTTCATCCTTCCTGTCTTGGCCCAAAACAAAATGACTTTGAGTTGGGCGCTCAGTCTTGGTAGACCAATTGGGAAGCAGTCTAGATCTTGGGTTGCAATGTATGCAAGCTCGGCAGCCAGTTTGAGGGATCGCAATTAAATGTCCCTACCTTGCCGAGGAAGGCGCTAGAATATTTGTGTGATGCACACTCAGTGTCCACCATAGATTATATACAGTCACTGATTTCAGCATGCAAAACTGGCTTCCCCTTTGCATGTTCATGCTACAGGCAACGCAAGTGATTTACAGGTGTACTATTTTTGAACTGATAATATATTTAGGTTTTTTTTTTTTTTTTCTGGGGACATAATCTTGTGTTCATGAGAAGCAAATATTGTAGCTGTATATCGCAAATTGACCTAGCCTTGCGTTGCTAACATTGAGTAGCGGTTGCTGTGTGAAGCAAAGTGCACACTCCAACAGGCAGAATTGATCTGATTTAACCTCCAGCGCGTCAACCGATCACACACAAAGATTAGAGTAGCAGGAGCGCCACCGGTGGCACAGTTTAGAAATTTTATTACTATCCCTCAAATTGGTTTCCTCTTCACTATTTGGCACTTAGGCCTGATTGGAATGGAGTGGGAGATATGTGCTGCAGTCGGAAGCTGCCGTAATGTTTGATAGTGTAATGTTACATTGTGGGCACGCGCGCGCGTGTGTGTGTGTGTGTGTAGCCTGCAGGATCAGCTGCGGCATCTCTACCCCCGGCTAAAGGTTCTTGCGTTCGGCGCCAAGCCCGAGTCCACCCTACACACCTACTTCCCTTCCTTCCTGTCCCGAGCTACGCCTCACTGTCCGGACGACATGAAGAGAGAGGTGAGGCCAGGGGCCTACCGTGTTCCATCTCTGTTAAACATGCAAACTGTTGGTGTTTATCCAAGGCTCTCAGTTGCCGGTGGGTCATCTTTTTGGGGAAGGGGGATCTTTGCGGATTGTTTGATTTAGTGGTGTTTCTCACATTAATGTGTTTTCATGCAGCTGCTGAGCAGTATGACTGAATGTCTGTCCGTGGATCCCCAGAGCCTCGGGGTGTGGAGGCAGCTGTACACCAAACACCTGCCACAATCCAGGTAAGAGAAGCACCAGTTCCCGTGTTTTACCGGAGCACAACTGAGAACTGCCAGGTGCAAAGGCATCGTTGCTAATGGAATTTGACGTATGCTCACGGTATTTCGCACATCATAGTATTCCAGGCACTTCACAATTTGACATAAAGAAGTATCTCCAGATCATGAATCAGATATGTCCAGGTCAGAAGTTCCCCCCTTTTTTCTCTTTTTACCATTGAAGAAGCTCATCCTCCATTAATTTGAGGGAAATCTGAATTAGTTCACTATGTGTGCCCGTGGCTGCCCGAACTTGATGGATGGGGAAGATTTTGTGATAGGAGGTTCCGGAGTGGGGATGGGCACACGTCGGCAAAATGGTAATTTGGTAAGGATGTAGTCAATGCTTCTTGCAATGCCCACTGCAGCATGTGGGACTGCAGCATCGGGGCAAATTCCATGCCTTGGTGTTGCTCTTGTTTACGGTTCTACAATGTTTTTATCAAGAGTTATTTCCCCATCTAATGTCCACTTTATATATTTGACTAATTGCCAAGTTCTTTTGGATTCTTTCCTCATTAAGGTTAATTTAAATGTTATCTGTTATCGTATGGAATACGATGCAAATATCAGCAAAGGAGCGCATGAATTATACCACGGCCTAGCGGCAATTGCCGTGGTTGCCCCCTTGTGTGGCCGTAATGCCCGACTACTCAAACGGCCAGTGTGGCCATGGTGCCCAAAAATTACCCAAAGTGGCGATTTTCGACACAGCGACTGAGCTGTGCGACTCCCGTCTTCACGCTGCGCTGGACTTCTGAGCACTTTGTGCGACTAATGACACGCCCACTCTCTCACGAATAAGGCAACGTTGCGTGAGGTTGGTATCCTTTTGGCTTGAGAAAAATCAGCTCACATTATGTTTTAAGCACAAGCAATGAAATACTGTTGGTGTCAAGTATAGATGTGTTTTTGGGCTGGGGAAAACGGTAGTTTTATTACTTTCCTCAACCGAAACTAAACTTTGAGAGCAAGCTGGAGAGAGCATTCGCTGACAGCGGTAGCCTGTGCAGAGCGTCCAGCGTCGCGCCTGACTGCTCAGCAGTAGCGGTCCGTCGGCAGAAACAAAGGCCATCGAAAACCCCATCTTTCAGTGCTTGATAAACCAAAACCTCTCGCAGTTTACTTTTCCGGGTAGCAACAGTTGCTCAGACTAATTTGTTGAACGACGGCATTCTAATTTATTTTTGTTAGAATTGTTATACATTGCACCATAAAACTGAAGCGTTTTTTTCTGCACATAAATGACGACGTAAAATATCAATACGTCTTTATAATTTCTGCGCTCGTGTAGCACAGATTTGCATAAGTTAGTTTGCGAGACTCATTAAGCAATAAGCCCCGGGAATCCGTTCTAGATTCTGAATGTAGTCATGGCTAAAGTGCGTTGTCTGGCATTATGTACAGCTGAGTGACAGCTATAACGATGAGGGAGTAACTGCAATAGGCATTCACTTTTTCATTATCATTTCTAATTACTGGTCATGTATTGGTCTTGTTTGTTCTGTCGATAAATTGCTGCAAGTTGAATAAAAAATGTAACAATTTGAAAAATTAAGAAAATGTTGGTTTTCAATGCGCTCCTAATTATTGATTTATACTGTTTTATCAACATACAATGTCATTATCACTTATTTTTCTAGCAAAATTGAATAAATAGTTTTGGCCTTGGCGCCCTACATTTTGGCCGTGATGCCCCAATTTTAAAAGACCAAGTGGTCTTGCCCTAAAAATAACTTACTTTGAGGCCTGGCAAAGTTTGAAGCGTTGACAGACTGACGTGCTGTTAAAAACTGTGGCATACGCTGCTGAAATGGACGTGCAGAATGTGGCTTAAAATTGATTACACAACAGTATTTGCTTCCAGTTGGATTTTTTGTTGCCAGGAAAAACACTTGGGGCTCTATTTTAGAGCCAACTCAAAAGGAAATGCACGTGGCGGTAATGCTGATCAATTTCATTTGTCACAAACTGCATACTTGACGCCTTTGCCCACTTTGGTAGCTTGGTGTTTCGACGTAAAGGCGTTTGAGGGTGCGCAGGGGTAGAATATCACGATGACACTCGCGGCTAAAACTGCCGTATATTACCTACTTTGCTGCCGAATAAACATAAACCACGGCAACGTTTTGGGGCAATAAAAATCGCTAGTCCCCTTACGCTTTAAATCACTCTCACAACTTTAGACAGGGCCCTGGACAGCCAGCAGCCTGGCTGGGTGTAGCATGCTGGGTGGTATCCGATCAGACTCGCAACCACAATGGATAATTTATGCGCCAAACTTTCCTGCGTTTCCCCTGCAGTGGCTTGAAAATGGACAGGGATGTTGACATGACCATATTTAGAAATCATACACTGCGTGATCACCCTCGTTCTCGCTTTATCAACAATGAGGTCAACCTCACACACTCATAACCTTTTTCTACACTGCGTGATTAACTTGGTGGCGCAACGATGGTGCTTGTGTCAGGAGGTTGAAAGTAAACTGTCCAGACTGGAACCAGGAGAGGCTGAGGAAATTTGCGCTAGGATTGGTCGATCTGGTGACGTCACATCGCAGGAAACACCCATGGAACTAAGGCTTGTTTAAAATCAGGTAATTGTTTCAAAAACAATTGCCGGCATCCTTCCAATAAAAGCCTGATATCGGTCATTTGTGATTGATACTTATAACATCGATATTAAATCATCTCATTCAAGTGCATTTTTTTGCTTTGCTTCAACCTGGATGAGAATTTTGATTGCTTTATTTCAACTTTGAATATGTCATCAGAAATACTGGATGTACCATTGTATGGACAGGAAAATTGCCATGGTTGGCAAAGGCCACCACAGCAAAATGTTGCTGTGGAGGCTTGAAAAATTTCTGTGGAGAGCCCTAGGTCTCCACAGCAATTTTTGCAAAAACATACTGTGAAATCGTGAAATTCGAGGCCTGGTGTTTCAATGCATCAAGCTGGCGCTGTGCAGTTTTTGTGTCCGAGAAATTACCTGTGCTTTGATTCACCTCAACCATCTAACGCAAACATCTCTCCATGGTAGTTATATTGAAATGAATCCCAGCCAGTAGAGCTGTTCGGAAATAAACGCATGTCGTTCATATCGTTTTTTCCCCTCTTAATTTATACTTTCATAATATCGGCCTGCTCTCTAAATATTGTGAGAAAAATTGTGGTGGGGTCTCATGCGAAGGGCAGGTTGAAGGGGTACTTGGGTGAATGCTTTGTATGGGTGGAAATAAAAATAACTTCAGTCTTGCCCTTGTTTTAAAACCAGAAGTGTCGTTTCGTATACGGTTTAAGTGGCCTGCATCTTTTCATAGAAAATGCATTACCTAGTGAACCGACCTCTATACATCATAGACACGGATTCCGTTTGTGCACAGGATCTCAGGCGCCCGCGAGGAAAGCCAAACAGTCATGAGAGAGTCTTTGATTAATTGTGATTCATTACATTCGCTCGCGCAACGCACCCTCCAATTTAATGGCGGAGTCCGTGGCTGGCAATTCGTTGTAGTAAGCATTGCTTGCTAACAAAGAAATTTGTCTTTGAAAAATCAACAACCCCAGACAATCAGCAGTGAAATGAACCTGCGGTCCACAACGGAATAAGGAAGACTGAACAGTGCAGTTGTATTGAACTGTCACAAGAACATGTCAAGGAAAGAAAACCTGGGTCCAGCAATGGTTGATTCATAAAGCGCTCGGCTGGATCGAGAAACACCATCCTTCTTTTGAAATAAGATTAGGAATGTCAAAAAATCCAATTTTTTGATACTTGGTAGCAGTGGGCCTAAGTGTTGATGATTGATTGACTGGATTTTACTTTATGCGCTTGTATGTTTCTTGCAGTGTGATTAATTCTTTTGCTTTAGTTGTGCTGTCTCACTGACACTTTGCTGTGGGATTGTGCATTTCGCCGTGATTATTCATGTTCATGCAAACAGTTATGCTAAATGACTTCTATAGTATTGATGACTTCATGTTTTGGTGTGTTATGTCATTTTAAAGTGAATGACGGCGGCTGATCGATTGGCCTAAATAGAACCAAACCCCCTCCCCGCCGCAGTTTTGCTGTGGCCTCCTGTCACAAAATTACCAGAATGGAGTTAGCCATAGCCAGTTGTGATCTGCGAAACCCCTTGCATTTGTGTTTTCTGGTTGTGTTAAGGTCACCAACATTGGGCCCTTAATATTGTAATCATCAAAAATATGATACTTAAGTGAAGACTTTAGACTAACATTCAGGTTAATTGAGCCTGACGCAATTGGAGTTTGTTGAACCCAAGGGTGCTGTATGTATTATATTGGGGTGTGCACTAGAATTTTTTTTTGCCAGTAGCCACTGTGGCTACGCAACCTGATAATGCTTTAGAGACAAAGAAATCTTTTTAGCCACACAATCGAAACACTGTTGCACGTGCAACTTCACAACATAGTCAATATATGTATCTGCCTTTTTAAGCAATATCGACTACAAATACAAGCCACAAATTTATAGCATGTATTCCACGCATTCATTTCTGAACCTGCATGTAAGACGAGATCATTTATTTAAAGGCAGATATCGTTTATTTTTTGTAATACTTGATCAGCAAAACTAAGTCTACATTTGATTCCGCTTTGTTATGACTTAAAAATCACAACAAAGAAAACCAGCAATGACAACTTAAACAAATTTATTCTTCACTGATTTAAAAAAAAAAACTTCTACAAATAATCCACTGTTTAATCTTATAATAACACTCTAATGCCACTATGTAACTCTGTTGCCAAAACAAAAACTTTGCCTGCACTGACCAAAATCACAGCATTTATATAGACTAGCAACATTCTGGCAAGATCTACAGGATTCCTTGGGTAATCCCACCCCCTCCAGGCAGGAAGATGCCAGAAGCTTCTAGAAAGCACTAGTCTATTTCTTCACAAAGAAGTGGTTTTGCATCAGATCATGTTTTTCTACAGTCATACCACCAGAGGGTGCCAAATGATAACCAAAGTAAACAAATCGCTGACCAGTCATAATGGGCATTTAAATAGTGTCTAACAAATCTCTATTTACAAATGATGTACAGTGCTGTACACAAAATACTCATACATAACAGCTTATACTGTTTTAGATAACCACAAACATTTGCACCTACTGTTGTAGAAAACCACAAACATTTGAATCTTTTGCATAAAAAGTACATCATAAAGAAGTATAAATAAAATCCACAATCTCAAATTAAAGGAGCAGTATGCAAGTTTGTGGCCAAAACTGGTAGTGCAATCACATTCAAAATAGTGCAGAAAGCAGTATCCCCTCCTCCTCTCGCCCAGACGAGAGGTTGCCAGTTAGGTTGCTGGATCCAGCAAGAACGTCTACTACACGGTGCTACCATGGCTGCGTTTCAATATCACCAATGATTTGCTCTGACAGGGTTCTGTTCAGTTCAGTTCAGTTCAGAAAAGATCGAGACTAATGACTAACTTTAGCAATGGTCATATTGGTCAACTTGCTCGTCACTCTTCTGTGTGGATAGCCCACTGAAGTCCTTACTGTAATATGCGTAAAGAATGAATGAGGACTCATTTGACCGATGCACTGTCTCAATTTCATTTCATATTGCCATAATGGCTGTGCTAATGTTGGAACGGTTTCCACAGCATCTCAGCATAAAGCCAGAGAAATGGACTAATAATGCATTGCTAATGTTTGCAATGAAGAGCCACAGTTTTTATTTCTCAAACAATTTGTTACCTAGTCAGTTCGATGACCCACCTGCATACGCACTAACGTACCATGAACGAACATACATAACGTTATTCGACTGTAGAGAATATTTGAAATGTCCGTGCCTACATTAAATAGAATTAAGTTAGCCAAACTTAGCTGAATCTTACCGGCCCAGGAGAAAATTTGCAACTTCGGCGTCGGTCTTCAAATTCTTCTCTGCTTTCAGCCGTCTCCATCTTTCAAAGGCATGTCCTATACAGATCCTTGTTTTGTTTCTGACTTTGTCTCTGACGTATTTCGGAATCATAACGAGGTCTTTTAGGTTTAGTCACGTCAGATATTTGTGCTCCGAAACGCTGGTAGCTGCAGCTCAGTGGTAACTGGCAACCTGGATGCTGAAATGCTACTGACTTCGTGATTGGGAGATAGGTGGAGGGCGGCGCAACAGGCCAAAACACAAAATGACAACATCAACATTAGTTGTGGGTGCAACTTCACTTTTGTAATGAGAATATTCTGGCTGGACTACTGTTGTCAGTGATATAAGTATTTGAAATTAACATCATTCCTTAATGTCTGGTGATATATCAGGGCCATTTCATGATTAATCCACATACATTTCTTACATATTGCTCCTTTAAGCATCACAATACCTCTCGAAAGACAAAAGTTGAAAGACAGTCATGAACATCACCGTAAAATGTCACAGGAACTCATATTAAAATCAAAACTATCACAGATATCTCAGGAAGCACCAATGCTGATTTAGAAAGGTCCAGTGGAGCATCCTCCAGTACATGCATAGGTTTCCTGTCACCCTTCAGATAATGTAGGCATCGAATTAGCTAGCAAATGTTAATTAAGGAAAATCTTTGGACATAATCGTCATATTTTCATGCGATATGCTTTGGCGCGGGTTTCCTCCAGGTACTCTGATTTCCTCCCAAAGTCCAAAGACATGCACGTCAGGCTAATTGGAGATGCTGAATTGCCCATAGGTATGAGTGTGAGAGCAAATGGTGTGTGAATGGTGCATTCGCCCTGCGAATGATTGGCGAGCTGTCCCTTTCGCCCATAGTCAAATGGGATAGGCTCCGGCCAACGCCCCACGCCCACCCCCCCCCCCGCGACCCTAGTGAGGGGGAAGCGGGTTTAGAGAATGGATGGATGGGATGGATGCTTTGGCGTTGCTCTAACTTTACTAACTTAGTAAGCTGTAATAGACATGAACTTCTCAGGTATGTTTAGCGACACTTTCAAACTGTACTTTCAGATTTTTGAGACGTTGGCTAGCTTGCTAGCTCTAGAGAAATCGCTGTTAAAACTAGGTCCTGAGAAGCTGGCGGATAGCTCACTCGGTAAAGCATCGCGTTGCAAAGCAGAAGTGACTATCACGTCACGGGTTCGATCCCCGCCTCGTACCAGCTGGCAGTGGTCGGCAGCTTTTTCGGAGTAGCGCACAATTGGCTATTGTGCTTCAGGGTTGCAAATTGGGAAGGGACTGCCGGGAAGGGAAAATAGTAGTTGCCTTGTTCGTTGCTCAAGCACCTCCTGTTGGCCAGATGGGCGCTCGTCAGGAAGATTCTAAGCCTGTTCATGTCCGGGTATCCTCCGCCCTTGTTCTGAACTTGCAAAGATTCAACCAATGAGTGTATAAGAAGCATCAGGCTGACAGGCGCATGCTTCGGAGGAGAGCCGCAAACTGTCTACACTCTCCTGGATTGGCAGCAAGGGGTCGCATACGAGCAAGCCTTGTACATAGTTCACCAATTGGGCATTCCAGATTCGGGTGGGATTGGAGATGCCAAATAAAAAAAAAAAAAAAAAAAAAAAAAAAAAAAACTAGGTACTGAGTGAAGTTAGGCAAAAACCAAATGACATTCCTTAAATATGACTATTTTTTACAAAGATTTTCCTTAAATGGCGTTAGCTAGCTACCAAGATGGCAATATTATCTGAAGAGTAACGTGATATGCAGTTGCACACATACCGGTGTTTAAATTCGCTAGCTCTGACATAATGTCTCAGTTCAAACTGTCTGCGTGCTCTTCAGATAGCAGAAGCTGTTGATCAAGGTTGAAGGAGGTTGTGTCGGGTGTGATTGCTTTGAAAGTGACCCATTGGAGTCGACAAAAGTCCCACAGAAGTAGCATGAGGAAATGCTGTCTAAATAATGTAAAATGTCTCATAGAGCACCTTGTTTTATGCTGTGATCTTTTTTGAGGATTTTGACCTTTGAAAATTCCTGTCTTTTTGCAGCCTTCTGTTAAATAATCTGCTCAAATCCTGGAGCACTTTACCCCCAAAGGTAAGTACTTTACTTTGCTTTCAGTTTTCCACAACATAAATGGAAAATTTTGGCTGTTTGATATCGTGTTTGACTGCTATAGTGTATTGAAAGGGTGCGAATGAAATTTCAGTTTACTCCGTAATTTTTATTTGTTTTTTTATATATTGTGCAGCTTCGCAAAAAAAAAAAAAAAATCTTCAGGAGACAGTCCAGTCATTTAAAGTGACCAATGAGGAGATGATATCTTCAGCTGGCTCTCATGAGGTGTTGGAATGCAATGAGTTGTGCAATGTAAGGGTCCTGTTTTTGGCCAAAGTTCTCTTACACTGTCTGATCCACATGTGACTTAATCTGGAATGTGTCTCTGAGGGGTTGGGGGGGTTGCTGGTATGCAAATAGACATTTCGTAAGGCATTTGATGAGGCTAGGCTGTATTTAAACATGAATTTTGTCATTTACTTTGCGTAACGGGCCTAATATTTCAGAAATTTCAAAGTTTTGCCTCAACCCCCATGAATTTCTTCAATCCATCTTGACCCCCCTGAATTTCGTCAATCCATGTCTGAGAAGACATTCCTAGCTTGCAAGGTTATCGAATATAGAGGTCGGGCTCAGATTGATTAAAAAAAATTTTTTTTTTTTTTTCCCAAAGGCAACGGTTTATTTTAGTTTAACTTCATTTTAATTTATTAATTTTGTAATTTGCACTATATATGCTTAAACAACTCTTTATAACGTAGAACTTTTCTTCTATGATGTTTATTGACGGTTGGCACACCAGCTTACATTCTTCATCTCCTTTGGCTAAAGCACTGAAATAGTGTTTTGAATCCTTGAATTCCCATAGGAAACTCCTTAATATAAAAAGCATAATGCTTCAGTAACTAAAATATATCAATACAATACAAAATGATCACTGATTTGCAACGATGGAATCAGATTTTGACTTGCAGTCAAGCGGATTCACTTCGTTTGTTTTCTTGTTAGTTTTCACAATTCTGAGCATGCGCAGTAATCGTATGCAGCTCCTTTCATGTAACTTAGTCCCAATGTATCACAATCGTCAAGCAAAAGCGGCCAGATGGGAATTGCCCTTTGATTCAGTCCATTGTCACTTCTTAATTATATTGACAATTTCTAAATTCACAAATCTTAAGATTTTACTTTCCCAGTTGCTGGATTCAGATTGGGCAAGAACCTTTTTGTCCCAAGGTAACATCACTTAGTACTAGTGTTATCCTCCAAACTTCATTGGTTAGGAGCTCAACCAATCACAGAGTTGATGTAAGTAACCCCTACCCCTGAAACGTTTATTATGGCCACACCCATACTGCCCACAAGGAAGCAGAGTTATTTTATCATATGTATGTTAATTTTTTCCATTTGAACTGACAGATGCTTCGGAACGATGTCAATTTTGAAATTTGACATCAATTTTTAAGATTAACGCTTGTTTCCAGGGAGATTAAAGGGGCAGCTTAACCCAATATCAAAAATGAATATTTTTTTTCTCTGACCTGTAATGTTATTGATCCATCTTGATCATTTCGATGCGAGTTACCTAGTTTCAGATATCGACCATTGAGTTGTCTGCATTCTGTCGAATATAATGCAACGTTTGTCTTTTCAATGCATTTTCAAAATTCAAAAGCAATGTATCTCTCGTGGAATCATGACCCAGTTACGAAGATAATCCTAAAACCATGTTGTGCGCAGTTTAGTATGGGAACTGTTATCTTTTTGATTTTGGAGTAAACTTTAAGCATTACATGTATGGGCACAAGAACAATTTTAGATTTTATTCATGAGCTCATTAATGGCCTAATTGTCGCGAAAGTGTTGAAGCATATTAATTTCTGTCTCTACATACCCAAAAAAGACATTTATTGACTCTTTATGCTCCATATATTGAGGCTAAGACCTGGAATGCATTTGTAAGTTCCCTCATCTGAATGTTTATTCGGAATCTGATGCCAGCCTGGCTGACTGTTTGTCTCTCTCAGAGCCTGCAGCAGAAGATGAGGGGGCAGGGCTTCCCCTGGTCCCGCCTACTGATGGCCATGCTGGTGTTTGCTGCCGGCTTTCTTGTTCATGATATTCGCTCCCAAGGTTCTTTTCAAGGTCTGTATCAGCCTATCACACCACTGTTTTTAATCCTAACCATGCCAAGTGAGGCTAAGACCTATGTCCAATTCTTCTCAGCATATTACTTGCTCTCCAGCGTTCTCGGTGAATTACTATTCTTTGCTATTGAACTGCACCAACTACTTTTTATGTACAGTATTGTGGAAATATCATGAGCATCTGAGATTTCTTGAACTTCAGTTTAGTCCTTAATGTTTATTTTCTGCGTAAGCATGTCTTGGCCTCCACTGAGCTCTGATCTTGGCAATATTCATGCTGTCTGTAGTTACCTGGAGAAACAGATGTGGTGTGCTAAGACTTCCCAGTATTCAAAGAACAGCATACCAGTGAATTCTTTTATAAAACTACATGGCCATGGACTAATTTTTATGCGAATGGTACATCACACCAAATATCTATTTGTTTTTTTCTTTTTTTTTTAACACAGTTTCTTGCTCTAGATGATACATTGTTAGATATTTTGAAACAATTCATTTTTTAGTCAACTGGTCATTGATCAGCTGAGTTAAGTCATGGTTTTTCCTCTATCGGCCGTAAAAATTTGACCTGTAACTTACAGAGGTCACAAATTTTGACCAAATGTGACAAAACTTGATATGCAACATCTTTTGCACATAAACTAGTTTGTGATTGTAATATCAGCCCATACCCCCAAAAGTGGGCGAGGCAGGGTGGTCATATTAAAAAACTGAAGTTGTACATTTTAAAACTTTCTAATGTAGATCGAGAGCTGAAACTTGGTAAGTAAGTCGTATACAACATGTCTCACCATATAAGCGACAGGTCTTGACCATTTCTGGAAAATAGCCGTTTAGTTACCTTTGACATTCCTTCACCCATAGAAACCTATTTCAAAAGCCTATAACCACAAGTGAATAAAAATATCGATCAGATTTTATGAAACTTTGTATGCAACGTCTTTAGGACATAAACTAGTGAGGCATTTCATTTCAGCTTAGGTGTCACACTGCCAATGTGGTGTGGCAAAGTGGCAGACCAGTTCACTTCAACTGCCAGTTAAAAGCTTCTTCGCCATATGGAGTTGTTTAGACAGTGCTTAATACTTTTGCACAGTCCCATTTTTGTTTAATCTGCGATAAGCTTTTGTGAAAATAAACATGCTCGACATGGTGAAAAGCATGTTGACACCACTTGATCAGGTGCAGTTTTTCTTGGTTTGGGGATGATATCATGTTTCTATTAAAGAGAAATGTTGACTTTGTAGCTTACAATAATATACCAGATGATTCTGTCCTTCCAACAATTTGGAGACTGTCTTTTTACTTCTTTAGTGTGATTATGGCCCCTTGCATATGGAATGGTTAAACATGGTTTGTGAAGGTTGTTGTAGGAGAGCGTGACTGACCAATTCAAAACCCTAACTACGAACCCCCACCATTGGGATCAACTTGGAAAGTCAGATTTGATCCAGATCTAATGGCCTACTATCTCTGTCCAGCCAACATTATGCTTACAGGCGTGAGAAAAATAAAGTACACCCTCTTTCAGTTCTATGGTAGTAAATATCAGGACATAATAAAAAATCAGCTGGTCCTGATCATGTCTTAAAATTATGTTAATCTAACCTCAGATGTAAAACAACACAGAACAGATTGCACTGTGCCATTATTTATTTGACAAAAATTCAGCCAAAATGCAGAAGCCATGTGTGAAAAACTAAGTACAACCTAACTGTTTCCATAAAAATTACAGCAGGGAAAATAAGTATTGAACGCATCAACATTTTTCTCAGTAAATATATTTCTAATGGGGCTATTGACATAAAATTCTCACCAGATGTCGCTAACAACCCAAGTAATCCACATATACAAAGAAATCAAAACGAATAAATCTGTAAATTATGTGTAATAAAGTGGAATGACATGGGGAATAAGTATTGAACACATGAAGAAAAGGAGGTGCAGAAAGGCATGGAAAGCCAACAAACCAGCTTTCAGTATTTAGAAAGCAATCCTGCCCCCTATCAGTGCAAATTAATATCAGCTGGTTTATTCCTAATTGATGGCCTATAAAAAGGTTTCTCATTACCGAGGTGTCACACAAGAAACATGATGGGCAAAAGCAAAGTGCTCTCTCAAGACCTTTGCGACCTTATTGTTGCAAAATATACTGATGGCTTTGGTTACAGACATATTTCTAAACTACTGAATGTTCCAGTGAGCACCGTTGGGGCCATAAACCGGAAGTGGAAAGAACATCATTTCACCTTAAACCGGCCACGACCAGGCGCTCCTTGCCAGATTTCTGACAGAGGAGTCAAAAGAATAATCAGAAGAGTTGCCAAGAGCCAAGGACCACTCGCAGAGAGCTTCAGAAAGATCTGGGTTTAGCAGGTACAGTTGTTTCAAAGAAAACAGTAGTAATGCACTCAACCGCCATGGCCTTTATGCATGCTCACCGCGCAAGACTCCTTTATTGAACAAAAAGCATGTTGAAGCTTGTGAAATGAGGGTGGACATTTCAGCAAGACAATGATCCCAAGCACACAGCCAAGGAAACTCTCAATTGGTTTCAGAGTAAGGAAATAAAGCTGCCAGAATGGCCCAGTCAATCACACGACTTGAATCTAATCAAAAATCTATGGACAGAACTGAAGATCAGAGTTCATAGAAGAGGTCCCTGGAACCTTCATGATTAATAGACCGTTTGTGTGGAAGAATGGGCCAAAATCACACCTGAGCAATGCATGCGGCTAGTTTCTCCATACAGGAGGCGTCTTGAAGCTGTCAATACCAACAAAGGCTTTTCTACTAAGTATTGAATAAATTTCAGTAAGCGTGTTCAATACTTATTCCCTGTGTCATTCCACTTTATTACACACAGCTTAATTTATGCACTCATTTGTTTTGATTTCTTTGTATGTGTTGATTACTTGGACTGTTACTGACATCTGGTGAAAATTTCATGTCAATTGCCCCATTAGGAATATATTTACTGAGAAAAATGTTGACGCGTTCAATACTTATTTTCTCCGCTGTAAGAAGGTAATTAGCAGCCAGGTGTTTCTGATCAAATGCACTTGATTAATTAATGATCAGCAAGGGTGACCACCTCTATTAAAGCAGAGGTTTTGACACTTCGCTGGTTTGGAGCATTCAGATGTGTGTTACAACAGTGCCAAGAGGGAAAGACATCAGCAATCATCTTCGAGAAGCAATTGTTGCTGCCCATCAATCTGGGGAGGGTTATAAGGCCATTTTCAAACAATTTGAAGTCCATCGTTCTACAGTGAGGAAGATTAGTCACAAGTGGAAAAATTTTACGGCAGTCTCCAATCTTCCCAGGAGTGGACGTCCTAGCAAATTCACCCTAAGGTCAGACTGTGCAATACTCAGAGAAATTGCACTAAACCCAAGAACTACATCTAGGCCTCTACCGTCCACAGTTTGCATGTTAAATGTTAAAGTTCACGACGGTATAATTCAAAGAAGACTGTACAGGTATGGCTTGTTTGGAAGGGTTGCCAAGAGAAAGCCTCTTCTCTCCAAAAAGAACATGACAGCATGGCTTTGCTGAATGAGCCACAAACCTTCTGGAACAATGTCTTTTGGACAAACGGGACCAAAGTGGAGTTGTTTGGCCATAATGCACAGCGCCACTTTTGGCGCAAACCAAATGCAGCATAACAACACACACATCTCCTACCAACTGTCAAGCGTGGTGGGGGAGTGATGATTTGGGCTTGTTTTGCAGCCACAGGACCTGGGCACCTTGCAGTCATGAACTCCATTGTGTACCAAAGGATTTGAGTCAAATGTGAAACCATCTGTATGACACCTAAAGCTTGGCCGCTGTTGGGTCATGCAACAGGACAATAATCCAAAGCGCACCAGTAAATCTACAACAGAATGGCTGGAAAAGAAAAATTCAAGGTGTGCAATGGCCAGGTCAAAGTCCAGACCTCAGCCCGATTGAAATGCCGTGGTGGGACCTTAAGAGAGCTGTGCATAAACAAATGCACTCAAATGTCAATGAACTGAAGCAATGCTGTAAAGAAGAGTAGGCTAAAATTCCTCCACCACGATGTGAGAGACTGAAAATCGCATAAACGATCAAAGTTATTGCTGCTAAGGGTGGATCTACAAGCTTTTGAATAATGGGGTGTACTTAGTTTTTCACAGATGACACCTGCATTTTGGCTGAATTTTGATAAACAAATGATGGCTCAGTGGAATGTGTCGTGAGGTTACATTTACCTAATTTTAGGGCTTTATAAGGACCAGCTGATTTTTTTAAATGTCCTGATACGCAAAACCATAGCACTGAAAGAGGGTGTACTTTCTTTTTCCCATGACTTTATTTGGCTGGAACTGAAGTGAATATTTAAAAATTTGTGAAAAAGTAAATATTGACAAAATGTTGCAAAAAGTCTACATTTTTAACCAATAGTTCTAGAACAGTGAAGAGGTTTGGGCCGGGCCATTCTACAAACTGGTACTTATTAATGCCCGTAATTTTGGAATGTTGTGTTTCATTTGGCACTTTTTTCCAAGATTGATGGCATTCATTCTATTTCACAACCTTAGGTTCAGTGAGGTGGATGATTTCAAAAACTAGCGCAAACATTTTCTAAGCATTGTCCCACCTGATTCATCTTATGTTGACAATTCCAATTATATTTGGGCAGCAGTTTGTTGTCTCTTGTCTTGCCTGAAAAGCAAGGCAGCTTTATTTTCAGAAGTGGAGATGGAACTCACTCATGGGGCAATTCTTCCTCTCACTTTCAGCCTCAACTACAGCACAGTACCTGCAGCAGTCAGGCGTGATGTCTGTATCCCAGCATGCCTGGGGAAAAGTCTCCCACTACTCTCAGGAAGGAATCGGGTCAGTCGCCTGATGGCACATTGCGCCGCTTCAAAATTCTAAATGGTACATGCACTGCCTGGCCAAAAAAATAAAAAAATGGCTGTTCGGTTCTAAATAGGAAAATACTTTTGAGGCACACAGTTTCCACACTGGCACCATACTGAGCATTTTGCTATGGCCTTATTGCCTGTTCACTTAGGCATTTTTAACATGCTTGTCCAGTGACTCAGAACTTTAATTGCCGCCATGCTGTGATTTCGAAGCAGATAATCTCTCTGGTTCAAACATATACCCATACTGGATCACATTTCCCAAAAGCATAGTTGCTAACTAAGTTAGCAACTTACATAGTCCATTCACAGTCAGTGCTTCCAACTATGCAAGTTCCTTTTGGGAAACGCACCCCTGCTTGGAATTTTCATGAAAATTACATAAATATTCCATTTTATGTGGGCTGTGCTCATTCGCGACACATGATCACTGGCTACACTGCAAACAGTTTTATCAACTACGTAACGTCACATTCGTCTGAACATGGCGCAGCCCTCTCTTGTGGCGAGGTTGATTATTCAGTGCCAAATATTGCACGCAAACTTGTGATTCATGAAGCTTTGAAGTGAAACATGGTAATGCTTAATGTTTATTGTATCACCAATATGTCGTGCTCAGTGAAAAGCACTATAGGTACCCTTTTAGGGTGGATAATTGAATCATTATTTCAGTGATAAATATGTCTCCTGGCAACAATTCTTTTACCTTGACCCATACAGTGCATCGATTTTCATGTCTTAAACATGTTGGAAGATGTTTACCATGGCTGTAGAAAATATGTATCTGTACAGTGGGCTCCAAAATTACTGGCACCCCTGACTGGCAATGCAAACACTACTTCAAAAAATTCCAAAAAATATATTTATAGAGAAACTCCAATTACCAACATGTGAGAAATACTGTACGATGTTAATGTTCCAATGGAACCAACCGAAATCATTTACTGATTTAATTAAAAATCCATTTCCTCCAAATCAAGGTTTCACAGTTAATGGCACCCTTAAAGTCTTGGTTAAGTGAAAAATGCTCTGTATTCTGACTTTTGCACGCCACAGAGAAATGTGTAAATTAGCACTCAGCCCAATTTTAATGATTAAAAAATTGCTACGTAAATAAAATTATGTGTCAAAACTGCCAAAAAGTATGCCCTACTCTCAGCTCTATAACGCTGTGGACATGTTCACTAATGCCGCTAAAATCACGCCCAATCGCAAGAAGCAGCTTCTCTCAGTAGTCTCAAGTGCACGACAGAAAAAGAAATGGATGCTTCAGCAAACAATTTATTAGAATAGAACAGCCATATATGATCGAGCCACCTTAGCCGGAATCCAGTTCGAAACAAAATAACGTCAATTTACTCAACAATCAACCTGGTTCCTTACAGTCTTCAACGCAGTCGTATTTTACTTCAATTAACGCATGTAAGCTGTATTTAGTACTATCAACCAGGCCAAATGAAGTCTGGCTATCAATGAATAAATAGCTAAAACAAAACACATTTCGTCTCGTCACCAGATGGTTAAGATTATTGGCATAATTAATTCCACGAAGTATCAGGATATTTTGGCTGGCAGTCTGGTTGCCTCCACCAGAAGGTTGGGACTCGGCCGTAGGTGGTCTTTCCTGCAAGGCAATAAGCCAAACCATCCCTCAAGATCCTTGCAGAAATGGTTCTGTGACAACAAAATCAACAGCGTGCAATGGCTATCTCATCATATTTTTTTTGTATTCTTTGTGCATTGCCAGTCAGGGGTTTCAGTAAGTTTTGAGCCCATTCTTTCAAGTGGGGCAAATTATTAGCGTGTATCAAGCAAAGAAATCAACTGAGGAGAGAGCCAAATTCTCTTGAATTGGGTTAAGAGTTCCCCAACACTCTTAAAACCTGGTTGGTTAGAGGCAATATATCAACTTTGAGGAAGACATGGGCTGGAAAAAAAATGATGGATTATCATGATCTGAGGTCACAAAAACACATTCATCATAAAACTTGACTGCACTCATGGCTATGTTTAATTGTGTAGGTATGAACATTTCCACAGGCACAATGTGATAAGGAATTGCAGGATTGGGACTGATCAGTTGTGTGGCCACAAGAAAAGTCACTTGTTAATGGGGCTAATTGAGGGGAAAAAACAACTTGAATTTGCTAAGAACCATAAAGATTGGACTGGGGAGCAGTACGAAAAGATTATGTGGTTGGAAGAGTCCTGATTTACCCTATTTTAGAGCTGTGGGTGCATCAGTGTGCTTTTTCTAACAATATTAAAACAAAAATGCATTCTGTGAGGAGGCGAGACTTTCTCTCGTGACATGTTATGGATTGGATATTAATACAAAGCGGTCTCATTGGATGTCACTTTGACCACTCTGGGCCAGCTGATTGGGTGGCCGATGTCCCATAAAACCAGTCCTTTCATCAAGTATGTGACTCTTTACTTGAGGCATAATGGTTATTTGCTTTAGATTGCATATGTAAATTAATTTGTGATTTAACAAATAGAAGAAACGAATAAGTCCCGCACACAGTTTGTTTGATTTAACAAATAAAAATTGTGTCCTTGTCCCAAACATTTTGAGCAATATTTTGATCAAATGTGGGGCATGCAGTGTCATATAATGTGTAAAAGATAAAGCAACTTTCTAGCATCGTTGTAACTTGGCCTTAATCGACTGTACTTTTGGCTCATCAAACTGGACGCACCACGAACCGTGGTTGGGTTCACGGGATATGTTGTGGCTAAAGCCGAGGTTTTCAGTGTCACGATGCTGGCTCTCTCTCACCCCGTTATTGTAACTCATGGTGTCTCAGCTCAACAAACCCCAGATTCTTAAGCAATCTCACACAAAAAAAGTCTCACTAATGTTGAAATTACTTCATAGTAAACCCCTCAGCTTTGATTTCCTCCCCTCGTGTTCTTGCTAGGTTTGTGGAAGGCCTGAGAATGACACCTTTTTGCCCAGGGCAAAGATCTGAAGAATGCATCAACTACATTGTGTACCGTGAGCAGAAGCTGGCAGCCCTAAACATGAGATCAGCATTTTAACTGGGTACCTCCGTAATGAGCAAGCTAAAATTATCGGACTCGGGCAATGTCACAAATGAAGTTCTGAGTCAGCCGTCAAGACTATAGCCGACGGTAGTGTTGGCTTAAAAATTATTATTATCCCCCCAACACATAATGCAGAGGGATATAGTCATCAGTATGTGTGTGCGTCTGTCTGTCCGTCCGTCCGTAGTCATTTCGTTTCCAGAGCAGAACTCGAATACCGTTCAGTAATTTTTAATGATACTTGCTTTGTGTATTAATCAGGTCCTGGGCTGGTCGCTTTTGATATTTTGGGATTTCTGAAATTAGATTGCGGGGCCGGGGGGATAGGTCATCTTCTGATGACTCTTGTTAAAGTTAGCTGATGCAATGCAGATTTCCCCTGTGGTTAACTAGCTGAATAAATAACACGCTAAAAGTCAAAGAATGTCTGCAATGTTACCTAAGGCCAGAAACAATAGCTAATGTAGGATAGGTTATGTAGACTGGCTAATGCTGAAATTAGGTAGCAGAAGCAGTTCTATCATACAATCTTGTCATTTTTAGCTTACTGGCCCTATGGGGCCCTATCGTGAGTGCGCATGCGCGGTTGGTTTATCTCGGAATTTGTCACAGGCCTTGCGATTTATACAAGTTTGGTTCTGGTGAAGATGTATCGTCTTTACTGTGTTGTGGTGCAAAGTTTTGCAGGAATGTGGCATGTTCTCCATTTCATGTTGCTGGTTATTTGAGAAGGGTAGACATCTGACAAACTTTTGTCTCAGCTTGGCCATTTTTTTTTTTTGGTAGTTCTGATCTAGGAAGTGACATACAAACCTTCATTTGATGACATTCAACTTGACTGTCAGTGACCTTCGAAGGTCAAACTCGACATAGTGAAATTACAGTACCAGCATGGATAAAGGTACCGCTAATGTTAATGAGAAGTTGGCTTCACGTTTTCGTCCACCTTTCTCTGATCGGCCTGGCGGGTGGCGTAGGATTACAACAGGTGTCAGTGTAGTCCCGGCAGGCAGAACTTGGGGGGACTGTCGAAAGAGGGGAGCGGTTTTTTGGTATGACTGGTGTGTACCAGATATTATTGCAGGCCTTGAATTTTGGCAAGAATAAACTACCGCAACTGTTTCGGATACGACTTATTTACAAGTCAATCGATGTTTTTGTTATGAGAGTTTTAAAATATGTAATTCTATAAGATGCAGTTAGATGTAGGAGTAGTTATGAAGTACAACCCCAATTCTGAAATAGTTGGGACGAAGTGTAAATTGTGAATAAAATCAAAATGCAATGACTTTCAGATCACAAGCCAATATGTTATTTACAATAGAACATAGATAGCATTTCAAATGTTGAAACTGAGACATTTTACATTTTTATCCACAAAATGAGCTTTTTTCAAATTTTCTGGCTGCAACAGGTCTCAAAAAAGTCAGGACACAGGCAAAAAAAAGGGCTGAAAAAAGCAATTAATATATAAGAGAATCAGCTGAAAGAACATTTAGCAAGTAATTACATTAACTGGCATCAGGTGTGTAACATGATTGGCTATAAAAGGGATGTCTTAGAGAGGCTGAGTCTCTCAGAAGTAATGATGGCCAGAGGCTCTCCAACCTGTGAAGGCTTGAGTAAAAAAATTGTGGAATACTTTAAAAACAATGATCCTCAATGTCAAATTGCAAAGGCTTTGAAGATCTCATCATCGACAGTGCATAACATCATCAAAAGATTCAGAGAGACAGGAAAAATCTCTGTGCGTAAGGGACAAGGCCGAAGACCTTTACTGGATGCCCGTGATCTTTGGGCCCTCAGACACCACTGCATCACTCACCGGCATGATTCTGTCATTGACATTACTAAATGGGCCCAAGAATACTTCAAGAAACCACTGTCAGTAAACACAGTCTGCTGTGCCATCCACAGATGCCACCTAAAACTCTATCATGCAAAAAGGAAGCCATTGTTGAACATGATCCAGAAGCGCCGCCGTGTTCTATGGGCCAAGGCTCATTTAAAATGGACTGTAGCAAAGTGGAAAAGTGTCCTGTGGTCAGACGAGTCCTAATTTGACATTCTTGTTGGAAATCATGGGCGTCAGAGGAGAAAGACCACCCCTCCTGTTATCAGCGTTCAGTTCAAAAGCCAGCATCTCTGATGGTATGGGGATGCATTAGTGCATATGGTGTGGGACATTTGCATGTTTTAAATGGCACCGTGAATGCTGAAAGGTATATAAAGGTTTTGGAGCAACATATGCTCCCCTCCAGATGACATCTATTCCAGGGAAGGCCTTGTGTATTTCAGCAGGACAATGCAGAACCACATACTGCAGCTATTACAGCAGCATGGCTTTGTACTAGAAGAGTCCGTGTGCTGAACTGGCCTGCCAGCAGTCCTGATCTTTCACCGATTGAGAACATTTGGCGCATAATTAAACGAAAAGTCTGTCAAAGGAGACCCAAAACTCTCCAGCAGCTGGAAGCTTGTATTAAACAAAAGTGGGATCAAATTCCAATGGCTAAACTCAAGAAACTTGTCTCCTCAATGCCCAGACGCCTCCACTCTGTGCTGAAAAAAGAGGGGATGCTTCACCATGGTAAACAGGCCCCTGTCCCAACTTTTTTAGCTTACCGGCCCTATGGGCCGATAAGCTATTGTCGTGGTGTGGCGTCCGTTGTCGGGAACATTTTTTATCTTTTTTTTTTTTTTTTTTTTTGGCTTGATGAATTTTCGTGTAAATTTGCCGTAACATACTACTAGACCATATCTCCAGGCGTTTTTCTCGGATTTCTGATTGAATCATCTTTGTCCGTTTTATGGGCCCTTGAAATTTTGGCTCCAATGTTCAAGATAGGACTGAGAAATTTTAAAAAATTATTTCTCAAAAACCGCGTGATGATTTTTTTTCTAAATCAGGCAATCAACTTACCTTGGTACCATCAATGTACGGTGCGAGCACCATTTTGATTGAATCGACGGAAGTGGGTCTATTGGGGCGCTGTACTTTATGATAATGCAAGATGGCCTGTGGAGGCCAAATGGTTGCAGATAGATATTATGTTTGTATTATCCACATATAGGAAGTCATATATGACCTATACATTGTCTGTGTTAAAGTTGACCTCAGATGAATTTGAAAGGTCAAACTCAAGGTCAGGGAATATATTAACAATTTGAAAAGATATGCCTTGAAATTTAAAAATTATTTCTCAAAAACTGTCTGAGAACTTTTTTTCTAAATCTGGCAATCAACTCACCTTGATACACTTTATGTACAGTGCGAGTGCCTTTTTGATTGAATCGACGGAAGTGGGTCTGGTGGGGGCGCTGTGCTTTAACATTGGGTCTTATGGAGAATGGGCCAAATCGCCTGTAGAAGCTAAATGGTTGCAGATGGCGATTAAGTTTGTATGACTGACACATAGGAAGTTATATATGATCTATATTTTGGCTGTGCTAAAGTTGACCTGAGATGACCTTGAAAGGTCAAACTTGAGGTCAAGCAAAATGTTACAATTTTCAAAGGTTTGTAGGCTTGAAAATATTGAAGATTGGGAACATATGTGCATTGAACACTTATAGGAAGTCATGTATGAACTTTCATTTGGTGGCCTTGAACTTGACTATCAGCGACCTTCGAAGGTCAAACTTCACATAGTGAAATTTCACTGACTTTTATCACCAAAACTATTACAGATAGAGCTTAGGTTTGTATTGCGGGCATATAGGAAGTCATGTATGGAGTTTCATTTTGGTGACGTTGAACTTGATATTCAGTGACCTTGAATGCCCAAACTTCACAGTGAAATTTCAATGACTTCTATCACCAGAACTATGACTGATGGAGCTTAGGTTTGTATTGTGGCCATATAGGAAATCATGTATGAAGTTTCATTGGGTGGCCTTGAACTTGACCTTCAGTGACCTTGAACGGCCTAACTATACAGTGAATTTCAATGACTTATATCAGCAAAATCGTTACAGATTGAGTGTAGGTTTGTATTGGAGAAGTATAGGAAGACATATGCGAACTTTCATTTGGTGACCTTCATATTGACCTTCAGGTCTAACTTGACCTCGAAAATTCAATGACTTCTATCACTGAAAAGGTCACAGATGGAGCCTAAGTTTGTGTTACTGACATCTAGGAAGTCACATATGAACTTTCATTTGGTGACATTCAACTTGACTGTCAGTGACCTTTGAGGGTCAAACTCCACAGTGAAATTACAATGACTTGTATCACCAAAATGGTCAGAGATTGAGCCAAGGTTTGTATAGAGACATTTTCAACCCAATTCCAAAATAGTTGGGACAAAGTGTAAATTGTGAATAAAATCAAAACGCAATGACTTTCAGATTACACCAGAATTTTATTCACAATCGAACGGAGATAACATAGCAAATGTTGAAACTGAGAAATTTTACAATTTTATCCAAAAAATGAGCTCATTTCAAATTTGATGGCTGCTACAGGTCTCAAAAAAGTTGGGACAGGGGCCTGTTTACCATTTACCACTTCTTTGTAACACAGAGTGGAGGCGTCTGGGCATTGAGGAGACAAGTTTCTTGAGTTTAGCCATTGGAATTTGATTCCACTCTTGTTTAATGCAGGCTTCATGCTGCTGGAGAGTTTTGGGTCTCCTTTGACGGACTTTTTGTTTAATTATGTGCCAAATGTTCTCAATCGGTGAAAGATCAGGGCTACAGTTCAGCACACGGACTCTTCTACGATGAAGCCATGCTGTTGTAATAGCTGCAGTATGTGGTTTTGCATTGTCCTGCTGAAATACACAGGGCCTTCCTTGGAATAGATGTCGTCTGGAGGGGAGCATATGTTGCTCTAAAACCTTTATATACCTTTCATCATTCATGGTACTTTTTAAACATGCAAGTGTCCCACACCATATGCACTAATGCATCCCCATACCATCAGAGATGCTGGCTTTTGAACTGAACACTGATAACAGGAGGGGTGGTCTTTCTCCTCTTTAGCCCCGAGGACACAACGCCCATCATTTCCAACAAGAATGTCAAATTAGGACTCGTCTGACCACAGGACACTTTGCCACTTTGCTACAGTCCATTTTAAATGAGCTTTGGCCCACAGAACACGGCGGCGCTTCTGGATCATGCTCAACAATGGCTTCCTTTTTGCATGATAGAGTTTTGGGTGGCATCTGTGGATGGCATGGCGGACTGTGTTTCCAGACAATGGTTTCTTTAAGTGTTTGTGGGCCCATTTAGTAATGTCAATGACAGAATCATGCCTGTGAGTGATGCAGTGGCATCTGAGGGCCCGAAGATCACGGGCATCCAGTAAAGGTCTTCAGCCTTGTCCCTTACGCACAGAAATTTTTCCAGTTTCTCTGAATATTTTGATGATGTTATGCACTGTCGATGATGAGACCTTCAAAGCCTTTGCAATTTGATGTTGAGGAACATTGTTTTTAAAGTATTCCATTATATTTCTTACGCAAGCCTTCACAGGTTGGAGAGCCTCTGGCCATCTTTACTTCTGAGAGACTCAGCCTCTCTAAGACATCCCTTTTATAGCCAATCATGTTACGCACCTGATGCCAGTTAATGTAATTACTTGCCAAATGTTCTTTCAGCTGATTCTCTGGTATATTAATTGCTTTTTGAGCCCTTTATTGCCTATGTCCCAACTTTTTTGAGACCGGTTGCAGCCAGAAAATTTGAAATGAGCTCATTTTGTGGATAAAAATGTGAAATGTCTCAGTTTCAACATTTGAAATATTATCTATGTTCTATTGTAAATAACATATTGGCTCATGTGATCTGAAAGTCATTGTATTTTCATTTTATTCACAATTTACACTTCGTCCCAACTATTTCGGAATTGGGGTTGTAGAAAGTCATATATGAAGTCCATTTGCTGACCACAACTTGACATTCTGTGACCTTTAAAGTTCACAATTGACATATTGAATACATATTGACATATTTTAATAACTTGTATCGCCAAAACTGCTGCAGAGCTTAGGATTGTATTACAGAAGGTCTTATAAATGTATGTGAACTTTTATTTAGTGACCTTGACATTGATTTTCATTGATTCAAATGTCAAACTTCACATGCAATTTTCGTAACTTGTATCATCGCTGTAAGACTGCTTGCCGGTAAGCTACAGGACCCCTGGTCCTATCTGTAGCAGCCATCAAATTTGTTATGAGCTCATTTTGTGGATAAAATTGTAAAATTTCTCAGTTTCAAAATTTGCTACGTTATCTCTGTTCTATTGTGAATAAAATACTGGCTGGTTTGATTTGAAAGTCATTGGCCCTCATTCATCAAACTTGCGTAGGATCTGGTGTAGATTCTGGTGTAAATATCAGTGTTCACCAGGTGTCACGTCTGATTTACTAAAAGTGTGTACGTCGCTGATTTCTGTGTAGAACTGGCGTGGCGTTGATAAATCTGACGGCTGAAACCATCATAATTTACATGACACGCCCCTATAAATTCATGCTCCGGGAGGCATAGTCCTGCCCACTTTACGACATGAACTCTCGAAAGACGGCAAAGAAGAAAGAACTTCACTGAGGAGGAAATATAAATTATCACGTCCGAGGCGGAGAAAAACAAAATAATTTTATTTGGAGGCCTTAAGAGTGGCATAAAGGGAGCCCAGAAGGCTGCAGTTTGGAAAAGTATTGCTGCTGCGGTAAACATTGTTGGGGTGGAAAACCGGATTGCAGCAGAGGTTTGATTTAATTCATTGATAAATTCAATTTATAGATCCATGATATTTCATGTTATATAGCCTACATTACTGACAATCCAAATGCTTTACATGTAGGTAAAAAAAAGTGGTCCGATTTTAAGATCGCCGTCAAAAAACGGGTTGCTGCGCTCAGGCGCAGCAGCGCACGGACCGGTGGAGGCCAACTAGACTCGAACCTCCAGCTGTCACCATTCGAGGAGCGTGGCAGCAGGGCTCCCCCCTACATTGTGGGAATACGAGGCGGTGGGGACACGGATGAGTCCCCACCGCCTCGATCGGAGCTGCTTGAGGGTACTTGTTAAAATACAGTCTGCAGAGATCACTCTTCATTGTACTTTTATTAGTATTACTCCATGACATTTTATTGGGTGCCACACAAAACGAGCTGCCACTCGTCACTTTCCCGGAGGAGATCTTCTCTGTGCCGACAGTTCCTTTATCCACGCAGATACTGTACAATGACTTGTATCACCAAAATGGTCACAGATAGAACGAAGATTTCTATTAGAGACATTTAGAAAGTCGTATATGAAGCCTGAAGTTGACCTTCTGCGACCTTTAAAGTTCACGCTTGACATTTTGAATTTTCAGTTACTTGTATCTCCAAAACTGCTTCAGAGCTTAGGATTGTGTTCTCTGTTTTTCAGCTTATGGGTATCAAGCACTACAACCAGGACCTCTCAACTTTTAAAACTGAATTACTCCTAAAGTTATTATCACACAGTAATCAATCAGTTATGTATTTAATGTACAGAATCTAAACTAAATGTGTTTGTGTAAATATTTGTGCTTTTTAAAATAATTTTTTATATTTTAAGGTGTTTTTTTCCCCCAAAACTATTATTATAGCATTCTCCGCTGTAACAATAGGCTCAAACTGTCCACCTATTCTCCTCCCTATCATGGCTCTAAGGTGTCAGATACTAATTATCTTAACATTTTCTGACAGATAAGAAGGTAAGTAAAACAGCCATATCAAATTTGCCATCAGTTGGTTCGTATTTAGCAATTTATAACAATTTGTAATCAGGATGTCTGTTTCTCCATTTCACATGAGGTCCAGACCCCTTGGGTCTGTTGGGCATCACCCTGACAACCAGATTATAAAGACACATGTAGTTGATAATCTGGAAGCACTTTGTCTAAAATAACTTTGTATACAATTTCATTGATAAAGATGCATATTTTCTGGGTAAACCAGGCACCTTTAGGAATCTCACATTGTGTAATTACCAGTCGGTCGGAGAAGGTCATTTTGCCCTACTGAGCTGCAGATGACTTTCTTCGTATCTAAAAGAAGGTTTTCTTCTATGAAAAATATATATATTCTGAAAGCACCTTTTGAGAACTGCAATTTTATCAAAATTCTGACTTTGAAAAGTTAAATACAGCATTTTTGTAGCCTTTTTCTTTGAATCTCCTTCTCTGTAATTATTAGGCAGTCAGAGGCTTGAGGCAGGCTGCTAGCAGGATAGGTCAGCAGAACAACTGGCCTCTATTCTGCTGAACTTTTATATTTTCTCATGAAAATTATATGGTGAGAAAGCACTTTTTGAGAACTACATTTTGATCAAAATTATAACTTTGAAATGTAAAAATAAGCAGATTTCTAACCTTTTTCTTGAATCTCCTTGTTTTTAATTGTTAGACCAGGGATACTCACTCTTTTCCAGAATGAGCTGCAGTGGGTGCAGGCTTTCATTCTAACCATGCAGTTACACGCCTGATTCTACTTATCAAGGGTCTTTGGCAAAAGCTTTAAGGGTTGATTAGTAGAATCAGGTGTGTGCGACAGGTTGGATAGAGTAAAAGCTTGCACCCACTGTGGCTCATTCTAGAAAAGAATGAGTATCCCTGTGTTAGACAGTCAGACTTGAGGCGGGCTGCTAGCAGCAAATGCCCTAGAGTAGAAGCTGCTTTCTGCTGTCACTTCTCATAGCCTGTTACACATGTGTACCCCAAAAGCTGAAAAACGGTGATTAAAGACATATAGGAGGCCTTATAAATGTATGTGAACTTTTATGTAGTGACCTTGACATTAAGCTTCAATGATTTGAAGGTCAAACTTCATATTAAATTTTCATAACTTGTATCATCATTATAAAGTAGCTTGCAGGTAAGCTACAGGACCCTTGGTCCTATTTTTTGTATTCAGTGACTGGAGTTTCAGCTCAGTACTTTTTGAATAGATCAGAACATTTCGCATGAATATCAGTCGACTTTATTTTTATGTCACGAACGTACAGCCCTCCATTGCTCATTGCAGACCTTGCAGTCAACATTTTGAGCTTATTTGCCCACTCCTCCCCCCAGTAACAAAACAATCAACAATTGCAATCAAAGTAAAATAACGTTATGCCTGAAGTGAGTCATACTTTATCGAATGACTGGGTTTGTGTGACATCGGTCAACCAATCAGCTAGCCAAGAATGGACCAGTTGACATCCAATTAGACCGCTTTGTATTAATATCCAATCCGTAATGTATCCTGAGGGAAGTCCTGCCTCCACACAGAGTGCATTTTCGTTTTAATATCGTTTAAAAAAAAAAAAAAAAAAGCGCGTAGCACCATCACATTGAAATTGCAATGGGAGACTTCATTATTGTTTTAATTATGAGAGACAAAACGTTTTTACTGCTTGAAAAAGAAGCATTTCCGAGATTGCATTTTCATCACAAGTTTTGAGTTTTTGTTTTATTTTTGTTACCGTCATGGCCGAGCACTTCTGGCAATTAAAATGCAAATGAGGAATGTGTTTTCATTTTCAGTTTGGTTCAAAAAGTGCATACACGGATTTGAAAATGAAAACACAAGGTGGACGAATTTGTTATCATTTTCGCGATGATACAAAGAATGCGCTTGCCTCTCGAAAAAGAAAAGGCATTTCCAGGAATGTATTTGCACTATAAGATTTGCGCTTTAATTAGTGGTATATTAGGGCACGTTTTGGAAATTATAATGCAAATGGGGAATGTATTTTAATTTTCAATTTGTCATAAAAATTGCATACATGGACTTGAAAATGAAAAAGCAAAAGTGGAAGATTACATTTTCATTATAATACAAATAATGCATTTGCATCTTGAAAACAAAAACAGATTTTTACCCCTCAGCCGACGAAAGTATATATTATAAACAAGTAATATTGTTTGCTATATGACTCCGCAGTTTACAGCCAGGTTTTTACTTTCACCTGTTACCCTCTCAATTATTTTTGGTGCCTTCAAAAATGGGATGTGACATCTCAAGGGGTGGACATGCCACTCCTTCGCCATTTCCTGCTGTCATGTTTAGGTATTTTTGTCCTCTAATGCAACTCATCCGTTTCTCTCCCACAGTTGGCTAAAAACAAATGCACCCTACTATTATTCGGAGGCTGTGACTGCAGTCGAGCCCATGTTGGAAGTTGGATGGGAAAAGGCCAGGATTGCCTCAGTCTTCATTGCAGAGCAGTGTTCAGACTTCGCCTTGTGGGTTAAGAAAAACGCTCCACGTTTCATTGAATGGGTAAGAGGTGGCAAGACAAGCAATCAATGCAAGAAATGTTCTGCTCTTGAGCACATGCATATGCTTTAGGGTGTTACCAAGAAATTAGTGAAACAAAATAAATGTAAATGATAGCCAGTCAAGACTTACACATGAGTATAGCCATTTGCTCTTTCCTGTGGCTGCATGACCGTAGGCTACGTGTAATGACCCGTCTAGGGGTGTACCGATGTGAAAACCTGGCAATTTCAGGCTGAAACGGAAATACTCAAATGAAGCCTTGAATTCTGCCCCACCCCTGTCCCACCCACTCTTTTGCATGAAAAAGTTTTCTGTCAAGTTGCCGTTTAAGCCATAGTGGATCAAATTTAGCATTATCAGATCATTCCATCTGGTGGAAAATATCATCACCATGCAACTCGCTGCGAAAGGGCTGCATAAAAATATCATGCATATTTACGATTTCAGTAATGATTATTGATAAAAAAAAAACAACCATCTTATGAAGCACCGCTTATACCACCAAAATTCAAATGGTGATACTAGACAGCAAAAGCAGATGAAAGTATCAAAAACATGGAACTCCTTCCGACTAACTTAGGCCTATGTGTTGACTAGAGAAAATAATTATTAATCACAGCCCGGCAAGAGTGCATTCAGCTGGGTGGGGAAGTATTATCTGTACATATACCATGGTTTGAAGGTCACTTTATTATATTTAAAGGAAAACTAAACGCATGGTAAACGCATTCCCAGATAAAGTACATAATCTTTGCTATCCAAAACAATAAGCTATTGTTTATTTTATGTTTTTTACATCGTGTAATCTGCTTTCAAACATCGCACAATCCTAGAAATTTCAGAATCTGCCATTGCCGCCTTAGAAAATAATCAACCCATCAAACAATAGGAATTATTCTGCCCAGACCAGTGCGTGACATCACCAGGGCTGATCATGTCTTTTGAGTGTATGGAGTCAAAGCATAAGTATGGAAAGACGCAGGAACCCCTTACGCTTGAGCCCGTCTATCTGCGGGGGTCGGTGCTCTCAGAAAGGACAGTACATACAAATAAAAGAGGAGACTGGAGCACTCGAATCACTTGCATCAATTTATGATGAGCTCTCTACAGGCCATAAATTTTAACCTATGTGTTTCATATTTGCTGTGGGCCTTGTGTGTGGTAAGGTCCCAAAGCCTATCGATTTTGGGAGCGAGTGCTTCAGGGGCTCGGGATGCACGTTGACCAGTGGTTGACTGACTGTCTAGTTTTCATATGATTTTCCAAAGGCAACTAGTGAAGGCGAGGTAAATCAGACCGAAGATTACGTACGTACTTTTTGCATTGCATAAACCCATTTCCCCTGATGTTAGAGCTTCATTGGTTTACACTATTGCTTGAAAGGTCGCCGTGCCTTACTTTTTGTCAAAGAGCCATGGCTTATTTGCTGTGCTTGTATGACTCATAGGGACACTCCGCAGGCCATCTTGCATATTCATAAAGTACAGCGCCCCCACTAGACCAACTTCCGTCGATTCAATCAAAATGGCACTCGCACTGTACATTGACGGTACCAAGGTAAGTTGATTGCCTGATTTAGAAAAAAATTATCACGCTGTTTTTGAAAAATTTTTTAAATTTCTCAGTCTTTAACATTGGGGCAAAAATTTCAAGGGCCCATAAAACGGACAAAAATTATTCAATCAAAAAATGTCTGGAGATATGGTCTAGTAGTATGTTACGGCAAATTTACACGAAAATTCATCTGGCCAAAAAAAAGATAAATGTTATGGACGACAGACAACGGACGCCACACCACAACAATAGCTTATCGGGCCGATAAGCCCATAGGGCCGATAAGCGAAAAACAGGCAAAAATGGGCTCTTTTTGTTTTTGATTAACTTGATTAAAGATTTCAATATTATTAATTTTTCTAAAATATTTTGAGGACATGCTTGTACTCCAGAGTGGTGTCAGTTTCTCAGTACCTGCTGTCGGTCATCAATAAAAAAATTTTGATTTTCGGTTTTTGATTTTTAGACATTCTCTTTATACAAATGGATGATAGTAAGTTTTAGAAGCTGGACTTTGGAAGAAAATGACTGTTTGGTCGTAGAGGTGCAGTTCTCTCGTGTAAAAAAAGCTTTAAACCACGTCTAACATTTATAGTTTTTGAGATAACAGAAGTATTTTTTTTGTAACAGTCATCAAAACAGGCAAAATTTCACCCATTTTTCCCTTAGAATGCAAGAGGTTAAACGGGGAATATATTAATTGCCAGATTTGACGTCTGTGCAGCAGGGTTAAGGAAAATGCCAGATAACTTTTTGATGCGATGGGCAGTAATGCCAGCTAAAAACAAAATTCGACTGATTAGTCTTCGCAAATGAGTGAATTAATGCAAAGTTACTGATTAGATGTGAAGAAGTCGCAGTCGCAAACTCGCAGCCACGATGCAATAATTCATTTAAAAAATTTCCAACGTTTCAACATTGGTCTTCTGGGCATTGAGAGATGATTTATTACCCTTAAGAAAACCTGCATCAAAACCATTGGTAATTCAATAATTATCGGGTTATAGTTGCGAGTGTCCCTGTGCTTTTCTCAGGAATGTGCTAATACTGTTTGATATGAATATATTGGTGTTTACTTTATTACCGTTCGTGGGCAGACCTTTCAACTGAATTAATCTCTTACAGTTGTGTTCAAAAAAATTGCAGTGCGTTAAAAAATGTGAAAAAATGAAAAAAAAAATTTAATAGTCTTCAGTTTCATATTTCAGATGTCGTGGAAATATTACACATTCAATTCCAAATCAAAGCATTAACAAATTAGAACAAGTCTGTATTATTCTTTTACAGGAAGCAAAGAAAGGGGAATATTAATCTGTTAGAAAAAAAATCATTGTCAACAATTTTCTCTTCAAACTCTAATACTAATTTTAACTCAAGATTTAACTTCACTTTAAATTACAGAACTAATATTAAGTTCCATCACCATTGTTTTTATAGTCGTGGTGTGGCGTTCGTCGTCCGGAGAATTTTTTATCTTTTTTTTTTGGCATGATGAATTTTCGTGTAAATTAGCCATAACGTACTACTAGACCATGTCTCCAGGCTTTTTTTTTCGGATTTTTGATTGAATCATTTTTGTCCGTTTTATGGGCCCTTGAAATTTTGGCCCCAGTTAAAAAGATAGGACTGAAAATTTTTTTAAAATAATTTCTCAAAAACTGCGTGATGAATTTTTTTCTAATCAGGCAATCAACATACCTTGGTACCGTCTATGTACAGTGTTAGCACCATTTTGATGGAATCGATGGAAGTGGGTCTATTGGGGGTGCTGTACTTTAACATTGGGTCTTACAGAGAATGGGCAAAATTGCCTGTGGAAGATAAATGGTTGTAGATGGAGATTAAGTTTTTATTATCGACATATAGGAAGTTATAAACGACCTATATATTGGCTGTGTTAAAGGTGACCTCAGATGACCTTGAAAGGTCAAATTTGAGGTTAAGCAAAATGTTAAATTTTCAAAGGATTCTAGGCTTGAAAATATTGAAGATTGGGAACAAATGCGTATTGAACATTTATAGGAAGTCATATATGAATTTTCCATTTGGTGGCCTTGAACTTGACCTGCGGTGACCTTCGAAGGTCAGATTTCACATAGTGAAATATCAATGACTTGTATCACCAAAACTATTACAGATTGAGCTTAGGTTTGTATTGTGGGCATATAGGAAGTCATGTATGAAGCTTCAGTAGGTGACTTTGACCTTGAACTTGACCTTCAGCAAAATCGTTACAGATTGAGTGAAGGTTTGTATTGGAGATGTATAGGAAGTCGTATGTGAACTTTCCTGTGGTGACCTTCATATTGACCTTCGAAGGTCAAACTTGACCTAGTGAAAATTCAATGACTTCTATCACTAAGACTGTCACAAATGATCACAGACTTTAAGGAAGTCACACACGAACTTTCATTTGGTCACCTTCAACTTGACTGTTGTTGACCTTTGAAGGTCAAACTTGACATAATACAATTACAAAGACTTGTATTGTCAAAACGGTCAGAGATGGAGCCTAGGTTTGCATTAGAGACATATAGGAAGTCATATATGAACTTTCATTCGATAACCTTCATATTGGCCTTCGAAGGTCAGTTGTGACTTAGTGAAAATTCAATGACGTGTATCACTAAAATGGTCCCAGATGGAGCCTAGGTTTGTTTTACGGACATCTAGGAAGTCACATATGAACTTTCATTTTGGTGACATTCAACTTAACTGTTGGTGTCAAACTCGACAGTGAAATTACAATGACTTGTATCACCAAAATGGTCACAGATGGAGCCATGGTTTATATAGAGACATTTAGAAAGTCATGTATGAAGTTCATTTGCTGAACTCAACTTTACCTTCTGTGACCTTTTAAAGTTCACAAGTGAAATATTGAATTTTCAATGACTTGTATCACCAAAACTGCTTCATAGCTTAGGATTGTACTACAGGAGGTCTTATAAATGTACAAAACCCAAAACCAGTGAAGTTGGCACGTTGTGTAAATCGTAAATAAAAACAGAATACAATGATTTGCAAATCCTTTTCAACCTATATTCAATTGAATACACTGCAAAGACAAGTTACTTAATGTTCAACAGGTAAACTTTGTAATTTTTGCAAATATTAGCTCATTTGGAATTTGATGCCTGCAACATGTTTCAAAAAAGCTGGCACAAGTGGCAAAAAAGACAGAGTTGAGGAATGCTCATCAAACACTTATTTGGAACATCCCACAGGTGAACGGGCTAATTGGGAACAGGTGGGTGCCATGATTGGGTATAAAAGCAGCTTCCTGAAATGCTCAGTCATTCACAAACAAGGATGGGGCGAGGGTCACCACTTAGTGAACAAATCGTGAGCTGATTGTCGAACAGTTTAAAAACAACATTCCTCAACGAGCTATTGCAAGAAATTTAGGGATTTCATCATCTACGGTCCGTAAGTCGTCAAAAAGGTTCAGAGAATCTGGAGAAATCACTGCACGTGGCGACAAGGCGAAAACCAACATTGAATGCCCGTGACCTTCGATCCCTCAGGCGGTACTGCATCAAAACCGACATCAGTGTGTAAAGGACATCACCACATGGGCTCAGGAACACTTCAGAAAACCACTGTCAGTAACTACAGTTCGTCGCTACATCTGCAAGTGCAGGTTAAAACTCTACAATGCAAAGCGAAAGCCATTTATCAACAGCACCCAGAAACGCCCGCCCGGCTTCGCTGGGCCCAAGCTCATCTAAGATGGACTGATGCAAAGTGGAAAAGTGTTCTGTGGCCTGGACGAGTCCACATTTCAAATTGTTTTTGGAAACTGTGGACGCCGTGTCCTCCGGACCAAAGAGGAAAAGAACCATCCGGACTGTTATAGGCGCAAAGTTCAAAGGCCAGCATCTGTGATGGTATGGGGGTGTATTAGTGCCCAAGGCATGGGCAACTTACACATATGTGAAGGCACCATTAATGCTGAAAGGTACATACAGGTTTTGGAGCAACATATGTTGCCATCCAAGCAACGTCTTTTTCATGGACGCCCCTGCTTATTTCAGCAAGACAATGCCAAGCCACATTCTGCACGTGTTACAACAGCATGGCTCCGTAGTGAAAGAGTGCGGTACTAGACTGGCCTGCCTGTAGTCCAGACCTGTCTCCCATTGAAAATGTGTGGCGCATTATGAAGCGTAAAATACGACAACGGAGACCCCGGACTGTTGAACAACTTAAGCTGTACATCAAGGAAGAATGGGAAAGAGTTCTACCTGAAAAGCTTCAAAAATTGGTCTCCTCAGTTCCCAAACGTTTACTGAGTGTCGTTAAAAGGAAAGGTGATGTAACACAGTGGTAAAAAGGCCCCTGTGCCAACTTTTTTGCAATGTGTTGCTGCCTTTAAATTCTAAGTTAATGATTATTTGCAAAAAAAAAAATAAAGTTTCTCAGTTTGAACATTAAACATCTTGTCTTTGCAGTGTATTCAATTGAATATAAGTTGAAAAGGATTTGCAAATCATTGTATTCTGTTTTTATCTACGATTTACATAACGTGCCAACTTCACTGGTTTTGGGTTTTGTATGTGAACTTTCATTTAGTGACCTTGACATTGACCTTCAATGATTCAAAGGTCAAACTTCGCATTAAATTTTCATAACTTGTATCATCACTAGGGGTGCAACGGATCAAAAAACTCTATGCTCGGATCGTATCACGGATTTGAGTCACGGATCAGATCACTTTTCGGATCAACAACAACAACAAAAAAGACAAGACAAATAAAACTTTGTCCTCCATTTATTTTGTAGAACACTTCTGCCCATTAAATAAAAAATAAAAACTTTAAATTATATAAAAACAAATTAAATTGCAGTTTAACCCCTTTGCGCAGAATACAAAATTTTGCCAATTTTTCCTGTTGTTTATGAGCCTATTTAAAGCTGGAGTATGCAATTTTTTCAAAAAATCACTTTTTGTCATATTTGTTAAAACTGTTACTATGACCTGACAGTGGGATGTGAGTCAGATGATCTTTGAAAAAATCAGAGTCATCTGGCTCGATCTAGTGCTTCTAATTCCTTCTGCAAGATTTCACCCTACCGGGACAAAACAACCAATCAGAGCCAGGAGGAGTGACTGACGATGACAATCATTTCTCGTGCACACGCAATTCAATCAGCTGTGTGGCCTAGTTGTGGGTGTTTCTTTACGGCTGGACAAACGCTAGCCAGCATAAGCACTGCCATTTCTCACGGACTACCTTATTTGTGAGTTCAAACTTGAAGTTGAAAACAGGAGTATAAATTTCCAAGAACGCGACGACACGGTAAGCTGAATCTGCAGTTTTAGACAGTTGCGTTCTTGTCTACGTAACATTTCAGCGCACGAATTTATTTGTTCACCTTTCTCACAATTTTAATATTGTTAAAAATAAACAGTTGCGCGCTTTCTCCTCGGCGAATGCTGTTGTCGCTGACTGTCACCAGAGAATGCTGTCACATTAGCTGCAAAAGCCATAGGGAAAAAGCAGGCTACACTTGCTGCCGATAGGCGTTGCATGCTCGGCTCAATAATAACTTCGTCGGTAGTTGGTTTCTAACGCAAGTGGGTGGCTGGTAGATACATCGTATATCACCACAGATGTATCTGAAATGCCATATAGCTTCATATGTAAGACGTCAATGGTTACAGTAACACTCCGTTGAGAATATCTCATGTTACAAACGTTGTGCTCGTGGCTGACGTTCGCTTGTTTCCAGTGCTAAGGCTAGTTCAGTGGCTAGCTGTGTTTTATACATAATATGCTGTAACTCTTATTTCTAATATGCCCAGGTAGTCGTATTGGTTTGGTCTTTGACCTGAGGCCACATTCATAGGATACTTGTTGATGGTAAAATGTTATTATTATTATTTCGCTGTGTTTGCACCTAGCGTTCACACAGCTCCGCTGACGATTCAGACATACGTCACTGCATCCAGGTAACGGATCACGAGACTCGCTTCGTGCATGTGAATCAGGGGCGTGGCTTTAGTCAGAGACTTGAGGGGAGGGGGTGGGTTTAGAGGTGAGGCTACATTCAAATCTTGCTTGCTGTTCCAAGATTGCATACTCCAGCTTTAAGCTTTAGAACTCAGGATTTGTGTCACAGAGATTTTTGAAAATTATTCAAGTGAAGCTAGACATTTGGAAATTCAATAACAGAATTGTTAAGGAATTAAATTTTGGAATTTACGGACGCCGGCGTATACATCTGCAGAAAGGGGTTAAGGCATGATACCATCTTCTTTTAAAAACATGGACCATGAATGAAAAACAACTTAAAGTGCACTAAGCCATGATACTTCATGATACCTTCTCTTTAAACGTGGACAGTGATTTAAAAACTAGCCTATATCCACATCATCAAAAAAGATGAAAGAAAGAAAAGCATACCTCTGCTTAAAATTTTAAATTCTTTTTCAAAAATATAAGGATGTCTGCATTGTCTGGGGAGAGTGAAGACCTCTTTGCAGTCACTATGTCCCCTGTAGTAGAGAATACCCTCTCGCTAGGCACCGAAGTGCCAGGCACAGCGAGATAGCATCTTGCCATCTTGGCAATGTGGGGGTATTTACACTCATTGCTTTTCCACCATGTCAGTGGACCACCGTCCACTGGAATGCCACATTTATAAACTTAAATAGCCATTGAACAGCACATTTACATGATTGCGATTCAACCTTTTTTCCCCAGCTGTGCAACCTAATTTATTTTAAGATTGCATTTCATCAAAATGTTTCCAAAAGAATAGGCTACTTTTGCGGGGAAGCGCAGCTGCACACTGTGCGGCAAAGGGATCATAATGTTGGCTTTGAAATTACTAACGCTGTTGCGTCAAAGCGTTGGTGATTGAATAATTTAGTATATTGGTTATTAGTGCATTGTGAAAGTTCACCTCACGGCATGCATTTAAAATCAATTCAAATGCAAGCTATGCATCAAACTTTCATATTGTCAAAATCATTTATGCGTTCTTTATAGTCCGGCTTCTGGGAAAGGTTGTACAGAGGTTATAATATGAGATTGTTTGAACGGCAATTATCCAGTTAATCATAAACAAAATCTAAACCTTATCTAAACAACATCCTCAGCAGCATTTGCTACTTAATATTCTACTAGAATGTAGAATTAAAAGAAAATTCTGTTAATTGCCGTTTATGCAATCTCATTGTAGTCCTCCACTGACGCAAAGCTTTATGTCTTAATCATCAATGGTAATTGGTAAAGTATCTTACCAGTAGCCTACGTGCTCAGTTATTTAATTCAGCTTACTGTCTCATTCTAAATTAGAAACAGGTTGAGGGTTACCCTGCATTATGGTAATGTCACTGGCTGTTTACAGTTTTATTTTTACGAAAGCAAACTTAACACTCGGACCTCAGTCAGCAAAACCGCATTTAATAGAAATTTTTCTTGGCGTATCAAGCAGGACACAGACAGGAAAAAATTATAGCCTATGTCATTTTGTAACCTACATGAATTCAGAAGCTTCTAAAGACGTTGCCGTTTTATGTCACAATTAACGCAGATGGGGAAATGCTTGATAATTGCAATGAACAATGCAAGATGAGGGGAGCGGGACAGTAATTCTACCGACTGATTTTAGCATCTAAACGAATTAACACCAAGTTGCTAATTGGGAAACGTAAATGGGAACCGGTTTGGAGAAGGCATGGTGAAAGCAGGGCTAGGTAATTCTCTGATGGCAAGTTCAGGGTGCAAGGGTTTAAAAATCAGCTAAAACGCTACGATGAGAGATGGAGTTTGGGCAAAGTTTTTTGTAATTCTTTAGATTATTGGCATTCTTTCAATTTAACATTGTAGCGCAGTTACGTCTGTCAGCTCTTCTCTATCTCTTCATAATTATTGTTGGCAACAGGCTAAATTGCTTGATTGTCATTTAGAGCATATTATACAGGAGCAGATTTAGGGTTGGCCAGTTGAGCCTTAAAAGGTGATGGAAGTTGCCCAGCCTCGCCAACAATTAGAAGAGTTCTAATCTGAATTATCCTCCCGGAAGCACTTCAAATGATTGTCGTTTATTTCAGACCGCTTGTATGTTTCAAAAAGAAATGGGACACAACTGACACACACCCCATAGCGGCAAGTTGTCTCATTTCGCTTTACGATCATCGCGATTCGATAACGTCACACCCCTAGCACAACCTTTTTTTTTCTTTTTTTTTCCCCCATCAACCAATCCGCGGATCATGTGCGTACCGAACCGTGAAGAGGGATCCGTTCGGATTATGGATCAACGATGATCCGTTGCACCACTAATCATCACTATAAGATTGCTTGCCGGTAAGCTACAGGAGCCTTGGTACTATTTTTGATAACTGCTGCGCATCTGCATTGCATCGAGTCAACCAACTTCTGGCTCCTAGAAACGGATATTTCAGCCCAGGATGAACAAACTTCATTCCACAGTTCCTGTGAGTTTTTGAGTTTTGCTTCAGAAATTGTATTTTTAATATCACTCCACCCCTCTCCAATCGACGTATTAATCAAATTACCTTGTTCCTCCGAAACAATGTTTGGAACGGCCCATTTTACTTCGCAGTTTGGAAGGAAATATATTTTATAACAATGTATGAAACAATTGCTTCCCTTCGGTTTTAATAAAGGACAATTAATGACACCTGTTTCTTCGCAGAATGAATGAATTCTCTAATTGAACTCCACACTGCTATTACAAACCCCATTTCCAATGGAGTTGGGACATTGTGTAAAACATGCATACAAACAGAATACAATGATTTGCAAATCTCATAAACCCATATTTTATTAATAGAACATGGACAATGTATCAGATCTTGAAAGTGACACATTTTATCATTTCATGAAAAATATTACCTCACTTTGAATTTGTTGGCAGCAACATACCTGAAAAAAGTTGGGACAGGGCCATATTTACCATCGTATAGCATCCCCTCTTCTTTTAACAACAGCCTGTAAATGCCTGGGAAGTAAAGAGACCAATTGTTGAAGTTTTGGGAGAGCAGTATTGTCCCACTGTTGTCGGATGAAGTATTCTAGCTGCTCAACAGTCTTGGGTCTTCTTTGCCGGATTTTTCGTTTAATGATGTGCCAAATGTTTCCTGTTGGTGACAGGTCTGGAATTCAGGCAGACCAGTTCAGCACCCAGACTCTTCTACTGCAAAGCCATGCTGTTGTGATGGATGCAGCATGTGGTTTAGCATTGTCTTTCTGCAATATGCAAGGCCTGCCCTGAAAGAGACATTGTCTGGGTGGGAGCATATGTTGTTGCAAAACCTCTATGTACTTTTCAGCGTTGATAGTGCCTTTCCAGTTGTGTAAGCTGCCCACACCATAGGCACTAATGCAACCCCATACTATCAGAGATGCAGGCTTTTGAAGTGTGCACTGATAACAAGCTGAATGATCTCTCTCCTCTTTAGTCTACACGACACGGTGTCCGTGGTTTGCAAAATGAATTCAAAATTTTGATTCATCTGACCGCAGAACAGTTTTCCATTTTGCCTCAGTCCATTCTAAATGAGCTTTGGACCAGAGAAAGACGGTGGCATTTCTGGATTGTGTTCGCATATGGCTTCTCCTTTGCATGATACAGCTTTTACTTGCATTTGTGGATTCACAGACAATGATTTCTGAAGTATTCCTGAGCCCATGCAGTGAATTCCAGTGCAGAATCCGGCCTGTTTTTTATGCAGTGCCGCCTGAGGGCCCGAAGATCACAAGCATCCAGTACTGACCTTCGGCCTAGTCCCACCGCACAGACATTTCTCCAGATTCTCTGAATCTTTTGATGATATTATGTACTGTAGATGGTGGAATATTCAAAGTCTTCACAATTTTACATTGAGGAACATTTTTCAGAAACTGTTCCCCAATTTTCAGACGCTGTTTTTGTAGATTGGTGAACCCCTGCCTATCTTTACTTCTGAGAGACTCTGCCTTTCCAAAATGGTCTTTTTACACCCGGTCATCTTACTGACCTGTTGCCAATTATCCTAATTAGTTGCAAAATGCCTCTTCAGTTATTTTTTATTAGAACCACTTTCTTTTCCAGCCTTTTGTTGCCCCTGTCCCAACTTTTTTGAGGTGTGTTGCTGCTATCAATTTCAAAATGAGCTAATATTTTTCATGAAATGGGAAATTGTCTCACTTTCAACATCTGATATGTTGTCTATGTCCTATTGTGAATAAAATGTGGGTTTATGAGATTTGCAAATCATTGCACTTTGTTTTTATTCACGTTTTACACAAAGTCCCAACTTCATTGGAATTGGGGTTTGTATTTTGAACACGCCCCTCTAAATAAATGAGTCCATTTCTTAGAATAAGCAGTGTGCATGTCATAACAGTTGGTTCTGTTGTCTTTCTATTTCACTACTACATCTTCAAATAAATTATTTACCATGCAGGAATATCACTATTACTAATAACAGTGGTTCATCAGGTTATTGATGTTGCTGTGCTATCTTTTTGAACACAACTGTATGTGTGTCTTTTCACAATACTGGACAGATTTCAGGGATAGTTGTTGTTCATTGTTTTGCTATCAGCAGATAATCATTGATGCATTTAATTCATGTTCATTTCATGTAGCGCACATAGGAGATATAGTGAGGATAAAACGAGCACTTCAACCCAAATAGTTTTTTTTTTTTTTAATTAAATAAAATGATTTTTGGCTCAAAGAAGGACATCAAAAATAAGTTTTTATCAGAAAGGATGTGGCAAATTAAAAATGGTATCATGTGCATTTGCCCATAAGTTATTTACTCACAGTCCAGTGAATAAATTATGTCTCCCTCCAGGAGGGAGGGGAACCAGTTTGTTTTTGTATGGTTTCCCGTTCACGTCCGCTCCGGCGTTCCCAGTGTTTCCAGGCTGTACTTCAGAAACCATTTCAGATATTTACATCAAACCGTGCACACTCTTTCCACACTTCAACAAAAAAAACTGAGATCATCTTATTTGGCCAACATAACCTTTTAGATGGCTCTGACAGTGCCATTGGCACCCTTGAGTCTTACTGTAATCCTTCTGCAATGAACCTTGGTGTAATTTTTGATGGGGACTTTAGGTTTGATAAGCAGTTCAGCTCTGTAGTCAAAACAACTTTCTTTCAGTTAAGACACCGAGCAAAGGTTAAGGCATTTGTTTTTTGCCTTAAAAACAATCTCTCGTTCCACTTTGTTACAGAACTTCGTTGTTGCCCAACATGTCTGCTGTGCTAACAACCGTTCGGTCTTGAGTGAGTGGCACTGCTCGAATGTACTGCTACTCCACAGAAGAACTGGCTTTCCTTACGCTGATAAACCAACTTCTTTCCCGCTAATTTCTGTCAATTTTGAAAAATATTAACTCAAATTCTGAAAATTATTTCTTATCCAGTAAATCATGACTGTTGCCCAAGTCAAATTTTGATATTTATTCTTTAGCTATATGCATCAGTTTATTGATTTTTCGTGTTCTATGGAATGACCCTGCACACATTTTATTGGCAACGAACGTTTTCCACTGTGTTGCTGTGAGTCGGCTGATTTCCGCGACCACACCTTTCATGTCTACAATTTTGTATTCCGCCACGACTGTTATGTGAAAAGCGAATTATGGTAAAAATCGTCAGAATCCGTCCTTGTTCTTGATCATCGTTCAGCAATTGGCCATCCTCCGACAAGGTAAGATGTTGCTGACAGCTATTTTCATTCCGTATAATTTGTGTTATTGATTTCATATTTTAGGATTATAACACTATTTCTTCTCATGCAGTGACGGATTCATTCGTACCCATTTCTTGTCCACCGTAATCCTTCGTAATGAAGCTTATGCTTCAGAATAACGTTATCCTCCAAAGTATCGCATGAATTCATTCAATATGAATCGGCGTTTTCTTGCTCGTTTCACGGTCTCGCTTTTGTTACCCAGTATTGTGAAAATACACATTATTTATTGTGTTGAAATTACCTTTCTTTTAGAGAGACAACATTGTCATCTTTTTTGGTGTCACCTTTCAGATAATCATTGCAATTTGAAAGATTGATGGAAAAAGCAATGAGGTTAAGTTGACTGAAGGCGGGAGTAGAATTGGATGAGTTCAAATGTCACGCGTGATCTCATTGAAATTATTCTCGAGTAATTTCAATGCGGCTTAGAACAGTGTTTCAAAACAGCCATGAAGAGAAGGTAAATTGACAGATTGTGAAGCATTTATCGAAATAAAATGCATCAAAACTCGCAAAAAATCTTTTAAGTTCATCAGGAAAGTAACCAGCGGAAGAGGACTGCATAATTGGCAAATTTGCTGGCTGTCAGGGCTTGTGAAATGATTTGATGCTTTATTATCATATCATTTTTTTTTCTTTTCTCCTGCTTTAGCTCAATGCAAACATCCCAGAGAGTGTGTTCCAGTTCATTGAATATCTGAAGGAGCTTCTGGTGTTTATTCATCAAAATTATGTCCTTCCTTCTCTGGCTTATGTAAAAGTTTCACTGGAACACGCATGGCACATGTTTGTAGAGTCTTGCGAGTAAGTGTTTTGCATTTTTAAATTTATTGCAAGTATTTTGAAGGTCTTCTATAAAAACATAATGGATTTGTTTCAGTAAATCATTTTAATTTTATGTGCTCTATACTTTATCAAATTGGTGTTTTCATGGTTTAAATATATTAAATTGTGTTAAGCAGACTTCTTAATTCTGACTTTCACCCGCACATCTCTGTGAATAGGGGACTCGTATAAAATTAGTTTGCCCCTAGGCCACAGGGTGGCCGTACAAGTATACAGGGTATACAGTAAACTGCAAGTAAACTAAGCAGGGAGAGTTTGTCCTTGGCGACAACCGTGAAGTCGAGATTTTCCATAGCTTATTTTCTTAGAACCTAGCTGCTTCGAGCCAGAGAAAATGCCAAATACCCAGTGTTGCATACCTGGTTGTCAAAACAGAGGACATCCAAAAGAAAATGGCTAGTGGCAGCTGAGTCACAAAGGGAAGCTGTGGACACCATCACAACTTACTGTTGTTTGTTTGTCATTTTCAAGCATCTGACTACATCAGTAAAACGTATTACAGTTGGTACAATTTTATTTGTCATGTAAAATTTTCTCATTATATGATTTTACTGAAACATTCTAAACATGCTCTAAATTGAACTCCACTATGCACTAATGCAGGTAGGTTTGATGGGTATAGAAACCTGCCATCAGCTTAACCTTGGTACCCATTTCCTCTGTTTTTGGAGAAAAGTCTGTAAAAAGTACACTTTAAAACAACAATTTTGTGTAATATTTAGGGTGATAACAGCACAGGGAAAACACAAAAAATTGAACAATAACAATTCCCGGTTGGTAAACAGAGGCTCGGAATAAATGAAAATTACAGCCGTCTTTTCACAAATATTATATCTGGGGCTCGCAAATTTGAAATCCGGTTTATCCCATATATGTCAGCATCGTATTGGAAAATGGGGGGGCGTAAGCTTATATTTGGTGGTCTATTCAAGTCAATGGGATGAATAATTTGTTAGCTATTGAAGTTCATTGAAGTCACTGAAGTAACAAGTTACCCTTGAAATTGTTATCATAGAAATTTGAATGTAATCCCATTGACTTGAATAGACCACTAGCTGAAACTAACGCTCTTTTTTACTTTCCAAATAATACGATGCTGGCATTTATAGGATAAGTAGGATCTCAAATTTGTGAGCCCAAGATCTCAAATTTATGAAATTCAGGAAGTAATTTTGTTATTTATTCCTTGCCGAAGGCTTGGAATAAATGAAAATCACGACTCTCATCCTCACAGTAGGGTTGGAATAAATGAAAATTGCTATTCTCATTTCATAAATCTCATGTCTCGAGGTCACTAATTAGAGATCTGTATACCCTGTATGCTTTTGCTGCCACCTAGTGGCAAGGTTGTAAAAGGCATCCCTGAGTCGCTGGTTGCATTGTTAGCCCATACATGTTTGTAACCCTGTCTCTCCGTCTTTTTTTTTAGCGGTGAAGTGACATTACATTGCGTTCAAAACCATGTGATATCCTTCTCCAATTCCACGTGGATCTACATGCAGGACACCACAATGGCAATTAAAAACTGGGCTGTGGAACTCATATCTTCTAGGTCGTGAGTTGTGTTGTCACAGAATTTTCACTCGGACTGTATTTGCTTGTCTTCACCCCAACCAGGAACTTAAAACTTCTACTTTGTTTTCTAAACCCTTAATTAAAGAAGGATTTTGTGAGGAAGCTGGAACAGACACTTGAGACTTTACTTTCTTATCTTTTGAAGAACTGCATGATATTTTTTATCGCACTTCTTTTCTACCAAAATACTGCATCATGTATAGATGCGGAGGAATTTTCCTGCTTTTTTTTTTTGTTTGTTTGTTTTTAAAGATGTATACAGGTTTATAAATAACCAGTATTATTGGAGTTAATTGTCAAATGGGAACAAACTCCTGCGGTTCTGCTTGGAAGATATTTAAGAGAACATGGCAAAAAGAAACCAAGTTTGACAAAAGTCCGTCTCTTTGGAATGTGTGTCTGACTGTTATTGCTTGACTGAAAGAAGAGGTCCCATGGTCAGTGGCCTGAGCACGACTGGCCCCTTAGCAATATGAGTTTTGGAAGGTGGATGCCTCCATTGTGCCAAGCTTCAGAACCAATTTCCTTAAGTATTTGTTTTTTCTTTAAAACAAAACGTCTAATAAAATATAAAAATGTATTTGTGTATGCCTGTCATGGAAGAGCACTGGAACTATGGACTACTTTTGCTGCTCGAGCTTGAGACCCATTTTACTTGAACATCAATTGTATTCTGTGATGGGGTGATTCGGTGATGATTGACCTACCTCCTGCACAGTTTAGAACTGGGCTTAATGCTCCTCTCCTTGGCCCCTGTGTACAGTTCTTATATTCTACTCTACCTGACCCTTGGCCTCTGTGCCACTCTGCAGAACTGTGCTGTTTGCCTGGAGAGGAGGGGGTGAATAAAACTCCGAGAACAGTGGAACACACCATTTGAATTACAGGCCTAGTTAGAAAGGACTGGGTATGAACTGCTCTTGTCAAAACCAATAAAATGCAATCCTCAAGAACAGCCTGAATGGTGAACCAATGTATGGCTTTGTACATGTGAGATGTTTATAAATAAAGACTGCTGAAACCACAGTGCTGATGGTGTTAATGAGTAGCACATTGCTCATAATTTACCTTTGTTCGGTTTCTGCTGTTTTATGATGGTCATGCTTTTGTATGCCATTTTCACAGAAGGACTTCACTTTTGCATGGTGAAATTTTACACAATATAATACTACCAAGTAGATTAGTTTCGCATATTTCGATATTTGTTACGCTATCCAAATGTAATTGTAACAATGCTTCAGTTAATATGTTCATTTTACGTAACCCAACAATCACAGTTAATTATCTTGTAAGCCAGCCGTTTGTGTTAATCCTGCGTAGCATTGATGTAATCAAGCTGTTGTCTGTCTTTGTAGATTATTGGGTGAGCTTGGATTGACGCAGCCCTTGCAGTTTTTGCCTTCAAAGAACCACTTAACATCTTAAACTACAGCCACGCATTCTTGTAACATATGCCATGAAATATCGTGAGGATCCTGGGCTGTGGCTGTTTGTCGTACTTCTTGCGGCTGGTAAAAAGGAGCTCAGAATAACCCTGACCTGTGCCGACTACAACACCTTCACTCTCATAGATTGCACCCATAGTCAATCAACCTGGTATTTTTTTTGTTGCGATTCATGTTCTAGTTCCATTTTGTGGTTGGTCTCGCATGCAGCTGCAGTTTAGGAGAGAAAGGGAACTGTTCGACTTGACTGCCATCATTGTAGCCCTCAAAATGGTACTTTTAGCGCTGCTGCAGACCCTTGCAGTCGCATGACAGTTGATTGAACTAAATAACTCTGTAATTCAAGTGTAATCACCTCCATAACAGGTTAAGCACTTCTTATAAATGGTCCACCTTTTTCAAGGGACCGAAAGGGATTAGGTTCAAGGGATTTGAAATCTGTTGTTTGCTGTCAATATGAAGTCCTCAAAGCTGCCTCTGCCAGTGAAGCAAGCCATCATCTGAAACGAGAAGCTTCAAATCAAAACGAAAGCTTCAGAGAAATGGCAAACAAATTGAGCGTGGCCAAATGAACTATTTGGTTTATTCTTCAAGAACACACTAATGAGTCAGAAATACCAAGAGGCTCTGAAGACCTGAAGACCATAGATGGCAACTGTGGTGGATGACAGATCGTGGGCTAATGATTACCTGGGCCCATCTCCACTTATTACAATATGGAGAAAACCATATGTGGAATTTCCTCTCATCGTAACTTGCAACTCCAAAGTTATTAGCATTAAAGGCTTGCATGCTGTGCAGAACTACCTTGGATAGGATGGTTTATGTATCGGATCTGGAAAAATGAAATTGGAGATGGACTTTAGCAGTTCCCAAAATTTTGTGAATATCACGGGCATAAAGTTCTTTTTCCTAGATAGGTCTGTGAGGACCAAGAAGTCCCATGTCTGCCCTTATAGTTTAAAAAAAATTACAACTAGAGGCACTCATAGAGTGCAAACCTCCGCCAAGGGAGCACAATCCAAATGTGCATGAGTGGGAGCAAAGTTGAGTTATCGCGTGTGATAGGATTTCAAGATGGCTGCCGTGGCGGCCATATTGTGACACTGATCGCGGTGAAAATCAATAGGGTCCATCCTTGATGTAATAGCAATCCACCCACTAAATTTCTGACAAATCCATGCATTACTTTTGGAGTTATGTTGTTCACAAACAGACAAACAAACAGGGGCGAAAACATAACCACTGCCCCAACTTTGTTGGCGGAGGTAAAAATGCACATTACCAAGAGTGTTTATTATGATAGAAAATTATACGTTCGTATCGAGAACTGTTTATCCAAGGGTAATAATCACGGAGCAGCTGTCTTCCACTAAAAGTCCCAAGCTGCTACTGGCTTAGCATCTGAATGCCTCTTGTTTCTATGGTGGAACAAGGCATTGACATCAGCATATAACATCACAAGGAATTCCAAATGCTTCTATTCTCTCTAAACTGATCATTCTTGAGTGTTATTGAAGAACCTGCCCATGAAAACCAGTTTGGGCCTGCGGTTTCACATAAAAAGGGCTGTCGACACGCTTGTTGGTAACAATCAACAAATAAATTACAGGCAGAAGGTGGTAGAAGAGAACTATCCCCAGTAGACCCTTTTCACCTAATTTGTAACAGGTAGGTGTATTTCCAATGACCGTAAAACGGCAGTAGGTAAAGACAAACAGTCTGTCCCAGAGAAGTGCGACTATGAGGTAATTTTAGATGTCTGGATATTGCAGATCTGGAACATTGTCCTTTTCGGCTGACTTAATACTCTTGAAAAGCGCACCTGAGGCATTATGAGGATCAATAACGTTTAACCTAGTACGTTTTGAACTATATAGCTCAATTTTCTTTGGATGTAAAGTGTGCAGTGAACTTTGATGGCTTGAAATCGGCCCTTGCGCCATTCATTTTCACTCAGGCTTTTTCTGCCAAAATGGCCGTGTAAACAAAAGGAGTCACGTGACGTCCGGAGCGCTATTGAGGTGAAATGGACAGAAAAGTTCAGTGAAGTACGATGTTTTTTCTGTATGTTTCTTATAGCTGCTCTTTGTTATTGAAAATTTGACAACAGGACATAGAATCTGCTGAAGTTCAAATAATTATGATTGTGGAACATCATTTTATCTTGAAAGTGGGGAGAGACAAAATGATTTAAAAGATGATACAGAAAATGATTTTGGTAGTAAATACATTATACATCATAAATGAAACGAGACAGAAATGTTGTTGCACGTCGATGCAGTCAGCAATTTTTTTGCTGATTGCCTCCCAACAGCTCCGATCACATTCATGCCTCATTTCTCCCTCAAGGCCTTTGCAGCTGACCATTTCCTTGCACTGCAGCTGATCTTGTCCCGGCTGTGAATTCCACTTCCCAGATGCCTTCGATATCACTGTTTTGACTGTAATGGATATTTTGGCATGGGATTGGAACTTATTTGCCAAACTTTCATCAATCAACACCATTTACCATTGCTTTCATTGATGCAAGTTAAAGCTTTACTCTGCACACCCGGAACATCAAGAGTGTCCAAGAGTACCACTGTCTTCTCTGGGCTCAGTCATCTTATTTATTTATTTTATTTAACCTTTATTTATACAGGGGAATCCACTGAGACATCATTGTCCCCCGCCGCCACTGTAGCGAGCGGAGCCAGGGACATAGTATTTAGCTCCTTCCGTCCGTCACGTCCCGTTTGTTGTGAACACGATATCCCAAGAACGGTTTGACCGATTTCATTCATCTTTGGCTTCAATGTGTATTAGTGTGATACGCCGACCCCATTCGATTCCCGTGACCTGGCGGAGGACATGGCCACGTTTAGTGGCAACACTTGTTTTCATTTGTAATGGTGCCCTGTTTACAACAGAAAACAATAAATTATGATAAAATATGGACAATACGCAAAAAATATTAACAAAATCATCTTGCAACAATACAATTTATGGCAACATTAATCAAAACAATCGCAAACCACAACCTCTAAATCCTTCATCAACTTTTTGAATTTCTGTAGTGAAATAAATTTATTCAATTTAAAGGACTCTTGAAACTCGTTCCATGACCTTGAAGCATAGTAGCAGACAGCAGTTTGTCCAAGTTCGCTTTTCACGCTGGGGACCTTGAGAACCAACCAGTCCTGAGACCTGGCTTGGTAGTGGCGAGAACGCTATTTGATGAAAGATGGAAGATAATTTGATAATCTTTGTAGAGTTGCTTTGTAAATGAAAGTGAGCAAATGCTGCTCTCTCCTTAGAGCTAAGGATGACGAACCAACAGCCTTCTAAATGATGGGTTCTGTCATGATCCCCTGTAATGAATCCAAGTGCTGCATGATAGACCGTATCAAGCCTCTTGAAAGTGATAGGGGCAGCGTGCATGTAGATAACATCACCATAATCAAGCATGGAAAAGAAGGCAGATTGAATTAGTGTCATTACATGTATAGCCCGTGCAAAATCTGCCAAAAGTGATAACCTGCGCAGGGCTGTACAGTGCGAGCATTTCACTTGCATATGCGCCTAAAAATAGAGTCTTGTGAGTAGAAAAAAAATAGTGTCTTGTGAGTAGAAAAAAAAAAAAAAGACACGCGCGTCGAGTCACGGATTCAACCCTTTCATTCGCATTTTGTTCCTGTAATGTGGTAAAAAGCCACTAGATGGCAGTATTGACATTTTTTTTGCTAAGCCAAGTCTGGAGCTAGGTTGGGCATGTCCTGGGCATGCCTCAGAGGGGACTGGACAAGAGTATATAAGGAGAAAAATTGAGAGAGTGAAGAGTAGTTGGAGAAATTGCAAGGAGAAATTGTGGAAGGATACATTTGACCAGACCTGTCACTCTTTTTTCAAGACCTGTGAAGCTTTTTGGATTTTTGCCTGTGTTGGAGCATTTTCCTGTCCCAGGACATCGCAACACAGCAGCCCATCTCAATTACCAGGGACTGTTAATCTCTTTTTTTTTTTTTTTTTTATTTCAATCTTGGTCAGTAGGGTAGAGTGTAGATTAGTTCTGAGTGTTTGTTTAATTAAATCTGTTGAAGTTGAAGAATTTTTTTCTGTCATCCCTTGCTGTCCGTGACGCCATAACAAATTGGGGCCATAACAAATTGGGGCGCTGGGTCCGGGATAGACCATTGTGCGAAATCATTTATTGAAAATCTAAAATTTCAAATTGTGAAATTGTTTTTTTTTTTTAATTTTCCTAGATATATATTGGCAGATCAACAGCAATGGATGATTTCTTGGCATCACCAACAGTAGAGGTTTTGAAGTCTTTTAAAAAGACAGAACTGCTAGAAATATGCAGACAGTTAGAGCTGACAGATGTAAAACCAGCCATGCGAAAAGCAAGACTGGCTAGAGAGATTGTTGAATATTACATTGATGAAAATGTGTTTGCACCAGGAGATCTGGAACGGTTTCCAGTGGAAAATCCAAATGTAGAAATGGAACTTAAATTAAAAATGCTAGAGATAGAAAGGAGGAAAAAAAAAAAAAAAAAGGCAGTTTGAGTTAGGAAAATTAGCAAGAGAAGAGAAAAAAAGAGAAAGAGGAAAGAGCAGAAAGAGAGAGACAGAGACAGAGATTTCGATTTAGAAAAATTTGATAGAGAAGAAAGCCTCCAAATGGAGCTACTAAAAATCAAAATGCAAGCTGAAAACAAATTTCGTGCTAGCCAGGAGGTAAAGCTGGTGCCTCCATTCTCAGAGAAGGAGGTTGATAAGTATTTCCAGTGCTTCGAGAAGGTAGCTAAGAGTTGTCAGTGGCCAAAGGAACACTGGCCTCTGATGTTGCAAACTGTCCTCAAGGGTAAAGCTCAACAAGCCTATTCGGCTTTGTCTGCAGATGATTCCTCTGATTATGAGATTGTCAAAAAGGTTATTTTGACAACTTATGAGTTGGCTCCAGAGGCTTACCGACAGAAATTCAGAGGTCTGAAGAAATCTAACAATCAGACTTATGTGGAATTTGCTAACGAGAAGAAGGTTTGCTTTGAGCGCTGGTGTACTTCTATGGAGGTCAAGGATGATTTCAACTCACTAAAAGAGATGGTGTTAGTTGAAGAATTCAAGAACTGTGTCAAGGATGATATTAAGACCTACCTTAATGAGAAGCAAGCACTGAATATGCAATCAGCTGCCAAGTTTGCAGACGAATATGTTCTCACACATAAGTCCAAATTTCAGTCTAGTAGTAAAAATAGATGGTCCAAATTTCAGAAGAAAGGTAACGGTGATACCCAAGATTCTTTACCCAAAGACAAAGACAAATCTGGTGATGGTGCTCAGAAATCCAGTCAAAGGTCTGATCAAAGTGTGAAAGCTGACAGTGACAAAAGTGGTCTAGTGTGCAATTATTGCAAGAAATCTGGTCATGTTACAACCAACTGTTGGTTCCTTAAAGCTAAGAAAGAAAAAGAAAAGGATACCAAACCCAATGCCTTTGTGAAGACAAGGTTAGAAACCCCTGTAGTAGATGACCGATCTGCTAAATTGCCTGCTCCTTGTGAGGCTAAGAAGCCTGATACTGCTGACTTTGTGAGGGAGGAATTCCTTCCATTTGTGTCAGAGGGATTTGTGGCTCTGAATGAGCATTCTCCTCCTGTCCCCATATATATCCTAAGGGATACCGGAGCTTCTCAGTCACTTTTGTTGATGGACTCCTTGGAGTTATGTGATGAGACCACTTCTGGGGATTTCATACTTGTACAAGGTATTGAAGGGAGGACTGTATCTGTACCCCTGCGCTCTGTATTCTTGAAGTCAGATTTAGTTACAGGACAGGTAAAGGTGGGACTTATGTCAAGTCTACCTATCAAGGGTGTTTCTCTGTTGCTAGGCAATGACCTGGCTGGGGGCAATGTAGTTCCCCCTGTTCATCTTACATCACAGCCGAGCACTGAAGATGGCGATGAAGACCCATCTCTGTATCCTTCCTGTGCAGTGACTCGTGCTATGGCTAAGAAGGCTCAAGAAGAAGATGATGTGGTGCCGTGCAGCACATTGAATAGTCATGACTCAGGTGGTTCGCCTCATGACTCTGTTCAGCCTACTATGGTTTCTCCGTTTGAGGACTTATCAGACACTTTTATCAGTTCACTGTTCAGCCAGCCAGATGGGTCTGGTGATTCTGATGTGTCTGGAGACTTGTCTCTGTCCAGAAAGTGGTTGATTCAGGAGCAAACCAGTGATCCTGAAATTTGTGTACTAAAGAAGAGAGCCCTTCCTGATGAAGAAATAGACGCAGTTCCAGTTGGGTATTATCTCAAGGATGGAGTGTTGATGCGAAGTGGCGCCCTCCTGATATCCCTGCCAATGCAGATTGGGCAGTGGTCAAGCAAATTGTTGTTCGAAGGTCTACAGGAATGAGATCTTAACAATGGCTCATAGTTTGCCTTTAGGAGGTCCTCTTGGTGTTAACAAGACTGTTGACAAGATCATGAAACACTTCTTCTGGCCTGGACTTCAGAAAGATGTTTCCAACTTTTGCAAAACCTGTCACACTTGTCAGGTAGTTGGAAAACACCAGTTAGACCCACCTGTAGCTCCATTGCAGCCTATCCCAGCATTTGGGGAGCCCTTCTCCAAGGTCATCGTTGATTGTGTTGGTCCATTACCCAAGACTAGATCTGGAAATCAGTACTTGTTGACAATCATGTGTGCATCTACCAGATTCCCTGAAGCCATACCTCTCACGCAACATCAAGGCAACTGCAATCTCGAAGGCTTTGATAAAGTTCTTCACGTTGTTTGGCCTTCCCAGGAAATTCAGTCAGATCAAGGTAGCAATTTCACTTCCGGATTGTTTCAGCAGGTTGTGTATGAACTAGGTGCTGAAGCAGATTCTTTCCAGTGCCTATCATCCAGAGAGTCAGGGTGCCTTAGAGCGGTTTCATTCCACTCTCAAGACAATGATGAGGACTTATTGTTATGACCATGAGAAAGACTGGGACGAAGGTGTTCATTTGCTGTTGTTTGCAACTAGAGAAGCAGTGCAGGAGTCTACTGGATGCAGTCCGTTTGAGCTAGTGTTTGGCCATGAAGTGAGAGGACCTTTGCTATTGTTGAGTGAACAATGGCAAGAGAAAGAGCCAGATATCAGTCTGTTAGACTATGTTAGCAAGTTCAAGGAAAGACTGCGTGCAGCTTGTGACCTAGCCAAAGAGAACTTGAAATCAAGTCAGGGAAAAATGAAAACTTGGTATGATCATAAGGCTAGAAGCCGTGAGTTTAAACCAGGGGACAAGGTCCTTGTGTTGTTTCCCTTGCAGTCCAATCCATTGCAGGCTAGATTTCACGGTCCTTATGAAATTCTGACAAAACTCAACGATCTCAATTACATTGTGAAGACTCCAGATAGGAGAAAGCCAAAACAGTTGTGTCGCATTAACATGCTGAAGCCTTATCATGATAGGAATGCTAGGGCTGCAGCTGTCACTTCAGATCCTCCTATAGCCGAGACTTGTGAAGATGAGGGGGAGTTTCAAGATGATGAACCTAGAATTAAAGCTGAAGTTTTTTCATGTAAATTGTCAAATTCTGAAGTGTTGCAAAATCTTGATGTAAAACTCCAGCACTTAGAACCCTCACGGAAAGATCAGTTTGAGAGGTTGATCAAGACATATAAAGATCTATTTCCTGATGTTCCAAAGAGAGTTTCTATAGCCTCTCATGATGTAGATGTTGGTGATGCCAAACCAATAAAACAGCATCCGTACCGGATGAATCCTGAAAAGAGAAAGATTGCTGAGAAAGAGGTTGAGTACATGTTAGAACATGATATTATCAGACCCTCTAACTCAGATTGGAGTTCACCCTGTGTTCTAGTTCCAAAACCTGATGGAAGTACTAGATTCTGTACAGATAATCACAAAGTCAATGCTGTAACTAGAACTGATGTGTTTCCAATACCTAGGATTGATGACTGTATCGATAGAGTAGGGCAAGCAAAGTTTCTGACCAAGATTGATTTATTAAAGGGTTATTGGTGTGTGCCTTTAACAGAGAGGGCCAAGAGCATCTCTGCTTTTGCCACACCATCTGGGTTATACCAGTATGAAGTCCTACCCTTTGGCATGAAAAATGCCCCAGCCACGTTCCAAAGGATGATACAGTCTACAGTCGCCGGATTGCCACACACGGGTGCGTACATCAATGACCTGATCACATGGAGTGACTCCTGGGAAGAACATCTGAAAGATGTAGAGACGTTGTTCCAGCGCTTGACCCAGGCTAACCTGACTGTGAACCTGAACAAGAGTGACTTTGGTTGTGCCACTGTCACGTAATTTGGCTACGTCATAGGCCAGGGTAAGGTGGCACCCATAAATGCTAAAGTCCAAGCCATCATGGACTTTCCAGTTCCTGACAACAAAAAAGCTCTGCGCCGCTTCCTTGGAATGATCGGGTACTACCGCAAGTTCTGCAAGAACTTTGCTGAGATTGTTCTCAGTCTCACCAACCAACTGAAGAAAGGCGTAAAGTTCACTTGGGATGAAGCATGCGAAAGAGCCTTCGATCGCCTGAAGTCTCTGCTATGTCACTTCCCCGTGCTCAAATCTCCTGACTTCAACAAACCGTTCTCCATGGCGGTCGATGCTAGCGACCAAGCTTGTGGATCTGTGCTCCAACAGAGAAGTGGCTCTGATGACATTGAGCATCCCGTGGCATACTTCTCCAGGAAGTTCAATCACCACCAAAAGAACTATTCCACAATTGAGAAGGAGCTGTTGGCTCTGGTTCTATCCTTACAACACTTTGAGGTTTATGTTTGTACAGGGCAAAAGCCAATGATTGTATATACTGACCACAATCCGTTAATGTTTTTGAGTAAGATGAAAAACAAGAATCGGAGATTGTTGAATTGGAGTTTGATTTTACAAGAGTTTGACTTGGAAATTAAGCATGTAAAGGGTACTGACAATGTAATTACTGATTACTTATCCCGTGTTTGAGTATGTGTATATATATCACGTGTTTATTAGCATATTGTATTTTATGTATGTACACACAAGTGTCTACTTAACCATTTTTGTATTGAAAAGAAAAATTTTGCCTTTATGAGTCAAAATTTTTCCCTTTTGGAATGGAGGTGTAATGTGGTAAAAAACCAGTATTGATTTTTTTTGTTAAGCCAAGTCTGGAGCTAGGTTGGGCATGTCCTGGGCATGTCTCAGAGGGGGCTGGACAAGAGTATATAAGGAGAAAAATTGAGAGAGTGAAGAGTAGTTGGAGAAATTGCAAGGAGAAATTGTGGAAGGATACATTTGACCAGACCTGTCACTCTTTTCAAGACCTGTGAAGCTTTTTGTGGATTTTTGCCTGTATTGGAGCATTTTCCTGTCCCAGGACATCGCAACACAGCAGCCCATCTCAATTACCAGGGGACTGTAAATATCTTTTTTTTTATTTCAATGTTGGTCAGTAGGGTAGAGTGTTGATTAGTTCGAAGTGTTTGTTTAATTAAATCTGTTGAAGTTGAAGAATTTTGTCTGTCATCCCTTGCTGTCCGTGACGCCATAACAAATTGGGGCCATAACATTCCTAAAATAAATCCATTCAAAGTGGATCAAACTAGAAGTCATACGCCATGTTTCCATCCACACGTTCTTATGCGAATTAAGTCCTATCAAATTAAAAATGCCTTATGGAAACGGTGAAATTTGACTTGATTTTCAAGATATTGACATTAAGTGTATATGGTTAATCTCATCTGATTTTCTCTTGATCGGAAAGAGGTTTTTGCGATAACTGCTGATGGAAACGTTATTTGCCGAATAAATCTGCGACTGCATCGTGACGGTGTTTCGATGCCGTCGTTGCCTTCTGATAATGGTTTGCATGTTGCTAATAGCTGGCACATAAGCACTATTACAACTTATGAAATTATCATCATTTGTTGGTTGACGCGATCCATTATTGCTAACTAGTTAATTTTGTTGGCTACCACACTACTTCTGTTCACTCGAAGGTTCTGCGATTCAGTGCGAAAATGAATGGAAACAGCTTAAAATATCAGAAATCTATTTGATACACCGATTTGATCGCAGAGCAGCATTACGCACAAGTTTTTATTTGCTTTAATGCTGTTAGATGGAAATGCATTTTCACTGCCTTTATTCGCATGAATATTTTTGGCCAACTTCAGATAATTCGATTGACGTGGATGGAAACATAGCTATAGCCTACAACTTCTTTCTTTTTTCACATCGGCAAACTGCAAAACGTGATGACGCGGGATGACGTCTCAGCCGCCCAAGCTGCACTCACTACACTCACTGAGGTAACTATGGTCATTTGTATCAGTTGGATAACCGCATAAAGAGCTTCAAAAGAAGCAGCCTTGCAGTCTCCACCACCGAAGACCTCATGAGGATCACATCTGGAGGGGCCAAGTCTTGAGGACTTTGATTCAAGTCCTGCTGTGGACCGCTGGATGAACTCAGTCAAGCGTGCCAGGCGACTTGACTACAAAAAGCTGTGGGACAGGGATGTTCTCTGTGTTTAAATAACCGAGCAGTAGTCCCAATGATGCGTTACAATGCACATGTGTGTGTACGTTGTTTGAATGTTAATAATAAAATTGTGTTATTTAAGAAAATTCATAGTGCTCCTAACTTTTTTCTGTGCTCCTAAATTTTTTCATTTAGGAGCACCTGTGCTCCTATTGAAAAAGCTAAGCGTACAGCCCTGCTGCGACGTCAACAAATTTTGTTCAATTTTTTTTTTTTTTTAATATTTGGCATCTACAATGCCACCAAAATTTGGAATGCCCGATCTGAGAACTACAGTATGTACAAGGCTTGCTCGTATACAACCCCCTATTGCCAGCTCAGGAGAGAGAGACAGTTTGCGGCTTGCCTCCGAGGCACTCGCCTGTCAGCCCCTGCATCTTTACACTCATTGGTCAAAACTATCGCAAGTTCAGAACGAGGGCGGAGGATACATGAGCAAGTTCAGAATCTCACTGACGAGCGCTGGGCTGGCCAACAGGAGGCGCTTGAGCAACGAACAAGGCAATCATTTTTAATTTCCCTTCCCAGCAGTCCCTTCCCAATATGCATTCCCACAGTACTTTAATCGTCCGCTGTTCTGAAAAAGCTGCCGACCACAGCTGGTTGGTACGACCAGGGATCGAACCCGCGCTGTAGTAGTCACTACTGCATCGTAATTGCGGCGCCTTAACTGAGTGAGCTAACCCGGCAGCCTTTGTTCAAATTTCTTCCATAGACTGGTCCTGGGCTAGAATGAAGGCAGGTGGAACCGTTTGGTGACTAATCACTCTGTTCAGGATTAAAGGGCAATTAACCCTAGTTATGTATGAGTGTTTTATGTAAAGCACTGTATATCATTTGTAAATGGAGATTTTTTAGATTTGTGCTGCCTTACTGGTCAGCTATTTGTTTATTTTGTTCATCATTTAGCACCCTCTGGTGGTATGTCTGTAGCAATACATGATCTGATGCAATACCACTTGTTTGTGATGAAATAGACTAGTGCTTTCTAGAGGTTTCTGGCACCTTCTTGCCTGGAGGGGGCCGGATTACTCAGGAATCCTGTAGATCTTTCCAGAATGTTCCTAGTCTATATAAATGCTGTGATTTTGGTCAGTTAAAGAGAGTTTTTGTTTTGGCATCAGAGTTACATAGTGGCATTAGAGTGTTATTATAAGATTGCACAGTGGATTATTTATAGAAATTTTTGGACCTAATCAGTGAAGAATCAATTTGTTTAAGTTGTCATTGCTGGTATTCTTTGTTGTGATTTTCAAGTCATAACAAATTGGAGGTTCTACCGAGATAAATCATTCATTGGATCAACCATTGGACTCACCAAAGATTAAAGCTGAACTATTATTTTAAATCTTGTGGCTATTTGAAAAAACCAGCAATCATGACTTTTGATGTTGAAAATTTTCTGAAAACTCCAACCCAGGGATCAATTGTGCTGGCAAAGAAGGACTTGCTGCAAATAGCCTCAACCCTTGGATTATCTGATGTGAAATCAACAATGAAGAAACAAGAAATATTCAACATTTTGGTGCAACATTTCATTGATGAAGATATCTTTGGAGAAGAAGCAGCAGAATTGATAAAAGATGTGGAAGTGCCTGCAACAGAACTGTAAAGACTTAAACACATCAGATTTGTTCCTCCCTTCCTAGAAAATGATGTAGACCAATACTTTACCCATTTTGAGAAAATTGCAGAAAATTTGAAATGGCCAAAAGAGCATTGGACAATGATGTAACAAAGTGTTCTTACTGGTAAAGCTAGGAAAATCTATTACCAGTTATCTGTCCAACAGTGTTCTAATGATTTTGTCAAATCTGCCATTCTTAAGGGTTATGAATTGGTTTTGACAGAATGAGGCTACTTATTCCGGTTGAGGAATTCAAAAGGTGTATCCAGCCTGATAAAGACTTTCCTTGAGGAGAAACAAGCCAGTACTTTGCAAGATGTTTCCACCCTGGCTGATAGTTATGCATTGACTCATAAGTCTTCGTTTGTTCAAAAATCCACTTTTTCTAAATTTCAAAGCAAGTCTCAGTCCAAGACTTCTTCTAATAACACTTCTAATGATTCCAAGGCCACTTCTGAGAGGAAACCTTCCAGTGAGAAGCAATCCTCTGATTCTTTACCTTCTGTGTCTTGCCAATACTGCAAAAAGCAAGGTCACCTTATTTCTGAGTGTTATGCTCTCAAGAAAAAACAATGAGAAGAAACCAAGCCAACTGCTTTCACTAGGAGAGAATCTCTTGTATCAAAGGTCAGTTCGCCTGATCTTCTACCTTGTGTCTGATTCTGTTATGGAGGGTTTTGAGCCATTCATCACCGATGGCTTTGTCTCACTTTCACATGATTTTTCCTCATCTGCTCCTGTTTGAATTTAAGGGATACTGGGTCTTCCCAATCTCTTATTCTTGCAGATATTCTGCTTTTTTCGGACAAAACGTCTACTCAGGCTAATGTCCTTATTCAAGGAGTAGAATGTGGTTTTATAAGTGTACCCTCCATAATGTTCTCCTCAAATCAGACTTGGTCTCTGGGCCTGTTACTGTTGGCATTAGGTCTTCTCTTCCTTTCAAAGGTGTTCATTTGCTTCTTGGAAATGATCTTGCTGGGGATAAGGTTGTGCCCTACCCTGTTGTAACTGACACTCCTTTGATTGATCAAGAATCTGACTCTATAGAGGAGGAAATTCCAGACCTCTATCCTTCATGTGCAGTTACTCGTTCTATGGCCAAAAAGGCTATTCAAGATGATGCTGACCTGGACTTCAACCTGGCTGACACCTTCATTGGGCAGTCTTTTCATCAGAAACCTTCCAGTCCTTCTGAGATGTCTGGGAAATCTTCAGACTTGTCCTTGTCAGGTCATTCTAATGACATTCTGTCTCGAAAACAACTTATTCAGGAGCAAAAACAAGCTTGTGATCTAGCGCATCTTCTACCACAGGCGTCAAGTGAACAAGAGGCTACTCAAGTTCCTGTCTGTTTTTACTACAAAAATGGTGTCCTTATGAGAAAGTGGCGTCCACCTGATGTTTCTGCAGATGAAGAGTGGATGATCACCCATCAAATTGTTCTTCCAAAGTCTTATCGTCAAGAAACTCTTAGTCTGGCCCATGACAATCCTATGTCAGGTCATTTGGGTATTAAGAAGACCCTTCAACAAGTCAGGAATCATTTCTTCTGGCCTTCCATGAGGTCCGATGTACAGGAGTACTACAAATCCTGTCATACTTGTCAAATGGTTGGGAAGCCGAACCAGAATATTCCAAAGGCTCGATTTAAGCCCATTCCCGCTTTTGAAGAACCTTTCAGTTGGATCATCACTGACTGTGTTGGACCATTGCCGAAGACTAGATCTGGTTGTGAGTACCTACTGACTATCATGTGTGCTTCCACTCGGTTTCCTGAGGCAATTCCACTTCGTAATATCAAGGCGAAGACTATCATTAAGGCTCTTACCAAGTTTTTCTGCTTTGTTGGTCTTCCTAAGTCTATTCAGTCTGATCAAGGGTCAAATTTCATGCCTGGCATATTTCAACAAGTTATGCATGAGCTTGGTATTAAACAATACAGGTCATCAGCTTACCATCCTGAGAGTCAAGGTGCTTTGGAGAGGTTACATCAAACCCTGAAGAACATAATAAGGACCTACTGCCTTGACACAGAGAGACTGGGATGAAGGTGTCCATCTTCTTCTGTTTGCTGCCTGTGAAGCTGTTCAGGAGTCTCTTGGGTTCAGTCCTTTCGAGCTTGTTTTTGGGCATACAGTCCGTGGACCTCTGAAGCTTCTGAAGGAAAAGTTGTTAGCCGAAGACGATGTCCCAATGAACTTGCTTCAGTATGTCTCTGACTTCCGTAATCGTCTCTCTAAGGCTTGTCACTTTGCTAAGTCTAATCTCAAAGAAGCTCAGGGCAAAATGAAAGCCAGATATGACCTTCATTCCCAAGATAGAAGTTTTAAAGCTGGTGACAAAGTCCTTGTGCTTTTGCCAGTTCCTGGAAACCTTCTAAGAGCCCGATATTTCGGCCATACACTGTCCTCAAAAAGGTCAGTGATCTAAATTACGTCATTTTAACCCCTGGAAGGAGGAAACAAAAACAAATGTGTCACATCAACATGCTGAAAGAATACATTGACAGAGACACTCAGCAAAAAGCCAGTCAATGTGGTAAATACGATTGAACTGGAAAATTCTGAAGAAGATTGTGACTGCCCCTTGGAAAATGAACCTGGTCCAGCCAAACTTGAAAATTCAGACATTCTTCAAAATATTGACACAAAGTTGTCCGACCTGGACCCTTTTCAACAACAACAGCTAAAGCAGCTCATATTTGAATATAGTCACACATTCCCTGACGTTCCATCAAGGGCTGATGCGGTTTGCCATGATGTCATCTTACAGGATAGTGCCGGGCCTGTGGAACAGCATCCTTGCGGAGTGGATCCGGAGAAGCAGAAATGCCTTGAACAGGAGGTCGGATGCTTGCTTGAAGAGGACTTTGTTGAACCAAGTAAAAGTGACTTTTGTCAAGCTACAGTTGTTTACTTTGGTCATATTGTAGGACAGGGTCAAGTCAAACCAATTGATGCAAAAGTGAAAGTTATCACTGAATTTCCTGAGCCTATAATTAAAAGACAACTAATCGGGTCAGTCACAGTCAGGGTGCATTACAGTTTTACTGGATGTTATAGTCTTATAACATGACTATTTAATATGTAAATAGCATATTACAAGTAGTTTTGGGTTATACTTTTTGTGAATGCCACAATGGTGTATTAATACTTGATGCTAGACATTTTTGGGTGATGGCGTGGATCTGGTGAAGGTGCCTTGCAATCGGGCATTTTAGCATTATGACGAGTCACCAGGTGTTAATGCTTATTTTTGTGTGTTTATTCTTTGCTTTGTGTGGTAAACCTGCTGCTTGAACATTTATTTGTAACTATATATTGTTTTTTATATGTGCAAAAAAAAATCATCAAAATCGGAGTGAAATATCCGAAATGGCGTGCATTTATGGAAATTGTGCATTTTGTTATAGAATTTCACCAGTTTCAACACGTATCACTGTATTATTACCCAGAGTTGTTTAAAATACCTTATACAACAAGATTATGTCTCATTTTGATTACCAAAGGATTAGCATTTATGGTATAGTGAGCTTTGTATGCGCATAATGCATGTGTTTTCATCACAACCATTCAAACTGGAAGACAATCGATCTGCCAAAAAACTTGTAGTGTCCGTGACGTGTTATCTCCATAATAGAGCCAACAGTATTTATGCCAAAGGGTTATCTTTTCACATTGTGTCAAGCTAGATGATAAGACACCTTTTGGTCATAAATGTAGTTCAATCTTATACCATTCCTTATAGTAGGGAATAACCGTCTGTCACGGACACTACACGTGTAGTGTCCGTGACACGAAGGATACCTGCTGTCAGTTAATTCCCATGTCTATATACATCCGTTAATATACCATGTGTATAAGAATGTTCTTGAACAATGTTCTTTTTTATCAAATAGAGCACAACATGTTAGAAATCTAATGAAACAAGACGATTAATTTATGGTAGTGTCCGTGACATACAATATACGCCCTGACAGGCATATGTTTAAATATTGATTTCTGCAAAACTACAAAAGACTTGCACCTGAAATTTGGAGGTCAGTAACACAAATGTGTGTGCTTAGCATTAACAGTGTTTTCAGGTTTTTGGGGCAGAGAAATAATTTTCATGACAGTGACATGCCATTGAACACCCTGATTGTGACCGACCCGAATGAGATTTCTAGGGATGGCTGGCTATGACAGAAAATTCTGTAAAAATTTCTCTATCATTTCTGAACCTTTGACAAATTTACTGAAGAAAAAAAGCAAAATTTGTTTGGGATGAAAAATGTCAAAATTCATTAGACCAACTGAAAGCTATCCTCAAAAATGCACCAGTTCTCTTATCTCCTAATTTCAAAAAGGAGTTCAAGTTGGCTGTTGATGCCAGTGATATTGGTGCAGGCGCACATTTTCTGTAAGAAGACACTGATGGAGTAGATCATCCTGTTTGTTACTTTTTCAAAAAGTTTGATAAACATCAGAAAAACTATTCCACAATTGAAAAAGAATGTTTGGCACTTGTTTTGGCTTTACAACATTTTGAAGTCTATTTGACTTGTTCAGCTACTTCCATCAAGGTCTTCAATGATCACAATCCCCTCACATTCTTGCATAAGATCAAAAACAAGAATCAAAGATTACTGAGATGGAGTTTACTTTTGCAAGAGTATGATTTAGATATTTCTCAAATCAGGGGAAAAGATAATGTTATTCCAGATGCACTTTCACGCATGTAAATTTTACTTCTTATTTGATTGTGAAAATTGCACTGGTTGTTAGAAATATGATTGTTATAATGATCAATGATACTTTATGTGTATAGTTTCAAGATTATACTGATTATAAAACTGTGTTAATTTTAACAAAAGAAAGCCTTTAGCAAAGCTTTCTTTCCTTAAAGAGGGGAGGTGTTATGTATGAGTGTTTTATGTAAAGCACTGTGTGTCATTTGTAAATGGAGATTTTAGATTTGTGCTGCCTTACTGGTCAGCTATTTGTTTATTTTGTTCATCATTTAGCACCCTCTGGTGGTATGTCTGTAGCAAAACATGATTTGATGCAATACCACTTGTTTGTGATGAAATAGACTAGTGCTTTCTAGAGGTTTCTGGCACCTTCTTGCCTGGAGGGGGCCGGATTACTCAGGAATCCTGTAGATCTTTCCAGAGTGTTCCTAGTCTATATAAATGCTGTGATTTTGGTCAGTTAAAGAGAGTTTTTGTTTTGGCATCAGAGTTACATAGTGGCATTAGAGTGTTATTGTAAGATTGCACAGTGGATTATTTATAGAAATTCTTGGACCTAATAAGTGAAGAATAAATTTGTTTAAGCTGTCATTGCTGGTTTTCTTTGTTGTGATTTTCAAGTCATAACACCCTTCCAGTGCATTTTCAATAAGCAAATTTTGATGAAATTGACCAACTTTGCCAGTTTTTGGCACAATACTTGACAATTAAGACAGACTTTGCTTATAGGAAAACTGCAGCAGACATCCTAGTCTTTCTATGAAAAAATATAAAATGTTGTATTCTGCAAGGCATTATGGGTATATTAACCCCTTAGAAACATATAGTAACCTTAAAGAAAGGTTAGCCCCTCAAAATAATACAACCCCAATTCTGAAATAGTTGGGACAAAGTGTAAATTGTGAATAAAATCAAAACGCAATGACTTTCAAATCACACCAGCCAGTATTTTATTCTAAATAGAACAGACAACATAGCGAATGTTGAAACTGAGAAATTTCACAATTTTATCCACAAAATGAGCTCATTTCAAATTAGATGGCTGCTACAGGTCTCAAAAAAGTTGGGACAGGGGCCTGTTTACCATGTTGTAGCATCCCCTCTTCTTTTTAACACAGAGTGGAGGCGTCTGGGCATTGAGGAGACAAGTTTCTTGAGTTTAGACATTGAAATTTGATCCCACTCTTGTTTAATACAGGCTTCCAGGTGCTGGAGAGTTTTTGGGTCTCCTTTGATAGACTTTTCGTTTAATTATGCTCCAAATGTTCTCAATCAGTGAAAGATCTGGACTGCAGACAGGCCAGTTCAGCACACGGACTCTTCTACTACGAAGTCATGCTGTTGTAATAGCTGCAGTATGTGGTTTTGCATTGTCCTGCTGAAATACGCAAGGCCTTCCCTGGAATAAATGTCGTCTGGAGGGGAGCATATGTTGCTCTAAAAACTTTTTATATAGCTTTCGGCATTCGGGGTGCATTTTAAAACATGCAAGTGTCCCACACCATATGCACTAATGCATCCCCATACCATCAGAGATGCTGGCTTTTGAACTGAACGCTGATAACAGGTGGGGTGGTCTTTCTCTTCTTTAGCTCGGAGGACACGACGTCCATGATTTCCAACAAGAATGTCAAATTTGGACTCGTCTGACCACAGGACGCTTTGCCACTTTTCTACAGTCCATTTTAAATGAGCCTTGGCCCACAGAACACAGCGGCACTTCTGGATCATGCTCAACAATGGCTTCCTTTTTGCATGATAGAGTTTTAGGTGGCATCTGTGAATGGCATGGCGGACTTTGTTTACAGACAGTGGTTTCTTGAAATATTCCTGGGCCCATTTAGTAATGTCAATGACAGAATCATGCCGGTGAGTGATGCAGTGGCGTCTGAGGGCCCGAAGATCACGTGCATCCAGTAAAGGTCTTCGGCCTTGTCCCTTACACACAGAGATTTTTCCAGTTTCTCTGAATCTTTTGATGATGTTATGCACTGTCGATGATGAGACCTTCAAAGCCTTTGCAATTTGACGTTGAGAAACATTGTTTTTAAAGTATTCCACAATTTTTTCACGCAAGCCTTCACAGGTTGGAGAGCCTCTGGCCATCTTTACTTCTGAGAGACTCAGCCTCTGTAAGACAGCCCTTTTATAGCCAATCATGTTACACACCTGATGCCAGTTAACTTAATTACTTGCTAAATGTTCTTTCAGCTGATTCTCTTATTAATTGCTTTTTCAGCCCTTTTCTCCTGTGTCCCAACTTTTTTGAGACCTGTTGCGGCCAGAAAATTTGAAATAAGCTCATTTTGTGGATAAAAATGTAAAATGTCTTAGTTTTAACATTTGAAATGTTATCTACATGCTATTGTAAATAACATATTGGCTCGTGATCTGAAAGTCATGGCATTTTGATTTTATTCACAATTTACATTTCGTCCCAACTATTTCGGAATTCGAGTTGTAAAATATTGCCATATTTACATGCCAATTTCCCAACTGCCACAGAGGTTTTCCAAGAGGAGCAAGTCCAAGTGTCATTTGATCATTCAAAAAAAAGAAATTCTTGCGGCTCATTTCGGTTCTGATATGGAGCACTTTGATTGGCCCCATGTCCTTATACTTGACCACTAACAATAATACTATGTTTTTTGGCTGGATATGACCACAGATGACTTAAAAATGCCTGCTAGCCCATAAAGAGGCAAGTCGAGGTCATCCCCCCATCAGGGACAGGGGCAACAAAAGGCTGGAAAAGTAAGTGGTACTAATAAAAAATGACTGGAGAAGCATTTTGCAACTATATACATAAACTTAAGAGAGAAAGAGAACATCTTGACCTGTTAGGGTCCGTCAGGACCGCACGGTTCTAGATAAACCATATGCGATGACGCATTGGCCAGATTATGGAAACTAAATCTATGTAAGGCCAAGGCTATTCAAAAACAAGCAAGGATATACAACTAAGGCCTAAAATGAGCAAGAACAAGCAAGGATAAACAATTAATAATAAAGCAAACAAGCAAATCAATATTGAATTGATTCCACATCTTCCGTTTCATGTTTAGTTTATTAAGCTCAGGCAAATTATTTTGAAAGAATTCAAAACACCTGTGTTTAGCAACCCAATCTGGAGCTTCCTGATTTTGCCAGAGTATAATTTGATTTGTTTAGAGATGTTTTTACCTGAAAATTTTCACAATATGGAAAGATAAGCATTACATGTTTGAGGGTTTTTATTCTTCATGGCACAGTGGATATGTCCATAAAAATGCGGCTAAAGGTGGTAAATTACTGCTCTGAACATGGAATGCAGCTAATTAAGACAAATAGACACCTTGTTAAAATCCAAAGATTGCAATTGTGGTTGGAACAAACACAGCATACAAAATGGGGCGCCAGGAACGAGTTTGAGAACCACTGCTCTAGTGCTTCTAAACCTAGTCCACTCAAGCGACATTAAATTATATTGATGGGATGTCGAAATATGAATTACATCCAAGTTTTACTGTATCATATCATATTGATTATTTTGTAGAGCAATACAGTGCCTCCATCCCCTAAGAACTTTAAAAAAAAAAACAAAAAACAATAATGCCTCTTGTGCCGTTCGCATTTAAACCTATGGCTAGCTTAGCCAGCAATTTTTTTGCATGTCAAATTCAGTGACGCAAAAATTACACGAAGATGTCCGCAGTTCGCAATGCAGCTGGCTTACTGGGCTGAGTTGCACATTTCAGTTTTTGAGAAATTTATCACATTTACGCATGCATATATTTTTATTGCCATTATTTTAATAAATAATTACAAATAAACATCAAGTTTCAGCCAGAAAAGTCGAAATTTCACTGGATAGGCTAAGGTGTAAGCTTTCATCCAGCAAAATGATGAAGTTCTTATGTTTTATAGGGCCCCGCATTTGCTTTTGAAATGGGCCCCCAAATGCTTAAGGCCACCACTGTGCGTGTGAGTGGTATAAATATTACAAATATAATAAATTTTATTTTGGCGAGTGCTACGAGGACCTCGGGCAGACTAGTCAATCAGAAGCAAGGGGGCACTGATGGCCCACCCACGAACAGAAATGGAATTTCAGTGCTAAGTTCGTTTTGGGAGTAAGCACAGGCAAACAAGAAATCGAGTTGAATGGTTTTTTTTTTCTGTCATAAATTAAGTAAACAGAAGAAGACCCGATTTTTTTTTTTTTTTCTGTCCAGTAGTTGAAAAACATAAAACAATCCATCTCTGGTTCCCTGCCTATGTCAATTTTAACAAACGGTTAAAACGTACCTTGGTCATTGGAAGTAATGGAATTGCATAAAGACGTTTCAAATGATCTTATGTCATTTAAATGATTATAGTGGCAACCAATAAGTTGCTACTGGGTGTTGTTCAGCCGGTTACTTAATTGACGCAATGCAGGTGTCAGATGGTGAGTTGCTCCAAACAAATGCACAAGTAACAATGTCCATTAGGTTGCAATACTTATTTACTCTTACCAAGCTTATTTGCTTTCAAGAAAACATACCACGACATTCAGTATAGCCTTGTGCTACCAACCGCTACACCCTGCGGACGCCATGGCCACGGTTAAAAAACTGTATGCCTCCATTAACAACACACTCATGACTAGTTACACTTCCTGCATAAGTTAACCCTCCAATTGCAAGCCACTGCCACCCAGTGGTCAGAATGTGTAGCACCACAAACCAAAACACACAAAAGGAAAACAAATGAATAAAATGGCTCTTACACTCCGGCCCCTAATTGTGACCAGCAATGAAAAAAGGCTGACAGGGTCAAAATTTTCAAAATTCTGTTATTTTTTATAGAGTGGACCTTCCTTTTCCAGAAATTCATCTGGACACGTATTTGCTGTATTTAAATTAACGTTATTCAAAATTACATACCTGTCAACTCTCACGCAAATAGCTTGAGCCGCATGGTTTTTATAGGCTATTTAACTGCCGAGTGCCACTTCTTTTTTTTTTTTTTTTTTCTTTTTTTTTTTTTTTTTTTTTTTATAAATTTGGCATCTCCAATCCCACCCGAATCTGGAATGCCCAATTGGTGAACTATGTACAAAGCTTGCTCTTATGCGACCCCTTGCTGCCAACTCAGGAGAGCGAAGACAGTTCACGGCTCTCCTCCGAAGCACGTGCCTGTCAGCTTCTTATACACGCATTGGTTGAATCTTCGCAAGCTCAGAACGAGGGCGGAGGATACCCGGACATGAACAGACTTAGAATCTTCCTGATGAGCGCCCGTCCGGCCAACAGGAAGCGCTTGAGCAACGAACAAAGCTATTTATTTATTTCCCTTTCCCAGCAGTCCCTTCCCAATTTGAAACCCTGTAGCGCGATGGCCAATTGTGCGCTACTCTGAAAAAGCTGCCGACCACTGCCGGTTGGTACGACCGGGGCTCGAACCCGCGACGTGAGAGTCACTTCTGCACTACAACGCAGTGCCTTAACCGCGTGAGCTATCCGGCAGCCCACCACTTTTTTTTTTTATAAACCCACGCAATACGGAGAGTGAAAGGCGATATTTCATTGCAACGCGGACCAATTCAATCAACGCGAAGTATTGGCGAAGCATTATTTTTCTGTACTGAATTTAGCCCATGATTTCATCGCTGTTAAATCGCATATGGAGAGAAACCGTATCTTCAGTTGCCAATTATGATAATCGGAAAATGCATAAGTAAAGGAAAATGATTGAGAACTAGCCAGGACTAAATGTTGTCATAAAGGGACATGTCTGTGCCACCCCAATTCCCAGTTCTAGCTCCGCCACTGAATAATAGCTAATTTTCGGCAGTTTTGAAATGGAAATTTATCGAGACACTGAGGGGATTCCACATGACGTATATGGACCTAAATCCCGTGGATCAGAAGCAGTTTTCCAAATGCGAAAGTAAACACAGTCCACGTGGCAAGCGGGACATTTAAATCGTGTTTTTCTCAATAGCATGATCGCCGCTCGGAGGTACCTTTTACCACGGCGGTCACAATTGTTGACAACAATTCAAATCAACAGAAACAAAGAGCCATTAACCACTCATAATTTCCTTAGGGAAGGCAATGCCATATATTTACATAGACATACTCCATCAGCATAAACTAGATGTCAGATGCTGCTTGCAGCAGGCAAAGTTTAGTCACAGGTCTTTCCAGAACATTACACTGAAGATGAACAGACCGTACAAGACCATTCTTGTCAGGAAAGGTTTCTAACACTCTGCTGAGCAGCCAAGGGCCACTAGGAGCAGTAGAGTCCACTACTAAGACTATGTCCCCAGACACAAAGCTTCTTTTTTCGCGATGCTATTTTTGCAGTTCCTGAAGCAATGGAAGGTACTCCTGCACCCGTCATTTCCAGGACAGATCTGAAATATATTGCACCCGTCTCCACCTTCTTTTCACATACAGGTCTTGTTTCACAAGCAGTCCAGGTGGTCAAGCAGGTTTTCCATTCATGAGGAGAATGTGATTAGGAGTAAGAGGTTCAATATCGTTGGGATCCTCAGAAGGCTTGGTAATGGGCCACCCATTTAATATGGCCTCAACTTCACAAAGAACTGCATGAAGTCCGTCATCGTCCAGGGTCTGCTGACGCAAAACAGAGTTGAGTACCCTTCTAATCATATGGATGACACGCTCCCAAACACCTCTGTAGTGTGATGCTGACGGTGGGTTGAAACTCCACTTGATTCCATACTAACACATTGCTCCCTGTATTTTACTGTGATTTAATCCTGCAAGGGCCTCCCTTAGTTCTCTTTCTGCGCCAACAAAATTAGTGCCATTGTCAGAGCACATGTAAGAGACCTGGCCTCTTCTGCTCACAAAGCATTAATATATGCATCGGTATCCAATGAATTTGCCACCTCTAGGTGAACAGCTCAGCTTGCCAAACAGGTAAAGATCACTCCATAATGCTCACACAAGCTTCTCCCCCTCTTCACCACGATTAGCCCAAAGTAGTCAACTCCAATGCTTGAGAATGGAGGGAGATCAGGCAAAATCCTTTCCACTGGCAGGTCCGCCATTTTTTGTTCACCCGCTCTCGCAGTGTAGCGCCTACAAGTAGAGCAATCGGCTATGATTTTCCTTACTGTTGAGTCCGCGTTTGTAATCCAGTACTTTTTCCTTAGTTGGGATAATGTGTGGTTTCTTCGACTATGACCTAGTTGCCGGTGGATATGCTTGAGGATAAGAGTTGAGATATGCTGATCCTTTAAAAGAATGAGAGGATGCTTGATTTCTTCTGGCAGTGCTGCCCTACTCAGCCGTCCTCCAACTCTTAGTAAACCCTCCACCAGGCATGGATCCAGTTTGTACATAGGACTTTCCTTCTTGACTGCAGACTTTCCAGATGACAGCGCAACCTCCTCCTTGAACCGCTGTTGCTGAGCATAGGGAATGATAGAAATTTCTACCTTCAAAAGGTCATCAGATGAGACACTCTGACCCCCAAGTGCACTTCTGACCTTTTTCCATCTCCAACTGCAGATGAGCAGATGGAATATTTACATCAGAAGCTTGCAGCTCCTTTCTCTTTTGGCTCAATTTAAGCATAATCTTCTTTACCTTAAGGAACCAGGCAGTTGCAACCTCGAGCTTCTTCTGGTCTGAAACGTCAGTGATTAATTGTTCGGTAGCATTTGGTAAGTCCTGAATAACTATGGTGTTCAAATGAAGTCTTTCTTGACTTCTGGGTCATTCAATGGAATGGTGCCTTCCACAGCATTTTCTAGCCAATACGTCTCTGGCTTCCAAAGAAAGCTGGGCCCTTCAACCCATCTGCTACCATTCAGTTATTCATCAACCTTCATACCTCTGGATGCGTTGTCTGCCGGATTGTCCTTTGTATTGACATACCTCCATTGTGCCAAATTTGTGGCATCTCTGATGGTAGAAATCCTGTTTGCCACAAAGGTATGAAAGTGTCGGTCCTCATTGCTTATGTACCTCAGCACCGAGGTGCTATCTGTCCGAAAGATTGAGTCCTCCAATGGTAGCTGCAGCTCTGCTCTCAGGATTCTGTCCACACAAACGGCAAGGACCGCCGCTGTAAGCTCTAGGTGTGGGACGGTTACTTGCTTTAGCGATGTAACTCTTGCTTTGCCGAGCAGGAAGGCAACATGAACATCATGTCTGTCATTCTCCATCCTTGCATAACTGACAGTGCCATATCCACATACACTTGCATCGAAGAAGTGATGCAACTGGGCTGTGGGCTGCCCAAAGTCCTTTGGCTTAATGCACCTTCTGATTTTAAACTCTGATGTCTTGCTAAGTTCTTCTTGCCACTTTTCCCCGGATTGCTGGATATCTTGGGGTAAGTTGTCATCCCACCCACAGCTTCTCCTACAGAGCTCCTGAAGCAAGACTTTGCCTCATAGAGTAACTGGTGCAATAAACCCCAAAGGGTTATACACTGAACTGAGCAAAGACAGCATGCCACGTCTAGTGTAAGGCTTTTCTTTCATCAGGGTCTTGAACTGGAAGGCATCACTCTCGATGCACCATTGTAAACCAAGGGCTCTCTCTGACAGAAGATGGTCTATATCCAGCTCTAGTTCATTTAAGTCCTTGGCTCTGTGTTCCTCTGCCACAGTCCACAGCGCCACTCGGCTGTTACTGACCCACTTTGTCAGATGAAAGCCTCCTCTTTGGCAGAGGGCCGTTAAATCCTTTTTCATTTGAATGGTTTCCTCTGCTGATGATGTGCTCTTCAAACAGTTGTCCACGTAAAAGTTTTGCTTCACTGTGTCAATCACGTCAGCTGGAAAGAACGCCTGGCTGTCCTCAGCTGTCCTCCTTAGAACATAGCAAGCACAGCTTGGGGATGAAACGGCCCAAAACAAGTGAACGGTCATCCTGTACTATGCAATCTCTTGACTCAGGTCGCCCTCAGGCCACCACAGGAAACTGAGGAAATCTTTGTCTGTTTTGGTGACCTTAACCTGATAAAACATCTGCTTGATGTTTCCCATGAAAGCCACAGGCTCCTGCCTGAACCTTGTGAGCACTCCAAGCAAACTGCTGGTGAGATTGGAACCCTGTAGAAGTTGACTGCTGAGTGATGTTCCTTTAAAAGTTGCCCCACAATCAAATACCACAAGCAAAGATGACAGACTCCATGGTGGGGGATATACCAGGCCTTTCCTTCTTCGCAGCTCAACTGATGTGGTGGTATTTTCTCTGCATATCCATTACCGATGGCATCAGTGAAGAAGCTTCTATATTCCTGATGAAACTGCTCATTCCTCTCAAATCTTGTAAGTCCAAGTATCCTTTGCCTGGCCACAGAGAGATTGTTCGGGAAAGTGGGCTGCTCATTCCTAAAGGGCAAATTTATGCTATGGTGCCCGTCCAACAATTTTGCAGAGTGATTTACAATTTCCAGGAACCTCCTGTCTTCTCTTGACATTTCATTGTCCTTGTAAGTCTTTTCATTGAAGTCATGCATGTACTGGTTGCTGAGCAGTTCGTCCAGCTTGAAAACCGAAATTATATTCACAGTAGCAACAAGTCCAGCCTCCAAGTTAGTGGTGTTGCTGCCTCTCACATGCCCATTGATGACCCAGCTGAACACTGTCTTTACAGCGTAAAGGCCTCCCCTACAACTGTTGATTATTTTCTAAGGGTCCAGTAACTTGGGAGCATTGCTTCCAATCAACAAATCAATGTCTGCCTTTATAAGAGGAACTTCGATGCCTGAAAGGTATGGCCACTGTGCCAAGTCTTCTTCTGTAATGATGTTATCTGCTGTTACTGGCATTTTCCTCTGAGTGAGGACCTCAGGTAGCTGAAAAATGGCACTCATTTAGACCGGACACTTCGAGGCCGGTGAATGTGTATGTTGGAACCACCTTTTCCTGTCCCATAGTACGCAAGAGAAAATTTGTATGTCTGCCTCCAATATTCAGCTCTTGCATCAGAGCAGAATGTAGCAGAACTGCCAGGATCCAAAAAAGCGTAAGTATGCACCACTCTGTCTCCCTTGCTGGACTTAACCGTGACAGGCAGTATTGACAGAACACAGTTATCCTTTCCGGCCCCTATATGTCCACAAGTTCCTTGAGAAACCGATGCACCACTGCTTGATGGACCCTGGGATTGTTTGGAGTCTGGAATGACTTTCTTCTTTTCAACATGAAGCATGGTGGGATGGCTTTGACTGCAACTTTTGCGAACAAGGCACCTTCCGCAGTCCTTACTCATGTGTCCAATACACAGGCAGGCAAAGCAAATTCCTTTCTCCTTCAGAAAGTTGATTTTTTTCCTGATGCTTCTTTCTATTAAGTTGAGGACATTCCTCCAATGAGTGTTCGTGAGAGCAGCACATGCACACAGTGGGATTTGACTTCTCAGTTGTGCCTTGTTTTCTTGGAGCATTAACTTTAGCTCTCAGTTCTTCTTCGCCGTCAGCGAGCTTTACTGTGGTGGCAAAGCTACTGCTTCTTGGGTTTGTCCTATGCAGAGACTTGTTCACACTCTTCATGCCAGTTTTCAAAAATGAAGAGTCTTGAATATCACCAAAGATGGAATCAGATAGTATCTTGACCATAGGTTCAAATATAGTGCACTGGCGGCCCCAGAAGCTCCCGCCGTAATGATAAACGAAATGTAAAAGTTTTTGTTGACGGACGCACTCATGGACGGACGCACGCACGGATGGAGCCCGATACCATAGCTCCCGAGCCGCTTGGACGGCAGGAGTTAATTAGGAGCCTGTAACTGAAAATGTTGATAAAATAAAGCAATTTGTCGAAGTTTTTGGTGATATTTTTAGCCCAGTGACCTTGAAAAATAGGCCAAGGTCACCTTTAGGCACGTCATTTGTAGGCCTTTATGAGATGCATGTCCAGGAAGAATTAGGAGCCTGCAACTGAAATAGTTGATGAGATAAAGCAAAATGTCAAAATTTTTGGTGATATTTTGAGGCCAGTGACCTTGAAAAATAGGCCAAGGTCACCTTTAGGCACTTCATTTGTAGGCCTTTATGAGATGCATGTCCAGTAAGAATTAGGAGCCTGCAACTGAAATAGTTGATGAGATAAAGCAAAATGTTGAAATTTTTGGTGATATTTTGAGGCCAGTGACCTTGAAAAAATAGGTCAAGGTCACCTTTAGGCATGTCATTTGTAGGCCTTTGAGATGCATGTCCAGTAATAATTAAGAGCCTGTAACTGAAATAGTTGATGAGATAAAGCAAAATGTCAAAATTTTTGGTGATATTTTTCGGCCAGTGACCTTGAAAAATAGGCCAAGGTCACCTTTAGGCACATCATTTGTAGACCTTTATGAGATGCATGTCCAGTAAGAATTAGGAGCCTGTAACTGAAATAGTTGATGAGATAAAGCAAAATGTCGAAGTTTTTGGTGATATTTTTAGGCCAGTGACCTTGAAAAAATAGACCAAGGTCACCTTTAGGCATGTCATTTGTAGGACTTGTATTGAGATGCATGTCCAGTAAAAATTTGGAGCCTGTAACTGAAATTGTTGATGAGATAAAGCGAAATGTGTTGATGGATGCACGCACGCACGCACGCACGCACGGAGGGCGATACCATAGCTCCCGCACCGCGAGCGGCGGGAGCTAATAAAATTGACAAGATTGTGAACTGTGCCCCGCATTTGTACAACCCCAATTCTGAAATAGTTGAGACGAAGTGTAAATTGTGAATAAAATCAAAATGCAATGACTTTCAAATCACATGAGCCAATATGTTATTTACAATAGAGCATAGATAACATTTCAAATGTTGAAACTGAGACATTTTACATTTTTATCCACAAAATTAGCTCATTTCAAATTTTCTGGCTGCAACTGGTCTCAAAAAAGTTGGGACATAGGCAAAAAAGGACTGAGAAAGCAATTAATATATAAGACAATCAGCTGAAAGAACAATTATCAAGTAATTACATTAACTGGCATCAGGTGTGTTACATTATTGGATATAAAACGAACGTCTTAGAGAGGCTGAGTCTCTCAGAAGATGGCCAGAGGCCCTCCAACCCGTGAAGGCTTGTGTAAAAAAAAAATTGTGGAATACTTGTAGAAAAACAATGTTCCTCAATGTCAAATTGCAAAGGCTTTGAAGGTCTCATCATCGACAGTGCATAACATCATCAAAAGATTCAGAGAAACTGGAAAAATCTCTGCGTAAGGGACAAGGCCGAAGACCTTTACTGGATGCCTGTGATCTTCGGGCCCTCAAACGCCACTGCATCACCCACCGGCATGATTCTGTCATTAACATTACTAAATGGGCGAAACCACTGTCTGTAAACACAGTCCGCTGCGCCATCCACAGATGCCGCCTAAAACTCTATCATGCAAAAAGGAAGCCATTGTTGAGCATGATCCAGCATTGCCGCTGTGTTCTGTGGGCCAAGGCTCATTTAAAATGGACTGTAGCAAAGTGGCAAAGTGTCCTGTGGTCAGACGAGTCCTAATTTGACATTCTTGTTGGAAATCACGGGCGTTGTGTCTTCCGGGCTAAAGAGGAGAAAGACCACCCCTCCTGTTATCAGCGTTCAGTTCAAAAGCTAGCATCTCTGATGGTATGGGGATGCATTAGTGCATATGGTGTGGGACACTTGCATGTTTTAAAAAAGGTATATAAAGGTTTCAGAGCAACATATGCTCCCCTCCAGATGACATCTATTCCAAGGAAGGCCTTGTGTATTTCAGTAGGACAATGCAAAACCACATACTGCAGCTATTACAACAGCATGGCTTCATAGTAGAAGAGTCCGTGTGCTGAACTGGCCTGTCTGCAGTCCTGATCTTTCACCGATTGAGAACATTTGGCGCATAATTAAACGAAAAGTCCGTCAAACGAGACCCAAAACTCTCCGGCAGCTGGAAGCCTGTTTTAAGGGGTGATCTGGGGTTAAATGGGCAAAATGTGATTATTTTTCCAAAAATTTTTTTTGAATAAAAATATTCTATAACAACCCACCTTTAATAATCACTAATTGCTACAAGGATTAAAAACTGAATTTTGCCATAAAATCATGATTTAAAAGCAACTGTGATGATGAAATTTATGCTTTTCACTCCAGGAAAGTGATAAACATTTGAATAATCAGATAGCACAGTCTGAAAAATGGGTGTAAGCCACAGACTAAGACTGAACTCAACTTTTCAATGCAGTCTAAAGCATTTTCCATTGATTAAGGTATTACTTTTTCCACGTTTCTCATGTTTGTGGCAGCCATAACTTTTTATTTATCATTGAAAATCAATTAAATTTGGGCTGCAGGTACTTTACTTCATTAGAAATGCAATGACATAGGAAAATTTTGCCTATCTGTTGCATGCTTTGAATATTTTGAGTATTCGTCAGATTCTGCGCAAAATAATTTCAAAATTTGAATAAAATGCCCTAAAATCACAAAACTGATAAATTGGGCAAAGAATGGCTATGTCATTGCATTTGGATAAGCAATGGCTTTTAAATGATGAAAGAAAAAACGGAATTCTATCAAAGAGTTAAAGAGGAATTGGTGCCAGAAATTTTCTGCATATTTAATGAGCTTGCTTGGTTACCATGGCAACCGCATAAAGAGAAAAATGCCAAATTGTATCTTTTTTGGTGGTTATTACATATACCTCTTTAGATTAATTCTGAGTTGTTTCCTGGTGTCATTTTTTCATTTTAACCCCAGATCACCCCTTAAACAAAAGTGGGATCAAATTCCAATGAATAAACTCAAGAAACTAGTCTCCTCAATACCCAGATGCCTCCACTCTGTGTTAAAAAGAAGAGGGGATGCTACACCATGGTAAACAGGCCCCTGTCCCAACTTTTTTGAGACATGTAGCAGCCAGCAAATTTGAAATGAGCTCATTTTGTGGATAAAATTGTAAGATTTCTCAGTTGCTACATTTGTTTTGTTATCTCTGTTCTATTGTGAATAAAATACTGGCTGGTGTGATTTGACAGTCATTGCATTTTAATTTTATTCACAATTTACACTTTGTCCCAACTATTTTGGAATTGGGGTTGTATTTCTCCAACACGTCATGTGCAGCAGTCCTCCAACTATTTCTTAATTTGAGTGGTAGTTTTGACATTACTGTTCTCATATTAGCTGGTGTATTCAGTTCTTGCACATATTCAGGTTCTTCCATCACGTTACAACAACCACGCAAAAATGGAGAGTAGGCTTGCAGCATGTTCACGTCCTCAGATTTAACTGCAGGCCACTCCAGGGCCTTTTCTATATATGCAGCGGAAACTTTGAATTCATTCCCAAAATGTTCATGAAGGAGCCCTTTTGCCAGTTCATACCCACCAAGGACTGTATAAAAGATGGACAGCCGAACAGCTACTGAAAAGTGAAGCCAAAACGTCTCGATCGCCATCTACTGGAAGGCTGCAGTACAAATTATAAGCCCGCCCCCTCCATGTCAGTGTCATTTCAGAACAGAGATGGTGATCATGAGATAACGGGGGAAGGACAGAAAAAGGAGTGTTAAAACAAAGGTAAAAATTACGCAGTACAATGTGCATAACATTTCAGGGTAGACCTAGACCCTGCGTGTCACTGTGGGTGGGTATTTATAAATCTGACTTTCAACATACACCCACAGAGACACTGCTTGTTCCATTCAATTCAGGCATACTTTTTCGCTCTACGTCTCTAACCTTTCCCCAACTCTTCGGATTGAAATAAATCAAACGCACATACCTTCCTAGCTGAGACAGCTAGACTCAGCCGCGAGTACACGCCGGTAGATGCCTTCCGTGCGGAGATATGAGCAAAAACTTCCACCGAAGTGACGCGGTTCAAAGGGTTCCCAACACTACCAGCCATTTTCTAATCCCGACATGCAACGGTACGCCAGGGAATTCCCAAAATGTATGCCGTCATTTTGGGAATTCCCTGGCTATAAATGTAATCACTCATCGTTGAACTAAAGAGGACACAAGCCTGAGCAATGTCATGTTACACAACAGCAAGTCAACTATTTTGCCGACATTTTTGCATTCAATAGTATTACTTCCCTGTTAAATAACAATCGTTTTAAACATTTGATATTGCATTTGGGTTTCAAAATTGTATTTCAAACTATGATTAAGCCTTTACCGGCGGCTATGTTTTTTCCGATCCTCTCGTAGGTCCATCTGGGGTTTCCTACGCAAGGTTCTGCAGTGGTAAGAATTCCATTTCCGGATAAAAGTGATTGTGAACACGCACCCTGGGTAGGAGTTCCACGAGCGCGGGCCATTGTCATGGACACCTCGGTTACCAGCGCGTTCATGAGCCCCACACTACGCATGTGTGAGCAAAAAGTCACACAGCGTATGTCCGCGTGGTTCTGGAAGTTGGCCCCCATGTCGGCGTGCTGCGCCATTGAGCAATTTCCATTGAAATGAATGGGCGGCCATTTTCCAATTGTATATCCAGTGAAATATAAAACATCCTTGGTATGAAGAGCCTGGTGACGCGGGCTGCACTACGCAGAGCCTCTGCGGCGACGTGAACCCCTACCACAGAGCCTCTGCGTCGCCTGCTGTGCACCTCGAAAATTTTCTAACTGCACGTCAAAGCGACGCAGACCACAGGGGCACTGATTGGTCCACTCTACTCGAGTCTCACGTGATTCCACGACAGGTCCTTCGGAAACCTGACCCCACCTAGCGGTTTGTCGGTGAATTGCTTCGCGGCACAGCACGACGCAAACGACCTCAACGCAGAACTTCGAAAGGTCCACGACGGCGTCGAGGCGACGGCGTTTCTTTTGCATGGAGTCGACGCAGAATCATAAATTCAGCTTAAATCTCCTGTCTGTGTTCCTACACCAGCTACGTAAAATTACTATTCTTGGAAAAAAAAAAGTCCGCAGAGGGGGCGGGGGCCATCGGGACTCTGTCAGGCACTGCAGTTGTCAATCACAGCTGTTAAGTATGACTAAACGCCCCTTTGGCGTATGATCAAATAAAAAGTTTACAGCAAACTTATCAGAAAAATGAGCTCTAGAATATATATCAGCATTGTAATAACTTCTTAAAAAGGTTGAAACAATCTTTAGAAAAAAATTATTTCACATGTAAGGAACTTTTTTTTTGTGTGTGGCTTGTGCCCCATCCACTGACATGGAGGGGGCGGGCTTATAATTTGTACTGCAGCCTTCCAGTAGATGGCGATCGAGACGTTTTGGCTTCACTTTTCAGGAGCCGTTCGGATGTCCATCTTTTAATACAGTCCTTGGATGTGACCATTGACGGGACACATACTACCGCCACCTGGCGGGCTTCCATGTATGCATAGAAGCACAGTGAAGTAAGTAACCACGTTATGTGATCTGTGATACTCTCACGATATACGTCCTTGTGACAAGAAAGTGCTTTAATAACGGTCCAAGATTAATTTTGCTGTTCAGAACCGAATCGAATTACTCTCAAAGCAGAACTAAACTGGCCAATCGGAGCAAAGATTTGTTATACGTGTGGTAAACATCGAACCAATCAACACATTAGTTGTTGTCGTTCTGCGGAGACGAGGATCTATTGGTTTGTTTGGGTTTAAAGCACTGGCTGTTGGTGAGGAAATGGGTCGCATTGGAAATATGAAAACATTACACGAATAGACAAATTCAGAGGAGAAAGCATCGGTATTTTTATATGAACTGTTCCCGTGTCGCTGAGTGATTGCAGCTGTCTCATGGAAACACGAGTGCCTCCGGCAAAGCGAAGGACGATTTCGGGCTTGGCATCAGTTATTTGCAGGTTAGCATCCCTACACTTGGCTTGCTTGGGAACTGGTATTAGAATACTTGGCAAGAGTTAAGGATAGTTGTTCGTTTCGGCTAACTGGTGCTGCTTATCTATCGTTCCTAGCTATACTTGATTAGTTTTGCGTAATAGGGGTTGCATTATAAGCGTGCGTTAAAATTATCCCTTGCGATATAACAGTAGCTTGGTAAAATTGTGTCGATATTGATTATTCCATGAATACTTAGCAACCAAGAGTGATGGTTCAATTTCATTTCCTTTGCTGACGAGCGGTCTGAATACATCTTTTGCTGCCTTGAGCTAGTTGCCAACTACTGCCGTTCTAGTTCCAGCTGACGTTATATAAACGTTATGTTGATTGCTAATTTGATTTCTGGTGTTCGGAAGCGTGAATTGGTTTATTCACGGTATGATGCTAGCTGACTTAAACTGAGCAACATCTGGCTTCAGAAATGGCTTTTTGTAGTATTTAAGGATAGCCTCAAGATCGGTGGGTTTCATCCTAGGATAAGGTGCGTTTTATGGCTTACATGGGTGCTCGTATCCCTGTTGCTAGGTGGTCATACAAGCTAACACTACCAAGTGAGTGGCCTAAATGTCAAGGTAATCGGTTCAGCTCACGTTTGCTAATGAAACACGACGTTAAATATTTTAAAATGTAGGCGTTTTATCGTCTTCTGTTTGAATTACAGGTGCCAGTGGTTCCGTCTCATCAGATGTAAATGGTGAATATACAATGTCTTGGGGAATTCGCAAGACCTACAACGTCATCTGACTTAAGTCCCGTGCACGTAAGTTAATTGCCATTTTTTATTTAACCTCCTGGGAACCGAAGAAAAAAAAGTCTCTCACTTTATCTTGTGATTTTCTAGCTACCTATTTAGGATTCATAAAACATTTCACAATTTTGACTTTTTGAAATTTATTTTTATTTTTAATCTTACAGCATGTCCACTGTAGGGGACCACTGGACCGTTTTAATGTGCAAATAAATCCAAACTTAGAAGATAAAAATTGAACATATTCTGGCTGTGGAGTAATATAAACCAAGAATATTACCGAATAATCACGCGATGCACCTCGGTGCTCAATGGAGAAGAGTAAAATAGTGTGAATAGGTGCTCTTGTACTTCAGGGAAACAAACAAATGGAAGACAAACCCCAAGGGTGTCACGGTCCAGGCACTCAAAAATGACGATCTGAAGAGAATATAATACTAAAAAGCCTTTATTAATACAGGCTAAAAAGAGATTAAAAATGTCAACATGTTCGACCTACCACAGTCTTCATCAGGACAAAGTAAGTGATGGAAATCCAAAAGGAAAACAGGTTATATAGACCTCAGCTGTACAAAATTGAGGTAATTAAGGTGATCCCGACACATGTGGGCAGATATAATCAATGAATTAAACAATGAGGGTTATACAAGACAAACGACCACAAGGCATGATATATTATTGAGAAGTTAATGTCTATAAAGTCGTTCAGAAAAATAGTAAGGAGGTAAAAAAAAAAAAAAAAAAACAATGGACTTTCACAGAACAGTAAAGCAAAAATGAAAACAGACAAGACATAAAAACTAACCGCAAGCACAAGGATATAAAGAAAGAATATACTAAATAACAAGTAAAAATGCAAAAACAAAAAAAGCCTCAATAAGAGATACAACTAATAACCAAAATTTCCCTGACATAGTGAACACAAGATGTAAAATGTAAAAATTAGATATACAAAGCTTCCATCAAGTACATATCATGGATAAAAGACGGCAAAGAAAAACCAATGCAAACCATGAGGAAGGTCCTAAAAATTAAAGAGAACATAAAAAGTCAATATCTTCATTAAGCCCGGGACTATTTAACGCATCTAAACAATGGATCCAAAAGGTTTCTCTTTGGTTCAGTTTCAACTCACGATCACCACCTCTAATAAGAGGTTTAATATGTTCAATACCCACCACACGTAGAATAGAATCATCATTGTTATGGAATTCATTGAAGTGTCTGGCAATGGGATAATTATGATTGTTAGTTCTAATGGCATATTTGTGCTCAGCAAGGCGGTCCCTCAAACGACGTTTAGTACGCCCAATATAAAAAATGCCTGGGCAAGTGCATGTGAGACGATAGACAACATACGTGGTGGAGCAATTGATGAAGTCCTTGATTTGAAAAATTTTTTGAGTCTTGAAATCCACAAAAGATTTGGTTTGTAAAATGTTGTCACAATGCGGACAATGCATGCATTTGAATGTACCAGTAGGTTTCTTAATCCAAGTTTCTTTTTTAATAGGTGGAAGATACGAGTAAACCAACCTATCGCGCAAGGAAGGAGCACGTCTAAATGAAAAAACAGGAGGTTGAGGAAAAATACGATTGAGAGAAGGATCACTATCAATAATGTCCCAATTAGAGCGAACAATTTTCTGTATACGTTTAGCCGCTGTACTAAGTTGCGTTGTGAAAAAAGGTCGAGAATGCAATGTGTTACGACGTCCTCGTCTTCTGAAGCAGGTCAGAGCGATTAAGAGAACTAGCTTTTATTACGCCGTTCTCGACAACACGTGGGCTTAAATGCTCGGTCCCTGAATCAGGCAGACATATCAAGAGATTGTTGATAAAACTCAGAATCAATATCACAAATGCGTCTCAAACGTTGAAATTGACCAAAAGGAATATTCTCAATGAGATGAGGTGGATGAAAAGAGTCCGCTCGTAAAAGCTCATGACATTTTTTTCCTATATATGGTGGTGTGTAATTTACCCATCGGATCCTTAAATATTGTCAAATCCAAGATGTTAATAGTTTGTAGAGAATAATCAATAGTCAAGTGAATATTATCATTTGTAGAGTTCAAGTATTTATGAAAATCAAGAAGTTGGACTTCAGTACCATTGAATACAAAAAACAAATCATCAATATATCTACCATACCAGGTAATGCAATGGTGCCAAGGATTATTCATATTAAGTATGTAGGCATTTTCCCAGTAACCCAAATATAAACATGCGTAATTAGGAGAGAAACATGAACCCATAGGGACACCAATCTTTTGTCTATAGAATTGATCAGTAAATATGAAAACATTATTATATAGAATCCATCTGGTAAGTTGTAACAGAAAATCTGCGGGGGGAACCATCTCAGTCCTATCTGACAGAAAATGTTGAAGGGCAAGTAGACCTTCCTCATGGTCAATATTGGTATAGAGGCTCTCAACATCCATAGTAACCAAATAATGAGATTTATGAGTTTCAAGGTTTTCCAGATTGCTAAGAACATCCGTAGTATCCTCTATAAATGAGGGTAATTTTTTAACAAAAGGTTTAATGAAAAAATCAATATATTTGGACGCTGGTTCAGTTAATGTCCGTTTACCCGAAATGATAGGACGACCTGGGGGATTATCAAAGGGTTCCTTGTGAATTTTAGGTAATAAATAAAAAGTCGCGACAGAAGGGTGCTCTACCAGTAAGAATTTAAAATCACTTTCAGTTATAAATTCAGATTCTCTTGCCTCCTTTAGAAGATTGTGAAATTGTGCCTTTAACTCGGAGAGTGGATTACCCAATAGCTTGACGTAATATTTGGAATTCAATTGGCGATTAGCCTCCATCATATATTTTTCAGTAGATAGAACAACCGTAGCTCCGCCTTTGTCGGCAGGACGAATAATAATATCTTCCTTTTTAGAGAGTTCCTCCAACGCCAAGTGTTCCTTATAAGTCAAATTCGATTTATGAGAAAGATGAAGAGAATCAAAAAGTTTATTAATCTCAAAATCAACTTTTTTTGTAAAAGTCAGAAGTGAGGGATTCGGAACAATAGGAGCAAAGTTCGATTTAGGTTTGAACAATAAACCCGAATTCAACATGGGGACAGGGTCATTAATATGATCACCATTAGAATCAGACATCAAGCAATTTTCATGACCTGATTGTTGATAGTACCACACTTTCAGATGCAAGTTACGATAGAAACGAAATAAATCAATACGGGTATTAAATAAATTAGTATTATAAGTAGGGATAGACCGATATGGATTTTTTTAGGGCCGATACAGATTTTTTTTCCATCACCCTTAGCCGATGACCGATTATGGACTGCCGATTTTCTTGGGTCGATATTTGTGGCCGATACTGCTTTTGCTCCCTCAATTTACATCAAAAAAATGACACAATGATAACAAATATCACAGGTCTCAAGTTTAAACAAACATTTATTGAAAAGTATGTATGTATGAAATAAAGTATGTCTATGAAATAAAATAAACAAATATTTTAACTTAAGCATAAATAAAACAACATCTACTGTACACAGTAGGATTCAGCTTTGTTCAACTTAACTGCACATATTTTCAAATAAAAAAGTTTTTTGTGCTTTTAATTATTCAAGTATGTCTATGAAGTAAAACAAATATTTAAGCATAATTAAAACAACTGAAGTATTGCACACAGTAGTAACGAACAAGCAGCATAGTGTGCACACTGCACAATACTTAATTTTAAAGTGCAAATGGCTCTCTTAAGATAAGGAAAGTGTAAACAGCAATACAAAACAAAAAAAAAAAAAAAAACGTAAAACGAATTGTGCATAATATGCACTTTGGCCCACTTCTAATACTCTTTAGTTACCCCACACACCCCTCACTGAAAGTTCTTAATAGTCCCAGTTTAGGAGCTGTAGGTTGTAATGGAGGAAACAGAGGCGCTCTGCATGTTCTCCTGTCAGCCTATAGCGGTAACTTTGCTATTTGTTGGCTTATTATAACATGAGCAGACTTTATGAGTTGGATATGTTTGTTTTAAGATATAGTATGCCACACGCCATTGTCATCTAATTTCTGCATTTTCAGGAAAACGTTGCGTGTACTTGCAAATATATAAACGTTTACTGGTCTAAAGACGCGCTGTAAAAAAAAAAAATATATATGTGTGTGTGTGTGTGTGTGTGTGTTTATGATTTTTGCAGATAGGATACTGAAGATATGAGCGAAGAAACCGAGACGGAGATTTTAGGGCTGCGCAAGCGCAGAGTCGCGAGGCAGCATATTTTTATAAGTTGTAACTATTAACAGAACACCGGACCTACTCGTTTAACGTTACGCACATTTGTCACAGTATTTTCTGTGTTTCGTGCTTTCTCCATATGTGGAAGGACTTTAACGTTTAAAGTGTTTGGATTCAGTAGATAACGCGCTGTTACCAGCGAGATTCGGGCCATTATCTTTACAATGAACACGGTGCACTTCACCTTCTTATAACCTCAGCCATTCAAAATTTCGATGCAGCTCTTTGCGAAAATAATCAACTGCTTTCGCCTCCCGTTCATCCGAATCACCGTCATGATTCTCAGTTTCAGTAACTTTTGATACCGACTCGACTTTTTTTAACGTTAACGGTACCAAAAAAAGAAGTCTTCCATTGCTCTTCGTTTCATTTTCCGTCCAAATCTTGTGCATAGCTACAATAGTAACTCTCAGTCCCGCGAAATGGAGTGATTGACGGCTAATATTAACCATTCTAAAATCAGCACTGAGGTTTAAGACGTCAACCTCCCCTTGGATTGGTCAGAATGGTTACTGTCAGCTCGAGGGAACACACTGGGTCTGCTCCATTCTTATACAGGTACGCACGGCTGCGGTATGTCCAGCAGATTCATGTACTGCTCCGAGACATACGCCCATCTCTATTTAAGCTGCAGCAGCGGCTGGCATGGCTTCTGACGACCAAATGTACCCGAAAAGAGGCGTTTAATTCGGAGAAAAAGCGGTCGCACAGGTGCGACTATTTTAATTCGAAGGTCGCACAGTGTTAAGTTTGGTCGCATATGCGACCAAAACGGTCGCAATTTCGAGCCCTGCACATACACACACGACACGCATTTGACCTCAGCCCGGTGTTCGCTGAATTAAACTCCTACAAACACCATGGAACTGAATTGACAACGTTGACATTACTTAATCCTTAAACCGGTGTTCGTAACAGCTGTACATATCAGCCTACAACTATGTCAAAAGCTCCCTAAACACAATGGTAAGCAGTTTTAAAGACGAAGCATTCAGCAGCATTCCCGTTTTTCTGACCCACAAACCTAACTATATTTGCAAGCACGTGTATAACATGGCAATTACTTGGCATTCATGTTTCCTATTTCAAAGTGGGTGGCAATATTTCAACTAAGTTTAACAGTTGGAGGCTAATTGAAAGTTTAAAACTTAACTTGTTCTGATGCAGCCTTGGGGCAATGCTGCTTTCACCACTCTTCCAGTGGGGGAGGGGTAACGCGTCCGCATGTGCTGCAGGGTCTTCCGGCAACACAGAGCTGCCCCTGGATGCCTGTCTGTAAATCATGCCGCGGAAAAATACATCGGCGAACCCACGGGCGAATCGGCCGATGCCGATTCAAGTAAAAAACGCAAATATCGGCCCAAAATATCGGCCGGCCGATGTATCGGTCGATCCTTAATTATAAGTGGGTGAAAAAGACATACCTTTAGCCAAAACAGATAATTGATCCTTATTTAATTGGACATGAGACAGGTTAACTACCGAGGATAAGGTCTCATCGGTTTGTTCCTCAGTGACCTCAAGCTTGGGTGAGTGCGTAGAACGTCTCCTTCTGCTTCGGCGTGTCTTGTGTTGGTACGTGGAGGAGATGGCGCATCGCGATCTAAAAAAGAGTCCCGGTCCCCAGGTGTTGCAGCCCTTTCTTCATCACTACTTGTAAAGTTAAATGAAACTCTTCTAGGACGACGTTGCTGATGTTGATTAGGTGATACAGGTGGACGAGAAGCGGAAGATGGTAGACCCCAGCGGTAAACTCGTCCATGTTGATATTCATCCAGGTCCCTTTTGAATTTACGAACTTTAAGTTCCTTGACATTCTTTTCAAGTTTGGAAATTTCATCCTTAATTTTGTTTTGGAAAGGAATCTGTGCTTCAGGCGATAAAGGAAGTGAAGCCTCAATGTCCCGAATCCTAGTGCCCAATTCCACCCTTTGTTTCTTGGCATCCTCAATCAACAATAGTATTAAGTCCATGGAACATTTATTTAAGATGGATTCCCATTTGTCCCTAAAAAAAGTATCCTGGGTATTGGTAGAGGGAAATTTGGAAATCCGTAGACTTCCGTAGACTATTGGGCGTACTAAACGTCGTTTGAGGGACCGCCTTGCTGAGCACAAATATGCCATTAGAACTAACAATCATAATTATCCCATTGCCAGACACTTCAATGAATTCCATAACAATGATGATTCTATTCTACGTGTGGTGGGTATTGAATATATTAAACCTCTTATTAGAGGTGGTGATCGTGAGTCGAAACTTAACCAAAGAGAAACCTTTTGGATCCATTGTTAAGATGCGTTAAATAGTCCCGGGCTTAATGAAGATATTGACTTTTTGTTATCTTTAATTTTTTGGACCTTCCTCTTGGTTTGCATTGGTTTTCCTTTGCCGTCTTTTATCCATGATATGTACTTGATGGAAGCTTTGTATATCTAATTTTTACATTTTACATCTTGTGTTCACTATGTCAGGGAAATTTTGGTTATTCGTTGTATCTCTTATTGAGGCTTTTTTTGTTTTGCATTTTTACTTGTTATTTAGTATTTTCTTTCTTTATATCCTTGTGCTTGCGGTTAGTTTTTATGTCTTTTCTGTTTTCATTTTTGTTTTACTGTTCTGTGAAAGTCCATTGTGTTTTTTTTTTTTTTTTTTACTATTTTTCTGAATGACTTTATAGACATTAACTTCTCAATAATATATCATGCCTTGTGGTCGTTTGTCTTGTATAACCCTCATTGTTTAATTGATTGATTCTATCTGCCCACATGTGTCGGGATCACCTTAATTACCTCAATTTTGTACAGCTGAGGTCTATATAACCTGTTTTCCTTTTGGGTTTCCATCACTTACTTTGTCCTGATGAAGACCGTAGTAGGTCGAAACATGTTGACATTTTTAATCTCTTTTTAGCCTGTATTAATAAAGGCTTTTTAGTATTATATTCTCTTCAGATCGTCATTTTTGAGTGCCTGGACCGTGACACCCTTGGGGTTTGTTTTCCAAGAATATTACCGCTTTGATTAAAAAAACTAAATTATTTATCATTCTGGATTGTTTCACTTGCTTGTTTATAAGGATGGTAGCATATTTTCTATTAAGAAATGTAATCTCCATGACCACGTCCATCTCATCCGATGGTCCCCTCGAGTCCTTTGAGTGCTTACTTTAACAGCAAACAGTATAACTAACATAGAATATTTATTTTTGTTGCGATTTTGTCATTTATGAAATCTAAAGCCCAACGCCCACCGGAGGCGTGAGACGCGCCTCAAAAAATAGGTTCCATTCATTTCAATGGAACAACGCCAAATGGCGGCGTGTGATGCGCGTCAGGTTTTTACTTTTCGCCACTGCTCAATTTCTTGAGCGTCAACTCAAAAAGCCCCTTCGTAATTACCCACAGGAGCTGCGTGACGTCACTGTGCCAAAGGTCATTTGTACATGGAGCCGACCTGAGATGTATTGAACAGCGTTGGATACCAGACTGAAAGGACCGGTTTCTCGATATGTTGCTCAATTAGTACCTTCTCAATCAATCCATTTTACGCAGAAAAAAAGGCCTGCACAGTTGCAAAGTGTTTCTTGCATGCAGCTTGCGACAAACAAAGGCAAAGTGCTAATTGTTATTGAAATTCTATCGCAGTAAAATCGAAAATTTTTATGGACTCTGATAGTGTCTCTCAAATAGACACAAAGTGGAAATAACATTCAATAAAGAATTGGGTGCAATCAGTTATTTTCGTTTTCATTGTTGTTATTAATTGATTTAATCTGTCGGGCTTTTAATTCGTGTTTAAAGAAAACTGCTGACGTTACAGTCCATTCCAGCAGACTACCGTAAGGGATGCTTTGTGTTTCCTTTGAAACCGCAATACAGAATAAACCAGGAAGTTTACTTGATTCGAACAATGTTAAGCATCCAGCCTATTCTAAATAACAAAATAACTAATCAAAGAAATTACTGAAGAAATAAACTGGAGAAAGCGAATTCACATATGATGTCTCAAATTGCAATTTACAAATTTCAAAGCTGCGTGAACACAAACGCCATTCACTCAACTCGGCCATTCAGCTTTCGGTTTTAATGCCCCAGCACTTAAACAATTAAATTGTGCTAAAAATGGCAAACATGCCCAGTGAATGATCCGCAGTGTGAAGTTGTATACCATATGGTGTAATCCCATTCCGCTAATCAACGAGATGACCAAAAATGACATGTTTTATTGGGTTTGTTGGCTGTAGCTATATATAAATTTTTTTTTTCATGTGGATTAGGCTAGTCAGGCTGGCTTCGGTAGCAAGAGCATCAGCTATGGTTCTCGTTGTTTTGGGAGACACCGGCGGGAAAAGTTTGCGTTAAACCTTCAAGCTGCAGTAGGACTGCTCGCGATGTGATGGAAATGCACCTGTTAATACTGTTTCAAATTTACCAGCTTAAATAACTCGGTTCACTTTACCAGTAGCGGACAAATACAACATGTTCTTAATGTTCGCCTACAAATCGATGCTTGCTGGTGTTAAGGAATACGTCGTAATGCAAACTGACTTAATTTAAAATGCTTCCAACTTAATTGTCTCCTCGCTTAAATTGCTATACCTTTACACTTCTAGTAATGAACAGCAAAAGGTGTATAAAAAATATTAGATGGCCCTCATTAATTGAATTACCCACATTAATTAAGGACAGTTATGGCCATTCCACCGCTTAAGATGCAAGCATCAAAATTTATACATCTAATCCACTTAATTCTTGAAAACCGTACATTATAATTCCGAACAAATTCTTGCTAATGATAATCTAGGAAGGAGCTAAGCTCATGTGCAGTGTAATTTTCAACCTCGATATTGTTATTCAACGTGAGCTCACCGTTACAATTGATAGCTGAAATTCACTCTGATGTACAAATTACCTTTCGTGAAAGTTCAACACAGGGGAATCGGGCATGCGCAGAGTACGAAGGGGCTTATAGAAACGCATTTGTCTTTTAGGTTACTTCACAATTGCGCCTTGTCATGGTTGGTGGCATACATTTAGCAGAAACCTCGCGTAGTTGTCGAAACCGATATAACCGCTTTTTAACCAAGTTACGGTTTTTGAAGGGAGATCAATTATTTTGCGGGCATTTATTAAGCGATCTACAGTTAGACAGAACCTAGCTCAAGGTTCACTGATGAACGTCGCACTTTGCCATCACTTAAAATAAGCTTTATCGGTAGGCGTTTTCAAAATTTAAGGTTGTCTTGTTGAATATTTTGAGGGTGACACCCATGGCTGGCTTCTCAGTCCTGTTGTCATCCGTCAATATTGATGCTGCTGACGCTTCCAGTGGGCTTTTAAAAACGTTCGGAGTTTAGCTGGATTTATGGTTCTGCGTCGAACCGACGCCATCACGACACAGAGCCACTGCGGCGACGTGAACCCCCACCGCAGAGCCTCTGCGTCGCCTGCCGTGCACCTCGAAAATTTTCTAACTGCATGTCAAAGCGATGCAGACCGCAAGGGCACTGATTGGTCCACTCTCACGTGATTTCAAAACAAGTCCTTCGGAAACCTGACGCCACCTAGCGGTTTAGCGGTGAATTGCTTCGCGGCACAGCACGACGCAAACGACCTCAACGCAGAACTTCGAAAGGTCCACGACGGCGTTGAGGCGACGGCGTGCCCTTTGTGTGGAGTCGACGCAGAACCATAAATCCAGCTTTAGACGCGACCTTTGCGGCCAGTGGGCGCTGGGCTTAAGCCAATTTAGTGTGGTTTATCATTCTTAATCATTCTTAATTTCTTGCTTCGCATATTTTATTTTTGCAGTCATAATTCTGGAAGCATTGTCTCTTTTTGCTAATGCATAGAAACATCTTGCAGTTGGTAGACCTCATGGACGTCTTCCTTTTGCAGCCATTATTTCTGCGCCTTTCTGTTTGCTTGATATCCACCATCTCTGGCATGTGTGTGGCTTCTAGTCTGTGCACAGATGACTCTGGTGGTGGGATCCTCATTTTGGTTGGTGGCTCACACTCCTTTTCACTGTCTTTACTGCGGTCATCAATGTCTGGACTCTACAACAGCTCTTCAACTGGTATAATTTAAAGTCCTGGTACTATTGGATGTATTTCACTGGTTGGTATGAACTTTGCTGTCAGACTTTCATTGGGTCCAGGAATTTGTGATGGCCACATCAAAGAAGAGCATAATCACATGTGATGTCCATTTCTTGGTCCAATTTGACATGCGATAAAATCTCAGCATGTGGTCGCATAGGTCCACGCTGCCCATGTTGTCATTGTACTGTCTGATCACTGCTGCTGTTCTCACCTGGACCTGGGCTTTTTCTTACTTGGGCCATCTGGTGCAGATATCTTGAGGATCCTTGCAGTGTACAGTGGAAACCATCAGCACTGATTTGTTGTTGAACCTGGTGATTGCCAGCTCAGGACTCTTTGACCACCGACACGGATGCTCCTCTCCCCTGTTTTAGCAACTGCTCACCTCCTGGCAGCTGGCATGCCTTTGGGACTCTGCTCTTCATTATGCTTCCAGTTGCTTGGAGGCCTTTTGCCAGCAATACATCCATGCGACTGATTGTTGAGAAATATCGGTCAAAGAATAGGTGACTTCCTGTGGGAACAGATTCAACCAAGCGTAGCACTGCTGCTGCTCCAGCACCCAATCTTTGGCCCCTGAATGTATTCATCTGTTGGTAAACTTCAAAATCCAGCATCAGACCACTTGGAGAAGCAAAGACAATGACGTTTGGGCTAGTGGGGTTTGGCTGCCTGGAACATATTGCCTGACTGGACAGCGGTCTGTGAAAGGGATGAGGGTCATTCCATGCCAAGTGGAAACACGCCTGGGCCATCATGGTCTTGAATTTTACTTTAACTTTATCAATTTGTTCATTTTTGCCCAAATAATGGATAACTCGGATTTTTTTGCAAACTGCCCTCTGGTATTGGTTTAATGGACCTCCTGAAGAAATGGCCTGTAGGGAGCACTTCTCAAAGTATGCTGTAGAAAAACCCTTATATCTCTGGCCCTATTACTGATACAGGTCTGATGTTTGGATGGATTTGTAATATGAGGCTTCCTCTAGCACCACCATCATTTACAATGGTTGTATCTGTTCTTGTTTTCATGGAAACTGTTTGAAGTTGGGCAAATTTGAAATTTTTTCCACTTTTTGGACCCTTATTACGCACCAATTACAGGTGATACTGAAGAAGCAACAAAAGAAACTTTTATTTCAGATAATTCATTGACAGTTTTATTATAAAATTAGAGCAGAACATACTAGTTTATCAGATTAACCCTTTTAAAGTTGCTTACAATAGAAAAAGTCACAAGTTCAGGGGGTCTGCCCATCCCTGTGGAAAAGTTGCATCATGATGAATTTGCACCTGTTGTTTGTTAGGTGACCTGAATTATACTGGAAAACACCATCAGTCCACTATATAGGCTTTTTTCACCACAAAAAAAGGACACAAAAGGTGAAAACTCAAATTTGCCGAACTTCAAACAGTTTCCATGGAAACAAGAACAGATACAACCGTTGTAAATGATGATGGTGCTAGATGAAGCCTCACATTACAAATCCATCCCAACCCCAGACCTGTATCAGTAATACGGCCTGAGATATAAGGGTTTTTGTATGGCATGTTTTGAAAAGCGCCCCCCATTTCTTCAGAGGCCCAAAAAACCAATACCAGAAGGCTGTTTGCGAAAAAAAATCTGAGATATCCATTATTTAGGCCAAAATAAACAAATAGACAAAGTAAAATCAAAGACCATGGTGGCCCAGGTGTGTTTACACTTGGCATGGAATGACCCACCTATGATCAATGAAAATTTTGTGTGCACGGCTGTGTGCTTATTACCCAGTACCAAGACTTCCCTTTCACGAAGACTCGTTTAGTTCATAAAGTGAAAGCTTGTGGATTAAAAGTTCCAGATTAATGAAAAGTCTGGATAAAGTGGTTAACTAATAAGGTTACTACAATCGCAAAAAATATCAGTATCAGGTTTTCAGCTCAAGTAAAGTAACCCACATGATGTTCAAGAGGGTTTCTTTATTTCCAGCACAGTAGTACATTACCATGTACATTTCAATCCAAAGAAAAACAATGATATTTTTACAAATTTTTAGGCCAGCTTTTTGGTGGGAAACAGGCGTATATACTGGATTTTTGGGCCATAACAGTGTAATTCAGGTCATTAGACACTGGTCAGGTGCAAAGTGGTGCAACTTTCCCCTGGGGGCAAGCCAGGCCCTTAAATTTGGGCTCTTTTCAGCTGCAGCCAACTTTGAAAGGGTTAATCTGAACAACTACATAGTTTCCTTTTGATTTTTTTGATAGAAATGGCAAGACCTACCTAAAATAAAAGGTTCCTGGCTGCAGTTTATCAATCCCTTCAACTACTAGCAAGTAATTAGGATTGAAAAAGTGGAAAATATTTTTCTGAACCCCAACTTTGACCTTAATTTCCATGGCATTCATCATTGATACAAGGAACCTTTTAATATTGTCAGCCTAGAGCAAGGTTCATGTCAAGGATCAAGCCACTTCTAGATCTGTATCTGTCATAGAATCAAAGATATAGGACTTTTTCAGCAGCATGTTTTGAAAAGCGCCCCCTACAGGCCTTTTTTTTTTTTTTTTTTTTCAGAGGCCCAAAAAATCCATACCGGGGGCCGTTTGCAAAAAAAAAAATTGGAGATACCCATCATTTGAGTCCAAATGAACAAATATACGAAGTTAGAGCAAAATCAGAGACCATGATAGCCCAAAAGGTACCTTAAGCATTTCCACTTGGCATGGAATGACCCATAATTTCCTCATCAGTGCATACATTCTCAGACTTTGGAAGGCTGAGACAGTCTTGCCTCCCGTGGTCGAATAATGGCCTGACTTTCCAAACAATGTCTGCCTTCTTTGTTTCCTCTGTTGCGGCCAGGTCATCAACACTCTCGAATGAGCTTCTCAGCTTTAAGACCCAATCTTTTGCTGTTTTGCTGCTTATACGTGGCACTTTTGTTTTCTTTGCCCAAAATATTTTGATGCTGGTATAGCCAAGGCAGGCCATGTGGACTGATATGCCAATGAAGATCTGAGCAGACCATAAGTTATGCAGCTAAAGTTTGGTGTACTTCTCCGTGGCTAGTGACACCAAACTTGCCTAGCCTCATGTTATTCAAAATTTGTTAACAATATAGCACTGGTTCCTCTACAAGTCAGTATCTTCCAGACCAAATTGCAGCCCAGATTTTGGCGCCTCATTCCATTGCCCCTTAATGTAGCTTAATACCTGTGCTGTCAATTGAAATACTTGCCTGCTGGTGCTCCAAAACAGTAGCCTGGAATCCATACTGATAAAGTGCTGGTCGCTCCCTACGGTCACTGACTTATCAGTCTGGCCTCATTCGTATAGCCAGCGTTTAGCCCTTACGTCACTAATTAAGTGAATATATGAATATTCATGTTTTCTGCTCTTGGCGAGAACCACCAATCGAATATGAGTTAGCTGGCCAGCAACGGCATTTGTAAATGTTATTTGACATGAGCTTAAAAATTAGATTGTGGCTTGCTTACTCTTGGAGTGGTTGTTAGGTTTTGAACAGGATAATGTTTGGCCATATCTGCATTTTGTTTATTTCAGTGGGATTCCCCAGTGTAATAAAGGCTAAATTAAATAATACTCAAATTACATAACGTATTTCACTGTAATTGGCATTAGCTGTAACTCGAAGGGCATGATTGCATCAGCTAGATTAAGGTGATACTCCACCCAAAAACTATAATTTGCATATCAATTACTCACCATTAGATGTCTTGAACGGACGAAGTTGTTCTTCACCTGGCGCAACTTTATGGCCACAGGAGAGTTTTGAAAAATTATCCAAATTCCTTTTTTGCTCGAAGCAAATGGGGTCACCCAGTAGCAATGGGAAAACTCCACAAAATGTCAGTTGACAAACTTTCAAACCATCGTCCAACGCATCGTCCAGTATAATCCAAGTCAGCTTTGTCCACTCGTATCCTCACAACTCTAGAAACGCGGTTATTTTTCGCTAAAAATAATAAAATACCACAGTTCTGCTTCAAGTAAGCTCGCGCATTCAACGGAAGTCCCGCCTCCCGGCTTGTTCATTGGCCAGAGACTCTGCTGTCACTCAGATGCGGGACTTTCGTTGAATGCAGAACTGTGGTATTTTTATTTATTTTTAAGTCTGTCTAAAGGGGGGAGGGGGGCACCCTTGCGACTGTGAGCCAATCACAGATCTCGCATGGATTTTGTGCGAATATTTGAAAGTCAAACGCTGGCCTACCGACTGAGGCCAGACGTACAAGCGAGTGACCATTGGGAGCGACCAAAGCTTGATATGGATGGATTCCAGGCTACCAAAACGGATGTTGCTGGCAAAAGAAACTAGTTAGCAAGCCAAATGAATTCCATGCAGTCATATTATTTCTGTGCTTTGTCGTCTCAAGAAAAAATATGCATGAAGCAGAACTTATGTTCAGTGATCGGAATGAATTACTAGCTAATGATATCATTTGATCTATCTGTTCCATCTTTTTCAGTGGGTAAGTGACTGAACTTCAATGGCCTCGTGTTCGCTTTACTACCTACTGACACACCAAGCGTATCTTTACAAGTCATGTATAAGTTTGATAAGTCTTCAAGATGAAGACTTATCCATCTTTGTGTTCAATCATTTCATCTCTAACGACAACAACAGTGATGGGAATAAATTACCGGCTCACTAAACGGGAAAAACTTTTGAAATAATAACACAATCACACGTAAAAACAATGCATTCCGATGCGTAACTGGCGACTCCAAGATATGAAAATTCACCAGGATTTCCGGGAAAACCAACCCAGATGCAAGTGGCGATTGTGTGTTTGACACCTGAGGTCAGATTTACGTAATTTTAGGACCTTATTAGGGCCAGCTGATTTTTTCATTATGTCCTGACACGAAAAACCGGTGAACGGAAAGAGTATGTACTTTCTTTTTCTCACGACTGTGAAAATAAATGGTTCAAATGTTGAACATTTCAAATTCCTACCATATCTGATTCCAACAAATTGCATGTGCACGCAACGTTGAGCTCACCCAAAATTCAATTTAGAATCTTATTTAATGGAAGTCTCAAAAGTTTCACATTTTAAATAAACATTTGAAAATTCCATTAATTTTGATTCCAACTGCAGAAAATTTCTCACCCCAAGTCCAATTCAGCATTTTTGGTCAGGCCTCTTCATTACACAGTTGACACCCTTAACCCCTTTCTGCAGATGAAGATGCTTGCATCTATGGAAGTGCAAATTTAAGCACGCAGTTACTGTACTCGATCACTAGATAGCACCCCCGGATCAGTTATTGAATATTCACAAGCAAGCAGAGTTCGAACGTGGTTTTGAATATGGGGAAGTTCACTCCACTCCCTGTTTTTCAAGAGTTGCATGAATTAAACTCCTCAGCTAAGCCTGATGTGCAAACTGGTCAATATCCTTGCCTATAGTATCGATCCAGCAGTTTAAAAAAATGATCTCTTGCGACAGAAAAAATCGTTGTCCTCTGTAGCAACCACTTTAGCTACAGTGAGCCAACGGTATTCCAATTAGTGGTTCAGAAAAATCAGTTTTTCTGAAGCAAAAAATTCGACATGGTATTGATTCTTTCACATTCCACTGTCAATTACAGTCATCACATTAAAAAAATGCATAGTTCTCTACCGTGGATTTACGTGTAGATTCCTTCATTGACAAATTCAGCGCTTCCTTATATCCACCCAAGTACCGGTGTTGATAGCCAATCACTCAATTATACACTCAGGCTCTTCTGCGTAACTGCACAGTTATAGTCCACGCCCTTGTGAAACTTCCCCGGTAACGATGTATTGATTGGCTCATTTCTTATCCAATTCCCGAGTGTTTAAAAGTTTCACAATAAGTGAAACACATTGATTGGACAAACATAAGAGCATACAAGCCTATGCGTATCAGCAAGCTCAGTTGTATAGAAGCGATTTAGAGAAAAAAAGACTAGCAAAACTGGCCTTGAAGTGTTCAGTTACATTTACAGGATTTAAATGAGATAAGGACATGGTAATTTGGAATTATTTCGAATGAAACAGGACCGGAGGGTTCCTTCTACTGGACACATTGGTCTCTGGAGGAGGGATTCAATGAAAAAGGTTAAGCTGCTACTTTTACTTTTCGTTTTGTGTCATCTTAAAATAAATTATACTGCTAAGAAAATGCTAAACCGAGCGCTGTAATTCATGGTAATTTTTGGATTCTTATTTGGATTAATGCCATCCTTGCAAGATCGCGTGTAGGCTACTAGGTACGTTGTTAGTGTCACCTATCGGTGATTTTTTTTTTCTACTAATTTATAATTTCTTAATCATTATAGGCTAATGTAGCGGTCTTGATTTATTAAAAAAATGTTTGATTGTTACTCAGGCGATCTTGAACAGGAACTGCTTGAGCACAATTATGCTGAAAAAGCGTGAAGCTTGTGCGCATCTGACTGTCTACAGACTACAGTAGATCTGTCAGAAAATCCAGGGGCTCTCACGTTGAACAGGTTAACTCTTGCTAAATTAAAGGCACATTTTGCCCCATTTAATGATGTTGATGGGGTGGGGTGAGGTCCCAATTTGACATTGGTGAATTTATTCATATTCATTATATAGGCACATATATTTTGTGTTCAATGATGCAACATAATTCACATATTTCAAATTTAGTTTTTCCAGTTTATCAGCTGATGTTTGCATTTTAAATGGGACATTTAAAAATGGGACATTTAAAGATCCAGCGTATAGGAATTTCTCCCATCTTGCGTTGATCATATATCGCAATCAACTCTCTCGCGCCATGCAGTTCAAAGTACGTATTACACCTATGGTAGCCTTCACGCTTCAGAAAGCCAAGAGGTCATCCACGACTTCATCCAGCTTTCCCTCCAGCGATCTGGTCTGTTCGTTTAATTTTGGCCGTGTATATTTTGCCGTGAGCCATTTTTACATTTCTACCGCTATTTGGCCGCGACCTCCGGTGCACATGCGCAGTTGTATTGTTTTTGGACTTGCTCATAGAAATCAATGGATAATAGTGAATAGTTATAACTTCGTCATTTAGGCACCTAGATCGCATATACATAGCTACATTAAATATAGCTAGCTAGACTGGCATAAAGGCTCTATTGCTAGCTAGCTAACGTTATATTTCATGCATTTAAATGTTGTCAATTTAATATGCATATAGCTATTATTACGCGAACTAAATTGGCTGGAGTTGCACTGCGAGCATTGAGCTCGCTAGCTGGCATTAAAATGCGCCGAAGAAAAAGGTTGCCAGCTAAAGCCGCTTTCACACCGGATGCAAAACACAACAAAAGCGAATTGTTTCAATTAGGCAATGGAAAGCTTAGACCGACTGTTAGACGATCGCGCAATGAAATAAACATTTTGAATTTAAACTGTTATATTATCCTACCTGTCCAGAAGGAAGCAAGCAAATTCAGCGTCTCTTTCGATCCCCTCTGATGACGCCGGTCTCTCGCTCTTTTCATTATCATTTTTCTTTTTCTGGGCGAAGAAGACGACTCCTGTTCCTGAAATTTGGATTTTGAATATGTGCGGTCCTCCATCTTTCCTTCTTCAAACTTGCCGGGGCGCGACGATACCGATTAGCAGCACCTGCGAGTTTATCATGTGACAGCAAAAACGCGAAAGGCGGAGCAGTATATCCTGTATGTCCCTTACCTGCTAACGTATTTCAAGATGGCGCATGCATACGGAGCGTCTACCCCAGTTCATGCATGTGCAGATGTAAAATTTCAAGCCTATAGGAATACTTGGAATTGATGGTGGTGTTAAGTATTCATAAAAAAGGACACGTTTGTGAACAGGCAACACAGATTTTGATAATGAACAACATAAAACGTTACACACTGGACCTTTAAAAACTCACTTTTTCAGCAGTGCTTACCAACCCAATAACTGAAGTAAATGAGCGATTCCACGTTTTTTCCTTTACCTGATTTAAAAAAAAAGAATTCAATTAATTAAAATGGTTAATCTAATTTGTTTGAGGTATGTTTCATGAAGGCTGAATGACAAGCTAATGAACAAAAATTGTTTTTTGTCAAATCTGTTAATTTTTAATTTACTGCGAAGTAAAAAGCTAGATGAACATGCTCTGTGTGTGCAGATTCCATAATTTTTGCCAGGGGTTGAATGCAGTTTTTATTACTGATATTGTTGCAATTTTCTTTGGAACTTATTCAAGTTGTTCCTTGAATCTCCATGTTGTTATGATGGCAAGTGGCTGCTAAATCAGTGCCAAAGAAAAAGCCACAGACATTTAAATGAAGACATGATCATAAATGATAAGAACTGAAATGTTGAAATAAAAATTTAATTGTTAGGAAATGTTAATATTTTTGTACAGTTTGTTATACTTTAGGATAATACAGTTTACCGATGTGAGATAAAGAATACTTGATAATAAAATAGAAGAAATGCTTTAAAGAAATAATTGCTGCGCTGTTCAAGTTAATTGGAAATGTAGTATTTTTTATTATTTATTTATTTATTTTAGCAAATAAAAATCACATTTTTCAGACCTTTCCCATGGGCAAAAAGTTATGACAATTGGCACATGCATCGGGGTTGGTGAAAAATTTGATATTTAATTGCTTAAGCACATCAAAACGGCTCTGTATCGCCACTTAGAATTTTCAAAATTCAATGGAAAATTAGCAGAAATATGTGCAATCTACAGTCACAAAACCTTTGCTGGAGGATGCAACATGCCAGAATCTATAAAAAGTCTCTTGGAGCATGACCCCAAATCCAACAGGGAATCTGCCATTTTGAATTTTCCTAAGAATCAGTAATATTTGGAGGGCTTGTACAACCCCAATTCCGAAATAGTTGGGACGAAGTGTAAATTGAGAATAAAATCAAAATGCAATGACTTTCAGATCACATGAGCCAATATGTTATTTACAATAGAACATGGATAACATTTCAAATGTTGAAACTGAGACATTTTACATATTTATCCACAAAATGAGCTTATTTCAAATTTTCTGGCTGCAACAGGTCTCAAAAAAGTTGGGACACGGGCAAAAAAAGGGCTGGGAAAACAATTAATATATAAGGGAATCAGCTGAAAGAAGATTTAGCAAGTAATTAAGTTAACCGGCATCAGGTGTGTAACATGATTGGCTATAAAAGGGATGTCGAAGAGAGGCTGAGTCTCTCAGAAGTAAGGATGGCCAAAGGCTCTCCAACCTGTGAAGGCTTGCGTAAAAAATTGTGGAATAATTGGGGGCGCCCCGGTGGCACATCGGTCTAAGCGCGCGCACCATAAAGGCTGTATCCTTCCCGCAGCGACCCGGTTCAATTCCGGCTCAGATCATTTGCTGCATGTCTTCCCCCATTCTGCTCCCCAAAAAACTTTCCTGTCTCTCTGTACTCAATATCTAATAAAGGATAAAATCCCCAAAAAATTCTTAAAAAATAAAAAAATTGTGGAATACTTTAAAAACAATGTTCCTCAACGTCAAATTGCAAAGGCTTTGAAGGTCTCATCATCGACAGTGCATAACATCATCAAAAGATTCAGAGAAACTGGAAAAATCTCTGTGCGTAAGGGACATGGCCAAAGACCTTTACTGGATGCCCGTGATCTTGGGGCCTTCAGACGCCACTGCATCATCACCGGCATGATTCTGTCATTGACATTACTAAATGGGCCCAGGAATACTTCAAGAGACCACTGTCTGTAAACACAGTTCGCCGTGCCACCCACAGATGCCACCTAAAACTCTATTATGCAAAAAGGAAGCCATTGTTGAGCATGATCCGGAAGTGCCGCCATGTTCTGTGGGCCAAGGCTCATTTAGAATGGACTGCAGCAAAGTGGCAAAGTGTCCTGTAGTCAGACGAGTCCAAATTTGACATTCTTGTTGGAAATCATGGGCGTCGTGTCCTCTGGGCTAAAGAGGAGAAAGACCACCCCTCCTGTTATCAGCGTTCAGTTCAAAAGCCAGCATCTCTGATGGTATGGGGATGCATTAGTGCATATGGTGTGGGACACTTGCATGTTTTAAAAAGCACCATGAATGCTGAAAGGTATATAAAGGTTTTAGAGCAACATATGCTCCCCTCCAGATGACATCTATTCCAGGGAAGGCCTTGGGTATTTAAGCAGGACAATACAAAACCACATACTGCAGCTATTACAACAGCATGGCTTTGTACTAGAAGAGTCCGTGTGCTGAACTGGCCTGCCTGCAGTCCTGATCTTTCAGCGATTGAGAACATTTGGCGCATAATTAAACAAAAAGTCTGTCAAAGGAGACCCAAAATTGTCCAGCAGCTGGAAGCCTGTATGAAACAAGAGTGGGATCAAATTCCAATGGCTGAACTCAAGAAACTTGTCTCCTCAATGCCCAGACGCCTGCACTTTGTGTTAAAAAGAAGAGGGGATGCTACACCATGGTAAACAGGCCCCTGTCCCAACTTTTTTTTGAGACCTGTAGCAGCCATCAAATTTGAAATGAGCTCATTTTGTGGATAAAATTGTTAAATTTCTCAGTTTCAACATTTGCTATGGCATCTCTGTTCTATTGTGAGTAAAATACTGGCTGGTGTGATTTGAAAGTCATTACGTTTTGATTTTATTCACAATTTACACTTTGTCCCAACTATTTCGGAATTGGGGTTGTATTTGAATGAACTCCTACAGTTTTTCTCCAAACCACTTCAAATTTGGTCAGGGCAAGGCTTGTGCAATCAAGTTATTGAAATCTTGAGTTTTCGTTGATGGGCTTGGCCGTGACGGCGTGATGAATTCTGATGTCTCGCCTTGAAACACGAGATTGCGACAATTTGCACATCGTTCAATCTCCACCAAATTTAGCATATATGTTCATTTTTGTGTACTGACAAAATCGGCATATCAATTGAGCTGAGGTGTGACCTAGTGGCTCTATAGCGCCACGAAACACGTGGCCATTTTGGCATAAACATAGTCGGATTTTTGTGAAAAGTAGTGGGATGATAGGGTTCATAATGAAGTTTTTTATACTTTTTTTTTTTTGACATTTTTTCATCAAACAGGAAGTGAGCTATGAGCCATTTCCTGCGTTTTTACAAAATTTTCAAACATTTTTGAGGGCCTTGGCATGCTCAAAAACTTGCGAAACTTTGTGCACAAGTTTCAATTGTGATTATCATCAATTTGATAGGCCAATTGGCATTGGGCATGACAAACTGGCTCTACAGCGCTCCCTAATCAACTTTCCCTAATCATTTTTGAGGGCCTAAACATATTTGAAAACTCACAATTTTGCACATGCATAAAGCCAGGCATATATTTTACTACCGTACAGGCTTTGCACATGGGTGTGGCAAAATGGCTCCATAGCGCCCTCTAGAAGACTTCAGGGCCAGGTCACGCGGTAACTGAGTGACAAAATTGGGGTATTTTGTATCATAGCTTCAAAACTAAGTAAGATAGAATTTGAATTTCAATGGCTTTGTGTAGGTCTTCCCTAGAACTTCAAACAATAAAATATCCTCTTTTGTTCATTTGATTTATTTTGGGTGAAAACGGCAAAAAACTGGTCAGTAACGGAGTTCAACAAAGCAGCCCTCACAGCTTTTTTAACCAGTCTACCACTGTCCAGTTGTTGTGAATGCACAACTGCACCTGTCAGGATCTCGCCACCACCCCCAACGTGCACAAGGGTGCGAGGGCCCATTCATCGCTGCTTGCAGCTTTAATTTATGCTTGCTTTTCGTTCTAAATGTTATGGTGTTCGTGGCGCTAGTTAGTATTGTGATTGAAATGGAGGCATGTTGCTTATTTAATTATGGAGATTCAACTTATGAAAAAAAACTGCAATTTGACTGGAAAATCCCAACATTTTACTCGGAAGAAATACTTTTATTTAGCTGTTTAAGGTGCAGTAGAATACACCAAAATGCACCGTTTTAAAAAGAAAAAATTTCCCCCCTACAGGCCGAGCAGCAGTGTTGCGCCAAGTGTAATTCTTGACTGACTACTTTTTTCATTTAACCTGCTACTTTCATTTCTTGGGAACATTGTAGAGAAAACACTAGACTGCACACTCTCTTTTCTTCACGCAATCCGCCTAGGTCAGTAGGCGCCAGCTTCCGGTCATGGCAAAATGCACAGTAAACATAATAAATGCCCATGATCAGAAATGAATTAAAAAACAAACAAAAAAAAATGATGCTGTAGGGCACTTTGTCAAAAAAGGACATGCTTATAAGTGAAAGCTTTCAGAATATAACCAATGTGATTAAAATCAAGTCAACTGATAATTTAAACTCAAATATTTATCCCTGAATATCAATAAAACACAGTTTAAGAGAGAATTTAATCAAAAAAAAAACCTCTATCTGCGCCGTTTTCCCAGCCAAAAGAACAACAGGAACTAACCATTTTGACAAATAAATCATACGCATATGAATTGGTTGGAACTGGACATGCTTTCTTTAGCCATGACTGGAAGCTGAAGCTAACTGCTAAGAGAGATGGGGCTTTGTGCAGCCTAGTTTTTTCTCTACGTCATTACTCCGTCTACTCATCTGAGCCTCCTGCACCACCTTCTTCTTCACCTTCTTCTCTCTCATCTTCTTCACCTTCTTCAACCTCTTCCTCCCCTTCTTCCTCTTCACATTCTTCTCTCCCTCCTCACCTTCTTCTTCCTTACCTTCACCTTCTTGTACTTATTCACCTTCTTCTCCATTTTCTTCACCCTCCTTTTTACCTTCTTCTTCTTCCTCACCTTCTTCACCATGTTGTTGTTGTTATTGTTGTTGTTCTTCTTCTTCTTCGCCGCCTTCTTCTTCTTCGCCTTCTTCGCCGCCTTCTTCTTCTTCTTCTTCTTCGCCTTCTTCGCTGCCTTGTTCCTCTTCTTCTCCATGGCTGCGTCTGGATAGTCAATAAAATGATATCCTATCTACTAATTCTTAACTACTTTTCTTTCACCTTTGTGGAAAATGACATAAGGTAAAGGAAAGGTGTAAAGGGGAATTCCTAATGGCTTAGGAAGACAACCCTGCTGTAATGAGAATCTGAATGCACTTACACTAGGCAACATGATTGTGTCCCCTGCCCGTCATATACATTTCTTTTCGCGATTGGCTGTATGAATGGCCCTTGCCATACCATATTTTCAAAAATTTATTTTGAGAAAATGAAGCAAAACCCCATCACGAATTTTGGATATGTTTGTAACGTGCATCTAATCTTTCTAAAACGGTCAATTTGATGTTGGTGGATGGTGTCTTTTTTTGGTATAAAATGTTAAAAATGGCACAAATTTTATTTTTTTCATTTTCAAGCCTTAATATTTTCTAGATTATTCATAAGAGAGGGGCAGAATTAGAATACAAAATGCACAACATGTATGGGAAGCTGTATGTGCAATACCAAATCCCTGTCTTTGACATTAGGCTTTTTACAGTCCTTCAAATATGCTACCGCAGAGCGTAGAGTAAAATTTTCAAGCAACTTTAAGCACCCAGAAATATATGATGAACTAAAGGGACACATTCATCAGTCCATATTCCTCAAGTAAGAGTAGCTGATTTTCACCCCTGAAAATTTGAAGGACCTAGCTGAAATACTTTTCTGGATATAGCCATGTGAAAGTAGCTCCTCAGAAATCGCTGTTCAAAAAGGGCCAGAACTTAGTTGCAAAACTATTTTTTATGACAAAACTATAAGGAGTTGAGAGCTAAAATTTTGGATTTATCCCATTAGGAGGTGAATGCACTGGCTGGATTTTTTTCAGCCAAATCTGAGATGGTCAAGTGGGAGCCATTCGGACATTTGACATGGAATGACCCATATCACTCCTGACATGTTAATAAACAGAAAATATATGACTATCGTTGTTTAAAAAAAAAAAAAAAAAACAATAGTTAACCAATATTTGACTTACCTCTCCCCTTTCCATAAAATGTTCTTCCTGCTATGCCGTCCACTTTGGATGAAAAGGAAAAGGAAGTTCCCAGAATCTCAGCCTGTCACATGACATATCACTGGAAAGCCCAAGATGTCCTCTTTACAATACAGTAGGAATTGATAGAGTAGCTCAAAACAGGAAAAGGGTATGCTTGTGAACAAAATGTCCACTATAGAGGACACAAGTAAATGGGCTGGGTTTCAGGAAAGCAAGTATCACTCAGAATTGTTTTGGATGCATAAGCAAATGTGCTGCACTATAGTATATGTAGTGACTTACATTTATTGTTGTTAAAAATATCTGGTTTTCAGTAGACCAAGTAAAGGTACCTGACACCCTCGTGTTTATAGATTTTGAACTCCGGCCTCAGCGTCAATACTGTGTTTTTACAGTTATCGGGATTGGTCTGACCACCTTCATGCGGGGCTGGCGAAGAAATTCAGTCGATTGTTCCAACTGAGAAAACAGCCATGGAGTTCCGCTTCGGAAACGTGGTTTTCAGCTCCAAGTTCGACTCTGGTAATTTGTCACTGGTTGAGAAAGTGGGCCGTACTGATGCAGAGGGGGAGCCACAATTAACTGGGACTGGGATAGCCACAGCAGGGACTCCAGCTGGTGGCGCTCCAATCCCAGACTACGAGTTCAATGTTTGGACTAAACCTGATTGCGCTGACACAGAGTTTGAAAACGGAAACAGGTGAGACCTCTTAGTTTCTTATCATGGATGTAGTGTGCTCCGAATTATTGCATCATTATAAGTGGCTACTTTAGTTGGGTTTTTTTTTTTTTTTTTTGTTCCCAGTGCAATTTGTGGCTCGTGAGTGGAGTAATGAGTGATGGAATCAAGTCACTTGAAGTTACTATTATATTGGAATCAAACTAATGTTGGGCCTCATTTTTTTTTTTTTTTTTTTAGGTCCTGGTTCTATTTCAGTGTCCGTGGTGCAGTCCCTGGAAAGATTATTAAAATCAATGTGATGAATATGAACAAGCAAAGCAAGCTGTACTCGCAGGGCATGACGCCTTTCGTGAAGACTTTGCCGGTCAAGACGCGCTGGGAGCGGTTGCGCGACCGTCCAACGTTTGAGGTGCGTTGCCACGATTTAGATTCACAGGTTATTGCGTGTCAGCAACCCAAGAAGCCTGCCTTTTTAAATCTAGGAGGTGTTTAATACCCAGATGGGGATATTCCTGCAGACAGTTAGGTTCTTGACCTGAATTGTTCATGGAAACAGCCAGCCACACCTTCGATTAATAACAATACAGTGTGTGGTAACAAAACATCGGGCCCAAGTGTTGCTCAACCCCCTGGGGGTCAAAGCCAGTTTTTAAAATTTTGGTTTTCCTGGTATCCTTGTTGAATAATACTTGTCTGACCTCAGCCCTGTGATTCGCAATCAAGTTATACAGATCATTTTTTTCTCAAGATAGCCTGGGCTATCAGAATATGTATGTTGTGGTGATGTCACATGAATGTATTAATATTTGTATGACCATAAATGTAGAAGGGAAGAACAAAATGGAAATTGAACCTCAGAATTTTATCCAACTTGCACACAGAACCATAATAAACACGACTTTGGAAAATTGCTCACCCAAGTGTTTGGAATCAAGGGGGAAAAATGAACATTGTAACTAACATTCATCAAAAATTATAATTTTTTTTCCCCAAGAAGTCCTTTCTTTTTTTCGATCTGTTTTTCTTCAGTTAGCTGTTCCACCTCCCCCCCCCCAACACACACACACACACTGAATCCTGTTGTGCAAGCTGATTGTATACTCTGTATATAACTCCAACCTCCACTCTGAATTTCTCGTGCAACTAACAGTCTACCTGGAGACAGTGGACCCCTCCCCCCAATCGACCACACTGCATGAAACTGGAGACCACCAAACAACAAATGAACAAATGAAAACCAAATTTACATACGAGTTAATCTGATTTCTGGTATCACCTATAGTCCATTGCCATGGCATGAAGTCAAATAAAATGCGTGAAAATGGAATAAAAACAAGCTATATGTCCATGGAATACACAGCGCACACAAGGTGCACGCCTTACAGTGTAATCCAATTGTGCAAAGAAGAATCTACATTTGCACTTTTCTATTCATTATTTTGAGTGCTTGACCTGTCTGTTATAGATCTGCAAGAGGCTCATGTACTTCCATTGCACAATTCAATACAGGTCAGTGTTACAAACAAATATGGCTGCTGGTCAAAAGCACAGCCTTCGATTGCCCAAAAGTCAAGAACACAGCCTCTGATTAGTCTGCAGGCTCAATCCAAAGGATCATTGCATTGATATTGGGCAGTTGTTGCTCTTTGCAAGGCATGAATTGGATAAATAACATTGCCCTGCATCATTTTTGCTGAATGAAATCCAATACTTGTTTCCTGCTAATTTTAGGGCGCTGATTCCAAAAGTAGTCTGTTTTGCTTAAGTACGTCACATTTGCTCTCAATCTATGATGTGCATTTCATTGCAGTGTCACTTTTGACAACCACTTGTAAGGTTAAGAAGTTTTGTATCATCCCATAATCACCAGAAAAGCTGCCACAAAGACATGATATCCATCTTCCTCTGAGCCAGGCGAGAACTATTTGTTCAATTTTCGGCTGATTTTCACATGAATGAATGATTATAAAGACATTATTTTTTGCTTAATGCTTATTTCAGGCTCAGTAATGTGGTCATGGACAGAAGAAAATGCAAACATAATCCCAATGTTTTCTGCTACATCTATGGGTGTTTCACTTCACTTAAACAGCAACAGAAAATTATACTTTGTAAAAAAGCTATGTGATACTTGAAGGAAAATTTTAATTCTAATTTTGTGAAAAAAAAAAAAAAAAAAAAACTGTGATAGAAACTTTTTACATGCATTTTTTTTTTTTTTTTAACTCTGCATCCTCAAATGAGGTAATATGAGGCTTTTTTGGGAAATTAGCAGAATTTTTTTTCCCCACATGCAGGGTGTAATGGAATTGCATTTAGTATTGGATCTATGATAATGGATTTATTTTCCAGTATCTCTAAAAGACCCTGCAGTTCATGGCTGGATTACAAAGCTTCTGAAAGTGATACAGGCGTACTGGAGCACTGGTTTTAACGGGGCAACAGTTGGCTTTAAGTCAATCGCTTGCCATGTCCCAGAGATATGCAATATTTTATACATGTTGTGCTTTGATGTTGTATACAGCAGACCATTACAGTGCAGGACAATGATTTTGCACCCTCCCTTGAAGCAGGATTTTTTTTCTTTTTGGTTGAGTGATCCATCTCACTACATCCCCAAATTTTTTTGTTATGAGATCCTCCCTTCACAGTACAAATTATTCTCGTCACATGAATGCAGACTTTCTTGAAGGGTCCTGTCTTTCTTTCAGAGGTTCTGTTAGTAATGCCAGTTACTTGGTTCTTGGGTCTTACCTGGAATGTTTTGTGGTACGTTCTCATTGCTTGTCTTCAAATTCACATGGTGTGTCATAGAATATCTGGAATAAGCCTAATCATTTGAACAATAGGCATTTACAATTTGACTGTCTTTTTCTCATATACAGGTGGTGGAGAACCAGTTCATTCTTTCTTTTCATCATCGCTTTCTGGAAGCACGGGGGACCACAACATACTTTGCCTTCTGCTACCCGTTCTCCTACACTGAATGCCAGGATTTGCTACTGCAACTAGATCAGAAATTTGCCAACTCTATGCACCTTAATCTAAGCAGGTGGGGTGAAACGGCAGGCCCTGTGCTGCAGTGTATTGTCTGTTATGCAAATGAGCTGGTCAACAGACCCCGTGCCAGACACAAGTTAACGGACATTCATGATTTTTGAACTAACATTCACTTCACACCTCTTGCTGCACTACTGTCAGTTTTTACTTGATTGTGAACCAGATAAATCGCAATTTAGTCTAACGTAGTGTCTGAGTAAAAGAGCTCGGTAATCAACTTTCACCAACAGAAAAACAAAGACTCCACTGATAATCCAATTTAATTCACAACTTGACCAAAGCAGGGCAACACTCCTCCACACACATTACCTTGAAAACTTTGCCTGGTTTTCAGGGAGTATTCCACCACTGGAAAGAATGGCCCTTTCATAAAACTTTGCTGTATATACAATAGAAAGGAGAAGAAAAAAAAATTTAATTGGTGCTTTGTGACCTGAGAAAACCGAGAAAAAGGGCTTTAGTATTTAGTCTTGCGTAAAAGGTAGAAAACCTACAATAACCAGAATGCGCAAGGCGCGTTGCCTTCCTACCTATTGAGCAGGCACGGAACATCCCTTTACAACAATTAGTTGTGCGGACTTGTTCTCTGTCATTTTCCTTTATGTTTTTCAATAATAAGAATAATCCGTTGGCAAATAAAGACCGCTTTCTTCTTAATGCAATCTAAGGGCGATTAACCCTTTACCTCCTGGGAGTGAAATCCAACCACGGGCCCCTCCTTCCTGTTGCAGTCTCAGCCAGTCAGCTACTGCTTTCGGTACCCTCACAAAAAGCTCTGTACAGGAAAGACTATCAGCTAAACAACATTTTAGTTGTATAGAAAAGTTGTAGGACACACTTTGGACTAGTATTTGATCATAGTTGTGATTGATAAAATTATTAAAAGATGATCTAAAATCTGTTGTGACTCCAGAATACTTGCATATTTCAAAAAAAAAAAAAAACTTCTGTTTGAAAACTCAGTGCTCAAAAATTATTTTATGTTCATGTGCAAATTGTCACAACCCTTGTGTGAATTCTCTTTGTGTCTCCTCCCATCCAGCAGCTTGCATATCTTGGATATATTGTCCCTTGATTTCCTGTGTGCCTCCCCCTCCAAGTGCGATGCATTTGTGTTCCCCATGCCCTTATGTGTGTGTGGCATATATAACCCATTGTTTTGAGTGTGCAAGTTGCTGGATTCTTTGGAATCTTCCTTGTCTTAACCCATTAAGTCCTAGGGCACCTCATGATGCACTTCATTCGCATTTCTTAAAAATGATATATATATATGATATTCATGTCCCTTCCATTTTTAAAGCGAGTGCGACACAAACGTCTCATCTGGTCTTAATGGGTTAAGTTAATCGTCTCTGGAAATCAATCATAACTTTCTTAGTCTTACTAATTGGAACAATCTTCCAAGGCTTTCTCTTGGTATTCAGGATTGGGATCTTGTTCCTGTCAATCACTCTTCAGCATGTTCCTTTGCCCGGTGTGTATTAGGAACACCTCTTTAGCCTTCTGCGGTCATCGTTACTGGGACTGCGGAACTCTCCGCTCCTGCCATCTAACAGTTCTGCTCTGGTGAGGGAGATCTCCATCTGGCTACTGCTTTGGGACACCACTGGTAGACGAGCCTTATGCTCAAGCCCACTATCATCTGAACTGAATTGTGCCATTCTGCTCTGGGCTCCGTTCCTCACAGTCATTACCGTATTACTATCAATAAACCCTACTATTGGATTGTATAGTCTCTGCATCTGGTTCCTTGTCTGGATCATACAACGTTACTCAAGGGAGTTGTGTATTTGTCTAACAAAGGAGCTAATTATGTGTAATGCAACAAAGAAAACAAATGAAAATGTGAAAAATAATTTTCAATAAAACGAAAGTTCTTTTATGTTCTGAAATGTCATTTTCCAGCGCCATTGCATGGCACTGTGTGTGGTTGGCGAAGCAGTCAAGGCAAATTAAACCGCTACAGGCAATACATGCCATTCTCCAAAATAATGGGTGAAAATCTCAAATTTTTGACTGAAGCTATGGTACGTGATTTTGCACGTCCTCTATAAGGCTTCTTCTGATTGGGACAGGATGGCAGCCAACTGAAACATATAAAAGAAATGTTTTGATTGGTCGAAACATGGCAACTAAGAGGGTGCCATATGGCACTCATAGGAATACGAAGGCGCTATGGGAGAGTGTCATATTGCACTTCTAAGAGGTAAAAGATTGAATAACTGGGTAATTTCAGTTCAGGCTGATAATTTACTCATAAATAGGCCTACATTTTACCAAAGGTGAACCGCGACAGAACTTTTGCGCTACCTTATTGGCAGATCAGACGATCTAACCTGCAACTTTTGATTGTTTAAATTAAATCAAAGACAAAGATTTTAAACACCTTTGCACTAAGTTGAGAAATGCTGATTGAATCACACCAAATAGCACGTCCAAATGAATGATTATCGTCTTAACAAGGAGAACTCCCGACGCCTGATGGTGTAAAGTGTTTTTGGAGGGAATCCGTGGCTAATTTGGAAAAATTATTGAGAACAAGTCAGGACCGATAATTGCTTTAAAGGGATGTTCAGTGCCTACCCAATCTTCAGTTCTGGCTACTCCAGTGTTGCAAAGTACCAAGACGGTTAGGGTCTCAAATAAAAATGTGCATTCCATGATTTCAAAGGCTACTCTAAAACTTCCATGTGTGTAAGAGAAAACGGTCACTACTGCGCTTACTCTACCAGAGATATCAGTTTCGCCTAACTATCTTCGATTGTTTATTCTATTTGGCATGATAAAGTTACTAAAAATGCTAAAGTATTATCAGTAGTTCGATCAACCTCCCCAGAACCAGAAATCGGCGGATAATTTCTGATGAATTAATGGAAAATCTTTGGTCCAGGCCACATTGATGGAAATTATTATTGTTCATTTGACATATTGTAACCACTATGCAATATACAAAGCCGGTTGAAAATTGGCCAAGTATGCCTTTAACTACACCCAAGTTTCCAAATTTCCAACAGTTTCAAGTACATAGCTAGACTTAAAATATAAATCCCAATTCCAATGAAGTTGGGACGTTGTGTAAAACATGAGTAAAAATGGAATACAATGATTTGCAAATCCTTTTCGACCTATATTCAATAGAGTACACTATAAAGACAAGATATTTAATGTTCAAACTGATAAACTTCATGGTTTTTTTGAAAATATTTCTAATTTTGATTTTGATGCAGCAAGTTCCAAAAAAGCTGGGATAGGGACAACAAAAGACTGGGAAAGTTGAGGGAAAAAACACCTGTTTGGAACATTCCACAGGTGAACAGGTTAATTGGAACCAGGTGAGTGTCATGATTAGGTATAAAAGGAGCATTCCCAAAAGTCCTTCACAAGCAAGGATAGAGCGAGGTTCACCACTTTGTGAACAAATGGCAAATAGTCCAATAGTTTAAGAACAACATTTCTCAACATGCAGTTGCAAGGAATTTAGGGATTTCATCATCTACAGTCCATAATATCATCAAAAGATTCAGAGAATCTGGAGAAACCTCAACACGTAAGCGGGAAAGCTGAAAACCAACATTGAATGCCCATGACCATAGGGCCGTCAGATGGCACTGCATTAAAAACCGACATCATTCTGTAGTGGATCTAACCACGTGGGCTCAGGAACACTTTGGAAAACCATTTTCAGTTAGCACAGTTCGTCGGTACATCTACAATTGCAAATTAAAACTCTACCATGCAAAGTGAAAGCTATATAGAATAGAATAAACTTTATATATCAACAACACCCAGAAACACAGCCGGCTTCTCTGGGCCCAAGCTCATCTACGATGGACTGACGCAAAGTGCAAAAATGTGCTGCGGTCTGACGAGTTCATATTTCAAATTGTTTTTGGAAATCATGGACGTCGTACTGTCCAGGCTAGAGAGGAACAGTACCATCCAGATTGTTATCAGCGCAAAGTTCAAAAGTCAGCATCTGTGACGGTATGGGAATGTGTTAGTGCCCATGGCATGGGTAACTTGCACATCTGTGAAGGCAAGATTAATGCTGAAAGGTACATAAACGTTTTGGGGCAACATATGCTGCCATCAAAAGAACGTCTTTTTCAGTGTTGTCCCTGCTTTTTTCAGCTAGACAATGCCAAGCCACATTCTGCATGTGTTACAACGGCGTGGCTTCGTAGTGAAATAGTGCAGATAATAGGCTGGCCTGCCTGCAGTCCAGACCTGTCTCCCATTGAGAATGTGTGGTGCATTATGAAGTGCAAAATACGACAACGGAGACCCTGGATTGTTGAGCAACTGAAGTCGTACATCAAGCATGAATGGAAAGAATTCCATCGACAAAACTTCTACAATTAGTGTTCTCAGTTCCCGAATACTTATTGATTGTTGTTAAAAGGAAAAGTGATGTAACATTGTGGCAAACCTGTTTTTTTTTTTTTTTTTTTTTTTTTAAATGTGTTGCAGGCATCAAATTCAAAATGAGTGAATATTTTCAAAAAAACAAAGTTTATCAGTTTGAACATTAAATACATTGAATCTTGTCTTTGTAGTGTACTCAATTGAATAGAGGTCAAAAAGGATTTGCAAATAATTGTATTCTGTTTTCACGTTTTACACAACGTCCCAACATCATTGGAATTGGGGTTTGTAGATGCATAACAGAAGGAAGAAGAATAAACATAGCATTGCCTCTCTCTGGTTGACATGATCCATGCAACTGAAGAATAGCCATATACAATCGCAATTCCAAAAAAGTTGGGATGCTGTGTAAATTGTAAATAAAAACAATGCAATGATTTGCAAATCTCATAAACCCACATTTTCTTCACAATAGAACATAGACAGCATATCAGATGTTGAAAGTGTGACATTTTACCATTTCATGAAAAATATTAGCTCATTATTGAATTTGATGGCAGCAACACATCTCAAAAAAGTTGGGAGAGGGGCAACAAAAGGCTGGAAAAGTAAGGTGCACTTGCAAAATGCTCCTGCAGCTGTTTTTTTACAACTACTTAGGTTAATTGGCAACAGGTCAGAAACATGACTAGGTATCAAAAGAGCATTTTAGAGAGGCAGAGTCTCTCAGAAGTAAAGATGGGCAGATATTCACCAATATGCAAAAAACTGCATCTAAAAATTGTGAAACAACTTCAGAAAAATGTTCCTCAATGCAAATTTGCGAAGACTTCGAATCTACAGTATTTAACAGGGCTATTCAAAATTATCCTGCGAGGGCCAGTGTGGGTACAGGCTTTCAATCCAACCAAGCACTTACACTCCTGCTACGACTAATCAAGCTCTTTAGCAAAGACTCTTGGGTTGATTAGTGGTGTCAGGTGTGTAAATGCTTGGTTGGAATGAAAGCCTGCACCCACACTGGCCCTTTCTGGATAATGTTGAATAGCCCTGGTATATAATATCATCAAAAGATTCGGAGAACCTGAAGAAATTTGTGTGCATGGGACTAGTCCGAAGGTCCATGTTGGATGCTCGTGATCTTCCGGCTCTCAGGCAGCACTGCTTTAAACACAGGCATGATTCTGCACTGGAACACACTGCATGGGCTCAGGAAAACTTCCAGAAATCATTGTCTATGCGCACAGTTGGCTTTGCAATCTACAAATGCTACTAAAGCTGTATCATGCAAAGAAGAGGCCATATGAGAACACGATCCAGAAACGCCACTGTCTTCTCTGGGCCAGAGTTCATTTAAAATGGACTGAGGCAGAATGGAAAACTGTTCTGTGGTCAGATGAATCAAAATTTTTAATTCTTTTTGGAAACCATGGATGCTGTGTCATGTGGTCTGAAGAGAAGGACAGTCCAGTTTATCAGCGCACAGTTCAAAAGCCTACATCTCTGATGGTCGGGTAGCATTAGTGCCCATTACATGGGGAGCTTACACATCTGGAAAGGCATTATCAATGTTGAAAAGTAGAGGTTTTACAACAACATATGCTTCCATCCAGACAAGGTCTCTTTCAGGGAAGGCCTTGCATGTTTCAGGGAAATAATGCCAAACCACATACTGCATCCATCACAACAGCATGGCTTTGCAGTAGAAGTCTGAGTGCTGAACTGGCCTACCTGCGTTCCAGACCATTCACTAATAGAAAACATTTGACACATCATAAACGAAAAATCAGGCAAAGATCATCTAGGACTGTAGAGCAGCTAGAATCCTACATCTGACAAGAGTGGGACAAAATTCCTCTGCTAAAACTTCAGCAATTGGTCTCCTCACTTCCCAGACATTTATGGACTGTTGTTAAAAGAAGAGGGGACACTAAACAATGGTAAAGATTGCCCTATCCTAACTTTTTTGAGATGTGTTGCTGCCATCAAATTCAAAATGAGCTAATATTTTCCATGAAATGGTAAAATGTCTCACTTTCGACATCTGATATGTTAATGCTCTATTGAGAATAAAATGTCAGTTTATGAGATTTACAAATCATTGCATTCTGTTTTTTTATGTACATATTACACAGCATCCCAACTTTTTTGGAATTGGGGTGGTATATGGTTGTATGTTTTGTTGAATTTCAATGGATTTAAAATGCCCAGATTGGAACTACTGTAGGCTACTTAGAAGTAGCACAGTGGTCATTGACCTTTCTGGACAGAGAGGAACCCTCTGAAAAGACTGGCCATTCCTTCCTGAACTTTTTGGTCAAGTTTTTTCAAAGATGCAGGACCATATTCAAACCCTTATGTCAATGAAGCATACTAAGGCAATGCTCCGTAAGTACATTCTTCAGAGTAGAAAACCAATTCTCAGAGTGACATGCTGGTATTAAAGGTCAATTCATGCATAAGTGCATTACTCCTAATGCCTAAACTTAGCTTCGCATGTCAACTGTTGATGTATGTTTTGTTAAATTCTTGAACGGTTTCCACCGCATACCTCTTGTGGAAAATCTAGTAATCGTGAATGTGGTGTCCACAGGAGATGAGGATACTCAATACGTTCTACACAGGTAGCTGAATGCAGCATCTACTTTCTACACAGATGGCTAAATGCAGCATCTACTTTCTACACAGGTTGCTGAATGCAGCGTCTGCATGAATGGAAATGAACTTCCATGTCAGGAGCTGTTAAACATTCTCTATTTGCGCAAGAAAAGGCCTGAAGGAAAATTTTTCAGTATTGCTTGGTTGGGCTCCTCAAAATGCTGAGATCACTTGGAGCTGTCGACTGCGATGGTCATTCCCTCTCGGGGAAAAAATAAAATTGCAACTTGCATGGGTGCTTGCTTCATCGGTCCAGTCACGAGCATGGTTGACTAAGCAGGGTGGTTACTGTCATTGTAATTCTTCACATTGCTACATCTTGATACCTTGCCATGAGACTCCTTTCCTAACCCTGCTTTTTTTTTTTTTTTTTTTTTTTTTTTTTTACCGCTTTGTGCAGAAGCCAAATATGGCTATTTATGCGTTACCCTATTTAAGACCTAATAATTAAAGATTTGAGTATCACAGAGAGGGTGAAAATGGCCTAAAAGAAACAAGACACTTGTAGCATTTAGAATTCCATGGTATGTCAGTTTCTTTTCATACAAGCCCCAATTCCAATGTAGTTGGGACGTTGTGTAAAACGTGAATGAAAACAGAATACAATGATTTGCAAATCCTTTTCGACCTATATTCAATTGAGTACATTACAAAGACAGGATGTTTAATGTTATTTAATTTTTGGAAATATTCGCTCATTTTGAATTTAATGCCTGCAACACGTTCCAAAAAAGCTGGGACAGGGGAATGTTTACCACTGTTTTTCACCTTTCCTTTTAAAAACACTCTAAGCATTTGGGAACTGAGGACACTAACTGTAGCAGCTTTGTAGGTGGAATTCTTTCCCATTCTTACTTGATATACGACTTCAGTTGCTTAACAGTGTGGGGTCTCCTTTGTCGTATTTTGTGCTTCATAATGCACCACACATTTTCAATGAGAGACAGGTCTGGACAGGCAGGCAGGCCAGTCTATTACCCGTACTCTTTTACTATGAAGCCAAGCTGTTGTAACGCGCTGAATGTGGCTTGGCATTGTCTTGCTGAAATAAGCAGGGACGTCCCTGAAAAAGATGTCGCTTGGTTGGCAGCATATGCTGCTCCAAAACCTGTATGTACCTTTCAGCATTAATGGTACCTTCACAGATGTGCAAGTTACCTATGCCATGGGCACTAACACATCCCCATACCGTCACGGATGCTGACTTTTGGACTTTGCGCTGATAACAATCTGGATGGTACTGTTCCTCTTTAGCCCGGACGGTACGACGTCCGTAATTTCCAAAAACAATTTGAAATGTGAACTCGTCAGACCACAGCACACTTTTGCACTTTGCGTCAGTCCATCATAGATGAGCTTGGGCCCAGAGAAGCCGGCTGCGTTTCTGGGTGTTGTTGATATATAAAGTTTATTCTATTCTATTCTGTTCTATAAGGCTTTTACTGTGCATGGTAGAGTTTTAATTTGCAATCGTAGATGTACCGACGAACTGTGTTAACTGACAATGGTTTCAAAGTGTTCCTGAGCCCACATGGTAAAATCCTTTACAAAATGATGTGGGTTTTTAAGGGACCAACGGTCACGGGTATTCAGTGTTGTTTCTCGGCCTTGCCGTTTATGAGATTTCTCCAGATACTTTGAATCTTTTGATGATATTATGGACTGTGGATGATGAACTCCTTAACTCCTTCAACCCCACAGCCCTCTACAGAGGGCTGACCAACATATTCCCTTCAACCCCAAATTCCTGTAGGGAAAATTCAAACAATCTGACTAATTGATTGGAACATATCAGGTTACATTTAATGGGATTCCAGAGATAACAGTAAGATACAATGTCCAGATAATGACCAGCCCTCTACAGAGGGCTGTGGGGTTGAAGGGTATAGTGATGCTAGAATATCTGGGGTTGAAAGAGTTAAATTGCTTGCAATTGAACGTTGAGAAATGTTGTTCTTAAACTATTGGACTATTTGCTCACGCAGTTGTTCACAAAGTGGTGAACCTCGCCCCATCCTTGCCTGTGAACGACTTAGCCGCTCAGGGATGCTTCTTTTATTCCTAATCATGACACCCACCTGTTTCCAATTAACCTGTTCACCTGTGGAATGTTCCAAACAGGTGTTTTTTGAGCATTCCTCAACTTTTCTTAGTCTTTTGTTGCCCCTGTCCCAGCTTTTTTGGAACGTGTTGCAGGCATCAAATTCAAAATGAAGGAATATTTCCCAAAAAAAACAATTAAGTTTATCAGTTTGAACATTAAGGGCCCTATCTTACGCCAGAGTCCCTAAACCCGTTATTTGGGGATTTCGCATTGCGTAAGAGGCGTTCCCCCGCGAAAGTTGCTATCTTGCACACCTGCCTATATCCCTAAAACACCAGCGCTACCCGTTACATTATGCATAGGCGTGGTTTGGGCGTTACGCCAGTTAAACCAATCAGTGTGCCAGGTGCTTCTGCCTTTCGGAGCAGGCTGCGCTATCCCAAATCCTCAAACCGAAATCCGTGATGGAGAGAGGAAGGTGGCCACGTTTCTCCGTTGACGAAGTTAAATTGCCCGTGCATGAAGTCAAATCCAGTCAGGGGAGGATCTGTTTTTGTTAAGTTAATCATGAATTGTATTATTATTGTTATTATTATTTGACATTGACACATTGTTTAATGTTTGGTATGTAGTAAAAAAAAAAAAAAAAAAAAAAAAAAATCAAGCCTACCCCTTTTGTGATGGAAACTTCAGAAAAAAAAAAAAAAACAGAAAAAAATGTGTTTCGCCATTCACTTCCAACTCCCTCTCCCATCTGAAATGAAGCATAGAACAAAATCCCATTTTAGAAAAATAAAACTAGGTATATGCACTGGCACTCAGCGGCGTAACTTTTTTTTTTTCCAGCGAGAAGCGGCATTTCAGAACTCTTCAGCGAATGAAGGTAATTCTGGTGACAAGTACGTGGTTTAGATCCGTTTACATTTTCCAATTGACGGTGTCTGTCTATTTTTTTACAGCAAGTTTAAATGACCGTGCTGCAAAAACAGGTGTACATACTTGTCGCTGAAATTACCTTCATTCGCAAGAGTTCTGAAATGCCGCTCTCGCTGGAAAAAAAAATTCCGTTGCTGAGTGCTAGTGCATAGCGCTCTTGTGAAAGCCCAAATGCGGGTAGCGGGTGGTTTTAGGACCCGCTATACGCTTTCCCTAACGTGTGTGGTCAAGATAGCAATTGTAGGGAAAGCGCATAAACATGCCCATGGGCACACCTCCAGGCGCAAATAAAGGATTTGGCATAATGCATAGCGGGTGGTGTGGCCGCAAGATATCGTTTAGGGATAGTGGAAGCTGCTAAATGCGTAATTCACGGGTTGCGGGTAGTGGCAACGGGTAAGGCAGTGTGAAAGATGGAGCCCTAAGTATCTTGTCTTTGTAGCGCACTCTATTGAATACAGGTTTAAAAGGATTTGCAAATCATTGTATTCAGTAGTCACCAGTAACCCCTCCAAACCAAAAACATGCCTTTTCTCCGTGATAAATTTAGAGTTTTATCCGTTTTTCTACAAAGCCGCATCAGCAAGCACATGTACTTATTAAAGGAACTGCTTATTTTACGGTCAGAACATTCACCCTGCGATGGAAAGCTTGCTCTTAACAATTCCGATCCAAGCAAAACGCAAGCTTGTATGAACGCTTTTGACACCGTGCAAGGAGCAAATATAAATTGCTAACACAGTAATATCTGAAATATACCTCATTTTAACAAAACAGACATTCTACTCTTAGGAGAAAGCAGGATATATGGCACCCTAGATTGAACAGAATTGGTGCAACGAGTGTAGCAGGGGGTCTAATGAAGTGCTTGAGCTGTTCTCATTTTAAGCAAGCAAATACCTAGGCATTTTCTTTTGATGAATGCAATACAAATTCTAGAACAAATCCTCACATTGAGCAAATGCCACCGCATACAGTATTATTAGCAATGGCTAACAGTTACTCTTATTAACCAATGTGGCAAACTAGCTCTGTGATCATGGTGGTAAACTGAAAATAAGAAATAGCTAGCTAGCTACCTAGCTGGTTATTAGTAATATATAACTACTTCATACAACCATAGTTGTTCTTGCATAGCATGAAGAAAAACTCCATCATAGCATTGATTCTCTGGAGGAGAAATTCAGTCAGCCCTTTAGTCCTGTTCCATTCAGAATCACTCCCCTTATCCATGTCCTTACCACATTTTCATCTCGTAAACTTGACCTAAGCATTTCTGGCTGGCTTTTGGCAGTCTCTCTCTCAATCCATTTTCCTCATTCAGATGCAAAACTTGAGAGGACACAACCTAACTTGCTGTAATGCAAGGGTTAAAATGCTCTTCTGAGGGTTTAATCAATGTATTGAGTTGTTTCACACCCATTTCTTTGCCAGAACTTACTGATATTAGGCCTCATGCAGCAACATTCTCTTAAAGTGCCCATTCCGCGAGAAAATGGACTTATCTGTTAGTATTTGAATATGATCGGTCCATAATCAGTTTGTGACATGTCGTGGTTCTTGAACTCCTACACCACTTGAAGTATTCGTTTTTGCGAATTAAAGGAAATTGGCAGAGAATTTACGCCGTTAAGAAACGTGTTGCGGTGTTTCGTAACACCACAAATTGAATATTCATGTTCTCGTGGGTTCTCGCCCACTCTTGAGTGTAACCGCCCACACAAAGATTCGAGCAACGTGCTAACTGTCAGTATCAACCACAGTCTATGGTGTCAACTCTGAATGTACTTGAATTCCAATTGATTGTATTAAGATACAGGTGACCTATTGGCAATTGCAAATGACAAGTCATCTGTCTCGTTGCGTTTTCATTTTGGCAAGGTGAGGTGATGCACTGGGGCTCGATGCATAGGCTACTGACACGAAAGCCCATGCGGGTAGGCTATTCCAAGAGTTAGGCCACTTTTAGAATGGTTTAAAAAGTCAATAGCCTAATCGCAGAGCTGCCAACTTTCTACGCATTCTCATGCATGCGGCGTAGGTCTCGCGCGTTTTCGAGGCATATTCACCGAAGTCAGCAATTGTTCAATCAGCACGTATATTAATGAGATTCTTACGCGTAATTAAAGTCCTTGTGCATGGCAGTTTCACTTTCACTTGCGTAACGGTGGACTTCACCACTCGTAACACGGAAAGCGATTATGACTCTGGACCTCTTGCGCTTTTTTTTTTTTTCTCGATTGAAAGCAATGCACGTGTTTCATGATTGTTTCGATTATTTAAGTGGAATAAGACAATTTGAAATGTGTTTATGCAATTCCATTGCTTCCAATTCCTGAGTAAAGACAAGCGTGAGAATTCCAGAGTCATAATCGATTTCCACGTCACTTGTGGGGAAATGAACCGTAATGCACATGAAACTGAAACTTTCATGCACAATTATTTCAATTCTGCAAGAGAATCTCTTAAATGCGCATTAATTGAATAATTGCTGACTACAGCACAGGCACGTGAATGCCACTATGAGGCGTGACACTCGCTCCGAATGCATGAGAGTTCGCAGCTCTGTAATCGAGAGGGCTGCGAGACATTTCATCCAATTTGTTAGATAGACTAGTAAAATTACCACTCTGAAACATCCATTGTTAGACATGTTGGTGGCATTTCCTGCATTGCATCGGCCTCCTCTTCAGATTCGGGGACATATGGCAATATTTGTGAACTTTGTGTAGCCATTGCTTCACTGAAGTCTTACTATGCTACCTGCAAAATCTGTTGTTTTTCACCGTCTATGGTTGTGGCTAGCTAGGCTCTGGGCCAGTTGGGCATTGGGGCTGTTTACATATTGAATATTCATGAATGTAGCTGAACTATCCAATCAGCGCAAAGCTCACTTAAATGCCGGATATTCATGAGGGAACTCGCCCGTCTTCTCAGAATGCCTTTCAGTGATTCTAAAAAGGTAATCAAAGAAGCGATCCAAGGCACTTTTCCCACAAATAATGGTATGAATACGATGGCAGGGCATTGAGGATTAACACAAAATGTCGGGATATGTGTGGAATGGGCACTTTAAAGGAAAAGGTCACCCAAAAATGAAAATTCACTCATCGTCTACTCACTCCAAGGCTAATCGAAGGATCCCTGAATTTCTCTCTTCCTCAAAACACTTTCGGAGTTACAAAGAAAAACAGCATTGAAGACAAATCCAAATCAATTGAAGTCATTGGAGACTACTTTTTCAAGCGTAAAAAACAACATTTAAAAACCACAAAATGCCTCCATACTGCTCATGCGGCGTAATCCAAGTATCCGTAAGCTCCGACATTCAAATTTGAGTCATAAAGACCTCTTTACACTATATTTTTAGCCTAACCCACAATTTACACCAGGCGCAGCTGTGCCGCGGCACTCTGAGAAATACGCAGCCATTCTAGTCAATGCTCGTGTTTACACCATATGCGTCGCGGTGCGTGTCAGCAGCGTCCCAGAAGCGGCTCTCCGTGCTGCTCCGCCGAAAATACGCGCCGAGTCTATTTCTGCCGCTGGCGAGCCGCAGTCGCGCTGATCTGAATATAGCAGGGATACGTTTCCCATAGTTTGACCATATACACTTTGTGGATCCAACTACGTTAGTATTTGTGCTAATGGGAATCGCACACCAGATCGTGCCAGGCGGGAAGTAACTATCAAGGGGAATACGCTTTCAACTAAAAGAAACCAGCCACAAATCTTTGATATAAAATTTGTTTATAACTTATTTTTCAAAGTTGTGATTTTGTTATAACTAAAACACGGGCACAGTTTTTTTTTTTAAATCTATGGTGTTCACGGTTGGACTGTAGTAGGTTCTACAGCACAACAAAGACGGAAATGACATTAAATGCAATTAAAGCAGAAAAAATTAAGCATTTAAGGTCGTTGCACAAATCTGCTGGTAAAAATGACGAAATAGCGAAATCTGAGCAAGTCAAATGTATCAGCTGGCAGGACGCTGCGCTGACGTTCCGCGTTCAGTGGAAATGAAGTTGCGTACAAGACGCAGCAAAATAGCGTCGCTCACGTCACGCTGCAAATACGCATCCGGTGTAAATCCAGGGTAAATGTCCAATGTAGCCACTTGGCTAAGAGCTCTGTTTATTTTCGCAGAAGAAGTTGACCTCACTAAGTTGGCCGACCATAAAAATGCACTGTTCAGTCAGTGAATACTAACATTCAAAATGGCAGCGCGTTTCTCTGGTTGGAGATGTTTTGGGCCGTTGCAGCATTATTTGCCCTCGTTGGCCACCGTAGCTAGAGCTCTTGAATTTTAAACTTCTTCCGTGAAAATGAACAAGGCTCCTAGCTAAGTGGCTTCATTGGACATTAAGACTAAAAATATTGTGAAAAGACATCCTTACGAGTCAAATTTGAATGCTGGGGCTTACGGACACTTGGACGCCGCACGAGCAGTATGGAGGCATTTTGTGGTTTTTAAAGTGTATAGTGCAGGTTAATTTTCCTAAGATTTTGTACAATTTTCTTGTGGGAAATAAATATCTGAACGATTATACATCATATTTTATGTTGTTGTTTATCAGAAAACGGAATATAATACGAAAAAGTAGGTACTTCTAACAGCGGTTTACAAGGCTCCCATAATGCAATGCCTACGTCATGAAAGGTAGAGAAGAGCCTGTCAGAGTATGGCAGTAAATGAGCCCGCACTATACAGCAGCTTGCAATGGTGAATTATTGTGTTTGTGCAGGGTGTAAGAATTCATCCCAAACAGGGCACAGGGTTCATTTGTTACCTGTCAAAAATAAACAAATTTTATGCCAGTGGGTTCAATTTGTCCACGTCAGACGGGCAAATTTTTCGTACGCTAATGTCACACCGCAGTTTCCATGGGGTGACACTGCCCACACAAGCACCTGTCAGAAATGGCAACAAAGGACACTTCTATCGATCTATCTCTATCTCTATCTCTCTCTGTATATCTCCCCCCAGACAGACCATAGCATTCCCATGAATCAGCTATGAAGTTAGATCAACACCAGATTTGGCCTGGCATTTGATATTTCGTTTATTCGGCATGTCAACAATGATTATGTATGCGCACATGAACGTTCGAACCCGCAGGAAAAAAAAACTGCCGCCACCGCTAGGCTTAGATGTCGTAGAGCTAGTACCATACTATCAAAGCATGGGGCAGTCAAGCAGATATGTTTACAACATCAGGATGAAGGGAGAATCCCGATAAAATAAACATCAGTTTGACAGGCGGGGTGGGAACTGGCAAGCTACACCCAGGCTAGCTAGCATGATGCCTTCGTTATCATTTAGCTAGTACATCAACGTCTTAATTTTAACATATCACATTATCACAGCAGCTAGATGTACGGAAAACGTTGGCTTCTTCACTCAGTGTTACACCGTAATATACACCGTAAAATATGTGTTGTTGTTGTTGTTGTTGTTGTTGTTGTTGTTATAGTTTTCACTGCTGTTCGTAGACTAGCTCTAGCGCTAGTTGCTGTATAGCTACTCAACAGGACACCTCGCCAACCCTCCACTCGTTCGCCTCCGACCAAGCATTAATCAGTCTCTGAGGGCCAGTATTTGTTGGATTTTCCTCCCCTCTCTCACGCCTGACCGGCTCAAAATTATATGGTTGCAACCCATCATAAATTTCTGCAGTGTTTCTTGCCACCTCCTCATGCTCCCAATCACTCGCCATAGTAAGCTGAAGCTACTTTCCTCCACGACTCCCTTACATGACGTTGTTAACAGGTTACGTACAAAAAACCAGCTACTACAGAAACAGACAAAAAGTGTCATTTAACAGCATTTGTAGATAGTGTTAGAAATACTGAAATACTGTATGTACATTTTGAAGGCTTTTTGTAAACATTAGTCGAGAGTAGTGTTTAACCTGCAATATGCACTTTAAATGTTGTTTTTTACGCTTGAAAAAGTGGTCTCCAATGACTTCAGTTGATTTGGATTTGTCTTCAATGCTGTTTTTCTTTGTAACTCCGAAAGTGTTTTGAGGAGGAAAGAAATTCATGGTCCCTTCGATTAGCCTTGGAGTGAGTAGATGATGAGTGAATTTTCATTTTTGGGTGAACTTTTCCTTTAAATTTCTCTCATATTTTTTCTGATTTTTTTGCTGAGAGAAAAAAAATAAGAGAAACTAGAAAAGCACTTAGAGAGCGCAGACCTCCGCCAGGTGGCAGCAAAACCCAAAAGCGCGGCGACTGGAACTCCGGCACATTGGAAAGACTTGAAATCTTTAACTTTGTTTATATCTCAGCTGTACTTTGGCCTAGATATGCCAAAATCTAATCACCTGTTCCTTGTCCTAATACCCACCTTGTCTGAAAATTTCATCAAAATCCATTCATAACTTTTTGAGTTATCTTGCAAACAAACAAACAGACAGACAAACAAACAAACGCCAGCAATCACATAACCTCCTGCCAACTTCGTTTGACGGAGGTAATAAACTCCGGATGCACCAAACGCTCTTACCATCCAAATCTGCTCTTACCCATGTGTGCTGAATGTTGAATCCCACTTGATCGTTAATTGGAAGGGCATGGCCGGTTGTTTTAAATTAGCATAATATGACACCCACTAAACACCATATAAGGGCAGATGACGTGCTTTGTGCAAAGAGCCGACTGCTCGTTGCAATCTAGGGTGCTTTCACTCATTGTTCTCTACCGTGCCTCAGTATGATTGTCCCCCCCTCCCCTCTCCCCCCGCTGGTCAGCTTTCACACTTGTAATATCATACCGTAAGCGAGTACACTTGCATACATGTCAAAATTCGATACAGCGCGTTACAGTATGCACCTTGGTGGTTTTAAATGGGGAACAATTTTAAAAGGAGGCGCCAATATATTTTGGGGGGTATTATTATTGAGAAGGGGGTTTAGAATATTAATATTGAATATTAATATCGCGAATGCATATGCTGCAAGTGCCCTAGCAACCCGGTGTGTCATCTGAAACATGGATTACCACGTATAGCATCACAAAAAATTAAACTCGAAATTTTCTTGATTGAATGCTTGATGTTTTTACACATCCCAATCTTTCTCTGGGTACCCAAACATCAAGGTAAGCCGAAAATGTACTGATTACATTCGATATAGGTGGGTGTTGCATACGGAATTCTTTCGCCCTTGCGTTTTTGGCCGATTATGCTGTCCACTGCCTCATACCACGAATTGATCTACTTCATAACTTCAGCTGCCAGACTTTCGCACCGTGTCCCGCACTTTGAAATATCGCAGCCGCATTTTTTTTAGTTTGTCACGGCACTGATCTATTATTCTGTGATAACCACGCCAATGTTACTACTCACGAATTATTCCATAAATCTCCCGAGTTTTTGCATGTAGTATCCAGTTGTGATTGTATGTTTTTGTCCGTCTACATTTCCAGCAAGCATTGAATTTCTTCGTATGAATGGAGATATCTTTTCGCCGCTGCATTTGTTAGATCAAGAGAGCCGTAACACATAACAGTAATGTTCCGTGCTCATGTACAGTTGCTTTCACATTTGGTACAAGTAGCCATTCATCTTTCTCAGCAAACAGATCCGCGCGATCTCTAAAAATGTGCTCTCTGCGCAAGGCCTGGATGGCCAAAGCGTCCAACGGCAATAGGTAAGCCATTCAGAAGCAGAACGCACGCAAGTATCTAAGGGTTTTCATAGCTTAGTCCTAATTAGGATCAACTGGCCAAACTCTTTAGCCCAAGAATTAAATAATAGGATCATTATAATTTCTCAAAAACATAAAACAATCAAAATTTGATTATTTGATGGATTTTTAATGTTTAGGTTTTAAAAATTGTGTTCCTGTGCATTGGACAGGAAATTTATGGACGGGGATAACAGTTTTCTGTTTTCTCTTATCTCTGTAAGAGTGCTCTCTACCACTCGTAAAACTTTCTCTTACCTAGGAGAAGAGCAGAAGTGAGAAAACATTGGTGCATCCCAGAAATCAATGGGTAAGAACAAAATCAGGAAAAAAATTGGGCATATGAACAAAAATAAGAGAAAATTTGTTCTTATATTGCTTCTTGCATAGAGATTGTACCCCCTAGGCTCCTTACAGAATCGATGCAACAAATGTAGCAGGGGATTTACCGAAGTCCTGGAGCTGTTCTATAATTTTAAACAAAGGAAAACCTAGGCATTCAATTTCATCGAATGCTGTATAAATTCTAAAACATCGCCACATTGAGCAAAATGCCACCATAAGCAATATTACTCGCAAAGACTAATGGTTACTCATACTAACCAATGTGGCAAACAAGTTCTGTGATCATCACGGTTATGGTAAACTGAAGATAAAAAACGGCCAGCCAGCTTGCTAGCTAGCCATGATATTACCCCATATTAATCTATTGTACTCACTCATTTTGAAGAAAAACTCTCCATTGAAGTCCTCCTCCAGATAAACACAGCAACAGAGCTGTCCAGTACTGTTCCTTTCAGAATAACTCCTATTATCCTTGTCGTTATCGCATAAATGTAACCCGGGCACTTCTGGGTTGGTTTTAGAAGTCTTTTTTTTGTCTTAGCACTCATGTCATTCAGCTGCTCACAGTTGAGAGAATGCAACATACCTTGCTGTTGGGCACAGGCTTAAATACTTTTCTGAGGGTACAATCAAAGGCTTTCAGTTACTATGGAAAGTTTATACTGTCTGGAATCGGATAAAAATGTGTCAATCAATAGGTAATTACCAGGTTATAGTTCACGGGGGCGTGAACTATAACTGTGCTTCATGCAGATAAGCCTGAGCAAGAATTAGAAAGACTGAATTTCAGTGAGATCATATGAGGTTGTAAAGAACCTCTGAATTTGTTGAGGGATGAATCAAAATGGTAAGATCATTGAACCTAAATCAGTGGTTGGGAATCACGTGTTTTTAATATCTGATGACTATGATGGTAAAATGATATAGTGTCAATACCATGTTGAATTTTTGCTTCAGAATTTTTTCACTACTTAATTGAGATACCATTAGCCTATTACAGCTGAAGTGGATGCAACAAAGGATAACTATTTTTTTCTGTCGCAAGAGATCAGTTTCATTAACTGCTGGATAGATACTGTGAGCACGTGTATTAGGCAGTTTGCACATCAGCCTTGGCTGAAGAGTTTGGTTCATACAGTTCCTGGGAAACGGAAATGGGTCTTATCTCGTCCATATTCTAAATCGGTAACTGGCACCACTTCCCTGTGAATATTCTGTAACCGTTCTGGTTGTGCCACCTATTGACAGAATAGTGTAACTATGTGCATAAATATGGCAGCTCCACAGCTCCCTGTCTGTGGCCGTCTGAACTGTGTGAACATGTTAAAGAAACTCTTAATATCCATCACATTCCCAATAGATGAGTTTAGGTGCACTACCTTACTGACTCCCGTCTGTACATTGGCTTAGTTTAGTTTGTGGTGATGTTTTACCCACGGCCATTTTTTTGGCGATTAACAACCAATCAGTACCATTGAAAATTAATTTTTACAGACTGATCTATTGAGTGTCTGTTTTTATTCAGGATTTGTGATTTAAGCATATTTTTTTTTATGACTGTTGCCTGTGCATAAAAAGTATTGTTTTAATGAGGAATGGACTGGTGGTTGGACAAAACTGGGACTGGGGTTGCAGGCTTCTCCAGGGCATGCACAAGTTATCCCCAGTGTGGCCTGGCCCCCTGGTGCCCCTCCATGGTGCTGGCTTTGCTGGTCAAAGTGGTGCCCTTTTTGTTCATGCCATTGTTTGATTATTGTTGTATTGTAACAAAAGACACGGGTTGAATTGCCACGGGATGTCCAACTCCTTTTCCAAAGAAATTTTGTCTCTTAAAATTTAAAGGTATTTAAAATTAATGGTCACATGCATTAGCGTGAGTTGGAACTACACTGAACAAAAATATAAACATAACAGTTTAATTCTTTCATTATTCCGCAACATTAATTTTGTGGCTGACTTGGTCATGTTTCTTTACATGGCCACGCTTGTGTGCCACTGGTCTGCAAGTATTTCAGTCACCTTCGCCATATCACTGTTGATTTCAAGCCTTTTGTCAAAATTGGCTCATCACACTGGTGGGGCCTAATCCAGAGATGTTGAAATCAGGTATGGTCAGTCCAGGCACATCCAGTACTCTGGTTAATAAAAGAACACCCCAAAAGTCCCAGTTCAGCCATTTTTCAAATTGCCACAATGACTTGAAACCTCAGGGAGCGTGTTCAATGCAGTAATGTCTCTCAGCGCTGTCACAAGGACTCTTAATATCCATTTTTCAACAATAAGTCGCCTAAGACACCATTTTGAAGAATTGGATATGACCGCAAACCGCCCACATGCATGACGAGCACATGTGACAACCCCCCAACCAAGACCGCCATATCTGGACTCTCCATCTCCATCTGTGACCAGCAACTGCCACTGCAGGTGAGACAGCTAGTCTGCACAATTGCTGCTTTTCTGCCTAAACCATGAAAAATTGTTTCTGGGAAGTCCATCTCTGTATGCGTCACCCTCTTTGTGGATATGATCTCACCCCTAATTGACGAAGAAATCTGGTCTACTGGGTGTACGGTCATGTCCAGTGGCTAATGGCCTGATGGAGGACTGTTCTCTTAACTGGCGAATCGCGTTTCCAGTTACACAGAGTAAATGGATTGCAGCATATCTGATGTGTCACAGGGGAATGTTCTACTGATGTCAGCATAGTGCACAGGGTGGCTATGTTGGTAGAGGAGTGCTCTTTTAGATAGGAATATTCCATGGACATTACACCTAAATTCATTTCATTAACAGTAACTTGAATGTAGTGCGATATCAAAATGAGGTACTGCTGCCTATCGTCCTACCACATATTCCAGCATGACAACACCCTGAATGTACAGAGTTCCTTCCGGCTGAAAACATGTTGAGCTTGGATGGCCAGCTTATTTTGGGATGTCCTCGGCTGACGAGTTCATCATCAATTCCCGCTCCTTGCTAAGGGGGGGGTTCACACTAAACGCGCTTTATCTGCTCGAAAACGCAAGGCACGTCTGTCCTGATTTTTGAGGCCTACATTTAAAAAGCGCTGGATGCAACTTTTCCATGGTTGCTGAGTAATGATCCCATATCTTACTTTCTGAACATTCTGAACAATGTTAACGGATGTTTGTGAACCACCGCCAAGGCTGGTGTTTTGGAATTCAGTCCCTCCTTTCAATAGATTTCATTGGTTGTTGACTACGGTGTGACAGTTGACATGCGGCGCTCTGCGCCAAAATTAGACACATTTTCAACTTAACGCGCTCTCTTGTGCTATTGCGCCCAGAGTGCGTCCAAGTGTGGGGCGCGAAGCAGCGCACCTGTTGAGTCCATATACGTCCAAACCATTGAAAGCTATTGACTAAGGTCGCAGGAGCACTCGAAACTGCATTGTATCTGATCACAGCCTAACTCTGTGCACCTCCGGAACATCTCCCAAGTCGCCATTGAACATTTGGCGTGGCTCATATGCCGGAGATGCGTGGCAATGCAGCAAGCCACAGGCAGACATACCCGATATTGATTTGTGGAATTTTGTCAATGAACCCAATCCCCTTTATCATCTATGCTGCTGTGAATTCTTGTTTGTCTGCTTGAATCAGTGATTGAAATGTGTTGCAAAATGGTCATACAATGGGTCAACACAACAACAAAGTGCAGTGAATTTCTAAACATGGTGATATTTCTCACAATAAGAAGTTGTGTTTATATTTTTGTTCAGTGTTGTTCTATGTCTTGGGTGTCATTAATTGTGTGGCTCAGAGCAATAACGGCGTTTGCCACAATTTTAGATAAATCTGTTTTTTGCTGGAATCATACTCTTACTCCCTCTAGCTACATGCCCATGAAATACCTAAGCTATATGGCTTACGCCAAAGCCTCTATATCGTATGTTGTAAACACTGTCAATGAGTCTTTGTTACTGATTCCGGGTAATAATGGCTTATGCCAAAAGCCACGGTTGGCATTTAAACTTTTTGACCAAACAGATCCAGTGGCGGGTCTAGAATTGGGGATGGGGGGGGCACAGACACGTCCCTTTTAGACCTGGCAAGTTCTCAATCATTTCCCCTTATTGACGCGTTTTCCAATTATCGTAATTGGCAACTGAAGACATGGTTTCTCTCCATATGCGATCTAACAGCGATGAAATCATGGGCTAAATTCAGTAGGCTACGGTGGCGAAGCCAGAACTGAGAATTGGGTGCACAAAACATCCGTTTAAAACAATTATTAGTCCTGACCTGTTCTCAGTCATTTTTATAATTAACAAAAGGTTCACTCCGAGAGCACTCTACACTTAACAGGTGCTGCTTGTTCTCCCCAATTATGTAAGACGACAGTCATTCATCTGGGCGCGTATTTGCTGTATTTAAATCAACGTTGTTCAAAATTGCATACCAGTCAACTCTCAAGCAAACAGCTGGAGCCGCAGGCTTTTTATAGCCTATTTAACTGCCGAGTGCCACTTTTTTTTTTTTTTTTTTTTCAACCCACGCAATACTGAGAGTGAAAGGCAATTTCATTGGAACGCAGACCAGTTCAATCAACGCTAAGCATTGGCCTATTAGTAAGTTAATTATTTTTCTGTACTGAATTTAGCCCATGATTTCATCGCTGTTAGATCGCATATGGAGAGAAACCGTGTCTTCAGTTGCCAATTATGATAATTGGAGAACATGTCAATAAAGGAAAATGATTGAGAACTTGCCAGGACTAAAAGGGACGTGTCTGTGCCCCCCCCCAATTCCCAGTTCTAGACCCCCCACTGATCAGATCACTCCTTAGTCCGCAGTGCAAGATAGTAAATGGTAATTAAGGAAATAGTAGAAATATTAAATAAATACTTATTTAAGTATGTGATGTTTTCGTTGCTGTTAAATCATTCTTGGAGTTTAGTACTTTTTCGCCATTCTGATCATTGATTACTACCTCTAAAAAAAGATAGTCTTTAGTATTTACAGAAATATGGCTGAATGTAATATCATTAAAATGCATATGCATAAAAACTGATGATTTGCACTTTATATGAATGGTTCACAAAATTTGAAAACGTCAAATGTCTCAAAGTTCCTATAGTGGCATGAGCCGTTATTGCTCTGAGCCACACAATTATTGTATTCCAGGGAAAAGTTTGGGATACTACAGATTTATGTTCGTTCTTGCGACTGAACTACAGATTTTATTCACAGTTGGCATAGATAGTAGTAGTAAAGTATGATGCTCATTAATTTCGGCTGGTATGGGATAATAATTAATGGAATAATGAAATAATTATGGATCGAAATGTGTCTTTTACTTTCACACTTGGGGCCCGGGGTTGTATTACAGACTAATATTAACCCAATGTGGTGTATCAGTTTGTGTCCTTGGGTTTTAGCTTTGACCTTACAGTCAAGGCCAAACGCTGGTCTTATAGTTTTGCCTTATTTCTTGGATGACCAAGGAATACTCACCATTCAGGGAAACTCGTATTGGTCGTGGGGAGGAGGAACTGGTGGGCCCAGTTTGTTGGTTATTGCTATTGACAAGTCACTGTGGTCACTGGTGCTTTTATTCATCCAGCAATAGTGTTGACTGGTTGTTGTTATTGTCAGAGTGAACTTGACTTAGCCTTACAGACATGTGGCTTGAAATGCAGGCTGGGCAGCCAATGTGGAAAATTCAGATTCCATATTTTGTCCTGTGGTGGGATTTGCTAATTACCACAATGAGGGAAGTAAGACTAATTGATGAAGGCAGCTTATAAAGTTGATGAGTGGAAGAAACACATTGCAGGACTAATTTCTTTGTGACCCCTGGACTTAAAACTTTTACTGGTTGGTTGTCACAGGCCAGTGCGAATCTCACTTGCGTTTCATCAACAGTCCATTGGACTCAGTGTACTACCACCGGGAGGCACTGTGCAGGTCCCTGGATGGTTGCCGTATTGACCTCATCACTGTTACCTCCTGCCACGGGATGATGGAGGAGCGGGAGCCTCGTCTCGACAAGCTGTTCCCCGAAAGCCACACACCCAGGCCGCACCGATTCACTGGGAAAAGGGTGAGTGTTCTTACCAGGAAAACCACCGGCTACCCCTTCCACTCCACTCGAGCCATATAGACCTCATCCTCCCTAATGCTTCGCCAGAAAACAAGTGGGCCATTCCTGGATGCTGAACTGGCATGATTGATTTATTTCTTGATACATTTTAAAAAAAAAGAGCTAAAATAAAGTATAGTAGTGGTAGGAAGAAATGGTTGAAAGCTTTTTGGTGAGAGCCTGACAATGGCTTCAACCCTTGTCCTTTACTATGGTCTCTTGTCCTGGTGAATGGTGTCAGATTTTTATACTTAGTTTCCTGTGAAAGTGCGAGATGGCATGTCTTCCCTCATGAAAGAACACGGTAGAGTCTGCTTTGTTGCACCTTGGATTGTCATTGTCCAGGAATGGACTGAAAAAGTTTCCTTGTCTTTCGTCTTTGTTCATTTAGGATTCCAATCATATTAAATTGCATCTCACTCCATCACCTGTTCTGGCTGTGGCATGTATCCTGGGCTCACTGGGTGTGTTCTCATATTGTCTGTACTATTTTGCTGTCACATGCAGTGATGGCTGGGAGCAACTGACATCATTGATTCACTGACTTGAGCCAGTACTTGTGTTCTATCAAGTGACAGATTATCGTTGTTCAACCCAACAAGGAATAGCCCCCAAGTATAACTACATCATCAATTATCACAGTGTATTGTGGGGAGAACCTGGAGTCAGTAGCAGTGCAATAAGACAGATGTCAGATTAGTTTTTCCTGGGAACGATGTTAGAAGAGCAATATTACCATGCCCTGTCGTGGAAGACAAAAAAATAAGGCATTTAAAGAGGTGTGTAATACAACCCCATTTCCAAAAAAGTTGGGATGCTGTGTAAAATGTAAATGAAAACGGAATGCAATGATTTTCAAATCATTTGAACTTCATAGTTATTTGGAAAGAGTACAAAGACGTTCAATGGTATGAAGATGTATCAGATGTTGAAATTGAGATATTTTATTGTTTTTTGGGAAATATGTGCTCCTTTTGAATTTGATGCCAGCAACACACTTCAAAAAAAGTTGGCACGGGGGCATGATTACCACTGTGTGGCATCATGTCTTTTTCAATCAACACTCTTTAAGCGTTTGGGAGCTAAGGAGACCAACTGCTGTAGTTCTGAAAGCAAAATGTTTCCCCATTCTTGCTTTATGTAGGATTTCAGCTGCTCAATAATTTGCGGCCTCCTTTGTCATATTTTTCGTTTCATTATGCGCCAAATATTGTCAGTGGATGACAGGTCTGGACTGCAGGTAGACCGCTTTAGCATCCAGACTCATTTACTAAGAGCCATGTTGTTGTAATGTGTGCAGAGTGTGGTGTTTGGCATGGTGTTCCTGAAATGAGCAAGGCCTTCCCTTCAAAAAAAAAGCATCAGGATGGCAGTAAATGTCGCACCAAAACTTGTATATATTGTTCACCATAAATGGTGTCTTCACTGATTCGCAAATTACCCAAGCCATGTGTACTAATGCACCCCATGCTATCATGGATGCTGGCTTTTGAATTGTTTGCTATCAACAAGCTGGATGGCCCCTCTCCTTTTTAACCCAGAGGATGTGGCATCCATGATTTCCAAAAGCACTGTTACATTTTGATTCGTCACACTACAGGGCAGTTCCCCACTTCGCTTCAGTACATTTTAACCCTCTATTAACCACCGTAGCATATCTGCTACATGAAGTGAAAGGGTTAACAGCCTGGACACCCTGCTGGTTTTGTTTCTTATTGCCAAATAAACATTTGAGAATAACTTGAATGGTCCGTCAAGTTAAAATTTTAAAATTTAAAAAAAAAATTAAAAATTTAAATTAAAAAAAAAAATTAAATTTTTTTTTAAAAACTATTTTTCCAAATATTGGCCCATAATCAACATATTTGCCTAGGGAAATGATTTTTACACAATTGGAAATGGGTTTGGTTAATAGAGGGTTAAATGAGCTCGGGCCCAAAGAAGAAGGGAGTGTTTCTGGATCTTGTTTATATATGCTTTTTTTCCACATGGCAGAGTTTTATCTTGCATTTGTGGATGCATTGACAAACTGTGTTTACTGACAGTGGTTTACAGACATGTTCCTGAGTCCATGCAGTGATTTCCAATACAGAATCCTGTCTGTTTTTAATAGAGTGCTGCCTGAGGACATGAAAATCATGGCCATTCCAAATTGGATTTTGGCCTTATCCCATACGTACGGAGTTTTTTCTGGATTCTTGGAATCTTTTAATGATATGATGCACCACAGAGGATAAAATCTCCAAATTCTTTGCAATTTTAAGTTGAAAATGTTATTTTTTAAATTGCTGAACTATTTCCCCATATGGTTTTTTATAGAGTGGTTAAGCCGCAGGGCTCCAGACTAACTTTTTTCATCACCGTCCCGGAACCGTCCCGAAAAACAGTTTTAACCGTCTCAAAGTGAATGCAAACTGTCCCAAAAATCAAGATGTTCTTTCTTTTTGTTATCATTAACTATAGCTGTTGTTAGTGGAATTACAAAACAACTCTGGGATGAGGAAATAAATTGTATTTATTTTGCTACACTCAAAGGAAAGTGGCGTTGGGTTTGGGAAATGGTACTAAATAGTACTAAACCATTTTGAACATTTCATAGACTAAAAAATTGATACTGAATAGGCATGGGCAACTCTCTGCATAAACTCTAATGGAATGCGTAACAGCTGAACTGGGGCGGTAAACAAGCCTCAGAAAACTTATAAAAAAAAATGACGTAAACACCATTTTCATACAAAAAAAAACACCATGGTTTGATTAAAAGCAACCTTTTCAATAGGATACCCGCATTTCATACATGAACTCTGCGTATTACAGCCAAAAAACGCGATTTGAACAGAACTATTGTTAGCCCGTAGGATGAATCGTGACCTCAATTTGCGCCCGTGTTTACAAATTTTCAAGGGCAGGGCGTGGCAAAAATAACAATTTAGGAGGTAGATTTCAAACAGCCCGCGTCGACGTCTTATCCCAACTACTGCCCTGATTTGCTGTAAAGCCATTTAATTTGAGAAATTTCGAGTCTGTTAGTCCAGGCTAGACCTCGAGTGGATGTGAAATAAATTCGACAGAAGTTGGTGAAGTTAAATCATGAGAGTCCGCCATGATTTCCTCTCAACAATAGCGAGAAAGGTGGGCGTATTTTTTACTGTCCCCTACATAGTTTGTTGACAGAATATCTTGTGACCCTATTTGTGAAGTATCAGTAAAATATACCAAGGAATAAACCGGCGCCCGCAGCGTTTAAAGCCCCCTGGTCACAATTGCCATCTCCATTTCAACTGGCTGCGCCAGCGCTGTGATGCTCGACCAGATTTCATCAGTGTGTGAAACGAATTGTCCTACCAGTGCCGTCGGTTGGAGGTTAGTTTGGTAAGGCAGAATCCTTCCCTTTGCTTGATTAGCAATCAAACGATTAACTAGTTTAGTAAGACTATTCGGCAGAATAACGGGCCAGTTTAAACTTCATGGCGTTATTACTCAGTACATCCGAACCTGAAATGCTCGCTAGACAGCAGATTTGCGTGTACTTGCTTCCAGGAAGCCGAAGCAATGTCATCAACAAATATGAAAACAGTTCGACTTATGCAGAGTTCAATGCTTAATCAATATACAATGTATTCTCCTTTAAATACTGGCGCTTTTACCGCAAAAAAAAAAAAAAAAAAAAAAGGCGCTTATTTTCAGTCTTCTTTCATACTCCGATTAACAAAATGTTTAAACGATATACAGAATTACGAGAGCCGAGAATTTTTCCTAATTAATTATTCAGATTTCCATCCTTGCAGTCTCGAATTGAAGCGTGAATGAATATTTTTGTTATTATCTCCTCTATCAGTATCACGGGCTTCCTATAGGCTTGCCTTAATTGTTCTGATTGTCAATGAGGAATAGTCGAGGAACAGGTTCACAAAATCCTGTGATAAAAGTTTGGGTCACTGCATCACCTCACGGCACGTCTCTAGCTTCCTTTAAGGAAGTACTCGCAAATCTGCAGTTTAAGTGAGCATTTCAAGTTCGATGTACTGAGTAATAACGCCACGGAAACTTAAACTGGCCCGTCATTCTGCGAATAGTCTTACTAAACTTGTTAATCGTCTGATTGCTAATCAAGCAAAGGGAGGTTTCTGCCTCGCCAAACTAACCTCCGACTGCACGTCACTGTGTTTTTACTATGAATTATTCACAGTAGCTCATTGAAACTATCATGGGAGAAGGGTATATGGACATAGTAAAAACAGTGCAAAGTTTTTTTTTTTTTTTTTTTAAATCACCACGGGTTATTGAAGGGGGAACGTTTCGTAGCAGTGGGAGGGCAAACAACTGCGGGCATCAGCGACTTCACTGCATTTTATATAGTAATGGGCGTGTAGCGTTAATGTTTGCCCTCCCAACGATAATTTTGACATTTTTGCAGGCCATTGATCCAAAAAAAACTTCACAGGCAACCCATTCATACCATTTTTTAATATCAATGCAAAACCTAATGTTGAACATAATTGGGTAAAATTCAATGCATTTTCCATTAAAAAGGGCCTAGGGGGCGCTGCTGTACTTCAGAAAAGGGGTAGATGACTTTAGCATCAATTATTTCTGTTAGGGTACCCTAATGGATAATTTGGCCTGGTTTATTTCGGAATAGACTGTATTTTCGAAAATGCCCTCTGGCTTCACCCCCCAATTTTCACAATGGGTTTTGTTGAAAAATGCCGAAATCAGCCATTTTTGGGACCCTGTGGCTCTGAGACCCTTTCTTGTAAAGGCGTTGGACTTATGGCAAACTTTTTTTCTGTGTCTTCTGTACTTACCTGCAAAAAATCATTAGAAAATAGTAAACACTTTGTTCTCAGCAACTCAAGAAATGTTGTCATTTTATTCATTTGTATTGCCCATGCCTATACTGAAATCATTCAACAACGAACTCGAGGTTTTGAGCATTTCATGGATAGTGAAAACATTCAGCATATTATTCGAAAATGAAAATACTCGTAAACCATCCCTAAACCTGGAAGAGAAAATTAAAGACGCAGATTTAAGTAATAGAAAATAAACATTCTGTGTCTCGGTCTCAGTTTTCTCAGTCCGTGTACTGGGGTTATGAGTTGTGTAGCGTCATGATAGTCAATGAATGAGTCCCTTTTTTTCCATTCGGGCATAAATTTTCTTTTCCGGTTTGCTTCTGTTAAGGGTAGACGTGTCGATGCAGACTGAGCTAGGTGGAAAAACTCTCAGGAGGACAATGGAGGATAGGTTGAAGGTGTGAAAATTTTATTTTCTCACAAAGGTGTAATAATAAAAAAAAGAGAAGAAAAAAGGAAAAGGGAAAAAAAACACTTTTGATCCTGACTATTCGCACTAGTCAATACTGAGGCAAATGTGAGAGCTAATAGACACGTCCGCTCCAGACTCGCTCTCCTGGGAATTATGAACACTTAAGTAGAACCTGAGCGAGCCCCTGGAATTGGAGCATACCAGTTCATACCAGAGAAATGGGTGTCTCAGGAAAGCATTCAATCACGAACGCTAAAACAGCCATAAAATACCATCTGAACAGCTGGAAAAATGCAGAAACACATTTCGTGCGTAAGTGCTATGAGGAGGCTAAGCCACCAAGTTATAAAATGGCAATGAAATTAATACAATAACGGCTTCCCTTCCGGTTAACCAGGAAGTGGCAGTATTAACTTAAACGCGGAACTAGGAGCCGGTCAATCTCTGTACAACAGAAAACAAAACGGTGGTGAGACAAACACTATGCTTGATGACAATTTTTTGTAATTTTATAAACTAAATTAACGGAATATTTAAGAAACAAGACATTGTAATTTATGGTTATTTTAACAAAGGAAACGATGGCTTAAAATTAGTGTTTTTAAACTGCTAAATGGTGTAATAACAACAATAGCGCTAGCAAAGTTCCCCATTGTGTTCGATGTTACAGAGCTCTTTTATACAACGGGAATAACAGGAGATGTATGATGAATGACATGGTGAACCGAACATACTTTAAACTAGAAGATGGCGAACATTAACAGACATGAAAACATCCTCAGACAAACACTTGCACACAATCAGTTTGTAAATGAAGGCAGTGCATCACTGCCATGACGGACGCTATGCGCCCCGTCGCAGCGTCATAGCCAGAGCGTCTTTTTTTCTGTAGAGAAATGGAGTACAATTAATTTTGTGAAACAAGTTAATTCATAACTTGTGAAAAACATCACAGTAAAAGACACAAACATAGAGATATTTTGTTAATAATAGTTTGATTAAACAGGGCTCTCAAGTCTCACGCTTTGAGCATGTGACACACACATTTTAACCTTTTCACACTCTCACCCGCCACACTTGGTATTTCTCACGCATAAAGGCCCATTCATACCCTATGTTAAAGACGGAAACGGAGACGGACGGAGCATTTCGTCCGTCCTGTCCGATCATTTCGTCCGTCATTTTGCACGAAGCGGCGGAGCTTACGATTACGGAGGAAACGGAGCAATACCACGGGAAATCGTTAGGCAGTGTTGAGTTTATAGTCCAGATATTCACAAAATCACCAGAGTCACGAAGAAGATCTGCAAAGGCATTAAAAATAGCGGAATTCGAGGAGCGCCTCACTGAGCATGTACCATGGACCTATAAGGACGAAACTACAAACATATTTACGACGCGTCCAGCCCAGGGCATCGCGACAAACAGATTGTCGCCAATAGTTTTGAAGAAATCGGGGCGGCTCTGGGTGTGAAGGAGGAAGTTGTCAAAAATAAATGGACAGATATGAGACCGCTATGTCATCCATCTCCCGCATTGGCAGTACCAAACACCGGAACTCCCCATTGAAGGGGCGGCTGAGGTTTGTGGCCTCACGTTCCACCTACGCGTTGGTTTTTTTTTTTTTTTAACGTATGCGAAGCAAGTACAATAAATTAAGGACTTCTTCCACAGTCGCCGTGTGTTATTAATACCGGTTTATTGGCGCTCGGCACTGCCACCTAGAGTAAGTATTGTGTTAACGCGCACCCCAACACTAAAAGACGTACGGAGATATGAAGGGTATACACGTATAGGACAGACGGACGGACGGACGGACGAAAAAAGGGTATGAATGGACCTTAACACTGATGTTATCAGGGCGAATGCAGAAATTACACGCAGCCCATTTCTTAATTACTTTGGCACTGCACGAGTTCACCACGGGCTATCGATACATTAAGGAACGAGAACATTTGGTACAACATAACGCGGCAGCTAAAGCTAACCTATGAGGGCAAGGGGCTTTCAATTTTGCCTGATAATTCACTGTACCGTGTACGGTACAATCTGCCGCAATCTGGCGGTAACGTAAACGTTACAAATTCATCCACACGTTATCTGTATCGGTCATCATTAAGCCACAGATTATGGGGAAATGTGGGAACGTAGGTGTTAGAGTTTAAAAACACAGAGATGAATTGCCTTTCGTGCGGTAGTAATGTTACACCGTTAACTTAAAATACCAGTTGGCCACCAGCTAACTAACAAACAACTAGCGTAACAGCTAACTAGCTCTCCTGTAACCTTCTAGCGTTAGCCACCGTCGTCAACAGTGTCTTTTTAGCGATCTTAAGTGGATAAAAAAACAAAATATAAACAACGTTTACTCCGGTTAGATTAGATGCATCCTCACCTCTGACTCTGGCTGACTGGAGCTTGTTGGGAACGAAGCAGCAGCGCTGCCACCCAGGGTGGATTCTGGATTTAACCGCCGCAACATGGTGCTGTACTGTGATGATGAATCGTCACTGATGAGTGATGGACCGGTGCTGTGACCCCGCGGGAAGCCAGTGGGAACATTTCATGAGTGATCATACTGACAGGATGAACAGACGCGCGCTGATTAAATCTGCACAATATTTTGTTTTCATTTGCTAAGTAATGGTTACTGAAACATATATACTGCACATAAAAAAAAAAAACGGAGACTCGTCCCAGAGGTGTCCTGAGAGACGTCTCTGATCATCCCAAACACATTTTCTATAGTCTCCGGGACGACAGGACGGCGTTAGTCTTGAGCCCTGGTTAAGCCTTTGCCATATTTACTTATGGAAGACTTTTTATACCCAACCATGTTACTGATCTGTTGCTATATGGGCCATTCCATAATCAAGCTTTTACTCTTGTGACACGGCCATGCAAAAATTAAATCATATGAAAAATCATCATCATCACCTTTATTACCAGACTTCAGTCCAAGTTAGTAAAAAAACACACAAGCTATACAAACATGGAATACAGACATATACTTACACATCCACATACATACATAGACATTATAAAGGACACCTATACCTGTGACTCCAAATTGGTGACTGGTATCGTATGGCACTATAACTGGGATCCATAAGCAGCCTTATAATATTGTTCCAGGACCCATTCAGGTGACAGATAAGTGCGTAGATCAGCTTCCTCAGTAACGCCTTAAAGGTGCTGACCCCTGCATTACATAATAGTTCACTAGCACTACAGCACCAAGGTTTTCTGAGTAAAATCCTTGGACAGTTATTATAGGCGACCTGCAACTTCTGCATGCTTGTCTTCTTATACTTCGTCCGTAAGGGAGCTGTATATAGTGGGGTACAATCTGCCTTAAAATGCCTCATTTTAGCATCATCTTAGCCCATATGGAATTTCCTCACCAGCATATTAGCTTGGGCATACAATATGCGACACTGTCTATATACATTGTCATCATCAGCAGGGTTCTGCCGATGCTGGTCGGCAGTGGTCGGCGCCGACCAGCACTCGGAATGCACCGACCACCACTCAGTTCAGATAGCTAGTGCTTTTCCCGACTGGCACTATTTTTTTCAAAGATCAGTTAAAATGAATGCATCCAGTGTCAATAAAATCGTTAGAAACAAAAATTAAATGAACGTAAATGCCCCCCCCCCCCCTTCTTGTTATTGTCAGAATAGCGAACTTTCGTTTTCAACCCACGCCCTGTCTGCGCTGGTCTTCATTGATACTGAAAAACCTGCCCAACAGTGATGGAAACACCGAGTGCCATCCGAGCCCGCGTGTGCTGGGTATTCATGGGCGAATTAAATCTGAGATCAATTTGAAATGACCATCGTGAGCATAACCAGTCGCATTCTCACGTGTTACCTCCATCCCTGTGGGTTAATTTGCATAAAGTATGCAAAGGGCGTAAAGATGACCTCGGCAAAATAGGGGCTGAGGATTTATCAGACCCCTGAAATTCTAGTACCGGAAGTGACGTAACGTATCTGCAACCCAAGGGGCTACTCACTTCCTGCATCAGAATTTCACAAGGAGTCAGACAATTATATATACCATGCTTTTAAAAATAATGATTGAAAAAAGAAAATTTTTCCGTGTCTTAATTGTGTTACGACCATAAAAAGATAAACAATCTGTGCGCTTTCACCATAGACTGTATAAAAAGATGGTGGGTCTAAAAAGTGAGGCCAATGCGGAAATGGCATTCCATTTAATGGCCAGCAGATGGCAACATCAGTGGTTGCAGAATTGGAAAAGGTGTATTTGAATTTTCATCACCATTGTAACACATTTGTACAGTTTAGTATGGAGTGAGCCATTTACCAAAGTGTTACCAATCATACTGCCAGTTTTGCAGCCACTTAATTGTTGGGATGATTCATCCATGTACAGGGTAAAGAGAGCTGGTGAGAGTAGCTCACCCTGACGTACCCCATTGTTTACGCCAAAGGAGGCTGAGACACTGTTACCCCATCTAACCCGCATTCTCTGTTTAGCATACCAATATGCCAAAATCCTTATAATCCTGTCAGGAGCACCCCTTTGGCTCAATTTCTTAAAAAGCTTGTAATGAGTAACTCTATCAAATGCCTTAGATGCATCAATAAATCCAATCAAAACAGAGGAGTTCTGCCTCACGTACACGCACAATGCACATAATAGCATTTTGGGGTAAACATACATTTAACAAAAATATAAACGCCCCACTTGACACTTTTAAACTTTAATTAGCATTAAGGGCTTTACAATATATTAAGTCATACACAATTCATTTTATTGTTCAATATGCAGCAGATTACTGTGCATCAAAGCAAGATAGTGGCGTTTGGCAATTAGGGATACTCGTAGACACAGTTGGGATCACGATGAGGACGATGAGCGTGTAGGTTTGCTTCTCTCAGGCGGTTCCGGACAGTTTGAGGTGTGATACGTCTGTTGTGCAGACCAACTGTTTCATCTGCTGTGCGTGTTGCTGGTCTGAGGCGATCACGCAAGTGGAGAAGCCAAATGTGACGATCTTGTGCTCGTGTGGTCACACGAGGACGACGAGGGTGAGGTCGATTTGCGGTACTGCCAGTCTGTCTAAAACAAACTCTTTAACACCCAATTGTCCAATAGTGAACATTCATCGGTGCAGCAACCGCTCTGGTCGACGTTCCTGCATCCAGCATTCCTATGGCGTGTTCCCGCATGATTTGCGACATTTGTGGCATGGTTACTTTTGATGAAATTTGACATTTTGGGGTGGCCTTTTATTGTCCCCAGTTTTAGGGAGTGTCTGAGTTCTGTTCATGCTGTTTGAGCAGCGTCTGCACATGCCACACCTGTGTTGTGGGTGGAATCAATGCATCACTGAGCAGGTGCTCACTGGCAGAGATGAACACAAATTTTGTATACAAATCAAGACAAATAACCATTTTGCACAATTAAGACGTTATCAGCTCATTTAAGGTAACACATTTCATGTTACATAAATAATTTACATGGGGTGTTTGTATTTTTGTTAAGTGTATATTACTTTAAAAAACATCAGTTTTCATATAGTTTGCTGACAGATCATCATTTGTGAACTTTGCCCTATCCAACTTGGCCTTGCAGCTACCATTCACTTCATGAGTCAACTGAGGAAGGCTTTCAACATCAAACACCATAGCAAGGGGCACATGATCGGACATAGTGGTTTCATATAAAATTTCCGTGGATTGCAAGATCGCATGGGCATCAGCAGTGCTAATGCAGTGGTCAAGCCATGATGTTGTGTGCCAAGCCTCGCTTATGTAAGAATAGCTATCTGTGGGTAAAAGCAATTGGCTAGATAGTATAAGGTTATTATCATCACAAAACTGTAGCATATGTTTGGCAAACAGAGACTGACCTGAAAGATCTGCATTCATATCCCCAACTATGCACACACTTGTGAAATGATTCATATATATTAAGGAATTTATAAAACCAAGCCTATCCATACATACATCTTCATTCTGAGCACACTCATATGGTGTATATACATCAGGGGTCATCAACTACATTTGTCCAAGGGCCAATTTTTTTTCCAAGCAGACACTGTGGGGGCCGGATATTCATTCATACACACATTATAAACCATACCAGTCCAAAGCTTGGACACACTCTGCTAATGTCACAGCACTCTGTTTTTTGAGAAATTTAAATGGCTTAACTTCTCTATATAATCTCAAATTGAATCTGGTAAGAGGGTAACAGTCAGAAGTTAAAAGAGAACAATATTCTTGTTTGAATAGTGTCCAAAATGTAAGAATTCTCAAAGAAGCCATATTTTGCAAAGTAAGCAGACAAACAAGCTCCTTACATTTTCCAACTGCCAAATCAAATTAAAGACAAGCTGTTTTGGAACTTATTGGGCAAAAAAGGTCGATGAAGAGCAAACTACAGGAGCAGCACATCTTTGGTAGCTTAGACGGCCGCTCAGCAGCAAACTCGTTATAGCCATATAACTACTCTAGTGAAAAAAACAAAAAGTGAGTACGCTCCGCAAATATCACAACAAATGCTGGTTAGCTGGATGGATTCAAGAATTAGATTTTTTTTTGCCAAATAAATAATGCCTACTTCTTTATTTAACATGTATTGTAAGAAAAATGTGGGTATGCACAGACTTTTGACAGGTACTGTATATATCTCAATTTTGATCTCAATCTCTCATTTTTTTCTGCAGCGTAATTAATTGTTTGATGGCTCTTGATTTAATCATTGGCTGTGGTTTTTCGCATTGAAACGAATACATCCCATGAGGGAGAAATCTTAGGTTTATCAAACCATACTGACAGGCAAAATGCTTTCATGGCAATAAGCCGCGAAGAAATGGAAATCAATGCCGTTTTATGAGCTACATGCATTCGTAATCTTCGAAAGACAAGCCATCATTTCTGTGCATAGGAAAATGCCTAATAACTTTGTGATGCAATTTGCAATAATGCAATCAAAAATGAACTACTTAGTCATGCGATCGATTAGTCTCAGCAACTGAGCAAACTGATGGTGGCTTTGCGAAGTTTTTCCTCCGTTATGATCTAATGTTCAACTTTGTACTGGCATTCATTTTCCACGCCGAAGAATGGCTGCGCCAACAGTTTTATGAGTTGGATTCATTGTAAACTGACTAGTCTAGTTTTATTTTTAATAGTGCTTTATTTGATACAGTCACAGATGCTGTGAATGGCTCCACTTGGATCCGTCTTTTTTTTTTTTTTTTATCATTCATATCTGTCGTCGCACAACGATGGTATTTGTCATTGTTGCTTAAATAAGCAGATTTCATTTGATTATTTCTGTTTCTGACTGTGATAGGCTATTTTGCTTGCGCTGAGCATATTGTGCATGTGAAAAAAGTAAAACCGAAATATTGGGCAGGGTTTTATTTGTGTGATTCATTGTAAACTGACGTGGTCTAGTTTTATTTTTTTTATTACGTTTTATTTATATAGGCTAGCCAGGTTTGGGCCTGTCTGTTTTATTATTCACATCTATTGTCACACAATGCCGGCATTTGTTCTTGAAGAAAATAAGACGACGCATTTCATGAGACCAGGCTGTGAGCACCGATATTGTGCATGTGAAAAAAGTAAAAACGAAATGTTAAATAAGAGTGTACAAAAGAAAATTCTTATATGTTACGTGAATATATATATATATATATATATATATATATATAAAATAATAAGAATTGTTTGAAGCAGAGATTTGAGTTTGCCCCCTTCTTGCATTGAGAGACAGCGTAGCTGACTGCCAGCGCCAGCTGACTTTCTGTCCCACAAGAGGAACGCACATGCAACACACACGTCAGTAAATGATTCCAAACAAAATTATTTTCTTCTGCGGTTGCTCTTGGGGTTGTTTCAATCTATATCACAGGGAGAAATGCTACTGCAGATATCTAAAAATACTGAGACAAACTTCTATGTTCACATTTTCTGAATTAATTTAATGTTCCGCTGGCCAGATGGAAAGCCTTGGCGGGCCGGATGTGGCCCGCGGGCCGCCAGTTGATGATCCAGGATATACATTAAGAATGACAAGTTCTTTGTTGTCACACTTGAGCTGTACACCAGTGTACCAGTCAGCTTCAGTCCTGATGACATTTATAGTTTTTCGTGCCATAAAATGGCTGCACCTCCTACTATCCTTCCTCTTACTATTCCCATAGTAAGATCGACTGTGGATTCCCCAGCCCTGTGGAAATTGTCATTAAAAGAGTTCAGTTTTCCCGAATCCTGTTTAGATAAGAACATTTCTTGAAGACATAAAATGTCACATGAAAAATGAAGTAAGCAGTGTTTTTATGCTCTATGGGATGTCAAGTTTGGTATAAGATCAATGAGAAGATTTACCTTCATGCAACAACACAACACAAGCTTGTCTGTCACCAATCCCATACGTCAACGGACGCTATCATACTTTTTGATTCCACTCTGCAAGCGGTGAAAGGCTATGAAGCGACACATACTTATCGGCATATCGTTGACTACATCTCCCAATACCTCAGGAAATAAAATTGCGCAGGGTAGCCAAACAACAGTTAAGCCAGCAGGGGGATTATTCCGTAAAGTCAGAAAGTGTCGCTGTGTCTTCATTAAACTTCATATTTTATGTAGCCATTGGCCGTCATCACCCAGTTGATGATAGACCTAACACATGCCTTGGTAACAGGCACTAGTAATGACGCCCAAAGTGAACATATTTCATTAATACATCAGATTACGTACCCCCATCAATATCACAGACATTATGAATTTCTATGGGACGGAGGTTAGTCATTGACGGAGAGAATCAACAGACGATATGTGCTTTATTGAATAAAATCTGCCTACAGTTTTCAAATAATGGACATCAGAAATACGGAATTTCAGGATGGAATGTATGTATTCTGTCTTTTTTATCTATTGCTACATTTTACTGCTACTGCTACTTTTCTATGTCTGTAAACCACTTTGTGACACTTGTCTGTGAAAAGTGCTATATATAAATAAAATTTACTTACTTACTCATCAAAGTTTAAAAGTTGCAGATGACAAGGCCAGCTTGTTTACATTAGCGACAAACTTTTACCTCTATTGACTCGTTGCAAGTTGTTATGTTTGCTAATGTACGCACCATTGTTTCCATTTTGTCCGGAAATACCCCTTGAAGTTTCAACTATGGTTTTGAAATGACTCTGTGTTTCATTTGCCCACATTGACCCATGTCGATTGGTGATTTCAGAATTCGTTGGTAGAATGCACGATCGACTGGCAATAAAAAAAAAAAAAAAAAAAAACTGTGCATTCATATTCAAACCTGAAATAGACCTATGTAAAAGAGGATGCCAGGTTTCCCTTCCTATCATTACAAGATTGTGTTATATGACTACAACAGTCGCGAACGCGGCGAGTCGGATGTGAAACAGCCTTTGGCCAAGTCTGTTTTAAAGGTCCCCTATTATGCCACCAGGTGCGCAGCTAATTAGCCATTATGAGCCAGTTCAGTCTCCCCTACCTGGCTTCACAAGGGGGAGTTACCACCCAGAAAAATGAAATCTGATTGACTGCTTGGCTGAAGGCGATCAGTTCTTCTTGCCTCTGGTTGGTTACTTCCCCATGTGATGTCAAGAGGGAAAAGATTTTGAAATGGCTTGTAATAACTAATTAGCTGTGCACCTGGTGACATAACAGGGGACCTTCAATTTTTAAAAAAATTTGATTTATTACTCTATACCCTCAGCTGTCCATAGGCCTATTTATTTTTATGGCCTGGATTATTGTAAATTTCATCTTTCCCTCCATGAGATTGTCTTGGATAGTTTCAGGAGAAGTGTAAACCTGGAGGAATCATTTCCCTATGTTTACAGGGAAAAGATAAGTGAGTTCAGTTTCCCTAATTGAAGACCTGGGTGCAAGAAGTACTTTAGTCACAAAATAACACTTTTGAGATATTAAGGGTCAAAGTTTTGAAAACATGCTGCAGATACTTTTTTTAAAAGATAACATTCAGTGGTGCCTGCTGCTAGTCCCAGGGGTTATACAAAGTAGACAGACACGTTTTTGTGGAAAAATGATGCTTTATTACGAAAAAAACCAAAAAATCAGTTTCAGACTTTGGTACTTCTTACCATAAAATGCCTGGACTTCGGTACTTATTGCCATAAAATGCATGGACTTCAGTACTTTTACCACACAAATGCCGTTTCAATCATTTTCTGATTGCCAAACAGTCACTTTTACTAGGCTTGTCACATGACACATACTAGCAGCTGATTGGACAGTCATGGACTTAGGCACTTGTTCCTGATGACATCAGGGACTTGAGTACTTCTGCAAAGACTTGAGTATTTCTTGCACAAAAATTCAGTAGATTCAGGGAAGGCCGTATATCAGTATTGAGGACTTGAGTACTTATATTTGGAATTTTTTGGCTTGAAATGATGCACATGACACTCTACTTTGTGATAGTAGTGTCAGCTCATTTTTTGGAAAATGTGACTTAAGTACTTCTTGCACCCAGGTCTTCAATTCTCAAACACAATGATGTCATTTGTATGTTTTTTAATTACTATTATGCATAGCTAATTTCAGCTGCCTTACAGCGTTATGTATGCGATCGCATATTATGTTACTCTTCAGATGACATGGCCATCTTGCTAGCTAGCTAACACTATTTTAGGGAAATTTTTATAAATTATCGCCATAATTAAGCAAAAGTTTAGTTTGGACACACAAAAGTGCTGCAAAACGTATCAGAAGGTCATGCCCATTGCAGCTAGCTAAATTGGTAAAGTTAGGACAAAACCAAATCATATCGCATTAATATGACGATTATTTAGAAAAATTTTCCATGGTTAATGTTAGCTAACTAGATGGCTATATAATCTAATTGGGGACATTCTAAAATGCTAAATGCGAGTAAAGCTTAACTTGGCTTAATGTAACAAAACAATGACTAATAATCTCCAAATTCATCTCGGACAGTTCTTGTCAGGAGCACTATCTCTGATTAAAAAATTAAAACTGAAGTCCTAAGAAAATAGAGGTTTAATTCTAATTGTCTAATTGTCTACTAAATACAAGCTAGTGCTGGTTGTCTCCTAAAAAGAATTCATACTCAGCAAGTGTGTTGGAGCATTTTTATGGGAGGGTGATGGGGGTGGAGGCTTGGGGAAAATGTACGGCAAATGAGTGCCAGGATCCTGGAAATGCCCCCATGACCCCCCTCGTGCACGCCCCTGATGTATGCCATAATTAATATGGGCAGAGAATTAATAATGAACCAGGTGGAACGGACAACAGTTTGGTTATGGAAATCCGAATTGGTTTGCATCAATGATGGTTATGGATTGATTAATGACTCTATGATTCAGTGAAACATTGGGATTTATGGAGTATATAAGAAGGCCTCTGATGGCAATTTGCAATGGTAGGGTGACAAGAGCTGTGTGATTTCGGGTCTGGAACGGATGTTGAAATTCTGATGGAGGTGATGGCACTCGTTATGCACATTTTATAGAAGTATTATTTCTAATAAGTAAGCCAAGACCATCCAGCCAGGGAAAAATATAGGGCACTGGCGGCCCCAGAAGCTCCTGCCGTTAAGATAAACAAAATGTCAAAGTTTTTTTGACGGACACACGCACGGATGGAGCCCGATACCATAGCTCCGGCGCTACTCGGGCCGTGGGAGCTAATTAGGAGCCTGTAACTAAAATAGTTGATAAGATTAAGCAAAATGTAGAAGTTTTTGGTGATATTTTTAGGCCAGTGATCTTGAAAAAATAGGCCAAGGTCACCTTAGGCACGTCATTTGTAGGCCTTTATGAGATGCATGTCCAGTGAAAATTAGGAGCGTGTAACTGAAATAGTTGATAAGATTAAGCAAAATGTCAAAGTTTTTGGTGATATTTTTAGGCCAGTGACCTTGAAAAAATAGGCCAAGGTCACCTTAGGCACGTCATTTGTAGGCCTTTATGAGATGCATGTCCAGTGAAAATTTGGAGCCTGTAACTGAAATAGTTGATGAGATAAAGCAAAATGTTGAAGTTTTTGGTGATATTTTTAGGCCAGTGACCTTGAAAAAATAGGCCATGGTCACCTTTAGGCACATCATTTGTAGGCCTTTATGAGATGCATGTCCAGTGAAAATTAAGTGCCTGTAACTGAAATAGTCGATGAGATAAAGCAAAATGTTGAAGTTTTTGGTGATATTTTTAGGCTAGTGACCTTGAAAAAATAGTTCAAGGTCACCTCTAGGCACGTCATTTGTAGGCTTTTATGACATGCGAGTCCAGTGAAAATTACGGGCCTATAACTGAAATAGTTGATGAGATGAAGCAAAATGTCAAAGTTTTTGTTGACGGACGGACGCACGCACGCACACAAGGACGGAGCCCAATACCATAGCTCCCGCGCCACTCGGCAGCGGGAGCTAATAAAAATGGAGCATGCACATTACTGGCTTTGTTTTTGCGCAATAATGAAATGATTTACTTGTACCTACCAGGCGTACAGCGGCTGTTTTTTGAAGTAGTCATGTCGCATAAAATCTGTGGTGCCAGCACTGTGATCTGAGGCAGTGTTCTTGAGATTTTGGGCTGTAGAAAAATGCAAAAAAGTGCATACTATTCTGATATTGTTTATATTAAATGCTAGTTATTCTGTCATGATGATTATCAGTTTTTCACTTGAGTGGCCAATATTAACAAAGTAAAAAAAATGGAACTTGGGAACGGGCATTACACATTAACCTTGCTTGTGGAAAGGCCCATATTGTATAATTACCTGTGAAATGTTCTGCCAGTTGTCTTTTTTAGCATCATGCAACTTTTCCAGTCTTGTCCCATCCCAACTTTTTAAAAACATTTTGCTGCCGTAAAATTCAAAATGAGCAGGTATTTTTCAAAAAACAAAATTTATCAATTTTTACTTTTGATATATTGTCTTTGTACTATTTTCAAATAAAAATAATGTTCAAATCATTTGAAAATCATTGCATTCTGATTTTATTTCCATTTTACACTGTGTCCCAACTGTTTTGGAAATGGGGTTATATTTGGAGGGTTCACAGAGGGAAAATCTGAATCCAACAACGATGTCATCAAGTTTTTAGTTTTGTCAGACACTGATAATTGCAGTAGCTTTGTCAAAAATGTATGTGAAGAGCTGAAAGCGTGTGATTTGTCACAGATATTGGCTAGCCACTGTAATGTTTAGCATATTGACTAGTGCTTCGAGTTTGAAATCGAAAATTTTTTAACCCGCTATATATAATACAGGTGCGGGTGGTGCTACAGTTCTTGCTTGGCCTGCTGACGGGTATGACAGCATCTTATAGACCCAATCGTGAAGTCAACAAAATACCTGACCTAAAACCCCTCTAGTTTTGGAAGTTCTCTCGGTGCTACGTGCTTGTTCAGCAGCGGAATGCTTTGCTAGATGTAGCAATAATGGCTGCAAAATGCTTCTCTGTTTTCCAAGATTTGGAATGTCAGAAGTTTGTGAGGATGAACTGAGTTATTTGTCATAATCAGCAATTACAGCAGGCCACCCCACTGACCAAGGAAATATTGTTGGGTCACAATTAAAAATAGGTCTTCTTTCCGCCAGGAAATATGAACTACTGACACTAGTCCATTTTCACCCGTTTCTGCAGTTTTTGTTACAAAGTGAGCTAATCCATTTCTTTCTTCACTTTTCCTCCACTGGCAGCTGATAAAAGCTCAGAGATGGCATTCTTTTTGCTGTGGTGACAAGGTTTAGTAGCAATTGACTTTAAACATGGTTTTACCCAAAACCAGTCTGACAAAACAATGGCATGCTCAGCTGTGTGTGAACAAAGGGTAAAGTACAAAAAATATTTCAGACCTGAGCCCAGGTGTCGCCCATAATGCACTGCGGTAAACAGGCGATGGTGTAATTACAGGTTATGCTCATTGGTGTTGCTTCACTCTCGCAGTACTTGTCTGTTCACCTTGTCAAGTTTTTGTCTGATTTTGTTTAATCATTGAAGCCACCAATCCTTATTTTAGCTCTCACTGTTAATACTGTTTTATCATTCTCTGTACTTCACTGTATGGGTGAGGGATGTGAGGTTCTTAAAGTGGAATCAAATGTTTGCAGCGTCAAGTGGTCTGGGCTTTGCGAGCTGGCCTGTAATCCTACTGGTTAAATTCCACTATCAAACCCAAAGTGAAGTTATTCCTCAGAGAAGTGAGGCCCAGTACTACAAACCTTTCTCTGGCCACCCCATTTGTACCAAAAGGCCTATTCAGAAGGAAAAGAGCCTGAGCTTCATTGCATCACATCACACACCATGACTCCCTCTGGGCTGAAACAGCTGAGTGGCTGGACAAGAACGAGTGAGGTGACAGATGATACAAAGGGTCTTAACATGAACTGTTTGTCTTCTTCTGTCTGTCTTACCCACCCTAGGTATTTTTCCTGAGTAGCAGAGTGCACCCAGGCGAAACCCCCTCCAGCTTTGTCTTCAATGGCTTCCTCCACTTCATCTTGAAGCAGGAGGACCCTCGAGCCCAGATGTTGCGCAGGATGTTCGTCTTCAAGCTTATCCCTATGCTCAACCCGGATGGCGTGGTGCGGGGACACTACAGGTACCACAGGGGCCCTTTTCCAGATCTTGGAGAAATGGATCCGTTGGGCTGTTGTATGCCAAAGGTGTAGATAGTTTCTGGTTCCTTTCAGAGATATTCTCACAAAATGTGTTTACTTGCAAGGTACACTGGTGAGCCAAAATATAATGACCACTTGCATATGAAGGGAGTAACATTGATCTTATAACAATGGCACCTGTCAAGGTTTGGGTCATGGAAAACTGTTTTTGTTGTGAACGTGTTGGATGTGGAAGAAGTGGGCTGATGTAAGGACCTGAGCGACATTGATTGGGGCCAAACTATTATGGTCAGATGAGTGGGTGGGGCATGTCTGGAGCTGCAAGGCTTGTGGCTTGCTCCAGGTCAGTGGTTCTGAGCACCTGCTGACAGCCCAAAGAGGGACAAACCACACACCGCCAACTGGGCGCAGGGCGCCTAAGGCTCATTGATTACGAGGTTTAACAAAGGCTATCCTGTCTGGTCTAAACTGATAGCCAGATCTGTGATTTGAACTCTATAATACTCGCACAGTTATTAAATCACTTCACCAAAGGACTAAATTCTTGTTTTTTTCTTTTCCCTGCCCACCTGCCCCCCCCAATGTGTGCCTTCAGGACCGACTCTAGAGGGGTCAACCTAAATCGGCAGTACCTTAACCCTAGTTGGGAGCTGCACCCATCCATATTTGGTGCCAAAGCTGTGATTTTGTACCATCACGTGCACAACCGTGTGGGCCCTGAGGAGCCTGACTGGAGGACCTTTGTCTCGCCCCTATCCTCTTCCAACCTTTTTAGCACAAGATCTTCCAACCATTCCAACATGGGCGGCCGGAGCCCTGCATCGGCTCCACTGCTGGCTCCTGCACCCTCTCACCGCCTAGCCACCACAGCTCCTGAACCGAGGAGAAACATGCAAAATGGCAAAGAGCTTGGCAAGGGCAACTTCCTCAGCAATGCTGATGTCTCTGTGGTGACTGAGGAGAATGGGGCAGAGCCTCAGAAAGGCGTGGAGAGCGATGGGGAGGGGGATGGTCCCTGCGACCAGAATGAGGTGCCACATGGCTTCAAAGTAGGCATGCCGCCCAAGTCTCCACCCACCTCTAAAGAAAATGACTTTACCTCTCAGGAGAGCGGAGTGGCCTTCTATGTAGATCTCCATGGTCATGCCTCCAAGCGCGGTTGCTTCATGTATGGGAACAGCTTGTCAGAGGAGAATGAGCAGGCAAGGGCACTCTTTGTTCTGCATTATTGCACTTGCACACGATAACGCGGTCATTTAGCTATGTGGCTATTATGCTTCGTTGGCTCAAGAAGGTTGCTGGTTCAAGCCCAGTGTAGCCTCTAGAAGGTCCATGCAAGTGAGCATGGACTTTAGCCCAGGGTTGGTCTAGAGGACCCTGCGTATTCAAACTGACTGCGAGTTGCTTTTGTGGTTAGAAAAGCATCCACTAAATAAGTAAAAAAATGACAGTAATGCTTAATTATTCTCAAAATACAATGAATGCTGTCATTGAATATCTGGTTTAAATTTTTTTTCATTTGTGTTGTGGTCCAATGAAGGTTGAGAATTTGCTTTACCCAAAGCTGATCTCTCTTAACTCGGCGAACTTTGACTTCATGGGGTGCAATTTCTCTGAGAAGAACATGTACGCCAAAGACAAGCGGGACGGCCAGTCCAAAGAAGGAAGTGGGCGAGTTGCCATCCATAAAGCAACTGGGCTCATCCACAGGCAAGGCCTACCCATTGCTGTATTAACGCTGTGCAACTGCAATGTTATTTTTACGCTATCACTATGCTATTTCTATATTGCTGCTATTATGCCATCTCCCTGTGTTGCTGAGCTTTTACTTGGCTATTACAACGTACAACATACTCCTCCTGCTGTGCTACTGTCGCGTTATCTCTGTGCAGTTGCTTTGCTATGCTGGTGTGCCATTTCTCTTGTCTTTGTGTGGCTGCTATACAGCTGCGTTATCTTTCCCACTGCTCTGCTATCAACAAGCTACCGCTGTTATAGCTATGCAACTGATATTGGGGTATTCCGTGTCAAGTCGCCTGAAGAAACAAGGTTTTGCTTTGCTTTCTCAGATGTTGCCGGAACTCCACCTGATGGTGTACTCTGATGAAAGAACTGTTCTGTAACATTTTTTAAAATGATCATTGGTTTAGTAAATGATTTTGTAAATAAATAATTGTAAATTAATTTGGGCGAAGTCCGAAGTCCATTTTAACAGCAGATGTTTTTAATTCTCAATAACTTTAAGATTATGGCTCAGATTTGGACCAGTTTTGGCAGTATTACTGATTAAGGCAGAATGAATCCAAACACCCTTTTATATGCCTCTGAACCGTACAATCTGAATATTTAACTGAAGTGTATACAAAACAATTGCACTATGTGGTGTAAGACGTATGGAGCTGAACTTTTTGAAATTAATTTCCATACTTTTGATTTATTGTCCTCATTGTACAATTGTGATGGTTATTTTTTTTCCATCAGGAGGATTAAATCTCCAAAGTTAGCTCATTTCTCAATGGGAGCATCTCAATAGGAACACGTAGAGGATCATGCAGGTGCTGCAAGTGCTTCAGTTGTAATGGTAATGATAAATGTGATTAATTTTATTCTCCTGACATAAAAAAACAGGCATGAAATACTCTGACCCCCACCATGGGATGGCTGATATTTCAAAACAAAATTCAGGAAGCATCAGAAAGCATTTTCTGAAAATGGAAGACAGACGAAAGAATGTGAAGACACATCCACGCTATAAAATGTATCTGTATATCAACCCTTAAAATCCTAATCACTACTATAGTCACAGAAGGCGCAAAATAAATGAAGCAAATTTTCAGATTTCAGCTTTCAAAAGGTCAACAATTTTGTCCATTTTTAGTTGGCAAATTAGGTATCAGTGAGTCCCTCTGAAGGACATTTTTCAACTAAATAATGAATGATTAACCTTTGGAGGGATAGGGTGAGTAAAAATTAAGCACTTGAAGGGTTGAATTCCGTTAGAAATATTGAACGATTTAGAAGTTCCGGCCCGGAAAAGAAGCGTGACGAATGGACAGACGAGTGGACAGACAACATTCAATCTGATATTACCCATCCACTTCATGGTGGGGGATATAAACATCACAATTTTCAATGTGAATAGTCTATCAAGTATACATTTGAGAAGTTCAGCTCCATATATCTTCCCACATTGAGCAATTGTATTGTTTGCGGTTCAGATTAATTTTTAAGTTGTAGGGTTGAGACACTTAATGAGGGGGGGGTTTGTTTTTTGATGGGCCGATAAGCTGTTGTTTGGCGTCCGTCGTCCGGAACATTTTTTGTTTTTTTTTTTTAGCCTGATGAATTTTCCTGTAAATTTGCCATAATAAACTACTAGACTGTATCTCCAGATTTTAAAATTTTTTCTTGGATTTTTGATTGAACTGTTTTTGTCCTTTTTATGGGTCCTTGAAATTTTGGCCCCATTGTTAAAAGATAGGACTTAAAAATAGAAATTTCAAAAAAAAAATTTCTCAGAAACTGATAAATTTTTTCTAAATCAGGCAATCAACTCATCTTGGTACACTCAATGTACAAAGCGAGTACCATTATGATTAAATTGACGGAAGTAGGTTTTGTGGGGGCGCTGTATTTTAACATTGGGTCTTATAGAGCAGTGGTTCTCAAACTTGGTCCTGGGGTACCACAGTGTATGAAGGTTTTCATTCCAACCACAACTGCAACCCTAGAATTTTACTTCATTACCCTTTTAAGCAATATTTTCAAAAATAGCTATGCATGCTATGAAAAATTTGTTTCATATTCACATCATGCTATATGGGAAACGGCAGAATGAGAGAGAAATTTAAACAGATGTACCAATAACTTTCAAAATATGAGTAGGCTCTTAATTACAACCCCAGTTCTGAAATAGTTGGGACAAAGTGCAAAGTGTGAATAAAATCAAAACGCAATGACTTTCAAATCACACCAGCCAGTATTTTATTCACAATAGAACAGAGATAACATAGCAAGTGTTGAAACTGAGAAATTTTACAATTTTATCCACAAAATGAGCTCATTCCAAATTTGATGGCTGCTACAGGTCTAAAAAAAGTTGGGACAGGGGCCTGTTTACCATGGTGTAGCATTCTCTCTTCTTTTTAACACAGAGTGGAGGCGTCTGGACATTGAGGAGACAAGTTTTTTGAGTTTAGCCATTGGAATTTGATCCCACTCTTGTTTAATACAGGCTTCCAGCTGCTGGAGAGTTTTGGGTCTCTTTTGATGGGCTTTTCATTTAATTATGTTCTCAAAATGTTCTCAATCGGCGAAACATCAGGACTTCAGGCAGGCCAGTTCAGCACACGGACTCTTCCACTACGAAGCCATGCTATTGTAATAGCTGGAGTATGTGGTTTTGCATTGTCATGCTGAAATACACAAGACCTTGCCTGGAATAGATGTCATCTGGAGGGGAGCATATGTTGCTCTAAAATTTTTATATACCTTTCAGCATTCTTGGTGCTTTTTAAAACATGCAAGTGTCCCACACCATATGCACTAATGCATCCCAATACCATCAGAGATGCTGGCTTTTGAACTGAACGCTGATAACAGGAGGGGTGGTCTTCTTCCTCTTTAGTCCGGAGGACACGACGCCCATGATTTCCAACAAAAATGTCAAATTTGGACTCGTCTGACCACAGGACACTTTGCCACTTTGCTACAGTCCATTTTAAATGAGCCTTGGCCCATAGAACACGGTGGCGCTTCTGGATCATGCTCAACAATGGCTTCCTTTTTGCATGATAGAGTTTTAGGTGGCATCTGTGGATGGCACGGCGGACTGTGTTTACAGACAGTGGTTTCTTGAAGTATTCCTGGGCCCATTTAGTAATGTCAATGACAGAATCATGCCAATGAGTGATGCAGTGGCGTCTGAGGGCCCGAAGATCACGGGCATGCAGTAAAGGTCTTCGGCCTTGTACCTTATGCACAGAGATTTTTCCAGTTTCTCTAAATATTTTGATGATGTTATGCACTGTCGATGATGAGACCTTCAAAGCCTTTGCAATTTGACGTTGAGGAACATTGTTTTTAAAGTATTCTACAATTTCTTTACGCAAGCCTTCACTGGTTGGAGAGCCTTTAGCCATCTTTACTTCTGAGAGACTCAGCCTCTCTAAGATATCACTTTTATAGCCAATCATATTACACACCTGATGCCAGTTAACTTATTTACTTGCTAAATGTTCTTTCAGCTGATTCTCTATATATTAATTGCTTTTTCAGCCCTTTTTTGCCTGTGTCCCAACTTTTTTGAGACCCGTTGAAGCCAGAAAATTTAAATGAGCTCATTTTGTGGATACAAATGTGAAATGTCTGTTTCAACATTTGAAATGTTATCTATGTTCTATTGTAAATAACATATTGGCTCATGTGATCTGAAAGTGATTGCATTTTGATTTTATTCACAATTTACACTTCGTCTCAACTATTTCGGAATTGGGGTTGTAGTATAATTATTGATGGTCACTAAAGCGAACCATATATTTGACAGTTTGGAGTTAGAAGGCAAAGAAATTGACAATGACTCGCACCTGTTTTGTGTTTATATTGTTAAATAAAAAATTTAAGAACTTTAGGCATGTGTCTGCAGCAACTTATAGGAGCCCAACAATTATTTTTTGTATGACTTTGATCAGTAAATACATAACACCTTGCTCAGTTCCTTGTATTGCAGCATTGTAAGCACAATATGGACATGGGGCTTTCTTTTCACATGACAGGCATTGCATTTCTCTCATAATGTGAAGTTGATGGATAAAAAAAAATCCAGCAAATTACGACAAATCAACAGCTTAATAGAATTCTGGGATTGCTATCGTGGTTGCAATGAAAACCAGCATACACAGTGGTCCCCGAGGACTGAGTTTGAGAATCACTGTAACAGAGAATAAGCAAAATGGCCCGTGGAGGGCAAATAGTTGCAGATGGAGCCTAAGTTTGTATTAAAGCTATATAGGCAATCATATATGACCTATATATTTACAATATTCAAGTTGTTTTCCGATGACCTTGAAAGGTCAAACTCGAGGTTAAACAAAATGTTCGCTATGTTAAAAGGAAGGACTTGAAATTTCCACAAATTATTTCTCATATACTGTGCGATAACCTTTTTTCTAAATCTGGCAATCAACTCACCTTGACACACTTTATGAAAAGGGCAAGTGCCATTTTGATTGAATAGATGGAAGTGGGTCTAGTGGGAGTGCTGTACTTGAACATTGGGTCTTATGGAGAAAATGCAAAATGGCTTGCAGGTAGAGCTAAAGTTTGTATTATAGACATATAGGAAATCATATATGACCTATATTTTGGCAATATTAATGTTGACCTCAGATGACCTCGAAAGGGCAAACTCGAGATCAAGCAAAATTTTACAATTTTCAAAGGCTTCAAAAGCTTGAAAATATTGAAGATGGAGTATGTATGTGCATTGACCACTAATAGGAAATCATATACACTGCTGTGAAAAAGTTTTTGCCCACTTCCTGATTTCTTATTTTTTTGCATATTTGTCACACTTAAATGTTTCGGATCATCAAACAAATTTTAATATTGGATTAGATAACCTGACTAAATACAAAATGCAGTTTAAATGATGATTTCGTTTATTGAGGGAAAAAGCTATCCAAACCTATCTGGCCCTATGTAAAAAAGTAATTGCCCCCTAAACCTAATAACTGGTTGTACCACCCTCAGCAACAGCAACTGCAATCAAGCGTTTGCAATAACTGGCAATGAGTCTTTCACATTGCTGTGGAGGAATTTGGCCCACTCTTCTTTGCAGAATTGAGTTAATTCAGTCACATTGGTGGGTTTTCCACCATGAATGGCCTGTTTAAGGTCATGCCACAGCATCTCAATCGGATTTAAGTCCGGACTTTGATTAGCCCACTCGAAAACCTTCATTTTGTTTTTTTTTTTTTTTAAGCCATTCAGAGGTGGACTTGCTGGTGTGTTTCCGATCATTGTCCTGCTGTATAACCCAAGTGCGCTTGAGCTTGAGTTTACGAACTTGATGGTCGGACATTATCCTTCAGGATTTTCATGGTTCCATCAATTACGGCAAGTCGTCCAGGCCCTGAAGCAGCAAAGCAGCCCCAGACCATCACACTACCACCACCATGTTTGACTCTGGGTATGATGTTCTTTTTATGAAATGCTGTGTTAGTTTTACACCAGATGTAACAGGACGCACACCTTCCAAAAAGTTCAACTTTTCTCTCATCAGTCCAACAAATATTTTCCCAAAAGTCTTGGGGATCATCAAGATGTTTTTTGGCAAATGTGAGAAGGGCCTTTGTGTTCTTTTTGATCAGCAGTGGTTTTCACCTTGGAACTTTCTCACGGATGCCATTTTTGCCCAGTCTCTTTCTTATTGTTGAATCATGAACACTGACTTTAACTGAGGCAATTGAGGCCTGCAGTTCTTTAGATGTTGTCCTGGGTTCTTTTGTGACCTCCTGGATGAGTTGTCAATCGCTCTTTGAGTAATTTTGGTAGGTCGGCCACTCCTGGGAAGGTTCACCTCTGTTCCATGTTTTCTCCATTTGTGGATAGTGGCTCTCATTGTGGTTCGCTGGAGTCCCAAAGCCTTAGAAATGGCTTTGTAACCCTTTCCAGACTGATAGATGTCCATCTAATTTGTTTCTCATCTGTTCTTGAATTTTATATAGTTTTTCACCTGTCTGTCCGTCCGTCTGTCCATCTATCTGTCTGTCTGTCTGTTTGTCTGCAGCAGCAAAAAAAACTTTAACCTTGGCCATAACTTGATTGCTTAGTGATAGGCCTTTGATACTTGGCATGTATATTCCTTGTGACAAGACCTTTCAGATGAGGTCAGGAATTTTGACCTCGTGACCTTGACCTTGGCGTAGGATGCGTTTTTTAAAAACTTAAACCTTGGCCATAACTTTTGATTGCTTAGTGATAGGCCTTTGATATTTGGCATGAGTATTCCTTGTGACAAGACCTTGCAGGTGAGGTCAGGAATTTTGACCTCGTGACCTTGACCTTGGCACAGGATGCGTTTTTTTAAAAACTTTGACCTTGGCCATAACTTTTGATTGGTTACTGATAGGCCTTCGATACTTGGCATGAGTATTCCTTGTGACAAGACCTTTCAGATGAGGTCATGAATTTTGACCTCGTGACCTTGACCTTGGCGTAGGATGCGTTTTTTAAAAACTTTAACCTTGGCCATAACTTTTGATTGCTTAGTGCTAGGCCTTTGATGCTTGGCATCAACTTTCATCAAAATCAAAAACACAAATCAAAATAATGTTTATGTCCGAGGGCATCAGTGTTTCACAAACACATCTTGTTTTAGATCGTGTTGCTTTTTGAGATCTTTTAGCCTACTTCACTTTGTCAGACAGGTTCTATTTAAGTGATTTCTTGATTCAACAGGTCTGGCAGTAATCTGGCCTGGGTGTGGCTAGTGAAATTGAACTAAAAAAAATGTGGGTAATCACAGTTTAATTTAAGATTGAACAGGGCGGGGGGGGATTACTTTTTCACAGGGCCAGGTAGGTTTGGATAGCTTTTTTTCCCTTAATCATTATTTCAGAAATGCATTTTGTATTACTTGGGGTATCTTTGTCTAATATTTAAATTTGATTGATGATCTGAAGCATTTAAGTATGACAAATATGCGAGAAAAAAAAATTAATCGGGAAGGGGGCAAATACTTTTTCACAGCATTGTATGAACTTTCATTTGATGACTTTGAACTTGACTTTTGGTGACCTTCAAAGGTAAAACTTCACATAATGAAATTTCAATGACTACTATCACCAAAAATATTGCAGATAGAAGCATAGGTCCGTATTTGAGGCATATAGAAAGTCAGATATGAAGTTTCATTCGGTGACCTTGAACTTGGCCTATGATGACCTTCAAAATGAAATTTCACTGACTTGTATCACGAAAATCATTAGAGATAGAGCCTAGTCTTGAATTAGAAACTTATCGGAAGTCATACATGAACTTTCATTTGGTGACCTTTATATTGACCTTTGAAGGTCAAACTAGACCTAATGAAAATTCAATGACTTCTGTCACTAAAATGGTCACAGATAGAGCCGAGGTTTGTATCACAGATGTATGGGAAGTCACATCTGAACTATCATTCTGTGACATTCAACTCGACTGTCGGTGACCATCAAAGATCAAACTTGACATACTATAACTGCAATGACTTGTATCACCAAAACGGTTACAGATGGGGTCTAGGTTTGTATTGGAGAGATAAAGGAAGTCACGAACTTTCATTCGGTGACCTGCATGTTGACCTTTGAAGGTCAAACTTAACCTAATGAAAATTCAATGACTTCTATCTCTAAAATGGTCACAGATAGAGCCTAGGTTTGTTTTACAGATGTAAGGGAAGTCACATCTGCACTTTCATTTTGTGACATTCAACTCAACTGTCAGTCAAACTTGACTTATTACAACTGCAATGACTTGTAACACCAAAGCAGTTACAGATGGGGCCTAGGTTTGTATTAGAGAGATATCGGCATTCATATATGAACTTTCATTTGGTGACTTTCATACTAACCTTCGATGGTCGATCTTGACAGAGTGAAAATTCAATGACTTGTTCACTAAAATGGTCACAAATAGAGCCTAGGTTTGTATTAGACCTGAAGTAAATCACATATGAACTTTCATTAGGTGACATTCAATTCAACTATTGGTGACCTTTGAAGGTCAAACTTGTGAAATTACAATGACTTGTATCATCGAAACAGTCACACATAGAGCCAAGGTTTGTATTGGAGACATACACTACCGGTCAAAAGTTTTAGGAACCCCAAACTTTCCAGTTTTTTTTAATTGACAATTATGCAGTTTAACCCTTTAAGGCCTAATGCAAAAATCCCAGCAGAGAATCATGCTGCTATGTTTACCATAGTAACCTGTATTTGGGCTGAAGCACAGCTTCTCAGCTTTCAGGAACAGTTGGAATTTTTTTCTATTGCACAAAACTTACAGTAATTACGGTACTTTCAAAATTACGCGCATATCTGTGTCGGCAACGACACGTTCTTAAAATGCGCTCATGCTGTCCCGGTTTAAATGGGTTAATGTCTCATTGTACTCTGGAATGAAAGCATAGACATGATAGAACAAACTAACAATCAAAATTAAAAAAGAAATCAAGGAATCCATTTATAAACCAAAATGTATTTTAAACTTTTGACTCAAAGTAGCCACCTTTGGCAGATGTAACGGCTGAACACACTCGTGGCATTCTTTCTAAAATGGAAATCAAATATTCTTCAACAAGTTCTTCCCAACTCTGTTGCAGAAGTTCCCATAAATGTGTGGCACTTGTAGGTTGCTTTGCTTTCACTGTGCTGGCCACTCCATGTTTTCAAGCTTACCATCTTGTTCTTTTTTCCGGAGGTAGTTCTGGCAGAGCCTGGACTTATGTTTTGGGTCACTATCTTGCTGTAGGATGAACCCCTGACCAACTTGGCGCATACCAGAGGGCACTGCATGGCGCTGCAGAATGCTGTGGTAGCCATTTTGGTTCAGGGTGCCTTTCACTCTGTAAGTCACTGACCCTGGATCCAGCAAAACAGCCCCAGACAATCACGCTTCCTCCTCCATGTTTGACAGTTGCTGTCACACACTGAGGAACTATCCTTTCGCCTACTCAACGGCGTACAAAAAACCTGGGTGACCTTACCTTCTGTTTAAAACTTCTGACAGTTCACCACTTACCTTTGTACCATTTCAAGCTATTCGTTGGACTGGAACTGCATAATTTTCAATAAAAAACTGGAAAAATTGGGGTGTCCTAAAACTTTTGACCGGTAGTGTATAGACCGTCCATTTGGTGCCCTCAACTTGACCTTCAGAGTCTAAAGTTCTGAATTGACATATTGAATTTTCAATTACTTGTATCATCACAACTACTTCAGCTTAGAATTGTATTACATTCTTATTACATTCGGGCATTTTGGAGGTCATGTTCATCAGTGGTTCTCAAACTCAGTCCTCGGGGACCACTGTGTATGCTGGTTTTCATTGCAACCACAATTCCAGAATTCTATTAAGCTGTTGATTTGTCTTAATTATTTGGATTTTTTTATCCTTAAACTTCACATAATGAGAGAAATGCGATGCCTTCCATGGGAAACGAAAGCCCCATGTCCATATTGTGTTTATAATGCTGCAATACAAGGAACTGAGCAAGGTGTAATATATTTACTGATCCAAGTCATACAAAAGTTAATTTTTGAGCTCCTGAAAGTTTCTGCACACACGCTGAAAGTAAAAAATCATGAAAATTTTTTTCTGCAAAATATGCACCATACAGGTGTGAGTCATTGTCAATTGCTTTGTCTTCTCACTCCTAATTATCAAATAAATGGTTCGATTTAGTGATTATGCATCAAAAGTTAAACTAATCAAGAACCCACTTGAATTTTTCATAGTATGCCTAGGTATTTTTGACAATATTGCTTAAAAGGGTAATGAAGAAAAATTAACAACTCATTAAAATTCTATGGGTGTATTTGAGGTTGGAATGAAAACCTGCAAACACGGCGGTCCCCCAGGACCGAGTTTGAGAACCACTGATGTGCATGTTTGTGAACTTTCATTTAGTGACCTTGAATTTGGCCTTCGATGCTTCAAAGGTCAGACTTCACATGAAATTTCCGTAACTTGTATCATCACTATAAGATTGCTTGGCAGTAAGATACAGGACCCCTGGTCCTATTTTTTCAAATCCCTTTTACCTTAATCAGTAATGCTGCCTAAAGCTGGTTCAAATCAGTAATAATTTAAAGTTCATGGTAGTTTAAAAAATATCTGCAGTCAAAATGACCGACTTGGCCCTTGTAAATAAACTAATATTGATGAAACAAATGAAGATTTTTCATGTACTAAGTGTTTTAAGAAAACTGTCATGAGTGTACACCACCTGAAAGAGTTTCAGCATGGTGGGTGCGCCGCGCTGGGTGATGTGACACGGAATCTCACTACTCTTCTGTTAAATATCTTTTCCCGCATCAGCTACACGTTGGAGTGCAACTACAACACAGGACGTTCTGTTAACACCATCCCCCCCGCTTGCCATGACAATGGCAGGGCTACCCCTCCTCCACCCCCTGCCTTCCCACCGAAGTTCACACCCGAAATCTATGAACAGGTACGCCGCCTTCCAGGACGTTAGGGTTTAGTCATTTAGTGGGTGCTATTATCTGACTCAAAGAAGATAAGCCATGCAAGTTCAATCTACGGCCACTGACAATAACCTCTGTCCATACAGGTGGGTAGAGCAGTTGCTGTGGCAGCGCTAGACATGGCGGAGTGCAACCCTTGGCCCCGCCTTACTCTGTCGGAACACAGCTGCCTGACGAACATGCGCGCCTGGATGCTCAAGCATGTGAGGAACAGCAGAGGGACCAATGGCAGCTTCAAGAAGAACAGCATTGTTAAGCCCTCGCCTAAAGGCTACACCATGTGAGTTACTGTTCCTCTGCTAACATTTGTCTCTAGGAACCTTGGTTACCAGAAGCCTTGCTGTCTGTGTGAGCCTTCCCTATTAACTCTGGTTAACAAGAAACTTTATTTCTATGGACCCCATTCCCTATGAGCCCCTGTCTTTATGACCCCTGGTGGCTATGAAATCATGATTACTTTAAACCCGGCTATGAATCTCACTCGCTGTGAATCCTTTGTTGGACAGCCCTGAGTAAAACCGGATTTATTCCAACCAAGTACTTACACACCTGACATCACTAATCAACCCCAAGAGTCTTTGCTAATGAGCTTTATTAGTAGTATCAGGTATGTAAGTGCTTGGTTGGAGTGAAAGCCTGCGCCCACACCGGCCCTTGCTGGATAATGTTGAATAGCCCTGGCTTAGAGCGTTAAGAATGGTCTGCCGCCAGTATTTGTATGGGAGCAACCATTAGCTAATATTCCATATCTTGTGAATGACTGCGCTATTCTTCTGCAACCAAATTAAAATTAAAAGCAGTCACCCATTCTTTCTTTTTCTATGACCATCTCTTGAACATCAACTGTGGCTAAACGTGTGGTGGTTTTTGAATACTCATTCGATTTCGTAGCTAACTAGCTGATAAACTACACAGTTATGGAAAGGTAATTGTAGCGTGCCAATCAATTTTGAGAGTGCAACTTGGCTACAAAGACAACCAAGCCATTCAAGTTTAACGGACGTGGCACATGGAACTCAGTGCAGATACAGTATTTACAGCACCAGTGCCAGGAGCAGATGATCGTATAAAGAAATTCATCACACTGTGATGTCATTCTATTTCCAGAGTAGAAAACCACTGGAGATGGAGATGTTCAGAATTGTTGGTAATATGAGGCATTGCTTACTGGGAACTCCTACATGCATTTACCTCATTATTTGAAACTTTGGCCACATTTACTAATAATAACCTTCATGTTAACAGAATATACAAGACCCAAAATATGGAAAGGCATAATGGCTCCCCTTGAAGTTCTCTTTGCTACTTTAGTCCCCCACCACCCAAAGGGTATGTTGGGGACATTTGAGTTTGTTGTGTATGTTCGTTTGTGCGTGCAGCTGCACGGATCCATTACTCTGAAATTCTATGCAGCAGCCTTTCCATTTTACAGTGACGTTATATCCTTCACCGAGCTTCATATTTGTTACCTTTTTAGTCACCACAAAAAAAGCCAATATTGTATTCTAGTTTTGGCAAATATAGTATTGATTATATATTAGAATTGTATTGGAAAAAATACAAATATCATTTAATTTTTCTTACTGGCGATTTTGCCCATAAAATGCTAGAATGCTGCTAATGTATTACTGGTTGTATTACAGTTAACGACTGGTTGCGACAATTACCCTACAGCAATTATATGAACATAATCACAGTGGTATTGCCTTTTGAGTAAATAATATTCCTTGTGTATTTTCGAAGTGATAACTACGATAGACGGTAGGAGTGAGGTTAAATACAAAAACACTTTAATTTGCTTCATGGTCTACTGCTATCAACTGGCTGGGTGAATGCCATGGCTTGAGGTGTTTGACGCTACCAATACTTGCAAAACGTATTTTACTACAATTTTAAGCCCGGAAAAAAAAAAAAAAACAGAAATATATTTTTTAAACCCCTTTTATTGAAAACATTAAAATTACAATAATTTTTCCCCCCATGAATGAACCATTTTTGGGGCTGCAGCTCCAGAGTGTCCCATTCCCTCTTGGCTGTCTCACAAGCGCCTCTTATAAAATGGAAAATTCTGAGAGTGGGAGTTTTCCCTATTAGAAAATCTCTGCTTTGGCCTCATACTCTAGTTGTGACTTTTGAGTATTGTGTTTATGTGTGACCTTTGACCTTTTGCATATGATTTTGACTGTTTGGTGCAGTTTTCATCTTTCTTAAAAATCATCCAATCTCTTACCATGGCATATCAAGAACTATTGTGTTTGGGTCAAGGAAAACAAAGCAAATATAAAAAATTGAACTACAATCATAAAATATGTGATGACCTCACTTTCAATTTACATGTCGGTAGCAGAGATATGTGAAATAATCCCTGTATCTTTGTTGCGATCAATTTACTTTTCTGAAACAAAAATCGTAAAATGAATAGTGGGGCTTAGTATGAATTGTGAACAATAAATTCTGGCGAAGCAAGAATAACAGTATTGATGATACTAATGACCAAGCTGCATCATAGCTACAAACTTTTTTTTTTTGCAAACTTTTCTGGCTTAGAAGCCTGCATGTAGAGCACAACAGACAGCGTTTCAGGCGAGCTGTGCCTCTTTTATGGATACGTTAGTGATGGTATTGCTCTGATGTACTGTTAGGACTCCCTCGCCTTCCCACAAATAGAATCTGTTTTATAGCCAAAAATGTACCCCTCACATACATAACACCGTGTTATGTGTGTGATTTTTATGACATTACGTGTGTGACCAAATTACAAAGCCTATGCCTATTATGACATTAATGACCTGTTTCTTCATTGTTAGACTGATAAAGGTTTAGTACACACTTCTGTCAAAAGGTGGTCTAGGTTATCTCTATCCTGAACAACAACAATGACTAAAGCCTTCAACATGAAGGTTAGCCACCCCATCATTTGACCTAAATATTTTGCCAGATTTTTGCAACTTTGATGTGTATACCCATGTGCAAAGCAGGTAAGAATTTAGATGTAATATCGTGGAATTTGTAAGGTTCAGAAAGTAATGTGAAAATGCTGTTAGTTGGATTAAATTAACCCCTTTGCGCAGAAGCCAAATATGGCTATTTATGCGTTATCCTTTTATTGCTTTATAATTCAAGATTTAAGCTTCATAGAGAGGGGGAATATAGCTCAACTGAGGCAGTACACTTGCAGCATTTAGTATTCCATCGTATTTCAGTTTATTTTCATGATTTTGTTAGAGAGAAAAGTGGCTGCAAACAAAAAAAATCTTCATGAAAATTCTGCATTGAAATTTAAAAAAAAAAAATTAAAAAAATACTGAGGACTGTAAAATGGCTGGGGGTTAAAACAATACATTTCTGGGATCATAAACTCTAAGACCACAAACATTCTTCATCTGAGCATTAAATCTTATTTGGCTTCAAAAGAAGAAGCCAAATAAGACTGCTCTTCAGGTGGCTCCCCAAACACACAAAGCCCTCAAAATGGCGCTCTGTCAAATCATAAAATAATCATATTTTTAACACAAATCAACTTTTGACACATGAAATTCAATATGAATTAATGATTTTCTGGTTGAATTTAGCATGAGTATATCAATATAGGTGCAGCTGGACATCCATAGTCACCAGTACCCTCTCCAAACCAAAAACACCATGTTAATACTGCCACACTCAATTTTCTTATCACGAACATTGGCTAGTACAAAGGATGTATGTTAAACACCTCCATGCTTACATACAAGGGCCTACAATAGCCAGAGATATGATTTTATTTAAATGTAATGGACTTGCGTATCGCAGGATTTGCACACGGTCACACACGTAACAAAGGTGTCACACACGTAACACATACGAATGAGGTCATGGTATGCAAATGAGCTAGATATTTTTATTAAAGTTTTAATTAATCTAAACAGGAATAACTATTGCTAAAGTTTGTGAAGCCAAAGTGTTATAATCTTCGTTCAAATCACAGAACTTTTGGAATGTAAATTAAATGTAGCGATTGACCCATTTTCTGTGTCTCACACGTAACACAGTCTCTTTCTGGTCCTGTAGTTCCAATGTGTTAGGCAAATACCAAGTTGATGTACCACATTGATAGGAAAGCCCAGGTATCTTGTGGTTGTCCTATATTGATCCCCATCTGCTATCCAATTAAAGTATAGTGCATAGAAAAATGTGAAGAATACCTTCCAAATGTCACACACGTAACGCGAAAATCACCCGTAATCTCATCAGTGTACTAGGGTCGGGGGTATTCGTGAGCTGTGCTCACTTTTTCACTTGTTTAAAGCATATTTTTCTATATTGGCAGAAGCATGATGTAGCTTCTGTGATGCTAAGCAACCAGCAGATACAGAATATGTATTTGACATTGTCCTACAAAATGGGAAAAAAATTCTTTTTCTGACTTTGAACCTACATATGGGAAACCTTAAAGCTTGCGCCACACTGTCCCGAAATTGACACCAGATGGCCATACGAATATTGAATTTTGCGCGATGGCCCCGAGCTTGGTCAAACGCCGATCTACAGCCGAAGCAAGTACAATGTCTACAGAAGGTCACACGATGGCACCCGAACCACACACGAAGGCAACAAAAAGATGTGAATTTTTATTAAGTAGTTTGCCTGCAGGACACACAAAGGCCACACGATGGCTTGCATATTTACTACAGAGTAATACAGTAAATGTACGACAGATTACTGTAAGTTTCTATAGTAAACTATTGTTTTGTTATGAACAAGATATGTTGTTATAAAAAAAGTATGACGTTAAAAGCAACCAGTTCATTATCAGTTATCAGTTTCATGAATAAGTTGTGCCTTATTTATATATATTTAGAACATGGCACTCTTAAATACTCGATTCTGATTGGTCAATCGCCAAAATTCACGCATTTCCAGAGGTATGACCGCTGCGCTGCTGTTCGTTGCTAGTAATATTAATATTTTAATATTTTAAATGTTTTAGCCATATTCTAAGCGGGATAATGTATAGTGAGCTGCGCGTCGAGGTTCTATTCCCCGTCGAGTTTTTTTTTTTTAAATTTGGCATCTCCAATCCCAACCGAATCTGGAATGCACAATTGGTGAACTATGTACAAGGCTTGCTCATATGCGACCCCTTGCTGCCAATTCAGGAGAGTGTAGACAGTTCGCGGCTCTCCTCCGAAGCACGCGCCTGTCGACCACCGCTTCTTATACACTCATTGGTTGAATCTTCGCAAGTTCAGAACGAGGGCGGAGGATACCCGGACATGACTTAGAATCTTCCTGACGCCCCGTCTGGCCAACAGGAGGCGCTTGAGCAACTAACAAGGCAACTATTGTAATCCTTCCGGCAGTCCTTCCCAATTTGCAACCCTGTATTGCTATAGCCAATTGTACGCTACTCTGAAAAAGCTGCCGACCACTGCCGGCTGGTACGAAGCGGGGCTCGAACCCGCGACGTGATAGTCACTTCTGCTTCGCAACGCGATGCTTTACCGAGTGAGCTATCCGGCAGCCCCGGGAATTATTTTTTAACAATCACTGGCTCACTATACATTATCCCTTACATATATAATATATGTTGTGCCTGCTCTGTAGAATTGCCCAGGACTGACTGAGGAAGATGCTCTGAGGCTGGTCTTTTATATGCCCACGCTACCATGACACATGTGAAACGCTTGAGCTACTCAAATTCGGCTGTCTTCGCAGACACCGTGGTCCCATCTCGATGTCATAGTTCTATAATACGATGGCTACACGATGGCATTGCGAGGGCTTCACGTAGTCGTGTTGCCTTCCTAAGATAATCGGGCAGCTTCTTGTTTCCTTCGTATTGTCTTCGTGAGGCGAAAAATGCCCGATGGCACCGATGATCACTCGAAGTAAAGACGAAGATGACACAATTTGACAAGATGCCCTCACGATGGCCTTACGAAGGGCAAAATGGACACATGAATTTAACACAAAAATGAACTTTTGCAAGGTCATCCGGCAATTTTTTGGCATGCCAAAGATTTTGCCACCGCTCACGAAGTTGCTGCCGCAGCCTGAGAAACTCAACCGGCGGTCATACGATGGCTTAAGATGCCCTCACGAATGGCCCGATATTTTTACGATTTGATCCGAATTTGAACATTTCCTTTATCGTGTGTCCATCTGGTGTCAATTTCGGGACAGTGTGACGCCTGCTTAAGAGAAATGGTAGAGTATACAAAGTTGATTCAGGTAACTGAGCTGATCATGTTTTGTAATTTCCTTTCTAGAAAGTCTGTTACAGAGTTTGGGTTTATTTTTTGGTTGGTGGTCTCACTGTAAAACAAAGTTTTATTCCAACCTCAACTGAGGGAAAAGGTGGGACGATATGAAAAATGCACAAAACTACAGAAAGCAGAAATTTCTAAATTTACTTTGACTTGCATTCATTGCACACAGTATGAAAACAAGATGTTTAATGTTTGGTGAACTTCACGTTATTGGTATGCAATTCATTACAAAAAAGTTAGGATGGGGGCAATTTAGGGCAAGTAATGTGGGGAAAAGGGACAGGCACTGTAGCTCACTTAGTTTATTTCTGGCTTTGGAGTTTTGTAAGCTCACAAGTGCTGGTATTTTTTTATGCTTCGGTCCAGTATTGGAAAAATTAAGATAACCTTGGGTAATTTGTGTTGGGGGGGGACTTTCAAGTGAAATTCAGCATCAGGGTTTCATGTTTCACGATGTCTTTTTTTTTTTTTTTTTGCAGCTCAGTGCTCTTTTCATAGTGTAGCTCCATTGAAATATCAATCCCCAAACACCAGATCATTGTACCCAGCATTACATGCTGAAGAGTTAACCAGGTGGCTATTGGGCTTAAGAGTGTTGCTCAAGGGAGTAGTATCGTAGCAAATTAAGTGCTCAGCTTTTTATTTTTATGTCTCAAAAGTATGTGAGTACAAAGTTTGAGCATTCGATCTGCTTTCAAACGCTCTCCAGCATGATATAGCGCAATTATAAATATGGCCGACTGGCGGCCATGTTTGATGTCAAGTTTTGACGCCTCAAACAAATTTTAATCTGTACATCCATATGTACCTTCCCACCAAATTTCAAATTTATCCCTTCAGTGTTTGTTTGACTAATTGAGCTAAAAATTGAACGACGTTATAAAGGAAAAAAGCTGATTGTAATCTTAAGTTGGTACAAAAACAACAGATGAGCCAAGGATCACCAATTTGCCCCAAGTGCGTAAATTTATTGATGGGTTTAAAATCAATGTTCCTGAAGCGCCCTGGTGGCTCATCGGTCATACTACACGTACCATATAAGGCTGAGTCCTCACTGCAGTGGCCAAGTTCGAATCCGGCCTGGGCCCTTTGCTGTGTTTTATCTCCTCTCTCTATGCCATCCTTCCTGTCTCTCCACTGTTCTGTCTAGTAAAGCAATCATGCCATTACATTACATTACATTTATTTAGCAGACGCTTTTGTCCAAAGCGACTTACAGCAAGTGCATACAGTTAGGTCACTGACACTGTATCCCAACAGACTGGACTAGGTACAATTCATATCGAGCATTTGTCACTTGAAGTAATGAACATGTGGAGCACAGACTATACAGAAGGCAATGGCACGCAGAGAAAAGTAAAGCAAATGGAAACATCAGAGCAGGACGTTTTTTTTAATTTTTTTAATTAAATTAGCAGGGGAGGTGGGGGCTTCAGGTCAGATACTGTCTAAACAAGTGAGTCTTTAAGGGGGCTTTCACACCAATGTCGTTTGTTCCTGACTTTTCTGTTTGGTCCGAACCAAAATGGTAGGTGTGAAACCTCCCCTGGACCTTGGTCCGGTCCAAACAGCCGGACTTTGGTCCGACCAAAAGAGGTAGTCTCGGTCCGGACCAAACGGAACGATGGGTGTCACTCTCAAAATATTAAACAAGACAACGTTTAATTTTGAAAAGATCTACCAATGAAGCTTATTTTCAGTGATGGCAAAGTGCAACGTTCAGGTTACTTTACATCAGGGGTCACCAACTCCGTTCCTGGAGGGCTACCATCCTGTAGGTTTCTGCTCTACCTCCTATTCGGCACACCTGATTCAACTAATTAGCCACTCAATTGCCCAGCTTAGTGATCTTGTTAAGTAGCTAATTAGTTGAATCAGGTGTGCCGAATAGGAGGTAGAGCAGAAACCTACAGGATGGTAGCCCTCCAGGGACGGAGTTGGTGACCCCTGCTTTACGTCATATACAGGCATAATTTCCCTCCTAAATTTTGCCATCTTGTAAATTAAGATTATGATTCACTTTACTTCGCTAAGCAGCAGGTATATCGGTTTCGACAACTGCATGTGAGGTCTCCGCTAATTGTGTGTCACCAACCATGGCAAGGCAAAATAGTTAAATAACCTAAAAGACAAATGCGTTACTATTGAGTTGACGCTCAAGAAAATCAACAATAATGTGATGGTGGCAATACACAATTTCATTCATTGTTTACAACATTCAAGACCTGCGTTATTCAACGTGTTGACGTCAGACGCCCGCCGGCCAAACGACCAATCAATGTAAACTACAGAGACACGCAAAGCACGTAGTTGATGACGATATCACGTAGGTTCGTCATGTTAAGTCTGTTAGTCTGTTTGCAATAATGACAGTGTGAAACCCAAACAGACCAAACCAAATGTATACAATGTAACAAAAACACGGACCTTGGTCCGGACTTTCAGGTGTGAAAACACCCTAAATTACGAAGGAAGAGTGGCAGGGATGGAGCCCAAAAAATTAGTGGCTGAGAGCAAAAGTCTACTATCTGACTTTTCCAAGTTCTGAGAAGATAGTTTTGTCTGAACAGAAAAATCACTTTATTTTGTACAAACAAAATATGCATATTATTGTAACGGACTCCAGAAAAGTGTAAAGTGTAAAATAAAGTGATTTTCCTGTTCGAACAAAACTTAAAATCTTATTTTCTCAGGAGTTGGAAAAAGTCAGATGGTAGACTTTTGCTCTCAGCCACTCAAATAATCTTTAAAAACAATGTTCCTCAATGAAATATGGGAAGGAATTTGGATAACTCAGCCTACGCAGTGCATAACATTATTAAAAGATTCAAGGAATCTGCAGGAATTTCAGGGCAAGGGCGCAAGCCGAAGCTGAATACTAGTAGATTTAATACATTTACTCAGACAGCACTGCATCAAGAACTGTCGATAATGTACAAGTGATTCTGTATAAACACACGGGCTCTGGATTACATTGACAAACCTTTGTGAAGCACTACAATATGTTGTTAGATCTACCTAGTTAAAACTTAATTGTGCGAAAAGGAAGCCTCACGGTTAAGTGTCCATAAGCACTGGTGAATTCTGTAGGAAACTAGAAAATGTTTAAGTAGTCAGTCCAAATATTGTAATGAGTTTCAGAATTTTTGCTCCACTACTTGGGTAAGAAACCAGGGTTGCCATATGCTAAAACAATTCCGCGGAATGGATTTGAGACCCCTTTAAACCCACCACAGTACATGTAATAGTCTTTATAATGTTTGGGGTTAAAGTTACAAATTTTGTGGTTAAATATGCGAAAGTACAATATTCTACTGTCATTAGGTATAGTCCTAGGGCTGTCCAAAATCCTGACAAATTTCAGCATCATGAATTTTTTCCGGATTTGGGATGGCTCTAGTAAATAACAGGTAACCCCTAGCCCAAAAATGATGCCAGATTTGAAATCTACGTAATTAAATTACCTTTCTAGGAAAGATTCAAAATTGACCACTGAAAACCGTTGAAAATTCAATGAATGCGGGAACTTGCAAGGTTGCTGTACACTGCGAGGGCCGTATCTCAGGGGTTAATTGACCTAGAGGTCTAGATTTTGGCATGCATGAATTTTAAGTCATGTACTACAACATGTATTTTTGCCATATTTTTTGAGGGGGTCAGCTTCAGACCATCTGGAAATTTGGTCCACTTGACATGGAATGACCCTAAAGTAGCTGGTTTGTGTTTCAGGGGACTGACTAGCTCCGCATCAGAGAACGCCCTAAACCGCATCCGTTGCAACAGCAATGGCACCATTGCAAGCAGCGGGCAGCATATTCCACCACAGCTGAAGAACTCACCCACCTTCACATACGGGTGTAGCCAGGCACCCCGTGGCACTGGTGGGCCCCCCCGGTCCCTGGGCACTGCACGAGGTAAGTTGGCTGAGGGACTCCACTGTGGGCCACGATGGGGGGGCCTCCTGGATATCCTGTGGTCCTGTGTGCTCCCCAAATGAAAATCTTAAATTAAATATTGGGTTTGGCCCTCTCCTTTAGAATGAAACCTGATTACTGTATGTTGGTAAATGATGTATCTTGGCTGAAGCAAAATACATCATTTTATTTTCAGTGAAACACATGTCCCCAGTGAGTGAAAAATGTAATAGTGAATGGACTCATCCATTAACTTTTGTTACTGAGAATGGATTCAGAAACTTGAGTGGAGTAAATTGAGCCAGAAATAATTAATGATTTATATTAATGGCATTTAATAATAATTTAATTAATGGCATATGTTGGCATAGCTGAAGTTGGGCCCAAATGTTGCATAAGGGTTGCTCTCAAATAAGAGTTTCTTACACCAGAACTCCCCTGCAATACCCCTTTGTCTCTGGACAAAAAACACAATAACACCCACTAACATCTGGCTTTTGTCTTAAGTGAGAAAGGAATTATTGGGCCGTTGTGTTGGCTCACCTGGTTGAGGCGCTGCACCGCAATGCAGGAGTGACCACCTCAGCATTGGATTAAATCCTGCCATACCAGTGCTGTGTTAGGGACATGGGAGGGACACAGTCGGTCAGGGTTTACATTGTTAGTTGTTGAAGAGCATGCTGCTGGCCATCAGGATGCCCTCTAGCAACATTCTAAGCAAACACGTTTGGATTTCCACCGCCCTTTTTCTGAGCTTGCAAGGTTTGAAGCTGCGAGTGCGCAGAAGTGGTGGCTGACAGGCGTGTATTATCGGAAGAGAACTGCAAACTGCCTGCGCTCCCCTGAGATGGCGGCATGAGTTACATACAAGCATGCATGTGCATGGTGATTTACATTCCAGATTTGAAGGGAATTGGAGATGCTAAATTAAAAAAAAAAAGAGAGAGGTTACATTTGGCTTTCATTCGTAGTCAGTTGACTCTCCGGTAATCTTGATTATTTATCGGCTCCAACTTCAGTTGGCTGTGATGGAAACATGACTCCCGGATGGACATGCTAATTTTACGTTGGTGCCTTAATGGCCTGGAACATTATAATTTTTTACACTGTATGGCAACAATGTGCAACAGTAATTTTGTTCTTTGTATTGTGCAAAATGCAATCGGGTCATTCCATGTCAAATGTCCGAATTTCAGACAGACTTCCCACTTGACCATCTCAGATTGGGCTGAAAAAAATCCAGCGGGTGCATTAGTGCTGAAACGGTTAACCGGTTAACCGTATCTGTTCATTTGATTCTAGGTGTTCGGATAGTAAATTACTATTCGAATATTCGATACGGCCCCTAACCTATTTTAAGCACATGATGAGCAGCGCACGCAATAGCTTGTTGTCTGCTCGGCGCTAATTTTCAGTCAGTCTTCACAATAGACAAGCGGTGATTCGACATGTGGAAACAGTTCAATCTAGTCGATGATGGTAAGAAAGCGCAGTGTAAACTCTGATGTTAAATTAGTGTATGCAGGGTCAACATCAAACCTGAAGAACCATTTAAAGTTCAAACATCCTTTGGCAGAACATAGTAGTCAAACGCAATCTCAATCAAAAGACAATCCCAGTTGACGTTTGCCAAAAAAACAAATGCCGTGAGCAAGATGGCAGGAGGTAACACGCAGCATTGTTGAATTCTGCGCAACGGACCTACGACCACTCAGTGTTGTCAGTGACTCGGAAATTTCGCCGGTTAACCGAATACTATTCGAATATAGCAAAATGATTATTCGAATACTAAAAATCACTGACCATTTCAGCACTAGGGTGCATACACCTCCGAATAGCATATATCCAAAAATTTAGCACTCAACTCCTAATCGTTTTGTCATAAAAAATTATTTTTGCAACTAAGTTACGCTTGTTTTCCAGCCCTTTTTTGAACAGCAATTTCTGAGGAGCCACTTTCACATGGCTATATCTAGAAAAGTATTTCAGCTAAGTCCTTCAGAATTTCAGGGGTGAAAATCTGCTACTATAACTTGAGGAATATGGACTTATAACGGTGTCCCTTTAGTTTTTCATATATTTCTGAGTGCTTAAATTTGCTCGAAAATTTTACTCTGCGCTCTGCGGTAGCATATTTGAAGGACTGTAAAAAGCCTAATTTCAAAGTAAGGGATTTGGTTTTGGACATACAAATCCCCATATATGTTGAGTATTTTGTATTGTAATTCTGCCCCCCTCTTATGAATAATCCAGAAAATATTAAGGCTTGAAAATGGGGGGGGGAGTTTTGTGCAATTTTTTACATTTTATACTAAAAAGTGACACCATCCACCAACATCAAATTGACTGTTTTAGAAAGATTAGATGTCTGTTATTAACATATCCAAAATTTGTGATGGTGTTCTGCTTTATTTTCTCAAAATAAATTTTTGAAAATATGGTATTTTTGTGGACACACAGCATTTAATAGCATCGAAGGCATATTCAAACATTATTTTAGAAAATGCACATAGTCAGTGATAGAAAGCTCAAACTCAGCAAAATGCTTTATTTCATAAATGTTAACTTACACTAGAAGAATAACCCATATGCAGTGTTTAGATATTACAACCTTAACGGGGCCAAAAATTCAAGTTTGGTATGAATTCGGAAGTGTTACAATAATTAATTACCTAATATAATATAGCTATCTTACAGAGGATGTGTTAAGGATGCCATTTTATTTGATCACAGATTAAATGATTTATCATATATAAACTTTGTATTAAGAAATAAATTTATTAATAAATCAACCCATACAATATAACAAAAATTAATGATAACATTTTTTAAGCTCTTAGTTTTGAAACATATTTGGTCATGCAGAAGCTACAACCCCAGTTCCGAAATAGTTGGGACGAAGTGTAAATTGTGAATAAAATCAAAATGCAATGACTTTCAGATCACAAGCCAATATGTTTTTTACAATAGAACATAGATAACATTTTAAATGTTGAAACTGAGACATTTTACATTTTTATCCACAAAATGAGCTTATTTCAAATTTTCTGGCTGCAACAGGTCTCAAAAAAGTTGGGACACAGGCAAAAAAGGGTTGAAAAAGCAATTAATTTATAAGAGAATCAGCTGAAAGAACATTTAGCAAGTAATTAAGTTAACTGGCATCAGGTGTGTAACATGATTGGCTATAAAAGGAATGTCTTAGAGAGGCTGACTGTCTCAGAAGTAAAGATGGCCAGAGGCTCTCCAACCTGTGAAGGCTTGCGTAAAAAAATTGTGGAATACTTTAAAAACAATGTTCCTCAATGTCAAATTGCAAAGGCTTTGAAGGTCTCATCATCGACGGTGCGTAACATCATCAAAAGATTCAGAGAAACTGGAAAAATCTCTGTGTGTAAGGGACAAGGCTGAAGACCTTTAGTGGATGCCCGTGATCTTCGGGCCCTCAGACGCCACTGCATCACTCACCGGCATGATTCTGTCATTGACATTACTAAATGGACCCAGGAATACTTCAAGAAACCACTGTCTGTAAATGCAGTCCGCCGTGCCATCTGCAGATGCCACCTAAAACTCTATCATGCAAAAAGGATGCCATTGTTGAGCATGATCCAGAAGCACTGCCGTGTTCTGTGAGCCCTGGCTCATTTAAAATGGACTGTAGCAAAGTGGCAAAGTGTCTTGTGGTCAGATGAGTCCAAATTTGACATTCTTGTTGGAAATCATGGGCGTCGTGTCCTCCAGGCTAAAGAGGAGAAAGACCACCTCTCCTGTTATCAGCATTCAGTTCAAAAGCCAGCATCTCTGATGGTATGGGGATGCATTATTGCATATGGTGTGGGACACTTGCATGTTTTAAAAAGCACCAAGAATGCTGAAAGGTAAATAAAGGTTTTACAGCAACATATGCTCCCCTCCAGATGACATCTATTCCAGGGAAGGCCTTGTGTATTTCAGCAGGACAATGCAAAACCACATACTGCAGCTATTACAACAGCATGGCTTCGTAGTAGAAGAGTCCGTGTCCTGAACTGGCCTGTCTGCAGTCCTGATCTTTCACCGATTGAGAACATTTGGCGCATAATTAAACGAAGTTTGTCAAAGGAGACCCAAAACTCTCCTGCAGCTGGAAGCCTGTATTAAGAGTGGGATCAAATTTCAATGGCTAAACTCAAGACACTTGCCTCTTCAATGCTCAGACACCTCCACTCTGTGTTAAAAAGAAGACGGGATGCTACACCATGGTAAACAGGCCACTGTCCCAACTTTTTTGAGACCTGTAGCAGCCATCAAATTTGAAATAAGCTCATTTTGTGGATAAAATATTAAAATTTCTCAGTTTCAACATGTGCTATGTTATCTCTGTTCAATTGTGAATAAAATACTGGTTGGCGTGATTTGAAAGTCATTGCGTTTTGATTTTATTCACACTTTACACTTTGTCCCAACTATTTCGGAATTGGGGTTGCATAACTTGCCTGAACATGTCATGGATTGCTGAGGTAAGAGGGTTTTGTGGATAATTCTCGTGATGTAACAGAAAGTATTTTGTAATATGTGCAAGTCTGAACAAGATTTGTTAAAGACTATATAAAGGGTTTGAGCAATGAAAATTAATCAGATCAAATTAAGTCTTCAAGATGGCATCATTAGATCCATGTTTTATTGGAGTGATGCTGGGATGTACTGAAGATTGCCACAGAATGGATTATACCAAAACCTACGCTATGTAAGTGTCACTGTTTTATATTTTTGTGTCCCTTGTTGCTAAATGATGCATCTTCACCTTAGTATTAAGATATTATTGACAGACAGACTGACTGATTGATGAGATGAACACAAGTGTTTGTTCATATATCCTGATAATTTATGAATGCAGTTTGAGTACATTTAAAATGAAGCTGGCTTTACTTTTTCTGACAATAATGTTCACATTCCGTTTTAACATAGGTTATTACTAATTGAAGCATACAGGTTAATTTTTTCTGCATGGATGTAAATGTTAATTGATACAATAATTTTAAGTAATGATTTTGTTACCGGTTTGATCATCCACTGATGTTGGGACTACAGTATTTCAACATATATCTGAAAACTGTATATGGGTTATAACTCAAGTGTGAATTAACATTTATGAAATAAAGCATTTTGTTGAGGTTGAGCATGAGCATCCCATCATTAACTATGTGCGTTTTATAAAATAATGTTTGAATATGCCTTCGATGCCATTAAATGCTGAGCGTCCACAAAAATACCATATTTTCAAAACTTTTTTTTGAGAAAATAAAGCAGAACACCATTAAATTTTGAATATGTTAATAACACGCATCTAATCTTTCTAAATCGTCAATTTGATGTTGGTGGATGCTGTCATTTTTTTGGTATTAAATGTTAAAAATTGCACAATTTTTTTTTTTTTCCCCCGATTTTCAAGCCTTAATATTTTCTAGATTATTCATAAGAGAGGAGCAGAATTAGAATACAAAATACACAATATATATGGGAAGATGCATGTGCAATACCAAATCCCCGTCTTTGACTTTAGGCTTTTTACAGTCCTTCAAATATGCTACCGCAGAGCGTAGAATAAAATTTTCGAGCAAATTTAAGCAACCAGAAATATATGATAAACTGAAGGGACTCCTTTATAAGTCCATATTTCTCAAGTTATAGTAGCAGATCTTCACCCCTGAAAATTTTAAGGACTTGGCAAAAATACTTCTCTAGATATAGCCATGTGAAAGTGGCTCCTCAGAAATTGCTGTTCAAAAAGGGCTGGAAAACGAGTAACTTATGTGACGCGACCCGTACCGAACTGAACTGTTCCGCTTGATGGAAACGGGGCATTAGTTGTAAAAATATTTTTTAATGACGAAGCTATTCGGAGTTGAGAGCTAAAATTTTGGATTTCTCCTATTAGGAGGTGAATGCACCTGCTGGAATTTTTTCAGCCAAATCTGAGATGGTCAAGTGGGAGCCATTTGGACAGTTGGCATGGAATGACCCAACCATGATTGGGTTGGAAAGAGAGACTTAAGTAAAACATATTTTAAAAAAGTAACCGCTGTAGCACTGTCACTGGCCTCTATGCTGCTTTCTGCAGTTTACTAACCCTGTTTTCTGTGATGTTGAACATGACACACCAGGAAAAAAAATGGCTATGAGAAAGGAGTCAAATGACTTTATTCAGTGAGTATCCCTGCATTTAAAAATGTGCATATACATGCCAGCTTTGGTGTGGTGGTGGTGAAAGCTTTTCTGAGCGGAAGGAGCAGATTTTGCTGTTTATTTTTTTTTTTCATTTTTGACGTCTGTAGTCCAGAGATGTTTTGTTCCTTTTGTGCCTTCTGTGCTGTCTGTCTTGTTAGGCTTAGAGCTCTGTGAGGTTTTAATTGGTTATCTTCTGGTGGGGGGTGAGTAAACTGTTCAGAGTAATTCTGTATCCCAGTGTGCCTTTATCTAGTGTTTTCAGATGGATAAAAACAACGCTTTTAAAAATCCAATGAGGTTCATCGAGGTAATTGAATAGTTACACATTTTAAAATACAATTCAACTTTTTATCAATGTGTGCAGCTGAGAGCAGGGGTACACGAAGTGTTACACATATCAAATTTTGAAATGTAGAAGTTTTAAATGGATTTGTTGCTTAGTGTTTCAGGAAACAGAAAAGTATTGTTGCAAAGCAACAACACATGCAGGTTGACTTGAACATACTTTCAAAGTTTGGTCATCCAAAATCTGCTTCTGATAACATGGTGTCATAAAATGTGCTGTAAAAGTGACTGTATCAAAGTAAAACTACAAAATTAGTGTTGCTATTTGTCATCCTCAATAAAGGCACATCTTGACTTCTTGTTGTTAAATGTTGTTTTTATATCACTTAGAAAAATGGACTCCGTTATTCACATAAAACTTACATCTCACTAATAATTGCAGTACTATTTTTGGAAAACTAGAGGTTCTAGTTCTGTCTAATAGCCTTTTTCTACTTTTAACCCTTGCACTGACAAATTTAGATTGCCACCAACCGTCCAGACTAACTTTTGGACCTAGGAGCGCATGCGCTCCCAACCTGAAAAAGTTGGGCGCGCAGGCCAAAATTTAGGCACGCAGGCCAAAACTGTGGTCACACAAAGTACCATGATACTTTTCTGAATATTTACAAGCCCAAATAAAGATACCTGAACAGACTATCAGTTGTTGCTGCATTTATTTAAGAAACACTATCAGAAAGCCCTTTGTGAACTGAAAAGTAGATATTGATGTTCACAAGAATGTTTGAAAAATGTATAAACGTAGTTATCATTTTGGAGAGTTATCATACAAGTCTAAATGTACGTACAAGTCTCCATTTCTCCAAGGGACACCTTTTCATCAAACCCTCCCCAGTACATAAACTGAATCATTCATTGAAAAATTATGGCCAAATTTAGATGAGCACCCCCTAAAATCAACATATGGGGATAAATCAATGAATAACTCCCAATTATCACAGTGCTGGTTCTAAAATTTATAACTGTTATTGTTGCTGCCATCCCAAGGAACAATTTGACACCAAACATGGCTTAATTGCTTTGAAAATATGAGACCCAGGAGGAATTGAAGCCGTAGAAAGCATAATTTGGCTACATTTTTTCATCACAAATTTAAAGTTTAACATTAAAATTAATATAGTTCCCAAAGTGATCCACCCTAAATATTTGGTAAAAAGTAGGTGCAGTATGCCGAGTTCGTTAGTACAAAGTTTCAAGAAATTCTTTCACCGGTAACAATGTAGTAGGACGGCTTATTATAATAATAATTATTATTATTTTCCAGTTTTTTTATTTCGCTATGTAGATTTTGCACATTTCGAAGGGTAACGGAAACGCACACAGAGAGTGAGGACGATGTCCGACGTTATTAGCCCCCAAAAAACAGTCTGCTTCGTGACCTTACACTGTTCGTGACACAGACTCATATTTGAGGCATTGCGCTGATAAGCCTATGGTCGTCGCTGGAGTACATTGGACAGGCGTCACCAGTTAGTTTTTGAATCAGTTTTGAACATTTGTTGCAATCGACAAAATACTATTCCTCTGACAGCTGGCCAATTATCGGAACCCCAAAGAAAACGGACTATAAATCTGTAAGAACCCCAGCTTTTCTCATCTTTATCGTACTCTAATGAAAATAAATAATCTTGCACTCGGACCAACCAGTCACCGATTTCATAAATACTGCATGAATAATCATGTACATGCGGAACTTCAGATCAGAGTGGAAGTGCGCATCCAACCTAATCCATCAGGATAGAAGGTTAGCGATTGATATTGAAATGCTAAATAAAACCATTCGCCACTGGACGCAAGCACCCATAGCTGGTATCAAGACTCAAAACTGTGTCACGAACAGTCTACGGTCACGAAGCAGACTGTTTTCGGGCTAATAACGTCGGACATCGTTCTCACTCTCCAGGTGCGTTTCCATTACCCTTAGAAATGCGCAAAATCTAAATAGCGAGATAAAAAACAGGTAATGAAAACACTTTCTGATTTCATGAAATTTGCTCTCCGATCTGCAGTATTAGTCACCGAAGCCAAGGCCAACTACGTAGACTATTGGACTTCGGCACCAGACCAGCTAGTGTACTTGTAATTTCGCGTATTATGGAGCATTTGCATCGTTATTGTCAGACAAGGTTTTACAATTCTGCCGCGCGCACAGCTCAGCTGTCAGTGACAAGGTCGAATGCTTTGCCATTCTCATCGATGCATGAGTACAGCCGAGCTATGATTGGCTGATGGCACCAGCCGATTTGTGATTGGCTGATGCACGTAATGGTACCAACTGACCTGCAGAAAAAAATTCGCGGCCGGCGCCTGATAATTAGGGAGTGAATCGCTGCCCAGAATAGGCGCACAGTGTATTAAGTGTTGGTCGCGCAGTGCGCGACCGATGTGAGAATGTAAGTCGCAAAAAAATCTTAGTCGCAGTCTGGAGCGCTGGCCACAGCTCAAGTATAATTTGGATAATATAGGAATTCATTCTGTGCATAACGGGTACACTGTACAGAAAAAAATGGAACACGTGAAGAAATTTGTGACATTTTATAATCTCAACTTTGATGTAAATTTCTCAAACTGAAAACATTTTAAGCGTTGCTGTGGTGAATTAAGTAGAAAGAATGGAGACATCTTGCTGTTTTTCAGCTGTAAAGCGTACACTATAAATGCCTGTGTTGTCAGTTAACAATCAAATCTCTGATTTAATATTAATATAAATACAAAATATTAGTGGCTGACATGTTGAGAGGTTCCTTTAAAAATTAAGCATTATTTTTCCCTCGAAACCCCCGGAAAAAAAATTATAAATAAGAAAAAACGGCCACGTCGGAAAATTGTCTTTCCCTGCACATTTTTTCCCGTTAAATCTTTGTCAATGCTCTGGTAAGAGCTATAGTTATTTACATCAATGTGGGACAACGTTCACTTTTAAACAGAGTATCACTTTAACCCCTTTGCGCAGAGGCCAAATCTGGCTGTGAATGCGTTACTCTATTTAAGGGTGTACAAGACAAGCTTTGAGCTTCACGGAGGCGAGGCAATGGCTTAAATGAAACAAGACACTTGTAGCATTTAGAATCCTATTGTATTCCAGTTTTTGTTCATAATTTTGGTACAGAAAAGGGGCCGCAAACGCAAAAAAAATCTCCATGAAAATTCAGCAATGAAATTGTAAGAAAAAAACTGGGAATTCAAAATAGCTGGGTGTTAAAACAATACATTTCTGGGATCATAAACTCGTTGACCACAAGTGTACTTCATCTGAGTGTGATATTCAAAATTTTATACTGTTTATGAGCCAAATAAGATGGCTCTCCAAGTGGCTCCTCATGCCGTCAGAGCCCTCACAATTGCATACTGTCAAAACATAAAATAATCATATTTTTAACACAAATCAACTTTTAAATCATGGAGTTCAATATGAATTAATGATTTTCTACAAGAATTGAACATGAATTTATCAATATGGGCACAGATGGACATCAATGGTCACCAGTAACCTTTCCAAACCAAAAACATGCTTTTTTTTCCATGATAAAGTTCAGAATTTTGTCAATTTTTATTCACAGCTTCATCAGCCAGCGCGCATATTCATTAAAGGAACTGCTTTCTGTGTGGAGTTTGCATGTTCTCGCCATGTTCATGTGGGTTTCCTCCGGGTACTCCGGTTTCCTCCCACAGTCCAAAGACATGCATATCAGTCAAATTGGAGACACTAAATTGCCCATAGGCATGCGCGTGAGAGCAAATGGTTTGTGAATGGTCTGTGCACCCTGCGATGGATTGGCAAGCTGTCCAGGGTGTCCATGCCTTTTGCCCAGAGTCAGCTGGGATAGGCTCCAGCTCCCCCATGACCCTATTGAGGAAGAAGGGGTATAGAGAATGGATGGATGGATTTGTCAGTCAATGGATAATTACTGGGAAAGTTTCGTGCGGGTGCAAACTATACTGCTCACAAAAAGTAGGGGATATTCAAGTTCGACTAACCGTGGAAAGCACATGAATTGAGGTGTTTGTGAGATTTTTGAGTATGTTTGTGGGTAGACATTGGCACATTTCAATACATGTCCCATAAACCGCTAGGTTTCAAAATTTGCAGAAACAGGGCGCCCAAACGCACCCGGGGGTGCATGTGAAAAGTAACATCATGCCTTCAGGGTGCAAATGCTGTCATGCACATGCTTTTTGTGCACATATGGGTACAAAAGCATGCGTAGAACCACACTTATCCATCATTTCACCACTTTTGACGATGAGAAGACTCCGGGAAAAAGAAAGATTAAATGCCATAGGGATGCTCCAGGCCGGAAGAACCCAGGCTTACAATGCCAGACAACTGCATATCTCACAGTCCGTGATGAGCTGATTGAGGGCACATCATGTTGCCACTGGTAGAGTCCAGGACAAATCTCGAAGAGGGTGTCCAAGATGCACAACCAGGTGAGATGACCACCAGATTGTCAATAGAGCCCTGTGTGACAGGCAACTGAATGCAACACAGCTGCAACAAGGGCATCTACAGGCTACAGGAAACCTCATCTCAACGCAGACCATACAAAACTGTCTGCATGCTGCCAACCTGTGAGCCAGGCAGCCATACACCCCATTAGCCCTCTCAGATCATCATCAGCAGACAAGGAGACAGTGGTGTCAACAGCATTGACGATGGAGCAATGCCCAATGGTCACGTGTAATGTTCAGCAACGAGTCACGGTTCACGACAGTCGTCATCGTGCTTGGAGTCGCCCAGGTGAACGTCATCAGCAAGCCGCTATGATTCCACATGATCGGTATGGGAGAGGATCAGTAATGGTGTGGGATGGAGTCACGATGACAGGCAGGACTGACCTTCTCATCTGCCATGGGAGAGTCACGGGGTGTACTACCGTGACAACATCATCACTCCACATGTACTTCCGTTTGCACGCCGTCGTGGACCTGGATTCATCAACCATGATGATAATGCCAGAGCTCATCGTGCACGCATTATCCCTGACCATTTCCAAAGGCACCAAATCCAAACCTTGCCCTGGTCTGTGATGTGCCCTGAGCTCTCCCCCATAGAACGCATATGGGAAATGCTGGGACGACGTGTACAACAGCGGCACCCACCCTGTTAGGACGTGGTACAGCTGGGTGTGGCGCTCCAGGAGGAGTGCCAGAGAATTCCTCAAGTTGGCATTGGTTGTCTCATGAGGAGCATGCAGCATCAATGTGATGCTTGTTTGGACGCTAATGGCGGACCAATTCATTACTGATCACTGTGTGACTTTTGGGGTACTACCCCATGTGACATTTTGTACCTCCAGAAAAAATTCTCAATAACTTAAGCGATGATAATGCATCATGAACTTCATCTTGAATTACTTGCTAATTAAATAACATAATTTCGAAATTCGAAATAAATATATTTTCAGAGTTATTTGTCTTTTCTTTTCATTATCCCCTACTTTTTGTGAGCAGTATATTACTGTGCCTTACGCAGATAACCACAAGCAATCTTTTGAAGCGTTTGCATTTCAGGGAGAGATCATTTTAGGCTTTAAGTGACCACTGAATTCTTTGAGGGATGAATATACTCATAAATCAATGGTAGAGTCTTATGTTTTCTTATATGTGATTACTGTGATTGACAGTAGAATGACATAGTATCAAAATCATTTTGAATTTTTGCTTCAGAAAACTGATTTTTTTTTTTTTACTACTTAATTTGGATACCTTTGGGTTGATATAGCTGAACTGGTTGCAACAAAGGACAAAGATTTTTGGCTCGCTTGGTCCAGTGGACCAAAGGGAGCTTATGTGATCACGCAGTGACGTCGGCGTCCTCAAACCACTGAAGGGATCAATGTGAAATTTGGTTGGAAGGTACAAATGGATGTACAGATTATAAATTGTTCGATTGGTGCAAATCTGTCCATAGGTGGCGCTATAGAGATGTATAACGCTTTTCAGGCTATATCTTCTGAACCGTAAGTCGTAGAAACAAAAATGTTTTTGTTCGATTCTGTGGATCAAGACGAATCAACTTATATAAGCCCCACCCATTTCTGTGTTTGCAAATTTTCCCCCATTTTGAATTGTTTGTAAAAACTTTAATATCTATCTCCTCCTTGACGGTGCGATCAATTTGTACAAAATTAGGTCGACAGCATCTTCAGATCAAGATTTAAGATCCCACTAAACAGAATGTTGCTAAGTGAAAGGATGTAACCACTGTAAGCCAATGAATGTTGAGGGTGTGGCCTCTGGATATAGCTGTAAATCCTGAATGCAATGACCAATTCTCACCAAACATGAGATCTGTCATCCACGGGCCAGGTCACTCAAACACACAGAATTTGGCATAAATCGGTCTATACGTGGCAGTATAGCAAACAAATGGCCATAACTCCTAAACCATTTGTCCGATCAACTTGAAATTTTGCATGCTTCATGTGCAACGTTGTAAGTCAGGGTTGCTTTGAAAATCTATAAGAACAAATTGATGAATGAAACAACATGGTCGACATCAGCAAATCAAATTTCAGTTGCCCTTATACTCACTTTAGCTGTCACCTGTCATCATCAAACTTTATATTCTTGTTAAAGATGCGGAAAAGAGTCATTTTTATTGAAATTCCTTTCATTGACCATATTACTGGTGCTGAAGAGAGGTACAATATGTCTTGGGCAATAACTCCTAAACCATAGGTTGTAGAGACAAATTCTTTTTTGATAGATTCTATGGGTCAAGACCAATCAATCCATGTAAGCCACACCCATTTTTGTATCTGCAAACTTTCTGCCATTTTGAATCATTTATAAACCCTTTAATTTTTATCTCCCCGTAAGCAGTGAGATCAATTCACACAAAATTTGAGGGCATGGACTATATGAATACAGGGTGCACACAGTCCTTGAAACTCCTTGAAAATCCTGAAAAAACAAAATTGTGAATTCCAGTACTGGAAAATTGGAGAATGTAAGAAACTCCTGGAAAGTCCTGGAAAATTAGACGTTCATGTCTCGGGAGAAAATTGCCCCATATCGCTCTGTCGATCTCCACGAAAATCGGCGCTGAATTAAATAAACTGAGCTGGACTTGACCTGTCAACCCTTCTGAATGGAATAGGACTGTCCTTTATTGATAATTGGTGTATTATAGCTTTTAGTAAATTATTGATCAATGGGAGTGTAAGTGGGTCAATTAAGTGACTAATCAGCTGAAGCGTGCTCAGGCTGAGTTTCAATGATTCATCGCACAGGTCTGCCGGTGTCACTGGAAAATCCCGATGCCTACCAAGAATGGAAAACGTTTGAAAAGAACGTGAACTATGTCGAAAATGTGTCATTTTAATCTTTCATGGCTTAGCCATCCAGATTACTGCGACTGGCTGGCTAGGGAGTCCGCTCACAAGGCAAGGTGTACGGTGTGTGAGAAAACATTCCATATAGGAAATATGGGCGAAAGCGGATTGAGGAGCCATGCTAAGGGGGCATAGCACGCTCGTCTGATGGCACAGAAAGGTGCGAGCGTCCGTGGAAACCAGCGTATAACGGAATTTTAGGCTCGGATTCCCAGCCTGGTAGGTCCAGTCAAATTACCTTACATTTTTCATAACCGAACGTGTTTATAGTGCTGGTAAAATGCGACCGTCCATTCTGCTTGTCGAAAACTGCACTCGCCCGCCATTTTTGAACTAGCTATATCCCTGCACCAAAACTGAAAATTCGGGGGCAGAGATACATCCCTTTATGACAAGAATTAGTCCTAGCTAGTTCTCAATCGTTTTCCTTTATTAACACGTTTTCCAATTATAGTGATAATCAAGTGGCAGGTGAAGACACGCCTTCTCTCTCCCATGCGATCGAACAGCGACTAATGGGCTGCATTCAATACAGTAAAATAATTTAATTATGGATACATGACTAACTTGCATGTTAAGTCGTGCGACCGAGCCTGTCAACAGAACACGGACTCAGGGACTGACGGAAGAAAACCTGAATACGCAATAGCAAGGGACATAAATCTTTTAGCTTACGCTACGGAAGTTCGTATTATGGCGTTCCTGCCGCTTCGGTGGATGAGTTGAATGTCGGTGTCAAGTGCTCCTAGCCAATTTGCATGAATTGGCCTGGGCTGCTGTGATTGGCTCACAGGCCCCAGAGATTGTCTAATCATAAAACCCCGAGTGGGTATATAAGTAGAGGGCTATAGAGCTTTGAGTCTAGTCTTAACGTGAACCCTCAAGAAGGGATAAGTTGTAGTTTGCCTGCTGTTTGACTGCTGTTGAAGATGTTGAACGCTGATACAATAAAACAAAGCTCAGAAGGAGCGATTCGAAAACACAGATCCCTGACTCCGCATCCGCTTACTGCGGAAGTCGCCACAGTATCATTTGTAGTGCTGTTGGTTATTGAAGTTTTATTGACGATTTATTTTATGAACTTTCTGGGATGTATATGTATGCAAGTCTGTTTTCATAACTATAGGAGTCCGTTGGTTATTGTACGTGGGTTCGCGAGTCCATGAGTTAGGGTCCGTGTGAGTACGTGAGTTACAGTCAGTGAGTTCGAACAGCAATGTCCGTGAGTAGCTTACGTACGTATTCATCCGTGTTCATAACTACAGGAGTCCGTGAGTCATTTTAAGTCCGTAAAGAAGTCAGCAGCTAGTGCATTCGAAAATAAATTCGTGCTGTGACATTCTGCAGCAGCAATAGAGATAATTGGTCTGATTTTCCAAGGACAACGACGAATCCCCGATGTAATGAGTTATCACAGCGCCCTGTAAATGTTTTTCATTCCGAAGCCTTTTCTCAGTAATTCTTTTCAGATGGCGATAATAGTAATGTTTTTGGTGCTCGCCTCTTTTTTCCTTTCAGTTTTTTACTTCCTTCCCACATAGCAAAATTAGTCTGGCCCAATTCTGGCCCAGTTCTGGCCCACATACAGCAAAGAATGACAGCCCTTTTGTGGCCCAGATCTGGTTTTTGCCGGAGCTAGGGCCAGCTGCAGACACGATTGGCCCACATGTGGCATGCCATCATATAAACGGTGCCATCATTGCCAGACCTGGCCCACATCCGTTCAACATACCACTTGCCATGCCAGCAGTCGCCCAGCAGTGTCTGCTTGAAGCCGGATCTGGGCCAGACCCGACTGCTATGTGGGTTCATGCGAAAAATTGTGACCATCTGCTACGCAGTCTGGGATATTTCGTGTATCCAAAATGCACGAGGCAAGATTACATGTAGTAACACTTTAACTCCTGTAGGTGGCATTCTAAGACCATAAATCACCATTAATACATCCGTCGTCCACGAGTCCGCGGCATTAGGTCCTTAATCAAGTCGTCCTTAAGTTGAATCCCGTCAGTCCGTGAGTAGTCCGTGTTTTGTCAGTTACCTGTGACCGAAGAATTGGACGGTTTCCTGACACCCCATCTGCTGTTAATTCGCTGGTTGTCTTCGCTTTTCTTTTCCGGCTGTTGACACTTATATAACTGCTACCGTCACTTGGTATTGGCTCTGATATTGGGTCCTGAATGTGCATGGAGAGGTAATGGCGAGAAATTGAGCCTAATGCTAAAAGTACTTGAGTCACATTTTCACACCACTTGAGCTAAGGACAGGAAAATGTTTTTAACAATTACCAAAGTCAATTTTCTCAATTTTTGTTTAAGTGGATGTATTGTGACTTCAGTACTTTTAGCACTTATGTCTTCAATTAGCAGATGCTATAGGTCTATAATATATTCAGAATGTATTTTCTAAAAATGAACATTTTGTAACGTAAGTACTTTTAGCACTAGGGTCTTCGATTGGTCCTGGAAAATAGAGTTTTACTCCTGGAAAAGTCCTGGAAAACTCCTGGAATTTTATTGACCCAGAGCTGTGCGAACCCTGTAATATAAAGAGCTGTATCGCCTTAATGCAATGTCCAATCATCACCAAACTTGACATCACGCATCTACAGGCCATGCAACTTCTTCACACTAAATTTAGTTTAAATCCATGTGTAGGTGGCGCTATAGCAAATAAATGGTCATATCTCTTAAACGAATTGTGCGAGCAACTTTAAACTTTGCATGCATCATAATGGTGAAGGTTGCCATGAAATCCTGGAAGAACAAAGTGATAGTTCAAACAAGACGGCTGACATCAGCCAATTAAATTTCATTCACCCGTATACTCACTTTAACTGTCATCAATCATGAAACTTTATACTATTGTTAAGGATGTGTAAAAGGGCAGTCTTATGCAAATTACTTTGATTGGCCAAATTGTTAGCGCTAGAGAGAGGTACAGCAAATTTGATTCAAATTGGCCAATATGTGGCGCTGTAGTAAGAAAACAATGTAGAATTGCATATTTGTTTTCAACCATTTCACTCAATGGTTCTAATTTTGCATATTGCATCTCTGGATGAGGATCAAAGAGTCTTTCCAATGAGAATTTGTCAATCAGATAACAGCTGCTATCTCAAAGACATGGCAGTGACTAATTAACGTGAAATATGCAGGGCAAAGTAAACCATGCACTGTTATATGCCATGAAAAAGAAATTGTTTGCAAAACTTATACAATTTGTGTCCTCTCTGCTTCAAAACTGATGATTACCTCATGTTGCTTGGACCTCGTAGTTACCGCTTGCAGTTATATATATTTTTTTTTCCAGCACAAATTATAAAAGGTGTCTTCATTGTCCCACTGTTGGACCTAAGCATAAAAAATACTACCACTTGTGAGCCTACATAACACTAAAGCCTGAAATAAACCAAGTGAGCTACAGTGCCTATGACACAATTTCTTCTGTCGCAAGAGATCATTTTTATTAACTGCTGGATAGATATTATGGGCAAGTATATTGGGCAGTTTGCACTTTAGACTTGGCTGAGGAGTTTAATTCATACAATTCCTGGGAAACAGGGATGGGACTTAACTCAACCATATTCTTATTCATTCACATACTTCCTTGCGAATATTCAGTAACCGCTTCGGATGTAAGACCTATTGATAGGATAGTATAACTGTGTGCATAAATAGTGCAGCTCCATGTCCGCGGGTGTCTACTTCAACACACATGATTTAGCTTTAATCTCCTTCCTGAGGGGTTGTAAACTACCGTGAAAAGAGACCTTACTTTTAGCGTTTTACTCCAACTCTTAGTGCACACAGGATAATTGTACTGTATTCAAAAGCCATAGTTGAGGCAAAATAACATTATCCCTTCATCCATTCTCCACTTACCAAACGAGTTGGAAGTTAAATTTCCCTTTCTCATTGAGTAATAACCAGGAATTGTGTTTTGTTTGGGCCTAAATAAATGTATGTGGGTCGATTTTTCCCTGCAAATATTGGCTTACGGTACACATTAGAATGGAAAATACGCTGTGCTTTCATTGGTGTACAATAAAAACTTCACTTTTTTCAATCATTTCCCTTGAATACAAAAAGTTATCTGATTATTAGAATCATCTTTCAGCAGTTAAACCCACAGCTTCCATCTTTATGCAATGTTGGGGCGATTAAGTAGTAAATTTAATTTGGATAAAAAAATGATTTATTCCCTAATTACGTTTTACTGAAAGGATAAGTTACTCAGTTAAAGCTAGAGTTTGCAATTTTTTAAAAAAATCACTTTTTCTCATATTTGTTAAAACTGTCACTATGACCTGACAGTGGCTTATGAGTCAGACGATCTGTGAAAAAATCAGAGCCATCTGGCTCCATCTTGTGCTTCTAATTCCATTTGCAAGATTCTACCGCTCCCAGCACAAAACAACCAATCAGACCCAGGAGGAGTGGCCAACGAATGTCAATCATTTCATGTACACATGCAGCGGGAAGCCCCCTCCCTATAAACTGCCATTATACCCCTACAAGAAGAAGAAGAAGCTCCATCCCTTGCACTGTTACCTGTGTTTACGTCCGGCTTCAGGAGATTTGCAGAAGCAATGGCGAGAAGCAAATTTTTTTCTGCACCAGAGTTCTTGATACCACATTTACATACAGCCAATCAGAATCAAATTTTGCATCCGGCCAAAAAACATTGGCGGTAGTCAGGTACCCACCTACCCAACAAACACTGTGGTCATCTACGTAGCGCTAACGCTTAACAGCCAAAGATACAGTAAAGTAACAAATTCCATAATTTGATGGGGGATAAGGGAAGGGAATAAACCAAGCGTGGCATCAACAAACACTGTGGTTAGTTAAATGGCGCTAATGCTTATTAGCCAGGTACAGTAACATAAGGAATTCCATAATTTGATGGGGATAAGGGAAGATAATAAACCAAGCTTTGCATCAACAAACACTGCGGTTAGCTAAATAGCACTAATGCTTATTAGCCAAAGATACAGTAACATAACGAATTCCATGATTTGAAAAAGCTTTGCATTGTTCTAGCTATATAGCCAGCAAGCTAACAGGAAAATGGAGTGCGCTAACGTTAGTTCACGTATGTGGCTACATAGCTAGCAAGCTACCTTGTTTGTTTAAAATTAAATGGCTAGCTTGCTATACCCTGAGCCGTGAGTGATGCTTTCTTTGTATATAACAAGTTACTAGCTAGCTAGCTGGGTTACGTTAGCTTCCTGCATATCTTTTACTGAAACTATCTGAAAATGAGAGTTGGCGAGCTAGACTACCCCCCGAGAATTGTCCTTAGCTTTTTCTCTGCTTACTAGGAACCCAAGTTAGTCAGCTAGCAGTCTTTTGCAGTTATCATGCCTTGGTATGTTTGGCTAGCTCGTTAGCTGGCTAGCTAAGGTGGTTCTCTCTGGCGCTCTTCTATCTCAACGAAACAATTTCAGACTACCTAGCTAGTTTGCTTGCTGGTTATTGATACAATGGGTGACTTTAAAGTTGGTGTTATAATTGAGTGTTGATACAGACACTAACATTTAGAACTGCCATGACACCAACTTTGAACTCAAGCCACTGACATTTGGTTTACACTTACACCATGTCTCAACCAAGTTTAAAAATGGTGTCATGTGTGGTGTAAACACAAACACCAACACGAAAAGTCACCAGAACACCAACTTTGAATTTGAGTCGCAAACACTAAATTCACACTAACACTTGGTCTTAGTGCAAAGTCAGAATTAGGAGTTTCTTGACACCAACAGAAACACCAAGTGTTATTTCTAAACTGAACTTGGTGTTTGTAATTTGTAGTTGCAAAGTCACTTTTCATTTGCATTAGCACTGAACCCCTAGGGATTAACACCGGTGGGAATTCAAAGCTGGTGTTTAATGCAACCTGTGTAGTTCACTATAGCCAAGCCTACATGCAGTAGGCTCAATATTCAAAATTGCAGTCAAAAGTGAATGACACACTAATGCATGCATCTATGAAGAATTAGTTTGATGCGTTGCATACCTATTTTATCAGAGATCTGTTTGCAGCAACTGGAGCAACTGCTTCTTCTCTCCCTCACTCCTGCATTTGTTACTTTGCAAATTAGGACAGGAAGTGATGATCTCACACCAGGTGTTAACACCAGATGTGGTGTTGACCAAGACTCGGTGTAGGGGTCCTCAGATTAACACGTCACATAAAAACTGACTCCTATTGTTGACACCGATTGTAGACCGTGTGTTGATAGTGGTGTTAACCTTAATCTTGTATTTTGCCCGACAAATTAACACTAACAATACCCAACACTAACACCAACACCAACTTTAAAGTCACCCAATGTGTTGGTCTTGTTTCCATATAGCTAGCTATCTAATATAGCTGGCTAGCCATCTAATTCTCAACAAACGCGGTAGCTTGCTAGCTATGTAACCAGATATGTGGACGAACGTCAGCGAGAACTCCATTGTCCTGTTAGCTTGCTATATGGCTAGCTATGATGCAAAGCTTGGTTTATTCCCTTCCCTTATCCCAAACAAATTATGGAATTCGTTATGTTACTGTATCATTGGCTAATAAGCATTAGCGCTATCTAGCTGACCACAGTGTTTGTTGGGTGGGTACATGACGACCGCCAACGGGTATCTGCGCGTAGCATTCACACAGCTAGGAAACTATAGCTTTAACTTCTGCATTTGCCTATGCGCATCCCACAATGCAAACTGTCTAACCTGCAGTTTGTGGTTGTTTTAACTACAGCAAAGAAAATGATTAGCAACAGGTATCCATAAGTTTGAATAATGTTAATTATGAAATGTGTAAAATTTTGCCTCCACATGAAGTGTTTTGTTTTTGTCTTTGCAAGGACAACTTGCCACAACTGATGGTACTGATTGTTTTCAGAATTCATGTAATGTTAATGAAGAAAAAAGACTGACAGCAGGTCAAAATAAATTATTACTTTGTAGGATCTTTTGTGCCCTCTCCATTTTTGACTCAGCAGCTGCTGAATTCGGAACCAGGTACATTCCACATACTTTCCCTGACTTACTTTGAGGGTTCCCTTATCCCAAATGCAAACTAAATTAGGGCACACAAAACTACATTATGTGTTCATATTATATATTAATTATAAATAAATCAATGAATTCATGAATCAATCATTTTTGAATTAAAAAAAAAAAAAAAAAAAAACATTTTCACGGGTGGATGGTGGGCCAGTGCACAATGTGGGTGGGCCAGTGCCGCCTAGGCCAAATACTGGCCACACACCTGGTATTATCACTTGCATCACGAGCTATCATAAAGCCTGGATAAGATTTGTGGGAAAAAATTCAGCTTAAGCGGGAGAGCCAGAGATTTGGGAAAAATGGCAAAAACTGGAGATCTTCCAGCCAGAACGGAAGATTTGGAGTCTGTGCATTAAACGATTGGCATAGAAAATGAACCTTACCTTTTAATGTGATATTCTCGTATTAAATTTTCACAACATCACGATAGACTAAACATTCTCTGTGGCTCATTTCACTCGCTACAATATGGGGACATGATGACGTGTTTTGAAATCACAAGCTCTCACGTGACTTTTTGTACACAAACTGATGACATCACTCGCTAACGTCATCCAGGATTTCCCCAGAGTGCATTGATCCTGCTCCACATACACTTTTGAATTTAGCCAAGATCGATCTTTCTCTCATCGTGCTTTGTACTCAAAACTTACTCGACAAAAAAAATTCAGACTACATCAAACATCACGCCACTTATTTATCACATAAAACTCTGCATGTGTGGAAAATATCTTGGATTAGAACTTCATGGCCTGCACTGATGCAGTTTTTTAAAAATAGGTTATATTTTGTATGAATGAAAGGGAAAACTATTTGAGCGACTACTGCATTGCAAGTAATTTGAAAGTGAAACAAACAGAGCAGACTAATAGAAAATCCTTATTCTCATGGTTTTTGGCTTAGAACAACATTTTTGCTTTCATGTTAACTGAAGGCAGGTGGTCGTGCAACAAAATGGTCGCCTTTTTTTTTTGTTTCCAAATCACCCATTTCAAATGTGCATAAAAACGTGCATAAAAAATGAAAAATTTAGTTCCAAATTTGCTTCACCTTGCTTCCATTATACAACCCCAATTCCGAAATAGTTGGGACATAGTGTAAATTGTGAATAAAATCAAAATGCAATGACTTTCAAATCACACCAGCCAGTATTTTATTCACAATAGCATAGAAAATGTTGAGAATCAGAAATTTCACAATTTTATTCACAAAATGAGCTTATTTCAAATTTGATGGCTGCTACAGGTCTCAAAAAAGTTGGGACAGGGGCCTGTTTACCATGGTGTAGCATCTCCTCTTCTTTTGAACATAGAGTGGAGGTGTCTGGGCATTGAGGAGACAAGTCTCTTGAGTTTAGCCCCTGGAATTTGATTCCACTCTTGTTTAATACAGGCTTCCAGCTGCTGGAGAGTTTTAGGTCTCCTTTGACGGACTTTTCATTAAATGATATGCCAAATGTTCTCAATCGGTGTAAGATCAGGACTGCAGGCAGGCCAGTTTAGCACACGGACTCTTCTACTATGAAGCTATGCTGTTGTAATAGCCGCAGTATGTGGTTTTGCATTGTCCTGCTGAAATGCACAAGACCTTCCTTGAAATAGATGTCGTCTGGAGGGAAGCATATGTTGCTCTAAAACCTTTATGTACCTTTCAGCATTCTTGGTGCTTTTTAAAACATGCAAGTGTCCCACACCAAATGCACTAATGCATCCCCATATTATCAGAGATGCTGGCTTTTGAACTGAATGCTGATAACAGGAGGGGTGGTCTTTCTCCTCCTTGGCCTGGAGAACACAACGCCCATGATTTCCAACAAGAATGTCAAATTTGGACTCGTCTGACCACAGGACACTTTGCCACTTTGCTACAGTCCATTTTAAATGAGCCTTGGCCCTCAGAACACGGCGGCGCTTCTAAAGCATGCTCAACAATGGCTTCCTTTTTGCATGATAGAGTTTTAGGCGGCATCCGTGGATGGCACGGCGGACTGTGTTTACAGACAGTGGTTTTTTGCAGTATTCCTGGGCCCATTTAATAATGTCAATGACAGAATCATGCCGGTGAGTGATGCAGTGGCGTCTGAGGGCCCGAAGATCACAGGCATCCAGTAAAGGTCTTCGGCCTTGTCCCTTACGCACAGAGATTTTTCCAGTTTCTCTGAATCTTTTGATGATGTTACGCACCGTCGATGATGAGACCTTCAAAGCCTTTGCAATTTGACGTTGAGGAACATTGTTTTTAAAGTATTCCACAATTTTTTTACGCAAGAGAGAGCCTCCGGCCATCTTTACTTCTGAGAGACTCAGCCTCTCTAAGACATCCCTTTTATAGCCAATCATGTTACACACCTGATGCCAGTTAACTTAATTACTTGCTAAATGTTCTTTCAGCTGATTCTCTTATTAATTGTTTTTTCAGCCCTTTTTTGCCTGTGTCCCAACTTTTTTGAGACCTGTTGCAGCCAGAAAATTTGAAATAAGCTCATTTTGTGGATTAAAATGTAAAATGTCTCAGTTTCAACATTTGAAATGTTATCTATGTTCTATTGTAAATAACATATTAGCTCATGTGATCTGAAAGTCATTGTATTTTGATTTTATTCACAATTTACAATTCGCCCTAACTATTTCGGAACTGGGGTTGTATATATAATATCCACTTCAGGCTAACTAACATTTTCTTTGCTCGATGTAGTTTGGAGAACTATGATTTTCTTTTTACCCATTGTCAAGTGTACCCATGTTCTGAGCCATACGCCCATATGGAGTGGACTTTATAGCTTTTTAAAACTCTTGTCTCTGTACAATTACTTTGGGAGGTCATTGTCAACAATGCGGTGGTTTGTGAGAAATTCTTGATGCCCTCTGTGCTATGAATAAATCGATGTCTGTGTAGGGTGTTGAAGTCCGTGTAGGATCATGTGGTTGATGTTTCATGGTCAGCCCAAACTTAGTATTGGAGCCTCCTTTCTGGATAGTACAGAGGTCTCCAAAGTGCAGAGGTGGAAAATAAAGGTGCAAAGAGTGAAAGGCAACTTAAATATTTTCTTCCAAGTCGCCAACATTTCCAGTGCAGTGAAATTCTTCAGCCAGGTGATGGGGTCATTTTGTCAAAATAACTGGCCAAGTTCCTTGGTGGAAGCAGAAACTGGAGACCCCAGTATATTCCTTCTTTGCTTGTGGCAAAGGATGCAGAGGAGCTCCACTAATCAGCCCCTAGCAGGGAAGACACTAATGCCTATTGGCCTGTGCTGCCTTGTGTATTTGCTGGGAAGCAGGCAGTTGACACCGTTCTGATGGTCATGATTGGCGTCATTGGTGGAATTCCTCCTTTTTTTCCTACCCGCAAGGTGATGCCACAGATCTCATCATAGTTCAACCTGACCATCGGTTTCCATGTTCGTAACGTTCATAATTCTGCCCACCACTGAGCATTACAATTGGGGCGTGACCAAGTACAGTAGATGGATGTGTAAAGCACGCAAACCTTGTAAGGCTCTGCTCCTCAAATCACCGTTCATAAGGGCTATGGACTGCAGGTTTTTCTCCCTTCCCTTACTTGTGGACAGGCTAGAAACCAGAATTGCTTACCAAAGTAAAAACTGTTCTGGTAATTACCAGGGAGGAAAAATACTAGGGCTAGATTTGAATTTTAGGCCCAGACTTGCTTTAAGGTACAAGATCACAAAGGTAGAAGTAGATTGTTTCAATAGTACATTTTAATGCTTATGTATCAATCACTTCTGATCACTGAACTGTGAAATTCCAGAAGACTGGCGAAGGGCGTGTTCACTCTCAACTTATTTATTTTTTTAAAGAAAAAAGCACTGCCTTCTAAGCATTTGTGCATTAGTAGGTCTTGAGGTATTTTGTGTGAACTCAACTGAAGAAACAAGGTTTTTACACCCACCATCTCAGATGTTGCTTTCACTCTTATCAGATTGTTTACTCTGATAAAATAAGTGTTCTCTTTTGGTTTCATAAATAAAGGTTAATTTATATGGGCCAAACTGGCCATTTTGACTGCAGATGGTTATTTTAATGGTCAAAATTGAAATTATGACTTTGATTTGTACCAACTTTGGTATTACTGATCAAGGAATCCAAAACTACTTCCAGACACCCCTCATTGAAGCTCTGAACTTAACAATATGAAAATTTTACTGAGCTGTATTCAATACAGTTGCATTATGTGGGACAGGAGTGATGGAAATGAACTCAAATTAATTTCTGAACACTTGCTCTTGGTGGAAAATTTTGATTTTTTTATGTCAGGAGAATTTTTGTTCCAGATGAATCAACGTTGTATCATATGACCATTATCATTGCAGCACCTGCATAGTCCACTGGATGTCCCTAGGAGACCATGCAGGTGCTGCAATTATAATTGTCATAATAATGTGATGAACCGTAACCACTGGCTTGGTTGGTAGCTAATTATCGGTGAATGAGTTTTAGTTGTCCACTTTCTAGAAAAATCCAAAGATGTTGGTGTATTTTATGTATGGTGCTGTTTTGTTTGTGAGTCATCATATAATTGAATCTGTGAATTCAACTCCCTGAAACAAAGTTTTACAAAACATTTTTATTTTTTTCCCCTAGAAGTGAGGCCGTGATCTTGGTGTCATATTTTTGGCACACGTTGTAATGGGGACAAATGAAGGGACACGGAAGGGACAGAACACGTCCCGTTTCTCTGCAATCATTAATTTCAAAAATAATATGAAATGAACAGTCCAAAGGACCTATTTTGTAACTTCCTTACTTCATCAGAATACTTATGCTTACATATACCTTATTGTGAATGGGGGAATGAGCTTCCAAGATCTTGCGTTAACAGCTTCTACTTTCAAAAAAAAAAAAAAACATTATTTTAGATACTTCTATTTTAACCTTAACATGAAATGCATACCAAGCAAACAGTCTACTTCTTTGCATTAAAAGTGGTTGAATGCATCCTAATTGAGCCTACTATTCAACACACATCAGGTCATTATAGACATACCCATCCTCAAAATCTTACTCGTCCCCACCTCAGTTATCCGTGGCCTCTAATTATCAAGGAAATCCTGTGCCTCAGTTAAAGGATATCTAGCGAGTTTTTAGACGTCTAATACCTTGGCAGCCTTGACACCCAGTTGGTCTGTGTAGAGTGGTTGCTGTGGATTAATAATAACCCTGGCTTTACAAGGTGGAACCTTGTTGTGATGACATAGGCCCTGAATCCCAAAAAAACAGATGCCAGGCCGCAAGAGAAAGTAACACGTAATCTGCAGCATAATGTGAGCGACGCTATTTTGCTTCGTCTTGCAGGCGACTTCGTGTTCCACTGAGCGCGGAATGTCAGCGCAACGTATTCCCCTTGATGGTTACTTAGTTTTAGTTACTATAAAAACATCGGTCGCATGACAGCCACCTTGGTGTTTATGGAAACACCGTAGCAACGTGATGACATCATAGAGGTGCATGTGATGACATCATAATGGTGCATTGTTCACTATAATATAAAGACGAAGTTACGTAAAATAGAACCCGTGGATCCCCACGGGGCAGAGTGCTAGTTATTATTATTATTTTTAATATTTTTACTATGATGACAATCATCATTATTATTATTATTATTATTATTTGTCAAAGTAATAGTGTTTTATCATTATTACCTGTCAAACAGAGTTGTTTTCCCATGGCCAGCGATTGTAGAAACCATATCACGCCCCGTGAAGGTGTGACAGAAGAGCAGGTAGCCTTTATGTGTTTCAGAGAGAGATTCTTGGATCTTTTGGACGTCATAAGAGCCGTTTGATGTGGTTAAGTAGAGTGGATGGTGGCTGTCTGAGCTATGGTGCACCAGCATTACCAGCACGTCTGCATCTTCTGCCTGCACCTGAAAATAGAACAAAATCTACAAAGCATAATGAACCATTCAAAAACAGATCAAACTTTTCAACAATGTGAATTCTCTCCTTTTAAACTACCCCATCCCCCCTCCGGGCACCATCTAGTAGTTAATGAAGGTAAATACAGACACAGATGTTACTGACCTCAACAGAGCAATCTGAAGCAGCAGCCAATGCCTCTCTCACAATCGAAGTGTCAGCATCATTGTCACACTGCTCCACAGTGATGTTTTTTTTGGAAAGTTGAAGAGAGGAGGTGGATGAGCTCACTCTTGTTATGAGTGTTGTCCAGGAACTTTGCTCTTGGGGTCCAGTGAAACATATCCGGTCGAATCTGGAGATCACAGCAGGAGTTCTTGGTACGCCGGAAGCAGTATTTGTAGTTTTGTGTCTCCGAGTAAGACTCAGTGTATCCCAGCTGGTGTAACTTGTAGAGCATCCATTTTGAACCAAATCTATGATCAAGTTGTATGGCAAGGCCCATTAGGTGTGGCAATACTCCTGACCGAGGTCAACAGGCCTTAATAAAGTTCTGCCCCCAAACAGCAACTCTTTCGTCTGTCTTGACAGTCGGTCTCAAGAACATCTGAAGGCTCGCAGGAACAAGTACCAGCTGACTATCGATGTCAGTCATACTGTGTGTGGTGGGGTATGACTTCGGATCTAGATCAATCATGGCAATGTCATTGCATATGAACTTGAGTGCCGTCTTTATGATCTGAGTCTTCTCATCTCCATGTTCAAGATTAGCGTGATGCTGTCGCAGAATGTTGTCGGTGCCATCTTTGAGACAGAGCACATCTGCCCTTCTCTCCTGTGTTGTGAAATACAAGGTGTCATGGTATTTCTCTTGGAGTTTTATCTTTAGCCAATACTTTGAATAAGAGAGGCTCTTATCTGGTGACTGATCAAACTCCTGCAGCTTTTCATGGACTTGGTCAAGCGTCATCACCCCATGCTCTAATTCAACCATTTGCAGAATTCAATAAAAACTGCCTCTCACTCTTCATCAATTTTCCTTTGTCCTCTCTTCCTTTTTCCTTCCTCTTCAGTCTTAAAGTAATGGTCACCTCTCTCAAAAAGAAGTTTGCAGCACAAATGGTACAGTGTTTCTTCTGCTACTAAGTCATTGATCCCTTCCAGGCATCCAGTGACTTCAGTGCCCCAGTCATCCCCGCGACTCCATGCTGTCTTCAGCAAGCTTGCCTTCAGTTTATCTGCAGTCAAATTATCTGGCACTCTATATTTCTTTCTAGCTTGTGCTGGATTATTTTTGTAGAGCTGAGCGGGTTGGTTGCAAAGAATGCATACATCCATATACAGGAGGTGAACTGACTGTGAACTCCTAGAACTACAGCCAGTAGATGCACTGAACTCAGAGCTAGTGCATCTTCTCTTCAACTTTGATGACTTATTCTCTGCCTTTGATGCTTGAGCTGACTTCTTGGTGATCTCAACAAAGTTGTTGTGCAGATCATTTTTACACTCCATGTGGTACCTCAGTTTTCCTTCCTTTTGAGCCTCTTTCATACGTTCCACAACTGTAGCATTTTTGACAGCTTCTGCATGTTTCAAAAAAGTAGAGTAGCCCTTTGGAGTTGCCTGTATGAGCCTCTGAGCTGGTGTATCCGGGCCTGCACAGATGAAGCAATTGAGCGTAGGTGGAATAACGTCTTCATCCATATTGCTAGACTCCAATGTCCTGCTAAGTAGAATATGAGATATATTTAGAAATTATTTTTCCACAAAGGAGTGTTTGTGGTGAAATATAAATGCAAACAATCAACTCAGAATCATGAAAAAACCCTGATTTGACCCCTCATAAGTTATTTAAGGCCCGATTTAAAAAAATTTATTTTTCGACAATCATTTATTGGTACCCGAACTTGAGCAGGTTTTTTCAGAGTTTCCCACTGGAGTTGAATTTCAACATTTTAAAACATGTTATTACACACCTTTAGAAACATATTGGTGAAGAAATTGTTCGGTAACGATTAAGTTGGCAGATATTCATATGTTTCCCTTACTATTGACACATCTCTGAGAGTACAGAATGGTCAATACCAGACAAATTACCCGCTGCATGAAGCCAGCCAGACACCAAAAAGGAAGAAACTTTGGTTGGATAACATATAGTGGTAAAACATTACTACATAAAACTACTTTTACATGATATTTAGAACTTATCACTAACATAGGTTTTGACAGACGCTATGACACTTCTTCTTGCCATACAAACTTTGTCTTACACATACGCATAAAAAATCTTGTGCTTACTCCGAAACGGTCTATTAACCTTGTCGCTTTGTTCAAAACAACTAAATTTTGTGTTGAATCTTTTGATTTTGATTAACTTTTGCGGTGTTGTGGTGTATAATAGACCCTTTTGGCTCACCAGGCTTCATTTGGGACCATTTTGGGTCAACTTAGATTGGACTCCACTTTCCCAATTTTTCCATATTGGTCAACTTTTAGGGTATTCTGTGCCAAAATATCACCATTTTGGGTCGCCAGTAGTCATTTGGCACCATTTAAGGCCAACTTCGACCAGACTCAATTAAGTTTGTATTATCGACATATAGGAAGTCATATATGACCTATATTTTGGCAGTGTTAAAGTTGACCACACATGACTTTGAAAGGTCGAACTCGAGGTCAGGGAAAATATTAACAACGTTAAAAGATATGACTTGAAATTTCAAAAAATTATTTCTCACAAACTGTCTGATAACTTTTTTATAAATCTGGCAATCAACTCACCTAGATGTACTTTATGTACAGTGCAAGTGCAATTTTGATTGAATCGACAGAAGTGGGTCTAGTGGGGGCGCTGTACTTTAACATTGGGTCTTATGGAGAATGGGCAAAATTGCCTGTGGATGCTAAATGGTTGCAGATAGAGATCAAGTTTGTATTATTGACACATAGGAAGTTATATTTGACCTATATTTTGGCTGTGTTAAAGTTGACCTCAGATGACCTTGAAAGGTCAAACTTGACCTCAGGCAAAATGTTACAATTTTCAAAGGCTTCTAGGCTTGAAAATATTGAAGATTGGGGACATATGTGCATTGAACACTTATATGAAGTCATATATGAACTTTCATTTGGTGGCCTTGAACTTGACCTTCGGTGACCTTCGAAGGTCAAACTTCGCATAGTGAAATTTCAATGACTTCTATCACCAAAGCTATTACAGTAGAGCGTAGGTTCATATTGTGGACATATAGGGAGTCATGTATGAAGTATCATTTGGTGACATTGAACTTGACCTTCAGTGACCTTCAATTTCCAAAATGCACAGTGAAATTTCAATGACTAATATCAGCAAAATTGTTACAGATAAAGTGTAGGTTTGCATTGGAGCAGAGGTCGCGTTAACCAAATATTTTCTGTCATTGACGGATTTTTTTTAATAATGACGGAATATTTTGAACGCCGTCCGTCATTTTGACAGAATGTAATTCACACCCCAGTCCAATTGGTGATGGGTGTCATATCGTCTCAAGCATTGTCTTTGATCTGTATGACAGAGATGCCAAGTCTCACATTCGGCGTAGGTCTCACGCATTTTTATGCTTATTCACCGTAGTCCGCAATTATTCAATGAACGCTTATTAATTAGATTCTCACGCGGAATTAAAATCCTTGTGCATTGAAGTTTCAGTGTCACTTGCGTGAAGGTGGATCTCACAATGGAAAGCGATTATGACTCCGGACTTCTCGTGCTTCTCTTTACTCAGGGATTGGAAACAATGCATGTGTTTCATGATCGTTTAAATTGGCTAAATGAAATAAGACCATTTGAAACGTCTTTATGCGATTCCATTGCTTTCAATCCTTCAGTAAAGACAAGTGTGAGAATTCCCGAGTCATAATCAATTTCCGTGTCACTAGTGGGGAAATCCACCGTAATGCATGTGAAACTGATTAACTTAATGTGCAATGACTTTAATTCCGCGAGTGAATTTCTTCAGTTTGCGTTGATTGAATAATTGCTGACTACGGCACAGGAACGTAAGAGGCGAGAGACTCAAGCCGAATGCGTCAGACTTGGCATCTCTGGTATGATCCTGTATTCCTCATATTTTTGTAATATGATCATTTGTAAAATATGCTGCTCGGCTGCCGGTAGACGATTGGCTACAAACGCCGTCTCTGTCATGTGAACACGCAGATATCTAGGTGGGAAAGCCGCGGTTGACATAACGAGTTGATAAGCAGCTGCGTAGGACCGCTTAGCGAGACTGCGGTTGTTAGGCTTAGTGAAGCCCAGCAATAACTGAAAGCATTGTTCATTTGCACACTGTTACTGTGTGGGGGGAGAAATCATTTGTGATGTTTTATAAAGTTCATACAGCAGTGAGTTCGAAAATCCACGCAGTGCTGTATTTAACACAGTGCGCAATGTGTGTCTACGCATTAGCTGATACCGACAGTGATTCATGTAATCTATAAATTATTGTTTATTTTATTTTTATTTTTTTGATCAAATTTTTATTTTCATTTTCAATTTGAATAACAAAGGGAGCATGAGCAAATAATACAGAGGCACAGGGAGGTAAAATAACAAACAACAGACAAGGGAATAAATAAATAAATAAATAAACTAAGGAAATTAATGTTAGGGAAAAAAAAAAACAAGGGCATTGAGAGACAATTTAAGAACACAAGGTAGAGAATAAAGCTAATTCATAATCAAGAGGGGGTGGTTAAAAAAAGGAACACAGAAATAGTGCCTCCTTTCCATTTATTCAGACGATTATCAATTTTTAATCGGGAATCATTCCGTATGGAAGCCCATAGTGGACAATATTCAAATGAAAATGTAATCCCACTATTGCATTATAATTTTCCACTTATGAATGAGTTATTTGAGACAATATTAAATTGAAAATGCATTAATCCAATTATCACTTTCATTTTCACATACACATATGGAAAATCTACGACTATATTCAAATGATAATGAAAAGCTGTTTGACATTTCATTTTCAAAGTCATGCTCCGCAATACAGTGGACAATATTCAAATGCAATAAGCAAAACAGCACCCCCAGCCTATTGCATTTACATTTACATGTCATCACGCTCTTTTAGGGTCAACATGATAATGAAAATGCTGTTTTCTAATCACTTGGAAATAATAATGATATAATAATGATGACGACATTTGACATTTCATTTTCAAAGACTTGTCCTGCAATACATGGGACAATATTCAAATGCAGTAAGGGAAACAGCGCCTCCCAGTCCATTGCATTTTCAAATACATGTCACCACGCTCTTTTTGGGACACAATGAAAATTAAAATGCAATCTGTCAGCGTCTCATCAAGGCGGGTCTTCCGCTAGGACGTCACTCATTAGGGGCGCAAACAGAAACCATGTTCCTCATTTGCATACCAACCAATCAGCTTCTGGGTAGCGCTTGTACGCACGGAGGCTTACTGATAATGTCATGATGGCGAGGCTGATATGTATTGTGTGCCATCGCGCATTAGGTTACGTTGCGCTTTGGATGTAGCCATCTCGGGAGCTAGTATGCTGGCTAACGTTTACGAAGGAAAATATTTGTAAATGATCATAACATTAAAGCGATATGATTTGATTTTTGCCCCAACTCTATTAACTGAGCTAGCTGTAATATGCATGAACTTATCCGAGGCTTCAAGGGTAGTAGTGTTGTGCAACTGCAAGCCAAGTGTGCTTGCAGATTTCAGAGACGTTAGCTAGCTTGCTAGTGAGTCTGAAAGCAATCGCTTAGGTACAGCTAGGTAGCTATGATGCCTACTGGAGAAGCTCTTACAGCCCTGATTTGTCACTTTCAACGCCATCTCGCACACGCGACCTCTTTCACCATTGATCAGCAGCTTCTTTCACCTAAAGAACAAACTGACAGTTCAGCCTGAGACATGTTATTTCATTGCTAGTTAAAGCAGCATCATCCTTCCATGCGTGATATAGCGTATTACATTACTCCAGATAAAACGCTATCTGTCTTCCCACCCTGCTTACGCTAGTTAGGGGAAATGTTTGTCATCATTTTTATACTTAATCGCTGTGATTCGGTTTTTGCCCTAGCTTCACAAGCTAGCTAGCTGACAGCGATTGCTCAGCGCTCAGCGCGCCCCCGCCTACTTGCGAGCGTCAAGGGCGAAGCTTACAGAAATCCACTTAAATCACGTCTTTATTTCAGCCATCGAACATATTTTGCTGTAAATAATAATTTTATATAGCTTCCCCAGTAATTATATGTATACATTTATTTGAACATTAAGATATTTTCACGTTTAAAATCAACTTCTGGTCGAAGGACCTTGGATTGGCATTCAAGATCGACCATAGGTTTCAAAGTGAATGACGAGCACTGGAGAATTTACCTCAGAGCTTCTACATGGAAACTTTGGAGACAGAAAAAGGATGCCCTTAGATTTGGGAAGAAATCTGGCAACGCATTTGCCGCGATTCTCCTCCATCATGCTTCGGCCAAAAGGTGAGACAAATGTTTTTTACTGTTTGAGCCTTATGGTGCTTTCCCACCGAACGCGAAACGAGTCCCCCGCAGGACCAAGACCACACTCAAAGCCAATGCAGAGACGCGAATCCGCACTGACTCCGAATGCAATCTGCTGCACGAAAAACCCGCCCCGCGTCCGATGAGAAAGCAGCTCTTCTTGGAAATATTTCACTGCTTACTTGCGATAATGACACACAAACGGTTGCTTTGTGTCGTAGAGACAACTTTGAAGACATCGCTAGTCCGGCTACTCTCTCGTTTGATATCCCAGATCAGTTTGAAGGTCGATCAAAACAAAAAACCTAAACAAACGCGCGCAAAGCATCACGGGCACGGACACACGCTCCTCAAGTCATGAGAGTCCCACACTCCTAATAATTAATGTTACTAATGATAAACTAAACAGATGCGAAGTATCTAGAATTCCTTGTGGTTGTTAAAAACAAAGCTTAACTGTATTGCCCAAGCCAACAACATGAAAACAGGGCCTGTGAAATTAAGCGACAAGCAATACATGAAATATAGATGAAGAAAAAGATGACATTACTGTAAAGCTAGGTAATTCTTTGAATACTCTCAATGGCATTAGTCCAGTTGAGAAGGCAATCAAATTTTGCACCATTAAGTCTTGCAGTGGATCTTTCAAGTACACAGATATCAAAAAGAATTTAAGCCAAAGTCTCCTCAAAGAGATGGAGGGTTCAAACCAGTTCTTGATAATAGTTTTCTTAGCTGCTGTTGAAGCTGCCATTAAAATACGCTTTTCCTGAAAAGACAAATAAACATTAGGGTTGAACCCTAGTAGATAAAGAGCAGAGCAGGTGGGAAGAGATTTGGCAAGTAAGTCACTGACTGTGGTATTAATGTATTCCCAAAGGGACTTAATCAGTGGGCAATGCCAGAACATATGAAGATAATCCCCTTTCACAATGTTGGAACAATTGGGACCAGAATCAGTGTCTGCTAATTTCAACTTAAATCTGCGCTCAGGGGTGAAATAAAATTTATGAATAAACTTGTAATGAATTAGCTGATGAGCCAGATATTTAGATGAAAAGAATACATTAGTCCAGATTGAATTCCAGTCGCAAATGAGACCAAGGGATTGTAATTCCTTTTCCCAAACTTGCAGAACTGGGAGAGTTTTGTCCTCAATTGATGACAGTTTGCTGTAAATCCGAGCTACCAACTTGGAATTTGAAGAGAGCAATGAGACAATGGGATGGTTGCGAAGGGGGACATCCCATGGAACCCCATAAGTTTCTAAGGCAGTGCAGAGTTGGAGGTAAAAGAACCAGGAAGTGCCAGGGAGAGAATATGAGTTTTTGAGGTCTTGGAAGGATCGGAGGCCTTGGTCATTAAAAATATCGCCTAGTACATAAATGCCTTGTTTAGACCAATGAAGAGAAGTGAAGGGAATTGAACCAGATAAAAAGGAATTGTTATGCCAAATTGGAGAACATGTATGGAATTTGCATGCAAAAGATAGATGCCTTTCAATACAGTGCCAGATAGATAGCGTATTAGCAATGATGGAACCCATGTGTGTTTTCACGGTTTTAAGTTTAACGGCAGAAAATGGTAGGTCCTGAATTCTAATTGGGTGTGACAGAGCATCCTCTGTAGTACGCCAGGATACTTCTGAAGATGAGTCCATCCAGATTTGAATAGCTCTCATTTGGAAAGCCCAGTAATAATATTTGAAATTCGGCAATGCTAGACCACCAAGTAATTTAGGACGAGCGAGAGTAGAAAGACTAATTCTGGACCGTTTGCCCTTCTAAATAAAATTTCTGCACAGCGGCTCTAGTTCTTTAAAAAAGGTACTTGGCAGGGAGACGGGAAGCATGGAAAATAAAAAAGTAATTCTGGGCAGAATATTCATTTTGTTGGTGGATATACGACCAAAAATACCAACATACAAGGAAGACCATGAATTAAAATCTCTTTTTACTTTTTCTAAAACCAAAGTAAAATTGTCTTTGACTATTTGGGAGATTGTAGGTCTTATGAGAATGCCTTAGTATGTGAAGCCATGGGGTTGTATAGATACTGGAAAATTCGTTTAATCTAGATTTGAGAGTTTAAGGTGAAGGGGCATAAGGATGGATTTGGACCAATTGATTTTATAACCAGAAAAAGAGCCAAACTTTTGAAAGAGATTCAAGATGTGAGGGAGTCAGCAATATCAGTGAAATACAGAAAGATGTCATCTGCATACAGAGAGATGTTGTGAGATGTATTCATGATTTTGATAGGTGATATAACATTGTTCTGCCTCAATGCTAAAGCTAATGGTTCCAGTGAAAGAGCGAATAGAGCAGGGGACAGTGGACAACCCTGTCTGGTTCCTCTTGTTAGTGAGAAGTAACAAGTGCCAGGATGACCGGTTTGGACACGAGCTGATGGGGCTGTATATAATGTCCTGACTTGTTTATTTTATTAAAAAAATAAAAGATTATCATTTTAAAAAATAAAATTACAATGACAGATAATAATTAATTGTGACGGAATTTTTATGCCCCTGTCCGTCACAGTGACGGACAATCAGAAGTGTAACGCGACCTCTGCATTGGAGATGTATAGGAAGTCAAATATGAACTTTCATTTTGTGGCCTTGAACTTGACCTTCGGTGACGTTCCAAGGTCAAACTTCTCACAGTAAAATTTCAATGACTTCTATCACCAAAAGTATTACAGATAGAGGTTAGGTTTGTATTGTGGGCATATAAGAAGTCATGTATGAAGTTTCATTGGGTGACCTTGAACTTGATCTGCAGTGACCTACAACGGCCAAGCTATACAGTTCAATTGCAATGACTTATATCAGCAAAACCGTTACAAATGGAGTGTTAGTTTGTATTGGAGATGTATAGGAAGTCATATTTGAACTTTCATTTGGTGACCTTCATATTGATCTTCGAAAGTCAAACTTGACCTGGTGAAAATTCAATGACTTCTATCACAAAAAAGGTCACAGATGGAGCCTAGGTTTGTGTGACTGACATCTAGGATGTCACGTATGAACTTTCATTTGGTGACATTCAATTTGACTGTTGGTGACCTTTTGAAGGTCAAACTTGATATAATACAATTGCAATGACTCGTATTGCCAAAACGGTCAGAGATGGAGCCTAAGTTTGTATTACAGAGATATAGGTAGTCATATATGAACTTTCATCTGGTGACCTTCGTATTGACCTTCAAAGGTCAAATGTGACCTAGTGAAAATTCAATGACTTGTATCACTGAAATGGTCACAGATGGAACCTAGGTTTGTGTTACTGACATCTAGGAAGTCACATATGAACTCTCATCTGGTGACATTCAACTTGACTGTCAGTGACCTTTGAGGGTCAAACTCAACAGTGAAATTACAATGACTTGTATCACCAAAATGGTCACAGATTGAGCCAAGGTTTATATAATGACATTTAGAAAGTCATATGTAAGTCCATTTGCTGACCTCAACTTGACCTTCTGTGACCTTTAAAGTTCACAACTGACATTTTGAATTTTCAATGACTTGTATCTCCAAAACTGCTTCAGAGCTTAGGATTGTGTTTGTGTTACAGGAGGTCTTATAAATGCATGTGAACTTTTATTTAGTGACCTTGACATTGATTTTTATTGATTCGAATGTCAAACTTCACGTGAAATTTTCATAACTTGTATCACCACTATAAGACTGCTTGCCGGTAAGCTACAGGACCCCTGGTCCTATTTTTTTTCAAAAACAATTTAGACATTTGAGGCCAAAATACAATCCTTTTCAGTTACCAGGGGTTATTTGGGACCTGTGAGCATTTCATGCCAACTTTGATCTGCCTTCACTTTCAGAAATCTTCAATGCCTGTAAACATTTTGGCCATTTTCTGCCAAAGACCCTTTTGGATCACTAGGAGTAATACTTTCACCAATATTTTTCACATTTGCGTATCAGAGAGTTTGAACATTTTGAATATTCTTTGCAGTCTGAATAGCCATGTAAGCTACGAAGTCTGTAGACTTTTATTATTGTTTCCCGGTGAAAGGCCATTGATTGAATGTGTTGGTTCAAAAACACAAAAAAAAATGTGCTTCCACTTTCCTCCAAGTGTAGCTGGAATTTTTTTTTCTTTACATTCCACACATCTTGATAGTTCACCAAGTTGCATCTATGTACCTTATTCTGTTTCGGAGTAATTAATGTATGGATCCATTTAGTCCTGCCAGAAATGATCTGCCTATCTCTGTCAGCATTATTCTGTTGGTTGTTGAGGACATACTATGATTGGTGCAGTGCCCCCCTTTTCTGCGTGTATGGTGGTAATGTGACCATTCCTCTCTTGTTGTCACCCTTGTTATAACCCAGCAAGTGTCTCTCTGTATCTCTATAGAGTCAAAAACTCAGGAGAAGAGGCGGGCCCACCAACGATCAATGCGACCCACTACCAGCGATCAAACCTTCCACCCCTCCCCCGTCCTCCTTCCACATTCCCCATCCTCAGCGGCTGCCTCGGGGCACCACAGACCTGGGTTGACGGGCTTAGGTCCATGCACCATCCCGACATCTTTCAGCATGGCAGGTCTGTATACTCTCCAGCCCCCAAGCCTCTCCAAGCTGCTTCCCTCCTTGCAAGCTATGCCCAGACCTCAGCTCCTGAATCGGGCTTTTCGGAAGAAATTGAGCCCTCTGCTCCAGCAGGGCCTGCCCCAGCTAACCTTCCTCAGCGATGTCGCCGCTGGCTCTCTGGTCTCAGGACCAGCTGGGAAGGCAGGCAGTGAGTGAGCAAGCGAAAGAGGGCAAGAGTGTGAGGAAGTTTGAGAGTGAGTTTGAGCTTGAGAGTGTGCATGTGAGCGAAGGCAGCTGAAGCAGTTTCCCGGACCGAAAGGCACCTCCCCATTCACTGGTTCACTTGCGGCAGGGACCAATAAGAAGAACCCTCCCATGCTCCCTCAATCTGACCTCCTGCCTCTACCACCCCCCCTCTTTCAATGCTGATAAGTGAGGGCAAAAGAAAGTATGATCCAGCATACGCTGATTCTTTGATGTGTCATTTCATTCGGGGATCATTTTGTTTTTCTCAGTTAACTGAGGCTGTAGTTTGCTGTGTGTATGTTGCCACAGAGGAAGCTATGTAGCTAGCTTGTTTACTGTGCCTAGGCACCTCCTTTTTGGCAGTCTAAACTATGAAACTGGGCCCAGACTGAGTGTCTTGTCTTTCTTTTCTTGTCTGTCTTCTTTCTTTTAAAGGCAGGCATGCAAACTGCTAAGCGGAGAGAATCTTGCCTTAGAAATTAGGAAATGTAACAGGTGTTCTAATTTATTTAAATATGTTGTTCATTTGAGGTTAAATAAATCTGGGCCACTCTATCTTGCTTTGATTGCAATAGATGGGCATTTAAATGCACTCCATTCTGTTTATTTTCCTTAAAAGAACTTTAGAGTTTGTGATGTAAATTTTGTTTCCAAATCCAAGTACATGGCTGTGTGTAGATTGTTGTCCATCTAGAAACGTTTTAATTATGCCCTATAAACATCCTCACTGCAAGGAATAATGCAGTGCATGTGATCCGGAAACACATCCCTTGACCTTGCTTGGCAACGAAACCAATACAAATCGGGTCGAAAGCGGTTATTGGTATGCTTTTGGAGTTCATGCATCGAATGCAACTTGTATATCAAAATAAATAAGGATTACAATCCTGGACACACTCTGGTACAAAATGGGCATGGAAATCCTTGCGCAGGATGGCTATGGGCAACAACAGCTTTTGCCCTTCTTTCTCTCTTCAATGGCAGCTTTCCTTTCCATTTCAGAGAGGTTAGAGCCTCAGTTTCAGGTTGCTCTCCACCTTGCCTTGTCCATGGTGTTATTCTCCCATACCTTTTCAGAAATACGTACAGCATTTGGCTGGGGCTTCCTTAAAACGCTTACGTGGAGCTCCTCTGTCATGTTTGCCTCAACAGCTTTCTACAGAACACGATTTTAGGCATTCAAGTATCATCGATGTGTGTCAGGTGTCCTGCCCATCGTTGCTGTCTTGTCAATAGGATGGCTTCAATACTGGGGATTTTGGCTTGCTGAAGGACTGCAATGTTTGTCTATCTGTGTGAATTGCTCTTTTGATCCCACTGAAAAACAAACTAATGTTGTCTGTCACATTGTTTTTTTTAAGATGTTTATGCAAATGTATGTATGCGTCAGGTCTCCGGTATAGAACAATCAATCATTCAGTGTGGTCTCCAGTGATGTAGCAAATTTGGTGTCTCATGTCCATTTGTAGACTTCAACCATTTTTCTGCGGAAATAGTTTTATTAGGGCTCTTTTTGTACAGTTTTTCATACTTTTTTTTTTTTAAAGCCTTTTTAATTCTATGTGCCGAAAATTACCACTATAAAACTTTCTATTTACACCTACAAGCAGTTTCACTCAGACAGACTATTTCAAATCATGTGTTTTTTTTTATGTTCTAAGGAAAGCTTTTTCAAAACCTTGGTATGACTAAAAAGGTTTGACTTGGAATTTTTTTCATTTTGGTTACCCTATTCACTGATGCTTGCCTGACATGTTCATGAATGTGTGAAATGCAAGGGCACTATGCACAAGTTCATTTTTTATTTTTTCATTATTTTCTTAATAAGAAAACCATGGTGTCATGTGATGACAGAATGTACACTGTTCTCAGTCAAGCAGGGGGTGTACGCTACACTAAGACGAACTTTCATGCCTACACAGAATGTATGTGCTTGCACTTTGTTGTTGTGTATGATAGTATTAATTTTTATCTTTAGTTGTATGGATAGTCATTTTTACATGTTGCCCTGTAATTGGGCCTGTGGCTTCTCTGCGTTCTGCTATTCTCCTTGGAACAATATAAAACTGAAACAGAAAAGGGAAAGTTTTTTAAAAAGATTAAAATGTGCACAGTTCCTTCACCAGAATGTATCGAACAACAATTTCATTTTGGATCACATAAATATGTTTTGCTACAAGTTTATGCTGAAAAGATTGTTTGTTTATTTGTGAGGTATACACTCGATGAACGGCCAGAGGCACTGGAGTTCACTGTATTCATTGGGCAGTTTGTGGTCGTGTTGGTGTACTTGTTAGTGGTATCTAAGACCTAATGGTAAAGATAATTTTAAAGCATGAGCTTTAAAACCTACCGGCTGGTGGTTGTCCCAGTGCATCTTTTGAACATGTGTTTTTCAGAATTAGCTCATATTAAAGAAAGGAAAATATGATTTAACTGTTGTTGAAAGTTGCTTTCTGTGGATGTTACATATTTGTAATAAGTACCATGTGTTGCCTTTTTTTTCCCCAGCAGTGTTATTATAACTGAGCTACATGTAGATATCTATTTATGTGAAGTTTAAAAAATGTTGTCACTTTGATGGTTAAATTTTTTTTTTCTTGAGTGCTGTGTTTAAAGCTCAAATTGTACGATTGATTCTTATCTCAATTTCCAGTTGAAAGGCATCACCTTGAAAATGGAGATATGAAAGCATCAGTGCCACAGTCCCTCATTCGCGTCAGCACCTGAACCATTTAAATCAGGGTTGGGCAACTTTAGCCAGCCTTGTCTCTTGGTTTTTGTGGTCTCCTTTCAGTCAGTTGTAATTTAATGCCTGGGATTCATTTGCCTGTCAGTGACTAAATATCTCGTGTGGAAACACTCCAAAAACCTGAAGACACTGTGAGCCTCCAGGACTGGAGTTGCCCACCCCTGACTTAACTGTTTTCACTAGAAACCAAAATGCTTTCATGGGATGAAAGCAGAAGCCCTTGATCAAAGGCAAGTTCCTTGTGGACTTGAAGCAAAAACTGTCCTACCGTGGATAAACAGGTGAAAGTAATCCTGAAAAGAGTACTCTAGTTTGTTAAACATTAAACATTTCTAAAGCTTCCCTATTTGGCAGTTTTTGCATTGTTAAGGCACTCTTCTTTCACTGCATTGCGGTCAAACTAAAAATTAATTCTCTTTGTACTGTCGTTATGTTTCTGTTTTGTTTCCTATTTCAATTTAATTTTCGCAAAATGTATTGATCTTTCTGTGTAATAAATAGTCCCTTCATGACCCCAAAGAGGCCTTGACTTATGCCTTTGTTCTCTCATTGACCTCCTTTGTTAACTATCTGTTTCCTTTGTCTTTTTTACCTTGTGTTTAATTTTGGTTTGCCAATTTTAAATGATTTCATTTACTTATGTAAAAGACATTCTCAATTTAATGTTTATCAAGGATTTATCTGTGTGAAGACATCATAATGCTTTCATTTTCAACATCAGTAAAATTTTGTTTTGTATGAACACACCTCTGATTTAACTGGTTTTTAGCTTACCGGCCCTATGGGCCGATAAGCTATTGTCGTGGTGTGGCGTCTGTCGTCCGTCGTCTGGAACATTTTTTATCTTTTTTTTGGCGTGATGAATTTTCGTGTAAATTTGCAATAACATACTACTAGACCATATCTCCAGATGTTTTTCTCGGATTTTTGTTTGAATCATTTTTGTCTGTTTTAGGGCCCTTGAAATTTTGGCCCCAATGTTAAAGATAGGACTGAGAAATTTTAAAAAGTGATTTCTCAAAAACTGCGTGATAATTTTTTTTCTAAATCAGGCAATCAACTTACCCTGGTACCATCAATGTACAGTGCAAGCGCCATTTTGATTGAATCGACGGAAGTGGGTCTATTGGGGGCGCTGTACTTTATGAATATGCAAGATGGCCTGTGGAGGCCAAATGGTTGCAGATAGAGATTAAGTTTGTATTATCGACATGGAGGAAGTCATATATGACCTTTATTTTGGCAATGTTAAATTTGACCACAGATGACTTTGAAAGGTCAAACTCGAGGTCAGGGAATATATTAACAATGTTAAAAGATATGACTTGAAATTTAAAAAAATTATTTCTCAAAAACTGCGCGATAACTTTTTTTCTAAATCTGGCAATCAACTCACCTTGATACACTTTATGTACAGTGCGAGTGCCATTTTGATTGAATTGACGGAAGTGGGTCTGGTGGTGGCGCTGTACTTCAACATTGGGTCTTATGGAGAATGGGCCAAATTTCCTATGGAAGCTAAATGGTTGCAGATAGAGATTAAGTTTGTATTACAGACATATAGGAAGTTATATATGACCTATATTTTGGCTGTGTTAAAGTTGACCTCAGATGACCTTCAAAGGTCAAACTTGAGGTCAAGTAAAATGTTACAATTTTCAAAGGCTTCTAGGCTTGAAAATATTGAAGATTGGGAACGTATGTGCATTGAACATTTATATGAAGTCATGTATGAACTATCCTTTGGTGGCCTTGAAATTGACCTTCAGCGGCCTTCGAAGGTCAAACTTCACATAGTGAAATTTCAATGACCTATATCACCAAAACTATTATAGATAGAGCTTAGGTTTGTATTGTGGGGATATAGGAAGTCATGTAGGAAGTTTCATTGGGTGACATTGAACTTGACCTTCAGTGACCTTGAATGCCCAAACTTCACAATGAAATTTCAATGACTTATATCAGCAAAATGGTTACAGATAGTTTCAGTTTGTATTGGACATTTATAGGAAGTCATGTATGAAGTTTCATTTGGTGACGTTGAACTTGACCTTCAGTGCCCTTCGAGTATCAAACTTCACATAGTGAAATTTCAATGACTTCTATCACCAAAACTATTAGAGATAGAGGTTAGGTTTGTATTGTGGGCATATAGGAAGTCATGTATGAAGTTTCATTGGGTGGCCTACTGGCCTTGAACTTGACCTTCAGTGACCTTCAATGGCCAAACTATACAGTGAAATTTCAATTACTTATATCAGCAAAATCATTACAGATTGAGTGTAGGTTCGTATTGGAGACATATAGGAAATCATGTATGACCTTTCATTTGGTGACCTTCATATTGACCTTCGAAGGTCAAACTTGACCATGAGAAAATTCAATGACTTCTGTCACTGAAAAGGTCATAGATGGAGCCTAGGTTTGTGTTACTGACATAGGAAGTCACATATGAACTTTCATTTGGTGACATTCAACTTGACTGTTGGTGACCTTTGAAGGTCAAACTTGACATAATACAATTACAATGACTTGTATTGCCAAAACGGTCACAGATTGAATCTAGGTTTGTACTAGAGACATATAGGAAGTCATGTATGAACTTTCATTTGGTGACCTTCGTATTGACCTTCAAAGGTCAAATGTGACCTAGTGAAAATTCAATGACTTGTATCACTAAAATGGTCGCAGATGGAGCCTAGGTTTGTGTTACTGACAACTAGGAAGTCACATATGAACTTTCATTTGGTGACATTCAACTTGACTGTCAGTGACCTTTGAGGGTCAAACTCGACAGTGAAATTACAATGACTTGTATCACCAAAATGGTCACAGATTGAGCCAAGGTTAGGATAGAGACATTAACGTTGTAGAAAGTCATATATGAAGTCCATTTGCTGACCACAACTTGACATTCTTTGACCTTTAAAGTTCACAATTAATATATTGAACACATATTGACATATTTCAATGACTTGTATCACCAAAACTGCTTCAGATCTTAGGATTGTATTACAGAAGGTCTTACAAATGTATATGAACTTTTATTTAGTGACCTTGACATTGAATTTCATTCATTCAAATGTCAAACGTCACATGAGATTTTCATAACTTGTATCATCGCTGTAAGACTGCTTGCCGGTGTGCAACAGGGCCCTTGGTCCTTTTTTTTTTCTCCTTTGTCTTATGGATATAGTCAAAAAGTTTTCTGCATTTTTGGAACAACAGCTACTGTAATGAAGCCTCAGAAACCTTCAGAAAGCTTTCTCCACAATCACAAATACCTTCACATTACTAAGACATAGTACCATAATTAGAGAAAATATGAAATTGGCTAGTCAACTGCAACTTATGGAGGTAAGGGCATTTTCACACGCACCTTGTGTGGCCACAAGAATGCCTCTTGTTCGTGAGGCTTATTGGGAAGAAGCAACTTCAATGTGCAAGGGAGCGTAAAGATTGGAATGAGAAGCAATGGAGAAATGTCATGTGGTCTAATTAGTTCAGATTACCCTCCTCCAGTGTGATGGGCAAGTCGGGGTAAGAAAGGAAGCCCATGAAGCGATGCACCCGTCAGGCATAGTACCCATTGTGCAAGCCTCTAGAAGTAGTGTTAGGATCTGGGGTTGCTTCAGTTGGTCAGGTCTTGGCTCAGCAGTGTTCTGTAGCAATAAATTGAGTTCAGCGGACAACCTGAAAACACTGAATAACAGGTAACCCATCAATGGGCTTTTTAATCCCTGATGGCACAGGCATATTGCAGGATGACAATGCCAAGATTCATCGGGTTTGAATTGTGAAAGGGTGGTTCACTTGAGCATGGGGAGTCATTTTCAAACATGAACTGACCACCTCAGAGTCTGGACCACAACCAATTGAAAGTCTTTGGGATGTGCTGGAGAAGGCTAAATGGAGTGGTTTGATTCACCCATTGCCAATACAATATCTCGGCCAAAAATGAATTTAAATCCAGTCGGAAATAAATATTGCAATATTGTACAACCCCCAATTCCAATGAAGTTGGGACGTAGTGTGAAACGTTAATAAAAACAATACAATGATTAGCAAATCATTTTTGACCTATATTCAATTTGCACTACAAGGACAAGCTATTTAATGTTCAAACTAATAAGCCTAGTTGTTTTTTGGAAATATTCACTCATTTTGAATTTGATGCAAAGCAAAAGCCATATATCAAAAACACCCAGAAATGCCGCTGGCTTCTCTGGGCCCGAGCTCATCTGAGATGGACTGACACAAAGTGGAAAAGTGTGCTGTGGTCTGACGAGTCCACATTTCAAATTGTTTTTGGAAATCATGGACGTCATGTCCTCCAGGGTAAGGGGAAAAGGACCATACAGATTATTATCAGCTCAAAGTTCAAAAGCCAGCATCTATGATGGTATGGGGATGTGTTAGTGCCCATGGCATAGATAAGATAAGAATGCCTTTATTTTCATCCTACATTGGGTGCATGACGAAAATTTGACAGCTGCCCCTGAGCAGTGCTCTCATGAAAAATACAGGCACTCAAAGTCACTTCCACACAGGTGTAGAATTAAAAGTGCTATTGTACAATATAAATATAAATATTGAAAACAGTAAGGTAAATATATTAATTAAAAAAAAGCCACAAACTTTCATAGTAGCCAGGGCTGGCCTTTGACATAAACACTCTATGCGGCTGTTTAGGACCAGAACCGCTAAAGGGGACCACACAATCAGTGTGTCATTTACTTTTTGACCCTCTCTTTATTTCAACAATACACTAATACACTACAATCACGATAACATATCAGTTTAAACAGATGTATTAGTACAGGAGTGAAAAATAAATCAGTAAAGTCAGTTTATGACTTGCTGCTCGGTCCTCCATGCGTAACCATGGTGACGGCATCGGCAGCGGTGGGCAACCGCGGCATTGTGGGTAACGTTGTGTCAATGTTTATTTCACTGGTGTAGGAAATTACAAACATTAGAAATGGCTCCTAAAAGAAAATTTAGGAGTGGTGCTGAAGGATGGCAAAAAAGAAAAATGGAGATGGAAAGAAGAACACAAGATAAAGGTATGTTATAATGTGACTGTTTGATTCATTTCATTCAATCAGAATAAACAATCTGCCGTTTTTCTTGCTAGCACATAGCACTGCTGTTATTCTAAAAATAGCACAATGAGAGCACTTTCACGTCGTATCCGACATGTAGGCAACACCGTCAACTGGATCAGCAGGTTATTAAACCTAATAATAAGCTAGCCGGTAAGCTAGCTGGGCAGTCAGCCTCCACTCTGCAGCCGGGAATTAATCAACTGCAGGGCGGGGATGTGACTGGCTGCATGTGACGTCAGAAAAGTAGAAAAAGCGAAAACACACAGCTTTTAATCAAGAATGGACTGTGAACAGACTCTTACAGGCAGTTAAAAAATAATGTCTCAAGCACAAATCTTTTGTGATATTATATAGTCAGTCAATCCATTTTATTTTAGGATGCACATTTTTCTCAAAAGCTCTCTGTTATGTATTTTATTTAGCCCTGACTATAATTGAAATGAGAGAAGATTAACTATAACAGTATTTAACATCTGTTTATAATGTGAATGTTAGTTTCTCTCGCCTAACATCAATAGTATTAATTTTTCTTTGTGTTGAAGCAGTAATATCAGAGGCCAAGCAATAATATGAGTAGGAGTCTAGTTTTATTTGTTAACTAGTTACTTTTAGCTTTAATTGGTGCTCATTTCTCATTGCCTTTACTTATAGACCTTGTTATAGGCAAGTTAATTGCTTTTATAGTGTAAATTTGTTAACTTAATATATTATTTTGAATATTTGGCACTCTTATTGATCATTGCTATGAGTCAAAATATTTTAGTTAACAATGGCATTCATTTGTCATTGCCTTTATCTGTAGACCTTGTTATATGCAGGTTAATTGCTTTTGAAGTGTAAATTTGTTGACTTTATTATTTTGAATATTTTTCACTCTTATTGATCATTGCTATTTGTCAAAATATTTTAGTTTTTAGTGGTGTTCATTTGTCATTGTTTTTACTTATAGGCCTTGAGGGGGCAAATTATAGGTCTCACCATCATTAATTAGGCTATAAGTTATCATAAATGTTATTAATCAGAAAAAAAATTCCACATAACGATGGGTGACGACCGTTTTTTTTTTTTTTTTTTATAAGGAAACGCATCATACCATTATGGAAATCTTTTAAAGAAGTGTAGTTTGTTTGCTTGAACGATTTATTGAACTTTGACCCGTCATAGTCACAGTCACAAGCATTCTGCTTTATTTTATGTTATTTCTTTTTTTGAGGATATTCTGCAAACCCATAAGTAGTCATGATGTACTTTCAAATTGTAATAAAACTACGAACAAAACTGATTCAAACTGCTTTACGAGGAGCCACTGTTTGTGGTCCACAATATAAATAGGCTTGATCTGCGCTTCACATGCGCCATCCCCAACAGTCCAATTAATAGCTACATGTGATATTTTAGAGGACAGTTTACAAAAATAATTTACTGAAGCGTTCATCAAAGTAGAGAAGAAATGCGTACGAATAAGAAACCCACGGTCAGGGCGGTCAGGGGAGGCAGTAGCTATGTTTCCATCTACTTGTCAATCGAATTATCTGAAGTTCGCCAAAAATATTCATGCGAATAAAGGCGGTGAAAATGCATTTCCATCTAACAGCATTAAAGCGAATAAAAACTTGTGCGTAATGACGTCACATGCTGTTATGCGATCAAATCGGTGTGTCGAATAGATTTATGACATTTTAAGCTGTTTCCTTTCATTTTCGCACTGAATCGCAGAACCTTCGAGTGAACAAAAGTAGTGTGTTAGCCAACAAAATTTGCTAGTTAGCCAAAATGGATCGCGTCTACCAACAAATGATGATAATTGCACAAGTTGTAATAGTGCTTATGCGCCACCGATTAGCAACATAGCAAACCATTATCAGAAGGCAACGACGGCATCAAAACACCATCACGATGCAGTGGCAGATTTATTCGGCAAATAACGTTTCCATCGGCATTTATCGTATAAGCCCTTTACCGATGAAGAAAAAATCCGTTGAGATCAGCCGTATAAACTTTGTGTCAATATTCTTGAAATTTAGTCGAATTTCAAGGCATTTTTAATTCGATGTGACTTAATTCGCATAAGAAAGCGTGGATGGAAACATGGCTACCGACTTCACCTTTTCATTGCAAGAATTTTCAGCCTGTTTCCACGTAGGCTACTAATGCTGCGTTCCATTTGTACTCGGAAGTCGGAATATCCGAGTTCCGAGTCGGAAGTTTCAACTGGAACGCCCCCCGAGGTCGGATTTCCGACTCGGAAAGTCGGAGAATCTTCACTACCCCCAAGTTAACATTTAAAGATGGCCGCCCCAGGTGTAACCAGTAATTATGCTGCATTCATGTGATGTCGGAAGGTCGGAGTTCCCAAGTCGGCAAGTCGTTCTTCTGACTTCGTTGTGTTCATGTGCTTTTAAGTCGTAATGTAGGAAAAACATGGATGTTGCAAAGAAGCTGAGTTGTATTTTAATGCTCGGAGCGCTTAAAGAAAATACTGACGGCTATTTCCGGTTTTTTCGTGACACTGAAGAACAACCGAAACGGATCAGGTGATCCATGAAATATGATTAAAATACATATGTATGAAATCAATCAGAAAAACGTCCGTATTTGCTTAAAAGTAAACTACGCATCCGCCATTTTTCGGTGAGTGTGACGTCAATATCAAGTCAAGTCGGCAACTCGTGTACCAAAATTATCGCCGAGATGCCGAGTTGTTTTTCCGACATGAGGGGGCGTTCATGTGAATTTTCCCAGTGGGAAAGTCGTTTTTCCGAATGTCCCGACACCACATGAATGCAGCATTAGAAGCTCCTGTAGTATTCCGTTTATTACTTCTCACTCGTGTTTGTCGCTCTAAAGCAGCCATATACATTGTACGACGTATATACAGGGCCGTGATAAAGTATTTGCCCCTTCCTGATTTTTTTTTTTTTTGCATATTTGTCATTCTTAAATGTATCAACTCATCAAGCAAATTTTAATATTAGGCAAAGATAACCCAAGTAAATACAAAATGCAGTTTTTAAATGATGATTTAATTTTTTAAGGGTAAAAAGCTATCCAAACCTACCTGGCCCTGTGTGAAAAAAAGTAAATGGCCTCCCTTGTTAAATCATGAATTAACTGTGATTAACCACATTTTTTTAGTTCAATTTCACTAGCCACACCCAGGCCTGATTACTGGCAGACCTGTTGAATCAAGAAATCATTTAAATAGACCTGTCTGACAAAGTGAAGAAGGCTAAAAGATCTCAAAAAGCAACAAATCATGCCACGCACTAAAGAAATTCAAGAACAGATGAGAAACAAAGTTATTGACATCTATCAGTCTGCAAAGGGTTACAAAGCCATTTCTAAGGCTTTGGGACTCCGGCGAATCACGGTGAGAGCCATTATCCACAAATGGAGAGAACTTGGAACAGTGGTGAACCTTCCCAGGAGTGGCCGGCCTGCCAAAATGACTCCAAAAGCGCATTGACGAATCATGCAGAAGGTCACAAAAGAACCCAGAACAACATCTAAAGAACTGCAGGCCTCACTTGCCTCAGTTAAAGTCAGTGTTCATGATTCAACAATAAGAAAGAGACTGGGAAAAAATGGCATCCATGGGAGAGTCCCAAGGTGAAAACCACTGCTGGCCAAGAAGAGCACTAAGGCCTGTCTCCCAGTTGCCAAAATACATCTTGATGATCCCCAAGACTTTTGGGAAAATATTCTGTGGACTGACGAGACAAAAGTTGAACTTTTTGGAAGGTTTGCATCCCGTTACATCTGGTGTAAAACTAACACAGCATTTCATAAAAAGAACATCATACCAAAAGTCAAACATGGTGGTGGTAGCGTGATGGCCTGGGGCTGCTTTGCTGCTTCAGGACCTAGACAACTTGCCGTAATTGATGGAACCATGAATTCTGCTCTCTACCAGAAAATCTTGAAGGAGAATGTCCAACCATCAGTTCATAACCTCAAGCTCAAGCTCACTTGGGTTATTCGGCAGGACACACACCAGCAAGTCCACCTCCGAATGGCTTAAATTTAAAAAAAAAAGAGAAGATTTTGGAGTGGCCTAGTCAAAGTCCGGACTTAAATCCGATTGAGATGCTGTGGCATGACCTTAAACGAGCCGTTCATGCTGGAAAACCCTCGAATGTGGCTGAATTAAAACAATTCTGCAAGGGAGAGTGGGCCAAAATTCTTCCACAGCGATGTGAAAGACTCATTGCCAATTATCGCAAATTTTGGATAACAGTTGTTGTCGCCGATGGTGGCACAACCAGTTATTAGGTTTAGGGGGCAATTACTTCTTCACAGAGGGCCAGGTAGGTTTGGATAGCTTTTTTTCCGCAATAAATGAAATCATCATTTAAAAACTGCATTTTGTATTTACTCAGGTTATCTTGGTCTAATTTTAAAATTTGTTTGCTGATCTGAATCATTTAAGTGTGACAAATATGTAAAAAAAAAAAAAAAAAAAAAGAAATCAGGAAGGGGGCAAATACTTTTTCACGGCACTGTATATGGAAATCCACCGTGTTTGAAGGTTGCAGAAGGACCGCATATTTGTCCAGAAGTTGCTTATATTCGGACAAGGCAAACGCGAGAATAGCTTTCGTGGACGTGACCATCTTGTTTTACTACTCTTCTTCCTGGTTTATGGCGGTTGGCAATTTTTTTCCGACTTTGTAACTGGAACGCTGATAACTCGGCTGTGACGTCATTCCCAGCTCCGACCTCCGAATTCCGAGGTAAATGAAACGCAGCATATGCCTGACTGACAATCAATCAATTTTAACTTTTTTTACCAAACAATAATACCTAGCCTTGGCTATATGTAGTCTGTAATGAGAGGTGATAGTGACAAAAAAATAAATTTACGTTTACGTTTTGATTCGAGACCGCAAGGATGGAAATCTTCATAATTAATTCGTAAAAATCTCAACTATCTCGGTAATTCCGTCTATCATTTTGACCTTCTGTTCATCGGACTATGAAAGAAGACTGAAAATGAACTCTATAGCCTATTTTAATTTTTTCGAATGGCACTAAAAAGTATGTATTTAAGGGGGGAAACGTTATCGTAAACATATTGACCAAGCATTGAACACGGCACAAGAAAGGTTTTAATATTTGTTAATGTCATGGCGTTAGCTTCCTGTGAGCAAATGTGGCCAAATTTGCTTTCTCCTGAGCATTTTTAGTTCCATGCACTCAGAAATAATGTCGTGGATGAAACTGGCACACCATTCTGCCCTTTCGTCTTAGTAAATTAGTAAATCAATCCTCTGATTGTTAATCAAGCAAAGTAATTCGGAGTTATCGTTTATTTAACGGTGAGGATTCTGCCACCCCTAACTGACCTCCGACGGCATATCACTGTTACCAATGAACCCCGCCACTGCATGATATGAAATTGCATTAAAATCCTAAAACATGAAATCAATTACACAAATTATTCGGAAAAGTCACGAAAATAGCAGTCAAAAATGTCTTACTTTGCAGACGGATGGCCAGTTGCTGAACGATGTTCAAGAATAAGGATGGATTCAGACAATTTTTATCATAATTCCCTTTTCAGTGATGGTCGTGGCAGCATACAAAATTGTGGACACCATATGTGCAGTAGAGGAAATCAGCCGACTCGCAGCAACACACTAGAAAACTTTCCTTGCCGATCAAAGGTGTTTACGGAGTCATTCCAGGAAACATGAACATCAATAAATTGATGCGTAGGCCTATGATCATAGAATGCAAAATATAATATGTCTTCAGTAAGGGTCGTGATTTAGTGGACACGAAATGATAATTTCAGTCTGATATCGTCTTATATTCTGACTAGAAATGTTTTGTAACAGTGGAATTTATTAACTGGACTGTGAGTGAATGACATAGGGGAGAGTGGGGGCAAACGGATCAGCGGGGCGAGCGGATCACGGACATTTTTCCCTGTTACACTGTAGTCCGTAAGTTGCTGTTTGGTACACAGGCATGGTCTCCCGCCATCCGCTCGGCATTTAAATTTCAGAGCGATCAGACCTATCTTGGCGGAGAGCGAAGACAAAACAGGATTTTTCCCTCGGTGAGTAAAAAAATCAAGAGACAGTATTTTCCGTTTTCAAGGTTTATGTTTATTAGTTGAGGACTGTAAATGTATAGCATCTAAAAGACCTATATGTATGCTAACTATGAGTGAATGTTTCATTTTTCATGCTAGCCTATGTAAGATGCTCGCAGGCAAAATATGGAGGGAGACTGTAGCGGGGCAAACGGATCACTGCGATCCGTTCGTCCCTGCACTTTCCCTGTCATTAAAAATGAATTTCTTGGCTCCCTTTTTTTAGAAATAAAGGAGCTGGTTTAAGTTCAGGAAGTAGTGGAGCTGTGCATAAAGCCCATAAAGCCAGTAGATGGCAGTCATAAATTGGTTTAAACGGGTTACCAGACTATTCTATTCCCATATTTACATAACCATTTATTTATGAATATTTTGTCATTTCCCCTTAATGGCAAGAGAAAATATCTTGTGGAAAGGGCTGATAAGAACAGAAAAACATTATCTGAAACAACTTACCTCAACTAAAGCAGCTGGATGACTTGCCTTGACTTGCCTTGCAGTTAATTGAAGGAGGAACGTGCGGTAAGTGCCGGTGAAGGCAAGCAAAATGCAGAATGTAGACTAGTAACATGATAGCTAAACTGATATGATATGAATTCAACATCTTCATTTGCTCAGAGGACTCAACTGAAGCTTAAATGAGCGTTATATGCAAATAATATTAAGTAGGCTACTTGTTTTGCGGTCGATTTATGCAGCCGATCCGTTCGACCCCGTCACATGATCCGTTCGTCCCCACAGACAGGGGCGAACGGATCAACGCGCAGCTGCATTTTCCTGTCCGATTACGTCATACTCGTTCGTCCAATCTTAGCAGACTTGGTTGGGATTTTTAGAGGACATATGTATGTTGTTCACAAAAAAAAGGTTACCTTAAAAAATATGCATCTCTGTGCAGAGAGGGAAATACGAAAAAGGGATCCGTTTGCCCCCGCTCTCCCCTACGAGCAAATCTACATGATAGGCCTACAGTCTAATTTTAATTTCCCGCATCCTTTCAGTTAAAAACTGATTTTTTTAATGCCGCATTTTGGTGTCCTCTTTGAGCCAAAAAAACATTTTAATGAACTTAATAAAAAAAAACTACTTGGGTTCAAATGGTAGTTTTATTCTCACAATATCTCTAACATGTGCTTAACAAAATAGCCTAATCATGAACTAGAAAAGGCTAAATTTTCTGAAGAAACTTTGTGTGCTTGCTAAAGCGAGAAAAGTTGAAGAGGTTGGCATATAAAATGAAGGTGCTTGGAAACTGAGAGGCAAAGGAAATTGCTGAAGTAATGTTGAAAAACTGCTGAAATGTAACCACAGGACTTTAAAGCTGAAAGTAATTGTTTAAGGAATTCTGACTCTTCAGCTGCATCATGACCGAGCGTACTCCGCTTCAACCTAGCTGTAAAAAAAAAAAAAAAAAAAAAAAAAAAAGTCAATTGGAGTCAATGAGAATGCTGAGAAATTAGCTTTATGGCCGTCCTGGCCAAGTGGTGAAATCCTACTATTCATGGCTCTCTGTTCATTTCTGTGCACTGTGTGTTCACTAGCTAAATAGCTAATAATAGTTAGCTGCAAGATATCGTTAACACATGTTGTGATATTATTCACAGTTCCCTTTTTATTTCTGTGCTGTTATTAGCAATTAGCTCGCAAACACGGTGCACAGAACATGTTCAAAACGGGTCGAACTTGAGCGTTGAAATTGCCATCACTGCAGCTTACATAGTCAATAGCTAGCTAACGTCACCTATTAAACTACTCAATGAGTATGGAAAAGTTACATCTGCTGGCTTAGCAAGGATGGCCGTTACGGTCATTTTGATACCAATATTTCGCCTGTTTTAGAAACAATCGTAAATATATCTAGCTAGTGCGAACAGTTGCTTGTATATACAGTGGGGAAATAAGTATTGAACGCGTCAACATTTTTCTCAGTAAATATATTTTTAATGGGGCTATTGACATGAAATTTTCACCAGTTGTCAGGAACAACCCAAGTAATTCACACATACAAAAAAAATCAAAACAAATAAGTCCATAAGTTATGTGCAATAAAGTGGAATGACGCAGGGAAAAAGTATTGAACACGCTTACTGAAATTTATTTAATACTTAGTAGAAAAGCCTTTGTTGGTGGTGACAGCTTCAAGACATCTCCTGCATGGAGAAACTTGTTGCATGCATTGTGACTGCATTGTGATTTTGGCCCATTCTTCCACACAAACGGTCTTCAAATCTTGAAGGTTCCGGGGGCCTCTTCTATGAACTCTGATCTTCAGTTCTTTCCAAAGACTTTCAATTGGATTCAAGTCGAGCGATTGACTGGGCCATTCTAGCAGCTCTATTTTCTTTCTCTGAAACCAATTGAGAGTTTCTTTGGCTGTGTGTTTGGGATCATTGTCTTGCTGAAATGCCCACCCTTGTTTCATCCTCAGCATCCTGGTAGATGGCAGCAGATTCTTATCAAGAATGTCTCGATACATTTCTCCATTCATCCTTCCTTCACTTATATGAAGTCTGCCAGTACCATACGTTGATGTTCCCTCCTCCAAACTTCACTGTTGGTATGGTGTTTTGGGGGTGATGTGCAGTGCCGTTTGTCCTCCAAACACGGTGTGTGTTATAACATCCAAAGAGTTCAATTTTGGTCTCATCTGACCAGACTATATTCTCCCACTATTTCATTGGCTTGTCCAAATGTTGTGCACCAAACTTTAAATGAGCTTCAACGTGCTTTTTCTCCAGCAATGGAGTCTTGCGCGGTGAATGTGCGTAAAGGCCATGGCAGTTGAGTGCATTACTTATTGTTTTCTTTGAAACAACTGTACCTGCTAATTCCAGGTCTTTCTGAAGCTCTCCGCGAGTGGTCCTTGGCTCTTGGACAACTCTTCTGATTATTCTTTTGACTCCTCTATCAGAAATCTTGCAAGGAGCACATGGTTGTGGCCGGTTTATGGCGGAATGATGTTCTTTTCACCTTCGGATTATGGCCCCGACGGTGCTGACTGGAATATTCAGAAGTTTGGGAACACGTCTGTAACCAATGCTATCAGTATGTTTTGCAACAATAGGGTTGCGAAGGTCTTGAGAGAGCTCTTTGCTTTTACTCATCATGAGATGCTTCTTGTGTGACACCTTGGTAATGAAAACCTCTTTATAGGCCATCAATTAGGAATAAACCAGCTGATTTATTGATTTTATAGGAATAAACCCCGCTGTACTGGAATAGGAGCTTGAGCAATTCTGTTCTGCTTCGCAATTTTTTACTGTAACGTGTTCTCATGGACCCGCCCTACAAAAAGACTGGTCTTTGCTGCCCTAAATGTGCTCTCTTGGAGCTGGTTTGAGCAACTATACAAACGACCATACCGAAAATTCTTTCACTGAGTTTGACACAGAAGAATGAGATTTGTCTAACAGTCGTATCAATCTTGATCCAAACAATGATAATGTTGAGGCCAGGAAAAAGTCCAGCCGAGGGCAGAATTGAGCCGCAATACCGCTATGCCACAATTTTGCTGAGTCACTCTGACCCATTTGAGATAATAGTTAAAGCACTTAGTCCAACGGAGATTTTAGCTAAGGCTTCTCTTGCATACTACTGCCTCTACCTCAATGATAGTAAGTCCAATCTACGAAATGGAGGTACCATACTGAAGAGGAGAGTCTGCTGAGCAAAATATGTCAAAATTGTGTGTGTAGTGCCAAAAATGTTGGAACACGAGCAAGTCATGAAACGGTGTGTTTTTCAGCTTCCCAACCGGAATTTTCTGGTCTCATTTAATATAGGAGTTAATGGAGTTTTGGTTACTGTTCCCGTCCCTTTTCAGCTCATACTGCCAAAACCGTCTGTCCAATTGCTTGCATAGTTACATTTTCGTGATCAGCACAACTTTTGCTACTACTTGGATATATAATTATTCATGTGGAGTGAAAAGTGTGGGAGTTAGAGCAAGTTTAACAGTAGACTTCTTAACGATTTTACAGCTGTCCGCCACTCTAACAGTGACGTCACCACACTAAGTTCCCAGAATGTGTTGTAACAAAAATTATTTAAAAATATTATATTGAAAAAATTATAGAAGTTACAAAAAAAAAAATTGAATAATGAAGAAATTATACAGCGTAACTTAACATTTTGCAGTTTGAATGACATTTCTAAATTAAAGTATGACAGAGTATAAAAAAAATAGCAGAAAATAGCTGAATCTACTGAATCAGCACAAAAATGGCTTGATTTAATAGGGCCCCAAAAAACGACATTTAAAATTAAATATCTCAAAAACTAAAAAGAAAATCAAAAATCTGTACAGATGCAACGTATTTCAGAACAAGCTGATTTTTTTTAAGTTTGAATGGAATAAATAGCTTAAACAGTGTAGGAGGAGTTAGTCCGCCAAATTTAGGCGGAAGAAGAAAAAGAATAATAAGAAGAGGAAAAATAGAGTGTGCTGCTTCGCTGAAGCAAGCACACAATTAAATGCATAATTCATTATCTGCTGATAAATAAGCAATGAACAATAACTGTCCTGAAAATCTCTCCAGTATTGTAAAAACACACATGTAGTAAATGTTTGTTAATGAACTCTTGGATATGTTTGTCTGTGGGCTACTGAAAAAATACGTGTAACATTTTCAACCGGTGAAATATATGGCATAGGTTACTTATTACCTGCCACTTTATTTAGCCAAGTATTTTGAAAATCAGCTGTAGCAGTTGTTGTACTTCACCAAAGTCTTGCACAGTTGGCTGATTTATTCCCGGAAAAACCTCTGCATAGTAAGGGTGCAGTGAGGGTGGAGTGGGCTGAGCTGCTCCGTACTTCATATGGTGGTGGGACTGGGGTGGGTTAAACTGCTGTGGGACTTGATACTGGGTTGGGCTGGCCTGGGGCTTGCTGGGCTGGGTCCCGTTAGGCTGGGTAGTTCTGACAATCTGTAGTACTAAGAATTACTGTATGCTTTGTCACATTCATAAGTTAAAACTGCATTCAAGATTACACTACATTATTGCACATAAATTAAAATAATTAAAGCACAAATGAAAAGATCTCCATCAACACTTTAATTAACAAAATGATCCAAACAAAAGTCTTTCTTTTTTTTTTGTTAAATCTTTTTATTGAAGGGCAAATACAGAATATGCATTGTATATTCTATAGAAATATAGAATGTTATGGAAATGTTTTCCTTTTGTTTTCTTTTTTTTAAACAACAAACAACAACCCCCCTTACCCAACACTCCATCCCCCACTCCCTCCCACCACTGCCTTGAAAATCCTCACGAATGTTTAACACACAGTGATAAAGATTGCATGTGAAAAAAAGGAAAGGCAAACAAGTAAACACACCAAGAATGAATAAAAATAAATAAAATAAAATACATACATATACATACACATATTTAAGAGTAAATACAAAAATGGGACAGTTACATAGAATAAACCCCACCTAGTCAGAAGGAAGCATTCATAGGCTGTTAAAGTAGTCTATCAAGCATTGCCACTTCTTATAAAAACGGTCTACAGAGCCCCTGAGAGTGAATTTTATTTTTTTGAGTTTAAGAGAAAAGACAAGGTCTTTAAGCCAAAGTGAGGGAGATGGGGGTTTAGGGGATTTCCATTCCAACAAAATTCTGCGGTGAGCTATAAGAGATGCATATGCCACAATGTTGGCCTGCTTGGCTCTCAGAGTAGTGTAATTTTCTGGAACCCCAAACAGTGTAACAAGGATAACTTTGTTTTAAGAAGATTATGTGTATTTAATACCAAAAGATTATTATATATTTGTGAGATTCCACCCTTTTGGTTGGGTAAAATCTCCAAACTTATGTCCCAAGGTAATTTGGGAGGTTCATGTTGAAATGTTGGAAAGTGGGCTTGAACAAAATGTCTTGCTTGAAAATACCGAAAAAGGTCATTTCCGAATAGGGCATATTTGTCTTTCAGGTTCTGAAAGCTAGAAAAGACGCCAGACTCATAGAGGTCTCTAATAGATTTAATTCCCCTTCTCTCCCATATAAGGAAAGCACAATCTAACACAGAGGGAGGGAACATATGATTATTTAGTAGTGGGGCCAATGTAGATGGGGATTTGAATTTAAAGTGCTGCCTGAATTGAATCCAAATTTTGAGAGTAAAAGAGAGTAAAATTTTGAGAGTATAGGGTTAGATGAATGCCGTGATGGTGACACAGGCAGAGAAGAACATATTAAAGCTGGAAGTTAAGTTGATCGGCAAGATTTGGCTTCCAGCTGACACCAATTATTCTGGGGCGCATGCATCTGAAATGTCAATTGTTCTGATTGCTGGTTCAAACAGTGCATGCCTTTCCATTTTGGCAGATGAGAAGCCTCATCCCTTGAGGAATAAGCCCCTGTCAAAAAAAAAAAAAAAAAAAAGATGACATGTTAATATCCCCAAACCCCAAAACGCATCATACTAGGAAAAACAAGATGGTAAAACATTTTAGTATCTGAAAAATATCTGGCTTGCTTCTGCAGAAATCATATGTAGTGCATTTGCAAGAGCCGGGAGTGCAATAGTTGAGATGGCCCGAGGCAGAGTATCTTGCTGTCCTCCACTAGAGCTTTTTCCTCCTCTGACTTTGGTCAGAGAAGAGTGAAGGAAGTGACACTATTTTGATTATTGAGAAGCACACTCCAGAAGAAGTTTAAATAGGTTGATGCCATGTCCACATGATCCTAACATCATGTCCCTACCATCACTACACTGGCTTCAGGATTTTGAGCCTGTTTCTGTTCCACTTAAAGCTAGTTCAGTGCCATCTTTATCTGACATTTGCTCAAGCAAGCTACAGCCTCAAAGTGAATCCACAAGTTAAAGTGAAATGTTGCTCAGATATAGTACCAGAGTAACCAACTTTATTGGAACAAAGCCCACAATGCAGATCAACCTCCCTTGCCAGAGTAGTGAATCCCCTTTTCTTTTGTTGTTCAGTATATATCTGACTGGATGAGCATCTGACATTCCACACTGCATATGGGCGATTTTCAGCCAAGTGTGCAAGTAACGTGAAAGACACTTTTTAAAAATCAAACCCATTTTTCCCCCATAATTTGGCCTGATTTTGTTTTCTCAGTGAATTTCTCAGGATTCTACGAAGCTGCAATGCAAGAACTATCTTTAATTATGAGAAAATGCATTTTTAAATTTTTTCATGTTGTCTTTCTTGTTACCATGTTTTTTGTCAAAATACTATTAATATTTAAGTTTTAACCAACTTTTTGAGGTAAAATGTTTTCAGATGCACTTGACTTTGTTTCTAAAGTGTTTAACAAAAAGATTTAAGGGAAAAGGCTTAATATCTGCAGAGTAACAAAAAAGGCCTATACGGTAACAAAAAAGAAAATCTATAAAATGACCAATAGTTGGTGGTTTCATATGACAATTTTTTTTAATAAAGTGTGCAGCATTGAAAGAAAATATCAATATGTCTTATTCTGTGCTCATGTCGCTCGTGCAACCGCACAGATTTGTGTGAATTAGTTTGCAAGGCCCATGAAGCAGTAAGCTATGAGAATCCATTCTATATTCTGAATGTAGTTACACTACACTACAATACAAATGAAAAGCAACTGCATAAAACAGGTGATTGATACTGAATACTGAATATACCAGTGTTTCAAATATAGTGTAATTTAAAATGTGGTTATCTCTATATTTGCAAACTTGGGGACAGATTTTTATTTTAAAATTTTGAATCAATTAATTTCTGTAGTACTCAAAGGTGGTCTAACGGCTAATGTAGGTGACATGGATCAGAGCGCTGCTGTGGTTTCAATGCTGTGAAAGGGAGGTATGAATACAGCTTTTTTCTGCAGGTCAGTCTTCCTGCGTATCTCTGCTCTATATGGCTGAGAGTGGAAAATAAGTGAACATCCCTCATTACCACAACAGAGCCATCTATACTGGACAAATAAAGTTAGGGATCACCCCAAATTTTGAATTTGAAATATGTGATAGTTTGTATTTTTTTCCATATCATATTTTAATATTGAAAAGTTGGGTGATCCCTAACTTTCTTTGTCCAGTATAAAAGAGACAATTTCATTGAAAAAAGAACCAATGGTACAGTGCATGAAATAGCAGAAAGCAAGAGAGACCACAACTAAGAATATGTGAAAATTTATTATTGTGTTAATCACACACACTTCCAATGTTTGCCTCCTTAATAAAATTTCAATTGAATATATGACACAAAGACATTATACCCCAATTGTGTTCACCAGTGCAACATAAACACTGTATTTTACAGAAGCTAGGGAATCACTTCCATACAACAGAGTTAAGTAATTTCAAATGTGATTACTTAAACTGGACAGAAATCCAAGAATTTAATCACATAGAAGCTATTAAAAAAGAACAGTTTAACTTTTTTTGGAATAACTTCGCAATAAGTCCAGGTTTTTCTGAAATATTTTATTCCTTTTTTGGTCATTACGAGGAATGATCTTATAATAATCTTGGGGCAAGCATCACATCATCAATCAAACAAAATGTCAAATATGTTCCCAAAGCCATTTTGGGTTTGGCTGCTAGAAACTGGACGAAACTGGTGGTCTTCTTAGACTAGCTAGTATACAGTGGGGAGCAAAAATTTGGGCACCCCAGGTTTAAATGTCTGTTACAATTAATCTCCAATTGGTTGAAAGCAAATCTGAACACTAAATGCTACAAAGTTAAACATGACACCTTTCTGCAAATTTCAAAGCAAGGTTTCTTTTTATTTAAATTTTTATGAGTTTTTAAATGATAAGAAAGGAAAAAGGGCCCTGTGCAAAAGTTTGGGAACCCTTTTGGATTATTCTTTTAAGAAGACGATTACTGAGGCCCACACCCAGGTGATGTACTCGTTAGGGCTTCAATGAGTCAGGTGAATATAATTCCAGGGTTGAACTATATATTCTGAAGTAACTCCATGCCCTCTAAAGCATCCGACTCCGGTGGCTGTTGTGTCTGGTGTTAAAAACCATGAGTTCCTCTAAACAGTTGTCCAAGGATGTCAAAATCAAGATAATTCACTTCCAACAACAAGGAGAAGGCTACAAAAAAACTCTTGCAACGTTTCAATCCACCCATTTCTACTGTCAGAAACATCGTGTGAAAATGGAAAATAAATGGAACAATTGAAGTCAAGGCAAAATCTGGACGACTAAGAAAAATTTCTGATAGAATGGCCCAAGATCTGGTGAGAAATGCTCAGAAGAACCCACACATCACTGCAAAAGAGCTGCAAAAAAGAGTAGCAGACACAGGTCTAGCTGTTCACAGGACAACAGTACAGCGTACCTTAAACAACAAAGATTTACATGGCAGAGTTGCAAGAAAGAAGCCCTTCCTATGACCTCAACACAAAATTAAGCCTCTGAAGTATGCAAAAGAGGACCTTGAGAAACCTCAAGCCTACTGGAACAATGTGCTTTGGACTGACAAAACCAAAATTGAACTTTTTGGCCACAACCAAAGAAGGTATGTTTGGAGAAAAAAGGGTGAAGCGTTTTTAGAAAAGAACACGTTGCCAACTATTAAGCAAGGATCCACTATGCTTTGGGGTTGTGGAGCAGCTGGGGGCACAGGCAATACTGCAGTTGGAAGGAAGAATGTATTCCACCAAATATCAAGACATTCTAGAGGCTAATGTTCAAAGCAAAGTCCAGAAATTGAAGTTGAAAAGACATTTGGTATTCCAGCAAGACAATGACCTGAAGCAAAGCTCAAAATCCACCATGAAGTACCTCCAGGAAAGACGGATGAAGGTTTTGGAATGGCCATCACAGTCCCCAGACTTGAATATTATTGAAAATCTGTGGAGAGACCTCAAAATGCCGTGCATGCAAGAAGGCCGAAGAATATTTCTGAGCTAGAGGTGTTCTGTCAGGAAGAATGGGGAAAAATTCCAAAGACAAGAATTGAAAGACTCTCAGCTGGCTGTAGGAAGCGTTTGCAAGCCGTTATAGCTGCCCGAGGAGGATTTGCAAAGTACTAGCCGACAGCGTTCCCAAACTTTTGCACAAGGCCTTTTTCCTTGTTTTATTATTTTGAAAGTGTAAAATGTTTCAAATAAAAATTATTCTTGCTTTAAAATGTGATGAAATGTGTCATGTTTAACTTTGTAGCATTTAGTGTTCAGGTTTGCTTTCAGTCACTTGTTGATTCATTGTAACAGACATTCAAACAAGGGGTGCCCAAATTTTTGCACCCCTCTGTAGTAGGCCTAGGCCTTGGCCTTGTTTTATCAAGATTTCATCAAAATAATATGTCTGTGAACTGGATTTTATTTTTTTTTTAATTGTGGCATCATACCTGTCTTTTGTGTTACCAATTTGTCTTTTTTGTTACTCAGTGATGTTAACAAGAAAGACAAACTATGGTAACAAGAAAGACACATCCAAAAGTTTTTCAGGGTACTGTGGGCACCTGTCCACACACAAACATCCCTTAATTATGGCAAACTGAAGCAGTTACACTATTACAAGTCACTCTTTCAGTTTATACCTGGAATCATGCATTATTTTGTGGTAACAAGGAAGATGTGCAATTTGTGAGATACACAATTTAGAAAAACTTGCAGAGCTGTCTCTTCCTCCCACAGCTTCTTCAAATTATGAAATGCAGCCAAAATAGATTCCTTACATCCTGGTATTAAAAAAAAAAACCATGGTAGTGACACCTACCATGTTGGAGACAACGTTAATTATTGTCCTCAGATGTGATGGTGGTAACAAGACAGACAGTGAGTGAACCAAGTTTGCGACATAGCTTTATTGACTAATATCTCCAGAGGAATACTAGGAAATGGGGAGACAAATCTGTTTTAGAGACCTAAAATACAAAGAAACCTGTGAAGTTTTGTAAGTGATAAGATTTCCCAAGGGAAAAGAGAAAAAAATCAACTTGAGTAAAAGTGTCGCCTCTTGAGACAGGTAACAAAATGGACATTTTGACCATAAAAATCCAGCAATTTTTTATTTTTTCCCCTCAAACATGACCAAACAATTTTTTTAAACTAGAAAAAAGTGTTCTGCAACAATACTTAATTGCTTCCTGGGTGTTTATTTTGTATTAAATAGGTTAAATGCGAAAAGACTTTTTTTTACCCCTAAATTGCACACTTGGCTGAAAATCGCCCATATCTGTCAAGCCACGCATTGCGCTTAATCAAATTGATTAATTGTCAGCCGTCTGGCCTGACAAGCAGGTTGTCTCAAAATATGAGTTTAATTAATTTCTCAACGCAGGTGTCTTATTTATTTAGCCTATTTATTCATTTTACTAATAAGAGCAACAACAGCATGACGTTCGCATCGCTGCATATGGTTTATAACTCATTTTTTACGGCTGCACTCGTTCCTGCATGTTGTAGGCTGGTTTCAAATCTGCGTACGCCTGGTCAGACTTGGCGTGAGTTTTTTGCGGACCGTTCGCCCACATTCAGATTGATAAATGCTGATCCTTGCAGGAGATTTGGTGTACACCCTTTTTTTGGTGTACGCTCATTTGATAAATGAGGGCCAGTAAGTGCAAGGCTGTCTGAGATTGGTAGCAGCATTATCCCAATCTCTGCATCATTCACTTCAAAGCAGGCAATTGGTGGTGGTTCAGGTCCTCAGTGAGAGACACTGCTGCTGGCTGCTTTTGGAACTTGACTTTGGAAATGTTGGAAATGTTAGACTTAACGAAGTGGTGGCACTACGCAAAAGGTCATGGGGTCACTTAAACCTATTGCTTTGTCCTCTGAGCACCAGGAGTGATCACGAAAAATGTTGTGCATTTCCCATAGATAATTATAATTACTAGTAGCATGCAGAGCATGTTTGGGGCAAGCGCAGCGAGCAGCTGAGCCCGCCTCCTTTAAAGCCTTTCTTCTCTATCCTGGACGTCCTGAGTATTCATTTTAGCAGGCTAAATGTACGTAGCGATGATAAAACAACAACAACAAGTCTGAAAACAATAACAAGAGGCTCCTCAGAGCCTGGGGGGTATACTACGAAGCAAGATAAGTGGGTTAGCGAGGCAGGTCGAGCCTAAACCTAAGTTTTTCAATGTCACGAAGGTGCCTCTCTTTTAATGTGGCTAGATTACCATGGTAACTTACGCTGCGAACTTAACCTGGTCGGGAGCAGGTTATGTGCCGAGTTTCCGCTGTAATCGGCTATACATGTGCTGCCTTATAGCACCTCCTTTGAAGTTGGCATCACCTTTCTTGAATAATCCTGTGGACTCTGGTGCCCGAAACATACGCGGTTCTCTTCGGAGGGAGACTGGCATGACCTGTTTGCTATTTCTGACGATATTCTCTATGAATGCTACAGATTCTCAGCTGAGGGATTTCGTTCCTTACGCCATCTGCTGGAGCCATATATTGGCAATGTAGCGAAGAGAGGCACTTAAATTGCACGAACAGTGTGCATAACGTAGCGTTTTTTTTTTGCCATGGGAACGGACAACATTCAGGTGGTGATGCAGAAAATATGAGCAAGAATATTGTATGCCGCGCTATACATTTTACACAGCATACCATGAAAATTATTTAAAAAATTATGAAAGCAAAGCAGCATAGGGCGTACTACTTTGAAAAAATGGTCTCATGCTTTGTTTTAACTTGCTTGCTTTGTTTTAACTTTTAACTTGTTTATGCCACAGGACTACTGTAGATTTGCAATGGTGCAACTGGTTAGGGTTAGTGGTGGAATACGATTTTATTAAAATCATGCTGTATAAAAGAAAAACAAATGGAAAAAGTACTTTAAACCAAAAACGAAGAAATTAGTAAAACGGAGTTTACTATTGGTATTTATCAGTCAGATGATATTCAATCTATAATTAAATTTCCCTTCGTTTCATTTGGCCGAGAAACTAAAGTGATTTGCAGTAGTCCTTCATCAGAGGACTTACGCATTTACACGGTCAGCAATTTTCCGCCAGAATTCCTCGCTGGCCTTATTACAACCAACAAGACTACATATACTAACATAAATCTCAATTACAATTTCCTAAGTGTCTATCCGAGTAAGCGCATGCATAATCGTGCAGTCTTTCAAAGTGTCCAACCAATCAGTGTAAAAATTCATGTCTCCCATTGAACCGCTGGGGCGCCCCCTAGTGCCGCGGGGGGAGACATCCCGCAGTCTTCCTGATCCTGGATCAGGGATAGCTTCCTCGGAGGAACATTCAGCACGCGATCAGTCATTTTATGAAGGGAAATACGGTAAATTGACGCTTGGAACGCCCTTTAATTGAGAGCGCTCACGGCGTTAAAAGCACAAAGCCGAGGTTAATAAAGAAAGATTATAACCACCGTTGTAATACCGAAACTTAGACTCATGGCCTACCGGCCCAAGCTAAAATTATGTACACACGTGTATGAACCTGGATCTGCGCATCCGCGATATTACGTAGGTCGTTAGACGTAATAGCTTAAAAGCAAATTTCGAGCAGCCAGTTAATGACAGACATACATACATACATACATTCAAACAGAGGGCGCATTGAGCTGACCAATGGAGTCGCTGTGCCCACCCCAAGCGATGAATGTGGATGTGCCCATGCGTGATATCGAGCAGCCGGTTGGTTGTTGACATACAAACAGAGGGAGCAATTGAGTTGACTAACTCGCCTTCTTGGTCAGGTCATTCGTCAGCTCAATGCACCCTCTGTTGGCAATTTCGAGCAGAGCAGCCGGTCGGTTGATGACATACATACAAACAGCGGGTGCAATTGAGTTGACTAATAAGGGACTCGCTGCGCTCGCCCCAGTTACCCAAAAAATCCATGGCATCCAAGTTGAATCCGTTATATTTGCAGAAACTTAAGTTTCTGATTTAATAATTTCTCACAAAACCACATTATCAGCACCCCTCAATATTCCCATGAACAAAATGAAACTGAAGCATTTTTTCTGTTTATATTTTAGATTTAAGTTCATAATCTGAGCTTTCAAGCAGTAATGCATGACTTCCTCCTTCACTAGGGTATAAATATACTGCTCGAAAACATTGAGGGAACACTCAATCATCACAGAATTACATCAAGTCAATCAAGCTTCTCGAATATCGATCTGTGCAGTTAGGAACGTCAGATATTTTGAATCAATTTCACCTGCCTTGGTGCAGATAAAAGCTACAACAGGGGGACAGTAGAGGCAACAGCAAGACAACCCCGAAAAGGGAGTGGTTTTGCACGTGGCGTCCACAAACCATTTATCCCTCCTTATCCGTCCTGACTTTTTTTTCTTTAATTTTGCCAAATTTCTACTTGTGCCCTTGTCTTTATTGGTGGCATGAGGCAGTGCCTGCAGTCTATTCAGGTTGCTCAGGTAGTCCAGCTCCTCCATCATAGCAGATGCATTGGTGTCATTGCAAGACCCTTTGCTGTCTCCCAGCACAGTCTCCAGAGCGTGGAGGAGCTACCAGGAGACAGGTCTTTACAAAGGGAGAGCTGTACAAAGCCATAGAAGGGCAAAACCCCAGCTGCAGGACCGGTATCTGCTTCTTCGTGTGAGGAACAGGAGGAACACTGCTAGAGCCCTATGAAATGACCTCCAGTGGGGCACTCATGCGTGTTTCTGACCAAACAGTCAGATAGACTTCATGAAGGAGGCATGAGGGTCCGATGTCCCCTTGTGGGGCCTGTACCCACAACCCAGCTCCATGCAGTTTGATGGCATTCACCAGAAAACACCAGAATTGGCAGGTTTGCCACTGGCACCGTGTCCTCCTTACAGTTGAGAGCAGGTTCACACTGAGCACGTGACCAATGTAAGAGTCTAGGGACGCCGTGGCAAACATTGTGCTTCCTTTCCTGCAACATCCAGCATGACCAGTTTGGCTGGGGGGGATCAGTGATGGTCTGGGCAGGCATATCCTAGGACAGTCACATAGACCTCCACGTGCTTGCCAACAGTACCCTGAAATCCTCAGACCCACTGTCAGACCTTACACTGGTGCCGTGAGCCCAGGGTCTCTCTTTGTGCCGTATAATGCCCAGCCTCATGTGGCCAGTGTGTGCTGGCAGCTCCTGGATGATGAAGACACTGATGCCATTGACTGGCCCTCATGTTCACCAAACCTAAATCCAAGTGAGCACTTCTGGAACATAATGTATTGGTGCATCTGATGCTGTCAAACAGCGTCACAGACTGTCCAGGAGCTCACGGATGCCCTGATCCAGGTCTGGGAGGAGCCCTCAGAACCCCATCATCATGACCATGCCCAGATGCTGTTGGGAGTGCATACTGGCAAGTGGGGGCCATACATGCGACTGAGCCTCGCTATGAGCTGTCATGATGAAAATCACACAAGTTGGATCAGTCAGTGATTTGAAATATTCACTTTGATTTTCAGCACAATTTTGAATCCAGCCCTCAATGGGCGAATGACTTTGTTTTACATTGACCAGTCACAGCATTTTGTTTTCAATGAAAACAGCTCTGACGAGTAAAATCGAGACACCTAATATTTTTCAAACTTGTTCCAAAGGACATAAACTCCCACCGGGTAAATAATAGATATTGCTAGTGTGAATACTGTTTGTCACATGGCCAGTTTGCTTAGATTAACGACTTTTTTCCTTAAAAACATGATTCTAGCAGAGATGGCACAGGCTGCTACGCAAAGTAGAAAGGATAGTCTAAAAACCGTCGAGTTTATATGCTCAAAAAAAAAAAAAAAAAAAAAAAAACTGAAATGAGCCTAAAATGTGTTTTGAGCAGAATATCCCTTTAAAGATAATCCAGTATTTGGTATACTGGATACTTCCCTTTATGTTAGATGTTAGTTAAAATGCAACAACCCATTAACAGTATTCTCTGAAATTAGAATCATTTTTTACATCCCAGAAGTGATTCAGATTTGAAATGAGACCAAATTAACTCCTTTGAATGTTAATGAGAGTCCTGTGTGTACAATATTCGCTTTTAAAAGAAAGAAATGTTTGTGGGTTAATTGTCAAGATTTTCACGCCACCAGAAAGTCTAATGTTCAAAGTAATTTTTTTGTCAAAACATAACAGGGTCCATGAGTTTTTAGTTTAAGAATCAATAGACAAATATTGTTCATAATTGCGTTTATGCATGTGCGCACGTGCATGACAAAGATGCTCATACTGCAGATCTGCAGTTCTGACAATCTGTAGTACAAGATTGCTTTGTCACATTCATAAGTTAAAACTGCATTCAAGATTACACTACATTATTGCACATAAATGAACATAATTAATGCACAAATGAAAAGATCTCCATTAACACTTTAATTAACAAAATTATCCAAACAAAAGTCTTCTGATTGCTGGTTCAAACAGTGCATGCCTTTCCATTTTGGCAGATGAGAAGCCTCATCCCTTGAGGAATAAGTCCCTGTCAAAAAAAAAAAAAAAGATGACAGATGTTAATATCCCCAAACCCCAAAACGCATCATACTAGGAAGAACAAGATAGTAACACATTTTAGCATCTAAAAAAATATCTGGCTTGCTTGTGCAGTAATGACATGCAGTGCATTTGCAAGAGCCAGGGGTGCAATAGTTGAGATGGCCCGAGGCAGAGCATCTTGCAGTCCTCCACTAGAGCTTTTTCCTCCTCTAACTTTGGTCAGAGAAGAGTGAAGGAAATGACACTTTTGATTATTTTTTTGAGTATTGTTTTCCAGCATATCTGGGTCTGGAGAAGAAGGATTTAGAAAATTTCAGCCAATTTGACCACTTTTAGCCCTGCCCCTCAGAGTCCCTGAGGGTGGGCACCATATAATTCACAATTCTGGTGCATATTTGACCACGGAAGGTTCCTGCAAAATTTTATTGAAATCGGATCAGCGGTTTCTGAGAAGAAGTGGAAAATGTATTGACCAGTTTTAGCCTCGCCCCTCAGAGCCCCCTGGGGATGGCGCACCATATAATTCACAATTTTGGTGCATATTTGACCAAGGAAGGTTCCTGCAAAATTTTATTGAAATCGATCAGCAATTTCTGAGAAGTGGAAAATGTATTGACCACTTTTAGCCCCGCCCCTCAGAGTCCCTGGGGGTGGGCACCATATAATTCACAATATTCGTGCATATTTGACCAAGGAAGGTTCCTGCAAAATTTAACTGAAATCGGATCGGTGGTTTCTGAGAAGTCGAAAATGTATTGACCACTTTTAGCCCCGCCCCTTAGAGCCCCTGGGGGTGGGCACCATATAATTCATGATTTTGGTGCATATTTGACCAAGGTTGGTTCCTGCAAAATTTTATTGAAATCCGATCAGCGGTTTCTGACAAGAAGTCAAAAATGTAAATTGTTTACGGACGTACGACGGACAACGCACGCCGCACGACAGACGATGGACAACAACAGACAAAAGGCAATTAGAATAGGCCACTTAGAGATTTCGTCTCAGGTGACCTAAAAAATCATGTTACTTTTGAGTTACGTGAGTAACGCTTGAAAAATCCAGTCTGCCAGCATAACCATTGAGGGGTTCATTCTGGGTTTTCTCTAGTAAAGTTGATTATGGTCAGAGGTTGCCACAATGTAGAAGTTTTGAAGTTCTGTCCATTGAATAAGTAGTGAAACAATTTTATACTATAGCCTAATGCAATAAATGTAACGTAACAATGGAATTGCCCATTGTTTTAACTCCCAGCCATGTTTCAATTCTCAGTATTATTTTTTCCCCCCCAATTTCAATGTAAATGTTTATGAATGATTCGATTGGTATCGGAAGCGCAGCATTGTGCTTACTCACTAGCGAGAAACCTGCGTGAAGATCGTGAAGTAACAGAAAACATTGCAGAAGCACATGAATGGCAAATTGCTATTGGATGGTATATTGTGGGTAGTAAGGGTAAGAAGATATACTCCAGCACCTGCATCCTGGTTAGGTGATTGCACTGCTTCAAAAGATCTACCAAATTGATTGAAATTTTTTATGGGCGATAAAGTGTTTGATTTGAATAAGGAATTACCCTAAACTGCGGCAAACCAGGAAAATACACATACCATCCCCTTTTCTTTGCTTCTTGTTCTTTTGCTGTGGCACAATGACATGATTTCTCTACTTCCTCCTTCCTGTGAGATTCCTCCATCGTAGGAGCACTACTGTGGAAGCATATAGCTAACAATATTAAAATGAGAATGTTCTCAGAAATGAGTTTTCATTTTCAAGAGGCAAGCACATTATTTGTATCATAATGAAAATACAGTACCTCACAAAAGTGAGTACACCCCTCACATTTCGACAATTATTTCATCATATCTTTTCAAGGGACAACATTACAGAAATGAAATTTGAATATATTCTAGAGTAGTCATTGTACAATATCTGTAGCAGTGTAGATTTTCTGCACTATCCAAATAACTGAACAAATGCTCACCATTTCCAAAATGGGTGGCAACAAAAGTGAGTGCACACCCCAATTGGTCATGGTCAACCAAGCAATGAAACGTGTCTTATTAATCATGTTCATATTTTTCTCTGTTCGACTGGGCCATTTGAGGTTGTGTAATGTGTTGAAGGTTTAAATTGTGGTGCTTTGGGTGCAACGCGCTCATTCTGGTCATTGGATGGTCAACATGGCACCTCATGGGAAAGAACTCTGAGGATCTGAAAAAGAATTGTTGCTCTCCAAAAAGACGGTCTAAGCTACAAGAAGATCTGTGAAACCATGAAACTGAGCTACAGCACGGTGGGCAAGGTTATTCAGCGGTTTTCCGAGACGAGTTCTACTCGGAACAGGCCTCGTCAGGGTCAACGAACAGGTTGAGTCCTCGTGCTCTGCGCCAGGAGCACAAGTTGGCTTCAGAAAACAGACGCAGGAGTGCTGGCAGCATTGCCAACGAGGTTGCAGTAGTGGGAGAACAGCCTATCAGTGCTCAGACCATACGCCCTGCACTGCACCAAGTCGGTCTGCATGGCCATCGGCTAAGATGGAAGACTCTTCTGAAGCTAGCCCACAAGAAAGCCCGAAAACAGTTTGCTGAAGAAAACCAGTCCAAGAACATGAACCACTGGAACCATGTTCTGTTGTCTGATGAGACCAAGATAAACTTGTTTGGCTCAGATGGTGTCCGGCATGTGTGGCAGCGCCCTGGTGAGGAGTACCAAGACAAGTGAGTACTGCCTACAGTCAAACATGGTGTTGGCAGCATCATGGTCTGGGGCTGCATGAGTGCTTCTGGTCCTGGGGAGCTGCGCTTCATTAATGGAATAATGGATTCCAACATGTACTGTTGCATTCTGAAGCAGAACATGATGCCCTCCCTTCGGAAAACGGCAGTTTTCCAACATGATAACGACCCGAAACGCACCTCCAAGATGACAACTACCTTCCTGAAGAAGCTGAAGGTGAAGGTCATGGCGTGACCAAGTATGTATCCAGACCTGAATCCCATTGAGCACCCGTGGGGCATCCTCAAGAGGAAGGTGGAGCAGCAGCAGGTGTCCAACATCCACCAGCTCTGTGATGTTGTCATGGAGGAGTGGAGGAGGATCCCAGCAACGACCTGTGCAGCTCTGGTGAATTCCATGACTAGGAGAATCAAGGCAGTGCTGGACAACAATGGTGGTCACACTAAATATCGACAATATGGACATAATTTGTCATGTTGACAGTGAGGTGTACTCACTTTTGTTGACACCCATTTTGGAAATAGTGACTGTTTATTCAGTTATTTGGGCAGTGCAGTAAATCTACGCTGCTACACATATTGTACAATGACTACTGTAGAATATATTCAGGTTTCATTTCTGTAACGTAGCCCCTTGAAAGGATATAATAAATTAATTGTCGAAATGTGAGGGGTGTACTCACGTTTGTGAGATACTGTAAATACGTAATCCTCCACTTTGCGTTCTCATTTTCAAGTCCATGTATGCAATTTTTAGAACAAATTGAAAATTAAAATACATTCCTCATTCGCTTTGCCGTTCTCAGAAAGTGCCCCGCAATATCACCAAGAAATGTACACGAAAACGCTATACTCCAAAGTCGTGAAGAAAGCAATGGAAGTATCTGAAGCCCAGGAGGGCAGGAGCATACTAACCTCCTTAGTAACCGAGTAAACTGTAAAATAGATCAAGCGCAGATAATCCATCCAAACATCGACAGATCTCAGTGTAAGCACACAGTTTGAGTAGAAGCAGCGCAAATCCAAGCGCAAGCAGAGCTTAATTGAGTGTGAGCGCAGAATCTTTTGGGGAAAACCGTATACTCGCAATGAAACTCCATAATATCCAGGGGTGCGTTTCCCAGAAGCATAGTTAGCAACTTACAAAGTTTGTCCACACACAGTCAGTGGTTCCAACTTTGTAAGTTAGCATCTGTGCTTTCGGGATTCGCACCCCAGCTTGTCTTTCCTTGGCAAGTGCAGCAGGGATTTCCCTCTGATTGATAACCAATGAGATCGCTTGTATTTGTTAATATCCAATCCGTACCAAACTGAGGAAGGGAAACCCTGCCTTCTCTCAGAATGACCGACAGGTCACAGCCAACGAGGGAATGCATTTTCATTTGAATCTTATTAGGAAAAGTGCGCGGGACCACCATATTAAAAACGCAAAGCCAGGCATGGCAGTTTCTCACAAAGATGAAAAAGAAAAGTGGCGAACTGTGTTACCGTTTTAATTATGAGATATCGCGTTTGCTTCTTGAAAAAGAAAAAGCATTTCCAAGAATGTATTTGCACTATAATTTTAGCGTTATCGTTTTCATTTTGTTGGCTATATGGCGGTGCACTTCGAGCAAATGAGAATGCAACTGGGGAACGTATTTTACTTTTCAATTTGTCATGAAAAGTGCGTACGTGGACTTGAAAATGAAAACGCTAAGTGGACGATTAAGTTATCATTTTCATGATGATATAAATAACGCGCTTACTTCTCCAAAAAGAAGAAGCATTTCTGAGAATGTATTTGCATTATAGGATTAGCATTTTCGTTTTGTTCGTAATATTACGAGGCACTTTCTGAAAACGACAACGCAAATGAGGAATGTATTTAAATCTTCAATTTGTTATAAAAATAGCATCCATGGACTTGAAAATGAAAACGCAAAGTGGATGATTACATTTTCATTTTAATACAAATAATGCGCTTGCATATTGAAAATGGAAACGCATTACTGAGAATACATGTTCATTTCAATATTGTTAGCAACATGCTTCCATACACCACAGTATAGATCTGAAAAACCGGTTCGACTGGCAGCCTTTATAACATTAACAATCTGTCACTGCGCAGGTGGGCGGAGAACATTTTGTTTTTACTTCTGGGAAACTACCAGTCAATTATGGACAATAACATAAAACCTAGCTAGTAAGCCATCTCAAAAGCGCCACATTCTCACCTTCCAGAATAGTTTTGGACAGGAGATTCATTCCAGTTTCTTCGGGTTGTTTACGGCTACATAATGATAAAGTACCACCAAGAGGAAGAGTGAAACGCCAAGCATATTGGCAAAAATCGCCAGTTGAACGTCCGTCACCATTCTAGCAAGAGGAATAGAAACACAATAAAACTAGCAACGTCAGCATAAAGTAATTTCTCGGACATCGCCGTTTACTTTCCGCTTGCGACAATTTAACTTGAAAGCAAACCATGCTGATTTGTTAACCCACAAGCACTATCCTAGCTAGCAGCAATACATGGCTACTGCACAACTAAAAGGCTAATCGGAGTAACCTCGACGAAGCAATAGGCGATACACTGCTGATCTATCAAGCAATCTAAAGTCAAAGCTTGGTAACGACAACTAGCTAACCATCACTTTGACAAACTGCAAATATGCTCGTGACAACATAGCTACCGATATCAAGTTATTTAGCTCATACTAGGCCAAGTTAACTGGCCATGTTTCATCTAGTAACCAAGCTAGCTAGTTAATAAAGAAACCTCTGAAGAAGAAATTGTGTAGCTTTAAAATTAACTATGTTCATGCATACAGTCTATAAATGCATGTGCTAACTTACATCACTTGGCGATCGTTCGGTCTGTCAGCAGAATGAGTCTCTATTCAACCTGCAAGGATGCGAGGCGAGCTGGCTTTCACTCGTTTATCCTCTTCGCCACGTCAGCAAGGAAATGCCACAGAGCTATGAATAACACTAGAGCGGCCGCCGGTTCCTTGAAGAAAATCTGGCTGCAGGAACATGGGCGACCTCTACTGTGGTTCGCAGGGCCCTCAACTTTCACGCATTCGGCTTTGAGTTTAAATGACATATTCACGTTCCCATGCTGTAGTCAGAAATTATTCAATCAGCGCGTTTGTAAGACATTCTCGGGAGGAATCATAGACTGTATAAAAAGATGGACGCAGCACCCGGGTCTGAAAAGTGAGGCCGAAGAGGAAATCTCAAAAATTTGCATTATATTTAATGGCCGGTAGATGGCGACGTCAGTGGTTGCAGAAAGAAGTTCAATGCTATTGAAGTCTATGAGAAAATGACCCTACTTCGCCAGCTGATTTATTATTTCATTAATGATTTTCCACATCATTTTATGGTATCTATCGCAAGTTTCAAGTCTCCTTCGATAAATCGTGATGTTCATTTTTGTAAATTATGGTCCCAAGTAGACTAAAGGATAAAGCCAGAATATGCTTTAGGGGCGTGGCTATCCTCTGGTCCGCGTCCGATAGAGCCACGGTCCTCCCCGGATCTTCAATTCACGCAAACCATATGACGTTTACTGCTGAGCTGGAAACCATAGGCGTGTTCAAGCCAGCGGGGGCATGTTCAAGATTGAAGGGTTTCCGTCTAGGTCTCGCAAGGGAAGACTCCTGTGTTTTGAACATAGGCCCAATCCCAAACCGGTCTTTTACCACTATCACTTCTCTACCGGGTGTCACTCCGTGTGAAGTCTCCCTCACTGCTATGGAGGGAGCTTCATTAAGGGGGAGGGTGTAGAAACATGTAGAGACTTTGAGATTCCCTTCCCCTTCATTCATCGGGAAGCGGAGGAAATCATCACCATGCCTACCAATAGGTGCGTCGCATTGTAGACGATGATCCAGTTCCCTAATTATACATTTCTTACCCAAAATATTTTTGAGAGGGTAATGTAATTAAATAAAATTTATATTAAAAATATTGAATACACAGCATTGACAAAGATAAAAGCGCGTGTGCATGAAATGGCACATTGTGAAAAACAGCAATCATTGATTCAATAAATAAAACTACTCACTCAGTGTTTTCTCGGGTGCACATCTACATGTTCATTTCAAAATACAATGTAACCTTTAGTTCCGTGATATGTGCATGAAATAGTCAATCAAATGTCCGTTTGAGGTTAGGTATAATGTTTTACTTATATTTCGGAAATTGCCGCATGGAACTGACATTTGTTGATATGCAGCGTTTCTTCCATCTCGGACACAAAATAAGAGCTGCATTTGAAAGCTTGCATCGGTGTAGACCAATGAGTATATATAGAACTGGAGAGGCTGCCGCCGCTTTCTTCTACGAGCGCAGTTGAAGAAACCAATATGGCGTCAAGTGCACCGCACTTCTCAATTTCCCATAGACTATAATAGAGAAATCCGAGCTATTTTCTTTAAAATTAAGGGGTCTGATGCCGTATTTTCAACACATATATAACTCGAATGCATGTAAGAATAAGAATCAATAGGTTTTTTTACGCGACACTATTCGAGGATAAAGTTATTGGGTGTGTTGTTTTACGATATTTGCGACATCACGTAATGTGGATGGGCGAATTGTGAACGTGTCTGTTCTGTTCTCTAGCTAGCTGGCATTGGTTTATGTGTTCTGTTGTGGGTATTGTGCGGATAAATATCGATTCCATTAAAGTTAATTGTTTGAAATATCATCTGGCATGCTAGTTATCATTGAACTCAGCTATGCTTGCCATCGCGTGCTGAACGTGCCAGTAAACCTTTGAAACGGTTATATCAAAATTGAGTAAGTCCACGCATTGGCTATTAGCTAGCTAGCATGATTACAAACACTCCCACCAAATTAGCTTGCGAGCTAGGACAGCTAAAACCCGTCTCTCCGCAGCAATACCTATTTCAGAATGAGTCCGATCTGCTGCGAACATTGCCTGCTACTCGCCATTGATCGTTCGCGATGAAAATACCAATGCATCACACTGCTCTCTCCAATAATGCTTGAAAGACACACATGCCACTTAGCTAACGAACATTGATCAATATTTTCAATAGATCGCTCAAAAAATGTAAATGAGCATAAAGGTTAGATGCTGAACGAGCATGGCTGAGTAGACAGCCAGCTAACGTTTATGTTCTCTTCGCGTTGAGCTATAGCCTGTACGATATCTGATTTCTGCTTAAAGCACCAATGGAGCCTCAATTAGCTAACATGAGCTGGTCAAATGCGTGAACGCAGTGCAGCCATGGTGCTTAGCGAACATTATCACCGTCCCCATCGTTTTCAATCCATCGTCTTTTGTTAAAGGTGGCAGGAAGATTGAGATAATGAATGCGCGGTCGAGAAAATGAGCAAAATTCTCTTTATTGTATTCGACTGATTTTGATAAGGTGGTCCAACCTGACTGGAAACGGGGCCATAGTGTTGCCTACACCGATGAGCTTAATTCTTTATTATTATTATCAGCATAATATGTGCGAAAGTTCCTTAGTGCAATAATTTGTCCATTTCAATATTTAATATGAATGTTAATTTTAATAAATCGGCATAAGCCCGTGTTCAGATACACCGTCTGGGCGTAAGATTTGGTTGGATGCACAAATGAAAAGGCGGCAGTATCTTTCACCTCGAACTTAGCAAAGACAGCAGGCAGAGATAATACACCTGTGTCATGAGCAGCATGTGAAATAATGCGGCATAAGTGATATTTCCTTCAAACTTGAAAGATCCAACCCTTTAGTATTTGAAACGGAAATTCTCTAAAGAAAAGAAACGGGGCAAGGGGCAGAGATCGAAATCCACCAGCAAACATTGTGAATTCTAAGGCACGAAGGAGGTCTAAGAACAAGCTAGCAGTACGTTAGCTACAGCATTAAAGTGGGAATCAGGACTGCAGTGACCTTTAACTAGCCTAGCTAGCTTCGGGCACGTTTCTCCAAAGCCTCGCTGTTAACCATGTCAGCAACTTAAATAGTTTTTACTTACAGACTGTGAATTGTTCCAGCAATGCAAGGTAGCAATAGTGCTTTCACGCATTAATGTTAGCTGTGGAAAAAGCCCAGCTACCAAACGGAAAATACAAGGCAATGTTCGCATTTGCTGAACTCCAAGACCATAGTGCTGATTGATAGCAATGCACCTCGCTGATATGAGAGAACGACACGTTATACTTCAAACCAAACGTCCAGAAATAATGCGAACGTGACAGTGACAACAGTCTGTGGGAATTAAACGAACCGAGTGAGAAACTAGAGGTTTGAAATGCTAGCCAGCGTTTCAGCATAGGTGCGGGCAAGAGAGCTAGACTGAAGGTAAGAATTCAGTTTGGTGCGCTACATTACAAAGGAATAAATATCTCGCTCTTTAAATAACAAAATAATGACAGGAATTTTTCCGTTATAGTCAATGGGAAATTGAGAGGTGCGGTGCACTGGACGCCATATTGGTTTCTTCAACTTTTCCCTCCGACAGTCTCTCCAGTTCTATATACACTCATTGGTGTAGACTCGTTGCGGAGGGTTAAATCAGCCAAATACGCTCCATGGGATTGGTTTGGGATGACGCTCAATGTGGCGGACCCTCCGCGGGAACGCGCAAAAGGAGGGGGAGTGGATAGGGCGCGTGGATAGGGACTGGTTTAGGACTGGGCCAACGACTGTTTTTTTTTTTTTTTTTTTTTATTTTAATATAGGAAGCATAGCTAACAAACAATAGAAAAACACAAATACACAGTCATTAATACTTACATACAATAACATAGAAGCCAGGGGGGTTTTATTTAAAAATATTAAGCAAAGTACATAGATCATGAGTTTTAGCAGCTTTCTTATTATTTGAATCACTAATAGTATTTATATATTGTTTGGTTTCCTTTTCAAATGCAACAAATGAAGGTTTTGTGTCACTGAATTTAGCCTTATGAATGTGGTATTTTCCTAGGATAATTGTATGTCTTTTCCTTTAGTTGCTATGGATACCTAACAATACAACCTTCCAATATAAACAAAAATCAGAGTCTATCTTAACAACAATAAAATGGGTAAAGTCTTTCCAAAATTTACTAGATTGGAGACATTGCCAAAAAAGATGGACAACAGTTTCAGGAAACATACCACACAGCGAGCAGTCAACACACAAGTCTTCTTTAAATTTTAGCAAATCCTGTTTAGCAGGATAGTATCTGTGCATCAGCTTAAAGGTTACTTGTCTCACTTTATTCGTGAGCAGATACTTATAAGGTAAACTCCAGATGTTATGCCATTCCAAGTCAGGGACAAACCCTGCCCAGTAATGAACAATGGCAGGAACAGTATTTATGTCTTTCTGAAAAAGAGTTCGAATAACACGGTTGTTGTTTTTTTTTTTTTTACCTCATTAGAGAAGCACATTTCTCCCACTGCAGGGGTTTTTGGGTTCAGTGGTAAACAAGTGGGCAGTGTAGTCCATTTAATAGTGTTAAAATGGCAGAGGGAATGGCATCCATTACTATACTGAACACTCTAGGAGTTACAGGAGTATGGAAGGTCTGAAGGAATTCTGAATAATTAAGCAAATTTCCGTTACCATTAAGTAGCTGGGTCACTAGGATTATGTCATTTTCAAACCATGTTTTAAAGAATAAAGATTTGTTTTTAAAAGTAATGTGACCATTATTCCAGATATAACACCTATGTGGTGAGAAGTTATCCTTATAGATTAGTGACCATGCTAAAAGCATCTGCTTATGGAATTTAGATATGTTTTGCGGAAGCTTTTCTATTTTATAATCACAGAGGAGAATATATTGAAGCCCTCCAAGCATTGAGAACATATGGTTCGGTGTAAAGTTCCATATTGACGTGGGGTTATTTAGAAATTGTTTAATCCAGTTTCTTTTAAATGTGTTATTAAGAGTAGTAAAATCTAGAAAATTTAAGTCACCGGAATCATATGTATTCATAATAACAGATTTTTTTAACATAATGCGTCTTATTTTTCCATAGAAAATTAAAAAGCATTTTATCGACGGATGTGCAGAGCTGCTTATTAACATATAAAGGAATGGCTGCATATGTAATGCGAGATAAGCCTTCAGCTTTTACAAGTAGCGTTCAACCTTTTAGGGATAAATCCGTCTGAGGCCACTGGTTAAGTTTCTTTTTGGTCTTATCAATAACAGTTTTAAAGTTTTCAGTACATCTGTTTTCTTCATTTCTCATAATAGTTATCCCAAGGTATATTACCATTTCTTTAACAGGTATGTTACAGATTTGGGGAGTGTTACACTCTTTAAGTGAGAACAGTTCACATTTTTTAAGATTAAGGCAAAGACCTGATGCTGCTGAGAATACATCTATTATTTTGATACCAGTGGGAACTTGGCTAGCATTTTTTAAAAAGAGTGTGGTATCGTCTGCCAGTTGGCTATTAATAACCTCTCTATCTGCTATACAAATCCCTTTCAATGGACTATTTTTAATATGGGTGGAAAGAAGATGAGTACATAAAATAAATAGATAAGGTGAAGTAGGGCAGCCCTGTCGAATACCCCTTTGTAACTCAAATCTTGGGGATGTCCCATTTTTTTATCTGATGGAGTTATTACCATTATGGTACAATGTTTTGACAGCTTTAGAGAGAAATTCCCCAAAACCAAACCTTTCATTTGTTAAAAATATTAAGTTATGTTCTACAGTGTCAAATGCCTTATAAAAATCTAAAAAGAGAATCACACTGTCGTCAGGACACAGGAATGAGTAGTCAATTAAATCTAAAACAAGTCGAATATTACTGGAAATGTGTCTCTTTCGCATGAATCCTGACTGAGTTTCTTCTATGATCTTATCTAGGACATTTTTGGCAATTATAGATGCAAAAATTTTGTAGTCACTATTTAATAATGAGATAGGCCGCCAATTATCAATGAGAAGGTGGTCTTTTTTGGGTTTTGGGATTAATATAATAAGGCCTTGCGTCAGTGTAGGAGGTAAGATACCTTTTTCAACACTTTCGCGTATGACTTCAAGAAGAAAAGGGGCTAATTCTTCAGTGAAAGCATGATAAAACTCTGCAGAGAGCCCGTCCACTCCAGGTGAACGATTTTTATTAAATGTTCAATTGAAAAAATTACTTCTTGCAGTGTTATTGTCTCATCACAGAGATCTCTGTCCTCAACAGTAATTGGATTAATATTAGGTAGAGAGTTAAAGAAAGCATTCGTCAAATTCTGGCAGTAGTTGGTTTTATATAAATTACTGTAAAAGTTAGAGCAGAACTCAGCTATTCTTCTTTGATTATTGGTTGTTGTACCATTAATGTTAAGTTGTTGAATTAGGTTAATTTTTCAATGGTGTTTTTTCAAGGTTGAAGAAATATGATGAATTCTGTTCACCTTCTTCTATCCACCTTTTTCTTGATCTCACAAATGCCCCCTTAGCCTTGTTTAGATATATTTCATTAAGTTCAGCCTGTTCTGAGATCAGACTTAATTTTTCTTGGTCTGACATATCAGCAGGGTTTATTTGAGATAATTCAATCATTTTTGAGGCTACCTTTTCTTCTTCCAGTCTATGATTTTTTTGCTAAGGTACTACCAAAGTGCCTAAGATATTGTCCAGCTTCATATTTAAAAAGTTCCCAATTGCTACCAAAAGCATTTTCAGATCTTGCTCTATCCTAGAATTCAATAATCATATTTTTAATATCTGCTTTCACTGTCTCATATTGAAATAATGAGCCATTAAGTTGGGCCAACAACTGTATAAAAAGATGGACGAAGCAACCGTGACGTCACCCTTTGGTTTCAGCAGACCATTTAGGATGCCTCGATTTTGGCAATTTTTATCGCACCATTTTGTCATTTTGAAACCGGATGTGATTCCTATTGGACGAGAGCGTGAATTGAATATCCAGGGAGGAGCGAGGGGTGGATCTACGGGTGGATCTGACCATATCAGACGAGGACCAGAGCATAGCCACGCCCCTAAAGCATATTCTGGCTTTATCCTTTATTCTAGTCTGTTTGGGACCAAAATTTACAAAAATTAACATCATGATATATCGAAGAAGACTTGAAACGTGCGATATACAGTACATAAAGTAATGCGGAAAATCGTTATTGAAATAAAAAATCAGATGGGAAAGTAGGGTCATTTTCTCATAGACTTCTATAGGATTGAGCTTCTTTTTGTATCCACCGATGTCGCCATCTGCTGGCCATTAAATAGAATGCACATTTTAAAGATTTCCGCATTGGCCTCAGTTTTCAGACCCGGGCGCCGCGTCCATCTTTTTATACAGTCTATGGTTTTGAACGACTCGCTAGCTCTTGTTTGTTTTCAAATTTGGCTGCCGACGTGGGTTTGCAGATTTTATCAAAAACAAGCTGTGCGGAAGTGGACGTCATCTTGAAATGCAAGGCGAGACTGCTCCCGTATGTTCTCGCTTGTCTAAGCAAGACCAAATGAAGTTTAATCGTTCAAGAGGCAAGTACTTGCGGGCTCTCTCATGGCCCCGCGATTTTGAACATGCCCCAGGAGCCTATGGGGTGTGATTAGTGCCACGGCTTACAGAGCTCACTGACCTGACGAACGTCCGTGACCATCCCGTGACTAGCTGACCTGAGGCCGCTGCGACGTCTGAAGAAACTTGGTAAACGAACAAAGTGCCGTGACCACCGCCGTGACCAAGTGACCTAACACCGTCGCTACGTCTGAAGAAAGTTTTACTTTAAGTTTCTGATATTACTCTGAAAAATTTAAACTAGCCAACTGAGTGCATAGTTGGGAAAGTGAGACTATAAGTAATAAAAATGTGAACCTTTAGGTTTCTTATCGAATATTCATCATAAAAGTAAAAATGTGGTATGAAATGTAATCATTTGTATTTGTATTGTTACGACAATCTCTCCAATATGTTCACAATAAGAAACCTAATCTACCATTCATTGTCATTATTTGGTTACAGATCAGTCGAGTGAAATTTTTGTTTTAAATCTCCTTCAGAATTATATTTCTAGTCTGTCATTTATCTTTTTTGTCAATATGCAAGATGTAACATGCCTGATTTTGTACTATTTGTCCTCCAAACTCTGTTGCATAAGTCTCGATACCCCTAGAAAATCCTGGATTAAAATCAAAGTCAAGTATATGTGTAATGAGGTATAAAATGATGATGTAGGCCCAATTCAATAGGTATTTAATCATATATTTGCAATATCTAATAATATTTATACAGATTGGAGTTGAAGAAAACCAGTTACATTACAAATTGCAAATAAATTCAATGGAATCAGAAAAAAGATTATACAGTACATTTATATCTTTACAACCCAGTAGGGAATGAGTATTGCTTGTATTTTCTTCCTGTACTTGTGTTTTCTTGTATTCTTATTTGTTATTCTTACATACCTAGGGGGCAAAGTGAAAAAACAGACATGGAATGTTTTAAAAGGTTTTGCACCAGAAATGATATCTAGGACCTTCAAGGATCACAACCTGGGTGGACAACCTGGTCAACTAGCTACTGGAAAGCTACAGGGGGCCAAAAACCCTCTTTTTGGGACATGTTCCTGGCAAAATTATGTAAATGCAAATATTTAGGTACTACAATGGCATAAATAGTCCTACAACTTTAAAATTTGGCAGAGAGTATCCTGACACATAGGGGAAAGCAGAAAAAAAAGATTCTGGGGCTTGCTGCAACTCTATTTTAAAGAGATCACCCTCAACATCCCAAAAAGACAAAAAAAGTACTGTTCGCCTGACAAATTCTCATGAAAATTAATATTTTCCAACACTTCATGGTGAATATTTATGCCTAACATATATATAGAAAACTTCCCTAATTCATAAGCTTCCATTTGAGTCCAAGGTGGCCTTTCTACTAGCTACTGGAAAGCTAAAGGTGGGTCGTAACAATGCAACCCATATTGTGAAAAAAGAGTCAATTATACCGGCATGATCACTGGATGACTCCATTCTATTTCTGATTGAATATTTTGGTGATAGTTCATACTGTAAGATGGGAATTCCAGCTGGGACTGTGTCTGTGGAAGACTGGGTGGGGGTTTATGGCGGCCCAGGACAATCAGCAGAACTCTGGTGACGTGAGGGGGGTAACTATCAAAGTTCCCCCCTGAACCTCATCCCCGGCCCTGGCCATGTCTGTCATGAAACTGGGCCTTAAACTCATCTGTTTACAATTTCTGACACTATGGTAATGTCAAACCTTTTTCATATATTCCAAATACTACTGTGCAATACTTATGGGCTCATAACCAAAATTGGCTTATACCATAATCCAGTTTAAGAGCTTTTCATAACAACTGCATCATATTAGTACATATTCATATCATGTTTGGTCTTGTTATTCTCAGGGGAATCCAAGGAGTTGAGTGGAGTATGTTTCATTCCCATTGAAATTATGGTTCATTCCCTTTTGGAAACTCCTGAAAATTGGTCAGAATCCTCTCGGGTAATCACCCTGTTCTTCTCTCTCTGCTTAATTGTTTTATTACATCCTCCAAATGGTGGAAACCCAAAAACCAGGTTCGACCACCTTCCAGGTCGTTTATGGCCATGCCGCCTGGATCAAAGACGTGATTTGGCTTAAAGCAAAGACAGACAATCAATTCGGGGAAGATTGTATCTGATCTCTCCCCGCGTACGTTAGTGCGTGAGTAGCCTCTTTAATTATGGAAGATCGCAGTCGACTTCCCACACGTGCATCTTTATGCCGTGTGTAGCCTCTATAGTGGTGGCAGATCGTCTCTCTCATCTCGCCCTCGCACAACTCTGTGTGTGTAGCTTTCGCCAGGTATGACTTTTATATTTGTCTAAATTCGTGGTAACTGATGTTTGGTCTGTTGATTTAAGCTCTTGCCTACTTGGTGAATTAATCATTGTTATTCCTTTAAACTTTCGTGGTCTCTGTGACTCCTAATCCTTTTATTCTTTCTAGCCACATTACAACGGTACTTAGGGGGCGATTCCTTATCATTCCAGACTAGCTAGCTGATGTTTATAGGTAGTGATGGGTTTTAAGTTGGATTGTAAATTACGGTCTACTTATATAAAGGGTTTATGTAGTACCGGTTCTGGGGATTTGACATTAAAGGGCACCCCTGGGCTTATAAGTCGGTGTCTGCCAGATCCACCTTAAGGAACCCTTGGGTATACATAAATCTGGGTTCATGATATGTTTAAGCCAAGATGCTACTATCAAGGTGATTTCTTCCATCCTCTAAAACTATCACCGAACTAAGATCCGGCAATTATGCTACAACCCGGGGGCATGTATTGAGTGACGCAGGCCTTCACCTACGGGTCCGAGGTAGGTCCACGCATGTTTTCCCTAAATTATAAATTCTAATTCTAATTTGGAGTCAGATATTTAACGAGAGTATAACCAAATTTGGTATTCTAAATTTACTATGGAGTCAGATTAATTGCAACCGTTGTGCTTTTGTGCCCCGTTCTTCGAACGTAGAAAATTGATCCATTTTATTGTGATTTGCACCAGCCAAAGGATTGCGCTTGTTAACACCAGCCCAAAGAACACGTTGAGCCTTCGCCCCCTGCAATTTCCGTCGTTGGTATTGTTTGGTGGGGTTTTACAATACTATAAAAAAAACTGAGCCAGAGGTACACGAAGCACTGATGGCAGGTGCATTTGTTGGGAGGAGAGCAGATGGCAATCACAATGGGGTCTCCCCTGACATGCTTCTGGAGCAGACATATAATGCAGATGCCAAGGAGGCAAGCGGTTTAGATGGCATTACACTCAACCCTGCTGCCCGGATGAAGTGGCTCTACACAAAACCACTCAATGCAGCTATCTCTGCAGAGCTCAAGTCTATGCTGCACCTCCATTCCTCCAGCCCACACCGCAAATCAGGTTGGAGTCGTGTCACCAGGGATGCAGAGATGGTAGTCAAGGTCCTGGTGGCAGTGGAGACCAACCCATTCACAACAGCCACACCATACCTGATCAACATATCAACTGGACAATGTGCAGATTCCACAGTCAAAGACAACCTGACGAACGTGAAAGTACTTGGTTTGAAGGCACTGTCTAAGTCACTGTCCAGTGATCAGAAGAAGACAAGTATTGTGAAGCTAAACACCTTTCACACACAAAACGCAAAATCAAAGAAGTCTGGCGGGAAAACATCTGCACCTGGCAAGAGCAATGAAGTTACTGCCCTTATGCGCATGACACAGATCATTGCCAGTGGTGGAGAACTCAACATTGTTGACTTCATTGGCAACCATGAATGCAGTGACTTTCCCCCATCCCTCTTCCAGGAAGATGGCAGTATGAGACCTGGTACCAAGGCAAGCCTAGTAAAGATTCTGAAAGAGGAGACCAAAGTGAACAGCATCCCTAATCTGCCTCAAGATGGCAAAAAGACAGCAGTAGTAGCTGATGCTATGTGTGCCATACGACGCTGGTCTTTTCTAAAAAAGGTGAACGATTTGGAACCATCGCTGAGCGATACAAAAGCCTGTTGCTGAATAATGTGCCTGCTGGCACTCAGATCATACGCTTCTGTTGTGACAGGTACAGTTGACCCAGCCTTAAATCAGCTGAGCGGGAAGAGATACGCCCAGTCAAAACCAGCTAAAGTGTATGAAGTCAGTGAGCAGTACACAGCTCCAGACCCAAAGGAGTTTTTTGCAGTCTCAGCTAACAAAACAAACCTTCTGAGCTTCCTCTGTGACTAATGGTGTGAGAATGAACAGCTGGAGCCTGTTCTTGGCCCAACTCATCTCTACCTGGGTGGTGGTTTCAAAGAAGAGACAAAGAGTGTGGTGCTGACAGAAGGGTCTGTTATGTCTGTTCCTGCTCTGGAATCCACACAGCAGGAGGCTGACACCAGGATCACACTCCACACCCTTTACAGTGTCCAGAATGAAGGAGTTGACAGAGTTGTCATACATGCCAATGACACTGAGGTCATTGCCATGTGCCTGTACTATGGTGCAACACACCTTAGTGATCTAGCAGAGCTGTGGGTGAGAACAGCAGAGAATGCATACCTGCCTATCCATGAAATGGTTGTGGCACTGGGACCTTCACAGTGTTGTGCCATGCCCTTTGTCCACAGAGATACAACTAATTACCCATGTTTCACTGGAAAGAAGGTATGGTTTAAGAGCAGCATGATTCTGGACATACCTGCACTTGAAGAATTTGGTGAAAACCCCACCGATGCCATAACAGATGACCTCCTTAACCAGGCACTAGACCTCACCATAGCTGTGTACACAGCCACAGCAGATCACTTTGAGGATTCTGATCTGGGCAAACTGAGAGCGTACAAGTTTCTGAACAACAAGTCAACACTCTTAAAGATACTACCCCCAACAGAAGACACATTTCTCCTGCACCTGAAAAGGGCTGCTCTAGCAACAATCATTGACAAGAGTGCACATATCGCCAAGCCAGAAATTCCCTCATGCACAGAATTTGGATGGTCTATGGATAAAGCCAAAGCAGTTTCCATCCCATCTACAAAGCCAGCCTGGCCCGTGTCGATGAACAAGACAATCTCATGTGGATGTGTCAAAGGCTGCCAGAAGAACTGTTCCTGTGCAAGGAAGGCAGTTCCATGCTACATAGGGTGCCGTTGCAAGGGACTGGCAACCAAATGCAGCAGGTTGAACACTGCCACATTGGAGTATAGTGACAGCAGCAGTGAATCAGAAAACTAGAAAGCAAAAAGTTACAAAATAAAGACACGAATGAATACTAAAACCTGTTGTAATTTGGACATGTAGCCTATATTCAGGTTGCTTTTTTTTTTTTTCAAATCACAATCCTGTTTTCTAGTTCTGGCCAAGAGGATGGTTATTTTGTATTCAATTTATGAAAATCTAGGTGAAAATAAATGTTTTTCTGCCAGGAATTTTGTTTCTTTCATTATCAAAATAGGATATTTTTCATAAACACTGAGGCATTGATTTGCACAAATGATAGCAGGGTATTAACTTGCCAGTCCCAGATAAGTTTAACTCAATTTAGTTTGATCTACAACACAGAAAGCCACCAAAGTTATGCAAATTAGTCAATATTTATTTACATAATGACTCATTTGCATATTTAAACATAATATTTCTGAAAACTTGTAATACAAAAAACCATAGTCTTAATATAAGTAGTCAACTGGGGATGTTTCATGGTGAAATCTATTAGTTGATTTTTTGTTGTTGTTGTTGTTTTTACCCTATTCACCTGTAGTGTTAGGCCTATACTAGCACTCTGCCCGTGGGGATTCACGGGTTCTATTTTATGTAACTTCGTCTCTATATTATAGTGAACGATGCACCTTTATGATGTCATCACATGCACCTCTATGATGTCATCACGTTGCTATGGTGTTTCCATAAACACCAAGGTGGCTGGCACGCAACCAATGTTTTTATAGTAACTAAAACTAAGTACCCATCAAGGGGAATACGCTGCGCTGACATTCTGCGCTCAGAGGAAGATGAAGTCGCCTGCAAGACAGAGCAAAATAGCGTCACTCACATTATGCTGTAGATTACGTGTTACTTTCTCTTGCGGCCTGGTATCTGTTTTTTGGGATTCGGGACTCCTGTGGATGAATTGGCTTGGGTTAAAAAGGGAGAATCCCCAGGAGAGGACATACAGGGGGAATCCCCAGGAGAGGACAAAGAGGGAATCCCCCCTGTATGTCTATATTATAATAGCGTCGCTCACGTTGTGCTGCAGATACGCGCCTGGCGGAGTCTAGCACCGATTGGCCGGACACAGTCGCCTGCAAGACGGTGCAAAATAGCGTCGCTCACACTATGCTGCAGATACGTGCCTGGTGGAATCTAGCACTGAGTGGCCGGACACACACGCACACACACTCACACAGAGGCCACTCGGCTATTATAATATTAGCACTCTGCCCGTGGGGATCCACGGGTTCTATTTTATGTAACTTCGTCTTTATATTATAGTGAACAATGCGCCATTATGATGTCATCACATGCACCTCTATGATGTCATCACGTTGCTATGGTGTTTCCATAAACACCAAGGTGGCTGTCACGCGACCAATGTTTTATAGTAACTAAAACTAAGTAACCATCAAGGGGAATACGCTGTGCTGACATTCCGCGCTCAGTTGAACATGAAGTCATCTGCAAGACGGAGCATAATAGCATTGCTCACGTTATGCTGCAGATTACGCGCCACTTTGTCTTGCGGCCTGGTATCTGTTTTTTGGGATTCGGGACTCCTGTGGATGAATTGGCTTGGGTTCAAAAGGGGGAATCCCCAGGAGAGGACATACAGGGGGAATCCCCTGGAGAGGACAAAGAGGGAATCCCCCCTGTATGTCTATATTATAATAGCATCGCTCACGTTATGCTGTAGATACGCACCCGGCGGAGTCTAGCACTGATTGGCCGGACACAGTCGCCTGCAAGACGGAGCCAAACAGCGTCGCTCCCGCAATGCTGCAGATAAGCGCCCGGTGGAATCTAGCACTGATACGCACTGGGCGGAGTCTAGCACTGACTGGCCGGACACAGTCGCCTACAAGACGGAGCCAAATAGTGGCGCTCACGCTATGCTGCAGATACGCGCCCGGTGGAATCTAGCACTGAGTGGCCGAACACACACGCATACACACACAGAGAGTCCACTTGGCTATTATAATATAGATAGATGGGGGTAGGTTTGTTTGTTTGGACCCATCCTGTAGCTTTCCAGTAGCTAGTTGACTGGATTTTCCACCCAGGTTGTGATCTTTGAAGGTCCTAGATATAATTTCTGGTGCAAAACCTTTTACAACATTCCATGTTTGTTTTCAGTTTTCTTGATTTGGGGTATAGAGAAGACTTTTGGCCACAGCAAGTGCAATCTTTGAGGTAGAAAAGCCATCTTGGACTCAATTGGAAGCTTATGAATCAGGGAAGTTTTCTATATACATGTTAGGCATAGATATTCACCATAAAGTGTTGAAAAATATTAATTTTCATGAGAATTTGTCAGGCGAACAGTACTTTTTTTGTCTTTTTTGGGATGTTGAGGGTGATATCTTAAAATAGAGTTGCAGCAAGCCCCAGAATCTTTTTTTCCTGCTTTCCCCTATGTGTCAGGATACTCTCTGCCAAATTTTAAAGTTGTAGGACTATTTATGCCATTGTAGTACCTAAATATTTGCGTTTACATAATTTTGCCAGGAACATGTCCCAGAAAGAGGGTTTTTGGCCCCCTGTAGCTTTCCAGTAGTTAGTTGACCGGGTTGTCCACCCAGGTTGTGATCCTTGAAGGTCCTAGATATCATTTCTGGTGCAAAACCTTTTACAACATTTCGTGTCTGTTTTCCAAAAAATAGGGGTTTTGCCCCCTGGGTAATGTGTATTCATTCATTTTGTAGTTGTGGGACTGTTCTTCTTCCAAAAGCCCTGGACATCTTATTAGGATGCATTGTATCATGGACCCCATCTAATACTAGCTCAGGGATTGACACTAACAGTTGCCTGCTTGCCCGTGGCAAATAAAAAATATTTTCGGGCAAGTGGAGTTCGCGTTCTACTTGCCCAAAAGGGCAAGTGCGCTTTTCCGTGTTATTATTTTTTTTTTTTTTTTGAAGAGAGAGACAGGGAAAAGCTTTCTTTTGTATGCTATTGACAACTTGAGATGTATAATCTGCTCAAGATCAGTGTATTGATATCTCTTTAACGCTCTCTCACAGCTTCAGCAACTGCTGTTCTGTGGTCTCGATCTCGCTGTGAGAGTGTGTGTGTGTGTGTGTGTGTGTGCGCGCGCGTGCATTAATCGTCCATCTGACATCAGAATTAATTATTTTCTCCGATTTAAAGACCCGCTCCCCCTTTTGGATGCGCATTTCACTTTAAACACTCAAGCAGCTGAAAATGATGTTGTAGGCTCACGCGATAAAACAGACTAGGGTTAGTTTTGCTTTTGAGACGCGTTAGAGGTAAGGTTTCGGTTGAATCTCGTTAGCGAAATGAGCTTTCTGGCGCCCCCAAAACCAGGCCAAGTGCCTGTGAAAAAAGAGTCGACCTACTGGCGGAACACGTGCATGAAGAAGAAAAAGGAGAAATCTACGAATAAGCACTTTGACTTAGCCTCAGTCTGTTTGTGTTTGAATACTTATCTTATATTCATCTTTTGTCCAACGTGACACTCATTTTCCTTATATGACTGAGCTACTAACTAGCTGTGATGTGTTCATGTTGTTTAATTTTTGATATGCAGTTTAAATAAAAATATTATTTACAACTGTGTATCATGGCTTGATTGTTCAGTCCTGTGGACAGAACTTTAACTCAAACTTTCATCTTATCCAACTGACATTGGCTGATAAGTAGGGAAACACTCTAAGCATACAAGTATATAAAATGTAAGTTAAAACGTTTATAATCAGTGCTAATACATCAAGGGGAGAGTCAGGGCCAAGATATTTTAAAATAATAATAATAATAATTTTTTTAAGTAATTTTATTTTATCAATTCATAATTTGACAATCAGCATGTTTCTGAGGAAATAAACTATTGAAATCTGCCTATTCAGTTTTTGTTGGGATGTCACTGTTCACATGTCCGTGGTATCAGTAGTTGCTTTGCTGTGTCCTGTGTTATGATGTGTTGTAGGTTTATATGAATTAGTTTTGGCTGGGGGAGAGTGGCAGTCATGATGCCATTAGTAAGGAAGATTTGCATTTAAGAGACATTGTTGGCTATGTTAAAATGAAAGGTAATTCAAATTTGATCCATTATGGTTCAACGGACCTTTTTTTCCCCCCGGACAAGTGAACTTGACTGTCGGGCAAGTAGAACATGACCTGCACTTGCCTGATGGGCAAGTGCTTCTGAGACCTTAGTGTCAATCCCTGTAGCTGATATTCAATGAACACCGAACAGCCTCAGTCAGGAAGCTTTAAAGAGGCTGTGGTTAGACCTTGCTGCAGGACTTGGATCCAATGCACACCTGAAAATCTAGTCAAAAATGGTTCACTAACTGCAGAACATTAAAGTTTTGCCATGACCATCAGTCTCCTGATATAAACCCCATAAAAAATCTGTGGGAGGAACTGACAAAGAGAGTCCACTAGCATTAACCTCTGAATCTGAGGGACGTGGAGAAATTCTGTACTGAGGAACAGTCTGAGATCCCATTACATGTGTATACCAACTTCCTCATACATTAAAGAAGAAAACTAAAAGCTGTTATCCTGGCAAAGGGAGGTCACACAAATTAAGTGCAGAGTTGACAGTAATGGTGGGACACACATTTCTGAGAAACATAATTGTTTCTTGTTAAAATTTCAAGGTTTCTTTCAATTATCTTACTGCAATTAAAAGTTAGATTTCTGTAAATAGTTGTAATGAAAGATCATGATGATAAACAAGAGACTTTTTTTCCTCCATCTTGTATTGCACATTTTTACTGAAGGGTGCCAATTATTCCAGTGAGCACATTAATGGACTTCTAGTTGGTGTACGATTACAGGGACAGAACTAATGAAACACTTGTGTCTGAGGCAGTACATTTTGTTATCATTCATTGATATTATGTTTAACAAAGGATATTACTGGGGGGGGCGTAATCCCCCCCCACCATAGATCACGCCCTGAGGACACACTATAAGCCAACATACATCAGACAAGTCTAGGTATAATCCATGTTCTGCATAATTTCAAAAGTAAAATCCCATTGTTTAATTAAACAAGAGTGAAATAAATGCAAGTCATCAGTATTACAATTCCTTTTAATACAAGGGTGGAGTATAAAAATGCCATTTTGGGCAAGCAGCCACTGTCTGTCCACCCTGGCCACAGCTGTACAGAACACATTCAGAGCAATGTAAAATACTGTGTCCAATTAAGTAGTGCACAAAACATCACTTCCTGGTAAATAAATTCTTTCAAACAGGAGCTACTTGGTATATGAATCTGAACTACTTCATCTTATGCTTGGCTGTATACCTTTTTTGGCCAAGCACCCAGCCTATTGGACAAAAAGATGTGTATGCCTTTATATTGTTTTGTATCATAGAATTGTCACCCGTTACTTATTTTTGACTCTATACTGCCATCTGGTGTCAATACAAAGGTCCAATAATGAAAAAAATGAGACTTCTTAAAGGGATAGTTCACTTTTTAGCTCCGCTGTGACGATAGTCAGCAGTCAGCGGAGCTTTTCTAATGCCGAGTCGTCCGGCGTCCGTCCGTCTGTCCGTCTGTCCGGCGTCAACTTTTCACTTTAAATTTGAATATCTCAAAAACTGTCTGATAACTTTTTTTCTCATTTGGTGCGAGCGTTCCTTATGATGTTCTGAATATTCGCTGTGAAAATTAGAAAATTCTACGTCCCGGTTTTTGAGAAATTCAGCATTTTGGACTTACAAATTCAGGGTTCGTGCAAATTTTTTATTTTTTTTTTAAATAAATAAATTTGGCATCTCCAATCCCACCCGAATTTGGTATGCCCAATCCGAGAACTATGTACAAGGCTTGCTTGTATGCAAACCCCTATTGCCAGCTCAGGAGAGAGACACAGTTTGCGGTTCTCCTCCGAAGCACATGCCCGTCAGCCCCTGCATCTTCACACTTATTGGTCGAAACTATCGCAAGTTCAGAACGAGGGCGGAGGATACCCGAACATGAGCATGCTGAGAATCTCACTAACGAGCGCCCGGCTGGCCAACAGAAGGCGCTTGAGCAACAAACAAGGCAATCTTTTTTAATTTCCCTCTCCTAATTTGCATCCCTACTGCGCTTAAGCCAGTCGTGCGCTGTTCTGAAAAAGCTGCCGACCACTGCTGGTTGATACGACCGGGGATTGAACCTGCGCCGTAGTAGTCACTTCTACACCGCAATTGTGGCACCTGAACCGAGTTAGCTAACCCAGCAGCTCATTTTTTCAGTCTTTCATTAATATCTCAAAAACTGATAACTTTTTGTCTAACTTGTTGTGAGCCTTCCTTATGATGTTCTGATGATCTCCTGTGAAAATTAGAAAATTCTATGCCCCGGTTTTTGAGAAATTCAGCCTTTTGGACTTCGAAAATCAGTGTTGGTGCTCATTTTTTCAGTTTTTCATTAATATCTCAAAAACTGTCTGAAAACATTTTGTCCTATTTGTTGTGAGCCTTCCTTATGATGTTCTGATGATCCCCCGTAAAAATTAGAAAATTCTGCATCCCGGTTTTTGAGAAATTCAGCATTTCAGACTTAGAAAATCAGTGTTTGTACGCATTTTTACCTCTGCTGTGACAATAGTCAGCAGTCAGCGGAGCTTTTCTAATGCCAAGTCGTCTGACGTCCATCTGTATTGTCTGTCTTGTCTGTCTGTCTGTCCGTCCGTCCATCCATTCGTCCGTCAACTTTTCACTTCAAGTTTAAGTATCTCAAAAACTGTCTGATAACTTTTTTTCTCATTTGGTGCGAGCCTTGCTTATGATATTCTGAATATTCACTGTGAAAATTAGAAAATTCTACATCCTGGTTTTTGAGGAATTCAGCATTTTGGACTTAGAAAATGAGTGTTTGTGCTCATTTTTTCAGTCTTTCATTAATATCTCAACAAGAGGCCTGTCGGCCTACAGAGCTCCACTGAGGATGACTGAAATGATCATATTGTTCTGGATCATGTTATTCTGCATCATGTTGTTCCTCATCATTGTTTTGGATCATGTTGTTCTGGATCATTGTTCTGGATTAGTTGTTCTGCATCATATTATTCCACATCATAATGTCCTATGACAGTGTTGGAAGGATTGTGACTGCTATATTTGTGATGTACTGGGGGGGAAGGGTATTTGTTGGTTGTTAATATTGCTTGGTGGTAAGATGATTGAAATAAATGATTGCAATTTACAATTTGGTTCTATTGTTATACTACATAAATTGAGACACCAAACTGGTTCACAGTATATTCTGGTTATCAAATGTGTCATGTGCGCTCATATTGCGATAGTTTTCAAGAATTTCTGAAATTAAGTTATGACATGGACATTTCACTCATCCTCAGCGGTGCTTTCTAGGCCGACAGGCCTCTCGTTTTTAAGTGGGGTTGTATGAGCTACAAATTGCCACTACGTACAATAGATGCAGTAGAAAGCTCCCTGCTCTCCCCCAGTTAGCTGCACCAGCGCATAGAGCTGGGCGGAGATTTCTGTGATATGCTGTTGTGAATGGCCCCAAAGTAACAGCGTATTTTCGCGGCCTAAGAGAGGTCCTATCTGAAAATAATACAACACTTTAATTGTAGCTATATTACAAAAATTTACAGCGCTTCAGCTGCTCGGAAAAATACACAGTTGCCCTTGAACTAGCCAATCGACATATTCCGTCGGAGTAAACTGCGCGCTGTAGCGATCAGCTGTTCGGATCAGACTCTTAGCGGTTTGTGGCTGAGACAGCATTTCAATGGCATAGAATTGCATCTCAAATTTTTTCTTAAAATTCCCTATTATAACCAGCACAGCAGATACACAGTATGTGGCTGCGTAGGCCCTGTGTGATATTAATGTGGCAGTATGTGTTGTGCCAGCCGAATTCTTTGGTGTCCAGATTGCCTGGCTCATTGGCCAATCGCTGGGGGTCAACTTAGTATAAAGGAGGGGGGCTTACCATCTTGACGCCCTTTGCTCTTTGACGCCACGGTGCCTCACTTCCTGCTCACCTCGCTGCTGGGTCGCGCCTGTGCTGCTCTCGCTCAGGTTCGTCCGTGTTGGGTCCCCTCGCTCATCTGGCATGAGTGTTGCACGCACTGCTTTTCTGATGCCGCCTGGGATGACGGACTGGTGCCGCTGTTTTGAATAGCGAAATGACAGCCGGAATTACTGCTGCTTTGCTTTGCTGAAGTTGCTTTGCTGAAGTTGCTCTACTGAACCTTGCTTTACTGACCTGCAGTACAGAAAAGTTGTTGGCTTTTCTGTAATTACTCCGCCTCGAGTGCTACTATTAGATCTCGCTGGGCTGTGCTCCGCCTCAAGTGCTACTATTTGATACCGCTTGGCTGTGCTTTGGGTGCGCACCAGAGTCGGCGTGTGACTGCGTTCGCTCCGGCTGCTCCCCTCGGCTGTGGTTCGCTCCGGCACTATGGCCATTATCCACCGCTGGGTCGCCTTGTCGTGCAGCTCCCTTCCAGAGGCATTGGTTTAACTTGGTCTGACTGTGCGACTAAGGGATTTATTTTCTGATTTTCTTTTGTGTATCGTTGGTTTCCTTGTAAATTTGTGACTGTTTTGTTCATTGACTTCAATTATTCGAATTAATTTGTAATTTTGTTCTCCTGTGTACATATTTTGTGTTAAGTTTTTGTTTTGCTTTATTAATATGAGTCAGATTGATTTATTTGTGTGCATTTCCCCCTAATTTTGTTTCTTTTGTCCTTCAGCAGCCGAGGGCCGGCAGTGGTGGACTGGTGTGGTCGGGGGGTGGTGTCCCTCCCTGGTTTGCTGCGCGGTCACCTCCCCGGTTTTGAGTGTCCACCTGAAGTGTGTGTGTCATTGCTGAGCTGTGCACGTGTGAGTGAGGTGACTCCTCTGGGCTTCCTCCTCGTCCTCCCTGGTCAGTCACACTGGTAGGGCCTCGGCCCTGAAAGGACTTCTCCCCCTTCCCTTCTTCTTTTTGGGTATATTTCTTCTTATGTTGAATAGTTTTTTTTCCCTGGTCCACTATCACCGATTTTATTGTGAAAATTTATAATTTGTAACAAAGAAATTATTTTTGTATGGAACCACGTCTCTCGCTTCGTTAGTATAACGAACTTGTATGCCTACTCTGTCATTGGTGTTAACGGAGGTCATCTCAATTCTCCAGGTGCAATTCCTGGGGTGGCGTAGTCGGATTTTGGTTTGGTATGAACGAGCAATAGTTACAATTTCAATAATTAATTGATATACTATTACCGGTTTACAATACCTCTTGCTGCCACATTAATTTGTGCTGCAATGTTACATTAGACTTTTTCACAGGCGTTTCACTCTCTTACCTGATGCATGGGTACAGCAATGCTCTTCAGCATGCACCGTTGAGATTTCCCTGAATGTGGCCTCACGAAATCCTCTTTGGAAAAATGAATACTGCAAACACGGAGCTCTTTTAGAGATACGGGTGGCGTATCAATATCCATGTTGAGCGCAACTAGCCACAGCTGCCGAAGTCCAATATCCCGCAAAGGAATGCGGTGGAAGCTGTAAGTGCACCAGGATACAGCTTTGCTTTCACATCCAGGAAAGCAACACACACGGACCATTTTCAAAATATTTGCCCAAGTTTAACGACCGTCTGACCTCGCAACCGCAGTTACTGTGACTCAAACAGCTGATCGCTACAGCGCGCAGTTTACTCCGAGGGAATACATCAGTTGGTTAGTTCAAGGGCAACTGTGTATTTTTCCGAGCAGCTGAAGCGCTGTTAAATTTTGTAATATAGTGTACAATTAAAGTGGTGTATTATTTTCAGGTAGGACCTCTTTTAGGCCGCGAAAATACGCTGTTACTTTGGGACCGTTCACAACAGTGAATCGCATAAATCTCCACCCAGCACTATGCGCTGGTGCAGCTAACTGGGGGAGAGCAGGGAGCTTTCCACTGCATCTAATGTACATAGTGGCAATTTGTAGCTCATGCAACCCCACTTCAAAAAAAAGTGAAATATCCCTAAGTCAAACAATAGTTTGCTACAGGTGACACACCTCCAAAAGAAAATAATATACATTTCAATTTCATCTCTATGCAAGAAACTCTCACATCTGAAAGACTTAGCTACTTCTGGTCCTATCAATGACCAATCATTGTTAGAATGAGGTCTCGCACACATTATATTAAAAAAAAAAATCGGGGGGGGTCATCAGATCAGATTTTTTACAATTATAGTTTTTCGGTAAGGTGTTCAAATTTGCATGGTGAGACCTTAAGATTACGTCATTTGGACAAGTGGAAGGACACACGTCATCACAACCCTAAAAATGTCTTCAAACTCATGTTTCTACATGATATCTGCAGTAAACAACCTTACCTTTCTACAACAGGAGCACTTTTATAAAGCAGGCACCGTTTGGCTGGTGGGCAGTGGCCTGGAATTGAGAAATCAAATTTTCAGAACAAAATAATTCTTGTGCAACCTCGACCGTATTGGTCAATTGGCAGAGTGCTACCAGCATTACAAAGTGATTTAATCAACACGTGATAGGCTACATGTCCTTTTCACAATTGTATTATACTGGTGAAGAGAGCATTATTTCACTTATAATAATACAACCCCAATTCCGAAATAGTTGGGACAAAGTGTAAATTGTGAATAAAATCAAAATGCAATGACTTTCAAATCACACCAGCCAGTATTTTATTCACAGAACAGAGATAACATAGCAAATGTTAAAACTGAGAAATTTTACAATTTTTGAAAGGAACGGCCATAGACTCCAAATGCAGTTCAGCATCGGCAGGGCGTTTATTGGAATTGACAAAGCTCATGGTCAAGACAGAAATGGATCAATAGCCAGGCAAACAGAGAAATGCAGAATAGGCAGAATCGAAGTCAGGGGACAAGCAAAATAATCCAGTAACCAGAGAATCAGTCCGCACAAAGACAGTAACAAAAAGGGCTGAAACTAAGGGAATGGAAGGGGAAGGAAAAAGGGAGTTAGATGGGATAAGGGAGAACACAGGAGATACTAAACAGATTGGTACAAAATGGGAATCAGGGAGAACGAAGTACTAATCAAACAAACCGCAATCTCACAACGCAATACAAACAATCAAATACAAGACTTACGGGAGAATCACAAGAAACGAGCTTTCAACAATCGAAACGAGAAAAGAGCGCAGAAATGAGACTGACCAAGAATGAGCTGTGGTAGAAACGAGTCGACAAGAAGCTGAGGGAACGTGGGTCTTTTATACACAAACAAATTAAGTGGATTCCCAGCTAAACACAGGACAGCTGTAGAGAGAGGTGGAACTAGAAAAGCAAGGACGGTGATAGGAGAGAGAGGGGAAACGGGTGGAGTCCTAACTCTAATCTAACTAAACACCCGTGCCTCACTAAACTACTCTCAGGTGCGGATAGTCAATGAGAACAGCGAGAGAGAAGGAAGTGGAAACACCCAACCGAAATTACAGGGAAGAGAGTGTGATGAAAAAGACAAGACGCCACAAGACAGAAACGAGAGGAAGACACTGAAGACCAGAGACAGCAATCATCCAGAAACATACATGCTCTAAACGAATAAATATAATATATAAATAATTAGCAATACTAAAAACTAACGAGAAACATACTAGAAACTAGAAACATGCTAAAACAGAACCAGAAACATACTAGGAATTAAAACCAGAAACATACTAGGAATAAAACCAGAAACTAAAACCAGAAACTAACTAGAAACAAGCTAAAAACAAACATAGAAATCACCGATCTCTAACAGAACCCCCCCCTCTATGACCGCCACCTGGCGGTCTAAGCTTCGGCTTAAAAGTCCTTTTGTGAAAGTCCTTGATGAGCGATTTGTCGAGAATGTGACGTGCAGGAACCCATGAGTGTTCTTCTGGGCCGTATCCTTCCCAGTCCACCAAGTACTGGAGACCCCTCTCCCGCCGACGAACGCCCAGCAACTTGTGCGCTGTGGTATGTTTTCTCCTCCATCGATGAGCCTTGGGGGAGGTGGATTGGTCGGGGCAGGGGTGTGGATGGAAAACAGTACAGGTTTAATGCAAGACACATGAAAGACTGGGTGGATACGGCTCATAGAGGCTGGTAGCTTGAGTTTGACAGAGACAGGGTTAATGATCTTCTCAATCACAAAAGGACCAATGAAACGGGGGGCTAGCTTGCGACTTTCAGTCCTTAGTGCAGTGTCCTTGGAAGAAAGCCAAACTTTTTGTCCTACTTTATATTGCGGTGGAACAGAGCGACGACTGTTGGCCTGGCGACTCATCTCGTCAGCAGCTTTCAGGAAAGCGGAACGAGTTTCCTCCCACGTCCTTCGGCACCTCTGTAGAAATTCCTGGATGTTGGGAACATCAACTTCGACCTCCTGTGAGGGGAACAGAGGTGGTTGGTAACTGAGACAAGCTTGGAAGGGGGACACACCTGAGGCAGCCGTGGGAAGGCTGTTGATGGAATATTCGACCCAGGGTAGTTGTTCGCTCCAGTCCCCCTGATCTCGGGAAGTGAGGCACCGAAGGACACTCTCCATCTGCTGGTTGGCCCTCTCTGTCTGCCCATTGCTCTGCGGGTGAAATCCAGAGGTTAGACTGACCGTTATTCCCAGGGCTTGACAAAAGGCTTTCCAGACTTGTGAGATGAATTGAGGGCCACGGTCGGAGACAATGTCAGAGGGGATGCCGTGTATTCTGATTACGTGTTGGACGAGTAAGTCAGCTGTCTCTCTGGCAGAGGGAAGCTTGGGAAGAGGGACGAGATGTACTGCCTTGGAGAAGCGATCAACAATGGTCAGGATGACGGTGTTACCTCTGGAGGGCGGAAGGCCAGTGACAAAGTCCAACGCGATATTAGCCCATGGTCTGGAAGATACCGGAAGCGGCTGCAGGAGACCAGCTGGTGCCGTGTGGGTGGCCTTGTTTTGGGCGCAGACTGGACAAGCCGTCGTAAAGTTCTTTACATCTCTCCGGACCGTTGGCCACCAAAATCTGCGAAGTTAGCATGGCCAAGGTCCGTTAGCACCAGGATGGCAGGCGAGACGGGAGGAATGGGCCCACTGGAGAACTTCGGCTCGGAGGCAGTCTGGAACAAAGAGGCAGTTCTTGGGACAGTTAGTAGGTGGCCCCCCAGAAGGTTGTGACCTTTTGACTCGATCCTCTAATTCCCAAACTAACGCCTCCCACTACAACACGACTGGGTAAGATGGTTTGAGGCTCCTTGGGAGGGGCGCCTGGCTTAAAATTTACGTGACAGGGCATCAGGTTTCTTGTTCTGGGAGCCTGGGCGATAAGCTAAGGTGAAATTAAATCTGTCGAAGAACAGTGACCAACGAGATTGGCGGAATTTAACCTCTTAGCTGTAATGGCGTACGCCAGATTCTTGTGGTCGGTCCAGACCTGGAATGGAACCTTAGCCCCCTCTAACCAATGACGCCACTCTTCTAATGCCATCTTCACCGCCAGTAACTCCCGATTACCGATGTCGTAGTTACGCTCGGCTGGGCTAAGCCTGCGGGAGAAGAAGGCGCAAGGGTGTACCTTGTTATCTTTGCCATTGCGCTGCGACAGGACTGCCCCCACGCCGGTGTAAGAGGCGTCTACCTCGACGATGAACTGCTTCTCAGGATCTGGCTGTTGGAGAACAGGAGCAGTGGTAAATCTTTGCTTTAGTTCCAGAAAAGCCTTCTCCGCCGAAGGAGTCCACACAAAAGGAACTTTGGGGGAAGTCAGAGAGGTCAGTGGAGCAGCAACAGTACTGTAATTACGAATGAACCGACGGTAAAAGTTAGCAAACCCTAGGAAGCACTGTAGTTCCTTGCGTGTAGTAGGGGTAGCCCAATCCTTTACCGCCTTCACCTTCTCCTGGTCCATTAGGATGCCTCCTGGAGTGACCACAAATCCGAAGAAAGGGACTGTGTCCAAGTGGAATTCACACTTCTCTGCCTTGGCGTAGAGTTGGTTCTCCAGGAGGCGCTGCAGGACTGCACGAACATGACGTATGTGTTCTTCCTGGGATCGAGAGAATATTAATATATCATCAAGGTACACAAAGACAAATTGATTAATCATGTCATGCAGAATGTCGTTAACGAGGTTCTGGAAGGCAGCAGTGGCGTTAGCTAGACCAAACGGCATGACCAGGTACTCGTAGTGCCCCCTAGCGGTGTTGAAAGCTGTCTTCCATTCATCCCCTTCCTTAATCCTGACGAGGTGGTAAGCGTTGCGTAGGTCAAGTTTGGTGAAGATAGTGGCCCCCTGCAACAGCTCAAAAGCAGAATTCATTAAAGGAAGGGGATATCGATTCTTAATAGTAATGTTATTGAGTCCCCTGTAGTCAATACATGGCCTGAGAGATCCGTCCTTCTTGCTAACGAAGAAAAAGCCAGCGCCAGCAGGAGAGGAAGAGGGACGGATGATGCCAGCAGCCAGAGACTCCTCCACATATTTCTCCATGGCCCCTTGCTCTGGACGAGACAGAGAATAGAGACCCCCCTTAGGGGGCGCTGTGCCAGGTTGGAGATCGATGGCGCAGTCGTAGGGTCTGTGAGGGGGCAGAGACAGGGCACGAGACTTTGAGAAGACTTCGGCTACATCATGGTACTCACTGGGGACCTTGGACAAATCCGGAGTGACTGGAGGCTCACTGGATCCTCCCTCGTCCTGCTTGGCGGGAGCCTTGCAGAGGCAGGAGCGCAGGCTCTCAGCCACCTGCCCAGTCCTCCAGTTGATGGTGGGGTTGTGTTGTTTCAACCAAGGGAGGCCCAGGACGATGGGAGCAGAGGAGGAGGTGATGACATGGAGCCGGATCTGCTCCTGATGGTTGCCGGAGACAATGAGTGTGAGTGGGGGCGTAACCAGGGTCACCTGACCTAGCGGTCGCCCACAAAGGCCAAGTGCTTGGAACGGTGTGGGTAGCTTCTGGGGCTGGAGTTGGAGCTGGTTGCACAGGTTGGCGTCGATCAGGTTGATGTCTGATCCTGAATCAAACAAAACATCAGTAGTCAATGATCGCTTGCCAAAAAGTAGAGTGACAGAAACCAGCTTACGTGGATCATTGTTATCTTGAGCCAGCTGTCCGATCCTCCCACTCACCCCCTCCTTCTTGAGTAGGGGACAGCACTGGATACGATGACCCGCCAGCCCACAGTAAAGACATGCCCCCGTGCGCAGTCTCCTAGCCTGCTCTTGTGGCGATAACCGGCAACGGTCAACCTGCATGGGTTCTCCCGACCCCCGGGGCTCGCCGGTCTCCTGAATAGGAGAGTCGCCCCGAGGAGATCGAAAGTTACCACGCTGGTCTGACCGTCGGGACTCTGAATGGCTCTGGCGCTCCCTCTTACGCTGCTGGATCCGAGAATCAATCTGGATGGCCACTCTAATGAGCCCCTGCAGATCAGATGGAAGCTCGCGGGATGCCAACTCATCCTTTATGTTCTCTGCCAACCCCCGGTAGAACACATCAAACTGGGCGTCTTCGCTCCAGTATGTAGAGGCGGCCAACGAACGGAATTGGATGGCGTAATCGGAGACACTGCAGCCGGCTTGCCGTAAACTCAGTAGTGCACTTCCTGCCTCTCGCCCCTGGTAGGACCGGTCAAACACCTCCCTCATCTCCGCCATGAAATCTTCAATGGTGCGGGTGCAGGGGTGGCCAGCGTCCCACATTGAGGTTCCCCAGTCCCTTGCTCTGCCGGTCAAAAGTGTGATGACGTAGGCCACTCTGGAACATGAGGTAGGAAAGGTTAGGGGCTGTAACTCGAATATGATCGAGCACTGGGACAGGAATGCTTTGCAGGTGGTGGGGTCTCCGTCATACTCCCGCAGGGGAGTAAGACGTGGCTCCCGAATGGGAGCTGCCTCTGCCGGTGCGACTGCAGGACTGGGAAAGGTGGGGCCCCGAGTGAGATGCTGTAGAGTTGCTCTCATCTCCTGCAAGTCGCGATGCTGCTGCTGAATGACGACCTGTTGTTGTTGATAAAGTCGCTGTAGTTCAGCAGTATCCGCTGGAGTCTGTACTGGTCGACTCGTACTGAAAGGAACGGCCATAGACTCCAAATGCAGTTCAGCATCGGCAGGGCGTTTATTAGGATTGACAAAGCTCATGGTCAAGACAGAAATGGATCAATAGCCAGGCAAACAGAGAAATGCAGAATAGGCAGAATTGAAGTCAGGGGACAAGCAAAATAATCCAGTAACCAGAGAATCAGTCCGCACAAAGACCGTAACAAAAAGGGCTGAAACTAAGGGAATGGAAGGGGAAGGAAAAAGGGAGTTGGATGGGATAAGGGAGAACACAGGAGATACTAAACAGATTGGTACAAAATGGGAATCAGGGAGAACAAAGTACTTATCAAACAAACCGCAATCTCACAACGCAATACAAACAATCAAATACAAGACTTACGGGAGAATCACAAGAAACGAGCTTTCAACAATCGAAACGAGAAAAGAGCGCAGAAACGAGACTGACCAAGAACGAGCTGTGGTAGAAACGAGTCGACAAGAAGCTGAGGGAAAGTGGGTCTTTTATACACAAACAAATTAAGTGGATTCCCAGCTAAACACAGGACAGCTGTAGAGAGAGGTGGAACTAGAAAAGCAAGGACGGTGATAGGAGAGAGAGGGGAAACGGGTGGAGTCCTAACTCTAATCTAACTAAACACCCGTGCCTCACTAAACTACTCTCAGGTGCGGATAGTCAATGAGAACAGCGAGAGAGAAGGAAGTGGAAACACCCAACCGAAATTACAGGGAAGAGAGTGTGATGAAAAAGACAAGACGCCACAAGACAGAAACGAGAGGAAGACACTGAAGACCAGAGACAGAGCAATCATCCAGAAACATACATGCTCTAAACGAATAAATATAATAAATATATAAATAATTAGCAATACTAAAAACTAACTAGAAACATACTAGAAACTAGAAACATGCTAAAACAGAACCAGAAACATACGAGGAATTAAAACCAGAAACATACTAGGAATAAAATAAGAAACTAAAACCAGAAACTAACTAGAAACAAGCTAAAAACAAACATACAAATCACCGATCTCAAACAATTTTATCCACAAAATGAGCTCATTTCAAATTAGATGGCTGCTACAGGTCTGAAAAAAGTTGGGACAGGGGCCTGTTTACGATGGTGTGGCATCCCCTCTTCTTTTTAGCACAAAGTGGAGGCATCTGGGCATTGAGGAAACAAGTTTCTTGAGTTAAGCCATTGGAATTTGATCCCACTCTTGTTTAATACAGGTTTCCAGCTGCTGGAGAGATTTGGGTCTCCTTTGATGGAATTTTCGTTTAATTATGCACCAAATTTTCTCAATCGGTGAAAGATCAGGACTGCAGGCAGGCCAGTTCAGCACATGGACTCTTCTACTACAAAGCCATGCTGTTGTAATAGCTGCAGTGTGTGGTTTTGCATTGTCATGCTGAAATACACAAGTCCATCCCTGGAATAGATGATGTCTGGAGGGTAGCATATGTTGCTCTAAAACCTTTCTATACCTTTCAGCATTCATGGTGCTTTTTAAAACATGCAAATGTCCCACACCATATGCACTAATGCATCCCCGTACCAACAGAGATGCTGGCTTTTGAACTGAACGCTGATAACAGGAGGGGTGGTCTTTCTCCTCTTTAGCCCGGAGGACATGACGCCCATGATTTCCAACAAGAATGTCAAATTTGGACTCGTCTGACCACAGGACACTTTGCCACTTTGCTACAGTCCATTTTAAATGAGCCTTGGCACACAGAACACGGCAGCGCTTCTGGATCATGCTCAACAATGGTTTCCTTTTTGCATGATAGAGTTTTAGGTGGCATCTGTGGATGGCTCTGCAGACTGTGTTTGCAGACAGTGGTTTCTTGAAGTATTCCTGGGCCCATTTAGTAATGTCGATGACAGAATCATGCCAGTGAGTGATGCAGTGGCGTCTGAGGGCCCGAAGATCACAGGCATCCAGTAAAGGTCTTTGGCCTTGTCCCTTACGCACAGAGATATTTCCAGTTTCTCTGAATCTTTTGATGATGTTATGCACTGTCGATGATGAGACCAATTTGACATTTAGGAACATTGTTTTTAAAGTATTCCACAGTTTTGTTACGCAAGCCCTCACAGGTTGGAGAGCCTCTGGCCATCTTTACTTCTGAGAGACTCAGCCACTCTAAGACATCCCTTTTATAGCCAATCATGTTACAGACCTGATGCCAGTTAACTTTATTACTTGCTAAATGTCCTTTCAGCTGATTCTCTTATATATTAATTGCTTTTTCACCCCTTTTTTGCCCGTGTCCCAACTTTTTTGAGACCTGTTCCAGCCAGAAAATTTGAAATAAGCTCATTTTGTGGATAAAAATGCAAAATGTCTCAGTTTCAAAATTTGAAATGTTATCTATGTTCTATTGTAAATAACATATTGGTTCATGAGATCTGAAAGTCATTGCATTTTGATTTTATTCACAATTTACACTTCGTCCCAACCATTTCGGGATTAGGTTTGTATGTTGCAGGACGCCATCTTGAAAGATTGTGAGCATGCCCACTCTCATTCAAGAACACATTAAAAGGCGCTCGCACCAACACAGGCGCTTGTGATCTTGAACACACTTGAACAGACCCTGGCGAGGTGCTGCCAAAGACTCTTGAAGAGCAAGACTCCTCACCGAAGAGTAATTTGCAGACTGCATCAAGATCCCCGCCCAAACGCCGGAGACGAGTAGATTTCGGCGTCGGGCAGGTTGATTCTACTGGGTTACAAAAAAAAAAAAAAAACATATTGTAAGTTGTCTCAGTTTTTTCAACTGATTTAGGACAATTTTGCACCGCAGAATCCGAAAATGACATCCGTTTCTCTCGATCAGGTTTTTGTGCTCGATTATATACATACTTATACTTATGTATAGTATACTATTCAAAAAAAGTAGGGGATATTGGATTTACAAGTACCATGAAATGCAGATCATGAGGTCAGGAAGGAAACAAATGACATAAAAACATTAAGGAAACATTTGTCAATTTATTCAAACCCTGTGTACAGTCAGTAAAGGACAGATTCTCCAGAATAAGGGTCGACACAAAACACAGGGTCACACAGCAAATTTACCACCATTGTGAAACAGAGTCAGTAGCGGTAAAACCCCTCGGTTGGCTAGACAAGCTCGACCAAGCGTGGCATACTCCTAACGAGACGTCCCAGGTCATTTTGGGGAACGTTATTCCATTCCTGTTGCAATGCTGCAGCAAGTTCTTGGACATTGGCAGGAGGTTGTTGACGTTGGCGTAGCCGCTGTCCAAGCATGTCCCAGACATGCTCGATGGGGGGAAAGGTCCGGACTGAGTGCTGGCCATGGTAATGTGGTGACATTCTGCTGCTGGAGGTAATCTGTAACGATCCTGGCCCTATGACATCTGGCATTGTCATCTTGGAAAATGAAACGGCGGCCATAACGACGTGCAAACGGCACAACATGGGGTGCCAAGATGTTGTCCCGTAGTACTGCCCTGTGACACGTCCAGCAACAACATGCAAGTCTGTTCTGCCGGCAGCAGTGATGCCTCCCCACACCATTACAGATCCACCCCCATACGGATCATGTCTAATGACGTTAACGCCATGGAAACATTCGTTACGTCGGGCGCCAAACCCTCCTGCTTCTGTCAAGGAAGTCCACAGTGAACCTCGACTCATCTGAGAACATTACGTTGTTCCATCGGGCGATTATCCCAGCGTTGATGATGACGACACCATTGGAGTCTGGCCCCAATGTGACGATCCCTCAAACAGGGAATGACACGAGGACGCCGGGCGTGTAAGTGAAATCTGTGCAGATGATTCCTGATGGTCTGGCCACTCACTACCAAGCCAGTATCCCTTTGAAGTTGAGACCTTATCTGATTTGCTGTTACCATACGATTTCTCAAGACAATAGTGCGGATGAATCTGTCCTGAGCCTGAGTTGTTGCCCTTGGTCGACCGGATCGTGGTCTATCCTGAACAGACCCTGTAGCATGATGTCTGGACCATAATCTGCTGATGACAGACTGGGAAACATTCATTGCCCTTGCCACAACGACCTGTCTTGTGCCAACCTGTAGCATGCCGAGGGCACGAACCTCTCCTCCTGTGTTAGACGGCGATGGTCTCTGTTTAATTAACGATTTCAACCACTGATAATCTGATGCTTTCTTTCAAAATCTTCCTTTACAGTGGCTCTAACCTTCCAATTCAGAGTCATGCAAATTTGTGGCACAACCCCCTTGATCATCAATAGCATCCCGTGCAAATCGTGAGAGTGTCATTGATGTGTTTGGGTGATGAATTTCTTTGGAAATGCTTCCTCAGTAAGGAACTATACAACATGGTTTCGTATCCCTTTGTATATGTGAAAATTTTGATCTCAAAATAAAATATCCCCTACTTTTTTTGAATAGTATATATATAAGTCGATTATAAAACAATCCGATCTTCTGACTAAATCAAATTACATTTCTGTGACATTATCGGTTGATTTTTGTTAACATTTCTTATCCGAAAGAAAACTGCGATGGGGTTGGTTGTCACAATGTGTCAGAGCGTCTTTGATGATTAATAAATCACTGATAAAATAAGTTAAAAGAATGAAAGGGATACCGATTGCAACCCAAGACTTTAAGCTTTCCTGCAATGTAGGACTGTGTTGATGAGGAGATATTCGCACAAGAGTAAAAATTGTGACAACCAACCCCGTTCTCCCCTAATTCGCAAACGCCCTAGCTTGCGAGCTAACTCATATACGTAATGCTTACCATAGACTTTAGCGGCGTAGAAAAAAATGCCCGAAGAAGCAAAGTAAAATGAAATATAAATGCATCAGCATGAGATTTAGTGGCATATTCACGCTCCTGTGGTGTAGTCAGCAATTATTAAATCAACGCAATTCATGTGTTTCATGATCATTCAAATTGTTTAAATGAAATAAGACCATTTGAAACATTTTTATGCAATTCCATTGCTTCCAACCCCTGAGTAAAGAAAAGCGTGAGAAGTCCGGAGTGATGAAATCCATAATAACGCATGTGAAACTGATAAACCTCCATGCACAAGGACTTCAATTCCACCTGAGAATCCCTTACAAATGCGCTGATTGAATAATTGGTGACTACAGCACAGGAACGTGAATATGCCACTTAAACTCACGCCGAATGCGTGAAAGTTGGCAACACTGATACAAATGTAAGACAGATGCTTGTACATTCCAACATTTACTGTGAGCAGAACGCTCAAAATACTTTTGTGACTGCGCCCACTTAGGAGACAGGAAGTGTGACCAATTTCTTACAAACCCCAATTCCAATAAAGTTGGGACATTGTCTAAAACGTGAATGAAAACAGAATCTCATAAACCCACATTTTATTCACGATAGAACACAACATATCAGATGTTGAAAGTAAGACATTTTACCATTTCATGAAAAATATTAGCTCATTTTGAATTTGATGGCAGCAACAAATCTCAAAAAAGTTGGGACAGGGCCATGTCTACCATCGTGTAGCATCCCCTCTTCTTTTAACAATAGCCTTTAAACGTCTGGGAAATAAGGAGTCCAATTGCTGGAGTTTTGGAAGAGGGATGTTGTCCCACTCTTGTCTGATGTAGGATTCTTGCTGCTCAACAGTCCCGGGTCTTCGAAGCCAGATTTTTCGTTTTATGTTGCACCAAATGTTTTCTACTGGTGAAAGGTCTGGACTGCAGGCAGACCATTTCAGCACCCGGACTTTTCTACAGCGAAGCCATGCTGTTGTGATGGATGCAGTATGTGGGTTAACATTTTCTTGCTGAAATATGCAAGGCCCTCCCTGAATTTAATTTGAGATTAAATTCAAAATGAGCTACTATTTTTCATGAAATGGTAAAATGTCTCACTTTCAACATCAGATATATTGTCTATGTTCTACTGTGAATAAAATGTGGGTTTATAAGATTTGCTTCATCTCTCCTAGAAGACACTGACTTTAGTATGATGATCAAGAGAGAGTGGGCATCCTTCCTGGAGATGAATGACTCTCCAGAAATCTCACCAGCAATACTTTGGCAAACAGGTAAAGCAGTAATGACAGGTAAAATCATATCATATTCAGTACACAAGAAAGAACAACAACAACAATTGGAAAATACTTTAGAACTAAAGATTAAACAATTAACAAACCAACTTTCCAATCACCACAGTGAACAAATACAAAACGAATTAACCCAACTTAAAACTCAAATGGAAAACATCATACACGAAAAAACACAGTTCATTATTCAGCAACTCAAATATGAAAACTTTCATTATAGTAATAAATCAAGTAAATATCTGGCAAATTTACTACGACACAGGAAAGAGAAAGCAATTATCCCATCTATCCGTAACTCTGCAGGCATAATCACCCAAAACCCAAAAGACATAAATAGTATATTTCAAAAATTTTACAGTAACCTTTATTCATCAGAACATGACCCTAACCAATCAGAAATAAACACCTTTCTAAATAATCTTGACATACAAACGCTCTCATCAGACCAAGCAAACATCTTAGATGCACCCCTTTCCATAGAAGAACTCAGAAAATCCCTCAATAACATGCCCAACAATAAATCACCCGGACCAGATGGATTACCGGCAGAATACTACAAACATTTCTGGGATATTCTATCACCATTATTCTACAGAGTCACACAAGAAATTAAAACTACCTCCAAAATACCCACACATATGAATACTGCAGTGATGTCACTTGTACTAAAACCCAATAAAGATCCAACCCATCCCTCCAGCTACCGCCCTCTCTCACTAATTAATACTGACTTAAAAATTATCACAAAAACACTAGCAACAAGAATAGAGACAGTCACCCCTATATTAATCCACCCTGATCAGACAGGCTTCATCACAAATAGACATATCTCAGACAACATCCGTAGACTCTTTAACTTAGTCAAGACATCACAGCAACAACAAAACAAAACCATCATTGTATCACTAGACGCAGAAAAAGCATTTGATAAAGTAAATTGGACATTTCTATTCGCTACCCTACATAAATTTGGTTTTGGAGAGTCATTCATACATTGGATAAGAACACTCTACACCTCACCTAGAGCCACAATAACCGCAAATGGGATCACCTCACCAAGCTTCACACTTCACCAAGGAACCAGACAAGGATGCCCACTCTCACCATCTCTATTTGCCATTTTTATCGAACCACTCGCAGCAACAATATGACAGAATAACAAAATTGAAGGAATTCAGGACAAAAATTCAGAACACAAACTTAGCCTCTATGCAGATGACCTACTTCTATACTTACAGAACCCCTCCGTGTCACTACAGGAAACTTTTAATGTCATTAACAACTTCTCCAAAATCTTACATTACACAATAAATTGGAACAAATCAACTATTCTACCACTATCTGAAACAGCTTGGAATTCTGCAGCCCAAGATCCACCCCTTCCACTTCACACTGGCAACATAAAATACTTGGGCATCGATATCTCCCCCAGACTGTCAGAGCTCTTTAACCTCAACTACACCCCCTTAATAAAAAAAACTGAAGATGATCTCAGACGCTGGACAAAACTTCCACTCACCCTCATAGGACGAATTGCAACAGTCAAAATGAAAATTCTACCCCAAATAAATTATCTGTTTTCAGTTCTCCCTATCACCCCCACTGTCAAATGGTTCCAAACACTCAACTCAATAACAACTCAATTTTATTGGAAAAACAAGAAACCCAGAATCTCACTCTCAACATTACAAAATCAAAAATCACAAGGCGGCCTCGAAGCACCAAATTTTCTCAATTACTTTCTATCAAATCAATTACAATACTTATTCAAATGGACTCAAAGACATAAATACAATACCCCATGGCTAGAATTAGAACAAATCGATGTAAACCCACCTTAATCACAGATCTTCCCTTCCTACCACAATCAATTCAAAAACTTAACTATAGTAAATATAACACAATCTCCACAACTCTGACAGCCTGGTGGAAAACTCACAAAATTACTAAATCATCACTACCACCATGCAAGTACACTCCAATTTGGCACAATCCAGACTTTCAACTACATAACACCCCCGTTCATTTTCCATCATGGCAACAAAAAGGAATCACACATCTCCAACACCTATTTGAAAACAACCAACTCATCTCATTTAACACCTTAATCCAGAAGTACGGGGTAGGAAGAGACCAGTTCCTCCACTACCAGCAACTTAAATATGTAATAAAATCCAAAATTAATATAACCAATAACACATTAGAACCATCGAAACTAAGTACAGAGATCATGAAAATTACAAACTCAAAGAAAATCACCTCCAAACTATATAAACTTATATCCATACAAGATACCTCAATTTCACTTCCAACCACAAAATGGGAAAATGACTTGGATATCTCTCCCGGCCCCGACTTCTGGATACAAATCAATAATAACATCTTCTCTATGTCCAGTAACTCCAACCTGCAACTGATACAATACAAAACTATCCATAGAACCCACATCACCCAAAGTAAAATGTTCAAAATGGGATTAGCAGACACAGACAACTGCATGCAATGCACTCTGGACACTACAGACAATTACTTTCACGCCACTTGGGTTTGCCAACCGGTTCAATCCTTCTGGACAACAGTAACTGGAAAGCTTTCCATGACATTTGGCTGCAGAATTCCAATGGACCCATCACTCTGCCTACTAGGAAATACTACAGAAATAACCCTTCCACCAAAATTTAAAAAATCCGTTACTTATTTCTCTAACCATCGGCAAGAAAATAATTTTTCAAAACTGGAAATCAAAAAAATCTTGTCATGTTACTCACTGGATCAACCTCCTCAAAGAACACTTTTCAATAATCAGAACAACAGCCCACAAACAAAACACTATATCAGCCTTTAATGAAACATGGAACCCTTTCATAACCCACTTTGAACTCACCGAACCGCCAAACCCACTTCCATGACCACAGACCCCAGTCACAATAATCATAATCATCACACATATCAAAGCACACTACGACTCTTTAATCTTTATACCCCATTTCCTGTTTTTTTTTTTTATATTATTAGTTTTGTTGCTTATTGGCTAATTTAACAATTTTGCTCATTCTTTTTTCCTCTTCTTTCTTTCTTTCCCTTTCCTCTCTTTTTCTTTTTCCTTCTTTTTTCTCCCTGTCTCTCAATCATTTTGTGTCCTGTCCATGTCTAGCCATATCTGTACTTTCCTGTACTGCTATACGTATCTTGGTTTTTTGTTATACCCTTCCCTCATTTTGGGATCACTTATTAAAATAAAAATAAAAGAAAATAAAGCTGACCTCCTAAGAGGGGGGGGTGGTGGCGGGAAGAAAAAAAAAAAGATTTGCAAATCATTGCATTGTTTTATCACGTTTTACACAATGTCCCAACTTCATTGGAATTGGGATTTGTATAATAGGGGTCTATAGGGGATGAGGAGCCTTCCTTCTTCTAGCGTCTTTGGTGCTGCAAGCAGCTGCAGAGGTTACAAACTAACAAAGAGAGCAGGACAGGGCAAAAAGGATTCGCATTTGTTTCAGGTTATAAGCACTGCTGCATCTGGATGCGGCTTCTTTTTTGGAATGATGTATACCCTTCCTCACTTGACTCTGTGTCGCTGGTCTGATAGCAATTACTTGTACCTGACTGTGCTGGCGCAATCAGCTCCGCGGCTCAATTCCATGGGCTGTGGATGCTAAGACCACAGGCTCGTTGTCAACCGACTTTGTTACAGCAAGCTCATCTGGCTTACTTGTTTCTTACCTTACCTTTCTTCTGCAGGTCTCTGTCTTCAGTGATTTTGCTCTACTTTGGGATTTGATTTCTCATTATTGTTCCAGTTGCTGGTAGGCCCCTATCAAGCAATGCATCCAGGAGCTTGATGGTTGTGAAGCATCCGTCAAATATTTGTGCGTTCCCCTTGCAACCGTTATATTAGATCATTAAAGTGAGATTAGCTAGATTATATTACATTCTTGGCTAACATTCATAGGAGAATAAAGCAATCCCTCAGAACTTCAAAATGAAATTTTCAAACTACATGCTTTTCTTTTGCCATAATGATGGACGTTGGACCACATCATTGCTTGTGATGTATGTTGCTTCCTCAGCTGGCTCTTACTCCTCATCTGTCATTTCATCTCCTTCCTCATTCATTGCCTCTGGATCCACATCTTTATCCTCATTTGACAGTTCAATAGTTTATTCGCTCTCAATTATTCTATTCATTCAGTCTCATTCCAATGCGTCACATACTGATGCTAAGTGACAAAGTGTTTCTATTCAATGCAAAAGGAGGCTTTTGGCATCGTCATTTGTCACCAGTTTAAAACGAACCCTACCCCCAAACCCTTAACTCGCACCATAACCATAACCCTAACCCTAAAAGGACGCCAAAAGCCTACTTTAGTGTTATATATCGACGCTTGGTCAGGTAGAGTCACTTTATGATGAGTCGGGATGAGAATGTTTTTATTCAGAAAACACTCAGCTTCTGTCAGGGAGTCCTTTTCTGAAAGACTTAAAAGTAAATGCATGAAAATGAAGAGCAAGTCCTGATGTCCACTACAGTGGACATTTATTTACAAGGCTGTTATGTATGTTAAAATTTCTCACACTGCTCTAAAAAATGCATCCGTCAACTCTTAAGATTGTATTTTACTAAAAACAAATAGAACAATGTGGCAGAATAAAATATTTTAACAAAATTAGAAACTTACTTTTCATCCTGCTATAAAATGTGCCCACAGTGATGGCAGCCATTTTGAAAACTCATGTGGACCACATTTCCACAAATGTGGTGTGATTGAAAAGGTGTGGTTGTCCTCCTAAAGGTACAGAAGAATTAAACACAATGAATAATATAACTTGAGAAATAGAGGGTGATATGTAACATCCACTACAGTGGATAAATATGAATGGCTGGGTCTCGGGAGGATAAGCAGACATGATTATTTTTTACCCAAGGAAATTTGTTGCATTTTGAAAGCTATGCAGTTGGCTATAGAGCAACTGCAAAACTGATAAATGGCCAATGAAAGCAGTTCTCCTGTGGATAGGCTGCCTATGTTTCCTCTGGCTTTAACCCCTTTGCGCAGAAGCCAAATTTGGCTATTTATGGGTTACCCAATTTGATGCTTCATAATTCAAGATTTAAGCTTCATAAAGAGGACAATTGTGGCTCAACTCAGAAAAGACACTTACAGCATTTAGAATTACATCGTATTTCAGTTTATTTTCATGATTTTGGTAGAGAAAATGGGCTGCAAACATAAAAAATCTTCATGAGAATTCACCATTGAAACTAAAAAAAAAAAAAAAAATTCTGAGGATGGAAAAAATGGCTGGGGGTTAAAACAATACATTTCTGGGATAATAAACTCCTAAACCACAAGTACTCCTCATCTGAACATGAAATATTAAATTATCCCCTTTATATAAGCCAAATAAGATAGCTATCCAGGTGGTTCCCCAAACTCCCAGAGCCTTGAAAATGGCGCACTTTCAATTCATAAAATAATCATATTTTTAGTGCAAATCAACTTTGTACTCATGAAATTCAATATGAATGGATGATTTTCTGGTTGAATTTGGCATGAGTTTATCAATATAGGCGCAATGGTCACCACTGACCTCTCCAAACCAAAAACATGCCTTTTCTCCACGATAAAGTTCAGAGTCTCGTCCATTTATCTACAAAGCCGCGTCAGCAAGCACACATACTCATTAGAGGAACTGCATATTTTAGGGCCAGAATGTTCACGCGACGGAAAGCTTGCGGTTTACAATTCCGATCATCCCAGTGAAACGCAAGCTTGTAACAACGTTCACACCCACTATGGAACAAGTATAACTCAGGTCACAGTAATAGCTGTTCGCACTTTAAAAGAGCGAAAATGCAAGGCATTCCGTTTCAGTGAATGTGGTATAGATTGTAAAACTGATCACCTAGTTAAGAAAAATGCCAGCACACTGCAGAATCGACTACTCTTTTGTTACCCAATGTGACAAACTAGCTCTGTGATCACGGTGGTAAACCAAAAATAAGAAATAGCTGGCTAGTTAGCTAGCAGGCTAAAAGTAAGACAGAGCTACACCATACAAAGACAGCTTTACTCACTTTTCAATAGAATTATTGAGCTGCTCCTCAAAAGTATCAATGCTGTCAGCCCTCCTGTCTGTTCCATTCAGAATAACTGCTATTTTCCATCTCAGAATCACATTTCCATCCCGCAATTAAGCTCAGCTCTCCAGGCTCAGTTCTGGAGGTTTTTTGTTCCCATGCAACCACGTCAGTCTGAGCTGCGTAAAGTGTACTGAATACCATGTAACCCTATTACACAAGTATTTTAACATGTTTTTTAAGGTCCAATCAATGTCTTTCACTTACTGAGGAAAGCTTATTATACTGTCTACAATTGGATAAAAATCGCGTCAACCAACTGGTAATTACCAGGAGAATTTCACGTGGGCATGAACTACAGCTGGGCTTTCATGCAGATACCATTGAATCACCATTAAAATGATTGGATTTCCGTGAGAGCTTGTATGAGGCTCTAAAAGACAGCTAAATTCTTCAACCGACATATCTACGCGTTAATCCGCGATAGGAAATTGCGCATTTTTAATATGTGATGACTAAAATTGATAGTAGAATGACATAGTGTCAATATTATGGTGAATTTTTGCCTCAGAAAACTGATTTTTTTTAACTACTTGGAATACCATTGAAGTCACTGTAACTGAAGTGGTTGCTACAGAGGACAACGATTTTTTCTGTCGCAAGAGATCATTTTTTTAAACTGCTGGATAGATACTATGGCATAGGTCGGCAACAGCCGGCCCCTGGGCCAATTTTGGCCCGCAAACGATTTTCATTGGCCCACCAGATGATTCCAATGACAGGTATTTTTTTTTTCTCTCCAAGCATTTTTTTCCCCAAACGCAGGCTATTCCTGCGATTTCTGCCTATAGCCTGCCAGGCACGTGATGTTAAGCAGAAACGAGAGAATACCAGAGCCAAGATTTGCATTCTTAATCTTAGTTGTCTTTATTTAACTTTCTTCAACTAAAAAAAGTTGCGTTTTTGACATAATGGGGCGGCCTATGAAAAGATGCGCTGTCTTTAAGTGAACTTCAGGCCGACAGTTGTGCTGCAACAAAATATTTGCGTCAAAGCGACACAGGAAACTAAGTTTATATTTTATTTAACAAGACAGTAACTGTGGCATAATCCAGAAGGCTTTTACGCAAAGTAAAATAAAATAAAATGATGATTGGGCAGTCGCGCAATGGCAGAGGTGGTGAGCACGGATGCTCTTGAAACGAAACGAAATGCACAAGAAAAAAACATTTCAGACCAATTTTTAGTACCTGACGTTCGAGATTAATTTTCCTGTGATTAATTAGGATACTCACCTAATGGGAAAATTGGCATCCTCCACTCTTCACAATGTTTTTAATGTCTTGCGTTACAGACGTCACTACGATCCGCAGGCGGTTTTGTAGGTTTTCTATTGTTAGTCGATTCCTCTCGTATGTCTTGATTGCATTCATTGATGAGAAAGCTGACTCGCATGTGTATGTTGAGGGAATCATTGTCAACACATGCATCGCCCGTTTCTTTATTTCCCTGAACTCCTCTGAACACTTGATCCAGAAGTCAGTAACTGATCCTGCTGATCTGTGCGCACTTGTGGCTTTTTCTGGGGATGTTAGACCTCGCACTAGGATGCTGCTGCTCTTTATATAACCATCTGTCAGCGCTTCAATTTTGCGTTTTCGTGCCTCAGACCGGAGCGGATAAGCAACGTTGAAGGAGCCATGCTTCGTTTCGTGATGCCGCTTGACATTATACTCTTTGCAAACCACGATAACTTTCTTGCATATGAGGCACATGGGCTTTCCATTACTACAACTGGGTAAGATGAATGCGAATTTGTCTCTCCATTCCTCTTTCTAGGCTGTTTTCGCTGTCAACTTTCCTCATTTGACCATTTGACAGAGACATCTCTTAAATTCAGCTAACTCCTCTCTGCATGCTATTTCCACCAAAACAGCAAACATTGTATCATTGTAAGGAGGCGATCAACCACGTATTTCAAAATAAAAGCAGCCCAAGATAGACTGATGCTACTAGTAGCCTAATAGACCTAACCCGGGCCTATCATTGCCATCATTGCCTTTTTCACAATTGCAGATGACTCAATATTGAAAGAGATGCTAATTCCATTAAGATTATTAAATTATCAAAAGAGACTGCCGATGGGCTAGAGCACAGTCCACATGGTTTATTTATTGTCATTAGTTATTTTTATTAGACTCACCATTCTCCGTTAGGGGCACCTATCACAGCAACTAAATACGGGCTATGGCCTCTGGCCCGCCACCTTGTGACGTAGAAAAATCTTGGCCCGCAGCCCAAGTTACTTGCCGACCCCTGTAGTATGGGCAAGGATATTGAGCAGTTTGCACATCAGGCTTAGCTGAGGAGTTTAATTCATGCAACTCCTGAAAAACAGGGATAGGAGTGAACTCGTCAATATTCTAGACTGTGTTCCAGCTCTGCTGGCTTGTGAGTATTCAATAACTGATCCGGGTGTGCCAATCTCGTGATAGAGTAGTGCAACTGCTTCCATAAAAAGAGCTGCTCCATGTCCGCAGGCGTCTACGTCTGCAGAAAGGTGTTAGCAGAATATGACAGCCACGAAATATGTCGAAGGTCATTCCAAACGATCGTTATTTGGAATCCCTACTCCCTGCCGCACTTCAGAGTTTTCACTGCAAGGGCAAGTGACTTCACAGGGTATAGGGCGTAGGGATTAACCCTTCGGAATGAAATACAGCCAAAGAAAAACAAGTTGGAAAGGCTTCTTCCAGTAATTACCTGGTTTCGTCTCAAAGTTTGCATGGGGCTCGGGCGCCCTCTTCAGGCATACCCAGTCATAACGAGCAGATGCAGGCTGATAGTTCTTTTGTCTGTCATGCTCGCAAACTCTGGCAAAGGCGAATAATTTGTTTTCAGGGTAAGAAGCACGAGCACATCCGGCCACATTGTCCAGAGCTGAAAGGAAGAATCACCCTAATGATTGCGCTATAGTGCGTTTCCCTGAGACGGTCCCTCCTAAAGATCCATTATACTCTCTATCTGCCCATGAGCGTAAGGTGATGAGAGAGTCCATTCAGGATGCGCTGGACTGTGGATTTATTAGACCCTCTACATCTCCAGGGGGGGAAAGGTTTTTCTTTGTTTGTAAAAAATACGAATATGGAGGACTAAGACCCTGTATTGATTACAAAGGATTACAGAAAATTACGATGAAGAACCGTTCACCGCTTCCACTGATGAATTCGGCATTCGAACAACTTCAAGCAGCATCATTTTCTACTAAACTAGACCTTCGTAATAGCTACAATCTCATTCGAACTCATGAGAGGGATGAATGGAAAATGGCATTTAATACGCATGATGGCTACTATGAATATTTAGTGATACTATTTGTCCTCGCTAATGCCCCGTTTTCTCGGCGGTAGGAAATGACGTGCTAAGAGAGATGTTGGAGAAGTTCGCTTTGTCTATGTAGGTGACATTTTGAAGAAGCATGTGCATCAGGTTCTTCAGCTCTTCTTGAGGCTAAGCTCTTTGTAAAGGCTGAAAAGTGACTTTTTCACTCCAAGACTGTCTCCTTTCTTGGGGTTCATTGAGTCCAAGGGTCAATCTGCATGGATCTAGATAAGGTCTCAGCAGTCATGATTTGGCCTGTCCCACAATCTATCAAAGAGGTCTAGCCGTTTTTGGGGTTTGCCAATTTCTATAGGCGATTCATTCGGAATTTTAGCACTATTGCTGCTCCGATCATTGCAGTAACCAAGAAGATTTCCTCTTCTCACTTTATGTGGACTCCTGCAGTAATAAGAGGTTCCGATGAATCAAAGAAGAGGTTTACCACGCAACCCATTTTGATCATGCCCAACCCATCCCTCCCTTTTGTGGTAGAAGTTGACTCCTCAGAGGTTGGAGTGGTGCCATTCTTTCTCAGTGTTCTCCGCAGGCTAAAAAAAAATTACACCCTTGCGTTTATGTCTCTCAGTCGCTGTTAGAGGGGGATTCTGAGGTTCCCTCCCCTTTAGTCACTCTCTCCATAGACACCAGTCAGTTTGGAGAAAGTTCTGTTCTTCTCTTTTCCTTTCTTTGAGAAGGCAGAAGAACGCAGCTGATAGGAGGCACTGTCAAGCACCATTATATCGGGTGGGCCAACAGGTGTAGCTTTCAACACGAGATCTTCTATTGAAAGTGGAGTCACGGAAGTTAGCCCCTCGATTCATTGGTCCTTATAAACTTATCCGGAAGATTAACCCAGTTAGTTTGATTATTACTCCCACGTTCTTTGAAGATTCACCCAACCTTTCTCGTGTCCTGGCTAAAGCCTGTAAGCACAAGCGTTCTGGCACCCGTTGATGAAACAACACTGCTGCCGTCTCTCGGTCGCTGTCCTCAGCTGAGAGGAATTATGACATCGTCAACTGAGAGTTGTTGGCTGTTAAGCTGGCACTGGAAGAGTGGTGTCATTGGTTGGAGGGAGCTGAGCACCCTTTTGTGGTTTGGACTGACCACAAAAATCTCCAATATATTTAAGAAGCTAAGAGACGCAATTCGCAGTGAGTGCTTTAGGCAATGTTTTTGAATCGATTCAATTTCATGTTAACATATCGCCTGGACTCCAAGAACAAGAAGCCAGATGCGTTCTCTCACATCCATGACAAAGATGACAGGGATCTGGTGCCTGAGCCAACCTTTTATGTGTCCAGGCTAAAGCCTGTAAGCACAAGCGTTCTGGCACCTGTTGATGAAACAAAACCGCCGCGGCGGATGGTTGGAAGGGGGGCTGGTATACAATGAGCATTACATTTTGGCAGAGAGAGGTGTAGGAAGAGGGTTTTTGCAGTTTTTGGTCGATTAGGAGGGTTATGGCCCAGAGTTGCGGTGCTTGGTTCCTTCCAGGGATATTCAAGACCCAAAATTAATTTCGGAGCTTTGTGGACAGGGACCTGAGGGAATGTCGGCGGCCGTTCCTTGGGGGGGGGTCCTGTCATGATTTTGGGGAGATTGTTTATGTTCTTTGTTTTGTGAGGAATGCACTTGTATTTTTAGTCATTTTTGGTGCTATCGATTAGTTTTTGCCACTCTGCAATCAAATTCCTTTTCCAGGTGTCTCGTTCCTTGCTTGATTGTCATCTATACGAGAGAGCTGGTAACAACTAGAGGGTATTTGTTCTAGGGGTGTTTGCCAGTTCTTCGCCTTTATCTTGAGAAAGGATATGTAGAAACTTTGCATTAGTTATTCTCCTTAGTTTGTCCATTTCTGGCACCCAATTTTGGTGACGATTATGAGGGTTATTTCCTATAGGAGTTTTCTCTATCATATTGTTTTTGTTATTCCTCTGTCTCGATTGAGACCGTAGTGGCTGGTTGTTTTATAGCGCCAGCTCTTAGTTCAGTTCATAATGGTATTTGGTGTCCACTAACTTCCACATCATCACAGGAATGGAACTGTTGAAAACCTCAAGGGTAGAGGATGCAACTGCATTTTGTCCCCCAGGATACGGAGGAAGATGGTCAGAGAAGCAACAAAATCCCCAAGAATCACTGTGAAGGAGTTGCAGGCCTTGTTGGCGTCTTGGGGTCACCAGGTTTCAGGCTCTTTGGAAGGGTCGCCAGAAGAAAGCCTTTTCTGACCAGAAGACAAAGAAGAAAGCGCTTGGAGTTTGCCAAACATCACTTAAATTATGATTGGAACAAGGTACTTTGGTTAGATGAGACCAAAATTGCACGTTTCAGTCAGACACAGCATCGGCATTTTTGGCATAGAAGCAGAGATGCATACAAGGAGAAGCACCTCATACCCACGGTGACATATTGTGGTGGGTCAGTCATGTTTTTGGGCTGTTTTCATTCAAGGGGTCCAGGGGCACAGGTAAAGATTAATGGTATAATGAATTCCATCAAGTATTAGGATATTTTGCCGAACAATCTGGTTGCCTCCGCCAGAAGGCTGGGACTTGGCTGTTGATGGACTTTCCAACAAGACTATGATCCAAAGCATACCTCAAGATCCACACAGAAATGGTTCTGTGACAACAAAAATCAATGCTCTGCAATGGCCATCTGTCGCCAGACCTAATCCAATTTAAAACCTGTTGGCTGAGTGGAGGAGGGCAGTTGTACACACAAACCCAAGAATTTGAAAGATCTTGAAAAGATCTGCTCAGAGGAATGGTCCAGAATCCCTCTGAGAGTGTGATTTAACCTTGTCAAAAATTACAGGAAAAGACTCCGTGCTGTTTTCCTTGCCAGAGGTGGTTGCACCAACTACTAAATGAAGGGTACCAATGATTACGAAACCTTAATTTTGTGGAAATTTATTTTGTACGAAATGATTGCCATGATATAAATAGTACTGTGCAAAAGTCTTAGGCACATTTAAAGCAGTTTTGTAGGGCAAATATGCTTGCAAAAATGATTAAATTAAAAGTTTATAATTACTGAGAGATGTACTATACAGAGCTGTTAACTGTTAAAAACTAAACCAAATCAATATTTGGCGCGAATACCCCTTGCCAAAAAATTTGGGACAACGTCCTGTTGTGCTACTGTTTTATAAGATGATTGGCTTTCTGCTTGCTCCAGGCAGAGTGCAAAACTTGCCACCGTTCCTCTGCATACTATCTCACTTGTGTCTGTCCCTCCAAGTATTTTCAGACAGTCATGATGATGTTGACATCAGGACTGTGTCCAGACTATATTATCTGTATTGGCTGTTTTTTTAATGAAGTGCAACCACTTATTTATGAAACTTCCCTTTAAGTTAACATCTGGAATTTCAAACTTACCTTCTATCTTCAGCAACTCGAATGCAGAAAACAGAAAGTAAACATGCATTTTTTAGATTTAAATGTAAAAAAGTGGAGGGTGCCCAAGACTTTTGCACAGTGCTATATAGATATTTATGCGTGTGTGTCTTTTCACATTACGAGTAATGTCAACTGTCCAATTAATTCATGCAATATTTTAGAGGACAATGTTGTTCTGAAACTTTTACCATAATTCCCTTTTCACTTAAGTCGTTGTGGATTACAAAATTGTGGACAGGATGCTTATAGCAGCAGAAATAGCTGACTCACAGCAACATGCTGGAAAGCTTTTGTGGCTGATCAAATATGTGCACGAAGTCATTCCGTCAAATGTGAAAAAAAAAAAAATCTTTAAAATGATGCGCGTAATCAATGAATAAAAATTGAAATGTGTCTTTGGTAATGGTCCTGATTTACTGGACACAAAATGATTTTTAGTATTTGGGTAAGTATTTTTCAAAATCGATGGAAATTAGCAGGGAAGAGATTGGTTTATCTGCGCAAGGAAAGTAAATTCATCTGTGGAATAGCACCTACATTGGAGCAGTGTCTCTCATTCATGACCTGCCTGCTATGGTAACAGTCAGCACCACGGACACCACAGACAATTACCATTACCCAATAATTTCAGTCTGATATCCTCCTATGTGCTGATAGAAAAGTTTTGTAACAAAGTGGAATTTATTCACTGGACTGTGAGTTAATAACTTATGGCCAAATCAGCATGATATTTATTAATTTTAATTTCCCGCATCCTTTCTTATAAGAACCGATTTTTGATGTCACAGTTTAGTGTCCTTATTAAAATCATTTTAATTAATTTAATTTAAAAAAAACTACTGAGGTTCAAGTCCTAGTTTTATCCTCACTATATCTCCCATATGTGCGGAACAAAATGAATATGAATTAAATGCATCAATCATTATCTGCTGCTAATAAAACAATGAACAAGAACTATCCCTAAAATCTCTCCAGTATTATGAAAACACACACACACACTACCAGTCAAAAGTTTTTGCACACCCCAGTATTTTCTGCAATGTATCATGCCAAATGTATGATCCATGTATATAACAAAACAAATTAAGAAAAACCAGGATCATTCATTTTGTGAATATTTAAGATGATCAGTAACGATGGTCTAATCCAGTGCTTCTCAAACCTCTCCTGGAGGCCCACCTGTCCTGCATGTTTTAGATCTCTCCCTGCTCCAGCACAGGTGATTCAAATGATCTACTCACTATCAGGCAGCTTCAGGGGTATGATAGCGAGCTGATCATTTTAATCACCTGTACTTGATTCCTTGTGGCTTTTTCTTGTAAATTTATTATTTGTAATAAACAAGTATTGGGTTCCAGTGATTTCTTTGTTATAAACATACACGTAAGATAAAGACTTGACAAGATCTTAGGGTGTGCAAAAACTTTTGACTGGTATATATTTGTGTCTGTATACACACACACACACACACACACACACACACGCATGCACGCAGACACACACACACACACACAAACACACGCACGCACACATGCACGCAGACACACACACACACTTTTTTTAGTACTAGACTGAACAGCTAGTAAGAAAAAAAAATTTATACTAGCCCCCCTATCTCTTCACTAGACTAAAATTCACAACACGTTTTGGGGAGGGGTGTGGTGGGGCTAACCCCGTTCCCTGGGGGTCTCTCCCCAAAACATTTCTTTCAGGCTTCTCCGAGTTGATATTTGAAAGGCAAACAAAACAGGCCTTCATATTTCATGAAAGGCGATTATCAGTTACACAAAATTAACGGTCTTAAACGAGTGATCATCTCATGCGTTTACTTAATCACCAAATTCTCGAAGGCTGACTGTGTAGACAATGTTTATCTTATAATTTCCAGCGTGTATTTAACAAAAGAATACTTCAGATGAACCTCATGGATAGTTTAGGGCCTGTTTTCCCCCAATTGTCACAGTACAGGTTTCGTCATGGAGCCATGACCAAAGAGATGATTGTGGATTTCTGGAAGAATCCTGCAGTCATCTCCCCTGTGGTCATTGCTGAACAGTCAGTTGAGGTTGTCAATCAGTATAAACATCTTGCCACCACAATTGATAGCAAGTTGACCCTTGAGCCGCAGGTCAATACTGTGTGTAAGAAAGCACACTGACGAATGTATTTTTATCGCAAGCTCTGTAATTTTAATGTGGATAACACTTTTATGGAAATGTTTTATTCTTGTTTTATTGAATCTGGGTTGGTTAGCTGGTGGTGGGCTGCTTGGCACACAATGCCTGGGCAAATTTTTTTTGTCTCTGTTCAGCCTTCGCTATAAGAAAGTAGGTTTGTGTGTTAGGGGGAGTAGGGTGGGCCACCGGTGGCCGTGGGGCCGTGAGGCCAGGATGGTGGTGTGGGGCAGGCTTCCAATAGACATGTGCACCGGGGCCTCACAAGACCTTGATCTGGCCCTGCCATACACTGGATAGAACAAGGTACGGTCAACGCAGTAGCCAAAAGTATCAGATGCAAATGAAACAAAAATGATCAAGAAGAGCTTGGTTCCTGAGGCTGCACAGTATTGGCTACTACGGGACGTTGCCCTTCTCCCACGTGATTAACAAGTGGAATGGTAAGAATGTGGATAAGAGATTGATGATTTTGGTGAAGATTTTCAGAGTGGAGTGAAATCGAGGATCCTTAACATGCCCATGTGTAACATCGGCACGTGCATGGCACATCCTAGATGAGGCTTTGAAGTTTTTTACTTACATAGTAGAATAAGCTTTTAAAGATATTTTATGAAATTTTCATACTCCCTTTACAATTTCATAAATAAAGTTACATTCAAAAAATAATTTAATTTTATGGACATTTACTGAAGGCAATACAGGTGGAAACCTGAAGGGGTTGACATATGAAGATGCGATGGTACATCCCACAGCTGCAAGGCTGGACTGGTACTCTGGTGTAACGGGCAATGCCCGGTGTGCCAACGCACATTTTGGGCCGATGCAATCATAGTTTATAAAATTGTTATAACATCAATAATTTTGAACGACTGCGCCAGCCTTTAACATACGGAAAGCGGCCCATTGGTTCATTTTCTACACTGACACAGGGCTGGCCCAATGAAATCTCTGAGCCCTCCCTCCTCAGGGAAAAAAAAAACGCAATTGCGTACGGACCGTTGGTCGGCAGTGGCCGACATTAAGGCGAGCAAACAGGAGGATGATCTTAGCTAATTCTAAGAGGAATTTCATACAGAGAGAATCAATATATAGTTCTTGTATACTATTCCTTACACCATGTTACATAGAGCATACTCCCTGAGATATTCTGCGCTTTAACCTGCAGGTGACACATGCTTTATATACTACTTTTTATTCTTCAACTTCACTATTCCGGTTATCTTGCATCTTGGCCATTTTTCAGTATCTATTTATAAATTTGTTTTATGATATAGGAATTACCGAAAAAACTGTATTCTTGCAGATAAAAAAAAAACAAGGCATAGGCTTAAGCCAAGTACAGTTTATTTAATGTTGTATTCGTCCTGATAGGATTGAGCTACTGGAATAAGGTTTTTCTCTCAGCACACACAGATCCACACATGCACCCATTCCCAGCCCCCCTCCCCTCGCTTACCCCAGCCCCCCCACACACACACACACACACACACACACACTCATTCCCAGCCCCTCCCTCACTCATACACACTCACATCAATATCCTCCCACAGTGAGGGGCGCCTGGCACCTGGTCACACTTGGTAATTGGTGTATTGTGCTCAAAAAAAGGAAGGTATATGATCAAAGGTAATATCAACATCCTGTAAGTTTGGCTGGATGTTTAAGGGAAGGTGTTACATCCACCACTTGTTCTACCACTGATCTTGTACTTAAACCCCGAGATGTGAACAGTGTGTTAGGATTCTCTCATGAATGCTATGGCGGACGCTAGAATCCTCCCTTATGCATTGTAATAAAAGCCTTTTCAATTGGAAAGTGGTCATTGGTGTGTCACTTCATCGGTCCCAACTTGACTCCACGACAGAAAACAGTCTTAACAGATGGCGATTTAGATGGGATAGGAAACATCTCCTGGTTGGGCCAACGATAATCAACTTGAGGGTGAGTTTTTTTATTTTACCATCCTCATTAGGTGTTGATTGTCCTTGAGCCAATTATTAGAGTGACTCCTATTATTTTGATAAAAAATAACGTGTGGAATGGGACGGTGTTGTGATTGAATCACTGATGATCTTTAGGCATATTGGCGTCGTTACCACTGAATTTTATGGAGTTGGGTTGTACTCCCTGTAAGAGGACACATTGGTGTCATTAGTCAGTGGCCCTAGTGGAGTCGGGTTGGACTCTCGTAAGAGGACGCGTTATGTCATTGCCTTTGAGGCATTTGGAGGTCTGGAGACCTTGAAAGATTGATAGGACGCAGGAGCCGCCATTGCCGGGCATTTGTTGATAGGACGCGGAAGCGTCACTGCCATTGGGTTTTGGAGTCGGGTTGGACTCTCGCAATAGGACTTTGTCGTTACCACTGAAATTTTGTGGAGTTGGGTTGTACTCCCTGTAAGAGGACACATTGGTGTCGTTAGTCAGTGGCCCTAGTGGAGTTGGGTTGGACTCCCCATAAGAGGACATTGTCGTTACCATTGGCATTTGTATAGCCTGCTGTTAGCGAGTGCTGACGAGCCTCGCTGCGGTAGTTTTAGGAAAATAGAGTTGTTCGAGGAACTGTTTGGACCGTTTTGCCATGTTCGTAGAAGGGGAGTTTGCTCTGGTAAACTTTTGAGTTGTGTGAAACTGGGCTGTGTGGCGAAAGGAATGCTGAAGTAGAAACCTTGGTTATTTGCCAATGTCATTGAATGCGTGAAAGTGCACTGATTGTTGTTTGTTTTGCTGTTCCGTTTTCGTACTTCGTCTGATAACTGTGTGTAAAGTTGCTGAAGCATGTGAATGTCTGCAGCGGATTTGTTATATTGTTATGCTAAGTTTGTGTGTTAGGCCGGGTTATATGAGTACAGTATACACCCTGCATTGTTCATTTTAGCGATATACAGTATATATGTATGTAGATAGAAAATGATATAAATTGCGTACATAATATAACGAACTTGTCGAGGTTCCGGTTCCATAGGATAAGGACCGCGAACAGTACATGAGCCCAAATACTCTTGATAGTCCATGAGCCCGAAATAAGGGACTTTTATATAGTCAATGAACCCGAGATAAGGGGGTAATGATAAAATAAACCTAATAATTACTAAAATTTTAAATACACACTGCCCTACCATTCCCTTTCAACCTGATAAAGTACAAGCACATAGTTTACCTTTTACCCTTTAAACGCGCTTACACATGGGGACATAGCTACCGACAAGTATAAATAATACACATAAGCGTCTGTAGTCGATACCCATAATAGATAATAAGAGTTTTAACTGTCTGAACTAAGAATGGAGAGGGAGACATTGGCCGAAGCGGTTCAAAAAGCCGCTCTGGAAGCGACTGTACCGAGATATAGTAAAGCAATTAAAGCTAATCCCCTTTTCCTTTGAAAGCAAATGCAGATTAAACTTTAGCTGAGGCTATGAATGAATGGTGGAACAGTCATAAAAAGGGCAGTGAGAAAAACAAGGAAGCTGTGATGTGTGTTGTCTTGAGCTATGAGAGCACTGTTTTAATGTGGCAATAATGTGAGTTGTTTTTTTAAGAGTTCGCTGTATTCCTCGTACTTTTTAAGTAGAAAAATAAATGCAGGCACATCTTAGTTGCAGAATGGATGGTTTGGTAGAGTGGAGGAACTGGTGGGTCTGTTCCCCAGGTGCAGATGAACGGGAACCAACAACTGAGGGAAGGTGTGATCACTTATAGCTTGAAGTTCAAAGGATGCTTAGGAACAAAAGGGTAATTTGCCTAGAATGATAGGAGACTGGAGGGTGATGAGGTTAACACATAGGGCTGAGGGGTTACTGAGGTCTTGTAAATATGCCTGTGATGGAGGAAATGTTATGTAGCATCAGAGGGATTGCGAATGGGATTTAGATTGAACTAAAGGATGGAAATGTTAAATAGAGAAGAGGGGTTTCTGACGCCAGGTGCTGGGATATGGTACAGTGGAAGATGGAGGGCCTTGCTCAGAAACGGGGGAAGTGGTGCACTGCTCATAAGCCAGTGAGACTGAAAGCAAAATGTAAGTAGGGAAGTGGTGAAATGGAGTGGGAAGTAGGTTCTGTGTGAATAAGAGAAAAAAGAAGCATGAGGATATTACTGTAAATTACAGTAATTTCTGAGAAACTGTAAAGAACCATGGTGTTCATTGATGCCAGTAGGTGTGTTGTAAAAATGTCAGAATAAAGATCCATTTAAGATTTAAAAAAAAAAAAAGGAACAGACTAGGCAATTAAAAATATTGGGAGGTTGTTTCTGAGCCATCCCACAGCTTTCTTTTCTCTCTTGACTATAATGTGAATATCTATACGGACTCTAGATATGCCTTTGGGGTTGTACATGACTATTTGAGTTTGTGGGTAAATAGGGGGCTCAAGACCAGCGTAGGGGCCCCAATACAAAATGAGGGGGTAGTGAACAAACTACACAAAGCTGTACAGAGACCAAAACAAGTAGCAGTGTTGAAAGTAAAAGCCCACACCAATGGGACTGATCCTCACACTGAGGGTAACAGGAAGGCAGATGAGTGGGCAAAGACTGCAGCCAGTGAAGGGAAAGTTGCCTCGGTAGTGGCTTTGCAAACAGAGCAAGTGAGAAAAGGAAATGTTCTTGTAGAACTACAGCAGCTGCAACATGAAGCCCCCAGAGCTGAGAAATGGCTTTGGATGGAGAATGGTGGGAAATTGGGGCAAGACAACATTTGGAGGGGCCCTGAAGGTGCTTATGTTCTGCCCAGTAGTATGATGGGAACAATGATCCATTTATACCACTCACTAGGGCATGATGGAGTGAAGCGGATGCGGCACAGGATGGCACAAACATGCTGGCATCCTAAATTGAGTGTTAACATTCACAATTATGTTCGAGGTGTATGACGTGTGCTGATGCAATCCAGGACCCACCATTAAGACTAGGATGAGACAACAGCCCCGACCCACCCAACCTTTTTAGGGAAAGACTGGGTGACGCAGCTACCATCGGTTCTCCTCTCTATGAGAGCAGGATCAACTGACCCTAACTCACTTTCTCCCTTTGAAATGCTTACAGGCCGACCCATGAGGACCCCTGGAGATCAGTGCACTGGTGGTGGTGATTTGCATGTGATGGGTGACCGTCTTGTTGAATATTGCAGACATTTGTCCCAGTGTGTCTCACGGGATCACAGGACAGAACCGGATGCAGGAGAGGACAACGTGGAAACGTGCCAGGTAGAACATGGAGACCAGGTGCTGGTGAAAACCTATCAGAAGAAGATATTTGATCCTACCTGGTCCGGACCACACACTGTCCTGCTCACAACCCCATCGGCTGCCCGGGTGACTGGGATTCCAGTGTGGATCCATATCACACGTTTGAAAAAATATCGGGCGGAGACACAACATGGGGCACAATAATCCCCGTCTCGTCCTCTGGCTCCTGGGAGCCAGTTCTTTTGTTTTGTGTCTAAAGGCAGACACACGTTTCCACAGTACACAAATGTGCACCAATTCAACAGGCTGCAGCTGGACCTGGGACAACCTGAGGAGTATTAACCTGACTGGATGGGGCTCCATCCAGTGCAATAAAGACATTTGGAGGATGACAGATTGTCATTTTTGGGGAATAAGGAACCCTGGTAAATTAGTTGGAGATCTGTGTTGTAGTGTTGTTGAAGGTAATGGATCTGGTGTATTAATCTGGAAGGATCCGAGAGTGTGGGTTGACACAGGATTAGGTTGGGAAGAGGCTGTTAGAGTACATGAAATGTTTAATATCAATTGGAATAAAACGGCAGCGGGACTGGAGGAAGATGGTTGCCCCACTCCGATGGCCATACATGAGTATGACCTTAAATTGAGAGGTGAGGCCCGTGCTACATGTAGCCCTCCAGGGAAGCCCGGCACATGCCCTGTATTGTATCCTGGACCAAAAATTGGATTAGCTTCTGGAGGAGAGCCTCTGCCTGCTCTGGTTGGTGTGTCAACTCGACATTCTCATTTAATTATTAAAGTGAAACACATTATCTGGCCTAGGAATTGTTCACATTTTACAGAATTAGAACAATCTATCCAAACCCTGATCAATTTTATGTTACAATGGTTGCCAAAATGTTATAAATATGCTGTACATAGGAAACGTAGAGATCTGCTATCAGATATTGCAGGATGGGTGGGAGCCACTGGCTCAACAGTGAATGCCATTTCAATGGCTATAGAATCTAATAACCGTGATTGGGCTGACAATCTGTTAGCAACAGGCACAATATCGGTGGCAAAGGGAGGACTACTTTCTAACCAAGCTACTCGCCATCTTGCTTCTGCTACGCATGACACTGGGGGAGGTGATCACTGTTTTGCTCCAGCATTTACTTGAAAATACTAAAACTTACGAAAAGATTCTAGTGGTAGAGCATGTGCATAGGAGGGTGGAGGAGATGTGTTACAGATCTGGCATGGCATTCAGCATGGAGGTGGCAGCTCTGATAGGTGACCTGCTCGCGTCACGTGTACCAGGGTGGGTGCGGTCTGCAGTCCTTCTGGAGGCTGAGTCAGCTCCCTGGGTAGCGGCCGGGGAGGGGTCCCTATCGATAATCGGGGCATGTCACGATGGCGAGGACATCCGTGGTGGTGTTCTAATTCCAGTCGGGCGGAAGCCCATACTGAAAGCACAACCCATACACCCGCTTCCATTCCCATGTAACGGACATGTGTGCCGAGTGCGCAATGTCAACTACATCATCACTGACAACAACAGAAACATTGCCTTTTCGGAACACCAATGCTCTACTGTCGGAGGCTAGGTACTATGCACAGCCTCAATTGAGTCAGGACAAGCCCTATCACATTCAGTGGGACCTGAACTACAAATACAAGTATTACCTGAATCTCCTGGAGCAATAGCAGTGAGAACCAACACTACCACTTGGTGCAGGTTTGGGCCTTTATACTTTGGTCCAAAGCTTTGTGCTATGACTAACATTTCCTACTGCATTAACCCTACTGGCACTTCTATTACTATCGGCTCTATTCTAGTCGCTCCCGATGTCACCACTAACACTTCTGTTCCAGCCTTGGAGAGCTGGGTGCTGGACCACAATAATTATTTTGAGAGAGCTCTCATGGCGGTCTCTGACAGAATCGACAGAATATCATACTGCAGCAAAAAAGGCAACAACTGTGACCCACTGACTAAAAGATACGAACATTTCTGGGAGTAGTGTCCCCTGGGGACGACTTTGGGTGGTACTATCCCAGGGTGTCTGGGGACTTAGTATTGTAAGCTTTGTTTTAGTCATGGAGGGGTTTTGTAATGGCGAGTGACGTCCGTCCGTCTGTCTGTCTGTCTGCCTGTCTGCCCGTTGACGTCTTGTTTCCATTCGATAGCTGAAAAACGCCTTGGGGCCAAATGCTCTCATTCTCTGGTGGTATGTTGGGGGTGGTTAGAGCAAGCTCCCTATCAATTTCTGTCCCGCTGCGATAATCAATATGGCCACCACGGCAGGGCAAGCGCAAGGCTGAGGGGTCCTGCTTGCGACAGTGCGCTATTTTCTACTCCAACGTAGCACACGCCTCAATACAAAGGTTTAAAATTTTCAGCGTTTCGTCTCCCGCACTCGCACCAACGAGAAGTTTGCAACAATGCAAATGACCGTTAAGGGATTAAGGTCATTGCCATTGATGCTATTGATTTATCAAACTTATTAATAGTTACACACATAGACATATAATGAACACAAAGGAAAAACGATCACAGTCCAAATTTAGCATTTTTGTATATTTTAAATATTATTATAATACAACCACTGATCTATATATAATAACTGGATAGCTGATGACGTCATAATTTTGAAGTAACTGTGCCGCCATATTGGTATGCCCAACTATAATCTTTCTGAACATTACTCACACTGAGCACGTTGCATGTAAGTCCCAACGGATGTCTTGTATTGAGTTTTCTCTTCTGATGTCTCCACTCGGTGGCTGCCTCGAAGCTAGGCTAATTTTCCTACGAAGCGGAAGTGGGTTCGCTGAAGAGAACGCAATGTAAACTTATCAAGGTCACTAAATCAGCGTTCACATGGGAAGTGAAGTGAGTTGCGTTAGGGAGATGTATGTAAAACTACCTACCATTCATTATCGAGTGTGAATCACATTATCTATTTAAGTAGCTCTAACGTTACATCCTCATTGATAACCTGGCAAAATTAAATTTGTCCGTCGCGGTAATTTAGTGTCAACAAAACGTTAGCCTTTATAGAGCTGGCGTAAATATGCCTGACCAGTCAACACCTGGTTTTGTTGTCTAGTTAGACTGGTCTAATATTATAGACAGCGTTACGCAGCTGTTTTACTGGATTATCTAATTTATGCCGTGTGACATTGATTGATCTGGTTAACTTCAGTAATCTGGGTGGCTGTAGGCTAACCTGATGGATCGCGTTAGCTAATATTAATTTGAATATTCCATTAATAACCGTAACGTTGACATATTATCTGCCGTTTAGGTAGATCGCCAGTGGCTAATAATCACCAATATATTAATTGAAATTCATTTATGTGTATCTGTCTTCACTACAGTCAGTGCACTGACTCGCCACATCCCCCAAAAAATGTCGCTCTGCATTGGAAAGCTGCACGTCAACGCCTCTCTGCCATAGAATACTATATAACGGTTGCTTACTAGCGGGCATAGTAAAATGGCCGCTCGACCACTTCCGCTTGCTTCGACCTCCCAACGTAGTTCTCTATCACGTCAGCAATCCAATTATTTTATATAGATCAATGAATACAACTTATAATAATATATACCATTATATATTGTTATACTATTTTATATATTTTATATTTTTTCAGCGCTTAGTTTCTAAGATCGTTTTGAATTTTTAATTCATCATTTCTCCACAAAGTGAAAATGTGACTGATCATTTTTCCATTGTGGTCTTCATATATAAGTAGACGTTGCATTAGCTGCTGGAGCGGTCAACATTGCCACCATATTGCGGGGGGCACCTTGCCATCAACCAACCATGACCAGTGTGGAAACGAAGTGGAAAAGATACTGTACTCTTATGCAGAAATCGTTGAACGCTTGAAACCCGATCTCGGGGAATTACGTTTCACAAGTAAGTTAAGCCATTTGTTTTCGGTTTTATCTGGCCATTATAACTTTACATTGAGAGCTAACTGGCTATCAGAGTCAGACAGTTAATGGAAAGAATTCCATATTCAAACCCCACCAATATCGAATGATATCAGTGTTTTTTTGGCTTACCTCGATGTTTGGGTACCCAGAGAAGCATTAGGGTGTGTAAAAACATCAAGCGTACATCCAGTCAAAAGAATTTAGAGTTTAATTTCTCGTGCTGCTAGATGTGGTAACGGCATATAACGGCGGCAGCCATGTTACTGATGACACACCAGGTATCTAGGGCATGCGCAGCATATGCATTTGCAATATTAAATATTAATATTAAATTCTGAACCCCCTTCTCACTAATAAAACCCCCCAAAATATATTGGTGCCCCCTTTTCAAATTGTTTTGGCAAATAAAAAGCCCAAAAAGAGGAGGTAGGATACGGATTTCTTTCCTAGTTAATAGCTAAGCTAACATCATCGATAACGGTAAGGTTAGCAAGCAATGAAAGCGGGGACTTTTAATGGGGTCTAGAAAGTATTAAATGTTGATTAATACAGTGCAAACTAAGGCTCGTAAAGGCATTAAAATGGCCATTTGCAAATATTGGTCTCAGGGTAAAGTTCACATTTTTTTTTTCCACACTCTCCCGCTTTCAGCAGACAGAAACTACATCCATGCATGAACAAGTTTTTACAATTCCTTTCGACAGTGAAGTATTTTCCACCATGTAACTAATTCAGTTCATTTAACAAGTCTAACATTGATACCATTTATCCACTCTTGAGCATCTAACCGCAATCATAGCTAAACTACCGAAATTCGAAGTTACTGAAGATAAAAACATTTTCTTCGTACTCCATGTAGATCATAAACCCCCATTCAAACGGCTTGTTGTAATCGGTTGAGAAGTGTAAACGTTATTGATTTCGAAAATCCACATCTCCCCCCGTTTACTTGTATTTGTTTACATGCAGGACTAGCCTTCACTAGTATGGCAGATTAAAGCAGTTAATGTGTCATCTACCAGGCTTAAAGCTTGAAAAATTGCCACGCCGGAAAATGAAATTACCGGGGGGCGGGGGTCCTAAATTGAGTTGTGTCCTAACACACTTCATGATAGAAGCCTGTCTGTCGTGATACATAAATACAAAAAATAACAATATAAGAGCTTCTAACACATTGACACTGCCTGACATTGGCCTTATTAACAACATTCACTAAGGCCTGAACTTACGCCGATGAGAGGAGTGACCTGATTAACGTTCACGTACGCTACTGTGGGGATTACAGATGTAAAGAGGAAACGGGATGCCAACACTTGAGAAACTGAGTGTAAATAACTAGGAGCAGCAACTTACAACGTTTAGAGAAACTTGAATGGACGACAGAGCTGACGTTGTCTCTAGTCCCAACTCAAGATTTATCCATAGCGCTGAGTTAGGGTTACGTTATCCAGCATTAATGCAACACAGCGTTATCTCTGTTACAAACCATTTACTAGTCAAACAACGTTACCCCAGATAACGTAATTGATTAAATAGAGCGTTCTTGAGTTTGCAACACCTTGACTGTGTTAACTAAAAATAATAAATAAATAAATAACTGTTTACGCAGTAGCACTGCTCAAAGTCCAGTGTAGTAAATTTTGTAAAGTTAACTAAACTTGTTGGCAGAAACTTGTTTCCGACTAGCTAGGTGCTGAGTGATTACTTTGCCGACATCGTCATCGAAGAAACGAACCAAAAGATTCAGAATTTTACCGTTGTTTACGTTAGTTGCTTCGTCTAAATTTTACGAAAACATTGTTTTCTTCAGCTTCTCAGTCAGACGTCTTTTGAATTCCTGAGCAATCCCATGTGTGGTTATATAGCTAGCATGTTGGTTTGAGAGTGATAGGATTGCATTAGCTAGCCTATCTTCCACTCACTTCTTACATTGGCGGTGAACGATAGATCGAGCTACACTATGAAGGAGGCAATACGGATTTTCTGATCACAAACGCGGTCAGTCATGGATGATGCCGTCCCGGCCGTAGCCGTGGCCCAGGGAAGTATTCTAATTGGAAGACAGTGGGAAAGATGGGTAAAATATGGGAGAATCCTGGGGCAAACGGGAAGGTTGACAGGTGAGCTCTTTTCCAAGATGATCGCCTTGTTCAACAAGCTCCTAGACTGGTTTAAAGCCCTGTCCTGGATGGAGGAAATGGAACTCACTCGTGGGGCTCAAGTACTATGGAAAGACAACGTTCGTATACGTGATTGCGGCAAACAAACTTTTATTTTACGTATCTATTGTCACGAGTTGTAAAGCGCAATTGACGAGATCCCCCAGATAATGCACATTCCCTTCACTACGCTCGCAGAAACAAACCACTTCTTAGTTGAATCGATCCCCACGCTAGCCATGCGGAGAATCGGAAAGGGAAATTATTCGTTGTATTAATAATTACTACACGTAGCTGATTGACTGATTCATTATCTTTGAAATCTACTGTAGCAATTCATGTAAAGGCCTGATTCCACCGGGAGCGTCTTGGCCGCGTTACTGCCGAGACGCGGTTGCCGGAGTTGATCCGCGGCTATTCTAGACAATGGTTGTGATTCCACCACCGCGTCGCGGCACGTCTCGGCAGCGTCCCAGAAGCAGCTCTCCGCGCTGCTCCGCCGAAAATACGCGCCGAGTCTATTTCTGCCGCTGGCGAGCCGCAGTCGCGCTGATCTGAATATAGCAGGGATTCGTTACCCATTGTTCGACCATATACATTTATTGGATCCAACTACGTTAGTATTTGTGCTAATGGGAATCGCACACCAGATCGTGCCAGGCAGGAAGTAACTATCAAGGGGAATACGCTTTTAACTAAAAGAAACCAGCCACAAATCTTCGATATAAAATTGGTTTGTAACTTACTTTTCAAAGTTGTGGTTTTGTTTTAACTAAAACACGGGCACACTTTTTCAATCTATGGTGTTCACGGCTGGACTGTAGTAGGTTCTACAGCACAACAAAGACGGAAATGACAAATGCAATTAAAGCAGAAAAAATAACAGAAAGCATTTAAGGTCGTTGCACTAATATGCCTGTAAAAATGACGAAATATGCGAAATCTGAGCAAGTCAATTATTTACACATTTAAATACACACATATTTCGCAAACTATATATGTTCTATATATATATATATATATATATATATATACAACACGCAGCAAAATAGCGTCGCTCACGTCACGCTGCAAATACGCGTCCAGTGGAATCCAGGGGTAAGGTTTGCTGTCATGAGGTGGTCATCAATCACTGGCTTCGAAGCAGGAAGCTAGCTGGTTAACTATTTTGAATGGTCCGTCCACATTTGCTCTGCTGCTGTGAGCTAGCATGTATGTCATATGCTTAAATTTTATTTATCGAATAGGCTACAACCACGTTAAAACACTTTACTCTAACCATGTGGGTATTTTTAGTTGGCTGCAATGTTCTGGAAATTATTTGAATTGATTGAAGCAGCGACTTTCCATTTAGGCTAATTATAAATTAACCAAAATCACATTCACATCCCTGGACGAGTCAGTTTGCTGGAAATGTTAAACATAGGGAAATGCAGACTGCCCTGATGGAAGCTGACAGCACTACATGCACTATTGATGATATATTTTTAAAGCAACAAAGCGTAGTGGGGGGCTTGGAGCAGCAGGCACACAGGAAATCGAAGGGGAAGAGCATTCATAATAACCTGAAATGGTTTTATTTAAATGCAAGAAGCATGAAAAATAAATTTGAACTTGAGGCCGTTATGATTAGTGAGGGCTATGACATAGTTGGGATCACAGAGACATGGCTTAGTGAAGAGGATGGAGATGAATTTAATATAGGTTATAAGCTCTTTAGGAAGGATAGATGAAATAGGCAAGGTGGGGGTGTAGCACTCTATGTGAACAAAAACATAAATGTGCAGGAAATTCCTGAAATTGAACATTCCTTGCCCTGTGAAGATATCTGGGTCAGGCTCATTGGCAAACACAAGATAGGTTTAAACATAGGAGTATGCTATCCACTGCCAGCTTTGGACAGTATTGCCAATGAAATGTTCTTTAATAGGATTTGGCAAGCTTGTAGAGGAGGAGGGACTATTATGGGAGACTTCAATTATTCTGGTATCGATTGGGAAATGGTGAAAGGACAGGGTAAAGGGGAGGAAGAATTTCTAGATGTTATAAATGACAATATTTGGAGCAGCATATTAATAAACCTACAAGAGAGAAGGCAATTGGGTCATTCCATGCCAAGTGGAAACGCTTAAGGTACCTTTTAGGCCATCATGGTCTCAGATTTTTCTCTAACTTTGTATATTTGTTCATTTGAACTCAAATGATGGGTATCTCCAATTTTTTCCACAAACGGCCCACCGGTATGGATTTTATGGGCCTCTGAAAAAAATGGCCTGTAGGGGGCGCTTTTCAAAACATGCTGTGGAAAAAGTCTTATATCTTTGATTCTATGACAAATACAGATCTGGAAGGTGGCTTGATCCTTGACATGAACCTTGCTCTAGGCTGGCAATCTTAAAGGTTGCTTGTACAACCCCAATTCCGAAATAGTTGGGACGAAGTGTAAATTGCAAATAAAATCAAAATGCAATGACTTTCAGATCACATGAGCCAATATGTTATTTACAATAGAACATATGATAACATTTCAAATGTTGAAACTGAGACATTTTACATTTTTATCCACAAAATGAGCTCGTTTCAAATTTTCTGGCTGGAACAGGTCTCAAAAAAGTTGGGACACAGGCAAAAAAGGGCTGAAAAAGCAATTAATATATAAGAGAATCAGCTGAAAGAACATTTAGCAAGTAATTACATTAACTGGCATCAGGTGTGTAACATGATTGGCTATGAAAGGGATGTCTTAGAGAGGCTGAGTCTTTCAGAAGTAAAGATGGCCAGAGGCTCTCCAACCCATGAAGGCTTACGTAAAAAAAATTGTGGAATACTTTAAAAACAATGTTCCTCAACGTCAAAATTGCAAAGGCTTTGAAGGTCTCATCATCGACAGTGCATAACATCATCAAAAGATTCAGAGAAACTGGAAAAATCTCTGTGCGTAAGGGACAAAGCCGAAGACCTTTACTGGATGCCTGTGATCTTTGGGCCCTCAGACGCCACTGCATCACTCACCGGCATGATTCTGTCATTGACATTGCTAAATGGGCCCAGGAATACTTCAAGAAACCACTGTCAGTTAACACAGTCTGCCGTGCCATCCACAGATGCCACCTAAAACTCTATCATGCAAAAAGAAAGCCATTGTTGAGCATGATCCAGAAGCGCCGCCGTGTTATGTGGGCCAAGGCTCATTTAAAATGGACTGTAGCAAAGTGTCCTGTGGTCAGACGAGTCCAAATTTGACATTCTTGTTGAAAATCATGGGCGTTGTGTCCTCCGGGCTAAAGACGAGAAAGACCACCCCTCCTGTTATCAGCGTTCAGTTCAAAAGCCAGCATCTCTTCAAGTTTCAAGTTTATTTATTTATTTCACACAGGCATACACATTATTTGTAGTGCATAACTGAAGTTACGGGATCATGTGTGAATCAGGCCTCCCAAAGAAGCAATCAAAAGCTTTTAGGAGGGAGCCTGAGAGACAAATATAAACATTAATAATAATAACAAGACAAATACAGACACATAACAACATATAGCACTTAACACCACATCTTTCCCAGATCAGATAGATTATAGTTACCACATGATAGTTAGATATATGATCTTAGCAATTTGTCCTTTAGTATCTTCTTAAAGGTGGAGATGGGCTTCAACACTTTCATGTTCTCATCGAGTTCGTTCCAAATCCGCGGCCCCCTGCATGTAATACTCAAGCTGGTACATTTAAGTTTTCTTTTTTTGCCAAAGATAAGATGTTTCTTTCTGGTATTATGAGCGTGCAGAGGACTATAGACTGGAATAAGCTCAGATAATCTGCTGTTCATATTATGTACTACTAGGTACATCATACAAGCATTTTGATGCACATTTAACTCTGCAAGCCTAAGGAGACCATAGCAAAGGAACAAAGGGCCTGAGGGTGCATTGTACCTGGCCCATGACATAGATCGTATCATCTTCTTTTGTAAACTTTCAAGTTTTATAAGATGACTGGGGAAGGTGTTGCACCATATGACATTACAGTAATTGATATGCGGCTCAAACAGGGTTTTGTAAAGGGTTTGGAGAGCAGATAGTGGGAGGAAGTATCTTATTTTGAAGAATAATCCAACATATTTGGATAATTTGGATATCAAGTATGCTATGTGACATCTGAAATTTAGTGACTCATCTATGAAGACCCCCAGGAACTTTGAGGAACTTACCCTTTCTAACTCCTTGTCATTTATTTTGAGACAGATATTATTTGTATGCATTATATTCATATTCGCTCGAAACACAATATAATTTGTCTTACTGATGTTGAGAGATAATTTATTACATTTGAACCAGGTATCAACTTTCTGTAATTCTGAATTTAGTAGATCTTGCAATACAATTGGGTTCTTGTGTGACAAAAACAGATTAGTATCATCAGCAAATATAACCTTATGTAGGATTTTAGATGAATTTACAAAATCATTTATGTACAGGATAAAAAGCAATGGGGGGACCCCATATTTGATGTCCTTATATGAAGATTTATAATCATTAATAAGAACATATTGTTGCCTTCCGAATAGATAACTCCTAAACCAATTGAGTACAGATCCCCTGATGCCATAATGGTACAACTTTTCAAGTAATATTTCAAAGTTGATTGTGTCAAAAGCCTTTGAAAGGTCCAGAAAAATGCCAATTCCACAATCACCTTGGTCAATGGAATCGTTAATTTTTTCTAGAAGATCCAATATTGCCATGCATGTTGTACTCTTTTTCCTGAAACCATACTGGTAAACAGTGAGAATATTTAGCTTGTAGAGATAGTCACTCAATCTGTTGTACACTACTCTCTCAAATGCCTTTGAGAGAGTAGGTAGAACATATATAGGACGATAATTGCTAAAGCAATTTTTATCACCAGATTTGAATATTGGTACAACTCTGGCAATTTTGGCCATTTTTGGTACAACACCATGAAGTAATGATAGATTGATGCATACGCTGATGGTATGGGGATGCATTAGTGCATATGGTGTGGGACACTTGCATGTTTTAAGAAACACCACGAACGCTGAAAGGTATATAAAGGTTCAAGAGCAACATATGCTCCCCTCCAGATGACATCTATTCCAGGAAAGGCCTTGTGTATTTCAGCAGGACAATGAAAAACCACATACTGCAGCTATTACAACAGCATGGCTTCGTAGTAGAAGAGTCCGAGTGCTGAACTTGCCTGCCTGCAATCCTGATCTTTCACCGATTGAGAATATTTGGCGCATAATTAAACGAAAAGTCCATCAAAGGAGACCCAAAACATTCCAGCAGCTGGAAGCCTGTATTAAACAAGAGTGGGATCAAATTCCAATGGCTAAACTCAAGAAACTTTTCTCCTCAATACCCAGACGCCTCCACTCTGTTGTAAAAAGAAGAGGGGATGCTACACCATGGTAAACAGGCCCCTGTCCCAACTTTTTTCAGACCTGTGGCAGCCATCAAATTTGAAATGAGCTCATTTTGTGGATAAAATTGTAAAATTTCTGTTTCAACATTTGCTATGTTATCTCTGTTCTATTATGAATAAAATACTGGCTGGTGTGATTTGAAAGTCATTGCATTTTGATTTTATTCACAATTTACGCTTTGTCCCAACTATTTCGGAATTGGGGTTGTATCCCGAAAGGTTGCTTGTATCAGTAGTGAATGCCATGATGGAAATTGAGGTCAAAGAGCACAAGTTTAAGGGCCTGGCTCGCCCCTGGGGGAAAGTTACACTGACACCACTTTGCCCCTGAGCAGTGTCTAATGACCTGAATTACACTGCTATGGCCCAAAAATCCAGTATAGGCCTGTTTCCCACCAAAAAGCTGGCCTAAAAAGTTTTAAAAATCATTGTTTTTCTTTGCATTGAAATGTACATGGCAATGTACTATTATGTGCTGGAAATAAAGAAACCCGCTTGAACATCATGTGGGTTACTTTATTTGAGCTGAAAACCTGATATTGATATTCTTTGCAATTGTAGTGACCTTATTAGGGTCATTCCATGCCAAGTGGAAACACATCTCAACCATCATCGTCTTTGATTTCACTTTAATTTTTTCTGTTCATTTTGGCCCAAATAATGGATATCTCTGATTTTTTTCGCGAACTGTCCTCTGGTATTGGTTTAATGGACCTGTAGGGAAATGGCCTGTTAGGGGTGCTTTTCAAAACATGCTGTGGAAAAACCCTTATATCTCTGGCCCTATTACTGATACAGGTCTGGGGTTTGGATGCATTTGTAATATGAGGCTTCCTCTAGCACCACCATCATTTACAATGGTTGTATCTGTTCTTTTTTCCATGCAAACTGTGATTGGGCAAATTTGAGATTTTTCACTTTTTGTGTCTGTTTTTGTGGTGAAAAAAGGCTATATACTGGACCGATGGTGCTTTCCAGTATAATTCAGGTCACCTGACATGCAACAGGTGCAAATTCATAATGATGCAACTTTTCCCCAGGGATGGACAGACCCCTTGAACTTGTGACTTTTTCTGTTGTAAGCAACTTTGAAAGGGTTAATCTGATAAACTATTATGTTCTGATTAAATTTTTTACTAAATGTGTCAACGATTTATCTGAAATACAAAGTTTCTTTTGTCGCTTCTTCAGTATCACCAGTAATTGGTGAGTAATAAGGGTCAAAAAAGTGGAGAAAATCTCAAATTTGCCCAACTTCAAACACAGTTTCCATGGAAACAAGAACAGATACAACCATTGTACATGATAGTGGTGCTAGAGGAAGCCTCACATGACAAATCCATCCAAACCCCATACTTGTATCAGTAATAGGGCCAGAGATATAAGGGTTTTTCTACATCATGTTTTGAGAAGCGCCCCCTACAGGGCATTTTTTCAAAGGTCCACAAAACCAATTAGGCCGTGGGCCAAAATCTGTGGCTCCCCAGGAAAATGAAGTCCGTGGTCACTCTCTGGTGGCAACTTGTTAAGAATGTATTTTACCTAATTCGAGGTCGCTGAATCCGAATCTGCAAAGTTCCCACGCCTAGACTTGCACATTAAAGCAGTAGGAGCTGTTAAAGATAGCGTGTACCTACGCATCAACAGCCATCACGTTGTGAGTCATTATCACACTCATGAAGCTCGAGTGCGTTCGAAACTGGTGCCACTGTGTTCTCTTATCAGTATCTGTATTCTGTGATTGTATATTGGCTTTTAAAGGTACACATTCCACTTAAAGATAATGATAAAAATACTATAAATCTATCTATTATATATATATATATATATATATATATATATATATATATATAAAAAAAAATCGAGAGTCGGTGCGCTCTGAAATAGTGGACAGAAACCGTATTACGTCTTCAAATCTGGCCTGAATATCATTCACATGCTGAAGAATTGTGGTTGGCCTTCACAATTTATCATTATTGCCATAAACCATGTTTTTTTACGATCAAGCAGTGATGACGTCACAAGCATTATTCTCATTAATAACTGCACTGTGGATGCATGGTGGTTACTTTTGGTCCACAATCCCCTTGAAGATAAGTGCTATTACGCCCACAGACGTGTTTACATGAAAAAGGATCATGTCATGGAAGGTATGCAACAGCCTGGCACACATCATGCGCTTCGCAGCAAAGCCACTATACATAAAACATTTTGAGCCTGCAGTAGTCATTAAAAGTGGCATTTTGTGTTGAATTTGGAGAAGACACTTGTAATATTTGTTGTGTTGAGCTATTTAAATTGTTCTTGTTTGATTTGTTCATTGCAAACAGCTGAAAGTTTGTACATTTTGCCTGTAAACCTAATTTGCAGTGAGGGTTGAATAATTTTGATTGCAACTGTATGTCAAAAAAAGTTGAGACACTGAAGTATTTACCACTTTGTAATGTGGCCTCTCCTTTTCACGGCACTAAATAAACGTACAAGAATTGAAGACACCGAGTGATAAAATTTTTCAGGTGTATTTTTGTTCCATTCATCCTGCAAAAAGTCTTAATGCGTGAGCACAGGATCTTTGCTGTTGCATTTTGGATTTCAAAATGTGCCTCATGTACTCTTATAGGGAAAGTCTGGGCTGCAAGTTGGCCAGTCCAGCACCCGCACTCTCTTGTTACGCAGCCATGTCTTTTTAATCCATGCAGAGTGCAATTTTGTGTTTTCTTGCTGAAAAAGGCAGACTATATTGCTGCAAAATTTCAGTATACTTATTAGCATTAATGGTGCCTTCGGAGAAGTAGAGGTTACTCATGCCAAGGGAACTAACATAACCCTTTACCATTACAGGGCGTGTCTTTTGAATTAGCTGCTGGTTACAGTCTGGATAGACCTTTTCTTTTTTGACTGAGAACACACAGTGTCCATTTCTTCCAAAAAAAAAAAAAATCTGAGGTATTGAGTCTTCTGACCGCAATACACGTTTCCGTTGTGTGATGGTCCTTTATACAACAGATGTCTCCGAGCTCAGAAGAATCGACAATTCCTCTGGACATTGTTAACATAGGGCTTCCTGTTTACAGAGTGAAGTTTGAACTGGCATTCATGGATGGAAATGAAGACCACAAAGGAAAAACGATCAGAGTCCAAATTTAGCATTTTTGTATATTTTACATATTATATATTATTATAATATTTATAATAATATAATAATATCATATAATAATATTATATATAATTATTATATTTTATATATTTAATATTTTTTGCATATTTTTTCTGTGCTTTGTTTCTAAGATCCTTTTGAATTTTTAGTTCATAATTTCTCCACAACGTGAAAATGTGACTCCGATCATTTTTCCATTGTGGCCTTCAAATATATTGCAGTATTTGACAAAGGTTTGCCAAAATAATCCTGAGCTGACATGGTTATATCACTTATATACATATGATGGTTCTTAATGCAGTACCATCTGAGTGATTGGATAATCATGGGTATTCAGTGTGGGTTTGCGCCTAGTTCATTATGTACAGAAATTCCTCTAGATTCCTTAAATATTTTTGTTATGTAATGCAGAGGGTGAAATATCCAAATCGCTTTGTATTTTTCTTTGAAGAACACCGATTTCAAACTTACAAAGGTTTTCTCACTGATTCATGAGCACATTGGTCATCTCAGCCTATCTTTTCTCATGAAGCAGAAAGTCTTTCCTGGATGCTGCCTCATTTTTTACCACATTAGTAGTCCTAAACTATCCTCATCCCTAAATAGCAGGAATAGATTAATATTTAGAAATAAAATGAAGTTGACCAGAAATATAAAACATTAAATTTCTTTTCTTCATAAAACTGTCTGAAATGAAATATAACACAAAGCCAATTTATAAATAACTGCGCTGTTTTTTATGTATATCTTTCCTACTACCCTAACTTTTTCTGAGTCAGAGTTGTGCATACAACTAAATATATACTGATGCATCTCAAGAAATGTTGAACACTTCCAAACCGTTTGAATTTATTCTTGTCAATACTGTTGTTACTGCTGACCCTGTGTTTAGTGGAGAGATGACTGAATGGACTTGACCCTGGAAATGGGCTTTGCGTGACCCTGGTCATTATTTCACACCACACAAGTAAAAGGTACATAAATCAATAAGTCTTCAAAAGTCATTCACTGTATGTGTCTGTTTGTGTGTGTGTGTGCGTGTGTGTGCATGTGTGTGCATGTGTGTGTGTATGTCTTGAGCTTAACTGTTACTACTCCGCATTGCATGCAATGCATATATGTTGGCATATTTCAAAATATAGCCTTTGTCAATTGTTTCATAGTTTCTTAATTGCAAAACATTTGAATCGATCTATTATACAAACAAATTGTTCGCTAATATACATTTTTGAGTGAGATTATATTCAATCATTTACAAGTAGTATGGTCTATTATGGCCAGTTTATTCCGACTTAAACAGAGGCGTACTTCTCATGAACTTTCCAACGTTACTGTGAGTGTGACTAGCGGCTCCTATTGACCAGTCGCATTTCAGTGCTGCCCAAAACTAATATTTTGCGCATAAATTTCTCATTAATGTGCAAGTGTGGACGCGGGAACTTTTTTGATTTAGCATCTATTCATAATACACTACAAAAAATTGCTGAGTTCACGTTGCCACCAGAGAGTGACCACGGAACTGCACGCTACAGATTTTGGCCCACGGCCTAAATACCAGAGGGCAGTTTGCAAAAAAATCAGGTATCCATTATTTGGGCCAAAATGAACAAATAGATAAAGTTAAAGTAAAATCCAAGACCATGATGGCCCAGGTGCGTTTCCACTTGGCATGGAATGACCCAATTTTAGATTTAGTGCTCAGTAATGACCGTTATAGAATAAGCAATGTTGAGGTACAGGAGCCACTTGGGACTAGTGATCACTTACTGTTAATTTTGATGTTTCATGGACAGTTAAAAAGGTGTCTTTGAAAACCAAAATTTTCAATTTTAGGTGAGCAAACTTTGACAGGATGCACTCATATCTAAGCGAAATAAAATGGGAGACACTCCTGGACTGTGAGTCTGTAAATGAGATGTGGGAAAGATTTAAGGGGGTTTTACTTGATTCACAATGCAAATTCATTCCAAAGGTGTCCAAAAGTAAGCTGAAAAAGCAGAATCCTCAGTGGATGACCACAGCTATTCGTAGGAGTTTGAGGGAAAAGAGGAATCTTTATAAGATGTACATAAAGGATAACAGTGAAAATACTAAGGCTGAATACTATAAAATGCGGTCTGTGGTCAAAAAAGAGGTGAGGAATGCCAGAAGACTGTATGAAAGGCAAATTGCGGAAGGGGCAAAAACTAATCCTAAGCGCTTCTTTCAGTACTGTAGCAGAAAAAGGAAAATCAAAGAGGAGGTTAAGTGCATAAAGAACTAGAAAAGGCAAAATTTTCTTAAGAAAATTTGTGTTTGCTTCAGCGAGAAAAGTTGAAGAGGTTGGCTAATAAAATGAAGGTGCTTAGAAACTGAAAGGCAAAGGAAATTGCTGAAGAAATGTAGAGAAACTGCTGAAATGTAAACACAAGACTTTAAAGCTGAAAGTAATTGTTAAGGAATTGTGAATTTTCAGCTGCATCATGACCGAGTCTACTTTTCTTCAACCCAGCTGTAAAAAAAAAGAGAAAATGGTCAGTTGGAGTCAATGAGGTTGACGCATTTCTCTCTATGGCTCTGTGCATATCTAGGTCAACGCAGTGCATGCTGAGAAATTAGCTTTGTTGCTTATAGCTCATTGTCAATGTCTCCCCCAGTCCCTAACTATACAACGCTTACCTGGCCAAGTAGTGAAATGCTACTATTCGCAGCTCTCTGTTTATTTCTGTGCGCTGTGTGTTCGCAAGCTAAATAGCTAATGATAGAAAGCTGCAAGATATTGTTAACCCATGTTGTGATATTACTCACGGCTCCCTTTTTATTTCTGTGCCATTATTATGCTGGGTTTACACATAACGATGACAAGTCACGAATGCCATGAATCTAAATTTGTGACCGAGGATCAGAAATTTGAATTGAATTTGATGATTCGGGGCAAACGCGTCACGCGCTATCACGAACTGTCGCAACCTGTTACCACGGGTTACGATTAATGGCACGAATCGCTGGCGAATCATCATGAATCTTTACGCACGGTCACGAATATTGTCCCGCGCTGTTGCGCGCCATTGCGAATTGTCACGTTCTGTCACGAATCTGTCACGAATGTTGTGAATCGGATGAATTTGATATATAGATGGCTCCACAGAATCAGACCAAGGAACGTCCACATACTTTGGCATCTGCTTGTATCCCCCCCCCCCCAGCTAATATCGGCTCATACCTGTACTTTTCTTTCCTCTCTAATTCTCTACCTGACACTGGTTGCTTCTGCTCTTTCACCACCCACCACCACCCACTGGGACCGACTCACTTTATAAATCGCGGCATCTTTAAAATTGCGTTCCTTGTGCATTTTATCATTACTTTAGGTGAAAAATGTCGCTGTCTAGCACCCCTGAAGAGCATATTATGCACTGTGGACGCTATTTTCAGCCACAATGTGCAGAATGTGACGGTATGGGCTCCAAGAACCATCAAGAATACACTACGAATGCTGTCATGCTCTATTACGAATCATCACTAATCACCACGAATTGACACGCTCAGTTGTGAACTCCACGAATTGAGGGTGATTCGTGACATTCGTGGAAGATTTTTTGGCAGCCAAAAACATGCTCCACGAATATCACGAATGTCACGAACTGACACGCGCTGTTAAGAACCCTATTCAGATGCGTTAAGTCGTGTTACAAATGTCACGAATGTGCCACGAATGACGGGAAAATGATATTCGTAACGCATCGTGCCTATGTGTAAACCCAGCTTTAGCTAGTAAGCTAGCAAACACAGTGCGCAGAACGTGTTTGAAACGGGTCGAACTTGAGCGTTGAAATTGCCATCACTGCAGACGAAATAATCAATAGCTAGCTAACGTTAACTATTAAACTACTCGGGGCGCCCCGGTGGCTCATCGGTCTAAGCGCGCGTACCATAAAGGCTGTGTCCTTCCCGCAGCGACCTGAGCTCGATTCCGGCTCGGGTCATTTGCTGCATGTCTTCCCCCATTCTTCTCCCCAACCTTCCTGTCTCTACACTGTATAACTATCAAATAAAGGAAAAATTCCCAAAAAAAAAAAAAAAAACTATTAAACTACTCAATGAGTATAGAAAAGTTACGTCTGCTGGCTTAGCAAGGATGGCAGTTATGGTCATTTTGACACCAAAATTTCGCCTTTTTTAGATACGATCGTAAATATATCTAGCTAATGCGAAAAGTTTCTTGTATATACTGGAATAGGAGCTCGAGCAATTGTTTTGTGCTTTGCAATTTTTTACTGTAACATGTTCTCATGGACCTGCCCTACAAAAAGACTGGTCTTTGCTGCCCTAAATGTGCTCTCTTGAAGCTGGTTTGAGCGACTGTAAAAACGGCAATACTGAAAAGTGTTTCACTGAGTTTGACGCAGAAGAATGAGATTTGTCTAACACTCGTATCAATCCTAATCCGAACAATGATAATGCTGAGGCCAGGAAAAAGTCCACCAGAGGGCAGGATTGAACCGCAATACCGCTATGCCACAATTTCACTGAGACATTTGAGTTAATGTTTAAAGCATTTGGTCCAACGGAGATTTTAGCTAAGGCGTCTCTTACATACTACTGCCTCTACCACAAAGATAGTAAGTCCAATCTATGAAATAGGGATACTGTACTGAAGAGGAGAGTCTGCTGAGCAAAATATGTCAAATTGTGAGTGTAGTGCCAAAAATGTGGGAACACGAGCAAGTTATAAAACTGTCTTTCAGCTTCCCAACAGGAATTTTCTGGTCTCATTTAGTATAGGAGTTAATGGAGTTTCGGTTAGTACTCCAGTCGCTTTTAGGCTCATACTGCCAAAACAGTCTGTGTAACATCTTGCATAGTTACATTTTCGTGACCAGCACAACTTTTGCTACAATTTGGATATAAAAATATTTATGTGGAGTGAAAACTGTGGTAGTTAGAGCAAGTTTAAGAGAAGACTTCTTTACGATTTTACAGCTGTTCGCCACTCTAACAGTGTTGTCACCACACTGTAAGTTTCCAGTATGTATTGTACCTCAAATTATTTTAAAAAATTACAATTAAAAAATTATAGAAGTTACAAAAAATTTGAACAGTGAAAAAATTATACAAGCTTAACTTAACATTTTGCAGTTTGAATGACATTTCTAGGTAAAAGTATGACAGAGTAAAGAAATAGCAGAAAATAGCTGAATCTACTGAATCAGCACAAAAATGGCTTGATTTAATAGGACCCCAAAAAATGACATTTAAAATTAAAATATCTCAAAAACTAAAAAGAAAATCTAAAATCTGCACAGATGCAACGTAATTCAGAACAAGCTGAATTTTTTAAAGTTTGTATGGAATCAATAGCGTAAACAGTGTAGGAGGAGTTGGCTAAATTTAGGTGGAAGAAGAAAAAGAAGAAATTAGTGAATAGAGTGTGCTGCTTCACTGAAGCAAGCACACAATAAAGATGGATCGCAATATGATAACAAGGATATTGCGGATACCTTAAATGGTTACTCTGTTGAGAATTTTACCTCGGAGCGGGTTTTTATTTGGCCAGAGAGCATGTCCAATGCTCACGATTATTTAGCGGAAATTGAGGCTAGGGATAATGAAGTATTAAACAAGTTGCGTAAACTAAAGGCAGATAAGGCGGCGGGTCCTGATGGCTTATATCCTAGAGTGTTCAGGGAAATTAGTGAAATCATCTCTATACCGCTCTCAGCTATCTTCAGACGGTCTTTAGAAACTGGAGAAATACCAAATGATTGGAAGCAGGGCAATATAATACCAATATATAAGAAAGGGGACCGTACTGAGCCAGGAAATTACAGGCTAGTCAGTTTAACTTGCATTGCATGCAAAATACTGGAATCTATCATAAAAGACGAGCTGGAATTATTCCTTGAACTTAATAATATCTTGAGGGATAGCTAAAATGGTTTCCATAAGGGAAGGTCATGTCTGACAAACCTGGAATTCTTTGAAGAGGCCACCAAGACTTATGATCAGAGCAGGGCTTATGACATCATAAACTTGAATATTCAGAAAGCATTTGATACAGTACCTCAAAAGAGACTAATTTTTAAAACAAGAGGCCCATGGGCCTTAACCGTCTCCTGAGTTGTATAAAAACTGATGTTATTGATGTCAATGAACGAAATATACCCAAAAGTATGATTTTCCTATATAAAATATAGTAAACTTCACCCCCTCCCCAGTGACAAACATGAGTCTGGAAGCCATGAAATTAACAATTTTGATGAAGCACCACAAGACCCTTCCATCTATGAAGAGTATTGATTTCCAGCCAATCTGGGTCTGGAGAAGAAGATTGTTGAAATTTTTGGCAATATGACCCCATTTGGGCCCCACCCCTCAGCCCCTGGGGAAGAGACAGGGTCAAAAATGTCATAGTATCAAACTGTTCAAACTGTCATCTCATGGTTATAATGCCAATCAAGTTTGAATGATTTCCAGTAGAAAATGAACAAAATATACCCAAAAGTATCATTTTCCCATATAAACTATAATAAATGTCACCCCCTCCCCAGGGGCAAAAATGGAGCTCGAGGGTCATGAAGTTCACAATTTTGATAAAGCACCTGAAGAGCCTTCCATCTATGAAGAGTATTGTTTTCCAGCATATCGGGGTCTGAAGAAGAAGATTTAAGAAATTTCAGGCAATTTGACTACTTTTAGCCCCACCCCTCAGAGCACCTGGGGGTGGGCACCATGTAACTCACAATTTTGGTGCATATTTGACCAAGGAAGGTTCCTGCAAAATTTAATTGACATTGGATCAGTGGTTTCTGAGAAGAAGTCGAAAATGTATTGACCAGGTTCAGCCCCACCCCTCAGAGCCCCTGGGGGTGGGCACCATATAATTCACAATTTTGGTGCATATTTGACCAAGGAAGGTTCCTGCAAAATTTAATTGAAATCGGATCAGCGTTTTCTGAGAAGAAGTCGAAAATGTATTGACCAGTTTTAGCCCCACCCCTCAGAGCACCTGGGGATAGGCACCATATAATTCACAATTTTGGTGCATATTTGACCAAGGAAGGTTCCTGCAAAATTTTATTGAAATCGGATCAGCGGTTTCTGAGAAGTCGTTGAAAATGTAAATTGTTTACGGACGCACGATGGACGACGACGGACAAAAGACGATGAGAATAGGTCACTTTGAGACTTCGTCTCACGTGACCTAATGAGCTCCGTTGGAGTTACAGGAGGTATTCTGGGGTGGATTTGAAACTGGTTACAGGACAGAATACATAGAGAGGTGGTCAGTGAAATCTCATCTGAGCTAGGCATGGTGGGGAGTGGAGTCCCTCAGGGATTGGTGTTGGGACCCCTGCTGTTCCTCATCTACATTAATGACCTTGATAGGAATATTGAGAGCAAATTAGTTAGATTTGCAGATGATACTAAATTGGAAGGTTTGGCCAATAGCTTAGAGTCCATTAAAGTGATTCAGGATGATTTGGATAGAATCCAGAATTGGGCAGAAATGTGGCAAATCAAATTTAATGAAGCGAAATGTTAAGTTGTGCATGTAGGTAATAAAAACATTAGACAGGATTACTTCATGGGAGATTTAAAATTGGAATGTGCTCCACATGAAAAAAAGACCTGGAAGTGATTGTTGACCAAACCCTGACAGGTTCTAGCCATTGTGCCTAGCAGTTAGAAGAGATAATCTGATGCTGGGATACATTGCCAAAAGTATTGAGTACAAATCCAAGGAGGTCATACTACTCTTGTACAACACATTCGTCAGACCACATCTGGAGTATTGTGTACCATTCTGGGGACCATACTTAAAGATATAGAGGCTCTAGAAAAAGTTCAGAGAGGAGCCACTAAGCTAATTCCAGGTATAAAAGATGAAAGCTATGAGAACAGGCTGAGGATCCTTAATCTCTTTTGTCTTGGGAAAAGGAGACTTAGGGGAGATCTGATTGAGGTCTTTAAATATGGTAGAGGGATTAACAAAGTGAATTATGTAGGATTCCTTCGGCCAAGTCTTGTTAGTAGAACTCGGGGTCACAAATGGAAGTTGACCAAGGGTAAATTTAGCACTGATATTAGGAAATATTTTTTCACCCAAAGAGTAATTTCGATGTGGAATAGCTTGCCTGACCATATTGTTGAGGCAGAAACCTTGGGAATTTTCAAGAGCAGGCTTGACATAAAGCCAGATACCATTGAGTCATTGAGTATCTGAAGTGATATATTCCCAAGAGTAAAAAGAAACTGGCGAGCATAGTTGGGCTGAACAGCCTGTTCTCACCACTCATGTTATGTTAAATGAGTCGTGCACGCTCGTCTCGCCAGTATGAAAGCGTTTAGCATTATGACAGACAGTGCTCATATTTGTTTTTAGTCATTTTGCGAGAGTCTTTCTCCTGTAATAAAATTATTGCCTCAGCGGTTCAGTATTACTCGATCGAGATTTAGCCTTGGTTTGCGAAAATCTGTTTCTGCTTTTAAAGGTGCGATTGAGCCATAAAAATACGTGGTACTGGATTAAAATTTTTAAAAGGGTATCTTCATTCCCTCCCCCTTTTTTCTAGTTCGAATTGTATAGCTTAAGATGATGCAAATGTTCCTACTCTGTATTGGAGAGACGGGAGACCCCGGGTTTTGCTGCCCAAAATAGCAAAAACGTGGGATGCTAGGAGTTGGGCTGCATCCTGGCTCTCTGAGGATGTATTATCCTTTCCTATTCTTATATCTGTCCCCCATCTGGACGTTGAGCATGTAAGTATGTGAAACCATGGACTGTATATAGTTTATATTTAGTCCATGTGTAAGACCAACGACAATATCACGCAAGTGTCAGCTCGATAGACACGCCTATTTATCGTAATTAGCCCTGTACTCGCCTGGAAAAAATAAATAAATAAATAAATTATGTGCCCACTCTGCCTCTATTGCATAGTAACACGCAATACTCATATGCTATTGGTTTAGCGTTACATCACTTTATTCAGCCTCTAAACAGCGTTTAATGTGATTGGATAAACGGTTACACATCGAAAACTCAGCTCAAATTTAAAAAAAAAAAAAAAAAAAAAGCCTGGTGGGCTCGTGCTGAAAAATCTCCTCATGCCGGAAATCCGGCGGGGCGCCAGAGAACTTTAAGCCCTGCATCTACCTATGTATGTCTATGGTTACACACAGCATCCTGGCCAATCCACAGAGATATTGAAACAGTCACTCAACCCTTCTCATGAATTGAGATAATCGCATGCATTTAGCTGTCCGTGTACACTCAGTATTTCGTCGCCGTTTTAGACTTTAACGATAACTGGTTAAACTCATGAAAAACAACTTAAATGAGTTCAGACCATGCATTTCAAGTTTACATTTTTATTCAGTATAATAAAAGCTATTATCATCAACAACATTATCATCATCCTCATCATACCTACTGGCCTAAGTTACGTGCTCCAACCACGATTCTGTAGTCTTACAGTGTTGTTAAATCTCTTATTGGCCGTCTTTCGGCCTTGTTCGTATCTCTTCTTTGCCCCAGCTCCCTCTTTTTTTGATTGCTGGGGCTGGCTTTTTCATTTTCCTGGCTGGGAGCCAGGCGTCCACGATAGAAGTGACATAGAAGTGACCGTTTACCTTCAACCCATTCATAAATACTGAACAGTCAACTGTCACGCCACACACTTGTCATTGTGCACCTTGTTGATTTTTTCGCGACTCATGATATTTCTGGAGGTTTGGACTGGCGGGCTAGTGCAGGCAATGCTGTACCGACACGATTTTTACAAGACTTGGGCTTCTGGCTAGTGGCTAAGGTCGCACACTGCTCACGCACACACACACACACACACACACACACACACTCTCACACACCGATCAGCCACAAGACTAAAACCAACTTCCGAATATAGTCAAGCTATCACTTGTGCTGCCTTAACTCAATAAAACTGATGTCACTTCAATTCCCAAACCCAGGGTTTCCCAGCAGAACATTTCCCAGAGAATTACACTCCCTCCACCAGCTTATGTTCTGCCCTCAGTGCATCCTGATGCCATCTCTTCCCAGGTTAATGGTGCACACATGCCCAGCCGAAGCACATTATGTAAAAGAAAATGGGACTCACTGGAACAGGCAACCTTATTCAACTGTTCCAAGGTCCACTTCAAAAGCTCAAGTGCCCGCTGGGGGTGCTGTTAAGGGTGGACCGGGGATAAAGTGGACGCTTTGGTCTGTAAGCTCAAAAGTGCACTATACAGCAGGGTATAATGCACCGTGTATTGTGGCAATACTTACATTCCTTACGTAAATATTATTGAAATTCTCTGGGACTTGTGCCACAGTCACCCATCTGTCGGCTTGGACCCAGACGGGATAGCCTTCATAGCCCTCGTACATCAATGAGCCTTGGGCGCCCAAAACCCTGTTGCCAGTCCATGGTTTGTCCTCTGACCACTGTCAGCAGGTACTCACATCTACTGACAGGGAGCACTCCAGAAGTCTTAGCACATCAGAGATACTATAACCCATTCATAAGGCCATAAAAATTTTGTCCTTGTCAGAGTCATTCAGTTCCCATTTCTCCGACATCCGACACGATGAATATGGGAACCGAATGTTCGTTTAGCGTCAAAGATTTGTCTACTGACCTGGACATATGCTGTTGTTATGAGATAATGTAATGTAATAATTTTAATGTTTTGGCTCATCAGTGTATACAGTATATACAGTGAAATAAGAGAAAATTTTAAATTGTGTTCTATGTCCTCATACAAACTGCTTCATAGAGGTGGAAGTGCTTTCATCCTTGTATTTATAAGTGCTTTTAAAAAAAGAACCACACTGATATTCAGTTGAGAATTGTACGCAATTTATTTTGCACTCTCTCATGAGATAAGAAACAAGTCATCACTTTAAGGTTCACCAGTCAACACAAGTTTCTAAGATACATACAACCACAGAGCTTTTCACAAAGTGCCTTCTTAGAAAAAAAAACATCAAAAAGAAATAAAATAATTGGCCAATAACAAAAAAGCCTTCAGCACCAGTTGAAACACGCTGTGCTCATGCACTCTTAAGCTATTGTTTTATTTTTTAACTGTGCGACTGAAAATAGATGTGTGAGGTATTGGTCGTATCTCCCCCTATTCCTTGACCATGTCTGTCAACCATAGGTTCTGGCAGTGATCTGACTGGGACTCCATGTCAAGACATTAAAATGACAGCACAGAACATACCAAGTAGAGAGTGAATGCCTGTTTGTTACATGATGGATTGGCTGTGTGTGTATGTGCAGGCTTCAGTGACAGCCATTTTGAGACAATGCTCTTCAGTTTCTATGTGAGGTCCATGAGTATTTAGCACAATTACAATGGCAATTTTAAACTGTTGGCATTTCTATATACTGAAGTTATATAGTTCACTCAATAGAGATGTACATACTCTCAAATAGTAGCTGACAGTCTCCTCCCAAATTTCAGGGTATTTACACCAAGATCAGTAGTGTAGGAATTACAGTCCTTTGAAGCTACACTAAGCAATATTACGTGAATTGTTTTTTTTTTTTTTCCAGCAAAATCGCCCATTGCAATATGAGAACCATAATTTGTAGGTTTCTCTCCACCATACAGTTTAGAGCCAACCTACGGGTGTGGCAGTTTTGGTTTTCAAAAGTTTTGTGTTGGTCTATAATTATGGGAGACCAAAACAGCCAAAAATCAGAAATAAATAAAGACTTACTGTATGTAAAATGACTAAATAAATACACAAAATGATAAGGAGAGAACTGTACAAATAAAAAACTCAATTATCAAACAAAATGTGCAGGTCAATTTGAAAATATTCAGACAAATTGATAAAAAAAAATTTTTTCAAATTATTTATTTTGTATTAGTTTTTCAAGATTTAAATATTTCCCAATTTATTCTTTCCTGATTACATTTATTGCCCTATTTATTCATTTCCTTATTTATCAGGCCTAATTTTCCTATTTGCTCATTTTCATTTCTATTTCTCTATTTCTTCACCCAAGTTAATGAGGAGGTGTACGTGGATGGTGCCAATTTAGAATTATTGGTTAATCTACAGTTGGATCCAGAAGTATTTTGACTGTGACACATCTTTCCTTATTTTGCCCCCAGACACAACCACAGTGGATTTGAAACTAATCAATCAAAATGCGATTGAAGTGTAAACTTTCAACTTTGATTCAGAGTTTCACAAAAAATATTGCATTAACCAACTATTAATTACAGCCGTTTTTATCCGTAGTCCTCCATTTTCAGGGGCTGAGAAGTAATTTGACTAACAAAATTATAAATACAATGTTTAAATTCTTGGATGGATGTCCTTTATAGTCAATGACTGCCTGAAGTTTGGAACCCATGGCCATCAGCAAATGCTGGGTCTCCTCCCTTGAGATGCTTTGCCAGGCCTTTACCGTAGCCGCCTTCAGTTCTGCTTGTATGTGATTCTATCTGCCTTCAGCACTGTCTTCAGTAGGTGAAAAGCAGCTAAGTTGGGTTGAGGTTTGGTGACTGACTTGGCCATTCAAAAATATTCCATTTCTTTGTCTTGTATTGCTTTTGCAGTCATTGTCCATCTGTACTGTGAAGCACGGTCCGATCAGTTTTGCAGCATTTGGCTGAATCTGAGCAGAAAGTATAGCCCAGTACACTTCAGAATTCACCTTGCTACCTCTATCAGCAATCACATTGTCAATAAACACCACTGACCCAGTTCCACTGGCAGTCATAACACTGCCTCAACCATGTCCGACAGATGATGTTGTATGCTTTGGATAATGAGCTGTTCCTTTTTTGTTCCAAATAATTCTTCTATCATCTTTCTGGTACAAGTTGATCTTGGTGTCATCCATCTCAAGAATCTTGTTCCTAATCTGCTCAGGCTTTTTTAGATGTTTTTTGGCAAAGTCTAATTTTGCCTTTCTGGTCTCCAGTCCAACCAGTGGTTTGTACCTTTTGGTAAACCCTCAGTATTTACATTCATGAAGCAGTCTCTGACTTTAAACTTTGACAATGATACGCCTAACTCCTTGAGAGTATTCTTGACCCGGCTAGATGTTTTGATGAGGTTTTCCGGCACCAAGTAAAAGATTCTGTGATCATGCGCTTAGGTGGTCCTCCGAGGTCTTCCAGGCCTTCTGGTGTTGCTGAGCTTGCCAGCGCATTCCTTTAAGAATATTCCAGGTAGTTGATTTGACCTCTTCTAAAGTTTTTTTAATTTCTGATTGGTTTGTTTAATTTTTTTTTTCAGTTTAATGATGGCCTCCTTCACTTGCATTGATGCCGTTTTGGACCACATATTGAGAGTTCCCATTGACAGCTGTCAAATTCAAATTCAAAACTTGGAATAAACCCCATACATTTCACGTCTGCTTAATTTGTAATGAAATAATGAGGCAAAAGACCACACCCAGCAATGAAACTGATTATCAGTCTTGTCCAATTACTTTTGAGCCTCTGAAATTGGAGAACTACAAATAAAAATGGCAGCAATTGATGATGGTTGATGTAATAAAACCCCTTGAATTAAAGCTGGAAATCTACACTTCAGACACATCTTGATTGATTTTTTCCAAATACAGAGGAGTACAGAGGCAAAATAATAAAAATTGTGTCACTGTCCAAATATTTCTGGACAAAACTGTATATGAGAGAGTTCACAGATTGACTGTACTTGTCTTGCTCCCCACAACTAGCAAATAAGTAGTCTTAAACAGTAATGACTGTGGCTTTAAATACATCCTGGGAACTGGGAAGTTCCCAGGTTAAACTTCCCAGTTCCCACCAAGACGCATTCTAGAGCTCTACTTGGGCGAAACTAATGGGGGTTTGTGAGCCTGTGTTGTTATCCGACATTACATAATAACATTATATACTTTCCCACCACAAGCCAACATTGCTCACCATGTTTATCTGATAGCTAGCTAACATGCAGGAGAGAAGAGCAGGTCCTATGGATAATGAGAGCATCCAATAGCACTCCGTGACCAAACTCTGAAATGTCATTTCTCACCCAGCATAAAACCCGAACTCAGACTAACAATTGATTCATTTTCAATAGAAGTCTTTTGAGAGATCAACAGCATCAACAGATTTTCTTCAGCAATCATGGTACACATCAGACATTGCCATTAAGGCATGTATAATGGAGACAGTAGATAAACACATTAAAAGAGAAATAGGCCTATTTTAAATAATGATGAAGCATTTTCTCACTGCAGTCGCGAGCATTTTAATCAACCCCTTCCCACTGGTTAGCTTCAGCAGGGGGTTGATGAATTCAATACTTTAAATTCATGATGGGGACATTCTCTTGTGCATCATGGCTTATAAAAAAATGGGTTATTTAGTGACTTTTAATATGCTTTTGTTTCATTTGATATCATTTTTTTTTTTTTTACTGTAGTCCTAATACGATAAAAAACTCATACATTTCCAGTCCAAAAAAAGTCCCCGTTTGGATTTAAATAAGCAATTACTCAAGAGCTCATGATTGAATCATTATTGCAGTGATAAATATGTTTCAACGGGCAAAAATTCTTTTAATCCTGACTGATTCAGTGCGTAACTTATCATTTCTTAAAAAACCATGTCAGAAGATGTATCTTGTGGTCGTTAAAAAGCTGTTACTGTGTTTCAAAGGGGACAAATTATTGGCCAGCATCAAGCAAAGAAAGCACCTAAGCAGATTGCTGAAATCACTGGAATTGGGCCAGGTACTGTCTAACATTTTATTAAAACCTGATAGTGATGAACTGCCAACTTCGCAGGAGAGGTGTTGGAGAAAAATCATTAATGATCCTGATCGGAGGTCACCAAAAATGCTCAGTGAAGCCTCATCTAAAAAAAAATAAGAATCCCCAGTAGCACTCATGGCTACATTTAATTACTAAGATCAGAGCGTTTTGACATACGTGATGCAACAAGAACTCTGGAGGATTGGAACTAAACAGTTGCATGGCCACAAGAAAGCCACTTGTTTGTGAGGCTTATTGGGAAAACCTCCTTCAAAACCGCATAAAGATTGGTCTGTGGAGCAATGGAAAATGGTCATGTGGTCAAATAAGTCTGGATTTACCCTATCCCAGAGTGATGGGCACGTCAAGGCAAGAGAGGAAGCTCAATCAAGCAATGCACTCATCATGCATAGTGCCCACTACTGTATACGAGCTTCTGGAGGCAGTGTTATGATCTGGGCTTGCTTCAATTAGTCAGGTCTTGGCTCAGCACTGATTTGCAGCAGTGAAATGAATTCAACAGACTACCTGAATATACTGAATGACCAGAAACCCATCAATGGACTTTTTAAATCGATGATGGCACTGGCATATTCCAGGATGACAATGCCAAGAATCATCAGGCTCAAACTGAGGAAAAATGGTTCACTGATCATGAAGAATCATCTTCTCACATAAACTGGCCACCTCAGAGTCCGGACCTTAACCAATTGAAAGTCTTTGGGATGTGCTGGGGAAGGCTCAATATAGTGGTTTGACTCATCCATTGTCAATACAATATCTCGGCCAAAAATGAATGCAGATCTGTTTGGAAATAAATGTTCTAGCACAGGGCAAAATTGTCGACACAAATATTACAACCAATGTGTGCCGTGATCAAAGCTAAAGGGGGCCCAACAAAACATTACAGGGTGCGACTTTTTTTTGGAGGGGGAGTGTATTTTTTTTCCATTATTTTGTCATTTAGAGCCAAAGGGTCGATGACCTGCCTGTATGTTAACATGCTTAACAAGATAGCCATCATTTACGTGACCCAAAATGACAGCTAGAGACTTCCTTCAGCACTACCCATATTAAAAAGCTTGAGAATGCAGTTATTGTTAGACAGAAAATGCCTTAAATACTCATTGCAGATTTCCTTTGCCAAAATCCGCTTTGAGTGCTAAAATATACATAAAATGGTAACCAGGGACTCAAACCTTCAACAGCAAGAGGCTCCTCAGAGCCTGTACTCAGGCTGGGACTAGGCCAGGGCCAATCGCGAAACCGCACAGGCGCATGAGCATGACAATCGCGACCCCGAAAAAAAAAAAAAAAAAAAAAAAAAAGAACGGAGTGGCCTACCAGCCCGAGTAATTAGCCATAGCTTTCCTTCAGCACAATCCAAAAGCTAGAGAATGTAGCTAGCTTGTCAGAGGGGATATGTTTTAAACAGGCTGCTCATTAAGTGTTTTCTTTGCTCATATCCCCGTAATAAGCTGCTGCCCTACGATAGCTAGATACTCCAAACCTTTCACAGTTTGATGGCTCGTTAAGCAGATGTCTTGAAGAAATCGCTCAGTGGCCTATTTCCCTTCTGGCTACATTCTCAAGCTTTTGAATATAGCATGTGCAGACGTGAAAGCTATGATCTTGGAAGTTTTTGAGTGTCTGGCTATCAAGCTATGTATATTCCAGCATGTTAAGCAGAGGTGGGCAAAGAAGCGCTATTAAATTATTTCCTATCTGATGAGTTCTCAAGCTTTTGGATAAATTTACTATTATGGGATAACAATGAATTTTTGCAGTTTGGAGTGTCTACCAGACATTTTTGGGATTTTGAACCCCCTTAAACATTTTAGACTATCCCAATTTTAATCTTTTAAACATAAATGCATTTGCAGATAAGATATGTTATCAATCACTATAAAATTTGAGATCAGTGGTATGAAAGAGAATGTTCTCATGGTCATGGCTAGTCACTCCTCCTCTTGATCAGCTTTTCTCATTTTCCTTCCATGGGAAGTTCTCAGTACAACAACCATCTTTTCTGTTGTTTAACACTATGACAGTCTATGGCATTGGCAAAATGTGCCCCTAGAGCCTCGTCGGTTGTTTGTGATAGGATGTTCAATAGGATCGCTCATTGCTGATAAACAGTGGCAGTATGGGGAGGATTAGCAATTTCATGACTTCCACTCTAATACAATGTCATGTGGTAGCAACAGCCCTTAGATGAGTACAAACAAAAATGCAAGATGGTGCCCACTAGCTTGTTTAGCATATTGTTATTTTTTTCCAGAGGAGCCATGGCTCATTAAACGAGGTAAAAATGCAGTCAGATCTGGACACATGATGAAAACACATCACCACTGGAAACTCTCGACATTGAAAGCACAAGTGCAAGCAAGTATGAGGGATAGAAGTTACGATGTTATGGTGAGTTTCTCCTCGCATATGGCATTCAAGATAGCGAGCGGTTTTGTTTATACACAATATGGTGCATCTATGTGGTGATAATTAGGTCATGATGTCACACTAATCTTTCCCATATCAATCACTTCAAAGTGAACACAGAGGGCCACGCCCACCGCAGCCACATTGAATGACATTCTAATCCAAAGTGTGTAAAACTCATCCCTACAAAGGACTCAACATGACGGTCGTTTCCAAAGTGAGCAGGCGATGATCACTTTGCGCCCACAATGCCATGCAATGACCCGAGCCTAGTGACGTGTGTATCTCAACGAAATTCATGAAAAATTACAACTATGGCTTAGGAATGGGCGCGAAGCTTTGTTGTTATAAGGGAATGCAAGGGTTTATGTGGGAACTGGATAATTTTTTTTACGTTTTTTTTTTTAACTCTTTTTTTTTATCATTTTACCCGATGCAATTTGTTGCCTTATGAAAGCTACGCTATAGGTTATAAAGCAACTGTGAAACTGATAAATGGCCAGTAAAAGCGGTTAAGCAATTCTCCTGTAGACAGGCTGCCTTTATTTACATTGCATTCGCAGAATGGGCCAGCCACGAAATATGATGTTGAAAGGCATTCCAAATGATCAACCCTGCTGCCCCTCAAAGTTTTAACTATGAAGGGAAGTGACTTCACAGGGTGTAGGGCTCAGGGATTAATTTATGAGTCAGCAAGCTCCGCGAACAACCTGTGGCTATACGGATACAAGAGAGAGCATGAAATTTGTGGTTTATTGTCAAAAATGTAATGCTACTTGTAGTCCAGTTCATTGTGCATTTTTGCAAACAACATATCCACCACACAAACACGTGAACAGCCCGTGTTACGTTCCCGGCCAATCAGGTACCCCAGTTTCAACAAAAATTTACAAATGTAACTTGGCAGCCGATCAGAGGCATACATTGGGAAGAACAAAGTCCTTCTTTTGTTTGCTAGCCTTTGGCTACCTTTGGAGACCTATGGAACCTGCTACCAAGCAAACTCATTTCACTGCTGGCTGATAATATCTGATGATCATGTGGTGCATGGAAGTTAATACAGAACAATGAGGCAGTCGCTTGAGATTACTCAGCTGTCTAGCTAGACCAGCGACGTGCCAGCAAAATTGGTTAACTGGCCCTCTAGTTTGCGGGCTACTATGAGCTAGTTACATTTGGCACGTAGAAATCAGTCGAAAATAGTAAAAAGGGATTATTTCACAATTTAACCTGCGTTAAGTCAGCAAATAGTGATTATTTAGCTAGGTAGCTGGCGAGCTAGGTCAGAGACACATTGACGAGATTGATTATGCTAGCTGGCAAGCTAATTCATTAGCTGCCAGGTTTTTATGCAGACTAACGTTGGCAAAATGTTTAAATTGGTGCTAGTTAGCTACATAACAAGATAGCTAGCCAGATTTGGTCAAGTTCATAGGACATGCAGTTGCTAACTAATTGACCAGCGATTATCACCTGGCGGCCTTGCTGTTTAACTTGAACCCAGGATGTCTTGAACACAGCAATTAAGCCTTCCTTTTTGGTCTGGGAACCAGGTGGTTCTGGCATGTGTCGTTTTTAAGACGAATAAGAGGGTTAGCATGTCAGGGAAAAATTAAAACATTGTAAATTATAGTTAACCACGATCTAGAAAAACAGCCAGTAAAGTTTCTCAGAAATATTATGCAAAATCTCAGAATCGACGGAGGATTAAAAACAGCAGGAAGTACTTTAAAAGTGAATGTTTCAAAAGATTTATGAGCTCATGGGCATTTTTACCTCCAACACTAGCGTGAAGTAGTCGCTTCAGTATGCAGTTTAACAATACAGTCACTATTAGCTAACGACATTACTCATTTACAGTGGGTATATGTTAGCAGTGGTTCCTAGAGCGTAATACTGACTTCATCCTTTATTAATAACGAACCAGTTTGCCAGCTAATAAAAACAGCTGGTTTTATCAACCATCATGCATTGACGTCACGCACAGTCTATCTGCAAACTGGGAATTTTGAAGTCATGCTGGACCTCTATGCCACATCTAGAAGATATCAAAACATTTTACAAATTCTTACTGAGATTCTGAATTAAATTCAAAGCATTCTTTGTCCTCCATTTATGACAGTGCAGTCACTGACTTATGTTTGCTAATTATTTACTTGCGGTATTGAATACGCCTACATTACCCTACATGTGCACAAAAATATCTTAACTTCGAAATGTGTTAAATTGTGGGTTAAACAACATTTCAGACCATACTACTAAGATAGTGTTGGCAGTTAAACAAAACTGCTTATTAAATGTAATCCAATGCAGATCTACTGGATTGTTTTAATGACAAAGTTAACCTCTTCTTCCCTGGACTTGCCATCGGAGGGGTTATAGCCTTGCTCTCACCTCGCCTTAAAGCGCATATTCATTTTCCAAACCCTTCCCATTTATGTTTGCTAATTAGCAACTAAATGCTAATGTGTTCAGTTACAAGAATCACTCAGTAGAATTACAGTCCATTTTCCCTAAGCTTGCATTATTGATCAGTACAATAGTTATCAAGCATTTTCCAATCCACATTAAAAGTGAAATAACACATCATTGTCTTTCAAAACTTCTGAATTCCAGTGGCTCAAAAAACATTTTTCTTTCTGCGTCAGTGTCCAATTGGATTGATATGCCTGAGAATACATTTTTAAAAATGCATTTTTGCTGACTAAGGTCTATGTGTTAAGTTTGCTTTTTTACACATAAAACTCTGAACAACCAGTGACATTACCACGATGCAGGTTCTCTCTCAACCTGTTGCTGATTACAAATAGGACAATTAATAGAATTAATTTACTGAGCAAACAGGCAACCAACAAGCTGCCTTGCCATTAATGATTAAGACATAGCTTTGCGTCAAAGACGAACGCTGAAATATGAGATTGCATGGACCACAATTAACTGAAAATTCTCGAAATTCCATCAATGTTACAATACAATATTGCACAATTCCCTACAATGTTATAAAGTAGATGCTGCTGCTGAAGCTGGACTACAAAGACCTCATCAATGATTTTGCTACCATGAAACCAATTTACTGAATTATTCAATTACAAAGGTTACGATATAAGAAGCGTTGGCAATTTAATAAACTGATTATTATAGCATTGCGGCAACCAATGTGCACCTGCTCTTCCCCGCAAATGTAGCCTATTCTTTTGAGCGCTGAAAACATTTTGATTAAAGTGCACCTATTATGTGACTTTACATTGGTTATTCTTGTATTCTTGAAGTCTACTAAAAAAGGTTTAAATGCATCAGGAATAGCTTGAAAGCAATTATGCGTTTAAGGGTCTGAGGCTCCAGAACGCTGCGGAAAATCCCGTAACATCGGCAGTACCACCAGGCGGACGCTGTGCTTCATTAAATGTAATACTGTATTTAAGGGTCTATCTTAACCATTAAACATAACACTCTCTTGGAAGTCAACTATGGTGAATACTCACCTGGAAACAGAAGAGGAAAAACGCTTTCTTCAGCTCTGGAAAAACACTGTGTATAAGTCAAAATCTTATTTATGTAGAATGAAAAAGATTTAGCATTTTGTGGATGCTGTGTGATACCGCATTTGACTGCATTCAGATGACATTAAAACTTGTTAAATAGTGTTTTTATTTTGAACCTGATAATGGAAGTAATTAGCAAATGAAGTTTCTTCCTTCTCAGGCAGGATATATGGATTGGGTAGTGACGCGTTCCTAGCTGTAGAGCCTAGTGACACATCTAGCCAGTAGCCTGTAGATAGCCAGCTTCTGAATGCTAGTTACCAACCAAGCCAGTTGCCGATCCAGTGGGTTGCTGACCTCGGCATGCTACCTAGTTACCAGCAAAGCCAGTAGTCAAGTCCATGGGTTGAAAGCCTTGGTGTTTTCAATTTATGTATAATCCACTAATCATCCAGAGTTAGCGAATGGAATGCAAGTAAAACTTAGCTGATGGTAATGTACAGTTCGACCTGTGTTTCTAAAACTATGGTCCACAGACCAGCACTGGACTATATTAGGAGAGGCTGGATGGCCCAGGCTAGCTTATCGAAGTTTAAAAAAGAGCAGCCAAATACCCAATGCAAGCGGACAGGAGCATGTATCAAGTGCACAGTGCTCTGTGTAACAGGACGTAAGGCACTATCCCCAGGAGTCCCGCGGGGAAAGTGGGAGGAACAAATGGCTTTGTTCATTTACAAAGTTGGTGCTTTTGAGACATCTAGTAGTCAGACATTGCTTAGTGTAGCTTTAAAAAGGTGTCACAATCCGAATACACTTAATACATACCTAACAGACTGTAAGTGCTGTCAGACATTTATAAAAGTATACTATAACCAATGTGCTAAGATAATAATAGTTGTGAGATCACAAGAGCACTAGTATCATTACGGCATTTCTTGCCGGAAATTACTGGTGAGAAATTATTCGTCATTAAAAAAATCCCATTCGTCAGCTTTGTCTTATTAGTGTGGCATTAAATTTGGAAGCGGTTCATCCACAGACCACCGTTGTAACCGTCAGGGTCAGAATATGCAACCTTTGATCGAGTATCTCTTGAACCATTATGAAAGTGGACAGCATCATTCTCTATTGTGGTGCATTATTGGGTAGCTATACATACAATAAACATAATATTCAGGATTCAGTCCAATCAGAAATAATAAATTGTCAAACTTGTACATTTTGTGTTTGCACAGATCTTTTCCCTAATTTTAGCAATTCATGGAAGTCCTCAAACTACAACATAAAAGCATATGAAAAATGAATTAAGCATGATTTTACATTAATTTTCATCTAGAGTGGGTCTACGTTTTTAATACTGGGTTTGGGTACTTTATAATGAGCAACAGTGTCATTATTCAATTATTACAGAGGATGCTGTGTTTATAACATGTAACTTTCAAAAGAATAGCGAGATGGTAGAAACAAATCAAACTGGAATTACCTCAGGATAATCATATTTGACAGTACAGCAACAGAAAAATGAAAAAGCTGGCATGGAAGACCTAAAAAAATACAGATGCAGAAGAGTCAAGTTGCTCTGACATAATACTGCACTGCATTGAATTCACTGATGCTCATTTAAAACAAATACATTGTTTAAAAACTCACATTTTTTGGGCAGAGGACAACAAACTACAGCAAACAAAATACAGGAACGGCTTCTCTGTAAACATGATCATTAACCCAACTGGAATATTTTTTCTCTTTCCCTGCTTACTTAACTTGTGAATTTGAAAGTATCTGATATGTCTGCAATCTGGAGTTGGATAACACCACACAAATGAGACTGAGAAGAATGTAAGGCAGTATTTGAGTCTCTGATGTGAGAATTTGAAGTATAACAGTAAAATTTGACATGGTAACTTATGAATGATGTTAAATCAGAACAATATTCCAGGAACAATGAATACTGCAGCATTCTTTGGGGTCAGCAAGATTGATGACAAATAACTCCTGCAACACCCCTAAATGACAGTCACCTGCTGGGGCATGAAACCTCCACATTTCAAGATAAATCCCAAACCAACTTGTACCTGTATGTGCCCCGCTTTGGCCTAAATCTTTCTTGAGGTTATCCAGACTGGCAAATACTTAGGTGAGACAAACCATACTTTTAATCTCCCTCCCAGTTTTGGGAGCCAATTATGTTCATAGATGCATACTGAAGCAGCTGAACTTCATCACCACATTTATGCATCATTACAAAGGAAAAAAAGGAGAATTCTGATCCTCATTAGAATTATAAATATTTCTAAGTGATATACAGAGGATTCAATGCTTGAAGCTGGTACTCAATGTCACAGTATGGGATGATGGCTCAAACTGACAAGGACATAAACCAACTACCTGGTGCTGCAGGTGGACCAACCACACAAAGAAACGATAAATGGTCAGAAAATTGTCACTGCCTTGGCTGGCTAATCATGTTAAGTACTGAACACACATACATAAACTGGGAGATTCACGTCTTTGCATGTATCCAAGGCAATGGGAGGACAGGATGACAAAAAGCACGTTGTAATTATAACTACTCTACATCTATTAGCACTATGCATTTCCCAACTTCTAGTGTTGTTAAATAACTCCAGTCACAAAGATTTTAACAACAAATAAAAAAAAAACTATACTGTTTTTTATAAATAAATCACAAAAGATGGTGAACGAAACATCCTCTTGTGACAGGCATTGTGTGAAAACTGATATTACAGACACAATGAACTTTCTCACCTGTACTGCACTTTAATGAATAGAATGTTTCCATTTTATGACCCATTAGAACAACGGGTTTGCAAGACTGCATATTATATACCCTTTTCTGGAGAAGACAGATCACTATAGTAAATGTCTGAGCCCATCGTTTTTACTTAAATTCATTTTATGCCTCATTCCCAATTATTCCAAACTGTACACAATTTAGATCAGTGCCTGTGGACTGTGTTTCCAGCGTTCACCTGTATCAATATTCATTTGTCTTATTACTTATTAATTTTGCAATCTAAAACACATTTCCTAAGTTCCCTGCCTCATTTAAATCTGCGCAGTTTTCTCGGTAGATTTTTTTCCCCAAAATAATACTAAAGGAAAAAAAAAAAAAAAAACTGATTTTCTCTGCTCTGGCCTCGTAGTGTGGTCGTACCAGACTGTACTGTTTGCTCTTGGTGATAGTAGTTTCCATGGTTACCAGATTCCGCTGGACCTTCCACCAGGGGGAGCCAAAATCCTGGCAGAAGACCTCTTTGGAATATGATCGTCTACCTGGGAACCTGTTAGTGTTAGATTAATATTAATATATTGAAAGCTTGCAATCATAAATCAATCATTGACAATGCACATCTCATATAATGCACTTTTTAGACACAATACCAATAAATAGTTTGACACCAAGAAATGTTAATATATTAGAAAGAAACTGGTCCTTTCATTCAGTACCATTCAAGACATGAGTGATGTTGAAAAAGACCTTAACTTCTTCTAAATAAGAGTTTTTTTTCCTCCTGGTCAGTCCTTACAAATCATTTCAAAACCCTATTCTACATGGTAATTACGCCAATGGCTAATAACGCTTCATTCCAAAGTAATCACGATAATGTGCCAATCAGAGTACAACAAAAACCACTCTCATTAAAGGAAAAGAAAACCTCCCGAATTTTAGTGCATGTACAGAATCCACATATTAAAATAGATAATCTTGCAAAAGCTCAACCTTGCTCATCCAACCAAACTGGTGTTTTTTGCACATTAAAAAATCGGCGTGGGTTCGCATTTTATGTTAACTGGAAGTGATGTGGCGGCCACCCAGCATATTGTACGCAAACCTCACACACAGTACATTCAGTACATACAACGCGCAGCATACATACAGTGATTTTGAGTATTAAAGTACGACATGGCGCACAAACCACATATGAAACCTTATCAGTATGAGCCTGAGCATTCTGAGGAGCAGCTACAAATGTAAAAGCAACCGTACTTGAGCAGTGAAGATTACTGTTATGTGTTACGGCTCTCTTGTTCTAAGAAACGCAGCGGCGAAAGGATCGCTCCATTCAAACGAAGAAATTCAATGCTTACTCGAAATTTAGGCGGACGAAAACATACAATTATAACTGGATACTACGCACAAAAACTCGGCGATTTATTGAATAATTTGTGAGTAGTTACATTCGTGTGCTTATCACAGAACAATAGATAAGTGTCGTGACAAACTCAAGAAAATGCGGCTAGGATATTTCAAAGTGCGGGACGCGGTGCGAATGTCAGGCAGCTCAAGTTATGAGCAAGATTAATTTTTGTGGTATGAGGCAGTGGACAGCATAATTGGCCAAAAACGCAAGGGGGCAATTCCATGCCTGTCGTACGGGACATTCAGACAGTATTTTACATCCAGAAAATAAAACGATGACTGGCTTTACAATAGGCTGTGACCTTTAAATTGTGTTACCACACTTCAACATTATTCAATGATCAAACGGATTGATTTCCATTTTGGGGGAGTGAAATAAGCAAAAATATGATCTGTTGTACGGGACGCAGAGAAATCACTGTTTTTTTTTTCCAACTAAGTCTTTTCAAGAACTCTGTGAATTGGCTATTGAAAACTTTTGAAAAATAATCCAGAAGTACTGGAGAGAGTCTGCTGTATTGTATTGAAGCAGTTGTATTAAAAAAAAAAAAAAATTAACGACATGAATTCAACAGGGTTTAAAAATTCTAGGGGGTACCTGTCGTTCGGGACAGAAAAAATCTGTCGTACAGGACGCTTTGCATTGAGCTCAGGTTTTTACTGAAGCACTGCCCCCACCTGTTATTGCACTTGAAACTTGAACAGCTAAAGCTAAATAAATAACTGATTATTTTGTAACAATTCATGTCCCCTCAGTTAGCTCTGGTTCTGTGGTAATTCCGTACCTGTTGTTCGAGACAAAATATCTGTCGTACGGGACAACTATTTTCTGTAAAAACCTATCAACCTTTCCAGCCTCATTATTTACCAACTCATTTTCTTCAGAACACAGTTTGAAATTCTACCATAACAAACAGTACACAGATCACTTGATAAAGCTCAAAATGATTGAGAAGTGACAAGATGTGAACCATGAAACACACTTACTAGTAATACAAATTACTATCATCATCTAATTGCCAACTTGGATGCTGTATGTAGCCTTAGGGTGCTTTCACACTAGAGACTCGGGCACGGATCTGAGTACACTTGACCCTAAAGTCTGGTTCGTTTGGCAAGTGTGAACGCAAGTGTACCATGCTCAGGCAGGGTATGCGAGTCCACTTGGAAGAGGTGGACTCGGGCACGGTTTATCCGTACTCGTACCGAATGTGAAAGCAATCATACTTGAGCACGGAAGTGGAGTATCACGTGACATCTTAACTGTTCGACTCTTTTGTTCTGACACGTATAGCGGCAAGAGGATCTCTCTGGTTAAACGAAGAAATTGGGCAGAAGAAATTAAATGCTTGCTTGAAATTTGGCCTGACAAAAACATACAATCGCAACTGGATACTACACAGAAAATCGCAGAGATTTATGGAATAATTTGCGAGTGTTTACATTTGCGTGGTTATCACAGAACAATAGAACAGTGCCGTGACAAACAAAAGAAAGTGCGGCTGCAATATCTTAAAAGTAAGGAACATGGTGCGAAAGTCTAACAGTTTTTGTGATATAAAAGATATATTTCCGGAGCTTCTTCTTCTTTGTGTACATTTTTCTACTTAAAAACCACCTAGGTGCATACTGCTACCTTCGAATTTTGATAAAATAATCCATACTTGGGCACAGTACAGCGTTGCTAGTGTGAAACCTGACCAACGGGGGAGAGGGGAGGGGGGACAATCGTACTGTGGCACGGTAAGGAAAAATCGTACCTAGTGTGAAGGCACCCTTAGGCTCAGGGCCTTTGGAGTTTTCAGGGGCAAAAATGTCCTCGCCCAAGTGTTGACAAAGTATTGTATTATGCTCTTTTTTCATTTGAAGGGTTCATTACATGTACTACATTTTATCCATTTTTATTCAGCCGGTCTGACAGTGCATAAAATGTACACAACCATAGTGCATGTTCATGCATGAGACAGTCAGGACAGTCAACTCTTTACTGTCTTTCTAAGGCAAAAAAACTAATGAAATACACAGACATGGCAGATGTTGCTTTTACAAAAATCTTTAACAATTCCTTTAATTTCAAAACATTTTCAATATTTTATTTACCTCTGAATCGGCGACTGATGCCATTAAGAAACGCTGAAGAGTCATTTGCATACCCTTGAAACAGTCACTTGCCTTCCCTCAATGGAATTTTCCATTCACTAATGCCCCCAATTGTCTCAGAGGTGAGGAATTAAAGAGACACCTATTGTTTTTCAGGCAAAACTAATCCACTGAGAAGTAATTGCCTTGAGATTTGGTTTAAGCAGTTCTGTAAAGCACTGTACCAATGATCTGTTGTACAGGACAATACTTTGTAGGGTAATTATGTGTAAACTAATTAATGGAATTATGGGGAGACAGTAGTATTTTAGTACCTTTAGTCTGAAATTAGAGGATTTGTAATAAAAAGTTTCTAGCTCAAAAAATGAAAAAATGGCAATAACTCTCTGCCTTCAATCAGTTGTACAGGACATGACAATAAACAGCCCGTCATTTATCATATTTTTCTCCATCAAGCAAAGGGTCAAGTGACCGTGACTTTGCAAGATGACAGACTTTGCTCTAGATATGTGACTCGTAAAGACTGGGAACTTGAGTACTATCAATTAGTGGGAAATTTAGGCAGTTGATTGAAAATTGTGGAAAATTGAAAATTTGATGAAATTTCATGTCTCCTTTAATTCCACCCCAAATCACCACTCTGCATTCATGTAAGTGAGAAAACTTACTTGTTTTAAATGACTTGGGTATTCAGGGTTACAGAACATAATAGACAGTCAGTTGAAAACATCTCAAATTAAGCATTTTTTCAGTTTCTAGCATGGAATCGCCCAAGGTGGAAAGAATTCTGTATTCAGCCTCCACCAATCTAATAAAATCAGTACTTTTTCGGCTTCCCTTGATATTTGGGTACCCAGAGAAAGATTCGGGTGATTAAAAACATCAAGCACCCAGTTAAATTTCTCGTGCTGCTATACGTGGTAATCCATGTTACTGATGACACACCAGGTTGCTAGGGAACGCGCAGCATATGCATTCACAATATTACTATTCTAAAGCCCCTTCTCAATCATGAAACCCCCAGAAATATTTTGGCGCCTCCTTTAATGGCAAATAAAAAGCCGAAAAAAAGGTGGAGGTTAGATATGGAATTCTTTCTACTCAAAAGTTTACTTCTTCTTGTTTCTGTACATTTCCCCATTTAAAATCACCTATGCGCATACTGCAATGTGCTGTATCAATCATGATGGGTGGCCGCTACGTAATACTGCGCAGGTTCACGCGAGAAGTCGGTGACAAGGAATGAATGGCGCCTTGCATGAACTGATGAAATCATCGCCTTATAATGCAATAATTGTTTTATAATGACACATTAAACATTGGTTTTGGCTCAGATGTGTATTTTTATAGTTAAAGATTCACTGGAATAACGCTTTGTGTCAGGGTTTTCTTTTCCTTTAAGCATAATTGTGCTGTCTAATGAGTATAAATCATACTTCTTTCAGTTCCTGTACAATCTTAACCGCTAGCATTTAAGTAGTTCAGCTGCAGTTTACACAAGAAATTGCATCCTCTGGAATCTTGTCATACACTTACAACCCCAATTCCAAAAAAGTTGGGATGCTGTGTAAATAGTAAATAAAAACAGAATGCAATGATTTGCAAATCTCATGAACCCACATTTTATTCACTAAAGAACATAGACAACATATCAGGTGTTGAAAGTGAGACATTTTACCATTTCGTGAAAAATATTAGCTCATTTTGAATTTGATGGCAGCAAGACATCTCAAAAAAGCTAGGGGAGGGGCAACAAAAGGCTGGAAAAGTAAGTGGTAATAATAAAAAAAAAAAAACAGATGGAGGAGCATTTTGCAACTACCGTATATGACCAAATAATCCCCCGCGTGCAAATACGCGCCTGTGAGCAAAAAGCCGCCGGGGGTCCAACCTCATGTTGCATATTAAACGCCGGTTCAATTAAATGCCCGGGCGATTATTTGCACTATTGTATATAAACGTCTGTGTTACCCCGTGTTGCGGTATCACAGACGTAAAACAAGCTTCGGTTTGTCTTTGTATGTATATCTGATGTCAATAAAGATGTGGGGGGAAAAGAAACAGCAGACGGTCTTTGGCACAGAGATATAAAAAAACTAGAGTGGACAACGTCATTGGCTGGACCAAAGCGCACACGGCAGAATAGCTCCCATCTTGTGTATGTATAAATGTCCAATGAGACGCATGTAAACAGTAAACATGGGTGTCGACAATTATTATTTTTTTGGATAGGGGACTTGTTTCCCGTGTTCTTTTTTATCTTTTCGTACTTAAAAAAGGACACGAATAAGGAATTGTAAATCAACAATATTTATGCTCTATTATTTGGCAAAGCTAAAGAATAAGCTCTACGATTGCCTTACCCTTTATATAATCGCTCAGTTACCTACGTTTTCGTTTCGTTCAAAGAAAAAGCGTTCACATTCAGCTGTGCCTGTGAGTCTGACTCAGGTCTATAGCTACCTGGAAGAAACTGGTCGTTATATTCATATATGAATTTATATGTATGCTTTGTGTATTAAGATTGGAACAACTTCATTCTGAAGTGTTCACACCTACTTGTTGTCTTCATTTAGTCCGTCTTTGCCCTGACACGATGGATATCAGGATGATATTGCGTGTTGCCCCAACTGGGATCAATGTAGAAGTCTCAAAACTAAAGTATGTAAATGAAAACATGCCAGTTTCAGTTTCCGCGAATACACTGTTAATAATAAACAAATAAACTTAAGCCTTTTTTGCCGGGAAATTTAACTGGCACCTTTTAGCCAGTTATTTTAACTGTAATTTTACAATAAGTTTACCATGAAGTTCAGTGTATGCTCAGTGTAAACCACAGTTAAATGCGCGCAGGACTCCACTTACAGTTAAAATGACAAGGAGACAATGCGTTAATTTAACGGTTAAATTCAGTCAGTTTATAACTGTGTAGGAAAGCCGAACTGGCCTGGTGCAGGTCGGTGCAAAAATAAATAATGGCCTGTTGCACATACCCGCCTGGTTCTTATAAACGCCTGGGCTCCAAGTCGATTTAGCAAAATACACGCTCGGGCTACTAAATGGTCATATACGGTAATTAGGTTAAAATTGGCAACAGGTCAGGAACATGACTGGGTATAAAAAGGCCATTTTATAGAGGCAGAGTCTCTCAGAAGTAAAGATGGACCAATCTGCAAAAAACTGCATCTAAAAATTGTGGAATGATTTCAGAAAAATGTTCCTCAATGTAGAATTGCAAAGACTTTGAATCTACAGTACATAATATCATCAAAAGATTCAGAGAATCTGGAGAAATCTCTGTGCACAAGGGACAAGTCCGAAGGTCAATATTGGACGCTCATGATCTTCGGGCCCTCAGGCGGCACTGCATTAAAAACAGGCATAATTCTGCACTGGAATTCACTGCAAGGGCTCGGGAACACTTTCAGAAATCATTGTCTGTGAACACAGTTTGCCGTGCAATCAACAAATGTAAGCTAAAGCTATATCACGCGAAGAAGCCATATGTCAACACGATACAGAAACGCCGCCGTCTTCTCTGGGCCAAGGTTCATTTAAAATAGACTGAGGCAGAATGGAAAACTGCTCTGTGGTCAGATGAATCAAAATTTGAGATTCTTTTTGGAAACCACGGGCACCCTGTCGTGCAGACTAAAGAGGAGAGGGACCATCCAGCTTGTTATCAGCGCACAGTTCAAAAGCTTGCATCTCTGATGGTATTGGGTTGTATTAGTACCTATGGTGTGGGCAGCTTACACATCTGGAAAGGCACTATCAATGCTGAAAAGTATATAGAGGTTTTACAACAGCATATTGTCCCATCCACACACAGTCTCTTTCAGAAAAGGTCTTGCATATTTCAGCAAGACAATTCCAAACCACATACTGCATCCATCACAACAGCATGCATCACAGTAGTGGAGTCTGAGTGCTGAACTGGCCTTCCTGCAGTCCAGATCATTCACTAACAGAAAACATTTGGTGCATCATAAAACGAAAAATCGAGCAAAGAAGTCCCAGTACTGTCGAGCAGCTAGAATCCTACATCTGACAAGAGTGGGACAGCATTCCTCTCCCGAAACTTCAGCAATTGGTCTCCACACTTCCCAGACATTTACAGATTGTAATTAAAAGAAGAGGGGATTTGAAACAAAGGTAAACATGGCCCTATTATTTATGTACATTTTACACAGCATCCCTACTTTTTTGGAATTGGGGTTGTATTTGTACTTTACTGGAATTAGGCATTCCAGCATATTTGATAAAGTCTGTATTTGTAGAGAGACATTTTTTTTTTCCTTTTCAGCTCTTAACTCCCAGACAATGGATTTGAAACCAATAAATAGGAGGTTCAAAAGGAAATTGTCTGCTAAAAGCCTAACTTTGCAATTATTTACATCCATATACTGTAGTGTGAACCATGTCAGAATCACAGGCCTTTTTATTAACTTCTACTGTCCAAATATTTACAGACTGCGTCCTGAATGAGCAGACACACACACACACACACACACACACACACACACACACACAAACAGTGTAGGTACCAGACAGACTGAAGCTGGATTCATGGAGGTCCCTCATTCCCCCGTGTCGAGTGCAGGGTCGAGTGGGTGTGTCGCCATCAGGAGGCCCCGTCTCCTTCTTGCCCGAGTTGTGCACTACGGCAACATCCCCAGCGTAGGGGGCTCTCTCCACAGCCTTCAAAGCCTGGCACTGTAAGGTCATGCACATACAGTATACACACATATATTCATGCACATACAAGCTACGCATACACAAACCACACACACACACACACACACACACACACACACACGCACATATCCTTGTACTTCTATCCTGGTGAGGATATTACGTTAACATCCATTCATTCTTTGTTTGTCTCTGCAGCTTTTCCCTAATCTTAACAATAAAAAACGGCTGCCAAACCCAAACCTTTACCCTCACCTTAACCTATCCCTAACTCTATCCTTACCCCTAACCTTAACTAATAAGTCACATTTTCCCTTTGTAGTTATGAGGACAGTAGAAAACGTCCTTATTTCCCAATAATGTCCCCACTCTGTAGGAAATTTTTTTTCTGGTTTTCACTTTGTAGCAAGTACAGAAACACACAAACACACTCATATACACAACACAAGCATGGCCAAAAAAAAAATGGAGATGAATGCGTCCATCCACACTGGCTATCACCATGAATTTCGGTTGTCCATTGAGCGACTAATCTTCATCCAAACATGCCATTTTTAGGAAGCAAAGACAAGTCTAACCTTTTCCCTTTGGACCATCTTCTTGTACAGGTAGTCAGGGAAAGTCCGCAGTGGGTAGAACTTTCCAGAACCCTCTGCACACATGAACACTCCATTCTCACACACTACCCGGCCGCGGCTGATGGTTACCAGGGGAACACCATGGCAACGCAGGTTCTCATAAAGGTTGATGTCGCCACCCTGTACCTGTGTCGTGACAGAGATGGTCCTGGAGAAAAGGCACATGCAAGCACAAAAATACATGAGTAAAAAAATAAGGGCTTGCGGATGAACAAGTGGCATCTTAAGTTTTTTAGCTGATCGTCTAAGCGAGGTAGAGTTCATTAAACTAATCAGGAGCCAATCCCCTGGAAGAAAGTTGGTTTCACACCTTGCTCAAATTGACAAAATATTAAGATTTTAGTGGTTTCAACAACAAATAATTGGTCAATAAGGATAAAACAATGCACTACAGAGACACTGGGTCTCATTCATGAAACGTGAGCAGAACGAATTTGCGCGTAAACTGTTCACAGAAGGAAATTTACCTGGATTTCAGTATTCATCAATTTTCTCGTAGCTCTGATCTTTTCGTAGCTACTAACAAAATCTACACCTGCTACCAACCAAGAATTGTCCAAGTGTAAATAACCAGTGCACATAAATACTTTATGCCATTATTATAAACTGCATTTTTTATGCTGTTGTGGTCACAATACGCAGATGCCTTTGAAAGACACAATTTAAATAAGAGAATATATTAGAATCATGACATATTTTGCTACATTAGTTGGCAATTAGATAGCACGTTTAAGCTAAAGACTACGTTTATTAACCACTTAGCGCTCAGAGCTGTGATTACTCGCGAACAATCGCCGGGCTTGAGTCCCGGATCCATCTATGAATGATAGCTCATGCAAGTCGTGTTTGACAGGGCAGCAGTGACTGCTGCCGTGCGCGCTGGCCCAGATTATTTTCACTGATGGTCGTTGGCGTAATGGGTGATAAGAACTGTGCTGTTTAGCAACCTAAACCATCCAAACACTGACTTGAGTTCATGCAATATACGATAAGGATGCAATCTATTTGCTATATACATCTTTTACTTACAAAGAAACAGATTGCGAGGTGACAGAATGACGGCGACATGAAAAAAAAAACTTACATAAAAAATTCTTGACAGTATGGTAAGTTTGGAAGCACGGTTTGACGCATAATGGAATCTCATAACTCACGCACATGTAGCGTGACTCTCCTTACACCGTTCTTGGCGCAAACTACACAAGATTTGCACAGTCTCAACTTTTTTACAGTCGGCGGGTGCGAACTAGCCAGTTGATCACTGTGATCAACACTGCTCATACCGTAGTTGTTATCAACAATACAACGTGGTTTCACCATTCGCTCACCCTGACGATTCCTCTTCACTGTTTCACACATGTGGCCCGCGGGTTGACAGCATCTTCACAAGCTTTTTGTCCTGCCACAGCAGGACCAGCATTAGTTCGTTTGGCTGTCACCATGTGATCACGGTGAAAATGAACGAAACAAAATTTACAAACTGAAAGTAATGGAATGTATGCACGTTACTTCTTATATCACCCAAGACCAATCATAATGTTACATGAACTCAAACCATTGTCTGTGTTTAGATGCAAAGAAGCATTCAAGATAACAGTTCTTCCATAAGCCAACTGAAAAGATCGGGCAGGCATGAGTTGCGGAAATGTAAATATACGGGGAAAAAGTGGTTAACAAAGCTGAATGAGTTATTTAAGTCAGTTTCATATATGGATTTTCCAGATGTTGAATAATTATGTTTCAAAAGTTCCATAAGCCAACTTTAAAGATAGTAATGGCATGATGTTGCTTATGTAAATATATGCCCAGAAAAGTGGTTAACAAAGCTGAATGAGTTATTTAAGTCAGTTTCATATATGGATTTTCCAGATGTTGAATAATTATGTTTCAAAAGAGAAGTAACAATATTTATATATATAGTAATGGCCCTATGTTGCTTAAAAGAATGCCCAGATGTACTCAATTTGAATGAAATCTGATATAAAAGCAGATTTTACTAGTCTACTTCAAATAAAATTACCTTCTTTAAGACAGCTAGACTCAGCTCGTGCCACACGCCGGTAGATGCCTTCCGTGGGAGGAGATATGAGCAAAAATTACTTGAAGCGACGCGGTTCAAACACTTGTCGCCATGTCTTCTAATGGGAATTCCCTGACGTGCCGTTGCATGTCGGGATTAGAGGATGGCGACAAGTGTCTGAACCCGTTTGAAATGCGTCTCTTGGGAGGAATTTTTTGCTCAAAGCTCCGCACGGAAGGCATCTACCGGCGTGTACTCGCGGCTGAGTCTAGCTGTCTTAGGTAGGAAGGTATGTGCATTTGATTTGTTTCGATCCGAAGAGTTGGGGAAAAGTTACAGACGTAGAGCGAAAAAGTATGCCTGAAGTCAATGGATCGAGCAGTGCCTCTGTGGGTGAACGTTCAAAGTCAGATTTATACATACCCACAGTGGCACGCAGGGTCTAGCCTTGGTAAAGCTCTTCTTTCTCTCTCTTTCTTTGTTTGCACCATGCTCACAGACCATGTAATGCACCTATGCATAGTTAAATCATCTCCGTATATGGTAGTCATTGGCTATTCAGGGGCAGGGATGTATGCTATTTTTTGAATAGCAGGTGCACGCTGTCAATTTACGCTTATTTGGCATTCATCAACTACACACGTAGTTAAGATCAAATCCGAGTTTTCCGCAGCTTTCATGAATCAGGTGTAGGTTTTCAGTACCAAGGAATTTTATGTGTAAATTTATCCATAAATTTACTAATGTTTAATGAAATTTACTAATGTTTAATGAATGGGACCCATTCTGCGAAACTTTGCTTTTGCTGCAGTGAACTCATTTGGAAAAAGCCAGAAACTCTTTCAGTGTAAACCAGAGCTGCTTCACTGTGCATAGTCAAGTAATGCTTTGGGGTGAAGGAAAATATTGCTGAAAGGCTTGCTACCCACAAACTGAAAAGATGTGTCCAAAAGAAAAACAATCAGATGCTACAACCCCAATTCCGAAATAGTTGGGACAAAGTGTAAATTGTGAATAAAATCAAAATGCAATAAATTTCAAATCACGCCAGCCAGTATTTTATTCACAGTAGAACAGAGATAACATAGCAAATGTTGAAACTGAGAAAATTTACAATTTTATCCACAAAATGAGCTCATTTCAAATTTGATGGCTGCTACAGGTCTAAAAAAAGTTGGGACAGGGGCCTGTTTACCATGGTGTAGCATCCCCTCTTCTTTTTAACACAGAGTGGAGGCGCCTGGGTATTGACTGCGTTTACATGCACACCATATTCCTGTATTAATCGGAATATAAGAATATTCCGATTGCGTACCTGTCATGTAAACGCGTGCAATAACCCGATTAAGGTCATTTTCCCATTTGAAATATTCCGAATAAGACCCCTGGCATATGCCTGTTTTAATTGGAATATTAGCTCATGTATACACCTTAATCAGAATATGCCCCCGAACAGAATATTCAACTACGTCTGCGCCTGTTCAATTCGCAAGGAATTTGCATTTTTGGAGCGAAGAGGAGACGACTCTGTGCATTCAGATAATGAAAGACATGAATATATCACATATCGATGGGCGAAAGCACCGTAACAACGATATCTTTAAGGTGTGCGAAAAGTGGAGAGAGGCTGGTTTTGTGTTAACTGCCAAGTGCCAGCCAAGTTCAGCATCGCCCTAAAACTCTGAAGGCGGCATATTCCAAAGCGAAAAAAAATAAAGGCAGTGGCTATTTTTACGCCAGTCGTAATCTTACTCCAATTTGCTATTCTTACGAGCTACTGTATGTTCATGCACAATGTAGAAAATCAGGACTTGGACCCATGACTGATTTATACAGTCTATGCTTATACAACGGCATTAACTATAATGTGTCATCTGACGTTAGCTAGCAAGACGGCTGTAACATTACTTATGTTTTCTAGCTAGTTGCTTAATTTAGCTAACGGGTTAGGTAGTTATGAGAGTGTAATTTTAGGTTCAACGTTTGCTCGCTAATATTTGGGAAACTGTCAGGTCGTCACTCTCCACAATCAATAGTCAGTAGTGATTAGTGTCGTGTAGAAGAGCTGATAGCTGCACAAAGTCCGTCCTTGCAAGAAATTCTAGAGTACAAGTTGGCTAATGAGTTAGATGGCAAGCTGGCAAAGTTAGCTGGCTAATAACTAACCCTACCTAACTTGAGTAGAGGACATCCTGACTGTAACTTAAAGTAAGTAAGCCGGCTAGCCGGTCTAGTAATGATAACCACAAGGCACGCAGCGAAAGCAGGATGTTTTCAACCCAGTTGAGTAGCAATTTTTTTCCGAGGCAGAATTTCCTATTGTGCATGCAGATACGGAAGTTCATAAGAATAGCAAATTACAGTTAAGCTCCCGACTGGCTAAAAATAGCCACTGCCAAAAACAAAACAATACCAGCGGCCCTGATGTAGCCAGTTTCATTTATGTCGCAGTCATGGATGAAATTCTGAGACAGAGACCGCTGGCGATGGCAATGGCCAAGAGAGTGGAGTCGATGTCAGCTTTAAAGCTCTAACTCAGGGGTGGGGAACCTTATCCAGAAAGAGCTGGTGTGGGTGCAGGCTTTCATTCCAGCCAAGCAACTACATACCCGATTCTACTAATCAACCTCTGGGATCTTTGCTAAGGACCTTGATCAGTAGAATCAGATGCGTAATTACCTAGTTGGAATGAAAGCCTGCACCCACACCGGCCCTTTCTGAAAAAGGTTCCCCAAGGCAACCAAAGCCATGACGATTACTTCCGTGCGTTATATTTGCTGAAAACCCGATGTTGAGATTGGACCTAAGTGGTGGATATTAACATGAAAACGGAATATTCCCATCGCTTAGCGCAAGTAAACAGCTTATTCGGAATATTACCTTAACCCAAATATGGACCTTAATCGGAATATGGTGTGCATGCAAACGCAGTCACTGAGGAGGAAAGTTTCTTGAGTTAAGCCATTGGAATTTGATCCCACTCTTGTTTAATACAGGTTTCCAGCTGCTGGAGAGTTTTGGGTCTCCTTTGACGGACTTTTCGTTTCATTATGCGCCAAATGTTCTCAATCGGTGAAAGATCAGGACTACAGGCAGGCCAGTTCAGCACACGGACTCTTCTACTATGAAGCCATGCTGTTGTAATAGCTGCAGTATGTGGTTTTGCATTGTCCTGCTGAAATACACAAGGCCTTCCCTGGAATAGATGTCGTCTGGAGGGGAGCATATGTTGCTCTAAAACCTTTATATAGCTTTCAGCATTCATGGTGCTTTTTAAAACATGCAAGTGTCCCACACCATATGCACTAATGCATCCCCATACCATCAGAGATGCTGGCTTTTGAACTGAATGCTGAAAACAGGAGGGGTGGTCTTTCTCTTTTGCCCGGAGGACACGACGCCCATAAATTCGAACAAGAATGTCAAATTTGGACTCGTCTGACTACAGGACACTTTGCCACTTTGCTACAGTCCATTTTAAAAGAGCCTTGGCCCACAGAACACGGCGGCGCTTCTGGATCATGTTCAACAATGGCTTCCTTTTTGCATGATAGTTTTAGGTGGCATCTGTGGATGGCGCAACGGACTGTGTTTACTGACAGCGGTTTCTTGAAGTATTCCTGGGCCCATTTAGTAATGTCAATGACAGAATCATGCCGGTGAGTGATGCAGTGGCGTCTGAGGGCCCGAAGATCTCGGGCATCCAGTAAAGGTCTTCGGCTTTGTCCCTTACGCACAGAGATTTTTCCAGTTTCTCTGAATCTTTTGAAGATGTTATGCACTGTCAATGATGAGACCTTCAAAACCTTTGCAATTTGATGTTGAGGAACATTGTTTTTAAAGTATTCCTCAATTTTTTTTACCCAAGCCTCCATAGGTTGGAGAGCCTCTGGCCATCTTTACTTCTGAGAGACTCAGCCTCTCTAAGACATCCCTTTTATAGCTATATCATGTTACAAACCTGATGCCAGTTAACTTAATTACTTGCTAAATGTTCTTTTAACTGATTCTCTTAATATATCAATTGCTTTTCCAGCCCTTTTTTGCATGTGTCCCAACTTTTTTTGAGACCTGCTGCAGCCAGAAAATTTGAAATGAGCTCATTTTGTGGATAAAAATGTAGAATGTCTCAGTTTCAACATTTGAAATGTTATCTATGTTCTTTTGTAAATAACATATTGACTCGTGATCTGAAAGTCATTGCATTTTGATTTTATTCACAATTTACACTTCGTCCCAACTATTTCGGAATTGGGGTTGTATTTTTTAACTCTTCTTTCTGGAAAAAGCTGTCCGTAAGTTTTCCCACAGAGCTACTAAGCTACTCTATTTGTTTGATTCTTGTTTATTTCCTGACCAATGAATTGTTAATAGAATTAAAAGCTTCAAATATCACTATTTTGGGCTTGGCCTACATTTTTGCCCCGAAAAAATTCTAAAAAAAATCTAAAAATATAGAAATTCAGGAATCTGTCAGCAACATGTTCTACATTTGTTTCTTCGTTCAACGTTTTTTTACAAAATTGGAATCACTCATAAAAAAGCATGAGTTCAACTGAGCAGGGCCTGTGGTGGCTTGAAGTCACTGTTCTATTTTGCAGAAGGGCTGAGTGAAGGATGGGGGTAGGTGTAGCTTGTGTACCTGGTTGCATCAGGATCCCACACTACCACATCAGCATCCGCACCTGGAATGATTCTCCCTTTACGGGGGTATAGGTTGTAGATCTTGGCAGCATTGGAGCTTGTGACTGCCACAAAGTGATTCTCATCCATCTTGCCTCCAACCTGTGAGTGGGGGAAGGTGGGGGGTTTGCGAGAGGGGACAAACAGAATCAGCAAATCCCTCACTGGAGTAACACATTCCAGGAGATCTGCTGCACATTTTGAAGGTTCTGTGTGGCCCAAGGTCTTAAATTATTTTATGAACTCTGCAACGGGGCTGACGCTCTGTATGACAAGGGGGTCGGATGGTTCACTGTCATGCTTGCTGTCCAAAACTGCAGTTATGATCTTCAGAACCCCAAGAAAGACAGAAAAGGAAGGGGACATCCTGAGAAGAATGGAGAGAATGAGAGGGGAGGAAAGGAGGGCTCAGCGTCACATTTGTCACACACCACACCACGCTCCCAGATGACGCTCATTCGGTCCTGGATTCCTGGCACTCCATGGGGGATTTTAGTGAAGTCCTCCTTTCCCATGGCCTTCTGCTTGGTCGTGAAGGGCCGGTGATCTGAGGCCACCACGTTCAGAGAGTCACTGCAAAGAACCAGGATGAAAATCAACACAAAACCCACAACATTCATGGCTCCGACAACAGCTACATCTAATCACTGTGTTCTGTACACTTTTTGGACATAAGGGTGTAGGGGTGGTGCTGGTAAGGTACTCACTGAGAATGTATTCCTGTGTATTTTCCTCAGAGATTGTAAACCACGGCCATAAAGTTTCAGATCAAAAAGCCGAATCAATGCTACCTCATTTAGTTTAGCATTTATTTTTTTAGAATGAAAATCATGCATTCCAGTTGAATACTACACACAGGGTAAGCACAGACACAGGTGCAGAGCACATCCCTGCAACCTCCTTGACTGGCTCTGCCCCTGTGCTCTGCAGAGCACAGAGAACACAGACTTCCAAAGACGAGGGCCCACACTGAAATGCATTTCACAGTGACATGACATAGCAGTAAAATGAACAGCAGAAAACAGACAGTAAAACTGTCTCGCAATTATGCAACCCCTAACATTACCTGCATGCGTGAGCTCATTATTACCAGCTTCTCCAGTGTATTATTGTTACGGCCCAACTTAAACAGCATAAACGAAAAGGGAGATCGCACAGGGAAAAATAAATCAAAAGATAATAATTTATTGAACTAAGCAGCTACCACAACTGAAAACAAAGCATAAAGTCGAAAAACAAAAACAAACAAACAAAAAAATGGCGACATTACAACAAATCCAACCCCTTAAAATAGGAGAAGAGAGTTTATTAACCATCACTCAATACAGGTGGGTCTCATCAAACAATCAGGTATAACAGGGCCGTAATAATTATAATTAATCAAACTCAATGCACTGTGCACATGTCATGATCCACACTTTGTCATGGGGGGCACTGGGTTGCGGTTCAGATCATCATGTGGGCTATCCACACCTTGTTGAGATATTGAATGGGTTTACTTAGCCATTAAAGTCTGTAGCCTGTGCTGTGTCTGATTATCTGTGTGTGTAATCCAGACTACAGGGCTGGATCATATATGGCCAAGATCATTACATCATTAAATGTAGTTCATACTGGTCAAAAACAATAACAATGATATTATCCCATTAAATAAATAGAGAATATCATATGGGCATTTTCATATCGCACGCAGTATCAACCTGAGACCCCAGTATCAGCCCGAAAGCTTTAGCTGGTGTGATATGAAAATGCGCATATGATGTTCTATTTATCATATACTGATTTTGACCATAATTAACGATGCATTTTATCCAAATCATTTATTTCCGGTTATTATTGCCATCATTACAAACCAGTAGCGCTAGCATTTGCTTTTAGTCAGCAATGTTTTCAAGTCAATTAAGTGGCTAATTAGCTAGCTATCATGGAAACGCAATTTTCTTCATTAAGGTAATAAATTTGCGTTTCTACGATACCTTACGCATGAAACATTTTACTACAGCCCTTTGCATGAATATTGCCGCAAAACGTGGCATTACGCATGCTATTTACAAATAATTCTGTATCAAGTTCCTTTTCTACAACATAGTCCAGTTCAGAAATTTCAGCCGCTGAGGAATTCATGAGTCTCCTCCATGACGGCTTCTAATCAGTGTCTGAAGTGATGCATTGCCAAAGACGTTCCTGACTGTTGCCATGGCAATGGTTGCTGCCACTGATACGGGATTTTGCCTGGCGGGCAAATACGGGTGATATAGGATTTTTGGCCAGCGGGCTGATACAGCCTCGTGCCTCGCGCTTGTGTCACATGGGCAGATTCCCCGCATTTATGAGGAAGTATCTGATTAAGTATTTTAAAGCACAGTTTTGTTCCAATCATAATAGTGAGGAAATAAGGGTCATTAAATTGAAATGCTTTTCTGATTAAACATATATGACTAGGCAATTTGGCTTGTGGATTTATAGTTTTGAGTTGCACCTAAGCTGGTCATTCAGAAGTTAAAATGTAAAGCTTAGCCTTCGTCTTCTACTAATCAGCTTGTCTTCGCTCCGGCTTTCTCTTCATGCAATTGCAAAACTTTATTTCTCCCATACCATGGAACACTTTTTGAATAGGTGACAATAATTATTAGCAGGCCAAAATGCTCCAAGAAATTTTTGACGTGCCCCTCTTTATAGCCTATCAGAGAATGCTAATGTTACTTTCCCAATTAAACGTACCAGTCAAAAAATTATTAACTAATCTCGTAGCCTAAACGTTATTACCTCAGCCAAGGAGGCTATGTTTTTGCCTGTGTATGGTGCTAGCTGAAATTTCGACTAGCTAGTTGGTCGGTCGGATTAGTTTGTTGCCAGTCAAAATTTCAACTGGCTAGTTTGTTAGATGGGTTTTTTGTTTGTCTGTCTGTTTGTCTGTCTGACTGTGGACAGCCTACCACTGACAATTTGAGACCAAACATCACCAAACCTCACAAGAGGGTCGGATGTCATAAGCGGTTGATACATATTGTTTTTTGATGAATCTATGTCAAAGTTCCAGAGATTAATAGGCCAAAGTGAGTGACTTGGGAAGGTGAAATTTCAGCTAGCCATCGGTCTCCAACTGAGTTGTCTCGTTCCAATTTTGGCTGGCTGGTTGGTCAATTTGATTCGTTTGTCTGTCTCTTTTTGTGAACAGCCGAACACTCAAAATTTGAGACCAAACGTGGTCAAACTTCAAAAGAAGCTTGGTCATCATACCCTGTTGATGTCTATTTTGCTCGGTGAATCTAGGTCAAAGTTTAAGGGAGAAATAGGCCAAGGTTCAAAACTCATTTTTTGCAGCGGTTTTTCTTCAAAATTGTCTGATTGACCTCAAACCAAACTCAGATAAGAGGATTTTATTCTAGGTACTCTCATTTGTAACTCGATGTCAAGGCTGTGATCCAGATCACCATCCGGATGCAGGAATTTTTTTTTTTACGGATTCTTCACCATTGCAGGATTGCAAGACTAATGCCATGCATCTTAAAATAAACTAGATCGTAGTTAAGTTTAATATAACAAAACTTATATCTCCCTGATCTGAACCCATGCAGCATTTTGTTATTGGATTTCTGTGCAAGTCATGGATTATCCAAAACAAACACCATGTTCGAGCATAAAGGTGTTCATAAGTGTACTTAATACTGGAACACCCATTGTCAAAGGTCGATGATTGATTTTGTGATCATGTCATCAGATCTGCTGCGGTAAGTTTTGGAGATTCCAGTGAAGACAGGGGCAGAGCTGTCAACTGATTACCACCTAGACTGCTGGACAGACCTGGTAAACCTAAACGCATTGTGAGGGTTGACTGGGAACGTTTGGTAGAGGACCCTGTTTGGACGATTTGCAGCTCAAACCTCTGTAAGAGATTTTCCCACATCCTGGGGGAGACTGGGGACATGGAGTCTGAGTCGACCCTGTTCAAAATCTCCATTGTGGAAGCGGCAGCTGTGAGCTGTGGTCTGAAGGTTGTTGGTGCCAGTCACGGCAGCAACCCACGGACCATTTAGTGGACATCAGCAGTGAGAGAGGCCGTCAAACTGATGAAGGTGGCCTTTTGGGCCTGGTTGGCCCAGGGGACTTCTTGCCCGGCAGACCAGTGTCAACAGGTTAGAAGGACTGCAGCCGCAGTGTCCGCAGAAGCAAAAACTCGGGCTTGGGAGAAAGTTGGGGAGTCTGTGGACTTTCGGCAAACTGTCAGATGACTCAGGAAGGGGAGGCATGGTTTCACTCAGGCTGTTTTCAACAGGGGTTGAGAACTGCTGACCTAAACTGGAGATATTTTTTGGCGGTGGAAGGAGCACCTTGAGGAACTCCTAAATTCGACGAACAAGCCCTCCATGGAGAAGGCAGGGACTCAAGACTCCAGTGAGTCTTAATTCATTTCCCAGGAGGAAGTCACTGAGGTGGTCAAAAAGCTCTGCAATAGCAAGTCACAGGGGATGGCTAAGATTCCCTCTGAGATGCTGAAGGCTCTGGATGTTGTACGGCTGTCATGGCTAACATGCTTGTTCAACATTGCGTGGATGTTGGGTACAGTTCCCTTGGGCTGGTGGTTCCCATTTTTAAAAAAGAGGGACTGGAGGGTGTGCTCCAATTAGAGGGGATCACACTGCTTAGTCTCCCAGGGAATGCCTATACCAGGGTGCAGGAAAGGAGACTCTGCCCAACTGTCGAACCTCAGATTCAGGAAGAGAAATGCGGGTTCTGTTCTGGCTGTGGAATACTGGACCAACTTTTTTCCTTTGCACAGATACTGGAGGGGTATTGGGAGTTAGCCCATCCAGTCAACATTAGTTTTGCGAACTTGGAGACGGCTTATGACCACATATGTCAGGCTGTCAGCAGATCATGTTTACTGGGGAGATATGATTCACATAATATCTATTCCACCATTTATAACTTTAGAACTCCCATCTTATGAATAGTTATAGGGCATAATCTCAAGATTATTCAATATACAGTTATGTGCTCCAGGAACAATTACAATTATGGCATAATTTAAACACCTGCATCTACAATTACTGCCCCTCTGCAGATAAGGGTTTAAGTTGTAATCCATGAATAAGTGTGCACTGCCTACCCACTTTACCCAAATCCAGGTGATTTAAGGAGTAATAGGTTCATTTCCAGAATATGTCCTTTAAATGACTTACAACAGTCTGAAAATTTGGGATCTTTTTAGAATATACTGCGGGGAAAATAAGTATTTAACACGTCAACATTTTTCTCAGTAAATATATTTTTAATGGGGCTATTGACATGAAATTTTCACCCGATGTCGATAACAACCCAAGTAATCCACACATACAAAGAAATCAAAACAAATAAGTCCATAAATTAAGTTATGTGTAATAAAGTAGAATGACACAGTGAATAAGTATTGAACACATGAAGAAAAGGAGGTGCAAAAAGGCATGGAAAGCCAAGAAACCAGCTGAAATCTGTCAGTATTTAGAAAGCAATCCTGCCCCTATCAGTGCAAATTAATATCAGCTGGTTTAGTCCTAATTGATGGCCTATAAAAAGGTTTCTCATTACCATGGTGTCATACAAGAAGCATCTCATGATGGGCAAAAGCAAAGAGCTATCTCAAGACCTTCGCAACCTTACTGTTGCAAAACATACTGATGGCATTGGTTACAGACATATTTCTTAACTTCTGAATATTCCAGTGAGCACCGTTGGGACCATAATCCAGAAGTGGAAAGAACATCATTTCACCATAAACTGACCACGACCAGGTGCTCCTTGCAAGATTTCTGACAGAGGAGTCAAAAGAATAATCAGAAGAGTTGTCCAAGAGCCAAGGACCACTTGCAGAGAGCTTTAGATAGACCTGGAATTAGCAGGTACAGTTGTTTCAAAGAAAACAATGACTGATGCACTCCACCGCCATGGCCTCTATGCAAGCTCACCGCGCAAGACTTCACTGCTGAAGAAAAAGCATGTTGAAGCTCATTTAAAGTTTGCTGCACAACGTTTAGACAAGCCTATGAAAAACTGGGAGGATACAGTCTGGTCAGATGAGACAAAAATTGAACTCTTTGGATGTCATAGCACACACCATGATTGGAGGACAAACGGCACTGCACATCACCCCCAAAACACCACACCAACAGTGAAGTTTGGAGGTGGGACCATTGTGGTGTGGAGCTGTTTTTCAGCATATGGTACTGGCGGGCTTCATTTAATCGAATGAAGTAATGTACCAAGACATTCTTGATAAGAATCTGCCGCCATCTACCAGGCTGTTGAAGATGAAACCAGGGTGGACATTTCAGCAAGACAATGATCCCAAACACGCAGCCAAGGAAACTCTCAATTGGTTTCAGAGTAAGGAAATAAAGCTGCTAGAATGGCCAAGTCAATCACCCGACTTGAATCTAATAGAAAATCTATGGAAAGAACTGAAGATCAGAGTTCATAGAAGAGGCCCCCGGAACCTTCAAGATTTGAAGACAGTTTGTGTGGAAGAATGGGCCAAAATCACACCTGAGCAATGCATGTGACTAGTTTCTCCATACTGGAGGCGTCTGGAAGCTGTCATTATCAACAAAGGCTTTTCTACAAAGTATTAAATACATTTCAGCGTGTTCAATACTTATTCCCTGCGTCATTCCACTTTATTACACATAATTTATGGACTTATTTGTTTTGATTTCTTTGTATATGTGGAATACTTGGGTTGTTACCAACATCTAGTGAAAATTTCAAGTCAATAGCCCCATTAGAAGTACATTTACTAATAAAAATGTTGACGCGTTCAATTCTTCTTTCCCCCGCTGTAATGATGCATTTAACTTATTCATATTCCTTGCTAAAGAACCACAATGTATGAGGCATTTGTATCTTAAGCAGAGGTACAAATCACAGTATTTGATTGGAACATCCTAACCAGAACATTCTAATGCAGTAATAACAATCATTATTTGTAAATGAAAGCAATGCAGATATACAGCGCTGAAAACTCACATGCAAAAAAAATACAAGAAACCTATACTTTCAAGTAAAGATGGGCATTGAGATATGACATGACATAATTCTCAGAGAGATGGCTAGGCTTACTTTCCAAGTAGGCTCATCAGGTAGTTGGGGGTGTTGGGATCTAGCCGTAGCGGCGGCACAGTGACGTAGGCGGCAGCATGGGCCCAGTCTTGGTGGTAATAGTGGAGGCCGTTTAGCACCGCGTGAGCTGTGGTCGTCTCGGCATAAACTACTTTCCCTGCGTGAGCACACAGATGAACAGAGCAATGCATGCAGTTCTACTGAGAAATCAGCCAGTGATACCCTTAACCACACACCAAGAGAAAAGCAAGAAAGGCCTCAAAACCAGGATAGTGGAGTTTTTGCGGACAGATTATAAAGATCTATTAATACACATCTGTGCCCGTCATTTTTCTGATTAGCCAGAGAATCACTAACTCACTAAAGCTTCAGCAATTCCAGGTTTACCACTGATCTGCTGAACTCTGTTTGAGCCATTAACCTTGCTGGCTGAACTAACTTTAGCTATTAATTACTGCAAAAGACTGCATGCTTCTGCAAACATGGAAAGAACCAGTGCTTGAAAAAGTAAAATAGTAAAAAAAAAACTGAAGTGTTAAAGTGGACCCAGTATGTTGTTTTTTTTTTCAAGTTTTTCCAAGGAAATGAAAATGCTATGATTCTTGGCAATTTAATTCCCGCCATTCTTAACTTTCTGAAAATTAGGCTGTTCTGAGTAGGTGTCCCTCTATGACATGAGCTCAGTTCTGAGTGGCCACAGTTGGCTGCTAGTAAGTCTCTACATACAGATGACTGAACAAGTAGCTAATAACCTTCTAGGCCGTTCAACTAGCTACAGAATGAGAGGAAAGGAGATGTGTGCGGGCAGGGCAAGGATAGTTGTTATATTCACATAGAAATACAACATGCAGTCGCAATTAAGTTTCACTAAACTGGGTAAGAATGATCCACGGTTAGCATCCGTGCAGTAGCAACCGTTACTGTAGGGGGAAGAGAACAACCGGGTCAGTTGCACCGGGCCCCGGGTCGGGGGGGGGGGGCAGAACTGGGCCGTCTGACTTTTCAAACATCTGCTGGAATAATTTGTCAAGATTTTATTTAGTATTTGTGTCACATCTAATGTTTGTGCTTTTTTATTTCCCAAATTTTCCTTGACATGGTGGTCAAAAACATTTTTACTTTCCCTCCAAGCAAAAATGGATTAACCTATTACAGTGCGTAAATTCTGAAGTTGTATTGACTAACCCTAGCCCTCCTCTTGTGAGTGTAACTGTCAAAATGGCCAGCCACCAAAAATCAGGAGTTCAGAAAAGACCAGAGAGAACAAAAAGAGAAAATGAAAAGAGAGGTGCAAAAGATTTCATGACCAAATTTTTAAAAAGATGTTAACTGGACAAAATGATTACGAAGTGACTAACGAGGATTATCAACTGAAAGGTAAGACAGCAAAACACACAGCGCAGCCACTGACGACCAAATATCAGCCTCGCTTAACCATTTCCACCCGGGACTTGCCATTGGAGTTATTATAAGCCCTGCCCTCACCTTGCCTGAAAGTGCATTACTTCTTCAACCCCGTTCCTATTTAAGTTTCCTAATTAGCAACTAAATGTTAATTAGTTAATTTGCGAGGATCAATCCATAGAATTACTGGGCACTTCCCCTGAGCTGGCATTTTTGTTCATTTCAATAATTATCTAGCAATTTCCAATCCACATTAATGACAACATAAAATGTTAGTGTCTTTGGAAGCTTCTAAATTCCTATAGCTCACAAAACGGTAAATATTATTTGTCCTGCATCAATGTCTGATCGGCTTTGATATGCCTGAGAAACGCTTTTAAAAATGCGGTTTTACAGACTCAGGTCCACGTGTAAAGTTCACTCTGAATAAAAAGTAAACTCTGTATACAACCAGTAGTGGCATTATTATAATGCAGGTTAACGCAACCTGTTTCCGATCAAGAATTAACAATTAATTGAATTACTTTACTGAGCAAATAAGCTAACAATTAGCTGCGTTGCCAATAATGATTATGACATTTATCCTTGCTTCAAAGAGGAAGGCTACAATATAAGATTATATCGATGGCAAGTAATTGGAATTTTTTGACATTCAATCTTGAAGTAGAATGTTATGTAGTAAATGCTGCTGAAGATGGTATTTTGATAAAGTTTAGATTTTGTTTCTAATTAATCAGATCACTGCTGTCCATACACTCTCATTTTGTAGCCTTTCTACAACTCTCCCATAAACCGGACCTAAATGATCTCTTCAATGATAGTGCTGACATTTAACCCTTAAATGCCCCCTGTGAAAACTTTGTCACACGATTTTGGGGGTCGTCAAAATCATTGACCCCACACATATTTTGCCACCTAATGCCCATAGTGACATATTTAGACCATCAGTGCTGCCATCTGATGCATAAAAGTGGAACTGACACTACACTGGCTGCACCAGATAACCTTTCCAATATGGCCGCCCCCATAGTGGAATCCACACGATAGATCAGCACCCATTCATCACTGGATAAAGTAGACAAACAGGTAAGCTAATGAAAAATAAGCTATGCCTAATACTTCAGCTATATGTCAACTACCAAAACAATGATGGACAAAAGTTCTTTTTATCCTAGAAAGTTAGAGTGACATATATGTCACAAAACTAAAATGAGGTCAAAGGTCACCAAAAATTAAAAATTGCTATTGGGTTGTTACTAGCCCCTTCCCAGGACATATTAACAGAATACATAGATTTTTCTTTCAACTTTTACTATAGTTGGGCATTTAAGGGTTGAGTTCGATGCATGGCATGCATTTAGACTTCAAATCTATACATGTAAGTACCAACAAATACTGAAGAGGAAATTACATCACCAAGCAATCAAACAATTGGGGATGGCATCATCAATCAATTAATCAGTTATCATTAGTTATTATTATTATTATTATTCAGTTATTCACAGTATTATACAGTATTGTTAACCATTTCATGTACGCAGCATTTATACTCTATATAACCCTACAGATATGCATGTTTGTTTTATAATTAGTTATTATTGTAGTATCATTTTTATGTATTAGAATATGATTAGTATGTTTGTAAAACCAATATTAGACCGTAAGAGAAGTGCAATCTTTTTTTTCCTGCTCTGAGGGTCTTTGTTCGTGCTTCTCAGGACATGGGCTGTGTTTGAGACTGGAGACCAGGGTGTGTGAGTGTCGTTCCATAAATAAAAATCATTAGACTGGAAACTGCTCCGTTTAGCAGAACACACGGTAGTTATTTATCTGCCTCTGGTAACTTGCCCCAATGATGGCCTGTTACAGAAAGGTAAGGTTGTGCACACATTGAAACTGCTCACTTTTGTAGAATTGATTAGGGAGTGTATTCATGTAAAATGCTTATTATTACGATACTTATTATAAAAGTGCATATTCTCGTAGTACTGATTGCCAATAGCCCTGATGACGTCATGTATACGGGATGCTTATTCCATGGAGACACTACAGTTGTCTGGTACACCATCTGTTGCGGACATAGAAAGGTTAATTGGAGATTAATAAATCTGTCTGAATCTAGGAGGGAATCTATTCAGGGTCAACCTGACCTAAAGTAAGGATGCATCTGTAGGAACTTTTGTACGAATGTCTGTCTCCACAATTTCCTCCATGTCCTTGAACAAATGCCTGAGAGACAAATTACGTAAAACCATTGTAATATTGTTTGTACGTCCCTGGAAAGTAATTTATGATTATAAAAATTGGTCACAATAATGCGAAAGACACTGGAACTACTGGGACATGGTTCTGATAGCTTCTTATAACACTGAAATTTCATGAATGTAATGACATGTTATGCAGGGCTACATTTGTTAATCACAATAACATGCCTATTTTGCTCAGTACTACTGTGCATACCCTATGCATGGCATATGTAACGCAACCAGTATCTTACGTTTGAAAGATTGACTTGAAAAAACAAAGGTGGAATATTTTCAGTAATTAATGAAAGAGAATGTCTTTAGTGTCTTTAACTGGTGAACAGGGTGTGTGTGAGAGTTGGGGCAAGGCGAGGCATGGCGAGGGGGGGGCCTCTGGGGTCGCCTTGTCCTTGGCATGGGCAAACCTGTCAGCTGGCCTAAGAAGTGCTGCTCCATTAAAAACTGGTGGTAGTTGAGGCTGCCCGGTTAACTCACTTGGTTAAGGCACCGCATTGCGGAGCATAAGTGACTACCATGACCCGGGTTTGATCCCCAGTATTACCAGTGCCGGCAGTGGCTGGTAGCCTTTTCAGAGCAGCATACAATTGGCTTTGCATTGCAGGGAAATAAATTGGGAGGGACTGCCGGTTTGGGATTATTGCATTACAGCATTGTTCGTTTCTCAAGCGCCTCCTGTTGGCCAGCCAGGCCCTCGTCAGTAAAATTCTAATTTTGCACATGTTCAAGTAACCTCCGTTCTGAGCTTTCTAAGTTTCAAGCTATGAGTGTAAAAAGAAGCAGCAGCTGACGGGCGCGTGCTTTGGAAGAGAGATGGTGACATGGGGTTGCATACGAGCAAGGTTGTGTACATAGTTCGCTAATTGGGCATTCCGGATTCGGGTGAGATTGGAGATGCCAAATTTATTTTTAAAAAACCCAAAAAAATGGATGGAGTACATTTAAAACCAGTCACCAGATCTATCTTTCCTCTCAGCTCATCCATAATGCCTCTGGCTCAACTGTTGATGGTTTCCAAATTCACAGTCAATTTAGTAGCTGGCTAGTAACACTTCCAAGTCAGCTTTAATAATAACAGAAATTGCTGCAGATTCTCTTTGAAAATAAATCCAGCCCACCACTTCTTTGTATCCTCTGAAAAGCATAATTCATCCCCCTTAAAAAGAAGTTTTAATCATCCCTCACTTCTTTTATGATCCCTCACTTCTTTAGCCTGAGGAAGTCCAAATTAAGTATATTTGCCTTTGCATTGATAGAAACAGTCTTCTCCGCATGGCGATAGTAGACCTGAACTCTTCTGGGCTGGCGGTATGAGTGAGGGGTGGCAGAGGCAGGTGGCATTTTGTAACTTCGTGTTTTAAGGCAGGCAAAACTAGCCTGCCCAGTAGCCATAGTGATGTCACTGCGTTCAAGAATAAATGGGGTCGGACTACAAACGAGGCATTTTGCACAGTAATAGCTTGGTGTTTTTTGTTGGCAAGAATATCTCAACTCTTGGGTGGGCTTTGAACTTTGTAGCCCTTTTTCATACTTAATGTACAACGTTAAACACCAAAAAAGGTAAAAACACAAAAGGCATAATACTGTAGGTGTCCTTTAATAATGTAGCTTCCCCCCGAAGTCCATTACTCTGTAGGAGCCTGCCCCTTCAACCACTGAATCAGTATGGACTGAAGAATCCTAAAAGAGTAGCTTTGTAATGCAATGGTTGACTAGAAGATAAGAAAAATAGCAAAGTGTAATTAATGGAAAAAAAAACTTGTAACCTATTCCCATCAGTGGTTATTACACAGTAGGCTGCATGATATTCATCGTAAATCAGCAGGAAAATCCATTACATCGGTGTGCTATCCTTTAAATAGAAGTTTAGGTTGATCTATAACATCTCATGTGCACCATGAAGCCTCTTAATTGTATCCACCGTATGGAAGTATTGGGGATTACTGTGGATCACACTCCCTTCCACGTCCGTATTTGATTCTCGTAATCACTCTACAGCCTACAGATTAAATTAGATTGTTCTCATATTTGGTGGGATTATTAGTGGTGGTAAGGTCACGCCACCCATCAATTTTGTTTAGGATAAGTTGATGCAAAGGAGGAATTTCATCCCAGGTCGGGCATAAACATGCGGTTGTGGGTGACCAAGTTATCTGGCTAGTTCTTTACATATGCTGACTCAACCTAGCTCGCTAAATGCAATCCATATGAATTGCTCTCCAGTTACTTTGGGTATGCCTTCATAACTAGTCTTCCAGTTGCATTTTCTAAATTAGCTTATTTGGTGACTAGTTCAATGATGACGAGGAAGGCTACAGCTTTTCTGATCGTTTGTTGGATACGGGCCATGGCTTTCGAATGGACGATGGGTGTGGCACACTGCCCGCATAAGTTTGCTAACTTTGCTAGATTATGGGTGTCATTGCCTACTGCAGCTCCGCATTCTCTGGCTAATCTTCTCTAGCTAGACTCATAATGTTGGTTTAGGCTAACTGAACAAAGACTCCTTTCCCAGTTGCACAAGCTAGTTGTTAAATTTTTTTGAAGTTATACCACGTAGTCCGAGCGATCTATTGCAAAGGATTAGCTATTCTGAAGATTCTGAAGTTTTTCTACTTGTATCAGGAATTTGAATTTTGATGTTCACTTTGGCTGCCCCGCTTCTGAAATGAATCGGGCACCCCTGTTCTTGACCCAAGATGCACCTCAAATTAAATTCCTATGTGCCAATTCCATTAAGCATAGTCATGGTCACATTAAAAAAATGTCTCATTCTATAATACCCATTTGGACTGTGTCGTTAGAAACCACCCATACTACTCTGTTCTTTTTTGACACAGACAGAAACTTCCGTTTGCTTTGTGCATCCTTCTCCTGAAATCTCTTCTGCTTCCTCAGTAGTTTTAGGTACATTTGTTATAGGACTCCAGGGTCTTCCCGCAGCGCTTTATAGTTAGGGCGGCCGCCTTGACAAAAAATGCCCCCCCGCCTTGACTACGTCCCCCCGAAAAAAATTCTGCTGCATCCACGCATGCATACACAGTAAAATAAGGCCGCATCGCAATGAGGCCGAATAGTGGCCGGCATCTGTTGGTTAAATATGTTACTGCGCCATCTATCACCTGTTGCTACGCCAACATTATTTTTTTGTATCGGGAAGAAGCTAATTATCCGGATATACAATAACCTGTCGTCATCGTGGGAAGGACACGAGGAGGTAAGATAATTATTCATCTAAACTAAACATTTGAATAGTGTCTCCTATCAACTGCTTGCCCACATATTCTGTTTCATTAAGATAGGCTATATGCAATTCGTTTAGTTTCTTATCAAGGCTACCGATGTGTTTTCACGTGGCTTTCTGCTATGTTTGACAATTGCACGTGGTTTTCTCTAGTGTACAGTAATGAATGGGAAAAAGCAGTCAAAAATATCAGGATACTTTAGTCAATGAAGCCGGCCTACTTCACCACCTGCGCGTACTTAGATCTCGTAATTACGAGATAAGTTGTATTTTTTTTTTATCCTGTGAATGCAATGCGCTTCCGTACATAATACCGTTCTCCTCTCCACGAACATAACCACAACCGCAAAGCATTTGGGGAATTGAAGTCAAAACATAACAAATTCATTTTCCGTTCTTACATTAAGTTTTGTTTAACCCTTAGGGACGGTTGTGCGCATTTTACGCACTTTTCATTCTTCTTCTTTTTTTTTGCTAATTTTGGCTGTGCTCATGCATGTAGCATGAATTTTGGTAAGACTGTGTTTTTATTTGATCTTGTTATTTCCAGCTCAGCTCTTACAGTAAGGCTAAAATACACTGTTCAAGCAAGTGTTACACTCAGACTGTTAAGCGCAAAAAAAGCGCCACTGAAAGTGATCTCACTTCCATGAAAACATAATACATGCATTTTATTATATCTGAGTGTCAATCAATAAAGTTACAAAAATGTTGACTTTGTCACTTTGTTATTGCACTATAACAGCTTTGTTTATTTATAAAGTGTAAATAAACGCTGACTGTTGCCCCCCGTCACCACCTTGACTAACCGATTTTCTGCGGGAAACCCTGGACTTCACACATACAAAATGCTGCCTGACCAATGTTTAATATTCGGCCAATTCAGTTTTTGAGTCAATATGATGGGAAGGATTTTATTCGTAAATCTTACTTGTTATATTATTGCATGACAAAATATCTGATAATTTAGCACCTTCAGAAAAGCCATGTCATTTTAATAACGTCCCAGCTCACTTGCGTTGTATTGGTTTTAAAGCTGCTGTAAGTGATTTTTTTGTTTTAAAAAAAAGTGTTAAATTGCTCCACATTCCGACAGAGATGATTTATTTAGAGTATCTGGTCGATAACACAGGTCTCTCAGTCACTGTCTTCTGCAATAAAGCAGCATATAAAATTCTGGAGTCACTGACTGCCTCTATCCAATCAGGTGAGAGAATGGCATAAAGACGCATTTCTCTCTGCTTGTGAATGCTCAGAGCTGAATCTGCATTGTAGTGCGCCATCTGTCTGAAAAAAGAAGAAAAAACTGTGTTGTTGGCAATAGCAGAACAGATAAAGCTTCCGATTCCAGCGGGAGACGGTGTACACAATTAAACAACCAACAAGCCAAAGAATGGTAGAGCACCAAATAGAATTAAGGAGGAAAAACGCGAGATGGCCAAGAGCTGTATTTATATCGGTGCCGCTTTCAATGGGGAAAACTGAAGGAATCAAAGGGTTTAAAAAGCGATGCACAGCTAGCCCTGCTGCTACTGAACAGGTAAGCTTTGTTTTACTCTGTTATAGTTATGCAGTTTTATCTGTCTCGGATAGTCCTGTTGGTGGTTTTTAACCGTGCTAATGTCAGTTTATAAATGAACAGGCATCGTTTGTGGCTGACTACAGCTTGCTTAGCAGTGTAACGATAGCATGTGTGGCAATAGGACACTAGCTAGTTTTGGCTAATACCTTCAAAAAGCCATTCATACTGAGGTTCCTGCATGGATGTGTCGTTGATCCATGTTTTCAGTGTGGCTTTCACACGACAATCACTGAGAGTGTCTGTCTATATTGTACTTATATTGTAACCGAGTCGCTACTCTCCACTGCATCTATTGGAAACCGATGCGCGTTCCAAATCAGTTACAGCAGCTTTAACTTGTTCGTACTTTTAGATTTAAAAAAATTTGTACACCTCCATGTTGCAGGACAGACTTGCTGCGTGCAGTAGAATTAGAATAGTTATGTTTGTGTGATCTTGATTCAAATGCGTACACGTCAATGAGCAAGGCCTCGCACCCTCCTGTGATGGCCCTGCTCATAATGCTAGTAAAGACCTATTTTAGTGTTGTAAGAGACAGAGAACAACACAACAGGAAAACATAGAGCTGGAGAACCCGACAGAAAGAGTGCCAAAAAAGGAGAGAGAGGTGGCGACATGAAGATATGAAAAGAGAATGGAAACAAACCCTCACCCTGCATCTTAGCCGAGGCTATAACATCCCCTGCAGACATGCTGGACACATTGACCAGGTAAATTGGACAGTGGGCCTGGATCAAGGGGGACAAACAATCACTGATCATAACTAAATAAGAATAAATCAATAATCAACAATCAGATAATGTAACCATCAGCTATAAAGGAACTGGGTGATGGAGCTGCTACCCAAAACACTGAGGTGCTTATGAGTTGGTATATTCTGGTATTGCATCTACAGATACATCAAAGCTAAATTGACCCAGCCTTTGATGTCCCAATGGTCAGAGGTCAGAACAATAGTCGCCTTGCCAATGCAGACCTTTGACTATGCTGATGGATAAACTATGGTTTTATAATATACTGTGCATTACCACTCGCAGACATTCAGATAGATTGTGTATAGATATAAGCTATGCATTGAGAATGGGTGTCATTTACCCAGTAAAGTGTAATTCAACCAATCTTAAGTTGGTTCCCACTGTTCAAGCTGTCCCTGCTGTGCAGGTGTACTCCGTTACCCACCACCCCAGAGAAACACTGGTCCATATACATACCCTGCTGGCTATGGTGATGGCGCGGTGGGTGGCCTCTGCCTCCAGCTGTTGGGAGTATTGGAGGGGGGAAGCATTGGGGGATAGGGTGGTATAAACAAGACAGCAGTGAGTGATCATTACACCCCTCTCTCTACTTGTGGGAGAATTCTAAATTCCCTTGTCCTCTAAGGCCCTGTCTTCTCTGCAGTCATGCAGTGCTGTAAAAAGAATTCCGCCCGCTCTTCATTTCCTTCCTTTTTGCATATTTGTCACGCCAAATTGCTTCAGATCTTCATTCAAAATGTAATATGAGACTGTGGACACACAAAATACAGTTTTTAAATCATTTCATTAATTGAAGGAAAAAGGTTTTCTAGCACCCTCTACATTTAAAAAAAAAAAAAAAAAAATTCCCCACCAACCTTAAATAGACACGTGCTGCCGGTGAACTATGGTTGGGTATATCCCCAGAGTGACTGCATTCTCCCCATATGTAAATTGGCAAAGCGGAGTATAGGAAAGAGTATCAGGGCTAGAAAATTAACTGCGAAATTACTCTTGGCTCCAGGAATGTTCCCAGCAAATTCTGCACCATTCTCACGAGAACTGTTTGACTCATTGCATATTTCAGAAAATGAAGTTTGGCCTGATGGTGGCGCTACAGGAACAGTCATCATGTCACCTAAACAGCAGGACTGCCCTTTTATGCACCAATGTGTTCACAGCAAAGTTAATCTGATTACCATGGGAACAGTTTGATTTGTAGCATTTTGAGATGTAGTTTCACCTAATCTTGGCAGTACATCAAAAGTAATCGAGCTATAAAAATCTATATTGTTTCTCCTTTATGCACCAAGAATGTTGGCAGCAGGTATGACAGGATTCCAAATAAAACTGTTCAAGTTACCACATTTTGAAAAATGAAGTTTGGCCTTGTGGCGCTGCAGGGGAAGTCCAAGACGCATCATATCATCTCTATACGCCAGGACCAATCGCAGAAGGTTTGACATGTTTCCTACCACAACTGTTTGAGTTATTGTATTTGAAAATGTTATTTGGCCGAGTGGTGGCACTGCAGGAAACATTACAGAGCCACAAAAATCAACAACTTCCCTCTCTATTCACAATAATGTTGAAAGCACATTACGCATGATTCCCATGAAAGCTGTTTGAGTGACAACAGTTTTCATGATTTAAAAGTTCAGCCTGGTAGTCGCGCAAGAGCAAAGGTCATAGGGTGTCCAAGATCAATAAAAAACCTTCACTTGGAACCAAAAATGTTCAGAAGAGTGACTCCCAGCAAAACTGTTATTGAGTTATTTGCTCCCGCCGCCAAGCAGTGCGGGAGCTATGGTATCAGGCTCCGTGCGTGCATGCATCCGTCAACAAAAAACTTCAACATTTTGCTTCATGTCATCAACTATTTCAGTTACAGGCTCCTAATTTTCACTGGACACGCATCTCATAAAAGCCTAAAAATGACATGCCTAAAGATGACCTTAGCCCATTTTTTTCAAGGTCACTGACCTAAAAATATCACCAAAAACTTTGACATTTTGCTTTATCTCATCAACTATTTCAATTACAGGCTCCTAATTTTTACTGGAAATGCATCTCACAAAGGCCTACAAATGACGTGCCGAAGGTCACTGGCCTAAAAATATCACTAATAACTTTGACATTTTGCTTTATCTTATCAACTATTTCAGTTACAGGCTCCTAATTTTTACTGGACACGCATCTCATAAAGGCCTACAAATGACATGCCTAAAGGTGACCTTGGCCTATTTTTTCCAAGGTCACTGGCCTAAAAATATCACCAAAAACTTTGACATTTTGCTTTATCTTATCATCTATTTCAGTTACAGGCTCCTTATTAGCTCCCGCCGCCCAAGTGGTGCGGGAGCTATGGTATCGGGCTCCGTCCGTGTGTGCGTCCGTCAACAAAAACTTCAACATTTTGTTTATCTTAACGGCAGGAGCTTCTGGGGCCGCCAGTGCCCTACATTTGCACTTGGAAATGTACAGTTTGAACTGCTGGGTGGTGTTACAGGAAAGGCTGTAGGGTCACAAAAACGAAAAGGTTTGTCCTCTGTACATTAGGAATGAGCTCAAGACGTTTCAAGCAATTCCCATAGAAGTGGTCAAGTTATTCTAATTTTTAAAAATTTAGGGCTCTATCTTACACCGGGGGCCATATTCATGTAGGAACGATATGGTAGTTGATGGGTCACCATTGTCAATTGTCCGTTACCTCCCAGAAAGGGCAATTCGTGAAGCGACATTTGATCTTATCGGCCCTCGTTACTGTCCGATAAGTTAGAGGCAGAAAAATGAGCCAACATGTCTTACAAAGGGACAAGAGCAGTGGCATAACTACCGTATATGCAAGTAATGCCGCTGCATTGGGGCCCGCAGCCAATGGGGGCCCGGGCGGACGAGCCCTGCCAAGCAAAACTTCCAGCAAACTCAATAATGACAGTATTTTCTCCCGTATTAATATCTCGCTACTTTGCAGTATTATTAGCCTACCAATATTGCCTTATTAACAGGGAACTCGTATGCATTTATAGTACTCAAAAATCAAAGCTGTCAACATCACGGTGTCGTTTTGGAACTTAATGTCATTCACTAATTAGATGACAATGCCACTGCATAACAGTTTTACATAAACAGCCGCATATTTTATTAATTTATACCCCTGTGTAACGTTTCTACATTAAGTTTAAGAAAGGGAATAATGGATGATTTTAAGTTCAAGAATGTTAAATTTGTGCCCGCATGGAATGCTGGGTTATAGCAATTACTGTGACTGGTGCATCCGCGGAACTTTCCTTTTCCAAAGGATTAAAGAATTTGATAAACGACTCTGCGCAGTGAAAAGCCCGGTGGCAGCGCCTTAAATGTAAATGAAAATTATTTATCATGTGTTTGACTAAGGCAACAAAAAACTTAAATACGTGTGCTTTGTGTTTTTATGGCCCATGCGCAGACATGACTACTGTTCTTAAAGTGGGGGCATGCAGTCACATTTTATGTGTGTCATGTATTTCGTCGTTGCTGGTTGTTTTAAAGCTGACATTCTGTCACTTCTTCCGTTCACTGCTGATGTTACGTTATATTACACCTGATTGTGCTATTATGAGACTGAGCAAGACGCTGGTGAGCAGCGCTCAGGGCCACCGATTAATCATGCTTTATTCACTCGTCATGAAAAAAAAAAAAAACTTGAGGACAGCCCCCCCGAGCTTTCAGGCATTGTCTACGATGCTGAAGTCGTAAAAGCGCACAAACGCGTACCTGAGACAGTTGCCAACGTTCATGATGTACGTTTTTGACATTAAAACCTTAAAATTTAGTCTAACTAAATTTTGTATGCGAACGAGGCTGTTATTATAACAGAACTTTCTATACGTAAGGGAGTGAGAGAGGCATAAGGGAGGCAGGTCGCAAGCTTATGGAAGCATATTGCTAACGGGTCATTCCATATGAAGTCAACCAGAGGTCCCCAGGTCACCGACTCAGATTTGGCTCAGATTTATTTTGGGAGTACCTCTATATTCATAATGAACACACGCAAAATTTTAGGCTCCTACTCCAAGGGGTTTCCGAGATATGGTCCCCCAAAAATCAGGGGCCATGCCCAAGCAAATCGCAAACATTAATTTATAGGGATTTTGGAGGCCAATATCTTTGGAACCAATCATAGATATGGGCTGAAAATAGCTATTTCGGGTATTTTGGGTGCAGGCTTTCAGAATCTTTTGTCAAAATTTATCCATCTCTTTTCATTTTCAAGATATTGGCCTCTCAAATATGAAAATTTTTCTTGGTGGAAATCAAAAATTCAGTTTTCAAGGGTCCCTCCATGAGGCCAGGATCCATTACAGAGGCTAAATGGTGCTGGATTCCTTCTATTCAATTTTAAGTATTAAACACATGAAGAAAAGGAGGTGCATCAAGGCATGGAAAGCAAAGAAACCAGCTGCAATCTGTCAGTATTTAGAAAGAAATCCTGCCCCCTATCAGTGCAAATTACTATCAGCTGGTTAGGTGCTAATTGATGGCCTATAACAAGGTTTCTCATTACCAAAGTATCAGACAAGAGGCATCTCATGATGGGCAAAGCAAAGAGCTATCTCAAGACCTTCGCAACCTTATTGTTGCAAAACATACTGATGGCATTGGTGACAGACGTATTTCTAAACTTCTGAATGTTCCACTGAGCACCGTGGGGCCATAATGTGGAAGTGGAAAGAACATAATTTCACCATAAACTGGCCACGACCAGATGCTCCTAGCAAGATTTCTGACAGAGGAGTCAAAAGATTAACCAGAAGAGTTGTCCAAGAGCCAAGGACCGCTCGCAGAGAGTTTCAGAAAGATCTGCGTTTAGCAGGTACAGTTGTTTCACAGAAAACAATAAGTAATGCACTCAACCGACATGGCCTCTATGCAAGCTCACCGCACATGACTTTATTCCTGAAGAAAAAGCACGTTGAAGCTCGTTTAAAATTTGCTGCAAAACATTTAAAGAAGCCTATGAAATACTGGGAGAATGCAGTCTGGTCAGATGAGACCAAAATTGAACTCTTTGGATATCATAGGACACACCATGTTTGGAGGACAAACGGCACTGCACATCACCCTCAAAACACCATACCAACAATGAAGTTTAGAGGTGGGAACATCAAGGTGTGGGGCTGTTTTTCAGCATACAGTACAGACTTCATATAATTGAAGGAAGGATGAATGGAGAAATGTACTGAGACAGCCAAGGAGACTCTCAATTGGTTTCAGAGAAAAAAAATAAAGCTGCTAGAATGGCCTAGTCAATCACCCGACTTGAATCCAATTGAAAACCTATGGAAAGAACTGAAGATCAGAGTTCATAGAAGAGGGCCCCGGAACCTTCAAGATTTGAAGACAGTTTGTGTGGAAGAATGGGCCAAAATCACACCTGAGCAATGCATGCGATTAGTTTATCCATTCAGGAGGTGTCGCGAACCTGTTATTACCAATAAAGGCTTTCTACTAAGTATTAACCGCTTTGCGCAGAATACAAAATTATGCCAATTTTTCCTGTTGTAGATGAGCCTATTTAGGCTTTATAACTTAGTATTTGTGTCACAGAGACTAGGGAAAATTATTCCAGTGAAGCAAGACATTTGGAAATTCAATTACAGAATTGTTTAGGAATTAAATTTTGGAATTTACGGACGCTGGCGTCTATCTGCGCGCAGGGGTTAAATAAATTTCAGTGAGTACAATAGTTTTTCCCTGTGTTGTTCCACTTTATTACACATAGCTTAATTATGGACTTATTTGTTTTTATTTCTTTGTATGTGTGGATTACTTGGGTTGTTAGCAACATCTGGTGAATGTTTCATGTCAGTAGCCCCATTAGAAATATATTTACAGAGAAAATTGTTGACGTGTTCAATACTTTTTTTCTCCACTGTTGTCCTTTTTATTTCAAAGTTTCAGTGGTAGGGTAAATGAATAAAATGAGTGACGCAAAGGGGCGGAAGTTAACGTGTTTTCAAGAACGTAGGCACCATCAGACAGGTTAGGAATAATGTGCATTGATGCACTGGTATTCTCTTTAGATATTCTTTTATTACCTTGCCTATTATTACCTAAATAGCAAATCCCAATTTAACCACTGCATGCGCATATACAGTATATTCATACAAATAGATTTATATGGCACAGGTTTATATGTGTATATATATTTTTTTTTACTCACGCTGATGAGCCAAAACATTAAAACCACTCATGGCTGCAGCAAGTAATGTTGACTTGTGGTCATTATGGACCAGCATTTGAATTCTTCCAACTTAGGACTTACGAATATGTGCTTTTAATTTCTGTTCTCTATAACAGACAATAGAATGAGGTAGTACCAATACTGTGTTGAATTTTTGCTTCAGAAAGCTGATTATTTCACCGTTAAATTGCCATGCCTTTGGGCAAGAGTGGATTTAGCTAGCTGCCTACGATAGAAACAGATTTTTCTTTTTTAGAGAGATATAATTTTAATCAACTGCTGGATGGATGCTGTTGGCATATATCTTTGGCTGTTTGCAGAGCAGACTTAATTGAAGACCTTTATTCATACACTTCCTGGGCAACAGTGGAGGGGCATATTGTGTCAATATTCTAAAAGGTTTATGGGCACCACTTCCTCATGAATATTCAACATATATTTTGCATCTACTCAACGTCTACCCCATATTATTTGGTGAGTACAACTGAATACATCAGCTGAGCAGTTCCATAGACCCTAGGGTCTATATCTGCGCAAAGGTATTAAATTTAACAACTCGGAATATTGAGTAACTAACAGGGTAAGTATATTTTCACACATGACCAGTTGTCTTGGACAAATTTTTTCTTTCAATGGAGGGATAACTTACATCTGTATTTTATGTTTACTCAGGTTGTCTTTGTCTTCAGTAAAATTTTGTTTGAAGATTTGAATGAAGTGTGACAAATATGCAAAAATTGAAAAAATAATGAGCAGGATAGATTCTTTTTCACAGCACTGAATCACACACAGACACAAACACAGACACACACACACACACACACACACACGTGCGCGGACCAAAGATGCCTAACAGATTACATGAAAATTTTCTCAGTGCTTTTGCTTGATATCACACATTGGTTCCATAACACATGTAGATTCAGAGGCTGTCTCACCTCCTCAGGTCTGCTTATTTCAATACCCTCTGGTCCACTAATACCGAGATCCAAGGCTTCTTTGGCTCCCTGTCAAAACACACATGCAGGAAGACCCAAGTGAGAAAACACACATGCATGCAACAAATACAGTTTAGAAATCACAGGTTCATAAAGTTTCAAAATGCAGCAAAGAATGACCAGACTATTTCAGAGTGTGCAAAGCATTGTGCATATGAGAATAAAGCAATAAACTTCTTTCTTTAGACTGTTGGTTTAATATTTAGCAAGAGAAGTAGAGCCACTGAAATCATTGAGTATCGTTTCCAATCTTAGCCATGACCGAGAACCAGCTGGCATCAAAAAAAAAAAAAAAAAAAAAAAAAAAAAACTGAACTTTTTTGGTCTCCTGAATAATAACTTCTGGCAGCCAGATGTAACTGTCAGCAAGAAGTCATTAGTCATTAGGGAGATATAGTAATTAAAGTTTTTGTCCAGTTTGTTCTGACAGCAGGACACTCCAGTTTCTTTCACAATCTCAAACAAAGCGAAGGTCAATAATGCTAAAAGCTGTGCAAATCTCAGATTATTCCCCATGAACCCATGCACCAGCTTGGTTTTAGCGCAGGTATCTCTGGTTTAAGGGATCTGCATGGCAATACGTCTGCCACAATCATCAGCTAATGCTACTATCCACTTCCATGATGTTTCTAGGGAATTGGATTGCAACTTGGATCAAGCAACTTAGGGCAAAATAAAAGACGATGGCTGGAAGCAGCCAAATCAAGTGGGCGGAAGGATAGTATAATGGCTCTGAGCTGCCTGTTGTTCATTCAGAGCGCTTGCTGGCACGCAGCTGACACAATGATATGGAATATATTGCGATTCTTGCTGGTTTCTTAGACAGATTTTAAAGCATTTTTAGAGGGAAAATAAGGGATTTGTAAGCTGTGAGGGCAGTGTGTGCGGATGCACATGTGCTTATATTGGGAGGCACATACAAAAATGGGGGGGGGCGTGTGGCTGTTCAGCATCTTTTCACCATGGGTTCATATGTGCTTGAATCAGAATGCCTGCGCATGTGTTTGCGTATGTATGCAAGTGTGAGTGCACTGCTTTATATGTGAATCAGTGTGGATATAATAGCACATGAATGCATCAGGCATCGGCTGGAGATTTCAGATGCTGGGTGTGGGACTGGGGTGGAGGTGTTGGGGAAGAGCAGGAGAGAGACAGGTAGAGAGAGAGTGGAGAGACGGTATGACAGGCACAAGGTGGTGGGAGGAAGTGAGCGGGGGAAAAAAAAAGAGAGGGGGAGGATGAAGAGAAAAAAGTTTTCTGGGTAGTCATGTGGTGCAGCATCCATGTTCCAATGTATATGCAGTGCATCAAGCATGAACATTTATATTCATCTGTATGCATGCCTAAGCACAAGCACCTGCAAAAGGTTACATCTACACAACTAACTACAGGCTGTTTTGTCCAAACAACAAATATAGGCAAAGACAGCAAAGAGAGTGCTATTTTCTAATCATATGACATTGAATAAACCTGACTTGCAGGGGATTGAATTCACAAGGCGTCCACAAAGGCCGCATCCACAGGAATACAGTTATTTTTCGAAATGGATATTTTCTAACTCCTTTTTTTGACAAAAAAAAAAAACAACCTTGTTTTACAAAATATCATCGCACGCACAAGAATGCAAAAACGAGTACAAATGCTCAAATCAAATATGCCTGGTCACTGGTCAGTAGGTGGCGATAAATTTTTCATAATTTGTATATTAACAGAGAACAGTACCCAAAACAAAAATTGGCGAGTGTGAATTGAGATGTGAGGCCATCGTTTTCCAAATGCTCGATTTGGCATGTCTACATGGATACACAGACACCAGCGCTTAAAAAAAATATTAACTTCAGAAGGTTTTTCTATGGAAATCTGTCTTAGTGGCCTAAAACATCATTTGCATGTGGAAAAGGGGCCAAAATTCAGGAAAAAAGAAATCTTTTCAAAAATACCCGTGTTGTGTGGACAGTGCCATAGTAACACAAGAATAGCACTTGGATTGTGATGGCACAAAGGGTGAGGAACACCGTTGTATATCAAAGGCCCTATTTATGTAGCACTACCACAAGATTATTGTAATGTAACTTTGCAGTTCTTTCACACACTTAAACCTCCACATGATCATGAATTCAGCATGAAGGGTGGCAGTTTATGCCGCCATTTCTTGGACACGAATCCGACATTATGGTCTCAGAAAGAGTTTAGTTTGACGAAACTTGAATTTAGAGGCTTTGGTCCAAAAAACATTCACAATAAGCGTTTATTAGAGATATTGAGTATTTTCATATAACACCTAAATCTTAATATGGAGAGTTCAGAAAGTGGAATGCTCTAGCTTAGCAATATCACAAGACTGTTTAGAATATAAACTTAAGACAGCCATCTTGGATGTATACAGAAGAGCTATCCTGATTTGTCACAAGAACCAGCAAACTGTCGAGAGGCTCGCTAAAAACCGATGCTGAGCAGAAAATGGTGGAATGGTGGGTTGGGGGGGGAGGTGGAGTCAATCAAAAAATTTGCAGAGCCATAAGCGCTGGGGTCTAAATGATGACGTTATTGTAATCACGTAACTGTGGACTGAATATTCATGAGGAGGTTTTGCCCTGGAACTATTCAAAAGATTGGAGTTCTGATGTCTGAAATGGTACAGTAAATGTTCCATCAGTCATACCTCCCCATAAAGGCAGATGTGTGACCAGCCTGATATATGTGGCAACAGAAGCTACCAGGTATTATTTCATTATATATAGTGATAATGAAATTTTTTTTCTAACTGCCGAGCAACAACATAAAGCCATGTATACTCAAATGAACAGCACTACAGAAGTGAAATGCTGCTTAGGGAATAAAAAACACACAATAAATTCCAGAGTTGTTTGTTAACTATCAAAATCTCCCATTTAATATTAATATAAATACAAAATGTTACAGGTGCTATGAGGGGTCCCCTTAAAAATTCTGCATTTTTTCTCTTGTTCATGGATCCCCTCAAAAAAAAAAAAAATCACAAATTAGAAAAAAGAGCCATGGCCAAAAATGATCTCTCTCTGCACATCTTGTTCAGTAAACTCTTAATCACAGCTCTGCTAAAAGCTATAGCTGTTTAATCTGATAGAAGACAACGAGAATTTGTAAATGGAGTACCACTTTGATTACAGTGGGCCCTAAAATGACTGGCACCCCTGACTGGCAATGCCCAAGCAATACTTTTTAAAAGTATTTTAAAAAAATATTTATTGAGTAACTCCAAATAACAACATGTGAGAAATTCTGCACGATATTAATGTTCCAAAGGAACCAACCAAAATCATATGCTCATTTAACTAAAAATCTATTTCCTCCATATCAAGGGTTCACAATTAATGGCACCCTTAATGATTATTGCACATAACATCTATCGTAATTAAACCAGGTATTAAATTCCACTTATTTCAGTTTTCTCTAAGTGTTAAGGAACTATATTGAGCCATTACATAATTTCCTGTTTCACGAGGGTATAAAATGAGCTAACACACATACAATATCCCTTCATCATCCAACACCATGAAGAAAACAAAACAACTGTCAATGCAAAAGAGGCAGATAGTCATAGATCTTCATAAATCTGGTAATGGCTACAAGAGAATTCACATACAATGGAATATGCTTAATCTAGAAAAGAGTGAGTATCCCTGGTTTAACCCATTTAAACCTGGACAGCATGTGGGCATTGCAAGAACTTGTCGTTGCCGACACAGATATGCGCGTAATTTTGAAAGTACCGTAATTACTGTAAGTTTTGCGCAATGGAAAAAAATTCCAACTGTTCCTGAAAGCTGAGAATCTGTGCTTCAGCCCAAATACAGGTTACTATCTGCTGGGATTTTTGCATTAGGCCTTAAAGGGTTAAACAGATGCTAATACACCATGCATGCTGAAATGGGAAAATAAATTGAGAGTCAAATTTCATACAAATTTAAATTTTACTGGTTTTATTTACTTTTACTCCATTTACTTTATTGAACTGTAGGAAGCAATTTTGTTTCATTATTTATGTATTTAATTATTTTTTAATTTTCAGTTTGATAAGAATTAGATTAAAAAAATGCAGCTGGCAGCTCCCAGCATTTTTTTTGTTTCAAGATCATTTTGAGAATTTAAAATTTAGAAGTTTAATTAAACATATGCCCTACGGCATTTAAGTTTTGTGTTGTAATTGGTGTCATTCTAAACTTTGACATCAAGATTTTCATTTTAACTGCAAATGTATATTGGTTAACGGCCTTCTTGATGACAGATAATTGGTATCAGCCCTGAAAAAACCGTATTGGTGATCCCCAGTAGTGTGCGGTGGGGTTTCAGTCAGGGCCAGCAGTAACAAAATGCAAACCAACCCCCGCCCCCCCCCTAAGGAACACTGCCTCCACAAAGAAGCAGAAAAGCAAGGATGACCTTTACTGGTATTGCAGCCATCCATTTCAACCCTGGCATGTGCCCATCACGGAGGGGACGGGTCATGCGTCACGGAGGGGACAAGTGCAAACAGCTTATGTCAATCAACGCCATAAGCCGATCCTGAGATTAAACTACTGGTTTACCATGTCATTACATATTGCTCACTCACTGCACAGTCAGTCCAAGGGTAAAAATCTGACCCACTACAGCAAAACCAGGCATAAGTCACATTTGATCATTCCGACATAAATGGAAGGCCGAGTTGCGAACTGTAAAATGCATTAAATTCGCAAAGTTCAAATGGCTGTGAAATCGTCAGTTTTTGAGTGATTGTAACACATCACACATCAAACTGAAGCTGAGGAACTGGGCAATCTAAATATGATAACTGAATTATGCCTGGTTTTTTTGGGGCATTATGCCTGCTTTTACTGTAGTGGGTCACAAATTGGAATTTACTCACATTTACTTTCCATGAGCATACGTGTATATGATGTATATTCCAAATAGGTGGATAAGGGCATAATTCCATGGTTCAGAATGTGCAGGACTGACAATATTCTAGTCGTTAGAAAACGAAAAACCTGTTCATTTACCCACATCTGTCAGTTTCATCATAAATAAGTTTATATTCCGCGATTTCTAACGGAATTTAAAAGTTAACCCTCTTTAGAAAGCAACAACGCATTTTTGTCAGGATGTTGTGACAACTTCATCATACCAGTGATGACCTATGATAACATACTAGAGTACATCAAGATCCATTCATTAATAAAAAAATGTATTGGGAAAATTCCTCAATGAAGTGTCACGGGGGGGACATTTTTCCATCTCCCATGCAACAGCAATGTACTTCAAATTTCCACTAACATGGGAATTTGGCAAAATCGAGTGCTAAATTATTCCACATTTCCTTGGCCCCCCAACAAGCATTCCCTTAAAATTTTACTGTTTTCACTGTTGGCAGGGGGCACTCCCGAAGTTATGTCCTCTCCGTGACAGCAAAATGGTAAGTTTCAGTGAATAAACATGATTTTTCATGTGAAAAAAATTTTCACGAGAAATCAATTAAAACACATAAAAAACAAATATACATATATTCTCTGTCTCTGCTGCTCTGTTTCTTTTGCCGTCTGCTGCTCTGTCTCTGCTGCTCTGTCTCCGCTGCTCTGTCTCTGCTGCTCTGTCTCCGCTGCTCTGTCTCTGTTGCTCTGTTTCTTTTGCCGTCTGCTGCTCTGTCTCTGTTGCTCTGTCTCCGCTGCTCTGTCTCTGTTGCTCTGTCTCAGCTGCTCTGTCTCTGCTGCTCTGTCTCTGCTGCTCTGTTTCTTTTGCCGTCTGCTGCTCTGTCTCTGCTGCTCTGTCTCCGCTGCTCTGTCTCTGCTGCTCTGTCTCTGTTGCTCTGTCTCTGCTGCTCTGTCTCCGCTTCTCTGTCTCTGTTGCTCTGTCTCTGCTGCTCTGTCTCTGTTGCTCTGTCTCTGCTGCTCTGTCTCTGTTGCTCTGTCTCTGCTGCTCTGTCTCTGCTGCTCTGTCTCCGCTGCTCTGTCTCTGCAGCTCCGTCTCTGTTGCTCTGTCTCTGCTGCTCTGTCTCTGTCTGTCTCTGTTGCTCTGTCTCTGTTTCTTTTGCCGTCTGCTGCTCTGTCTCTGTTGCTCTGTCTCCGCTTCTCTGTCTCTGTTGCTCTGTCTCTGCTGCTCTGTCTCTGCTGCTCTGTCTCTGCTGCTCTGTCTCCGCTGCTCTGTCTCTGCTACTCTGTCTCTGCTACTCTGTCTCTGCTACTCTGTCTCCGCTGCCCTGTCTCCGCTGCTCTGTCTCAGCTGCTCTGTCTCTGTTGCTCCGTCTCTGCTGCTCCGTCTCTGCTGCTCTGTCTCTGCTGCTCTGTCTCTGCTGCTCTGTCTCTGTTGCTGTCTGTGTTTCTCTGTTGACATGAATGAATATGAATTAATTAAAGTGCACTATGCCTATATTATCATCTAAATATTACTTTATCATTCATGAATGAAATGAATTATATACTGTCTCCCCATTAACATCCTAACTGTCCCCAAACAATTGTACCCGATATGGCCACCAGAGGGCACACTCTCTTACTTTAATTTAATTGAATAATAGATACTCATTGGTAGGCCTACTCATCATTGGACTCACCATTTACTTCTTCCTTGTTTGCACAGCAAAATACAAAATACATAAATTACAAAATAACTTGTAAACAGAGTGATTTCTCCCGTAGTTGACGTTTGCGTTGTCAGCGGCGTATGCCATGGTGTTTTGTACATTCAGTTCGTATCTCTCTAGACAGGTCATCAGGGCTTTATGTATGCCATTTGCGGTCTCATCGCTGTCTTCATAAAAGTCAAGCAGCTTGGATTGTACTCCATCAACAGCAGAGAAATACCTCACACACACCAGAAACATTTTTCTATTTCCCTTATTGGAGGCATCAGTGGTGACAGAAAAATAGACAGGCTCACCATCAGTTGGGGAAAGATAATCCAAAATGTCGCACACAGATTTAGGTCCCAAAACGTTCATTGAAATCATCTCCGCTTTCGTTCTCCCCAAGTGCATTGTCTTGGCCACAGTTGAATCACTAAACACAGTCCCGTTGAGCTTGACGAGACAGTCCGTGCTGTTGTAGCTGAGAGAATGTTTAACAGTGTGGTACACCAAGGTGGCTTCGCTTGCTGCTATTTTTTCATTTTCTCCCGTTGTTGCGGCAAAGAATGCACCGATGTTGCTAGCCCCTTAAGCTAGGATAGCCTTCTTGTGCATCTCAGAGCTAGCATGTCTAGTCAAATCGTTTTCACCTCCATGGCTAATTGAGAACTCTCTACAGCAAACTGTGCAGTAGGCTTTCGTGCAGTCGTCACTGACCGGTTTCACCCAGGGCTTTTTCGCTTCCCATTGCTTATTATAGCTACATAAACTCTCCTTTTTTGTTACTGGTTCCATTTTTAGTTTGCCTAGTGATGCAAAAAAAAAAAATTTGGTTGTGTTATGTGGTAGTAGATATATATATTTTTTTAAAGGAGTTGGCACTTCTGCACACGCGAACAAACTATTGGCTTGCACATCACGTCAGGTGTGTAAAGGGAGGGCTGTGATTGGAAGGCGGGACATTGGCTGTCCTGTACGGCACCAATCAAAACCACCTGCATTACAGGACGTCCCGGCCAATCCGGGACGGTTGGCAAGCCTAGCTACTGATAAGATACTTAACCAATTACCATTGATGATTAAGACATGAAGCTTTGCGTCAGTGGAGGGCTATAAGATCGCATAAACGGCAATTAATGGAATTTTCATGAAATTCTACATTCTAGTAGAATATTAATTAGCAAATGCAGCTGAAGATGTTGTTTAGATAAGGTTTAAATTTTGTTTATGATTAACTGGATAATTGCCGTTCATACAATCTCATATTGTAGCCTCCGTACAATTTTCCCAGAAGCTAGACTATAAAGACCCCATAAATGATTTTGACAACATGAAAGTTTGATGCATAGCTTGCATTTGAATTGACTTAAAATGCATACCATGAGGTGAAGTTTCCCAATTCACTAATAACCAATTTACTAAATGATTCAATTACCAACGCTTTGACGCAAAAGCGTTAGTAATTTAAAAGGCTACATTATTATCCCTTTGCGGCGTAGTGTGCAGCTGAGCTTCCCCGCAAAAGTAGCCTATTCTTTTGGAAACATTTTGATGAAGTGCAATCTTAAAATAAATTAGGTTGCACTGCTGGAAAAAAATGCTTGAATCGCATTCATGCAAATCTGTGCTGTTCAATGACTATTTAAGTTTATAAATGCGACAAAAGCAGGCCATTTTAATTGGGCTATCTACAGATTCAAATAAATTAAGCAGATTAACCATTTGATTGCTAATCCTGCAAAATAAACGGGAACAGGATGAGAAAAATTCACTAAAAGGAGATGATTCAGCAGACCTCAGCTAAGCTCGGTTCAACACGGCGCATAATTTAATTCAGTTTGTTTTTTTCCTGGAAGCATTCACATGACCGCTGATGTTTGGCACTTTCAGCAGCTGTTAGTATTGGGTTAATAAAAGGAAGCGATAAAGCTTGCATGTTCGCCCCATGCCAGCAGGTGGTCTTACTACACTTTAAAATAATTGCGATGTGATATCGTCATACCCCTAGGTTGTGCGTGTTCAAGTGAAGGGCGCGTGATCTTTTTTTTTTTCGTTGATCCGAAAAGTGATCCGAACCGTGACTCAAATCCATGACACGATCCGAACGGTGAGTTTTGATCCGTTGGACCCCTAGTTGGGACGAAGTCTAAATTGTGAATAAAATCAAAATGCAATGACTTTCAGATCACATGAGCCAATATGTTATTTACAATAAAACATAAATAACATTTCAAATGTTGAAACTGAGACATTTTACATTTTTATTCACAAAATGAGCTTATTTTAAAATTTTCTGGCTGCAACAGGTCTCAAAAAAGTGGAGACACAGGCAAAAAAAGGGGCTGATAAAGCAATTAATATACCACCCCAATTCCAAAATAGTTTGGGCAAAGTGTAAATTGTGAATAAAATCAAAACGCAATGATTTTCAAATCACGCCAGCCAGTATTTTATTCACAATAGAACAGAGATAACATAGCAAATGTTGAAACTGAGAAATTTTACAATTTTATCCACAAAATGAGCTCATTTCAAATTTGATGGCTGCTACAGGTCTGAAAAAAGTTGGGACAGGGGCCTGTTTACCATGGTGTAGCATCCCGTCTTCTTTTTAACAGAGAGTGGAGCCGTCTGGGCATTGAGGAGACAAGTTTCTTGAGTTTAGGCATTGAACTTTGATCCCACTCTTGTTTAATACAGGCTTCCAGCTGCTGTAGAGTTTTGGGTCTCCTTTGGCAGACTTTTCGTTTAATTATGCGCCGAATGTTCTCAATCGGTGAAAGATCAGGACTGCAGGCAGGCCAGTTCAGCACATGGACTCTTCTACTACGAAGCCATGCTGTTGTAATAGCTGCAGTATGTGGTTTTGCATTGTCCTGCTGAAATACACAAGGCCTTCCCTGGAATAGATGTCATCTGGAGGGGAGCATATGTTGCTCTAAAACCTTAATATACCTTTCAGCATTCATGGTGCTTTTTTAAACATGCAAGTGTCCCACACCATATGCACTAATGCATCCCCATACCATCAGAGATGCTGGCTTTTGAACTGAACGCTGATAACAGGAGCGGTGGTCTTTGTCCTCTTTAGCCCAGAGGACATGACGCCCATGATTTCAGACAAGAATGTCAAATTTGGACTCGTCTGACCACAGGACACTTTGCCACTTTGCTACAGTCCATTTTAAATGAGCCTTGGCCCACAGAACACAGCGGCGCTTCTGCATCATGCTTAACAATGGCTTCCTTTTTGTATGATTGAGTTTTAGGTGGCATCTGTGGATGGCATGGAGGACTGTGTTTACGGACAGTGGTTTCTTGAAGTATTCCTGGGCCCATTTAGTAATGTCAATGACAGAATCATGCCGGTGAGTGATGCAGTGGTCTCTGAGGGCCCGATGATCACGGGCATCCAGTAAAGGTCTTCGGCCTTGTCCCTTACGCACAGAGATTTTTCCAGTTTCTCTGAATATTTTGATGTTTTGCACTGTCGATGACGAGACTTTCAAAGCCTTTGCAATTTGACGTTGAGGAAGATTGTTTTTAAAGTATTCCAAAATTTTTTTTACGCAAGCCTTCACAGGTTTGAGAGCCTCTGGCCATCTTTACTTCTGAGAGACTCAGCCTCTCTAAGACATCCATTTTATAGCCAGTCATGTTACACACCTGATGCAAGTTAACTTAATTACGAGCTAAATGTTCTTTCAGCTGATTCTCTTATATATTAATTGCTTTTTCAGCCCTCTTTTGCCTGTGTCCTAACTTTTTTGAGACCAGTTGCAGCCAGAAAATTTGAAATAAGCTCATTAAAGGCCTTTGGCCCATAATACATGATATTGATCTCTTTACAGCGCAGACGACATACAAGTATAAGCTTGAGTACTGATATTGCGGTACAATACTAATAAAATAAAATAATCAATCCACAGATTTCTCTCTTTTATAGTTCATTGACTGAGTTTCTTAATTTATGTACATTATATAAATAAGTACATAAACTGTGGAGTACATCATACTTTTCTGATGACATAAACTGTAGACAATTATCACAAGATACTGACTCGATGTGCTTCAGTAGATATTTGTTTCTAAGTACAGTATACTTTTCACACACAAATATAATATGATATTCATTTTTAATATATACCCTTTAAATAAAAAATATAGACATAGGGCCAATCCCAATTCTCTTCCCTTAATCTTAACCCTTGGTTTCAAGTGCACTAAATAGTAAGATTTCCCTCTACGACGAAGGGGTAGTTTTGAGGGGAAGGGAATTTCACCTAAGAATTGGGACGCCACTTCATGCAAATTAGCGTAACACGTGTGTCCACGTACATCACGCGTATGGCCAACGTACGCTTCTTGCACTTATTTCGAAAATGCCGGCTCCAGTGTTTGTGTTGCCGAGGTTGTTGGCCGTCCTCATCCTTCTTCGTTTAATGAATAATCTGTATCGGTTTTGTACACTGAACAGTAGCCTACATTATACAGTTACCGACTCATTGCTTGGCTTGCCAGAGCGATCATTGCAACTTTGAAAGTTGACATACGCAGCTACAACCGGGTAGCTGTCGTGGTATGTTCGCATTCACAATCACAAACCAGGTCATGTCACGATACAAATTTCTAAGAAATTGGATTATAACACGTGTAAAATGCAGGCATGCTCGTCACGCATTACGATAACATTAGCCAAATGCGTGCAGCATTACTGCTATACAGAGAACTCTGTGGATATCATGCTGGCTACAACGTGAATTGGCGATTTTCAAGCATTCATATTCTAAATCAACAATTACAGATAAAGGTATATACCCACAAACATAACACATTCCGACATGTTTTGGATTTTTTGCATGCATGCTTATGGAAATAGTATTTACAATTGTGCGATGCTTTTTTCATGGCAGCTGCCATCTTCTTGGAAAACTCGTCCAGCTCGATAGTCTCACAGTGCATCCTGGGAAGTTCATTCTTCCCCCTGGTTCGTAGTGAGCATCGCACGGCCCTTACAATCAAGTGGGAATTTTAAAGGCTATAAAGCACTTCCCTTAATCGTCTTACAGTTTGGGACACCCTTGCCCTTCGCGGGAATGCGCAGATATTAAGGCTAGGGTCAATTTTGAGTGGAAGTGTGGGTATTGGGATGGACCCATAGTCTCTGTGAGAGAGGAGTGTGACTGTATCTCCCAAGGTGAACTGCCAGTCTGAATCTACTGCACCTAAATTTTGTGAAAATTATCTTTAAATAACATATTGGCTCGTGATCTGAAAGTCACTGCATTTTGATTTTATTCACAATTTACACTTTGTCCCAACTATTTCGGAATTGGGGTTGTATAAGAGAATCAGCTGAAAGAACATTTAGCCAGTCTCTCAGAAGTAAAGATGGCCAGAGGCTCTCCAACCTGTGAAGGCTTGCGTGAAACAAGAGGCCCATGGGCCTTAACGGTCACCTGAGTTGTATAAAAACTGATGTTATTGATGTGAATGAACCAAATATACACATCATTTTCCTATATAAAGTATAGTAAACTTCACCCCCTCCCCATGGACAAAGATGGAGCATGGGGGCCATGAAATGAACAATTTTGATAAAGCACCTGAAGACCCTACCATCTATGAAGAGTATTGTTTTCCAGCATATCTGGGTCTGGAGAAGAAGAGTTTGAAAATTTCAGCCAATTTTACCACTTTTAGACCCGCCCCTCAGAGCACCTGGGGGTGGGCACCATATAACTCACAATTTTGGTGCATATTTGACCAAGGAAGGCTCCTGCAAAATTTTATTGAAATTGGATCAGCGGTTTCTGAGAAGAAGTGGATAATGTATTGACCAGTTTTAGCCCCGTCTCTCAGAGTCCCTGGGGGTGGGCACCATATAATTCACAATTTTGGTGCATATTTGACCAAGGAAGGTTCCTGCAAAATTTCATTGAAATCAGATCAGCGGTTTCTGAGAAAAAGTGGAAAATGTATTGACTACTTTTAGCCCCGCCCCTCAGAGTCCCTGGGGGTGGGCACCATATAATTCCCAATTTTGGTGCATAATTGACCAAGGAAAGTTCCTGCAAAATTTTATTGAAATCGGATAGCGGTTTCTGAGAAAAAGTCGAAAATGTATTGGCCACTTTTAGCCCCGCCCCTCGGAGTCCCTGGGGGTGGGCACCATATAATTCACAATTTTGGTGCATAATTGACCAAGGAAGGTTCCTGCAAAATTTTATTGAAATCGGATAGCGGTTTCTGAGAAAAAGTCGAAAATGTATTGGCCACTTTTAGCCCCGCCCCTCGGAGTCCCTGGGGGTGGGCAGCATATAATTCACAATTTTGGTGCAAAGTTGACCAAGGAAGGTTCCTGCAAAATTTTATTGAAATCAGATCAGCAGTTTCTGAGAAGTGGAAAATGTATTGACCAGTTTTAGCTCCGCCCCTCAGAGCCCCTGGGGGTGGGCACCATATAATTCACAATTTTGGTGCACATTTGACCAAGGAAGACTCCTGCAAAATTTTTTGAAATCGGATCAGCGGTTTCTGAGAAGAAGTCGAAAATGTATTGAGCAGTTTTAGCCCCACCCCTCAGAGCCCCTGGGGGTGAGCACCGTATAATTCACAATTTTGGTGCATAATTGACCAAGGAAGGTTCCTGCAAAATTTTATTGAAATCGGATAGCGGTTTCTGAGAAAAAGTCGAAAATGTATTGGCCACTTTTAGCCCCGCCCCTCGGAGTCCCTGGGGGTGGGCACCATATAATTCACAGTTTTGGTGCAAAGTTGACCAAGGAAGGTTCCTGCAAAATTTTATTGAAATCAGATCAGCGGTTTCTGAGAAGTCGAAAATGTATTGACCAGTTTTAGCCCCGCCCCTCAGAGCCCCTGGGGGTGGGCACCATATAATTCACAATTTTGGTGCACATTTGACCAAGGAAGACTCCTGCAAAATTTTATTGAAATCAGATCAGCGGAATCTGAGAAGAAGTCGAAAATGTATTGAGCAGTTTTAGCCCCGCCCCTCAGAGCCCCTGGGGGTGAGCACCGTATAATTCACAATTTTGTTGCATATTTGACCAAGGAAGGTTCCTGCAAAATTTTATTGAAATCGGATCTGCGGTTTCTGAGAAAAAGTCGAAAATGTTAATTGTTTACGGACGCACAACGAACAACGAACAACGCACAACGAACAACGCATGACGAACGATGCACTACGGACGACGGACGACGATGGACCAAAGGCGATTAGAATAGGTCACTTTGAGACTTCGTCTCAGGTGACCTAAAAAATTGACAGGAGAAGAACATGTGAGCCAAAGTTGCTGGGGCTCTGTGACATCTTTGACAAGTAGGGTCTGTGTCGGGATAAATTCTAGCAAGTTTACTTCTGCTGAGATGTACATGGTGTAGGACTTTGAATTGAAGTAGTCCTTGACCTTTGACCTGGGGACTAAACAAAGCATAGGTGACTAACCTCCTATATCATATGGTGAAGTTTCATGAACATAAACGATATTGAAAGGGCAAAAAAGCTTGTTACTTACAAACAGATGGACAAACAAAAAATACGTCATTTTGATGTGCTTGCGATGATGCTACTTCAAGTTTGATGGCATACTTCTTAAAGCTTTTTCCACAAGCAACAAAATGGCGTTAAATTGACAATGATATCACAAATAGAAACTAAGTTATTAGTCAAAACGTGATTTTGACCTTGATCGTGATCATGACTTTGTCTTTGAAGATATCAACTTCTAATTTCTTACAGCGACATACATAATATTCCTGATTTCAACAGTAGAACAACATTTATTCTATGAACAAGGAAATGGTTCAACAGCAAAATGAAAATAATGGTTATTTTTGTAAAATACGATTTTGACGTCATAAAAATGTGAATTACATCATTACCGTTTGACCGATTGGCCTCAAATTTGGTGTGTGAGATACTTGAACCATGGGCTATACAATGAAATAAAAAAATAATAATTAGTAAAATCAAAAGTTGAAAAATTACATCATATTGTGACGTCATTTTGACATACTGGTGATGACACTACTTCAAGTTTGATGGCATACTTCTTAAAGCTTTTCCACAAGGAACAAAATGGCGTTAAATTGACAACGATATCACAAATAGAAACTAAGTTATTAGTCAAAACGTGATTTTGACCTTGATCGTGATCATGACTTTGTCTTTGAAGATATCAACTTCTAATTTCTTACAGCGACATACATAATATTCCTGATTTCAATAGTAGAACAACATTTATTCTATGAACAAGGAAATGGTTCAACAGCAAAACGAAAATAATGGTTAATTTTGTAAAATACGATTTTGACATCATAAAAATGTGAATTACGTCATAACCGTTTCGTTTGACCGATTGGCCTCAAATTTGGTGTGTGAGATACTTGAACCATGGGCTATACGATGAAATAAAAAAAATTAGTAAAATCAAAAGTTGAAAAATTATGTCATATTGTGACGTCATTTTGACATACTTGCGATGACGCTACTTCAAATTTGATGGCATACTTCTTAAAGCTTTTCCACAAGGAACAAAATGGCGTTAAATTGACAATGAGATCACAAATAGAAATGAAGTTATTAGTCAAAAGGTGATTTTGACCTTGATCATGATCATGACCTTGTCTTTGAAGATATCAACTTCAAATGTCTTACAGCGACATACATAATATTCCTGATTTCAATAATAGATCAACATTTAGTCTATGCACAAAGGAAATGGTTTAACAGCAAAATGAAAATAATGGTGATTTTTGTAAAATACGACTTTGACGTCAGAAAAATAGGACCAAGGGTCCTGCAGCTTACCGGCAAGTAATCTTATAGTGATGATACAAGTTATGACAATTTCATGTGAAGTTTGACATTCGAATCATTCGAAGTCAACGCCAAGGTCACCAAATAAAAGTTCACAACATTTATAAAACCTAAATATAATCCTAAGCTCTGAATCAGTTTTGGTGATACAAGTCATTGAAAATTCAATATGTCAATTTTGAACTTTAAAGGTCACAGAAGGTAAAGTATAGGTCAGTAAATGGACTTAATTTATGACTTTCTAAATGTCTCTACACAAACCTTGGCTCAAGCTGTGACCATTTTGGTGATAGAAGTCATTGTAATTTCACTGTCGAGTTTGAACCTCTAAGGTCACTGACAGTCAAGTTGAATGTCACCAAATGAAAGTTCATATGTGAATTCCTTGATGTCAATAACACAAACTTAGGCTCCATCTGTGACCATTTTAGTGATACAAGTCACTGAATCTTCCCTTGGGCACATTTGACCTTCGAAGGTCAATATGAAGGTCACCAAATGAAAGCTCATATATGACTTCCTATACATCTCTAATACAAACCTAGGCTCCATCTGTGACCGTTTTGGAAATATAAGTCATTGTAATTGTATTATGTCAAGTTTGACCTTCAAAGGTCACCAATTCAAGTTGAATATCATCAAATGAAAGTTCATGTGTGACTTCATGTCTGTGATACAAGTTTAGGCTCTATCGGCGACCTTTTTAGTGATAGAAGTCACAGAATTTTCACTTGGTCAAGTCTAACCTTCAAAGGTCAATATAAAGGTCACCAAATGAAAGTTCATATTTGACTTCTTATATGTCTCCAATACAAACCTACACTCTATCTGTAACGATTTTGATGATATAAGTCATTAAAATTTCACTGTAATGTCCTTCAAAGGTCACCCAAGGTCAAGTTCAAGGCCACCAAAAAAAATTTCATATATGCCTTGTAAGTGTTTAATACACATATGTTCCCAATCTTCAATATTTTCAAGCCTAAAAGCCTTTGAAAAATGTAACATTTTGCTTTGACCTCAAGTTTGACCTTTCAAGGTCATCTGAGGTCAACTTTAACATAGCCAATGTATAGGTCACATATGACTTCCTATATGTCGATAATACAAACTTAACCTCTATCTACAGCCATTTGGTCTCCACAGGCCATCTTGCTTATTCATAAAGTACAGCGCCCCCACTGGACCCACTTCCGTCGATTCAATCAAAGTGGCGCTTGCACTGTACATAGACAGTACCAAGGGAAGTTGATTGCCTGATTTAGAAAAAAATTATCACGCGGTTTTTGAGAAGTAATTTTTTGAAGTATCGACTACTCTTTTGTTATCCAATGTGACAAACTAGCTCTGTGACCATGGCGGTAAACCAAAAATAAGAAATAGCTGGCTAGTTAGCTAGCAGGCTTAAAGTAAGATAGAGCTACACCAGACAAAGACAGCTTTACTCACTTTTCAATAGAATTATTGAGCTGCTCCTCAAAAGTATCAATGCTGTCAGCCCTCCTGTCTGTTCCATTCAGAATAACTGCTATTTTCAATCTCAGAATCACATTTCCATCCCGCAAATAAGCTGAGCTCTCCAGGCTCAGTTCGGGAGGTTTTTTGTTCCCATGCAACCACGTCAGTCTGAGCTGTATAATACAACGTAACCCTATTACGCAAGTATTTTAATCGGTTTTTTAAGGTCCAATCAATGTCTTTCACTTACTGAGGAAAGCTTATACTGTCTGCAATTGGATAAAAATGGTGTCAACCAACTGGTAATTACTAGGAGAATTTCACGTGGGTGTGAACTACAGCTGGGCTTTCACGCAGATACCACTGAATCACCATTAAAGTGATTGGATTTCCGTGAGAGCTTGTATGAGGCTCTAAAAGACAGCTAAATTCTTCAACCGACATATCTACGCGTTAATCCACGATAGGAAATTGCGTGTTTTTAATATGTGATGACTGAAATTGATAGTAGAATGACACAGTGTCAATATCATGGCAGATTTTTGCCCCAGGAAACTGATTTTTTTTCAAACTACTTGGAATACCATTGAGTCACTGTAACTGAAGTGGTTGCTACAGAGGACAACAATTTTTTCTGTCGCAAGAGATCATTTTTTTTAACTGCTGTATAGATACCATGGGCAAGGATATTGAGCAGTTTGCACATCAGGCTTAGCTGAGGAGTTTAATTCATGCAACTCCTGAAAAATGGATAGGAGTGAACTTGTCAATATTCTAGACTGTGTTCCAGCTCTGCTGGCTTGTGAATATTCAATAACTGAGCCGGGGGTGCAATCTCGTGATAGAGTAGTGCAACTGCTTCCATAAAAAGAGCTGTTCTATGTCCGCAGGCATCTACGTCTGCAGAAAGGTGTTAACATAGCCAATGTATAGGTCATATACGACTTCCTATATGTCGATAATACAAACTTCATCTCTATCTGCAACCATTTGGCCTCCACAGGCCATCTTGCTTATTCGTAAAGTACAGCGCCCCCACTAGACCCACTTCCGTTGATTCAATCAAAATGGCGCTCACGCTGTACATTGATGGTACCAAGGGAAGTTGATTGCCTGATTCAGAAAAAAATTTATCATGCAGTTTTTGAGAAATCATTTTTTTTAATTTCTCAGTCCTATCTTTAACATTGGGGCCAAAATTTCAAGCGCCCATAAAACAAAAATGACAAAAATGATTCAATCAAAAATCCGAAAAAAAAAAAAAAAAAAAAAAAACGTCTGGAAATATGGCCTAGTAGTATGTTATGGGAAATTTACACAAAAATGCATCAGGCCGAAAAAAAGATAAAAAATGTTCCGGAAGACGGACGCCACACCATGACAATACCTTATCGGCCCATAGGGCCGGTAAGCTAAAAATGTGAATTACATCACAACCGTTTGACCGATTGGGCTCAAATTTGGTATGTGAGGTACTTAAACAATGGGCTACACAATGAAATAAAAACATTTCGTAAAATCAAAAATTGAAAATTTTTTGTCATTTTGTGACGTCATTTTGACGTACTTTGACCGGAGGATCGTCCTGGGACCCATAACTGCTAAAATTAGCAATGTATGGTGAACAAAATGGCGTTGGATTCAAGTCATTATCTCAAATACAAACAAAGTTATCAACCAAAAAGTGTTTTTGACCTTTTGCCTGATATTGACCTTGACCTTGAAGTAATCAGAAACAAAATCAATAGGCTTCCGTCCAGGACGTGCCCGATAAGACTGATATAGAATTGAAGGTAATCAACATGAGTTAAAGGGCAAAAAAGTGTGTGAGTAACAAACACACAAACAGATGTGAGATACGGGATGTGAAATGGCTGCCGTCTTAAGGAAGATGTGAGAGACTGTTTGCTCACAACGTCCCAAATTAATCTAATAAGGTGTAACCACAAACCTCGAGGATTCCAAACTGGATAAAATTATTCGTTTGGAAAAAATTTTGGATAAATATTACAACAATATGCCAAACCAGCCAGAGCCCAAGAGAACGCGATCTCAGATTGGATCAAGCGATTCGGAGACAGCTGAATTCAACGGGGCTACCGTGAGTACTACTATGGAAGAAATAAATGCTAAACTGTCAAAGCTAGATTTGTTGGAGAAATTGGTCAGTGACCTAGCTTTGGTAAGTAAAGACATTATTCATTTGAAAAATGCTGTTGGCTTGAATAATGAACTGATTCAAGAGCTACAGAAGGAAAATAAAGCTCTTAGAGCTACAGTAGACGCGCTGATAAATACAACAGAAAAATTAAAAAAAGAGAACAGACAAATAGAAAATAAGCTCCTTGATCTAATTTGCAGGAGTATGAGAAATAATCTGGTACTCACGGGTAGAAAGGAAGATGAAAAAGAAGGTTATGCCGAAACTGAAAATAAAGTCATACGATTTATGAAGGAGGAACTCGGAATGAGGAATGGGCAAGTCATGGAGGTTCGCTTTGAAAGAGTTAGTCGTTTTGGGAAAACAATTACCAGCAGAACTCGTCCAGTTGTGGCCAAATTTACTAATTTTAAAAGTAAAATGGCCGTGTTGGATAGAGGAAAAGAACTGAAGGGTAAGCCCTTCTCAATGAATGACCAATTCCCTCCGGAGATAATGGAAAGGAGAAGGAAGCTTTTTCCCCATTTTGAAAGAGAACCGGGACAAAAAACTTAAAGTATGGCTATCAGTTGACAAGCTGCATATAAATAATCAGTTATATAGGGACGCAACAATTACACCTTAGCTGTATTAGCTAAAATTCTGAGACCTGATCTTATTTTCTATTTGTTGTTGGTGCTTTTGTTGTTATTATTATAGCTAATGATAATCATGGTACAGTGATGGTGATATAATACTGATGATAACAATACTTATTGTTGTTGTTCAGGGCTTTCAAAAGTAGCCGACGACCGGCGATTTTCGCCGGCTACTCGGGACTCGACGACCGGCTACTCGGTAACTGATTCTCCATATTACGAAACTGTTCAAGTCACCTTCCTCGTTTGTTTAAAGCCCGTGATCCACTTACGCTTTTAAGGTCTCCGATTGTCCCGATTCTCCCCTTCCGACCAGTTACGAGCGATTACGAGTGGAAATTTCTGTTACGCGTAGGTGGATCATGACTTCTGACCTGTTCCAACCCTTCCGTGTGAATAAGACAGGTTCCGACTGGATCGGATCACGCGGATCCCTCTTCCGACAAAATCAAACCAGTTTGATTTTGTCGGAAGGTATGAGGTGTCGGAGTATCGGTTCATCAAGTGCAAACTAGGTGGCGAATATTTCCCCTGCAATTAGCCAATTAGAAACTGTTTACAAAAACAACCGCCATCTTTATTGTTGACGTTGGCAAAAATCAATCAGAAGTGCTCGTGTTAGTGGATCATGGGATAAAATTTTTCCCCCAATCACTCTGACTTTCTACGATTGTTTGCGCGAGTTGGATGGTTCCCGGCGCTTCCAAAAGCTTCCGACTGGCCACGATTGCTTACGTGCGGAAGCCTTAAAAGCGTAAGTGGATCACAGGCATAACCAAGCAATATTTTCGATGAAAGAATGAGCTTTTGTGTCATTTCCTTGCTTTAGTAAGATATTGTGGTTACCTTCATCGCACATGAACGAACCTGGCGCAGCGTCCATATGCAGCGTTCCTATTAAATTTTCTCCTGAAACGGTTTTGATGAAGACTAGAGATGCTTGCATGCACGGGCAGCCAGCCATTACATCGCCTGCGTTTAAAAATTCGCTTTGCCATTTGACTGAGGATACGAGATGGCTGAACTCGTACGTACAAAACTAAAAACCACCACAGTATTGTCCTTCTTTAACAAGAAAGGTAAAGATGTATTATTTCTCGTCACCATATCTAAAAAGAACCATCATTTAATGTTGAACATCTTGATTACCATCAGTTAACGGAACTGTTTCCTGAGTGGGATAGGCTACTTCTTTGCAGACATTCAATTAAAATTTTCTTTAAAATACAAATATAAAATTAATGTTTTCAGTCAATATAATGGTGTTAAAGTCAATTTTAATGTCTCACCTTTATAACCAATTATCGTTTTAATCATTTACTGTAACTCTATTTTTACATGAGTCGGAAAAAGGATGCCAACGCCGGTGATTCAGCTGTGCGCTGACTGTTCCCTGAGTGGGACACCCATAAGGTCAGCTCTTCGCTGCAAACTGAGCGCTACTCGTTTTGCGGGGTATTGGCAAAGGTAAATCCTGTGTCAGCAAAATCAGCATCAATATTGGGTTTGCTTAGCTCATAAACTGCAATAAAGCCCTTGAATAGCTTATTTGAAAATGGATTAGCGATACATCTTTATGCGTACAGTACTGTACTAGGCCGCGTTTACCCAATGGGCTACATGGGCTGCAGCCCCGGGCCTCCGCGATGATGGTAATTGGTAATGTTTTTTTTTTTTTTTTTTTGTGATTTTATTTATTTTTTTACATATATACGTAGCCTACCCGTATGATTAGGCCTACGTATCGCGATATCTGTGATACTTCCGTTAAACAAAATAAGTTGTCGCGAGAATTCTTGTTATCAAAATTCAGTCTAAAACAAACATGTCGTCAAGCAAAAAATTCGAGAGTGGGGCGCAAAAAAGAGCAAGAAAACAACAACAAAAAGCTAGAAACGAAGCAGTTCTCAGTAAAATACCGAAGCTTAAATCATTTTTCAAGAAATCAACAGACGATGACTTCACCGCAACCGATGTAGTTAGCAACAATGACGTTAGCAACGATCCCGTCCCTGACACAGGCCCTGATGTTGATGCAGATGCTAACCCAAGTTCCGCCACACCAATTCAGTCAACCCGGGCCACCTTCTCCGCCGTCACCAGGCAAAGATGGCTCTGAGTTGCGTAGCCCAGGGCCTCAAGATGGGTAAACGCGGCCCAGGTACTGTATGTTTCAGAGATGAGAAAAACGGTGCATTTTCTCTGTGAATCCTCCTCGCGGCGGTAAATTTTTTCCCCAGGACACCCAACATAATCTGCTTCTCGTGTCCTTTGACAACAGATCACGCCACGCAAGATTCTACATTTTCTGTGACTTGACTGAGCAGAATAAAAACAGTGCAAAACTAGCTATAAAGCAGTAGTTAGTGAAAATACACGTCGTAGGCGTGAGAGTGTCGCCCAAGTGTGATTTCAGCTGTTTTGTGGCTTTGTTGCGTCAAAGTCACTTCGCATTCGTACATCTGAAATTTGACTAACTCAAACCTGTTTAAATGATTCCCACTTGCGCGTCGTTCTGATCATCAATTACAAGAACCGTAAAAAGGCCGGAAAGTGGGTCAGACCGAAATTGTCTCACTTTAGGAATGGTTATCGAACTGTGCCATACTCAGGACACGTTTACTTTAGGCAGTTGCTACGGGTACAGCAGTTTTCCCCTGCATTTCAATGTAGAGAGGTACGGCAGTCCCAATTTCAAACCCTGCCCTAACCCAACCCTGACCCTAAGCCTAACCCTAACCTTAACCCTGACCCCTAACCTAACCCCTCCCCAAACCATAATCCCTAATCCTTATCCTAATCCCCTCAAATCGACTGCCGTACCAAGAAAAACTGCCGTATCTAGACACTGCGTTTACTTTCATATTAATAAGCCTACAAGTTGCCTCAAAAAGTGGCATTTAGTTATGCGTATATATACAAAATGTGATGTGTAAATGTATTTCTATGCTGAATTTTGAATTTTTGTTTGTGGCCCCTAGTCTGTACTAAAATTATGAAAATAAACTGAAATACGATTACATTCTAAATGCTGCTTCTTGTGTCTTATTTCATTTAAGCCAAGGGTTCCCAAACTTGGTCCTGGGGACTGACTGTGTATGCTGGTTTTCGTTCCAGCCGCAATTACAATCCCAGAATTAATAAGATGTTTTTTTACTGCTTTTCAGGACCAAGAAAACGTTTCACCCTCTTAAACCACTTTGACAAAACTAGCGATGCATTCCATGTTTAAAAGCTCAACATTTATGTTGTGCTTACTTTGTGACATTCCTGGTAAGGATGCTAAGCCAATAAGGAGGTAACAAGTTTTAAATGATCAAAATGAAGACTGTGGTGAAGCCATAAACTGCCAGTTAGACCTCTGAACACAGGTGTTCAAGTTCTTTCCGAATGGTTTTCCTAAAACCAATCACAAAACTAACAGCAAACGGGTCTGACTGATCATAATTTGCTTTGTCTTTGAAATCTTAATTACCTGATGAATGGTTCGTTATAATGACCACATGTCTGCAGTTTCAACAATTAAAAGTCAATTGATTCTACAATTTTAAGAGTCACAATTTTCCTCTCTTTTTATGCAGTAATTTGTAATATAGTTCAATCTTATAATGCAGCTCTTCAGCAACAGCTCAAATAGCTGTTTCTGACAATGCGGCTTAACAGTGTAAACAGTCCATATGAGTATGGGTAGTGCAGTTAAGAAAAAATAGCAACTCGTTAAAGATCTGGGATTGCAATCGTGGCTGGAACAAAAACCAGCAGAAACAGTGGGTGCCAAGGACCAAGTTTGGGAACCACTGATTTAAGCCATTTTCTCCCTCTCTGTGAAACTCGAATCTTTAATTTTAATGCCGTAAACAGAGGAACACATACAGTTCAGATGAGGCTTCTGTTCAAAGTGGTTTGTTGCATGCATCTTACTGACAGTCAGAAGTGACAATACACATACAGAAACTCAACAGGAGCAAATTATGACCAGTATCCTCAAAAATATACATAATTTAAAACTAAAAAAAAAAAGATTAGTCACATCACCAAATGACTATGAAATTAGATGCTAGAAGCCACCAGAATACATCATAGAGCTTCAAAGTTTCAAAAGTCTCTGTGAGAATTCCCCCTGGAAGGCTTTGCACCCTCCATGCTCGGATTCTCGGCACCTCCACTACCAGCCATAGCCGCCTACTCTTTTCTGCCAGCCGCCTACTCTGAAAACTTTTGAAAGCCCTGATTGTTGTTATTATTTTTGTGATTAGTTTGGTGATTTCCATTTCAGTTGCAAAAATGGCTTTCGTCGATAATAATAGTGATGGATAGGCTATCAGTGTTACTTTTTTTTTCCTTCCTTCATTTGATATGACTAGTAATTATAATCCTATGGGACACAATAGTGAGTTACCCAAAGAAATGGAGTTTGGGACAAAAAATGCTTCATGTGTTGATATGTTATCTGTTTGTCTTTGTCAGCAGGTCGTTTTGTTTTTGTTTGTGTTTTTTTCTTACCTAATGTTAATTTTTTTGTTTATGCTTTTCAACTGCCGCACGAATATTGGCAGGCATGGAACCTACATTGAATTTACTTCACTTTTTATATCTGCATGAATTATGGTTAGCTCTTCTGTTATCCCTAGAAAACATTATATGGTATATCTGACCATAAAAACCTATATTCTATTAATTTTAAAGCCGTGTCTTTAAAAATGGGAATAGATGTAGTCTGTATCACCAGTTATAACTGCAATGGCCTCGCAGATAAAAGGAAAAGACACCAAATATTTACTTGGTTAAAAGAGGAAGATTATGCAATTTTTTTGTCTTCAAGAAACTCACTCAGTAATGACAGATGAAACTATATGGATGGAGGAATGGGGTGGGCAAATATTTTTTCACGTGGTTTAAAAACATTTGAGGGGAGTTATGATCATGTTAAAAAACAACTTTAACTATACTCTCCAAGCTTTAGAAACTGACCCTCAAGGAAGGTGGATCATTTTAAATATGATTATTGAGGATAAACAAATATGTTTGGTCAATTTATATGGTCCAAATAACGATGATCCACACTTTTTTGAATCTATTTATAAAATTATAAAAACCTCAAAATTCACATGTAAATATCTCATAATGGTTGGAGACTTTAATACAGTACAGAATAATTTAATAGATCATATGGGAAATAATTCAACTAACCACCTCCCACATGCTTCTACAAAAATCACATCAATAATGAATACAATGGATCTGATAGATGTTTGGAGATTAAGAAATCCAGAATTATATAAATATACATGGAGAAGACAGAATCAGGCAAGCCGCATAGATTGTTTCCTTTTCTTTGTTATCCAAAACAAGAAAGGCAGTAATTGAAGACAAACTAAAATCTGATCATCAACTTATTTCACTTCATTTAGAACTAACTTAATATCCACGAGGACAGGGACACTGGGAATTTAATCAAAAGTTACTAGAGCATCAGACATTTGTAGAAAGTACAGAAGAATTTATTACATTTTTTTTTGCACATAATATAGGATCAGCAGACCCTCTTATTGTATGGGATACTTTTAAATGTGTCTTTAGAGGCCACTCGATTCAATTTGCCTCACAAAGAAAAAAACAATTACGATTAAATGAACAAAAAATAGGACCAAGGGTCCTGTAGCTTACCGGCAGGCAGTCTTACAGCGATGATACAAGTTATGAAAATTTCATGTGAAGTTTGACATTTGAATCAACGAAAATCAATGTCAAGGTCACTACATAAAAGTTCACATACATTTATAAGACCTTCTGTAATACAATCCTAAGTTCTGAAGCAGTTTTGGTGATACAAGTCATTAAATATGTCAATATGTATTCAATATGTCAATTGTGGACTTTGAAGGTCACAGAATGTCAAGTTGTGGTCAGCAAATGGACTTCATATATGACTTTCTAAATGTCTCTATACAAACCTTGGCTCAATCTGTGACCATTTTGGTGATACAAGTCATTGTAATTTCACTGTGGAGTTTGACCCTCAAAGGTCACTGACAGTCAACGTGAATGTCACCAAATGAAAGTTCATTTGTGACCTTCTAGATGTCAGTAACACAAACTTAGGCTCCATCTGTGACCGTTTTAGTGATACAAGTCATTGAATTTTCACGAGGTCACATTTGACCTTTGACGGTCAATACGAAAGTCAGCAAATGAAAGTTCATAAATGACTTCCTATATGTCTGTAACACAAAGCTAGACTCCATCTGTGACCGTTTTGGCAAGACAAGTCATTGTAATTGTATTATGTGACGTTTGACCTTCAAATGTCATCAACAGTCAAGCTGAATGTCACCAAATGAAAGTTCATATGTGACTTCCTATGTCAGTAACACAAACCTAGGTTCCATCTGTGACCTTTTCAGAGGTAGAAGTCACTGAATTTTCTCTAGGTAAAGTTTGACCTTCGAAGGTCAATATGAAGGTCACCAAATGAAAGTTCATACATGACTTCCAATACTTATCCAATACAAACCTGCACTCAATCTGTAACGATTTTGCTGATATAAGTCATTGAAATTTCACTGTGAAGTTTGGGCATTCAAGGTCACTGAAGGTCAAGTTCAAGGTCACCCAACGAAACTTCATTTATGACTTCCTATATGGCCACAATACAAACTTAAGCTCTATCTGTAATAGTTTTGGTGATAGAAGTCATTGAAATTTCACTATGTGAAGGTCGAGGTCGAAGGTCGCCAAGGGTCAAGTTCAAGGCCACCAAATGAAAGTTCATGTATGACTTCCTATACATCTCCAATACAAACCGAAACTATGTGTAACCATTTTGCTGATATAAGTCATTGAAATTTCACTGTGAAGTTTGGGCATTCAAGGTCACTGAAGGTCAAGTTAAATGTCACCAAATGAAACTTCATACATGACTTCCTATATGCCTGCAATACAAACCTAAGCTCTATCTGTTATAGTTTTGGTGATAGAAGTCATTGAAATTTCACTATGTGAAGGTCGAGGTCGAAGGTCGCCAAGGGTCAAGTTCAAGGCCACCAAATGAAAGTTCATGTATGACTTCCTATACATCTCCAATACAAACCGAAACTATGTGTAACCATTTTGCTGATATAAGTCATTGAAATTTCACTGTGAAGTTTGGGCATTCAAGGTCACTGAAGGTCAAGTTAAATGTCACCAAATGAAACTTCATACATGACTTCCTATATGCCTGCAATACAAACCTAAGCTCTATCTGTTATAGTTTTGGTGATAGAAGTTATTGAAATTTCACTATGTGAAGTTTGACCTTCAAAGGTTGCCGAAGATCAAGTTCAAGGCCACCAAATGAAAGTTCATACATGATTTCCTATAAGTGTTCAAGACACATATATTCCCAGTCTTCAATATTTTCAAGCCTAGAAGCCTTTGAAAATCCTTTTTGCTTGAGCTCAAGTTTGACCTTTCAAGGTCATCTGAGGTCAACTTTAACACATCTAAAATATAGGTCATATTTGGCTTCCTATATGTCAATAATACAAACTCAATCTGTATCTGCAACCATTTAGCTACCACAGGCAATTTTGCCCATTCTCCACAAAACCCATTGTTACAATACAGCGCCCCCACTAGACCTACTTCCTTCGATTCAATTAAAATGGCACTCGCACGGTGCATAAAGTGCCTAAAGGTGAGTTGATTGCAAGATTTAGAAAAAAAGTTATCTGACAGTTTTTGAGAAATAATTTTTTGAAATTTTAAGTCATATCTTTTAACATTGTTAAATTTTTTCCTTGACCTCAAGTTTGACCTTTCAAAGTCAACTGAGGTCAACTTTAACATAGCCAAAATATAGGTCATATATGACATCCTATATGTCAATAATACAAACTTAATCTCTATCTGCAACCATTTGGCCTGCACAGGCCATCTTGCATTTTCATTAAGTACAGCGCCCCCACTAGACCCACTTCCATCTATTCAATCAAAATGGTGCTCGCACTGTACATTGACGGTACCAAGGTAAGTTGATTCCCCGATTTGGAAAAAAATTTATCTCGCAGTTTTTGAGAAATAGTTTTTTATAATGTCTCAGTCCTATCTTTAACATTAGGGCTAAAATTTCAAGGGCCCATAAAACGGAAAAAAAAATCTGAAAAAAAAAGTCTGGAGATGTGGTCTAGTAGTATGATATGGCAAATTTACAGGAAAATTCATCAGGCAAAAAAAAAAAAAAAAAAAAAAAGATAAAAAATGTTCCGGACAACGGACGATGGACACCACAGCACGACAATATCTTATCGGCCCATAGGACCGGTAAGCTAAAGATAGGTATTTAATCCAGTGCTTTGCCTTAATTTCATCCCCCGCTCTAGGATTTTTTTTGACAGCGCAACCTAATTTATTTTATTATTTCACTTAATTATAATGAAGCACTCTGGTTGCCGCACATTAAATTACCAACGCTTCTTACTTCGCAGCGTTGGTGATTGAATACTTTTTTTTTTTTTAAGGGTTTTTTTTTGGGAATTTTTCCTTTATTTGACAGTACAGTGTAGAGAGACAGGAAGGTTGGGGAGAAGAATGGGGGAAGACATGCAGCAAATGACCTGAGCTGGAATCGAACCCAGGTCGCTGCGGTAAGGACACAGCCTTTATGGTACGTGCGCTTAGACCGATGAGCCACCGGGGCGCCCCCATGCATTTAAAATCATTTAGTATGCATGCTATACGTCAAACTTTCAAAGTAGCAAAGTCATTCACTAGGTCTTTGTAGTTCGGCTTCTGGGAAAGATGTACAAAGGCTATAATTTAAGCTTATATGAACGGCATTTATCTAATGAAACAAAATCTAAACCTTATCTCAATACAATCCTCAGCTGCATTTACTACATAACAATCTACTTCAAGATGGAATTTTGAGAAATTTCACTCAATTACTGTCCATGCAATCTTATATTGTAGTCTTCCTAATTGATGCAAAACTGTATGTCATTATCGTTAATGGCAACACAGCTTATTGGAAGCTTAAACAGGCCATTCATGCTCGAAAACTCTTGATTGCAGTTTTTATCGCCGAGGTCGGCACAAGCAGTTATCAGGTTTAGGGGGCAATTACTTTTTCAAATAGGGCCAGGCTGGTTTGGCTAGCTTTTTTCCCTTAATAAATGAAATCATCGCTAAAAAAAACTGCATTTTGTAATTACTCTGGTTATCTTTGTCAAATTTAAAAATTGGTTTGATGATGAAACATTTAAGTGTGACAAATATGCAAAAAAATAAGCAATCAGGAAGGGAGCAAATACTTTTTCACGGCACTGTATATTGATAAACTCATGCTAAATTCAATGAGAAAATCATTGATTCATATTGAATTTCATTAGTCAAAAATTGATTTGTGTTAAATATATGATCATTTTATGATTTGATTTTGAGGGATCTTACAGTTTGAGGAGCCACCTGGAGAGCTGTCTTATTTGGCTCCTAGAGAGTAGGTAATTTAGAATTTAATGCACAGATGAATTATACTTGTGGTCAAGGAGATTATGATCCCAGAAATGTATAGTTTTAACCACCAGCCATTTTTCAATTGTCAAATTTTCTTTTTTTACAATTTTTTTTCTACCAAAATCATGAAAATAAACTGAAATACAATGATATTCTGAATGCTACAAGTATCATGACTCAGTTGAGCCATTCTGTTCCCCTCTGTGAACAGCTATTAGTCAGCTATTAGTAACGCGAACCAATAGTTATTTAGGCTACTTAGTTTAAAACTGAATTAAAAGCTGCATCTCCACATCGCGAGCAGCGCGATACAACAGCTTGCAGGTTTAACACAAAACATTGCATGCCAGTATCTCCGAAAAAGAGAGCGCGATAACTGATCCGCTTGTCACCAAAGCCAGTCTGACTAGCCTAAACCATAAGAAAACGTACCCAATAAAACTTGCCTGTTTGCTTATTTCATTTATTAGCGGAATGGGATTACACCATATCAAACATTACGTTGCGGATTATTCACCAGGCATGTAAGCCATTTTAGCACAATTTAATTGTTGAAGTGACTGCGCTCTACAGTGCCGTGAAAAAGTATTTGCCCTCTTCCTGATTTTTTACTTTTTTGCATATTTTTCACCCCGAAATGTTTCAGATCATCAAACAAATTTTAATATAAGACAAAGATAACCAGAGTAAGTACAAAATGCAGTTTGTAAATGATGATTTCATTTATTAAGGGGAAAAAGCTATCCAAACCTACCTGGCCCTATGTGAAAAAGTAATTGCCCCCCTTCTCAAATCATGAATTAACTGTGATTAACCACATTTTTTGAGTCAAATTTCACTAGCCACACCCAGGCCGGATTACTGCCAGACTTGCTGAATCAAGAAATCACTTCAATAGAACACTAGAATAGATGCAGTGGCATGACCTTAAACAGGCCGTTCATGCTCGAAAACCCTCCAATGTGGCTGAATTAAAACATTTCTGCAAAGAAGAGTGGGCTAAAATTCTTCCACAGCGATGTGAAAGACTTATTGCCAGTTATTGCGAACGTCTGATTGCAGGTGTTGTTGCCGAGGGTGGCACAACCAGTTATTAGGATTTAGGAGGCAATTACCTTATCACATAGGGCCAGGTAGGTTTAGATAGCTTTTTCCCCTTAATAAATGAAATCATTATTTAAAAACTGCATTTTGTATTTACGCGGGTTGTCTTTGTCTAATATTAAAATTTGTTTGATGATCTGAAACATTTCAGTGTGACAAATATGCAAAAAAATAAGAAATCAGGACGGGGGCAAATACTTGTTCACAGCACTGTTAGTGGCTGAGTAGTTGCTGAGTACTGACCCGTAAAAGATTTCCTGCCTCAAGGTCACAGCACTAAGGTCAAAGGTCAAATCCAGCAAAAAAAACCTGACGTTGCACATCTATGTGTCACAGTGAGTTACCATACCAAATTTGACGAGCTGCCATCAATAGTTATGGAGTACTGGGCCGGACAAGATTTCCACGATCAAGGTCACAGCGCTAAGGTCAAAGGTCAAATCCAGCAAATAACCTGACGTTGCACATCTATGTGTCACAGTGAGTTAGCATACCAAATTTGACAAAGCTGCCATCAATAGTTACTGAGTACTGGGCCGGACAAGATTTCCACGATCAAGGTCACAGCGCTAAGGTCAAAGGTCAAATCCAGCAAAAAACCTGACATTGCACATCTATGGGTCATAGTGAGCTACGATACCAAATTTGGTGAAGTTGCGATCATTAGTTGCTGAGTACTGACCCGAACAAAGTCATGGACAGACGACGGACGACGGACGACAGACGACAGACACGCGGGTGATGACAATACCCCTCTGGCCAAAGTTTGGCCAAGGGGTAAAAACCCAAAAAATAAAATCTTAAACAATCAAAAGCAAAAATGAAAACAAAAGTAACTCTGATTCAACCAAATTCTTTATTTAACGTTATTTCCACTTTGAGTCCATTTGAGAGACACTATCTGAGTCCACGAGAATTTTCAACTTCATGATTGCTACAGCAAACAATAAACTGATATTTGCAAAAATGAGATGACCTAGGTGTATTAAATAAAACATAACCTGCGACGTGGAATGTTTTAAAATAAGGTCAAATACAAGCATCAGTCTATTATGTAGTCATACTTCAACCTCTCAAGTGCGATGGCAGAATCTGCAAGGGCTCTGAACTGAGTTAAAAAATTTTGAATGATTGTAAAAAACGGCCGACTGTTGGCCGACCGAGATTTGCCTCAGTAGGGGACAGCCATAGTAATTTATAATCAAATCACTGCGAAAACTGCAGTTGAGATGCGAACAGAGCCAATCTGGGGTGCGTTTCGCGAAATCACAGATGCTAACTTACATAGTTGGGCCCATGGACTGTGAATGAACGAACGATGCAAGTTGCTAACTTTGTTAGCAACTACACTTTTGGGAAACGTGCCCCTGGCCGCAAAAATTAGCAGAAATAACCAATTGATCACGCCAAGTTTCACTGTCATAACAACCTAAATTCGGCAATGAAAACTTTCTTACGATAGATAAAAGGAAGCTTATTTCCGTAACCCACTCCTTCCCGTCCTTTTAGACAGTTTTTACATGTTTTATGCCCTTAGTTTCCATGTCAATGTTTGAACCCTGGCTGGGCAATATGCCCAGCCTGCTTCGCTTTCTTTATTGGTTGAGGCAAAGCGCAGTTCCATTGGTTGAAGAAGTCTTGCATGGCTGGGTATCCACTAATAAGAAACTCTCATGTCCAAACTGTTACTTATGAGCCTTTGCACTGTGCGAAAGAGTTTGGAAATGTCTAGATGGCGCTGCAGATCAGATAGCTAGCCGCACAAAAATAGAACATTTTTGATGGATATATGCGCATTTATTTGCACAGCTAAAATGCAGTTTTAAGCGCATTTGCGCGACTTTCATAAAAAGATTTAGATGGTTAAAATATACTCTGTTTCCCATCCACAGCTAGTGTCCAAGTTCTCGTAACTTAGGGCCGGCCAAACACCATGTACTGTAGGTAATACATTGACTATGGATAATTACTTCATACAACTGCACTTCAAGCAATCCAAACTATCCCTTTAAGTTACAACTGTAATAGTTGTCGATGACACTTGAATTTCTTAATTTAATGACGAAAAGCGTTAGCATGCTAGCTAGCAGATGATTCATCCCATTGACTTGAAAAGATTAGAAGCTTACGATTTTTTCACTCTCCAACTGCAGCTCCTGCTCTCGTTTAGGCTTCACTATCATGGCTCAAGTTTCGATTTTACTCAAGGTCTCGTGGTGAAAGATGGATTTATTTTCTTTATGAGTGATTTTTTGCATAAAATATTTTCTACACTCATTTTAGTATGGGCTTATTAAGTGGCGCCCTGAGTACAGAGCAGATGAACATCGGGGACCAGAGCAGTTAGGGCTCAGTTAGGGCTTGTTAATCGATAGCATATTAACACGTTGACTGCCAACTAAGAGATAATTCATAATGGCGGGTCAGGGTCGGCGCTAGACTTGAAAATTCGGGGAAAATTATCCATCCCTTTATTGACGGCAATTAGTCCTGGCAAATTCTAGACGGTTTTCCTTTATAAGCACGTTTTCCAATTCAAGAATAATCAAGTGGCAATTGAAGACACGGCTTCTCTCCCCCATGCGATCTAACAACAAATAATGGGCTACATTCAGTAGAGAAAATAATTTAATTATAATTAGGTCTATGCACTGGCACTCAGCAACGTTAATTTTTTTTTTTTCTTTTCTAGCGAGAGCGGCATTTCAGAACTCATTTGCGAATGAAGGTAATTTCGGCGACAAGTACGCACACCTGTTTTTGCAGCACGGTCGCGCAACTTGCTGTAAAAAATAGACGGCTGTCAGACTGGAAAATGTAAATGGAGGAAACCACGTACTTGTCACCAGAATTACCTTAATTCGCTGAAGAGTTCTGAAATGCCGCTCTCGCTGGAAAAAAATAAAATACCCTTGCTGAGTGCCAGTGCGTAGACTTAATTATTATTAAATTATTTTTCTGTACTGAATGTAGCCCATTTTTGCTGTTAGATCGCAAGGGGGAGAGAAGCCGTGTCTTCAATTCTTGAATTGGAAAACGTGCTTATGAAGGAAAACCGTCTAGAATTTGCCAGGACTAATTGCCGTCAATAAAGGGATGGATAATTGCTCCCGAATTTTCAGGTCTAGCGCTGGCCCTGACCCGCCACTACGAGTTATCTCGTAGTTGGCAGTCAACGTGTTAAGCGGTGATTTCAGTAATTACTAACCCACAGTGATATCCAGACTTTTCCAGTGACTTGGGATCTGGCTGATAAAACCAGTCATCACCGAAATGCTGAGAGCTAATCACCGATCCTGATCCAGGCTCCATGAAATCCGCTCGTTTCCTCGTCACAAAATCCACCCATGCCTTTCAAATTGTGTGGTTTTTTTTATTTATGGACCACGATGCCTCTGCTTGCATCGGCCTTATTGCTGCAGCCATAAACAAGGCAGATATTCAGCATTTTTAGCTCCCGCCGCTCGCGGTGCAGGAGCTATGGTATCGGGCTCCGTCCGTGCATGCTTGTGTGCGTGCTTGAGTGCGTGTGTGCGTGCGTCCGTCAACACATTTTGCTTTATCTCATCAACGATTTCAGTTACAGGCTCCTAATTTTTACTGGACATGCATCTCAAAGGCCTACAAATGACGTGCCTCCACATGACCTTGGCCTATTTTTTCAAGGTCACTGGCCCAAAAATATCACCAAAAACTTCCACATTTTGCTGTATCTCATCAACTATTTCAGTTACAGGCTCCTAATTTTCACTGGACATGCATCTCATAAAGGCCTACAAATGACGTGCCTAAAGGTGCACTTGGCCTATTTTTTCAAGGTCACTGGCCTAAAAATATCACCGAAAACTTCCACATTTTGCTATATCTCATCAACTATTTCAGTTACAGGCTCCCAATTTTCACTGGACATGCATCTCAAAGGCCTACAAATGACGTGCCTCCACATGACCTTGGCCTATTTTTTCAAGGTCACTGGCCCAAAAATATCACCAAAAACTTCCACATTTTGCTATATCTCATCAACTATTTCAGTTACAGGCTCCCAATTTTCACTGGACATGCATCTCATAAAGGCCTACAAATGACGTGCCTAAAGGTGACCTTGGCCTATTTTTTCAAGTTCACTGGTCAGAAAATATCACCAAAAACTTCGACATTTTGCTTTTTCTCATCAATTATTTCAGTTACAGGCTCCTAATTTTCACTGGACATGCATCTCATAAAGGCCTACTAAGGATGTGCCTAAAGGTGACCTTTGCCTATTTTTTCAAGGTTACTGGCCAAAAAATATCACCAAAAATTTCAACAATTTGCTTTATCTTATCAACATTTTCCAGCTACAGGCTCGTAATTAACTCCTGCCGTCCGAGTGGCACAGGAGCTATGGTATCAGGCTCCATCCGTGCATGCGTCCATCCGTGCATGCGTCCGTCAACAAAAACTTCGACTTGTTTAACAGCGGGAGCTTCTGAGGCCGCCAGTGCCCTATATTCCCAAGGGAATAAACCACAGTTATGAATTGTGGAGTCCAATAACATTGACAGTGTGATCTGTGCTGCTGGCTAGGTTCCTCCCGTAACGTCATCGCGGAAGATAGGCAAAGATAAATTCTTTCTGAGATGCTCGCGATTTGCAGGGAATAAAATGCAAATAAATTTGTAACGGCTAATTACAATTTGAAATGAACAGTGCACAAAGAATGTGCTTATGATTAAGATTCTGTGGTCCAAATCTTATTTTTGAATGAACAAGCACTTTAAATGTCCAGCATCAGTGTCAATTGTGTGCAACAACCTGCAACATAAACCACCTGGTATAGGCAAACAGATTGCAAGTCTTGTTCTGGTTCTAGTAGTTCTAAGCTGAACTTCTTCAGTAGGATTGTGTTCAGCGACACAAAGAAAAAGCAACTGCGATTTCTGAAATTCCACTGCAAAATTTTTAAAATGACCCACAAATTCATTTTGCAATTTAAAGTGGCTTATCTCCTGCTCAAGGTTTGACACACGAGAACTGCTGTGCCATATTTTTAGAGTTTTGTTTCAATCTGCAGCTATTTATTGAATCTGGAAATGATTAGGAACAAACAGTAGTGTGCAGTGATGATTATACAACACCACTGATGTCTAAAAGGGGTCCTAATATGGTACTTCTCTGTGATTTTTTGTTAAAATGTATTGAAAAATAGTATTGTGTGCAATGAGAACAAAACAACTCATCCCCACAAGTATATTGAAGTAAAAATATGGGTAATAATCAACAACAATGGAAACATCAATGTTTTATCACAATCGAAAGGTGTCACAAATTTTATTTTTTTAACTCCTGAATGGCCTGATTGCATGTTTGAAAGCTCATTCCATGATTGTTGATGCTAACAAATTTGTTTAAACTGGTTTGAGGCAACATTATTCGGCAAAATTACCTCTACTAGTCACTTATTCCAGTATATAGGGTGACATGAGCTTTGAGTCACAGACAGTGTTAAACACGTTGGAACGGTGGAGACAGCTCTCTGAGATTGTTCGTAGCCACATTGTGTCCTTATATGATGCAGAAGATGTTAAATGCTGCCATGGCACTGTAAGAAACACCATCAAGCCTTTCAAAGAGACCAGATCGTTGAAAACTAGTGGAAATAGAGGTGTAAAACAGAAGTTAAGTGTTTCTGATGTTTGTTATCCGTGTACAACAAGTAAAAAAAAAAAAATTGCAAAAAAATCGGAGGTTGACAGAAAAAAAAAAACTGATGATATTAATAGCACCAGAAGAGAGGAGATGAAAGTATCAAGATCTACTACTTCCAGAAATCTGTGTAAAAACAGTCTGATTGGTCTTATTGCTGCCAAGAGCCAACAACATCAAAAAAAGTATGGGGTTTGCCAAAAAATTCAAGGATTGGACCTCAATGAACTGAGAACAAGTCCTTGGGACCAATGAATCATAATTAGAAATTTTCACGCCCAAACGCAAAACTTACGTGCACCGTAGAGTTGGAGAGCATTTCAAAAAGTACTGTTTAACCCCTTCAGTAACACATGGACTTGATAATATTATGGTTTGGGGTTCAGACTGCTCATAAGGAGCCATACATTTCATAAAAATAGACAGAATCATGAATAAAAAGTAGTATCACAGCATCCTTGTGAGGCACGCATTCATTGCCATCTGGAAACTGATTGGTCAGGGATTTTATTTTCAACAAGATAATCACCCTAAACACACTTTTAAGTGAAGAATTATCTCAGTAGGAAAGAAACATCTGGTGACATGAACCCCTTTGCACAGAAGCCAAATATGGCTATTTACTGCTTACCCAATTTAATGCTTTATAATTCCAGATTTAAGCTTCATAGAGAGACGGAATATGGCTGAGAGAAGACGTGCAGCATTTAGAATTCCATCATATTTCAGTTTATTTTCATGGTTTTGGTTGAGAAAAGGGGCTGCAAACAAAAATCTTCATGAAAATTCAGCATTGAAATTGTCAAAAAAAAAATAGTATAGATTGAAAAATGGCAGGAGGTTAACACAGTACATTTCTGGGATCATAAACTCCCCGACCACAGGTATTCCTCATCTGAGCATGAAATAGTATTTGGCTTCAAAAGAGGAAGCCAAATAAGACAGCTCTCCAGGTGGCTCCCCAAACACTAACAGCCCTCAAAATGGCGCATTGTCAAATCATAAAATAATCATATTTTTAACACAAATCAACTTTTAACTAATGAAATTCAATATGAATGAATGATTTTCTGGTTGAATTTAGCATGAGTGTATCAATAAAGGCACAGCTGGACATCAATGATCACCAGAAACCAAAAACATTCCTTTTCTCCATGATAATGTTCAGTGTTTCATCCATTTTTCTACAAAGCTGCATCAGCAAGCATACATACTCATTAAAGGAACTGCTTATTTTACGGTCAGAACGTTCACTCAGATGGGAAGCTTGTGGTTTACAATTCCGATCATCCAAGCGAAACACAAGCATGTAACAAAGCAATTCACACCCTATAAGGAGCAAGTATAACACACTAACACAGTAGTACCTGAAATTTTTTGTTTCGTTGAATGCAGTATAATTTCTAAAACAGATTGCCACATTAAGCCAAATGCCAGCAGATGCTGAATGGTACCAAAGTCTACAGTCTACTCGTTACCCAGTCAGTGCGTTTACATGACGTTAGAGAAAATCTAATTATTGTGTTAGTCCGACTATAACCAAACTTTTAAAATGCATGTAAACATGTTAGTCCGACTGCAATCGCGCTAAATCAAATTTCACATAGTCCGACTAACACACCCAGATAATGTGGTAAGTAGTCGCATTATGCCTGCATGTATACACTTGAATCAAACCAAACTGGACTATACGTTCTGAGCAAGCTTCACATTCTTTGTGCAGGGCTTTGACCCGGAAGTCTTATGGACATGTAAACACCAAACTGCTTAGCGAGAACTTTGACCTCTGACTAGCCAGCAAGTTTGTACGGAACGGTAGCAATCCTCATCTGCAAGGGTATTAGTGCTTGGACAGTAACACCTTGGGGTTTCTTAACTTCTACTCTTCATTCGCATGATTTATGGAAAGACTTGCGCGTCATCCGAAAATTTTCCTTCCACTCGCCATCGGAAAAAAGACACTCTCCCACCGGTCATTACTCCTGACCTGCATCCAACGTGCACGGGAAGCCCGGTAGTGCGTTTCCCGAAAGCACAGGTGTTAACTTGCATAGTTGGAACCAGAGCCATGTAGAGAGTGAATGGAGTTGACGCTGAGTTGACGTCCGCCAGTGTCTACATCTGCACAAAGGGGTTAAAGTTATGATTTGGCCTGCTCAAAATCCAGACCTTAATCCAATTGAGCAAATCTCTTATAACATCGAAAGAATCTCTTAGGAATGAACTTCAAACCATATTTAATGGTTTAGTGAGTGAGGAAATTTTAAAAAAATGTGAAAAGATGGCTGCATCACTCAATCACAACACACTCCGTTTTAATAAAACTTGCTCCACATTCTCTAACAAACTCATCTCTGCAATTGCCTGACTTCCACCTCACAGCAGGTCTACTATATTATAAATAAAGCATGGATCTAACTTGACACACCATAAAACATATCCACACACATACCCGCACAGTATCACACATACACACACACACACACACACTCACATATACGCATAAATAAGAAGAAACCTAAGTCCAACATCCTCCTTTTTTATTTTTATATAGATATATTTTTTTTGTTTCTGCTATTGCTCCGCTTCTCTGATTATACTGCTTCCACCACTGCTCTGTTTATTTGTTTGCCTTGTTTGTTTGTTTGTTTGTTGTTACTGTCACACACCTGAGTTGTTGTCGCACAGTCCTGTTGTTTTGATACATTTTTTTTTTTTTGTTTTTATTCATTTATTTATTTATTTTTTATGTTTGCTTTGCTTTGTTATAGCCCTCCCTCGGAGAGGTTTCACCGTTGTTTCTGTGTAACATTTGTAAGAATAAAGCTGTCCTCCAAGAGGGGGGGTGGTGGCGGGCTTATAAAAAAAATAAATAATTGTGAAAACTACGCCTGAAAGATTAAATGCTGTAATCTAACCAAAGGCTGGCCACACTAAATATCGACCATTTTTAAATACTTGAATAGCACTTGGCTTCTGATTCATCTTCATTTTGTTAAGTGTACGATCATCATTGCACACTACTGTATTTAGTCAATCAATAGCCTAGTGGTATCCCATGTACTATGAGATGCTGTGATCACTCCTGCGATCCATTATGTAACCATTAATATTACCAGATAATATTGTCTCTTCCACCTTTGGTGAACACTAGTCATATGCATAACCCAGCGGTTCATACTGTATGTACCCACATAAATTAATGACATAATGAACTTATGGAGTGAATTGTGTAGAAATGACACTATATTAATACAGCAAATGAAGTGTTTTAGTCTTATTATCATACAGCACTTAAAATTTCTTTTTTAATCTCTAAATGAAAAACCAAACCAATTTTAAGTTACTGTTCCTGGCAAAATTTCCTTACCCCTCTTGCCAATGTTGAAATAAGTCACATTGACAGGTCTCACGGGCTTATTATTATTTCTCCATTTTGGTAATTGTAGATTTCAACATTTTTATTTATTTGCATTGAAAATTGTGGCTAGTGGTAGTGTTTAAGCTAGTCCCAGCTTTGCCTGCTGCCAAGTTTCCCCACACTCACCTCCACCACAAGCTCTCCGTTCTCAGCGTGGACGCGTGCCACAGCGCCAATGTCCTTACAAGTCTGGAAAACCTGGAAGAGCTCACAGTCCCTGAGCATCTGCAGGTCTTTGTAGGCCATGAACATCTGGAAGGAGTTCACACCTCGCTCCCGCACCAGGGATTCCATCTCAGCCCTCACCTACGGGGTGGAGGGGTAGTGTGGTGACTGTTCATCTTTGGAAAACAAGGGTTAACCTCTCCTATCCCTCTCACAAGGCATCAGGAGAATTTTATTAAGAAACAATAAAACATAATCGAGAATGAAGCAAAATAGTGTAATCTGGAGGGCCTGTATTTGCAGATGTAAGATCATCATCCATTTCTCATGTTTATAAACAATTTTGTACATGGCGAACAAATGTCCCTCCAGAGGACATTCAGTGTGTTAGTCCACCTCAAAGTAGTTCAGTCTTGACTCTAGACAGGACTTGGACATTTGGACACAAACCACAAATAGTATAGATATACAGTACTGTGCAAAAGTCTTAGGCACATTTAAAGTAATTTCATAGGGCAAGTATGCTTGCAAAAAATAGTGAAACTAAAAGTTTCTAATAATTAAGAAATGTATTATTTGAAGCTGTAAATTTTAAAAACTAAATCAAGCCAATATTTGGTGTGACTATACTTTGCCTAAAAATTTGGGACATTTTCCTGTTGTTTTATAGTTTTATAAGATGATTGGCTTTTTGCTTGTTTCAAGCAGAGTGGAAGACTTCCCACCATCTTGCTGCACACTAACTGTCCCAATTGCGTCTATCCCTACAAGTAATGGCAGCCATGATGATGTTGACATCATGGCTCTGTCAAGACTATATTATCTGTATCAACTGTTTTTGACGAAATGCAAACATTTATTTATGATACTACTTTTGAAATTAGAATTTGTCATTTCAAATGTACTTTTTATCTTCAGCTACCCCAATGTGGAAAACAAATTGTAAACATCTGAAGCCAGATTTAAATTTTAAAAAAAATGCTAGGTGCCTAGAGCCCAACACCCACTGGCCGCAAAGCGAAGCGTCGCATCAAACTCCGAATGTTTTTAAAAGCCCACTGGAAGCGTCAGTAGCATCAATATTGACGGATGACAACAGGACTGAGAAGCAAGCCATGGGCGTCACTCTCAAAATATTCAAGAAGACGTTTTATTTTGAAAACACCTACCGATAAAGCTTATTTTAAGAGATGACAAAGTGCATACATGCCAACTGTACTGCTTTCGGCGGTAGACTACCACTTTCGGGGTATTTCATTCTGAAAAAAATGCCCCAAAAGCGGTAGAGTTGGCATGTATGCAAAGTGCAACGTTCAGGTTACTGTGCACTATTTGTTATATACAGGCATAATTTTCCTCCTAAATGTAGCCGTCTAGTAAATTAAGATTACGATTCACTTTACTTCACCCAGCAGCGAATTAGCTAGCTAGCTAACTTAGCAGTGTTAAGTTCTTACCAGTGTACCTTGAGTTAGGTACTGTCTAACTGTAGATCGCTTGATAACTTAAATGCCCGCAAAATAACGGATTTCCTTTCAAAACTGTGACTTGGTTAAAAAGCAGGTATATCGGTTTCGACAATTGCATGTGAGGTTGCCGCTAAATGTGTGCCACTAACGATGACAAGGTGAAATGGTTAAATAACCTAAAAGAATGCGTTTTTATTGTGTTGCCGCTTAGAAAATTGAGCAGTGGCGAAAAGTAAAAAAAGGTGTGAGATGCGCGTCACACACCGCCAGTGGGCGTTGCTCCATTGAAATGAATGGAACCTATTTTTTGACGCGTGTCTCACGCCTCTGGTGGGTGTTGGGCTTTAGAATTTTGCACAGTACTGAATGTTCATCACATATGTTGAATGTTTTTCCCATAGCCCAGCTCATGACATATTTTTGATATTACCCTAAGGTAATATCACTTTTGCAAAAATGTCATTGGCTGAGAGCATGGGGGGAGAAAAAAAAGAGAAAAAAAATTGCTTTGCTTTATGTCATGTTGTTAATACTCAGCCAAACTGAATACGGAGTGTATTACTTAAATCGGTATGGCTCAGCCCTGTAGCAGGCTAGTTAAGCACCACTCATATAAATAAGTTCACGTTACTTAGCTAGGTAGAGTGCACGCAATACTTTTTCAAAACCATTATGTAACAGCTTGTTAGCTAGCAAGCTAATGTTAGCTAGCTGCTCAGTTGACAGAATTTACTAACCGTTGCTCATTCAGTGACTCAGTGACTTAAGCAGAGCAATGTAGTGCTAACAAACAATGGGTGCTAACAAAAATTACATTTGCTTTCCATTAAATTACACAATTCAGTTATGTAATAAACAGACTCTTATACTCATGGTCCAGTCATGAGAAAGTTATGAAATGAATTGAGTAAATTTTGCGTTTGCTGCTCGCTACAGCTTTCAAAAAACGCAAAATTTACTCAAGTTGTTTCATAACTTTCATATGACACACCCACTCGCGTAAGATCCTCTATTTATCAGCTAAGATTGTGGGGTTTATTTCATAAAAAAAATTCAGTTACCTTGGGTCCCCACCAGGTGACACCCACATGAAGGGCATAGTCGCAGCAGGTTTTGGGGTCAGCGATGGCACGACAGTTTTCATAAGCATCCAGTAGGGATGTGTCCTTCTCTGGTAATACATGTCCGATAACCATGGTGGTACCTCCAGCAAGGGCGGCCTGAAGGACAAGAGGGGATTACTGCAGCAGGATACAAAAATGTGCTTCCAGAGCACTTAGAGCAGGAAGTGCGAACAGGCATGCTTTGAAAGGTGCTTTAGTGAGCATATAGAGGGATTATTTGTTTATCTACACGGCGGATGCGCGCGCAAGTTGACTGCAGAAAGAGTGGCCCCTGACAGGTTGTTATGGTTATCTTGCAGTTGCGACGTTGGCTAGCTAGCGATGTTGTCAGCGTAGCCTACTCCAACAGTTTATCGCCGAGTGATAAAACAAGTTATGCTGCTAAATTAACATTAGTGAATGGGACACGTCTTAACACGTTGACAGCCAACTACGAGATAACTCGTAATGGCGGGTCAGGGCCAGCGCTAGACCTGAAAATTCGGGGGCAATTATCCATCTCTTTATTGACAACGATTAGTCCTGGCTAATTCTATATGGTTTTCCTATATTAACACGTTTTCAAATTCAAGAATAATCAAGTGGCAATTGAAGACACGGCTTCTCTCCTCCATGCGATCTAACAGCAAATAATGGGCTACATTCAGTACAGAAATATTATTTAATAATAATTAGGTCTATGCACTGCCACTCAGCAACAGTATTTTTTTCCAGCGAGAGCAGCATTTCAGAACTCTTCAGCAAATGAAGGCAATTCTGGTGACAAGTATAGGCTACGTGGTTTCCTCCGTTTACATTTTCCAGTCTGACAGCTATCTATTTTTTACAGCAAGTAGCGCAACCATGCCGCAAAAACAGGTGTAGGTACTTGCCGAAATTACCTTCATTCGCAAATGGGTTCTGAAATGCCGCTCTCGCTGGAAAAAAAAAATTTACGCTGCTGAGTGCCAGTGCATAGACCTAACTATAATTAAATTATTTTCTCTACTGAATGTAGCGCATTATTTGCTGTTAGATCGCATGGGGGAGAGAAGCCGTGTCTTCAATTGCCACTTGATTATTCTTGAATTGGAAAACGTGTTTATAAAGGAAAATCATCTAGAATTAGCCAGGATTAATTGTTGTCAATAAAGGGATGAATAATTTCCCCCGAATTTTCAAGTTTAGCGCTGGCCCGACCCGCCATTACGAGTTATCTCGTAGTTGGCTGTCAACGTGTTAATGACCCATACGCTTTAGGTGCAGGTGAGTGGATTAATGACGAGAAAGATGTATAAAGTCTGGGTAATTGTGAACAAGAAAAACAACTGCATCCTGACCGCGAACTGCAACTGCATGTAATTTAGAATAATATAACGTTACAAATTAATTTTAGCTTCCTTTGTACTTGTTGTTCACATTTGTTCTTTCCCCCTCTCAGATCACTATCTTTAATTTTGAGCTGCTGTAACGATGAAATTTCCCCACTGTGGGATCAATAAAAGTTTATCTTATCTTTCCATTGCTGTGTAACCTCGTCTTCAGTCACTGTCGTTATTGTAGCAAACATTTCACAACTCATTTGCTGCAATAATACAGCTGTGCCTACGGGTATATCTAGCTTTATCACCATTCAAACCAATGAGTCTAACACATTATACTCAGGGCTCTCAAGTTTTGAATGCAGGCTAGAGTGAGATTTTCTTTGAGGGGTGCATGACACTCCCATTTTCAAAAGGTGCATAGTAACGAAGTACAGTACTTAAGTAGTTTTTTTGAGGATTTGTACTTAAGATTTTTTTTTTTTTTTTTTTTAAACCGGGACTGTTACTTTTGCTCAACTACATTTAAAAGATAAAAAGTATATTTTTACTTCGTTTCTTCGACACTAGCAACTTAGTTACTCGTTTCAAATTAAAATATTAATTTAATTCATCATTTACGGATTATCTGGATTTGGCATGTTCGAGAAGAACAATGGTGTATCTTTGTGCAGATGTGTCCGCCAGTGGACGTGGAGCTGCAAATTTATGCACGCAGTTACAATATTCTATCACTAGATGGCACACCAGGATCAGTTATTGAATATTCATAACTGCCAGTAAACTCAAACAAAAGAAAGTGAGTCTTCATCATCATTTCTGTCTCCTAACTGGGCGCGATCACAGAAGTTTTGTGCGCGTTGTAGGCTATTTGCAGAATGAATGTTGACCGGGTTATCCGTCGCATCTTGTCAGAAGTGGTAGCTCAAGTAGGTGAGCAATTAAACATTGGGATATACAAGTATCTATCTTATATCTGCATGTTGCTTGAATATTTCCTTTTACTTTGCTACAGCAACCATTTTACACAACACAGCTAATGGCTGTATTCAGCATTATGAATATGATTTAGCTGGCCAGCTACGGCATTCGCGAATGTTATTTGACATGAGCTCAGCTTAAAAATTTGATTTCAACATGCCAGCGTTTACTCTTGGAGTAGTTGTTGGGTTTTGAACAAGATAATGTTTAGCCATATCTGTACTTTTTTAATTTCAGTGGGACTCCCCAGTATAATAAAGGCTAAATTAAATAATTCTTTTGTGTGTTTGTATCAAGAGATGTTGCGGTACCACCTGTGACACCGGATCGGAGCAGGTTTGTTTTCAGCCAAAATACATTACATGGAGGGCAGAGAGCCCCCACCCTCCCCGTAACAAGTTACTAGTCAATTAATCTAACCATAACCGTCCAAAGCTGTTAAACTGAGGTAAAAAATTATCCATAAAGCAAATATCCTGCATAGTTCCTCGACTTTAAGAAGCAGCTATTGTAAGAAAAATTAAAGGGGACCTATTTTGCTATATTTCCAAGATTATATTTTGATCTTGGACTCCCCTAGAGTACTCCTGATCGTTCAAAGTCCAAAACAGGGTCCTTAATTAGCTCATACTGCCATCCTAAAAAAAACCCCATTTGTAGTCCATTGTAGTCTCTGCCTGAAACGCCTCATTGGGGTGGCTCTTCCGCTATGGCCCCCACTCCCCGTGTGCCCACTTTCTTCTGACTAGCCAGCTCTGTGGAGGGCGGAGTTGGGCGGGACGAGGCTGCAGAACGCAGTTTTCCGGGTCCGCCTCCCCAGAGTGAAACGTGAGACACGGCTGCCATCTGATAAAGAAGCGGCGGGCGAATTCCGCAATCTAACACAGTACATGTGTATAGATCTAATGAAATGAACTTGTTCTAATAAATGCAGCGGCGAAAGTGGAGGACGCAGTGCGAAAGTCTGGCAGCTCAAGCTCAAATTACAAACACCCTGCATTTTTCAGAATTGAGCTGGTTTCTCTTAACAATAAAGTATATTTTCAGCAACAAGAGAATACAGAATAACATAGAAACACATGTCTTAACTAGAAATGTGCAAAATTATTTGCTAAGAGATATACATATTCAAATTCGATTAATAAAGTACCCTCCCTTAACCTTGATGACAGCTTGACAAGCCCTGGGCATTCTTTCCAGCAGTTAATGGGGAGAACTTCCTGATAACTTATTCCAGGCTTTCAAGAGTTCCTTTGTTAGCTCTTTTGAACTTGATGGGCGCACTTCTCTGACTGCCAAGTCAAGTTCATCCCACAGCCACTCCAGTAGAATTTTGAAATGTACAGTTCTTAACAAAGCAACATTTTTGGTCAATACAACTGTCCCTTTGGCATGTTGTGTGCGTTTGTCGCTCAAAATTAACCAAGATGACAAAAACCAGCCAAATTCTGAAAAATGCAGGGTGTTTGTAATATTTTACTAAACAGTTTTGCTCAATCAGATTATGGGGTCAAGCCTGGGTTCACTCATTTTAAGTACTTCTAAACACTAAAAACACATAAAAATTGTGTCAACTGAAAAAAGCTCAGAATGGAATTTGATATTAATCAAATTTAATAAGTTTGTTACCGTGAAAACCGTACATTATTAGCGAAAAATGTGAAATCTTGTGGCAACAATATCTCAGAAACTATACCATATTTTCCTGTAATTCTTTTTTTGTTTTGAAGCTAATATCACCAGCTATACAGGGACATACTCATTCTGGGTATTTTCATGGGAAAATATTTTGAAAAATATTTGGTCATAGAATTTTAGAAATGGGTGGCAGAACCTGCCTGGCAGATGGATCATAAATACACCATGTATCTACCTTCCCAAAAATGGCTATGTCATTGTATAGAACATAACAATCTGATGCTATGGTGAAAATTTCAGAGCAACACCTTGAAAAATGTGGATTTTATGCCCGCCACAAGCCTGATAAACTATGAAATTTTGCGATGCGAGAAAATCGCGTTTTTGTCGCGAAACGAATGCACTGGAGGCGCTCACATGATAAAAATCCACTTAAAAGATAGGTGATTTTAAGACCAAAAAACTTTTATGAATGTTTTGAGAGATTTTTAACAAAATGAAAAAAAAAATTTTTTTCAAGTCTGAACCTAGTCTTGACCGCTTAAGGTCTGGACTTTGAGCAGGCCAAGTCATAACTTTTGTGTCACCAGATATTTTGCTCCAACTGAGATAATTCTTGCACAACATAGAAGTGTGCTTAGGGCCATTATCATGTTGAAAATAAAATCCCCGACCAAGCAGTCTCTTTCCTGATGGCAATGCATGCCTCACGAGGAAGCTGGGATATTTCTTTTCATTCATAATTCTGTTGATTTTTATGAGATCACCGGCTCCTTCAGAAGAAGACTGAACCCCAAACCATAATATACTCTGAGTCATTAAAAACGCACAGGAGATATATTTACTGTATTTGCTGCAAATTGAAGAATCAATTTTTATCCTTTTCCAGTGAGAAATGAGAAATAAAGAACAGCATGTGGTATTTTAATCATGACGCGTGCCACATGGACACGCAGAGCAGTTCAGAAATAACAAACTTTGAGTTGTTTCTGATGTGTATATTGATGCTTGACTTGTTCTTTTGGGTCAATAGCTCACATAAAGCCAACGGAAAAAACAATCCTCCTCATCTCACCCAGTTTGGGTCGCAGTTCAGAATCTGTCTCGTGCATGCTGTAACCGGATGCTGCGCTCTTGAGCTAAAGTACAACAGTAATTCGTGGCTGCCATAACCAGGAATGGTCAGCGACAGGGCCCGTTTTCCATCCTCAGATGGACAGCCGACTGATTGTTGACCAGTGGAAGTCCAAATGACGTGCTACTTCTCGGCGGCTGAGACTTGCCAGTAACATGCCAATAGCTCTTTCTCTCTCTCGTGTCGTAAGCTGTGCCATTTTTTTGATGCCGTAGCTTTTTTTTTGTTTTTTTGTTGGCTTTATGCAAGCTATTGAACACACCCAAAAGAACAAGTCAAACTGCAAACATAAAAAATCTTCAGGAAAATTCAACATTTAAATTGTAAAAATAATACTGAGAATTGAAAAATGGCTGCGGGTAAACCTAATACATTTCGGGGATCATAAACTCCTTGACCACAAGTATTCTTCTTTCCTGAGTCCTGAATTTTGGAAGAAATTCTAAATTATCTACTTTATCTTTAGGAGGTGGCTCCCCAAACTCTCAGATCCCTCAAAAAGGCACACAGTAAAATCATAAAATAATCATATATTTAACACAAATCAACTTTTGACGCAAGAAAATCAATATGAATGAATGATTTTATGGATATATTTAGCATTAGTCTATCAATATAGGTGCAGTTGGACATCAATGGTCACCAGTAACCACTCAAAACCCAAAACATGCCTTTTCTCCATGATAAAGTTTAGAATTTTGTCCATTTTTCTTCAGAGTCCCACAAGCCAGCACACATACTCATTAGAGGAACAGCTTATTTAACGGTCAGAACATTCGCCCTGCAATGAAAAGCAGAGCACTTCCGAGCTTGCAACCTCACATATTGGATAATCCATAGATTACACTCTTTCTGGGGGGCGGGATCGCGAGCAATTCTGCTGCCGCGCTGCACCTCGTTTGATCAATTCATCAGTTGGATTATCATACTATGTTATCTGTTTTATCAGTTTTAACTATACATTATTTTATTTTCTGTCGCCTCATTTCAATGAACTATTTTTCACCACTGGCCACTGAAAACGCGCTCGAAATTCCGTGGAACTCACTGGCTGCATCTTGCTTGAAAGTGGCTACAGTTTCAGTTCGTGTAATCACAGATCTCCCTGCTCCTATAGCTTGCTTCTCCGAACAGTGTTTTATGAGCTGATACTGGTAATGGCCAAGTGACTCGCTCAAAAGTCCCTGGAACGCACTGGAACACACCCCGTATGGATTCAATTGTAGTTTCAGTTCATGTGAACACAGATCTCCCTGCTCCAGCCAGCTCCTCCGAACAGGCCTGCTTCACCTACCCGTTGTGTCTTGGCTGCTCCCAGCAGTTGCATTTGCCTGCCTCTCTGAAAGTGGACAAGTTCCCACTTGTCCACCAGTAAGTGGCCAAAACCTCTTACTATTCCAATATCATCAATAATGAGATGGCCAATTCCAAAACCCTCTTCTCTACAGTGAAATACCTTATACAACATCATGATAACTCAGCTGACAACACCACCCCTGAACTATGCAATAAATTCCTGGATTTCTTTCAAACCAAAATTGATGATATCCATAAACAACTGCTTCTGTCACCCCCGCCCACTGCACTGCCCACCTGGATGTCCACCCCCATAGACTCCCATTATCAAAGCGCTCCCTCCACTTTCACCTCGGTTACTGAGGAGGCCATAATTAAAATGATTACTGCAGCCAAATCCTCCACCTGTCAGCTGGACCCTCTACCTACCACCCTGATTAAAGCTGCACTCCATTCTCCATTGCTGACCCAGATTATTAACTCATCCCTGGTCTCCAGCTATATTCCTCCCTCATTAAAACTGTCTGCTATTACACCTGTCCCCAAAAAACCTGGCATTGACCACAACAATTTAAAAAAAAAACTTTCGTCCCATTTCAAACCTCCCTTTCCTATCTAAAGTAATGAAGTGTGTTGTAGCAGCTCAACTCCAAACTCATCCAGAATCAAACAATCTCTTTGAAACTTTTCAATCTGGCTTTTGACTAAAACATAGTATAGAGACCGCCCTTGTCAAGATTACTAATGACCTTCTCCGTGCAGCAGACTCTGGATTTCTCACTATTCCCATCCTTCTCGATCTCAGTGCTGCTTTTGGCACCATTCCTTACACACTCATTCTCTACCGCCAAGCCTCCCTGGGGGTTTGCGGGACGGTGGTCTGGTTAACATCTTACCTGACAACAGTGTGTCAAGGTAAAACATCACAGGTCCAGGTTAGGTCCAGTTAAATCATGAAGTCCCCCGGGGGTCAGTACTTGGTTCGTTACTTTTTATCATTTACTTCGTTCCCCTTGGCCGTATTATGTCACCATCACATCAATTTTCACCATTATGCAGACGACATGCAACTTTACATCTCAACCAGGCCCTTTGTCCCCTTGCCTCCTCAGCCGCTCCTCAGTTGTCTTAATGACATTAAAAACTGGATGACCACTAACCTCCTCCAACTTAACGCCAATTAAACTGAAATTATGCACATTGGTTTAAAAACAACAGTGTCCAAAACACCCAGCTTCCTCACGACCTTTGGTGGTTTTCCTGTTCCTCTGTCGGCGCAAGTTAAAAGCCTTGGCGTCATTCTTGACAATACGCTATCCTTTGAACCCCACATAAAAAAACATCTCAAGGACTGCATTTTTCCACCTGCGCAATATCTCCCGACTGCACCCCTCACTCTCCTAAATGAGTGCTGAAATATTTATCCATGCCTTTGTCACCGCCCGGCTAGATTGTTGCAACGCCCTTCACAAAGGACTTCCCACTAAACTCAATAACAAACTGGAAAGTGGAAATCATCCAAAACTCTACTGCCTGAATCCTTACCTGCTCAAAGTCCTATGACCACATCTCTCTTGTCCTTGCTCAGCTGCATTGGCTATCGTTCAAACAACGCATTGAATACAAAATCCTCCTCCTCACATATAAGGCCATGCACACTCTTGCACCCCCCTACTTTTCTGACCTTCTTCATGAATAAACCCCAGCTCGCACTCTACTGGTCTTTTAGTCATCCCCATCACACGATTATCTACAATGGGTGATTGAGCTTTCAGCCCTGCAGCACCCAGGCTCTGCAATGGACCCTTTCGGTTTAAGGATGTGAAAAAGCCAGATTTGGAGTGCGCATGCTCTTTGCAGACTATGTGGAGCTGAAGATGCGCAAATTGCATTGAAAAGGTGGGGAATTATAAGTTCTTTCGCTTTCCTCACGGTAAAAGGCAGCTTACACCGTGGATTCAGACTATAAACAGGAATAATTTTTGTTCAGGAACATTCTAGGGTGTGCAGCGTAGATTTTGTGTCCGGATGGCAAGATTAAGAATTCTGTATTCAACCTACGCCAATATCGATTGATGTTTGGGTACCCAGAGAAACATTAGGATATGTAAACACGTCAAGCGTACATCCAGTTAAGGAAATTTAGAGTTTAGTTTCAAGTGCTGCTATTCATGTAAGTAGCATATCTTTAACGGCAGCTGCCAAGCCACTGATGACACACCGGGTTGCTAGGGCAGGTGCAGCATATGCATTCGCGATATTAAATATTAGTGTTAAATTCTAAACCCCCTTTTCACTGAAAAAAACTCCTTAAAATATACTGGCGCCCCCTTTCAATATCGTTCTGGCAAATAAAAAGCCGGAAAAAAGTGGAGGTTGGATAAGAAATAATTTCCCCCTTACGATATAGCTAGACTAAGCTCCATTAGTTTTCTTCTACAAGCATCGACTCCCTCAGTGCAACATAGACTTGAGAGACTACACCAGCGAGATACTGTCAAGGCAAGTCCTTGATGTTGTTACTTTCAGCACAGATGAAAATCCAAAATCAAATGTGTAGCATTCAGTCAAACAGTAATGATATGGCCTTGTATTTTATTTGTGTACCTGCGCACTTATCCCTGTTGAGAGGAGATTAGGATCATGTGTGCTTGCCGGTTGTTTAGAGCAATGCAAATTTGTCGCAAGAACACTGCAACCATTAGCTGACTTATGGCGTGGGACCCAATCATGGTGGTGTAAATGACATTATTTCACGTCCACAAAACTAACTGGCAAACAAATTCAACTTTGTTGGCTATATATAGCAAGTAATTTTGAAATCGAAATCAAAAGGAAACCAAATGATTATTGCAAGCAGAGAAATGAAAACCACATCTACACTTATCTCTGAGGGGCTAAGTTCTATAATGTAAGCCCCTCAGAGCTGACCTAGACTGTGTACTTCATGGCACCAACATTCCCCTTTGGCTTGATATTTGTTTGCGTAGAGTTTAACATCTGCTTAACATCGTATATAGCCTATAGGATCGAACGAAGCCAGTCCCTTTTCAAAATGTGGATACAAAAACAGGACACTGCAACAAAAATAACAGCTTGAAACAACAACAGATGAAATAATTATTAGTCAATTAGTGGGCCAACTTAAATAATTTAATATCAACCAGTACCTATTTCTCCAATCAGAGCGGTCTTTCCTTTTAGCTTGTGTCGGTGTGAGATCCTTTTGCTTGCAGGGAAACAGACAGAGCAAAGTCGGGCCAGCTGCTGACAAAATGAGTACTGCAGTGGGGCGCCCCGGTGGCTCATCAGTCTAAGTGCGCGTACCATAAGGGCTGTGTCCTTCCCGCAACGACCTGGGTTCGAATCCGGCTCGGGTCATTTGCTGCATGTCTTCCCCCATTCTTCTCCCCAACGTTCTTGTCTCTCTACACTGTATAACTATCGAATAAAGGAAAAATTCCCAAAGAATAATCTTTAAAAAAAAAATTAAAAAATTAGTACTGCAGACTCTAGTGTTATCATTCGAGACAAAGTTCTTCCACTTTATAGCTCGAATCCACGCCTGTCGTTGTCTCTTGACACGGGAACACAAGAGAACCTTATGCCCCTGTCTTTACAATATCAGTTTGTGCACCCCACAACGCAACATGTAGCCTCCATAGTTCCTTTTGTCCCACATCAGCTCTATTGCGCATGCGCGCTTGGACTTCCGGCTTTAACCCGAACTCGTCTATTCTCTACCAGCACACATCCGACATGCAGATTTACTTACATCTTTCAAAGAATTACTCAAAACCCATCTGTTCACTTTTGCATACCCTTGACTGTCCTGCCTTCCAATAATCAATCTGTTGTATACTGTCAACAATTTTAACCATATACAGTGCCGCGAAAAAGTATTTGCCCCGTTCCTGATTTCTTATTTTTTTGCATAGTTTTCACACTTAAATGTTTCTGATCATTAAACAAACCTTAATATTAGACAAAGATAACCTGAGTAAATACAAAATGCAGTTCTTAAATGATGATTTCATTTATTGAGGGAAAAAAGCTATCCAAACCTACCCGGGCCCATGTGAAAAAGTAATTTCCCCCCCCCCTGTTAAATCATGAATTAACTGTGATTAACCACATTTTTTAGTTCAATTTCACTAACCACACTCAGGCCTGACTACTGCCAGACCTGCTGAATCAAGAAATCGCCTAAATAGAACCTGTCTGACAAAGTGAAGCAGGCTAATGGATCTCAAAAAGCAATACATAATGCCGCAATCTAAAGAAATTCAAGAACAGATGAGAAACAAAGTCATTAACATCTATCAGTCTGGAAAGGGCCATTTCTAAGGCTTTGGGACTCCAGCGAACCATGGTGAGGGCCATTATTCACAAATGAAGAAAACTTAGAACAGTGGTGAACCTTCCCAGGAATGGTCAGCCTACCAGAATTGCTCCAAGAGCGCATCGATGACTCATCCAGGAGGTCACAAAAGAACCCAGAACAACATCTAAAGAACTGCAGGCCTTACTTGCCTCAGTTAAAGTCAGTGCTCATGATTCAATAATAATAAAGAGACTGGGCAAAAATGGCATCCATGGGAGAGTTCCAAGGTGCAAACCACTGCTGACCAAAAAGAACACAAAGGCTTGTCTCATATTTGTCAAAAAACATCTTGATGATTCCCAAGACTTTTGGGAAAATATTCTGTTGACTGATAAGATAAAAGTTGAACTTTCTGGAAGGTATGCGTCCCGATACATCTGGCGTAAAACTAACACAGCATTTCATGAAAAGAACATCATACCCAGAGTCAAACATGGTGATGGTAGTGTGATGGTCTGGGCCTGCTTTGCTGCTTCAGGACCTGGACGACTTGCCGTAATTGATGGAACCATGAATTCTGCTCTCTAGCAGAAAATCCTGAAGGAGAATGTTCGACCATCAGTTTGTGACCTCAAGCTCAAGCACACTTGGGTGATGCAGCAGGACAATAATTCGAAACACACCAGCAAGTCCACCTCTGACTGGCTTAAAAAAAAAAAACAAAATGAAGGTTTTGGAGTGGCCTAGTCAAAGTCTGGACTTAAATCCAATTGAGATGCCGTGGCATGACCTTAAACAGACCGTTCATGCTCGAAAAACCTCCAATGAGGCTAAATTAAAACAATTCTGCAAAGAAGAGTGGGCCAAAATTCCTCCACAGCAAGGTGAAAGACTCATTGATGGTTATTGCAAACGTTTGATTGCAGTTGTTGTCGCCGAGGGTAAGTTTAGGTTCAGGGGGCAATTACTTTTTCACATAAGGCCAGGTACAAAAGGTTTGGATAGCTTTTTTCCCTTAACTAATGAAATCATCATTTAAAAACTGCATGTTGTATTTACTCAGGTTATCTCTGTCAAATATAAAAATTTGTTTGATGATCTGAAACATTCAAGTGTGAGAAATATGCAAAAAAATAAGAAATCAGGAAGGGGGCAAATACTTTTTCACGGCACTGTATATTTTGTGTCATGTTTTTATTTATTTTCCATTACCTGTAATCGTGTACTGTTTTTTTTTTTACTGCTCTACACGGTGACCATTCAAATAAAATGCATTATTATTATTATTAAACACTTTCCACACCTTATAAGGAACAAGTATAACTCACTAACTCAATAATATCTGAAATATACCTTATTATAACAGAACAGACATCCCACTATCAGGAAAAAAGGCAGGCAATATGCTACCCTCAATTGGACAGAATGGGGCAGCAGACGTAGCAGAGGGTCTACCGAAGCGCTTGAGCTGTTCGCATCTTAACACGTTGACTGCCGACTACGAGAGAACTCGTAATGTCGGGTCAGGGCCCGCTCTAGACCTGAAAATTCAGGGGCAAATATCCATCCCTTTATTGACAACAATTAGTCCTGGCTAATTCTAGATGGTTTTACACGTTTTTCATCTTTCCGAACAGATAGTGAGCTGTGAGAGCCAATTGCTTTCGGTCAATGCCGTGATTGTTCTGAAATGCCGCTCTCGCTGGGAAAAAATTACCGTTGCTGAGTGCCAGTGCATAGACCTATTTATAATTAAATTATTTTTCTGTACTGAATGTAGCCCATTATTTTGTCGCTGTTAGATCACATCGGGGAGAGAAGCCGTGTCTTCAATTGCCACTTGATTATTCTTGAATTGGAAAATGTGTTAATAAAGGAAAACCATCTAGAATTAGCCAGGACTAATTGTTTTCAATAAAGGGATGGATATCTGCCCCCGAATTTTCAGGTCTAGCGCCGGCCCTGACCCACCATTATGAGTTATCTCGTAGTCATATATGACTTCATATATGACTGTCTAAATGTCTCTATACAAATCTTGGCTCAATCTGAGACCATTTTGGTGATACAAGTCATTGTAACTTCACTGTCGAGTTTGACCCTTAAAAGGTCACTGACAGTCAAGTTGAATGTCACCAAATGAAAGTTCATATGTGACTTCCTAGATAAGTAATAAGTCAGTAACACAAACTTAGGCTCCATCTGCGATCGTTTTAGTGATACAAGTCATTGAATTTTCACTAGGTCACATTTGACCTTTGAAGGTCAATACGAAGGTCACCAAATGAAAGTTCATAAATGACTTCCCATGTCTCTAATACAAACTTAGACTCCATCTGTGACTGTTTTGGCAATACAAGTCATTGTAATTGTATTGTCAAGTTTGACCTTCAAATGTCACCAACAGTCAAGTTGAATGTCACCAAATAAAAGTCCATATGTGACTTCCTATGTCAGTAACACAAACCTCGGCTCCATCTGTGACCTTTTCAGTGACAGAAGTCATTGAAGATTCGAGGTCAAGTTAGACCTTCGAAGGTCAATATGAAGGTCACCAAATGAAAGTTCATACATGACTTCCTATACATCTCCAATACAAACCTACACTCAATCTGTAACGATTTTGCTGATATAAGTCATTGAAATTTTACTGCATAGTTTGGCCGTTGAAGGTCACTGAAGGTCGAGTTCAAGGTCACCCAATGAAACTTTATACATGACTTCCTATATGGCCACAATACAAACCAAAGCTCCATCTGTAATAGTTTTGGTGATAGAAGTCATTGAAATTTCGCTATGTGAAGTTTGACCTTCGATGGTCACTGAAGGTCAAGTTCAAGGCCACCAAATGAAAGTTCATGTATGACTTCCTATACATCTCCAATACAAACCGAAACTATTTGTAACCATTTTGCTGATGTAAGTCATTGAAGTTGCACTGTGAAGTTTGGGCATTCAAGGTCGCGGAAGGTCAAGTTCAAACCCACCAAATGAAAGTTCATACATGACTTCCTATAAGTCTTCAATGCACCCAATCTTCAATATTTTCAAGCCTAGAAACCTTTGAAAATTGTAACATTTTGCTTGACCTCAAGTTTGACCTTTCAAGGTCATCTAAGGTCAACTTTAACACAGCAAAAATATAGGTCCTATATAACTTCCTATATGTCAGTAATACAAACTTAATCTCTATCTACAACCAATTCGCTTCCACAGGCGATTTGGCCCCTTCTCCATTACCCTTTAACTGCCTGCTCAACCTTTTGGCAGAGCACATTTTGAGTCACTATTTCTAATTGAAAGATGTGTTGAACTTAACAGATCAGATTTTTTTTTCAGCATTACAGACTGCAAATGATTATTGGAGAAGGCTTCATCAGGCTAAGTTCAACACATCTTTCAATTTAATACAGCGACTCAAACTGTGCTTGACCAAAAGGGAGCAGGCAGTTAAAGGGATAAGACCCAATATTAAAGTACAGCACCCCGAAAGACCCACTTCCGTCGATTCAATCAAAATGGCACTCTCACTATACATAAAGTGTATCAAGGTGAGTTGATTGCCAGATTTAGAAAAAAAAGTTATCAGTTTTTGAGAAATAAGTTTTTGAAATTTCAAGTCATATCTTTTAACATTGTTAATATATTCCCTGATCTCGAGTTTGACCTTTCAAAGTCATCTGTGGTCAAATTTAATATTGCCAAAATATAGGCCATATATGACTTCCTACATGCCGACAAAACCAACTTAATCTTTATCTGCAACCATTTGGCCTCCACAGGCCATCTTGTATATTAATAAAGAACAGCGCCGCCAATAGACCCACTTCTGTCGATTCAATCAAAATGCACTCGCACTGTACATTGACGGTACCCAAGGTAAGTTGATTGCCTAATTTAGAAAAAAATTTATCACGCAGTTTTTGAGAAATAATTTTTTAAAATTTCTCAGTCCTATCTTTAACATTGGGGCCAAAATTTCAAGGGCCCATAAAACGGACAAAAAAGATTCAATCAAAAATCCGAGAAAAACGTCTGGAGATATGGGCTAGTAGTATGTTACTGCTAGTTTACACAAAAATTCATCAGGCCAAAAAAAAAAAGATAAAAAATGTTCCGGACGACAGACGACGGACGACAGATGCCACACCACGACAATAGCTTATCGGCCCATATGACCGGTAAGCTAAAAGTGCTGATAAATACACACACGTACAAGCCCAAACGCTGAATTATTACTCTCTCATTAATTCAGCAATGAATAGTGAGGGTGTAGGGGCAGTATCTCTGACTGCTGCATGTCATTATAACTGTTTAACAATATAGTGTAAATCCGATGTGATCCACTGAAGCAATTATTTCTTGACAATAATTTTAATTGCTTTTCAATATGTACTCTACCTTAGCAATGATTTTCCATTTACACTTCCTTACTATGTGAGAAGGTGTAACTTTTCCCAAATTGTGCAGAATCAAACTCTAAATCTGAAGCATACCAGCACTGTTCACTACATAAACAGGCCGAGGGGTATTCAGCAACGCGTTATGTTTCACTTTATAATGCAGGCGATTTGGAATCATTTGTTTCTGTTTTATTTTTTTATTTATTTATCCATTCATTTATCTTGTGAAGGCAGCAGCTGTGTGCACTTTGAGTCCAAGACTAATTTCAAGGGGACACTGAAGTATATTCTATTCAACAACCCCAATTCCGAAATAGCTGGGACAAAGTGTAAATTGTGAATAAAATCAAAACGCATTGACTTTCAAATCACACCAGCCAGTATCTTATTCACAATAGAACAGAGATAACATAGCAATTGTTGAAACTGAGAAATTTTACAATTTTATCCACAAAATGAGCTCACTTCACATTTAATGGCTGCTATAGGTCTCAAAAAAGTTGGGGCAGGGGCCTGTTTACCATGGTGTATCATCCCCTTTTCTTTTTAACGCAGAGTGGAGGCGTCTGGGCATTGAGGAGACAAGTTTCTTGAGTTTAGCCATTGGAATTTGATCCCACTCTTGTTTAATACAGGCTTCCAGCCGCTGGAGAGTTTTCGGTCTCCTTTGACGGACCTTTCGTTTAATTATGCGCCAAATGTTCTCATTCGGTGAAAGATCAGGACTTCAAGCAGGCCAGTTCAGCACATGGACTCTTTTACTACGAAGCCATGCTGTTGTAATAACTGCAGTATGTGGTTTTGCATTGTCCTGCTGAAATACACAAGGCCTTCCTTGGAATAGATGTTGTCTGGAGGGGAGCATATGTTGCTCTAAAACCTTTATGTACCTTTCAGCATTCATGGTGCTTTTTAAAACATGCAAGTGTCCCACACCATATGCACTAATGCGTCCCCATACCACCAGAGATGCTGGCTTTTGAACTGAATGCTGATAACAAGAGGGGTGGTCTTTCTCCTCTTTAGTCCGGAGGACACAACGCCCATGATTTCCAGCAAGAATGTCAAATTTGGACTCGTCTGACCACAGGACACTTTGCCACTTTGCTACAGTCCATTTTAAATGAGCCTTGGCCCACAGACCACAGCGGCACTTCTAGATCGTGCTCAACAATGGCTTCCTTTTTGCATGATAGAGTTTTAGGTGGCATCTGTGGATGGCACGGCGGACTGTGTTTACAGACAGTGGTTTCTTGAAGTATTCCTGGGCCCATTTAGTAATGTCAATGACAGAATCATACCGGTGAGTGATGCAGTGGCGTCTAAGGGCCCGAAGATCACAGGCATCCAGTAAAGGTCTTCGGCCTTGTCCCTTACGCACAGAGATTTTTCCAGTTTCTCCGAAACTTTTGATGATGTTATGCACTGTCGATGATGAGACCTTCAAAGTCTTTGCAACTTGACGTTGAGGAACATTGTTTTTAAAATATTCCACAATTTTTTTATGCAAGCCTTCACAGGTTGGACATCCTCTGGCCATCTTTACTTCTGAGAGACTCAGCGTCTCTAAGACATCCCATTTATCGCCAATCATGTTACACACCTGATGCCAGTTAACTTATTGACTTGCTAAATGTTCTTTCAGCTGATTCTCTTATATATTAATTGCTTTTTCAGCCCTTTTTTGCCTGTGTCCCAACTTTTTTGAGACCTGTTGCAGCCGGAAAATTTGAAATAAGCTCATTTGTAAAATGTAAAATGTCTCAGTTTCAACATTTGAAATGTTATCTATGTTCTATTGTAAATAACATATTGGCTAATGTGATCTGAAAATCATTGCATTTTGATTTTATTCACAATTTACACTTCATCCCAACTATTGTGGAATTGGGGTTGATTATTCTACTCTATGCAAACAAGCATTGCCCGCGAGGATGATTTGTTTACTTTTTTTTCGCAGTTTGCATTTTTGTGAGGATCTGAGATGCCGCAGCTGTGGAAAGAAATAAAGAGTGAAGGTAATTAGATCCCAATTGTCACAACTGTACAACCCCAATTCCAAAAAAGTTGGGATGCTCGGTAAAATGTAAATAAAAACAGAATGCAATGATTTGCAAATCTCACAAACTGACATTTTATTCACAATAGAACATAGACAACATATACTGAACAACAAAAGAAACGCAAGTTAAAGGCAGACTGGAAAATAAGTTTGCGCGTAATTATTTCAGAAAATCAAATTTATTACTAGCGCGTGCACATTTACACTCATTTCATCAAACTTTTATTTTGCGGTTTTGACTGAGTAACCATAAGAGTACATTAACTAACGAGCTTACTTGCGTTTCTTCTGTTGCTCAGTCGGTGTTGAAAGTGAGACATTTTACCATTTCATGAAAAATATTGGCTAATTTTGAATTTGATGGCTGCCACGCATCTCAAAAAAGTTGGATGTTTCATTGAATTTTTCATTGAACTGCATTCCATCCAATAAGGAATAAAATAGGAAAGAAAATCGCTATCCCACAGAATTGGGCTGAAAACCAGAGCGTGCTTGTATCTCTGAAAAAATCATGCAAGTCACCATCATCACAGGGCAGGATTCTACATATACATGCATCCGCAGGCGGCTGAACAAGGCAGAATGCAAGTTCATAGAAATACCACATGGGCCCACCAGCTCCATTTTGACAAAGTAGCTAATTTGTCAGCCAATCATATAGAAGAAGCCTAAGGAGAAGATGGGATGACACTGCTGGAGCTGAAGATGGAGGGGGACAGGACCTCAGGTGTGGAGAGAATAAGGCCTAAGGAGTGAAACAGATAGGGCCAAAGGTCCTGAGGTGTAAAAGGGATAGGGCCTCAGGCCTGGAGGGTAATGAGCCTCAAGTGGGGTGGGGATATAGCCTACAGTGCAAAGCACATATGGCCTAAGGTCCTAAGATATGGAGGAAATAGGGCCTCAAGTCTGGAGGATATAGAGTGTGGAGTTGATAGGACCTCAGGTATGGAGAGGAAAGGCCCTAGAGTGTGAAGTATATTGGGCTGAAGGTATGGAGAAAACAGGGCCTCAAGTCTTTAGTATACAGAGCCTCAATGGTGGATGTAATAGACCTCAGGTGTGGAGGGGAAAGGCCCAAAAGTGCAGAGAAGGTGGTACCTATGGTGATATGGCCTCTGGACAGAGGGGTCAGGCTCATACCTTGGTGCCACTGTAGAAGTCGTCAACAGTAGTGGCGTTCATGAAGCTCTGCTGTAGGTGCGTGCTGGTGTCAATGCCACCAGGGATGACCAGCTTGCCTGTGGCATCGATGACCTTGGCCCCACCTGGAATCATGAGCTCCCGTCCCACCTGCTGAATGATCCCATTCTCGATGTACACGTCTGCTTCTTGGGTGAAGTCATCATTTACTACCTTCCCCCCTTTGATCAGGACACGCATTGTTGCCGCGTTGGCTGCCATATTCCTGTGAGAAAGAGTTGAGCAAGTACACAAACATATGGGTCATTCCATGAAATAGAGAGCCAGAGACCCTGCATTTTTTACAGGACTATATGATTTACAAAATTGGATGCCACCTATTGAAAATGCCATGCATGAAGGCCAGAGTATATAAAAAAAGCTAACACAGGCAATATAATTGGTCTTCTGAAAAGGATAAATAAAAAAAACTGCATGTCTTTGAATGACTTGTGGATAAAAAGTGTCCAAATTTGTGACATTCATTGCCTTCAGACTTTGAATGTAAAATTCTACGAATTTTTAAATAAAAGTCTGGCTGAAATGGCATTTGTTCTTAACATCAATTCCAAGTGATTAACCCACAACGGCAGTTAACTGGGAAATCCAGATGTATAATACTGCAATTAGCGCTTAAAATATTGTTGTGAACGTAACTCATGGTGTCCTGAAAAGTTACGTTGAAACAGTGCTGAGAAAACCCAGGAAACATAATATATTATCTAGATTTTTGTACCAATGTGTAGATATTAATCTGTTGCATACCCATCCAAAATATAATCTCAGAAAACATACGGGTTTTTATAAAATTTTTCTTTTTGTGGAGCAAAATTTTTCGCGTCATATTTTTCCAAGTTACGTTCAACACGAGCCGGGCTCACTGCCCGATCTGCTGTATCCCCTTGGGGTCTCACAGCGTTCATAGATATGGATTTCCTTACGAACCTCCTACTTCTCATCCGGGAACCAGTCTATCGTCTTCATGAAGGAAGCTGAGCAGGTTAGTATTTTTGTGTCCCAGAAAGTAACGTTCAAATGGAGTGACGTTCAATCACTAAAATCTTTTTGTAAATCACAGATTTTCAACACAGGTATGTTTTCTATAGGGATTCATAATTTGGCCTGCCGTTTCACGTGTTTGAAGGAGTGGTGCATCGTTTTTGGTTGCGGAAGTTAATTTGGATTAATTAATTACAGGAAAAATAACGCGCTAAAAAAAATAATGCATTTAATCACACCTTTCTCAGTTCCCTAATTTCTGGCACACCGGTAACACTGATGCACACACTTCAGCCCAGTAGGTGGCAGTAATGCACCTAAAGTCTTAAAATGTTGAATAAAAAGGCTATAATTGCACTTGGGAGTTTGCACTAATCAGTGAATGTAGTACACAGATGAAAAATGCACTGATAAATATAGATGAAAAATAAATATTTTTGTTGTTTAAGATCACATATGTCTATTCATTGATTCAGTCGTCAACCAAAATTTATTTGAATTGAAAAACTTTGCTTATTGTGTCAAAAATTGGTATTTGATAAAAATGCGATTAATCGAGATTAATTAATTATAAAGCCTTTAATTAATTAGATTGATTTTTTTAATCACGTCCCTCCACTATTGTTTACATGTCTACCGGCACCTCTCATCCATACATTTTCTCAATGAAAGCGCCACTCGGCAGTTAGGTGTATTTTTGTGGGGGTTGTGGCAAACCCAACTGGGACATGGCCAGTAACTGCTGTTATTGTGTCCATGTTGCGTTCAACGCACTTTGGCGAAAGAAAGGATACATTTTTCAAAATAAAGAATTTTGATGGAAGTTGTTAGGCTAAATTGCCTGTTTCACATTTACTATTTTTTTTAATGTTGCACAGCAAATGTAGGGTTGCTTTTTGTGAAGTTCCTGTATTTCAGCCCAGAATTATGTTGAATGTTTAACTGCATGCTCCTGCTGAGGAATTGAAATCAACAAATTCATCCTGTTGACCATTAGTTGTACCATTGTAAATTGAATAATTAGTGGTTTCCAATATCAAAAAGGGTGTAGGGTGAAGACAGGTGATGCATTTGCTAAGTCGAGCATTTTTCGTGTCTATGTTACATTCGCAACATTTGTCATGTGGTACAATCCAGATGACAAATTTTGCATTTAGCAACTAGTCTACTCTAAAATATTTTCAGAGCTGATGTGTACTTACATGGGCTGCCTTCTCATTTATATTTTGTCCAGAATATTGCATTTGTTCCGTCCTCAGATGAACATGACCAATGAGTGACTTATCAAAGCCCTGCCAAACATGTTCAGACCTTATTAGAGTACAGCTGGGCATTGCCAAACTGCTGGTTTGTTTTAAGTTTGTTCTCTGTTATACCAATTGAACAAGTTGAGACTTTGTTAAATTTTGAAAAAAAAATTTTATTGCATACTTTTGTGTTAGTTTCATGTCCTTGTTACATCGGCAACGCTGAACATTCAACACCTTGCCTCTTGCATCCCACAGTAGATCTTGCATTTAACTTGTGTCACATTTTGACTCATGGGAACGCCAACAAAAGTGAACCAGTACTTCGCGCAAAATCTGTGTTTCAAATTTGAACAGTCATGTCACACTTTGGCTCTCTTTTTCATGGAATGACCCATATCACTAGTGGCAAGAGAAGGCCATTCAGCCCAACTGGCCTGGCCATTTCCTATCAGTTAACTGAACTTAACACACTGGATTCTCAAAAGACTGGATGGTATCAAGCACTGCATCAAGCCTGTTCTTGAAAACTCCCAGAGTTTCTACCTCTACAATATCGCCAAGCAAGCTAATCCACAGAGTGATCACTCTCTGTGTAAAAAATATTTCCAAATATCAAATTTACCCTTGGCACACATTTTAAGACCTCAGTCAGATCACCTCATAGCCTCCTTTAACGAAAACTGAAGAGATTAAGACTCTTCTTCAGTCTGTCCTCCGAGCTTTCATCTTTCATTCCAGGAATTAACCTTTTCTAAAGCCTCTGTATCTTTCTTATGGCATGGTCCCCAGAACTGCAACCAATACTCCAAGACTGGTCTGACAAAAATATTGTCGAAAAAAAAAAAAAGTATAACCTTCATAGATTTATTCTCAATAATTTTTGCTATATATTCCAGCATCCTATTGGCCTTTTTAACTGCTACAGCACAGTGGCTAGAACCTGTAAGGGTTTGATCGACTATCATTCCCAGATCTTTTTCAAGTAGAGCACATTCCAGCTTTAAACCCCCCATAAGGTAATCCCAGCTCATGTTTTAATTTCTTATCATGTGGAACTTCACATTTAGTTAGGTTGAATTTCATTAGCCATATTTCTGCCCACTTCTGGGTTCATTCTAAATCATCCTGAATCACTTTAGCAGACTCTAAACTGCTAGTCAAACCTCCCAATTTAGTACCATCCCCAAATCTGACCTATTTACTTTCGTTATTCCAGTCAAGGACATTAAAAAAAGATGCAGAGGAGTGGGGGTCCCAATACTGATCTGTGACAGACTCCACGTCCCACAATGCCTTGCTCAGATAAGTTCCCTCCTACCACCACTCTGTGTTCTGTCCCTTACCCATTCCAAATCCATTCCAAAACACCTCCTGCTATAGTCCATATTTAACCCCTTTGAGCAGAGACCAAATCTGGCTATTTATGTGATATATTACTTAAGGCTTTATAATTCAAGATTTAAGCTTCACAGGGAACAGAATGGCTCAACTGAGTCAAGACACTTGTAGCATTTCAAATTTCATCGTATTTCAGTTTATTTTCGCGATTTTGATAGAGAAAAAGGGCTGCAAACATAAAAAATCTTCAGGAACATTCAGCATTGAAATTGTAAAAAAAAAAATATAATAATACTGAGAATTGCAAAATGGCTGGGGGATAAAACTATATATTTCAGGGATCATAAACTCCTTGACCAAAAGTATTCTTCATCTGAGCATGAAATTCTAAATGATCAACTCTTTAGAAGCCAAATAAGACAGCTCTCCAAGTGGCTCCCCAAACTCTCAGATCCTTGAAAATGGCGCAGTGTCAAATCATAAAACAAGAGCCATCAGGAGATGGCTTATCCCCCTGGCCCCATGTCATCAACTTCGGATTAGCAAAAGGCACCACGTCAGGTCATGGTTAATGTGCACATCAAGTTTTGTGGAAAAATATTGATCGGTTTTCCAGTTATGCTCCGGAAACAAAATGTTCACGGACAGACGGTCAGACAGACAACTACAGTTGGTAGAAAGCGGATCTACCTAATTTTGGTGAGTTCTTTTTGGTGTTGTGGTTTCTCTGATGAAAGCTCTCTTCAGTTCAACTCCTAGGAATTAAACTGACTCTAGTCCAGAGTGGGTTCACTTGCTTGTTTGCTAGAGGGTAGGAGGTTGGTCCCATGAGGTAGGTGCAGTCTGACGAGAATTGATATTGTATTGAAATTTCTTCTCAATAACTACTCTAACTGGCTTCATGCTTCATATAAGGGTTGGCCGATTTTCCCTCAGTATAGGAATATATACCGTAATTTCCGGTGTATAAGCCGAAAATTTAGCCCTGAATTTGTCCTCTTATACAGAGGGTATCACAATAAGAAATGAGAGCTGCATTCAGAGTTCACAAGTACCTCCGCCACATTTAACCGCCGGGTAGCAGCAAAACCCAAACTCAATCATTTTTTACCCTCCCTGGATGTATTCAGAATCACCACCAAAAACTCATTCGTAAACTCTCTGACCATCGTACTAAATTCCATCAAAACAGGTTTAGTAGTTTCTTAGTTTTGTTCAGAAACACACAGACAGACAAACGGCACCGGTCACATATCCTCTTTCCACCTTAGGTGATGAAAGTAATAAAAAAAAAACGATCCCTAACATTTCAATTTTCTTTTTTACTACTGAAACTGGAATCGTATGTACTCCGGTCAAACAAAACCACATGCCAACAGAGTTCATTGTTTTTGCAGAAAGGTTTGTGAAATCAAAACATTTGAATGATTAACGAAATTAACAAATCACTGACCGTTTGCATGCTGTTGTGGGCTTTAAAAGTCTAACAGAGTCCCTCAAAGTGTCATTTACTGGACAGTGTGTAATGGGATTACGCAGTGCTGATTGGTCAACTGAACGTCTTTTCATCTTTCGGCATTGCACGTGGTGCAACTTTAATTTAAACTTGTACAAGAAATTCTATTTCTTTTCTTTGCCAGCCTTTTGAATTCAAGCCAATTCTTTTACACAATGATACTCCTTTTTCTTTTGATAAATTCAAACTCCAGAAAGGGGGGTCGGCTTATATAGGGGAAACACAAAAAAATCTGTTGTTTTAGCCTTGAAAACAGGGCTTGGCTTATACACCCTGTCGGCTTGTGCACCGGAAATTACGGCATTGAGAAAATATACTAGGGTTGAGATTATGCACGGTTCGCAGAATTTTTTTTTAAAAAAGTGCCCATTCCACGCATATCCTGACATTTTGTGTTAATCTCCAATGCCCTGCCAATGCTGCCATCGTATTCATACCATTATTTGTGGGAAAAGTGCCTTGGATCGCTTATTTGATGACCTTTTTAGCATCACATTCGTTTAGCTACATTCGTGAATATTCAATATGCCAACAGCCCCAACGCCCTACTGGCCCAGAGCCTAGCTAGCTACAACCATAGACGGTGAAAGACGACAGATTTTACAGGAAGCATAGTAAGACTTCAGCGAAGCAATGGCTACACAAAGTTCACAAATATTGCCTTATATATATATATATATATATATATATATATATATATATATATATATATATATATATATATATGACCCCGAATCTAAAGAGGAGGCCGCTGCAATGCAGGGAATGCCACCAACACGTTTAACAATGGACGTTCCGGAGAGATAATTTTACTAGCAGGCCCGGCGCTAGAACAGGGAATTGGGGGGGCACAGACACCTCCCTTTATTAGTCCTGGCTAGTTCTCAATCATTTTCCCTCATTGACGCGTTTTCCAATTATCGCAATTGGCATCTGAAGACACGGTTTCTCTCCATATGCGATCTAACAGCAATGAAATCACTATGGTTTTATACAGTGAAATATACATTGTATACTAGATACGTGAAAATAGGCACCAGGCTGGCCGTATGTTTACGTCAGATACCTAAAATTCCGGGTTGATTGCAGTGCAGTGCTTCCTGAAAATCGCAATCTTTTTCAGCGTGTTTTGGTGTCTTGGATGCGCGGTTGAAATTGTGCACTTATACTGATGTTATAGTTCATTCCCTGCATTAGCATCGTCTTTGAATTTTCTCAATCGGCTTCATAGAAGTGCCGTAATTTTCAGGAATGGTTCGCTGAAACATGTAATGTATAGTGTGTCACTATCAATTGTAGAACACATTTCATCTCAGAAATCCAATGAAAACCATTTAATGCAATCACCTGAACCATGCGTAGTCGCGACTACGTGAGATTGGCTCTTCCACCATAGTAGATCAGCCTGCTAAGGCAAGGCAACGCCGGCACACCGGGTTGTCTCGACCAGCGGAGCGCAGATGTATTTCCGGGTGCCGTAGCTGTCTCAAAATCCGCCGTTGCTTTAAGTCCCTAATGTTTCACTGATCGCGGTGAAAATCAATAGGGTCCATCCTTGATGTAATAGCAATGCACCCACAAAATTTCAGCCAAATCCGTGAATTACTTTTGAGTTATGTTGTTCACAAACAGACAGACAGACAGACAGACAGACAAACCGGGGCGAAAACATAACCTCTGCCCCAACTTCGTTGGCGGAGTAATAAATTAAGGTATCAGTCCTTCCCCATATTTACACATGATTTCCGTCAGATCGTTTATATGTCCATGTTAATCTTCAATGTACTATATAGAAAAATGAGTTTAAATTAAAAAAAAAAAAAAAAAAAAAAGACAGATAAATGTTTCTCCATTATAATTTATTCATCTCAAATAAAGTACGACTCAGTTTGAACCTTAATAGGGATAGTTCACTTTTTTTGAAGTGGGGTTGTATGAGCTACAAACTGCCACTACGTACATTCGATGCAGTAGAAAGCTCTCTGATCTCCCCCAGGTAGCTGCACCAGCGCATAGTGCCGGGTGGAGATTTAGGCGATACACTGTTGTGAACGGCCCCAAAGTAAAAGCGTATTTTCACGGCCTAAAAGAGGTCCTACCTGAAAATAATACACCACTTTAATTGTACGCTATATTACAAAAATTTACAGCACTTCAGCTGTAAAATCCCTTTAAATAACAAAATATAAAGCTTAGAGAGAGATGTAATATTTCTTTTGACATGTACACTGCACACGAATTCACAGAGCAGAGCTTGCAAAACTCGTATGTGACGTCACACGAAACGGGCCTCTTTCCTAGCATCACGGAAGTATTCACGCTCCAATCAAGTACAGTCTTTTCATGCGCGTTTCCATTTTCTCGTATTAATATTGTGACGGAATGACATTTCATTGCATTCTTTGCGTTCTAAGCTTTCCATTGATGTCAAAATTGCCATATTTCAGTTTTTCCAATGAATCCCAACTTTAAATGAAAATTACTACTTGAGTTTCATAAGTTTGATAGCTCATTCTCATGAATTTGAGATTATATTTATCCCACAAGTGTCAGAATCATATTATTTGGAAAATGGAAAAATAGCGTTTGGCTTCTAGTTTACAGTTTATTCAAGTCAATGGGATGAATAATTCGCTAGCTAGTATGCTAATGCTTTTCGCCATTAAATTGTTAAATTCAAGTGTTTACGATAACAGTTACATGTGTAACTCATTACTGGCCAAAAGGGTCAGCATACTAGCTAACAAATTATTATCAACTAGATGCAAACACCAGCGATGGTGAACGTTTCCAGAAGACCTGGCCTCGTAAAAATATTAGTTGACTTTTGCCAATGAACGGAATCTGAACAATTGTGACACGAGAAAGCTGTATTACACGTGTGTGATACCAAACCTGTCTCTAATGGGTTGTATCACACCCATTTTTAATTTTATGCTACTCGGCCGCCTCTGGGGCCCTGCAAGTAGTTTTTTTAATGCCCCATTTTCTTTACTTAAGCACCATACCCGCATGGGGCACTGCCTTCCCAATCTGTGCAAGTGTCTCATTTTCACAGAAAACCTGTATTTATGCCTTCTAAGTGACTTATTAAATCCTTGTCCTTGTCCATTCCTATTGTTTAAAGCACAGAATAACTGGATACACACCTTTAGTTAAGATAATGTTGCTACATGAAAATTGAAATTGAGCACTTCAAAAAAGCCTGCCTTCATGGCCTTGGAAATGATAGAAGTACAACTGCATCATGGGTAAATTTTGCCCTGCTGCAGCTGCCACCTTTGAATAATAAGTGGAACTATCATTCACTCTAGAAAGCTGAAGGAGTATAATAAAACCCAGTTAATGTTGAAAATCTTGTGACAATCTTTGACAATCAATTGACAATCTGAGTAAAACTTCATCCTTTCGAAATGAGCACTATTATACATTTGAGCCCCAGTTCAAAAACATACATGGCAAAAATTCCCTCTTTCCCTTTTTATCATCTAGATAAGTTGAGCATTCCTCCAATCTCTGGGGGCGTGACGGATGTTATGGGACCCCTTTTCCTGTGACGGACGTTACATGTGACGGACGTTACGGATTTTGATCCCCTGCCAAATCTTACGTGCCAAACTTTCAGGCAGACTTTGTCCATTATTGACTTTGCCTTGGCTACAGCGAAGAGAATTGAAAAGGTTAAGTCAATATTTCATCTCAGTTTCTTCCAATAAAAATAATTCAGAATTTCCATGAAGGATGTTACATTGACCAGGAAGATTAAGTCACCCGTACCATCTGGCCAGCAAACCTCCACGTGAGGGTTCAAGCTCCCCTCTACTTTAAATTCATGCTCTTGGTGTAACAAATTGAAAGATAGGAATTGTAATACGCATTTAGTTACTGGTAATTTCAAAGGTCCTGATGACCTGATTTTGGGCCGATTTCAGGGGAAAATTCGCACCATCTGTTTGGATGTAAAACTCTTGCTGGGCTGTTTCACAATCAGGGTACACAAATTTTCTCACACATGGGCGAAAATAAAGTTTGACATGGGTCCGAAGTTTCTATGTGAGTTTATTGTATACTATTTCAAAATCAGATTTCTAAAATTTCTGAGCATAGGGATATTTAGTTTTGAAAATATTTGGAGTTAATATTGTAAAATGATGAATATTTTATAGACTCATACTGAAAATTCATTTTGTATCATACATAAATACATGGAGCCATTACTGACAAAATGTTGTTCCAGTTGCAAGGGAAGTGTCAGGTAATAACAGATGTACTGATGAGAACATTTTGAAAATGCCAAAAATGAAAAATAATACCGTTTAATATGCAAAACCTCGCTGCAGCCGTTTCCACAATAGAGACTTTGAATAGGGTCCACTCGGACTCCATGCCCCCAGCCTCCCTCAGGATATGGGAAAAGCTCCTCCGGAGGTGTGAGTTGAAAATCGTCCGGACAGGGTCCTCTACCAAATGTTCCCAGTCCACCCTCACAACACGTTAAGGCTTCCCAGGTCTGTCCAGCAGCCTTCCCTGCCATCTGATCCAACTCACCACCAGGTGGGGATCAGTTGACAGCTCAGCCCCTCTCTTCAGCCGAGTGTCCAAGACATACGGCCGCACATCTGAGGACACAATTACAAAATCAATCATCGACCTTCGGCCAAGGGTGCTCTGGTACCAAGTACACTTATGGGCACCCTTATGCTCGAACATAGTGTTTGTTATGGATATTCCATGACTAGCACAGAAATGCAATGCCAAACACTGCTCGGGTTCAGATCAGGGAGGCCGTTCCTCCCAATCACTCCCCTCCAAGTATCTCCGTCGTTGCCCACATGAGCGTTGAAGTCTCCCAGTAGAACTATGGAATCCCCAGTCGGAGGCTTTTCCAGGACCCCACCCAGGGACTCCAAGAAGGCTGGATACTCTGAACTGCCGTTTGGTGCATAAGCACAAACGACAGTCAGAGAATTCCCCTCCGCAACCCGCAAGCGAATTGCAGAGACCCTCTCGTACACCGGGATGGACTCCAACACGCCGGCACTCAGCCGAGGGGACACTAGTATCCCCACACCTGCTCGCCGCCTCTCACCTTGGGCAACTCCAGAAAAGGAGAGAGTCCAACCCCTATCAAGGAGCCTGGTTCCAGAACCAGAGATGCGCGTAGAGGTGAGTCCGACCATACCTAGCCGGTACTGCTCAACCTCCCGCACAAGTTCCGGCTCCTTCCCCACCAATGAGGTGACGTTCCATGTTCCAAGAGCCAGATTCCATGACCGGGGCCCAGAACTCAAGGGCCCTTGCCCCCGTCTGCCACCCGATCTTCTATGCACCTGACCCCTACTCCTCTCCTTGCAGGTGCTGGACGATTTACTGGTCAACCTTCGTTCCAACCCTCACCTATGGTCACGAGCTTTGGGTAGTGACCGAAAGAATAAGATCGCAAATACAAGCGGCCGAAATTAGCTTTCTCTGCAGGGTGGCTGGGCTGACCCTTAGAGATAGGGTGAGGAGCTCAGACATCCGGGAGCGGCTCAGAGTAGAACCGCTGCTCCTCCGCGTCGAGAGGAGTCAGTTGAGGTGGTTCGGGCATCTACTCCGGATGCCTCCTGGACGCCTCCCTTGAGATGTTTTCCAGGCATGTCCAACTGGGAGGAGGCCCCGCGGCAGACCCAGGACACGCTGGAGGGATTATATCTCCCAGCTGGCCTGGGAACGGCTTGGGATCCCCCAGGTAGAGTTGGAGGAAGCAGCTAGGGACGGGGGCACCTGGGTTTCTCTACTTAGTCTGTTACCCCCGCGACCCAGCCCCGGATAAGCGGAAAAAAATGGGTGGATGGATGCAAAACCTTACTGCAAATCATGGTAAGTTTATATTTTAATTATTACTATGCATGAATATTCTTGATAGTCTTACACTTAATACCACTGCTTTGAATAATAAACTATTTCTGGCCTGCCCTGAAAAAATCAGGGTGATATCTGGTATAGACACAATTTGGTGGACAACAGAAAAGTGTATGAATAGTTTGACATTTTTTCCAGTGAGGACACATGGCATTTTTTTTTCATTCTTGATGGCAAACATAGCCATTTCTGTTATCTTGTGAGTTAAGAGAGCATATAACTGTTCTAAACATTAAACACACTTCACAAATTAACAGCTTGTTAAAATCCTGCAATTGCAACTGTGGTTGGAACAAAAGCCAGCATACACAGTGGGTCCCCAGGAACAACATTGAAGACCACCGTTCTAGACCATTAATCAAACAGAAAAAAAAATATGTATTTAGTCCAAAATATCAATACATTCTTGTATAATCATGAGGCTCATGGTGATAGTCATGAGAAAGTTACATAGCATCCAAATATGACAGGAATTGCGACAGAGGTTAATAATACATGAAAACTAGAGTTTCCGGAGAGGACATTTACGGAGTCATAAACTATATCTATAAAGTACAAGAAATTGATCAAGAAAATTTCAGGTAAGAGTATCTTCAATCCAGGGGAAGTCCTAGATTATAAGAATAATGAAAGAAGATTGGAATCAAGCTATGTCTATTCAAGCTATCAGGTGAAATGTGCACTCTGGAGTGGACATATTTTGGACGGACAAACATTCTGCCTCTTCTCTGACCTATGTACAGCTTTTTATTATAATATCAACACAACTGTATACACTTTGAGAGAATATACAACGTATAATACAAACAAAAATACCCTAAACAGATCACCCATTTGTATTATATGGCATTTAATTCATCACAATCATTTTATTTCCAGAGAGGACATTTTGGACGGACAAATGTACAGGTTAGTTTATTGCTCATATTTATTCTATTTATTTTTTCACAGAGGGTCTGTGCTAACTGATAATGCCAAACACGTGAATCTGAATTCAGAGAGGTGTTTCATTTAATAATAGATTTTTAGATATACAGATGTATAATTTATTCTTGATTTCAACAATGAGAAAAAAAAATACGTTTTTACACCATTCGAAGGAAAATAAAGCTTTCTTCATGAAATAAACAACATTTTTAGTTGCATTAGATGTATTTCTTGCAAATAAATTTTATAGAATTCAACTGTTCTTCTATATTTTGGCAAATGTCACTCAAAGGCTCAGAAATGTCATGCGTACCCTGATTGTGAAACAGCCCTGCTGAAAAATAGTGGTTCAGCCATGAATATATATGTTTCTTAAATTTAGGGTTTTGGTGGATAGATTAAGGCCTTTTGCTGGATGTTAAACAGAGATTTAATTGTTGCTCATCATGTCCCTTTTTTCCTGGAATTGCCCCGTACCAAAAAAAATAAAAAAAAATTTGCTTTGCTTCAGACCTTCAATTTCTTCTGAACCATACACCTGGATATAACAATAAATTGTATTGCCATTTCATGTTTGTTTCAGTGGTCATGTTACACTACAGCTGGAATTGCCCTACACTAGAGAAGTTGTTTACCCTGGAAAAAAACTAATTTAATTGATGAAAATAGTTTAGAAACTTGTATTTTGCATTTAGTTGTCTTGGCTATGCATTGCCTATGTATTTTGTGTACATTTTACACATGCTGTGGTGAAACATAATGGCCTAAAAGGGTTAAATGACCTTCTCTGGGGGTTGCCCATACATTTTTTAGTTGATATAAAAAAATTAAGACATCAGAGCTGCATCCTACACTTAAATTTTTGGCAGGTAGTGATTCTGACGAAAATGGGCGTGGTCCAAACTTGGACGTGTTTGCCTACCATCCTAGTTTGAGACCCGTTTTCTCATTGCAGAATGGGTGGCCCAAGGTACTTACCCATTATTATTATTCAGGGGACACTTCCTTAATGAACTAGAGTGCCAAGGGCCCTGAAGGTTGCCGGCAGTTACAGCTCTAACAGGAGAAAAGTAACTAGCATCAGTGCGCAGATTCAACAGCCAGCCAATACGAATTCTTGCGAAAGCAACACATTATCTACATGATATTGGCGTTAAAAAGCTCCAGCTCGGACATCCGCGAAAAAATTAAACTTGTTTAATTTTTCTGCGAATTTCGGGGGTGATGGAAAATGGTCCCGTACCACTGCAAATCAATTCACGGTTCTTCGAATCAATTCTTCTCTGCGAAAGAAGAGAACCGTTTCATCCGCACACTTCCACGGGCCAACGCAGCTCAGTGAGAAAGGGGTTTTAGTTACCATTATCGGGCAACTCGACTAAGCAGTCACACTTTTTCATGAGTGACAGACCGCAACATTTCTGCCATTTAGCAAAAATATAATCTTTAAGAAGTCTAGATCATGAAATCCGATTAGATTTTTTTCTAACCTGAACTTTAACTGTCGTCTACTGTCAATTTGTGAAGTGCGCCCTCTTCTCAATTCACTTCTGGTTCTTGCTCTGCTTTCAGACAATGATTTTTTTTTTTTTTTTTTTTTTACACAACACTGCCACGGAGTGGGTCTAATTAGTATTATTCTTTCTATTCCATGATGCTAATAGGAACAAACATCCAAAAATGGATTTTGACCAGTTTTTATTGCCGCAATTGATTGTGAAAAAAGGTCGACCATGCGGTTACAATGCCCGTAAAAATTTTAATAGGTTAGTGCCTAATACATACTAATTTCTAAACACATTATTAAACGAGGAAATAAATAGATTGATTTTGTCACATGACCTTGACCTTGAAGACCAAAGTCAAATCCACTATGGTGTGTTTGATCAGCATACATGATTTGTCATAGTATCCAATACATACTGAAGATCTATAGCCAACATTAAAGTTTTGTCATTACCTGGACCTTGTTGCCCAAGGTCAAATCCAATATGTCGAAAACAACCAGCATACATGATTTGCTATTAGTGCCCAATACATACCTAAGCTCTACAAACAATATTAAACAAATATGGGCCATTTTTGTCATATAACCTCATATAACCTTGACCTTGAGGCCCAACATCAAATTAACGTTGCTAAGTGCCAGTGCATAGACCTAACTATAATTTAATTATTTTCTCTACTGAATGTAGCCCATTATTTGATGTTAGATCGCATGGGGGAGAGAAGCCGTGTCTTCAACTGCCACTTGATTATTCTTGAGTTGGAAAACGTGTTTATAAAGGGAAACCATCTAGAATTAGCCAGGACTAATTGTCGTCAATAAAGGGATGGATAATTTCCCCCGAATTTTCAAGTCTAGCGCCGGCCCTGACCCGCCATTACGAGTTATCTCGTAGTTGGCAGTCAACGTGTTAATCGGAACAGACATGGGTGACTTTTCTATTCCAGGCATAGAACTTCAAAACTGTGAAATATGAACAAGAGATGGTGAGTTTCCACCTTCTGTCAAAACTGTGCTGATCTAAAAAAATTGACTCTAAAGCTCAAGTGCAGTGGGGTTATGCAGCAGGACAATGATCCAAAGCCCAGAGGCAAGTCCACCACCAAATAGCTCAAAAGAAACAAGATCAAGGTCTTGGAATGAATCAATGTTGTGGCATGACCTTAAACAGGCAGTTCATGCTCAAAAACTGTCCAATGTGGCTGAATTAGTAAGATTCTGCAAAGAAGAGTGGGCAAAATTCTTCCACAGTGATGTGAGAGACTCGTCAGTTATCGCCATGTTTGATTGCAGCTGCTGCTGTCAAGGATGGCACAATCAGTTTGTAGGTTTTGGGGGTTTTTTTTCACATGGGTGATTATACATCTTGAATAACCATTTTACCTTCAATAAATGGTTATTTTACCTTCAGATCAATTAGCAGCTGCATTTTTGTTTTCTCAAATTGTCTTTCTTAGACAGGGGTTGGGAAGGACAGCAAGGCCCATGGGCCAATGGCCTGTGTCATGGAAAATCAATGGGCCATTTTCAAAATGTATGGGCCATTCCCAAAATTCAAAGCCCCAATAATTTTAACCATAATAGACCTTTAATCAAAACGTATACTGCATATACAATTACAACCCCAATTCCGAAATAGTTGGGACAAAGTATAGATTGTGAATAAAATCGAAACGCAATGACTTTCAAATCACACAAGCCAGTATTTTGTTCACAATAGAACGGAGATAACATAGCAAATGTTGAAACTGAGAAATTTTACAATTTTACCCACAAAATGAGCTCATTTCAAATTTGATGGCTGCTATTGGTCTCAAAAAAGTTGGGGCAGGGGCCTGTTTACCATGGTGTAGCATCCTCTCTTCTTTTTAGCACAGAGTGGAGGCATCTGGGCATTGAGGAGACAAGTTCATTGAGTTTAACCACTGGAATTTGATCCCACTCCTGTTTAATACAGGCTTCCAGCTGCTGGAGAGTTTTGGGTCTCCTTTGATGGACTTTTCATTTAATTATGTGCCAAATGTTCTCAATCGGTGAAAGATCAGGACTGCAGGCAGGCCAGTTCAGCACACGGATTCTTCTACTACGAAGCCATGCTGTTATAATAGCTGCAGTATGTGGTTTTGCATTGTCCTGCTGAAATACACAAGGCCTTCCCTGGAATAGATGTCTTCTGGAGGGGAGCATATGTTGCTCTAAAACTGTTATATACCTTTCAGCATTCAAGGTGCTTTTTAAAACATGCAAGTGTCCCACACCATATGCACTAATGCATCCCCATACCATCAGAGATGCTGGCTTTTGAACTGAACGCTGATAACAGGAGGGGTGGTCTTTCTCCTCTTTAGCCTGGAGGACACGACGCACATGATTTCCAATAAGAATGTCAAATTTGGACTCGCCTGACCACAGGACACTTTGCTACAGTCCATTTTAAATGAGCCTTGGCCCACGGAACATGGCGGCGCTTCTGGATCATGCTCAACAATGACTTCCTTTTTGCATGATAGAGTTTTAGGTGGCATCTGTGGATGGCACGGTGGACTGTGTTTACTGACAGTGGTTTCTTGAAGTATTCCTGGGCCCATTTAGTAATGTCAATGACAAAATCATGCCGGTGAGCGATGCGGTGGCGTCTGAGGGCCCGAAGATCACGAGCATCCAGTAAAGGTCTTCAGCCTTGTCCCTTACGCACAGAGATTTTTCCACTTTCTCTGAATCTTTTGATGATGTTATGCGCTGTTGATGATGAGACCTTCAAAGCCTTTGCAATTTGATGTTGAGGAACACTGTTGTTAATGTATTCTTCAATTTTTTTACGCAAGCTTTCACAGGTTGGAGAGCCTCTGGCCATCTTTACTTGTGAGAGACTCAGCCTCTCTAAGAAATCCCTTTTATGGCCAGTCATGTTACACACCTGATGCCAGTTAACTTAATTACTTGCTAAATGTTCTTTCAGCTGATTCTCTTATCAATTGCTTTTTCAGCCCTTTTTTTTCCTGTGTCCCAACTTTTTTGAGAATTGTTGCAGCCAGAACATTTGAAATAAGCTCATTTTGTGGATAAAAATGTAAAATGTCTCAGTTTCAACATTTGAAATGTTATCTATGTTCTATTGTAAATAACATATTTGTTATGGTTCTGCTTCGTGTGCTTGTTTGGGCTTGTGTGTTTCCCCCGTGTCTCTCTTGATTTGTGTTTCAGCTCCATTCCCGCGGCCTGTCCATCTATTCCCCCTCACCCTGGTTCCTGTGATGTCGTGTGACAGCCTGCATGCCTGAGTCCTGTGGTCCAATCACGTTTCCTCTTTCGGTTTTGGCTGTGGTATTTCATTCATTGCTTCCACCTGTGCTTAATTCTGGGTCTCGCAAAACTCTGAGTGAATGGGTCTCAAACTCTGAGTGAATGTGTTCTCTGATAGGGCCATTACTGACCCGTACTAAGCTGCACTTAAGGGCGTTTGTAAATATCTCATTACGTAATACTAACATTATTAACCCATTAGCGAGTGCGAGTGTTTCTAGCTTTTGTAAATTCCTTCCTAAGCTTTCCCTGATTAACTGCTTTTAAAGCTATGCTTTCCTTTGCTGTTCTCGTGGTGCTTTTTACTCGTCACCTTTAGATTACCTCAATCTAAACTGTCTAGTTTGATTGATCGTCTTAGCGTCTTGTCTCGAGTCATCATTGTCTACCCGGTCCTTGTGAATTTGTTAATTAATCCCATGTGTTTCTGTTTCCCCTTGAGATTGCCTGCCTTATCCCCGCCTCCTCCCTAGTGTATTTAAACTGGGAAGAGGGAAGAGATGTCAGACGGGACTTCGCGTTTTCACCTGAGTCTGTGCGGCATTGAAGATCTCTGTTCCTTCCGAGCATTTCCGTTGTATTTTTAAGTCCAGTGTCTTCCCCTTGTCTAAGTCCCCGTGTTCCCGCCAGCTTGTTTCAGTTTTATTCTAGCCACTCATGGAGTGTGTATATTAGTTTCCCCCCTTCCCTGCCTTTGGCAGAGTACCTTGGTTCTCCTGGTTCAGTGCATGTGCACGGTGTTTCTTTTTGGCCTGTGTGCCACTTTTCCTGTGTCTGGGTTCCAAATAAAACCTCCTGGATCCTGCGCCTGGTGTCCACCTGACCGCATTCCTAACAATATTGGCTCATGTAATCTAAAAGTCATTGCATTTTGATTTTATTCAATATTTACACTTCGTCCCAACTATTTCAGAATTGGGGTTGTACATATACATACATTTTGCTTTGTGTGTTTAACGCTAAAAACAAACTGATGCATACATTTGCTTTTACTGTTCAGCATTACAATATTGCTTAAAACAAAAAGAATCGATACTTAATACAAAAGACAAGATTATGCACTCAAATATACAAGAGGGAAATCGGCCCTTGCGATTTCAGTCGTTCACCAAGACTACTGGCTTTAGCATTAGTCTTCTGATACACTCGTAAGCAGCTCTAAGTTGATGGTTTTTTGACTTCACCCTCACAGTTCACTACCATCTTGTAGCGGCACTGGCTGCAGCTCTACATTGACGAGTGTGAAAATTATTTGACACTGAAGGAATCATGGCTAGAGTATGAGCCTGGTATCAAAATGTAGATCAAATTGAGACCTTTCATATGCCATAACTTGATTTGATCATCAACCTATTCCACATAGTGATGCAACCCCGCAAAGTTTTCCTAACATGCATTCCCCCCCCCCAAAGTTCTCTCTGATGAATTACGAGAAATCACATGACAAATCCATGGTTCCAATAGTTGTTTTTACTACACTATCATAGCTATTAAATTGGTGCAGTTTTGCCATTGAAACTTCCACCGTTCTCATGATATTGAAGGTTGAAGTTGGTTACAGAACAAATCTTGTTTAAGAAAATACAGATTTTGGCTTACGACTGTGACACCTAGAGTGGGCATACAATTGATTTCATTGCAGTTTTTAATAGAGCTCTGATATGTCTTTCAGTTGTGAAAATTTCATTTCGCCATCTCTAATACACATGAAGTTATGAGGGATCAAAAATGCTGGGAAAAATGATGCAAGGTAGAAAGCTTGAAATTTCAACCTATACTCCGGTGTACTCTTAGAACGTGTAACTCAAAAAATATTCACAAGATCAAAGTAATATTTGGCATATTCATTAAATATACTGAAGTTATTTTACTAGAACAATCTGCTGATTCCGAGGAGGTCAGGTGGTAGGCACTTGTAGATTTTATATATTATTAATAACAAAGGAATTACTAAAGAAACAAATAGAATGAAGCAAATTCACACATTATGACACAAATCCAAAGTTAATTGCAATCCTGAGCGAACATAAATGGCTCTCCAACGTAAAAACATACCCTATGCGTCCACCTACCGTTTTAAAGAGTCTTCACTTTAATAAACTATTAAATTGTGCTAAACAATGCCATACATGCCTGGAGAATGTTCCACAATGTGAAGTTTTAATTGGTGTAACTGCATTATACAAATAAATGATGGCCTTCATGCAAAATATACAAGTTTTATTTGATTAATTGGCTCTAGATTTCTCTAATGGAATTGGCGAGTCAGACTGGCTTCAGTGACGAGCATCTGTAACCGCTCTCTCTCTGAGGTAGATACCGGCGGGCTTCAACCTCAAGTTCACGTTATGGCAGTGGCTATTTTTACAACGGTTGTTAACTTAAAGTTGCATTTGGACTTCTTGCGACGCAGTGGCGATGCACTAATAAATACAGTTCCAAATTAAGTAGCCTACAAATACCTCGGTTCACATTATGTTAGATAACATATAACAACTCAGCCTTAATGTTCACCGATCAAGCACATAAAACAAATTAATACGCGGAAAGAATATTCCGTAGGTTCGCTGATTTACCGTTCTCAAGTGTAGCCTGTACCATGTTCGTTGTTGAACTGGGTAAGCGAAACTTTGCTTGCAAATACATTCCAGCTTTTTTTCGACAGTCTGCTACGAAATGCTGCCAAGCTACAAATTTTTTATTTAACACTGTTTCAAGGCTTTATCGAAATGAGCAAGAAGGCCTATGCCTTTATCACAGGTCTTAACTGTTGAAAACCATAAGCCACAACTGAAACGCACATTTGCGTGCATATTTAACAAGGGTATAATGCAGGTATGAGAGGAGGTGTTACACGTTAGTTTCACATATATATGAGAAAAAAAAAAAAAAAAAAACAATTAGGCCTACCGGCTATAAAATGTTGTTTTTATTAGTTTAGATGAATTGTGCACAACATGAATATTACCTTAACTACCTAATATAATTTATTCAGAGAAAACACAGGCCGGGTTGAGAGTGAAGGACTGCAATACCAGCCGCATCGCAAATGTAGCCTATAATTCTCGAGTTGTTTGTGATTGCTCGGCCAAAACAAATCCCGGTCACATCAACCAAACAATCGACCAGACCGCCGTGGTGTTATTTCTAAATAAAAGATTACTGCTCGTTTGTTCGATCCAAAATTAATGCCGTTTTCTTGTGTCAGAAACCCATACATGATTATTGAAAGTGAACCCTGAACCTTTCCCGTCAACAACTGACAATTTGAAAACAAAGTAAGCAGTCTCTGACTAAGAAAAACAATTAAAAACTAATTTTCAAATACATACCCAATCATTATTGCAACACTCGGTTCCGGGACAGTGTTATTTGATACTGCATGCTGATATAAATCCGACGTGATATTAAAGGACTTTGTCACGAACTCATTCCGCTAAGAAAATACACTGCAAATCAGTCTTTCACCGGACGGGCATTTTCACGGCCTCGCAATGGTGATGGATCGTGTGAGGGCCTGGAATTAGAACTGATCGATTGATTGAGCATCAGAATGCACTCAACCAACTGCGAGCAGTGGAGTTTTTTTCCCCCGCAGAATTTTGGTATTGTACAATAGGAAAAAAAGTTAAGATTTCATTGGCACACGGGTGCATTCTAGCCCGCTCAGTGTCTTGATAATGCGCCATATTTTGATTTTATGCACCATTTGCGCATGGCATGTGGCCTTCCCAGCCCCTGCTTAGAATAAACTTTGTTGGGTAATCTGAAACAAATAACATTACAAATAAACAAAAATAGATGAAATTGGGAAGGGGGGCAAATACTTTTTCGCTGCAATGTATATTACAGGGCAATCACAGGCCAGGTGAAATACCATGCCTGCTTGATCAAACTACTCTGTAAAAATGTGATGGCATGGTACAATGGACACACAACAAAGGCTGAAGTACTTCAATCTAAATGGCCAAAGAGACCTTAAAGTTGAGCATAATGCTCCTATAGTCTTCAATGAAATCCAACCCTATTTAACCAGACAGTCCAGTCAGCTGCGACCATATGTATGAAGCCCCCGAAAGCCCGATTCGCCCATTTTTCGCGCATTATTCAGCCAATATTGTCGCCATGGCAACCGAAATCCATAGGTGTTATGAGTGAAGTATATCACATGTCCATCACAAATATGAAAGTAATCTGTCCAAAACTGCAGCCTGTACTGCATCCACAAGGAAATCTATGTTTTGCCACTAATGTGTGTACTATTCGGCCAATACTGTCACATTGGCAACAAAAATTGATAGGTGTCATAAGTGAAGTATCACACATGTCCTTACCACATATGAAAGAAATCGGTCAAAAACTGCAGCCTGTCCTGCGTCCTCAAGGAAATCTGTATGTTTTGCCACCAATTCACATATTATTCGGCTAATACAGTCGCCATGGCAACCGAAATCGATAGGTGTCATAAGTGAAGCATAACAAATGACCATACCAAATATGAAAATAATCAGTCAAAAATTGCAGTCTGTACTGCGTCCACAAGAAAGTGTCAACGGACGCAGACGCAGCGGCAGAGACGACACACGTGAATCCATAGTAGCCGCCCGACTTCGTCCGGGGGCTACAATAACAAATTATGAAGAGCAAATCCAGGGTCACCTCATTTTAATTCTAGTTCAGCACCAGCGGGTAAAACTGCTACTATAGAGACGACCGGCACATAGGCGTACTTCGCCAAACGTCTAGGCCGCGCCCCTTTTTAGGCGATAGAAAACCTCAGATCCCATTGACCCTAATGTAATTTCATGTGTTTTCAGGTGTAAAATTTATCCGATCTATTTAACTAAATTTCCTGTTTATATTCATTTATTGATTTATTGATATGTCCAACGATTATTTTGCTACCATGCCCGAACCTGAGCGTTCGCATTATCTTAATAAATTAAGGTTGATCCGTCCACCCTCTTGCCCTTTCACTACAGCGAATTTCGAGGTCTGTGTCAGTTTGGGGTTAAGAATAACTAACAAATGCAAATAACATTAGACCGCAAACCTGACTCGGTTGGCTAACACTACTTTACGTTAGCTAGTTAAGCAATTAAAGAATAAATAATGACACGAGACAAAAATCATAGCGAACAAGAAAAAAGCGAGCAAAGCTCACGTACCCCCGCTCCCCATTTGTCGCTCAATGAATGTCAATAGCAAATAACGCTTCTATGGAAATGTAATATGCAGTCATATTCAAATCAAGTACCAAAAAGGTCCATTTAGTGTACAAACTTGTCTCCATTGATGCCTCCCTGCCGATTTTTAGGTACTAAGTTGAATTAAGATTCAAGGGCAATAACTCCGTAAAAAATACAGTTTCGTAACTCGGCTTCGAAACTCGTTCGAGAGTATCGTCAGGAGTACCCACAAGCAAAATGTCATTCATCTAGGTGTAGTAATTTCCGAGTAAACTTGTTCCCATTGACGCGTCCCAGCCAATTTTCGCACTAAGTCGAATGAAAGATTCAAGGGCAATAACTCCGTAAAAATAAAGTTTCGAACTGGGTTTCAACTCGTTCAAGAGTATCGTCTGGAGTACCTACAAACAAAATTTCATTCATCTAGGTGTAATAGTTTCCGAGAAAATTTGTCCCCATTGATGCATCCCGGCGGATTTTCGTACTAAGTCGAATCAAAGATTCAAGGGCAATAACTCCATAAAAAATAAAGTTTCGGAACTGGGTTTCGAACTCGTTCAAGAGTATTGTCAGGAGTACCTACAAACAAAATTTCATTCATCTAGGTGTAATAGTTTCCGAGAAAATTTGTCCCCATTGATGCATCCCGGCGGATTTTTGCACTAAGTCGAATCAAAGATTCAAGGGCAATAACTCCGAAAAAAATAAAGTTTTGGAACTGGGTTTCGAACTCGTTCAAGAGTATCGTCAGGAGTACCTACAAACAAAATTTAATTCATCTAGGTGTAGTAGTTTCCGAGAAAACTTGTCCCCATTGTCCACTATAGAATAAAGTACAAAATGTGACGTTTCCATGGAAACGTCAGAAAATTGACATCCCAGAAAGCTGAAAATGACTGGATGCGTAGTTTGTGACATGGTTCACGATTGTACAAAGTTTGGTCGAAATATTTCCAACGGTTTTTGAGATATGACCCCGGACGGAAGGACGGACGGACGGACAGGCGGGCCGCTATATACCCCCACTTACTTCGTAGCGTGGGTACAATAAACCTATTAAAGTATAGTACCAAGTCTTACATATTAAAGGGTACTTACGTTACTCTCTAAGTTTGAAAAAAGAGTGGCATGGCCTGTTATGAAGCCTTTCCCACACATATAAGCATGGGAAGACACTGGATAGATAGCTTTTCCTCTTCATCTTCTCGTTACTCTCCTTTTTGGATTCTTCCCTTTTCCAGGTAGATGGGGAACCTGAGGTCCGGACTGGTCATTTTATGGAAGGTGCAACCCGGCACACAACAACTTTTGGGCATTTTACTGCTCAATTATCGCGCTTATTTCTCATTGATTTCAATGCATAAGGGCGTTTGTTTTCCCCCAAAAAGGGGCGCGGCCTTTGCGCGGAGCTCTTGATGACGTTGAGCCGGTTGTCTCTATCTATTTAACATCTAAGCAAGGTTAGTGGCCAATTGTCACCGGGTGGGTGACTATGCAGGCGAAAAAATGGGCCCACCGACTTCATTACCGCATTCCACACATCGTTACCTCAAGCGCTTTTTTTCACCATGTCCTATTAAAGGCGTCTCGGCCTGGTATCTGGCTCCAGTCCTCGTGGTTTGCGTGTGTTGCACCATATGCAGACCGCTCTTTTCTGAACAGTTCAACTAGCATGGCCAATTTTGCCGACTCAATGCGCAAGGCAAGGCGATAAAGCAGGGCGTGCGTGTGCGCGCGCGCTCACGAGTAGTGAGCTCAACATGAACGGAGACACGAGTAGACAGCTGCCGCCAGAAACTTGACTTCATCCTCTGCCTCCGGTTAGGAGAATACCCGGGGGCTTAAATCAGCAATTCGTGCGGTGTCATGGAGCTGTGAATCATTCTCTACGGTCTGCCTCTTCTGTCATAGTGCACGCTCACTCTCCAGGCATGAGCCGCTGCCTTGTCTTCACATAATTTGATTCGAACAGATGCGTTTAGATCAGTAGGACTGTACAGAAAAATCGAGCAAAGGTTTGTAGGAGCGGTAGCCCTGATGGCAGAACTCTTGCTTAGATGTGGTCTCAGAAAATAAAAGCGATTCATGCACGAAACTCGCCCCTTTGTGCTTCAGGGGTCCTTGCATGAATTAATCATGAGGGAAAACTAGGGCACAAACATTCTGTTTGTACAAAAGGCGATAGCTTCCCAGACAAAATGATTGAATTGGCGAGTAATATAATGAAGATACTCAAACGTGTTCAATTATCATCTGTCAGCTCTTGTGGTGTACAGCAAGGAACCGTCTACATTCCCTGTGCAGAGTCACGCCCAGAAATAATTAAACAGCAGGTTTACACATTTATTTAAGAGATATTTGGCGTTTTGTTGCGAATATTTATGAAAATCAGAACACTGGATATCGCTGCCGAGAATAAAAATGAGCGATTACTTTGCAATTCCGTTATGCAAGTTGACTTGTGTATAGAATCATCAACCAGAGTAATTAACCTGCTATGGAATTCAGAGGCGTTCAAAAACGCGAAAAAATGTTACTAAGAGCATAGATCAGCCCCAGAAATGGCTCCCAGTACTGTTTAATCCAACATTAATGCGTTCTGGCCGACATTTCTCCTAAAATGTCCCACAGCATATGCCAAACAATGGAAACTAAACCCTTGTTCGACCCGAAGAAGACTGTTCTCTGCACAGCATTATTAACAACATGTCAAAGCCGCATACAACCATGCAAACCGTGCAGCTCCAAAGGCCTCTCGTCACATAAATAGAATAATTTCACACTCGGGGTTTGCACCACTATCACTAGGTCATCGTAATCTACAAACGTGTAAAAGCCTTTTAACGTGAAAAAGGAGTCATCCTCCGTCACGACACTAAGGAAGATACTAAGAGGCCGTGATTCAGAAACCTGATACGCTCAAGTAAGCACAGAAGCCCAGTTATCCCCGAAAAAATACAATGGTTAGTTACATCATTGTCAGTTCACGCCCATGTAATAAACTATCCGTCCTAATGGAAAATACCAGATAAAAAAAATTAAATGCATAGCCTATTCATCTTCTAGTAATGCAATTATATCTGAAATTAACGCAAACCTGTCATTTATTAAAATGAGTCGCTGTTTTATGAGCTAATTTTAAGAACACTGGATCGCGGCTAGACACTGGACATCATTTCCCAGGATTTCCTGCCTGCTTAAATAAAGGAAACCCAGAAGGCGGTTTGGACAAGCGGTGACTGCTTGCAACCACTATGATTGGCATAGCAGGTACCATATTCAACCCGTTCGCTACCCAGTTGATGTTGATGTAACTAAGGCTGTAGCTAATAGCAAACAGCAACTGCTGTACTCACGAGCAAATAACAGGGAAATCAAATTCCACACAATGATCGGTTACATACCCCTGTTTTGTATGTCCAATGCTTTCTTTTGCTTCGTTTAACGATACCACACAGCTTCCTCTGGGCCGGCAGTGAGCACTGTAGTAAAAAAAAAAAAAAAAATTACAGCTGCTTCCAGTGGACTGAGGACCGGAGGCGCGCGTCCCCCAACATCCAGACCGGGCGACAGGAGAATGCACCAATGACTAGCGGTCTCTCATGTGAGATGTCCCCACTGACCAATAAAGGGCCAGATAGGGCGTGTCTGCTCATCAGGGTTTGTACCATTTTAGAGCTCCAGGGTGAATTAAAGAAGAAACTGAAACGTTCATCATGACTAGTAGTCTGGCCAAAATAGTGGCTGTTTGGATTGAAATACGCAAAAGTAAGAACATGTTATTGAATCATTAGGGGTTCAAGCCCGTAGGGCTGAAACCCTATTGTTTTTGTGCTGGTTTATTTTTATTATTATTATTATGGGTTTAAGCCCATAGGGCTGAAACCCTATTGTTTTTGTGCTGGTTTATAATTATTAGGGGTTCAAGCCCATAGGGCTGAAACCCTATTGTTTTTGTGCTGGTTTATTTTTATTATTATTATTATTATTATTTCTTTTCTTCTTCAGAAATGTTTTTGCAAATTCCCGTGAGATGGTAAATGGTAGAGACCTGAAATTTTGCACATTGGTTGGAAGTTGTGTGTAAATGCTAACAAAGGCATTTTTAACTCAATCGGCCTGATAATGGCGCTATAATTCAATAAAAACAGGTTTTCACTTTAAAGGTCATAACTCCTACGCTGTGAGTCCGATTTACACAAAACTTGGTAGAGACATTCCTTGGTCCAATATCTACAACTTTCCCATAAGGACCTCTAAGGTCCGCCATATAAGATTTTTGGAATTTGGAATTTTTTGAAAAACACATTTTTGACAACTCCTCCTAAGACGTAGGTCCGATTCCTTCGAAATTTGCTGTGGATCATCAGGGGACCAAGCATAAAGCTTGTTGAAATCTCATTTCTTTTCCAAGATATTGACCAATGAACTTAAGCAGGGGCGTGACTTAGCACAAAAATGGACATGATTCAACAACCATTGGGCCAATCATCACAGAACTTGCAGAATATGTTCATATAAGTACCAGGAACATATCTTGACAGTTTCATGCAAATCGGCCCATAGGGGGCGCTATAACACAAATCAGAATATAAATCAGCAATTTTTTGTCCTATAGCCATAAAACTCACAGGATATATTCATATAAGTACCTGAAACATATCCAGAAAATTTCATTCAAATTGACTGATAGGGGGCGCTATAACTGCAAAACAAAGCAGCACGGTATAACACAAATCAGGCTATAAATCAGCAATTGTTTGTCCTATAGCCATGAAACTCACAGGATATATTCATATAAGTACCTGAAACATATCCAGAAAATTTCATTCAAATTGACTGATAGGGGGCGCTATAACTGCAAAACAAAGCAGCATGATATATCACAAATCAGGCTATAAATCAGCAATTGTTTGTCCTATAGCCATAAAACTCACAGGATATATTCAGATAAGTACTTGAAACATACTCTGAAAATTTCATCCAAATTGTCCTATAGGGGGCGCTATAAATGCAAAACAAAGCAGCGTGGTGTAACACAAATCAGACTATAGATCAGCAATTGTTTGTCCTATAGCCATAAAACTCAGAGGAAATATTCATATAGGTACTTGAAACATGCTCTGCAAATTTCATTCAAATTGTCCGATAGGGGGCGCTATAAATGCAAAACAAAGCAACGTGGTATAACACAAATCAGACAATAAATCATAAATAGTTTTTCCAATTATTACAAAACTCACAGGATATGTCCACATAAGAACCTGAAACACAGCCTGAAAGTTTCAATCAAATCGACCAGTAGGGGGCGCCATAAATGCACAAAATAGCCTAACATAACACAAATCAGACTATACATCATAAGTTGTTAGTCCAATCATTACACTGGCAAAATAGGTCCACATAAATACCTGCAACACATTCTTAAAGTGGTTTTTGTCCCCCGCCGCCATGATAGCGAGTGGAGCGGGGGACATAGTATTCAGCTCCGTCCGGCCGTCCGTCATGTCCCGTTTGTTCTGAACGCTATATCTCAAGAACGGTTCAACCGATTCCATTCATCTTTGGTGGTAACGTATATTGGTGTGATACGCTGACCCCAGTAGATTTCCGTGACCTTGGCATTATTCTCAAGGTCATTATGATCATTTGACCACTTACAAATTCCTTGTCAACATGATATCTCAAGAACGGTTCGACCGATTCCATTCATCTTTGGTGTCAAGGTGTATTAGGGGCGGGGGACATAGTATTCAGCTCCATCCGTCCGCCCGGCCGTCCATCCGTCCGTCCCTTCCCGTTTGTTGCGAACGTGATATCTCAAGAACGGTTTGACCGATTCCATTCGTCTTTGGTGTCATGGTGTATTGGGGTGGGGAACACAGTATTTAGCTCCGTCCGTCCGTCTGTCCGTCTGTCCGTCATGTCCCGTCTGTTGTGAACGCGATATCTCAAAAACGGTTTGACCGATTCCATTCATCTTTCGTGTCAAAGTGTATTAGGGGAGTGCTCACAGCCTACTCGATTTACGTGACCTTGCCATTATTCTCAAGGTCATTACGACCATTTGACCACTTAAAAATTCCTTGTCAACATGATATCTCTAGAACGGTTCGACCGATTCCATTCATCTTTGGTGTCAAGGTTTGTTAGGGGCGGGGGACATAGTATTCAGCTCCGTCCATCCGTCCATCTGTCCGTCATGTCCCATTTGTTGTGAACGTGATATCTCAAGAACGGTTTGACCAATTCCATTCGTTTTTGGTGTCAAGGTTTATTAGGGGCGGGGGACATAGTATTCACCTCCGTCCGCCCGTCCGTCTGTCCGTCATGTCCCGTTTGTTGTGAACGAAATATCTCAAGAACGGTTTGACCGATTCCATTCATCTTTGGTGTCAAGGTGTATTAGGGGAGTGCTCACAGCCCACTCGATTTACATGACCTTGCCATTATTCTCAGGGTCATTACGACCATTTGACCACTTACAAATTCCTTGTCAACATGATATCTCAAGAACGGTTTGACCGATTCCATTCATCTTTGGTGTCAAGGTTTATTAGGGGCAGGGGATGTAGAATTCCGCTCCATCCGTCCGGCCGTCCGTCTGTCCCAACCCGTTTGTTGTGAACTGAATATCTCAAGAACGGTTTGACCGATTCCATTCATCTTTGGGGTCAAGGTGTATTAGGGCCAGGGGACATAGTATTCAGCTCCATCAGTCCATCCGTCCGACCGTCCGTCCGTCACGTCCCGTTTGTTGTGAACACAAAATCTCAAAATGCTTTGACCAATTTTATTCATCATTGGCTTCAATGTGAAATTTTGTGATACGCCGACCCCAGTAGATTTCCGTCACCTGGCGGGGGACATGGCCACGTTTAGTGGCAACACTTGTTAATTAAGCTGTTAAAGCTTTCAACTACTAATGGTCTTTCAGGGCTTGAACCCCGGGATTGCCGCTTGTGGCTATATTTATTATTATTATTATTATTATTATTAGGGGTTCAAGCCCGTAGGGCTGAAACCCTATTGTTTTTGTGCTGGTTTATTTTTATTATTATTATTATTATTATTATTATTATTATTATTTCTTTTCTTCTTCAGAAATGTTTTTGCAAATTCCCGTGAGATGGTAAATGATAGAGACCTGAAATTTTGCACATTGGTTGGAAGTTGTGTGTAAATGCTGACCAAGGCATTTTTAACTCAATCGGCCTGACGGTGGTGCTATAATTCAAGAAAAACAGGTTTTCACTTTAAGGGTCATAACTCCTAGGCTGTTAGTCCGATTCACACGAAACTTGGTACAGACATTCTTTGGTCCAATCCTTACAACTTTCCCATAAGTACCTCTAAGATCCGCCATATGTGATTTTCCGAAATTTTGAATTGTTTGAAAAACACATTTTGGACAACTCCTCCTAGGCCGTTGGTCCGATTCCTTCGAAATATGCTGTGGATCATCAGTAGAAATAGCCTATCAAAGAGTGCATAAAGCTTGTTGAAAACTCATTTCATTTCCAAGATATTCACCAATGAACTTCAGCAGGGGCGTGGCTTAGCACAAAAATGGACAAAATTCAACAAACATTGTGCCAATCATCACAGAACTTGCAGAATATGTCCATATAAGTACCAGGAACATACCTTGACAGTTTCATGCAAATCGGCCCATAGGGGGCGCTATAACACAAATCAGACTATAAATCAGCAATTGTTTGTCCTATAGCCATAAAACTCACAGGATATATTCCTATAAGTACCTGAAACATACCCAGAAAATTTCATTTAAATTGACTGATAGGGGGCGCTATAAATGCAAAACAAAGCAGCGTGGTATAGCACAAATCAGACTATAAATCAGCAGTTGTTTGTCCTATAGCCATAAAACTCAGAGGAAATATTCATATAGGTACTTGAAACATGCTCTGAAAATTTCATTCAAATTGTCCGATAGGGGGCGCTATAAATGCAAAACAAAGCAACGTGGTATAACACAAATCAGACAATAAATCATAAATAGTTTTTCCAATTATTACAAAACTCACAGGATATGTCCACATAAGAACCTGAAACACAGCCTGAAAGTTTCAATCAAATCGACCAGTAGGGGGCGCCATAAATGCACAAAATAGCCTAACATAACACAAATCAGACTATACATCATAAGTTGTTAGTCCAATCATTACACTGGCAAAATAGGTCCACATAAATACCTGCAACACATTCTTAAAGTGGTTTTTGTCCCCCGCCGCCATGATAGCGAGTGGAGCGGGGGACATAGTATTCAGCTCCTTCCGGCCGTCCGTCATGTCCCGTTTGTTCTGAACGCTATATCTCAAGAACGGTTCAACCGATTCCATTCATCTTTGGTGGTAACGTATATTGGTGTGATACGCTGACCCCAGTAGATTTCCGTGACCTTGGCATTATTCTCAAGGTCATTATGATCATTTGACCACTTACAAATTCCTTGTCAACATGATATCTCAAGAACGGTTCGACCGATTCCATTCATCTTTGGTGTCAAGGTGTATTAGGGCGGGGACATAGTATTCAGCTCCATCCGTCCGCCCGCCGTCCATCCGTCCGTCCTTCCCGCTTTATTGCGAACGTGATATCTCAAGAACGGTTTGACCGATTCCATTCGTCTTTGGTGTCATGGTGTATTGGGGTGGGGAACACAGTATTTAGCTCCGTCCGTCCGTCTGTCCGTCTGTCCGTCATGTCCCGTCTGTTGTGAACGCGATATCTCAAAAACGGTTTGACCGATTCCATTCATCTTTCGTGTCAAAGTGTATTAGGGGAGTGCTCACAGCCTACTCGATTTACGTGACCTTGCCATTATTCTCAAGGTCATTACGACCATTTGACCACTTAAAAATTCCTTGTCAACATGATATCTCTAGAACGGTTCGACCGATTCCATTCATCTTTGGTGTCAAGGTTTGTTAGGGGCGGGGGACATAGTATTCAGCTCCGTCCGTCCGTCCATCTGTCCGTCATGTCCCGTTTGTTGTGAACGTGATATCTCAAGAACGGTTTGACCAATTCCATTCGTCTTTGGTGTCAAGGTTTATTAGGGGCGGGGGACATAGTAGTCACCTCCGTCCGCCCGTCCGTCTGTCCGTCATATCCCGTTTGTTGTGAACGAAATATCTCAAGAACGGTTTGACCGATTCCATTCATCTTTGGTGTCAAGGTGTATTAGGGGAGTGCTCACAGCCCACTCGATTTACATGACCTTGCCATTATTCTCAGGGTCATTACGACCATTTGACCACTTACAAATTCCTTGTCAACATGATATCTCAAGAACGGTTTGACCGATTCCATTCATCTTTGGTGTCAAGGTTTATTAGGGGCAGGGGATGTAGAATTCCGCTCCATCCGTCCGGCCGTCCGTCCGTCCCAAACCGTTTGTTGTGAACGCAATATCTCAAGAACGGTTTGACCGATTCCATTCATCTTTGGGGTCAAGGTGTATTAGGGCCAGGGGACATAGTATTCAGCTCCATCAGTCCATCCGTCCGGCCGTCCGTCCGTCACGTCCCGTTTGTTGTGAACACAAAATCTCAAAATGCTTTGACCAATTTTATTCATCATTGGCTTCAATGTGAAATTTTGTGATACGCCGACCCCAGTAGATTTCCGTCACCTGGCGGGGGACATGGCCACGTTTAGTGGCAACACTTGTTAATTAAGCTGTTAAAGCTTTCAACTACTAATGGTCTTTCGGGGCTTGAACCCCGGGATTGCCGCTTGCGGCTATATTTATTATTATTATTATTATTATTATTATTATTAGGGGTTCAAGCCCGTAGGGCTGAAACCCTATTGTTTTTGTGCTGGTTTATTTTTATTATTACTATTATTATTATTATTATTATTTCTTTTCTTCTTCAGAAATGTTTTCGCAAATTCCCGTGAGATGGTAAATAATAGAGACCTGAAATTTTGCACATTGGTTGGAAGTTGTGTGTAAATGCTGACCAAGGCATTTTTAACTCAATCGGCCTGACGGTGGTGCTATAATTCAAGAAAAACAGGTTTTCACTTTAAGGGTCATAACTCCTAGGCTGTTAGTCCGATTCACACGAAACTTGGTACAGACATTCTTTGGTCCAATCCTTACAACTTTCCCATAAGTACCTCTAAGATCCGCCATATGTGATTTTCCGAAATTTTGAATTGTTTGAAAAACACATTTTGGACAACTCCTCCTAGGCCGTTGGTCCGATTCCTTCGAAATATGCTGTGGATCATCAGTAGAATAGCCTATCAAAGAGTGCATAAAGCTTGTTGAAAACTCATTTCATTTCCAAGATATTGAACAATGAACTTCAGCAGGGGCGTGGCTTAGCACAAAAATGGACAAAATTCAACAAACATTGGGCCAATCATCACAGAACTTGCAGAATATGTCCATATAAGTACCAGGAACATACCTTGACAGTTTCATGACCCAGTTTATAAATCATTGTTTGTCCTATAGCCAAAAACTCACAGGATATATTCCATAGAAACATACCCAGAAAATTTCATTTAAATTGACTGATAGGGGGCTATAACTGTAAAACAATCAGACTATAAATCAGACTATTGTTTGTCCTATAGCCATAAAACTCACAGGATATATTCATATAAGTACCTGAAACATACCCAGAAAATTTCATTCAAATTGACTGATAGGGGGCGCTATAAATGCAAAACAAAGCAGCGTGGTATAGCACAAATCAGACTATAAATCAGCAGTTGTTTGTCCTATAGCCATAAAACTCACAGGATATGTTCATATAAGTACTTGAAACATACTCTGAAAATTTCATCCAAATTGTCCTATAGGGGGCGCTATAAATGCAAAACAAAGCAACGTGGTATAACACAAATCAGAATAAAAATCATAAATAGTTTTTCCAATCATTACAAAACTCAAAGGATATGTCCACATAAGAACCTTAAACATAGCCTGAAAGTTTCAATCAAATCGACCAGTAGGGGGTACCATAAATGCACAAAATAGCCTAACATAACACAAATCAGACTATGATCATAAGTTGTTGGTCCAATCATTACACTGGCAAAATAGGTCCACAAAAAAAACCTGCAACACACTCTTAAAGTGGTTTTTGTCCCCCACCGCCACGATAGTGAGCGGAGCGGGGGACATAGTGTTCAGCTCTGTCCGGTTGTCCGTCATGTCCCGTTTGTTCTGAACGCAATATCTCAAGAACGGTTTGACCAATTCAATTCATCTTTGGTGTTAAGGTATATTGGTGTGATACACCGACCCCAGTAGATTTCTGTGACCTTGACATTTTTCTTAAGGTCATTAAGATCATTTGACCACTTACAAATTCCTTGTCAACATGATATCTCAAGAACGGTTCAACCGATTCCATTCATCTTTGATGTCAAGGTGTACTAGGGGCGGGGGACATAGTATTCAGCTCCATTCGTCCGCCCGGCCGTCCATCCGTCTGTCCCATCAGATTTGTTGTGAACATGATATCTCAAGAACGGTTAGACCAATTCCATTCATCTTTGGTGTCAAGGTGTATTAGGAGCGGGGGACATAGTATTCAGCTCCGTCCGTTTGTCCATACATCCATCATGTCCCGTTTGTTGTGAACGTGATATCTCAAGAACGGTTTGACCGATTCCATTCGTCTTTGGTGTCAAGTTGTATTAGGGGCGGGGGACATAGTATTCAGCTCCGTCCGCCCGTCCGTCTGTCCGTCATGTCCCGTTTGTTGAGAACGCGATATCTCAAGAAAGGCTTGACCAATTCCATTCATCTTTGGTGTCAAGGTGTAATAGGGGCGGGGGACATAGTATTCAGCTCCATCCATCAGTCCGCCTGGCCGTCCGTCCGTCTGTCCCGTCCCGTTTGTTGTGAACATGATATCTCAAGACAGTTCGACCGATTCCATTCATCTTTGGTGTCAAGGTGTATTAGGGGCGGGGGACATTGTATTCAGCTCCATCCCTCCGCCCGGCCGTCTGTCATGTCCCGTTTGTTGTGAACGTGATATCTCAAGAACGGTATGACCGATTCCATTCGTCTTTGGTGTCAAGGTGTATTAGGGGTAGGGGTCCGCCCGTCCGTCTGTCCGCCATGTCCCGTTTGTTGTGAACACGATATCTCAAGAAAGGTTTGACCGATTCCATTCATCTTTGGTGTCAAGGTGTATTAGGGGAGTGCTCACAACTCACTCGATTTACGTGACCTTACCATTATTCTCAAGGTAATTACGACCATTTGACCACTTACAAATACCTTGTCAACATGATATCTCAAGAACAGTTTGACCGGTTCCATTCATCTTTGGTGTCAAGGTGTATTAGGGGCGGGGGATATAGAAATCAGCTCCATCCGTCCGGCCGTCCGTCCGTCCGTCCCATCCCGTTTGTTGTGAAGGCGATATCTCAAGAACGGTTTGACCGATTCCATTCATCTTTGGGGTCAAGGTGTACTAAGGCCGGGGGAAATAGTATTCAGCTCCATCAGTCCATCCATCCGGCCTGCCGTCCGTCACGTCCCATTTGTTGTGAACGCGAAATCTCGAGAACGCTTTGACCAATTTAATTCATCTTTGGCTTCAATGTGTAATTTTGTGATACGCCGACCCCAGTCGATTTCCGTCACCTGGCGGGGGACATGGCCAGATTTAGTGGCAACACTTGTTAATTAAGCTGTTAAAGCTTTCAACTACTAATGGTCTTTCGTAACTTGAACCCCGGAATTGCCGCTTGTGGCTATATTTATTATTATTATTAGGGGTTCAAGCCCGTAGGGCTGAAACCCTATTGTTTTTGTGCTGGTTTATTTTTATGATTATGATTATTATTATTATTATTATTATTATTATTATTTTTCTTCTTCTTCAGAAATGTTTTCGCAAATTCCCGTGAGATGGTAAATGGTAGAGACCTGAAATTTTGCACATTGGTTGGAAGTTGTGTGAAAATGCTGACCAAGGCATTTTTTACTCAGTATGCCTGATGGTGGCGCTATAATTCAAGAAAAACAGGTTTTCACTTTAAAGGTCATAACTCCTAGGCTGTAAGTCCGATTCACACGAAACTTGGTAGAGACATTCTTTGGTCCATTCTCTACAACTGTCCCATAGAACCTGTAAGATCCGCCCTATTAGATTTTCCGAAATTTTGAATTCTTTGAAAAACACATTTTTGACATCTCCTCCTAGGCCGTAGGTCCGATTCCTTCGAAATTTGCTTTGGATCATCAGTGGACCAAGCTTATCAAAGACTGCATAAAGCTTATTGAAATCTCATTTCGTTTTCTAAGATATTGACCAATGAACTTCAGCAGGGGCGTGGCTTAGCACAAAAATGGACAAAATTCAACAACCATTGGGCTAATCATCACAGAACTTGCAGAATATGTCCTTGAAGTATGGTCCTAAGGGCTATTCACAAAATAAGCTTCATGAAAATCGGAGGGGGTCGGGGGGTAGCTTTGTTCAGTTTGGCGTGGAATGACCCATAAGGGCTTAAATTTCTGAATAATTAAGGGCGTGGCCACGTTGAGTGCCAGAACCTTGAATTACAGTCTATGGACAGCACTAGTCACATCTGGTTATGTTGTGGCAAGGCTAGAGCACAGCCTTCCCAGCTAAGGGCTATAGAGTAGGAACGCCAAGCCCTGCCGCTAACCCCTGGTCTATCCTGGCAGTCTGAGGGAGGGGGGTTACCTCAGCTCGGCTAGCCTAGCCGCTAACCCTTGGCCTTATCCAGTTGTCTGTGGGCCTTTATCTGAGATAGGCTCATTTGAGTGACGGAACTTGACCCTTTGGCTGCGTTTGTGACTGGAAAATTTTTATCGTAAATTTTTATTTTCGTACCCAGACAAAAAACAACTTCGAACAAATTTAGAATATGACAACGTGATGTTCGAATATTTTCGAACCCCAGCACCGCACCGCGACGCAACACACGTAAAAAAACATCCTCTTCATTAATTTTAATCTTTTATTAAGCTGCACTCAACAGTAGGACAACACAAAGACAGTATCTGCAGAGATGCCAAGTCTCACGTCTCTGGCATTCACGTTCCTGTGCCGTAGTAAGCAATTATTCTATCAACGCGCACTGAAGAAAGTCACTTGCGGAATCTAAGTCATTGTTCATTAAGTTAAGGGGAGGAGAAACCCAAAAATCACTTCAATCTGCTCAAGAACAGGACAATCAATCAGAGGGAACAGGAGGGAGAAGTTTATGCTTCAGGGGCATTTTAATGTTCTAAGTTGACTGTTACAATGATTTGTAGGTGTACTTTGGCTTTAACCTGGATTTTCTCAAAACCTGATTTTTGGCCCGATTGCTATCATTCAAGGCACTATATCTCACTTATTTGTGGAGCTTTTCTCATGAAATTTTGACAGAAGTCTGTGTACATATCAGGGAGTCTACTGAAGTAAAAATTTTGGTTTAGCACTTTGGGTCTGTGAGTTATGGTGATTTATATTTCATATCGAGGGGGCGAAAAATGGCAAAATCCTCTTTCACCCCACTAAATCTCTGGTATTATGTGTAAATGCTTTATTCTAGTTCAGAAGAAGGTGGAAACATAACTAAATCTAATAAAAAAAAACCTCATTCAAATATCTTGCTTCAGTCCTGAGATATAAGGCAAAGAAATAATGGTGAAATCGGGGTGGCGGCCATCTTGAATCACATGACCTAATTACGCAAATTAGGTCAAATTCAAATTTTGCGTATTTCAGGTCATATACTGTCAATACACCAAGTATGAATGATTTCTATCCAAAAATGACAATTTTTTTCCAAAAGGTTTCTCCTCCCCTTAATCAGTTTCACATGCATTACGGTGAATTTCCCTACTAGGGACATGGAAATTGATTATGACCCGGGAATTCTCAGGCTTGTCTTTACTGAGGGATTGACAGCAATGGAATTGCAAAAAGACATTTCAAATGGTCTTATTTCATTTAAACAATTTAAACGATCATGAAAAACGCATGCATTGTTTCCAATCTCTGAGTAAACAGAAGCACGAGAAGTCATAATCACTTTCCATGTAACTTGCGGTGACCGTCCACCTTTATGCAAGTGAAACTGATACTTCAATGGACAAGGATTTATCTCATTAATAAGCGTTCATTGAATAATTGTTGACTACGGCGAATAAGCCTAAAAAATGCGCGAGACATACCTACTTCAGACTGCATGATGCACTGATAGAGGGTGTATTTTGACTTCGAACGTCCCATTTCAGTTCAAATATAAACTTTCACCCTCAGGTTCGAATGAATGTTCGAATTTCGAATAAAAAGTGACAGCCCTACTCTGTAATTCATTTTCACTATCTTGTGGGCTTGTCGGCATTGCGGAGCAGTGACCGCATGTACACCATGAGGTGTTGCCGACCCGCTCCTCGCTGCCATCTCCGTCCGGAGCCGCTGCAGCTCCCTCATCCTCCGCAAAAATGGGTTTTTCAACCCTCCTCCTCATCACAGGCTCAAATGCGTAAGCCATTGGGTTAGATGACAGAAAAATAACCCTTTCTGCCTCGTCCTCTGACATTTTTCCTCCTTCTACAACTTGTGAAAACTCAATACTCAAACCAACCGAACCGCCAACAAACCACTCCAAAGACGTAGGCAGACGTAGACGTAGACGTAAAATAAAGATGGCGGAGAGTACGCCCCAAAACGTTTCATAAATGCATTTAAAAAGTTGATTTTCTTTAAAACGGCTGATTTTTTAAAAGCAGTTGCTACGGGTACAGCATTTTTTCAATGTATTTCAATGTGGAGAGGTACGGCAGTCCCCATTTCAAGCCCTGCCCTAACCTAAACCTAACCCTAACCCTCCCCCTAACCCTAACCCTAACCCCAACCCCTAACCCTTCCCCTAACCATAATCCCGAATCCTTATCCTAATCCCTTGAAATCGACTGCCGTTCCAATAAAAACTGCCGTGTCTCTAGACACTTTCTTTTTTAAAATGTTTTATTTTGGTAGTATGTTTTAAATATATACTCATATCCTATGTTGGTGTCTATTCTGTTGTTTCGTGTCCTCTTTAATGTGTATTATACATGTGCCACGCCCTGGCACACACAGATGTTAAATGGGGCGCCAGGGCATGGAGTTGAGCTGAGGACCCAAGTGCACGGACGTGGATTTTATTAAATAACGAGTGAGGGGATAAGAAAAGTAAATACAAACTTCAAGGATGAACAGAAAGGGAGTGAAAACAACCAAAAGGAGAAACCAACTGTGGCTACCTGCCCGTGTGGGGAAAACCTAGACTATAAATAACAGAGGGAATCTAATAACCTAAAAGGAAACAGGTGAAGATAATTAACTGAAGAGAACAGGCTAATTGGATAATTGAATAAGGGCAGGTAGCCAGGCAAAGGAATGCAAAAGGGGAGGGGCATTGCAGTACCACCCCCCCCCAGGCACGACTTCAAGGCACGAGCCGGGCATGATGCTGCAGCTGGACCAGAGCTGGGTTGTGGCGCTGCAGCTGGATCGGGGCCTGGCGGTGACGCTGCAGCTGGACCAGGGCTGGATGTAACTGGGACTGGAACCAGACTGTCACTGGAGCTGGACCAGGGCTGGATGTAGCTGCGACCGGAGCCAGACTGCAGGGCTGCAGCTGGACTGGAACCGGGCTGCAGTGGGATCGGAGTTGGAGTGTGGGGCTGCAGTGGCGAACTGGAGCGGGGCGTAGGAGAGCGCACAAATGTAGATATTGCGCCTGCTGTATAAGTGCCCAGCTTCTCAAAGGTGAACAAAAATAAAAAGGAGGGGTAATAATCCAGGGTGGGGTGGTGTGAATGTCCCTGCTGGGTCCTCGGGCTGAGGTAGCCATCTGTCACACTCTGGCACCCACAGATGTTAAATAGGGCACCAGAGGAAGGAGTTGAGCCGAGGACCCAAGTGCAGGGACATGGATTTTATTAAATAAAGAGTGAGGGGATAAGAAAAGTAAATACAAACTTCAAGGATGAACAGAGAGGGAGTTCACACAACCATAAGAGGAAACCAACTGTGGCTACCTGCCCGTGTGGGGAAAACCTAGGCTATAAATAACAGAGGGAATCTAATAAACTAAAAGGAAATAGGTGAAGATAATTGACTGAAGAGAACTGATGCTAACTGGATGATTGAATAAGGGCAGGTAGCCAGGCAAAGGAATGCCAAAGGAGAGGGAAATTACAACATGGCAACAATGCACTTCAATAATGCGAATGAAATAGGAATACTCCACATCATAATTTGATTATTGCTCACTCCGTCTATGACTTTATTCTGATTTAGGTTATCAGAATGTGCTGTTTACATAACAGTGTCAAATTTGTGGTATTGTCTTCATTGGGTTAATATCAGATTACTGTCGTCCATGTAATGATGCTCACTGATTAAGCATCCTATACAACCCCAGTTTAAAAATTCCAACCCAGCCCCTCAAAATAAGGTACAGTATTTTCAGGAATAGTGGATTACATTCCGATCGCACACTAGTTGCATGAACTCTATTGAGAACTGAATGACAAAAGTAGTATCATTTGAAAGGTTTTTTCCTATTGAAGTGATACCAAACACACAGTAAGCAGTATTTCGTATTTGCATGGAAAATGTTTTCTGTCGAGCTATCATTTAAAGGAGCTACGTCACAATTACTGCGCACGCTCAGAATTTTGAGAACTGTTCAGCCTAACAAGAAATCAAACTAAGTAAATCCACTCAACTGCAAGTTAAAATCTAATTCCATCAATGCTCATCCGTCGTCATTTTACATTGTATTTATATATTTTAGTTACTCAGGAATTATGCTTTTTATATGAACCCCTCTGCCCTGATGTAGATGCCTGCGGGCATGGAGCTGCTCTATTTATACACACAGTTACACTATTCTATCAATAGGTGGCACACTTAGAACAGTTATTGAATATTCATGAGGAAGCCTTGCTGGAACACAATTTAGAATATAGACGAGTTAACTCCCATCCCTTTTCCCTAGGAGTTGTATGAATTAAACTCCTCAGCCAAGCCTGATGTGCAAACTGCTCAATATACTTGCCCATAGTATCTATCCAGCAGTTAAAAAAGAATGATCTCTTGCAACAGAAAAAATCATTCTGGTTTGTAGCAACCACTTCAGCTATAACGAGCCAATGGTATTCGAATTAAGTAGTTAAAAAAATGAGCAGTTTTCTGAAGCAAAAATTCAACATGGTATTGATACCATGTCATTCTACTATCAATTATAGTCATCACATATCAAAAACGCGTAATTCCCTACCGTAGATTTACGCGTTAATTCTTCCATCGAAGAATTCAGTGCTCTTATATCCTCATAAGAATACTGACATGCAGTCACTCTAATGCTTGTTCAGGCTCATCTGTGTAAAGCACAGTTATAGTTAACGCTCACATGAAATCTCCCCGGTAATTATCTGTTGAATGACACATTTCTTACCTAATTGCAGAGAGTATAAACTTTCCACAGTAATTGAAAGACATTGATTGGACCATCAGAAAAGTATTTAAACCCTTCCATAACAGCAAGTTATCGTATTCTCTCAACTTTAAATGACGCAACTGCATAGAAAAAAAGACTTCTAAAACCAGCCTGAAGTGTTTGGGTTATATTTACAAGATTGAAATGTGACATGGATATAGTCAATAGGAATTATTCCAAATGAAACAGGACCGGAGGGTTCCTTTCGCTGGATCGATCTGTGTCTCTGGTGAAGGAATTCAATGACGAAAAGTTTTTCTTCATTTTATGCGTGAGTACACTTATACATTTTTTACTTATGGCTCGCTGGCTAGCTGTTTTTATTCTCAGTTTACCATAGCCATAATGATCACAGAGCTTGTTTGCAATGTTGGTTAGTAAGAGTAACCGTTAGTCTTTGCTAATAATTTGCATGCGGTGGCATTTTGCTCAATGTGGCTTTTTGTTTCAGAATTTATACTGAATTCAACAAAATAGAAAGCCAAGGTTTTGACTCCTTTAAAATGAGAACAGCTCAAGCACTTTGGTAGACCCCCTGCTATGTAAATGTAAATGTACATGTAAATGTAAATTTGTATATGTAAATGCACAAATAAATTTCAGTTAGCGTGTTCAATACTTTTTCCCAGTGTCATTCCACTTTATTACACATAACTTAATTTATGGACTTATTTGTTTTGATTTCTTTGTATGTGTGGATTACTTGGGTTTTTACCGACATCTGGTGAAAATTTCATGTCAATAGCCCCAGTAGAAACATATTTACTGAGAAAAATGTTGCAGGGCTGTGATTGGCTAAGCATAAAAAAGCAGGAAAATACAAGGGCTGTGGATGCGGCCTTATGAATTGGCATGAATTCAGGTAAAGGAATGGCCACGCGTGCTGTGATTGGTCAGAAAATAAAACTGGTCACATACTCAGAAAATCAGGAATTCCTGCTTATTCAGGAAGAATCACAGCCCTGATGTTGCCACGTTCAATAATAATTTTTTTCGCTGCATATTAACTTTTATTTAGTGACCTTGACATTGACCTTCAATGATTTGAAGGTCAAACTTCGCATGAAATTTTCATAACTTGAATCATCACTATAAGATTGCCTGCCGGGAAGCTACAGGACCCTTGTTCCTATTTTTTTTTATTTCGTCACACGCTAAACCATTCCATATGGTTTGGTGTTCATTCCAAAGAGATTCTTTCAATGGTACAACAGATTTGCTCAATCAGAATAAGGTCTGGACTTTGAGCAGGTCATACCTTTTATGTTACCTGATGTTTCTTTCCAGCTGAGATAATTCTCGCATAACTTAGAAGTGTGTTTAGGGTCATTATCTTGTTGAAAATAAAATCCCTAACCAATCAGTCTCTCTCCAGATAGCAATCTGGGCCTCACAGGGATGCTGTGATACTTGTTTTGATCCATGATTCCGTCGATTTTTATGAGATTACCGGCTCCTTTCAGGCACTGAACTCCAAACCATAATATTACCACCTCCATGGTTTACTGAAAGGGTTATGACTTTTCAGTTGTTGATGATGCAAATGACTCCTTGTTCAAAAGCATAGCAATGTGCGCATACCGGCAGTTTCGTAGGGCAGGTGCATTCTCATTACAGATAGATACAGGTCACTTGAAATTATAAATGTGATCCGTTGAGATAGGCAGATCTTATCCGAGCAAAAAATCAGAATTGTAGAAGAGGCTTGCAATGTGACTGAAGCAATGGTTTAATGGGGTGAAATGGCTCTGTTGTCTGAAAACCAACTAATTAAGAAAAACTAGAACTGCGTTTCATCAGGACGAACCTCGAGAGTGTGCTTGCTAAAATGTTGACACTAAAGTTAAAAGCAATGTCTCTCTCACACACACACACACACACACACACACACACACACAAACTAGAGTGGCAGTCTGGCAGAGTGTAGGTAGGTAGTCTGTCTGTCCGTCTGTCTCTCTGTCTCTCTCTCTTTCTCAATTCAATTCAATTCAATAAGCTTTATTGGCATGAATGTATTAAATACAATATTGCCAAAGCATTTTGGGACAGACAGGTAACAAAACAGTGAGTGATGATATACATAAAATAATGCAAATAATAATAAGTAATTAATAAGTAAATAAGTAAGTAAATAAAATGGATTTCATTATGACAATATTCATATTATCTAATATTTTCACAAGCATTTCTATATGTGTATATTAATTTCATATTTACAGTATATCCTATGCATGTATTTGTGTGTGTGTGTGTGTGTGTGTGTGTGTGTGTGAATGCATGTGTGTGTGTGTGTGTGTGTGTGTGTGTGTGCGCGCGTGCGTCTAGGTCACTAACTGTCCCTCAGTTCGTGGCATGCTGATACGTACTGGGCAGCAAGATCTGCCCTGTCTCCTTCTCCCAGGAGTATTTTTAGTTTTGAGAGCTCGTTCCTCTCTTTGAAATCTGGGATTTTGCAGCTAAATTTGTTAAAATAGGTGTTTCTTATTCCTTTGAATTTTTCACATTTTAGGAGGAAGTGCATCTCTGTTTCCACCTCACCTGTCAAGCAGTGACCGCATATTCTGTTCTCTTTTGGTTGCCATGATTTTTTGTGTCGTCCTTTTTCCATTGCCAGTTGGTGGTCACTAAGCCTGTATTTGGTAAGGATCTGTCTCTGCTTTCTATCTCTGACAGTGGAGAGATATTCTGCCAGTTCATATTTTCTTTTTAGGGTCAGATAATATTCTGATCTGGTTTGGTTCTTAGCTTCTTCTTTCCAATGTTCTAAATAGGTTTCTTTACATTGCGTTATAATTTGTTTGACTCTGATAGGTGTTTGGGAAGCAGTGCTGGTGTGAGGCTGGTCAGAGTGTGTCTGAGGGGGGGTGGTGAGTCTCAGCACCAGCTGACATAGGGGACTCTTCTCTGGGCTCAGCTCTTGGGTTTGAAGGGCTTTGGAGTGCAGGGTGTCAAGGGGGCTGGATCTAAGGTGGTTAAAGAATTGAAGTGCTCTCTTCTGGATGTTAATTATCAGCGGATATCTGCCTAATTCTGCTCTACATGCGTTTGTTGGTGTTTTTCTGTCTACATGTAAAATGTATCTGCAGAGTTCTGCATGTAAAGATTCAGTTGGATGTTTGTCCCAGTGGGTATAGCTATGATGATTGAGTGGACCCCAAACTTCACTACCATATAGCGCAATGGGCTGGATGACACTGTCAAATATTTTAAGCCAGATTTTTACAGGAATTTGGAAATTATAAAATTTTCTTTTATTTGCATTTAGAGCTCTTCGGGCTTTTTCTTTTCGTGCATTCACTGCCATGTTGAAACTTCCTGATGCTGTTATGGTTAGACCAAGGTAGGTATAACTCATACTATGTTCAATGATCTGGTTATTTATGGTGAACTGGTGTTTATTTTCTTGGCATCTGGGGCGTTTTTGAAAAATCATAATATTAGTTTTCTTCATATTTACTACCAGGGCCCAGTTTTGACAATATTTTTCCACTATTTCCAGCTGTTGCTGTAGTCCCTGTTCAGTAGGAGACAGTAGGACAAGGTCATCGGCATAAAACAGACACTTCACCTCTCGATCTAGGAGGGAGAGGCCAGGAGCAGCACATTTGTCCAACTGAACAGCAAGTTCATTTATATAGATATTGAACAGAGTTGGACTCAAATTGCAGCCCTGACGGACGCCTCTTCTCTGAGTGAAGAATTTGGTTCGTTTGTCTCCAATTTTAACAGCACATCTATTTTCTAAATACATTGATTTAACCAGATCATATATTTTGCCCCCTATACCACAATGTAGGAGTCTGTAATAGAGCCCCTCATGCCAGATAGAGTCGAAAGGTTTCTTGAAATCAATAAAGCAAGTGAATATCTTACCATTATTTGTTTGGTGTACATGTTTGTTAATTAAAGTGTGAAGGGTATAAACATGGTCAGAGGTGCATTGTTTTTGGAGGAAACCAATTTGGTTTTTACTCAAAATAGAGTGTTGCTCTAAGAAATCTAGTATTCTTTGGTTGAGAATACTACAGAATAATTTACCTAGGCAGCTGCTGACACAGATGCCACAGTAGTTGTTAGGATCTGATTTGTCCCCACTCTTATAAATTGGGGAAATCAGCCCTTTGCACCAGATGTCAGGAAAATGTCCTGACTGTAGTACAATGTTGAACAATTTCAACACTGCACCTTGCATATGTGGGATGCTGCATTTAAGCATTTCGTTTTTAATGCTGTCTGAACCACAAGCTTTCCTTGGCTGGAGAGTGTTTGTTTGTGTGATCAGTTCTTCCCAAGTACTTGGGAAATCAAGGGGGTTTTGGTTGCCTTTAACTGTTTCCTCTAAGGTTTGGAGTTTTTCTTTCATGATGCATTGATCTGAGTTAATTTGATTTATTGGTATGTCTTTGTACAGATTTTCAAAATGTGCTCTCCAGATGTCACCATTTTGGATAGGTAGTGCTTGCGGTTGCTTTGTGTTGAAGTTGTTCCACATATCCCAGAATTGATTCTGATTTATGGCATTCTCAATATCTTCGAGTTTCTTGTGGGTATAATTTTGTTTTTTGTTCCCAATTTTACGTTTGTATTTGCTTAAAATTTTGTTATACCTAATGCGCAGGGCTGGGTTGTTTGGTTGCCGATGTTTTCCATTTGCTATTTTTCTCAGGTCCTTTCTGATCGTCTTGCACTCTTGATCAAACCATTTTTCTGTGTTTTGCCTTTTAACAGGCTTCCTTTTTTGTTTAAGGTCAGCTTTAATAGCTGCCTTTTGAAATAGCATATTAATATCATCTACGGCCTTGTTTACACCATTTCTGGTAGGGATATATTGATTATTGTTATATATTGTTATGTCATTCATTAGATCAGGTGAGTTCAAGGCTGTAAAGAATTTGTCTCCACTGTCTGGGCCCCATCTATAAGTAGGATTTAATTTGTACAGTTCATTGGGTTCCCTTTTAGTGTCACTTATGTGACCTGAAAGTTTAAGGAACACGTGTATTTGGTTGTGGTCTGAGAGGGGGGATTGCTGTCTGACAGTGAATGCACTGATAGTGGCGGGGTCCATGTTAGTGATTGCAAAGTCCACGACACTAAACCCAAGGGCTGAGGAGAACGTGAATCTCCCTAAAGAGTCCCCTCTGAACCTACCATTAACTATGTACAGGCCTAAGGCCCGACAGAGATGCACTACCTCCCTGCCACTTTGATTTATTTGAGACTCAAGGTTGCTCCAACGTGTGATAGTTGGTGTGGGGAATGGGGCAGATTGACCAAACACATAGTTGTTGCCTTGTGGGTCAATGATATCAGGTTCAATTCCTGTTTGTCCATTCAGGTCTCCAGTCAAGAGTATGTTTCCTTGAGCCTGGAAATAAGCTATTTCTGAATGGAGAGTTTCAAAAATGTCTTCCTCAAAATAAGGAGAATCTACTGGGGGTATATAAATAGCACAGAGATAAAGATCTCTATCAGTAATGCCCAGGCTTTGGTCTAATCTTAACCAAATGTGTGATTTACCCTGTTTTACTGGTGAGATCTGATGGCAAAGATTTTCTTTATACCACACCAAGATCCCTCCCGATGTTCTTCCCTTGCGTATGTTTTTTTAATTTTATCGAGGGCACCATGACTTCATTATATCCTGAAAGACAGTGAGTGAGTTGATTATTGTGACACCATGTTTCTGTTAACACTATTATATCGACATCTTTGATAGATTTCATGAATTCTGGGTTTTCACTCTTCAGCTCAAAGGTTGAGGAGTGGAGACCCTGAATATTCCAGCAGCTTATATGAAATGAACGCATTAAAACAGTCAAAATGGACCTGTATAGTGAGGCGAATATGAAAACACCTACAACTATCTATACATTTATGGTATTGAATAATAATTAGGTATGAATTTTACAAGAGGTATGAACTATTTTCACTAATATTACAACTGTATTGATTACTACTATTGCTATTATTATTATCCTAATGATACAGTACATTTCCATGCTGTTCTATTACTCAAGTGTTATGTCTTAGCTGAGCAGAAGCCTCGTGCACAGGGTGTGTAGCATCTCTCTGATGTAGCCCAACTCAGAGGTAGTGGAGCAAGGGACTGTGACTGTGGGCTGAGCTGCAACTGCTGCGTAGCTCCTTTGCTGTGGGTGTGGAGGAGGACCAGGTGCTGCTGCGTAGCTCCTCTGCTGTGGGTGTGGAGGAGGACAGGGGGCAGGTGCTGCTGCGTAGCTCCTTTGCTGATGCTGTAGATGAGGTTGGTGGCCAGGGGCTGGGTAGGGGGAAGGTGGCCTCCTCTGGTTGCGCTGCACAGTGGTGAGGTGGTGGGCGCGTGGGGAGTGGGAGGGCAAGGCTAGGCTGTTGTGTCGCTTCACAGCAGGAGGGATGATCCTGGGGTGATGATGGGGAGGAGGAGGTCTGGGGTAGTCTCTAGAGCTCCTAGTAGAGGAGGGGGTGGAATGACTGCGTCCCAGGGCTGTGTGTTTGAGAGATTTTGCAAATATCCTCACCCCCTCTCTGTGTTGGTGGAGTCCATCATAGAGGTCCCAGGTGCCAATAGTTGGGTGGAGGGCCAGGTGGACATTTGGTAAGGTGGCAAATCCTATTCTGATCTACATATTAATGTCATGAATGACATGAGAAGGGGTGTCTGTCCTGGGTAACAGGGTGGAGACCACAATGCGGGTGTCAGGGAACTCCCTACTGGCCTGTTCCACCATCTTCCTCACTACCTCAGTGGTGTCCTTACGGAGTCTGTGCAGGTCATTTGTTCCTGTGTGGATCACTAGGCATTGAGGGTTTTTGAGGGACTCCTTTTTCAACAGCTTCATAGCCTGACCTGTGGAGCTGCAGCGTTTGGACAGCACTTTCTTTCCAGGGAATAGTCTGCTTGTGTCCAGGAATTTCCCATTTGAGTCAGTCAGCAGGATCACTTGTGGGGCTTGTTCTTCAGGCTGGGTGGAAGGAAGCTGGGATGGGTAGAGCTGGCTGCTGGTAGCTGGCTGTGTGGATGTATCAGGAGGTGTTGGGGTGCTGTTCAGCTGGGTGCAGGGCAGAGAGGGTGGGTCAGAGACAAGGCAGAGGTTTGGGGCACTGGCAGGGGGAGTCTGTGTCTCTGCACTTGTCATTTTGGGGGCTGATGAGAGTTGGTCTGCCAGGTGTTGGATATGTCTGGTGAGGCTCTTTTCTCTCTTCTCAGCATCATCATTCACTTTGGCTAACTGAGCACAGAGCATATTGTTCTCCTGTTTGAGAGCTTCTAGACTTCTTTTCAGGTCAGATGCCAAGGCCTGGTTGTCTCTCTTGAGCTGCTGGGGCCGGTTGCACCAACTGGTCTTATGCCTGGTCTTAGCTAAGACCAGGCGTAACTTAGTAACTTTGTAAGTCCAGTCGCATAGTTACGCCAGTTGCACCAGCTGGTCTTACGCCTTCTTCTCACTAAGACCACGCGTAAATATTACGCCTGGTCGGGAGCAGGCGTAAAGTAGGAAAATCTTGCTGTTTCTATTGTAACAATTATACTAACTGTACTGTTAACGAAAGACGATGGCGCGTCTCATTTATCGCCTTTACAACGAGCAGGCGTTTAGACGGGAAAGAGTAATTAGGGACAGAAGCAACCTTTACGGCGACGAGGAGCTGATCCGAATGAACTTGTTGAAGAGCTGTCACCGGACTTGCAATTTGTGTCGAACCACAACGCAGCATTGCCACCAACACTGCAGTTGCTGATTGTACTTCGTTTTTATGAGGAAGGTTGAAAAATGCCCAAGTCTACAATTCAAATGTGCCAATAAATAAAAATTGCAGTACCACTTTTATTGAAATTGGATGAGTGTGTCGTGTCAGGGTGTCATGAATCATGTAAGTAAGTGCTCTTTTAAATTAAAATGCTCTACGGACTTTTGATTATAACCGCCGCTTTCCACTCCAACCAACCCAGTAAATTCAGGTGAATCCTCGCCAAACACGTCGACAATTATGTCAATGTATACGGATGTTTTCGGGGGAGGACCTCCGCCGGTTTTGTGATTTTTTTTTTTTTTTTTGCGGAAGCATCTTTCTTCGCCTTACTCAAAAGGTCTTTCCACTTTTCCCTCACATCACTCTCTGAGCGAAGACTGCCAGAGTCAGAGCAACTGTTAATCGCCTCCGTTATCACAGTCCAAGTTGATTGTTCCCTTTTGTTCGTCACGATGTTGGACTGCTTTGGCAGTGAGTGTTGCCCTGTGCCGAATGTACAGCTCGATTAACTTCCGGATTTCGATGCCAGTGAAGTTTTCCTTTCTTTTTCTTTCCTCCATAGTTGCTGCAAACAGAAGCGATAAGTTAGGCTACAAAGATGCAAGACACTGGAAGGTAACAATGTATCCTAGCAACGCACGCTACGTAAGCATTCACAGGAACGCGCATCGCTAAGACCAGGCGGAGTTAAGACCAGGAGTAAGTCTGGTTGGTGCAACTGGCCTTAAGTCCATTCTAAAGACTGGTCTTAGTTACGACCAATTTAGCAGTTACGACCAGGCTTAGTTAAGACCAGTTAGTGCAACCGGCCCCTGGAGCTCCTCTTTAAGCTGTTGCAGAGTGTTGTCTGGAGGGTCAGACAGCCTGGCCAGGGTCAGCTCTTTGAAATCAGCAAAGTCCAGCTCCAGTAGGGCCATACTCTCCTTCAGCTGGTCGGTGGAGCTGACGGGTGTAGGAAGGGCAGAGATGGACAAGGTGGCGGGGTTCTGTGCTGGGCTCATCATTTTCACTGTCGGAGGCGACATTGATCCTCTTGGTGTCCACCTCAGCTTTTAGCAGGGAGAATGCTTCTTCAAAGGACTCCAGGTTGGCTTCACTTCCTTGGACCATGACCTTTCCTTTGGTGTAGTATGTTATAGTAAGCAGAGGGTCATCCTTGTCAAGGTGTTCATCTTTACAGATTTTTAATCTGCCTCCTGAGCCGATGCCCTCACTGGATACGTATTCATAATGACTGCACAGAGTATCCTTCCAAATGTAGATGGAGTCAGTGAAGAATATGAAGTTATTCTTCTTTCCTTCTCTTTGTTGGGCGTAGTCGGTGAAGAGGACCTCTGGGTTTTCACGTGGTGTCTTCTCCTTGTGTTTCTCTTTAGCTGTTACACTCTTACATTTAGCAGGGTACTCAACTTCCCTGCTCTCTGCTCTGACAGCTGTGCTGTGTTTAGCTGCCTGCTGATCAGTTTCCATGGCAACTGTTTGTTACTTCAGGATGAACTAGGCTAACTGTTTACTTTGCTAGTTTTTTTTTTTCTTTCAAGCCTGCAGACACTGGCAAGGAAGTAAACTGGATACAATTTAACAGATTTATGTTACCAGCAAGGATCCTTTAGTTTTTCTCTTCTTTTCTTTTTCTTTACTCATAAAATAACACCGCTGTCAGCTTCTTTGGTGCAGTTTCTCAGTAGCAGTTGGTGGCAGTTAGCTGTTTTGATTTAAAAGTGTATCCAAAGATGATATTTCCTTTTCAGTTCTTGCTGATTAAAGTTGTCACCTCTTCTTTAGAGTCCTTTCAGAAGATTATTTGAAGGCTATTTTGCAATATGTCAAATTTTCTCTCTTTCACACACACACACGCACACACACACACGCACACGGGTATCATCTGACATTGTTTAAAGGACAAATTTGCGCTCTGAAATTTGTCTATACCGGCCTGTTTAATCGCTGACGCTGTATTTTTACCAGTCAGAAACACAGACAGATGTGTGTGTGTGTGTGCGTGTGTGTGTGCGCGCGAGTCTGACACAGCAGCTCCTCTATGGCTGTGTCCAAAATCACTCACTACTCACTATACAGTGCACTATATAGTGGGTTCACCATTTTGTAGGGCTGTCCGAATTGTTTTCAGAATTTTTATCCCCTATATAGTGAACTCATCACATTCCACAGTCCACCGCGAAACCCAGCTATACGTCCCATCATGCACTGCACACAAACCGAAAAGCTCCGAAAAGGCTGCGTTTAGTCAACGGAGTTTAAAAACAGGCACGAGACAATTACTAGCTTCAGGCGTGAAAATCTTTTTTTTTTTTTTTTTGTTCTAATTGGAAACAAAGCGGCGCAGGAGACCCGTTTGTTTACACAGGATATAAATGGACATTTAGGTACAATTAAAACGAATAATGATGAGTCAGAGGACAAAAAATAGATGACGATATTAAAAATTTAAGGAAAATTTTATTATTTTAACGATAATGGTAAACACAAACACGGTGGGAAATACACTCAGTTCGGTTATTAGAAAAATACGTCCAAATCCTTTAACTGAAGTTGAACAGGTACGATTTAATTTTGCGCCAGCAATGATTCTATTAACAGCTGCGACAAAATGAGCCAGGTAGTGTCCGAAAGCGTTTCTCCCCTCTGCCAATGAGCTCACTATATAGTCACCTACATAATGAGTCCCTTTATAGTGAGTAGAGAATAGTGAGTGAGTGAGTGATTTTTGACACAGCCTATGTGTGTGCGTGTCTCTATGGAGACAGCAGCACCCCTGTGTGCTTGCCATGGTGATCTCACAGGCGCTGTGAGACAGAAATAGCACAAGAAACTGTCAGTGATACTGTCTGCACTACTACCATTTTCTGGCAGACCGTAGGTCCTATGGTGAAAACAAATATATTGTGAGCAAGAGGAGACTCTGCTGAGCATCCCCATTTATTTTTTTTCTTGTGGTGTCAAGTATGTGGTTAGGATGGCGCTTTCAAAAAAGGTGTTTTTCAACTGATTTCACAAACCTTTCTGCTCCTGTTATAATGGCTGTCTATGGGGCCGTTGATCGATGCTCCTGTCAGTTGGGGGCACCTAGAGTCTCAACCCTTTGTCTGTTTTCTTCCAACGTGACATTTTTTCCGGCCTGCACAAATTTTCCTACGTTTTGATGTAGAATTTGTGTGTGTACGTTGGAAATTGTGGCCGGGGGAGTGATTTCAAAATTTTTTTCCGAGTCCTTTTTTTGCCTCTCTCCACTCTAAATCCTTGAGTGTGAGAACATTCCGCCCATTGACTTGTATGGGAAAAAAGAAGGGATGAAAAATGGGGATTGCGAAAGAATGAAAAGGGGCTATGCAACCATTTATACAAGGATGGGAGACACGGACGGGCCTGACATTTTGGCGTTTGAACCGCGTCTCTATCACGAACGCTCAGGCACTTGATACGGGACAACTGAATGTGTGGAAATGGAAAAATAATAAATAAAGAAACGGACTTAAGAAGAACAATATTTTGCTTGCCGCAAGCACATAACTAGAACTACGTTTCGTCAGGACAAACCTCGAGAGTGTGCTTGCTAAAATATTTACGCTTAAGTTAAAAGCAATGTCTCTCACACACACACACATACACACGCACACACACTAGAGTGGCAGTCTGGTAGAGTGTAGGTAGGTAGTCTGTCTGTCTGTCTCTCTCTCTCTCTCTCTCTCACACACACACACACACACACACACACACAGGTATCATCTGACATTGTTGTCTATACCGGCCTGTTTAATCGCTGACGCTGTATTTTTACCAGTGAGAAACACAGACAGATGTGTGCGTGCGCGTGAGTCTGACACAGCAGCTCCTCTATGTGTGTGCGTGTCTCTATGGAGACAGCAGCACCCCTGTGTTCTTGCCATGGTGATCTTACAGGCGCTGTGAGACAGAAATAACACAAGAAATTGTCAGTGACACTGTCCGAACTACTACCATTTTCTGGCAGACCGTAGGTCCTATGGTGAAAACAAAAACATTGTGACCGAGAGGAGACTCTGCTGAGCGTCCCCATGTTTTTTTTTTTTTTGTAGTGTCAAGTATGTGGTCAGGATGGTGATTTCAAAAAGGTGTTTTTCAACTGTCTGCTCCTGTTATAATGGCTGCTTATGGGGGAGTTGGTCAGTGACACTGTCTAAACTACTGCCATTTTCTGGCAGACTGTAGGTCCTATGGTAAAAACAAAAACATTGTGTGCGAGAGGAGACTCTGCGGAGTGTTGCCGTGTATTTTTTTTTCTTGCATTGTCAAGTATGTGGTCAAGATGGTGATTTCAAAAAAGGTATTTTTCAGCTCTCTTCCCAAACTTTTCTGCTCCTGCTATAATGGCTGTCTATGGGGCAGTTGGTCGGTGCTCCTGTCGCTTGGGGGCGCCTAGAGTCTCAACCCTTTGTCTTTTTTCTTCCAAAGTGACATTTTTCAGGCTTGCACAAATTTTCCTACGTTTTGATGTAGAATTTGTGTGTGTATGTTGGAAATTGTAGCCGGGGGAGCGATTTCAAAATTTTTTTCCGAGTTATTTTTTTGCCTCTCTCCACTCTAAATCCTTGATTGCGAGAACATTCCGCCTTTGGCCTCTGTTTGCCGCAAGCACATAATAAACACCTTGTTAATTCCACAATTGTAATTGAGGTTGGAACAAAAACCTGCATACAAAGTGGGTCAACAGGACTGAGTTTCTCTGCCTGTGGAGTCCTTGGGTACAATAAAGTCATCTGATGACTTCTCATCTTTGAATGTTCTAATGATATTTGGTTGGGTGGCATGAGAGTATGAAGATGCATCTTTTTCATGGAGCATTTCTAGTTTTTATCGGCAATAACACAATACAAAAATAATCAAGAACATGCATTATGTTCTTCCGGACTATACATAACTATGCTCATCATCACCTTTGTTTTAGCCCCACATTGGACCCTTCCAGCTTTCATCCCCAGTGTTCCAGTCTAGTCAAGTCAGTAGAGCTATTTCCATTCTGATAGAACTATCTCTATCCTGAATTTCCTGCAATTGTGCAGACCTACAAAGTTATTCCGAAGTTTCATCATACTGCTGAACTGGTGTTACAACCATAGGTTTCTATATTTGCCTTAGTGCCCCATTCAACTACAGTTATACCCTACTAAGTATAGTTGTACCTCATTGAACTGTAGTTGCAACATGGTCAACTGTAGCTGCATGGTCAACTATAGTTTGACCACAGAAACAATATTTATACAACTTACCTTGGTAGCTATACTTGGAACATAGTCAACGATAGTTATATCATAGTGAAGTATACTTATCACCATAGTGACCATGGTTGAACCGCAGTCAACTATAGTTTTACCATGGTCAACTACAGTTCAACCATAGAAATAATATTTATACCATGGTCAACAATAGTTTGACCATAGTTATACCCATAGGCGCCATTTGTGGGGGGGCATTGGGTCTCCTGCACCTCCAAAGTTGAGATTGGGGGTGCAAAAACCCTGAAATATTAAAATCGCAAGTTTTCGTAGTTCGTCTGCCCCGTTCAGTCAAGCTACTGATTAAGATAACGCGGGACCTTTTTAAAAAAAGGCTAATGCAAGCCGTCTACGACTGCAGTTGCGGGTTTAGAAGCTGAATCCATATTGGAATTAATGTTCATGTCCAGAAAATGTGTGTCCTTGATTTTTTTGCCGTGGCCAACTCTAAAAAAATCTGATACTGAATAACACATCGTCTTTAGCTGCTGTTGTAGCCAAGCAATTCAGGTAAATTCCAACAGAATGGGACAACTGTACTGCAATTTACTGAGCTGGGTGAGTCATTCCATGAGAATGGTTCAAATTGGACTTTGACATTTTCACATTTTCTACCAAAATGTATTATTTGTATGTATATCCCACAGCATTAAGGACATAGTCAACTATCAGAAAAACATATTTTCCCATCTCAGGCATTAGCTTTCTACAACCCCAATTCCAAAATAGTTGGGACAAAGTGTAAATTGTGAATAAAATCAAAATGCAATGACTTTCAGATCATATGAGCCAATATGTTATTTACAATAGAACATAGATAACATTTTAAATGTTGAAACAGAAAAATTTTACATTTTTTGCCACAAAATGAGCTTATTTCAAATTATCTGGCTGCAACAGGTCTCAAAAAAAGTCGGGACACAGGCAAAAAAAGGCTGAAAAAGCAATTAATATACAGGAGAATCAGCTGAAAGAACATTTAGCAAGTAATTAACTGGCATCAGGTGTGTAACATGATTGGCTATAAAAGGGATGTCTTAGAAAGGCTGACTCTCTCAGAAGTAAAGATTGCCAGAGGCTCTCCAACCTGTGAAGGTTTGTGTAAAAAAATAGTGGAGTACTTTAAAAACAATGTTCCTCAACGTCAAATTGCAAAGGCTTTGAAGGTCTCATCATCGACAGTGCATAACATCATCAAAATGTTCAGAGAAACTTGAAAAATCTCTATGCGTTAGGGACAAGGCCAAAGACCTTTACTGGATGCCCGTGATCTTCGGGCCCTCAGACGCCACTGTATCACTCACCGGCATGATTCTGTCATTGCCATTACTAAATGGGCCCAGGAATACTTCAAGAAACCACTGTCTGTAAACACAGTCTGCCGTGCCATCCACAGATGCCACCTAAAACTCTATCATGCAAAAAGGAAGCCATTGTTGAGCATGATCCAGAAGCGCCGCCGTGTTCTGTGGCCCAAGGCTCATTTAAAATGGACTGTAGCAAAGAGGCAAAGTGCGCTGTGGTCAAATGAGTCCAAATTTGACATTCTTGTTGGAAATCATGGACGTCATGTCCTCCGGGCTAAAGAGGAGAAAGACCACCCCTCCTGTTATCAGTGTTCAGTTCAAAAGCCAGCATCTCTGATGGTACGGGGATGCATTAGTGCATATGGTGTGGGACACTTGCATGTTTTAAAAAGTACCATGAATGCTGAAAGGTATATAAGGGTTTTAGAGCAACATATGCTCCCCTCGAGATGACAGCTATTCCAGGGAAGGCCTTATGTATTTCAGCAGGACACTGCAAAACCACATACTGCAGCTATTTCAACAGCATGGCTTCGTAGTAGAAGAGTCCGTGTGCTGAACTGATCTGCCTGCAGTCCTGATCTTTCACCGATTGAGAACATTTGGCGCATAATTAAACGAAAAGTCCGTCAAAGGAGATCCAAAACTCTCCAGCAGCTGGAAGCCTGTATTAAACACGAGTGGGATCAAATTCCAATGGCTAAACTCAGGAAACTTGTCTCCTCAATGCCCAGACACCTCCACTCTGTGTTAAAAAGAAGAGGGGATGCTACGCCATGGTAAACAGGACCCTGTCCCAACTTTTTTGAGACCTGTAGCAGCCATCAAATTTGAAATGAGCTCATTTTGTGGATAAAATTGTTTAGTTTCAACATTTGCTATGTTATCTCTGTTCTATTGTGAATAAAATACTGGCTGGTGTGATGTGAAAGTCATTGTGTGTTGATTTTATTCACAATTTACACTTTGTCCCAACTATTTCGGACTTGGGGTTGTATTATTATTGGTCATTATTTCAAGATGTGGGCACTGTTATTCTTCAACCCCGTTATGTACATTATGGAAGCTCATTGAATATGATCATAAAATGTATTTCTAAAGAAAGCAATATTTTTATATTAATCTGATGTCCCCCCCCCACACTAATTCAATAATTGCGAATACAAAAATGACATAAAATCTCACATTTTTGCTGTACCAAAGCCTGAAATGTACCTATGCGTGAAAGCGCTCTTGTCATTTTCATCAAAAATGTAGTTTAACTGAAGAATTTTCATCAAAATCAATAATCTTATGATAGCTCTCAACATTTTAAACAGAAGTCAACAAACGCTAAATTATTTTTTTTTACATTTTTAAAAAATAATGTATGAACGTGTAGGTGTGACGGGTTGAGATGAGGACCGATGGAAAGACACGCACCAGCTGGCAGACTATACCCAAAAACTGGTGCCTCTCAGAAAGAGGGGGATAAAAATGCAAATATCCAAGGAAGGAGTCCTGGAGCACACAGTTATATGGCGATTTATTAAGGTGCAGGTGACTAACGTTTCGACACAAGGTCTTCTTCAGAGTCAAACAGAGGGCCAAGACTAGAATGGACATTTAAATCTCCCTCCACAACGGAGTGGCAATATCCCATTGGATAGAGTGAACACATTCGAATGATGTAGCCAATGACCCGAATACACACACTCACGAATGAATGAACAGGTAAGAAAGCCCCTCCCATTGTCAAGAAAAAACATCTCATAGGTGGGAGAAAAAATCCATTGGGAATAAAAAGAAAAAAATGACACATAGGAATACATGAAGAAAGTAAATCAATTAAAGGAAACAGGACAAAATCATTTCTTCATTTAAACCAAAAGGTTCCACAGTATTAAGTGTAAATAATCAGAAGGCTTCTCTGCGTAGGAGTTTATTAACAATATCCCCGCCTCTTGGTGGTGGAGTGATTTTTTCTATCCCCCCAAATTTAAGGGAAGCCACTGACCCATGTTTAGCCTGTTCATAGTGACGCGCTATGGCATAATCAAGGTTTTTGATCTCACTTTGAGAGGAGACGCAGTAGCGCAGTGGTCAAGTAGGCTTGACTTGAGCTCGTAAGGTCCCGAGTTCAAGCCCTGGCCATGACCTTCGTGGTGTGTTCTTGGGCAAAACACTTTACTCCCACACTGCACGCTTCCCTCCACCCAGGTGTATAAATGGGTACCAGCAAATAGGCAGGGAAACTTGTCTAAGAGCTGGGGGAGTACCTGCGATGGACTGGCATCCCATCCAGGGGGAGTAGCAATACTCCTAGTCGCTTCATGCCATGGAAACTGGGGTTAAGCACCGGCCCGATGGGCCAGTAGGCTCGAACAGGCTTACTTCTTTTTTACAATTAATAAAAGAATTGATTTTATATTACTTGCCTGCGCGTGGGTGCGTGAATTCTTTAATATCCGAAGAGTTTGAGCAGTGAGTGCAATGTCCGCAGCGATAAAAACCTATGGGTTGAGGAAGCCAAGAAGAGAGGGGCGCCGTACGAATGTTAGAATGGACCAGCCAATCTCACAGATTGCGTGCACGTCTAAAGGTAATGCGAGGGGGTTGAACAGAAATAGCCTTGAGAGATGGGTCGCTTTTGAGGATATTCCAATGTTTAAGGACAATATATTTAATCCTGCCTGCCATGGCCGTGTATTCTGTGGAAAAACAGAGGCGAGGAGAATCTTGATCCCTAGATCTTTTTTTTGTCAAGAGGGCGTGTCTTTCTGAGCACATTGCTCTCCGATAGGCCAAATCAATACACTCACTAGGGTAAGCTCTGGCTCGGAAGCGCTCTTTCATGTCGAGAGCTTTAACGGTTCTATCAGCGATTCTGAGCTAAAACATAATTTGTCACGTACAGGAGATTTTTCCTCACGAACTGTTAGCAGCTCCTCTCATGAGTGGGCGGTGAAAAACTCCAGTCTCTGTAGGCCACCTACAGCCAGGTAGACATTGGGAAGAAAACACAAACTCGTGGGGACCTACCCGCGTCCCCAAACATCAACAAAAGTGTCCCAATGAATCGGAGGGCAGGGGTGGGTCTTCTGCGCCTGTTCCGTGCTCATGCATGACAAGTGGGTGGGACTGAGCAACACACACTGGCAGTGGCACTACTGATGCAGCAAAGTGAAGCATGGTGAAAGCTACACCGAAAGAGACGCTCGAACGAGTGCATTCGAAGTCCCGAATAAACATAGGGAAAACATACCAACGTAGGAGAGAATTCCGGGAGTTGAATGGTTTTAATTCTGATGCCCAGGTCGCCTTGTTTCTACTTGAGGTGAGTAAAGCTGGTGCTAACTTGGTTGGATGTGAATTGTAAATAGTCATCCCAAGCAAAATTGAGGGAAGCTCGTGTATTGTTTTTGTAAGGCTATCTTGCATAGATCATGCTGGTCAGAATGAATCAAACAGTAGAGAGATCTATATTTCCTCTTTGGCGCGAGTTAGCGACCTTTGCTAACTCTCGGTTGGTAAGCTAGTGAGCTTGCTAATTCTGTCTGATCAAACCAGAGTTTGTGTTTGTGTAATAACATTTTTTCTCTGGTTAGTACTCAGAGTTGAAATTCGTCGATGAATGTATAACCGCGTGATGCTAAAAGTGGTGATCTATGTGACATTGTTAATACTTATTTTGTAATGCCGAGCTAAGATACTTGTCAGATACCTTGTTGTAGCAAGCACTAATGGTGTAAATTTATCGTCTGGCAATGGTCGTCATTGTTGCTACCGAGCGTTTACCAAGAGAGTTGTAAAGGAGGTGGGCGGTGTTGAAAAGCCTAGATGAATAAAGACCCCACCGTCATTTTGCCAACAAACAAACCGTGACTGTTTGAACGACAAACACGAATTTGAATGCGAATTTGAAAAATGGACGACATAAAGTTGATCATGGAAGTGGAGAAGTACAGGGAGCTCTACGACCCTCAGCATATTTCTTATAAAGACAACACCAAAAAAGACAATGGATGGGATGCTGTTGCGATGACTGTTGGAGCAACAAGTAAGTATGTTTACGGGTCCCAGAAGTTCGTCATGTCCTAAAAGACAAAGACAGACTCCAGTTTCTCTTTGGCATAGATTCAATAACAGAATTGACACTGATGTGATCACATACAGTACAGGGCCCACCACCTGTGCTTTCAGCCATTATCCCCCCCAGCGCCATTACCACTCCATAAGGAAAACTATTCTGACGTGTGAACCAAAAACAAAAACACATTCCAAATCTAAGAGAAAGCTTTCAAACCTTGGACTGTATGTTTTTAACTTCAGAGGTCATAGTGCTGCTTGTTATTGTACCACAACTGTTTAGTAATAAAAAATGATAATTTTAGTTGTTACAATAAATTGCAATAATGCTGGAAGTTTTGTTCATTATTTAGGCATACAGATGCCCCATAATTACATCTGGCTGCCAGATTACTTATAAAAGATAGTACTAGAAAAGTAACATGTATTCAGCTCGAAAGAGCTGATTATATATTTTTATTAATGTGTTAATGCAAAATAATGAATTAAAAACCCTGATTTTACATATAAATGTTCTGGCAGTTATTGTTTTTGTATAGCTGTTAGTGAAGTTAGTGAAGCTGCAACAGACGAAGTAACACGCTGAAGGTGCTCTTTCCAAATGAAAAGCTTTTATTACAATGGCTAAGGGAAGATTCATGCATGTGACCATCAAGCACTTTTGAAACTTAAATTGTTGATGTGTTAAATTGTTCAAGTATTTTCTATTTATGGCAGATCATGGTCGATATAGTGGAATTAAATAATTTACATTTATTTTCATCACAGCTCACAGGCAATTGGCTACACTTACAGCACCCCCCTAAAATGCAAGTGATGTTTTAAGTTTAGTGTAAATAATATTGCAGCAAATCATTCAAGCAAGTGTTTAAGCTAATGTTAAATTAGTATATATTAGTATATGCTTACTAATTTCAGAAAAGGGTTTGATGATGACAGTCTCGGCCAACTGTAAATAATGAATACGGAAATGATTTTATTCAAATTTATTTAAAGCACAAAATACACAGAAGAATACCAATATTATTTAAAGTTTCACAAATCAGTTTAAGTATCCACATTGTTATGACTTGAAAATCACAACAAAGAAAACCAGCAATGACAACTTAAACAAATTTATTCTTCACGGATTAGGTCCAAAAATTTCTAAGAATAATCCACTGTGCAATCTTACAATAACACTCTAATCCCACTACGTAACTCTGATGCCAAAACAAAACCTCTTAAACTGACCAAAATCACAGCATTTATATAGACTAGGAACATTCTGGAAAGATCTACAGGATTCCTGAGTAATCCGGCCCCCTACAGGCAAGAAGATGCCAGAAACCTTTAGAAAGCACTTGTCCAGGGGTGGCAAACCCTGGTCCTGGAGAGCCGCAGTGTCTGCTGGTTTTTAGTGTTACTCAGCACTTGATTGATGAATTAAAGCAGTTGATTACACATTTCACTTATCTCTCCAGGACCAGGGTTGGCCACCCCTGCACTAGTCTATTTCATCACAAACAAGTGGTATTGCATCAAATCATGTTTTGCTACAGACATACCACCAGAGGGTGCTAAATGATGAACAAAATAAACAAATAGCTGACCAGTAAGGCAGCACAAATAGTATGTAACAAATCTCCATTTACAAATGGTATACAACAGTGCTTTACATAAAACACTCATACATAACAACATTAGTATCCACTAGGCATGTGATCAAAAAGGGAGTATAAAATACAGTAGAAATTTAGATCATTTGGTCCTGCCAAGGCCCTTAGCCTCTCCCTCACGTCTTACGCCTCCCCGCATCCACGGTTTCCTCCCATGTTCCTGACACCCTGTAGGTGTTCCCCTCACTCCTCTGCCTCATCCAGCCATCTCTGGTTGTGTGATGGGTTGAGGAGGAAGTTGTGCAGAATGCACAAAGCCATCACTATGGAGTCCACACTCTCTGGGCTCATGGCGAAGCGGGTGTACAGCACTCGCCATCTCGCAGCCAGAATCCCAAGCGCACATTCCACAACCATTCTGGCCCTGGACAGCCTGTAGTTAAAGATCTTCCTCCATCTTGGAAGATGCTGTCCCGGGAATGGCCTCATCAGATAGGTCTTGAGTGGAAAGGCTGTGTCTCCGACCATAGTGTATGGCACAGCTCCTTGGCCAGATCCTGGCAGAGGACCGTCTGCAGGCACCTGCAAAGATCTTGCCTCCATTCCCTTCCCCAGCTCAGACTCAGTGTAGACGCCTCCATAGCTTGATCTCCCAAAGTCCCCCACCTGGACAGTGATAAAGCGGTAGTCAGCATCTACCAAAGCCAGCAGAATGATGGAGAAGGTCTTCTTATAGTTAAAGTATAGACTGCCTGATTTGTTGGGCGCTGCTATTGTCACATGCTTTCCGTCGATGGCCCCTAGACAGTTAGGGAAATTCCATTTGTTCCAAAATTTTGAAGCCGTGTCTCTCCACATCTGCTGGGTGGGTCTTGGGAACTGTGTCACCATCATTCGCCTCTTGATGGCCTGGCAGGTCATGTGTGCGCGTACTTTGAAACAGTGGCCTTGCCTAGACGATACTAGAATGCCAGGCTGGCAAAGCTTTCACCTGTGGCAAGGAATCTGAATATAAAAGGAAAAGATTTGATTAAGTATAATGTGAGTTAATAATGTTTATGTGAGGATACACTCAGGAACCAGACACGAGAACCAAGCAGTGCAGTAGATGAGTTTATTAAGCAAGGGGGGAAACCCCCGCAGGGCAGAAGGCAAAGGTACAAAGTCCACAATCCAAAAATCACAATCCAGTAGGGCAGAATCAGAGTCGAAAACCAGGGCAGCAATCACAGTACTCGTGGTCGGGCAAAAACAGGTTCGGTACACAGGCGCAGGTTTGTCAGAGAAGCAAAAAGCCAAAATCCAGTGGGCGTAATCCAAACCGTTAACAGGGCAGCAAACACAAAACTCGCAGTCGGGCAAAAAGGGTTAGTAAACAGATGCAGACAATAGTACCAAAAAGCAGAGCCAAAAATCGTAAGTCGGACGGTCCAGTCAGAAGAGTAACACTATGAGTACAAGGCGAAGACGATAGCAGCACAGGTAAACAAGAGAAACATTCTGACAGGGTTCTGCTGTGAAAAGACTGCTTAAGTACACTCAAGGGAAGTCACATGCTATGATCAGGGACCCGTGAATGGGATCAGACTAATTACGTGGGAGCAAACACAAGGAGAACCTAACCACATGAAATTGGCAAAAGCCAAAACGCGGACAGGGATCACGAGACAACCTATAGACAAAACATACAGCTCGGTTAGGGAGTTCTAATGTGCACAGATAATGAGAGGCAGGACAGAGTAGAGCAGGTGCGGAGGATCCGCTGAATTGCAGCAAAGACTAAGAGAAGGCAAGAGGCGGAGACTAGAACAGGGCGAAAAGGAGAGCTTGTTAATCAATTAGTAAGTGCAGCTATACAATCCCTAGTGCTCGTTAGTAAGTTAGTATTATATACAATGTTAGTCTTGGTTAGTAACTTTAACAAAATAACAAACTGTCAGTATGGGTTAGTAAAATAGAAAAGAGAGGCGAAGGAAGCAAACGAGATTAGAAGGAATGTTTGAAACCCAGAAACCATGAAATCACCTAAACATGTGACACGCAGGACTTGGGGAGAAGCTGTAGCTTAAAAGACCAGATAGGGGAGACAAAGTGCAATGAAGGGCATGGGCAAAGACATGGACCGGAATCTAACAGAACAATGGATCTGGCATGGCAAAAACAAAAACATGGCAAAGAACAAAAACATGGCAAAAACAGGACAGGCATGGGAGAAACATAGCAGGCATGACAGAATCATAACAGTTTATTTCTCAGTCACAGTGGAAGAATGCAAGGAGAGGTGGAGACAATTAAGGGACAGCTATGTTAAACAAGAAAACAAAAATGTCCCAAGTGGCTCCGCTGGAGGCAGTGTTAAGGAGTGGAAATTCTCCAATATCATGTCCTTCTTACTGCCACACCTGCAGCCCAGAAGGTAAGCAGTTGTATTTATAAATGAAATAGAAACTTCTTTATCTTTTTTAAATAAATCTGTAGAAAAAAATAACCATACAACACATATTTTTAACATTAAAAATATTAGAGCATATTTTTGTTATTCACAATTTCTTTTTTTTTTTTTTTTTTTTTTTTAGCTCAAAAAGTACTCTGCAGGCTTTTGAACCAGAGGAAAACACCCCTGGGCCTGGCCTGTGGTGTAGATGAGTTTGAGGCAGGACCCTGTACACTGGCTTCAAGACCTGGCACACCCACAGTGAGATCAACAACCTCCTCTCCACATCCCACAGAGGGTGGACGGAGCCCTGCCTCCACTCCACAGAGGACTGCAACCCCCCCACCACATCCCAGAGTGGAGGCCTTGTCATCAGGGTCTGCTGCACAATCAGCACAGCCTAGCAGGAAGGGTAAGGACAAAAGGCGGGGAGCATCAACTACAGGGGCTGTTGAGCAACAATTGCTTGATATCCTGACTGCTGAAAAAGTGCCTGTGCCCCCCCCTCCCATGTATCAAAAGATGAGGAGGAAATGTGCTTTTTTGCCCTCAGCCTTGTACCCAGGCTAAACAGTCTGACTCCTAGGTCCCAGGCACGTGCACAAATGCACATGATGCAATACCTGACAGACTTCGAGCAGGAAGAAAATGATCAACGCACCCAACCTCAACTGCCAGTGTCTAGATTACCCCCACAGCAACGGGTGCACCAACACACAACCCAGCCACATCCCACTGCTTTTCAGCCCTACCAGTCAACATCCCACCACCAGCAAGTTCACACCCCACCCCCAACATATACAGGGCCTGCACAACCCCCAACACATCAAAGACCACAACAACAAGGACACTAATTCTATGCAATGCAACCCCCAGGCCAACATGGAGGGATGAAGAGGCACCGGTTGATGTAGGAGGAGCTAGAAGACCTTTCATCACCAAAAACATTCCACCAGTTTGAGTGATGGGGGTGGGGGGGCTGTGTAAAGTAAAGAAACCCTTCTGTTTGCTGTTTTTATTTTACTTATTTTTAAAAAAACATACGTTTTTTTAAATACTGTTAAATTTGAATGTTAAATTAACGCCTCAAAGAACTTTATTTTTTAAATATATATTTTTTATCTCGGATATTGCAGTTCTGTTTAATCCTTTTTAAGTTGCTGTCTATTTTAAGCAATACAATTGGTTCTTTTATCTTGCTATGGTTACATTAAAATATTAATTTAAAAAAGCGTTTTCTTTGTTTCTCTGCTTTCATATTTGAGTACCAGTGAAAATAATTACCTCAGTGCAACAGCCAGGCATTGTTTTGGATGGATGGGTTCGCGAAAATTAGTAGTCAGCCTGGTCAGATCGGGTCCCACCAAAGAAAGCAGATTGTCCATCTTCTCTGCGTCCATTCTGAAGTACTTCAGGTGGTGATCTCGGTCCAGACTCCATTCGGCCACGAGATGATGGAATACACCATGTTCTCCTCTTTTTTGGTTTATTGGGTGGACCCAAATCCGTTTTATCCGCTATCGGAGCCTTCGGACCAACAGGTAAGGAGCCAGAGTTCTCTTTCTGTCGACTCGCACTATGACAACCGAGAAGACAAAATACCAGATGACAAAAAAATCTAAAAAGATACATAAACATGTTAAGGTTTTAATATGCCAACTAAATGAAAACCAAAGTTTCAGGTAGGCTATAACCAAACAATGCTAGCAAGAAGCACTTCGTCTATACTGTGTCTATTCATTGTTTGCATGAACATAGTAGGCTATAAACACCGTTTTATTGTCTACCCTGATAAGTCCTCATTACTACAGGCGCCCCAGAAGTGCACACACATGGCTACAATTGACGAGAACACTAAAACAATAAAATGTGAGATATTCACTTATCCATTATAAGAAATCAGACGAGAGGGGTTCAAGCGCTTGTTGGTCGGCTCAGTGAAATGCGCGTCTGGTGTGAACGGCCAGGCGCCCGATCGTATACGAATTTGCGCTTCGGAGCGCTTCGGCGTGCTTTCGCGTCCGATGTAAACGAGGGGTTAAGCTACTTTCACACCGGACGCGAAACTAATTTTTCGCGCGACAGATTACTTTCAAAGTCAATGCAAAGACACGAATACACGCGAAACGCGTCTTTGCATTGACTTTGAATGTAATCTGTCACGCGAAAAATTCGTTTCGCGTCCGGTGTGAAAGCAGCTTTAATCAGAAGTTTCACTTTAAGAAAAGCGCGTTCATGTTCCAAGCTCCTGAAGGGGAGGGGCGAGCGGCTCTGGTGTGTTTTGAGAACGTTTCAACTGTCAACAATAGTGACATCATATCGCTGATACAGCCTTTAAGGCGTGCCCGATACTTCCTCTGCCTTTCTGCTGCTGTTGTTGGTGCCTTCTTACTCACAGCTTAAACATGGAACATACACTGAACAAAAATATAAACGCACAAAGTAATTTTTGTTCGAATTATTTTTTAATCAATCGGTAAATTTTTCAAAAAAACAATTATTACTTTATTCTTGCCTTAATATTCAAGCAACAGAAACATGACTAACAATTTACTGTACACAATTCATGAGTTATCACAGTCTGAACCCACCAGGGGTCAGCGGGCAGAGTTCACGGCACTCAGTAACAAGTGTGTCCACCATCGGTATCATGTAAAGCGGTACTTCTCTGGCACATGGAGTTCACGAGATTGTCAATAGTGGCCGGTGGAATGTTGTCCCATTCCTCCTGCAGCGCAACTCGGAGTTGGCGCACGTTTTCTGGAAACGGAACACGTTGTCTGACCCGCAGATCCAGAACATCCCAAAGGTGTTCAACTGGCGACATATCGGGTGAATATGGTGTCCAATTGAGAACAGGGACATCCTCCTCATCAAGAAACTCTGAGAAGATCCGGGCAGTGTGTGGCCGGGCATTATCGTCCTGGAATGTCACGTGATGGAGTCGCACGAACGGTACGACTATGGGCCTCAGGATCTCGTCGCGGTACCGCTGCCCGTTCAAGTTATGCTCACCCACACGTCGCCATACGTGTTGTCTGCCATCAGCACGGTACAGTTGGAATTGTGATTCATCACTGAATAACACCGTCCTCCACCATGCAAGTGTCCAGCGAGGGTGACTGTTGGCCCAGTCGAGTCTGTACCAGCGACGGCCGGCGGCCAGGTCGAGACCTCGGTGTGGTCGGCGGACTCGGGGGTCCGCCTCCTTCAGGTGGTTTCGGACAGTCTGAGCTGATATCCACCTGTTGTGCAGTCCCACGGTCTTGTCAGATGTCCTGGTGGCTGGTCAGAGCCGATCACGGAGGTGCTGGAGCCCCATGTGCCGATCCTGTGCGGGCGAGGTCACACGTGGTCGTCCAGCATGTGGACGATTCACAGTGCTGCCAGTCTCTCTGAATCGACTTCTCAACCGGCTGATGGTGGAATGATGCACATTCAAGTGTGTTGACACCGCTGTCACAGATATCCCAGCGTTCAGCATGCCAATGGCATGCTCCCTCATGACTTGTGACAAAAGTGCATATTTTGGGGTGGCCTTTTATTGCCCCTGGTGCAAGGAGAGCCTGTGTATTGGTCACGCTGACTGACGAACTCAAAGTTATGCTCTATGCAGCTCAGGGGTGGAATAACTCAAAGAGTGAGTAATCTCACAGGGAGTGGTCAATGAGAAGTGGGTCACCAGAATTGATCAAAACAAATCATTCAGTACACCAATAAACTCTATTTGTGGGCATATTTCATTATAGGTCAATTTAACTCAGCATTTTTGGTTCGTACATTTATATTTTTGTTCAGTGTAGATCACATTCAGCATGCATGTGGTATAAGAATGTTGATTGAATATAATAACAACTCATTGAAATAATTGGATAACTTAAAGCTGGAGTATGCAATCTTGGAACAGCAAGCAAGATTTGAATGTAGCCTCACCTCTAAACCCACCCCCACCCCTCAAGTCTCTGACCAAAGCCACGCCCCCTGATTCACATGCACGAGTCACGAGTCTCGCATCCGTTACCTGGATGCAGTGTCGTATGTCTGAATCATCAGCGGGGCTGTGTGAACGCTAGGTGCAAACACAGCAAAATAATAAAAATAACATTTTACCATCAACAAGTATCCTATGAATGTGGCCTCAGGTCAAAGACCAAACCAATACGACTACCTGGGCATATTAGAAATAGAGTTACAGCATATTATGTATAAAACACAGCTAGCCACTGAGCTAGCCTTGGCACTGGAAACAAGTGAACGTCAGCCACGAGCACAACGTTTGTAACATGAGATACTCTCAACGGAGTGTTACTGTAACCATTGACGTCCTACATATGAAGCTATACGGCATTTCAGATACATCTGTGGTGATATACGATGTGTCTACCAGCCACCCCCTTGCGTTAGCAACCAACTACCGACGAAGTTATTATTGAGCCGAGCTTGCAACGCCTATCGGCTGCAAGTGTAGCCTGCTTTTTCCCTATGGCTTTTGCAGCTAATGTGACAGCATTCTCTGGTGACAGGCAGCGACAACAGCGTCCACCGAGGAAAAAAAGCACATAACTGTTTATTTTTAACAATATTAAAATTGTGAGAAAGATGAACAAATAAATTCTCGCGCTGAAATGTTAAGTAGACAAGAACGCAACTGTCTCAAACTGCAGATTCAGCTTACCGTGTCCTCGCGTTCTTGGAAATTTATACTCCCGTTCTCAACTTCTCAAGTTTGAACTCACAAATAAGGTAGTCCGTGAGAAATGGCAGTGCTTATGCTGGCCAGCGTTTGTCCAGCTGTAAAGAAACACCCACAACTAGGCTACACAGCTGATTGAATTGCGTGTGCACGAGAAATGATTGTCATCGTCAGTCACTCCTCCTGGCTCTGATTGGTTGTTTTGTCCCGGTCACGGTGAAATCTTGCAGAAAGAATTAGAAGCACTAGATAGAGCCAGATGACTCTGATTTTCTCAAAGATCATCTAACTCACATCCCACTGTCAGGTCATAGTAACAGTTTTAACAAATATGACAAAAATTGATTTTTTGAAAAATTGCATACTCCAGCTTTAACAACCGAAGTATTAAAATCACAACCCCGTCACAATCTCACAACCCTGTAACAATCAAACACGTAACGGGGTGGAGTGTGACGGGGTTGTGATTTTTGCACAAAATGCCCACTGCTCTATGTAGTCAATACCAGAGAGAGAGAGTATATGGCATGCATGAGATTTAGAATTAGCATATATTCTTGAAATAACAAAAACTTTTTTCATAAGTAATAGTTTTCTATTTTTTTTTCATGTTACGGTGTTGAGTCATTGAGTTTGACGACCTCAATATCACAAGGTAAATGACCAAAATAAAGGAAAAGAAGGGAGCAACTTGCCTGTTTCTCTTGTCCTGTTGTCCAAAAGACTTCAGTGATGTCAATTCCTGATGTAAATGCTATGATGGATTATACCATTATATTTATGGGAGGAGAATCATTTGTCTAACGGGGTTGAGGGGTTACTCAGGTACAGAACTAAATAATGTGATTTTAATGAATAATTATCAATTAATTTTGAAAAAAAACATCTCCAGCAAAAGAGCACAAATAGATGTTTAGGTTGATATCAAAATTTATTGACTTTTTTTACAGTTTTATTTGGTATTTTCAAAGTATACTTTCATCGAGGCCATGGGGGACATGACAAAATAGGTGGTGTCAACTGAAAAAACTATATTAATTCTCATAAAAAGATAAACTTTAACTCATGTTTTTCACAGTGTGTTAACCCTTTAAGGCCTAATGCAAAAATCCCAGCAGAGAATCACGCTGCCATGTTTACCATAGTAACCTGTATTTGGGCTGAAGCACAGCTTCTCAGCTTTCAGGAACAGTTGGAATTTTTTTCTGTTGCGCAAAACTTACAGTAATTACGGTACTTTCAAAATTACGCGCATATCTGTGTCGGCAACGACACGTTCTTAAAATGCGCACATGCTTTCCCAGTTTAAATGGGTTAAAGAAGGCATATCAATATATATGTAATGCTGTTTAAATATAAATTTTGGTGACCCTATAGATAAAATACATCTAAAGAGGTGAGAGGGGGGCGCCTCAGTGGCTCATCGGTCTAAGCGCGCACCATAAAGGCCCATAAAAGGCTTCCCGTGGCGACCTGGGTTAGATTCCGGCTCGGGTCATTTGCCGCATGCCTTCCCCGTTCTTCTCCCCAACCTTCCTGTCTCTCTCTACTCTGCAACTGTCAAATAAAGGTGAAAATCCCAAAAAAAAAATCTTTAAAGAGGTGAGAGGGACTCAAATTGTGCCATTTTCATGGAATGACTCCTATATTTCATAAAAGCATTGCTATTTGCTTACTTTCAACAACTTCATAGTCCGGTTCAAACCAAGGTTTTAGGAAACGTACCCCTGAACGGTTACTTTCAAAGTACCTTGGTTCGTTTTAATGCTTTCGCGTACATGAATACGTTAATAATTTGCAATCGCCTTAAAGCTGCAGTTGGCAACTATGAGGAGAGAGAGGACTTAGCATGAAAATTTGAAAAAATGCAACTTTCAGATCCCTCCCCCTCCCTCTCCACTGCACTCCTTCCCTAAGACCCTCCCCCAGAGGAGACTGCCGCGCACGCGAAGGCACGCGAGCCGTTATGCATGCGACCGAGGAGAGATTTTGCAAGTTCACATTATGAAAACGGCCAAGTTGCCGAGGCTAGACATTGCTGTTGTGAACAGTCAACACTGCTGGCCAACAAACGAGCAGAAATAAATCATGTCAACATGAAAAGTAATCTACAGCAGTATGTATTCAGTAAAAACCCAGCGCACGCTTATTTCAGTAAGTTACCTGTTTTTTGAGTACAGAAACTGTCGTGAATCCTGCTGAATGGCCAGTAAACCATGTCTGACAGCATTTAGCTGTGAGAGCGCAGAAACGTTACACATATTTATGAGGACAACAACACAACCGATAAGACTGCCAGGTCACTTCATAAAGATATTTTCTGCTACTTTCTAATAAAACAACGCCAGTAACGTTAGCCCTAGCATCAGAAACGAGCTAACGTTAGCTCGACTGCAACATCACAGTAACATCACATGCACTACGGAGTAATGTGGCAATTACAAGACGCTGGCTATTCGAACAGCAACTGTGCTTGTAAGCGACGTACACTCGCTTATTTGCAGAACGAAAATGAATTGATGCCAGTTAGGGCTGGGGAAAATAGCTGCTGTGCATGTGAGCGACGCCAACTCGCTTATTTGCAGAGCAAAAATGAACCAACGAATAAAGCAGGGGTTTACCTGTCAAGCAGAAAAGTCGCCAACTCTGCGTCGGTTTTTAATCCTTCCAGATCACCGAGTTCCCTCCACCTCTGAAAAGCCACTCCGATGGTCACTCTAGTTTTATCCAGGGCTTTGTCTAATTCTTTCTTTTGTGCTTTTTTTTCTTCTGGCTTCCTCTTCTTACTTGTCTTAGCCGAGTGTGCTGTTGTTGGTAACGGAGGTATCGGTATTTTTTTCCTCGCTGATGGCTGTTGTTGCGCCATTAGTTTCTCTAAGCTCCTGAACCCTCTCTCGGAGATTTGAGCTTGACTGAGCACTGGCGTGAACTGAGGAGGAAGGGGGAGGAGGCTGTCCGCAGCGCGTGCATGTGCAGTGTTTGACGGCTGTCAGACACCATCCTGGCTCTGATTGGTTCTTTTTGGTCGGTCCGAACGATTCTGGTGAATTGCAGTAGGAGCAGTAGGTGGGTTTAAAGGAGCCTTTTTTTAATTACAGAGTACTAGTTTTGTGTAATACTGTCTGTACACAGCGACAGTTTTAGCAAATATGACAAAAAGTTACTTTTATAAGACTTACCAACTGCAGCTTTAATAAGAAGTGTTCCCCACTTAATTTGAAGAACGTATGGTCTTGACTACTTGTAAAGTAAATTTTGGTAGGATTCATTGGTTTTCGGCAATGCAGTAGACAAATTTAGGTTAAAAAACAGGCTATTTTTAACATAAATGTGTAACAAAAATACACCTAAATTAAGAAGTAAACAGTTCCTTAATTGGCAATAATAAAATACACACCCTAATTTTTTACAAAAGCGTTACGTTTTAGTGACTTCGCTCAAATGTTTTCATCGAGGGACAGCACTCGATTGCAAGTAGGATTCATTACTTGTATCTGGACCTCATTTTCATCATCCAGCTGGATACATATTTGAATTGTGACGTTGGCTTCAGAATTTCCCTTGCTGAACGCAGTAAACGCAGTAACGCAGTAATTAACCCAGTAAAATATAAAGTACCATAGTTGATTAAAATAATTTTATATTTCCGGAAAATGACATGCAGGCTATATTATGCAATTATATTTCTTAAACGAGTTCATTAAAAAGAGTCCATTGATATTGACAACTTGTCTTTTGTTACCCTGTCTGTATTATGTTTATGAAGCAATAGCCGATTTAATGAATAAGCCTGCTGCCAACTTTCGTGAAATTTTCTGGACTTGAATATTAATTCTTCCAATATGGATTCAGCTTCTAAACCTGCAACTGCAATCGTGGATGGCTTGCATTAGCCTTATTAAAAAAGGTCCCGCATTGCCTTAATCAGTATCTTATGCTTCAGTTTAGTGCTGAGGTTATATCGACTTTTAACTTGCAGCTTGGGATTTCATTTTCATAGGGTACTATGATAGGTGTACTATTAACCTTCCGTCTGCTGCGTGCGGCACTATTTAAACACAGCAGATGCATGGATGATGGAAGATATCTAGCCTATAGCGTTGTAGTAGGAGTAGCGTTAAGAGACAGCGGCCTTAGCTGATGAACCACGCGTTGCATGCATAATTATTGTGTGCGCGTATTGCGTGCGTCTGGAAGCAGGCTGGAAAAAAATGTGACACGAGTATCCTTTTGGCTAACACAATGTTTAAGGTCCCGTTTGCAATTTCAAATCCTAGGCTAAATAACTGACTGAAAACAGTTTAGCCCACGTCCATAAATGCGGGGATGGAAAATGGATGCTCCCTCCAACATTCATTTCGTGTAGCCTATGCCTTCATACATCGCGTCCATTCAGCCAATTAACGTTATTTCACAGATCATTACCAGATTTAACATTAATCAAATAAAGTAGCCTACTGATATTTTCTAAATAAACCTTTTTAACATTCTAAAAGGCTGGGCTTTGGACAAGGCCTATAGCCTACCCTTGGGAATACAGCAGCCTGAAAAAAAAATATCGTGACTCCCAATGTTGACCTGAAGTTGGTGCCACTGGTATACCACAGTCAACTATAGTTTCACCATAGTGTCCAAAGTTATGGCAAGGTAATTAAACTGAGAACATAGTCAACTGTACAGTAGTGAGCAGTGATAATCATACGACACCACTTTCGTCACATAGGGCTCCTGATATATACTCCCATTTTCAAAAAAGTTGGGATGCTGAGTAAAATGTAAATAAAGACAGAAAGCACTGATTTTCAAATCATTTGAACATTATATTTATTTGAAAATAGTACAAAGACAATATACCAGATGTTGAAACTGAGATATTTTGTTGGTTTTTGGAAAATACGTGTTCATTTTGAATTTGATGCAACATGTTTCAAAAAGAGTTGGCATGGGGGCATGTTTACCACGGTGTTACACCACGTCTTCTTCAATCAACACTCTGTAAGTGTTTGGGAACTATGAGGACCACCTGCTGTAGTTTTGAATGCAAAATGTTTTCCCATTTTTGCTTTATGTAGGATTTCAGCTGCTCAGTACTTAGCAGCCTCCTTTGTCATATTTTTTGTTTAAGAATGCACCAGATATTGTCAGTGGGTGATGGGTCTGGACTGCAGAGAGACCACTTTAGCACCCTGGCTCTTCTATACCAGACCTATGTTGTTGTAATATGTGCAGAGTATGGTGTTTGGCATAGTTTCGCTTGCTGAAATGAGCAAGGCCTTCCCTTGAAAAGGCATCTGGATGGCAGTAAATCTTGCACCAAAACCTGTATACATCATTCACCATTAATGGTGTCTTCATGGTTGTGCAAGTTACCCATGCCATGTGTACTAATGCACCCTCATACTATTAGGGATGCTGGCTTTTGAATTGTTTGCTGATAACAAGGTGGATGGCCCCTCTCCTCTTGAGGTCAGAGGGTGTGGCTTCCATGATTTCCAAAAAGAATTTCAGTTTGATTAGTGAAACCACAGGCAGTTTATCACTTCGCCTCAGTTCATTGTCCCCCGCCGCTGCGGTAGCGAGCGGAGCGGGGCACATTTTATTCAGCTCTCTCCATCCGTCCGTCCATCACATCCCGTTTGTTGTGAACGCGATATCTCAGGAACAGTTTGACCGATTTCATTCATCTTTGGCTTCAATGTGTATTAGTGTGATACGCCGACCCCAGTCAATTTCCGTGACCTGGCGGGGGACATGGCCACGTTTAGTGGCAACACTTGTTTTAAATAAGCTTGGACCCAGAGAAGAAGGAAGTGTTTTTGGATCTTCTTTAAATATGGTTTAATCTCAACGTGGCAGAGTTTTATCTTCCATTTGTGGATGCATTGACAAACTGTGTTTACTGGCAATGGTTTACAGAAGTGTTCCTAAGCCCATGCAGTGATTTCCACAACAGAATCCTGTCTGTTTTTAACAGAGTGCTGCCTGAGGACCTGAAAATCACAGCCATTCAAAATTAAATTTTGGTCTTGTCCCATGTGTACAGAGATTTATCTGGATTATCGGAATCTTTTAATGATATTATGTTCCATAGAGCATAACATCACAAAATGCTTTGAAATTATACGTTGAAAATGTTATTCTTAAATTGTTAAACTAATTCCCCATGCAAACTTTCATAGAGCGGTTAAGCCCTCACCATATTCACTTATGAAATACTTTTTATACCCAATTGTAATGCCCCTCCCCTTTGGCATTCCAAGTCCTGGTTACCTGCCCTTCAACAATGGAGGCATTGCACTGGATGCAGAAACCGTAGTGTAAGTCACGTGATCCCCGAAGTAACCCAGGAAGATGGCTTTGATGGAATGGGAATGCATCGATTAATTATTATTTATTTATACAAAAAAATGTATTTCCTTGCTCTGAAAGGTCCCATGTATAACCGGATATTGAACCTCAGGTCCAAATGCTCTGCCTTATCCTCGACACTAGCTCAACAGACTATATATTCACTGGTCAATTTAGCACTTGTATAGCTGTGCTATGTTTGAACTTGGGCATATTGACGCAAGGATTCTCAGTCATAAACTGGCTTTGAAAACAACAGTTGAATATTTAGCGGTTAATTATAGCGAAAATACAGAAAACAAACCATTTAAGTGATTATACTGCTGAGGTTTTCCCGTGCATAGCATAATGGTGAGAGGACTCTCAGATAGACTGGCTAAAACAATAGCAAGCGCAGATTTACCCACAAACAGCTTTTATGACAAAATATCAAAGGTAAGAAAAAATTTTGCTCATCTCTGTAGCATTTAAAGTGTAAGCCTTCTGTTCTTTGAGTGTGGTGTCAATGGAGGCGCTGCACTGGAATAGCAAGCGCAGATTTACCCACAAACAGCTTTTATGAAAAAATATCAAAGGTAAAAAATTTTTTTGCTCATCTCTGTAGCATTTAAAGTGTATGCCTGCTGTTCTTTGAGTGTGGGTCAATTTTAAATGACAAGGCTTATATCGTTGGAATCTGTGGACTGCCCTTTTTTATTCGAGGTATCGTTTGTATGCATAGCGCAAATTCAGTAGAAATGCTTGCGATAGAGCACTGATCTTATTTAATGTTTTGCTAGATGCTTATTTACTTGCTTGGTACTTGAATTGTGTTCGGTTTAGGTAAAAACGGTCATCATGAACTTTTCGCCGAGTTTCTTTGCTTTAAGAGGATATGCCGCTTGACGAGGTTGCTATTAGGAAACATGCTGTATTTATTATGCAAATTCATTGCCCCCATGACGGGGGCGTTCAGGCTTAAGGTTAATATTTGTATTGAACATATATTTTCCACTAATGTCTTTAAATCTTCACTTTAAAACCAGTTTTCCTTGCAACAAAACCGTTGACTTACTTGTGAACTTCTGGTACGTGCAGCAGATTTTCTCGAAGTGCTCTGAGCAAAGAACTGAATGTTTTGTTGGTTTGTAAGGCTTTGCACGGTCAATTCTTCTTAATTTAACAAGGCACTCTTTCAAAAGGGCTTCATTAGTTTGTGGAAATTGATGGAAACTTATTTTGCCGTATTTTCCAGATGACTGAATGGCATTATTTTTGGTGCAAGCAACAGCAGCACAAGATTTCTCCATTTTCACTATGCTGCGATGTACATTTTACTTCGGGGATCATGTGACCACCTACGTAACTTGCAACGACCTCATTAAAGAACTACCCTCAGTTCTGCACTTTGATTATGTTCACCTGTTTCCTTTTAGTTAATTAACATTCCTTAGTATTTATAGCTTAGTTTCTCCCCACATGGGCAGGTAGCCTTAGTCAGTTCCCCTTTTTAACTTACCAGCCCTCTGGGCCGATAAGCTATTGTCGTGGTGTGGCGTCCATCGTCCGTCGTCTGTTGTCCGGAACATTTTTTATCTTTTTTTGGCCTGATGAATTTTAGTGTAAATTTGTCATAACATATTACTAGACCATATCTCCAGCCTTTTTTTTCGGATCTTTGATTGAATCGTTTTTGTCCGTTTTATGGGCCCTTGAAATTTGGCCCCAATGTTAAAGATAGGACTGAGAAACTTAAAAAAATTATTTCTCAAAAACTGCGCAATGAATTTTTTTCTAAATCAGGCAATCAACTTCCCTTGCTACCCTAAATGTACAGTGCAAGCGCCATTTTGATTGAATTGACGGAAGTGGGTCTAGTGTGGGCGCTGTACTTTATGAATATGCAAAATGGCTTGTGGAGGCCAAATGGTTGCAGATAGAAATTAAGTTTGTATTATCGACGTATAGGAAGTCATATATGACCTATACATTGGCTATGTTAAATTTGACCTCAGATGACGTCGAAAGGTCAAACTTGAGGTCAAGGAAAATATTAACAATGTTAAAAGATAGGACTTGAAATTTAAAAAAATTATGTCTCAAAAACTGTCTGATAACTTTTTTTCTAAATCTGGCAATCAATTCATCTTGATACACTTTATGTACAGTGCGAGTGCCATTTTGATTGAATCAACGGAAGTGGGTCTAGTGAGGGCACTGTACCTTAACATTGGGCCTTACGGAGAATGGGCAAAATGGCCTGTGGAAGCAAAATGGTTGCAGATAGAGATTAAGTTTGTATTATCAACATATAGGAAGTCATACATGACCTATATATTGGTTGTGTTAAAGTTGACCTCAGATGACCTTGAAAGGTCAAACTTGAGGTCAAAGCAAAATGTTACAATGTTACAATAAAGGCCTCTAGGCTTGAAAATATTGAAGATTGGGAACATATGTGTCTTAAACACTTATAGGAAGTCATATATGAAATTTCTTTTGGTGGCCTTGAACTTGACCTTGAGTGACCTTCGAAGGTCAAACGTCACATAACAAAATTTCAATGACTTCTATCACCAAAACTATACAGATAGAGCTTAGGTTTGTATTGTGGGCATAGAGGAAGTCATGTATGAAGTTTCATTTGGTGACCTTGAACTTGACCTTCAGTGACCTTCAACGGCCAAACTTCACAGTGAAATTTCAATGACTTATATCAGCAAACTCGTTACAGAGCGTGTAGGGTTGTATTGGAGACATATAGGAAGTCAAATATGAAATTTCATTTGGTGACCTTCATATTGACCTTTGAAGGTCAAACTTGACTGAGTGAAAATTCTGTGACTTCTATCACTAAAAAGGTCACCGATATGGCCTAAGTTTGTATCACAGACTTAAAGAAAGTCACACATGAACTTTCATTTGGTGACATTCAACTTGACTGTCGCTGACCTTTGAAGGTCAAACCTGACATAATACAATTACAATGACTTGTATAGCCAAAACGGTCACAGATGGAGTCTTGGTTTGTTTTAGAGACATGTAGGAAGTCATATATGAGCTTTCATTTGGTGACCTTCATATTGACCTTCGAAGGTCAAATGTGACCTCAGGAAGATTCAGTGACTTGTATCACTAAAATGGTCACAGATGGAGCCTAGGTTTGTGTTACTGACATCTAGGAAGTCACATATGAACTTTCATTTGGTGACCTTCAACTTGACTGTCAGTGACCTTTGAGGGTCAAACTTGACAGTGAAATTACAATTACTTCTATCACCAAAATGGTCACAGATTGAGCCAAGGTTTGTGTAGAGACATTTAGTCGGCCGTATATGAAGTCCATTTACTGACCTATACTTTACCTTCTGTGACCTTTAAAGTTCACAATTGACATATTGAATTTTCAATGACTTGTATCACTAAAACTGATTCAGAGCTTAGGATTATATTACAGGAGGTCTTATAAATGTATGTGAACTTTTATTTAGTGACCTTGGCATTGACTTTCAATGATTCGAATGTCAAACTTCACATGAAATTTTCATAACTTGTATCATCACTATAAGATTACTCGCCGGTAAGCTACAGGACCCATGGTCCTATTTTTGTTGTGTGCACTCCGTTTTGTGTTATCCTGAAGTTTCGTATTTGTTTGGTTTTTCCTTCACTCATTATTTAATAAAATCCATGTCCCTGTACTTGGGTCCCATTGCTTGCCCTGGCGACCTTTTTAAAGCAGTACTATTTAGTTTTTTCACTCTCGAATATATATTTCCAAGATCATTCTGGTGATACATCAACTCACAATAAAGTTGAATGACACCTTTGTCATGGCTCGATCGCGCCTGCATCGCCTTCACTGGCACTATGTAACTTCGGGTTTCGAGTAGGAACCCAGGCCAACCAGGCCCAAAAAGAACTACAAACTTACTTACTGCTTTACGGTATACGTACCACAATCCCCCTCCCCCACGTCTCTCAAGACCAGCGAGTGAATGCAGAATGAAGCAGAGTCGGAAGTGGTTGTAATGGCTGAAGCGGCGAGGAAACCGAAGAAGGCAAAGGTGTTGTCCGAGGAGACATTTAAGAGAAAAGGAGAAAGCAGTAAAATAAGATCCAAGACAAGGGTCAACATTGGACCGGCTTTCACTTGCTGGCGAGAGCTGAAAGACTAGAGGATGAGGGATGTCCGACCGATGGCGAACTGGCGTTGTTACTTTTAGACAAGTAAGTACAAATTGTTAGCTTAATCCTTCATTCTAGATCTGGTTCTAGTACGTTTGAACTTGCTTTGTGTCAGGTTGTGTCACTGAAATCATCTAGTACCCCGTTTATGCTCAGTCAAATAATCGTCTCAAGCAATTTATCTAGCTAGCTGGTATCTGACATGCTAGCTAGTTGTCATGCTATCGCTAGCTGGCAAACATTGCTAAACTAGTCGCCAGTCGAAATGTGTGATCATAAACATTGTAACGAGCATGATAAACCGGTATGCACGTGTGACTGGAATCAACGTCATGACGTGTATTTGCATGCGACGTGATGATATATAAGGATCTGGTGTTGTGCAGATTACTTGTGAGAGTGAGCATGAGAGTGAGGATGAGAGTAGGAAAATGGTGGACCACTCGTTGGGCATTACGCATGGCTATCGAGTGCCTTAATAAAGTTACTGTCAAGCCACCCCCATTTCGAGTCCATATCCTTTATGTATATGGATCGGGTTGCCTACCCTGCATTCTTCTCCTCTCACCACTTGGACGATCCAACGCGGTGGAGCAGGAGCGAGCCCTTCCCGGTCATTGACCCCGGACGCACCCCCCTCAGCCACAGACAGATTCGTCACAACGTGTACTTCAGTCCCGTATAGAGTACTAAAGGTAGAAGATTTGTCGTGTTTTATTTCGGAAGGATAAGGTAATGATCTGAGTTGGCATGTACTCATGTCGTTTCAGGGATTTTCTGTCAACTCCCTTGTTTTATTGCACAAGCTAATCGGTTCTGTGCATGACGACTTTGTGGTTGGATTCTACAAAGGGACTGCCTATTAGAACAGCGACTGTGCATGTAAGCGACATCCACTCACTTCTTAGCAGAGCAAAAATGAATTGATGCCGGTTAGGGCTAGGATTAGTAGCAGCTGTGCATGTAAGCGATGCCAACTTCCGGTTAGGAAATTCAAAGTGCATGCATAAAATGCTATAAAGAGCTGTCCACACTGAGAAAGATAACTTTAATGATAACCATAGCAATTTGAGCATCAACACTGATGAAGGATATCGTTGTGTAAACATTGATGTTGTGCATTTCAGCTGTGTCAGAGCCCTTTTTTCTCTGTGATGTCATCTGCTATATTGAATGAACGCGAAGCCCTGTAAATTCCGACTGATTTCGATTAGCGGTCAGATTTTCTAATGTGCATAAAATCGGTCTGAAAGTGACTGCAACGACGCCGTTTGCCGTTGTCATTGTCGTTATAGTTGTAGTGTGGGCTTTGCCATCTACATGAGTTAGACTGATTTTTAAGTCTTCCTTACCTGGTCTGAAGATATGGTTAATCGGATCGCACATTACATGTCCTGCTCCAGAAAGTTCGCTGGTGTCGTTGGCTTGTCAACAAATGCACGTGTAGACAGATTTTACGACAGTTGTAACAGACAGTACCGTTTATCAACTGCAGGGGGACACCGTGGGCAAATCCGGCGAAAACTACATAGTGCTGCTTTAATCAAAAAACAATAATGTGCTTAACTATTTTTTTCTTCTTTTTTGTAAAATGGTAAATTTGAACATTCATGGATAACAACAATAATTATATTTTAGCATTAAAAACATCATTTCAGTAAAAGAGCTTGCACATACTAGTGGATTAACCATTACAGAAACATACAAATTATTTTTGGAATTACCAAGACTGCTAATTTAGGGCAGCTGTGGCGTAAACCTTACATGGGTGGAGGTCTAATAAATTTTTACTGTACATATGCTGTAAAAAGTGCAACAGTCAACGTAATGAAAACCTAAAAATAAAAGTAATTTGATAAAATAAACAAATAGTACAAATCTAAAAATATAAATAATAATAAAACAGTAAAATTAAATAAATAATAATTAATAGATCTTGTTATAAAATCTGTAAAAAAGAAATAAAAAGTAAAAAGTTGTAAAAGGCGGGAAGTAATTGTTCTATAACAGAACTTGAATTGAAACAGAATGCTATCAAATATGCTCAAATGCATCTAGTAACAACATCTGTATAAAAATATATTGCAAAATGCAAGTATATTGGACAAGAATTGGCTTCGTAAATATTTGTGATGTCAAATCATTCAACTGTATAAAATCAGATTTTCAATGAACACAGAAACTTTTCTCTTTCAGCAGATGAATATGAAAACAGCCTTCCAATGTGAAAATTAGGACTGTAAAGCTCAAACATTCAACTGTCAGAGCAAAAAGAAAAACATACATTCACTTCCGGCGATATGCAACAAAGCACTTCAGTTTGTTGTTCAGAAAAAGGAACAACTCCCCATCTCCACACTTGGCACATTGCCAACTTGACACTTCAGTTTTGCACAAGTTGCACCTCCCTCGCTGAGTGCCAAATGTAGGCCAGTGTCCAATGCCATCGTAGCGGACTTCCTGGGTGGGGTGGAGAACTCAGCGGTTAGGACGACGGACTTGTGGCTTGTGCTTTGCACTTGCGGGCTGGCTAACCCTGGCTGGTACCTTGTTGGCTCCCTTCAACGTAGCTGACACTGACAGACGGAAATTCTTGAGGGGCATCAGTTTCTCTTTGAGAAGGTTGTAGTCCCTCTTGTAGATGAGCCATGCATTTGCAATACTCAAGTCGATGATGTACCCAAAGGTAGGTACCAGCGCCGTGCCTTCATTGATGTTTTGTAGAGGTGCACAAGCATATCCAAGAGATCGATGCGCCTCCATGGCTTCATTGTATGCCAGAATGCTGGATGGGCAGGGGACGTCGACTTTCTGTTGTGCCTCCTTTGTGAATCTTTTCACTGAAGACAACGGCTCCACTCCACAAGCATTGCTCAGCAGAGTGACACACTTGTCGAACCACTTCACTGCAACGACTCCCTCTGATGAACAGAAATAGACAGCCGGACCAGATGGATTACCGGCAGAATACTACAAACATTTCTGGGACATTCTTTCACCATTATTCTACAGAGTCACACAAGAAATTAAAACTACCTCCAAAATACCCACACATATGAATACTGCAGTGATGTCACTTGTACTAAAACCCAATAAAGATCCAACCCATCCCTCCAGCTACCGCCCTCTCTCACTAATTAATACTGACTTAAAAATTATCACAAAAACACTAGCAACAAGAATAGAAACAGTCACCCCTATATTAATCCACCCTGATCAGACAGGCTTCATCACAAATAGACATATCTCAGACAACATCCGTAGACTCTTTAACTTAATCAATACATCACAGCAACAACAAAACCATCATTGTATCGCTAGACGCAGAAAAAGCATTTGATAAAGTAAATTGGACATTTCTGTTCGCTACCCTACATAAATTTGGTTTTGGAGAGTCACTCATACATTGGATAAGAACACTCTACACCTCACCTAGAGCCACAATAACCACAAATGGGATCACCTCACCAAGCTTCACACTTCACCAAGGAACCAGACAAGGATGCCCACTCTCACCATCTCTATTTGCCATTTTTATCGAACCACTCGCAGCAGCAATACGACAGAATAACAAAATTGAAGGAATTCAGGACAAAAATTCAGAACACAAACTTAGCCTCTATGCAGATGACCTACTTTTATACTTACAGAACCCCTCCGTGTCACTACAGGAAACTTTTAATGTCATTAACAACTTCTCCAAAATCTCACATTACACAATAAATTGGAACAAATCAACTATTCTACCACTATCTGAAACAGCTTGGAATTCTGCAGCCCAAGATCCACCCCTTCCACTTCACACTGGCAACATAAAATACTGGGGCATTAATATCTCACCCAGACTGTCAGAGCTCTTTAACCTCAACTACACCCCCTTAATAAAAAAAACTGAAGATGATCTCAGACGCTGGACAAAACTTCCACTCACCCTCATAAGACGAATTGCAACAGTCAAAATGAAAATTCTACCCCAAATAAATTATCTGTTTTCAGTTCTCCCTATCACCCCCACTGTCAAATGGTTCCAAACACTCAACTCAATAACAACTCAATTTTATTGGAAAAACAAGAAACCCAGAATCTCACTCTCAACATTACAAAATCAAAAAAAATCACAAAAGCGGCCTCGAAGCACCAAATTTTCTCAATTACTTTCTATCAAATCAATTACAATACTTATTCAAATGGACTCAAAGACATAAATACAATACCCCATGGCTAGAATTAGAACAAAATCGATGTAAACCCTCCTTAATCACAGATCCTCCCTTCCTACCACAATCAATTCAAAAACTTAACTATAGTAAATATAACACAATCTCCACAACTCTGACAGCCTGGTGGAAAACCCACAAAATTACTAAATCATCACTACCACCATGCAAGTACACTCCAGTTTGGCACAATCCAGACTTTCAACTACATAACACCCCCATTGATTTTCCATCATGGCAACAAAAAGGAATCACACATCTCCAACACCTATTTGAAAACAACCAACTCATTTCATTTAACACCTTAATCCAGAAGTACGGGGTAGGAAGAGACCAGTTCCTCCACTACCAGCAACTTAAATATGTAATAAAATCCAAAATTAATATAACCAATAACACATTAGAACCATCGAAACTAAGTACAGAGATCATGAAAATTGCAAACTCAAAGAAAATCACCTCCAAACTATATAAACTTATATCCATACAAGATACCTCAATTTCACTTCCAACCACAAAATGGGAAAATGACTTGGATATCTCTCCCAGCCCCGACTTCTGGATACAAATCAATAATAACATCTTCTCTATGTCCAGTAACTCCAACCTGCAACTGATACAATACAAAGCTATCCATAGAACCCACATCACCCAAAGTAAAATGTTCAAAATGGGATTAGCAGACACAGACAACTGCATGCAATGCACTCTGGACACTACAGATAATTACTTTCACGCCACTTGGGTTTGCCAACCGGTTCACTCCTTCTGGACAACAGTAACTGGAAAGCTTTCCATGATATTTGGCTGCAGAATTCCAATGGACCCATCACTCTGCCTACTAGGAAATACTACAGAAATAACCCTTCCACCAAAATTTAAAAATCTGTTACTTGTTTCTCTAACCATCGGCAAGAAAAAATTTTTCAAAACTGGAAATCAAAAAAATCTTGTCATGTTACTCACTGGATCAACCTCCTCAAAGAACACATTTCAATAATCAGAACAACAGCCCACAAACAAAACTCTATATCAGCCTTTAATGAAACATGGAACCCTTTCATAACCCACTTTGAACTCACCGAACCGCCAAACCCACTTCCATGACCACAGACCCCAGTCACAATAATCATAATCATCACACATATCAAAGCACACTACGACTCTTTAATCTTTATACCCCATTTCCTGTTTTTTTTTTTTTTATTAGTTTTGTTGCTTATTGGCTAATTTAACAATTTTGCTCATTCTTTTTTCCTCTTCTTTCCTCTCTCTTTTTCTTTTTCCTTCTTTTTTCTCCCTGTCTCCCAATCATTTTGTGTCCTGTCCATGTCTATCCATATCTGTACTTTCCTGTACTGCTATACGTATCTTGGTTTTTTGTTATACCCTTCCCTCATTTTGGCATCACTTATTAAAATAAAAATAAGAAAATAAAGCTGACCTCCCAAGAGGGGGGGGGTGGTGGCGGGAAGGAAAAAAAAAAAAAAAAAGGATCTGAAGGCAAAAGTGCAGTAGTGCACGCTGTAGGTCTGCTGCGGCTATAAAAGTTCGGACATCCATTTCATCTAAAAGAGAAGCACATAATAAATATTAATATCCGGCTCATTACTCATCTGGCTTTCTTCTGTTTTTTTTTCTTCTTGTATTTATGTGTTGTATCATATCTGTATTGTATGTTTATCTATCTGTTGAAAACAGACCAGACGATACAATTAGATAAGAGACAGACATCAAGGTTACTAAAGCGAATAAAACATGGGTTTTTTAGATGCAACCCATCAATTCAAACCTACATAGAAAACAAGAGACTGAAATTCAAGTTGACTGTGCTAAATAATGTCCATCCCTTCAATTACAGCATCATATATACAACGTATTTGCCTTTGTAAAATTTAAAGTTTACAGTTAGCTACTCCTCTAAATAGCTGTAACTATGACTATTCAATGCACAGTGTTGTTCAATATGGCTCAGCTCCGATGGTTATGACAGAGTAAATGAGCACTAGCTCATTATTAGCATTAGCTTATTATTTCTCTTATTTTGTAAAGACCTCGTTATTATCATTATTATATTATTATGTAAAGAGTAAATGGCTTCATAGATATGCTGATCTGAAGCTAAAACCCAAACAATACAGCAATCTTGTGCTGTGTGTTCATATGCTGAGTCAGTGTTAGCTTCAGTTTACCATGACTGGGCAACTCAAACGAGCAGTCGAGCATTTTTTCCAGGGTAACGCAGCGATTCATTTTATTGTCACGTTTCTGCTATTCAACAAAACTACAATCATTAGGGTGTTGGGAACATGAAATCCGATAAGATTTTTTTCTTACCTCTCTAGCGCCCCCATGCCACGGTGATGGGCATGTCACTTTAAAATATCCCAACTCTCTTTTTGGGGCGATGGATTCATCCACTCGCTATTTCTTAAGGTCCAAGAACAAATCCCCTGCTGCCCCTTTGGAATTCACGGCGGGGCTAGGAAACGCAAGTCGAGGAGGGGGAAGAAGAAACGCAGGGTCTTCTGCTCGTAGGGACAATTGAATGTGATTAACATCTCCCAGAAACAGTTAAGTGATAGTGAGGTATCCTTGTTATCCAAAGGACTCTCTTTTGTTCCAATTAAGCGCATTGACCCATTTGTTACTAAAATTGAAATGTTAAAATTTTTTCGCGCTGTACGCTTGAAAGCATTTTTTAGTGCGCCTAAGGATGTCAGTGATCATTTATCATATTGTGAGTCCCAAGAATCTTTGCCTGTTGTGTTTAAACCAAAGAGTACTTTTGTCCCTCCTGTCTTCAATTCCTCGGTTGAAACTTTTTGCCGTTCGGTAGAGCAAGAAGCTCTGGAACGTACGAAAATGGATTATGGTGTTCGTTCTAATCTACTTGAATCTGAAAAAATTGCTTTAAGATCTTTAATGTCAGATGAGAGTGTGGTTATTAAACCTGCTGACAAGGGGGGTTCTATTGTGGTTCAAGATAAGATCGCATACATTGAGGAAATTGAAAGACAATTGAGCGACACTGACTGGTATATATTGTTGTCATCTGACCCCACTACTAGATTTGATAATGAAATTAAATGTACATTAAAAAAAGCATTAAGGGATGCAGTTATCGAGGAGAATGAATTTAAATTTTGAATTCAGGCCCATCCGGTTAGGCCTGTCATTTACACTCTACCCAAAATTCATGAAAATCTTGAACATCCCCCCGGTCGTCCTATAGTATCAGGTAATCAGTCTCTAACCGAACCTCTTTCTAGGTTTGTTGATTTTTACATTAAGGATTTGGTTCGTCAATTGCCTTCTTTTCTTGAAGATACTACAGATTTTCTTACTAAATTGGTTGCAATACGCCAGATTAACACAAGTGATTTTCTATGTACGATGGATGTATCCAGCTTATATACTAGCATTCCCCATGAAGCGGGACTAGAGGCCTTGAGTTATTTTCTACAGTCTCGTACAGTTTTACAACCTTCTACTGAGATTTTAGTGTCTTTGACACATGAAATTTTGACTAAAAATTATTTTATGTTTCAAAATAGATATTATTTACAAATTCAGGGTACAGCGATGGGCTCTCCGGTTGCGCCTAATTATGCTAATCTTTTCATGGGGAAATTTGAACAAGATTTTGTGTATTCCAACAACTTTTTTCAGTATATCAAGGTTTGGTATAGGTATATCGACGACATCTTTTTTATATGGTCAGGTACAGAAGATGACTTGATTCTCTTTCGTGATTACATGAACAGTTGTTTGCCATCTATTAAATTTACTTTGGCGTTTGATAGAAATTCAATATCTTTTTTAGATGTTTTGGTAAAGAAGTCCGGTAAAACGATCCATACTGAGATTTATCAGAAAGAGACTGATAGGAATACACTTTCGTAGTTTTCATCCTACCTCTTTAAAATGCAGTTTGCCATATAGTCAATTGTTAAGAGTACGGCGTATTTGAAATGATGACGAATCTTTTGAGAGGCAGGTAGAAGAGTTGTGTCCACGATTTCATTGTAGGGGCTATGATGACATCTTATGTGATTGTCTTGATAAAGTACGGCGCATGAAACATGAGGATCTTTTTCGGTCCACTTCCCGTTCTAATACTTGTGGGTCAATTACTTTGGTTTCAGTCCTACATCCAAAAATTTGAAACGTATAATAAATCGTCATTGGCATATATTGAGTACTGATCCTCAGATTGGTGAGTCTTTTCATGATCCTCCTCGCTTTTGCTATAAAAGGGCTTCGAATTTAAAGGATCATCTTGTCCGAGCCAATTGTGATAGAAAACAGCAACCTTGGTTTCCTTCTAAAATACCAGCGGGTAATTTTAAGTGTTATAATTGTGTTGTTTGTAGTAACATGATCACAGAAAATAGTTTTACAGATCCTGTGACCAATTAAACTTTTAAGGTGAGAGGTAGGATCTCACGTTTATTTACTTTTGTTGTTTATCTCTTACTTTGTCCATGCAGTCTTATTTATGTTGGTAAGACTAAGTGTCAACTTAAAACAAGAATTTGTGAACATAAATGTGCTATTAGAAACAAAGATGATCGATCACCTGTCGCTCGACATTTTAATAAAATGGGTCATGATGTTAATTCATTGAGATTCATGGGTTTGGAAATTGTTAATCAGACACCGAGGGGGGGCAATCGGGATAATTGCCTCCTCCAAAGAGAGGCTTGGTATATATTTACTTTGAATTCTGTTGCGCCGCATGGCATGAACGAAGATTTTTCTTTAACTTGTTTTTTGTAAGGTTTGAGTTAAGTTGGTAAAGGTTTCTTGTTTTACTTTTTTCTTTTGTTTCTTTTTTTATTATTTTTGTTACGGTTTATCCTATAATTACTATACTATTTCAATGAGAGACATTGCCTTTTATAATGTATTGTCAATTTGCGGTTTACTTATGCCTAATTGGATAATTGTAAGGGGTACCATGAGGTAAAAAGAAACACATGTTTGTGATTAATTATCAGTCTATATTATACGCAGGTGGTCATAATGATTTGTATACGCTGAGGAAGGCCTGTGAGCCGAAACGCGTCCGTTTTTTATCCTTTGTAAGATTAAAAACACTTTATCAAGCAAGTGCTGTCCAACGTCTTTAATTTTTGCATTTTTTTCTTTTGGATTATATTTGGACGGCAGCCCATTTGTTTTTGCATTTTTGGTATCTCTTTTTGGGGCGCCCTGAGTTCTTTTTAATTAAAGTGTATACAAATTTTAGAGGCATAATGTTTTGATGTTGTGGAAAGATCTTTGATGATTATCTTAATAAACTACAACATTCCCCACAGAAAATAAGAAAAGCACTTGAAAGTGTAATAATTCACAAAAGCTTTAACTTCAAAGTATCAAAGGAAATTACAATAAAAGGTTTTTCTTCCAAAGAATTTTTGTATTGTGCTTAGTCTCCTTCAGTTATTTGAAACCATTAAACCAACTGTTCAAATTATTATTTTTTTTTTTTTTTTTTTATTAGAATATTTTGGGCCTGATGATGCCATCAGAGTTTATGAAAAGCATCCCATATTTCAACATTTCACCTCAATCAAAGTGCATATAAAAATAAACATAATATATTTACATTAAATAATATAAATTTAATCTTACAGCTTATCTACCAAAAACAAATTAACACATTTCTTAAATTTTTCCATGTTGGGAGTTGGCGGAAATGTGTTGGCAGTGAGAGAGTTCCACAGCCGAGATGTCCTTGGTATGTATGAAGACTGATGAAGATTTGAGTATGGTAACAGTGTATGGGTGGGCTGCTGCAGAAAATCGAGTTATTTGAACATTAGATACTAATGGTGGTAGGACTCCTGACAACTCAAGAGATTGCTTCAAGAAGAAGTGTTGATAGAAAGTACAGAGAGATGCGACATTCCTCCTGTGCTCAAGTGGAAGGATTCCAGCTGCGATTGGATCTTCTATTCTCCGGAGACGGAGGGCTTTCCTCTGTATCCTGTCCAATAGCCCAAGTGCTGTGGTGCCATCTCCACCCCAAATTGAACATGCGTACTCCACTAAGGGTCGAATGTAGACCTTATAGGTGGTGACTCTTGCCTTAAATGGAAGGAGGTCTTTTGAGCAGCGTAAGATGTATAGTGTCTTTGCAACCTTTTTGGCAATACCAATGATGCAGGGAGCCCACGTCAAAGTGGGCTTTGCCATTATCTTCAAGATGAGCATTAGCAGCGAAAGGGTCATTCAGGAGCTCAGCTTTGTCTCTAGCTTCATTGACGATTTGCCCATCATTTTTCTTTAATGGAGGCACAGCAGATGTTTTGTTGCTGTCAGTAACGGATTTTACTAATTTCCACCATTGCCATTGCTTGCTGTTCGCATATTTGAGTTCTTGCTGTAGGTGCTGTGAGAACTGTATGTGAGCCCTTCGTATGGTACGCTGGCATTCAGATTTAGATTCCATGTACTGGATCCATGATTCTCTTGTTCAGTTCTTTTGCCACCTTTTGTAGGCCTTCTGTTTGGTTTTGACAGCATCATGACACCTGTCATCGAACCACGGCTAGTCAGAATACTTGTGTTTGATGGTCCTGGATGGTATGAAGAGATCCATGGCATCACTGATGTTGTCCTTCACACAGGCCCAGGCAGTATCAGCACTTTGACCTTTTGAAAAGGAGAACCAGTCAGAATCAGATAGATAAGAACACATGCCATCCCAGTCAGCTTTGTCATACAGCCAGACTTTATGCTTGCCAGAATTGCTTGTAGTTGGAAGCCTGTAGTTAGCCACGACTGTAACAACACAGTGGTCAGAAGAGCCCAGGGGGGCGTCGACTGAAACAACATGATTTTCAGGGGAGGTAGTGAGGAAGAGATCCAGTTTGGAGCAACTCCCATCCTTTCCAATTCTGGTTGGGTCATCTACTAGTTGATGGAGGTTGTTGAGTGTGGCAAAGTCAAAAGCAGATTCACCATGAGCATCCGTCTTCTTGCTTCCTAGTCATTCTTCATAGTAGGCATTTAGATCCCCGACAATGATTTCAGATCTAGGGTGGAGTTCTTTGATAGTGTCAATGTAGTCTGAAATAACATTGTAGATACTATCGTCAGCAGATGGTGGTCTGTAAACACAGAACATGAATACTACACGGTTAGGTAGGCTGAGCTTCAGACAGATCATTTCATGTTGTGAGTGTTCATATTGGGGCATTCTTGTGGCAGTGAAGGCATCACTGTAGCAGACCATAATCCCACCCCAACCAGAGTCACCGGGTCGATCGCGTCTAAAGGAGGAGTAACTAGGCATGACAAACAAGTCTTCATCAACCTTGCTATTCAAAAATGTTTCTGATACACAGAAAATATGCAGTTGAGATGTGAGAAGAAAAAGTTTGAAGGCTTCCCAGTTTGAGCAAAGACCTCTTATATTTGTGAAACAAGCAGTGAATTTGTTTTGGACTGGCCCTGGGTTTGGATGAATGTCACCACAGATGAGTGACAGAATCATAGTAGGTAACGTCAATAAAATAACAATTCCATAACCTTGGTCATTCGTTCCAGAGTTCATCATCGTATAATCAGTCCATTTCGAGGCTTTCTTGATTGGAAATGTGACAATAAAAATAAGATGGAGTGGGCAGTCAACCCAAACCAAATATATAACCAGGGGCCGAAGCCACTTGCTCCTAAGACTGAAACAGGAAGATCCCTTCACAGTCCATAGGGATGCAAGCTAGGGTTGTCATCCCTCATAGGGAGCCTGGCCGGCTAGAAGTCGAAACCTCTAACCTCCCCTCAAAATCACCTATGGAATCACTTAAAATCATTTTCACATTAATAGTTCCTGACAGAGAATTCACTCAATCAACCCGATTTTCCGTGCACTAACTTTTGCTTCAGTTTTCAATAGGCTACAATTTGGATACTGATAATATAATTCGAATGGCGCGTAATATAATCCTGGTCAAAATTATCGATCACTTTGCTTCAGACAAACGCTTTCAAGAATTAGTATTATGCATAACAGTAGTAGCAACCGCAAGCGAATTTTACATCGTATTTACAACTGCAATACAAAGGAGTGTTTTCGATACAAGCGCGTTCAATGCACAACCCGTTTTCGTCTAAAAGAAAGAAAGTTCAAATTAAATAAAAATGTCCTATGCCGGCAGTTTACAGTTTACCATCGCAAGCCTGTTTAGTTGCTTGGGTTCGTTGGGGCCACAAACTTAAACAGCCGCTTCGCTCAGTGAGCAAAAATGAAATAAAGATGAGCTTTACCTTGCTGCAATGGATGGCAGAATGTTCGCGAAACGGGGTCACGTTTTCAGAGCCGAGAAGAGCAGCTACGTTGCTCTTCCTGCACACGCGAACACTTAGAATGTCCGTCGCTATCAGTTCAGTTCGTCTTAGCCAGATGAAAGATGATCTCTCCGGTGTCCAGAGATACATTTACCGAAGTTACAGCAATCAGAAACAGTGGATTACCATCTGAAACACAGTTATGACTAAGCATGCACGTGGATTAGCTATTTAAAATGGCTGCTGTCCTTGGCTGCGTTTATAGACAAATCTTGGGTTTTCACTCGTAACTTGTTAACTTGCACCGTAATATCTCATACCGTTATCTGTCCGACAACTTAAGGGATAAAAACTCTACTCCAATGGCCTAGAGAGAGTTCGATTACAGTAAAATAAGGCACTTTATTTTTCACAAGATTGGACTAGCTGTCCGCTCTCCCCTTTCTCGTTCCTTCTCCTTTTTTTTCGCGACTTCCTCCTATCTCAGTTACATCCGGCGCAGGCTAAAACAATCTCATCGGTCAATTTGAATGATAGAACTAATATTTGTGCAGAAATTCAAAAGATTTGCGCTTTCGATTTTATAATTCTGAAATAGTTGGGACGAAGTGTAAATTGTGAATAAAATCAAAACGCAATGACTTTCACATCACACCAGCCAGTATTTTATTCACAATAGAACAGAGATAACATAGCAAATGTTGAAACTGAGAAATTATACAATTTTATCCACAAAATGAGCTCATTTCAAATTTGATGGCTGCGACAGGTCTCAAAAAAGTTGGGACAGGGGCCTGTTTACCATGGTGTATCATCGCCTATTCTTTTTAATACAGAGTGGAGGCGTCTGGGCATTGAGGAGACAAGTTTCTTGCGTTTAGCCATTGGAATTTGATCCCACTCTTGTTTAATACAGGCTTCCAGCTGCTGGAGAGTTTTGAATCTCCTTTGACGGACTTTTCGTTTAATTATGCGCCAAATGTTCTCAATCGGTGAAAGATCAGGACTGCAGGCAGCCGAGTTCAGCACACGGACTCTTCTACTACGAAGCCATGCTGTTGTAATAGCTGCAGTATGTGGTTTTGCATTGTCCTGCTGAAATACACAAGGCCTGGTCGTCTGGAGGGGAGCATGTGTTGCTCTAAAACCTTTATATACCTTGCAGCATTCATGGTGCTTTTTAAAACATGCAAGTGTCTTACACCATATGCACTAATGCATCCCCATACCATCAGCAATGCTGGCTTTTGAGCTGAGCGCTGATAACAGGAGGGGTGGTCTTTCTCCTCTTTAGCCCGGAGGACATGACGCCCATGATTTCCAGCAAAAATGTCAAATTTTGACTTCTCTGACCACAGGACACTTTGCCACTTTGCTACAGTCCATTTTAAATGAACCTTGGCCCACAGAACATGGTGGCGCTTCTGGATCATGCTCAACAATGGCTTCCTTTTTGCATGATAGTTTTACGTGGCATCTGTGGATGGTACGGTGGACTGTGTTTACAGACAGTGGTTTCTTGAAATATTCCTGGGCCCATTTAGTAATGTCAATGACAGAATCAGTGAGATGAGGGAGTGGCTGTGAGATGACGGTGTGAAACGGGAAACCTCACGAGACAATGGGAGATCCATCATGGCGGCACTCTATCACTAAACACCGGTAAATCAAAGAATCTCTTTGAAACTACAATCTTAAAAACTCTGGACCAGCTGGAAAACTTAGTGGACGAGTACTTCTACAACCTGTGCGTCATGAGTCCGCCACAGAAACAACCCTGGCGAGACTGGTCCACCGAGACCGACGACGACGGAACCACAACCATTCACGTCAGTGTACTCGAGTCCATAAATCAAAAACTGTCAATCTTGGAAAAACTGCAGTCAGACATAAAGGAACTAAAAGCCAGTCTTGAATTCACTCAATCACAGCTCAAAACGTTACAAGTCGAAAACAAGGAACTCAAACATTCGGTCAGCACACTCACAGCACAAGTCCAAACCATCTCAAACGAAAACAAACTCATGAAAGAAACTATACTGGACATACAGAGCCGCAGCATGCGCGACAATCTCATTTTCTCAGGAATACTCGAACAACCTCAAGATAACCCGGAGTAATTAGTAAAAGAATTCATGCAATCTGCTCTCAAACTCACATCAGAAACCGTCAATAAAATCACCTTTTACCGGGTTCACCGCATCGGCACCAAAAAAACAACAAACCTGGACCTATTGTGGCAAAATTTGAACATTTTAAACAAAAAGAACTCATCAAAAGTCGCGGAAAGGAACTAAAAGGAACAACTTACGGGATGAATGATCAATTCCCAAGGGAAATCCAGGAAAGGCGAAGGAAACTTCTCCCACTCCTCAAACAATTCCGGGAGAAAGGAAAAAGAGCTTCACTGACTGTGGATAAACTTTATGTTGACGGCCAGCTATACCGAGATGCGATGGTGACCATTTGGCTGTGATGACGTGATCCTGAATATATCACCAAAATAATCTAACACGAAGTGACTTAAACTTTAGAGAAGGAGGGGGGAAAAGTTAAATGGGTCTCTCTCTCTCGCTCTCTTGCTCTCTCTCTCCCCGGCGCATAACTGCTTGTGTCCGTGTATGAGTGAGTCTTCTTCGATTGGTTTGTAGGCGGATTGAAACAATATCTCGTGCGCATTACTGCCGCCCACTATGTTGATCCATGAGCCTTTGTCTGTGTATCGGTTTAAATGTCTTATATGGCTCTATAATTCTTTTTGGCCAGTGTATGTATGTGTTGCCGTTTGTTTCTGTGAGTCTCTATCTGTGGTTTGTCTAACATAGCTTTATAATATTTTTGGCCAGTATGTGCTACTATGTACGTGTGTGTTGCTGTGTACGCATGTGTTGCTGTGTATGTGTGTGTTGCAATGTACGTGTGTGTGAATCCCCATCTGTGTGTTTGTCTAACACAGATCTGTAATATTTTTGGCTAGTGTGTGTTGATGTGCACGAGTATGTGAGTCTCCGTCTGTGTGTTTGTCTAAAATAGATCTATAATATTTTGGGCCAGTGTGTGCATGTGCTGTTGTGTACTTGTATGTGGGAGTGTGCGAACGCTCGTAGATTAAGTGTGCTTGCGTGCAGGTGTGCGTGGAACGATGGGTAAGAGGTGAGCCATGGGGTGAGGGGCTTACCTACAGCCTAGGTATACCACCGGTGACTGTGGGCTCGCGGAGGGGGGGGGATCCTCCTATTATTTTTTTTTTATCCCTCTTTCATTATCATTATCAACATTATTTTTACTATTGTTGTTATGAACATTATTATTGGTTTGGGATTTTTTTCTTTTTTTTTCTTTTTTTCTATTCTATTTTATCCTACCATAAAAATTCTCTCAATATGATTTAACAAAACACCCAGTAAACACCCAGTTGTCTCTGAACTAACCTGTCATTAGGCTTAAATTCTGTGAATCATGCCCTGTCTATGTACTACTGTTTGTCTCCTTTTGTTTGCTTCTTTCACTGTTTGTCTCATTCATTTGTTCTCCCTCCTCCTCCTCAGTGTCATACCCCCGCTACTTGAAAGATTATACAGTGTGACAAAATCTGGCAGTTCCACATCATATCCTTCAATTAACCAAATCCAATGCCCACAGCATTAAAATTTGTTAGCTGGAATGTGCGTGGCATTAACTCGCCGGCAAAATGAGCTAAAATCATGAATCATCTAAAAAAATTGAAGGCAGATATATGTCTACTACAGGAAACCAAATTATCAGACAATGAAAACAATAAACTAAAAACACAATATTTCTGTGAGGTAGTGATCTGGAACCAGACGCGAGAACCAGGAAATGCAGTAAAATAGGATTTTATTGAGAAAGGGGGCGAACCCCCGCAGAGCAGGAGGCAACGGTACAAAGTCCACAATCCAAAAATCAAAAATCCACAGAGCGAAATCCGAGTCGTTAACAGGGCACCAATCACAGAATTCGTAGTCGGGCAAAAAAGGGTTTGATACACAGAAGCAACAAGCAATCCAAAACAGAGCCAAAATCGGTAATCAGGGACGGTCCAGTCAGAAGTGAATCACAAGAGAATACGAGGTGAAAACAAGCATAGCACAAGGGAACCATTCTGACGGGGAACTGCTGTGAGTAGACTGCTTAAATACATACAAGGGAAGTCACATGCTATGATTAGGGACAGGTGAATTGGATCAGACTAATTACGTCGGAGCAAACACGAAGGAGAACCTAACCACATGAAATTGGCAAAAGCCAAAACGCGGACAGGGATCACGAGACAGCCTATTGACAAAACATACAGCTCCGGTTAGGGAGTTCTAACGTGCACATATAATGAGAGGCAGAACAGAGTTAAGCAGGTGCGGAGGATCCGCTGAAACGCAGCAAAGTAGATTGAGCGAAGACAAGAGGCGGAGACTAGAACAGGGCGAGTGCTGAGAGCTTGTTAATCAATTAGTAAGGTGCAGCTATACAATCCCTAGTGCTCGTTAGTAAGTTAGTATTATATACAATGTTAGTCTAGGTTAGTAACGTTAACAAAAACAACAAACTGTTAGTATTGGTTAGTAATATAGAAAAGCAAGGTGAAGGAAGCAAACGAGATTAGAAGGAACTATTGAAAACACAGAAACCATGAAATCACCTGAAAGCGTGGCACACAATATTAGGGGAAATAAGCTGTCACATAACACAAGACCAGACTGGGGAGACAAAGTGCAATGCATGGTGAAATACAAAACAATGACCGGAATCTAACTGGGGAATTGGACTATGGCAGGAAATGCATGAATAAACAGAAACAAAACAAGGCATGGAACAAGGCAAATGCAAAACATGAACAGAACATGGGCAGAGCAGAACAGAATCATAACAATTTCAATCAAATATTTTTCTCTACATACAGCTCCAAAAAAAGAGGGGTCTCAGTTCTCATCCACAAAGATACACCATTTATTCACAAACACGCAATAACTGACCCAGAAGGACAATATATCATTATCAATGGAACAATTAATAGCATCAATATTACAATCACAAGTATTTATGGTCCAAACACAGATGATCCAGCATTCTACCATAGCTTCTTTAAATCACTACAGGACTTCTCAACATCAATCATAATCATAGGTGGAGACCTCAACACAGTAATCAACCCAACAATAGACAGCTCAACAAGTACACATCACACCAAAACCTGGCATTCAACACAAATTATCAAACAATATATGACAGATATTGGTCTTGGCGATAGTTGGAGGCTACAAAACCCCTCATCCAGAGAATACACCTACTTTTCCTCAGTCCATAACTCCTTTACAAGAATTGACTACTTTCTAACAAGCAACTCTTCATTGGCAGATATCTCTAACTCCACCATCCACCATCATCATATCTGACCATGCTCCCATCAGCTTCACACTGCACAATAAACTGAAACAAAACCAGCCCAAGATGGCGATTTAACACATCACTACTTCAAGATAGCGAATTTGATTTATATTTCAAAAAACAATGGACACTATTCATGGAAACAAAGGACACAATATATACCTCACCAACTCTCATTTGGGAAACAGCCAAAGCAGTATTAAGAGGAAAAATTATTTCATACTCAACATTTAAAAAGAAGAAAGAACTAGAAACAGAAAAAAAATTGGAAGAACAAATTAAACAACTGCAAAACTCATACGCAACTAATCCCACAGAACACATACTTACAGAAATTAGAAACACCAAAAATAAAATTGACAACATCATTCATAAAAAGACACAATTCATGCTACATAGGCTCCGATATAAACAGTTTTAATACAATGACAAATCTGGAAAATACTTAGCCAACCAACTTAAACACAACAAAGAAAAATCGCTTATCACAACTATTACAGACTCAACAGGAAACATCACCAGTGACCCACAAACCATAAATAACACATTCAGACAATAATACTACAACTTATATAGCAATAGTAAAGAAAAGGATCCAAAAGAAATAGACAACTTTCTAAATAACCTCAAACTACCATCATTAACAAAAGAACAAGCAGACATTTTAGACGCTCCACTTACTCCCATAGAATATGAAAAAGCACTACAGATTATGACAAACAATAAAGCACCTGGACTCGATGGACGCCCCATTGAATTTTATAGACATTTTTGGAAAACAGTATCACCACTTTTTGTTTGATTGCTCTTAATTTCATCTGCCATTCTATCAATTCCATATCACATGAATACAGCACTAATTTCAGTATTACTCAAAACAAAGAAAGACCCAACTCACTGCTCAAGTCACAGACCCATTTCACTCATTAACACGGATATCAAAATAATCAGCCAAGCACTAACAACTTGAATTGAATCAGTCATCCCATCTCTCATTCACCCAGATCAAACAGGATTCATTAAAGGAAGACATTCATCAAACAACACACGCCATCTATTCAATCTTATCCACTTTTCTCGACAAAGTCAACACAAAACAGTCATTCTCTCTTTAGACGCAGAAAAAGCATTCGACAAGGTAAACTGGACATTTCTCATAAAAACACTGGAAAAATTTGGATTTGGACAGTCATTTATTCAGTGGATAACAACACTCTACAACTAACCAAAAGCAGCAGTTATTACAAACAACCTCATCTCACCACACTTCACACTTCACAGAGGTACCAGACAAGGATGTCCACTATCACCATCACTATTCGCACTTTTCATTGAACCATTAGCTGCCGCAATCTGTCAAAATAACAATATTACTGGTATTCATACTAAAAACATAACTCATAAAATCAGTTTATACGCAGATGACATACTCCTGTTCATACAAAATCCCAATAATTCAATTAAAGAACCTATCAAAATCATCAATTCATACTCCAGCATCTCAGACTACACAGTAAACTGGAATGAATCAACCACCCTCACAATAAATGCAGATACATCCCTTACTACACCACACATACCCCAATTACCACCAACTACTGGCAACATCACATATTTAGGCATAAAATTCTCCGCCAAGCTATCTGAGTTGTTTCACCTGAATTTCACACCACTTTTAAAAACAATACAAGATGACCTAAACCGATGGATGACACTACCAATCTCAATTATAGGACGCATCGCCACAATAAAAATGATGATACTGCCAAAACTCACTTACCTATTCACAATGATCCCCATCCAACCTATATCAAAATGGTTTAACACACTGGACACAACAATAACATCATTCTACTGGAAAAACAAAAAGCCCAGGATAAAACTAACCACACTACAACAGCCAAAAATACAAGGAGGCCTAGAAGCACCAAATTTCCATCATTACTACTTAGCCAATCAGTTACAGTACCTTACCAAGTGGATCCATTCAACCCATCACTATCACCCCTGGTTAGACATAGAACAGACAGACTGCCAAGACATATCAATCAAAGACCTTCCATTTATCTGTACTACAATCAGAAAACACAACTGTTTCAAAAACCCCGCAATCGCAGCAACTCTGACAGCTTGGTGGAAGATCAATAAAATAAGAAACACAACATTCTCACCCACGACTCAAACACCCATATGGAACAATCTAGACTTCACTGCTAACAAATCCCCCCTAATAGGAACTAAATGGAAAGAAAAAGGAATCACACACCTCCACCACATCTTCAACAACAACACTTTACTAACATTCCAACAGCTGTCTGAAATGTACGACATCGACAAAAAACAATTCCTTCAATATATCCAACTTAAAGAATCAATAAAAACAAAAATAAATATCAAAAACATCCACCTAGAACATCCACCACTATTATATAGCATCAATAAAATAACACAGTCAAAGAAAAAACTACTCACAAAGCTATATAAACTCATATCCTCCAACAACGACCCACATCACATACCAATAAACAAATGGGAACGAGACCTCATCATCCACACTAACAGTCAATTCTGGAACACAGTCTGCAACAACATATTCTCCATGTCTAGTAACACCAAAATTCAGTTAATACAGTATAAAATCATCCATAGAACACACCTCACACAGCACAAGATGCACATCATGGGACTCACAGACACAGACATTTGCACTCACTGCACACTCAACACTACTGACGACCACCTGCATGCACTCTGGCTCTGCCCACCAATTCACAACTTCTGGAAACAAATAACCACCACCCTATCCCGATTCCTTGGCCACAATATCCCACTATCCCCCACCGTCTGCATACTTAGAAATTTAGAAGAACTCAACACTAACTCAAAACAAATCACAATCCCCCTGCTTGTGGCCCTAACTATCGCCAAGAAAACAATATTGCTCAACTGGAAAAACAGAAAAAACATCACAACAACACAATGGTTAGATCTCTATACACAACACATATCAATGGAACAACAGTCAGCAACCCACAAGAATCAATTACAAGAATTTAACATCTACTCCACAACTCTCACTGCCATCTCGATGCCGGTGAGTTAATGCCACAGCATAGATATACAAAGGCTTGTTCACGGAGAGGAGAAGGGATGAAAAAAAGATGGGAAAAAGAAGGAGAAAAGAGGAAAAGGGGAAAAAAAACTTGGGGAATTTGAAATTGGAAATCAGTATAAATCCTTAAGCAAACTTATATAACAAACACATCATGAAATAACTGCCCAAATACAACTCTGCTTCATTTCGGATCATTTGGTTGTTACACTGTTTTGCCTTGTTTCTCTTTTTCCCTTGTCTTTCGGCTCTTATCTCTCTATTTTATTATAATTATTACTATTACTATTGTTATTATTTATTTGCTTTCTCTCCTCTTTCCTTCCTTTGTGGTTCCCCCCTTTTTTCTTTCCTTTCTTTGTTTTATTTTTCTCTTCTTTTCTATTCCTTTTGTTGATCTGTCTTTGTCTAATTTTATTGTATGTATATTACTTTGTAAATCAACACCACAACTCGCTACCCATTCATTTGTGTGGTCACATATTTGTTTGTATGCACTTATTGGTGAATAAAAAAAAAAAAAAAAAAACAGAATCATGCCGGTGAGTGATGCAGTGGCATCTGAGGGCCCGAAGATCAGGGGCATCCAGTAAAGGTCTTCGGCCTTGTCCCTTACGCACAGAGTTTTTTGCAGTTTCTCTGAATCTTTTGATGACGTTATGCACTGTCGATGATGAGACCATCAAAGCCTTTGCAATTTGACGTTGAGGAACATTGTTTTTAAAGTATTCCACAATTTTTTTACGCAAGCCTTCACAGGTTGGAGAGCCTCTGGCCATCTTTACTTCTGAGAGACTCAGCCTCTCTAAGACATCCCTTTTATAACCGATCATGTTACACACCTGATGCCAATTAACTTAATTACTTGCTAAATGTTCTTTCAGCAGATCCTCTTATATATTAATTGCTTTTTCAGCCCTTTTTTGCCTGTGTCCCAACTTTTTTGAGACCTGTTGCAGCCAGAAAATTTGAAAGAAGCTCATTTTGTTCAGCTGCGAGAATCAATCAGTAGAATTACTGTCCATTCCTGTAAAGCTTGGATTATTGTTCAGTGCAATCAAGTATTTTCCATTCCACATTAATGGTAACGTAAAATGTCATTGTCTTTCGAAGCTTCAGAATTCCCGTAGCTCACAAAATGGTTAATTTTTTTATGCATCAGTGTCCGATCATCTTGATTCGCCAAAGAAAACGTTTTTTAAAATGCGGTTTTGCTGACTCAGGTCTGCCTGTTAAGTTAGCTTATTTAAAAATAAAATCCTGCCCTAAAACCTGTGACATTACCATTATGCAGGTTAATTCTCAACCTGTTTCTGATTAAGAATCGGACAATTAATAGAATTTACTGAGCAAAGAGGCTACTGACAAGCTGCGTTGCCATTCATGATTAAGACACAGCTTTGCATGAAGGAGGAAGGCTACAATATGAGATTGCATGGACAGCAATTAACTGAAATTTCTTGAAATTCCATCTTGAAGTTGAAGCGTATATAGCAAATGGTGCGTCAGTGTTAGTTCAGACAGGCACGGAAGTCAGTCTTGGCTCCACCCCTTGTCCAATCGCATTGGACTTCAGCGTCACGTACTTAATTTGCGCGTCTTTTTAAATAAGGCGGCGCTCTCCATCTCAACTAACCAAGCTCTACCATTCCCACCAAGACCCATTACAGATCTGCGCAAACATCCATGCTTGCAGTTCTCTAAGGTATGAAAATCAGTACTTGGGTTTTTTTCTTACCTCATGCATCATTATGTCCGCGCATCCTGATCCTTTCTCGGGGGAGGGATTTGTCCTATTTCAGCTGCCATCTCTCCCGTCTTCGCAGTCAGATCATGGCAGGTACTGACGTAAACTTGGTTAAATTTTTTTTTAAGTTCGTCCGAATCTGGTTTAGGCGAGAAACGCCTAATGAACTACGGGGACATTTCTGTCATTCTGAAGGACAATGATTCGAGACTGCTAAAAAATCTTACCATGACAGAGTTTACTGTGGCATTCGGTGTATTGAGGGATGTGATTTGTGAAATGTACCGGGGGCGCAGGGCCGAGCTAGACACCTATTTGGCTATCATATCTGATCTCGCTCTGTCTTACGGTGGCATTCTGTTTACTAGTATCATAAGTACTTTTCTGTTAAAGCTGGTTATTCCTCCAAAAGTTTAGTCAAAGACTGGATTGGTCTCAGGTCGATTTGGCGTTAGTAAGCAGGCATTTTACACCGCGGTGTCTTCTGCACTATCAGCGGAGCGTCTCTCATTCCTCCCCCCTCTGCCCTAAAATCATTGCCGAATCCAAACCCCCTGTGACAGCCCTCACCGTACCTCTGCCACCGAGCCCAAGTTTTTGTGGAGACAGCCATCTAAAGTTTGTGTGCTCTCGCCGCAAGCCGCGTCTGCCGGCTAAGGAAAATTAAATAAAGCATCTACCCCCAGCAACATCCCAGAACTCTCTAAAGACGCTGAAGGACCCCTCAGATCGCTGTTTTTGTCTCGTGCTTGTTGTTTGGTTTGATTAATGGCTTTTATGCAGGTTTATACGATATTCACTCCAGCGCGAAGTGCAATAACCTGCAGTCTGCCCAGCAGGAACCGGATGTGGTTGATAAAATCCTGGCGAGAGAAGTTGAAAAGGGGTACATGATTGGTCCGTTTCCCGAATCCCGTTAACTTCATACCGTATTAACCCTAGAGGTGTTGCTATTCGTAAGTATTCTGGGAAGGAAAGAAGGAAAAAAAAAAGAAGAAGCGCATTATCATTGATTTGTCTGCCCATTATGACTAAAAGATTCAAGGCGTCAATGATCTCATCCCTCACCCCCCATTCTCACTCTTTTACTTTACTGTCGATCACGCATTAAACTCATTAAAATTGCTGGATCAGGTGCTTGGTTGGGTAAAGCTGACATTACTGATACTTTTAAAATTATGCCTCTGCACCCCAACTCTTTGGAGTTGATTGGAAAGAAAAATGTATTTACAGCACGCCTGACCTTTGATGCTGTAGCAGCCCCGCATTTACGATACTTTATCCGAGGCTCTTTGCTGGATACTTCTGAATGTTTACAAACTGCCGTTCGTTTTACATTTATTAGACGACTTTTGGATAATAGACTTTCCCAAATCCGTTCCAAGTCGCAGCATCTTTACACTCAAAGACGTTTTCAAGAAACTGGGGTACTGCGCAGGAATTGGGGTTTTGGATATTTCTCTTGACTCAGTTAAAATGCAAGCATCTCTACCCCAGGATAAATAGCGCAGGATCAGGGAGGTTATGGAGAGTGCAATGTCGGCTTCGTCAATGACAAAGCGCGAATTGTTGTACCTGTTGGGGCACCTCAACTTCCTTCGTGCACCGGCTTCTCGACCTCTCTTAATCTGTAATCAATTTGCATAAACTGTCAAATTAGACGAAGGTTAAAAAATCTGATTTGTGCTTTTGGTCACGGTCGTGCAAGCACCAGAATGGCATTTCGTTCTTTTATAACGATAGGCCGGAGTCATCGGTCGCCTTCGGGTCTTCACTGATGCGGCTCCCTCTGTTGGTTTTGGGGGTTTGGTTGGTTTCTTGAGGTTTGGATTGTCAAAAACGCATTAAAAGCTTATGAGGCTGCCGGTCATACTTCTCCTATTTTCGTGCAGGTTTTTAACCCCAGTTCTGCCGGTAAACATTTTCATGATCTGTGCCTATATAGTGCATTGTTCAGAGTTTCAAAAAAAAAAAAAATCATCCTTGTTCTTCTAAAGCATGAATTGCTGGGGTCTAGTTTCACTTAAGATTTTTAGATCCTTCAGCTACTAGCTTGCTTGGAAATCCCTTCATTCGCCTCCTCTTTAACCGATTAGAGAAGGCTCATCCAGAAGGCAATGATAAGCGTCTTTCCCTCACACTTTATTTGGTGCAAAAGTTGGTATCGCACTTAAGAGCTGGATGTTCTAGTCCTTATGTAGATGTATTGTTGGAAGTAGTCTGTCTTACAGCTTTCTTCGAGGTTCTTAGATGTGGGAAATTCACTACACCTTCAGAGAAATTTAATCCTTTACACGACCTCACCATTTCTGATTTCTCTTCCGATAACTGTATGTTAAATAGCAACCTCAAACATTCCAAAACTGATAAATGTGGTAAAGGCACTTCTGTAGTCTTTACCAGAATTTACACTGCATTTTGTCCTTTTTCTTCTATTTTTCGGTCCCTGAAATTGCGAGCCAATGCAAGAGGAGATGAGCCCCTGTTCATGACCGATTCTGGGAAGGTGATGTCCCGAGCTTGGTTTGCTGTTCGTCTCTGCATCCTGTGCAGTGCTGTGGTCTGCCCCCAATCCTATGCACCACACATTCCTCTGTAGTTCCAGCATCTGTTCTCCTAACCCTGTGTTGCTGGTCCTCAGGAGTATACCAGAAATACATCCGTCTTAATACTAGTAAATTTAGTCCGCAGAAGTAGCAATTATTTGTGTAATCGGTAAATTATTGCTCTTGCAATGTTAATTCTATGCTCACACCATGCTTTTCCACCTCGAATTTAATGTTGGTCAACGGTAATGGGCCTTAGGAAAATCAACGCGTGCAAAGTTCATGGGTATTGTCCAATCCATTCAACTTGGGGAAACTGGTATTTCATTCATATCGATTCACTATCTGCATCCGCCTTCTGTCCATCTAAAATTTAAAATGTCAATGTATTTACCACATGTAGACTCATCTCACATAGCATATTTCCTTTGCATCAAGTCTCTCATGAGGGACTTGCCGAATGTTCCTCTGCTCGCTCCAGCCCAGAGGAGAAGGTCATGCACGCTTGCATGAATTCAAAGGAAATGCGACATGCTTGTCCCTACACATATCTCTTTCTAACATAGCATATTTCCTTTGTATCAAGTCACTCATAGTGTCTTGCCAAATGTTCTTCTGCTTGCATTCAGCAGGCCGCTGATCTCCTGCATCTAGAGGAGAAGGTCATGCATGCTTGCATGAATTCAAAGGAAATGCGACATGTTTGTCGCGACACATAGTATATTTCCTTTGTATTAAGTCACTCATAGTGTCTTGCCGAATGTTCTTCTGCTTGCATTCAGCAGGCTGCTGATCTTCTGCACCCAGAAGAGAAGGTCATGCATGCTTGCATGAATTCAAAGGAAATGTGACATGCTTGTCGCTACACATATCCTCATTCTCACATAGTATATTCTCTGTATCAAGTCACTCATAATGTCTTGCCGAATGTCTTCTGCTTGCATTCAGCAGGCCGCTGATCTCTTGCATCCAGAAGAGAAGGTCATGCATACTTGCATGAATTCAAAGGAAAAGCTACATATTTATCGCATTCACATTGTTTATCCCCATGTAACACACTTTCCGCATATCGATTTTTGTCTATTAATGCTCCGGTCAATGTTATATCTTCTATTCCTTGATCATAGAATGAGCTTGTTTGTTATTCGTATTAGAATTTAATGGATCGAAACGCATTTCATGTTCAGATCCCCGTGGGTGACTCTGCTCATCTGCTCCCTGCAGGAGCGCGAGTTTGGGAGTTGTGATCTCCTGGAATGTCTGTGTCATGCTTGCTCAGATTGTTCCAGAGTATCACTTGAGCAGAGTCACCGCCAAATTCAAATGTATGTCATCCCAAATAAATGGTTAGATCTGATGTGAGTGTCCTGTCTGAACTGCTATCACTCTGGCCATCACTGATGGGAAGGAAAAATATCTATATACCAACAGATGGGCTGCCGGATAGCTCACTCAGTAAAGCATCGCGTTCGGCTAGAAGTGAATATCACGTCATGGGGTCGAGCCCCGCTTGTACCAGCCGGCAGTGGTCGGCAGCTTTTTTCAGAGTAGCGCACAATTGGCTATAGCGCTACAGGGTTGCAAATTGGGAAGGGACTGCCGAGTAGGGATTACAATAGTTGCCTTGTTCGTTGCTCAAGCGCCTCCTGTTGGCCAGACGGGCGCTCGTCAGGAAGATTCTAAGCCTGGTCATGTCCGGGTATCCTCCGCCCTCGTTCTGAACTTGTGAAGATTCAACCAATGAGTGTATAAGAAGCGGTGATCGACAGGCGCGTGCTTCGGAGGAGAGCCGCGAACTGTCTACACTCTCCTGAATTGGCAGCAAGGGGTCGCATACGAGCAAGCCTTGTACATAGTTCACCAATTGGGCATTCCAGATTCGGGTGGGATTGGAGATGCCAAATTTTATTTTAAAAAAAAAAATATACCAACAGATAAAAGGAGGCAGTTAAAGAGTAAATTGATTTTTAGCATCTCTTAGGAAAATTACTATCAGAAATGCAATATATGAATAAAGTTCGACTTGATGATCTAATCTTTTGCTTCCACGCATGGCTGCTATGGTATGGATAAAAATTCTAGTAGATTTATGTTAACATAGCGTGTTCCTGGTGCAAGACTCACCTCTTCCTGTATTTATCATGGGAGGCCAATTTGGAGGGTCTGCTTTTCCTTTTTGACTGGGAGCCTGAGGATCTCCGTTCTCCATCTGAGAAGGACTCAGTGGGACTCCAGCTGCTGTCTAAGGGGGACTCAGACAGACTCCTACAGCTCTGTGAGAGGGACTCAGTAGGCCGACTCCTTTCGCTGTTTGAGAGGGACTCAGGCGGAAGAGGTCTCCTTCGGCTGTGTGAGGGGGACTCAGTGTGACGATAACTCTTTTGGCTGTGCGTTGTGGAATCAGTGTGACATCTCCTTTGGCTTTGTGAGAGGGACTCAAAAGGATGAGTTCTCCTTCGGCTGCATGCGGGGGACTCAGAGGGACTCCTTTGGCTGCGTGTGGCAGACAGAGAGGGACTCCTTCGGCTGCGTGTGGCGGACAGAGAGGGACTCTTTCGGCTGCGTGTGGCGGACAGAGAGGGACTCCTTTGGCTGTGTGTGGGGCACTCAAAGGGACTACTTTGGCTGCGTGTGGGGCACTCAGAGGGACTCCTTTGGCTGCGTGTGGCAGACAGAGAGGGACTCTTTGGCTGCGTGTGGCGGACAGAGAGGGACTCCTTTGGCTGCGTGTGGGGCACTCAGAGGGACTCCTTTGGCTGCGTGTGGCAGACAGAGAGGATTGAGGGGAACCGCTTTGGTTTGGATCCGTATCACTGGTACCTCCTTTTGCTCCTCAAAAAGAGAACAGATGACATAACATTAATTGCAGCACAACTTTCTTATTGGTCCACTGTATTTCACCATACTGCAGTTTATATTTTGTAGTATGCAATTCAAGCACAGTAAATAGGTCTGAAGGTGTTTTACACAAAATGCAAAAGTGGTTGAACATAATCACCAACAGACTGTGCTTTCTTCTGAACCTTTTCTGGTGCAGTGGGAAGAGGGGGCTCATCTGTGATAGAACAGACAACAACCATAATTAACATACACATCGCTAGTGTCATGGTTTAGGTGGTGTGCGTGTGTTAAGGACTTTTCTTTGAGGCTCTCGTCCCGGGACGATATCGAATTCTTCTCTTTCGGATTCTTTTCCCAGCTGGTTCATCAGGCATGGGCGGCGCGTTCCTCTAAGTCTATATAAGCCGGATGTCCGCCAAGCCTTGTGGCGAAAATCTTTGCGGTATATTTGTTGTTTATATTTCTTTAGGGAAATTTCCTTTTTATCCCTTCCCTCTCTATCTTTGGTGTGGCACCAATTTATCTTTCTCGGTTCTCGAGATATTTCCTTTTTGCTTTCCCTCTTTGTTTTCCTCTCTCGCTTTGCTTCCTGGTTCGGATTGTTGGGCGTTCTTTTGGAAGCACGAGAGCTGGTTCTGTTGCCTCTTTTATATTTCTCCCTGTATGTATTTTAAGTCCTTTCTGGTCTCGTTCTCTCCTACCACTGCATTTAGCCTCCCTATTCCTTCGGCCATTACAGCACACTCCAGCCAGACATGGAGTCGCCAGCAGCGGCTACGTTAGAGAAGATTGTTGCTAACCAACAGTCAGTGCTAGCTGGGTATGGCAAGGGCCTTACTAGTCTAGGCAATCAACAGGCAGAGCTGGCGGAGAGAATTCGTCAACAGGATAATGATATGCAGAGACTGGAAAACGTCCTATTAAGTCTCACAGAGAGTCTTAGAGCACTGTCTGCTCAAATTATACGAAATGTTTCACAAGCACAATCCGTTCATCTTCCCTGAGAGCCTAAACTCCAGTTACCCCCAAGATATGGAGGTGAGGCAGGAAAATGCAAAGATTTCATTGCTCAATGTGAAATATTTTTTAAAGCGCAACCCTCACGGTTCTCGATTGAAGAATCACGGGTTTCATTTATTTTATCCCTGTTGATCGGCACAGCCCTCACGTGGGTGGGGCCACTCATTTGATCTGGTTCGCCAGTCGTTAATTCAGTTGAGACTCTCGTGGTTTCTGTTTTTGATCAGGATGTTTGCTGTCAGGACGCAGCTATGCGTCTAATGCATCTAAGGCAGGGCTCTGAGAGCGTCGTGGAGTTTTCTATTTCTTTCCACTCCCTGGCCACAGAGACAGGGTGGCCAGAGGCACCTCTTATGACAGTGTTTATTCACGCTTTGGCTGAGGAGGTTAAGGACGCTCTGGCTACATTGGAGCCTTGTGTTGCTTTAGATTCGTTGGTTCGTACCACGGTGCGAATTGATAGTCGTGTCCACGAACGAAACAAGGAGAAACGTACTGCACTGGCTCTTGCTAGCAACAAGGTTAATACGCCTTACAACATGCATACAGCCCCAACTCCTCCCACTGAAATTTCCACTCCCAGTGAGCCCATGCAGGTTGATGTCTCATATGAGAGCCGGGCTTGTAAGCCCGTTCGCAGACGTGTAATTTGTTATTATTGTTACAAACCGGGAAATATACGTCCACGCTGCCCTGAGCTTAAGGGAAATGGTAAGTCCTTCTAGCGGTATGGGGGCGCTAGAGGGACAGACCCAATTTCCCTTTCGAATATTTATGTCAGTAGAATTGACTGTGTGGAGACAGAAAATATTTGTGGAGGCATTTTTGGACTCGGGGGGGCCATAGATAGTTTTATGGATGCGGAGTAGGCTAGGAAACATTCCATTCCCATCCGCCCTCTTTTACATTCACGCACTGTCAAGTCTTTGGACAGTCGCCCGTTGGGAACTGGGCTTATAACCGAGGCCTCTGAATTATTGACTATGTTCGTCACATTTGGCGGTCATTCAGAGGAAGTCCGGTTTCTCCTGATCAGTTCCCTGGTTAATCCTGTTGTTTTAGGACATTCTTGGCTACTTGAACATAGGCCACACATCTTTTGGGGCAGTCAGAATAATCCGGTCGTCCAGTGGGGCACTGATTGTAGATCTCACTGTAGTGACAGTTTGGGATGTCATCCTGGACGTCAACCTATGGGGGAGGCTGATGCCTGAAGTGATTATGAGGAGGTTGTCTCACCTAACCCTCCTAATCTAGAAAATGGAGCGGATGAGGGGTTAGAGTGGGATCCTCAATTTGACTGGCGGCAGCCAGAGGAGGATTTCGATTCAGAGGATTTTTCTGACTCTGAGTCGGTCATAGAGACGGCAGGTTCCGAACAGGGGGAGAATTTGGGGGCTGCTCTGAACTTTTATTTGCCTCCCAACGTTCCCAACGACTATGCTGATCTCGCGAAGGTTTTTCGCAAGCAACGGGCCTCGTCTTCACCTACCCATTGCAAATACGATTGTGAGATCAATCTTTACCCTGGTACCACTCCCCCCAGGGGTTCGTTATACTCGCTGTCAGGGCCTGAGCACAAGGCCATGCAAGAATATATTCAGGAGCTTCTGGCTAATGGATTTATTCGGCCTTCCACGTCTCCTGCTGGAGCGGGGTTCTTTTTTGTGGGTAAAAAGGATGGCAGTTTGAGACCCTGTATTGATTACAGGGCCTTAAATAATATCACCATTAAGAACCGATACCCTCTTCCCTCGATGAACTCTGCATTTGAACGTCTGCAGGAGGAGTCATTTTTTACCAAGCTAGACCTCCGGAATGCATATAACTTGGTTCGGATCTGGGAGGGGGACAAGTGAAAACGGCATTTAATACACATGACGGGTACTACGAGTATTTGGTTATGCCGTTCGGTTTGGTTAACGCCCCTTCCGTGTTCAAGGCACTTGTCAATGACGTCCTCCGAGAGATGTTGGAGAAATCCGTCTTTGTCTACCGCGACATATTCTGATTTTTTCTTTGACTCTCGGAGCATAAACAACACGTCCGACAAGTGCTTCCGGCCCTCCTCGAAGCTAAACTTTTTGTCAAGGCTGAGAAATGCATTTTTCACGCCAAGACTGTGTCATTGCTTGGTTTCATTGTGTCGGCAGGATCAGTCCGTATGGATCCGGACAAGGTGGCAGCAGTAAAAAGTTGGCCCGTTCCTCAGAGTGTAAAGGAGGTTCAGCGTTTTTTAGGCTTTGCTAATTTTTATAGGGGATTCATCCGCAATTTCAGCACTGTGGCTGCCCCCTATCATTGCGCTTACGAGGAAGAATGCCTCCTCGTCATTCTGTTGGACCCCAGCAGCGGAAGCTGCCTTTCAGGAATTGAAGAGACGTTTTAGCTCTGGGCCTATCCTTGTTATGCCCGATCCCTCCCTTCCGTTTGTGGTGGAGGTAGATGCTTCTGAGGTCGGGGTGGCTGCCATTTTGTCCCAGCACTCTCCTTGAGACAATAAATTGCACCCCTGCGCCTACTTTTCCAGGTCATTGTCTGCAGCGGAGCGGAATTACAGCATTGGTGACCGGGAGTTGTTGGCTGTCAAGTTGGCGTTGGAAGAGTGGCGCCACTGGTTGGAGGGGGCCAAACACCCGTTTGTGTTCTGGACCGATCACAAAAACCTCCAGTATATCCAGCAGACTAAGCAGCATAATTCCCAGCAGGCGCGGTGGGCCTTATTTTTCAACCGCTTTAATTTTATGTTGACTTTTCGCCCTGGCTCTAAAAACATCAAGCCTGACGCATTGTCACAAATTTATGATCATTCTGGCCGCGATCCCCTTCCTGAGTTTATAATTCCGCCAGCTCAGATTGCGGCTCCCGTACTGTGGGATGTTGAGTCTGTGGTACGGGAGGCGTTGCGTTCCAATTCTGGTCCGGGTAGGGAGCCGCCTGGTTGTTTGTTTGTCCCTGTGGCGGTTCATTCCTAAGTTCTCCAGTGGGGTCACTCTTCCCGCTTAGCTGGTCATCTGGGGGTTCACCGGACCAAGCAGTTTTTGGCTTGACGCTTTTGTTGGCCCGGTATGGAAAGAGACATGCGGGAGTTTGTGGCAGCCTGTGGCACATGTGCACGGAACAAGGGTTCTCATCTCCCCCCCCTTTGGTCTGTTGCGGCCATTGCCAGTCCCCAAGCGTCCTTGGAGCCATATTGCCCTGACTTTGTGTCAGGTCTGCTGGATTCCGAAGGTAACATGGTAATTTTGGTGGTGGTAGATCGCTTTTCTAAGGCCGCCCTCTTTGTCGCCCTTCCTAAACTGCCCTTGGCACGGGAGACGGCCCTCCTTGTTGTGGACCATGTGTTCCGGCTGCATGGCCTGCCCCAGGATGTGGTCTCCGACCATGGCCCGCAGTTCACGGCTTAATTCTGGCGGCAATTTTGCAACCAGCTAGGGGCCTCCGTGAGCCTTTCGTCTGGTTTTCACTCAGAGACCTATGGGCAGACAGAAAGAATTAACCAGTCTCTGGAAAATACACTTCAGTGCCTAGCGACTGATAACCCTACATCGTGGAGTCGTTTTTTGGCATGGGCCGAATACTCCCATAATTCGTTGTGCAATTCCTCCACAGGCCTTTCCCCGTTTGAGGCACAGTTGGGTTATCAGCCGCCTCTTTTTCCTCATGCTGAGAGGGATTCGGAGGTCCCCTCGATTAATTGTTTTATTCGGCGTTGTCATTCGGTCTGGGCTATGGTTCGGTCGTCTCTGTCACGCTCGGTGCGGAAACAGAAGACCGCTGCCAATAGAAGGCGCCGTCATATCGGGTTGGCCAGAGGGTTTGGCTTTCCACTCGGGACCTTCCTTTGAGGGTAGAGTCACGGAAGTTAGCTCCCCACTTCATTGGCCCTTTCAAAATCATGCGGAAGATCAACTCGGTCACCGTCCGGTTGCAGCTCCCTAGATCCTTGCGCATCCACCCTTCTTTTCACGTTTCTCGGCTCAAACTGGTTAGCACTAGCATCCTGGCACCGGTTGACAAACCGCCGCCGCCGTTATGGATGATTGAGGGGGGGCCTGCTTACACCGTGCGTCGCATTCTTGCCGAGAGGCGTGTCGGCGCGGGGTCCAGTTCTTAGTTGATTGGGAGGGATATGGACCTGAGGATCAGTGCTGGGTCCCTTCTCAGGATATCCTGGATCTTACCCTTATCTCAGAGTTCCATGCACGAGGTTCTGTGGGAACGTCCCGAGCCGTTCCTTGGGGGGAGCATCCTGTCATGGTTTAGGTGGTGTGCGTGTGTTAAGGACTTTTCTTTGTGGCTCTCGTCCCAGGACGATATCGAATTCCTTCTCTATCAGATTCTTTTCCCAGCTTGTTCATCAGGCGTGGGCGGCACGTTCCTCTAAGTTTATATAAGCCGGATGTCTGCCATGCCTCCTTTGCTGGAGTGTCTGATTTGAGTTTTCACTACAGCCAGAAGATATCTCTAGTTAGGGATTTGCAGCGAAAATCTTCGCGGCATATTTATTGTTTATATTTCTTTACGGAAATTTCCTTTTTATCCCTTCCCTCTCTATCTTTGGTGTGGCACCTATTTAGGTGCTTTATCTTTCTCGGTTCTCGAGATATTTCCTTTTTGCTTTCCCTCTGTTTTCCTCTCTACTATATTTTGTGACAGATGTGTAGATGATTTATTAGATCCTTGGGTACAGATAAATATATTATGGCTCAAATAACGTGAATTTTAGTCGAAATTGGTTAAGTGTTATAATAGCAATCGTCACAATGTCCACACACCCTCAGGCCCATATGCATGAATGAGGTATAACTTGTACTGGGTGTAAGCTTATACTGAGAACAGTTATTGCAGCCCCTGTGGTAGAAGAAAATTGGTATGCACGAAACGAAGTTTAACTGTTCGCGGAATAACTATTGTGCGAATAAGCTATTCCGTATTCGTAGGGTTATTCAATGATTTATTGCTGTCGTTTACCACAAATCTATTAATAGGCCTGCCCTCATGCTTCATTACTCTGAATAGGGAGTAATTCGCGAGATAATGCGTGAATGCCTATCTATTGTTCGACCGCTGTTTTTATGGTCAACGCACAAAAGATGAACGTTCGCGTACACGTTTCGGGAGAGTTTGCGGAAACCCCCTAATCACAATAGGGTTCCGTGTAGAACTGGCAACATGCCACTGAGGACGATGAGGTGGAGCCAAATGAACATGTCGAGGACAATATGCAAGGGGTTCGAGTCAGAACCAGGCTGATTGCCAATCATTTCGCTGGTGAAATGAATATGGACTGCAACCTTGAATGTTTGTTCAGGCATTCAGTTATACTTTTTTTGGTGAAGAAAAGTATGAAATGAGTTGAAAATTTACATCTCCAAATGAGTGTCAATCTATACAGGGTAATTTGAACATCATTTCACGCCAGTATCCTAAAAACAGAAGGCACAGTTTTGAGACATCCACTGAAAGTGGATTGCAAATGGTCTTATTCCACTCCTTAAACCTACCCCTTGGTTGGTATAAGTTACAATAGGAAATCTGCGGTATTTACACCACAGATTAAGCTATTCCATATTTGTGCATACAACTCCCTATTCGAGGTTTAAAGTTATACCGCAGTTAAACTTATACCACCTTCATGCATAGCAACAGTGGTAAAACCATTAATTTATACCTGGTATAGGCTATTCTGTCCCTATTCCGCTTTCATGCATGCGGGCCACAAAGTATAAAGACCTGAACAGCTGTGCGTGACTTCATTCGAAATGACATGCCTATTGTTTTAGTCCAATGCTAATAGTTGTACATCCTTGAAACGTGGAAAATGTGAGCGGAAAAAGTAATTACCATTAAGACTGAGCCCTTTCTGTAGCAGTCTGGGTGCAAACCAGCTCAGGGACAGCTTTTAATGCCTCTCACTGCCATGAAGCATTGGCATTAACACAAAGCCATTTCTGTAAGGAAGATAAACAGCTTTCTTCTTCAAGTCCCTCTGCTCAATGAGCTTTTGTTTTCCATGTCTTCTTTCATGAAATGCTATGTTGAGAAGTTTAGAGTCACATGGATTGTGAAAGAAACTCTCTAAACTGTCAAGCTGGTTGACCTCACAGAGACGTTAAATTTGCCCTCTTTTCTTTTTCAAAGGCATAGCCATCTCCAACAAGAAAACAGGAGTCCTTGTTTTTAGTGGACACAAAGGTCTGGTGGTGTGGTGATGGTGTGACACCAACTTTGGCGTTATCCATTTCAGCTATCCTCTTAGACAGTAAAGCAATGGGGTTCTTTGCATTCCTGAAACTTCTCTTCAGTTTGTGCAGATGGTTCTCAAACGGAAACCCACAGATCTCATTTAATGAGGTTCCAAAATTCCTAACATCATCTCCTAGGTGGGTTAGAGAGTGGATGTTGTATATGGAAAGATTGGGCTGTAGAGCTTAGTAGATGTTTTATAAAAATACATCAGCAGTTCTTCAGCATAGGCAGTATATGCACTTCTTGTTTGGTCAACAGAATCCAAAAGTATAGACATGGCAACAGTCAGTGTTAGGGAGTGGTTGTAAAAGCTCCAAGGCACCACCCCACGGAGAACAACAGGTCCAGTGTACAGCAAAAACTGTCTGAATTCAGTTGCTTTCCATCTGTCCAGAACAGCGAGACTACGTGTTTGTCTAGCGAATTCTCTTGGCAATTTCCCATTTAGAGACTCAAGTTTGGTTGAAATCTCACCAATTTGTCTCTGTGACAGTCTACACTCTCTTGGACCTTGTTTGAGGAAGACCAGTATGCGTCTAACCACTCCTAGGCAGACCAGATGCATGTAGTCTACCACAAATGACTGTATGCACTTCAAGCCAGCATCTACTAGGGGTGAGAGTCCGCTTTGGTGACTGTCAGAGTAGGACTGCCTGCTGAATTCTTCATCTGTCCTTGGAGAAATCTTCTCTTGTGACTGATAATTATAGACAACCCTATGGTTCACATATTTTCCTTCAATAGTACATCATTCGCAACCATGGTATAAATTGTGTCCCTTTATGCATTTCAAAAAAGCTTTTGCTGGAGCATCACAAATGAAAGCATTGACTCTCACATTTAATGTTTCATCTTGGAATGCAATTCCATTTTGTTGGAGCCTGTTAAGCTCTTCAAGAAAGTCTGACATGAAGTCTCTCACCGAATCAGGTTTTCTTCTGCCACAAAATATGGCTATAATAAAGGGCTGAAACCTTTTCATACTGCACAGAATTGGCCAAATCTGGAGAATTGATGATTTGAACAATGGCAAACCATCTACATTGAAATTTAGGAAAACATCATTCTCTCTGGAGAACTCATGGATACTGTGCAAGTATTTTCAAAATTCCACACTCAAGACCAAAATACAGATATTGACCACCACATGATTTCTGTGTTTCTACGTGGTGAGGAGTTCCTAGTAGTGTTCTTGTGTCTTTTTGCAGCCGATGTCCTTGTTTTCTCAAAACACAGAGAAGCTGGTCAACAGCTGGGCAAGTCACTTTATTTTCAACAGCCCATTTAGCCAAGTCACTTCTTAAATCACTTTGTACAGAAACAGGTACTTCTTCAGATGAATCACCACTTTGACTGTCTCTGTCATTCTCACTGTAGCTGTCACTCTCATTGCACCCGCCATCCTCAGAGTCTGTTATAACCCCCACCAGATCTTCTATTGGAATGCTGCTGCTGGTTGCACCCAGGCCAGCTTCAGAAAAAGAAGGCTGATCGGTCTCAGAGTCACTGCTCGATGACACCATTGCAAGTAACTCAGCATTTTGCCTACGCCATTTTTTATAGTAAGCCATCTATAAAGAGGCAAAACATGCAACAGTAAAGATCAGCAATTACATTATCCACTTCTGCTTTTTTAATCAAAGTGAGAAAGCCAAACCAACAAAGACAACGCTACTGTTATGAGCCCCATTTTTTCTGCTGGATGTGTGTGTGTCATGATAGGGTTGCCAACTCCATGAAATTGAATTAAGGGCAGAGTGACGCGTGGTGCAAGCATATGCACATTTCACAAATATTACATGTCTTACACCTGTTTGACTGCATTATTACTCTTACAGTATCTAAATATATAATATGCTGTAAGCCTATGCACTAAGACAAATACACAAACCTGAATTTTCATTCTCCATCATGTCTACCATGCCCGCAATCGAGGGTTAAACCTACTGAGTTGCCGGCAACTCGGTGGGTTTACACAGGTTTAACAGATCTCAGTTTATGATAAAATGTGAGGCTGTAGTGCAAGAGTTGAAGGTGTTGAAACGTGTTGTTAAATGTAACGATGTCAAACTGTGAAGAACGTTAGCCATGGTTCCCACACAACTGAGCAAATGAAATTCCTGGTGTTTTCCTGGTCATAAGCAGGTTTTTCCTGGTTAAACAGTACTGTGTATATATACGATTTGTCTCTTTAGTTCAGGGTATATCACTCTAAAAAACTAACTTACCGGGATTAATAACGGACTGAAATTTCAGAAATATAGTTTGGGGCAGTACAAATATTTCCCTGTGTATTCGCATTAAGAAATAGTCCCACGCTTGCCCTACAGATTAGGTATCTTCTCCATAACCTCACATTAAAATGAGGCCATGTCCGCATGGGAGAACACTCACATTTTAGCATGAAGACACACTGAGACAACATGGGCGTAGGAACTGGCCCGGCAGACCCGGCGGTCACCAGACCAATATTTTCCCGAATACGCCCCTCCCCCTCTCCTCTCGCCTTCATGTCATGTCAGTCTTAAGTCGCTTTTACACTGGACGCGAGACGATTTTTTCGCATGCAGATTACATTCAAAGTCAATGCAAAGTCTTTGCATTGACTTTGAATGTAATGTGTCGTGCAAAAAATTCGTTTCGCATCCGGTGTGAAAGCAGCTTTAGACCGTCTAGCCGATCCCGACTGCTTATCACCTATCAGATGAATGCACTGCTGCGAGACCAGTGTAATTAGTGTTCGTCAGCGATACTAATGCTACTGCACACTCTCATAAATTAAGATCCAGTGCAAAAAACGTTCTTATTTATTATAAATTCTTAATTTCTGCGCGATTTTGGCATTACAGGGCTTTGGTTGGTGACCTCACGCGCTTGTTTAATGCATACAATTTGCATCGAGAGCGATGGTTTACCAATTTATTTAGACAGTTTTGCCCCTGAGATAAGGACTATGCTTGAAGGCCTGTCAGTCTCTCGGTGATCACCTAAAATTGCTAAACTGCCATCCTCACATTGCAACAGACAATCACAGAGTGAAATATTATTATAATGCGAATGTAATGGATTATTTACCAGACCTAAGCAGCGCAAGCTATTGTTATCCCCATATTTGCATTTAACTGCTTGATCTGGATGCACTTCCTTGTATGAAGAGCTCCCTTTCAATTTTTTTTTCCATTTTAATTTTTAATTGATTTTTTATGACAAATCCCCCACCAAGCGCCGACTGGTATCTGTGACTGGCGTATGCCGCTCATATCTTTTCAAAATACTGGCAATAACGGGTGCGCACTGAAAACCAAATGCTTTGGAGGCGCGATGTGCATTTAGAAGGGCCATGTGTCCGAAAGAAATGATTTTTTTACGCGACCCCAAGCTTTGTGGAGGGCGCGAGTGAGATGGGGCTTGTGTTCGAAGGCAGTGTAGCCTATTCTAAGAGCGTCTAAGAAAGCTTCCGAAATCCTCTCTCTTTATATTAACTAGGTTAAAAACTAATTGTTGCTAACACGTTTTAAACAGTTCATCCTGAACTGAGTTTGTGGGAATCCACCTTCCGAGTTCACGCAGTTATCATCAGCTGCACGCCCTGGTTGTGCCCCTACATTCCCGGTAAGATTTCAATCCGCACAATATTAATGCAGCTTATGTCCTGCTTGTGGTTTTACTTCATATTTCTAGAGCGAGGGGTTAGTTACCTGGGTGTGTATCGCATGTCCAAATATGATATCTGAATTAGCCTATGATGGGATTTACCCGTTCTTGGTAATCTTGTGTCAGTGTTTTATTATTTTTTTCTTAGATAGGTGGCCTAATTGCATTATATGGGATGAAATAAATAATGTTAATCAGATAAATCAGTAAATGTAAAAAAGCAAGGGACTAAAAAGAACATAAGGAAACTGATAGTCCATTTCTATGGGTGGATAACCCTGACACCATTACTCTGGACGTCACCTTCTTTTATATATCTCAATTTATAAGGTATTCTATAAGCCTCCAATTCATTGCTTGAACACTGTCTCAAAGGTTTATATCAACTTCATGGACGAAATGCTTCAAACTGCTAATGCTGGAAAGTGCATACTATAAACCACAGACTGAACTAATCTGCTGTTGTGTCGTGACTAGAAACACCACCCAAAAGTTGAAACTGTTGAGGTTAAAGATGAGTCTTGATGCTACCACAGCTAACCAAATCAATCCCCAGTTTCAAAAAATTTTCTTATTCATACCATCCCCCCAGCACCGTCTGCCGGACTAATATGAATTTGCTTCTTAGGCCCCTGGAAAAACCCAACTGAAATGAAGGAAACAGGTACAATCAAGTATATTTTTAAAAATACATCTTTATTTCCACGAACATGTTCTACTTTGTGCAAATTAACACAATCCATTAATTCCCAGCACACTGTATGCCACACAAAACTAGACTCAAATCTAAAACATACTTGACCTGAGTTCCTGAGGATGAGGATTGCGCTATCGCCATTGTACATACATTTTAAACCCATATTTCTTGGCCATCTAAAGTCAAAACACACATAATCATACTTATTTGGACAATATCGTCTTCTGCTCGTATTAAGTATCGCCATTTTATGTATTTAAACCCATATTTCTTGGCCATCTAACGTCAAAGCGCACATAAACATACTTATTAACATAATATACAAATGTTAAAATAATCTTTCATGGATACAGAAGACGAAAATATTGTTTTTACCTGAGAAATGCAGATAATGCTGCTCATTTGTTCTGCTCGAGCGCTCTGCCGGCTTGACGTTGAAGTCTCGTACTTCTTCTTCTTTGGGGTTTCATGGTGGTTGCCAAACCTTATGGTGTATTACCGCCAACTAGCTGTGTTATAATTAGCCTAAAACTTTGGATCCCGATATAATCAAAATTGCGACTCATCAAAATATTCCTGGTTCAATGCTGTGTTTTTATGGCTTTTTCGCAGTTTTCACGGGTTTTATTATTAAATTCCCGGTCTTTTCCCGATTTCCCGGTTGTGTGGGAACCATGGACTTAGCGCCACAGTTAACCTGTTGGTGGGCTGAGCTCAGCTCTGCAGCCGGGAGAGCCGGCGGTTTATGCCGGGCCTCCAGGGGTAGACAAAAGTAGCGTCCGAAAGTGTTTCTTATTTCTGCCCATGAGCGCACTATGCAGTCCCCACATACGAGTCTGAGTAGGGAGTAGCCTGGCCCTAGTGAATGTGTGAGTGATTTCTGACACAGCAGGAGCAGTTAGGGCTCTTGAGAAACTAACGTTAGATGCGCGTAACGTTAGCCCACACGAGATTCTCGTTTCAGCTTCCCCCTTTTGACAAAATGGGTAATAAGCAAATGTACATGGTTTGATAACTTAACACTAACCCTAACACTTTTCATACCATGATTTACCACTAAAAACGTGTCTGGGACAAAGACAAGCTGGCTGACCCTTAACTAGCTAACTAGCGTATGCTAACGTACCAATGTTAGCTACGTTAGCTGCTTGCCGTTAGCCATCAGCATCATGCGTTCATATCACGTTTAAGAATAAAAGGGTTTTGCTGTTATGCCTTCAAATATTGACTTATCTGATTTCTTTCTCCAAAACTACAAAACTGCTGTTGCGGCCACACGTTTTCCTCGATATGTCGTCCTCCCCTTTTCGTGGAAAGCGGGAAAGCCACCAAGCCTCCTCCTCCTCCTCCTCCTCCTCCTCCTCCTCCTCCTTCTCCTTCTTCTTCTTCTTCTTCTTCTTCTTCTTCTTCTTCTTCTTCAGCAGTCACATTGCTGCCTCTCACAGGTCAGTCTAGGTATCAAATCTTACTGCAGATATTAAGTCCAGAGCTACTTTCACTATCTCCAGCTGGTTCTCAGGGAGATTTAGTAGGTGTCTTACATTCCAATGTATGACAAGGCAGAGCATAGCTGTTGCCTTTGAGTTTTGTATTGGTAACATTAAGTGCATCCTGAACAGTTTGTTGGTGGTTGCAGGTACACATGGTCCATCTTCATGCTTTTCCATTCACTTCCATTTTTACTTCTTCTGTTGGGTTTTACTGCGAGGCCTACTACTATTAATGACACATAACACACTGAATGAATTAATGAATGGATCAAGAAATCAGCATAATACTTGAAGTGCCTGTATTAAACCAGTACTCTCAAATAGTCTTTCCCAGTGGATTCTCCAATGTAACACTATTTTCTTCCTTGAGCAGAGACATTAACTTTCCTCTTTCTTTCTTCCTTATATTCATTGCAGCCTATTAGTAAATGTTTGACAGTTTCTGGTGTATTGCAGTCGGGTCCAGTGGGGTGTTTTCCTATAATATGCGAAGTCTGGTCAAGTCCTGTGTGGCCTATTTTTAAGTGGGTCTCCTCCCTTGGGCTCCTGCACTGTATCAGTAATATTCCAATATTCTTGCCAAATTTTTGTGTATTTAATCCTTTATAAGATTTATGACTTCTGTCTTATGTCTATTGTCTGTATCTTTTTCTGTACTTCCTGCTTATGAAGTCTCATGTGATCTCGAGATTACTTCTTTGTATTCGAATACGCCTCATGCAGGACACAAACTCACCAGTGTCTATTTTTAATGTATAAAATGTTTATTTTTTAAATTTTTTTATTGAAGAACATTATGATCAAAATACAAAAAATGCTATTAAAATAAAAAGAAACATCATACTGATAATTTCAAAATAGAACATGGATGAAGACAATATGTTGAGTCAACAGACAGATCTTGCTAAAATTTCAACGTTGATTTATTGATATGTTGTCAATGTTTCCACAATTATTTAGCTTTTAATATTTTTTCAACATTGTTTCAATGTCGAAACAACAACTGACATGTTTTAAATATTATTTCAATGTTGAACGTCAGTTGAATGCCAGCTGGGTCTGCTTGTTACATATTAGGCCTATACAACAACAAACTGCATCGCCCACAAAAGAAAACAATTAAAAATAAAAAACTGACAACGTGAAAGATTATTTTCAAGATATTTTAAAAAACACGCGTCAGAATGGTGAGTGCGATCGCTCCACATACCCACATCAGAGCATGCTGTGATGCAGGCTAGTTTAAGGGGTCTTCAGGGTAAAGTGTAAAAATAATGTAAAAACTAAGAAATAAACATACTCAGCATGATTTTAACCTCATAAAATGTAGTATTTTGATAAAAAATTTACATGGTTGCCGTGGAAATGGCACTTTAATGACAAAATCTGAAAATATTTTGTGGCACTGATATTTCAATAACCCATGGTCAGATTTTACTCAAATTAGTCCCATATGAAAGGTTTAAGGTGCAATGAAATGACATAGGATTTTTTCGTTTGGAACATTTATGAATATTTAATGAGCTCTGTTTTGTAACCATAACAAAAAATCGCTATCATCAACTTGCTTCATTTTCAAAATTAACCTATAATATGCACCTATCTAAAAAATACATTACATTACATTACAGGTTCTTAGCAGACGCTCTTATCCAGAGCGACGTACAAAAGTGCAAAAGATCAGTACAAAAGTGCAGAGCTTCCAGGGACAAGTACAAGTGCTAACAGTAAGTGATAGAACACATTTCGTTGTTACGGATCTACACCAATAAGCAATCACCAAAAATACTGATAAGACCAAGTAAAATGGCAACAGAATCAAAGGGCAACAAATCAAGTAAACAAAATCAACTAAAACAGAAAAAAACTCAAGTAGACCGGCAATAAAATCGAGATGAGGACAACAGAATCAAGTGCAACAAAAGGGCAACAAAGTCAAATGCAACAAAAGGGCAACAAAGTCAAATGCAACAAAAGGGCAAAAAAGTCAAGTGCAACAAAAGGGCAAAAAAGTCAAGGGCGACTAAGTCAAAGTCAAGTAACAAAAGGGCAACAAAGTCAAGCGCAACAAAAGGGCAAAAAAGTCAAGCGCAACAAAAGGGCAAAAAAGTCAAGTGCAACAAAAGGGCAAAAAAGTCAAGTGCAACAAAAGGGCAACAAAGTCAAGGGCGACTAAGTCAAGTGTAACAAAAGGGCAACAAAGTCAAGTGCAACAAAAGGGCAACAAAATCAAGTAAACCGACAACAAAATCGAGTGCAACAAAAATGAAGGGCACCCAAATCAAGTAAAGCGGTAACAAAATCAGGAGAAAGGGGAACAAAATTATGTGCAACAAGATCATGTAAAAGGGCAACAAATCAAGGGATGTAAGGACAGGATTCAGGGCAGTGGAGTAGGGGAAGGTGGAGCCTGAAGAGGTGGGTTTTCAGGCGGCGCTTGAAGGTGCTCAAGGATTCTGCCGTTCGGACCTCGATAGGTTCATTCCACCAACGAGGTACCAGGACAGACAGCAACCTTGAGCGGGAAGGGGAGGAGTGGAGAGGCGGAGGGCCCAGGCGACCAGAAGTAGCAGAGCGGAGTGCTCTGGCAGGCATGTAAGGTCTGAACAGTCTCTGGATGTACGCTGGGGCTGTTCCGTTGACTCCTTGGTAGGCTAACACCAATGACTTAAATTTGATGCGAGCGGCAACAGGGAGCCAGTGGAGCCTTGTGAGCAGGGGGGTGACGTGGGGGTGCCTCGCGAGGTTGTGGACCAGGCGAGCTGCAGCGTTCTGGATGAGCTGCAGGGGTCTGATGGCAGATGCTGGGAGGACGGCGAGGAGGGAGTTGCAGTAGTCTAGGCGGGAGAGGATCAGCGCTTGGACTAGGATCTGCGTTGAGTAGCTGGTGAGGAAGGGCCGGATTCTACGGATGTTGTAGAGGAAGAACCTGCAGGTCCGGGTCACTGCTGCGATGTTCGCAGCAGAGGAGAGCCTGCCATCGAACAGGACCCCGAGGTTCTTCACACTCAGCGATGGGGAGATGGTGGTATCCCCCAGGGTGATGGTCAGGTCCAGAAGAGGGGAGGATGGAGCAGGGATGTAGATCATCTCCGTCTTGCTTGGGTTGAGCTTCAGGTGATGGTTGTCCATCCAGCTCTGGATGTCTTGCAGGCAGGCGGAGATGCGGGTGGAGTCCTGGACATCAGGGGGAAAAGAGAGAAAAAGTTGAGTGACATGAGCATAAAAGTGATACAAAAAACCATGAGCAGAAATGACAGGACCGGGAGACTGGATATAGAGAGAGAAGAGGAGTGGACCAAGAACTGAGCCTTGGGGGACGCCTGTGGTAAGTAGGCGGGGTGTTGATACTTCACCAGCCCAGGCAACCTGGTAGGAGCGACCGGAGAGGTACGACTTCAACCAGATGAGGGCTGTACCACAGATCCCCAGTGCAGACAGGGAAGACAGGAGGATGGAGTGGTCGACAGTGTCGAATGCGGCAGAGAGGTCGAGGAGGATCCGGATGGATGAGAGGGAGGTGGTGCGTGCAGTGTGAAGCGCCTCACTGACGGAGATGAGTGCGGTCTCCGTGGAGTGGGCAGCTCTGAAGCCAGACTGGTGAGGGTCCAGGAGGTTGTTCTCTGCAAGAAAAGAGGAGAGTTGGTTAGCAACAGCACATTCAAGGGTTTTTGACAGGAAGGGGAGGAGGGAGACAGGGCGGAAATTCTGAATGACAGAGGGGTCAAGGGAGGGTTTTTTCAGGAGAGGGGTGATGATGGCCTGTTTGAAGAGAGAGGGAAAGCATCCAGAGCACAAAGAGGAGTTAATAAGGGAGGTGACAAAAGGGAGGATGTTGGGTGTGATAGACTGAAGGAGGGGTGAGGGGATAGGGTCGGGAGCATCAGAAGATGCAAGGGGGGAGAAAGCAGAGAGGAGATGGGAGGGGACAGCGGGGGAGGGGGAGAGGGGAGTGAGGGAGGAGAAGGAGTTGCGGATGGACACAATCTTATCCTCGAAGAAGGCTGCGAAGTCCTCAGCTGTGATGGAGGTCGCAGGTGTGAAAGGCGGAGAGCTGAGGAGAGAGGAGAAAACAGAAAACAATTGGCGAGGGTTAGAGATTGAATTCTGGATTTTAAAATGGTAAAATTTGAAATTTAAATTTAAAAAACTCCTATGTCATTTCATAGATCTCCAAGGTATACAACTTCAGTCCGAATTTCAAGTCAATCAGATGAATATTAATTACTTTATGAATGCCACAAGGTTGAAAATCAGTCAAAATTGTGATTTTCGGTAATTTGCATTTAACATAGATTCTTGGTGTTTATTGGCATCTCACTGCATTCCTTTATTTATTTTATTTATTTTTTGTGAAAATCCAAAATATTGAAATTTATGAAAAACATTTGAAATTTTTACCCTGAAGACCCCTTAACCCCTTTGCGCAGAAGCCAAATCTGGCTATTTGGAAGGTTACCTCATTTAAGGCTTTATAATTAAAGATTTCAGCTTCACAGACAGGAAAGGAGTGGTTGAACTGAGTCTAGACACTTGAGGTATTTAGACTCCCATCGTATTTCAGTTTATTTTCATGATTTTGGTAGAGAAAAAGGGCTGCAAACACAAAAAATCTTCATGAAAATTCAACATTGAAATGGAAAAAAAAAACTGAGAATTGAAAAACTACTGGGGCTTAAATTTATACATTTCTGGGATCATAGACTCCTTGACCACAAGTACAATTCATCTTGAACATTACATTCTAGATTACCTACTTGCTATGAGCCAAATTAGACAGCTATCCAGGTGGCTCCCCAAAGTCTGAGATCCCTCAAAATGGTGCACTGTCAGATCATAAAATAATCATATATTTAACACAAATAAAGTTTTGAGGCATGAAATTTAATATGAACTAATGATTTTCTGGTTGAGTTTAGCATGAATTTATCAATATCAGTGCAGTTGAACATCAGTGGTCACCAGTAACCTCTCCAAACACAAAACATGCCTTTTCTCCATAATAAAGTTTAGAGTTTTGTCCATTTTTCTTCAAAGTCCCCCAAGCCAGCACACATACTCATTAAATGAACTGCTTATTTAACAGTCAGAACATTCATCCTGCAATGACAAGCTAGCTGTTCCGACTTCCGAGTTCACAACCTTATTTCAACACTTTCACCTTATAAGGAACAAGTAAAACTCACTAACTCAGTATTATCTGAAATATACCTTATTTTAACAGAACAGACATTCCACTTTCAGGGAAAATCAAACATATATGCCTCCCTAGATTCAACAGAATAGCGCAATGAACGTGTACCAGGGGTTCAACCAAAATGCATGACCAGTTCACGTTTTAAACAGGAAAAAACCTCGGCATTTGATTTTGTTGAATGCGGTATATATTCCGAAACAAAAAGCAAAAGTAGCAGCCTAACCTTTTTCACTGAATTCCTCCTCCAGAGACCGATGTATCCAGCAGAAGGAACCCTCCAATCCTGTTTCATTCGAAATAATTCCCATTGACCACGTCCTTACCTCATTTAAATCCTGTAAATGTAACGGAACACTTCAGGCCGGTTTAGGGAGTCTTTTTTTCTATAAATCGCATCACTTTCAGCAGCGCAATCGTGCTCAACGTTGAACGGATACAACCTACCCTGCTCATATGCATAGGCTTGTATGCTGTTTTGTTTGTCCTATAATGTGTTTCAGTTAGTGTGGGAAGTTTAAACACTCAGGAATTGGATAAGAAACGAGCCAATCAATACATCGTTACCGAGGAAGTTTCACGAGGGCGTGAACTATAACTGTGCAGTTACGTAGAAGAGCCTGAGTATACAATTGAATGATTGGCTATCAACACCAGTACTTGGGTGGATATAAGGAAGCGCTGAATTTGTCAATGGAGGAATCTATGTGTAAATCCACGATAGGGAACTATGCATTTTTTGTGTGTGATGACTGTAATTGACAGTAGAATGTGAGAGAATCAATACCATGTTGAATTTTTTGCTTCAGAAAACTGATTTTTCTTAACCACTAATTGGAATACCGTTGGCTCACTGTAACTGAAGTGGTTGCTACAGAGGACAACAATTTTTTCTGTCGCAAGAGATCATTTTTTTTAACTGCTGGATAGATACTATGGGCAAGGATATTGAGCAGTTTGCACACCAGGCTTAGCTGAGGAGTTTAATTCATGCAACTCCTGAAAAACAGGGATAGGAGTGAACTCGTCAATATTCTAGACTGTGTTCCAGCTCTGCTTGCTTGTGAATATTCAATAACTGATCCGGGGGTGCCATCTAGTGATAGAGTAGTGCAACTGCTTCCATAAAAAGAGCTGCTCTATGTCTGCAGGCATCTACATCTGCAGAAAGGTGTTAAGGGGACCTATAGCTAAGCAAAATGCCAATTTTGGTTCAAAATTTTAGTTTTGAGGTAAAAACATGAAGTGGTCCTTCAAATAGTCCGTAATATGGAGTCGTGTTCCGAAGGAAACATTCGTCACGAACACTGTCTTCAAGGCTGGAACAGCTATGAGTGTGGTGACTTTCAATGATAGCCAACGAGGAATTGCCTCCATTCTTATGAAACTTGGCATAAAAGCAGGGGCACACTCAATGAAAGGCTATCACGAAATGGACAGAAAATGTGTGAAACAGAGTGAAAAACGCCAACTAGAACTTGAAAAAAAGAAACAATAGACGCTCGACAAGCACGTAAAACTAGGGAAGAAACAGATTGAAGAAGAGGGAGTTACTTATAAGGCTGGTGCCTTTTAAGGAGGTAAAAAAGAATCCTAAAAACCACTAAAAACAAAATGCTAAATGTATTCCTCCTGAGAACATTACTGTCAAACTTCGATCACATTATTACTGCCGAACTAAAATCACGTTTTTCTGAAAATACTACGGAGGCCCAGGCATGACATGCGAAAAAAATATATTAAATTGTGGCCACAATATAGATAAAACGTGCGCACAAAATACTAATATGTGGCCACGATACACTAAATCGTGGCCAAGAAATACTAATTCGTGGCCACAAAATAAATATAACGCGCGCACGAAGTACTTATTTGTGGCCACGAAATAGGTATAACGTCGCACGAAGTAGGCTACTATTTTTTTTTTTTTAAATATCATTCCCATGAACACCTTCGCTAGAAACTGCAATACGTGATGTGTTAAGGTGAGTGTCTTTTCTTTTTCTGTTCTTGTCAATATTGTTGTCCCGCATTTAGGTAGTTATTTAATTAGGCCAACCAATTAAACGATACTTTGTTACAGCGGGTAGCCTATCTGCTTACGTGTCACCCGAAAAACAAACTTTTTTTATCGTCATCCAGTTACTACACGGTGTTTTGTTGTGCTAATGTGTGGCCGTAAACTCATTTGTGTCGGTAGGAGCTGTAGCCCGGCACACACATCAGGGCACTTTTCAAGTAGAGCTGAGGGTGCACTACTAACCAAGGTATGTTGAGCATAAAGCCAGAGTTATCCGTGGCACGAAGGTGTCTCTCTTATTAGCTGGCTAGATCACCATGCTAACTTATGCTGCAGACCTAACCTGGTCCGGACCAAATTCCGTTCGGAGTTTCAGCTTGAAATCTGCTAATAAAGTGCCTTTCACTGATCCATCTTATTTGAAAGTAGCATCGTGTGTGTCAGATTCTCAGCCGAGGGAATACATAGTCTATATGAGCTGCAGCATTTAATCAAGCCACCGAACGAAGCCGTGCAGTTAGAGTAGCGCTCACTGTATGTGTGACGTTGTCCGGGAAACCTATACTCTATCAGTGATCAGAATCTAGGTTGTATTGATTTGCAGGTTGTTGTTGCTCTGGCTGAACGTGAATGTGTCTGTAGTGTTCTCTAGACTTTTGTCCTTCAATAAAATCACAGAAGATTAAAAGTTCACTATTATTGATCACTCTGACGTTTACCTGCAGATGAAATGTGCCATAATTCCTTAAATCCATGTTTCCACTCTTGATGATGTTTAAGGTTGGTCCTGGTTTGCTGAAGTCCTTTTTCCACTGCTGGTATATTACAGTTAATAGAACACAAATTAGAAAATTGATCAGTCTATCAGATAATTTCTGATCAATAAAAATAATTTCACTTTGATTTATCAAAGATTAAATTGATTTCATGGGGCAGTGTCAGGTCTAAATGCAGTTCTTCAGTATAATGTTTAAATCCGCTGCATCAAGTTTAAACTTTCTATGTGCAGCTGTCACCATAGAAATAAACAGGAGGCATCAAGATTGTTGAGTGGTAAAATACATATTAATGTATTAATTCACTATGTATTTGCAGCAACAGTGTTGCTTTTTGCAACATAATGATAATAGCAGGAACATGGGGCAATAGGTGATTTGGAATCATAGATTGAGTATCTTGAAAATCTAATAATAAAGGCTACTTATTAATTTTGTTTTCCTGTGATTTAGAGGTAAACTATGGATACTCAGCTGCGGGAATTTTTGATGGGGCGCAAACTTGAAGAGGATGTGATCCAGAAACTTGAAGATGAAAATGTAAGCCACTGCATGTGTGTGTGTGTGTGTGTGTGTGCATGCATCTTGGAAAAAAATCAAATGTATTTACACAACACTTAAATAATTCTCAGTCATCTCAAGTTGGAAAAATATCTGCATCATTATCAAAAGTAAATGTTATCAAAAGGGCATAAAATGAGAAACCAATGATGTGAATAACTACACCCTTTATATCTATATTCTTAACTTCCTTTAAATATCCATGGGCAGTCTATATTATGCATTTGTATGAATTTGCATTTGTATGAATTCATTTATTTATTGACTTGGAGTATCTTTTATTTTTTCAGATTGATGAAACTGTCATTCCATTAATGACAGACAGTGACCAGGCAAAATACATCCCCAAAGTTGGAGATAGAGTCTCCACTGTGGCCTTCTGCAGACAAGCAGCACTGTCACAAAAATCACCATCCAGGAAAGAATCCATACTTACCAGGCTACGACAAAGACTGTCTGGAGCTGAGGGGATGCCTCCAAAAAAAAAAAAAAAAAAGTGGGCAGGAAATACAAATGCCAAACGGAGAGTGAGACGAGTTGAGGTTGGCTGGATGGATTTTGATGAGGAAGAGGAAAGGTACAAACAGGTGAAGTCTGTTAGTGGTGGAGGAACCAGGCATCTCTCTATTGACAAAGATGAAACAGTGGCCGATATTAAAGTTATGGCTGAAAATCTTTTTTTCCCCGAAGGCCGTTCAAAAAAAAAAAAAAAAAAGTCTTTCACACTATTCAACTCATATTGAGAGCTCACAGATATGTGTTGATGTGTCCAATACAGTAGACGAGCTGCATAACCAAAGCAAGGTCAAAATTCTGAGACTTTATCTGTGCACCAAAAAGAAAAGCGGACAGCAGCCCTCAGATGGAGTGGAGGGTGATCACGCAATAAACCAGCCCTCAGTGGTGGATCTCACTGACAATGAACAGAAGGCTGTTGAGGATGTGGTGGTGGAAAACAGCATTTCAGAATCAACAAACCACCATGGAGTTAATGATGGAGCTTCCACAAGTGGATATTCGGAATTGAAAATCACAATACCATGGGATGGTCTGCTAACTCTGGGCGAAGGCGAAGATTCAGATGCGGTTATTATTATAAGTGGGGATGACAGGCTGGATGTAACTGTGGATGAATCAAACCTGGAAACACTCTTTCCAGAAAAAAGAGGATGATGCACCTTATCAAATAGTGGATCAGTCACTGTCTGCTCCACTGCTTGCAGGGGTTGCAGATGTTCCAGCCGAAGCACTTCCTGAACCGCAGTCTTGTCCTGTAACGCTGATTGTAAGAAGAGGTCACTGTCTCACTGACTTAATCAGTGCCTTCAAGGACCCAAAAATGATTGCATCTGAGGTCAACATCAAAATGCGTTGACCGAATGGAGATCTTGAACAAGGAGAAGGAAGTGGTGTTTTCCGAGACTGCCTGACAGGATTTTGGATGGATTTCTATGACAGTTGCACACTTGGAGTTGAAGTGAAAGTCCCCTTCATCAGGCATGACTTTCAGTGTGAAGAATGGCAGGCTGTAGCTAGAGTGTTTGTAGTAGGGTGGAAACAAGCTGCTTACTTCCCAGTGAAACTTGCAATACCATTTCTGGAAGAGGTGCTGTATGGCTCGACAACCAGTAGCTGCAAGGATTCCCTTTTGCTGTATGTATCACAAGAGGAAAGGTCTGTCCTTCTGAAGGCTTTGGAGGACTTTAATTCAGTGGACACTGATGAATTGCTGGATGTACTCGATACACATGAATGCAAGCAAGTCCCTACCAAGGACACACTGCTCCCTGTTTTGGCACAGATAGGACATAAAGTAATCATTCAGGCCCCAATGTATGTAATTAAGTGCTGGCGTCCTGTTGTGGGTTCTGTAGCTAATTCACTACCACCAGAAAGACTGCATCATTTCATTGCACAAAAAAAACCAACAGCAAAAACAGTGAAAGGGCTTCTAAACTTTCCAGAGGAGATGACAGCAGCTCAGTCAACAGTTTCTCGTTACCTGAAAAGATACATCGGGGAAATGGATTGCAACAATCTTCAGCTTTCCTGCGGTTCTGTACAGGATTTGATCTCCTGGATAAGGCCATACTGATTGAGTTTATAGAAACCACCGATTTCCTCCGCAGACCACAGTCCCACACACGTGGAGGTGTACTAAAGCTGCCCATTGGTTACTACAGCTATCCAGATTTTCGCAGTGAATTTAACAACATTCTCACCAGCTCAATGTGGGTAATGGATGCGGTGTAGGTAATACAAACTAGAACACGAAGGATGTGACAGCTCTTTGCTAGACTGGATGGTTTTGTTATTTTAACTATGTAGCCCGTTGTGCCTTTTTTTATTGGGGCATTTTATTTCATCTGCTTTTAAGGTGGCTGCTGTGTTCTTTCACAATCAAATTGTAAGCTCAAAGGGATAGTTTGGGTTTTTGAGATGCAGATAACTATTTTGATACCAAGATCCAATTGATGAAGCATGTTTTACATTAGTATTACAGTTGTTTGCAGCAACCCCAGTAGAAACAAGAATATGAGCTTTGACATGTTTTCAAGGTGCTGAAAAATTACTGAGTTGTTTACACTTTAAAGAGGTTTAAATATAAATGAAGTATGAATGTGGTTAACAGGTGGCTTGACAACTGTTCCTATTCTGTTATTACATACAAAATACAACCTGTTCTTTTTTGACTGGCGTATTTTGAAAAAGACCAATAAACCATTCAAGTTTGTACAAAATTTTGATGTTCTCTCTTACATTCTATACATCTTTACACTTCAACATTTCTAATGACACCACCCATAGTTATTTTGTACCTCACTTTGTAGTGTTGTAAATGTGTTGTGATTTGTTATGGAAGACACAGTTCTTTATCAAACATTGGATTGTTTTATTCTCTTCCACCGTTATTAAAACAGAGGCTTTGGAAACATAAGGAGCATTGATCATACAACCATCATAATGATACACTATTCAGCAGCCTACAGAGTCTTATTGTCTAATTGATCATATAGATTTATGATGTCATTGCCAGTCTGTGTGGTTGCTGTCCAGGGTGCTATTGTCCTTGTTAGAGAGGGATACATTTTTTGTGTTACCATTTAGGTGATGCCAATAAGAGGTCAATTTATTTTTGTTTGAACTTTACCCTAAAGTAAAATACCAAAAACATATAACAACCAAACTTAATTGTTAAATGTTATGAAACTTTTACAGTTGGGCAAGTTTAATATTAATTGAAGGATAATAACCCTATCCCAAAAAGATTCATTTTGTCTAACTTGTTGTCTAACTATTTGAGTCAAACATTTCTTATTTTCTAGCTAAGAATAACTATCAATATTTAATGATGAGTTAATTTACTGACAGATTGCTAAAACTGAAAACAGTAAGTTATAGTCTTTCTGATTATTTTGGTTTAAACAAATGCACAAATTAATTACACAAATATGAAAATATGCACATTATGCTGTAAAAACATGTACTAAAGTACCAAAGGTACTACATGATTTGTATGGTTTAGTCCAATTAAATTGCCTCAAATAACTGTGGACGAACCGTGTCCCTCAAATGAAAATATAAATCAAGCGCCTGGGACATGGTAGATGGGAACTCCAAGTTTGATTCCTCCATTATTATTGTACACAAATCAAACACATCCACGTCACATGGGACCGAGCTTAAAAATGTGCAGCTGTCTTTAAAAGTGGTCAAATCTTCAGTCAGTGGAACAAGACAGTCTTCTGCACCCCAAAGGTGAGGGGCCATGTACATTACATCAGGTATCCCACTGGGCACGTTGGTGTTCCTGGAGGGCCTTATACGGTGAGCATTCCAAACACCCCGGATGTCATTTAATACCTCCTGTTGTACAAAAAAGAATGATTGCTGTCATACAGTGCAGTGCATTTTTAAACAGTGATTATAAAAAGTGAAATATAGTCCTCTATTACCCTGCAACATGTAAAGCCTAAATGATCAATAGGCTACATCACACACATTAAGTAAATCTACACTCACAGAGGCTTAAATCTCTGAGATTACAGGAAGGTAATGGAGAGTTGATGGTACAGTTTCTGGGTTTCTTGCAGTGATCATAATATAGGCTATTTACCTGAATGATTGGAATGAAACAGAACTGTGACAGAGCTTTGTCAACGAAATCCCCAGTGAAAAATCCCTCATCCTTCAGTTCTCCTAGAAGCGTGATCCAGGGTTCGATTCCTTCTTTTCTCATCACTCCCCACCAGCTCTCAATTCTCTGGTTTGCGGTACTCGCCCCAGTGATGTAGCTTCTCTCCGCTGCTCTATCATCCACGTCATGTTTCCGTAAATACCGCTGAATGTCTCTGACCATCACGTTTTCAGTCCCCATGTCAGTTCGTACAAGTGTGGGGCAGCCCCCACAGCGTTCCACTGCTTCCACAAAATAGCCCCCAATAACTTTAGGGTCGCTGTTAGTGAGGGCGGCCCGCAGCCAAATGATATTGCGTGAGAATCCGTCAATGCAGCCATTAATGCAGATTCCATATGGCTTCAGTTTGTCGTATGAGTCAATGTGCCACACAAAGTTAGGTCCCTGAGCGAAATATCGCCTCCTTCTGAGACGTCTGGTCTGGCGAACTTGGGAACCGATGGGGTCCAGTAGAGAGAGGAGGATCCTGACGTCTTCTTTTCTAATACAAATACCGTGTTGTTTACACTTAGCAAACATCCACCGGTAACCGTGATCCTTTCCAGAGCCTTGCAGTTGGTCAACAATGAAATCAATCCCGGCGTCCAAGTCGTACCTCCGCCGGTAAAGCAACCTGGCTCTCAATAGTCTATTTAAATGCCTCTCGGTAATAATGACTCCTTGCAATGCCAGGCTTTTCAGAATGTCTTAGTAGCTCATCCCTAGCTGAAAATAAAATTCAATAATACTATCCCTGTCCATCGTGTAGCTTTAGCCCCTCTACCTCTACCAATCGTTTCTAGAGAAGGTGCGCTCAATTTGCTTACCCGGCTGACCAGGAAGGATTTTAACATTTTAATTAGTATTTCGTGCGCACATTATACCTTTTTCGTGGCCACAAATAAGTACTTCGTGCGCACGTTATACCTATTTCGTGGCCACAATTAAGTACTTCGTGGCCACAATTAAGTACTTCGTGGGCACGTTATATTTATTTTGTGGCCACGAATTAGTACTTCGTGGCCACAAATTAGTATTTTGTGCGCACGTTATATCTATATTGTGGCCACAATTTAATTTTTTTTTTTTCGCATGTCATGTCTGGGGCGTAAAATACAGATTTTCAACAAGAAAATACAGATTTCTCAGCAACTGTACATCCAATAAACTTTATATTTGACAGTTTTCTTAATTTTATGATGACTTATGTCATCTTATGACTTATGTCAGAGCTCTTTTTGCAATATATACCTCTGAATAAGAGTAAATCAAAATATGCATATTTAGCTGTTTCCTGCTGAAATTGATTTGGGGGGATTAAAATCAATACTAGAACATAGAAACCTGGAAAAAAGCTCTGAAGTGACATTAGGAATGTTTTTTCCTTCACATTACAGCTGAAATTACTTTTGTATAACCAGATACTGTTTATTTATCTCAATAACTGTGTTTCTCGAAGTATCTATATATTCATTAAAACAGCCGTTGCCATGGCAACCACTGATGCGATGCTACAGAAACTCAGTTTTTTAAGTTGCAATTTCTAATAGAATTGTTTTGATAATAATTCTTAGTTTAAAAAGTGACTATCATGGTAAAATGTTTGCTTAACTATAAGACCTCTTAATCGTAAGGGAACCTATTCCATTGGATAATTTGCGATTCAACATGTGAGGTTATGCACGTACACAGATTATACTGGATTAAGCCACAACTCTACAGTTTTTTACAATCGCTATGACCCATTTTTCAATACTTTAAACACCTTTTCAAAACTCTTAACACAGTTAGCACAACATCAGCCTGTGTGGGCTATACACTTAACACATTTCTTGTTCTTTTGACACAAAATACATACACTTAATGCAATTAAAAAATGTTTTCACTTCTTTTACGTACAAGATCAATCAAGACCAAAACAATAGACTTTAACTGCTAGATTTTCAATAGCTTTCACACTGTATGTCAAAACAGAAAACTTAATGTTCTAAACCTAAATATAGACTAAAGCTGAAATGAACAGCAGTTCACTGTAGATTGTACATTGTAGGTTGAAACAAATTTCCTGTTTTTTTAATCATTGCTATTGAGAAGCACCAGATTGAAGTAACATCAATCACAGCTGGTTCCTATCTCACCCAGCTCAGGTGTTGGGCTTCTTTCAATCACATCACCTATTTGGGCAGATGTTGTGAGAAAAAAGCAACAAAAGACAAGACGAGGGACAAGGTGGAGGACTTGCACTAGACAAGAGAGAAATGCCTAGAGGTAGAGAAAGAGTTAGAATGCCTGGTGGGGCTCAAAGAAGGGCCAGAGTTAGGGTGACAGATGAAATAAGCGCTACTATCATCGACCATGTCATCAACCATGGGTTATCATATAGAGAGGCCGGAGAACATGTGCTGCCAAATCTCAGCCGGAACACAGTGGCATCCATTGTCCGGATTTTTTGACCAACCGACAGGTAGAATATTGGATAAGGGCTTTTCCTACTGAACAGTGTAACTATCAGAACATGTATTACAGTGACTGTATTCTTCTGGCCCCTAATATGTAACTTTGTTCCTCTAAGGGTTCAACGTCTCCCTCCGTCAGGGGGCAGGGGCAAGCTCCTAAATGAAGAACAGGAGCTGGCCATTGTCAACATGGTGATTGCTGACAATGAAATAAAACTGAAAGAAATTCAGGCCAATATTTTAGACAACCTTGTCTTTGCAAACATTAGGGCAATCAGCCTTACATCTATTTCTCGGACTCCGGCTAAACACAGAGTCCAAATGAAACAAATTTATAAAGTCCCTTTTGAAAGGAACACTGAGCGCATCAAGGAACTCCGTCACCAATATAACCAGGTACAGTAAGGTTATTCAATCCAAAATACACTGTACTATACATTGTGTGTTTTGCAGTAAACTACACAATGAACCTTTATTTTATATATATATATATATATATATATATATATACCCAATTCCGAAATAGATGTAAATTGTGAATAAAATCAAAATGCAATGACTTTCAGATCACGAGCCGATATGTTACTTACAACAGAACATAGATAACATTTCAAATGTTGAAACTGAGACATTTTACATTTTCATTCACAAAATGAGTTTATTTCAAATTTTCTGGCTGCAACAGGTCTCAAAAAAGTTGGGACACAGGCAAAAAAAGGGCTCAAAAAGCAAGAGAATCAGCTGAAAGAACATTTAGCAAGTAATTAAGTTAACTGCATCAGGTGTATAACATGATTGGCTATAAAAGGGATGTCTTAGAGAGGCTGAGGCTCTCAGAAGTAAAGATGGCCAGAGGCTCTCCAACCTGTGAAGGCTTGCGTAAAAAATTGTGGAATACTTTAAAAACAATGTCAAATTGCAAAGGCTTTGAAGGTCTCATCATCGACAGTGCATTACATCATCAAAATATTTAGAGAAACTGGAAAAATCTCTGTGCGTAAGGGACTAGGCCGAAGACCTTTACTGGATGCCCGTGATCTTCGGGCCCTCAGACGCCACTGCATCACTCACCGGGATGATTCTGTCATTGACATTACTAAATTGGCCCAGGAATACTTCAAGAAACCACTGTCTGTAAACACAGTCCGCCGTGCCATCCACAGATGCCACCTAAAACTCTATCATGCAAAAAGGTAGCCATCATTGAGCATGATCCAGAAGCGCCGCCGTGTTCTGTGGGCCAAAGCTCATTTAAAATGGATTGTAGCAAAGTGGCAAAGTGGCCTGTGGTCAGATGAGTCCAAATTTGACATTCTTGTTGGAAATCATAGGCGTCGTGTCCTCTGGGCTAAAGAGGAGAAAGACACCCCCTCCTGTTATCAGCGTTCAGTTCAAAAGCCAGCATCTCTGATGGTATGGGGATGCATTAGTGCATATGGTGTGGGACACTTGCATGTTTGAAAAAGCACCATGAATACTGAAAGGTATATAAAGGTTTTAGAGCAACATACGCTCCCCTCCAGATGACATCTATTCCAGGGAAGGCCTTGTGTATTTCACCAGGACAATGCAAAACCACATACTGCAGCTATTACAACAGTATGGCGTCATAGTAGAAGAGTCTGTGTGCTGAACTGGCCTGCCTGCAGTCCTGATCTTTCACCAATTGAGAACATTTGGTGCATAATTAAACGAAAAGTCCATCAAAGGAGACCCAAAACTCTCCAGCAGCTAGAAGCCTGTATTAAACAAGAGTGGGATCAAATTCCAATGGCTAAACTCAAGAAACTTGTCTCCTCAATGCCCAGACGCCTCCATGCTGTGTTACAAAGAAGAGGGGATGCTCCACCATGGTAAACACGTCCTGTTTCAACTTTTTTGAGACCTGTAGCAGCCATCAAATTTGAAATGAGCTAATTTTGTGGATAAAATTGTAAAATTTCTCAGTTTCAAAATTTGCTATGTTATCTTTGCTCTATTGTGAATAAAATACTAGCTGGTGTGATTTGAAAGTCATTGCATTTTGATTTTATTCACAATTTACACTTTGTCCCAACTATTTCGGAATTGGGGTTTTATATATATATATATATATATATATATATATGTGTGTGTGTGTGTGTCTGTGTGTAAAGTAAATCATTTACACACATTTTATTTGATTGTTTACAGAGAGTCATGGAGTTGGAGGCCAATCAAGTCCCACATGACATGATCTACATTGATGAGGCTGGCTTCAACTTGGCCAAAAAACGTTGGCAGGGCAGAAACATAATTGGTAAAAGAGCCACAGTTGCTGTGCCAGGCCAGAGATGAGCCAACATCACCATATGTGCGGCAATCTCCAACAATGGTGTGCTCCTGCATAAATGTCAAATTGGCCCCTACAACACCGACCGCCTTCTCCTGTTTTTAGATGAGCTGTATGATAGACTGCTCTGAAATAGGTTGTTCACTTTTTGTACTGAGTGTTTGCAAAAAGAAACAAAATTCAGGCCCAACAAAAGAAAAATGTAGAGAGGTTCAAAGGAAACTACAGCACGAACATCAATTTATGATCAATACAATAATCTGTCGATTGTAAAACAGTAGAGCTGACACATGTAAAGTAATTCAGTTTGTGTTATTCCATCAGTTGTTAGTGTTTATGACATTGTGTTGTTACTGACTAAATGTTTCTGTTAGAAGACAGCTTGTGTTTGTGCTTTGATAGATTTGGTGAATTGCGTTAGTGTATTATTGTTATTATATTTTGGAAATGTGTGTCTGTGAATAGTTTTCACTGTGTGATTTTAAGCATGGAATTAACTGTTTTGGTAATTGTGTGTTTTAGCTGTGACGTGCGTTAACAGTTTTGAAATGGTGTTTAAAGTATTGAAAAACGGGTAATAGCGATCGTAAAAAACTGCAATACTGGCAAACTTTGCAATACATGCTGTCTTCCAGAGGATCCCCCCTGAAAGGGTGGCTGTTCAGCGACAATGGTTGGCCAAAATATCAAATAAGCTACATGGCATATAATGTCTGAATAGTGCATGGATTTTCGGTCTGTCACAAGAAACAAAAACTGTAACTAAATGTTTGAAGTGACAAAAATGCGCATCAGAAGTTTGGATTAGTCCTATGGAATCAAATTAGGGCCAGAAGTTTTGTGCATGTGTTAAAAATTTTGAACTTGTAGAAATATTTTGTGTGTGTGTAAAAAAGTTTTGAGCTTGTGAAATAGTTCTGCGCGTGTGTAAAAAAGTTTTGAGCTTGTGAAATAGTGCTGTGCGTGTGTAAAAAAGTTTTGAGCTTGTGAAATAGTTTTGTGTGTGCGTAAAAAAGCTTTGAGTTAGTAAAATAGTTTTGTTCGTGTGCAAAAAAGTTTTGAGCTTGTGAAATAGTTTTGTGCGTGTGTGAAAATTTCCTACCTTCCTGTGTGACAGTGAAGTTGCGGATACACTCAAATTTCCTACCTTCGTGTGCAACACTTTATTTTTACAAGCACAAACCAAATTTACGAACCTCTAGTTACGAAATTATGGCCCTATTTTTTACTCCTGTAGGGTAGACTAGCCAATCAGCACATTGCCCACTGAATAGCCAATCAGAATGTTACTAACCATTAGGGATGCACCGAAATGAAAATTTTTGGCCGAAACCAAAAACCGAAAATGAGAATCGCTTGGCCGAAAACCAAAAACCGAAACACCGAAATTACGCCAATTTTTAGTACCATTGCATTTATGGCTATGACTGTGTACTTACCCAACTAAAGTCAAGGCATTGCAATGGCATAATTAATATTAATTAATATTCATGCTTCAAAGAATAAATCAATTGCAAAATTATTAATATATTTATTTAGCACTGACATTCCAACAAAGCACAATATAAAATAAAATAAAATTAGAAATAAAATGTTTTACTTGGCCCCACTCATGAATAACCTACAGGCCTACAACTGACTGGCCTATTACTGGCTGCTGAAAAATTGTAAAATTAAATATGTTGCGTGACAACACAGCAGCCCACTGATTGGTCAGAGAGAATCCTCTCTGCGAAAGACAACTCGCTTCCACATTATTGCTAGGAAACTGGCTTCACTTGCCATCATTGAAACAGGTCTTCAAATTGTGTTTTTGAAACGTGTGTTGTTTTAGGCAGCTTGATAAATATACTGTGCGTTGCCTTACCTTTCAAACAAGGTTGCGTTTGTTCACCGAAGCGGCTGCATTTATGAAATGCGTTTCTTTGCCTGTAACCCTGTTCGTGGTGAAATTAGAAGCAACGGTGTTCCCCTAATTCCCCTTGAGAAAGTTATTATGCTGCCCCTATTTTACGAAAATTGCGCAGAAAATAACTTTACGAGTGCTGATGAAGCATGTTGTTCTTAGGAAAGGTATCACAGATGAGATGACGCATCGTAAAGCGATAAATTCTAATACTCTCCATCTCCTGCGATTTGCGCATTTGCTACGTGTTTTGCCTTCAGTTTCTAAGTGAAATGTTTATGAAGCCTGAATGTCAAGCTAATAAACAATAATTGTTTTGTCATGTGTTATTTGCTTCTTTGTTATGAAGGAAAAAAGGTAAATTAAAATCCTCGGTGTGTGGTGATTCCATATTTTTTTCCAGGGGTTGTAGTTACATTATGGAATACTGATGCCACACAAATGCCTTGAGAACATATTGCCTTTTTCTATGAATACTCTATGCCTTTTACGGATATCATTGCTTTGCGTTTTTAGGTGGTACGTTATTTAATGTGCTACCGAATCGGACACAACACCAGCTGCTATCCTATGCATCAGGACAATGTCAAACAGAAATTACAATTAAGCACTCGCGGACTTTAGTGCCATAAAGTGTTGATGGTAGTGCGAAACACAGACATATTTAACCAAATCGACAGAATAAAAGTCCAGACAGGTGCGTGCTGGCGGCGGTTTTTGCTTGCGTCATCACAACATCCTGTTTCGGCCGTATTGTTTCGGTGCTAAAAGTCTTTCGGCCGAAAACCAAAAATGCTTTTTTTTTTTTTTTTTTGCATTTTCGGCCAAAAATTTCCGGTGGCCAAAAATTCGGTGCATCTCTACTCACCATCACGGTAAGTCAAACTGTCCAATCAGTGGCCAAATGGTTCTGGCACCATTTCTCCCTCATGTCTATGGCGAAATCCATAGCTCATTGATTTCCGTTTTTATTCTACTGTAATATCATAATCATATATTCTCGCCTGCAATAGCCAAATGTGACAACAGTCTCGGGCAATTGATGTGTGCGCTTTTCACCAACACGGTTCGATTGACTCACGTTACATTAATTAGCTGGTTAGCAAGCTAGCTAGCTAGCTAGCTACTCTCCTGCAAGTTGGCAAACATTACGATCAACCACTGTATTAAACTTGATTCCAGTTTATTAAACTTGACTAGATTGCGATCGGTCTTCCTGACGAGCGCCCTATGGCCACGCATAAAACCTTTGGCCCTTATTTGATTCCATAAAGTCCTGCATGGCTAGACTCGTTGTTTGCAATTACGTGAAATAACAGTTGAATCCGACCTGATCCATTAATATGGTGCCTGCTGTCCCGTTTCCATTAACAAATGCAAAATCCCTCATTTCATTTGGAAATGGGTTTATTATTTTCAGTTTGGCTGACGAACGAAGTAGCCTTAAAAACCGGCACTTTTGGAAAAAGCAGTGGATGACGCCATCTGTAATTAAAGGGAGTTCCCGATAACATAGGTTAATGAACAGGGCCACAATGCGCCTTCCTATTCGTCCTTTCGCCTATATATACCTCCTACAATCCCACAATCCCCGCTCGTCTCGTTTCTACATCGGTTACTCGCAAACCAGACAGCCCAGCGCGCAGTAAGAGTTCACTTACCCGAAGCAGACCGCTGTCTCGCAGTAACTGCACCCTCTCGTCAACCGCGGCGCTCAGAAGCAAGAGCCCGCGGCTCCCCAGCAAGGCTTACCACGGCTCGCACTTCAAGCTCATCCGAGGCTCCACATTGGACCATCGCCAGACTCCATCAGGCACTTAAGCAAAAAAAAAAAAAAAAAAAAATCCCCTTCTACCGCTCCGACAACAATGCTAGACTACAAAAAAAAAAATTATTCACCGACTCCCTCGACAACGCAGCTGATCCTCCCCATGTGCAAACCAGATGTATGCAGACCACACAGCACTACTGGGTTCCGCCATCAACGTCCCCAGCGCCAACGTCATCATGCTCGGCGACGTCTTCCCGCTCCGGATTCGGCGGAAGTCACTCCTTCCGCAAACCAGCCAGTTCCCTCCCGTGCCTGCCCCCTCCGTTTACGACCTCTTTAGTCTCTTTTCGTCCCCTTTTCGTCCCCGTGTTCGCAGGCTGCACTTTTGGCCCATGCACATGCGCCCCCCCCATCATCACTTCCGCTGGACAAAACCCAGCTTCTGCGCTCCTGCAGCACACAACCAAATTCTCCAAGGCTACAGCAGTTCCGGTGTTAATCTACCTACACCCGAAGGAGCACCCGCTGTTGCCTCATCCACTCGTCTCTTCCCTACCGCACTATCTTTCCCCGCCCCCCTCCCATTCCCCGGCTCCCATGTTACTAATTCTGTGCTTCCTCCTACAGGTCCGCCCCTCCCATTAACTACTTTGCTGGCCCATTGCAGTCTCCCCTCACAATTTCAGCCCACACTAGCCGCCACCCTACCTCCCATACGTCCCTCGTAGCCTATTCCAAACCCTTTGCCATTATACCCCACACTTAAACAAGATTAATCGGGTATGCACGTCGACCTCATTCAACCATCCTATTTCTGCATTTATATTTTAGTCGTGAAAAATCGCCGTCCCACTCTACTGAGACACAATCCCCCAGTCCTTTCCTCATCAGAGGCAAGAACTGGATGATTACCTTACACTCGTTCTCGATCCCGCTTTACGCTTCGGCTGTACGGTAAGTGATTGCCTGTTGGCTATGTTGATATAATTGATGTGACTCCGCAAGGATAACAATCTGCAAAATTCAAAACTTTCGCTGACTTCACAGCAACTAAATTCGCCATCACTCAGCTGTGCATCATACCTAACAACACCATTTAGCTGTCACTTCATTCAGACTGTGGAACAGATTCTCATGGCTCATTGCTCTATAAGCCTCGCAAACTAATTTACCCAAATCTGTGTTTCATGAGCTACATGAGCAAGGAAGTTATTTTTCGTAGTCATCGATATTTTCGATATTTTTCGTTGATATTTTTCGTAGTCATCGATGTCCGGAAGAAAACGCCATAAAATTTCGTAGTGCAATGTATAACAAGGCTTTCAAAAATAAATTAGACTTTCGTCGGTTCTACCAATTAGTCTGAGCAACTCTTGCTATATATGCACATCTTGTTCTTTGCAAATTAAATCTCATACATTATGGTGCTGCTGAATGACTGCTATGTTTATTCCAAAATCGTCAGATCATAACAAATGCTAATGTTCTTTGCCTCGCCGGCAAACATTTACGGATACTATGCGTATCCACCTCACGGCCACTCGCAGTGGCGAAGCTCTCTAGCGCTTTGCTAGCGCTTCGGCTATGGGTGCACTTTGCCTCGTCAGCAAACATTTGTGGATACTGCACGGGTATCCACCCTAAGCCTCAGTTATACCTTCGCCTGGCTCCATTCACGGATTGCGCGCGCACCTCAACAGAGCGCGGAGGCATTTATACTTGGCGCATTCTGCGTTGCAGTATTCGTCGCAAAGACAGGGGGCGGTAGAAAAAAAAATACTATAGGAAGTAGTAGAAGCAGGCAAAAGTAGTAGAAGTAGAAGCAAGCTGAAAACATTTTGAACTGGGCGACACTAGCGCGGCTTGCGAAAAGTTTCAAAATCCTGGAGGTGCGTGATCTCGCGAAGCGCCAGCGCGTGGCTGTCGCCAGGTGCGCGATTACGGCATTCGTGGCACGCGAACCTCGCACGCTCGCGACTACGTCGAGCATAAACTAGGCTTTACAGCCACTCGCAGTGGTGCAGCCCACTAGCGCTTTGGTTATTGGTGTACTTTGCCCCGCTGGCAAACATTCACGGATACTACGCTTATCTTCCTCACGGCCACTCGCAGGGGCGCAGCCCACTAGTGCTTCGGTTATTGGTGCACTTTGCCTCGTCGGCAAACATTCACGAAAACTACACGTCTCCACCTCACGGCCACTCGCAGTGGCAAGGTTCACGCTCTCAGCCGACTTTCAGTCTTGCAATCCACCATTCCACCTCGCCTGCACACCGTCCATCTGCCATCTCCATGCTCAAGCTCCGTGCAACCTGATTAGCCGCTTGCCCAGCAGTGGTTAACCCTTTACTGACTGTCCTTTGTCACACCACTCTCATTGTCCTCGCTGGTCGCGGCGCCTGATTGGCTAAAGCCCATATCACAAACGCTTAAGGTCGTCCCACTCGACCCACGTTTTTTGGGGGTTCCTCTGGCGTTTCCTGGAAGGGGCGCTATTACTTCGCTGTTTGCCCTGTCGTATCCCATCATCATTTCCTCCCTCATTCGGGGTCACGAACGGGCCGTCAAATGTATAACCGTACAAAACTTGACCACAGTGGACATCGTAAACAAAGGCCGTTCCCGCTCCCTCTCGTTCATGCCATTCTTCAGGAAACTAACCCTAATTTCCGCAAAACACCAGTCCATGCTCAAGGCCGCACATATTCCCGGCAATAAAAATGGCTTCGCTGACGCCCTATCTTGCTTCTCTTGGCAGAGATTCAGATGCTTGGCTCCGCATTCGGACATTCACCCCACTCCGTCTACCCCAGTCTGCACAACTCGAGCCATTCGCCGCTTTATCTCGAGGTGCCATCCTAAACGGGTTCACTCCATGCTCACCTTCCCCATTCCTCGCAGGACGGAAGCAACTCAAGAAATTCCATTCAGCCCTCCTTCTGCCATTCCCGGCACTCAATGTCGTTTCCATTACGAGCTTCATTTCATACATTCACTCCATACACCACGTTTGACCAGCCTCAATACAAGACTACCTAAGCGGCATCAACTTCTTCGTCAAATTGGCCACTGGTTATCCGTGCCCATCTATTTCCCACTCTCATGTGCAAACACTACTGAAAGGTTTACGTAAACAAGAACCTCTCGCTCCGACCAAATGTTTTCCCCTGACGGCAAACCTCCTCTCTCCTTGCACCCAGACGCTGCACTAAGGTTACCATTCTCCTTCCACGGATTCCACTCTAGAAGCCATGTTTCTATTGGCCTTCTTTGGTTTTTTGAGATGTGCCGAGTTCGCTCCGCTCTCCACTAATTATAATCCTTCTCGTCACGCCAGCCTGAACGACATCTCATTCTATCCCACCAACTGCCTCATGTTAAAGATAAAGAGTAGTAAAACGGATCAGTTCGGCATTTCTCAGCCCATATTCCTATTTCGCCTAGACTCTGCCCTCAGTCCGTTCAAGCCAATATCAAACTACGTCACCTCAAGATACAATAATGACGCTTCTCCCCAAGACCCATTATTCACGATCGACACCGGGGCCGTAGCCACTCGCCACTGGTTCCTCTACCATTTACATCATGTTTTAAATGGATCCGACATTCCACCCAAATACTTCTCCGGGCACCCTTTCCGCATCGGCGCTGCCACCACAGCATCCAACCAAGGAGCGCCGGACCACCTGATTAAAATCCTCGGCCGCTGGATATCGAACTCGTATGCAAGCTATATTCGCAATAATGTTGATGACGTACGTAGAGCCCATCTCTCGTTGATCTATTAACACTTTTTGGGGGCTTAGGAGCCACACGGACTCCGACAAGAGACGCGAGCCCCACCCTGAGTCTCGCCACCTGGGGACGCCCAATGTTCGCACAATCACAGACCAAGTCCAACATCATATTCGCCCCAATCTCCCATCCGCAGTTCCACACAATACTCTCCTCCACTTTGGGAGTGGTCCAGAATTGATTAATCTGAATTTCTTCCATATATTCGATTCAACCTTCAATTGTAAGATAAGCGGAAACAAGTTCTTGTCACTCCTGTTGGATATTATTCTAGGGGTTACGGTATCTGATGAAATAAAACATTAGTTTAGTTTCTTCCTTGCTATTTTTCTCACTTGTTAATTTCTCTTAGTCGTTCCTCACCAGCGCATAAATATTTATGCATTTATTTTTACCGGTGACCCTGAAGTAAAACCTTTTTTTTTGTTTGCTTGTTTTATGCACAAGTTGTGATATAATAAGTTCAAATGCGGCCCTGGGGATTCACTGTTATAATTTTTAACACCTGGATATGATTCCAATAATTTTGAGCAATATTCAAAAAATATTTTTATTACATTTTTGAAGATCACTGTGGTCAGGTTTCCATACTTTAAACAATGGTTTGCTTGTGCGTTTTTCTTCAGGCACGGGCAGCCCTCATTCTAATGCAGCAAAGAGGTTTTTTTTGCTTTTTTTTAAATAACGGTAGTTAAGTCCACCCTTATAATAGGTATATGCCACGGTACAAGTCCCCCTGGCTTTTAAAGGGAATGGAAGATGACACTCTGGTTTATTTCGTGTTATGCCCAAAACACGCCTATGATTAATTAAGAGATTAAATCCAACCCCTTTGCACTGAGCGTCTTACTATGCCCCCAGATAACCCGCCGCTTAACTAGCAGAAATGGATTTGGACACGCCCTAAATGCACTTGCCCGCACGTTTCAGACTGAGCGTTTAGATCAGTGGTTCTCAAACTCGTTCCTGGCGCCCCACTGTGTATGCTGGTTTTTGTTACAACCTCATCTGCAATTTTAGACTTTTAACAAGGTGTCGATTTGTCTTAATTAGCTGCATTCCATGTTTAGCGCAGTTATTTTCCACCTTTAGCTGCATTTTTATGGACATATCCACTGTGCCATGAAGAATAAAAACCCTCAGACATGTTATGCTTATTTTTCCACATTGTGAGGATTTGCAGGTAAAAAACATTTTAAACAGATCAAACTAGACTGAGAAAATCAGTAAGCTCCAAATTGGGTTGCTGAAGACAGGTGTTTTGAATTCTTTCAAAATAATTTGCCTGAACTTAATAAAATGAATATGAAACGAAACAGGTGTGACTTTACTGTTTGCCAAATAAATTGTTGGTTTTTGCAACCATGTGTTGACAGTTTCACCGATGAGGAACCTATTGATTGTTTACGTTGATGAAGGGTTCGGTCAAATTGTTTCCCTCTGCAGTTATTCATACTGGTTTCTAACATATCTCATTGTGGATATTAAATTTTAATTCTTCGTGGCATGTGTAGATTTGTCAAATGTGGCTTAAGAGGACAAATAACTGCTCTAAACATGAATGCACCTAATTAAGGCAAATCAACAGCTTGTTTAAGTCCTAAGATTGCAACTGTGGTCGGAACAAAAACAAGCAAACACAGTGGGGTGCCAGGACCGAGTTTCAGAACCACTGGTTTAGATCATTAAAATAGGGCCCATAGAGCTCAACAATATAAACACCAAACTGGTTTATTTCTATTCATTTCATTATAATTACTCACTAGATATTTAACAGACATCGTCAAAGTTGTTTTCACGGCTTGTCGGCTGACTGTTCGCATGGCAATGAAGCATTACCAGACTCCTAATTAGAAATAGTTCAGTGGGTAAGTCATTGAGCTATTGTGCAGGTGACGGTCTTATGTACTTGCATTTTGAGCATACACAGTTCAGAGTACACCACTGCAAACACAGTTTTTGTGTAATTGCTGGGGTGTTTGTAGTGATTTCTGTTTTTATTTTTTCCTGTGTTCGGGCTGCCAGGCGACATTACGCACAAAGACTCAAAGAGCGCAGCAGTGAGCGCACATATACAGTCGCTAAACCGATTTCTTTTTGATGTTGCCGCTATGATTGTCCACTGAATATTCAACAGTCATTTTCAAGGCAGTCTTTCAAAAGAATGAATGCACTGTATGCGCAAGTCAGCAATTCTGCATGGCTGCTAGGGTGCGTGATGTGCTTTGCCGTATCACTCATCAAATTTACAATTAAATCAACCAAGGGTTATACTTAAGTAGCTCAGTGGTAAAGATGTTGCTCTTTGATGCGGGAGACATATTTTCAAATCCTGATTGCATGGGTAGTTGTCTTTACATAGTGGGAGCATAGTTCTTGTATGAATAATTGCTGGGGTGTTTGTTGATGTTTTTTTTTTTTTTTTTTTTTTTTACTTTTTACCATTTTACCTTATCTTTGTATTTAAAATTTTGTTTATTTGCTTATTTTATTGAGAACAAATCTGCTCCAGTAGAGTCAGACTTCATTTCCTTTGGAGGTATTTTTACCTGCGTCGTCGAAGGCAGCAGGTCTAGGAATGGCTTTTTCACTTCCAGACCCGAACTCTGAAAAAAGCTCGGAGGACAAAAATCTCTTGGGAGAGCGCCACACTCATCAAATAGAGCAGGTGAAATTTTTTCGTCCATGGTCCGTCCGTCATTCCGTCCGTCCGTCCGTCCGTCCGAAGTAACAACGTTATAGGGATAACTTAAAAAATAATTGGCCCAGGAAGTTGCAATTTGGTATGAGGATGTATCTTGACCCAAGGCAGGTCGCTATTGAAAATGGGCACGCTGCGTCAAAATCCAAGATGGCCGCCGCCGTTTTTGTAAAAACAACCTTATCAAGATAACTTGAAAAATAAGTGTCGTAGGAAGTTCTGATTTGGTATGCTGATGTATCTTGACCCAAGGCAGGTTGCTGTTGAAAATGGGCGCGCTGCGTCAAAATCCAAGGTGGCCGCTGCTGTTTTTGTTAAAAGTACATTATCGAGAGAACGCAAAAATTAAGTGTCATAGGAAGTTCTAATTTGGTATGCTGGTGTATCTTGACTTAAGGCAGGTCGCTATTGAAAATGGGCATGCTGCGCAAAATCCAAGATGGCCACCGCCGTTTTTGTAAAAATGACATTATCGAGGTCACGCAAAAAATAAGTGTCGTAGGACGTTATAAATTGGTATGCTGATGTGTCTTGACCTAAGGCAGGTCGCTATTGAAAATGGGTGTGCTGCATCAAAATCCTAGATGGCCACCGCCATGGATTTGCCGGAACAGCGTCATCGCAATAACTCCAAAAATAAGTGGCCCAGTAACTTTTAATTTGGTATGGTGGTGCATCTTGACCTATTGCATGTTCTTATTGAAAATGATATCACAACATCAAAATCCAAGATGGCCATCAACCGACGTTATCGAGATAACTCGCAAAATAATTGGCTGACCCAAGGCAGGTCATTATTGAAGATAAGTGTGCTACGCCAAAATCCTTTCCAGTTTATCTTTTCCATATGGCTGCATCTGTCTATTTATCATCCTCATCGTCGTCATCATCATCACAATTCATCATCACTCAATCAATGCAAATTTTATTCACCAAAGCATACTTCTACATAACACCCGCGCAGCGATGCAGTTTCAGTGACTTCGCACTTGTTTTGAATGGGAAAATGTATGCAGGACTGGTTGCGATAATAATAATAAAAAAAGTAAAAAAATTAAAACAAAAAGGATTGTAATCAGATGGAATGTATACCTGTAGTACCTGAGAAACCTCAAATGGCACAGAATGCCCAAAATGCACCCAAAAATGCCCATTTGCCAATTTGGAGATTCCATCTTGGAATTTGTGGAAGAAGGAAGCATTCCTCTCCTCCTCCTTCCCCATCATTCTGTCCACTACACATAAAAGAAAACTTGGGGGTATATGTTAAATGTTAACTGTGTTCGTGTCTCTGGATGTGTCGTGTGTGTGTGTGTGTGTGTGCGCGCATAGTATGGTCTACCCTTGTGTTTCAGCGGGAAAAGACTAGGTTCCATTCGTACCACTGCTAATTCTGTGTTTTATATGATAAGACAGCAAAAATTGCCACCAGGCTTCTTACTGCAAAAAAGGAACTCATGAGTCTGTGCTTAAATGGCTTAAAGTAAGTTTAAGTCCACCTATTATGTGACCTTTCATTGGTCATTCCTGGATTCTACTAAAAACGGTGTAAATGTGTCATTGTTAAAAAAACACAGTTTTCTCATGGTGGCCATTTCTGCAGTATCTGTCTGTGAAACGCTGTTGAGGTCCTGCCCCTTCCCTCCCGAAAACTCCAGTGTGCTGTCAACTTGATCACTCACTTGTGATTGGTCCACTGTTCGCGCGTCGGGAAATGTCATGCCGCTTACCATAAATGGATTTCCGCAGCAGAGTGTAAGTGAGCTTTGGAAAGAAATACCGGTGTAGCCATTTGGGCATAAGCCATTTGATTCAAGGATGTGCAAAACTATCTGCTTGGCAAATACTGACATCACCAATTGATGAAAAAATGGGCAGAAGCTATTGGGGGGGTTTCAGTCAGCTCTGGAGCTGTGTGTTTTGCAGCAGAGAGCGCTTCTTCTGGAGGTGACTTTGAGTTGTTTTCCGACACAGACCTTTTAAATGCGCATAAAAACAATATGATTCACACTATGACATTAAAATAATGAAAAATCATAAGAGGTGCACTTTAAGTCGATTTAGCACAAATAAGTAGTACATTGATGGTAAGTGAGTACCATCACAGCGTGTGTCCTGGACAGCACTTCGAAGAAGTGATTGGGGTGAAATTCCTTGTTCACTACATATAAAAGAAAACTTGGGGGTATATGTTAAATGTTAACTGTGTTACTGCTTATGGATGTGTCCTGCGTGTGTGTGCATAGTATAGTCTATCCTTGTGTGTTCAGTGGAAAAAAAAAACAATTTTCTGGGGAAACTGTTAACAATGAGTCTATGTTTTAGCAAAAGGGTTGAGAAAAAAAAGCAATTCTGAGTTGGACGCTCGGGTGATTTTGAAAATCATGTTAAATTGTTTATATGAAACAAAGACTCACTTCTAGTGTAAATTTATGTTTGTCTTCATTGTTGTCATTTGTGTTAATTGAGACATATATGTATTGTTTAATATGAGGCCAGGAACTGAAAAAAGGTTTGAAATGTTTCACATATGAGAAAGAGCAAATAGTTTGCGAGCCAAGAAAAATTAGCCATTTCAAGCGGCTTTAATGTTGTAAAGGGTAATTTTGTTTGGCTACATTGTGAATTTATCACTAATGTCTATTGTGTCTATTCGTCGCTGAAGTGGTAGGCCTACCAGAAAACATAAATCCTGAGAAACTAGACTAAACGTGAGCATGCGTAAGAACATGAGAACTGTGGATCTTTTCCAATGTGAACGAATGGGAGAAAGGAAAGTGCACTGAGAGCTGTATTTGTGACCTGAGCTCAAGTTGTATGTGTGGAAACTTAATGTGAATAAGTATAAGCGTGTCTGCAAACAATGGCACGGCTGACCTGTTTGTTAGTTCTCCTTTTGTTAGATTAAAGGCAGAAATCATTCTATATTATGAACGGCCTTATATACTACAATAAATGTACACTTTATAAAGATACAGTGCCGTGAAAAAGTATTTGCCCCCCTCCTGATTTCTTACTTTTTTCCATATTTTTTACACTTAAATGTTTCAGATCATCAAACAAATTTTAATATAAGACAAAGATGACCCAAGTAAATACAAAATGCAGTTTTTAAATGATGATTTTATTTATTAAGGGTAAAAAGCTATCCAAACCTTCCTGGCCCTCTGTGAAAAAGTAATTGCCCCCCCCTCTCTCTTAAATCATGAATTAATTATGATGAACCACATTTTTTGAGTCCAATTTTACTGGCCACACCCAGGCCTGATTACTGCCAGACCAGTTGAATCAAGAAATTACTTCAATAGAACCTGTTTCACAAAGTTAAGTAGGCTAAAAAAACTCAAAAGGCAACACATCATGCCACAATCTTAAGAAATTCAAGAACAGATGAGAAACAAAGTAATTGACATCTGTCAGTCTGGAAAGGGTTACGAAGCCATTTCTAAGGTTTTGGGACTCCAGTGAACCATGGTGAGAGCCATTATCCACAAATGGAGAAAACTTGGAACAGTGGTGAACCTTCCCAGGAGTGGCCGGCCTACCAAAATTACTCCAAAAGCTCATCAACGACTCATCCAGGAGGTCACAAAAAAACCCATAACAACATCTGAAGAACTGCAGGCCTCACTTGCCTCAGTTAAAGTCAGTGTTTATGATTCAACAACAAGATAGAGACTGGGCAAAAATGTCATCCATGGGAGAGTTCCAAGGCGAAAACCACTGCTGACCAATAAGAACACAAAGGCTCATCTCACATTTGCCAAAAAACATCTTGATGATCCCAAAGACTTTTGGAAAAATATTCTGTGAACGAGACAAAAGTTGAACTTTATGGAAAGTGCGCGTCCTGTTACATCTGCCGTAAAACTAACATAGCATTTCATAAAAAGAGCATCATATCAAAAGTCAAACATGGTGGTGGTAGTGTGATGGTTTGGGGCTGCTTTGCTGCTTCAGAACCTGGACAACTTGTAATTGATGGAACTATGAATTCTGATTTCCACTGGAAAATCCTGAAGGAGAATGTCCAACCATCAGTTCATTACCTCAAGCTCAAGCGCACTTGGGTTATGCAGCAGGACAATGATCCGAAACACACTAGCAAGTCCACCTCTGAATGGCTTAAAAAAACAAAACGAAGATTTTGGAGTGGCCTAGACTTAAATCCGCTTGAGATGCAGTGGCATGACCTATCACAGGCCGTTCATGCTCAAAAACCCTCCAATGTGGCCGAATTAAAACAATTCTGCAAAGAAGAGTGGGCTAAAATTCTTCCACAGCGATGTGAAAGACCCCTTGCCATTTATCGCAAATGTTTGATTGCAGTTGTTGTCGCCGAGGGTGGCAAAACCAGTTATTAGGATTTAGGGGGCAATTACTTTTTCACAGAGGGCCAGGAAGGTTTGGATAGCTTTTTCCCCTTAAGGGGTGATCTGGGGTTAAATGAAAAATGACAACTCGGAATTTATCTAAAGAGGTATATGTAATAACCTCCAAAAAAGATACGAGTTGGCATTTTTCTGTTTATGCGGTTGCCATGGTAACCGAGCAAGCTCATTAAATATGCAGAAAACTTCTGGCACCAATTCCTCTTTAACTCTATGATAGAATTCAGTTTTTCTTTCATTATTTAAAAGCCATTGCTTATCCAAATGCAATGACATAGCCATTCTTTGCCCAATTTATCAGTTTTGTGATTTTGGCGCATTTTACACAAATTTTGAAATTTTTCAGAATCTGACGAATACTCAAAATATTCAAAGTATGTAACAGATAGACAAAATTTCCCTATGTCATTGCATCTCTAATGAAGTAAAGTACCTGCAGCCCAAATTTCATTGATTTTCAATGATAAATAAAAAAGTTATGGCAGCCACAAACATGAGAAACGTGGAAAAAGTAATACCTTAGGAAATCAATGGAAAATGCATTAGACCGCATTGAAAAGTTGAGTTCAGTCTTAGTCTGTGGCTTACACCCATTTTTCAGACTGTATTATCTGATTATTCAAATGTTTATCACTTTCCTGGAGTGAAAAGCATAAATTTCATCATCACAGTTGCTTTTAAATCATGATTTTATGGCAAAATTCAGTTTTTAATCCTTGTAGCAATTAGTGATTAGTAAAGGTGGGTTATTATAGAATATTTTTATTCAAAAAAAAAATTTTGGAAAAATAATCAAATTTTGCCCATTTAACCCCAGATCACCCCTTAATAAATAAAATCATCATTTAAAAACTGCATTTTGGGGGCGCCCCGGTGGCTCATCGGTCTAAGTGTGCGTACCAGAAAGGCTATGTCCCACCCACAGCGACCAGGGTTGGACTCCGGCTCGGGTCATTTGCTGCATGTCTTCCCCCATTCTTCTCCCCAACTTTCCTGTCTTTCTACACTGTATAACTATCGAATAAAGGAAAAATTCCCAAAAAAAAAAAAAAAAAAAAACTGCATTTTGTATTTACTTGGGTTATCTTTATCTTATATTAAAATTTGTTTGACGATCGGAAACATTTAAGTGTAAAAAATATGGAAAAAAGTAAGAAATCAGGAAGGAGGCAAATACTTTTTCACAGCACTGTACTAACTATTCATTCAAGAGAAATTTAATATGCCCGTTAACTGTATTAGCCTATATTTACAGTATTTTATGGAATTCTCACAATAATTGCAGTATTAATAAAAAGCAAGATTTCTGAGAAAAATGGGTATGATAGCCACGTGATCCTGGAAATTTGAAGGAGTTAAAACCCCATTTATGTGACAAACGCCAGCTGAAGCTCATCAGTCTTCCTGCCAGCATTGTTTCCCGCCACTCTCACCTATTATTGAATTATTTGTTCTGTTTTCTCATTGGTTCAGTTTGTGTTTGCTATCACTTTTTACAAACGTTTGCAGGTCCTGGTTTGTTTCAGTTTCCTTTGTCGGTCAGACCATTTGCTACACTTTTGCCAATCTCTCATTTGGCTTTATCTCCCTTTTCAGGAAGCAATATTCTCCCCTTTTGAGAGCTGGCGTGCTCTCACGCTTTTAATATTGTTCTCTTTATAATTCTCTCCTTTGGGAGATTGTGTGTTCGCGTTATTTTACCTCTCTGATTATAATTTCTGGAATTGGCTAGCGCCTCGCCTTTGGGAGCTGACATTCCTTTAGTACTTTTTAGCTTACCGGCCCTATGGGCCGATAAGCTATTGTCGTGGTGTAGCTTCCGTCGTCCGGAACATTTTTTATCTTTTTTTTGGCCTAATGAATTTTCTTGTATATTTTCCATAACATACTACTCGACCATATCTCCAGACATTTTTTTCGATTTTAGATTGAATCATTTTTTTCCGTTTTATGGGCCCTTGAAATTTTGGCCCCAATGTTAAAGATGGGACTGAGAAATTTAAAAAAATAATTTCCCAAACTTTGCGGTAAATTTTTTTCTAAATAAGGCAATCAACTTTCTTTGGTACCGCCAATGTACAGTGCAAGCACCATTTTGATTGAATCGACGGAAGTGAGTCTAGTGGTGGCGCTGTACTTTAACATTGGGTCTTATGGAGAATGGGCAAAATCCCCTGTGGAACATAAATGGTTGCAGATAGAGATTGTTTGTATTATCAACATATAGGAAGTCATATATGACCAATATTTTGGATGTGTTAAAGTTGACCTCAGATGACCTTGAAAGGTCAAACTTGAGGTCAAGCAAAATGTTACAATTTTCAAAGGCTTATAGGATTGAAAATATTGAAGATTGGGAACATATGTATATGGAACACTTATAGGAAGTCATATATGAACTTTCATTTGATGGCCTTGAACTTGACCTTCGGTGAACTTCGAAGGTCAAACTTCACATTGTGAAATTTCAATGGTTTCTGTCATCGAAACTATGACAGATAGAGCTTAGGTTTGTATTGTTAGCATATAGGCAGTCACGTATGAAGTTTTATTTGGTGACCTTGGACTTGACCTTCAGTAACCTTCAGAGGTCAAACTTTACAGTTAAATTTCAATGACTTAAATCAGCAAAATTGTTACAGATAGGGTGTAGGTTTGTATTGGAGACATATAGGAAGTCATATATGAACTTTCATTTGGTGACCTTCATATTGACCTTTGAAGGTCAAACTTGACTTTGTGAAAATTCAATGACTTGTATCACTAAAAAGGTCACAGATGGAGCCAAAGTTTGTATCACAGACTTAAAGGAAATCACACATGAACTTTCATTTGGTGATATTCAACTTGACTGTTGGCGACCTTTGAAGGTCAAACTTGACATAATACAATTACAGTGACTTGTATTGCCAAAACGGTCTCAGATGGAGCCTAGGTTTGTATTAGAGACACATTGTAAGTCATATATGAACTTTAATTTGGTGACCTTTGTATTGACCTTTTGAAGGTCAAATGTGATCTAGTGGAAATTCAATGACGTGTATCACTAAAAAGTTCACAGATGGAGCCGAAGTTTGAATCACAGACTTAAAGAAAGTCACACATGAACTTTCATTTGGCGACATTCAACTTGACTCTCGGTGACCTTTGAAGGTCAAACTCGACAGTGAAATGACAATAACTTGTATCACCAAAATGGTCATATTGAGCCAAGGTTTGTATTAAGACATTTAGAAAGTAAGAAATGTAGTCCATTTGCTGACCTCAACTTGACCTTTTGTGACCTTTAAAGTTAATAAGTGACATATTGGATTTTCAATGACTTGTATCACCAAAACTGCTTCAGAGCTTAGGATTGTATTACAGGGGGTCTTATAAATGTATGTTAACTTTTATTTAGTGACCTTGACATTGACTTTCATTGATTTGACGGTCAAACTTCGCATAAAATTTTCATAACTTGTATCATCACTATACGATTGCTTACCGGTAAGCTACAGGACCCTTGGTCCTATTTTTATATTCACATGGTTTTGTCTCTATTTTGTGGAGCATGTCAAATAAACCAGTTCTGCTTGCTACCCTGCACTTGAGGTCTACTCTTCCGACACATAACACTTTAGTCATTGAATTTTGGCCAGCCTAAGTTATCAAAAGTTTAATAAGAAAGATTAATAGTGGATGTAAAGATTTTTGATAGTCACTGGTTGTATTTGCAAATTTATTAGCAGAAAAATGAAGTCTAAGTTTTGTATGCTGATTAACTGATGATTAAAATTTGGACTTGTAAGGCCACGCCTCAAGCCTTCAAACTCACCAGTCAGTTAAGACCCGGACCGCATTCCTCAGCTCTGCAATCATTGCATGCACCTGTTGTTTATTTCCACTGTGTGGTAGTGTTGTGCTATTTAAGACCAAGCTTCGTACTTAGTCATGGCGAAGTCTTGTGAGCCACAAGTCTGTGTAATCTCTAGTCTTATATTGACTTATCTCCCGCGTTTTCGTGTGCATATATTCTAAATATTAAACTTAGTGCTGTTTGTTGTTAATGTCAGCACCTTAACTTTATTATCAGGAACCTCGCTTCCTTTTTCTTTTCCTATTTTAGTCATACATTATTACTGTAACTAAAGCCCAGTGTTTGTATCACTGATAGTATTATCCAGGGACCTCGATCCTTGTTCTTTTGTACTGTATCCTGTTTTGCTGTCTTGCTGTGCTGAAGGCATAATAAGTACAACCAAGTTCATCTTCTCACCTGAGTCCAGTCCTCAACTTTCTGTCCTCCGTGCACATCACCGGTGCTCAGATCACAACCGTTACAGAACTACTCTTATGCACATAAATACATAGAAATTTTGAACATAAATGCTCAGTTTGGGCTACATACTCAATGCATATGATATTATTATAAAATCTCTAGAAAAAATTTGGTTAGGGTTAATATTATTGAAGCCATTATGATATATAGGAATATTCTTTATAGCAACAATGCATTGTTCGAAGAAAATACATGATAGCTTCATGAATCTGGCCCAAGAATATTTGAATGATTCTGGAACCCCATGTGGTCTTTGGATGTGTGGCACCGTTCATTTTGTCTGCCTATTTGTGTGTGGGAGCACTCACTGCGAGGCGAGTAAAAGAATTATGTCAATTTCTGTTTATCATTTTATCAACCACTTGCAACACAAAATTTCTTCCAGATCACTGTAGGACCCATTTATAACAATGGCTGAACTTTAAGGTCAATTTAAAAACTGTAACCCAGACATGTGGACAATTACTGAAAATTACAGGAAGCAGTCATAAAATGCAGCGCACTTACCGTAAATCTGCACACACCTTGCATACATATTTTCATGATTTTGCTCATTTTTAATTGTTCTGTTTGCTATTCAACATTCTATCTTGAAAATAAAATTATGGCAACAGCAGATCCCGTCTTCGGATGCTGTTCATATCGAATAATGCATTAATGCAATAATGCATTTTTGCCTGCATTTTCACGTCAACATTATGACAGCAAATGCATTTAAAGTAGCCGATGATTGGTGTTAACGGCCTATTGGGCAATGCATGATCAGCATCTCTGGCCCTTTGTGATGTTAGCAACGTAAAATTCAGTAATCTACTGTGCTAGCATGGAAATATGTAGTCTTAAAATAAGCAACCCTAAACAATTCAACAATGTTTTGCTCCAAAGTTAAAACCAAACTCCCTTAAACCATGCTGATTAAGCCGATAGCAACGCAAGCATCAAGTCTACTGGTCTTAATACTGTAAGGCAGGGTTAATATTAAATTAAGGCTGTTTATACTAATAGTTTGGTTTGTCCACTATTATAGACTTGCAGGGACAACAGCATGTGTTTGTGATGAATAAATTTGATAAACTTTTACCAGGTAGTCAGCAATTGTGAATTCGCGGTTATCACTGTCCCAAATTGGAGACGTTCATTTTTTATTTTCTGTTTACGTGGCTGTCTAATATTTGATTGCTGCTGCTGAACTGAACAAGGAAACAAACATGTCAATTGCATTATTTCCTTCCTCATTAACTGGCTAGCTCGCAATTGAACCATTCAAGATAATTTGGTTAGATTACAGCGAGGGCTGAGAAAACTAGAGATGAAAAACATTTAGAATCACAGTAACTATAAAGCTTCCTCAATTTTAATCCAATTACCAAATTGTACCAGGTTGTTTCTTTTTTGCTTTTGCAATGCTTGGATTTTTCAGCTGAACTTTAATAGGACATCATAAAAATCCACTTGTTAATTGAACAAACAAAGTTGAATATGGTTGCCTTAGATTTTATGGTTCTGATGATAACATAAACTGACCTAAATGCCAGAGCCAATCACAGTTCTTTAATTATTGCCAATTGATGTGTCGTTTTAAAGAAAAATGCAAGTAAGAGAGCAGTTCTAGTGCATACTATGAAGTATAATCCTGTCAAGGTCACTGGCGCAGTGACATATTTTCTTGGTGGTTGGCATTAAGATTTTGGCAACTGCAGGAAAAGGTAGCCAGCCAGTAATCAAATTAAAGTAATAATAAGGATTATAATAGTAATAAAGATGCTTCTTTAGGAAAGTACCTACGATTCTTTTTAAAATGGGCAGCAAACTGTGTACTTGTCATTGTACAACATCTGAATCATTGGAAATTGGCCTCAGAAAAGTAACATGCTTTTTCTGAGTAACCTTCTGAATGAACCAACGCTTTAACAGATCAATGGCCAGGTCTCTGTATTCCCAACATTAAGGCAAAGAGAAGCCACTACGGCAAAATTTAATGATGGTGGAAACAGTCATTTAAAGTTACTCTTTGAAGACAGCAGGCTTCAGCCATGGCTATTGTGGCAGTCCTTACCCTCAACACCCAACTTCCCCCTGTCCCCCCCACCCCCTTCTGATTTGCATTGACAGGAACAGACTAATGTGGAGTAATATGAGACAGCACATGGTAGAACTGCTTGCTTTGTTCTACAAACTCTAACAAGAGATGATTAGGAATACCTCAAAGTAGCTAAAACAACCAACTAGTAATTATGGTCTAAGATAAAGTGTGGATTTTCATTTACCTTTTCTCAAGATGAGACAATTTGTAGAATAATAATTTGGAATTCCAGTTGCTTAATGCCATGACTAATGATGATAAGCTCGTCATTGTCTCTTAAACATAAATAATATTCATAAGGATTATAATATTAACTCTTGAAATATTAAAAATTTTGCTCTTGACAATTTTATACTTGCTTTTAATAGTAGCTGAAGATAAAATACATATCTACCTAGACTATAGATATTTCAACTCATTTTAACAACTTAAGAATATTTAATAATCCTAAAAGAACCATAATTTACAAACCATCTAAATTTAAAAGTTGTTGAAAAATGCAGTGTATGTGTTTTCGCTTAAAAAGGTGTCACAGGAAATAAGTCAATAAATAATGAAGTTATAGCAATAATCTATGACAAATTCTAAATCTAATCCTGTTCAAAAAGGCCATTAAAAGGAACACAATTTAATTCTGAAATCAAATCATTTCCCATTCTGTAATAAAGGAGTATGCAATTATTTAAATGTGTGAGTGAGTGGTCTGTCTTGAATCCTGATATGAGAGGAAAGTATGGAAGCATTTTGATTTCATTTAAAACCATAATACTTACTCTATTTGTTCTTTATTTCTGAGTATAGGAGTGATGCAACCACCAGCAGTGCCATTCTGTCCCCTTTGGAGTGTCACCAGGTTAACCAGAGAAGACGGCTGGAACGTGTATCGTAGGGTCATTTCATGCAATTGAGGACACATTGCTCTGACACTTTTATCCCATTGTTTTCCACAGGGACAGTTTGCTGGCTCAGGAAAACCCCAACTAATCCTGAGTGTCACATTTCAAAATGCTACCAATTAACTTTTGCATTTTCTGATTCCTACGGGTTGAGCTACAAAAATTGTCTTTGTATTGTCTTAGTTGTTTTCAATTTGGCAGGTTGCTGTTGAAAAAATTCTATACAGTCATCAAGGATTCGAGGACCTGACCCAGCCATTCACACCTGGGGAGCAGAGGTTTGAAGCATGTCAGAACTCAGACCACACACAGCTCCGCTCCATTCTTATGGCTGATTTGGTGATTAGGATTTCTGCACAAACACACACATTAATGAATGCAAGGGTGAGACATCAACACAGGGCACAATAATCCCTGTCCACCCTTCTGGCGCCTGGAAGCCATTTCAACTGCAACGTTGTATTATGCCTCTTACTGAAGACGCACATTCCCATATTAACAAAATTCTAGCAGATCTGTGAACAAACTGATATTGTGTTTGTGACTGTGATTTGTGGATTACTTGTAAAGAGGGCGGGTTAATGCAAACATTGGGAAAAACTATTAAATTATATTTTATGTATATAGACAATGAAATGCGGCAGCTAAAGGACTGTAGGCTCCTTACTCTGAAGGCCAAAGTTGAGTATGCTTTAGAAGTTATTAAAGTTTAGGTAGAAGTGCAGAGGGTTCCAGAGGAGCCTAACACAGCATTCTAAGGTATTTTAGAATTAAATTGGGAAGTCCTACAAGGAGAGCTTCTGACCAGCCTACTATGTGTGTCAGTCCAACTCTCTCAAATAATCTCCAGACCATATCATTTGACATAAATGGTTGAATGTCTTAAAATATGAATACCCTGTTTTCAATATGTTCCTCTACTACTTTACACTTTATCTCCCCATATGAATATTATACCTGTGTTACTTTCATGTGAGGCTGTTTCTTCTTTTTCAGTTAAGAATTGAACAGATAAATAATATTTTGTGCACCTGCTTTGGAATTTTTTCCCTTCTGGTTTTTTTTTTTTCTAAATGGTAGGTCGCTTAGTTAGAGCCACATACAGTCTTCTAACTTCCCCTAGTCAAGTGTGGAGATGATTATTTCTGATGTGCCAGTATGTTCTGTGACTTCTATTATAACGAAAGTTGAAAAATTTACTTTTCAAAATCATATTTTCATTGGCCTTTATCAATTAAAAAAATTTTCCCAACCAGTACTGGCGACTAACTTGCAGTATAATACACTCATAGAACAAACCTACTAGATAGCAATGATTTTAATTAGGGGCCGGGCAGCCTAAGCTGCCAGGACCCTCTTGTTTTCCTGCATGTTCTTCTTTTTCTTCCGAGGAAATCCTACTTCCCATGGGCGAAAAATGACCGAATTTTGCACAAAGGTCCAGTCCCATGCCAGATTGCCTCAGCTGTAAAAACAGGCCAATAGTTCTGATTGTGGCGCTACAGCAAGCCTCTAAAGTTCAAAATTTTGAAAATTCACAACAAATCAACCAAATGTGCTACAGATTTGCAACTTTCTCCAAAATGTAGCCCCAATACTGAAGAAACTCCTGTACGTTTAAACCTATGCAAATTATGAAGTCCATCACTCTGTTTTTTTCAAAAACTGTAAAACTTATTAAAACTATCTGCTCCCACAATTTTTGCTCAATTGATGCCAAACTTGCTACAGAGCATCTTCAGACTGTCCTACACTAACGATCCACATAGATTTTTGATTTATTAAAAATTGAGCCTACAGTGCATCAAAATGTTTGACTGTAAACGGTATTGCAAACATATACTTTCAAATTCTTGCTAAATACATTTTCAATGTTCATTAAAAAAATGACAAAATTTTGGAGTCATGGTAGATGATGTTTGGAAAATATCAGAATTTTATCTCAAAAACTAAATTTTTTACAGCATTTTGAATTTCACTCTCATGCCAACAATTGGAGTCAATGCAAAAGTTGCATTTTTAAACATCAGTTTTTCACTTATGGAGCCAATAAATCATTGTCAAAAACAAATTACCAACATCTCCATGCTGTCTAGATGCAATTTGTGTATTTTCGGATTTTTGTCTTAATAACTGAATTTTTGACAGCCGTTTGAAATCTGTCTTTACACGCTTGGTCAGGTAGCGTCAATATATGACGCGTCGGGATGAGAATGGGCTCACAGGTGGCTTAGCTTAGTCAATTTGTAAAGCTACATGTGACATTTCCATTTGCCAATTAGCTCAGTGAGATAGAGCATAGTCTCCAGTGGCAGGTCTAGAACTGGGAATTGGGGTGGCACAGACACGTCCCTTTTAGTCCTGGCAAGTTCTCAATCATTTTCCTTTATTGACGCGTTTTACAATTATCGTAATTGGCAACTGAAGACACGGTTTCTCTCCATATGCGATCTAACAGCGATGAAATCATGGGCTAAATTCAGTAGGCTACAGCGGCGAAGCCATAACTGAGAATTGGGTGCACAAAACATCCGTTTAAAACAATTATTAGTCCTGACCTTTTCTCAGTCATTTTCATAATTAACAAAAGGTTCACTCCGAGAGCACTCCACACTTAACACGTGCTGCTTGTTCTCCCCGATTAGGTAAGACGACAATCATTCATCCGGACGTGTATTTGCTGTAGGCTACTTAAATCAACATTGTTCAAAATTGCATAACTGTCGAGTCTCAAGCAAATAGCTTGAGCCGCAGGCCTTTTTATAGCCTATTTAACTGCCGAGTGCCAGTTCTTTTTTTTTTTTTAAATCAACCCATGCAATATTGAGAGTGAAAGGCGATATTTCATTGGAATGCGGACCAATTCAATCAACACGAAGCATTGGCCTATTAATAAGTAAATTATTTTTCTGTACTGAATTTAGCCCATGATTTCATCGCTGTTAGATCGCATATGGAGAGAAAACGTGTCTTCAGTTGCCAATTATGATAATTGGAAAACGCGTCAATAAAGGAAAATGATTAAGAACTTGCCAGGACTGCAAGGGATGTGTCTGTGCTACCCCAATTCCCAGTTCTAGACCCGCCACTGCTCTTGCGCCAGAAGTTATGAGTTCAAACCTCAACTGATTAGAATTTTTTCCATCTTCCTACACTCTGCTTGTTGCTCAGAATTGCCTAATTTTGCCTAAAATTGCCCGGCCCCGACCATTGCTGCACAGCAGCTATAATTAAATTTTATTTTTCAAATTTGTGTTTAATTTTTGTTCAATATTTCTTTTCACATGACAGAAAAAAGTGAGGGATTGTGATTGAAAGAAGTACTTCTCTCCTCCCCCTTCCCCATCATTCTGTGTCTGTACCTGGCCATCCATGGATGTATTATAAGAACTGGATACTGAACCGAAAATGGCCGTCCATTCATTTCAATGGAAATTGCTCAGTGGTGCAGCACGCCGTCATGGGGCCATGGTTCCGGGGGCACGCGGACATGCGCCGTGTGACTTTTCGTTCACACATGCCCAGTGTGGGGCTCATGAACGTGCTGACGCCTGAGGTATCTATGACAACTGTCCACGCTTGAAGCACTCCCACACAGGACGCGTGTTCACGACTAATGTTCTCCCGAAATGTAGCTAACTATGTCCACTGCGAAACCCATGCAACAGCTCTGTACCGAACGGGCAAACATAGCACTCGGCTTAAATATAGTTTGGAAAAACAATTTATATACCTAATAGGGATATAAAATGTTGATGAACTATTTTTATTTAACAGGGAAATAAAATTATTAACTATCGCAAACAATGTCAGCAAAACAGTTGACTTGCTACTGTATAAGATGACAATTCAATCTTGTTTTCCACACAGTTCAAAGCTAAATGTATTCGGAGAAAGTGAAACATTTCGAGCTTGTTAGCTTGCAACCTCCTCTATTCTTACTGGATTCAAGAGGATAACCCAACTGCGCAGAGCACTGCCCGTGCTTCATGAACTGATAAGTTTTATAGTAGATGACGTTGATCAAAGTATATAACCAATTCTGATAAGCAAAATTACTTTTAGTGTACGAATGCTCAAAGCTCATTAAATCCATCCTTTCTCTATACCTGGAACTTGAGCCCATCCCAGCTGACTCGCAGGGAGCACACACCATTCATTAGAATTTAATTTTAGTATTTAATATCGTGAATGCATATGCTGCGCATACTCTGGCAACCCGGTGCGTCATCCGTAACATAGCTACTGCCGTTATATGCTATTACCATGTTTATCAGCACTAGAAATTAAACTTTAAATTTTCTTGACTAAATTCACGCTTGCGTTTTGACAACCGGAGTGTTTCTCTGGGTACTCAAACATCAAGGTAAACTGATTAAAGTGCTGATTTTATTCGATATTAGTGGAGTTTCAATACTGAATTATTTTCCTTCCCCTTATACAGGATTAGCAAATTCATAAGTCCTCACATGATCAGCAGCCCAGTTATAAAATATACATAAAGTTGATCTTCGTTTCGTTCTCATCTGTTCCTTTCTTCTTCTGAGACCCTCGTATTTTTCTCTGCGCAGATGGAGATCAGCCACATCAGCGAATCTCCACAGCATCACTCCCATACACCGATGCCGCTCACGAACAGTGTGTCGCTCACATCACTGGCTGAACAGCAAATACTGTCTGTTTGTGCAGTGCTGTCATACAAGTTCGGCGCATGCATAAAATAACAGAAAATTCATATTTTGTATCTTATCTTAAAAGTTGCTGAAAAGTCACTATATCAAGTATGCACATCTGCTATTGTTTTAATAATGAAGAATGAGCATGCAATGGTAAATAAATGATTCGCTGTGTAGTTTTTTGGGCTGAATTTATACCATGCTGAAAGTGCACATATGGGCGTAGTCAATGCTACTTAGCCAGCATATAATACTTGAAGCAGCAAAGCACAGTACCGTGAGTCGGTGTAAGATATTCAAAGTAATGGAAATAAACAACTCAGCTTAGGTGCATCTTGAACATTTTAATAAGAAAAAGCAAAGCAAGTGTTAGCTACGTGCACGATTATAGGATGTCATCTTCAATAGTTACCGAAATAGCCCGTTATCCAACCTAAGTTAACCAACAACAGCCTTTGCTACCTTACTGTATATTCTGCAACGTAACATAAAAGATAAGTGAAGCAGTCGAGTCACTACATAACAAAGCCATTCATCAAATACAATAAATGAAAACATTGGTGGTGTTACACCTGCTCACTTTACCGACTTGTTAATAACATAAGCCGATAGCACGGAATCTCATGACCAGTGCTACACGCAGAGAACCGCAGCTACTGCACTGCTTACGAGAACGCGCTTAGAGACAAGATCCCTTGGTGTTTGCTTAGCCTGAATTAAAATAAAAAATTTTGTCGCAGCTGTGGAAAAAAGGCACCAATGATTTAAAAGAAAAAAATCAACAGATTATATATTGATCATTTGCGGTAGTCAAAAAAATTTATTCATGGATTTATTAGATTGTCTTTTTCAATTGTTCCCTATGGAAAAATTTTCTTTTTGCCCCCCATGGCATCACGTGACTTGCAATATCAGCTTGACCGCTAAGCCCTTATCGGCATGCGTTTTAGCCCTGGTTCAGTATCCACTTCTTATAATACATCCATGTGGCCATCCCACCTAACCCCTCCCATTGTTATCTTTTGAATGTCCCTCAAAGACCCCCTGTTGGTCATTCATTGGTTTTCCTCTCCATTTGTCTTTCTATGTCCAATGTGTGTGAACTTTACTGCAAAGAACAGTCCACTTTGTTTAGGTATAAACTTCTTAGAGCCCATTCTGGGGGTCTCTTTTCCCCTAGTGCCAGGCAAAGGGCAGCAGACTTCAGAAGTTGGTTTTTGTTTGAACGATTATTTGCTCATAATTTCACATGCACAATAAATAGAGCTCTGACAGAAATTCTGATAGGCCACAGAGTCAAGCTTGCTTAATGTAGGAGATGCTACCTCCTGGAGAGTCACCTGAGTGCATTTGACTGTCATCTGACTTTGCTTGTCACATGATTGCTTGGCCAGCAATATGTTGGGCTTATTTAAGTTTGCCTTCCCGAGTAGCTGTTCCTTAGTGCGCTAGCTCAGCAATTGCTTGCATCAGAGCAGATCCACCCGCTACAGGTTCGTGGTATTCGTTATCGCTGCAAACTTCTATAACAATGTTTATTTTGGCTACCGCACCTCGGCGGAGTTCATGTGGCTCTTGGTCTTTGATGTCATGCTTAGCCTAGCTATGCTGCTATTGCTGTAAGTGCTCGGTTATGAGGGCCAGCCTGCGCAAAGCTTACTTGTCTAAAAATGTAGCTTGTTTTGAAACATTGCCTTATGTGTTAGTTGAAGGAATCTTTTGTGTAATTGGTGTCATTTGTCAAACCGTAAATTTAGAGCAGCACATGCTAATCCGGTTGCTGCCACGAATGCTCGACAATTCCAATTCTCGCTTGGCGACGCAGCACTCTCATTGTCAGTAGCTAAATAATTTCTTCTACGGAAAGAATTGCGATCTGCTCACCTATTGCGAATTGCCACTATTCTAAAGCTGGACTTTTTCCGGTTGTCGAAACTGCATTTGGATGATTAAAAAATGCAGTAAGTGTACTGCGGTAGTGTCCTAAATCGGGAACGTGTTAATTGGACCTGTATGTCTTGCAAACAAGTGTGTGCAAGGAGTTTTTTTGATGAGACTCGAGCGTCATGCACTAACCAATCAATGTGCCGTTAGCACGACCACAGGCGGTAAGATAAATATGATGTTGGCTTGGATGACTGGTCGCTAATTCACAAACGGCTTATCGAGGAGTTAACTGCCAGAATTTATAACAGTCAGGCGGATTTCTATTAGGGGTTGATATATGTGTGATAGTAAATGGCCTGAAATTTCTTTTGGTGTAAGATCTATTAGTAAATAGGAAAATTCCAGGTTTTCAGGTTCCAGAAGTCGATGGTTTGGTTTTTATGGTCTCGAGAAGGGTCACCCTCCAGAGGGCCAAAATTGAACTTTTAAGAAAAATAGGTTTGAGTTGAAATATCTCAGTGCGCCCTCAATAGCCCAGCTTCATTTTTACTGATCTCAGTCTATATTAGGAGGAGATTTGGGAAATTTTGGTGGGCTGTTGAGGGCGCCACCTATAGGGGGCGCTTGAATACGCCATCTTGGACCAAAGTAGCAGTCACTTTTGAGGCATTCCTTGCTTGCGCCCTCATTAGCCCAAGCTTGTTTATGTATGATATGATTCTCTAATAGTGCCTTGTACTATTCCACTTGAAATTGTAGTGGGATGGTGAGGGCGCAGAACTTTAGATGGCACTCAAGTCGGTGAAAATGCAAAAATAGGGGTATTCTGCGGCTGTAGATCTCCATGCGCCCCCATCAGATTTGAATGAAGTCTGTTTTATTTGATAGCCCTACATGTCCCCTATGTGTGTCAAAAAGATTGATGTGGGGTTCAACTGTTTTAACCCTTTTTGACCATCATTCTTAAAGGTGTGACGTGACCATTCCATACGCTTGTCTATGTAGTGCTGTTACGGTACATAAGTCAGCATAGGTGTCAGTTTGAATTCAATGCCAATTGATGATTTTTAGTGGAGCAATCAGCAATTTAAAGCTCTCTTCTGAACCAATGGATAGGGTCCGGCCATCTGCTGACTTCCTTTGGAATGTTTAGAAGATTGGAGGCGGAGCCGGACGGGTTGCACGCTTCACCGCTCATGAATAAATTTAAAAAAAAAATTGTTTACTTCTTTTGTCATGCTAATTTCAGGAAAATAAATCACTCATTATCTCCATCATCCCTACTTTATTAGAGAAAACTCAGGTGAAAGTATGATGTCAGACACTTGGTTTTCCCCCCTAGTCTGTTTTTTTTTTGGAGATAACAACGGAAAACATGAAACAAGCCAAGAGTTAGAAAGTAAAAATTGTGCACATTGTCAGGTGAAACTGAAAGTACACAGTGCAACAGCTTGATGCACACAGATGTGAATGAGAAAATGTGGTGACTCCTTTTTGATGATCTTTCCACCTTCTGCTCAGCAGAGGGTTCTATCTGATCCCCCGTCCTGGGCCCACCCACATGTGTGCAGTTACATGTATTGCTTTTCCTGTCCCAGTCACACTGCTGCTCAATTGGATGAATAGATTTTTATTTCAGGCCCTCCAGCTAATGAAATAACCCTTGGCCAAGGGCCAGATGTGTGCACCTTCAGTTGTTTACCTTTCCATCATGCCTCGTTGCCTTCATCCCTTTATTCAATCCATAGACCATATATTGTACTAATTCGCGTTTGAAACCTTGCCTTACTGGGATGGTCAAAAAGGGGTTAATACAGTTGAACCCCAATTCAATCTTTTTATTACTTATAGTGGACATGTAGGGCTATCAAATAAAACCGATTTCATTCAAATCTGATGGGGGCGCATGGAGATCTACAGCCGCAGAATACCCCTATTTTTGCCTTTTCACCGAATGAGCGCCACCTATAATTCCGCGCCCTCACCATCCCACTACAATTTCAAGTGGAATAGCACAAGGCACCGTTATAGAATCATATCATGCATAAACAAGCTTGGGCTAATGAGGGCGCAAGCAAAAAATGCCTCAAACGTAAGTCCTTCTTGGGCTCAAAGTGGTGTTCTCAAGCGCCCCCTATAGGTGGCGCCCTCAACAGCCCACCAAAAATTCATGACTTTCTAAAACTCCTCCCAACACAGATTGACATCAGTGAAAATGAAGCTGGGCTATTGAGGGCGCACTGAGATATTTCAACTCAAAAACCTTTTTTTCTTAAAAGTTCAGTTTTGGCCCTCCTGAGGGTGACCCGTTCTGGAGGCCCTAGCAACCAAACCGTTCACTTTTGGAACCTGAAAATTTGGGATTTTCCTGTCTACCCAAAGGCCTTCCACTGGAAAAAAAAATTCACTCAAATATCTAACAGACATATATCACCCACCGCCTGAACGGTATAAATTCTGGCGGTTAACAATTGTCACTTTGATTTTCTATATATACAGGATGCTCGCTAGTTTCTTTGCACGGTCAGGGTATACGATTTGTCAGCCTAACAAAGCGCATCGTGAACGTTATCTTACTGCAGCACTGAACGAGCTCATGGCTTTAATCAGAACCCTTGTACCGAGTCGTGTTCACGCCTGATACTTTATGGATTACTACAAATGATAACTTTTGGCCCTCCTGCTGGACCTACTTCACTCAGCTACAATGAAGTATTTAGAGATAGCAAATTGAAACTTTGAAAACAACCTCTGGGATGGATGCTACTTCTTGGTCAAGTGAATTAGTTTCAAACTGTTTGGCTTAATTCGATCGGTAAACTCTATTTCTACCTGGGTTCACAAACATGCCATTATGGGCTGTATTCGAATCCCTGTTCTCGAACAGAGAACACTGTTTGTCGTGAATCGAATACCTGAGACACATTCTCGGCATTCTTGACCACACCACCTCAGGAGCTGATGTGGTGACGAACGACGGGGAACAAACATGGCGGCCACTGGCTAAACTGATGAAATGTAAGATGATTTTATCCCTCGTATGGTCTATTTTACATAATTTGTTGATTTCAGAACAATTTCATCTATTCACTGATCCATTAGGCCTTGACGTTGACTCATTTCCAGATTGAAAAAATCACTTAAATGCTCACAATTCTTTGCTTCGTGATCTTGAATAGACTATTTGCGAGAACCGCGTTGCCCCTGACAACCTCGGTACCTCTGCCAAACATTCAGTAGCGTGGGTCCACACAAATGATTGCAGACGTGTACCCATGGTTACTGTTCCCGACTGTTCCGGCATATTCAAATCCTGAGCTGTTCGGGAACAGTCAAGAACAGGGATTCGAATGCAGCCATAGATCGCCTGCTCATGTTCAATCCGAGTTTTGCTTGAACAAGCTCTAAGGTTTGGTGGATTGCGGACCCAACTTCATTTGCCTTGTCTCAGGCCTATTAATAGCAATTCATCGGCAGAATTACTACAATTTGCCAGTTATTCCCATTGAAATATTCAATGGATGTTCTTTGTGCATTGTTTAATGTATTTTTTTTGCATGGCTTTGATTTGCTTCATGCTTTTTAAATATCGTGGTGATAAAGCTTGAAATTTGCGAACTTGCTGTGACATCAACGCCGCCATGTTATCCCGAGTTCTACCCACAGTGCTTCAACTCTGGTGTTTAATTTTAAAAAAAAAATCGCGCCAAAAGACATCATTTGGGTATCAAGCACAAGGGCTCGGTTGCTACACGGATCGATTGCGTGTACACAGGTGGCAATCAAACTAAGCCCTTTGTATCAGAAGTGTAAGTATCCAAATCAAATCAAATTTGAGTTTCAAAATTGCCACCTCTGGAGGTATTATTTATACATGGTATAACCCTCATCCAACCAAGGGGGGTTACCCCCCCCACAGATTTTTTCCTGTCGCACAACGTTAACAGATATGATCTAATGCTTCTAGGTAATTGTTTATTCATCCTTTGCGCTCATTTTCATGAAAAAACAATGAGGGTACCTCACCCCCCGGGGGTAGGGTAGGCCGTCAAAGTCGAAGGGTTGGGGGTGGTTTCCTTCAGCGTCAATTTTTGCCTGTTTTTGATACAAAATATGCTTACAAATTAGTTGCAAATTGTATGCTATTATTGTTTCATGCTCAATGAACTTTGTAGACCACACTGATTGTCATCCTTATTGATTCATTGATGTAGCTTGTCCTTGTATTAGTAAATCTGACATGAGTCATTTCACTAATTAGTGACGTCATTGTAATGTACATTTATTACATTACTGTTACTCCTTGGTATATAACAATATATATGATACTAATATTGTTTGCAGTAGCACTAGTATAGTACATGTAGAGTAGTGGAAAGTTGCTTACCTTCACCTAAAATTGAGGGGGGAAATATGTAACAGCTAAAATTGAGGGAAAAATATGAAAAAAACATGGATTTTTGTATTTTTTTCAGACATGACATCTATAATGACGTCATTGTGACATCAAAGTGCTGAAGTTTGTGATGTTTGATTCTTGTTTTGAAAGAGAACATATGTGCCAGACATATTACTGATATTTATAAGCCTTGTTCTATCATAGGGAAAAACAAACTAAAGAAAATGTGAAAAATGTTCAGAAAACTATTTGTTTTCCTTTTGTGTGTGTTTTTGCCAAAATGAGTTATTTATGACATCATAGTCATGTCAAATTTATATTACTCATGAGTTTATAACATTTATAATAATACTAAAATATTAATTGTAGTATCAGTAGTTCTAGAGGTTACAGAAAGTTACTTATTTTCATCTAAAACTGATAAAAATATTAAAAAACCATGGATTTTTGTCATTTTGATGTTTTTTCCTAATATGGTGTAGTTATGATGTCACTATGATGTCATAATGTTGAAATGTGTTTTATTTGTACTTGATTTGGAGAGAGGACATCTGTAGCTGTACACTGATACCAAACAAGATGATGTTTATCGCTTAATTTCGAAATAATCAGGGGTGGGTGGTAACCACCCCCGGTCGGGGTTGTAGTAGAAAAACCCTTGGACGAGGGTTAATGCACATTTCAGCTCACTAAGGATTTGTTCGCTTTATTAATACTGTTTATCCGGCTCAGCTCGGTTTGTCAGAACACTGGCGTTACGTTTTATGGGCCACTGCGGCCTCATCATTGAACAGCAACCTGGGGTTTGTCATCTGATGTTCCGCATAGTGTTTTTTGTCCTATTGTGTCTTGGCGCTTACGATGGTTATACAAGTGGAGTGTGTATTGTGCATTGGCCTGCTGTTAGATTTGTCTTTTCATATATATGTATATATATATATATATATATATATATATATATATATTTTTTAAAAATGCAATTTCTCACTCATGTTCTTTTAAAGCCTTTGGTTTCTCATTAATGCTTTCAGCAATGGTATGTTTTGCTAGAGTCTCAGATCCGAAGAAATAGATTTGACATCCTTTCAACTCTGATAGATGTCAACACATTTGTTTCTCATCTGTTCTTGCATCTCTTAAAATTGGCATTATGTGCTGCTTTTAGCCTACTTTGCATTGCCAGGCAGGGTTCTGTTTAAGTGAGGTTGAAATTCAAAAGGGATGGCTGTAATTACGCCTAAGTACGTCTTGTGAAATTGAGTCCGGTCATCAGTTACATTTGTTTAGTTTGTTGATTTTCACCGGGATAATACCAGATGCGTGTCTGGTCCGCCTCCGCCCTGTTGTGTGTTTGCTGCGTGCACTGCTGTCCGTCAACACCCACCTGCTGCGTTTTAGCAGCGTACCAGCGCCGGATGGCTTGAGAAGCGAAACCAATGAGTGAGCCTGACGAGACCACGCAGTAATTACAGAATCACCACGATCGTCCGAGATAAATGATACATGTTGTATTGAGAGCAACTACAAACAGGCAGCAGCCTTTGTTCTTTACCGAAACGGTTGAGGAATGGTTGAGTTGCTTCAATTTGTTTAATTGTAGATATTTTGTGCTTCTACCATGGATAAGTAGCCTATGTATTAATAAATGTTCTTAATTTCCTGTTTCTGGTGGGTTTGTCATTTTTATGGAAAGTGTTCTGTCGATGAACTTTAGCCAACATATTTTCTCACATCGGTTGCTGTCCTAGCATACAAAATGTACTGGCGCCAACACGGATTTTGAAAATTAACCGTAAGTTTTAAATGTTATGTCTGTGTACCGATTGATTTGCTGTGCTGAAGTGCTGCGTTTCTGCTGCGGGATCAGGCAAAAATAGAAGTTTTGCATATCTACTACGCTCAGCTGCGGTTTGCCGGAGCTGGGACGGATGAGAAATGCAACGCAGCGGATCCTGAGTAAGCACTTACATTGACAAAAGTGAATCCTATTGGCTGCACTGTCGTGGCGCTCTGCAGACCGACCAAACACGCATCTGGTGTGATTTAGGGGTTAGAATCTCAGAGTCGTTACTTTTTCACAGAAGGCCAGGTAGGGTTGGATAGCTCTTTTCCTTGAATCAATGAAATTATCATTTTAAAACTGCATTTTATATTTACTGGGGTTACCTTTGTCTAATATTAAAATTAACCAAAAAATGTAGGAATTCCACGCACTTGGAAAATAATTATATCAAAAAGAAGCAAGAATAATAAAAAGCCTTTATGATAAAACATAGCTAAATAGTTTCAAAAGCCGACATCTTTCGACCAATGCGGTCTTCATCAGTGCTTCTTTTTGAAATGATTATTTTCTGTGTGCCTGCAATTCCTGCACTTTTTGGTTATTCTCTTATCCCATGGCTCCAAGAGCACCAGCTTTACATGTTCTTTAAAACTTTCTCATTCCATGATCGCCTGATATCTAATTTCATACGCTATTATTAAAATTAGACAATCTGCAACATTTAAGTGTGACTAAGGTGCAAAAATAGAAAAGAATCGGGAAGGGGGGAAATACTTTTTCGCAGCACTGTATAAAATCAAAGCTAATTTGGTAAATGTTTAGCCAATGTGCTCAGTACATTTCTAAGGGAAGAGGGGGGCCGTTTTTGTTTCACCTACAAGCATAATTGCGCAAGCAGGCATGCGGGGACATTGTTTACACTCCTGTCATGTGTGCGTGCGTGCATGCATGCATATGTACACTGCATAACTTTTGAGCTGATGACAAATCTTGTTGACCAATCTTAGCAGAGGAGATAAGGATCAGGACAGGATGAATTTTGAGTAGAATTGTTCAAAGGTCATGGCTCTGGCTGGGGTTAAAGGTTGGGCCCACTGCTAGTATGCCGGAAATATTTAAAATGGCCCCATAATTGAATTGGTGAGACATATGGTGTGGTTGCTACTTAATGAACATATACCTATGGTAATGTATGTGTGTATTTTCATGATACTGGATAACAAAAGCGTGATTGTGAAACAAGCAAGTAAACACCAATTCATGTTGAATTTCAAAAGTCGTCATCACTGCTGTCGGGTAATGTCAACTGCACAATTAATTCATGCAATATTTTATAGGACGTTATTCTGAAGCATAACTGTCATTGCGATGGGTTATGGTGGACAAGAAATGGGTACGAATGAATCCATCACTGCATGATAAGAAATCGCGCTATAATCCTAAAATATGAAATCAATAACGCAAATTATACGTAAAAGTCATGAAAATGGTAGTCAGTAACGTCTTAACTTGTTGGAGAATGGCCAATTGCTGAACAATGATCAAGAGTAAGGATGGATTCAGACGACATTTGTCATAATTCCCTTTTCACTCAAGTCGTTGCTGCATACAAAATTATGGACATGAAAGGTATGGTCGTGGAAATCAGCCGACTCACAGCAGCACACGGGAAAACCTTAGTTGACGATAAATTGTGTGCACAGACTCATTCCGTAGGACATGAAAAATCCATAAATTGATGCGTATAATCGAATACAAATCAAACTTTGTCTTTGTAACGGTCATGATTTACTGGAAAAGATATGATTTTTAGTATTTGAGTTCATATTTTTCAAAAAAGTCAAGAAGTTGGTTTATCGGCATAAGGAAAGTCCATTTTTCTGTGGAGTAGCAGTACATTTGAGCAGTGCCACTAACTCAAGGCCTGCCTGCTGTGGTAACAGTCGTTAGCACAGCAGACTCGTTGGGCAACGACCACAACCTGATAATTTCAGTCTGATGTCGTCCTATGTTCTGATCAGAGAAGTTTTGTAGCAAAGTGGAATTTATTCACTCGCCTTTGAGTAAATAACTTATGGGCAAATGCACATGATACTTCATAATTTTAATTTCCCAAATCCTTTTTGATAAAAGCTTATTTTTAATGTCACATTTTGGGGTCCTTAAATTAAAAGCATGAATCATTATCTGCTGATAGTAAGACAATGAGCAACTATCCCTGAAATCTCTCCAGTGTGTGTATATATTACCTATTACCCTCTCGTGCATAAATTATGATAAACTCGGTCAGGATTTTTTTACTAATATGCAGCAGTGCCCAAAATTGCAGGCATATATAGAGAAAAAACACTTTTAAACAGCTGTACACTACAGTGACCTCCATGCATGAAAGGGTTAAATTGTTCATTTTTTATTTTGTTTTTGGTTTTATTTTGAGAAGGGAGCACTAAAAGTAGTGAAGAACTTTGATTTTAGGTTTTAATTACCGCGCAATTCATGTGGAAATGATTAAAATTTTTTTTAAATGTTAGTCTTTTTCTTGTTGAGCTTCATCTGCAATTTTTTCTCGCAATGATAGGTCGGCCGAGCTAAGTATGCTCTTTTAATTATGAATACTGAATAATACTTCAGTATTTGTTTGTTTGGAAGGTGATGCTCAACTTTTGGGGGACAAAGACAAATTATTCATGAGGAGGTAATCATGTTGTACTGATGCATCATTTGTAATAAGTAAATATTTATTTGTCAGTTGTGAAGGATGACTGTTCGCTTACTTATGGGTACACACAAATGGTAACTAATGGTAAAATAATCATGAAATACTCATGCATTGCAAGTAATTAGTAAGAAGTTATTTGTCAGTTCCTGATGGTGATGGTTCACTTTGCGTGAAGGTACACGCAAATGGTAACAAATGGTGAAATAATCCTGAAGCACTGATATATCAGTTGTAATTAATAGGTAGTTATTTTTCAGTTCTTGATGGAGATGGTTCACTTCCCTTGAAGATAGACAAAAATGGTAACTAAGGTTAAGATAATCATGAAGTACTGATGCATGACTGGTAATTAATAAGTAGTTATTTTTCAGTTACTGAGGATGATTATTCACTTCACTTGTGAGTACACCGACATGGAAAGTACTAATAAGATAATGAAAAACTAATGATGCATTACTAGTTGCCCCTATTAACTACACCGCTGTACTTCAAGGGACTTGGATAGCATTGATGATGGTAATAAAAAGGTACTGATTTGTTACTAATTGGTAAATACTACCTTATTTAGAGTTAATCAAGAACAATGCATTAAACTAAAATTGTGTGCAATCACAGATATCCAGGAGCTGATCATTAGGTACGAGTTCATTAAGACAATATCTATCCATCTGTTTGTAGCAAACTTATCATTATTTATTATATCAAATTTAATTCAGTGGTATTGAGGAACTTGTCATCTATTCAGTAACTAGCAGTGAATTCCTGATTTAATCCACATTCTTTCCGCAGTACCTACTTGCGATTTTGTTTTGGACTTGATTCTGAGATACTGAGGAACTTATTGTCCTCTATTCAGTAGTAAGCAGTAAATATCTGATTGAATCTTGATATGCTGTTTAGTACCTCCTCATTCATTCATTAGTCCCTACTTGCAGTTTAGTATAATGTAATCCTCATTCATTCTTTAATATCTCCTCATTCATTCCTTAGTGCATCCTCAATTACTCTTTAGTACCTCCTCATTCGTTCCTTCATAAATTCTACATACATGTATATACATATAACCAGTGTTGGGGGTAACACATTAGAAAGTAACTAATTACTGTAATCAGACTACATTTATCAGTAATGTAACACATTACTTTGATAACTTAAGTAATCAGATTACAGTTACTAACAAATAAATTATCTATTTACTTGCATTATTTAAAATTGTTTCAACTATCGGTGGGACGGGAGGCTAGAAAAAAAGTCTTCTTCTTCTTTCTTCTTCTTCTTTCTTCTTCCTTCTTCTTCTTCTTCTTTTGAGTATATTGGCGATTGAGATCGAGGACAGAAATACAAATCAGACATTTTTTTTTTCATGTGTGTTTATGCCAGTACTCTAGCCTTGTACTTGACTCACTTTTCTGTGAAGTGCTGTTTGGGCTTGTTTTCACAACTTTGCTGTTGGTTTTGCTGAATTAAAGATCATGAAAGAGAGATCTTGTGTGTGCCTTCCTTACTAGAATAAAGATTTGTGCTGATCTGGGGATATGCCAGGTTTTAACATGATATGGTTAATTAACTAACTTATGGTGAATTTCAGATGACGGTGCTGAGTAATCCAAAAGTAATGTAACTAGTAGTGTAATTATTTACTTTCAGCAGTGAGTAAGGGATTACTTTTTTTTTAAAGTAACTAGTAATGTGTAGTGCATAACTTTTTTAGAGTAATACCCCAACACGGCACGTAACACACCATGGTAAAGAGCCTCTGTTGTCACTATGCTGCGTGGATGGAAAAAGCTCATCCACTTCAGTCATGCCAGAGGATCGTAGTACATGGAGTTTTATATCCCTTTCCAGCTAGCTAGACCATTGGTGTAAAATTACTATGATGTAAAACAGCTATGGATCAGAAAAACCACATATTTCAGAAACTTCGGTCAAGATGTAAAATCTGTGAATAAGTGGTAAGCCAGTGGTTGAGGAAGTTGAAGCATAGTTTCTAAAGGACAGTTGTGACTTGTACTTGAGAATTTTAAATTTCCAGGGTCAGAAAAGATTCAAATCTCGTTCTCCTGAGCAGGGGTCCACATTTTTTTGTCCCAGCCATCCATCTGAGAGCTAATTGAATGAGCTTATCGCTTAATAAATATAATATACAAAGTATAGCTCATTACTTTTTGTAGGTTCAAGTACAAAAAGTGAATGCAAACAGCCACTGAAAGTTGATGTTCTCTATGGCTGGACGAGAGCTAGTGGGGGGTCCAGAACGCCAGTGCGTTCCTCGCTGAAGCACGTCAGTTCTTAATGCAGTGCCATCTGAGGGCTTGAAGGTCAAGTGCATCCAGTATGCGTATTCAATCCTGCTCTGGAATGTGTTGTAGACATCTAATTTAAAATTGAGAATATTTACATCAATCAATGCAGTAATGTGAAATGTCAAATATTTTAATTTGCACTGTTTTCAACTTTATTTAGATAAAAGAACGTACAACCCTAATTCCAAAAAAGTTGGGATGCTGTGTAAATTGTAAATAAAAACAGAATGCAATGATTTGCAATTCACAATGGAACATATACAACATATCAGCTGTTGAAAGTTAGACATTTTACCATTTCATGAAAAATATTAGCTCATTTTGAATTTGATGGCTGCAACACATCTCAAAAAAGTTGGGAGAGGGGCAACAAAAGGCTGGGAAAGGGAGTGGTACTAATAGAAAACAGCTGGAGGAACATTTTTCAACTAATTAGGTTATTTGGCAACAGGTCAGTAACATGATTGGGTATAAAAAGAGCATTTTAGTGAGGCTCCGTCTCTCAGAAGTAAAGATGGAAAGAGATTCACAGATCTGCAAAAAACTGTGTCTAAAAATTGTGGAACAATTTCAGAAAAATGTTCCACGGTGTAAAATTGTGAGGACATTGAATCGACAGTACACAATATCATGAAGAGATTCAGAGAATCTGGAGAAATCTCTGCGCGCAAGGGACCAGTCCGAAGTGCATAATTGGATGCTTGTGATTTTTGGGCCCTCAGGCGGCACTGCATTAAAAACAGGCATGATTCTGCACTGGAATTCACTGTATGGGCTCAGGAACACTTCCAAAAATCATTGTCTGAGAACAAATGCAGGCTAAAGCTGTATCATGCAAAGAAGATGTGAACACGATCCAGAAACGCCACCGATTTCTCTGAGCCAAAGTTCATTTACAGTAAAATGGACTGAGGCAGAATGGAAAACTGTTCTGTGGTCAGATGAATCAAATTTTTAAATTCTTTTTGAAAACCATGGACGCCTTGTTGTGCGGTCTGAAGAGGAGAGGGACCATCCAGCTTATCGGCGCACAGTTCAAAAGCCTACATCTCTGATGGTATTGGGTTGCATTAGTGCCTATGCTGTGTGGAGCTTATACATGTTGAAAGGCATTATCAATGCTGAAAATATATAGAGGTTTTACAACAACATATGCTCCCATCCAGACAACGTCTCTTTCAGGGGAGGCGTTGCATATTTCAGCAAAACAATGCCAAACCACATACTGCATCCATTACAACAGCGTGGCTTCGTAGTAGAAGAGTATGAGTGCTGAACTGGCCTGGCTGCAGTCCAGAGCATTCACTAATAGAAAACATTTGGCGCATCATAAAACAAAAACTCCAGCAAAGAAGACCCAGAACTGTTGAGCAGCTATAATCCTACATCTGACTAGAGTGGGACAACATTCCTCTCCTAAAACTTCAGCAGTTGGTCTCCTCACTTCCCAGACATTTGCAGACTGTTGTTAAAAGAAGAGGGGATACTAAACAATGGTAAACATGGCCCTATCTCAACTTTTTTGAGACATGTTGCTGCCATCAAATTCAAAATGTGCTAATATTTTTCATGAAATGGTACAATGTCTCACTTTCAACATCTGATATGTTGTTTATGTTTAATGTGAATAAAATGTCAGTTTATGAGATTTGTAAATCATTGCATTGTTTTTATTTACATTTTACGCAGCATCCCAACTTTTTTGGAATTGGGGTTTTACAAATTGCTTAATCCTGTTTTTATTTACATTTTAAATATTGCCTTGTGGGATTGCAAAATCTTTAATCAGCAAGAGATTTCCAATACATTGTGAAGAATTCCAGTGTATTGACAATTTTTTTCAATTTCAATATTCTGCTACATGTTGCAATATATTCCATTTATGTAAGGTAAAAACCAAACACCAATGTCGCACAATTTAATATTCAACAGACACGGAGGGTGGACTAAACATCAAAAACACCCCTAAAATGGCTTCAACCTTGAAATATCTGAACCTCAATTACAGAAGGATATACTCATGTGACTCAAAATAATGAATGCTAATTATCAGCAACTGTCTGTTTAAAAGAGGTCTCAACAGCATTGCATAGCTAGTTGAGAAACTAGCTGAGAAACAAGATGAGGGTACGAACAGAGTTCTAGAGGGGCCAAAGAGTTGATGCCTGAATAACACATACATCAGTCATAAAAATGGCTAAATTTTATAAGGTAGCAAGGGAAACAATGCTAAAAATAATGTCATCATGTGCCAGATATCAAAAACAGTGACAGCAAAAATCACTGTGTTATAATCCACAAGGAACCAAATGTAGATTCAGGATACAATTCAGAAGGGAGTATTTATTAACAGGAATATTGTAATGGCATAGGGAAGACCGTAGCCCAGAATTGTAGAAGGGCAGTCGAGCTAAGTTGCTAATAACTGGAGACGGTGGGCATGTCTCCGCGCCCAGGTCAGTGGCTGTCCTGGGGCGGAAACCAGGTGGTGAAACCCCCTCGCAGAGGTAGGACCGCTTGACCAAGGAACCAAAGGGTTTAGCAGGAACGGGGCTCCAATGATGCCTTTGGGATGTGTTCCAAATAAACTGACTCAGAACAGGCAGTAACAATGGATTAACAAGAGCATGGTCCCAATATTGGAGACTGATATAAAGGCTTGGAAGCGTGCTCCTATTAATAGGACTCTAGACAGAAATTACTTTTTTCTTTTTCATTACCAAAAACACACAGAAGAGCTTAGCTCAATACTAGAAGACACAAACTGACTGGAAGGGCTGGTAGGGTATGAACCATGACAATTCTGCAACCACAATAACATCACAATTAACTTATACCAACAGAACATTCACAAAAGGGGAAAGGCATGCAAATGATAACACCTGGGAGCAAGGAAGGAGACATCTGCCTTGTCTAGGTTTCAACAAATATGGGAAAGGGCTGACATTTGTATGGTCTTGATAGACTTTACTCATGTTTGTTTTCATAATCTGTAACCCACAAATATGCCCCCACTTCACACTTTTAGCTGTGGATTCAAAAACATGGATGAACAAAACTAAAGTTACGCATGCTTTTCCAGATAGTAGGAAATTGTTGCACTTCTGACTTATCACAAGTATGATCTGGGTATATTTAATGATCAACCACGAAAGTTGTAAAAGTGCTGTGACAATTGAAGAGCCTAATAATGCTAAAAGTACTTAAGTCCCATTTTCACGCACCAGGAGCTGGGCAGGTGGTGAGGATGGGAAAATGTCTTTAATAGTTACCTGAATTATTTTTTCTCAATTTTCTCAAAATAGGCATTTTGTGAATTAAGTACATTTAGTACAAGGGTTTTAAATGAGCAGATTTAATGGATCTATTATATGAGTCAGGCTCACAAAATGAGAACCAGTGCCCTTTTTATGTCCTTGGTGCAGGAAATAATCACATTTGCGTTTTTTTTTTTGTTTTTGAACTAGATAAATGGATAGAGCTCAAAGAGAGGAACTCCGAACGCTGTAATTTTTTATATCTTGGACTAATATTTATTCATCATTTTACCTTCAAAAGCCCTGGTTTAGGCAATATCTGCACATTTTGCATATGAGAATATGAAATAATTAGCACAGTATCTGAAAATCTATAATTTTCATCCTAACATACGTATCATGTTATATGGATACTGAAATAAATTGAACTCAAAAGTAACTTACAAGTAGTGACTGAGAAGAACGTCTTCCCAAAATGAGTGCCATCGTTAAGGAAAGTTTAGCCATAATCCCACCACTGTTTCCCATTTCTTGAGCCTGGCCCATGTATTCAGACCCTTTTTTCTCAAAATAGACATTTTGTGACTTGGGTGCTTTTAACACCAGGATCTTCCATTTATACTGCTATACCACCTTTACTGATACTATAAATTGCTGCTATAAATTTTTTTAATACAAAAAAATTTGATGTACAAGAAAATTCTGTCACATTGCCCTTTCACGTAGGGAAATACCACTACTCACAAAAAGTAGATAAGTTTTCAAAGATAAAACTGCAACAGAAAGACACAGTTATTGATAAACTATTATTTGTTCCATTATTAAAATATAACTACTTTTTTGTGAATATAATTGTCCTCTGGTAATATCTGTAAACATTCCACACTTCACCACTTGCATTTTGAACCTCATGAGGACAAACAAATTTTCCACCAAAGCCTGTCGAAAGCGAGCTAGAAACATTAAGATGAACCAAAAATCAAACTGTAAAGTAATGTCAATAATACACAAATGCAGAAAGATATTCTATTCCCACAGCCATCAAAAAATGCAAGGACAAAAAAACATTTTTTGCACAAAAACAGTACATTTATTCAAGTGTTCTCCAGCACAAGTTACATAGGAAAGGAGGAGTTTTTCTTCTTTCTGGGCTCTGAAAATAAAATGGGACCAAAGTGGAGTGATGCTGACTGCTACATTGGTTGTACGCACTGACCTTTAGAAGAGTATAATCCATCAACAGCTATGTCACAAAAATAGTTACACAGAAGTACAATAGTAATCACTGAGAGATATATCGAGAAACTGACCTGTTTTAAAAGACGGTGAAATGTACATTATTGTTGTCAATAAATATCAAAGCGACGGTTCAAAAAAAAAATTACAGTCCGATAAAACTAAAACAAACGACCAAAAGAAACATGGATGGGTCTTTGCATGGAATGTTGGGAATATAAGTTCAGCGGCCAGGGGAACCAAGCAAGTACATAAGTGACAGTAAATGTTATTACCAAATGTATCGCTAATTTCCAATATGAATACATGATTTTCTCTCACAGATAAGTAAGCACCGACTACAGCAATGTCTAGGCTAAAACACATGAATCTGTCCATTTTTTATTTTTTATTATTTTTTCAAGTACAAAGTTAAAATGCCTTTGTTAATATATTCATATAAGAGTAAAATAATAGTGCTTTTTTTCCATTACTACGAGAACTTAAAAACAGTCATTGTCAAGACAAGTTGATTTTTCTTCCTAACAATATATTTTTCTTTTTAAGATAAAATTGTTTAGCACCTTTATGAAACACCTACAGTCCCTCTTTTTTAGTTTTTTTTTTAATAAAATAAAAAGTAAAGAAATAAAAATAGCGCTTGTAGGGCTGTGCGCTAAAGCTGAGATTTTTCCTTCTTAAAGCTGTCGAGAAGTTATTGTTAAGATCACAAATTCATCACAAACCACTTTTCAATTAGACATTAAAAACAATTCATAAATACAAAAGGGGAGAGTCAGGAGTTTGCCTATCACTAACTCCCATATTTCATAGCTTATTTTCATACAAATTCATTACCTCTCGTAATTTTTTTTTGTTTTATCTAAGCTTTACTAATTTCTTGATATATATATTAGCAAAGAATCATATTTGTACATCTCATAGGCAATTTAAAAATACATAAAACAAAAAAAACCAAAATAAAAAAACAGCGACAGGCAAACTTGTTTATGTACAATAAAATCTAGGCATTATCATTATACTGGAGTTGGACCACAGGAGAAAGGATCGACTGGTTAACAAAACTTGAAGAGTTCACATACAATCCAGTGCAATGGTGGCTACTACAGTATAAACCCATTTACCTGTGCTGGGGTCCTTTATCACATTGGCTTTCTAAGGATTAAGTAATTTCTTGCACCAAAAAGGAAGTTTCTGATGAACAATGCCATTCCTTTCATTGATTTCACTTGTTGTTTTTCTCCTGTTGATCCCCAATATTTCTCAGTGAGGTGTGCAGGGGCACAACTCGTCCCGCCTTCAACATTAAACCACCACAAAAACAAACATAAAAGACATACAGATTTTACTGCAATGCAGGCTAGACTCTGTAATGACAAGTGCGATACGTTTCCACTGTCAATCACGGTGAATCCTGAAAGAAGGAACATGGAATGTTCCATTTTTGTGGAAGGGGAATAGTGGAATTGCCGGGATGTATTTAGCCTAGCAATACAGAAACTGGTGTAGCACCTTAAGTTAATCTATCCTCTTTCACCCAAAATACCACAATTCTAACAGAGTGATAGCCATAAGCTCTAACCCGCAACAGACAAAATCCTGGTAACCCCTCCCACTGCAGCAAGAAGGTAATTCAATTCATTCTTATGTTCCATCATTTCTGGTTGTAAAAATACCTAAACCTTCTCAGTGCCCTAAAAACACCCCAGCCCCCTTCCACACAGCTCCCATCAGCTCTTCTCCCTCCATCAACACAACTCTCATATGATCACATTTTACTTTTGAAATAGAAAAAAAAACCCAAAAACTTAAATAAAATGGCAAGTACAGGCAGAGGGAGCACCTTACAATAGCAAAAGAATGGAAAAAAATGAAAGAACAAAAAGGTTAAAATGATTGAGAAAGAGCGTAGAACCACTGTAGAAAGGCAGAGTAGCTATGAGAAACCGCACCATTTTTGCTTGAAGATTTTTGCACCTGACTGAATTGTAGCACGCGGGTGGGGCAGGAGAGAAACAGAGAGAGAAAGGAGGAGCTGTGCACACTTGGCTGAAAACAAGCATCCCTTTTTACCCCTCCCCCTGACACTGACCCCTACTCCCTGAGCCCCCGCCCCATCCCACAGTTGTACAGTAAAATGACTTCGCCCATCCTCAAGGTGAAACTGGAAAAAAAAAAAAAAAAAGAGCCCACCTCAGTCTGTGATCTCAATGTTTTTTTTTTTTTAACGGATGACAAAAAACAACGCAGCCCATTTGGCTGGCTTGGGGATTCCAGGGTTGTGCTGCCACAGGAAATGGCCGAATGGCCATTAAGGCCAAAGAGTAGAGAAGATATCTGAGCACCATTTCTTATATAAAAGTTGTGGTATATATAAAAAAAAAAAACTGCAAGTGGCATTTTCCTCACTTATCCTTCGCTCCATCCCATGCTTTTGTAACCTGGGTCCCTACACCCCTGTTTTTTTTTTTTTTTTTGCCACAGTTGTATTGCATTACTCCATGACATGGAAGTGTCGCGCAGTTTGAAAAATAAAAAAAGAACACAGAATAAGAAAAACTAAGTGAGTAGAAAAAGACAACTAAAGTCGGGAAGCCTCCAAGGGCATTCCCAACAGCGGTTTTCCCTGTCTGAGCGGTGTAAGGCCACGTGAGCGCGTGTTTTTCGTCATCTTTTTAAGCACCATTATGTTTAGTCATCATTGTACAGTAGTACCTTTTAAACCTGTGTCAATAAACTGTAAACAAGAGGTAAATGAACAGGGATGTGTGTGTCTGTATGTGTGTGTGTGTGTGTGTGTGTGTGTGTGTGTGTCTATGTGTAAGTGCGTGTGCGAGTGAATTACTGTGTGCGTGTATGAGAGTTGGTTTTTTTTTCAGTTTGTTTCTCAATTTCAAGGGTTTCCATGAGACAACGGTCTCAACAGTGTAGTAGAGCAGTTTATTTTCTGTGGTTGGTGGGTTGCTCTCTCAGTGAAGGCTCATTGGCTGGAAGTTTGAGTGAGCATTACTCAATCATAGCACCTCCTACTCAAAGACCACACCCGCTTTCTGCTGAATAATAGCACCGCCACCCAGACCCCCCCATGTGTCACCACTCAGCCAAAATTATTTTTTGTTATTAGCATACATATATGCCCATACAACCACACAGAATATATACGGTGTATACTGTATATGTATAGAATATGCACCGAAAGAATGATCATTGTTTTACACCTTTTTTCGGTTTCCAAACTTTTTTCATAAACTCAGTGCTGTAAGATGAAGCTTTCTATTAAGTACAGCTTGCACATGTAAATTAATTTTGAAAAGAAAAAGAATAACAAACGGATAACTTTGCTAAAAAATAAAATTAAAAAACATGACATAATCAATTAAATAGGATAAAAGAATGACATTTTAAAATTCAAGAAATAACAAAAACATCTACTTTTTAAATGTGTTGAATAATCAAGAAGTGTAATTTTTTTCACTCCATTTTGTGTTTTAAATATCAGTTCTTATTTTTGCTTTCCTTCCTGATGCAATTCATTCCGTTGCCATTAAACACAAGCGAAGTAATCCTTGAGTGGTGCAAATAAGTGACGGATAACCGGAACACTCCACGATCTTCCCAGCAACCTTTGCCTGGCCAGCCGGCTCATGTTGGAGACGTCTGTGTAATGCACAGGGAAGCCAAAGACCCTGGGGGGTGGGAGGGGTTAAGAGAGATAGAAGGGGACAGGCAAAGAAAAAGGATAAAAGAATGTAAAAGATGGTAGAAATTAAGGCAGGGTTCAAAAGAGAGAGCAAGCAAGAGCAATGGGGAGAGAGAAATATGGTAGAATTGGCAGAGGGAAGGATAGAAGGAGATGTTGGGGAAGAGAACGGAAAAGTAGCGGGGGATGAGAGAGAAAAGGAGGGGAATGGTCATAAAAAAACCAGTATTAGTTCCTGAGGCAGCAAACAGGTCTAGCAGGAGGACATTTTTCAGACTAAAAAGATTACGTCTACTTTTCTTAATTCTTGTGATAGTCATCTTACTGATGTTCAAACCCAACAAAGAAAAAATACTCTAATAGAAAATGGAAAGTAAGGAAGATGTAATGTGTATCCAGGATAAAGAAAGATAGCTGTATGACAATAAGGATATTGCTGATACATTAAATGGTAACTTTGCTAGGTTTTACCAGAGAGCAGATTTTATTTAGTGCTCAGGATGTTTTGGCGGATATTGAGATTGGGGATAATGAAGTACAAGATAAATTGCTTAAATTAAAGACAAATTAAGGCAGTGGGCCTTTGTGACATAAACCCAAGGGTACTAGAGGAAGAATGTGAGATCATCTTGAAAACACTTACAGATGAAAACAAAACAAAAGTTCAAGAACAGCTACAGAGAATGTTCACATGCTTGCAATCTCTCAGCAAATCATCAACACCAGGATATTATATAAAGGCCCTTAACTGTCTTGTCTGCTGCTTTAAGACACCACGCATCACTTGTTGTCATGTCCTCATTTGAAATCGCTCCTTTGAGGACGGCTACCCCAATATGGCGTTATGTCCTCACAAGTATCACTGAAGCAGCGCCTTGCCATGATTATGCTTCCATTGCTTGTACCTTGCAGAGCGTCAGTTCTTTTTCATATGCCTTAGCTACCCTGATTTACACCATCTCTGCACTTTCTGCTCAACAGTAGGCTTAATCTATATCTCCCTTGCTATTGTGCCATTGTATTTCACCCCATATGAAAAGCAAAGTGTCACCAGGTGAAGTCTTAATTTAATCACGTAATCTGATCATTTGATCATCATAGGCTATGAGGGCGTACCTGTCTCTCAGGATTTTCTGTTGGCATTATTAAAATTGTCTGCATTTCCTCCCATAAGCAACTTCATGAGTACTTTTAGGGTTAACATTATGTCTGTTCTTCCAAGCAATTCATGGCATGAGCGTTCAGTTTGCCAAGGTGGTGTTTGTGTTTAGGTGGCTCCATGTAAATGGGTCAATGACGCGACATGCAGATTTTTGTGTCCGAGCGCACTACTTTGGTTTAAAAAATTTTTAAATGATTCATTATAAGCATTATTTTACTCTATAAAACCTGTTTAATTTGAAGATATTTCCAGTTTATCATAAAAATTATATATATTTTATGTTTTGCCATCTCAAACCCTCAAAATGTCAGGTGGCGCAACTGTCCGAGCAAGTTAACGCTATGTGAAATGTATTAAATATGTAATTTAAAATATGAATTAATGTTATATTTATATGGGGGCATAATTTTATATTAAAAACCTTTCAAATAAAGTTTTATAGTTTAATTGTTCTTAAATTGTTTGGAAAACCAAAATACCCGCCCCCTACAATAAAGAATCCATAAGTTACCTTTAATACCCTGCTCAACTACAAAATAGTAATGTTTTAGGCAGAGTAGACACTCTCAGGTGTACTTACTAAAAAAATCACTTAGAAAAAAATGAGGGAAGTGTGTTTTTTTTTCAAGAAACTTTTGGTTGCGCCACCTGACATTTTTTGGCAGGTGAAATTGCAAATACAGTCTAAAACTGTACTAAAACCCTGTAAATGTCGTGCAACCATTAAGACTTGTTTAAACACACTCTTCCAACTTCAAATAAATGTATTCTGTACATTTTTAAAGATTTATTTTAAAAAAAAATTTAAAATGTTTATGTCATGTCAAATGATTGCAGAGCTCATTGCCTAGCTGACAGGCCATCAGATAATATGGGAATATCTACCTCACATCCACAGGCAGTGGCACAGCTCACTTGTACTAAGCTAGCGCCATGATTATACTTGCTTAGCTGGCAGGCCATCACAGATACTATTCCAGTGTCATCCTTATGTCCACAAGCAGTGGCACAGCTTATAAGCGTTAAGCCAGAACTAAGGTTAACCCATGAGAACCCGGTCCCATTTCTCAGAGCTGCCAACATTGAGTTTCATAAATCAGGGAGATTCTTACAAGCGAGCAAGCAAGTGAGCCAAAACGAGTGGGGAAGGTGGGCCCCTGGTGGGCCAATGCTCCCAGTAGCTCCTGGGCTTTGGCCATTTTCCTCAGCGAGTTCAACACGATTTTTACTACTTAAATGGGGTTTTAAGGTATGAATCTACAAAAACTAGTGTTGCATTGATAGTGAACAGTTATTAACTTTTGGATACCATATTAAACATACATAGAACTTGCAATCATTGATTTTCTGTTTCATGAGTTGTATTATAGTTATTTGGTCACTCTGTGATGAATTTTATCAACGGACAATATTAGAATCTTGGTTCCATACATTTGATGCCTATTTAAAATTCCCTGGTTGATGAGGCGTGGGGTCCAACACTTGATGCAGATACACTCCCTGCAGATGCTTGCAATGCTTTGTAAGTAGTCAGTTTGGCTGTTGTGAGGAAGTTCTCGGAGAATTGCCTTTCATGGCACGAGATGCCAGCACTAGCAATTTAATCAATAAAGACAGCAGTGTGTTCATGTTCATCGAGCCTCTAAAGCCAGTCATGTACACTCTTGGGAGGCACTGACCCTTTTAAGATTGGTCACTTTAAATGCAATCTCACCCACACCATGTTGTTACGTAGCTATCTAGTTAACGTCAGTAAATGCTGAGTCTCCGCAGCAAATTTAGAGTGGAAGATGAACTGAGGTTATAAGAAAATTGTTTATTAGGTGGACTAACTAAACGGCTCGCTTGTTGATTATATCATGGTAGTTAGACTGTTTTTGCCATGTATATGAAATCGCGCATTATTGTACTCCTTACATGATATAGTGGTTCTGTTAGCTAGCTAGCTAATGTAAGCTAAGGAAAATATTTTAAAATAATTGTCGTATTTGAGCGATATGTTTTGGTTTCTGTCATAACTTCACTAGCTAACTGTAACTAGTATGAACTTATCTGGTATGTTTTGTAGTGCTTTTGTGCGTCCCAACTCTTTTACATTCGTGAAAACGATGTTTGTGAGCTTGTTAGCTAGTTCAAGGGCAATCGCTGTTATAGCTACCTAGTGATATTGGGACAAGAACCAAATAACATTGCTTAAATATGACGATTATTCCCAAAGATTTTTCTTAACTAATGTTGGCTAGCTAGATGGCTATATATTCAAAAGAGTCATGCAATATGCAATCATATACATAATAGTACAATGTGGCTATAACTACCAGTGAAATGGTACGGCCCATGCCAAACTGTGTACTTGCAGCGTTCATAGAGCAGAATCTGCTAATCAACGGTGAAGGAGGTTGTGTGGGTGTGATCACGTTGAAAGTGACGAATCAGAAAAGCCTCCCGACAACGTGCATGCCCTCCCTAGAAGCTGACTGGCTGGTATGCCTATGAGGACACCTGTCTATCTGGGATGTAGTTTTTTCTTTGAAATTCAGTAAACAAAAATTGATTAATTTCAGTTATACTGCTACAGAAAATACACATTTTGGAAAATACTAATTGATAACCTCGAAATCCGGGAGATATTTGGCACTAGTCGGGATGTCGGGAGATAGGAGCATTTTCCGGGAGTCTACCGCAGAATCCGGGGGAGTTGGCAGCAGAGGTTGCGTTAACCGAATATTTTCCATCATTGACGGATTTTTTTTAACAATGATGGAACATTTTGAAGGCCGTCCGTCATTTTGACAGAATTTAATTCACACCCCCGTCCAATTGGTGGTGGGTGTCATATTGTCTCGAGCATTGTTTTTGATCTGTATGACAGAGAAGCCAAGTCTCACGCATTCAGTGTAGGTCTCACGCATTTTTTAGGCTTATTCACCATAGTCCACAGTTATTCAATGAACGCTTATTAATGAGATTCTCATGCGGAATTAAAATCCTTGTTCATTGAAGTTTCAGTTTCACTTGCGTGAAGGTGGACCTCGCCATGGAAAGCGATTATGACTCCGGACTTCTCGTGCTTCTCTTTACTCAGGGATTGGAAACAATGCATGTGTTTCATGATTGTTTAAATTGTTTAAATGAAATAAGACCATTTGAAACATCTTTATGCAATTCCATTGCTTTCAATCCCTCAGTAAAGACAAGCGTGAGAATTCCCGAGTCATAATCAATTTCCGTGTCGCTAATGGGGAAATCCACCGTAATGCACGTGAAACTGATTAACTTAATGTGCAATGACTTGAATTCCGCGAGTGAATTTCTTCAGTTCGCGTTGATTGAATAATTGCCGACTACAGCCCAGGAACGTGAATGCCACTAAGAGGCGAGAGACTCACGCCAAGTGCGTGAGACTTGGCATCTCTGGTAGCTTATGATTCTGTATTCCTCATATTTTTGTAATATGATCATTTGCTCTTCATTTGTAAAATATGCTGCTCTGCTGCCGGTAGACGATTGATCATATGCTACAAACGCCGTCTCTGTTATGTGAACACGCAGATATCTAAGTCGGGAAAGCCCCGGTTGACATAACGAGTTGATAAGCAGCTTCGTAGGACCGCTTAACGAGACTGCGGTTGTTAGGCTTCGTGAAGCCCAGCAATAACTGAAAGCATTGTTCATTTGCGCACTGTTACTGTGTGGGGGGAGAAATCATTTGTGATGTTTTTTAAAGTTCATTCAGCAGTAAGTTCGAAAATCCACGCAGTGCTGTATTTAACACAGTTCTAAATGTGCGTCTACATGAATCACTGTCGGCATCAGCTAATGCGTAACCTAGCCTATAAATTATTCTGTTTATTTTATTTTAAAAAAATAAACGATTATCATTTCAAAAAATAAAATTACAATGATGGATAATAATTGATTATGACGGAATTTTTATGCCCCTGTGCGTCACAATAACGGACAATCAGAAAGTGTAATGCAACCTCTGGTTGGCAGGTATGCCTTTCTCCTTCAATGAAAATTTTGGGGATATAAAATGGACCAAAGGACGACATTTCTGGAAAAGATTTGTGACTCTTGTGCCACCATGGGTTCTTATGGGCAAAGGAAACCTGTTGCCTAGCTGGCATGTCATCACAGATACTTTGCAACCATTCATCTCATGTCCACTAACAATGGCACAGCTCACATGCATCAAGCTAGTGCTATGGTTATGGGTGTGTGTTACCTAGGTGGCATGCTATCACTCTGGAGTATCTACCTCATAACCACCAGCTGTCGCACAACTTGCTTGCACTACGCTTGCACCTTGATTTGTTAAGTCTTATGATGCTTCTTTTGTTTATTTCTAGGTGGGTTCTTTCTGATGTCTCTTCAGTCCATGGTCAAGACTCATCTCTTTTGGGGTTGGCTTCGCCACTGCCTGCTCCGCGAGTAGATCTGTGCATCTCCTTTCCAGATGGCATAAAGGATGAAATTACCACCAAATGTTTTTGTATCAAATCTAATATTTACTTAGCCAGCCATCGGAGAATGGGCTCCCCCTTAATAGCTAGGTTCCTCCTAAGATTTCTTCACATTATAGGGAATTTTTCTGACCACTGTCAGAGGATTTTTCCCCTTCTGGGAGTTTTGGCCTCATAAGCTATTTTGGGAATGTAGGTAGGCTTCTGTCTTGCTAACTGAATTAATTTGAATTGAAAATATGCTTGTTAACAAGTCATTTAGACACTGGAGAAATACCAGATTATTGGAAACTTAGCATTATTTTACCAGAATATACCAAAGGAGACCATATTGAGCCAGGAAACTGCAGATCTGTCAGTTTAATCCATTTTCATGTAAAATAGGCATCCATACAGAAAGAAAAGTTAGAATTATTTCTTAAAATAACAACATTCTCAAGGACAGCCAGAAAGGTTTCCATAGAGAAAGACATGCCAGACAAACCTTGCTGTGTTGTGTTAGCCCTCAAGACTTAAACTACAAATACTATGCCTGGAGAGGAAATATTGAAAAAAACATACAGCATATGAAAAGTCTGAAAATGCACGAAAACACTACAGGGGAATTTCTGTCCCCTATTGGCGGGCTGGAGATCCTACCGTTCCATTTCGGTACACCACAATATGTCCTCCTTCTCGTTCATGTAGACAGGGAAGTGCTGATCTTTGCCCTGCTTGATAGAATTGGACCGAGTGGTGATGGTTCTTACTTTGCCGAACTGCAAAGACAAAGCAGAGTTTTCGAATGAACAAGATTTCCTTGCACTGCCAGACACTTCCTTTCAAAAGATTCCCTGAAATTCACATTGAAGAACTAAAATAAAAAGTCAGACTAACAACTGAAATTGGAACAAATCCACATATTCAAGTCAACAAAAACTCTGATCGAACTGGCAACTTTCCTAAACTTTTGGAAGGAAATGGGCCTGAATGCTTTGAGTAAATTACATAAAAATTTCCAGCACACACACATACAGTGAATATACATAACTGTTTGGAACTAACAGATGGCTGTCGGGTATCATGGAGTTAGGTTCAGGCTTTAGAATTGGAAACGGTATATTTTACAATTTTAAGTGGATTAAGCGAGAAACAAAATGTCGCCCCCATTCACAAAAATCAAGCAAATCGAAGCCAATAAGGCACTGTCATGTTTTATTCCCTCATGTTTATCAGTGTTGCAATATGTTTGATCTCACCTTTACAAAAAAACCTTCTAATTTTGGAGATGCAAAGTAACAAAGGGCTCGCTAAATTAGCACTAGCATATAGTCAAAATAACCTGGGTGGGTGACCGATGTTATCTTGAATTAGTCTTTGTTCATTTGGATATTGCAATTCCGGTATTTGGCTAAAAACTGACGGGATTCTTTCATGGATGAGAGACATTGTCAATGTCCGTCTTCTGTTGTGATGAAAAACCACACCGGGTATAACAGTAACGGCTTAGGATTGTGGATGTACAGTTGGGGAATTATGTTCTTGTACTCAGCGCGTTGCTCCATCACTTTGAGACAGTAATCTTCATCTATGTTGACCGCATAGTTTTTGTACTTGAGTGTGCCTTTCATCCTTTCTGGCAGCACGGATTATCCGATCCTGTGTCTAGAACTTGCGGAAGCGCATAACCACAGCTCTGGGCTTCTCTCCTGGACCTGATACGGGCCTGAGTGCACAATGAGCCCAATCGAGCTCCGGTGAGGGTGTGAATACATCTTTCCCCAAAATGTCAAGCAGAATTTCTGAGAATCACAACGTTGGTTGGGTACCCTCAACTGCTCTATGTACTCCTATAAGACAAAGGTCACATAGTCTACTTCTTCCCTCTAGCTCAGTAGGTTTAGCCTTCGGCTTGGCATTATCTTTGGCTCAAGTGGTTGGCGCTGACCCTAAAGACTGCAGCTGGTTCATTCCAGATTCCAGGACAGAGATGCACTGCTTATGGTCGGTCACCATAGTCTGTATTCTGTCCAGTTTTGAATCGACTGCTGCAAGTTTATTTTGAAATCTGACGGCTACCAAGTCTGAGCTAGTCAGCACGAGGCCTGTGAGGTTATTCTTTTGACTTGGTTTACATTGGCATCTAGCTGTCCACATAAGTTAGTGCTTCTCAAATCTCAAATCTCTCCATACTGGTACAAATTTCTGTGAAGACTATCGGAGATCAAGAAGAGCAGTTTCAAGTTGGTCCATGCCTAAGCTCCAAAAATGTTACGGTCAGTGACATTCTCTGGTCCGTACCTGATCTGATGACGCAATGAAATGTAAAGCAGATTAGAACTCACTCGATCGCTGGATGTCTGAGTGGTGCTCAGATACTAATGGGGGTCTCATTGATAATTGGTGAACTCTCTGAGAAGACCTGGTCTTTTGAGGACAGATGGTGTTCACCCATCTCAAGAGGGCACCTTCCTTTTGTCAAGAAACTTAGCCTACAATTTAAATCACTGCAATTGACTGCAAAGTGTTAAATCCAAATTGCAGACATTCAGTACTGTAAGCTTTGATTAACATTTGATAGGTCTAACCTAATAGAGACTGTGTCTGTTCCCAAAATCCCAGTGAGCCTGAAAAGGAAGAATTGTGGAGATCGATCGGCAAAGGCATTTTCAAGTTATTGGGTGGAAACGAAAAACAAGATGGCAGCCATGACGGCCATATTGAATTTCCTGTCGTGCCAGTCATCGAAAGGAACTGTCCCCTACCTGCACCCAACAAACCACCAGAAGAGGAGATCGACTGGCCAAGGCGTTCTCAAGTTATTGGGCGGAAACGAAAAACAAGAAGGCAGCGGTGGTGGCCATACTGAATTTCCAAATGTGCCGGTCAATGAAAGGAACCATCCCCTACCCACACACAACAAACCACCAGAAAATAATATCGATGAGCGAAAGCATTTTCAAGTAAATGGGTGGAAACAAAAAACAACATGGCAGCGGTAGCAGCTATGTTGAATTTCCAGTCATGCCAGTCATCGAAAGGAATGTTCCCCTACACGCACCTAACACACCACCAGAAGATGAGATCGATCAGCGAAGGTGTTTTCAAGTTATTGGGCGGAAACAAAAAACAAGAAGGCAGCGGTGGTGGCCATATTGAATTTCCAGACGCGCCGGTCAATGAAAGGAACCATCCCCTACCCACACACAACAAACCACCAGAAGATGATATCGATGAGCGAAGGCATTTTCAAGTAAATGGGTGGAAACAAAAAACAAGATGACAGCGGTAGCGGCTATATTGAATTTCCATTCATGCCAGTCATTGAAAGGAACGTTCCCCTACACGCACCTAACGCACCACCAGAAGATGAGATTGATCAGCGAAGGCGTTTTCAAGTTATTGGGCGGAAACAAAAAACAAGATGGCAGCCATGGTGGCCATATTGAATAACGTGTTGCACCAGTCATCAACAGGAACCTTCCCCTACCCGCACCCAACACACCAATAGAAGATGAGCTCGATCAGGGAAGGCAATTTTGAGTTATTGAGCGGAAACAAAAAAAGTTTACGGATGGCCGGACGTTCATGTGTTGATGCGGGGAGGAGGGAGGGGACTTCTTTTTTTTTTTTTTAATAAATTTGGCATCTCCAATCCCACCCGAATCTGGAATGCCCAATTGGTGAACTATGTGCAAGGCTTGCTCATTTGCGACCCCTTGTTGCCAATTCAGGAGAGTGAAGACAGTTCACGGCTCTCCTCCGAAGCACGTGCCTGTCAGCCACTGCTTCTTATACACTCATTGGTTGAATCTTTGCAAGTTCAGAACGACGGCGGAGGATACCTGAACACAAACAGGCATAGAATCTTCCTGAGGAGCGCCCATCTGGCCAAAAGGAGGCGCTTGAGCAAAGAACAAAGCTATTTATTTATTTCCCTTTCCCCGGCAGTCCCTTCCCAATTTGAAACCCTGTAGCGCAGTAGCCTATTGTGCACTACTTTGAAAAAAAGCTGCCGACCACTGCTGGTTGGTACGACCGGGGCTCAAACCCATGACATGATAGTCACTTCTGCAATGCAGGGCCTTAACCGAGTGAGCTATCCGGCAGCTGGGAGGGGACTTCTAACTGCAAGAAAAGATAGAAAGTTATTTAAAATGCCACTTTCGCTTTGAACACCTTTGAGTTCTTTGATACGGTATTCACTTTCAGATGATAATGGCAGAGGCCTGGCTCTGCTGCTTTCACTCCTCGTTAGTGTAAGTTCTCACTGTCAGTCTAGAGGACAACAGATTAAATAAGCGTTTTCAATCTATTCTTTAGGAGTCGGGGAGCACCACTCCCCCTGCATTGCATCCACTTGATTACCTCCACATGGGACACTGGCTTTACACACAACGCATATCGCTTTGGATTGATCAGTTTCAGATAACTCATAAAAGTACCAGAAAGACTACATGATTTTTCAGTTTACCGCGCCAAACTGGCTTACAATTTTCACATCACGCAATCAGCTGGCGTGATCGGCCATTTGAAAGGCCAATCAGCAATGCCCTATTCAGAGCGTACATCGGCCAGTAATGATCGGAGGCTGATCGGTTGGTGCAGCCCTTTAGAATTAGTCAAATGATTTCAAACATTTAAATATGAAGAATATGCAAACATAAAAGAAATTGAGAAGGGAGAAAATACCTTTTCACAGCACTGTAAGAACTTTAAGGCACAAGGAATTCTTCAAATTCCTCGTGGAAGAGGATGTGAGCTAATTTTACACTGCAAGGAGGAATGGATTCACTAATAAAGGAAACTCCAAAGATCACACTCAGAGAACTGGAGATTTTTATTATGACGCAAGATCAGAAAGTTTCCAAAACCATGATCAAACACTAACAATATGCCTACAAAGTATTTGGGAGAATTGCCAGCTTATAAAAAAAGCTTCTGCCTTAAAAAAAAACAGACTTCTGCACCTGTACATGATACGGGAACTTCCAATGCGACAATGGTCTGATGATATCAAAACAGAGCTCTTTAGCAATAGCAGAGGTGAACTGGCATAAAAACAAAGAAAGTCATTCCTCAACGCTCCCCATCCCAACAGTGAAGTACAGTGTTGGATGTTTGATGTTGCGGGGCTGCTTTTTTCCAACTGCCCTGAAAAACTTGTTAGGATTCAAGGTAGATTCAAGTACCTCCCACAAGTATATTTCCATGAACTATAGAAGCTTGCATGGCTAAAGTATTGGGGGCAAGGCTAATCACCAATAAAAAAGGAACTCTGCTGAGGGTAATGATGCCTCCCACACAATTCCATGAGAAACAGTTCATAAGTTATGAAACGAGGCATGGCTAAAATTCAGTGTGCAGGTAAAACTGTCTCTTATAAAAAATGCCATCTGCTGAGAGCAGTGTTGCCTCCAAGACCAAAAAAAAAAAAAAAACCCAAAAACAAAAACATTAGTTTTGAAAGGGGGAATGGCTAAAATGTTGGGGGCTGATCAAACTGTCACCAGTGAAAAAAAGGAACTCTGGTGAATGCAATGCTGCCTCTCAAATAAAAGTCTAAGACAAATGTTGGTGAGCTATGAAAGGGGCTGAGGCTAAATTGCTGGGGGTGGGGCAAGTGTCTTCAACCAAAGCTTCATGAGTTATGAAAGGTCATCTGGCTAAATATAGGGGCGGAACTAACTGTCACCAATTCAAAAAGGAACTCTGCATAGTCTAGTGATGCTTTCCTGCCTTCTACAAGTGTTTACGACAACCAATCCATAAGCTATGAAAGAGTAAGTGCAAAATGATATGTGCGTGTGCGCGTTTGTGTGTATGTGTATGTCAGTGTGTGTGTTTGTTTGTCTGTCCACAAAATTTGGCCATGTTTTGTGAATCTGTTTAGACATTATTTGCTTTTTGTTACAAACCAATCCCATAGCCACACCCCCCTTTTGCCAATACGGGAGTTGCATGTCCGCCGTATTGGATTTTCGCTCGCCCAAGAGATTGTGGAGCCAGTGGACCTGTCAATACCCTATCTGTACCTCCGGAGCTTCAGGATGCCGGGTTACACACGTTGTGTGCCGAGATGCCACAGAAACCATCACAGGGATCGAGAATAGAGCTTTTATAATTTTCCGAAGGACTCCAAGCTTAGAAAGAAGTGGCTGATTAACATAGGATGGGCTGGAAAGAAGGGAAAATACAGCAAGTTCGCTGTATTGTTTTGACATAAAACCAATTTTTTTTCCCCGCTTAAAAAGATGCAATATTTAGTGGCTTGTCAATTGTCACGATGATGTACAAGGGAGCGACTGAAGAATACGGCCTGCATAGCATAACTATAACGAAAACTTAACTGTTTCATAATGATTCATGAAATATAACTCGCTAACCTACCGGAAGCTTCATTATAACCTAGCAGGCTTCCCGTTACATTAGCTAGCAATAATGAACGACAGTCACAACACTGCAAGTTAGCCAGCTGGGTAACGTAACCTTAGATTTGCGATGCAGGCTGTATTCTTCAGTCGCTCCACGGCAAGGTTCGAGGATGAATTTATGGAGCGCAGTGGCGTGCCGTCAGATGTCATGAAAGCCTTCAGTAATATCACCCTTTTCCGCATAAATGCTCTTAAACTGTTTGCGATCAAGTTTGCCTGATTAACAATCAAACAATTCATAAACTGAACCACCACAAATGCATGACACGTAATAATAAAGAAATGCTAATGGCAAAGTGATTGCCTATTGGCTATGTTGATACAATTGATGCGACTCCGCGAGGATGAATATCCACAAAAAATCCGAAACATTTGCGGACTTCGCAGAAATTATTTTCGCCATCACTCAGCTGTGCATCGTACCTAACAACGCCCTTTAGCTGTCACTACATTCAGAACGGATTCTCATGGCTTACTGCTGAATGAGCCTCGCAAACTAATTTACGCAAATCTGTGCTTTTTCACGTGCAACAGGAGCACAGAAATTATAAAGACATATTGATATTTTTCCATCGCTGCAGTTCCGAAACAGATGCTGCCTCAAATAACAGAATTACAGCTCCTGGCACTTTGTGTGGGGTGAAATCAGGCTATGAAAAAAACACCTGCGTTCTGCAGTCTCCACATTACACTCCATTTGTTTGGACCACTGTGAATCCCGATACGCATTGCGCGGGAGCTCCTTCCGGCTATGCGCAGTGAGACATGCAACTCCCGTATTGGCATAAAAAATAGGCTGTCCTTTGGCTCATCAGTATCCTTTCCACAAAATATTGAGGACAGCTGTTAATCCGTTTGGAGGGTAAGTGCCTTTTTGTGACAAGCCACTTTCATTGCTACATCCCCTTTAAGCCAGTTGGCATTAACACATACACACGCAATCAGGGGCGTAATTTACTGGGGGTACACGGGGGTCATGTCCCCTGCATTTTTTTAAAAGGCAGTATTGGACCCCCCCACTTTTTACAGTTCGAAAAACAAATGTTTTAATTTAAAAAAAAAAATGGCATGCACTTGGACCTCAAGGAAACAGCGCCCACTCAAGCAGCCCAGTCCTTTCCAACTTCCCTCACCTCTTCTCTCTAAGTCCCACCTTTCATTGAAACAGTCAGGCTTTGCCAGCATATAAGCCAAAATGCTGGCGAATCGTGATGTCCAAACCCCCTTAACTACCGAAGACAGAGGACATAGCCAAGATGTCTTTTTCAAGAAAACAGCGCAAGTCACATTCAACTCAATTTACAAACTTACATTTTGTAGGGAACTGCTTGCTTTCCTCTTATATAGCTAGCTAGTATCATAGATAAACAGTATTGGTGAACTTCTTTACACGCGGTAGTTGAGTTGGGCGATTGATTATTAAAGTTAGCACCTAACTAGCAAGCAAATACCGATCACTTCAGTCAATATTGTTTTATCCTCGGTCATGAAAATTCAGATCTGCCCTGGGGACTGCACTACGAGGCAGGATTTCCTATTATCGAGGTAACTTGAGGGTTAACCAGGTTTTCAGGACCACAAAAGTGGTTCACTTCTTGCCGGGGTAAATCAATATGCAAGCTTATGCAGAATCTCTAACATGCACCAGGGCGTGAAGTTTCGACACCTCCGATTGGCTGAAAACAAGTTAATAAAAGACTTGCGCAGCCAATAAGCTTCTTGGAAGGGCATACATGTTGTAGGGGGAGGCACTAGCCCTGTTATGATTGGTCACTTTCAACGCAATCACACCCACATGACCTCCTACATTGATTAACAGTTTCTTGTTAGCTGAACACGGTAAGCACACGGTTTGGCTAGAGACATCAGCAATAACCTCAGTATATTGTTATGTATGCCATCATATATTACATTACTGTTTAGATCATACAGCCCTCAAGCCAGCTAGCTAACATTAGTTAAGAAAAAATCTTTGATAATAATCGTCTTATTTAAGCAATGTGATGTGGTTTTTTTACCCTAGGTTCACTAGCAAGCTTCAACAGCGATTCTCTGACATTTACTGCATTCCTGGGGGGTGGGAGGTGAAGTGCATGACTTGTATTTCCAACAGTGGTCTTGCACGCTGAAATTGTAGGGGGCTCAGTTTTGCAAAAAAAAGAAAAAAAACAATTCCCACTTAATGTGGCTTCGAAAGCCATTGGGCTCAAGTTACAAGATAAATACATATTTTCATATTCATATTGCTTCGACGGTGGACATCAGAGTACTGTCAGTGGAAATTCTTACTAAATCTCAGCAATGGGTGACAAATTTCACAAGATTAAGTGGTCACCCCCCATTCCCCCACCACCTCATCTCCAGAGTGGTTTTAATTGTGCTCTTTTCCGCCTTGTGGGGTACGGAAATATTTTGATCAATTTCATTACTCTCTGTGGTATTTTGCAATTAAATATTTTTTTTAAACAATCAAAAAACATGGTCGTTTTGTCCTACTTCAGATTGGCGTACTTGAAAAACTAAGGCCCTTTCGAGAATTTGCACCAGAAATGTGTCCCCTCCACATTTCAAATCAAAATTACGCCCATGCACACCATCACACACTCACTTAACCCTTTTAATCAAAACGTGTCATAGCCGACACAAATGCGCACGTCATGTTGTAAGTACCGTAATTACCATAATATTTGTGCTATTGAAAAAATTCCAACTGTTCCTGAAAGCTGAGAAGTTGCGCTTCAGCCCAAATCCAGGCTACTAAGGTAAACACGGCAGCATGCCGCTCTCCCGGGATTTTTGATTTAGGCCTTAAAGAGTTAATGTCCATGCTAGATTTCAACTTCCTTGATTAAAAGCTGTCCGCCAGAGGGTGAAAAAATTTGTAGGTCTATGAACCCATTTGGAAGTTATGTGCCTTTTTACAATAGGCTACTCCCATTAACATGCCCTCTTCCAGCCAATTGACATGAGCGCAAACACACTCCTTCAGACTCGCAGTGGCCACCGAAGCGCAAAGAAATTTTTGGGGACCGACCGACCAAGCTATAGTACTGCTGGTTGCAGCTAAAAAGTGTATGCAAGCAAAAACACAAATGGCTCACCTTGGCTGTCCTTCCATGCTCCAAACAGTCCTGAAGATCCAGTTTGTCATTGACCATCGCTGTCAGTGGTCTGAAGAATGAGATGGAAGCGAGACAGTAGAAGTGAAAAGGACAGACAGAGAGAGCGAGCAAGAGAAACAGAGGAGAGAACATGAGGGAATATAAAAGGGGAGGGAGTGAAAGAGAGTGTGTGAGACAGGGAGCAAGAAAATACATTTTTAAAGATATTAGAATCAGAGCTGGAGTCTCATACAAGACTAATGCCAAACTGACCACAGACTTTCCGAAATACGCTTGACTGTCTCTATAGGGCACACCGGATACAGAGTAGGAACACCATCCATTTAAACCTCAGATCAACGGCATTCACTTCCAACTAAAAATATCTACAAACCCAAATCATAAAAAGTTGGGATAGTATGTTCAACTGGTAAAAGGCAGTTTCTGAGGAAACTATGCAGGCAAGCTGGAAGCTGCAGAAAATGTGCAGTCAAAGCTGCTGAAAAATCACAATAAAGCCATGACAGCAGGATTTTTCTATACTTTAACTGCAGTGCCTTAAAAAATCCTAAAACTGTCAAAGGTACGAAAACGCTGAGGTAAAACAATAAAAGCAGCAGAAGGTTTTGAAGTAATACTGGTTTATGGTGCTTTTATTTTGACGTGATACCACATCCAAGCTTCACAATCATCTATGGAGGCAACAAGATGAGAAATTATTTTTGTTTTTGGGGCAATGATGAAGTATGAATTATGAGAAAGCCCTGGCCAGCTCTGCAATTCACTTCAGGGACCAGTAATGGACTAGAACATAATAGTCTTATATCACATATCTTGCTTTGAGTAGCACAGTGAATGCCATGAGACATACGATCTTCATGGCTTCAAAAGCCACTGGGCTCAAGTTATAAGATAAATACATATTTTCATATTCATATTGCTTCGACGGTGGACATCAGAGTACTGTCAGTGGAAATTCTTACTAAATCTCAGCAACGGGTGACAAATTTCACAGGATTAAGTGGTCACCCCCCATTTCCCCACCACCTCATCTCCAGAGTGGTTTTATTATGCTCTTTTCCGCCTTGCGGGGTACGCAAATATTTTGATCAATTTCATTACTCTGTTGTATTTTGCAATTAAATATTTTTTTGTTAAACAATCAAAAAACATGGTCATTTTGTTCTACTTCAGATTGGCGTACCTGAAAAACTAAGGCCCTTTTGAGAATTTGCACCAGAAATGTGTCCCCTCCACATTTAAAATCAAAATTACACCCATGCACACCATCACACACTCACTTAACCCTTTTAATCAAAACGTGTCATAGCCGACACAAGTGCGCACGTCATGTTTTAAGTACTGTAATTACCATAATGTTTGTGCTATCGAAATAATGTTTGCGCTTCAGCCCAAATCCAGGCTACTACTGGAAGGTTTTGAAACAATACTGGTTTATGGTGCTTTTATTTGGACGTGATACCATATCCAAGCTTCATAATCATCTATGGAGGCAACAAAATGAGAAATTATTTTTGATTTTGGGGCAATGATGAAGTATGAATAATGAGAAAGCCCTGGCCAGCTCTGCAATTCACTTCAGGGACCAGTAAGGGACTAGAACATATAGTTGAAATCTTCTTTTGCATAGCCCAGTGAATGCCATGAGACATACGATGGGCATATGTTTAAACATATTTCAAACACAGTACTTGACTCAATGGAAAAAAACCCTTTATTAATTTCAGTTGTGACCTAAATACTTCTTGCAAAAATGAAACATCAAATTACATTATGTATATAGCATTTTAGTCTTCAAATTTGAATTAAATTTGAATGTTGCCCACTGTACAGCATGATATGACTGAAAATTAAATGTTAAACATCTTGTCAGTTTAAAGATGGTCATAAAAAGCTCAAAATAGACATGGGATGAGTGCATTTCATTTAAATTTTTGCTCAAATAACACATAACACATACAAACTTATGTTACTCTGGAATGCTTTTCTTAGGTTTCATGGTTTTTTCCAAGTTTACATTACTTTAATAGAGTCCCCTTGGGGCTTCCATTTTTTTAGGGATTGAATTTTGGATTTTGTTTGAGCAGTAAGTAACTACCACCACACGAGAGCAACCTTGCCTCAGACCTGAAGCTTCACAGTTACAGTGGAGGCTTGAGGATATTCTGATCCTTAAACCTTCACTGAGAACTGCTGGGGTGCAGTGCACCAGCTGGGTATATAACTGGTTGTAACGTTATGTACGACTCGAGTTCAGCCATGTCATTTTTTACGCCTGGGTGACACTTCTACGCTTAGCATGGAGCAGGCTTTAAGCTGGAAAGTCAATGTTGTGTCCATAGCAAACAGCTAATACGGGAAAAAATAATAATCATTTAGACACAACCAAAAATGGAAAAAACAAAGATGGCAACCTATCCTGTTTACAGAATTAACAACAAAAGATAAGAAAGAGCCATCCCTGACTGTACAAACCCATTGGATATCCATTCAGACAGTGAGCTGCTTGAGAGGTTTCACTTTGGCGGGCAAGCCCTGTCCTAATTAATTAATCAATTAATCGATTAATTAATTAATAGATGAGCTCTCTCTCAAACACAGCATGTAACTGCTGATCAAAAGGAAATGTGCTGCTCTCCCTCTGTCCTGCAGTTCCTCAGCTTTTTTGTGTTGGTATTGTTTATTTTAGCTATTTTATCGGCTGCACACCACTCTAGAAGTTTTCTTATTTCTTAATCAGTAAAACTGGTTTTATTTTTCTTTGGGTTGGCGTAATTCATATCCATTGCGTGCTAGTTTCAATGAGAAAGTCGGAGTCACCCTTTGAACTTGAGCGCATTGCTTGGCATCAATCAATACTTCATGAGTATTCACATGGACAAGCATCATAAGACCAGGGACAGCTATGACCATCAGTCGAGCTTGGTGCAGTCTGTGTATATCGAAATCAAAAATACGGATGTAGCACAAATACCACAAACACAACGTCACAAACACTTGAACACCTTGGCAAATTTCAGCCCCATAGGTAGAAAGTTGCAGTTACAACAGGGTGGCCACAGCTTTGTGGACCAATGATTGATTAGATATTAATGGAAAAATAAACGAATGGACCAACAAAATGGGATTCTCACACCAATGAAAAATTACCTCAGCTGTGTCCGATGACACCTCTCACAAGTGACAACAACCTGTCCATGAGTTATGAAAGGGGGTGTGGCTGAAATATAGTGGTCTTAACCCACACCGATGAAAAAGTACCTCTCTGTCCAAGACACCTCCCGAAAGGGTCTATGACAAATGGTTCATGAGTTATCACAGGGGACATGGCTAACATATAGGGGGCGGGACTAACTCAAACCGATGAAAAAGGAACTCTGCCAAGTCCAATGACGCCCCCACAAGAGTCTACGATAAACGGCGGCTAGAGTATAAAGGGCAGGGAAAACCGTAACAAAAAAAAAAAAAATAGGACCAAGAGCCCTGTAGCTTACAGGCACACAATCTCTGATGTAGGTTATTTACTTGACATCAAGGCGGAAGTAATTATGTATCACTAAAGTTGTAGTTCAGACATGATCATATTTAAACCACATACTAGTAGTACATATCTTATACTAGTATCTGCTGTAGTTTTGAATACAAAGTTACTGAAATTGTACTTCTGCAAGTTTGATTTTCAAAGATTGTCATCCTTTGGAAAGTTACGGTTATGAAGCAATATACAATATGTGCAATAGTTATGGAGTAAATACAGAGTTTTGGAACCACCAAATGAGTTAACCTTTTCCACTCTGGATTTGCCATCGGCAGGAACACAGCCTTGCTCTCACCTTGCCTTAAAGCGCATTACTTCTCCAAACTCGTTCCCATTTATGTTTCCAAATTAGCACATAAGTGTAAATTCGTTCAGTCGTGAGGATGATTTGGCACATTTACAGTCAATTTCCCCTCAGCTTGCATTACTGTTTATTGAGGCATTTTCCTATTCCACATTAATGATGAAGTAAAATGTCAATGTCTTTCGAGGCTTCTAAATTCCTGCAACTCACAAAATGCTATGTTGCTTTTCTCTACGTCAGTGCCTGATCGGCTTGATATGCCAAAGAAAACGCTTTCAAAAATGCACTTTTGCCAACTCACGTCCGTTTAGTAAGTTTGCTTATGTAAAAATAAAACTCTGTCTACAACCAGTGACGTTACCATTATGCATGTTAACTCTCAACCTGCTTTTGATTAAGAATCGGTCAATTAACTGAATTAAGTTACTGAGCAAATATGCTGCCAGTAAGCAGCGTTGCCATTAATGATAAAGACATACAGTCTTGCGAAGAGGAAGGCTATAATATGCATGAGATTGCATGGACGCCTATTAACTGAAATTTCTGGAAATTCCATCTTGAAGCAGAATGTTATGTACTAAATGCAGCTGAAGATGGCATTAAGAAAAGGCTTAGATTTAGTTTCTAATTGATTAATTAGACAATTGCTGATCAGACAATCTCATATTGAAGCCTTCCCTCAACTATCCTAGAGGCTGGACTATAAAACCTCATGATTATGCTGCTACGAAAGTTTGACGTATGGCATGAATTTTAAATGATTTTAAATGCACGCCATGCGTTGAACTTTCACAATGCACTATTAACCAATCTACTAATTTATTCAGTTGACAACGCTTCAAGTAAGAGGCAATAGTAATTTCATTAATTATCGCATCATGTGGATCTGCATTTCCCTGCAAATGTAACCTATTCTTTAAAAAGCTCAAAATATGTTAAGGGCAATTTTAAAGTCAATTAGGATGCACTGCTGAAAAAAAAATGCTAAAACAGGAGATGGAATTCAGAAAAAGTATCTAATCAATTTATTTTATTTTTTTCTCCATCCCCACAATATCACCATTAAGTATGTTGTCAGTGCTGCCCATCGAGAATCTTTGTCTTTTATTATTAATTTCTCAATAATAACAGGCTTGTACATTGGTCTTGATTATTCAGTGAATAAATTGTGTGATTATTAATCAAGCGATCTTAATCAGGAACAACTGAAAGCAATTATGCATTTAAGGGTCAGAGGCTCACAGCACTCCACACAAAATCCTGTAATGCTGGCATTACCGCTAGGGGGACGCTGGGCTTCAGGGCTACAACTTCTTATATGTCTCTAATACAATCCTAGGCTCCATCTGTGACTGTTTTGGTGATGAAAGTCATTGTCATTTCACGGTCTCAAATTTGAAATTCGAAGGTCACCGAAGGGCTAGCAGAAGGTCACCAAATGAAAGTTCATATATGACTTCATATATATCTCTAATACAAAGCTAAGCTCTATCTGTGACCATTTTGGTGATAGAAGTCATTGAAATTTCACTAAGTGAAGTTTGGCCTTCAACGGTCACCTAAGGTAAAGTTCAAGGTCACAAAATGAATCTGCATATACAACTTCCCATAGAAAGGATTTAGAAAAAAGTAAATCGGACAGTTTTTGTGAAATCATTTTTTGAAATTTCAAGTCCTATCTTCTAACGTTGCTAACAATTTGCTTGACCTGGAGTCTCACCTTTCAAGTTCATCTGAGGTCAACTTTAACACTGCCAAAATATAGGTCATATATGACTTCCTATGTGTCGATAATATAAATTTAAGCCCTATCTGCAACCATTTGGCCTCCACAAGCCATTCTGCGTTCTCCATAAGACCCAATGTTAAGCACCCCTTCTAAACCTTCTTCAGTAGATTCAATCAAAATGGCACTCACTCTGTACCTTGAGAGTACCAAGGCAAGTCGATTGCCTGATATAGAAAAGAAGACAGTATTTGAGAAATATTTTTTTTTAATTCTCTATTTATAAGTCTTCCTATCTTTTAACATTGGGGCAAAACAGACAAAAACAATTCAATCAAAAATCAAAAAAAGAGAAAAATCTGGGTTTTTGATATTGTAGTATGTTATGGTAAATTTACAAGAAAATTGATACGGCCAAAAAAAAAAAAAGATTAAAAAAATTCTCCGGACAATGGACAAAAAGCCACAAGAATATTTTATCGGCCCAGAGGGCCGGTAAGCTAAAAATGAACTCTTTAGCCCAATGATGACTCTCAAGTGCCTATTAAAGAGTTAATGAGTTTGAAAGGGGGTGTGACTAAAGTATTGGGGGCAGGGCTAACTCACACCAGTGAAACAGGAACTCTCCATAAAGACCAATGATGCCTCCCATGTGCATATATAAGAAACAGTTCGTGAGTTATGGAAGTGCACCTGGCTAAAGTGTCGGGGCTGGGGCTAACCCCAACCAATGAAAAAGTAACCCACTGTTGAGTGCAATGATGCTTCCCACAACAGTCTATGACAAACTGTTCATGAATTATGAAAGGGGGCAAGGCTAAAGTGTTGGGGGCCGGGCAAACCGTCACCAGTGAAAAGGGAACTCTGCTGAGTCCAATGATGCATCCCAGTTATGAGTATGACAACCAGTGCATAAGTTAGGAGAGGAGACAAGGCAAGAAGATGTATGTGTAGCTGCGTGCGCATGTGTATGTCAGTCTATCTATGTGTGTGTGTGTGTGTGTATTTGTGCGTGTAGGGGTGTCTTTCTACAAAGTTTGGCCATGTTAACTGAACTGAATCCATTTAGAAGTTGTGTGCGTTTTTCTTACAGGCTAGTCCCACTGCCGCATCACCTTTTTGCTAATTGGCAGGAAAAGTTAATCAGCTGTCCTTTGGCTCATAATCAAGCTTTCAGCAAAGTCTTGTGCAAATCCTTGAATCAATTTGATCATTGTCCTCCATTCTGTGATAAGCCACATCCATTGGATCAACTGACCATTAGAGTATGTTGCACAGCTCCTGGACTTGCAAAAAATAGCAGTACATTGGGGTTTATTTATCTCTGAATGGTAAAGGGCGGCTGATATGAGGATGTCATTTTTCAGTACCTTCATGTTATTTACCTCCAAGTCAAATATGTTGGAGCATTCAGAAAAATACAAGTTTCCTAGTTGTAAGTATGAGTTGACTGTTGACGTGGATGCAACAAGTTGGAAATTGTTGCTTAATGGTAAATACCATATGACAAGCGTGCAGGATAAGCTGTCTGCCTTTTGTTTGGACCATGTGACAGCATAATGCAGTAAATTTTCTGACCTGTCATGGCTCTCACCATCAAAATCTCAGATCAAGATTTGCAGAGATCGTTTTGTACAGAGAAAACGAAATCTCAGTGCAGTCACTGGTAATAAAGTAAGAAATGAAACTGATTGAAACCCAGTTTGCAAAAAACTAATTGATATTAATACCTACAGACTCTCTCCCCCCCCCCCTCCATTATTTCCACATCAACATCAGGGCTTCTGGAATATTCTGCCAAAAACAATATCACCGCTGCAGGTGCCAAGTTCACTGCCTCTGCTGAAACCCTCCCCCCTGACACAAAAGACTATTATATTTCAAACTGTATTAGACAGAGGGAAACCAAATCAAGTGATGTCACTTAAGTGCAGTGCTAAGAAAAGTTTATCATCCATTTTTACATTCCAGTACCATTTTGGAAATATTTCATTCAGTCCAGCATGGAAACTGCAAAGTTCTCAATGATCTGCTTGTCTCCTCTGACAATCGGCTGAATCTGTTTACATGTGCTCTTAGATTTAAATACAGCCTTTGCCTCGTCAATCACAATATTCTGTCAGTACGACGAGAAAATCTTATTTACTTCAGTGAATTGACTCCCTCTTGGTTCAGGTCTGTCAGAGCTATTTCAATTCATATGTATGAACAATGAAACTGCCTATCACTCCTGTGCAGGGCATGGAATGTCACAAGAAGCTGTGCTTGGATCTTTGCTCTGTCATTATATATTACCTCTTGGCAAGATTATCTGTAAACATGGCATTAATTTCCGCTCTTGAGCACATTATACTCAGCTGTACATATCAACAAAACTTGATATCTTTGAGAATATTTCAAACATGAAAGCTTGCCTCAAAGAATCTAATATATTAATGGCCGAAAATTTTACCCTCCTTTATTCGGACAAAACCAAAATACTGAATGCATGCGTAAGTTCCTTAGAAACAAATTCAATAGTACTGTGCTACATCTTGATAGTGTTTCTACAGCTTCAAGATCAGTCGATAAAAACTTTTAAGTTACTTTGAACATTAACTCTCCTTTGAAGCACACATGTAGAACACTTATAGGACTATCTTTTTCATCTGAAAAATATTGTCAAAGTCAGACAAAAGCCTGTTAATGAGTAAAACTGAAAAGTCGTTCCACGCTTTTGTTACACTGAGATAGGAACATAGTAATTTCCTCTAGTCCAGATGTGCAAAAGCTAGTCAAAGTGCAGCTGCCCATATTCTAACTAGAACATTTGGAACACACTATCCAACTACTAACATCTCCAAAGGGTCATGATTAAATCTTGCATTGACTTCAACCCCATTTCCAAAAAAGTTGGGATGCTATGTAAAATGTAAAAAAAAAAAAAAAAAAAAAAGCGCAATGATTGGCAAATAATTTGAACTCCATTGTTGAAAATGAGAAATTACAACCCCAGTTCCAAAAAGTTGGGATGCTGTATAAAATGTAAATAAAACCAGAATGCAATGATTTGCAAATCTCATAAACCAACATTTTATTTACAATAAAGTGAATGAAGTATGGGTTTATGAGATTTGCAAATCATTGCATTCTGTTTTTATTTACATTTTACACAGCATCACAACTTTTTTGGAATTGGGGTTGTATATTACTTCTTAAAAAATACCTGCTTATGTTTGTTGCCAAAAACGCATTCCAAAAAAGCTGGCACAGAGGAATGTTTAACACTGTGTAGCATCACCTCTTCTTTCAAATCAGTCTATAAGTGTTTGGGAACGGAGAAGACCAACTGTCGTAGTTCTGAAAGCAAATTGTTTTCCCATTCTTGCTTGATGTAAGATTTCAGCTGCTCAAAAGTCTCAGCACTCAATTCTGTGCTGCATGGCTTGTCAGTCATTGACAGTGGGTGGTTTTAGCTTCTTCAGCTCTTGCTCAGCAGCAAAGCCAAGATTCACTTAAGTGTAATATTTGTGGATGTCTTTATCTTTTGGGTCCAACTTCATCATTCTTGAGACTGATGTTACTCTATCCATCAAAGTGTTCTTCACAAAACGCTTCAATAGACCAGAGAGCAGCCTATGCATATCATCACTCATGAATGGCATCATAGGCTTGTCAGTTTGGTAGAATAATGGTTAAAGTAATGGTTCTAGCTGGCTTGCTATGGACAGAAAGGTTAAAAGATTTACCTTTAAATAAAGCAAGACATTTATTAAAAACAACAGACTGTAACTGACCATTACCCCATATACGGACATGAATATCCATTTGTTTGTTCATCGTGTATTGGTTGTTGCTCATGTCTAACGAGATAACATAGCTTTCATAGTCACCAATTTTCTTGGTCAACAGACGTTTGCGGTGAGGGGCAATACCGTAAGTAGACAAGCAGGCAAATTTTCGCTCCCCACAAGTGAATTGTGTGAATTGAATATTACTGAGTCCGGGAACACCTGGCCAAAGAGGTGCGGGATATCAGTGCAAGAATTGAAAGAATAATGGGACTTGATGACTTTCAGCGTTCATAATATTTCAGCTTCTAGGCAATCATTACGGCTCACAAAAGACTGCATGAGGGCAGGTGTCGTTGTTATTGTTGTTGTAGTGTCCTGTTTGGCTCTTTAGTCAGTCTCCGTCGATGTACCAGGGAAAATATCCTGTATAGAAAATCCACTGCCTGTCTCTGCTCATTTACTATCTTTCGGTGTTCGCGTGATTGCGGATTGGCAGTTCCCCCATATTCAATATGTCGAAAGATTTAGAACAAATTTAACATCTTGCTGTATACTTAACACTGCCTCGCTCTAGCCAAACAGCGTATTCAAGTTGTTTGAGCCAGTTTTCACAGAATATACACATTCCTGGAGGCATTTCCAGTTCACCAATCCATGTAAACAAAGTGATTGTGGGGCGCCCCGGTGGCTCATCGGTTAAGTGTGCGTACCATGTTAAGGCATGTCCTTCCCGCAGCAGCCTGGGTTCGAATCCGGCCCAGGCAATTTACTGCATGTCTTCCCCATTCTTCTCCCCACCTTTCCTATCTATCTCTACTGCACTGTCAAATTAAGGAGAAAACTCCCAAAAAAAATCTTTAAAAAAAAAAAAAAGTGATTGCAAATAGCAATGACCATTATCACGTGGTCATAACCATTGATCTATACTTAATTTAGTTCAATGGTAGTAACGACTGCACTACGACACATATAAGAATAACATTAATGTCGCAAATATGGAGTGAGCAGTCTCCCCTGATCAGAAGCTTAATTGACTGAAAAAGGAAAGCGAGAGGACCTGATATGATCGTTTGAACATCAAAAGTATAGGGGTGTTGATTTTCCGCTGATGGAAATAGGCTATTCCGTTTATGAAAATTGCTGTTTCCCTTTATAAAAAAATAAAATTCCACTTAAGATTATCAAATATGATGATCATCAAGTCATGGCATATGAAAGATCTCATTCTGATCTACATTTTGATACCAGGCTCATCTTCGAGCCATGACTCCTTCTGTGTCAAATAATTTTCACACTCGTCAATGTAGAGCTACAGCTAAGTCAAAAACCACCAACTCCGAGCTACTTACCAGTGTATCATTAGACTACTGCCACAGCCAGCAGTTTTACTGAACAATTGAAACCGAAACAGCTGATTTCCCACTTGTATATTTGAGTACATAATCTTGTCTCTTGTATTGCATAACGATTGTTTTTGTTTTCAGCAATATTGTAATGCTAAACATTCAAAGCAAAATATTGTAATATGCTAAAATAAATGTCTGTTTTTGTTATTCAAAATTTTGGGAATGGCAAAAAAATGTATTTTTCCATGACACGGGCAATATGTATATGCATTTTGTGTATATGATTCAATGTATGTATTTTATTAAAATGACTTTTTTTTTTATATTAGCTGAGACTAATACATAAGAGAGGTGCACTGTAAAAAAAAAAAATCTGGTATCTTTAGCTCCTCCCAGTACTCCTTATGGCATTTTCTAGAATCTACTGCACACTAGAAAAGTCTACCAGAGCCAGGAGGATACCATTTAGCCCTCCTCCTTGCCGCATGATCTCTCCCCTGGTCCAGCCCAATATCGTCTGTGTCCGGTTTGCAGAGGAGCTTTGAGATAAGATGGCAAGGAAACAACCTCCGGAGTAAAAAATTTCCCACGCCTCCATTGCCAGCTACAGCATATGCAATGAAAACAAGCAGACAAAAAAAGATCGAAGAAACACAGGCTAAAATGAAGGAGTTAAACTGTGACCCAGACTAAACCCGTGTTAATATTAAGTTTCAGAGTGGCTTTTCCAAGGTGAAGGCAGTTAGATAGCTAGCTACGTATGGGACCTGAAATTTTTTAACATGGATACCTATGGAGTTGGTCAATATTTCTGCTGGACAGGTAATTACTCCAGCTTGATTTCTGCTTGATTTGATTTCAGAAAAGTATAAGCATTTTGCTAAACTGGCTATGGATACTGTAGCACCTCTTGGCCCTTATCTATGTTACTATGATGTTGCAGATGGGCTAACATTAGCTTGTTTCTGATGCCAAGGCTACTGGTTAACATTGTTTTATTAGCTAGCGACAAAATAGCTGAAATTTTCTTTGTGAAATGCCAAGGCACTGTTATCAGTTTTGAGTTTGTCCTTATGCTTATATGCGCTTGTGCCACATAGTTTAATGTTCTTTTCATCAGTATTTTACTGCTTAGTAAGTGCTATTGTTTACCTACCACAGTTTCTGTCATCAAACACCTAAGCACTGCAATAAGTGCATGCAAGCTGGTTGTTTGCTAAATGGAATTTGTTGTAGATTACTTATATAGCAAAAATTTATATTCTTGCCCGTCTGATTGTGTATCTGTTAATGCAAAGGCTGCATTTGTTGGATGCTGGTATTTCACAACGGTAGCAAATATCTGGCTGTCATGTTTTATGGATGACTTTGTGTGTTTACAAACAGACAGGATGCGTCCAGATTTATGGAAGATAGCGATACATTCAATGCTGTTGCTATTACATGTTCATGTTCAAATTCAACAGTTAAACTTCATGTTAGTCAAAAATGACCTTTTGGAACAATGAAGTCCAATCATGTGGACAAATATCCTGCGTCTCCAGTGTTGTTTTTTGTTTGAAATAGTGGGTTGTGTTTGCCTTGAAATGTCCCGGAGAAACCAAATCTATACACCCAAGAGTTCACAGGTGTACAAGCTTATGGACGTAGTTCATTATGTCCTATGCAGCCGTATAAGTAAGATCAAACAACACGGTGCTCGCTTCAAAAACAATCCTTTTTGCCTGGAAGCTGCCCATGCACCTCGATTGTCCCGTGGTTGGCGAACCCATCTAGAGGGACCTCTAGGGACCTAGAGGTTGTACATTATCAAACTCTCAAGCAAAATGTGTTTTCTTCTCAATCTTACCAACTACAATTTTAAGGCAGACTGTTAGGCGTAGCACAAAAACATTAATAATTAAAGCTGCAAGCAGCTGTGATCGGGCCGTCGCACTCAAGTGTGACTGCGGGGGGCCTGCAGCACACAAGTGCCGCGGTGTGAAGCGAGAAGAGAGAAAAAAACGGGAAGGAGCGAAGAAATGCAATGTTTCATTCATCCACTAGGTGGCGCTACGAGCATAACCAGATGTGGGCAGGTGTGTTCAGGGGGGGACCCTCATCACACATGTCAAGTTTTGAGCAAATCGGACAATGCGTGACGGATTTATAACGAGTTGATATTCCATGGCGAAGGATTGAAAGTCGCCGCCGCTGCCACGGGCAGCCTGCAACATGACACGACACGTGTGTAACCGTGGAGATTCATCAACTTGATCGTCATGTGGCCACAAAATGTAGTTGATCAGGGCAGGAGTTTGGGGTTGGTGTTTGTCAATGTAAAATATAGCATTTCCTGTTTCCACAAGGGGGGGCCAGTACCTTACCATAAATGGATTTCCGCTCCAGAGTGTAAATGAGCTTTAGAAACAAATACCAGTGTAGCCTTGTGGGCGTAACCCATTTGATTCAAGGGCGTGCCAAACTATCTGCTTGGCACGAAAATTCAATTGATGACATCACTAATTGATGAAAAAAATGGCCAGAAGCTATTGGGGCTTTTCAGTCAGCTCTGGAGCTGCGTGTTTTGCTGCAGAGAGCGCTTCTTCTGGAGGTGACTTCGAGTTCTTCTCCGACACAGACTTTTCAAATGTGCATAAAAACGGTATGATTCACACTAAGACATTAAAATTATGAAAAACCACAATAGGTGCACTTCAAAAGATATTAATTTTTTTATTGGGAATTCCATTGACTTTTTACTTTAACAAGTCGCGCAATAGCACCATTTTCCTTAGGCAATAGGCATACAGTTGTCTTTCAGTTTTCCGTTTATTTTTGCTGACAGGTGGACAACATGTAAACTATTTGTTAAAAAAAGTAAGCTAGGGTTTCAAATCAGGCCCTTCCGTTGAGTGTGCAGGACTGATGGTGGATGGTCCCGATTGCTCTCCTGATTCACTGATATTGAGTAAACTGATAGTGATGCTAATCCCTTTTATCTCATTCAGGAATTAGTTTGCTGGTTTTTAATTGATGTTATTGCCAAATTTAAATTGCTTTTCAGTATATGTTTTCATTTGTAATATTCTTCAAGCAAAACAATCTTTTCCTCCCCAGTATAATTTGGTTTTCTTGCCCCTTTATCTTCCATATTTAAGGTAGTAGCTTTAAGGTAAGGTTTTTGTCGCTACTGAAATGTGTTAGGCTTGCTTGCACTCTGTATGGAAACAGTGGAACCTTTCAACTGTTAATCACTCTCTCTGACTGTCTCTGTTAAAAAACCCTTAACAATTTGCCTTTCCTAAGAGAAATATCAAAGGAATTCTATGCAGCACACTTTGGTAGACCCCTTAGGTGAGGAGCAATCATCCCTTTAGCAGAAACGGATACTTAATATGCTTTGTGCAACTAGCCCCAGTCTCTCACTTTGAGGTCACAGTAACGTCACTCAAACGTTACTCCTAATTTGGCATTGCTGTCGCTCCTGCTATCAGACTCACTTAAACTGTCCCTAAATATGTCTTTATCGGTAAATGGAGAGGTAGTAAAATGGTCATAATTTCCTGTTCATGTGTTTATTCATTGGTTTTCCAGAAGGGCAAAGCACAAACCATTGAACTGGTAGCAAAACAGGAAACACAAAGTCAGCCTAAATGTGGAACGTTTAGATGTTTTTAAATAAAATGCTTATGGGATTAAAATCAGTCTTGGAAGTTATTTATTCTTGTTTAAATTTGTATTGTTCTTCGGAAAGTCTTTTTTCCCGTGGAGGGGATGTAAAGTGGGGGACTGATCAAAAGTCCCGGCAAAACTGTGGGGGAAGCGTCTCTCCCATCCCGCCCACCATCTGCGCCCCCTGTTTATTGTTTTGGTGAAAAGCATCCTCCCATAATACCTAATTTGACATCTTTCTCCAGAGGGTGGGATATACTCTCAGAAAAAAAAGGATTATTTGGCCAGTCACCCAAGAAGCAGAATTTCTGCCTCACCCAAAACACAATTCCTGCCCACGTCTTTGGTGTCCGGGAACGATAGCACTGTTGTCCCTCACCGTTACATGACCCACCTGTTCATCCCTGGCAGGTTACCCCAGAAGTAGCGGGCTCTGTGGGCTGCAGACACTTCCTTAGCGTCAATCATCACGGGGTTACACTAGAGGGGGGCAGAGGGGGGTAGAAAGATCAGAACCACATTGGAAAATTACCGTTAAAAAAGTGGTTCCCATGTATATTCCGCACAAGGGCCAATAATTCTGGGTCTCAAAGCCTCAGGGTCAGCTACGTATAGCATTAATAACATCATGCATTTCATTACAACTACAGGTTCAAGCTAAGGACTGGCAGCCATTTTGCAACAGTAGAGACCACCATTGGTCCATGCACTCATTCTTGAGAACCATCCCACTCAACACTGTGCTCTCAACCAAAGGGCATCAGGAGTCGAGATCATGACATGATGCTGTAATTGGCCACATTAACATCAGTTACATCAGTACAGAGCCATAATCTTTGGCAATAAAACAAGTAGTAACTGTGCCACAATAATACTGATTAACCCCTTTGCGCAGATGTAGACGCCAGCAGACATGGAGCTGCGCTATTTATGCATGCAGTTACATTATTCTATCACTGGGTGGCACACCAGGATCAGTTATTGAATATTCACTAGCAAGCCGAACTCGAACACGGTTTAGAATATCGACGAGTTCAGTCCCATCCCTATTTCCCAGGAGTTGCATGAATTAAACTCCTCAGATAAGCCTGACGTGCAAACTGCTCAATATATTTGCCCATAGTATCTATCCAGCAGTGAAAAAAAATGATCTCTTGCGACAGTAAAAAATTGCTGTCCTTTGTAGCAACCACTTCAACTATAGGGTCATTCTATAGGATTAACTATAGGGTTAAAATCTTGTCTCATTCACCAACTGTCAACCTTGTCATTTTCGAACTCGAAAAATATGCTAATTTTGCTTGCGGGGCGTATTTCAGGCTTTAATTTTTCAATAAACTGAGTCGACCTAAGGGCAGCAATGCATATTGGTATTTACCACGTGTCCATACAATATAACGGCAGCAACTGTTCTGGAATACCGTAACTGTTAGATGAAAAGAGCGCATTGCAAAGTCCTTAAAAAAATTAAGTGCAAATTTATCTCCCATTTACAACAATTTTTAAAATGGATATGAAATATTCCTCAGTGCTTCTGAAGGTGAAGCCTAAAAGCGAGCAAGACAAAGATAACGTAGAAAAAAAATCTTGAGATTCTCACTGATGCGCAAGCAAATACTGGCCTCTAAACATTGGACCCGGAGCAAGCAAAATATCAAAATGGGCGTGGTCAGAGAATTTCAATCATGCATATCTTGAAAGCTATTACACCGTTGTTTGTGAAATTTTGGTATATCACCATTGGTCCCAAGGGCTATTTGCAAAATAAGTTTCATGGAAATCAGAGGGGGTCGGGGGGGAACTTTGTTCAGTTTGGCGTGGAATGACCCTATAGTGAGCCAATGGTATCCCAATTAAGTAGTTTAGAAAAATCAGTTTTCTGAAGCAAAAATTCAACATGGCACTGATACTATGTCATTCTACTATCAATTATAGTCTTCACATATCAAAATCGCGTAATTCCCTACTGTAGATTTACACTTAAATTTCTCTATCGACAAATTCAGCACTTCCCTTACTCCCTCACTCAATTGCTTACTTAGACTCATCTGCGTAAAGCAGAGTCATAGTTCACGCCTACGTGAAACTTCCCCGGTAATGATCTACTGATTGACACATTTCTTGTCCAATTCCTGAGACCATAAACTTTCCACAGTAACTGAAAGACATTGATTGGACCATCAGAAAAGTATTTAAACCTTTGCATAACAGTAAATTAGGTTGAATTCTCTTAATGTTGCGCAACTGAAAATTATGTGATTGCACAGAAAAAAAAGACTTCCAAAACTGGCCTGAGGGATGCACTTACATTTATGGGATTTAAATGAGATAAGGACTTGGTCAATGGGAATTATTCCAAATGAAACAGGACTGGGGGGTTCCTTAGACTGAATAGATTTGTGTCTCTGGAGGAGAAATACAATGAAGAAAGGTTTTTGTTCATTTTATTCGTAAGTAACATTTTATATATATTTTACTTATGGCTCGCTGGCAAGCTGTTTTTTTATTCTCAGTTTACCATCGCCATGATGGTCACAGAGCTTTTTTGGCACATGGGTCAGTAAGATTAACTGTTAGTCTTTGCCAATAATACTGCATGTGGTGGCATTTTGCTCAATGTGGGTCTTTGTTTTTGAATTTGTACCGTGTTCAACTAAATCGAATTCCACGGTTTTGGCTCATTAAAAATGCGAACTGCTCAAGCACTTCGGTAGACCCCCTGCTAACGTTCGTTGCACCATTCTGTTCAATCTCGGGTGGCATATTGTCTGCTTTTTCCTGATAGTGGAATGTCTGATCTGTTATAATAAGGTATATTTCAGAAATTACTGAGTTAGTGAGTTATACTTGTTCCTTATAAGGTGTGATAAGTTTATATGGTTGCGAGCTCGGAAGTGAGAACTGCTAGCTTTTCATTGCAGGGTGAATGTTCCGACCATTAAATAAGCAGTTCCATTAATGAGTGTGTATACTGGCTTGTGGGGCTCTGATGAACAAAGGACAAATTTCTAAACTTTATGGTGGCGAAAAGGCATGTTTTGGGTTTGGAGAGGTTACTGGTGACCATTGATGTCCAACTGCGCCTATATTGATAAACTTATGCTAAATTCAGCCAGAAAATCATTACTTAATACTGAATTTCATGTGTCAACTGTTGTTTTGTGTTACATATATGATTACTTTATGATTTCACAGTGCGCCATTTTGAGGGATTTGAGAGTTTGGGGAACCACCTAGAGAGCTGTCTTATTTGGCTTCTAAAGAGTTGATAATTTAGAATTTCATGCTCAGATGAAGAATACTTGTGGTCAAGAGGTTTATGATCCCACAAATGTAGTTTTAAACCCAGCCAATTTTCAATTCTCAGTATTATTTTTTTTTACAATTTCAATGCTGAATCTTCATGAACATTTTTTTATGTTTGCAGCTCTTTTTCTTCACTAAAATCATGAAAATAAACTGAAATATGACGTAATTCTAAATGGTACAAGTGTCTTGACTCAGTTGAGCCATTCCCTTCCTCTGTGTGAAGCTATAATCTTGAATTATAAAGCCTTAAATAATTTAACACATAAATAGCCAGATCTGGCTTCTGCGCAATGGGGTTAACAACATCAGTGCTACAATAACACCATGAGTTGCGGAGTCTTTGACAAGTTACAGAAAGCGTGACACGTAATCGTATGTAGAGGCCTGATGGGACTGCAAAGCAGTCATAACAGTGCTGTGACCCAAAGTAGTAATACCTGACATGAAATTACCAAATTCATAACAGTACACAGAGCAAATTTAGGCTTACATTAATTGCTATGGATTCAAATACATTTCTGCAGGCTTGTAAAGAAAGTGGATCACCAGATAATACCAAAATTGCATTTCTCAAAGCAGGTTCAAATGAACCAGGCAAGATGAACAGAGCAAAGAGAAGTATTTGAGACTAAAATAAAGGCATCTGAATCCAAATATGTCACGACAGAGTGATAGTTCTCTCACAATTATGTCACAAATCTTAGTATTAATACTTGCCATGATAGTACAATAAATCACAGAACTACCCTGAGACACAATAGTACCATTTAATATTTATTACAGCACCATAGATCTGCCACAAATATCACTTTGAGTACTGAAAGCATGCAGTGAGACAGCTGGTCTTTCTTAAATGTCAGTGACGATAACCCCAAAAAAGTTGTGGCACACGGACAAAACCAGCGTAACCACAATACTGATGAGAGCCATATGAGAGCACAAAGACATGGGTGAAAATACATTCCAAAAGCATAGATGTTCACCAAAGACATGATTAAACAATAAGTAATGCAATTTTGCAATGTCATATTTCAGACACAGTACATTTTTGTACTTAATAACAGCATAAATAATGGCAGTATTTAAATTGTGATACGCATATACTGAAAACGCTTACTTAAGCACTGTTTATTAGTGCTGAATTACATCAAAATCAACCATTGGACTTAACGTTCTTGACATTGAATTACTGATATTTGATTTGAATAGAACTTTATTTGACCCGTGCTCTTAGTTGCTTCAATTGCCTAGTTATGCATTTATTATACAACCCAATAAAATCATCTGTTAAATAAATGTAATTTAGTGTAATATCATGCGTTAAAATAACCCTGAGACAAGAAAAAAATGTGTTGACTACCCGCAATAAATCTGTCTGCCACCAGGCTTCAGTGCTGAGTCATGAGTTAATACTACAGCTGGGGGCGCAGAGACTGGGATGCATCAGCTTGCATCATCATGACACTGAAGCAGGAACCTCTCCTTCCCATAAGCAGCTGATTTGGCATAACTGGCGCCACTTTTCAGAATAACACCATGAAAACTAGCCAATCCAAGTAAAGGGAGTGAAGGGGAGGAGGAGCGTGGCAGGGACTACCTCCAGAAAGCGAGAGATGTCCCTCTTGTCACTGACACCCATGGCAACCACGTTTTCAAAGAGCCAGAAGAAGGGCCGGTCGTCACCCTCTTTTGGGCGGGCCTCGTGCAGCAACCGGTAGAACTCGAAGAACAGCCGTCCTGTCCCCTCTGGGAAACAGAGTGCACATCTTTGAAAGGTCCGGCCCTGCTTGAATCAAATTGGCACGCATGCACGCAGACACTCGCATACATACATGCATAAACACGCACAAGCAGACGTACACACACATCGACGCAATCACTTTCAGATAAGCACATGCACGTGCACTCACGTGAAAGCACGCACATGCACTTAAATACAAGTTCAATCACACACAGATACGTACAGACAAATACATCCACACACACTTGAATATATACACACACACTCTCATGCACGCAGACATACAAACACACGTGTTCCTGCACATGGTCACATATACACATACATACACGTGCAAACACAAACACATGCCCACATGCACTCATAAAGGCAGTGAGGCTGGCCTACCATACAGTCCCTTCCGTGCAGGGTTTACAATTGAGAGGTCATTACAGGGGCTTCCTCCTATTACCAGGTCGAAGGGCCCCCACTCCTGAATCTATAGAGAGAGATGATGAGAGTGAGGGAAAGAAAGAGACAGACAGAGAGATAGAGAGAGAGAATGGGGGAGCACAAGAGAGAGGCAGTTGATATTCCAGAATTGTTCATCACTATTTGACAGAAAGAGAAAATGCTGCTATTGTCCAAAAAACAAAAAAAAGATCTAATTGTATCAACTCAACAAAGTTTGTGCTCTCCTCCCACTTTTTCTGGAACACAGTGGTGTTATGATCCAGACAAGGAGCGAAATGTATTTATCAACAATATACAGTAATAGCGGAGGGAAAGGCAGCCAAGAACAGAGGAGGGAGCAGTCCAACAAAGTTGGTAAGGACTGGAGAAGGTAGGGGCGTGTCAGCGCACAGGCCAGTGCCTGTCCTGGGGCAGAAGCCATGCTTCTTTTTAACACAGCGTGGAGGCGTCTGGGCATTGAGGAGACAAGTTTCTTGAGTTTAGCCATTGGAATTTGATCCCACTCTTGTTTAATACAGGCTTCCAGCTGCTGGAGAGTTTTGGATCTCCTTTGACGGACTTTTTGTTTAATAATGCACCAAATGTTCTCAATCAGTGAAAGGTCAGGACTGCAGGCAGGCCAGTTCAGCACACAGACTCTTCTACTACGAAGCCATGCTGTTGTAAGAGCTGCAATATGTGGTTTTGCATTGTCCTGCTGAAATACACAAGGCCGTCCTTGGAATACATGTCATCTGGAGGGGAGCATATGTTGCTCTAAAACCTTTATATACCTTTTATCACTCACGGTGCTTTTTAAAACACACAAGTGTCCCACGCCATATGCACTAATGCATCCCCATACCATCAGAGATGCTGGCTTTTGAACTGAACGCTGATAACAGGAGGGGTGGTCTTTCTCCTCTTTAGCCCGGAGGACACGACGCCTATGATTTCCGACAAGAATGTCAAATTTGGACTCGTCTGACCACAGGAAACTTTGTCACTTTGCTACAGTCCATTTTAAATGAGCCTTGGCCCACAGAACACGGCGGCACTTCTGGATCATGCTCAAAAATGGCTTCCTTTTTGCATGATAGAGTTTTAGGTGGTATCTGTGGATGGCACAGCGGACTGTGTTTACTGTCAGTGGTTTCTTGAAGTATTCCTGGGCCCATTTAGTAATGTCAATGACAGAATCATGCCGGTGAGTGATGCAGTGGCGTCTGAGGGCCCGAAGATCACGGGCATCCAGTAAAGGTCTTGACCCTTGTCCCTTACGCCAGAGATTTTTCCAGTTTCTCTGAATCTTTTGATGATGTTATGCACTGTCGATGATGAGACCTTCAAAGCCTTTGCAACTTGACGTTGAGGAACATTGTTTTTAAAGTATTCCACAATTTTTTTTACGAAGCCTTCACAGGTGGGAGAGCCTCTGGCCATCTTTACTTCTGAGAGACTCAGCCTCTCTAAGACATCCCTTTTATAGCCAATCATGTTACACACCTGATGCCAGTTAACTTAATTACTTGCTAAATGTTCTTTCAGCTGATTCTCTTATATATTAATTGCTTTTTCAGCCTTTTTTTGCCTGTGTCCCAACTTTTTTGAGACCTGTTGCAGCCAGAAAATTTGAAATAAGCTCATTTTGTGGATAAAAATGTAAAATGTCTCAGTTTCAACATTTGAAATGTTATCTATGTTCTATTGTAAATAATATTGGCTCATGTGATCTGAAAGTCATTGCATTTTGCTTTTATTCACAATTTACACTTCGTCCCAACTATTTCGGAATTGGGGTTGTACATTCTAACATGGTGAGAAGAGGAATAGACGACAAGACAGGGTGGTACGGAGCACTCACGTGTTTGCGGGTGACGTTCCTCACATCTCCCACATACATGATGCGGCCCTGGTGCCGAACAATGCCCACAGTGATGGAGTCTTCACATACTTCTGAGGCAATGTAGCACTCCACCTGGATCCCAAGGTCCTTTAGCACCAGAAGGCCTGGTGGCCCAAGGTCTAGCATCAACATTCATTCCTGCTTAACAAGTCACATCAACACCTTCCAGTGTGTCAAAACTAGGAAAGTGTGATAAATCCTAATTAAACAAAAATGTGATTCAATGCTATTGGTTAGCCAAACACAATTCTTAGCTCCATTTAGAATCGGAAGTTAAACTGCCACGAAATACTAAAAATGAAAACAAACATCCCTTCAGTCCTTGAGTCTAAATAAGTAAAACACTGAAATGACACAATTCCACATAACATAAAAATAAAAGCTGATGCCCTTAGGCAAAAGGTACTGGCTTCCATCACGTAGGTTAAACAGATATAAGTTCTCACTAGTGCCGCTATCAATCAAGCTACTCAATGATGAGCAATGAGGTCCTCCTGATGGACCATCGCAATAGTGTAGTGGGGCAATGGTGCAATAACCAGAGGACATTGCAATGATCCTTATGGACTTCTTTTTTATACTATTTATTGGAAGTTTTGTGTGTGTGTGTTTGTTTGTATGTGTGTGTGCATGTTTGGGAAATGCCCATGTATTCCATGTTTTATGTATAGTGAGTAATTGTCTTCCTGTCATGTAGTTTGTATGGCCTCTTTTATGTATGTGAGACGCCGGTGCTCTCTGTATGCCCAACACAAATTTAGAGACAATAAAGATTTACTTTACTTTACTTTCAAGGCTGGACTGGTAATCTGGCGTACCGGGCAATGCCCAGTGGGCCGACGCACATTTTGGGCCGATACAATCATAGTTTATAAAATTGTAATAACATAATTTTGAACGACCACGCTGGTCTTTAAAACACGGAAAGCGGCCCGTTGGTTCATTTTCTACTCTGACACAGGGCTAATCTCTGAGCCCTCCCTCCTCAGGGAAAATAAAACGCAATTGCGTACAGCCCGTTGGTAGCCAGTGGCCCACATTGAGGCGAGCAAACAGCAGGATGATTTTAGCTACTTCGAAGTTGAATTTCATACAGAGAAAATCAATATATAGTTAATGTGACTGCGAGAGCGCTCCCTGAGAATTACTGCATCCCTATACTATGGTGACACATGCTGTATATACCACTTTTTATTCTTCTACTTCACTATTCCCGTTATCTTGCGTCTTGGCCATTTTTCAGTATCTATTTATATATTTGTTTTATGATATAGGTATTACCGAAAAACTATATTCTTGCAGATAAAAAAACGATACATAGGCTTAAAGGAAATGTAAACGCATGGTAAAACTTCATTGCCAGATAAAGTACATAATCTCTGCTATCCAAAACGATAAGTCATTATTATTATTATTATTATTAGTATTATTATTTTTACACCAAGTAATCTGCATGTAAATGTCTGTTCTATGACCGCTCAAGCAAGCTGCCATGTTCGTTTGGCTAGAAGAGAATGCCTACGTCACTTGGGCTCACATCAGTCAGTTTGGATCGCCTGTTTGGTTGGGAACACCTAACAGCCGCGCAACCTGTTTCCACGTTCTTTTCCTGATTGACAATCAATCCATTTTAACTTTTTTTGTTTGTTTTACCAAACAAATAAGCCCGAGCCTTGGCTATATGCAGCCTGTAATGATTACGAGGTGATAGTGACAAAAAGATTCATTAACGTTTATCCTTTGATTCGAGCCTGCAAGGATGGAAATCCTAATAATTAGGCTAATTAGAAAAAAAAATCTCGACTCTCTCGGTAATTCCGTGTACCGTGTAATTCCGTGTTTTGACCTTTGGTTTATCAGATTATGAAAGAGGACTGAAAATAAACTCTTTATTTATAAAATTTTTGAATGGCATTAAAAAAGTACGTATTTAAGAGGGGAAACATTATCACGAACATATTGACCACGCAGTGAACGCGGCCTAAGAAAGGTTTTGATATTTGTTAATGGCCACTCTAAGCAAACATGAACAAATTTGCCGTCTCGTGGGCATTTTAAGTTTGATGCGCTGAGCAATATTGTCATGGATGAAATTGGCACGGCACGCCATTCTGCCGTAGCCTGGTGATACCAGACTCTGCTACTTTGCTTTGCTTCATACACAAGTGAAGCGAAGAGGAATTGAGTGGAAGTACATAGGCTGGCGGAGTCAGGCTAATTCTGCCGTTAAGTTTTGTAAATTAGTTAATCAATCCTCTGAATGCGAATCAAGCAAAGTAATAGGGAGTTATCGTTTGTTTAACGGTGAGGATTCTGCCTCACCTAACTGAGCTCCGATGGCACGTCACTGCTCTTAATCGACTCCGCTTTCAATACTAATGCATAGTAGATTAGACGGGCGCACTCGAATCACTTCCATCAATTTATTTAGGTGCTCTTGGCTCTTTTGCACTTTATTTGTACATACTGTCCGTTCTGAGAGCACCAACCTCCGCTGATAGAGGGACTGAAGCACAAGGGGTTCCTTCATCTTTCAATACTTATACTTTGACTCCATACACTCGAAAGACATGATGAGCCCAAGTGACGTCACACACTGGTCCGGGCAGAACATATTCTATTGTTTGATTGGATGATTATTTTCTATGGCGGTAATGGCAGATTTTGAAATTTCTAGGTTTCTGCGATGTTTGAAAGCAGATTAAATGATGTAAACAAAATTTAAAAAAATAATGGCTTATCATTTTGGATAGCAGAGATTATGTACTTTATCTGGCAATGAAGGTTTACCATACATTTACTTTTCCTTTCAGCCATGTACAGTTTGTTTAATGATGTTGTTTTCATCCTAAAAGTTTAAGAAGACAGGCTTGCTGGGAAATTAGTTTGACCAATGGCCTTGCTTGTCCCCAGTTGCGTTTACAGTCAAAAAATGCGTTTCAACGACTACGAGATCAGACACAAATGTCAGAAAGCAGTGGAGAGATGGAAAACTTTCGAGAATAAAGTAAACAGACATTGGAGCCTCAGCCTTTCAAATGCTAAAAAATTGACCAGCTGTTTGGCCATGGCTTTATACCTAGACCTCACCTGTTGCAATGCCATCAAACAATGACAGGACTCGAATGGGTTTCCTTTGCTCAGCTGGGACCGGTGGGAAAAGCTTTGGTGGATCCTAGAATATCAAGGAGAGAGAAAATGCACTTCAACTTCCATTAAAGAATAGATACCTCTCCTCCCATGTAAAAACGGGTAACACTCCATTCTTTACTGAAAGGTACCTCCCTTTCCCCATTAAGAACAGATATCACTCCTTCCCTTTCAAAACAGGTGTCAACACTTCCAATTAAGATGCATCACTCCTTCCCTTTAAGAAGAGGTACCACTCCCTCTCTTTCAGAACAGGTGTCACTCCTTCCTTTAAAGAACATATATCACTTATTCCTTGTTAAAACAGGTAACATCCTTCCCCTTTAAGAACCATGATTACTCCTTCCTTTGAGAGCAGGTATCACTCCATCCCTTTTAGAACAGCTGGACCCCTCAGCTTGAGGAACAAGAAAAGGAACTTCCTTATAGGAACAGTTTTCAACCTGAGGTTTATTTAAGACATGTCAGTCACTAGCATTTACTATAATGCACATGAAAGTGTTATTCCATAGCAATTCACCGAAACCCTCCCAGTTGATGACATGGATTTTGCTAAAAGATTGCAGAAAGTGGGAATACTGTCTTGTATCAATGAATTGTATCAATTTCAGTTGCATTATTTAATTGGGGGAAGTGTTGTATTGGATTAAGAGGGGGTCATTTTATTGAAAATCTGTTAGATTTTTGGAGCATTTTTTAAGCTACAGAAAACAAAGTTCCAATGAACCTAGGCCAATAAGAGAGATAGACCTCAGAAATTTGCTGTGTTAATTGCCACCAAAGTTTTCTATTCATGCACCAAATATCATACCTCTGAATGCATAAATGTTGACTTTATGGATGACCAAAGTTGGATCCAGAATAAAAAATGCTGTTTTACCCCAAATGTGGGGGGTCATGTTTCATAAGGCACTCCATACATCATAATGAAACTTGGCAGGCTTAGAGAATGAGCATGAGTATGTTATTTTCTTGATTTTTGATTTACACTGTCAATCATGTCCCCTGATATCCTTATTTTAAAGGTGCTGTCAGGTCTTACCAGTCCATTGTGTGCTGTGGAAAAAAAAGGAAAATATGTTTGAAAATTCAACAAATGCTTTCATTGAGAATAAAGCATTTACAAAGTATCTTGAATTATTCCACTTTTCCAACCTTGCTAGGTCATTTTTCAGAGTGTGGCAGCAAGAATGTTCAACTGCTTGAAGTTAAGAGACAGGTCTGGGCCTGCCTGTTTCCACTGTTAGAATACTGATCTCAGCATGCTAGCAATGTCATACACATATGTATTCCATGTATACATATACACTGCCTGGCCAAAAAAAAAAAAAAAAAAAAAAAATTCACATGCTGAATATTTCATTCGACTGCCTTTAACTTTGATTACGGCATACATTCGCCATGGCATTGTTTCAATAACCTTATGCAATGTCACAACATGTATTTCTGTCTGAAGGTGCATTAGTTTTTCCGCCAAGACCTTGTATTAATGATGGGAGAGTTGGACCACTGTGTGAAGTCTTCTCCAGCACATCCTAAAGATTCTCAATGGGGTTATCAAGTTAAGGTCTGGACTCTGTGGTGGTCAATCCATGTGTGAAAATGATGTCTCATGCTCCCTGACCACTCTTTCACAATTTGAGCCCGATGAATCCTGGTGCTGTCATCTTGGAATATGCCCGTGCCGTTAGGGAAAAAAATAATTAATTGACAGAAAAACCTGGTCATTCAGTATATGAAGAGTTTGTTTCCAAAACGCAGTATATTCATTTTACGCATTTTGAATAAATAAGCTTTTCCTACGTTGGCCCCTATTGCATTTCATCCATAAACACAAACTTTGACCATGAAAAAAGACACCTTATGGTACGAATTTCTAAAAACTGATTTTGCACCATGTGTAAGAAGCACAGGGCTCTCGCTCTATGGTATTATCTCAGTTTTAGTAATTTGGCACTTATTGCATTTTGGAAACAAACTCTTCATATTCGGGTAGTCAGCTGGCCTCATTTTTTGGGTGCATATCACTGTAGAACCTTAACCTGACCAAATGAAGCAACCGCAGATCATAATACTGCCCCCACAGGCTCGTACGGTAGGGATTTGGCATGATGGGTACAACATTTCATCAACCTCTCTTCTTACCCTGATGCGCCCATCAAGCCATATTCCCACCCCTGCTCAGTTCAGTGATTGGGCTTCCTCACATATCAAAAATGTGAAATTCTTCTCTGTCAGAACACAGGGCGTGCAAAGATGAACTACAGTGGGCTCCAAAAGTACAGGCAGCCCTGACTGGCAATGCACAAACAATTAAAAAAAAAAAAAAAACAATATAGAGAAACGGAGCATACCAACATATGTGAAATACTTAACTTTATTAATTTTCGATGGAAACAACCGAAATCACAACAGTCATTTAATATAAAATAAATTTCAACAAAACCAAGGTTTCATAATTATTGGCACCCCTCATTTAGTTCTTAATTTAGTCCTTTCAAGATCCTTCACATTCTTGGGTTTGCGCTTACCAACTGCCCTCTTTTCAATTCAATTTATTTGTATAGCGCTTTTCACAGGGACTGTCACAAAGACGCTTTACAGTGAGAGATTAAATAAATGAAAGGGTACTGCCCAGCCTATTCCCCACTACAGCAAATGAGGCAAAAAACTCCCAGTAGGGAGATGAATCCTCAAACAGTGGTGAGAAAAAACTCCCGAGTGGGAAGAAATCTCAGGAGGAACCCGACTATAGTGGGGAAGCCCATCCCCCGCGGGCTAGCTAAATAATAACAAAATAAAGTCAAATAGAGTAAAATGGCAAAAGAGTTCTATTTAAGTCCATCTGAACAGTGGCGTCTGTAGCACCAGGAAGTGGCATGCTGAGGATGGTGCAGAACTGGATCAGGACCGGATCAGGACAGCAGGACAGCAGCAGCCAGCGCTCGTGGTGAGGGACAGGGCTAGGACGGTCCAGGACTCAGGGTAGTGGATGGAAACATCCTCGGAAAGAGACAAAGAAAAAAGGGGGGTGAGACACTGGATAAAACTGCTGCATGTTAGTAAAAAAACCCGTCCTGCGTCACGTGCCAAGTGAGAAATTATTAGCAGACTGGTCAGGAAACAGTCAACACCCCTCCATCCATTTCCTGCAGCACAGAGGCCCTACAATTACACCAGGCTGTAAGATCACTTTTGATTTTCTAAACACGAGTACCATATGGGCCTCCCCAGTGACTTGGGCTGTAGCAAGCCCCACTGGCACCATTGATGCATGCTCAGTGCCACCGGTTCCACATGGATTTGCTTAACACTACCACCAGTACCATATGGACCTCCCCGGTGACTAAGGCTGTAGCAAGCCCCACTGGCACCGTTAATGCATGCTCAGTGCCACCGGTTCCACATGGATTTGCTTAACGCTACCACCAGTACCATATGGACCTCCCCGGTGACTAAGGCTGTAGCAAGCCCCACTGGCACCGTTGATGCATGCTCAGTGCCACCGGTTCCACATGGATTTGCTTAACACTACCACCACCATATGGACCTCCCCGGTGACTAAGGCTGTAACAAGCCCCACTGGCACCGTTAATGCATGCTCAGTGCCACCGGTTCCGCATGGATTTACTTAACTCTGGCTTCCAATATCCAATATCAATATCTTCCAATATCTTGTGAACCCATCATAAAACTAGGTTGTATTGGCACCCTTCAACTCAGCCCTCAGTTTTCAATTGGATTGAGATCTAGCGACTGAGACGGCCATTGCACAACGTTGATTTTGTTGTCAATGAACCATTTCTGTGTGGATCTTAAGTTAGGCTTTGGGTCACTGTCTTGTTGGAAAGTCGACTACGGCCAAGTCCCACTCTTCTGGCAGAGGCAACCAGATAGTCAGCCAAAATATCCTGATACTTGATGGCATTCATTATGCCATTAATCTTAACCAACGCTCCTGGACCTCTTGAATTAAAACAGCCCCAAAAAATAACTGACCCAGTATCATATTTCACCCTGGGTATGAGGTGCTTCTCTTTGTATGCATATCTGTTTTGACGCCAAACATACCGATGCTGTATCTGACCAAAACGTACAATTTTGGTCTCATCTGACCAAAGCAACTTGTTCCAGTCATAATTTAAATGACGTTTGGCAAACACCAAGCACTTGCTTCTGTGTTTTCTGGTCAGAAAAGGCTTTCTTCTGGCAACCCTTCCAAAGAAGCTGTGATTGTGGAGCTGGTGCCTGATGGTGCTTTTTGAAACCTAGTGACCCCAAAATACCACCAAGGTCTGCAAATCCTTCACAGTGATCCTTTTGGATTTCGTTGCTTCTGTCATCATCCTTCTAAATATCCAGGGGGGCAAAATGCAGCTGCGTCCTCTACCCTTGAGGTTTTCAACAGTTCCATATCTTTAGAATTTTTTATTAATTCGCCCTGACAGTGCCCAGCGGCATATTCAATCATTTAAGAATCTGCTTGTAGCCACTGCCAGATTTGTGAAGGTCTATGACCATCTGCCTCTTTCGAACTGACTACTCCTCAATGTGCACTCTCTCTCTTCATGAACGTCAGCCTAGGCAATACATTTCTTGCAGGAATAATGCCAAATGGTGGTTGGGAAATATCCACACCATCAGTGAAGAAGAAAATGACATTCAAGTTATGTTCATGCATCCATGGGCTAGCGAAATCCTTCAAGTGGCCCTCAAATCTAGATGTGTGTTGAGTCCCTTTGGAGAGAATATTGTGCATTTTGATGCCATCAGTAACTACCAATGTCCGCCAATACCACCTTGACAGCAGAGATATCGATATCAAATTTTTAGCTCAAATATGAGCCTGTTGTGTGACTCTGCATGTAAGTTGCCCAGAAAATCTTCTTTTCAGTGTTTCACAAATGCATTTGCTTCAACAAGATTACACAAAATGTTTTGCATTATTATTTTGTTATTTACTCTGAACAGCTTCAACCCTAACTTTTGCTTTCAATTAATATTATATTTTAGCATTCGTATAGTATGTGCTCAAGCATTTTTTTCCACAGTGCACCATGGGCTGGTAAGACATGAGAGCGTCCTCGAAATAGGAAAATCAGAAAACATTGGCATTAACAGAGTGTAAATCAAAAAGCACAGCTGCCTCACAGCAAGAAGGTTGTGCATTCGAATCCGGCTTTGGGCCTTTCTGTGTGGAGTTTGCAGGTTCTCCCCGTATTTGCATGGGTTTCCTCCAGGTACTCTGGTCTCCTCCCACAGTCCAAAGACATGCATAAAAGGCTAACTGGAGACTCTAAATTGCCCGAAGGTGTGAGTGTGTGCTTGAATGGTGTGTGCGCCCTGCAATGGATTGGTCAGCTGTCCTAAGTGTGTCCCTGCTTTTCGCCCATAGTCAGCTGGGATAGGCTCCAGCTCCCCCACAACCCTGCCGAAGAAGACGCGGTATAGATTCTGGATGGATTTTTTTCATATGTTCACCACCAATGCTCATTCTCTAAGCATGCCAAGTTTCATTATGATGCGAGGAGTGTATTGCAAGATATGACCCCCACACTGGGGTCAAAAACCAAATTTTTAAATCCTTCATTGATCATCTATAAAGTCAACATTTATGCTTTCAGAGGTATGAGGTTTGGTGCATTAATAGAATAGATCTTGCCAAATTTTAAGCCCCAGAACACAATTTTTTTTTCAAGCAACGTCATAATGACAAATGTTTCATAAACAAAATATTGGTGCCAGCTCACATAGTAAATTTTATTAGCCAAGGCCCTTTGTTTTCTGTAGCTTAAAAAATACTCCAAAAATGTAACGGATTTTCAATAAAAGGACCTCCCTCCATCAAGGGGAGTACCACACGCCCCCCACTTTAATAATGCTACTAAAATTGATTCAAATCATCTCTCAAGATGTTATCGCCAGTCTGCGCAAACTTTTAGCAAAATCCATGATGTCAGCTGGGAAGGTGTTTGAAATTTGGGTGATTTCACATGAAATGACTCAAAAATGAATGGCTGCAACCCTTAAAGGTGAAATTTGCCGATATTTAACCATGCATAGTTTCAGAGTATAGGATCTGGATAAATAAGTTGCGCACAAACCATGCACATTTTCTTCCAACAGAGATATTCAAATATTTATCACCCTCATTGCTTCCTGACACTTTTGCTGTAAAGACAAACTCTACCACAATATACTGCAATAGGTCACTTACTCCAGACATGCCCTCAGTCCTGTGTGGACCAGTGACATACACCAGTCATAGCACTGCATGGCAAATTGTTCAAGTTACTGTGATAAGGACCAGTCATTCTGCGCTCGGGTGTATGGACCACAAAAAGGCCAAAATTAGAGGTGTAATTTTTCACCCTTTACCTACAAATATAGTACTGGTGATACAATAGCAACAGGCCATTGAAAACATGACACATAAAATAGAAATGCCAGCAAATGAGCATACAAATGTAATAGTTTGCAAGAAGCATTTTTGTCTTGGGGACCATGATAGAGATCTCCAACCAAAGTTACCGGGTTGTCCTCTGAAACACATTCTGAACGACGTGGCCATTCCATCAATTTTCCGTTGCGTGACCCTTGCAAGGAGTGATAATCAAGATTGACTTTCACCCTTTAAACCCCTGCTGAAGAAGCGAGGACGACCGTCGGAGTCACAGGTGAGCAAGCTAGCCAGGTAGCTTGCCGTTTCCTTACATGTCAACCAACTCACATAAGAATCTTAAGCTAACGTTAACGTTATTTGTCAGAAAGGAAGCTGACAGATCAAAAGCAGTAAGGCTATATTGCTGAAATGGCTGGTGACATTTTCCACTTGCTTGCTTGTCCAATGCCGTACAACCACAACCTAACTAATGAACACCTTCGCTTACTGATTGAAAGGTGACACTGCACTCATATTTTGCGATGCCATCTCTGCTGTTGGAAATGTAGATAGTTTGTAAAACAAGCAAAGACAACAAGGAAGTTTGGTTTTTGAGTGGCATTGAAAGCACGCACCCTGGCCACCCAGAGGCGGAGTCTAGAAATCCAAGCAGAAACAGCTTGCAGTTCTTCCTTACCTCCAACTACGTCACTGTTCACGTCAAATGACGGCGCTGGAGGGGGAAGTACAACAGATTTTACAGCTGAATCCCAGAGACACAGTAAACATTGGCAAAAACTGCATGGGTTTTTCACACTATACCCCTAAATCGGATAGATGTGGATGAGGTTGAAAATCGGCAAAGTGTCCCTTTAACAAACATTCCCTCCACAGAGGATGGCCGCAGTGTGAATTATAGGTAATCATGCTACTAATGAATGCTTAGCCCCCTACTGGCTGGAAAAAAATGAATGGAATTTAAGGGTTACTTCAATGAGGGTGTGACTTACACCCTGATAGCGACATTTGCAAATCTTTTATTCCAACATTTTCTTCTTGCTCCATAAAATGACTTGTCTGCAATAATGCAATGTGAAGTCTGTGACACAATAACAGATATTCTCCCGCTAAAAAAAGCTATTTTGACAGAATCCACCTTCGGCGATGAAACACTGTACAACAGAAGACCATCCATTACAGCATCAGCCATTGTATCTACTCCTGTTGAATTCTGTTTGATAACAAAATCTCTGTTCTCACTTTCCTTTTCAAGAACAGCTATTACTCCTTTGCTTTAAGGACAAGTATCACCGTGTACCTGTACAAACCGGTGGCATTTCTTTCCGTCAAGATGGAAAGCAGGTAAGACATCCACAAGCAGAGGAGATACTCCTCCTAGTCATGGTAGGACCACAAAGAGAGGATGCATACTTACAAAGTCCTGATCGTGGTTATTGGCAAAGAAGTGTTGCAGTCGAGAGGGCCAGTCATCTCGGCGCCGCAGCAGCCCATAGAAGCTCTTGTTGCCACACATGTAACAGTTCCATGGGTCCTCTTTAATGGCAGCCTGAGCAGCACCAGGACCTACCAGGAGGTCTACACACTCCACACAGAAGCACCTGCCAAAAAGTTTTACTGTTCGCAAACGGGCTATTGCAGTAAAGGTCACATATGCAGTTAGGTCCATAAATATTCAGACAGAGACACAGTTTTCAATAGTGAAGATAATGAAGTGCAGACTTTCAACTTCAACTTAAGAGTTTTTGAAACGTGATGTTTGATCCAGTGGTGTACTGGCCATTGAGCATAGTGGGTCAAATCTCGATGGGCTGCCACGTAATTGGGCCGGTCAATCGTTTTCATCGGCCCAACCTTCCTCTTCACTGGCCCCATTTTTGTATCAGCCACCACTGACACACAGGGTCTGAAATGTCCGGTATCACATCGCAATTTGCGATGCAGAAACAGCTATTGAGTGACACCAATCTGCTTTTGTGTCCCTAAATTTGCAATGCAACATTGTTCCCTCGGTAGGATTGTTGCTGTTGCCCTGTTTCGTTGATCATCGGCAATGATCTAGTTGCCAGCTTCCCCACGTGCCCCGCTTTCCCGCTCGTCAGCCATAATGCAACACTCATGTAATGGTATACAGATGCTGTCAGTGGTGGATTGGTCACCGTGTATACTGGAATTAGTCCTAGCAGACGACCACATAATTGAACCAGTCCCCTGTTCTCATGAGCCCAAAAATTTTTTTTTTTTCTATAAGCTCTCATTTATATTGCTTTTGCACGCAAAGATACGACCCTGCCATCTTAAGTTATGTGAATCCTAATAGCTTTATAAAGCACTTTTGATGGTTGTACTTCATTATTGCGGGTGTTCTCCAGTTCTAATCAATTTCTTCGTATCTAAATGTATATTTGCCTTATGCTGCAGAAATATCCAAAAAACTATTTTCTTGTAAATAAAAAAAAAGATGTATAGGCTTAGGCTATCCACTATTTATTTAATACAAATATTTTTGTCCCAAAAGTTTGCGAACACAAGCTTGTTTGGAAATTTGTTTTACCAATAGCCTGGCTTGTCCCCTGTTGCATTAACACTCAAGAAACGCGCAAAAAATGATTACGGAGATAGACGATAATGTCGAAATGCAAATGAGGAGGGGGAAACCTTAGAAAATTTAACAAGTAGGCATTGGAGGCTCTACCTTCCACATACTTAAGTAGACCAGCTGTTTGACCATGATGATCCTCATTGGGCAAGCAATTTTCGTTTGGGGGGGACACGGAACCGGTAAGATTGACGTTAAATTAATAGGCTATCGCAAGTGTGTGATCGGTTAAAATTTGCTTTAGCAAATGAAACGACCCCACTCATGCACATGTTGTTATTGGCCTACTATTAATGCACATTGATGCGTTTTACTAGTTTCTTTTACAGCGTCAAAAGAAATTTGTCCTGGAATTCAGGAGGACTTTCCAAACTTTCCATTCCAAAACCATGCCTTGACGTGCAGAATCACCTGTCATCATTAGACTAGCAACCAGAGAGTACTACGGTCCTGAACGTAGTGGGCTAAGCTATGTCATTCAGAGTCTGTAAGTTCAGGTGACATTGTTTAAAAAAGGCTATGTTTGAATTAATCCAAATAATGCAATGGTCTTATTGAAAAATTCTGCAGTCTAAATGGCTACAAAGTCACATTTATTTTTCACATTCATTCACGGAAATATAATAATAATAATAATAATAAAGTACCTCAGTAAAAATACATGACTTTATATGTCCACAATGCTATGTTTTCAATTTTGGACTGCATCATTGTATTGAATTTATTTCAGGACATCTCTAGTATAAATATCATCCCAAGTATACAGTTGCAATCATAATTATTCAACCCCCGTTGCAAATTAGGTTTACTGGCAAAATTTCCAAACTTTCAGCTGTTTGCAATTAACAACTCAAGCAAGAACAATTTCAATAGCTCAACACAACAAATATTACAAGTGGCTTCTCCAAATTCAACACGAAATGCCACTTTTAATGACTGCTGCAGGCTCAAAATTATTCAACCCCTTCATGACAAACATCTTTAATACTTAGTAGAGCACCCTTTTGCCACTATGACTTGCTGGACATGTGATGCAGAGGCAGATGTCAGCTTGCGGCAGCATCCCCAAGGAATCTTAGCCCAGTCCTCATGGACAATGGCCTCCAGTTCACTAATATTCTAGGGTTTGCATTCTGCAACTGTCTTCTTCAAATCTAACCAGAAATTTTTTATGGGGTTCAAGTGAGGCGACTGTGATGGGTACTCTAGAATCTTCCCAGACAAGAACTGGCAAGAACTCGAACTCGGGACCTTTCAGTCCCAAATCAGCACCACACAGTCCCCCTATATGTGTGTGTGTGCAATTTTTTTTAAATGCTAATGACAGTACCATGGGGCTACTAAAAATTCTCGCGGACAACCTGATTTGTTTCCTAGCTTGTCCAGTAGACAACCCAATTTTTTTTCTTATTTCTAAGACAGGAATAGTACTTGGTTTCTGATTTTGTTAAGCGTATAATCCTCACTGCACACATTAAAATCAACCCACTGTATTTACTCGGGTGAAGTCTTTGGATTGCTGATTTAAGCACTGATGCGCCTACTTCCTAGAGAATGTTCTTGATCTTGCCAACTGTTGTGAAGGGGTTTTTCTGAACCAGGGAAAGAATTCTGTTATCAAGCACAGGTTCCATCTGTGGTCTTCCTGGCCTTTTTGTACTTCTGAACTCACCACTGCTTACTTTTTTTTAGAATACACCAAAAAGTTCAGTTGCCCACACAAAATGGTTTCTCTTTTCCTCTGGTAGGTTTGTTTGAATTTTCCAGACTAATAATCGATTTACTGGCACTAACAGCTCATTGAGATATTGAGAGTTAACAGCAACTGACTCTAAATGAATAGGTAAGTGCTTAAAGCAACAGTAGAACCTTTATGCAGTCACTTTTAAATGAAATTATTAGGGAATAGAAGATAGCTGGCCATGAAAGAGCTGAGCATCCAATTGTCCAAGTACTTTTGATCTCTGAAAAAGGAGGTTTCTTAAAGAAAAGCAGTAATTCCTACTCTGTACACCCAACTTCTGATGTGCTAATCCTCAAAATGAAGCAGAATGTCCGCACTTTGAACTCATATTTATTTACTTATTATTTTAATTTCAACTCCAATATTCTATGATCAACAGCTAAAGTAATAATAACACCGACAATGTCCAAATATTTAAGGACCCAACTCCAAATGTCTGGAAGTAGTAATGTTTGGGTATGGAGGAAAATTCACCCAATGAATAAGTACACTAGCATGAGAACCCTGTCCTAACGCTTAAAAATAGGCTTTCTTACCGACAACAGTTGTTGTTGCCACACATTAGCACCTCACGACCCCCACAGCAGATTGTGCAGTAGGACTGGTAGCCATCATCATCGTACTGATATGCACATTCCAGGAAACAATTCTGCAGGAAAGAAACCAGGAACAGGTTACAAGCAGGAATGATATAAACAAATTCTGGCTCATTTGGGAACAACTGTAGGAATTATCTGAAGAATGACGGATGAACTCTGGACTTGTAGTACTGAATGACTAACCAGAGGTACCAAAAAATGTGGGAGCTTATAGCAGTATTAAGAAACCAAGTATATATCGGTATATCTAATTGTACCTTGGTGCACTACAGTTTCTGGCGGTATTAAGTAATATGTGGTCACATAGAGAAGTATTTAGAGGGGTCTTTAGGTACAGATAGTATATCGCAGTAAACAGTAGTTTGTGGCAATACATTGCACCAAATTGGCAATTTAGAGACATGCATGGTTTTATACTTTCACCAAAAACAACAAGCCACAGAGCAAGACAGGCCATTAAGCCCACTAAGCCTCACTATTTTCCAACCATAAAATGGTACTTAACACTCAGAATACCTACGACCCAGAAAGTACCACACACCACATCAAGTCTGGTCATAAAAACGCAATAATTTTAATCTCTATGACAAGACCTGGCAAGCTATTCCACGCTTGGAACACTTCATCTGAAAAAATACTTCCCGATATCTATTGTGGGCAGGAAAACACTTGTAATCCAAGTGTTCCCCTAACCCTTGTAAATCTACCCTCAAGGAATGGACACATTCTCCAGAGTCTGATGCGATCGGGTTTATGGTAAGTTGATCAAAGTGAAATACAAAACCCAGGCTGGTCCGCGCAAACCATGTAGCATTCATTCTTCATCAATCACCCAACACAGACTGACCACTGATTGTCTGTACCCTCATAGTTATTGGCCTTTTGGCACGTTCCTTTAGGTGGGATTAAACGTGACTCTTTCCACCTTATCCAACATCATTAATTCTGATTGGTGCATTGTCCCATAGCAACACTCCACCCTTAGTTACAAGCTTGCCATTATATAATAGTGTAAATTCATTTTTAGGCCTCCATGGACGCTGAAGACCATATCTGATCCTCCCAAACCTAAGGATCACTTGAAGGTCAGTGTGGATGCTCAAGTTTGTGGGATTCCTGGATATTTCCAGAATAAACTGGAGTGAGCCGGCTAATATAATGAAGCTGCTTATTGGTTGACTACCAACATGGTCATTCCGGAAGATAAACTCATCTAGCCAGCCTTGGTCGGCCTACTAGGGGCTTTCCTATCTTGGTTTTTTGGCAGATTTATGAGTTTTTGTTTCTTCTAAGATCCACATTCTTTTTTTTTTTTTAAGATTTTTTTTTTGGGGATTTTCACCTTTATTTGACAGTTACAGAGCAGAGAGAGACAGGAAAGTTGGGGAGAAGAATGGGGATGACATGCGGCAAATGACCTGAGTCGGAATTGAACCCAGGTCGCCGCGGGAAGGACACAGCCTTTATGGTGCGCACACTTAGACCGATGTTGAAATGCTGAAATTAAGAAATGTTGAGAGAGCACTTAGAAAGACCCAGAAATCTTACACTAGAGAGCAATGAACTGGTACATTTTTATTGGCTTAACCCGTATTATCCCAGCCAAGGCTAGGCCAGCTTTTGCCTCGCCAACGTGGACTTTTGGCCATAGCCATTAATGGCCTGGCTGGCATTGAAACACCTGACCACAGGGCTCCTAGACAAATGTCTTAGCTGTGAGCCACTCAGAGGCCCTCATCTCTGATTCTTTTGTGGTGCTTCGCAATAGAGATTTCACCTCATGCAAAGAAAGTAAAAAAATCCGCACACTAGATTAAAGCTCCCAAACCTTTATTGATGCAACGTTTCGACCACTCACAGGGTCTTCATCAGGCAAATGGCAGACAGACAGACAGACAGACAGACAGACAAATATATAGGCTGTATCAGCTGACAACCAATAGGATACAGACACATTGGCACAAGGCACAATGAGTGCCTGCCCTTTAAAGGGAGTCAGTATTTAAATGCACCCTAGACAAAGAGAGCAATAAGTACATCATCAATACATCAATTGCAATGCAATCATAAAATACATAAAGACATGTCATTTGTGAAGTCATCATATGTGAAGTCATTTATCATCACTTAGGTGTTTGGCTCCTTTTTAAATCATAATGATAACTGAAATCACTCAAACGGCCCTGATCATAAGTTTACATACCCTTGAATGTTTGACTTTGTTATATAGACACAAGTTGACACACTCAGGTTTAAATGGCTATTAAGGGTTCCATATCCGTGGCCTTTTAAATTGTAACTAGTGTCTGCAGGGGTTTGGAAGGACAGCAAGGCACATGGTCCAATGGCTCATGTCATGGAAAATCAATGGGAGATTTTCAAAATGTATGGGCCATTCCCAACATGTAATATGCCAGTAATTTTAAACACAACAGACATTTATTCAAAATGTACATATATTTACATTTTGCTTTGAATGCTTAGCATTACAGTATTGCTGAAAATAAAAAGAACTGTTACTTAATACAAAAGACAAGATTATGTACTCAAATACACAAGTGGGAAATCGGCTGTTTCGGTTTCAACTGTTCAGTAAAACTACTGGCTGCGGCATTATTCAAATGATACACTGGTAACTAGCTCCAAGTTGATGGTTTTTGACTTGGCTGGAGCTCTACATTGCTTGAGTGTTATGGAAAAACCTAGTAAGTCACAAAAAGCAAATTCCAAGAAAAAGACAGAAAACTGTTTCCCTCTGGGGTTAAGCTCTTGTCCGACAATGAAACTGACTTGGCAGTTATTTGTTCTTTACATAATAAGTGATATTTATGGAGGGTTTTTTTTTTCTTTTTTATCAGTATCCATGGCAATATGACTTACACAATTTTTCCATCTGAAAATGTAGAATGTAGTTTCTCAAAATGATGGACAAAAACCTGACAATTATGCAGTTACAGTGGCATTTGACAGTTCAGTGTTAACTGCACCATCTGCTTCCCTCTTGAAGCCATTTTTCAGTCGTTATGAGTACGTGAATTGTGTGAATTATGAATTCTAACCAATTATCTCCTGCGCATCCAATGCTCTGCATGGGGACTAACTTGACAGATCATGTAATAGGCATGCTGCTTCATAATTGGCTAATTCAACTTTCCAGGTTTTGTTATAACAAGAAAATAAAAAAAATTATGTGGAAGAACCAAGGAAGATCAACTTGTTGGGTTTTTACTTCACTACTGATTAAATACCGATGAGTTGCTAGGTATTGCCATTGCAAAACATAGGATATCAATGATTATTTTCCATGTATCTTATCGTATATGATGAGGCAAAGCCTAGTAAGTACAAAAATGGTCCTAACTCAATTTCAACCAAAATTAGACTTACTAGGTTTTTCCATAACATTAAAGATTGACGAGTGTGACAATTATTTGACAAAGAAGGAATCATGGCTTAAAGATGAGCCTGGTATTGAAATGTAGATCAGAATGAGATCTTTCATATGCCATGACTTGATTTGATCATCAGCCTATCCCACATGATGATATTACCTCTTGACGTTTTACTACCTTGCACTTTTTTTAAGTTTTCTCTGGTGAATTACAAGAAAACACATGACACATCCACAGTTCCAATACTTGTTTTTACTACACTATATCATAGTTATAAAACTGGTGCAGTGTTGCTACTGAAACTTTTTTAATTCCCATGATATTGAAGTTTGAAGTTGGTTACAGAACAAATATCGTTGAAGGAAATCCAGATTTTGGTTAAAGATTGTGACACCAAGAATGGACATAGAATTGATTTAATTGCCATTTTTAACTGTGCTCCAATATGTCTTTCAGCTCTGAAAATTGAATCTATCAATCTCTAAAACATGAGTTATAAGGGCTCAAAAAAAAAAAAAAACGCGAGTTTGAAAGCACAAAACACCCGGGATGAAGTGGGAAGCACTTGATTTTGTTGATTGTGTTGATTTTGCAGCGAATGACCGAATTAATTATTAATAACAAAGAAATTACCAAAGAAATAAATAGGATAAAGCAAATTCACAGATGATGCATCAAATCGCAACTAAATTGCAATAGTGAACATAAATGGCTCTCTATCGCAGAAACATACCCTATGCGGCCACCTAGCGTTTTAAAGCGGCGTCACATTAATAAGCAATTAAATTGTGCTAAAAATGCCATACATGCCTGTTGAATGTTCCGTGACATGAAGTTTTAAATGGTGTAATCGCATTATACAAATGAATGATAGCCTTCATACAAAAGAATCAAGCTTTATTTGGTTAGTTGGCTTTGGATTTCTCTAGTTTCTTCTCGGCTAGTTAGATTGGCTTCAGTGAGGAGCATCGCTCTCTTTCGGGGGTACCATTGGAGTTCAGCTGAAAGTTCACATTAAGCCAGTGGCTATTTTTACGATGGTTGTAAACTTTAAGTTGCGTTTGGACAGCTCGCAATGTAATGGAAATGCTACTATGATACAGTTTCAAATTAAGTAGCCTATAAATAACTGTTCGCATTACTACAGCTAACATATCAGGGAATATTTTCAGGTTGAAAATTTATATAGCAATGATTTCTATACAAACCCGGAAATGTATAGCACTCGTTCAACAATAACAGGTAAACAAAGTCCATACATCACTTAAGAGTTGAGGCCATTCTCTAGTTTACACTGAATCTCTATTTTTTTAGATTTTGAAAATGTAAGCAGTGTTGTCTGATTGTCTAGTTTATCGTCGATCGATCCTCGAATTCCATCACGGGACGGTTCAGACCTCAACCTTCACACAATGATGTGCAGTTTTTTATGCAATTGGCACATCTGGAAATCTTCATTGTCATTGTTATTTTTATATTTAACATCTGTGTTAGAAGACACCTAGCTAGGCAACTGAGTGACAACAAAAACAAACATTGGAAATGCAAATATATGGTGACTAAGTGATTACAAATCATGCCATGTATTATATCATCTCTCCAAGACTTGACCTTTGTCCGTAATGCGAGCAACTCCGATTGAGCTCCTGCCCTCCCACTCCTCCCGAAAAGCGCAGTGTGCTGTGATTGATCAGCTGAACCATTCACTTGTGATTGATCTACTGCTTCACGCGTGTGTCAGAAATGTCCCCCCTCCCTACCATAAATGGATTCTATTTTTCTGCAAACAGGAAAATAATAAGACAGGCAACAGGTTGTGTTTTACCTTCCCTCCCTTCTGCCAGTCTTTATTTATGCACAAAACATGTATTTCAATTGCACTTCAAATGCCATATCTTTTTCTCAGAATTACAATTTGGTCACCTCTCAAAAAAATATGAATGCAGAATTTTTGAAAAACAACAACTAAGACAGGCATGTACGCTTCATACACAAATGAAAAAAAAAATATATTAGTCTCCCAACTTATTAGGTTGCTGCTTCGAAGCTTCTTGTAAGTGCAATACTGTTCGCAAACCAGTTTCCAGTTTTACTGGCTCAGTGGACACTAATCCTCACTTAGCATGAGGCTAACAGAATCTAATGGGAAATCCTGTAGAAAAAACAGCAAAGCTAGCAGAGTTAATCATACTAACTCATGCTAAAGGAAGTGCTGGAGCCTTGCAAAACAAGCAAAAGTACAATGGAGCTTTGGCACAAGACATGACGGGCATAAACCACCACTACTACCAAACATGCTAATAACTACTCAAGCGCAGCATTAGCATTGTGGCTGTACTACATTACAAAATCCAAGACAACCTGCTATTCCAGGTCCTAACAAAATGTGCACAGTATTGGTAGTGCCTGCTCAGATTTCAAATTACCCATCCCAGGGTTCTGTATACACACCCTCATGGCATGACAGAGGCTGGGTTTTGAACCTTTTCTGAAACTTTTCTTCTTTGTACTAAAAAACACAACCTCCATTAATAACATAAACAATCAGAAAGGCTGTCCTGTCCAACAGCAGCACATCCCATGGTACATCAGACCATTTCAGATGAGCTCAAGTCCAGAGAAGAAGACAGCGTTTCTGGACATTTTTGACTTGACATATGGCTTTCCACGGCATATGGCACAGTACAGTCTTCACTGCATGGCACTCATTGGTAAAAGGATTAAAAAGTGGTCTCAGTCCATGTGGTTATATCCATTTCAAAAGCAAGTCAGTTTTCAGGATAGTGCCATCAGAAGCATCAACTATTAGAGGCACTCAGCATTGATTTTCAACCTCATACTATAAGGAGAAATTTCCCCAGTTCGATGAACCTTTTAATAATATTATGAATTGTTGAAGGTGTTGTTTTGCTGTTTTTAAACTGCTGGATTATTCAATCACACTTTTTTTTTGCGATGCAGCAAGCTTGTTGCCTGGAAATAACTGGACTTTTTCCATAGGGCTCCTTCAATATCCAAGCATGATCACGTCATCTGTTCAACATCTGTATACGTTTTTAGCATTCCACGTCTTATATTGCCCCTGTGCCAACTTTTTTGTTACTTGCTTCCAAATGAGCATGTATTTCCAAAAACAAAAAACATAAAGTTGATATTACAGTACAGCCACATGGGCCAGTGGCTGTTCTGCCAGGTCTAGGTGGGTCAGTGAATTACAGGCTTCTCTTACCTTGCAGCTTTGGCACATGCCCCCAGTGAAGAGAGGGTGCTCCAGGGACACATTCAAACTTCCACAGGAAATACAGATATCTGCACAAAATTAGATAAAGTAAATCACCCATCCATGAATCATAAATGGCACTCCAGATAAATGAGTATTTTATATATAGTAAAATATACACTGATAACCAAAGCATTAAAAGCACGCGCAGATTAAGCAAATAATGTTGATTATCTTTTGACAACGGCATATGTCAAGGTCCGCAGAGAGACCTTAGATGGAAAGCAAACGGTCTGTTCTTGAGGTCCACATGTTGACAACGGCCGAATTGTTATGGCCAGACAATTAGGTCAAGAGCATTTTCGAAGCAGCAAAGCCTCCAACATGCTCCCAGTCAGCAGTGGTGAGTATCTACCAACATCAATCCAAGCAGGGACAAAACATGAACCGGCAACAGTACTTCTGGTGCCCAGGGCTCATCGGTGCACAAGGGCAACAAAGGCTATCACGTCTAGTTTGACCCGACAGGAGAGCTACTGTGGCACAAGTTGCAGAGAATTTTGATGATACATTTTGAACGCACAGTGCCCCGCACCCTGCTGTGTACAGCGCTTTACAGCTGCTGTGTGCCCATTCCAACCCTGGTCCACCACGCAAAGCTGGGTGCGTAAACATTAGAGCTGGACTTTGGTGCAACTGAAGAAGGTCGTCAGGTCCAGTGAGTTCCATTTTCTCTTACACCACGTGCATCAGCCGGGTACATGTGCACCATTTACCTGGGGCAAAGATGACACCAGGATACTCTGTAGAATGAAGACAAGCTGGTGGAGGGAGTGTGATGCTTTGGAAAATTTTCTGCTAAAAAACCCCAGCTCCGGGAATTCAAGAGGACGTCAGTTTGACACAGCTGTTTTGGTGGCAAGCGGTAGATCTACATATTATTGGCCAGACGTTTAAGAGGCCTTCCCAGGTTCATTTGATTTACCTTGTTCCAGCACAGATATGGGTGTAATAACACTGCAGTTTATTAGTCCAACACAAAAAATGTACCATTCCATTGGTTTTTATTTACATTGTTACCACGGACTTGACGTTAATGAGCTAAATCACGGTCCATATTATGGCCAGCCTTACTCCCTGACCACCCAACCAAATCACTTAATTCTTTTTTTTTTCCTATTAGACATATGTTATATCAATGCTATCACATGAGGATTTTTCTATATATTGTGTATTTATTTTTTTCTTGTGGTTTTTCTGAAAAAATTCCTCAAATCGGTCAGTTGGATGACACATACACTCCCATGAAATTGATACCTTCGCCCCTATCAGAAAAAGTCAATGTAATTGCATGCAGAAATAACCAACAAGTCTACAGCCAAAATCTGAGGCAATTTGGTTGAAAAATAAAAAAGTTATCAGCGTTATCAGTTGAAAGTCACAAGATTTTAGCTGACTTATAAAATTATTTGAGGTGGGAGAGCTTCAAAAAAAGTAATCTTTTAAGAAAATTGGTTAAACTAATGACAAAATGTTTTGATTTTCTTAAACTACACATCTTAGTGAACCTTAAAGAGAAAAAAAGAACAAAATTGAAAAAAATGAAAAAAAAAATTCTCTTTGAACCTGGGAAGGCCCCTTAAATGTCATGGCTGCTTGGTGTACATTTCAATGATAATTAATGAACGTGCTGTGCATGTCTATGTATGTGAGCCATTCTTTTCCAGCTGGTTATTGAGTCTGGAGTAACCTCATGCTCTGATAAAGCTGCAGGTATACAGAACACCAAAGACAAGTGTTAAAACATAATACAAGTAGAAACGTGAAAGAGAGAGGAGGTGAAGTTCAGACTTCCTGTCTGTCATGTACCTTCAATGTTTCTGCATTTCTGCCTCACTTCATACACTAGTCTCTCTGAAAGAAAAACACAAACAAAACCAAAGGTCAAAAGTGGAAAAAGTCACTGCTGTATGAAAATGCCAACAGGAGACAACATGGCACTGTTAAAATAAATCCTGTCAGGCCCTGGGCTTCTAATCCAACAAGTTTTATAGGGGTGTCACACTTTTGCGTATATCAAATCCTTATAAAAAATTTTCAATACGCAGACATACGCTCAAAATTGTGAAATTTTTTGATTACTTTGACTTATGTGTGACACACATCTAGCATGTAAATAACAAATTCAGCGCATCCCTTGCGTATGAGGTGCGTAACACAATTTTTCTTGCTGCGAATAGCTGCGTATGCAGTGCGCATGCCGAGCGTATTCCGGACGCACCCAACTTATGCCGACCGCATGCCTTACGCACTTCCGACAAATGCCAAGTGTATTCCAAGCGTATTCCCGATTTATTAAAAAGGCAGCTGCTTCCCGCTGTTTTCATTACCAGTGCATGAACCATAGCACGAACATCAACCTTTTCTCATCATGGGCCGCCCGAAACGTGAATCAACTACTACCCGTGCTGGCCGTGGCCGTGGTTCCTCTGATGCTGAACTGCAGATGGAGCTGCTGGTTCATGATGTCATGCTGGTGTTGGATTATGACACTCATGCGGTCTCACCGGTTCTGGCCTGAATCTGCTATCTTCAGGAGGTCTGTTCACCCTGGAGTCTAGAGGAGCCATCATATTTATACCAAATCTCGAGTGTACCCTGGATGTTCGGCAAGTATGCTATCTGTACGCCATCTGTGCGTTTGTCATACGTTACAAATAAGTACAATGCGCTGCCCGATCGCAGGTGGAACGGTACTAATTCGTGCAATACGTCGGCATTCGCTATGAGTTCGTTCAGCGAGCTTTGTATCTGCGCTGCAAGTACGCTATGAATACGTCCAATATACGCAGCTCATAGCTCGTGCCGGGATATCAGTGTATTACCACGTATGAACCGCTTATCCCCCACGAACACATAGCGTACTCATACCGCGCTCGACCGATGCAGGACCGATGCACTGCGTATTTATAACTTATGACCTGCATAACAGCGTACGCAGCGTAGTTTTGTGCATGCCCAAAACTATCAGGCCTACTGGACCGTACTGTGCGCATGCCAGCGTAGATAAAACTTACACAAAACGATTGAGATGCATATGAGGTGCGTATTGTGCGTATGACTGCGTATGAAAGAAATGTCAATGCGCAACTCATAGAAATTAGGATACGCAGAAGTGTGACAGGGCCTTTAAGTTTTAGTCTCATGGGGACCACCTGTGCTGTCAGTTTATTCAATAGGAATTCATATGGCAAATATCCAGGTGCCTAATTAAGTTTAAAGTAAAAGATGCTTTTTTGTGATTCCAAGTGCTCAGATGGAAACAAACTTTCAAGGATGATAAATAAAGACCATTTCACAACTAGACAGGTTGGTCCCCGCGACCAATGGATGTAGCCCCCGATCGCCCACATTTTTCATTTTGGCTTATTTTTGGCTCAAAATGGTCTATTATTTAGTGAATTATGCTGCCATAGCAACCAAAATCACGGATAAGTGCGGTGTCCATAGCAAATATTAAAGAAATAGCTTTAAATTTGTGGCTTGTTGAGCGTCCACAAGGAAATCTGTACAGCGGAGGACGCGTGACGAGGCCAAATCCATAGCAGCCACGACCTCGCCTGGCTATATAATACATTTGCATTCTTTTGAGTGATGACACTATAACTACAGTGAAACATTTTCTTCCTCTTGTAGATATTTATTTTTGTAAATAAAAGAAATTCCAACTTAGTACTCTGGATAAATGCATTTACCAAGCAAATGCATAAATGAATTGAAGTTGTACAGACACAGCCAGCAAACATTCAGTGATCGATGGGCAGCCAACTGTTGGCTTTCCTTTGGCACTGCTTGAGAAATCAGCGCTACAACAGCCCACCAATGGGCAGTGGAATTGAGGGACTTAAACTGAGGGTCTGGCACGAGTAGACGGCAAAGTAGCCAAAGAAGCAATCTGCCAGAAGTGGGCCACTGTAGTGCTGATTCAAAAAATGTTGCTAGACTGGCTGACTGGCATGACCTTATGTTAGATGTAACCAAGTTGTGAGTGGAGCTTCTGTCAGCAGTGAGTGGGATGGGCCATTGTTTGCAGGAGGAGGGGTTCGCCAGTACCTCGAGTCCCCTCATCGATGATCTCCTTGATCTTGGGTTTCTCCGCTGTGCTTTTGCGGGGTTTTTTAGCAGGCGGGGGAGGGGTGTAGGCTGCTGCCTCTGGCTCCACCCACATTTCTGGGTAAACTTCCTTGTACGGATTGCGCTCCTCTGATCCAGAAAGAGGTGCATAGAGGGAGTCAGGCATCAAATCAATTTGCAACATATCATTAGGATCACACGACTGGAACAATTTAAAGTTGGTTTCAGTAGGTCTGCACTCAATTGTAATAACAATATCTGTCCAATTGGGCAAGTTTCAGATTTCAGCATGGAGAATTTTCCATTTCTCTTTAGCCAATAGCAAAAGAGGGTAGGTGTGGCGTCACAGTGTGCATTGTTGAGCGTTCTCAAAGAGCATAATAGGAGGAATGCCTGTTCTTACCCCTTTCATGCATGGAGGTCACTACAGTGTACAGCTGTTTAAAAGTGTTTTTTCTCTATATATGCCTGCAATTTTGGGCACTGCTTCATATTCGTTAAAAAATCCTGACTGAGTTTATCATAATTCATGCATAAGAGGGTTAATAGCAAGATTCTGCTTACCCCAGCTAGGAAATCTAATGCCAATGCCTTTTATGCTGCATGTATTGCGGAAGGCAAGGGACAAATCTGTCCAGGGGTCTTGACCTATTTGAAAATCCAACTCCAGTGCTGTGGTGAAAAGTGATGCCTGAGGAAGTATGCATGAATGTGTGTGTATTCATGTGTATGTGTGCATGCATGTGTGAATGGATATGGGGCCCCTCACCTTCGGGTGGCTCCAGTCCTTTAGGCCCAGTGGGCTGGAACCCACTCATGGCCCATTCAATCATTTGTTTGTTCTGCAGGTCCACTGATTTGGAAGTGTCAGTATCATCACTGTCAGGGCAGGTTGGGAACAGTTTACCTGCCCGTGAACTGGCCATCTACAGACAGAGGAGTTCTGTGAGATGGAAAACACTAACACTCATGCACACACACACACACACACACACACACACATGCAAGCACACACACACACACACAAACACGGGGCCGCATTCCAATTTTCAGGGCCCCGCGCTTACTCTGCCTTCGGGGCTCCCTACAGAGCCATGTTATTACACTGACACAATAATCCTGAAAGAGAAATTAATGCCATTTGATACTGAGGTGACATCACTGCATAATAAATTAGTCAAATCAACACATGGCACAATGGGCAACAGTAAAGTCAAAGACAAGAATAAACTACATGAGAAATATTGGCATGGATTTTACAAACTATTTTTGTATGATAAATCATTTAAGCTATAGGACTGCCCCAAGCAGGACCACAGGCCTCTAACTGTTGTAACCTTACCTCACTCAGTGGCAATCGCTATTTAGTTTCAGTTCATTGTCGCCCTGCTCACTTTGTAAGCCTATGTATCATGGCTAGGCTTTGGGAACTGAAGGCCCCGGGCTACAGTGATTGGTTGGCCACCCTCACTAAAATTTTGAGCTACAGTGACTTCAACCAGAATTTATACGCTGATAGACAAACAGCAATATCATCATGGCGTATCTTCACAACATTGCACAGAACATCATCATGGAGTATTTTATTGGCATAAAATACACAATTAAGTAAGCTATGCTTTCAGCACCACAGAAACACTCAAATGCAATACGTAATGCCAATGCTCACGACCAGTCTAACAAAAACCATGATGATACAAAAATCAGCAAGTCTCATAGAAGAGAGTGTGCGAGAGTAGTGTGCAGTGATGATTATACTCTAACCAAAATGAAATTAATCAGAAAACAAGCACGATTCAAGTATTTCTTACATGTAATAATGGATCATATAGATGAAAGTAAGTAAAAAGATAACCATACATAGTAAAAACAAAAATAATAATGTCCTTTTGAGTGAAAAAATCAACATCTAGTGTGGCCACCCTTTGCTTTCTGGACAGCTTTTAATCTTTCAGGCATAGTTTTGACATTTTTTTTTACCTTTCCTCACTTGCTAAACCATTCCATATGGTTTGAAGTTCATTCCAAAGAGATTCTTTCAATGTTACAACAGATTTGCTCCATCAGATTAAGGTCTGGACTTTGAGCAGGCCAAGTCAAAACTTTTATGTCACTAGATGTTTCTTTCCAAATGAGATAATTCTTGGGTCATTATCTTGTTGCAAATAAAATCCCTGACCGATCAGTCCCTTTTAAGATGGCAATGCTTGCCTCACAAGGATACTGTGATACTTCTCTTGATCCATGATTCCGTCGATTTTTATATACGGGACAAAGAAAGTTAGGGATCACTCTGATTTTTAATATTGAAATATGATATAGAACATAATTTGAACTATCAAATATTTCAATTTCGAAAATTGGGGTGATCCCTAATTTTCTTTGTCCAGTATATGATCACCGGATCCTTTTGAGCAGACGGAACCCCAAATCATAATATTACTACCTCCATGTTTTACTGAAGGGGTGAAACAGCCATTTTTGAAAAGTTCTCCAACTCTACCATGCTCATAAGTTCTGTGTTTGGGTGAGAAAATTTTACATTTTGGTTTATTTGTCCAAAGGGTCAGTCCATATCGAAGCATCCAGACCCTCCCAGATGACCCCCTCAGAAATTTCTCAAAAAATTCATATGGGTACCTCTGGTAGACTTATGAAATAATACCAAGTATTAGACCAATATCCCTAATAGTTTTGAAGTGATGGCCTGTCACAATTTTAAGTATTTTTTTTTTTAATTTTGACGAAATTGTGTTTTGTACAACTTTGGGCTTCCACTGCTCCTCTATTATTTGACCTACAGATCAGATTTTTGGATACTCTGGCCAACTTTTCCCCTAGAATCAGAATTTCTGGTCAGATTAGGTGTATCTACCTTGGTTGCTCCACAATAGGGCTCCAAATTTGGCCGAAAAGCCAAAAATCGCAAAAATTGCTGTACTTTTTAAATGCTACAGATCAGAAAGTTTAGGGAATTCAAGCTTGAAATTTTTTTTGTGACCATTCCTGATACCTCTCATGGGTAATCCACTTTAATCTTGTTTGGATCTTGGCAGGAATGAGAAGAAATTTTTTTTTTATTATTTTGCTCGTTTTTCATTTTACGGAAAAAATAGCAATTTTGAAGTCCATGGTTCACCATGTGCGCAATTGACCACATCCTTCAAATCTTTACAATAGATTGCTATAGTTGTCAACTTCATCTGACAAAAAAATTGGGATGGTGTTCAGCCTAGTTTATTTTATGTGAATTTCTAAATAGACACACCATATTGGCCATTTAAACGCACCATCGTACATCATAAAATGCTATCGATTTGTTGAAAGTATGAATATTAAGTAATGTTCAGTTCATCATGTTAAAACTTGAACAAATAATGAAATCTTGAGACAAGCACAAACTTGTTTCATCTTACATCATCATTAAATCTGCAATCTGAGGTAAGTGAAGTGTGATGACTTAATCCATAATTCGTCTGAACTCATTTTGGTATTAAGTGAATGATGACCAGTATAAAAGAGCTCCAATGATCAGATTATCATAATCACTCAAACCATGGAGGGCAAGAAGGATTTACCACAGTGTGACTTAGGCACCAAATTGGGTGATGAATGTCACAATACATGTATGGCAAGAAAAACTGGCTTCTTCAGAGTGGATACCTTAAGCAATGAGGATCAAGAATTGCTCGCCTGGAGATCTGGAGTTATGCTTGAGGAAATTGAGCAAATTTGTTTTCATCATGAGAAGATGTTTTTATCTCGGTTCATGAGTGAACAGCGTACATGTGCAGATCCAGGAAATATTCATACCAAACAGATTTCACTTAAGTGTAATTTCCATGTTTTGGTGTAGCAATTGTATAAGTTTATCCTGATTCCATTACAGATTTACATAATGAGTGATTTTTAGTCCTCTAAGTTCCTGGCAGTGAATGTAAATTTGATAGTTGGCAATGTTAGCAAAAATTACATAATGAGATTAAAAGCAGCATTCTTATGGTCTCTAACAAAAACCACGTGAACCATTCCAATGTAGTAGTGAACCATTCCAATGTGGTAGTCGTACATGTAATCCATTGTTAAGCTTCAAATAAAACAATGATTTTGATTGAAAAATTGTATTGAAGTTATTTTTTGCATGTATTTAGCTGTTTCAAAGAGCCTAGATGTGGCAAATGTGCTGAATTTGGCAATTGATGCTTCACGATGCTGAATTTTCATCAATATCTGCTCGAAATAGGTAAAATCATTCAAAAAATTGCAGTAAAAAAACTAGGCTGAACACCATCCCAATTTTTTTGTCAGATGAAGTTGACAACTATAGCAATCTATGGTAAAGCTTTGAAGGATGTGGTCAATTGCGCACATGTTGAACCATGGACTTCAAAATTGCTATTTTTTCCGTAAAATGAAAAATGAGCAAAATAAAAAAAAAAAAATTTTCTTCTCATTCCTGCCAAGATACAAACAAGATTAAAGTGGATTACCCATGAGAGGTATCAGGACTGGTCACAAAAAAAAATTCAAGCTTGAATTCCCTAAACTTTCTGATCTGTAGCATTTAAAAAAAGTACAGCAATTTTTTGATTTTTGGCTTTTCAGCCAAATTTGGAGCCCTATTGTGGAGCAACCAAGGTAGATACACCTAATATGACCAGAAATTCTGATTCTAGGGGAAAACTTGGCCAGAGAGACCAAAAATCTGATCTGTAGGTCAAATAATAGAGGAGCAGTGGAAGCCCAAAGTTGGACAAAACACAATTTCGTCAAAATAAAAAAAAAAATACTTAAAATTGTGACAGGCCATCACTTCAAAACTATTAGGGACATTGGTCTAATACTTGGTATTATTTCATAAGTCCACCAGAGGTACCTATATGAATTTTTTGAGAAATTTCTGAGGGGGTGACCCAGGAATTTTCTGATTTTCTGGATGCCTTCACTTGGACTGACCCCAAAGGACTTGTTACCAGTCCACTGGTATCCAATCCTTGAATTTCTTGGCAAACTCAATTCTTTTTCTGATATTGCCAGCTCTTGGCAGCACGACCAATCAGACCAGATTCATACAGGCGTCAGGAAATAGTAGATATTGATGCTTTCATCTCTTCACTTCTGGAGCTATTAATATCATCATGGAATTGTCCTGCTGTCAACCACCAATTTTTTTTGACTGATCATACACAAACTGCTGGGTTAGCTCACTCGGTTAAGGCGCCGCATTTGCGGAGCAGTAGTGACTACCGCAGTGAGGGTTCTATCCCCCCTCGTACCGACTGGCAGTGGTCAGCAGCTTATTCAGAGCAGCGTACAACTGGCTAAGCACAGCAGGGATGGAAATTGGGAAGGGACTGCCGGGATGGGATACAAAAAAATGGTAGCTTTGTTCATTGCTCAAGTGTCTCCTGTTGGCCAGCCGGGCGCTCGGCAGTAAAATTCTAAACTTGCTCAAGTGCGGGTCTCCTCTGCCCTCGTTCAGAACTTGCAAAGTTTCAACCGATTAGTGTAAAGAAGCAGTGGCTGACAAGCGCTTGCTTTGGAGGAGAGCCGTGAACTGTCTTTGCTCTCCCGATTTGGCAACCCGGGGTCGCATACGAGCAAGCCTTGTACATAGTTCTCAAATTGAGTATTCCAGATTTGGGTGGGATTGGAGATGCCAAATCTTATTAAAAAAAAACAAAAACCTTATCATACACAGGTAACAAACCTCAGAGGCACTTACACTACCGGTCAAAAGTTTTAGGACACCCCAATTTTTCCAGTTTTTTAATAGAATTTTATGCAGTTTAATGTCTCATTGTACTCTGGAATGAAAGCATAGACATGATAGAATAAATTAACAATCGAAGTTAAAAAAGAAATCATGGAATCAATTTGTAAACCAGAATGTATTTGAAACTTGACTCAAAGTAGCCACCTTTGGCAGGTGTAACGGTTGAACACACTCGTGGCATTCTTTCTACAATTGAAATCAAATATTCTTCAGAAAGTTCTTCCCAACTCTGTTGCAGAAGTTTCCATAAATGTGTGGCACTTGTAGGTTGCTTTGCTTTCATTCTTCTCTCCAGTTCATCCCAAACCATCTCGATGGGGTTTAAGTCTGGAGACTGTTGCTGGCTTTTTTCCTAAGGTAGTTCTGGCAGAGCTTGGACTTAGGTTTTGGTCATTATCTTGCTGTAGGATGAACCCCTGACCAACTAGGTGCATACCAGAGGGCACTGCATGGCGCTGCAGAATGCTGTGGTAGCCGTTTTGGTTCAGGGTGCCTTTAACTCTATAAGTCACTGACCCTGGATCCAGCAAAACAGCCCCAGACCATCACGCTTCCTCCTCCATGTTTGACAGTTGATGTCACACACTGAGGAACCATCCTTTCACCTACTCGACGGCATGCAAAAAACCTGGGTGACCTTACCTTTTGTTTAAAACTTCTGACAGTTCACCAATTACCTTTGTGCCATTTCAAGCTATTTGTTGGACTGGAACTGCATAATTTTCAATAAAAAAACTGGAAAAATTGGGGTGTCCTAAAACTTTTGACCGGTAGTGTAACTTCCGTTTTGAACCTCTATTGCCACTAGTTTTCAGTGAACTGGTCTCTTTGAAACGCTTGATAGTGTTTCTTACGGTGCCATGGCAGCATTTAATGTCTTCAGCATCATGCAAGGCCACAATGCAGCTACATTCAATCTCAGAGAGCTCATTCCATCATGCCATTGTGTTGAACACTGTGACACTGCTCAAAGTTCATGTCACCATATACTGCAACAACTGACCATCAGAGGTAATTTTGTGGAATAATGTTGTTTCAAACCAGTTTAAACACATTTTTTTTAGCATCAATAATCATGGAATGAGCCTTCAAACATGCATTCAGGCTATGTAAGAGTCAAAAAAAAAAGTGACAACTTTCAATTGTTATACAATCAACATTTTCAGTGTTTTTGTTTTTTACCCATATTTTTACCTCGATATACTTGTGGGAATGATTTTTTTGTTCTCATTGCCTACAGTAGTATCTTTAAAAAGATTTTCGCCATAAAATTATCGAGAAGTAATATATTAGGACCCGTTTTAGACAAAAATGGCGCAGAATGATCATCACTGCACACTACTGTACATCTAACTTTATGGAGAATGAATAATTATTAAAACCCAGCAACAACATGTTGTCACACAACCCCTGAGCTAATGTTACTGTTTGATAAAATTAATGATTGAGGGAAGCTGCTGTAGAACACCACAAAAATGACATGGGGAACCCACAGAATGTTAGTTTGATGAACTTAAAACTCCCTACTTCAATCATATGTCCTCTTTGCGCATCCGAAAGCTGCACATTATGGTAGTGCCAACTCAGGTCTGCTCGTAAAGTTTGCCGAGGTAAAAGTAATGATGTAAATCAAGATCAGGTTGTCAATATCCCCTGGTCTGTGTTAAAGTATGTGCTTTTAAATAATATGTATACAACACTGTTCAATATTATATCAATATCATTTTTAATAACATACACATACAATGATCAGTTGCACGGGAAGTGATGAATTTTCCAGCTGTTTAGATGCTGCAGCAGCGACAACTAGAAAGCTAGTTTGTACTATTTAACATCGTTATGGAGGGGCATTTTAACATTAAAGGGGACCTATTATGCTGATCCTTCTTTTAATGCATATAAGTAATGTTATAATGTTGGATGTCCATACTCAACCTCTGAAAAGTTTCTAAACATAAGATACAGGGGTTTTGCCGTAATCCAAGAACGTGATTTCGTGAACGTGATTTCCTCTCTGAACAGCTCGTCCCAAGATCTTCACGAGATCTGGGCAAAACCTGACGTCAGGTTGTGCCGTCCAATTAATACAGACCTAGCCAGAGCCAATCATGGCGCTGGACCTGCCCACACCAGAAACTATTCTAGCAGGCACTAACAACCGCAGATCATACTATGCCTTAGTAGTGTCTACACTTTTGGAAATACAAAAAGAAGAACCGCAGATCATTTGAGGTGCAGTTTGTCAGTATCTCTCCCAAAGCTGCTTGCCTGTTTACTTCTGGATGCAAAGAAAAGCACCTCTTTCTCTCCCAAAAGACAATGCCACCAGAAATCAGTGGGTAGCTTTTTTTTGCTGGCAGCAAACAGCCACGGCCAAAGGGAACATTAGCTGTTTGTGCTCAGCATTTCACCAAAGACAGCTTTGTCAATAAAGGATAATTCGACGCAGGTTTCAGCTGCTTCTCAAACCTGAAGCAGTTCCATCGATCAAGCGCTTGGAGCCACAAGCTGTAAGTATCGATATAACAGCAAATAATCTAAGTGAAGCTAACGTGTTACGGGTGGCTGGCAGGACCGCTAACAATAGTTAGCACTAACAACTGGCCTCAAACACAGGCTTTGTAAAATATCTGAAGATAAAGCCTGGATCGGTCGCGACTGTCCATGACTCACAGACACAGAAGCTGTAAGTTGCTTTTACTGCATTAGCCAACCTGACGTGATAGCCAGTTAATTGTGGCTGTAGCACAGCGGCTAACGTAGCCAAGTTACTGTTGCTAATGCTTGTGTCCTAAATATGCAAGAGTGATATCAGGGGAAATTCTACAGAAGGTTTGTGAACATAAACCTCATTGGAAGCTAACTTTTTATACTTGTTCGTAATTTGGATGCTTGGAACAACTGTCCACGGTAACGGAACTTGCTGTCTATAAGACCTGTATTGCAAGGGTTTGTCTCTGTGGTTGTTATGAATGCTTGGTCACCAGCTACTGCATGTTAGTTTGCGTGCCGTGCTACTTAAAAATGCTCCTGGTTAACTTATATGTAGTAATTCTGATCGGTATGCTCGTGTTACTTCGGTAAGCATCAATGTGGCAGTTTCATCATAACATTGCCCGATTGTAGCCACTATAGTTGAAGCTAACCGGAGAGGTGTTGGATATGTCTGCAAAGTTGGGCTGAAAAGGCTGCAATTAGACCAGACGTAGGTTTTGCAGAGCTTGGGATACGTGTTTGGGTTTGTTTACGGCTGCTTGTGACCTTTCAATGGTGTGAAAGAGGCTTATCGCAATCCATTTTCCGCGAGCAAACGCTGGTCATTCCGACGCAATAAGTAAACCATTACCACGGGCAATTTCCAAAAAGGCTGTTTAGCCTGGAGCTTTCGCCCCTCCGTCATATACCAGCGCAGAAGCTGTTTGTTACTCCACGCTAACGACACACCACAGTTATGCGCACAAACCAGCAGGTCCTTATAATACACACCTAAGCAGTCCATAAGTTGCTGGTCCACTTTTTGCTGCTCCTCACTGTCCATGTTTCCCTCTAAACTCAGACCCAGCGGATTTCTCCGGTCTCTGGTCTACACTTGGGTATGTCGACCCGTTCTACAAATGTGTCTGTGTGGCGTGGATTCTAGCTTTCCCTCAATCCTAGCTATAGAGTAGAAACACCGGTGTACTCACCATAGTAGCCATACGGGTAAGATAGCAAATTCGAGCTTGAGCTGCCAGACTTTGATTGCGGCACTTCCCTGCCGATTCCTTAGCTCAGATGGCAGACGCGTCTCACGTTTCACACTAGGGAGAGGCGGACCCAGAAAACTGTGTTCTGCCGAGTCCTGCCCAGCTCCGCCCTCCTAACAGCTGCCCAATCAGAAGAAAGTGGGCACACGGGAGGGGGGGGGGTCATAGCGGAAGAGCCACCCAAACGAGGTGTTTCAGGCAGAGACTACAATGGACTAGAAATGGGGTTTTTTGAGGATGGCAGTATGAGCTAAATAAGGACCCTTTTTTGGACTTTGAACGATCAGGAGTACTCTAGGGGAGTCCAAGATCAAAATATAACCTTGGAAATGTAGCATAATAGGTCCCATTTAAATTATTTTGAATAGTGATTTTCCCAATGAAGCAAAAGATAGTTGACTAGTTTTATGCATATATTAATTCTGTATTCCTTTCTGGTTTATTTGCTGGTTATTTTGTGGAGATCCAACCTGGGATGCCATAATTATCACAATTAGAATCTCTGATGTCCCTTGTTATTGATTTGTCATTTTTTGCCTTAATTTTTAAATATTACTTGCTTGAAGGGTATATGATCACTTTAAAACATCTTAAAGTTACATCTGAGTGCCTTATGACCATTCCTTCCAAGAAATAATAACCCTTCTGATAAGGTAACACTTCCCTGTCAGGTACATTGCCTTGATTTTGGTATAAAATGGCATCGCCAAAAATATGTAGCGTCCGCAACTGTATACTGTCAAGCATATATTTCTGTAAAGACTTGGCCAAGTGGGGTTATCCCACCTAAGTTGAATAATGCTCCTAAGATAAGGTTTATATTCAGTAAAATCAATTCAAGATATGGGTCCTTTTGTGGTGCACAAATTAATTGACATATTTTTTGCAGTGTCCTCAATGGTGTGTAGTGTCTGCAACGTTTTCCCCCCACATCTTCTTTAGCCAAAACGCCCTCTGCCGCCGAAGCAAAACGTCGCGTTAAACACCGAATGTTTTTAAACACCCAGTGGAAGCGTCAGTAGCATCAATATTGACGGATGACAACAGGACCGAGAAGCAAGCCATGGGTGTCACTCTCACAAATATTCAACAAAGTTTCATTTTGAAAACACCAACCGACAAAGCTTATTTTAAGTGATGGCAAAGTGTGACGTTCGGGTAACTGTGCACTATACGTTATATATAGGAATAATTTTCCTCCTAAATTTAGCCGTCTAGTAAGTTAACTTTATGATTTATTTTACTACACCCAGCAGTGAGTTAGCCATCTAGCTAAATTAGCAGTGTTAAGTTCTTACCAGTGTACCTTGAGTTAGGTACTGTCTAACTGTAGATAACTTGATAACTTAAATGCCCGCAAAATAACTGATTTCCTTCCAAAACTGCAACTTGATTAACATGCAGTTATATCGGTTTCGTGAACTGCATGTGAGGTTTCAGCTAAATGTGTACCACCAACTATGACAAAGCAAAATTGTTAATTAACCTATAAGTCAAATGCGTTTTTATTGTGTTGATGCTCAAGAAATAGAACAAGGGCGAAAAATGAAAGCGCGCGTCACACGCCGCCAGTGGGCGTTGGGCTTAATACTGCATAAACCACTCTTCAAATGAATATATTTGGATGATTATTAAAAGTTAAAACTAAAGTGATTACCTCATGACAGAACTAATCCACACCCACTGAAGATACACAGGGTGTTCAAAAAGTACACTCAAAGGTGAGAATTTCAGCTGTTGATGTTGTATTGAACAGTAGTTATTAAAAGCAATATTTTAGGAATGCATCACTAATGTATCAAAAAAAATGGCATTTTTTATTATATTGTTTTTATATTATGATAAAAGGTGTGTATTTAGCATGTTTTATTGAATGAAACTTGCTTTTTTTCCAAGACATTCAAGTTGTCACTCTTATTGCTGTAGAGTCCGCAATGTCAAAAAATGGATCTCGGGTATGTGTACGTTTGAGGCCATAGAATTCTTAGTATTTGTGACTAGTCCATGAAATTTGAAGCTGTTATCAGGGGAATACCATAGTTACTGAAAATAACACAAAATGTAAAATTAGATGCAATTCAGTTTTTACCCCCCAGTGCCCTGAAAGGTGCAACCTGATCTTGATTCATATCAATACAGTTAGTCTTCTCCCTTAGATCACATTGCATTTACACCATTTGACATTCTCATGGAGCCCAACTCACGTCTCATCAGAAATGGTACAGGATTCTACTGATAGGCTAATGCTATAACATGGCAATGAATGTACAAATGGTCCGAAAAGGAACATCGGCACTTTCAAGTGCCGATTCATTCGGTGAGAAAAAAAAAAATCATAAAAATAATTGCTGAACATTTTGGAAAGCAGAAACTCTGCTCTTGGCATTTCAGTGCATATGTTCTATCTTTTGCCTTTTCCTTTAAAGTGCCCTGTGCTTGCTTATATGCTTCGGCCCCCAAGACAGACCAATGCATAAGAATAAAGTACATGAGGCAGAAATTTGGGACGTAATGTAAAGGCTGGTAAAATTGAGAGGCTAAGTGCAGCGGCCAGAGAGAGAGCGAGCAGTACAGACACAATACAAACACAGAGAATTATACAGACCACCAGAAAGTACTCGCGCTTCCGAAGGACGTATAATAGTCCGATAAAAATGGAAGCAACGCGAGGGAGAACAAAAGTAAAAAAGGGAAAATTCCTAAAGCGGAAGGAACTCCAATAATTACTGGAAGATATAAAGTCATACAAATTCTGACTAGAGATATCTTCGGCTATAGTGCTTAGCTACAAACAGACACTCTAGCCAAGGAGGCGTGGCGGACTTCCGGCTTATATAGAGTCCGGGGAAGCGCCGCCCCAGTTCAATCAGCCAGCTGGGAAAAGAATCCGATTGAAAAGGAATTCGATCTCGTCCTGGGACGAGAGCCACAAAGAAAAGTCCAAAACATACGCACGCCTCACAAACCATGACACGTAATGCACCTTAAGCTACTTTGTCAACTGCCAATAAACCCAAAAAAAGAAGATATTAGGGACTAGAGCTCATGCGTTGATAGTCGGCAGATTACCAGGGTGTTTAATTTGGTGAACTTTCAACTCCGTGGTTGTTGGACTATTGCTCCTGTTTTTACCAGCAGGTTCAAATGCGTCCATCATACGTGATTTAGCAAGCAACTTGTGAAAACCTACAAATTATATTTGCAAGGATATTTGGGAAAGAATTAATGAATCAATAATACTGCAAGCAGGCCACATGTTACTGAGTGCGACGCTTGTTGTGAAGCTCCGGTGGGCTGGAACCCACTCGTGGCCCATTCAATCATCGTGGGGTCCAATTCTCTTGTCTACTGTACAGAGCGTTGACAGAGGCAACAGAGAGCAGATGATATGCAAGTGCAGTCTGTTCAGCCTCGGTCCCTGGGCGGGACCACTGTTTCACTTGGTCCTTAGCCGGGCGGGGCTCTGGGCTTGAGTTCAGGGCAGCCCTACTCTAAGTCCAGGCCTGCAATGCATCTATACAGACTGGAGTAAAGCTACGCACTTATTGCCTTTATTTGGCTTTTGGAGACAAAAAAAATTATAAATGGAATGTGAGAATGGGACATTTCACAACAATATCAAAGAGAAAAAGGATCTGTAGATGTTGCGTCATGCAGACTGACCACAGTCAGCCTTTTCATTGAACTTTATTTAGAATTCCAATAACGCATCATTTACAAAACAGAAACTTAAGCTTGCATATGGAAACGATTACAGAGACAATTTTCAAACAAGGCCAACGCTGTCACCTTCCACAGTAAAGGGTATATCGATAAAAGCCTTCAAGCAAAAGCTCCCAAAAAAGCCAGCCTAGCTAGAATATTGCCCCGAGAAGCATGGACAACGAGAGTAAGAACCCATTTTCATTTTAGATTTCTCAGAGGGCATCATTTATGAGCATCTGGAACGCAGTAGGGGCTTTAGCGAGCCAAAATGGAATGACTAGGTATTTGTAGTGGCCCGAGGGAATGCCAAGCACAGTCTTCCACTCATCTCCTTCCCGCATGCGCACCAGGTGGAATGCGTTGTGCAAATCCAGCTTGGTAAAAAGGTGGCAGCCTTGGAGGTAGCAGAATGCGGAGTCCATCAAGGGTAAAGGATAAGGATTATTTCAGGAAATTGCATTTATTCCCCAGTAGTCGATGCAGGGACGTGGAGACCCACCTTTTTTCGCCTCAAAGAAGAAACCAGCACCAGCTGGTGATGAAGAAGCCCAAATTATTCTGGAAGCCATGGACTAATTTATATACTCTTCCATAGCTTGGGGCTCCTTGTTGACTAGATAGTACAGCCAATGCCTAGGGGGCAATATTCCGGGAAGTAAGTCAATAGCGCAACCATAGGGTCTGTATGGAGGAAGTGACATCGCTTGGGCTTTGCTGAATGCCATGCGGAGGTTGTGATAGATCGGAGGTCCAGCGGCCTTCAGGTCTGCCAGCTCCTCTTGGAAGTCATAGGATGGAGGTGCAGTGAGTCTGGAGGAAGCTGCGGCAGATGGAGCGGTCACTGTCAGAGGAGCTCAGAAACATAAGGTTTGACTCCCGATGGGCAAGCACCTGAAGGAGGACCTGCTGCAGAATGATACTGGCTGCTTGAGCAGTGCAGGCGGAGGCCCAGGAAACATCAGTAACAGCCTAAAGTAGACTGACGAAGGCACCAATGCGTCGATGGAACTGCCAACGCATCTCCTCATGCTAGCTAAGAAGCACCCCCAGTACCTCAAAGCAAATTTAACTACTCTAACCTATTAAATTATTATAGACTGCAACTATTTTTGTGCTAGATATGCTGTAACAGCCGACATTACCTCATTATTATTTTTTTTTTTTTTTTCACCTTTATTTGACAGTTAGAGTGCAGAGAGAGACAGGAAAGTTGGGGAGAAGAATGGGGATGACATGCGGCAAATGACCTGAGCCGGAATCAAACCCAGGCCGCCGCGAGAAGGACATAGCCTTTATGGTGTGCGCGCTTAGACCGATGTGCCACCGGGGCGCCCCCGTCATTACCTCATTAATAATGAAAAATATACTTTATTGTTTTTCATTTGGTCAGTAATAAATTTAACTACTTATTACTCAATCTAGCGATATTTTTGCTGTAGTATTCAGCAATAATTGATCATCAGTGAAAGAATCAAATGGCAACATTTAAAAGTGATACTGCTTACACGTCAGGCAATATGACGGAACTCAGGTGGTCCAGGAAATTAATTAGCTAATTTATTATTATTAATAATACAAAGCCCAAAATAAATCCAGTTCTCTGTCTTGATGAGATCTAAAGGCTTATAAAAATTGACAAGGATCTCTAAAACGGTTTTTGAGTTACCACATTAACAGGAAGGATCTGTGGCAGATGCAGTGGACGCAGAGGCAATGATTATTCTATATTGACAAAATGTAGCTTCGTTGATAAAATCATAATAACTCAACGATATAGAGCCATAACTGTCATGTCTTGTAACAGTTCATTTTGGTTTTCAAGCTCATCTTTCCATTTCTGCCACCTGTGGTCATATTTTCTGCTCATATTTTCCTCTCACATTAATAATAATAATAATAATAATAATAATACATTTTATTTAAAGGCGCCTTTCAAAACACTCAAGGACACCGAACATGACAAAATATTAAGAACAGAGTAATTAAAAAGGAAAACACAAAAGAAAATAATAACAATGGTAAAAATTACAATAACAGCAATGACTATAGCAATAACAACCACAATGATAAATAGAGAAAACAATTGTCCATACTATACGACCAAAAACTAAACAGAGTAAGCTAGTCTAAAAAGGTGGGTTTTGAGCCGAGATTTGAGTAAGGACAGAGAATCGGAATCATGGATGAATTTTGGGAGAGAGTTCCAAAGACGAGGAGCTGTACGGGAGAAGGCTCGGGACCCCATGGTAGCTAAACGGGCAGGAGGTGTGATGAGAAGCATGGACGAGGAGGAGTGAAGAGTACGGGAGGGTGTGTAGATGCAAAGAAGATCAGAGATGTAAGGAGGTGCCAAGTTGTGGAGAGCTTTGAAGGTGAGGAGGAGAATCTTGAAATCAATACAGAATTTGATGGGGAGCCAGTGAAGTTGTCGCGGAACCGGTGTGATATGATCAGTAGTGGCGGTTCAAGTGATGGTCGGGGCGGCTGCATTCTGGACAAGTTGAAGTTTATGAGTGACCCTTTGAGGGAGACCGTAGAGAAAGGAGTTACAATAATCTAAACGGGAGGTGACAAGTGCATTGACAAGGATGGCAGTGCTGGTGGGAGTGAGCGACGGACGGAGACGATTGATGTTTCACAGATGAAAGTAAGCAGACTGAGTAATGTTATTGACGTGTGATTCAAAAGATAGAGTGCTGTCAAGGACGACACCCAGACTCTTGACTTGGGAGGAAGGAGAAACTGCGGAGCTGTCAACTGTAAGTGTGAAGCTGTTAGATTTATTTAGAGTGGACTTGGTCCCAACAAGGAAAAATTCTGTTTTAGCGGAGTCTAATTTGAGGAAGTTTTGACTAAACCAGGATTTGATTTCAAAAAGGCAGTCAGAAAGGGAAGATGGTAGAAGGGTGGTGTTGGGCTTGGTGGAGAGGTAGAGCTGGGTGTCATCTGCATAGCAATGAAAATGGATACCAAATTTCCTAAAAATGTGACCAAGTGGAAGGAGATAGATGATGAAGAGGAGGGGACCAAGAACAGAACCCTGAGGTACACCGGTGGTGACAGGGGAGAGCTGTGATTTGAATTTTTTGAGTTGAACAAACTGGTGTCTTTTGAAGAGGTAAGATCTGAACCAGGTGAGTGACGTGCCAGTGAAACCAATAGAAGATAATCTATTACCATCATTTTGACATGTATCAAAGCTAGCATAGTTGCCCATTTCATTAGTCAGTCATAGGCTCTGACCGCTCTATTTTTCAAAGTAAAACTACAGAGCATGAAACAGGACAAGCCGTACGGAACACTGTAAGCCCAATAAAGTTAGCTGTCAATCAATTTGCCATCAGGCTCGCAACAGGGCACGCCCCTCATGGCCGGGGAACTGGGCAGCCGCCCCTAAATCCCAACAGGATAATGCAGCCTTGCACGCACCTGCATCCATGCATGTTCACACACACACACACGCACACACAAACAGAAACCCATACACATATGCACAGCATACTCGCACAAACACAGGCACAGGTAAACATACACAGAGAAACACACCGACACACCCCACACACACCTGCATACTAATACACACAGATGAAAAGTCAGAGTCCGCCGCCGTATCCTGTTGAGTGCCCCAGGGTTCTGTCATGGGCCCAATTTTATTTTCACTATATTTGCTTCCCCTGGCACACATTACTGCCAATTTTAAGGGCATCTCCTACCATTGTTATGCGGATGACATTCAACTTCATTTTTCTTTAAGTCCAGACAAGACAGAGGAACTAGTTGTTTTGCATGACTGCTTGTCTGCAGTTAAGGCATGGATGGCTAGAATTTTTCTACAATTGAATGAAAATAAAACAGAAGTTCTCATTGTTACTGCTGCTGATACTGCTGCAAAGGTCAATAATAGCCTTGGGTCCCTGAGTGCCAATGTCCGTTGAAACCCGAGAAATCTTGGTGTCATTTTTGACCAATCGATGCTCTTAGACAAGCACATTAGGTCCTTGTCACACTCTTGTTTTTTCCATCTTAGAAACATGGCAAAACTTAGAGCTATGGTATCACATGCAGAGTTAGAGATGATCATTCATGCCTTTGTGTCATCTCGCCTTGATTATTGCAATTCACTGTTCACTTGCCTCAGCAAGGCGTCTCTGGATCGTCTGCAAATCATTCAGAATGCCGCTGCTAGGCTGTTAACTAGGTCCAGGAAGTCATGCCACATTATCTCCATCCTAAATTCCCTATGCTAGCTTCCTATCACTTTCAGGATACAATTTGAAGTCCTGGTCATTACGTATAGAGCCCTTCATGATCAGGCCCCTGATTATATTTGCGACCTACTTCATCCATATGTCACTAGCAGGTCACTTAGGTCCTCAAATTAGGAGCTACTGGTTGTTCCTCGGACACAGCTTAAAACAAAAGGTGATCGTGACTTCCAAACAATGGCACCTAATTTTTGGAATGCTCTCCCACTAAAGCTGCGAACTGCACCCTCCGTAGAAAACTTAAAGGCACAACTAAAGACTCATTTGTTTAGTCAGGCATTTGTCTAGTTGTCTGTTCTTCTACGTGTGTGTTACTGGTAGTAGTGTTTAGCAAATCCATGTGGAACTGGTGGCACTGAGCATGCATCAACAGTGCCAGTGGGGCTTGCTAAAGCCTTAGTCACTGGGGAGGTCCATATGGTACTGGTAGTAGTGTTAAGTAAATCCGTGTGGAACCGGTGGCACTGAGCATGCATCAACGGTGCCAGTGGGGCTTGCTAAAGCCTTAGTCACTGGGGAGGTCCATATGGTACTGGTGGTAGTGTTAAGTAAATCCATGTGGAACCGGTGGCACTGAGCATGCATCAACGGTGCCAGTGGGGCTTGCTACAGCCTTAGTCACTGGGGAGGTCCATATGGTAGTGTTTAGTAAATCAATAGTGATCTTACAGCCTGGTGTAAGTGTAGGGCTTCTGTGCTGCAGGAAGTGGATGGTGGGGTGTTGACTGTTTCCTGACCAGTCTGCTAATAATTTCTCACTTGGCACATGACACAGGACAGTATTTTTAACATGCAGTAGTTTTATCCAGTGCCTCACCCCACTTTTTTTTCTGTCTCTTTCCGAGGATCTTTCTGTCCCCCACCCTGAGTCCTGGACCATCCTAGCCCTGTCCCTCACCATGAGCGCTGGCTGCTGCTGTCCTGCTGCCCTGATTCGGTTCTGATCCAGTTCTGCACCATCCTCTACATGCCACTTCCAGGAGCGACCGATGCCACTGTTTAGATGGACTTTAATGGATCTCTTTTTCCATTTCTATTCCGCTTTACTTTATTTTGTTATAAATTAACTAGCCCGCGGAGGATGGGCTTCCTCACTATAGCCGGGTTCCTCCTGAGATTTCTTCCCACTGGGGAGTTTTTTCTCACCACTGTTTTGAGGATTTTTCTCCCTACTAGGAGTTTTTTTCCTCATTTGTGTAGTGGGGAAAAGGATGAGGCTGGGCGCTGCCCTTTCATTCTACTCATGAACTTGACTTGACTTGACTTACTGGCATTTGAATCTTTCTGTGTTCTTATTCTATCCCTATTTTAATTGTATTTTATTGTATTTATTCTTTTCTCTACGTAAATGACTGTGAAGCACTTTGTGACCCTGTCTGTGAAAGGTGCTATATAAATAAACTTTACTTACTTACTTACTAAAAGACGCACACACACACACACACACACACAGAAGCCCATATACACACAGAGCTCAGGCGCATACACACACATATGCACACATACGCACAAAAATGCATATCTGCTTGAGAAACCCAGAAAATTCTTACCTGTAGCACCTCGTAGATTGCTTTCCTGTACATAGGTTGCTTGTTGTAGGTTGGCTGGTGAAAGGCGCTGGAAAAGGAACTCAAAGGCATCAGTTTCTCCACACATACCTGTAGAAAAAGAGATGAAGTTTATCAAAGATTTAATTTTTATAGCAAAATTTTCCTAAATTCTCATTAAAGAATGCCCTCCCACTCTTAACAGGTTCATTTCTCAAAATGACAATGACAACATCTCCCCATCTATTTTCTATCTTCTTTTTCTTATTAAAGTTTGCAGGGGGTCATATCCAGTCCAAGCATGCATTTGGCGAGCACAAGGAAAAAAACCCTGGACAGATGAAGACCAGCCCACTACACATATGCATGCGCACTCACGAGCGCAAACACACGGACACACATATGTACACATGCGTACACACACACACACACAGACGCACCACACACACACACACACACACACACACACGTATGCTATGGGGTAAGATACCTGAGGTTTGGACAGGCTTGATGTTCAAATTTATGCAGCTATAGATGACTATCAACTGCTCAGTTAACCCAATAACAAACGCTATTGCGAGCATTATGACAATGGTATTAATAATTAAGTTCTGACAGCCAAAAAGTTCTATGAAAAAAAATCGCTAATACACAAAAGCATATTCACTCAAGGATAAAATGCCATAAAAACCAATGGGAGCTGAAATGAGCATAAGTTCCAGAATGAGGGCAGTTATGTAATACCACCCCAGAAAAAATGGGATGGTTAAAATAAAATTTTACAATAATATTTAAAAGTAGAAGCAGTGATTTATAAATTATCTTTGAACTGTATTAAATTGAAAACAATGCAACAATAGATTATTTGATGTTTCACCACATGAATTTTATTGATTTTTTTTTAAATCAACTCTTATTCTTATTTTGATTCTTCTAACATATTTCAAAAAAGTTGGGACAAAAAAAAAATGTACTTGCCACTTTCTAATGTTGCCATTCAACACTTAATACAACTGTAAATATTTAGAGACTGAAAATACCAAGTGATTTAGTTTTTCAGGTGTAATTTTGTCTCAGTGTAGCTGTCTTAAGATGTGCGATGCCACGGGTCTTCATTATTGCATTATGAATTTCAAAATATCCCTTCTACTGTCTGCTAGGGACAAGCCTGGACTGCAGGCAGGACAGTCCAGCACCCACATCCTCTTCTTTTGCATCAATGCCTTTGTAACGCATTTAGAATGCCTTCTGACTTGTCCTTTGAAATATACAAGGGTTTCCCTGGAAAAATATGTTGTCTTGAAGTCAACATATGATGCTCCAAGACTTCAAAGCAATTCTCAGCATTAATGGTGCTATCACAGAAATGCAAGTTACCATTGCCAAGGGCACTGACACAACCCCATACCATGACAGAGCGTGGCTTTTGAACTTATTGCTGGTAACAGTCAGGAAGACCCTTTTCTTCTTCAGTTCCAGCATATGGCATCTATTCCTTGCAAAAAAAGACCTAAAATATTGATTTGTGTGACGAAAATACACGTTTCTACAGCGGGATAGTCCATTGCAGATGCCCTCAAGCCCAGAGAAGTCACTGGCGCTTTTGGACACTGTTGATACAAGGTTGCTGATGTAATAATGGTCAAAAGTAATTTACATATCACTGCTTTCAGTTTTAATTTAAACTTAACATACTGTCCCAACTTTTTTCTGATTTGAGATCGTGGAGAAAAAAATGATCCTGGCCACACTAAACATTCAATATCTTGTCTCCAGACCGTCTGCGATTAAATACAAGTCAAAGTAAATCTAGAAATCACAGCTTTCTGTTCATATATACATTTTCCATGCCCAACTTTTTCGGTCTTGGGGTTGTAGCATCAATGTGCTAATAATTTGATAGTAATAACGCATATGCTTGATGAGGTTTGCAATGTTGGTAACATCCACAGACCTCCATTTATGATGCAACGAGACTGACAACATGCATTGCCGCTTGCGCATCAAGCCTCAAAACTGCTTCCATACCCCATCAGGGACAACCAGATGGAGTGTTTAAGGTGTGTGTTCATCCAACACAAGATTTGGACCACAGAATCTTCAATATAAATACATCCTTCGTGCAGTAGTCATTTCAAATTGTAATCAGCTGTTACTAATTTATTTGCAGTTCAATCACAGCAAATCGCGATCATCTTAGGAAGAATTTATCTTCAGCTATCTTTGGAGATGACATCACAGGAGGAACCTAGCCAGCTGCAGTGAACACATTGTCAATTTCATTGAACTCAGTGATTTGTAATTATGGATTATTCCCTGGAGAAAATGCCAAATATCTGCCCTTCTGACGGCTCAAACAACAAGGCCAATGCAAGGAGAGGCATCATGGTCCATAAAATTCCAAAAAACTCCACAATTCAAAAGGCATGGGTGAATTTGTGAGGAGGAAATGACTCGATTTCATGGAGCCTGGAACAGTATCGGTGATCTGCTCTAACACTTCACAGATAGCTGCTTTTGTCAGCCAAATGCCAAGTCACAGGGAAAGTCTAGATATCACTGTGGGTTAGTAATTACTGAAATTGCCGATTAATGAGCCATCGATTAATCAGCCAAGCCCAAACTGCACTGGTCCCCAATTTTCCCCATCCATTCTGCAGCTACTCAGAAAAGCCAGTTAATAAACCCAGGGTGCAGCTTAATAAGCCCATCCTAAAATGAGAGTAGAAACTATCTTTTTTTTTTTAAAAGATTTTTTTTTTGGGAATTTTTCCTTTATTTGACAGTCATACAGTGTAGAGAGACAGGAAGGTTGGGGAGAAGAATGGGGGAAGACATGCAGCAAGTGACTTGAGCCAGAATCGAACCCAGGTCGCTGCGAGAAGGACATAGCCTTTCGGTACGCGCACTTAGACCGATGAGCCACCGGGGCGCCCCGAGTAGAAACTATTTTATGCAAAAAAAGGACTCAAAATGAAACTAAATCCATGTTTGACCACGAGACCTGGAGTAAAATCAGAACTTTGGCCATGATAGCAAAGCCGTAACAAGACCAGGAGCTGCAACTGGAGAGTGAAAGAAGCGTAAGCTTCAAGCCTGTTCAAGTCTATGGGATAAATAATTTGCTTGCTAGCATGCTAACGCTTTTCGCTATTAAATTAATAAAATCAAGCTTCTATGACAACTGCTACACGTGTAACTAAGTACTTTTATCGTGAAAAGCTTAAGATTGCTAACCAGCCAGGGGTGCCTTTCCCAAAAGCATAGTTGCTAAGTTAGCGACTAACTAAGTTCATCCACTCAGTCAATGGTACCAACTATGAAGGCTAGCATCTGTGATTACGGGAAACGCACCCAGCTGAGCAAACAGGGCCTCCTCTGACCAGCGTGGGCCGTGTTGTTTGTCAAGTGTGCACTGTTGAATCAGAGTTAATAAACTCTGAAAGTCTCATGTTGTCATCATGTACAAACGTATGTAGGGTACCTATTTTCAGACACCTTACTTCGTCATGGCCTGATAAAACGTCCAGTAAGTAGTTTTGGTGTACCATGCCTATAGGCTGATTGTCATGTTGTTCCTTTTCCCCCTCTGATGTGAAAAATATTTGTTTTCATTAATTTATGGAAATAATATTCTTTGAAAACATTCCTCTTGTTTTCAGCTTGACTTCTGCTTTTGGAACACCTCCAATTGCGCCACGTCCGCTAATTGGCAAATTTGGGTCAATCTTCATTTTGTTTTCGGAAATCTTGGCTCGGAGCTCAATTAAAGGCTTACTGTTGAGAAAAGTGGCAAATTTGGGGCATTGAATCAGCAGGATACTGTTCATGAACTGTTTGGTCAAACGTATACCGGATTAGTAAATATTTGAGTAAACTCAATGAATTTGCACTTTAAAATCATAATAGAACAGACATGATCAGGTCAAGGTTCTGCAGAGCATGCACTTAGATGCAAAACTAAATAAGCGAGAGAAAGGGCTAAGAAAGAGAGCTAGAGAAAGAGAAAGAGATACAGATAGACCTGGCAATGAAAGAATTCAAAAGAGTGAGACAAGCAAAAAAGCAGTTCCACAAAAATGGTTAAAAATGGTGGCCTTTAATACCATAGAGGATCACAATCTAGTTCAATTGAAGGGTTGATTTCCAGAAGTGCACAAGTCCGTTTTCATCTTTTTAGAGAAACAAGATTTTAAGAATTTGACAACTTGTGGGGATCATGTAACGTGTTAAGCTGATGCACGTGTAATGAAATATCAGAAAAGATGCCTTATAACATATTAGGAGACCTTCTAGCCGCTATTTTGTTTCTTGGCCCAGATATTTCAAACACCTGTCTTCGGACTTGAGTACTTTTAGAAGCAAATGCCTCAAAATAACAAAAATTGAACTCGATTAAAAAATTAACAGCAATAATCTTTATTATATCAGAATACTACAAATCAGAGCATCTTTCTGAAAACAAAATACACCACTGTCCAGTGAAAATTAACAGCAAATATATTCATACCAGTACACTATAGTCATGGATGTCAGAAAGCTTCTTGAACAAAATGAAGATATACACAGTGAAATAGAAAGAAAATGCAGCTGAACAAAGGTTACAATGAAAACCAATCTCCATAAATTATGAATGGGCAGTACCACTATCCAAACAAGTTTGAAGACTTCATTGGTCATCAATAGGGATGTGGTGTGGTAATTAGAAAGTTCAGCCAAAGAATTAGCAGCTAAAAAAGATTACCTTTTGCCAGACTTCTTTTTTGCTTGTGTTTAGCCCATGTTTCTGGCTGCCTGGGTTTTTTTTCTGCTCTTTTGGGTTGAGTCTACACACTCACATCCTGGCCCATAGAGTCAGCCATTTTGGTTAGGTATAAAAGCTGTAGAGGCCGCTATTGGCCAACACATTTTCTAAGCGATGCTTTGATTGGCTGACTGGACTTGTGTTCTTGGAGAAGTTTTAGACTGGACTTGGTCACCGCTAGAAGTAGCTTCTTGGGGAATTTCCAATTCACTGCTCATTTTATATTGTACTTGAGTGCCTATTGGCCAAAATTAGCTTATGTAGCTTATTGCTCATCAGTGAAAGAATGGATTTGTAATGTTATCTGATAATAATGAATATAGACTTACGCACTTATGGAAATAACCCCTTAAATTATTCTTTAGAGGTAAAAATTGATCAGTCTAGGACATTTCACACTCTTTACATCACTGATGGTTCCTCAATGGATTCAAGCCAGAGGACAATTTTTCTGAGAATGTATATTCAATGAGGGGCATGGGACTAGGGGGGAACTTGGTGGGGAGTGTGAGTAAGGTGTGGTTGGAAGTTGTGCGCTCTCACAGTGGGGCTGAACTGAACACTCACCACAGAGAACTTCCCGTCGCCAAACCACATGACCCAGCGGGTCCCTTCAGCTGCCCGGCTCCGCCCCGTCATCCACCAGGACACAATGCGGCCAGGCCACCATGAGAACCCTCGCAGCTTCCCCCAAACTAGCTCTCCGATCCCAAAGCCACGCCCATCCTGTAAGCAGGGAAAATAGCGCTTGAGTAGGCACACCTCTCCAACTGCACCTGGCTGAAGGTCAAAGGTTCCACCCCTCAGCCCTGACGGATATTATAGAAATATATTTTACTGAAACAAATTATAAATACATTCCCAGGCCTCACAATATATGGTCAAAAACTCTACTTCTTTGCGAAATGGCAATCTTAAAAAAATACAATATTTAATTACCATTTTACATAGTTGACAACATGCAAAAAATTTACTTTTTCAAATAAAATTTGGAAACATATAGAACTTTAACAGTGAAAACCCAAGTAACTGAAATTGCAGTAAGGGTTTCATTGACCCAAAAAACCAATGCAGCCACCACTGCCATCATCATCCCACAGAAATGTTTTACTACCCTCCAGAGTTGTAATGCGCTCTGATTGGTCCAGAGTGCATTTTTTGACAGCAGCTGGGTGTTGCTTTTTTAACGTTTAAAAAGAAAATATATGGGTTATTGTATAAATGTTTAAAAAGAAAAAATATGGTTTATTGTATAAATCTCTTTATTTATAACTATTCATGAAGCTCCTCAGAATGTTTTTTGTTGATAAAAAAGAAAATGTCTGTAGCTTTGAAACTGCTGTATTAAAAAGAAAAAGTCAAGATGAAAAATAAACATAAATAAAAGTAGGTTTGGAACAAACTCACGTTTCCTTCTCGAGTGCAAAACAGTACTAAACTAGTATTCCCCATATGAGAGATACAAAATAATGATAAGTGATAATCTTTTTATGGTTCAATATTTTCTCTAGGTTTTATCCAACTAAGTTTCATGAGTTATGTAGGCAATGTGTTATTTTAAAAAGTCATCATGCTTGTTTTTTTAAGTTTTAAAACAACTTAAACTCCAACTCCTGATAATTCCGTCTTTACAGGATTTTCATATGCTTGCCAAATATAAAAGCCTTTTACGCAAGATTGATCTCAACTTTCTCGTGTTTCAGATCGCCTAATTAACAATCTAACAATTTATTCCCCGTATAACCAAAATCAATACATAAGCCTATAACTATTCAGAAATTATTCATTAAGAAAAGACCTAAAGACCACTAATAGTCTTCAATGAAAACATACATGTCCTGCACGTGGTATTTTAAAGATGGCAGTTATATGCGTAATTAATTAATCCAAAACCTTCTCTGAATTCCATTTCCCGGTATAGCATTTTTACATTTCAAATGGAAAACACCGTCTCAGGCGTGTCGAACCCAATTAATTTTTTTTTTATTATGGTAATATAATTGTTATTTATCGTGCTTTTAGATTGTATCAATACGCTACCCAGTTTAGCCTATAGGTGCATACCTGAGGCAAGCCAGAAAACAGTTTTTGACCACAGCGAAAAATTTAGTTTTCACCCACTATAACTGCCAATAAATATGGATTAAAGATGAATATTGTGTTTGACAAAAACGTTGTTAATTTTAGACATGATTTCATCCAACTCTTTGATGAATTTTTACTTTCAGAATTTGGACTTTACAACGTTCTGCAGTTATTAAAAATTTTTGAATCACCAGAGTCGGAAACAATCCTATACACAGCTATCACTGGAATCTAAGTGTGCAAAATATATGACACTACTATGAGTACAGCCTTACCTTAGCTGACAACTGTGCAGAAATACCAAGTTTAAGCAGAAATACGGGGTTTAAATGAGTGATGCGCATGGAACGACAGCCGCAGTTCAGTCAGGGAACTCTTTGCAGATGCAGCATCGCAGAATTCGGACATCACATGTCCTCTCACTACCCAATCATGTCTGCACGCATCACTTCAGTAATGCAGCGCACTCTTCAAAAATGGCTAATCAAGCTAATGCTTTGCAGCTGTTCACAATGGTGCTTTGTCTGCAACAGTCACCCGCGGCGCAGCTTGCATTCACACCTAATCGCTGTCATTGCTGAATATTATGCTGCTATTTGTTTCTTTTGCTCACCCACCACCACCCCAGCTTTCTCCTGTTTGTTTAGATCTGCTTGCGTACTCGGGGGATTCGGTATCTTGTTCATGGCTAGATATAACTTCTCCCTGTATTCAGGTTAGTGTACATGTTGTGCACAGAGTACCCAAAGCAAATCTACGTTGTATATACGGCCAAACTAAACTAAGTCCTGCATCATATTCAATAAGTGGCTTTTATTTTAATACGTGAGTTATCCTGACCAAAATATAATTAATACATGCAAAAAACAAACGTGTGCACAAGGACGACATCTTCTTTGAAAGGTCCTGCACTTTAAAAAGTCAACACAAAACATTTTGATAATTCTTCACAAGAACTGCTCCATCCAGTTGCAAGCGAACATGCTGCTGACAACCATATTAGTGATAAATTTTTAAGTACGGCGATAAAGTCAACTTGTATTGATTTGAAACCTTATAAGGGTCCTTCCATGCCAAGTGGAAATGCTTAAGGTACCTTTTGGGCCATCATGGTCTCAGATATTTCTCTAACTTTGTATATTTGTTCATTTGAACTCAAATGATGGGTATATCCAATTTTTTCGCAAATGGCCTACCGATATGGATTTTATGGGCCTCTGAAAAAAATAGCTTGTAGGGGGTGCTTTTCAAAACATGCTGTAGAAAAAGTCTTATATCTTTGATTCTATGACAGATACAGATCTGAAAGGTGGCTTGATCCTTGACATGAACCTTGCACTAGGCTGACAATCTTAAAGGTTGCTTGTATCAAAGGTGAATACCATGGAAATTAAGGTCAAAGAGCCCAAGTTTAAGGGCCTGGTTGCCCCCGGGGGAAAATTGCAATGACACCACTTTGCACCTGAGCAGTGTCTAATGACCTCAATGACACTGCTATGGCCCAAAAATCCAGTATATAGGCCTGTTTCAAACCAAAAATGTGGCCTAAAAAGTTGTAAAAATTGTTTTTCTTTGCATTGAAATGTACATGGCAATGTCCTATTATGTGCTGGAAATAAAGAAACCCACTTGAACATCATGTGGGTTACTTCATTTGAGCTGAAAACCAGATAGTGATATTCTTTGCAATTGTAGTGACCTTATTAGGGTCATTCCATGCCAAGTGGAAACACACCTCGGCCATCATGGTCTTGGATTTTACTTTAACTTTTTCTGTTTGTTCATTTTGGCCCAAAGAATGGATATCTGATTTTTTTGCGAATTGCCCTCTGGTATTGGTTTTATGGACCTCTGAAGAAATGGCCTGTAGGGGGCGCTTTTCAAAACATGCTGTGGAAAAACCCTTATATCTCTGGCCCTATTACTGATACAGGTCTGGGGTTTGGATGGATTTGTAATATGAGGCTTCCTCTAGCACCACCATCATTTACAATGGTTGTATCTGTTCTTTTTTCCATGCAAACTGTGATTGGGTAAATTTGAGAATTTTCCACTTTTTGTGTCTGTTTTTGTGGTGAAAAAAGCCTATATACTGGACCAGTGGTGCTTTCCAGTATAATTCAGGTCACCTGACATGCAACAGGTGCAAATTCATAATGATGCAACTTTTCCCCGGGGATGGACAGACCCCTTGAACTTGTGACTTTTTCTGTTGTAAGCAACTTTGAAAGGGTTAATCTGATATACTACTATGTTCTGATTTAATTTTTTAATAAAAGTGTCAACGATCTATCTGAAATAAAAAGTTTCTTTTGTCGCTTCTTATCACCAGTATCACCAGTAATTGGTGAGTAATAAGGGTCAAAAAAGTGGAAAAAATCTCAGATTTGCCCAACTTCAAACACAGTTTCCATGGATACAACCATTGTAAATGATAGTGGTGCTACACTGCAAAAAGTGAAAGATAATAATACTAGGTGAGATGAATTAACTTATTTTAAGACTTAAAACACTTATTTCTATCACAATTTTTCTTAGTTGGACAAAAAATTTTGAGGTAATTTTGACTAGTTGCCAATGGAATAAGAAAATTTCACTTGTCAAGCAAATAGTAACTTCAAATTTTCACTTGTCAAGCAAATAGTAACTTAATATAAGTTACTACACTGAACAAAAATATAAACGCCCCATGTCAAATTTTTGAGTTTTTATTAACAAAAAACTGGAACCGGGATTCGTCTGTGAATAGCACTCTTCTCCAGCGTGCCAAGGGCCATCGAACGTGTGTGTTTGCCCATGCAAGTCGGTTCCGACGCCGGACAGCGGTGAGATCCAGACCACGGACGCCGAGCGTGCAAGTTGGCTTCTCACAGGCGGTTACGGACTGTCTGTGGTGTGATGCGTCTGTTGTGCAGACCAACGGTCTCATCGGCTGTGCGTGTCACTGATCTGAGCTGATCCCGCAGGTGGACGAGCCGGATGTAGCGATCTTGTGCTGGTGTGGTCACACGTGGCCGACGTGGATGAAGTCGATTTGCAGTACTGCCCGTCTGTCGGAAATAAACTCTCTAACGACCTATCGTCCGATAGTTAACATTCAGCTGCACAGCGACCGCTCTGGTGGACATCCCTGCATCCAGCATGCCAATGGCATGTTCCCGCATGACCTGAGACATCTGAGGCATGATGTCTTTTGACAAAATTTGACATTTTGGGGTGGCCTTTTATTGTCCCCAGTATAAGGAGTGTCTGGGTACTGCTCATTCTGTCTGATCCCCGTCTGGAAATGCCACACCCATGTACTGAGTGAAATCACTGCATCACTGAGCAAATGCTCACAGACAGAGAGATGGATTAAAAAATGGTACACAAATCAAGAGAAATATCCCTATTGCACAAGTAAAAGTCAGCATATGCTCACTTAGAGTTGTTAACTCCATGTGGCATCAATATTTGACATGGGGCGTTTATATTTTTGTTCAGTGTACTTGCTTGACAAGTGAAATTTTCTTATTCCATTGGCAACTAGTCAAAATTACCTCAAAATTTTTGGTCTAAGAAAAAGTGTGATAGAAAAAATATGTGTATTAAGTCTTAAAATAAATTAATTCATCTCACCTAGTATTTTTATCTTTCACTTTTTGCAGTGTAAAGGAAGCCTCATATTACAAATCCATCCAAACCCCATACTTGTATCAGAAATAGGGCCAGAGATATAAGGGTTTTTCTACATCATGTTTTGAGAAGCGGCCGCTACAGGGCATTTCTTCAAAGGTCCATAAAACCAATACCAGAGGGCAGTTTGCGAAAAAATCAGAGATATCCATTATTTGGGCCAAAATGAACAAATAGACAAAGTTAAAGTAAAATCCAAGACCACGATGGCCCAGGAGTGTTTCCACTTGGCATGGAATGACCCATTAAATAATTGTCGTATTTGGTATCATGCGAAAGGGCATGCAATAGCCTCTCAATCAACATTTTCCACCCGGAGATGATAATGGAATCGAGTAATCATAGATGTAAAACTGGCTTTTAGCAACCCCAAATATCACCCTTGAACAGCCCTGTGAATTGGGCCAAGAGCTGTGACGTCACTCGTGAGATCAACTATGACATATAGACTATCTTATGTGTAATTTACATTGCAAGCAAAACGTCAAAATCCACTACAAATGTCAGAATTTTTTCAACCCCTGCTTGGCTTGGACATCGAATATACACTGCAATATTTTGAGCAGTTAGCAAGGCCAAATCCAGACAATTGAGATGCAAAATAGCTGCCCACCATTTCCACCCTTTGAGTTTGGGATTTGAAAAAAATACTCTGGGATTGTCCAATGTACATAAAACATCAAATATACAGTAGTGTGCAGTGATTTTTTGAAGATAAATCAGAAACCAAGCACTATTCAAGTATTTATTTCATGTAATGCTGGATCATATAGACAAAAATAAATAAACAGATAACAATATATTGTAAAAACAAAACTAATAATGTCTTGAGAGAAAAAGTCAACATCTAGTTTGGCCACCCTTTGCTTCGATTACAACATTTAATCTTTCAGGCATAGTTTTCAGATATTTTTTATTTCCTCACTTGCTGAACCATTCCATATGGTTTTAAGTTAATTCTAAAGACATTCTTTCAAAAGAACAACAGATTTACTCAATCAAATTCAAATTTGTCTTTAAAAAATATATTTTGTAACACCCAAGGGGCAGTTCTTTCATTTTCAGTTCACTTCAGATCACAGCAAACTCACTTAAAAGTCAGCTGCACTATTTATCCCACCCCAGCGACCTGATCCCAGTTTCCCAGGTGTGGAGGGTCAAGACACGATTTCTCAGACTTGTGACGACTGACCCTTGCTATTTACACAGTGCGGGTGCACCGTCATTCACACCCTTCCTACGCTGGAGGATTACGTAGTCAGCATGTTTTTGACTCGTGCAGCTGGCCACGAGAGAAGAATGAGAAAGGGTACGTTTACACGAAAACTGTTTTCGAACAAGACAGAAAAAATGTGTCACGGTTTAACCTTTGGGAGCCTGCAAGAAACTCAAATTTTGTTCTAAAATTTTTCAAAGGTCTCCCCTATTTTTCAATAATTTGATAGCCAAACATTTCAAACACTTTTACCTCACACTCTGGTTCCATGTCTGAGGACTTGGGAGTGGACTTGTCACCGCTGACAACAGGGACTGGCTCTGGGGTGGTGGCCACAGTCGGGGAGGCGGGGTCTGTGGCCTGCTGCTGGGGGGAAGGTGGAGGGAGGGGGGGGCTGCTGATGACTTCCCGCTCCTCTTTCTGAGGCTCTGCCCCCATGTTATCCTCCATCGCATTCATCACAGCAACCAGCTGAGCCTTCTTCTCTGCCTGCACAACAAAGAGATGCAGAAGCTGTTATCAATGGGAAAAATATCTTTGTTCCCAAGTTATCTCTCCAATTATCAATACTTACTGAGGGAAAAGGAGAATACACTGTTGTGAGAAAGTATTTGCCACCTTCACAATTTCTTCTATTTTTGCATATTTAGCACACTGAAATGTTTCAGATCATCAGACTAATTTTAATATCAGTCAAAGAGAACTTGGGTGGACACAAAATGCAGTTTTTAAATAATTATTTCATTTAATGAAGGGAAAATGATATCCAATTCCACCTGGCCCTGTGAGGAAAAAAGTAATTGCCCCCTAATTTATTAAATCACCCAATTTGAGGAAAAAGTAATTGCCCCCTAATTTATTAAATCACCTAATTAAACAAATGTAATAGATAATTAGGTTCAATTTCTCGAGACTCACCAAGACATGATTATTGCCAACAATTATGAATCTAGAAATCGTTTAAATAGAGCCTCTATAGCAATCTGGAGTAGGCTAAAAGCAGCACACGATGCTGCAATCTGAAGAAATTTAAGAACACAAGAGAAAAAAAGTCATTGACATCTATTAGTCTGGATAAGGTTACAAAGCTATTTCTACGCCACTGGAACTCCAGCAAACCATGGTTAGAGCCATGATGTATAAAAAGAGAAAACTGAATTGCAGTGAACCTTCTCGGGAGTGGCCGACCTACCAAAAGTCCTCCAAGAATTCATTGACAACTCATCCAGGAGGTCATAAAAAATCAAGACTAACATCTAAGAAGTACAGGCGTCACGTGCCTCAGTTAAGGTCAGTGTTCATGATTCCACAATGAGAAGGAGACTGAGCAAAAATGGCATCCAGGGAACAGCTGCAAGGCAAAAACCACTAGTGACTGAAAAGAACACAATGCCACCACTCACATATGCCAACAATCATCTTGATGATGCCCAAGACTTCTGAGATAATATTCTGTGGATGGACAAGTCATAAGCAGAACTTTTTAGAAGACATGGGTCCCACTACATCTAGTGCAAAGCTGACACAGCATTCCAAAATGAGAACATCACTGATAGTCAAACATGGTAGTGGCAGTATGATACTCTGGAGCTGCTTCAGGACCTGGTGACTTATCATAATTAATGCAACGATGGATTCTGCTCTCTTCCAGAAAATCCAGAGGGAGAATGTCTGGGCATCGGTTTGTGACCTTAAGCTAAAGCACAGTTGGATTATGCAGCAGGGCAATGATTCACAGCACCCAAGCAAGTCCACCAGTGAATGGCTCCAAAGAAACAGAATGAAGGTTTTGGGATGGCCTAGGCAAAGTTCTGACTTGAATCCGATAGAGCTGCAGTGGGATGACCTTAATCCGTTAGCACAGATGTAGATGATAGCGTCTATGGAACTGCTCAAGTGAGGCATTCACAAAATCGGGTAGACACAAAATATAAATTGAATAATCATAAGGAAACGGCATCCATAAACTATTTAGAATATGGACTTATTAACCTCCTAAATCCTCGCCCCTGGTACGGGGGCAAGCTAGGTGTGACATGCTGTGAGCCTCTTACCCTTAACTAGGGCCCTATGATTTCCGCGATCACAGAATCGCGGATGGAATCGCTGAATTGGCCAATAAAAACGGAATCTATTGTTCAACGCCGAATTTTGCGGAAATCGACGTAATTTGACTGAAATGCTGTTTGTAAAGCCATGTTTCCACCAAACGCTAAACAAAATATTTGCGTGACCAGATTACATTCAAAGGCAATGAAAAGAAGCGAATGCACGCAAAAATGTGAGAAGGCTTCGTCAAATTCACCTGCCCCGAGTATTTGAACAACACATCTCTTCGGTGCTTCAGAAGATCAGTGGGAAGAATTTTACCGTTGTTGGAGACGAGACCACTAATGCCAAGGAATGCAGGGTCCTAAACATCGTCATTGGTCATCTTATGGTTACTTAACAACTTATAAAACCATTAAATAGCCAACATTATTTCTTTTCACAGTCTACTTAGTTAATTGTTGCATGCAAATTATGACGTAACGTCGTCCCCCAGTGGTGAAATAATAGCTGATGCATCTTTGTGTCAGTTTGTTCATGTTTAATCATTACTGTAGAACATTTTGTTGTAGTATGTAATACATAGTATTGGGATTACTGAACAAAAGTTTCCTAAAAATAAAAAAATAAATTAAATATAGCTGATGCATTGGAATCAGACAACTGTTGATCCATGGGGGAAACTGAGTGTCATCACTGCTGCTATCATACATTCATATATATACATATATATACACAATAAGATTATAAATGATTAAAAAGGGGCAGTCAGAATAATACGTCAGTACAGCCATTGTCTGCCTTTTTGACTGTAGCTTACACTTCGTTTTATGAGAATTTTATTTTGTGGTATTATTTTAGGTTAAAAAAAATATTTTTTCTTTCATCACAGTGCAATGTTATATTGCGTTATTATGCAGTACTTGTTCTGACTTTAAGTTCTGACGAAAATTGAGCGTTGCATCAACTAATTTAAGGTTATTTCTATTTAATTAGTGGACATTTTATTCATTAACATAAAAAGCACACTCTCTCTGATGGTAAAATTGGTGTAATTGGTAAAAAACAGAATTTCAAAAAATTAAAACATAAAAAACGGAATTTGGGAAAACAGATTTCATAAGGCCCTTAACCCCTTTGCGCAGAAGCCAAATATGGCTATTTAGGCATTACCAAATTTAAGCATTTATAATTCAAGATCTGAGCTTCACAGACAGGGAAGAAATGCTGAAATGAAATGGGATACTTGAAGCATTTAGAATTCCATCATATTTCAGTTTCTTTTCAGAATTTTAGTTCACAGTAGGGCCACAAAAAATCTTCATGAAAATTCAGCCATGAAATGATAAAAAATACTACTGAGAACTGAAAAATGGCTGGGAGTAAAAACAATACATTTCTGGGATCATAAACTCTTTGACCTTAAGTATATTTCATCTGACAGTCAGTGCGTTTACATGACGTTAGAGAAAATCGAATTAATGTGTTAGTCTGACTATAACTGGATTTTTAAAATGCACGTAAACATGTTAGTCCGACTGGAATCGCTCGGAATCTAATTTCTCATGGTCCGACTAACACACCCAGATAATGCGGTTAATAGTCGCATTATTCCTGCACGTATATGCTTGAATCGAACAAAACTGGACTATGCGCTCTGAGCATACTCCACATTCTTTGCGCAGGACATTGACCCGAAAGTCTTGTGGACACGTAAACACTGAAATGCTTAGCAACAACTCTGAGCTTTGCCCAACAGCAAGTTTGTATTACAGTAACAACCATTGTCTGCAAGGGTATTGGTGCTTGAACAGTCACGCCTTGGAGTCTCTCAACTTCTATCATTAATCCGCATGAGTTATCAATTGACTTTTGCTTCATGTGAAAGTTTTCCTTCCACTTGCCATCGGAAAAACATCACTCTCCCACTAGTCACTACTCATGACCCGCATCCAACATGCAAGGAAGCCCGGGAGTGCCTTTCCCAAAGGCACAGAAGCTAACTAGTGGGGACCACTGGCTGTGAATGGACGAACTATGTTAGTTGCTAGCAACTATGTTCCTGGGAAACGCACTCCGGGGAAGTAGAAAGGGCAACAAGTAGAGCACAGCGGCGTTTCAGCTTCGGCTAATGCCATAACCCCCGGGGATAGCATGCATCTCAATTGTACAAAAAGCATAGCGAAAAGGCCCATATTAAGCATACAGAGCCGTAAAGTTGTCCTTTCTCGCCACTCCACCTCCTACAGTAAATACATGCAACGTGCTACTGGTTTGCTGCCGGCTAACTTGTTTGTCAAATGTTTGGTCTGTGACGTAAGGTCAATCAGAAAAGGATGCAACATGAACGAGCTGAAAGGGGGCATATGGCCACCTATCGTAGCGGAGATGGACATGCTTCAAACAATGAATCGAATTTCATCCTGTGAATGCATACTGGGACAAGGACAGTAGTCCGATTACATGGCCTAATCGAGCTATTACCGTAGCTCGAGTAAACTGTGCACGTAAACATACTGAGTGCTTTTCAAAATGATCTACCCTCTGCGAGCCAAGTAAGACAGCTCACCATGTGGCTCCCCATACTAAATAGCGCACTATCAAATCATAAAATAATCATATGTTTAAGAATCTATCCATGGGTCTGTCAGGCAGAGGTACAACATGCCATCTCTCCGATTTCAATGAAATTTTGCCAGTTTGAAGGGTCTATCCCAAAACTTAAAAGGCTGAATTGGTTTCAGATTTGGGTGTTTCAGGGGGGAGATAGAGCACCCCCCTGGTTTTTCCTGGAATTTTACCATGAAAAGTGCCTCAAATCAGGCAAAAGTAGGAAGCTTTCAGAACAACTGTATTAAACCTACCCATATGAAGGCTTGTATGTATACTGGTACATCTTAAGTGAGTGCAAGGATGAAGTGTCAGTCAATTTGATTGACAGCTTGTCAATCAGTGGACGTGAATATACAACCATGTTTTCGGCCATTCAAATATATGCCGACTTTGAAGCCAAATATCTCCCCTTGCCAGAAACGTATTACAATAATTTCAATGTCCCTTTTTCATCTACCCTTTTGTCTCTAACAATCTTGAATAATATTTTGGGAAGTGCCATTTTTTTGCCGCGGTTGCTGTTTGAAAACTGCACTAAAGGCAAAGTTATTCCAGTCACAGGCAATAAAATTTGGAGGAGTAGCAGTCGTTAAACCAATAAAAGTAAAAAAAATTTTAGCTGGTTCGCCGAGATTATAACTTAAGAATGGCAACGGATTCTAAATCTTCAGAAAGTTAGTGAAAAATGGATAATTTCATGGCCATTATTGACCGTGGTCCCCAAAATATCGATAGCAAATTGCCGTGTTTCTGACTTGGTGCTTGTTAATGTAGAAAATTTCCTAAAAATTCAGCTTTTGGCTTTCTAAGAGATAAAAAACTTACAACTTCTTCATTCAAGCTTTTATTATCATAAATTTTGAAAAATAAAATTATAGATTTATGGACATATGCTGAATGCTTGTTTACAAACTTGGAGACACAAGAATATTACATTGTGACATTGTAACGAACAAGAATCACTGCTTTCTAGCAAAAAGAATAAGGCTCTGAAATCATCCTAAAGTCCTTGCTATGATTCCAGAAAAAAACCAGCTGACCAGTGATTTCATAATTAAACAAGTCACTTACCATATGGCGTGACCTTTGAGTTCCAATAACATATTCATTCACATCCGCTGCGCTAGGATTTCTCAAAGTTGCACTCACTTAAGCTGTACCAATAAAGTTGTATATAGAAGCCCTCATAAGGGTAGGTTTAATACAGTTGTTCTGAGAACTTCCTACTTTTGCCTGATGGTGAGGCATTTTTTTGGTAAAATTCCAGGAAAAACCAGGGGGGTGGTCCATGTCCACCCTTGAAACACCCAAATCTGAAACCAATTTGGCCTTCTGAGTTTTGGGATAGACCCTTCAAACTGGCAAAGTTTCGTTGAAATCGGAGAGACGGCATGTAGCACGTCTGCCTGACAGACCCATGGATATATTCTTAACACAAATCAACTTTCCACTCATGAAGTTCAACATGAGTCAATAATTTTCTGGCAGAATTTAGCATGAATTTATCAATATAGGTATGCATGGACATCAATATTCACCAGTAACCTCTCCAAACCGAAAACATGCCTTTTCTCCAGATAAAGTTTAGAGTTTTGTCCATTTTCCTACAAAGCCGAATCAGCAAGCACACATACTCATTAAACGAACTGCTTATTTTACACTCAGAACATTCACTCTGAGATGGAAAGCTTGCTGTTTACAATTCCGATCATCCAAGTGAAACGCAAGCTTGTATAAAAGCTTTTTACACCCTATAGGGAGGAAGTATAACTGACTAACACAGCAATGCCTGAGTAACCCCTTATTTTAACAAAATAGACATTCCAACATCAGGAAAAAGGACGCAATATGCGACCCTGGACTGAGCAGAGTCGTTGGTGCAATGAATGAAGCAGGGGATTTACCAAAATCTTCAAGTTGTTTGTATTTTAAACAAGCAAAAATCCAAGGCATTCTATTTCGTTGAATGCGTTATACATTCTAAAACAGATCTCCACATAAAGCAAAATGCCAGCACATGCAGTATTATTAGCAAAGGTTCACGACTTCTCTTGCCAGCCAATGTGGCACACTAGCTCTGTGATCACAGTGGTAAACTGAAAATAAGAAATAGCTGGCTAGTTAGCTAGCTGGCTAGAAGTAAGATAGAGCTATTCCATACAAAGTCAGTTCTACTCACACTGCAAGAAGAAAAACTCTCCATCATTGAATGTCTCCTCCAAAGGATCAATGCTGTCAGTTCCCCAGTCTGTTCCATTCAGAAAAACTGCCATTTTCCATCTCCGAATCACATTACCATCCTGGAAATATAACCTCAGCACTCCAGGGTTGGTCCTGGAAGTCTTTTTTTTTTCTATGCAATGACGTCCTTTTCAGCTGCGCAAAGTTGAGAGAATACTACCTAGATTGATGTCGCGCAAGTGTTTAAGTACTTTTCGGAGGGTCCTATCAATTTCTTTCTATTACTGAGGAAAGTGTCAATCAATAGGTAATTACCGGGAAAGTTTCACGTGGGCGTGAACTATAACTGTGCTTTACGCAGATAAGCCTAAGCAAACATTAGAGAGAATAGATATCAAGGAGGCATAGTATGAGGTCCTGAGGAACAACTGAATTTGTCGCGGGGTGAATCTATGCGTAATTCAATGGTAGGGAATCACGCGTTTCTAATATCTGATGACTATAATTGATCATAGAATCATATAGTATCAATACCATGTTGAATTTTTTGCCTCAGAAAACTAATTTTTTTTTTCACCACTCAGCTGAGATACCTCTGGTCTATTATTGCTGAACTGGTTGCAACAAAGGTCAACAATTTTTTTCCGTCATACGAGATTGTTTTTATTAACTGCTGGATAGATACTATGGGCAAGTACAGTTGTATATTAGGCAGTTTGCACATCAGACTTGGCTGAGGAGTTTAATTCATACAATTCCAGGGATGGGACTTAACTCGTCCATATTCTAAATTGGTAACAGGCTGGGCTTTCTCGTGTATATTCAATAAATGGTTCGGGAGTGTCATCTATTGATAGAATAGTGTAACAGCATGCATAAATAGAGCAGTCCCATGTTCACTGGTGTCTACATCTGCGCAGAGGGGTTAAATGTATGCTTGCTTTCAAGCTGTTCCTGTTTAGGAACTTGATTAATAATCACACACTTTATTTCCTGAATAACCAAGACCATATATAAGCTTGAAATTATCAAGAAAGTATTAAGAAATGACAAAGATCACTGAAGGGCAACAATCACAACGTACTTAATATATTCAGCAACAACATCCCTCCCTCTTGTGTGATGTTGCTTAATTATAAAGCTTTTAGCAAAAGCATAGATTACCCAATTTGGCTTCTGCACAATATGGTAAAACAGACAGTTGATGCTCAAAAACCCTCCAATGAAGATGATAAAAACAATTTTGCAAATAAGAGTGGTTCAAAATTCCTCAACAGCAATATAAAAGACCAGTTATCACAAACATTTGATTGCAATATTTGCTGCCATGGGAAGCACAAACTGTTAATTAGGTTTGGGGGAGGTGCAATTATTTTTTTAGATGGGTGATGTAGGTATTGAATAACACTTTACATTCAATTAATGAAATGGTCAGCTAAAAGCTGCATTTTGTGTATTCTCACGTTGTCTTCATCTTATATTAAAATCAACTTGAAGATCTGAAACATTTACGCCAGGGTTAAATATTATTGGGACACCCCTCCCGTATCTTTGTTGTACGTGTATCACATGTGGTCTGGGAGTGTTGTTACTCAGAACTATGAGATTGTCGCTCACATAGCTCCAATGACTGCCCTTGCTCTCTCTGCTATGAATATATACTCTTCTCACAGAGAACTACCACAAAGATGATTCCAAGAGAATAAATGAAAATCAGGCAAAAGCCCACTGAAACTGCAAAAAGCAAGAAAGTGGAGGGAAGACTATTGGATCAGTGACTTCTCAGCTCATTGTAGTTCCACTCTCATCAGAAGTCCATGAAACCTTACCCTTCCTTCATATGAAACACATTCATCAAAATATCATAAATAGAATCTCAACTATACAGCAAACTTCTAAAATGATATTTCTACAGTGCTGTGAAAAAGCATTTACCCCCTTCTATTTTTGTATATATGTCACACTTAAATGTTTCACACCATCAAACTAATTTTAATATAAGATAAAGATGACCCAAGTAAATGCAATAGGCAGTTTTTAAATGATGATTTCATTTATTGAAAGAGAAAAGTATCAAACCCTACCTGGCCAAATGTCAAAGTAACTGCCCTCTTAGTTAATAAATCGACCAATTAACCCTTAAATGCCCAACTATAGTAAAAGTTGAAAGAAAAATCTATGTTTTCTGTTAATATATCCTGGGGAGGGGCTAATAACAACCCAATAGCAATTTTTAATTTTTGATGACCTTTGACCTCATTTTAGTTTTGTGACATATATGTCACAATGGGCATTTTGGGGACCTTATTGCTAAAATGACTTGAATGATAAAACTTTTGACATATAGCTGAAGTATTAGGCATAGCTTATTTTTCATTAGCTTACCTGTTTGCCTACTTTATCCAGTGATGAATGGGTGCTGATCTATCGTGTGGATTCCACCATGGGGGCAGCCATATTGGAAAGGTTAGCTGGTGCAGCCAGTGTAGTGTCAGTTCCACTTTTATGCATCAGATGGCAGCACTGATGGTCTAAATATGTCACTATGGGCATTAGGTTGCAAAATTTATCTGGGGTCAGTTGTTTTGACAACCCCCAAAATCGTGTGACAAATTTGTCACAGGGGGTATTTAAGGGTTAAGCAAATTTAATTAATAATTGGGTTCAATTTCACTAGACACCTCCAGGCACGATTACTGAGCCCAGCTAAATGTAAACATACCTTAAATCTGGCAATGCGATGTTGGCAAAAAGCAACACACAATGCCGCAATCTGCAGAAATTCATGAACAGATGAGAAACAAAGCCATTGATATCTATCAGTCTGGAAAGGGTTACAAAGCCACTTCTAAGGTTCTGGGACTCCTACAAACCATGGTGAGAGCCATTAGCAACACATAGAGTCATTATCTACAAATGAAGAAAACTTTTAAATGGTGAACGTTCCCAGGAGTGGCAGGCCTGTCAAAATTCCTTCAAGAGCACATTTGACTCATCCAGGAGGACACAAAAGAATGCTTACATCTAAAGAACTACCGGTCCACTTGCCTCGGTTATAGTCAATGTCCACGATTCCACAATAAAAAAAAAGATACTGGGCAAAAATGGCATCCATGGGAGACTTGCAAGGAAAAAACCACTGCAGATCAAAAAGAACACAAAGGCTCATTTCACATTTGCCAGTCTGCACCATCTTTTTTCTTTCAATGGAAGAAATAAAATAGTATCCATATTTTCATAAAACATACACTTAATTTTTATTAATTCAGTTAAGAGGGCGCAGACTCTATTTTTGTCTATAAACGATTCGACCGGCAGCCTCTAGTGATCACAACATTGATCAAATCTGACAGAACTTCATATGCAACATCTTTAGTACATAAACTACTTTGGGATTGTATTTCAGCCCCAACCCCCAGAAGTGGGCAAGGCAGGGTGGTCAGAATGAAAAACTTTATGATGTCTGTTTTGGACCTTTTCGTTTATAGATAAAAAGCTGAAACTGGGTAGGTAAGTAGTATACAACATGCCTCAACATAGAAATGATGGGTTTTGATCATTACTAATGAACTAGTTATTTTGTGACTTTTGGCATTCCTTCACCCATATATACAAATTTGAACGACCCAAAACCTCTGGCAGTCACAAATAGTGATCAATTCGATGGAACTTTGCCTACAACATCATTAGGACATAAACTGGTTTGATATTTCATCTCAACCTTGAACTCCATGCTCAAATGGGTATGGCAGGAAGGAAGACCAGTTGAACCTCTAGTTTTACAGTTATTTTCCAGCAGGGGTTGAAAATGTGAAGAATTTGGAAAGGCTGATAAACAGGTCTTCATAGCCCCGAAGCTGGAGGCAGTAAAACTTACATTCAGCAGCTGAGCAACTGCCCCAGGGAAGTGAGAATGGATTTGATATCCATCCATCAGGGGACAAAAGGCCAATTAGCCTTCACAGTTGAAGGGTCACCAGTTCTACAAGGAGCCAGCCATCAGAAGAATACTTCCTTTCCCCACTCCCTTTTAAAAAATAACTACTAAAAGCTGTTGCTTGCTGGACTTGACGGGGGAAATCTACAAGCAGGAACTATGTATTGCTTGTTGCAGCACATCGTGCTATGAAGGCAAGAATTATGCAGAAATATTACAAAATACAGCAGTGTGCAGCAGGCGCTGCATCACAGGTGGGCCTGACAAACCTGGACCCACCCACTTGCACAACTGGCCCACCCCAGGGTTCCCACAGGCGCTCATCACGATATTCATTGCCAAATGTAATCTATCAGTGACGATGTCAAAATTACAAGCAGCAGTCCCAGTGGCGAATGTAATTGTTTTATGATGAATAAAAATTCAATAACAAACAGTGGCATTGCCTGGCCAGGGTATTCGAGACTGTAGTGCCGAAGATTTTTTCTTTAGCGTCGAATAATTCTCCACTTTGAGCTGTTTGTCATGACGTAACTGAACCTCAGTAAAACAAGACGGCAGTGTTGAATTTTTTATCTTCAATGAACTGAGGCATGAAAGACCAATCAGAGGGGGTTTATTACAGGTAAACATGTCCAAATACTGTCTTATTTGCTGACAGGTCTCTGTGGAGTTAGCTGATATTGCAAATGCTGATTGCTCATAGTCAGTCAGTGTGTAAAAATGAGTATGCACGGATGTTTTTTTCTTTTACCTTCAAAACGGTTGAAGCTGGGGTGCAAACATCCACTCACGTTGAACCAGGAAAATGAGGAGTGTAAATGTTTATATGAGTCCCAACATAAGTGAAAGTGATATGATTAGTGCATAAGTTATACAGCTAATGCACAATGTGCTTCCATCGGCTATCGACACCAAACTAGCCGTCTCACGTTAGGTATAGAATTTGGTAACCAAACCCGTTTTCTAAGTAGCACTGGTTCCTATACAATCTGTATCTACAAGTACTAGACATAATCGCATGCAGACTTTGGCGCCTCATTTCTGTGCCCTTTAACTTGGCTATATACCTGTGCTGTCAATTTGAGCATTCATCACTACGAAAAAACGCCCTGATGTTGCATTCATGCCCCATTTACGATGCCTTATAGGACAGTTCCGTGAATGAGTCAATTCTGATCTCGTGGAGCTGCGGAAAATGACTTTAACGTGCATGGTTGCAGATACTTGGCTATACGATACTGAGCGAAGAAACCGTATTAAGAAGCTTTCAGCTGGGAATGGTCATTTTCTTTAAGTATCGAGAAGGGCCTACCATGACGATATTCAGGTGATTGATATAATTCCGAGCATAATTTTTTTGCCGTTGACAATCACAGATGATGTAGATCAGTGCTTCTCAAACCTCTCCAGGAGTACCACCTCTCCTGCATGTTTTAGACCTCTCCCCGCTAACACTGATGATTCTAATGATTTGCTCATTATCAAGCATCTTCATGGGTAACGAGCTGATCATTTGACTCACCTGTGCTGGGGCAGGCAGAGCTCTAAAAAATGCAGTTGAAGTGGTACTCTAGGAGAGCTTTGAAAAGCACTGACGTAGATGATAAGACTGCTATCATTCAATGTATTTATGCGCATGCATCAGACCTAGGCTAAGCACTAGCAAGCTGCACACCGAAAGTGTGATAGTCTCGTAAATGCAAGAAATTTCGGTGAAAAAACTAGATCTGGCTATTTTTTTGCATACTGTCAATAGCTCAAATTAAAATAGTTGCCCACTGGGGCTCCGAAACGGATGTTAGGCCCAAATGGCAAAAGAAACGAGTAAGCAGGCAAAATTAATTCAGAGCGGTAGCATTATTACTATGCTTTGTCATCTCAAGAAAAAAAAAGTGTTAAGATAAACTCGTGTTCAGTGATTGGTATAAATTACTAGCTAATGCTACCTTTAGATCGTCTGTCCTTTCCGTTTTCAGTGGGTGTTTGACCCAACTTCAATGGCCACATATTCCCTTATTTACTGACACACTGAGCGCATCGTCATTAAGTTGTCAGAATCCTCAACTGGTTTTCTCGTGTTGTTTTGGAAATACTTTATTACGAATAAGAACAGCAAAAAAAAAAAAAGCATCAATGAGTGGATTCAATTTTGGAAGTGATCTGGAACATATTCTAGATCCAGAAGAAGTTAAAATATACCTGAATAGGCTAATTGTCCCTTAAATAACTAGATTTGGACTTGCGGGAGCTCATACCTCCACCAGCATAGCTGGATTTGAACTTTGGCCGATATCTCAGCTGTACTTTGGCCAAGACAAGCCAACATTTAAGCACTTGTTCCTCTTGTGCTACTTTAACATCCTGCAAAGTTTGGTTAAAATTTATGCAACCGTTTTTGAGATATCCTGCTAACAGACAGACGAACAAAAAAAATAAATAAACACACAAACGGAAGCAAAAACACAACCACCTTGGCAGAGGTAATGAACAGAATGAAAACAACTTAGGCTTACTGTATGTCATAGAAGGAAAACCCGTACTGAAGACAGTACTTTTGTTTATTAAAATCGGCAGTGCTGCAATTTTATTTTAATTGTTTAGAATAGAAATTCTCCAAGAACAGGCTGTAGTGCAAAGACTGGCCATTTACCGACATCAAATTTGTTAATGCCTTGATTTGGAATTGAAAGTGTAATGTTTCCACAACATTTGAAATATGGAACTGAAGGCTTCTAAAAAAATATTTGCACTTTATTCACATTTTTTGATGCTCTGCTATTTTTTTTTAACACAACTGTAACTAAATGAGTATCAGAATGCTCATTTATAACAAAATCTTTTTATTCAACAACATTTATAGAGATCTCAGCTGGCAAAAAACAGTGTTGGAAGTAGTGTCGTCCTTTGCTATTATGTAATTGATCCAAGCGATGGGATTTTCCTCAACTGGGGTTCTCAGCATGGCCAGTCTGTCCGTGAGAATCGCCAGCTCAGCGCAAACCTGAATCCGGGGTGATCTCTCAGTTGAGAATATCGCCCGGCCTACAGCACTTCAGTTCAGTAATGAAATGAGCTCAAATCTACTGCGCTGATTTTTTAGACAACGATTGTTATCTGAACAAATGCTAGCCCATCTCACATACAGGCAATTTGATGCTGGAAACAGCCGGACCCATCTGAAATCAGACTTACCAATCCCAGTGTCTCAGGTAAATATTCCCCATCTCTAAAACGGGAAGACAGATGGATGGCTAACACTTTGCATGTCAGTATGTAGAATCTCGAGCCTCAAGTTTTTCCTTGACTTTTTCCTGAATAGCTTTTTGCCTCAGCAATGCTGAAATTTGTCCCAGTACGTGGAGCTTACACAAAACAAGGAACAAAATCAGTACATTTTTATGCACAGTTAAGTTGAGCTACGGTTATAGCTCGATTAGGCCATTTAATCAAACTACTGTGCTTGTCTCAGTATACATGCACGTAGAGAATCGGTTTATTGACCGTAACATGTCCTTTTCTGCTATGATAGGTGGGGATATGCCCCCTTTCAGCTTGTTCGCGTTGGACCTTTTTCTGGTTGACCTATTACCTCACAGACCAAGCAATCGACAAACTAATTTGCTGGCAGCTAATTGGTAGCATGTCAACAGGAGAGAACACGGGCAACTTTATGGCTCAGTACATTTCTTACGCTGTACATTTTTCGTACAGTTGAGATGCGCGCTATCCCTGATACTTATGGTTTTAGTCAAAGGCAGGCAGCAATGCTGTATGCTCCTAGACTACACCTACAGCGGGACCTCCGCTATGCTTCACTTTGTGCCCTCTTCACTACCCCAGGGTGCGTTTCCCAAAAGTTTAATTGCTAACTAAGTTAACGACTTACACAGTTTGTCCACTCATCGTTAATGGTTAAAACTATGTAAATTAGCATCTGTGCTTTTGATAAACACACCCCCGGGCTTCCCCTGCATATTGGATGCAGGTGAGGAGCAAAGACTGGCGGGAGAGAGACGGTGTGAAACAGTTTTCCGATTGGAAGTGGAAGGAAAATTTTCGGATGATGGGCAGGTCATTCGATAAATTATGCATATTAATGGAAGAAGTTATGAGCCCCCAAGACATGACTGTTCGAGCACCAATACCATTGCTGATGAGGACTGCTACTGTTCTGTACAAACGTGCTTGTTGTGCGGAGAATAGAGTTGTTGCAAATCAGTTTAGTGATCACAAGTCCTCCAGAGAAAGCCCAGCACAATGAACTATGGAGCACGTGCAGAGCGCATAATCTGCCTAGTGTTTTAGTGTTTTAGTCCAACTTTGAGAAACTCAATTTAATACGATTCCAGTCGGACTAACATGTTTACATATATTCTTAAAGTCTGGTTTTAGTCGGACTAACGCAATAAATTTGATCTTCTCTAATGTCATGTAAACGCACTCAATGACTCGCACTGAGCTACAGTGCGATATTTCAGCATGACCCCCAAGTTTCTTTTATTGACCTTCCTTTTAGCCCCACCCCTGAAAGATACCTCTCTAAAATCATGAGGGTCAAAAAGTGAACACTTAATCTGGCAAATTGTTCCAATCCATTGAGATGGAAGGTTACCTCCATGCATTATAAATGCTTCACCCTGAGGGCAGGTTGCGTGAGTTGTTGGTAGGTGCTCGTACATCACACTGGAATTCAATGCTGTGATGCATGTTCCAAGCAAATTATGGCAGTGATTTTATAATGACAGTGCTAGATCCACGCAAAAGTCTGGGGATTTTATTGTGGCTCACCAGCATTCCTTGACACAACTCCAATTCAGAAAAAGTTGGGATGGTATGGAAAATGCACACAACAACATAAAGCAGTCATTTGAAAATCATTGAACGGTTTAATAACAATGTTCCTCAAAGAGGCAAGGAAGGGATTTGGATATTTCACCCTCTTTGGTGCATAATATAATTAAAAGATTCAAGAAATTTGGAGGAATTTCTATGCGTAAAGGGCAAGGATGCAAGCCTGATCTACAACCACTCCGATGGCACATCATCAAGAACTGCCATTTATCTAGAAGTCATATAACCACACGGGCTCAGGATTACTTTGGTACCAGTTAAAATTTTACTGTGCAAAAGGGAAGCCTCATGTTAAAGGAGTTCAAAAGAGCTGTCTACTTCTCTGGCTTTCAAGGAATCTGTGATGGACCATCACACAGTGGAAATGTATATTGTGGTCAGACAAATCAATATTTTAGTTCTTTTTGGAAGAAATGGATGCTGCATGCAGCTTGGGGCAAAAAAAGAAAAGGATAATCTCAGACAGCTACCAGCAACAAGCCACTCCCTGTTATGGTGTGGGGTTTGTCAGCGCCCTTGGCAAGGGTAACTTGCACTTCATTGAGGGCACCATTAATGCTGAAAAGTCCACTGAGATTTTGGAGCAAAATACACTGCCTGATATTGAACATATTTCAACAAGACAATGCTAAATGGCATTCTGCATGCATTACAAAGGCAAGGCTGCGAAAGAAGACAGTGCGGGTGTTGGGTTAGCTTGCCTGGAATCCTGACTTGTCCTCTACAGAGAATGTGTGGAGCATTCTGCAATGCAAAGTGCTAAAATTAAAACCCTGTTCTTTTGCACACTTTAAGACTTGTGTGCAGGAAGAATGGGATAAAATTATACCTGAAACACTTCATCACTTGGTGTGTTTAGCCCTTACATATTTTTTAAGCATTGTGAAAAGGAATTGCAACATTACAAAGAGGTAAATATTTAACAGTCCCATTTTTTAAAAATACTGTATGTTGCAAGAGTCAAAATTAAAATGTGTTAATCTTAAAAAATCAATAAAATTAATGTGGTGAAATATCAAATGCGCTGTTGTTTTGTTTTCAAAATGATACTAGTCAAGGATTATCAACAAATCACTGCTTTCAGTGTTAATTTAATTTAATATACTGTCCAAACTTTTTCTCATTTGGGGTAATGCATTTTAGTCCTCTTCTTCAATTGAGTCGGGGAAAACTGATCAGAGTGGATTAAATGTTAGAAGGGATAAATATGTCCATCTGGATTTGTATCAAAGGCCTCACACTTCATTTGGAGACAGTAGTGCTTTTTTGGAGAATAAGATAAATAAATAAATATGACCAGCCTCAAATCTCTTCTCATTCTCTTTCTTTCTTTATTTCTTACACATACAAACACACACATATGCATAAATGCATTTTTAAGCATTATTTAAAACCTTTGTCAGTTTGTGTAAAACCATCAATGGTTGTTTGTTTCACCAAGGAACCCTCTGCCTGGAGGATTTTTGAGCTTTCTTACTATTAAACATGGTATTTAAACAAATAAAGAGACAAACACTGCAGAAAAAATTAAGCGAAGGAGGACATCAACATATTCTGGTGAATGCAGAATTAAAGATTCAAGCAACTTGAAGGAACCATCTAAATAGCTTTATACTATGCATATACTAACAATCTCATCAGGGAATGCCACTAACCACGCCACAGCACTTACCAATGATAGCACTCACAAACTTGTTGCCTTCACGAAACATTAAGCAACAACCAGTAATGGACCTACAGTATTTTGTACCTCTGGGGAATTCTATATGAACAAACGGTTGCATGAATTATAAAAAGCTGTTGAAGTACAGTTGCGGGGGAAATGGATACCTCTAAACACAGTTCTTCACTTTTCTTAAGGATATTACATTGTTACTGATGCGTGTTTATACTTGTCTGTTTGTTTACAAGTGAAGCCATGCTAGCAGTAGTAGCAAAAGTGAGGCCAATATAAATATGGTTTAACTAGAGCACTCAGCCGGGGGACCATCTGGGGACAAATGTACCCTCCGTTGCGCACCCCGCTCCCCAGCAACCCCCCCACCACCCATCCCAAACACAACCAAAAGGGCCCAAGCAGGGATCTCACTGTCAGGGTGAGATGAGCCTTTGGTTTGTGTGGTTCCTTTTTACTGCAAGTGCCAGTTTTTCGGATCACCGAAATAGAATCATCAATAATGAAAAATTAACATCTTTTTGCATCTTTGGGCATATTAAAGGGTATATTAACCCTGTTTCACAATCTGATTTTACCTCATGGATTGATTAAGTGGTCTTCCAAAGTAATACTGGGGATAAACAATCCCAAACAAAAGTACCATATCCGTGTTCAAAGCACTTTCAATTTTAAGCGTTTTCCTCTCCTCGCCAGAAATGGCTGTGACGTCATTTCTGGTTCCTTTTCCTTCAAACAGTCATATCAAAATAATTGGCAATAAAATAAAAAATTCAAAGGGTTTGCCTTGAAGCCTAATTGCTTAACAATTTTCTGAAACTAAGTTTTGTGGATTATTAGGATCCTGAAATAAATGTTTATTTTTTTCCTCTGATACGTTCCAGCTTTTTAAAATGTTTGTCATGTTGTTGGGTTAACATGCCCTTTAAGGCCTCCATGGGCCCAACAAAAGGCTCATATCACCAGGTTTACCAAAATTTTTTGATTTAAGTTCCCATCGAGTCATTGTGCCAAAAATAAGAGAAATCCATGAATAATTTCTTGCTGTCCTGCAATGGCACCAAAATCTTTGTGGCAGACCTGGTGGTGGCAGCGGCTTTTTTTCCAAAACCGTCGTACCCCCCCAAAAGTCTTTTGTGGATACAATTATCAAACATTATCACACATGCAAGTGATAATTTAGTAATAAATCACTTAAAATACAGGTTTAATGAATGACTGTTGATACAGTGTGCAGTTGAAATTGGAGTGCTATACAACAGCATGTGTGTCGGGAATGTCATACATAGCCCACTCATTATGAACTAGACATCCATAGTCCTTTGCTATAGAAAGATTTTGCATGATTTTAACCCAAACTCACATCATTTTGGCCCCAACATTCTGACTCAGTCTCTGATTGCAGGCTGTGATCCGTCTAAGCCATCTGAGAGCAGGCTTAAGTCACCAAAGACTCTGAGGTGTCACAATCCTTGAGTCTCCTTTGTTAGTCCCTACCTTATTCCAGCAATCTGCGTGAGTTTTGTGGTTTGTCTCCTTAACTGATTTATTGTCTTGTCATTTCCCCTGCTTCCTAATGAGAACATTTGTAGCCTCACCCCTTTTGTTGATTGTCCTGTCTATATAAATTTCTTGTGGTGTCTCAGTCTGCAGTGGATTTTCTTGCCAGGGCTCAATGTTAACACTGGTCCAATGGCCCGGTGGTGTTTTTTTTTTTTTTTTTTTTTTATTCCGGGCCAGTACAGGCCACCATACTTTGTCATTTGTAATTCACTGGTCCGGTCGGGCCACTAAGAAATAAAATCGAACTGAGCCAGGGAATTACAGGCCTGTCGGTTTAACTTGCATTGCATGTAAGATACTGGAATCTATTATAAAAGACAAGATGGAATTATTTCTTGAACGTCATAATATTTTGACGAATAACATGGTTTCTGTAAGGGAGGGTCGTGCCTAACAAACCCTCTGGAATTCTTTGAAGAGGCCACCAAAACTTATGATCAGAGCAGGACCAATGACATCATATACTTGGATTTTCAGAAAGCATTTGATGCAGTACCGCATGAGAGACTAATTTTTAAAATGAGGTCCGGTAGAATTATAGGAGGTATTCTGGAGTGGATTTGGAACTGGTTACGAGACAAAACACAAGAGTTGCGATCAGAGGGATCTCATCTGAGCTAGGCATTGCGGAAAGTGGAGTCCCTCAGGGATTGGTGTTGGGACCCCTGCTCTTCCTCATCTACATTAATGACCTTGACAGGACCACTGAAAGCAAATTAGTTGAATTTGCGGATGATACTAAATTGAGAGGTTTGGTGAACAGTTTAGAGTCCACTAAAGTGATTCAGAATGACTTAGATAGAATTCAGAATTGGACAGAAATGTGGCAAATGTAATTTAATGTAGGGAAATGTGAAGTTCTACATGTAGGTAATAAAAACATTAGACAGGATTACTTCATGGGAGGTTTAAACCTGGAATGTGCTCCACATTAAAAAATCTGGGAGTAATTGTTGACCAAACCCTTACAGGTTTTAGCCACTGTGCTTTCGCAATTAAAAAGGCTAACAGGATGCTGGGATATACAGCCAAAAGTAGAGAGTATAAATATTAGGAGGTTATACTTCTCTTGTACAACACATTCGTCAGACCACATCTAGAGTATTGTGTACAGTTCTGGGGACCATACTTTAAGAAAGATAAAGAGGCTCTAGAAAAAGTTCAGAGAAGTGCCACAAAGCTAATTCCTGGTATAAAAGGTGAAAGCTATGAGGAGAGGCTGCAGATCCTTAATCTCTTCAGTCTTAGGAAAAGGAGACTTAGGGGTGATCTGATTGAGGTCTTTAAACATGTTAAAGGGATTAACAAAGTTAACTATGTAGGATTACCTAGGCCAAGTTCTATTAATAGAACTCGCGGTCACAAATGGAAGTCAGCAAAGGGTACATTTAGCACTGATATTAGGAAATATTTTTTCACACAGAGAGTAATCTCAGTGTGGAATAGCTAGCTGGACCATATTTTTGAGGCAGAAACCTCAGGAGTTTTCAAGGGCAGGCTAGATACCATTCAGTCATCCAGGACCAGAAGTGTTAGGTTCACCTTAGTAAAAGGAAAATGGCAAGCCTAGTTGAGCTGAATGGCCTGTTCTTGCCACTCATGTTATGTAAATTACGCTGTAAAATATCAATATGTCGTTATAATTTCAGCACTTGTGTTGCTCCTTAAGCAGCACAGATTTACATAAATTAGTTTGTGAGGCTGCGAGAATCCATTCTTTATTCTGAATGTTGTCATGACAAAAGGGCGCTGTAAGGCAAGTAGCACAGCTGTGTGACATTCCTAAGGACGGCGAAAATAAATGCTGCAAAGTCAGCGAAAGTTTTGGATTTACAATGCCCTATCAATTACATAAATGTAGGCAATAGGAATTCACCTTTTCATTATCATTTCTAATTATAGGTCATGTATAGGTCTTGGACGCTCGGTCGATAAATTGTTTGATTGTTTAGGCCATCTTAAATAAAGCTTCAGGCCATCTTAAATAAAAACAGTTTACGGGCAGTCATGACGTAAGGGGTAAGCTTACTGAAGGCCCTCTGAACAACTACATGGCCTGGATGAAAGGAAGGAAAACAACTGACGTCACGAAAGAGAATAACTGATGCTACAAGCACCGCGGCACTGGCGTTTGATTGGATAATGCGTTTGAAATGTACACTCACCCACTATATAGGGCACTATGTAGTGAATGTTCGACATTGAAAACAAGATAGTGAGTGAGCGAGTGGACAAGTGTGCATTCTGAACGCAGCCTTAGATTCCCCAAGTAAAAATGTCTGCCCCCTGATATTGACGCCGATTTGAAGACTCGCCGGTTTTAAAATGCGTCACACTGGATCATTACAAAATTAAAATTGATAAAACTATGCGTTTTAGACACTTCAATAATTCTACTTTCCGCTGAAATATACTTTGCCGAGGTGCAGTCTCCTCCTTTAACTACTAACTGTTCATTGTCAGACAAGAAAATAAAGCAAAAAATGGCGCGGAGTTCTGATTTTCCTGACTGTAATGACAAAAACCCGTCAGATTCGCCGTCTGTACTACACCGGTTTCCTGTGGAGGACCATGCTCTTCATCAACTGTGGCTTCTTGCCGTAGAGGCGGCATGGGTAAAGAAAAAAAAATAGAACTTTGAGTGTGCGGTGCGCATTTTGGCAAGGACAAATATGTCCCTAGATGTCTGGGTATCCAGAGAAACATTTGAACGGTGGCGACCATGGACGGAAAAGCGAGGGGGCAAATAAAATCCCTTGAAACAGATGAGATAATTAACCAAATTTCAATCATTGTTCTTGGTTAACACGTTTTCCAACAAAATTAATAATCCATTGGCAGTTAAGTACACAGTTTCCCTTTTAATGAAGCGTTAAGGCGAGTGAATAAATTAAAAAATAAAAATGTTTAATTCACTTGCCTTAATAGGCAACCCTTCACGCAAAAAAAAAAACTACTGTGGATTTTCTGCATTAACTTTTGTCACATCCTGTAAAGCAAGCCATCAAACCTGTGCTTCATGATTTAAATCAGTTTAAAGACATGTTTATTGCCCTCTCTGCTCTCTGTACACCTGCCACCACTGTCGTAATGGTGTATAAAAACGTAAAGCGTACATCCAGTCAAGAGAATGTAGTTTTATTCCTAGTTCTGCAATAAACGGCGGCAGCCTTGTTACTGATGACATACTGGGTTGCCAGGGAATGCGCAGTATACTGTATGCATTCGAGGTATTAAATATTAATGTTAAATTCTTATTTTTTGGTATTGATTTACATGCGTTCTTGCCAACCACGCCAATATGCCTGTCTGGATTTGACGTCAGTGTTTATAAACAAGAAGTATCGCTATAGCAGTAAAATAATAGTAAATATAACAACCTTTCCCGGCTATGCCTTTCTCCTGAACAGAAAGTTATGCCGGGATCAGACATCACAATGCTTTTGTCCGTTGTGAAGATTGCCATGTCAGATTAAGCGATTATAGAGTTATAAATTCTCTCTGTGATGTGGCCGAGAAACGTGGCATACTACACAAAGCTCCACGACCAACCGTCATTTGCAGTCTGTCACGACGTGTGCCGTATTTTTCAAGGAATGACATGTAACCTTTCCCATAATACCTTTAAAACTATGCATTTTCAGGACGTGTATAGACAGTAGTACCCGGGGTAAGGGATAAACATGTCAAAATCTTCCTGTTATCATTGGCGTAACCCAGCTATCTTATTGGGTTTCTCATAACCGGAAAAAGGACCTAATCGGTTAATTTTGCTTAAATGACTCACTGTGTTACTTCAATACCTTGGTCAGAAACTGGAATATTGTGGGCGCAAACCAAAACGTCATCACTGAGTTGCTTGCTTAACATAGTCTCTTGAGGAAATACCAAGAAAATACAAGTGCTCTTGCCATATGACGAAGAACCTTTCCTCCGTTTCGCTGCTCGACCTTGCTATAACAGTATCACTCTTCTTGGGCTATGCTTGCAAATGTGCGTGCTGCAGCTTCATCTCTTCCTGCAGAGTGCTGTCAGCTATGGTCCTATTGGTCAACATCACAGAAGCGACGCAACCCGTCATGGGAGACAAAGAAAGAATTAAACATGCTAGACTTTCTGTCGGGGCGTCGTGAGGCATCGCTGATGCTAAGACGGCTCTCGTCCACTATGGCTCACTACACGGCATAAAATGATCAATCTTTGCCCACGATGACCATTCATCATTTCTGATCCCACCCGACGCCCGAACTTCCACACCGGGCTAAAAACAGGCTGAAATCATGTAGTCTGATCCCAGCATAACTCTTCTGCCTTGCCTGCCTGCTGCTCTTTTTCTTCCCATTTTAAACTAGCCAGCGGCTGACTGGCTTATCTGACAAATAGTTCTGTGTTTCATCTTTATGTGTAAGGTCACTTTTCAGAGATCAGAAAAACAGCTGCATTTCACTCGCTACAAGATTCTTCATTCGTCTTTCCAGCGGCAGAAACTTTATATCCTCCAGACATCCAACATTTCTGTCTCCCTAGTCTTTTCACAACAGATTGTGTCACATATAATCCTATATTTTCATTGATTAGACAAAACAGTATAGAAAAACAGTGTGAATCTAGCTGTAAAGCAGTCCAGTGAGTGAAAATACTGACAAACTTTAAAGTGGGAAAGAGAGTCGCCCAAAAGCGATTTAAGTATTCTTGTGGCTTAGTCTTGTCAAAGTGACTTTTGCATGGTAATTAAAGGCTTAAGTCAACCCAGGAGATTTCCAGTAGCATGTGAAAAAAACTTCTGAGGCCATGCTATTCAGGTTTATGAGGGGAAACACAAAAGGTAAGGTCTCTCACACAGGTTTTTCTCCCTCTACTCCCTTAACATTGTTGCTTTGCTGACAGCTTTGACAGGTGAGGACGGTGCAGCCCTTCTGGAAGTTCCATAAGTTCCAGCAATTTTCAGCCCTTGCTTCCCTCATTCATGCCAGTTATGTAATATCACATAAGAATAGTGTGACATCAACTGCATTGCCCTGTCCTGTTAGAGCTAAATACAGAATTTGCATGCCCACCAAAAATGTTTAAAAAAAAAAAAAAAAAAACACGTTGACTGAAGGCCCTGCTATTCTATCCAACAAGCAGTAAAAACAAAATTTTTTTTCAAACATTTGTTCAGATACTCATGCAGCTCAATTAATAAAATACTCTCATATGCTTCAACATTTAAGGAGCCCTACACTGAACAGAATGCAAAGCGTAACTACAGCCAACTTCTCTCATTTCTTAACAACAATTTCTGGCAAAAAGCCACAACAGGTTGGCTTTTAAGGTCACTGCACAAACAGGAAATGGTTTCAGCCTCTGTGCAGAGCTTTTTGATCCCCTCTGTCATCAGTGAGCAGACACTCATTCTATTTTTTTAAATCCCAGCCATTTCAATCTCAAATGAAGCCTACTGTTGGTCCCCCTGGTGGATTCTTCCTGTCCTGGTCCCTGCAAGGCAGCCTTGGAGCTGTTAGTGGACCAGATGCATTTTGTGAACCTGCACTGCCCTCACACAGTGTATAACTGGGATTAAAAAACAAACAAACAAACAAACAGATAGGTGCACTATGTCAGTGCCATAAATAAACACATCTGCAGGTCTATGACTGTCCATTTGCCTCCCCTCCACTCCCCATCAGTCAGCATTACTTTTTACAGTATCAATATTTTTTCTTTTTGTTGAGGGAGAGAATTGATTTTGCTTTCCTGAAAATAATCAATAACCTTTCTCCAGCCCAACATGTCTTCCTTGGGCAGCCATACTCATTACAGCCCCACAGAAACTTGGCTGTATTGCCCCTTTTGAAGAAAGGGGTTGCCTGTGTGCCTGTATTGAAACTTAGCTGTCCACTCTGGTAAATGGTACATTCTTATCAAACACAACATGTTGGGGAACTCAGGGGAAATTCTCAGCCAGGAAATTAAAGCAAATCACATAGATGGTCCACCCATCCTTCATCTACCCCTATTCACCCTTTTAAGGGTCACAGGAGTGCTGGAACCTATCCTGTCATACAATGGGTAAGAGCTAGAAACACACCTTTGTTTGTTTCACAAAAAAAGGTGTACACAGGAGCTGCCGGATAGCTCACTCGGTAAAGCATCGCGTTGCGAGGCAAGAGTGACTATCACGTCGCGGGTTCGATCCCCGCCTCGTACCAGCCGGCAGTGGTTGGCAGCTTTTTCAGAGTAGCGCATAATTGGCTATTGCGCTACAGGGTTGCAAATTGGGAAGGGACTGCTGGGAAGGGAAAATAATAGTTGCCTTGTTCGTTGCTCAAGCGCCTCCTGTTGGCCAGATGGGCGCCCGTCAGGAAGATTCTAAGCCTGTTTATGTCCGGGTATCCTCCGCCCTTGTTCTGAACTTGCGAAGATTCAACCAATGAGTGTATAAGAAGCAGTAGGCTGACAGGGGCATGCTTCGGAGGAGAGCCGTGAACTGTCTTCACTCTCCTGGATTGGCAGCAAGGGGTCGCATACGAGCAAGCCTTGTACATAGTTCACCAATTGGGCATTCCAGATTCAGGTGGGATTGGAGATGCCAAATTGAAAAATAAAAAAAAAAAGGTGTACACTTCATGCCTGGACCCATAATTAAAGCTGTGAACAGTGTTGAACGTGCCTTTGCACCCTCGTGCATGTCAGAGGTACTTGCCGTAGACTGTATAAAAAGATGGACGTAGCACCTGGGTCTGAAAAGTAAAGCCCATGCGGAAATCTCTAAAAATTGCATTCTATTTAATCGCCAGCAGATGGCGACGTTGGTAGTTGCAGAAGGAAGTTCAATGGTATAGAAGTCCATGAGAGAATGACGCTACTTTCCCACCTGATTTATTATTTCAATAATGATTTTCCACCTTATTTTATGGTATCTATCACAAGTTTCAAGTCTCCTTTGATATATCATGATGATCATTTTTGCAAATTATGGTCCCAAATAGACAAGAATAAAGGATAAAGTCAGATATAATTTATGGGGCGTGTCCACTTACGCAACCATCAGACACTGCAAGACCATCTTGCATGTTATTTCGTGCATGGAGTGCATGCACATCCTGTGTCCACAATGTGCTGCAACAGAATTAGCCACTAAACATGCCATATGCTACTGTATATCAAGTGGAGCCCGAAGCATGAAAATTTAATGTAAATTAACTGTTGTCTGCAAACAAGTCTTACTTCCTATATTCACTAGGAGGCACTTTGACTTTGACTCAATATTGGTATGAAGATCCCTTCAAGCCAGGACTCTTATCAAACATGCAAATTTTGGGGCAGATTGCACAATGCCCATTAGAGTTTCAACAACTTTCTTTTTCAAGGCAAAATATCAAAAGTTGCCACACTGCCACAGACACACCAATTATCAAAACCAAAAAAAAAAAAAAAACTCCGCAATCTAACATCCTCAAGTAAGACATCACACACCAATTTTGAAGTTGCTCAAGTTAAATCTCTTGGAAAAATTAGTTGAAGTACAAAAGTCAATATGATTGCATGCAGAAATAACCAACAAGTCTACAGTCAAAATTTGAGGAAATTAGGTTGAAAAATAAAGTTATCAGTGCCACAAGTGTTGAAAGTCACCAGAGTTCCCATTTACTTAGCTGACCTATAAAATTATTTGAGGTGAAAGAGCTTCAAAAAAGTAATTTTTTAACAAAATTGATGAGATTAATGACAAAATGTTTTGATTTTCTTAAACTACACATCTAAGTGAACCTTAAAAAAGGCTATGTATGAATCAGTCCAAATAATGCAATGTTCTTACTGAAAAATTCTGCAGTCTAAATGGCCTCAAAATCACATTTCTTTTTCACATTAATTCATGGATATATAATAATAATAATAATAATAATAATAATAATAATAATAATAATAATAATAATAATAATAATAATACCACCTCAGTAAAAGCATAATTGTAACCACCTCAGCATAAATGTACAAGTGTTTTATTTATGTCAGGACATGTAAATATGATCTTTTATATAAATAGGATTATTTCAGACATGAACCCCATTCCCCTCCAGGCCGGTCAGAAATGGAAAATGCCACAGCAAGATTGCACTCCCAGTGCGCCCCTGGATGCAGCCGCTACATAGCAATTGGGAATACAACAAAGCATACCATGATAAGTAGTGCAAGAAATTAATAACAGGCATGGCAGGCTAACATGCATATTAGAATAGAAGAAAGTAGAAAATGGGGAAAAAAACTGAAAGAAAAAGTGCTATACAAATTCCAGCCATTGCCATACAAATTTATCTTTGTGTAGCAATTGTTGCCATACATCTTTTTTTTCCTACATTTCGGATTGTGAAATACACAAATCCCTGGCTATCTTTCCACTATAACATTAGTTTTCAATGATTCTCTCATGTGTTTGGGGGCAAATTGGCCATCCTTATCCCATCATGTTCCTGAGGGACTAGGCTTTTCTTGGATGCTCCTTTTGTACTGAACCATGATCACAATCACCTGCCAACATCACTGTTTCAAATCACGTCATTATTCAATTTTTTTTTTCTCCTCATCACTAGTCCTAAATAGCACCATTGCAACTTTTTTTGGAATACATTGCAGGCCTGAAAGCTGATCAGACAAAATATTAAATATCTCATCTTCACATAATCTACATTGAAGTGCAATTCAAAGTGAATTTAGACATCACTGCATCATTTTTTAATTGCATTTTTCATAAAATCCCAGCCCTTCCGAGTTGGGATTGCAGAAAGTGGTGACAGGAAGAGTAGAGGCGAGGAGGAGCAAGAGGGAGAAAAAGAGGTGTTTGAAGGAGACAATTTTAAATACCTTAAACAATGACCTTCAACCTCATTAATCTGCTGATAAACAAAACTGAAACAGCCTCTTCAGTGTCTCTGAACCCAGACCACCCAGAACACACCTTAAACATGCCAATCGTCAACCAGCCCTCGTGACCTGTACTTCACATCCGCACATCAACGGTCAGACATAGCAAGCAGATGATAAAAAAACTCCATCTTTCAGTATATTTTTTTGAAGGCACTGACCCAGCAAGCCCATCCATCCCCTTCCCACCACCCAAACGCAACTCCTTCACATCTCTATTAGAGCTCTGTGTGAAGACCGTCATTAACACCAACAGTGAGATACACTGCAAACCAAAGTGTGACACGGTTTAAATTCAAATTTATAGTGGGACAACTACACCAAGGCAATAAATTTCCAAAAACATAATTTATACCAAGTATAAATCCAAACCACTTCAAACATAATGGCCAGCCATGCACCAGTAGTGCATCTACTGTTTTCTCTTTCACTGCCACCAAAAATGTTCCTTAAATGAAAAATGTAACACCACCTGTTAGCAATGACATGTCAGAGTTGTGCACCACTGTACAGTCATGACAGAGTTTCTGTTGTTCCGTCATGGTTCATTTCACCGTACTGTTTTTAATACGCACAAGTATGTGCTATACCTGCAGTCAAAACAAGCTCATTATAAAGTTAGGTCCCAGGATGCAATAATTTCTTACTGTACATCCACAGCCACTGTGATATTTACAATACTAAACTACAGCTTCATTGTCATAGTTGGTGGGAGAGTGAGATGTCACTGACTACTTAATGGGTGGAGCTAAAATATAAGTCAATCAGTCACTCATTTAAAGCAATCAATTGTTTTCCCTCTCCACAACAAAATGACTAATTTTTACTGTGAGAATCCCACTCTAGTAATGATATTTTATTGAAATACAATTCAGTTCTAGCACTTCGTGCTTTGACCCCTAATAATAGTTCTAAGATATACAGTAGGCTTCCCACAGCTTTGTTGCTTGGACCTATAAAAAGGATCACAAATAAATCAAACAAACATATGCTTGAAGCATGTGTAGGAACAGTTGCATTTATTAACAGATTACTGGTTGTCCATTTGTAGACTGCCACAATTGTGAAGACTGCACTGAATTGGTTTGTAGACTTCTGAGACTTTTTTGACAGCTAGTGATTCTCAAATGTCTTTTTATTTATTGCACGCTTTTAAGCCAATCAGAAGCGTTTTCCACTTAAATTATAATTAGGCCACATTCAATCTAGTTCTGCAAGCTAAACTGTTAAATGCTACTTTATTCAAAGTGTTAAGTAGCAATTGTTTTCCCTATGCTTGAGACGTGTCAGAGCTTACCCAAAAATATCTGACGTTTCTCTTTGATTTTTATCTCGCTCATAACTTATCTTTAGTGCCTCTCCCACTCTCAAAAGAGTGACATTAAACAATGTCCAGGCAAAAAATTTGCTTGCACCTCCCCATCCAACCGTTAAAGGCGCGAGAAAGGCAAATCTGAAAATGCTCGTAAAGGTCATTTTGGGTGAAACTGGCAAATGATCGATTCAGTCACTTAGGCGTGAGGAGGATGTATTAGTCTGTTCTTTAAGAGAAGGATATACAGCTGGCTTCACTTTCATATGCGACACTTTCATTGCATCTCCTATTGACCAACCTCCTTCACTTTTTTCAGGTCCATGAGAAAAAACATGGCTTGTGCTCACATGTTCCCAGGCACAAGGGCCCATGTTTCGCTAAAACCCGCATTTTCTCTCATTCTGTCTCAAAAACATGCCCAGCCAGTTCTAAACCATACGTGACACGTTACACAGGTGAAGGAGGGCTGGGTGGGTGATAGAGGGCAGGGGGTGAGGGGGGAATGACCGCCTCTGCTCTAGACTCTGAAGTCAGACTCCAAAGTCACAGGAAAGCCATATCTGTAACAAATTTAAAACAGATTCTTAAAAAACAGTTATTCAGAAGTGTGGCTGGGGATACTGCTGTTTCACCCTTTCCCCAGGTGGCAATCTACTCAGTGAGTGATTCTCCATTTCCTGTCAATATATTTCACTGAAGAGGGGGTGAGGGGCAGAGGGGACTGCCCAACAGATGGGCCCAGAGCTCCCGGGTGACTTATAAAATGTTTACACCACCAACCCCCAAACCTCACCTCAGAGTAAACTCTGATGGCTTTATAATCAACATTGCCAAACTGACTGAAGGTATGCTTGAATTGCCAGGTGTAATCCTGGTTCTTTCTTAGTTCTTTTTGGAACTCTACACCATAGGTATGAAAAGTGAAAGGCTCTCAGATTGAATAATTTTGCCCAATATGGAAACCTTGAACTGGAAAGGGTCTCTATATGAGTTGGTCTTTGGAACCATTTTTGGAAACTGCAGCGGTATTAATATCAGCTAGTGCCTGAACATCAATTGACCTTATGCCTTGAGAGGTAGCAAGAGCTCAATTACCCCCCACCACCTCACAGTCAACTGTGGAACCTGGTCAGCTCAGCGGGCCAATTTTAGCTCCTCTTTGTGCAGGAAAGGCAGCAAAAGCAACAACAGACCCCGCTCCCCACATTTTCATACTGTGCAGTCTCTTTAAAGGCATATTAATAAACTAAGATGACCGACAAGAAAAAAACATGCTGAATTTTTCAGTCATTCCAGGGAATGTCACGAGACAGGCATCCCTGCAAGAGCCCAAATTCCACCAAACTGAAAGATGAATGATGGATTTCACAGTACCTATGTAAAAGGGGGCAATTCTGCTGATGATTTGGGGAAAAATACAAGTAAAAGCCAGAAAAACTTAATAGAAAAAAAATTAATAAAGCAAAATACATATAAATTCCAGAGGTAATTCTGAACGTTTTGCCAATACTTGCCCAGGCCATTTCATAATCATCTCAAACAACTACAGCTTCTCTGCTTTCAGGAGCCAAGGCATTAACGATCACAACCCACACCTGCCACCATGAATACACTTTTTAAGGGTACTGTGTTTTCTATAATAGGACATTTGCGTCACCACTGAATATTTATAACTTCATTTTCAATGGTCACAAAAGTGGGCTGATGTTCAACAAAAAGTCCAACTGCGAAGAAACCGAATACGTTACACACTGTTTTAGGACAGGAGGGATTTATGTGAGTTTACTAAGTGTAGATGGGCCCACATTTATTCTCAAAATACAAACCAACCCTCAGGCATCGCCTGAATGAACACCTTGAGTTTTACTCAAATTTTAAACCCCTAGAAGGTTATAAAAACACACATTTAACCTAAAATAAGTTGCTCCCAACTAAAAGCTCAACTTTCCTGGCCCACAGAGACTTGAAAAAAAAACACCATTAAACCGGAGGAGGAAAAATAATAAACATCATTTCTTTCCTCAGAAAAACCATGCCTGAAATCAAATACTGAAGTACAGACCAGAATTGCTCCCAAACCTTTAAATGCACTCCTGGATTTTTGTGACGAGATGCCCATCAGAATTGTGGAATTACAATGCTGCTGTGTGTATTTTTATGTTTCATTTATTTTATTTCTTATTTTACTGAGATAGTCCAATAATAAAATGATTTTTTAATGACAAACTAAAAATTTAATTTTGATGAAAGGGAGACCAATGTAAGGTTAATACACTACATCAGTGGTGCTCAATCATGCGACATGGAGGGCTGGGAGTAACAAGTTTTCATTCCAACCAATCGCTATACTTGTTGATTTTACTGATTAGCATGCAAAGGAAACGAACTGGTTCAATCAACAAGAGGAATGATTTATGGGAAGGAAAACTTGCATACTCTCGGCCCACCGCAGCACATGATTGGGCACCACGGCACTGGATTTACCACTTGATTTACTTACCACAGCAAATTGTAAATCTAAGCTTTTTACCATATTTGAGAACGCCAATAAAGGTGAAAAGTTGCCGAAGTGTTAACTGCACAGGACTATCCCTCTGTGGGATACGAAAAAGACATGAAGCAACTCACCTTCTGTAGAACACAGAATTCTCCGATTACAGTTTAACCAGTTTCAAATTGTAATTTTTCTAAGGTATCTAAACGGGAGTGTACAAAGGCCTGCACCATGGACTCTTGGATCTTGGCTATCAAACAGCCAAGGGTGGCACACTATAGCAGCACCAGGATCAAATGAGGATTAATAAAGTATTTGACTACCACTTTCCATCATGAATCCCTCATGACTTTCACCACTCTCCTGTTACTTCGTGGCAACAGCCCCCAGTCCCTCCTAAAACCACCCTCCCCCCAATCCCATTGCTGTCTGTCACATAAATCTCCCAGCATGCCTGTCTCTAAAGGCGGGGCACCCCGATACAGTGACTTGCAGAGGGTGAGGTGGCAGGGGGAGCTTGAATGAAACGAAACAGCTGGCAGCCATGACATTTCAGTGAATTTGTGCCAGTGAAAACCTACACAGTAATCAGAGATGCAGAATTATGATGAACTGTTTCTATGGCAACAGGTTAGCATATGCTACATTGGGAGAGGAGTTTCAGCAGTGTCAAGCACACAGCATAGGAGGTCTGAATGCCTGATCAACAATGCTGTCATTACGAGTGGTAAAGGGGAGAGGTTGATGCGTGAGGTATTTTGGAAATGCTCAGGAAATGTTGCCTTTAACAAAGATCAAAATCTTGTGAATCACTGACATTTCAGGAGTGATATTTCTGCAGTGACTGGAGAACATTGCTGAATATTACTCACAAGCAGGACTAATAGCTGTAATCATGATGTAATAGAGTTCATACACAGCAGTCCTGCTATACTAAATCTTGAAATCACAACATTAAAATATGCAATGGAACCATGCATTTACTGCAAAGTAATGCCCCATAAAAGTTACAGAAACCTTAATACATTCACATTTTGCTAAATCATGACAGAACAAGATAAACCCTCGCCAATCCAGCTGCAAAAAAGTGTGTAGACCAGCATCTGCCCGAAAAGTTCAGTGCTCTCCTGCTCTCACGTAACCTCCCAATTGGTCAACAAGACCTTAAGGATTTCCCCATTTGCGAACCTGGACCGCAAACCTGTACTGGCGAGGTTAGTGCAGACGTAGGCAAAAACGTTCGGTCTTACAACTGCTTCAGCTCAAAGCAGCCTCCTTAAGCCATTGTGTTTCAGGTACAAAAAAAAAAAAAAAAAAATCTTTCATGATGCAAGGAACAAATGCATCATGTTAAAAAATTGGTGTAAATGTTGATGTACACTACCCGGCCAAAAAAAAAAGTCACCAGCTGGATTTAACTAATGGGTTAAAGCCTTTCATTGGATACTGCAGTGATTCATATGTTTCAGCAGGCAACAAGTTATTTAACCCTAAATGATGCAGTAAGTAGTTGCTCATTTCTTAAACAATCATGCTAGGAGACATATCCTGTGGTAGTGGAAAAGATGTTACTCTATCTCAGAAGGGTCAAATTATTGGCCTGCATCAGACAAAGAAAAAAAGTAAGGACACAGCTGAAACTACTAAAACTGGGTCAAGAACTGCCCAGCGCATTATGAAAACCTGGAAGGATAGTTGTGAACTGCCAACTTAGTGGAAATTAAACTGCAAAAAAATCATGAATGATCACGATCAGAGATTACCAAAACGCTTGGCGAAGTCTCATACTTGAAAATTGACACTAGAACTCATAACTATGTTTCATTGTGAAAGTAAGAGCATTTCCATGCACACTTACACACACACACACACACACACACACACACACAAAATGCAACTACAACTTGAAAAATTGGGACTAAAAAGCTGCGTGGCCGCAAGAAAGCCACTTGTTTGTGAGCCTAATTGGGGAAAAAATAACTTTGATTTGCTCAAGACCATATGTGGAGCAATGGAAAAAGGTATGATGAGTCCACATTTACCCTATTCCAGACTGATGGGTGCATCAGGGTAGGAAAGGAAGCCCATGAAGTGATGCACCCGTCATGCAAAGTGTCCAGCGTACAAGCTTCTGGAGACAGTGCTATGATCTGGGGTTGCTTCATTTGTCAGGTCTTGGCTCATCAACATTATGAAGCAATGAAATGATGTCAGAGGAGACCTAGAACATACTGACTGACCAGACTATCCTATCAATGGATTTTTTAAATCCCGCACAACATAGGCATAGTCCAGGATGACAATGCCGCGATTCACTAGGATTGAATTGTGAAAGAGTAGTTCACAACTCGCAAAGTAGCAAACATTTCACGCATAAATTGGCCACCACAGAGTTCTGACCTTCATCAGTTGGAAGTCCTTGGGATGTGCAGGAGAAGGCTTTATGGAGTGGTTTGACTGTCTACCATCATCAATACAAGATCTTGGCAGAAAATTAAAGCAACTCTGGTCGAAAATAAATGTTATAACATTGCATCAGATTGTCGAATACACGCTGTGATCAAAGCTAAAGGCAGTCCAACAAAACATTAGAGTGTGTGACTTTTTTTGGCAGGGCAGCGTATATCTATATGTGGTAAAAATGTTGAAATCCTGGGAAGCTGTCAACATCCCGGATTGCGCCAATGTCTGCAGAGGCTGGTAGCCTTTTCAGAGCAGTGCAAAATTGGCTTTGCGTTGCAGAGAAATAAATTGGGATGGACTGCCGATTGGTATTACAGGATTACAGCATTGTTCGTTACTCAACTGCCTCCGGTTGGCCAGCCGGGCACTCATCAGTAAAATTCTAAGGTTGCATATGTTCCAGTTTCCTCCGCCCTCGTTCTGAGCTTGCGAAGTTTCAAGCTATGGGTGTAAAAAAAAAAAAAAGCAGTAGCTGACAGGCGCATACTTCCGAGGAGAGCTGCGAGCTGTCTTCGCTCTCCCGAGATGGCAACATGGTTCACATACGAACAAGTTTGTGTACATAGGTCACTAATTGGGCATTCCAGATTCGGGTGGGCTTGGTGATGCCAAATAAAAAAAAAAAAAAAATGTTATTGTTTATGACGCAAAGCACACATCCCTGTAATATCTCGTTTTCCAATTTTTTCAGCGTGACGAGGAGAAGTGTAAAACCTTTCTTGACAAAGTTCAGGGTCGTAAAAAAGTCTGCCTTCCTTCACCTCATGGAAACTAAAAAGTCCTTCAAATCTATAATAAAGCGGTTGATCATGCAATCATCAACATATATCTGAAGTTTAATGTACATTGGACAATTCCTAGAGTATTTTTTTAAGATTATTTTTTGGGATTTTTTTCACCTTTATTTGACAGTTACAGAGTAGAGAGAGACAGGAAAGTTGGGGAGAAGAATGGGAATGACATGCAGCAAATGGCCTGAGCCGGAATCGAACTCAGGTCGCCGCGAGAAGGACACAGCCTTCATGGGGCGCGTGCTTAGACCAATGTGCCACCGGGGCGCCCTTCCCAGAGTATTTTATTTGAATCCCAAACTCGGACACTGGAACAGGTGGGTGGCTATTTTGCATCCCAACTGTCTGATTTGGGCTTGCTAACTGCACAGAATATCGCTATGTATATTCGACGTCCAAGTCAAGCAGGATTCAAAATTTTCCATTTTCAGTGGATTTCCACATCTTGCTGGCAATGTAAAGAATCTTTGAACATGTTGACTGCCGACTACGAGATAACTCAAAATGGCGGGTCAGGGCCGGCGCTAGACCTGAAAATTCGGGGGCAAATATCCATCCCTTTATTAACAACAATTAGCCCTGGCTAATTCTAGATGGTTTTCCTTTATTAACACGTTTTCCAATTCAAGAATAATCAAGTGGCATTTGAAGACAAACAAAAAAGAGAGAACAAAAAAACACACACACATATCATCGAGTGCAAAGCTCAACATGACATGAAGGCCAACGAGAAAAGGTGAGTTTTCACCAGAGACTTAAAAACATCAAGGGTCTGAGCAGTTCTATTGTGCAAGGGCAGGCTGTTCCATAGCCTGGGGCAAGCCACTGCAAAGGCTCGGTCACCTCTGGTCCTGAGCCTAGACCTGGGGACTTCCAGGTGCAACTGGTTTGTGGACCTAAGCTGGGCTATGAAGATGGAAGAGTTCAGCTAAATATGGAGGTGCCATGCCATTTAAGACCTTAGAAACAAGTAAAACAATCTTAAAATCAATCCTAAAATGGACGGGAAGCCAGTGCAGGGAGGACAGAACTGGTGTGATATGGTCACGCTTTCTTTTTCCAGTCAGAGGGCAAGAAGCAGCACTCTGCACTTGCTGCAAGCGTCAGATTGAGGACTAGTCAAGACCTATGTACAAAGTTGTACAATAGTCAACCTTGGAGGTTATGAAAGCGTAAACAACCTTCTCTAAATCTTTAGGGGGGAGATTGGCCTTGACCTTGGCAATGAGCCTTAACTGAAAAAAGGCAGCTTTGACAACAGAGCTAATTTGTTTATCAAATTTGAATGCATTGTCAAAAGTAATACCAAGGCTTTTTACAGCGGGCACATTTCTGGAGGCTAAGGGGTCATTCAGAAGAGCAGGATGTCTGAATGTAATGACCTTTGACTTGTTTTCATTTAGGTGGAGTAAGTTAAGGGCCATCCAGGTTTTAATGTCATCAAGACAAGCTAGTAGAGGTTGTAGAGACTCCTTGCATTTTGCCTTCAGTGGTAGATAGATCTGTACATCATCAGCATAACAGTGAAAGAAAACATCATGCTTCCGGAGGATGGATCCTAAGGGCAAAATATATAAAGAAATTAGGATGGAGCCTTGGGAGATGCCACAGGTGAGTGGGGCTGCACCTGAGGAATAATCCCCAGGATGAACAGAGAAACTCCTATCTGACTGGTACGATCGAAACCACTCTAGGGCAGCACCTTTAATGCCTACATACTGGTCCAGGTGTTGTTGTTGTTGACCTATTTCCCCATGCGGTCTTTCAGAGAGTGGTTAAGCCCTCACTATATTTACTTATGAAAGACTTTTTACACCCAATCATGTTGCTGACCTGTTGCTGAATAATCTAATTAGCTGTTAGATGTTCTGCCAGTTCATGCAACTTCTCCAGTCTTTTATTGTCCCGTTTCAACTTTTGAACAAGCTGTTGTCATCAAATTCAAAACAAAATGAACATATTTTTCAAAAAACAAAATTTATCAGTTTCAGCATTTGATATGTTGTCTTTGTTCAATTTTCACTAAAATAAAGAGTTTACACAGTGTCCCAACTTGTTTGGAAACGGGTTTGTATTCACTTGTAATTAGTCTTAAAATTTTTTCTCTTGTGTGTTTGATTTGTGGGCCGTAATTGCAGCAGAATATCACAATCCACCATCAGATTAGTACTACATAAAAAAAGCAAGCAAGATAATGACAGCATCTACTAGAAGTTTCTGGTCACAGCACGACAGGTACGCCTGTCAGAGTTAGGTGGACGGGAAGACCGTAACATTTTCCGTTTCCAGGGCCTCGATCTAAACGGTGTCTGTCTCAACCTGAACTTTGACTGAATGAGACTGAACCCCCAATCTCCCCCCAATCACATTCCCTACTCCCCTCCATCGAGACTGATCAGACCAGGGCTCCCGGCGATGTCGGCATATCAAACTTAACAATCAGCCACATTACTGCGACAAAGAACGTGGGCCCCATCTGCATACAGTGCTGTGAAAAAGTACTTGCCCCCTTCCTGATTTACTCCATTTTTCCATATTCATCACACTTAAATGTTTCATTTCATCAAACTACTTTTAAAATTAGACTACGATAAAGACAAAATGCAGTTTTTACAAGATAATTAAATTTGTGCAAGGAACAAAGCCATCCAATCCTACTTGGCCTTATGTGGAAAAAGTAATTGCCCCCTTAGTTACTAAATCAACCAATGAAACTAATTTAATTGACAATTGGGCTCAATTTCACTAGACACACCTGGGCGTGTTTACTGCCAGCCCCGTGGGATCTAAACATCACTCAAATAGAACCTGTCTGGCAATGTGAGTGAGGAAAAAAGCAGCACATGATGCTGCAATCTAAAGAAATTCAAGAACTGATGAATGACAAGTCATTGACATCTATTAGTCTGGAAAGGGCACAAAGCTATTTCTAAGCCACAGGAACTCCAGCAAACCACATTTAGAGCCATTATGTATCAAAAGAGAAAGCATGCAATGGTGGTGAACCCTCTCAGGGATTGCGTTCACATGACGTTTGAAAAAAAATCAAATTGCTGTGTTAGTCTGACTATAACCGCACTTTTAAAATGCATGTAAACATGTTAGTCTGACTGGTATCGCACTAAATCAAATTTCTCACAGTCAGACTAACACACTCAGATGGAATGTTACTAGTCGCATTATTCCTCCATGTATATGCTTGAATTGAACCGACCTGGACTATGCGCTCAGCGCATGCAACACAGTTCATCACAAAGGGCTTTGACGCAGACGTCTTGTGGACTTGTAAACGCCGAACTGATTAGCAGCAACTCTGTGCTCCGCCCAACTAACAAGTTAGTACAGAACAGTAGCAGCCTTCGTCTGCCAAGATATTATTGCTTGAACAGTCATACCTGGGGGCTCATAACTTCCTCCATTAATCCGCATAATTCATCAAATGACTTGCACATCACCGAAAACTTGCCTTCCACTCGCCTTTGAGAAAACAACTCTCTCCCACTAGTCCTTACTCCTGACCTGCATCCAACATGCATGAAAAGCCCGGGGGTGCGTTTCTCGAAAGCACAGATGCTAACTTACATAGTTGGAACCAGACAGTGAATGGATGAACTATGTTAGCTACGCTTCTGGGAAACGCACTCCGGGGAAGAAGAGAGGGCACAAAGTAGTATATAGCGGCGTTGTCGCCTAGCTTCGGCTAACGCCATAGCCATCAGGGATAGCGTGCATCTCAATTATATGAAAAGCACCGTGTACAGCCCGTATGAAATGTACAGAGCCGTAAAGTTGTCCATGTTTTCGCCACTCCACATGCTACCAGTTTGCCGCCAACTAACTTTTTTGTCGATTGTTTGGTCTTTGACGTAATAGGTCAACCAGAAAAAGGTCCAACACAAACAAGCTGAAAAGGGTCATATCGCCACCTATCGTGGCAGAGACTGACATGTTTCAGTGAATAAATACATGTATACTGTGACAAGGGCAGTAGTTTGATTAAATGGCCTTAAAGCTATAGTTGGTAATCCTGTTCAGAAACACTTTTTGTTATACTGGGTGAAATGGTCCTTCCATCCTGAGAGTAGTCAATACATTATGTATTCAGGAAAAGGAACGAAATGAATCAGACCTTTGTGACAGCCGCAGGACTGTAAAAACTCTGACCAATCCCTGCCTTTCGGTTCGAGTGGAAAGAACCAATCAGATGCCTTCATGTCTCGTGCTGCCCACGCCCCCCTCTGTCCCTCCCTCCTCCCCGCATGCACACTCATCACGTTTCACCGTTGCCAGAAATATTCAGCACACTCCTCAGCAGAAATACCAAGTGAACAGGAGAATAAGTTCATTAGGGTACAATGGCAGAGAAATGCAGCCAAAAATACCACATCCAGCGTTACTTGTAACGGCTCGCCCCGCAGAGGAAGAAAGCAGCACGTTTTAATGCCAATAGCTAATTGTTATTCATCGGAAAACGTGTTCATCGAGCAAAATGATTGACAACAGGTCAAGAATTATTAGCGCTCATTTTAACTTAACAAGGAGACCTGGCAACACCTGATTGTCCTTAGGATTTTTGGAGTCTATGTAAAGTCATTTTACATAGGCGTGGCAGCTTTTATTTTGCCGTGGCAGTGCGCCAGTGGGGAATATACTCCGGACGTTTATTATAAAAATACGTCCAAATCCTTCAGCTGAAGTTGAACAGGTACGGTTTAATTTTGCAACAGCAATGACGCTATTAACAGTTGTGACAAAACGAGCTGGTAGTGTCCGAAAGCGTTTCTTCCCTCTGTCTATGAGTGCACTATATAGTCATCTACATAGTGAGTCCCTTTATAGTGAGTAGGGAATAGTGAATGAGTGAGTAATTTCGGATGCAGCCCTGGATTTCCAGCAGCAAGGCCCAGACTGAGCAAGCTGAGGCAGCGGCCAGTGCGAGAGCAAAGGACAAGTATGAGAAAAAGAGGACAAGGTTGGTAACTGTTGAATTCATATGGGTCTGAACAACGTGGTTGAGACAGCGCCCGGGAGGGGGAAGGGGGTGTGAGTTAAAGCTGAAGTCGGTAAGATTTTTTTGTTTGTATTTACTGAAACTGTCACTATGCTTGGACATGTGAATATGAATCAGGTGATTTTAGAAAATAATCTGTGACTTCATCTCCACCCACAGCCTGTAATGCGATCTGCGAAATTCTACCGCTCCCGGCTCAACTAACCAATCAGATCATTAGCACGCGTCTTTGGATGTGCATGAAAAATCAAGCGAGGGACTGGTTTGGATCTCAGCGCAAATAGGGGAGGGGCTTGAAAGTTGTACTCATTCAAAAAAAGTCCTCTCGGTCGAGCAATCTTACCCACTGCAGCTTTAACTGTGCATATACACATACTGAGGAGTGGCCGGCCTACCAAAATTCCTCCAAAAATGCATTGAGAACTCATCCAGGAGGTCATAGACAAACCTAAATTAACATCTAAAGAACTGCAGGCCTCAGTTGCCTCAGTGAAGATCAGTGCTCTGGATTCCTCAATAACAAAGAGACTGGGTAAAAATGGCAACCATGGGAAAGCTGCTGGGTGAAAACCACTGCTGGCCAAAAAGAACACAAAGGCTCATCGCACATCAGCCAAAAAACATACTGATAACCCCCAAGACATTTGGCTTACTAATTTTGTGGACTGCCTCAAAAGTAAAACGTTTTGGAGGACAAGGGTCTCATCACATTAGCCGTAAAGCTAACAAAGCATTGGACAATAAGAACATCCCTCCAACAGTCAGTCATGGCGGTGACAGTTAGCTGCTGCAGGACCTGGGTAACTTGCCATAATTGATAAAACCATTATTTCTGCTCTCTACCATGAAATCCTGAAGCAAAATGACCAGCGATCAGTTTGTGACCTAAAGCTGAAGCACAGTTGGGTCATGCAGCAGGATAAAGATCCACAGCAAAAAAAAAGCAAGTGCATCTCCGAATGCATTAAAAAAAAAAAAAAAAGGTTTATGACAGGGCCAATCAAAGTCCTGACTTGAATCGCAGGACATGCTATGGCATGACCTTAAACAGGCAGTTCATGCTTGAAAACCCTCCACTGCGGCTGAATCAAAACAATTCTGCAAAGAAGATTGGGCCAAAATTACTCCACTGTGATATAAAAGAACTCACAGTCAGTTATAGCAAACGTTTCATTGCAGTTGTTGTCACCAAGGATGGCATAACCAGTTATAATTTTTTGGGAGGTGCGATTATTTTTTCACACAGGTGAATAGCTGTTAAAACACACAGGTTTTGAATGGCTCTCTACTTTCAAAAAAATGAAATTATCATTTAAAAGCTACATTTTGCGGTAACTCACGTTGTTTTTGTCTAATATTAAAATCAGTAGGATGATCTGAAACATTTAAATATGACAAATATGCAAAAATAGCAGAAATTCAGGAGGGGCAAATACTTTTTCACAGCACTGTACGCTGTTTAGAAAAACCAAAGTCTGTCCTGAGATTTCACCGCATGAAAAGAATTTATGGATGGAAAAGAGGTGGATGAAGGTATAGGTCATGGAGGGCAAAGCAGAGTCTGAAATTGGGAGAATGGGATGGGTGTATTCACTTTCCTGTCTCTTGCAACAAAATTCTATATATATTAAGTGCTTCTATTAGAGATGCCCCATGCACATGTGAAACCATCCAAGAAATTGCTGTAATTGAGGCCTCTAAACTGCTTGACATCGTGCAAGAATATTTAAAATCCTATCACAAGTAACATACACTCGCGCACAGACACATACACTAACACACATACACCCTTTAAAACTATTATTTATATTGTCTCAATTGTTTAAATAAAACTTTTGTCATAAAAACCCACATTGGTTGGTAAATTGCTGAATAACCTCAAAAACTAAATATCCTTGACAAAATAATATACCCCACAAACACACACCATGACCAATACAATGCACAAAGACAGAAAATAATTGAGTCAAGCACAAAACTGCACTAAATAAGCAAATCTCCAAAGTGTTTCCAGGAAAAGTTCACGAAAAAAGCTTACTTGCTGGTACCAAACACGAAAGAAAAATAACAAACTCTCACAACAGTTTGATAAACAGTTGCTCTGCTTTAGCAAAAAGTGCGACAGTAAACCATCGCATTATAATCTCGGCTAAAGTGATGGGTACAAACTAACATGACAGCTGAATGTTGTCTTCCTGCTCATGAAACATTGCACCTCTGACTATTTACAATAATAGCGAGTGGTGGTCACATGACTTAACAAGGGACCAAAAGTTTGCTGTAAAGAAGGGCACAGTAGTATGGAAACATATTGATTTGGGGTGGAGGGGAAGAATAGTAGGAGATAATACAAAAGTGAAGTCTTAATGTTCTCTCTTTCACCCTTTGGGCTCTGTCACAGCCACTGTGGACAGTAAATCGCATTGGGATGAAAGAATTAATTGTCTTCCCACCACCCCAATAGGGCCTCTTCAGTCCTTGATACAGAAGGAGCAGAACGGATGATGAAAACCAGGAAGAAAGAGCAGCGCTTCGCCCCAGCACGTACTCGCAGACCTGGCTCTGATCTCACGCTGTGAACTCGATGAACTCTCCCCTTACCTCAGAACTCAGCGGGAAGAGGCAGGGCATCCACAGGGAGCTGGCCCTGCCCCCAAACTTGCTCAAACACAGCTCAACTCAGCTGAACCCAATATCTCTACCTCCTCTGCAGAAATCCATAGCGCTTCATAAAAATGCTCAAAAGGCTTGTCTGAACATTCTAACACTTATGTTTACTGGAAATGAAAAGCAATGAAGGTCTAATGTACTGATTACCGCCCTTCATAGCATGCTTATGTGGGTTTTTTAAACACTGGTAAACCTGCGTAAACATAGAGGAGGGCCATTCTACATTATCCAGAAAGGGCCGGTATCGGTGCAGGCTTTTATTCCAAACAAGAAGTAACACACCTTATTCTACTAATCAACCCCAAAAGTCTTTGCTAAAGAGCATGATAAGTTGTATCAGCTGTGTAACTGCCCTGTTTGAGTGAAAGCCGTCACCCACACCGGCCCTTTCTGGATAGTGCCGCATAGCCCCGACAGAGAGTCACAGTCCTGTTGTCATTTTGTTTGCAGCTTTGTTAGCATTTCTCCGCTTCTGCTTCCATTGCTCCACTGTCTATAAGAAAAATAAATGGGGTTTTCAAAAATCGGCAGAAATAAGATCCATGAGTAAAACTGTTGCCCAATATGGTGTATGTTTTCTTAACTGATAACCACATGAAAGTGCACCATGTCCATAAAATTGTTGCCATCATGGAAAATAACTGAACTAAAAGCATGCATGACATTTGAACAACCTGATGATCTGAGATCCGTGGGTGATGTAGTTCCACATTACATTGAACAAAAATATAAACACACCATGCTAATATTAAAAGTCATTTCTCTCTAATTGAAGTTTTAAAAATACTATTTCATATTTGCTCAAGAAAGGGTTTTTTTTCTGTTGAAAAGCATTGTTAAATTTGCTTGCACACATTATTTTGAATAATTTACTCAAAAAATGGCTAAATCCACCCAATAGACAGGTGGATCATGTCCAGACAATCTTTATGAGTTGTAAAACACAACTCAGTTAGTCCTTATTCGGAGGACAAAAAAAGGCCACTCCAAATGAATGAAATGCATCAGACGAAAAAATGCCACAGTTGTCGCGGTTCATGAAGGGAAGTGAGGTGAGATTGCCAGACCGACTGCAGGGATGTACACCCCAGCAGTAGCCAGACAGTTCAGTGTCACTGATCCACCATCCGCTGCCACTGGCATTACAGTGAACCATCCACAAGCCCTTACACCACGTATCACGACGCCAGCACAAGACTGTCTGATCCGCCTCTTCCACCTGCATGACTGGCACAGGCCAGCAACACATGTAGCTGAAGAAAAGATTGGTCTGCATAACAGGAGAATTAAAGCAGAAACTAACCGCAACTGCCTGAGGAAAGCCCAGTTACACGCTAAGCGTCCACGACGCGGGTTGGCCCTACTGCTGTCAGCCGTGAGAACAGACTGGCTGGGGCAAAATCACGTTTGGTGGCCTTTATCAAGCTGGAACATAATGCTGTTCACAACCAAGTCCTGATTCTCCATCTACAGGGCTGATGGAATACGGCGTGTTTGGCCTCGCATTGGTCAACGATTAGCATACGCTAACATCTTGAGTAAAGCTGCGCACGGAGGTGGCTGTGTGATGGTGCGGGCAGGCATTACCCATGGACATCAAACCCAGCTGCATTTTGTGGATGGCAACTTGAATGGGCAACAGTACAGAGATTAAGTTTAACGCCAATCGTACTACCCTTTGTTCGGCATCATTCCAGCACAACAATGCCAGAAGACATGTCACCAGAATTTGCATGCAGCTCCTGCAAGATGAAACGATTTATGTCCTGAAATGGCCACCAAAACTCGCCGGACAGGTCTCCCATTGAGCATCTTTGGGATGTTTTGGATCAGAACTTTTGGCATCATGCTCTAATCCCTGTTAATGTCAGCCAGCTCCCTGTGGCTCTCCAGGAGGGGTGGAAAAACATTCCGCAGGCCACTATTGATAACCTCATTAAATCTATGCGAAGGTGGAGAGTCGCATTAAGGGATGCAAATGGTGGACAAATGGTGGACCAATACTGACCTCTGAAATTTTAAGAACTGACCCCTGCTGTGTTTGAAAGGAGTACTGAGCTTTTTTGCTGGGTTTTGAAAATTCTGTCTGTTTACAAATTACATTGAATTGCTTAATAAATGAATATGTTTTTATTTTATCACCATAATAGGAACACTGCCCTCATTTTTTGCAAAGACTTTCCTGTTGCATTTAAAGTTTTGTTCAGTGTACTTCAACCTCAGCATGACGAGAGCAAAATTCACCGTTAAAGTCTCAAAGCCTTTCATTTTTTCAAAAGGTCCGGAGTGATCAACCACATTATCACAATAAACAAAATGGTCACTCTCTGTGCATTCATTTAATCATGACATGGACTGTATTTTCGCCCATTTTTGAAAAAACTGTTCATTTTTCACAGACACTGGACAATGGAGCCCAGAACTAAAGTAATGCCTACAAAGCGGCATACAAATTTACATCATACGGTGACTCTCTATTTTCATGTGAGGAGTTTGGCCCAATCCTACTCTCTATTGTAAAGCCTTAAGCCCAGAACCCTCAGGGAGTTACTGACGTCAGCTGTTACGCACTTGAGTGTCTGAGGCTGCAAGAGCTCAAAATGGTATAAATAGGAATGGGAAAGCCCTTTAAGACATCACATCCACTTGATGACGCCAAAAAATTACGCACCATCGTGGGTTTGGAACTTCATATTTCACAGTTTTACATTTTTTTTTACTTCTTTGCGGCCAAGTAGGTCTATACCGGACCGACTGCGTGATTTGAATATGCAGCAAGCTCTTGCCGTACAGAGTGGATGAAAGATAGCCTCATTATCAACTGATCAATTTAATTGTTTTTGTCAAAACGTCTGTCATCTGTTTCTTGTTGTTATGTAGTTGCTCCTTCCATGTTCCACATTTGTTTGCCATTTTCTTTTTACACTTCCAGGCTTTCCCCAGTAATCCTGATTTTTGGTGTCAAAACGCTATTAATTGTGAATATTTTCCTCAGGCAAATTGTGGATAAATGCAGTTTTGCCAAAAGTGTTCATCAAGGGCTCAAAATGTCTGCGAGAGAGCCCTCCCGCACTTGATTAAATCCAGAGACAGCCCTAAACCATCGCATATTTTACGGGAACACAACTCAAAGTCCACGAGTCACTGGGTGATGTTTGATATTTCCCCGCTCCTTGATTGTTGCTGGAACCGGAAGTTATTCCGGATCCATCATCTAGCTGGCTGTCTAAAAGCTCTCATTTCTGCTGCAAGCAGCAGCGAGGGAGCGCTGAGGTGCTATGAGCAATGTCAACGAGAGCAGCTTTCCAGGAACATTTTCATCTTGAAGCCCTGACATCAATCTGTAATGACAGACACAGGCAGTAGGGGTACAACGGATCAAAAAACCCATGGCTTGGATCGTATCACTTTTGAGATATGGATCAGATCATTTTTGGATCAGCAAAACAAATAAAATGGGAGACAACTTTGCTTTCCATTTACTTTGTAAAACACATACAGTAGTGTGCAGTGATGATTATACACTTAACAAAATGAGGATAAATCAGAAAATAAGTACTATACAATTATTTACTTCATGGGATACTGGATCATGTAGATGAAAATAAGTAAAAAGATAAAAAATTTATAGTAAAAAAAAAATTATGTCTTTTTGAGAGAAAAAGTCAATATCTAGTGCACCACCCTTTGGTTTGATTACAGCATTTAATCTTTCAGGCATAATGTTCTCATATTTTTTAAATTTCCTCATTTGGTAAACAATTTTCATAAGGTTTTAAGTTTATTCCAAAGAGATTCTTTCAATGTTACAACAGATTTGCAGGTCTGGACTTTGACCTGGCCAAGTCATAACTTTTATGTCACCAGATATTTCTTTCCGACTGAGATAATTCTTGCACAACTTTAACGTGTTTAGGGTCATTATCTTGTTGAAAATAAAATCCCCAACCAATCAGTCGCTTTCCAGATGGCAATGGATGCCTAGCAAGGATGCTGCAATACTTCTTTTCATCTGTGATTCTGTCAATTTTTATGAAATCACAGGCTCCTTTCAAGCAGACTGAACCTCAAACAATATATTACCACCTCCATATTTTACTGAAGGAGTTAAACATTCATTTTTGAAACGTTCTCCAACTCCACAGTAACTTCTGTGTTTGGGTGAAAAAGTTTCAAATTTTGATTCATCGGTCCAAAGGACTTGTCTCCAGTCCATTGGTGTCCAATCGTTGAATTTTTTTAGAAAACTCAAGTCTATTTTTTTTGATGTTGCCAGCTCTTGGCAGCAACACGACCAATCAGACCATTTTAACACAAGTGTCTGGAAATAGTTGATCCTAATATTTAAATCTCTTCACTTGTGGTGCTATAAATATCATCACGGAGCTTTCATACTGTCAACTGCCAATTTTTTTTTACTTGTCATACACAGAAAATGAACATTAGAGGCACTTAACTTCTGATTAGCACCTCTATTGCCACTAGTTCTCAGCAAATCAGTCTCTTTGAGATGCTTGATGGTGTTTCTTACAGTGTCATGGCAGCATTTAACGTCTTCAGCATCATGTAAGGCCACAATGCGGCTATGAACAATCTCAGAGAGCTCCTTCTGTTGTGCCGTTGTGTTTAACACTGCGACACAGCTCAAAAGCTCATGTCACCCTATGTACCGGAACAACTGACCATCAGAGGTAATTTTGCAGAACGATGTGGCTTCAAAACAGTTTGAAGTCATTTTTATCATCAATAATCATGGAATGAGCCTTCAAACATGCATTCAGGCTGTCCAAGAGTCAAAAAAATAAAATTTGCAACACCTTTCAGTTGTTATAAAAAAAACAGATGTTTGCAGTGGTTTTGTTTATTACTCCTATTTTTACGTGAATCCACTTGTGGGAATGATTGTTAGTTGTTTGATTATTCATTAACTTTTGCACATAATGAACATTACTGAGAAGGCTGAATTTGAAAATTTGAAAATGTGAATATACATGTCCCTCAAACGTAACCTACTTTGACCAGACATGCAGCACCTTGAATGTGCTTTTACAACAAGACCACTTTTTCTGCACTTCCAGCACATTGCCAAGGTTTTTTTCCATCATGACTGGAGAAATTACGTTGTTATTTGTAACAGCTTACAATAGATAAGAGACAGATTTGTGGATGCCGCGCAAAATTAAATGCATTTTGTAATGAAATAAATTTTACCTGATGATGGGAGAGGTAGCCTATAACCTAAATGCCTGTGTTTTAAATGTGAATTTATCTTGACCATATTTAACAATAGGGAGTGCAACATATCCCAGTTTTAGGAGTCAAAAGACAGAGGGACTTCAATAGGGCTATTTTATGAAAAGATAATAATCTACCATTAAAAAACACCACCACAGCTAAAATTTACCCTAAGGTGTTTCTGGTGTTTACGAGCAACAGCGGCAGTCAAACTGTATTTCACGCTAAGATGATAAAATTTTGCAATTAAATCCGCTGTTCACACACGTGCCAATACATAAAGATCACATTAGCTATATGCAGCTATGTGCTGTCATCAGAAACGAATGTTGCTTCACGTGATGCTTCAGAGTAAACAAAATCTCAGTCCAGTAAAAGCATAACGCGCACTCGCTGTACTGACTTCTGCACAAAACTTGACACGATCATCAAGGGCGGAGTCCAACCAGCAGTCATCGAGACAGACAATGTCTGCATTGTGGGTTGCTTCAGTAGTCACTTGACGTTCACTATGGCAAGTTACACAGCATTTGCCGCCTTTCTCGTAATTCACAGCTAAACAGAATGCTTTTATAAAGGGTGCATGAAATATACATTTAAAAATTTGAGTATATAAGCCTGAACTTCTTGGCACAATCAAACATCTTTGGAAGATTGCGAAGCGGTTGTACTAAATTAGGTTATCAGGGTTCAAGTGCCTAACCAATAACGGTGAACCCAAATGGTCAGCCAAACTGCCGCTGTCACTTCTGTGGGCTAGACAGGGCTAGACTGCGTATCTGCCTTGATCTCAAGAGAGTTCAGAGGGGCATGGAATTATCACATGAACATTATGTGGCCAGACTTCTCAGCCAGTCGGACAATTTGACCAAAGACGGTAAAGGAAATTAATCATCACTGATTCGGCTTGTGCCCATTTCCCATCATGCATTGTAACTTACCCATAACCCAACCAAAAAAAACTAAGCCGGTTGAAGTCAACTGCATCAGTTGAATATGTCTCATCTGCAAGGTCCAGAGCTCAAATGGTACGTTTAGAGGGGCAGTGCAAGTCAGCTCATGCGGTGAACTGAAGCTGCTGCGAAGCAAATTGTGTGAATCATCTCACGAGAAAATATGGTGACTTAACAGGGATTCAAATAGCACAAGGAACAAACTGTTTGGATAGTCTGCTTATTATTCATTAACTTATGAATGTCAGAACATGATACGAAGCTATGTAATAAATGACACTGTGCATTTGTGCTCCAGCAAGGTGATTGTATTGTTTTTTTGCATTCTTTGAATGTTTGAAATGTCATGTTCTTCTCAAAAACAACAGTTTCATATACAGTTAGGTCCATAAATATTTTGACAGAGACACAATTTTCTTTGTTTTAGCTTTGTTTGCTACTGCAGTGAATTTGAAAAGAAACAATCAAGATGTACTTGAAGTGCTGACTTTCGGCTTCAATTTCAGGTTTTCATCAAAAAAACTGAATGAACAACGTAAGAATTACCCCCACTTTATATACAGTCCCCTCAGTTTTAGGGGCTCAAAAGTAATTGAACAAACTAACACATTCATCAATTAAATTGTCATTTTTAATACTCCTGGGGAAACCCTTTGGAGTCAATGACTGCCTGAAGTCTGAAACCCACAGACATCACCAGACACTGGGTTTCTTCCCTGGTTCTGCCCAGCCTTCACTGCAGCTGTCTTCAGCAGCCTTGTTGTCCGGATGTTTTGCCCTCAGCAAGTGAAATGTATGCTCGATATGACGCAGGTCAAATTATTGACTTGTCTATGGGATAAAATTCAACTTCTTTGTCTGAAAAAAATCTTTTTCAGTTTGCTTCCAAGTCATTATCAATATGCACAGTCAAGCATTGTCAAATGAAGCATCTGGCTGAATCTAAGTATGTGATATTGCCCAATACATATAAGAAGTCATCCTCTCTCTAGCTTTTGCCAACAATCACGTTACCAGTAGATACAAAGGTACCTGCTCAATTGGCAGCGATACATGCCTGAATTCAGTTTGTCAAATGATGAAAATAAACATAAGTATCTACTGATGGCTTGGGAGTCTGGTAATATGTATATTTCTGGTCAATTCTACTTTCAATGTTGTTATAATTGCTAAATTAGTTGTGACCTGCAGGCTCTATACAAGGCATATTATAATGCCCTATCATGCCCAGTAAACATACTTATATTTACTTTACTATTATTAAGTTATTTTTTGCATTAGTCCTAAAATTTTTTCCTTTACCTGAATACCACCAAACCTCATGGGTTCTTAGGCTAATATTGTACTTGAAGGCATAAAATGCTTGATTCAGCAAGAAATAAGGGTTTTTAAAAAAGGTGTTACCTCATCCACACCTTAAAATCATGTAGATTTTTAATGCGATGATATTTAATGTAATTTTTCATGTAATTATGCGTTAACTTCCGGCACTTCAACTAACTACTGCAGAGTTTGAAAACAGAGTTGTATCATTTACTCGCTGTTATACATGGAGTGCTTAGTGACACATGGACCCAAGACACGCGAGCTGAAAAACACACAAACACACTAATACTTCCTCTACATACAGCCCCCTCTGCAATTAAAATTCTTCATGTATTTTTGGTTCATAAGACTGTCTGAGGGTGCCAGTAATTCTAACTCATGTGATTTTGTTAAAATAATCATTTCTTAGTGAGGTGTTTTTTTTTGTCTCAGGATAGATTTATAAAATAAACTAGGTCTCACTTGTAAATGAGATTGTAATCTCAGTGTGACTTCCTAGTCAAATAAAGGTTATGATGATGACATTTACTTAAAATCAAGGTTAGATTTGTCAAATTTTTAAAATTTGCTCAGGTGGATTTCTTATTGCCCTTTTTTACTCATTTTTGTCAGGGGTGCAATAGTTGAGAGGACAGTAAGTTCCTCTGTGCTTCAACAAGATTGATCATCCCAGACAGGAGTCACACATTTTTTTGGTATGTGCAACTGCAGACACCGGTAAGGGGAATGGAAACGCCAATGTAAGGAAACAAAAAATATGTACACTTCATGAGGGTATCTGTCTTAGGTCTGATGTCCATGTGCTAATTTGTTAAGCTATTGTGCATTTGCACAAAAGAGAAATAAATTAGTGGATGGATGTAGAACATTTTTCTTCTAAAGTGCACTGTGGACAACTTGCACATGGAGACAGTACCCCACTGACTACAGCATCAAATTATACAACGTGGAGCAGTCTGGAAACTATACAAGTATAGCTGAAAATGAATTTCCAAAGTCCGAAGACAGTTAATGGGGACATCACAGTTTGTCCATTTTTTTTCTGTTGTCTACGCATGAAACAGCAGCAGACAGTACCAGACCTGACAGCACAAGGAGAGTTTCAGAACCTCCAGAGCCAGAAGTGAGTTTGCAGGCCAACAGGGTTTCATGCCCTCATAAGAAAGAAGTCATACCTAAAAACTGACAACATTAATACTGCAGAGTTCATTTTTACTTAAATGCAAAAATAAGTAACCTCCGCTTACAAATTCTAAAATTGGCCACCAGAAAATTGGCAACAAATCAGAAAATTTATGGACAAGAACACACTGCTATTTTGTCTGCTATAAATTATTACATTACTTAGAGGACTGTGATATGGAAAAATTCAAGAGCGCTGGGAAATTTGAGTCACTGTGAATCACAGCAGTCTTTTTTTTTTTTTTTTAAACCTGGCATCTCCAATCCCACCCGAATCTGGAATGCCCAATTCGGGAACTATGTTCAAGACTTGCTCATATGAGACCCCTTGCTGCCAACTCAGGAGAGTGAAGACAGTTCGCGGCTCTCCTCCTAAGCACGCGCCTGTCAGCCTACTGCTTCTTATACACTCATTGGTTGAATCCTCACAAGTTTAGAACGAGGGCGGAGGATACCCGAACATGAACAAGCTTAGAATCTTCCTGATGAGTGCACGGCTGGCCAACAGGAGGCCCTTAAGCAACGAACGAAGCAACCATTTTATATTACCCTTCCTGGCAGACCCTTCCCAATTTGCATCCCTGTAGCGCAATGGCCAATTGTGCGCTACTCCAAAAAGGCTGCCGACCACTGCCGGTTGGTACGACCGGGGCTCGAACCCCCCCTTGATAGTCACCTCTGCTTCGCAATGCGGTGCTTTAACAAAGTGAGCTATCCGGCGGCTCACAGCAATCTTTCTTAACCTGTATTTTTACATTGCTGGCATTGCTGTGAAGGACAGTTTTCATGCTTTTTAGCAAATTCCTCTGTTCCTTGTGTGGAATCAATTCCTGACAATTTAAAAAACATTCCTCTCTTCTTGAGAAATAAACAATCTGAATGAGCCACATCTTACAGAAAGGTTTTTTCTCTTTCAGGTTCCTGACAGGGCAGTCCATCAGTGCCTGGCTCTAACCCCTACGTAACCCCTCAGTTATTATCTGGGAAGACTCCAGACCCTATTGTCCCAGTCTCCACTTGGAACAGATCAGAGCCTTGGAGGGTCATCCAAAACTACGTCAGATTCTGTCTCAGCGGGGCACACAGGCTGAACCGCACAAAAATGCACACCCATCAGAAAGCAGGTCCGGTGAAACCAACAACTCACCAAGTGGTCAGCCAGCAGATCATTTCACAAAGCACATAAGGACAAGACTTTAAAACTGCTCTCTGAACCTTACAATCCTGAACAACCCACCGCATTACACCTCAGTGCACTATTAAACAATTCAGGTACTATCTCTATTTTAGGAAGGGGCGAAGGCTTTAGCATTCTGCTTGTAGACTGAGCCCACCCCCAAAGCTTTACAATGAACAACCAGCCAACCCCCACCCGTCTGCATTCTGTAATATACTGCAGGCACTCAGAAAGGCTGTCAGAGGGGGGAGGGGACTGGGGTTGGTGGCCATTATATCTAACTGCTATACTATTTTTACTTTGAAAAATAAACATGAAGTTTTTACAAGCTTATTTTTGATATTTTAATGTTTTCAGCTTGTTGATTTCTGCAGATACCATTTGATTTTTGCTTAAAACTGGTTAGGTTTTTATTTATACTCAATAAATGTTCATACAATCCTATAACGTTAGTCAAAATCAGGGTGTCCATTTGTATTATGCCTTGTTATGCTTTTGTTGTATGACATTACAGACTGGCAAGTAAAAAAAAAAAAAAAAAATTCCTTTGAGTCTTGACATCTTGGTAATGTATTGGATAAACAATAAAATTCTATCATTGATGACAATTATAAAAAAGACGCCTGTTTATGGTTATGGGAACAATACATATAATCATGGTAGGCATTTGTAAATTGTCTCTTATGCTTTTTTGCAAACCTGAATAATATTTTAATTGCAAATATGGCCATGTTTTACTAGAATGTGGTTAACAGGATTATTTATTGTTTGTTTTGCAGGTTATGTCATATCGATATGAAGAAAATTGAAATAACCATGAACCTTAGAATAAACCATCCCTGGTGTCATAAAATTCATCTTTTCGGGATAATGTATCATTATAAAGGTGATAAAAACAAAAAAAATTAACATTTAGTATTCCAGCTGTTCTGGTTACAGTAAAGGTTTTATTAGTTTTCAAGCTGCAGTAGTTCCTTAGCACATTTGCCAACATCTTAAAGGTCTTGTGTATGCTCAAATACAGTTCATTGTTTGTAACGGAAATTTTGTAGTGCAAAGCAAACAACCTAATAACATTTGTATTGTACATATTGATAATAAATGATCTCACAAGTTCGAAACAGTGCCATATATGTACAATTTGTAGTGTTCGAAATGCATACAAATCATTCACTCAGTGGTCCCACTCTACAAATCTTGAAAACTATTTGCAATAACCTTGAAATTTTGGAATACCTTTTCTCTAAATATATCTTCACATATTGACATTAAATTTTACATCAATAATGAAACATTATTTCTGTGTGTTTTGCAAGCAATTGAACACCCTGATCTTGACTGACATGTATAAGGTATGTAGTGATAGCATAATAGTACATGGTGAAACCTAGTCAGGTCTATATTACTGCAGTATATTTCCAGGCTAAGTTAACAAACAAGGAGGCACATTTCTTGGTTAAACAGGATGAGCTAAAAATGTAATGCACCCCTTGTCCTTGTTATTTTGCATTAGTTGTTATGGTGAGCATGAGTCTGGGTTGCGTGTTGGTCTGGTTTCTGCACTGAGGGAGTGCACCTTAGAAAGGGGTGGCAAGGGGAGAGAGAAGCCCACTCAGTGAGCCAGAGGGCCTGAATGAGGGAGGCGTAACGCTGTGGAAACAGATCACATAATAAGGGAGATTGGCAGCTAGGAATGACCATCCACCATTGCAGCTGCAATCACAACATTTCACTGCTGTTTATTTTTCTTAATTTGGTCCTTCTCATCTGTAAAGGGATTATTTACCCTCTTTAGCTGCGCACAAAATACCTTTGTCTGTGTGCCATAATGGATAAAAATTGGGCTTTTTAAAACAAAAAAAACAAAAAAACATGGTGAATCAATCGGGTGTTAATTACATTCTTAAAAATGTAACTTTTATTCCCCTTCACGCAATGAAGGTTTGGCTAGTTATGATTTTCTTTGTATTCAAATTAGTCATTGACATGCAAATGTCGATTTCTTCAGTGACTGTGGGCCCCCAATTTACAATCAAAGTCCCATTGATTTCTGAATTTTATCATGAATTCCCCCTCTTTATGCAATAAAAATATTTATGAAATAGTATGATATGAATATGGAACTCTTTGGGGCAAGCATAGCTATTTCTGACATCATATAATATGGCTTGAAAGAGTAAATAATCCTTGTAAACCTGAATAGAGAAATTAAGTCAAATGAAGCTTTGTTCAACTTCTGGGATTGCAATTGTTGCTGCAACAAAAACCCACAAACAAAGGGGGACTAGAGGACTGATGTTGAGAACCACTGTTTTGTGTCATCCTAAAACTGAGGTCCTCCAAGTTCCAACAGCTGCAGGGACAGAGACTGAGGGAGATGGAAATCAGATTCTTAAAATCACGTCTCCAGTATCAGATATTTGCAATTCTGTACCAATTCTGTAGATCTTTGTTGTAACTAACTGCGACAGAGAACACTGGTTTCCTTGTGTGCATTGGGCACTGCACTATACTGCACTATGTAGTCACAAAAGAATCAAAAAGAACCTTGAAAAAAAGCTTTCAATATCATACTTTTACATTTACTTACAGTGGGTAAGCCCCACCAGGTGAACAAAATTGCGTCACTGTCCAGTGAAATTCAGTTTGTAACCAACAGTGCATGAGGATCCCCAGCTGAGTTTGGGTCAGTACTCAGGAACTGCGAAAATGTTCCAGAAAGGTAACTGCAGGTCAGTACAAAAACAACAGTGTCAGTGGGTATCAACCTAATTATTCAAATTTAGATTGTGAAAACCAAGCCTGATGCCAGACAGACACTTGATTATCTGTGTAAAACTACCTGTGCACAAGTAGGTACATACGGTATATTCAGTCAAATAGTTCAAAAAAACAAACTAGACTAAGCGCTCCTGTAATGACATGGAGAGTAGACATGGAAGTGCCACAGACATCAGAGCCAAAACTTTGCTATAGATATACTATTTCAAGAGTAGGAATAATGAAAGTGACCGGTAAAAAAAAAATCTCAGTGGCTACAATAAAACTTTTCCCATGACAGAGCTATTTTTCTCATCTTTGTTACATTGTTTCATAAACTGGGCATAGTTTTGTTGTCAGAATGAATAAAGATGTGCATGAATCGTACATTTGTCATTTCATTCAAAACTTGCAACACGTACATTGTCCCAATTCTGTTTTTCCTGGTAGCATGTTTTGGTTGGCTGGTTCAAATTTTTATCAACTCAACCAGAATACTAAGCTTTATGTACATCCATTCACAACTTTTTCAAATATCTTGTTCACAGACAGTCAAACAGACAACTACATTACCTCTTTGTCAAAGGTAATGATCTAAGTATCAACAATAAAACATTTCCCCTAGTTGAGGTGTTTTTCAGGAAGTCTTTTAGGGGCTTTCACATTATGAAAGTGCGATCTGTAGGTCAGTTCATTGAAAGAGTATTTATTAGTAACATAGGACTCTACACCACTTATAATCCCCTGCATGATATCAAGTGAACCAAGCATGGCACTTAAGTGAAGAAGGCACATTGCAAGCAGTTGCTAGTGTCATTGTTTGCCCTTTTAGTATCTTCTCATGTAAATCCATTCAGATCCCTTTGAGACATTTTGATGACAGACAAATAGATAGACAATGGCAAAATCAGAAACTCCGTCAACTCTTTAGTGTAGGTAAAAAAATCTATGAATTTAAAAAATCAGCCAAATAAATCAAAAAAGTAAAACATGTACAAACTAGAAAACACTCAGAGTGCACACCTCCGCCAATGCATTCAGAACTTTACCATAATCTAGTGGACTTTAAGATATATGGCATTTATTCCAATCTTGCAATCCCACAATGGTGAAGAATCCATCGATAAATTCCTGGACTCAGATGGCAATGCAGATCACCACCGGAATCTAATGGATTGTTCCCTGGGCCGTTACGCGCACTTCCACAACATATTATTAAAATTAACTAATTTTAACTAATTAATTTTTTTGGTTAACCTGACAGACATGGGCGAATTCATAACTTCTACCAAACATCTTTGGTTGGAGGAGGTGATGATACCTATCAAGCAGCTAAAATGAAAATCAGCATGTTTGTGTAAATGCTTTCTAAAAGCTTTCATCATAACTGTCAATGATCACTCATCCAGTCTCTAATGACCCAGAGAGACATGGCAATGCGCTAATTGCCACCTTGAAAACATCATGGAGCTAGCCAACCTATGTTAAGACCATTATTCCACTTCATGCACTGAAAAATAATTGAACTGGACAAGAGAATTTTATTTCAAGTAGACCATAGATGTTCACCAATCAAAATCAAAATGATCATGAAGAAAACCATTTGCCCTCCTCTATCATTTTATAATACATGTATTTTTAAAATGTTATTTTCTTGTGAATTGTTTCTTATGTAAATAATGCATATTTATGCAGGGAAAAACCTCATATAGTACTGACATTATTAGCTAATATAATGCAATGTTAATCAATCCAGGTGATTTTTGCAAAACCATGACGTGCCACGATGCATTTTTCATCACAACACCTACTTCAAATGGCCCGACCAGCAAAATAAAATAGAGCCCAAATTTTCAGAAGTGCAAAATCTGCTCACTGTCAACCAAAACACAGAATTCTTCCGGTAGGAGGTATACTTAATTAGCAAAATTATCTGACCGAGTTCATGGGTGGTGCAAAACAAATCTGTCACTTTATGAACCTGAACTATGTTAAACTTCTTTGCAACTCCACGAAGACACAATAGGTAAAGTATGAGTCTTAATTGATTTTGCCGCCTTTCTTGAGACCTCAGATTTTAATTGAGGCATTTTTCCTATGATCATTATTTATGGAAGAATGAGGGGAAAAAATCCCACTCTGCCTCCACCCTCCCCCACTGACAGAAAAGGATAACAACAGGATAAACAAATTAAGCATGTCCTACAGCCATTGTCACCATTCAATCTATTTAAATGAATGCTGCTTATAAGAGGGGTTCATACTGAACTACGTGGAGAGGATGTGGGCCATCTGTTTCCACAAGCAATATGCAGGCAAACTGAGCATTCTTACAGCACAAGTTTTGAAACTTTTCCTTGCATCATTATGTGCTCTGCAAAAAACAAATAAGTCAATCTTATCAAGTATTTTGGTCCCACTCGCAGACTTAAAATCTTATTTCTATGCCCTATCATTGCCATTCCCATGACTTGTCAAAAATTATAGATTTGAGAAATATTGAATATTCCAAGATCTGTCAAAGTGATAAGAAAATCTCACTTCTCAAGCAAGAAGCCGCATAAAATAGACATTTATTTTTGACTTGGAAAGTTTCTTGTCCCCAACCAAAACACTTGTTAAGACTGACTTTTCTTCCCCAAATACTAGTGATGCATACAGCACTGGGGGGGTAAAAAAATCACCCTGCCACAGAGGTCTCCTTAGAAAAGTCCAACAGCAGGCTGGGCAAAGTCAGAGGAAACTTTGGTATCCTCAAGTTTTGAAGTTCTCTTCAGGAGCAGTGAATATTTCCCTGTATTGTGTAACAGGGATGAACTAGGCAGGTTTGACCCCCCCCCTGCATTTCAGCAGTGATCGTTAAAATGCCCTTTTTTTTTTTTCTTCAAATGGCAAGTTTGTGTGATGTGAAACCAGACTGCTGAAAGGAGTAAATTTGTCAAAGTGTTTCGCACCAGTTTCAGTCAAAAACATTGAATGTTTCCAAACCTCTATCGTTTTTAAAAATGACTAATAGCAGCACAGCATCACTTGCATCTTTTCAATTTCATGATAAACTAAAAAAATCCTTTTATTTCTACACGGTTCTACACAGCCTAAGAGCAGTTACAAATACTTACAACTTCAAGTTAAACTCTCCAGGCCTGTGACATAAACTTTAGCCATGAAATAAGGTGCCACATTTCCTTCATACCTCCCTCTTACTTTCTACTTTACTTTGTGGGGGAGGTCTAAGACCAAGCAGTAAACTAAAGTCAAACTCCCATCAAAAACTATCTATCTGCTGAATTCTGAAAAAGAAATGCGCTCCAAAACTTCCACTGCGGGCACTGAGCTGATTGCGAAGATCAGAAACACAATGCAAAGGTGAAAGTATCAAATGATTCTGTGAATAGCTCAGAAACAGTAAAGAGACATCTATCTATGGAAAGTGAAAAGCCCAGCACAACCCTCTATCATAAAGACATTGTCTCGCTCGAGCTTAATTCCTGTTTAAATTACTTTTCCCCAACCGGTCAGAAAGTTGTCCTTTTTCTCTTCCTTATTTAAAGAGACGATTTCCCTTTAAGCCGAGCGCAGCAGATGCCCTGTGTTAGCTCTCTGACTAAATGCCTTAAGTCAGCATATTCTCCATGCCGTAACCTGGGTGAAGACACTAGAAGCGCAAAACATCACAGTATTATAAAAAAAATGCACAACACATACCCATAAACCCTCGTGCAGGCAACTTTAAATCCAGTGTAAGGGTTTTATTTTTTTTTTGCCCTCTCTCTTGGGGTAAAGGACCTCGCTTTAAAAAAAAAAAAAAAAAGAGGAGCGAGAGAAGAAAAAAAAACGCTGAAAATTTCTTTGTCTGGGAATTCAGGGTCAGGTGACTGCCAATGGGGATTCTGATTGGCTGGACAAGGACTTGCAAAACGTTGGCAGAAAGCCAAGAGGCTGTCTACTTGCAGGCTGAAAATTTGCAGCAAACCTCGTCTTCAAGCGCTCATATCTATAGCATGAGGTTAACTTCTATAGCTGGGGGGAGGGGGGTGGGGGCCAGGGGCTGGGCTTCGCAGAGAAAGGAGGGAGGAGGTGTGGTGGCTTAAAGATGGGTGCATGAAAAAAGGAGGGCTCTCGTCCAGGCGGGAGGTTCATAGACCTGGCTCTGACTGCACAAACTGCCCCCCTTCCAAAACATCACAAAAATGTGAAATCCTTACCCCCGCCCAGTCAAAGGAAAACCACCCTTCGTTTTGCAAAAAAAAAAAAAAAAAAAAGCCAGCATTGCACATTAATGCATGCACCGAAAACCATGACCAAGGATTTCCCTCCCTCTTCTTTCCTGTATTGGTCTTGGAATGTGAGTGACAAAAAAGATCAAAAGACGTGTGGGGCGGGTTGGGAAACATATGAAATGGATTTAATGGGAAAAAAAAACAAACATGACAGAAAATTAAATGACGGATACAACCCATCTGGTTGTTTCTGATTAGTACAGAGCAGGCTTACTGAAACACAGAGGTGATAGGCTGAAAAACGGTTCTCTCTCTGATTGCTTTCTGGTTTCTAATAGTGTTGGTGAGAAAAATTCTACCCCCACCCCCCAGAGTGTGTGTAAACAAAGACAGAAATGCTGGACATAGCCATCGTCACTATTCTTTCCCCCACCTTCCGCCTCTATCCAGGGCTAGACCCGACATGTCCCGCCAATTCAGCAATATCTTCACCCTTTAGACATATTTATGGTCCTGTCAAACCGAGCTTTACCGAGTGGGGGTCGGGGGGACAATGTCTGGCTTGGATATGGTAGGCCCTGCTGCCGTTTCCATGGTGATGGTTCATTATGGAATACTCAAGTGTTCCTGTCTACATAGTAAAACATTTCTGACACCAAAAAGGAAAATTTAAGGGGGGGAAGGTGTGTGACGCAATATGACTCTTAATTATACTGACCAGCATTAAAAATACACCACTCTAATTTCATGGCCAAAATACAAATTATGCATGTTTGTGATGTGCAATTTTTATCAAAGTGTATTAAGCCTCCTGACAAGATGGCAAAATGCAAAATTAGGTCCTTGGCACGTTTTAATGCCATTTCAGGCCAAAAAAAAGCCAAATCAAGATTTTTGTCACCAGGGCAAAATTCAATAATGTCGTACTGGGTCTGTTCACGAAATCTGGTTTTTCAAATGGTGGCAAGGCAAAAACCACCCTAAATCAGATGATAAAACATCACCATTAAATGGCTAATGAGGTGGGAAAAGGAGTAGAAACACACCCTTAGAATGTTGCGAGCACGCATGCTCCTGTGCTCTTGCTACGTGGCAGCATTGTCGTTATTCCATCTCTAGGAAGATTGACCAAACGTTTGGGGGTATCTATCTAGTGCCTAACTGTCCACAGTTTGCCAGCCACGGTGTAAATTAAAAAATCAAGATCATTCACGTCGAGTTCATCTGGGTAACACATGCGCATGGTCACAGCCGATCAATGACTCAAACGGCTCACCAAGGTGATGTCAAACGGGTCGAGTCCGAATCCACAGTCACAAGTTGCCTACCAGCTGCCAAAGTGGCATATTAAACCCCCACTAGAGCCAATTTTCACTAAAGACACCAGTGTAGTACTGTTTAGAAGCAAGGGTTACTCCAAACTAGAGGCAAGAAATCTTAACCTAAATCATTTGGTCTGTGTTCAGTTTAATCATTAGAAACATCAAATTGATTTTGTGATCTTCGCTGCTGAGGATGTTGACAGCGATGTAGGGAGAAAATTGGCTCAAATAGGGTTGTTACATCCCACCTCTGCAGCTTCCAGGTGACTTCTGACTGTGGGTTCAGACACTTGGTTCTCTTTAACATTACCTTGACGAGCTGTTTGAGTTATTGGTCGCTTGTGATCAAACCCTTGTGTCACCCAGATGAACTCATTTGGACTGACCTTGATTGTTTGATTTACCTAATAGCTTATAAACTGTGGACAATCAGACACAGCACAGATAGTCCCAAAACTTTTGGGCAGTCTTCCCAGTGGCAGAATAATGGCAATGCTGCCACCTAGCGACAGCAGGGATGCACATGCACAAAAACCATTTTCTAAGGGTATGTTTCTACCCTTTTTCATCAAATTCACACCTCGTTAGCCATCTAATATAATGTTTAATGACTGACTAAGAGTGGTTTTTCAGTAGCCACATTTTGAAAGACCAGATCATATAAAGAGAACTAAAATGATGTCATTGGATTTTGCCCTGGTGAGAAAAATCTTGATTTTACATTTTTTTTGTCCTACAATGGCATAATTGCCAGTCAAAGACTTAATTTTGCATTAAGCCCTCATGTCAGGAGGCATCAGACACTTTTATAAAGCTTAAACATCATAAACATACATAATTCGCATCTTGGCCATGAAATTAAGGTAGTGTGTTTTTAATGCTCGTCAGTATAAATAGAAGGACAAGACATTAACCCCTCTGCGCAAACGTAGATGCCAGCAGACATGGAACTGTTTTATTTATGCATGCAGTTACACTATTCTATCACTGGATGGCACATATGGATCAGCCATTGAATATTCAGTGGTAAGCCGAGATCGAACACGGTTTAGAATATGGGCGAGTCCCTCCCATCCCTGTTTCCCAGGAGTTGCACGAATTAAACTCCTCAGCTCAGCCTGATGTGCAAACTGCTCAATATACTTGCCCACAGTATCTATCCAGCAGTTCAAAAAGATCTCTTGCGACAGAAAAAAATCGTTGTCCTTTGTAGCGACCACTTCAGCTATCATGAGCCAATGGTATCCAAATAAAGTAGTTGAGAAAAATCAGTTTTCTGAAGCAAAAATTCCTCCATCTGCAAATTCAGTGCTCCCTTATATTCAACCATGTACTCTCATTGATTAGCCACTCACTCAATTGCTTACTTCGGCTCATCTGCGTAATGCACAGTTATAGTTCACGCCAACGTGAAACTTCCCTGGTAATGATTTATTGATTGACACATTTCTGATCCAATTCCAGAGAGTATTAACTTTCCACAGTAACTAAAAGACATTGATTGGACTAATTTAAACCTTTGCGTAACATCAACTGAGGTTGTATTCTCTCAATGTTGTGCAACTGAAAATGAGACGAGTGAAAATGACACAGAAAAAAAGATGTCCAAAACTGGCCTGAGGTGCTCACTCACATTTACCAGATTTAAATGAGGTAAGGATTTGGTCAATGGGAATTATTCCAAATGAAACAGGACTGGAGGGTTATTTCTATCGAATACATCTATGTCATTAGATGAGGAATACAGTGAAGAGAGGTTTTTGTTCATTTTATGAGTAAGTACAATTTTATATGTTTTTTCACTTATGGCTCGCTGGCTAGCTGTTTTATATCCTCAGTTCACCATAGCCATGATGATCACAGAGCTTGTTTGCCACATTGGTTAGTAAGAGTAACCGTACTCTTTGCTAATAATACTGCATGAGGTGGCATTTTGCTGAATGTGGCTCTTTGTTTTCGAATTTATATCGTATTCAATAAAATAGAATGCTGAGGTTTTGGCTCATTTAAAATGCTAACAGCTCAAGCAACTCAGTCGACCCCCTGCTAACATTCGTTGCACCATTCTGTTCAATCAAGGGTTGCATATTGCCTGCCTTTTCCTGATAGTGGAATGTCTGTTCTGTTATAATAATGCATATTTCAGATATGACTGAGTTATTATTGTATTGAATTATACTTGTTCCTTATAAAATGTTTATATAAGGTTGCGAGCTCAGAAGTGGGAACTGCTAGCTTTTCATTGCAGGGTGAATTTTCTGACTGTTAAATAAGCAGATCCTTTAATGAGTATGCGTGCTGGCTTGTGGAGAAAAATGGACAAAATCCTAAACTTTGTCATGGAGAAAAGGCATGTTTTGGGTTTGGAGAGGTTACTGGTGACTATTGATGTCCATCCGCACCTATATTGATAAACTGATGCTAAATTCAACCAGAAAATAATTAATTCATATTGAATTTCATGCGTCAAAATTTGATGTGTTCAATATATGTCTGTTTTATGATTTCACACTGCGCCATTTTGAGCGATCTGAGAGTTTGGGGATCCACCAGGAAAGTGGTCTTATTTGGCTTCTTTAGAGTTGATCATTTCGAATTTCATGCTTAGATGAAGAATATTTGTGGGTCAAGGAGTTTATGACTATTGAAAATATACTCTTCAACAATTGCTAACAACCAAATGATTTTTTCATTATTCACACCAAACAGGTCCACATACATGCACAATGTAAGAATACATATGAAACAACATCCAAACATAACATTCGCTCAAACGCAGCAATACTCCTCAACGGCACGCGGAGCACGTTTAATGAAAAAGAGCCACTTTGCAAGTTCAGAGACTTGGCAAGAAAAGAGCGGTATTTCAAATGCCTACTTCATTTTTTGCTTGTTTCATGTAGTGACATATTGATATAGCCCAACCACGTCATCAACGACGCCATTTGACAACCAAAGAGTTATTCTGTGGTATGGGAATGCTGCAACAGGGGGCAACCCAGCGTGACATAGCTGAGGGACTTGGTGTTAGCCTTAGTGTGATCAGTAGGGCCTGGAACCACTGGCTGACGTTTGGAAAGCGTTGCAAGGCGTCATGGTGAAGGTCATCCAAGGTCATCAACAGCACGTGATGACCGTTTTATTGTTTTACAAGCAAGCAGAGATCATCTTGTAACTGCATCACGTCTGAGATCTAACCTGTTGGCCACACATGGAGTCAACGTTTTCACCCAAACCATTCGCAGACGGCTTTATGAGAGGGACCTCCATGCCAGAGGACCCTGTATTCAGATCCCACTAACTCCATCTCATAGTCATGCCCGTCTTGAATAGGTGAACAATCATGTCCAGTGGACTGTTCAAGACTGGTCACCTGTGCTGTTCACCGATGAGTCTAGGTTCTGTTTAGATTTCACCGACAGAGATGAAATCTTAGATGTCTACGTCCAACCTTACGCCGGTGCTGTTGGGGATACCTTCATTCTTATGGATGATAATGCCAGGCCACATCGGGCAAGGATTGTTGAAGAGTACCTTGAATGCGAAACAATATATAGCCAGCTAGCCATATTCGTTAAATTCTCTATAGGATTGACTCATGAATGCAATATGAGTTTCATGACTTTTTGGAGTTGTCGATGTTTCTGCAGGTTATCGGTGACATTACTTGTTTCAGTCATTGGCACAGTTAATGTCTTCACAGTGAGCAAAATCTAACACCAACTCTGACAGTGGGATTTTTGACTATGTTCCTCATACAGCCTCCAACTACACAAGATTGAGGCATTCTATATTTGTCGAATAAAATTTATTAAAAACAAACCCAAAGGCGAGGCTTTAGCTCGGATATTTTGCACGGAACATACGCACTTGTATATCCACATCGAATCGAGACCTGCAACGAGTCTCAGCGCGACGTCACATACATAAATTAATAAGTAATTTGCTTTCAGGAAATCGCACTGCGGCTGGGCTGGTTTTTGATCTTCTTTTTTTGACACAAATAGGATTAATGTATTGCTAACTAATGTATTTGGGGAAAGAGTAATAAAAAAAAAACCTAAAACTGCCAAAACTGAAAAAGTCAGGTTTGTTCAAGTTCCTCTTTAATGTTTACGCTGCTGGTAATGTGAACATTTACAAAATAAGAAGACGCGGCAATATTACATGCGTGAGTCATATAATGGGGTATGCATTTGTTCTTTAGGGCAGTAAAAAATTTTTTTTGCGATTTGAGAATTATTTTTTTATGGCTGTTTCTTCCATACAAATGGGATGTTGGGTGTGGTGCTGGATTGGTATTGATATTGATAGATTCCCTAATTTCTGATATTGGTATCGGTATCGGAGATGAAAAAGTGGCATTGTGCCATCCCTAATGATCATTGTTAAATTGAGCACTGCATAAATTAGTACTATCTTCGCACGTGGCTATCCATTGCACAGAATACTAAATGCACCAAAAATGTCCAAGGTACTGAAACGGAGTCAGGTACCACTGGGTGTCGTTATCACTGTGGCAACATTGAATCCGCAAAAAGTCAAGTGACTCCTCGCTGGGGAGTACATTTGCCACAGTATCTGAGCAATCGGGACTAACGCAAGTCCAGTGTGTTCCTCCCCTCCTCCAAGAGATGCACACAGAATGGTGAATGGGGCCCATTGTTCTGGTGCTCTTTCCCCCTAGACACCCCCTACCCCTCTAATTTTACAGAAGTAACCCTCCCCTCTCCAGAGAAGGGGGGGGGTTTGGTGTAAGGGCTAATTTAAGCTTCATTTAACATTTTGAATAAGTTTCACTTGAAATGCTTAAGACCTCCATAATATCCCAAGCCAGGATTATGTAACGGGTTCCTAAAGCAGGTTACATAAGCAAAGATGGAGACGCCCAGGTGCACTGCTGCAGGGCTGGTGGGGGTGGGGTGGTGGGGGTGGTGGTTGAGATTCCCTTTTTACTCCTTTCAGTTCATTACAAACATAATTTTAAAATGTAGCTGACCCCAACCCCAAAACCTACATAAAAATGCACAGATTCAAGTACACAACACACTTTCACATACATGCACACATACACAAGTCCTAACTAATGGCTTGCTCAATTTTAATTTGTGGTTAGGGCCCTAGTTTGCACTAGTTACCAAGCACCTCGTAGGATACACAGACCAACGAGCCAATGACTGCACACATGCATGTGTCCCTGTATGTGCGCAGATCAGTGTGTCCAGCACTCTGAAGCATGACAATTGAAGCTCATGATTCACAGCCCAGCTGCAGCAGCAAACAATATGGTTGCCATCGAGATAGGACTTTGGGGGACGTAGAGGAGGGGTGGTTATAAGGTGTTTTTTGGAAAAGATTTTTAAACTCTCTTCATTTGATATGTTTGTCTTTTGCAGCATGCAGTGAAATGCTCACCATTAATTTAACTTGACCAAGACTTGTGTTTTTATGACAGATGTGATATAACACCGTCCAGTTTTCTGCTGTTCTTCTCTTTCATTGCCTGATCAGGCAAAGACATAAAACCTGGATACTAACAAAGCATTCAGACAACACAATAAACTCTCCACTATTGTTGGTAGCTGCTCATGTACCAGACACCTTTGTCCAGGCTAAATCACTCAACTAAGATTTTGTTACTTCTGTTATGATCCAGACAAGGAACCCTAGCAGATTCAGGGTACAATCCACAAGGGAGTATTTATTAACGGGAATACAGTACGAGAAGAGAGAAAGGCTGTAGCCCAGGACTGTAGAGGGGTAGTGGTTAAGTTGGTAATCACTGGATGAGGGTAGCATGTCCGCACCCAGGCCAGTGGCCGTATTGGGGCAGAACCAAGGTGGAGAATCCCCGTTACATAAGCAGGACTGCTTGACAGTAAAACTGAAGGGATCAGCAGAAATGCAGTCCCAATCCTGGAGCTCGGAAGGTTTTCCTCATAAAATGACTCAGAGGAACAGGCAGGAACAATGGATTATCGAGAACGCGCCCCCAATCTTGGAGACCGATATATAGGCTTGGGAGCTTGTTCCTATAAATAAAACTCTGAATAACAATTGCGTCTTTCTTTATCATGAATTTACATAAAACACGAGAGAAATATCACACAATACTAGAAGACATAAACTGACTGGAAGGCTTACAAAGGCATAAAGCATGATAATTCAGACACCATGCAGACATGAGAATGCACTTATTCAGACAGGGCATTCATAAAGGGAAAAGGGCTGTGGCACACAAATGATAATGCTCATGAGCAAGGGAGGAAACAAGACACTAAATCAATTAAAGGAGACAAACTGCAAAAACAAACAGACAGCTGGAGCAAGGGATGAACCCATTGAGGACACATGAGGGTTGTGACAACTTCATTATGGGCGCATCTCAATTCCTTTAAATTGCATCCTCGTTCCTCTCACTTGTGTCTTTTCCTTGCGTCTTAATCCCTCCCACCGAGGGATTAGGAGGGAAGTATCGAGGATATATAGTTTTAGGGAACCATACGAGGAGGCAAGTATTGAGGAAATATGTTTGTAGGGAAGTGAGAAATGGTTTCCTCTGAAAAATCACAAGAAGTGATGTTCCTTTCTGATGAGGACACTCAGCTGGATCTAATGTAATGCAATCCGTAGGGATTAGAAAGCATGTAAACTGCAGACTAATAGCAAAATTTAATCATCCGCGTGAAATATAGTTAAACTTCCGCATGCTTTTAAAACCAGAAATGCCATAGGGTACATTTTAACCATGGTAGTTCTTTAAATTGCAGATTAATGTGTTTATATAGAATATTGAAGTCCTTAAGTAATTGATTCCTCCAAAAATGGCGTTATGTTGCCCTCCCTATTGTTTAATATATAGTAGCTAAGATAAATTCATATTCAAGACATGGGCATTTAGGCTACAGACTATCCGTACAGATAAAATTTAGCCTCCCTAATACAGAAATGTATTTATTTTTGCGCGCCTCCACAAATCTGTTTTCTTATCAATTGAAGGGTTCAGTGCAATGACTTGATAAATGCCAATCTAAGGTTTTATGGTATTACACAGAATATACTTTCACTATGTACCAGTTTTGTGTACTGGTCAGAAATCTGCTTTTATCATGATATATTCTTTCTGAATCTATGTATGGGGAAATTTAGCTAAAATATATAGTCTTTTTATTCCCTTCTTTCATATAAAACATGAGACTGGCATTTTTCAAGATACTGCACTGAACCCTTCAATTGTAAGCTGTTACAAATAACTTTGCGTAGTTTTCTAGATCAGAATGAAACAAAATAAAACCTTCACCATGTACCTGAAGTGCGGAAAAGCGGTCTGTGAAAAATTCACATTCAATGTGCTGAATGTCTGTTGAGGGACATGTATAATCATGTATTAATATTTTCAAATTTAGCCCACTTACAAATGCACATTGTGTGTAAAAATGAGTAAACAATCAAAGAACTAACAATGCAGACGTCCTCATTATTTTGGAATTTTTCTTTGAAGGCATACGATTAGGTCTGCTATGGTTTCTCTTTTTCCTTTACTTTTTTATGATATAGAAGAATGTAGAAAAAGCCTGTGTCAATACAAAATGACCAACATTTTAAAAATCTGGGACATATCTAAGGAAACAAATTCAAATCAATATTATTGACAGCTTGGAGCGGGAATTGCCAACCACATCCCGAGCCATTCTGAGTAACCTGCTACGTCAGCGATGAAACACATGGGCACGTGCCAGTATATCAAGTACGGCAAACAGGGGATCTAAGAGTGGGAGTTCGTATTCTGAGTTGGGATCAGATTATAGCTGTGGAAGTGAGGTGCAAGAATAGGTAGGGCTACAGCTCTATAAATATGAACCTTCAAGAAGCTAGAGGTAGTGTGGGTGCAACGGGATTCACATGAGTCAATAAATTTCATATTTTATTAATATATAACTAGACAGTCCGGGCGGGCGCAAATGCATGGGTGTAGCCCCCGAAAGCCCTCTTCTCCCTTTTTTTTGCGCATTATTCGGCCAATACTTCCGCCATGGCAACCAAAATTGAAAGGTGTCATAAGTGAAGTATAACGCATGTCCATACCAAATATGAAAGTAATGCGCAATAATAATAATGCAAATAATGCGCAAAGAAGTGGAGAAGCGGGCTTTTGGGGGCCACACCCATGCGGTCGCAGCCAACCGGACTGTCTAGTTCAATTTTGGATGATACAAAATTGGGAGCTTTGGCGAACAGTTTAGAGTCCACTAATGTGATTCAGGATGATTTAGACAGAATTCAGATTTAGGCAGAAATGTGGCAAGTGAAATTCAATGTAGCTAAATGTAAAGTTCTACATGTAGGTAATAAAAACATTAGACGGGAATATTTCATGGGAAGTTTAAAACTGGAATGTGCTCCACATGAAAAAGAACTGGGAGTGATTGTTGACCAAACCGTTACAGGTTCTAGCCACTGTGCCTTAGCAGTTAGAAAGGCCAACAGGATGCTGGGATTTATGGCCAAATGTATTGAGTATAAATCTAAGGAGATGATACTTCTCTCGTACAACACATTTGTCAGACCACATCTACCGTATGGTGTACAGTTCTGGGGACTGTACTTTAAGAAAGATATGGTGGCGTTAGTTCAGAGAAGAGCCACAAAGTTAATGCATGGTATAAAAGATGAAAGCTACAAGGAGAGGCTGAAGATCCTTAATTTCTTCAGTCTTAGGAAAAGGAGACGTAGAGGTGATCAGATTGAGGTCCTTAAATATGTTAAAGGGATTGACAAAGTGAACTATGTGTGATTACTTAGGCCAAGTTTTGTTAGTAGAACTCGGGGTTACAAATGGAAGTTGGCCGAGAGTAAATTCAGCACTGATATTCGCAAATACTTTTGCACCCAGAGAGTAATCTCAGTGCAGAATAGCTTGCCTGACCAAATTGTTGAGGCAGAAACCTTGGACGTTTTAAAGAGCAGGCTTGATTTAGTGCTAGATACCATTCAGTTATTGAGTATCTGGAGTGTTACCTTCACTTTAGTAAAAGGAAATTGATAAATTGGTTAAGCCTAGTTGCGCTGAATGGCCTGTTCTCGCCACTTATGTTATGTTATAAGCCCCCCCTTTTTTTGTGGCCTGGACTACATAAACCAATTCACACACAAATAAATTACAAGTTAATTTTCTCATGCAACAGAGTACTGCTTTCACAGAAATTCTATTGCTGTGAATAACCTCAAAAGACAAGTTCCAAAGTAAACAGTCAGGAGCAATTAAATCAGTTTACTCCGTGAGATGGTGACCAACATTTTTGAAGTGAATAAAGCCGCACTTTGGAAAAAAAATTTGTTGAAGAATGGATTTGATTGTTTTCTGTCTGACAGTCTAAAGGACTTACAAATAAGAAACCCTACTCATTTCATATGGCTGATAGTGGTCTTTTTGGGACGTACAAATAAATGAAGGACTCGCACACTGCAAGGCTCCAGTATCCACTATTTATTACACCAACGTGACGTTTCGAGCACTACAGCTCTTCATTTGGGAGGTATGCATTAAAAGAAGTCTGAGTCCGTCGTGACTTTTCCATCTACAGTATTCTACACCAATTGATACTTAACAAAGAACTTACAGATCATCTGACAATTTAATTCTCTGTCTTGGGAGGAATTATCACCAAATTATTATAATCAAGGTTCACTTTCATGGAAACAGAGAAATACATGAAAATCCCCAGTTTTTTCTTTTTATAAACAAAATTCCCCTTTATTTTCCCAGTCCCAGCTTTTTAAACCATTTCTTTCCATTTTCCAACCTATGCATCAAGGAGAAGCAAACCAGCACATCTGAGAGGACTTCTACACCCATGGTTTGTGCTCTAAGAACCATATAATTGCCCTTGTATTGGTACAATCAACAACAATCACAGCAAACTGTGGTTATGCTGACGGCTTGAAGATTGTAGATATTTTTGTAAGAAAAGCTTTACATTTCTTTTTTCAACATCTTATTGCTTGAAAAAGAAAGGTGTTTATTTCTTTTTTTAACCTCACATTGCTTGAAAAGTTAGGCACTGTGCAAATGCACACAAAAACACACACTATCACAAAACACCAGGGGTGCGCGCACACACTCACCACTCAGCACGATAAGGCTGGGTTGTATTGCCTAAAATTAATATCATGAAATATCTTGAATTTTGGATGACAACGATACATAACCATACATACTTTTTCTCCTAATTTCATCTAACGTCCTTTAAAATCAGCTTGAATATCCAATAAGAATTAGGGCGCTAGCGATTAAGGTGCTGAACAAATTCAAGTGAAAACAGGTCAGTTTAAAAAAAAAAAAAACTTATAAAAAAGAGCATGCAGAGATGCAGTTTTTTTAAAAGAAAACCTATTAAATATTGGTGTAGATGAATAATGGTCAGAATGAATGATTTTTTACCTATCTTAATGAAATAATATTACCTACTGCAGCTTTAATTTCATGAAATTGCTTGCAAGATCAAGAATTATCTGCTCTTCAGCAAGCAGATAAATGACAAACAAACTCTATAAAAGGCACTTTTCTGGACTCTCAAGCACTCTAATTGACTTTCCATCACAACTGCCAAAGCACGCTCATAAACTCCCATATGCTCCTGCGTCATGAGGTGATCATAATTTGGTGAACATGGTCAAAATGGACATTTTTCAAATTTTAATATATGTTTCAGTTGAGCACCTATGGAACATAAAAACATATGTGACAACGTAATACCATATTTATTAATAAAGATATTAAAACATTTGTGCCTGTGGTTTAATTGAAAATGCATTAGAATGGCCAAACGTTTTTGTTGTTTTCTCAAAACAAACTCGTTTTCTTTAAAGTCATATTGCTCTGGGGTCATTCACCCAAATTGACTCTGGTTTTCAGAATAATAATCCTTAAATCTTGGGCTAAAAATGAACTAATTATTTGTTGGATAGGTTATTTTCATAACATTGAATATTTGAGCCGAATTAAGTACATAAAAATAGACATGCCTATACAGCCCTTCTTCCAAACTGCCCTGAAAAGCACCTTCAAAAGTTCAGTCTACTGATAATGTTCCTTGTCCAAATTAAGATTATTTAGAACACAACAAGCACATGATATCTTCATGGTCCTGACGTCTTAAAACAAACAGTCCCTTTCTTTCATCCAAGTCAATCCCTATGAAAAGGATGCTTTCAGCTGGAATGATGGTCTCTTTGCTGTATTTTTCATAATGATGACCTACCAGAAACACTAGTCTGGGCACGACACAGTTTATTACGTCGAAGACTGTCCATACGACTGAGCCTTTATTGCAGGTCAAATAGGTTTAGGATGACCCCAAAGAAACATCTTTGCCGTGTTGAGTTTTTTCGTGTCTATGAAGATTCCTCTTTGCTTTGAATGTCATTTCACATTTCTCACAACTAGATATACACCCGGCGAACTCTGTATGAATCTTCTCATGTTGGAAAAGGTTGTATCTCGAAGAAAGGATCTTTCCACAGACTGAGCACTAAAATGTCTCCGCCACGGCTATTTACATGTTCATACCTGAAAAGAGGAAAGTTTTGGCTGAGTTTTCTGCATGAAGATTCACTTTGTTCACTTTAATATATTGGAGAATTCAGCTGCTAAACTATGGGTAGAAAGAAAAATTGTCCATTGTAATTGGCAATTTCTCAATCTATGTTTGGATTCCTGATGAAAAATAAGAGTATATTCTAACTGAAAGGCCTTGATTTCTATATATCTGGATATCAGGGCTACCTATTATTTTTTAGAGTAGCTAAGGTGGATAGACTAGAGCCATGTTCTGGCTAGCTAACAAACTAGAACAGCTCAGGATACTTCTTAAACCGATAAGTCATTTATTATTTCAAAATATTGGCTAGTGAAACTTCAGTTTTTCTCCACTGAACTTTTGCAGAAATATGGTTTGCAGTTATATTTCCATGATAGAAACTACCAGGACACATAATAGAAACAGAAATATGAAGAAATTTGATTGATATGGAGGTTTGCAATTGACTTCATGTTTTGCTCCTCCACCTCCCATCCACCCCTGCCAATGTTGATAAAATCCTGTGTAGTTCTTCATTCCTTAGCTTGGCAGCAATTTGGAAAATAGAATTAGAAAGAGGACTAAATAAGCTTTCAAATGACACCTAATTTGTCATGATAGGCTTTCTCAGTCCCGAAATATTGAAGACTAAAAGACAAATTTTCAGGGGTGATGTTCAAAATCCACCCTTTTTATATGACCACTTCATGACGCACGACCATATACAGTAAATATACCCTCATGTACTTCTGTGCACTCAAATGTGCTTTCACTCATCTTACAATACTCTCAAATCCACTATCAGACTCATCAGGAACCCTAGCGATGTGCTGTTATGTTCCTCTAAACATGTACTGCTATGACATTCTTTCGTCTTTATAAATTTTTTATAATCTTCAGTCATGCACTCTTACATTTCAGAGCTCCCCTAAATTCATATGCCGCAAAAGCAACGGCTGGGCAATGTGGGTAACCTGAATCCCCCAGGAAAGTTCAAAGGTCATGTATTGGGCACCGAAGGTGTGAGGGTCGAGCTCCTCGTGTAGAGCAAGGGTAGGAGCTTAAAAAGAAAAGCAAAGTCGTCAGTGGTTTGTTGTCTTCACTCAGGCGTGCTGGGAGAAAGAGCCATTGGGGCAGGGGTGGGTCCTGAGGATGGGATGAGCCGAGAGTCTGAGCTCCTTGACTCATGGGCAATACAACCAAACTAGCATATCTTTTCCAACAAGAGAGAGCACGAGCCCCTTTGGCGAAAGAATCTGGTGTTGAGCCCTGCTGGTTTGCAGGACAGTGTGACTCCAAGCTAAAATTCATTCTTAGAGCAGGAACGCTGATCTTGGATCTCCCAATTAATTTCCAAACCCCGTCTGTTATGTGGTGAAATGTGTGTGTGTATGTGTGTGAATGTGTGTGTGCATGTATTATTGTGTGAGAGAGGATGTTTGGTGCCTCAGCATGCATGTGCATCCACATGTATGTGTCTATGAGAAAGCTGTAAAAACAAATAGATGAACTGGTCTCCCCATGCTGTCAATTCAGCTTACCCTCTTCCTCAAGAGAGTTTTCTTGATCTATACAACCATTAGAAACTGTTTCCAGACCAGATTAAAGTTGATATTTGAGTGCTGCTGGTTTCACAGAGACAGATAAAACCACTCACAACACCACAGGCAGTTAAAAAAAAAAAAAAAAAAAAAAAAAAAGACACTGTGTGTGCATACACATGCGCAGACATACAGTATTCACACATAGATGCACATATGCACAAGCATGTTCACTCTCATGCATGCACGCATGCATTAATTCACACACTTCCAATACATACATTCACTTTCTGTTCCTCACACACACACCTGTACACACACACACACACACTTTTCACACGCATACATGCTGTTCCTTTCTCACACACGCACTGACTACAGTTTGGAGAAACCAGACTCATATCTACCTCCCCTCTCCACCAGAAGCCTTTGCCCAAGAGTGAACTGCAGTACCATCTTTGGCCAGAAGAAGGTTGCTTTTCACCTGTGCACTAGCAGACATCTGTTAGTAATCAGGTCTAAAATCTTATCCAGGCCCCTCCATCCCAGGCCTGGAGAGGAGCCCAGCGCACCCCTGCCTGAGCCTGCGGCGGCCTTCCTGCTTGCCGTCAGGCCTGTCCCCAACCAGGGTCAGTCGAGGACATGCACTCTCCCACCTCTCCAGCCCAACCCAGCATTACTGTGCGCAGGGCTACTCACAGTGCTGTTTTCAGGGAGAGGCAAAAGGAAAACAGAAGTAGAAAAGAGGAGGAGAAAGAGGGAGAGAAGAGAGTAAGAGAGATAGAGAGAGAGGGGGCAAGAGAGCGGGAGTGAGAATGTAAAAGAATAGGGCTGCGTTCGAATAGTCTTTTATTGCCTGGGAAAGTTCCTATCTCCTGGAAAATGACCCATAATTATTTACACGACAGCTATGATAAATGTTCGTATTCTCTAAATGTTGAAGGAAAGGTGCTTCAAGGCTTCCTAACTTATCACCTTTAGCATAGGATACACTGAACCGTCCTTTACGAAAAGAAAGGAGATAACGCCGCCCCACAATACCATGCGGTAGCGATATTTAGAGCGACGACCATCCATCCGGCCAATTACGAAAAAAAATGAACATGACGAGCAAGAGACGCATGATCACGCTGCCTAGTGTAAGTGGATTCTGATTCTCTTATTAGCATTGTTGTCTTCCTAAGCCGTTATGAATTCCCCTTAATACCTTTCCTTTATTTCATGATGTTTTCCATTGAGGTTAAAGAAAAGTGGTTTAGAATTAGACGATGGGACATAATTTTTGACTATTCGAACGCAGCCGAGGACAAGGAGGTGAGAAGGAGTGTGGAAAAGTAAGAGAGAGCTGGTCAGCAAGAGTATGACAGGGAGGTAGGGAGTGACAAGGACAAGGTGAGAGTGTGAGACAGGAGGAGAGAGTGGGTGATAGAGAGATAAAACCACTAAAACCAGCAACCTCTTTCCACAAAAGATGTTCTGTTTTCTGTGGTACAGCAGCAATTCTAATTCAAACTGTAACACCAGGCAATGATGCAGTCAGATATTTTCTGCCACTTAAATGTGCGAACATGTGTAGAAGAAAATAAGATCAATAAAACATATGTATTTGAAGACAAACTGCTGAACATTCCAGGCATTTACAAATACATATCAGTGGAAATAAGATACAATGATGAATGCATTATACGCTGCCTCATTTCTAACTCCCTACTGTCCACAGAGGCAGATGAATCGCACAGAATGAACAGACGGACGGTGTGCCGGCTGAGTTAACCTCTTCAACTCTGCAATCGCTTATGTGTGTTTCTAAACCGAGTGGAACTTTAAGCTAACTGCAGATTCCAGCGGTGATCCCAAAGTTTCAAAACATCCCAAAAATGTCCAGCTGAATTAACGGGAATTGTGCGCAAGATCTATAAATTTACTTATAGGTAAGGCAGATTTGGTTCTTTATGTTAATACGTGTACTAATGATTTTTGCGTGACTTGAATCTCAAACTCTTATAATAAACTTAACTAAAAAAAAAAAAAAAAACCTCCCGCCCACCCCTGATATTGAAAATGGGAAAAGCCAAGCAGTCTTGGAAAAGCTCTTGATTTAATGTGATTGTTTACGTAAGCTAATGCAACGTTATCGGCTGACGGGTAAGGTTGCCAATGCCTTTATTAAACAAGCATTGAGAGCAAACAAAAACAATTGTGAAAATGCAGGGCTGGCGATAAGCGGTATCGCATCGCAAAATGCAATCAGTTTTTTTGAAATGCGCCAATCTGCGACGGGCTTTTGAAATCCCCATCGCATATTTTGCGATACAGTCTTCGGATAATGTCAGTAAAAGTTTTAGTCCAGTTTTGAACAAAAACGGGCTCCTACAGTCTCTTCAAAAATATTGTTCCGATCGCCCTCCGCAACTACACTACGGATAACCTAATGGCGCGACTCTAGCGACTTGAATGACCCCATTTTCCTGCCTCCGCGCCAGTCCCGGCCACAGAGCTATAGAAAACAATAGAGTGCGAAACGTCATTGGCTGAACCAACCGCAAAACCTGAGACGTGTCCGCCACCCATTGTAAAGAATCACTGAGCACTGACAACATCGATTCTAACCCAACAAATCGACAAACCTGCATTTTAGACCATGTAAGTAGGCTACTTGTTTAGGGATTTCTCTTTGTGCTAGGTACTGAAGAGCTTTGAAATTAAAAGCTTTTATCGTTTGCTATTAATTATGAAGAAAAAGTTTCTTTCTGTTTTACTGAAGGGCTTGTGTCATCTGTGTCTTACATTTATTGGCATGACTGGTTATTAATTAGTATTAGAACATAATAGGAGTTAAATTGGCATAGGTATGAGTTGCAGTTGTAAAAAACCAAATAAAAAATATTTGAGATACAGATATCTTATTGGTGTCGTAAATTAAAAGGGAAAAAAATGTTGTCTAGTAAAAGATGAGGAGGACTAGTAAACCTGGGTCATTACTGGTCCGGATGTCTCATGAAAAAAAAAAAAAAAAAATTCTATCCCTGATATACAAAAAAGAGGTATATTTGTGTCAAAGGAATGCTGTTTTCATATTTTGGAGACATATATTTGTACCTTGAATTCCTGCAGTGCTCTTTATTCTAGATTATGGCAATTTTTATTTTAATATTTAATTGTTCATCTTGGTTCATAATTACCAGTATTAATTTCTTTCACAGTAAAAATATTATGTATGATAAAACTCAGTCCTGAATATTCACTTATTCACAGCCTGAGCCCGGTGAGTGGCTCAGGTAGAACCAACTAAAGCTAGGTAATTCCTATTCAATTACCGAGTTACTTCATGTTAGCTGTAAGTGGGTCCCAGTCGGGGGCGGAGTGGCCATCGGGATGTTCAATAAGTTCAAGTGAGCCAGCCCGCAGACTGCCCTGCACGGCCGTGTGACGTTCATGGTCAGCCCTCTGAGTTACAACTATCATGAACCAAGCATGATCCCATGAAAATCTTCAAGATGTACTTCACCTACACAACTCTTAACTCCAACCAATATTTATAACACTTGGTGTCTCTCTACATCTCACTCATGGTTGCTGGAGTGTCAGATTCACTCTTATCAATCCAGCCTACTGATTTTTGTTTAGCCTCCTATCTTGATCGAATTCTTTTTATTCAGACGTTACATAACTTTCATGACCACAAATATAAAATTTACTGTTATAAAATTAGTTAGTTTGTTCAAAAATTAATGTAGAATGGTCGGAGCAAAGCCTCATGGGAAATGGAAACTGCGTATCACTCTGCGTTTATCCAATGAACGTAGGGGGATGAATGAGCGCGTCCAGGCAGGCAGAGAAAGCAGGCAGGTTGAAGTAGCGGATTTTTTACACTCAAAGATGGAAGGCAAGAAGAGAAAGGAGAAAGGAGGGGCCGAAAAGGCCAGAATGAAGAAGAAGCGGATGCTGGAGGAGGGTGCATCAAAATGGTCAAAAATCACGGATTTATTCCGAAACAACCAGGCGTCAACTAGTGATGCAGGTGAGTTGACAGGAAAACAGTTAGCTCAAGCCTTGATGTTATTACTAGGTGCAAATTAGCATAACATTACAGCTGAGTTCTTCATAGTTCCTCCTCAGCGGGGGTGGTGTCATCACGGCGGCTACTACGGCAGCGTTGCCCCTCACTCTCTTTTTTCTCTCCTCTCGTCAGCTCCAAACCCATCTGCATCTGCACCGCGATTACGGACCAGAGTGGTTTTCCACACGCACAGCTGTCATTTAACTCGTGTCAGAATAACAACACTCTCAGTACAGATCAGTGGGAGCAGCAATCTACCAGTTGTTATTTTAATGATACTGAAAACATTTGATTTTGTCTTAAAAAAGTATTTTTCAAATAAATAAATAAATAAATAACAATAATAATCTATTGCATTTTTTTTTTTTTTGATTGATTAGATTTTGGCAATTTGGCCTATGTTTAATCACATCTAGTGGACATACAATTACAGAAATCGCATGGTTTTGGTGATGTAATTAGTTTTTCCTTAAATTTAAATTGCCAAAATTGCAAAAACTTGCTTTGCCTTTGTACAATAGAGGATTTTATTGTGCATGATGTGATGGGGGAAGATTGGATAGGTCACTCAAAGAAACATGACATTATCTGGGTCTTCATCAAGATTTAAAAAAAAAGATGGTGGAGGGGATGGGTTGGGCCAGTGGTGGGCCAGTGCGGTCAGAATTTTCCCGGTGGATTTTGGTGTCCCACTCCGCCCCTGGTTCCAGTTGGTAAGTCTAAGTAGTTTAAGCACTGCAATGCTACTATAACTCAACTGCCTTGGTCTTCATTAGGCGATGTTAATTAGTGTTAGTACTGTTAGCTCAGTGTTCTCAGAGATGAAAATAAAAGGTTAACGTTTTTGTTAAGTTTTATTTTTGCTACACAGTTCTGAAAAATGCTACATAATGCTACAGACTTCTAGATACTGCATAGCCTTTTCGCTACGCAGTTATTTTTGATTAATGCCAGCCCTGAAACGGACAAATATGTCATTTGAAAATCAATAACCCTACACAATCGACAATCAAAAATATCTGCAGTCCACAATGGGGTAAGGAAGGCTGAACTGTACTGCAGTACTGAACTGTCATAAAAAAGTGTCTAGGGAAGAAAACATGGATCCATCGCAGATGAATTTATCAAGCATTCGACTGTAAGGAGAACCACTGTCCTTCTACAGCAGTGGTTCTCAACCTTTTTTGAATGCCCCCCTTCAACATACTGACCATTGTTACCGCCCCCACCCAAAATGCATAAGGCATTTGTGCTTATTTTTTTCAGTGTTTTTGCCCTTTTTAACACGTTGCATTCATTAATCAATCATAATCACAATTTTTAGTTGACGCAAATATGATCTTTGCTCACATTTTGTTCCATGCGAATTAAAACACTGCTACACTAGTGCAGTCTTTCCCAATGTACAGCATGCAATCGCTGACGAAACAAGGCTTTATGCCAAAAATACACTGCCTGGCCAAAACCTAAGCATCACCACTAAGATTTAACTTAGCAAATAGGTAAGAGCCTTCCATTGGATAATTACTGCAGTGATTAGTATGTTTCAGCTGACAACAAGTTATTTAACCCTAACTGATGCAGTGGATAACTTCTCAGTTCTTAAACAGCCATATCAAAAGACATCTTGTGGTCATGGAAAAGATGTTACTCTGTTTCAGAAAAGTCAAATTATTCACTTGCATCAAGCAAGGAAAACAACTAAGGAGATTGCTGAAACTATTAAAATTAAGAACTGTCCAACGAACCATTAAAACCTGGAAGGACAGTAATGAACCATCATCTTCGAGGAAGGAATGTGGTCGGAATATAATCTTGAATAATCATGAGATTGAATAAACGTTTGGTGAAATCAAGTCGATACAAATCAACACTAGGACTCATGGCTATGCTTAACAGAGAAAGTAAAAGAATTTCCACACGCGCAATGAGATTTTCACTAAATAGCAGTGTAGCCTTAAGAAAACCACTTATCAGTGTGGCTAATCAGGAAAAAAAGGCTTGAGTATGCTAGGGAGCATATAGATTGGACTTTCAAGCAATGCAAAAAAGGTCATGTCGTCTGATGAGTCCACATTTTCTCTGTTCCAGAGTCATGGGCGCATCGGGGTAGGAAAAGAGGCAGATGAAGTGATGCCAAATCCATCATGCCTAATGCCAACCGTATAACCCTGTGGGAGCAGTGTTATGATCTGGGGTTGCTTCAGTTGGTCAGGTATAGGTTCAACAGCAAAATGAGCCCAGAAAATGAGGTTAGATGACTACCTGAATATGGGTCACTCCATACTAAACTGTACAATTCACTTTGTTGTATAAGAATGGTCAATACATTTTTTTCCAGGAGAATTAAATGATTTGCATTGCTCATATTTATTCACTCCCGGATTGAAGATATACACAAGAAAAAATCAGTCATCGGTCCAACAACATAGCAGAAGAAGTGGTGTCCTGATGTCAGCCAAGGCATTGTGAAGGACATATTTTGTTACTAAATTTGTCAGCCAACTTCATGAAATGCTCATGACATGTCTGTTGATACTTCAAAAGAAAGTGAATGAAATATAGCAGAGAAATACCCATAATAACAGTTTCAATTGTCTGCACTAAATTATAGGGACTCGTCTGATCAGAAATGTAATTTGAAATGACCGTCGTGGGCGTAACCAGTCGCGTCCTCACGTGTTACGTCCATCCCTGTGGGTTAATTTGCATAATGTATGCAAATAGCGTAAAGATGACCTCGGCAAAATAAGGTACTCACTTCCTGCCTCAAAATTTCACAAGGCGTCAGACAATCACATATACCATGCTTTTAAAAGTAATGAAAATTTTTCTGTGCCCTAATATTGTGTTACACCCATAAAAACATAAACAATCTGTGCGCTATCACCATAGACTGTATAAAAAAAGATGGGCCGAGCACCGGGTCTGAAAAAGTGAGACCAATGGGGAATTTGAATTCCATTTAATGGCCAGCAGATGGCGACGTTGGTGGTTGCAGAATTGGAAAAGGCGTATTTGAATTTTCATCACCATTGTAACACATTTGTACAGTTTAGTATGGAATGAGCCATATACTGAATGACCACTATCAATTGATTTTTTTTTCCCGATGGTACAGATGAAAAAGCCAGGATTCATCAAGCTCAAATCGTGTAATAGTGGTTAAAGGAGCATGTGACATAATTTTCACACATGGACTGGCCACCACAGAGTCCTGACCTAAGCCTTACTGATAATCTTTGGGATGTGCAGAAGAATACTTCACACAACAGTCCAACTCTCCCGTCATCAATACAAGATCTTGGCAAAAAATTAATGCAACTCAGGACAGAAACAAATGTTTTGATATTGCATAAGCTTATCAAGATGATGTCACCACAAATGTGGGCCATAATCCAAGATAAAGGCAGTCCACCAAAATATTAGAGATTGTGACTATTTTTTTTTTTGGCTGGGCAGCGTAATTTTTACTGTTTACAGCGTCCAAAAGAACAGGTTGCATTCGAAGAGAAGTGTAGTTGCACACTGGTTGCTGCGTTAAGCGATAATAATTAATTTATTAAATTACCAGTGTTTCTTACGTCAAAGTGTTGGTAATTGAATAATTGAGTAAATTGGTTTTCAGTGCATCGTGAAAGTTCAACGCATGGCGAGCATTTAAAACCATTTCGTATGCACGCCATGCATCAAACTTTCAAGGTAGCAAAGTCATTCATTGGGTCTTCGCACTTTGACTTCAATGAAAGTTGTAAATAGGCTATTATATGAGATTGTATGAACGGCAATTACCTAATTAAACAAAATCTAAACTTTATCTAAATACCATCTTCAGCAGCATTTACTGCATAACACACTACTTCAAGATGGAATTTCAAGAAATTTCACTTAATTATCGTCCATGCAGTCTCTTATTAGGGGCGTTCACACACATGAATTTTATGGAACTACGACCTTGAGCAAAAAAAATCAATCTTTTTTGCACCCATTCACGCACAGGGAAAATTCTCACTTGACGGTAAGCAAAACACTATCGACCTCCGAACTGCGCATACCTGAAACTTGACCTAAGATTGACCCCAACGTTGGTATTTGCACATACCCGAAGAGACGAGGTCAACATTTCGGGGCGCGCATGGCATGCTGGGATGTATGTGGGATAAAAAAACCCAAGTGCTGTCACCAAAGTTTATTATTATTGCCCAAATGCAGGCCGAATGATTGCTGTATTTTTCTGTTCCAAGGGTGGAAAAGTGTAGATCATGTTCTTTAGGAGGACTCGTCTTTGTTGCTTATTTTGAAAATATGAAGAAAGTGTTGTTTATTAGTGTTACAGCTCCGATAATTAACTTTTATTATTATCTCCGCGCTTCCGAAAAGCGAGGAGATCTTGTTATCTCCGCGCTTCCGAAAAGCGAGATCTTGTAATACGGTTCGGCGTCTATCCGTCCAAAAGAGTAACTCCACCCAAAAGAGTAACTCCTCCTAGGCCTTTAGACCAGCCAACCTGAAACTTTGATGTGTGTAAGGTAGTGACCCAGAGGGGTGCACAACGTGTTTAGAATTTAAATTAATTTCCTCTTCTGGCCACCAGGGGGCTTTTTGTGAAAATTGAAAAATGGCCATAAGTTCCTAATGCATTGAGCTAGGACGCTTAAATTTTTATGGGAGGTGCATGGGATGAACCTTCATCACCTTTCAGACAGGTTTTTGATTTGACCTAATTTTGATCATTTTTGGTCAAATGGCGTCAGGTGTGCCAATCGTTGAAAAGGATGGCACGTTTTATTATTACTCAACGTAGAAGCCTGCAAATTGGTATGGATATGTATCTTGGTGATAGCAACCTGCATGCCAAAAATTGCCGCCCTGTGATTCATATTTTGCCACTAGGGGGCTTTTTGCGAAAAAAGAAAAATGGCCATATCTCCCTCATGCATTGAGCTAGGATTTGTACAGCAGAATGCCAGTTCAGTGAATTGCCCTCTGACACATCACAACTACTCCCATTACATTCATTGCTGAGCGCGGAGATCTGCGATGGTACGCCATCGATATACGTCCAGTTTGCTTTGTGGCTACATTCATGATGAGGAGAGAATGAAAAGTTTATATAATGTGTGTATGATTTTCTGTTGCTGTAGGGATTAAATTTGGCAGTCAAGCTCCTATCATTATAGGTTGAACCTATAAATAAACATAGCTGTCAATAAGAGGTGGTAGCCAGCCAAAATGCTTGCTTGCTAATCTGCGGCCATTTCGTCTCATTTCAATGTAAATTCTTACTGTTGTCGACAAGGGCTAATGTGTTTCAACAACCCAAAACAAATCCAGATGGAGAATCGCCTGTCAACATTGAATCAATACCAACCTATTGATTAAAGTTGACAGGTCATAACATTCAAAGCAGCTTCTGAACAATGAATTCAGCCACACAGAATAAACATTGATTTGTACATGACCAGGAAATGATCCGTCCGTAGACCACGCAAACATCAATTCATCATTTAGCCATCATTTATTTATTGTTGAGCAGTATCTGCATGTCCTGCACACAGTTTCTGCCACTCGTGAACTTAAGGTAAGTTAGGCTATCGTCATTATTCAAGATATGCGGGAGCATGTTCAAGAGAATATAGCTAACATTGTAGCAAACTGAGTCAGTCATAATGTACCAATTGAAATGACTTTCTTTACTACGCAAAATTACAGAAAATGTATGTCCTGACCAGTGAGATACTAGCCAGCCCCAGCTATAGCTGTTGTAGCAAGGTGATGTTATCCCTGTGGAGATGCTGCCTGAACAGTTGTCAGATTCGCATGTCTAGTCCTAAACGTTGATTCATGAGTAAATCTCCCAGTGCTTGTCTGCCGTTCTGCTCAATCTTGCAGTTCTGAGGACTTAGTCCTATGCACGCTTTCAAATGACATGACCAAGAGCATAAGATTCTATTCATGATATAACTGAATTGCGCAATTTAATAGAAAATAAACTTTATTTCCATTAGCCCCATAATGGTAGCTAATTCCCCTTAGGGTAGCACTGAGTTAACGCCATCACTGATACTCCTTAAGTCACTGAGTCACAGACATTCATGGTTCAACTAGCCACGGTTTTTCAAATCACAGTTAACTGAATACCTAGCTAGCTGATAAACTAATGGTACATAATGGATACGCAAAGGTAAGGCTCAAGGACTCTTCATCCCTGGACTTTTTGTCTCCGGGCTTTTCGTCTCCGAATTTTTCATCCCTGGACTTTTTGTCCTGGGACTTTTAGTCTCCTAGGAATTTTCATCCCCGAACTCTTCATCCCCGTGGACTTTTCAGTCCCAGACTTTTTGTCCTCATGAACTTTTCGTCCCCGGACTCTTCATCCCTGGACGGTTCATCCCCAATAATGCTTTGCCCTCTTCCTGCATTATAACACTATCCCTAACTCTAACGCTTATATCATGGTGATCTGTCCGTCGTCCATTCATCTGTCAGCAATGGTGGCACATTTTTTTTATCATGAGGGGATGAAAAATCCGAGGACAGAAAGTCTTCAGGGAAGAAAAGCTAAGGGGAAGAAAACTCCGGGGACAAAAAATCCGGGGACGAAGAGTCCTGTAACCCAAAGGTACTCCGTGCACGCTAGCTTGCTCAGTAACCATAACTTAGTTATGAGAGTGGTACTTAGCTGGCTTGCTACAGTGCTGAGCCATACAGATTTTACCAATGTTACAATTGGTATTCAGTTTGACCACACGGAGCAAATTTATTCCTTCCATGCTCTCAGCCTACGAAATTTCCACAAAAGTGATATTGCCTAAGGAGTAATATCGAAAATAAGTCATGAGCCGGGCTATGGGAAAAATACCGCAGTTTTGTGACGAAATGCAGCCGCCAACGTTGTGTAACGCGAGCATATGCGAAGCGAACAGCTGATGGAGTAAATGAACACTGTAATTGATGTTGACATTCCGCTTAGAATCATGGGGTTGAAAAAGCCAAGTTTCAATTCGCAATTCTATTCACACCCACGGCAAATTTTCGCAATTTTCCTTGAAAAAGCGCAAGACTTAGCACGAATTCGATCATGATGCAAATCGCAAAAATAAATAAAAAAATAAATTTTTATGTCCACTCATGCAAAAAAAAAAAAAATCGAAATTTGCATCGCGATCCAAAAATTGATGTTCAAAGCTTACTTTTTCTTGTCGGTGTGAATGCTCCCCTTGTAGCCTTCCTCATTGACACAAAGCTGTACGTCATAATAGTTAATAGCAACGCGGCTCAAAGCCCATTTCCGTACTAAATTAATTTGGTTTATTATTCGATTCTTACTCGGAAATAGGTTGAATGTTAACCTGCATTTTGGGAATGTCATTGGTTGGAGACAGTTTTATTTTTACATGATCAGCCTGAACACGTGCACCTAAGTCGGCAAAACCGCATTTTTACTCCTGGATAAGCGGAGTTTAGAAAGGAGTGTTGTGATGAGACTCGAGCGTCACTCATTAATCAATCAATCAATTTGCTGTTACCATGACCACAGACGGTAAGATTCACACACAGCTTATCCAGAAGTTAAAGATAGTGTCTCTGATTAGAAACATTTTCTAAGGCGTATCGAGCCGATCGGATGTGGATTCATACAAAATATATTCCGTTTTGTGAGCTGCAGGAATTAAGAAGCTTCGTAAGACACTGACATTTTATGTCACCATAAATGTGGATTGGAAAATGCTAGATAATTATAGCAATGAACTATAAAGCAAGTGGAGGGGAAATGGATACGGATTGATCCTCGCAATTGAACAAATTAACACTTAGTTGGTAATTAGGAAACCTAAGTGGGATTGAGTTTGGAGATATAACACACTTTAAGGCAAGGTGTGAGCAGTGCTAATATCCCTCCAATGACAACTCCGGAGTGGAAGAGGTTAACTAACGTTAGTTTACCAACAACAGCCTTAGCTAGCGTACTGTATGTTCGGTAATGTTACATAAAGGCTTGGTGTAGCAATCGAGATGCTGCATAACAAAGCCATTCATCAAATACAATTAATGAAAACATTCGTAACTTTCGTCTGCTCACTTCACTGACTTGGCAATGACGTTAATGTTCCCATTTCCCCATAAACACACACATTGGCTTGTCTATAGTGTATTAAGTGGCCAAGCACGCAGAGCAACGATATGATACTCATGCATATGACCATCTCCACGCTCTCGCGATGCCTCCTATTTCTCTGCAATAAAAAATATAAATAATAATATTTTTATTTGAAATACAAATTAATAACAAACAGTAAGATATGTGGATATAATTTCAATATTGTTCTTGCTGTTAATATTAATATTATTATGATGAGAAAACCATAAAAATTTTAATTAATTAATAATTAATTAATTAATTAATTTACGACACTGCCCGATGCGTTCCATGCATGCATAAAACCGTTTACCGGTTGAATTGGTGATTCAAGTGCTGGTTAAGCGATAGAGACAGAGGCTGCATCTCAAGTCTTTTAAATTGCATCATTGTTCCCCTCACTTGTGTCCTATCCATGCGTCTTAGTCCCTCCAACCGAGGATGCATGGAGGAAACAGGAGAGAGGACAAATGAAATGAGGAAGTATGTTTTAAGCCAATGGTTCTTGAACTCGGTCCTGGTGCCCCACTGTGTATGCTGGTTTTTGTTCCAACCACAATTGCAATTGTAGGATTGCAACTATCTGTTTATTTGTTTTAATTAGCTGCATTCCATGTTAAGAGCAGTTATTTACCATCTTAACCCACATTTTGATGGACACATCCATTGTGCTATGAAGAATAAAAACCCTTGAACATATTGTGCTTATTTTCTATATTCTGTGGATTTTCAGGTGAAAACATTATTAAACAGATCAAATTAGACTGACAAAATCAGTAAGCTCTAAATTAGGTTGCTGACAGTGCTTGTTTTGAGTTCTCTCAAAATAATTTGCCTGAACTTAATAAACATGACACAAAATTGGAGTGACTCTATTGTTTGCCAATAAATAATTAGTGTTTGCAACCATGTGTCAACGGCTTCACCAATGAGAAACCTATTGTTTGTTGATTAACCAATTGTTCACATTGATTAAACGTTTGGTTAAATTGTTTCCCTCAGCAGTTATTTGTACTACTTTTTAATACATCTTAACTTGGATATGGAATTTTTATTCTTCATGGCATGTATAGATTTGTCAAATGTGGCTGAAGACGATAAATAACTGCTCTAAAGATAACTGCACCTAATTAAGACAAATCAACAGCTTTTTAAAATCCTAAGATTGCAATTATGGTTGGAACAAAATCCAGCATACTGAGAGGGGTGCCAGGACAGAGTTTGAGAACCAGCGACATGAGGTTCGCCACATGTATGCTGTCATTTTGGGAATTCCCTGGCGTACTGTTGCATGTCGGGATTATAAGATGGCGACAAGTGTTTGAACCACGTTGCTTCGGAGGAAGTTTTTGCTCGTATCTCCGCACGGAAGGCATCTATCTGCGTGTCCTCGCGGCTGAGTCTAGCTGTCTTAGCTAGGAAGGTATGTGCGTTTGATTTGTTACGATCCAAAGAGTTGGGGAAATGTTACAGACGTAGAGCGAAAAAGTATGCCTGAAGTGAATGGATCAAGCAATGTCTCTGTGGGTATACATTGAAAGTCAGACTTATAAATATCAACCCACGGAAAGATGCAGGGTCTAGTCTCAGCTCCGGTTCTGGGGGTCTGACTTCAATCAATGAGTGCGCGGCAAGAAGTGATGATGAACGGCGAGGTAGGAGCAATTCTTTTAAATGGAGTGGAAAATATCTGTCACTAAACAAAACGTGGATTTCTCAGGGCGAACTACAACCCCAATTCCGAAATAGTTTGGACTAAGTGTAAATTGTGAATAAAATCAAAACGCAGTGACTTTCAAATCACACCAGCCAGTATTTTATTCACAATAGAACAGAGATAACATAGCAAATGTTGAAACTGAGAAACTTTACAATTGTATCCAGAAAATGAGCTTGTTTCAAATTTGATGGCTGCTACAGGTCTCAAAAAAGTTGGGACAGGGGCCTGTTTACCATGGTGTAGCATCCCCTCTTCTTTTTAACACAGAATGGAGGCGTCTGGGCATTGAAGAGACAAGTTTTTTGAGTTTAGCCATTGGAATTTGATCCCACTCTTGTTTAACACAGGCTTCCAGCTGCTGGAGAGTTTTGGGCCTCCTGTGATGGACTTTTCATTTAATTCTGTGCCAAATGTTCTCAATCGGTGATAGATCAGGACTGTAGGCAGGCCAGTTCAGCACACGGACTCTTCTACTACGAAGCCATGCTGTTGTAATAGCTGCAGTATTTGGTTTTGCATTGTCCTGCTGAAATACACAAGGCCTTCCCTGGAATAGATGTCATCTGGAGGGGAGCATATGTTGCTGTAAAACCTTTATATAACTTTCAGCATTCATGGTGCTTTTTAAAACAGGCAAGTGTCCCAAACCATATGAACTAATGTATCCCCATACCATCAGAGATGCTGGCTTTTGAACTGAACGCTGATAACAGGAGGGGTGGTCTTTCTCCTCTTTAGCCCGGAGGACACGACGCCCATGATTTCCAGCAAGAGTGTCAAATTTGGACTCGTCTGACCAAGGACACTTTGCCACAGTCCATTTTAAATTAGCCTTGGCCCCCAGAACATGGCGGCGCTTCTGGATCATGCTCAACAATGGCTTCTTTTTTGCATGATTGAGTTTTAGGTGGCATCTGTGGATGGCATGGCGGACTGTGTTTACTGACAGTGGTTTCTTTAAGTATTCCTGGGCCCATTTAGTAATGTCAATGACAGAATCATGCCGGTGAGTGATGCAGTGGCGTCTGAGGGCCTGAAGATCACAGGCATCCAGTAAAGGTCTTCGGCCTTGTCCCTTACGCACAGAGATTTTTCCAGTTTCTCTGAATCTTTTGATGATGTTATGCACTGTCAATGATGGGACCTTCAAAGCCTTTGCAATTTGACGTTGAGGAACATTGTTTTTAAAGTATTCCACAATTTTTTTTACGCAAGCCTTCACGGGTTGGAGAGCCTCTAGCAATCTTTTCTTCTGAGAGACTCAGCGTCTCTAAGACATCCCTTTTAGAGCCAATCATGTTACACACCTGATGCCAGTTAACTTAATGACTTGCTACATGTTCTTTCAGCTGATTCTCTTATATATTAACTCCTTCAACCCCACAGCCCTCTACAGAGGGCTGACCAACATATTCCCTTCAACCCCAAATTCCTGCAGGGAAAATTCAAACAATCTGACTAATTGATTGGAACATATCAGGTTACATTTAATGGGATTCCAGAGATAACAGTAAGATACAATGTCCAGATAATGACCAGCCCTCTACAGGGGGCTGTGGGGTTGAAGGGTATAGTGATGCTAGAATATCTGGGGTTGAAAGAGTTAATTGCTTTTTCAGCCCTTTTTTGCCCGTGTCCCAACTTTTTTGAGACCTGTTGCAGCCAGAAAATTTGAAATAAGCTCATTTTGTGGATAAAAATGTAAAATGTCTAAGTTTCAACATTTGAAATGTTATCTATTTCTATTGTAAATAACATATTGGCTCATGTGATCTGAAAGTCATTGCATTTGATTTTATTCACAATTTACACTTCGTCCCAACTATTTCAGAATTGGGGTTGTATATTCATTGTTTCATTAATCGCCGACGAATTAACATCGCCACGGAGAAAAAAATGATTCTACCCGTAATCTGCTGGTTATGGAAGCCTGTTTCCACCACATAAAAAAAGGGGGAAAAAGTTGGCGAACCATCCCATAATTATGAGATTTAAAGTCATCATTTCAAGATGCAAAGTCATAATTATGAGATTTAAAGTCATAATTTCGAGATGAAAAGTCATAATTATGAGATTTAAAGTCATTATTTTTAAGATGCAAAGTCATAATAATGAGATTTACAGTTGAAATTTCGAGATATAAAGTCATAATTTCGATAAATAAAGTCATAATTTTGAGATATAAAGTCATAATTATGAGATTAAAAGTCATAATTACGAGAGTCATCAGTTCGGTCCCCTGCTGTGATAGATTCTGCAGTGCGGTCGGTTTCTGGACCTCATTTCAACTCCGTTGCTGATACTAATCTCAACTCCGGACTTCCCACGCTTTTCTTTATTCAGGGATTGGAAGCAATGTATGTGTTTCATGATTGTTTTAATGAAATAAGATTATTTTAAATGTCTTTATGCAATTCCACTGCTTCCAACCCCTCCAGTGCACTTCAATTCAGCGCGAGAATCTCTTACATACACGTTGATTGAAGAATTGCTGACTACAGCAAAGGAACGTAAATATGCCACTTAAACTTACACCAAATGCGTGAGAGTTTACAGGTATGCCATATTAATGAAAACTGGCCACACCTGATAAGGTTGAGAGTTTTTGGAGTTTCGGTAATGGTCATTTAAATCAATGATTGAAAACAGGTCGTGACCAATCATTAATTTTGAGGGATTGTTTTGAGCCTCCCCTATCGCCAGTTCACCAGCCGCCACTGGTCACGATGCCATTCAACCAACACTTCTGGCGCATTTAACGATAGCCATGGCACTGTCCAGAGGTTTGTAATAAGCAAGTTTGATATTACGATTTACGCATGCGCGATTTCTGTCGGAGCACTTCCGGGGCAGGGTCAATGTGACCAAAACAGTGGCTTCGCCATACGATAAGTGCTTGTTTCCCTATCTCAAAGGGTGCTTGTGAATTATTTATTATCGTGCTACTGAAGATACGGGAGATTAATTTATCATAACAGATGCCAATTCCCCCCACCCCTTTCCCCGTGTGGTCTTGGATCAAAAAACACTCCGAATGTGATCAGACCTCAGTAAACAAATTCGGTCAGTGCCTTTTGTAATATGGAAACAAGCACTTACCTCACACCACCACATGGCGATAGATGCAGAGTGATTCATAATCAGGTGATGCAGTTTGTTGCTTTCATTATCTGATCGGTGGCCTCTCTTAAAATATTCACTTCTTTGCAGCGAAGACAAGAGCGACGAGCTCATCCTTTCGTCCACACACTTTCAGGTTCCTTTTACCAGTAGAGTGGTTTTGGTTAATACGTGTGTAGTTTGACAGGAGAATTTATCATTTTATATTTGACTGCATTGTTCTAATATCACCTATATGTATATATGTGTGTGTGTGTGTGTGTGTCTTTTCACGATAGTGGGTAACGAAAGCGCAACTGTGAAACAAGCAAAAAAAAAAGCCTATTTATGTTGAATTTCGAAATTCATCATCACTGCTTACGGGTAACATCAGCTGTACAATTAATACACGTGATATTTTATAGGACAACATTATTCTGAAGCATAACTTTTCATCATGATGGATAACAGTGGACAAGAAATTAGTACAAATGAATCCTGCATGATATGAAATTGTGTTATAATCCTAAAATATTAAATCAAAACGCAAATTGCGGAAAAGTCATGAAAACAGCAGTCAGTAACGTCTTACCTTGCGGGAGGATGGCCAATTGCTGAACGATGATCAAGAGTAAGGATGAATGCAGATGATGTTTATCATAATTCCATTTTCACGTAACAATCTTTGCTGCATTCAAAATTGTGGACACGAACGGTATGGTCGCGGATATCAGCCGACTCAGATCAGCACACGGGAAAGCTTTCGTTGCCGAAAAAATGTGTGCACAGAGTCACCCCATAGGACATGAAAAATCAATAAATTGATGCGTATAATCAAAGAATAAAAGTCAAATTTTGTCTTAGGTAACAGTAGTGATTTTCTGGACAGGACATGATCTTCAGTATTTGAGTTAAAGATCACCTATTGTGAAAAACATGTTTTTCATTGCCCATGCATATATTACACAGTCATCCTTCAACCGAGCAATCCAGAGCCTGTGAAATACGAAAGCCCCTTCGTTGTTTGGACAGATACCGACTGGGTGGGCACATGCCTCAGCAGGCCGTTTTGAATTGGCCTCCGTAATTTTCGTCAAGATAGGAGTCTGAGGCTAATTCCCACCCATGCGTCCGCCTCTGTGCCCACCCCCGCTGCGAGTAACCACCCCTACTCTCCTCCACTGTTAGTGCGGGCTGGCATTTTCATTCTTCACTACTGATTTTAGGATATCGAAGGATGGCGAGACACTCCAACGGCTATTTGGTTGGCTGCAGAAACCAGCACAAATGTCTATATTCTCTTCCAGCATCGGAGGATACAAAGAAACAGTGGTTAGATTTTAGTTTTTGCGAATATGTAGTGCTAATATATAGGTCTGCGCGCCCTACTTCACCCTTGGTCTGCTTCAGCAAGGAGGCTCAGTACAACGCCGTCCAGTGCAGAACCCTGCTGCCACTTCAGTATTAAATAAAAGGTCTGTTGAAAGTGAGCAACCTAATACTAAACAATGTGACAAATGGATTTTTTTGTCACTGTTTTTGACTTTCATGCCACGGGTGGTATGAAATTACTTGATTACCTGGTAAGTTTCCCAAAAGCACAGATGCTAACTTCTATAGTTGGGAAAGAATTCCATATCTAACCTCCATTTTTTCTGCTATTTATTTGCCAGAACGATTGTAAAAGGAGCGCCAATATATTTCGGAGAGTTTTACCAGTGAGGAGGGGGTTTAGAATATTAATATCAAATATTAATATTGCAAATGCACAAGCTGTGTGTACCCTAGCAGCCTTGTGTGTGTTATCAATAACATGACAGCCACCGTTATACACTATTACCACATATAGCAACAGGAGAAATTAAACTCTAAATTTTCTTGACTGCATGTACACTTGATGTTTTTACACACCCAGATCTTTCTCTTACCCAAACATCAAGATAAGCTGAAAAACTACTGATTTAATTTTATATTGGTGGAGGTTGAATACAGAATTCTTTCCCATAGTTGGAACCATTGTTCACAGTTGAACTATGGAGTTTGCTCACATATTGCACAACTATGCTTCTGGGAAACGTATGCCTGACCAGTGTTACAGATCTACTGGTTTCCCTGTTAACTGATGACCTTTGTTTGTAAATAACGAGGGTTTCTCGTGACAACAGCAGATGTTGTAGCCATGGGGAGGAAACGTAGCTGACCGTGCAAATGCCTAACTGGTTTCAATTCTGTATCACTCGTAATTAACAAGGCTATCCCTCTGATTCCAATAGTTTGTTGTTGATGGATGAAGTTTAGTAAAACTGGGTGATGACAGAGATTTTGATCAAATACACATTTAAGTGGGCTAAGAAAAAAACAACCAGACATTGACTTCCCGATTTAAAATATGTCAGCTGGGTTAACTTGTGACCGCTGAGTTTGTTGTGCCTGTGAAGTCTAACTTGTTCAGTTTCGGTTGATAATTGGGTTATTCTTTTCAATACATAAGGCTTTATTTTGTATTTTTGGAGATTGGCGGTTAATGTCTGCATCAGTTTGGGGGGTAAATAAACAAACTAGGATCTAATGACAACATTGTAAGGTGCATTTCATATTTTTGAGATTGCACGTGCAGCCGCTGGTTCCATTGAATCTGCGTGGGACTGCACCCCACTGACTGAGAATATTTTCACATGCCCTTCCTCTAGTTAATTTCAAAATTAAATCAAATGCCAGTAACACTGTCTTCTCAACTTACATAGAAAATTACAGTATAGATTTGTTGTGTCATTGCTTTGGCATTTTAAACCGGGAAACCAATATCCCTTTTGGAAAAAAAAATTTCAGACTCAAATATGTAGTCCCTGCTGCTATGATTACAGTGCAGATTCATTGTGTCATTGCTTTGACAACCGTTGGAGACGTCAGAACATTTACTTTCAATCAGAGTTGACTTTATTTGAGATCTTGTCTTCTTGACGAGACGGTTGAACCGCTCTGTAGTCTTCTCGCACACATCCCAGTGGCTCCATGAGGTTAAGGTCAGGACTTTGTGGTGGCCAAATTTTGTATGAAAATGATTCCTCATGCTTGCTGCCCTCATTGTTTTCTTTGCTTGATGCAGGCCAATAACTTGCCCCTTTGGACATACTGTAACATCTTTTCCACCATGAAGCGATACGTCTTCCGACATGAATTTTTTATGAAATGAGAAGCAACGCGCTTCATCAATTAGGGTTGAAATAATTATTGCCAGATGAAACATATTACTCGCTGCAATAATGATACAATCAAATTTTTTAAAAATTTGTTTCCAAACGGCGACTCTTTTTGGACAGGCAGCGTATGTTATGCACTTATGTGGGACAATGTGCGCATATAAGCATAATCGTACATGTGCGTTCACAGGAGGTGGTCTCATAATGTCGACATGACGTTTAATGTTTACTTGCTAACTTATTTTTGGTTCCAATTCTTTGCAGTTTATTAGCTAGCTTTCTAGCAAGCTAGATATTCAGTTGACTGGGAATTTGTAAACCTTTTCTTGTTACGTTATCTACTTACATCAATGTCTTTGACTCACTCACCGCGTCCATTTGCAGAGTGATGGAGATAGCTCAAAGCTGTCATAATGGGAATTCCCGTTTAGGCGCTAACAGAAATTAGCATTGCAATCGCTCTAATATTTACGGTCCTGCAATATATTAGGTTTTGACTTAGATAGCCTTGCTTAGCCGGAGGCAATGAAGGAGATAAGTTGATAGGAACTAATAGACCGGGTGAATTCAGTTTGGGAGAGAAGAGCAGCTCCCGACATGGAGCATTCCCAATAAAAATGAAAGTTTGCCAATGGTTGCTACTACACAGATGCTAGTCACGAATCAGTGTCAGAGACTGAATTACAAATATAGCTGTCTTAAACTGTTGTGGTGACTGCATGCCATATTTTTTGTGAATATAATGACCATCCTCCTGGGTTACAGCCATTATCTTTTCATATTCATTGAATAGTTTAATAGTTGCAGGGATCTCCACATGTGGTTTTGAGACGGTGGGCCGCTCGACCTTGACAAACGGCCGCCGTTGTATATGGCAACCGCCCGAATAAAAACCAGATCCGCCGGACCTTAAAAACTTGAGAAAGTTTCTTTGTTGTGTAGCGGGCAGCCCAGCCACTGTGGGGCAGCACCATACTAAATGTGCATAATAAGGCCACATGTACTGGTGAGGGAGAGAGACTTTTGCCTGGATTTGTTGGTGCATGCATAGACATATATGCATGACATTAGTAGCAGAGGTCTGCGTCTTGGCCAAACGGATGATTTTATGAACCACGGCTGCACAGGCGGCAATTGCTGTTTGCAAATATACTAGCGGGCTAATGCAACAAACAGCGAGTCTCTCATGGAGTTTCTCTGTTTTAATACAGGAATGTTACTTATGAAAACAAATACTAGAATGCTATACTTCCTAAGAAAGCCTGATACCTATAGATTCAGAATATATTAGCTAGTTTGTACAAATCGCAAAGAATTGTTTGTGTTCCCTAGTAGAGGTCAGAGTTTTGCACTGGCCACGTGGCTATACACCATCCTTTAATTGGCCACGTGCTGCGACGTTGTATGATCAGCGCAATGTCAAGTGTCATCGAAGACTTCAACAAAACTTCATACCCTCGCAATCTATGGTGTTGATTGTTTCAGATGTATGATCTGGTAGGCCGAAAAAAAAATGTCACTATTCAATTTCAATTTTACTAAATCACCTCATACCAAAAAACAAACCGCTACCGCTCCCGACGCCACCATTCCCCCCACAGGGAGCTTCGCGCCTTCGGCGCTCGCGCCATACAGGCTTCTGCCCGACCTTGGCAAATCCTGTAGAGAACACTGAGTTGCCTAGCTACCAATTCAATCATCTGTATTTAGAGAGTGGGCAGTAGCCAGGGAATTTTGCTATCCATTGACTTCAGGGCCGGTGGATCTGTTAGTTGGCCAATCAGAACAGAGCTCATTTAATAAAGGGGTGCATTTACTCAAGGCAGCCTTATTTTCAGAGGGTGAGAAATGACAAGTATTAAATTCCCTAGAAATCATGGGTTTTACATTTTGTTTTGCTAAAAATTGTGTAAACCTCCCTCTTGGACATCCAAGAGAATTATATCTTGTCAAAAAATCAGCATAATATGGGACCTTTAAGTACATTTGGGCAGTGCCAATCACTCAAGACCTGCTCAAGGCGAGGACAGTAACCCGATAATTTCAGTCTCTTATCGTCCAATGTTCTGACCAGAAAAGTTTCCTCACAAATTGGAATTTATTCATTAGACTGAGAGTAAATAACTTAGGGGCAAATGCACATGATACTTATAAATTTTAATTTCCCATATCCTTATTGAAAAAAACTTATTTTTGATGTCACATTTTGGTGTCCTTATCTGAGCCAAAAATCATTTTAATCAATTGCATTTACGAAAACCTACTTGGGTTCAAGTGATAGTTTTATCCTCACTATATGTCTTATGCGTGCTTAACAAAATGAACATGAATTAAAAGCACCAATCATTTTCTACTGATAATAAAAAAAATGAACAACTATCCCTGAACTCTCCAGTATTGTGAAAATATATAATTTATTTTTTAATTCTAATGACAGTACATCAGACAACTGAAAATTTTTGCAGACAACCTGATTTCTTTCCTAGGTTGTCGTTTTTTTTTTTCCTGAATAGTTGAATGGTTCGTATAAACAGGCTATTTTGAAAAGGTATCAAAATTCCATGATCAAAAGGTATTGTGTTTTGCTGGTTGTGATGTATTACATTTCAGCCAGTGTCAGAATGACACCAAACTTGGTGCATCACAAGCTGAATGTGAAATGTTTTCAAGTAACTGTACTGATTAAGGGCAGCACGGTGATGCAGAGGGTGGCACTGCTGCCTCGCAGCAAGAACGTTGCGGGTTTGAATCCAGCCTGGGGTCTTTCTGTGTGGAGTTTGCACGTTCTCCCTGTGTTTACGTGGGTTTCCTCCTGGTACTCTGGTTTCCTCCCTCAGTTCAAAGACATGCATATCAGGCTAACTGGAGACCTAAATTGCCCATTGGCATGAATATGTGAATGAATGGTGCGTGCGCCATGCGATGGATTGGTGAGCTGTCCAAGGTTGGTCCTTGCCTTTCACCCATAGTCAGCTGGGATAGGCTCCAGCTCCCCCGTAACCCTAGTGAAGAAGAAGCGGTATAGATAATGGATGGATGGATGGATGGATGAACGGATTAAATACTCAATCAATCATTCACCCACGCATCCATCAATTGCTGTGACTTTATAGCTAAGATGTGAGGCCTGGTGTATGCACTGAGCATCAGACAGCATCCGCACAAGCCATAAACCCGATGATGCACAAAATGATTTACACGCTAAATCTGACCTTAATTCACCTCAGGGGCTGGAGACCTCAAATGGGCCAGTGGTGAGGAAGAAAAACACCTTAGCCTCAGAGGCACTGCAACTGGTGAGGTGAAACACTTTTTCATAAAGTTTTTAGTACGAGCCAAACTCCAGACAGATGTTCAAAGTCCTTCACAGAAACTCTTTCTGTTGTTTTACAAAAAAATCACTCTTGACACTGATTGTGCATTAGGTTCAGTCTGACTGCACGTGCACCGTAGGAAAAGGGCTTCTACAAGAGAATGGTTCCTCCCTCGTTTAATACTTCACAACACCTGGGTACAATACTCTGCAGCATGGCTTTCTTCCCTTCAGATCACGGGTGTTCTCAGGAAATGAGCTTAATTTATGCTTAATATATCGTGTTCACAGCCAAGGTAATGCATCCCAATGCAATATCTGTAATTAATGTTAACAATGAATTTCAGCAATACTTGTCTAATTTAACCAAAAAGGAGAATGCGTAAAATTTACCCCAACTCAAATTCTTGAACAAAGTGCTGAGCTTTTCTCACATTCACATTCCTGCAAATGGTTCCATGTAAAATTCCAATCTGTCCATTTAAATCTCAGAAAACTTAAAAAGAAGTGAGAACCTTTTTATTTTCCGAAGCCTAAACCCTGTACAGTACTATACGTGATTCTCAGGAAACCCTAGGTGTTTGAGTCTGCTGAGTGCTGACTTACAGACTTCTCAAATTCACTGTTCCTCACAGAAGTGTAAAACAAAGGTGACATCACACTAAATAAGGTGTGTAGCTTTCTCAGTGTTTTTCCTTAGAGACACAGGTCCATGTACTGATATCGCGCATACAGTCACAAATCTTGATCCTTCCACACAGCTGCTGAAATAAGCTTTAGGAAGGAGGTAAAACATAAACATACTTAATGAATAAATGGTACCTCCATGAGATATTAACCGATTCATCAAATACACTTGGCTTGGGAGGAGTCGCGTGAGGGCTGCATTTAGCCCAAGGATGCTCTAGCCTCTCTCTATTTGCTTGGTGGCCATTGATCTGCACAGTGCAAAGCACTAATTACTAACCCATAACCAGTGATCACTAATTTCTAATCAATAATTGCTAGCAAAATTCACAAACCAATAACCGTTAGCCCTGGTGGCTAACCTATAACTTCTAAGCGCTCGAGACTAGCAGTTAGCCGCTAAGTGCAACCATTGATGGCTATCTCCCTCGCTGCTGTGCCGTGCCCAGTGCTGAACCAGGTACTCACCTCCATCTTCCACTTCGCCAACCACTCATCTCTCTTCCGCTTGCTAATGTAATAAGGGTCGCCGGCCTGGAAGGTTACTCTTGGCATGGGCCTCTGACGCAAGCTGATCTCCCAGCCTACTCCCCCGCGATGCCGGGCTCTGTCTCCCTGCTCAAAGGGGAAACAGGAAAACAGATGAATACACTGCTGAATTTTTAGCAAATTTAATTTTTTCCAAATCTTTTTAAATTTAATTTTAATATTTTTTTCCTTCCTCCATTCTCCCCCTCCCCACCACAAAATTTTGGAGGTTGGGGGGCTGCTGTGGTTGGGAGCATTCGGGGTGTGGGGAGGTCTGTAAAGCACAGGGGGGCGCGTCACCTCTTTACGAGACGGCCTCACAGCAGAGCACGCATACGCCGCTACTGCTACCCTCTGAGCAATACTAGTCTGATTCGCGTCTGAGTGCCTTGCGTCCCTAGCTATCTTTCTCAGCTAGCACAAGACCACAAGCATACGCAAACGCCTTCCGTAAAAATAATAAAAACAACAAAAAACAAAAACCAAGTGTATTTGATATTTCTAATTTATATAACATTGGGTACCATTTATGGACCTGTCCGCCATGTGGAGAGGGTAAAACGCGTCCCTCCTCCATCTTTGGAAGAAAACTCTCCATCCTCATTGCTGGCAAGTGGAAATCTGAGGCTCCATTTTTTGTGTGATGTCCCAACCTTTGAAAAGAATATAGCCTGTATGTGTGTATGTTTAAACCCCTGCTGTTGTACGAAGATTGTGTAATATATGTGGGTACTTAAACTCTTGTTGCTGCTCTATTTAAGTTGCTGCTCTAGTTCAAAGTCTTTTGTGTGTGCGAGCTAATACTGTGCTGTGATAAAGTGTTTTTCCCTGTCCCAAGTTTCTTCTGTTTTAGCACATTTGTCATGCTTAAATGTTTCAGGTCATCAAACTAATTTTAATATTAGACAAAGATGACCCAAGAGGACACAAAATGCAGTTTTTAAATGATGATTGTGTTTATTCAAGAAATAGTGCCATCCAACTCAACCTGGCCCTGTTTGAAATGTAATGGCCCCTTAGTTACTTAATCAAACAATTAAACAAATGTAATTGATAACTGGGTTCAGTTTTGCAAGACACAGCCCTGCATGATTACTGCCAACCTTACTGATTCTAAACATCACTTAAAAACAACCTGTCTTGCAATGTGAATTAGGATAAAGCAGCACATAATGCCCTGATCTAAACAAATTCAAGAGCAGATTTAAAAAATTCTTTGACATCCATCAGTCTGGAAGGGCTTACAAAACTGCAAGTCCCTGGGCCTCCAGGAAACTACAATTAGAGCCATTATCTAGAAATGGAGAAAATTTGGAACAGTGCTAAATCTTCCCAGGGATGGGCGGCCAACCATAATTCCCCCTAAAGTGCATCAAAGACTCATCTTGGAGGTCATAAAAGAATCCAGACTAATATCAAAAGAACACCAGTTTTCACTTGCCTCAGCTTAAGTCAGTGTTCACAGTTCCACAATGAAAACCAGACTAGGCAAAAATGGCAACCATGGGAGAGCTGCAAGGCAAAAACTACAGCTGATCAAAAAGAACACGAACACCAACGACACATTTACCAAAAAATATCTTGATGACCCCAAGATTTCTGGAATAATATTCTGTGGACTGAGGAGTCAACATTATAACTTTTTGGAAGACGTGGGTCCTGTTACATCTGTTGTCAGTATTTTTATTCTGTTAGTTGTGTTTTGTTATGTTGTATTAATATCATGCATTTATTTGAGTATTTTTGAATGAGCGGTTAGTTTCCTTCATGTTTCCATATTCCCTCTTTCTTGCTCTCCCTGCTTTGCTTATTTGATTGTTCCCCAATTACCCATGTGGAGCCACACCCTCCTGTGCTCACTTCCAGTGTCATATCTACTTTGGTTTCCTTGATTTGCACCCTACCTGCCTCCTCACCAACCCAGCATCTCCTTATTATTTTGCGTGTTTGTAACCCCTGTGTCAGTTTCCCTGTTTCTGCGCGCTTGTCCTGAGTTCACCACCGTGATTTGTTTGTTCCCACTTTTCTTTGTCCAGCGTTCATCTGTCTCCCTGTTTTCACAGTTTCTTATGAACCTTATTTTTCCTATAGTATTCCCAGTTTTGATTCCCCTTTTTTGTTTCCGTTTCCGAGCTTGGATTGTCCTCTGTGTAGTTTTACCTTTTGGTTTTTGATTTGTTAGCTATTTTTTGATCTTGCTCCTGCCAAGTGTTTTTGTGCTGCATTTCTATCTCTGGTTTTGACTCGGACTGTATGACTATATTAAGATTAAAATCTGTTTTAGCTTGGGTCCATTCATAGTCCTGATATGACTAAAGCTAACACCGCATCCCACAAAAAGAACATCTTACAGCCAAACGCGGTGGTGGCAGTGTGAATGTCTGGGGCTGCTTTACTGCTGAAAGATCTGGGCAACTTGTTATAATTTTTGGAACCATGAATTCTGCTCCCTGCCAGAAAATCCAGAAAGAGAATGTCCAGCCATTAATTTGTAACCTAAAGCTCAAGCACAATGAAAATGATCAAAAGCACACAAGCAAGTCCACCTACGAATGGCTCAAAAGAGACAAAATGAAGGTTTCTGAGTGGTTCAACCAAATTCTTGACTTAAATCCAATTGAGATATGGTGACATGACCTTTAACACGCAATTTGTGCCTAAAAACCCTCCAGTGTGGCTGAAGTGAAACCAGGGGCGCAGCCAGGATTTGAAATAAGTGTATGCATATGCTTAAAACAGTAATGCAAGAGAGCGAAGAGAATGAGCCACAGCGGTCCTGGGGTATAGAAAAGAATTCCTATCCTTAGGACTGTGTTTTACAAGCTAGTAGTGCATAGGACAACTAAACACTATAACAGCACCTTGGTGAATTCGCTAAGATTGATGCAAGTTCTACCATTAAGAAATATTTACGGGCCAGGTCAGCTATGATATGAAATACTCCAATTTTGTAACTCCCTTACCGCGTGACCTGGCCCTTATGCAGCTAAATGCCGTAACTGTGTTTACATGAATTCGCAAAAGAAAAGTTTTAAACAAATTGGTCCCTTACATCTACAGTACATGAGATGGCCTGCATTGCAGGATGTGCTAAAAGTGAACAGTCAGAGGTTTATAGAATAGTGCTATCATTTATTTTACTTTTTAGATTACGTAATTAAAATATTATTCTTGATTGAATTTAACCTCTTAAACCCGAATGCCCCCGGTACCCGGGGCGATCATTACACATCATGAATACAGCATGTTTCCTAATAGCAACATCCTCATGCGGTATCCATTTAACAGGAAGAAACTCAGCAAAAAGCTCATGTTGACCATTTTTACCTCAATCGAACACAATTCAAGCACCAAGCAAGTAAATAAGCATGTAGCAAAACATAGGATAAAATAATATCAGCGCTCAATTGTTAGCATTTCTACTGAATTTGTGCTAGGCATACAAACGATACATCAAATGAAAGAGGAAAGTCCACAGAATCCAACAATATAAGCCATGTCATTTTAAACCGACATCACACTCAAAGAACAGCAGGCATACATTTTACATTCTATAAAGATGAGGAAAAAATTTTTCTTACCTTTGATTTACTTATACCATGCAGCAATTATGGGGGACTAGGGTTATACTGTTAGCTGTAGTCCACGCAGCTATAAGCCTACACAAATGCATTATCCCCTAGATGTCCTCGACCACAACTTACTGAACATTGGAAAAAATTCCTTATTCAACCTCCACCAATATTGAATGAAATCAGTACTTTTTCAGCTCATTTTGATGTTTGGGTGCCAAGAGAAACAACTGGGTTTGTAAAAACGTCAAGCGTAAATTCAGTCAAGAAAATGTAGATTTTCATTTCTCGTAGTGCTATACATGGTAATGGCATATAACGGCGGTAGCCATGTTACTGATGACATAGCAAGTTGCCAGGACATGCGCAGCATATGCATCCGCGATATTAAATATTGATACTAAACTGTAAACCCCCTTCTCACTGATAAAACCCCCCAAAATATTTTAGCACACCCTTTTAAAATCATTCTGGCTAATAAAAAGCTGAACAAAGTGGAGGTTGCACAAGGAATTCTTTCCGCTAGATTGACTGTTTAAGACATCCTTGATTTTTAGCCTTGTTCGAAGGAAAACAGCAGAGTCTAGCTAGCTAGCCACGAATTACTGCATGACCCAAAGTTAGCAAGCATGCTAAGTATTCTTACGTTCTAGCTATAATGTTAATTATTGATGTCGTCATTTTGTGTTAATTGGCCATGAACTCCACAACTTATTTATGGTCTAACTGGCTTTGCGGATCCTATTATTGGCAAAGCCCCACAAATTCCAAAGGGCAAGGTTAAAGTTAGCAACGTGATTTGCAAGAAGGAGCTGGCTAGCTAGATATCTGGAGGAGGGCGACAATTGAAGTCAATGCTCCAACGGTTCAGCTCCAGATTTTCTTATCAGTTTTCCTCTCCAGCTCCATCACAGGCACTTTTTTTTTTTTTTTTTTGCCATGGCGGTCTTCGTATTTTTTCCTGCCTCAGCTACTGCATGTGGACCTGAAAGGGATAGCTTAGTCCCCGAGGCCCTTCCAACCACATTCATTGTGGACGAGAATGTTGCTGTCCTCAGAGTGCATTGCACATACAAGTACTAGCTAGCTACATCTCATAATCGTAAATCATGGTCACTTGTCTCTTCTTATGGACAAAATCCATCTCCTTCTAATGTCGTCTTCTGTGCTAAAAACCGAGAATCAAGAGATAGGGTTGCTTCTATTTTGATTTTGAATGGTGTAGAACGAGGAATGCCTGACCACTCACACTGTGCCACTGTTGATTCATGGAGAATCGGGCTTATGGAAGAAACTCTTCCCTCCCTCCGCTTTTACTTCTCTGAAATGTGAAATAGGTCTATTCTGACCATCAATAAAGTCTGGACATGCTACCCAGGAGTTTGCAGGAATGTACTGTAACACACGTGCAGTCCCATGCCATGTGCCATCGATCATCATCATCTCAAAAAATCATCGCCTTATTTCAATGCCAAAAGTCATGTGATGCAATCCGGAATTCCGGTTGAAACGTGCGCATTGAAAATGAATGGGAGCAAACATTTATCAGCAAATCAAAGCGACGTAATCGAAGATAATTTGCAACTTTATTGTTTGCTACTTTAAAGCCGCAGTGTGTGAGAATTACTCCCATCTAGTGGTGCGCTAATAGAATGCAAACAACCGAGTAGTACTCTCTGGCACCTCCTCCTCTAAGTGCGTCATTACCACTACAGAAGCCGCGAAGAGTCAAGAATGTGTCAATATGTCTATAACTACACTGGTCACAGAAGAGTCCACGCTTCTTACTGATGTCCATGTTTACATTTAAGCCACTTTCACACCGGACGCTGACGAATTTTTCACACGACAGATTACATTCAAAGTCAACGCAAAGACGCGAATACGCGCGAATTCGCGTCTTTGCATTGACTTTGAATGTAATCTGTCGCACAAAAAATTCGTTCCGCGTCCGGTGTTAAAACGGCTTTATTCTTCCGAGTTACATGGAGAACCGTGAAAACTATAAGACAAACTAAACGGTTTCAATCGCACAGCTCAAAATCGGCAATTAAAATACTCTGCGTGTTTCTTTGCGTTATACAACCAAGTACAAAATTACACGAAAACAAGAAATTTAAGCAATCATTACCGTGTTCGCCTGGAAGACAAGCTGTAGAATAATTGACAGGAGAATATTAATCTACTGTTTACCTTCACCATTTCTCTTACTTCCTCTTTTAAAGAAAGTTTTCTTGGGGGGGTTGGGAGACGTGGCGATTCAAAATAATTATTACCTGGAGATACTTTTAGCGTTAGAATGCTTGTGGTTATAGTGATTAATTCACTTAGTCACTAAGATGATAAACTGGTATCACTTTGGTCTATTCTGCCTGACTAGGGGGGAGGACATCAACCCCTTGGCAAATCAGCTGAGATAACTTAGCATGAAAAACGAGAAAAACTCTCGGAAAATTTGGTTGAAAGAGTTACATCACGCACGGTCGCCTACTGCTATGACTTATGTGCAGAGTAATAGCAACTGAAAACTGTTGTAACGGAGCTTTTCCAATGCAAGCTAAATGACAAACCAGCCGTCTCTGCCGTTTTATATTGCAAGTAACAGCAAATTATCCGACTTAAACGGGAGGATAAAGCTGGACTACACTGCCCTGGTTCTAACATTACACCAAAATAAACTTCACTGTTAGATTTAATTACCTGTCTAGCAGAAAGGTTGCAACCTCCGCGTCCGTTTTCAAGTCCTTCTCGGTCATGAGTTTTCTCCACCCGGGAAAAGCTACGCCGATGTAGACTCTTGTTCTATCCCGGTCATGTTTTCTTTTTCTTTTCTTGGGTGGTTTTCCTTCCATCTCTTGGGGCAAAGAGTATCCATGGTCCTCCATTTCAAGGGAAAGGGCAAGTATATGAACCGCAGGGCGCTTTCAACAACACAGTCGTCTGTGCTTGCTTCTCCTCCCCGCCCCAGACAACACACGGGGATTTAAAGGTAAACTGCGAAAGGTGAACCAAGTTTGTCCCCTTTCAGCTACCGCATTCAAAGATGGCGATGCAACATGGCAGCCTCCGGTGGGTGCACTGCCACCTATGTATTTGTAAACAACTCATTCTGAGCAATGAGAAAGCTTTCATTTGTATGCGATTGTTATTAGACTTCGGTAAATACGTATTTATGAAAGCAATATTTGATTTTTGCTAATAAAAAGCCGAATAAGTTACACACTGTACCTTTAAGGTATTGGTTCCTCGTACTTAGTAGTCACAGCAGTGAGCACATTAGATAAGTCCATATACTAAAACAAAGTGAAACACAATGCTCCTCAGTCTTATTTAAGCATCACTTCGTGTATTGAATGTGTGAATAACATTCTTCAAATCTCAATTCCCTTCGAAGTAAAACTAGCCTTGCAATGAACCCACACTCAATATAGCACTTATCTTCTTTCAATTGGAAATATAATTTTAACAATTATTTTTCCTGAAATTCATAAGAAATGTCAGATTGCAGTAACAAGAAACGTGCATATTATTGCATTATGTAAATCCCACTTGCTGAGAGTACAACATGTTCAGATTTGAACATGATCGCTGTCTAGATAAAATTATACATGAATAACAAACTGGCTATTGACTTAATGTGTTGTAAGCAAGCGTATGCCAATACGAGGGAAATAATGTCATAGGTTAGGCTAAATAAATGTAAAAGTTTTCAGATTCAACTTCTTACAAACTAGTATGGGCCAGCATGGCTGCTGACCAGCATGGACCAGCATACCAGCATATGTTGTGTTTTGGTGCTGGTCCATACTGGTTTTTGGAGCTGGGCAGTGATAAAGGCTTATGTTATATGTACTTTTTAACATAGTTTAATGGAGTAATATGTCTGGATGCATCATACACCATACAGCAATAGGAAGAAGATGATAATCATTTTGTTGACTGCACAATTTGTAGTAGCCGACTCGTGTTATGGTTTTTTTAAGAAAAAAAAAAAAAGCTTGTCATTTAGAGTCCAGAGACTCAAATCTTGTTTTGGATTAAACTTCCAAACCAGCGTCAAGTTCATTTTTAATTTAAGTGGTTGAACGTGAGAGAATGATATCCTTTTGGCATGGAAAATGGTAGGCTAACATTTGCTAATCCTACTGATAATTTGTTTTTGTGTCTTTGCATCTCAAAGTCAGCAGCACGCAGTCAGCAGCTGGGAGTCCGGCTGTCAATGACTCAGGGCCGAGTTGCACTTAACTGACTGGAATAATGTTTAAAGTCGAGAAAAATGCTATCATCGTTGTACAATTACTAACAGTTAGCAGTCAAATGCTTGCTTGTCCTGGTTGCATTGAACTCACCTCTGAATGCATATGGGAACAGTTTTCCAGTTCTGCCACTTGCTAACAGTATGTTGGCTCGCACAAGCTAATAATTTATGCTATATAGTTGATATTACTGACTAATTTGCTAATCTATATTCAGCTATTCTGACCTGTGTCAGGGTATTGGCGTCTCAAAGCTATTTCCACCAACACTATCTGTCCAGTAGCATACTGAGCCATTCTGACAAATACCTAGTATTCCAACAAGTTTGCCATTTATTTAGTTATAAGGTTGCTCTAATGTATGACTTTTGCATGTGAACTGCTTGTGTAATGTAGCCCATGTCATATAGAATACAAAGGCAAAGCACCATACTATAAGCACCAAAAACAGTAACTTCTTGCGTGGCTCAGCACTGCATTCAAAGCGCAACTTAATAAAGCCAAAGAACCCTTAGTGAAGTAGTGTAATTTTGCCTCGGTTTCTCTAGAGCTTTTCATAGTTACGGTAAACACAACCCATTATTATCCCCCGCCACAAGAAGTGGCCGGGGGATATTGATTTGACCTCCGTCCGTGCGTGCGTGCGTGCGTGCGTGCGTCCGTCCGTCCGGGATAAAGGAGAACAACTTTTCACAAGAAATATTCGAGATAGGATAACCAAATTTGGCATATAGGTTCAGACCATGAAGGCCTTGATCGAGTTCGAAAATGAGACCAGCGCGATTATTTTTTCCAGAGTTCTTGCCCTTGATTCGCATTTTTGAACTCTGACTACGGTGTCTATAAAGGAGAACAACTTTTCACGAGAAATATTCCAGATAGGATAACCACATTTGGTGTGTAGCTTAAGACCATAAAGACCTTGATCGAGTTCGAAAAATGAGACACGCGCGTGATTATTTCTCCCGGAGTTATTGCCCTTGATTCACTTTTTTCAACTCTGTTCACGGTATATGTAAAGGGGAACTACTTTTCACGGGAAATATTCCAGATAGGATAACCAAATTTGGTGTGTAGCTTAAGACCATAAAGACCCTGATGGAGTTCGAAAATAAGAAGCACACTATTATTTTTCCCACAGTTATTGCCCTTGTGGCACTTCTGGGAGCCTCTGTTCATAGTATCTTTAAAGAAGACATTTTGGCGGGGGATGTTGTTCACCATGTCTACTTGTTTCTACAAAAAACTAAACATGAAACACAAAATATTTGTCCACACGGTAGAGGAGGTCCTTATTGTTCAAAAAATGACAAAGAGTCATTATCGATAATTGATGAAGTTATGGCCTTTTCGCTTTGCATGGCAGAACTGAGCTCGCAGATGCGCTCGTTTCAGTGCTGATTTTGTCGCACTGGGAATTCGATCTCCCAAAGTAACAGGTTTTCATCAAAAATGACCAAAAACTAATAAAATGAAATTTTAAAAATTATTCAGTTCAGGTTTAGGTCTAAAAGGGAAAGACCACCTTTGAACACAACCAACATTAAATAAGAATTACCCATATGGAGTCCAGATATGGTTTAAATTTTTTTGCAATTTGTAAAGTTGTACAGTGCTTCAAATGACTGGAGGTCGTTATCTCATCATCCCTCAAAAAGGTTTAGCCAGTGAGAGGCCAAGGAATGCTTTGGCAGTCAGGTGAAAGTGACATTGGAATACCTTGCTAAACCAAAGTTTGTATAGACTTAACTCATTCTGTACTCAATTCCCACTCTTTTTGCAGTTTTTTTTTTTTTTCAGTTTAAACTGGTTAATGCACAAGCTAATGCTTTCCTCCCTTTCTATGTTGGTTGTCCAACAAGAGGCGATGAGTTTATTTTCCATTATTTCTCTCTGTTTCTGTTCCACAAAGTTTGCGTCAGTGAAACGTGAGTTGTCTTTCATATTCATGATATTAAGTGGATATTTACATCAGCACAGGTACTGTACAACGACAATGAGGATGCCGCTCCTTTTATACAAACCCCAATTCCAATGAAGTTGGGACGTTGTGTAAAAAGTGGATAAAAACAGAATACAATTATTTGCAAATACTTTTTGACCTATATTCAATTGAGTACACTACAAAGAATAGATATTTAATTATTCAAACTGATAACGTTATTGTTTTTTTGGAAATATTCACTCATTTTGAATTTGATGGCTGCAACACATTCCAAATAAGCTGGGACAGGGGCAACAAAAGACTGGGAAAGTTAAGGAATGCTCAAAAAACACCTGTTTAGCACATTCCACAGATGAACAGGTTAATGGGAAACAGGGGAGCGTCATGATTAGGTATAAAAGGAACATCCCTGAAAGACTCAGTCATTCACAAGCAAGGATGGGGCGAGGTTCACCACATTGTGAACAACTGCGTGACAAATAGTCCAACAGTTTAAGAACAGCATTTCTCAATGCGCAATTGCAAGGAATTAAGGGAATTCATCATCTAAAGTCCATAACATCATAAAAAGATTCAGAGAATCTGGAGAGATCTCTACACGTAAGCGTCAAGGCCGAAAACCAACATTGAATGCCCGTGACCATCGGTCCCTCAGGCGGCACTGCATGAAAAACCAACATCATTCTGAAAAGGATATCACCATGTGGGCTCAGGAACACTTTAGAAAACCATTTTCAATTAACACAGTTTGTCACTACATCTTCAAGTGCAAGTTCAAACCACGCAAAGCGAAAGCCATATATCAACAACACCCAGAAACGCCGCCGGCTTCTCTGGGCCCAAGCTCATCTGAGATGGACTGACGCGAAGTGGAAAAGTTTTTGGAAATGATGGACATCGTGTCTTCTGGACGAAAGAGGAAAAGGACCATCCAGATTGTTATCAGTGCAAAGTTCAAAAGCCAGCATCTGTGAAGTCGTACATCAAGCAAGTGTAACAGGTGGGACTTTAGGTTCTCATTAATACTGTATTCCAGGGTCTCTTGCCTAACATTTTGGGGTTGGCATGGTTGAATTGTCTAATTATAATTGTGCAGGGTTGTGACATTGCCCTGGATGTGGGGCGGAGTCACATTTGGCATAATCGGCAAGATAATTGTGTACAGGGGCGGCGGTGGGTATTTCTGCTTATTGTCTTGGTTCGCTTGGAATTTTATACATTGTTTTTTTACTGTATTTTGGATAGTATGGGAAAAACAGTGGTTGATGCTTGAGCACCGGTGGGAATAGTGACCAGTCCGGTCCGTTTGGTAACAGAGGGAAACGGTAACGTCGCTGGTTGAATATTACTGGTGTGTATATAAATTTTTTTTTGAGGTTAATTTTGAAAGTCTTTGCGGACCTGTTTTTTTTTCCTCCTCAAACATGTCCACTGATTGTTTGGAAGAACAACTTTAAATTCTAAATGAATGATTACAACAGTTGCAAGCTGACAAAGACAGGCTTAGACGAGCAGCCGTGGGGCAACCCACTGCTGGCGCTGCTTCCACCATAACAAGTTGTACTTCTGAAGGGGCTTGTACCCCATGGCTGAACACTATGTGTATGTTCGAAGAGAACGGAAATGTCCTAAATTCTCAGGTAATCCCTCATATGATTCCTTTACAGTGGAAGAGTGGGTAGACGAAATTTGTCAGTCCTTGAGTATTAGACGAATGTCTCGAACTGAACAAGCAGTATTTATTTGTGATCTGTTGGAAGGGGAAGCAAAAGCTGAGATTAAGTTCCATCCTGCCACAGCAAGGAACGACCCTGATACCATCTTGAATGCGTTGCTGGAAACTTATAGCTGCATGCATTCCTATATTGGTCTACAAAAACAATTTTCCAACGTAAACAGCGCCAGGGTGAATCGCTTCGTAAGTATTCTCATGTTTTAATGGCTTTAACTGAAATAGTGAAACGTAAATACCCTCATGCCTTTGCAGAGCCTGACATAGTACAGTAGTTCATGACCGGTTCATAGAACATGTTCAGGATGTTATGTTGCGTCGAGAATTGAGGCGCCTTGTCAGATTTACTCCTAACTTGTCTTTTTTGGATGTCCGCAGTGAAGCAGTCCGATGGGTTGCTGAGGGGGAACACCATAGCCAGCCTCGAAGTAGGGCATACTCTTGTGATACGCAGATCCAGGTGGTTGGCGAGTGCAATGCAGATGGCAGCCTCTTTGTTGCTAAATCTACTGGTGAACTTGGAGAATTGAAGGAGTGCCTCTGTAAACAGCAGGCACAGTTAGATGCCATCACGAAGCATTTGAATACAGTGCACCCACCACTCACCCAGGATCGGAGCAGTAATAATCGTTCCTGGCAGTATCAGTTTCAGCCAGATGGAAGACCGATTTGTATGCGTTGCCAGCAGACGGGGCACATCGCACGGTTTTGTCGTGCTGAGCCAGGTGTCCCACAATGACCAGCTGAGCGGGTGGGGTCATTGACAACAGGCCATCCGGGGGTTGTACAGGCGAGTTCTGTGGAGTTGCAGAAAACTAGTGCCCTCTGGTGTGGGGAGCCAGACACCAGGAGGGGCCCTTGTAGGCTCTGGTCAAAATGTACCTTCTGCATATCCACGCCAGTTGATTGGGCAGTGCCCAGTGGTTAAGGTCTCTATGGGGGGTGTCACGGTTTCTATGGTTCTATGGTGACTACCATAACTGAAAGCTTTTTCCAACAGCATTTCCAGACACAGGCCCAAGTACAATCATGTAATTGGCTTCAACTTAAGGCCGCCAATGGGCTTGAGATTCCATATAGGGGGTACCTCGAACTAGATGTATACGTTCTTGGAAGGGTTCTCCCTCAGATGGGGGTGTTGGTTGTCCAAGATTCCCTTGATGCAGCTACAAAGCAGCAGAAAGAGTTGGTGCCTGGACTGTTGGGAATGAATATTCTTAATCATTGCTACAATAAATTGTTTAGTCAATATGGTGTGTCATTGTTCCGTTCACCTGTCATACGGATGGCTGAATCTGCCTGGAAACAAGCCCTCTCCGAGTGCCAGCAATGACAGCATGCTTCAAAAACAGGTTTGTTGGGTAAAGTTAAGCTTTTCTCAGAAACGCCTGCCTGTGTTCCAGCTGGGTCTCTAAACTTTGTCCCTGCGGTTTGCCCTCAGGGTATACGGTCCTCGGTCCCACTGGGGTTGTTAGAGGCTTCCCATCCCGGGGAAGGCCAACTTCCAGCAGGTGTTCTGGGCTCGAGCGCTGCTCTTCCAGTACAACCCCAATTCCGAAATAGTTGGGACGAGGTGTAAATTGTGAATAAAATCAAAATGCAATGACTTTCAGATCACATGAGCCAATATGTTATTTACAATAAAACATAGATAACATTTCAAATGTTGAAACTGAAACATTTTACATTTTTATCCACAAAATGAGATTATATCAAATTTTCTGGCTGTAACAGGTCTCAAAAAGTTGGGACACAGGCAAAAAAGGGCTGAAAAAGCAATTAATATATAAGAGAATCAGCTGAAATAACATTTAGCAAGTAATTAAGTTAACTGGCATCAGATGTGTAACATGATTGGCTATAAAAGGGATGTCTTAGAGAGGCTGAGTCTCTCAGGAGTAAAGATGGCCAGAGGCTCTCCCACCTGTGAAGGCTTGTGTAAAAAAATTGTGGAATACTTTAAAAACAATGTTCCTCAACGTCAAATTGCAAAGGCTTTGAAGGTCTCATCATCGACAGTGCATAACATCATCAAAAGATTCAGAGAAACTGGAAAAATCTCTGAGCGTAAGGGACAAGGCCGAAGACCTTTACTGGATACCCGTGATCTTCGGGCCCTCAGACGCCACTGCATCACTCACTGGCATGATTCTGTCATTGACATTACTAAATGGGCCCAGGAATACTGCAAGAAACCACTGTCTGTAAACACAGTCCGCCGTACCATCCACGGATGCCACCTAAAACTCAATCATGCAAAAAGGTTCAAAAGCCAGCATCTCTGATGGTATGGGGATGCATTAGTGCATATGGTGTGGGACACTTGCATGCATGTTTTAAAAAGCACCATGAATGCTGAAAGGTATATAAAGGTTTTAGAGCAACGTATGCTCCCCTCCAGACGACTTCTATTCCAGGGAAGGCCTTGTGTATTTCAGCAGGACAATGCAAAACCACATACTGCAGCTATTACAACAGCATGGCTTCGTAGTAGAAGAGTCCGTGTGCTGAACTGGCCTGCCTGCAGTCCTGATCTTTCACCGATTGAGAACATTTGGCCCATAATTAAAAGAAAAATCTGTCAAAGGGGACCCAAAACTCTCCAGCAGCTGGAAGCCTGCATTGAAGAAGAGAGGGATCAAATTCCAATGGCTAAACTCAAGAAACTTGTCTCCTCAATGCCCAGATGCCTCCACTCTGTATTAAAATGAAGAGGGAATGCTACACCATGGTAAACAGGCCCCTGTCCCAACTTTTTTGAGATCTGTAGCAGCCATCAAATTTGAAATGAGCTCATTTTGTGGATAAAATTGTAAAATTTCTCAGTTTCAACATTTGCTATGTTATCTCTGTTCTATTGTGAATAAAATACTGGCTGGTGTGATTTGAAAGTCGTTGCGTTTTGATTTTATTCACAATTTACACTTTGTCCCAACTATTTCGGAATTGGGGTTGTAGATCGTGGGATTGCACGTGCCAATAGTAAATGTTAGTATCCAAGATGTTTGGCTTAAACCTCATACTGGCCTGGGAACCTTGCATCTGGTGGATGTGCAGAATGTTGGACGCACTGTTCGCTTTGAAGAACAACTGGGGGAGCTGGAGCGAGTAGCCCTTATTCAGTCTGTGGGGTTGGGGGCTGCACCTGTTTTAGATTTATCTCATGTTGATTGGCCTAACTTGACGTCCTCTCAAAAAGAGGAAGTGCAAGGACTGTTGGGAAGGTATCATGCTGTCTTCAGTCAGGGTGATGGCGATGTGGGTTATACAGATCTAATTCAGCATGAAATTCCTGCTTTGGATGATATACCTGTTTGGCAACATTATCGCTGCTTAAACCCCGTTCACACAGCTCTGCGACCTCAAGAAAACCATGCCGATCACCCCAATCTGAAAAAGTAATAGTAATCAAATCGGGGCATTATCGCCGTCAAAATCCAGCAATTTGGGAAATTAAAGACTACGTCACAACTGCACTGCGATGATTCTACGTCAAAAGCGCTGCTGACTCGCTGCCACTACGATTACATCTAGACCAATGCCGACCAAGCGGTAGTTTCTACTACGTTGCCGCTACGACGTGCAGAACCATACTACGTTGTTACACAGATCAAAAAGACTGTAGGACGATGTCGCTATGCTGGTTCTGACCATATTACGCTTCTAGTACGATTTGTGGCAATGTCTATGTAATTGTAATTACTGTATACACTATATTTCTTTGGAGTATCTTATACTTGTTCAACTGATTTTGTGATGCATAAGTTAAATACAGTGAGTGAAGAAAATACAATACAGTAAGCAAAAGCCATTATACTTATTATTTAATGTATGCAATTATTCTGTGCACTGATTTAAGTTATAATTTATGTCCTCTTGCTTCGATTGAATATTAGTTTCTACTTATAATTGTTTTACTGGGGAAGAAGGAGCGTGATGGGGAAAAAGGAAGTAGCAGAAAAAAACGATTGAGTTGAGCAGTCCGTTTTGTTGGATGTAACGTTAGCTGTACAGTACTGTATTGGTGTGATAAACGAAGAACGAAGATTAAAGATTGATTTGTGTACCACCAATTGTAGCGCTCATTCCCACAGCCCAGAGTCCTGGAGCACGCGACCTAAATCGAGAAACGAGGGCTACATCTATATAAATCAGGGGCTTTAAAGCATTTCTTCAGTTCTTTCCCAACTTTGAAGACGAACGGACCTGATGCTGATTTGATTCAACTGGCTCTGCTCCAACAAGAACAGTAACTATGGTGACTATCAGTGACTCGGAAAGCGGGGTTCCCTTCACACGCTGAAGGACCTGCTCTTATCCTTAACTCGTTATTTATTTCATATTTTAAAAGTTCATTTCTAATTGGGTTGAATTTTATTTCATTTTATTATACCTTTTATTGTCTTTTTACATCATTATTTATTTATTTATTTATTTATTTATTTCGGCGAAACTGGCTGTTTCGACCGCTATGGCTGAGTGCTCTCGCTGTGTAGCTCTCAGCCAAGAAATCGCCAAATTGCAAGGAAGAATTAAAACACTTCATGAGATCTAGGAAGACGAAGACTTACTGGACTCTCACGTGGTCCCCAATGCGCTGGTGTTGCGGTTGAGAGCTCCCAAACGGGCCTTCCGTGCAGTGAGTTGGAAGCCAGGCCTCGGTCCATGACTTGTCCCACTCCTGTTGTGATAGAGCCTTGGTCTACTGTAACAGGGCGTAATGGACATCCTTCTTCCCGTCACCCAGGGCGAGAGCCCGTACTGAGGCAGGAGAACAGATACAGCTTCCTAGAGGAAATTTTTACCCCAGAGGCAATGGATGCCACAGCAGCGCGCTCTGGAATTTCAATGCTGGCGTCTCCTAATGGAAGGATCACTGTCCCAGTGGCGGGGCCTGACACGGTCTGCTCTCCGCCTCGGATTGCTCGGCTGATGCTGGGCCAGGATCCCCCAGCTGTCTCGCCAACTGCCATGTTGTTCAGGCATGACACCCCGTCTAAGGCTTCCCGGCCTTCTCGTGGTGGGCCAAGGCTTGCCTCCTCCCGGAGCTGGCCGCTACCTGGGTGTTCCGGTGCTGGCGCACTGCCTCGGATTAATCTCAAGATGCAACGCCGGTCCTCAAGTCGGGCTGATCCGTCTTTGCTGATGATCGGCTCTTCAATGAACAGACGCCTTTGCCTTCCTGGGGCTGAGACTTTCTGCTATCCTGGAGCTCGGGTTTCAGATATTCAGGCAATATTGTCTTCCATCGTGCACAGCAATCTTTTAGCTAACACTATTGTTGTCCACATTGGATCTAATGACATCTCCTCAGAAACCTCCATCGATTTGGAGTCAGACTTGAAAGACCTTATCAACACACTTCTGGAGACTGGCAAACTGTGTGTAGTCTCCGGTCCCATACCGTCAGTTTGTTTTGGAGACGTTAACTTTAGCCGGATCTGACAACTGCATATCTGGCTAAAAGGATATTGTAACATGCTGAGTGTCCCTTTTGCGGATAACTTTGCAAGTTTCGGACGCGATGGCCATCATCTGAACAAAGCTGGCTCTTGTCTTTTATCTAGTAACATTGAGTTAGCCACGCAATCACTTCTCACTCAAAATAAGTGACTTCAGGTGAGTCCGGTGCGTAGTTATGATAAACACAGCTGTAATTATTTTACTCCTGTTCCTTGTCATTTTAATTTATCTGTTCCTTTGCATATCACAGCTGTTAATGAGTTAATGGTTAAGGAGTCAAGTCACTTACAAAATAATTCAGATACTGCAAAGCCGTCTAGTTTGTGCTTAGAGTCGCAGGATGATTTTGTGAAACTAAAAGGCTTGGGAATTATTTATATAAATGTACATAGCCTCCTCTCAATACTTGACTTCATCAAGCTTTGGGATCGGCAAATGAAAGCTGATATTTTTGTGTTCACCGAGTCTTGGCTGTCCAGCAAGGTCAATGATGATGTGATTTTGCTTGAGGGATACAATGTTTTTCGTTCAGATAGAGTTAGACCTTCAAGGGGAGGAGGTGTGGCCATTTATGTTAAGGAATGTTTTACAGTTTCTATTTTAAACTCTTTGTCGTTGTACAGGTGCTTAGAATTTTTAGCATTGAGTGTTTGCTTAGGAAATAATGTAAACTGTTGTAGACTGGCTGAAATTGGGGTTTATCATCCACCATCTGCTCAGGCTAACAAAATTGAAAATTTAGTAAACTTGGTGTCTGCTCTTGAAAACACTGAAATCATTTTACTTGGAGATTTGAATATCGACTGGCTCTCGGATGATTCAAATGGCTTGAAAGATGTGTGCGTTAATTTGAATTTGTCTCAGCTAATCATGTGTCCTACAAGGCCTGACCCTAAGGATCCTGGTAGAGCTACCCTTTTAGATCTTATTTTAACCAACAGGCCACATCATTTTAAAGCTAATGGCGTTTTCCCTCTGGATTTTAGTGACCACTGTCCTGTTGCTTGTGTCAGGAATAATAGTAATAAAAAATCAGCAACTAGGGTCGTTGTAAAAAGGAATTTTAAACATTTCTCAGAACAAGCCTTTTTGCACGACTTGTATCTGAGTGACTTGCATTACTCTGCTACTATCCCTGACCCTGATATAGCGCCAAGTCATTTTATCAAGTCATTTAATGCTGTGGCAGATAAGAATGCCCCCTTTAAAAAGTTGAGAATTTAGTACAGAGTAATTCCCTGGTTTTCCCTAGATATTTCTGAATTGTTAAAGGCTAGGGATTTCGCATGGAAAAAAGTGCGTGTTTCTGGGTTGCGTTCTGACTGGCAGCATTTTCGTTATCTTCGTAATAGATGCCTTACGGCTACTCGGAAAGCCAAATCGTCATATTATTTCTCTAAGTTAACTGGCTCCGGCAGCAATCCTGTGAAATTTTGGAAGACTTTTAAGCCCTTGTCCCGGTCACTGATCTATATAGAATAACTGGATAGCTGATGACGTCATAATTTTGAAGTAACCATGCCACCATATTGGTATGCCAAACTATGATCTCTCAGAACATTACTCACATTGAACACGTTGCAGCCAACGATATAATTGAGAAGATATCTTTTCACAGACATGGAAGAGGTGGTATTTTATGCTTCCTCCTCAGATCGACCTGACTGTACGAAAAATGCCTCAAGGACCGCAGATTTAACTACAGTAGGCAGCAGTTGTACGTGCCTTTAACATTTTCAATGGACAACATCAGCATTTGACTATATGTACGACCAATGAGTGCGTTCCATAGGAAATCTATACAGATTTTTCTACATCTCGCCTGAGAGGGGCAGTGGTACAACGAAATTGAAGTCCAAAGTCATTGAGACTGAAGAAGACAAGACGTCAATCCTGCATGTATTATTATTATTCTGTGTGGGGGGATTTAAAAACTTCATGAAAAAATAAATTAGCCGTAAGCTTGCATCTTGTCAACCGTTGTCTTTATTTTAGAAACACTGGGTGTGAGATTCAATCGCGCATTAACGCATATGTAAGTCCCAACGGATGTCTTGTATTGAGTTTTCTCTTGCGATGTCTTCACTCAGTAGCTGCCACGAGGCTAGGCTAATTTTCCTACGAAGCAAAAGTGGGTTCGCTGAAGAGAACTCAATGTAAGCTTATCAAGGTCGCTAAATCAGCGTTCACATGGGAAAAGAAGTGAGTTGTGCGTTATGATGTATGTAAAACTGCCTGCCATTCATTGTCGAGCGTGAATCACATTATCTATTTCAGTAGCTCTAACGTTACATCCTCATTGATAACCAGGCAAAATTAAATTTGTCAGTCAATGGTAATTTAGTGTCAATAAAACGTTAGCCTTTTTAGTGCTCGCTCAGGTTATTATCCTTAATGATTTGACCAGTCAACACCTGGTTTTGTTGTCTAGTTAGTCTGGTCTAATATTATAGATAGCATTACACAGCAGTTTTACTGGATTATCTAATTTATGCCTTGTGACATTGATTGATCTGGTTAACTTCAGTTCAGCAATCTTGGTAGCTTTAGGCTAACTGATGGATCACATTAGCTAACATTAATTTGAAGTATTCCAATAATAACCGTTAGCTGGGCTAACATTGACACATTATCTGACGTTAAGGTAGCTCGCCAGTGGCTAATAATAAGCAATATATTAATTGAAATTCATTTATGTGTATCTGTCTTTACTACAGCCAGTGCATTGTCTCGTCACATCCCCCAAAAAATGTCACTCTGCATTGGAAAGCTGCACATTAACGCTTCTCTGCCATAGCATACTATATAACGGTTACTTACTACCAGGCATAGTAAAATGGCCGCTCGACCACTTCCACTTGCTTCGACCTCCCAACGCAGTTCTCTATCACGTCAGCAATCCAGTAATTCTATATAGATCAGTGGTCCCGGTCCCCCTCTTCGGCCTTACCTAGTAGAATTACCATGGATTTGGTTATTATTTCTGATAAAGGGAAGCTTTGTGATATTTTCAATGAGCACTTTATTAATGCGGGCCATCTCTTTGAAAATTTAGGGTTATTGCAGGCTGTTCCTTGCTGTGATAACACGCCTTCTGTCCCTGTGCCTCATGTCTCCTATAGTTTTTCCTTCCGTCCTTTTCTTGAAGGGGAAGTGCTTGAGGCACTTCATGGCATTGACCCTAAGCAATCCACTGGGGCAGATAAATTAGACCCAGGTCTTTTATTGCTGGCTTCACCCTGGATTGTTAATATCTTGACTCACATTTTTAATTTAACCCTGTTGACTGGTTCAATTCCTGTCTTGTGGAACACAGCCTTTGTTCTTCCCTAGCATAAGGGTGGCTCTTCAGATGACCTGAGTAGCAATCGGCTAATTTCTAAACTGCCGTGCTTAGCTAAGGTCTTAGAGAGGCTGGTCAATAATCAAATTAGATCATTTCTATGTGACCATGCTATCCTGAATGCGTTTCAGTCAGGCTTCAGACCGGGTCATAGCACTGTGTCAGCTGCAGCTAGGGTATTAAATTATATTGTTTCTGCCTTGAACAATAAGCAGGATTGTGCTACCCTTTTTATTGACTTATCAAAGGCATTTGACACAGTCGATCATTCTATACTCATAAAGCGGCTTGGTGCCATTGGGTTTGATATTAAATCTCTGAATTGGTTTAATATTTATTTAACTGGTAGGTGTCAAGCGGTTGTGGCTGATGGCTATCAATCAAAATTCATCTATCTTAGCAAGGGGGTTCCACAAGGTTCTATCTTTGGGCCCTTGCTATTTGCCCTTTTTATTAATGATTTTGGTGATAATTTTACCAACAGTATAATCCATCTATATGCACATGATATGGTCATCCACTCAGCTGCTCCTTCTGCTGAGCTAGCTCTTCAAAATTTACAGTCAGATTTTCAAATCTTCCAGCAGGCTCTTTTAGTCCTTAAACTTTTATTAAATTCTGAGAAGACAAAATATATGCTATTCTCTCAGAAACCTGCTGCTAGGTTTCATGATGGTAGCATTTCTAGAACAAGTGGAATACAAATTGAAAGAGTTCCTTGCTACAAATATCTGGGCATCTGGTATCTGTTTTCCACCAAGGCCGTGCTGGTGTTGGTGCCGGTGCCGGTGCCGGCTGGTGTTGAATGAGCCCAAGTGCGGTGCCTTTCAGCACCGGCCTGTGTTTCCACAGCTTGCGGCACCAAATGAGTGCTAGAATGTTTTGCATGTTACTATAGTTACAATGTAAATTGTTCACGAGCAACCTTAATCACGCAAATAACAATGGCTGGCATAAAGAAGTTACTGCTTTTCGTACTCTTAATTGGTACTTTACAAGTTTTTTTTTTTAATCTTTATTAATGAAAATGGCATTTTACAGAAAAAGACACAGACACACACATAAACGTTTGCACAGGGGTTCAGTGAGTTACACAGGCATTGCAAGGATTTATAGGCAGGGAGAGGAAAAAGAAAAAAGTCACAAGTTTTTTTTTTACACAAAAGAGTTGTTCTTTTGGGTTTAGAATTGTTAAAATATTGTATTAACTCAAAGTAATTCTGGAGTTCAATTAGGAATGCTGGGAAGTAGGGTTTAGTTGATTTCACTTCAGTTTGAAGGCTGGCGTCCTGTAATGAACATTAACAGCATACAAAACATGAGAGATTAGGCTCCAGACGAAGGGTGCGTATGTGAAGATAGTCAACTATAGGCGAATGTCAGTTAACGATAGGAGAATGTCAGCATTGCGTTAGCTGTCTCTGGTTACATAATACAATCTTTATTTACATCGCGGCCGCCCACTGGCATGGCTGGCGTCGCGTCTGACGCCGAACGTTTTTAAAAGCCGGCTGGAAGCGTCAGTAGCATCAATATTGACGGTTGACAACAGGACCGAGAAGCAAGCGATGGGTGTGACTCTCAAAATATTCAACTAGACAACGTTCAATTTTGAGAAGACCCATCGATAAGCGTATTTTAAGTGATGGCAAAGTGCGACGTTCAGGTTACTGTGCAATATACATTATCTATAGGCATAATTTCCCTCCTAAATTTATCCGTTTAGTAAATTAAGATGATGATTAACATCACTTCACCCAGCAGCAAATTAGCTGGCTAGATAACTTAGCAGTGTTCAGTTCTTACGAGTGTACCTTGAGTTAGGTACTGTCTAAATGGAGATCGCTTGAAAACATAAATGCCCGCAAAATAACGGATTTCCTTTCAAAACTGCGACTTGGTTAGAAAGCAGTTATATCAGTTTCGACAACTGCATGTCATGTTGCCGCTAAATGTGTGCCACCAACCATGACAAGGTGAAATAGTTAAATCATCTAAAAGACAGTCGCTTTTTTATTGTGTTGACCTTTAAGAAATTGAGCAGTGGCGGAAAATAAAAATCTGACGCCACCAGTGGACGTTGCTCCATTGAAATTAATGGAACCTATTTTTTGACTCGGCTGTCTAAAAAAAATGGCGGCCAAAACGTCTATTGTTGATGATGTAGCCCCGCCCATACCCTTTATGACACAGCGGTGCCCGGCTCTGGGCCCAGCAACTTCAGGGAGCCGGCTCAGTGCCTGTTTCGTGCCGACTTTTGGGCACCAGCACCAACAGAGCTCCTGTGGAAAAGCGCAGCACTTGTTCAAGTTCAGACACCGGCCCGGCACCGGTACCGGCACCATGTCAGTCAAAAAGGCCTATGGGCGGATGAGAAGCATAAATTTAGGAATCACGTTGATGAGCTAACCAAGAATCTGAAAGTTAAATTGGCGATGCTTTATAGAAATAAAGCTTGCCTGCCGAGGAGTTGCAGAAGGCTGATTGTACAGGCAACTATTCTTTCTAGAATAGGTTATTGCGACATAATTTATATGCACTCTGCTCCCTCATCACTGAAGCCTCTTGATGCAGTATACCATGCTACCTTAAGGTTTATAACAGGAGATGGCTTCAGAACGCATCACTGTAGTCTTTATTTCAAGGTGGGTTGGTCTTCACTGACCATGAAAAGGGAGCAACATTGTTGTCTTTTCATTTACGAGGCGTTGTTGGGTAAGCTGCCTGGATATATTGCCAGTCTGCTTAATTTTAGAAGGGGGGAGTACCTTCGTGCTCTTGATTATATGACTTTAGATGTTCCGAGTGTTCATTCTGAACTGGGTAAAACTGCTTTTATGTACTATGCCCCACAGAAATGGAATAGACTTCAGCAGACACTGAAATTGGAAAAACTTATCTCATTTAATTGTTTTAAATGTCTGTTATTGGATGCCATGAAGCTGGAATGTACATGTGTTCTGTAGTTCCTTTGTTTTTTTGTTTTTAATTTATTGTTGCAATGCATGTTTTTATTGACTCACGACTGGGCTCCGTTTCAAAAGAGAGCTTGCTCTCAATCGGACTCCCTGTATAAATAAATAAATAAACAAAATAAACGGTGCTGCATTTTTATTACGACCACAGAGATCTCACCACGATGCCATCACGCTGCTTGTACGATAATGGAGTTCCAACTACGTTTTTAATAAGACTTTGCCCCGCTTTTTGTTGGCCAAGACCCGGCTACGCTTATTTTGTGCACGTTCAAAATAAGCGTGGGGACAGCATGCAGCTTCCCGACCTAGAAGATCCCACCCCGACCAAACCACGCTCATGGAGATCCTCCCACGATTGGCCACGCTCTCAGCCACTTTTCCATCGTAGTAGAAGCGGCGTCTATGTATGAACCGGCCTTTACCACCTTCCCAGTGTGATCAAGTCAAAGCGCATATTCAGGAGTTGATCGAGCAGGGCGTAGTTAGGGGTAGCTGTAGTCCCTATGCTTCTCCAACTGCGCTCATGCAGAAGAAAGATGGCACCATTTGCCTTTGTGTCGACTATCGGCAATTGAACACCAAGACCCGACGAGATGCTTTTCCTCCACCTAGAATAGAAGAATCATTTGATGCCCTAGCTGGGGCTAAGTGGTTTTCCACTTTGGATCTTGCTTGTGGCTGTAACCAGGTACCTGTTGCTGAAAAGGACAAGGCTAAAACCGCTTTTTGTACACCATATTGTTGTGTTTTTCTCATCTTTTTCCGATCATTTGCAGCGCTTTGAGCTTGTCTTTAGGAGACTCCAAGACCATAGCCTGAAGTTGAAGCTGAAGAAGGCGCCACTTCTTTCAAGCAGAAGTGAAATACCTCGGCCATGTGATCTCTGCCGCAGGGGTGTCAACAGATCCAGACAAGATAAGCGCTGTGAAAAAGTGGCTACGTCCAGGTAATGTGTTGGAACTACATTCATTTTTAATATTTGCATCCTATCACTGTCGATTTGTTGAAGGTTTTGCTACGGTGGCAGCCCCACTTCATAAATTAGTGGCTGACTTGCAGAAAGGCAAGAGGCAGACTATGTCTCGGAAGGTTGCTACCCTTGACGGCCGGAGGGACGCAAATTGCGAACGGGCTTTTTCTACCTTAAAGGATAAGTTGGTCAGTGCCCCGCTGTTAGGATATGCTGATTTTTCAAAACCTTTTGTTTTGGTGATAGATGCTAGCCATATGGGTTTGGGTGCTGTCCTATCTCAAGATCAGGAGGGGATGTGGAAACTAATTGCATTTGCTAGCCGAGGGTTGCGTCCATCAGAAAGAAACATGTACAAATATAGTTCGATGAAGCTTGAACTTTTGGCCCTTAAGTGGTCAGTTACCGAAAAATTTAAGGAGTACTCACTTGGGGCCAAGTTTACAGTATATATGGATAATAACCCTCTGTGTTATTTGAAAACAGCCAAGTTGGGGGCTGTGGAACAGCATTGGGCTCCTCAGCTAGCACTCTTTGACTTTACCTGTCAGTACCGCCCAGGAGCTGTCAATCGTAATGCTGATTCGCTTTCGCGCTTACCAAAGCCACCTCCAGTTTTTGGGACTTCTCCCAGCGTGGTGGGCCAGCAGGAACAGGAGTTAACTAGGCACTTGATTGCTTCTGTATTGGCTGTAGATGCCCTACCTGTTTACTAGAAAGCTGATCTGCGGGTATTGCAAGCAGCTGACTCTGTCATTAGTGCATTCCTGGTTTATTGGAAGAGGGGGGATACCCCGACGACGAATCCGGTAGACTGCTGAGGTTTTGGAGTTGCTCCGGTAGTGGGGGAAAATTCAGGAGAAGAAAGGAGTCCTATATCAGGTTATTAAAATGCCAGATGGGTGCCATGAAGTGCCACAGCTGTTGCTTCCAAAAACCTTCCAGAAAGAAGTCCTCATGGGACTTCATGACAAGCATGGCCATCAAGGATCTAAGAGAACATGGACCTTGGTGCAACGAAGGTGCTATTGGCCAAATATGAAAAGGGACATCGAACAGTGGTGCCATGAGTGTGAGCGGCGTTTGGTCGCCAAGACTGTACAGCCAAAAGTCAAAACTGTTATGGGCCATTTGGTAGCAGCTCAGCCTTTAGACATCATTGCCATTGATTTTACAGTGTTAGATGGAGCAAGTAACAGGCAAGAGAATGTTCTTGTGGTGACTGACATGTTTTCCAAATTTACACAGGCCTACCCAACAAGAGATCAAAGGGCCAGCACAGTAGCTCAAGTTTTGACGGAGAGATGGTTTTATTTATATGGTATTCCAAAACGTATCAATGCTGACTAAAGGAGGAATTTTGAGGGGGAGTTGTTGAAACACCTGTGTAAGTTGTACGGTATTGAAAGGAGTCGTACGACCTCCTACCATCCGGAGGGCAATGGCTTATGTGAACGGTTTACCCGAACACTGCACGATCTATTGCGTACACTCCCTCCTGACCAGAACAGCAAATGACCTCAACATTTTCCTCAAACTCCGTTTGCTTATAACACAACTATGCATAGTTCCACAGGACATTCGCCCTATGATGTTATGTTTGGCTGGAAATCACAGCTGCCAATAGATTTTCTGCTTGGGTCAATGGAAGGAGACTTAGGCACTGGGTCAGTGGATGATTGGGTGGCAGAACATAAGAAGAATTTGGTTGCCATATATGCTCACGCCAGGTGGCAACTTGAGGCCTCAGCTGCCCTTCGGGGCAGATGTCATCCTGTTGCCATCACTATCCTTTCCCCAGGGTCGCTGGTGTACTGTAGACAACATCTCCCCGGATGCCACAAAATACAGGACACATGGGAATCAACAATTTATGAAATTGTCAAGTGTTTGGATGATGTTGGCACAGTATATAAGATCAGGCCCCAGGAGGGACAGGGTTCAGAGAGAAATGTACACCGCTCTGACCTTAGGCCATTACTCTCCACCATAGAGGATTGTAGACCATGTCCAGCTGGAGGTAATTCCTGTGAGGGCCCATGTAGAACGGGATGCAGAAGATAATGCAGCTAATGATAGCAATTCCGGAAGTGGACTTGTTATATTACGTTCAAGGCCGCCCTTGGCTAGGTCACAAGGGCGCAGACAAAGTCACTGCGGTTTATCTCCAGGGCAGAGGGAAACCGTATGGGTTTGGAGACTGAGAGGGAGGTTGAGTACAGTGAACCAGTTTCTCAATCAGAGTCTCCCAGACAGAGTGATCAGGGAGTTAGGTGCTCAACCCCGATGACTTTCGGCCAGCGTTCGAACCCGTTCCGTTTACCACAGTCTGCAATTTGATCCCAGGAGATTAGGCATGAAGGGGCTACAGGCTACACTAGTATAAGCTAGTCATCGGATATTTTTAGACATTGGCAGTAGTGTGCTATAGTTTTGGTTGTCACTGGGACGGTGCCACCTTAAGAGGGGGTGGATGTAACAGGTGGGACTTTAGGACCCAAGGGATAGCTCCATGCATTCGTCTGTCTTTAATAAGCCAGGTGCAATAATCTTGTGAGAGACAAGAGATGCACTAAAGTATCATTTGTAAGCTGGCTAACGTGGTGTGGTCCAGGAAATTTGAAACGTAAAAGGGGTTGTGTGAAGTAATCAGACATATCGTTTCCATTCAGTTTGTCTGTTTGTGACAAGAAACTCATTTCAAAACATTCTGCGTTGGAATTTTTCCAAAACTCCCTCCGGTTTACGAGTAATGGCCCTAGCAACGCCCTTAGCAACGCAGACAAAATTCTTCGGCGATCTTCGGTAATCTCCTGTAGTAACGTGAATTCCAGAACAGTCATTGTAATGATTCTGTGCACGCCTTTGAAATTCCTGTTCATTCTTCACTGTTTTGGTGGCTTTCAGTGGCGGCTCGTGAGCTGGCAATAGGGGAAGCTCAAAAAATCCATTAAAATTAACAAGGCAATCAGAGATGGCAGACATCACCCCATTCACGCAAATATTGGCAAGTGCGGAAACAGAAACAAACACGTAGAGCCACTAGATGGCAGACTTCACCCATTCACGCAAATATTGGCAAGTGCGGAAACAGACAGACAAACAATCAAACACACTGAACCAATAAAAACAGTACTTCACGCCCACTCCGTGGGGTGAAGTAATGATTGGTCATGGCCTGTTTTCAATCATTTATTTAAATGACAATTACAGAAACTCCGAAAACATTCAACATTGTCAGATGTGGCCAGTTTTCATTCACAAGTCATACCGATTACGACCTCGGATTTCTCACGCTTTTCTTTACTCAGGGGTTGGAAGGAATGCACATGTTTCATGATCGTTTTAATTAAATAACATCATTTAAAACATCTTTATGCAATTTCATTGCTTCCAACCCCTCCATGCACAAGGACTTCAGCGCAAGAATCTCTTACATATGCGTTGATTGAATAATCACTGACTACAGCAGAGGAGCGTAAATATGCCACTTAAACCCACCGAATGCGTGAGAGTTGACAGGTATGCGTTATTAATGAAAACTGGCCACAACTGATAATGTTCGACCACTCAAACAACTGTTGGGCTGAATTAGAACATACATCGCGACAAACCGTCGAGGCATCCTAGGAATTTCAACGCAAAGCCACCAGTGGCGGTCTGTTGACAGAAACACCGGGCCAGTAATAGCCTCACCTTTCACTGCTTAATGACCTACACCTCTCACAGTTTACCTCTCCCGATTAGCAACAGTTGCTCAGACTAATTGGTAGTACCGACGAGAGTCTAATTTATTTTTGAAAGCCTTGTTATACATTGCAGTACGAAATTATAGGGCGTTTTCTTCCGCATATCAATGACTATGAAAAATATCAATATGTCTTTATAATTTCTGTGCTCGTGTAGCTTGTGAAACAGCACAGATTTGCGTAAATTAGTTTGCGGGGCTCATTGAGCAATAAGCAACGAGAATCCATTCTACAGTCTGAATTTAGTGACAGCTAAAGGGCGTTGTTAGGTACGATGCACAGCGGAGAGATGGCGAAAATAATTGCTGAAAAGTCAGCGAAAGTTTCGGATTTTTTTCATCCTTGTGGAGTCACATCAATTATATCAAGATAGGCAATAGGCAATCGCTTTGTCACTAGCATTTCTTTATCATTACGTGTCATGCATTGGTGGTGGTTGTTCAGTTAAAAAATTGTTTGTTAATCAGGCAAACCTGATCGCAAACAGTTTAAGAGCAATTATGCGGGAAAGGGTGATGTTACTGAAGGCCTTCCTGACATCTGACGGCACCCAACTGGATGAAACAAGTATACACGACCACATCATCAATATAGATGACCACATGGTCCAGCCCCTTGGTCACCTGATTCATAAAGCGCTGGAAACAGGCGGATGCATTTTTCATTCCAAAAGGCAAAACACAGCAGGCATATAAAGCACCATGGGTGGTAAAAGCAGACACTGCCTTGGCATGATCAGACAGTGGCACCTGCCAATAACCTGTCAACAGGTCAAACTTCGAGACATAGCAGACCCGACCAACACAGTCAATGCAGTCCTCTATCCGAGGGATGGGATATGCATCAGCACGTGTCAACGCATTCACCTTCCTATAGTCAATACAAAGGCGGTGTGCACCGCCGTAGTTTGCCACCAAGACCACGGAAGAGCTCCAAGCACTATCTGTCAGCTCAATAACACCAATCCGCAACATGTAATCTATTTCCTGCTTCACCAGGGCACGCTTCTGGGGGGACAACTGATAGGCATGCTGTTTTATGGGGGCAGCATCCCCTGTGTCCACATCATGGACAACAAGCTTTGTCACACCTGGGGCATCTTGAAACAGTGACCAATCAGACGAAACCAGATCCACCACATCCTTAGCCTGAGATGTTGTCAAATGACTAAGCTGGTCTTGAAGATTCTGCATAGCCTCAGTATTCTGGAGCCAAGCGCTGACTGGCTCGCGAGGAGAGTAACCTGCCTCCACCTCACCATCGTCACAGTCCTGCACACGATTAAAACACACAGGGGCACCGGCTTCCCTGTCCACATAAGGCTTGAGTAAGTTCACATGACACAGCCGTGTCTTCACTCTCCGATCAGGAGTGCTGATCACATAATTGCATGTGCCCACCTGTTTGACCGCTGTATATGGCCCTCCAAAACGGACACCCAACATCTCTCCTCCTACCAGCAACAAAACCAGCACCTGCTCACCAGGCACAAAAATACGCGGCCAAGCTCGCTTATCATACTGCCATTTCATGTGCAACTTGGGCCCTGCCAACTTTTGCTGGGCCACCTCACAAGCCACCTGCAGCCGGTCAGTAAAATGAGCAACATACTCAAGTGGATCCTCAGGGACACTCGGCCCCACCAAGCATTCCTTTATCAACTGCAGAGGCCCCCGCACCTCATGCCCAAAGACCAGTTGGAATGGGGAGAAACCAGTCGACTCATTAACTGTGTCCCTCACAGCAAACATGAGGAATGGCATTGCAGAATTCCACTCTGTTGGGAACTGATCACTGTAAATCCTCACCATCTCTTTAAGTGAGTGATGAAAACGCTCAATAGCCCCCTGACTCTGTGGATGATAAGCCGTTGACATAATCTGCTTAATATCTAGCTTATGCAGGCGCCCCGGTGGCTCATCGGTCTAAGTGCGCGTACCATAAAGGCTGTGTCCTTCCCGCAGCAACCTGGGTTCGAATCCGGCTCGGGTCATTTGCTGCATGTCATCCCCCATTCTTCTCCCCAACCTTCCTGTCTCTCGACACTGTATAACTATCAAATAAAGGAAAAATTCCCCAAAAAAAATCTTTAAAAAAAAAAAAAAAAATACCTAGCTTATGCAGGACACCCTGGAAGACAGTGGAAGTAAAATTAGAGCCACGATCTGATTGAATTTCCAAGGGGAGACCGTAAGTAGCAAAGAAATGAGTAAGGGCACCAATAACAACCTTTGCTCGAATATTCCTAAGTGGGACAGCCTCTGGAAACCTAGTAGTGACATCTAAAATGGTAAGAAGATATTCAAAACCCCGCTTTGTGTTAGGGAATGGGCCCCACACAATCAATCATCACACGAGAAAAGGGAGTCGAAAAAATAGGCAACGGCTGCAGGGGTACCGGCGGCGGCATATGCTGGGCCTTCCCAGCTCGCTGACATAACTCACAGGAACGGTAGTAATCAAGCACACTTTTCCTCAAACCAGGCCACCAAAAGTGGCGCCGAATCTTCTCAAGGGTCTGATTAACCCCTGCATGGCCAGCTACAGGCCCAGAATGGCCCATCTTAAGCACACCTTCTCGATAAACCTGGGGCAACACCACCTGGTGCAACACAGCCCACTCCTCAGCGGGTTCCTTCGGGGGCCACCAGCGTCGCATCAAGACACGGTCCTGCAAATAATAGCCATCCGACGGGTCAGCGTCACCTTCCAGCTCCTCCACCAGCTGGAATAAAGGTGCCACCTCAGGATCTGACAACTGGGCCTTCACCAAGGCCTCACGACCCAAACGCGGTTCATCCTGCCCCTCGTTTGGGTAGGCCATGAACGTATCAGCCAGATCAACCTGCGGCCCAGGCTCCTTATCAGGGAGTAGCAAGTATCTCAGCTTTTGCCTGCGCACGAGTCACCACACAAGCTGTAAACACCTCTGGGAACTCCCTTGCCAATTTCTCAGTGTCAAGCACATTACAAGGTTCAGGCGAGAGCACGGGACAGTCATTAACCAAAGAGCAGGCTAAGTCATTACCTAACAACAGTGATACACCTAGCACAGGAAGCGCATCGACAACAGCCACGGTCACCATTCCTGAAATTAGCTCGGAACACAAGTAAACCTCCCTTAAAGGACAAGGCCCGAATTCCCCGCCTAAGCCAACCAAAAGTACCACTGGATTATCCGGTGCGGGAGGCGGTAGACCCAAAGTGCCAGCCACCAACAAAGACTGACTAGCTCCTGTGTCCCTCAGGATCTGTATGGGGACTTCTGGACTACCGTGAAAGAGTGCCACAGTGCCAGAAGAAATAAAAAGGGAGCCATCAACAATGGACTTCTCCACAATGCCATTCTGCACCAATGGGACCGTTTCAGACCCCTGAGTATGAGCAGACACTAAAGCCACCACCTGGTCACGGTTCGCCCTATCACGGAGGGCTGGGCAGTTAGATCGGATATGCCCTGGCTTCCGACAATAATGACAAATAATTTCCCAATGTGAACCAAAACCGTTACGCCCTCTCTGAGCCTGACACTCAGGGACACGTGGACCTGCCTTGGTTGGCTGAACATTGTTAGTAGACGCCACGCTACTACTAGATCTTGCAGCTTGACTAGAAAAATTACTGGTGGCCTGATTCACCTCAGCTTTCGCGTTAAATGCCTTACGCTTATCCTGACCCCTATCATGATGCCCATGCCCGACACAACCGAAATGGATAACCTCCCAAGTGTCTGCGAATTCTGCTACCTCCTTAACACTAGTCACACCACGCTCAGACAGATGAACATTGAGCTCACGAGACAGACAGCTCTTAAACTGTTCCATGAGAAAGAGCTCAGTCAAAGCGTCTACAGAGTCAACCTTACACGCAACTAACCAGGGCGTCATCAGAATCTGTAACCTCCTGTACAAATCGAGGTGCGATTCACCATTTCTGCGTCGGTAAGACCTAAACTTTCTACAGTATTCGTCAGGGACGCTACCATATGCGGTCAGAACAGCCTTCTTCACAGCATCATACTGAAGGGCCAGTGAACTATCAAGCGCGGCAAATGCATGCTGAGCCTTGCCAACAAGCGCCCGCTGTACTAGCAATGCCCATCGGGGACATAGCCAGTCCAGCTCCATCACAACCCGTTCAGAATTTTCAAAAAAAAACGTCAACATCATCCTCATTAAACTGAGGCAAAAGCCTTTCTGCTGCACTGATGTGAAAAGCAGGTTCAGATGGCACACCCTTCTCTCTAGCTACTCTGTCCACCTCCAGTTCCTGCTTCTCAAGCTCAAACGCCCGGTCTCGCTCCTGCTTCTCAAGCTCAAATTCCTCTCTTGCCAGTCGCTCCTGGTACTCCTTCTCCTCCTTCTGCTCTGCCCATAGCACATCCAAATAAACAGCGTCTTCATCGAGCCATCAATTCCTTCTTCGATATTGAGGGAGAAACCTCAACACTGTCCGCCTGAGCTAATTTGGTTAGCTATGGCCTAGTCATGGCCCTAAATTGGGCAGCTGTGGGCAACTGAATATATGCCTAAGACGCCAGTGGGACCGTCAGCTCCCCATCCGCATCACTAGCCATCGCCATGCGCATCAAACACACTAAACTAATGCACAAATAGCAAAGCAATAGGTACACAAACTTCACCAGAGGCCTCCTCACTATGACAGTGAAAAACCTCTCAAATTAACAAACAGTCCCTGGAGTGCCACACACAGGGAACAGCAAAACCACTCAAATGTACCCCTAAATATTGAGTCAACAGCCCGCGGAATCAAATAGAGCAAGACCCTCAAAAAAATTAAGTAGCAGCTCCACACACGTCCTCCAATGCAAGCTATCTAGCTGTAGCTCCTGTGAATTATAGTAGCTACGGTAACCACCAGGGCTAATATGCTCACTCAACAGTCTCCTGCAAGACAGTGTGACCCATACTGTAGCCTCAGGAACATAGGGAGGTACCAAACAGGCTTCTCCCAGAGCTACACCGAAATTCAAAAAGGATATTTCGTAACGCTGAACAGAGAACGAGTTCTAACCAAAAATTAACGTGATAACCACCAGTGTGGTCCCGCAAAAAAATGTCAATGCTGCCACTACAATTAAACCCGACGCTCCTTAATGGGAGCCACAAAACGTGAACGCCAGTTAAACTACGAAATAAATCGCACTACGACTGGCTGCCTCCATAGGAGTCAGTCAGCTTCCCAATTACCGCACTGAACTGTCGCCAACGAACCAACATCCAAGCAATTATTTCCTGTGGAATAAGTACAGTACAGCTAAATCCATGTTCAGGGCTTGCACGCATTTACAAACTGACTGACCTGCCTACCGAAACTAACTACCTGGTGCACGGCCTTTAGCAAGGCTCCAACAACCCCCCTGTAGCTTTCCACACAAATATTTGCTAGTATGTAACTAACTAAATGCTACCAACATAGCCAGTCAGCTAGTTTGACGTTATAAATTACAAACACAAATAAGACCGGAGCTAAGTACTGCTTTTACTAAATGGAGCTAGCACAAATCCAAATGGAAATTGCAAGCCAGCTACGCATTTATAACATTCGACTCCCAGACGAGCCCCCAATTCTATTACCGAACCCACATGTGGGGGAATTATACTGAACCTCGTTGTCTAGGGAAAATGAATAGCGCTCCTTTCCCCACAGCAGGGGTAATAGCTAGGACCAGCTGGCTGGTCAGTAAACTGGCTGTCGTCCTGACTGAGGCTCTTGGGAGGCGTGACCTTACCTCCCCACAGGCTCTGCAGGTGGTAGCACTGGCCGTGGCTTGTTGAGGACCGCTTCCCCGTCTGGCTGTCGGCGTATGGCCAGAGCGGCAGGCAAAGTCCAATGATGGAAGAACAGCTCCCAGTCGTCAGTTTAGTTCAGTTCAGTTCGGTTTTTCTTCACATTTCCCTGGCGTCTAGTTATAGGGACCGAATGGAGGTAACGCACACCATCTCGAGGGTCACTCTTCCACCTCCTCCTTGCTCTCGCTGGCGTTTCAAAAGGGTCTCTCCCTCGCACTTCTGCCACGTCAGCAATCAAGCTCACGCAGGTGAAAACATCACATGGTCACACCCCCCTCACCCCAATCAGTCGACAGCCAGGGAAATCACTAGATGAGTGTATTTTTAATTAAAACATTAATACTATTAATAATAGTTGTGCTCCCAATCTACCAGCCTGAGTTGGAGAATGTCGTGGCACTCAAACTAATCCCCTGTACTTCCCACAGGGAATAGGTTGTCCGTTACACAAGTCAGTAAGACTTACCATTCATGCCATTGAAGATCGGGTCTTTCAGGGGCAACATACTCGGGATTATCCACAGCTTCTGGCTCATACATATACGGCCCAACATACATCACTGCATTGCCCTCTTCCTCATCTGTCTCCTCAAAGACTTGAGGCTCACCAGAAACTTCAGAAACCTCGGAAACGAAGGTTTCCGACTCGGTCTCGGTCACGCGTCATGAGGTGGGGGGAATTTGCGTCACAGGGTCAAAAATGACCATTTTTAAATTTTTGAATATGTTATTGTACAGGTTAAACTGCATAGAAAAATGGCATGGGTGGTTTATTTTTTTTTTTTTTCAATATTAACCCTTGTACAGCCGTTTATAAGAAGAACTTTTAATAGAAAATGCATTACGGCCAGAACACTTTTTTGCCGTTTTCTCCAAAGTGACCATTTTTTTTTCAAAACCTCATAAAATCCTTAATATTGGTCAAAACAAGACCTGGTTTGGATCAAAATGATCCTCAGATAAAATGCTATTCAATAAACTAAAAAGAAATTCTGTTTGATTTATACTATGTATTCAAAAATTTGATGGAAATACAGGATATTTATTATGATGAAGTTGGTGGTTTTTGAAGAAGCGAGACATCTTTCTCATAAAATTTGGATGATGGGTGCATCAAAACTACACACAAATGCTTATTAACTTATAAGAACTGCTCACATGATAGATTACTGGTTCTAGAATACTAATAATTAGGTTCTCATACAAACAGTACACAGTATGTCTTCATGATCAGAATTCAAGAGACAGTATGTATCCGGTAGCTTCTCATGGCTTTTCAGTTCAACTCCTACATACAAGATGCAATCTTTGTGCACAATTGCAAGTTTCTTCTCTCTTTTGTACAAGTGACTGCCCTTAGTAGCCTTTTAGAATTTGTAAAATTTACCCAAAATTACTTCAGACCCCTTAGGATATGATTAGCCATAGCCAGACTTCATACTTTCGTCAAGCATTATAACTCCATCTGAAGTAGCGACGAGCAAGTAGTAGTCATCCAAAGACTGGGCTGATGGCATAATAGCCACAACTGTACCCTTACAAATCAATGACAAGAGATCTTCACCACCCTCTGGAACATTCATGCCATCTGCTTCATTAACAACATCCTCTACTTCAAGTGCACCCCTCGAACCATCTGAGAAGGCAACCTTCTTAAAAGCATTGGCATATTCTCGATTTTCACAGGCACTGTAATCCTCAGTAATACAGGGAGTGCAGTAACATGACAATTCCCTTGATTTTACCACCCCATCTACACCTACTGACATCAAGGAATGAAGTTTCCTAGTATTTGGAACTGTGTTGTACATATTGTCATTGCGTTTGCGATTCTCTGAATAGAAATAAGAAAGTTTACATACCTTCCATGAGTGAAATGTACTGAAAAATTGTGGCAAAATCTTTCCATTCCACAAAACAAAAGATGGCTTCTCCAGAGCACATGGAACTTAGTTGACACTAATTGACAGCCGACTGACACTGATTGCCAACTAAGGGATTCAGTAGAGACACCTGCCATGATTTTTAGGAGCTACAAAGAGCAGTGGGAATGGTTTTATGCATTAGCTTTCAGTTCAGTGCATTTGTCCTCCACCTCCGCCGCATTCCACCACAAAAAATCCACCCCTGACTTTTTTGCTTCATCAGCCTGTAACTGTAACATAACAAACTGAAGGCAAATGTGTCTAACACCATCTGAAAGCAGAGATCCAAAGCTACAAAATGACACCTTATTTACTATTATAGCCCTGGTTTTTGGTTATGAATTTTTAATTTTTTGGCGGAAAAAAATTTCAGGTGTGACAAATCCACCTATTTTGGGTACCCACCTCATGACGCATGACCTCTCCGAAAAATCTTCTACTTGCTCCGCTATTGTTTTCACTGTGTTGTTCTTGTTATGACTTCAGACTTCCGGGTTCGCTGTCTTTCACGGGAAAATTTGAAAAAACTTCGGAATATTGGCATTTTAGGCCCAAAACGCATTACTGACCACCTCTTTTTACATTTTTTTACCTGATACCTTTTATTTATCATCTTTTACACTTGAAAACCATTTATTCAACACTTTGCTAGGATACTTCACACAACCTCTTTAAGACCGTGTCCAAGGAAGAATTTCTTTGTGCGACGGAGGGACTGAACTTTTACTAATACTGCTTTCTGGGATTGGTACAGACTGGACTGCACTGGAAGCTATAGCCTAATTGTTGCAGAGATTTAATGCGAGTATTTCTGCAGCCTTCTCGTACTCCAGTGAAGGGGAAGGCTAGACACCTTCAGAGCACCAGGCCTACTGAATGAGGAGAAGGAAGCGGCCAGCAGAGCTCAGCCACTGTTTATCCCGAGGTTTCTTTTTTTTAAAAAAAAAAAAACAGGAAGCAACTCTTGTTTATGGGTGTAATATTGCACGTGACAAATGAATGTACTTGTTTGAACTGATCGTCATGTTTGTTTTTTATGTCTTTGGAGTCATAACGGGGCAACATATTGCCGCTGTTGGAAAAGGATGGCAGTACATTGCCTGGTAATTTGGCTGAGGCGTAATTACCTTAGCGTTGTTGGTATAATACGATCTTTGCAATAGCGGTACTTTGCTGTCTTGGCATGCATGAAGTTACATTCAGTTTTGCATATTGGGACATGTGCAACTATTGAAGTTTGCTATCAGGCACGTGCAATTACTATTCCAAGTATTATCTGGGCGATGTGCAATCATTCTTTGTATTTATACTGGGGTATGTGCAATTGCTGAATATGTAGCTAATCCACTAAACTGTGTACTGGAGTTGTATTGCTGTTGAGATTTTAGATAGGGCTACGTGCAATCGCTTTTTTAATCCTGTATTGGGCAATGTGCAATTATTATCTTTTGTACATCAGGCTGTATGCAATTGCTACTACTCTTAAGTGAAGGTCAGATCTACATTTTGGTTACTGTATTGGGCCAGGGTAGTTTTAATTTATGACCATTTGGGCAGCGTGCAATCTAGTGATTTTGGGGAAAGGCTAACGCATTGCTGCAGGGCCTGTATAAGGTGGTGGTAGTTCATTCTTGAAGTAGTAGTGCTGTGATGAGTATATTGACACTATTATACGGTTGGCAGAGAGTTAATGAGTGTGAACTTGGTGGCACGTGGGTTTATGTGGCCTCTGTGTGTGTAATTTGCTACATTTTGTGGAGTGATATTGAATATTAGATGCTACCGCCTACACTTGCAGGGCTGGTGCTATGATTTCGTTGGCCTTCCCAGCGATATCATTACACCTCTAAAATTTGTTTAAAGCTGAGCTGCCTTGTTTTTTTCTTAATGGTTGGGTGATTAAATTATGAAGAAGTGAAATTAAGAAATAAACATCCCTAAGGGTGAAATACGATACCGCTGCCTCTGTCCAGTTCATTGATTTGAACACTTGCTTTAGTGGGGAAGGTTCTCATTAATACTGCATTGCAGGGTCTCTTGCCTAAAATTTTGGGGTTGGCATGGTTGAATCAGCTAATTACAATTGTGCAGGGTTGTGAAATTGCCCTGGATGTGGGGCGGAGCCACACAAGAATGGGAAAAAATTCCACCTACAAAGCATCTACAATTAGTGTCCTCAGTTCCCAAATGCTTATCAAGTGTTGTTAAAAGGAAAGGTGATGTAACACAGTGGTAAACATGCCCCTGTCCCAGGTTTTTTGGAACACGTTGCAGGCCTGCTCATTCACTTATTCAAAATGAGTGAATATTTCCGAAAAAAAACAATAAAATTTATCAGTTATGTTCCAGGTACTGATATGAATATATCCTGTGAGTTTTATGGCTATAGGGCAAACAGTTGCTGATTTATAGTCTGATTTGTGTCATGCCATGCCCATTTTTTGCATTTATAGCGCCCCCTATGGGCCGATTTGCATGAAACTGTGAGGGTATGTTCCTGGTACTTATATGGACATATACTGTGAGTTCCTTGATGATTGGCCCAATGGTTGTTGACTTTTGTCCATTTATTTGCTAAGCCACGCCCCTGCTGAAGTTCATTGGTCAATATCTTGGTAACGAAATGAGATTTCAACAAGCCTTAAGCAGTCTTTGATAAGCTTGGTCCAATGATGATCCACAGCCAATTTTGAAGGAATCGGACCTACGGACTAGGAGAAGATCTCAAAAATGTGTTTTTCAAAAAACTCAAAATTCTGGAAAATCTGATATGGCGGACCTTAAGGATCTTCAAGAAATGTTGTAGAGTTTGGACCAAGGAATGTCTGTACCAAGTTTCGTGTAAATCAGACTTACAGCATAGGAGTTATGACTTTTAAAGTGAAAAACAGTTTTTCTTGAATTATAGCACCCCCATCAGGCCGATTGAGTTAAAAATGCGTTGGGCAGCATTTACACAAAACTTCCAACCAATATGCAAAATTTCAGGTCTCTAACATTTACCATCTCACAGGAATTTGCAAAAACATTTCTGAAGAAGAAAAGAAATAATAATAATAACTAGGACTGCCGCGGCAGTACTTAGGTCTTCAAGACTCCCGCTTTGACTCAGACCCCGCTTTGACCCAGACCCAACATTTCATGGCGTAACATTCTTCGATTACACATAAACTAACAATGTTTCACTATACAAGGGACCTTACACTGTCAAAACAGTCAAATTTCACATTTTTATCAAGTTTTGGTGTACGGTGGTATTGTTCAAGGGCAGATAACTCAAAAACTGTAAGAGATATAGTTCTGAAAAAAATACATGAAATGTAAAATTGAATTCCCTACAGATCTTATGTTGAACACAAAGTTGTATGAAGTATAGTTGTGACGCTAAAAATTCGAGAATCGCAAAATTCACAAAATTTTCAATTTTTGAGAATTTAATTTTTTAATTAATTAACTATAAACTTTCATATGATAATGTTCTTAAGCAGATTGTGAAACATGATATCCTGAATAGATAGAAACAATCAGGTTCAAAATCGGATGAAAAGTTATCGAGTTATGCCCCTTTGAACATGTAGCCAAAAATTTGCGTTTTTTCCGTGCCTTTAGTTCAAGGGCAGATAACTCAAAAACAATTACGAATTTCAAAATTCGGCTAGGTCGTTTTGTAGACAATTCAATGTAGGTTCGAATGAAATATAAAACACTTCTGTATCTATTGCCGTTTTTGAGAAGATAATTTTTGAAGACGACTGGGGTCAAAACCGAAAATTTCACTCGGATTTTTGAATTTTATTTTTTAGCGGAAAAATGACCATACCGGCCGTCGTTGGTCATATGATAAAAGTTGTAGAGCATGATGAGGGCTATCTGAGGAAATTTTTAAAACATTTTTATCTCTTATAGTTTTTGAGATATTGAGGTTAGAAGAAAAAACTTTGAAGAGTTATCTCCCCTTTTTGGAGCCAAAAATCAAAAATCGGCCGACGTCATGCACATCTACATCAAACAGGCTATCATTCCTGAAAGTTTCATAAAAATCGGTCCAGCCGTTACTTCAGAATCGCGCACACAAAAAAAAAGTGCAAAGAAAAATAATAATAATAATAATCCAAAAATCGCAAAGTAAAAACAATAGGTCTTCACAGACTTCGTCTTGAAGACCTAATAAACCAGCACAAAAACAATAGGGTTTCTGCCTTAAGGGCTTGAACCCCTAATAATAATAATAATAATAATAATAATAATAATAAACCAGCACAAAAACAAAAGGGTTTCTGCCCTATGGGCTTGAACCCCTAATAGTAATAATAATAATAATAATGATAATAATAATAATAAAACACCAGCACAAAAACAATAGGGTTTCTGCCCTACGAGCTTGAACCCCTAATTATAATAAACCAGCACAAAAACAATAGGGTTTCAGCCCTACGGGCTTGAACCCCTGAAAATAAAACACAAAATAAATTTTGAATGATAAATAGAATACTGAAATATGCCGCTAAATAAAATATACCAAATAATTTATCAGTGCAATAAAACAAACAAGGTGCACAACAAGAAATTGGAACTTAAAACTAGTGTAACAAGTTAGGCTTTTGCCAGGAACACCAGACTGTCAACACTCTCTGGCTTCAGTGTTGCCCCATTTTATGTAACTATATTGCCACCAATGCTGAATGTGCTGAATGGGATTTTTGGTCATTCCGGTCTCCTAAAATGGGCGTTGCCCTTAGCGTGTGCTCTCTGTGCTCAGTCCTTCAGCAGCCAGTTAGGCAGGTGGTTGTGTGTTAGATGGTTAGACGATGAGACCGATAGATGGAATTTATGTTTTTCTCCCTTTACTGTCAAGTCTTGAAATACGGATGACTGAAGAAGCTAGCTAGCTAGTAATTAAACTGCTCAGAACAGTATGGAAAAGTTACGTCTGCTGGCCAAGCAAGGACGGCGGTTACATTCTTAAAGAAATTCAACACAAAAGCTGCCGGATAGCTCACTCGGTAAAGCATCGCGTTGCGAAGCAGAAGTGACTATCACGTCGCGGGTTCGATCCCCGCCTCGTACCAACTGGTGGTGGTCGGCAGCTTTTCCAGAGTAGCGCACAATTTGGCTATTGCGCTACAGGGTTGCAAATTGGGAAGGGACTGCCAGGGAGGGAAAATAATAGTTGCCTTGTTCGTTGCTCTAGCGCCTCCTGTTGGCCAGATGGGCACTCGTCAGGAAGATTCCAAGCCTGTTTATGTCCGGGTATCCTCCGCCCTCGCTCTGAACTTGCGAAGATTCAACCAATGAGTGTATAAGAAGCGGTGGCTGACAGGCGCGTGCTTTGGAGGAGAGCCACGAACTGTCTACACTCTCCTGAATTGGCAGCAAGGGGTCGCGTATGAGCAAGCCTAGTACATAGTTCACCAATTGGGCATTCCAGATTCGTGTGGGATTGGAGATGCCAAATTTAAAAAAAAAAAAAAAAAGAAATTCGACAGGCATTCACACATTTGGAATTCAAGTCTCTAACATTCAAGTCTCTAAGATCAAAATTGATCCGTGGTCAGCATCTGCACGGTAGCAACCGTTAGCTAGTCAACATTCAATTTATTGGAATGGCGGCACTATTCTACCAAAGTGAATTCACTGAATCAATTTGTTCCAGTGTCGTGTAAAATCTGGCCTTCCATAAAATCTGGTCCCCCCACATGACTTTCGTCGCATATTGCGCGTCAATTTGCGTCAAATCGTGTCATTTGAGTTATCTACATGATTTGCATAGTGACAATGTATTCTCAGAAATAAATAAGTCAATTCATAGCATTTTAACGCAATGATTAGTACAGAAGTCACGTTAGCAAACGTTAATCTTTCGCTTGTACCAAAATAACTTGCTAGCCAGCTTGCTAGTAAGGCCACAGTTCGCTTTTATTGTGATAACTGCTAGCTAGCCAGCTTAAGTGATAACAAACTCTGTAATGAATAGCTATAACACCAGCATAGCCCGCTAGCTTGCTGATAAGATTACAGTTTGCTTCTACTGTTTTAATCGTTTGCTAGCCAGAGTGATAACAAACTGTCATTTGAATTTCTAGCACAGCAGTGTAGCAAGCTAGCTGGCTGTCTTGCTGATAAGCTTACAGTTCGCTCCAACTAGCTAGTGATAATGAACTCTTTAATGAAGAGCTAGCACACCAGTGTAGCTAGCTAGCCCGATAAGCTTGCAGTTTTCTTCTACTGTATTAATCACTAGCTAGCTAGCTAAAGTGATGACAAACTCTATGTTTTAGCTTGCACCCCAGTGTAGCGAGTTGACCAGCAAGGTAACTAGCTAGGTTGCTTGCTAATAAGGTTACAGTGGACCACCAAGCGGCAACCTGCCAGGCTGAAACGGAAGTTCAAAAAGCTGCAGTTCCTCGAATGGCCACTTGAGGCTGACTGCAGAAACGAGTCAATCCCCATTGACCCCCATGTTAAAAAGCCAATTTTTACAGCAAAAATAAACATTTACAGCCTGGTTCATAATACGGTTTTGGTCTCTATGGCTAATTTTCCCCTCCGCGAAAACTGTGGGGGGAGTGAATTTTTTTGTAACTCTACTATTTACATATATAAAGGCTTAAATTTCTGCATAATTAAGGGCGTGGCCACTTTGAGTGACAGAACCTTGAATTACACAGTCTGTGGGCAGTAGGCGTCTCATCCGGTTATGTCATGGCTCGGCTAGAGCACAGGCCTACACAAGCCCTGCCGCTACCCACGGGTCTAGCCTGGCTGTCTAAGGGAGGGGGGTTACTACAGCTCAGCTAGCGTAACCGCTAACCCTTGGCCTTTTCTAGTCACCTGTGGGCCGTTATCCTACCTAGGCTCACTCGAGTCACGGAACTTGATCCATTGGCCGCGTTTCTGACTGGAGATTTTTTATCGAAATATCAGGATGATAATGTCTTGCTGTGTGGTTAGGAGTCTGTGGTCTATTTTCTAAGGTGATGAAATTCTAATATTATTTTATGTAATATTATATGTCAACACAAAGTAACGTTAATTCATTCTCTAGCCAACTAGCCAGAGAATGAATACAGTAACCCCCCCGGTTAGTTTTTGCCCAAGGTGTCCAGCTGTGCCAGCGGGAGTGTACGCCTGCCACAGGTATTATACAGGCATGCAGTGAAGTAATAGCGAAACAGAAAAGTGTTTGAATTTAGGGGTAACATACTTTTGAACAAAAGCTGTCAGTCAGAATTTGGAAAACCGCCACGGCTTCCCTAACAGGTCGCCAACGTAACTGGCTGGTCAGCTGAAACATTAGAACCACCATAGCACGCTACCAAATGATGGGGTCCCTCAGCTGATTCCCAGGAGTATTTGGAAGGCTTGACCGGAGATTGCCATGGTTATACACTCAGTAGATTCACACAGCAGTATCTTATAGAACTGCGTTTACCACCAATGGATTCGTTCAATTTTCAGTGCGATTACTGAACGGTATCATTGTAAATAGAAAGGCTAGCTAGCTAGCTATATAGCTAATTTAACATATCCCACGTTATCTAGCAAGCTAGCTAGCTGTCGCTAAATGTGTTTCTACATGAAGTCCATTATCCACCAACTAGCTAACCACATTAACGTAACTAATAAGCCAGACGGCAACGAAAAAGTGCTACTAACCAGCCACGTTCGCCAATATTAGCTGTCGCTAGGAGTAAAGGCTTTTTGTCCCGAAAGTAACATCAATTTTACGACGCAATAAAAAAAGTTGCGCGTCACAGTGGAACCGTTAGCTAATATAAAGGACAGAGATAAGCTGGGCAGCTGATGAAATAACCATGAAGCCAGACGCCCAGCTGTGTTAGTATTGATGAGCCCACATATGCTGGCCACAGTAACTAATTAATTCCACATTTACCAAAGTCAAAATGTAGCTAGGGTGATAATACTTGTGATCAGATAATACTTGTGGCAAGAACACGAGAACGCATTCTTGCCACCCCCCACTTTTTGGAGAGTGCGACGAGTGTCGTCAAGAACAAAGATGGCAGACGCGGGAGATACGTATGTGAAATTTTCATCAATTTTAATTAATTAATTTAATTTAATTAACAATTAATCTTGTTAATCGCCCTCTATTGATGAGAATGAGTAGTTTCAGTGGCAATTAATTATGTATAAAAGCATGAAATGGCTTTCAGGCCCGGTTACTAGGGTTGATCTATCATCATTATCATCATCAGAATCAGAATCAATTACTTCGAACAAAAGGACATCCTTCACGGCTGCCGTTTTGCCGCTGACCGAGAACACCCGAACTCGCACTTCCGTGTTCGGAACGAAAAACCCCGCAACTCGTGTTGACTCGTGTTGGGGATTCGAATACGCCCTAAAGGTCCGTCAGGTTTGTCAGTAAGGTTACGCAAGTGCAGTGCTATAGTTTGGCTGGTCATACTACCGATAATGGGACCTGGCTAAGGTGCGTACAAGAGCTAAGACGAGCACCCGCTTGCACTCTGGGGGGATACTGATACTCAGTGAGCCAACCGCTGCATCTTCCCAGCGGTGTACAGCGTTCGTCGCGCTACTGCCTCACGGATGTGAACAACGTTCGTCCCGCAACCGCTTCACGAATATAAACAGCGTTCGACCACAGCAAGCTACTCGGCAGGATCCATTGCTTTACTGGGACGGATATGATCCGCATCTCGGCCTTAGCGAACCAGGTAGCATAGAGCGGAGCTAGATTTTTAGTCGAGTATGGAAGCCGAAGCTTGGTAGCTGCGAGCTTAGAGGGCGTGTTTCAGCAAAGGAGCTCCATTCGGCCCGCCCACTGGGCTCGCGTCAGCTCCAGCAACAGCCTGCCTTTTTGCCCATTTTTGGATTATCCAGGAGGTAGGCGGAGTCAAGTGAGTGCCAAGATGGCGACCAAATTTGCTTCAAAATGGATATTCAGAAACCTATGGGTGACATCACGGAGGCTACGTCCATGTTTTATACAGTCAATGTGTACCTCATGCATGCAGCCGCAATTCCATTAATTCTATGCTATTTCAACAGTGAGCTATACGAAAACCTCGCAAGACACATCATTTAATGTGCATTATGCGATGGACGTGACATGGGGGGACCAGATTACCAGATTTTACTATCTCTGGCTATACAAGACTCGCCAACTTGGTCAAAACCAAGCTGGTACATGGGTTGACTGTCCACACTATCCCGATCGTGATGCTAAGTTCCATTAGTGGCTTATTGGCAATTTAATGGTTATCACAATTTAATGGACACAGAGAGCAACACAAATCATTCTGCTAACAAAATCTGAACACAAACACAGAACTGTTAAATTAGTAAACACTCACTTTAGTTTTTATTTATGGTATACTTAGTATTCTTGTTGATGAGCCTGCCTGCTAATGATGGCTCATTTGGGACAAAGAGAGAGCAGTCCTGACTGTCTACTGGTTGTTACATAGCAGGCCAGAAAGACAACCTGCAGAGACCTCAATAAAGGCTATTTTTATAAAAACTGTTAATCACGGTCACTTCAAGTGTGGCATGAAAATAATCGGAAGACCTTTGGCTAACTGAAAATTGTATCAATTGGGTGCCATATGATGTGGGGGAAAAGTTTAAATGAGATACTTTGCTCCGTTTCCACCGTCTACCATTGACCTCAATACATTGAAATAGCTGCTTGTACTCCTTAATGTTTTTTTGTTGCCACTAGACGTTGTTAATTCTTTGGCTCAATTTTGTTAGTAAGCAAATCTTTGGTGTAACATTAGTTCATTGTGCTGTGGAAAGTAAAGCTCCATGTGCTCGCTAAAAATCAAAACATGTGGGTGTTATCACGGCATTGCAAAATCCATGTCGTAGCATAACGCGACACCGGTGACGGTGTCTTTACCGGTATACTGCCCACCCCTAACACTTAAGGGACAGTACTTTCATCCGCAGTTCACTTCAGGCGAAAGTTGTCTTACACTTTAAGGGCAGCTGCCATAGGTAAATACATACACACTGCCCGGCCAAAAAAAAAGTCGCACACTCAAATATTTAGTTGGAGCCCCTGTAGCTTTGAGTACAGTGCATATTCGTCTTGTCATTGTTTTGACAACTATATGCAATGCCAGAACATTTATTTACGATCAGAAATGCCATAATTTTTGGCCGAGATCTTGTCTTCTCGACATAATGGTTGAACCACTTGGAGGTCTTTCTTGAGCACATCCCAATAACTTTCAATGTGTTTAAGGTCAGGACTTTGTGATGGCAAATTTGTGAAAATGATTTCTCATACTTGTTTTTGTCATTCATGGTTTTCTTTGCTAAAGACAGGCCAATAACTTGACCGTTCTGAGATAGTGTATCATCTTTTCCACCATCAGGGGATGTGTCTTCCGACATGATTTTTTAAGAAATGAGTAGCGACGCGCTTCATCAGTCAGGGTTAAAATGATTATTGCCAGCTGAAACATATTTATAACTGCAATTATGATCCAATTATAGAATTTGTTCATTAATTTCCAAACGGTGACTTTTTTTTTGGCCAAGCAGTGTATATATATATATATATGTTTCAGTGGTAGCTGGTGATCTGGCGATAGGGGAGGCTCAAAACAATCCCTTAAAATTAATGATTGGTCACAACCTGTTTTCAATCATTCATTTAAATTACCATTACAGAAACTCCAAAAACTCTCAACATTATCAGGTGTGGCCAGTTTTCATTTATGACGCACACCTGTCCGCTCTCACGCATTCGGTGTGAGTTTAAATGGCATATTTACATTCCTCTGCTGTAGTCAGCAATTATTCTATCAACCCGTATGTAAGAGATTCTCGCACGGAATTGAAGTCCTTGTGCACTGGAGGGGTTGGGAGCAATGAAATTGCATAAAGACGTTTCAAATGATCTTATTTCATTTAAACGATCATGAAACACGTGCATTGCTTCAAATCCCTGAATAAAGAAAAGCGTGAGAAATCCGAAGTCGTAATCAGTATGCGTTATAAATGAAAACTGGCCACATCTGACAATTTTGAGAGTTATTGGAGTTTCTGTAATGGTAATTTGAATAAATGATTGAAAACAGGTTGTGACCAATCATTCTTTTTAAGGGATTGTTTGAGCCTCCCCTGTTGCCATGAGCTGCCACTGATATATGTGCTGTGTTGTGTGACATCACAACACAGACTTTCAGCAATTTGGAAATAAACTTTACTGAATACGCGCGTTTGTGTGTGTGTGTGTTTCAGGCTTTGCCTTTTGAAATTCGCAGGAGCTCAATTGGTCACTCTCTCACACTGTGCTATGAGAGCTCATTGTTCTCCTACCTCACAGGGACCATTGCTCTCCATGAATGACCCGAGGAGCGTGTTCAACCACAGCAAAATTTGTCTATTGTAGACTCAGGATTTTAGTGAAGATGCATCAACAAGCCACGATTCTGACTCTTGATTTGAATAAATACAAAAAAAGCAACTTGATTGCATTTTGTGTCTTTTATTGCAAAATTGGAAAGCGGAAAAACAGACACCTTATTGAGATAACTTTTAATACATCAGAATTAAAACAAACATTTTAACACAGAGAATGAAAAATTTCTCCAGCTCCTACCATGGAGCTGCAGTCATTGACAGTCACTCCCATGGTTACTCCGAACTGAAGTGAAATGAACTTAACTACTTGCCTCTACTTCTCGACTACCAACGTAAAAGAATTGGAGATAAAAAAGAAAAACTCTGAACAGTCGCAATGGTCACCAGCTTTGCCTGATCCACAGGTTACGATACAGCACCACTGTATTGTAGTGGCGTACAGCCGCAATTGCAGTTACAAATGTCAAATCCGCAGAGTTCAATGATTGTTTGGAAATTATGTTTTCCGTGAGAACAAGTACTCAATTTTTTTTCGGGATGCGGAGGCGACCGCCTCGCAATTCTCTATGCCGGAAAAACCCAGTTTGCTGACGAACTCCATATCCCCAGCAAACTTTCCGATTTCCCATTGTGCGCAGCCTTTGAGACAGGAATCACTCTCAATCTTTTTTTATGTGCTTTTATGTGCATACTGGAAATATGATGGGTGCGATGGATTGCGCCCCTTATGTGGAATTTATGAGCGTTACGGGTCGCGAGCGCAATCGAGCCGGTCAAAAGGCAAGGCCTGGTGTCTACATTCAGAATACAGAATGAGGCAGTAAATCCACTCTTAGATGCACAAAGATACGCATACAGCTTCATGAATTATGTTCTGGCAATTGACCTATTTGGAGCGGACGTCACGGTTACGTCTTTTGTACTCGCGCGCGCATCGTGGTGGCAGAAAAACAACAGAAGAGATTGTCACATTCCTAGAGGGAGACTGGAGGCATCCACGAAAACAATATAAGACATGTCTTTTTGTGCCTTAGGAAGTCAGAATAGAAATGCAAAAAAAAGCGACCTTCAGTTTTATAGAATACCGTCTTCCAGGACGCTATTTGAAGCCAACCGTAGACGTTTATGGTTACAAACAATCAATGGGACGAATTGGACAGATGAGCTCTCGACTCTACAGTGCTCACTTCATACCCGGGGTATACTATGAAGCAAGATTAGTGGGACAGCGAGGTATGTCAAGCCTCAAACCAGGCCTTTCAATGTCACGAAAGTGGCTCTCTCTCAACTGTGGCTAGATCACCATGGTAACTTATGCTGCAAATTTAACCTGGTCGGGAGCTGGATATGTGCCGGGTTTTGGCTTAAATTGACTTTTAATGTGCTGTCTTGTCACTAAGCACCTCCGTTGAAGATGGCATCAGCTTGCTTAGATGATCCTGTGGATCTTGGTGCCCGAATTGTATGCGGTTCTCTTCGGAGGGAGAGATTCTTTAGAGACCGTTACACTGTTAATTTAACTGTAAAATTCAGTCAGTTAACTCATTGTTTCACGGTTATTTTAACTGTAAGTGGAGTCCTGCGTGCATTTAACTGTGGTTTAGACGTAACATACTCGAAACCCTGTTGTACACTTACTGTAAAATTACAGTTTAAATAACTGTCAAAAAAAGGTGCCAGTTAAATTGACTGGCAAAAAAGGTGCAAGTTTATAACAGTGTGTGGCCCGTTGGCTTTTTCTGACGATATTCTCCATGAACGCTACAGATTCTCAGCTGAGGGAATTCGTTACTTATGCAATCTATGTCTATGTTGAACTTGCTTTGTAATATACCCCCCGGTAAAGTTTTCTCCACTGTTTATAACACACAGAGGCAAAATCAATAATGAAGTTACAAACGAAAAGTTAGTAACAGCAGCAACCAACAAGCTGGCATTCTCAGTACGCTATTTACTAAAGGTAAACACTGTTTACCAATGTCAGCATCATTAACATGTAAGCTAGCATGTGGCTAAACAAACCAAATTGCTCATAAATGGTTTAGCTAACATTACTCCGTATTTATGCCGGCGTTTAATTAACATTAATGAATGATTCATTATATTGTATTTGTCTGGATCTAAGAATTACAGAAACTCTTCAGCCCAGAGGTTGAACTAATTAGGAAAATCAGCTGCCTGAGCTCATGGCTGGAGGTAAAACATGGCCGGACTTTTACTTTCTGACCCCTGGAATGTCCGCCTCTGCATAATAGTGTGCAGTGGGAAACAGTGTGCCAATGACTGAGTTGCACCAAATTGCAAAAAGACATCAAAACTAGAATGGAGTAAGTTTGCTTACTATAAAGGGGGGAAAAAACGACAAAAAAAAAGTAGCAAGACTAAAACAAGCAACCAGGCCCAGGCAAAGTAATTATTACCCTCTGCAACACAACACCAAGAACAAAAGGTAAGTTTATAACCTCTCTTTTAAAATCTTAGTCAAAATAAACATTTAGGCAACATGTCCACCAGCTCAGAGAAGGGAAGTGTACACAAAGGAGACTTTGTTCAGTAACCAGGTTATCATGCATAGTTTCTATTTATCTTTTGCAGTATGTGATTAACCTGCCCTTTGCGCTCTAACAGAACAGAATCTATGGCAATAGGTGACATGGTCAGCTGCCTCTCTTATATACCAAAACTAATTTCGCATAAACTGGAACCATGGACTCACACTTAGCCCAGTATAATGTGACCAACTACTTGATTATACATTTTCTTTATCTGAAAAAATTTGGTCTCTTAGGCGGAACTTTATTGCACTGTTTGATGTTTAAGGCAGGACACTAAAGAACTGGTTTAGTTTGCAACTTGAATTGATACAAGAATTAAAATAGCAAAAAAAAAATCACAAAAACTCACTGAGCAAGGAGCTTCAAAGGACAGCAAACATGACTCTGTTAAAAAGCTCCAATACAGTTGACACATGAATCATAATAAAGCTGAGCAATAATGCCAGATATTCTGGCCAACATCCAGGGCAGCAAAGGGAATGTAACAGACCAGATGAAAAAGGAAAGCAATCGCAAAAACGATAAATAATCCTAATTGTGTTCCCAGAATGTAGGTCACAGTGTAGCAAAACAACTGTGCGCTGTTTTCACCCTTGAGAAATCAATTTTACAGCACTCTTACTCCTGCGATTGATTAATATTGAGACAGTATTTCAGATTCATTTCTGTGACTAACAACCTTGTGTCAGTGCATCACAAACAAATGATTAACCTAATGGGTGGAGTCAGTGGAGCAGCTTAAATCCGAGCAGGAACTCAAAAAAGTGACAAGAGCTCAAATAGTGGCATTGGTAAAAATTCAAGCTGAGAGACCATGGAGGATGAGCAGGACATGAGAATGGCCACTTTAAAAAATTCCAGTAAAGTGCAGATGCAATACCGGCTGCAGTGCATTTGCAACTGAGACAGGATTTCACATTGCTGAGGACCAAACCTGCAAGTACTTCTAGAAACTACCTGTTCAGACTGATCCAAAATACACAAAACTAAATACCAATTCAGGGCTTTATATGTAGGTTCTGCAATTTTTTTATTTTGAAAAATTAAAAATTAAAAAACAACGGTTAGAGCAAAAGAAGGAGCAGTCAGCTAAAGCAGGGGAAAAATTTGCTGGAAATGAGCTCAGTCCCAGGCATCAGAAACAAACATTTTTCTCACAATGAACATATGAAGTCTGTGTCTATCGCAGAGTTCACAGATCTGTGTCCGCAATTTAAAGTTTGTGGGGAGGGGATTTGGTGACCATACATTAAATTGTTTTTCAAAATAAAAAAAAAAACAAAACAGATAAGACAAAGCTCTAAACTGACAGAAGAACTTGCAGGTATAAACAGTGGTTTGAATGTGACAAGCATGAGTGATTTTGCACAACCAGACAAGTCCCTCTGCTCAATCAGTTCTTCAATCAATAAAAAAGTCCATAACATAGCAAAGGAGTTGATCAGATGGTCAATGAAACTCATATAATCCATAGAATCACTCTCTTACGCTCTAAAATAGCAAATATCTCAATTGTATGTATATCCATTCTGAGAGGTGGGCCATGGAAGACCTCAAGCGCTCAATCACAGTTCATTTTAAACAGAACATTTTGGTAGAACATAAGCAACTGATGTGCTTTCAACAAGGCGAACATTAGCAGTAATCAGTATGTTTGAATGATTTTAAATGAACATTTTATCTTGTTTGTCACTTTATTTCCAACAATATTATATGGGTCTACAGGACAGCGCCAAAGTACCGTGAATTTTTATGTCCAACCAAACGATAGTCAAATTATGGTTATCTTAGTGTTTTTCCAGTTGCCATTTCTGTTCACTTCACACAGCCTTTTCAGCTTTTTCACTAGCATTAGCAGCCTCAGCAAACGCACCTCACTATGTGACATGCCCCAAAACCTAGATAACACGCTCTTCGCCAATTAACAATCAACAGTGGGCCACAATCAGCCAGCGGATTGTCAGAGCGACTGAGCACAGCTATGCCAGCCTTTCAGTGAGACACCCAACCTGGAAGCCAGTACGTGGTTGGTTCACCTCAGTCAAATAGGTTTCATTAATTTTGGTTGGTTTTGAGGTGGGAAGCCAAGGGAACAGGAAGCATAAAGAGTATCAGTGCTCCTTACCTCTGACCTGGTTGAATCAGTGCTCCCCTCCTCTTTGTCCTCCACATCTGAAAGAAAACAATATCAGACTTAGCAACAGATTACCCAGCATCTCCTAAGTCCTACTTCAGCCACAGCTGTCAACTACTCAGCCAAGATCATCAGTTACCACCCCGACAAACAACCAGAAGATTAAGGTCTTCGAGACTCAAGCAAACATGGAATACCGTCCGGCTCACCATTAATAGCATACAACTCTCTTGTATTATTTACTTAATTTTCTGCACTTTTCCATTGTTTGTTCGTGAATATCAAATAGAATGTAAAAATAAACAGAGTATTATTATTACTACTGGTAAATCGTAAATGGACTGCATTTATATAGCACTTTCTAGTCACATGATATGACCCCAAAGCGCTTTACAACTATGCCTCTCATTCACCCTGACGGCAGAGGCTGCCATGCAAGGCGCCAACCTGCACATCAGGAACAGTGTGGGGTTCACTGTCTTGCTCAAAGACACTTCGATACGCTCACTGAAGGAGTCGGGGATCGAACCAGGAACCTTCTGATTCCTAGACCAACTGCTCTACCTCCCGAGCCTGCCTCACTTATTCCTGGTCAACAGCATGGGAAAGAACACGCAAACCTCACACAAAATGGCCCACATCCAGGCCCGGAGTGGCTAATCGGGAGGATCTGGATAATTCCAGGTGGGCTGGTCTTATTTGGGGCCGTGAGGGCCAGTGTCCAGTCATAACACTGGATTGAAATATATCACAGAAGCTGCTAACGCTGTCCCTGAGCCGCCTGCACTGGCAGCTCTGTTTTTTTGGCATGAAACTCCAGGGCTGAAAATGAGTCCCACTCTGGCCCCGCCCCCACACCAGGTTCAAACACACAACCCATGACTCACTTTCGAATCTCAAATATGCGTATTCGCCTCAGGCAAAGTGTGTGGTCTAGAAGTACAGGCTGCTTTATGGCCACTAGTTGGATTTGTGTGAGGTTTAGCTCCCCAATTCACACAATGTTAGTGCAACCTCGTTTCCAGAAAAGTTGGGATGTTGTGTGAAATTTAAATAAAAACAGACTGCAATGATTGGCAAATCATTTGAACTCTACAATAATTTGAAAATAGTACAAAGACAACTTATCAAATGTTGAAAATGAGAAATTTTGTTGTTTTTGAAAAATATCTGCTGATTTTGAATTTGATGCCAGACCACGTTTCAAAAAAGTTGGGACCGGGCCATGTTTACCATTGTTCGATATGGAGAAAAAATACAATATACAATTCACTATTTGGATAATGCCATGAGGATATGCAATATGATAACTTCAGTAGAAACGTTTGAAATCAATTCCAACTATTTTTTAATAATAATAAGGGCATGTCTAAGTTGTGTATGGTCTTTTTGCCTTGCTTGGTAAACACAAAAACATTACTGCAATCTCTCTGTGTGAAGAAGAAATTCATTATACACATATGTTAATAGAAATGTTGTGCTGAGATGTTGTTCACATTGAGGCACAGATTAGCCATCAGATGTGCGCATTAACCCGCTGTGAGAAAGTTACATGCCTACATTCCTCTTTTCTGTACTGCCATTCTTTAAAACTGAAATAAAGTCAGACTATTCTAAATATTGCAACCCTGTCACTATGCTTATTGCCATATGCTGACATGCAATATCAATTAAAGTTCAGCGTATTCAGTAGCCCTAATTACTAGCCCTAAATTGACCCTGTCCCTACTTTAGTTCGCCTCCCAAAGGGTAGTTTGGGACATTGTTGATTCAGGTTGTGTCCATCTGTGCGTCTACCCATACGTGCATGCGTACATGCGCCCACGCTTTTATCCGAATCCATTACTCTGAAAATTATGCAGCAGCCCTACCATTTTACACTGACTTTATGACCTTCACCAAAACGTCATATCTGTTACCTTTTTTCTGGCCTTTGACTTTTGACCTTTTAGTGATGACCTCCAACATGACAATGCAAAATCGTATCCTGGACATATTGAAAAGGCATGGCTGTGTAAGATGAGTGTGCAGGTGCTGGACTGACCTGCCTGCAGTCCCAACTTGTTCCCATAGTCGGGCAGATAACTGTCACAATCAATCAAAAGTGGATACAAGCATCAAATTTGGTATGTTTATCCCTCAGTGGCCATTAATATGAAAAATAATGTTAGCCACTTAGATTTTCATTATGGCCGCCATTTTTCAAGATGGCTGCCAATTCCACCATTAGAAACACATATATTGCTACTAACTTTTTCCCATGTGATAAATTTCAATGTTTTTTTGTGATTATAACCTATTTTTGTCACCGTTGGAACATCAAATACATATATCTCTGATTTATTAAAGGCTTTTTGGTGCCATTTCTAGGGAATAACAGCATAAAATGTGAAATAAAATGTAAAAAATTACTTTATTATGAAATCTGCTGAGGTAACAGGAGGTTTTATGTTTTTTTTTTAAGACATATGTAAATATGTATATGTATTTTCTTTAGGGCCAAAGTTTCTAGTCCCAGTATTTACAGCAGCAAAGTGCTGTACAGGCAAAACCAAACTAATAGCATTTGCATCTTCCTCTGCAACCCACTTTGCATCCACATTTGGTCAGCTGCTGACAGCTTTCTGCAATTGGCGATAGCTCTCTCCAGAAGATCAGCCACAGTACACCTTTCTTGATCCATCCCCACTTACAAGGGCTCTGGTTGGCATACTGTGGCCTGACTCCAAATGCAGCCTGTCTAGTGGGCTGAACACTTTACATGCTGTAGCAATGCTGCTTGAGTAGAAGGAATGGTTTCATATGTTCTTTGTTTTCTGGCAAACAAGTCCAACCCGGCATCATCAACACTGGCTGCGTCACTGGATCTATCATACATCAGGGGCCGTATTCATGTTGGGAGTTTTACCTATAGGGCTGATAAAGCTTATCTTCCCAATAGCTAACGGAAAAGAAGTTTGCGGTGCCAAGCGATATTCATGAACGTCAGTTAGGCCGGGCACCTGCTGATGGCCTGTTTAATTTTGGAATATGACGTGTTGACGAGGGGCACATGCGCAGTGACACGGATATCTATCTTTTTCGTTTTCGAAGTAGAGATTTCGTGTTGTTCATTGTTGTGTTGACAAGTGATTTGTTTGTCTCTTGGCTCGTTAAGCAAGTTTTTCTCTCTTGGTGTACAATATGCCTTTCAAGCAAAAACGAAAACCACCAGAAAATGAGGAAAGCAGAGTTAGGGATCCCAACTGGTAGCATAGAGAGATGGTTTTACTTCACGAGGAAATTCACGTTGAAAAGCGTTTGCTAATGTCGGCTCATTGCTTGGATATTACGAACAAGAAAAAAGAAGATGTTTGGGAAACTATAGCTGAAAAAATCACATCGTCTTTCGATATGACAAGAAGGACTGCCCTTAAATGCCGTCTATCAGCCCGAATTCGGCACTCTAAGTTGTTGGCCTATAGGCTCGGCCAATAAGGCCGAACGGCCGTTCATGAATTGCACTTATCGGGCCGTCATGATCTATCGTCCCAATAGGCGGAAAACGTCCTGACATGAATACGGCCCCTGGACTACAAACTTTTCTATAATCTTCAGGTCATTGTCATCAATTCATGGAGGATAGTGGCTGAGTTTGCCGAAGATTTCAGAGGCCTCATCAAATACATTCCATGTTTGCCAAGCAGTCTTCTTCCCTTGACTACGAAAGGCCGGAACGATATCACAGCCTGTGAAGGCATGAAAGAAGAGGAGTACTCTACTCCTTTCCGTTCCAATATGTTGATAAAGGTCATGTACAGGGATCCACCTTACATTCACTCCTAGGCCAAAAGCAATCCACATTTGTTGTAGACCCACATCCTGAAGAACTGGCAGAACACTGACTGTTACAACAAGGACATCTGTATCGCTGGCTTTGACAATGAGGTTTTTGCAGCCATTTTTGACTGCATTCTTGGCGTAGACAAAGATCCTTATGTCAGCTTCCTCATGACTACATGGACTTACTTAATCGAGGCTGATGGACTGGTTGCTGACAGCTTGATCCTCTTTGGTCACTATAAGCACATTTGGTGTTATTGTTTGTGCAACTGTGTCAGCAAGGAAGTGGAACAGCTTAGTTTTGTTGTCATCATTTCTAAAGAAGCTCCGCCAGTTTGTTGGATTTTGCCATTGCTGGTCACTTTCCGTCCAGCTCTATTTCCTTTCTTAGACCTGGCCTCTGCTTTCAGGCTTGATTGTTGGTAGACCTTGAAGTTTATGTCTGTTCTGTTGTGTTTAACAGAGTAGCCCTCTATTTTTGGGAGAACTCAAATAAGGCATAGTCATCAAATGCCTTCGAGCTCCGTGGAGGCAAACTGTTGACCACTGCTGAGCCATCAATAGTGAAAGTTTGTACATCAGGTTCAGTGTCAGAGACTTTGACAAGAAACTCAAGGATGGCAGCCAGCTTAGATTTTTGAGCCTCAGACTTCCCACCGTACGATCGCCTCCGAAAGAGAAATGCCCTTTCATACTTCAAGAAACAGTGCATCAATTCATGGCATTCCAGTTTGAATGGGAAATATAAGGAAAAGTAAATCCAAATTCTTTTTAAAAACATTACTCTTTTTTCAAATAGAAATTCTGTTGAAATGAGAAAAAACTTAGGCTTTTTAAGAATTTTAGGACTTCCTTCCCACATCATTAGACCCCACCATTAGAATTATTTATTGATCTGAATAGTTTTTGGAGTTGTATATGGTATCACTGTTATCCTTGACCATCAAAACACAGGAGTAGATATCACTACTTCTAATTTATCATGTTTGATTCAAGAGATATGAGGCAAAATACATAATTCAGTTATGGCGGAAGGCGAAATGGCCGCCTTGGCTTCAAGAAGCATTCATTGATGTTATCTATGGTATCATTGTAATCATTGCCAATCAAAACATAGGTGTAGACACAAGCCTTTATGTGCCTTGATGTTTTGTTACGGAGATATTATGCAAAATACATAATTTGATAATGGCGGAAATTAACCCCTTTGTGCAGAGGGCAAATATGGCTATTTATGTGCTACCAAATTTAAGGCATTATAATTCAAGATCTGAGCTTCACAGAGAGGGGGAACTGGCTGAAATGAAAAAAGATACTTGAAGCATCAAGAATTCCATCATATTTCAGTTTCTTTCCATAATTTTAGTTCAGAGTAAGGGCCACAAACACAAAAAAAATCCTCATGAAAATTCAGTAATGAAATTATTAAAAAAAAAACAAAAAACTGAGAATTGAAAAATGGCTGGGAGTAGGAACAATACATATCTGGGATCATAAACTCCTTGGCCACAAGTCTACTTCATCTGACAGTGTTTTTCAAAATGATCTACTCTCTATGAGCCAAATAAGACTGCTCTCCAGGTGGCTCCCCATGCTGTCAGAGCCCAGAAAATAGTACAGTGTCAAATCATAAAATAATTATATTTTTAACACAAATCAACTTTCTACTCATGAAGTTCAATATGAACTAATGATTTCCTGGCGGAATTTAGCATGATTTTATCAATGTAGGTGTGGATGGACATCAATAGTCACCAGTAACCTCTCCAAACCAAAAACATGCCTTTACTCCATGATACTGTTCAGAATTTTGCCCATTTTTCTACAAAGCTGCATCAGCAAGCACACATACTCATCATAGGAACTGCTTATTTTACGGTCAGAACGTTCACTCCAAGACGGAAAGCTTGCTGTTTACAATTCCGATCAACCAAGTGAAACTTAAGCTTGTATAAACGCTTTTCACGCCCTATAAGGAGAAAGTATAACTCAATAACACAGTAATATCTGAAATATACCTTATTTTAACAAAATAGACATTCCACAATCAGGAAAAAGCAGGCCATATGCGCCCTAGATTGAACATAGTCATCGGTGTAACAAATGAAGCAGGGAATTTACCGAGGTCTTCAAGCTGTTCGCATTTTAAACAAGCAAAAATCCAAGGCATTCTATTTCGTTGAATGCAGTATAAATTTTAAAACTGATCACCTCATTAAGCAAAATGCCAGCACATGCAGCATTATTAGCAAAGGTTAACAGGTAAGCTTGTTAGCCAATGTGGCAAACGAGCTCTGTGATCACGGTGGTAAACCGAATATGAGAAATAGCTGGCTAATTAGCTAACTGGCTAGAAGTAAGATAGAGGTACTCCATGCAAAGTCAGTTCTACTCATTCTGCAAGAAGAAAAACTCTCCATCATTGAATTTCCCCTCTAAAGAATCAATGCTCTCAGCCCTCCAGTCTGTTCCATTCAGAATAACTGTCATTTTCCATCCCAAATCACATTTCCATCCCCCAAATATAACCTCAGCACTCCAGGGTTGGTTCTGGAAATCTTTTTTTCTTTGAGATCATGTGCTTTTCAGCGCTGCAAATTTGAGAGAATACAACCTAATTTGCTGTAGCACAAGTTTTTAAGTACTTTTCTGATGGTTAAATCAATGTCTTTCAATTATGAGGAAAGGTTATACTGTCTGGAATTATTTAAAAAATGTGTCAATCAATGGGTAATTACCAGGAAAGTTTCACGTGGGCGTGAACTATAACTGTGCTTTATGGAGATAAGCCTAAGCAAACATTAAAGAGATTAGATAACATTGAGGCATTGTATGAGGTTGTGAGGAACAACTAAATTCGTCGCAGGGTGAATCTATGCGCAATTCAATGGTAGGGAATCATGCGTTTCTAATATCTGATGACTATAATTGATTGTAGAATCGCATAGTATCAATACCATGGTGAATTTTTGCTTCATAAAACTGTTTTTTCTCTACTTACTTGAGATACCTTTCCCTATTACTGCTGAACTGGTTGCAACAAATGTCAACAATTTTTACTGTCAAAAGAGACCATTTTTATTAACTGCTGGATAGATACTATGGGCAAGTATATTAGGCAATTTGCACATCAGGCTTGGCTGAGGAGTTTAATTCGTAATATTCCTGGGAAACAGGGTTGGGACTTATTTCGTCCACATTCTAAGCAGTGTTTCAGCTCGGCTTGCTAGTGACCATTTAATAACTGATCCGGGTGTGCCATCTAATGATAGAATAGTGTAACTGCGTGCATAAATAGAGCAGCTCCGCTGGTTTACATCTGCGCAGAGCGGTTAAAATGGCTGCTGTGGCTGATATGAGGGGTTTTTACAATGGCTAACGTTCTTTATTGAAAGAGCAATATCTACTGAGTAATTGTGCACATTTTAGCGCTTGTATCCATATTTGAACAATTTCCATGAAAAAATGCTGTTATCTGCCCCACTACCAATAGTAAACGTGAGGAGTTTATTAATGGTGGACAATTTGTATGCAAAGTGAGGCGCATGGTTCAAAGGCATTGTACATAATTGGGGGTCCAAGCCCAAGGGGGCTTGGAGCCACTGCTGCTATTGTTTTTGTTTAAGTTTTATAGTGTGCTTGCTTCAGTGAAGAAGCAGCACACTCTATTCTCTTACTTCTTCTTCTTCTTATTCTTATTCTTCTTCTGCCTAAATTTGGCCGACTAACTCCTCCTACACCGTTTAAGCTATTGATTCCGTTCAAACTCTAAAAAATTCAGCTTGTTCTGATTTACGTTGCGTCTGCACAGATTTTTGATTTTTTTTTTAGTCTTTGAGATATTTAATTTTAAATGTCATTTTTTGGGGTCCTATTAAATCAAGCCATTTTTGTGCTTATTCAGTAGATTCAGCTATTTTCTGCAATTTTTTTACTCTGTCATACTTTTAGCTAGAAATGTCATTCAAACTGCAAAATGTTAAGTGAAGCTTGTATAATTTCTTCACTGTTAAAATGTTTTGTAACTTCTATACCTTTTTAATTATAATTTTTTAAAATAATTTCATTTACAATACATTCTGGGAACTTACAGTGTGGTGACGTCACCTATAGAGTGGCGAACAGCTGTAAAATCCTCAAGAGGTTTTCTCTTAAACTTGCTCAAACTCCCACAGTTTTCACTCCACATAAATATTTTTATAATCCAACTAGAAGCAAAAGTTGTGCTGGTCACGAAAATTTAACTATGCAAGCAATTAGACAATTTTGGCAGTATGAGCCGAAAAGCAACTGGGTAACAAACCGAAATTCCATTAACTCCTATATTGGAAAGCTGAAAAACACAGTTTTATAACTTGCGCGTGTTCCCACATTTTTGGCACTACACACATAATTTTGACATATTTTGCTCAGCAGACTCTCTTCTTGAGTATGGTATCTCCATTTTGTAGATTGGACTTACCATCTTTGAGAAATAAAAAGGGAGCCGTGAATATATCACAACGTGTTAACAATATCTTGCAGCTTCCTATTATTAGCTATTTAGCTGGCAAATACACAGTGCACAGAAATGAACAGAGAGCCACGAATAGTAGCATTTCACTAGTTGGCCAGGTCAGCGTTGTGCAGTTCGGGACTGGGGGAGACACTGACAATGACCTATAAGCAACAACAGCTGCGGCAGTCCGCCAATGTGGCCTGCCATATTTGCTCCGCCATAAAGCTTATTTCTCAGCATGCACTGCATTGACCTAGATATGCACAGAGCCGTACAGAGAGATGCATCAACCTCATTGACTCCAATTGACCATTGTTTTTTTACTGCTGGGTTGAAGCAGAGTAAACTTGGTCATGATGCAGCTGAAAAGTCCTTAAACAATTACTTTCAGCTTTAAAGTCTTGTGTTTACATTTCAGCAGTTTTTTAACATTTCTTCAGCAATTTCCTTTGCCTCTCAGTTTCCAAGCCCCTTCATTTCATAAGCCAACCTCTTCAACTTTTCTCGCTGAAGCAAGCACAAAAATTTTCTTCAGAAAATGTAGCCTTTTCGAGTTATTCTTCTTCTTCGTCATTTTTATTCTTTTGTAACTAAAAGCCTCTGTAGCCTAAACTGTGCGAGCTAAGAAGGAGATATTTGGATGGTTGGTACAACCCCGTGCACATACCTCAGCCAACAAAAAATGACATATCCATCGGCAAGGGGCGCTATCATTAAGGACAATGCATTTTTTCCATATAACTCAAACATTGTATGTCACACATTCAAAAACCTTATACCCTCATGTTCCATGAATTTCACTGAATGACATGATGTAGGCCACGCCCACTTGACCCCTGACTTTTTTTCTGCAAAGTTGCAATTTTTTTTAACTCCTCCAAGGTCGGAACTGTGATCTGCACCAAACTTGGTACACTGCATCTACACATTAGGCTGATCAAATGTTATCAAAGATATTTTGATACCTCTATTCATTTTGGACGTGGAAATTTTAAAACTTTTGTATTAAGGCTAAGTTTTACAAAAATGCACATAAAACAGAAGTGCAGATGCAATGTTCACTTACCTTTGCAAGCATGTTTGGAACACAGCCCTTAGCTTCCCTGTACAGTTTCACGCAATTCTATCACTAGGGGGTGCCACAAAGGCGAGAAGTTTGTCTCTCGTAAATGGCTCGAAGATTGGCACAAAATTCAGTGTGCAACATATACGTTCATGACAAAGTTGTTTTATGAAATTTGGTAATTTGTAAATTTATTTATTTCAAAACAGGGACAGCGCACAATAAGACATTAATCTTGTACAACAAGAGAATATGCATTGTGCTAGGTTCTAGCAGATTGCTATTTTCCACCTGCAGTCCCTGGGCAGGTTGATGGAATAGTACATAGAAAATTAGTATAGAAAAAGAATATTTTTAAGAAAAATTACTAAACAAGGGAAAAAGACAATATATAAAATAGATAAATATAAACATGAAAGCAGATTCAACAGGACAGGTTGCCCCCCAACACACACACACACACACACACACACAATTCATAAATGTGTATACTCTTGTCTTGACAATAACCAACGCTTGACAAGATGTGAGAAGGCATGGGGACTTCTACATGAAATAATGTCTGTTGGCAGAGTATTCCATTGAGTCATGGCAATGCAAGAAAATGAAGACTTCCCAAATGCAGTTTTGCGTTGGGGTACACTACACTCACCCCTTGTAACAGATCTTGTTGTTCTTGTTAACTTTTCAGAACAGAGTGTAACATATTTTTTTCAAGGGGGGAGCTGCAGCATTGTGAATAATTTTAAAAAGTAAGCAGACATTTGAGTGCTTTATCAGATTCTCAAAGTTTAAAATTTCATATTTATTGAGTATATGACAGTGATGGTAGCACCATGGCTTTTTATCATGGATTTTGAGGGCGCTTTTGTATAATGATTCAAGTGGTTTTAGAACTGTTTTGTTTGACTGAGACCAGCTTATAATACAATATAAAAAAATGTGGTATAATCATAGCATTCAGATAAATACTGGAAGCCTCAACTGTGAGTGAATTCCTTATGTATCTGAAGTTAGCTAGATTAAATTTCAGTGTGTTTCTCAGTTTTTTAACATGGTTTTTAAAGATAAGAGTTGGGTCAAGGGAAACACCCAAGTACTTGAATTTATCCACATTGTTAATTGTTTGCCCATTTACTGAGACGTCGGGGCATTCTTTCAGTGTGAGCCTGTTGGTGAAAAACATGGTTACAGTTTTTTCTAAGTTTAGGGTAAGGCAAGAGTTGTGTAGCCAGAGAGCAACCTTTTGCATTGCCTTTGTTAGTGTCTTGGCAACCTCTGTAGCGCTCTTACCATGAGTGTATATGACAGTGTTGTCTGCATACATTATTATGCTGACATCATCACACATGGAAGGCAGGTCATTTATACAGATGCTAAAAAGTAATGGCCCCAAGATTGATCCTTGCGGTACACCCAGTGTACAGGCTTTAAGTGGAGAGAGTGTATTGTTTACATGCACACACTGGTGACGGTCACTCAGGTATGATTTGATCCAGTTTTGAGTGTGTGATGAAAGATTGTAATTACGAAGTTTGTGAAACACATTTGTTATGATTGACAGTATCAAAGGCCTTGCGCAGGTCTAGAAAGACAGCACCAACCACTCCTCCTTGGTCTAAGTTGGTTTTAATGTCCTCAAGGAAGTAGCAGCAGGCCGTGTCAGTGGAGTGTTTTTTCTTGAATCCAAACTGCAGAGGATGTAAAAGAGCCTTGGATTCAAGGTGGGCAATGAGTTGTTCTGCCACTGCCTTTTCCAAGACCTTTGAGGCTGCTGGGAGAATACTAATGGGGCAGTAGTTACTGACCTCCTGAGCGTCACCAGATTTATGGACTGGAGTTACTATAGCTGTTTTAAAAGTACTGGGACAGATGCCTTCATTTATAGATTTGTTTATTATTGTAGTTAGTGATGAAATGACAGACTCTTTATGTATCTTTAAAAATGCAGTATCCAGGCAGTGTATATCCTTGGCTTTGCTGTTTGACAAGTTTGATAAAATTGTATCCACTTTTGCCTCATTTATTGTGTTCAGGTCAAATACAGGCCCTTCACAAGTAGATGGTTGTGGAGGGTCCATTGCCAGAAATGTCTGACAGAGTTGCTGCACAGAATTAAAAAAATAATCATTAAAATTAATAGCAATAGCATGGCTATCATTTAGGATAGAGCCATTTACCTTGAGCTGAATACTCTCATGTGTGTGTTTTTCCTTCCCAAGTAATTTATCGATGTTATTCCATAATTTTTTACTGTTCCCTTTGGCATCCCTGATAAGATCCAGAAAAAAAGTTGCCCTAGCCTTTCTAAGTTGCTGTGTAACCCTGTTTCTTAAACTTTTAAAAATTAGATGATCAGTGCTTAATCTTGACTTTAAAAACTTTTCTAGAGCAGTATCTCTCTTTTTCATTATGTCCCATAGATGGCTATCAAACCAAGGCAGGTTTTGTTTTGTGTTTTGTTTCTTAGATCTTGTTTTTGTATATTTCAACACAATAGCCTTAAAAGCCATCATTAGATCATTGCTTGCTTGTTCACAGGACTTGTTTTCAGAAATGTCAGTCCATCTTGTTTCCTTTATTTCTTTTCCAATGAGTGCCAAGTCTTTCTTTGGGATGAAAGATATATTGGATTTGTTTTTCGTTGTGTATTGATTCCGATAACGTGATTTGGTCAGCTTTCTAGCAGCCAGCGTAAGATTATGATCTGACAGACCTGTGATCAGGTTGTAGGTTTTGGTGATCCTGTCTGGTTTATTTGTAAAGATGAGGTCTAGTAGTGTTTGAGGAGATTTTGTTATTCTTGTGGGTTTACTTATCATTTGTGTCATCTGAAACATTTTGATAATGTCCTTGAGCTTTTTCCTACGAGCTTTATCAAGCCAGTTTAAATTAAAATCTCCCATAAGTATCACTTCACTCCCTGCATACTGTTTGAGAACATCAGATATACAATCAAAGAAGTCATTTGTAGCGGCAGGAGGTCGATAAACAACCAAAACAGTAAAAGACATTTGAGGGGATAGTGTTATTTTTACCCCTACACGTTCCAGGTTGCTTGCAGGTATGCTAAGTTGCTCGCTTTGCATAGCGTCTTTCACATAAATCAAAACCCCTCCCCCTTTCCCTTTAATTCTATCACGTCTATACACTTTATATCCAGGGACATAAAAAACAGATGGAGGAGTTGTAGGTGTCAACCAAGTTTCGGCGAGGCACAAGTAATCAACATTTGAGTCTGTTAATAAGGGTTCAAGTTGTTCAGTCTTTGATATGACGCTACGTGTGTTTAAATGTCCACCAAAGATTCCTTTCGGTTTTGTGTTCGGGTTCCACAGTACGCTTGCGTGATTGACAGTCTGAAATAATTTTGTTTGCTGTTGTTTGACAAACATAGTGTTGGGCCGTATGACATTAGCCATAGCAGAAATAGATGTCTTCGCTTTTAACAGCATTTGCCTACTGTATTCAGACAAAAAGTTTGTTGGAGGGTTGTTACCTCGTGATCCTGCGAAGTGCATAGCCGATGCGTTGTTTCCCTGTGGAACAGCTGATTGGCAAATATCCACATGAGATAGCTTTCAGCACACAGGTCCGGGATTTAGATGGACATCTCCACATAGCAAGAGAATCGCGCAGAAAAAAATCGAGATGCTCCGTCTTGTTGATGACTGGGATGTTTTGCACCCTCTCTTGTTCTGTTCATGCTGTAATCGCTGAACTCGCACTCGCCCGTCATCCAAAACGTAAATGATGTACTGGCTCCATGAATCGAGTGGTACGCTAACAGCGCAGTTTCCTGGAGAGTAGGCCAGTGGAGACGAGCGTTTACAAGCGGTGCACCAGTTCCCCCACAATTGTGAAGCTGTGAGGATAGTTACGAACAGGACGAGGATGATCAGGTGTAAAAACTCCTTCGTTTTGATATGAGTGTAATGTGATCGCCATGGCGCCCAGCTCCCACATAAAGTTTGATAATCAGGCGGTCTCCCAGTTAGTTTTGGGAAAGGTGAAGCAGCAGCACCTGCCACTCTGCTGCTACCTGCCGCCATCAGCAGCTTTACTCCGCCCCATGATGAATGATTAAACAAGTCATGGCTTATAACATAAAATCTAAATGTCAAAAGTTGTAAGTGGCAAAATATTAAAAAATTATTAAAAATCACCTGTACTTCTGACAGAGCTGAAATATCTTCAGCACATCCACTGAATGGTCACAAAACCTTGCCGCTGCAACATATAGTCAATTCAAAAACTCTTCACTCTACATTTTTCCAAAATATGAAAAATTTGCATCATATTCATATCTCCACCAATCTTTATTCAAATTCCTCCAAACTTCACACAGACATTCTGTAGATACTGTCAGGCAAGATTTTTAAACAGTGTACAGATCTGTCAAACAGTGTGTCTGCAGCAATATTTAATATTTTGTAGTATATTGTACAATGTACAATATCTTTTATTTCATCGAATTGTGACCCAAACGCCACCAAAATATTTAAGAGTACAGTGCAGACGAGCAGGATTATGTTACTTTTTTTTTTATTCAGAATTTTACCTCAAACGGCTGAATTATGATGATTTTTTTTTTGTTGCAATTTTTGGCTACTCTTAGTCACAATAAATGCTAAACCTAGTTTTCGAACTCCTCCAAGGTAGTAATTGTGATCTGCAACAAACTTCGCACGTTAGATCTACACATGATCCCGACCAAAGGCTATCAAAAGAATTTTCACGTCTTTATGTTTTAGACATGCAAATTTTTAAATATTTTGCTTTTAAACTAATTTTTTACAACACTGCTCATTAAAAAATTGTTACTTTACTGTTTCTGGTCTCTGTGCTGCTCTCAGCCCAACAATTGCATTGCGCCAGTGGGCCTGCAAGTACGAGTCCCGCCAAGTGGCGAATTGTACTGGTGGCGTGGAAACTGTTGATATCTGTTTCGCAAGTCCACTTTCTTAATTGGAATCCAAATAAGCTAAAACCAAAAAACTGCAAAATTTTTTGCTTTTATCATTATAACTTTTTTATCTGCTCCCACAGCATCTCTAAGAAAACTTCATCGTTGGCTATGCTTGCTCAAACACAGATGGATAAACAGACAGATAGATAGATAGATAGATAGATACCGCGATAATCACACCAATAACCACCTCTCAACCAAAAACTTCACGTCTATCTATCTATCTATCTATCTATCTATCTATCTGTCCATTTGTCTATTGACAGTGGCAGTGTTGTAGAGATTTAGCTAGAGAAGATCAAGGGAAAATCAGGTTGTTTGGTAAAATTTCTAGACAAATCGACTTGAACATGAAAATGGGAAAAGCAGGTGGTTTTCAGTTTTTTTTGATGATTCAAACAAAAAATAGAAAAACAAAATGATTCGATATTTATCATGTTATCAAACAAGTTGAACACAGCTTTGAAGGGTGCTGGGACCCATAGTGAAAGTGAAGTGAAACTTTATGTTTGTTTATTGGAAAGGTTTATTTTTCTTAACTGCAGTCTTGGTTCTCTTTAAAATCATTGGGCTCTAATTTCTTGGCGCAGCGCAGGGTGGCGCAGCGTGGCGCAGCCCACGCAGTGGTAATTTAAATCGTTGTAGCCCGGCGCAGTGGTAATTTCGTCTTGTGCAACACCGTGCGCAGCCACTTTGGCAATTTGGAAGACAGACGTGCGCCGAGATGGGTGTGGCGGCGTAGTAGGGGAGGTGTCACATATTCATCATGACGCAGTGACAATTTTTAGTGGCAAAAGGCTCCCGCTGAAACTGCGCAGAAAAGCTCGCCAGCTCCAACCTGGTTTACTTTCTGTGCAGTGGTAATTTGGCTGACCGGGCGACAGCGCCAAGATACGCCACCGAAACCTCACAGGCAGGTTTCCAGAATGTCAGGCACATTTCAATGCAATAAATAATTACAGCAACCACTATTTAATGTAACTATCTGAATCAGCACATAAATTATAGTATCTATACCGATTGTCCTGATGTCAGATCAAAGGCGGTTGGCACGCGTAACGGAAACTCGACCTGACAGCCCTCAGAGTGTCAGTGCATTCTCTGTGGCATGTTGCGTGCTACACAACATAGCTGTATGCCATGGATGTCACTTTGACCTCACGCAGGAGTCATTACAGGACTTGAGACAGAGAGAGGTCGAACTGCATGTGCCGTAGCAGCAGGGAGAGCAGCAGCGCGCACGGGAGAGGAGAGACCACCTGGCTGCACAGCTCTGTCCTTAACACTTGAACTGCGGCACTGATGTAAGTAATGCATGGTATTTCATGTCAGTAAAAGATATGAGTCCATCCGTCCATGACTTTTTCTAAATATGTGTTTTCTATGTTATCTCAAAATTTTGAACTTCTGTTATAAAACGTGAGTATTGATATGAAATTACTTTGAGCGCCGTAGCCGCTTTTTGCGGCAGTGGCTTTGACCGCAAATACCCCTGTTTGCAACGTACGAGAGAGAGAGAGAGAGAGAGATGTGTGCATATGGGCGTGTGAGTGCGTGTGTAGGCTATGTGGGTAGGTGTCCTTCAGCTGCTTTCACACCGGACACGAAACGAATTTTTCGCACGACTGATTACATTCAAAGTCAATCCAAAGACGCGAATACTTGCGTGTATCCGCGTCTTTGCATTGACTTTGAATGTAATCAGTCGTCTTAAAAATTTGTTTCAAGTCCCAGTGTGCAAGCGCTTAATACTATTATTGTCACTTCGGTTTTATCGTTTTTAGTGGGGGAAAGGAATACAGCCTGATTGCTATGATCTCGTACTGAGTTAAGATCACATATTGAAAATATATGTGTAACGTATCATGCATTGTTGTCCATGCATGTTAATCCCAAAATTTTAAGCAGCAACAGGGTGTAATAATAGGAACACGTTATCCATCGTTTCTCTTCCCAATGATGCAGGCAGAAGAAATAAATGAGCAACCGTCGTATTTCATTCCAACTTCATAAGTTTGAATGATCTGACGTAGTTTCGTTTTGAAATTCCATTCAAGTTTGCTAATGGTAATAATTCGCGAATGCCCTAGCTAGTCAGTTAACTCACATTCGTAATGCATAATATAGACGTAAGCGGCACAGAAAACATGCCTGAAGCAGCAAAGTAAAATGCAACATTAACGCATCATGCAGATATAGGACAGAGGCTTCTTTATTCCAACATCTTAAAGATCAGGAGAGGAGCTCATTTGATCACTCACGCCTTCTCTCCTCCCTCTTTGCCACTTGCGCCGGCAGGAGGGACAGAGGCGGGACAGAGGAGTACTTGCGCCTGGCTGCGCGGGGCACGAAATTACAAAATATGCCTGGATACACCCCGTTGGCGCGGCGCTCCCCCCATTCGCTGCGCCTGCGCCTGGTCAACGAATTTAGAGCCCATTGTGTTAAGTCATGGAGTAACAGGTAAAATCAGTGGAGTTGCTGAAAGTACGGAAACCTAATTATCATAATATCCAAAAATTTGAATAAAGAACGTGTATGCGTGTTGTGCACCCTCCTCTGTTGGCGCAAATTATTATCCTCATAATGTGTAAAATAGTAAAATACTGACCATGGACTGAAGACCTGGCTTTTATCAGTCAATCACACAATTGCTTTCTACTGCCACAACATAGTCATGTGCTCAATAATGCCCTAAACCAAACCTCATTCGAAGACTAACATGCCCACGGGCACTCAAAATAGAGTGCTAATTTTTGGAGTTTAAAAAGCAACATTTTGTTCCCATCCTGAGCTGATATTTTCAGGGGTCCCTGACATCTCATTTTGTGCATCATTATCTGCCACATGTTTTCAATGAGAGACAGGTCCAGGCTGCAGGCGGGCCAGTCAGTACCTGGATTCTGTGAAGTCACACTGTTGTTATACATGCAGTGTGGGGCTCGGTGTTATGCTGCTAGAAAAAGCAGAGATATCCTTGAAACTGATGACATCTGGAAGGCTGTATATGGGCTCATCATGCGGTAACATAATTTCAGTTTTACTTCTAATATGGCAGTTACTCAGCAAAGAAAGACTGAACATGCTATTGTAATACATGTCCATGCAGGTCTCTACGAACACTTTAATGACACTGTATAATGAAATGGCTATTTTTTTTTCTTTTATCTCTGTGCATGAAACTACTCAGTAACAGACTTTCAAAAAGTTAATATCACTTTTACTGGTTTGTAGTTAATGTCCCATAACATGCTGTTCTTTTAAAGAAATGCTTTTACAGTGAATGTTATATTGCTTCAGGGATACTTGACTATAGTTGTATAATCACCAAATATGGGAAAGGTTTCTATAATACTTCTATATATTCATTTAAAAAAAAAAAAAAAAGTTTGATGCTTCCTGGTAACGGAATTTCAAATGTTTATTACCTCCGCCAACGAAGTTGGGGCGGAGGTTATGTTTTCGCCCCTGTTTGTTTGTTTGTCTGTTTGTCCGTTTGTCTGTTTGTGAACAACATAACTCAAAAAGTAATGCACGGATTTGTCTGAAATTTTGTGGTTGATTGCTATTACATCAAGGATGAACCCTATTGATTTTCACCGCGATCACTGAAACAATATGGCCGCCACGGCAGCCATGTTGAAATCCTATCACACGCGATAACTCAAAAAGTAATGCAAGGATTTGTCTGAAATTTTGTGGGTGGATTGCTATTACATCAAGGATGGGCCCTATTGATTTTGACCGCGAACACTGAAACAATACGGCCGCCACGGCAGCCATCTTGAAATCCTATCGCACGCAATAACTCAACTTTGCTCCCACTCATGCACATTTGGATTTTACTGCCTTGGCGGAGGTTTGCACTCTACGAGTGCCTCTCTAGTTTGAGTTTTATATCCATACATGGTTCCTTTCTGGCCTGAATACTTGCTCTATCAAACTTTATTACTATCATATTAATCCTGTTTATCTTTGAGGGGCAAATAGACTAGGTAACTGCATCTCAGTGGGAACATTTTTAATTATTTTGTGAGAATAAAGCGGTCATAAAAAAGTGGCATGAAAATGACTGTATTTTGACTGTCTAGTGGCATCATGCTAGGTACTATAAATCAAATTAATTCTTGGTCACATGCAGAGTTTAGTTAAATCTTTATTTGGTGAAAGAAAAAAAAAATATCTACAGTGGGCTCAAAAGTTACTGGCACCCCTGACTGACAATGCACAAATAATACTTTATAAATATATATTTTTAGAATTTTTAAAGAAACTCTAATAACAACACGTGAGAAATACTGTACAATATTAATGTTCCAATGGAACCAACCAAATTCATTAACTGATTTAATTAAAAATGTCCTCCTTCAAAATTAATGGCACTCTTAAAGATTATTTTAAACAACACGTAAAAAAATTAAACCAGGTATTAAATTTCACTTACTTATGCTTTATCTAAGTGTTAAGGAACTATAATGAGCCATTACATCACTTCCTGTTTTACTAGGGTATAAAAATAAGGTGGCACACATGCAGTATCCCTTTGTCATCCAACAATATGAAGAAAACAAAACAACTGTCAGTTCAAAAGAGACAGATGGTCATGGACCCTCATAAATCTGGTAATGGCTACAAGAAGATTCACAAACGGTTGCGTATGCCACAGAGCATTGTCAAGGCAATTTTTTAAAAATTCCCAAGATATTCAAACGTTGAAAACCTCAAGGATAGAGGATGCAACTGCATTTTGCTCCCCAGGATACTGAGGAAGACGGTGAGAGGAGCAACAAAGTTCTCAGGAATCACTGTGAAGGAATTGCAAGCCTTTGTGGCATCTTTGGTTCACAAGGATTCAAAAAACACCATTCAGCGCCACCTCCACAACTACAGGCAAAACACATAGAAGCAAGTGCTTGGATTTTGCTAAACTTCATTTCAGTTACTGGAACAAAGTGCTTTGGTCACGAGACCAAAATTGCACGTTTCAGTCACATACAGCATCGGTATATTTGGCGTCAAAACAAAGATGCATACAAGGAGAACCACCCCATACCCACGATGAAATATGATGGTGGGTCAGTCATGTTTTGGGGCTGTTTTAATTCAAGAGGTCCTGGCACACTGATTAAGATTAATGGTATAATGAATTCCACCAAGTATCAGAATATTTTGGCAGACAATTTGGTTGCCTATGCCTGAAGGCTGGGACTTGGCTGTAGGTGGAACTTCCAACAAGACAATGACCCAAAGCATACCTCAAGATCCTCACAGAAATGGTTCTGTGACAATAAAATCAACGTTCTGCAATGGGCATCTCAGTCGCCAGACCTCAGTACAATTGAAAACCTGTGGGCTGAGTTAAAGCGGGCAGTTAATGAACGCAAACCAAAGAATGTAAAGGATCTTGAACGGATCTGCTTTGAGGAATGGTCTAAAATCCACACCAAATGTGTGCCTTAAACTTGTCAAAAATTATAAGAAAAGACTCCATGCTGTTAACCTTGCCAGAGGTGATTTATTGAAATTAATTTTGTATTAAATGATTTTTATGATTTTGGTTGTTTCCATCAAAACATGAAAAAAGTTAGGCATTACATACATGTTGATATATTCCATTTCTCTATAATCATATTTTTAATATATTTTTTTGGTATCGTTTGTGCATTGCCAGTCAGGGACGGCAGTAATTTCAGAGCCCACAGTATATACTGTTTTTTTTTTTTTATTTCATGGTTTGTAAAATTGGTATTGTTTTTTATTCAAAAACTATTTATAACTTGGGCTTCAGATTTCATTGTCTCTGGCTGTCTCTGGTATGAAACAATTTTCGAAGTATAAATCCTTCAGACACTTCGCTTGGAGATCTACTTAAAATCTCAGCACGGAAAGACGGCAACCGGGGAAGGAAGGGCCAGCAACCCGACCTGCATCTTCTGTGAGGAAGAACCCAAACTCGGCTAAAAAAAGTCCCAGAGAAACACACCCCCAGGGGAGCCCGAGAGGGGAGGAGAATGAGCACCCCATACGGACAGACAGACAGGCAACAACCCAGACAAACGGACAATTGACAACGAACGCCGTATGTGTATGTGGCAAGAGCTGTAAAAACCCACGGGGTCTGAAGATCCACCAGACCAAGATGGGATGTTTGGTGAATGTGGAGTCAGAGCAACGCGCAAGGAACAGCCTCAGAGAGACGCAGGAGGAACCAGGCCGGGAGACACCCCTCAGTGACCTGATCCCCCACACTCCAGAGGACCTTGGTGAGACGCAGGAGGAGCCGGGCCAGGAGTCACCCCACAGCACCCAGAACCTCCATGCTCGGGAAGCCCAAGCGCCAGGCATTCCACAACACCAACTGAGGGTTAAGTGGCCTCCAGCCAGTAAAGGGAGTGGGTGGCGGCAATTCGATGACGATGTGGATGGTATCCTGGAAGCTACCATGAAGGGAGGGGCAGACAGGAAACTCCAAACAATGGCAACCATCATCATCAGTGTCGCCACTGAAAGGTTTGGTTCAGTAGAGAAGCGTCCTGCTACAGGCCAGTACTCCAAGAACCGCAGGGCAGAAAAGATATCACAGCTACGTCAGGAACTTCGACTCTTGAAGAGGCAGTTCAAGAGGGCAAGCAAGGACGAGAAGCCAGGGCTGGCAGTACTACGCGGAGTCCTCAGAAAGAAGCTGCTGACCCTCCGTCGAGCAGAGTGGCACAGGAGGCGGGCTAAAAAGAGAGCCAAAAGACGTGCTGCCTTCCTGGCGAACCCTTTTGGATTTACCAAACAGCTGTTAGGCCAGAAGCACAGCGGCCACCTTACGTGCTCAAAAGAGGAGGTAGACTCCTACCTTCATAACACCTACACCGATGCAGCCCGAGAGGAGAACCTAGGTGAATGCAGAGACCTGATCAATCCACCTGTGCCAACCACTGTCTTTAACACCAAAGTACCCAGTTGGAAAGAAATTCAAACTGTTGTCAAGGCTGTCAGAACCAGCTCAGCACCAAGAGCTAATGGCGTACCGTACCTGGTGTACAAGAGGTGCCCCGAGCTCTTGCAGCGTCTGTGGAAGATCCTGAGGGTGATCTGGAGGAGGGGGTTGGTTGCCCATCAATGGAGATCCGCGGAAGGGGTGTGGGTTCCAAAGGAAGAGAAGTCAACCACCATCGAGCAGTTTAGGACCATCTCACTGCTCAATGTCGAGGGGAAGATATTTTTCAGTATCCTTTCCCATTAGCTGTCAGACTATCTCCTAAAGAAGCAGCACATCGACACCTCAGTGCAAAAGGGGGGTATCCCAGGGGTTCCAGGGTGCCTTGAACACAGTGGAGTGGTAACACAACTGATCAGAGAGGCCCAAGAAGGGAAAGGAGACCTGGCTGCACTATGACTGGACTTAGCGAATGCGTATGGCTCCATACCCCACAAGCTAGTGGAGGTGGCATTGGAGAAGCACCATGTCCCAAGTAACATCAAAGTCCTCATCATGGATTATTATAACAGCTTTGATCTGAGGTTCACCTCCAGCACACTTACATCTGAATGGCATCGACTGGAGAAAGGGATCATCACGGGATGTACCATCTCAGTGATACTCTTCGCCCTGGCCATGAACATGTTGGTTAAGTCTGCTGAGCCGGAGTGCAGAGGCCCCAAAACCAAGTCCGGAATCCGTCAGCCCCCCATCAGAGCATTTATGGATGATCTGACAGTAACAACAGTGTCAGTCCCTGGATGCAGATGGATCCTCCAGGGCTTGGAGAGGCTTACCACCTGGGCTCTGATGCGCTTCAAGCCAGAAAAATCCAGGTCTCTAGTCCTGAAGAGAGGGAAGGTGATCGACCGGTTCCACTTCTCACTAAGAGGTATCCGCATTCCATCAGTCACAGATAAACCGGTGAAGAGCCTCGAAAAGACCTTTGACTGCTCCCTAAAGGATGCCGCTTCCATCAGGGCAACCAATGAACAACTGGAGGGTTGGCTGACCACAGTCGACAAGTCAGGTCTTCCGGGGAAATTCAAGGCGTGGTTATATCAGCGTGGTGTCCTGCCTAGGATACTGTGGCCATTGCTGGTATATGAATTTCCAATCCCCGCTGTGGAAGGACTTAAGAGGGTCAGCAGCCACCTGCGACGTTGGTTGGGCTTACCTCGAAGTCTAAGCAGCATCGCGCTCTATGGCAACAAGAACAAGCTGACGCTTCCCATCAACAGCCTAACTGAGACTGTTGGTTACCAGAGTGAGGGAGGTGCTGCAGTACAGGGAATCCAAGGACCCGAAAGTGTCTCAAGCTGGCATCGAGCTGAGGACTGGCAGAAAGTGGAGGGCACAGGAGGCTGTGGACTTGGCAGAATCACAGCTCCATCACAGACAGCTCGTGGGATCTGTGGCAACCGGCCGTGCAGGACTGGGATTCATTCCAACAACCCACTGCAACAAACTTGAGGGCAAGAAAAGGCGGGACCTGGTCCAACGCGAAGTGAGGGCTGAGGTCGAGGAGCAGCGTGCAAGTTAGATGGTGCGATTGAGACAACAGGTCACATGGATCAGATGGGAAGAGGCAATGGATAGGAAGATCTCATGGCCCGAGTTGTGGAAGGCGGAACCCTACCGCAGCAAATTCCTCATTCGGTCTGTCTATGATGTCCTGCCCAGCCCATCAAACCTCTTCTGTTGGGGCAAGGTCGAACCTCCAGCATGTCCCTTGTGCCAAGGTAGAGGAACTCTGGAGCACATCCTCAGCAGCTGTCCCAAAGCACTTGGAGATGGCCATTATCGCTGGCGCCATGACCAGGTGCTGAAGGTAGTTGCTGAGTCCATCAATACTGCCATCGACCAGAACAAGCACTTGCAACCACCAAGGCGTGAAATCTCATTCGTTCGAGCTGGAGAACAACCATCCTCCTGACCGAAAGCCCAAACCGGCCTCCTGGGAACAGCAAGGGACTGGCAGCTTAGGGTGGACCTGGGAAAGCAGCTCAGATTCCCTGAAACCATTGTGGAAACCAGCCTCAGACTCGACATTGTCCTGCTCTCAGAGACATCCAAGCAGGTCATCTTACTGGAGCTAACGGTGCCCTGGGAGGCGAGGATGGAAGAAGCCAGTGAGAGGAAGAGGGAGAAATACTCGGAGCTGGTGGAGGAGTGCCGCAGACGGGGGTGGCGAGCGCGGTGCTTGTCCGTTGAAGTCGGGGGAAGGGGCTTTGCAGGAAAGTCACTCTGTAAAGCCTACAGCCTCCTGGGCATCACAGGTGCCCGCAAGAGAAGAGCCATCAGTGCAGCTTCCGAGGCTGCAGAGAGAGCCTCACGATGGCTGTGGATCAGGAGGGACAAGCAGTGGGTGATCGCTTCTTGGACACAGACCGGGAACTGATCACTCCTGGTTGGGTCGCCTGGGTGAGGGGGTCTGAAGTTGAAAGACCCGAAACCCCCCGTGACCCCAGGTACTATCACTGATGATGTGTCCAAGAAACTGCATCACAAGATGTATGTAACAATCAGTGAGTCTCTGTAGTGCATTTTGCCAATAATAAGATGTTGCCTGTCATAGCACAAGTAACAGTTATATTAAAGTTGTACTGGTGTAATAACGGTACTTGATTCTTTGTTGAATACAACTGAAATTCCTTTATCGGTGACAGAATTTCATAGAAGTACTACCATATTATATGGAGAAAAATATAAAAATTTCATAAGTTGAATATACCTAGTGTAAGTAGATATCAGTATGCTTTCTTTAGTATAATATCGGCTTTTCTTGCCCTAAAAGGTTTTCTGTGACAAGAACAAAAAGGTCATTTTGGTAATAGAACTTTGCATAAAAGTACTAAGGGCACTCCCAGGATAATGCAGCTGAACTTTATTAAACAAAAAAAGAGGCAACAAAAACCAAGCTTTTTCGGACCGAAAGCTTGTTTTTTGTTGCCTCTTTTTTTGTTTAATAAAGTTCAGCTGCATTATCCTGGGAGTGCCCTTAGTACTTTTTTGCATCAGTCTTTATCTTCTTTGGCTGCACCTCAGCAGAGTTGGATGTGCGGAGGATCTACTCGAATAGAACTTTGCATAACATCAAAGATTTTCTGTTTCCATGAAATCCACCGTTTTATGAATTCAATGACTGTATCAATATTCAGATTATTTAATCATCAAATGTGGATTTTATAGCTGCAAAGAAACATGTCCCCATGCCAAAACTTTGTTAAAAATTATGTACCTGAAAGGAAGGTTCAATAAGTCGCTAATATAACAGGTCCGAGATAAAAATTTTCCCCAGATTCAAAATTCAATCTGTAATAATTTTTGAACCGTAATAGCCAGAGTAAAGACAAGAGCCATCCAGAGATGGCATATACCTCCGGCCCCACATCTTCAGATTAGCAGAAGGCACCACTTCAGGTCATCATTAATGCGCGCACCAAGTTTTGTTAAGAAATACTGAACGGTTTTCGAGTTAGCCTCCGGAACCAAAATGTTCAAGGACGGACGGACAGACGGATGGACAACCGCACCCATGACTATATCCCCCGCATTATATGCCGGGGGGATGATAACAAGAAGTCTTCCTGAAACTTCAGGAAAAAGAGCTTTTGAGAAAGCCTGAAAAGATATACTGAGTTTAATTCCTGTTTGACCAAGCTTATATATTATTCCAAAATGTGTGTGTACCCTTGTGTGGCAACTGTCTCTTCATAGAAGTGCAAGTGCCCTTCTTGAGAGTGCTAGACCCACCACAAATGCTAATTTTTGAGCATTTCCTTGAAAAAAATTGAGCTGGTCTTTCTCTTCTTAGACCCTGAGAACATGACACCCATCATTTACAAAAACAATATGAAATATAGCCACAAGCGGCAATTCCGGGGTTCAAGCAAAGAAAGACCATTAGTAGTTGAAAGCTTTAACAGCTTAATTAACAAGTGTTGCCACTAAACGTGGCCATCTCCCCCGCCAGGTGACGGAAATCGACTGGGGTCGGCGTATCACAAAATTACAGATTGAAGCCAAAGATGAATAAAATCGATCAAAGCGTTCTCGAGATTTCGCGTTCGCAACAAACGGGACGTGACGGACGGACAGCCAGACGGATTGACTGATGGAGCTGAATACTATGTCCCCCGGCCCTAATACACCTTGATCCCAAAGATGAATGGAATCGGTCAAACCGTTCTTGAGATATTGCATTCACAACAAACGGGATTGGATGGACGGACGGCCGGACGGATGGAGCTGAATACTATATCCCTGCCCCTAATACACCTTGACACCAAAGATGAATGGAATCAGTCAAACCGTTTTTGAGATATCATGTTGACAAGGTATTTGTAAGTGGTCAAATGGTCGTAATGACCTTGAGAATAATGGCAAGGTCACGTAAATCGAGTGGGCTATGAGCACTCCCCTAATACACCTTGACACCAAAGATGAATGGAATCTGTCAAACCGTTCTCGAGATATCGCGATCACAACAAACGGGACGGGACGGACGGACAGACGGATGGACGGACGGACGGAGCTGAATACTATGCCCCCCCCAATACATCTTGACACCAAAGATGAATGGAATCGGTTGAACCGTTCTTGAGATATCATGTTGACAAGGAATTTGTAAGTGGTCAAATGATCATAATGACCTTGAGAATAATGCCAAGGTCACGGAAATCTACTGGGGTCGGCGTATTACACCAATATACCTTAACTCCAAGATGAATGGAATCAGTCAAACCGTTCTTGAGATATCGCGTTCAGAACAAACGGGACACTTTAAGAGTACGTTGCAGGTATTTATGTGGACCTATTTTGCCACTGTAATGATTAGACCAACAACTTATGATGTATAGTTTGATTTGTGTTATGCTAGGCTATTTTGTGCATTTATGGCGCCCCCTACTGGTCGATTTGATTGAAACTTTCAGGCTATGTTTCAGGTTCTTATGTGGACATATCCTGTGAGTTTTGCAATGTTCTTTTGATTTATAGTTTGACATATCCTGTTTTTTTTTATAGCAATCAATTTGATTGAAATTTTTTCTGGGAAAACTATTTATGATTTATAGTTTGATTTGTGTTATACCACGTTGGTTTGTTTTGCATTTATAGCGCCCCCTATCAGTCAATTTGATTGAAATTTTCTGGGAATGTTTCAGGTACTTATATGAATACATTCTGTGAGTTTTATGACTATAGGACAAACAATTGCTGATTTATAGTCTGATTTGTGTTATACCACGCTGCTCTGTTTTGCATTTATAGCGCCCCCTATCAGTCAATTTAAATTAAATTTTCAGGGTATGTTTAACGTACTTATATGAATATATCCTGTCAGTTTTATGGCTATAGGACAAACAATTGCTGATTTATAGTCTGATTTGTGTCATGCCATGCCCATTTTTTGCATTTATAGCGCCCCCTATGGGCCGATTTGCATGAAACTGTGAAGGTATGTTTCTGGTACTTATATGGACATATCCTGCGAGTTACGTGATGATTGGCCCAATGGTTGTTGACTTTTGTCCATTTTTGTGCTAAGCCACGCCCCTACTGAAGTTCATTGGTCAATATCTTGGAAACGAAATGAGATTTCAACAAGCCTTAGGCATCTTTGATAAGCTTGGTCCAATGATGATCCACAGCGAATTTCGAAGGAATCGGACCTACGGCCTAGGAGGAGATGTCAAAAATGTGTTTTTCAAAAAATTGAAAATGGCCGAAAATCCAATATGGCAAACATTGGGGGTCCTTGGGGAAATGTTGTTGAGTTTGGACCAAATAATGTCTGTACCAAGTTTTATGTAAATCAGACTTACAGCGTAGGAGTAATGACCTTTAAAGTGAAAAACTGTTTTTCTTGAATTATAGCGCCCCCATCAGGCCGATTGACTTAAAAATGGCTTGGGCAGCATTTACACAGAACTTCCAACCAATGTGCAAAATTTCAGCTCTCTATCATTTACTATCTCACGGGAATTTGCAAAAACATTTCTGAAAAAGAAAAGAAATAATAGTAATAATAAACCAGCACAAAAACATTAGGGTTTCAGCCCTACGAGCTTGAACCCCTAAATACTGACTCATCAAACCACAGCACTTTGTTTCACTTTGTATCCATTTTCAAGCCCAGAGAAGTCAGCACTGCTTCTGGATGTTGTTGATATGCAATATCTTCCTTGCATCGTCAAGATTTAACTTGCAGTTTAGGATACCACAACAAACTATGTTCACTGGAACAGGTCATTAGAAGTATTATGTGCTCATATGGTTATGCCCATTAAAGCTGCATGCCAGCACTTGATGCAGTGCCATCTCAGTGCTCAAAGGTAACATGCAAATAATATTGGTATTGGGCCAAGTCTTTTTTGCATGGATATCCGGTTTCTCCAGATTGTCATCATCTTTCCCTTAATTCAACTCCACTGTGCATTGAATAATGTTTTTCTTATCTTTTTAACAATTTATTCACATTTGCATTAGGCAAAGTGAAAAACCTAATTCCATCTTGCTGGTTAACTGCTAACTCTGTGCCCAAATCACAATTGAATCACCTATTAACTGAAGATTCCAAAACTTTTCTGGCATCTCCATTCCCCTGTCCTTATTATTAAGAAACGTGTTGCAGACATCAAATTTGGATTCAGCAACTATGCTGTGCAGCCAAAATTCACACACTCTAATATTTTGTTGGACTACCTTTTGCTTTGATTAGGGCCCACATTCACCATGGCATCATTTTGATAAGCTCATGCAATTTCACAACATTTATTTCTGTCCAGAGTTGTGTAAATTTTTCACCACAATCTTATATTGATGATGGGGGTGCTGGACTGCTGCGTTAAGTCTTTTTCAGCACATCCCATAGATTCTCAGTGGGGTTAAGGTCTTGACTCTGTGGTGGCCAATCAATGTGTGAAAATAATGCATCATGCTTTTAATGATGCTTTGGACCGTTGAGCCCAATTTTACTGGTCTCAGAAATCTTCTCAGTTGTTTTCTTTGCTTGTCAGGCCAGTAATTCGCCCCTTCTCAAACAGAGTAACATCTTTTCCATGACCACAGGATATGTCCTCCAACATGGTTGTTGAAGAAATGAGAAGCTACTCACTGGATCAGTTGGGGTTAAATAATTTGTAGCCAGCTGAAACATTAATTACTGCAGTAATTATCTATATGGCTGCGGAATATCTTTGCCCTCTGGGGGGGAAGGCCAGTCCTTGCAGGCTCTTTGTGAGTGCTTTTAACACCACTGCTGTTTATACACAGACCATGTGACTCCTCCAATACTATGGGGGCATGTGCTTGGGTGTGACGTGAAACTGTACCACAGGTCAAAATTTACAGAGTTCTAACAATACAGTTGAAATGCCCTTTGGTCTGATTTATTTGTTCTCCCTTCTTTCTCCTTCCTCCCTCTTTCTCTCTCACTAATGCCTCTTACAGAGCTATCCTCATCACAGAGCGCAAATGCACACTCAGTAGTGAAATAGCAAATCTATGAGGCATGGGCTTGTTTCCCTGCTTTCAGCTGCCGAGGTCACTGAGTTTGTGTGGAGGGTTGGGTTACACCTCTGCCCCCCTTCACACCCCCCCAGCTGTGGTATCCATGCCAACTGACACTGTGCCAGCCTGCACACCACAAACCCAACCCACCACCCCACCACCAGCCTCCTGCCTGTCCCGCCTCCCGCCACATCTCAAACTTGATAGCTCTCCTATTATCTACCTTGCCTGCTGTTGGGGGGCTGTGCTCACAGGGAACAGGCGCTCTCTGCCACTTTGCTTGAGATTGGTTTTGAGTTTTACCCGGTGAGATGTCTTGAGAGGCAGAGAAATGTAAAGAGAGCCGGTTTGTGAAGACCAAAATGTGTTCCAAAGCTTTTGAGCAGGCCCTATTAGCACAGCAGTTTTCCTTTCAATCTCGCCTCTCCAAATCTACCCCAATACGGCAAATCCATGTGTGCGTGCCTGGAGTGTGCTTGAGTGTGCGTTTCTGCTTGTGTTTGAAATGATTCAGATTAATGAATTTCCTTCAGGGGAGTAAAAAGGGTTTTTTTTGCAACTGGACACGCATATTAGTGAGTGTCCCCTCGTGTTCTGGAGACTGTGTTTGTGGTAGTGACTGTGTTTGCTTGTGTGAGTGTGCTGTTTATGTGAATATGTGTGTGCACGCCTGTGGTGTTTGTGTGTATGCCACTATGTGTGTGTGTTTGTTATGGCTAACCACTCATGGTATAACAAAACATAGAGGAAATACAGAAATCCCTTCCAGCTAATTATTTTATGTGAAGAGATGTAAATAAATGTATTATTGGAAAAAAAAAAAAAAAAAAACAGGAGTAACCAGGGAGGTTAAGGGGTCACTCGCATCTACCCAGGGTGCAACCCTAGAGCTAATGACGACAGGAGCATCCCACTGTAACTGATGGGCAGCTGTACATTTCAAGAATGATGGGTCCCACTTCCCATGGTAAAACAAAAATTACTGCTACAAAGGCATAAGACTAATGAAAACAAAGATTACGTGAATAACAGGAACCAAATTTAACAATAAGGGGAAATGGGCTCCCATAGTGGGGGCAGTATGTCATCTCACATAATAACCAACTCCTATCATGAAAAAAACGTGTTTTTGCCGTTCAACCTATTGAAACTGATTCTGCAAAAAAAAAAAAAAAACGAAACAAAAAACACTTGATTACCTGAATAATGACAAACCAGCTGGTATGGGTAATCTGGATAAAGTTGTTTCAAATATTACATCATTGCCAATATGTCATATTTTCAATCTGAGTTTAAAGGAGGGCTTATTTCCTCAGGTTTGGAAATCTGCCACGGGTTTACCTCCTCAGAAAAACAGGCGGGAGAGTTTCTCAGCTGCCAATAGCAGAGCTATCAGTATTCATCCAGTGCTGAGTAAGCTAATGGAAGAAGTTGTTCATGAACATATCAGGCACTGTTTTTTTTACTTCATTATTTAAATTCTTTTCTTTTTTTATTTTGTTTTTTAATAATTTGGCATCTCCAATCCTACCTGAATCTGTAAATGGTTGATATGTATTGATAATAAGATGATGGTTGCAACGGTATTATTTGACTTTAGCGCAGCATTTGATATTGTAGACCAGTGTTTCCCAAACTGTGTGCCGTGGCACACTGGTGTGCCGTGAGAGCTTCCTAGGTGTGCCGCGAGAAAACCCACTTACTGGTTTTTCCTGATAGCCTAATAATATAAAACGGCTGAACTTACAGGATATAAAAATAACAATTCATGTCATTATCAATTCATTCAATTCAGTTTATTTTAATGCATATTTAAAATTCCTTCTCGATATTTCCGCATCATGTATTCTACTGTACAATTCCTTCTCGTGATTGGCCAATCACACATCGTCTAACACGAAAAATTAAACATTCCCCGGTAAAACTCAGCTAAAACAGCAGTGTAGGCTAGTTGAAAGGAAACAACGAAAATGGATAAATTCCTGACCAAAACCTCGAAAAGGCCGTCCGACTAAGACCCTGAACCACCGCACTCTTGCTGCGCTGGCCAGAAAAAAGAAAATCAAAGCGGTGAGCAGACTTTACCGTGAGGAATATCTGACTTATGGGTTTACATTCACCGGGAATCCCACTACCCTAATACCAGTGTCTTGCTTGCGGCGAAAAAGCTGGCGAACGAAGCTATTGTGCCAAATAAATTAAAAAGACACCTTTCAACCAAACACCTTTCTCTCTCTCAAAAAAAAAAAAGACCGTGAATATTTAATGCGTTGAGAAGCCAGACGAACAAACAAGCTAGTTTCATGATGAAAACCGCTACAGTGTCAGAAAAAGCATTAGAAGCTAGCTATCTGGTCGCAGAACTAGTAGCAAAATCAAAGACGTCTCACACAATTGCCGAATCTCTTATCCTGCCGGCATGCAAAGCTATCGTCGGGACCATGTTGGGTCAAAATGCTGCCAATGAAATATCGAAGGTTCTTCTCTCAAACAATACAATTGGCAGACGAATAGGAGAAATGTCAGCAGATATATAGGACGTTGTAATGGAGAAAATACAAAAGTAAAAGGGAGTGGGAAATTTGCGCTGCAGGTGGATGAAACAACCGATGTCAATGGACATGCACAATTACTGGCCAAAGTCAGATATGTCGATGGGGAGACAATAAAAAAAATTACTTGTTTATCGAATTTTGCCGGAGAAAACTACAGGTGAGGAGGTGTTTTGAGTGACATCTGAGTATCTGGAGAAGTGGGGGCTGAACTGGAAAGACTGCTTTGTAGAGTCATTTATTTTATGATTGCATAAAAGCCTGAAACCTGGTTGGAAAGCTCGAGTGGTTCTCTCGTCACTCGGTCGCGCTGCGGGGTAGGTAGCCCGAGCGGAACTCTATAATATCATAGCGGTGTGCCGTGAGATTTTTTCATAGTAAACAGTGTGCCGCAAGAGAAAAAAGTTTGGGAAACACTGTTGTAGACCATCAGTTATTATTAAATAAGTTAACTACAAATGGGGTCAGTCCATCAGCAATCAATTGGATGAATAGTTATTTCTCCAATAGGATGCAGTATGTGTTCTTTAACATGTTGACTGCCGACTACGAGATAACTCGCAATGGTGGGTCAGGGCCGGCGCTAGGCCAGAAAATTTGGGGGCAAATATCCATCCCTTTATTGACAATAATTAGTCCTGGCTAATTCTAGATGGTTTTCCTATATAAACACGTTTCCCAACTCAAGAATAATCAAGTGACAATTGAAGACATGGCTTCTCTCCCCCATGCAATCTAACAGCGACACAATAATGGGCTACATTCAGTACAGAAAAACAATTTAATTATAATTAGGTCAACGGTAATTTTGCTTTCCAGGGAGAGTGGCATTTCAGAACTCTTCAGCGAATGAAGGTAATTTTGGTGACTAGTACGTGATTCGTCCGTTTATATTTTCTAATCAGACAGCTGTCTATTTTTTACAGCAAGTTGCGTGACCGTGTTGCAAAAACAGGTGTACATACTTGTCGCCTAAATGACCTTCATTCACAAAAGAGTTCTGAAATGCCGCTCTCGCTGGAAAAAAATGTACCGTTGCTGAGTGCCAGTACATAGACCTATTTATAATTAAATTATTTTTCTGTACTGAATGTAGCCCATTATTTTGTCGCTGTTAGATCGCATGGGGGAGAAAAGCCGTGTCTTCAATTGCCACTTGATTATTCTTGAATAATCAACAAAGAACAGCAACAAAGAACCGATTATGTTGGTCTATTTAAGCACAATCAACTTGATCACCTTTGCTGCTCAATTTGCTGCCTCACATGAAAGGAGAGAAATGTGTTTTGCTTGCCACCTCCACCCAAACCTCCACCTGTTTGGTCTGCTCTGTCTGACAGTGGGGGGATTGATAAGTTCTGCTCCCTAATTTTGTCTTTGTTTAGTATGTTCTTGCTATGCCGTGGTAGGGAGCACCTCCAGAGCAGATCCTTCCACCAAAGTAAAATGTCTTTACATCTACATATCAACAAATTTGTTAAATCCAAATACATGAGTTTATCTGGCTGAACTTGTCTGGAATTTTACAAAAACCAAAAGTGTTTTGTTCAGGGCCAAAGATGCAATTAACAGTGGTAACCTGCTCTGCCTATCACTTAAAGGCTCAGATTTTGAGCAGGTTCAGGAGGCAAATTTGCTTGGTGTCACACTTGATGGGCAGCTGACATGGGAGAGGCATATTAGTAACATTGTTAAGAAAATGGGTCATGGAATATCCTGAATCAGAAGATCCTCTCCTTTTCTTACCCCTGCCACTAGAGCGCTGGTGATGCAGGCATTAGTTTAATCTCACCTCGAATGCTGCTCACCAGTCTGGTCAGGTACAGCCAATAAAGATCTTTCTAAGCTCCAAATAGCTCAAAATAAAGCTGCAAGACTCAATCTGGCATGTCCATCAGTTGTGAGGCTGAGTACAGAGAGTATGCATGCCAGACTCTCATGGCTCAGAGTAGACAAGAGGTTGGCTTGCAACCTTGTGACTTTCTTTAGGAATGTCTGTCATAGCAAGCAACCAAACTGTCTGTACTCTCAAATAAATTATTTCAAAGATCAGCATAGTTACAGTACTCGGCAGGCTCGTGGTTATCTAGTTAAACAAAAACCCAGGCTAGGACTCAACTTTGGGTAAAGCGCTGCGCTCGTCAGTGTCACCTTTTACCCAGCTATCTAATCACAGTGCAGGAGGGGCAGGACAAACACTGCAACAACCGAACGTCACCTCCTACCTGTGCAAGTGCGGAGCAACAACAGAGCAGCAACGATGGAGGAAAAACTAATACTGTTCGTCTCTGAATACCCATGTCTCCACCAGATGACATCCCTGGACTACCACAACATCAGCTTAAAAAATAATGCTTGGAGGAACATTTCTTTCCCCATGGGTCTGTCAGGTAAGCGGCAGTCAGCTATTTGATCAGAAAAATAAATACATAGGCTATAGCTTCCTAACCGTCAACGGCTAATGTTACTTTGCCGCGGTTTCACTTAAAATGATACTTTTGCTGTACTACTTATAGCGCAACTTTATGAAACTTTGCTGCATCTACTGAAATCAGGCTTTCACTGGGTAAAACGTGTTTCTACATTGGCTAAATAAGACCTGGGGGCTGTTTCAATAAACACGACAGACCGTCTGCCCCAGCGACAAACTATCCCCGGTTGGATGGGACAGTCCGTGTTTTTCTGGGTGTTTCAATAAACGACCTGTTATCCTCCGTTCTGGTCGGACTGTCCGACTTTCTGGGACCACTCGAGAGTTGTCCTAAAACTCGGTCGGACAAAAAACATAACTCCAAAATATGGCGTTATTGTTTGATGTTGTCTGGAAGCGCAGACAGCCCAAAATATTTCGAGAATGGAAAGACAGTATAACCAATGCCTGCGTAACCAATATAGCTTACACCCAGAAACGGGCCTCTGTTAAATCCGTGAATGAATTTTTCTAACAACTACACATAATTTATTGACAACGCATGAAGATTTCACCTTTAAATCGTTGGTACCGTTATCCTCAAGTGCGACAAAAAGTCGTGCTTTTATGCATGCTATGTGACCACTAATGGGACATTGCCTAAAGAGTGGTCTCGGCATGGTTCTCAGAGGTTATGAAACATCGTATTCGTGGTGCTTATGTGTAACCGAGAGTGGAGCTCTGCTTATCGCCCTTCTGCTGAACTCAATTCTGTAAAATGAGCGATCATGACGATATGAATGTTTTAATGTCTTTTGTGTGACTTTGTGTGGCTTTGTTATGTTGCCAATCGTAGTTTTAGCACAGAGTGCACAGTGAGCAAAGACTGTTTTTAATTAGCTAGACAATATTCAGTTAATAGCCTACTCAAATTGAACGTGACATCCTACAGCGATGTGTGCCGTTAATTTATGTCTGAATAGTAGTTATGATCTGCCTAATCAGAATTGGGTTTTGCTCATACGGAAATACTCCTTGAACCTGGTCCCGTCCAACTTCAGCTCCTGGACCAGTCGGTGGTAATCGGCGAGATGTTTCCTCGCCCTTAAAATGTCATGAACCCAAACAGATCAGTGGGTCCGACCTCTCTCTCTCCGCTGTTCAACCCCCCCTCCTCATCCATAGCAAGAGCCAGAGCGAGTAAAGAAACTCGTGCTGACATTTTTTGTCTCCAATATCCTATTTGATGAGACAAATAAGATGAAGTATATACAAAATCACAAACTTGCAACAAATAAAATAACCGCTGCCTGTGCAGATTCTCTGTACCATAGCAACCGATTAAGCGCCTCAGCTGAAAAACGCTACGCCTCCAAGGCGCTCTCAAGCGCTCCCAGTTGGGCGTTTTGAGCGGAGCGCCTGGCGTTTTCAGCTGAGAAAAACGCTTTGGTGGCCTTAGTGCCACGAAACAGGAAGTTGTTCTTACTAAAACATTGTCAAAACTGGTCCAAATGTCATACACTTAATGAGTCCCATTCCAAAGATGTCAGCATGCTGGTCTGAGCTTGCGCATGGACAGTGTGCTTCAGAGTGTCCCCAAACACGGGGTCATGTTTGAGTAAAGGTGTTTGCTCTCCAGTCCGGAAATAACCTACACTGTCCCATGGTTGCAAATGCACACCTGCATCCATCGGCATCTCGCCACCACCCCTAATGTGCACAAGGATACAAGGGCCCGTTCAAAACTGCTTGCAGCATTTACATTTTTTGCTTGGTGTAGTTTATGTGCACTTTATATGTTGTATTCTTTCATGTAGTTGTTTGTTATGTTTGTTGCATATTGAGTACATTTTGAATGTTGTATTTTATGTACGTCTTGTATGTTATGATTGTTGCATGTGGACCTCAGGAAGAGTAGCTGTTGCATTAGTGGCAGCCAATGGGGATCCAAATAATGGAATAAAGGAATAACTCAGAAGCCTTGTAGAAGTGCTTCTGACCAGAGAGAATGAGAGCCGTTTGCTGCCATCCTTTTAAACTATGAGGTCCTCCCTGTGGATTGTCTTTAGGGATACTCCTTAAAGGATAAGTTTACATATGGTATACCGACATTGCCAAATAATGTGCATAATCTCACCTATCCAAAACGATGAGCAATTATTTTTAAAATTTTTTTTACACTGTGTAATCTGCGTAAATGTCCGGTATAAGACCTTTCAAGCAAGCTGCCATGTTCCTTCGGCTTGAAGAGCATGCCTACGTCACTCGGGCTAGTAGCTCACATCAGTTAGGTTTGGATCACCTTATTCGTTGGAAGACCCAACAGCCGCACAACCTGTTTCCATGTACTTTGCCCGATTGACAATAAATCAATTTTTGCTTTTTTTTACAGAACAATTAAGACCTAGCCTAGGCTCTATGTAGCCTGTAATGATTAAGAGGTGATAGTTACAAAAAGGTTCATTTGCGTTTACGCTTTGATTCGAGACTGCAAGGATGGAAATCTTAATAATTACATAGGAAAAATCCCAACTCTCTCGGTAATTCCGTGTATCGTTTTGACCTTTTGTTTATTGGATTAAGAGAGAAGACTGAAAAAAAATTCCCTATATATTTTTTTTGAATGGCATTAAAAAGTAAGTATTTAAGGGGGAAAACATTATCGAGAACATATTAACCACGCATTGAACATGGCTTCAGAAAGGTTTTAATATTTGTTAATGGCATTGCGTTAGTTTCCTGAAAGCAAATACAAACAAATTTTCTGTTTCGTGGGCATTTTAAGTGAGAAGCACTGAGCAATAATGCTGTGGATGAAATTGGCACGCCATTCTGCCGTTTAGTCTAGTAAATTAGTTAATCAATCCTCTGATTGCTAATCAAGCAAAGTAATAGGGAGTTATCGTCCGTTTAACGGTGAGGATTCTGCCTCACCTAACCAACCTCCTACAGCACGTCATTGCTCTTAATCATCGACTCAACTTCCAATACTTATGCTTTGACTCCATACACTCGAAAGACATGATCAGCCCTGGTGACATCACGCACAGGTCTGGGCAGAATATTTCCTATTGTTTGATTGATCGATTATTTTCTATGGCGGCAATTGAAATTTCTAGGATTATGCAATGTTTGAAAGCAGATTATACGATGTAATTTCAATTTAAAAAATAATGACTTATCGTTTTAGATAGCAGAGGTTATGCAAAGTGTGCACAATCAAATAATAAAATAATCATATTTTTACCATGAATTAACTGTTTTGACTCATGAAGCTCAATATGATTTAATGATTTTCAAGTGGGAATTTGCATTAGTTCATCAATACCGCCATGGATAGACATCAACAGTCTCCATAGATCTTTCCAAGCCCCCACAATTGCTTTTTCTCCATTAAAAAGCATTGGAATTTGTTCATTTTTCACTTGAGCCCCAGTAGAGGGCACACAGTCATAAAAAAAGCTTAATTTACAGTCAGAATATTTTCTTTCCCCCCCTGAGATTCCGTTGGTCGATAGACTGGCGAGTCTGCCTGTGATCTGCAAAGCCTGAAAACCACGGGATCGCCAAAAGGAAACCCTGTAGAAGCATCATCCAGTCAGCAACAGAGAAAGAGAAAAAAAGCCTAGTTTTCTATGTTTTGATGTATACGCGCAGTTATCGCGCCTTTTGTGTTGATTATAAATAAAATCACAACCCAGTGCACTGGCTTTGACCCAACCTCCTGCCTGGTCTGTGCCATGTTTTCCGGTGTCTCACTACACTCCATATTCTACAGTATGTATCTTTAATTGCACTTGCCCTGGAATCTTACTAATGAGCATGCTAACCTCTCGATGCCTTCCACAGATGGTCAGACAAAATTTCATTGGATCCATGTAGTTTAACTAGTAAATAAGTGCACAGTAATCTTATGAAAACACTATCTATGCCTTATAAGCATTTATAAGCAATTAACTAAATTAGTTGAATCAGCTGCTGTAGCCCTGGGCTGTAATAAAGACCTGCATTTACACTGGCCCTTCACGGATAAGACTGAACACCCCTGACCTATACACGGTTGGCAGATGCAAGAGCTAACAGCAAAGACCAGTTCAGCTTAAGCGAGATTTGGGTCATGCTTATGCTCTTTGCAGACTATGTATGGCAGAACATGCACAAATTGCATTGAAAAAACGGGGGAATTATAAGTTATTGCACTTTCCCTGTGGTAAAAGGCAGCTTACAGCGTGGATTTGGACTATAACAGGAACAGGAAGAATTTTCGTTCAGGAACATTCTAGGGTGTGCTGCGTACATTTTCTGTCCAGATGTTGAGATTAAAAATTCTGTATTCAACCTCTACCAATATCGATTGAAGTTTGGGTACCTAGAGAAACATTCGGGTATGTAAACACGTCAAGCGTACATCCAGTCAAGGAAATTTAGAGTTAAGTTTCTTGTGCTGCTATTCGTGGTAGTACCATATGACGGCGACTGCCATGTTACTGATGACACACTGGGTTGCTAGGGCAGGCGCGACATATGCATTCGCAATATTAAATATTAATATTAAATTCTAAACCCCCTTCTCACTGATAGAACCCCCCAAAAATATATTGGCGCCCCCCTTTTTAAATTATTCTGACAAATAAACAAGCCGAAAAAAGAGGAGGTTGGATACGGAATTCTTTCCCCCTGACGATATAGACTAAGCTCCATAAATTTCTCCTACAAACTAAAAGCATTGGCTCCTTCGGGGCAACATAGACTTGAAAGGCTATATCGGCGAGATATTGTCAAGGTAAGTCCTCGATGTTATTATTTTCAGCACAAATGAAAATCTGAAATCAAATGTATTCTGTTCAGTCATACAGTAATGATGTTGTTTTAGTATGTCTTGGCCTTGTATTTTACATGTGTACCTGCCCAATTATCCATGTTGAGAGGAGATAAGGATCATGTGTGCTCACCAGTTGTTTTGAACAGTGCGAAATCATCGCAGGAACACTAGCTACGAGCTGACTTATGGCGTGGGACCCAATCATCATAGTGTTAATGACATTAATTCACGTCCACAAAACTAACTGGCAAGCAAATTCACTTTTGTTGGGTATATACAGCAAGTAATTATGAAAACAAAATCACAAAGAAACCAAATGATTATTGCACGCAGTGAAATGAAAACCATGTCAACCTGCTCTTTTTTTTTACGTTTTAGGTGACCCAATTATCGTGGTATCTCAGAATGAGCGGACTGTAAACTGGGATGTGCCTGTCGTGTGCAAATTTTTTTTTTGACAGCGGATGTTTTTCAATTATTGTTTCAACTAATTCTCCCTTTTTCGACCTTTGAGTGTGGTACATCCAAATCTTTGCATATCTGCCTCAAGTCAAGAAACTTAGTTGAGAGATTGCTCTCCTCTCGCTGACTGCAGGCTTGTTAACGGTCTCCAATTTTTCTTCTGCCATACAAAATGTTCAGTGCTCATGCGTTCTAAAAATCTTGCTTTTTCACGCCCTTAAACTAGAAGGGTCTATTGGAGATCAATGCTGGGCAAGTCGTACTCCATTTCAGACATTTCATGATACAAGGCAATAGCATAATGTGGCACTGCTGACAAAAAGGGTTAGTCTAAGACAAATTAATTATTTGTGGGAGTGGCAGCGGTTTGGTTCCATTCAGGCCAATCAGATTAGCCACAGTCATTCCCTTTAAAACCAGTGTGGTAACACCATAGCAAACTGGTAATTTCATCAGGTGAAGAACTAGCATGCCAGTGGAGGACATACAACCCCATTTCCAAAAAAAGTTGGGACACTGTGTTAAATGTAAATAAAACAGAATGCAATGATTTGCAAAACAATTGAAATGCTGTATTTTATTGTAAGTAGGACAAAGACAATATATCAAATGTTGAAACTGATAAATTTCATCTTATTTTTTCAATATCATCTTATTTTGAATTTGATGATACAAAAGGTTGGAATGATGGAAAAGTTGCATGATGCTAAAAAAAAAAAAAAAAAAAGACCACTGGCAGAACATCTCACAGCTAATAAGATTATGAACATGTCAGTAACATGATTGAGTATAGAGAGTTTTTCATATGTAAATATGGAGAGGGCTTAACCACTCTATGAAATAGTACAACAATTTAAGAGAAACGTTTTCAACTTAAAATTACGAAGAATTTGGAGATTTTATACTCTATGGTACATAATATCATTAAAAGAATCCAGAAAAATCTCTATGCGCATGGGACAAGGCCAAAATCCAACTTTGAATGGCTGTGATTTTAAGGTGGCACTCCATTGAAAACAGACAGGATTCTGTAGTGGAAATCACTGCATGGACTCCGGAACACTTATGTAAACTGTTGTCAGTAAACACAGTGTGTCACTACATCCATAAATGCAAGATAAAACTCTGTCACGTAGAGATTAAACCATATATGTATATATACAAGATTCAGAAACACTGCCTTCTTCTCCAGGCCCGAGCTCATTTAAAATGTACTGAGGTGAAGTGGATAACTGTCCTGTGGTTTAGCAAATCAAAATGTGAAATTCTTTTTGGATATCATGGATACCACGTCCTCTGGGCAAAAGAGGGGAGAGGCCATCCGGCTTGTTATCAGCAAACAATTCAAAAGCCAACATCCATGATAGTCTGGGGGTGCATTAGCACACATGGCGTGGGTAACTTGCTCAAGACAACATTAATGCTGAACAATATACAGGTTTTGGTACAACATTTACTGCCATCTAGATGCCTTTTTTAAGGGAAGACATTTCTCATTTCAGGGACACCATGCCAAACACCATACTTAACATACAATAACATGGCTCTGTAGTAAATGAGTCAGCGGTCTGCCTGCAGTCCAGACCTGTCATCCACTGACAATATTTGGCTTATTATGAAACGAAAAATGTGCCAAGGGTGGCTGCAAAGTACTGAGTGGCTGAAGTCCTACATAAAGCAAGAATGGGAAAACATTTGCTATCAAAACTACAGAAGTTGGTCTTCTCAGTTCCCAAACGCTTAGAGTGTGGATTGAAGACAACGTGATGCAACACAGTGGTAAACTGTGTAAATTTGACAAGAAATTGTCATATTCTATCTATTTATTTACTTTAACAGTTTACTTAATGGTAATAATGGTATTTTAATTATTTCTAGATCATACTAGGTGCAGTGCTGACAGTACCGTCTGGCTTCAAGTGAGATGTGATTACTCTGTCAGTCAATTGACGCAGATTTAATGAGTGGCATTCACTAGCCTGATATAGAGTTTTAAACAGTAAAATAAATAAGTAAATAAATACGTAGATAGATATATAAATAAATGCTTCTCAACTGATATTGCAACCAACCACAACTGGCTGGCAGGGTCAAAAACCCTAAAATAATGGTGAGGAAAAATAGGCTGAAATGGAGAGTAGGGTGAGTTGAAAAGTCCAGTATTCAAATATGAAGTCATTCTGCTGCACTCTTAATGAAAATTATGCACGAGGTGAACCCAACTAAGTACTGGACATTTTAGAGGGCCTTTTTTTTTTTTTTCTTAAATTTAACTAAAATCATCTTATCTTGGCACAGAAGTTGCCTTGGTATGCCTGATGAATTTTCCCAGGTGGCACGGTCAACAGTATACATGTATTTTGTGTACATAATGAGATCATCTTCTTTGAATGTATTGACCTGCATTAACTTGTGATAACCTGACAAACTATAACCAGATAATTAAAAAATACTTGTACAGACATATGCGATAAATGACACAGAGTACTTTACAAACCTGATCAAGGATGGTGGCAGATTTAAGAGATTTTTCTGCAGTCTTTTCTTGTTTCTTTGGATAGAGCCAGGAAGAAGAAATACATAATGGGAAAATCATGAATATTCATGTTGATGCTGCTGCCATCTCATGATAATAAACAACACAAATCATTTGTTTTAAAGAAGGCTAGTCAGAGACAAGTATTTTCCTGCACAACTTTGTTGTCACTTGCTGTATTTAACCGTGACTGATGTTACAGTCCCAGGTTCACTTGTAACTAACGTTACATGTAACTGACGTTACCAACTTTATTGCATTCTCAGGAAAGATTGATACATGAAAAGTAACAAATGAATTGTGTTTTAGAGTAATGCTGACTAACTCTAACAAATATGTGGATAATAGTTTGGAATATTCGCAGATTTAATTACAGCACTTTGTACATCAGACTTTTGTAACTGACATTTCAGCCATGAAACTAGTTTATTTGACAGGAATTTTGAACCTAATGCTTTGAACAAGCCATTTTCTCCTGTTGTCACCTTGTCAATGTGGATACTGGTATTACAAAACTAAAGCATTGGATAAGAGACAATTTTACACACTAGATATGAAGTGAGGCTAATTCGTGCACAATTTGATGGTGGAAGAACGTGAAAAAGCATGTCCTCTTCAATGCACCATAACTACCTTCACCACACCATCCCAACCACAACAACTTTTGTTTTACAAAGCTGAACATCTGTTCTGTTCATGTCCAGTACTGTTTTCCCCAATTTCTGGAAAATAATTTTTTGGCCTCTGAGCTTCCGCAAAATGAAATTGCGCAAATAAAGTACGAATGATTCGAAAAGCATTGCATTTGATTTTACTTGCATTTTAAGCAGCGTCGCAACTTTTTCGGAAATTGAGTTGTAGATTCCTCTACAAAGCAGAGCATGCCGGCCTTTGGGGGGATAGGTACTGATCTTTTTTTCTGCTGGTGGATGCTCAAAATCAGGGGTGCTGCTGGCAATTTTGGGCCCTATGACTGGAAATCGATTTGGGCCCCCTTCCTTGGGCCCCCCCATATATATAGCGCGCACACACACACACACACACACACACACATATATATTATATATATATATTTGATCACTGGTCTCCTCTGTGGTTACCTCATGGCTTCAAGATGGCCCTGACTCTGAAGCACCCATAAGAATCGTATATTCAGTATCTGTCATAGGCCTTAACAGTAGACTATAGGCTACATTGGCTACACATAGTTGTGATACAGGCTAACTATTTGATTGGAATGAGCTAGGCATGGATAACCTGCGAGGAAACATCAACTTTGCATTTTAAAAAATAGTGGCAAAGCCACTGCGCCTGCTTGGCCACACATGGCCAAAATGGAATGCCCCCTATTGGCCAAAGTATCGGTCCGATTCGGCTCAAAATCGAACTTGCGCTAGACCTTATGACCATATATACACATGTGAAATATGAAAAGGATCGGTCAAAAACTGAAGACGCTAGAGCGCAGACAAGCCAAAAGTTTACACACACACGCACGGACGCACGACAGACCACCACTAAACACCCCGAGCATAGCATAAGCCCCTTTGGGCCTTTTCGCCAAGCGGGCTAAAAATTATGCAATCACCACTCAGAGGATGTTTAACCGGCTTTTTTACTTCATAGATACTAAACAATTGTTGTTGATTTGGCTAACATTCAGGCTCCATGAAGCACTCCCCAAACAAATTGCAATTATTTTAATTAATGGCATATTCATAGAGATAACTCCTACTCTCATAATTTCTTGTTTAACCCTCTTAGGTCCCATGTCACAAAAATTTTTGGGGGGTAGGGGATAGGGTCAAAAACATAAATTCAACTATTTTACCATTTAAGCCCAAAGTGACACTATTGTCACAGTAGTAGAGCCATCTAGAGTCAGTTTCGTACACTAACAAGACCAGGCGAGCCTTCCCAATATGGCAGCCCCCATGAATTTCTGAGAGTCTGAAAGTTAGTCAACAAAAGCGGTCCCAAGCACAGCCATCAGGTAAGCATCCGCAAAATTTACTTGATATGTCAGATTGATGTAATCAGTAGAACACGTAGAAGTGGTTGACAGTGATGAAGTTATCTTCCCTTGAAAACTGTAGTTCACTTTTGGCTAGTGTGACGCGGGTGTAACATCGTGCCTTGGTGGTCCCCAATAGCGCACATACAAAACGTACTGGTACAGTAATACTTGCAGATGATTGTTGCTGCATTTGTCCTCTGACTGAAAGCATGCATCTTCGATGCATCATGGACCTTGGAGGAATCCACCATGACCTATCCTATAGACACTGCCGCCTGGAGGGTAGTGAGGTCTACAGCTGGATAAGACCACTCTTTGTGCATCAAGAGCTAACAAAGGCAGCAGTTTCACAAAACTCTGGTACACCTGAGCTCTGATCAATGTTTTTCCTGAGTTGTTTCCATGAATGATTATGTCGATTAAAAGCCGATGTTACATATATGTAACAGGGTGCAGAAATGACCAAAATCAAACTCAGGCTAGATCTTGGGCCCATATATATGCATATAAAATATGAAAAGGATCCGTTAAAAACTGAAGGCACTATTGCACTGAAACAAAATCTGTGAATTTTATGACCTTTGACCTACATGACCTTTAAATTTGGGTCAAATCAAAAACCCATTACATTATGATGAACCCTTGGCAGAACAACCTACAGAAAAAATCTGAGCATCTTTGCTTGTAGAATAAGGGAGCTAGAGCTGTTTGAAGTTTTGCAGAAAAAGCCGCCTGATGGCCAAACCAAGAATCACAGCATGACCCAAATCAAACTTGGGCTAGATCTTGGGCCCATATACATGCATATAAAATAGGAAAAGGATGCGTTGAGAACTGAGGGCGTTATGGTGCTAAAACGAAATCGGCACATTTTATGACCTTTGACCTATATAACCTTTAAAATTACATCAAATCAAAAACCCGTTATATATATATATATATATATATATAAAGGAAGCCTTGGCAGAACAACCCACAGTAAAAATTTGAGCATCGTAGGTCAAAGAATAAGGGAGCAAGAGCCGTTTGACGTTTTCCAGAAAAAGCCCCCTGGTTGCCAAACCGAGAATCCCAGCACGCCCAAAATAGAACTCGGGCTAGATCTTGGGCCCTTATGACCTACATAACCTTTAAATTTAGGTCAAATCAAAAATCAAAACCTGTCGGCCAAGCGGGCTAATAAAACTAACTCACAAACCTGTCTTAGTGTGCCAGTTTTTCAGTTCATTTCAATGATTGTACACTAAGGTAACCTAGCAAGTTCGCAAAAATATTAATTTTAGAGAAATCTTAACCTCAAAGCCTTTTATTCAGGGACTATTGTAGGCTATGTATCATCTTGTAGCCTTAGTGCTCACTTTCCTCCCATTCGACTGTATCTTGTGTATGGGGGGTTGAGGAAGATTTCCTGGGGTTGCTGCATCTGTACATAACAGCATTTAATATTAGGGGTGCATTTTGGAAAAATACATTTTTGTCGATTGTTAAACATGAACGTGTTCCAGGGATCAAAGTAAATAATCCTACCGAAGTACATCATCCATCAGGACAGAAAGTAAGAGATTGATGTTGATACGAGCTATGGATGCATGCGTCCAGTGGCAAATGGTTTTATTTAGCTAGCTCGTTTCAACATCAATCACAAACCTTCTATCCTGATTGATTAGATTGGATGCGCACTTCCACTCTGATCTGAAGTTCCGCATGTACATGATTAATTAGGAGGTATGTATGAAATCGGTGACTGGTTGGTCCGAGTGCAAGATGATTTATTTTCATTAGAATACGATAAAGATGAGAAAAGCTGCAGTTCTTATAGATTTATAGTCTGTTTTCTTTGGGGTTCCGATAATCGGCCAGCGGTCAGTAGAATTGTATTTTGTCGATTGCTGCAATTGTTCAAAAATACTGATTCAGAAACTAACTGGTAACGCCTCCTCAATGTACTCCAGCGATGACCATATGCTTGACAGCGCAATGCCTCAAATAGCAGTCTGCGTCACGAACAGTCTATGGTCATGAAACAGACTGCGTTTTTGGGGCTAATAACGTCGGACATCGTCCTCACTCTCTGTGTGCGTTTCCATTTTACACCATTCGAAATACGCAAAATCTAAATAGCGAAATAAAAAACTGGTAATGGAAAAACAGTCTGATATCACAAAATTTGCTCTCCGATCTGCAGTATTAGTCACCGAAGCCAAGGCTAATAAATAGACCATTGGACTTCTGCAGCAGACCAGCTAGTGTACTTGTAATTTCGTGGATTGTGGAGCACTTACATCATTATTGTAAGACGAGCATTTACAAATTTGCCGCGTGTACAACTCATCGATGCATGAGTACAGTCAAGCTGTGATTGGCTGATGGCACATACAGCGGTACCAGAGCCGATCTGTGATTGACTGATGTACGTAATGGTACCAACCGACCTGTAGAAAAAAATTTCGCAGCCAGTTCAGGCACTAGCGTAACTTGGGCCATACAAAATGATGAATAGTAAGGGGGGGGGGACGTGCTAAGATTATTCTTTAAAAGTTGAAAATTGAGAAACAAACAACAAATTCATTTTAAATCGATCAAGTTATGAAAAAAATTAAAATATAAAATTAAAGTGTCCATATATTTTATTGACAAATGTTCATAATAATAACAGTATCCTCTGTGGGGCCCCTGTGAATGCTGGGCCCCTAGAATCGTCCATGGTTACCCCCGCCCCCCTTACGGCGCCCCTGCTCAAACTAATTGGAACACCCAAACCCCATAACCCACACTATAAAACCACAGCGCACTGTTCTAGGTATGTCCTGTAGACATCTTTAAGCACATGACCATGTTTAGAATTTCCATTTAGAATTATATGAGGGATATACAAGCCGCCAACTCTGTTAGCTGGGATTTGGTTTCATGAATCTTCTATCAAGTGACAATGTTTGCATTAAATTTGCTCCAGGTGAATAAAACTTCAAAAAATATCTGTTGTCCAAAACTTATCTCCATGCCAGCTGCATTTTTTGACACACCCCCTAATGGACTGCTTAACTCACTGTGATGCAAACGCTTCAACTAAAGAGCACAGAACCAAACTGGTCTCAGAAGAAAAATATGCCATCTGCCACACACAAAACTGTGAATGACGCTACCGCCACGTGTGTTCCCGTTTGCAAAGGCATGGAAATAGAGCCTGGACTCATATCTGACCGGCCAAAATGGGTTTTCTTTGCTAAAAATTATGCCAAAAATGGGTCTGACAACTGTTTCTGCCCCTAGAAACACGAGCTTACCTTTGAGTAAACACTATACACACACTCTGTCTAAGAAAACGGACAAGCCCTCTAGCATCAAAGTAATTTATGTCAGGCATGGTAAACGCTTAGAAACACATGAAATGCCAGCTTCTTATTTGCAGCTGTGAAAGTTGAGCAATTATGCAGCAACATGGTGGCAAATTTGACAAGTTTTACTGGCTTCAGGCAACCCAAAATAAGTCTCACTATTGCCGAAGAGGTGCTGCCTTTTTCACCCAATTACATTTCTGCCCGAGCCAAATTGGCTATATCAGAACTAGGCGCAGTGTTTGCCCACTTCAATCATTCCTAGCAGACAGATGAGCCTTCTGTATCCATTCATCCCGCCCCCCGCCTCAGTAAATGTAGCATCTCCCATAACACAAGGCCCGCTGGGGCTCAATGCCAAGAGAGCAATCGAGTAGCCCAAATTCCTGCTGTACACTCACCAAGGTCACTCTGGTCCTCGGCTGATCCTACTAGATCAACACATAGGAAGAGTGGGGGGAGGTAGCTCGGTGGGAGAGTCCAGTTTATTTATCTGTCAAGTCTCCCACCTGTTTTTGGAGCTGTACTCTTTAAAAGGTGGATTTTTATTTGTTTTGTATTCCTCCTGGCATCCCTTCACTGCCATATTGCCATATCTATCTGTGGAGGATCCCCTATCGCTGCTGCTCTTTTGTTATGAATCAGCTGAATCAACAGACACTAATTGGATTCTAATCCTGTTCTTGCAGCTCTAAAGCAGCAGGATCACAACTGCGTTTGCATTACCTGTCTGACTGTCACCCAAAAACCCCACTGCCTCAGTGTCTGCAATTGTGTGTGTGTGTGTGTGTATGCAAGGGAGTGCCTGTCTCTGTGTGTGTTTTATTGCATGTGTGGAGTATACGTAACGTGTGTGGAAGGCTGCAAGACTAAGTGTCTCCATGAGGGTGTTTTTGTGCATGTGTGAGCGTGTGTACATAGCAGCGTGTGTGAAGGCGTAAGTGCATGTGAGTGTTTTTGTGGACGACCGAGAGCGTGTACACATCTGTGTGTGTGAAGAAGTGTGTGCGTGTGGGTGTTTTCAGGTACGCATGAGTGTGTATATATATATCTACACGTGTGAAGGAGTAAGTGCGAGTGGGTTTTTTGTGTATACGTGAGAGCGTACATATATTTGTGTTTTTATGTATGAGAAAGTGAGTACATATCTGCAAGTGTGAAGAATGAGGTTTTCTTGTGTATGCGTGAGTATGCACACATCTATGTGTGTGAAGGAGAGAGTGAATGTGGGTGTTTCTGTGTGTGTGGAAGTGTGTAAACATCAGTAAACATCCCTTGTGACAAGGGATACACATGTCAAGTATCAAAGGCCTATCTCTGACCAATCGAAAGTAATGGCCAAGGTTAAAGTTTTTTTCGGAAAATGCGTCCCACGCCAAGCTCAAGGTCACAAGGTCAAAAATGATCACCTCATCCGAAAGGTCATGTGACAAGGGAAACGTGAAGTTTCAAAGGCCTATCTCTGACCAATGATAAGTTACGGGCAAGGTGAACATTTTTGGAAAATGCGTCCTACGCCAAGGTCAAGGTCACAAGGTCAAAAATTATGACCTCATCCGAAAGGTCTCATGAGAAGGGATACATGTGAAGTATCAAAGGCCATTCTCTGACCGATGAAAAGTTACGGCCAAGGTTCAAGTTTTTTTTGCTGCTGCAAAACAGACAGAGAGACAGACATACAGACGGACAGGTGCAAAACAATATGCCCCCGGAATCGGCATAAAAAAAGTTATGCGACAATTTCTGAGATATTATATTTTGAAATTTCAAGTCCTATCTTTCAACATTGTTAATATATACCTTGACCTCAAGTCTGACCTTTCAAAGTCATCGGAGGTCAAATTTAACATTGCCAACACATAGGTCATATATGACTTCCTATATGTCAATAATACAAACTTAATCTCTGTCTGAAACCATTTGACCTCCACAGGCCATTTTGTGTGTTCTCCATAAGACCCAATGTTAAAGTACAGTGCCCCCACGAGACCCACCTCTGTCGATTCAATCAAAATGGTGATCGCACTGTATATTGAAGGTACCAAGGTAAATCAGTTATCGGATTTAGAAAAAAAATCATGAATTTTTTGAGAAGTAATTTTTAAAAAATTTCTACACCCTATGTTTAACATTGGGGCCAAAATTTCAAGGGCCCATAAAACAGAAAAAAATGATTCAATGAAAAATCTGAAAAAACAGCCCAGAGATATGGTATAGTAGTATATTATGGCAATTTACAGGAAAATTCATCCACCCAAAAAAAAGACAAAAAATATTCCGGACGACAGATGCCAAACCATGACAATGGCTTATCAGCCCATCGGGCCGGTAAGCTAAAAATGCATTTATGACAGAGGGCCCTGAAAATATGGCTTCTCTACAAAAAAATGTGTTTTGGTTAGGGGTAAGTTGATCCAATACCATTGGTGAGTTAAGCCATCTGGGGGTTGACTGATCATCTGAATTTTAAAGCCTTAAAATTGCAAGGTTGACCAGTCAATAACACTTCTGTCTTTTGGCACTGATCTGATGTATTTTCTACCTTGGACATCAATGGCTGCTCTCTCCATCTCTTCAGTGGGTGTTGAGGCCTTGTTAGTTTTTCTCTTGTACCACCCAAATTCTGAAAAAAAGTTGGCATGTTTATGTTATGGAACATAAAATTAAATCAAAAAGGAGTGATTTGAGAAGTCCACTGAAAGCTCTTTTAAATTGAAGATGCTGCAACAACACATCATTTGATGTTTTAACCTTTTACTTAAAGTATTTTTTGAAAATGTCCTCATTTCAAATCTTGTACCAGCAATAGATTCCAGAAAGGTTGGTACAGAGGCAATTTAGGGTTGATAATGATTACAATACAAGTTACAATGTTAAACAAGTGATAGCAAGCATGTGAGGTCATCATGTTGTAGTATAAAACAATCCGAAAAAGGCATTTTCCCTCAAAAGCAAAGATGGGTTGAGACCCACCAAATTGCCAACAGATGCGTAAAGTTTCAATCCATCCCTTTGAGAAAAAATTTTCATAAAGGAAAATCAATTGGATTTTCGGAATTTTACTCTCTATGGTGCGTAGTATAATTAAAAAACGGAAGAAATCTGGTGGAGTATTGGTGCCCAAAAGGCAAGGTCGAGAACGCGTTCTGGAAGCGTGTGACCTCTGATCCTTCAGATGTTACTGTCTTAAGAACCATCGTGTAACTGCAATAGAGTACTAATTTGATGATGTTACAGCTACTTAGCTTCTGGTGTCAGAAGTAAAATCCCTATGGAAATTTATAATGGGGTTAGGACACTTTCTGGCATTGCTCGAACTCAGATTAATTTTTTGAGCCGGCTCGCTCCGAGATTAGCCTATGGGGTATAGGGATGCAAATGATCACATCAAATTTGTTGTTTATTGCCAAAAATGATATGTTTTTGCACTTGTAGTCCAGTTTGTAGTCCACTTTTGTGAACTACATGTCCTCTACACAAATGGGCGAGTACTCCGCGATTTGTTCCCAGCCAATGGGGTACCACAGTTTCAGCAAACACTCACAACGGAAGCCAAGTAGTAACCTAAATTGCCACTGGCTATCTCTGTGCAACCGTAATTACACAGCGAGCTAGCTAAATGCCTAGAAATGAACAGGTAACAGCGAATAGCTATTATTTCGCCATTTAGCTAGCTAAGCGTTTATGTGCAACATGACTAGGGACACCAGCGAACTACCAAGCTAGCTAGCTAGTTAGCTAATTACATCTTGTGTGCATAGCTAAATTGATAGAAAACAGAAAATGGTTAGTTTACCATCACTTACTGTTATTTAGCAAGCTAGCTAACATGATTATTCACTAAATATCACTAGCTAAGCTAATGAGCTAGCTAAGTCAATAAAAACAGTGAATAGCCTCTATTTGGCTACTTAGATGGCATTGAACTGCGAGCATGTCACAAGCTGGCATTTAACTAAACGCATCAAATATGAAGTTAGCCAACTACCAAAGTCGGTAAAGTAGCTCAGTGGCTAAGTTAGCTGGCTAACAGCTAGTTCGCTGTCAGTTATGCGTTGACGATGCTGATTACCTTGTTCGCTGACTACTGAGTTTTTAAGCAAACAAACGTTGGCCAAAGATGCCTGGCTATTAAAGTAAATTGGCGCTAATTGCAAAACTTGACATCTAGCAAGAAAAGTGTAACCAAGTAGAACGTAGAGTGGCTAACTAATTAAGCGAGCAAATGGCGATGGCAATGTGCTGGAAACTTTGAGCCGGGAGACTTTTAACGCGTTCTGAACTCCTTCAGCCCGCAAATCAGGGATGTTTAGTTTTTAGACTTCAAAGAGGATTAGCATGGTGGCGAAAAATTTAAATGATTTGAATTATAGCTGATTTCGGTCAAGAAAAAGTATATTTGCTTTTACTCGGAAATATAATGCAAATTCCCGAAAAAGATGGAGGCTTGAAAACAATGGGAACTGATTCAAAAGTGAATATTTTAAAAAGTCTATGGATAAAATGAATGGGAATTTTTACTTCCGACACCAGCGTGACATCATCACTTTACTACTCTCTGGATATCGAAAACTGGGCTTGCCCAGGAAATACCAACACCATCCAAAAGTACTGCCATCTTCTTGAAGCTTTGTGTCATCTGAGATGGATGGCGGTAAAGTGGCAGAGTGTTTTGTGGCCCGATGAGTCAACATTTAATGTGGTCTTTGAAACAGCCAAACCAGAGACATCGAGGACAGTCCAAGCATTTATGTAAGGAAGCCAAAAACTGCCTAAATAAATAAATAAACAAATAAATAAATTACAGAATAAATAAATGTGTAAATAAATATAAATGCAAAAAAATAGAAAAATAAAAATATATACACATAAATAAATAAATAAATTTATAAATGAAAATAATGAACAAATGGGTATCCAGACATTTACTTATTTCACTATGTATTTATTTTCTTCATAATCCACTTATATATTTATTAATGGTCATATTTATTTATTTCTTGATTTATTTATTTCTGTCTATATTTATTTCTGTATTTATTTATTTATTTATTTCCATTTATTTCCATATTTATTTATTTCTTGATTTCTTCGTCCGTATGTCAATCAACTATGCCATTGTTTCACCTCATATGGACTGGTTGATCCATACCAGGGTGTTTAGATCAACTACATAGGCTGCTACTCCACATCCGCCTCAAGACTGGCAGTGTGAAGTCACCTGCCTCCCAGGCAGTCCCAGCAGGCTTCACAAGTGCCAACCAACAGCTTGTCTGGAGTCTCCACAATGATTCATTTATACCGCAACAAAATCACTTGATAATATTGTTGGATAAAATAACAAAGTCATGCCACTGACCCTTTAAAATTACCTGCTATTGTCAGTTGTCATAGCAGTAGTTCATTAGCAAGCTAAATGCACTTTGCGTTGCTATCGAAGGAAAATGGTAACCATATCTAATTTCAATTGCATAATTCATCATTTCCCTATGGTCAGTATTTCCTCCAACATGGGAATCAACTTTTCTAAGCCACGAATAAACAGAAAATTATGAGTATTGCCAAAGTGAACAAAGTCAATATACCAAACAGAAGCTAGCCAACTCTAATAAATCCCTCTCCGGATTTAATAAGAAGCCACGTGTATGGAGTTAAGTTAATGCAAAAACCTTATATACAAACAGAGCGTGTATTACAAATACACTACGATTTGCAGAGTGGTTTGCAAATACAAAACACCATTAACAAACTAATATATTCTGTTTTACAAACACAAAACATACCTATCACAAATACATGACTTATTCTCTTGAAATGGCGCAACATCGGAGACTGTCCTGAAAGAATGGGTTAATATCCCTCCAGTCACCGTACAGAAATCATATTAAAGATTTTGAAGGCAAAGGGTGGGCCTACTATTGATACTAAATTGCAGGCGATCCTTATGCAAGGGTTTCTGACATTTTGCTCAACAATAAGGAAGCACAACATTACAAAGGGAGAAAACCCTACGTAATAAATTTTATACCAACAACAGTAAAAGGGAATCATCAGCCAAAATACAGCGGTGCGCAAAATGTCAGAAACCCTTGCAAAAGATAATATTTAGTATCAATAGTAGGCCCACACTTTGCCTTCAAAATCTTTGGTATGATTTCTGTACGGTGACTGGTGGGATATTAACCCATTCTTTCAGGACAGCAGCGCATGAATTATACCATGGCCTAGCAGCAATTGCCGTGGTTGCCCCCCTGTGTGGCCGTAATGCCTGACAACTCAAAGGGCCAGTGTGGCCGTGGTGCCCAAAAATTACCCATAGTGGCGATTTTCAACACAGCGACTGAGCTGTGCGGCTCCCGTCCTCACGCTGCGCTGGACATCTGAGCACTTTGTGCGACCAACGACACGCCCACTCACTCACGAATAAGACAACATTGTGTGAGGTTGGGATCCTACAGCCATACATCCTTCAGGCTTGAGAAAAATCAGCTCACATTATGTTTTAAGCACAAGCAATTAAATACTGTTGGTGTCAAGTGTAGATGTGTTTTTGGGCTGGGGAAAAATGGTGGTTGTTCCTCAACAGAAACAAAAATTTGAGAGCGAGCTGGAGAGAGCATTCGCTTACAAAGTTAGCCTGTGCAGAGCGTCCAGTGCCGTGTCAGACTGCTCAGCAGTAGCGGTCCGTCGGCAGTAACAAAGGCCATCAAAAACCTCATCTTTCAAAGCTTGATAAACCATAACCTCTCGCAGTTTACTTTTCCGGGTAGCAAAAGTTGGTCAGACTAATTTGTTGAACGACGGCATTCTAATTTATTTTCGATAGAATTGTTATACATTGCACCATAAAATTGAAGCGTTTTCTTCCGCACAGAATTGACGACGTAAAATATTAATGTCTTTATAATTTCTGCGCACGTGAAAAAGCACAGATTTGCGTAAGTTAGTTTGCAAGGCTCATTAAGCAATATGCCCCGAGAATCCGTTGTAGATTCTGAATGTAGTCATGGCTAAAGGACGTTGTCTGGCATGATGCACAGCTGAGTGACAACTGTAACGATGGCGAAAATAAATGCCGTGAAGTCAATGAAAGTTTTGGATTTTTGCATTTATACTATCATCCGTGCAATGCCAATTATATGAATGTTGGCAATAGGCATTCACTTTTTCATTATCACTACTACTATTTGAGTGATGTGTCTTTCAGCAATGCGTAGCACACAACGTACGTCACTCATTGTACTTCATTACGTTACAGTCAGATGAACGCTGGCCTTATCATTTCTCTTCGCTTCACACAGGCTCCATTCAGCCTCGCTTTGTTTCACACAGCCGGACCCCAAGTTTGCAGTGCTGGCTTCAGTCAGTCTGGAGCGAACTCAAAAGCCAAGGTGATCTTTCGCTACAAATCCAAGCACATTATGAGATTAACTATGAACACCCCGGCTAAATTCACCGCATTCGCTAGCGAAATGCTTGCATTGGCTACACTCACATTAAATAACGCCACCGTTCATCTGTACATAACAATATGAATACATGCACATGCCCAAGTATCATAGAAGTAAAGCCAAGGTGATCTTCTGCTACAAATCCGAGCACATTATGAGATTAACTATGAACACCCCGGCTAACTTCACCGCATCCAGTATCATAGAAGTAAAGCCAAGCTGATCTTTCGCTACAACCCCGGCTAAGTTCACCACATTCGCTAGCGAAATGCTTGCATTGGCTACACTCATATTATATAACGCCACCGTTCATCTGTACATAACACTACAAATACAGGCACATGCCCAAGTATCATAGAAGTCAAGCCAAGGTGATCTTTCACTACAAATCTGAGCACAGTATGAGATTAACTATGAACACCCCGTCTAACTTCACCGCATTCGGTATCATAGAAGTAAAGCCAAGCTGATCTTTTGCTACAAATCCGAGCACGCATTCGCTAGTCATTTCTAATTATTGGTCATGTATTGGTCTTGATTGTTCAGTCGATAAATTGTTGAATAAAAAATTTAACAATTTAAAAAATTAACAAAATATTGGTTTTCAATGCGCTCCTAATTATTGAATTATACTGTATTATCTTCATACAACGTCACTATCACTTATTTTTCTTGCAAAATTGATTAATTTAGTTTTGGCCTTGGTGCCCTACATTTTGGCCGTGATGCCCCAATTTTAAAAGGCCAAGTGGCCTTGCTGTAAAAATAACTCAATTTGAGGCCTGGGACAGTCTCCGGTGTTGTGCCATTTATAGATCTAGGAAATGGACTCATAGCGCCACCTGCTGTTGAGCAGGGTGAACAACTTAGCCAATACATTTGTGAGAAAGTCCTTTGGACATATGTGAGAAAATCAGCACCACTGTATCACCGATAGAACCATGCCAAAAGGCATGTGATTTTTTTTGTACTTGCAGGAAATATTTTCTTGTACGGATTGAAGCGCCATATATTTGTGATAGGTACATTTTGTATTTGTAAAACAGAATATATTAGTTTAATAATGGTGTTTTGTATTTGCAAACTACACTGTTTGTTTGCAAATCGTTTTCGTATTTGCAAACCACCCTTTGTTGGTACATGAATCATTTTTATATTGGCAAACCATGCTGCGTTTGTTTGCAAATCGTTTTTGTATTTGCAAACCACACTTTGCATTTGAGTCAGTTTTGTATTTGCAAATCACACTGTGTTTGTTAGTGAATCGTAGTGCATTTGTTCTGTTTGTATATTGGCCCTCATTTATCAAACTTGCGTGGGATCTGGTGTAGATTCTGGTGTAAATATCAGCCTTCGCCAGGTGTCACGTCTGATTTACGAAAAGTGTGTACGTCGCAATTTCGGTGTAGAACTAGTGTGGCGTCGATAAATCTGGCGGCTGAAACCATTGGCTGAACCAACCGCAATTTACATGACGTGCCCCTATAAATTCCTGCCCACTTTACGACATGGACTCTCGAAAGACGGCAAAGAAGAAGAACTTCACTGAGGAGGAAATAGAAATTATCACGTCCGAGGTTGAGAAAAAAAAAATAATTTTATTTGGAAGCCTTAAGAGTGGCATCAAGGGAGCCCAGAAGGCTGCAGTTTGGATAACTATTGCTGCTGCGGTAAACACCGTTGGAGTGGAAAACCGGAGTGCAGCAGAGGTTTGATTTAATTCATTAATAAATTCAATTTATAGATCCAAGATAATTCATGTTATATAGCCTACATAACTGACAATCCAAATGCTTTACATGCAGGTTAAAAAAAGTGGTCCAATTTAAAGATCGCCACCAAAAAATGGGTTGCTGCGCTCAGGCGCAGCAGCGCACGGACCGGTGGAGGCCAACCAGGCTCAAAGCTCCAGCTGTCACCGTTCGAGGAGCGCGTGGCAGCACTGATAGGCTCCCCCTCCATTGTGGGATACGAGGCTGTGGGGACACGGATGAGTCCCCACCACCTCGATCAGAGCTACATGAGGGTAATTATGTTAAAATACAGACTGCAGACATCACTGTTCATTGTACTTTTATTAGTGAGCGCATTGCGCTTAATCAAATTGATTGTAATTGTCAGCTGTCTGGCCTGACAAGTAGGTTGTCTCAAAATATAGGTTTAATCAATTTCTCAACACAGGTGTCTTATTTATTCATTCATTCATTTATTTATTTAGCCTATTTGTTCATTTGACTAATAAGAACAACAACAGCATGACGTCCGCATCGCTGCATATGGTTTATTAATCATTTTGACAGCTGCACTTGTTCCTGCATGTTGTATGCTGGTTTCAAATGTGCATACGCCTGGTCAGACCTGGCGTGAGATTTTTGCGTGCCGTACGCTCGCGTTCAGATTGATGAATGCCGATCCTTGCGGGAGATTTGGCGTACACCCATTTTTTTGGTGTGCGCACGTTTGATAAATGAGGGCCATTGAATTTTGGCAGTAATTTCATTACATACAGGTTAGTGTTGTCTCAATACCAAAAATTTTGTTTCGAAACCGGTACCAAAATGAATTTCGATACTTTTCGATACTTTTCAAAATAAAGGTGAAATACAGAAAATGTCATTATTTTTCTTTATTTTAACACAAACTCTTATAAAACCGCTGAATTACATTGAATTTGTATGGATAATAGACGCTTCCAGCGCAAAAAATGTTTTCTGTGGACATGGGCCCTAACACAGCCTGTGTTACTCAGACAGCCTGAGTTACTTCTGTGTTTCAGCACTGGAATGCAGGCTAACGTTACATATTTGGCTTTTCTAAAGGCTATTTTTTATGAGGATAACAGGGGACTGAATTAGTCAACTAATCACCTGTCGGTCTTTAAACTCTTTGAACTGGTCTGGATGCCTGTCTTTCAGATGTTTCGCCATGTTGGAAGTGTTGCCACCCTTGGCGAGGCAGGCTTTGACACATCTCCTGCAGACAGGAGTCTCTGTGTTGTTGGGTTCCCCCTTTTCGTTGGCCTTTAAGCCAAAATACTTCCATATGGCACTACGGGTGCCCTCCTCGTCCAAGAGTTGTGGGGTTTCTGTCGCTGCCGCAGCTGCCATTCTCTCTCTAATACCACTAGCCTACTATGAAGACAAAAAAGGAAGGAAGACTCCTCACTGAGGAGTAATTCGTGGTATCAGCCACGTGGGTGCCCCGCCCCTTCAGACAGACTTGCGGCGGGTCTTGAATGAATTGATTCCAATGGGGAGAAGTGAATGTGAGCACAGATTATCACCGATTATTTTGCCCCATTGTCACAGAATTAAATATTGGACTTATTTTTCACAGTCCACATATCTTCCAAATATTCTGCCACTGCAATGGCATTTTAAGACCAACAGATCAGGAGAACACGAACGTTGTTCGAGACCTGTGTCTCTCTCAGCAGCGCTCGTGTCACATCTGGCAATATAGACATAGTATAGACTGCGGGAAACCACAAATAAAAATTTAAAATTGAAATATTGCTTGTGTTTATATGTTCAGTAATACTATCACTGTCATCGATGTTTAATTGTTTTTAAAGGGGAAAACAAATATATTTGATCGCTTTGATCTTGTACTGGATTGATATGACATATTAAACAAGCGGGGGAAAGTGGCAAAATAAGGCACACAAATTGTGAAGCCTATCTTGCCTTGGCCATCCTCAATAAAAATGCAAACTTTGTGCAGCAATAGGTTGCGATAATAGGAACAAGCAATCTATCTTTTCTTTTCCGAAGTAGTAGACAGGTAAGGAATAAATTAGCAACTGTCGTATTACCAACCAGCTTCATAGGCTTGAACTAGCTGATGCATTGCCCTTCAAGCTATAGCCTATGCCAATTACAGTAAAATACTTTACATAATTTAAGTATTATTTAATTTAGCCTTTATTATTTACCGGGGAGTCCCACAGAAATAAAAAAAATACAGACCTGGCCAAACAATATCCTGTTCAAAACCCAACGACCACTCTAAAAGTGAACGCTAGCAAGCCAAAATCAAACTTTTAAGCTCATGTGAAATAACAGTCTCGAACGCCGTTGCTGGCCAGCTAACTCATATTCGTAATGCTGAGTACAGCCGTTAGCTGTGTTGTAAAATGCCTGATGTTGCAAGGTTAAAGGAAATATGCACGTAACATGCAGATATAACGTTGATAACATTTATATATCCCAACGCTTAATTGCTCGCCCACTTAGCTACCACTTCTGACAAGATGCGACGGATAACCCGGTCAGCATTCATTCTGCAAACGCGCGCAACACTTCTGCGACCGCGCCCACTTAGGAGATAGGACGTGTGATCAATTTTTTATAATGGGGGTCTACGGGGGATAAGGAGTCTTGCTAAACTGTCTTTGCCTACTCTCAGCGCTGCCTCCCACTTCCGTGTGCCTCGGCTCATATTACAACGCGTCGATTGCGGCAACGTCACACAGCAGCAGAGATGAGTCAAGCAGGCATTCTCATGAAAGAATAAGTACGAGTATCGTTTTTTTTCCAAACGCAGTATAGTATCTTTTCAAATGCTTTGGTACCGCGGTACTTATAAAGTACCAGTATACTGTACAACACTAATACAGGTGAAGTAAGACTAGCCGACAGGACGATACGGCACGGATGACCAAGCAAGAAGCTACCAGTAGGAGAACTCTCCAGCTGCTCAAAACTGTCATTTGCCTCAATAAGATCTAATCGGACGATAGAACTGCTAGGAAGGCAAGCTTTCTGTAACAGGGAAGCAGCCAACAATTTCAGCCATCTAATGTCTTCTGCCACTATCACAGCCAGGAGTGCTGGCGTGCTCGGGCTTCAGCTGCCACTCCTCACTCACCGCAAGGCTGGCCGTTAGCAGTCACCTGCCACCTGGACAGTCCGAGCAGCCTTCACAAGTGCAAACCAACAATGGGTATGGAATATACTATCCACAATGATTCATTTATTTGGCAATAAAATCATTCGATATTACTCTTGGAAAAAATAACCAACATAACTATGTCATTGGCCATTTAAAATAATTAATCAGGTATTGTCGGTTGTCACTATAACGTTAGTTCATTAGCTAAATGCATTTTGTGTTGACATTGAATGAACACAGTAACGCCACCTAATATTAATTACAGACTTGAACATTTCCCCATTGCCAGTATTTCCTCCAAAATCTAACAAAATCCCCTGCGTATTTAATTGTAAGCTGAGTTAAGAATGACTCGCCAACAGGATGATACAATTCAGATAACAATACAGGAAGCTACAAGTAAGAAAGTACTAGAATTCTGCGAAGTGGATGAGTCGCCTGCAAAGCTGTCTGTAGAGAATGACAGAACAATGAGGGAAGTGACAGGAAAAAAAATGTATTGAATAAGTAGTACAGTGAAGTGACTGTTGTAGTTGTTTGTACCTCGACAAATTTTGTGGATGTGGATGACCTGCAATAAAATAATGTATAATTATCATATCTCATGGGTATGTCTACCCACAAATACCACACAAATTGTTATAGTGCAATCCAGACACTAACAACAGAAAAGAGAGCACGGAAACCCAACAACCAATCAGATTGCAGTATGCAAATTAGTTATGGTGGAAACCATTCCGAAATTCGAGCTCGAGCGAGGTATCCATATAAAAAGCATCCAACCCAAACCTGATCAAAATCCGTCAACTACAACAGAAGATAGAGCACGGAAACCCAACAACCAATCAGATTGCAGTATGCAAATTAGTTATGGTCAAAACCATTCCGGAATCGAACTCGAGCAAGGTATCCATATAAAAAGCATCCAACCCAAACCTGATCAAAATCCGCCAACTACAACAGAAGATAGAGCACGGAAACCAATCCCCGGACGCCGACGCCGCCAAAGCAACTCCTATGTGTCTCCTGCTATCGCAGGCGACACAAAAAACAGTACTATGCCACAGTCAGATTTAATTGGCCACAAGAACCGGCCACTAAAATTGCCGGGAAGGCTCGCTTTCTGTGGCAGGAAAATCTGCCAGCCAGCGATCCAGGCTATTTAAGGAAATGCTGGCCAAAATGCTCAATTCTAGTGGATTTTCAACGCGTTACTGTGTTCGTTCGATGGTGACACAAATTGAATGTAGCTAATGAATTTACACTAAAAGGACAACTGATAATAGCTGGCTAATTTTATTAAAATGACAGTTTAGTCATGCTGGATATTTTCGCCACTGAATATAATCACTCGCTCTGGGTTTGATTGCTGTTGCTGGATGTGAAAGCTACACCCCCTCATTACCATATGGATAAAGAAATCAAGAAATAAATAGGTAAATAAATATATATGGAAATAAATAAATATGGAAATACAGAAATAAATAAATATGGCCATTAATAAATATAGAAATCAATTATTAAGAAAATAAACAGTGAAATATATATATATATATATATATATATATATAAATGCCTGGATGCCCATTTGTTTATTATTTATATTTATTTATTTATTTTTGTGTACTGTATGTATTTTTATTTTTGCATTTTTAGTTATTTATTTATTTATTTATTTATTTATGCATTTATTTACTTATACTGTCATTTATTTATTCATTTATTCTTTATTTTTATTTTGGCAGTTTTGGGCTTCCATAGTTATGAGCATCAGGTTAAAAAGTAAGTATTTGGCAGGGTACAAGGGTGTGTCAGGGCACCTTGACTGGGAGACTTGCACATTTGCCAGGGCATCATTAATGCAGAATGATTTGTGCAAATTTGGGAGCAATTATGCGACCATCTGGATCTCATCTCCTCCAGGGACCCCACATTTTCCAGTAAGATGATGCCAAACCACATTCTGCACACATTGCAAGTGCTGCGTAAACAAAGAGCAGGTGCTAGATTGGCCAGCCTGCAGTCCTAATCCGTCTGCAATTGAGAATGTATTACACATCTATGAAGCAAAACATAAAGCAATGTAGGCCCCATAAAATTGCGCAACTGAAAACCTGCATAATGGAGGATTGTGGTAACATTCCGCTTGCTCGACTTAACCAACTGAAATCTTCAATGCCAAAATGCTTAATAGAGATGTTACATAGTACTAAACAGTTGACCCAGCAAACTTTTTTGGATTGTTTTTTGTTTCATCAAATTGAATATTTTCAATAAGGAATTAAATTCACCAGTTAGAGCATCAAATAATATGTTGTTGTACTGTTTTCAACATAGTTGAGGGAGAATGTATTTTCAAAATCAGTCACTTTTGATTTTACTGGCATCCTCCGCGATATGCCATCTTTTTTTTTTTCCAAAATTAGGGTTTTTGGTTCTTGACATGATAGCTTGCTTACAATGCTGAACAACAGAGGTGGACATTCCAGGGGTCAGAAAGTAAAAGTCCGGCCATGTTTTACCTCCAGCCATGAGCTTAGGCAGCTGATTTTCCTAATTAGTTCAACCTCTGGGCTGAAGAATTGCTGCAATTCTTAGATCCAAGCAGCTACAGCAAAATACTGGGACGGACTTTTACTTTCTGGGGCTGGAACATATAATAACCCAAAGCAGTTGTAAAATTGAAAACATTTTCACAATCCAAAGGTACAACTTTCAGGAACATCTGGTGGGGTCCGTTGAACCACTGGCTCAATTTACCCCACAGCACTTTTTCCCATAACCACCTTTTTGGAAAAAGTACCTTCTTTAGCAGTTCAGCCGTATCTTTACCTAAATGATTCACATGGTTTTATACTATTGCAAATCACCAGCATCGATAATACATATTTTAAGACCTGGATTACTTTGGTGGTGGCTGATAGGGGCAAACGCGCTGCAACGGCCCAAAACATGTCCAATAGGAGAGACCGCTGCAAGAACAGAAATGATGCAAAGTTCAAAACACGCAAACCACAAAAGCAAATGCAAGAGAAAAACACTGCATATCCACCTCAACAAAAATGTGTTGCAACAGCCCAGAACATCTTCAATCAGAGAAATGCGCTGCAAAAACTGAAACGATGGAAACTCAAAAACACGCAAACCCCAAAAGCAAATGCAAGAGAAAAACGCTGCACATCCACATAAATACACCGAAAGTGCTCCCAGTCGCTATGGGGAGCGCCAACTACAAAAGCTTTTACTTTTGACCTGAGGGAGACTAGCTAGCTAAGCCGGTCAAAAAGGCTTTCTAGCTAGCTAGCCAGCCACCTAGTGAACATTAGTTTGCTTGCTTAGCTAGCAAGTTTGCTAGCCTAGCAAGCCAACAGTGTGGTGCACAGATGTCAATAGAAAATAATTGAATGAATAATATCCATTATTTCACTCTCACGTAGCTAGAGTTCAACTATGAGCATTTAAATTATACCAAATAGAACTGGTCTCTAGCTAGCCCATTAACGTAGCTTGCTTCCTTAGCTAGCTAGTGTGCTAGCTTAGCATGCCAACAGTTTGGTCCACAGAAGTCAATAGAAAATAAATGAATAAAATTATCCTTTATTTTGCTATCTGAGTTGAACCGCGAGCATTTCTGTCACACCAAATACAGCTGCTCACTAGCTAGCTCACTAACGTTACTTCCCCTGCTTGGCTAGCTAGCTAGTTTGCCAGCCTAGCTAGCCAACAGTTTGGTGCACAGATGTCAATAGCAAATAAATGAATAAAAAATATCCATTATTTAGCTGAGTTGAACCGCGAGCATTTATGTTACACCAAATATAGCTGCTCACTAGCTAGCTCGCTACTGTTAGTTCGTTTGCTTAGCTCGCTAGGTTGCTAGCCTAGCTAGCCAACAGTTTGGTGCACAGGAGTCAATAAAAAATAAATGAATAAAAAATGGTCCATTATTTTGCTATCTCACTGAGCTAGAGTTGAACCGCGAGCATTTATGTTATACCAAATATAACTGTCAGCTAGCTAGAAAGCCTTTTTGCCAACTCTGCCATAGTGGCTCGGAGTACTTTCGTTGTGTTGATGTCTAAATGCAGCGATTTTCGCCTGCATTTGCTTTTGCGGTTTGCATTTTTTTTAGCTTTGCATCGTTTCTGTTTTAGCAGTGCGTTTCTCAGATTGGGGATGTCGTAGGCCGTTGCAGCGCATTTGTGTTGACATGGATGTGCTGAATTTTTCTCTTGCATTTGGTTTTTCGGTTTCCATGTTTTTGAATTTGCATCTTTTCTTTTTTGCAGCGCATTTCTCAATTGGAGATGTTTTGGGCCGGTGCATTGGTTTGCCCCTGTCGGCCACCGAAAGCCATACTGCCTGACATGCAGAGAATTTACTTTTGAGCAAAAATCCATTTTTGCATAAAAAAAGACCTTTCACTTCTCCCAAGTGCTTTTCTCCACCACAGTCAAGTAGAAGTGATGGGTGCTTCTTGAATTTATGGTCACATAACAACAGACGCATACAGTTGCATTGATACAGAGGGGTGGGTCAACTTGCCCATTGGCTCATCTTACCCCACTCTCCCAAATTTAAAGAAAACATGAGCCTAGTTAAGAGTGAAAGATTGTGACTACCATACCCATAGAATCCCGAATGGATTATTCTATGGCTATAGATCATTTACAATTGATTGATCAAAACAATTCCGGGTCGATCAACAGCCCATCAACTAAACAACTGACCAGCTGACCAAATGGGGTCAGCCCTAGTGTTTTAGTGTATGCATGAGACTGTGTACATCTGTGTGTACATGAGAATGTGTGTGTATGGAGGAGTGCATGTGCAAATCTACGCATACAAGTAAGAGCACAGAGCACATGGCATCAGTACCCTATGCTTCAGGGCACCAAAAAAACGAAAAAAAAAATGAAATAAAAATCTAAGAATACAATACGTCTCCATTACAAACTTAGACTCTATCTGTGACTGTTTTGATGATGCAAGTCATTGTAATTTCACGATGTCAAGTTCAAAGGTCAAATTGAAGGTCACCAAATGAAAGTTCATATATGACTGAGTATATGGCTCGGTCTCATTTGCAAGGAAGTATCCTAAGTAGACAGCATTTTTTGGAAATATTGCTTCTCAGGACTGTCTTATCTCAGTAGGAAGCATCTGAGTTAGGAAACATTCTAGTTAGGTACCTCGTTTTGGCGAAATTTTAAGGGAAGATGAAGTGGTTCCTTCACAGTGAAGGAAATCCCAAAATGCCTTGCGACAAGCTGGGGATTCACCGATCACAGACGAGAGATGGCAACAGCCGGTATTTGATCAAGTTCACATATATCGTTTCCTATAAAATTTGCTTCAGATCATTTTTTAGGCGAGAGATTGACTGCATAGATTTTGAATATCGGCTCTTTTGTGGGAAAAGATGCTGAATTAAAAACTCGCGCCGCTGTTTTCGAGGCGCTGAAGCTCCAAGAACTAAACTGAAAGAAAGCTAACGTTATCGTTTCCAATGGAAACAGCTGACACCGCGCTGCAACGTGAACTGCGCTAGTTACATGATGTTTCCTAATTAGAGTGTTTCTTTTTATATAACCTTTGTAATGGTCCCTAATAAGAAGGAACTGAGGTGATAGGAAGCCTCCTTGCAAATGAGACAGAACCTATATCTCTGATACAAACCTAGGCGCTATCTGCAACCATTTTGGTGATACAAGTCATTGAAATTTCAATACGTCAAGTTTAGCCTTCGAAAGTCACCAAAGGTCAAGTTCAAGGTCACCAAATGAAACTTCATATTTACCTTTCTATATGTCTCTAATACAAACCTAAGCTCTGTCTGTGATAGTTTTGGTGATAGAGGTCATTGATATTTCATAAGGTGAATTCTGACCCTCTAAGGTTACTGAAGGTCAAGTTCAAGGTCACCAAATGAAAGTTCAAATATCGAGGGTTTGGGGCACAATGGTTATATATCCAAAATTTGTGGTTTGAGATTTTTACCCCTGTCACAGCTTTCTATCAGCTAATCCTTGGAGCACAATAACTATATGTCCATCTGCATTCATTTTTAATCAGAATTCACATTTTCATTTTGTGGTATGTCCAACAAAATCTGCTTAAAGGAATTAAACATTGACATTTTGATGATTAAACATGAATTTTATTACAGAATAGTCCGTCTTCCATTGCAAACAAACTTACCTTCAACCAATTACCATTGTGTTATGTCACATCATGTGGTAGAATTGTTGGAGCACTGAGATGACACGTCCATTTTTGGCAATTTTGACCATGATGTTGCGGTTACACTCCTATGAAAACTTAGGTGTTTAATATACTTCTGAACCATGCAGCAAAAGAGTGACTGGTAAAAAAAAAATGATATGAAATACCTGATTTAATAGAACACTTGGAAATCTAAAAATCTATTCTTCTCAAAACCTCTAAAATGGACATTTAACCATTGCGCTCCAAACCCTCAATATGACTTCCAATTAGTGGTCCATACACATACTATGTATACTGGCCCTTTCTCAAACCAGTCTCTCACCAATACGTTTATAAACTTTGGGATGCCGTCATTTTGGGAATTCCCTGGTGTACCGTTGCATGTCGGGATTAGAAGATGGTGACAAGTATTTGAACCGCGTCGCTTCGGAGGACGTTTTTGCTTGTATCTCCGCTTTAAGGCATCTACCGGCATGTCCTCGCGGCTGAGTCTAGCTGTCTTAGCTAGGAAGGAATGTGCATTTGATTTGTTACGATCCGAAGAGTTGGGGAAATGTTACAGACATAGAGCGTAGAAGTATGCCTGAAGTGAATGGATCAAGCAGTGTCTCTGTGGGTATACATTGAAAGTCAGATTTATAAATATCAACCCACAGAGAGACGCAGGGTCTGGTCATATATGACTTCCTATATGTTGATAATACAGACTTAAGCTCTATCTGCGACCATTTGGCCTCCACAGGCCATTTTGAGTACTCTGAATAAGACCCAAAGATATAGTCCAGCGTCCCCACTCGACCCATTTCCATCCACTCAATTAAAATGGCACTCGTACTGCACATTTAGGGTACCAAGGTGAGTTTATTGCCCAATTTAGAAAGAAGAAGAAAGAAGTCGTACAGTTATTGAGAAATAATTTTTTGAAATCTCAAGTCCTATATCTTAACATTAACATTTTGCTTGATCTTGAGTTTGACCTTTAAGGTCATCTGAGGCCAACTTCGACACTGCCAAAATATAATTCATATATGTCCTAAATTTCAATAATACAAACTTAATAATAATACAAGCTCTATCTGCAACCATTTGGCCTCTGCAGGCCATTTTGCATATTCTCCACAACATCCAATGTTAAAGTACAGCGCCTCCATTAGACTCACTTCCGTTGATTCAATCAAAATTCCACTCGCACTGTACATTGAGGGTACCCAGATGAGTTGATTGCCTGATTTGGAAAAAAGTTATCTGGCCGTTTTTGAGAAATAATTTTTTGAAATTTCTATTTTTTAGTCCTAACTTATAACAATGTTCCCAATGACGGACGAAAAACCATGGCAATAGCTTGCCGGCCCTATGAGCTAAAAAAAAGTGAAATAAAAATCCACCAGTGCTAATGATACTCGGCATTCACTCTCAGCTTGACCAAACCCCACCTGCAATCACTCTTTCTGCCCAAACTCCGGTATGGGTCCATATTCCAGTATGCCCTAGTGAGTCTGAGCATGCAAGCAAGAGAGCGTACTGTATGTGTTGCCACATTCCAAATTTTCTTTTACTTCACACAACAAATCATACAAAAATTTTCAGGGGTACAAAAGGCAAAACAAAGTACTGTAGAACCTAATATAGTAGATATTTTAATTAGCCCCTAAACCCTGTGTAGTTTTGGAACGTATATATGAGGATGACAGTGACGTGCGGTCGGAGGTTAGTTTGGTGAGGCAGAATCCTTCCCTTTGCTTGATTAGCAATCAGACGATTAACTAGTTGACCGTTCGGCAGAATCACGGGCCAGTTTAAGTTTCCGCGGCGTTATTACTTAGTATGTCGAACCGGAAATGCTCACTAGACAGCAGATTTGCGCGTACTTGCTTCCAGGAAGCCGAAGCAATGTCATCAACGAGTATTAAAACAGTTTGACCAATGCAGAGTTCAATGCTTAATCAATATACAATGTATTCTCCTTTAAATACGCGCTTTTACACCCTACAAAAAAAAAAAAAAAAAAAGCGGGCGTTTATTTTCAGTCTTCTTTTATAATCCGATTAACAAAATGTTTAAATGATATACAGAATTACCGAGAGCGAAATTTTTCCTAATTGATTGTTCAGATTTCCATCCTTGCAGTCTCGAATCGAAGCGTATACGTGAATGAATCTTTTTGTCATTATCTCCTCTATCAGTATACGGGCTTCCTATAGGCTTGGTCTTAATTGTTTTGATTGTCACCAGGAACAGGATGTGGGAACAGGTTCACAAAATCCTGTGAAAAAGTTTGGGTCACTGCCTCACCTCACCGCACATCTCTGGCTTCCTGTAAGCAAGTACTCGCAAATCTGCAGTTTCGTGAGCATTTCAGGTTCGATAAAGCCTACTGAGTAATAACGCTGCGGAAACTTAAACTGGCCCGTCATTCTGCCGAATAGTCTCACTAAACTAGTTAATCGTCTGATTGCTAATCAAGCAAAGGGGAGGATTGTGCCTCGCCAAACTAACCTCCGACCGCACTTCACTGGAGGATGAAAAAGAAGAAATAAGCAGTGTCTCCACAGAGAATGTGAGGAGAAGAAAAATCCCAAAACTCAGTTTATTTAAAGGGGTAAGAAGAACACGGGAATTTAGCAAGGAGAGCAAACTGTCTGTAATCAATCCAAAGTGTTCTAAATCACTCTGACACTTTCAGCAGTACACTATCGCCATCTCAAGCAGTGGAAGAATGTGAAGAGTGGGTACTAATTGATAATGCCAGTGGTAGGGAGAAGATGATGGCATCAATTTACTTGATGTTTCCCCAGATATGAAAGCTGAGCAGTGCCACTTTTTCCCCAGTAATTAAGCAATGTCACTCTTTCTTAGAGGCTAACATCCAGCTTACCAATGAATCTGAAGGAAAAATCACTTACTGTATAACTGTGATATCAAAATCCTTTGGAAATCCCAACCCCCAACTCCCCCCCAACAAGCCTCCTTTACCTCACGTAAATGAAGCATTAGTGCCTTGGCACAGAGCTTTGTGATTCAAAAACCACTGAGAGGCAGACGACAACAAATGTAGTCAGAGGTATAGAAACCCTGGGGCATTGTGTCACAGTGGATACGTTTACATGCACAGTTAAGTCGAGCTACGGTTATAGTTCGATTAGGCCATTTAATTGGACTACTATCCCTGTCTCAGTGTACATGCAGTATAGGAAATCGGTTTATTGACCGAAGCATGTCCGTCTCCACTACGACAGGTGGCGATAAGCCCCCTTTCAACTTATTCATATAGGGCCTTTTTCTGGTTGCCCTATCACGTCACAGACCAAAAAATCAACAAATATGTTAGCTGGTCGCTAACGGGCAGCATTTCGAGAGGCGGAACATGGGCAACTTTACGGCTGTGTACATTTTGTACGTGCTCTACACTATATTTTTCGTACAGTTCAGATGCAAGCTATCCCTAATGCTTATGATATTAGTTGAAAGCAGGGGACAGTCCGTATGCTCCTGGACCGCTCCAACAGTGCGACCTCCGCTATACTCCACCTTGTGCCCTTTCTACTACCCCAGGTTGCATTTCTTCAAAGCGTAGTTGCTAACTAAGATTTTCCCACACACAATCGGTGGTTCCAACTATGTAAGTTAGCATCTGTGCTTTTGTTAAACGCACCCCCGGGCATCCCATGCACGATGGATGCGGTTCAAGAGTAAAGACTAGTGGGAGAGAGTCGTTTTGAGTTTTACAATGGTGAGTGGAAGAAAAATTTCTGGATGGCACGGAAGTCATTCGATAAATTATGTGGATTAACACTGTCCATACTACAGATGCATATATGCATGAATTCGCCATGCAGCAAAATCCCACTGCTGCATATATAGGCTGCTAGCTGATAAGCTAGAGTACCACTGCCACATAAATGCACATCTACCGCCATTATGGGAAACCCCAATGACGTATATATGCAAAAATCCAGGGTCTGTCAAACTAGGGCTTGGTGATTTACCGAATCACGATTATTTTAAGTGCAATAAAAGTAACTGCCACGATGAGGCAGACAGACGAGCTTGCTTATCAACTTTTTTAATGACTAATGCGGTGTTGAACGAACAGCAGATGCCATTTGAAATGCTTCCGTGAAGAAAACTGTGGTTTGAAGTCCGCTAATTATCAGCGAGTTTGGACAGCCTCCATCGCCTTGTCATTATTAGCTTACCTTGAATAGATTCCCAGTATTTTGCCTAACTTGTAATCAAGCGATTTATTCAGCCAACTGACTAATCAAAACCAAAATGTGGCCTATAATGATTAAGAAGAGATAATGAGAAGCAGACAGACCTAACCAGGCTACCTTGTTAGATTGAAAGGATGTCAATAATCTGAGTAAATAGTAGACCTCTGAATTCCACCTCTAATTGCAGAATTTTTACATATCAGTAAAAAGATTTCTTGAAAATAAAATAATTTTAAGATGGCCCTGGTTTTTAAGCGTTGCATTGCACACAATAGACAAACGCAGTGCAGACTTGGCAAACGCGTTCAAGCAAATCTATGCCACAGATTTGTAGCATTTTTTATTCTAGAATTGAGCAAGACTAATTTGAAATAAAGTAATTTATAGCTCTTGATTTTAGTTATTTTTGAGTGTCTGAATAGCCTACAGTGAAGGTGGAAAACATTATAAACACGTGACATGTAAATTGTTATTGCATTCGCACGAAGCGGCCAAACTTAAAACTAGAAATAATCTAGCAAACACATTCAGGCAAATTACGTGCTGAACAAAGCAAAGTTAAGGTCTGTAAAATCATCATCCTCTACCCGACAATGACTCTCACCCCCTTCCCATTTACTTTGCTCAATTTGCAATCAAACAGTTGATACAATCAATTAACGATTTAAAATGGTAGACAGTCTAATTTATTTAGGTATCATTTTTTTTGTCACATTTTGAAATTTGAATTACCATGAAACATGACAGATTTGCCTGAATGCGTTTGCTAGATTATATCTAGTTTTACATTTAGTCGCGCAGCGAGCGAATGCGTTAACAATTTAAGTCATTTTCGATGTGCTTAAACAAAGTGTTTTCCAGTAAGACAGTTTTTACATTCTATTTCACCTTCCAAACTGCTCAAACAAAAGATGGGAGTTTAAGAACCCCAAACTTCCTATTTTACAGTGTGACAACTCAAAAATCACAGACTTCAATGCCAAAGACTCAACTCACCAATGCCGTTCGGGCTGATTTTGACCTTTGTTGTAATTACCTTCGAGTTAAAGTCGAGCTGAAACGGTATTTCGAGAGTATCTAACTTCTGTATCATGACATATTTCCGAGCGAAACAGCATAGACAGGCGGGACATAACGTTGGGCGGAATTTGATTTGACTGTTGAAAAGTGGGTGTCCACCGACGGGACAGCAGTATCCGTCAGGGAGAGAGAGGCGAAGCCCATCCTACGCTCTATGTAGTTGCTGAAGCAGTCCACTGTAAAGTGCCTTTCGCATAATCTGGAGCTGTCACAGATATCACTTTCCTCAAAGTGAATAAATTCTAGCCAGCGGGTCCATAACCACGGTATTTTGGGGAAACGAAACAAAGTTTGAGGTGGCGAACACCCAAAGACACACCGACGTACCATGCTAGCTAGCTAACAAATGAATCTTAGCTCTGTGCTGCTAAAAGTTTCAGATTGATTGACGGGTGGATGTCGTGATATTATTGGTTGAAACTGGTTGGTATGAGCTTACGTAAGCATAAGGAATATTTTTTTTACATGAAGAAAACATGATTGGATTTTGATATAAGAATACAAAGAAACTGATTTTTTGTAAATTTTTTGTCATTTATGGTTAAATAGATACACAATATGACCGGGGATGTGATCTAAAAGGGTTAAAAAGGCATTTAAAAAATATGTTGCAGTGTCAAATTTCCATCATAAGCAAGGGATTATTGTAGGTAATTTCTGGCCCAGCCAAATTCAGCATGAAAAATAAAATTATCAGCGTTTATCCTGATTCTATGTTTATGTGCATTGCAAGATAAAATCCTGAAGTTTGTTTCTAAATGTAAAATGTGCTCCACAGATCAATTCAAGTACAACGTATATGCCCTGAGGTGACAACACTGAAATTGGCCAATGTGGCTGAATTAAAACAATAATGCAAGGAAGAGTGGGCCAAAATTCCTCAGTGATGATGAAAAAGCCTCATTGCCTGTTTTTTCAAACGTTTGGTTGCACTTGTTGTCGCCAAGGGATGCATAACCTGTTATTAGATTTTAAAGCTGCAGTTGGTAAGTCTTAACTTTTTGTCATTTTTGCTAAAACTGTCACTGTGTACCGACAGTATTACATAAAACTAGTACTCTGTAATTTAAAAAAGGCTCCTTTAAACCCACCTACTGCTCCTACTCCAATTTAAAAGAATTGTTCGGACCGACCAAAAAGAACCAATTAGGGCCAGGATGGTGTCTGACAGCCGTCAAACAGTGCATATGCACGCGCTGCGGACAGCCTCCTCCCCCTTCCTCCTCAGTTCATGCCAGTGCTCAGTCAAGCTCAAATCTCCGAGAGAGGGTTCAGGAGCTTAGAGAGACTAATGGCGCAACAACAGCCATCAGCGAGGAAAAAAATACCGATACCTCCGTTACCGAGAACAGCATACACGGCTAAGACAAGTAAGAAGAGGAAGCCAGAAGAAAAAAAAAGCACAAAAGAAAGAATTTGACAAAGCCCGGGATAAAACCAGAGTGAACATCGGAGCGGCTTTTCAGAGGTGGTGGGAACTCCGTGATCTGGAAGGATTAAAAACCGACGCAGAGTTGGCGATTTTTCTGCTTGACAGGTAAACCCCTGATTAATTCGTTGGTTCATTTTTGCTCAGCAATGCTCTGCAAATAAGCGAGTTGGTGTCGCTCACATGCACAGCTGGTACTAACCCCAGCCCTAACCGGCATCAATTCATGTTCACTCCGCAAATAAGCGAGTGAACGTCGCTTACAAGCACAGTCGCTGTTCGTATAGCCAGCATCTTGTAATTGTTGCAGTACTCCGTAGTGCATGTGATGTTACTGTGATGTTGCAGTCGAGCTAACGTTAGCTTGTTTCCGATGCTAGGGCTAACGTTACTGGCGTTGTTTTATTAGAAAGTAGCAGAAAATATCTTTATGAAGTGACCTGACAGTCTTATCGGTTGTGTTGTTGTCCTCATACATACGTGTAACGTTTCTGAGCTCTCACAGCTAAATGCTGTCATACATGGTTTACTAGCCATTCAGCAGGATTCACGACAGTTTTTGTGCTCAAAAAAAAAAACGGGTAACTTACTGAAATAAGCGTGTGCTGGGTTTTCACTGAATACATACTGCTGTAGATTACTTTTCATGTCAACATGATTGATTTCTGCTCGTTTGTTGGCCAGCACTATTGACTGTTCACAACAGTAATGTCTAGCCTCGGCAACTTGGCCGTTTTCATAATGTGAACTTGCAAAACCTCTCCACAGTGGCATGCATAACAGCTCACGTGCCTTCGCGCGCACGGCAGCCTTCTGGGGGAGGGTCTTAGGAGTGCAGTGGACAGGGAGGGGGAGGGATCTGAAAGTTGCATTTTTTCAAATTTTTATGTGCCAAGTCGACTCTCTCCTCAAAGTTACCAACTGCAGCTTTAAGGGGAGATCAGTTTTTCACATGGGTGATATAGGTTTTGAATAAATTTTAACCTTCAGTAAATGAAATGATCATTTAAAAGATGCATTTTGCATTTACTCATTTTGCTTTTGTCTTAAATTAAAATTAGTTAGATGATCTGAAACATTTAAATATGACAAATATGCTGAAATAGAGGTAATTGGGAAGGGGGGAAATACTTTTTTATGACACTGTAAATCTTTCTTACTGTTAAGAGTAACTATTACAAAGGAAGACAAAATTTGCTTTAAAATGGTATATTTCTGTCATTAGAATCTCAGTATTGTGGGGTGAAATCTAATGCCAAAAGAGTTCCCCCCCCCTACTACTACCCTGAGGAAAATTTTACTGCTCAAAGCTCGCTTTTCCACAGCTCCGGAGACAAAATTGTGATTCTCAGTTCTTCCTCATCTTGGTTTCATTTAAGATTCTACTTTGTCTTATATGTTTCACCTAAAATTCACTAGGAGAAATAGGTGAGACAGGACACTGAGCAACAGGAGTCATGTTTGAGACTTAAAGGAGATACCTTGCTAAAGCTCAATTTAGTTTCATTTTTGATTTTATTTTGTCTCATATGTTTCTCCAAAAATTCACAAGGAGAAATAGGTTGAGCCAGAACAAAATGGTAAATGGACTGCATTTCTAGTCACATGACATGATCCCAAAGCACTTTACAACTATGCCTTATATTCACGCTGATGGCGGGGGCTGCCATGCAAGGCGCCAACCTACACATCAGGAGCAGTGAGGGGTTCAGTGTCTTGCTCAAGGACACTTTGACACGTTCTCTGGAGGAGCCGGGGATCGAACCGGGAGCCTTCTGATTTCTAGGCCGCCCACTCTACCTCCTGAGCCATGCCGCCCCGATAATAATATAGTGTACATATTACTTGTGTGTATATATATATATATATATATACACACACACACACACACACACACACACATACATATATTTTATATAAAAAAATGTTTTATGTACACATTATATATACACAAAAATATATAAACACACACACAGTAATAACCAACAGAAATAACCAAAGCAATAATCAAGTACACTTTTACCAATGTTGTAAGAAAAACCCTTTTTTGATTTTTCCGAATGCTTGGGCACTATATTTGAAACAATAGGCTCCTTTCTAGAAGTTTACCTGCCAACCACATATAGGGCTGAACACAAAAATTAATCATTTGAATGCAAAGTTATGATTTACAATTTTTTTAGAAGGAATAATATTGCAATTGCAACATCTCATTACCTATGAGAAAATTTCCATGTGGATGTATTATTGAAGTCACCCCCAAAATGTTGATGAGATATCCAGTCAAAAATACTGTGATATTTGCTTGTCAGTGTTATGTAACCCTTCTGTTTCAGATTTCCTCGGTGTTTGTTTTTTGTTGTAGACAAGCATGTAATATCAATTAAAATGAGAAGTCTCTGCATTTGTGTTCACATTTTCTTAGCAACGGTTTGAGGGAATATCTTTGTCATGCAGCTCCCTCTATAGATTTATTTACCACCAGATATTCATGAGTGCAGTTTAAAAAAAAACAAAACATTAATGTCTGGATGAGAATTCACTGAGTGCTTGCAGAGAGCTCTTTATTTGCTCTGTCTGAGATCACCATGAGATGCATGAACTGAGTAATTAACAAAGACTTATAAAGGCTAAGATGAGAATACAGTGAGGTCAGTAGCAGAGCTCTCTGATCTCTCTGCCTGAGATCAAAATGAGGTGCTAAAGTGGAGAAAATTTTAGAGCTGAGACTGATTTTTGAAACGTCAAAGGAGGCTTGATGAGATCTCTTTTGAAACGTCAAAGGAAAGGAGGCTTTTGAGCTCTAAAATCTGAGACTGATTTTAGAGCTTGACGAGATCTCTTTTGAAACGTTAAAGGAGGCTAATTTGAGCTCTAAAATCTGAGACAGATTTTAGAGCTTGATGAGATCTCTTTTGAAACGTAAAAGGAGGCTAATTTGAGCTCTAAAATCTGAGACAGATTTTAGATGAGATCTTTTTGAATGAGATTTGAGCTTTTGAAATTTTAGTCAAAGGAAATGGCTAATTTGAGCTTTTGTCTGTCTTTTTTGCTCTGGAGAAAAAAAATGAGAGACAGGAGAAATAAGCTATAGTTTCACTCGGGTTTCACACAGATCTCATAGTTGTCTAGGAGAAATAAATGAAACATTTCTGAGAGCTCTTTTCTGATTTTCGTTTCCTCTGGGTATGCACATATAATAGAATTCAGAGGAGATACAGAATCATTAGTTGAAGCAAAATACCCTTTATCACTTCCATTTTTGCCATTTACAGTAACTACCTATTCTGTTGCTAAATTTCTCATTTTTCAATTGAGTATTGAGTATTTCAGCAGCAATATTAAAGCCTGGATAAGGTGCATATGACTGAGGAAAATGGTATTTTATACTTCTATTTAGATTTGAATTCTCTGCATTGTGTTGTATTTGATATTGGTGTCTTCGGTACAATTAAATAACCATTGGGTTATTCTGGAACCCCATTATATACAGTTTTTCTCAAAAGTTTGCATGCCCTAGCTGAATTTGAAATCTGGCAATTTATTTTGAAAATATGACTCATCATGCAAAAAACGTGTTTTTTATTTCAGGATAGTGATCATGTGAAATCATTTATCATCACACAGGTGTTTGGCTCCTTCTTAAAATCATCATGATAACTGAAATCACCCAAACGGCCCTGATCATAAGTTTACATACCCTTGAATGCTTGATCTTGTCATATGGACACAAGGTGACACACTCAGGTTTAAATGGCTATTAACAGTTCCACATGTGTGGCTTTTTACATTGTGACTACTCTCTGTATAGTCGTTGAGTTTGTTAGCTCCCGAGTGGAAGCACTGATCTGGCTAGACACTAAGCCATGGGGAGCTGAAAAGCACTGTCTAAGGACCTTCGTAACAAGGCAGTTCAACTTTTTAAATATGGGAAAGGATATAAAAAGATATTCAAAGACTTGAAAATTCCAGTCAGTGCTGTTCAGTCCGTGATCAGGTGGAAAATTAGGGGATATGTTGATACCAAGCCAAGGTCAGGTAGGCCAAGAAAGATTTCAGCCCAAACTGCCAGAATTGTTTGGGACACAAAAAAAAAAATCCATATGCTACCTCAAGAGAAATACAGGATGCTCTGGAAAAAGATGGTGTGGTCATTTCAAGGAGCACAATAAGGAGGTACTTGAACAACAATGAGCACTATGGTTGCGTTGCTAGAAGGAAGCCATTATTGCGCCAATCCCACAAAAAAGCCCGCGTAAAATATGCCAGACAACACCTTGACAAACCTCACAACTTCTGGAATGCTGTCATTTGGAGTGAGGAGGCCAAAATATAACTTTATGGTCACAACCATAAGTGCTATCTTTGGAAAGCAGTCAACACCATACCCACTGTAAAGCATGGTGGTGGCCCTCTGATGTTTTGGGGATGCATGAGCTCTAAAGGCACCGGGAATCTCGGGAAAATTGATGGCAAGATGAATGCAGAATGCTATCAGAAAACACTGGCAGACAATTTGCATTCTTCAGCACAAAAGCTGCGCATGGGAGGCACTTGGACTTTCCAGCATGACAACAATCCAAAGGCCAAGGCCAAGTTGACCCTCCAGTGGTTACCGAAGAGAAAGGTGAAGGTTCTGGAGTGGCCATCAGTCTCCTGACCTCAATATCATCGAGCCGCTTTGAGGAGATCTCAAATGTATAGTTCATGTAAATTGACCAAAAAGTTTGCAAGAGCTGGAGGCATTTTGCAAGGAAGAATGGGCAGCTATACCACCTGACAGAATTTGGGGCCTCATTGACAACTAACACAAAAGACTGCACTCTGTTATCTCCGTGTTATATGTTCAATTTCTGAATTCAAATTACAACCGAAACCCACCTCTTCAGACAGTACTATCAATCTTGTTGTCCCTCTAAAACTTAATTGATGATTATTAATTTTATTGATTGATTGATTATTGATTTTTTTCCCACCCTCATTTTATATTTATCTTTCTGTCCTGTCATTATGTATCATGTTTGTATTGCCTGTTTGAATGTTTCTTCTCTATATAGCATGTAAAGAGACCTGGGGTCTATGAAAGGCACTATATAAATAAAAATTATTATTATTATTATGCTAAAGAGGGCATTACACAGTATTAAGAACTAAGGGAATGCACACTTTTGAACAGGGTTCATTTAATTTTTTCCATTACTGCCATGTTTTATTTGATGAGAGTGTCATTCTACATGTCCTATAGTTGGATATGAATCCAATAGGATAATAAAAGAAATGTGTTTTGAAATGTGTTTAAAAACTGTTACCCATTTTAAAATTTCAGCCAGGGAATGCAAACTTTTGAGCACAACTGTACAAATTTGTGAGCACAACACAGGTCGCCATTATGTCAGCATGGCAATGCCACTTGCTTACATGATGAGCAACAAGGATGTTTCTTTGCTCATAAATTTATTAGAAATAGTGACATTTAAGCTGCCGGGTTCGCTCACTCAGTTAAAGGTCCCCTATTATGTCACCAGGTGCACAGCTAATTAGTTATTACAAGCTAATTCAAAAACTTTTCCCACTTGACATCACATGAGGAGGTAACCAACCAGAGGCAAGAAGAACTGATCACCTTCAGCCAAGCCGTCAATCAGATTTCATTATTCTGGGTGGTCACTCCCCTTGTGATGTCATATAGGGGAGACTTTGAACTGTCTCATAATGGCTAATTAGCAGTGCACCGGGTGGCATAACAGGGGACCTTGAAGGCGCTGCATTTGCGGAGCAGTAATGACAACCATGGCGTGGGTTCGATCCCCAGTCGTACCAACTGGCAGTGGTCGACAGCTTTTTCAGAACAGCATATGATTGGCTAAAGGGCTGTGGGGATGCAAATTGGGAAGGGACTGCCAGGAAGGGAAATTAAAAATAGTTGCCTTGTTCGTTGCTCAAGCGCCTCCTGTTGGCCAGCCAGGCACTCCTCAGTGAGATTCTAAGCTTGCTCATGTTCGGCTATCCTCCGCCCTCGTTCTGAACTTGTGATAGTTTTGACCAATGAGTGTAAAGATGCAGGAGCTGACAGGCGCGTGCTTCGGAGGAGAGCCGCGAACTGTCTCTCTCTCCTGAGCTGGCAACAAGGGGTTGCATACAAACAAGCCTTGGTCATAGTTCTCAGATTGGACATTCCAGATCGGGTGGGATTGGAGATGCCACATTAAAATAAATAAATAAATAAATAGTGACATTTATAAAACAACATCCAATTCCAATGCAATTAAAGATAATGTACTTTGAAGGGTAGCATAATATACAACACTGAATGATTTCACGAGCTGGTATTAGACAGAGAGAACCTGTGAGGATGGGTTTGCAATATTTCTTATTTTTGATGTCACATTCATGGTAAAAGATGATCTGATACACTTTTGATGAACATAGAACTTTCAGTTAGTTTTCTGTTGGGTTTTGAGACTGAATAGAAAGGCACTAAAAAACACCTCATTTTGACGGTCAAAAAGATTAAAATATGGTGTGACGGGTGACGTGACGCAGTGGCCTGCCGCAGCTGTTTGGGAAATGGTGTGACAGGTGACGTTGACCCACAAGTCAGCTGACCCAGAAGGCCCTTTGATATTGATACTCACACCTTTATTATCATGATGACAATAATTGGCAAGGTTCAATCTGCAATTAGAAAACAAGAAATGCTTACTAATCTGACAGAGTACAATAAATTCGACTCAAGATAATTAGTGTGAACAGCAGTACAATTATAAAATTTGCAATCAAATTCCACAAACATTTCTCTGGATCTAGAACATGAAATATCAATGCCCTTAAAACTAATAGCTGGGTCATTCCACCTCAATTCAGCAGATGTTAGAGAAACTTTCTGCTTGACCATCTCAGATTTGCTTCAAAGTTTTACCACATAAAGAGTAACCATTTAAACTAACTTACCCAAATTTTAGCTTGATATACCTAAAATATCCAGAGAAAAAAATTTTTGAACATGGTACCCCACTTACACGCTCATCTAAATCTGCAGCAAAGTTTAGACTTCATCATCTCAAAATGTGTTCAAGCTAAAGACTTCAAATTTTCAGTAAATTATGATTGCTACCTATAGATTCTACATGAACATTTGTAAAGTGCATGTGTTGATACTAACTGTGTTATAACCTTGTGAAATCTGAAAAAAAAAATTGCGGATTTTTTTCAAACCCCCATTACACAATTTATAAACAAAATGTTTGGCAAATAACTATGTTTCCATATAGAGGTCTTTCAACTGTCTTTGAAAAAGTAATTAAGAGGTGTATATATTGCATTTCTGTTGGAATTATTTTAGCACAAAACTGAAAAATAATTAATTTTGATATATTTCATCCCCCCATAACAGAGGTATGACAAGCTATACCAATAAAATGAACACATCTCCAGAAAGAGTATTCTACAGGCTTTCAGACTGTGAAATTTCAAGATAGTACTACGGCTGCAGTAATTGAAATGTTATTTTTGAAATATGGGTCTATTGCGACAATTTGCGTTGGTTTTGTGTGCTACTTTTTCATGATCATGATAACACTTCTCTTATTCCTAAGTACCAGCAATGCTTATGTCATACACTGTTAGACATTTTGTTTTTGATTTACTAGCTGGGTGATGAACTAAGAAAATATTTCCTGAATAAATCGCTGATGTCACTATTGGAGATTGTACTCAAATGCAATTTAGCCTTGCATCAGTGGGGATTTAATGCCTTAAAATATAAATGGCTATATCTCCGCAACTACTGCACTTACAGACCTGAAATTTTGCAAACATTCAATCCTTGGGTAGTGCTTCAACTGTGAATTTTTTTCAGAATTTTCTGAGACAGTTACCTGGGGCACTTTTCACATTCTGGTTGATTTGGGATGGAATGACCCCTTGGTGAGGTCTCATCTGAACATGAGGTGAGGTGAAGTCATGTGCGGTGGTGACGGTGGCCAACCATTCTCCGCGGTTGGCTTGTTAATGCCGCCGTAATTCATTTTTGCAGTTACTGTAACAACAATATCAGCAATCGATGCCTATGAGTGGCAATGGTGAATATCATGCGTTCTGCCTCTTAACTGAAACAACAAAAATGCACTGGCACGTCCCCCAACTTCAAAGTATTCAGGGTTGCTTTTATTCATCATCAAAATCATTCTTTTAGGCCTGGTCAGTTGAATGGGGTGTTTACACTCTGGAGAGAGAGGGGCATAAGAACCTGTCTAGATTTGTATATTGACAGCCAATTCGCCTCTTTTACTCAATTAAGTTTGAAATACAATCTTCCAAACTACCACTTGTTTTGTTATCTTCAAGTTAGACATTATGTTAAAGGAGGAATATCATCAAAAAATTTCTGCCCTCCTGTTATTTCAATTTGTTAATCACCTGCTAGTTTAACTGCATTCATATAGCTCAGTTGTCTAATTGACGAAAAAATCAAATTTAATTGAGCCCATTGGGCAGCGCCATTATTTTCCGTAGCACCTGTCGCATCTGATTCTGGGGCGCGAGATCATGACGTCAGCGCAGAGGTCTGGCGCTTCCAGGCATCATGGCCATGCATTCGATTTAATGAGATTTTCTCGTCAGTGAACAAATCGCTTTGAAAATGTTGCATTGTCAGGCATACGATTGTGTCAACGACACTAAACAGAAGATGGCCAGTGTGACAATGCACACGTTCCCAAAGGACAGGGATTTAATTTGCCGTTGGGTTACAAACTCGCACAATGGAACAATGCATATCACTGTTAAGGGATGCTTTGTTTACACTCTCAGCCGCCGCATTCACGTCACGATTCTGTGCTTTCACGGGCTGAAACTCTGTCTCGCGTAGCTTGAGTTCAAAACAATGGCGGCCTCCGTTTTGGATTTTATCATGGAAATTACGGACAATTATCGCCAATTACATGGAAAGGACTAATTATCTTGCGGAAATACTTGAAGTGGGTGCTGTTGAACTTCAGTGCAGTTAATACAGGTCGAAACAGGTAAGCGTGATAATCCTCCTTTAAGGAAATTTGCACACATTTTGAGTCCATTCCCTCCACTCATCCTTTTTTTGAAAATCTTTTACTTCCTCCGGGTTCCAAACAGTTGGTATTTAAATTTGTCAAATGCTTTACTGCTTCCATCTCCTCAGATAGCATAAGGCAGGCTTGAGCAAGTGACCTGAATTCAGAGGTATCAACAGAGATCTGGGAAGTTGCAATGTCACAGATTCTTTGTTGTTCTGTTAACTCGCGCTACAGGTTAATTTAATTCAAGGTGATGCATGGATTGTATTACTCCAAAACAAAACTGAATCGCATGTTTCTAACAGTGTCTTCTGAGTGTGATAAATGTCATCTGCTGAAGGATCACTTGCACATCTTTTCTGGTTTTGCCCTACGTTGCATAATTTCTGGACTGAAATTTTTGAGTGGCACTCTAGAGCCTATTCCAGAGATATTCAGCTTAATCATGACCTTGCAATTTTTGGATGCTCTATTGAGATGTCAGAACTCCCCTTTGATATGCAGATTGCTCTGCACCTCGGAATTGTGTTTGCTAAAAAACTTATTCTCTTAAATTGGAAGTTATCCACTCCACCTTGTTTTATGCACTGGCTTAATGAGATGTTGTCCATCATACAAATGGAAAGATTGTACCTGTACAAATCCAAATAGATTTGAGAAGATTTGGGGACCTATTCTGACACAGAGCAATATTACCAATCCTTCATAGTGGTTTAGATCTGCTCAGTTACCTCAGCGGGTGTGATTTTAATATGATACACTTACTCTTGTCATTTTATCTTGGTTTTGAGATGCTACCATGATGAAAAGATACTCCCTGTCAACCTGCAAGCCAACTGGCAGCCTTTGTTTTTTTTTTTTTTTTTTTTTGTTTTTTGGTTGTTGGGGGTTTTTTTTTTGTGTGTGTCTTCTCCCATGTTTGGTTTTTTTGTCTTCACATTATTGAAAATTCCAATTATAATATATTTTTAAAAAACTGCTTGCACTTGTTATTTGTGTTACGATGCCGCAACATTAACCTCCTATGTGGATGACATAATATATAATTTTAAGGTGGATGCATTTGTGCCTTTTATTCTGGTGTTTTGAAAGTCAGGGTCATGTAAAGCAAACAGTAAATGAAAGCCACATCACTGCAATATGTGAGTTGTATCTGTCAAGCACACTACCAATAAATGTGTCCCCAAATATAAAGACAGTGTTAGATCTAAGGGTATCAGTAGTCTGAGCCATACTGCATCACATTAAAAACTAGACACCAAGTAGGCATCCACTCGGGCTACCTTGTGTCTGCCTTGTTTTAATGATGTGCACAGCCGTTATGATACAGAGGCTGTGTCTCAGACCGTTTGCTATGCACTACTGTGCTCCCGAGTGCGCACTTCAGCCATGGCTTTGGAGTGTAGACTTGTGAGGAGGAAGTATGGTCGCACAGTAGGTTGTGGGCATTATGGGATGCTCTCGCACCCTGTGGTGACATCTGACTCATTACCATTTAACTGTTGGCCATTTAATTTTCTTACAGAGGCTCACTAATATAGGGTTTTCTCCAAAATCTGTTAAATGGTTTGAAAACTATTTGAGTGGTAGAACACAGTGTGTTTGAGTGGTAGAACACAGGTTTGTCTTCGACTTTTTTAAATATAAAGAATGGTGTCCCGCAAGGCTCTATATTGGGTCCCATTTATTTATTTATTATTTATATCAATAATTAATGTAAAAATGTTACTGATGCAAAGTTCCACTTTTATGCTGACAATACAATTATATATACTACTTCATCTTCTTTAGTGAGTGCAGTTCACGACCTACAAGGTACTTTTAACGTAGTTCAGCAGAATCTATGTAGATGAAGGCTTGTACTTAATGCAAACAAGACCAAAATGATGTTCTTCTCAAGGTCTAAAAGGGAAATAAAAGATGGTTATCAGATTTTAACTCTGAATATAAATTACACCAAAATTTTTTAATAAACCAACTCATTTCACGAATGAATAAACATTTCATTCATTCATTCATTCATTGAAACCATATTACTATTCAGTCATTTTCCACAGCACGTAAATATTTTAAATTGACATAATTGGTCTCTGATTTGAACCACTGGGTGTCAGGAGAAAATAAAGAAAATAGAACTTTGGAAAAGTGCTTATTCACTCCAAATATACACCAATCAGCTGTAAGATTAAAACAACCTGCCTTATTTAGTGAAGGTCCCCTTTGTGCAGCTAAAACAGTTCCATCAAGCTGATGTCACCTGAACTCCCAAACGCTCCCAGTAGAACATTTCCCAGAGCATCACACTCCCTCCACCAGCTGGTCTTCTTCCGACAGTGCATAGCCCACATTCATCGATGAACCTTGGATGCCCAAAGCCTCATGGCCTGTTCATGGTTTGTCCCTCCTTGGGCTGCTGTTAGTAGGTACCCACATCTGCTGACAGGAGGCAATCTACTACGCAAGTCAAACCGGAAGTACAGCAAAAAAAATGCAACTACCATATTTGCCGTGAACCGGCAAAAAACACTGCCTAAAAATAATTTATTCAGTGATTGCCAATTCCCAGCCAAGATGGAGGACTGAAGACTTGCGGTGACCACGGCTCTGAACGCAAGTTGTACTAAAACGCCATCTGGTACTCACTGAAAAAAAAATCAAGCTTAAATATTTTACATGCAGGTAGGTGATGAACCAGGGAACCAGACTAGACTGTTAATTATGCCACAGCTATTATATTTTTCCAAGAAACTTAGATTTTAACCCCAACTCGATGGCTCTTCTACTCCTTCCACAGTGCAGCACTCCCATTGCCTATAGATTGGCTCAATTAGTCCTGGGTGTACATTAATATCGTACAATATTTTTAACTTGCTGTTATTTAGAGTTCTTCAACAAGTATATTTTTCAGAATTTTTTAAAGCATTGTTTGTGCATTGCCAGTCAAGGGTGCCAGTAATTTTGAAGCCTACTGCATGCTCTGCTGGATCATCATCTACCTGGATCTGAATATTTTGATGAAATTCCTGGTAAAAGGACCAGGGGTGCGTTTTCCAAAAGCATAATTGATAATGTCAGCAACTTACACAATTCGTCCATTTGCAGTCATTGGTTCCAACTATGTAAGTTAGCATCTGTGCTTTCGGGCAACGCACCCCAGACTAATTGAGCCAATCTAAAGACAAAGGGCGTACTGCACTATGGAGGGAGGACTGAGTAGAGGACCAATCAACGTGGGGTTAAAATCTAAGTCTCTTGGAAAGAAAATATAATAGCTGTGGCATAGTTAACGGTCTTGTCTGGTTCTCTGGTTCATCCCCTACGTGCAGGTGAAATATTTAATCTTGATTCCTTTCTAGTGAGTAGCAAATGGCGTTTTCATGCAACTTACATTGTGATATAGCCTCTTTAATGACGCCATGGTCACCGGAAGTCTTCAGTCCTCCATCTCGGCTAGGAATTGGCAATCACCAAATTGAGAAAACACTTTCTCAGGGAAGCAGAGGGCGCCAACACAACTGCACTGGAAAGCAAAAATGACGAATGACAGCAAGCAGAAATGGATTTCTGATTTCCAAACAATATTTCAAAGAAAACTAAAGCAAATGATCCCAACAATTTTGTTACGCGTGGACGCGAAGACAATGATGAAGAAAACAATACAGATGAAAGTAGCAACAATACTATCACCGCAAAAGCAAGCATCAGCATCACCACAGCCGAGTTTGTTGGTCTGATGGAGAGCAACTGCAGTGGGGGGGGAGCAACGGGTCACTAACTGTAGCACTACCGTTCACGAGCAGTCCTTCCACCCAAACGTCAAATTTCCTGGAAGAAACTTTGGAACAAAGCGATTTGAAAGATTGTTCCAACGAGGTCTGTTTCAAAAAATGCGATGGTTGCATTGTATTAAGAGAGCCATCTGTGTTCTTTATCTGCAACTAAATAGAGACAAAGGGATAACTGCACAACTAACTGAACAACTAGTGACAATTCATTTCCAAGGTGATGGATTTAGCGACAGGGAAAATGCAAGATAAAAGTTTGGTCAACAAGAGTTGTCAGACCTGCACTCTGATTCATTGTGTGCATTATCTACACATAAAGTAACTCCAATCAGCGCTATACTGCTGGAGTTAGCAGCTAAAGATCAACATACTGCTGGGACAGAGTTGGAACTTTTATTCAGGTCCATTAAATTCCTGGGCCATGAAAGAATACCACTCAGAGGGCACAGTGATCGCGACAGGTACTGCGGCAGCTTATGTTTGAGAGAATGCATTCATTACCGAAAGCTTGAGATTGGCTTTCCCACACCCGTTGTAAAAAAATGTCAAAAAGTTGCTGATTTGGGAGCCATTTTAAGAATGCTGATGATGTTCCCTATGGGCATGATTGTTAGTCCATCATTATGCTATGCCTTTTGTTGGATTAGCCTGCCGCGTGCATGTATTTATGCTGGCAAAACTGACAAGCAACATTCATTGACGATAGCTGATTGCATTAGACAAGAGTCATCAGAAGATGACATATCCCCCCAGCCCCTGCAATCTAATCTCAGAAATCCCAAAATATCAAAAGTCTAGGACCTGATTAATACACACAGCAAGTTTCGTTAAAAAATAATGAATGGTTTTCGAGTTCTGCTCTGGAAAGTTAGTACACTACCGGTCAAAAGTTTTAGGACACCCCAATTTTTCCAGTTTTTTATTGAAAATTATGCAGTTCCAGTCCAACGAATAGTTTGAAATGGTACAAAGGTAAGTGGTGAACTGTCAGAAGTTTTAAACAAAAGGTAAGGTTACCCAGGTTTTTTGTACGCCGTTGAGTAGGTGAAAGGATGGTTCCTCAGTGTGTGACATCAACTGTGAAACATGGAGGAGGAAGCGTGATGGTCTGGGGCTGTTTTGCTGGATTCAGGGTAAGTGACTTATAGAGTGAAAGGTACCCTGAACCAAAACGGCTAACACAGCATTCTGCAGCGCCATGCAGTACCCTCTGGTATGCGCCTAGTTGGTCAGGGGTTCATCCTACAGCAAGATAATGACCTAAAACATAAGTCCAAGCTCTGCCAGAACCACCTTAGGAAATAAGAACAAGATGATAAGCTTGAAAACATGGAGTGGCCAGCACAGTCTCCAGACTTAAACCCCATCGAGATGGTTTGGTATGAACTGGACAGAAGAGTGAAAGCAAAGCAACCTACAAAAGCCACACATTTATGGGAACTTCTGCAACAAAGTTGGGAAGAACTTGCTGAAGAATATTTGATTTCCATTGTAGAAAGAATGCCACGAATGTATTCAGCCATTATATCTGCCAAAGGTGGCTACTTTGAGTCAAATGTTTAAAATACATTTTGGTTTATAAATTGATTCCATGACTTCTTTTTTAACTTCGACTGTTAATTTGTTCTATCATATCTATGCTTTCATTCCAGAGTACAATGAGACATTGAACTGCATAATTTTCTGTTAAAAAACTGGAAAAATTGTGGTGTCCTAAAACTTTTGACCAGTAGTGAACGTCATTAGATGCAATAAATGGCTTTATTCAAATTGAGGATTTTGTCCGTGGATTGTTTGTTTATTTTTGGGGCTGATGACCTCCTGTAGCACAGAAAACGGCACATAATAGCTAAGCTTATAAGAGACGTTGTTCTGTGCCAGTGTTTCATAGTGCTCAACTGGAAGATACTTCTATTTTCAATATTTAAAAAAATGTTGAAATGGGAGATAGAATTCAGAGAGACTTTTGAATAAATTAATTACTTGCATAATTTTCATCCCTACAATATTGCATGTATTATACAGTATGTACCTTTTCAATGGAGCCTATCTGTGGTTTCTTGGTCATTTCCTGAATAATAATTTCTTAATTATCACACGATTATGCATTAGTCTTGGTAATTCAAACAAGAAATTGTCTGATTGTGAATCAGGCTATCTCAAATGCAGACAGGTTGTGATCCATCATGTGCGACAGGCGAGAGGCAAATCCCGTACCACGAGCATTACCAGGAGTTGGGGTTAAAGCGGTTAAAAGAAATAAAGCAACAAGCACAATAGCATTTTAGCAAAAATATAGGACAGCAAAATGATTATCAATTATCATTTTTTTGTAACCAGTAATGATTTATGCAGTGAGTATTTGTTTATTCCAGTTCTAGTTTGCACCCTTAGCTGCTATGATGCTGTTGCAAAGACCAACACTGCCACAATGCCCTTGTGCTGCGCTAAAGAAAAAATTAGGTCATACTTTTACATTCGATTGGTAGCCCCCCTAATTGAAACGTCTTCCCACGCGCATGTTCAGTTCCCATTTCTCTCACATCCTGTCAGTTGAATACCAGAACAGACTACTCACTTCCTGCCAAAGATCTGTCTGTAGACCTTGACATCTGCCATTATTCTGAAATGATCAACATTATTCGCTGAATCATTGCCTGGTTTAAATTTTTTGGCTTATCGGTGTATACAGATGTATCTCGAGGGAGAAACACTGCAACCTAAGCGATGAACAGGAGGGCAAATCTATATTCTCACTGGGATGCTACCTAGTTTGATGCATCACTGCTGGGGCGACACAGTCTCAGTGCTTGTAATTATGTACCAGCTGGTCTGTAGTACACCGAAGAGTTGCGTAAGAAATGTTTCCAACCCCCCACAATACAGTACACAGGTTGTTTCATGCCATTGTGCAACATAATGGCCTTCCTTCCAAGGGTTATCCACCTCCCTATCGAGTGTGATGTGAAAGCCACTAGAGAGGGGTTCTGCCAGCTGGCAGGACAGTGCATTCTGGATGTATGTGGGAGCCATACATGAGTGTCATATTGCAAGAATGCCCCCTGGAAGGGCCACAAGAATGTGCCACATTAATAGAAAGATTTATCTGTCAATCTTTATGCAGTAAGCCTGTGGCCCGTCCGGTAAATTTCTTATATGCATTTGTGGGTTACGCCAGGTCTCTCCATGATTCCAGAGTCCTGCAGAAAAGTCCCATCTGTGTTCAGCACCTGTTATCTCCCTATGGCAATATCGAGGGCAGACTGCAATGAACAGTTATGTCCAGATGTTTTACATTGGACATAACCATTTATTGCAGTCAGCCCTCGATATACTACTGGGCGACTGAGGGTACCCATGTCCGGAGGTTCTGATCCAGATCACCACGCCATTCAGGGAGCCTGTCCAGGGCCCAGGTGAGACGCACTTTAGTTGCTAGCGGGCAAATTTTAAAGCTGGAGCCATAATCAAGAGAGCCTTTCACTTGATGAAAAGCAGGTGAAAGAGCATCAAAAGTTTTAAGGTTTTCAGCAAAGGTGGCCGCAGCCTGTGCTGTCGTCCATGAAGTATGCCTATGTACTGAAGACATCCTAAAGGCAGACAGCCCATCATAAGGAAACAACTCACACCCACAAGTCATTCTCACATAGTAAACACCTGGACAGCAACTGAAGCACAGAATGGCAGAGAACATGTTTCCAACCGCAGCAGGACCACTTCACAGTGCAGCACGCTATAAAGTCAATTTTCTGCCTACATGTCAGTTTATGCTGAAGTTTTGGATTTATGTTTGTTCATATTAGGGGCCTTTTGTCATCACTGCTCCCCAGTGTTGGTTGAAAAAAAAAAAAAAAAAAACAGCAGTTCACAATAAAAAAAATCCTATTTGAACAAACGAGAACTCAAGTTCACTGAACATTTCGGGAGTTTGCCTTAAGTTACACAAACTCGGGATTATATAGACATTAGCTAAATAATTTACAAACTCCAGATGCAATAACACGATGAAAGAAAGCAAGTATCAACTCAACAAACCAAAACCAAAGCTCAAACAACAATTTGTGAGTTGAGGATAAACTGGGCCTATTTCCACTTTTCATCAAAAATGATGTTCTACCATAAAAATAATCTCAGTATTAACAGGTACTATATCCTGAAGTCATTTTTCAGTAATAGAGGGCAGCTGGAATAAACAACCAGAAAATGCATAGTTTTGTAGAAATTTTCAGTCCATTTCAGTTTAAAATGTTCTATGTCCACTTTGTCAAATCAGGGAGCTGGAAATAGGGTCACATGATCAGGATGACAAGATGGGTGAGCAAAGGCCTCATCACTCTACCATTTTGAAGCCCGCTAATATACCAAATAAAAGGTTGTCAGATCAGAAAATCTTGGATATTTCAGATAGGTTGGAACTATAGCATTTGTTCGATGCGTCTATCTGTCTTGAAACCCTTCATTTTTCTTATTCCAGGGGGCCATTTAAGATGGCACCACTTGATTTTCAATCTCATGTTTTATGCATTGAAGGATGTATGTGTATGCACATGAACAAGTACAATATGATGGGCATAGTACTAGTTCTTTGTTGAATGTTATCAGTGTTAAGGTTTTCAGGGAGACTGAGACTAGGGGCCCTATTTTAACGATCTAAGTGCCCAGTCTGAAGCGCGTGGCACAAGTGCATTCAGCGCGTGTCCAAATCCATTTTAGCTAGTTTCACGGCGGGTTATCTGGGCGCAATGCAAGGGGCAAGGTTCAAAGGGGTCGTGCTTAATCTCTAAATTCATAGGCATGTTTCGGGCGTAACAAGAAATAAGCCAATCAGAATGTCTTCTCCCATGTCCTGGGAGAAAAAAAGCCACATGCCCTTGCACCTTGGCAAACTGCTATTCTAAGGGCGTACGTGCCTAGTAGCAGGGGGAACAAAAAAAGTGTACGCCAGTGGCGTCTGGGGAACTGGCAACAGGGGAAGCTCAAACCCATCCCTTATAAATGATGATTGGTCATGACCTGTTTTCAATCATTACCATTACAGAAACTCTGAAAACTCTCAACATCATCAGGTGTATTATTTCAGCTGAATCTATCAGGTGATATCAGAGAAGGCGTTTTAAATTTTCAAGATCAAACCTGTGGCTGCCATATTGGATTTGGACTGAAACCATTTGAATAAACTTCAAACCCGTTTCACTCTCCTACGAAAAAAATATATGGCGTACGGCGCGAGGAAGTGAGCAGCGTGAGTGAAACGGGTCAATGAAGTCACATTAAGAGGCACCGGTAAGTGAAAACTAACCAACAGTAATTAAATAATATTCAATTCTATATGTGGTATAAAATAAAATGCCCTCGTAACGTTTAGTTACCTTTGCAGTCTGACAAACTATATTTTTTTTCGTAGGAGAAGTCTGGCAATCAGGGTGAAGAGGGTGGGACTTTGGAGGGAGGCGGAGTTGTTCATGTTCAAATTTTTACTAAGAGCTGTGCGACATGCCAGAAAGGTAAGAATTGCTTGAAGACTAAGCTTTGCACCTAGTCATTGCAAAGTCTTGTGTCAATGCAAGCCTGTGCTGCATTGTTATTCTTGTACAGATGTATTTTCCGCGCGTCGCATGTTTGATTCTTAAACTCTAACCAAGTGCTGTTTATTGTTTTATTCCAGCACTTTATTTAAAGGAACCTCGTTTCCATTTTGTTTTGTACTGCAACGTTTGTGCCTTATATTGTGCCGTAGGTATAATAAATAAAACCAAGTCCATCCTTGCACCTGAGTCCAGTCCTTAACTTCCTGTCCTCCGTGCATCTGAAACAGCATGAAGCCAACCATTACAAATAAATAATAATAATAATAATAATAATAAATCATTGTATTTAATTTATTTCAGGACATCTTTAGTACAAATATGATCTTTACAATGAATAGGATTATTTGTTTTTGGAGGTCAACCAAAAAAAATAGTGATGCAGTTGAAGGTAAGGAAGAACGACAAGCTAGCATCTGTTTCTGGGTAGCAAAAGGGGCATGCTCTGCTCATAAACAAAGGTTTCTTGTCGTCTTCACTTGTAAACCAAACTAGCTTGCTATGTTTCCAAAAGAAATCACACCCCAAAATAAAAGTGTAGAGGATGTTACAGGTGAGAATAGAGGAGTGTGCAATGATGATTATGTACCACCACTTCTGTCTAAAAGGGGTCCAAATATATTACTTCTCTATAATTTTTTGGTGAAAATGTATTGAAAAATGTAACTGTAGGCAATGAGAATAAAAAAAAAATCATTCCCATAATCATTCCACATGTATATTGAGGTAAAAAGATGGGTAATAAACAAAAACACTGAAAACATCAATTTTTTATAATAATTGAAAGGCATTGCAAATTTAATTTTTTTGACTGTTACACAGCCTGAATGCATGTTTGAAGGCTCATTCCATGATTGTTGATGCTAAAAAATTTGTTTAACTTCTTCCACTCTGGACTTGCCATAAGAAGGTCTTTAATACTGCTTTCACCTCGCCTTAAAGTACACCTGTTATGGTTTTTCATTATTTTAATGTCGTACTGTGAATCAAATTGTTTTCATGTGCATTTAAAAGGTCTGTGTCGGAAAAGAACTCGAAGTCGCCAGCAGAAAAAGTGCTCTCTATGGTAAAACAAACTGCCTCAGAGCTGACTGAAACGCCCCAATAGCTTCTGGCCATTTTTTCATCAATTGCTGATGTCACCATTTGAATTTTCGCACCAAGCAGATAGTTTGGCACGCCCTTGAATCAGGGTTACGCCCACAAGGCTACAGTGGTATTTGTCTCGAATGCTCATGTACACTCTGAAGCGGAAATCCATTTATGGTAAGGGGTGTGACATTTCCCGACACATGCGCGAATGGTGGACCAATCACAAGTGAGTGATCAAGTTGACCGATCACAGGTACTGCGGAAATGGCCAGCATAAGAAAACAAGTGTTTTTTTAATCAATGACCCATTTAAACCTTTTTTTCTAGAATTCATGAATACAAGAATGACTAAGGAAAAGTCACAGAATAGGTACACTTCAAAGTGCATTATATCTTCAAACCTGTTCCAATTTAGGTTTCCATATTTGAAAATGAACATTAATTTGTTCAGTTTCGAGGATCAACTCAGCTTCCCTCAGCTTGCATTATTGGTCATTGCAATTATCAAGCATTTTCATATCCACATTAATGGTAACATAAAACGTCAATGTCTTCGGAAGCTTCTGAATTCCTGCAGCTCACAAATCTTTTTCTGCGTCCGCGGCCGGTCAGCTTGATATGCCTACAGTAGGTAAACGTTTCTAAAAATGCAGTGTTGCCGACTCATGACCATGTGTAAAGTTTGTTTATTAGGGCCTGAGCACCAAGCGGTGCAAGGACCCTATTGTAATTGTAGTATTATTATTTTTAACCATTTATCGCATTTTTGAAGGCCTAAATATGTTCAAAAACTCATGAAAATTTGGTGGGCATGTCCAACATGCCAAGACCTAAAAAAAGCATCATGATGCTATGACTTAAACCCAACAGGAAGTCAGCCATTTTGATTTTACTGAGCAATTTTTGTGCTATTTTTCCCATTTCCATGCGTCATATTTTAAGGAACTCCTCCAAGAGATTTAATCCGAGTAACCTTTAATTTGGTGTGGGACATCTCAAGACGTTTGTAATGCTAAGTTGCGAAGCTTTTGAGTTTTCGTTGATGGGCTTTGATGTGGCAGGTCGTTGAATTTGCATGTTTCGCCATGAAACAGGAAGTTGTTACAACTCAAGCGTACTTCATCTGATCTGCCCCAAACTTCACAAGCTTGATATGGTTCCATTCTGTAGACATGCATATGCTTATATTAAGTTTCAGATATAGGGCCACCTACTGGCTGCAGGAAATAGCACGTTTTCTACTTTGGTGTACTGCTGCTTGTGCGTTTTTGAGATCCACCTCAAATGTGGCCAGGAAAACCTTGAGATCTTGAAGATATCCTTTTGTGAAGATTGTGAGTTTTCATCAAACGACATTGCCATGGCAATGCATGATTCACCATAAAACAGGAAGTGTTTTTTTCAGTTGCAAGGGATCCTTGAAAACTCACAAAACTTGGCAAACATCATAGATAGCATGTATTATGTTGTCTGATATGGGTGATATGCATAGGGGTGTGGAAAAATGGCTCCATAGGGCCCCCCAGAAAATTTCAACAAAGCAGCCCTTGCAGCCTGGTTTGCCTACATGTATGAAATTCGGTGGACACGTGGACCATGTTGAGTCTTAAAAAAAGTCTCTGGTGCCATGACCTAAACTCAACAGGAAGTCTGCCATTTTGAATTGAAGTTGCAACTTTTTTGATTTTTGCCATTTACAGGCGTCATACTTTAACAAACTCCTCCTAGAGAAATTATCTGAGCGATTCAAAATTTGGCAAATGACATCTAAAGACCTTGCAGGTGTTATATTGCAAAGCTTTTTTGGATTCATTGAACAGTGCGCTTGTGGCGACGTGGTGAATTTTGATGTCTCGCCATGAAACAGGAAGTTGGCGTAACTCATACATACATTAATCGATCTGACCGTAACATCACATGCTCAATAACAGTCCCATACTGAAGACATCTCCATGCTGATTTGAGCTTGGGCTTGGCCAGGTGGCTCCATAGCGCCCTCTAGTTGAGGTCATGTAGGGAGAAAAGTGCTAGATAGTTAATGAAATTGGTGGGATCATTGGTTTTGTCATGCTGGATTTTTTAAAATAAAAAAAATTTTCCCAAACAGGAAGTGAGCAATGAGCCACTTCCTGCGTTTCATCTAATTTTATGAACACATATGGGTGAAATTTCCAATTACCGCAAAATTATCCCTAGGTACAGACAAATCATGAAAGTCAATATTGATTAAAAAAATTTTATTACAGTGGAAGACCAACATATTGGCTCCATGAAAAACCTGATTCACACCCTGTGCTCTTAACATGTCAGTTTTGGTAGCCCTGCAACAATAACCATCCATTTTTGTGTAACGTCAGACACTTTTATTACTATAATGTTACAAATCTTAAATTAAAATGCTCGTATCGGCTCCAAATTTCGTTTCCAAACAGGGACACTTGATAAAAGTTTGCATACCAAAAAAGCAAGTTCCTAAGTTAAAGTTTTGAAAATATTGCAAAATGAAAATTTGGGGATTGCCGATATTTTACGTTTTTTTGCGAACACTACATTAACTTTGGTGTAGCACACTAGATCTGCATTATACACTCATTATTATCCCTGTGGATCGGAATTCCCCTCATTTCATCACCAAACATATCCAGAACGTCTCCAAACTCAGTACACATGTACAAAACAGGTTGTCAAATTATACCACCTAAAATTTCTTTGAAAAAAAAAAAAATGCGGTATTGAGTAAATGGCTGATGCATTTGATAATAGTACCGTCTTATGTTAAAATATGGAGAGGCCACTCCAAGGCTAAGTGGTAACATCAGACACTTTTATAATTTTAACCAAAATACAGCCCCAGGGGATAGGATATGATGCCTATATAGCTCAGGATGTTTTATAATGTGTGTCTTAACCCAAAAAGCACAGCAGCAGTGACATATATTGGATATGTACAGTTATATAAGCAGAAATCTAAATAAAATAGATACGATGTAACATCAGACACTTTTATAACCTATGCCTCTGTGATCGACTACAGGGGGTATATAACTCGTCTAAAACATAGACAAGGTGCCTCTGATAACTGTGCATGCACAAGGGATCGAGACCACTACTGCCGGTTAATCAACAGCGTCTCAAAGTTTCGTGCCTTGATAGAGCAAATAAAAGTGTCTGACGTTACATGGAGCAAAGTACATGCAGGACCTAACGGAACCAAGTATCGATACAACAACTGGTCAGGATTGTTGAAAATAATCATAAATACGAGCCAGGGTGCAAAAAACACATAAAAACTGTAAAGAATACACAGGAGGACGCCTAACGTTGATGTAACGTCAGACACTTTTATCCAGTTTAAAATTGTGTTTTGATGTGTAGCATGTAGGTGAATGACAGTAGACCCAAAATCTTTACTCCAACATACTAGCCCTAGGCACTGTTCAAAGTGAGGGTAATAGTTATAATCTGCCTGCATTGGTTGTACAGTACGTGGCGGGTTAAAATGGAAGTGTCTGACATTACAACGCGTACTTATTTCTGATTCAAGCCATGGCACACCAAAATGAAGACTCAACCAACAGTTCAACCAAATGAATCTTGGAGCCAACACCCCAGGGCACATGAGAAATAAGTTTGGGGTGTACTAAAAGTGCCACTGTGGTAATTACACGCACCCAAATATTTAAAAAACGTCCCAAAAACAGGTTTTTGAAGCATTTTTCAACTTTGAAGGCCCATATCTCAGGGAATACCCAAGGGATTCACACAAACTTACAGTTTTCTGAAAGCCCTAACTGTTTTGCATTGAATGAGACTAAGAAAGGCCAGATTGGCAGACTCATTTTTATTCTGTAGCACTGAGAAGGTGGAAAGGCTGGAAAAAGGCCAAATGGACGCTAATTGAAAACCTGACCCATATTTGAGGACCAGAAAAAGGTACAAAACTTGCAAAACTTTGCACATAGCTCATTAGTGTAATCTTCCTCAATTTGAAAGTGCAGTTGGGCATGGGTGTGGCACAGCTGATATGTAGCGCAGCCTAATCATTTTTTTTTTTCCAAAAGAATTGTTTTTTGGGAGCCAAATTATGCTCAAAAACTCACAAAATTTTGCAGATGCATCAAGCATTGCTTACTGGTCATAAAGGTATAGCTTTGGCACACAAATGTTACAAAATGGCTCAATAGCGCCCCCTAGAAAATTTCAATTGGGCAGCTCTCGCAGCCCATTTTACCTAGATGTACGAAATTTGGTGAGCTCATGGAACATGCCAAGGCAAAAAAAAATATCCCTCCATGCCATGACTGAAATCCAACAGGAGCTCTGCCATTTTCAATTTGCAACTTTTTTGCCATTTCCAGGCATTGTATTGAAATGAAATCCTCCTGAAGATTCAATGACACAGACTTCACATTTACTGGGTGACATCTTATGGGCTTGAAAATGTTAAATTGCTGAGCTTTTTTGGTTTAGTCGTATGGTTTAGTTGCATGATAGTGCATGGCAAATTTCCATGTTCTGCCATGAAACAGGAAGTTGTTCTTACTGAAACAAACATTGTCAAAACTGGTCAAAACATCATAGGCTTAATAAGAGTCCCATTTGGAAGATGTCAACATGCCAGTCTGAGCTTGCACATGGATAGTTGGGCCCAGAGCACCCCCCAACACAGGACTGCGCTTATCTAAAGGTGTTTGCACTCCACTCAGGAAATTACACAGTCTTGCTCTGTCCAGTGCTTGCGAATGCACACCTGCACCCGTCGAGATCTTGCCACCACCTCCAACATGCACAAGGGTGCGAGGGCCTGTTCAACGCTGCTTGCAGCTTTCATTTAAAAATAAAACTCTGTCTTTAACCAGTGACATAACCATAATGCAGGTTAACACTCAACCTGTTTCCCAGTAAGAATCGGATAATTAATTGATTAATTTACCGAGCAAACAGGCTTACAATGGCTTAAGCTGCGTTGCCATTAATGATTAAAACATACAGCTTTGCGTCAAAAGAGAGAGGCTACAAAAATAGATTGTATGGACAGCAATTAACTGAAATTTCTCAAAATTCCAACCTGAAGTAGAATAATATGCAGTAAATACTGCTGGAGATGGTATTTATATGAGGTTTAGATTTAGTTTCTAATAAATTAATAAGATAATTGCCATTCATACAATCTCATATTGTAGCCTTCCTACAATGTTCCTTGAAGCTGGAGTATTAAGACCTCATGAATGACAACGCTACCTTGAATATTCAATGCATGGCCTGCATTTTAAATGATATTAAATGCATGTAATTAGTCGAACTATCACCATACACTAATAACCAATTCATTAAATTCTAAAATTACCAACACTTCAACATAAGAAGCGGAGGTAATTTAACCTCTTAAGCCCTGAACCTCTGGCTCGAAAATGACATGCCCAAAATAAAATGAGTATATCTCTGCATCTCCTCGGTACATTTCAATAATCCTGGTATCATAATAAAGGTAGCAACCTTGGGGATTTCTATTGCGGTGTAAAAATCTGTATGTATGTCCCTGAGTGAGAGTAAATGAAGATGGAACACAGCAGAAATGAAAGATCTCATTTCCGTCTGACAAAATTTACTTTTATCGCTTTTGAAATTATTTAGTTGCAGTCTGAAACCTCCAAAAAATTATGGCACAGAATCTCACCAAAGTTCAAAGATCATTCTAATCAAGTAAAGTAGAGCAAAATTAGAGAGAAATGTCTAGGTGGCATCTCCAAATTGGCATTTTGGGCACCTTTTTGGGCACTGTGTGCCAATTGATATTTCTCAGGTACCAAATGGTAAAACTCATTTAATTTCACTTATATATCTTTACAGGCATACATTCCATCTCAATACAACCAGTGTTTATTATTTTTTTTTTTCATATTTCAGCCAGTCCTGTAGACATTTTCCCATTCAAAGAAAATACATTCAAAGGAAAGTAAGTTTGACTCCACTGGATCAGATTTATTTTCAATAAAACAAGCAAATAAACAAAATTATAAATACCAAGGTAAGGTAAAAAATGCAAAACAGTAATAAGAACAAACACCCCAGTGATTATTTATACAAGAACTATACTTCCACTGCCCAAAAATTCCTCAAGCTACACCAAGGTTTGAACCCATCTGGGCCTGCCGCCTTAACCACTACGCTAGCTGAGGGATCTGTATTACTGCCATCTCATTACAAATATGAAGAGAGAGAGACAACAAAATGTGTCACGCGTCTTGTTTAACACTAGCATTGTTGCGCTTTCTCTGTATTCGCGCGTAATATTGCAAGGACTCTCTTTCAGAAAATGACTGTTGAATATTTAGTGGATAATTATACTGAAAATACTAAAAACACACCAGTTAAGCATTTATATTGTTGCGCTCTTTGAGTTCATGTGCGTAATGGCACATGGACTCTCAGTTAAACGCACCAGGAATGCAAGGCTCTACCTCAGGCCAGGTCTGTGCAGTTATGATGGTTGAGGGGTCGTTGGAAACATCATAGCCCATAGAATCAAATGGCCACCCGTAAAATCAAACTTGCACCATTACAAGCGAATCACAGAGAAGAAAATACATTGCGTGCAAGCGGAATGCTCGGGGTCTGATCTCTTTGAAAGCAGTGCCACAAAATTATACATGCATCGAGACTGGTAGATCTAGTTTCAATATAACACGGACACATTGGGCTAACAATAGCCGGCACAGATATATCCTGGAACAAAGATTTTTATTACAAAATATCAAAATATTTGCTCATCGCTGTGGAACGTAATGTGTATGCCTACTGTTCGTTGAGTGTGGTGTCGATGTAAAATGACATGGCTTATATTGTTGGATTCTGTAGACTTTCCTCTTTCAATTAATGTATCATTTGTATGCATAGCACAAATTCAGTAAAAACCCTAGTGATCAAGCACTGATATTATCTCATCCTATGTTTTGCTGCATGCTTATTTACTTGCTTGGTGATTGAATTGTGTTCGGTTGAGGTAAATATGGTCATCATGAGCTTTTCGCTGAGTTTCTTCCCTTTAAGTATTTATGCCACATGAAGATGTTGCTATTAGGAAACATGCTGTATTTATGATGTTCATTGAATGCCCCTGGTACCAGGGGCGTTTCGGTTTAAGATGTTGACTACCTGAGAAAAATTACAAAACCCCATTTTGGGCATAAGGGCAATGTTACTCAGTACTCAGTGTGGTTATCAAGTTTAAGAATCCCTAATATAGGGCTAAATGTAAGAGAAAAAACCAGCCCGGCCAATCCCCCTGGCCAACAAAGTTTGGAAAGGAGAGCCAAGGAAGGATGTGTAGCAAAAAAGGTGTGCTCACGTTTCTCGGGGTGTTCTAGTTTCCGTCGCCCCCGCTTTTTGCGAGGGGTAGGCGGAGCCTGCTCCCCATCCTTCTCTTCCAGGTTGGGGTCATCCAGTTGGCTGAGGAGTCCGTTCTCCCGCGGAACACCATTTGCTGGGACGTTCCGGTCTTGCTTGGAGGAGGTGGCGGCGGTGCCCCCACCGTGACCCCCCAGCTCTCCATTGGGCACCTGCTCTGAGGACTGGCAATCAGGGCCAACAGAACCCTCCTTTGAGGCCTCACAGCTTGCCACCTTGTGGAGACACAAAGGGACACCATAAGAAAGAGCATTAGCTTCACATGGTTACTGAGCAGAATCCGCTCCCGAAGGTACGTTACTCTCAGCGAAACACAGAGAGGCATTACTGAATGGAGATGAACTGAATGTTTCTAAATCACAATTGGTGGGTGAGGGTATGAGCGTGTGTATGTGATCGAGAGTATGAGGGTACAAACATGAGAATGTGCTTGAGCTAGTGTGTATGTATGTGTTTGGGAGATGGAGAGCAAGCAGAAGGGGGTGAGAAATTATTTGAGATCACTTGGTTCTGTCTAACAATGACCCACATAATATCCCATGCCCGTATGATATAAAACAAACACTGTTAAAAAGGGGATGCATGAATGCACCAAAAACATTCTTCTAATTTGATCAGGAGGCACAGTACTTGCATGTTACTACTGTGGAATGTTTAAAATTATTTTGTGGACACTGGTCTCTACATAAGCAGCATATGCATAATCAGAGATCAAAACAATAATTGAAAACTGCAATGGAGAGTATAATGAAAGTCAACGTCACTGATCCCCCCAGAAAGACATACTTTTATTATAACCAATCAATAGGCCCCTCGCTGACTTGCTCACAGAATTGTTTAAAAGAAGGCCCAGTAGCAAGAGCAATGACACTTTGGTAGGTTAGACATGGAGGCTTTGCTTAAAACTAATTAAATGCACTTCCCCAACTTCCACTAATTTATCAAGTGTCAATAATTGCTCAAAAAACTCAAGAGAAGCAATACATAAATAAATCTCATAAGAACCCTTTGGAGTAAAAGTTAAACAAAATGGGAAAAAAATTCCCAGAGCTCTGAAAGGTAATGGTGCTGACATTCTGGAATAACGTGCAAAAATTTTCAGAGTTTCTGGAAATGATGGTGCTGGCATTACAGAGGCAGAGTGTTCAGCAGAAGTATGAGGCAATTAAATTGTAATATTATGCACTTGTGCTCTTGGCCTGGGGCTGCGTAATCCAAATCCCAGGCCACAAGGGCTGAGAATTGGCTTTCCACCCGTCCTTTACCAAACAGTCAGGTGTCAAGATAATCAGAAGTATTAATAATTTCATTAATTAAACACGTCCAAAACAAGGGCATCGAAACAGTCAAAAAAAAAAAAAAAACAACAATGCTTGTCATTGGGTGTCATCGGGAGGTGCCATAAAATTACATAAAACTTACCCAAATTCCACAATACAGAATTCATTTGCAATTTTTAAAGAATACTAGCTACCTCGCAAATTGAACATTTTTGGACCTTCTGGGAACATTTAGAACGGAAAGCAGGAGAAAAGAAAGCCAAGCCTGGATTTGGATTTGAGGGTTAGAACTAAGTATCCATGGCCTGGAAGGTTTGCCCTTTTTTAATGCGATAGCTCAAAAGCCCAGTTCCTCAATTTATGGTTTTAGAGGGCCAATAAATCTTGGTTTCTCACCTTCCCTTTTGCTGAGTGTTGTGTGCAACCAGTCTGGCGGATCAGCAGTGCAAATTTTTAAATAATTACCCAGGTAGAGGAAATTAATCCAGAACCAGATTTGAGAATCCCTGCTATGGCATTGGCTTCTGGATTCAACACACCCACATGCTCAGGCATGGCATACAACCTCGTTTCAGCTTTGATTTCAGCCCAGGAGCACAGAGGGGTGAAATATAACTGGTGCAGTCGCACATAGTTCTGTGCTGTCCGGTCCAGAAGAGGTGGACATGTGAACTGCAGAGCTAAAATTAGCTGTCGCTACTAGATTCACAGGCGTCATCTGACAAATACAGCGGACTCCATGTTACAGCCCTGATTCAATAGGAATTTCTTCTGCTGGAAATAGCGTAACCATATTCCATAGTTATGGCGCACTTTATCTAATTTAGTACAAATACATCGGTTATGGCACTGTAACAGAAGTTTTCAGTTGAAGGTACACCATAATTTTTTTTTTTTTAAAGATTTTTTTTTTTTTGGATTTTCGCCTTTATTAGAGAGTCATTCAGTGGATAGAGACAGGAAAGTTTTGGGGAGAAGAATGGGGAGGACATGCAGCAAATGACCCGAGCTGGAATCGAACCTGGGTCGCTGCAGGAAGGACACAGCCTTTATGGTGCGCGCTTAGACCGAAGTGCCACTGTGGCGCCCGACTATACCATAATTTCCCCACAGCCTGAATTGCACCGTATCTCAGGACAGCCATATAATTCAGCAAGATCTAAATCTTTCACAAGCTGAAATAGATCAAATTAAGGCTGTAGCAGAAGCTCTCATTCAGTGCTACTTTAAACCTAACATAACAGGGTGGTGAGAACAGGCTATTAAGCCCAAAAAGGATCGCCATTTTCCAACCATTAAAGTGTACCTGGCACTTAGAACTGAACACATAATACAATCTACTAGTAATGTTGATTTTCCTTTTTTTTTGACAGTATACGTTTCTTCTTAGCCAAGTGGTACGGTGGCAGCAACCAAAACGGGAAACATACTCACAGCCTCTTTCCACATCCCTAAACAATTCACACACAGTGGCAACCCCACTCCTTTTAGCTACAGATCTCGCTGCTTGTCTGTGTCTTTGTGGTTTTTTTTTCCTTTGCATATGACCAGTCGGCCCATTTGGGTGGTTAGTGGGAACACCTGGGCATGGTGATCTCAAAACTATAAAAGCACACCTAGGGCTGGATTTACCATTGGGCAAGATGGACCCAGGCCCAGGGCCTTCACACAAATGTGGCCACCACAACAACAACAAATATAACATGCAAGTCACTTAAGACCCCTCGACCTTGTCATTACATGAAACTTATCATCACAAAGGTGCATATGAATACCTGATATAAAGCCTGCAGGTTACAGTGGCCTAATTTGAACAAAAAATATGTTTTTGCATAATAAGCATAAATAGGTCACAGTGACCTAAACTGAACAAAGCATTTTTTTGCATAATTACCACCTATACATTATCATGTCATTGCTGTGGAATCAAAAAATGCTGAGATAAGTTTTTGTGCGTAAGAGTGAAAAAAGTATTCAAGGTCATATTGCAAAGGTCACAAGTCAAATGTGGAAGAAAACCAGAGGATGCACAGGTCCATCAAATGTAATTTACAGTGGGGAAAATAAGTATTTAACTCATCAACATTTTTCTCAGTAAATATATTTCTAATGGGGCTATTGACAAGAAATTTTCACCAGATGTTGGTAACAACCCAAGTAATCCACACATACAAAGAAATCAAAACAAATTAGTCCAGAAATTACGTCAAGGGTCAAGGCTGAGGGCTTTAAAGTAGTCTGTTTATTCTTTATCCTGTATTTGTATCCTCTACAGGAGTATTATCCTCCTTTTATCATGTCTGAATTTTTAATTTTTAACTCTCTCTACTCACTTCTGTGGATAATATCAACTAAAAGAATAAAATAAAAATATGGCATTCGCTCACAAGATGCTCTGGAGTTGATTGTTCCGCATGTCCGCACTGAGTTGGGAAAAAGAAAATTTAAATTTGCTGCCCCTTTTACTTGGTACACCCTCCAGAAAGATTTAAAATTGCCAGAATGAATTTTCAGATGCCTTTGCTTTGATCTTAAAGGACTTAGAGTGTGAATCCATTGGACAGTGTCGCTACACTTATTTGTCTTCGTTGTTATCACAAAATTTGCATTTTATATGATTGTTATTTATTATTTGTATTTATGCCTCGTAATTTGTATTGGTTTGCTTCTTAAAGCTGTGTATACTATTTTTTAACAATGTGATATAATAAGGTGTTGCTGCCTTTCTTGGCCAGGTCTGCTGTGATCTGGAAAAACCCTGTGAGTTTATCACTGGAAAGGATCTCGCAATTGAACAAAAATGTGCTTCGCGGAAGTGAAGGCAATACCGCTCAGCCCCAACACACTGAATCAAAGGTGAAGGTGTTTGAGCCCGAGTGAAATGTCACTGTGGTAAAAAACCTGGACGAGGCAGGCCTACCCGCCAAGACAAGTCCACATATGCAAAATCAAGTTCCTAACCCAAGCGGTTCGAGAGAAATAGCCCAGACAAAGTTTTAAAGGTGAAGGTCAGTGAGGCAAGGTCAAAGGCCATTCGTGTAAGAAACCTCGACCAGGCAGGCCACCAAGGCGAGTCCACATATGCAAAATGAAGTTCATAACCCAAGCGGTATAAGAGAAACGGCCTGGAAAAAGTTTTGAAGGTCAAGATCACTGAGCAAAGGTCAAAGTTAATTCAGGTACGAAACCTCGATGAGGCACAGCTACCCACCAAGGCGAGTCCACATACGCTAAATGAAGTTCCTAACCCAAGCTGTTACAGAGAAATGGCTTGGGCATTGGCTGGACGCCCGGACACCCGTCCGCCTGCCCGCCCGCCCGTCTGCAAAGGGGACGACAGTACCCCGCTGCCCCTTAGTCGGGGCTGAGGGGTAAAAACTTTTGGATTTTGGACTTTTCCAAACAAAAAAAAAAGTTAGAAACTTGATTTTGACAGTTCAGATAACACTTAAAGCTCATGTTTTAAGATTTTCACGACTTAATTACAGTAAATGAAGGTGAAACTCTGTTTCTACCAAAAGTGACATATTGTGCTAGGTTTTTCCAGATCACAGGAGAGGTCTCCCTTGTGAGAGAGATCCTTGATCTCAATGGGCTAATTACGTGGTTAAATAAAGGTTAATAAATAAATAAATAATTTCTACAGGTCCTGTGCATGTCCAAGATGGAGACAGGACCATACTTGCATATTTCCCTTTCTCGCTGTCCTTCTTTTTTTGTAATGAAAAGGACTGATCAGTGGCGTGTTTGTGGAGTGAGCTGTTATGAAACCAAACTGAAACTAACTTAAAAGGTATTTTGTGTTAGAGTAGATATTCTTCCAGTTGTTTATATACCAACCTCTCAAAGACTTTAGATAGTACTTTTAGGATCGGAACAGGCCTATAATTCCTTACCTGGATTTTACTGTCAACTGAGGATTGACTCGAGCTGACTGACTGACTGACTGAACTTCCCAGAACATACAGAAAGATTCACAATATGCAGCAGAATTCTTGATGTTAGGCTGACACTATCTTTTATAAATCTAGTTGGCCAATTGTCAAGACTTGTTGCTTTTTTAATATCAAATTGCAAAGCAGATTAAAAACATCTCTTTTGGTCACCATTTCCATCTCAAACTTATTGTTCGCTATTTTCAAACTTTGGTAAAAGTTTTGAACAAAAGAAAGCCCATAGTTTCCCTTACTGTGTCGAAACTTCTTAACTGGGGATGAGGCTACTATGGTAAAAAAAAAAAAAAAAAAAAAAAAGGCGTCCAAATGGTTGGCAATTTTTGTTTTTTCTTGATGTAAGGTTCCATCTATTTCTGAGACTTTACTTTGTCAGAAGTTACAGAGCTAATATCCCTTAAAGACCATACTTTTGTGGCTGTTTTCAATTATCATTTAACCCTTTGATGCATATGCCTCACATATGTGAGGTTTTTTAGTCCCCCCCTCCACAAGGCATCCACCCCTGGAAATGCATTCATGTTACTTTTGTGAGGTATTACAGTTTGTGTATCAGTCAACAGATGTCTCTACTAGCGCTCTTCAAATTTCCAAGATGGCTGCGCCCATGAGAAAGAGGTGTGTGCACTTTTCTAAACTTTTGACCCCCCAAAGAAGCAAGAGTAGGAAAGTCTTACCCAAATTAGTATGTTATACTGTTATACAAGATCACATAGAACATGCAGAAGACATCAAACATGTTTTAGATTCATGACTTATTGAACAGTAGGCAGTTATATGGCAACCTCACACATGTGAGGTTCATGCACATGAATGCTTTACAAAAAACTTTACAAAAAATATGTGAGGTAAAAAGATTACCCCCAGCTTTGGCAATCCTTGAAAAAGTTGATGATATTTGGTCTTTTCTTCTATAAACAAGTAGAAGTACCAAAAATCATCAGTGTTGACCAAGGGGAAAGGTCTCATGCATCAAAGGGTTAAAGTAATGTAATTCTGTCATTTAGCCTTTTATATTTTGGATTTCACTTGATTCCTCAGTTTTATGCACTCATCCTAGTACTGTTGCAGTCCAGTCCTTTTAAACTTAAAAATAGCAGTATGCCTTTTCCTAATAGATGCCATAATCTCATGGGTGGTTAATTTAATAATAATAATAATAATAATACATTTTATTTATAAGGCGCCTTTCAGGGCACTCAAGGTCGCCGTACAACAAGTTAAAAGCAGTAAAAACAAAACACAGTTAAAAGTAAAAACAAAGCTAAGGTACAGCATGCAGCAGAAGTCCACACAGGTCAGCCATAAGTCTGCCTAAATAGGTGAGTCTTAAGGTGAGATAAGAATGTGGTGATAGAGTCCAGGTTTCTAATATCAGGGGGGAGGGAGTTCCAGAGGTGGGGGGCAGAGCGGCTGAAGGCTCTTGACCCCATAGTGGACAGACGGACTGGGAGGACTTTTCAGAGTGATGGAGGAAGCAGACCTAAGAGACGGGTGGGGAATATTAATATGTATAAGGTCAGACAGGTATGGGGGGGCGAGGTGATGAATTGCCTTGAATGTATGGAGGAGAATCTTGTAATCAATCCAGTACTTGATGGGAAGCCAGTGGAGTTGGTGTAGTACAGGGGTGATGTGGCTGATGACAGGGGTTCTGGTGATAATGCGGGCAGCAGCATTCTGGACCAGTTGGAGTTTATGGAGGAGTTTATGGGGAAGACCAAAAAGAAGAGAACTACAATAGTCCAGACGGGAGGTGACCAGAGAGTGAACCAGGATTGCGGCACAGTGGGGAGTGAGTGAGGGGCGGAAGCGGTTTATATTTCTGAGGTGGAAGTAGGCAGACCGGATGGTATTGTTGATATGAGTTTGGAAGGATAGGGTGCTATCAAGGACGACACCCAGACTCTTGGCCTGAGGGGAGGGGGAAACCAAGGAGTTGTCAATGGTGAGGGTAAAACTGGGTTGTTTGGTGAGTGTGGATTTCGAACCAATGAGGATTACCTCTGTTTTATCACTGTTGAGTTTGAGGAAGTTTGAGGTGAACCAGGACTTGATTTCCTGCAAACAGGTACAGAGGGAGGAGGATGGGAAGGTGGAAGATGGTTTGGAGGAGACGAGAGCTGGGTGTCGTCCATAACAGTGAAAATGGATATTGTATTTGGCGAAAAATCTGTCCAAGTGGGAGGAGGTAGATGATAAATAGGATGGGGCCAAGAACAGAGCCCTGAGGAACACCAGAGGAGATGAGGGAGGGGTGGGATGTGAATGATTTCAACTGAATGAACTGAGTACCAGAGAGAGATATGAATGAAACCAGTCCAGTGGTGTGCCAGATAATCCAATGGATGCCAGTCGCTCAAGGAGGGGGTGGAGGGAATGGTGTCAAAGCTGCGCTCAGGTCCAGGAGGATGAGGATGGATACCAGTCCAGAGTCTGCTGCTATGAGGAGGTTGTTAGTGATTTTGAGGAGGGCTGTTTCCGTGCTGTGGCGGGGGCGAAAACCGGACTGAAACTGTTCGTAGAGGTCATTGTTGGTGAGGTGAGACTGAATCTGTGAAGCCACCGCTTTTTCCAGAATATTTGCGAGGAATGGCAGATTGGAGATGGGACGAAGGTTATTGAAGTTGTTAGGGTCCAAGCCAGGTTTTTTGAGTGATGGTGTGACAGCGGCGGACTTGAGAGATGAAGGGACAGAACCAGAGCTGAGGGAGGAGTGAATGATGGCGGTTATCAGAGGCAGCAGAGAGGGGAGAGAAGCTATAACCAGCGAGGATGGCAGGGGGTCAAGTTGGCAGGTGGATGGTTTGGAATTCCTGATGAGTTTGGATAGATCGGCAGCAGAGGGGAGTTCAAAACAGGAAAGGGGTACAGAGTGGGGGGGGTGAGGAACAAGAGGAGGAGGACAACTGGACGTGTGAGGGGACAGTTGCTGGTGAATGGTGGTTATTTTAGAATTGAAAAATGACATCAACGAGTTGCAGTGGTCAGTTGAGTAGAAATGTGGGGGAGGGAGTCTGGGGGCGGAGGAGTTCTTGACCACAGAAAATAGGGCCCTGGTGTTCCCAGCACCGCAGTGATTTTATCTGTAAAGTATTGTGATTTGGCTGAGGAGAGGGCATCTTTATTTTTGAGGATGTGGGTATGGTACATCTGTTTGTGGACAGTGAGACCAGTTTTGTTGGAAAGCCGCCGAGCCGGGCGACCTTCGGCTTTCAGCTGACGAGATGAGGGGAAAACCAGGGGGCAGAGGGGGGAATGAAACAGTCCGGTTTTGAGGGGGCAAGTGAATTTAGCAGTGTCTGGAGACCAACATTGTAAAAGTGGAAACCAGCTGCTCTGGGGTGCATAGGGAAGTAATGGTGGAAAAACGGTCAATACCAGTTGTGAGGTCGGTTAAATTAATGTTTCTGGTATTGCGGAAGGACATGGTGCATGACTGTTTGGTTATGGACAGTGTCAGATATAAATTAAATGAAACAAGCATGTGATCGGAGATGGGGAGACCGACAGCAGAACAATTGAGAGGAGTGACTCCAGAGCAACAGACAATGTCCAGAATATGGCCTTTAGAGTGAGTGGGGAAATCAATATGTTGTAGGATACCAAAACTGTCCAGGCATGAAATGAAGTCCTTAGTGAGAGGATGATTAGTATTGTCCATACGAATATTTGCATCACCTAACAAAATTATATTTGTTGTGAGGAGCAAATATGTGTGAGAAAATGTAGTGAATTGTCAATGAAATCCTTGTTGGGTTTGGGTGGGCGTATATGGTGACTAAAACAGTTGAGTGGGTCCATTCAGTTGTATAGCAACGGACTCGAATGAAGTAGACACCGGCACTGTGACAGCTGAGACTTTCCAAGTCTCGCGGTGGAGTATCGCGAGACCTCCTCCTCTGCCGGTGAGACGGGGTTTACAGGTGTAAACAAACCCAGGTGGAACAGTCTCATTCAACTGAGAAAAGTCATCGGGATGTTGCCACGTCTCCGTTAGACAAAGAAAATCGTACTTGCGGTCAGTGATGAGGTCCTGCAGTAGTTGTCCCTTGCCAGTGAGGGAGCGGATGTTGAATAATCCAAATTTGACGTCGGACGGTTGGTTGGAGAAGCTGACATTAGCCGACCTAGCCAGGCTAACACGCTGTGATCCACCTCCCTAAGGGTGATTCTCCGAGGGTGACGGCGGGTGGAAGACCAAATGGAGTTTATAGCAGTGGAGTGATCAACGTGGACGCTTCGTCTGGACCCGCGGTGGATGTACCTCCGATGGGGAAGGCAGGCGATGTCCGGGAAGTTGTGCAGTACAGGCGGAGGAGCAGACCGATGGAATCGTAGCTGGAGGAGCTCCGCCCTCATGTATTGGATCAGAGTTGACGCTGGATTTATTAATATGGATAGGATAGTCCACAGGAGCACAGAGCTCACAGCGAGATTGTAAATCCACATGATGCCCGTTCACCGAACCCGTGGTGAAGCGGTGGCCAGGTGACTCGGGTGAGTAGAATGCCAACACACTACGAGTAATGTATGAGCAGTCTAGGACGCAATACTGACAAACGGATCGATTTGACAGTGAGCCCAAAAGAGATTACCAGTATCACAATCGCCACACGTATGTGATCTACCGCAAGCTATGCAGAAAACATAAAAACTTTTAAAAAACAACCGGAGAGCAGCAGCAGCCAGACGCGCCAGCGTTCACTCGACTGGGAGCCATATTCTGCTTCATGCGCATACATTCATTTTGGGCCAAAGATTCCAATACAGACAGAAATTTCCAAGTTAATGCATAGATTCAATAAGATGTTCTTTAGAATATTGTGTATATGCCCTGGTTTCTGTGAAGTCGCATTGACTGTGAGGAACTTCAGTGCTCTTATGGGTACAGTATGTTACCATATGATTACGAAACCCATATGCTAAAATTCCAGATAGACTCATTTTCTCAGAATCTGACACTAGAATCAAATCTAATATTGTTTCACTGTTAACACCTATACAAAAGGGTTATTTAACTAGCTGTTTCAAACCATTTAATTTTATTAGTTTGTGAAATGTGTCCACCAACCCACTCTCTTTGTGTGATAGTCGCACATCAGCATTAAAATCCCCAAGGAAAAGGCATTCATTATTTGCAATATTAATTTTACTACATATTATTTCAAATTGTTCAGAGAGGTTCTGCTGCCGTGGAGGTCTGTAGCATACTCCAACTACAATGGGTCAGGATTTGGGTAGAACTATTTCCACACAAGTAAATTCAAGTCCCTCGCGCTGTAGTTCTGACAGACGATTATAATATAAATCATCCCCTATTAAGACGAACCCCGCCCCCATTACAGTTTTGGTCTCCTCTGATGATATTAATGTACAAAGGATTGGCTTCATTACTGTCTATTGATCCATCTAGCCAGGTTTCAGTTACAGCCAGTACTGTTGGTTTAATATTTCATATAAGCAATTTCACATCCTCTACTTTCAGAAATAGACTGCGCATTTAGGTGTGTAAGATGTAGCCCTCTTTTATTAAAACAGCCAAACTCATCATCTCCAGAATCTGACAGCAATATTTCTTTCTGATCTTGCTCTGAAGTATATGTGTCAGTATTCATGCTTTCATCAATTAATCAAATGTTGGACAGCACTTGCAAACAAGAGAAACATCACTTTGTAATACAACAGTCATATTTTATGTACGAACAGATATGTTTCCGCATTTAAGAGCCATATTCTGAGAGAGTGGCACAGGCAGTGGAGTTGACATCTCAGAATTACATGAAATTTGGCAGAATGGTGCTCATACATATGTAACTGGAAATCCCGGAGTTTGAGCTCACAATTTTTATGGATATGGCTACAGTGCCACATAGAAGTGGAAAAGTCAGGGACAAAATTGAGCATTTTTTGAGGAGAAATATCCATTTTTGAAGGAATATTGTGGATAACTGCTTCAGTGTGCCAAAGAAGTAACGATTGTATCTGATCTTGGGATACCCAAATTTTTAAAATGTGAAAGTTCCACCTGGTGATCTTGTTGATTATACTTGCAATGACAAGAAATCTGTGTACAGTGGGAAAAAATATTTTTACAAATTCAGGCTTATTTTAATTTTTAAACCAGACCAGTACCAAATTCATCTTACCTGTTTCATTTTCATACATTTAAGGTGAGAAAAATTTTGATGTATTTAGTCTTGGCACTTTTTTGATTTATCAAGATATTTGCTCCCAAAGTTGGGTGCAGGCTAATTTTTTCCTATGCTGATTGTCGCTTTTAGACCATGACCCCTGATCACCCCTTAAAAAAATGAAGCATTATTCCCGACCAGAATTGTGCTTTTTCCCATCTGCAGCCATAAATGTACCTTATAAAAAAACTTTGGACAAGATCTGGGACGTGGTGTATCACATGCTAATAGAAACTGCCTGAATCTGAGAAAAACTGGCTCTGAAAACAGTCAGGGGTAATATCATTAATACCCGCTCAGTTTAAAAACACTGCATAGGTGAAAATAGCTACAGAAACACCACAAACACCCAACACCATCATATGCTGAAAACCTTGAAATAGCAAGAGAGTCATGCTGGGATGCCCCCCAGCCTCACCAGTCATTTAAAGCCTTGGCTCCTAATAGCCTTGCCAGTCAAGGCTTTAAAGCGTGATAGATTAGATTGTGAAAATGATCGTCATGGATATGCATGCAATGTCCATTGTAAAGGACCAGGGATTCACAAACCTCATGGCTTAAGGCAAACTAGGCTTTGCAATGCCAAGCCAGAAAGCAGTAATTGCTAGAATTGACAAGATGTATCTGAGCCGGGTTTCACAAGGACTTCACAAAAGTCATTCACAAAAGCCTCTTCTAACTATCCACAAGAACGTTGCTTTTAATGAAGTCCCAATTCGCGCGTGGCCACATCTTCCTACAGTTTTCGAGTCTAGTCTCATCCCGACACATCAAATATTGACAGCACCTGACTAAGCATTGATATACGACATAAAGGGACGCTTTTGGCGTCCTCACTTGACGCCAGTTAAAAAAAAAACCCTACCCACTGCTCCCTAACCCATAACTCAAACCCTGACCCTAAGTATCAAATAAACATGTCAAAAGCTTCCTTTTGCATTGTATATCGACGCATGGTCAGAAAGTATCACTATACAACGAGTCGGGATGAAAATGTGTTGAATTTTCGCATCAGGCCCATTTGATATGTTCATTTAAGTGATGCAGATAGTGTACCTGCAACAGGCCTACACAACTCAGTTCAGTCCAAGCATAGATGAGGTCCTGGTCGCTTGTATGATGGCGAAACATTTGGCGACAAAATTGATGAATTTGGGCTCAAGATCGCTAGTCTCTTGTCCATTAATCACATGGTAGAGCTTGCGACAAATTGAAAGGTCTTCATTTTGGGACGGTCTCGTTCTAGCAAAAAGGCTGCCATCAGTCTGTTTTTAGCTACAAGGCTGCAATCAATGCAAACAATGATGTTTGGTATTCGCCAACACTGTTCATCAAAATACCCCTCCTTCATTTCTTGTTGGTGATCATGTTCGTGTGGGAACTTGAAGAAAAGTTGCGCCTTCCTTGTTTATTCAGTAGATACACGTAGTACTACTCAAGATATCAACACCTGGCTATGGCCCATTAGATCCCTGCATGTGTACAGGAAATGCCCTGTGAAATAAAACCAAAGTGCACACAACACCTGCAAAAGCACGGAAATTGCAGATTGTCCTTAATACGTTCAACCAATTCATGGATGACATGTCTTAGAAACCGAAATAGTTTTAGAAGCTTTGTGTCATTCAGAAGCTTTTATCGGGTTGATCCTATCAGGGATAACCTTTTCTCGGCTGAAAACACAACGACCTTCCTCTTCAAGCTCGAGAAACAATGTAATTCTGTAAGCTTTTCTACACATTGCAAGCAGTCAGGAGCTCCTGCTAAAAACGTCCAGTTCATGAAGAAATAGCGATTTGATTGCAATTGTCCAAATTTAACAAGGCCTTTGTGAAATCATGCCAAAACCAAGCAATGCGATAGCGATTTACCGATTTCAACAAGCTCACTGCAACCTGTGAGCTATGCGAGGACTTCGTGAATTGCAAAATTACCGATAAGAAGACTTTTCGGGCCCGCAAATTTTACGAAGTCTCTGTGAAACCAGTCCCAGGACTGCAATCATCAAGTTATCAAACAAAAACTTGAGATGGCCTGGCATGATACCATGATGACGGATTGTTGCACGCAGGGCCGGCTGCAGCCTGCTTAGACTGGTGGTGCATTGAAAATTGCTGGGGTGGGTAGAGACGTTTTCATTTTGTTGGCCGTGGGGGAATCGAGTTTCATTTTGTTGACCGGGGGGGAGGGGAACATGCGTTTCATTTTGTTGATATTTTTAATTTTTTAATTTCATTCGCAAGTCAGGAGGCGCTGGGGGGGCGCGGTAAAAATCTGGGGGGGCATAGCCCACCCCTGCACCCCCCTAGATCCGGCCATGGTTCCACGTGCTTACATGACTGCTCCTTGTCACTACCTTGATGATAATGTCAAGATGCATGGTCAACCAACATGTGATTGTAGTAGTAATGCAAATGCGGCCAGAAAACTCATTTTCACTCCACTATGTGGGGCATTTTGGACATTTAAAATACTCATTTTAGCACATGGTTTTTTTCACCATGCTTAAGGTGAGCGAGTAAATTTTGCCTGTTACTACCAAAATAATAGTAGCCTAGGGCCAGAATTTTTGTAATGCAAATGGGGCCAGAAAACTTGTCACAACTCCACTTTGCGGGGCATTTCAGACATCTTTTCAGGTGAATTTTATTTGGACATTTAAATACTAATTTTAGCACATTGGGCTCTAAATTCGTAAACCAGGCCCAGGCGCGGCGCAGGCGCGGCGAATGGGGGGTGCGCCGCGCCAACGGGTGTGTCCAGGCGTATGTTGCAATTTCGCGTTCGGGCGAGCCTGGCGCAAAGTACTCCTCTGTCCCGCCTCGTCCCTCCTGCCGCGCAAGTGGCAAAGAGGAGGAGAGAAGGCGTGTTTGGGTATGACACAGCCGAAATCAAATCTTCACCAGTCAAATGAGCTCCTCTCCTCACCTTTAATGTGTTGGAATATAGAAGCCTCTGTCCTATATCTGCATGATGCATTAATGTTCCATTTTACTTTGCTGCTTCAGGCATGTTTTCTGCACCGTTACGTCTATATTAAGCATTACGAATATGAGTTAGCTGGCTAGCTAGGGCATTCGCTAATTATTACCATTAGCGAACTTGAATGGAATTTCAAAACGAAACTACGTCCAGATCATTCAAACTTATGAAGTTGGAATGAAATACAACGGTTGCTCATTTATTTCTTCTGCCTGCATCATTGGGAAGAGAAACGATGGATAGCGTGTTCCTATTATTACACCCTGTTGCTGCTTAAAATTTTGGGATTAACATGCATGGACAACAATGCAAGATACGCTACACATTTATTTTCAATATGTGATCATAACTCAGTACGAGATCATAGCAATCAGGCTGTATTCCTTTCCCCACTGAAAACGATAAAAACCTAAGTGACAATAATAGTATTAAGCATGCTTGCACATTGGACGCTGAAAACGAATTTTTCGCACGACAGATTACATTCAAAGTCAATGCAAAGACGCGGATACACGCATGTATTCGCGTCTTTGGATTCACTTTGGCCGCTTTTCCCAGTTAAGAGCGTTCTTAAGGAGTTAAGAAGGCTCCAAAGAAGAGCACAGCTAAGAGGGAGCCTTAAGATAAGAGTGTTTCCCAGATGCGTTCTTGGTGCCCTTCTTAACAAGTGTATTTGTGCCCTTCTTAACTGCCTTCTTAACTGGAGCTCAATTGATCAATCGATGTCAGAGTAACCGAGTGTTCCACATACATACGTGCACACAAATGAAGTTTTGATGTAGCAAGTGGCGGTAATGTTAAAAATGAACGTCGTAATGCCACTGCACACGCAGCAGAATGTCTGAAAACAAACGGACGGAAATAAAGACCAATAACACAGATAAGAACTTCAAAAATAAGAATGAAAAACATAAAATAAAATAATTATATTACATGTGTGAAATCATGCGGTTAAACCTTCTTCAACTTGATTTGAGACGCAGCTCAAGAGCGCATAAACAAGTGGTCAAATAGAAGACCGAAATATTAGGGAAAAATTAGGGAAATGTTTCCCTCATTTTAAATGCTTAATGGGTAGTAGGGGTGCATGAAGGGGGGGGGATAAAATAAGGACGAACCGCACGCACTGCATTAATATCTCCTTGCTTAGTGTCACATTGATTTGCCTGACGCGGCTGTATCTGCAGTGTTTCGTCGCTAAGAAGGGTGTTAAGAGTGCTCCAGACCCTTCTTTCAAATTCTTCTTTACAAAAGATCATCTTAGGCTAAGAAGGAATCTGGGAAATGCGTTTGCTTCTTCCTGGAGCCTTAAGAAGGATCAAAAGAAGCTCTTAGCGCTAAAATCTTAAATGAATCTGGAAAACGTGGCCTTTGAATGTAATCAGTCGTACGAAAAATTTGTTTCGCTTCCAGTGTGCAAGCGGCTTTACTGAGCATAGAACGCAAGCATTTTATGTATATATATATATATATATATATATATATATATATATATATATATATGTATATCACTGTCTGATGCCGAGGCAGTTAGTTGTTGGCTGAGAAGGATGTGAAGTCGTTAGTTTGCATCACCGATTCACCTGCGTTGGTTAAGCCAGGTCGAGTTTCCATTACGCGTGCCAACCGCCTTTGATCTGACATCAGGAAAATCGATATAGATACTACAATTTATGTCCTGATTCTGATAGTTACATTAAATAGTGGTTGCCGTAATTATTTATTGCATTGAAATGTGCCTGACATTCTGGAAACCTGCCTGTGAGGTTTCGGTGACGTGTGCACTGTCGCCGGTCAGCCAAATTACCACTGCACAGAAAGTAAACCAGGTTGGAGCTGGCGAGCTCTCTCTGCAACTTCAGCGGAGACTTTTGCTCTAAATTGTCACTGCGCCTTGATGAATATGTGACACCTCCCCTACTACGCCACCACACCCATCTCGGCGCACGTCCGTCTACCAAATTGCCAGTGGCGGCGACGGTGTTGCAATCGCGAAATTACCACTCGCGCTGGCTGCACCGGACGAAATTACCACTGCGTGGGCTGCGCCACGCTACGCCACGCTGCGCCACCCTGCGCTGCGCCAAGAAATTAGAGCCCATAGTGTTTTTCACCATGCTCAAGGTGAGCAAGTAAATTTTGCATGTAACTACCAAAATAATTAGGGGTGCAACGGATCAAAAATCTCACGGGTCAAATCCTATCACGGATCGGATCAATTTTCGGATCAACACAAAAAAAAGACCACGCGCCCCTCACATGAACACACACAACCTAGGGGTATGACGATATAACATTGCGATTATTTTAAAGTGTATTAAGACCACCTGCTGGCATGGGGCGAACATGCAAGCTTTATCGCTTCCTTTAATTAACCCAATACGAACAGCTGCTGAAAGTGCCAAACATCAGTGGTCATGTGAATGCTTCCGGGGAAAAAAAAAAAACGAATTAAATGAGTATTTATTGGCGCCGTGTTGAACCGAGCTTAGCTGAGGTCTGCAGAATCATCTCCTTATAACAAATTACTCTCATCCTGTTCCCGTTTATTTTTCACGATTAGCAATTAAACAGTTAATCTGCTTAATTTATTCGAATCTGTAGATAGCCCAATTAAGATGGCCTGCTTTTGTCACATTTATAATAGTCATTGAACAGCACAGATTTGCTTGAATGCGATTCAAGCATTTTTTTTTCCAACAATGCAACCTAATTTATTTTAAGATTGCACTTCATCAAAATGTTTCCAAAAGAATAGGCTACTTTTGCGGGGAAGCGCAGCTGCACGCTATGCCACAAAGGGATAATAATGTAGGCTTTTAAATTACAAACGCTCTTGCGTCAAAGCATTGGTAATTGAATAATTTGGTAAATTGGTTATTAGTGCACTGTGAAAGTTCATCTCACGGTATGCATTTAAAGTCAATTCAAATGCAAGCTATGCATCAAACTTTCATGTTGTCAAAATCATTTATGGGGTCTTTATAGTCCAGCTTCTGGGAAATACGGAGGCTACAATATGAGATTGTATGAACGGCAATTATCCAGTTAATCATAAACAAAATCTCAACCTTATCTAAACAACATCTTCAGCCGCATTTGCTACTTAATATTCTACTAGAATGTAAAATTTCAAGAAAATTCCGTTAATTGCCGTTTATGCGATCTTATAGCCATCCACTGACGCAAAGCTTTATGTCTTAATCATCAATGGTAATTGGTAAAGTATCTTATCAGTAGCCTACATGCTCAGTTATTTAATTCAATTGACTGTCCCATTCTAAATTAGAAACAGTATGAGGGTTAACCTGCATTATGGTAATGTCACTGGCTGTAGACAGTTTTATTTTTACCAAAGCAAACTTAACACTTGGACTTCGGTCGGCAAAACCGCATTTAATAGAAATTTTTTTTAGTCGTATCAAGCAGGACACAGACAGAAAAAAATATATGCCATTTTGTGAGCTACATAAATTCAGAAGCTTCTAAAGACATTGCCATTTTATGTCACTATTAACGTGGATGGGGAAATGCTTGATAATTGCAATGAACAATGCAAGATGAGGGGAGCGAGACAGTAATTCTACCGACTGATTCTCGCGTCTGGACGAATTAACACCAAGTTGCTAATTGGGAAACGTAAATGGGAACAGGTTTGGAGAAGGTATGGTGAAAGCAGGGCTACGTAATCCTCCGATGGCAAGTCCAAGGTGCAAGAGTTTAAAAATAGGACCGAGGGTCCTGCAGCTTACCGGCAAGCAGTCTTTGATGATACAAGTTATGAAAATTTCATGTGATGTTTGACATTTGAATCAATGAAAATTAATGTCAAGGTCACTAAATAAAAGATCACATACATTTATAAGACCTTCTCTAATACAATCCTAAGCTCTGAAGCAGTTCTGGTGATACAAGTCATTAAAATATGTCAATTGTGAACTTTAAAGGTCACAGAATGTCAAGTTGTGGTCAGCAAATGGACTTCATATATGACTTTCTAAATGTGTTTATACAAACCTTGGCTCATAAAGCGCCTCCAATAGACCCACTTCCGTCGATTCAATCAAACTGGCGCTCCCACTGTACATTGATGGTACCAAGGTAAGTTGATTGCCTGATTTAGAAAAAAATAAAAAAAAATTTATCACACAGTTTTTGAGAAATAATTTTTTAAAATTTCTCAGTCTTTAACATTGGAGCCAAAATTTCAAGGTCCCATAAAACGGACTAAAATGATTGAATCAAAAATCCGAGAAAAACTCCTGGAGATATGGTCTAGTAGTATGTTACTGCAAATTTACACGAAAATTCATCAGGCCAAAAAAAAAAGATAAAAAAATGTTCCGGACGACGGACGACGGACTCCACACCACAACAATAGCTTAAAATCAGCTAAAACGCTACAATGAGAGATAAAGTTTGGACAAAGTTTTTTTTGTAATTCTTTAGATTATTAGCATTCTTTCAATTTAACATTGTAGCGCAGTTACGTCTGTCAGTTCTTCTCTATCACTTGTTATGACTTGAAAATCACAACAAAGAAAACCAGCAATGACAACTTAAACAAATTTATTCTTCACTCATTAAAAAAAAAAAAACTCCTACAAATAATCCACTGTTTAATCTTATAATAACACTCTAATGCCACCATGTAACTCTGTTGCCAAAACAAAAACTCTGCTCCACTGCCCAAAATCATAGCATTTATATAGACTAGCAACATTCTGGAAAGATCAACAGGATTCCTGGGTAATCCCGCCCCCTCCAGGCAGGAAGATGCCAGAAGCTTCTAGAAAGCACTAGTCTATTTCATCACAAAGAAGGGGATATTGCATCAGATCATGTTTTGGTACAGACACACCACCAGAGGATGCTGATGAACAAAATAAATAGCTGACCAGCAAGGCAGCAAAAACAGCATGTAACAAATCTCCATTTACAAATGATATACAATGCTCTACATAAAATACTCATACATAACACACTTCATAATCATTATTGGCAACAGGCTAAATTGCTTGATTGTCATTTTGGCTCATTATACGGGAGCAGATTTAAGGTTGGCCAGTTGAGCCTTAACCCCTTAAGCCCTACGCCCCGTTACCAGGGGGCGGTGGTTATGCATAATAAATACATAATAAATGCATACAAACGATACCTCAAATGAAAGAGGAAAGTCCACAGAATCCAACGATATGAGCACTGTCATTTTAAACCGACACCACACTCAAAGAAAAGCAGGCATACACTTTAGAGTCTACAGTGATGAGCAAATAAATTTCTTACCTTTGATATTTTGCAATAAAAAAACTGTTTGAGGGTAAATCCATGCTTGCTATTGTTAGCTCAATGTGTTTGTGTTATAACTAAACTAGATCTGCGAGTCTCAAAGCATGTTTTTCTTTTCGAGCATTGCTTCAAAGATCTCAGTTCCTCAGCATTCAGCTTGCTTGCCATGTATTTTCCTCTCTGTGATCAGCTTGTGATGCTGTCAGTAAGACTTTGCCGGTAGCCATTTCATTCTATGGCTTCTGACGTTTCCAACGAGCCCTAAAGCACCTTTATCACACAAAGTTAGCCTGAGCTAGAGCCTTGCGTTCCCAGTGCGTCAAACCGAGTCCATGGGCCATTCGAAGGTACTTAAATAACGCGACGATATAAACGCTTAACAGGTTTGTTTGTGGTATTTTCGGTATAATTATCCACTAAATATTCAACTGTCGTTTTCAAAGTCGATTTCTGACAGAAATGAGTGAATACTAAGGGCACAACAGTACAAACAAGGTGAGTGATTTGTTGTTTTGACTCATTCTTTATATGGGCAATTTGAGAACACCACTATTGTCAATTGGTACAGCCTAGTGGTTAGGATGTAGGGCTGCAATCATGGCGTCCAGGATTTGAGTCACTGGGCAGGCATGCTTTATTAAGGCAACAGTAGCATTTTGCTTGTATAAATAATTGTTGGGGTTTTTATTCTTTGCCTTTTTTTCCTCATTTTTTTAACCCTTTTTATATTCATAATTTTATTAATTTGCTTTTTTTAAAATAAATCTGTTCCAGTGGAGCCAAACTTCATTTTCTTTGTATTTATTGTCTTTGAATGGGAAGTTGTATAGGCTATAGGACTGGCAGAAATAATAATATTAATAAAAAAATTATAAATTCTAAAAATTAAAAACTGGTTGTATTTGGGTGGAATATATGCCTGTAGTGACATATAAGTGAAATTAGATGAGTTTTGCAGTTCAATATTTGAGAAATCTGATTTGGCACACAAGGTACCTGAATTGCCAATTTGGAGAAGCCACCTAGACATTTCTCTCTAATTTTGTTCTGATTTACTTGATTAGAATAAACTTTGGCACAGATAATGGAGAGATTCTGTACTGTAAATTTTTAGAGGTTTCAGATTGCAACTAATTAAGTATACAAGGGATAGAAGCAAAATGAGGTCTTTGATTTATACTGTGTTCCATCTTCATTTACTCTGACTCAGTGACACATACACTGATTTTTACACCATGGCAGAAATCCCAAATGGTTTTACCTTTATTATGATACCAAGATTATTCAAATGGACCAAATAGTTGCAGAGATATACTCATTTCATTTTGGGCTGGCCATTTTTGAAAAAGAGGCTCAGGGCTGAAGGGGTTAAAAGGTGATGGAATCTGCCCAACCTCACCGACAATTAGATGAGTCCTAATCTGAATTATCTTCCAGGAAGCACTTCAAATGATTTTCGTTTATCTCAGACCCCTAGTATGTTTCAAGAAGAAATGGGATGCAACTGTGTACACACACCCTATAGCGGCAAGTTTTCTCATTTCGCTTTATGATCATTGTGATTCGATAACGTCACACCCCTAGCACAACCTTTTTTTTTTCATCAACCAATCCGCGGATCATGTGCGTACCAAACCGTGAGGAGGGATCCGTACGGATTACAGATCATTGATGATCCGTTGCACCATTAAAAATAATAGTGGCCTAGGGCAGGCATTTTTGTGGCTCTGTTGAAGGAAGTCACTAGAAATCCAACTACAGCTGAAGCCTGAGTATAAAAAGGTGCTATTTTGTCTTCAAATTTGCCGAAAAACTGCTTGTGAAACTTACGACCAGCCTGCCACTGTCTAAACAATTTTTTGGCTTAATGTTAGGCAACATTTTTGTACATCTTGACAGCTGCCACAGAAAGACTCTTTTCAATAGGGTCTATTGGGTTAGGTGGCCGGACGATTAATTGGAAGCTCGAGCGCTCACTGTGGTTTCAACACTTGCCAAGTGCTCAAGCTGGAAGTCGAACTGCTGTGCCCAGTCTTGGCTTGGGGGAACACTGTTGAGATTAAATAAAAACCAGCGCTAGATTGCGCTTGACAGCATATCATCAGTTTTACACTAAACAAAAGGACTGCAAAGCGACCCATGATTCCAAGGTCTGATACAAATAAAATTTCTGCCTTATATCATGCGATTTTGTTTTTCTTTTGTCCTGTTCACAAATTTCTTTTGGCAAGTACAAAGCCAAACTAGTCCTGCATGCACAACAACGACTTCCAGTTCAGGAGTAGCGCATTTTGAAGGTCGTCCCGAGTGTGTTACACTCGTGCAACAACAAAATGAACATAAGGCCCTTCTTATTCCCAAGATCTTCCAAATCTTGGGTAAGGAAATATTTCAGTCTAGCTATAACTGAGAACAATAAGGCAATATACAAGCTCTGCTAAAAAGAGTACAGTTATTTAGGTATATGCCACTTCCATTTATAATAGAGCCTAATAATTCAATTTTTTCCAGGGTCATAAAAAAAAATATCTAAACTTTTACAATGTCAAAAATTATCTAACTTTGTCAACATAATGTCACTTTATTGAATACCTCAGTTATATTGAGGACAGCTCCATGCATGATTCCATTACCAATGGCTCTTTGTGAAAATCAGCAGTTACTGTATATTCGGTGACCTTTTAAGCGACAAAGTGTAAACCAATGAAGCTCTAAAATGAGGCAAAGTCAGTTTACATAATGCTGAAACCTGAGGTGTAAACTGTGCTGCGATTTGGCAGGAAAAAATCTTGTGAAAATAAATGGCGAGTAAATTAAAACTTCAAACAATTTTTCTTGAAGCCCGATTACTCAATGATTTTTTGAAACAAAGTTTTGTGGATTATTACAATCCTGGAGCACATACCAGAGCATTTATTCAGGACAGGCAGCAAACTGCAATAGAGCTGAGAGAACACAGCGGTTGAAATGTTTTAAGGCTATACCATGGTATTACGACTTTGTCATCAAGAATGGATGTCGTAAAAAGATTCTGCATTATAATATCTATACGTTTTGTTAATTCATTAATGCACATATCAACATTTTTTACCTCAGTAAAGTATAAAAAGTATTTTTGAATAGTGCTCACTGAAAGAAGAAAACTGCTTTTGGAATTTTTAAATCCATTGAGCAGTTGCTGAGGAATCAGGATTTTTCACCCCTAGCCTTGTTGGAAGCAATTAACATTAAAACAACCGGAACAGTCACTTAGAATTTTTCACACATTTAATAAGTCCACTTGCCCCATTTCATGAACAAAGTAAATTTTCTCCACAATTAACTATGTAAAATGTATTAATATTCACACAGCAGTAGTTCCAAATACTGGGAATACAATGTGGCCCCGTGGCACTGTTTACATCATTGCCAGTCAGCAAAATTGCCCCACGTGATTGAAAATCACGCTGTTCTATTTTTAGAATGCATAGCGTCTCTCATCAGGAAGAAAGAGTGGGCTGAATCCAGAGGCATTCCCACTTCAGGTGCCAATCTCCGCTATATTTTAGGATAAACTTAAAATAACATATAAATGAGAAGATGCAGAAAAACATTATTAACTAACTTGTGTTTGAACAGTAGCAATATCTTGCCTCATTTCTGAAAAATTGGCAGTCAACCGCAACACTTTGTAGCAGTGGTCTCCCACGTTGGATTTTTGTTTCTCATGTAGTGGGTGAAGGTCAACTTGAGCTCTGATTGGTCAGAGAATCGCATGAATTTATTCCATGCGGTTTTCCCATGGTTTAATTGAGAAACAGGGATACCGCAACTGCTGAAGCAAAATTTCTGGATCGCCGCAATGAATGATCAACTGGGCAGCACTGCGGTTTTTAAATTGCCGTTAAATAATAACTTTATGGGTAATCTCATCACTTTTTACACCAAATTAAAGATAAATTTCTTGGCTCTTTAATGATATAAATCTGAATTTGATACACTGTTTCGTTGCCAAGTCATAATGATTATACTGCAGTGAATAGGCATCAAAATAGGTAGTGCAACATCACTAGTTATGTGGCGTGCATTGCTAGTTAATTATGTAAAGTAAATTATTAAATTTATTGACTTTAGTAAATCCCACTGCACCCACGCTACCTTTAGGGGGCCTTGCTTTCATAGTGATGTTCTACAGCTTCAGCTTCATGAGTAAAATCAATTCTCACTTCTCTCATGGGGCAAAGAATTTCACTTTCAGCCAGGTAACGTTTCAATACCCTACCAGATGGCAATCGTCATGCAACTTTGATTTCAGATGTCCATCACAACATTACTTGTTCACAATGATTCAGCCTAAATAAAACCAAGAAGTGAACAAAATCAGTTCTGACGTGTATTTAAGTTGTTTCTCCATGATATCCTAGGTTTTAGCCTTGAACAATATATTGTTGCATTGCTACCACCAGGAACGGGATTGCTGTGGTGAAGCTCAGAAATTATTGATTAATCGCTCATGAATTCTGGCAATTAATCAAGTCAAAAATCTGCAACTAGTGCGACCACTTATTAGGTTCGCTCAGCTTACAGACATTTACTTGGACTTCTCACAACAAACACAGTAACTCTGAGGCCTGCATTATGGGCTGAAGAAGGTTGGACCGACTGGCCTCTTTTGAAATATTTAAACAATTAAGAAAATAACAAACTAGATATGCAAATACTCACATCTAAAAGTAAAATTTAAGAGCTGTTTAAGAGCGAGTGTTTCTCTTTAACTTCCTTCCAGTGTGCACAGGGTACAATGCCACCCTAACTGTTAAAACGAGAGGCAGGTATCACAGCCACTCGATTCTATAATGAAGAGGTGAAAGATTAGACAGTACTCATTCCAGTGCAACAGGGCCACTGCCGTTAATGACGAAAAAATAGAAAAATGAAAGCTCTGCGGACAAGGAGGTCAAAAGGCAATGGGTAAAAGGGCAGATGTGGTCAAAGGAGCTTCCTGTTTCTCTTGCTTGAGAGGAAAAAAAACCCTGAAGCTCACTGAGGCCCAAAAACTTAGGCACCTTTTGACTTCATTTTTGCAGCTCAGAGCACCTTTTTTAACTGATGCAATAATCTGTTTCGGAATATTTTTTCCAAGTTTTGCACTTATGACTGAGTTACACTGAAGAGCAGGTGCAACATTTGAGATTTTGAAATGGAGGTAAACGATGCCTCAGGCGCACTCTCAGAAAAATGGCTCTAAATTGAACCCAGCGAATACAAAGAGCACGGGTTCCTAAAATTCAGTTCTGGCACACCTCAGTGCGTGCTTATTTTCATTCCAACCACAGTTACAATCAACTCATTTTAAAAAGACTATTCAGATCACTTAACCCCTTCGCGCAGAAGCCAAATCTGTCAATTTATGCATTCCCCAATTTATGGCTTTATAATGCAAGATTTAAGCTTCACAAAGAGGGAGGAAATGGCTTAACTGACAAAAGGCACTTATAGAATTTAGAATACCATCTTATTTCAAATTGTTGTCAAAATTTAAGTACAGAGTAAGGGCTGCAAACATAAAAAACTTCATGAAAATTCAGCATTGAAATTGTAAAAATAATATAGAGAACAGAAAAATGGCTGGGAGTTAAAAGAAATATATTTATGGCATCATAAACTCCTTGAATTAATAATTTTCAACATAACATTAGCAGGATTCCATCACTGTGGATGATGATGGACATCAATATTCTCCATAAGGCTCTCCAATCCCCCCTAAAAATGTTTTTTCTCCATCAAAATGCTTTTTCGTCCATTTTTCACTGTAGTCCCGTTACCGAGCACAAACTCACCAAAAGATTGCTTATTTTACCGTCAGAATGTTTACACTGCAAGGAAAGAGTGCTGCTACTACCTACTATGATGTGGATGAGGGGGTGGAATTCAGGAGGCATGAAAAATGAAGAAAAAAAAGTGAAAACTATTTACAAGGAACACTAGGATGCATACTACACTCATGGTTAATTGTGTGAATGAGAACAACGGCATGTGGGTCCAGTGACATAGGGATCAATTTGCAATCCTACTCGCCTGTATTCGAACACTTCTCTCCATATTCTACATTACTATCTTAGAAAAAGGCAAACTGTCTTCCCACTACCTTCCACAGACAGTGAGACAAAGTGTCATCGGATCCATGCTGCTGATTTGCCAATATTCACGTAATAAATCAGCGCACAATAATCTTGTACTTTCCATGCTCTGTAAGGAGCAGGTATTATTCACAATAATATCCAAAATATACCTGATATATGCAAAAAATGATATTCCACAATAAGGAAATAGCAGACAATAGACTTCAAGGATTCAAGGATACTTTATTGTCATACCAACAACACATGTATACACATGAGGAGGTACGAAATTAAGGACTGAGGCCCGGTCAAGCCAAGAACAATACAAACGTTAAAATTAAGTAAAAGTATCAAAGTCTCAAGGTTGTGATAAGTAGTAACATGTACATAAAATATTAAATATAGTGCAAGAACAGTCCGGTCGGCTAATTAGCCAATATTGCACCTGTCCATGTTAGGGGGCTGGGATGTGGATATATTGTCTACCTTGAATGCAAACCTAGTCAAAGTCATTCAGTTCTCCCACATCCAACATGTTGAATACGAGAACCGACTGCGGGCTTACCATCTAATATCTGTCTGCAGACCTGACATGCCGTCATTAAGAGATAATCAACAATATTCACTGCATCTGTTTTGGCTCATAAGCATATACAAACTCCAATTCCAATGAAGTTAGGAAGTTGTGTAAAACGTGAATAAAAACAGAATACAAAGATTTGCAAATCCTACTCGACCTATATTCAATTGAGTACACTACAAAGACAAGATATTTAATGTTCAAACTGATAAACTTTGTTTTTTTGGGGAAATATTCACTCATTTTGAATTTGATGCCTGCAAAACATTCCAAAAAAGTTGGGACAGGGGCAACAAAAGATTGGGAAAGTTGAGGAATGCTTCAAAAAACACCTGTTTGGAACATTCCACAGGTGAACAGGTTAATTGGAAACAGGTGAGTGTCATGATTAGGTATGAAAGGAGCATCCCCGAAAGGTTCAGTTGTTCACAAGCAAAGATGGGGCGAGGTTCACCACTTTGTGAACAACTGCGTGAGCAAGTAGTCCAACAGTTTAAGAACAACGTTTCTCAACATGCAATTGCAAGGAATTTAGGGATTTATGGATTTCATTATCTACAGCCCATGATATCATCAAAGGATTCAGAGAATATGGAGAAATCTACATGTAAGCAGCAAGGCCGAAAACCAACATTGAATGCCTTTTGCTGGTTTTGGAAGGCTCCAGTACATCCTCTAAAGTTAGTGTGAGTTCACAAGGACAGTCTGTTTTCATGTTCGGTTCTTATTTTAGCTGATTCGCTGAAATAAGCAGATTCGCTCAATTTACAATTTAAATTGGTAGACAGTCTTATTTATTTAGATATCATTTTTGTAATTTAAATGACCATGAGGCATGACAGATTTGCCTGAATGTGTTTGCTAGATTATTTCTAGTTTCACACTTGGCCACTGCATGCAAATGCGATAACAATTTACGCGTCACGTTCGATACGCTTAAACAAAATGTTTTCCACCTTCACTGTAGGCTATTTAGATGCTCATAAGTAACCAAAATCAAGAGCTATAAATTACATCATGTTAAATTAATCTTGTTCAGTTATCAAATAAAAAATGCAACAAATTTGCGGAACAGATTTGTGTGAACGCATTTGCCAAGTCATTGGGGAATTTGACTTTTGCCTGCAATGCAAAAAATATTTTCTCTCTTACAGTCACGTTCAATATTTTTCACAAAATGTTTTCCACTTTGCGTATGTTTTTAAACGCTTAAAAGCCAGGGCCATCTTAAAAAATCTTTTTAATAATATGTAAAAGTTCAACCATGAGAGATGGAATTCAGAGGTTGTTTTTTATTTTATTTTTTTTTTTTCTATTTATTCAGATTATTGACATTCTTTCAATCTAAGATGGTAGCCTGGTAAGGTTGGTCTGCTTCTCATTATCTCTTCTTAATCATTATAGGCTACATTTTGGTTTTGATTAGTCAGTTGGCTCACAATAAATGACTTGATTGCTAGTAAGGCAAAGTACATGGGAATTGATTAAAGGTAAGCTAATTATGCCAAGGTGATGGAGGCTGTCCAACCTCACTGGACTTCAAAACGCAGTTTTCTTCCCAGAAGCATTTCAAATTTCCTCTGAAGTTTGTTCAACACCACATTAGTTATGTGTCATAGAAAAGATAAAAGGCAAGCTCATCTGTCTGCCCCATAGTGGCAATTACTTTTATTGCGCTTAAAAAAAAAAAAAAAACTATAAATTTATCGTCCAGCCCTATGGTCATGTGAGGACATGTATACAGTAGCTGCCAATTGAGCTAGTTCTGTTGTATTTACTGGAGGTGTGACTGCAGACAAAAGTTGGAGGATGAATTCTGAATTGAACAGGGCTGTATTATACACTTGGATTCAGCCAAATGCCTCAGAACTCTTTTTGACAACACCTCACAGTGCACATAGACAATGACTTGAAAGCATACTGCAAAAGCAACCCAAGATTTTTTAAGGCAAAGAAGTGGAATGTTCGACAGCACACAAGTCAATCATATGACCCAAATCCAAATGAGCATGTCTTTCACTTATTGAAGGCAAAATTGAAGGCAGAACATCCCAACAACAAAGCAGAAACTGAAGACAGCTGCAGCAAAGGCAACGCAGAGAATCACCAGGGAAGAATACCAGCATCTGATGATGTCTATAGGTTCCAGACTTTACGCAGACATTGCATGCAAACAGTTTTCAACCAAGTATTAAAAATGACAGTATAGCCCCTACAATTGAGCAGGCTGTGCATTAAATGGTAATAATTTCAAAATGGTTCACACAATATTTTTGACAAAACTTGAAAATTGAAACTGAAAGTTTGCACTTCGCGCACATTTTAATTACGTAAAAACTGTGTTACTGTCCAAATATTTATGAACCTGACTGCATATCACAGCCGACAAAGGATACCAGTATTGGTATTGATTCAATCTGGGCTCTTTTGACCAGTTGCATGCTGTCAGGTGTTCAGAGGGCCTTCAGTAACCTCACCCTTCACCGTATAATTGGTCTCAAGCTGTTCCAATTTGAGTTTGTCTGGTGAACAATCAATTTAACAACCAAGACCAATACATGATCTGAAATGATTAAGAAATGATAATGACAAAATGATTGCCTCATGGCCACATTTATATAATTGATGTGACATTATAAGGATGAAAATAATACATGCAAAAAATTCAAATGTTTTGCTGACATCTACCCCTTTAGGATTTTTTAGATTTTATTCAGATTATCACCATCCTCGTCACTCCGCTATGCGTCGTGGCTAATAATGCCCTTTAGCCGTGACTATATTGAGAATATAGAACAGATCCTCGTAACTAATTGCTTAATGAGCCTTCCAAACAAATCTGTACTGTGGTGAGCAACATGAGTTCAGAATTTATAAAAATCTATTGGCATTACACGACATCATTTATGAGCAAAAGAAAACGCCTCATAAGTTTGTGATGTAATGTACAAAATTCCATTGAAAATAAATTTTACAGTCATTCTACCAATTAATCTGAGCAACTGTTGCGAATCAGGCAAAGTAAACTGCAAGAGGATTAGGTGATAAACCATCGAAAGGTGACGTTACTGAAGGCCTTTATTACTGCCCATGAACTACTACTGCTTTTGACGGATCGCTGCTTTTCATAGCACACCTATTTCAGGCTACGGCATGGTGCATGCATATGTTTAAATGATATACTGTATTTTAAGACGGAAAACACATCTTCTCTTCCTAACGCTGTACAAAAATGGAGCCCAAATATCCTTCATACGGATGCTGCCATCTTGCACATTTGGAGCCAGAGTCTGTGCAGTAGTGGTTGAGCGGTTGAGCTGCAGCATCAAGAAAGCCATTCACGGAAAAGCCATTCACAGAGCACAAATGCCCTTTTTTAAAGAAAGGTTTTCGCCGCGTTTACTGTTGTTGCAGGGAGCCCACGGAGGAGACTCCACTCCTTGATCTTTTGCAGCAGACCAGTAATGCAACTACTGCAAATACACATTTTTTACATGGTGCAGTGACGATGTCACTAACTAAAAAGAGCTGAGATTCCAACATAGTCAGCAGATAGTGTGGATGCAAATATCCACAATACAAAAGATGTCAGTTAGTACTTTATATTCATTGCTTTCAAATCCATTGAGCTACTGTATTGAGCAGAGTGCTAAAAATTAAAAAGTGTGACATTATCCAAATATTTATGGACTTCAGTGTATGTAAAAACTCACTAAGTGCAAGTTTCCACTCGCCACAGCAGATACTCATCATGGAGCAAAATATGAATAAATAGCCTGTTCTTCTACTCTAACAAAAAGTAAGAGAGAGTATAGGAAAAAGACAAGACCAAAGCTCATCCTCTGGGGCTATAAAAATAATACTGCAACGAAAAAAGAAAAAATCTATACTTTTCCCATCTCATTCTGTCAATGGCATGGGAAGTTGTCTGAAGGCTTTTGCAGTGTTGCAAAAACTCTTACGTACAACGCTGTATTTTTTTTTTTTTTTAATGCACACTAGCACAGAACAGACACCTGTTAATCCAGTGATAGCCAACCCTGTTCCTGCAGATCCACAACCCAGCAATTTTTCCATCCAACCCAAACAAACGACACCTCATTTACAATGGCAAGAGATCAGCACTGAGCTGCTAATCAGAAGTGTGCTTGTTAGCCTTGATGTAAAAACTTAGATTGGTTGCTAGATCTTCAGGAATAGGAACAGTGACCATTTTTTAAGGCCTGGGGATTAGTTTGTTACCATCTCTGCAGCAAGATGACCGCATATCTCCAGCAATCAGATCTAGACTGACAGAAAAACAGGCCTGACCAGCGCACAGCACAGCTTTTTCAAGGAACCAAGGAGAGGGCCTTGGTCTGAGTAACACAGACAGTTGCAAATAGACATGCTTTCCATCCCAAACGGAGATCTTAGCAGAAAAAATACCAAACAAGCATCGAGCTACGTACCATGATCAAAACACAGACTTCAGAGGGGCTACACAATGGCTCAAGAGATGTTGAATGGCAAGTACACGTTTTTCACATACGACACATGGAGATCTGATCCTTGCTCTCTCTCAAATTCACACAACCCTTTACTTCCGCTAAATTTTAGTTCACATTCTCAGCAGCAGCCACAAACATCCTGTTTTCATTCAACATTGCAGATGGCTTGACGCCCTATCTACTAAGCAACATGAGCACGAGAAAGGGAGTGCTGTACAACACCACACTATTGGTTTGAATTAAAATCAATGTATTTCATCAACACTGTTACTGTCAACCCTGTTAATTAAATCATTCATGTCTTGAATAAAACAAATTGTTTCCATTTATAACCACAGCGTCATTATTTTCCATCATCTTTTATGATAAACCACTTAAATCTGTCTCTCGAAGCTGGAAGCTTGCACACTCTTGTTCTTCCCACTCTTTCTTCTCCATATTTCTACCTAGATACTCCTATATATTTTAACCAAGAAACTTCATTCAAACTTTAAAAAATTGTGCCACGGGCACTGTAGCTCACCTGGACATTCAGTGCTGCTAAAAAGTATTTGCCTCCTTCCAGATTTTTTATTTTTTTGCATATCTGTCACACTTCAATGTTTCAGATGATCAAACAAATTTTAATATTAGACAAAGATAAACTGAGTAAATACAAAATGCAGTTTTTAAATGACGATTTCATTTATTGAGGGAAAAAGCTATCCAAACCTACCTGGCCCTATGTGAAAAAGTAATTGCCCCCTAAACCTAATAACTGGTTGTGCCACCCTCGGCAACAACAACTGCAATCAAGCGTTTGCAATAACTGGCAATGAGTCTTTTACGTCGCTGTGGAGGAATTTTGGCCCATTCTTTTTTGCAGAATTGTTTTAATTTAGCCACATTGGAGGGTTTTCAAGCATGAACGGCCTGTTTAAGGTCATGCCACAGCATCTCAAACGGATTTAAGTCTGTACTTTGACTAGGTCACTCGAAAACCTTCATTTTGTTTTTTTAAGCCATTCAGAGGTGGACTTGCAGGTGTGTTTCGGATAATTGTCCTGCTGCATAACCCAAATGCGCTTGTGGTCACAAACTGATGGTCGGACATTCTCCTTCAGGATTTTCTGGTAGAGAACACAATTCATGGTTCCATCAATTACGGCAACTCGTCTAGGTCCTGAAGGAGCAAAGCAGCCCCAGACCATCACACTACCACCACAATGTTTGACTGTTATGATGTCCTTTTTATGAAATGCTGTGTTAGTTTTACGCCAGATGTCACGGGACGCACACCTTCCAAAAAGTTCAACTTTTGTCCTGTCAGTCCACAGAATATTCCCAAAAGTCTTGGGGATCATCAAGATGTTTTTTTTGCAAATGCAAGACGAGCCTTTGTGTTCTTTTCAGTCAGCAGTGGTTTTCGCCTTGGAACTCTCCCATGGATGCCATTTTTGCCCAGTCTCTTTCTTATTGTTGAATCATGAACACTGACTTTAACTGAGGCAAGTGAGGCCTGCAGTTCTTTAGATGTTGTTATGGGTTCACCACTGTTCCAATTTTTCTCCATTTGTGGATAATGGCTCTCACTGTGGTTCGCTGGAGTCCCAAAGCCTTAGAAATGGCTTTGTAACCCTTTCCAGACTGATAGATGTCAATGACTTTCTCATCTGTTCTTGAATTTCTTTAGATTGCGGCATGATGTGTTGCTTTTTGAGATCGTTTAGCCTACTTCACTTTGTCAGACAGGTTCTATTTAAGTGATTTCTTGATTCAACAGGTCTGGCAGTAATCAGGTCTGGGTGTGGCAAGTGAAGTTGAACTCAAAAAATGTGGTTAATCACAGTTAATTCATGATTTAACGGGGGGAGGGCAGGTAGGTTTGGATAGCTTTTTCCCCTTAATAAATTAAATCATCATTTAAGAACTGCATTTTGTATTTACTCAGGTTATCTCTGTCTAATATAAAACTTTGTTTGATGATCTGAAACATTTAAGTGTGACAAATTTGCAAAAAAAATAAGAAATCAGGAAGGGGGCAAATACTTTTTCACAGCACTGTATATTGTTCAGCAATACTGATGTTTTCAAAGATGCACAAGTTACCCATGCCATGAGTACTAACTGATGCCCATACCATCAGGAATGCTGGCTTTTGAATTGTGCACTGATAACATGCCAGATGGTCCCTCTCCTCATTAGCTCTTGATCAAATTGAGGACAGTTTTTCACTTAGCCTCAGTCCACCTTAAATGAGATCAGGCCTAAGGAAAATGGCGGCAATGCTGGATCTTGTTAAAACATGTTTTACCTTTATTTAACTAGGAAAATTGCATTAAGAATATGTTTCTCTTTTTTCAAGGATGCCCCGGCAGAAATTCCTGATAAAACAGTTGCAAGTAAGGAAGGATAGAAAGAAGCACAGATAGGGTCCCGGGAGCAATTTTGAGGTAAAGGGCCTTCTTAAAGGGTGTAAAAGCAGAGTTCTTCCCACTTTCTTCTCTCAAGATCAAATCAGAATCCCAAGCCCCACCCCAGGTTTGAGCCAGCGACTGGTTACCATTCAAGGAACCAACTACTAGGCTACCCTACCTGGTTTCATCTTCATATACAGTAGTAGCATTTTAACTTGCATTTGTGGACGCAGCGATGAACTGTGTTCACTGACTATGGTTTTCAGATGTGTACCTGAGCCCATGCATTGATTTCCACAACAGAATCTTCTCTTCAGTGCCGCTTGAAGGCCTAAAGATAAGGCCATTCAATACAGCTTTTCTGCCTTTTCACTTTCAAACACAGATTGCTCCAGATTATCTGTATCTTTCAATGATATTATGTACCAAATTCTGTGCAATTTTATGTTGCGAAATGTCATTCTTACTATATTAAACTATTTGCCCATGCAGTCTTTCTCAGAGTGGTGAAGCCCTTGCCATCATTACTTCTGAAAAATTCAAGCTTTCTAGGATGCTCTATATATACCAAATCATGTCACTGACCTGTTTCCAATTAACCTAATTAGCCATGAGATGTTCTATCAGGTGTATTTTTAAAAATTTTTTAATTTTACGCAGTACAAGTTTTCTAATCTATTGCTGCCCCTGTTGCACCCTTTTTGAAATGTGTTGCTTGCATCAAATTCAAAACGAGCACATATTTTACAAAAAACGATAACATTTCTTAATTTCAACACCTGATAGGCTGTCTTTGCACTATTTTCAATTAAATATACGGTTTAATTGATTTACAAATCATTACATTCTGTTTTCATTTACATTTTACATAGAGTCTCAACTTACTGGAAATCACTGATAAATAAATGACTGTTCTTGATGCAGTGCCGTCTGAGTGATGGAAGATCCTGGGTATTCAGCTTAACCCTTTTGGTGGAGCGTGGTTGGCGACTATAGTCAACATTTTTAAGCTTTCTTTTTCATTCGGCAGATGGCAGCACCTCCCGGTGCGTGACTCCATTCCAATCTCAATAAAATTAACTTTACTTGACTCCAAACATCCTAAGGACCATCAGGTGTTGCCAGTACTCCTTGTTAAAGGGGACCTATTTTGCTATTTTTCCAAGTTTATATTTTGGTCTTTGACTCCCCTAGAGTACTCCTGATCGCGCAAAGTAAAAAAAGGGCATTTATTTCGCTCATACTGCCATCCTCAAAAAACTGCATTTGTAGTACATTGTAGTCTCTGCCTGAAACGCCTCACTGGGGTGGCTCTTCCGCTATGGCCCCCACTCCCCGTGTGCCCACTTTCTTCTGACTGGCCAGCTCTGTGGAGGGCGGAGTTGGGTGGGACGAGGCTGCAGAACGCAGTTTTTCCGTGTCCGCTCCCCAGAGTGAAACCTGAGACACGCCTGCAATCTGATAAGGAAGCGGCGGGCAATCTAACGTTATACTTGAATATAGATCTAATGACATGATCTTGTTCTAACAAACGCAGCGGCGAAAGTGGAGGACGCATTGCGAATATCTCTCAGCGCAAGCTCAAATTTGCTATCGGCTACAGTTTGCTACGGCAACAGTTGGTGAGTACCGCGGTTTTTCTAGTCCTAGCTAGGATGCAGGGGAAGCTAGAATCCACCCCATATAGACACATTTGTAGAACGGGTCGACATGCTCAAGTGTAGACCGGAGACCGTGAGAAATCCGTGGGTCTGAGTTTAGAGGGAAACATGGACAGTGAGGAGCAGCTAAAAGTGGACCAACAGCTTATGGACTGCTTCGTGTGTATTAGGACCTGCTGGGTCGTGTGCATAGCTGTGGTGTGTTGTTAGCGTGGAGCAAACGAACAGCTTCAGCGCTGGTATATGACGGAGGGGCGAAGCTCCAGGCTAAACGGCCTTTTCGAAATTGCCCGTGGTAATGGTTTACTTATTGCGCCGAATGACAAGCGTTTCCTCGCAGAGAATGGGCGCGTTATGGATTGTCTTGGCGAGAGCAAGCTAGAGCTCCGGTATTGTTATGAGCATAATACAGGTTTTACAGACCGTAAGTTCCGTCTGCGTGAACCGTTGCTTATGTGGAGCTAGCGAATCGATCTCTTTTACAGGAAATAATTTAATATTCAGTCGCCGATTTAATACTCAATCGACAGCAATGCAGAGAAATCGTTTGTGATACCATACACGTTATAGCCTGTGCTTTTCCCTATTGCTTTCACCGGTAGTATCAGAGAGCTTGCTCAGACATTGGGGATGTATCAGGCTGACCCCGGTCATGGAAAAGTAAAGCGATCGTTTCACGAGCACCCAAAAACTCACCCCAAGCTTTGCAAAACCTACGCCTGGTCTAACTGCAGCCCAACTCGCAGACACATACAGCACCCCTCCGGTTAGCTTCAACTGTAGTGGCTACAATCAGGCAACGTTATGATGAAACTGTCACATTGATGTTTACCGAAGTAACACAAGCATACCGATCAGAATCGCTGCATATAAGTTAACCAGGAGCGTTTTTAATTAGCAGAGCAGGGGAACTAACATGCAGTAGCTGATAAGTGGCCATGACTTTGAATGTAATCTGTCACGCGAAAAATTTCGCTTTGGCGCCTGGTGTGAAAGCGCTTGACATGCCCGTATTCGCGTCTTTGCATTGACTTTGAATGTAATCTGTCGCGCGAAAAATTCGTTTCGTGTCCGATGTGAAAGCAGCTTTATGGATAGAACGCGACAGCTAGAGAGAGCTCGGTTATGTTATGAACATAATACAGGTTGTAAGTTCCGTTAGCGCGGACAAGTTGCTTATGTGGAGCTAGCGAATCGATCACTTCTACAGGAAAGAATTACCTATTTAATCTCCGCCTTTTTCGGCTTTTTATTAGCCACAACAATTTCTAAAGGGGGATGAAATTATGTCAAGGTAGTGCAGAGAAATCATTTGTAAACCGGTAGAGCTTCTGCGTTTCGCATTGCTGTCTCGGTAGCACCAGAGAGCTTGCTCAGACATTTGTAAAGTATCCTGCTGATCCCGGTCATGGATAAGTGAAGCGATCACTAACTGTAGTGGCTACAATCGGGCAACGTTATGATGAAACTTGATGCTTACCGAAGTAACACAAGCATACCGATCAGAATTACTGCATATAAGTTAACCAGGAGCATTTTTAATTAGCACGACATGCAAACTAACATGCAGTAGCTGGTAACCGAGCGGTCATAACCACAGAGACAAACCCTTGCAATACAGGTTTTACAGACAGCAAGTTCTGTTACTGTGAACAGTTGTACCAAGCATCCAAATTACAAACAAGTATTAAAAGTTAGCTTCAAATGAGGTTTATGTTCACAAACCTTCTGTAGAATTTCCCCTGATATCACTCTTGCATATTTAGGACACAAGCATTAGCAACAGTAACTTGGCTACGTTAGCCGCTGTGCTACAGCCACAATTAACTGGCTATCACGTCAGGTTGGCTAATGCAGTAAAAGCAACTTACAGCTTCTGTGTCTGTGAGTCATGGACAGTCGCGACCGATACAGGCTTTATCTTCAGATATTTTACCAAGCCTGCCTTTGAGGCCAGTTGTTAGTGCTAACTATCGCTAGCGGTCCTGCTAGCCACCCGTAACACGTTAGCTTCACTTACATTATTTGCTGTTATATGGTTACTTACAGCTTGTGGCTCCGAGCGCTTGATCGATGCAGCTGCTTCAGGTTTGAGAAGCAGCTGAAACGCTTATCCTGTGTCGAATTATCCTTTATTGACAAAGCTGTCTTTGGTGAAATGCTGAGCACAAACAGCTAACGCTCCATTTGGCGCGTGGCTGTTTGCTGCCAGCAAACAAAAAAAAAAGCTACCCACTGATTTCTGGTGGCATCGTCTTTTCAAGAGAAATATTTGTTTTTCTTCGCGTCCAAAAAGTAAACGGACAAGTAGCTTTGGGAGAGATACTAACAAAATTGCAGCTCAAATGATCTGCGGTTCTTCTTTTGTATTTCCAAAAGTGTCAAGGCTACTGAGGCATAGTATGATCTGCCGTTGTTGGTGCCTGCTAGAATAGTTTCCGGTGTGGGCAGGTCCAGCGCCATGATTGGCTCTGGCTAGGTCTGTACTAATTGGATGGCACAACCTGACGTCAGGTTTTACCCAGATCTCGTGAAGATCTCGGGAGGAGCTGTTCAGAGAGGAAATCACGCCACGAAATCACGTTCTTGGATTACGCAAAAACCCCTGTATCTTATGTTTAGAAACTTTTCAGAGGTTGAGCATGGACAACCAACATTATAACATTACTAATATGTATTAAAAGAAGGATCAGCATAATAGGTCCCCTTTAAGTTAAAATTACCATAAATAGCCTAATTCTTGGCCTGTTTTCAATCATTCATTTAAATTTCCATTACAGAAACTCTGAAAACTCTCAACATTATCAGGTGTGGCCAGTTTTCATTAATAACGCATACCGGTCAACTCTTTATTTTAGTGGCATATTTACGTTCCCTGTTGCAGTCATCAACTATTCAATCAACGCGCATGTAAGAGATTCTCACGCGGAATTAAGTCCTTGTGCATGGAGGTCTATTAGGTTCACGTTTGTTACGGTGGATTTCACCACTCGTAATTAAAACCAATTATGGCTCCGGACTTCTCAAACTTTCCTTTACTCAGGGGTTGGAAGCAATGGAATTGCATAAAGACTTTCATTCAATGACAGTTATAAAACCTTCCTGTAGTTTTTTTGGCATTTATGGACAAATTACAGTTCCTAAGACCATCTTTGCTCCTGATGGACATGGTCCTTCCTGGATGCTGCATTTGTACGGAACCAGGTGATTACAATCACATAATTATTCACATTTTTTGCCTTTGGGTGGCAGAGTAGCCTATTAGTAGTTCGCTTAACTAGTAACCAAAAAATTCCTGGTTCAAGCCCCCAATGACTCGAGAAATTTTGACTCTGCCATTGGGACCTTCAGAAAAATCTCTGTCCCTCCTCATATGAAAGTGTTCTATCAATACTTTCTCCCTGGGCATCCTTGAAAAAGAGAAATATATTCTCAATGGAATTTCACTTGTAAAATAAAGGTTAAGAAGTGCAGGCATGGATGTGTATGTACAAATAAAATGAAATTGACTCGCATTGTCTACAATGAGATAAAAGTCAAAATAAATTTAAAAAACACTGCTTTCGGTTTTGTGCATTTTCCAGACCATCCAAACTTTTTCCGAGTTGGTGTTGTACGTATATGCTATGCAAGGCCGTGGGAAGTAGGGGTGCTGAGGGTGCTGCAGCACCCCCCAGTGACTTGGTGGATAAACTGCACATTCGCAGTGAATGTAAAAATAAACACATTTTTTAAATGTTCATCGCTATAAATCAAAAACATGATTATAATGATAAAACGTTTCTTTAACTTTCGTTTGGTTATGTTGTTATATTGAAGATACAACCCCAATTCCGATATAGTTGGGAAGAAGTGGTAATTGTGAATAAAATCAAAATACTATGACTTTCAGATCACATGAGCCAATATGTTATTTACAATAGAACATAGATAACATTTCAAATGTTGAAACTGAGACATTTTACATTTTTATCCACAAAATGAGCTTATTTCAAATTTTCTACCTGCAACAGGTCTCAAAAAAGTTGGGACAGGCAAAAAAGGGCTGAAAAAGCAATTAATATACAAGAAAATCAGCTGAAAGAACATTTAGCAAGTAATTAAGTTAACCCTTTCGCAGGCAAATTTTGGCCCAGATGCATACCCCCACGGACGGATTAATTTTGGGTTTTTACCAAAATATGATTGTTATTCAAAATAACAATAAAATAACACCAAATCTCATAATAAGTTTCCCATAACTGATGTTTTTATGTTTTAATCCTCTCCAGAATCGCTAAAATCGTTTGGATCCAAGTCACTCCCGCTCTCTGGATATTCAAACTCATCGTCAGAGTCATTCAATAAAGCAAAAACTTCATCCACGTTGTATTTACGTTTAGAAACACGGCTAGAATGCCGGCTGTTTGTACTAAATCGATGGCATGTTCACATGTCCCACAATTTGACCCGGAAGTAGTCTCGTATTTAGCGTTTTTAGGAAATCCCATGCCTCGTTCACGGCTAAAAATACAGTGCTGGGTGACCTGAGAGACAGCCAATGGTAATGAGTGTAACTAACAAGGGAATTCCCGCAATCGGCCAATGAGAGAAGACTTATAAAACACGTTGGTTAAAATGACAAAAATGTCGCTGTGCCTGCGAAAGGGTTAACTAGCATCAGGTGTGTAACATGATTGGCTATAAAAGGGATGTCTTAGAGAGGCTGAGTCTCTCAGAAGTAAAGATGGCCAGAGGCTCTCCAACCTGTGAAGGCTTGCGTAAAAAAATTGTGGAATAATTTAAAAACAATGTTCCTCAACGTCAAATTGCAAAGTCTTTGAAGGTCTCATCATCGACAGTGCATGACATCATCAAAAGATTCAGAGAAACTGGAAAAATCTCTGTGCATAAGGGACAGAAGGCCTTTACTGGATGCCCGTGATCTTCGGGCCCTCAGACGCCATTGCATCACTCACCGGCATGATTCTATCATTGACATTACTAAATGGGCCCAGGAATACTTCAAGAAACCACTGTCTGTAAACACAGTCTGCCGTGCCATCCACAGATGCCACCTAAAAACTCTATCATGCAAAAAGGAAGCCATTGTTGAGCATGATCCAGAAGCGCTGCCGTGTTCTGTGGGCCAAGGCTCATTTAAAATGGACTGCAGCAAAGTGGCAAAGTGTCCTGTGGTCAGATGAGTCCAAATTTTACATTCTTGTTGGAAATCATGGGCGTCGTGTCCTCCGAGCTAAAGAGGAGAAAGACCATCCCCTCCTGTTATCAGCGTTCAGTTCAAAAGCCAGTATCTCTGATGGTATGGGGTGCATTAGTGCATATGGTGTGGGACACTTGCATGTTTTAAAAAGCACCATGAATGCTGAAAGGTATATAAAGGTTTTAGAGCAACATATGCTCCCCTCCAGATGACATCTATTCCAGGGAAGGCCTTGTGTATTTCAGCAGGACAATGCAAAACCACATACTGCAGCTATTACAACAGCATGGCTTCGTAGTAGAGGAGTCCGTGTGCTGAACTGGCCTGCCTGCAGTCCTGATCTTTCACCGACTGAGAACATTTGGTGCATAATTAAACGACAAGCCCGTCAAAGGAGACCCAAAACTCTCCAGCAGCTGGAAGCCTGCATTAAACAAGAGTGGGATCAAATTCCAATGGCTAAACTCAAGAAACTTGTCTTCTCAATACCCAGACGCCTCCACTCTGTGTTAAAAAGAAAACAGGATGCTACACCATGGTAAACAGGCCCCTGTCCAAACTTTTTTGAGACCTGTAGCAGCCATCAAATTTGAAATGAGCTCATTTTGTGGATAAAATTGTAAAATTTCTCAGTTTCAACATTTGCTATGTTATCTCTGTTCTATTGTGAATAAAATACTGGCTGGTGTGATTTGAAAGTCATTGCGTTTTGATTTTATTCACAATTTACACTTTGTCCCAACTATTTCGGAATTGGGGTTGTATTTTAATTTCAATCCAGTTGGAAATTACATTTAGGTTTCATGACGTAATCGCTCACAATTTTCAAACTGGCGCGGACCAACCAGACTGTTAACTGTTTACGGTAGGAAAAAATGTCAGCGCAGGAGTGAATTTCAGATTTCTTTATTAACGCATCAAAAAGAGCTAAAACTAGCGGGTCAACACCAACAACAGACAGCAGCACCCGCGGTACCTCGGTAAAGTATCTGACAGTAGGGCAGGGGAACGACATTTATCAAGCTCGTGGAGGAGAGGAGGCTAACACTTCTAGCAGCAGCACTCCAGTGCAAGGAGGGAGGGGGAGGATGCTAACATTAGCGGTGGGAGCCTGTGCAGCTCCCTGGTTCAAAGAGAAGGGGAGAAAGCTTACACCGGCAGCTGCACCTCAGCAGAACAAGGAGAGGATGATGCTGGCTACGCCGGCGGGAGCAGGTGCAGTACCCCGGTGCGGAGAAGAGAGAAAGCTGGCACCTGTTGTTCCACTACCGAACCAAAAGCGGCCGGAGGACAGTCACTGGCACCAACACATCCCTACCAGCCTGGCAACCATGCTCTCCCAGGTAGGCGTTTTGGAGATGAAAACTTTTCCCATTCTTTCCAACCTAAGTGGCTTGATAAGTGGGGGTGGCTGCACTACTCGGCCCGTGTTTTTTGTTTTGCGTGTCTTCAGGCAGTGGATAAAAAGCTTTTATCTTTGGATCATTATGGACTGATGTTGCTTTTTGTGGAGAAGGGATTTTCTAACTGGCGTAAGGCCACCGCAAAATTCGGTTTGCACGAGAAATCGCCAATACACAGAGATGCTATTCGGACACTAGCTGGGTTACAAAACACACCAATAAATGCCCTTCTTTCTGACATTGCAGCCAAAGAACAGCGGACTGCAAGACATATCCTGGAGATTTTGTTTCGTCTGTGGTTGCTGTTTTATTATTGGCATTTATTGTGTAAATCTGGCTTTTTGTATGAGCCAGCGCTCAGCCGCTGTTGTGTAACATTCGTGTAGGCCTACTCCTCTGCTTTGCAAGGCAATAACAGCACCCTGCTGCCGTAGTCACATAGGCCTACGTGTGTAGCCCATATTGTGTTTGCTTTCTTGCATGATTTTTTTTTTTTAATTGTTATTGCAAATATTGTGTTTATCAAAGTATACTATTTATGTTTAAGGGCCATAATCCTTTTAGAAAACATGCAGAGTACAATTTAAAGCTTGTATCAAATATCGAGGGTTTGGAGTGCAATGGTCATAAATTGATTTTTAGGTTTGTAAATGTTCTATTAAATCAGATACATCATTTACATCATTTTTATGTCAGTCACTCTTTTACTGCATGGTTCAGAAGTACACTGAACATGTAAGTTTTCATAAGTGTGGTACTGCGACATCATCGCCAAAATGGACATGTCACCTCTGTGCTCCAACAATTCTTGCACTTGATGTGACATAACACAATAGTGATAGATTGAAGTTAAGTTTGTTTGCAATGGAAGACAGATGATTCTGTAATACTATTCATGTTTATTCATCAAAATTTCAATGCTTAATTCATATAAGCAGATTTTGTTGGACATACCACAAAATGAAAATGTGAATTCTGTTTAAAACTGAGGCGCATAGACATATAATTATTGTGCTCCAAGAATTAGCTGATAGAAATGTGTGACAGGAGGTAAAAATCTCAAAATCACAAAATTTGGACATATCACCATTCTGCTCCAAACCCTCGATATGCAGTTTTTTAAATTTTAATTTAATTTATTTTATTTTTTTATGGGTGGGACTTAGAGCATATTACATCTCTCCACAGCACCCCCCAACTGAAATATGTTCCCACGGCTATGATGCTATGTAACATTCCATATACATACAGTATATATGCAACAGCTAACTGTTAGTTTAGTACACCACAGTACATGTCTTGTTCTATTTCATTGTACAACTCAGTCGATTTGCTGCTTTAGAACAGAACAACTGCAAAAAGTCACTAAAGCAAAAAACAAACACTGAGGCTGAAACAATACAAGTGGGTTGGGCCAGCCCCCTTGCCAGTCCCCACCTCACCTCATCATAAGCACCAATCAGGGTATTAATGACACCATTTGCTTTGTATTAACCACAGGCCGGTCTGCAGAAAAAAAAAACTCACTAATAATGGTAACTACAGTACACAAAAACCAGCTTATTATGCAAAGCACTTCTCTGCAGGAGAGAAAAAAAAAACCCACGCAGATTACCCCCCAGCAATTATGAAAAAAAACATCAGGAGCACCTTGGCTACCCGTCACCATAGCGATGTTGCGAGGATGACTGGCAGCAAGAGGGTGGGGTGGGCTATTTAAAGTGAAAATGAGACCCAACATTCTGTCTATTGGTTCACTTATATCAAAAGGAAGAATGTTTCTCAGGTAATGATGCAATTCATGGCAACTGCCAGGTGGACAAATACAAAAAAGCAAAGCAGAGATTTGTTGAAAGGAAAAAAGAAAACTTGTTGGTTCCCACAGCCGCACCGAAATGCAAAGATTAGAAAGTTATTTGTTATTGCAGTCTTCTAATGAGAAATTTAAACAAGGGTTTGGCTCATTATTAAAAGCCAGTTTTTATAAGAGTCAGGCAGATTTCTATTAGAGGGTGATTCATGACCCCTTCGGAATTGTCCGAAATTTTTTTTATTGATAGATATATGTTAGAAACGAACAAAAATCACATTTTCTAGCCTTAATAGGGTCTGCTTTTTTTATGGGGTCCTGGAATATCGGGGTCAAAATCAGCCAAAATGGCAAAATCACTAAAATTAGGTTTTCGAATGCTTGTATTTCTGTGCGCCTTAAGTGAGCCAAATTGATTTCCATTATTACAAGTCTATCGGGTATGGACGCTCCAAAAATGTGAAAATTTTGGTGGCTGACTAAGGGCGCAGCCCATAGGTGGCGCTGCAAATCACTAATTTTTGTAATTATGCACACTTTCCCAGGGGTTGTGTGGCTTGCGCCCTAAGTCAGCCAAGGTATTTCATGCATGTCGTGATAGATCAGCACCTCTTATTTGGTTTGGATGAAAATTACGGTTCTGACTTGGCTACCCAAATATAGGGGGGGCTTTTTGCATAAAAAGGTGAAATTGCCACATTTTCGCACAGTGATTTCTCCATGCACCCTCAGTCAAAATTAATGAAGTATGGCTCACGTTGTCACTCAGCATCTCTAGTGTCAGTGGTAAAGAGAGTTCCGTGGCTGGTTTCAGTATTAACCCTTTTTGCACCATTTTTGTGAGGCCACTTCACAAAAAAGCCAAATATGGTAAACTGGGAACTTTCTCCGATTTTCATGAAACTTGCTGGATTTGCTTCCTTAACTGGGAGAAAGGTGTTCTGTCAGTTCTCCCAGTTAACAAATGAGCAAGTTTCATGAAAATCGGAGAAAGTTTCACCATATTTGGCTTTTTTTCTTAAGCGGCCCAAGAAAAACGGTGCAAAAAGGGTTAAAAACCAGCCACTCTCTTTACCACTGACACTAGGGATGCTGAGAGTCAACATGAGCCATATTTCATCACTTTTTACTTAGGGCATGGAGAAATCACAGTGTGCAAATGTGGTAATTTCACCTTTTCGTGGCAAAAAGCACCCCTTATACTTGTCAGTCAGCAACGTAATTTTCATCCAAATCAAAGAAAGAGGTCCTAACCAATAATGACATGCATAAAATACCTTGGTTGACTTAGGGCGCAAGCCACAAAACCCCTGGGAAAGTGTGCATAATTACAAACCGTAGAGATTTGCAGCGCCACCTATGGGCTGTGCCCTGAGTCAGCTGCCAAAATTTTCACATTTTTGGAGCGTCCATACCCGATAGACTTGCACAAATGAAAATCAATTTGGCTCACTCAGGGCGCACAGATATACAAGCATTCAAAAACCTAATTTTGGTGATTTTGCCATTTTGGCTGATTTTGACCCCAATATTCCAGGACCCCCTAAAAAAAAAAAAAAAAGCGCCCCTATTAAGGATAGAAAATGTGATTTTTGTTCGTTTCTAATGTACATCTATCAATAAAAAAATTTCGGACAAATCCGAAGGGGTCATGAATCACCACCTGCCTGACTCTTATAAAAACTGACTCTTAAAGATCAATCGTCATATAAGAGTAGATATTAAGTGTCCGACAATCATGCAATTTGACACACTTAGCATACCTGACTCATTCTAAGCATTCTTGAAATGGCATCCACTCCATAGTGTTCCTGGTGGTCCTGTTGAAAATTGCAACACTTTAACTTTTTTCCCTGACAATCAGTCAGCGATCACTGCAAAGAATGGCATCATTATTGACAGGAGGTATTTCCCTGGTTGGTGCAAAACACTACACATTACAACACACATCTACATACAAGCACATTGCACTCAATACCACACGTACATGCATATTCTCCAAATCAGGTTAAATGGACCAAATATTAAAGCGATAGTACAGCAGTGAATACATCTGAAAATATTTCGGAAGAGTAACATCAAAAGAAACAGGAAAATTGTGTGCCACACAGGAGCATATTGTGGTTACACAATGCAAGGGCTCTTCAGGTTATGCTAACAATCCAAAACATTTAGCACATGTTTGTACATAAGTAAGCCAGTTTCCTTTTGTTACCTCCACAAAGGAGGTTATGTTTTACCTTTGGTTTGTGGGTAAGTACGTTTGTTTGTTCGTTTGTTAGCAATATGTAAAATGTTATAGACATTTTTTTTTTTTAAATTTCGCCAGAAATGTGTCTAGGCCCAACGTAGAGGTTATATTGCATATAAATAAACAAGAATATACGTGACCAGTTGGTTCAATTAATTGCTATTTATCAAGTCAGGAAAGCAGCGCCCTCCCAGTCAGACTCCATAATTCCACAGAGTAAAACCTGTCCTTCAAAGAGACCACTTCACCCACATCTTTCCCCTGCCCCCCCAACATAAATACCTACACACAGACACATACAAGTGATCATGCAAACACACATGTACACAGACATAAAAATATTTTTGTTGGGGTCACACAGAGGAAAACTTTCATATGTGAGGAAATTCAAAATAGAGGATTTCCCATGACCACTTGCTGCCTGTAAGCCCCTCCTGCCAGCAGGCCAGGCAGATAAAAGCAGTGGTCAACCAGTTTATCACTCTCTTTGGACTCTTTGGCTCTCCCTTTTGGGACTGCTTTTCTCCCTTGGTGAGGCTCCTGGACCCCTGGGGGCTGCTCAGGCTGGGGTACTCCTCCCCCACCTCTGGGCCTCCCTCTCCCGTGTGGCCCAGCATAGACCAGCCATGCTGAAGCATCAGTCGCTACCAGGAGTAGAGCAAGCCTTGGAAGCAACAGCTTGCTTTTGAGAGCGGCCAGCCTCCCTCCTCTTTCCACAACAAAGACACGGACCTTTCACAGCACCAGAACCGCTCTTTCCAGCCGGATCAGCATCATCCAGGATCGGATCCTCCATCGAGCAGCAACCGCAAAAACTCCTTCCTCTACTAAGGACTGGTAACAACTGGGCATTCAAACCTTCTTTTAAGAAAGGCCAACTGTGTGTATTTGTAAAATGATAGTTGCTGTGATTGTTTTTAGGATTGTGTTTTAGTAGGTCAGGATGGTATTAATGTGTAGCAGACAGGGTCTCGCATGCAAATAACCTCCTGTATACTAACACGGCACCTTTCCTGAGCAAAACACACACATATCTCTTCATGTTAACGTAATACACACACACAAACTCAACATTGAGCTTTTAAGTCATTTAAACGGACTTTAAGAGCCATTCCATTAGAAAATGGCACTTTTTGAAGAAGTTGAGGAGTTGACCCCCCTGAAATTAAATGAAACTTGACACATAGGTAGATATGGTAGTCTCACGGAAAAAGCCAAATTTTCAGGTCCGTATCTCACTTAGTCTGCCTGTGACGGCACCTGGAAGCCACTAAAGTGGCTCAGTTTTGCTTTTGACACCAAGTTTTACATCTATTATTATGGCTTAAGGGTACACAGTATCAGATGTATTATACTTTTATCATGACCTGTGACACTTCAAGTCTGGATAGACATCAGCACCACATCAGCGCCAAGCTGGATAACTGTGTTATTGAGCCTGAATTATTTGAGAAATCACAGTAAAAATTGAAAATGGGAATGGGAATAAAATAATATCCCAGACATATACCAATCAAGAATGCTTTATTATGTGTTTACTCACAACAAAACTATCATTTTCAGTTAATAGTACATTGGTATCTTATTGAGTTAGTGCAAGAGATGGCCAGAAAGATGGTCGAAATTCATTTTTGGTGCATGTTTGCGGTATATTTTCTCTGTAACCCAGATTTGTGCTGTGAGGGTAAATGCTGTTTGTTGTGCATTAGGAGCTCTATTTTCAGGAATACCAAACATTTCTTTGGTAGTATCTAGACTTTCAAGCTAGACGGAGCCAAAGTTGGAGGAAAACTCGAAATTGACCATTTCATAGAAGTTTGTGCCTATGTTTAGACAACATTATTGTGTTTACCCAGCAAGATAGAGATCTGAAATTCTCTGGATACATAGGCCCTCATTTATCAAACTTGCGTAGGATCTGGCGTAGATCCTGGTGTAAATACAGCGTTCGCCAGGTGTCACGTCTGATTTACTGAAAGTGTGTACGTCGCTGATTTCGGTGTAGAACTGGCGTGGCGTTGATAAATCTGGCAGCTGTAACCATCGTAATTTACATGACACGCCCCTATAAATTCATGCTCCGGGAGGCATTGTCCTGCCCACTTTACGACATGGACTCTCGAAAGACGGCAAAGAAGAAAGAACCTCACTGAGGAGGAAATATAAATTATCACGTCCGAGGTGGAGAAAAACAAAATTATTTTATTTGGAAGCCTTAAGAGTGGCATCAAGGAGCCCAGAAGGCTGCAGTTTGGAAAACTATTGCTGCTGCAGTAAACACTGTTGGGGTGGAAAACCGGATTGCAGCAGAGGTTTGATTTAATTAATTAATAAATTCAATTTATAGATCATGATATTTCATGTTATATAGCCTACATAACTGACAATCCAAATGCTTTACATGTAGGTAAGAAAAAGTGGTCCGATTTTAAGATCGCCACCAAAACACGGGTTGCTGCGCTCAGGCGCAGTAGTGCACAGACCGGTGCAGAGGCCAACCAGACTCGAACCTCCAGCTGTCACCATTCGAGGAGCGCGTGGCAACAGGGCTCCCCCGTACATCGTGGCAATACGAGGTGGTGGGGACACGGACGAGTCCCCACCGCCTCGATCAGAGCTGCATGAGGGTAATTGTTAAAATACAGCCTGCAGAGATCACTCTTCATTGTACTTTTATTAGTATTACTCCATGACATTTTATTGTGTGCCACATAAAACGAGCAGCCACTCGTCACTTTCCCCAAGGAGATCTCTGCGCCGAAAGTTCCTCTCACGTCGGACAGAATCGTATTCCTCTAACAATAGAAGATCTGCCATTGTCAAAATGTGATCACGGTAGTTAGCTAGTTAGTTAATGTACTCTTATGGTTACTCAGTTAAAGTAATGGCAAAATAAAGAAAAGTTTGATGAAGCGAGTGTAAATGTGCACGCGCTAGTAATAAATTTGATTTTCTAAAATAATTGCGCGCAAACTTATTTTCCAGTCTGCCTTTAATTAAGTTGCGTTTCTTTTGTTGTTCAGTATATATCTGACTGGATGAGCATCTGACATACCACACTGCCTATCTGTCAAGCCACGCATTGCGCTTAATTAAATTGATTGTCATTGTCAGCCGTCTGGCCTGACAAGTAGGTTGTCTCAAAATATAAGTTTAATCAATTTCTCAACACAAGTGTCTTATTTATTTAGCCTATTTATTCATTTTACTAATAAAAGCAACAACAGCATGACGTCCAAATCGCTGCATATTATTAATAATTTTGACAGCTGCCCTCGTTCCTGCATGTTGTTCGCTGGTTTCAAATCAGCGTACACCTGGTCAGACCTGGCGGGAGATTTTTGCGGACCGTTCGCTCACGTTCAGATTGATAAATGCCGATCCTTGCGGGAGATTTGGTGTACACCCATTTTTTGGTGTACGCACGTTTGATAAATGAGGGCCATAGTCCCTTTAGGGTACATTACAGCATTAGTAAAATCTCAATGGTAGTATTTTCAGTGTAGATGATATTAAACATCAAAAGTCGGAAAAATTCACCTCCAGGGGGCACTGTAGGCTGGATGCAAGTACTGGCCATCCCTAGCAATGTACCAAAGAAATTGTTTCTGAATTATAATGCACACAGCTAGTTTTCTCTGAAAATGAAGGGTTTAGCTTAGTACTATTCTGGATGGAGAGCTATCTGACCAAAGGTGGTGCTCTAAAGAGCTAATGTTCTATCGACCTAATATTCCATATTCCCAGACATATACCAAAGTTCTGTCTTTTGAAATATATGGAGTACATGCACAGTTATACATAAAATTTGTAATCCCTTTGGTATAAAGCTTGTTTGGTTGTAAACTGGTGGTGACTGAGCATTACAAACGCACAATACACAGGCTATTACCAACTACGGGTACAGCGCAGTCAGAATTGTACAGCACGTCATAAAACATGACCAGTCCAAAATTTTTCAATGCCAAAAAAGAACTAATACCACCATAAGTATGAATGCAGACATGCATCAACAGTATACGTACACTTACACAAAATAACAGTCCATATTTTGAACTCTTAAAAAAGAATCTTCGTCACACAACCATGTACATGAAGAGAGAATGTATAGTACAAAAGTTAAAACTGTTTTATACTTTTCATGTTATCCAAAGTGAAATGTCAACACAGCATGTGACTAGCTCTCTCCATCAGTCGGTTTTTGGAATTCATTTGTGGGTTGGCAGCACCTGATGATGCGCACCAGAGGTGCTCCTTGGCCTTGACCCTGAGCAGCCATCCATGGCCTTCTTCGTTCGATCCGGGTCGATGTTACCAGCGGAGCAAGTCGAGCCCGAGGCAAGCCCTACTACACTGCATCCTGGGTCTCTACAGGGTGTTGATATTGAGCTTGTCTGTCTCTGAATTAAATAACGGGCTGCAGCCTGTATGGCGCAATAGTCACGCCAACACCCATGGCTTGGTATGCACGGAAATGGGAAGTCTGTAAAAGAAACCCCGCCCTCCCAACCAGGGGGTATCCCATAGGCTAGACATCATGGGCAGGTGTTAGGAATGAAGGCATGCAAGGTGGCAGGGTGCTGCTTGCTTGCTAGGACCTCTGTGCCCTTTATCAGGACAACCACTCGCTAGATGCGACTGCTGTGCCCTTTTTCATACCCAAGCACCATTCCCTTGGGAAATCCTAGAATTAACGCTGAAGCCTGCTCTCCAGTTCAAATAGTAAAGTAAAAATGCAAAGAATTTGTTATTTTCTGAAAACGCATCAACACCACAAAACTGTACACTGTACTGACTACTGGTAAATGTCTTGCATGTTGACAAAAGGCTACAATCACCACCAACATTCTTTTCCAATTTACAACTTACCCAGCTTTATACCAAAGAGGTTACAAATTTTATGTATAACTGTGCATGTACTTTATATATGTCAAAAGCCAGAACTTTGGTATATGTCTGGGAATATGGAATCTTAGGTTTGTGGAACATTAGCTCTTTAGAGCACAACCTTTGGTCAGATAGCTGTCCATCCAGAATAGTACCAAGCTAAACTCTTCATTTTCAGAGAAAACTAGATGTGTGCATCACAATTCAAAAACAATTTATTTGGTACATTGCTGGGGATGGCCAGTATTTGCATCCAGCCTACAGCGCCCCTGGGGCAAAATTTTCTGATTTTTGATGATGAATATTGTCTACATTGAAAATACATCCATTGAGATTTTACTAATGCTGTAATATACCCCAAAGGGACTATGTATCCAGAGAATTTCAGATCTCTATCTTGCTGGGTAAGCAAAATAATGCCACCTAAACATAGGCACAGACTGCTATGAAATGGTCAATTTTGAGTTTTCCTCCAACTTTCTAGCTTGAAAGTGCAGATACTACCAAAGAAATGCTTGGTATTCCTGAAAATAGAGCTCCAAATGCACAACAAACAGCATTTACCCTCACAGTACAAATCTGGGTTACAGAGATAATATACCGCAAACATGCACCAAAAATGAATTTTGACCATCTTTCTGGCCGTCCATTGCACAAATGCAGCAAGATACCAAGGTACTTTTCACTGAAAATGATAGTCTTGTTATGAATAAACACATAATAAAGCATTCTAGTTTGGTATATGTCTGGGATATTATTTTATTCCCATTCCCATTTTCAATTTTTATTGTTATTTCTCAAATAATTCTGGCTTGATGACGTAGTTACCCAGCTTGGCGCTGATGTGGTGCTGAAGTCTAACCGGACTTGAAGTGTCACAGGTCACGATAAAAGTATAACATATTTGGTACTGTGTACCCTTAAGTCATGACAGTTGATGTAAAATGTGGTGTCAACAGCAAAACTGAGCCACTTAAGTGGCTTCCAGGTGGTGCTATCAGCAGGAAAAGTGAGATAAGGACCTAAAAATTCCGCTTTTTTTGTGAAGAGACCCATATCTACCTATGTGCCAAGTTTCATTCAATTCCAGGGGGGTCAAATGTGCACCGAATGTCAATTTCTAATGGAATGGCTCTTCAAAACTCTCTTGAAACTTTCCTTTGTTACAAAGATTTGGTCTTTGTTACAGTAGGGTTGCCTTCCCCCACTTCCGCAAGGTCAATGAGGCACCCCCATCCATGCCTTTGATCATTCTTTTTATCTCTCTCACCCACACACACAGACACACACATCCCTCCTTCATCGTGTATATAGTGTTTAGTGTAGTCTAGATTGTGTGTTTTATTTGTTTCATTTAAATAAATATTCTTAAAAGACATATGCTGTGGTTATTAATGTTGTACAAGAGTGAATGAAATTGCCAACCTCTTCTATGTAGAACTCCGAATCCTTCAACCCCTCATTATTGATTTGGTAATTTGATTATGATTATTAATTTAGTCATTGATCAATTTCCATATTAATGGTTAGTGAATATTGAGACTGAGGTTTTATTAATTGGCTCTAGTTTTCCCTTCACTGAGGAAGGGTGGTGCCCCGAGGTATGCATATGAATATTTCATATTAATATTACAATATTTTTTTTTTTTGATAGTCAAATTAATAACATCATTAGGCAAATTGCCTCAACACATGGTGTCCACTTGTAAGGTGTAACCCCAACAGCCAGTGCCCTTGTGTGACGTGCCATTGCACGCAAAACAACGTCACCACTGCTTGGGCATTATCACAACAAAGGTGCCACCATTTGAGCCATTACCCCAACATTGGTGCCCTGTGTGAGGCATTATCCCAACATTGGTGCCCCATGTGAGGAATTATCCCAACATATTGATTATCCAAACAGTCAGTTCTTTTAGTCGAGGTGTTGGATGTGGGAGAAATGGGACCTGAGTGACTTTGACGAGGGCCAAATCGTTATGGCCAGACAAGTGGGTCAGAGCATCTCCAAAGCAGCAAGGCTTCTGGGCTGCTCCCAGTCAGCAGTGATGAGTACCAACCAACAGTGGTCCAAGGAGGGACAAACCACGAACCGGTCACTGGATGTTGGGCGTATAAGAGTCATCCATGCGCAAGGACAGCAAAGGCAATCCCATCTGGACCGAACTGACTATTATGAGCTACAATGGCACAAGTTGCAGCCAATTTTAATGATAATTATGTGAAAAATGTGTCAAAACACACAGCGTATCGCACCCTGCAGTGTATAGCACTTTATTGCTGCAAAACAGCTGGATTGCCAATTCTAACCCTAACCCCGGCCCACTACTGAAAGCTCCTAAAATGGGCACATGAGCATCCGAACGGGACTTTGGAGCCACTGAAGAAGGTCACCTGGTCCAGTGAGTCCTGTTTTCTTTTATATCTTGTGCCTCAGCTTGGAACATGTGCACTATTTATCTAGGGAAGAGATGGCACCAGGGTGCATTATGAGAAGAAGACAAGCTAGTGGAGGGAGTGTGATGATCTGCTGGGAAACCTGAAGTCCGGGAATTCAAGTGGACGTCAATTTCACAGAGCTGTTTTTGCTGCATTAGGGGGACCTACTGTATGTATACTGTAGACATATACCACTGGCGACTGGTGAAATGGAGGAGGTGCTGATCATCCCTTGATACTAAATAACTGGTCATGATGGTGGTGCAGTGGTTAGCACTGCAGCCTCACCGCAAGAAGATTCTGGTTTCGAATCCAGCCTGGGGTTTTTTTGTGTGGAGTTTCCAGGTTCTCCACGTGTTCGCATGGGTTTCTTCCAGTTACTCCGGTTTCCCCCACCCAGAAAAACATGCATTATAGGAACACTCCTGCCAGTACCCCTGACCAAGGAACTGGCTTTAGAACAGGCGCAGCTCTGTGGCTGCCCATTGGCCCTAACTATGGGATGGGTTAAATGCAGAGGACAAACAGCCCCACAGGGTTCAATAAAGTGTATCTTATCTTATTTTCAATCATTTATTTAAATTAACATCACGTGAACTGCAAAAACACTAAGGACTATCAGGTGTGGCTAGTTTTCCTAATTAAGGCAGGGAACGTAGGGAAATGAAACTAATGAAGTCATCACAAAATTACATTTCAATTAATGTTTTTTGATTGCAGGTGACTATAGCTAATCTTTAGTTGCTATTTTTTTTTTTTTTTGATAAGTTAAACAAACATGAAATACAGGTTAGATAGCCCATATTGCTAGGTGTGTAAGAAGCAAGCATGGAAGTTAATGGTCTTTATATTTTTATCAAGTAAGAAAAAACTTTCTGAATCATATTTACGATTCAATCTCTGCAATATCGCATTATGAAGAAAGATGTGTGTTTAACTGCCGATGGCTTATTGTAATTATTGGAAAACTTGTAAATCAAGGAAAATGACTGATGGAATATTACATTTATGGGGAAACAAGTTAATCAAGGAAAATGGCTGAAAACAGGTCAAGACCACTTATTAGTTCAAATGGATTCAAATTCCTGCCGTGCAGCCGTCACAAATGTATACATACAAAAACACTCACAAATCCACACATTCTACTATTTACATGCTGGCAGCAAATTAAAAAAAACAGAAAATGATTTACCACTTTCTCAGGTGAGCATATTATAATTTTCAAATTGTCAATTGTCAAAAAGCCAGACAAATACAGAGAGAGAGAGAGAGAGAGAGAAGAAAAAGAGGGAGAGGAAGAGATAGAGAAGGAGATAGGGAGAGGAAGGGATTGAGAGACAGAAAGAAAGAAAAGGGGACTGATGGCAAGAGAGAGAAAAAAGGAAGGAGAGGGAGAGGGTGGAGACAGAGGTGAAATAGAAAAACAGGAGTTAGAGAAAGAATGGAAGACGGAGATGTCCCACACCCATTCCCCTTGGCCAGGGTAGAGCGGCTGGTGGAGGGCGTTAAGAGCTAGTATCTTAACACTGGTGAATTACGATTTCCCAGCGTGTCAAAGCCAATAGCCTTGCCAGCGTACAAAGACGTCTCCCAGAATCTAGGAGTACAAAGAAGTGAGCCTGCCAAGAGAGGGTCTGTGGGAGGGTATGGGGGGTCAGGAATGCATGTAGGGGCTACAAAAGACAGACAGACAGATTCGTCTACGGACAGTCAGTTCAGTATTAATTCACTTAAGATCCCCACCTTCCCACTAACAGTACATCCAACAATATAACCTCTCCTATAGCCATTTTTCCAAAGGGCTCGCTGATCTGATTGAATGGGGTGTGTGGGACTGGGGGAATGAGGCAGCGCAAAATGAATAATTGAATGGCATCCAAGTTGGGCTGCATTTGTCTTTTTTTCTTCCATCTTAAGGAATGCCTATAGGACAATACATCTTTTCTAGTTTCACCAGGGCCAGACTCTCACTTGTGAATACACAAGTTGTACAACTGCTGTCTCTCTCATGCTCCCTCCCCATCCCTTCCCTCCCTTGATTCTCAGGGCAGATATGAAAAGTGATGCCTGATGATATGTCAGATGGATCAAATCCACCGTAGTGATTTATTATCACCATCAAATACACAAATATACATATGCAGATACACACTCATACCCAAATGCACTGCAATTTCCCACATCAGAAAAAGAGTAAAGTCAACAGAAAACAGAAATAATGGTGCTGAGTGGTTCACTCCAAAAAGCAGTATTGAACATTATGGAATTAAAGACACCACAGACAGGAGGACCTCAGAGGCAAAGTAAATAGAATTTTTTTCTAAAGGCATTTGACTAATTCTTTATCATTTCAAAATTTTCCTTGAGAAGTGACTGAATTTCATCTCCTCCAGTATTAAATGAACAAAGCAGCATGAATGCAGAAGCTGAAATCACACACAATCACATTAAGATACACTAATGCATCTTCAATGAAAACAATAAACCATAAAACAAGAGATCACTGTATCTTTAATCTACAACAGGAAGCTGTTTCAGCCATTTAATCTGGCATTAAATAAGACTATGAAAGACAGGAAATAGGGGTTATTGATGGACACAGTTAAATGCCAAAACATTAAAATTCAAAATTTTGCCAAAATGACGCTCACAAAGTGAGACATAGATGTGACAGGCGAATGGTGTCAGGCAAGGGCCCATTAATAACAGCGGCAAAAGCAGAAGTGTCTCCCAATTACGGGTGTGTGATAGGAATCATCTACAGTAATATCTTAAATTGTTGTTTCCACCATATTCAGGCGCATGGCCAGGAAAAAATCTGGGCGGGGGGGCTGCACATGAAGCACAGAAGCTATGCAATCTATTCATATTCTTCAGCAGGACAATGACCGCATGCACTCCTCCAAGCTGTGCCAAAGATATATTGACAAAAAGGAAGAAGCAGGAATGCTTCAGAAGATGTTGTGGCCACCAGATCTGTCACCCATACAGTTGCAGTGGGATGAACTTGACCGCACAGAAGTGTGCCTATCAAGTTCAAAAGAGCTGATGAAAGAAGTCTTGCAAGCCTGGAAAGTGTTACTTGGATATTCTATCCTTAAACCTTTCGCAGGCACAGCGACATTTTTGTCGTTTTAACCAACGTGTTTTATAAAGTCTTCTTTAAATTCCCGATTGCGGGAATTCCCTTGAACACTCATTACCATCGGCTGTCTCTCAGGTCACCCAGCACTGTATTTTTAGCCTAACAAGTTTCCTAAAAATCTGAGACTACTTCCGGTCAAATTGTGGGACATGAAATGGCATCGACAGAAAATAGCGCTTCTAGCCGTGTTTCTAAACGTAAATACAACGTGGATGAAGTTTTTGCTTTATTGAATGACTCTGACGATGAGTTTGAATATCCAGAGAGCGGGGTGACTTGGATCCAAACGATTTTAGATTCTGGAGAGGATTAAAACATAAAAACATCAGTTATGGGAAACTTATTATGAGATTTGGTGTTATTTTATTGTTATTTTGAATAACAATCATATTTTGGTAAAAACCCAAAATTAATCCGTCCGTGGGGGTATGCATCTGGGCCAAAATTTGCCTGCGAAAGGGTTAAACTGCTGGAAAGAATATCTAGGATATGTCAGGCTACAATCAAGCCAAAGGGAGGGTACTACGAAGAAAGTCGAATTTGAATTTATACCTATTAGCAAATAATTTTGTGCATTTCTAGTTAAGATATTTGTTTCTATATTATTTTATAATTTGTTGTTGCTGAAAATATACTTCAAGAAAAACGCGCCAAATTCTGAAAACTGCCGGGTGTTCGTAATATTTTGGCCTGTAGTGTAACATTAATATAATGAAATTTTCTTGCAGCATACACATCTGGTACTGGTGAGTGTGTTTATTATTAAAAAATAATAATAATAAAAAATGCTGAATGATTACGCAGACTCCCCATTTACACTGGAGGCACCCTCTGCAATGGCCTCAAGCATTCAACCCTCTCATAGTCCTGCAACTAACCAAAACCATTGCTCAGATAGGACAGAAATCCACCCTTTGAGTGAGGGGGCAATGTCGGGCAATGGCACAGTGAGCCCACAGGAAACAGTGAGACCCAGGCCCACCAACCAGATCATTAGGTTTGCAGACCCTCACCTGCAGTACTATATCAATGACTTCCAGACCTTTGGTAAGTCCCCAGGGCCTGAACTAGGCCCGCAACCTACACTACCCCCAGTGCTTTAACCTTATGCTGATCATCGTGTCACCCACAGCACCCACTTTTCAAGGGGTTGGAGCTTACGTGCAGGCCCTCTTGCCAAGTTTTTACAGCCTCCCAGCCACAGGACCAAGATGCTAGACAGACAGGTCAGTTTACAGCTTACCAAGATTAAGGTCTCCAATAGACGATCCTGTGCCCAAGCTGGTGGTGCGGACTGTAATGGGCTCTGCCCTGCCGCCCAAAGCTAACTTACCTTGGTTATTATTATACACGCTGTAGAGAGTGAAATGCCCAAACTCCAGCAGATTTGTCTTTGAGGATTGTTGTTCTCCAAATGATGGACCGTAAGAGTATGCATCAGTGGCGTAGGCAGAATATTTTTTTTGGATGGGCCTGAACAAATGTGGACGGGCCATTTTTTCCTCCAGAAAATGAGGGCTTAGAATACAGATTAAAATGAAAAATATATCATGTTTTCATTAGGCTTACAAAAACTGAGAAATGGGGACCAAACAAATAAAAATATAGGCAGGCAAGACATTTTTATGTTAATCATGTCCCAGAAGATAAAACCAATAGTCAAAAACCCTTTATAACACAAGTGTACATATAGCCTATATATCCAGCACACGAGGCCATGGCCATGCAAACAGACAAATAGAAAACTTTGAAAAATGCCTGAGCCCAAATGACCATTTAAAAGCTACAACGTCCTTCACACCTACACTTACACTGTTATTTCAGAACCATCGTTAGCTCATTCGCCTGACAGCTAATGGAATTGTCACTTCATTCGCATCATATTCTCAGCAGTGAAAAAAATAAACCAAGCAAAGAGAAAGTCTAGTATCCATTGAGTAAGTATACGCCCTAATGGCAACGCTTAGGGAGCTTGTCAATATTCTGAACAGTGAACGCATTCATTTTTGAACGGACGCCTGTTCATTTTTGGATGCGTTCGAGGCTGCAAACCTGGTCACTGCGTTCGATGATGAACACCCTTCTGTTCATTTTTTGATGCGTTCATTTCCCGATGTGTTCATTCTCCGATGCCTGGCCAGGGCCTGATGCGTTCATCTGTGTAAAGTGAGCTTTTAGATTATGGGCGCGACATTCATTAGTGAACGAAGACTGAATATGGATGACGGATTTTATAAACGCTTGTAGAGGCCTATTTTAAATTCTCAGTTCCTTAAAGTGAAATAGTTCTCATTGTCATTGTCAGTTTTTTTTTTTTTTTTTTTTTACATGAAGTGAAATTGTTCTCATTAGTGTGATTGCTGACAGCATTCAAACTATTGTTTTTCATGTCGGCCATTTTCTTTATGCTTATTATTATTATTCTTACCTCTTCCGCCGTTCCACGCTATTAAACTAGTCCTACATACTTTGTGCCATTTCAACAATTCATATATCAAAATGTGCAGCTTTTTCTGGACATTATTGCTATTACTCTTCTCTTTCGTACTATTTATACTTTTTAAATATTTCACTTTTTCTGATGTCTTTGTCCCATAGAAATGCACTGAAACAGTCTTCAAACTCTTAAACTCTTGTGCTACTTTGAACCTCTATAACTTCAGCATACTTTCTCCTAGAGACTTCATTCGACTTCTCACATTAGCTAAGTTAGTTGAGTAATGTGGTTAGCATGGTTAGCTTTGTTAGCATAGTTAGCATAATTGCTAACAACATTTGCTAAGTTAGCTGAGTAACGTGGTTAGCATGGTCACGTGGTTAGCATGGTTAGCATAACGGCTAACAACATTAGCTACATTAGCTGAGTAATGTGGTTAGCATGGTTAGCATGGTTAGTATTGTTAGCATAACGGCCAACAACATTAGCTAAGTTAGCTGAGTAACCTGGTTAGCATGGTTAGCATTGTTCTTTCATTCTTTCTTTGTTCAGATTTCAGTTTTTTAATAAACATTCAAGTATTCTACGTAATTTGAATATTACATTTTCATGGCAGCTATTCAGTGTGGTGTCAGCAAACATTCAAATCATTCAAACTTTATTGTGTTCAAGACAGCATCGCAGTGTGGCTTCAGCTTTCAGCATTCACACTCGCAATTTCTTCAGAAATTGCAATTCTCTAGTTTTTAGATGCTGTCCGGTCAGAAATGAATGCATGCGCGTTCATTTTTGAAAGCAAAATGAACACATGCTCGTTCATTTTTGAGCACTCTGCCATTCGTTTTTTAGCTGAACACGAACGGAGACTTGTTCATTTTTGAATGCCTGTTCAAATTTGAATGCGTTCAGAATATTGACAAGCTCCCTTACACAGATATAGAGGTAGTATAGTACAGAGGTAACTATGTCATCATAAATTTATGACTCAAGAAATTCAAGAAAGTTTTGAATGAAGAAATTTTATTTTTACTAGCTGAAATTAAGAAAAGCTGGCTAACCCTTTCACGAGCATCGGTCCCAGGGTGGGCCGCCTATTTGTGTGTTTATAGCCTGCCGACAGATACTGTGCTACATTGGAGAACTAGCTATATTGTGTTCAGAAGTTTGTTGCCTCAGCAATATAACTATGTTAGCCGCTTTATGATGCAAATACGATAGCGAAAATCATAACGACCCTCCGCCTGTCAATGGAGTCCCATAAGTTCAGTTGTACAGCATTGTTCAGGTTTGTCAAAATATGTTGAAATCGATGATCTTACCTTGGAAGTCATCTAGAGCTAAAAGCCTGTCAACGTTTTCAATCCGTAGAACAAGCAAGGTTGGACAAACACCACTTAATCAGCTTTGAAATTGAGGTAGCTGCTGTGAGTCTTTAAGATTTTCCCTTTGATTAGCTTTTTTTACTCATGATGCAGAGCTGTAGATCTGTACCGTAACCCTTCAAAAACAAAGTAAGTGCACCCACTGGCTATTATGTGCTGATTAAACAGAACAATCCTGGCCTATATCAGCCCTTACTCCAGCTTAACGGTTTACACAGACAGCCAGTGGTCTGTAACTTCTAAAAGACAGGTGCGTATGGTAGGCAAGGGTTATTTTTTACGAGGAGGAATTATTTTAATGGTTTCTGACAAGGGGAAATTTTGTTACTGAAGCAAAGGAGTTTTGTTTAGGAATTACTGAATCCTCCTCGCAGTTTTCTGTGCCTGATTAGCAACAATTGCTAAGACTAATTGATAGGGGGATGTATTTTCTACAGCATTGTTTATTGATCACAACATTATGACCAGAAGGACTGTGGGGGTCAGACCGGGAAAACCACATAGCCTACGTTCAACGTATTTTCTAAACATCAGTTATCCAAAACACAAATTACATTACTGCACACGCAAAAACACAGTCCATGTTCATTACGAATTACTCACTCAACCAACCACTCAATCATTATACAATTAAAAAAAAATTTTAAAAAACCATCAAGACCGGGTGGGAGCCTGAGCGGGCCAGTGAACAAACTAGGCGGGCCAGCGCCGCCCAGGCCCATTACTGGCTACGCGCCTGGTATACATCTGACAAATTGTTAAGCCTCAACCTACTTTTGCTCTTGAGAGACTAAGCCTTTTTTGGAGACTCTTTTAGACTATAACACCATTAGCTCCTCAGATAACCAGCACCAGTTTCACATCGCTTTACAATTGCAACCTGTCACATCACTAGTTGTCCAGAATGCCCCCTGTACCAACGTTTCTGGAGTCTACAGCAGTCATCAGATTTGAAATAAGCATATATTTTCAATAAAGAATTGAATTCCCAAGTAATAATGTGTCATTGTAGTGCTCTAAATACAGTAGAGATGAGTTGTCCCCTTTGACTTTATTTGCATTTCCCATAATATGCCAACTTTTTTGGAATTGGGGTTGTTGTTCCATGTTAGGTTCTTTTGTGCCAGTTTCCTTTTCCAGACAGTAATATCACAAATATTTATATACAGCATTCCTCTCTCTTGCCCACTGATGCTGGGATAGGCTACTGCTGCCTGGCCAGGAATAGGGAGATTACATAATGAATGGATGGATGAATATTATCATATAAATGTTCTATCTGACTAAAGCGTTCCGCATTGAGTCACTTGAGAGAAGTGTCAGTTTACTCCTCATGACATCACTCCAAAACAAAAATAAATTAACTCATTCCCTACAGAATACTTTTATATAAAATTGTCGCGTTTTTAGGGAATACTTTTCCCAAAAAATTACACAATATAAAGTACTGAAGTACAGGTGGCCCATCACCATGATTGTCAACTGATTTCGTGTTTTCATCGGACTGCGAATGGTCATCCACGCCGCTGGCACCGGCCTACCGTAGGGAATGGTAGAATTTGCCGTGCCGTTGGCAGCGGCTTGCCATAGGGAATGAGTTAATAAACATGGAGACATGCAGCTGTCAGTCAGCAACACCATCCTCTGGTAATCCAGAGAAACAATGGGAGGGGGGTTCCTTTGTCATTCTGATAAATTTGCCACAGAGCCCAGGTCCATCCAGAGACCTCACCTTCGGTCAGAGCACAGTGAAACCACAGGTTAATGATTGATGCAGTGGAAACTAAAATAAAACCACGGCCGCATTTCACATTAACCAGGGTAATAGCCTGGAGAGGTTACGCAGTCGTGCTAACAACTGGTACGCCCCTCTCCAGCCACCTGCATTTCACATGTGCATTAACCATATGAGAGAATGTGCTACAGCGCACACAACGCATAAACCTATTCTTCAAGGTAAATATGTCCAGTACAGAAATGCATGCATGCAAACATGAGGAAAGACACACGTATGCACACAGGGCGGGCACGCGGCACATTTGGCCTACTGCCTGCGCAAGGTTGCTGAATGTACAACCCCAATTCCGAAATAGTTGGGACAAAGTTTAAATAGTGAACAAAATCAAAACGCAATGACTTTCAAATCACACCAGCCAGTATTTTATTCACAATAGAACAGAGATAACATAGCAAATGTTGAAACTGAGAAATTTTACAATTTTATCCACAAAATGAGCTCATTTCAAATTTGATGGCTGCCACAGGTCTTAAAAAAGTTGGGACAGGGACCTGTTTACCATGGTGTAGCATCCCCTCTTCTTTTTAACACAGAGTGGAGGCGTCTGGGCATTGAGAAGAAAAGTTTCTTGAGTTTAGCCATTGGAATTTGATCCCACTCTTGTTTAATACAGGCTTCCAGCTGTTGGAGAGTTTTGTGTCTCCTTTGACAGACTTTTCGTTTAATTATGCGCCAAATGTTCTCAATCGGTGAAAGATCAGGACTGCAGGCGGGCCAGTTCAGCACACGGACTCTTCTACTACGAAGCCATGCTGTTGTAATAGCTGCAGGATGTGGTTTTTCATTGTCCTGCTGAAATACACAAGGCCTTCATTGGAATAGATGTCGTCTGGAGGGGAGCATATGTTGCTCTAAAACCTTTATATACCTTTCAGCATTCATGGTGCTTTATAAAACATGCAAGTGTCCCACACCATATGCACTAATGCATCCCATACCATCAGAGATGCTGGTTTTTGAACTGAACGCTGATAACAGGAGGGGTGGTCTTTCTCCTCTTTAGCCCAGAGGACACAACGCCCATGATTTCAAACAAGAATGTCAAATTTGGACTCGTCTGACCACAGGACACTTTGCCACTTTGCTCAGTCCATTTTAAATGAGCCTTGGCCCACAGAACACGGCGGCACTTCTGGATCATGCTCAACAATGGCTTCCTTTTTGCATAATAGAGTTTTAGGTGGCATCTGTGGATGGCACGACGGACTGTGTTTACAGACAGTGGTTTCTTGAAGTATTCCTGGGCCCATTTAGTAATGCCAATGACAGAATCATGCCGGTGAGTGATGCAGTAGCGTCTGAGGGCCCGAAGATCACGGGCATCCAGTAAAGGTCTTCGGCCTTGTCCCTTACGCACAGAGATTTTTCCAGTTTCTCTGAATCTTTTGATGATGTTATGCACTGTCGATGATGAGCCCTTCAAAGCCTTTGCAATTTGACATTGAGGAAAATTGTTTTTAAAGTATTCCACAATTTTTTTTTATGCAAGCCTTCACGAGTTGGAGAGCCTCTGGCCATCTTTACTTCTGAGAAACTCAGCCTCTCTAAAGACATCCCTTTTATAGCCAATCATGTTGCACACCTGATGCCAGTTCATGTAATTACTTACTAAATGTTCTTTCAGCTGATTCTCTTATATATTAATTGCTTTTTCAGCCCTTCTTTGCCTGTGTCCCAACCAACAGCCAGAAAATTTGAAATGAGCTAATTTTGTGGATAAAAATGTAAAATGTCTGTTTCAATATTTGAAATGTTATCTATGTTCTATTTCAAATAACAAATTGGCTCATGTGATCTGAAAGTCATTGCATTTTGATTTTATTCACAATTTACACTTTGTCCCAACTATTTCGGAATTGGGGTTGTATGGAGTGCTCCACTACATAGCAGTAGCAACTGAAATGCCTCCCCTGAGCTGCAGCTGAAACTAAGCAGTCTGGTTTGATCGTCAACAATGTGATGTGTCAAGAGACAGTTGGTAAAATGAGCTTGGAGGGCTTGAAAAAAAGCCTCAAAATGACATCAGAATCAGCTCTCTATGTGCTATACTTTCAGGGATATGGTTGTTTAAGTTAATAAGGTATCACTAATTAGGTCAAAGTTCGTTACCGTGCATCTCCCTAATTAAGAGGCTCAGAGCAAAAATTTTTCCAGTTCCGACCGTCACTTGTGGCTCTTAATTGTTTTCCCTAATTTCAGAAAAATCTGAGAGGTCAAGGAAAATTCTTGGTTAATTTGAAATGGAATAACCCATTTCAGAGAGGCTCGAGAAACTGTTTCCACTCTTCATAGTGCATAGATTGCAAGCTTTCCTTTCACCAAAAAAAAAAGCGAAATTGTAATTTGAAGCTATTAGGTGAATTTGATATCAAGAAATTGATTTAATTCATTTATTTTCTCATAAAATGTCGGGTTAATAAAATAAAAACGATTTTTATAATTTGATTGGGAACGGCCCCTAAGAAAAGTGCTGCAGGTGCAAACAGGATTGCATAATCGCTGTGACGTCATCAGTTGACATTGCTCACATGGCTTGCATAAATACAACGGCGTTCGCGTGCATTGTTGTCCTATTCTCTTTTTAATTTCTGCTATAGTAGCCTCTCAAATTTGGACCTAAATTGATTGTTTTTTGGTGAACGAACTAGCCATGGCCAAGTCTGAGGAAGCAGAGTCTTTTTTTTAATTAATATCAGACCCGGTTTGTGTTGGTGATTCTGGTGTGAGTAAAATTTATTGCTATGCCTATGTTACAGCTACCCCTTCACTTCAGTCATGTTCAGCCATTGAATGCCTTCAATACTGCATGCATAAACATTAATAATATCACCATCATATTTGTCAACAGTCTCTGTACAAAGCACAAGTCTCTTTTTTGTAAAGAGACTTTTCAGCTGACTAGGCAACAAAAATTTTGATCTCTAGCCCAGTAACATCAGACCACAGACACATTATAAGGGGCAATGGTGACAATAAATCAAACTATCAATTTCGTTTTCATCACATTGGTATGTAGGTGTGGATGTAGAAGATCGTATGCCACTGTGCAGCTGCCGTGGGCACCGTGGACGCAGAGCGATGTACCATCAGCCACCTATCTCGCCCGCACCCGGCTAGTGAGCGGGCAACAGCTGGTGTGAGCTAAAAACAGCACGAAGCAATCGACTCACCCTGATCTTTTTCCTTTTCTCAGCTGCCCCTGGTACTTGACGCTTGTCGGAACTTGGTCCAGCAAAATCCCTTTTGTATATTTTGCTCCTGGTTTAAGCTTGGGGGTTGATTTCATTCGCTAGTGGTAGAGGTTGAACATGTAATTCTTTCCCCAATAAGTTCTAAATATATTTGTGCTCGCATACAAAGGTCAGCTTCTGGAGAGATGATATAATACATGGCGTAATTTGAAATCACTTTGTCATCATATACTTATTTTTCTGATGTTTGTTTCTGTTATCACGCAATCACCTAGCTAGGTGTCCACTACAACAGATATTAAATATAAAAACCACGACGACAACAACGATTTCCAGAAGTGCTCTCTCTCCTCAAATTGCACAAAAAAACAGCAAATTATTGTGGTCGAGGCCCTGATTGTCCCGCGTTGGATTTCGACAATCGACCGACGTTGGACTAGACCACCATTGCTTACATTTTCAGAATCTAAAAAATTAGCAATTCTTTGTATATTACAGAATGGCCTCAACTCCCAAGCGATGCATGGACTTAAATCCGTAAGCACAAAGGGATTTTGGGCACTTCATTTTATAGTTGTATTGCTGTAGTGTACTGTTTTGCAAACATTGGGCAGTGAGCACTGACAACATGAGCGCTGATAGCATTGATTCTAACACAACAAATTGGCAAACAAGCATTTTAGATTATGTTAATACTTGGCTTGGGATTTCTCTTTGTCCACGGTACTGCAGGGCTTTGAAATTTGAAGCTTTTATCATTTGCTATACTGAGAGGCATTAAAAACGCAAATAAAATATACTGTTTTAAGTAGTGGTAAATGGTTTCTTTCGTAGTTGCAAAACACGGTCTCGGGAAACCGTGCTTTTGGTAGTAAGACTTGTCCTCACTGTTATTGTTACATTGGCAGTCAATTCAGCAGTTCTTATGCATTATCTGACATGGCAGAAGACGTTTTATGGAATGTATTTTGTGGCGTCACAGATGATGCACTTTGTTGGGGACGACAGCTGAAACATCTGGTCATTCTGTGTCATCCCTGCAGTCTGGATACAGTCACTTAATGGCATTAATGCATCCAGAATCTTTTCTTAGAGCCTGGCCATCATTCAACATTCAAAATGTTTGATTCCTCCGAGATTCATTTGTTTGTGGCATTTGAAGTGGGAATGATGTGACTTTGTTTATGTGTTTTTTTTATTGGCCCTGATCTTCAACTTTTCGTGTGCAAAATGATTTCTCCCAATGTGATTCACGACCATGATCCAGGGAACTGTGTTGCATTTAGATAATCATAATGAGGTGTTAAACCAAGAAAGGATTTGAACCCAGACACTTGCCATTTTGCAATGCTTTCAACACTTGATGGTTATCATGTCAATCAGCAAAAGGAAAAACTATCAGTTTTCAAATTAGACGATAAAAACCACTTTGCATTTTTAATGCCTCTCAGTATATTTATTATGAAGAAAAAGTTACGTTCCATTTTACTGAAAGGCTTGTGTCATCTGTCTCTTGCGTTTATTGACATGACTGATTATTAATTAGTATTAGAACATAATTGGAGTTAAATTAGCATCGGTGTAAGTTTCAGTTGTAAGGACAGTCGGAGCTGAGTTGGATTCTTGGTGCATAAAGTGACCGTGACTGGGCAAATCAGACAGTTTTACAAACCAGACGGTCCTCATTCATGTTCCTGCGTGCCGCTATTCAGCTCCCCTCGGCCTCGTCCGTCATATTTTAAGCGGTACTTCAGCTGTAAAGTTTGGCTGTTGAAGGCTACAGAAGGTCAAGTTCAAGGTCACCAAATGAAACTTCATACATGACTTTCTATATACCCACAATACAAACCTAAGCTCTATCTGTAATAGTTTTTGTGATAGAAGTCATTGAAATTTCACTAAGTGAAGTTTGACCTTCGAAGGTCACCAAAGGTCAAGATCAAGGCCACATGTTCAATACACATATGTTCCCAATCTTCAATATTTTCAAGCCAAGAAGCCTTTGAAAATTGTAACATTTAGCTTGACCTCAAGTTTGACCTTTCAAGGTCATCTGAGGTCAACTTTAAAGGAATAGACGACAGAATGTCAAAATACAGTTTGGAAGATAGATCATGTCAGAAACTAACGATTCATGCGAATGTTTGAACATATAGAGCTCATACAACTAAGCTATCCATCTCCGAAAGTCAGCCCTGAAGTAGAATTCCCCCATCATCGACGATTTCATGAATGCCGCCATTGAAAATATTTCAACCAATCAGAAAAATTCTCGCGGATAGGTCGCGGAGATGCTCTGACATCACATGGGCGCAGCACGTTGGAGCTATGCATGGCGAGTGAGACTGCACCAGCATTGGGATAGTTGTCAAATTACTCACTGTTGTCACCATTTTTCTGTGCCAAAGGACATTGTTAGTCACAAACAGACCCTACTATTCGTGAAAATATTCAAGAAGGCTGTTTGAAAGCCGAGAGAGAGATCAATATGCCTGCGTGTGCAGTGGTTGGGTGTACATGCAGGACTGGTTCAGGTCAGCAGCATGATCGCAGGTTCTATGCTGCCGTGCAAAGGCAAAACACCGTAACATCACATTTGGTCGAAAATGAGTTATTGTCATTTTGGGAGTATTGAAGACTTCCTTTATCATGTGGATGAATATTTTGAGTCAATTTGATTGTTTTTATGAAAAAATCAAGGTCTGTGTCAACAGTAACTCTGAAAATCCCATCAGAAACCATGACAACGCCATAACTGCACTTATGGTGCTTAGCCTTTGTTTCGGGACACTGACGTTGAGTTAAGGTACTCTGGCTTTGTTTAGCCGCGCATCAAAGCTTTGTTACTGTACAGCCCTCAAGTTACGATCAGTGATAGTTGGTGCAGGCTCGCCTACGTCTCACTCACACACCTCCCTGTCAGCTAGCCTGCCTGTCATCAGGCCCATAAACAATTAAATGCATATCCTACCTTTTCTTGTAAACTGATAAAATCCATGCCAGCCACGTCATCTGCGATGTTTCCACAATAATCCACTGTTAGAGCAGTTCCTTGGATGCAGGCGAGCAGACCACTTCTTTATGATCAACAAGTCTGCAAGCTAGTCCTACCTAACGTCCATAGTTTGTTGCAAAGCAAATCGAACACACATTCCGCCTGTAAAACCCTTTCTTTGGTTGACTGTGTCTGAGTTAAGCTGCTTTCACATCGGACACAAAACAAATTTTTCGCACGACAGAATACATTCAAAGTCAATGCAAAGACGCTTTTGCATTGATTTTGAATTAAAAATAATTTCCTGTATTTATTCATACTGTAAAATGCAAAGTACCTTATCTGCTGGCATTCTGTTTCTGGTGCTGCACACCAAACTGGAGCTATTCTTTATCATGAAGGTATGATGTAATGTCACCACAGCTCTGTATAGCAACAATTAAATGTATCTAATTCACTCTTAATCATTCAAAACAAATGTCATGATGGTTAGACCTTAGGTAAGTGCTCTTATAATGGTCTTGTGTGCAGAAAACAGCAACCAAATATTGAATTTATGCAAATTCACGGTAGAAGACCAAATGCGCCAACAGAAGAGTACTGAAGAGTGGAGATTCACCCTTGCGCCCATGTGACGTCACGCATCGCCCTTCCGGGAGACTGCGTGGCAGCTCAGTAGTGGCCTTAGGACTGCCACACAAAAATGCTCAGAACTTTTTCATAAATGGTCAAGTATGCCTGCAATTTTATTATGGGCTCTCAATATCACAAGCTATCAACCTATGCATGTATTTACGTTCGGTTGTCTATTCCTTTACCTTATCCAAAATATATATCTCACAAAAGTGAGTATACCCCTTGCACTTCAACAATTAATTTATTACATCTTTTCAAGGGACAACTTTACAGAAATGAAACCTGAATATTTTCCAGGGTAGTCATTGTACAATATGTGTAGCAGTGTAGATTTACTGCATTGTCCAAATAACTGAACAAACAGTCACTATTTCCAAAATGGGTGGCAACAAAAGTGAGTACACCTCACCGTCAGCATGCCAAATTGTGTCCATAGTGTCAATATTTAGTGTGACCACCATTATTGTTCAGCACTGCCTTGATTCTCCTAGTCATGGAATTCACCAGAGCTGCACAGGTTGTTGCTGGTATCCTCCTCCACTCCTCCATGACAACATCACGGAGCTGGTGGATGTTGGACACCTGCTGCTCCTCCACCTTCCTCTTGAGGATGCCCCACGGATGCTCAATGGGATTCAGGTCTGGAGACTTGGCCACTTGGCCACGCCGTCACCTTCACCTTCAGCTTCTTCAGGAAGGCAGTTGTCATCTTGGAGGTCGTTATCTTGTTGGAAAACTGCTGTGCGACCCAGTTTCCAAAGGGAGGGCATCATGTTCTGCTTCAGAATGTCACAGTACATGTTGGATTCCATTAATGAAGCGCAGCTCCCCAGGACCAGAAGCACTCGTGCAGCCCCAGACCATGATGCTGCCACCACCATGTTTGACTGTAGGCAGTACACACTAGTCTTGGTACTCCTCACCAGAGCGCAGCCACACATGCTGGACACCATCTGAGCCGAACAAGTTCATCTTGGTCTCGTCAGACCACAGAACATGGTTCCAGTAGTTCATGTTCTTGGACTGGTTGTCTTCAGCAAACTGTTTTCAGGCTTTCTTGTGGGCTAGCTTCTGAAGAGGCTTCTGTCTTGGACGACGGTCATGCATACCGACTTGGTGCAGTGCACGGCGTACGGTCTGAGCACTGACAGGCTGTTCTCCCACTGCTGCAACCTCGTTAGCAATGCTGCCAGCACTCCTGCGTCTGTTTTCTGAACCTAACTTGTGTACCTGACACAGAGCACGAGGACTCAACCTCTTTGGTCGACCCTGAAGAAGCCTGTTCCGAGCAGAACCTGTCTTGGAAAACTGCTGGATAACCTTGGCCACCGTGCTGTAGCTCAATTTCATGGCTTCACAGATCTTCTTGTAGCTTAGACTATCTTTGTGGAGAGCAAAAATTCTCTTTTTCAGATCCTCAGAGAGTTCTTTCCCATGCAGTGCCATGTAGACCATCCAGTGACCAGAATGAGAGCATTGCACCCAAAGCACCACAATTTAAACCTTCAACACATGTTACACAACCTCATATAACCCAGTCGAACAGATAAAAGCATGAACATGATGAATAAGACCATTACCAATTGGGGTGTGTACTCACTTTTGTTGCCACCCATTTTGGAAATAGTGACTGTTTGCTCAGTTATTAGGACAGTGCAGTAAATCTACACAGCTACACATATTGTACAATGACTACTCTAGAATATATTCAAGTTTCATTTCTGTAACATTGTCCCTTGAAAAGATATAATATATTAATTGTCGAAATGTGAGGGGAGTACTCACTTTTGTGAGATACTGTATGTCTCAATGTATATAAGTCATATATGACTTCCTATATGTTGATAATATAAACTTAATCTCTATCTGCAACCATTTACCTTCCACAGGTGATTTTTCCCATTCTCCATGAGACTCAATGTTAAAGTACAGCGCCCCCACGAGATCCACTTCCATCGTATCAATCAAAATTGCACTAACACTGTGCATAAAGTGTATCAAGGTGAGTTGATTGCCAGATCTAGAAAGTTCTCAGACAGTTTTTGAGAAACAAGTTTTCGAAATTTCAAGTCCTATCTTTTCAAATTGTTAATATTTTCCTTGACCTCAAGTTTGACCTTTCAGAGTCATCTTTAGGTCAACTTTAACATACCCGAAATATAGCTCATATACGACTCCCTATACGTCGATAATACAAACTTAATCTCTATCTGCAACTATCTGGCCTCCACAGGCCATCTTGCATAAACTACAGCGCCCCCACTAGACCCACTTTCATGGATTCAATCAAAACGGTGCTCCCACTGTACATTGACAGTAAGTAAGTTGATTGCCTGATTGAGAAAAATATTTATCAGGCACTTTTTGAGAAATAATTTTATAAAATTTCTCAGTCCCGTCATTAACACTGGGGTCAAAATTTTAAGGGCCCATAAAACAGACAAAAATGATTCAATCAAAAAAAAAAAAAAAAAAAAAAACGTCTGGAGACATGGTCTAGTCGTATGTAAGGGCAAATTTATATGGAAATTCATCTGGCTTAGAGAACATAAAAACTGTTTTGGATGACGGAACAGTTCAGTAAATACAGAACAGTATTTGATAGTAATCCTATCTTGAAAGGTGTGCATAGTGCCAACCCAAATATACTTCTAACAACACATCTTCTGCTCTCAATCAGTCAGCGTTTACTTATCACTCTGCAGAGTTGTGTTTGCAAGGCTGTCTGTTCCAAAAGCAGTATATACTACATTGACCGCTTATTCCAAAAGAAAAAGATTGCTAGTATTTAGAGAAAGTTAAGGTTTCCTTTCTAATTAATTATTCCGATATATGCCATCCATACAATATCACATTGTACCCTTCCTCTTTGTCACTTTTACATTAAAATAATCATTGAAAAAACTTGATATTTATCCTGTTATTCACTCAATTAATTGTGAGATTCTTAATCGGCAACAGATCGAGAGTAATGCAGCATTTACAGGTGAAATCACTGCCTACCTGGACCGCACGTTTCTGGCTGTATACAGAGTTTTATTTCTGCTCAAGCAAACTTCAGAAGCGCACCTGACTTGACACAATCATATTTTTTTCAAAACCATTATGATGCAGAAATGCTCACAAATGCATAGCTGTCATTTGCACCTTGACAGACCTCAGTGACTCATCAGCCTCCCACAAGGGAGAGCAGTGGAGCCCATTCTACATCATGCTAGCAGTCGCGAGCAGCTAATATGGCTGCAAACACACCACCTAGCTTGCTATGGGATTTCCGATCCTCGTATGTTGGTAGGAAACATGTCTGAAATTAATCGTTGGTCAGTTTTGACCAGGTCATACTTCCCAAAAGAGTATGGTTTCAACGTCTGCTGTACTCTCCTTTAAGCAGGATTATTTCTGGCTGCCTGTTGCCCACTTATTGTCTGGGGGCTCGAATTACCCGTTCTCCATTTGTAGAGTCTGGCCCTTTAAAGACCATCACCTGTATTTTCATCCCGCAGTCCTCCACAGAGATAAGTTTCAAGGTTGTCCAAATTGTCAGAGTGGGATTTTCTCTCCGCAGAGTGCCTCACTTTCAGAGCGAGCTGGAGCTTCAAGACTTCACAAACCTATTTACAGACCACTTTCACAGACACAGATGAAACAAACTTTATTTTGATTGAAAAGTCTCCACAAAAACTCACTTCATTGCAGGACTAAGATAATCAACTGTACATCTGTAAAACCAGCCTATAGTGTTGTCAGACAAGCAGCTGGTGCATACTGTATATACAAACATGCATACATTTATACTGTATCTGTCATCGCCTTCTTCTGCCTTTTGTCTTTTTACTTCACCCCACGGAGTGGATGTGAAGGACTGTTTTTAATGGCTCTGTGTGTTTGTTTGTCTGTTTGTGTTTCCGCACTTGACAATGGGTGAAGTCTGCCATCTAGTGGCTCTGCGTGTTTTCCGCACTTGCTAATGGGTGAAGTCTGCCCTCTAGTGGCTCTGTGTGTTTGTTTGTGTTTCCGCACTTGCCAATATTTGCGTGAATGGGGTGAAGTCTGCCATCCCTGATTGCCTTGTTTCTCAATTTCTTCTCCTCCTGTTACTCCTTTTCTCTCTCTATCAATCATACAGACAGGATGCATCTCAAGTGTCTTAGTGTTTACAACACAATTTTTGTTAAATATTTGGTTCTTTGATAAGTGTAAAAAAGAATGCTGACATTAAAACAATTCTCAAATTTAATTTAGCCCATTTTTTGTGTTCAAATATGCCACTATTTTAACTTGAAAGTTGTCGCAAGGATGTGCGTCATGTAATTTACTCTTGTGAGGTCAGCTGATTTGACTCACAACACTGCATAGCTGAAAGCAAGAGGAAGGTAGTAAAGAGAGGAGGCTGATATTGTGTGGCCAGAGCGCTGAACAACCAGACTTGTACGAATACATTTTACATTCCAGGCACGTCGATGCATGGGTTTCCCTCAGATCCCACTTTAAGGTCAAATTTTTGCAGCCACACCGCATTGATTTCGGTGAGCAAATGCAAGTGAAATTACTCAAAGCTGAAGAAAAAGCTGTTTGTTTGGGAGTTGAACTCAGCTCGCATGAATGCAATACATCGTGGATGTGGACTAGAACGGGGCCATCATACAGGACAAAGGAGGGAAAGAAAATCTTCAGAGCTGCTCATGCGCAGAGGGATAAACCCAATAGTGACAGCTTTAACCCATTTAAACCGGGACAGGATGTGCGCATTTTAAGAATGTGTCGTTGCCGACACAGATATCTGCAAATTTTTGAAAATACCGTAATTATTGTAAGTTTTTTGCAATAGAAAAAAAAAAAAATTCCAACTGTTCCTGAAAGTTGAGAAGCTGTGCTTCAGCCCAAATACAGGTTACTATGGTAAACATGGCAGCATGATTCTCTGCTGGGATTTTTGCATTAGGCCTTAAAGGGTTAAAGGGCTACGCTCATACTCATAGAATCTGGGGTTACAATACGTAACCAGTGTTCCTGGTTCAACATGAGTGGATGTTCGGGCAAAACACACAAACAGCTCAAAGTGAAGAATTATTCCGGGCTCAAGAAAAAAATCTTCGGGGCTACAGCCTAGAATACCCTGGCCATGTGACGCCACTGTTTGTCAGTGAATTTTTATTCAGCACAAAATTACATTCACCACTGTGACCGCTGCTAGTAATTTTCTCCTCATCACTGATGGATTACTATCAGCCGGAATGCTGAGGTGAGCCAGTTGTGCAAGTGGGTGGGCCTAGGCCCGTTAGGCCCACCCATGATGCCGCGCCTGGGCTATCTATTTAATAATCAGTTCAAATTTACTGCCGTATAAAAATGTATTTATTTTTGTGCGTTATCCATGAATCTCTGGCTCTTATCGACTGCAAGCTGTTATGAATAACTTGACTTTTCTTTGAATCACAATGGACAGAAAATAAAATCTTTGCCAAAAGCCTGAAGTGCAGGAAAGCGGTCCATGGAAGACACATTGGTGTTGAATGTCAGTTAAAAGTATGATTGAGGGGCACATATAATCATGTTTACAAATTCTCAAATTTAGCCTTCTGAAAAGCATTCATTGTGTTTAGAAATCAATGAATAATCAATGAACTAAAACAATGAAGACATTCTAATCTCTTTGAAAAAAGATTTTGCAGGTATAATGTCAGAGGGTCTGAGTTCTTGTGACCAATATTTTTCATATTTATTGTTCATTTATTTCCATTGTTGTACATATATTCAGGGCTGGACTGGTAATCTGGCATAACGGGGAATGCCTGGTGGGCCGACGCACATTTCGGGCCAATGCAATCATAGTTTATAAAATTGTAATAATATAGGTAATTTTTAACGACCGCGCCGGCCTTCAAAACACGGAAAGCGGCCCATTGGTTCATTTTCTACACTGACACAGGGCCAGCCCAATGAAATCTCTGAGCCCTCCCTCCTCAGTGCGCACCCCCCCCCACACACCCGCATTCGAGCTTCTGCAGTGTCAATTAAGTTGTGTCGAGAAAGAATGGATAGACTAAAGTGCAAGGGAGGTGCGAGAAGCTACGGGAGAGATTTCTACACACAATGAATGCTTATCAGAAGGCTAAATTTGAGAATTTGTAAACATGATTTGCTGAACAAAATGGAAATCGCCATTTTGTTTAAAACAAATTGAAATAGTTTGGAACAACTTGTTTACGCATTTTTATAAATGAATTGCTACATAACCCTGTCTTTGATATGAAACCCTTTTCATCGACAGGACACCCCACAAAATATACTGCATCTTACATACCAAATCTGACTTATCTGCTGTGTTTTACTGTACGTATTTCCACCCTCAGAGTTGTTGTATGCAGATTGGGGACACATTTGCATTTACACTCGTGTTCAATTGGCCAGAATCCACCCCTGACCACACCTTCAAAAGTGGTTTGTTAGATAGGATCACAATCCGTCCTGACTGCATTTTAAGTGCACTTACACCTGTACTTTCATGTGGTCAAGCGGTATACGATTGCAATCCGATCACAAAAAACGCATTTTAATATGAGGTGTAAAGGGGCCTATAAGTCATCATATCAGACCAGTTACTCGTCGCCAGAGACAGCGCAGATGGGTAGTAGTAGGTGGATAGCAAGGCAGGGAGAAATAGATTAGAAACTGGCATGTTTGATCACAGGATGTAAAATGAGCGGATTTTCTGTTTAAACGATGTTCCGGTTACAAATTTAAGTTAACCATTATCGTAAATGAAGTTAGCTAGCTCCTGTGTCAAATTGGCAAGCATCGCTGACCTTGTAAGGACTTTGTGGTTTGAGCTGAATATCGAAGCGGCTCAAATTACACTATGGCTATAGGTAATGCAGGCTAGTTTTACCTTTCCTAGCCATGAAATCAATTAATGAAAAGGAGCTAGACGGTGGTTTTAGTCTGGCCTCTCAGAAACAAGACATAATTAAATGTGTGCATATTGCAGGGTTTCCAATTCTCGCGTATTTGATGTGAGAAATGTTTAGCATGTCCCGTGTCACGTCAGTGAAAAATAAATTCTGCTTACTTCAATGAATCTCACACCTGAAAGTACGTCGGCTTTGACCAATCTTTGTCAATCTTACGCAAAGTTTGCCTTGAAAGTTGGCAGCTCTGATAGATGTTGCATAAATATATGTCCTTTCTATTTCAAGGTTTCAGGGATAGGCCAAATGAATGAAATGAGTAAAGCAAAGAGGAGGAAGCTGACATGTTTTCGAAAGGTAGGCGCAATCAGACAGCTTCGCTAGGAATACTGTGCATCGATGCACTGGCATTTTCTTTAAATCGTTTTTTTTATTACCTCGCATGTTTTGGTAGCTTTGTTCACAAGGTAATCTAACCATGATTTCATTCATTTATTAAAGTGTCAAGTTGAATTGCTAGGGTAGTTCAAGTTTATCTGTTTTTTAATTTGTCATTTGTGTTGTCCTGCCTGTATTAGTTAATAAGATGTCAGATTTTGTTGTCTGTGCACACACATGTGAATCAACCCCAAAGCCACAGGGCCCACCTACATCACAGTTCAACTGTTGGTGCCCGTGGATATATTGAACGGAAGCTAGCCAACATTCTCCGCCACCGCTTCTGCTGTACAAAGCTGGAAATCAAAAAACTCATCAGCAAACTGCAAGAAGCAGTAGAAAAAACATCATACAGGATCTGGCTGAAGAGAGATGACCAGACTTGGCTTGAGAGCTAGTAGTTGACACCAGCACCACAATACCACCTCCAGACAGAGGGGCTGCGCGACTTCAGAGGAATAGTTGAGGAAGAAGGGCTGAAACTGCAAAGTGGTTCCTCCTGATGATGGGAAGGTGCTGGATCCGGTCTTGGAGCTGTCGGTAACAAAGCACTGTGCAAGTGATTAGCACTGCCACCACACAGCAAGAAGGTTGTGGGTTCGAATCCGGCCTGGGGCCTTTCTGAGTGGAGTTCCAGGGCATGTAGGCTACGACTGAGCTTAATGTTAACTTCTGGTAACAGCGTAGAGCACGCATATGGCGGGCCGTCACGTCACGATCAGGGTGGGCCGCCACCCAGTTATTTAGTTGATACACATATTTAGTTGATTTGTGAATTAGTTTGCTTTGCTTTCCTTCACCTATCAGTCACCATGTGCTTTCTGTATTCTTCCCCACACTCACTCACCTGCCCCTTTTTGTTTTTCTTTTAGTGCAACTCGTGTCCTCGTTCTCAGCCACACCTTCCCTCATGCTCTTGCCCCGCTCACTAACCTGTTCCCCATTGTCAGTAGCGTCCAATTTTTTTGTACTCTACACTCTGTCTCTTTGCAAGGTTGTTTGCCAGTTTTACTGGGCCATTTATGATGTACATACACCCATCCACAGTACATACACACCGCAGACTAACAACAATACAGGCTAAGCCATTTCTGATGGCACTCTTTGATTTTCTTTGGCCTGGTGAAAAGAAACTTAGCACAAGGAAGTTCTGGTTTTAGGTGCTTTCATTTGCTTAAACTGGAGCTACAGTCTCCACAGTACAGCCACTGAGTCAGAGTTTCTGTTACCTTTCAGTCAACTTGAACAAATCAGGCCATTTTCCTCTAACATATCTCATCAACTAACTGTTGCTCATTGGATATCTTTTGTTTTTCGCTCAATTCTGTGTAAACTCAAGAGACTTGTCCATTCTCAGATATACTCAAACCACCTCATCAAACTTCCATGCCATGGTCATATTTCACCGAAATAAACCAGTTTCAGTAATTAGCTCAGAGTATACGTATTAATACATTGCAGCACTTATTTATAGAAGAGTGTACTACAGCCAAATCCATGTCACTTCCATGTTCAATGATGTTAAACACCTGCAGACCTGTTTAGTCTTACAAGAACAAGGAGTCAACCATGCCGTCTATACTTACTGAAAGGGTCATGGTGCACGAGTGCCTCGATTTATTTTGACCTCTCACCAGCTCCAAATTAAATTGCTCCATCAATCAAAGGCACGGCCGTGTATGAACAAAGGAGACATCTGTCCAAGAATTAGGCCAAGTGAGACGATGGTACTGTATACTGAGCCCACACAAAAACATAAGGGGCCCTTTCACTGTGGTGACAAGCACTTATTGGCATTAACAACGGACCAGTTAATCACTGTATGGTTGGACAGAGTTTACAGTTTCTAAGGCAAAAGTTTAAGTTTGTGCAAAATCAGCAATGTACTGCAATGTTTTCACATTGCATGAATCGGGATTGTTGCCTTTTGACCTGATCACAAGATGTATGTATCATTACACTTCTAAATCCTGACTTTGTACAAGACCCTATTTTACAAAGAGGATTTTTGTACTCCTACTATTAGGGGGTGCTCCGGTACCTTCCCCGAACACTGGAGAGGCAAGACAGCTGTGCTGAGGTCACTAAACAACTGGAAAATTGTCCAGCCACTTAAACACTACTGTAAGAACTATTCTCTAAACTCTGGCGGATCAAAAACAAAGGCACGCTACGATTGGGCCATAGGCCATGGATTGCTTCATTATCAAAATAGTACAGCAAATCCAGGGAAACTGTCATGGTTATGATGAGATTATCAGAGTCTCTTATCCATGTATTATTTTCCCTTTCTCAGTGGTGGAGGGGTCAGAGTCCAGGAGTCAAAAAGTAGTCTCAGGGTCAGAAAGTAAAAGTAACGCCATTTATTTCTGCCTCCAGCCATGCAGGAGAATGGCGCCAGTCCAAGTGCTCAAAACAAAGCACTAGAGAGGATTTATACTTTCACAATCTGGATTTTCCCCCTCTGTCCTCTTTTTCCCCAGAACCCCCACCCCATTCACCCTCCCCCCATCTTAAATGAAAACTTTTCATTTCAATCATTCAAATCGATTGAAACAAGACAAGAAATCATTAGCAATTTTGTTTTGCCTCAATACTAACACTTACCAAAAACAACTTTTTTCCCCCTGAGCATTCTGATTCCAAAATGAACTAGACGTATGTCGATGGCGCGCCATCGCAAATCTCCGCGCTCTGCAACAAATGTTATGGGAGTAGTAGTAATGAGTCAGAGGGCAATTCACTGACCTGGCATTCTGCAGTACAAATGATAATCTGCTTGCTGCAGTGACAAAGTACTGATACTGATCAGAGTTATAGCAATGTGATATAGTTGGTTAGTTGGATAGAGTACTTTTTGAGTGTCTGTTGAGGGCATAAATTACTCTTCATTTTGAAATGAGAGTATTATGAAAGGAAAGGGCGCACGGTACAGCGATTGGCACACCTGACGCCATTTGACCTAGAAAATGTTCAAAATTAGATCAAATCAGAACCTGTCTGATATGTGATGAAGAGTCATCCCATGCACCTCCTATGAAAATTTGAGCGTCCTAGCTCAATGCATAAGGTAGATATGGCCATTTTTCTTTTTTCACAAAGAGCCTCCTAGTGGCCAAAATATGAATCACGGGAGGTAAATATTTGGCGTGCAGGTTGCGATCACCTAGATACATATCCATACCAATTTGCAGCCTTCTACGTTGAGTAATAACAAAACGTGCCATCCTTTTCCACGATTGGCACACCTAACGCCATTTGACCTAGAAAACGGTCAAAATGAGGTGAAATCAAAAACCCGTCTGATATGTGATGAAGGGTCATCCCATGCACCTCCCATAAAAATTTGAGTGTCCTAGCTCAATGCATAAGGAACTTATGGCCATTTTTCAATTTTGACAAAAAGGCTCCTGGTGGCCAGAAGAGGTAATGAATTTAAATTCTAAATGCGTTGTGCATCCCTCTGGGCCGTTGGGCCGTTGCAGCGGGTATGTGTTGACATGGATATGCAGCGTTTTACTCTTGCATTTGCTTTCGCGGTTTGCGTGTTTTTGAATTTGCATCGTTTCTATTTTTGCAGCATGTTTCTCCGATTGGAGATTTTTTTGGCCGTTGCGGCGCGTTGGCCCCCGTCGGCCACCGTAAAAATGGATAACTATTGGTGCTGCTTTTTCACGCATGAGAGCACTGAAAGATGAGAAGGGATTGAAAACTGACAAGAATGTCATGTTTTCTGCTCTAAGACTTATTGGTATTCGTAAAACATTTTGAGCAAGTTATGTAGATATACTTTTATAGCGGCTAAAAAGAAATGTAGCTTTTGCTCCGAAGTCTGCGTGCGTAATAAGTCAATAAGCAGGTACTGGAGAGCAATTGGCAACAAATACCTTCAACAGACCAGCTAGCTACCAGTTAGTTTCCATCCACTGACATGTCAGTTATGACCCAGTTATAACTAGCCTTTGGTTAATAACAATCATCTTAAAGTACTATTTTGCTGGAAGCAGCCTTCTCTTTTCTTTGGCAGAAAATAAGCTACATTTCTGGAGTAAATTATTACTTCAACTGAAGACTCCATCCCTTGACATTCTTTACCTAAAGCACTTAATTACCTGGAAGGACTTGAAGAGAACTCTCCTGAAAGCAGGTTAGATGGGGGCGAGTTCTCTTGTAGGCATAGGTGATAAGCACACATCAACAGTCTTTGTGTAATTACTCTTACTGCCAGAGGGAGAGACAAAGGTTCCACTCTGCACAAGTAAAGTGAATGACAACTCTGGTACAAAACCAATGTTAAATAACCATATAGAGTCCAGACATTATGACTCCGATTTTTTTTTTTTTTTTTTTTTTTTTTTTTTGGTAAAGTTGTACAATGCTTCAAATAATAATAATTCCACCAAACAATAATAATCCTGAAGGTCGCCATCTTTCCATCCCTCACACCGGTTTGGCCAATGAGAGACTGAGGAACGCTTTAGAAGTAACATGACAGAGATGTCGAATGACCAAAACCTAACAATGGGCTTAGCACATTTTCTTCTAAAGTCCCACTTGTTTTTAGTTGTTTTTTAGCTTAATTTGGTTAATGCACCAGATGGCGTTCACCCTCTCTTTCAGTGTCAGTTGTCGAGCAACGGGAGAATTGTTTATGTTTTGTTTTGACTCTCATCGTTTGTTTCTTTCATACAAAATGTGAAATGTATCAGTCTTTTACATTCATTATATTGAGGGGACTTTACGTTATCGCAGGAATTAACGTTACGAGCTATAATGAGGATTTCACTCCTTTTATAGTTCTGGGATCTGGGCTGTGGTAGCGCCTAAGATTTTTTCATGATGGTGCTGTATTGGGGCTGAATCATTCATTCCCCTTTTCCACCAAGCTGGTTCCAGTGCTAGTTCAGAGCCAGAGCCTGACTTAGCACTGGTTCTTTGCTCTTCCACAGCCTAAGCACCAGCTCCTCAACAAACAAATCAGGCCGTCGCGAGCCTAGCGAGCCCACTAGTATACAAGGCACCCGTCCGCATGAAGTGTTTATTTTCATACGAGTATAAAAGGTTCCCAGACTGGAGGGATCAAAATACGCAGATTCTATTCTAAACAGTGCAGAATGTTCCCACATGGTATCATCGTGTAAAATCTGTCAAACCTTCCCAATAGCTGTTAAAATCCCATCAGTATGCTATTAACTAACTTCAGCAACCATTTTGGGAGCAGTCCAACCCCAGGGTGGGTAAAAAAAAAAAGGTTGAAATATTTTTGGGGGTTTTGCTAATGTCATAAGGACGGACATTCCAACTATTCAGAGGGACGGATCTAACAATACTATCCCTTTTGAACTTTGTTGTGATGGATTACCTGATAAGATTTGTTTATTTATGTATTAGGTCTTGTTTTATTTCATCATTTTTAAAGTTCATCTGTTGGGCATGTTAAAATTTGTCACAGTGCTGTTTGTCCTAGTCTGACGTTCGCAATACAGAGATACCAAGTCTCGCCTCTTAGTGGCATTCACGTTCCTGTGCCGTAGTCAGCAATTATTCAATCAACGCGCACTGAAGAAATTCGCTCGTGGAATTGAAGTCATTGTGCATCAAGTTAATCAGTTTCACGTGCATTTCGATGGATTTCCCCACTAGTGACATGGAAATCGATTATGACTCGGGAATTCTCACACTTGTCTTTACTGAGGGATTAAAAACAATGGAATTGCATAAAGAAGTTTCAAATGGTCTTATTTCATTTAAACAATTTAAACGATCATGAAACACATGCATTGTTTCCAATCCCTGAGTAAAGAGAAGCACGAGAAGTCCGGAGTCATAATCGCTTTCCATGTTACTTGTGGTGAGGTCCACCTTTACGCAAGTGAAACTGAAACTTCAATGCACAAAGATTTTAATTCCGCGTGAGAATCTCATTAATAAGCGTTCATTGAATACTTGCAGACAACGGTGAATAAGCCTAAAAAATGCGTGAGACCTACGCTGAAAGCGTGAGACTTGGCATCTCTGGCAATAAACGAACGTGCATATTGCCAAAATGTATACCCAAGCACTTGGCGACAGGCAACCATCATTGAATCCTGTCATTTTCAGAGCTTATTAACATCAAACTAAACATGAAAACTTACCAATTTTGCCACAAACAGTGTCTTCGTATTGCGAACGTTATTTATTTATCGTAAGATTCAAGGACAGACAAAATAAGTGAATATTTTACTGGAAAACACCCTCCTTGAAGATCCCAAACATCCACGACAACAGCGGTGATTCCATTGAGCATGCACTAGCAGCGTTCGTTCCTCATCTTTCCGCAGCACGTCCCTGCAAGCGCATCAGAAAAATTTGCGAACGTTATTGAGTGATTCTGGACGGACTCACGTTCGCAAAATTTATTATGATTTTAGGCATATAAACACGTAACACACGTTGGAAAAGTTGACAAGATTTAATGATCCAAGCAAAAATTTGCATATCAAGTAGGAGTGTTCTTTGGACAGTCAAAGAGGGAACATTTATGGTTAGAGTTGCAAATGTTAGAAACCAGGACGAACAAAAATATAGCGTTCCCATCATTATTTTGTATAAGGGAAAAAAGTGGGAAAAATGTCTGTCCTCATGTTCAGCTTCCTGAAATTTTAAGGGTTCAAAATAAGAATAGTTGATAATTTATGCTTTTATCTTTTGCTTTTACCAGGTGTGCGATACCATAATTGGATTATTTCAGGCTGGGGATACTTGGAAATCAATGCAGGTTATTTACTATTTTGCCTGGACGGACATGGACAGCCTGATGCCTTCTTTAGAACAGAATCTGCCAATAACAGCCGAGCGAATGTAGTCTGCTTTTGTTTTCAAACAAACAAAAATGGAGAAGGCTAAGCAGCAATGGTCTGAGGAGGAGACCCAGTGCTTCCTGGCACTGTGATCATCCTCTGAGGTCCAAAGTTCATTGGAGGGGACCTCCGTAAGGGACAAGCGTTGCTGGGAAAGCAGCCATGTATACGGTGACGTACTGACGTCATACGATGACGTAATTGTGTGGCTCTGAGTTGGCTCCTAGGCGATGGAAAAGCAAACAGGTTCTTAGGAGGTGCGTGGGTTGAAACAACTAAGCACTGGCACTAGCACCAGGTTCTTTTTGGTGGAAAAGGGGTATCAGTGATGGGGCTGATGGATGTACCGTATGGTAGCCTTTATTTGCACTAAAGTCATGCACAGCATTCAAAAGTAAGTTTCAGATATGTTTTTACCAATGCCTCTATTGATTCACAAAACAACAGCACTTTTTCTTTGTATTTAATATACAAGTGAACTGCGTCAACAACATGGGAGACAACCCCGGCTACACAAGAGCATAAACAATATTCTAACAGAGCCTCCGAGCCAGAGTGCACATCATCAATCACACACCAATCCAGCAATCAGCATTAAATGCATGCTTTTCAACTGAAAAACAATGTCTACTAATATTCATATTACATTGACAGACAACACCAAAAGATAGCCTACATTAAAATCAAATAAGGAAAACAGCAGATCCGGGGCTTTGTAGGAGTTGTAGGCATAGATGCATACGGCGTCATATTTACATTACCTTAAGTGAAGCACCTGGCATTCATATAGATACACCCAACTCCATCATTGAAATAAATTGTTTCCTATGAGGCCAATTTCAAATATGTTAATACAATCGTTAAAATGCCGAGATGTGCGGCTGCGTTTTGCAGCAATATTCATTCCAAGGGCTAATAATACGTTTCATGTGTAAGTTATCGTAGAAACATAAATTTATTAATGGAGAAAATCCATTTGCATGCCAGCTAGCTAATAGCCATCCCGTCAACTTGAATAGACCGCTGACTAAAAGCAAGCACTATCGATTGTTAACCAGGCCTACCAAAGATAACGGTCAAGCTGTGTGTACGCATGCACAGTTGGTTCATCTCTGGGTTCGTTACAGGCCGTGCGATTTATATGAGTTTGGTTCTCGTGAAAATGTGTCGACTTTTACAGTGTTGTGGTGTGAAGTTTTGCAGGAATGTGGCATGTTTTTCATTTCATGTTGCTGGTTATTTGAAGAAGGTAGCCATCTGACAAACTTTTGTTACAGCTTGGCCGTTTTCTTTGGCAGGCCTGTTAACGGTGCCCACATAGCTATCTTGGTACAGTAACCTTATCGCATGCCTTACTGTCGCGGAGACTACGTTTACCTGGCAGTTAATAAAAGGTGGCTAACAAGCTAGCAACTTGTTATTAACATTCAACGGCAATACTTCTTACCTGCAAAATATTTAAAACAGTGTATAAGTTGCTTTGTATGCTTATATTGATCTCCAAAGACAAGGAGGAGAGAGAGGCTTGGCTGTTAAAAGTCAGATGAAAAAACTTTTCGCCATCCCCTAGCTAGAAGGAGTAGCTACAGTTAACTAGTGCTTCCGTGTAACAACATTGACATTAGCCATATGATTCAATATAAACAATTAGGTTGACGGCAATATGCTCAATCAGGGTCCAATGAAGCGAAGAAACCATAAACTAATTTGATGACGTATACTAACATTGATGGACGTTTCTTATAACAACGAAAACTTGCAAACAATTATCTTACTACAGGGTCATTGAAAGCCTCAGTCACGTTAACTTTTCTGGTCGAACGTTGTTGCAGAGTCACATTTTTGGTCTTCCCTTTGGTGACTGTGCCTCTTTCCCCTCAATAAAGCACATATTTAGAGAGACAAAATGTTGCTCTGCACAGCGATACCAATATAACACCGAATCGCACACAAGTGTTTTTGAAAATGTCATTTTAAAGTAGGTGAAAATATTGGGAGTCTACGAGTGAATTTTACCTCCGGGTGTATATGCTGTTGGAACAGATGCTTCACTTGAGCACATACAGATGAGAAACTCACACCGAACCGACAACAAAAGAAGTTCTGACTGGATCTGACCTTAGACCAGCAGAGCTGAATTAATAACTTCAAAAATATACAAAGAAAGTAACTAGTATTTAAATGTTAAAATTCAGTTATTTTCTTGGTGGTGCTATTGTAATCTCTGTTGGTGCTATAAGCACCACCCCAGTGCCACTCATGGATCTGGGAAGTTCATTGCAGATTTGATCATTACACACTGCTTGCGTGTTTAGCAAACTAATTTATGTTTCAGCTTATGTATTATTAGATTACTATGCATGGGCAATAGGTTACTTACATATACAATTCTTATTTCTTCCTGGAAAATGTATGGAAAACCATACATACTTAAAACCATACATACTTACCTATCCAGCTGTTATGTCCATTCATACATGTGACTATGTATCCCTCCTCAAGCGCTATATGAGAGGGTGAACTGTCATCTGCCTCCAGTCTGCTTATTTGCTTATGCTGACCCATCCTGCTCATGACATCCATCAGGTTAGGATTCATTCTATCAAACTGATGGCCTGCACTAATGAAATGTTCATTAAAAGCATTACAAATCTGCGGCAGAAGTCCTGAGGCACAGTTATTCCTCACTAATTTAATTGTTCTCCAAAATTTTGCAGGGTTACCAGCACTCTCACGTAATGAATTAACAAAAAAATTCAGATTTAGTTTTCCTAATCATAGTAGTAAATTTGTTCCGCAGCTGCCTGAGCAAAATCCAGTCTGAAGGGCCCCTGTTTTTCTAGCTTTAGCCCATGCTGAATTCCTTTCAGTCAATACTTTGGATAATTAATGGGAAAAACCACATAGTACATCTATCTTTAATCCGTAATCTCATAAAGGGAGCATGTTTGTCAGCAATGGTTTTAAAAATATTAGAAAAATGAGTAAGAGCCAAATCTGGATCATATATGAGGGACACACCATCGAAGTCACACATCTTCAAATCATGCAGGAAATCCTAATTGTCAAAGTTCCGAAAATTTCTTTTAAAAACGTGGCTTTGACCTTGGTAATTTCTCATACAAGCAATGGGGCAATGATCACTAAAATATTGAGGAAAAACACCACTGGATGAGTATCTCTGAGGCATATTAGTCAGAATGATGGCGTTATCTTTTGCACAAGGTAATGTAGGTTTAAGTAATTAATTGTGTTAGGTTTAGATTAGTACACAAATCTTTGAAGCGATCAGACCCTGGTTTTTCCCAATCTAGATTAAAATCCCCCATACTTAATGACTCTGTTGATGTGTAAGAAGAAAATATGTCATCTAAATTGTCAATAGCATCAGAGGGGGCTTAAGTGGGTCTATATGCCCCAAAAATTGTGACCTGGTTGTTTTCCCCAAGGCTAATGGACAGAGCCAGACGTTCAAACTGTTTTGGCACAGAGGATGAAATCAAAACAGATACAGTAAAACATTTTAACATAGATGGCAATACTGCCTCCTTTCCCTCTTCCATCTGCTCTAAAAAGATTATATCCATTAAGAAGAACATCAGAATCTGCGACAGATATTTTAGCCAAGACTCAGCGAAAACCAAAATATCAGGACTTGACTGCTGGATAAAAATATTGACATAGTCAATTTTAGGGGCCAAACTTCTCACATTCATGTGTAACAGCCCTAGCCCATCTTTAGATTTAAAAACTAATTGAAAATCTAGAGCAGAGAGTACTGTATCAGTTGATGGAACAGAATTACACTGATTCAAAGGAAAATATATCAAATTGTTCATGGATATTCCATTTAGCCTGTTACAAGCTCTATGAATTCTTAAAAGAGATATTTTTATGACTGGTCAACACATTGTATAATAAAAAGAAGTATCAGGAACAGGGGAGTTGCAAGCCAGCCCAAACCAATACGACTGGAGATGGGCAGTGACCTCTGACAAACAACTGACATTTTGGGCACAGAGAACACCCTGGCACAAGAGGGAGCTAATGAATCTGTACTTTGGTTTAATGCAGATTGTAGTACTGAGAAGACATCGTCAACCTGTGATTGATAACCAGAAATAACCAGTGTGATAAGCCTTAGGTACTTCAGTTGCGCTGCATGGTCTAGTTTACTGTATAATTACTGTATAAAATATGTTATGCGTCAGAATATGTGCACCCAGTCTGCTAGGATGACTACCATCCCTCCGATAAAAAGATGGATGGTTCCAAAAAAAAGGTTGAAATTATCAATAAAAACTGTGCTGCACACTGCACAGACAGACTGGAGCCAAGTCAGAGAACCCGGCTAAATCGAGCGACATCACAGCCTAGTGAAGGGATAGGGCCAGAGATAAAAATGCGTTTGCCACTGTTATTCAGTAAATTTAAAAGCCTGAAAAAATCCTGTTTTAAAATCTCAGAAGGACGGTTTGAAACATTATTACAGCCAACATGAATGATTACATTCCGCGCACGAGGATTTTTTTTCCCCAGGAGGTTGGGGATCTTGCCTACTAGGTCAAGAACCTCAGCGCCCGGAAAACAGTACGTCTCCACTGATCTCCTGACGTACCACACAACTGAATCGCGGATGACAAGGGTGGTGGGAGAAGCAGGTGTTCGCAGTGCTGACTAGTGTCGCGGGAAGGGAGCAGACGATTGAGGCAATGGAATTAGAGTCGTCAAAACTTCTCCCGGAGCTATAAGGTCTGGGAATCACAAGTTTGTGAGCTGGCAAGTCTCACAGAGGGACTGGCCATGCTGGGAACCCAAGTTGAGGGAAATCCCATCGCTTCAGTGACATAATGGCAGGACGGCTCTACCTCCTACACTGTTGTTTGCCAGCTGAGATCTCAATAAATGTTGTAGAGTAGCGGCAGTTTGTTACCGATGTGCATACATGTCAGGAGTGTATCGCATTTTTTGTTAAAATTGATCTTAAATTCAAAGAGCAGTATTTGGACAGAGTACCGTTTGTCTGTACTTCTTTTGGTATGTCTTTACGGGATATACATGGCATGTTTGTTACCATATAAAACAAAAATAATGCCAAAAATCAAATGGTGTGCAATGTCACAAAAAGGCTTCATTTTTTTTTTACCCCGGCCTTAAGTGGACCAAGTACACAAATGCACTCATGTTTTGATGCAAGTGCAGCTGTATATCTAAGATGTGTTCTTTGTATAATTAAATGTGGTGCTTTGAATCGAAGTGGTGTCTTTGACTCTTTCTTATGTGTCAATGGCACAAAATACCCATCAGTTATTTCTTTTGTGTGCAACAAGCTGGTTCGAAGAGATGAACCCCTACTGTAGGTGGTTTTGTCTTGGCCAGGTTGGCCTGGTCCCAGAGGTGAGACACTCTGAGATTCCATTCTGGCTAATACTATGCTGTGGACCCCAGCACTGGCTGCCCTGCCCCAGCGGGGAGCACAGGAGACAGCCAGAGTACCCCCATCCCCTCCCCCAGGGAAGGCTCTGGTAGGGGACAGGCCCCCCCACCGCAGGGGAGAGGCCCAGACCCAGGGACCACAACAGAGGCATGCGCACTCAGCCAAAGCCCACAGACAGCACACCCCTCCCAAAGGCCACTAGAGGGCAGGCCAGCAACCGTAGGGGGCACACCAACACCCACGCCCCAGACCCCACGAAGCACACAGTGGCATACCCACTCCAAGGGTCCTGCTGCCCCCTGTTGGGCAGTGCATACTATCCAGAGTCTGCATTGTAATCCTGTTATTACAATAACACTTATTATTGTACTCCTCTTAACTTTTGCATTATCGCTTGCCTGTCTTTAATATTGTTGGTAATATCTTTGCTGGAATTACTATTTGATATATTTAGCCTTTCATTCTTTTCTCTGTGTTTTCATCTATTGAATGTCCCTATTCAGTATTGTGATTGTTACCTTGCCACTACTAATTAGTCTATATACCGTTTTTATTGTCTTCTCTGCATTTTTCTCTATTGCTTATTCTTTGTATGCTTGTAGTATTTGTTATTTCTTGCCTTGCTGCTGTTAATACTGGTGTTTTTAGCTTTATCATTGTTCACTCTGTGTTTTTCTAATTGCTCTCATATATGCTCTTCCATGTATTTCTGTTTGTTAATTCATTGTCCAGTCCATCAGGAATAATTTAATTTAGTCCATGATAGTTTAGCTTATCCAAATTGTGAAATGAGGCGCATGGTGTATCCCATATTTGGTGTCATCTTTGTAAGAAATAAATTTCATCTTCATTGAAGACCTGGTATTGTTTGTCCTGTGCAGATTGATTGAGTATTCAACCAATGAAGGCCCGTTTCGGCGCAGAGAGCATGGAATTTAATCAATGATTGTTATGGTGAATAACAATTATTAGATTAGATTTCATAAATTATCATTTTAAATGTTGGATAAGTGAGGAGTTTTAACAGTTGATGAACTTGTGTTTGGTATTCAGAGTGCTGGACGTTAAGCAAGGACATCTATCTGCTAAAACTGCTGGATTCAGAAATTGAGCATAATTCAATTATACTTCACTTCCCTGACACCCCCCACCTGAGCAGCCAAACAACAGAGGCAGGGCCGCAAGCATGCAGTACATACAAGGACCAGAGGACCGCCACACAGCCAAGGAGAGGCTCAACGACAACACCGGGCGACCAGACACCCACATGACCCTTAAACTAGTGTGCGGGAAATATTTAGTTTATCAAGTCAATCAATGGTGCCCAAAAAGATTGAAATTCAGTGCCCAAAAAAGATTGAAATTCTATTTTTTTTTTTTTTTGGTGGAAGCAGATATTCTCTCTATTGATATGACGTCTGTAAGAAAAAATTTCCACTTTGTGATATTTATGTTGTTTTTGGATTTCATTTAATGAGGATAGCTTTCTTGGTGATTGGTAAAAGCAGTGAGGAAAATATTTGAATCGATTTCCTTCATGTTAATGTAAAGAAAGAAAGGTCACCCTGTGAGCATAATGAGGGGGAGAATGAGATTTGACATTCCATGAAGAGTGATAATTCTTCACATATCCTCTGCCAGAAGTGCTTAATGGGTGTACAGAGCTAGATGCATGTATATAGTTGTCTGGAACATTTTCTGTGCATTGTGAACAGATGTTCGAGGGAAAAAGCTCCATTTTCAACATCCTTTGGCCAGTATAGTATGTTCTATGGAGGATTTTGTACTGTATCAATTTTGGATCAGTGCTTCTGGACAAGTTGAAAGTATTTCTGCAGATCTAGGTTCAGAGGTCTGCATTTGGAGTGAGTGATTAGTCTAACTCCCATTTGACAGTTGGCAGAGCAGTTGTTTGGTCTCCTTTTGGCAAAGTTACACATTTTTTAATGGTAATTTCAGTGATAAGAGCCTGAGAAAGTATAGTGGATGGGGAAGTTAGATCAATTTTGTCAATCTGAGAGACAATGACTGATATTAGCAGTAAATACTCCATGAACCTCTTGCCATGACATCATACTGCTTGACTAAACATTCAAACCAGGTGAAATTATAATTCTGAAAGATATGTTCCCAGTGTAAAATACCTTTTTCTTTCCATGATACAAAATTAATTACTTTCATTTTCAAGAGGAGGGCAGGGTTGCATAAGATTGGAATGTATCGACAGGGAATAAGGTAAGACTTAGAGACTTCGACATATTTCTACCAGGCTGGCAAGGTTGTACTAACCGTTTTACTTATACAGCAGTCATACTATTTGAGAATTGAGCTTATAATTGGCAGGGTGGAAATTTGGGCTTTTGCTCAGACTGTGTGCTCTATGTCAGCCCATGAATTATTGAGCGGGCAGTGTGTAATCCATTTTCGAATGTATTGAAGCTGGTTGGAAAGGAAGTAATGGGGTCATTCCACGTCAAATCATCCAGGGGGTGCCAGGTCACCTCCTCAAAATTCTTTGAAAAAATTCACATCAGTAAATATTCACACAAAATGAAAAAATGCCAAATATTAGGCCAGTATCTCAGATAGTTTTCAAGTTATAGCCCTTTGAAATTTGAATAATATTTTTTTTAAAAAAAGTTTTTTGGCGAACCCATTTTCAGCCAACTTTGGCAACTTATTACTCCAAATTGATTGCTTATACAAGTCTGAAATTGGGTATACTAACCATATCCATCCCCTAGAATCTGAAAATGGCCTTAGATTCTGTGTATCTTGATCCACTTTTGTATGGTAAAGCCTCAAAATCAGCCGAAAACACAAAATGCCCAAAAACCAGACCATATTTTATGACCTGTAACTCAGGAACTAAGTACGTTTATGAATCATTTGAATGTCAAGCCAGTAACTTATTTGGTTAATAGTTGCTGCTATCTGGTCAGTAGCAGTCCGCTGGCGGAGATAAAGGCCTTCAGTAGCCTCACTTTTCAATGCTTAAAGATAAAGGATAGTTCACTTTTTTTGAAGTGGGGTTGTATGAGCTACAAATTGCCACTACTTACATTAGATGCAGTAGAAAGCTCTCTGATCTCCTCCAGGTAGCCGCACCAGCGCATAGTGCTGGGTGGAAATTTAGGCGATACACTGTTGTGAACAGGACCAGGGAAACAGCGTATTTTTGCGACCTAAAAGAGGTCCTACCTGAAACTAGTACACCATTTCAATTGTATGCTATATTAAAAAGAATTACAGCGCTTTACCTGCTCAGAAAAAAACACAGTTGCTCTTGAACTAACCAATTGACATTGTCCTCCGCGCAACGCATCGTTATTAACTGCGCGCTGTAACGATCAGCTGTTTGGGTCACAGTAAAGCTGCTTGCACACTGGACGCGAAATACGTGTATTCGCGTCTTCGCATTGACTTTGAATGTAATCTGTCTTGCGAAAAATTTGTTTCGCGTCCAGTGTGTAAGCGGCTTAACTGCGGTTGCGAGGTTGGACAGTCGTTAAACTTGTGCAAATATTTCAAAAATGGTCCGTGTGTGTTGCTGTCCAGGGCGTGAAGGCAAAGCTGTATCCTGGTGCACTTACAGCTTCCACCGGATTCCTCTGCGGGATGGACTTCGGCAGCTGTGGCTAGCTGCGCTCAACATGGATATTGATACGCCATCCATATCCCTAAAAGAGCTCCGTGTTTGCAGTATTCATTTTTCCAAAGAGGATTTCGTGAGGCTACATTCAGGGAAATTTCAACGGTGCATGCTGAAGAGCACTGCTGTACCCATGCATCAGGTAAAAGAGTGAAACACCTGTGAAAAAGTCTAATGTAACATTGCAGCACAAATTGATATTGCATAGGGTCTACGCAGCCACATACTGTGTATCTGCTGGGCTGGTTATTATAGGGATTTTTTTTTAAAATTTGGGACGTAGTTCTATGTCATTGAAATGCCATCTCTGCCACAAACCGCTCAGAGTCTGACCCAAACACCTGATCGCTACAGCGCGCAGTTTACTCCGATGGAACACGTCAGTTGGTTAGTTCAAGAGCGACCGTGTTTATTCGGAGCGGGTAAAGCGCTGTAATTTTTTTTAATATAGCATTACAACTGAAATGGTGTATTATTTTCAGGTAGGATCTCTTTTAGGCCGCAAAAATACGCTGTTTCCCTAGTCCCGTTCACAACAGTGTATCGCCTAATTTTCCACCCAGCACTATGCGCTGGTGCGGCTACCTGGAGGAGATCAGAGAGCTTTCTACTGCATCTAATGTAAGTATTGGCAATTTGTAGCTCATACAACCCCACTTCAAAAAAAAGTGAACTATCCCTTTAATTACCTAATCCTCAGCAGTTCAATCTGCCTGAATTGCAACAGTTGCTGAGATTAAATGGTAGAATTACTGTCAAATGTATTTTCGACAGCATTGTTGTACATTGCATACAACAGTTATGAGGCATTTTCTTTCACACGTACAAACCCCAAATCCAATAAAGTTGGGGTGTTGTGTAAATCGTGCATAAAGACAGAACACAATGATTTGCAAATCCTTTGTGACCTATATACAATTGAGTACTCTACAAAGACAAGATATTTAATGTTCAGACTGATAAACTTTATTGTTTTTTCGGAAATATTTACTCATTTTGAATTTGATGCCTGCAACACGTTCCAAAAAAGCTGGGACAGGGGCATGTTTACCACTGTGTTACAACACCTTTCCTTTTAACAATGAGAATTTGGGAACTGAGGACACTAATTGTAGAAGCTTTGTAGGTGGAATTCTTTTCCATTCTTGCTTAATGTGCACTTTCATTTGCTGAACAGTCCGGGGTCTCCGTTGTCGTATTTTGTGCTTCATAATATGCCACACATTTTCAATGGGTGACAGGTCCAGACTGCAGGCAGGCCAGTCTATTACCCGCACTCTTTTACTATGAAGCCACGCTGTTGTAACAAGTGCAGAATGTGGCTTGGCATTGTCTTGCTGAAATAAACAGGGACGTCCCTGAAAAAAGACGTTGCTTGGATGGCAGCATTTGTTGCTCCAAAACCTGTATGTACCTTTCAGCATGAATGGTGCCTTCACAGATGTGCAAGTTACTCAAAGCTGACACAGCCTTTCGGGGATGCTCCTTTTATACCTAATCATGACACTCACCTGTTTCCAATTAACCTGCTCATCAGTGGAATATTCCAAACAGGCGTTTTTTTTGCGCATTCCTCAACTTTCCCTGTCTTTTGTTGCCCCGTCCCAGTTTTTTTGGAATGCGTTGCAGGCATGAAATTCAAAATGAGTGAATATTTCCAAAAAACAATGAAGTTCATCAGTTTGAACATTAAATATCTTGTCTTTGTAGTGTACTCAATTGAATATATGCAGAAAAGGATTTGCAAATCATTGCATTCTGTTTTCATTCACGTTTTACACAACGTCCCAACGTCATTGGAATTGGGGTTTGTAAATGACGGCGTATAATGTCAATATGTCCCTAAATTCTGTGCTCATGCAGCTCATGAAACAGTGCAGATTTGCATAAATTAGTTTGGGAGGCTCATTGAACAATAAGGCAGGAGAATCTGTTGTATAATCTGAATCTAGTCACAGCTAAAGGACGTTAATTAGATGCTACGCGTCACAGAGTGACATTGAAAGGATGGCGAAAAAACAAATAAATGCAACAAAATCCAAAAGAGATGGACATATTCTGTTTTATATTCTATTCATTTTAAATTATATTCCACTGTTTTGTATTGTTTGAACGTACCACCTTTTCAATGAATGCAGCGGAACCTGTCACATAGACTTGACTAGGATGAAAATAGTTGCATAAAACCTGCATTGGATCTTTGATTTTATTTAGTATTTTTATATTGCGCTGCTTTATTTTGTGTGCTCGTTTGAGAAATAATTAAACTGTTGTGGTGTGCCTAATGGCAGTTGTCCATATATTGTGGCGATGGGCTTTGGGGGGGAGGCAATCTTAATCTCACCTAGGGCACCAAAATGGTCAGTTTGGCTCTGGTTAAAGGGTAAACTTTCAGGGTAAACTTTGGACCACTTAGAGCTTGCAATGACATGCTTTTATAAAAACATGATGAAACAGAAAGATTCACCTGATTATGGGCTATGGACCTTGAAAGAAAGCACATTTCAGGACAATTTTCAGAAAACGTCCTGTTTTCATAAAACAATATTTAACTTTGTGAAATACTCTCCACCTTTCTTTTTTGGCAGCCTTTTCTGTCTGCTACTTGTCGGGGAAGGAGAGAAAAAAATTGTTAATTTGCAACTTGGAAAAGTATGAGCCGGGCCACAGTATCCCTGCCCTGCCAAAACGTCTGAGCTCCATTGTTTTAGGATGGGAGTGCTGCGAGGAGAACAGGGGCCAGGAAATGGGGAGGATAACATGTATACAACTTGGCCATGCCACAAATCTTACCTACATGTAGTGCTTGAATAACTGTTTTGGAAAGACTTTAGATCAGCAGGGAAAGCGGCGCAGGTCTTATGAGAGCCAGAAGCCGGGGAGTGAAGAAGAGGTAAAGATGAGAGGGAAAAGGAATAGGGTAGAGAGCTTAAGGAAAGAGAAACAAGAGGAGAGGAGGAGATGAGGAAAGAGGACAGAGGAAAAGAAGAAAGAGGAAGAGAGGAGAGGTTCTCCATTTCTAAAAATTTTGATGGCTAATTCTCAGTTGCTGGATGCCTTAGGTGAGGGGACAGAGGGGCATTGAATCCAAAAGCAAAGGAACTGACAACTCACATCACAGACAAATCTCATTCACCCCCTTCCCCTTCCCCATAATCAGCTCATTCTAGGACAGAGTCCAATACATCTGCAAGGACAGCGTCTCAAAAGGCACTTGGAGGATACCAGCTGTCTGGCAACTGGGGAGGGGGCCACAGATAAGAAATAAATCGATGGCTCTGGATGTCAATCATACAAACAGGAGAGGAAAACAGCAATGTCCAGCTCAAATACTCAATATTGACCAAAGGTAATGATATTTAACAGGTTTTTATCATTAATAAATAAATGAAATTCAGCTCTGAGATAAGGCAGGGTAATATCTCATTATGATATCAATATCCTGAGATAAGATATCGTCAGGGAGATTTTGGATATCGTAATATCGTGATAAGACACAAGTGGTGTCTTTTCCGGTTTTAAAGACTGCATTACAGGAAACAGATGTAGGTTTCTGCACTTATTGTTGCTGTTTCTCGTACTTGCTTGGTCATCATATCCATATTACTAACATCAGTTCATCAAAAATCATATTGCGCGAGCTGCCGGATAGCTCACTCGGTTAAGGCACTGCGATGCAGTGCAGAAGTGTCTATCACGTCGCGGGTTCGAGCCCCGGTCGTACCAACCAGCAGTGGTCGGCAGCTTTTTCAGAGTAGCGCACAATTGGCTATAGCGCTACAGGGTTTCAAATTGGGAAGGGACTGCCGGGAATGGTAAATAAAAAATAAATAGCTTTGTTCGTTGCTCAAGCGCCTCCTGTTGGCCAGACGGGCGCTCGTCAGGAAGACTCAAAGCCTGGTCATGTCCGGGTATCCTCCGCCCTCGTTCTGAACTTGGGTCATTCCATGCCAAATCACCTAATTTTCAGGAAAGTCCCCAGGTGACCCTCTTAGATTTTGCTGAAACTCCATGAAAATGTTCATATATGCAAATAACGAACACACAGAAAATTTCAGGCCCAAAGTCCAAGCCGTTTTTGAAATTATGGCTGTCCGAAGACCCCCCTCTTTTCGCCGTCATGTGTCAGATTTTTTTTTTTATTTTCAAATGATCATATTTTTGGATTTGAAAAAGCTACAAAGCTGAAAATTGCTACCTGGGGTAATTTGCACACAAGCTTTCAGAATCTGCAATCAAAAACAGTGTATCTTGCTTCCTTTTTGAAGATATGGGCACCTGAAAATGAAAGTTTTTTCTAGCGGAAATTATTTTAGCGATTTTTAGGCTTACCTGGTGCCCGAACCATTGATCTGAGGATACCCAAATTGCTGATACATAATCTCTACATACAGCTAAATAACTCCCTGCAAGCATAGACTTATAAAACAATCAGTAAAGGTATGGCTAGGGTCCAAAGTCGACTTTCACAAAAAAATCTCAAAAATCACCCCTTTTCGGGGGGTCGGTTGACCTTGTGAACAGTTACTCAGGGTAATGAAATTTTCACCACAGAATTATGTGTATCTGACCTTTATATGTACCAAATTTCATTGATGTGACTTAACTCCTTCATAGTTAGGCAGTGTTTCAAAGAAACCCACTAATTTGATCAAATTATGCTACTTTACGGTATATAACAACATCCTCGAGCTCTGGTAAATTGACAATTACAATAATTTGTAAAAGCAAATTGAAGTAAACCTACTTGAAATACGTTTCTTGTGCATTTTGAATGGATCACTGCAATATTTCTGAGTATATTCATATCGAGAGATGTACATCTTCTCATGGTGAAAACACACTGTGCTGTCATCACGTAGCAGTACCCCACTTCTCCATTCCAATAGCTTCTTATCATCCTGTGACAAGTCAGAGGCTGCAAGTGTGCCAACATTTCTGCCATATATTTTCTTATGGCATTCCTCCTCCAGTGCAATTCCAATACTGCATCCCGATCTTGATGCTTCAAATTCCATGTTTTAAATCTTGATTTTTTTACAGAGCTCACAAAATGTACACTTCATCTGCTGAACATTGCAGTTGAAATGAATTGTGAGGAGTGGATGTGAGCTGAAAAGTGAACACACTGTTCAATTATTCTGTAAACAATACGGCCACAACAGTGAGGTAATTGATCCAGCTATTTTAAATAAACAGTTGTGGTTTGAGTTAAGTAGACTAGGATGAACCTAGATAAACAATGTTTTAACACCTAATTAGACGAGGTCACCTGGACTAGGATGAATCTTAATAAACAGTTTCCAACAGCTATGACCTCATGCAAATAATGTAACTAGAGCCCACTGAAAATCAGTAAGTTGAATCCACTTAAATAAAAGCAGTTTTGTATTAGTAACATCAATGTACAATATGTACAATGTATGGTACTATGGAAAACTTTGTTTTAAAACAAGCCATATGATACTATTCCTGATGTACAAAGTCATGAATTTTACAACTTTCTAAGAATTATTATATATAAAAAGGTGATCAAAGATTACTTATTCTCATTTTTTGCCCTTTGACATCTACCGAAGACATTGTAATGTACAGCAAAATGGTGTAATCTGATCAAATTAGTGGGTTTCTTTGAAACACTGCCTAACTATGAAGGACTTAAGTCACATCAATGAAATTTGGTACATATAAAGGACAGATATATATAATTCTGTGGTGCAAATTTCATTACCCTGAGTAACTGTTCACAAGGTCAACCGACCCCCCGAAAAGGGGTGATTTTTGAGATTTTTTTGTGAAAGTCGACTTTGGACCCTAGCCATACCTTTTACTGATTGTTTTATAAGTCTATGCTTGCAGGGAGTTATTTAGCTGTATGTAGAGATTATGTATCAGCAATTTGGGTATCCTCAGATCAATGGTTCGGGCACCAGGTAAGCCTAAAAATCGCAAAAATAATTTCCGCCAGAAAAAAAAATTTTCAGGTGCCCATATCTTCAAAAAGGAAGCAAGATACACTGTTTTTGATTGCAGATTCTGAAAGCCTGTGTGCAAATTACCCCAGGTAGCAATTTTTCAGCTTTGTAGCTTTTTCAAATCCAAAAATATGATCATTTGAAAATGAAAAAAAAATCATGACATAGCGTCGACGGCGAAAGAGGGGGGGTTTCGGACGGCCGTAATTTCAAAACGGCTTGGACTTTTGGCCTGAAATTTTCTGTGTGTTCGTTATTTGCATATATGAACATTTTCATGGAGTTTCAGCAAAATCTAAGAGGGTCACCTGGGGACCATTAGGTGATTTGGCATGGAATGACCCACTTGCGAAGATTCAACCAATGAGTGTATAAGAAGCAGTGGCTGACAGGCACGTGCTTCGGAGGAGAGCCGTGAACTGTCTTCACTCTCCTGAATTGGCAACAAGGGGTCGCAAACGAGCAAGCCTTGTACATAGTTCACCAATTGGGCATTCCAGATTCGGGTGGGATTGGAGATGCCAAATATAAAAAAAAAAAAATCATATTGCGTAGATATTTTATAAAAGTACCAAGTTATCCCCACAATATCAACACAATATTGATACTGAGGTACTTGATCAAAAATGGCAAGGTATTTGACTTTGTCCATATCGCCAAGCCCAGCTCAGAGACCATCATTACCATAGCAATTGCGGTAATCCTATGCTGACTGATGTACTTTGTATACCAATAACAAAATCATTGCCAATGTTATCACCCAAACCATACATTTCCTTCATGAAGCAATTTCACGAAGATGCTACTGTAATTGCAGCACTAAAAATACTCACTATGTTAAAATTGCTAGGCTGATTATTTTGCTTGATTGTGACAAAGATCTGATGTTTTCAGAGCTGTGTGGACACAGTTTTCAGCGCTGTTAAAAACCTAAAAAGCTACCTGTCTTTTTTCAGCTGTACCTGATGAGTTTTAGAGGGGCAAAAAAGTGTCAATCGTCCTCCAGGGCAAAATGCCATCCATACATTTGCGACAAGCGCATCCTTTTTCTTGGTATGAATCAGGTTTTAATATCAGAAGTGCTTTCACTAATGTGATGTTTTTTGTTGCTGATGACGCGGATGACTTCTGCAAAAACGTATTAATGTGCGCGTGCCTGCTGTTTCAGAGGGAGTTGCGTTGACATTACAGATAGATACGGATCACTTGAGATTATGAACGTGAACCATCAAGACAGGCAAATCTGATCGGAGCAAAAAATCAGAATTGAAAAACAAAGCTTGTAATGTGAATACTGGAATGTGAGTATCATGGAAAGAGTATGACCTGCAGTTGTGAAACTGACAAAGTATTAATTTCAGGCACACTTCCCCTCCGACTTAGGAGGCTCAGAAGAGCTATAGGAACAAAGTTTGTGTATGTCGCCATCTTGGCTGTTTACAGCTGCATACATGACGTCAATTTGACCCCACTGCTCTCCCAAGAAGAAGGGCGGATATACTATTACAGGTCCCATGACAACCAAAAGTTAAAAAAATTGCTTTCTATAGAACTTTCACCAAGTGAATTTGATTCTGATCCCAGTTTTTCATAATTCTATTCATGGGAAGTATAAAATGCAGCTCCGTCAATAGCCGGCCAAAACAGCCACCTACCTGCCAATCTTCGTCCGTCTACTTTAGTTTCATTTCACTGTTAATTTTTACATTGGATGAAAAGAGTACATGCATGACAATAGCCCAAAACGTCACCAGTTGGAAAAATGAGCTGCACCTTCAGAAATGAAACAAATTCAATAACACATATGAAAACATATGTAACAACAGAAATGCGCTGCAGAATTGAAATAAATACATTGAGCACACTACAAATACAGTGCCAGGCAAAATAAATAAATAAATAAATCAATAAAAGTCGCGCCCTAAAATATTTAGTTGGAACCCTTGTAGTTTTGTTTACCATGCAAATTAATCCTGTCATTGTTTTGAAAACCGTATGCAACATCAGAACACTTGTTTTCAATCAAAGATGCATTAATTTTTTGCTTGAGATCTTGCCAACGATCATTGAACTATTCTGTAGTCTTCTGCAGCACATCCCAAAAACTTTTAATGTGGTTAAAGCTGCTGTAAGTGATTTTATTTATTTATTTAATTTTTTTTTAAACAAGTGTTAAATAGCGCCAAATTCCTACCGGGATCATTGATTTAGAGTATCTGGTCCTTAACACAGGTCTCTCAGGCCCCCTTTACAGCTGGTATTAAAATGAGTTTTTTGTGATCAGACTGCAATCAGATCGTGCTTGACCACATGAAAGAACAGGTGTAAATGCACTCAAAACGCAGTCAGGACGGACTGAGATCCTATCTAACAAACCACTTCTGAAGGTGGTCAGGGGCGGATTCTAGCCACATTGAGCACAAGTGTAAATGCAAATACGTCTCTAATCCGCATACAACAACTCCGTGGGCAGAAACACGTACAGTAAAACTCGGTAGATGAGTCGCATTGGTATACAAGACCCAGAATATTTTGTGAAGTGTCCCGCCGGTAAAAGGGGTTTCATATCAATTACTGTGTTATAGTAGTTATTCATTAATAAAAATGCTTAAACAAGTTGTTCCAAACTATTTCAGTTTATTTTAAACAAAATGGTGATTTCCATTTTGTTCAGCAAAGCCCACGACGTGAAGTTTTTGTGCAGCTGAATCGCTCTTTCTCGAAGTTTTCGCTATGTTGCGGTGGGCTACACAGCTTCTCGCTAAAGAGACCACAGAGATTGAATACCATAGACATATATACCAAGCTCTATGCTTCAGCAGGAGGACACGCTAGCAAGTCCAGCAAGTCTAGCTCACAACACCCTCTCCTGGGTACATATTGGAACATTCCCCTTTACCTCTTGCAGCATTTCACTGGTGTATAGGACGCACCAGTTTATAAGATGCAATGCATTAAAGGTGCACTATGCAAGTTTGTTTATTTTCTGCGCGATTATATTTTTGTCTCAATTCGCCGACATCTACCCACGATCCGCTAGCTGCCTGCCCCTGAATTCACTGTCAAAAAAAAAAAAAAAAAAAAAACCCGGGCTCTGGAGACCGCACAGGCGTCGCAAACTGCAAATAAACACAAGGGACACAGGCTGTGCCCCATAACATAACAAACCGTCAAGGCTAATCACTGACATGAGTCGACAGTTACAGAAGCATGGGAGGGAGGGAACTATGGGAGGGATGGGCGAGCTACCTGTTTTGTTTGAATTCGAATGTCAACAAAAGTGATGTCAACAAACTTGCATAGTGCACTTTTAAGTGAAAAATATTGAGTAAAAGGTGCGTCTTATTTACCAGTTTTTATGGTAAGCGAGGCACGTCATTTTAGGAGAGGGGAGGAGAAGGAAGTGACGTCAGCGGGATGGATTTTGATCGGATTGTAATGATCAGCGCATTTTCATACCAGGTGTAAATGTATGTGGTCAAACGCTATCCGATTGCAATCTGATCACAAAAAAACACCTTTAAATACAGAGATGCCAACCCTCCCAATTTCTCCGGGAGGCTCCCGGAAAATAAGGCCGCCTCCTGACTTTACGGGCGCCTCTGAAATCCTCCCTATTTTCTCACTTTTCAAGCATTTATCATCCCGCGGATGCATTACGTGTATACTATGCACACGCAATGTGGAGTGGTACATTGCATGCACGCAGTCAATGCTCTTCGCGATCGCCTAGTTATGTATTCAAAGTAATTATCGCATATTCGGTCGCTTAACCACCTCAAAACTCATCACACTTACGAATGATTAATATAGTAGTGCTGGCCTAGTATACAGCCGACCGGTGATGGATTGGTTTACTCATTCCATATGAAAATCCCCGGATGTAATCGCCATTGTAAACACATGCACACGAACGACACATCTAAAGATACAGGTAGTAAGGCTCCAGTATCATCTTGGGGTACATGTTCGCCGCGTACTGTTTTCAGACCCGCTGTTGAAGTGACATTCTCGGGATTTTGGAGCACTTCACTCGCGATCTCTGTAAGTAAATGCCGAATTGGTCGTGGATTTCCGTTGTCCACATTCCTGATTTCATTGGGGATAGTTAGTAATGCATGATGCCATGATGGGAAAGTCAACGTAACCATTTTCATTCTATGTCAATGAGTCACTCCTTATCCGATTTGATTTTCAGGTTTTTTTTAATTCTTCATTTGAATTGCTGTTATGTTTGATAGCTTTACAAGGATAACTAGTAAGTACAACACTCCATCATTTTATTATTTTTTTTTATAGATATTTATAACATTTTGGTTTGTCGCCTCGCAAGATCACGGCCGGAGTTAAAAAGGTGTCTGATGTGTTTGTGGAGTAGCGGTAGCTTCACGGTTTCTCCGCCGACTCCATCAAACTGGTCTGCTCGAGCGGCCAGTGCTTGGACTTCACTTAAGTCGTGCTCGCGTGGAGTTTGAATTTAATTGGGCGCGATATCTGTATGCTGATATCCCGATCTAGGTGATCATTTGTTGACACGTTAGACTTATTTACTTGTGCTGTAGGCTAATAGGGTTGTGCTACTTGCACGAATTACATAACATGTAGTTGAGCTAACTATACTTTTCTTAAAACAACATTTGAATGCCATCAAAGTTGACAAAATTATATCCATTGCAGCATATGCCCTTTTGAACTATTCCAGGTGCTTTAAAAGTTTGAATTTAATCATCATTTTCCCCATCTTAGTCTTCCAGTAATGGTGAAAATGTGGCAGTGTCTTTAGTGAAAATGACCAAATATGGTCCCAGAAATTTACATTTTGGTACCACCATTGACTGTTACAAATCAACAAATTTAAAAAAAAATGGCCTTACAAAAATAACTAATATAGGTCATTCTTAATGACATAAGTCTCCAGCACCACATTAAATTTTATAGTAATCCATATCTATTATCAAACTTCATGTCCTTCTTTTGTGTGTGCGTGTGTTTGTGTGTGTAACTCAAAGTGTAAAAAATGATAAAAACTACAAATATTGATGGAAAAAAGTTCAGACATCTTTCATAATTGATTAAATTGTAGTAAACGAGAACATAAAAAAAATGCTCATCAGGGAGTGTGAATTGAGACATTTCAAAGTTTTAACTCCAGGAGCTTCCAAGGGTGCTGCCCCCTAGACCTCCACCAGGGGCCCAAAGGCGGGCCCCTGGACCTCACCCGTGAAACAAGCTCGCGCTGCGACCTCAATTCGTCTAGCCATGATAAATCCTACCTGATTCCACTTTTCAAAAGTTGGCATCTCTGTTAATACCAGGTTTAAAGGGGGCCTATATCACTGTCATCTGCTGTAAAGCAGTCTATAAAATTCTGGAGTCACCCATTGCCTCTATCCAATTAGGTGAGAGAACGCCATAAAGAGGCGGTCCTCTCTGCTTGTGAACGCGCAGAGAATCTGTCTTGTCAGTATACAGCCTACCGGAAGAATCATTAGATGAAGAAGAAGAAGAATCTGTGTTGTTGACAATGGCGGAACAGATGAAACTTCTGATCCCAGCACTACAAGAGGTCAGCATTAGATTCCATCCACCAAGATCAAGAGCCTGAGATAGATTTCTGAATAAATCATAACTGGTGACACAACATTACCAGAAATTTGACGGATCACCTCACCTAAAACAGATTATGGAAATAATCCCCTGATTATGATCCCCTAACCCTAACTCTGTAAACTGATGTCCTTTTGGTGGATAGAATCTATACACCACCACTATGAGAGATGGTGTACACAATTAATCAGCCAAAGGGCCAAGAACCGGTAGAGGAACAGAGTCAAAGAAGAAAAAAAGGGAGATGGCCAAGAGCCATGTATATATCGGTGCCGCTTTCGGGAGGTGGAGACAGCTAAAGGAATCTTAGGGTCTAAAAAGCGATGGGCAGCTTGCTTTGCGGCTACTGGACAGGTAAGCTATGTTTTACTCTTTGGCAGTTATGCAGTTTTATTAGTCTCGGGTAGTCCTGTTGGTGGTTTTTATTCTGTATGAGCGATCTCCGCACCATATTAATGGACGCCATCATGCCATTACCTGTTGGTGTGGCTATAGGACACTAGGTAGCTTTTTGCCAATACCTTAAAAAAGCCATTCATACAGTTGTTTCTGCATGGATGTAATGTGTCGTTGGTTCATGTTTTCATTGTGGCTTTCAAACAACAATCACTGAGAGTGTCTGTTTATATTGTACTTATATTGTAAATGGGTTGCTGTCGTGTTCGCTGGTTTCCATCTCTGCCTCTGTCGGAAACCGGTGCGTGTTCGTGTGCGGCTTGGAGATGGTGGGTGGGGACTGCTTACTTCGGCTACGGACAGGAAGCTGCAACCAAACCAGTTACAACAGCTTTAAGGTCAGGACTCAGTGGTGGCCAATTCGTGTGTGGAAATTATTCCTAATGCTTGTTTTCCTCATTCATTGTTTTGTTTGCTAGATACAGGCCAATAATTTGCCCCTTCCAAAATACTGCAACATCTTTTCTGCCAACAAGGGATACGTCTCCTGACGTGATTTTTTTTAAGAAATGAGAAGCTACGCGCTTCATCAGTTAGGGTTAAAATAATTATTGCAATTTGAAACATATTAATTGCTACAATAATGATCCAGTCATAGTGTTTGTTTATTTATTTCCAAACAGCTACTTTTTTTTGGAAAGGCAGTGTACATAAACAATGCAAAGTAAAAAACATTCTAATCCCCGAAGCCAACGAGTTGAAAGGAAGAGCCTGCTCCTCTTCTTTCATGCAAAAACTGAGCTAACTGCGCCGATGATGGGTGTTTGCCTTCGTCACTCAAATTCTGAAAACGAGAATACGCTGCCTCAGTAATGCCCCCGTCACACTTACTCAAAATCAGCAGGAATCAAGCAGAACCGGCCGGAATGAAGAATTCGCTCAACATTCAGGCGGGAATTTCAAATTGACCAAAATTCTTACAGCTTTGAAAGAATGCCGTTCGAATACTTAGAATGCGCTTCGAACCCGCCTCAAACGATTCTTGCACATTCTGGGTGTATTAGCTCTCGAATGCAGCTTGAATGTAGTTGGAACGCAGTAGGAATATTTAGAATGCTGTTAGAATGCAGTCAGAATATTTAGAATACACTTCAAATGCCGTACGAGTGCAGTTCAATTGCTGCCTGAACACCATCCGAAGTCTGGCTGGAAGGTGCCTCGAATGCTGTACGAATTCACCTCAAATGCAGTCAGAACGCTCCCGGATTGGCCGCCGAATATGGTTGGAACGTCCAAGAATTCTCACAGAATGCAGCTCGAATACTCAGAATGTACTTAGAATGTAACACGAGTGTCCCATATGCATTGACTGAGTAATTGCTGACTACAGCAGGGGAACGTAAATATGCCACCAAAATTGACGCCGAATGTGTGAGAGTTAACAGGTATGCGTTACTAATGAAAACTGGCCACACCTGATAATGTTGAGAGTTTTCAGAGTTTCTGTAATGGTAATTTCAATGAATGATTGAAAACAGGTCATGACCAATCATTATTTTTAAGGGATGGGTTTCAGCCTCCCCTATCGCCAGTTCACCAGCCACCACTGATTCCAGCAGCAATCGAAAGATTCCAACGGTATTCGAAGTGCATTCCAGCTGAATGTTTTTAATATCGAAATAGATTCCTGCAGCAATCGAGATACATTCGAGGTGCATTCTGGCTCATTCCAGGCGCATTCAGGACATTCTGGCAGGATTTGACGTGGCTTGCCGTTTCGATTCTCCCTTGAATGCAATGAGAATGTTTTGAATGCTGCTGCAATGCCGTAAGAATATTTATAATGCAGTCAGAGCGCAGTTAGAATACACTTCGAATGCCGTTCGATATTTCTCCACTTCGAATGCACCTGGAAAGTTTTGAGCATGAGCAAAACATTCGGGCCAGCCGCAAGAATGGCCCTGAATATTTGGAATGCACTCAGAATGCAGTCAGAATTTTTAGAACGCACTTCGAATATCCAGGAACATACAAAGAATTTTAATTCCAACAGCATTCCGGCTCATTCCGCCTCTAGTGTGACTAGGGTTTCAGAAGCTTTAAAACCATTGAAAGGATGTTTGTGCACAGTGCAAAGACCCAGTGGGTGAATGCGCTTCTGGCAGTGTTGTGTGCATTTGTGTGCAAAAAGCTAAAAGTTTGGTTTTTGGAGTTAAGGAAAGTAAACAATGGCAAAATGGAAAGCGAAAACAAAATATACGGCAATAGAAGCAATGGAGGAGCGTACTTGACATGAAAGACATGAGTCAAGGAAAAAAATCTCAAATGAAGAGCGCAAAATGTTGTCTATTGTTTCTGCTTTTGAGGAAATGCTTCTGAAGGGAGGAGACATTACTCCCAACAAGTAAGTATTTTATTTCATTGCGCAACTTTTATTACTGTATTTTCTTTTTTTTTTTTTAGAGATTATTTTTTGGGATTTTGACCTTTATTTGACAGTTGCAGAGTGGAGAGAGACAGGAAAGCTAGGGAGAAGAATGGGGAGGACATGCGGCAAATGACCTGAGCCGAAATCGAACCCAGGTCACCGCGGGAAGGACACAGCCTTTATGGTGCGCGTGCTTAGACCGATGTGCCACCGGGGCACCCCTTATTACTGTATTTTCAACATAAATATAAATAAGCACTGTTTTGAGTTAAGAATACGCTGTTCGTAAATTGCCTTTCTCAGTGTGTTTCCCTATTGAGTCTGCCGAACTATTGGGGGAAGGGAAGTGTGTGTGTGTGTGTGTGTGTGTGTGTATATAATGTTTTAGTTTCACTTTGTTTCACTCAAATTCATGCAGACCTCTGGGGGAGGCGTGCTTGAGCATCCCCATCGGTGCTTTATTGTGTGAACTACTGACATATGAGGCAGCAAGCTGTAAAAATGCACAGCCTGTATGTCCTGTAAATTCAACTGTGTTCTATGCCCTTTGAAACGTACAATTTTTTTGTACAACATGTACAGTATTTGATTCGTTATTTTTTAATGCTGTGTTTTTTTCTGTCCATCCTGGTGCATTAGGGAAGTGGACCTCTCTGATGCTCGAACTGGGGATTCTAAGGTCCTCCACAAGCCCCAGTAGTGGCATTAGACTTTTTTTTTTCATTTCATGGACATTGCAATAGTGAATGCCTTCCTCCTCCAAAAGGAGAGGCGCCCATGTGCCAGAGGGCATTCAGAGAGACCCTCACCAAGGATCTAGCAGAGGCCGATTCTCCCCCCAGAACCAGACAGTTTCCTGCTCCACGTGGAGCACATCACAGGCCAGTGCATGTCAGTGAGCTTAGCACCCTTGGTCGGCTGAAGTGCAGGCACTGCCATGCAGAGACTCCACTACAGTGCTTGACTTGTGACGTGTCCCCAAGTGTAACAGCTAAAATGACTGGCATGTTGGCACTAATCTCTGTGAAGTATAATAGTGTATTTTATAAATGTGAATAGTTTGCTGTGTGTTATTTCCTCATATATAATGCATTTCCACCATAGCACTTGTTTTGACTCTTTTATATGCACAAAGCCTTGTATCAAATAAAAGTCTACAGACTTTGTAGCTTACATGGCTATTCAGACTGCAAGGAATATTATAAATGTTCAAACTCTTTGGTACGCAAATGTGAAATATATTGGTAAAATATGACTCCTCGTGATCCAAAAGGGTCTTTGGCAGAAAATGGCCAAAATGTTCACAGGCATTGAAGATTTCTGAAACTGTAGGCAGATCAAAGTTGGCACAAAATGGTCACAGGTCCCAAATAACCCCTGGTAACTGAAAAGGATTGTATTTTGGCCTAAAATATCTAAACTGTTTCTGAAAAAAATCGTGAAAGTGGGACTAGATCGAAGTTGGCCCCAAATGATCCCTGGTGACGCAAATGGGTTGTAGTTTGACCCAAAACACCCAAAATGTTGATCAAAATTGAAAATTTGTGAAAGTGGACCCGGTTCAAAGCTGGCCGGAAATGCTCCCACATCATCCCTGGTGACCAAAAAGTTCGTATTTGGCACAAAACACCCCAAAAGTTGACTCAAATAAAAAATTCTGAATGTTGAGCTGGATTGAGTCAGCCCAAAATGGTGCCAGATGACCCCTGGTGATCCTAAAGGTCACATTTTGGCCCAAAACACCCAAAAAGTTGATCAAAATAAAAAAAATGTATGACAGTTGAGTCTGGTCAAAGTTGGCCTGAAATGGTGCCAAATGACCACTGACGACCCAAAATGGTGATATGTTGGCACAGAATATCCGAAAAGTTGACCAATATGGAAAAATCGTGAAAGTGGAGTCCAATCTAAGTTGGCCCAAAACGGTCCCAAATGAAGCCTGGTGAGCCAAAAGGGTCTATTTCAGCAAAAGTTCATCAAAATCAAAAGATTCAACACAAAATCCACTTGTTAAAGATGCAGTTGGTAAGTCTTATAAAAGTAACTTTTTGTCATTTTTGCTAAAACTGTCACTGTGTACAGACAGTATTACATAAAACTAGTACTCTGTAATTAAAAAAAGGCTCTGCTCCTACTGCAATTTAAAAGAATCGTTCGGACCAACCAAAAAGAACCAATTAGAGCCAGGATGGTGTCAGACATCCGTCAAACAGTGCACATGCACGCGCTGCAGACAGCCTCCTCCCCCTTCCTCCTCAGTTCACGCTAGTGCTCGGTCAAGTTCAAATCTCCGAGAGAGGGTTAGGGAGCTTAGAGAAACTTATGGCGCAAGAACAGCCATCAGCAGAGGTGGACAATCCAGCCCCAAAAAGTAAAAGTCCGTCCCAGTATTTTGCTGCAACTGCCTGGATCTAAGAATTGCAGCAACACTTCAGCCCAGAGGTTGAACTAATTAGGAAAAGCAGCTGCCTGAGCTCATGGCTGGAGGTAAAACATGGCCGGACTTTTACTTTCTGACCCCTGGAATGTCAACCTCTGGCCATCAGCGAGGAAAAAAATACCGATACCTCCATTACCGGCAACAGCACACACGGCTAAGACAAGTAAAAAGAGGAATCCAGAAGAAAAAAAAGCACAATAGAAAGAATTTGACAAAGCCCGGGATAAAACCAGAGTGAACATCGGAGTGGCTTTTTAGAGGTGGAAGGAACTCCTTGATCCGGAAGGATTAAAAACCGACGCAGAGTTGGCGACTTTTCTGCTTGACAGGTAAACCCCTGCTTTAATTAGTTGGTTCATTTTTGCTCCGCAGTGCTCTGGAAATAAGCGAGTTGGCGTCGCTCACATGCACAGCTAGAACTAACCCCAGCCCTAACCGGCATCAATTCATTTTTGCTCTGCAAATAAGCGAGTGAACGTCACTTACAAGCACAGTCGCTGTTCGAATAGCCAGCGTCTTGTAATTGTTACAGTACTCCGTAGTGCATGTGATGTTACTGTCAAGCCAACGTTAGCTTGTTTCTGATGCTAGGGCTAACGTTACTGGCGTCGTTTTATTAGAAAGTAGCAGAAAATATGAAGTGACCTGGCAGTCTTATCGGTTGTGTTGTTGTCCTTATAAATATGTGTAACGTTTCTGTGCTCTCACAGCTAAATGCTGTCATACATGGTTTACTGGCCATTCAGCAGGATTCACGACAGTTTCTGTACTCAAAAAAACGGGTAACTTACTGAAATAAGCGTGTGCTGGGTTTTTACTGAATACATACTGCTGTGGATTACTTTACATGTCAACATGATTTATTTCTGCTCGTTTGTTGGCAGGCGCGTCGTTAGACCTGAAAATTCCGGGGCTAATATCCCTCCCTTTATTGAAAATAATTAGTCCTGGCTAATTCTAGACGGTTTTCCTTTATTAACACGTTTTCCAATTCAAGAATAATCAAGTGGCAATTGAATCGGACAGCAGTCTATTTTTTTTTTTTACAGCGAGTTGAGTGACTATGCTGAAAAAACAGGTGTACGTACTTGTCGCCGAAATTACCTTCATTCAATGAAGAGTTCTGAAATGCCGTCCCCGAGTGCCGGTGCAAATGACGCTTCTAGTGTGCGTTTAAAAGCGTTTGGAGTTTGACGCTTCATGGCCAGTGGGCGTTAGGTTTAAGAAATCCCTCTGCTAACTAGTGTGCACTGTCAGGGATTGCCCTGCATCGCTACTGTCAACTTGTTGTGCTCGCATGGGTTGCTGCCCTGACATTGTATGAATCGGCGACATATGATGCTGTCATTTGGCATTCTTCTCTTAGGATTTTTTGCCTTGATAGTTTTGAAGAACTGGGTTCGAGTGGGAAAATCGTCGGTGTGTTTACCATGTGCGTTTTCCTCCCCCCCCCTCAAAACGGCTGTTGCAGACTTAGTGTTGAAGTGGGCATAAACTAACTGAATTCTTCGTTATTTCCAGCCCAACTAAAATTGTTTATCCACTTATTTCTAAGCTTAGGGTCTTAGGGAAAAACGAACCTGAGTCGATCCCTGACATGACGGTTGTAGCTTCCAAGCTCACAGCAGGTAATGACCGAGGCTTTCTTTAGTACTGAAGCGTGTCTGTGAGTTACTAGCTGACATACACTTCCCACAATGCATTGCGCGCACAAAAATCCAATATGGCTGCTTTGCCGTTCCCCTATTGCGGGTAGCAAGTTAGCTACAGTCTGCATAATCGCGCATAATGTTGTGTTATGCATAATCTCCATTTCAGATGGAATCAATGACCAAATAATTAGCTGGTAACAGGATGATAGATATTTTGCGTACGCTTTCTGCATGAAGGTAAGCTGAACTAAGTTAGCTGGTTCAGTTTAGCTTGGCATATAGTATTGGCTATCTTCGTTCAGATGAAAATCAGCCACACCGTCGAATCTACCTGCTTCACTCCTGTTGATCTCAGATGCTGCTCACAAACAGATGTTCGGATTTCATCTAATAAAGGCTGTACCACAAATAATGTACGTGTGTTCAGTGCTTTTCATGAAAGTTTGGATCATGTACAAAAAATGGTAATCATTTTGGATCTCCTCTGTCAAGTTGCTGAAAAGTTTCGTCATCAAGTATGAAGGTCTGTAACTAATTTAAGAATGAGGAATGGTAAATAAATGGTTTGCTAAGCAGTGTTCGAACTGAATTTATGTAATGCTATAAATGCACTCATATGGACATTACGTTAGATGCTACTCAGCTGACACATTATGCATAATGCATCAAAATACAGTAATGTGAATTGGTGCTATTCAAAGTAATGGATACAACTCAGTTTATGGATATATCCATATCATTTTAATATGAAAAAAGGATGGTGAGTGTTGGCTGCGTATACATGGTTCTAGGATGTTACAACACCGGCTAATTGTCTTTATATAAAGCGTTTCCATCCACGCGATTTTCACCCGCATTGTCTTTATATAAGCGGAGCCATCCACGCGATTTTCACCCAGCTCCTGACCAGGAGCGATTTTCAGCTCCGACCACACAAATTCGCTCCGGCATTCCAAATCGTTTAAAGGGGTTTCCCCACTTTATTTCATTAACAAATGAGTATCTTTGAAGCAGTGTATATTTATTGCCTTGTTCAGAGCAGAGCCGAGGTTTCTGCAGCATCATACATGAATTTATAATTCTCAGTGAATCAAAAGCATTTACTACCACTTTAAATTATGATCAGAGCTTTGTAATGCCGATACCTTTGAGATTTCTGTATATCAGAAGTGTTCCTATGTATCACACTCTTACGTTTGCTACAATATGATAACAGAGTAGTGGTTTTCATGTGACCGTTTTACGGAGTTTGAACATAATTTCATCTAATTTTGCAATTCAGAGGATGAAGCAGAATTTTCAGAGTATCTGACTTTAGGGTCTATTATTGAACAGAACATAATTCCAGCCGTCTTTATCTTTTAATCATCTTTAAAGCCGATGTTATTCGCCATTATACGTGTGGCCAATGCAGAATTTTTTTCTTGGCCACACTTATAAGTGCGCCGGTTGATGACCATTCCAGTTTTTAGAAAGTACCACTTAAAAAAAATAAGTTTGACCAATGACCAAGAAAAAAATGTAGCTTTGGACACACTTAAAGTAAGTGTGGGCAATGGAGCAATGTGGATCTTGGCCACACAAGTGCGTCTAACGCAATTTTTGTAGATTGTTCATAGCTTCGCAGTCTGTGGCAACGGAGTCGCTAATGTAGCCAAATGCGCTGGTGTGGCCACTGCTTCAGGTCGTTCTCCCATTCTTCGATAGTAGAAGGCAGCGGTACCGTAACTTTATCCTGTCTGAGGGCTAAAAGGTGATGTTCCCTCATGTATTATTTTCCAATCACTTAAAAAAAGAGGATTCGCGTGAGCCGCTGCCATGGTAAAAAGCTCAGTGACAGCATGCAGCGGAAGTTACGCCCACTATTCGCACAAGGGATCATGGGACGTGGGAATAAGGTGGATAGGCAGTAGCGGTCGATGCGGCGTCTACTCTTTATATGTCTATGCTGCAAACCCTTGAATGGTCCTTAGGCGCAAAATCTTTCCAGTTGATTGCACGTATCCATGCTCTTCGCTGCCTCTTACCGCGTTGGAAGCGGAAAAACCTAACTGAATCTCCCTTTTTAAACTGGTTTGTGCACCCCACAATACAACATGAAACCACCATATGTTTCTTTTTTTTTTTTTTGCCATACTAGCTATACACATCGGGGATCGCCGGTGTTCTGTCAATTTTTGCTACCAATCAAAATATGCTAACTCGCGGTTCTGCGCTTGCGCAAACCTAAAATTTTGGGCTCTAAGGATGGGTTTCTGTGCAACGTCATCGCAGATATGCGCTGCAGCCAGAGGGCAGAAAGCGGGACATTTTTCATTGTTTTCAAGCGGAGTCAAGCAGCAAAAAGATGATGACGAGGGGTTGTTGTGCTGTTAACTGCACAAACCGGCAAAAGGATGGATGGAAATTTTATAATATCCCGAGGGGATCTCATCCTTTCGCCAAAAGACGAAGAAGATTATATTTGGTATATTTTGGGGTGAAGGTGTGTGATGGACTTGAGGCAACACTGTCAGGTGTCGCTTTGGTCGGCTGAAGTTGATGTTTTTCAGCTTTTGTGGCTCAACCTTTTTTCGGGACATGTCCTTCCAACGATTTGGTTGGGACATGCAGGCGACCTCCTCCTCGGTGCGTCTGCGCCTGACAGTTCAACTTGGCACATGATGGCTGCAGCATGACTGCAACAAGAAGCGAGGCTGGTGCGATGCATAGATCTATTAGCAAAAGAAAGTGAAATCATGAGCTCACAATATCTGCTGTGAGACTTACCCTGCCATGCATGTGAAGTTAGTGGTTAGGATGTACCCAAGATCCCTGTGCACGTAGACCTCGGCATCATAAGGTTTTGTATTCAGTCCCTGTCTCTGGCTGGGCAGGACACCTGCCCTCAAAGCGCAAAACCCTGAACCCGTGTAATAAAACTTTAAGTTTTGCACATGACCACAAAGTACGTAATTATACGCGTCTAAAGATTTCTATGCACGCAAATTGTCCTTTGTGTACACACTGGGCTTCTCTTTGAGATAACTGTATATGTCAGGCCATATGATAGCTGGCCATTTGGACATACCTGAAATCCACTCATCACTGGGAATATTATAAGGGTCTGGTAATGTCTCACTATTACTGAGGACCAGTTTCTTGAGGTAATCGGTGCAGTTTACAATCGCTTTGCATTACGGTTGCATTTTTTGACAAGGCAGCACAAATTGTCAGAACACTGGCAAAAAAAAGGCGTGAAGGGAAAAATAAACTCCTTTAACTCACTGCCCCTCGCTGGCACATATACAGAAAAAGACAGATATTACAACATGGAAAAAAAACTGTGATGCGAGAAGTACATTTTAACTCTTCATATATTACTTACAAAGTTCTTGGTCAGCAAAATTCTTCGCCTCAACCGGATCGTTGAATATTTTTACTTGCCCTAGATAGTGCACATGGAGCCCAGCTGGGAAGCGCAGCGAGTGCCGAACCTCCTTCTCCCGCAAGCGCTGTAGCATGTCGCGGAAAATCCCCCGCTGCTGCATCACCTCCACGGTGTAGTGAGGGAAAATTAGGATGCGGTAACCTCCGTAATCCAGTGAACACTGCCCCCCTCTCTTTTGTGTGCCATTATCATGCAAGATCTGGAGCTATCCAATGTTTTGGGCTGTTCAAGACGATGTGCCCTATCGATTACAGCGAGCTTAGTAAAGTTCTCTTCCCCCACCAACCTGGAAATCAACCTGGAGACGAATCCATGCTAGCTTGGTCATGGCTAACAATAGCACTTGCTGGTGGGCGAGCAGCCCCCTTTCCGCCTCGTGCAGCTTTACTTGGCATATCGACATTACACTTTTAGCAGCGTGAACGTAAAGCAAATAGCAAAGGTTTAATTGTAAAAATGAAAGAGTTTGATAATCAAAAAGGCAGTTTTTAAACAATAAAACCGTGATCCACGAGGCGCTCAAAAAAAACAGTCTACACTTCAATCATCTCACTAGCGCCCCCTATGCATTTTTTCAGAACAAACTGTCCAGTAGTTTCAGAGATATAGGCAAATGAAATTCCATAACCTTGAATTTGACCTTGAAAGGGTGCTCAAGGAAGGAAGAACAATCCGTCCAGCCATTTTTAGGGAAGAAGACCAAAAGACCAAAGTTGACAGACGACAGATGACTGACTACGCCGGACGCAAACCCGTTACAATAACTTATATGGCCTTCAGCCATGTAAGCTAAAAAGGGAAAAAAGCACCAAGACATTATTGTTTCAATAAATGTGTCAGCAATACTGGAATCTGTGCATGGAATAGAGTCATCTTCCATTTGAGCCAAAAATATGACTACACTCAAGTGTCCAAGAACAAAATTTTGGGTGAAAACTGGGTGAAAACGGCAAAAAAGTGGTCGGTAACGGAGCCACGTTACCGACCACTTTTTTGCCGTTTTCACGCAAAATAAATCAAATGAACAAAATTAGCTATTTTGTTGTTTGAAGTACTAGGGAAGACCAACATAAAGCCATTTAAATTGTAACTCCATCTGACTTAGTTTTGGAACTGTGATACAAATACACCAATTTTGTTGCTCGGTTACCGCTTGACCTGGCCCCTACGTGAAAGTCGTTTCCATGGAAACAAAGAAAAATTAAAATCCCAGAAATTCCACAATATGACAGGGCACCAATATAAGACCTGACTAATATGCACAGCAAGTTTTGTTCAGAAATATTTCACGGTTTTCAATTCTGCTACGGAAACTAATGGATTATGGACGGACGGATGGACATACTGATGACTTCATTCTCCCGCATTATATGACAGGGGGATAGTAAAAAATAAAAATCTCGGGAATTCCAAAATACCAAAAGGCACCAGTTTAGGATCTGACTAATATGCACAGACAGTTTCAACGTAAAAAAATATGAAATGGTTTCAGACTGCTGCTGCGGAAACGGTCCCAACATTCATTTTCCACAAGTTAAGCTTGTTTCCATGGAAAAATTAAAAACTCAGAAATTTCAATCTAACAAAAGGCTCAAAAAGGTAGCTGTGTGCACATCCAACCTGTATTAAGGTCAGGTGCAGGATACCAGTGCAAAAAAAAGAATAATAAATGTCCGCACACTGAGAAGTAGCTCCCAAACAATTTAAATAATAATGAAACACATGCATTGCTTCCAACCCAAGTAAAGAAAAGTGAGAGAAGTCCGGAGTCATAATCGTTTTCCAATTACTGGTGGTCAAATCCACCATAACACACGTAAAACTGATAAACCTCCATGCAAAAGGACTTCAATTAAGCGCGAGAATCTCTTACATATGCGTTGATGGAAGAATTGCTGACCACAGCAGGTGAACGTAAATATGCCACTAAAACTCATGCCAAATGCGTGAGAGTTGACAGGTATGCGTTATTAATGAAAATTGACCACACTGATAATGTTGAGTTTTTTTGGAGTTTCTGTAATGGTAATTTGAATGAATGATTGAAAACAGGTCATGACCAATCATTAATTTTAAGGCATGGTTTGAGCTTCCCCTATCGCCAGTTCACCAGCCGCCACTGCTCACAACACATTCAAGTGATCATGGACACTTCCTGAAACTGCTACAGTAGCTGTGTACGAGGTTGAACACTGCATCGCCTGCACTTTTGCATATTTCTTCAGAAAAGGAATGATTAAGCAGGTGAATGCAAAAGCCTCTGCTCTTCACATGGGTAATGCCTCTTTCATTTCAAGGAAAAAATGCACTGCAGCACTTGAGACAGCTTATGATGGCACCTTCAGAAACAGCAAAAAAGAGAGAGCTGGAAACTGACATGGGTCTATGCATTTAATACAGCAAATTGACCCAGGATAAGCAGTATACAGTTTTGGTTAAAAGTAGCCATGTATTGATTTGAAACTTAATAAAAAATTGTCGTATTTGCTATCATCTGAAAGAGCATGAACCATTTTCTCTAACTACTAACACTTTCCACCCGGAGATGATAGAGGAATAGTGTAATCATGGATGTAAAACGGGCTTTTAGCAACCCCCCATTTTGTCCTTGAACAGCATTATGAATCGGGCCAAGAACTGTGTTGTCACTTGTGGGAGCAATTGTGACACATTGGTTATTGTATGTGTATTTTATATTGCAAGCAAGACGTTGAAATCCAACCAAAATATCAGAATTTTTTCAATCCCTGCTTGACTTGGACCTCAAATATTTTGAGCAGTTAGCCAGCCCAAATCCAAACAAGTGTGATTCAAAATAGCCATCCGAGTTCGGGATTTGAATTAAGTACTCTGAGAATCGTCCAAAGTACATAAAACTTCAGATTCATGTTGATAATCATATGAACTACCGCTTTATTATAGGTTTTAAGGACTTTAGTTTCCATAAGGCAGAATTTTACAACCCATAACTTTGTCGAGAAAAGTTGTACTTCTCCTCGTTGCATGGAAATAATTTGAAAAGAAGATATTACAGGGACGTGTGCTCTGCATCATCAACAATGACATACTTTTTGATGAGCATAAATCTAATCCACTAGAAATATGAAATGAAATGAGATCAAGAAATGAACAATTTATGACAAGCAGAAGATGGTCGATGCACTCAACTTCCTCACTGCGCATTCCTGTCTCCCACCAATTTCGTCATCAGAAAGGGACTATTTTCATTCAATCTTTTTGGAGATGAGCGCGAGCTGAAAGGGTGTTCAAAATGCCTCTTTTATTCCCTTCCTATTTGAGTGAGTGTCCAGAAAGTGTTTTATTCATCATCTCCATGACATTAGCTTTCAGAAGATCTTACGAAAACATTATTGGTACCACTTGAAACAAAGTTTATATACTTCAACACATTTCTGGGAGTACAGAATGGTCAATACCAGACAAATTACCCGCTGCATTATGCCCGCCCGACTTTCAAAAGAATATAAGATATGGTCCATGCAGCTGTTTTGTCATGCGTCAGGTCTGCACGACACATCATACAATGTATACTAGCAATCTAATCGGACACTAAGTGTTGGCAAAATTATTGGTTTCATCAGACATTATGAGACAAGTTCAAAGTGAAAGCCCACCAAAATCTCCAGAACATTACAAGTTAGATATATATATCTTATATTCTGTTGAAAGTTCTAAATAACAGTGGCCCTCACGTCAGCAGTGATGAAGATTTTCAAGAGGCTGGTGAAAAGTATATCTGCTGCTCCCTGCCCAGCTTGTTCGACCCCCTCCAGTTTGCCAATAGAACAAACAGAGGCAGAGACGATGCCACCTCCAATCTTCTGCACACCACTCTAACTCACCTGGAAGGGGGAAGGGGGAACTTTGTGAGGATGCTGTTCATAGACTATAGTTCAGCGTTCAATACCATAGTCCCCCTTCGCCTGATGGGAAAGATGAGGTCGCTGGGGATCGACACCCAGAAGTGCAACTGGGTGCTCAGCTTCCTCACCGATCGCCCCCAAGTGGTGAGAGTGGGGGGAGGCATAACTTCAGGGATGCTGACCCTCAACATAGGTTCTCCACAGGGGTGTGTTCTGAGCCCGCTTCTCTATAACATCTACACCCATGACTGTACAGCCATCAACAGCTCAAACTCCATCATCAAGTTTGCTGACGACACTGTGGTGCTGGGTCTGATCTCCAGAAACAACGAGCAGGCCTACCTGGAACAAGTGGCAGACCTAGCACTGTGGTGTCAGTCCAACAACCTGGCTCTGAATGTCAGCAAGACTAAGCAAATGGTGGTGGACTTTAGGAAGAGGAAGGGCAGCGGACACACCCCACTCACCATCAGTGGAGAGCCTGTGGAGCGGGTCTCCAGTTTCAAGTACCTGGGGGTGCACCTTACCGAGGACCTCTCCTGGTCACTCCACACACAACACCTGTCGGGGAAGGCCAGGCAACGGCTGTACTTCCTCCGTTGGTTGAGGAAGTTCAAGGTCTCCCCATCCATCTTGAAGAACTTTTATTCCTCAGCTGTGGAAAGTGTTCTCACAGGTTGCATCACTGCTTGGTACGGGAACTGTATGGCACGCGATCGGGCCATCCTGCAGAAAGTGGTGCACTCGGCAGAACAGACCACTAGGGCCCCCCTCCCAAGCTTGGAAAACATCTACATCAAGAGGATGGGGTCCAGGGCTAGAAAGATCATGCAAGATGCCTCCCACCCCAATTCCAGCCTCTTCACCCTGCTAAATTCGGGCAGACGGCTCTGCAGTCTGAACACAAGGAAGAGAAGGAGTTTTTTTCCATCAGCAGTTAGAATGCTAAACTCTACTCCACCTCTGTCTTTGTAGGCTAAAGACTATTTTTTTTTAGTAATAGGTTGCTTTCTATTTATTATATTTATTACCTATGCTTTTATTCTTTTTATTTATGTGTAGCACAGAGCTAAAAGCCTGCCCCCTTTCATTTCACTGCAAGTAAATGTGCATGTGACAAATAAAGCACTTGACTTGACTTGAAATATCATGTAAAAGTAGTTTCATGTAGTAATGTTTTGTATAGTACAACTATATGTTATCCAACCAAAGCTTCTTCCTTTTTGGTGTCTGGCTGGCTTCCTGCAGCGGACAGAATGTCTGGGAAGGGGAATAATATATCAATGGAATGTTAACATTCATTTTTGACTAGTTTCATGCATTACCTTTCATGTTTTATCTACATCAATTTTGCCAGAGCAGCGGGTGGGGTCAACTTTTGGGCGTGTCTGGCGGGCATAATGCAGCGGGTAATTTGTCTGGTATTGAACATTCTGTAAGCAGTAGCCAATAGCCTGTATTGCATTCAACAGAAATTGGGGGAAAAAAGTGAACACGGGAGATGGAATTCAGAGAAATTTTAATTTTTTTATTAATGATGTGGATAAAAACCATTGCTTTTCGTGTTATCAAAGTGTGACATAAGACTGAGAGTAAGACGCTCTGTTCAGTCTGTTGTCATCAAGCCTCAGTATGACGCATGTGATGTCAAGCAGCGATAGTTTCCGAGTAGGTCCGGGAAAAAGGTTGCACTTTCTGCGCCGTGAAAAATATGCAAAACTTGCCAAATTACTTCTTGACCAGAATGTATAAGAATGAAATTTTATGCTTAATATTCAGTTTGCACCACCCTGCATAAAATTTTCATTGAGGCCTTTGAAATTTTTAAATTTTGTTTGAACTCATTTTTGACCTGCCAAGGTCATGAAGTCAACTTAAACACTGCCAGAATATAGGTCACACATGATGTCCTGTATGTTGATAATACAAACTTAAGCTCGATTTAAAACCATTTGGCCTCCAGAGGCCATTTTGAGTGTTCTCTGTGAGACTCAAAATTTAAGTACTGCGCCCCTTCTAGACCCATATCCAGCAATTCAATCAGAATGGCACTCACACTGCGCATTGACTGTACCAAGGTAAGTTGATTGCCTGATTTTGAAAAAAGTTAAACAGTTTTTTAGAAAGAATTTTTTGAAATTTCAACTGTCTTTAACATTGATAACATTTTGCTAGACCTCAAGTTTGACCTTTCAAGGTCATCTGAGGTCAACTTTAAGAATGCCAAAATATAGGTCATATATGACTTCTTATAGGTCGATACTACAAACTTAAGCTCTATCTGCAACCATTTGGCCTCCACAGGCCATTTTGCCTATTCTCCATAAGACCCAATGTTATAGAACAGCACCCCCACTACTCACTTCTGCCAATTTAATCAAAATTGCAATCGCACTGAACCAAATGCAGTTGATTGCTTCATTCAGAACAAGAGTCATCAGAATATGACATATCCCCCCGGCCCTGATTATTTGCGAAAGTCATGTCAATCCTACACCTTCAAAGAAATTCAAACAAGAATGTTGAGGTGATTTTCCTCTGGAATTATCTGGAAGTATGTACTGGCAACATCTACCAAAGACTATGAACCACATGTTGACAAAGGCAATAATAAAACAAGAGTCATTAATGAACACTGTTTTAGTTCTGCTCCAGAAACAAACCCAGCCCTGCGACTGAGTCCAAATCCAACTCGTTTCCATGGAACCAAAAAAAATTATTTTTCAGAAGTCTGAAAATATCAAAAAGCACCATTTCAGTATGTGGGTAATACACATGCAAAATTTCAGGAAAGATGTAATGAACGAATTTTGAGTTGTGCTCCAGAAACGAACCCATCTCCGTACAGAGTCCAAATGCAACTGGTTTCCATGGAAACGAAAAAAATAATATTTTCAGAAGTCTGAAAATATGAAAAGGCACCACTTCAGTATGTGGGTAAGATATATTGAACGGTTTTTGAGTTCTGCTCCGGAAACGAACCGATCTCTGTACAGAGTCCAAATCCAACTCATTTCCATGGAAACAAAAAAAATAATATTTTCAGAAATCTGAAAAAATGAAAAGGCACCACTTTAGTATGTGGGTAATACACATGCAAAGTTTCAGAAAGATATATTGAACAGTTTTTGAGTTCTGCTCCGGAAACGAACTAGGCCTGATGTGCACTAAGTCCAGATTTGTTTCCACGGAAATGGCAAAAATAGTAATCCTGAAGTTTCCAAAGTAGCAAAAGGCACATCGAGACTATACATAGAATACATGTACCAAGTTTGGTGCTGATATCTTGCATAGTTTCCGAGTTCTGCTCCAAAAACAAAATGATTTCGGACGGACGGACGGACAAATGGACGGACAGACTGACGAGGCAATGCCTATATCCCCCCGCATTTTATGCCTGGGGGATTATAAAAAAAGTTATCAGACAAATATTGAGAAACAATTTTTTTAAATTTCTATTTCCAAATCCTTTTTTTAACATTGGGCTAAAATTTCATGGGCCCACACCACGGACAAAACGATTCCACCAAATATCGGAAAAAAGTCCGGAGATATGGTCTAGTATTATGGCAAATTTGAAAAAAAAATTCATCAGACCAAAAAAAAAAGATGAAAAATGTTCCCAACAATGGATGAAAAACCACGACGATAGCTTATCAGCCCATGGGGCCCGTAAACTAAAAAGGGGAGGACCAAAATGATAAGGTGGAAGGAAGTGTGTTACAAAGAGAGAAAGAAAGCAAGAGCACAAGCAATGAAACTCACGGCCTGAGGGACTCATAAGTGAATAAACAAAGTGAATGTTATGCAACAGCCACAGTGACCCAGTGACCAGAAACTGTCTTGAGTCACAGATAGGCAGCTGTCAACACAAAGCATAGCAGCATACTGCCAACCACTGCCAACAATGTCCAACATAATATTGCACACAAAAAAACTCTGCTACGATCTGTGCACAGCAGGGGGTGGGGTGAGGGCGACAGCTACGTGCTGTCAGATGTTCAGAGGGCCTTCAGCAACCTCACCCTTTACCACTCGATTACCCTCAAGCTGTTCAAGCTAAGTTTGCCTGATCAACAATCAAACAATTTATCGAATGAACAACCAAGGCCAATACATGACCTAAAATAAGAAGTGATGATGAGAACGCAAATGCCTATTGCCTACATTTGTATAATTAATATGGCATTGTAAGGATGGCAACATACATGCAAAAAATCCAAAACTTTTGCAGACTTCGCAGCATTTATTTTCGCCATACTTACAATTGTCACTCAGTTGGGCATTGTGCCTAACAACGCCCTATAGCCATGACTACATTCAAAATATGGAATGGATTCTAGTGGCTTATTGCTTAATGAGCCTCACAAACTAATTTACACAAATATGCGTAAATTAGTTTGTGAGGCTAAAGGGTGTTGTTAGGCACAATGCTCAACTGTGTGACAATTGTAAGGATGGCAATATACATGCAAAAAATACAAAACATTTTGCTGACTTCACAGCATTTATTTTTGCCATCCTTACAATTGTCACTCAGTTGGGCATTGTGCCTAACAACGCCCTTTAGCCATGACTACATTCAGAATATGGAATGGATTCTAGTGGCTTATTGCTTAATGAGCCTCACAAACTAATTTACGCAAATATGTGCTGTTTCACGAGCTACACTAGTGCAGAAATTATTAAGACATATTGATATGTTCCATCGTCATTTATGTGTGGATGCCCCATAATTTTGTGAAGCAATGCACCACAATGCTATTGAAAATAAATTAGACTGTCGTCGGTTCTACCAATTAATCTGACCAACTGTTGCTAATTGGGAAAAGTAAAGTATGAGAGGTTTAGGTTATTAATACCCTCATCACACCAAGGTAGTTCCCAGCATGTTCTCAAAAATTTGACAGAACGGGCTAAAACTGAGTAGGAACTGAATGGACGTTTTAGACACTTATTACCATCTAAGTAAGAACCTCATTGACGGGAATGGACGGAAGGGGTGCTTCAGAACATTGAGCCTGTCCAAAAATTTCTCCCGGCCATCCCGTCCTAAAATAAGACTGAGTGAGGTCTTACTGCAAACGAGATTACCATACTGCGAACGGAATCGCCATACTTCGATTGTAGTAGAAACGTATCAAGAACAAACAAAACACGGCAAGGTCGGGGGAAAATTTGAAATACATTTGAATACCAACTTCATGCAGTTCTACCTCATCTTTCCCGTTTCCAGACAGACTTAACTTGACTACGTTAGGTCCTTACTGCGTCCTTATTCCGCCCGAATAGCTTTGTACAAACATTAAAAGTTTTGACAAGGGTTTTAAATACGTTTCTACACCATTCTAATAGTTCTTATGCCATTTTTAGTGAGATCAACTTGTTTCTATTACGTTAACGTCATTCTTACCCAGTTATTACAACGTCCACTCCATTTGCAGTCAGATCAGCAAAGTTTACAGTACAAATAGTGCCGATCAAGGCTGCCCTCACGTGGTAGCAAGATTTCTCTATTAATAGGTAACTCTATTCTTAGTTCGTTCTCAAGCAATATGCACATAATAAATAGTATAACCTCTATATATAGTAACGTAGTCCCATTGAAAGATACACACAAGCAGACTACAAACTTAAAAAGTTACTCAGAATAGAGTTAGAAAAGTTACACAAAACAAATATTGAGAGGTTGATATCGAGAAAAATTGTCATGTTAAGTAATCAAGAATGACTTTGAAATGTTATCCAAAAAACTAGATATCAATCTACTCACACAAATTATGAAACAATTCTGCCGATGTGTACAGCTGGAAGCAGTGAACTAGAAAGAGAACTGGCAAAAACACAGTGGTATTTATAGCCGTTTGGCGCGGACGCAATGGAAATGTCCTTTTCAATGAACTAGAGACGTGATGAGAACTTGGTGAGAACAAGCTGGACTGAGTAAGAACTAGTTTGATCGCAATGGTTGGGTTAGGAACTGTTTAATAAGAAGTTGGAACGGGGTTGAACTTGTTGAGAACGGGGTTGAACTTACCATGAACAGATTAGAACCAAGATGAACGGCTACTTTCCCCTGTTTTAAACGTTGTACAAACTAGCTATGATCGGAATGAAAACAAGATGGACTTGTCTCGAACTGTATCAGAACGAAGTAGTGTGGTATTCAAAGCATTTTCTGGCCAAAGTTGCTCGATTTCACTCGTCCCCAGCCTGTTTCATCAAATTTTTAGGGACATTCTGGGACGTTCTGAAAACGAGCTTGGTATGAAGGTACCCTTAGCATTGAAAGGTGAGGTTTATGAAGGCCTTTGTTACTGCCGACAGAATGCAACTGGAGGGCGAATGCGCTCAATTGGGACCATGCAGGAAAGGGAAAATATATATGATTTCAAAGCGTAGCGAGGATGACCACCAATTGTAGAGCACACTGGTAGGATCAAGAGCCACCAATCAGATGGCAAGGCAGTAGGGAAAATCACAGGCCACTCATCACAGAGCATGTTCACAGGAAGAATCACAGAAGCCATCAATCATAAAGCACATTGGCTGGAATAAATCACAAGGGCCTCCAATCGCAGAGCAACTTATCATTGGCGTATTTAGAAATGGCCTTGTGGAGACAAGAGGTGGAGAAATTGAACATTTTCTGTCGCAGATTACTCGTCCCATGGGGCGCCCCGGTGGCTCATCGGTCTAAGCGCGCGCACCATAAAGGCTGTGGTCTTCCTGCGGCGACCTGGTTCTATTCCTGCTTAGGCCATTTGCCGCATGTCTTCCCCCATTCTTCTCCCCAACTTTCCTGTCTCTCTCTACTGTGTGACTATCAAAATAAAGGAGAAAATCCCAAAAAAAATCTAAAAAAAAAAAGATTACTCGTCCCATTGTTCAAAAGGTTACCTGCGTATTTGCTTTTTCTCATGCTGTGCAGTCTATAAAAAGTTACACGCTGAAATCAAGGTGGGCAGCATTAGGGTGTTGTTTATTGGGCTATTAATGTATCTATTTTGAAATTAAGACTGACAACGGGATAGTTCGACACTTCATTCATAACGTGAACAAAAAAATTCTACATCACCATTCAAATGCTGCACAACTTTTTTTTTTGCATGTATTCTGCTTTAAACCAGAATTTCTGCACAGTTGCAGATGAACATTAGTCTGCATTAGTATTATTATACTTTTGTTGAGTTATATTCCACTGGCAGTGGCGTAAGACTGATTCCAACTCTTGTGATCCCACATTTCCCATAACTCCACAGCACAGTGAGGTCTGATATCTAGAGTTTTTTTTTTTTTTTTTTGAAAAAGATGTAATCACATCCAAAATTCACAACATGTTTTTATCACACAAAATACACTAAAACACATTGAAAAATGCAAATGATTGAGAATTGATCAGGTCAGAATTTGGTTTAAAGGCATGTATTATTAATTGGCTTCAAAGGATGTATTGTGTCCACCCTATTATCAGCTCTAGCCATGCCGCAAATTCACTGTAAGGCATGCTTGTAACACCCTAATCCAAGCAACACTGTGTTAGAGGGCTCAATCTGTCCCTTCACACACAGTGCAAAACTGTTTTTAAAAACAGCCCAAAAACAGCAGTTAAACTCATCAATGTGGCGTCATATTAACCTCTTGACGCAGAAGCCAAATCTGGCTATTTATGTGTTACTTATTTACGGCTTTATAATTCAAGATTGCAGTTTCACAGAGAGGAAGGGAATGGCTCATCTGTACACTTGTAGCATTTAGAATTCCATAGTATTTCAGTTTATTTTCATGATTTTGGAAGAAAAAAAAGGCTGCAAAAATTAAAAAATCACACAAAAAATGAAAATTCAGCATTGAAATTGTAAAAAAAAAAAAAAAAAATACTGAAAATTGTAAAATAGCTGGGGGTTAAAACTATACATTTCTGGGATCATAAACGCCTTGATCACAAGTATTCTTCATTTCAGCATGAAATTCTAAATTGTTGTAACCTTTATTTATACAGGTAGTCTCATTGAGACGTGAGGTGTCATTCTCAAGAGAGACCTGTTTCAGACAAACATACAATAGAACAAACAACATGTAGTTTCAAACACACAGAAATACAGTATCGGTACCGTACAGTAAAATCAGTACATGTAAAATCAGACTGCCAATGCAAGGGGGTTAAAATGCTAAAAACAAGAACAAGTTTCCAGAGATTTTTCAAATGCCCTTAACAATCGTTTAAAATCCCCCAATGAAATCAAACTGGACAACTTCAGATCCTGTTGTACGGTGTTCCAGGTTAAAGGGGCAGAGTAAGAGAATGCATTTTTGCCTAGCTCTGTACGTACTAAGGGAACGCTGTAGGTAATAAAGGCCTGGGAGTGCAGGCTGTAACTGCACTGACTACGTGACATGTAGGAGGAGATATATGAGGGGAGCAGTCCAAGGATTGATTTGCAGATGAAGTTGTACCAATGCAAAAGCCTACGTGTGGATAATGATGACCACATGACCAGAGAACACAGAGTGCAGTGGTGAGTGAGGTGGTTCAGGCCAGTTATGAACCTTATAGCTCCGTGATAGACAGCATCCAACATCTGTAGAGAGCTGGCTGAGGCATTCATGTGAACAATGTCACCATAATCAATAACAGGCAAGAAAGTGGCAGCTACAAGCCATTTCCTGGCATTGAAGATAAGAGAATATTTGTTCCTGAAGAAGAACCCCAGTTTTACTTTCAATTTCTTTAAGAGGTTTTCAATATGGGACTTAAAAGAGAGATTTACATCAATTAAGATTCCCAGATATTTATAAGAGACCACAAACTCAATAAGAGCACCTTTTGTGGATGTAATAGATGGAAGAACTGCTGGCACCATCTTTTTGTTTGAAAACAGCATACCCTTGGTTTTATCAGTATTTAGTACCAGTTTAAGACGGGATAAGTCTGATTGAATAATGTCAAATGCAGACTGTAGGTGTTGAAAGACCTGGGCAGCATTGTTTGCACGAGAATAAACTATTGTATCATCTGCATAAAGGTGTAAGGATGCATCAGTAATATTTTGACCCACATTGTTTACGTAAATTGTAAAATGAGTGGGTCCTAAAACTGAGCCTTGTGGCACACTATTGGTGACCTTTAAATGGCTTGACGAAAGACCACTGTACTGTACACACTGCCTACGACCTGAGAGGTAGTTGGAGAACCAGCCAACGGTGTGGTATGAGAAGCCAGTATCTAGGAGTCTGTGACATAGGATGCCATGATCTACAGTATCAAATGCTTTAGACAGGTCTAAGTGAAGTGCAGCACAGTAATCCTTAGTGTCCAATGCTTCAACAACATCATTAAAAACCTTTACCGAGGCAGTCACTGTGCTGTGCTGTTTCCTGAAGCCAGACTGATGGGAAGATAAAATATTAAAAGAACACAAATACTCCTTAATTTGATCATTCACCAGCTTTTCTCAAACCTTGGCTAAAATGCAGAGTTTTGAAATTAGTCAATAATTATTTAGTACAGTGGGGTCACCTCCTTTCAATAAAGGGAGTACAAAAGCTGTTTTCCATACATCAGGAATAATATTATTTTGTATGGAAAGATTAAAGATATGTGACACTGGTTCAGCTATAATTTGTGCAGCCAGGCGTAAAAAGTAAGGGGGGAGGTCATCAGGGCCTACAGAGGCTTTAGAAACCTCTATGACAGAAAATTGAGAAAGTGAGAAGGTATGAATATTTGAGGCATGACTAGTGGGTAAAAAAGTAGTTGGAGAAGAAGTAGGTGATTTACCATCCAAATCTGTATCAAACAAGGAACAGGAGGCAACAAAATGTCTATTAAGACAGTCAAGCATCTCAGATTTGTTTGACACAGGGATGGAGTCGACAATCAATTGTGGTGGCAGTTCTGATGAGTGGGTGTTGCCAGAAAGAGATGTAATGATTTGCCAAAATCTGTTAGGGTCGTTTAGGCACTTAGTGCTCTGAGATAAATAATAATTACCTTTAGCAGCTTTAATAGAAGCCGTACAGCGATTTTGTAGTGGTTGAAACTGCTGTCAATCAGCCTCTGAACCAGATTTCCTCGCAGCCCCCCATAGCTGCTTCCTCCTGTGTAAGAGGTCAGCTAGCTCAGAAGTGAACCAGGGGCTATCCTGGCCCTTTATTCTGAACTGGCAAAAAGGAGCATGTTTATTTACAAAATAAATGAAACTGTTGTGAAAATAATTCCAAGCTAAGTTAACGTGTCAATCAATAAAATACGACACCAGTTAAAATGGAATAAATCCCAAGGAAACACCTGTTCACTAAAATGCTTCAGACTTCGTTTTTTGACAACATGGGGCTTGGAATGGGGTATTTTAATATCCCCAACAACGCCAACCACACAGTGATCACTTAGGTCATTCGCAAAGACTCCTGTTCCAGAGTATTTATGTGGAATATTTGTGATAAAAAGATCAATAAGCGATGATTTGTTTTGGCATTTTGGATTAGGACAAGTGGGACTATCAATAATCTGACTGAGATTAAAAGACAGACAATATGCTTTAAAATCATCAGACACTGGTGAGAGCCAGTCAAAGTTAACATCCCCTACCAGGATGATTTCCTAAAAGTGTAACTGAATAAAAGCTGCATTAAGGATGCTATGGTATCAGAGGTGGCAGAAGGGAGCCTATAGCAGCCAACAACGTCAAAGACTGACCATCAGACAAATCAATATTTAGAGCTAAGATTTTAAACTGTTCAGGAACAGATTTTGTGAACAGGATTTGTTTTGCAAGACAGGACCTGACATATTGCCACACCACCGCCCTTCCTTGGACGGTCTGAGCGATAAATATTAAAACGATCAATTGCTATATCTTTATCCAGAATAGAATTAGAGAGCCAAGTCTCAGAGATAACAATAACATGAGCACCAGTTGAATGAACCCATAACCGCAACATATCCATTTTTGTAACAAAGCTACGAGCATTAATGTGCAAGATATGTAACCCTGACATATTCTTAAAATCTGCTGGAGTATTGCATGCGGTGAGAGGACCAGGATTAGGCTGGATGCCAGACAACAGTAAAAGCATAGCAATCAAATATTTCTGGGTGGCCTTAATGGCAGAAACATACGTACTGTGGGGGCTGATGTTGTAGCATTTGGCCCCCATGGACATTGTCTGATTAGACATATTACGTTGTAGAAGAACAGCAGGTATTCAAAACCCAAAGGCAATAAAGTCGACTTGGACAGATTTAAACGCGTTGACATGCGGTAACCGTCCAAAATGTCCAAAACAGTCACTTCCCAGAGAGGATGTTGCAAGACTTGTGGTGAGTAGCCATGTATGAACAGTATCCAAATTGCCAACAGCATAGCCACTAAGACTCTATGATGTAATGAAGCAGAAAATCACAGAGAATGTCACAACGAAAGCAGAGCAAAGTGGCATCTTAGCCGACATGTTTACCCACTCACTACTGCCTTACCCTCTGGCTGGAGCTGCTGGTGATGCTAGCAGTGGTTTCAGCAAGCTGCACGCGCCTCAGAATGGTGGAGAAGGCTTCAGCAAACAGCACAGGCCTGAATGTGCAGTGGAAAGCTTCAGCAAACTGCGCGGGCCTCAGAATGGTGGAGAGGTGGAAGGCCAGGCTGAAGCTTGCAGAGGTCCACTCTGCAGCAGATGGAAGGCCAGGCCAAGGCCAGCAGAGGTCCAGGCTGTAGTGGGTGGAAGGCCAGGCTGAAGCTAGCAGAGGTCCAGGCTGCAGCAGATGGAAGGCCAGGCCAAGGCCAGCAGAGGTCCAGGCTGTAGCAGGTGGAAGGCTAGGCTAAGCCTAGCTAACTACCTGGCTGGTTAACTAGCAGAGAGCACAGATCTGATTTGCAGCAGAAATCCTTTCTTGTGTGTAGATTTTAAAGTCCATAAAAGCAGTCCGGAATGCTCTTCTTGGAAAGATGTAAAAGTAAGCCTTCCATGGCTGACTGTTTAATTTAAAAATTTACTAAAACATACTAAAACAGATGTAGTTCAGAGCACACTAACAAGCAGACAAACAAAGGACTGAGCTGGCGGCCATCTTGAAAGAGTGGGTGTGTCCAGGTTATCTTATTATCTTATTATCTTCTCTTTCAGAGCCAAATAAGACAGCTCCCCAAGTGGCTTCCCAAACTCTCACATTCCTAAAAATGGTGCACTGTCACATAAAATAATCATATATTTAATGCAAATCAACTTTTGGCACATGAAATTCAATATGAATTAATGATTTTCTTGTTGAATTTAGCATGAGTTTGACAATATAGGAGCAGATGGACATCAATGGTCCCCAGTAACCTCTCCAAACCCAGAACATGCCTTTTCTCCGTCATTAAGTTTAGAATTTTGTCCATTTTTCTTCAGAATGCCACAAGCTAGCACACATACTAAATAAAGCAGTTCCTTTAATGAACAGTCAGAACATTCAATATGCTATCCTAGATTGAATGGAATGGTGCAAAGAATGTTCGCAGGGGGGGTCTACCGAAGTGCTTGAGCTGTTTGCATTTTAAATGAGCCAAAATCTCAGCATTCAATTTTGTTCAATACAGCATAAATTCTAAAAACAGAGCCACATTGAGAAAAATGCCACCAATGCAGTATTATTGGCAAAGACTAATGGTTACTCTTACTAACCTATGTGGCAAACAAGCTCTGTGATCATTGTGGCTATGGTAAACTGAGAAAAAAAAACAGCTAGCCAGCTAGCCATAAGTAAAATAATACAAAAACATACAATTTATCTCAGTCATGCTTTGAAGAAAACCCAATCCTTATTGAATCCCTCCTCCAGAGACACAGATCTACCCAGTAAAGTGAACCCTCCAGTCCTGTTTCATTCGGAATAATTCCCATTGACTATGTCCGTAATTCATTTGAATCCTGTAAATGAAACTGAGCACTTCAGGCGGGTTTTGGAAGTCTTTTTTTCTTTGAAATTGCGTCATTTTCAGCTGTCCAACCATGCGCAATGTTAAGAGAATACAACTTTACTTGCTGTAACTCAAAGGTTTAAATACTTTCTGAGGTCCAATCAATCTCTTTCAGTTACTGTTGAAAGTTTATACTCTCTGGAATTGGATAAGAAACATGTCAATCAATAGGTCACAACTGGGAAAGTTTCATGTGGGCTTGAACTATAACTGTGCATTATGCAGATGAGCCTAAGTAAGCAATTGAGTGAGTGGCTAATCAATGAGAATATAAGAGATCACTGAGTTCGTCGATGGAGGAGTTTACGCTTAAATATGAGGTAGGATATTGCACGTTTTTGATATGAGATGACTATAATTGATAGTAGAATGACATAGTATCAATACCATGTTAAATGTTTGGCTCAGAAAACTGATTTTTCTTTACTGCTTAATTGGGATACCATTAGCTCACTATTGCTGAAGTGGTTGCTACAAAGGACAAAAATTTTTTCTGTGGCAAGAGATCATTTTTTTGAACTGCTGGATAGATACTATGGGCAAGTATATTGAGCAGTTTGCACATCAGGCTTAGCTGAGGAGTTTAATTCATGCAGCCCCTGGAAAACAGGGATGGGACTGAACTTGTCCATATTCTGAACATAGTTCGAGCTCGGCTTGCTAGTGAATATTCAATAATTGATCTGGGTGTGCCATCTAGTAATAGAATAGTGTAACTGCTCGCATAAATAGAGCAGCTCCATGTCCGCTGGCATCTACATCTGTGCAGAGGGGTTAAGGGATGCTGGTTGCTAAAATGGCGATCATGGAGATAGTGCTGACCGGGTCAAAGAAGAAAAAAAAACATCCCAGTTGTTTCCAACATAAGGTATTGCAAATACCATTGATGCTGAAAGACATATAGGCACTTCAGATAAATAATTGTCTTTTACATCAGGCTTTATCAATGCATGTAATTCATAGGCCTTAGCCTCCAGGGCCAACTTAGGTCCAATTTAAAATAAATAAATAAATAATAAATATGTTATTAATTGCTTATTTCTGTATTGCCTTGGTATTGGCCTGAGGGTCACCGTATTGGCCCGAGGCTGCAGGCCGAGGGCCAATACCGCGACCCAAAGGCCAATACTGAAAGGCCAATACCAAGGCAATGTGAAAATAAGCAATTTATAATATTTTTATTAATTGGTTAAGTATGTTGTGCTATCATGACAATATTATGACAACGACTTCTGAAATACGCAACTTCAAGACTCATTAAAGAGCTAAATGCTACTAGGTCCGCGACTGTCGTCTGCTTCTTTGAAGAGAGCAAATGCCACAGTTACCGCGACCGAAAGGCCAATACCAAGGCAATGCGAAAATAAGCAATTAATAATATTTTTTATTAATTGGTTAAGTATGTTGTGCTATCATGACAATATTATGACTATGACTCCTGAAGTACGTGACTTCAAGACTCATTAAAGAGCTAAATGCTACTAGGTCCGCGACTGTTGTCTGCTTCTTTGAAGAGAGCAAATGCCACAGTTACCGCAACCGAAAGGCAAATACCAGGGCAATGAGAAAATAAGCAATTTATAATATTTTTTATTAATTGGTTAAGTATGTTGTGCTATCATGACAATATTATGACTGTGGCTTCTGAAGTACGTGACTTCAAGACTCATTAAAGAGCTAAATGCAAATAGATCCGCGACTGTCGTCTGCTTCTTTGAAGAGAGCAAATGCCAGAGTTACCGCAACCGAAAAGCCAATACCAAGACATTGCAAAAATAAGCAATTTATAATATTTTTATAATTGGTTAAGTATGTTGTGTTATCATGACAATATTATGACTATGACTTCTGAAGTACGCGACTTCAAGACTCATTAAAGAGCTAAATGCTATTAGGTCCGCGACTGTTGTCCGCTTCTTTGAAGAGAGCAAATGCCACAGTTACTGCGACCGAAAGGCCAACACCAAGGCAACGCGAAAATAAGCAATTTATAATATTTTTATTAATTGATTAAGTATGTTGTGCTATCATGACAATATTATGACAATGACTTCTGAAGCACATTTCCCTACTTTTGTGAGACTCATTAAAGAGCTAAATGCTAGGTCCCTGACTGTCGTGACAGAAAACTTTTGCTTCTCTGAAGAGAGCAAATATGAATGCCACAGTTGCCAACAGGTTAACATCATAAAACATGTGCTGAACTCTGCCAATACAGGTCGGCCAAAACAAGATATATTGGCATATAGTAAATTATTTTTTAAAATAATAATTTTTTACTGCAAGAGATGAGATATTTGAACAATAACATACATAACCAATTAATAAATATATATATATATATATATACACATATATATTTTACATATATATATATATATATATATATATATATATATATATATAAAATTCTTCATACCCCTACCAAATTTTGTTTTTTTTCGAGATATTATCATGTATCATGCTCTTGGGTTGCTTTTCAGCTAATGGGCCCAGAAACCTTGATAAAGTTAATGGCATCATGAAACAGGACCAGTATATCCAGATCCTCAGTGAAAACATTAAGCAATCCTCCGAAAAACTTGGTCTTGGGCAGGAATGGATCTTCCAACAGGATCATGATCCTAAACACTCAGCCAAATCTGTCAAGAAATGGTTAGTGGACAACAAAGTGAACGTTTTGGAGTGGCCAAGCCAGAGCACCGACCTCAATTCTATCAAAAATCTGTGGAGGGAACTGAAGACCAAGGTCATGGCAAGGAAACCCTTAAACCTTAAGGATCTGGAGAAGTTTGCCAAAGCGGAGTGGGCCAAAATCCCCGTGGAAACATGTAGAAACCTTGTGATCAACCACAGGAAGCGTTTGGAGGCTCTAATCGTGAATAAAGGCTTTGCCATCAATTACTGAGAAAAGGGTATGAATAATTCTGGACATGGCATTTTTCGTAAATCTGTCAAATAAAATACCAAAAAGTATTGAACTTCTTGAAAAACTGTTTACTGTGCTTCTTACAGCCTTATGTCAACTTACTGTGTCATTTGTGCAAGAATAAAAAGGAGTAGTCAAAAAATATATCGAAAAAAACCAAAAATTGGTAGGGGTATGAATAATTTTGGGCGCGACTGTATATATTATATTAGGGCTGCGCAATAAATGTATCGCGATAATTTTTAAGCACAATAAAAGTGTCTGCCTCTATGGGGCAGACAGACGAGCTTGATTATTACCTTTTCTATGCCACATACCTTTAATTTAATGTTTCCGGTGTACTTTGCCTAACTTGCAATCAAGCCATTTATTCAGCCAACCGACCAATCAAAACCAAAATCTGGCCAATAATGATTAAGAGGCAATAATGAGAAGCAGACTGACCCAACCAGGCTGCCTTGTTTGATTGAAAGAATGTCAGTAATCTGAATAAATGGCAGCCCTCTGAATTCCACCTCTCATCGTGGAATAATTAACGTATTATTTAAAAGGATTTCTTAAAAATAAAATCATGTTAAGATGGCCCTGGTTTTTAAGCATTTAAAAATATACATGAAGTAGAAAACATTGTGTGAAGCATATCGAACGTGAATGTGAGAGAGAAATTATTTTTGCATTGCACGCAATGGACAAATGCACCGAAGACTTGGCAAGCACATTCAGGAAAATCTGTGCCGCCAATTTTTTGGCATTTTAATTTAATAATTGAAGAAGATTAATTTGAAGTAAAATATTTCACAGCTCTTCATTTTAGTTACTTTTGAGCGTCTAAATTGCCTACAGTGAAGATGGAAAACATTTTGTTTAAGCATATCAAGCGTGACATGTAAATTGTTATCGCATTTGCACACAACGGCCAAATGTAGTAATCCAGCAAACACATTCAGGCGAATTGGGTGCTGAAACAAGCAACGTTAAGGTCTTCAAAATCATCATCCTCTACTCGACAATTGCTTTCACACCCTTCCCATTTACTTTGCTCAATTCGCAATCAAACAGTTGATTTGCTCAATGAACAATTTAAATTGGTTAAGAGTCTAATTTATTTCGATATCATTTTTGTTTGTCGCATTTTGAAATTTAAATGGCCATGAAACATGACAGAGTCGCCTGAATGCGTTTGGTACATTATTTCTAGTTTCACAGTTGGCCTCTGTGTTCGAATGCGTTAACAATTTATTTGTCACGTTCGATACGCTTAAAAACAAAATGTTTTCCATCTTCACTGTAGACTATTTAGACGCTCAAAAGTAACCAAAATCAAGAGCTATGAATTACTTTATTTCAAATTAGTCCAGTTCAATTATTAATTTGGTGCTTTTGTCTATTGCGTGCAATGCGAAAATAATTTCTCACATTCACGTTTGATATGCTTCACAAAATGTTTTACAATTTGAGTATATTTTTAAACACTTTAACCCTTTCATGCGCGTACCATGAAAAAGAAATTCAAGATTTTTTTAATATTGATTTTATGACTCTAAATAAGGCCAAAAATGAAAAGCATTTTGATTTTTTTTAAAATATGGTTTTATATAGAAATTATTTTACTGTCCACGTATGTGGACACTGCGCAGCAAAGGAGTAAAAAATAACACAGAGCAATGACAGAAAATATGGACCATTACATGAGTTTAATGTAAAACAACAACTGTTTATTCAAGTATATCATAACAGTATAACAGATTTGATGACTTTTTGATGTGAGATATAAAAATCTCTAAGATTTTTTTTTCAAATGAGGATAAAATAATTTTACAACGATAATATCATACAACTGATTTTTCAAGTACCAGTAAAGATTTGATTTGATTTGATTTTGATGACTATTTCATGACTTTAAAAATCTCTTTGAGATATTTGTTAAAAAATCAAGATTAAAATGATAAAGATACTATTATATGATGAAAACGTAATGTAAGAACTGATGTTCAATACTTCCAAGTGATTGATGTTCAATACTTCCAAGTGATATCTCCTCTACTTTGAGTGAAAGCCTTCAAAGCAATCAGGACAGAGTGCAATCTGACATGTTACACAGATAAATCTGGTCTTCCTCTGGCACCTCTCATAACGGCACCTCATGGCATTCTTGACAGGTGCACTTCTTGGCCAATGTTGCCCAATCCCATACCGTACCTCATGCACAGTGTTGACCTGATGTTTTCTTTTTGGAGGCTGAGAATGGCTTGGCCATATACAAAACCCAAAACCAGTGAAGTTGGCACGTTGTGTAAATCGTAAATAAAAACAGAATACAATGATTTGCAAATCCTTTTCAACCTATATTCAATTGAATACACTGCAAAGACAAGTTACTTAATGTTCGAACAGGTAAACTTACAGGTAATTTTTTGCAAATATTAGCTCATTTGGAATTTGATGCCTGCAACATGTTTCAAAAAAGCTGGCACAAGTGGCAAAAAAGACTGAGAGAGTTGAGGAATGCTCATCAAACACTTATTTGGAACATCCCACAGGTGAACGGGCTAATTGGGAACAGGTGGGTGCCATGATTGGGTATAAAAGCAGCTTCCCTGAAATGCTCAGTCATTCACAAACAAGGATGGGGCGAGGGTCACCACTTAGTGAACAAATGCGTGAGCTGATTGTCGAACAGTTTAAAAACAACATTCCTCAACGAGCTATTGCAAGAAATTTAGGGATTTCATCATCTACGGTCCGTAATATCGTCAAAAGGTTCAGAGAATCTGGAGAAATCACTGCACGTAGGCGACAAGGCCGAAAACCAACATTGAATGCCCGTGACCTTCGATCCCTCAGGCGGTACTGCATCAAAAACCGACATCAGTGTGTAAAGGACATCACCACATGGGCTCAGGAACACTTCAGAAAACCACTGTCAGTAACTACAGTTCGTCGCTACATCTGCAAGTGCAAGTTAAAACTCTACAATGCAAAGCGAAAGCCATTTATCAATAGCGCCCAGAAACGCCACCGGCCGCTGGGCCCAAGCTCATCTAAGATGGACTGATGCAAAGTGGAAAAGTGTTCTGTGGTCTGACGAGTCCACATTTCAAATTGTTTTTGGAAACTGTGGACGTCGTGTCCTCCGGACCTAAGAGGAAAAGAACCATCCGGACTGTTATAGGCGCAAAGTTCAAAAGCCAGCATCTGTGATGGTATGGGGGTGTATTAGTGCCCAAGGCATGGGCAACTTACACATATGTGAAGGCACCATTAATGCTGAAAGGTACATACAGGTTTTGGAGCAACATATGTTGCCATCCAAGCAATGTCTTTTTCATGGACGCCCCTGCTTATTTCAGCAAGACAATGCCAAGCCACATTCTGCACGTGTTACAACAGCATGGCTCCGTAGTAAAAGAGTGCGGGGTACTAGACTGGCCTGCCTGTAGTCCAGACCTGTCTCCCATTGAAAATGTGTGGCGCATTATGAAGCGTAAAATACGACAACGGAGACCCCGGACTGTTGAACAACTTAAGCTGTACATCAAGCAAGAATGGGAAAGAGTTCCACCTGAAAAGCTTCAAAAATTGGTCTCCTCAGTTCCCAAACGTTTACTGAGTGTCGTTAAAAGGAAAGGTGATGTAACACAGTGGTAAAAAGCCCCTGTGCCAACTTTTTTTTTGCAATGTGTTGCTGCCTTTAAATTCTAAGTTAATGGTTATTTGCAAAAAAAAAAAAAAAGTTTCTCAGTTTGAACATTAAACATCTTGTCTTTGCAGTGTATTCAATTGAATATAAGTTGAAAAGGATTTGCAAATCATTGTATTCTGTTTTTATCTACGATTTACATAACGTGCCAACTTCACTGGTTTTGGGTTTTGTATATATGTGTGTGTGTTTGTGTGTGTGTGTGTGTGTGTGTGTGTACAGTATGTCTGAAGTCACCATCACCGCACCATTCATTGCTTTCAGTGTGTTTGTATAATGTTATTAGTAAAACTACTTTAAAACCTTCAGCTAGGTTATCATTTATGTTTATGTATTTCTTAAATGTTTGTTATCTTTAATATAAAGTAGATGAATTAATCTTTAAACAATAACAATGAATAAAAACACTTCCTAGGTACAAAATCTGATTTTTTGCCATTTAACTCCTTTGTTATGCATAGCGTCCCACATCGTGGACAGTTGGTTTTAAGGTAAAAAACTATGTTTTACATGAAATTTCATTTTTAAACACATAAACTTGTTCAGCTTACTTTCCTGTACACTTAAATATTTTTTTTTACCTGATTTTGCCTTCTTGAGTGGAAAATTTTTACTGATATGCCTGGAGCATTCTGCAAAAGGTCATTACCGTCGGCCATGTTGTATGGATGATGTCATCAAACAGTCAATATTCCAAATACAAGATGGCACATACTGTTATTTTACTGCAGTGGGTCTACTGACACTGTCACCTTGTGGTCTGGAGTATAACAACAAGGTAAGCAGTAGAAAACAGGGTTTAATTAACTGTCCACATATGTGGACACCGCGCATGAAAGGGTTAAAACCAGGGCCATCTTAAAATGATTTTATTTTTCAGAAATCCTTTTAATAATACGAAGAAATGCAACGATGAGAGATGAATTCAGAGATCTGCTATTTATTCAGATTATTGACATTCTTTCAGTCTAACACCATAGCCTGGTTAGGTCTGCCTGCTTCTCATTATCTCTTCTGTATCATTATAGGCCACATCTTGGTTTTGATAAATCAGTTGGCTGAATAAATGGCTTGATTGGAAGTTAGGCAAAGTACACCGGAATTGATTTAAGTTAAGCTAATTATGCCAAGGCCATGGAGGCTGTCCAACCTCGCTGGTACTTAGCAGACTTCAAATCGTACTTTTCTTCAAGGAAACATTTCAAATGACCTCTGATGTTTGCTCCATGCGGCATTAGGTATCCACCTTATTCCCAAGTCCCATGATCCCTTGTGCGAATATTGGGCGTAACTTCCGCTGCATGCTGTCACTGAGCTGTTTACTATGGTAGCGGCTCACGCGAATCCTCTTTTTTTAAGCGATTGGAAAATAATATATGAGGGAACATCACCTTTTAGCCCTCAGACGGGATAAAGTTACGGTACCGCTGCCTTCTACTATCGAAGAATGGGAGAACGACCTGAAGCAGTGGCCACACTAGTGCATTTGGCTACATTAGCGACTCCGTTGCCACAGACTGCGAAGCTATGAACAATCTACAAAGCTCCGAAGCGTATGCAGTACTTCCACAGCAACAAGGTCAGTCGCGTTTTGTTGAAGGAGGTAGTATACGACCTTCTGTACCTTAAAACAGATATACAAGTACTTTCTGAGAATATTTATGAAGGAAACACTATATTTCAGCGGTAAATATTGCTCTACATATGAAACGTAATGGATTGTTATACAGAGTAAATTAAGCCATCCGACATTACGAGTCAAATTAGCTCTACTCCAGCCAACTACATTACACGGTATTAAGTTGCTAGCTAATCCAATACTATAAAATGTAAAACACAGTGAATCCATTTTTCCCATACTTTTAATTTTAGTGAAATGAGGTTTGGAGTGCAAGACTATTGTTTGGAACAGAGTAGGCTATTTTCAAATTGTAGTAGACTATTGCTACTTCTACAGCCTCATCTTAAACTATACAGGATGAAACTTTAGTTGCACTGACTGGCATTACCGGACGAATACAACAATTTTCTGTCCTCCCTACACGTGAAATCAAACCTTGCACTCTCCTGGCACTGCTGTCAAAATGCTTCTGAGGACCCGGCGTCTCCTCTGCGGCGGTCTGTCTGAGCCTAGCCATAAAGTAGGAATCGTTGTTTGTTGACATAATGAAATGAGTACCTATGTTTTCGGGGGTCTTTTCAAATTCAGGTTTTCAGCCAAATTCTGGCTTCCTCTTCTGTAGGTAGGCAATGGAAACCGTTTCACTGAACACAAGGACAATCCCCTATGTTCTGGGTGCGTGTTCAAAACACTGTTGATCAAACCATAAATTTAGCTTCCTCTGGTTGTTAGTTCAGCCTCGAACAGCACAATAGGTGCCGGAGCTCTGAAGGGACATTTTAAGAAAAGCAAGTTAATTTGTTAAAAAAAAAAACTAGCTGTAATCGCTAAGTTAACTGAAAGAAACGCCGCTGTTCTTGACTAAAACAAATGATAAAAACTACTTCCGCCGGAAGTTGCACCCCTCATCATATCTACAGTAGCGCCCTCAGGAATAAGGTGGATAGAGAAGGTAATAAGCAGGCTCGCCTGTCTGCCCCATAGTGGAAGTTAGTTTTATTGCGCTTAAAATTATCGCGATACATTTATCGCCCAGCCCTAATATATATGTATATATATAATCAGAGAGGGGGCTCTATGTACGTATATACACATTTTATTATAATCTAAATTTATCATCATTTCAACAATATGTCTCTTCATTATATTGAGCAAATTTTACCTTTTAGGGATGGGATCAGGAAAACATAAAAAAGACAGGCCAAACGGGGGAAGAGAAAAAAGGAATTGCCTTTCATGGCATTAATTAACCCCTTGCGTACGGGTTTGTATTCGACTATGTCCAAGTGACCAGCGTATATGCAATACATATGAGGCAGTCAGGCGGGACCCGCATATGTGCGAGTAGGCGATCTGTTCCTGTGGCCGGGAACCACGTATTTGCGGCTGCTGGATGGTGTGTGGTATGAATATGCAAATACTTCGAGGCGATTGCTGCAAATGATTTTGTACCAATATTGGGTCAGACTAATTAAGTTCCTGATCGCTCATTGGTTGTGGATCCTGATCTCAAGATGTAAATTTCGAATGTCCGGGCACGTCAGTCAAAACATACGGGCAACTGCTTCAACTGGCAGGCTATATAGGCCCAAGTCATCCATACACTCAAAGATCCAAAAACCACTGAAACAGTGCATTATCTGTTCCAAGAACAAAGTTCGCCATGAGTCCCAGTTCAGATGTGACACTTGCTAGGTTAGTTTGCGTGTCAAACCGTGTGATAAACTGTACCACACGAAATGAGTGTACTGGAATGGGACAGTGATTTTGTATATTTTTCTGTATTTATTTTTACAGAGTGAAAAATGAAGCATAAAAATTCAGTTTCTATTGTCGTGTTGTGCCATCATCCAAAAACTGTGGATAAAATACTTTTCCTGGCAATCATCACAGCAAACAAGCAAGGAATGAAATACTTCCTTGGCGATCGTCACAAAAGACTTCCAACAATCCCGGCCACGGCAGCGTACCTGCATGCTCCAATCAGGCGACGGTGGTCAGCAGAGCACTCCGCGCATTTGCGGTTCCCAGTATGCAGGTTAGCAAGCCACTCTGCATATGGGCGTTTCCCGTACGCAAGGGGTTAAACGAGAGATCTTCGCAGATTTGTTCTCTGGCAACAATTTACAGAATTGAAAATTGTGGATATCTCCATAGTACATATAATGAATAAACAAGCATTTCCGTCGTGCACATAACATAGCCTATATAAACAGGCAGTATTGCTGTGTTGGATATGTCAGTGGTCGCGTGTAATGGCAGGGCAAAATAATTTGATTAACATGCCCTGTCCAACATCTGAGACTCTAAAGCTAGTATCTCACTGAGCGGCGAATGCTTACAAATGTAGCGAATTTTGAGTTTTGTCAGAGTTAAGTAAAAAAGGCGCAAAAAGCAGTTTGCTAAAAGTTTTTAGGATCGCAAACAGTTTTTTCTTGTCAAAGAAATTTTGAGCATGTTCAAAATTTCTTTGCGAATTTATTTTCTCACAAACAGTTGCAGACATTTGTGAAAGAGTTGTACGCGTTTGCAAACGGTTGTAACACGTGTCGTAAAGTTCTTTTTGGTTTGCGAAGTAGTGACCACTATACAACAGAGCTACGAATTCCGACGAATGTAGACGAATATTGGGTTTCGTGAGGACACCATCAAGGTTTCGTCAAGATCGCAAGAGAGTTTGAAAATGATTTTTAGGGTCGCAAAGAGTTCATTTTCATATTCTAGAAAGCCATTTCCTATTCTTTCGCAAACAGTTACGCGAATGTTGCTAACTGACGCTAAACGTTGCTGAATGTCGCTAATGACACCTAGGCCTATCCTGATTTTCGCCAACTTTCGTCAGAAAAGTTGGTGAATCCAAAATTCGCAACATTCGTAAGCATTCACCGCTCAGTGAGATACTAGCTTAAGTTACCATATTTTGGATTTGCAACGAGCCTGTATCATAGGACCAGGGGATTAGACTGATCTAAGTTGCAGCAGCTGGATCTAGCAGCTCACGGCACTACAACAACTGAAGGCATCATAGCCTTTCATTAATCACCCATCGTGAATGGAGGTTTTAATTTTGATTAGGTTCATTTGCATGACTTGAATCCAGTTGATCATGTCACCTTTCTTTCTTCGAAAAAATCCTCAGATTTATCCTTGAGATAAATTTCTAGACATTTTTTACAGTTTCATTGCTTACTATCATTTTCATTTCATTTATATGCAGTCTGTGTTCATTATTCGAAGAGACCTCGTACAGATAGATGGCAAATAATGTTGGGTTTTGGTGGCCACCTGCCATTTGATATGAAGCCAAATAGCATGTAAGCACGGTCATACTTACATTTGAAAGGGCCATGTTTTTAATGCACGTTAGTTGCAAATGTCCAGACATTATTGCTTGGAGCAAGCCATGACTAATGCAAAAGTTTAATTAATTCAGACATTCGCCGGCTAACAGACACAGAAACGGGAGATCTGTCAGAGGAGTGATTGTCATGACATCACAGATTGCTTACAGCAACTGGTGCCCTCTGCTGGGTAATGGAGTTGTTCCCATGAGCAAAATTAGTGCTCCGAAGATGGAACTTTAAATTATGCATACTAATGAATATACATTTACAGCACACATATTATATGGAAATGGGCTGGCGGCCCTCCAGTCCTTCCTCAATGGCCTGGTGCCTTAGTCAAGGAAGCCCCTGCTTGTTTCACCATAACAACTGCCAACCACATTCTACACGTTACAACAGTGTGGCTTCCAAATCAGAGAGTGCAGCCATCCACAGTCTAGACCTGTATCTCATTGAAAATATACAGTGCTTTCAGAAGCGCAATACATGACAATGAAGACCCCAGACATCTGAGCAGCTGAAGATGTATATTAAAGGGTGACTAAATTAAGATAGTCTTAGCCTTTTTTTTTTTTTTTTGCAAAATTGGGCCATGTGGAGCCAAGAAATATGCATCACAGATTGATTTTTGCTTCCTGTTACATTTTATAACCTTTTGAAAACTACATTTTTGCTGGTTCACGTGGTTCTAAGCCCCACCCCTAAAAAAGTAATTGCAGGGACATCATGATCACATGCCCATGTGACGTATGAGGGGGTTACTGGCGTTTGTGATTCTCTGGTTTGTACAGTATTTTTGCATATTGTGTTCCAGGAAAATTGACCATATTATTCTGATTTTGTGACATAATCTCAGCAATTATGCCAAAGAGGTGATCAGTAGCGGGTTGCAGAGAGACCCTTTTTATGTTAATTTTGGTGCGAAACTTTATATGTTCGTATGCTAATCAACAGGATATTTGACTGAAGAATCGTTTTTCCCCTGTCCCTCTCCGTTTCTTTTACCGAGGCCACCCCACGTTTTTCTGAGCGGAAGACCTGCCTTGTAAATCATAAAGTATAACATAGGTTTGTACTTGGACTGGAATGCGCTCGTTATGGCTTGCACTAGTTAAGTATGAATAGCCGTGTTGAATAGCTTGGTTTGTTTGGTCAACTTTGCCTGAAGCCTAAATAATAATTCAACATCATAATATTGTTTTAGTTACATTATCTGAGAGTGGTGATTATCTCCTAGCGCCTGAATTAAACTGTTCAATACCGCCACTACATGACTTGATTGACGCCCAGCAATACCAAATACAGCATGTGCAAAGGGCTCATAAATCTGCAATCATTGGCCATATAAAGCGAATTTATCCAATAAAACGCTCTGTTCGAGTGACTTAAGACATGTATAAAGGCACCATACCGACTATATTTGTCACTCAAAGCAGAAGAGGGTGTTAATTTCCAATGGGAGAATTGGTGCGACTTTTCTGTCCATCCTGCCAACCAGTCGCTCCTACCACTGACACTGAACGCCTCCAGGTAATTAAAAAGTAACTTTAAATGAAGTAAATTCAACAAAACTTAATAAGTTTTTTCATTAAATATGATACTTCATGTCGATTTACCAAAATTAGTCGTCCATAGCTGCCTTCTAGAATTGAAGCAGGTTGAATTTGACCAAAAATTTCGGCCACCATTGGACAGCCAAGCCACAGCGCAAATTAGATAAAATTCAGAAAATCAGAATGAGGTTATCGAAGGTACTTCCATGCTGCTTATCCGTGAATTTTCCAACAACCATCCAATTTGCGTGCATGCAATGCCAATTTTATTTGGGGAATACCTGGCATGGGCTGGTTCCTTGTAAGTTGTATAAATGTTTTCTTTTTTCACTTTCTTCTTTTTTTAGTGCTGTATTTGTTTAATTGGCAAACACACACAACTTTAACATGCAAAAGAAAATTATTTTAAATGAACAAAGTTATGTTTTTTTAAATTATTCAGTACATTTCAAATAAAAAATTAAATTGTGGCTGGCCTAAAAAAACCTTGATTTCTTTCCACCTAATTTTCTGATTTCTTTCATTTTCTTTTTCCTTTCTACCGTGCCTGAGAATAGCTCGCTAGATTCATGGCGCATTACAAGTGCAATATTTTATTGTTATTATTATTATTATTATTATTATTATTATTATCATTATCATCATCATCATCACTTGGCATTTACATGTATAGTGCCATGAAAAAGTATTTGCCCCCTTCCTTATTTCTTATATTTTTGCATATTTGTCACACTTAAAATTTGTTTGATGATCTGAAACATTTATCATTAGACAAAGATAACCCAAGTAAATAGAAAATGCAGTTTTTAAGCGATGATTTCATTTATTGAGGGTAAAAAAAGCTATCCAAACCTACCTGGCCCTATGAGAAAAAGTAATCCCCCCCCTTTTAAATCATGAATTAACTGTGATTAACCACATTCATTGAGTTCAATTTCACTAGTCACACCCAGGCCTGATTACTGCCAGACCTGCTGAATCAAGAAATCACTTAAATAGGACCTGTCTGACAAAGTGAAGTAGGCTAAAAACTCTCAAAGTGCAACACATCATGCTGCGATCTAAAGAAATTCAAGAACAGATGAGAAACAAAGTCATTGACATCTATCAGTCTGGAAAGGGTTACAAAGCCATTTCTAAGGCTTTGGGACTCCAGCAAACCACGGTAAGAGCCATTATCCACAAATGGAGAAAGCTTGGAACAGCGGTGAACCTTCCCTGGGGTGGCCAGCCTACCAAAATTACTCCAAGACCGCATCGACGACTCATCCAGGAGGTCACACTAGAACCCAGAACAACATTTAAAGAACTGCAGGCCTCACTTGCCACAGTTAAAGTCAGAGTTCATGATTCAACAATAAGAAAGAGACTGAGCAAAAATGGCATCCATGGGAGAGTTCCAAGGCGAAAACCACTGCTGACCAAAAAGAACACAAAGGTTTATCTCACATTTGCCAAAAAACATCTTGATGATCCCCAAGACTTTTGGGAATTTTTTTCTGTAGACTGACGAGACAAAAGTTGAACTTTTTGGAAGGTGTGCATCCTGTTACATCTGGCACGAAACTAATACAGCATTTCATAAAAAGAACGTCATACCAACAGTCAAACATGGTGGTGGTATTGAGATGGTCTGGGGCTGCTTTGCTGCTGCAGGAACTGGATGACTTTTTGTAATTAATGGAACCATGAATTCTGCTCTCTACCAGAAAATCCTGAAGGATAATGTCCGACCATCCGTTTGTGACCTGAAGCTCAAGCACACTTCGGTTATGCAGCAGGACAATGATCTGAAACACAACAGCAGGTCCAACTTGGAATGGCTTAAAAAAAAAAAAAAAAGGTTTGGAGTGGCCTAGTCGAAGTCCGGACTTAAATATGATTGAAATGCTGTGGCATGACCTTAAACAGGCCGTTCATGCTAGAAAACCCTTCAATGTGGCTAAATTAAAACAATTCTGCATGGAAGAGTGGGCCAAAATTCCTCCACACTGATGTGAAAGACTCGCTGCCAGTTATCGCAATAGTTGTTGTCGCCGAGGGTGGCACAATCAGTTATTAGGTTTAGAGGGCAATTACTTTTTCACTATGTGACAATTTGCACTCACAGATCACAAAATATTATTGAAACACATTTCATGAACATATGAGGCCAGCAAATCATGGTTTAAAATGTGACAATTGCAGACTCAACCCCAGTTATTTTACTCGCTAATATGGAATGTACTTTGAATCGTGCAAAGAAGACATGGAGAGGGCTCTAGAGAGAATTGTCCATGATTGTACCTATCCTTAAGAGAGCAATGGAGAGATTTCTAAACAAATATAACATTTAATTACAGTTATGCATACTTTTCAAATCTACGTCTACTTTTCTGAAATTTGTAAGCCTTGACAACCTGCAAAACTGGAAGCATTTCCTCCATGTACAATAGATTTAGCCTTGACAACATTCAGAATAAAGAATGGATTCTCACAGCCTCGCAAACTAATTCACGCAAATCTGTGCCGCTTAACGAGCAACACAAGCGCAGAAATGATAAAGACATATCGATATTTTACTCATTTATGCGCAGAAGTAGACGCCTCATAATTTTGTGGTGCAATGCATAACAATGCTATCAAAAGTAAATTAGACTGTCGGTTTTTACCAATTAGTCTGAGCAACTGTGGCTAATCGGGGGATGTAAACTGCGAGAGGTTTAGGTTATTAAGCATTTTTGAAAGGTGAGGTTTCCGAAGATCAAATTCAAAATCAGAAGATTCCCCAAGTAAAAATGTCTGCCCCCTGATATTGAAGCCAATTTGAAGACTCACTGGTTTAAAAATGCCTCGCACTGGATTATTATCAAATTAAAATATGCGTTTTAGACACTTCACGAATTCTACTTTCCACTGAAATATACTTTGCCGAAGTGCGGTCTCCTCCTTTAAATCATACTAGTAATCATCAATTAATTCGCAAAATAATCATTCATTCCAGCCCTATTGTTCACGAAGAATGGGAAAAAATCTTTCAAAACTGAAACAATAGGTGTCCTTAGTTCCCCGAGCAATGCCTGTTAAAAACTAAATCAAATCAGTATCTGCTATGACTACCCTCTACCTAAAAATTAGGAACACTGATCAGCAGTTTTATGGTTTTATTAGGTAATTGGCTGTTCGACTGTTCCAAGCCTATTAAACCTGCCTCAGGCAGGTCTCCCTTGTGTTCATCTCTCCAGGTAATCCCAGACAGCCTTGATGGTGCTGAGATGAGGGCTCTGTCAAGGTCATGTTTGCGGTATCAACAGCCTTCAGGGAAATGGTTTTTAATAACATGTGGTGTCCAAATATGCTTTTGAAACAAACTAAACATCTAACGCTAAATTTAAATTTTAAAAAATCTAAGATGCCAAAAAGTTTTGCACAGTACTGCCTGGAAAGGGTTTCAATGCCATTTCTATGACTCTGGGACTCCAATACAACTTAGTGAGAGCCATTATCTCCAAATGGAGGAATCTCAAGGGGTGAACCTCCCCAAAATGTTTCCAAGAGCACCTATGACTCAGCCCATAAAAGACAAAAAACAGCCGAGACGAACATCCGAGGAATAGTTGACCTCATTTGCCACAGCATCCATGTTTCCAACAATAGAAAGAGGCTGGGCAAAAATAGTATCCATGGGGAAGTTGCAAGGTGCTACCCAAAAAGAACGAAAGGGCTCAAATGCCCATAAAGGCTTGAAAGCACCACAATGACCAACAAGCATTTTGAGATATACTCTGTTGACTGATGACCCTAATGGAGAATTCTTCAGAGGACATGGGTCCTGTTACATCTAGTCAAGGGTGTAGGTTTAATTTGATAGTTGGCAGGGTGTGTCAAGCAAGCCTGCACTGCACGCAAGCTGAAAAAGATTTTGGCAATAATTTGAGAGCGAATATTGCCTTTTCTCTTCTTTGATATTTTTTTTTTTTACGATGCAAAGCCAGGTGCCTTGATAATATTCATGGATAGATGCCGTATTTATAAAATTGTTTATCTATTTTGTTTCTATTCGTATATTTTGTTTCTCTATTTTGTATTTTGTACACATAGTGCCAGATTCATATGCTTGTTTTTCTATTTTGTGTCCAAATCCATTTTGATTTTTGAATTCAAGTTTACAATTGTTATTTACGTTCTGATCATTTCTTGGGAAGCTTAACAATACTGAACAATCAATTTGTGTGTAAATTAATTGCATGATTGTGTGTAGTATTATTAGTGAATGCTACAATCATTGTACGGTAATATATTAGTTAGCCAACGTTAGATAGCTTGTTAGCTAGTAAAGCCTGCCCCAGACGGTGCAACTTTGCCTGAGCAAGTGACACGCGTGTATACTGCATCAGGCAATGTTGCGCCGTGTGGGGATGGTTTTTGCTGCGTAACTTCCTCGCATAACAGAGCAGCAGGGTATCTAGCATGCTAGATATTTTTGTGTCACGCAAGGAAGTTACTCACCGTGTGGGGGCTAGCTGCTGCAATGTTACACGTGCTGGACCAATCACGACGTGCAGACCCGTCATATGATGTGCAGATGAGTCACATGATACAGAAAATGGCGGCGCCCATGCTAAATCCTCGGCCAGGATGTCTGTTACAGTTTCAGAGGGTGCCGCCATTTTTCTGTATCATGTGACTCGTTTGCACATCATGTGACGGGTCCACTTACTAATGTGTTTGGTAGCAGTTGTAGCTGCTAATGATGGTACAACCAGTTATTAAGTTTAGGAGCCCGATGTTACTGCATGCACTGCGTCTGATGATATGCGTACAGACCAATTGCTGCATCTATTCCTATTTTCCTCTAGCCTCTAGCACTGGCTAGTATTTTTCCACCAGGGCGAAATGCAGCTGGGTATTAAAATATTGATGGCGTAGTTATATTTCAGGGGGCAAGTTCAATGGCACCGATCAGAGAGTTTAAATGAGGTTAAGGCGATGTTTGGTATCTTCCCCATAAGACTGACTGCGCATGACTTGAGACAACCGCGTCTACACAAGAGCGCAACATATTTCTAATTTCACCACAAACAAAACAATTTGTCATGTAATTAGGGGTAGTAACATAACTAATCTATCATGACAGTACTAAATTGCAATGTATCATGACTGTAAAATTAGAGGTTCAGGTGAACCTGATAGTCAACTCATCTGCCACCCTACTACGCCTATTTGGGAGAGTATGAGCCTGAAGTGAACTGGTTTACATCCTAAAGATAACATAAGTTTCATTAAATTTGATCAATATTTGTGCCCCTGAGAGGTTATGGGTTATACGAATGGCCGTCTACTGGCGAAGGAATGTCAGAAGTCACATTTCTAAAAACCCAGCATTTATATGTTGAGACATGTAGTATGCTTCTTGTGCACAAAGTTTCAGGTCTTTTCTGATGTTAAAAAGGTCTGAAACGGACAACTTCAGTTTCTCAATATGACCACCCTGCCACGCCCACTTTTGAGGGTGCAGGGCTGACAGTAGTGTATCTGCCAAAGATGTAGCAAACCAAATTTTATCAATATTTCTGAATGCTCAAGGTTACAGTTCAAATTGTTTACGAATGAAGTTCAACTTATTATTAAATTATTAAAAGTTTTAAAGAACTATATCATGTCTTAAATCTCACAAAACCTCCTGCTTTACCAGGGTATAAAAATTTTAATTATTTACATTGTGACTGCACAATGGTGCTATGGCCAGATTGAGCATTTTGGTCATATGCAACATCAGCGTGGAATTGCAACAGCGACACATGCAAGATAAGGAACTTCATATCCAGGTTGTAGTAGTGTGGTGAAACAGAGATGTTTTGAGGCTGTTTTAATTCCAGAGGTCTACAGGACAGTGGTCAAGATAAATAATTGAAAGTATTCCGCCAAACATCAAGCAATTTTGGCTGACAATCTTAATACATCCGCCGAAAGGCGGAGACATGGCCATATGTGGACTTTCCAGCAAGACAATGACTAAAATCATTCCTCAAAATCTACACAGAAATGGTCCCATGACAACAAAATCGATGTTCTATAATTACCAAGTCGGTCATCAAACCCTTTGAATGAAGGTCAACACCATTTATGTGACTAATGAGCAAAAAAGGTAATCAGGAGGTAGGGCACATACATTGACACATACATTTTTATTGCACTGTACATTCCATTGCTCTCATTCAGACTGCACAATGTCAAGGTTTTAAATGTCAAAAACTTTGGCATTTGATAGTCCTGATTATTGGTAGTTTTTCTTCAAATAATAAATTTTCAAAAATCAACTGCACTGATATTACAGGAATTTAACTCGCACATCCCATCCCCCATCCCATCTCATACTTGAAAGATAAAATACTATCATGCCATCAGCAAAAATCAAAGAGGACAAAATAAAAAAAAAAATTTAATTCCATGTTCTGCTGCCAAAGTAAATCATTCAAATGAAGTTCAATATTACAACCACCAGTGACAAAAATTCAGAAATATTAGCTAAAGAATTATCCAAGTCTCCCAGTCAACAAATAGTGCTTGTGAACTTTCAGCACAGTTAAACAGCCTATTTGCAAATTTTTGCAAGTAAATTCAGATTTTCAACACATTCCAAATGGAAAAAAAAAGTTTGAAAATAAGCAGAAAATCAATGCCCATCCGTAATGAACATGTAAATGGAACACACTAATAACATTAACATACTATGCTGTAATTACATCATTATAGAGTCATAAAAAGTGAATCCTTTTGTATCGCACGCATACTGCATGAAGTAACGCAGCCAATAAAATTCAGGGCTCCCCACCAAGGCCAGCTTGTTTACTGAAAGGTTCTCTTAGGAGATTTTCTCTCTTGTTCACACATGGAGACCGATTCTCTGGAGGGAAATTAGCTGAGGTTTAGAGAAATGGCACAAATGAAGTCCATTGCAGGCTACATTTAGTGAGTCACACTTGTGTGCAGAGGCAGCAGAGTTGGGAGGTGTGCTGAAGCTGCTTATCAAACCCAAATGCACACCAAAATATACAATGCAGATGGTAGGCAATCTGGATTGTCAGTGCAGTGAACCAGCACAAAGGATTTGAAAACATCGAATATGAGCTTAAGTGGAGACTGGAATCATATCCATACTGTGTGAAAATACATCTTTTTTTCTACTGCATTGCTATATACTTACTCAGAGCACCATATACAACAGGAAGCAAGACTTACAAGGGATGTGAGGAGGAGGTAAACAAAAGAATTTTCAGGGTCAAATCTTGCAGAGAAGGCATCTTCCATTTCAAATGAACATCAACTGCTGAATTAGGCCTCAAAGTAGACCTATTCTGATCATGGATCTTGACACAGTATAACATGAAAATGCAGTTAGCTGACTTTTTTATTTTACTTAGTCAAATGATTTTGCTCTACAAAGTGAAACCCTTCCGCAGACAAATGATAGGCTGCTGGTTCAATGCCAAAGCAGAAAATGGAACAAAGGTTTTTCTGAGGGGGATTCTTCCTACTTTTTCCCCACGCTGAACTCAGCCCAACTGCTCACAAGAGGAGGAGGTGGCTGTGACATGTGACACATGATGATTAACCCTTGCTTCTTTACGAAGTGCATCCTGAGCACAAATTGCACCCTGCCTATGCCATCAAAAGATTACGCAGTTGGCGCACGTTCGACTCTTTCACCTGAAAGTGCCTGAGCGATCAAGAGTGACCATAAGTAAGTAAGGAGGGTAACGGCATTTAACTGGCTTAACTCTTACTGTTCCCAGTGAGGCTCATCAATTTTTTTTGCTCCTAAAGCCGTTACTGTAAGACATGGTCCAGACAACAACTGTCGCAGAACAGACCAGCGGCCTACTGATTTTCTTTCACTAGCAACTGATACTGTGTGTTGCATCCCCTGACCATCAGATAATATACACTTTCAAGTGTTGAACAAGAGTAAAAAATTTTTTTTAAATGTAGCTGGTGGGTTCACAATAGGGACACATTGAACGCATCCATATGAGAGCGTTCATCAGGTGCGAAAGCACTTGATAGCATAGCTCTTGATTGCTCCTCTTGCATCCATTTACATTTTCAAACACAAGTCTTTACAGAAAATTTTAAAACCCAGATCTATACACATGAAACAATCTGAGTGGCAATCAATGGCTGATGTTTGCTTTCTGATATGTTGATGTAAGGACAGAACACAAACATGGAAAGCCTTATCCTAGATGAGGAATGCTCCACCTGGATCAGGGTCTGGCTTTCTGTTGGTGCTTTATTTCTTATGCCCATACAAAAAAAAATCAACAAATCCTTTATAAAACTCGAATGTGACAAATACAATCTGATTTTCCTCAGTTATTCCAACTCATTAAGGCAATTCATAGAGGTCAAAAACCTCAATTAAGTCCTCCACTGCAGAAACTGAATACATAACCCTCTGTTCATGTGCTCCGTTATGCGGATTGAGCCGCATATGGTCAGCCTTCCAAAAAATAAAGATAGCCATCCAAAGCATGGTCATAATCCCAAATAGCAGCTTTGTTGATAATATGTTATTTGACTAAAAATTTTCAAATCGTCTCCAAAGTCATTGGATCCTCTTCATATCGCCATTGACTCACAAAACAAATATGAGAAGAATCCAAAAAAAAAAAAGTGCCATGGGCTCACAAGTGATAGTAGCTTCTATGATTGGGTCCAACATGGGGACAATGAAGACACCTTTTGTAATCTGTCCAGGGAAAAAAAAAAAAAAAAATATAACCGCAAGTGATAATTACCGGGTCCAAGCAACATGAGGTAATCAACAGTTTTGATGCAGTGAGGACACAAATTGTATAAGTTTTTCAAAAAATTTCCAGTTCATGGCTCGTAACTGTGCATGGTATACTTTGCCCTGCAAAGGTGGAGTCCCATTAAGGGCGTTTTCTGGCCCAAACCACCGATTTAAAATAATTAAATAATTTTCAGCATTGATAAACCACCCCATGGGATTCATGAATCCACCAGAGAAACCTGCAATATCACTTTTCTTTATGAAAAAAATTTATATTTTTAACATTTTTAGTTTTTTTTTTTTTTTGGGGGGCCCATTCTGGGGCCCCACAAAGTGCCACCAATGATTATAATCATGTGCTTATCAATGGACATTGTAGCTGATATATTTTCCTAATGAATGCAAAAAGAATTTGTTGAAATTAATGTCCTACTGCCAAGATAGGAAGATATTTGTTCAAAAAATATGTTCTGAAATGGAGATTTTCAACGGCCACGTGTGTAAATGACGGTACATTTGACTAAGTTCCCGGCCATGAGACACTAAGGGAATTTGCTGAAATTTGCCCCATGGTAGGGCCAACATTCAATGAAAAAACCAGGATGTGTCAACGCCGGTAACATCTTCATCTGAACACTTGCATCAACCGACCGTTGTAAACCCTAAAATGGGGTGTGCTGATACGAAGTGTTCCAACACGACAGAACCCGACAACTGCGATGCATACGGTGAGTTCGCCATTTCCCCCCAATACTGACTGTAATTGTCAACTTTGGCATCAGCTGACAACTTTGTTCCTCCAACTTCAATGTTATCATTACATTACTGTGAGCTATTGCATGGAGTGTGGTGTAGTTCAAAAGAAACCTGGCAGTATACCCAATACGTAAATGTTACCCTCACAGCCTGAGCGTTCATCGGACATGCCGTATTTCCGAGGCTGTAGCGGGCTCAATTTCAACTAAAGTGAAGATCATACGAAACTAGACAACCTAAGGAATCTATAGATGCCAAAAACGCTATGCTACGATGTCAAAAAGCAGGCAAAATAACGCTCCAAACATACGCTAAATTTCCGCAAGCGAAAAGCTAACGTTAGCTAGCCAAGTTAATTTAGGCCAGCACTAACCACGCACATTGTGTTAATTTGTTGATGGATTGCTGTATATTGTTGTCTTTTTATGTCCAAACGCAGCGTGTTACTCTTGATTATATGATCATGGAACTTAGATATACATTAGGTTGCATGTTGCATATATTCCCCCTGTCTTTAGACTAGTACATCTCACAGCCCGGTCGCTAGATTCAGCCATGGTGAGGTCAAACACTGTGATACTGTGCACGCGTTGCTATGGCTGTGTTTTCAAGCCATTCCTCCCTCCTCCCACCCTCTTCCCTCGCACCACCCCCTCCGCCCAGGTATGCCTCTATCTTCCGGCTGAGTCAAAATCTCAAAATTTTCTCGCGAGAGCAAGATGGCCTTGATAAAAAGGACTAAATAAATGTGAATGTTGCGTAATTTTTGCAAATTACCACAAAACATTATGTTTTAGACCCAAATCACTTATTTTTAACAGGTGAATTATCAGGTAATCAATCCTTTAAAGTTGATCAGACAAACGGTTTAGGAGTCATGACCATTTGTTTGCTACAGCGCCACCTACAGACAGGTTTACGCCAATCGAACAAATGTTAATCTGTACATCCATATGTACCTCCCCACCAAATTTCACATTGATCCCTTCAGTGGTTTGGCAGAAGAAGATCAAAGTTACTGCAGATGCTGACGCCAGCGCCGCCGCATGATCGCAAAAGCTTCGTTTTGTCCCTTTGACCAAGTGAGCTAAAAATTGTAATCTGTAGAGTAAGAATAATAAACTTTGGACGAACTGATGAACCGACTGACGAATGAACAGGGGCGATCGCAATATGCGCCCATCCGGTGGAGTTGGCTTATAAAAGTGAACCTCAGCAATGGAAAGGAAATCGTTCTCCACCCCATACACCCACACAAAGCTGAAACTAATCCCCTTTTCAATCCAAGAAGCATGCATGAAGACTGGTGCAGGGTGCGTTGGCCAGATGCTAAGCCTCGCACGGAGTTTCTCGGCAGGAAGCTTCCCAAGGGAGAGAGCGACACAAGAGTCGCTGCAGTCTGGATCAGAGCAGCTTCTCCACACATGCAGCCATATTTCGGTTTAGTCCACACATGTACCCTTTCAACCAAAAAAAAGGCTGTCACTGCAGTCTTCACTCAGGCCGAACAAACTGTAGTGCGATCAAGCTTTTATAATCTGTTCATCTTTGCACACCCCCCCTCCACCCCACAAGCCTCTGCTACATCCCAGCAACAACCCATAATTCAGATCAATTACTAATCAAAAGAATTAAAGTTACGTAGTGCACTATTCAAATAAAACAGCTTTTCAACTTTTTTGTGCCACTGTCTGATTCTGCAAAACACATATTACCTGATCATAAGCCTGCGAGTGTTAAGTCTATTCTTCAGTTGACTCTGGATTTAATCAAATCTTTCAGGTAATTAACATGAGGAACAGGTTTCAAGTTTAAAATATAGCACATCAATTCACTGCTCAAATAAAATAAAAAAAAACCCTAAAAAATGACCTCAATAGAATCTAACTGTGAAAATGCAGCATTTTGTTCTTCCTAAACATGAAAGAAAACTTTCGTCTGAAGTGAAGGGCAAACGAAATAACTGCCCAAATGTGCTCTAAAATATTTTTGTGGCAACTTTAAGACAAAGCTGAACTGAATAATAAATACTTAAACATCCAGATTGAAACACTCACGGAATCCACAATTTCCCTGTCAACACCAACATCAAATGTCCTATAGCTCTTTGACAGCAAGCTAAAAAAGAGTTCTTACTGAGGACCAGACGTGTCTGCTTTCTTGTGAGTGTTCTGAAACCCAACTGCCGAACACAAGGACAATTTAAAGGCAAAGCAAACCCTTTTTTCAGATCTTACACAAAAAAGTACATGTTCTTCTCATTCCATAAATATTTTTCGCGAATTTTATGTACTGAATAATCAAACCTCAAACCTCTGAAATACAACTAATTAGCATAAGTTCATGAATGCTGCCATTCCTATATTTAGCCAATCCAAAAATACTTTGTGTGGCAATGTCCCAGATGTTTTAATGTGCTCGGACACCATGCACCAAGAGACAAGCTGATCGATATACAGTGTATACAAATTAGTCTTGCACTGCAAAAAATGAAAGATGAAAATACTAGGTAAGATGAATTTACTTATCTTAAGACTTAAAGCACTTATTTGTATCACCATTTTTCTTAGAAAGACAAAAAATTTGTCCTTGATTTTAGGTGATTTTGACTAGGTTGCCAATGGAATGAAATAATTTCACTTGTCAAGCAAATAGTAACTTAAAATCAGTAAAACATTTTCACTTGTCAAGCAAATAGTAACTTACAATAAGTTACTATTTGCTTGACAAGTGAAAATAGACTAATTCCATTGGCAAGCTAGTCAAAATTACCTCAAATCAAGGACAAATATTTTGTCTTAATAAGAAAAATGGTGATAGAAATGAGTGTTTTAAGTCTTAAAATAAGTAAATTCATCTTAACTAGTATTTTAATCTTTCATTTTTTACAGTGTGATTATCACTCATGCTGCAGCTTCATTTTACACCCAACGATCAAGGTCCGAGATTACCAATCATTATGAAAACCTAAGCGACAAAATCAGTGGTAACGTCACTGTGTGTGGCTGTTGATTGCTTCAACAAAACGGGAAACCTACCCGTGAGCATAAGCTTGCACTAATTTCCCTTGGTGAAGCCTGACTTGTTAGGACAGTGGTTGCACAACATCTGATTCAACCAGTGGCTGGGGGCACTGAACATCCCTTTATAACAACAATTAGTCCTGGCAAGTTCATAATCATTTTCCTTTATTGACACATTTTCCAAATATAGAAATAATCCATTGGCAATTGAAGACACAGCTTCTCTCTCCATGCGATCTAACAGCGACAAAATAATGGGCTATATTCAGTACAGGAAAACAGTTTACTCAAAAATAAGCCCATGCTTTACAAAAGACATACTGCTCTGAAACTCTCGCGCTACCTTTTCCGCACATTTAACTTGCGCTTCGTGATCGTTTAAATTGTTTAAATGAAATAAAAGACCATTTCAAATGTCTTTATGCAATTTCATACCTTCCGACCCCTGAGAAAAGAGAAGCGTGAGAATTCTGGAGTCATAATTGGTTTCCATGCTACTAATGGTGAAGTCTACTGAAACACGTGAAACTGAAAGACTTCCATGCACAAGGACGTCCGCGTGATAATCTCTTAAATAGCGTTGATTGAATAATGACTGCTCCGCGTTCCAATGAAATATCGTCTTTAACTTTCGGTACAGTGTGGGTTGATTAAAATGTGGGACTCGGCAATTAAATACAATTTTGTTTTCCGAATTAAAATGTTCAATTATCACTTTTGTTATAAAGCGTGAGATGGCTGACTATGGCGTGAGAATGTGATATGCCACTAAAAAGCGTGAGACTCACTTCATGCGTGAGAGTTGACAGGTATGCAATTTCGAATGACGCCGATTTGAATGGACCCAATTACGCGTCCAAATGAATAACTGTCCTTTTACCTAAATGGGGATAACTAGCAACACCTGATAGTGTGTAGCGTTCTCGGAGTGAATCAGTCAGGACTAATAACTATTTTAAAGGGATGTCCTGTGCCTCACCAAATTTTCAGTTCTCGCTACGCCACTGGTTTTATTTAATTTATGACGTCCGCGTGCTCAAGAGGTCTGGTGTTCGGGTGATCCGGCAAGCCACCCTGATTCCAAAAACATGGCTCATCGCAAACAACGTATAAATCTGATCTTCTCAAGCTGATTTAGTCGTAAAAAAAAAAAAAAATTACCCAAGAATATATTTGAATGGTAGGAGTAGTGTACTTTTATTTTGTAAGAGCTGAAAAAAGGGTTTTCTTTGCCTTGAAAAATCTGAGAAAAACTGTATCCCTCAATACAACAAATGCTGCCCTATATAACCAAACAAACACAACTATAGTGCATTCAAAACACTACAAAAACAACTCTTGGTTGATACTGCGGAAATAAGTTGAAATGGTTGATAGTAAAATGTGTTCAGAATGATGTCTCTTCTAAGAGTTTAGGGGCAAGCTAAAAAGTCCATCCACTGTATGACTCACCAGCAAGAAGCAGACTGGAGGCAGAAGACAGTTCACTATTTCATATAGCACTTAAAGAAGAGAAACATTGTCACATGTATGAATGGATGTACACTGATCAGCCAAAAGATTAAAACCAAAACGGCTCCATCAAACTAACGTCATTTGAACTCAGAGTTTCCCAGCAGAACATTTCCCAGAGTATCACACTCCCTCGACCAGCTTGTCTTCTTCCCACGGTGCATCCTGATGCCATCTTTTCCCCTGTAAATGGTACACACGTACCCAGCTGAAGCAAATGATGAAAATGAAAATGTGACTCACTGGACCAGGCGACCTTCTTCAACTGCTCCAAGATCCAGTTCTGAAGCTCAGGTGCCCATTGGGGGAGCTTTTACAGGTGGAACTGGGTTAGATTGGGCACTTTGAGTGGTCTGCCAGCTAAAAAGTGCAATACACAGCATGGTATGATGCACTGTATGTTGTGATACATTCCTCAAGTAAATACTATTGAAATTCTCAGTGACTTGAGCCACAGTCGCCCTTCTGTCAGTTTGGACCAGACAGGATAGCCTTCGTAGCCCTCTTGCATTGATGAGCCTTGGGTGGCCAAAACCCTGTCGCCAGTTCATGGTTTGTCCCTCCTTGGACCACTGTCAGTAGTTACATGTGCTGACAGGGAGCAACACAGAAGTATGGCCACCCCAGAGATGCTCTAACCCACTCATCAGGCCATAATGATTTCGCCCTTGTCAAAGTCGTTCAGTCCCCATTTCTCCCAATTCCAAGACGTTGAGTGAGAAAGCCTACTGTTCTCTTTCCCTTTAAAATTTGTCTGCAGACCTTGACATGTGCCGTTGTAATGCAATAATCAGCATTATTCGCAGTATCTGTGCGTGGTTTTAATGTTTTGGCTCATCAGTGGAGTTAGGCAAATATGTATGGTTTTCCTGAATGAAAAAATTTTAAAGGACATTGCTATTGCATGGGCATAGTAATCCAACAATGATGCCAGCTAGGCTAACCACAAAAGCTAAAACATATACTAGTTTTCCAAACATAATAGCTGCGTGTAATAATGATCAAACCTCCAGGAAACTTCCCAGATCCCAGAACCATAAAAGGAGTGACATCCTCATTAATACCTGTGCTACCTGCTCAATATAATGAATACAAAAGACAGCTCACGTTACACTCACACAAAATCAGTAGAGAAAAAACTAATAATCGAAGGAAAAAAATGGAACATAAACCAATCTCCCATTGCCAGCATAGAAAGGGAGGGAGAGCACTAGGTTGTGCATTAACCAATCTAAGCCAACATAACAGCTCAATACGGGTGGGAATTTAGAAAAAAATGAGTTAAGCCCGTACAGACTTAGGTTAATCTATGATCATTCAACCTCACTGTCACGTGACTGCCAGAGCATTCCTCCGCCATTGCCCAACTTTTCAAAAAAATGCAAAAATTCAGTCTTAATTTCTGGACTTCATATGGTTATTTCGTTTACTTAACGTAAAGTTTTCTGCAGAAGTAATCTTTCTCTTTAAGGATAAATTTACATTGAAAATAAAACTGAAGCCGGAAGTCTGAATAAAAAAACTTTGTAACGTAAGAGAATATGAGAATATTGATAACAAAATCAACACAACCCACTGCAGGACACAAGGACACTCAGGCAGCAGGTCCAGGGTGTGTCTGTAGCAAAGGCGGGAACTCACCAACAATTGCTTGCGTTTTCTCCCGGGCCTCCCAACTTTACGAGTGGGGATGCTGTTGCTCAGCTTCTCCTGGTCCAATCTATCTTCACTCTGTGATGCACAGAAGGTCACATAATCCATTGTGATGTAGTCCCAACACAGCTGTTGCAAAACAATTTAGCAGCCATTTCCTTTCCCCCTCCAGAATCCTCATCTATGCATCAATAAAACCATGTCTTTCCCTTTCTCAGTGCATGTGTAAGCCTTTACAACACACTCCACAGGAAAAGAAAAATATCCCACTGCTGTACATACCATAGCGAAACAGTAAACAGAGCCTACTTCCTTTTAGAATTGGCTATCTATGTGCAGGGCAGGGTTGAGAGGTTACCTTATCGCATAAATGAAGGGCTTTTTATTACCGTTGCACAGACGTAGACGTTACCGTCTATAGAACTGCTCAACTGATGTACTCACTTGTACTAACCTATTAATATTGGGAAGGCATTGCGTAGATGCAAAATGCCTATTGAATAATATTCACAAGGAAGCGGTGGGTGTAAACTATTGAGAATATGGATGCAATAAAGCCACAGTAGCCAAGGAATTGTATGAATACAGCTCCTCAACCAAGCCTGATCAGCAAACAGCCCAAGATGTTTGTCAATAGCATCCATCCAGCAGTTGACAAAAAAAAAAGATCTCTCACAACAAAAAGTCAGTTCTGTCGTAGCCAAGAGTATGGCAATTTAGTTCTGAAAAAATAGGACCAAGGGTCCTGTAGCTTACCGGCAAGCAGTCTTACAGTGATGATACAAGATATGAAAATTTCATGTGAAGTTTGACATTTGAATCAATGAAAATCAATGTCAAGGTCACTAAATAAAAGTTCACATACATTTATAAGACCTTCTGTAATACAATCCTAAGCTCTGAAGCAGTTTTGCCGATACAAGTAATTATAATATGTCAATAATATGTATTCAATATGTCAATTGTGAACTTTAAAGGTCACAGAATGTCAAGTTGCGGTCAGCAAATGGACTTCATACATGACTTTCTAAATGTCTCTATACAAACCTTGGCTCAATCTGTGACCATTTTGGTGATACAAGTCATTGTAATTTCACTGTCGAGTTTGACCCTCAAAGGTCACTGACAGTCAAGTTGAATGTCACCAAATGAAAGTTCACATGTGACTTCCTCGATGTCAGTAACACAAACCTAGGCTCCATCTGTGACCGTTTTGGCAATACAAGTCATTGTAATTGTATTATGTCAAGTTTGACCTTCAAATGTCATCAACAGTCAAGCTGAATGTCATCAAATGAAAGTTCATATGTGACTTCCTATGTCAGTAACACAAACCTAGGCTCCATTTGTGACCTTTTCAGTGACAGAAGTCATTGAATTTTCTCTAGGTCAAGTTAGACCTTTGAAGGTCAATATGAATGTCACCAAACGAAAGTTCATACATAACTTCCTATACGTCTCCAATGCAAACGTACACTCAATTTGTAACGATTTTGCTGATATAAGTCATTGAAATTTCACTGTATAGTTTGGCCGTTGAAGGTCACTGAAGGTCAAGTTCAAGGTCACCCAATGAAACTTCATACATGACTTCCTATATGGCCACAATACAAACCTAAGCTCTATCTGTAATAGTTTTGGTGATACAAGTCATTGAATTTTCACTATGTGAAGTTTGACCTTCAAAGGTCACCGAAGGTCAAGTTCAAGGCCACCAAATGAAAGTTCATGTATGACTTCCTATACATCTCCAATACAAACCGAAACTATCTGTAACCATTTTGCTGATATAAGTCATTAAAATTTCACCGTGAAGTTTGGGCATTCAAGGTCACTGAAGGTCAAGTTCAATGCCACCAAATGAAACTTCATACATGACTTCCTATATGCCCGCAATACAAACCTAAGCTCTATCTGTAATAGTTTTGGTGATAGAAGTCATTGAAATTTCACTATTCTTTCACTAAGTTTGACCTTCGCAGGTCGCGGAAGGTCAAGTTCAAGGCCACCAAATGAAAGTTCATACATGACTTCCTATAAGTGTTCAATGCACATATGTTCCCAATCTTCAATATTTTCAAGCCTAGAAACCTTTGAAAATTGTAACATTTTGCTTGACCTCAAGTTTGACCTTTCAAGGTCATCTGAGGTCAACTTTAACACAACCAAAATATAGGTCATATATTACTTCCTATATGTCAGTAATACAAACTTAATCTCTATCTACAACCATTTAGCTTCCACAGGCGATTTGGCCCATTCTCCAAAAGACCCAATGCCAAAGTACAGCGCCCCCACTAGACCCACTTCTGTCGATTCAATCAAAATGGCACTCGCACTGTGCATAAATTGTATCAAGGTGAGTTGATTGCAAGATTTAGAAAAAAAGTTATCAGACACTTTTTGAGAAATCATTTTTTGAAATTTCAAGTCATATCTTCTAACATTGTTAATATATTCCCTGACCTGTTTGACCTTTCAAAGTCATCTGTGGTCAAATTTAATATTGCCAAAATATAGGTCATATATGACTTCCTATATGTGGATAATACAAACTTAATCTCTATCTGCAACCATTTGGCCTCCACAGGCCATCTTGCATATTCATAAAGTACCGTGCCCCCAATAGACCCACTTCCGTCGATTCAATCAAAATGGCGCTCGCACGGTACATTGATGGTACCAAGGTAAGTTGATTGCCTGATTTAGAAAAAAATTTATCACACAGTTTTTGAGAAATGATTTTTTAAAATTTCTCATTCCTATCTTAACATTGGAGCCAAAATTTCAAGGGCCCATAAAACAGGCAAAAATGATTCAATCAAAAATCCGAGAAAAACTCTAGAGATATGGTCTAGTAGTATGTTATTGCAAATTTACACAAAAATTCATCGGGCCAAAAAAAAGATAAATAATGTTCCGGACGGCGGACGCCACACCACGAAAATAGCTTATCGCCCATAGGAGCGGTAAGCTAAAAATCAGCCTTCTGAAGCAAAAAATTCAACATGGTATTGACACTGCGTCATTCTATTGTCCATTACAGAGGTCAGAAATTTAAAAAGCATATTACCCTACCACTGATTTATATGTAGATATGTCCCTCGCAGGAGTCAGTGTTCAGTTACTGCAGCAAACAATCTCTCCCAGAAATACAGACTAATTACTGCTTCCTCAGCTTTATCCGTGTAAAGCTCAGCTATTATTCATGATCACATGAGACTTTCCCAGTAATTATTTGATGACTGATGAGTACATTATCCAATACTTGGACAGTATGAACTTTCCAAGATAACTGATAGAAATTGATTAGGCCTCCAGAAATAGTATATAAACCCTTGCGTTGCAGCAAGTTACGCAACTCAGGGGTGTTAATTTAAGTTTTACAAGATGGATGCCAGACTGTGTCAGAATGACACCACACTCCAAGCTTTCCCGAGCCCGACACCATTGATTCTCTGGATTAGGCTGAGCCTGACACCATTGATTCTCTGGATTAGGCTGAGCCTGACACCATTGATTCTCTGGATTAGGCTGAACCTGACACCATTGATTCTCTGGATTAGGCTGAGCCTGACACCATTGATTCTCTGGATTAGGCAATCTATCATGAGCAATCTTTCTTTTCAGTGTAAAAGAATATTTTTCAGTACTTAGCTAGCTAACTATCATTAGATTTTCCATTTACCACTGTTGCTGTGATTACATACTGTTACAGCTAGGTAGTGACATTGGTTATTATCATGAACCATAAGCCTTTGCTGATAACACAAAAGTAGTGGGATATTGCGCAGTGTTGTGATCAGTTTTCGAATTTCTAACGCATTCAATGAAGTAAAATGTCTTTCAGTTGGTTTATGTTATTTTATCTTGGGGACAGCTTGATGACAAGTTTTGCTGTTATGCACCGATAAGCTAAAACATGAAAATCACTCACAGATGCTGTGAATGATGTTCATTATCTCATAATGACGCCACATGTCCAGCTCCGCAGACAGCTCTTAGATGGTGAGCCAGCAATAGGTTCTCGTATTCAGTGTGTTGGATGTGGGAGAAATAGGAACTGAATGACTTTGATGAGGGCAAAATTGTTATGGCCTGACAAGTGGGTTAGAGCATCTCTGAATTGGCAAAACTTCAAGGGTGCTCCTGGTCCGCAGATGTGAGTAACTACAGACGGTGGTCTAAGGAGGGACAAACCATGAACCAGCGACTGGGTTTTGGCCTCCCAAGGCTCACTGATGCACAAGGGCTATAAAGGCTATCCTCTCTTGTGAAGGCAAAAGTCACTGAGAATTTCAATAATATTTATGTAAGCAATGTGTCATAACACATAGTGCATCATACCCTGCTGTGTATTGCACTTTTTAGCTTGCAGATCAGTCAACGTGCCCACTCAAACACTCCGCAACCTCTAAAAGTGCCCCCAATTGGCACCTGAGCTTCAGAACTGGACAGTAGAGCAGCTGAAAAAGGTTGCCTGGTCCAGTAAGTCCCATGTTCTCTTATATCATGTGCTGCGGCTGATCGGTGTGTTATGCACTGATTTGCACTGATGCACTGAATTGCATTTGAGAGTATCCTATTGCCAGCTTTTTCCCATGGACTGCATATAAAGATGGGCGACGCATCTCTATTTACTCCCATTGATCAAAAATGGACCCAAAATATCCCAGCTACGGGCACTGCCATGTTGCACATTTGGAGCCAGAGTCTGCGCAGTAGTGATCAGGGGTTGAGTCGTTGTATCGAGATCCCGCCCACACACCCACCCGAACACCCCCCCTGAACTTTTCACCTGGCCTGGCTGCTGCGCTATTAACATAACATTAAGTGCCTGTAATAGCTTATTCATAGAGACTGTACAGTGAACGGCAATGGCAGTGTTGTCATTTGTGGGCTCGTTAATGCATTGGAATCGCAAGCTTGCTTAATCATTTAACGTTATCGTGGTTTACAAAAACAAGCCCCAGCGATTTCAATCAGTTACAAGAAACGCTGAAGGAATTAGCTAGCCATGAGCAAGGATCTGATGTTGATCCCCTGGGTAAGCAGAATTCATGCTTTAAAGGCAACAGTTATCTAGCTAAGTAACTAGCAACTGTGTTTGTCTTAAAACTCGGGGAAAATGACTGAAGAACTGGCAAGCTAAACAAGGCAGTGACTACTACGCCACCATAATTATATACGTAGCTAAATCAAGTTGAAGTACAGAAGAATAACATCTTATGACAGAGTACAATTTAATTCATTCAAATGCTTATCTTCATAGGTATTCCTGAAATGAAAAATATATATTACGCTAGATATGACTGGCTACCTACCACCATTTTCCCCCACCATACATGTTAACGTAAAACTGCTTGCTGTTTAACATTAGCCAAGTTAGCTAGTTACCTTGATGATAACTTAACTTGGCTGACCGTTCAACATTAGCTAAAGAAATAGAAATTTGACTTACTGAATAAAACTACAAAGATCCTTTATCCAAAGATTGGTCAGGTCGGTCAGTTCAGTTCACTCCAGAACAACTCATTTTGTGGTTTTTTAAAATCAATCTGAGGGGCTTAAAACACACAACCGTGGTTAACCAGCCCTCTGAAAAATTTCAGTGAACGCAAATCTCCTGTCTACGTTCCTACTCCAGCTACGTAAAGATGGTACTCTCAAAAAAAAGTCCGCAGGGGGCATGGGAGGCAGAAACCATTTTCAGAAAAAAATGATTTGACATGTACTTGATTTTTTTTTTTTTTTTTTTTGAGTAGCCTGTGACCCATCCACTAACATAGAGGGGGCGGGCTTATAAATTGAACTGCAGCCAGCCACTGGATGGCGATCACTTTTTGGCTTCACTTTTCAGGAGCTGTTCAGCTTGTCCATATTTATATACAGTCCATGGCTTTTCCTAATGAAAAACAGCCTTTTTCAGACTGTATAAGTACCAGGCCATAAATATCCATATATTATATATATATTTAATATTATATTAATCTTCTGTCTAGTCAAATCTTGGTGGAACCTCCAACAGAGGAAAATCTGTTTCTTTGTTTCTTCTTTAACTGCTGATTCGACCTTTTGAAACCGAATATTTAATTCAAGGATAATCCTGAATGGAAATGACTTGAAGACAGCTCAAATGGAATGATGAGACATGCAAAGCACTTAATAATTAATTCAGTTGTGATGGAAAAACAGACCTGCTCCAGGAGAGGTCAAAAATTTCACACAGAACAAAGACACACAGGCAGTTTATGTAATGTGAGACAGTGACAAAATAATACCCTGCTAGATAGTCAACCCCCACCCGGGCCATCCCAAGGAGATTGCTCTCTCGTCACAGTATTCATAAGTAAGCCTGGTGTAAACGCTTCCCCCACAGGATGTCCAGACCCCTCACCCCATTGGGTATACAGTGGTGACTGTCCTCAGGCGCCCAATTGATTTACATGTTTTCCCAGGGAAAGCCAGGAGATGGCCATCAACAGTTTGGCTGAAAGCAAAAAACTCACCAATGTGTATTCAGAAAAACCGTCAATAGAATCAAATAAGCAAAGTTGAGGAAACTTTGAAAACCCTGAAATCTTACACTTCTAAAAAACGGGCTGTTCTGAGCAGGCATTCCCTCTATGGCATGAGCTACATACTTCACACTAACTGCCTAGAGAAAAGAGCCACCGTCTCAACAGAGAGTAACAATGTCATAATCCCCCAATCTACTGGTAAGTCTCTAAATACAGATAACTGAATAAGTAGTCAGCTAGCTAGCTAGCTAGCTGTTAAATCACACAATGAGTGTGGAAAGGTGACATCTGCAAGCTAAGCAAGCATGGGCATTACAAGTTAAGAATGATCTCTAGGCAGCCTCTGTATAGTAGCAAAATGGAGTGAATTCGATGAAAAACGGTCACCCATTCTATCTGTCCTATTGACATGTTTCGTACATAGCTTCCGGTTGAACTTGCAACAGTCTAAATTCTCAGTCAACTTAGAAGCTAGCATGCTGATAAACCACACAATGATTATATAAAGGTAATACCTGCATGCTAGCAAAGTTAGAAAGTAAGTTAGTAGCACTTAGCTAACTAGTTACATCAACCACTCATCCATACACATTTAAATAAGGTTTCACTTGGAATTCAGTTCAAATTTTCACAGAAATCAGAAACAGCAAGCCAACAACAGATTCACTTTGGAAATAAATCAAAACCACTGCTTCTTTGTATCTTCCGAAAAGCATAATAGGTCCCCATTAATTTAAATTTTCAGGGCAATCCCGTGTTATACTGATCCAGGTTAGTAGTATAAAGCAGTCAGACAAAAAATGGATAGCACACATTTAGCTGGTTATGGGCTTTTGCCAACTGAAGCTTGTATGTTGTCATAAAAAAAAAGCTGTGGGTGGAGATATTCAGATAAGGGGTGGAACAATTCTCCCAAGCCTGCATGTGATGTAGGAAGGGGAGCCAAATCTGAATGCCATGCTGAATGCCATGTTTTATGAAAAAGGCAGCCCACAGAAAAATGACTGGGTGCGGAAAGAAAATTTTCTGAAAATCAAAGTGTTACCGAAAGAATTGGGCCAGGCTCACATAGCCCACTAGAATCATTTAAGAGAGAGTATTGCATTCATGAGGAAAAGTAAAACTCATAAATCTGTCATAAACCACTATAAGAAAATTTCAGCGGCCAGTCCACAGAGAAGTTTTAAACACTGATGATAGATAGACAATTTTCTGGGAAGACCGCATCACCAGCAAGAGAAGCTTGCAGTGAGTAAAACTGGATCTAAACAACGTAATAGATTCTGCCAAAAGTATGAACAGACCCATTAGTTTAAAGAGTAAAATTGTGGTCCAGCCAACTCATGTAAAATTAAGAAAATCCGGAAGTGGTACCTTCGCACAAGACGAATCCTGAGAGAACCCCCAACTTTAAGGAAACCGGGTGCAGTCACAAGCGACAGCAACAGACCTGATTTTTTTATCATAGTCTCTATAAAAAAGGCCATACGGGCAGTCCATTAAATAATGGTGTAGATTTTCACTCAGAAAAGGAACCAGAGGTATCTGACCAAGTAGGAGGAGTCAGGTTTTTAGTCCTGCCCCAGGAGAGGCTAAAGGAAAGGAGAAAAAGAGAAACCTGGGGATGGGAAGTCAGTCGCTGTTGGAGAATTGTTAGGGAATGGGTGCAACTTGTTTTGCGCAGACTAGCCTGGGTTATTGCATTTCACCTCGAGTTTGTTACGATGAACACTATTGCATCAGACTCGGAAGACAGCGTTCATTCCTTGAGAATAGATCAATGGTGTGAGAGGAACACTGAGTCCAATAGCCTGGACTGAGGGCAGCTTTCGTCCAATTTTTTTTTACTTCACAGTTAGTGGGTTGGTAAGCACTGCAGGTACTGATCTGAGTGTGCAGAAGAACTGAAAGGTCCATTTTTCATTATCTGTCCCTGTTAAAAATGTTTCTGATTGTTGGAAACTTTTGTAAGGAAACAAATAAAACTGAAAACTATAGTTGATTTAATTTCATTTTATTTAAGAGTTGTTTCCAATGTTGGAAAACGGTGTGTTGCATTTATATCCATTCCCACACCCTTCCTATGAGTGTTGCTTAATGGTTGCTGGGGTGCAAGCATGTTTGAATAGTGTCTTTGCATGAATACCAATTTTAGATTTTTTCTCCTCCTTTGTTTGGATTGCAGAGAGAGTTAGGATATAGGAGAGAGGTTGTCAGGCTACATGGAAGAGGTAAATCTTGTACATTACTCATTCAGCCTTGTGCAAAGTTGTGGATATTCATAGTTTCTTTCTTTCTGATGCGCATATATTTTATCCTTTTGATATATCAATAATTTGGAAAAGATGATGTCATTTTAAAAAGAACTTTATTTGCCATTTGGTTGTCAAATACAGGAGAGGCCTTGAAACACTGGAACGGGGACATAAAACTAATGTTTCTTCTCAGAACGAGCCAAAATGAAAAATGCTGTGTTTTTCATCCCTGAAATTAGTGCTAAACTCTTTACGGTAAATATCTTAGTGTTCTGTAAAGTAATAAGTATTAAGCAGAATACGCTCACCTCAATACATTATCACAGTGAAATGAGAGTAATAATCTTAATCCGTAATTTAGTGCTTTGCTGTGTACAGTAAAAAAAAAATGCTCAGGTGTAACTTGGGGATTCGTAATAGCAACATACTATTCCCAAATCATGTGGAAGGCATGATATCTTTCCCCTTCCCAAATTAAGGAGAATTTTGCAGAAACGTAAGGTGTGGACTATCCGAGAGACTAACCATGACTAACTGAACAAAGAGAGCAATTTAGCGAAAGCAGAATGTCACGTACATATTTTTTGAGTAACCCTTCAAAATGTTCACATGATTAGCAACTGAAACTACAATATAAGCATATGTATGCTCATAAGGTAATGTTTGACCCTTACTGTCCCTGTATTAGCCCAATAGACTGCAGGGTATACTACTTACCCAGATTCTTCTTCAAAAAAATGACACTAGAAGTGACACTAGGGTTTTGCGACTGGTTTGCTTTTCTCATAAGAAAAGCCTTATCGAAAGACTTGCCCTGTAATGTAGTTTTCCTGACTGGCCTACCATTATTGAAAATATAGTGAAGTAACATAGCTAGATATGTTTACGTATAATGTTTATTTACTTTGTTAGTTGACAAAGCTAGCATACAGGAGATCCGAGAGCGGCTGTTTGAAAGTTAATATTACGCCATGAGTAAATTATATTACTTTCCACATAATGACATTGTACTTTACCATTAGATGGCTGGTCAGTATCAGAATGTAAACACTGAAAGTGGGAAAAATGTAGCCAACTATGCTTAAATGTACATTTTGACAATTGGATTTGCTGGCTTGCTGGCTAACCCAATATTCCTTCGGTGAATTTTAGCACAAACATATGACCAGGTTACATCCCAGCCATTCAGAAAATATTTCACCTTTAACTATATACAAGTAGCTGAGTTCTCATCTACCGTCAAGACTGCAAATTCACCAAGTTTCCACAACAAAAAAGTTTCCTGAGTTGAGTTCTAAGCCACCAAGGTTACAGTAACATTGATTTAGCTAGAGTTAACATTATTATCCCCCGCCACGAAGTGGATCGGGGGATATTGGAATGGCGCTCGTCTGTCCGTCCGCCCGTCTGTCCGGGTTCAATGGGGACAAGTTTTCTCAGAAACTATTGCACCTACGTGAATGAAATTTTGTACGTGGCCAGTACTGATGTCCCAGCTGAATGAGTTCGACAGTTGATTCCGAGAAATTTATTTTTACGGAGTTATGGTCCTTGTTTCTGTTCATCGACTTGGCGAATGGGATTTGCAATGGGGACAAGTTTTCTCGAAAACTATTGCACCCACGTGAATGACATTTTGTATGTGGCCGGTACTGATGACCCTACTGAATGAGTTCGACAATTGATTCCGAGAAATTCATTTTTACAGAGTTTTGGCCCTTGACTCTGTTCGTGGACTTAAGTGTATGTGTGTTGCAATGGGGACAAGTTCTCTCGGCAACTATTGCACCTACGTGGATGAAATTCTGTGGATGACCAGCACTAATGATCCTATTAAATGAGTTCGACAATTGATTCCGAGAAACTTATATTTACGGAGTTATGGTCCTTGTTTCTGTTCGTCGATTTGGTGTATGGGATTTGCAATGGGGGCAAGTTTTCTCAGCAACTATTGCACCTTCATGGGTGAAATTTTGTGTGTGGCCAGTACTAATGACCCTATTGCATAAGTTCGACAGTTGATTCAGAGAAATTTTTTTTAGGAGTTATGGCCCTTGACTCTGAACTTGGTGTATGGATGTTTAATGGAGACAAGTTTTCCCCATTCCCCCGCGACCATTCTTACTGTGGCGGGGGATATTGGTGACAATGTTGCCTTGTTTATTTTGCATTAGCTAAGTTGCTTTTTTTTATGAACCGTTGAAATGCGCGATTATTTTGTTATTTAGGAATTTTATGAAAAAAGGATTCAACGGAGGCATTGAGCAACATACTGACATGCTTGCTGTTGGTTTATTTATGAGATTGCAAAAGGCATGAAGTGGTAGTAAGTTACTTTATGAGATGGCTTGCTCAATCGCAGCCTATGGGGAAGAAGATCTACAAAAAATTGCAAAAAAGTTGGGATGCTGCGTAAATTGTAAATAAAAATGCAGTACTAATGAAAAGCAGCTGGAGGAGCATTTTGCAACTAATTAGCTTCGTTAGCAACAGGTCAGTAACATGACTGGGTCAAAAAAGAGTATTTTTGAAAGGCAGAGTCTCTCAGAAGTGAAGATGGACAGAGATTCACCAATCTGCAAAAAACTGAGTCTAAAAATTGTGGAACAATTTCAGAAAAATGTTACTCAATGTAAAATTGTGAAGACTTTTAATCTACAGTCCATAATATCATCAAAAGATTCAGAGAATCTGGAGAAACCTCTGTGCGCAAGGGACAAGTCCGAAGGTCAATACTGGATGCTTGTGATCTTCGGGCCCTCAGGCGGCACTGCATTAAAAACAGGCATGATTCTGCAATGGAATACACTGCATGGGCTCAGGAACACTTCCAGAAATCATTGTCTGTGAACACAGTATGCCGTGCAATATACAAATGCAAGCTACAGCTGTATCATGTAAAGAAGAAGCCATATGTGAACACGATCCAGACATGCTGCCGTCTTCTCAGGGCCAAAGTTCATTTAAAATGGTCAGAGGCAGAATGGAAAACTGCTCTGTGGTCAGATTAATTAAAGTGTGAAATTCTTTTTGGAAACCACGGACGCCGTGTCGTGTGGTCTGAAGACGAGAGGGACCATCCAGCTTGCTATCAGCACACAGTTCAAAAGCATACATCTCTGATGGTATCGGTTTACACAAGTGCCTATGGCATGGGGAACTTATGCATCTGGAAAGCATTATCAATGCTGAAAAGTATATATAGGTTTTACAATAACATAGGCTCCCATCCAGACAATGTCTCTCTCAGGGAAGGCCTTGCATATTTCAGCAAAACAATGCCAAACCAAATGCTGCATCCATCACAACAGCATGGCTTCACGGTAGAAGAGTCTGAGTGCTGAACTGGCCTACCTGCAGTCCAGACCATTCACTAATAGAAAACATTTGGCGCGTCATAAAATGAAAAATCTGGCAAAGATGACCCAGGACTGTTGAGCAGCTAGAATCCTACATCTGACAAGAGTGGGGCAACACTCCTCTCCGAAACTTCAGCAATTGGTCTCCTCACTTCCCAAACATTTACAGACTGTTGTTAAAAGAAGAGGGGATGCTAAACAATGGTTAACATGGCCCTATCCCAACTTTTTTGAAATGTGTTGCTGCCATCGAATTCAAAGTAAGCTAATATTTTTCATGAAATGGTAAAATGTCTCACTTTCAACATCTAAGATGTTATTTATATTCTATTGCAAATAAAACGTCAGTGTATGAGATTTGAAAATCATTGCATTGTTTTTATTTACATTTTACACAGCATCCCAACTTTTTTGGAATTGGGGTTGTAAAAGGAAGGTTTTCACCAAGGTTGATGGAGTGGGCGGGACTTACGATTGGCCAATTTGAAGGACAGCATCTTTTGTGATGTCTGAAGTACACTCATATGCATGCAGAGCTCATCAGCTAATGGTTCTTTCGCTTGCACTCGGTCAGAGAAGTTGATTTCATAAACCATTGACATCCGAATTATGGAAATGTAAGTTTCCAACCCGCAACACTCTATGATTCAGTGAAAATGGACGCAGCACACGGGGTGGCCAGTCCCGGTTCTGACAATCTACACTACCAGTCAAAGTTTTTGCACACACATAAGATCTTGTCAAGTCTTGATCTTACAGGTATGTTTACAACAAAGAAATCACCGGAACCTAACACTTGTTTATTACAAATAATAAATCTACAAGAAAAATCCACAAGGAATCCAGCACATGTGATTGAAATAATCAGCTCGCTATCAACCCCCCGAAGCTGCTTGATAATGAGTAGATCATTTGAATCACCTGCGCTGGAGCAAGGAGAGATCTAAAACTCGCAGGACAGGTGGTACTCCAGGGGAGGTTTGTGAAGCACTGGATTAGACCATCGTTACTGATCTGCTTAAATATTGACAAAATGACTGATCTGGTTTTTTTTACCCCTCATTCCCGACTAAGGGGCAGAGGGGTATTGTCGTCCCCTTCGCGGACGGGCAGTGGGCAAAAAAATTTTGTCCAGACCATTTCTCTGTAACCGCTTGGGTTAGGAACATATGTGGACTTGCTTTGGTGGGTAGGCGTGCCTCGTCCAGGTTTTGTACCACAATGACCTTTCACTCTGGCTCAAACACCTTCACCTTTGATTGTGTGTCGGGGCTGAGGGGTATTGCCTTTGACCCCACATAGCACATTTTCTTAATTTGTTTTGTTATATACATGGTTTATATATCGGGCTTCAGGTTCCCACCTTTCTGTAAGAAACCAAAATGAGACTATTACACACGAACAAAATATAAATTGTAACAATTACAGAAAATATTGGGGTGTGCAAAAACTTTTGACTGGTAGTGTATACAATCTATTTCTCCCATCTGGATGTGCTGGTAAAAGAGGAATGTGGGCATCAGGTTAACGGAGTTACCTCCTATAACAACATTCAGGAAAAATAATTCTTTCTTGATTTGTGAACGCTCAGGATATGCCTTGGTGTAGGGGCTTTTTTTATTTATCATAATTTTTTCAGTCATAGCAATTACAATGAAAATGCAGCATTTTTCCTTGAAAAGGTGTATATGCATGCAGGTGACAGGAACATTTTGAAGGGAATGTAAGTATTAATTAACCCCTTTGCGCAAAAGCAAAATCTGGCAGTTTATGCATTTACCTTATTTAAGGCTTTATAAGTCAGGAAATGAGCTTCATAGCCTAAATGAAATAAGACCCTTGTAGAATTTAGAATATCATTTTATTTCAGTTTATTCTCATAATTTCAGTTCAGAATAAGTGCTGAAAACACAAAAAAATCTTCATGAAAACTGAGAATTGAAATTGCAAAAAAAAAACAAAAAAAAAAACTGAGAATTAAAAAATGGTTGGGAGTCAAAACAATACGTTTCCACGATCATAAATTCCTTGAACACAAGTGTGCTACATCTGAGTGTGATAATCAAAATTGCCAATGGTCTATGAGCAAAATAAGATTGTGGATTCCCGAATGGCTCTCCAAGCGGCTTTCCAAGTGGCTCAGCAACACTGTAAAATCATAAAATAATCATATTTTTAGCTGAAATAGACTGTTTTGAATCATGAAGCCCAATTTGAATGAATGACTTTCAAGTGGGAATAGTATGAGTCCATCAATATTGGCCAGATGGATATCAATAGTTTCCATAAAGCTCTCCAAACCCCAAAAACTTTTTTCTCCCTTAAGAAGTATTGAAATGTGTCCTCTTTTCACCAGAGCACCATTAGAAGGCGCACACACATAAAAAATTGCTTATAGTATTGTAGGAATGTTTACCTTGCAAGGTAAGAGCATGCTATTACCACCATCTATGACATGGATGAGGAGTTGGACTTTAGGAGGCATGCATAATGAAGAAAAAAAAGAGAAAACTATTTACAGGAACACTGGGCCACATATTGTGGGCCACCACATATTCACATATTCACACGTGGTGAAATGCATGAATAAGAACAAGTGGCATGCAGGTGCAGTGACATACAAATCAACATGCAGTCAAACTCATCTGTATTTGAACATTTTTCTCCATATTCTACAGCAGGGCCGCTGACAGGTGGGGGACAACTGGATCAGCTGTCCCGGGCCCTGGGTCAGGGGGGGCCCAGAACTGGGCCCTCTGACCAGTTGGGGGCGAGGCGAGGCATGGTGAAGGGGGGCCCTCCGGCGTCGCCTTGTCCCGGGCCCAGGCAAACCGGTCAGCTGCCCTGTTCTACAGTATGCATCTTTCGTTGGACTTGCTGTGGAATCTTAGTATTGGGAAAACTACCTTCTTGAAACCCTCCACAAATGGACAGAAAAAGTTTCATTGGATCCATGCAGCTGACCTGCTAGTATTTACCTAGAACAGGGCTTCCCAAACTTGGTCCTGGGGACCCACTGTGCATGCTGGTTTTCGTTCCAACCACACTTACAATCCCAACATTAACCCCGTTGTGCAGATGTTGATGCCAGCAAACGTGGAGCTGCTCTATTTATGCACGCAATTACACTATTCGATCACTAGATGGCACACCCGGATGAGTTATTGAATATTCACTAGCAAGCCAAGCCCAAACACGGTTCAGAAAATGGACGAGTTCAGTCCCATCCCCGTTTTTCTGGAGTTGCATGAATTAAACTCCTCAGCTAAGCCTGATGTGCAAACTGCTTAATATACTTGCCCATAGTATCTATCCAGCAGTTTAAAAAATTCCACAGAAAAAATCATTGTCCTTTGTAACACCCACTTCAGCTAAAGTGAGCTAGTGGTATCCCAATTAGTAGTTAAGAAAAATCAGTTTTCTGAAGCAAAATTCCACATGGTGTTGATATTATGTCATTCTACTATCAATTATAGTCATCACATATCAAAAACGCTCGTTCCCTACGGTGGCTTTACGCGTAGATTCCTCCATGGACAAATTCGGGGCTTCCATATATCCTCCTGAGTGCTCTCGTTGACTAGCCAGTCACTCAATTATATACTTAAGCTCATCTGCGTAAAGCACAGTGATAGTTCATGCCTACGTGAAACTTCCCCAGTGCTGATGCACTGCCACATTTTATCCAATTCCAGGGAGAATAAACTTTCCACAATAACTGAAAGACAGTGATTGGACCATCAGAAAGGTATTTAAACACTTGCATAATCAGTTAGGTTGTATTCTCACAACTTTAGGCAGCCGAGTAAGATGTGATTGCATGGGGAAAAAAAGACTTCCAGAACCGACCCTGGAGAGTTGAGCTTAGATGGAAGATGGAAGTTATTCTGAATGGAACAGATTGGAGGGCTGACAGCATTTGAAGGAGAAATTCAATAATGGAGAGTTTTTCCTCTTGAAATGTGAGTTGAACTGTCTTTGTATGGTGTAGCTCTGTCTTACTTGTAGCCAGCTTGCTAAGTAGCCAGCTATTTATTTTCAGTTTACCACTGTGATCACAGATATAGTTTTTCACATTGGTTAACATGAGTAGTCGATACTGCAATGTTTTGCAGTATGTCTTTTGCTTCATGTGGCGATCTGTTTTAGAATTTATACCACATTCAACAAAATAGAATGCCTTGGATTTTTGCTCATTTAAAATGCGAACAGCTATGTGTTGTGAGTTATACTTACTCTTTATAGGGTGTGATAAGCGTTGTTACAAGCTTTCGTTTTGCTTGGATGATCGCAATTGTAAATAGCAAGCTTTCCATCTGAGTGAACATTCTGCCTGTAAAATAGACAGTTCCTTTAATGAGTATGTGTTCTTGCTGATGAAGCTTTGTCAAAATATGGACGAAACTCTGAACTTTGTCATGGAGAAAAGGCATGTTTTGGGTTTGGAGAGGTTACTGGTGACCTCTGGTGAAGCACTTTGTGATTTATATCTGTGAAAAGTGCAATAGAGATAAACTTTACTTACTTACTAACTTGATGTCCAGCTGCGCCTATATTGATAAACTCATGCTAAATTCCACCAAAAAAATCATTAATTCATATCAAATTTCATGAGTCCAAAATTGATTTTTGTTAAAAATGTGATTGTTTCATGATTTGACAGCGCACCATGTTGAGGGCTGTGGTACTTTGGGGAGCCACCCGGAGGGCAGTCTTATCTGGCTTCTATAGAGTGTATAATTTAGTGTTTCATGCTCAGATCAAGAGTACTCGTGGTCCCGGAGTTTATGATCCAAGAACAGTATTGTTTTAACATTTTTCAATCCTCAGTATTATTTTTTTTTTTTTTTACAGTTTCAATGCTGAATTTTCATGAAGATTTTTTATGTTTGCAGTCCCTTTTCTCTAGCAAAACCATGAAAATAAACTGAAATACCATGGAATTATAAATGCTCCAAGTGTATTGCCTCAGTTGAGCCAAAATCGGTCTCTTAATGAAGGTTAAATCTGGAATTATAAAGCATTAAATAGGGTAATGCATGAATAGCCATATTTAGCTTCTACGCAAAGGGGTTAACAAGCTGTTAATTTTTTAATTACTTGTTTTTCAGGCCAAAGAAACAAAGTGGTTAAATCGCTTAAACAAAAATGGCTATGCATTAAAAGCCGAAAATTTACATTGCGCTTATTCCATGAACAGTCTTAGTAAGGAAGCGAAGCCAAGGGGGCAGTAAATTTTAAAAGATCAAAATCTAGACTATGATGAATCAAAAAGCTGCTAATTAGAATTCGGAGCTCAGGTATTTGTTATTTCCAAATGGTTTTCCTAAAACTAATCACAAAAATAACACCAAACAGGTTTGACTCATCATAATTTGCTTTGTCTTTGAAATCTTAATTACCTAATAAATAGTTGGTTTTAGTGACCACATGTCCCCAGTTTCAACAATTAAAAGTCAATTGATTTTACAATTTCAAGAGTCACAATTTTCCTGTCTTTTTATGCAATAAAGTAATGTGTAACATCGTACAATTTTTATATGCAGCTCTCCTGCTCTTTAGCAATCTCCCAAACAGGTATTTCTGACATAATACAGCTTGAAAGGGTAAATAATCCATATATGTATCTAAGGGTTGCGCAGTTAAGAAATATTAGCTACTCATTAAAATTCTGGGATTGCAATTGTGGCTGGAACAAAAACCAGCAGACACAGTGGGAACAAGTATAACTCACTAACTCAATAATATCTGAAATATACCTTATTATAACAGAACAGACATTTCACTATCAGGAAAAAGCAGGCAATATGCTCTCCTAGATTGATGAACGAACATAGCAGAGGGTCTAACGAAGTGCTCAAACTGTTCGCATTTTAAACAAGTCAAAATCTTGGAATTCGATTTCATTGAATACAGTATAAATTCTAAAACAAAGAGCCACATTGAGCAAAATGCCACGACATGCAATATTAGCAAAGACTACGGTTACTCTTACTAACCAATGTGGTAAACAAGCTCTGTGATCATCATGGCTATGGTGAAACGAGAATAAAAAACAGCAAGCCATAAGTAAAAAAAAATATAAAATTGCACTTATTCATAAAATGAACAAAAACATTTCTTAACTGAATTCCTCCAGAGACATACATCTGTTCGATAGAAGGAGCCCTCCAGTCCTGTTTCATTCAGAATAGTCCCCATTGACCAAGTCCTTATCTCATTTAAATCCCATAAATGTTATTTAGCACTTCAGGCTGGTTTTGAAAATCTTTTTTCTCTGCAATCGCATCATTTTCAGTTGCACAACATTAAGTGAATATGACTTAACAGCTGTTACGCAAAGGTTTAAATACTTTTCCTGATTGTCCAATCAATGTCTTTCAATTACTGTGGGAAGCTTATACTCTCTGGAATTGGATAAGAAACCTGTCAATCTATAGATCATTACCGGGGAAGTTTCACGTGGGCGTGAACTATAACTGTGCTTTACGCAGGTCAGCCTTAGCAAGCAAATGAGTGCCTGGCTAATCAAGGAGAATACTAAGAAGGATATTAGGGAGCGCTGAATTTGTAAATGGAGGAATTTATGCCTAAATCCACGTTAGGGAATTATGTGTTTTTGATATGCGATGACTAAAATTGATAGTGGAATGACATAGTATCAATAACATGTTGAATTTTTGCTTCAGAAAACTGATGTTTCTTAAGTACTTAATTGGGATACTATTGGCTCACTACAGCTGAAGTGGTGGTTCCAAAGGACAACGATTTTTTTCTGTCGCTAGAGATTCTTTTTTTTTTTTTTTTTTACGGCTGGAGAGATACTTTGGGCAAGCATATTGATCAGTTTGCACATCAGGCTTAGCTGAGGAGTTTAATTCATGCAACTCCTGGGAAACAGGGATTGGACTAAACTTGTCCATATTCTTAACTGTGTTCAAGCTCGGCTTGCTATTGAATATTCAATAACTGACTTGGATGTGCCATCTAATGATAGAATAGTGTAACTGCGTGCATAAATAGAGCAGCTCCATGTCCGCTGGCGTCTACATCTGCGCAGAGGGGTTAAATGTTTACATTCATCCTTTATCACCAATCGCTACAGTTCAGAAGGCTAAATCGGTTTCTGGCATTGTACAATGTAACATTGGTGCTTTGAAAGTATGTATTACAAGCGAATGCGGATCTCATAATGTGCTCTGATTTGTAGTGAAAGATCACCTTGGCTTTACTTCTATGATACCGAATGCGGTGAAGTTAGCCGGGGTGTTCATAGTTAATCTCATAATGTGCTCGGATTTGTAGCGAAACATCACCTTGGCTTTACTTCTATGATACTTGGGCATGTGCACGTATTGGTATTGTTATGTACAGATGAATGGTGGCGTTATATAATGTGAGTGTGGCCGATGCAAGCATTTCGCTAGCGAATGCGGGAATTGTAGCGAAAGATCACCCTGGCTTTTGAGTTTGCTCCAGACTGACTGAAGCCAGAACTGCAAACTTGGGGTCCGGCTGTGTGAAACGAAGTGAGGCTGAATCGAGCCTGTGTGAAGCGAAGAGAAATGATAAGGCCAGCGTTCATCTCACAGTAACGTCATGACGTACGATGAGTGACGTACGTTGTGCGCTATGCACTGCTGACAGAGGGAGACAGATACACACAGACATCACTCAAATAGTAGTAGTGATGGGTAAGGAGTGTGAGAGAGAATGGCAGAAAATGCCCCAGCAAGCTATTTGTAGGGGTGTATCTGGTCTGATGATGAATAAAATGTGTTGAAATACAAATTTTCATGCTAAATCTTGGGTCCGATAAATGGCAATAGAGTCAAGCAGCATCAAAGTGACTCATAGAGTCATTCTTGTCGCCAGTTCCAGCGAGGTAAAAGTAGCCTTGGCCATCACCTGAGAAGCAAGCAACTCCAGCCAATTCCCTATCTCGGAATAATTAGCAATTTTCTTTTTCCTCATGGTCACAGGAAGAAGATGGGAAAGAATACTGGCAAGTGTAAAAACATCATGAAAGCTACCCATGTTACCCATGGCACTCAGTAAGCTTTTGGTTAAACATCACCCTTTTGTCTTTGAGTCACATTCAAAGGCCAATTGCCCTGACAAGCTACTTTCGACCGCAAGTAAATACTTCGACTTTGCCATCGTGGTAAGTTTCAATTTGGTAAAAAGGATTAATTGTGCAGTAGCAATATGATTCACTTAGCTGTCAAGATTAGGATGTCTGCTATAAAAAAAGATCACGTCATCTGGTTTTTAGTCGTACGAGTTGCCTTCTTAAATGGCCTAAATAATCATCCTGTTTGTGTGAACTTCAAAAGATCTTGTAAAAACCATTTGACTTGGTGGGAAAATGCATTGCTGACTGAGGAGATTTGCTTTGCTTTTGCATGGCTTTGAATGGCCATGACTTGTGCATGAAATGCCATACACCTGATTAAATTGCCACATTTATTGTCATTTTCTATGGCAATGCGATGAGTAAAGTTATCCAGAAGGCTGCCAGGAACTGGACACTTGCATTGCTATTGTTTTGATTCATTACTGTTACAAAACCCCCAAGTGCCAAAAGTTAATTGAGTGTCAATTAACAGAGAACAGCCTATTAGATGGTGCTATGTAAAAATTACATTTTCAACAAATTTACCATAGGCTGTGAGGGATGCCAAGTCCTATCACACACTTCATTAGATCAGGCTCCTTCTGGCAAACAACTTTGCCTCGAGAATAAATACTTAAATTCCTTGCCATTTTCCAACATTTTGAAATTTTTGGGGCATCTTCACCACATTAGGCTTGAAAGAATCTGGGGACACTGAACCTAAACAGTTATTTAAACAAGGGTCACGTGATCAGCTGGACAAGATGGCGGCTTAGATCGATTCTGCTCAACCCAGCATTGCTATTTTTATTGATTTTCACCGTTGTGACAACTATTACTTTCCTCATCTGAATGCACCGCTGACTGTGAATACGCCATGACCGATTCAAGCAAGAAATTTGAGCCAGGCCTTGCTGTAAAGACGAGAGGGATGTCCGAAATGGAAGCCATAGCTGAAGCCGTACTTGAGAAACAACATAGATACCTGGAGACACGCTTCGACAAACTCCAGCAGATGGGAGGAGACACGAAGGCAAAATTAGGAGCCATTCAAGCAGACTTATTTTCTCTGACTGAGAGTATCGGCTCAGTCAATTTGGAACTGGACAAAATACGGCCAGATGTTAAAAGTTTCCGTGGGAAGCTAGCTAGCCAAGAGACTGCGCTTGATGCAACTTAAGCTGGTTGACATGGAGGATCGGAGCAGGCGCTGCAACATCCGTGCCATTGGGCTACCAGAAGGGATCGAAGGGTCCAACGCGGTCCAGTTCCTCATGAAATCGCTACCGAAGTGGTTCCCCACCCTAAGTAATATGGAGGGAGAAATCATGCGAGCCTACCGTGTCTACAATGACAACAGAAAGAAATCCGGCGGTCCCCGCACCCTAATCTTCAACATGCTCCGGTACACTACAAGGCAACTCATCCTAGGCGCCGCAAAGAAATCCCAACTCATAATGAACGGACGGTTGGTTCGTTTTTCACCTGACTACAGCAGCTACGACTGTCAAGCGGCGACAAGCTTTCACCAAAGCCATGAACATGGCCCGAGTCAAAGAAGTGGAGTTATTCCTACTCTACCCCGCCACACTGAAAGTTAAAGCTGCCGGCAAAATGTAGGTTTTCCAGTCCGCGGATGAGGCCGAGGATTTCATCAGGTCCTCCCGGCGTTGCGAGCCCCTCCCGCAGCTGGCAATGACGACTCTGAGACCGGACCGTCGGACGAAGCTGTCAGATAACCATGTCTGTTTTGTACTAAATCATCCTATACGGTGCCTGGACTGCAGTGCTGAACATCACCTGGAGCTCCTACCACAATACGGGTTAGTTCATTCATAGTGTGCGACAGGTTTTCTTTTTTCTTGTTATTATTTGAGAGACGGGACTTTTCTAGCCTGGCCTTAACTAATGCACAATCCTTTGGTCCTTAAATATTTTATTTGTTGCCGCTGGCGAACATTAAGTTTGCTTATGTATTTGGTTAGCCGGCGGCCAGCCAGCTGTTCATTGCCAGCAGGAATAATGAGGACAGTGTTATTCAGACTAACCGTCACATTTTTTCAATTCTAACTTTATGTTTTCCGTTGACACAGTTCATGTTTATTGCTCAATGGACGCTCCATTCTTTATTTTAAGCATTGCTCCTTTCCCAGCCTCAATGTTCTTTGCTCACCTGCTGTGTGTATGAACACCAGTACTGGGGCATGATAATTACACGGATATAGACATAACTTTTTTGTCTTTTTCAGCATAAATAAGGTTTTGAACCATTTTCTCTTTATCAGTTTTTTACGTAGCCCTGAGTTTACAGTTGCAACTGCTGGAGGCAGCCCACTGACCTGATTTCAACTGTTCTGTTTATTAACTGCTGGGTTTGAGGCTGAAGTTTGATCTTTTGCAGCCCCATATCCATAGAAGATCACGGATCGAAATATGAGTGTTTTATTACGTTTTGGTGTAGCTTTTTTGAGCTTTACTGTTCATTGGGTTTTATGTTGTTTGTTGTTTATCGGGCACCATCAGGGGATTTTGGGGGGGAAGTTAATGTTTTTGCTTTTATCATACTTTGGGAAACAGGAATTGAACCTTAAACTGCTAATTAAAGGGAATGTATACCCATGTTGTGCAATGAGTCAGTTTCCCACAGCTGCTGGCACTACATTTTATCATCAGGTACATGGTCGATTACTATGAATTCAGCATGCACTACTGAGTGATTTATCTATTTTGGTTTGGAATTGCGATGGGTTAAATACACCACACTAGAGGACCAGTGTCCTAACTTTTATGCATCTGCGGAAAATTGACCTGGCTCTTCTGCAGGAGACACACTTGTTAAGCAGAGACTCTGGTCGCATGGCCAACAGATTTTCCCACACAATTGCCTCCTCTTCAGCTGAATCAAAAAGTAAGGGAGTGGCCATTGTTTGTAAACGTAATCTCAAAATTAAGGTGCTGGATGTACGGGCGGACACCGCAGGAAGGATAGCAGTGGCCAAGGTGGAACTGTATGGGAGGAAGGTAGCTATTATCTCTGCTTATGCTCCAAACAAATTTGATAAGATCTTCTATGACACGCTCACACAGAAAATGCAAGAACTGTCTGAATATTCTCTCATCGTGGGGGCCGATACGAATGCAGTGTGGCATATAGACGATCGATCTAGTTTGAGCGCCTCAAAAAAGATCAACAGCTGGCAACTGCAGCTTTACAGTCCTGGGTCAAGACTCTCGGTGTAATAGACATATGGCGTTACTTTAACCCTCCAGTGAAAGATTACTCCATTTTTTCAGCCAGACATAAATAATTCTCATGGATAATTTTCTTTTTACTTCACCACAACTTTTTCAAAAAATTAATGATGCTTCCTTGCTACCTATTGCCTTATCAGACCACAAAGGAGTATTTTGCTGTGCAACCCTGGGCTGCCTATCTAAGCGTGCTGCTAGGTAGCACTTTAATACCACCCTGTTAAAAAACAAGGATTATAAATCCCAGTTTTTGTCCCAACTAAAGGATTTTTTGGACTTCAATTTAGACTCGGCCGATGACCCTAGAATTTTATGGGATGCAGTTAAAGGTTTTATATGAAGCAACGCCATCCGTTTTGCCTCAAAAATTATTTATTTTTTTTAAATTTGGGATCTCCAATCCCACCCGCTTGCTTGTTTGTGACCCCTTGCTGCCAATTCAGGAGAGTGTAGACAGTTTGCGGCTCTCCTCTGAAGCACACGCCTGTCAGCCTGCTGCTTCTTATACACTCATTGGTTGAATCTTTGCAAGTTCAGAACGAGGGCGGAGGATACCCGGACATGAACAGGCTTAGAATCTTCCTGACGAGCGCCCTTCTGGCCAACAGGAGGCACTTGAGCAACGAACAAGGCAACTATTATTCCCCTTCCCGGCAGTCCCTTCCCAATTTGCAACCCTGTAGTGCAATAGCCAATTGTGTGCTACTCTGAAAAAGCTGCCAACCACCGCCGGCTGGTACGAGGCGGGGATCGAACCCGCGACGTGATAGTCCCTTCTGCTTCGCAACGCGATGCTTTACCGAGTAAGCTATCCGGCAGCTTTCGCCTCAAATTTGTGCAAGGCTAGAACAGCTAAATTACAAGCTTTGGAAGCTGACTTGGCTAGAATAGGTGTGGCCTTACAAAGTAATTATTCCCAACAGATCGAATTACAGCGGGAAATCATTAAAAAAGAAATTAATGATATTTTAAAACAACAGTCAGAATTCCTGATACATAGGACTAGACAGCGTTACTATTTTCAGGGGTCTAGACCCAGCCACCTCCTAGCCTCCAAAACAAGGACTAACGAATACTTTGCTGACATTCCTTCTATCAGATCTACAACAGGCCAAATCGTGACTGATCCGAAGCAGGTGAATGAAACCTTTCGCACGTTTTATACTCTAATTTGTACCAGTCAGAGATACAGTTGGATAGAGATAAGTGTCAGAACTTCCTTGGTCAATTAGATCTACCACAATTGCCAGTAACTGACTCTGCGCGACTTGACGCACCCTTATCGCTGGAAGAACTTAAAGCTGCAGCTCTCGACATGCAAAGAAATAAATCACCAGGGTTTGACGGAATACCTCCTGAAGCATATGTGGAATTCTGGGACGAGCTAGGGCCGCTACTTCTTGACATGATAATGAAATCTATAGACAAAGGCAATTTTTCAAGAGACATCAATATAGCCCTAATATCCTTACTCCTAAAGAAAGACAAGGACCCTGTAGATTGTAGTAGTTATAGACTACTCAGTTTCTTAAATGCAGATCTTAAAATATATGGGAAGGTACTGGCCAGACGCATTCAGAATCACATGCCGACATTAATCAACTGCGATCAAACTGGATTTGTAAAGTCTAGGATAGCGGCAGACAGTGTCAAACGACTTCTCCATATAGCTGATGCAGCTGCAGACAAAACAGATCCAGCTGCAGTGCTATCCCTTGACGCTATGAAAGCCTTTGATAGGCTAGAGCGGTCCTTTCTGTGGGTGGTCTTAGAAAAAATGGGTTTCGGCAAAAACTTTTTTCATTTGATAAAGGTTCTGTATTCAAATCTCTCAGCCCTGGTACTCACTGACCAACTCTCCTCTACGCTGTTCCCAGTCACCAGATCATCCCGACAGGGCTGCCCCTTGAGCCCCGCACTTTTTGCACTTCCTCTTGAGCCACTTGCTCAGATGATTCGTCAGTCCCCCACTGTGCATCCTATTTCAGTTCATGACACTCAACATCACCTGTCACCTGATGACGTGTTGGTCTTTATGGAGAAGCCACTACAATCTATACCTAACTAACTGTCCATTTGTGTAGAATTTAGCTGTCTCTCAGGCTTTAAGATCAACTGGGCAAAATCCACATTACTCCCCCTTACTGATTCGGCCAAAAAGTTGCAATTTCCAATAATTTCTGCCCAGGATAAATTTTATCAGTTCAATGATTCCCCTCTCTCCTCCTGTCAATTACTGGGACAAAATACATTCTAGTGTTTCTCGGTTTATTTGGAACAGAAAGCGCCCGCGCCTCAAATGGTCCACCACACACAGAGGAGTGGACAGAGGTGGCTTTTCTGTACCAAACCTTCCTTCTGGTCATTTGTACTTCGGCCACTACTTGTGTGGCGTGACTCAGATGCCTTAGTTTCCTGGCGCAAGTTATAAGAAAACTGTGTGAGACCCTGGAGCTTGCAGGAGGTTCTCTTTGCTAACATATCCAATAAACAATGTGGGCTACGTTTTGGCCCAATAGTTTCACAACTTATCCAGACATGGCGTGCAGCTGGGCTTCAGTGGAAAGTCTCCTGTAAGTGGCATACACTTACACCGCTCTTTAACAATCTTGGCCTCTTAATTGGAGGAGACCCATTTCATGTTCCGTCTAGAATAACAGTAATATTCGCACTTTAAATAATGTATATTGTGACGCTGGGCTGCGCACCTTTCAAGACATTAGAGACAGGTATAATTTGCATGCGCACTTGTTTTTTTTTCTATCTCCAACTTCGATCATCTTTACAGGCGCATGGTGCCCCGGTGCAACAATCATTACCTATTCACCCACTATACAAACTACTTGTCACCCGAATTAAAATAGAGGTACAGTATCTGCATTATATCATTTCTTCCTGGAGGCCTCCTATGATGAATTACCACTTGACAGAACATGGAGGCGTGATTGCCCCAATTTGGACTCCGATTTTGTTTGGTCACAAGTCTGGACAAATATTAGAGAGGCTTCCCGCTATCCGGACCATCAGCAGATCCACTTAAACTATATATACAGAACATATTTAACCCCTCGCAAACTCCACTGTATGAAGTGGATAACTAATCCCTTGTGTAGCTTAAGCTCTTTGAAAGCCTCTGACACTTTTTTGCATATGATGTGGAACTGCCCTCTAGTCTCACAGTTCTGGTCAAAGGTGGCAGCCAAACTCTGTGACTTAGTATCAGTGACCATACCAGTGACTATACCTGCCCTTTTGCTAACTGATCTGTCAAAGATAAACATTACTAAACTTAAAAAGCGCATTGTACTAGCCGGCCTAACGGCTGCTAAGAAGTTGATTGCGTTGCGATGGAAACCTCCCCATTCTCTCACCATCAGCACTGGGCACTTACTTTCCTAGATGTAATTTATTTGGAACTGTCAATTACATGAACCATATATAACATAAACAACATATATACATACATACATAGACCAATAGCTAACTGGCCAAAAGTTATGGGACCAAAAGGATTACAGATAAGCTAGAAAGTGCTGAAGTGCTAATTAAAGTGCCATGTGCTAAAGTGTCGAGTGCAAGATTGAATTGAATTGCACAATGCCTAATAAAGTGCAAAATTTAATTAAATTGCACAATACCCTATAAAGTGCAAGAATGAACTACATTGCACAATGCCCAATAAAGTGCAAGATTGAATTGAATTACACAATGCCAATAAAGTGCAAGATTGAATTAAATTGCGCAATGCCCATAGCACACGGTTGTACATCCAGATGTGTGTCTAAAAATTGCACTAAGTCAGTATACCTAGATGTATTATGTACACACTATTGCACAAAATTAGCACGCACAGTTTAAACAAATACAGGATGATGCCCCAAACAGTTAGCCCATTAGACAGACATACAATTTTAGACAGAATTATGGTCACAGGTCTGGTTTTCCAATAGCCATGCCTTAAAAAGTTTTGTGAAAAGGTAAATGTTGGGAGTTCACATATAGTACTAGGTATTTAGTTCCTGGTCCGGGATACGTGGAGAGAAAATACAGCTTGACAAAAAGCACTTTTCCTGAATGGTACAACACAATCGCCTCTGAACAAACTCCTCCTACAGATTTCATCTGATCGACTTCAAACCTTGGTATGTCCCACCCCAAAGACTTGAAGACAAAATCTTCTTTGAAGCTTGAGTTTTCCTCAATCCGTGTGACCGTGACAGGGCCTCAAACTTAGGGAGCTTGTCAATATTCTGAACAGTGAACGCATTCATTTTTGAACGGACGCCTGTTCATTTTTGGATGCGTTCGAGGCTGCAAACCTGGTCACTGCATTCGATGATGAACACCCTTCTGTTCATTTTCTGACGCGTTCATTTCCCGATGTGTTCATTCTCCGATGCCTGCCCAGGGCCTGATGAGTTCATCTATGTGTGAAGTTAGCTTTTAGATTATGGGCGTGGATATTCTTTTGTGAACGACGACTGAATATGGATGACGGATTTTATAAATGCTTGTACAGGCCTATTTTAAATTCTCAGTTCCTTAAAGTGAAATAGTTCTCATTGTCATTGTTAGGTTTTTTTTTTCATATAAAGCGAAATAGTTCCAATTGTCATTGTTAGTTTTTTTATTTCATATGAAGTGAAATTGTTCTCATTAGTGTGAATGCTGACAGCATTCACACTATTGTTTTCATGTCGGCCATTTTCTTTAAACTTATTATTATTATTCTTACTTCTTCCGCCATTCCACGGTATTAAACTAGTCCCACATACTTTGTGCCATTTCAACAATTCATATATCAAAACGTGCAGCTTTTTCTGGACATTATTGCTATTACTCTTCTCTTTCGAACTATTTATACTTTTTAAAATATTTCACTTTTTCTGATGTTTTCGTCCCATAGAAATGCATCGAAACAGTCTTCAAACTCAAACTCTTGTGCTACTTTGAACCTCTTTAACTTCAGCATACTTTCTCCTACAGACTTCATTCGACTTCTCACATTAGCTAAGTTAGCTGAGTAATGTGGTTAGCATGGTTAGCATTGTTAGCATAACGGCTAACAACATTAGCTAAGTTAGCTGAGTAACGTGGTTAGCATGGTTAGCCTTGTTAGCATAACGGCTAACAACATTAGATACGTTAGCCGAGTAACGTGGTTAGCATGGTTAGCATTGTTAGCATAACGGCTAACAACATTAGCTAAGTTAGCTGAGTAACGTGGTTAGCATGGTTAGCATTGTTAGCATAACGGCTAACAACATTAGATACGTTAGCTGAGTAACGTGGTTAGCATGGTTAGCATTGTTAGCATAACGGCTAACAACATTAGCAAAGTTAGCTGAGTAACATGGTTAGCATGGTTAGCATTGTTCTTTCATTCTTTCTTTGTTCACATTTCAGTTTTTTAATAAACATTCAAGTATTCTACATAATTCATTTTCATGGCAGCTATTCAGTGTGGCCTCAGCAAACATTCAAATCATTCAAACTTTATTGTGTTCAAGACAGCATCGCAGTGTGGCTTCAGCTTTCAGCATTCACACTCGCAATTTCTTCAGAAATTGCAATTCTCTAGTTTTTGGATGTCGTCCAGTCAGAAATGAACGCATGCTTGTTCATTTTTGAAAGCAAAATGAACACATGCTCGTTCATTTTTGAACACTCTGCCATTGGTTTTTTAGCTGAACATGAACGGAGACTTGTTCATTTTTGAATGCCTGTTCAAATTTGAATGCGTTCAGAATATTGACAAGCTCCCTTAGGGAACTCGCCACTAAATAGGAAGTACTTTATAACTCCAGCATACATGGTCTAATCTGCCCCAAACTTCACGTTTGACAAAAGTACCGTTCTGAACACGACTACATGACAATATCCCATAATAGTCATAGCACCCCCCGGTGGTAACGGGAAGTGACCTTTTTTTACTCTACCATGTACTGATCCAACATACTTCACCCCATCAACTTTATTCCACTTCTAAGACATGCAGAATAAGTTGCTGAAGCTACATGATCAATGCTGGGAAGCTACGACCAATGGCGTCCATCTGCCAATGTGGCAACTATCGATCCTTCGCCATCACATTACGTTTGGCTTTTTCATGGCTTTAACAAAGTCATAACCTCATGAAAATTCATACACACGTCAAGAATGGCAAACACTTACATATGATAGGGTTGTTGCCCATAAGTGGGGGCAAAATGACTCTATAGCGCCCCCTTGGAATTTTCTAAAACCCCTCGCCATAGGGCTTTTTTTGGAGTTGGTGGATGAAAATTGGTACACATGTAGAAGTTGTCCTGACGCACAAAAGGTCTCTTGACATGGTCCAACCCCAACAGGAACTATATTATGTGGTTACGTGACGATCAAGTTGATAAATCCCCACAGTGACACACGTGTCCTGTCATGTTGCAGGGTGCCCGTGGCAGCGGCTGCGACTTTTCATCCTTCGCCACGGATCATCGACTTGGTATAAATCCTTCATGCATTGTCCGATTTGCTCGAAACTTCATGTGTGATGAGGGTCCATCCCTGAACGCACCTGCCCACGTCTAGTTTCATATGATTTTTCTGCTTTGGTGTCCCGAGGGGGCGCCCCCTAGAATTTTTCAAAAAATCAGCCCCCCTGGCCCGTTTGACCTAGAGATATGTAAATTAAAAGGCAGGTGTATCCGCCCAAGACCTACAAAAAATCCTCTTGAAGCCATACCCTAAACCCAACAGGAAGTCGGCAAGTTTAATTTGAAAGTGCAAATTTGGCGCCTTTTTGGCCATTTCCAGGGGTCGTATTTTAACGAACTACTCCTAGAGATTTGATGTGATTGACTTCATATTTGGTCTGTACCATCTACAGGCATATGACACCAATCGATGCTCAAAGTTTCTAATTTTGTTGAACGCCATGGCTGTGGTGGCGCGGCGAATTCTGATGTCTCGCCTTGAAACACGAGACAATTTGCACATACATCATTCAATTTCCACCAAATTGGAGCTGAGGTGTGACCAGGTGGCTCTGGAGCGCCACCAATCACGTGGCCAGTTTGGCATCAAGATACTCCAATTTTCATGAAAAATAGTGGGGTGATAGGGTTTGTCATGAAGTTTTTTGTATGTTTCTTTGACATTTTTTTTGTCAAACAGGAAGTGAACTATGAGCCATTTCCTTTGTTTTTTCAAATTTTTGAAACATATTCTTGAGGGCCTTAGCCTGCAAGAAAACTTGTGAAACTTTGTTAACAAGTTTCCATTATGATGCTTATCAATTTGATATCCCAATTGGCACTGGGCATGACACACTGGCTTTACAGCGTCCCCTAATCAATAGCTGCATTTTTGAGGGCCTTAACATGCTCGAAAACTCACAAAATTTTGCAAATGCATAAAGCTGGGCATATATTTTACTACCGTACAGGCTTTGCACATGGATGTGGTAAAATGGCTCCATAGTGCCCCCTAGAAAATTTCAACAAAGCAGCCCTCGCAGCTTCTTTAACCACTTTGCCACAATCCAATTGTTGTGAATGAAAACTGCACCTGTCAGGATCTCGCCACCACCCCTAACATGCACAAATGTGCGAGGGCCCGTTCATCGCTGCTCGCAGCTTTAATTTTAACTTTTTTCTTCTCTCTTTTCTTTCATGTCTTTTTGGTTTTGTCTTGCTTGCACCTTATTGAGGTACAAGATTATCGCTGTGACATTAATTTCTATTATTGTTTAGTTGTTACAGTCAATTCTTGTCAATTTCTACACTGTCTTCATTGTCCTATTAATGAGTCGTGTGTTTGATTGTAAACCTGTGTTCTTGTTCAATAAAAAAACATATGATCAAAAAAAAGGATGTAAAAGAGTATCACTGTCTCCTGCTTTTTGATAGGCTGAGCAAGAGCAGATTAAGAAACTTGCAGGATCAGGAAAAACATGAATATTTATGTGGTATTAACTGGAAATAGTTTTTTAAAAATCAAATAATGGGTTTCTTTATTGTATCAAGAAACTAATAATTGCTTGAGCTTGTTGAACCCTATTAATAAATACTTGTGGTCATATCTGTAAATTTAAACTCATTTATCACACAAACAGGATTTATATTATACCAAATATAACTGTTAGCTAGCTAAGCTAGCAAACTAGCTAGCTAAGCAAGTGAACTAACAGCTAGAAAGCCTTTTTTGCCATCTTAATATAAATCCTCGCAGTTCAACTCTAGCTAAGTGAGATAGCAAAATAATGGATAATGTTTATTCATTTATTTTCTATTGACTTCCGTACACCAAATATAACTGTTCACTCGCAAGGCTAGCAAGCTAGCTAGCTAAGCAAGCGAACTAACGTTAGCTAGAGCCTTTTTGCCGACTTTGCTAGTCTCGCTAAGGTTAAAAGTAAAAGCTGTTCTAGTTGACGCTCTCTATAGTGGCTGGCAGCACTTTCGTTGCGTTGATGTGGATATGCAGCGTGTTGCATTTGCTTTTGTGGTTTGTGTGTTGAGTTTGCATCGTTTCTGTTTTTGCAGTGCGTTCCTCCAGTTAGAGATGTTTTGGGCCTTTGCAGCACGTTTGTGTTGACGTGGATATGCAGCCTTTTTCTCTTGCATTTGCTTTTGTAGTTTGCGTTTTTTTGAGTTTGCATCGTTTCTGTTTTTGCAGCGCATTTCTCCTATTGGACATGTTTCGGGCCGTTGCAGTGTGTTTTCCAGTCGGCCATGTAGAATTGAAATGCAGTGACTCACGGTGTACGGAAATGCAGTGAATCAAAATGTATTTAAATGCAGCGAATCGAAAAACACTGAAATACAGTTAATAGCAATGTGTTGAAATGCAATGAATTGCCATGTAGACATACAGTGAATCTTAATGATTTGAAATGCAGTAAGTTGGAATAAATAAAATCAAATCGATTTCACAGAACCAGCAAGTTCTTGGAGGTTGCTCCTCCTTTTCTGTTTTGAGGGTTTTTTTGTGTGGTTTCCTGAAGCTTGGCCAGAAAAGTTTTCATCGTCTACTCCAGAAATTAAACATAAAGCACTGTTTGAACTAGATAACTCCGTCGCCACAGGGACTGAGTCGTGTATCTCCCCAATCCTCAAATTTCGGACAAAATGGCCTCCAGCAGCCATATTGGAAGTCCAAAATTCACTAAAATTGGTCTTTAGCATTGTCCAATCAATATCGTCGCCTGTGTGAAATTTGGAGAAATTCCTGTAATAATTGTGGCTTCCAGAGCCCAGAACAGAAAATCTCTGCAGCGGCGGCGGCAATGGCCCCGGAACTAAACCATAGTATCTCCCAACTATCGTTGTCGGGGGGATACAATGATATCCCAATGTGAGCACATGTATACTTTGGGGCAAATTATGGAGCAAAGCAGACTCAGGTATTCTGTGACAATGAAGCTGCTGTCAATATTGTCAGCAAGGATGTAATGCAGTTTTGTTTTGTCAATGAATTGCTTCCCAAATAACTGGTCAACAAAATAAACACGCTGTCTCATTTAAATCCTAAAAGTTTTGAGCTCTGTACCTTTATGCACTGCCAACTGGTTAGACATGCCTGGCTTTTCACCAAATAGTCAGGGATAAACAATATTAGACGCATATGATTAATGACCTTATATGGATTTATGCAATGTCTTTTCAATTTACAGCCTGATCCTTTTGTGGCTTGACCATACCGTATCTCACATCACCTTAGATACCTGTATTCCAGTGGTTTCAAACATTCAAAAAACTGATAAAATGATATAAGGATCTCCCATCTTTATTCATCAAAAAAACTATTTTTCCCTGTGTTACATGTCATGCTATCTGCAAGCTTCAGTTCATTATGACTGCCAAGATCCCGTGGCATAATGGTTTGTTACGTGCCTCTGTATCCTTTGCAAGCTTTGGGAGGCTGTTGTCGTGCTTCTCACCTGCCCATTTCTTCTGTGTCTTCAAGGCTATGACAGTAGCATAATATTCCTGGCATCATGCATTACGATGTAGGATTGGTGATGTTCACACATATATTGCATTCAATTGAATTCCAAGGACTTCAAAGGGGACCTATTATGCTGATCCTTCTTTTAATACATATATGTTATAATGTTGGATGTCCATACTCAACCTCTGAAAAGTTTCTAAACATAAGATACAGGGGTTTGCCGTAATCCAAGAACGTGATTTCATGAACGTAATTTCCTCTCTGAACAGCTCGTTCCGAGATCTTCACGAGATCTAGGCAAAACCTGACGTCAGGTTGTGCTGTCCAATTAATGCAGACCTAGCCAGAGCCAGTCACGGCGCTGGACCTGCCCACACCGGAAACTATTCTAGCAGGCACTAACAACTGCAGATCATACTATGCCTTAGTAGCGTCTACACTTTTGGAAATACAAAAGAAGAACCGCAGATCGTTTTGTCAGTATGTCTCTAAAAGCTGCTTGTCCATTTACTTTTGGATGTAAAGAAAAGCACCTATTTCTCTTCCAAAAGACGATGCCACCAGAAATCAGTTGGTAGCTTTTTTTTGTTTGCTGGCAGCAAACAGCCACAGCCAAAGGGAACATTAGCTGTTTGTGCTCAGCATTTCGCCAAAGACAGCTTTGTCAATAAAGGATAATTCGACACAGGATAAGCGTTTCAGCTGCTTCTCAAACCTGAAGCAGTTGCATTGATCAAGCGCTCGGAGCCACAAGCTGTAAGTAACGATATGACAGCAATAATGTAAGTGAAGCTAACGTGTTACGGGTGGCTAGCAGGACCGCTAACGATAGTTAGCACTAACAACTGGCCTCAAACGCAGGCTTTGTAAAATATCTGAAGACAAAGCCTGGATCGGTCGTGACTGTCCGTGACTCACAGATGCAGAAGCTGTAAGTTGCTTTTACTGCGTAAACCTACCTGACGTGATAGCCAGTTGATTGTGGCTGTAGCACTGCGGCTAACATAGCCAAGTTACTGTTGCTAATGTTTGTGTCCTGAATATGCTAGAGTAATATCAGGGGAAATTCTACAGAAGGTGTGTGAACATAAACCTCATTTGAAGCTAACTTTTTATACTTGTTTGTAATTTGGATGGTTGGTACAACTGTCCACAGTAACGGAACTTGCTGTCTGTAAAACCTGTATTGCAAGGGTTTTGTCTCTGTGGTTGTTATGACCGCTCGGTTACCAGCTACTGCATGTTAGTTTGCGTGCCGTGCTAATTAAAAATGCTCCTGCTTAACTTACATGCAGTAATTCTGATCGGTATGCTTGTGTTACTTCGGTAAGCATCAATGTGGCAGTTTCATCACAACGTTGCCCGATTGTAGCCACTGCAGTTGAAGCTGACTAGAGAGGTGCTGTATGTGTCCGCAAAGTTGGGCTGAAAAGGCTGCAGTTAGACCAGACGTAGGTTTTGCAGAGCTTGGGATACCTGTTTGGGTTTGTTTACGGCTGCTTGTGATCGCTTCACTTATCCATGACCGGGATCAGCCGGATACTTCACAAATATCTGGGCTAGCTCTCTGATGCTACCGTGAAAGCAATCGTGAAACGCAGAAGCTCTAACGTGTCTGGTATAACAAACGATTTCTCTGCACTACCATGACATAATTTCATCCCCCTTTAGAAATTGTTGTGGCTAATAAAAAGCTGAAAAAGGCGGAGATTGAATAGGAAATTCTTTCCTGTAGAAGTGATTGATTCGCTAGCTCCACATAAGCAACTGTCCACGCGAACGGAACTTACGGTCTGTAAAACCTGTATTATGCTCAGAACATAACCGAGCTCTCTCTAGCTGTCGCGTACTATCCATAAAGCTGCTTTCACACCGGACGCGAAACAAATTTTTCGCGGGACAGATTACATTCAAATTCAATGCAAAGACGCGAATACACGCGTTATGGGCACGTTAAGCCGCTTTCACACCGGACGCGAAACAAATTTTTCGCGCGACAGATCACATTCAAAGTCAATGCAAAGATGCGAATACGCGCATTATGGGCACATTAAGCAGCTTTCACACCGGACGCGAAACTAATTTTTCGCGTGACAGATTACATTCAAAGTCAATGCAAAGACGTGAATAAACGCGTTATGGACGCATTAAGCCGCTTTCACACCGGACGCGAAACGAATTTTTTGCGCAACAGATTACATTCAAAGTCAATGCAAAGACGTGAATAAACGCGTTATGGGCGCATTAAGCCGCTTTTACACCGGACGCGAAACGAATTTTTCGCGCGACAGATTACATTCAAAGTCCATGCAAAGACGCGAATACACGCTTTATGGGTGCGTTAAGCAGCTTTCACACCGGACGCAAAACTAATTTTTCGCGCGACAGATTACAATCAAAGTCAATGCAAAGACGTAAATAAACGCGTTATGGGAGTGTCAAGCCGCTTTCACAGCGGACGCAAAACCAATTTTTCGCGCGACAGATTACATTCAAAGTCAAAGACAATGCATTGACTTGGAATGTAATCTGTCGCGCGAAAAATTTGTTTCGCGTCCGGTGTGAAAGCAGCTAAATCGTGCCCATTTTCTGCGAGCAAACGCTGGTCTTTCTGACGTAATAAGTAAACCATTACCACGGGCAATTTCCAAAAAGGCCGTTTAGCCTGGAGCATTCGCCCCTCCGTCATATACCAGCGCAGAAGCTGTTCGTTCCTCCACACTAACGACACACCACAGTTATGCACACAAACCAGCAGGTCCTTATAATACACACCTAAGCAGTCCATAAGTTGTTGGTCCACTTTTTGCTGCTCCTCACTGTCCATGTTTCCCTCTGAACTCAGACCCACCGGATTTCTACGGTCTCCGGTCTACACTTGGGTATGTCGACCCGTTCTACAAATGTGTCTGCATGGGGTGGACTCTAGCTTTCCCTCAATCCTAGCTATAGAGTAGAAACACCGGTGTACTCACCATAGTAGCCGTAGGTAGGCAGCAAATTCGAGCTTGAGCTGCCAGACTTTCGCACTGCGTCCTCTACTTTCGCCATTGCGTTTCTTAGAACAAATTCATTTCATTAGATCTATACAAATGTACTGCGTTTGATTGCGGAATTTGCCCATCGATTCCTTCTCAGATGGCAGATGCTCTCAGTTTCACTCTGGGGAGGCGGACCCGGAAAACTGCGTTCTGCTGCCTCGTCCCGCCCAGATCCGCCCTCCACGGACCAGGCCAGTAAGAAGAAAATGGGCATACGGGGAGTGGGGGCCATAGTGGAAGAGCCGCCCCAATGAGGCGTTTCAGGCAGAGACTACAATGGACTACAAATGGGGTTTTTTGAGGATGGCAGTATGAACTAAATAAGGACCCTTTTTTGGACTTTGAATGATCAGGAGTACTCTAGGAGAGTCCAAGATCAAAATATAAATTTGGAAATGTAGCATAATAGGTCCCCTTTAAAGAAATAAAAACTTGGCGGTGTGTACTGATTTTCATAATAACAATTATGTTGTGAACTGTCTCTCGATTCCATTTGCCTCCTTTAAAACAAATTTTGCATCTAGCAGGAGGTTGGCTGGGCCATATTTAATCATAGTATGTCAATGCTTGATTCAGGTGATCAGGATTGGTGGTAGCAATGTGGGCTCAGGGCAAGGCGGCCAATACCAGCTAATGTTTGACCTAGAATATCTCCATGGACTTCCTGGTCAAAAGAGGCAGTCAGTGCTCCACTGTGCTCAAAATTTCTTCCACTAGGTGAAATGTTTTTACAACTAAGATGACACTTCCATCTTGCCTCGATTAAGAGGTTGCAGATGTGCACTAGAGAAAGTGGCATTTGCCCCTTCACTAGAGAATCTGTGTCGAGTAACCTGCCTTGGCTCCATCATGGAGCCAAGCTGCACATAGTATGGCTGCTAACATAGTTGTAGAATGTCCTTTGCCAGATCCAGAAATGTACACCACTGCATTATGTCATTTCCTCTGTGGCTTTCTCAAGCTACTGAGAAATTGAATATCAGAATGATCATCCTGAGTACATCTTATACACATGATTTAACGTTAGCTTCAGTTGCTGGTGGTAGTTCTGCAGTTTCACAGGATTCAGAAGATGTGCTCCCAACCCAATTTTTGTAGATGTTTAGCATGTTCCTGCCATGCCACAGTAGGGAGCACCTGCAGAGCAGAACCTTCCGACAAAGTAAACGTTCCCTGCGATAGCAGGCTAATATGGCCATAATGGAAGTGAGTGAGTGAGTCACAATCCTTTCATGCTCAATATCTCAAGAATGGTAGTAGCCATAACCTTCCAACTTTGCACATTAATAGATATAGTGTAGTAGATGAGCTGATCAAAAATTTGTTGAATCTGTGAAGTTGCAACATAATAAATTAATATGGACAAACGCACCGCATCACAAGGTCCTGTACAATCCAGTAGAACTGCACGTTGCTACTATCAGTTAGCTCGCCAACCAAGCTAGCTAGCGCGTTAATAAAATTATTTGCAAATCAGTCAAAGCCTGATAAAGGCTTGATTTCACCAATAGTTATGCTAGCAATGTTCGTTTTGTGTTTCTGGCTCAGTTTAAGTGTACTGCACTAACGTTACGTGCATAGACCTTCATTTCACATCCACAGCAGCCAGCTAGCTAGCTACAGAGCTACATGAAAACCGTGGCCTTGAGCAGCCCGTTTTTCATGTAGTTTTGAAGCTAGCTCAGCTGCCTACTGCAGACATCAAATTATGCTGGCTGGGTAGGAATAATTTAGGAATTACCTTTACTGGCTAGCAACATTCTCTGAACAGATCCTAAGTTTACAAGCGGCACTTCAGCCTCATTGCATCATACTAGATAAATATGCAAAAAGACGCTGCATCACAGGGTCCAGTACAATCCAGCAAGATGATAAATTGCTTCATCTTCATGTCAATAAAATTTTAATCCAAATACATGAGTTTCCTGACTGAAATAAGGGGAACTAGATCAGACAGAAAACTCAAGTAAGAATCTACATCAGCTGATGCAGCTGAGTCTGTGTCAGCAAGCATACAGCAATTGTAGACCGGAAACAATGCAAAACTTAATATGCTAGTTTATCTATTTAAGCACGGTCAAGCTCACTCACCTCTGATGCTTAATTTGATGCACAAGGTGACAAATGCTTTACTTGCCCCCTCCACTCCATATTGCTGTACAATATGATGCTGTTATGACATGGTAGAGAGCGCCTACAGAGCAGAACCTTCCCCTAAAGCAAATATTTTTACAGCTTCAAGTAAATAGAACTGTAAATCAAAATATATGAATTTACCAGACTGAATGAAAGTTGCAATCGATTGCAAATACTACCTGCACTGTGAATGACAAAATGCACAAAGAGTGCTCTGCCCCTAGCGATCTTTATCTGCTCGAATGGACATAGTTTTAACCGATATAATTTTCATGAAAGATGAAGAGAAATTCTCAATTCACTGGATGAAATGCCAATGGCCCTGTTAGTGTGACTGGACAAACTGATAAACAAACAGAAGTTTTCACTCAGTTGCTAGGAATAGGGCACAACAGGGTATCAAAGGGAGTTGCATTTAATATTGGTATTGTCTTCACTGCATAAGGATTTACTATATCTCATTCAGTTTTCATGTAAGGTAAGCAAGATTCTCACAGTTTTCATGCAATTTCATTACACTCAGCCAACCAAAGCACTCCGGGAAATGCATTTTGATCTTATTTTTATAATATTTGAATTTTACCAATGCATTCAAGAGGGTCATATAATTTCTTACGTGATAGGCTACTACTCATCGAAGCCACTTAATAAATCTACAATGAAAATAGAGATATTTTTGCTTAGGCTACGTCTTAATTGGTGTCCTATTTGTTTTTGGCGATGCTGAATGTTCTGTAGCTTTCATCAGTGCAACATTTATCAGATTTTGGTGGTTTTTATTATAGTTTGCAGAGGTAGGTGGAAGTAGAGCCCAGACATCTGCAACTGTGCCACCTGATATATTTTTATTGATCCTGCTACTATTGGCTCCAGTATTCTTTGACATTTCAACCACAAACTGAACAAAGCATCATGAATGGGGCCAGTGTCTTGTTTCGTTTGAGCCATCTCCAGGTCTCTGTTGCTCACATCTAGAAACAAGCCAGTCAGAGACGGCTTAAGTCCCCAGCCAAAGATTGGAGAAACGCACTGAAGGACCAAACGCGGCCTTAATCAATAGTTTCCCAAACTACCCTTCAGGTGGCAGGGGACTAGTAATACTAATACGTTAAATAATAAAGGTTGGCTTCTTTGCTAATGTTTAAAATGTTTCAACCCTTATGTGCTCTCTATCAGAAACTACAACGTTGTATTTCTTCTACGGTGTGTCGGATGGGATTACTGAAAAGCATGCAGCACCGGCCTACGACTACTTAATCGATCCTGTTGTTCTCCAATGCTGTTTTCAGGGCTGCGAAAAAGTGTTTGCACCCTAAGCTATTTTTTACATTCTAGTATATCTATCACACTTAAATGTTTCAGATCAAACTAATTTTAATATAAGGCAATGAAAACCAGAATAAACACAAAATCCCATTTTTAAATGACGACTCCATTCATTGGAGAAAAAAGCTATCCAACCCTTTGTGGAACAATGTGAAATAAGAAACTGCTTCCTTATTTACCTAGTCAACCGATGGAGAAAATTTTCTTGATCCTGGGCTCAATTTTACTTGACAAACCCATGCATGATTACAGCAAGCCCCGTTGAACCCAAACATCACTTAAATAGAACCTGTCTGGCAATGCTAAGTATTGCGCAATCAGCAAAAATTCAAGAAATGATGAGAAACAAAGCAGTTGACATCTGTCAGTCTGGAATGGGTAACAAAGCCATTACTAAGACTAAGACTTCAGCGAACCACAGTGAGAACCATTATCTACAAATGGCGACAACTTGGAACAGTGGTAAACCTTCCCAAGAGTGGCTGGCCCCCCAAAGTTCCTCCAAGAATGCACTGACAGCTCATCCAGGAACACCCAGACTAACACCAAAAGAACTGCAGGCATAACTTGTTTCAGTTGAGATCATTGTTCACAATTCACAATAAGAAAAGACTGGGCAAAAAAGCTGCATGGCAAATCCACTGCTGACCAAAACGAACACATGGGCTTGCCACACGTTTCCCAAAAAAACATCCTGACCCCTAAAACTACTGAGATAATATACTGAGGACTGATGAGTCAAAGTGGAACTTTTTGGAAGACATGGGTCCTGTTTTAACTGGCGTAAAGCTAACGCAGCATTCCACAATAAGAATATCATACAAATGGTCAAATACAATGATGGTACTGTGATGGTTTGGGGCTACATTGGTGCTTCAGGGCCTGAGTGACTTGCCAATATTATGAAACCTTGAATTCTGCTCTCTATAAGAAAATCCTGAGGGAGACTGACCAGCCATTAGTTTGTGACCTAAAGCTCAAGCATGGTTGGCTAATGCAGCAGGACAAGCAAGTCCACCAACAAATGGCTCAAAATAAATATAACTAGACACAAAGTAAGCGTTCACTCGGGCTACCCAACCAAGTCACATGATCTCACACCTTGCATAGTCTCGTTTTCATGCTGCGATACTCAAACACTTTGAAATAATATCCAATTCTTGATGTGGAAGATTAGGATAGGATAAGATAAGATAAGATAGCGGGTAGCCTGAGCTGATATAGTTTGGCACTGAAGATAAATTCTCATTTTTGATTTTGTTCATAAGTCAGAGGAGAATGCATGGATATTCAGTGCTTCCTTGGACATTAAACAAACAAGCCATATAATAAAGCAATGTTCTCACTTTGTAAATAGCGTTAAAGCAAGTTGTTTTCTAGCTGTTAACCAGCAATTAGACATCAAATGTATACTGGTAATTCTTGCAGTCGCTATGGTAGTTTTCATGGGGTTTTGTCAGCAATGGAAAAAAGGTTCGGCTGCAGGACAAAGACAGTGATGAATAATCACCTCAAATGGACATGACAAAAGTAATCCATCCGGAGAGTTGCTGCAAGGGCAATGCACTGTGGGACATTCAAGCTCATTGGCACTGATGTCAGTTGTGGGACCACTTCCAGCTAGCTAGTTTAGAGTAAGCCTAGTTTACAAAAGCCTACGTCTTCATATTTGCTTAAACTGGTAACTTTCACCGACATTTTAAATAAAACCAACAAATTTTATGCAACATATTATTAATCTCATTGACCCCATATTAATATTAGGTCATTTTCCACACCACATAAGTATTTTCAATTGGCAATTAGATTCCGATTTGCATCAAAAGGTGTCCGGAGAAAACGAATAAAGTCTGAATTTAGGAGAAGCGTTTATTCACTCCAAATGTCAAAAAAGAAACATGGCAATGTTCGGGATGAACAGGAACATTGGGATGATATCGACGAGTATGATGCATCATGGCTGAGGCTACACACACTCAGTGCTTCTGCATTCTCTGATCCGTAGGACATCAAAAAGAGTTGCGTCAGAAATGTTCGCTTTCCCTCACAGTGCAGTACACGGGTTAGTTCATACCATAGCACAACATGACTGCCTTCTTTCCATGTGTTATCCACCTCCTTTATCAATAGGGGTGTGAAAGCCTCTGGAGAGGGGTTCTGCCAGCTGGCAGGATACTGCATTCTGGAAGTGTGTGGGAGCCATACATGAATGGCAAATACTAAGTCGCCTGGAGGGGCCAGAAGACGGTACTACATTAATAGAAAGATCTATTTGTCAAATATAATGCAGGAAGTCTTTGGCCACTCCAGGAAATTTTACTGTATACATTTTTGAGTTACCCTAGGCACCTCCATGAGTCTACAGTCCTGAGGAACAGCCCCATCTAAATACAGCACCTGTCATCTCCCCGTGGAAAGTAGCTATTTGGTAACAGAGGGTAGCATGTCTGAAGGATTTGATCGAGATCATCTCCCCCTTCAGAGAACCTGTCCAGGGGCCAGCTGCCACCCAGCGAGCTTCTCGTCTGATGAAAAGCAGGTGAAGGAGCATCAAAGGTTTGCAGCAAAGGTGGCTGCAGCCTGTGCTGTCCTCCATAATGTATGCCTCGGTACTGAAGACATCCTGAAGGCAGACAGTTCATCTTAAGAAAACAACCCACACCCCGAGGCCATCCTCACTCAGGAGACACCAGGACAGCACCTGAGGCAGAGAATGGCAGAGGAGTTGTCAGCCCCAAGCACATTTCCTACAGACTGCACGATCACTTATCAGTGCAACACATTGTGAAGTCAATTTTCTGCCTATATTTCAGCTCACGCTGATGTTTTGGATTAATTTATGCTCACATCAGGGCCATTTTTCATCAATTGTCCCTAGCATTGGGGAAAAAGAAATAGCCGTTCACCGTAGAGAATGACATCCCATTTGAACAAACAAGAACTCAAGTCAACTGAGCATTTTAAGAGTTAATCTTATACAAGCTACACAAACTCAGGATACGGTGACCGTTAAATAATTTATGAACAGCAGTCCCCATTACACGTTGAAAGAATGCAAGTATCAACTGAACAAGCCAATGCATAACCCAATTGTAAAAGAATTAATATATTTGCCTGTATAAGCGACCAGCATTGTCTAGCTAGCTAGCTGCTTAATGAATGTGAATAACAAGCGTGCTACCTAGCTAGTTAATTTGAGTAGTTGAATTGGGCTAGGTAGCTTGATCATTACTGCATAAAGGAAAACTATTAACATTGCAAGAAATCTATAACTTCACTATCTCCATGTTGCTAGCAAGCTAGTTAGCTAAAAAAGTTACGATAGCCCTGTCTTAAGACTACAAACTTACAGACTGAGGGCTACAGCTAGTAAACCACAAATTGATAGCTTAAGTCAACTAGCATACTACACTCAGACAACTACTAACTGAGATGATACAGGGTGATTTGTTTTCGAAAAGGTAAAAAAAACAAATACATTGTGGCAATGTGCATGAGTCACTGACATTCGTTGAAAGTCTCTGGTGAGGCACAACTCAAACCTACACTTCTGTCGCTGGCCACTGACATTTAACTCCCATGTACAACGTATTGAAGGCCGACTGTCCGACTGACCGACCAGACCTGACCCACAGGTAGCCCAAATAATGAACATTTTGGTGTGGCCTAGCCAACTCCTGACTTGAATCTGATTGAGATGCTGTGGCATGACCTTAAAAAGGCAGTTCATGCTCAAAAAGCCCTCAATGAAGCTGAATCAAAACAATTCTACAATGAAGGGGGGGCCAAAATTCCTCCATAGTAATGTAAAAGACTTATTATTAGTCATCGCAAACAGTGATCGCAATTGTTGCTGCTGAGGATGGCAACAACCAGTCATTAGGTTTTTGGAGGAAAATTATTTTTTCATGAGTGATGTAGGTTTTAAATCAGTCCCTACCTTCAATGAAAAAAAAATAATTTAAAGATGGATTTTGTGCTTACTCACGCTGTCTTTTTCTAATATTAAAATAAGCTGGATGATAGGAAAATTTTAATGATGAGCAAAAATAAAAGAGAGCGGGGCAAATACTTTTTCACATCATAATCATCACAAAATAAAATCTGTTTCCTATCCACCTGTTTGCTTGAAGATTGTTCCACACCTTTTTCAGTTTTCCAATTCTCATGTCCCAATTGTTTTGAAACGTGTTGCAGGCATCAAGTTAGGAATTTTGGGAATATTTATATAAATGAATATATTGTATGACATATGAGCCAAAAAATATTTTTGGCTTGGTGTTGTTTATAACTAAATATCAGAGGAGGATGCCTCACAAATGATTACAACTACAAATTTACTAGCAATTTACATTCCGTACCAATTCTCGTGGAATGGAGGTTGTATTTGAAAATACTGCAATCGAATTTGTACAAATAAGTCAGCTGACTGAAATAAGGTGTAGCCAGCAAAGGCAGTACAGGTGGACAACTCAAGACATGCTCTCATTCTCAGAGACAATCCCATGCATATCTGTCAATGCTTAGTCCAAGAGTAAGGTGGGCTATTTAAACCACTCTCCTGCCCCGCCTCTGTAAAATTAAAGGTTCATACATGATTTGGCTGAGTGAAATATTTATGTTCAGCAGCTGTGCCTTCAGATTTTTACTTTCCCTTTTACGTGACAATATTTTTCTACATGGACACATCCACACACAGACACACACACACATAAATCTACGTACAACTACTGGAAACATGCAAACACACACACGCACAGACACATATTTACACATACAGTATATATCTACAAGTTAATATTGTGAACATGCATCTCTTTTGCTTGCTGGAAGAAAATTTTACTTTGTTCCCTCTCTCCCTCTATCCACAAATCTTTCTGTCTATCTGTCGGTCGGTCTGTCTGTCTGGACCATCCTGCAGGCCAAGGTCTGGCTCACTGCGCTAAGCTGCACCATTAACCAGCCACTAAGATGCGGTTGCTAAGGTGAAAAAACTGCTTAGCAACAATCGTCTACAGAACAGAGGATGTACACAGAGGCTGCTGACTAACAGACGTGGAGTGGATTAACAGATATGGAGCGTCGCCAAGCGTAATCACAGCAGGGAAAATTACACTGTGACTCCCATTCATCGTCTTTCCATTTAGGCTGAACCATCAACTATGGTGAAGGGAGGAGGAAGGGGGAGGAGGGGCTGTCAATTAGTACAATATGTTCTTTCCCTCTAAAAAATAACAATAATGATAAGTGTAGCGATAATGTTTGTGCCAATTACACTGGCCACTGCCGTTGCCACTAAAAAGAGAGAAGGTAGCTTTGAGAATACGTCTTAATTTTGCACTACCTCAGACCATTTCTGCGCAGCTGGAGACATCAGTGTACAGTAAGCAAAATACAAGGAACACAGTCTCACACCACTAGTCACTTGAAAAGACGTGGTCAGTGTTTGATCCACACTGCATTGCTGAGAAGGGCAAGGCTGCTCGCCATTAGATGCCACTGATACAGGGCATCAAATCTCTGAGTTACAGCATGCGTGATATGGGCTGAATCTCCAGACCTAACAAGACAAAACTGAAACAGTAAACACATAGCCAGTAACTTTGTCTTAGTGATCATCATTAACACCATTGTCATTATTATGCTGATGACAGAGATGATCATAATGATGATGATGATTATTATTATTATAAACTTCATCATAATAAACGTCATTATATTCATAATCATCACAATTACCATGACATCATTGCCACTACAATGACGATGGTGATACTGATGATGATGATTATTTCTATTTTTGTATTATTATTCTTGTCATTATTATCATTATTATTATTAGCAGACTTGCAAGTTTGAGTAAGGTACATTGCAAATGGAAAAGAAAATGTGTGTGTGTGTGTGTGTGTGTGTGTGTGTACATGTAGGCCACTTCATTAGGTACACCAAGCTAGTACTGGTTTGGACCCTGTTTTGCCTTGAAAATTGCTTCAATTCTTCCTGACATGGATTCAACAAGGTGCTGACAACATAGAAAAATAGATTTTTGTCCATATTGACACGATAGCATTACAGTTGCCGCAGATTTGTCAGCTGCACATCCTCGATGCGAATCTCCCGTTCGACCCCATTCCAAAGGTACTCGATTAGATTGAAATCTGGTGACTGTGTAGACCATCTGAGTACAGTGAACTCATCTTCATATTCAAGAAGCCAGTTTGAGATGATTTGAGCTTTGTGGCATGGTGCGTTATCCTGCTGAAAGTAGCCAACGAAAGATGGGTGTACTGCGGTTATAAAGGGTTGGACATGGTCAGCAACAATACTCAGGCTGTGGAATTTAAATGATGCCCAAATCCACTGATATAAGGCAGGATGGATCCATGCTGTCATGTTGTTTAAATTAAATTTAAATTCTGACCCGAGACTCATCAGACGAAGTACCATTTTTCCAATCTTCAATAGTCCAATTCTGGTAAGCCCGTGCAAACTGTAGCCTCACTTTCCTGTTCTTAGCTGACAACAGTGGCACCCGGTAAGGTCTTCTGTTGCTGTTGTCCATCTGCTTCAAGGTTTCACATGTTGTGCATTCAGAGATGCTGCTCTGCATATTTTGGGTGGAATGAGTTGTTGTTTGAGTCACTGTTGCCCTTCTATCAGCTCAAACCAGTCATGCCATTCTCTTCTGACCTCTGGCATCAACAAGGCATTTTTGCCCAGAGAACTGCCGCTTACTGAATATTTTCTCTTTTTTGACCATTTTCTGTAAACTCTAGAGATGGTTGCACATGAAAATCCCAGTAGAGCAGCAGCTGAAATACTCAGACCAGCCCGTAAACCACCAACAACCATGCCACATTCAAAGTCGCTTACATCACCTTTCTTCGCCTTTCTGATGCTCGGTTTGAAATGAAGCAGATTGTCTTGACCATGTCTACATGCCTGAATGCATTGAGCTGCTGCCATGTGATTGGCTGATTATGCATTTGCATTAACAACAGTTGAACAGGCGTGCCTGATGAAGGGGCCAGTGAGTGTGTGTGTGTGTGTGTTTGTGTGTATGCATATATGTGTCTTTTCACGATACTGGGTAACAAAAGCGTAACCATGAAACAAGCAAGAAAACGGCAATTCATATTTCATTTCGAAGGTCGTCATCACTGCTTACGGGTAACGTCAACTGTACAATTAATTGAAGCAATATTTTATAGGACAACGTTATTCTGAGACATAACATCAAGATGGATTACAGTGGATGAGAAATGGGTACAAATGAATCCGTCACTGCATAATACGAAATCATGTTATAATCCTAGAATATGAAATCAATAATGCAAATTATTCAGAAAAGTCATGAAAATAGCAGTCAGGACCGTCTTACCTTGCGGGAGGATGGCCAACTGCTGAACAATGATCAAGAGTAAGGATGGATTCAGACGATGTTTCTCATTGTTCCCTTTTCACTAAACAGTTGTTGCAGCATACAAAATTGTGGACACGAAAGATATGGTCGCGGAAATCAGCTGACTCACAGCAGCACATGGTAAAACTTCAATTGCCGATAAAATGTGTGCACAGTCATTCCATAGGACATGAAAAATCAATAAATTGACGCGTATAATCAAAGAATAGGAAAAATAAATGCTGACCGCACAGTGTAAGACAAAAAAAATCAGTCTGACCCTTAAAAAAGCATGTTTATAACAGCACACATCACAGTACCGAAGTGCACAAAAACAAAAAGTGCTTAGGTGCACAAAAAGAAAAAAGAAAAAAAAAAGGTGAAATACAAAACCAAATGTTTCAGTTACACTCAGACCATCATCACTGCTGAGAAGTGCATCAGTCACAAGCACTTAAATCAAGAAATCAAATTGGGTGTGTCCTCTCCAGCTGAAAAGCAATCACCTTTACCACAAGCAGACAATTAAACAATTAGCAGAATTCTTCATTTAAATTACCACTAATTAGATAAAGGTTGGAATGCAAATAATTGAACATTTGGAAATGGGCAAAATCCAAGCCCATGATTGAATAATTGAATAACTGGTACTTGTAAAAATCATGCTCATAATTGAAATGAGCATATAACTTGAGCCCATGAGTATGTAATTTAGCAAGGAAGGATTGTGAAAAGAGACCGCACTCTTCACCCCTTTGCGCAGAAGCCAAATATAGCTATTTATGTGTTACCATATTTAAGGCTCTATAATTCAAGATTTCAGCTTCACAGAGAGGACGGGAATGGCTCAACTGAGTCAAAACACTTGTAGCATTTAGAATTCCATCGTATTTCAGTTTATTTTCATGATTTTAGAAGAGAAAAAGGGTTGCAAATATAAAAAATCTTCATGAAAATTAAGCATTGAAGTCATTAAAAAAATTATATTGAGAATTGAAAAATGGCTGGAAGTTAAAACTATATATTTCTGGGATCATAAACTCCTTGACCACAAGTATAATTCATCTGAGCATTAAAGTCTAAATTACCGACTCACAAGGAGCCAAATAAGCCAGCTTCCAGGTGGCTCCCCAAACTCTAAGATCCTTCAAAATGGCGCACTGTCAAATCATAAAACAATCATATATTTAACACAAATCAACTTTTGACACAAGAAATTCAACATTAATTAATGATTTTCTGGCTAAATTTAGCATGAGTATATCAATATAGGTGCAGTTGGACACCAGTGGTCACCAGTAACCTCTTCAAACACAAAACATTCCTTTTCTCCATGATAAAGGGTAGAATTTTGTCCATTTTTCTTCAGAGTCCCACAAGCTAGCACACATACTCATTAAAGGAATGGCTTATTTAACGGTCAGAACATTCACTCTACAACAAGAAGATAGCAGTTCCCACTTCCGAGCTTGTGACCTTATATAAACACTTTCCGCACCTTATTAGTAACAAGTATAACTCCCTAACTCCGTAATATCTGAAATATACCTTATTATAACAGAACAGACATTCCACTATCAGGAAAAACTAAAAATGCCACCTCATGCAGTAGCTATTATCAGCAAATTCTAACAGTTACTCTTACTAACCAAAGTGGCAAACAAGCTTTGTAATCATCATGGCTATGGTAAATCGAATTTAAAAAAAAAAAAAAAAACAGCTAGCCAGCTACCCAGAGGTAAAAAAAAAAAAAAAAATAGAAAACTAAAAAAGGCTAAATTTTCTGAAAAAAATTTGTGTGCTTGCTTCAGCGAGAAGAGTTGAAGAAGTTGGCTTATAAAATGAAGGTGCTCGGAAACTGAGAGGCAAAGGAAATTGCTGAAGAAAAGCTGAAAGTAATTATTAAAGGAATTCTCATTTTCAGCTGCATCATGACCAAGTCTACTCCGCTTCAACCCAGCTGTAAAAAAAAATTGTCAATTGGAATCAATACTGATAATAATAATAAAAATAACAATAATTTGGCAAGTAACGTTATATGGCGTCATTGACCTATTTATGGAAAGCCAAACTACTAGGGGCTACTGCTTACTCCGGCCTTAAACCCGACTATTTTCAAATGCAGGAAAAAGAAATGTAGAGCAATGAAGAAATAGCAAGTGGGGACATCACTTTCATTTCTTTGTACTAAACAGGCTGTATTTTGATATCAATATTTCGCCTGTTTTAGATACACACAGTGGGTTTTAAGGCCTTTTGAGTTAAAAAAAAATTCTACTAGAGATTTTTCTGTGAAAATGGGTTGCCTTCACCTAACAGATTGACATGGTGAAGAAACGTAAAAAATCCGTTGGGAATTTTTTGAGAAAAAGTGACTTTTTTGAAATTTTGAGATGATAATACATAACCGATGGTCAAAATATTGGACAGATGATTCCAATTCACACTCTACTGCTTTCTCATGTTGAAAAAAAGCAATTTGTACCATCATTGTCAATTTATTTTATTTTGGTGGTTGCCATATCAACCAATTAATTTTCCTAGTCCAAGGTACAATTTAGAAGAATCACTGGACCATGTAAATATAGTTTCATTTCCCATATTACTGATCACACTAAACAGCTTTCCCCTTGTCATCAGTTACATTGTGAGGCCCACAATGTAATTAATGACTGGGACATACATAACTTAGTCTATGCCTTTCATTGCTGACAAAAACCTGACAAGTATCTTGAGCAGTTTGCACATCAGGCTTAGCTGAGGAGCTTAATTCATGCAACTCCTGAAAAAACAGGGATGGGACTGAACTTGTCCATATTCTAAACCGTGTTCAAGCTTGGCTTGCTAGTGAATATCAAGGGCTGACTGCAATAAACATTTATGTCCAGATGTTAAATATTGGACATAACTGCTTATAGCAGTCAGCCCTCGATATTCAATAACTGATCCGGGTGTGCTATCTAGTGATAGAATAGTGTAACTGCATGCATTAATTTGCAGCTTCATTTCCACTGGCATCTACATCTGCACAGAAGGGTTAAACATGTAAGAACAAAATATGAAAAACAGAAGTATTATAACCTATGAAAATACATGCACATTAAGAGACATGACAAAAATAGTCTCATATGACTATTCAAAAATCTAGCTCATTATGTAGCATAATTGTAAAAATATATTATCTAATAAAGACAAATCAGTGAAAAATGAAAATGGAAAATGGAAATAGCTTACAAAAAACATGACAGATTATGGTCCTCATTCACCCCACCGGAATTAAAGACTGAAAATCAAAAACATAAAAAACTTCCCTTTGGAGCAACCGAACCTCTAGGTTACCACCTCTACAATGATACGTATCCTTCTCAGTGGCAAAAAAACAGAAGTTTGAAATACCATGATTTGCCTGTTTAAAATGATGAAATACGGGATATTTTAGGCACTATGATGTTCAATAATTCTTGTACGCAAAGGACGAGATGTTTTGCCAACATGAAACAGAGGGCAAGGGCAGCCAATAACATATATCACATGGGTAGATTTACAAGTTATAAGCTGCAGCGAAAAATATATTCGGGTTCCCATCGCAAAATGCGAGGATTTTTCGGTAAATTGCGAGGCAAATTTCACCATGTATCGCAGTACTTGCGAATCGTCTTCATTGCATAGACTGTATAAAAAGATGGACGCAGCACCCGGGTCTGAAAACTGAAGCCAATAATAAAATCTCTTAAAATTGCATTCTATTTAATGACCAGCAGATGGCGACCTCGGTGGTTGCAGAAAAAGTTCAATGCTATAGAAGTCTATGAGAAAATGACCCTACCTTCCCACGCGATTAATTTTTTCAATGATAATTTTCCACAATATGTTATGGTATCTATCCCAAGTTTCAGGTCTCCTTTGATATACTATTATGTTCATTTTTGGAAATTATGGTCCCAAATAGACGAGGATGCTTCGGGGGCTTGGCTATCCTTTGATCCTTGTCAGATAAGGTCAGATCCACCCATAGATCCACTCCTTGCTCCTCCCTGGAGCTTCAATTCACATTACTTGGGTTGTTACCAATGACTGGCGAAAATTTAATGTCAATAGCCCCATTAGAAATATATTTACTGACAAAAATGTTGACATTTTCAATACTTACTTTCCCTGCTGTGTATACTCAAGATATCTCCTGAAATATAAAGGCAGATTTGCATTTATGTTACAGTTTCACTGTCAAGCAAAATTGTTAATCAAGTTTTAAGTTTTTTTTAACCGTTAGGGAGAAAAAAAAAATTTTACGCAGCACAGTGGTGCAGTGTTAACATTGCTGCCTCACAACAATAAGGTTGCGGGTTCGAATCTGGCCTGGGGCCTTTTTGTGTGGAGTTTGCCTGTTCTCCCTGTGCTCGCGTGGGTTTCCTCCGGGTACTCCAGTTTCCTCCCACAGTCCAAAGACATGCACATCAGGTTAATCAGAGACGCTAAATTGCCCATAGGTTTGAGTGTGAGAGTGAATGGTGTGTGAATGGTGTGCACACCCTGTGATAGATTGGCGAGCTGTCCAGGGTGGGTCCCTGCCTTTCACCCGTAGTCAACTGGGATAGGCTCCAGCTCCCCCCGCGACCCTAGTGAGGAATAAGCAGGTATGGAGAATGGATGGATGGATATTTTACGCTGAGCTGTTGAATTTTTTATTTCTTTAATGTAAGGGGATGGACAAAATGTTTGTAGGGTCTATAACGGGGCAAACAGAACATCTATGACAGGGAAAGTTGCCTCTGGCATGATCAAGAGTGCCAGTGTGTGCCTTGCCTGTAAACGTATCAGCATCAACCAGTTTATCCCTGAGATTTTGGCCTCTTGAATGAACAAAAAGAGGAGGGTCTTGGAAAAGATCTTTGAGTTGATCATCACTTTGCAAAATCACTGTGCATAGGCCATATAAACATCAAGCTCAAGAATTTAGGATAATTTTACGTCAAACACATGATAAGGTTTACTTACATCAGAGGTGCGCTCTCCAGGATTTTCGCTGTGCAAAGTCATTTATTAAGCCAGATTTTACAATGAGTAACACCAAAAGCGATAATGATTCAGCACTTCTCACGTGTGTTTATCGTGCACTTATTGTTTGACACAAAATGATCCTGAACACTTGTGCTTTATGTTTATATGGCCTATGCACAGACATGAATATTGTTCACACTGTGTGGGCACGCTGTCACATTTGATGTGTCTTGTATTTTGCTGTTGCTGGTTGTTTTAAAGCTTCATTCTTTCAGTTTTTACCTTCGCTGCTGATGTAATGTTACATCTGATTGTGATATTGTGAGATTAAGATACGTGCTGGTGGGCAGTGCGCAGGGCCACTAATGGTTAATCTACACATTAATCATACATTATTCACTGATCATGAAGATAAAAACTTCGGGACTGCCCCACCTGAGCTTTCAGGCATTGTTTAGGGTGCCGAAGTTGTCTTCCGTAGAAACACGAATCTATAGCAATTTCTATTCACTAATGTTCATGATGTATGTTTACAACATTCAAATTTGTTCCGACTAAATTTTATATGAGAACGAGGATTCCATTATAACTGAGCTATCTGTACTTAAGAAAGGGAGAGAAGCATTAGGGAGGCAGGTCAGTTCAGTTGGGGAATTATGAATTTGCAGCCTGATTCCGCATCAACAAGTGTTTGTGTTGTGCCCGAGTACATGTAGCATGCATGTCACACACGATCCTTTGCGATTGCTGTATGCAGCAGTATTCACAGCGTGCACTAGCTGTGTGGCCACCTGGGACTAAAAAGAGAGAAAACGAGAGAGGCAGTTCTCTCTCATTCTTTCTTTTTCTGATATAAAAAAGAAAATGCCCAAGAAAGACTTATTTTTCTTCTTCCTTTTCTTCCTGTCTTTTTAATTTTTTTTAAATCTCTTGCATTTTGTGCAGAAGTTCTATAGTGCTGTATTGCTGTTGTATGATTAACTGATGTTGCTTCCAAGTTCCAACGTGCCACTTGCCAGGTAGTTGGTACAGGAACTCAGGTTTCTCATTTTCTGTGTACACTGTACACAGTATTTTCCTCCCTTTTCCCCAAACCCAAACAACATCTACTAATTGTTTAGCACATTTTCAATATCTAAACTAATCTTGCCAGTGCCATTCTATTTCAATATTTCGAACTTGTGGCGCAAATGTTATGACTTTCTACTTGGAAATAAAATATGAAGAAATTAAATCATGTGAACAATTTTTCATCACTCTCTTAAGTTCAGGGTAACTCCCACTTTGTCGTACTTGTGTATAAGGAGTTATCTGTAAAAGAAGCAACATGTGTATCAAACCTTAGTGTTTGTATCAACTTTTGGGAAATTAAACGGTCAGTATAATATTATTATTATTATTATTATTATTAACAACAACAACTAGACCTGCAAGCAGCTATGAAAGGGGTCCAAGCCATCCATGCAACTCGGACCCTACTGCTTGTCGAGGTCATGCATGTCAGACCTTTAGGACCACAGTCACAGTGCAAGTCACAAGAGATGGGAAAACATCCCACCAAGGAGTATTTCTCATAAAGTCCATTGCAGCATCAACAAAGTGCGGTTGATTTCATTTCAAATCATTTCTGGACTTTGGGTTGATCCATTTTTGTGATTGAATATTCCTTTTTGTATGTGTGATCATAACAGTGAATTGATGATAAGTGCAAAGTTTCAGTAAGATTCAACATACAGTCAGTTGGCTTATTTTGTGTTTTATAAAACACAGAATTTTAGTGCTTCAAACTGACTGGAGAATGAAAAGTGCCTTCTTGCATCTCCCAGTGCGTGTGACATCGGCAACACTAGCTTCCTTTCATCAGGTCCACTTCACGCCGAATCTATGCATTGGCCGTGCAACATCCACTTAGGGCCAGTCAAAAGGGCAACTTTGCCATCTTGTGGATTGAACAAAAAACAACACATCTCCACTGGGCTGCATAACAATAACAACCTGACACTCATTTTGTTGTATTGTCTGTTTTTATGGTTAACAAATCACGCAAAGAGGGCAGACGTCCAACGCATTCTGATTGAGTGAGCAATCAGGAAATATTACAATTGCTTTGAACAGTATAATTAATACAGCACCATTGATCGTGATGGGAGATATCATTTAGACGCACAGAAGAAGAAATTGAAATGCGATACATCCTACGGAGCCGTTGATTTAATAACTCACCAGTGTAAAAAGGTACCAGGGTGGTTATGATCCAAGTCATTCCAAAATTCATTGACATATTTTCAATGATGTCACCCTTCCCGTAAATTCAGCACCTCCCTAGAAGCCCCGACTACACCACAATCTTAACATAAAAGAGCAATGAAAATTTATCGACTATTAACAAAAAACACAGCTTCGGGGTCCATAAGACAACCAGAAATCAGCTGCAAGGCTCTTGTGATGAAGGCGCTTACGGGCAGCACTCCCGATAGGAATAAAAATGATGGCTCCGCCACAAAAGCATGTAAGTGCAAAAGATTTTATTTACTGTGCCAAATCCCAAAGTGCAAAACTGTGAAAAATAGTGAAAAAAAATACAAAAAAAGATATATACAGGAAATAAACTATATACAAATTTGTTATTGCAAAGAATAACCTGCTACTTGTCAGGTTCAGACAACACTCCAACACCTAAAAAAAAAAAACTTCCCTCAGGGCCAGCTTAAGTAGGGGTGGCTCCGCCTATCTGGGTTATACCAACTTTGTACAAGGCGGAAAGGAAGGAAAAAAAAAACATATAATACATAATAATACATAATATCCTTTGGATAACATTTGTAAGCTTTAGCACACTGCACCATTATTTCATCATTCCACTTAAATGATCATGGGCATTAGAAATAAACTGACATTTGGCAATGGTTACATCTGAGAGCCGCCCCAAAAATACCCACACTTTTGAGTCAGGCACAACATAAGCCCGCCCAGCTAAGCATTCAGCTTGGTCCCTTCCACCCTCCGTACTTCCCAGCATTGCCGTTAGAACGGACAAACTACAGAACGCTCCAACATACACAGAAATGAAAACAGATAAGTAAAATAAAAGACGCAAAACGTTAAACAAATGTTTATCAGAGTGCTTATTATGGATGGAGTTGCACAGAAAGGGAAAGATGAATTTACAATGTTCGTCTATGCGTGTATGAATTGGTAATTAGTAAGACGCAACTGTGCGTGCACTCACAGTGTACTAGCCGCTATGGCAGGGAACTTGAAATATGGAGAGAGGAAAAATGAATATTAAGTGGCATTGCAAGTCGTGACAGAGCCCTCTGTCACAGCTCTGCACATTACAATATGAGACACTAAGAGTTAATCTAATGGTAAGCAGTGATGGCTATGGCAGACATCAATTAGACACGTGGAGGCAGAGAGTAAAATACGACATATCCTACGAATTTCCTACGATGATTTCACAAAACTACTGTAGTTCACCATGACAACATTCTGGCTTATAAAATCTCTCAGTTCAACATTTATTACGATGTATCCACTGACACGACGCTTTGAGGTATTCAAATGCGGCATCATCAGCTAACGATGCAGCCAGCCTGAATATGAATGGAAAATTTATTTTGATTTTAGTAAAAATGTCCAACACTTATCTTCCTTACTGACCTGAATTTTATGTCGATCACATGACAAGATCATTTTAAGTACAAGCAGAACTTGAAGGTTGAATATGCAAATGAGCTGCATTCTGGTCAAATGAACTTAAAAACCTGTAGCAGAAAAATGGCTGATGCAAAAATTCTGAAAAAATTTGTGCCTGATTGTGGAGCCATCTCGTGTGTACTCAATTCTTTAGTGAAGTTTGATAAAACATTTGGTGAAATAAAAAATGTTATGAATATTGAACAATGTACAGTAAAATGTAACTCCTTGCCGTGAAAAATTTGTTTGACCTATCAGAACGCTGTTCGTAAAACTTCATATCCTTCATGTGGATATGCCTAGTTTGGTATAATTTGAATATTTATTGAGATATTGAAATAGTATGAATTTTCATATTTAAAGACATATAGAGCGACGAACTTCTGAATTGACCATAGGATAGAGTTCACCTAAGTTTTGTCTCTATTCGGTGGACTTCCTCCCAAAATTTCAGCTTCGTAGGACAAACCTGTGATTTTTAATGAATTTTTCAAGATCTCCATGTGGAATGTGTGCAAATTTACTTTCGTTAATAAGCCACGCCCACTCTCTCCAATCATCACCAAATGTCATTATTCACTCAAAAGTGTTTGTTCTCTGCCCACACCAAATTTCGTAAGATTCTGAGCCCCAAATTTTGATATAAACTTTCACATTTTATAACACCCCCTACCAGGCAATCGAAATTTGCTTTCAGATGTAGGATCAGTTGATCATAGTTAACAAGTTAATGACATTTCACGTTGATATCGATATGCTTTCTTGAGTTATGATGACTTCATTTTTATTTTTTACACTTTATTGAACCCAGTAAAGAAAAAAGATTCTGTATAAATGAATTCAGAAAAATATACAAAATCACTCAGTCACATTCCAGTACACCCGTTTTGTGTGGCACAGTTTATTACACGGTTCGACGCGCAAACTAACTTCGAAAGTGTCACATCTGAACCGGGACTCACAGCGAACTTTGTTCTTGGAATAGACAATGCACTGTTTACGCAGTTTTTGGGTCCTTGCCATGGGTGGATGGCTCTCCAAGAAGTGTCCACCAAGGAGTCTGATCGGAGCTGGTTACTTCGGATCATGGACGGACTCAGTGGAAGCGAAGAGATCGGCTAGACCAACTTGTCGTGATATGGCTCGAAAATTACCAAAGATGATGTGAGAGTTCAGTTCAGTTGGTTGTTGATTGTCTTACTGCAAGATGGAAAGACAAATGCGATGAAACACCTTGGCTTATACACCAATTGAAGCAGTTGCCCGTATGTTTTGACGTACATGCCCGGACGATCGAAATTTATATCTTGAGATTAGGATGCACAACCAATGAGCGATCAGGAACTCCATTAGTCTGACCCAACATTGGTACAAAATAATTCGCGGCAATCGCCTCGCAGCAGTTGCATATTGATACCACACACCATTCAGCATACCCATCCGCGAATATGTGGTTCCAGGCCACGGGAACAGATCGCCTGCTCGCACATATGCCGGTCCCGCCTGACTGCCTCGTATGTATTGCATATACGCCGGTCACTTTGACATACAATCGAATACAAACTTGTATGCAAGGGGTTAATGAATTTTTCAAGATCTTCATGAGGAATGTGTGCAAATTTTAACTTTTGTTAATAAGCCACGTCCACTTTTCCAATATTCACCAAATTTCATATATTCACTCAAGAGTGTTTGTAGTCTGTCCACACCACATTTCGTAAGATTCTGAGCCACAAATTTTGAGATTTTTTAATTTTTAAATTCCCCTATTGGGCAATTTAAATGCGCTTTAAGATATTGGATCAGTTGGTCATATTTAACAAGTTAGTCAAATTTTAAGTTGATATCTATATGCAGTCTCACGTTATGATGACTTTTGTGCAAGACACCGGAAATTACTGAACTTTGATGGCATGCAAAATCAAAACGGATGGACTTATCAAAATTCCTTTGATATCTTTTTGCTTTTAGGGTTTTAAGATGCTGGATACCAAATTTTGTGAAGTTCGGCTGCATGGCCTACTACAAGTTCGAAAAAAAAGTTTTAGCATTTATGGCGATACTGCGAAAAATCCATCATGGCCAACATGGGCATGGTCAACACCATGTGACTCATCTTGACTCAGGGAACACAAAGTAAAAAAATTTTGCATTTTTGACTAACACTTCAGAAGTTATGGGCCAAAACGCGTCAGCGTTAATTACAGCGTCACCTATGGTTGAATGTATGTTAATTTGTATGAGGTCTGTGCGGGAGCCTGTACCAGCCTTGCAAATATGCCTTGCATTGGTCTTATGGTTTAGGCTGCAGCAACGTTTTAAGCGGTGGAAAAATAAATAAATAAATAAATAAATAAATACATTTTAACCTTTAGCGTGCTCCCGGCGACCGTACTCGCCCATATATTCCTTATACTGTGCAACTGCCGGCGACCGTACTCGCCCATATATTCCTTATTCTGTGCAACTGCCGGCGACCGCAGTCGCCACGAGTGCCATACGGGGCTGAAATGGTCGAACTACTTTCAAGTCGGGCGGTGGAGACAAGTGCTATTTTCAAAATAATACGGATGATTAGTTTTCCCATTTAGAGTTCTTTCCAGATCGGTTGCTTTTTTGAAGGAGCTATAACGGATTATCAGTCAACATTTCTATCAGATATGGCCTCTGTTGTGTTCGAGATGACTTGGATTCTCGTTGTTCAACTAGGACCACTGACTTCTCGACAATTTCGGAAGATCCAAATATCATTTCAGTGGCAAGGGCTTATATAACTTCAATTTAAAGTGAGTACATGATGCAGTATGAGTGTGGTCGCGCTGATAGCAAGCAATGGAGAGTCAGTGGCTATGCATACGACCATTGCCAAATGTGACAGATTATTAAATGCTGATATTATGGATTTTGTGTCCCACATCTGTTTTGCATTGTTCTTGCTAGCTATGTAGACAATTCTTGTTGGACAGGTATTGCAAATCTAGCCATTTTTCATCATACATGCGAATGTAAAATGACTGTTGTGATCACTGTAATCCTCAGTATTATATGCGCGTCTCACTGACAGTAACAGTACACTCATACTACATCAAATAGTTCCCCTTTTGTTAACGAACCAAATAAATCTATATGAAATGTTGAATTAGAACTTCTTTTGTCTCACAAATGAATACAAAAAATGGCGCATATAATACATAGTTTACTGTGCTTGTGTTTGTAGCAGTGGTGTAGCCAGCGGGTGTGCCAAGGCACCCCCTTTATGACAGCAATTAGTCCTGGCTAGTTCTCAATCATTTTCCTTTATTGAGGCGTTTTCCAATTATCGTAATTGACAACTGAAGACACAGTTTCTCTCCATATGCAATCTAACAACGATGAAATCATGGGCTAAATTCAGTACAGCAAAATAATTTACTTATTAATAGGCGAATGCTTCGTGTTGATTGAACTGGTCCGTGTTCCAATGAAACGTGGACTTTCACTCTCGGTATTGTGCGGGTTGATTTAAAAAAATAAATAAATAAAGTGGCACTCAGCAGTTCAATTGGCTATAAAAAGCGTGCAGCTCCAGCTATTTGCGTGAGAGTCGACAGGTATGCAATTTTGAATAACGTTGATTTAAATACAGCAAATCGCGTCCAGATGAATGATTGTCGTCTTACCTAATCGGGGAGAACAAGCAGCACCTGTTAAGTGTGGAGTGCTCTCGGAGTGAACCTTCTGTTATGAAAATGATTGAGAACAGGTCAGGACAAATAATTGTTTTAAACGGATGTTTTGTGCAACCCAATTCTCTGTTCTTGTTCCGCAACTGTACTGAATTTTGCCCATGATTTAATCGCTGTTGGGTCGCATATGAAGAGAAACCGTGTCTTCAGTTGCAAATTACAATAATTGGAAAATGCGTCAATAAAGGAAAATGACTGAGAACTAGCCAGGACTAATTATTGTCATAAAGTGACGTGTCTTGGCACACCCTCTGGCTACGCCACTGGTTTGTAGCGTCTGGGGAATTTTGGAACCCGTTGGGCTGCGGAGGGATATCTGGATCATGAAAATAAGCCAGTTGCAGGCTATATTACACTGATCTAGAACTCAGCTGCCAGCATGCAATAGGCTTAAATTAACTTAGCATGCTAAAGGTTAAAAATCCCCCCCAAAAAAACCAATAGGATTCCAACCCTGCTGGGCTTGGACGCCTAAAAAAAATAAAAAAATCCCAGCAAAAACAATTTGTGACCCCTAAATAAAAAAATAAACTAAAAAAAAATCCCAGCAAAAGCAATAGGGTTCCGACCTCATTGGGCTTGGACTCCCAATAATGATAATCACTTGGTACTGCTGTGATTTGTACACTTATCTATGGTATGGGACTTCGGTCTTGTCCTTGCATCTGATGAACATTAGATCAGCAGCTGCTTGGTCAACAATTTCTCAATATTTGAGGTTTATAGAAAATAATCAAAAAAGAGAAATGCCAGAAGACTTGAATGATATCCAGGTTGCCTAATATTTATATAAAATACACATCAAAGGGTCTATACAATTCATTTCATGTGGATATAAATAGGTCTCCAAACTCTACATAGGAGATCTTGTAAGGCTCAAAATAGCTCCCGCAAAAATTTTGACAGGACCTACTTTTTCCATTGATTTTCAAAAAACAGCTCCTGCGGAAAAAAGATTTTTTTTTTACCCTGGTAGTTAGAGTAGTATTACTCACCTGTGGGCACAGGCGAGTACACTCCAAGTGTGTCAGGTGAAACACTCAGCACATATTCGTACAGGTTCATTTCCACAGAGTCTCAAAATTCAAACCAGCACCACACATAAGCCTTATCCTGGAACAGTCAATAATAATTCAAGACAGGTTTTCACACACAGGTGAACCTCTGAAAAAGTGGGATCTTGCCACACCTCCATTCTGACAGAGGTGAAGCACAAACGGATCAAAATTGATTTTTTGAAACAAGCAAAGCGAAAATGGTGTTACCACACAGCCTTTTTTTAAATCTCCCTGTTCCGCAACAGTAATGAGCGATCATCAGCAGTAAACACCACCTCATACTCAGGTTCTTTCTTTTTCCATGCAGCTTCATCTGTGGCTAAATTGCGGAACTTACCCAATCCATGCTCCACAATGACAAATCTTGGAGTACTGAGCTGCTTTTTAACAAAGTTAGTGAGTGGTCGAAGCTATCACCGATTGACAAGATTATTGTTTTTAAGTTTATGTGAGCGTGTGACCATGTGGAGATGCAAAATTAAAAATAGAACACAAAGCTCGGTAATTCTGGAAATTTGGAGTTTGAATCTTCAGAGGTGAACTTCTTCGAAAGGTTTATGATGAATCATGTTCAGTGGTGTAGCAACTTCTTCTGCATTGGAGGCTCCTCCTGATTACACTACTTTAAAGACTTCAAAGACTCTTAATGACAAAGTCTACATAAAGCCCCTGTCACACTGTGGCGACTATTGTGGCGAATCCCCGCGAACTGGGGGGATTTTTTTTGTCGTCGTTATTCGCCTGTCTGGGGCCCTGTCTGGACCTGTACACGAATGCCCTAAGATTGTGCTGTAGGTATTTTGTAAGATTGCCGTAGGTATGTCGGCGACGGGAGTAAGATTGCAGTGAGAATGAACGAGAATCATTATGCATGTAGTACGAATCACGTACGAGCTTTGTACAAAGCTAGAAGACTGGAGTAGGAATCATGAAGAATCAGCATGAATGTATACGATCGCAGTACGAACTCACTACGCTTGAGTACGGACGCAGTACGATTGACCGAGAATGCAGTACAAACGCCTTGTCTTCTTCACCCTCTTTGGTGGCATGGTGAAATGCAGCAATGTCAACGGGTTCAGCAACACAGGTTTCAGCGGATTCAGCGACACGGGTTTCAGTGGGTTCAGTGACACAGGTTTCATCCACACGCAGGTTTGCATTTGTCAAAATCTCAACGGCAACTGAAGTCTCACAATTTGAACGCGACTATTTATACACTCGCCACCATTCGCGGGGGGTCTTTCCACGGTTCGCGCTCATTCGTAGTGGAGTCGTGCTCAATCGTACTAATTCGAGGTGGTTCGTGGCGTATGCGTATTGGGTTCACGGTCAATCACCTCCATTCGTCTCGATTCCTACTGCATTCGCGTTGATGCGTACTAGGTTCTCAGCGCATTTGTGGTGCATGTGTATTGAATACGTAGGGCAGGCGTACAACATAGGTGCCTATTCTTCCCTCTTCGTAGGTATACCTACTACATGCGCCAAATTCAAAATCCAACCGTCAACTTGTCGTGATTGGTCGTGGTCATTCTTGCTCCCGCGCCTTACTACGACCCCCTACGAATGTTCAAGAATATATGCGAATCGCCACGACTGGCTCCAAGAATGCAGTAGGAATGCAGTACGATGAAAAATAAATAGCGCTTGGACCGCGAATGTTTTGAACATTTCAAAACAGTTGTAGCCCCTCTGAGACTGGCCAAGAATGCCGGCGAATGAGGGAGAATCCACCACGAGCCCAATACGAATTGCCAAGATTTTTTCACTTTTGCTAGTTTGCGGGGATTCACCCTCCTAAGTCGCCACAGTGTGACAGGGGCTTTAGAGTATCCATGACCACCCACCCCTCCAAGACCAAAATCATGGACAAAGTATCCACTAACAGACTGTCACCAGAATATAGGACAACCATTGTAGAGTCACTTCACCCTTAATGTCCGAATGAGGTTAACACCGAGGCACTGCCGTCAATCTCCATTGCATTCTCCTCTTTTTTCTGAATGCAAGGTAACATTCTTTCCACTTGTTATGCAAGAGAGGCTTCTGAAATATGTTGAAATGAAGTGCACTTAGAAACTAAACAAATATTCCGCAAAGTTTCGACAAACTCCCATCCACTGGGGTGGTAACCAAACAGACAAATCTGTTTAATTAGTAAAAGCCTGAGGATAGTTAAAGGGAAACTCCACTCACTTATCATAGAGGGAAAAGGCACAATTATTCGCTAGATTATCATAATCTCTTCCAATCCTGAAATTTTTGTTGATTTCCGAAGTTGTTTACCATTCCATTTAGGATGAGCGCTGCTATTCTTACCAAGTCACATAATCCCACAAAGGGAAGTGACGCCAACTGAGCTGTAAACAGCCGGCCAAGGCAACTAATGTTTGGCTAAACTGTTAGGATTGCATAAATCAAGACGTGTATTGCATGATTTCATATTGTAAGACTGCCATGTTAATTACAAAACACTGTCATTACTGCACTTACTCTAAAAGAGATGTCATTTTCGCTGGCTTAGGTTTTTTCCAAGTTTCTATTTGGGATCCAGCACTAAGTTAAAAATGTGGCAGTACAATCTGTTCTTTGTTCAACTGCCCAAGAGCCAGAAACTGTGCACCTGGTGACCTAAAATGAATCAGCGGACAGTTTTTGGCTTATGAACAGAAAATTCTTGGTCCAGGCAACGTTGATGAAAGTTAATCATCGCTTATTAGCATACACTGACCATACTGTAATAATACAATGCTGGTTGAAAATCGGCAAAGTATCCCTTAAAGAACCTCTCTCATGTGGTGCATTTCCCTAAAGCATATTTGCTAACTACCTTACCACCCTATATAGTTCGTCCATTCAGTAAATGATTTCAGCTATGCAAGTTAGCCTCTGTGCTGACGGCAAGCGCACTCCAGTCTGCAGAAAACCAAAGCTTATTTGTCATTCTCTCCTGGCCAGCGTTCTGTCAACTTCTGCTACCAGTCAAGATACTCTATCTTGCAGTTCTGCGAACACACAAACCCAAAATCTTGGGCCCTGTTTCTTCCCTTGCATCGTAAATATCATAAAAACATCTTGAAAACACAGTTCGTTTTTTAGCGGACTTTTAGATTTATTGGCAAATAACTGCATGTACACACTGGCTTTTCGTAAAAATTCCAGAATTAGACGATAGTGGAGTGCAGATGATGTCTTTAAATCAAACTAAATTCACTCACATTACATCTGTGTATCTTATAATAAGCTAACCAATAAAGTTGCTACTGCAGGCTGATTCGTATTGCAATATTAAGGCAAAAAGACTTTACTTTGCATTAAAGTAGTATTTTTAGACAAGGCAGCACATATCATCAGAACACACTGGCTTCATCTCAACGCCTTCGATGGGATTTTGTGAAATTGATAATTCTTGGGGTTGTTCGCATCTGAGACACGATAATACTTCGCCACACAATAGGGCACTGCCCGCGGTAAATCAACACATTAATAACAAGAACACAACATAATTCTCTCGCCATCTGCAGTGAAGTACACCGATTAAATCACATTGGCTACTTCTGATAATGTGACTGGTCAGAATGGCTGCCTCACGGAAACTTGTTTTTTCTCCTAAAAAGCACTATTTTCTCAACCCCGTGTTGTTCGATTTGCCTGAAAACATGGGAAATAATACATGAAGTGGGGCATCACGTGCTACTGAAAGTTTGAAAATCAGTGTGATGGAGTTTCTCTATAATGATATACTCAGTCATCGCTGTTTTTGCTGAAACTGGTTTAACTCTGGTCTGAGGCTTGAAACTCGCAGGTCAACAGTGCGTTGTACCTCGTACTTCTGATGGATCCGGGGATGTGCCTTCTCCTCAGCCATCCCTTCCTTTACAGTTGCCCCTGTCTTGAGGGCGCCTCTGCCACAGCATTCTGTGCTGATGTTGCCTTGGACACTGTTGCTCAGGAAACGGCAACATCAATCAACTGAGTCACCGCAGACACCCAAATCATCGTCAGCAAACATGCTTCAGCACTTACCCCTTTCCTTAACCAGCCCCGCTATCCCTACAGCTAAGAATAAACATTTTCATAATAATGCTGCAAAAAAGTGCCGATGCTATGACATTTACGAATCCGTCCTAGTAATTTTGCGAGAACATTCTGTGTTCTTGTAACATGCAAGCAAACTCAAAATACAGGGAGAGTGTTTCATGTTTGTTTACAATATGCATAAGAAGCTAATGTTTAAACTGAAGAGCCCAAGTCCTGATTAAAATGGTGTGTGGGGGGGGGGGGATTTGCACGCTGCATGTCTCCAGGGTTACCAACAGCATCCCCACTGCACTTCCAAATCTCCATAGTGACCTCACAGATGAGTAGGAATTGGGGGAGCAGGGCTGGAACCATATGGCTCATCAGGGCAGAAAAAAGGAAACCCAAACACATCCTTCATTTAATTGGACACAACGCTGCATAAATCTCAAAACATTCAATTAAAAACGAATGATCTCCAGCTCTTTTCTATGTGAAAATGAGCATTAGACACTCCAGCACCCACTCCGACCAAAGATCTCTTACTAAACATTGGTAATGAAGAATGCTGGACTGCATTAGTGCTAGCGGAAAGGCCTAATCAAGATCTGATCTGGTCGTACTTTTTCCGTTCAACCTCCATGGAAAAAAATCTGAACAAAAATCAATTCAAAAGTCTGCAAGCAAGCATTAAAGCATTCAAACCAGCATGCAGTGAGCTCCGAAATTACTGGCACCCCTGACTGGCAATGCACAAATAATACAAAAAAAATAAAGAATAAATAAACGAACAAACAAAATAATTATAGATAAATGGAATATACCAACATGTGTAAAGTACAACCCCATTTCCAGAAAAGTTGGGACAATGTGTAAAATGTAAATAAAAACAGAATGCAATGATCCGCAAATCATTTACCCTATATTTAATTGAAAATAGTGCAAAGACAACATATCAAATGTTGAAACTGAGAAATTTTATTGTTTTTGGAAAAACATTGTTCATTTTGAATTTGATGCCAGCAACACGTTTCAAAAAAGTTGGGACACGGGCTACGAAAGACTGGAAAAGTTGAATGATGCCAAAAAATACACCTGATGGAACATCTCACTGCAAAGAAGGTTAATTGGCAACAGGTCAGGAACATGCTTGGGTATAAAAAGTTTTCCAGACCTAAAGATGGCAATGACACCACTCAGGGAAAGACTGCATTGGCAAATAATTGAACAATTTAAAATAACATTTCTAAATGTAAAATTGCAAAGAATTTGGGGATTTCATCCTCCACAATACAAAATATTATCAAAATATTCAGAGCGTCCAGAGAAATCTCTGTACGCAAGGGCCAAGACCAAAAACCAATCTTCAAGGGCAATGATCTTTGGGCTTTTAGGCAGCACTGCCTTAAAACAGACAAGATTCTGAAGTGGAAATCACTGGATTGGCTCAGGAACGCTTCTGTAAACCACTGTTATCAAACGCCATTTGTTGTTGCACCCACAAACGCAAGTTATAACTCTCCCATGCAAATATTAAATCAAAGTCCAGAAATGCTACAGCCTTCGTTGGCCCCGAGCTCATTTAAGATGGACTGAGGCGAAGAGGGAAACTGTCCTGAGGTCTAACCAATCAAAAATGTGACATTATTTTGGGAATTTATGGACGCCACTTCCTCCATGTTAAAGAGGAGTGGGACCATCCAGCTTTTTGTCAGTGCACAGCAAAAACAATGCCAAACACAACATTCTGCACGTATTGTAACAACATCGCTCTGTAGTAAAAGAGGCTGGGTGGTAAACTGACCTGCCTGCAGGTCAGACCAGTCGCCCACTAAAAATATTTGTCCCATTATGAAAAAAAATGATAAAGGAGTCTGCAAAGTGTTGATCAGCAGAAATCCTATATTAGACAAAAATAGGAAAACATTTTGCTTCCAAACTATAGCAGTTGGTCACCTCAGTTCCCAAATGCTTACCCTGAATATTGTAAAAAGAAAAGGTGATGCAACACAACTTTCTTGAAACATGCTGCTGTCATAAAATTCAAAATTAGCAAATTTTTTTCACAAGGAAAAAAATTTCGTTTTCAACATTTGATACGTTGTCTTTGCAGTGTTTCAATTAAATATATGGTTTAAATGATTTGCAAATAATTGCATTTATTTACATTTTATACAGCCTCCCAACTTTTCCAGAAATGGGGTTGTACTTCAACTTATGTTTTTATGGAAACTACCAAAATCATAACAATCATTTAATAAAAATTAAATTTTACCAAAATCAAGGTTTATCATTATTGGCACCCTACATTTAGTACTTAGTGCAGCCACCTCCGGCAAGGATAATAGAATGGGGTCTTTACCTGTAATTTTTGACAAGGTTAAGGCACACATCTGGGGGGATTCTGGACCACTCCTCTCAGCAGACCCTTTCAAGATCCTTCACATTCTTGGGTTTGCATGTATCAACTGCCCTCTTCAAATCAGCCTACAAGTTTTCAACTGGGTTGAGGTCAGGTGACTGAGATGACAATTGCAGAACGTTGATTTTGTTGTCACAGAACCATTTCAGTGTGGATTTTGAGGTATGCTTTGGGTCATTGTCTTGTTGGAAAGTGCATCTAAGGCCAAGTCCCAACTTTATGGCGGAGACAGCCAGAATGTCAGCTAACATATCCAGAAACAGCCTTGTGCAAATTAATTGGATAAAACAGGCTGGAGTGGGACAAACCAAACAACAAACGTTTTCAGGCTTTTTATTACTTTAATAGCATCTACATTCAGCACTCAGTACACGATGCGTCCTCCACGGTTCTTGATAAGCTGTTTAATCCATTTTGGCATGAGGCTGACCAGGTTTTTGCCTTGATTTCTTTGTCGTGGTGCCACACCTGGACAACTGCATCGATGAATTTGGCTTTTGCGGTGCAGTCCTTTTGCTGCAGCCTTGACTTGTTAATGGGCGAGAGATTCTCAATGGGATTGAGGTCAGATGAATTACCAGGCCAGTTCAACACAGTTACAGTACTATGTTGATGATGCAATCACATTATTTGCATCAAACAAGTCAAGGAAATTAGTGAAATGTGGCTAAAAGGTACTATGCAGTGATCTTTGAGGTGGCAATGTCAAATGGCCATCACTTGGCACGGCTATTTGCAGTCCATTCAGCTCATTCAATTGACAAACACCTTTATCCAATTAATTTGCACAAGACTATACTTGGTGGAATTCACTATGCCATTAATCTTAACCAGAGCCCCTAGACCTCTCGAATTTTAACAGCCCCAAAACATGACTGACCTACCATCATAATTCACCATGGGTATGAGGTGCTCCTCCTCATATGCATCTCTGTTTCCACGCCAAAAATGCTGATGCTGTATCTGACTGAAACGTGCAATTTTGGTCTCATCTGACTGACGCACCTTGTTCCATACATAATTTAAATGAGGTTAAACCCCAAGAGCATGCTTCTGTGTCTTCTGGTCAGAAATGACTTTCTTTAGGCACCCTTCCAAAGAACCTGTGGTTGCGGTGGCGCCTGATGGAGCTTTCTGAAACCTGGTGACCCCAAGATGTCACCAAGGGCTGCAATTCCTTCACAGTGTTTCCTAGGGATTTTTTGCTACTCTCACCATCCTCCTCAGTATCCTGAGGGACAAGATGCAGTTGCGTCTTCTACCTTTGAGGTTTTGAACAGTTCCATATCTTTGGAATTTTCAATAATTGCCCTGACAGTGCGCAGTGGCATATTCAATCATTTGTGAGTCATCTTGCTGCCATTACCAGATTTATGAAAGTCTATGACCATCTGCCTCTTTTGAACTGACAGTCGTTTTGTTTCCTTCATGGTGTTGGATGACAAAGGGATACTGCATGCATGTTACCTCATTTTTATACCCAAGTGAAACAGCAAATTATGTAATGGCTCAATATAGTTCCTTAATACTTAGATAAAACTTCAATAAGTGGAATTTAATACCTGGTTTAATTTTGGTAGATGATATTTATAATAATCTTTCAGATTGTCATTAAGTGTGAAATCTTGATTTGGGGCTAACTGATTTTAAATTAAATCAGTAAATGATATTAGAACATTAATTGGAACATTAATTGTGTGCTTGCTTCAGCGTATCAGCACACTCTATTCTCTTATTTCAATATTACGGAACTTCATCTTCTTCTTCTTCTTCCGCCTAACTTTGGTCGTTCAACTCCTCCTACACCGTTTAAGCTATTGATACCGTTCAAACTTTAAAAAATTCAGCTTGTTCTGAATTAAGTTGCATCTAAACAGATTTTTGAATTTTTTCTAAGTTTTTGAGATATTTAATTTTAAATGTCATTTTTTGGGGTCCTATGAAATCAAGCCATGTTTGTGCTGATTCAGTAGATTCAGCACAGGGAGGCAGCAATACGCCTTCGCTGCGTCAAGCCTGCCAAATCAAGAGAGGAAGAAGAGGAGAAGGGCGGTAGGTCTGACTTTTCCTGAAGGCACCTGAAGGCAGCGCACCTCGCCAAAATACTGTCCAAAATAAGACTTTCAAGTCATTATACACATGCTGAAACCTTTCCCGTGATAGTAGAGGTTTCCCCCAACACAAACCTGTTGGTGTTATTCAGAAGTGTTCTGTCTACTTAAAACGCTGTCAAAGGCTAATGTTCAGGCTGGCTAATGTAAGACAAACAACGTCAGCAATAGCCAGTCACTAATGCCGGCTCAAGGCCGTTCGTCCACCCATCATATGTCTGTTGCCATTGTTGGGAAGGGTTGAAGTTTGCTAATATAGTAGCATTATGGTTGGTCAATCACTCTGCTACCATGACGCTAGCTGGTTAGCTGTCAGACTGACAGCTAGCCGCCAGCTCGTGGTTATAGAAGGCCTAATCAGTTTTCAAGCATGCCTAGTTTATTCGAGAAATATGCCTCGTAACTGTGTCTTGAAGAGTTAGCGGATAGCGTCTAGTGTTTTTAGCGAGCTAGCAACTCAAATGACCTTGGATCTGACTAGGCTTTTTTTTCCCCCCAGAGTCAATGAAAGAGACACGTTGATAGGAACAAATTGAGTTCAGTTTGGGAGAATAGTGCAGCCGTTGCCAATAAATTGAATGTTAGGTAATGGTTGCTACAATGCCCGTGCTATCCATGGATCAAATTTTTAAGACTGCAACTGCCGTCCTTGCTAAGCCAGCAGACGTAACCTTTCCGTACTCATTGAGTAGTTTAATAGTTAACGTTAGCTGGTTATTGATTACGTCGTCCGCAGTGATGGCAATTTGAACGCTCAAGTTTGACCCGTCTCAAACACGTTCTGTGCACTGTATGTTCCCTAGCTAACTGGCTAATAATAGCACAGAAATAAATAGGAAGCTGTGAATAATATCACAACATGTGTTAACCATATCTCGCAGCTTGCTGTTATTAGCTAGTTACCCAGTGAACACACAGTGCACAGAAATGAACAGAGAGCCGCAAATAGTATCATTTCACTACTTAACCAGGTCAGTGTTGTACGTTTCGGGACTGGCGGAGATACTGACAATGAGCTATGAGCAATAACAGTTGCAGCAGTCTGCCAATGTGGCCTGCCATGTTCTCAGCAGGCAGTGCGTAGACCTAGATATGTACAGAGCCATAAAGACAAAGATGCCTCAACTTCATTGACTCCAATTGACCATGTTTTTCACAGCTGTGTTGAAGAGGAGTAGACTGGGCCATGATGCACTTTCTGAAGGTAAGACGTTTAAATAATTATCTTCTATAATCTCAGCCTATCTGAATCTTATTAACACATACAGTAAAGCATTTTACTGGATTATCCACGCTAAATTATACGATATATTGAGCGTTTACAGACAACAAATTAGGCTAAGATACTAGCTAGGTAAGTTAGCAACACATAGTAACTAACATTAACGACAAGCAGCATAATGGCTAATTACAAATTCCGTTCTCTCGATGTCATTTCATCCACCGTCGTGGAATTAATGAAAAATGTTCATAACTGTGATTTTTCTGCGAGGTGGGGGGGTCTATCAATGAATCACGCTGAAGCATGCACACAAATTTTCTTTAGAAAATTTTGCCTTTTCTAGTATTGTACAGTAATTTCTCACGTGTTGTTATTTACAGTTTCTCAATAAATATATTTTTTAAAGAATTGTTTGTGCATTGCTCGTCAGGGGTGGCAGGATTTCTGCAGCGCACTGTATCATAAACTGTGAGATGGGGCACAAAATGGGTAGCAGAAGTTTCGGAGCGAGGTCCTTGAATTTGTCTGTCTTCCACAAGACAATGCTAGTAAGTGTAATAGCTTAGATTAGATTCCTGAAAGGAACAAAATGTCAAATTCACTAAACCACAGCTTTCTCTATTCACTGAGATAATTTCATTGATTTCCTTCTGTTTTTAGGTTAATGATCATGACGATGGACTCTTTCCTCATGAATGTAAGGGGTGCACCTGACTGACCTGAAGTATGTTTTCTTTGGCTCAGACTTAACAGTTTTATCCTCAGTTAAATATTAGCTCAGGACATTAAGGCAATCAAAAAAAAGATAGACAGGCCAACAGATATAACCACATGAGGGGAAGAAATACCCTTGCCCAACAAACAATCTCAATTTCATTCCTTTGACTGCAATACAACCTTGGGTAAAAGAAGACATTACAGGTTTTTGTTAAATCATTGAGTAAACCCCAAACAGAAAATTGGCCATGATAAGGAGGAGCACGGCTGCTGGGGAAAGGGCTGGGTTGAGGACTAGAATGAGAGACAAACTGTTCTTTGCTGCCTTCCATATCTGCTCTCTATTTCTGTCTACAGCAGGTTATTTCAGGCAACTGCTGTTGCCAGGCAACCAGACTGCAATCAGCAGCAGAGGTGGAAGTCCCCCCAGTGATACAGACATGGTCTCGGCACTCTCTTTCTCTTTCCACCCATCTCTCCCTATATTTACTTTGTCTATATATCTAGTGTTTACTATATATACAGTGCTGTTAAAAAGTATTTGCCCCCTTCCTGATTTCTTATTTTTTTGTATATTTGTCACACTTCAATGTTTCAGATCATCAAACAAATTTTAATATTAGACAAAGATAACCCGAGTAAATACAAATTTCAGCTTTTAAATGATGATTTCATATATTAAGGGGAAACAAGCTATCCAAACCTACCTGGCCCTATGTGAAAAAGTAATTGCGCCCCCCCTTGTGAAATCATGAATTAACTGTGATTGACCACATTTTTAGTCGAGCCCCCGGAGGGGTTTGTGAGACTATTGTAATCACCTTGTGAGTCTGTCTGTCTGTCTGTATGTGTGTTTCTGGGCAGATATCTCCAGAACCGCTTGACCCATTTCAATCATCTTTCACATGTAAACACCTTGGGCTGACCTCATGGCCTGACATAAATTTCGGGCTGTTGGGCGAGACTATGAAGTCTCTGAATGCTTGTTTTAGTTCAATTTCAAAAGCAACACCCAGGCCTGATTACTGCCAGACCTGCTGAATCAAGAAATCACTTAAATAGAACCTGACTGACAAACTAAAGTCAGCTTAAAGATCTCAAAAAGCAATACATCATGCCACGATCGAAAGAAATTCAAGAACAGATGAAAAACCAAGTCATTGACATCTATCAGTCTTGAAAGGGTTACAAAGCCATTTCTTAGGCTTTGGGACTCCAACAAACCATGTTAAGAGCCATTATCCACAAATGGAGAAAACTTGGAACAGTGGTGAACCTTACCAGGAGTAGCCGGCCTACCAAAATACTCCAAGAGCGCATCGACGACTCATCCAGGAGGTCGCAAAAGAATCCAGAACAACATCTGAAGAACTGCAGGCCTCACTTGCCTCAGTAAAAGTCAGTGTTCATGATTCAACAATAAGAGAGAGACTGGGCAAAGATGGCATCCATGGGAGATTTCCAAGGCCAAAACCACTGCTGACCAAAAAGAACACAAAGGGTACTCTCACATTTGCCAAAAACATCTTGATGATCCCCAAGACTTTTTCGAAAATATTCTGTGGGCTGACAAGATAAAAGTTGAACTTTTTGGAAGATGTGCATCCTGTTACATCTGGCATAAAACTAACACAGAATTTCACAAAAAGCACATCATACCCCCAGTCAAACTTGGTGGTGGTAGTGTGATGGTCTGGAGCTGCTTTGCTGCTTCAGGACCTGGAAGACTTGTCGTAATTGATGGAACTATGAATTCTGCTCTCTACCAGAAAATCCTGAAGGAGAATGCCCCACCATCAATTTGTGACCTCAAGTTCAAACACACTTGGGTTATGCAGCAGGACAATGATCTGAAACACACCAGCAAGTCCACCTCTGAATGGCCTAAAAAAAAAAAAAAAAAAAAAACAAAATGAAGATTTTGGAGTAGCCTAGTCAAAGTCCGGACTTAAATCCGATTGAGATGCTGTGGCATGACCTTAAACAGGCCGTTCATGCTCGAAAACCCTCAAATGTGGCTGAATTAAAACAATTCTGCAAAGAAGAGGGGGCTAAAATTCCTCCACAGCGATGTGAAAGACTCATTGCCAGTTATCGCAAACGCTTGATTGCAGTTGTTATCACCGAGGGTGGTACAACCAGTTATTAGGTTTAGTGGGCAATTACTTTTTCACATAGAGCCAGGTAGGTTTGGTACATTTTTCCCTCAATAAATGAAATCATCATTTAAAAACTGCATTTTGCATTTACTCGGATTATCTTTGTCTAATGTTAAAATTTACTTGATGATCTGAAATATTTAAGTGTGACAAATACGAAAAAAAAAAAAAAAAATCAGGTAGAGGGCAAATAGTTTTTTTTTTTTTAAAGATTATTTTTTGGGATTTTCTCCTTTATTTGACAGTTACAGAGTAAAGAGAGACAGGAAAGTTGGGGAGAAGAATGGGGAAGACATGCGGCAAATGACCCGAGCCGGAATCGAACCCATGTCGCCGTGGGAAGGACACAGCCTCTATGGTACGCGCGCTTCGACCAATGTGCCACCAGGACACCCCAGGGCAAATACTTTTTCACAGCTCTGTATATAATAAGTATTGAATAAAATAAGTATTGAATGCGTCAACATTTTTCTCAGTAAATATATTTCTAACGGGGCTGTTGACATTCAATTTTCACCAGATGTCAGTAACAACCCAAGTAATCCACAAATACAAAGAAATCAAAACAAATCAGTCCATATATTATGTGTAATAAAGTGGAATGACACAGGGAATAAGTATTGAACGCATGAAGAAAAGGAGGTGCATAAAGGCATGGAAAGCCAAGAAACCAGCTGAAATCTGTCAGTATTTAGAAAGCAATCCTGCCCCCTATCATTGCAAACTAATATCAGCTGGTTTAGCCATAATTGATGGCCTATAAAAAGGTTTCTCATTACCAAGGTGTCACACAAGAAGAATCTCATGATGGGTAAAAGCAAAAAACTCTCTCAAAATGGCATTGGTTACAGACATATTTCTAAACTTCTGAATGTTCCAGTGAGCACTGTTGGGGCCATAATATTTGACTCATGGCCCACTCTGCATGCAACTCAATGCTACAGACAATGCAAGGATATCATTCGAACTCATAATAGTGTTCCTTACCTTTCAAGCTTGAGGAGCTTCCTTTTTGAACCCTTACGAGGAGATTTGTTTGAATTTTCTGCGATCAAAACGAAACTTCTGTGTCCCCCATCTTGAGTTAGAGAAAGAAAAAGCTGAACAGGCTATATAGGCTCGACTGTGATTGGTTCCTTCTCGCGAACGAAAATGGAATCACGTTTCCACATTGGCTGATGACTTAAGCAGAATTTGACAGAGTTGTCCTCCTTGACTTGGAGGGTTTTGACAGAGTTTCGGTGTTTCTGTTACAATTTATTACATGATTTAGTAGGTTTTGAAAATGGAGCTATCAGTGGGACATTCGCAGGTGCCTGAAAGAGAGGCTAAGGGAGATAACTCATTTATTTTCAAAACTCGACTTAGCAGCAGGCCTCTCGATGACCCGAGGTCTCAGGTCAAATACGCACAAAATCGAGATTTGACGCACAATAGAAAAATGCAAGAGTCAGTGTGAAGCACGAATATTTGAGAGCTTTGACCCCGCGTCTTGAATAAATGATGCGCAGCAAAGTTTTCAGTGTTTAATGCGTGGCGATCAGGAAATGATGCACAAAATTATTTGACCAGCTAGACTGGAGAAAAGGCGCATGGAAAAACAGCGCCGTCAAAGTATATCCCAATTCTATGTGCTCAAATGAAAGTTAATTTATGTAGCATAGTCATTCTGTGCAGCGTCTTTCAATCCTGACGTCATAATGCAGCATGACCGGTACATGGTTATGTTTTGATACTTCAGTCAATCATGAGCCTCCACAGCTTCCACTCCCCGCCCACTCTCTTCACTGGTCTGTATGAAGTCTAGTATAGAGTGTCTAAGTAAAGTGGTTCGGTAATTTCTACACGTTGTTTTCGTTGTCTCAACTTCTCCAGCTTCTTCTAATCTGAAATCGCTCGTTGGTATAAGGGCTTGTGTCCAGTCAGTGGTTTTTTTGTTGCTTTTTAGAAGAAACGTCTTCTTGGAACTTGCACAATCCGTCGCTGCAGATGTCAAGTCTCAGTATAGTGTTACGTTACCTTGGAAAGGTGTGCTAGTATGATTAAAAGACATCGCAAATAGTCAGCAACTGAGCCAATGAATGTTTATTTCCCAAAAGCGTAACTAGAACTGTACAGTCACATATGGTTCAAACCATGTAGGTACGTTGCTAACGTTGCTCGCAACTATGCTTCTTGAAATGTAGCAAGCTACTTAGCCTCCGTTGCCCGGTTCACACTACAGGATTTTCAAAATCCTTACAGATTTTGAAATCGGGTTGCATTACACACATAAGGAGAACCTTCACAGATAATCGGCTGTCTAATCCTAAACATGTTCACACTACAGGATTTGAAAATTATGGTGCATTTCACACTACAGGATATTATTAAGATTATCATGCCAGAGGGAGCAGCGCTCCACACGAGAGATCTCACGCGATCTCACGGGGAAGCCCGGAGGTTTAAAAATTAAAAAATAGAGAGTGACATGAAGCACATAGGCTACTTGCTATTATAATCACTTGCAGTGAGAAGAGAAAACAAAAAAAAAAGAGCCCAATGAACGAACTGACTATTCGCACTTATTAAGTGCGTCCAAGCACAACAGTTGATCGAAATTCGCTTTAGACGCACTTATAAGTGTGGCCAAGACGCACATTGCTCCATTGCCCACACTTATTTTAAGTGTGTCCAAAGCTAAAAAATTTTTCTTTGCCAAACTTCAACATTGGCCACACCTATAAGCGCGAATAACATCAGCCAAAAGTGAAACGGGTCTGGGAAAGAAAATAGTTGTGGAGATGCGGTCAGCACGGATTGTCAGTTCTTCAGCAAAAACTGGAGGTGAGTTTTTTAACGATCAGTTTTTTTTTTGGTTTTTGGTTTTTTATTTGGCAACAGTAGCATACTAGATTGGTCTCAATGGCTATAAATGTTTACCGTTGCTCGGTCAACTGCCCCAGACCTAACGTTAGGTTGTAACGCTAAGGTTTAGCTAGCTAGTTCAAAAGCGACATTTGTCCACAGTTTAAATGAAGAATTGTGTTGGTGTAATGAAAATAAACCATTGGCGCTATTGTGACAAAAAAAAGGCAACATGTTACAACGCTGAGGCAGGAAAGGCAGCAACTGTAAGAAACAGCTGGTCAGCGGGTTTATGCAGCTGACACAACGGCCACCAGCGAGCAATATTGACAGTTGTACATGTTCACTGAAATTGTTGCCTACTCATGCTTGAAAGAGATAACGTCTCTCTCTCTCTCTCTCTCACTCATTCACTCACTCACACACACACACATTTTAGACAGTTTTGCTTTGTTTTGATGATCTTTTTTTATAGTTTGTTAGCTCCGTCAGCTTGAGTCTTGTCTCTCATTAGCTATTGTGGTTCCGTTCGGAAAGTAATGATGTAATCATGCAGATTTTCACTCCGAAATATCAAACATTTTTGAAAATTATCGGGGCGGCCCCGATCAGTCTGCGAGCAAATCGGAGGGGTTAAGATTGGATCGGTAAACCTCGCACGTTACCAGATAATCTGGACCGAACATCGGTACCGACCCAGGTCCCAGACAAGATTTCTCTGCCGATTGTCGGGAGGGGTGAATCGGGGATAAATCGGCCTGAAAATCTTGTAGTGTGAACCCGGCCTTATGAGGTTTGCTTCCCTCATACAAATGACGTTTGCGCACTCACACCAAGTTTTGTTTTCTAACAATCAGAGCTCTGAAATGTCTCGAGTAAGCCAATTATATTTGCACATGCAGTCGTGGGAGCCTGGAAGGGAAGCGAACCACATTAGACGTCTGCAACGGAGGCTAGCTAGCAGTTCTAAAAATAAATGGGAACTAACGCAATAATGTACCTCACTACAGCTGTTTGGCTGTAGTGGTAAACATTGTTTTAGAAAACATTAATACTAACTAACTTAAGCAAGGCTCACACTACAGGAGTTTGGAACTCCTAACCGATTTTGAAATCTGGATGCATCACACACATAAGGAGAATCTTAATAGATAATCTTCTTTAAAATCTCAAACGTGCACACACTACCAGATTTGAAAATTGTGGCACATCACACACTACAGGATAATATTTAGATTATTGTGTCCGACGAAGCAGCGAACGCACCACCTCACGTGATCTTATCACATCCGTAAACACCAGAGCCGTTGAAAAACAGAGTTACGACACTTCCATAGACTCCAATAGGAATCGAGGAATGCGGAAGTAATGCGGGTCATTAGCGTTTGTATAGCGTTTGCTTGTTACCTAGGTTACATACCTGGCAGGTTCAATGCAGAGGCGATTTCTTCTCAGCACTTCTCTTTGTCCGTGCGGTTGTGATATGTTTTGGACGTTATAAAGACACTCGTGTTCTTGCCACATAATGATCAGTTTTTCCTCCATCTCCGTTGTCCAGCGCAACCGGAGAGCTTGTTTGTCCATCGCCATGTCAAAGTCTTCTAAGTAGTAGTACGTAGTCTACCTCCTTGTACTGCTTGGCTACTGTGGTCTCGTGAGACTCCCGCTGTCCCAGTCAAGTGTGTCGGGGACGGCGGGAGTCTCGCGAGACCACGGTAGCCAACGTATTCCTCCAGACATATTCCTCCCGATTTAAAATCCTAAATATCAAACATGTTTGATGTTATCGGGGCAGCCCCAATTCCTCTGCGAGAGGTTCGGGAGGTTTAAGATTCGATCTTATAACCGCTCACACTACTGGATAATATGGGCAGATAATTGGTTCGGAACAGCCGAGAATCTGGAGCGCCCCCGCGATTCTCGGAAGGAGCATACCAGGCCTCAAATCGACCCGATTATCCTGTAGTGTGAGTCCAGCTTTACTTGTCAGCAAACCTAGAGTTCCCTAAACACATAATATTTAGCAAACCTAACTGTTGCTAATTGATTTGAAACACCATTGCTGTTGATATTGTAAGGCCTCCCTCTTCTTGATTTTGCTTTGTCGGTAAGAGAGGGGGGACATTGGCGAGTTCAGCGCTGTCCCAAAAAGCGCTGTGAGCGGAGTGGGGAAAAAAAGCTGAAAGTTCACTGTATTTTTGCGTCGAGGAGGCTGAGCACTGTCAATGCTGAACTTCATAAAAAACAGACACTTCTAGCTTCTTGTGGACACAGGCCCTAAAAATCCAGTGACCCACATCTCAATTCTACTTTTTTGAATGGTTAAATTCAGAATGTGATCTACTTGTACTGAATGGAATATACAACCATCAATGATGGCGTATCATATTTTCTAAATGGCTATGTACATATTTTTTTTTTCATGATCTAATTATGCAACTCTGTTATACGGACTTTCAATGCGGGTTTCGGCTCTCTTTATCGGTTAGTGTTATTGGGCACCTCATACTGTGAGCCCACTGAGTGACACCAATACTTACCTGATCGCTCCAGTAATCCAAAGATTCATCAGTGTGGGACAGGAGAAGTCAATGCCAAAATTCAATACAACGACAATTTCAACTTAGCATTGGTTTTGTAATGGTGAGTTGCTGGAGTTATTTAAATATTTAAGCAAACCAATGCTAAACCCAAGTCCAGCTTCAATAACTCAGTTTTAGCCGCTACAGTGTACAACAGTGGTCAGTCACTTTTACTCTTGAATAGATCTTGAAGCTGTATTCGGGTTAACTGAAAAAGCAAAGCACATGCAAAAGCAAAGCAATGTGCAATAGAAGTGAGGAAATCTTTATGGAGAGAGGGAAAACTGCATCCATATTTGACCCCTGAGAAGTTGTGAAAAAACATTTATGACCCCTGAGTTCAGAGGGTTGACCCCTGAAAAAAAGTTGGAGTCACTGACCCTTGGATAAAAAAAAACAGCGAGAGCCCTGATATCAGGTCTTGCAAGTCGACTCCTCATAAGATCAACAGGACTTGCAAAGACGATCCTGCAGGGCACTGTACAAGGAGGGAGAAGGAGAGGCCGACAGAAAAAGAGATGGGAAGACAACATGCCAGGATGGACAGGCCTGAGGCTGAGCGAATGGACAGGCCTAAGGCTGAGCCAGGCCCTTTGGGAAGCAGAAAACAGAGAAGGATGGAGGAAGATGGTTGACAGGTTATCTGTGGTGCCCCAACGGTCATCCAGACTAATGGACAAGTGAAGTGAAGATATAATTGGCTTTGCATTGTTCAGGGATAGGGAAGGATACCAGTCGATTTGAATTAACATTGCTCACCGCTCAAGCACCCCCTGCCAGCCAACTAGGCACTGATCATTAACATCATAAGCAAGCAAATCTTTGGGTTTTGGCGCGACGGTGGTGCAGTGGGTAGCATTACCCGAAGGTTGTGGGTTCAAATCCGGCCTGGGGCCTTTCTGTGTGGAATTTTCATGTTCTCCCCTTGTTTGCGTGGCTTTCCTCCATGTCCTCCGGTTTCCTCCCACAATCCAAAGACATGCATATCAGGCTAATCGGAGACTCTAAATTGCCCATAGGTGTGAGTGAATGGTGCGTACATGCCATCTGTGCCTTGCAATGGATTAGCAAGCTGTCCAGGGTGGGTCCCTGCCTTTCACCCATAGTCAGCTGGGGTAGGTTCCAACTCGACCGCAACCCTAGTGAGGACAATGTGGTAAAGATAATGGATGGTTTGATGTTTGGGCTTCCTCCGTCCTCATTCTCATTGCAGCTGCGAATGTAAAGACGCAGCGGCTGACAAGCACATGTTTTGAAGGAGAGAGTCGCTTAAAAACATACTTTTACAGTTTGCCAATTGTATATCCATATTCAGGTAGGATTGGAGATGCCAAAAATAAAATTAAATAAATACATACATTTTTAAAAATATATAAAAGCCATAAAAACCTGATGATACTGTTAACATGTGGTTATACAGTGTTGTGTAAAAGTTGTAAGGCTAATTCAGACAAAAGATTTCCAATGAGACAAAACCATTTTGGAAAGTTACAGTGCAAAGTTTCAGCAGGACCCCATCTCAGTTCAAGACAAGCAGGCTGATGGTGTCGCCAGCAACTCACCTGGTGCAATCTCAAGAGGCTGGTTTCTGATTGTCAGGTATGTCACCTGTTTCAATGGCCAGTTTATGGCAAAGTTTGTGGCAAAGTCAGCTGTTCAATTCAGGATAAAATTGGCCAGCTTAACAAAATGGCAGTTTTGTAAGAAGAAAATGGAGGATCGCCCTATCCATTTGTTTGAGGAACAGCCGTACCAATATGACACAAGCCTTAAAAATATCTCACTGTCACTATCCTCAGTCTTATTTTAGGACACTACAAAGTATCAAACAACAAATGACCAGATAACCCAGCAGGAAGCGACAATGAAGTCAAGAGAATCAATGCTACAGAAAATAGACCGTCTTGTCCAATTGGTGTACATGAGCAGGTCTTCAGAAAGTTACAGACCATACATATTGAAGTTATTTTGCATTAGCTGCAAGTGTCAAATTGTCACGTTACAAGTCTTTAGTCTAAACTAGTTTTTAGGCTTATTTAACCCATTAAGACTGGATGCAACATTTCCATGTTTATCCCCTTAAGGCCGAGCTCAGACGACAGGAGTTCTAAAATCCTGACCGATTTTGAAATCTGTTGCATCACGCACATAAGGAGAAACTTCACAGATGATCTTCTGTCTAACCTCAAACATGTACACACTACAAGATTGATAACATTGGTGCATCACACACTATAGGATATTAAGATAATCATAGCAGAGGGAGCAACGCACCACCTGACAAGATCTCACATGATCTCATGGGGAAGGCGGGAAGCCCGCAGATCAAAGCAAAATGGAGATGGACATGGTGCAGAAACTCGCTGTAGAAATGATTTGTAGTGAGAAGAAAAAACCCCCAATCCAAAATTTGCTGAATTTTCAGTGATAATTCATTCTGAGAATTTTCCTGAATTTTTTTTGGCTACCAAATTTTTAATGGAAAACTATCCAAAAAATTTTTTGGGCACCAACAAATTTTCAGATGTCTGAAAAAACATTCCCAGAATTTCATAGGAACTTTGGAATGGTCAGTACTGTAAGCCTGTACTTCATCCAGACAGCATCTAGGGCCTGGCTTAATTACACTGCACCTCCTTGAACAGGCAGTACTGGTAATTTTCATAATTAATTGGTGTTGGGACTGCAGTACTGGAGGGAGATCTTTAATGAGGCATGTTTTTTGACTGTCTTCACAACTCCCCTTTGTTCTGGTGTGAGCATAGGCCTAGCAGACAAACTTTGGTCTACCTCAGTGAAATTTTCCCGAGGAATACTGATGTGGTCCTCAGAGCTTCAGTGGGCCAGACAATCCTCGGTGTGTTTTGGGAAAATTTAACCAAGGTTTACTGAGTTGTTGTCCAAACTTAAGTAAATTGGACAGACTTTGGGATACACCTCAGTAAAATTTTTCTGAGGTTAACCGAGTTGGCCTCAAATCTTCAGTAAACCTCGGTGTATTCTAAGTTTTTATAGGAATTTCTCGGAAAAAGGTGCACTTTCTCAGTTTTTGGGTGCTACTAGTGAGTAGTATACCAGATAATGTTAGCCTCAAGGGCTACAAATGTTTACCTTTGCACAGTAACACGGTCAGCTACTGTCTTGTCTCTCTCTTTGGCTATTGTGGTCCTGTTCGGAAAGTAATGACGTAACCATCCAGATTTTCACTACAAAATATCAAACGTGTGAAATTATTGGGGCAGCCCCGATAAGTCCGCAAGCAGTTCGGAAGGGTTAAGATTGGATCTGTGAACCCCTCACATTACCAAATAATCTGAACTGAACATCGGTACCGTCCAAGGTCTCAGACCAGATTTCTCTGCCGACTTTCGGGGGATGAATCGAGGATAAATTGGCCCGAAACTCCTGTAGTCTGAGTCCGGTTTAAGACCAGGTACCACATCTGCGTGATTTTTTCTTTAAGAACGGATGCGACTTTTGCATGTTTTAGACGATATAATCGCTTCTAAGAAACGTGACAGAGGAATACATCCTGAGGAAGTTGAAATCCATGACGGGATTTTTATTTTTACAAATTTAATAATTTTTTTCAAAAAGTATCCAAAGCTGCATTACTTCAATGAAAACAACAGTGGATCAGAGCATTCAGACCCAGATTATGATGCCACTGCTGACCTGCTAGCCAAGGTTCAGTAGATGAGACACAAGTTCGAGAAAGAGATAGAGGAGGATTTAAATGAGTTTGCTGAATTTCACAACGACTGGAAAACATTAAACCATCACCCATGCCCGAAGAGCAAGTATTTCTGCAAGCTGGGGGTAAAAACTGGCCTGTCTGACAGAGCAACACTGTCATCAGTATCTGTGGTTGCGACTTGTGACTGAGACAAAGGCATATGCGTAACAAAGTAAGCACAAAACTCTGTCCAGCAATTAGTGAATGGTAAAAGAAATTAAAACCCAAAGCCATGACAAGGGACAAACATGCAATGACCTGGAAATAATAACAATAATTGAAGCTGCAGGCAGTGTTGAACGGCCCTCGCATCCTTGTGAGCATTGGGAGAGGTGGCAAGATCCCTACGGGTGCAGGTGTGCATTCGCAACCATTGGACAGTGCTAGAGTGTAAAAATGTGTCCTGAGCGGAGTGCAAACACCTTTACTCAAACATGACCCTGTTTTTGGGGGCACTCTGGAGTCAACTGTCCATGCACAAGCTCAGACTGGCATGCTGACGGTTCGAATGGGACACTTTTCAAGCGTGTGACGTTTGGGCCAGTTTTGACAATGTTTGGTTCAATAATAAATATAATATAACATAAGAAATTCGCCATGGACTATGGACACACCATTTCAAAAAAACCAAAAAAGCTCTGCAATTTAACATTATCAAGGCCATAAGATGTCACCCAGTAAATGCAAGTCAGTCTCACTGATTCTCTAGGAGTAGTTCATTTAAGTACAATTCCTAGAAATAGCAAAAAAAACTTGCAAATTCTTTTGAAAATGGCAGACTTCCTGTTGGATTTAGGTCATGGCCCAAGGATATTTTTTGGACGTCTCGACATGTTCGATGCGTTCACCAAATTTCGTACACCGAGGTAAACTGGGCTGCGAGGGCTGCCCCTTTGAAATTTTCAAGGGGGCGCTGTGGAGCCATTTTGCAACATTTGTGTGCCTAAACTTATACTGCCGTAATCTTTATGCAAAGATTGAGGCATCTGCAAAATTTTGCAGGTTTTCAAGCATATTTCAGCCCCCAAAAAATAGTTCATTTGAAAAAATGATTAGGGGATCAACTGTGCCACACCCAGGCCCAAATGCAATGCCAAATTGAGGAATATTTCACGTATAAGCTATGTGCAAAGTTTCTCAAGTTTTCAAAGGCCCTAAAATAAGTGTTTGTAAAATTAAGAAAAATGCAGGAAGGAGCTCATAGCTCACTTCCTGCTTGGGGAAAATTTAAAAATATTTTTTTGAATCCAGCGTGATGAAACCAATAATCACACCAAATTTCATGAACATTTAAGCACTTTTATCCCAACTTGACCTTGGCTAGAAGGTGCTATCGAGCCACATGGCCACATCATGGGAATGTCTTCATTACAGGACAATCATCAAGTATGTGACGTTTCAGTCAGATTGGACAATAAATGTATGAGTTACACTGACTTACGGTTTCATGGCCAGACAGCAAAATTTGCTGCAAAGCCACAGACGCACTGTTAAATGAATCCAAAAAAGCTTCACAATTTAGCATTGGCAACATTTTTAGATGTCTGATGCCAAATTTTCGTTGCTTCGATAACATGTCAAGGAGGAGTTCGCTGAAGTATGATGCCTCTAAATGGCAAAAAGAAAAAAAAAACGCAAAGGGTTGCAATTTTAATTCGAAATGCCAGACTTCCTGTTGAGTTTAGGTCATGGCACCAAGAGACCCTTTTTTAAGTGTCAGCATGGTCTACATGTCCACCAAATTTTGTACATATACAGTTGCAATCAAAAATATTCAACCCCCGTTGCTCATTAGGTTTACTGGCAAAATTTACAAACTTTCAGCTGTTTGCAATGAACAAATCAAACAAGAACAATTTAAATAGCTCAACACAACAAATATTACAAGTGGCTTCTCCAAATTCAACACAAAATGCCACTTTTAATGACTGCTGCAGGCTCAAAATTATTCAACCCCTTCATGACAAGCATCTTTAATACTTAGTAAAGCACCCTTTTGCTGCAATCACCTGCTGGAGATGTGATGCATAGGCAGGCAACAGCTTCTGGAAGCATTCCCAAGGAATCTTAGCCCAGTCCTCATGGACAAAGGCCTCCAGTTCACTAATATTCTTTGGTTTGCATGCTGCAACTGCCTTCTTCAAATCCTAGCAGAGATTTTCTATGGGGTTCAAGTCAGGTGACTATGATAGCTTCTCTAGAGTGTTCCAAGACTTCTTCTGAAACCAAGCCTTGGTGGATGTTGAGGTATGCTAAGGATCATTGTCCTGTTTGAAGGTCCAATGATCCCCAAGCTTCAGCTTCCTCACCAAAGGGCATGACATGTTCTCCTTGGATATCCTAATGCTTGATTGAATTCATCTTGCCCTCCACACATTGCAGGTTTCTAGTGTCAGAGGAAGCAATGCAGCTGCAGAGCATCAACAAGTCCCAACCAATGCTTCTCTGTAGGCAGGGTGCTCTTTTTAGTGTATGACTTCTTTCTTCTTCCGGCAGACATACCGCTGATCCATAAGCCCGAAAAGTTCCAGTTTGGTTTCATTGCTCCAGAGAACAGTATCCTTAAACTTCTGTGGCTCATTTATATGGTTTTGAGGATATTGGAGCTTGTGTTTTTGGGCCACTTGCGGTGTATGTCTTGGAGTTTGGGCATGGAGACCTTTAACATTTAGTATGCGTCTTACTGTGCAAACTGAAACTTCAGTGCCTCCTGCCTCCAAGCCTTGCAGCAGGTCAACTGCAGTCACTGAGGCTTTTTGACCACCTGCCACCTCAGAAATTTGGTGGCAGACATTAATAGCTTCCTCTTTCTGCCAGGTCCTGGTAGTGCAGCCTCTATTCCTTTAACTCAAAACTTGTGAGCTATGAATCCAAATATATCTCTACGAACATTCAGTGCCTGTGCTATCTTTTTAAATCCTTTTCCTTGTTTGTGGCAGGCAATGATCTCTCCTATTACCTTTTTGGACAATTCTCTTGATAGCCATATTTTTGATATGCAATCAAATATCACTGTCCACAAACCCCATGCCAGTGCAGGTATTTGATGTGTTCTATCTCAAGGAAACATGATGCAACTTATGAAGCTCTTGATTAGTTGCATTAGGTGAGATTGAGACAACACCTGATTTGCAAATATGCTCTTATGACAGATTCTATTCAGGGGGCTGAATAATTTTGAAATTGCAGTAGTCATTAAAAGTGGCACTTTGGGTTGAATTTGGAGAAACCACTTGTAATATCAGTTGTGTCAAGTTATTTAAAATGTTCTTGTTTAATCTGTTTATTGCAAACTGCTGAAAGGTTTGTAAATTTAGCCAGTAAACCCAATTTGCAATGGGGGTTGAATAATTTTGATTGCAACTGTAGGTAAAATGGGCTGCAAGGCCTGCATCGTTGAAATTTTCTAGGGGGCACTATGGAGCCATTTTTCCACACCCCTATGCACAACACCCATATCAGAGAACAAAATACATGCTTCCTAAGATGTGTGCCAAGTTTTGTGAGTTTTCAAGCCTCCTTTGCATGTGAAAAAACACTTCCTGTTTTATGGTGAATCATGCGCTACCATGGCAATGTTGTTTTATGATAACTCACAATCTTCACAACACAGTATCATCAAGGTTTGAAGGCATTCCTGACCACATTTGAGATGGATCTGGAGAACGCGCACGGAGCAATACGCCTAAAGTAGAAAACGTGCGGTTTCCTGTTGCCAATAGGTGGCGCTATGTCTAAAACTCAATTCTGGCATATGAACGTCTTTAGGATGGAACTCTTATCAAGCACGTGAAGGTTGGACAAAGTGCGCTTGAGTTATCAAAACCTCCTGTTTCACGACGAAACATGCAAATTCACTGGCCCGCCACATCAAAGCCAATCGACTAAAAACTCAAAATGTAGCATTTAAAAGGTCTTGAGATGTCCAACGCCAAATTGGAAGTCGCTCAGATTAAATCTCCTGGAGGCGTTTGTTACAATGCAACACATGGAAATGGGAAAAATACACAAAAATTTCATGGTAAAATCAAAATAGCCGTTTCCCTGTTAGGCTTAGGTCATATTACCAAGAGACTTTTTTTAGGTCTGGGCATGGTGGATGTGCCTGTCAAATTTCATACATCTATGTGAAACGCAAAGCGAGGGCTGCTTCGTTGAAATTTTCTAGGGGGCACTGTGGAGCCGGTTTGCCATGCCCATTTTCAAAGCCTGAAAAAGTTTCATTTTTGCCAGGCCTGATGTGTGTGCCAATTTTAATGAGTTTTTGAGCAAGGTTCGGTCCTCAAAAATGCAATTCATCTTCGGAAAAAAAAAAAAAAAAACTAGACAGTCCGGTCGGCTGCGACTGTGAGTGTAGCCCCCCCAAATCCCGCTTCTCCCCTTTTTTGCACATTATTCGGCCGATACTGTTGCCATGGCAACCAAAATTGATAGGTGTTACAAGTGAAGTATATCACATGTCCACACCAAATATGAAAATAATCGATAGGTGTTATTATAAGTTAAATATAACATGTACATACAAAATAAGAAAGTAATCGGTCGGCAAAATTACAGCCTGTGCAGTGCCCACAAGGAAGAGTGTATGTTTCAGCACAAATTTGCACATGATTCATCCAATACTGTCACTATGGCAACAAAAATTGAAAATCGATATTTGTCATTAGTGAAGTGTAACACATGTCCATAGTAAATATGAAAGTAATCGGTCAAAAATTGCAGCCTGTACTATGTCAACAAGGAAATCTCTATGATTTGGCACTAATTTGCATATTATTCAGCCAATACTGTCGCCATGGCAGCCAAAATCGATATTTGTCATTAGTGAAGTGTAACACATGTCCCTACCAAATATGAAAGTCATTGGTCAAAGACTGCAGCCTGTACTGCGTCCACAAGGAAATCTCTGTTTTGCCACTAATTTGCATATTATGCAGCCAATACTGTTGCCATGGCAACCGAAATCGATGTATGTCATAAGTGAAGCGTAACACATGTCCATACCAAATATGAAAGTAATGGGTCAAAAACTGCAGCCTGTACTGCATCCACAAGGAAATCTCTATGTTTTGCCACTAATTTGCATGTTATTCGGCCAATACTGTCGTTATTGCAATCAAAATCGACAGGTGCCATAAGTGAAGCACAACACATGTTCATACCAAATATGAAAGAAATCGGTGAAAAAAACAGCCTGTTCAGCATCCTCAAACAGTGTCTATGGATGCGGACCCGGTGGCGGCGGCACACGTGAATCCATATTAGCCACCCGACTTCGTCCAGGGGCTACAATAATAATCACTACAATTACAATAGGGTGCTCAGGCCCCAAGAATAATATTACTACTAATAATAATAATAATAAACATGACAATTACAACAAGGTCCTCACACCGGTCGGTGTTTGGGCCCTAATGATTGACAATAATAATACAATGCCTGTCCAAATTAAAAGTTGCACATGTAATATTTTTTTGAGTCGCCTTTACCTTTAATCACGGTGCACATTTGTCGTGGTATTGTTTTGAAAATCTTATACAATGTTATTACATTTATTTCTGACCAGATTTTCATTCAGTTTTGGCCGAGATATTGTTTTAATAATGGGCGAGTCAAACCACTTCATTAAGCCTTCTCCAGCACATACCAAAGACTTGCAATTGTTTAAGGTCCTGACTCTGAGGTGGCCAATTTATGAGTAAAAATGCTTCCTCATGCTCGATGAACCACTCTTTCGCAATTTGAGCCTGATGAATCTTGGCATTGTCATCCTGGAATATGCCTGTGCAATCAGGGATTAAAAAGTCCATTGATGGGTTGCTCCTACCGAAGGATCGCCACCTTGTCGCGGTCAGTGGGCTTGCATGTCTCAGTGACCCCTAGAGCTATGCTGGTGGGAGATTTCTCCTGGTAGGGCCATCCATGCCAGACAGGTCGAAGAGTAGAGGCCTAACAAAGTGTGATCCACGGGTCCTCCAGGTGGGGGGTTGGACACAGGACTAACAATCCTGTTCCGTAAAAACACTCCTATTACGGAAACAGCCACAGAGGAAATCGCCGCCATTGGGTGTGATGGGCTTCTAGAGTTATCGGAAGATACTCGTATGAATGACAGTGGTGGAAGCCGGAAGGAAGCCACTGACAGGAAGATGGAAGTCTTGAGCGCCAAAACCAAGACCAGAATTGGATTCAGGAACGTGAGAACTATGTATGAGACAGGAAAGCTAGCACAAGTGACAGCAGAGATGAGACGCTACAATCTACACATCTTAAGAATTAGTGAGAGCAGATGGACAGGATCAGGCAGATGCAGAACCAACACCGGAGAGACAGTGCTGTACAGCGGTAGAGAGGACGACCAGCATCATGAGGGTGTGGCCATCATCCTGAAGAAAGGAATGGAGAAGTGCAGCAGGCTGCTGAAGATCAGAATGAAGGGGAACACCACCATCATCCAGTGCTGTGCACCAACCAATGACTGTGAGGAAGAGAAGAAAGATGCATTTTACGACCAGCTACAGGGGGAACTAGACAGCACACTACAACACAAGATGAAAATTGTGATGGGAAATTTGAACGCAAAGGTTGGAAAAGGCAACACAAGCCATGAGAGGGCCATGGGAACAGAAGGATGTGGCAGCATGAACGACAATGGAAAGAGGCTACTGGAAATCTGCGCGACATGTTATTTGGTCATCGGTGGAACACTCTTTCCACACCCTGAGATCCACAAGCTTACCTGGTGTTCCCCTAACGGAAGAGACAAGAACCAGATAGACCACCTGATGATTAACGGTGGAGAAGATCATTGTTGGATGTCAGAGTGAGAAGAGGAGCTGATGTCGGCAGTGACAACCATCTTGTTACTGCAAGCCTGAGACTAAAACTGAGGAAAAATGGGCCGAGAAAGATGGGACGGAAGTTCGATGTGGAAAAGCTACATGACCTCAAAGCAGGGAGTGCCTGCATCCTTCAGCTGAAGAACAGGTTCCAAGCACTGTCAGATGCTGAGAACCATACAGAGCCAGATATGACTGGAATCAACACCATGTGAGACCAAGTCAAAACAGCATACACCCAGACCAGCAAAACTTGCTTGGGACATCGGCAAAAGAAGAGGAAGGAGTGGATCACAACAGATACCCAGCATGCCATCGATAACAGGAGAACCCTGAAGAGGAAAGTCATGGAGACCAAGTCGGAGAGGCTGAAAGAGAGATACAAGCAGCAGTACAGGGAAGCTGACCAAACAGTGAAGGGATGATAAGAGCAGACAAGCAGGCGTACATGGAAAACCTAGCAAGTCAGGCAGAAGAGACAGCCAGCAGGGAAGAACAAGGAAAGGTGTACAACATCACAACGTTAGTCAACGGCAAGTACCGGGGAACAACAGAGTCGCCAATTATGGACAAGCAAGGCCAACTTCTTACCACAAAAGCAGAACAAAAAGCTAGATGGGCGGAACACTTCAGCAAAGTTCTGAACAGACCACCATCTACAACGGAAGCAGACGTGCAAGATCCTGAAGCAGACTTAGATCTCAACACTGCACCACCAGAGAAAGAAGAGATCATGGCAGCCATCAGATCCTTAAAGAACGGAAAAGCCCCGGGTCAGGACCGCCTTAGCAGAGAGCTATTCAAGGCCGATCCGGAGTTTGCAGCACAAGTTCTTCAGCCATTCTTCGCAGCAATATGGGAGGAGAAACAGCTACCAGAAGACTGGACAGAAGGCGTCATCGTGAAGATCCTGAAGAAAGGGGCCCTGAGCAACTGCAACAACTGGAGAGGCATCATCCTATTGTCAGTGCCAAGCAAGATCCTGGCAAAGATCATTATCCAGCGAATTTCAGAGGGAGTAGATCAGCGACTGAGAAACGAGAAAGCGGGTTTTCGAAAAGGAAGGGGATGCATTGAACAGATATTCACCCTGAGAAACATCATTGAGCAGTGCACAGAATGGTAGAGACAGTTGTACATCAACTTTGTAGATTTCGAAAAAGCCTTTGATAGCGTCCACCGAGATAGTCTTTGGCGCATCCTCAGGGCATATGGGATCCCACAGCAGATTGTCCATGTCATCTAGAGCTTCTACGACAACTTCACATGCAGGGTGGGGAACAGCAAGTCCAGTTTTGAAGTCAAGACTGGTGTCAGGCAAGGCTGTTCAATGTCGGCGCTGTTTTTCAACATCGTTATCGACTGGGTGATATGGCGAACAACAGAGGACCAACCACGTGGAATCAGATGGACCTTCATCTCAACGCTTGAAGATCTGGACTTCCCTGACGATCTAGCACTGGTCTCACACACCCATTAGCACATGCAAGACATCCTGTCTTAGCACCTTTGCACAGCAAGTAGGCCTGAAGATCAGCCAGAGGAAGACAGAAGTCATGATGCTGAAAGTACAACATCCCTCACCACTCAAAGTGAAGGGAGAAGACCTTCCAACAACTGAGGAGTTCACCTACCTTGGCAGCATTGTCAGACATGATGGCAGAGTAGGCAACGACATCAAGAATCGCCTCAGCAAGGCCAGAAACGCCTTCAGAATGAACAACGTTTGGGGGTCATCCCAGTACAGCCCCAAGACCAAACTAAGATTATACCAGAGCTGTGTGCTTTCCATCCTACTGTACAGCTCGGAATGCTGGAGGATGACATATTGTTACCTGAACAAATTGTCCACCTACCATAAAAAGAACCTAAGAAGGATCCTGTGTATTTTCTGGCCTGAGACTATCTCCAACCAACAACTTCTCGCATGCTGTAACCAAGAGAGCATGGAGACCATCATCATGCGAAGGTGATGGGGATGGATCGGAAATGTCACCCGCAGAGAGCAGGGCAGCATCACCCGCACAGCCCTACATTGGACACCAGAAGGAAAAAGCAAACAGGAACGACCTACGAACACCTGGCGTCAGACTGTAGAAGGGGAGCTCAAGACCCTGCAGCACACCTGGGGAACCATTCAGAAGCTGGCCCAGAACAGACAGGAGTGGCGATCCTTTGTTGCTGCCATACATGCCTGATGGCATTCATGGGCATGATGATGATGATGGGTTGCTGGTCATTCAGTATATTCAGGTAGTCTGCTGAATTAATTTCATTTCTGCATAACAGTGCTGAGCCAAGACCTGACCAAGTGAAGCAACCTCAGATCATAACACTGCATCCAGAGGTTTGCACAGTGGGCACTATGCATGACGGGAGCATCGCTTCATGAGCTTCCTTTCTTGCCCTCAAATGCCCATCACCCTATACTAAGGTAAATCTGGACTCATTAGACGACATGAGCTTTTTCCATTGCTGCTCAGTCCAATCTTTGTGCTCCCTTGCAAATTCAACTCCTTATTTCCCAAGAAGCCTCACTAACAAGTGGCTTTCTTGCGGCCATGCAGCCATTTAACCCCAATCCTCCAAGTTCTTGTTGCATCGTGCATGTGAAAATGCAATTTTCCGCATAATTAAACATAGTTATGAGCTCTACTGTTGATTTTTTTATGATGAGACCTCACCAAGCATTTAAGTGATCTCCGACCAGGATCAGTCTTGATTTTCCTCCCATCCATTTCTTCCGTAAAGTTGACAGTTCACAACTATCCTTCCAGGTTTTAATCAATTGTTGAACAGTTCATGACCCAATTCCAGTCATTTAAGCAACCTCCTTAGCTGTATTCTTTGCTTGATGCTGGCCAGGAATTTGCACCTCAACAAACACAGTACCATTTTTTCAACAACCATGAGATACAATGAGGATTATAAACCACCACTTTTGTCTGAAAGGGGTCCCAATATATTACTTCCCCATAATTTTTTGGTGACAATGTATTCAAAAATACTATAGTAGGCAATGAGAACAAAAAAATAATTCCCACAAGTATACTGAGGTAAAAATATGGGTCATAAACAAAAACACTGAAAACATCAATTCTCAAACAATTGGAAGTTGTCGCAAGTTTTATTTTTTTGACTCTTACATAGCCTGAATACAGGTTTGAAGGTTCATTCCATGATTATTGATGCTAAAAAATTTGTTTCAATCTGGTTTGAGGCAACATTACTCCGCAAAATTACTCCTGATCGTCAGTTGTTCCAGTATATAAGCTGACAAACGTTGAGCACAGTCACTGTGTTAAACACGATGGCACAACAAAAGGAGCTCTCCGAGATTGCTCATAGCCAAATTGTGGCCTTGCATGATGCTGAAGACACTACATGCTTCCATGGCACTGTCACAAACACCATCAAGCGTTTCTATGAGACCAGTTGGGTGAAAACTAGTGGCAATAGAGGTGCAAAACGGAAGTTTAGTGCCTCTGATGCTCGTTATCTGTGTATGACAAAAAAAAAAAAGTGCCACGGGCACTGTAGCTCACCTGGACAAACATAACTTTTAAAAGATATCAAATATTAGTTTTTTCATATTTTATTTTCTGAAGTGACAATGTGAAAGGGCCAAAGTGACACATTTACATAATTCTCTTGCTATATACACATTACATCTGTTATTGAAATTATTATACATAGTACATAGCGCTGGAAACTACACTGGTGGTAGGAGCTGTCAGGTGGCCGTGTATCTGACCCCTCGCTTCCCCTGGATCTTGATCCACGCTGTTGTCCAATCAGAATCCCACCCGGTTTCAAAATGACAAGATGGTGCTGGTCAGTTCTTGACAAGAGAGGCCTCCTTTTTGGTATTCTGAAACCAATGGGTGACGTCATGCTTGCTTTGTCCATCTTTTGTATACAGTCTATGGTTTAAAGTTATAACAGAAAAAAGTAAGTGTGGTCAGAGACCATATTTTAAAATTTATCAAAATCTGTCAGATATGTTTTTGGGGTTGCTGCTGGCCACCAATGTACCAAAATTCAGCTAAACAGCTCCAAAACATGACCGTCCAAATCAGATCAGAATGTTTATGCATAGTTCGGTGTCCTCATTGGTAGGAACATGCATGCCAAGTTTCACCCAAATAGCTGCAGAGGTTTCAGAAGAGATGATGTTTAAAGAAATTTTCACAAAATTTTTCTGATTTTGGGCTTGCTGCTAGCTACCAATAAACCAAATGTCAGCTCAACAGCTGCAAAAATGACCGTCCAATGGGCCCATATGGCATTTTCAAAATGGCCGCCAAGGCAGCCATATTAGAAATCGGATCAGAAAGTTTTGTATAAAGTTTAGCGTCCTCACTGGTAGGAACATGCATGCTAAGCTTCACCTTCATAGCTGCCGTGGTTCTAGAGGAGATGTCTAAAATTATAGCAGAAAAAAGTGGGTGTCGCCATTGCGGCCATATTTGTAATGGATCAGAAAGTTTTATATATAGTTTGGTGTCCTCATTGGGAGGAACATGCATGCCAGTTTCGCCTTCATCGCTGCAGCGGTTTTAGAGGAGCAGATTTTTAAAGTTATAATAGAAAAAACTGGGCGTGGCCTGGGATCAAAGGTAAAACCAAAGTCAATTTTGTAAATTTCACAAAACCCATCAGATGTTTCCAGGCTTCTTGCTAGCTACCATTATACCAAGTTACAGCTCAATAGTTACAAAAATGACCCTCCATTGGGCCCAAATGGCATTTTCAACATGGCCGTCATGGGGGTCATATTTGAAATCAGATGAATAAGTTTTATATAACGTTTGGTGTCCTCACTGGTAGGAACATGCATGCCAAGTTTCAAACTTCATAGATGCAGTGGTTTCAGAGAAGATTTTTAATGTTATAACAGAAAAAATAGGACCAAGGGTTCTGTAGCTTACCGGCAACCAGTCTTACAGCAATGATACAATTTATGAAAATTTCATGTGAAGTTTTACATTTGAGTCAATGAAAATCAATGTCAAGGTCACTAAATAAAAGTTCAAATACATTGATAAGATCTTCTGTAATACAATCCTACGCTCTGAAGCAGTTTGGTGATACAAGGCATTAAAATATGTCAATATGTATTCAATATGTCAATTGTGAACTTTAAAGGTCACAGAATGTCAAGTTGTGGTCAGCAAATTGACTTCATATATGACTTTCTAAATGTCTCTATACAAACCTTGGCTCAATCATTGTAATTTCACTGTGGAGTTTGACCCGTCTGAATGTCACCAAATCATACAAATGAAAGTTCATATGTTTGACTTCCTATGTCTATGTAACAACCTAGACAACCGCCTAGGCTATATCTGAATGTCACCAAATTTTATGTGACAGTGACAAGTCATTGAATTTTTCAGTGACAAAAGTCATTGAATTTTCAGGTCAGTTAGATCTTCAAGGTCAATATGAAGGTCACCAAATGAAAGTTCATACATGACTTCCTATACTTCTCCAATACAAACCTACACTCAATCTGTAACGATTTTGCTGATATAAGTCATTGAAATTTCACTGTATAGTTTGGCCATTGAAGGTCACTGAAGGTCAAGTTCAAGGTCACCCAATGAAACTTCATACATGATTTCCTATATGGCCACAATACAAACCTAAGCTCTATCTATAATAGTTTTAGTGATAGAAGTCAATGAAATTTCACTATGTGAAGCTTGACCTTCAAAGGTCACTGAAGGTCAAGTTCAAGGCCACCAAATGAAAGTACATGTATGACTTCCTATACATCTCCAATACAAACCAAAACTATCTGTAACCATTTTGCTGATATAAGTCATTGAAATTTCACTGTGAAGTTTGGGCATTCAAGGTCACTGAAGGTCAAGTTCAAGGCCACCAAATGAAAGTTCATACAAGACTTCCTATGAGTGTTCAATGCACATATGTTCCCAATCTTCAATATTTTCAAGCCTAGAAACCTTTGAAAATTGTAACATTTTGCTTGACCTCAAGTTTGACCTTTCATTTGAGGTCAACTTTAACACAGCCAAAATATAGGTCATATAGTACTTCCTAAATGTCAGTAATACAAACTTAATCTCTATCTGTACCATTTAGCTTCCACAGGCGATTTGGCCCATTCTCCATAAGACCCAATGTTAAAGTACAGCGCCCCCACTAGACCCACTTCCGTCGATTCCATCAAAATGGCACTCGCACTGTACATAAAGTGTATCAAGGTGAGTTGATTGCCAGATTTATAAAAAAATTATCAGACAGTTTTTGAGAAATATTTTTTTGAAATTTCAAGTCATATCTTTTAACATTGTTAATATATTCCCTGACCACGAGTGTGACCTTTCAAAGTCATCTGAGGTCAACTTTAACAAAGCCAACCTATAGGTCATATATGACTTCCTATATGTCGATAATACAAACTTAATCTCTATCTGCAACCATTTGGCCTCCACAGGCCATCTTGCATATTCATAAAGTACCACACCCCCAATAGACCCACTTCCCTCGATTCAATTAAAATGCTGCTCGCACTGTGCATCGATGGTGACCAGGGAAGTTGATTGCCTGATTTAGAAAAAACATTTATCTCGCAGTTTTTGAGAAATAATTTTTTAAAATTTCTCAGTTCTATCTATAACATTGGAGCCAAACTATCAAGGGCCAATAAAAATGATTGAATCAAAAATCCAAGAAAAACGTCTGGAGATATGGTCCAGTAGTATGTTATTGCAAATTTACACGAAAATTCATCAGGCCAAAAAAAAGATAAAAAATGTTCCGGACGACGGATGCTACACCACGACAATAGCTTATTGGCCCATAGGGCCGGTAAGCTAAAAATAGGACCAAGGGTCCTGTAACTTACCTGCAAGCAATCTTATAGTGATGACACAAGTTATGAAAATTTCAAGTGAAGATTGACCTTGCAATTATTGGAGGTCAGTGTCAAGGTTACTAAATTAAAGTTCATATACATTTATAAGACCCCCTGTAATACCCAATCCTAAGCTTTGAAGCAGTCTTGGTGATTCAAGTCACTGAAAATTCAGTAGGTCATCTGTGAACTTTAAAGGTCACAGGGGGTCAAGTTGAGGTCAGCAAACGGACTTCATATATGAGTTTCTAAATGTCTCTATACAAACCTTGGCTCCATCTGTGACCATTTTGGTGATACAACTCAGAGTAATTTCACTGCTGAGTTTGACCCTCAAAGGTCACTGACAGTCAAGTTGAATGCCACCAAATGAAAGTTCATATGTGACTTCCTTGATGTATCTAACACAAAACGAGGCTCCATCTGTGACCATTTTAGTGATAAAAGTCAATGAATTTTCACAAGGTCACATTTGACCTTCGAAGGTCAATATGAAGGTCACCATATGAAAGTTCATATATGACTGACTGTATGACTCAAACATCTGTGACTGTTTTGGCAATACAAGTCATTGTAATTGTATTAGATCAAGTTTGACCTTCAAAGGTCACTAACAGTCAAGTTGAATGTTCATGTGTGACTTCCTTTATGTCTGTGATACAAACTTAGGCTCCATCGGTGACCTTTTAAGTGATGGAAGTCACTGAATTTTCACTTGGTGAAGTTTGACCTTCAAAGGTCAATATGAAGGTCACCAAATGAAATGTCATATATGACTTCCTATACGTCTCCAATACAAACCTACGCCCTATCTGTAACAATTTTGCTGATAAGTCATTGAAATTTCACTGTTAAGTTTGGCTTTTGAAGGTTAGCAAAGGTCAAGTTCAAGTTTACCAAATGAAACTTCATACATGACTTCCTATATGCCCACAATATAAACCTAAGGTCTACCTGTAATAGCTTTGGAGATAGAAGTCATTGAAATTTCACTATGTTAAGTTTGACCTTCAAAGGTCACCGAAGGTCAAGTTCAAGGCCACCACATGAAAGTTCATATATGACTTCCTATAAGTGTTCAATATACATATGTTCCCAATCTTGAATATTTTCAAGCCCAGAAGCCTTCGAAAATTGTAACATTTTGCTTGACCTCAAGTTTGACCTTGCGAGGTCATCGGAGGTCAACTTTAGCACCAGAGGTCACGTTAACCTAATTTTTTCCATCATTGACGGATTTTTTTAAATAATGATGGAATATTTTGAAGGTCGTCCGTTATTTTGACAGAATGTAATTCACACCCCAGTCCAATTGGTGGTGGGTGTCAGATTGTCTTGAGCATTGTCTTTGATCTGTATGACAGAGATGCCAAGTCTCACACATTTTTTAGGCTTATTCATTGTAGTCTGCAATTATTCAACGAACACTTATTAATGAGATTCTCACGCGAAATTAAAATCCTTGTGCATTGAAGTTTCAGTTTCACTTGTGTGAAGGTGGACCTCACTATGGAAAGCGATTATGACTCCGGACTTCTCTTGCTTCTCTTTACTCAGGGATTGGAAACAATGCATGTGTTTCATGATTGTTTAAATTGTTTAAATGAAATAAGACGATTTGAAACATCTTTATGCAATTCCATTGCTTGCAATCCTTCAGTAAAGACAAGCGTGAGAATTTCCGAGTCATAATAAATTTCCGTGTCACTAGTGGGGAAATCCACCGTAATGCATGTGAAACTAATTAACTTAATGTGCAATGACTTGAATTCCGCGAGTGAATTTCTCCAGTTTGCATTGACTGAATAATTGCTGACTACGGCACAGGAACGTGAATGCCACTAAGAGGCGAGCGACTCAAGCCAAATGCGTCAGACTTGGCATCTCTGGTATGATCCTGTATTCCTCATATTTTTGTGATATGATCATTTGCTCCTCATTTGTAAAATATGCTGCTCTGCTGCCGGTACACGATTGATCATAAGCTACAAACGCCGTCTCTGTTATGTGAACACGCAGATATCTAGGTGGGGAAAGCCGCAGTTGACATAACGAGTTGATAAGCAGCTTCGTGGGACCGCTTAGCAGGACTGCGGTTGTTAGGCTTAGTGAAGTCCAGCAATAACTTAAAGTATTGTTCATTTGCGCACTGTCACTGTGTGGGGGGAGAAATCATTTGTGATCTTTTATAAAGTTCATACAGCAGTAAGTTTGAAAATCCACGCAGTGCTGTATTTAACACAGTGCGCAATGTGTGTCTACATGAATCACTATCAGCATCAGCTAATGCGTAATCTATAAATGATTCTGTTTATTTTATTTAAAAAATAAACGATTATCATTTTAAAAAATAAAATTACAATGACGGATAATAATTGATTATGACGGAATTTTATTTTATGACGGACAATCAGAAAGTGTAACGCGACCTCTGTTTAGCACATACAAAATATAGGTCATATATGTCTTCCTATATGTTGATAATACAGACTCAATCTATATCTGCAACCATTTACCTTCCGCAGACGATTTTGCCCATTCTCCATAAGACCCAATGTTAAAGTATAGTGCCCCCACCAGACCCACTACCGTTGATTCAATCAAAATGGCATTTGCACAGTACCTAAAGTGTATCAAGGGGAGTTGATTGTGAGATTTAGGGAAAAAAAAAAAAAAAAAAAGCTGTCTGACAGTTTCTGAGAAATAATTTTTTGAAATTTCAAGTCCTATCTTTAAACATCGTAAATATTTTCCTTGGCCTCGAGTTCGACCATTCAAAGTCATCAGAGGTCAACTTTAACATAGCCAAAATATAGGTCATATAGGTTGACTTGCTATATGTCAATAATAAAACTTAATCTCCATCTGCAACCATTTGGCCTCCACAGGCCATCTTGCATATTCATCAAGTACAGTGCACCCAGTAGACCCACTTCCGTCGATTCAATCAAAATGATGCTCACACTGTACATTGATGGTACCAAGGTAAGCTGATTGCCTGATATAGAAAAAAAAATTGATCACCCAGTTTTTGAGACATAATTTTTTAAAATTTCTCAGTCCTATCTTTAACACTGGGGCCAAAATTTCAAGGGCCCATAAAATGGACAAAAATGATTCAATCAAAAATCCAACAAAAACCTCTGGAGATATGGTCTAGTAAGATGTTAAGGCAAATTAATAAGAAAATTCATCAGGCCAAAAAAAAGATAAAAAATGTTCCGGAAGACGGATGCCACACCACAACAAAAACTGGGCCTGACCAGAGATATAAGGTCAAACCAAGGTTAAATTTGTAAATTTCAAAAAACCCATCAGACATGTTTTTAGGCTTGCTACTAACTACCATTGTACCAAATGGCAGCTCAATAGCTGCAAAAATGACTATCCAATGGGCCCATATGGCATTTTCAATATGGTTGCCATGGCGGCCATATTTGAAATTGGATCTGAAAGTTTCACATGAAGTTTGGTGTCCTCACTGGTAGGAACATGCATGCCAAGTTTCAAAATCAAAGCTACAGCGGTTTCAGAGAAGATGTTTACAGACGATGAACGACGAACAACCAGGCCTTGAAATAAGCACATGGTGAGCTAAAAATTGGCTGTTGACACATTGACTACTCCGAAATGATATTAATAGCGCCAGAAGTGAAGACATGAAAGTATCAAGATCTACAATTCCCAGATGCCTGTGTGAAAATGGTCTGAATGGTCGTGTTGCTGCTAAGAGCTGAAAACATCAAAAAAGACCAAGTTTGCCAAGAAATTCAAGGATTGGACACCAGTGGACTGTGAACAAGTCCTTTGGACTGATGAATCAAAATTCAAAATTTTCTCACCCAAACACAGAACTTACGTCCTCCATAGAGTTGAAGAATGTTTCAAAAATGACTTTAACTCCTTCAGGAAAACATGGAGGTGGTAAATATTATGGTTTGGGGTTTGGCGAGCCAGTGATCTCATAAAAATCGTAGGAATCATGGATCAAAAGCAGTACCAGAGCATACTTGTAAGTCATGCATTGCAGTCTGAAAAGAGACTGACTGGCCAGGGATTTTATTTTCAACTAGATAATGACCCTGAACACACTTCTAATTTATGCAAGAATTTTCAGTTGGACGGAAACATCTGGTGACATAAAACTTATGACTTGGGGCGCCCCGGTGGCTCATCGGTCTAAGCGCGCGTACCATAAAGGCTGCGTCCTTCCCGCAGCGACCTGGGTTCGATTCTAGCTCAGGTCATTTGCTGCATGTCTTCCCCCATTCTTCTCCCCAACTTTCCTGTCTCTCTACCTGTACAACTGTCAAATAAAGGAAAAAATTCCCAAAAAAAATAATCTTTAAAAAAACTTATGACTTGGTCTGCTTAAAGTCCAGACCTTTTTCCAATTGATTAAATCTGTTGTAACATTGCAAGAATCTTTTTGGAATGAATTTCAAACCATATAGAATGGTTTAGGGAGTAAGGAAATAAAAAGAATGTGAAAACTATGCCTGCAAGATTAAATGCTGTAATCAAAGCAAAGCGTAACCATACTTAGTAGAGGGACGATGATCGGTTGTAATCAACAGTCGTTGGTTTAGCTCATCAACCAAGCGCTTGATTAAAGAAATCAATAATCACCATAATCGGTTGATCAAACCAGCATGTCTTTTTTTTTTTTTTTTTTGAATGCAACTGCAGGTTTGCAGTAAGCTTGTCTTGGAACTCGCTTGCGGAATTATTTTGGATTCAGAAAAGTAAAGATGGCCCACCATCAAAAGCCACAACTGATGTGAGCAATGCGCTTTGCAAGCTGGATGACAAGGTGTATGCATATAAAGGTACTTATTTATCACCCATCCACGAATCTTGTTTCGTTGAATTTTGGATCCCGATTTTATTAGATCTAAAAGTACTGATCGTCAGTAGTTATTTTTATATGGACGACTAGTAATCGGAATACAGCTTATTAAAAAAAATGCTTCATGAAAACACTTCAATCGGAATAAACAGGTCCGATCTGGCCCATTCGGATTGAAATTTCATTCCAATCAATAGGGGTGGTTCATGCCGTTTGTTGTTCGAATCAATATGCATGTAAGCACGTGATCCGATCGTTTCTTCTTGGTTGGTGTAAAATTATTCTTGCCGTGCAATTTTCCCTCAGCATTATGTTGTGTTTGTAAGTAGGAGACCTGCGACTACATAGCTACATCAGGATTTATTTTCTGCCATCTGCATAGGACTACATTTAAATAAAATAGGACCAAGGGTCCTGTAGCTTACCGGCCAGCAATCTTATAGTGATGATACAAGTTATGAAAATTTCATGAGAAGTTTGACCTTCGAATCATTGAAGGTCAATGTCAAGGTTACTAAACAAAAGTTCACATACATTTATAGGACCTCCAGTAATACCCAATCCTAAGCTCTTAGCAGTTACGGCGATACAAGTCATTGAAAAGTCAATGTCAAATGTGAACTTTAAAGGTCACAGAAGGTCAAGTTGAGGTCTGCAAATGGACTTCATATATGACTTTCTAAATGTTTCAATACAAACCTTGGCTCCATCTGCGGCCATTTTGGTGTCACAAGTCATTGTAATTTCACTGTCGAGTTTGACCCTCAAAGGTCAATGACAGTCAAGTTGATGTCACCAAATGAAAGTTCATATGTGACTTCCTAGATGTCTGTATCACAAAACTAGGCTCCATCTGAGATCGTTTTAGCAATAAAAGTCATTGTAATTGTATTACGTCAAGTTTGACCTTCAAAGGTCACCAACAGTCAAGCTGAATGTTCATGTGTGACTTCTTTTAAGTCTGTGATACAAACTTAGGCTCTATCTGTGACCTTGGTGATAGAAGTAATTGAATTTTCACGAGGTCAGGTTTGACCTTCGAAGGTCAATATGAAGGTCACCAAATGAAAGTACATATATAACTTCCTATACGTCTCCAATACAAACCTAGGCTCTATCTGTAACAATTTTGCTGATATAAGTCATTGAAACTTCCCTGTAAAGTTTGGCTGTTGAAGATTACTGAAGGTCAAGTTCAAGGTCACCAAATGAAACTTCATACATTACTTCCTATACATCAGGCCAAATAAAAAATAATAAGCCTTCCGGACGACAGACAATGGACGAAGGACGCCACACCACGACAATAGCTTATCGGCTCATAGGGCCGGTAAGCTAAAAAAAAAAAAAAAAAAAAGGTTTTTTTTCCAACTTTTAACCTACTTAAGGAACAATTCCAGTGAGAATGACAGTTTAAGGGGTTAACAATGCGCAGATCAGGGTCCGGTCAAAGTCACATCAAATGTTTCAACTTAATTACCTCCACTAGGAGGTATTGCGATCACTTGTGTCTATGTGTGTGCGTGTGCGTGCGTGTGTGTGTGTGTGTGTGTGTGTGTCTGTGTTTATCAGCAGGATAATTAAAAAATTATTCAACGAATCATCACAGAATTTTGTGTGAAGTCGGACAGTATAAACGGGAAGAGGTGATTCAATTTGCAGACCAAACCTGAAACATATCCAGATTCTGCAGCTGATTGTGAGTGTTAGTGGATCAAAACCCACTAGCAGAGGTATACGCTCTCTGAGTACTCTCTATTTCAATTATATTCATTTACTTGTTGAGCTATTTTCAAATGTGCTTTTGCCCACAGCAACACTAATGTAAAAAGAAAACAAACATCTAAGGTCAGGCTCAAATTTAAATCATTGAGGGTGTTCATGACTTTTGCATGGTAAAGTATCACCTGAAATGTAATAACGGAACAACAAATGGATTCATAGATGCATACGAATCGGGATTCCACTGTTGCCACATTTCACTGAATAACTCAAGACTGCACTCCTGCTGTTGTGTACTTCAACCTACGTCTTACTCAATTGATCTAGCTGAGGCAGTCCCAGTAATAACGTAAAGGAATCACAGTAAGCGTGATCTATACCATCATAAAAATTGGGAATGGACCAATGATGCGTATACCAGGGAATGTCTAGTCTAGGGCTGGTTAGACACAACTTGTCCTGTCAATTTTTTTTTTTTGCCACATGTAGCTGTCTGAGCAGTTATATTTACCCGCGAGAAGAAGTCCCACGCACAAATGCAGTTGTCACAAGGACTGACTGGCATTACAACACACACACAGGCATAGTACGACACATCCGCCAAGGTCATCATTTCTATTCCTGTTCCAATAGCTTCCCAGAGTGACTGCTAAGCATGCAACTACAGCAGCCAATAACCTACAACCACTGAAAAAATGCTTTCCCAATCTGGCTATTATGCAATATCTGTGTCTCAGTGCACCTGTGAGGCAGACTGTCCTGAAGGCCCAGATTGCCTGCAGATAAAACTCCAGTCCTGAAGGTCTGCAGAGACTGCATGTTTACCTCCAGTCCTGGAGGACTGCACAGTCAGCAGGGTTAACTCAAGTCTAGGCTTGGGCAGTATCAAGTTAAGAAGTGATATCAGGGTATTTAGAGATCCCCATGGTCTTATTTTCCATATCAGCAGAAATACAAATGCTACTCTTAAAACCCAAGAACCCAAATGTAATCGTAAGAATCATATTTTATTTAATAAACTGCAACCAGTTTTTAATGTGAAAAGTCTTACTAAATGGCACAGCTCCTGTGGTGTCAGTAAGGAACACCTGACTGATTTTTCCCATGTACAAACAGGCTGTTTAAAGGTCCCCTATCATGCTGATGCTTCTTTTTTTAATACATACAAGTAATGTTATAAGGTTGGATGTCCATACTCAACCTCTGAAAAGTTTCTAAACATAAGATACAAGGGTTTTGCCATAATCCGAGAACATGATTTCCTGAAAGTGATTTCCTCTCTGAACAGCTTGTCCTGAGATCTTCACGAGATCTGGGCAAAACCTGACGTAAGGTTGTTGCGTCCAATCAGGACAGACCTGGCCAGAGCCAATCACAGTGCTGGACCTGCCCACCCCAGAATTTATTCTATCAGACACAAACAAGCCCAAATCATTTAATGTGCAGATTTATCAGTATGTCTCCCAAAGCTGTTCGTACGTGTTTTTTTGGATGCAAAAAAAAGCACAACTATTTTCTCTTCCAAAAGACGATGCCACCAGAAATCAGGGGGTAACTTTTTTGTTTGCTGGCGGCAAACAGCCACACTCAAAGGGAACGTTACTCGTTCGTGCTCGGCATTTCACCAAAGACGGCTTTGTCAATAAAGGATAATTCGACGCTGGATATGCGTCTCAGCTGCTTCTCAAACCTGGAGCAATTGCATTGATCAAGCGCTCGGAGCCACAAGCTGTAGGTAACGATATAACAGCAAATAATGTAAGTGAAGCTAACGTGTTACGGGTGGCTAGCAGGACCGCTAACAATAGTTAGCACTAACAACTGGCCTCAAAAGCAGGCTTTGTAAAATATCTGAAGATAAAGCCTGGATCGGTGGCAACTGTCTGTAACTCTCAGACGCGGAAACAGTAAGTATTACCATTTTGTGTTGCTTTACTGCATAAGCCTACCTAATGTGATAGCCTGTTGAATGTGGCTGTAGCACTGCGGCTAATGTAGCTAAGTTACTGTTGCTAATGTTTGTGTCCTAAATATGCAAGAGTAATATCAGGGGACATTCAACAGAAGGCGTGTGAACATAAACCTCATTTGAATCTAACTTTTTATACTTGTTTGTAACTTGGATGCTTGGTGCAACTGTTCACAGTAACGGAACTTGCTGTCTGTAAAACCTGTATTGCAGGGTAATGTTTGTCTCTGTCGTTGTTATGAACGCTCAGTTACTACCTACTGCATGTTAGTTCACGTGCCGTGCTACTTAAAAAATGCTCCTGGTTAACTTATATGCGGTAATTCTGATCGGTATGCTTGTGTTACTTTGGTTAGCATCAATGTGGCAGTTTCATCATAACATTTCCTGATTGTAGCCACTACAGTTGAAGCTAACTGGAGGGGTGTTGTATACGTCTGCAAAGTTGGGCTGAAAAGGCTGTAGTTAGACCAGACGTAGGTTTTTCAGAGCTCGGGGTATGTGTTTGGGGGCTTGCTCGTTTTACTGATCCATGACCGGGGTCAGCCGGATACTTCACCAATATCTGGGCTAGCTCTCTGATGCTACCATGGTGAAAGCAATCGCGAAATGCACGAACTATAACGTGTCTGGTATAACACACAATTTTTCTGCATTGCCGTGGTGTAATTTTATCCCCCTTTAGAAATTGTTCTGGCTAATAAAAAGCCAAAAAAGGCGGAGATTGGATACAAAATTCTTTCCTGTACAAGTTATCAATTCGCTAGCTCCACATAAGCAACTGTTCACGCTATTGGAACTTACGGTCTGTAAAACCTCGATTATATGTTCCTAACATAACCGGAGCTCTCTCTAGCTGTTGCGTACTATCCATAACACGCCAATTTTCCACGAGCAAACGCTGGTCATTCCGACGCAATAAGTAAACCATTACCACGGACAATTCCCGAAAAGACCATTTAGCCTGGAGCTTTCGCCCCTCCCTCATATACCAGCGCAAATGCCGTTCATTACTCCACGCTAACGACACACCACAGTTATGCACACGGAGCAGCAGGTCCTTATAGTACACACCTAAGCAGTCCATAAGTTGTTGGTCCACTTTTTGCTGCTCCTCACTGTCCAAGTTTCCCTCTAAACTCAGACCCACTGGATTTCTACGGTCTCCGGTCTACACTTGGGTATGTCGACCCGTTCTACAAATGTGTCTGTATGGGGTGGATTCTAGCTTTCCCTCAATCCTAGCTATAGAGTAGAAACACTGCTTTACTCACCATAGTAGCTGTAGGTAGATAGCAAATTCGAGCTTGAGCTGCCAGACATTCGCACTGAGTCCTCCAGTTTCGCCGCTGCGTTTATTAGAACAAGTTCATTTTATTAGATCTATACACATGTACAGCATTTGATTCCGGAATGTCCCCGCCGATTCCTTAGATCAGATGGCAGACACGTCTCACGTTTTACACAAGGGAGGCGGACCCAGAAAACTGCGTTCTGCCACCTCACCCCGCCCAGCTCCGCCCTCCACAGAGCTGGCCAATCAGAAGAAAGTGGGCACACGGAGAGGGGGGGCCATAGCGGAAGAGCCGCCCAAACGAGGCGTTTCAGGCAGAGACTACAATGCACTGCAAATGGGGTTTTTTGAGGATGGCAGTATGAGCTAAATAAGGACCCTTTTTTGGACTTTGAACGATCAGGAGCACTCTAGGGGAGTCCCAGATCAAAATATAAACTTGGAAATGTGCATGATAGGGCACCTTTAACATAGTACATTTCCCCCAGTGGAGTTCTGCACGCAATACCAGATGTAGCTGCAAACCAGTAGCTATTCCAACTACCCCTGACTGCGGACCGCGGAATGGGGTGGGGACGGACATCCAATAGGCGTGGTCTATGGCAATGACAAGAACAGCACCATCTGTTGGACCACTGCAAGAAGTACATATACTCATCTGTACTCTATGCAATTTTAAATGTATTTAAGTTCATGCGTAAATATGTTAATTTATGTATACACATTTAATTGTATTTTAACTTTATAAATATTTTAAAATATTACATATATATATTTGTAAATGGAATTAGTAGCATCGGGCAAATTTAAATAAGCGCAAAATCGCTGGCTAGTTTAACTTTGTTCTGATGATGACACACGGAATGCACACTCGTCCAGTCGCTCACTCATTGTCTTTATATTGTTTTCAATGTAAACATTCACAACATAATGCCGTACATAGTGGGTGAGTGTACATTTCGAACGAGCCCCATTCTAACCAAATCATCTCCATGGAAACTCAGCTGAGCTGTTAGATATCAAATCAGCCAATCACAGAGGGCTATGGCTAGACTGGTTCCCCAAGCACAGAGAATCGCTGAGTCACTTAGTGAAAGAAATCCTTGCTGGCGCACACCTCAAACTCCTGCTTATCACGCAAAAAAATGTTCATCCTGTCACAAATGTAACCACATCATTCAAGGCACTAGACGTTGCTGTGTGTGCGGATGTCTTTTTTATTTCTCTGAGTGATATAATGTTGGAATTACAGGGATCTAAAAACTCTGTATGTTTGCTGTTCTCCCAGAAATTTTTGGGTGATTTCTGAATGGGAAAGATAGAGAAATTAGACGTGCCTCATGTCCTTTGGCTGCTCCCTGAGGCAAAACTATGTACTTCTGTGCTACAAATACTATAGTGCTGTGACAACAACAGATTTTCCTACGTTTTTGGGAAATTTCATGAGGGATTAAAATTTGTGGTAGTGATAGTGATATGAAAAGTATTTTTTGCAGCCTCTGTGCTCCCAGCACCCACTCTAGCTGTGACATCATGCACTCTAGCAATGAGAACCCAACTCCCATTCTTTCCAATGGGAAAATTTTTGCTGGTTTTTTGGGAATATTTCGGACAGCGCATGACGAAACTCAACCAAAATCGATAGGCTTCATCCTCTAACCACTGTCAACGTGCATGTGAAATATCAAAAGGATCGGAGAAGAATTGCAGTCTGTAGAGCGTTTACAAGAAAATCTCTACGGACGCGGATGCAGATGCGCGACCGCCGCAAATCCATAGTACCCCCTGACACTCCGTACGGGGCTACAATTAGTTACTATTAGAGAATAATAAATAGTGGCCTAATAACCGGTGCATCCGGTTATACCGGTGGGTTTTTTTTCGTTTTCGTGATCGGAGTTTTTTTTGCAACCGCAACAGCCTACTCTTGGAGTAATTTTGGTAGGCCGGCCACTCCTGGGAAGGTTCACCATTGTTCCAAGTTTTCTCCATTTGTGGGTAATGGCTCTCACCATGGTTCGCTGGAGTCCCAAAGCCTAAGAAATTGCTTTGTAGCCCTTTTCAGACTGATAGATGTCAATATTTCTCATCTGTTCTTGAATTTCTTTAGATCTAGGCATGATATGTTGCTTTTTGAGATCTTTTAGCCTATTTTACGTTGTCAGACAGGTTCTATTTTAGTGATTTCTTGATTCAGCAGGCCTAGCAGTAATTAGGCCTGGGTGTGGCTAGTGAAATTGAACTAAAAAAATGTGGTTAATCACAGTTAATTCATTATTTAACAAGGGGGGTGCAATTACTTCTTCACATAGGGCCAGGTAGCTTTGGACAGCTTTTTTTTCCCTTAATAAATGAAATCATCGTTTAAAAGCTGCATTTTGTACTTACTAGGGCAATTTTCGTCAAATATGAAAATTTGTTTGATGATCTGAAACATTTAAGTGTGACAAATATGCAAATAAATAAGAAATCAGGAGGGAAGCTAACACTTTTTCACAGCAGTGTAAGTACTTTGTAACTTCACTTTGCGCTGTCCACTTTAATGGTGCTGAGATGTTTGATTAATTGATTTTAGGCCACAGTCACTGATTTAAATGTAGGCCTGTGTAAGCTATGTCATGTCGAGGGTTTGGATCACAATGGTTATATGTCCAAATTTTGTGGTTTTGAGATTTTTACCCCTGTCCTGCTTTCTATCAGCTAATCCTTGGAGCACAATAACTATATGCCCATCTGCATTCATTTTTAATCAGAATTCACATTTTCATTTTGTGCTTTGTCCAACAAAATCTGCTTAAATGAATTAAACATGGACATTTTGATTAATAAACAAGAATTTTAATTCAGAATAGTCTGTCTTCCATTGCAAACGAACTTACCTTCAACCAATCACCACTGTGTTATGTCACATCATGCGCTAGAATTGTTGGAGCACTGAGGTGACATGTCCATTTTTGGCAATTTTGACCATGATGTTGCGGTTACACTCCTAATGAAAACTTAGGTGCTCAATATACTTCTGAGCCATGCAGCAAAAGAGTGACTCGTAAAAAAAAAAAAAAAAAATGATATAAAATACCTGATTTAATAGAATACTTGGAAACCTAAAAATCAATTTTTCTCAAAACCTCTAAAATGGACATATAACCATTGCGCTCCAAACCCTCGATGTTGTCAAAATGAAATAAAATATACATAAAACAGTAAGAATAAATGAAACACATTACATAGTGGAAGCATTTTAGGCTATACAAAGTAAAGTTTCCAATCATTCTCCTTCATCAAAAATTTTCCAATGATAAGATTAATCTATCGGCAGTTAAATGCATGGCTTCCATCAGAATACAATGCTGCGGCTAGTAAATAGTACAACTCAGGAAAAAAATTTTATGCACTTTATGAAGAAGACAAACAACTCTCTTAACTAACCTGCTTGCGTTTGTGCTTCACGATTGTTTAAATTATAATCGTAAACACGGAGATTCGCGACAAGAATCACAACTCAATAACGTCGATAGAAATTCAACTGAGCCTCAATATAATTTATTTTATTTTTCATCTTACCTCAACGAGGATAACTGGCCACAGCTGATAATGTTGAATCTTGTTTTTCAAGCTCATGTAATTTTAATTGAAATGAATGATTGTTAACATGTCAAAACGAGTCATTTGTTTAAAGGTATGTTTTCTCATCCTCCTCAGCTCACCAGTTTCCAGTGTACTTTGATATGTCTATTGCCCTTAAGTAGAAAATAATAACCAAATCTTGCATGGTTCTTCTCATTTTTCTGGAAGCAGCGGCAACACATTCAGGTATCGTCACTTTGTAATCAAATTATCACCCTTAGTATGTAAAAGTCTCCAATGAGAATCAGAAATTCAGCGAAACCGAGAGAACATTCTAAACAATTATTTATACAAAACAACAGTGTAGAAAGTTGGCTGTTTGTTCGGATGAAGTGGAGACAAACAAAGTCACTTTCTTCAACAGATTGAAAGGTAGCCTTATTAAAAACAAAAGCCATCATTTGGGAGGACAATGCAAAGAAAATTACCGCAACAAGGAGGATGAAACATGATGGCCAAGGGACAGTGAGACCATGTTCGCTGGCGTTTCCTTGGGGACAGTGGGTACCCCACTGTTAACCAGAAACAGGTGAGTGTCATGATTAGGTATAAAAGGAGCATCCCCAAAAGGCTCAGTCGTTCACAAGCAAGGATGGGGCAAGGTTCACCACTTTGTGAACAACTGCGAGAGCAAATATTCCAACAGTTTAAGAAAAACGTTTCTCAATGTGCAATTGCAAGGAATTTAGGGATTTCATAATCCACAGTCCATAATATCATCAAAAGATTCAGAGAATCCGGAGAAATATCTACACCTAAGCGGCGAGGCCAAAAACCAACATTGAATGCCCGAGACCGTCGGTCCCTCAAGGCGGCACTGCATTAAAAACCGACATCATTCTGTAAAGGATATTACCATGTGGGCTCAGGAACACGTCGGAAAACCATTGGCCGTTAACAAAGTTTGTCGTTACATCTACAAGTGCAAGTCAAAACACTACCATGCAAAGCGAAAAGCATATACGTGTCAACAACACCCAGAAACGCCACCGGCTTTTCGGGGCCCGAGCTGAGAGAAGTGTGTGCTGTGGTCTGACGTTTCCACCTTTCAAATTATTTTTGGAAATCATGGACATCTTATCCTCTGGGCTAAAGTGGAAAAAGACCACCCAGATTGTTATCAGCGCAAAGTTCAAAAGCCAGCATCTGTGATGGTATGGATGTGCTAGTGTCCATGGCATGGGTAACTTGCACATGTGTGAAGGCACCATTAATGCTGAAAGTTACATACAGGTTTTGGAGCAACATATGCTGCCATCCAAGCGACGTCTTTTTCAGGGACGTCCCTGCTTATTACAGGATCATTCCATGTCAAATCATCCAGATTTTGAGAAATTTGCCAGGTCGGCCTCTCAAAAATTTTTGAAAAAAATTCACGAGTAACTATTCACGCAAAATAAAAAAATGCCAAATATTAGGCCAGTATCTCAAATAGATTTCCAGTTAAAGCCCTTAAAAATTTTAATAATATTTGAAGTTTTTTGGCGAACCCATTTTCAGCCAAATTTGGCAACTTATTGCTCCAAATTGACTGCTTATACAAGGCTGAAATTGGTTTTACTAACCATATTCATCCCCTAGAATCTGAAAATAGCCTTAGAATCTGAGCATCTTGATCCGCTTCTGTATGGTAAAGCCTCAAAATTAACCGAAAACACAAAATGCCCAAGAACGAGACCACATTTTATGACCTGTAACTCAGGAAATAAGTAAGATAAAAGGCTAGAATTCATTTTTTATGTTTTTATGATAAGTCTCTGTAAAAATGCAGTAATCCAAGTAATATAATTTGTTTTTTAATGAATAATTTCTTCGTAAATTTTTCCGGTTTTGCCCCAAAATGCCCTTTTTTGGGGCAAATAATGACCATGCCATTTCATCTCTCTGAAATTTTTTCTGTGCAATCTTATAAATATGAACAGTGCCTGACAAAAAAATCAGAATGATGTTCTGCTTACTTTTTTGTTATGAATTTTTAAATTGTTCCAAAATTTTCGTAACCAAAACGGGTATAGGCCAGAAATTAAAAATGGCAGGGGTTAAAAAGATACATTTCTGGGATCATAAACTCCTTGACCACAAGTATAGTTCATCAGAGCAGTACATTCTAAATTACCTACTCTCTAGGAGCCAAATAAGACCGCTATCCAGGTGGCGCCTCGACCTCTAAGATCCCTCAAAATGGTGCACTGTCAAATCATAAAAAATTAAAATATTTAACACAAATCAACTATAGACGCATAAAATTCAATAGGAATTCATGATTTTCTGGTTAAATTTAGCATGAGTTTATCATTATAGGTACAGTTGGACATCAGTGGTCACCAGTAACCTCTCCAAGCACAAAACATGCCTTTTCTCCATGATAAAGTTCAGAATTTTGTCCATAATGATTATGATAGTGATTATGCCCTGATGAAGACCACCTATTGAGGACAAAACATGTTGGCAATTTTTAAGTGTTCAGCCATGTGATAATAAAGGCTTTTAATTTGCATTACTTTAAAAAGTTTTCATGTCTGGATCTCATCTTTATCTCTGGACTGAGATATCTTTTTCCCAGAGACCCAAGAGCACCAATTTTTCGATATCACCGTTTTGCTACTCACACGAGCACTTAGTGGTTTTCTTGATTAAGTCATAAATTATGACTGCAACACGGTGCTTTGGTCAGATGAGACCAAAATTGCATGTTTTGGTCAGATACAGCACCAGCATGTTTAGCTTTGAAAAAGAGATGCATACAAAGAGAAGCACCTCATACCCACGGTGAAACATGATGGTGGGTCAGTCATGTTTTTGGGCTGTTTTAATTCAAGAGGTCCAGGGGCACTTTTTAAGTTCAATGGCATAATGAATCCCACAAATTATCAGGACATTTTGGCTGACAATCTGGTTGCCTGCCTCAGAAGGCTGGGACTTGGCCGTAGGTGGACTTTCAAATTAGACAATGACCCAAAGCATACCACAAGATCCACCCAGAAATGGTCCTGTGACAAAAAAATCAACACTCTGCAATTGCCATCTCAATTACCAGACCTCAATCCAATAGGCTAGTTCGGCTTAAAGGGACCTATTTTGCTATATTTCCAAGGTTATATTTTGATCTTGGACTCCCCTAGAGTACTCCTGATCATTCAAAGTCCTAAACAGGGTGCTTATTTAGCTCATACTGCCATCCTCAAAAAACCCCATTTGTAGTCCATTGTAGTCTCTGCCTGAAACGCCTCATTGGGGTGGCTCTTCCGCTATGGCCCCCACTACCCGTGTGCCCACTTTCTTCTGACTGGCCAGCTCTGTGGAGGGCGGATCTAGGCAGGACGAGGCAGCAGAACGCAGTTTTCTGGGTCCGCCTCCTCAGAGTGAAACTGAAACGCGTCTCTCGAAGGAATTGAAGGGCATATTCCGCAATCAAACACATACAGATCTAATTAAATTAACTTGTTCTAATAAACGCAACGGCCAAAGTGGAGGACGCAGCGCGAATGTCTGGCAGCTCAAGCTTGAATTTGCTGTCTACCGACGGCTACTATGGTGAGTACACTGGTGTTTCTACTCTATAGCTAGGATTGAGGGAAAGCTAGAATCCACCCTATATAGACACATTTGTATAACGGGTCGACAAATCCAAGTGTAGACCAGAGACCGTAGAAATCCGGTGGGTCTGAGTTTAGAGGGAAACACGGAGCAGCAAAAAGTGGACCAACAGCTTATGGACTGCTTAGGTGTGTATTATAAGGACCTGCTTGTTCTTGTGAGCATAGCTGTGGTGTGTCGTTAGCATGGAGTAACGAACAGCTTCTGCGCTGGTGTATGACGAAGGGGCAAGCTCCAGGCTAAACGGCCTTTTCGGAAATTGCCCGTGGTAATGGTTACTTATTGCGTCGGAATGACCAGCATTTGCTCTCAAAAAACAGGTGCGATAAGCACTGTCTTTGCATTTACTTTGAATGTAATCTCTTAGTTTCAAGGTCCGGTGTGAAAATGCCCATAACTCGTTATTCGAGTCTTTGCATTGACTTTGAATGTAGCCTAATCTGTCGACAAAAAATTAGTTTCCCATAAAAGCTACTTAACGCCCATAACGCTGTATTCGAGTCTTTGCATTGACTTTGAATGTAATCTGTCCCGCGAAAAATTAGATTCGCCTCCAATGTGAAAGCAGCTTTATGGATAGTAGCCTACGCGATAGCTAGAGAGAGCTCGGTCATGTTATGAACATAATACAGGTTTTGCAGACTGTAAGTTCTGCTAGCGCGGACAAGTTGCTTATGTGGAGCTAGCGAATCGATCACTTCTACAGGAAAGAATTTCCTATTTAATCTCTGCCTTTTTCAGCTTTTTATTACCCAAAACAATTTCTAAAGGGGTATGAAATTATGTCACGGTAGTGCAGAGAAATCCTTTGTTATACCAGACACATTAGAGCTTCTGCGTTTCGCGATTGCTTTCACGGTAAAATCAGAGAGCTTGCCCAGATATTTGCGATAGGGATCCGGCTGATCCCGGTCATGGATAAGTGAAGCGATCACAAGCAGCCGCTTCAACTGTAGTGGCTACAATTGGGCAACGTTATGATGAAACTGCCACATTGATGCTTACCGAGGTAACAAGCATACCGACCAGAATTACTGCATATAAGTTAACCAGGAGCATTTTTAATTAGCACGGCGGCACGCAAACTAACATGCAGTAGCTGGTAACCCAGCGGTCATAACCACAGAGACAAACCCTTGCAATACAGGTTTTATAGACAGCAAGTTCCATTACCGTGGACAGTTGTACCAAGCATCCAAATTACAAACAAGTATAAAAAGTTAGCTTCAAATGAGGTTTATGTTCACACATCTTCTGTAGAATTTCCCCTGATATCACTCTTGCATATTTAGGACGCAAACATTAGCAACAGTAACTTGGCTACGTTAGCCGCTGTGCTACAGCCACAATCAACTGGCTATCACGTCAGGTTGGCTTATGCAGTAAAAGCAACTTACAGCTTCTGTGTCTGCGAGTCACCGACAGTCACGACCAATACAGGCTTTATCCTCAGATATTTTACAAAGCCTGCGTTTGAGGCCAGTTGTTAGTGCTAACTATCGCTAGCGGTCCTGCTAGCCACCCGTAACACGTTAGCTTCACTTACATTATTTGCTGTTATATCGTTACTTACAGCTTGTGGCTCCGAGCGCTTGATCGATGCAACTGCTTCAGGTTTGAGAAGCAGCTGAAACGCTTATCCTGTGTCGAATTATCCTTTATTGACAAAGCCGTCTTTGGTGAAATGCTGAGGACAAACAGCTAACGTACCCTTTGGCCGTGGCCGTTTGCTGCTAGCAAACAAAAAAAAGCTACCCACTGATTTCTGGTGGCATCCTCTTTTGGAAGAGAAATAGGTGTTTTTCTTCAAGTCCAAAAGTAAACGGACAAGCAGCTTTGGGAGAGATACTGACAAAACTGCTCCTCAAATGATCTGCGGTTCTTGTTTTGAATTTCCAAAAGTGTAGACACTACTAAGGCATAGTATGATCTGCCATTGTTAGTGCCTGCTAGAATAGTTTCCGGTGTGGGCAGGTCCAGCGCCGTGATTGGCTCTGGCTTGGTCTGTACTAATTGGACGGCACAATCTGACGTCAGGTTTTGCCCAGATCTCGCGAAGATCTCCGGAGGAGCTGTTCAGAGAGGAAATCACGTTCACGAAATCACGTCCTTGGATTACGGCAAAACCTCTGTATCTTATGTTTAGAAACTTTTCAGAGGTTGAGTATGGACAACCAACATTATAACATTACTAATATGTATTAAAAGAAGGATCAGCATAATAGGTCCCCTTTAAGCGAGATTTGGGTCACACACATGCTCTTTGCAGACTAGGTATGGCAGAAGATGCACAAATCGCATTGAAAAGGGGGGGGATTATTAAATATTTTGCTTTCCCAGTGGTAAAAGGCAGCTTACAGCATGGATTCGGACTATAAACAGGAATAATTTTCATTCAGGAACATTCTAGGGTGTGCTGCATATACATTTTGTGTCCGGATGGCGAGACTAAGAATTCTGTAGCCTATTCAATCTCCACCAATACTGATTGATGTTTGGGTACCTAGCGAAACATTCAGGTACATAAGCACATCAAGCGTACATCCAGTCAAGGAAATTTAGAGTTTAGTTTCTAGTGCTATTCGTGGTAGTAGCATATGATGGCGGCTGCCATGTTACTGATGACACACCGGGTTGCTAAGGCATGCGCAGCATATGCATTCGCGGCATTAAATATTAATATTAAACTAGCACTCTGCCCGTGGGGATCCATGGGTTCTATTTTATGTAACTTCGTGCAGCATTATGATGTCATCACATGCACCTCTATGATGTCATCACGTTGCTATGGTGTTTGCATAAAACACCAAGGTGGCTGTCACGCGACCGATGTTTTTATAGTAACTAAAACTAAGTAACTATCAAGGGGAATAAGCTGTGCTGATATTCCATGCTCAGTGGAACACAGTCGCCTGCAAGACAGAGCATAATAGCGTCCCTCACATTATGCTGCAGATTACGCGTTACTTTCTCTTGCGGCCTGGCATCTGTTTTTTTGGGATTCAGGACTCCTGTGGAGGAATTGGCTTGGGTTCAAAAGGGGCATCCCCAGGAGAGGACACACAGGGGGAATCCCCAGGAGAGGATTCCCCCTGTATGTCTATATTATAATAGCGTCGCTCACGTTATGTTGTAGATACGCGCCCGGCGGAGTCTAGCACTGATTAGCCATACACAGTCACCTGCAAGACGGAGCCAAACAGCGTCGCTCCCGCTATGCTGCAGATACGCGCCCGGTGGAATCGAGCACCGATACGCGCCCGGCGGAGTCTAGCACCGATTGGCCGGACACAGTTGCCTGCAAGATGGATCCAAATGGTGTCGCTCATGCTATGCTGCAGATATCGCGACCGATATTTTTATAGTAACTTAGTTTTAGTTACTATAGCATCTACAGCAGCATAGCATCATAGCTATGCTGCAGATACGCGCTCAGTGGAATCTAGCACCGAGTGGCTAGATTCCACCGGGCGCGTATCTGCAGCATAGCGTGAGCGACGCTATTTGGCTGTGTCTTGCAGGCGACTGTGTCCGGCCAAACAGCGTCGGCCCCGCTATGCTGCAGATACGCGCCCGGTGGAATCTAGCACCAATACGTGCCCGGCAGAGTCTAGCACTGATTGGCCGGACACAGTCGCCTGCAAGACGGAGCCAAATAGCGTCGATCACGCTATGCTGCAGACGCGCTCGGTGGAATCTAGCACTGAGTGGCCGGACACACACACACACACGCACACACAGAGGCCACTCAGCTATTATAATATAGATTCTAAACGTAACGGATACAGAATTCTTTCCCCCTGACGATATAGACTAAGCTCCATAAGTTTCTCCCACAAACTGAAAGCATTGACTCCTTCGGCGCAAGGTAGACTTCAAAGGCTATATCCATGGGCGCCGTAAGGGGGGGGGGGTAACCATGGACGATTCTAGGGGCCCAGCATTCACAGGGGCCCCACAGAGGATACTGTTATTATTATAGACATTTATAAGTAAAATATATGGACACTTAATTATATATTTTAATTTTTGCAATAACTTGATCGATTTAAAATGAATTTTTGCTTCTCAATTTTCAACTTTTTAGAATAATCTCAGCACATGGGCCCCCCTCTTACTGTTCATCATTTTGCACGGCCCAAGTTACGTAAGTGCTTGAACGGGCTGCAAAAAAAATTCTTCTGGTCAGATGGGACCATTACGTATATCAGCCAATCACAGATCGGCTCTGGTACCATTGTACGTGACATCAGCCAATCACAGCTCGGCTGTACTCATGCATCGACGAGAATGGCAATGCATTCGACCTTGTCTCTGTCAGCTGAGTTGTGCATGCAGCAAGTTTGTAAATGCTCGTCTTAATAACGATGTTAGAGCTCCACAATACGTGAAATTACAAGTACACTAGCTGGTCTGCTGCAGAAGTCCAAATAGTCTATTTATTGGCCTTGGCTTCGGTGACTTACGGTGCTTTCACACCATACGCGCAATCGTGACATCACGGAGCAAGACCACTGTTTTCAATGAAGGACGCGACACTGCACGGATGAGCGGTGGCGCAATTTTAAGCGACGTGCAGCAGCTTGATTTCCCTCAAAGTTTGGCGTCCAAATGTCAACTGCATTGAACCTTGACCTCAAATTGCACTGACCTCTCTAAAGCACGTCCAATGACATGGCAGAATTTGCGAGAGAACATTCGCGGAAGTGTCCTAGCAACAATCAACAGTAAAGGAAAAATTAATTCTGTGTGTCCGAGCATTTGGAGTTCTACAACTCCACAATTAAAATGTTCAGGAACTTGGGCAAAGAAACACTGGCATGGCCAATAACGGTATACGGTTTTAAAAAAAATTTGTCCGTGATTTACATATTTCACATTCTGATTCCAAAGAAGCCAGACAGTAGCATTGCCGAATAATTTAAAGCGACACAACAGCCATCTGCAAAAATGTTGTTTGCTACATTAATCCGGGGAACGTTGATAATATTTACCCAATAAACACACGAGGTGGCGATCCGGCGAGAAAAAAATCCCTATCATAATTTATCAGCTTTAGCTACATTTCACGAAAGTTATGCCTTCATGCTAACTTGCTTCCTCATGACGTAATGCGCTTGATCTTGCTCTCAACCTCGCGCAAACTATGCGCTTTTGCGCGTATGGTGTGAAAGCAGCCTAATACTGCAGATCGGAGAGCAAATTTAGTGATATCAGTGTGTTTCCATTTCCAGTTTTTTATTTCGCTATTTAGATTTTGCGCTTTCCTAAGGGTATTAAATGGAAACGCATATTGAGAGTGAGGACGATGCCCAACGTTATTACCCCCAAAACAAAGTCTGCTTCGTGACCGTAGACTGTTCGTGACACAGACTCCTATTTGAGGCATTGTGCTCCCTGATAAGCATGTGGTTGTCACTGGAGTACATTGGGGATGCGTTACCAGTTAGTTTCTGAATCAGTATTTTGAACACTTGCTGCAATCGACAAAATTCAATAGTGCTGACCGCTGGCCAGTTATCGGAACCCCAAAGAAAACAGACCATCTATAAGAAACCGCAGCTTTTCTCATCTTTATCGTACTCTCATGAAAATAAATAATCTTGCACTCGGACCAACCAATCACCGATTTCATACATGCTATGTGAATAATAATGTACATGCGGGACTTCAGATCAGAGTGGAAGAGCGCATCCAATCTAATCCATCAGGATAGAAGGTTCGCGATTGATGTTGAAACGAGCTAGCCAAATAAACCCATTTGCCACTGGACGCATGCATCCATAGTTCGGATCAACATCAATCTCTTACTTTCTGTCCTGATGGATAATGTTCTTCGGTAGAATTATTTGCTTCGATCCCTAGAATATGTTCATGTTTAAAAAAGACCGGAAATCAACAAAAATGTATTTTTCCGAAATGCGCCTCTAATAGATGCAGCAGCCCCAGGAAATCTTCCTCAACCTCCCATACACGAGATACAGCTGAATGGGAGGAAGGCGAGCACTATGGGCTAAAAGATGATAGATAGCCTACAATAGTCCCTGAATAAAAGGCTTTGAGGGTAAGATTTCTGTAAACTGAATATTTTTGTAAACTTGCTAGGCTTCCTTAGTGTACAATTATTGAAATGAAATGAAAAACTGGCACACTAAGACAGGTTTGTGAGTTAGTTTTATTTAAAATGCAAAGTTGATGTTTCCTTGCAGGTTATCCATGCCCAGCTCTTTCCAATCAAATAGTTAGCCTGTATCACAACTATGTGTAGCCAATGTAGCCTATAGTATACTGTTAAGGCCTATGACAGATTCTGAATATATGATTCTTATGGGTGCTTTAGAGTCAGGGCCATCTTCAAGCCATCGGGCAACCACAGAGGGGACCAGTGAACATAAATTATATATATTTCAAATCACACCAGCCGGTATTTAGTTCACAATAGAACAGAGATAACACAGCAAATGTTGAAACTGAGAAATTTTACAATTTTATCCACAAAATGAGCTCATTTCAAATTTGATGGCTGCTACAGGTCTCAAAAAAGTTGGGACAGGGGCCTGTTTACAATGGTGTAGCATCCCCTCTTCTTTTTAACACAGAGTGGAGGCGTCTGGGCATTGAGCAGACAAGTTTCTTGAGTTTAGCCATTGGAATTTGATCCCACTCTTGTTTAATACAGGCTTCCAGCTGCTGGAGTTTTGGGTCGCCTTTGATGGACTTTTCGTTTAATTATGCACCAAATTTTCTCAATCGGTGAAAGATCAGGACTGCAGGCAGGCCAGTTCAGCACACGGACTCTTTTACTACAAAGCCATGCTGTTGTAATAGCTGCAGTATGTGGTTTTGCACTGTCCTGCTGAAATACACAAGGCCTTCCCTGGAATAGATGTCGTCTGGAGGGGAGCATATGTTGCTCTAAAACCTTTATATACCTTTCAGCATTCATGGCGCTTTCTAAAACATGCAAGTGTCCCACACCATATGCACTAATACATCACCATACCATCAGAGTTGCTGGCTTTTGAACTGAACGCTGATCACAGGAGGGGTGGTCTTTCTCCTCTTTAGCCTGGAGGACATGATGCCCATGATTTCCAACAAGAATGTCTAATTTGGACTCGTCTGACCACAGGACACTGCAACTTTGCTACAGGCCATTTTAAATGAGCCTTGGACCACAGAACACGGCGGCGCTTCTGGATCATGCTCAACAATGGCTTCCTTTTTGCATAATAGAGTTTTAGGCGGCATCTGTGGATAGCACGGCGGACTGTGTTTACAGACAGTGGTTTCTTGAAGTATTCCTGGGCCCATTTAGTAATGTCAATGACAGAATCATGCCAGTGAGTGATGCAGTGGCGTCTGAGGGCCTGAAGATCACGGGCATCCAGTAAAGGTCTTCGGCCTTGTCCCTTACGCACAGAGATTTTTCCAGCTTCTCTGAATCTTTTGATAATGTTATGCACTGTCGATGATGAGACCTTCAAAGCCTTTGCAATCTGACGTTGAGGAACATTGTTTTTAAAGTATTCCACAATTTTAGAGCCTCTGGCCATCTTTACTTCTGAGAGACTCAGCCTCTCAAAGACATCCCTTTTATAGCCAATCATATTACACACCTGATGCCAGTTAACTTAATTACTTGCTAAATGTTCTTTCAGCTGATTCTCTTCTATATTAATTGCTTTTTCAGCCCTTTTTTGCCTGTGTCCCAACTTTTTTGAGACCTGTTGCAGCCATAAAATTTGAAATAAGCTCATTTTGTGGATAAAATTGTAACATTTCTCAGTTTCAACATTTGCTATGTTATCTATGTTCTATTGTAAATAACATATTGGCTCGTGATCTGAAAATCATTGCATTTTGATTTTATTCACAATTTACACTTCGTCCCAACTATGCAAAATTGGGGTTGTGTGTGTGTGTGTGTGTGTGTGTGTGTGTATGTACGTGTGTTATATATATGGGGGGGGCCAAATCCATTTCCAGTCATAGGGTCCAAAATTGCCAGCGGCGTCCCTGGCTATATCAGCAAGATATTGTTATGGTAAGTCCTCAACGTTGTTATTTTCAGCACAAATGAAATCCAAAATCAAATGCGTTGTGTTGAGTCAAACAGTAATGATGTTGTTTCGGTATATCTTGGCCTTGTATTTTACATGTGTACCTGCCCACTTATCCATGATGAGAGGAGATTAGGATCATGTGTGCTTGCCGGCTGTTTTGACATGTATTTATTTGAAAGTTTGTAAAAAATTGTCGTATTTGCCATCATCCGAAAGGGCATGCAACACTCTCTCAAACTATCAACATTTTTCACCAGGAGATGATAGTGGAATAGAGTAATCATGGATGTAAAACGGGCTTTTTGCAACCTCCTATATCGCCCTTGAACAGCACTGAAAATCGGGCCAAGAGCTGTGACGTCACTTGTGGGATCAATTGTGATGCATAGGCTATTTTATGTGTATTTTCCATTGCAAGCAAACACGTCGAAATCCACTAAAAATGTCAGAGTTTTCGCTTGACTTGGACATTGAAGTTGAGCAGGATGATTGAAGTGCAAGTTCAACAACTAGCGACGGCGATGATGACAATGGAGAGGTAAAAGAAATGGAAAATGAGGAAGAAATCAGCAACAATCAGGATGCAGCTGAACGCCAACAGCTACCACAAGCATACCAGCACGAACCGGAGCCTCGGGCACAGGCAAGTGAGTGGGAAGCAAGCTCTGGGGTGTGTTCCCCAAAAGCATAAATGCTAACTTACTAAGTTGGAATCATTGACTGTATATGGTCAAAGTAGCTGCTTTTGGGAAACCTACCCCTGAGCGAGGGTGGAGGAAACCTGAACATGTTCAAGCTTAGAATTTTACTGATGAATGCCCTGCTGGCTATCAGGAGGCTCTTAAGCAATGAAAAATGCTATAATCTGAATCCGGCAATCACTCCCAATTTATATCCCTGCAGCGCGAAGCCAATTGTGCGCTACTCTGGAAAGGCTACCAGGCACTGGAGCGACCTGGGCCGTGGTGCTCAGTACTACTCTGCAAAGTGGCGCCTTAACCGGGTGACCAAAGCCGGTAGCCAAACAATAACATACTATTTGACAATCATAAATCCAATCCCCTAGAAATATAAAAGGAAACGAGACCAAGAAATGAACAAATAAGGACAGGCAGACGATGGTCAATACACTCAACTTCTGAACCGTGTATCCGTTTCCCACTAATTACGCCATCTGAAAGGGGCTATTTTTGCTCAGTTTGTTTAGGGATGTGCACGAGTTGAAAGGGTGTTCAAAATGCCTCATTTATTCTCTTCCTGTTTGTTCCCCGTCACTTTTCAAAAGATTGAAAAGAGTAAAGAATTGATTCATAGTAATTCTAATACACAATTATATCCCATTACAAAACATGTTGGAAGAAACAGCAAGTATTTGTTTTTTTTGGTTTATATAGAGATTAAACCAAGCAGAAGTGGCGAGGGGAAGTGGGGGAGAGCATTAGAATAAGTGGACTCAACCAGAGCCCTAAAGCAACAATACTGCTCACAATGCAGTATGTTGGGGTAAGCTTCCCGTTAAAAAGTTTCTGCTGCCGTCTTTCCTGACTGTCATTACGGTTGATTTTAGGAAACTACTACAAGGACAGTGGAGAAGGCAATTTTTACATGGAGAATCTCATTTTGGGAAATAACCACTTCAGAATTCGGCACCAACCAAGACAGCAAGCACCTCCGTTTCGGATCTGCACCGCCTTCACGCCAGCTCCTGCTAATCTAGGGCAGAGCCGGTGTGTAACTGGCCTGGAGTCACCTGCTGCCTGGGAACTAATCAAGATGATGTAAATATAAGGATGCAACTTTCAGTCCAGACTTCCCATTTTAAAGATGAATATATTACCTCGTATTAATTTTATTAGTGCAATGTTACCTCTTGACCCCCCGACTGGCTTCTGGAGGAAGTTAAAATCCTCTACTAGCACCTATTTATGGAATAAGAAGAAACCCAGAATTAAGGCCTCCACCTTGCAAAGACATCCGTCAGCAGGAGGTGTTAACCTGCCTAACTTTGAATGGTATGCATGGTGCTTCGCCCTGTGCCCACTTACTGTATGGGTGAACCCAGCATCTCAAGTGTCTTGGTGCATCATTGAGGAGCAATTAACACATCCATATAATTTAGCAACTCTGATATATTCGAGTATACCACAGCATATAGTGAAACGGGACTTTGGCCCAATTATTAAATATATATTTATTGTATGGCATAAACTCCAGAAACTAGCAAAAACTTGGAATAAGTTCTTTTATCAGTCTTCTATTTTTCGTAATCATTCTCTCTTAATTGATGGCAAACCAATCATTTTTCCACAATGGTCTGACAAAGGAGTTCACAAAATCCAACACATTGTGGGACAACAAGGTCTCCGCGAGTTCGATGACGTACAAAAATCTTATAACCCGGGCACTTCTTTTTTTTTAACTTGCAGTTTACGTGCAGCCATGCGTGCTCATGGCGTACCGTGGGGCACACATCTGGAAAATCATCCTCTTCATGAGCTACTATCCAAGGATAGAAAAAATAATGGTACAATCTCTGTCCTTTATAAATACATAATCGAGGCTTCTTACAAATCTCTCCCACTTGATAACATGTGGAGAAAGGACATTAATTGTTCCTCAGATCTAGATTGGCAAACTATTTGGCTAAATACAACCTTGTCATCCAGAAATCTAAACCATCAGATGATACACTACAATTTTATTCATAGATCCTATCTCACTCCTCAAAGACTGTATCAAATGAAGTTCAGAGATGATCCATATTGTGGCTTTTGCCCAGATAATAAAATTGGTACCTTTATCCATATGGTTTGGCAGTGCCCGGAGGTTGACAGATTTTGGTTAAATATTTCAAGCATCCTGTCTAATCTTCTTGATAGAGTTGTCCCTCATTTACAGCATTTGCTTTTGCTCAATGATACTTCATCAATGAAGCTTACCGTAAATGCAAAACGACTTTTGCTAGCCAGACTCACAGCTGCAAAAAAAATAACAGCTTGTCACTGGAAATCGCCACATGTGCTGTCAGTGAGAGAATGGCTTTAGGTCTATAAGGAAATTGCTCAGATGGAGTTATCTACAGCACGATGTCGCCATGCCAAGGCACAAAACATCTCCTGTTGGTCAAGGCTTTTGCAAAAGATATGTGCTTTATTGTAGTATCTTGAATTTTGTTTGATGCTTATGTTGAGATTACCTGTGGGATCCCTGGGAGTGGGGGGGGGACTGTATGCGTGAGTGAGTGGTTCAGTGAAGTTTATGTAAAATGTCCTATATGCCTATGTTCTTTTTTCTCTTGCTTTCTTCTTGTTTTTTTCTTTTCTTTCTTTTCCTTTTCAATATCACTATTATTATTATCATTATTATTATGATCTTTACTGTTGTTGTTGTTGTTGTTGTTGTCGTCTTTTTCTGTGTAGGCATGTAAGTTTTACCTGTCTTGGGCATACTACCTGGGTTGGAGGGAGGGCTGGGACAGATACAGCTGGCAGTGCAATTTGTATTGATAACCTCAATTACATAATGACTGTATGACTGCCTCCATTAACATGGAAAAGAACAATAAACAATTGATCTCAAAAAAAAAAAAAATAAGGATGTAACTAGGTGCAACTCTTCCTTTGAGGTAGCTGATATTTGCAGCAAAAAAGCTAACAAGCCGTGCAAATGTAGTTGTGCAAGCTAGCTTGCAATTCTTATCCGCATCACAAGCGGTTTTTCTTGAAAGGCAATCATTGAAAATCACTGAAACAACCTGAATAAATTTCCTGGAGGCACTTAAACAACAGTAATTGGCACTAACTCACTAACTTTTGCGCACAAAATTTCTCCCCCTCTGTCCCAGTGCCTACTTCTGAATTTTTGGACTTGCGTCACATCCTTCCAAGTTAAAGTGGCCAGGGAAGGTAGAGGAGGGCAGTATCCTTCTGAATTGGATACAGTCTGTAGTGCTGTAGATTTGTTTCCTTGAGCCAAAAGAAGGGTCAACGGGCTGAAATATTGCATTCTTCACTCATGTCAATTGGATTTGACCGATTGGAAAGCCTTCCAAATGGCTGATGTACAACTTCCAGTTTCTAGAGGGATTCTCCCAAGCAGAACTGGCCAGGTGAAGTGGATGAGGGCATTAAAATTAGAGGTTTGGACCTGCACCTTAGCAAACACGTAAATGTAAATTCATAATGTATAGTGGCATTAACTCGGCATTTCTGCTCAGAGGAAAATGATCAGTCTTTTGGCAAACGAGTGATAAATGTTAACGTAATGTTTTTGTAGTTTTCATTTTTCTAGTCAAACATTTTAAAATCATCCTTTTGCAATGTTATACAAGGCCTACACACCATAGGCTCTTTCGTTTTATGCTGACACCCCGCCCAACTCATAGCATAAAACTCCATTCAATGAAATCTCCTGAAGCCTGCTAATTAATGACTGCAATGTACCCTACCATCAGAAATGAAATGAATTGAGCAAACTGCAGCTACTGTCCGTTTTGGTCTCACTGACAGTACCAATACTTACCATTTTGTTTGCTGCAGAATCATACTCGAAGTCCGAAGTTTTGAATGTGGTGGTAGCAGCAGCAGCATTGGACGGCATCTCTGATATAACGTCTTTTACTATATATTTAAAAACAAACTGAAATTAAATGAGGAAAAAAACAAATAAACTAATTAAAAGACAACTTAAAATGAATTGGATGTCGTCTTCTTTTCAGTTCTTCCTTTTCCCTGCAAAATAAAAAAAAAAAAAAGACAGTAAGGAGCAATGCATGTTACACAGAAATCAATTAAAGAAACTATTTTTAATCAAATGTCAAATTTGGCAAAATGCATATCTTGCCATTCTGAGTAGCTTGGGCCTATGCTGCTCGCTTTTTTGTGAAACCGACCAAGCAACTGAAAGTAAACTAAGAGTGTAGTCTACTGATCTGCAAACTTTAGTGATTGCAGAATGCTTTGGATTTGAACTAAGATCATTCAACAGCCATGAGTACGCATTAAAAAATGAATAAATGCATTCACGTAGCGAACATTACAATGTGCAGGCTATAATCTCTGTGACTGAATTGATGGAAAAGCAGGACCTCGCTAACTTCCTTAACTCTTACAGCTCCTAAATCTTCATTCAACGCATGAAAGAGCCACAAAAACCATCGTCTCTCTCAACATGGACCATCAAAAAAAAAGAAATCACACATTCAAATATTTCATGAGACCACCTTCAGCTTTGATTATGGCATGCATTCACCATGGCTTCATGTCGATAAGCTTACGCAATGTCACGATGTTTATTTTTGACCAGAGTTGTATTAATTTTTCACCAAGATCATATACTGATGATGGGAGAGTCGGACTGTTGCGTAATGTCTTCTCCAGTGCATCCCAAAGATTCCCAATGGGGTTTCGGTCTGGACCTTGTGGCGTCCAATCCATGTGTGAAAATAATGCCTCATGCTCCCTGAACCACTTGATCACCATATGAGCCCAATGAATCCTAGCACTGTCATCTAGGAATATGCCCATGGCATCAAGGAGGAAAAAATAGGACCAAGGGTCCTGTAGCTTACTGGCAAGCAGTCTTACAGCGATGATGCAAGTTAAGAAAATTTCATGTGAAGTTTGACATTTGAATCAATGAAAATCAATGTCAAGGTCATGAAATAAAAGTTTGCATACATTTATAAGACGTTCTGTAATACAATCCTAAGCTCTGAAGCAGTTTTGATGATACAAGTCATCATAACATGTCAATATGAATTCAATATGTCAATTGTGAACTTTAAAGGTCACAGAATGTCAAGTTGCGGTCAGCAAATGGACTTCATATATGACTTTCTAAATGTCTCTATACAAACCTTGGCTCAATCTGTGACCATTTTGGTGATACAAGTCATTGTAATTTCACTGTCGAGTTTGACCCTCAAAGGTCACTGACAGTCAAGCTAAATGTCACCAAATGAAAGTTCATATGTGACTTCCTAGAAGTCAGTAACACAAACCTAGGCTCCATCTGTGACCATTTTAGTGATTCAAGTCATTGAATTTTCACTAGATCACATTTGACCTTTGAAGGTCAATATGAAGGTCACCAAATGAAAGTTCATATATGACTTCCTGTATGTCTCTAATACAAACCTAAACTCCATCTGTGACCATTTTGGCAATACAAGTCATTGTAATTGTATTATGCCAAGTTTGACCTTCAAATGTCATCAACAGTCAAGCTGAATGTCACCAAATGAAAGTTCATATGTCACTTCCTATGTCAGTAACACAAACCTAGGCTCCATTTGTGACCTTTTCAGTGACAGAAGTCATTGAATTTTCTCTAGGTGAAGTTAGACCATCGAAGGTCAATATGAAGGTCACCAAATGAAAGTTCATACATGACTTCCTAGAAGTCTCCAATACAAACCTACACTCAATCTGTAACGATTTTGCTGATATGCAGTATCTCACAAAACAATTAATTTATTATATCTTTTCAAGGGACAATGTTACAGAAATTAAACTTGAATATATTCTAGAGTAGTCATTGTACAATATTTGTAGCAGTGTAGATTTACTGCGCTGTCCAAATAACTGAACAAACAGTCACTATTTCCAAAATGGGTATCAACAAAAGTGAGTACACACCCCAATTGGTAATGGTCAACCAAGCAATGAAACGTGTCTTAATCATCATGTTCATGCTTTTATCTGCTCGACTGGGCCATATAAGGTTGTATAACATGTGCTGAAGGTTTAAATTGTGGTGCTTTGGGTGCAATGCTCTCATTCTGGTCACTGGATAGTCAACATGGCACCTCATGGGAAAGAACTCTCTGAGGATCTCAAAAAGATAACTGTTGCTCTCCACAAACATGGTCTAAGCTACAAGAAGATCTGTGAAACCATGAAACTGAGCTACAGCACGGTGGCCAAGGTTATCCAGCGGTTTTCCAAGACGGGTTCTGCTCGGAACAGACCTCGTCAGGGTCGACTGAAGAGGTTGAGTCCTCGTGCTCTGCGTCAGGTGCACAAGTTGGCTTCAGAAAACAGATGCAGGAGTGCTGGCAGCATTGCTAACGAGGTTGCAGCAGTGGGAGAACAGCCTGTCAGTGCTCAGACCATATGCCGTGCACTGCGCCGTGCACTGCATGGCCGTCGGCCAAGGCGGAAGCCTCTTCTGAAGCTAGCCCACAAGAAAGCCCAAAAACAGTTTGCTGAAGACAACCAGTCCAAGAACATGAACTGCTGGAACCATGTTCTGTGGTCCGACAAGACCAAGATAAACTTGTTCGGCTCAGATGGTGTCCAGCATGTGTGGCGGCGCCCTGGTGAGAGTACCAAGACAAGTGTGTACTGCCTACAGTCAAACATGGTGGTGGCAGCATCATGGTCTCAGGCTGCATGAGTGCTTCTGGTCTTGGGGAGCTGTGCTTCACTGATGATATAATGGATTCCAACACGTACTGTGACATTCTGAAGCAGAACATGATGCCCTTCCTTTTGAAACTGGGCCGCACGGCAGTTTTCCAACATGATAACGACCTCCAAGATGACAATTGCCTTCCTGAAGAAGCTGAAGGTGAAGATGATGGCATGGCCAAGTATGTCTGCAGACCTGAATCCCATTGAGCACCTGTGGGGCATCCTCAAGAGGAAGGTGGAGGAGCAGCAGGTGTCCAACATCCTCCAGCTCCGTGATGTTGTCATGGAGGAGTGGAGGAGGATCCCAGCAACAACCTGTGCAGCTCTGGTGAATTCCATGCCAAGGAGAATCAAGGCAGTGCTGGACAACAATGGTGGTCACACTAAATATTGACACTATGGACACAATTTGGCATGCTGACGGTGAGGTGTACTCACTTTTGTTGCCACCCATTTTGGAAATAGTGACTGTTTGTTCAGTTATTTGGACAGTGCAGTAAATCTACACTGCTACACATATTGTACAATGACTACTCTTGAATATATTCAGGTTTCACTTCTGTAAAGTTGTCCCTTAAAAGGATATAATAAATTAATTGTCGAAGTCTGAGGGGTGTACTCACTTTTGTGAGATGCTGTAAGTCATTGAAATTTCACTATGTGAAGTTTGACCTTCGAAGGTCACCGAAGGTCAAGTTCAAGGCCACCAAATGAAAATTCATGTATGACTTCCTATACATCTCCAATACAAACCAAAACTATCTGCAACCATTTTGCTGATATAAGTCATTAAAATCTCACTGTGAAGTTTGGGCATTCAATTTCACTGAAGGTCAAGTTCAATGTCACCAAATGAAACTTCACACATGACTTCCTACATGCCCGCAATACAAACCTAAACTCTCTCTGTAATAGTTTTGGTGATAGAAGTCATTGAAATTTCACTATGTGAAGTTTGACCTTCGAAGGTCGCCGAAGGTCAAGTTCAAGGCCACCAAATAAAAGTTCATACATGACTTCCTAGAAGTGTTCAATGCACATATGTTCCCAATCTTCAATATTTTCAAGCCTAGAAACTTTTGAAAATTGTAACATTTTGCTTGACCTCAAGTTTGACCTTTCAATGTCATTTGAGGTCAACTTTATCACAGCCAAAATATAGGTCATATATTACTTCCTATATGTCAGTAACACAAACTTAATCTCTATCTGCAACCATTTAGCTTCCATAGGCGATTTGGCCCATTCTCCATAAGACCCAATGTTAAAGTACAGCGCCCCCACTAGACCCACTTCCGTCGATTCAATCAAAATAGCACTCGCACTGTACATAAAGTGTATCAAGGTGAGTTGATTGCCAGATTTAGAAAAAAATTAATTTGACAGTTTTTGAGAAATAATTTTTTGAAATGTCAAGTCCTATTTTTTAACATGGTTAATATTTTCCCTGACCTGGACCTTTCAAAGTCATCTGCGGTCAAATTTAATATTGCCAAAATATAGGTCATATATGACTTCCAAAGTACCAAAGAATTCCGAGGGGGCTCCGAATTTACAAAGAACCAGCTCTCGGGATAAATAATGGGGAATTTTGTTGTAAATGGTGTGAAGTTCTCAATCGTTGTTCCCTTGACTTGATGCTTCTTGTAATACAACATGTGAATTGTGAACTGTTAACGACTCGGGCTGAATTGACTGAGTTACGGAACGAGATGGAAGAAAAATTAGAAGACCAACAAAGACTAGAAATTGAAGAGAAAACAACTGCACTTAAACTTAATTATGACAAACGAATAACTGAAATAAAAATGAATAAGTATCGACGTGATACACTTGATTACAAGAATGATCGAGTCTATCCATGGTTGGGCTCGGAGGGAGTGAAACCTCGTTACCGTGGACGGAGACGTGATGTGGGCGGTATGCCGAGTGAGCTATCCACGGAGAGTGAATCTAGTAACGAGACTTTGGGTGCATGTAGTCATTTTTTTGGAGAAACCGGTCGGCGGCTACTACACGAGAAGGGCCGCAAGAGACCAACAAGGAGAGGGGGGAGAAGACGCAAGGCGAGTCATCAACAGCCGGGAGAGGAGAAAACCGAGGCAGAAATAGTTCATCTTTCTGACAGACCCTTGACAGAGGTCGAAATGTCCATTCTATCTAGAGGTTTATCATTTGTACCTTCCGCCAAAGCTGATTCATTTAAAACCAGACTTGAGACTTTCAAGTTTTTGAGATCGGTGAAGTTGAAAGCTTTTTTTTGAAAAAGACATTAATGTAACAACTTGTTTACAAGGTGCGGGTGGTGGTTCCACATCGCCTGCACCTGTTGGAACTGTGAAAACATTAAAAGCTAAGAGCACCTTTATTCCTCCGGTGCTAAATTCGTCCATGGCCACATTCTGTCGGCTTACTGAACAGGAAGTGGCGAGTAAGGTACAAACCCATACTCAGAAAGAATTGTTTTCGAATATCACTGTGGCTGAGAGAGCAGCACTGAAGTCTTCGTCAAACGATATTAACATTGTGATTAGGAGCGCTGATAAGGGGGGCAAAATTGTTATCCAAAGCAAGGAAGCATATAGAACAGAAATATTGAGACAATTGAGCAATTCAGCTTATTACATTCCCTTACAAGGTGATCCTACGCTGAAGTTTGTTAAAGAATTATCACTATTTTTGAAAAGTGCTTTGAATGGTGCATTTATTTCACAAAATGAGTTTGACTTTATGTTTCAGGAGCATCCTGTTCGCCCTTTGTTCTACACCTTACCTAAGATACATAAGTCATGCAAGGAGCCTGTTCCGGGTCGTCCAATAGTAAGTGGTGTACAGTCCCTCACTGAACATATGTCCCAATATTTGGACTTACATATTAAAGACATGGTACTAGAACTTCCTTCGTATTTGAAAGATACCACTGATTTTTTAAATAAGTTGAATGATATTGGCAGTATCCAAGAGAATGACATATTGTGCACCATGGATGTAACTAGTCTACATACGCAGGTGCCTCATGTAGAAGGGCTTTTAGCCTTGAGACATTTTTTGGACAGACGACAGGAACAGGCACCCTCCACTGACTTTTTAATAAATGTTGCTGAATTCATTCTTTATCACAGTTATTTTAAGTTTGAGGAGTCTTATTATTTACAGTGTCAAGGTGTAAGTATGGGTAGCCCCTGTTCCCCAACTACGCAAATTTATTCATGAGCAAATTTGAAATAGATTTCATTTATAACAATAACCTGTCTGGGTCTTACTTGAAGTGTTGGTATCGATTCATCGACGATGTGTTTTTTATTTTTACAGGGTCGAGTGAACAGTTAGGATAGTTCAAAATCTTTATGAATTCTAGATTACCCTCAATAAAATTCTCTTTAGATAGTAGTTTGGATGCAGTAACATTTCTAGATGTATATGTAAATAAGACAAATTCTTTGGAAACTAAGGTATATAGGAAAAAAACGGATGGAAATAGTTTCCTCGATTTTTCTAGCTATCACCCAGCGGGTTTGAAAAAAAGTTTGCCTTTTAGTCAACTTTTAAGAGTTAGAAGAATTTGTAATACTGATAGAGCTTTTGAAGAACAGGCTGCAGAATTATGTGCTCGGTTTAGAGCTAAAGGTTATGATCATAATATTTTGGAGGCCAATCTTAACAAAGTAAGGCAGATATCTAGGAATGATTTGCTGATTACCAAAACTTCTAAAAAGAAAAAAAAATCGTTTGGTTTTTGTTACCACCTTTTCCCCTGTATCTACTGAGATTAAGAATTGTGTTCAGAAAAATTGGCATATATTATCCAGCGACCCTCAGGTTGGACATGAATTTAAAGAACTACCAATGTTCGCGTACAAAAGAGCTTCGAATTTGAGAGATATACTAGTGAGAGCAGATTGTTATGGACGTCCTCAACATTTTTTAAGTGAAATACCAAAGGGCAATTTCCCTTGTTCTAAATGTTTACATTGCAATGCCATGATAAAAGGTAATTTTTTTCATCATCCACATTCTGGTAAGCCGATTGAGATTAAGAGTACAATTACATGCAAAACAAAATATGTTGTATACCTTGTGAAATGTCCTTGTGAGTATTATTACCGAATATCCGAATATTCGGACCGAATATCCACGGGGTCTAAATGAAGAATTATTGTTAAGTTGTTTTCTTTAATATGTTTATTGTGTTTGGTATACAACTGGATCAGTGATACATATTGATGATTGTGTGGGCTTGAACCTTATGTATTAATTAATTAATCTCTTCACTGGTATGGCTGCGCATCTTGTTATTGGTAGGTGGATTATAGATCAATACGCCGTATTTAGTTTCTAAAGAAAATGTACTATGCAGAGGGCAGTTCCGGTGATCGTTATAAAAGAGATCTGTATGTATCTCACTTTCATCTAATTATATATTGACACTATGTCTGTGACATTACAATTGTGAAAGCATTTACAATTATATTGGATTTACTTTTCTTTTACTTCTTTCTTTTTGTTTAATGAGTTTATTTATAAAAGTAATAGTGATTTCCGGCACAGGATATCCGGATTACGCCTATAAAATATGACGGAATATCCGCCTACATTCGCAACCTGATGAAAGCTTTGTGCTGAAACGTCGTTGTATTTTTGGGCCTGCTGGCTTGGCACAATAAATATAAAAAGGACACTTGAGTGCTGGTCTTTCCTTCTCTTCATATATGACTTCCTATATGTCGATAATACAAACTTAATCGCTATCTGCAATCATTTGGCCTCCACTGGCCATCTTGAATATTCATAAAGTACAGTGCCCCCACTAGACCCACTTCCGTCGATTCAATCAAAATGGCGCTCGCACTGTACATTGACGGTACCAAGGTAAGTTGATTGACATTGTGCAGTCACTTAATACCGCCCGCAGACCTGGAGCTGAAAATTTATGCACGCAGTTACAATATTCTATCACTAGATGGCACACTCGAATCAGTTATTGAATATTCACAAGCAATCCGAGCTTGAACACGGTTTAGAATATGGACGAGTTCAGTCCCATCCCTTTTCTTTAAGGAGTCGCCTGAATTAAACTCCTCAGCTAAGACTGATGTGCAAACTGCTCAATATACTTGCCCATAATATCTATCCAGCAGTTCAAAAAAAGATCTCTTGGTTCAGAAAAAATCGTTGTCCTCTATAGCAACCACATCAGCTACAGTGAGCCAATGGTATCCTAATTAGTAGTAAAGAAAAATCAGTTTTCTGAAGCAAAAATTCGACATGATATTGATACTATGGCATTCTACTATCAATTATAGTCATCACATGTGAAAAAACACGTAGTTCCCTACCATGGATTTACGCAGACTCCTCCATCGATGGATTTAGCACTCCCCTATATCCTTGTAAGTACTCATGTTGATAGCCAATAACTCAATTTTTCACTAAGGCTCATCTACGTAACGCACACTTATAGTTCACGCCCACGTGAAACTTCCGTGGTCATAATGTATTGATTGACTAGTTTCTTATCCAATTCCAGAGAGTTTAAACTTTCCACAGTAACTGAAAGACATTGATTGGACAATAAGAACAGTTTTGAGGAGACAAGTTTCTTGAGTTTAGCCATTGGAATTTGATCCCACTCTTGTTTAATACAGGATTCCAGCTGCTGGAGAGTTTTGGGTCTCCTTTGACGGATTTTCATTTAATTATGCGCCAAATGTTCTCAATCGGTGAAAGATCAGGAGTGCAGGCAGGCCAGTTCAGCACACGGACTCTTCTACTACAAAGCCATGCTGTTGTAATAGCTGCAGAATGTGGTTTTGCATTGTCCTGTTGAAATACACAAGGCCTTCCCAGGAATTGATGCTGTCTGGAGGGTAGCATATGTTGCTCTAAAACCTTGATATACCTTTCAGCCTTCATGGTGCTTTTTAAAACATGCAAGCGTCAGATACCATATGCAATAATGGATCCCCATACCATCAGAGATGCTGGCTTTTTAACTGAACGCTGATAACAGGAGGGCTGGTCTTTCTCCTCTTCAGCCCGGAGGACAAGACGCCCATGATTTCCAACAGGAATGTCAAATTTGGACTCGTCTGGCCACAGGACACTTTGCCACTTTGCTACAGGCCATTTTAAATGAGCCTTGACCCACAGAACACGGTGGCGCTTCTGGATCATGCTCAACAATGGCTTCCTTTTTGCATGATAGAGTTTTAGGTGGCATCTGTGGATGGCACGGCGGACTGTGTTAACAGAAAGTGGTTTCTTGAAGTATTCCTGGGCCCATTTAGTAATGTCAATGACAAAATCATGCCGGTGAGTGCTGCAGTGGCGTCTGAGGGTCCGAAGATCACGGGCATCCAGAAAAGGTCTTCAGCTTCGTTCCTTACGCACAGAGATTTTTCCAGTTTCTCTGAATTGTTTGATGATGTTATGCACTGTCGATGATGAGACCTTCAAAGCCTTTGCAATTTGAGGAACATTGTTTTTAAAGTATTCCACAATTTTTTTACGCAAGCCCTCACAGGTGGGAGAGCCTCTGGCCATCTTTACTTCTAAGAGACTCAGCCTCTCTAAGACATCCCTTTTATTGCCAATCATGTTACGCACCTAATACCAGTTAACTTAGTTACTTGCTAAATGTTCTTTCAGCTGATTCTCTTATATATTAATTGCTTTTCTAGCCCTTTTTTTGCCTGTGTCCCAACTTTTTTGAGGCCTATTGCAGCCAGAAAATTTGAAATAAGCTCATTTTGTGGATAAAAATGTAAAATGTCTCAGTTTCAACATTTGAAATGTTATCTATGTTCTATTGTAAATAACATTTTGGCTCATGTGATCTGTCATTGCATTTTGATTTTATTCACAATTTACACTTCGTCTCAACTATTTCGGAATAGGGGTTGTAACAAAATTGATGAGACAAACTAGGCCTACGCTGTCGGCCGACTGCAAGGGGTATATCCCTGAAATTCCCCAATCCTCGAAGCCCCCTATATTAGATTCCCCTTTACGAGACCCACAATATGAGCCAAATTTGAGGTCTGAGTAAGTAATTGTTCCAGATATATGGTTAAAAAACTGATTTTTTCAATATATAGCGCCACCTGGTGGCATACCTAGGAGTGCATAGTTGCCCAAAATCTAATCAGTTCATCCCCTTTACTAGACCTACAATGTGAGCCAAATTTGAGGTCTGTGTAAGTAATTGTTCCAGAGATACGGTTAAAAAACTGATTTTTTTTTCAATATATAGCGCCACCTGGTGGCAAACATAGGAGTGCATACTTGCCCAAAATCTAGTCAGTTCATCCTCTCTACCATATCTACCCATAGGCTAAAAATGAGAAGCCAATGTAAAGTATTTTGTGAGTTATCGCGCTCACGGCTAAAATCTGCAGATGCGGCGGTGGCGGCGGCGGCGGCGGGTGGGGCAAAACCATGATATACCTGACATTTCGGGGATATAAAGACAAAATATTTTGATTTTCTTAAAGTATACATCTTAGTGAACCTTAAAAGGGAAAAAAGAGAGAAATTGAAAAAAAAATTCATTTTGAACCTGAGATGGTTCCTTAATTGCATTAAGTGCAATGTCAGAATACAACAGTTTTAACAGTTAGATGCCCTTGCTCAGGGATCTGCCGATGCTGGTCGGCCCCAACCACCACTCAGCTTTTCCCGACTGGCACTATTTTGTCAAAGATCAGTTAAAATGAGCGCATCCAGCATCCAATAATACCGCTAGAAACAATACACAAATGACCCCAATTATGCTCCCCCCTTCCAATGTTGTCAGAAAAGCGAACTTTCATTTTCGCCCCGCTCGCTGGCATCCTGGCCGCGTCCTGGCTAGTTCTCCATCATTTTCCTTTATTGACGCGTTTTCAAATTATCATAATAATCCATTGGCAATTGAAGACACGGCTTCACTCTGTATGCGATCTAACAGCAATGAAATAAAGGGCTGAATCCAGTACAGAAACATAATTTACTTAGTCATAGGCCTATGCTTTACGAAAGACAAACTGCTCTGAAACTTCTGCGCTACCTTTTCCGCACATCAGGTGATTTAACTTGCGCTTCATGATCGTTTAAATTCTTCGTTAAACTAGAGTGCCAATGGCCCTGAAGGTTGCCAGCAGTTACAGTGCCAACAGGAGAAAAGTAACTAGCATCAGTCTGCGGATTCAACAGGAAGCCAACGCGAATTCTTGCGAAAGCAACACGTCTACACGATACTGGCATTAAAAAGCTCCAGCTCAGACATCCGCGAAAAAATTTAACCTGTATTATTTTTTCGCGAATTTCGGCGGTGATAGCGAACGGTCCCGCACCACTGCAAATCAATTCACGGTGTATACGCGCTTCTCTGCGAAACAAGAGAACTGTTTCATCTGCACACTTCCGTGGGCCAACGCAGCTCAGTGAGAAAGGGGTTTTAGTTACCATTATCGGGCAACTCGACAGAGCGATCACACTTTTTCATGAGTGACAGACAGCAACATTTTTTTGTCATGTTTCTGCCATTTAGCAAAAATATAATCTTGAAGAAGTCTAGATCATGAAATCCGATTAATTTCTTACCAGGACTTTCACTGTCGTCTGCTGTCAATTTGTGAAGTTCGCCACCTTCCCAGTTCACTTCTGGTTCTTGCTCTGGTTTCATACAATAATTTTTTTTTTTTTTTTACAACACTGCCACCGAGTGGGTCTAATCGGTATTATTCTTTCTATTCCATGATGCTAATAGGAACAAACATCCAAAAATGGATTTTGACCAGTTTTTATTGCCACAATTGATCGCGAAAAAAGGTTGATCGTGCGGTTACAATGCCCGTAAAAATTTTAATTATATACGGGTTAGTGCCTAATACATACTAATGTCTAAAGACATTATTAAATGAGGAAATAAACAGATTGATTTCGTCACATGACCTAGACCTGGAAGACCAAAGTCAAATCCAGTATGTCGAAAACAACCAGCATACATGATTTGCTATTAGTGTCCAATAAATTCCTAAGCTCTAAAAACAATATTAAACAAGTTATGGGCCATTTTTATCATATAACCTTGACCTTGAGGCCCAACGTCAAATTTGACTGTCTGCTTAAGAATGTTCAGCATACATGGTTTCTTATAGGTGCTCCAAACGTACCTGAGCTCACATAGCCATATTCAGCGAGTTATAGCACATTTTAGCCATTTGCAGAGATGTAAAATCCAGGGGTCAGAAAGTAAAAGTCCTGCCCAGTTTTTCTCCCTCCCACAGAATGAAATGATCACTCATATTGGCTCCATCTCCTGTCCGAAGTAAATCCAGGTGGTTGGAATAAAGTTCTGGAGAGGATTTTTACTTTTTGAACCCGGACTTTACACCCCTGGCCATTTGACCTTGACGCCCAATGTCATATTCAACTTGCTGAGAATGCTTGGCTTACATGATTCCCTACAGGTGCCTCGCACATACCTAAGCTCTAAATGCCACATCAAGCTGTTACAACACATTTTTGCCATTTGACCTTCACCTTGAGATTCAAGGTCAAATTCAAACAACTGAGAATGTTTGGCATACATGATTCCCTTTAGGTGCTTCATACATATCTAAGCTCTAAATGTCACATTAAGCAAGTTATAGCACATTTTTGCCATTTGGCCTTGACCTTGAGGCCCAAGGTAAAATGTGACTGACTCACAATGTTTGGCATACCTGATTCGCTATAGGTGCCTCATACATACCTAAGCTCTAAATGCTATATTAAGAGAGTTACAGCACATTTTTGCTATTTGACCTTCACCTTTCGGCACAAGGTCAAATTCGAACAACCGAGAATGTTGGCCTACATGATTCCCTATTGGTCCCTCATACATATCTAAGCTCTAAATGCCATATTAAGCAAGTTATAGCACATTTTTGCCATTTGACCTTGACCTTGAGGCCCAAGGTCAAATGTGACTGACACACAATGTTCAGCATAACTGATTCCCTAAAGGTGCTTTGTGCATATCTAAGCTCTAAATGTCATATTAACCAAGTTATAGCACATTTTTGCCATTTGACCTTGACCTTGAGGCCCAAGGTCAAATGTGACTGACTCGTAATGTTTGGAATCGCTGATTCCCTATAGGTGCCTCATACATACCTAAGCTCTAAATGCTATATTAAGAGAGTTCGCCACATATTCGCCATTTGACCTTGACCTTTCGGCTAAAGGTCAAATTCGACCAACCGACAACGCTCGGCAAGCATGATATGCTGTATGTGCTCAGTGCATACCTAAACTATAAATGCAATAATAAGCAAGTTACAGCACAATTTGTGCCAAAACACACCGAAAAATGACTAAGTCCAGACACGTTGCCTAGGTGGCGCTATGAAGGAGCGATTCAATCAAACCGCCGTTTACACTGTTGAAGCAGGTCATAATACTGATGCCATTGCTGCGATAAAAAAAATTAATCAGACAGTTTTTGAGAAAATTGCACCTAAGTTTCAAAAATGGCCATTTTCGACTTAAAAATGGCCGCCAAGTCTAAACGAACAATTCAATGAATTGAGATTTCAATTCCGGGTGAGAATCTCTAAAATACGCATGATTGAATAATGACTGACCCGCATTTCAATGAAATGTCGCCTCTCACTCTCGGTACAGCGAGGGTTGATATAAAAAGTGGCACTCAGCAATATATAAAAGCATGAGACTCAAGCCATATGTGTGCAAGTTGACAGGCATGCAATTTTGAATAACGCTGATTTAAATGCAACAAATAAGCGTCCAACAAATTGTCGTCTTACCTAAACGCGGAGAACTAGCAGCACCTGAGAGTGCGGAGTGTTCTCGGAGTGAATTTTTTGTTAATTACGAAAATGACTGAGAACAGGTCAGAACGAATAATTGTTTTAAACGGATGTTCTGTGCCCCCCCCCGATTCCCAGTTCTGGCTATGCCACTGCCAAATAATGATTTTAATAGTCATTAATGATACAACATACCATGTAATTAACTTACTTATGAATTGTTAAAAGTTTTACGAATCGTTCAGATTTGTTAAGCTTCATTAGAAGTGTTTGAAACAAAAATTACAGTTGTTAAGTCGTATTCAGAAATTTTATCAAAAGTATTTGGACACAAAATATGAAAAAAAAAAAAAGTTAATGAATATGGCATCTATCTATGAAAATTAGAGGCATCTCGCACATGCACCATGGAGAACATCAAAGACCTCCACGGCCTCTCCGTCTCTGGTGACGGAGATGCAATATTTGCATTCAAATTGTCGCAAAAATTTTTCCAGCGCGCTCCCATTACATATCACCACCAACTCTCTGATTAAACCTACGCCCCTCACTGACAAGATCATTTGTGAAAAATGTGTATTATGCCTCGTAGTTCGTGGAAGGCAGATTGTCAGGTTAGGAGACGGCAGAAATTTTCCGTCCAGCACTCCTAGCGTCCTGGGCAGAACCCTGCTCACTTAATGTCCAGCTCTCTGAATTCCAAACGCAAGTGCTTCAACTGTCACTTATCAAACATGTAAAACAAATTTACTCAATTTAATTTATTAACTAGATGGTCCAGTCAGACGCGACATTATTTGCATTATTCAGCCAATACTATCGCCATGGCGACCAAAATCGTTAGGTGTAATAAGTGAAGCATAACACATGTCAATATCAAATACAAAAGTAATCGGTCACAAAGTACAGCCTGTACAGCGTCCACAAGGAAGTGTGAACGTTAAGCAAAAATCTGTGCATTATTCGGCCAATACGGTCGCCATGGCAACCAAAATCGATAGGTGTCCTAAGTGAAGTATAACACATGTCCTTACCAAATATGAAAGTAATCGGTCAAAATTTACGGTCTGTACTGCATCCACAAGGAAATCTCAACATTTTGCCACTAATTTGCATATTATTCAGCCAGTCCTGTCGCCATGGCAACCAAAATGGATAGGTGTCATCAGTGAAGTGTAACACATGTCCATACCAAATATGCAAGTAATCGGAGAAAAACTGCAGCCTTTACTGCGTCCACAAGGAAATCGATGTTCTGCGACTAATTTGCATTTTATTCGGCCAATACTTTCGATATGGCAATAAAAACCAATTGGTGTCATAAGTGAAGTATAACACATGTCCACACCAAATATGAAAGTAATCGGTCAAAAATTACAGTCTGTAGCGCATCCACAAGGAAGTGTCTATGGACGCGGATGCGGCGGCGGCAGTAGCAGCGGAAACGACATACGTGAATCCATAGTATCCAGCCGACTTCATTCGGGGGCTCCAATTATCATCAAAGATACTAATTAACAATTAAATTGCCAAATTCTTTGATAGGCAGAGCAATCTGTTGGTTTTACCTTTATCAAAAGCGAGTCTGATTCAAAAGTAGGAAATTTAATAAAAGTTACAACACAATATACAAAACTGTGTCTACAGATGAGGGTCTACTACCTTAAACAAGAATTAATCAGACATGAATAATCAAAGAAGAAAGAAAAAATAGGACCAAGGGTCCTGTAGCTTACCGGCAAGCAATCTTATAGTGATGATACAAGTTATGACTAGACGTATGTCGATGGCGCGCCATCGCAAATCTCTGCGCTCCGCAACAAATGTTATGGGAGTAGTAGTAATGTGTCAGAGGGCAATTCACTGACCTGGCATTTTGCAGTACAAATGATAATCTGCTTGTTGCAGTGAAAAAGCAGTGATACTGATCAGAGTTATAGCAATGTGATATAGTTGGTTAGTTGGATAGAGTACTTTTGTCTGTTGAGGGCATAAATTACTCTTCATTTAGAAATGAGAGTAATATGAAAGGAAAGGACGCACGGTACAGCAATTGGCACACCTGACGCCAATTAACCTAGAAAACGGTCAAAATTAGATCAGATCAAAAACCTGTCTGATATGTGATGAAGGGTCATCCCATGCACCTCCCATAAAAATTTGAGCGTCCTAGCTCAATGCATAAGGTAGATATGGCCATTTTTATTTTTTCACAAAAGCCTCCTAGTGGCCAAAATATGAATCACAGGACAGCAATTTTTGGCATGCAGGTTGCTATCACCAAGATACATAGCCATACCTATTTGCAGCCTTCTACGCTGAGTAATAACAAAACGTGCCATCCTTTTCAACGATTGGCACACCTGACGCCATTTGACCTAGAAAACGGTCAAAATTAGATCAAATCAAAAACTCGTCTGATATGTGATGAGGGGTTATTCCTTGCATCTCCCAGAAAAATTTGAGCGGCCTAGCTCAATGCAGAACGTAGATATGACCATTTTTCTTTTTTCACAAAAAGCCCCCTAGTGGCCAAAATATGAATCACAGGATGGCAATTTTTGGCTTGCATGTTGCTATCACCAAGTTACATATTCATACCAATTTGCAGCCTTCTACGTTGAGTAATAACAAAACGTGCCATCCTTTTCAACAATTGGCACACCTGACGCCATTTGACCTAGAAAACGGTCAAAATGAGGTCAAATCAAAAACACGTCTGATATGTGATGAAGGGTCATCCCATGCACCTCCCATAAAAATTTGAGCGTCTTAGCTTAATGCATAAGGAACTCATGGCCATTTTTCAATTTTCACAAAAAGGCCCCTGGTGGCCAAAAGATGAAATTAATTTAAATTCTAAATGCGTTGTGCACCCCTCTGGGTCACTACCTTACACACAACAAAGTTTCAGGTTGATTGGACAAACGGCCTAGGAGAAGTTACTGTTTCGGACGGACGGACAGACGGACGGACGCCGAACTGTATTACAAGATCTCCTCGCTTTTTTGGAACTGCGGAGATAATAGTAAAAATTTCATGTGAAGTTTGACCTTCAAATCATTGAAGGTCAATGTCAAGGTTACTAAATAAAAGTTCACATACGTTTATAAGACCTGTAATATTTTGTACAATCCTAAGCTCTGAAGAAGTTTTGGTGATACAAGTCATTGAAAATTCAATATATCAACTGTGAACTTCAAAGGTCACAGAAGGTCAAGTTGAGGTCAGCAAATGGATTTCATATATGACTTTCTAAATGTCTCTATACAAACCTTGGCTCAATTTGTGACCATTTTGGTGATACAAGTCATTGTAATTTGGCTGTCGAGTTTGACCCTCAAAGATCACTGACAGTTAAGTTGAATGTCACCAAATGCAAGTTCATATGTGACTTCCTAGATGTCTGTAACACAAACTGAGGTTCCATCTGCGACCACATTAGTGATACAAGTCATTGAATATTCACTAGGTCACATGTGACCTTTGAATGCCAATACAAGGGTCACCAAATGAAAGTTCATATATGACTTCTTGTATCTCTCCAATACAAACTTAGGCTCCATCTGTGACCGTTTGGGCAATACAAGTATTTGTAATTGTATTATGTCAAGTTTGACCTTCTAAGGTTACCAACAGTCAAGTTGAATGACGCCAAATGAAGTTAATGTGCGACTTCCTTTAAGTTTGTAATACAAACTTAGGCTCCATCTGTGACCTTTTTAGTGATAGAAGTCATTGAATTTTCACTAGGTCAGGTTTGACCTTCGAAGGTCAATATGAAGATCACTAAATGAAAGTTCATATATGACTTCCTATACGTCTTCAATACAAACCTAGGCTCCATCTGTAACAATTTTGCTGACATAAGTCATTGAAACTTCCCTGTAAAGTTTGGCTGTTGAAGATTACTGAAGTTCAAGTTCAAGATCACCAAATGAAACGTTATACATGACTTCCTATATGCCCACAATACAAACCTAAGCTCTGTCTGTAGTAGCTTTGGTGATAGAAGCTATGTATGACTATGTATCACTTTGTGAAGTTTGACCTTCGAAGCTCACTGAAGGTCAAGTTCAAGGCCACCAAATGAAATTTCATATACAGTTGCGATAAAAATTATTCAACCCTTATTGCAAATTAGGTATACTGGCAAAATTTACAAACTTTCAGCTGTTTGCAATGAAAAAATAAAACTGAAAAAACTGAAATAGCTCAACACAACTAATATTACAAGTGGCTTCTCCAACTTCAACACAAAATGCCACTTTTAATGACTACTGCAGGCTAAAAATTATTCCACCCCTTCATGACAAGCATTTTTAATATTTAGTAGAGCACCCTTTTGCAGCTATGACCTGCTGGAAATGTGATGCATTGGCAGACAACGGCTTCCTTCATCATTCCCAAGGAATCTTAGCTCAGTCCTCATGAACAATGGCCTCCAGTTCACTAATATTCTAGGGTTTAAATGCTGCAACTGTCTTCTTCAAGTCCTACCAGAGATTTCTTTATGGGGTTCAAGTGAGGCCACTGTGATGGGCACTCTAGAATCTTCCCGGACTTCTTCTGAAACCAAGCCTTGGTGGATGTTGAGGTATGCTTAGGATCAGGATCATTGTCCTGTTGGAAGGTCCAATGATGCCCAAGCGTCAGCTTCCCTACAGATGGCATGAAATTTTCTCCTTGGATATCCTGGTACTTGACTGAATCCATCTTGCATCCACACTTCGCAGGTTTCCAGTGCCAGAGGAAGCTAGGCAGCCGCAGAGCATCAAAAAGCCCCTACAATTCTTCACTGTAGGCAGGGTGTACTTTTCAGCATATGCTTCTTCATTCCTCCTGAGGATATACCACTGATTCATAAGCCTGAAATATTCCAGTTTTGTTTTATCACTCCACAGAACAGTATCCCAAGACCTCAGTGGCATTGAGCATACTGGAGCTTGTGCTTTTGAATAAGTTGTGGTGTATATCTTTGAGTTCGGGCATTGAGACCTTCAATGATTAGTATGTGCCCTACTGTGCAAACTGAAACCTCAGTGCCTCTTGCATCCAAGTCTTGCTGCGGGTCTCCTGCAGTCACTCGAGGGTTTTTGACCGCCCTTCTCCTCAGGGATCTGGTGACAGCCATTGATAGCTTCCTCTTTCTGCCACATCCTGGTAGTGTAGCCACTCTTCCTTTAACTCTGAACTTGCGGACTATGCATCCAACTATGTCTACGAACATTCAGAGCCTGTGCCACCTTTTTGTACCCTTTTCCTTGTTTGTGCCAGGCAATAATCTACTCTATTAGCTTTTTGGACTGTTCTCTTGACAGCCATATTTCTAATACGCAATCAAATGTCACTGTCGACAAACCGCCAGCGAGTGCAAGTATTTGATGTGTTCTATCTCAAGCAAACCTGATGCCACTAATTGATTAGCTGATGCAACTCTTGATTAGCTGTATTAGGTGTGCTTGAGACAACACCTGATTTAAAAATGTGCTTTTATGACAGATTCTATTCAGGGGGTTGAATAATTTTGAGACTGCAGTAGTCATTTAAAGTAGCATTTTGTGTTAAATTTGGAGAAACCACTTATAATATTAGTTGTATTGAGCTATTTAAAATGTTCTTCTTTAATCTGTTTATCACAAACAGCTGAAAGTTTGTAAATTTTGCCAGTAAACCAAATTAGCAATGAGGGTTGAATAATTTTGACTGCAACTGTATGACTTCCTATAAGTCTTCAAGACACATATCAGGGCTGGTGATAAGCGGTGTCCCATCGCAAAATGCAATCAGTTTTTTTTTTTTTTTTTTTTTTTTAATGCGCCAATCTGCGACAGACTTTTGAAATCCCCATTGCATATTTTGCGATACAGTCTTTGGGTAATGTGAATAAAAGTTTTAGTCCAGTTTTGAGCAAAAACAGGCTCCTAAAGTCTTTCAATATCATCCCAATCGGCCTCCGCAACCGCACCATGGATAACCTAACGGCGCGACTCTGAAACCATGGAAGCGAGCGGAATGACCCCATTTTCCGACCTTCGCGCCAGTCCCGACCACAGGGCTAAAGAAAACACTAGACCGGACACAGTCATTGGCTGAACCAACTGTAAAACATGAGATGCGTCTGCCAACTTGTGTAAGGAATCGGCTGGGGAATTTTGCAATCACACGCTGTACATGTGTACATGCGACTAGATAAAATGAAATGAAATACACTGGACTCACTGGTGATACACATCAGCCTAGAAGCACAACCATTATTCAGTAAATTATTATTTTGTTTACGGGTGTTTGTTGTAAGGAAATTCTTAATCATTAGTTAAAATTCAAAAAATTAAATTTAAATTAACTGGAAATATATATAAAAGAGTTGTATATTTATGTCTAAGGAATGCTGTTTTCATATTTTGAACACATGTATTTGTACCTTGAATTTCTAAAGTGCTCTTCATTCTACTTATGGAAATTTTTATTTTAATATTTAAATATTCATCTTGGTTCATAGTAATTACCAGAAGTAATTTCTTTCACAGTAAAAAATATTATGCATGATAAAAATCAGTCCTGAATATTTACTCATTCACAGCCTGAGCCAGGTGAGTGGCTTAGGTAAAACCAGCTAAAACTTAGTAATTCCTTTTCAGTTACTGAGTTACTACATGTTGGCTTTAAGTGGGACCCAGGTGATAAGTCCAAGAAGTTTAAGGACTGAAATGCTACTGTAACTCAATTGCCCTAGTCTTCATTACTAGGTTGATTAGTGTCAGAACTGTTATTTAAGTGTTCTAAGAGTTGAAAATAGACAGTTAAAATGCATATACTGACGTTTTTGTTCATTTTTATTTTTGCTACACAGTTATGAAAAATGCCACAAAACACTACAGACTTCTAGAGACTGCATCATTTTTTTGATACGCAGTTATTTCTGCTTAATGCCAGCCCTGCATATATTCCCAATCTTCAATATTGTCAAGCCTACAAGCTTTTGGATTGTAACATTTTGCTTGACCTCAAGTTTTCAAGGTCATCTGAGGTCAACTTCAAAACATCCAATGTATAGGTCATATATGACTTCTATATATCGATTATACAAACTTAACCTCTATCTGCAACCATTTACCTTCCACAGGCAATTTTGTCAATTCTCCATAAGACCTAATGTTAAAGTACAGCGCCCCCACTAGACCCTCTTCTGTCAATTCAATTAAAATGGCGCTCACATTGTACATAAAGTGTATCAAGGTGAGTCGAAAGCCAAATTTATATATATATATATATAAAAAGTTATCAGTTTCTAAGAAATTATTTTTTGAAATTTCAAGTCCCATCTTTTAACATTGTTAATATTTTCCTTGACCTCGAGTTTGACCTTTCAAAGTTATCTGAGGTCAACTTTAACAAAGCCAAAATAACATAGCCCCCACTAGACCCACTTCCATCAATTCAATCTAAATGGTGCTCGCACTGTACATTGACGGTACCAAGGTAAGTTGATTGCCTGATTTAGAAAAAAATTTATCGGGCAGTTTTTGAGAAATAAACTGGGGAAAATAAGTACTGAATGCGTCAACATTTTTATCAGTAAATATACAAAACCCAAAACCAGTGAAGTTGGCACGTTATGTAAATCGTAGATAAAAACAGAATACAATGATTTGCAAATCCTTTTCAACTTATATTCAATTGAATACACTGCAAAGACAAGATGTTTAATGTTCAAACTGAGAAACTTTATTTTTTTTTTGCAAATAATCATTAACTTAGAATTTAAAGGCAGCAACACATTGCAAAGAAGTTGGCACAGGGGCCTTTTTACCACTGTGTTACATCACCTTTCCTTTTAACGACACTCAGTAAACGTTTGGGAACTGAGGAGACCAATTTTTGAAGCTTTTCAGGTGGAACTCTTTCCCATTCTTGCTTGATGTACAGCTTAAGTTGTTCAACAGTCCGGGTCTCCGTTGTCGTATTTTACGCTTCATAATGCGCCACACATTTTCAATGGGAGACAGGTCTGGACTACAGGCAGGCCAGTCTAGTACCCGCACTCTTTCACTGGAGCCATGCTGTTGTAACACGTGCAGAATGTGGCTTGGCATTGTCTTGCTGAAATAAGCAGGGGCGTCCATGAAAAAAAGACGTTGCTTGGATGGCAACATATGTTGCTCCAAAACCTGTAACCTTTCAGCATTAATGGTGCCTTCACATATGTGTATGCCTTGGGCACTAATACACCCCCATACCATCACAGATGCTGGCTTTTTTTGAACTTTGAAACAGTCCGGATGGTTCTTTTCCTCTTTGGTCCGGAGGACACGATGTTCAAGTTTCCAAAAACAATTTGAAATGTGGACTCGTCAGACCACAGAACACTTTTCCACTTTGCATCAGTCCATCTTAGATGAGCTTGGGCCCAGCAAAGCCGGGCGTTTCTGGGTGCTGTTGATAAATGGCTTTAAGCTTTGCATTGTAGAGTTTTAACTTACACTTGCAGATGTAGCGAAAACTGTAGTTACTGACAGTGGTTTTCTGAAGTGTTCCTGAGCCCATTGGTGATGTCCTTTACACAATGTCGGTTTTTGATGCAACCGCCTGAGGGATCGAAGGTCACGGGCATTCAATGTTGGTTTTCGGCCTTGTCGCTTACGTGCAGTGATTTCTCCAGATTCTCTGAACCTTTTGACAATATTACGGACCGTAGATGATGAAATCCCTAAATTTCTTGCAATAGCTGTTGAGGAATGTTGTTTTTAAACTGTTCGACAATCAGCTCACGATTTGTTCACTAAGTGGTGACCCTTTAAATCCTTGTTTGTGAATGACTGAGCATTTCAGGAAGCTGCCCCAATCATGGCACCCACCTGTTCCCAATTAGCCCGTTCACCTGTGGGATGTTCCAAATAAGTGTTTGATGAGCATTCCTCAACTCTCTCAGTCTTTTTTGCCACTTGTGCCAGCTTTTTTGAAACATGTTGCAGGCATCAAATTCCAAATGAGCTAATATTTGCAAAAAATTACAAAGTTTACCTGTTCGAACATTAAGTAACTTGTCTTTGCAGTGTATTCAATTGAATATAGGTTGAAAAGGATTTGCAAATCATTGCATTCTGTTTTTATTTACGATTTACACAACGTGCCAACTTCACTGGTTTTGGGTTTTGTATTTCTAATGGGGCTATTGACCTGACATTTTCACGAGATATAGTTAACAACCCAAGAAATCCACACATACAAAGAAATCAAAACAACTAAGTCCATAAATTAAGTTATGTGTAATAAAGTGGAATGACGCAGGGAGTAAGTATTGAACACATGAAGAAAAGGAGGTGCAAAAAGGCATTGAAAGCCAAGAAACCAGCTGAAATGTGTCGGTATTTAGAAAGGGCAGATTCCATAGAAAGTGTGACCAACAGGTCCCACTATACTTAACAGGATGAAATAATAAATTAATGGTATATATGTGGTTTATTTCATTGATAACATAAAAACAAATGTTAACAGGAAGTTTTAGACCTAGATCACTGCAATTTTGGTAAAAAAAAAAAAAAAAAGTGAATTTAGAAATTCAGTCTTGTTGCTAATGTTACATGGACGGAAAACTGGTTTTCACAGGACGGAACTCAAACATCTGCTACAGTCCTCCTGTACACAGGATATTTAAATGCCACCATGACTGTTGTGCATTTATATCAAGATAACTGCATCTTTTTAAGATGACAGAGGACAACGATTGTTTCTGCAGCAAGAGATAATTTTTTTTGAACTGCTGGATAGATACTATGGGCAAGTATATTGAGTAGTTTGCACATCAGGCTTAGCTGAGGAGTTAAATCCAGGCAACTCCTGAAAAACAGGGATTGGAGTGAACTCGTCCATATTCTAAACCGTGTTCAAGGCCGAATTGTTTGTGAATATTCAATAACTGATCCAGGTGTGCCATCTAGTGAGAAAATATTGTAACTGCGTGCATAAATCTGCAGCTCCGTGTCCACTGGCGGACACATCTGCACAAAAGGGTTTAAATACCCACGGTTACAGGAATGTTTTCGGCAGAAATTTGGGTCAGAAGCTGTCTCTACACTTCGCTGAATAATGCTAACGTTATTTTTTGCCAACGTTATTACTGTGCACGGAAATTTTTACGTTTTTTATGAGGGAAACAAACGCGAGTTGGTGAAAATTCTAGAAGGCCAAGAAGTAAACATCCGCTCGCGTATGCGCTTTACCCCGCTTTCAGACTACTGGTTATTATAAAATAGGGACTTCAATTAATTTACAATGGATATGAATCAGGTGGCCTAAAATTGTTAAATTTAAGAGCTTTGAATCTCTCACTTAAAGCCTCCCTGATTCCAAAATTTTTTAAAAACCCAAGACGGTTTTCCAGGAGACTACTGGACAATGTACACCCGATTTTTAAGAAGGGACCGTTTCCCTTTCTACAGATGAAACACCCCCAGTTCTCACAATTCAATGAGGAACTGCTCATTAATGTATGCCCGTTTTTAAAGGAAGCTATACAAAGTTGGCTGCAATTCCAATTCTATCCTCCAGAAAATACAGAGGAAATTTTGCAACAAATCAGATGGTTCAATTCTGTCTTGATTGGTCAAAAATTTATTTTTTGGGAAAATATGTTTGATTGTGGCATTATCTTTATAAATGATATTGTAAATAATTAGGGTAAATTAACATCTTATGAAGAGTTAATTGACATTCATGGCAAGGTTTTCCCTTTACAAATGTTCAATCAATTGGTTGCAGCCATACCACTAAAATGGAAAAGAAGAATTGTTAAAGAAAGTAGAAAGGAGCTTGTCTGTCGACCATCTACAAAAAACTTTCAGTGGATTGAAAAAACCAGCATAAATAGAATGATATATAAGTTTAATCTTGAATCAAGAAAACTGAAAGCCAATCCTCACAATATTCTAGATTCTTGGGAGTATATGCTAGATTTTCCAATACCAAGGAACCAGGTTTTCAATTTAATTTACAAAACAACAATTGATTCATCAATAAGATTTTTTTTAGTTTAAATTAATATATAAATTTTAGGCCACTCAAAACGTGCTTCATATTTGGGGAACTGAGGGGTCTAACTTGTGTAAATTCTGTCGCGAAGAGGTTTCATTTATTTTGGTACTGCCCCTGTGTATGTCTGTTTTGGACAGGGGTTCAGAGGTGGCTGGCTTTATATTCTAGTAATTTTACAGTTGATTTGCCCACCATACTTCTGGGCAGTCTAACAAATGACTACGGAAATATACAGCCAATATTATGTAAAAAATATAGTCAATATTATAATACTTCTTGGGAAAATTTTCATTTTTAAATCAAAATCTGTGGACGCTTTGAGGACAGAAAGACTCAAACTCTTCGTAAAACATCATAGTAAACTTGAATGCATGATGGCTCATGAAAACAATAGGATAAGTGTATATAAGGATAGACAGAAGGCGTTGAGAGAGTAGCAGAAGGATGGGAATGAAAATAATAAGTAAATAAGTATGAGTCTATTAATATATGATGTGTCTGTGATTGTATGTACATATGCTAAAGCATGAGTATATACTGTATGTATATGTATATGCAATTATGATCATTGTATGTAATGGCGCATGTATGCAGATAAAAAGAAATGAGAATTATTCATTTTTGTATATATTTCTATTCTAATTTATGTCATTGTCCTTTTACTGTTGTATATATGGGTTTAGGGTGCTATCATGGGAGTCAAAGGTTGGGTGTGGGTTCTTAGGAGAAATTTATTGTAATTGAATGAATTCAGTAGACCGCCAAATAGGGGGTGGGTGGAGGGATTAAAGAAAAAAAATAGGGACTTCAATGTGGAATGCAGAGCGAACGTTACGACCACACATCTGACAGAAATTATATTCGCGGCCAAAACTGGCTTCATGGAATGAAATAGGTCTCAGGATATTTCAAAACAGTATCTAGCATGGTAAAATAAAGAATGGGGAACATATTTCTGGCCATACCTTCAGTAGTAGATGTACTGTTCTTTTCACAGTGGCCATGTTGCTAACATTATGGGACTGGACAGAACATGTGTAACGTTTGCAACTGGATCAATGCATTGGACTCATTGACTGGGACAATTTTCTGTCCTGATATTGCACAATTCCAGAATAAAGTCAGCTTTTTAGAGAAAAGTAACAAAAGAACAACAATAGCCATGCTTTTGCAGGTAAAAAATTTATTCTTTATTCTGCTGACATATTTTGTTGAAAATACAGAGAGATGATACATTTTATATTGGCTCAAAAATAAAAGTTGTCAATTGGTCATACTTTCTCTGGAATCTGCCAAAGCAATCCTGCCCCCTATTAATGCAAATAAATATCAGCTGGTTTAGTCCTAATTGATGGCCTATAAAAAGGTATCTCATTACCAAGGTGCAGGGGTGTCGTTGGGACTTGAAAACATTGGGGGCTTCAGCCCCCTTGACCCAACCATTTTTTGGGGGTCCGGAGATTTCTCCCCCAGGAAAATTTTGAAAATCTCGCTGGTAAAGACGCAATTTTAACGTAGCTGGACAAGGATAGAGAGCACTCCTATACATCACTTGCTTAGCTAGACTAGCTTCCATCCTGACTAGGCCGTTCAGTACTTTTACGTCAGACGTGAACTTTTCAGGAAAGCGCCGTGCATCAACACAATCACTGCTTGTAATTTGGCTCATAAATGGTTCGATGTTGAACATTGAACACAAGTGAATCATAAATAACGGCAATTCAGGGGTGGGCTCATTTCTCCAAGACTCAAAACCATGAACTTTGCAATGTGAACAATAGTACCCATGCTGCCGTAAGATAAGTGAACTTTATATACGCCTATGGGATTGAATGAGTGCTCTTCTCAGCCTGCACTTCACTGAAAATGTTGAGGCAGCCAAGCCATGACTTTGTTTAGTTGAAAAGTTATTTTTACATTGGATGATGAGTCGACACTGTGTGATCAGACGCAGGCTAATACCCTTCCTTGTCACTTCATGACCTTCGCTGTGCTTTAATTGACTTTCTTGGTTCATTATAATGAGGCATAATATTCCAATCACTAATGTAGGCAATTTCAAGTGTACAACCTCACTTATGAACAGGGGTGGTTCCAGGATTTTTGAAGTGGGGTGGCACAGGGGGGATTAATAATCAGTCTGGGAGGGCACGGGGGGTTAATTTTTATCAGAACACACCATTGAAAATCTGCTCAGAAATATAGGACCACAATGTAATTATGCTAAATTAGACACATCATTTTCATTCTTAATTTTACTTGTTTTTATTTTCAATAAATTGTATTCAAATACAATAGGGTCATTCCGTGTCAACTCAACCAGAGCCCCCCACATCAAAATTTTGACTTTGATAAAACTTTGCACATTTCAAGAGATATGCATTGGCAGCACTGAGGTCAAATATTTCAGCTCAATTATTGCTAGTTCCTGAAATCTAGCCTATTTTAGGGAAGGGGGGTCAATTTTAACAAAATCGCCTTAAAGGGGACGTAATATGCTATTTTTCCAAGTTTATATTTTGGTCTTTGACTTCCCTATAGTACTCCTGATCGCGCAAAGTAAAAAAAGGGTACTTATTTCGCTCATACTGCCATCCTCAAAAAACCCCATTTGTAGTCCATAGTAGTCTCTGCCTGAAACGCCTCATTGGGGTGGCTCTTCCGCTATGGCCCCCACTCCCCGTGTGCCCACTTTCTTCTGACTGGCCAGCTCTGTGAGGGGAATCTAGGCAGGACGAGGCAGCAGAACGCAGTTTTCCGGGTCTCAGAGTGAAACGTGAGACGCGTCTGCCATCTGAGCTAAGGAATCAGCCAGGAAATTCTGCAATCAAATGCAGTACATGTGTATAAATCTAATGAAATTAACTTGTTCAAATAAACGCGACGGCGAAAGTGGAGGACGCAGTGCGAAAGTCCGGCAGCTCAAGCACGAATTTGCTATAGGCTACAGTTTGCTACGGCAACAGTTGGTGAGTACAGCAGTTTTTCTACTCCTAGCTAGGATGCAGGGGAAGCTAGAATCCACCCCATATAGACACATTTGTAGAACGGGTCGACATGCCCAAGTGTAGACCGGAGACCGTAGAAATCCGGTGGATCTGAGTTTAGAGGGAAACATGGACAGTGAGGGGCAGCTAAAAGTGGACCAACAGCTTATGGACTGCTTCGGTGTGTATTAGGACCTGCTGGTTCGTATGCATAGCTGTGGTGTGTTGTTAGCATGGAGAAACGAACAGCTTCCGCGCTGGTATATGATGGAGGGGCGAAAGCTCCAGGCTAAACGGCCTTTTCGGAAATTGCCTGTGGTAATGGTTTACTTATTGCTTCGGAATGACCAGCTTTTCCTCGCGGAAAATGGGCGCATTATGTATAGTGTGCGAGAGCTAGACAGAGCTCCGGTTATGTCATGAACATAATATAGGTTTTACAGACCGTAAGTTCCGTCTGCGTGAACCGTTGCTTATGTGGAGCTAGCGAATCGATCACTTTTACAGGAAAGAATTTAATATTCAATCGATGGGAATGCAGAGAAATCGTTTGTTATACCAGACACGTTATAGGCTGTGCGCTTCCCTATTGCTTTCATCGGTAGTATCAGAGAGCTTGCCCAGACATTGGAGATGTATCAGGCTGACCCCGGTCATGGATAAGTAAAGCGATCGTTCCATAAGCACCCAAAAACGCACCCCAAGCTCTGCAAAATCTACATCTGGTCTAACTGCAGCCCAACTCGGCAGACACATACAGCACCTCTCCGGTTAGCTTCAACTGTAGTGGCTACAATCAGGCAACTTTATGATGAAACTGCCACATTGATGCTTACCGAAGTAACACAAGCATACCGATGATAATTGCTGCATATAAGTTAACCAGGAGCATTTTTAATTAGCAGAGCACGCAAACTAACATGCAGTAGCTGATAAGCGGTCATGACTTTGAATGTAATCTGTGTAGCGAAAAATTCGTTTCGCGTCCGTGTGAAAGCTGCTTAACGCGCCCATAACGCCTGTATTCGCGTCTTTGCATTGACTTTGAATGTAGCTAATCTGTCGCGCGAAAAAATTCGTTTCGCGTCCGGTGTGAAAGCGGCTTGACGTGCCCATACCTGTATTCGCGTCTTTGCATTGACTTTGAATGTAGGCTAATCTGTTCTGCGAAAAATCCGTTTCGTGTCTGATGTGAAAGCAGCTTTATGGATAGTACGCGACAGCTAGAGAGAGCTCGGTTACATTATGAACATAATACAGGTTTTGCAGACCGTAAGTTCCATTAGCGCGGACAAGTTGCTTATGTGGAGCTAGCGAATTGATCACTTCTACAGGAAAGAATTACCTATTTAATCTCCGCCTTTTTCGGCTTTTTTTATTAGCCACAACAATTTCTAAAGGGGATGAAATTATGTCAAGGTAGCGCAGAGAAATCATTTGTAAACCGGTAGAGCTTCTGCGTTTCGCATTGCTTTCACGGTAGCACCAGAGAGCTTGCTCAGATATTTGTGAAGTATCCGGCTGATCCCGGTCATGGATAAGTGAAGCCATCACTAACTGCGATGGCTACAATCGGGCAACGTTATGATGAAACTGCCACATTGATGCTTACCGAAGTAACACAAGCATACCGATCAGAATTACTGCATATAAGTTAACCAGAAGCATTTTTAATTAGCGGAGCACGCAAACTAACATGCAGTAGCTGGTAACCGAGCGGTCATAACCACAGAGACAAACCCTCGCAATACAGGTTTTACAGACAGCAAGTTCTGTTACTGTGAACAGTTGTACCAAGCATCCAAATTACAAACAAGTATTAAAAGTTAGCTTCAAATGAGGGTTATGTTCACACACCCTTCTGTAGAATTTCCCTGATATCACTCTTGCATATTTAGGACACAAACATTAGCAACAGTAACTTGGCTATGTTAGCCGCTGTGCTACAGCCACAATCAACTGGCTATCACGTCAGGTTGGCTTATGCAGTAAAAGCAACTTACAGCTTCTGTGTCTGTGAGTCACGGACAGTCGCGACCAATACAGGCTTTATCTTCAGATATTTTACAAAGCCTGCGTTTGAGGCCAGTTGTTAGTGCTAACTATCGCTAGCGGTCCTGCTAGCCACCCATAACATGTTAGCTTCACTTACATTATTTGCTGTTATATGGTTACTTACAGCTTGTGGCTCCGATCGCTTGATCGATGGAACTGCTTCAGGTTTGAGAAGCAGCTGAAACACTTATCCTGAGTCGAATTATCCTTTATTGACAAAGTTGTTTTTGGTGAAATGCTGAGCACAAGCAGCTAACGTTCCCTTTGGCCATGGCTGTTTGCTGCCAGCAAACAAAAAAAGCTACCCACTGATTTCTGGTGGCATCGTCTTTTGGAAGAGAAATATTTGTTTTTCTTCACGTCCAAAAGTAAACAGACGAGCAGCTTTGGGAGAGATACTGACAAAATTGCACCTCAAATGATCTGCGGTTCTTCTTTTGTATTTCCAAAAGTGTAGATGCTACTAAGGCATAGCATAATCTGCCGTTGTTAGTGCCTGCTAGAATAGTTTCCGGTGTGGGCAGGTCCAGCGCAGTGGTTGGCTCTGGCTAGGTCTGTACTAATTGGACGGCACAACCTGACGTCAGGTTTTGCCTAGATCTCGTGAAGATCTCGGGAGGAGCTGTTCAGAGAGGAAATCACACTCACGAAATCATGTTCTTGGATTATGTCAAAATCCCTGTATCTTATGTTTAGAAACTTTTCAGAAGTTGAGCATGGACAACCAACATTATAACATTAAAAGTGCGTATTTTGGGTCATTCTAGTAGGTATATATCTCAAAAGGGACACAAGTGATCAAGGTCATATTTTTAGTCCTTGAAGGCATGGGTCTTGGGTCTAACATATTAAAAAACTGGAGATGTAAAACTCTTCCTTTAGACTGTACAGCATGCCAATTATATTAGGTGTCTAACTTAATTTTCGGAGCACCTTAGCCATGGTGTAAGTGAAAAGATGAATGTGACATATACACTTGTTCACCTCCACCAAGGAGGTGTATATTTTCGCCGGTTTTGGTTGGTTGGTTGGTTTGTTTGTTTGTCTGTCCGTCTGTCTGTCTGTCTGTTAGCAGGAAATCTCAAAAACGGCCCATAGATTTTAACCAAACTTTGCCGGATGTTAGAATAGCACAAGAGGAACAAGTGCTTATATTTGGGCATATCTAGGCCAAAGTACAGCTGAGATATAGGCCAAAGTTCAAATCCAGCTATGCTGGCAGAGATTTCAAGTCTTTCCAATGGGCCGTGCTTTTGGGTTTTGCTGCCACCTGGCGGTGGAATGCAACAATATCCTACATCAGCCAATGATAATCACCTAATATGCTTGGCAAGCTGTACAGTCTAAAGGAAGAGTTTTACATCTCCAGTTTTTTAATATAGGCATGGGCAATACAAATGAATAAAATGACAACATTTCTTGAGTTGCTGAGAACAAAGTTTTTATTATTTTCTCATGATTTTTTGCAGGTAAGTACAGAAGACACAGACGAAGAGTTTGCCACAAGTCCAACGCCTTTACAGGAAAGGGTCTCAGAGCCACAGGGTCCCAAAAATGGCTGATTTTGGCATTTTTCAACAAAACCCATTGTGAAAATTGGGGGGTGAAGCCTGAGGGCATTTTCGAAAATACAGTCCATTCAGAAATAAACCAGGCCAAATTATCCATTAGGGTACCCTAACAGAAATAATTGATGCTTAAGTCATCTACCCCTTTTCTGAAGTACAGCAGCGCCCCCTAGGCCCTTTTTAATGGAAAATGCATTGAATTTCACCCATTTATGTTCAACAAACATTAGGTTTTGCATTGATATTAAAAAATGGTATGAATGGGTTGCCTGTGAAGTTTTTTTTTTTTGGATCAATGGCCTGCAAAAATGTCAAAATTATCGGTGGGAGGGCAAACATTAACGCTACTCGCCCATTACTATATAAAATGCAGTGAAGTCGCTGATGCTGATCAGTTGTTTGCCCTCCCACTGCTATGAAATGAATCAAACGTTCCCCCTTCAATAACCCATGGTGATTAAAAAAAAAAAAAAACTTTGTACTGTTTTTTTACTATGTCCATATACCCTCTTCCCACGATAGTTTCAATGAGATACTGTGAATAATTCATAGTAAAACACTGACGTGCAGTCGGGGGTTAGTTTGGTGAGGCAGAAACCTCCCCTTTGCTTGATTAGCAATCAGACGATTAACTAGTTTAGTAAGACTATTGGGCAGAATGACGGGCCAGTTTAAGTTTCATGGCGTTATTACTCAGTCCATTGAACCTGAAATGCTCACTAGACAGCAGATTTGCGCGTACTTGCTTCCAGGAAGCCGAAGCAATGTCATCAACAAATATTAAAACAGTTCAACTTATGCAGAGTTCAATGCTTAATCAATATACAATGTATTCTCCTTTAAATACGCTCTTTTACATCCAAACAAAAAGCGGGCGCTAATTTTCAGTTTTCTTTCATAATCCGATTAACAAAATGTTTAAACGATATACAGAACTACCGAGCGCCGATAATTTTTCCTAATTGATTATTCAGATTTCCATCCTTGCAGTCTCGAATTGAAGCGTATACGTGAATGAATCTTGTGACCGGTGGGCTTCAAAGGCCTGGCGCAGGTTTATAACGCGGTATATTTTACTGAAACTTTACAAATAGGGTCCTGGCGGATATTCTGCCGACAAACTATGTTTATAACGTAAAAATATTTTCTTGCTGAAAAATCTTTAACAAATAGGTCAAACTTATTTATTCCCTGGAGGTATAGCCTGGACAAACAGACTCGTAATTTCTCAAATTAGATGGCTGTAAGCAAATCAGAGCCGTAAAATAAGACGTCACCTTTATTTGAAATCTACCTCCTAAATGGTTATTTTTGAGAAGAAAATTTGTAAACACGGCTTTTCAATTCAAACTCTGTTCAAATCGTTTTTTGTTTTCGACGCAGAGTTCATGTATGAAATGCGGTATCCTTTTTGCTTTTAATCAAACCGTGGTGTTCTTTTTGTATGAAAATGGTGTTTACGTCATTTTTTTATAAGTTTTCTGAGGCTTGTTTACCGCCCCAGTTCAGCTGTTACGCATTCCATTAGAGTTTCTGCAGAGCGTTGCCCATGCCTATTTAATATGTTAGACCCAAGACCCATGCCTTCAAGGACTAAAAATATGACATTGATCACTTGTGTCCCTTTTGAGATATATACCCACTATAATGACCCAAAATATGCACTTTTCATTCTGAAGCAAACTTCCAAGGTTATTAAAACATTTAATACAACCATTGTGACTTTGATATTTTTTGTGGTCTTCAGAAAGTTGACCGACAGTCTGCATACCAAGTCTCAGGGCTCTATCTTAATTGTTACAGAATAATAAATGCATTAAATTGGGAAAAAATTTGTATGATTGGTGTTTTTTGCTTTTTCCAGGCCACAGTACAGGTAAACTAAACACAGTGAGTAAAGAAAAGTAGCTTAAGCCAAGAGTTCAGCAACTATTCTGATGACAAAATGAAACTTAGGGGTCTGTTTGCTCTGCAAATGCATATCTCAGGCCCTCAAACTTGCTCCAAAATTATGGCGATTTTCTTAAAACTGACCCCCCCCCCTAAAAGAAGCTAAATCTCAGGAACTGGCAATGATTGAGCTTAATTATTTTACTATTTCACATAAGATATATAAATCTTCCACTGTGGGGAATATAATAAAAATAATTTTTTTTTTTTTGGTGGGGAAGTTCCTACAATTTGGTTGATTTGACATGGAATGACCCAATACACATTTTCTATGGGCTAAGTATGCCACTTGTTTCAAAAACATTTCCAGTGCAAAACAAAACAAAACAATTCCATGGTATCACAATTTTGGAAATTTTTTTTTTTTACACACAAATATCCATGGTGCATATCTTATAACAAAATTAAACAGGTGTTTCACATTGCAGTGTGAGTGTGTCTATAAATGCAGTAGTGTCAATATCCCAGTCCATTGTCATCAGATTCCCTATGCCAACCCAAGCAATTTGAAAGGGAGAGAAATAAATGTAATGGTAACGTCATACACCGTACTACATCTAAAATCTCAATGTCGTTCATCTGATCACTGCATTCTCAACATTCTCAGACTCCTAAAACTTTAGTTTGTTCAACCATATTATCTTGGGAAAAATTGTGATTTTAGTCTTTAAACAAAAATGAAAGACTACATCAAGTTAATTGAAAAGTTTAAATTTAGGGAACTCCGTAGACACCAAGCATGTAAATATGGGAATATGGCTTGCTGGGAAAGTTTCTTAATTTTGCCTAAAAGTTGCGGTCACTTTTGGTTAAGTACTGTACTTGCCACAGCTGAATTGACCTAAGTATAACAGCAACCAGCATTAACTTGTGACTAACGTTTGACTTTGAAGTGACACTGTTTCAGTATTTCAAAATATAGAACTGAGTTCACATACCATGCAGAGACGCGGTGATTGTGGACCACTCTTAAATTCTATGCATACCATGCATTCAAATGCCATAAAGCAGCATTTCTGTTGTGTCCCGCAGTGTAGTGGGGATGTTAGATTGCATGCTGATCTTATTTTTCATCGTTTTCCGAAAGATTATCTTCGTAGAACGAAATGGTTGAATCAGATAAGGATAGATGAAGGGCCATAACTGCAGAGGTTTTCTGATCGCGATACACTTTTCCAATGGTTTTATTTATCGAGGCATTAGCAGTGGCTTGATCAGGTCACGACTGAGAGTATAAGATTCTGTTTATCACATAACTGAATTGCGCAATTTATTATAAAACAAATGTAATTTCTGTAAGTGCCCACTAAGTAATTCCCAATATGTGCTACCACAGACCTGACGCAATCACTCTGCTAACTTGCACAGCCGTCAAGCAATTACTATCGCGTTTGAACAAGCAATGGTTTGTATTGATCACTTCCACATCATTAGTTGGACCATGGCAGAAGTACTAATGTTAGAAGCTGGGGATTACATCATTAAGCACACAAAATCACGCTGTATGACAGAGGCTAACTAGAAGCCAGTCCAGCATGTCACAAGCTACCTAGCTTGCCATGTGATTTTCACTAACCTGAGCTAGTTGAAGCATTATCTACAGTTGGGGGGCAGTCGGGGGACGAAAACTACTCTACCGCTTCTAGCTCCCTTGCCTTGTCCTTTCTCCCAAAGAACCGCCTGATGTCCATGTCAGTGATAAGAATTAATTTGATTGAAATCACTAGCAAGTAATACAACCCTCGCTTCCTACTGAACTGCCTACAAATGTAACATTGAGCGGTAAAGACCGCCCAATGTTAAACTTGGAAATTGTAACAATTTATCCTCACGATGCTGCGCCTCTGCCCATATACGGGCATGCCCCATATGGCTGGCCTTTGTGATCATGCCTCGCATTTATTCCTGCTGCTGCTACTACTGCATCAGTGTGGCAGCCATCCAAAGTGATTTGAAACTAGTAGGCGAGGCTCTGTTGTTAATTGCTCTCTCAAGACCTTTGCAACTTTCTTCTTGCAAAACATACTGATGGCATTGGTTACAGACGTATTTCTAAACATTTCTGAATGTTCCAGTGAGCACCATTGTGGCCATAATCCGGAAGTGGAAAGAACATCATTTCACCATAAACCGGCCACGACCAGGAGCTCCTTGCAAGATTTCTGACAGAGGTGACCAAAGAATAATCAGAAAGACCTGGAATTAGCAGGTACAGTTGTTTCAAAGAAAACAATAAGTAATGCATTCAACCACCATGGCCTCTATGCACGCTCACTGCGCAGGACTCCATTGCTGAAGAAAAAAGCATGTTGAAGCTCGTTTAAAGTTTGCTGCACAACATTTGCACAAGCCTATGAAATACTGGGAGAACACAGTCTAGTCAGAAAAGACCAAAATTGAACTCTTCGGATGTCATAGCACACACCATGCTTGGAGGATAAACGGCACTGCACATCACCCCCAAAACACCATACCAACAGTGAAGTTTGGAGGTGGGAACATCATGGTGTGGGGCTGTTTTTCAGCATATGGTACTAGCAGACTTCATATAATTGAAGGAAGGATGAATGGAGAAATGTACTAAGACATTCTTGATAAGAATCTGCTGCCATCTACTAGGATGCTGAAGATGAAACGAGGGTGGACATTTCACACAGTGTGCTTTAACAAAATGCACGGTTAAAAAAATTGAGCAGACGTTTCCTTGGTACCAAATTTTGTCAAGGCCTCCACCATCATAATAAGCTGAAAATTTAAATATTCTGTTGGGAAAATATTGTGTTATGTACAGTTTTTTGTTATCAGTGAGGCTTCTGCATACATGTTTTTATCTTATGTGTGAAAAATGGATTTTTAAAAACGTGATTTTTGAAAATTTGAAGACAGTTTGTGTGGAAGAATGGGCCAAAATCACACCTGAGCAATGCATGTGACTAGTTTCTTCATACAGGAGATGTCTTAAAGCTGTCATTCCACTTCATTACACATAACTTAGTTTTTTTTTTTATTTCTTTGTATATGTGGATTACTTGGGTTGTTACTGACATCTGGTGAAAATTTCATGTCAATAGCCCCATGAGAAATATATTAACTGAGAAAAATATTTACACATTTAATACTTATTTCCCCCACTGTATTTTTTTTTTTTTTTTTTTCTCAGTCCTATCATTAACAATGGGGCCAAAATTTCACAGGCCCATAAAATGGACAAAAATTATTCAATCAAAAATCTGCAAAAAAAAAAAAAAAAAAAAAGTCTGGCGATGTGACCCCATAGTATATTATGGCAAATTTATACGAAAATTCATCTGGCCAAAAAAAAGATAAAAAACGTTCTGGACGACAGGCACCATACCACAACAATAGCTTGTCGGCCCATTGGACCAGTAAGCCAAAAAAACACCAAACCAAAGCTTGTACCTCCAGAAATTGTCCCAAGGAAGGTCAAAATCTAAGTTTCAGAGACAAAAGACAGCAAAATCTTCCGTTGTAGAAGCAGATAACAATGCCAAATCTATCGCACAGATGTTAAAACTTGATGTGCCAAAGAGCCCAAGCTCTTGTGTGCCAAAAAAAAGCCCCTGTTGGTTTTTTGGGAACAAAAAAGCCCAAAAATACAAAACCAAAGGCCCACATTTTTATGCAGATAGAAAGAGGGGAGGGGGATGAAAGCAGGCTGTGCTGATTGGTGGAGCAATGGATGTCCGAAGGTACAAGCAGTGGTGAATTGTCTCTTGTGAAACAAGCCATTCATGTATTAAAATGCCTTTATGTTGTTAGGAGCAGAGCTGAGCACTATGGAATGTTTCTAAAGACATTCAAGGATTTAGTCTCTTTCCAATAAGACCAAATATGAATATGGTTGGAGGTAATGAAGCTCAGTCATCAAAAACCTCTGGAATGTTTTACTACTGCTTCTAAAAACATACATGATGTGGGCCAATCTTGAGCAGTATTCAGGGGTACAACACAAAATAAAACAAAAAAAAGATAAAATAAGATAAAAAAAAAAAATTCAATAAAAAGGGACATGTTCTTATCTAGTTGGAGGTCACAAGGCTACAGCAATGGTGTTCTCTGTTGTCTTAGGAAATTGCAGGGGTGTACACTCATAGTTTATGACCCTCTGTTCGACTCTCATGGCCCTAAAAAGGATCATCTTTGGAATTTATGCATTGAGGGCTAGACTGCACAGACTAAAATCCTACAGTAAAAGGGGGACAGGACCCATCACCAGAGGATGCACAAATCACTACCAAGCAAATTACTCTGTCCAACTCTGAAGTCGAGTCAAAACCTCCAAAACTAAACACTAGTTGCCTGACTCCCTCATTTTAGTGCATTTTGTATTTTCTACTCCTTTCTATTAAACTAAGTTCAGATCATTGATTACAATGGCAACGTGTCCTTCAGGGCAACTTTTCAACATGTAAAACTGTATGAAAGGATGCTATTAGCTAGACCAAGTTAATTTTTCGAAGCAGTGATTCCCCCCCCCTCCCGAAATTTCTAGGGGCCAATCAGTCAGAAAAAATGTATAACAGTGGTTTTATGAATACAACACGAAGCATTCAATGACGAATGGCAAACAAATTGTAATGTAATCAATTCTTAAAGTGAAGTTTGTTTAGCCGTGAACTGAACCGCTTTGACTTGGTTTCAAACATGTTTGTGGTACATGTTGAAAATTGATGGGGATCAGACTATCATGTTTAATGCTGTTTTTAACGCTGATTTTAAATAAACAAGACATCAGATAAGTGAAGAAAGAAGCGTTGATGCAAGAACAGAATTACTTGAGAAGACAGACGCACATTATTGGAAAATTTTTCAATTCAAGATTGAACAAGAGCCATCAGGAGATGGCATATTCCCCCGGCCCCAGGTCAACAACTCTGGATTAGCGAAAGGCACCACGTCAGGTCATGATTAACTCTTTCAACCCCAGATATTCTAGCATCACTATACCCTTCAACCCCACAGCCCTCTGTAGAGGGCTGGTCATTATCTGGACATTGTATCTTACTGTTATCTCTGGAATCCCATTAAATGTAACCTGATATGTTCCAATCAATTAGTCAGATTGTTTGAATTTTCCCTACAGGAATTTGGGGTTGAAGGGAATATGTTGGTCAGCCCTCTGTAGAGGGCTGTGGGGTTGAAGGAGTTAATGTGCACACCCAGTTATGTGGAAAAATTGTGAACGGTTTTCAACTTATGCACCGGAAACAAAATGTTCACAGACGGGCGGACGGACAGACGACCGCACCCTTGACTATATCCCCTGCATTATATGCGGGGAATAAAAATGATTGATTCAATCATGTAATCGGAAAATCAATTTTCTTTCGAGCCTGTGTATTTTATTGCACCGCGATACCAAGAGAAAAATGTCTCAGAACAAGTCAAGCAGACATAAAGACACCACCAGAATAGTTGCAGTTTCTGTGGGTGCAGATGAGTGTGTTCACATGCAATATACAAAAATCCTGTGAACACAAGGCGTGCTTCCAGTTATGTTTTTGGTCTCATCAAAGCTGTAAAAATAATTTATGCAGTCAAAAAATGATAACTAAATTTGGCGCCAAGGTGATTTCAAATAATGCTTTTACAAATCATTATATGATCGCAACTTGACCTTTGCTGGCACATTCAAGAGTTGCGTGACACCTGAGCTGTCATTTTGAGGCTGATGGGTTTGAGGAAAACTCAATCTAAAACATAGTTGGGATAAATTTGTTTTAAAAATGAACAACTCTATTCAATGAAAAGACAGTTTTAAAAATATAGAAGAAATTCTGTTGGATATTTGGGATGTTTTCTTTATTTTAATAAAATTTTTAATATGTCCAACATAAATGCATTTAGATTAATTTACATTCATGTGGGCCAACATGTGTCATTTAAAAAGCTATCAGACTTGTTCCTTTGTTTCAACCTCTTCAACTCCAACTGCTGGTAATGCTGGCGTGATGGGATTTGCAGCTGAGTGCCTCTCATTTTTACGCGTGATGGATCTCAATTCGCTCCTGTTTGAGATCGCCTGATTAACAGTGAAACAACTTCTTGAACTAGATAACTCAGTTGCCACAGGAACCAAGTCTTGTATCTCCCCGATCCCCAAATTTCGGACAAAATGGCCGCCGGCAGCCATATTGGACGTCCGAAATTCACGAAAATCGGTCTTGAGCATTGTCCAATCAATATCTTCACCTGTGTGAAATTTGGAGAAATTCCTGTAATAATTGTGGCTTCCAGAGCCCGGAACAGAAAATCTCTGCGGCGGCCCGGGTTTTAAACCATAGTATCTCCCAACTATCGTCGTTGATAGATTACCAAGACTAATATAAAAACACATAATGAATAAGAAGTTATTAATTTCAGGAAATAACCAAGAAACCACCTACACTGAAAAAGTATATACGTATAATGCTTGCGATATGGTAGGGACAACAATTACGCACAAAATGCATGAACCAAAAACTTTCTCTGAGTTCCATCCCACATTTCAAAATTTTTTACATTTAAATAGAAACATCTTCCTGTCAAACCCTACATGAAACATTGCCGCAGAACGGTGTCATTTATAAGCAGTTATCTTGTGCCGTTTTATGAACTATAGGGTAAACCCGCCTCAAATCACCAGATTTCAGAAAATGTTTCCGACTGACCATCTCAGATTTGCTTCATACATTCACAAATTACTGTCATTAGTCCCAATAAACAGTGTGCATATTTTAAGCCTTGTATCTTTTTTAGTTTTTGACATATAGGGGCTTGAATAGGTGGGGCTTGGCTGGGATTTTACTGTAGAAACGAGTGCTATAGAAAAAACTGAAGTTCTATAAGCCATAACCCTTGAAATATTTAAGCCAAATGCATGAAATTTTAAGGGGTTGTTCTTAAGTACTAGATGTCTTTATGTGCTGCAACTGAAGTTTTACACTGCAAATTTACCATGTCATTGCTTGTTGAAATCGGCAAAAAAAGTTTTGTGCTTTGGTGCATTTTTGGCCCTCAGTAGCCCCTCATTTAAACATGTCAGATCTTTCAAATTCTGGTATTTATTTCTCATATTACTGTGCTCTTTTGCTAACTAAGTGTTTGTCATACAGAAATCAAACTTTCTGAGTTATGATGCCTAAAAAATGAAATGTTCAAAACATGAAGTCGGTATCTTGAAACAAACTATATTTTTTAAGGTTTGAAATATGCCATGTTTCACTATAGGCAAAATTGCTGTTTTTACACATGGGTCATTCCATGTCAACATAGCCACCCATGTACATCAGATTTTGCACAAACTCTGTTCAAAAATGCTTTATGGTACCAAACAAAAGAATGGTACAAAGAAAGAGTTATACGTACATCTTGTATAGGTGCAAGGCTATCAAATAAAACGCGTCAATGGAGAGAGGAAAAAGATGCCTGCACACTTACTCCAAGTCACCAAGAAAATCTTTATTAACTAGAGGCACTTGTACAGTGCAAACCTCTGCTAAGGCAGCACAATCCAAATGTGCATGAGTGGGAGCAAAGTTGAGTTACCGCGTGTGCTAGGATTTCAAGATGGCTGCCGTGGCAGCCATATTGTTTCACTGATCGCGGTCAAAATCAATAGGGTCCATCCTTGATGTAATAGCAATCCACCCACAAAATTTCAGACAAATCCATGCATTACTTTTTGAGTTATCACATGTGATAGGATTTCAACATGGCTGCAGTGGCCGCCATATTACTTCAGTGATTGTGGTGAAAATCAATAGGGTCCATCCTTGATGTAATGGCAATCCACCCACAAAATTTCAGACAAATCCATGTATTGCTTTTTGAGTTATGTTGTTCACAAACAGACAGACAAACAAACAAACGGGGCGAAAACATAACCTTGGCCCCAGCTTCGTTGGCAGAAGTAATTAAAATAGGACAACGTTTCGATCCAACTTGGATGACCAGACGAAGATCCAAGTTGGATCGAAATGTTGTCCTATTTCAATTAATAAAGATTTCCTTGGTGACTTGGAGTAAGTGTGCAGGCTTCTTTTTCCTCTCTCCACCAAACAAAAGAATCCCAAGTTTCATGTCAATATCTCTAACGGTTTTCGTGTGGTGTCCCTTGAAATTTGGTGCCACGCCCATTTCTGACTTATGTGAATCGGTCATTTCATTTTGTAGCACTTTGAAAGGACCATAACTCCTCGCATAATAGAGATAGGAAGCTGAAATTTGATGTGCTGGTGTATTCAGGCCCATATACATTGCTGTGAAAAAGTATTTGCCCCCTTACTGATCTCGTTTTTTTTTGCATATTTGTCACTCGTAAATGTTTCAGATCATCAAACAAATTTTAATATTAGACAAAGATAACCTGACTAAAGACAAAATGCAGTTTTTAAATGATGATTTCATTTATTAAGGGAAAAAAGCTATCCAAACCTACCTGGCCCTTTGTGAAAAAGTAATAGCCCCCCCTGTTAAATCATGAATTAACTCTGATTAACCACATTTTTTGAGTTCAATTTCACAAGCCACAACCAGGCCTGATTACTACCAGACCTGTTGAATCAAGAAATCATTTAAATAGAACCTGTCTGACAAAGTGAATTAGGCTAAAAGATCTCAGAAAGCAATACATCATGCCCCAATCTAAAGAAATTCAAGAACAGATGAGAAACAAATTCATTGCCATCCATTAGTCTGGAAAGGGTTACAAAGCCATTTCTAAGGCTATGGGACTCCAGCGAACCACGGTGAGAGCCATTATTCACAAATGGAGAAAACTTGGATCAGTGGTGAACCTTCCCAGGAGTGACCAGCCTACCAAAATTACTCCAAGAGTGCATTGATTACTCATCCAAGAGGTCACAAAAGAACCCAGGACAACACCTAAAGAACTGCAGACCTCATCTGCCTGAGTTAAAGTTAGTGTTCATGATTCAACAATAAGAAAGAGACTGGGCAAAAATGGCGTCTATGGGCAAGTTCTAAGGCGAAATCCACTGCTGACCGAAAGGAACACAAAGGCTCGTCTCACATTTGCAAAAAAACATCTCGATGATCCCCAAGACTTTTGGGAAAATATTCTGCGGACTGACGAGAGAAAAGTTGAACTTTTTGGAAGGTGTGCATCCCGTTAAATCTGGCATAAAACTAGCACAGCATTTCATAAAAAGAACATCATACCAACAGTCAAAAATGGTGGCGGTAGTGTGATGGTCTGGGGCTGCTTTGCTGCTTCAGGACCTGAATGACTTGCTGTAATTGATGGAACCATAAATTCTGCTCTCTACCAGAAAATCCTGAAGGAGAATGTCCGACCATCAGTTTGTGACCTCAAGCTTAACCGCAGTTGGGTTATGCAGCAGGACAATGATCCAAAACACACCAGCAAGGCCACCTCTGAATGGCTTAAAAAAAAAAAAAAAACTAAATGAAGGTTTTGGAGTGGCCTAGTCAAAGTCCAGACTTAAATCCGATTGAGATGCTGTGGCATTACCTTAAGTAGGCCTTTCATGCTCGAAAACCCTCCAATATGGCTGAATTTAAAAAATTCTGCAAAAAAGAGTGGGCCAAAATTCCTCCACAGCTATGTCAATGACTCATTGCCGGTTATCGCAAACGCTTGATTGCAGTTGTTGTTGCCGTGGGCAGCGTAACCGCTTATTAAGTTTAGGGGGTAATTACTTTTTCACATAGGGCCAGGTAGGTTTGGACAGCTTTTCCCCTCAATAAATGAAATCATCATTTAAAAACTGCATTTTGTATTTTCATGGGTTATCTTTGTCTAATATTAAAATTTGTCTGATGATCTGAAACGGTTAAGTGTGACAAATATGCAAATAAATAAGAAATCAGGAAGGGGGAAAATACTTTTTCACAGCAACATATCAGGATTCTGCAGCCAGAATCACCATTAGACATCAGAAGGGTGAGAGGGCGGCCCCCAAAATCCAAATTTTTTTAAGGCGCCGAGCGATTTTTCACTGTTTGGGGGTCCCTTGGTGTGATGGCCGCAGCCACACAGTAATAACTCGTGGTAAAATTGTACACTCTTCACCTCATCATTTTAAGTACACAGGTGAATTTAATTTGCAGTCACCCATACTACAAAACAATTCATTTTCATATTTTCAAGTTTATATCATAGATTATTTTGCATGTAATTTGTTAATTTTAGCCTTACACTGTTTAAAGGGAGTGCACACATTTTCACATTGTAAGGTTAGACAATTAATTTCTTTGCATTGTATCTTTTGTTCTTTTGAATTACTGAGCATGTGGGGTGATCACTGCCTGGAAAGGCAACAGGTGTGGCCAAGGGCAAAGGACTGTGGAATCCGGTTGCCAGCTCATCAATCCATGCCATGTGCTGTGTTGAAGGGGGGGATTTGGGTTTAGTTATTTTTTCCTTTGCATTAGTTGTAATCAGTGGCCATTTTTGTTTCCCCTTGTGTCTTTAAAGGTTTAGCAAAGCCAGTATATATGTTCCCTTGTGTGTCATTGTGTTAGGTCAGTTCGTTCAGTTAACATTATGTTTGGTTGTTGTTACTTTACGTTGAGTATAGTTCTATTTTGTTGACCTCTTTTATAGGCCTGTTGATTAAGTTCTGGTTTTGTATATCCTTTCAGTTTTGGGGCAAATAAAAACCCTAGTTTTCAATCAGGCCTCCTGTTTTCCTCTTTGCCTCACTGCTTGGTCCCTCACACTAGGACTCTGTTCAGTGAATGATACTGTTGGAAATGTGGTTCTCCCTCATAATTGGGAACCACCACCAAACTAAGTTTTAGGATAATAGTACCATTGGTGGGGGACTTGTGGGGGTTTTGAAAACCACTTCGAGCCAAAATGACCCTTTCAGACCCTGGACTTCAGACCCCCAGATGACCCCGTGGGCACTGGATGATGGTAATGGCATTTATACCAGACAAATATACATATTTACACATTCATTTAATGAAAAAAAACTTTGATTATCAACTTCATTCTACATGAACAGACTTTATGAAAAAAAGGTATTCTGAGACCTTTTCGGCAGAAATGTAAAAGTCTGGAAACTAGGTCAAACATGAAAGAAAGAGTAGAATACATAGTACATACAAAGAGTTGACCGAACTGTCTAAAATCAGTTATAATTACTTTACTACAGGTGTTCATCTATGAAAACCTGAGGTAATCATCCAAAATATACAAAAAAAGAGACTTTAACTCCTTGTACACCAAAACACGACTATGACCTAATGTAGTGGGAAACCAGGTTACAGCTGACAATATGGTCCAAGTTGATCACTCCATGCAAGATCAGGCATCCCATGATTGCTATATTCCATTTGTTACACTTTTGACCTCTTCTTTAACCAGAGACACACCGGGAAATGATGTAGTTTTCAGGTCCCATGATCTCTATAGTCTTAGACTCAGTTGTCTTCCCTCAAATGGTTTTAATTACTCCTTCCTGGAAAGTGAGGTCACCAAAAGTTCTGATCTGGGTTACTCTGCATAACGTAGAGAGTACCTGATTGCCAGCTAGCATAAACGAACAACATTTCAAGTGAAGAGCCTTGTGATTTCTTGCTTGTACAACGTCAATTCCAAAAAAGCTGGGACGTTGTGTAAATTGTAAATAAAAACAGAATGCAATGATCTGCAAATCTCATAACCCCGCATTTTATTCACAACAGAACAAAGAAAACATATCAGATGTTGAAAGTGAGACATTCTACCATTTCATGAAAAACATTAGCTTATTTTGAATTTTATGGCCGCAACACATCTCAAAAAAGTTGGGAGAGGGGCAACAAAAGGCTGGAAAAGTAAGTGGTATGAATAAAAAACAGCTGGAGGAGCATTTTGCAACGAATTAGATTAATTGGCAACAGGTCAGTAACATGAGGGGTATAATAAGAGCACTTCAGAGAGGCAATCTCTCAGCAGTAAAGATGGACAGAGATTCACCAATCTGCAAAAAACTGTGTCTACAAATTGTGGAACAATTTCAGAAAAATGTTCCTCAGTGTAAAATTGCAGACTTTGAATCTACAGCGAATAATATCGTCAAAAGATTTAGAGAATCTGGAGAAATCTCTGTGCGCAAGGGACAAGTCCAAAGGTCAATACTGGATGCTCGTGATCTTTGGGCCCTCAGGCGGCACTGCATTAAAAACGGGCATGATTCTGCACTGGAATACAATGCATGGGCTCAGGAACACTTTCAGAAATCATTGCCTGTGAACACAGTTCGCAGTGTAATCTACAAATGCAAGTTAAAGCTGTATCATGCAAAGGAAAAGCCATATGTGAACACGATCCAGAAACACTGCCATCTTCTCTGGGCCAAAGTTCATTTAAAATGGACTGAGGCAGAAAGGAAAACTGTTCTGTGGTCAGATTAATCAAACTTTGAAATTCTTTTTGGAAACCACAGACGCCGTGTCATGCGGTCTAAGGAGGAGAGCGACTATCCAGCTTGTTATCAGTACACAGTTCAAAAGCCTATATCTCTGATGGTATCGAGCTGTATTAGTGCTTATGGCGTGGGGGGCTTAAACATCTGGAAAGGCATTATCAATGCTGAAAAGTATATAGAGGTTTTACAACAACATGCTCCCATCCAAACAATGTCTCTTTCAGGAAAGGCCTTGCCTTTCAGCAAAACAATGCCAAACCACATACTGCATCCATCACAACAGTATGGCTTAGCAGTAGAAGAGTCTGAGTGCTGAACTGGCCTACCTGCAGGCCAGACCATTCACTGATAGAAAACATTTGGCGCATCATAAAATGAAAAATCCGGCCAAGACGACCCAGGACTGTTGAGCAGCTAGAATCCTACACCTGACATTGCTACAACATTCCTCTCCCAAAACTTCAGCAATTGGTCTCCTCACTTCCCAGACATGTGCAGACTGTTGTTAAAAGAAGAGGGGATACTAAACAATAGTAACCATGGCCCCATCCCAACTTTTCTGAGATGTGTTGCTGCCATCAAATTAAAAACGAGCAAATATTTTTCACGAAGTGTTAAAAGTGAGACATTTTACCATCCGATATGTTGTCTATGTTCTATTGTGAATAAAATGTCAGTTTACGAGATTTGCAAATCATTGCATTCTGTTTTCATTTACATTTTACACAGCATCCCAACTTTTTTGGAATTGGGGTTGTAATATTGTAATGTATGCAAGTATTTGCCCATAAATTGGGAAAGGTGAGGCAGTCATGAGATAAAATGTCTCACTTTCAACATTTGAGATGTTGTCTATATTCTATTGTGAATAAAATGTCAGTTTATGAGATTTGCAAATCATTGCATTCTGTTTCTATTTACATTTTACACAACATCCCAACTTTTTTGGAATTGGGGTTGTATTTATGACAAGGAGTGGTTCATTGGCAAAATTGTTGAGCAATCCGATGAGCATGGTAACATCTATGTGAAATTCATGAAACGTACCAACAATATCCTTTCTTGGCAATCTGACCGAGAACAGGTCAGGGTTCTCATCAGGATTTTTTTAGGAGGTTAGTGGGAAGGGAAAGTCACCCTAAATAGCCGGAGGTTCGGGGTCCACCTAGGCCCCCAACCGGGATTCAGGGGCACCGGCATGGGGGTGGGTCCAGGAGCGCAAAGCCCCACTGATGCTTTTGCATTGTGGGCTTCTCAAGGGCCGTCTTAGGCAATGTGAATATAATAAATTGTTCTGGAATTAACTTAATTAGACCATGCTATTTTTACCTTTTAGACACCAAATTATTTCCAACTTGTTTCCAAATTATTGGTAAATCAGCTCACAATAACACTCAAAATCATCAGCTAACGACAAGATTTATTGAAACTAAAACAGTTAAATGTACATAATTATGTTTACCATGACAAGGTCGAACAGGTGTGAACGTCAGCAAAACAATGCCAAACAATCGTGCTTTGAGGCCATGCGCACTGATATTTAGGTAACCCCATGAACTGCGACACACGTACCGGCCAATGACCGACCATCAGCAATTTTGTATGGAAAAGGTCAGGAGGGCACAGTTTTCATGTGCAGGCAATCATATTTGCCAAATATGTCAGTCAGAATTCCTAGTCATTATGGAATGATTTAACCCATTAATGACGGTGCCACAAATAATTATTGCTGGGGCCTCCCAAATCACAACTGATCGCTCAAATGACACCACCTAACCACATTTTGTGCAATCAGATGAAGGACGTTCATGTGAGGGATGTGTATTTCTATCCTTATTTTTTGTAAATCTAAAATAATCATCATACTGCAATCTTATGGGATATGCGCCTAATGCCTGTTTACAGATAAGTTTCCAAAACTAGGATTCAGGCACCTATACTATGGTGGTCCTGACAAAATTTGGGATATTAAAGATCGTAATACATATGCCGCCTCGAGAGTATATTCCTATTTAATGTACCCATCATATTCGGGCTTAGTTTACATTCAAAACAAAGAAAAAGGAAAGAAAATCGTCCCCATAATTCTTTCTAACCACTATAAATACGTTGTATATTTCAGTGTCTGAGGCAAGAATATGAACTGATAACAGGATTTATTTTGGCGGCACGACATCAACTTGAAGTGGAATGCGAGTAACATGCTTACCGAGAATTCCTGTGTTTTCTTGTTTTTGTTTTTTTTAGTGTCAATAATCCCATTGGCATGTGGAGTTATTTTGTTTTTCCTAAGTACTCAATTCCAAGGAGATCTGTGCGTGAAGAAGAGTTGACATTCTGTTTTATCGTTGTGTTTCTTCTTACCAGTCTTAGAAGCCAGGGTATGTTGAATAGAGGAAATATTTCTTTATTGAGTGAACGATTTAATTTTACCTTTGAATAAAATAATATTGTGTACCAAGTTTTACAATCGTTCTCACTTCTATCAGATGACCAAAGACATTGTGCACAATCCGAACTGAGGTATAAGCACGCACCATAACACAACTCGCCACGCAATATATTCAAGCCAGTTGGTCTCAGAACACGATACAACAGAACATCAATCTTACCAAACCATTACTAGCGGGTACAATCTCTCGACACGATGTGACAAGAGATTTGAACAAGAATCCCTAACATAAATTTCCAAAATGTTCATATAGAAAGATATGCAAAATGAGAGAATGAACAAAAACAGGGACGGTACTGGAAACCTGGCAAGCCCACTGTGTTGAGTGACGGTGTAGATTTATTTCGCAGCATTGTCACGTAGAATGACAAATATCTGGACCATAGACTGTATATACAGATGAACGCAGCACCCATATCTGAAAAGTGAAGCCCATGCGGAAATCTCTGAAAATTGCATTTTATTTAATCGTCAGCAGATGGAGGAGATGTCGGTGGCTGCAGAAAGAAGTTCATTGCTATAGAAGTCTATGAGAAAATGACCCTACTTTCCTGCCTGATTTATTATTTCAATGATTTTCCACATTATTTTATGGCATCTATCGAAAGTTTTAAGTCTCCTTCGATATATAATGATGTTCATTTTGGTAAATTATGGTCCCAAATAGACTACAATAAGGATAAAGCCAGATGTGCTTTATGGGGCGTGGCTATCCTCTGGTCCTCGTCAGATACGGTCAGATCCACACACAGATCCACCCCTCGCTCCTCCCTGGATCTTCAATTTACACTTTTGTCCAACAAAAATCACATCCGATTTCAAAATGACAAAATGGCGCTGTTCAAATTGCCAAAATCGAGGCTTCCTAAATGGCATGCTGAAACCAATGGGTGACGTCACGGTTGCTTCGTCCATCTTTTAATACAGTCTATGACCTGAACACATGGATCGAGGCGAGGCCAAGGCGAGCATTCAGGATTGATGGTCGAATAATAATCATTCTAAATTTATTGGGGAATTACATATTCAACTTCTACCAATATTGAATGAAATCAACCCCCATTCTTAAACCAGGAGCAGTGCCACACAAAATGCACAAAATGGATTTTGCTGGACCAAGTTCCGAGAGGCATCAAGTACGAGGGGCAGCTGAGAAAAGGAAGTCCATTGCTTTTTGCTGTTTTTAGCTCACACCGGCTGTTGCTGGCCGGGCGCAGGCGGGATAGGTGGTTGATGGTGCACCACTCCGCGTCCACGGTACCCGCTGCAGCTGCGCGTGGCACATGATCTTCTACATCTACACCTACATACCGATGCAATGAAAACAAAATTGACTGTTTGATTTATTGTCACCGTAACCCTTTTTAACATGCGTCTGTGGTCTGATTTTACTGAGGTAGAGATCTGTATTTTTGTTGCCTAGTCTGCTGAAAAATTCTCTTTACAAAAAAGAGACTTGTCCTTTGTACAGGTAACTGTAGACAGATATGATTATGATATTATCAATGTTTGTTCATGAATGCAGTATTGAAAGCATTCAATGGCTGAACATGATGGGGTAGCTGTAGCCAAGGCATGGCAATTAATTTACTCACACAATCCGGGTCTGAATTTCATTTTAACAAGAGGCCCATGGGCCTTAACGGTCACCTGAGTTGTATAAAAACTGATGTTACTGATGTGAATGAACCAAATAAACCCATCATTTTCCTACATAAAGTACAGTAAACTTCACCCCCTCCCCAGGGGCAAACATGGAGCCTGGGGGCCATGAAATTAACAATTTTGGTAAAGCACCTGAACACCCTTCCATCTATGAGGAGTACTGTTTTCCAGCATATCTGGGTCTGGAGAAGAAGAGTTTGAAAATTTCAGCCAATTTGACAACTTTTAGCCCCGGTCCTCAGAGCACCTGGGGGTGGGCACCATATAACACACAATTTTGGTGCATATTTGACCAAGGAAGGTTCCTGCAAAATTTTATTGAAATCGGATCGGCGGTTTCTGAGAAGTGGGAAATGTATTGACCACTTTTAGCCCCGCCCCTCAAAGCCCCTGGGGGTGGGCACCATATAATTAACAATTTTGGTGCATATTTGACTAAGGAAGGTTCCTGCAAAATTTTATTGAAATCGGATCGGTGGTTTCTGAGAAGTGGAAAATGTATTGACCAGTTTTAGCCCCGCCCCTCAGAGTCCCTGGGGGTGGGCACTATATTATTCACACTTGCGATGCATATTTGACCAAGGAAGGTTCTTGCAAAATTTGATTGAAATTGGATCAGCAGTTACTGAGAAGAAGTCGAAAATGTATTGACCAGTTTTAGCCCCGCCCCTCAGAGTCCCTGGGGGTGGGCACCATATAATTCACAATTTTGGTGCATATTTGACCAAGGAAGGGTACTGGAAATTTTATTGAAATCGGATCAGCGGGTTCAGAGAAGAAGTCGAAAATGTATTGGCCGGTTTTAGCCCCGCCCCTCAGAGCCCCTGGGAGTGGGCACCATATAATTCACAATTTTGGTGCTTATTTGACCAAGGAAGGTTCCTGCAAAATTTTATTGAAATCGGATCAGCGGTTTCTGAGAAGAAGTCGAAAATGTAAATTGTTTACGGACGCACGACAGACGACGGACGACAACGGACAAAAGGCGATTAGAATAGGTCACTTTGAGACTTCCTCTCAGGTGACCTAAAAAACTCTGCTTCCTCTGAGTCAGCCATGGAGAGTTCGTTCGTCAAAAAAACAATCGATTTACGTCAAAATTTGAGAGGCTACTACAGCAGAAATGAAAAAGAGAATAGGACAACAATGCACGCGAGTGCCTTTTTATGCACGAATGTAGTGTGAGCAATGTCAACCGATGACATCACAGAGATTACGCAATCCTGTTTGCACCTGTAGCACTTTTTTAGGTGCATTCCCAATCAAATTATAAAAATCGTTTTATTTCATTAACCCGACATTTTACGAGAAAATAAATGCAATGAATCAATTTCTTGGTATCAAATTCACATAGAATTTTCAAATTATAATTAGAATTTCACTTTTTTCTGGTGAAAGGAAAGCTTAAAATAAAAGACAGGTTTTTTTGCATGACAAGTCATAGTTTCAAAATGCAATACTTCTCAAAATTATCTAGGGTATGCAAACTTTTGAGCACAATGGTATTTATCAAAGGTATAGACTGGTTGCGACCCAGGCTGTTTTTTCTGAAGCAGAATTTCAACTTTGGTCTGCAATTTTGAAAACTAAAGACTTCAAAAGTTTTTAATATTTCATATTTTTTCCTTTAAAACACCCGTCTTTTTAATTTTATTTTCATTTCACATGACATAGAGTCGGTTAAGTCTGCGCTTCAAAAAATGAACTTGGTCTGGCCTTACAAGAACACGCACCTTTACCATCAGTCACATGGAGTAATTAGTGACTAATTTGAAGGGAACTCGATTTTTTTTTTTTTTAACCGGTGGCTTTTTTACATAGCTCTACATTGAGCAGTTAGTGCAAGGAATGCAAGCCAAAATAATATTCCAAAATCTGAGGTAATATCTAGAGATTGTTTTTAAGGCAAAATAAGAGGCCTGTCAGCCTAGAGAGCTCCGCTGAGGATGAGTGAAATGTCCAAGTCATAACTTCATTTCAGAAATTCTTGATTACCGTTGCAATATGAACACATATGACACATTTGGTAACCAGAATATACTGTGAACCAGTTTGGTGTCTCAATTTATGTAGTATAACAATAGAACCAAATTGCAAATTGCAATCATTTATTTCAATCATCTTACCACCAAGCAATACTAACAACCAACAAATACCCTTCCCCCCCAGTACATCACAAATATAGCAGTCACAATCCCTCTAACACTGTCATAGGACAATATGATGCGGAACAATGATCTGGAACAACGTGATCATCCTCACCGGAGCTCTTGAGGCCGACAGGCCTCTTGTTGAGATATCAATGAAAGACTGAAAAAATGAGCACAAACACTGATTTTCTAAGTCCAAAATGCTGAATTTCTCAAAAACCGGGACGTAGAATTTTCTAATTTTCAAGGTGAATATTCAGAATATCATAAGGAAGGCTCACACCAAATGAGAAAAAAAGTTATCAGACATTTTTTGAGATATTCAAATTTGAAGTGAAAAGTTGACGGCGGACGGACAGACGGACATGCAGACAGACGGACGGACGTCGGATGACTTGGCATTAGAAAAGCTCCGCTGACGACTGACTATCGTCACAGCAGAGGTAAAAATGAGCACAAACACTGATTTTCTAAGTCCAAAATGCTGAATTTCTCAAAAACCGGGACATAGAATTTTTTTATTTTCACAGTGAATATTCAGAATATCATAAGGAAGGCTCACACCAAATGAGAAAACAATATATTCTAACAATATATAGTTACAAATAAATGTTCAAACTATAGCAGGTTTACCACACAAAACAAAGAATAAACACACAAAAATAAGCATTAACACCTGGTGACTCGTCATAACGCTAAAATGCCCGATTGCAAGGCACCTTCACCAGATCCACGCCATCACCCAAAAATGTCTAGCATCAAGTATCAATACACCATTGTGGTGTTCACAAAAAGTATAACCCAAAACTACTTGTAATATGCTATTTACTTATTAAATAGTCATGTTATAAGACTATAACATCTAGTAAAACTGTAATGCTCCCTGACTGTGACCGACCTGTAAGCTCTGAATCAGTTTTGGTGATACAAGTCATTGAAAATTCAATATGTCAACTGTGAACTTTAAAGTTCACAGAAGGAAAAGTATAGGTCAGTAAATGGACTTCATACAACTTTCTAAATGTCTCAACACAAGCACTGGCTCAATCTGTGACCATTTCGGTGATAGAAGTCATTGTAATTTCACTGTCGAGTTTGACCCTCAAAGGTCACTGACAGTCAAGTTGAATGTCACCAAATGAAAGTTCATATGTGACTTCCTCGATGTCAGTAACACAAACCTAGGCTCCATCTGTGACCTTTTCAGTGATAAAAGTCATTGAATTTTCTCTAGGTGAAGTTAGACCTACGGAGGTCAATATGAAGGTCACCAAATGAAAGTTCATACATGACTTCCTATACGTCTCAAATACAAACCTACACTCAATCTGTAACGATTTTGCTGATGTAAGTCATTGAAATTTCACTGTGAAGTTTGGCAGTTGAAGGTCACTGAAGGTCAAGTTCAAGGTCACCCAATGAAACTTCACACATGACTTCCTTTATGGCCACAATACAAAGCACGCTCTATCTGTAATAGTTTTGGTGATAGAAGTCATTGAAATTTCACTATGTGAAGTTTGACCTTCAAAGGTCACCGAAGGTCAAGTTCAAGGCCACCAAATCAAAGTTCATGTATGACTTCCTGTACATCTCCAATACAAACCGAAACTATCTGTAACCATTTTGCTGATATAAGTCATTGAAATTTCACTATGAAGTTTGGGCATTCAAGGTCACTGAAGGTAAAGTTCAATGTCACCAAATGAAACTTCATACATGACTTCCTATATGCCCGTAATACAAACCTAAGCTCTATCTGTATTAGTTTTGGTGATAGAAGTCATTGAAATTTCACTATGTGAAGTTTGACCTTCGAAGGTCGCCAAAGGTCAAGTTCAAGGCCACCAAATGAAAGTTCATACATGACTTCCTATAAGTGTTCAATGCACATATGTTCCCAATCTTTAATATTTTCAAGCCTAGAAACCTTTGAAAATTGTAACATTTTGCTTGACCTCAAGTTTGACCTTTAAAGGTCATCTGAGGTCAACTTGAACACAGCCAAAATATAGGTCACATATTACTTCCTATATGTCAGTAATACAAACTTAATCTCTATCTGCAACCATTTAGCTTCCACAGGCGATTTGGCCCATTCTCCATAAGACCCAATGTTAAAGTACAGCGCCCCCACTAGACCCACTTCTGTCGATTCAATCAAAATGGCACTGCCACTGTACATAAAGTGTATCAAGGTGAGTTAATTGCCAGATTTAGAAAAAAGTTATCAGACAATTTTTGAGAAATAATTTTTTGAAATTTCAAGTCATATCTTTTAACATTGTTAATATATTTCCTGACCTCGAGTTTGACATTTCAAAGTCATCTGTGGTCACATTTAATATTGCAAAAAATATAGGTCATATATGACTTCCTAAATGTCAATAATACAAACTTAATCTCTATCTGCAACCATTTGCCCTCCACAGGCCATCTTGCATATTCGTGAAGTACAGCGGCCCAATAGACCCACGTCCGTCGATTCACTCAAAATGCTGCTCGCGCTGTACATTGACGGTACCAAGGTAAGTTGATTGCCTGATTTAGAAAAAAATTTATCACGCAGTTTTTGAGAAATAATTTTTTAAAATTTCTCAGTCCTATCTTTAACATTGGAGCAAAAATTTCAAGGGCCCATAAAACGGACAAAAATGATTCAATCAAAAATCCGAGAACAACGTCTCAAGATATGGTCTAGTAGTATGTTATTGCAAATTTACACGAAAATTCATCAGGCCAAAAAAAGATAAAAAATGTTCTGGACGATGGACGACGGACGACAGACGCCACACCATGACAATAGCTTATCGGCCCATAGGGCCAGTAAGCTAAAAATGTTCCAGACGACGGACGCCACACCACGACAATAGCTTATCAGCCCATAGGGCCGGTAAGCTAAAAACAATGCTCCTCAACGTCAAATTGCAAAGGCTTTGAAGGTTTCATCATCGACAGTGCATAAGATCATCAAAAGACTCATAGAAACTGGAAAAATCTCTGTGTGAGAAAGACCACCCCTCCTGTTATCAGCATTCTGTTCAAAAGCCAGCATCTCTGATGGTATGGGGATGCATTAGTGCATATGTTGTGGGACACTTGCATGTTTTAACAAGAGGCCCATGGGCCTTAACGGTCACCTGAGTTGTATAAAAACTGATGTTATTGATGTCAATGAACCGAATATACCCAAAAGTACAATTTTCCTATATAAAGTATAGTAAATTTCACCCCCTCACCAGGGGCAAACATGGAGCCTGGGGGCCATGAAATTAACAATTTTGATAAAGCACCTCAAGACCCTTCCATCTATGAAGAGTATTGGTTTCCAGCCTCTCTTGGTCTGGAGAAGAAGATTTTTGAAATTTTTGGCAATATAACCCAATTTGGGCCCCACCCCTCAGCCCCTGGGGAAGAGACAGGGTCAAAAATGTCATAGTATCAAACTGTCATCTCATGGTTATAATGCCAATCAAGTTTGAATGATTTCCAGTAGAAACTGAACAAAATATACCCAAAAGTATCATTTTCCTAGATAAACTACAGTAAATTTCACCCCCTCCCCAGGGGCAAACATGGAGCTTGAGGGTCATGAAATTCACAATTTTGATAAAGCACCTCAAGAGCTTTCCATCTATGAAGAGCATTGGTTTCCAGCATACCTAAAAATTTCAGCCAATTTGACCACTTTTAGCCCCGCCCCTCAAAGCCCCTGGGGGTGGGCACCATATAATTCACAATTTTGGTGCAGATTTGACCAAGGAAGGTTCCTGCAAAATTTAATTGAAATCGGATCGGCGGTTTCTGAGAAGAACTGGAAAATACTGTGACCACTTTTAGCCCTGCCCGCCAGAGCCCCTGAGGGTGGGCACTATATAATTCACAATTTTGGTGCATATTTGACCAAGGAAGGTTCTTGCAAAATTTTACTGAAATGGGATCAGCGGTTTCCGAGAAGAAGTGGAAAATGTATTGACCACTTTTAGCCCCGCCCCTCAGAGCCCCTGGGGGTGGGCACCGTATTGACCACTTTTAGCTCCGCCCCTCAGAGCCCCTGGGGGTGGGCACCATATAATTCACAATTTTGGTGCATATTTGACCAAGGATACCAGTGGGCAGGAAAGAGGAAGGTAACGTTACTGTAAGAGTAGGAAAGTGGCGTCCTTGATCGAAAGGAATGGGCACTCTGACAAAGCAGACGTGTGCAAAACCCATTGCAAAATCGGAAGCACCAATATTATCTAGCCCCCGTTACAAAACCTTGAAGGAATAAGCTGAAGTAAAAAAAAAAAAAACAGATCTCGGATCTTCCTCACTCACTGGGAAGACCAACAAGGGACCGAACAAGTGACATAGCCGATGACCAGCAGAAAGTACTTAACTCCGAGGAGTCACCGAACTTACCATTGCATTTCACGTGTCTGTAAATCTTGTAGATAAATTATCGGTTATAGCCAGCCAGCTATCAATGAAACTGGAGCGTTTAATATGCGGCTACAGAACTAAGTGCACGCAGTAAGTAAATTCGCTCCGGTACCGTATTTTAGCAGAGAGCGTACTGGAGTCCCCGTACTCTGACTTGCATATTTTTCGTGCACGAGTTAATTTGCACGTCGTTTAAAAACCGCTCCAAAAACACGTTATATTTCTTTATTTACGAGTTGTTTTGCTAGTTCGCTTTTAACGTACTTCAGCGAAGAAACGCAAAAATATTAATTTACCGATGAGAGCTAGTGAGCAACCTCATGGTTAACTGCTGGAGGTTAATGTGATGTGCTTAAACAAATAAACTGACAGCCCAAGTTTTGGTTCATGTTTTTGGGTGTTTTTTTAATATACAGTCGAGTGGATTTAAAATTCGTTCCAGGGTGCGTTTCCCAAAAGCGTAGTTGCTAACTAAATTAGCAACTTACATAGTTCGTCCATTCACAGTCAATGGGTCCAACTGTGTAAGTTAGCATCTGTGATTTCGGGAAATGCACCACTGGGCAGGAAACTATGGAAGCCCATAGTGGACAATATTCAAATGAAAATGTAATCCCACTATTGCATTATAATTTTCCACTTATGAATGAGTTATTTAAGACAATATTAAATTGAAAATGCATTAATCCAATTATCACTTTCATTTTCACATACACATATGGGAAATCTATGACTATATTCAAATGATAATGAAAAGCTGTTTGACATTTCATTTTCAAAGTCATGCTCCGCAATACAGTGGACAATGTTCAAATGCAATAAGCAAAACAGCACCCCCAGCCTATTGCATTTACATTTACATGTCAACACGCTCTTTTAGGGTCAACATGAAAATGAAAATGCTGTTTTCTAATCACTTGGAAATAATAATGATATAATAATGATGACGACATTTGACATTTCATTTTCAAAGACATATCCTGCAATACATGGGACAATATTCAAATGCAGTAAGGGAAACAGCGCCTCCCAGTCCATTGCATTTTCAAATACATGTCACCACGCTCTTTTTGGGACACAATTAAAATTAAAATGCAATCTGTCAGCGTCTCATCAAGGCGGTCTTCCGCTAGGGCGTCACTCATTAGGTGCTTGTGACGGAAACCATGTTCCTCATTTGAATACCAACCAATCAGCTTCTGGGTAGCGCTTGTACGCACGGAAGCTTACTGATAATGTCATGATGGCTAGACTGATATGTATTGTGTGCCATCGTGCATTAGGCTACGTTGCGCTTTGGATGTAGCCATCTCGGCAGCTAGTATGCTAGCTAACGTTAACTAAGGAAAATATTTGTAAATGATCATGACATTAAAGCGATATGACTTGATTTTTGCCCCAACTCTATTAACTGAGCTAGCTGTAATATGCATTAACTTATCTGAGGCTTCGCGGCAGTGTTGTTGTGCAACTGCAACCCAAGTGTGCTTGCAGATTTCAGAGACGTTAGCTAGCTTGCTAGTGAGTCTAAAAGCAATCGCTTAGGTACAGCTAGCTAGCCATGATGCCTACTGGAGAAGCTCTTACAGCCCTGATTTGTTGCTTTCAACGCCATCTCACACACACGACCTCTTTCACCATTGATCAGCAATTTCTTTTACCTAAAGAACAAACTGACAGTTCAGCCTGAGACATGCTATTTCATATCTAGTTAAAGCAGCATTATCCTTCCATGCGTGCTATAGCGTATTACATTACTCCAGATAAAACGCTATCCGTCTTCCCATCCTGCTGACGCTAGTTAGGGGAAATGTTTGTCATCATTTTTATACTCAATCGCTGTGATTCGGTTTTTGGCCTAGCTTCACAAGCTAGCTAGCTGACAGCAATTGCTCTTGTGCTTGCCGATTGTTCTTGAGCTAACCAGGTAATGAGCTATCCATTCAAATCTCCCAGAAATCTGATAGTACTGTTGGGACGTACAAAAGTGCTGCCAGACATATCAAAGAAGTTAATATTACAGCAGGTTAAGTTAGCAAGTGAGGAACATCGTTCTCAGCCAGAGTCATCAAAACTGCTCCCGTTGCTACGTGGCTTGGGAATCGCGATTAAACCAGGAACAGCGGCAGCCTGACTGCTGGCCGTTTATCGGACCGTTCTGCATGATGCATACATTGTGCATGTTACAGAAGAGGCCAGTGGCGAACCTGCAACTTGGCAAACACAAGAGCAATCGCTGTCTGCTAGCTAGCTTGTGAAGCTAGGGCAAAAACCGAATCACAGCGATTGAGTGTAAAAATGATGACAAACATTTCCCCTAACTAGCGTCAGCAGGGTGGGAAGACGGATGGCGTTTTGTCTGGAGTAATGTAATAAGCTATAGCACGCATGGAAGGATAATGCTGCTTTAACTAGATATGAAATAGCATGTCTCAGGGTGAACTGTCAGTTTGTTCTTTAGGTAAAAGAAGCTGCTGATCAATGATGAAAGAGGTCGTGTGTGCGAAATGGCGTTGAAAGTGACAAATCAGGGCTGTAAGAGCTGCTCCAGTAGGCATCATAGCTAGCTAGCTTTACCTAAGCGATTGCTGTCAGACTCACTAGAAAGCTAGCTAACGTCTCTGAAATCTGCAAGCACACTTGGGTTGCAGTTGCACAACACTGCCGCAAAGCCTTGGATAAGTTCATGCATATTACAGCTAGCTCAGTTAATAGAGTTGGGGCAAAAATCAAATCATATCGCTTTATTGTTATGATCATTTACAAATATTTTCCTTAGTTAACATTAGCTAGCATACTAGCTGCCGAGAAGGCTACATCCAAAGCGCAACGTAGCCTAATGCGCGATGGCACACAATACCTATCAGTCTAGCCATCATGACATTAAATGTAAATGTAAATGCAATAGGCTGGGGGTGCTGTTTTGCTTATTGCATTTGAATATTGTCCACTGTATTGCGGAGCATGACTTTGAAAATGAAATGTCAAACAGCTTTTCATTATCATTTGAATATAGTCAAAGATTTCCCATATGTGTATGTGAAAATGAAAGTGATAATTGGATTAACGCATTTTCAATTTAATATTGTCTCAAATAACTCATTCATAAGTGGAAAATTATAATGCAATAGTGGGATTACATTTTCATTTGAATATTGTCCACTATGGGCTTCCATAGGAAACCATACGACCAATCAAGCAACAATGCGTAAAAATGAGGATAAGAAGGCGGAATTTGTTTGAACTTCTGACTTGCGTATAAAGATCAATTATGCGGTTGGATTGCGCGAATATTCAACGAAGATAAAGCGGAATGTTCACTCGCCAGCCGGGCGAGCAGTCTGAGCTTATTCGGTCTCCCTAACCAATTTTCGGTCGCCACGGATCTCGGGTGAGTGCGAAGATCGAGCCCTGCAATTGTTAACGATAACATCAAACGCTATTGGCACAAACTCACATAATAATTTGACATGTAACTCCACTTCATTTCTTTTTCTTTTTTTAAGATAATTTTTTCTTTATTTAACAGTTATACAGTGTAGAGAGACAGGTAGGTTGGGGAGTAGAATGGGGGAAGACATGCAGCAAATGACCTGAGCTGGAATCGAACCCAGGCTGCTGCGGGAAGGACACAGCCTTACTGGTACGCGCACTTAGACCGATGAGCCAGCGGGGCGCCCCAACTAAACTTCATTTCTATCTCAAACACGTAAAGGAGCTTAGTTAAGACCAATCGCATTCGCAGTACTAGTTAGCATTTATCAGCTGTGTCCCACCAGTGTAAGAGAGGCGAACTTCGATATTTGTCATGTAGCCTTCGATTAAATTGCTGTAGCCTTTTTAGTAAGACTGCCCTTGGTATCCGTAATCCCTCCTCGGCCCATTTTTGTATGTCAGTAATTGTTAATTTAGGTAACAGCTCAAGTTGAGGACATTGAGCTTGGGTGACGCATAGGGGTAAGGTGCACCGCACTTGACAGCTGAGAGCTCATCCCACCTGAGCCTCGTTTTCGATTCAAAATGGCGGCTGCGTGAAATCAACGAATAGAAGCGATCTGATATACAATACGGCACATTGCCAGGCGGATATGATGGCAGAAAATCACGGGTCAAAAGTCGAAATGTTGACGAGTGAATCAGCGCGCAGTATAACGCTAGCTAATATAATGGTGATTTAGGCTAACGTTTCGTTCCAAAACGTGAACTCCGGCTTTGACTCGTTTGTAGCGTTAATTTGAATTTTGCGGTATTTTCATGTTCATATCTGTGTATCCACGATGGTATTCGACTGTGAAGCTGCGCAATGCTCATCGCATTTCGTCATGCTTGCACCGGCTTGGCGAAGCTGGTCTTATTACCGGAAGTGCGGATGTCGACAAGAAATCCCCTTCCTTCATCTCATCTCCCGATTTACGACAGTTTTGCGCTATATCAGATCGCTCCTATTACAACAGCATGGCTTCGTAGTAGAGTCCGTGTGCTGAACTGGCCTGCCTGCAGTCCTGATCTTTCACGGATTGAGAACATTTGGCGCATAATTAAACAAAAAGTTCATCAAACCACTACATTAGGTAAAAGAAATGGAATTCAATGGACACCTTGGACACAGCTTGATGATCTTGATTTCGCTGATGATCTGGCACTATTGTCGCACACTCAGAAACAAATGCAAGATAAGACAGATGATCTAACAGCCAATTCAGCAATGCTTGGACTCAGTATTCACTCAGGAAAAACAATAATCCTCAAAGCAAATACAACCAACACAAACTCAGTCAATCTAAATGGAATTCCATTGGAAGAGGTGGAAAATTTCACCTATCTAGGTTGTGTTATTGACAAGCAAGGGGGCACAGATGCAGATATTAGGGCAAGAACTGGAAGGCAAGGGTTGCATTTTCATAACATTTGGAATTCCAGGGAACTCACCATTCAAACCAAAAACAAGTCATTTAACTAAAAATATAAAGTCAGTTTTGTTATATGGAGCACAAACATGGAGAACTAAAGTAGACACCATCAGGAAGGTACAGACCTTTATAAATACCTGTCTCAGAAGGATCCTCAAAGTATTTCGGCCAAACACTATCAGTAATGTTGATCTTTGGCAAATAACAAACCGACTACTGGTAGAGGAGGAAATCACAAAGAGACGGTGGGGTTGGATTGGACATACTTTGAGGAAGCCAACCACAAGCACCACCAGGCAGTCTTTAACTTGGAACACCCAAGGAAAAAGGAAGAGAGGGCAGCCAAGGAACACCTGGCGACGGGAGCTGGATGCAGACATTAAACGGATGGACTACACATGGTACCAACTGGAGAGGAAAGCACAGGAGAGGGATGCTTGGCGAGACCCTGTCAACGGCCTAAGGCCCAGGAGGGGTAACAGGCATAAGTAATGCAAAACCACATACTGCAGCTATTACAACAGCATGGCTTCGTAGTAGAAGAGTCCGTGTGCTGAACTGGCCTGCCTGCAGCCCTTATCTTTCAACGATTGAGAACATTTGACGCATAATTAAACAAAAAGTTCGTCAAATGAGACCCAAAACTCTCCAGCAGCTGGAAGCCTGTATGAAACAAGAGTGGGATCAAATTCCAATGGCTAAACTCAAGAAACTTGTCTCCTCAATGCCCAGACACCTCCACTCTGTGTTAAAAAGAAGAGGGGATGCTACACCATGGTAAACAGGCCCCTGTCTCAACTTTTCTGAGACCTGTAGCAGCCATCAAATTTGAAATGAGCTCATTTTGTGGATAAAATTGTAAAATTTCTCAGTTGTAACATTTGCTATGTTATCTCTGTTCTATTGTGAATAAAATACTGGCTGGTGTGAAAGCCATTGCGTTTTGATTTTATTCACAATTTACACTTTGTCCTAACTATTTCGGAATTGGGGTTGTATATACACTTTGTATTAATTTATTTATTAATAAATCAACCTATAAAATAAAACAAAAATTAATTAGAACATTTTTTAAGCTGTAAGTTTAGAGACATGTTTGGTCATGCAGAAGCTGTAACAGTTCATTCATCCGCACGGCCCAGCGAAAAGTTTTTTCTGGCCCAGGAGGGAAGACCTACACTGGGTACCTGTGCAACATATCATTGCCAAGACTGAAGTTCCAAGCACTACAACTGGATGTAAATATGCACTCAAGGAGCAGGACACCAAAGTAGCTGAAAACTTCATGAAAGAATTCAAATAATTTGTGTATTATCTGTACTAACTGCTATCAACTGGTCATTAGAAATATTTCATTTTTTCCAATTCTGCAGGATTGTCAAAAACTCTTTTTAACACAGGTTATTACTCATTGAAGCATACAGGTTAATTTTATCTACTTGGATGTAAATGTTCATTGATACAATAATTTTAAGTAATGATTTGTAACAAGTTTGATCTTCCACTGATGGTGGGACTACTGTATTTCAATATATATCTGAAAACTGCATACGGGTCATGATTCAAGTGTAAGTTACAGTTCATGAAATAAAGGATTTTGTTAAGATTGAGCTTTCTATCATTAACAATGTGCATTTTAGAAAACAATGTTTGAATATGCCTTCGATGCCATTAAATGCTGTGCGTCCACAAAAACACCATATTTTCAAAAATTTATTTTGAGAAAATTAAGAACACCATCACAAATTTTGGAAATGTTAATAACAGGCATATAATCTTTCAAAAACAGTCCATTTGATGTTGGTGGATGGTGTCATTTTTTGTATGAAATGTTAAAAATAGCATAATTTTTTTATTTCATTTTCAAGCCTTAATATTTTCTAGTTTATTCATAAGAGAGGGGCAGAATTAGAATACAAAATACACAACATATATGGGAAGCTGTATGTGCAATACTAAATCCCCGTCTTTGAAATTAGGCTATTTACAGTCCTTCAAATATGCTACCACAAGAGCGTAGAGTAAACTTTTTGAGCACATTTAAGCACCCACAAATAATGATAAAATGAAAGGACACCTATATAAGTCCATGTTCCTCAAGTTATAGTAGCATATTTTCACCCCTGAAAATTTGAATGAATTTGAATGAGCTGAAATACTTTTCTAGATACAACCATGCGAAAGTGGCTCCTCAGAAATTGCTGTTCAAAAAGGGCCGGAACGTAGTTGCAAAAATGTTTTTTTATGACAAAACTATTCGGAGTTGAGAGCTAAAATTTTGGATTTCTCCTATTAGGAAGTGAATGCACCCACTGGATTTTTTTTCAGCCAAATCTGAGAGGGTCAAATGGGAGCCATTTGGACAGTTGGCATGGAATGACCCCAGAGCAAAACATCCTATTTGAAATCATTGCTCCATGTATTTATTCAATAGACAGGTGGGTCATTCCATGCCAAGTGAACCAGTTTTCAGAAAGTTTGCACCAAAACATCTCCAAATTGTTTTCCAAATTGCAGTATGGTTGCCCAATAGGCACCAGGGTCATTCCGTGCCAAGTGGTACAGGGTCTACACCGCTCCATCTCAGAAAAATCTGAAAAAAAATTATGGGTGTTTGCCATCATATCAAATGGTCATATCCCAAGTCTTAATTTCTCACTCCAATTTTTCATAGAGTAATTGCCAATTTAGCCCATAGAATCTCTTTCTGGAGATGTGTTCATTTCATTAGTATAGCTTGTCATACATCTGTTATGGGGGATGAAATGTAATCAAAATTAATTATTTTTCAGTTTTGTGCTAAAATAATTCCAACAAAAATGCAATATAGACACCTCTTAATTACTTTTTCAAAGACAGCTGAAACACCTCTATGGGGAAACAGTCATTTGCCAAACATTTTGTTTATAAATTGTGTAATGGGACACCCAATGTGGGGGTTTGAAAAAAATCCACAATTTTTTTTCAGATTTCACAAAGTTATAACACAGTCAGTATCAACACATGCACCTTACAAATGTACAGGTAGAATCTATAGGTAGCAATTATAATTTACTGAAAATTTGAAGTCTCTAGCTTGAACACATTTTGAGATCATGAAGTCTAAACTTTGCTGCAGATTTAGATGAGCGCGTAAATGCGCCAAAAATCAGAAGTGGGGTACCATGTTCAAAAATTTTTTTCTCTGGATGTATTAGGTATATCAAGCTAAAATTTTGGCTAAGTTAGTTTAAATGGTTACTCTTTATGTGGTAAAATTTTGAAGCAAATCTGAGATAGTCAAGCAGAAAGTTTCTCTAACATCTGCTGAATTGAGGTGGAATGACCCCTAGCATAAAATTCATCCTGTGCTTCTAACTTGTTCTAAAAAAAAATTCTGGAATTTTTATTTACCATGCGGCATGGCTTATATCAGCCAAACAATATGACTGAAAATAGAGTGGGGTTGTCCATAATCTGGGTATTATGAATTCAATTGCTGAGATTATTTCCCAGGAGTACTTGTACATTCTGGAGCTAATAACACATGGTGTAGACTTCACTTTTTGGACGTGGAAGTATGATTTTATGTTAAAATGAAACATAATGATATTGTAGCAGAAATCTCTGGCTTTCCCATGCCTTTTTGCAAGAACATCAGTGTCCAAAAACATCCTTGAATCTCTGTCTTTTCAGCCAGCAATGCTGGTAAAAGTAATTTGAGATTGATTTAAGAGCCACGTGAAAATTAATTCCCTCAAGACTGCCTTAGCCTTACCTTTCCCAATTTATCAGCAAATACTTGCATATATTGCAATATTACAACCACAATTCCAAAAAAAGTTAGGATTCTGTGTAAAATGTAAATAAAAACAGAATGCAATGACTTGCAAATCTCATAAACTGACATTTTACTCACAACAGAAAATAGACAACATATTAGATGGTAAAATGTCTCACTTTCAACACTTGGTGAAAAATATTAGCCGATTTTGAATTTGATGGCAGCAACACATCCCAAAAAAGTTGGGAAAGGGCCGTGTTAACCATTGTTCAGTATCGCCTCTACTTTTAACAAGTCTGTAAACATCTGGGAAGTGAGGTGGCCAATTGCTGAAGTTTTAGGAGAGGAATGTTATCCCACTCTTGTCATATGTAGGATTCCAGCTGGTCAACATCCCTGGGTCTTCTTTGCCGGATTTTTCATTTTATGATGCGCCAGATGTTTTCTATTAGCAAATGGTCTGGACTGCAGGTAGGCCAGTGTAGTACTCAGGCCAGTGTAGCACTCAGACTCTTCTACTGCGAAGCCATGCTGTTGCGATGGATGCAGTATATAGTTTGGCATTGTTTGGCTGAAATATGCAAGGCCTTCCCTGAAAGAGACGTTGTCTGGATGGGAGCATATGTTGTTGTAAAACCTATACTTTTAAGCATTGATAATGCCTTTCCAGATACGCAAGCTCCCCACGCCATAGGCACTAATGCAACCCGATACCATCAGAGATGTAGGCTTTTGAACGGTGCGCTGATAACAAGCTAGATGGTCCCTCTCCTCTTTAGACTGCACGACACTGCGTCCGAGGTTTCCAAGAAGAATTTCAAATTTTGATTCATCAGACCACAGAAGTTTTCCATTCTGCCTCAGTCTATTTTAAATGAACTTTGCCCCAGAGAGGGCAGCAGCATTTCTGGATTGTGTTCACATATGGCATCTCCTTTGCATGATACAGCTTTAACTTGCATTAGTAGATCGCACGGCATACTGTGTTCACAGACAATGATTTCTGAAAGTGTTCCTGAGCCCATGCAGTGTTTTCCAGTGCAGAATCATGCCTGTTTTTAACGCAGTGCCACCTGAGGGGCCGAAGATCATGAGCATCCAATATTGACCTTCGGACTTGTCCCTTGCGCACAGAGGTTTCTCCAGATTCTCTAAATCTTTTGATGATATTATGTACTGTAGATTCAAAGTCTTCGCAATTTTACATTGAGGAACATTTTTCTGAAATTGTTCCACAATTTTTAGACTCAGTTTTTCGCAGATTGGTGACCCTCTGCCCATCTTTACTTCTGAGAGACTCAGCCTCTCTAAAATGCTCTTTTTATACCCACTCATGTTACTGACCTGTTGCTGTTTAAACTAATTAGTTTCAAAATGCCCCTCCAGCTGTAGTTTTTTTAGTACCGCTTATTTTTCCAGCCTTTTGCTGCCCCTCTCCCAACTTTTTTGAGATGTGTTGCTGCCACCAAATTCAAAATGAGTTAATAGGTTTCATGAAGTGGTAAAATGTCTCACTTTCAACAGCTGATATGTTGTCTATGTTTTATTGTGAATAAAATGTGGGTTTATGAGATTTGCAAATCATTGCATCCTGTTCTTATTTACAATTTACATTGCATCCCAACTTTTTTGGAATTGGGGTTGTACTAAATAATTAAGCATTCATTAATGAATAACAGTTTTGGCATTTTTGTACTCCTTTGGACTTAGTTTTATAAGGCATATGTTAGCCATTTACAAGCAAGTTGACAGGATTTACTGAATGTTACAGACTGATATAAGCCACACAGCACAGTGAATAAAAATACCAGTATTTTTCAAGAACAAGGTGGAAAAACAAGATTAATTCTCTATCGTTTATGATCCTAATATAAAAGCTGCTCCACAAATATTCTCATTTTTTTTCTGGTGTACCCACATGATCAAATCATGCCTTGAATTTAGCCATTCTTGGGCATTTTTTTATCATAAGCATTTTCAGATGCAAGTTACCCCTAAACTAGCGACAGGAGATTGATTTGGGTTAAAGGGGCCAGTGTGCTGTAGCTGCTGAGGATGAGGCTGCAATATGAACCCCTGAATATGCCTACTTTGGTCAAGGGGACCAACTAAAAATCAAATAAAAATTTTGGTTCTGTGAAAAATTGTCATTTTCAACAGCCTATTACAGGAAAATCAAAAGAGATACATCAAATTTGATAGCAGATTCATACATTTGAAGTAATTTTACCAAAGTGCACCCATTGACATTAATTTAAGAGCACTGGAAAGTGTATTTGTATCCCTTCAAAAATGCTTACAAGTCATTGCGACATTTGCAAGCGACTGGACACTTAAATTGGCAATTCATCCATGAAAAATTGGATTTGGAACTGAAGATTTGGGATTTGTACTTTTGAAATGATGACAAACACCCATGATTTTTTTCACATTTTTCTGAGATGGTGCGGTGCAGACCCTGGTCCACTTGGCACGGAATGACCATGGTGCCTATTGGGCAACCATACTGCAATTTGGAAAATCATAACTAAAGACTTCAGAAAGAGTAATACAAAATATATCTGAATAAAACTCAAAAGCTTGTTAACCATTTTGATGGGGAATTCATTTCTCTTCAGTGAATTCTTGGGGAATCAAGGTAATGAGAATTTGGTCAATATTAAATGAATTATATTCTATCATATACCGTCCTGTAAGCAACAGACAATTCATTAACGTTGCTAAGTTTTTTGAGTTAAGGTCACTTTATTGAAGAAGGTCGGTGGCAGTCAGAAAATAATTCAAAGCAAGTTGAAGTACAAGCGTGATCACATCTCATTTTCCTAAAATGATTCACCCGTTAATGACACGGTCAGGTCAAAGCAGTGAAAATCTCCCACATCTCCACGCAAATGATCAGATATTGAGTTCACAAAGGAAAGCAAAACGCGACAGCCAGGTAAAACACGTCGGCCTACACATTTCAGTGTCTTTTAGCGTGACAAGAGAATCAAATTTATAAGAACAGATATATAAACATTAAATGCTCCAATTTGTGCCACGACTTTTATTGGTAAATGTCAGCATATTAAATTGAATGGTTGCAATTCAAACAAAAATATAAAATACGCATAGCCCATTTCACAAAAACCGTCAACATAAAACGAGATTTGCATTTGGCAGGTTGATATAGATGGAATAGGCTAACGTTTCGTTTTAAGATAGAAATATTCGCGGGAGGGTGAACTGAAATCGCTTAAAGACGAAACAATTGCAATTTATGCCCACTTCACGCCGTTTGCTTTATTGGCTAAACTACAATTTTAAGATTGCTGAATAGGATGCAGCGTTTGCAGACGTGTGGCTGAAACCCAGTTCACAGACAACTAGCGGGCTACATTCCTATTGCATCATTAGATCCTCAGGTAGCCTCAATAAAAGGTAGGCACGCAGTGACCGGCATGAAATTCTGTTCTCGAGACCGTCAGGGGATAAGTTGGTTTGTCTTTTCAGGACACATCTGCAGTTGAAGGAAAAAAACCGACCCACTCATTTTCCTCATCACTGGTTAGGCTAGCGGTACGCAACCACCCCTTCAGACGACCAGGACATAACTAGAACACTGCCAAAATACATCTGTCAAGCAATATTTACATGCCCTCTTTGGTGAAAAGTCACCGCCTAAGGAATCCGCCAAAGTCCTGTTTGATTCTTTCTGCGAACAAGAAATGTCCCCAAGTTCAAGTACCAATCGGTATGTTTAAACATATCAGCAATAGCGAACAAATGCTTGCCAGTTTTCCACCATTAACGTTAAACGCGTCCCTATTAGGGTTTTTAACTTTGGACCATAAAAGATTACCTCATCGGAAGGGTTCATAAGACGGGTCGAGGTGTTTTAATTTGTGGATCACAGTGTTAATTACCCGTTCTGCCAGTCCCAGGCCCGACCCTTTTCGTTTTCGCTAGCTCCCGGATCTTCCCTCTGCTCCTTACCCTAGACCGCCTCCTCCCCAGCCGGCGAGGCCTACTCCAGTTGCTTCGCTCCCACCGCAGAGGCCGGCTAACCGGAAAAGAATCCGCGGGGTCCTAAAAGCCAAGCATTCATTTTCATGGAATATTGGTGTGACATCAGCTAATATATTTTTAAGGGCCCATTACTTTTCCGTTTCAGCAAATAAGTTCGTTTTCTGTGAACGCATTGAATCAATGAAGAAATTAGCAAAACACGGCAAAGCGCATCTCACATTGGGACATAAAGCAATCTTGTCATGGTCTGGACGGTCATTAGAGTCAATTTGCAATATTTTCAGTGACGCGGCAATTCATTCCGTTTTATAAAAAATGATTTTGTATGTGTTTATTTTACTTTGGGACGAATTCACACGGTTAAGGGGAAGATATTTAATTTCTTGGCGCGGTGAAAGTCTATTTAATATGCGTCGATCAGCGAAATGAGCGTCCCGACACATTAATATCAGCAATGATTTGCAAAAACGTACATCTCCCCTCCTAAGCGCCAGAAGTTTGTCATTCACAATGACAATGACAGGACCGTTTGTGTTCTAAACGGTCACAAATGTCCCTTGTCTAACAAGATGCTTGGTATGCCTTACACTATCATGAAATAATCTCATTTTCTGAACCATTTTCACTCTGGTGTCAGTCATACTGGGACACTACAAGTAAGTACAGACAGTTCAATTCATGCATGACACTGAATGGAACAGAAAATTAGATCCCTGAAGCCAGTCAAACTAGCCTCATTCCAAGTTGCCCCTGAACACAAAAAAAAATCTACCTGATCCACAAGTTAACTGCAAGTAGATAATTTAATCAAAGTTTTCAGACATTGTCAAATTTAACATATACTGTATGAAGGACCACTGATGTATTTTAGGGGCCTTTTGATGTTACTTAAATGTTATTCTATATAATACCTACCAGATAAGACTCTACCATTGTAGACCTACCTTTGAAAATAACCTGAATTGCTTCAGTGCACTGTATAACCAGCTGTGCAAATGTACAGAAATGGCAAATTTGACACTCTATATAAGCCACAATGAAATGTAATTATCAAAACTAATCTGACGGCAGGAAAGACATCACAAATAAATGTGGAAATGAATGCACTCAAATGACTGTACAAACTGCATATACTTAATTTTTTACCTTAGATCATTATCAGCAATTTAGGTTCTCAATGACCAACATGAGGGTAGCCTGCTTACATTCATGCCTTTGAGTTTCAGTAAGATTTCATTTTTAGTTGTGCAGAGCCAATAATAATAATTATAATAATAGTATTTACACAGCAGTTGAATGACAACAGGGCACATCTTAAAGGTCCACTGAGGCTGAATCATACTGTCCACCTTCCGGGCTTGCAGACTGAGCCCCATCGGACTTCAGCCAAACATAATATGATGTTTACTGAACTGCTCTGCGTCATTCCGAGAAGTCTACGACACCACAGGGCTGCAAACTTAAATGTGCAACTCGGACCAGATTTCAGGCCTCACTCACTGCTGTGGGTACAACTCCCAATTAATAATGAATAAATTACTGCCTGGAAATGATACATGCAGGCTTAATAATTTGGGTATTACATACATTAAGATACCTTATTTGGTTATTTTCCCATCTTCCTTCACAGCTGTGACAGGCAATGATTGGCTGCACTGCCTGCCAGTGGTTTCCAGTGAGCTGCCAGATGTTGAAGCGCTTTGTCAGCATTGGACTACCGATGAAGAGGAGGGTTGTTGCTTGCAAGAATCTCGGTCCCAGTCCTGGACCCGGATCAGGGTCGGAAGCTTGCTCCTGTCAAACTTGTTATAGAGAGCAGACTTTAAGGGGTTAACACAAATGGGGTACCAGTCCTGGACCCTGATTAGGACTGGAAGCTCGTTCGATTTAACTGATGACAATTAAGACTTCTGAGAAACTTTGACTGTCACTAAAATACTAGTTGCATTAGCTAAAGACTACAAAGTTTTACGAACATCCATATGACAAGATGTAAACCAATCACAACACACATATAATAGACACGCAAGCTGCTGAATTGCAAAAAGACACACAAGGAATTCACACATGGGTTGTGACCGTGACCCACAGCCTGCAGAATGGCTCAGTTTAATCAAACACAGTAACTAGACTCCTCATCTGAAGCGAGGGCACCAAATTTTGAACATACATGTTGACATACTAATTTATATTATTTTTAGTTTGTTATGTTTATTTTTTGGATAAAAATAACTTAGTGAGCCTTCAATAGAATGAGGAAAATTATTTGTAATTCTCTTAATTCCTGCATGAAATGAATGATTTAGTTCTTTTAATCTCTGACTGCTGAGTAAACTCAAGACGCCATGGTGGATGCATTCTTTATGGTTGTGTGTCTGAAACATTTTAATTAAGGTTAAATACATTCCGTCATCTTACCCTTATAAGTCATTTAAGTAATTTTTACACAAAAAAAGACAAAAAAAAAAGAAAATCAATATGTGGAGCAACACATATGGAGCAGGACTTTTACAATTAATTTTTGTTTACTTTTTGAATTATTCTTGTTGAAAATTGGATTGGTTATTCTTTCTGTCAGGAGAATCAAATCTCCAAAGTTACGACTTCATATAATGATATCATCACAGCACCAGCATAGTCCACTAGATGTCCCTAGTGGAAAATGCAGGTGCTGAAATGATTGTGGTCATTATTATGTGATAAATATGTATATTTATACCTCCTGACAGAAAAAATAATCGTCACAATTTTCAATGAGAATAATTTATCAAGTGTACAGACATAAATTTCAGAAATTCAGCTCCATATGTCTTGTCCCACATAATTCAATTGTATATGGGCCAGTTAAAATTTTGGGGTTCAAAGGCTTAATGAGGATGTTTGGTTGAGTTTTGCATTCCTTTTTCCTCAATCAGTAATTCTGCGAAAGCTGGTCCTAATTAGCCTCATAATTTTATAGTTATTGAGAGCAAGAAAAAACCTTCTGCAATCAAAATGGCTGACTTGGCCCATATAAATCAACTATTATTGATGAAATCTGTAATTTTTTTTACCAAAAAAAAAATGCTTGTAAAAATTTCTTTCATCAAAATACACCGTCTGATTGAGTTTCAGCAACTATTGAGATTGTGGGTATCAGGCCTGGGTAAATAACATATTTAATAATTTAATAATCCATGCGCACGCATGGATGGAGCCCGATACCATAGCTCCCGTGCCACTCGGGCGGCGGGAGCTAATTAGGAGCCTGTAACTGAAATAGTTGATGAGATAAAGCAAAATGTTGAAGTCTTTGGTGATATTTTTAGGCCAGTGACCTTGAAAAAATAGGCCAAGGTCACCTTTAGGCACATCATTTGTAGGCCTTTATGAGATGCATGTCCAGTAAAAATTAGGAGCCTGTAACTGAAATAGTCGATGAGATAAAGCAAAATGTCAAAGTTGTTGGTGATATCTTGAGGCCAGTGACCTTGAAAGAATAGGCCAAGGTCACCTGCAGGCATGTCATGTGTAGGCCTTTATTAGATGCATGTCCAGTAAAAATTAGGAGCCTGTAACTGAAATGGTTGATGAGATACAGCAAAATGTCGAAGTTTTTGGTGATATTTTTAGGCCAGTGACCTTGAAAAAATAGGCCAAGGTCACCTTTAGGCACGTCATTTGTAGGGCTTTATGAGATGCATGTCCAGTAAAAATTAGGAGCCTGTAACTGAAATCGTTGATGAGATAAAGCAAAATGTGTTGATGGACGCACACATGCACACACGCATGCACGGATGGAGCCCACTACCATAGCTCCCGCACCGCGAGCAGCGGGAGCTAAAAATATTTAGGTTTCAAGTGTCTCTACAAACCCTCCCAAATAACATCAAAAATGTAGGTTGGGGAAAACTTCTAATTTGCACAAAATCAAAATGACCACTTTTGTTGACATTTTCAGTGTTGCCATGGATAATTTTTGCACAGACTACCAATTTTCATACCATGGGAATCATTCCTCACAATGGCACAGCGGGTCGAGCTGGGTGTCCTACGAAAGAGGAGAAGCCCAGAAACACAGAGCATTGAACCGCGTCTTGATAGCTGGCCGCATGGCAGAGATATGCAGTGAGGTCCAGAGCAAACAAAGCGGAGGGCTGGCAGGGTCCTCTGGTGAAGCGGAGAGCCTGACCAGCACGTGGAGGGTTTCGCAGAGGCCTACAGGTAAGAGCAGGTCCCCCAGCGAAGCAGAGGGCCGGGCGAGTGCAAGGAGCGGTGCACAGAGTCCAGGAGGGTGAGGTGGGCTCACCAAACCAAGCAGAGGGTCAGGTCCTACAAAGAAGCGCAGGGTCTGTTATGCGAGGGTAGAGCTTCACAGAGGCTTTAAGCTCTGAGCAGGCCCCCTGGTGAAGTGGAGGGCTGGGAGAGTGAAAGTAGGGGTGTGCAGAGTCCAGGGGGGTTGGGCAGGCCCTGAGGATAAGGCAAAGAGCCCAGTTAAACATTGGGAAGGCTCCCAGGCCTAGCGGAGAGACAGCAGGGTTCTGCCCAGGACGCAACGAGTGCTGGATGGAAAATTTCTGCCGTCTCCGAACCTGACAATCCGCCTTCCATGAGCTACGAAGCATAATACACCTTATTCACAAATGATCTTGTCAGTGAGGGGTGCAGGTTTAATCACAGAGTTGGTGGTGATATATAATGTGAGCGCGCTGTGCACACGAGCTGGAAAATTTTTTGCGACAATTTGAAAGCAAATATTGCCTCTCCGTCACCAGAGACGGAGAGGCAATGGAGGTCTTTGATGTTCTCCATGGTGCATATGCGAGATGCCATATTCATAAACTTTTTTTTATATTTTGTATCCAAATACTTTTGATTAAATTTCTGAATACAACTTAACAACTGTAATTTATGTTTCAAACATTTCTAATGAAGCTTAACAAATCTGAACAATTCATGAAACAATTCATAAGTAAGTTAATTACATGGTATGTTGTATAAAACAATTACTCATCCTGACCTGGCCTCAGTCATTTTCATAATTAACAAAAAATTCACTCTGAGAAGACTCCCCACTGTCAGGTGCTGCTAGTTCTCCCCGTTTAGGTAAGACGACAATCATTTATCTGGACGCGTATTTGCTGCATTTAAATCAGCGTTATTCAAAATTGCATACCTGGCAACTTGCACGCATATGGCTCGAGTCTCACGCTTTTTATATTTAATTGCCGATCCTACCACATTTTATATCAACCCTCGCTGTACCTAGAGTAAGAGGCGATATTTCATTGGAATGCTGGTCAGTCATTATTTAATCATACGTAGAACTAGTGTCAGAGCTTAAGAGCTGGTGCCGCGGAGAGGGTTTGGATGAGGCTCCTGTGCGGATGACCATTGTCCCAGAAGATGTGGAGATAGCCAAAATTGAAGAGACCCTCCAAACCATTTAATGTTTAGGAAGGGTGCATGTCCGGGGAAGAAATTTCAGTGCGAGACTAAGCCGCCGGATGGTCTTGTGTGAATGCAAGGAGACACTTAAGGAAAATGGTGTTCCTGCTGAGGTTGTGCCTATTGATGGTGGGGAGTGGCCTATTGTCATCATAGGGGAAGAGCAGACAGTTGAAGAATTCAATAAGAAATTAAAAGGGCTGTTGCAGGCTGAAGGAAAGACACTAGAGGACCTTAAATCATTATTCCCCAGTACACCACAACCCGCTAGCTCCACTGAATCCATCCTCCGTGCCGTCAGTGATTTCTTAGATAAAACTACCAAGCCTCCATCAGATGGGAATTATCATCGATTACGTATGTTCTCAGGAGCCCTGCTGACCCCTGCAGGTGAGGAACCATTTGACCATTGGCTAGAGCAGGCATGGCTTATGGTGGAGGAGACTGACTGTTCTGACAGAGAGAAAAGAAGACGACTGATGGGAAGTTTGAAAGGGCCAGCACTAGAAATAGTAAAAGCAGTGCGTGCCGCTAACCCTGATACCAGCCCTAAAGAGTGCTTACAAGCCCTTGAAAGTGCTTTTGGGAGTGCAGAGTCAGGGGAAGATCTTTATTTCGCTTTCCATTCCATGCAACAGCATAGAGGAGAGAAGCTATCTGACTTCCTCAGACATCTAGAAAGGTCTCTAGCTAAGGTGATTCAGAGAGGTGGCCTCCCTGATGGTTGCAGGGATAGAGCCCGACTGGAGCAACTGCTAAGGGGTGCTATTGCTTCAGACTTGATGCTGATCTAGCTGCGCCTGCGAGAAAGGAAGGCAGGCCCATCAACCTTTCTGCAGCTCTTGGGTGAGATTCGTGCTGAGGAGGAATATGAACAATATAGGAAGAAGCTCAACACCTCAGTTCATTAAGTACATGTCACACCAATGGTGGATGTGACGCAAAATGAGATCCGGAATTTAAAAGCTGAAATAAAAGAGCTAAAGTCAATAGTTGCATCCGTAGTGACCAAACCAGTACAATTTAAGGAAGATTATACTGCTGCACCAGTGAGTATGCCAACTGTCCCTCAGAACCACCAAGATTCTGAGCTGTCTGCCCTGAAGAAACAAGTTAAAAGACTAAAACAGAAAGTTGACAGCAAGGTGACCGAGGCTGAAGCTGCCGTAGCAGTTTCAACCATGGAGGCTTCTAAACAGGCCTCAAACTCCCCCAGAAGAGCACCACAAAAGTCTGAGGAGAATTTCTGCTATTGGTGTGGTGAGAACGAACATTTTGCTGGAAAGTGGCGCAACCCGGAGAATCAAGGTAAGGTTATCAAGAAGCTAATTCAGACTTTGCAGGTCTTAAAAGCAGTCTAGTAACACTTCAACCAGTGAACTTGACTGTAGTGTCAAGAAAAGCGCTGTTACCACACCAGAGCCTGCCAACATCCCTGAAGGTTTGATTGGCCCACCCAGCATTGTACCGTTAAAAGTGAATGGGCACACATGCGATGCCTTATTCGACAGTGGCTCTCAAGTGATGATTATCTTTGAGACTTGGTATCAAACTCATCTGTCTGATGTCCAAATTCATCCAGTGTTCGGTTTAGCCCTCTGAGGACCAAGTGAATTTGACCTCAGTTATCCCTACCGTGGTTATGTGGTCGTAGATCTTGAATATCCAGCCAAAGTCGCAGGTGCAGACAAGACAAGTAACAGTCCTTGCTCTTATCTGCCCCAGTCCTCGAACTGCAGAGCAGACGCCTATCATTGTAGGGACAAATGCCAGTCATGTGCAATGTCTTGTTCAACAATGTAAAGAGAGTGGCATTGACATTACCCCTGACACTGGGAACACAAATGTGTTACAGAGATACTTACCTAGACCCGAGTAACACTGCAGCAGCCATTGAGGAGGAGGATGACAATATTGGCTGTGTGACTTGGCAAGGCCCAGGCCCCCTGACTCTACCTCTGGGTGGTGACTGCAGTGCAGTCTGCAAAGTCAAGTTCAAGCACCAGGTCGACAAAGAAATCCTCATGGTTGACTCATCTCCTGGAGCTCCACTCCCAGCCGGTGTGCTACTTCAGCCTATGGTGGTGCCCAGCGAAGTGGTGAATGTGAACAGTTTCCGAATCCTCGTCCAGAATGAGTCCCTGACAGAAACGATCTTACCAGTGGGAACTGTTATTGAAAATATGTATCTGACCGATACAGTCACTACTCTCACTCCCTCGAAGACCTCTGCACGGGAGTTTGATGCTTACCTGATCAACTTTGGAGACTCGCTGGTCTCAGAGGAGTGGAAAGACCAACTCCGTCAAAAGCTATCGACAAGGTCCCAGGTGTTCTCTTTGCAAGAGTGGGATGTCGGGTTAGCTAAAGATGTAGAGCACAGGATCCGATTGTCCGATCAGTGACCTTTCCAGGAGCGCTCTCGTCGTCTTGCTCCTGCAGATATCGAGGATGTGAGAAAGCACCTCCAAGAACTGTTGCATAAGGGGATCATCAAGGAGTCCCGTAGCCCCTACGCATCGCCTATCGTGATTGTAAGGAGAAAAAAAGGAACCATAAGGATGTGTGTTGATTACAGATTGTTGAACAGCCGGACAATTCCAGCTCAGTACACAACACCATGCATCGATGATGTGCTGGACTCGATGACAAGGAGCCAGTGGTTCTCAGTACTCGATTTGCGGAGCGGCTATTATCAAATAGCTATGGCCAAAGAGGATAAAGAAAAGACGGCATTCATCTGTCCACTCGGTTTCTACCAGTTCGAGAGGATGCCACAAGGAATAACTGGAGACCCAGCCACTTTGCAAAGATTGATGGAAAAGGCTGTGGGTGACGTGAACCTGCTCCAGGTCATAGTATACCTTGACGACTTGATTGTTTTTGGCCGAACTTTGGAAGAGCATGAGGAGAAACTCCTCAAAGTCATCTTGCCAAGGTTGGATTGAAGATCTCACTCAAAAAATGCCAATTCTGCCTACCAAAGGTAAAGTACCTGGGCCACATTGTGTCAGGCGATGGAGTCTCGCTTGATCCAAGCAAGATTGCGGCGGTCACAAATTAGCCACAGCCTACAAATCTCAAGACCCTGCAATCCTTCTTGGGGTTCTGTGGCTATTACCGCCGATTCATAGGCAACTATTCAGCCATAGTCAGACCATTGTCTGAACTCACGAAAGGCTATGTCCCGACACAGAGGGGAAAGAAACAAGACAAAGGCACTACCAAGAAGTATCTGAAAGAGTCTGAGCCCTTTGGTGAGAGATGGGACTAGTCCTGCACCAAGGCATTCCATGAGATCATTCAAAGTCTCACCCATGCACCGGTGTTAGCTTTCACTGATCCCAACAAGCCATACATTTGCATGTCGACGCCAGCTTAAAGGGGCTTGGCGCTGCTCTCTATCAGGAGCACAGTGAGGGTCTTAGACCAGTTGCCTTCGCCAGTAGGAAACTGACTCAGAAAGAAATGACCCGATCCATCAATTAGAGTTCCTGTCACTGAAGTGGGCCACCGTGGATAAATTTCATGATTATCTGTACGGAGCCAGATTCACTGTATGTACAGATAACAATCCACTTACACAGGAGCTCTCAACCGCAAAGCTTAGTGCTGTTTGGCACCGATGGCTATCTGACTTATCCACCAAGTTTGATGTCCAGTACCGACCTGGCAGACGCAATATAGATGCCGACTTGCTATCAAGGAACATGCCAGATGCACCGAGTACAGATGAGTGGGAAACCATACCAGAGGCTGGTCTGAGATCAATCTGCAAATGAATTTGCGTCCCTGGATCTTTGACCAATCCACGGAGATATTTGGATCAATTGGGAGCCTCTCCAGACTGTTTACCTGACATCTAAGCGTTCCCAACACACTTAGAGTTAAAGTCATTGGGACAACTGTTAAAGTAAGAGTTAATTAAAGCTCAGGAAGAAGATGCAGTCATCGGATCTGCTATACAAGCTGTGAAATATGGTCGATGGCCTGAAAAGACTGTGTCCAGCCCAGAACTGTCTCGTCTGAAAAAAGAGATGGGGAAGCTGATGATGAAAGATGGGCTGCTCCATCGTCTGAGTAAGCAACCTTCCAGGGAAGAAGTCTCTCAGCTAGTTCTACCAAGGGTGTTCAGAGAAGTAGAGTTGAAGTCTACCTATGATGATTTGGGACACCTTGGCGTAGAGAGAACAACGGATCTGCTGAGGAGGAGATTCTTCCGGCCTGAACTTGCATTTGATACCGAAGAGTATATAAAGAACTGCGCACAGCATGTCACTCGAAAGACCCCTTGTCATCGAGCTGCTCCATTACAGCAGATTGTGAGCAGTGGACCAATAAATCTTGTGTGCATTGATTTTCTGTCCATGGAGCCACACTTGTCAGACATAAGCAACGTGTTAGTCATCACTGATCATTTTACTAAATACGCTCAAGCTTTCCCAGCCAGAAACCAGAAGGCACAAACCGTGGCGAAGATCCTGGTTGACAAATATTTCAAGCATTATGGCCTGCCAGCGAGAATCCATTCGGATCAGGGGAGAGACTTCAAGAGTCAGTTAATCAAATCAAGTCAGTTAATGAATCCGTATCACCCCCAGGGCGATCCACAGCCGGAATGGTTCAACCGAACTTTCCATGCTAGCAATTATGGGCTGTGAGAAGAAATGGCAGTGGAGAAAACATGTTGGATACCTGGCTCATGCACACAACAGTACCAAGAGTGATGCTACGGGGTACTCACCCTATTTTCTGATGTTCGGGAGAGAAGCCAGGCTTCCCGTGGATTTATGTTTTGGAACCTCTCCTGATGGTCAAGATGAAGGTTGTCATTCCCGCTACGTAGCAAAGCTGAAGGAAGATTTGCAGAGACCATATAAGCTTGCCTCTGAAGCTGCTGATAAGACGCATCAACGAAACATGAGGTCAGGTCATATGATAAGAAAGTTGGATTCCAGTCCTTGCATATTGGTGAGTGTTGCGGCGGAATTTAAGGTTGAAAGGGATACACAAGCTGGGAAGCAGGTGGAATCCCATTCCCTGCGTTGTGTTTAGCAAAATGCCCAATCTTACTGTTTATAAAGTAAAACCTGAAAATGGGAGGGGAGGAGTCAAGACCCTTCACCGTGATCATCTCCTACCCATCGGACAGTTTGTAAGAATACCAGTAGTGGATATGGAGGATAACTCGCATGTAAAACCAAGAACCAGAGCTGAGGCTAACAAGAGATCAAAAAAAGTCTTGCCTGAGACTCAAGAAACTGAGTTTACTGACTCTTCATCAGACATGGAGTGTTACAGATCTCAGAAACCCAACAGTACTTACCTGGAAGAGATTATTCAAAAGGGAAAAGATACTGTCAGACCGTCCACCACCATCCAAGATAATGGAGATTCTCCCCAACAGTCAGATCCTGCTGAGGAAAGCTTATCAGAGGATGATGTTTTGGAGGAGGAGCATTGTAGTATGAGAGAAGAGGATACAGATCAGGATCCGGTTCCTGAAGAGGAGGAAAGTGACCCTGACATGCATGAAGATGAACATGCAGTCACTTATCCCGAAAAAATGGAGACAAACACACCTGACACTTGTCCAAAGAGAGCTCTTAAACCAGTCATTAAGCTAACTTATGATGAGCCAGGTAGAGCAAGAGATCAGCCTCTCACAATAGTACATAGAGGGGTTATTAAGATTGGAAATTAAAGTTCATTGCACCTTTCCTTTTCCCAATTTTGAAATGTTATAGCATTTTACAAAGTAGTTTGATGAGGACATCAAAACATTTAGAAGGGGGAGGGTGTAACCCCGTTAAACATGGGGTTAATTTTGTATCTCATAAAAAGTTGAAAAAAGGAAGTATAAAAAACTTTAAAAACATTAAATGCATGATTAAAAGTATGGTGTGATTAGTTTCAAAAGCACTTTATCGCGAATTTCATGGTAGCATACCCAGATAGCAAAAAGTTGTCGGCCCAGATGCGGGCAGATTCCGGGTTCTGACTCCATTTTAATCGGCCCGATTCCATATGGCCGTAATCGGCCCAGAATCAGATTGAATGACTGCCCGATTCTGGCGCAGTTGCCTTTCTGCCGTCACCGCCATCAATTTGCCAGTACTCAGCCAGATATGGCCCAGTTGTAGAAAAATTGATCCGGCCCGATTACCACCCACCGGAACTCAGCCGACGCTGCCTTCACATCGCCAGAATCCCGCCACATGCGGCCCAGTTGTAGAAAAAATGATCTGGCCCGATTACCACTCACCGGAACTCAGCCGACACTGCCTGCACATCGCCAGAATCCCGCCACAAGCGGCCCAGTTCCATGCCATACCAGTTTTATTTAGGCTGCCAGATCTTTACCCCCTCTATATTATTACAAATAATAGTTTAATGATATTTCATAATAATAGTAACAACAACAACAACAACAACAATAATAATAATAATAATAATAATAATAATAATAATAATGTCATTACTGTAATAGTAATGCAAAAATTTGACTTGAATCTTACAACAGGAAATCAATATTCCTTCATACTGTTTTAAGTTTCCTTATTCCTTATTGCAATAATGGCGATAAGTCAATATCTTACATGATAAATGTTCATTGCAGTGACGTGCCGTTGGAGGTCAGTTAGGGTAGGCAGAATCCTCACCGTTAAACAAAGGATAACTCTTTTACTTTGCTTGATTAGCAATCTGAGGATTGATTAACTAATTTACAAGACTAAACGGCAGAATGGCGTGCCAGTTCCATCCACAACATTATTGCTCAGTGCATCAAACTTAAATTGCTTACGAGACAGCAAGTTTGTTCATATTTGCTTAGAGGAAGCTAACGCAATCATCGGCCTGCTGATAAAACCTCGGATCTCCAAATTGATAAGAAACAAAAACTCGTATGTCCACCATTTTAAATTATATTTATATTATCTTATTATTATTTTATATTTATTTTTATTTTCCTGTAAAGTTTATCATTTTGAAGATATGAGGTTTTATCAGCAGGCCGACACAATGCCATTAACAAGTATTAAAACCTCTTATGCAGTGTTCAATGTGTGGTCAATATGTTTACGATAATATTTCCCCCCCTTAAACACGTACTTTTTAGTGCCATTTTTTAAAAAATATGGAGTTATTTTCAGTCTTCTTTCATAATCCGATAAACAAAAGAACAAAACATTATACGGAACTACCGAGAGAGTTGAGATTTTTTCCTAATTAATTATTAAGATTTGCTTCCTTGCGGTCTCGAATCAAAGCATAAAGGTAAATTAATCTTTTTGTCACTATCACCTCTTAAATCATTACAGGCTTAAGTGACCAGAAAAAAAGGTCAAATTGATTTGTCAATCAGGCATAGTATGTGGAAACAGGTTGACAAAATCTAGCGATAAAAAAGGAGAAGTCACTGCCTACCCTGACCGCACGTCCCTGGTTCATTGTCCACGCAGAAATGTTTCCCAAAATCACTTCATTGCAAAACAGACCTTCCGTAGTATTTTAATCTTGTATTTAAACTTAAAACTTATTTCTATGACCTGCAACTGGTGAAAAAAGGTTTTTATTCAATTTCTACATTTGCCTATGGGATAAGATTTCACTCAGCCGGTCCCCAAGGACATATCTAGAAATGAGTCAATTCTCGCATCAGCGGCAGAACTTTTTTCCTCGTGGAAAGATCATCATTGAATAAAAGTTTGAGTCTATATACAAGATTAAAATTCACAATAAGGTTTTGTTTTTACAGGGTTCTTTCTTAGTGCATTTTACTGAAATCCTGAAAACTGCAATACTGAGTATAGATAGTCATAGAAGTACTTGAAGTTGCACTGGTAATGATAAAAGGGTTTGAAGCACATGCCAGGTATTTAAATTAGATTAAAAGTAATTTCTTAATTTAATAGTATTCATAGAATGACACCTGACAAACTAGTAAATTGAATTTTTAATCAAATTTTATTTCAAATGAAATGGACATCAAGAAAGAAACCATGCATGCTTTTCTCCCAATTTTTCCCCCCTTAATTTTCTCCCCCAATCCCAATCATTCCCAAACTGAAGCCATCACTTCACATACTGCTGCCACCAGCGGCTCCTTTGCAAGATCCATTTTTACAAACGGCACCTAGAGAAAAGGCAGGAGAGGGAGAGAGATTTGACTTTGATTTTGAAGTCAAGTTTCAGTTAAACTGTCACATTAACCATTTACAGAACATCATAATAATCCTGCAAAATTTAGCAAATTTATAAGACAGTCAGTAAAAATCTAAATCCTTCAGAGACCATACAGCCTCAGTTCCACCAAGCAGCCCAAATCAGTTTGTTACACATCAAGTTATTTTTGTGTTTCTATTATCAAAAGTTGTACATGGTACCAAAATAACAATCCCAACCTGTCCCATTTTTTAGTACCTCGCTATTGAGGTACCCAGCCCACTGATCCGAAACTAAAAAGTGGAGCAAGAAAGAGTGCAGTTATATGATTGGTGAGGAGAGGCTTGTCACTCTTGCTTGACCAAGTACACAGTTGACGCTGTTGTTGCCATCAGGTAACAGCCCTACCTACGGAAGAGTGCTCTGCTTAGTAACGCAAACTACATCTACGCAGGTTATGTACCAGGGCGGCGTTTCACAGAGATCGTCAGTGGTCAGATACAAACAATTATGTGCTATATTTAGGAAGTTACGAATTTGTAGCCAAGAGTGTTTCACAGAGATCAGAGACTTACGAACTCGTTAAAATAGACTCGTAAAGCATTTCACTGAGTTTCGTATGCCTACGAAAATCATATATTTAGGAGAAAAAATAAGGACTCGAGAGTTGTCTTATATTTACGAAGGTTTATAGGGGAGACCGGGTCTAGTTGTTATACTTTTTCTCTTCACGGCTGTAGAATTGACATTATCAGGTTTTTGTTACCAATATGCACTGTACAGATAGAAAGTTTATTAGACTACATGACTGATCTGCAGCAACCCCTATACTCTGCGCATGCCTGATGCTGGTGAGGAAAAAATAGTCCCCCGTCACCTGTAACAAACTTCCCCATATATGGGGTTGTTTGTTACAGGAGGGGTAGTTTGCTACAGGTTGTGGTGCATTTCGTTACACTAAGAATTTGCTTAAGTGAGACATGTTTCCCACTTAAGTAGACAAGTTAAGGGGGATGCCTTACTACTATTATCCCACGAAGCTACTGTAAGGAACCTCTTGAGTCATTCTCTAACGGCATTGCCACTTTTCGTTATTCGTTTGTAATTTCCAGGCATCTTTCTGAAATAAATAAAGGTAGAAAGTCATTCAGTGAGGTAATTTGATCTTGCCCAAGTTGTTACAGGTTTTGGGGCAAGTTCTTACTTTAACAACTTGGGTGTATCAACTAGTCCATCAGCAACCCTTCGCCATTGTCCTGACATTTTGAAATGATCCAGTGCAATCTTTACATGGGTGTGTCATGACACAGTGGCTGCCTCTCTCATAATCCAGAAAATCTCGGGTATGTATCAATTACACTTGATGTTAATCGAAATCTCCCAAACACCAAGTTAGTTACTTTTTCGAGCATTCTTCTGGAACACTAACCGGCGACTTTCGACGTACGTCCTTCAGCCACATAAAGACGCGGGTCACCTTCACGGAGCCACAGGAAAAATTAGAGCGCCGTCTGTGTTTTATTATCGGAACTATTTAGAATGTAACAACATGGACGTGTAACAACTAGACCCAGTCTCCCCTATATGCGGGGATCCAAAAGGATCAATGGCATTTGCCATATACGGCAGGTACTCGAAAGAAAAGAGCGTGAAGAAAGAAAACTCAAGAGGATAGACCCTATCCTTGAAATTAATCTTTACTGAAGATTGTAGCAGATACAGGAGTATGGTATATGGGTATTTTTCTCAATATGGGCACTATTAGTGAAATGCAGAGTCCAGGTCCTTTATTTTTTAAATAATCCCACAGGGTTAGTTTTTTACCTATTAAACTATAGCTGTGTGTCCTTACGAATTGAAATTGAAGTATCATGGGTGTATTTTCATTCTATCCATCATTTTTGGGGTCAAAAAAGTGGATTTTGGGGCATTTTGGGAGTGTCCCAAATCTGGATGATATTTTTGAAACTCGCAATACTCCAATGATTTCAATTTCCTTTGGCTGGAAACTGTATGCATACATTAAAAGACACTGTGAGATAAATATCCTAAGCAAAAAAAAAAAAAAAATCAAAGGTGGTGGTTTTCTGAGAAAAATCACTGAAAATAGGGGTGTCCAAAAAAACCCACTCAACTCCATAACCATCAGACTCCCCCTGGAAACAGAAGCTGAAATCACAGCACATGGCCCATGCAAACAGAACCTTTGTGTGACCCCCGTAGCGGCCATGTGGACTTTTTTCAAAATTTCTCTTTGATTATTTCAAAATTTCTCAAAATTTTGGCATCCTATGGTGAGTATACTTTTTAAACTCCACTCTGTTACCTTCATTAAAATCCATGGTAATGGTATAACAAATTTTAAATCATGCTTTTGATAATACTTGTGCACAACCCTCCATGGTATGGTAGAAAGCATCACTCCACTCCATAACCTCAACTCTGTTCCAAATATTGGTTATGTAGGTGAGTAAAATGGTAATGGTAAATGGTAATGGTTTATCAGTTTCAATCAGAGACACTGCAAAGGGCAATATTCACTCAGTTTAAGAATTTTGGTGTATCACAACATACCAGGAGAGAGCCTCACTTGAAAAAGTAACAGAGTTGAGTGGATCTGGGTACACTGCAATTAAATTGAATGAAAAAAATTGAAAATGGCCTGCCCAAAAAATTCTGCCCTGGTCTAAGCTCTGCCTCGTGGTTGTTTTGAGTACCTTAGGGACAACCCTACTCCTGGGGGAAAAAATAACCAGAATCAGACAACTTAAAAAAAAAAAAAAAAAAAAGAGATCCAAAAAGTGCCCATACTGAGAAAAATACCCATATACTGATGCTTTGGATCTCTCATTTTTTGTTAAAATAGTTGTAAATGCAATAATTATTTTTTTTTTTAAAAAAAAGGTTATTGTAGGCCTACTTGTTAAATTGTGTTTCATAAATAAACAAGGATTTGAAGATGTGACGTATTTCATTCAGTACAGACATTTTTCACTGTGGAATATTGTAATTCAGGGAGGGGGAGAAAAGGAAGGAAGGAGGGAGGAAGGGAGTCAGCTCAACTTACCCCGGTACTGTGCTCAACTTACCCCACACACGGGGTAAGTTGTGCCACAAGACCACTTTTTTTGAACATGCTACATTATCAAAACAGTTATGTTTACAGTAATTCAAATTGTTTGTAGGGGTGCACAACATCCTGAAATATATGCTGGTATATTAGTTCACAACACAGCTATAATTGCCTTGATGCAGGAATCCTGAATATGAAAAGTGGCTCAACTTACCCCGCTTTCCCCTATTATTAAAGAACAAGAAACGTTTGCATAAATACTTACGGTGCGTTTCGTCTCTGTCGACCGGGGCGTTGCCATGTTAACACATTGAAATGGAAGCAGAACGACGTTTTAGGGTTACGAGAGACTGTCGCATCCAGTGGCGGGCCGTGGACGGAGAACTGGTGGGGCGGAAAACATCCCTTGAAACGGATGAGATTAGTGACCCGATTTCAATCATTGTTCTTGGTCAACATGTTAGTTTCCCTTATAATGAAATGTTTAGGCGTGTGAATAATAAATTCTATAAAATGTTTAATTCACATGCCTTAATAGGCAACTCTTCTCGAAAAAACCACTGAGGATTTTCCGCGTTAAATTTTGTCACATCCTAAGCAAGTCGTCAAACCTGTGCGTAATGATTGTTTGATTGAAAAAGATTGAAATGCGCTCTTTTTTGGGTTCAACTGGTGCGTTTGATTTCACGTCTTAACGAAGGCAATTAGCTACACCTGAGAGAGTAGAGTTCAAGTGTCTTTTACCAGGGAAATGGACTGAAAACAGATCAAGACTAATAAGCAGTTTAAAGACATGTTTATCGCTCTCCTTGTTCTCTGTCCACCGCCCGCCGCTGGTCGTATCTTAAAGTTATTATGGTTTTCGTAATTTTCTGCTCACGATTTTCTCATTTTACGAGGCTTTGCGTGAAACGCCTCTCGTATCTTAGTCTATCCTATCTTTCCGCTTATCGTATTTCTTACGATCTCTGTGAAACGCCGCCCAATTCTACAGCCATAGTGCCATATAAGTGTTGGGATTAATATAACCAATAATTCAAGTAAATGATACGCTAAACCAAAAACCACAACAAATAAAACAGACTTTAACCAAATACCAATGTGGCCAACAAACTGCAGTGAAGTTTTTCTTCCCCGCATGGATGCTCACGATTCACTGTATGCTTATTCAATTTGAGCCGCAAATTTAATTGTGCACTCGTAAAAATGCCATGAGAATCTGAAACAACGACGTGTGTTAACTAATGAGCAAATATGTACGTAGCTGGCTTACATTTGATAAATATTTCTCCATTACCAAGTTCGGCATTTTGTTGAGGTCTGGCATTTCTGTAACAGTAATGATGCCTCCAGGCATTGAAAGCTAGCTAGCTACCACTCTGATATGATGTAATACAAGTTCGCTAAATTAAATGCACGACCATGTTTATCATATTGACCAAAACTAACTTGCATGTACAAATTAGCAGCTGTAGCAAATTAGCTAATTTACTCCAGGAAACGAGCTTGCAAGCTAGAAAATGTTACCATAACGTTACCTTAGCTTTGACGGTAATGTAAGACTGACAAACACCCCATAAAAATTAAGTTGGCAACTTGCAAACGAGGTATTACAATCACTAACTCAAGCTGAGCTAAATTAAGCTAGCCATTTCTGCTCATGTACCAAACAAGCTGGTGAATTCATTAGTTTAACATAATTAAAAAAAAAAAAATCTTTCCAATTTTCATAAACTAAAACTTAGGAGCTACCTAGTGAATTTGCTAAAGTCAAGCAAGTAGTTGTTACACAAAAGTGAAGTTAAGGTAATAAATTTGGCACGCAATGTTCGCTCGAGATCACCAACTGAAGAGAGCGCTAACGTTCATGGCTAAGTTATGGTGCCAACTTCGCTAGCTTCCTCATGACCTAAACTTATGCCTTAACAGTTAAATAGCTCAGCCGGTATTTTAGCTCTAATTACAGCATGACAGCTAGCAATATTTAAAAAGCAAAACTGTAAGAAAACCGTTCGTTTCAGGTATCATGTTTGCCAACACCAATAATCACTAACCTGGGGCCTGTTGTTCGAAACTTAGATAAGGGATTAAGCCGGGATATGTTGGTTATCCTGGCTTAATTTAACCTGCAGTCAGTTGTTCGAAAGCTGGATAACGTCATCCTGTTCAAGTTACCAGGGTGATTTATTCTCCACAGTTAGCCTGCTCCAGACCAGGCTAAATGCCAGGCTTAGTTGATTCTATTGTCTTATCTGTGGAGTCAGCGGCTGCGCTGATCAGAAATCAATGTGTTTTATACAGTTATTCCATGTTCTGATGGAGGCTACGTATTGGCCTCGTTTTTAAACAATTCAGCGGTTGGTGGGCCACCCCCCGTGCCGGACCCGTGTGCCTTCTTCTTGACTGCTAAAAATCAGTGCATACATGAAAATCTGAATCAGGCACGGTTTATTGAAGTAACTCAACACAAACAAGGAATTTGCTGTGGCAAAAGGCATGCAAAAGGATGAAAATGGCATGGAGCAGAAAAATATATAACCTATACTGAACTATATAAATGCTGGTTGAAGTAATAAAATAAGAATAAAATTTAAAGTGTGAGGCGGGACCTTCCAAAGAATCTATACACCTCGTTTGTGCATAGTTATCAGCTATTTATTGAAGCACTTACCAGACTGCAAAATATTCTTGTATTTAATTTTCACCCGTAGCCAGGTGCGTTTTTGGCCACTTGTATTTGTGCTGTATGAACGTTACATTAGATAGAAAAGATTTGCACAATGAATCAATTCCCACTGCTCATATTTAAGGCTACAGCATTTGCAAAAAGAACTTGAATTACAATGATGAGGATTCATTGGAGCTTAAAGTGTATTGTTTTAGTTTACTTACGCATTGAGTCGGTCCGCAATTGTCTGCCACGCATGCTCCCGTATTTTTATTATGGCGGCAGTGTTACCCTTTTTATTGATCAAATGTTTAGCCTCTTCATATGTCTCCATTAAGAGCTGCTGCTCGTTCGGGGAAAAGTAAGCTGCGCGTGTCCTCTCCATTTCACCTGTAAAGACTAAATGATGGTTGAAGAAAATAAGAATAAAATTAATGTGCGAGCAGGATCCTTCCAAAGAATTCACACACCTCATTTGAACATTATCAGCAATTTATTCAAGCACCAGGCTGCATAATGTTCTTATATTCAATTTTCACCTTTTGACCACTTGTGCAGTATGCACGTTACTTTACATTATAAGACATTTTTGCAATCGATCAATTTCCACTGCTTATCATTAAGGCAAAGAGCACAATTGTTAATTTGCGAAAGGAACTTGAATTGTGATTACGAGAGATTATAGTTTTTGATTACTTATTTAGTCAGTCCGCCTTGCGTCTCAGAGCTTCATGACAGCGGCGGTGCTTCTTTTTATAAGAGGTGTGTCACCTTACGTCAGCATTAAGATCCGCTGTTCATTGGAGGAAAGTAGCCACACCTGTCCTCTCATCTGTGAATCTGTGATCAACCTCTGTGGTCTACTGAAGGAAGCCGTGGCCGCGCACTTACTCGAATAAGGCCCAATTCCAATCCGACCCCTTACGGACTCACTGACTTAGAGGCGCGTTCACGGGAAGTCCGTGAGTGTGTGAGGGCTGTTCCATTGTCAGATCATCAAGTCAGTGAGTCCGTGAATGAGCCCTTACTGCCCCCTTACCGCAAGTCAGCACCGATGCTGACTTTGGGTGAGGAAATTACCCACAGTTCATAGCGTTGTGAAGTCAAATACGGGGGATGCCGTCGGAATACCGGAAATGTAAACAAAAAAAAAAAAAAAAAAACGGTAAATAAACCAAAGAGCGGTCCGATCGAGGTAATGGAAGGAGCGAGAAAGAAAAAGTTTCCGTGTAAATATTAACGTTGATTGTCACAACTGCGTGTAGTTTGGTAACGTGAAAGGGGGTAAGCGCTGTTCAATTCCAATTTATAGGATCTGGAGCCCTCTCAGACTCAGTCCCTTACAGCTGACGTCAATTAAGTCAGTGAGGGTTCAGGGCTTGAGTCTTCAGGGGGCGGATTGGAATTGGGCCTTCGTTATACCTGGCTTGACAAAGCTGCCCCTCAACAGCCTGGCTCAGCGTTCGAACAACCAATTAAACCAGGATGGACTTACAAGACTTTGTCTAACCTGGCCTTTTCACTTATCCTGGATTTCTTTATTCTACTTTCGAACAACAGGCCCCTGTTTATCAGACGACGACGATGAGTAAGAGTACCATACACAACCTCCAGCAAAATCGAAAAAAAAAACAACTTTTTTTCGAAACCTTAATGTTTAGATACCAAGTGAAGTATTCGAAAGTGTGGAAAAACGATTTAACCGTACATCCAGTAAAGATAATTTACACTTTAATTCTGTGGGAAAATATTAATCCATTATATTCAAATGTATTATCAATCAAAAACTAACAAAAGCATTACTGTATTGATCTATTGATGAATTGTTGTATTAATTCATTATATATCCAAATACATTAATAATCAAGCATTAATTGATATTAACTGAAACAATGTATTAATAATCAAGTATTAACTAAAGCAATGTATATCTGAGTGAATTGTGCTGTAACTCTCTTTGTCTTCTCCATCTGGGATTTTCCACTGCTTGCAGCAGAGACTTTTTGTTCCTCTTATCTAAAGAACACAGAAGTACTAAATTTAAAGTCAAGAGGTGAACCATAGTTGAAGTCTCGGCCTAACTCCAAGCTGAAATTTTTAGCAGCAAGCCAGACAATGAGTAAGGAGGGAGGAAGTAAACAGAACATTTTTAGTTTGAGAAGGGGCATAACTAACTGTTGGTTCTCATGGAAAACTGAGCTGATCAGGTTGATGTATTGTAAAAGGCTTAATGGATGACGTAAAAAGCCCTCCCCCCGCAGAATAAGGTACTATAAAGATTGAACTGATGAGAAACTCGGGGGCTGCTGTCAGCCCTCTGGTCCTCTACAACCAGAGATTCTGTACTCGAAGAAACTTCTCTTCATCTGAGTATTCTTCTTTCCAACTCTTTGCTAAAGATCATCAGTTGTATATGGTTTCTGCATCATTTGATGGTTTGAAGGCTATTTTTCATTTGTATCTGTGCACATGAATTTCCCTTATTGTACTCATGTTTTAACCTTCTGAATTATTACAGTAAAATTGTTGAACTGCTAAACTGTTTTTGGGTCCTTCATTTAAAAGTCAACGCTAACCAGTACGAATTCCTCAACAATTTCTACAGCGGCTATACGTGCTACTAGCTTATAAAGTATGGAGGGTGATTTGTGCCATAATTCAATACAATACACACATTGAAATACCATACACTTATTGAAATACAATACATGTGTAACAGTAAATACAATACAAACGTCCTTAAATACAATACACATATTGAAAATACAATACATATGTAACAGTAAATACAATACAAAAATGCTTTGTTTTTCAATGTGAGTCAGGAATATTTGTGCCAAAATTAAATCAATACAACCGTATTGTATTTTTGAGATGTGTATTGTATTACAAGATGTGTATTGTATTTCGAGATGTGTAGGCTATTGTATTTCAAAGTGTGCATTGTATTTAATTTTGTCATGAATAATCCTGACCGACATTGAAAAACAAAGTATGTTTGTATTGTATTTATTGTTACACGTGTATTGTATTTTTTTGAGGGGTGTATTGTATTTCGAGCTCTGTGCCAAAAACCTCGCAATGAAATACAATACACCGTGTATTGTATTTCGATATGCAGTTTTGGCGCGATGTAGGCTGGTTCTTGGCTAGATACGCCCTGCGTGGCCAGGATTGGCCAGGCGCGGTATTAGTTGGACCAACAAACCCGCAAAAATAAATGACGGTTTCCGTAGAGGCAGCGAGCTGAAATCAGTCCGTTTTCACAGCACGTAGCCAGCGAACTGTTAGCAGTTGCTGATACATGAAGTGGACATGTTAGCTTCCTTTGTAACTGTACACAGTTACTATCGTTTAATGAATAAAGCGTGATTACTTCGCTGCTTTAATATTTACGGTCATTATCGCTGGAGCACCTATTGTTAACCGCCCCACTGGACGATCTCGCGTTTTGCATTGACTTTGAATGTAATCTGTCGCGAAAAATTCGCTTTCGCGTCCCAGTGTGAAAGCAGCTTAACTCAATTCTATAAAATGAGCGATTGTGACGATATGAATGTTTTAATGTCTTTTGTGTGCTGAATAGCTTTGTTTTGTTGCCAATCGCAGTTTTAGCACAGAGTGCACAGTGAGCAAAGACTGCTTTTAATTAGCTAGACTGTATTCAGTTAATAGCCTACTGAAAATGAACGTTACTTATGTGACATCCTACAGCGACGTGCGCCGTTAATTTATGTCTGAATAGTAGTTAATGATCTACCTAATCAAAATTGGGTTTTTTTCTTTTTTCATTCAACGTTAACTTATTTAGAATATTTGAGCCTAAGTCACGCCCGGTTGGTACTCTGATGTATTCCATGGTCTAGATGACTACACTTTTCTGCTTGGCTGGCAGGTGTTAATTAAAACCGTGAAACCGCACAGATAGGCCGTTTCTCAATATGCGTTCTTCTCTGTACTTCTGTTCTTGTGAACTTGAGAAACGTCATCCGTCTGAGACCAAGTACTTTCTCAATTCAAAGTTCGCATCTCGACGAGAACGGTTACCAGTCCCGGAAGTGTTCTTGACACGCCCATTTTTCCGAGGATGCATCGGATGGTAACTTGTGTGAACTTGACAGCGCGCATAACCCAGAGTTCTTTTCGGCATCCAAGCGCGAGCGGGGCGCCCCTAAGAACGGCCAGAGAAGGCTACGGTTGCGTTTCCCAAGAGCGTAGTTGCTAACTAAATTAGCAACTTACGTAGTTCGTCCATTCAGTCAATGGGTCGAACTATGTAAGTTAGCATGTGTGATTTCGGGAAATGCCCCCCAGGATCGGTATAAGCTGCTTTCACACCGGACGCGAAACGAATTTTTCCCGCGACAGATTTTCATTCAAAGTCAATGCAAAGACGCGGATACACGCGAAACGTGTATGTTCTGGTCTTTGCATTGACTTTGAATGTAATCTGTCGTGCGAAAAATTCGTTTCGCGTCTAGTGTGGAAGCGGCTTAAGTCTTTTGTTGTTGCAATATTCGTTCTCCATTTCTTGGCTAAATACTCTTCGGGTAGTTTTAAGGCGAGGAACTATTATCTGAGTACATTGGGAATATTGGCTGCTTTACAATGTTTTATGTCGAATATGCTCCAATGTTTTCGGAGTAGAGAAACTCCGCAACAGCCGGCGGAACGTAGCTAACCTGAGCACCTTAACTAGCTTACGCTCACATACCCCTCTTCCCCCACAGATAACATTACTGGGGAAGAAAATAAGGTTGATCGCGGAGGAAGTCGCGGCTCACTGGCTGGTGTATTGCGTAATACCAACGAGAACGCATCGTCTCAAACCGTCGACAGGTTCGGAGTACTCGTAGCCTTGAAAGTGCACTCTTCCTAGAACGACTAGCGAGAATGTTCTTCCCAAGAATGCAAGTCCGTTCTTTGCATTCTTGGGATTGAGAAACGGCCATAGTTCGGCTACGGTAGTTTCACCGTTCGAAGTTCGAAATTCATCTGCTAGCCAACCTATAACCATAGCAACGTTAGAGCACTGGCATTTGGCTGGGTATAACAGAAACCAAGATACTCATTTATCTCCAGGGGTTTCAATAAACTTTACTAGTCCGACCGAGTCAGACCATCTGTCGAGAAGTCGGACCTTCGACAGACCATGTCCGTCAGGTGTTTCAATAAAACATAAGTAGGATGTCCGACCATGGTCCGGCACGCGGACGACGGTTCGTCACTGTTCGCTCGAAGTTGCGTGAGAATTTACACCTCAGCGATGCACTGCTTCGCTATTTGACGCTCAAATATTCAAATAAGTTAACGTTAAATGAAAAAAAAAAAAAACCCAATTTTGACTAAGTAGATCATTAACTACTATTCAGACATAAATTAACGGCGACATCGCTGTAGGATGTCACATAAGTAACGTTCATTTTCAGTAGGCTATTAACTGAATACAGTCTAGCTAATTAAAAAGCAGTCTTTGCTCACTGTGCACTCTGTGCTAAAACTACGATTGGCAACAAAACAAAGCTATTCAACACACAAAAGACATTAAAACATTCATATCGTCACAATCGCTCATTTTACAGAATTGAGTTAAGCTGCTTTCACACTGGACGCGAAACGAATTTTTCGCTCGACAGATTACATTCAAAGTCAAAGCAAAGACGCGAGATCGTCCTGTGGGGCGGTTAACAATAGGTGCTCCAGCGATAATGACCGCAAATATTAAAGCAGCGAAGTAATCACGCTTTATTCATTAAACGATAGTAACTGTGTACAGTTACAAAGGAAGCTAACACGTTCACTTCATGTACCAGCAACTGCTAACAGTTCGCTGGCAACTTGCTGTGACAACGGACTGATTTCAGCTCGCTGGCTCTGCGGAACCGTCATTTAGTTTTGTAGGTTTGTTGGTCCAACTAAATCCGCGCCTGGCCAATCCTGGCCACGCGAGGGCGATCTAGCCAAGAACCAGCCTACATCGTGCCAAAACTGCATATCGAAATACAATACACGGTGTATTGTATTTCAAAGCGACAGGTTTTTGGCACAGAGCTCAAATACAAATACACACCTCGAAAATACAATACATGTGTAACAATAAATACAATACAAACATACTTTGTTTTTCAATGTCGGTCAGGGTTATTTGTGACAAAATTAACACACATTGAAATACAATACACATCTCAAAAATACGATGCGGTTGTATTGTTTTAATTTTGGCACAAATATTCCTGACTCACATTGAAAAACAAAGCGTTTTTGTATTGTATTTACTGTTACACATGTATTGTATTTCAATGTGTGTATTGTATTGAATTATGGCACAAATCACCCTCCATAAGAAAGGTGGCAGCCATGACACTGTTGACAATACTGGGGCATCTTAGCGAAAGTGCATAGTTCGAGATATCACAGAGGCACGCGCATACCGCGAGGGCGAGCGCTCAGTTTCCGTGCGCTAGTGTGTTCAACACCCAGCCGTTTGTTATTCACATCTGGACCTCTGTTTGAGTAATAATTCGCGTGCTTAAGCTTGCCTAGCGCCTAACAACATTAAGTTTGGAACTTACATCGAAGTTGGCTTTATGATATTATTCTATTGATGTCGTCTCGGTGTTACATACTCTTAGGTGGCGCGTACAGTAGCAGGATGTCTGCTAAAATTTGAGTAAAGTGGTCGACGCCGCTGTGTTTACGTCGCCACATATACTCGCCCTGCTGAAAAAACCAGCATGCACCAGCATGGAAATCATGCTGGTCAATGCTGGTCCCTGCTGGTTTGTTGCTGGCCCAAGCTGGTCCATGCTGGTCTGCCATCCGACCAGCCAGCATAGACCAGCATTTTCTCCATGCTAGTCCATGTTGGTTTTGTGCTGGTCGATGCCGGTTTTGTGCTGGTTAAAGCTGGTCTATGCTGGTCAATGCTGGCTGACCATCAACCAGCATGGAGATAATGCTGGTAGATGCTGGTTTTGTGCTGGTCAATGCTGGGAGACCATCAACCAGCATGGAGATAATGCTGGTCAATGCTGGTAGACCAGCATAGACCAGCACAGACCAGCATGATCTCCGTGCTGGTTGATGCTGGTTTGGTGCTGGTCGATGCTGGTCTGCCAGTATGGACCAGCATAGACCAGCATTGTCTCCATGCTGGTTGATAGTCAGCCAGCATAGACCAGCATATACCAGCACAGACCAACATGATATCCATGCTGGTCTGTGCTAGTTTATGCTGGTCTGCCAGCGTGGACTGGCATAGACCAGCATCATATCCATGCTGGTTGGTGCTGGTTTGGTGCTGATCTATGCTGGTCTGCAAGCATAGACCGGCACAGAGCAGCATTATATCCATGCTGGTCTTTGCTGTTTTCTTGCTGGTGTAGCTGCGGGTGAAGCTAATCCGCCATCAAGAAACAGCCCAGCAAACACGCCTGTGTGGGCCCAAAATGGGTTAACTGTATGCAGTTTGGGCAGGGGCAACCCTCACTAATCCCATGCGGGACCCCAGTAGATTAGCCCAGGTGTAGCCTACGGCAATGTGTCCCCTTTGAGCCTCTTTGTGGGCTTTCTGTGGGCAGTCCTCAGTTGAGTTTTCCCACTCAGGCACTACACTGGCTAACCCCTATGAGCCTACAGCAGTTTTGCCCTTTGGAACCCCAATGGGGTTTAGTGTGGGCTAACCCCAGCGTAAACAGTTCCATTGTTTTAAGATTATAGATGTTCTAGGGCTAGGGGTAAGAGTACTTTTCTTATTAACAGTCCCCATGCAAATGTTGCATAAAAAATGTCAACATTCAACAGCCAATCAGACTTCAATGGCCCATTCTACACAACTAAAACTGCACACAGTCAACAAGACTGCAAGACAAGTACTGTCTCTGTGTTTGATTTGTAGCGACTTTCATATTATTTTTAAGAGGAAGAACACTATACAGTTTTTGTAAATTTCTTTTTTTTTTTTTTTTTTTTTTGAAACTCAGGTAAGTAAACATACCTGACTCAGGTTGCCATCCGAATTTGGCTGATGGGGATGGAGCACAGGGAAGGTGGACCTGCCGTTTCAAGTAGGTCTGGACCATGCTCAATCAGAATTTAGCAGAAAATGATGCAGGAAATTACCTCTAAACTTGTGGACCAACAACTGCATGTCATATCTTTTAAAAGAAGACGTGCACACGCACATGCACACACAATTGGTAATAATTAGGCTTACAGGCCAAATTACTGAAGCATGAATAAGTATTGTTAATGACACAAAATGCATTCTTAAACTTTTAATATCATTTCATTACATTATAGTTATTTGGCAGAGGATTTGATCAAAAGAGACGGATAGCAAGTGCGAAGAATAAGCCATGTCACTGAAACAGTAACACAACAGATTAGACATTATGAAGTCTGGAGTATGTCATTGGAATAATAGTAGACTCATAAAAGACTTTCACAGCTATAATTGTATTTCCTTTCTCTGCTTTGAGATGTTAATATTTACCAATAAATATTTAATTCAGTATTTGACATTAATTTAAAATGTCATAACATCAATTAAAAAAAAAAAAAACTTAAAATCAAAATAATATTTATTAAGTGAAGTGAATTATTTATATTTGCAAGACATTAAGACGGAATATTTATGCTTGGCAAATCAATGAGAGTGCTTACTGTTTTCTATGCCCCATGAACGTGTCAACATCAAGCAGGAACTTCGGCTTTTAATTGCGTTCCATGTTCGAGAGAAAGCGTTGAGAAGGCCGGTTGATGGCCGTTCATTGGTCTTTAAGGAGCTGGAGCGCGTGCATCACTGATCGTATCAGCGAGCTTCACAGCTCATTCAGGTGAGGCCAATCTAAAGTCACGGTAATGTTTGGGATTTTGAGGTCTTAAGCAATGTTATTTCCCCGTATGTGAAAAGTCAGTCATTAATATTTTGTAATTGAGGCTTAAACCCTTTTATGGCTTTCTAACTTAACGAGCTAGAGGCATTAGTTTAGATGTACTTACGCAACTTCAGGCGAACGTAACGTTAGCTAGCTCGCTAGCTAGCAAGCTCGTCAATCAGAAAATCGAAATTCAAACGTGGCTAACGTTCAACGTCAAGTCAGCTGGCCGGTAGGTTGCTATTATGTTCAAGTCGTACCGTGTACTAGCTGATGTTTGGAAGTTAAGCTGATATAGCTGGCTAGATAATTGTGGGTATTACCTGCTTTTATAATAAAGCATCATGGATACCCGGAGGCAAATATTTACAGCTGTCTGAAAACCGCTAAAGCTAAGCACTGCGCGAAATTGGTTAATGACAGGCGGGATAGCTAGCTAGTTAGGTCGATGAGCAGACGTTGTCACTATAGCAACCTGAAGCTAACATGGCTACCTTGCTATGTTAGATGCATTGAAAGTTTACTTGACTGTCACAAGCTAATATAAGTTAGCTTGCGAGATTGAGCTTTTAAAATCTTGCTTGGTGTGTAAGGGAGGTGTCTTGTTGTGTATTAGTCCTTACCTTAACTACTCAAATTATATTTGACATGGCATATAACTTTAATTCAGCTATTTAAAAATGTGCATCTTCACTTAATGACACTTTTTGCAGTTAAAGAAAGGAACTGATTAGCTAACACATCTTAGTTGAATACTGTAATGATAATGTTTATCCAGGATGCTTAAGGTGATACAGAACATGTGTATGCATATTACTTTAGCTCATGAGTAATCACTTATTGTCAAAACATAACCAGTCTGCTCAGAGCCTTCGTGTAAGTGTATTCTGTCACTAAAGAGGATAATTTGCAAAAAAAAAAAAAAAAAGCCCCACTGAATCAAAGTTTATTTCCTCTCTTGGAACTGAATAAACGTCTCTGTTGGACCAGCAACACACACTTGGTTTTTAATATTCAGTAGTGTAATTGAAAGTCTGCAGTTTGGCTTTACAGAGCTAGCTTGTCGATATTGTTGACTGGACTAATCCAAAAACATTGAGAATTGTTCCATCAATAACAATCAATAGCATTTTGGACGAAGAGGAAGCATGATTGTTTAATTTCCGTCAACTAGGGATGTCAATTTCAAGAAATTGCATTACTCGATTACTGATAACATTAACGATCAATTTTTTAAAAATGTTTTTGCTTTGTATATGGGCCATTCTTAGTCACGTGTGTGACCAAAAATGTAACAAATAGTAGAAAAAATCTCCTTCAATTACAAAAGCATTGGAGGTTCATGACTGTGGACCTTATATAGGAGTACTACTTATCCAAGTCTATCAAGTAAAAATTTTATTTGTTACATTAACTTTAACTACTTAAGGTCAGAGGTCAAATACGACTGGTCACGTGTGACTTCACACGAAACAGGCTTTTCATAACTTTTGACTTCAAAAAACTCTGCGAAGTTGAAAAATCTAGAATGTTCATAGTTTTGGGGTATGGAAAATAGCAAGGAATAAATTTGACACCTTGAATTAATTTTCAAAGTGTTTCTTTATTTGCTGACATCTGGTAACGTGTGTCACATTTTGGTTCACTTGTCAAAGAATGGCCCATATACACCAAGTAATTCCAAATGCCTTTTTATTTCACAATCAAAGCTTTATTTCAAGTCTTTCACAGCAACATTTTTGCTTAGTCTCTCTGCATATTTGCTTTAAAAAAACCTACCAGTATTGAAACAAAAATTGAATATTAATGTTACTTGCTTCGACATACGGCTTCTTAAAAAAAGCACAGTGGCGATTCGTGGGCTGTAACAAAGGGAAGCCAAAACTTGCACCCTTCAGTGCTTAATGACCTAAATCTATCGCAGTTTACTTTTGATTAGCAACAGTGGCTCACACTAATTGGTTGAGTGACAGTCAAATTTATTTTAAATAACATTGTTAAACATTGCACCACAAAATTATGAGACGTTCGCACATGAGTCTGTCGAAAAGATATGAGTTGATCGCGAGCTGCAGCGTGTGTGCTTTCTGAAATACGGAGGGTTGCTTCAATATTAACGGTTTGCTTCTGTTACTTTTCAGTCTATGTCAGATGCTGAGCAGATGACAGGTACATCATCCCGGAAATGTGATTTTAGCTATCGCCGATATTCCCAGGATTTGTCTTAATTAACCGCGAATGATGTTCGCAAGATTTGTCTTGATTACCCGTGACTGATGTTTGTTCGTTGGCACTCTTAACGAGACATCAGCTGCTCCACCAAAAACGAGAGGGTGTTTAACTAGCATCACATTTCCAGCCGTTCTCACTGATGAGTGATGAACTGGCTTTAGCGACAGACAACAAATGTGAAAATATCTGGTAATTAATGTGTAAATATTCTATAATGTCAAAATGCCGTTTCATAAATCTAACATGCGATCAACGATATTTTTAATATTGCCGATACTTCGTTTACCTTCCCACTCGGCGTCAGTTGCAGTCTCACGACCATCACGTCTGTAGCTATGGTTAGCTGAGCACATCTAAGAAAACCATAACGATGTAGCAGAACTAGCTAGGTTGTTGCATCAGAAAATGTCAAAGTAAATTCAATATGAAACCGAAACAGAAAATCTGGCCCTGGAATATCGGCGACAGCTAAAATCACACTTCTCGGATGATATACCCGTCATCTGCTCAGCATCTGATAGCCTATAGGCTGATAAGTAACAGAAGCAAACCGTTAATATTGAAGCAACCCTGCGTATTTCAGAAAGTACGCAACACCATCTTGTGCAACTAACCAATGGGCCATATTGAACGATCTTTTGTCATAAAATAATGGACTGGGACAATCACCCTATCCAACACAACAACAGCGCATACCTCTGGGCTTAAGGGCGACGTTTAAAGTCATTATCCTTCAAGTTGAAGCAGACGACAGCTAATTAGGGAGAATAAAACCTCATTTATCTAGTCTTTGAAAACAAAAATTCCACATTTTTGTATTTTACAACGTTTATTTACAAATTATGTTTGTATAAAACAATATTATGCATTATCCTTGAGTTCCCCTTTAAGTAAAAACATTAACTGTATGGCCGCTCAGTGTAATTGTTATCGTGCGCCCTCCTGTGGTGGATAATTGAAACAGCTTTTGAAAATACATAGAAAGTACAATAGACCTTTAGGACATATTACACTCGCTTTTCCAGATTCACTTTTCGATCAAAGGTCACATGATCGAGTAAATACTTAACGATCAATCATCGATACGTCGAGTAATTGTTAACATCCCTACTGTCAACATGTATGATTCTGCTAGAAAATGCAATAATATAGTAAATTTACAGTCATTATCTACTGTTTTGAAGATATTCTTCTTGTTGCTTTTTTTTTCCTTTTTTTTTTTTTTTTTTTTTTTTTTGCATCTGCCTCGGTGTCTGATAAGTCCCCGTGAGTCCTGCTCCACCAACAAATTCTATTCTATTCAGAATGGGGTGACTGGACCCAGTCCACTGCTTGTGAGTATTGATCACATGACTTCTCAAATATGATACTGATTATGTTAATCAAATGTGATAATGATTATACAGCATATTAGTAGTTACAGGGGCATTTACATGTTTCAAACTTTGAAAATCCAGCTTTGTCCAGCCCAGTAATCTACTGGGTCTCAAGCCTGGGAAATATCCACTGGCAGTAAGTTTTCATCACGTTATTCTAGTCTCCTTTATGTGTTTGAAAAAAGTTACATTAAATTATTAGAGATTTTGTAAAACAATGATGAAAATTTAAAACGGCTGGGATAAAAAACAGATGGGGTGATAAAACTCAATTCGGCTCAGATGTGACCGATTGTTTTTCCCCTGTGCTCTTAAAGTGTATACTTTGTACCTGGACAAACATGGTTTTTTGTTCTACATTTACATTTTAATTGCTCTTCTCTTTCAAATTTAGATGCAGCGACGAAAAGCAGCCGGCCGCAGTATCGGAGATGGAAGCTTTGGTAAAAACGTTACTCTTCAATGAGAGAAGGATAAAATTGCTGTGGTCCATTTTTGCTCCTCAGGAGATATATTATGGATTACCTGTGTTCTTATGTATTTCCCTATAGCGATTGTTCTGGATTATGAAATATATCTATTTCTATGGTCTTTTATTCAGTATTCAATCCACATGCCCAGTTTTGTACTCAATTTTCAGTATATTTTCTTATTTTTTCTACCGATCTGTCAATAAATGTTTGTATTTGAGGCACGTGGCTTCATTTTTTTACTGTAACTTTCAACAATTGCAGTTATTTTTTGTGTGTATTATTGTAATGTGGATCTGATCGGCAGGTACAAAGTAGGACCAAATTATATCCTGCTGGTGGTGAAGATGGTCCACCAGCATGGAACAGCACCAAACACACAACATATGCTGGTCATGCTGTTCACCAGCGTAAACCAGCAAGTGCTGGTCACCAGCATAAACCAGCATACATGTGTCCAAAACACAACATATGCTGGTCCGTGCTGGTCACCAGCATAAACCACCATGTGCTGGTCACCAGCATAAACCAGCATACATGTGTCCAAAACACAACATATGCTGGTCCATACTGGTCACCAGCATAAACCACCATGTGCTGGTCACCAGCATAAACCAGCATGCATGTGTCCAAAACACAACATATGCTAGTCCATGATGGTCACCAGCATAATCCAGCATGTGCTGGTCACCAGCATAATCCAGCATGTGCTGGTCACCAGCATAAACCAGCATGTGCTGGTCCCCAGCATAATCCAGCATGTGCTGGTCACCAGCATAAACCAGCATACATGTGGCCAAAACACAACATATGCTGGTCATCAGTAAGACCAGCACATGCTGGTCTGTGCTGGTTTTTTCAGCAGGGCGGCCAGATAAAAACCTAAGCCGTCGCTGCTGCTCGTTTGCGTGAATGGCAAGGACCTCTTGATCTGCCACCACTGGCACAATCAATAAATTCCACACATCTTGCACCGTGCAATCACTCATTTTTCTTCTTGTTTGTCGATGATTACTACACGACCCTTTATAGTATTGAAACTCATTCTGCGCACGTATGACCAATTTCATCACGCCTTTTATTTCCATTCTAAATAGAAAGCACGCGAGTGCATTTAAGGCTGCCCATTTACATGACGTTAACAACAATAAATAATTAAGAAGGAAAAGAACCTTATAGGTAAGACATTTCGCCCTAGTGTATTTGGCTGATTATGTTATCCATGCCTCCATAGCACGAAAATTTATCTGCCTCATAACTTGAGCTGCAAGACTTTGGCACCGCGTCACAAGACTTTGATATAACTATCGGGCGACATTTTCTTTAATTTGTCTCGACACTGATCTATTGTTCTGTCATAAGCACGCGAATGTAACTGCGCTCAAATTATTCCGAAAACCTCCGAGTTTTTGTGCGTAGTATACCCAGTGGTGGATTGTGTTTTCGTGCGCCTACATTTCGAGCAAGTATTGAATTTCTTCGTTTGAATGGAGAGATCCTTTCGCCGCTGCATTTCTTAGAACAAGACAACCGTGACACATAACGGTAATCTGCCCTGCTGAAGTACGGTTGCTTTCACATTTGATACTAGTACAGATGGATCGTGCCTGAATCCACCTCTTCCAACCGTACTCGCGTACCGTGGCCGAGCCTCGTGCTCACGCTTGCCAAACGAACTAAACTATCTCTATCCCTACCCCTATCCCTAACCCTAACCTTAGCCTAACTCACAGGGAATGCTATCCCTACCCCTATCCCTAATCCTCACCTTATCCTAACTCATAGGGAATGCTATCCCTACCCCTATCCCTAACCCTAACCTTAACCTAACTCACAGGGAATGCTATCCCTACCCCTATCCCTAACCCTAACCTTAACCTAACTCATAGGGAATGCTATCCCTACCCCTATCCCTAACCCTAATCTTAACCTAACCTACAGGAAATGCTATCCCAACCCCTATCCCTAACCCTAACCTTAACCTAACTCATAGGGAATGCTATCCCTATCCCTGGCCCTAACCTTAACCTTAACCCAACTCAGCCACAAACAATGGTTTGTTCTGCTCAAATTATTCTACCCAGGGTCAATGGGTCAGCCAACTCGCCAGTATGAAACACATCAAAATGGATATTCAATTTACATCTCCTCATTGACAACAATAAATAAAAGAAAGAAAAATAAATAAATTAATATATATTTCTTTAATATATATATATATTCATATATTTTCTTTCCCCCTTCAGCGATGAATGGAAACTAATGGCGCTGAGCTGGCAACAAACTCAGTTGGTGTAGTGGTTAAGGCCACAGTGTGTGGTGTGATTAAAATTGCTTTCTCCACAGGTTTCCAGGTTTGAATCCTGCTGCAGACACTAATGTAATGTCTAACTTAACATGTAGGCTAAACCTTTGTTCACAGCCTCATCAATGGAGGAAAAAACATAAAAAAAGGAGAACATAAGTCTGTCAACAGATAGGACAGAGAGTGAATGGCATGAGGGAAGAGTACAGAAGTGGAAAGCGAAATTACCGCAAAATTTTTTTTATTCGCGCCGCATCTACCCCTTCCTTTTAAAATTTTTCCCCCATCATTCTAAACCCCCTTCTCACTCATAAAAACCCCCCAAAAATATTTGTGCCCCCTTTTAAAATCATTCTGGTCAAAAAAACCCAAAAAAAGTGGAGGTTGTGTATGGTACTCATGCCCAAGTGGGAATTGGGCCGACTCCTCTAGGGTAGAGTTGGGCCAACTCCGACGGACCAGAATCGGCCCGACTCTGGCGTGCTGCAGTTCATATGGCATACGGCCAGGCGGAATCGGCAAGATTACGGCCGCGTTGAAGCTACCCGCAGCTGCAGGTAAATGGCAGAGCTCTGGTTCGCCGTAATCGGCCCGACTGCGTGTTCATGGAATCAAGCTGTATTCCGTACAGTCTTTACATTGCCAGAGCCGGTCCGATTCCGGCGCAGTCAGGATTGGCAGCTGTTCGGCGAGACGGAATCGGCAAGATTAGGGCTGAGTTGCTAGTCCCGGATCTGACACTATGCCGACAGTGCCGACACTGAAACTGAATCGGGCCGATTCCTATTGCTATCTGGGTATTAGTTTATTAGTTCATTGGTTTATGTGTTGAATTATTAAAAACCATTTCCTGGAAACTGTCTAAAACAGCAGTGCGAACTGTTAAACGTCACGTCACCCAAACCAGCATTTATGGGGTTAGTTTCTGTGAGCAGAGAATGTAATGGTAAATGTGCGGTTTCAGTCAAAAAACAGGAGAGAGAGAGAGCCATTGGAAGAAATAGAAGCGTGACACAGAAAGTCTGTGTTGTAGTTTGTTTATGAGCACACAGAGCATGTAATTAGTTTTCTTTAATTGTCCACACGATAGTCTGTGAAAAGAAGAACGAGTTGCATGTTTGTGACCTGCAAGAAAAAAGTTCTACACGAAGTTTGCATATTGTAATCACGTTGTGTGCCAACGCTAATTGCAAACGCTACTCGCGATTGCTAATATGCTAACGTGCTAACGTCTAGCGCGAATGCTAATGAGCTAATGCGGAGCTAGCTTGCAAATCAGTCTAGAGTTCGTGCATTACAAGTGAACAGACGCACTAGACTTTGTTTTACTCAACCAGTTGGACAATGAAGGATCAGTCCACTGTTTCCGACTTGGAAACACACAAAGGATTACCCAGATAGCGTTTTTAGTAACCAAGGCTTCAGTCAAGGTTTCCTTTGGCATTGTTGGAGGAGTGTGGCACTGAGATACCAGGCTGACCTGCTCTGGAACTGACACCAGTGAATGCTTTGGCTGCTGGCAGAGATTGCTGTTGTTGGTGTGAGATCCCAGTAACATGCACTGAGCAGAGTTGGAGTCATCTTAATCTTAATACACTTAATCTTGATTAGATTAAGATTAGATAACTTAATCTAATCAAGATTTTCCTTAGCTTTAATCTAATCTACTCTTAATCCACTTTTTTCCCATTTAATCCAATATTTTGGATTAAATTTGGATTAGAATTGGATTAAGATTAAAGATTTCACAAAATTTGCGTTTATCTTTATTAAGGTCCACAATCAACTTTAAATTCTTCCATTACCAAATCTCAAGTCTGTCAAGTTCCATGTGATCCATGTGATACTACTAATTGATAAAGTAACAAAGAAATCAAGTCCATTATCCTTTCCACTCGCTGTGTCAATAGTATAAAGGCAAATAACAAAGACATTAAAATGCAACATCTACCTAGTCAAATTTCCTTTCACTTTTCAATCACCTTTGTTACTTGAGTTAATCCAATTCACCAAAACAACAAGTGTCATTGGTATTCTTCTCCCATTGTCTGACCATTGTCTCCCCTGTCCTCAAAACAAACTTTTCTAACCATACCACAACACCACTAATTATCTGGGTGACAGGAGCAGATCTCATGTGAGGAGAACTTCTGCAATTAGCCTGTTATCTGTGTGGGTCCAGGGAGTTGTTGCTAATTAATGGTGTTTGAACAAGAAACAATTCAGTTGAATCTGAATTAATCGTAATTTAATCCACTTTAATCCTTTAATCTTAATCTAATCTAATCCAAGAAATTCCAATTTAATCTTAATCTAATCTAATCCAAAACATATATCCATTTAATCTAATCTAATCCAAATTATTTCAATTTAATCACTCCAACTCTGGCACTGAGGTACCACTTTTATTTTGCTCATCCAAGAGCGAAAGGGCCATGGTGGTTTTGGGCCACACCGCACACAAGCACTAGACCAGGCCTGCAAAGATTTGGTTTGTTCACATTAGTTTGCCAGCTTAGTATTAGACTGTGTGTTTATCTGGGTGTGCACGTGCGTGTGTGTGGGCTCACAAGTATTAGGCTATTGTTTGAGTTCTAACAGCAAAAGGGTTGATACAGTGTTTTTACTTAAATCTAATTTTGGGAAAATATACTTTTTATTTTGTTTATACCATAAGAATTGTGCATATTGTGCAATAATAGTTTACTATTATCATTCAGTAAATAATTGATTATTATTTTTCTAAAACTGGAGTTGAGTGATTTCATGTGTCTAGTTCTGTTTGCTGGGAGTAATAAGGGTAATGCCTAAAACAGAACATTTTCTTTCTGAAAAACAGACTTATTTTTGGGTTTAATTACTATTGGTTAAAGCTGTTTTAGATGGAAACTAAAACCTATTTGACTCCTTTACCATATAAAGATTAGTTTAAAACTGTTTGTCGGTGTTTGTTAAAATAAATCCAAGATAATTTAAATCTGAGTTTATCAGGGTTAACACTTGTAGAGTTTAAAGAAACCAAAAGCCCTACTCTGACTGATACTGCTGCAGGGTGGTGCTACATTTGACTTAGACAAGAAACAGCACACTTACTCTGCTGTACTTTTGCAAATTCACAAAGCATGATCAACAAGCCATATTCTCAAAAAAAAAAAAAAAGTTCTTACCAAAGCAAAATATGTACGCTACCACAATGAAAATCATTTATAAGGCTTTAATAGAAATTGGACCCATCTTAAAATCTAACAATATGGCATGATAAATAAAGGTGCATTATTGGATACAGAAAGCTAAAAAAAAGAACAAAGGCAACACTGATTTTTGAGATGTCTGAAAGCTCTTGGTATTTCTGCTGTTGGCAGTAAGGGCCAGAGAGTTCTGTGTAACAAATGGGCAGGTCTGTCCTCAAACTGCACTGGCTCTCTCACCTGGGGAAAAAGACTTAAGGTAAGAACAGCACATTTCACAGAGCATTCAGACACTTCTCTCACAAATTTTTTGAAAAGCACTTTGGACTGCAGGCAATCTGTTTTAAAGAAAAAGCCTCTCTTCAAAATGGGATAAAAACAAAATTACCTGTGCCTGGTTGGCCTGGATTAATGTTGAGCAAGTAGTCAATGTAAAAAAAAAAAAAAAAAAAAAACATTAAATTAACACCACTCTTATCAAAGTTTACCCATTCTGTGCAGGGTTTAAGTGCACATGGTAAGTTTTTCCAGAATGGAGTTTTGAGAGCCCACTTTATCAGAGTTTAGGTGCAATTCTTGTCGGGTCCAGAAGGGGGCATTGACAGAGTAGGGATACCAAACCAAGGATGCCTTAGAAACCTAATATTATGCATTATTGGTATGAGAACTTTTCTAGCACATCAAAACCTGTAAAATACATGAAACAGCGCGTGAAAAACGCCTCGATGTTAAATACAATATTGAGGGAAATATTATTGCATGCCAGCATTAGCCACAACAGTGCCAAAGTATCCCACAATGCAATGCAATATCTAACCACCCAAGGAAGGATGGTTCAAGAGAAACTAGCAAGTGCTGAATGTTAATTTAATAGAAAGTATTACATTTAGCTCTGCTTACCAGAAAGGAGATAAAATCAACAGTTACATCGACAAATAGGCTAAATCTAATATTCCGTTTACCCAACACAACGTCACATCAACTTGCAGCTGTCGTCAGTGCGCACAGTGCTTTATATTATGGGTAATAATAAAGGCGTAGGATGCGTGAGGACTCTGCAAAGCCATCTAACTTTATCCGTACATAATTTTGTAGCTTCATATCCATGAAAGATATACGCAGATATAGAAATATACAATGCACTGTATACAGTATGTAGCATGCGAAGCCAAAGCTTTCCCACCTTAATGCAACAGGAAATTAAGCGGGGCACAGAAAAGGTGAAGGAAAAGTCTATGACACATCCCATCATCAATGTCCACAAAATATGCATTGGGATACCTGTGCGTTGTTGGTTGATGATGTTTCTACGCAATTCAATTCTTTTTATATGTTAACATACCTGGATAAATTAAAGATATTGGTGCAAATGATGAGTTAAGTGTGCATAAAATTCATTGTTTTATCGTTATAGAGTTCAGAACTGTCAGCAATTCACAAGAACTTTGGTCATAATTTCCCTTTGTTTAGCACAGGTGACACAAAAAGCATCGGCACCATTAAATGCTCGTGTAAACAATGGAACAGGGCAAAAAATAAACAAATATCAGAGGTTTGCACCGACTCTGGACTACTGGTATACAACATACAGTCAATACAGTGTACAGCCAGACTTATCAGTAAACTGATGCACCGGATTGAAGGGACTACATGCATGCAAAAATGGTGCAGGGCAAATACACAAATAGGGACTGTCAGGGTTCTCACCAGAAATTTTCGACAGCATAGTGGGTCCAGGGGCAGAGCCCTGTTGGGAGGCCCGGGGGAGCCAAGCCCCCCGGAAGCTCTGGCAATTTATGGTTTTTTTAAGCCTATTTGACAGTCTAGATGGCCCAATTTAAGGATATATATATACTCTCCTAGAATATAAATCTTGCATGTAAAATCTTTTGAAATAATACCTGGGACCACTGTAGCTAAAGGTAAACTTGCAAAGGCTTTGGTTCTGACGTGAACTCAGGAAAACACAAACACAAACAGAAAAATACAACAATCATTTATTTACACAATTCTCTCAAGTCTCATGCAATGAGCGTGATTGTCACTCATTTCAGTCAGATGTCACGCACTTATGCCACACATAGTATTTCTCATGCAAAAAAATGATTAAAACAAAAACAATTTCCAACAGTAGGCCTATCTGCGCAGCAGCACCACTATAACTGTGGAAACCGACAGGAATCAAACACGTCTCCCCTGGAGTTCTCGGTAGCAGCTTGCCACCTGCCAACCAATCAAAAAAAGGAAAGGGGCTACATAATAGCCAATCAGATAATAGCACTATCGTATCTGGGTAACATTTAGGGCAACAGCCAATAAAAAAACACAGTTATCCTGGAATTATTTACATGATACTGCTACAACAACGCACTGACAGCTGCATTATTCATTCACTCTTGGTGGAAAACGGGAGAATCATACACCCCGCCCGAAAATCTCACTCTAGCCTGCGTTCAAAACTTGAGAGCCCTGCTAATGTCAGAATCTCCGATACCGACTGACATAGTAGCACGAGTGTGGAGAAATAAAATAGCCTACATACGACCCCCCGTTCTTTCCTAAACAATCTCATATCATGATGTGCACATGGTTGTGTCCATCAAAACAAACCATACGCTGTTCGTTAGCAGCAAAGACGACGGTTGAGAAACAAGTTTTTTAGGAAAATTTGCACATATTTTACTGGAAAATGTGTCAAATTTTGCAATCGCACAGCTTGAAACACAGCGTAGCGGGCCAAGACACAGCATATTTTTTCAGCTAACCGCTACGCTGAAATATGCTGGCGAGAAGGATGGGACTGCACCGAACAGCAGGTATCACACAAACTTCAAGACAGCACATCCAGATGCCTACTTAATATACTATTAAGCCGAACAACAATTAAATGGCCGGTGGTGAATTAGCTACATGCTGACTGCGACCAATGCTTCAGTTAGAATGAAATGTCTAGGCCGCGTTCCCACCAAACGCTCAGCAAAATTTCTCCTTGCTTTAAGCTGTTTACATTAATACGGCTGAAGTCCGACTGCGACAGACTGCAGGGCAGACACGGGACATCGTGTGCGTCCTCAGTGTTTCCCATAGACTGTATAAAAAGATGGACATAGCAGCCGTACGTCACCCATTGGTTTCAGCATACCATTTAGGAAGCCTCGATTTTGGCAATTTGAATTGCGCCATTTTGTCATTTTAATACCGGATGTGATTCCTATTGGATGAGAGCGTGAATTGAATATCCAGGGAGGAGCGAGTGGTGGATCTACGGGTGGATCTGACCATATCTGAAGAGGACCAAAGGATAGCCACGCCTCTAAAGCATATTCTGCCTTTATCCTTCAGTCTAGCCTATTTAGGACCATAATTTACAAAAATGAAAATCATGATATATTGAAGGAGACTTGAAACTTGCAATAGATACCATAAAATAATAAAAATAATAATTTTTTCATAGACTTCTATAGGATTAAACTTCTTTCTGCAACCACCGACGTCGCCACCCATGCAAATTTTAGAGATTTCCGCATTGGCCTCAGTTTTCAGACCCAAGTGCTGTGTCCATCTTTTTCTACAGTCCATGGTGTTTCCATAGAAACGGCTGAACTACGCTATTCATCCGTTTTCATCCTCATGGCAGGACCCAACACAGCACTACTTAAACAGCACCTCATGGTGGACGAAGAGCTCATCATAATTAATTCAAGCTACATTTTAATACAGAAGAAGAAACTAACTAAAAAAAGCACCGTTGGTGGGTGCACGATATCCCAAAAAAACCGACGAAACAAGGGGTATTTCAACAGATGGAAGGGTACTATCATACATGGTTTAAGGAAGTCAGCAGGATTTGACACCTGCTGACAAATAGCAAAAATGTCAAATAAAGTAGAATATTATTTTGGTAAACCATTGTAGTTCTAAGAATCGGAAAGCACCCTTTTGGGAGGAGTTATCAGGAATTTGTGTATAAAGATAAATGGAATTATATTCTGTTGAATAATAGTCTGATATTCTGAAGATTTTGCCTCATCCTCTAAATTGAAAGAATTAGATGAAATTCTATTCGAACTCCGTAAAACTGTCACATGAAAACCACTATTCTGTTATCATTTTGCAACAAACTTAAGTTTGTGATACACAGGAACGCTCCTGATACACTGAAATCACAAAGGGAACGTCATCACAAAGCTCAGATCATAATTGAAAGTGGTATCAAATGCTTTTGATTCACTGAGAGTGGCAAATACATGTATGTTGCTGCAGAAACCTCGGCTCTGCTCTGAACAGGGCAATAAATACACATTGCTTCAAAGGTACTCATTTGCTAACAAAATAAAGTGGGGAAACCCCTTTTAACTATGGGGAATTCCTCGTGCGATTCGTGTGCGCCGGAGCTGGAATCGCTCCCTGGTCCGATTGGACAATGATATGCGATTTTTGACGTACCCGTGTCTGCACCGGCGCCTGACTTCAGCCGTATAAATGGAAACATAGCTTTATTCTTGGGAGTTTAATCACGGGATCATTTAAATTTTTTCGCTTTGAAGATTTACCGCCTTATTTGCGCAAAGGTCCAACTCATTTCTATGGGAGAGCAACCTGCCAGAGGACTGACACGCAAATTCACACCGCCGACTAATAGCAATGCCAGTTGAGCCTTGTTTATCGTTGTTTACAGTCAAGGGGCGGTACTTCCTGCTATGTCCAAAAATCAACAAGATGTTGACGGTAATGTTGCTATGCTAACGTCACAAACATTTTATTTTATAAACATTATGCTGACTTAAGAATAAAAATATTCATAAAACTGATGATGTTGTCAGATCCGATGTTGAGCAAGACCACTATTTTGTTGTGAAACTGTGATCCATAGGTTATTTTCACAGTCAAGGTAGCTAGCGTTCGCATTATTTCAAACAATACAGCTAACCACGGTTTGAATATGAAGCTAGGTTGCCTAGCTCGCCAATGTTGATGCTAATAGCAATGATGCTCTTCGAACACTGTTCAACTTGCGCAAATTTTCCACAAAAGAATATATTGACGTGGAGCGAAAAGCAAATTTCATGCATTCACGCCAGCGTTGCCCGCGTGATTCGCGTCGCTCAGCGCGAACTAGCGTCTTTTTGCGTGTATTCGCGTCTTTTCATAGACTTTGAATGTAATCTCTTCGCACGAAAAATTTGGATCACGTCCGCTGGAAACGCAACTATAGAGTACTGAGGTGACTACATCACAGCTATTTAGCCTTTGGTGTCGGAGGTAAAATCCTGATGGAAATTAATAATAGGGTTTGGACACTTTACAGCAATACTTGAACTGAAATTAATTTTATGAGCCGGATCGCTCTGAGATTAGCCTACGGGGTATAAGGAGGCAAGGGATCACATCAAAGTTGGAGTCCCATTAAGGGCATTTTCTGGCCCAAACCATCGAATTCAAAATAATTTTCAGCATTGATAAACCATCCCACGGGGTTCATGAATTCACCAGAGAAACCTACGATATCAATTTTCTTTATGACATAAAATTATATTTTTAACATTTTTTAGTTTTTGGGAGGGGCCACCCATTCTGGGGCCCCACAAAGTGTCACCAGTGATTATAATCATATGCTTATTAATGCACGTTGTAGCTGATATATTTTCCAAATGAATAAAAAAAGTGTAAACGACGGTACATTTGACAAATTTCTCAGCCATGACACACTAAGGGAATTTGCTGAAATTTGCCCTAGGGTATGGCCAACATTTAATGAAAAAACCAGGATGTGTTGACACCAGTAACATCTTGCATCCGAATACTTGCATCAACTGACCGTTGTAAACCCTAAAATGGGGCGTGTTGATACGAAATGGATTGTGTGAGTATGGCTCTCACTTAATTCTTCTAATTTAGTTTTTTCAGTAATAGTGTTATTAACTATGACCCTTATGATGTTTATGCTTAAAATTATTGCCCGTTTGACATCGAACTGAAGGAGCCTCAAGGCCACGACGAGGTGACAGGTCCCTTTGAGGAACAACAACCAAAAAAAAGTTGAAGAAAAAATCTTTCTTGGGATCAGATAAGTACTATGAATAGTCTGGATAAGAAGCAGGTCTCAAAGTCATTCCATGCTGTGACTGAAGACCATTATTCCTCATCATCTCGGTCCTGCTCTTATATCAAGAGATTATATCACACAACACGCCTTTCACAAACACATGCTTTGGTGAAGCAGTCACTGCCATTATGGATGGGACATATTTGTATTTAAATAAGAGTGTAGACCAGGAACTTCAGAAAAAGTCCTATTGCAGACACAAAAACAAAATTATTTGAAGTTCATGAGTGTCATGCTCCCTGATGGCTATGTCTTGGATTCAGTTAGTCCATATTATGGAAGTGAAAATGATGCCAGGATATCAAAGCACATTTCTGACACACTGGACCATCTGAAATTCTGGATGGAGGAGCACGACAATGTGATTGTCGACAGAGGCTTCAGGGATGTCATGTCTGTTCTTGAGTCCCATGGTTATGATGCTGATATGCCATCTGTGCTAAGTGGCAACTCACAGCATGACACTGAACAGGCTAATGCTGATCACCTCTGCACGAAAACTAGATGGGTGGTAGAGAGCTACCACGGGCAGCTAAAGCAATGGATATTTTTCAAAGAGGTTAACCTCAAATCATTTTATTCCAGTCATTGGAACCTTAGTCCGAGGAACAACTGCTTATCTCAATGCTGCTCGTGGAGCTATCTACCAACCTGATTCTGAGCGAAGAGCAGCAGACGTTGTGATTGCACTGAGGATGAAGTCTTGCTTGACCAGGCCAAACTTCCCGGCAGATGCAGTTAAAGCGGACCCAGACATGATTCGAAAGGCGAAAGTTGTTTGGTAAAAAATGGATGCTAGTGATATACAGTTTCCTCTCTTGCAGTTAGAGTACCTGAAGACCGTCACATGTGGGGTATACCAGCTCAAGCAGGCACCAGGTTATGTCTCAGAACACCTCACCCCTGGTGGAGACTTTGAGGTGTGGGTGTGCCAGTATACACCAACCCATATTAGAGGTCAGATTCACTCCAGACATTGGTCCCAGACTAAATATAATTTCTGGATTGAATACGACTCTTCTGATGAGGATGATCCATTCAAGGATTGTTATTGTGTTTGCCCAACAGGTAAGCATACTATCGGAATGTGTGCCTGTAATGTGGTAAATAGCCACTAGATGGCAGTATTGACTTTTTTTTTGTGAAGCCCAGTCTGAAGCTAGGTTGGGCATGTCCAGGGCATGCCCAGAGGGGAAAGCCCAGAAATGGGAGGGGGCTGGACAAGAGTATATAAGGAGAAAAATCGAGAGTGTGGGGGAGTAGGAGAAATTGCAAGAAGGATACATTTGACCAGACCTGTCACTCTTTTCAAGACCTTTTAAGCTTTTTGTGGATTTTTGCCTGTGTTGGAGCATTTTCCTGTCCCAGGGCATCACAACAGAGCAGCCCATCTCCATTACAGGGAACTGTAAATATCTTATTTTTTATTTTATTTCAATCTTGGTCAGTAGGGTAGAGAGTAGATTGGTTCTGTTTGTTTAATTAAATCTGTTGAAGTTTAACAATTTTGTCTGTCATCCCTTACTGTCCGTGACGCCATAACAAATCGACGCCATAACAAATTGGGGCCATAACAAATTGGGGGCTCGTCCGGGATAGACCATTGTACGAGTCATTTATTGAAAATCTAAAATTTCAAATAGTGAAATTGTTTTTTGAATTTTCCTAGATATATATTGGCAGATCAACAGCAATGGATGATTTCTTGGCATCACCAACACAGAGGTTTTGAAGTCTTTTAAAAAGACAGAACTGCTAGAAATATGCAGACAGTTAGAGCTGACAGATGTAAAACCAGCCATGCGAAAAGCAAGACTGGTTAGAGAGATTGTTGAATATTACATTGATGAAAATGTGTTTGCACCAGGAGATCTGGAACAGTTTCGTGGAAAATCCACATGTAAATTGGAACTTAAATTAAAAAAAATGCTAGAAATTGAAGAAAAAAGAAAAAACAAAGGCAGTTTGAGTTAGAAAAATTAGCAAGAGAAGAGAAAAAAAGAGAGAAAGAGAGAAAAGAAATTGAGGAAAAAGAAAAACAAAGAGAATTTGAGAGAGAGAAAGAGAGAAAAGAAATTGAGGAAAAAGAAAAACAGAATTTGAGAGAGAGAGAAAGAGGAAAGAGCAGAAAGAGAGAGACAAAGACAGAGAGATTTCAATTTAGAAAAATTAGACAGGGAAGAAAGGCTCCAAATGGAGCAACTAAAAATTAAAATACAAGCTGAAAACAAATTTCGGGCTAGCCAGGTAAAGCTTGTGCCTCCATTCTCGGAGAAGGAGGTTGATAAGTATTTTCAGTGCTTCGAGAAGGTAGCTAAGAGTTGTCAGTGGCCAAAGGAACACTGGCCTCTGATGTTGCAAACTGTCCTCAAGGGTAAAGCTCAACAAGCCTATTCGGCTTTGTCTGCAGATGATTCCTCTGATTATGAGGTTGTCAAAAAGGTTATTTTGACAGCTTATGAGTTGGTTCCAGAGGCTTACCGACAGAAATTCAGAGGTCTGAAGAAATCTGACAATCAGACTTATGTTGAATTTGCTAACGAGAAAAAGGTTTGCTTTGAGCACTGGTGTACTTCTATGGAGGTCAAGGATGATTTCAACTCACTAAAAGAGATGGTGTTAGTTGAAGAATTCAAGAACTGTGTCAAGGATGATATTAAGACCTACCTTAATGAGAAGCAAGCACTGAATTTGCAATCAGCTGCTAAGTTTGCAGATGAATATGTTCTCACACATAAGTCCAAATTTCAGTCTAGCAGTAACAATAGATGGTCCCAATTTCAGAAGACAGGTAATGGTGATACCCAGGATTCCTCACCCAAAGACAAAGACAAATCTGGTGATGGTGCTCAGAAATCCAGTAAAAGGTCTGATCAAAGTGTGAAAGCTGACAGTGACAAAAGTGGTCTAGTTTGCAATTATTGCAAGAGATCTGGTCATGTTACAACTAACTGTTGGTTCCTTAAAGCTAAGAAAGAACAAGAAAAGGATACCAAACCCAATGCCTTTGTGAAGACAAGGTTAGAAACCCTTGTAGTAGATGACCAATCTGCTAAATTGCCTGCTCCTTGTGAGGCTAAGAAGCCTGATACTGCTGACTTTGTGAGGGGAGGAATTCCTTCCATTTGTGTCAGAGGGATTTGTGGCTCTGAATGAGCATTCTCCTCCTGTCCCCATATATATCCTAGGGATACGGGCTTCTCAGTCACTTTTGTTGATGGACTCCTTGGAGTTACGTGATGAGACCGCTTCTGGGGATTTCATACTTGTACAAGGTATTGAAGGGAGGACTGTATCTGTACCCCTGCGCTCTGTATTCTTGAAGTCAGATTTAGTTACAGGACAGGTAAAGGTGGGACTTATGTCAAGTCTACCTATCAAGGGTGTTTCTCTGTTGCTAGGCAATGACCTGGCTGGGGGCAATGTAGTTTCCCTGTTCATCTTACTTCACAGCCGAGCACTGAAGATGGCGATGAAGACCCATCTCTGTATCCTTCCTGTGCAGTGACTCGTGCTATGGCCAGAAGGCTCAAGAAGAAGATGATGTGGTGCCGTCCAGCACCTTGAATAGTCATGACTCAGGTGGTTCGCCTCATGACTCTGTTCAGCCTACTATGGTTTCTCCGTTTGAGGACTTATCAGACACTTTTTATCAGTTCTCTATTCAGCCAGCCAGATGGGTCTGGTGATTCTGATGTGTTTGGAGACTTGTCTCTGTCCAGAAAGCGGTTGATTCAGGAGCAAACTAATGATCCTGAAATTTGTGTACTAAAAAGAGAGCCCTTCCTGATGAAGAAATAGACGCAGTTCAGTTGGGTATTATCTCAAGGATGGAGTGTTGATGAAGTGGCGCCCTCCTGATATCCCTGCCAATGCAGATTGGGCAGTGGTCAAGCAAATTGTTGTTCGAAGGTCTACAGGAATGAGATCTTAACAATGGCTCATAGTTCGCCTTTAGGAGGTCATCTTGGTGTTAACAAGACTGTTGACAAGATCATGAAACACTTCTTCTGGCCTGGACTTGGAAAGATGTTTCCAACTTTTGCAAAACCTGTCACACTTGTCAGGTAGTTGGAAAACACCAGTTAGACCCACCTGTAGCTCCATTGCAGCCTATCCCAGCATTTGGGGAGCCCTTCTCCAAGGTCATTGTTGATTGTGTTGGTCCATTACCCAAGACTAGATCTGGAAATCAGTACTTGTTGACAATCATGTGTGCATCTACCAGATTCCTGAAGCCATACCTCTCATAACATCAAGGCAACTGCAATTTCAAGGGTTTGATAAAGTTCTTCACGTTGTTTGGCCTTCCCAGGGAAATTCAGTCAGATCAAGGTAGCAATTTCACTTCTGGATTGTTTCAGCAGGTTGTGTATGAACTAGGTGCTGAAGCAGATTCTTTCCAGTGCCTATCATCCAGAGAGTCAGGGTGCCTTAGAGCGGTTTCATTCCACTCTCAAGACAATGATGAGGACTTATTGTTATGACCATGAGAAAGACTGGGATGAAGGTGTTCATTTGCTGTTGTTTGCAGCTAGAGAAGCAGTGCAGGAGTCTACTGGATTCAGTCCATTTGAGCTAGTGTTTGGCCATGAAGTGAGAGGACCTTTGCTATTGTTGAGTGAACAATGGCAAGAGAGAGAGCCGCATATCAGTCTGTTAGACTATGTTAGCAAGTTCAGGGAAAGACTGCGTGCAGCTTGTGACCTAGCCAAAGATAACTTGAAATCAAGTCAGGGAAAAATGAAAACTTGGTATGATCATAAGGCTAGAAGCCATGAGTTTAAACCAGGAAACAAGGTCCTTGTGTTGTTTCCCTTGTAGTCCAATCCATTGCAGGCTAGATTTCATGGTCCTTATGAAATTCTGACAAAACTCAATGATCTCAATTACATTGTGAAGACTCCAGACAGGAGAAAGCCAAAACAGTTGTGTCACATTAACATGCTGAAGCCTTATCATGATAGGAATGCTAGGGTTGCAGCTGTCACTTCAGATCCTCCTATGGCCGAGACTTGTGAAGATGAGGGGAGTTTCAAGATGATGAACCTAGAATTAAAGCTGAAGTTCTTTCATGTAAATTGTCAAATTCTGAAGTGTTGCAAAATCTTGATGTAAAACTCCAGCACTTAGAACCCTCACAGAAAGATCAGTTTGAGAGGTTGATCAAGAAATATAAAGATCTATTTCCTGATGTTCCAAAGAGAGTTTCTATAGCCTCTCATGATGTAGATGTTGGTGATGCCAAACCAATAAAACAGCATCCGTGCGGATGAATCCTGAAAAGAGAAAGATTGCTGAGAAAGAGGTTGAGTACATGTTAGAACATGATATTATCAGACCCTCTAACTCCGATTGGAGCTCACCCTGTGTTCTAGTTCCAAAACCTGATGGAAGTACTAGATTCTGTACAGATTATCGCAAAGTCAATGCTGTAACTAGAACTGATGTGTTTCCAATACCTAGGATTGATGATTGTATCGATAGAGTAGGGCAAGCAAAGTTTCTGACCAAGATTGATTTATTGAAGGGTTATTGGTGTGTGCCTTTAACTGAGAGGGCCAAGAGCATCTCTGCTTTTGCCACACCATCTGGGTTATACCAGTATGAAGTCCTACCCTTTGGCATGAAAAATGCCCCAGCCACGTTCAAAGGATGATACAGTCTACAATCGCGGATTGCCACACACCCGTACATCGACGACCTGATCACATGGAGTGACTCCTGGGAAGAACATCTGAAAGATGTAGAGGCGTTGTTCAGCGCTTGACCCAGGCTAACCTGACTGTTAACCTGAACAAGAGTGACTTTTGTTGTGCTACTGTCACGTATCTTGGCTACGTCATAGGCCAGGGTAAGGTGGCACCCATAAATGCTAAAGTCCAAGCCATCATGGACTTTCCAGTTCCTGACAACAAAAAAGCTTTGCGCCGCTTCCTTGGAATGATCGGTACTACCGCAAGTTCTGCAAGAACTTTGCTGAGATTGCTCTCGGTCTCACCAACCAACTGAAGACAGGCGTAAAGTTCACTTGGGATGAAGCATGCCAAAGAGCCTTCGATCGCCTGAAGTCTCTGCTGTGTCACTTCCCTGTGCTCAAATCTCCTGACTTCAACAAACCGTTCTCCATGGCGGTCGATGCTAGCGACCAAGCTTGTGGATCTGTGCTCCTACAGAGAAGTGACTCTGATGACATTGAGCATCCCGTGGCATACTTCTCCAGGAAGTTCAATCGCCACCAAAAGAACTATTCCACAATTGAGAAGGAGCTGTTGGCTCTGGTTCTATCCTTACAACACTTTGAGGTCTATGTTTGTACAGGGCAAAAGCCAATGATTGTATATACTGACCACAATCCGTTAATGTTTTTGAGTAAGATGAAAAACAAGAATCGGAGATTGTTGAATTGGAGTTTGATTTTACAAGAGTTTGACTTGGAAATTAAGCATGTAAAGGGTGCTGACAATGTAATTGCCGATTGCTTATCCCGTGTTTGAATATGTGTATATATATCACCTGTGTTTATTAGCATATTGTATTATATGTATGTATATACAAGTGTCAACTTAACCATTTTTTTGTATTGAAAAAAGAAAAATTTTGCCTTTATGAGTCAAAATTTTCCCCTTTGGAATGGAGGTGTAATGTGGTAAATAGCCACTAGATGGCAGTATTGACTTTTTTTTTGTGAAGCCCAGTCTGAAGCTAGGTTGGGCATGTCCAGGGCATGCCCAGAGGGGAAAGCCCAGAAATGGGAGGGGGCTGGACAAGAGTATATAAGGAGAAAAATCGAGAGTGTGGGGGAGTAGGAGAAATTGCAAGAAGGATACATTTGACCAGACCTGTCACCCTTTTCAAGACCTTTTAAGATTTTTGTGGATTTTTGCCTGTGTTGGAGCATTTTCCTGTCCCAGGACATCACAACAGAGCAGCCCATCGCCATTACAGGGAACTGTAAATATCTTATTTTTTATTTTATTTCAATCTTGGTCAGTAGGGTAGAGAGTAGATTGGTTCTGTTTGTTTAATTAAATCTGTTGAAGTTTAACAATTTTGTCTGTCATCCCTTGCTGTCCGTGACGCCATAACAAATCGACGCCATAACAAATTGGGGCCATAACAGTGCCCATGTGGCCAGCATCCTTTATTATCTTGGATACCTCTACCACCAGTCAGAAACAAAGATGCAGCCACAAACAGCCAAATTCAAATGTGTGGTAAATTTTAAATAGATTATTTAATTTGTGTGAAATCTGGTCAAATGTGTATCAAATCTACCAGATTTTAAATAGGCATGACAGCATGGTAGTTATTCCTCAAGGGGACCTATCACCTTGTTGCGGTCTTGAGGCTCCTACAATTTGAAGGTCTAAGAATAGGCAATAATTTTAAGCATAAACATCATAAGGGTCATAGTTAATAACTATATTACTGAAAAAACTTAAACTAGAAGAATTAAGTGAGAGCCATACTCACACAATCCATTTCGTATCAACACACCCCATTTTAGGGTTTACAACGGTTGGTTGATGCAAGTGTTCGGATGAAGATGTTACTGGTGTCGACACATCCTGGTTTTTTCTTTGAATGTTGGACATACCCTAGGGCAAATGTCAGCAAATTCCCTTCATGGGTCATGGCTGGGAACTTTGTCAAATTTACCGTCGTTTACACACGTGGCCGTTGGAAATCTCCATTTCAGAACATATTTTTTGAGCAAATATCTTCCTATCTCGGCAGTATGACATCAATTTCAACAAATTCTTTTTTCATTTATTAGGAAAATATATCGGCTACAATGTGGATTGATAAGCACATGATTATAATCATTGGTGACACTTTGTGGGGCCCTAGAATTGGTGGTCGCCCACAAAAACTAAAAAATATGAAAAATATCATTTTTTGACATAAAGAAAATTGATAATGCAGATTTCTCTGGGGGATTCATGAACCCCATGGTGTGGTTTATCAATGCTGAAAATTATGTTGAAATCGATGGTGTGGGCCAGAAAACGCCCTTAATGGGACTTTACCTTTACAAAATTTAGAAAACCGGTTAATGATCATCAAGGTACATGTGTTACCTTCAGATGGGGTAGATCGCTAACAAAATCAATGCTGATGTGTGATCATGGATGATGGGGAACTGGCACTGGATTAAGTTTACCCACAGGCAGCTGTCATGGGGTTTTGGAAATTGCGCCAGAGTGCACGGCTGCTTCCACATCAGAGGCCAGGGGGCGCCACCAATATTTTCGGCTGATGATGTGTGCTGTTCTTTTGGCTCCGGGGTGTCCTTCTGACAGGGATGTGTGTACCCACAGAATCACTCTCTCACAAAGGTTAGCAGGAACGAATGTCTTACCCGCTGGTACCAAGGTAGTAGGGGTGTTCCGCTTTGTCTCCCTTGGGTCATTCCATGTCAAATGTCCGAATTTCAGAGAAACTTCCCAGTTGACCATCTCAGATTGGGCTGAAAAAATTCCAGCAGGTGCATTCACCTCCTAATAGGATAAATACAAAATTTTAGCTCTCAACTCCTAATAGTTTTGTCATAAAAAAACAGTTTTGCAACTAAGTTCCGGCCTTTTTTGAACAGCGATTTCTGAGGACCCATTTTCACATGGCTATATCTAGAAAGGTATTTCAGCTAGGTCCTTCAAATTTTCAGGGGTGAAAATCTACTACTATAATTTGAGGAATATGGACTTATGAATGTGTCCCTTTAGTTCATCATATATTTCTGGTTGCTTAAATTTGCTCGGAAATTTTACTCTGCGCTCTGCGGTAGCATATTTGAAGGACTGTAAATAGCCTAATTTCAAAGACGGGGATTTGGTATTGCACATACAGCTTCCCATATAAGTCATGTATTTTGTATTCTAATTCTGCCCCTCTCTTATGAATAATCTAGAAAATATTAAGGCTTGAAAATGAAAAATAAAATTTGTGAAATTTTTTACATTTTATACCAAAAAAATGACAAGATCCACCAACATAAAATTGACTGTTTTAGAAAGATTTGATGCCTGTTATTAACATATCCAAAAGTTGTGATGGGGTTCTGTTTTATTTTCTCAAAATAAATTTTTGAAAATATGGTATTTTTGTGGACTCACACAGCACACTGGCGAATCACCCCAGGGAATGGCTGAGGGAGCCTGCAGTCCAGCAGGAGAGATGGAGGGAGGCGCTGGTGGCGATGCACAGGAGATGCAGAGTTCGCGGATCCCGCAAACTAATTTGTCCAGGGTGGTCTGGGCGGCCCCGAGACAGGTGATCTCCCTCTGCTGTTCTGCCACTAGCTGGTAGAGGTTGGGAGACTGGGCAGCAAACTCTCCCACCTCAGGGGGGCAATGGGATTCCTGCTGAGTCCATCTTTGGTGAAATCTTCTGTAATGTTTGTACTGCGTGGATGACCCATGCAGCAGTAGTATGCAGTGGCAGCCTCCTCCCTCCCAATGGCCAACCCATGTGCCCAGTACTACAACAGTGTCGGGGTCCCAGGATGCCCAATGGGTGCACCTGACATGTTGGTGTTGGCCCCGTGAGACCAGCATCAGCTCCCAACTTTGTGACACCAAGAAGGGCCCAGCCCTCCCAAGACCCATCAGTCAGCACCCCAGCACCCCAGCACCCCCCAGTGTAGGAAGCAACATGAGCTTCTCGATCAGTCCCTTTATGGACATGTTGAAAGATGATCAACAACAGCAGCAGACTTCCACATCAAAGCAGCAGCAGACATGGACTGTGCTCACTAGCCGCCAGGAGAAAGCACAGCAGCAAACACTGCAGGATACTACAGAAGATCACTGAACATTTTGTGTATAGTGAACACTCAGTGAACATTTCGTGAATCACCACATACAAACGCACGCCTAATTAGAATTTCCAAAATTTCATTTTATGGCAAAATTAGATCACATTTTTGTAAAATTTTGGCCCTTGTTTCTGAAGTTGCTTGATATCTTATTAGCTATGTCAGTTACAGATTAAGTTTGTATTGGTAGCATATCTTAAGTGGGGAATAGTGTACTACCATGTGCTTGTTTTGTATAAAATGTAACTTGTAAATGTTGTGAATATCATTTTGAAAGTGTAATTTCAAACTTTATGATGGCAGTGTAAATACTTTAGTAAAACTTGGTGATATCAAACTTTATGATGGTGCATTATAATTGTAGTTTATCAACTTTTACTTCTGCAAGACTTACATCATAACTTGCATATATGATGTGATATGATGTGAAATTCTGGAGAATTTCTTGTTCATTGTAAAATTGATGACAATAAACCTTGAAAAGTTTGAAAATGTTTATTTCTGAATTGAAACATTCCAATACAAGTCATTCATAGTGAAAAAAAACTTACTTGTAGAAAATATACACGTAATGACAATGAAACATTACATCAAACAAATCACGTTACATATTTAGCAATGCATATAAGAAATAATCATAACTTTATTACTTGTACAATTGATACATACGTATGGAAGCCCAAAGTGGACAATATTCAAATGAAAATGTAATCCCACTATTGCATTATAATTTTCCACTGATGAATGAGTTATTTGAGACAATATTAAATTGAAAATGCATTAATCCAATTATCACTTTCATTTTCACATACACATATGGGAAATCTATGACTATATTCAAATGATAATGAAAAGCTGTTTGACATTTCATTTTCAAAGTCATGCTCCATAATACAGTGGACAATATTCAAATGCAATAAGCAAAACAGCACCCCCAGCCTATTGCATTTACATTTACATGTCATCACGCTCTTTTAGGGTCAACATGATAATGAAAATGCTGTTTTCTAATCACTTGGAAATAATAATGACATAATAATGATGGCGACATTTGACATTTCATTTTCAAAGACTTATCCTGCAATACATGGGACAATATTCAAACGCAGTGAGGGAAACAGCGCCTCCGAGTCCATTGCGTTTTCAAACACGTCACCACGCTCTTTTTGGGACACAATGAAAATTAAAATGCAATCTGTCAGCGTCTTATCAAAGGCGGGTCTTCCGCTAGGGCGTCACTCATTAGGGCCGCGACGGAAACCATGTTCCTCATTTGCATACCAACCAATCTGCTTCTGGGTGGCGCTTGCGCATACGGAGGCTGATAATATCATGATGGCTAGGCTGCTATGTATTGTGTGCCATCGCGCGGTAGGCTACGTTAAGCTTTGGGTGTAACCATCTCGGCAGCTAGTATGCTAGCTAACGTTAACTAAGGAAAATATTTGTAAATGATCATCACATTAAAGCGATATGATTTGATTTTTGCCCCAACTCTATTAACTGAGCTAGCTGTAATATGCATGAACTTATCCGAGGCTTCGCGGCAGTGTTGTGCAGCTGCAACCTAAGTGTGCTTGCAGATCTCAGAGACGTTAGCTAGCTTGCTAGTGAGTCTAAAAGCAATCGCTTAGGTATAGCTAGCTAGTTATGATGCCTACTGGAGAAGCTCTTCCAGCCCTGATTTGCCACTTTCAACGCCATCTACACAATACCGACCTCTTTCACCATTGATCAGCAGCTTCTTTTCCCGAAAGAACAAACTGTCAGTTCAGCCTGAGACATGTTATTTCATAGCTAGTTAAAGCAGCATTATCCTTCCATGCGTGCTATAGCGTATTAACTTACATTACTCCACATAAAACGCTATTCGTCTTCCCACCCTGCTGACGCTAGTTAGAGGAAATGTTTGTAATCATTTTTATACTTAATCGCTGTGATTCGGTTTTTCCCCTATCTTCACAAGCTAGCTAGCTGACAGCGATTGCTCTTGTGCTTGCCGATTGTTCTTGAGCTAGCCAGGTAATGAGCTATCCATTTAAATCTCCCAGAAATCTGATAGTGCTGTTGGGACGTACAGAAGTGCTGCCAAACATATCAAAGAAGTTCATATTTCAGCAGGTTAAGTTAGCAAGTGAGGAACATCGTTTTCAGCGAGTCAGAGTCATCAAAACTTCTCCCTTTGCTACATGGCTTGGGAATCGCGATTAAACCAGGAACAGCGGCAGCCTGACTGCTGGCTGTATATCGAACGTTCTGCATAATGCCTACATTGTGCATGTTTCAGGAGTGGTGAACTTGCAACTCGGCAAGCACAAGAGCAATCGCTGTCAGCTAGCTAGCTGGTGAAGCTAGGGCAAAAACCGAATCACAGCAATTAAATATAAAAATGATGACAAACATTTCCCCTAACTAGCGTCAGCAGGGTGGGGAGACGGATAGCGTTTTATCTGGAGTAATGTAATACGCTATAGCACGCATGGAAGGTAATGCTGCTTTAATTAGCTATGAAATAACATGTCTCAGGCTGAACTGTCAGTTTGTTCTGTAGGTAAAAGAAGCTGCTAATCAATGGTGAAAGAGGTCGTGTGTGTGAGATGGCGTTGAAAGTGACAAATCGGCTGTAAGAGCTTCTCCAGTAGGCATCATAGCTAGCTAGCTGTACCTAAGCGATTGCTTTTAGACTCACTAGCAAACTAGCTTAACGCCTCTGAAATCTGCAAGCATACTTGGGTTGCAGTTGCACAACACTGCCGCGAAGCCTCGGATAAGTTCATGCATATTACAGCTAGCTCAGTTAATAGAGTTGGGGCAAAAATCAAATCATATTGCTTTTATGTGATGATCATTTACAAATATTTTCCTTAGTTAACGTTAGCTAGTATGCTAGCTGCCGAGGTGGCTACATCCAAAGCACAACCTAGCCTACTGCGCGGTGGCACATTATACATAGCAGCCTAGCCATCATGACATTATCAGCAGGCCTCCGTGCGTACAAGCGCTACCCAGAAGCTGATTGGTTGGTATGCAAATGAGGAACATGGTTTCCGTTCGCGCCCCTAATGAGTGACGTCCTAGCGGAAAACCCGCCTTTGATGAGACGCTGACAGATTGCATTTTAATTTTCATTGTGTCCCAAAAAGAGCGTGGTGACATGTATTTGAAAATGCAATGGACTCGGAGGCGCTGTTTCCCTCACTGCGTTTGAATATTGTCCCATGTATTGCAGGATAAGTCTTTGAAAATGAAATGTCAAATGTCGTCATCATTATTATGTCATTATTATTTCCAAGTGATTAGAAAACAGCATTTTCATTATCATGTTGACCCTAAAAGAGCGTGATGATATGTAAATGTAAATGCAACAGGCTGGGGGTGCTGTTTTGCTTGTTGCATTTGAATATTGTCCACTGTATTGCAGAGCATGACTTTGAAAATGAAATGTCAAACAGCTTTTCATTATCATTTGAATATAGTCATAGATTTCCCATATGTGTATGTGAAAATGAAAGTGATAATTGGATTAATGCATTTTCAATTTAATATTGTCTCAAATAACTCATTCATAAGTGGAAAATTATAATGCAATAGTGGGATTACATTTTCATTTGAATATTGTCCACTTTGGGCTTCCAAACATATGAGAATCATTACATCATATAAATCACGTTACATATTTATGCATATAGAAGTTGATACATCGTGATGGCATCATAGATTTCACATTAATTTTACAAATCATACACTTCCATATCAAAAATAATCAAACAATAAATCATGATGAAATACATGTTTATTGAACAGATTTGTGGGATGGTACTCACGTTTCTTTATTACATTTATATAAGTACATAATATATGATAGAAACAATGGCACAATTTCACTTTTACATTTGTATATATTTTATCATCTATTTCATCACTAAATGTCTTTAATGTGGCACCATCCTGTCTTGGCAAGGGACTGATCCAACAGGGCAGTCAAAGTAGAGCTTGAGTCGCTCCCTCTGTTTCTTGCCTGCTGTGCTGTCCCCATTTCGTCCCACAGCGACGATGACGTCATGCATATTGGCTTCCTGTCTCCATGCACCTGGCACAAAGTTGTGTTCTGCATCCTCCTCATCCAGTTGTGCATTCTGCAGAGCAGAATAGTGCTCCCTCATTAGGTTTTGAAGGCAGACACAACACTCCATGATGTCTTGCACAACATTTGGGTTCTGCTGCATGGTGGTGAGGAGAAGTTGCCATCTTTGTGCCAAGATTCCAAAGGCATTCTCTACCACTCTTCACCCCCTAGACATTCTGTAGTTGGCAATCGTCTGCCCTCTGTTAAGACCTCTCTGGGAGTAGGGCTTCACAAGGTATGTTCTCAGACCAAAAGCATCATCTCCAAGGATGAAATATGGTGTGGGCTCTGTGACATGAGGAAGGGGATCTGGTTCTGGGAAGCCAATGGAACCATCTTCCAGGCATTCTTTGAGCTCAGATTCATTGAAAATCTGAGCATCTGACGGAGATCCCACACCACCACAATCTAAAAAACTGTACTGTGCATCAACTAAGGCCATGAGAACAATGGAGAAGAAGCCCTTATAATTGTGATACACTGAGCCACTGTTGGGAGGACATATACAGTTGCAATCAAAATTATTCAACCCCCATTGCAAATTGGGTTTAATAGCAAAATTTACAAACTTTCAGCTGTTTGTGATAAACACATTAAACAAGAACATTTTAAATAACTCAACACAACTAATATTACAAGTGGTTCCTCCAAATTTAACACAAAATGCCATTTTTAATGACTACTGCAGTCTCAAAATTATTCAACCCCCTGGATAGAATCTGTCATAATGAGCATATTTGCAAATCAGGTGTTGTCTCAAGGACACCTAATGTAGATAATCAAGAGTTTAATTAGTTGCATCAGGTTTGCTTGAGATAGAACACATCAAATACTTGCACACGCTAGGGGTTTGTTGACAGTGACATTTGATTGCATGTTAGAAATACGGCTGTCAAAAGAATTGTCCAAAAAGCTAATAGAGTAGATCATTGCCAGGCACAAACAAGGAAAAGGATACAAAAAGATGGCACATGCACTGAATTTTCATAGAGATACAGTTAGAAGCATAGTTCACAAGTTCAGAGTTAAAGGAAGAGTGGCTATATAGTCCATGGGCCAAGGCCCCAAGATTCTGATATCGGTACCACCTGGAGGGACAAAGCCTACCAGGTATTTTTGTGTGGGTATATATCCCTACTTCATGATTTCATATGATAGCAATGTGAGAAGTGTAGCTGAGTGGTTGTTATCACCCTGGAATTAAACATACCCTTTGCGGAATTTGCGATACTCGAAAAACATCAATATTTACCAATGTACATGTATCCCATACTGGAACTAAAGATCAGATATTTGAAAAATAACAGATTTCTACACTTCTAATAAAAATGGCTAATAAAGCCATCGTGCATTAAATAAATGTTCTTTCCATGTGAAATGAAGCTTGACAACACTGATCAATGTAATCACAAAAATTTAATACTATTTTGGTAATAATATGCAAATATGCAACAATATACTTTTTCAAAACTTAAAAATGTATCTACTCTCTGTATGAATTCCTCAGTGATTGAGAATTGTTTGCATTTTGCCTCCCAGCAGTATCGGTTGTAATCAATAAACAATAACAACATTGCAATTAGCAAACTTGTAATGTAAAATATTAAGGGATCTTCCTGAAAACATATAAAAAAGGTTCAAAACAAGTTCAAACAAAACATTACACTTCCTCGTCAGTGTCATCATCTGAGCTTTCCTGCCCAGCTTTGGACACACCTTCGTTCTCAGGAGCTTGGTTGCTACAGCTCTGCAGTTTACACAGGTCTGTACATCTAAGTCCATTGCTTAGACAGCTGCAATGTGCAGCTTTCGACTCTCAGCAACTAGGATCATTTGTCCAAAAAGCTTTCTGTCTGCTTTCAAAAGCAGTGTTCGTGCTTTATGTGCTTGGACTTTTTTCACTGTAACATCTGCAAATGTCTTCAGTTTGAGTTTCAGCTGCTTGTCGTGGAATTTGACCACAGGTGAGTTGCTTCCAGTCTCTCCTTCTTGAAAGCCTGGTACTGTTCTTCCCCTTTGTTGTGTGCATCCAGTCGGTCACTGGCCACGTTTGCTGGTGTCACACTTCCTGTAGATAAACTGACTAAGTCAGTTTCTTCTGGCTTCATACGATTCAACCAGTCCTGCTCCATCAGGTCCATCAGGGACTGCACATCTCTTTCATCTTTCTTCATTCTTGGTCCATGCAGGTCTGGGTGAGACAGACTGGGACTAGTTTTACCTGTCATGTCCCTTGTTCATGACTTGTTCTGATCAGTATACAACAACATATGTAATTGCTGTTTGAGTAATCATACCCCCTAATTTTACATATGTAAAAATCCTGAAAAACGACAAATTGGTTACCAGCACATTTATTGTCATTGTGAGCTTCAGCTACATTTCTTGAATTGCTATCACACATTTTATGACTTCTAACAATATGTCCTACAAATTGATACTAGAGAACCTTTGCCCCCTCATATGGTACCGATGTCTGGTCTGGCCCATGGACTAATAGTACCAGAATGTGGCAGAAAGAGGATGCTATCAATGGCTGTCACTAGATTCCTGAGGAGACAGGTGGTCAAAAACCCTCAAGTGACTGCAGGAGACCCGCAGCAAGACTTGGAGGCAGGAAGCACTGAGGTTCCAGTTTGCACAGTAAGGTGCATACTAAACATTGAAGGTCTCAAAGACATACTCCATGACTGATCCAAAAGCAGAAGCTCCAATATGCTCAAAACCATATAAATAAGCCACAGAAGTTTGGGGATATTGTTCTGTGGAGTGATGAAACAAAACTGGAATATTTCAGGTTTATGAATCAGTGGTATGTCTGCGGGAGGAATAAAGAAGCATATGCTGAAAAGTACACCCTGCCTACAGTGAAGAATTGTGGGGCTTTTTGATGCTCTGCAGCTGCCTAGCTTCCTCTGGCACTGGAAATCTGCAAAGTGTGGAGGGCAAGATGGATTCAGTCAAGTACCAGGATATCGAAGGAGAAAATGTCATGTCGTCTGTAGGGAAGCTGACACTTGGGCATCATTGGACCTTCCAAAAGGGCAATGATCCTAAGCACACCTCAACATCCTCCAAGGCTTGGTTTCAGAAGAAGTCTGGGAAGATTCTAGAGTGCCCTTCACAGTCGCCTCACTTAAACCCCCTAAAAAATCTCTGGTGGGATTTGAAGAAGGCAGTTGCAGCATGCAAACTCGAGAATATTAGTGAACTGGAGGCCTTTGTCCATGAGGACTGGGCTAAGATTCCTTGGGAATGCTGCCAGAAGCTGTTGTCTGCCAATGCATCACATTTCCAGCAGGTCATAGCAGTAAAAGGGTGCTCTACTCAGTTTTAAAGATGCCGGTCATGAAGGGGTTGAATAATTTTGAGCCAGCAGAAGTTATTAAAAGTGGCATTTTGTGTTGAATTTGGAGAAGCCACTTGTAATATTTATTGTGTTGAGCTATTTAAATTGTTCTTGTTTGATTTGTTCATAGCAAACAGCTGAAAGTTTGTAAATTTTGCCAGTAAACCTAATTTGCAACGGGGGTTGAATAATTTTGATTGCAACTGTAAGTGCCACATGCTTACCGTTCAAGGCTCCACAAGCATGGGGAACATTCCACCTGGTTCAGAATTCCTCTTCTATAGGCCTCCATTCCTTAGGTGTGGTTGGACATCTGATGAGCTCGTCCTTGCACTCCTGCTAGATGGCCTGGCAGACTTCAGGGATAATCATGCATATTGTGTTCTTTGCAACTCTGAAGTCATCCATGAGGCTTGGGTATTTGTCACCAGAAGCCAGATGCCTCATGCTTATTGCCAATATCATCCCAGGTTCAGGAGGCTTCCTCCAGTTAGGGAGGAAGATCGGCTTTTGATTGCGTTTCATTTTCAAAAGTAGGAGGAATGTTGGGTGGGATTGGCAGATTGATATCAAATCTTGGAATACAAAGAATATGCCTGTGTCTGTTTATTGGTCCACTTTGTCTTATTTGTTCAACAGAACACTTATTTCAGTAACCAACTGATTATGCTCCGTGAATGATGTAGGCAAAAGGTACAGTACATGCCTCCGTCGATGCCTTGTGATGAGGCAGGATAAACGTTAGGAGGTCACTGGTCAACACTGCATAAACCAGTGGTTCTCAAACTCAGTCCTGGGCCCACTGACTATGCTGGTTTTTGTTCCAACCACAACTGCAATTGTAGAATTTTAAGGTGTTAATTTGTCTAAATAAGCTGCATTCCATGTTCAGAGCAGTTATTTACCATCTTAAGCAGCATTTTCATGGACATATCCATTATTTGTGCCATGAAGAATAAAAACCTTTGAACATACTATGCTTATTTTTCTATATTGTGAGGATTTTCAGGTAAAAACATTTTAAACCGATCAAATTAGACTCGGAGATAATCAGTAAACTCCAAATTAAGTTGCTGAACACAGTTGTTTTGAATTATTTAGCTTGCTACAATCATTCTGTAATAATTTGCATGGCAGAGTGATCCTCCAGATAATTAGGCCTGACACCTTGTTATCCTGACAAGGAGGTGTTTTGTCAATGGTGAGTATAAACTACCAATTGATTTTGTAAAGTGTACACAGCAGTGAACACCACTATGTGGATAAGAATTTGTATTAGATTAAAAAGTAAATGAAGGAACTGGGCTCATTCTCATGTTAGGGAGATTGGCTTTGAAGAAAATCATATACATGTTCTTTTTATGTGTTATCCACAGTTTGGTTATTGGTTAAAAATAGTTGCTGAGGATATTAAATATATTAACAAATTAGTAAAACACTGGTTTAAATTACCTTTAATTATTGTTTGTGAATGAGGCAAGCACTGAGACTCATGCCATTTCTTTTCTCTCTTTTGGTCTTTCTTTTCTTGTCTGACCAGTGGAGGAATTTAAAAATCAGAAGACTCAAAAGCCTGTGGATGCAGAACAGAAAAATTATGGACATCAAAAGAAAAACAAGGCATCCGCAAAGCGGATAAATAACCAGGGGCCTCATTTATCAACCCTGCGTACGCACAGATGTGTGCGTAATGAGTGCGTAAGAACATTCCCATGCAAAGTATGGGATTTATCAACTTATACTTGTGCGTAGGAACGTGTAAATTTAAGCACAACTCTTACCATGCGTACACACAAAACCTAGTGGTAGAACAGTGAAACTACAAATAGAACGCACGAAGAGAGTCACGGTGTTCAGCAGTCTCAAACTTCACACGTTCCCCGTTTCCTCTTATTAATAAAAATTCTCAATCAGTAATTTAGCAGACAATTTGAATAATTTGTGTAACAAGTTATAAAAGACAGCTGTGACAGGACAACCTGAAATGAAAACTTGAAATGCAAGTGCCATGGCTTATCTTGCACTATTGGTGGATTTGGAAGAGCGTGCTGATCTGTTCAGTGAGAGCACAGAGCGGCTTCTTAGCAGGTACCGCTTCCCAAAAAACATACTGATGGATTTATGCCGTGATTTATAACCCATGTTGGAGCGAGAGACAAAACGCACCAAAGCCATCCCAGTGCACATCCAGCTCCTGTCCACCCTGGGATTTTTAGCCACCGGAACATTTCAGCGAGAGAATGGAGACATATGCAGCTTTTCGCACCCGACACTTAGCAGAATCATGCCGGCAGTGTTGGATGCAATAATTTCTCTGGCCCCAACTTACATCCAGTTCCCATACAGACATCACCAACAAGCCGAAATTAAACGAGGATTTCACGCCATCGCCGGATTCCCAAACATAATTGGAGCCATAGATTGCACCCACATCGCAATAAAAGCACCATCACACAATGAATTCAGTTACGTGAACAGGAAAGGATTTCATTCAATCAATGCACAAATAATCTGCGATACAAATATGTCTCTGTTAAACTTTGTTGCCCGGTGGCCTGGAAGAACGCACGACATTTTGCAGAACAGCTCTGTGGGTGTGCGCCTCCAAGCAGGAGCTGTTGAGGATGGCTGGCTTATTGGTGAGTGTTGCAACATTTCGAAATTATTTTCTGGGCTTCGTATGGTTTATTATAACATCTCTATTGGCGATCGGGGATATCCACGGAAGCCGTGGCTAATGACTGAGACTGCTCTTTCCGCTGACCCAACAGAATTAACAGCAGTCGTTACCTTCTCCCACGCAGCATTTTTTTCTTTTGTTGATCACACCTACATTGAGTGCTCCAAACAGTAATTTTTTGGTTTGTGTCAACTTCGCCTACAAGCACCTCAATCTCTGTGTCGGAGAAATTCCTCTTCTTCGCCCTCTTTGCCATGATTCGATGAGGGAAAAAAAAATCCATTCACGCATTCTTAAAGGGATTGCTGCTACCATATATGGTCGATTGGAGGCGTTTCTGAATGCAAATGAGCCTAACCATGCACGAGCATGGTAAGAACAGGTGGGATTTATTATCACATATTTCTTACTGCTGTGCGTACGACCGGTGTCCGCACGTTTGATAAACACGGATTTTTTTGTACTACACACATTCTAAGTTTCATTCCTACGAAAGAATTTAGAACACTTTCTACGCACAGGTTGATAAATGCGGCCCCAGGTTTTCGAACTGCAACCAGGATCCGAAGATCCTCCTTTCACGGTATTGTTTAGCAGCAAGATGAGGACATCAACGGTCAAAATTAGGTGAAATCAAAAATCCGTCTAATATGTGATGAAGAGTCACAGCATGCACCTGCCATAAAAATCTGATCATCCTTGCTTAAGGCATAAGGATGTAATTGCCATTTTTCACTAAAAGCCCCCTGGTGGTCAAATCATGAACCGAATCAGGCTGTATTTCGAAAGGAAACAGCAAGTATCACCACGACACATGTCCATACCAAGTTGCAGCCATGAGAAAACATGCCGCCATATTCGACAATCGGCTGACCTGACGCCATTTCACCTAGAAAACGGTGAAAAGTAGGTCAAATCAAAAATCCAAACACCTCCCATAAAAATTTGAGCAACCTAGCTCAATGAATTATTTGTTGCCATTTTTCTTTTATCACAAAAAGCCCCCTAGTGGCCAAAATATGAATCCCAGGACGGCAATTTTTGGCTTGCAAGTTTGTATCAGCAAGACACAGCTCTCATGGTTGAATAATAAGAAAACGTGCCGCCTTTTTCAACGATCGCAGACCTGACGCCATTTGACCTAGAAAATGGCCAAAATAGGTCAAAGCAAAAACCTGTTTAATATGTGATGAAGGGTCATCCCATACACCTCCCATAAAAATTTAAGCAACCTAGCTCAGTGCATAAGGAACTTATGGCCATTTTTCTTTTTTCACAAAAGGCCCCCTAGTGGCCAAAATATGAATCCCAGGATGACAAATTTGGGCTTGCAAGTTTGTATCACCAAGACACATATTCATACCAAGTTACAGCTCTCTAGGTTGAATAATAGGAAAACGTGCCATCTTTTTCAACAATCGAAGACCTGACGCCATTTGACGTAGAAAATGGTCAAAAGTCGGTCAAATCAAAAACCCGTCTGATATGTGATGAAGGATCATCCCATGCACCTCCCAAAAAAATTTGTGCATCCTAGCTCAATGCATTAGGAACTTATGGCCATTTTTCATTTTTCAGAAAAAGCCCCCTGGTGGCCAAATTATGAATGGAATCACGCTGGATTTCGAAAGGAAACATTTACTACCCATATACTATATATATCCAAATTAGCAAAAAGAAATCTCAAGTCGCTCTCAAGTTATCGATCGGAAACCATCCCACCGACCACCGCCCCGACGCCTGCCTTCGGTATTTTAATAATCAGGTTTTTCGAAAACCTGGTTAATAAAATAAAACTAAAACACAAAATAAAGATTTACAAAGAATTTATAAATAATTTATATTATTTATTGTATTTTTTCTAAATAGTATTACATGGTGTAGCCCATTGTAGACAGAAGATGAGTCATGCTGCAAGTAGACTTGTAAGAAAATGTGTCTTTTTAAAGTATTCTGAGATGCATCAAAAACACATATTAAAATATACTGTTTTAAGTAGTGGTAAATGGTTTCTTTCGTAGTTGCAAAACACGGTCTTGGGAAACTGTGCTTTTGGTAGTGAGACTTGCCCTCATTGTTATCGTTACATTGGCAGTCAATTCAGCAGTTCTTATGCATTATCTGACATGGCAGAAGACGGTTTATGGAATGTGTTTTTGTGGCGTCACAGATGATGCACTTTGTTGGGGACAACAGCTGACACATCTGGTCATTCTGTGTCATCCCCGCAATCTGGATACAGCCATTTAATGGACATTAATGCGTCCAGAATCTTTTCTTTGAGACTGGCCGTCATTCAACATTCAAAATGTTTGATTCTTCAGAGATTCATTTGTTTGTGGCATTTGAAGTGGGAATGATGTGACTTTGTTTATGTGTGTTTTTATTGGCCCTGATCTTCAACTTTTCATGTGCAAAATGATTTCTCCCGATGTGATTCACGACCATGATCCAGGGAACTGTGCTGCATTTAGATAATCATAATGAGGTGTTAAACCAAGAAAGGATTCAAACCCAGACACTTGACATTTGGCAATGCTTACCATACCTGATGGTCATCATGTCAATCAGCAAAAGGAAAAACTATCAGTTTTCAAATTAGACGATAAAAACCACTTTGCGTTTTTAATGTCTCTCAGTATACAAATTTGAAGATATTTGAGAGGCTCAGCATAGCACTTCCTTTGTGAACAGCTTTAAACCAAAAAACTAGTTCTTACAACCTGAATATTAGCTGGTGCATGCTGGGAATTGCTAAGAATCTTTGCAGGGCTTGATAATGAGCTTGTAACCAGTTAAGGGGACTTATAGTTAAGGGGTGATCTGGGGTTAAATGGGCAAAATTTGATTATTTTTCCAAAATTTTTTTTTTGAATAAAAATATTCTATAATAACCCACCTTTAATAATCACTAATTGCTACAAGGATTAAAAACTGAATTTTGCCATAAAATCATGATTTAAAAGCAACTGTGATGATGAAATTTATGGTTTCACTCCAGGAAAGTGATAAACATTTGAATAATCTGATAATACAGTCTGAAAAATGGGTGAAAGCCACAGACTAAGACTGAACACAACTTTTCAATGCAGTCTAATGCATTTTCCATTGATTTCCTAAGGCATTACTTTTTCCACGTTTCTCATGTTTGTGGCAGCCATAACTTTTATTTATCATTGAAAATCAATGAAATTTGAACTGCAGGTACTTTACTTCATTAGAAATGCAATGACATAGGGAAATTTTGCCTATCTGTTACATACTTTGAATATTTTGAGTATTCGTCAGATTCTGCGCAAAATAATTTCAAAATTTGAGTAAAATGCCCCAAAATCACAAAACTGATAAATTGGGCAAAGAATGGCTAGGTCATTGCATTTGGATAAGCAATGGCTTTTAAATGATGAAAGAAAAACTGAATTCTTTAATGGAGTTAAAGAGGAATGGGTGCCAGAAGTTTTCTGCATATTTAATGAGCTTGCTCGGTTACCATGGCAACTGCATAAACAGAAAAATGCCAACTTGTATCTTTTTTGGTGGTTATTACATATACCTCTTTAGATTAATTCTGAGTTGTTTCCTGGTGTCATTTTTCATTTAACCCCAGATCACCCCTTAAGCAAACATTTTTCCAAGGTATTCACTTTTTGAACTAAGAATTATCAAAATAATTGGTGGCCTAGCAGCGAAGCTGCGAAGGCAACCATTGGCCACGGTTACATGATGTTTTTTAATTCGGAATTAATTATTCGGAATTAAAATATTCTCCCTCGAGTTTACATGGAAATAGTAATTTGGAATTGAGGTTTACATGGAAAACACTTTTAATCGCCTTTACTTAATTCCGCTTAACGTCCGGGGGTCGGGAAGGGTTCTGATTGGACAGGGGGCGCACGTGTTTATGTATTTACGTCTACCGGAAGAAAACAAACTCCACTCCCTCAGGCCTATTGCACGAAGGCGGGATAAGGGATTAGCCCAGGATCGGCATGGGATTAGCCTGATCTCAAGCCCCATTTCGGTTGCACACATAGACTGTATCAAAAGATGGATGCAGCACCCTGGTCTGAAAAATGAACTCGATGCAGAAGTACCGTAAAATGGCATTCTATTTAATGGCTAGCAGATGGCGACGTCGGTGGTTGCAGAAAGAAGTTCAATGCTAAGAAGTCTGAGAAAATGACTCTACTTTCCCACCTGATTTTTCACATTATTTTATGGTTGCTATAGCAGGTTTCAAGTCTCCTTCGACTTATCATGATGTTAATTTTTGTAAATTATGGTCCCATATAGACTAGAATAAAGGATTAAGACAGAATATGCTTTAGGGGCGTGGCTATCCTCTGGTCCGATACGGTCAGATCCAGAGCCACGGTCCTCCCCGATCTTCAATATACGCTCCCATCCAATAGAAATCGCATCCGGTTTCAAAATGACAACATGGCGCAATTCAAATTGCCAAAATGGAGGCTTCCTTTATGGTATACTGAAACCAATGGGTGACGTCACGGTAGCTTCGTCCATCTTTTTATACAGTCTATGGCGCGCACTCAGCAGGATCAGCGGCACCGGGCTTCACTTAGCCTATCCTCCTTCACCCGCTGTTGGCTTTGAACAATCAATTAAGCCAGCGACGCCTGTTTAGGATATGGCAATCCTCGCTTTGGCGTTGATCCAGGATCTCAGGATCCGACTTTTGTGCAATAGGCCCCTGCTTCTTTTCATCTCGACTTACACCATGGAAGAACACATAATAAAAACTGTTTTCGCAGTTTGTTTACCATGTTCTGGATGAATACTCCTTTCTGATTGGCTGGCAGGTGTTGATTAAAACCGTGGAACCGCACAGGTAGTTCAGCCTACGGTAGTCCCGTTTGAAGTTCGAAATTCATTCGCTAGCCAACCTATAACCATAGCAACGTTAGAGCGCTGGCATTTGGCTGGGTATAACAGAAACCAAGCAACTCATTTATCTCCAGTAAATTTTGCGGCGTTAAGTTACCTCCTGCGGGGCGGTTAACATTAGGTGCTCAAGCGTTAATGACCGTAAATATTAAAGCAGCGAAATAATCACGCTTTATTCATTAAACGACAGTAACTGTGTACAGTTACAGAGGAAGCTAACATGTCCACTTCATGTATCAGCAACTGTGGACAGTTCGCTAGTTACGTGCTGTGACAACAGACTGATTTCTGGCTCTACGGAAACCATCATAAGTTCATTGTAATTGCGGGTAGCAAGTTGGCAACAGTCTGTATAATCGTGCATAATGTTGTGTTATGCATAATCTCCATTTCAGATGGAATCAGTTACCAAATCATTAGCTGGTAAAAGGATGAAAGATTTTTTTGCGCACGCTTTCTCCATGAAAGTAAGCTGAACTAAGTTAGCTGGTTCAGTTTAGCTTGGCATAGGCTATAGTATTGGCTAGGAGAAGGCGCGGAGCCTATTTATTGATTACCAGCTCGTTTTTTAAGTGCAAAACTTTCACCAAAAATTTCCTATTGCTTTGATTTGATATTGCTGGCAAATGACCATGGTATAAGCAGGATAATCAACTCATAGGTGTGCATGCACAGAACGACAGGAATTAATTTTAAAAGGAATACACGTTTACATGATCGAGGAATTAATTCGGATTTAAGATCGGGATAAACCAGCCACTTATTTCGGAATTAAGTTTAATTCCGAATAATATTTTTATTCGGAATTAGGTGTTTACATGGTCTTTTTAAAGCGGAATTAAGTTATTTTTATTCGGAATTAAAGCTCTCATGTAAACGTGGCCATTGTGTTTCTAGCTTTTCTTCTTATTATTATTATTGTTTCCGCTTTCTTCTGTAATTGAAGTCTATGGCAGCCGCTAGTACCGTGCAAAGGAAAATGCAAAAAAAATTTGGCAAACTTGTTCAGGACAGTCCCCCGATCACTCACACCAATTTTCATGCCCCTTGCCCAGAAGGGCCTACATTCACCTTCATAACTTTTTTTTTTGGAATTTTTCCTCCACTTGACAGCCACACAGTGCAGAGAGACAGGAAAGCCGGGGAAGACACGCAGCAAACGACCGAGCCGGAATCAAACCCAGGTCGCTGCGGGAAGGACACAGCCCCCACGGTGCGCGCGCTCAGACCGATGAGCCACCGGGGCGCCCACCTTCATAACTTTTGACCCGTTCATCCGATTTTCACAAATGAGGTACCGTTGTAATCCTTGGGCCAAGTAGAGTTCAACGCATCCTATGAAATCATTTTTCGCCATATGGGATTTTCCGCCATTTTGAATTTTAGCAAAAACCTTTAAAAAGTTTCAGGGTCACAAATTTTGTCCAATTAGAGCAAAATGCAGGATATAGAATCTGCAGATCGAGCCGCACAAAAGATAGTATCTGGTCTTTTGATATTCCAAACTGTTTTCCTGTAACAACCAATGAAAGTTGGCGGCAAAGCCGCCAAACAGGAAGTGAAGCCATATCTCAGCAACGCTTAGACAAATCAACCCCAAACTTGGTATATGGTCTCAAGACCTGCCCCTGGGGAAGCATAAAAAAAATTCCGTGACCTTTGACCTCTGGGGGGCGCTATAAATAGCAAAAACATGTTTTAGCTGATATCTCTTGATCTGTTTGGACTAAAACCTTAATCCAGTGTCTCCTGATGCTGTTGGACATCCCTAGGCAGATCCTAGAAGATTGTGTATGTAAGCCTCAGAATTTGGCGGCCATTTTGAATTTTGTTCAAAAGCACTTAAATTTACAGAAATTAGAAAGTTTGTCTGATCATTACGAAACTTGGCACACATGATCAACAGACCAAGCCTGAGAATTCTGTTGAGATTGGTATCTCAAGCCCAAACCGTTTGGCCGTAACAGCCAATTGAAATCAACTGCGAAGCTGCCAAACAGGATGTAGGCCCATATCTCAGCAATGCTTTGGTGTATCACCACGAAGCTTGGTATATGGACTTAGGACACATTCTGGAGAAGAGTTCTCTAATTTGGTGACCTTTGACCCCTGGCAACAATTTTTAAATGCGGCACGGTGGCATCGTGGTTAGCACTGTTGCCTCCCAGCAAGAAGGTCGTGGGTTCGAGTCCGGCCTGGGGCCTTTCTGTGTGGAGTTCGCCTGTTCTCACCGTGTTTACGTAGGTTTTCTCTGGGTACTCTGGTTTCCTCCCACAGTCCAAAGACATGCATATCAGGTTAATTGGAGACTCTAAATTGCCCATAGGTATGAGCATGAGAGCGAATGGTGAGAAGATTTGAATAGTGTCTTGTAATGAACTGTGGAGGGCAGCATTGTGCCGTAAGGTGTACAGCCTGCTGGAATTTCAGATGAAGAAGAAAAACAACATTTTTAAATAAACACACCAAAATCATCAGTTGAACTCAGGACCTCATTTTCATGTTGCCTTATAAAGTTGGTGGCCATTAATCCTCAAAACCAATCATATTTGATGGTTAAGCTGTAAAACAGGAAACAGGCACTTAACTCTGTCAATTAGTGGCGATTTATTCTTAAATTTCTCAATTGTGCTAACAGTGATGTATCTCACAGTTCAGCCATGTTACCGTGGTTACCCGGGCTGGCCTGGTACGCTGCTAGGCCGACCCCATTGCTGCTTGCAGCTATATTTCTATTAGAAATTGCAACTTAAAATACTGAGTTTCTGTAGCGTCACATCAGTGGTTGCCATGGCAACGGCTGTTTTAATGAATATATATAGATACTTAGAGAAACACAGTTATTGAGATAACTAAACAGTGTTTGGTAATAATTTCAGCTGTAATGTGAAGGAAAAAACATTCCTAATGTCATTACAGAATTTTTGACCCCCCTAAATCAATTTTGGTGGAAAACAGCTAATTAAATATGCATTTTTTGATTTACTCATATTCAGAGGTACATATTGCAAAAAGAGCTCTGTACAGACATAGATCACAAAATGAAGAAAACTGCCAAATATGAAATTGGATATACAGTTGCTGAGAAATCTGTATTTTTAAAAAAACGTGAATTTTCGTTCAGCAGTAATAATGTGATCAAAGTTTGACAGTATTGTTCTCATGAAAAATACATTTTTTTTTGTTTTTAGTGGTTTTTAGGATTTCTTTACCTCCTCAAAAGGCACCAGCCTCATAAGTAACTCCCTCTTCTTCAATCTGTGTTTCTTCCCTAGTTTTACGTGCTTGTCGAGCATCTATTTCTTTTTTTTTTTCAAGTTCTAGTGCGTGTTTTTCACTGTTTCACGTTTTCTGTCCATTTCGTGATAGCCTTTCATTGAGTGTGCCCCTGCCTTTATGCCAAGTTTCATAAGAATGGAGGCAATTCCTCATTGGCCATCATTGAAAGTCACCACACTCATAGCTGTTCCAGCCTTGAAGACAGTGTTCATGATGAATGCTTCCTTCGGAACACGACTCCATATTACGGACTATTTGAAGGACCACTTCATGTTCTTACCTCAAAACTAAAATTTTGAACCAAATTTGTTATATTGCTTAGCTATAGGTCCCCTTAAAAGTTAATCTGGCATGATGAGCAAAATTTGGTAAGAAACCAGCTGGAAATTAGACAGCAACAACACACTTCAATTTAGTGGCCTGCTCAGCTGATTTTCAACATAAAGTAGTTGGATGCTAAGCTGGCATGATCAGAAGTTGTTTGGCAGAAACTACTTGAAAAATAAAGAGGCAACAACTCACTTCAATTTAGTGGCCTGCTCTCCTTTCTTACCATGAAATTATTGAATAATGTTGGGGAAATTTTCATTAAACTTTGAAGTAATTTGGGGTGCCTCTTACCATGAAATTCCCAGACCTGTAAAATGAAGTGTTACCGCTAAACTAGATCATTCAGTTTTATCTTTCAAGATCTGTCTCAAATCATTATCAGAATCAAAGGATCAAGCCATCAAGGTCCAGTCATCTTAACAACCCATTGTTTGTCACTGTTTGTGCATTGGCAGGAATTTGTACATATTCTTATCAATAATTTTGTCATGCTCTAGACATGCACATCAGAAGTAAGGGGTAGTAATGCTTGCATGTTTTTCTTCAATAGGTTCCACAGATCACCTTTTGTGTTTCAGCACTCATGGAGGAAAAAATAGCATGTGAGTGAAAATACCATTTTACTTTTTTGCAAATGTCAGTGAGGGAGTTATCTGAGATTAAAACCTCAGTTTTTACCCTGACTGTTTTAAAGTGATATAGTTTTAATGCTGCTGAGTACTTAGTTGGATATTAGAGTTAAAAAGTAGGGGCTTTTATCTCGCTTCTCTTCATCTCACCTGTGTCCACTGCTGCAAGGTGCGCACATGGCCCCTCTCCTGTGTCAGAATCAGCTGGGAGAGAATGCAGTGATGTAATTTAGCAAATAGATCAACTTCTCAATCCTTCAAGCTAAGCTTTGATTGGACAGGGGTGTAAGAGTACAGCTGGGATTTTATATTGCTGATCTGAGGAGAATGGAACATACAACCTTTGGTTCTCAAAAATGTAATGTTTGAAATCAATTTGCTCCTAATGTCCATTCTGTCGTTCCCCAACAGATTCAAAGATGGAAGTTCCAGATCCATATTCACACTCCTTCATTGCTTGTTTGATACAAACTTTCTTCCAGTGTTCTTTTGAATTGAAATTGTATTCTTTCTTCTCTTTTCGGCTTATGTTTGAAATGTCAGTAAAATGGCTGTAGCAGTCCCTGTGATACCCAATGTTGGCTAGTACAGCAACAGGTCTCTGGGTTTCCAAGAGCCACAGGACTCACTAGTATGAGGATTTGTCCACAAAACACTGAATTAATAAATGTTTTCCATTCCGCATGAGAAAAATTAATGATGGGTCCATTTTTACCACTTAGCTATATAAGAAGGTGAAAGTGTCGGTAGCGGAATTATGGCAGAAAAAATGCCATTATTTTTGCCTTTACTTTGACAGGCATTTCTCTGAAATCTGGCAATGATAGGCAGTAGGTTTAAGCTTAAGTTTGGTGGCCTAGAATGTTGACCAGGCCATGGTAAGTTGATATTGACTGGTATGTTCACAGATATTTTGTAGGATGCCATTTATGAGAAAGAGACAGCGGTAATGGAATTACAAAATGGTAAAGGCATTACATTTTCTGATAATCTACTAAATTTATTATACTCAGAACAACAAAGCAATTGAAAATTGGTATCATAAATGATGTTTGTATTGCTGACCTTGTTGAAAAATGACAAATTTCACAATGAGCCATTGGAATTGTGTGTTTCAATATCCTGCAATTACTTACAGTCTCAAATACTCTGGCTACCAATGTATGGAAATACAGTAAATACCAGGAAATAGCTTAATATCTTTCAGGAGTTGTCAGCTTTGGAAAAATAACCTTTGATCCTTGTCCTGGCACTAAAAAAAATTACAAAATTCAAATCCAAATTCTGAGAAGACCGTCAAAGATATTTCAAAAAGGTTTTTGGTGTCTGATTTGGTAATGAGTCATCTACATGAGAACCTATATATACATTTTTAAAATAAAACACTTTTTAAAAATTGCTGTTTTAGCAACTTTCATGTGGAATTGCCCTGGTAACGCCTCCCCAATGCTCTCCAGCGACGACCATATGCTTATCAGCGCAATGCCTCAAATAGGAGTCTGTGTCACGAACAGTCTACGATCACGAAATAGACTGTTTTTTGGGGCTAATAACGTCGGACATCGTCCTCACTCTTTGTGTGCGTTTCCATTTAATACCTTTCGAAATGCGCAAAATCTAAATAGCAAAATAAAAAACTGGTAATGGAAAAACAGTCTGATATCACGAAATGTGCTCTCTGATCTGCAGTATTGGTCCCTGAAGCAGTGGCTAATAAATAGACTATTGGACTTCTGCAGCATACCAGCTAGTGTATTTGTAATTTCGCGGATTGTGCAGCGCTTACATCGTTATTGTAAGATGAGCATTTTTTTTCTTTTTTTTTATTGGATCAATAATCAGACATACAAAGATGTCCAATATGATAAGATGAGCATCTACAAATTTGACGCGTGCACAAGTCAGCTGACAGACGTCGAATGCTTTTCCATTCTCATCGATGCCTGAGTACAGCCGAGCTGTGATTAGCTGATGCCACGTACAATGGTACCAGAGCCAAGCTGCGATTGGCTGATGTACGTAAAGGTACCAACCGACCTGCAGAAAAAAAATAAAAAAATTTCGCAGCCAGTTCAGGCACTAGAATAACTTGGGCCATACAAAATGATGAATAGTAAGAGTGGGGGCCAATGTGCTGAGATTATTCCTAAAAAGTTGAACATTGAGAAACGAACAACAAATTCATTTTAAATCGATCAAGTTATTACAAAAAATAAAACATAAAATTAAAGTGTCCATATATTTTATTTACAAATGTTTATAATAATAGCAGTATCCTCTGTGGGGCCCCTGTGAATGCTGGGCCCCTAGAATCATCCATGGTCCCCCCCCCTTAGGGCGCCCCTGCTTGCACGTAATGTCTCTCAACTACATAGGTACAAGATGTGAGGCGCTCAAATCTTGTTTTTATGAAGGTTGCTAATCATTTTGAGAAGAGATTAACGGGTGAAATTCCCAAGCAATTCAACAGGACTCTGATTTGGAAAATCAAATGAAAAAATATGCAAGTTCTCCTATTAAAAATTAAGGATGACAGTCACTGAGGACCACTTTTAAAATACTGACAATGTGTTTTATCAAGCGGTCTAACAAAGAAAGGTGATAGTTAACTTGCATCACTTTTCTCTTACTGCTGTTTCTAAGGAAACAATGAGTTCCCGGCATACGCTGTTTTAAATTCTCGGATTCAACGTCACAACATTGAGGCAAAATGAAACTAATTTGAACGACAACAAATGTTGAAGACCTAATGTTGGATTTTTTCTTGCTGAGAATTCCAGCTAAAGTCAGCGTAAGGGGTCAACCAGATGGGCAAGTCAATATAGTTAAACTGATTCACCAGTTAGACCACCAGAACACTCTAATCGCTAAACCAGCTTACCCAGGTTTGCCCAGCATGAGACCCAATATGACCAGCCGTAAGTATCCAAAATAAAGCGCGAATCGCACTAAAACAGCTTGGGATCCAAGCGACTGATAGCTGGAATTTTTCGGTAGGAATAGACTGCGATCGCAAAGTTAGCCTATTATTTTTTGGCTTTTTTGTATGTACGGTTGTACATTTGAAAATGTACGACAAAACAAACTACGTGTAAGTGCGATCTTTGACGTCTCTGATTGATTTAATGATAGCTGGGATTAAACTCAATCTGGGATTTTCCCAAGCACGCAATCGTGACGAGGCTGAACTTGGATCCCCATTTGCCACCTCCTTATTCTTGGTGTGCAACCACGTGATTAAATAACACGCGCAGCCATGTTGGATGATATACAAATCAAAAATGGCATCTCGTGCGAACAATAACAGTGATACATCTCCAAATTTTTCGAAATATTGTGACTCTCTGGAGTCCTCTGCCAAGTCAAGATACAGAGAAAAGGTTGGAATTTGTGGTTTTGACCCATATTATGTTAAAGCCGTCTGATTATATGGAGGATTTGGCAACATTACCAGTGATTGAAAACCCCGATATCGTAAACTGTCTCGTTATTCAAACCTCGCGGGCAACCAACGCACAAATGAAGGCTCATAAGAGTCTAGATGCGTATAACTTTTTTGTGTCTGGCTGGGTTGGTATTCTTTTCACTAATATGAAGTGAAAGAGAACAAGGTGCTGGTTTAAAAGGAATAAACGTTTCAAACCATTCTCAAAGAACTCGAGAAACACCGCTCAAGCCACGGTTTGTGAGCGATAAGAATGGTGATGTGATCCTCGCACATTGTGATTGCATGGCAGGATTAAGCGAGGCTTGTTCCCACATCGGAGCTTTGCTCTTTGCGATTGAAGCTGGATATAGAATCGGGAACTCGAGAACATGTATACTGAAGTAAAAAGCAAGTGGCTGCCAGCGCACATAAACAGTGCTGTATTTGCTAGTAAGCGACATTGATTTCAATGAGATGGGATTCTGAAGAAACTCGTCTTTATCACGACTAGCATTATTGCCGCAATTAAAAACCGCACATATAGTAGGCATTGTTTTCTTTTAAAAGGAAGCGCAAATCTGAAGAAAATCACGAAGCGCTGCAAGAGCTCAATGTTGAAGCGCAGCTATCTTGGTTGTTGTTATCATCCATCATGGCGGACTTCCTGTTTGGAAATTATGCGTGACGTCATGTGCACACCAAGAATTCAAGTTTCTCTGTCCATCTTAAACTGCTGAGTTATTTTTGCTTGCGTCCCAGATTGCATGGCTCGATATCATGATCCTGAAGAAGTCTCCAAAAAAAAAAAAAAAAAAAAAAACTGACACCGCGGTATCAAAGACAATATAACAGGGTAGCAAATTCCAGAATTAGGAGAGATTTTATCGAGGGATTTTTAAAATTATGACCCTCTGAATATGGTATGTGTGACAATGAGACAATGCTTTTTTGTCGAATTGCACTATCTGCATATTTTCTATAGTTATATCTCCGTATACTCAATAGTCTCAAGAATCTGACACATGGCTTTCGAAGAAAATATAAAATAAAAATATATATATCAAAATCCATAATCATGAGAAATTTTACTGTTGGATTTTGAAATTATGACCCTTTGAACATGGTATGTGAGAAAATGTGCTTTTTTTGCCCAATTGTATAATCTGTAATTTCAATGGCTATATTGCCTTATATTCAAAAAGTCTCAAGAATTTGATAGTTGAGTATCAGAGGCAATATAACATAGTATCAAAATCCAGAATTATGAGAAAATTTACTACGGCATTTTTTTAAAATTATGACCCCCTGAATATGGTATGTGAGAAAATGTACGTTTTTGCCCAATTGCATGATCTGTGCAAGTTCAATGGCTATATCTCATGTTCAAGAATCTGACTTTGGGGTATCAGAGACATTGGCCCTCATTTATCAAACTTGCGTAGGACCTGGTGTAGATTCTGGTGTAAATATCAGCGTTCGCCAGGTGTCACGTCTGATTTACTGAAAGTGTGTATGTCGCTGATTTCGGTGTAGAACTGGTGTGGCGTTGATAAATCTGGTGGCTGAAACCATCGTAATTTACATGACACGCCCCTATAAATCCATGCTCTGGAAGGCATGGTCCTGCCCACTTTACGACATGGACTCTCGAAAGACGGCAAAGAAGAGAGAACTTCACTGAGGAGGAAATATAAATTATCACGTCTGAGGTGGAGAAAAACAAAATAATTTTATTTGGAAGCCTTAAGAGTGGCATAAAGGGAGCCCAGAAGGCTGCAGTTTGGAAAACTATTGCTGCTGCGGTAAACACCGTTGAGGTGGAAAACCGGAGTGCAGCAGACGTTTAATTTAATTCATCAATAAATCGAAGTGACTATTCGCACTTGTCCAAGCACAAAAATTTATCGAAATTTGCGTTAGACGCACTTATAAGTGTGGCCAAGATGCACATTCCTCCATTGCCCACACTTCTTTTATGTGTATCCAAAGCTAAATTTTTTTTTCTTGGCCAAACTTATTTTAAGCGGTACTTTCTATAAGCGGCCCTGGAATGGTCATCAACTTGCGCACTTATAAGTGAGGCCAAGAAAAAAAATTCAGCATTGGCCACACGTATAAGTGCGAATAACATCGGCCTTAATAAATTCAATTTATAGATCCATGATATTTCAGGTTATATAGCCTACATAATTGACAATCCAAATGCTTACATGTAGGTGAAAAAAAGTGGTCCGATTTTAAGAACGCCGCCAAAAAATGGGTTGCCGTGCTCAGGCGCAGCAGCGCACGGACCGGTGGAGGCCAATCAGGCTCCAACCTCCAGCTGCCACCATTCCAGGAGCGCATGGCAGCAGGGCTCCCCCTCCATTGTGGGAATACGAGGTGGTGCAGACACGGATGAGTCCCCACCGCCTCGATCGGAGCTGCATGAGGGTAATTGTTAAAATACAGGCTGCAGAGATCACTCTTCATTGTACTTTTATTATGATATTTTATTGGGTGCCACACAAAACGAGCAGCCACTCGTCACTTTCCCGGAGGAGATCTACTCTGTGCCAAAAGTTCCTCACACGTTGGACAGAAGCTTATTCCAATTACAATAGAAGATCTGCCATTGTCAAAATGTGATCATGGCCAAAGTGTCCGTAGGCCTGTATATACTGGGCAACAAAAGAAACGCAAGTTAGCTAGTTAGTCAATGTACTCTTATGGTTACTCAGTCAAAGTGACTGCAAAATAAAGAGAAGTTTGATGAAACGAGTGTAAATGTGCACGCGCTAGTAATAAATTTGCTTTTCTAAAATAATTACGCGCAAACTTATTTTCCAGTCTGCCTTTAATTAACTTGAGTTTCTTTTGTTGTTCAGTGTATATCTGACTGGATGAGCATCTGACATGCCACACTGCATATCTGGCAAGCCACGCATTGCGCTTAAGCAAATTGATTGTAATTGTCAGCCGTCTGGCCTGACAAGCAGGTTGTCTCAAAATATAAGTTTAATAATTTCTCAACACAGGTGTCTTATTTATTTATTCATTCATTCATTTAGCCTATTTATCTATTCAGACTATTTATTCATTTTACGAACAAGAGCAACAACAGCATGACGTCCGCATCGCTGCATATGGTTTATTACTCATTTTGACAGCTGCACTCGTTCCTGCATGTTGTTCGCGGGTTTCAAACCTGCGTACACCTGGTCAGACCTGGCGTGAGATTTTTGCGGACCGTTCGCTCACGTTCAGATTGATAAATGCCGATCCTTGCGGGAGATTTGGCGTACACCCATTTTTTTGGTGTACGCACGTTTGATAAATGAGGGCCAATATAACAGAATATCAAAATCCAGAACTATGAGAAATTTTACTGTGGGATTTTTAATTTATGATCTTCTTAATATGGTACGGGAGAAAATGTGTTTTATTAACCCTATTGAATGATCTGTGTAATTTCCATGGCTAAATCTCCTCACATTTGAAAAGTCTCAAAATCTGACACTGCGGTGTCAGAGACAATATGAAAGAGGATCAAAATCCAGAAATACGAAAAAGTTTACAGTGGGATTTTTAAATTATGACCCTCTAAATATGGTATGTGAGACAATGCGCTTTTGAGCCTAATTGCATGATCTGGGTAATTTCAATGGCTAAATATTCTTATGTTGACAATGTCTCAAGAATCTGACACTGGGGTATCAAAGACAATGTAACAGCATATCAAAATCCAGAACTATGAGAAATTTTACTGTGGGATTTTTAAATTATGATCCTCTTAAGATGACATGTGAGAAAATATTCTTTGTTTATCCAATTGAATGATCTATGTAATTTAAAAGGCTATATCTTGTTATGTTCAGAAAGTAACAAGAATCTGACACTAAGGTGTCAGAGGCAATATAACGGAGTATCAAAATCCAGAAGAATGAGAATTTTTATTGTGGGATTTTAAAATTCTGACCCTCTGAACATGGTATGTGTGACAGTGTGATTTTTTTGCCTGATGGCACTATATAGCTAGAGAGGGCTCCAAAATTACTGGCACCCCTTACTGGTAATGCATAAACAATAATTTCAAAATATTCAAAACATATTCCTAGAGAAATGCAAAATAGCAACATGTGTGAAATACTGTAAAATATTAATGTTCCACTGGAACCAACAAAAATCATTTACTGATTTAATTAAAAATCAATTGCTCCTAATCAAGGTTTCACAATCAATGGCACCCTAAAAGATGACTGTAAATAACATCTACCAAAATTAAACCAGGTATTAAATTCCACTTAGTTTTATCTCAGTGTTAAGTAATTATATTGAGCCATTTCATCACTTCCTGTTTCACTAGGGTATAAAAATGAGGTAACACACATGCAGTATCCCTTTGTCATCCAACACGATGACGAAAACAAAACAACTGTCAGTCCAAAAGAGGCAGATGGTCATAGACCTTCATAAATCTGGTAATGGGAAGAAGATTCATGAATGATTTAATATGCCACTGAGCACTGTCAGGGCAATAATTACAAAATTCGAAAGGGATGGAACTTTTGAAAACCTCAAGGGTAGAGAATGCAACTGCATTTAGCCTCCCAGGATACTGAGGAGGATGGGGAGAAAGCAACAAAATCCCCATGAATCACTGTGAAGGAATTGCAGGACTTTGTGGCATCTTGGGGTCTCCAGGTTTCAAAAAGCACCATCAAGTGCCACCTCCACAACCACAGGCTCTTTGGAAAGGTTACCAGAAGGAAGCCTTTTCTGACCAGAAGACACAAAAGCAAGCGCTTGGAGTTTACCAAACATCACTTAAATTATGACTGAAACAAGGTGCTTTGGTCAGATGAAACCTAAATTGCACGTTGTGGTCAGATACAGCATCAGCACGTTTGGTGTCGAAACAGAGATGCATACACGAAGAAACACCTGTGGCAAACCACTAGAAAAGCAGGCACAGACATGCAACAGGTTGGCGAGAATCCAGCCCACTGGGCGGTAATTTTATTGACAGAAATAAACCAAAGGAAAATAGACTTTGTGAGTCTTAAGACCCTCAGGGGAATTAGCTACTGTCATGTGGTTGAGTAGCAGCCAGTATGAGGCTTTCTGTAGGGAGCGTAAACTCGGGATCCCCCGTCTCTTCGCCTTTGGACTCTGACAGGAAACGTAGAGAGAGAACAGCCGTAAGTAATGCACTTGCGAAACCCACTCTCCGCTAACCTGTCCCTGTCTGCTGCCTTGCTAGCTTTATAATGTGTTGGTGATTGAGGCGGACAGGGATCAGGTGCGTGGCCTCATGCAGAATGCACTCAGAGAGCCCTTCTCATGCACCTAGTTGCAGCTGTCCAGCGTACAGCGGCGGCAAGGGGTGCTGAACATCGGCCTGTCCAGCATGCGCTGTCCATAGTGCTGCCGAAGAAGAATGGTAAGGGGGGGAGAATTTCCGGATTTGGGAGGCGTGCGGTAGATGGTGGGCGTGTCTGTTGCCCCGGTCGCCACACACCTCATACCCACGGTGAAATAGGATGGTGGGTCAGTCATGTTTTGAGGCTGTTTTAAATCAAGAAGTCCAGGGGCACTGGTTAAAATTAATGGCATAATGGATTTGACCAAGTATCAGGATATTTTGGCTGACAATCTGGTTGCCTCCGCCACAGGGCTGGGACTTGGCCATAGGGGGACTTTACAACAAGACAATGGCCCAAAGTATACCTCAAGATCCACACAGGAACAGTTTTGTGACAACAAAATCAAGTTCTGCAATGGCCATCTCAGTCCCCAGACCTCAATCCAATTGAAAACCTGTGGGATCAGTTGAGGAGGACAGCTGATAAACACAAACCTAGGAATGTGAAGGATCTTGAAAGGATCTACTTAGCGGAATAGTTCAAAATCCCCCCAAATGTGTTTTAACCTTGTCAAAAATTACAGGGAGATTCCATGCTATTATCCTTGCCAAAGGTGGTCGCACAAAGTATTAAATGAAGGGTGCCAATAACTATGAAACTTTGATTTTGTTGAAATTTACTTTGTATTGAATGATTGTTAGGATTTTGGTGGTTTCCATCAAAACATTAATAAAGTATTTCACTCGTTGGAATATTCAGTTTCTGTATAATTATCTATTTATATATATTTTTTGTGCCATTTGTGCATTGCCTGTTATGGGTGCCAGTAATTTTTGAGCCAACATTAATCATTCATTTTGATACCTCTGGTAAATTGTCTGATACCCCAGTGTCAGATTCTTGAGACTTTTTTGAATGCAAGATGATACAGCCATTGAAAATATACAGATACTGCAATTGGACAAAAAAGCATATTGCCTCATTGTCACACATAACACATTCAGTGGGTCATAATTAAAAATGCCCACAGTAAAATTTTTCATATTTCAGGATTTTAATACTCTGTTATATTGTCTCTGATACCAGTGTTAGATTCTTGAGGCTTTTTGAACATAAGGAGATATAGCCATTGAAATTACACAGATCAGGGAATTCAGCAGAAAACGCACATTGTCTCACATACCATGTTCAGAGGGTCATAATTAGAAAAATCTCACAGTACAATTTTTCATTATTTTGGATACGCTGTCATATTGTCTCTGACATCCCAGCATTAGATTATTGAGACTTTTTGAACATGAGAAGACATTGAAAATTCACAGATCATGTAATTGGGAAAAAAAAAGCACAGTCTCATTGTCACACATGCCATATTCAGAGGGTCATGATTAAAAAATTCAACAGTAAAATTTCTCATAATTCAGGATTTTGATACTGTGTTACATTGCCTCTGATGCCCCACTATCAGTTCCTTGAGACGTTTTGAAGATAAGGAGATACAGCTTGAGAAAATACAGACAAAAAAGCATATTGTCTCATTGTCTCACATACCATATTCAGAGGGTCATAATTAAAAAATCCCACAGTAAAACTTCTCATAATTCTGTATTTTGAGACTTTATTATATTGTTTTTGTTACCGAAGTGCCAGTTTTTTTTTTTTTAAGACTTACTGAGGATCACGATATCGAGCCATGCAAATTGGAAAGAAAGCAAAAGAGAAATTCGAGTTCAGCCTCGCGCTGTAGTGCGATTCCTCTGAAACATCATGTATATCAGACCTCAAAAATTGCTGCCCGCACTGTTTGCCGGGGAAAGTTACTTGTACAAAGTTTTCGATCAAAAAAAAAATGTGCAAGAATTACGAGTGCTAACAAATTTTACTTCACTTGTTGTCAACGGCAGAAGTTGCCAATGAAAAATTGTGTCCTTGGTCTATAGGGATCATTTAAATGAACGAAATTGCCTGTTGGCTCAGTGCCTACTAAAGAAAATAAGGCAATCTGAGTGGGTGTTATTCTACACTTGATTGACAGGTTGGAAAGGTCCACTCCAGCCCAAACTTCCGACGTCATTGTGATGGCAAAACCCCTCGCGTAAGTTGTAAAAGACCTGCTAAACATGGCAACCAAACACCACAAAATCGATTTCTTCTGTCAAAAAAGTAAGATAAACGATGATCACAACCAGGACACGCCACAAGCAGGGCAGTCTGAAGTGGGAGACAGTATGGAAAAGGGATAAGGACAAGAAATTGCACCAACTGAAGAATGAACAGGGAATCTTGCGAAAGTATGTGAACAATTATTATGAATGATAAGGGTGGCTGGACAGCACGGGTTTAGCAGCAACATACTGTGGCAAAGCAGTTTCCGTGGTCTTATTAATTGCGATTGTATTTGTTTAGTTGCGGAATTGCCAGTTCATTTAGTGCCTTTAGTACTCATCGTACAACCGTTAAACTGAAATTCAAGTGAGCATCACTGTTCTTGAGATGAGACACTACACAGGGAAATTGCAGCACCACAAGTTCACAACAATAACTGTTCTCTACCCTCGTAATATCATATGGGCTTACTATTATGTGACGAGGCAATACATGAGGAAATCTTTATTTAATAAAGAATTATGAAACTGCATGCCATGAAACATTTTTATTTTATTTTAATGGGAGTGCTATTTGTAACAGTGCCTTTTTTTAAAGAAAGTATTAGACACAAAATCAGGTTTCTTAATGAAAGTATTCGACACAATTATTCCTGTGTTTTTGTGTATTACCACTAGTTAAGGATTTAGGCACTGTAGAGAGTGTGCCCGATCATATTGCTCAAGTGTAATTTTTTTTCATTAAAAATGAAGACAAAAATAACTTGCATGTATGAAAGGGATCTAAAAAAAAATGAACTGTTGTAAAAAGAAAAAGCAATTGTGTTAAAGCTCCCAATACAAGCCAAAGTAAAATCAACAATATATCAGTCAATGTGCAGCTACAGATGGCCCAGTGGCCTTCGGCATCAGACCATCAGTTGCTACATGATTGACCTATATAAATGCACACAAATTCAGTGAACTGTGGTAAAAAGAAGAAGCACTTATAGTAAAACCTATAATACAAGCCAAAACAAAATCAACAATAGATTGGTCAACCTGCAGTTACAGTTGGCCCAGCGCCCTTTGGCATTCAACTTGTACCACAATACTGAAGGTTTAAAAAAAGCAATTAAAACCATATAATTCCTTACTTGTAAACGGATGAAAATCTGCCATAATCTTACATCAAAGGCGACCAGAATGCACAAAATGCATGTTCAAAAAACAAAACTTTTTTTGGGGGAGGCTCCCCAAACCCCACCCACCATGGAAAGGGGACACCCACTCCCGCTCCCATCACCTCCTCCCCCCCCCCCGCAGACCTGCAGCCTGCGGTGAGCACACTCTGACCTCACAAAACTTATCCAGCATCCTGCTTTCAAAAATTCGTGGGGAGCACCCTGTGTTCTGTACCCCTAGTTTTCTCTTGTTGTGATGTCTAATCTTGGTATTTTTGGTAATTCTACTCACAAGGGGGGTTTTACATTGAGCGTTAATGAGCCTAATGCTAAAATCAAATACCAACCCTTAATGCAAAGTCAACCCTTAAGAACCTAACCCTAAATGTACGTAAAAAATAATTATAAAAGTAAAATGTCACTGACAATCTCCCACATCACTTTAATCCTATCAGGGACAAACAGTACATCCATTGCTTCCCCTTGAAGTCACGTCTTAAAGGTGCACTATGCAAGTTTGTTTACTTTCTGCGCGATTATATTTTTGTCTCAATTCGCCGACATCTCTCCACGATCCGCCAGCTGCCTGCCCCTGAATTCACTGTAAAAAAAAATCCGGGCTCTGGAGACCGCACAGGCATCACAAACTGCAAATAAACACAAGGGGCACAGGCTGTGCCCCATAACATAACAAACCGTCCCGGCTAATCACCGACAAGAGTTGACAGTTGTGGAAGCATGGGAAGGAGGGAACTATGGGAGGGAGGGGCGGGCTACCTCTGTTTTGTTTGAGTTCCAATGTCAACAGAAGTGAAATTAAACAAACTTGCATTGTGCACCTTTAAGGTTGGTATTTGTGCAGGAAAAGCAGGTTTTATGTGTTGCGTTAATGAACCTAACACTTAAAGTAAAAGCCAAATGGCAAGCATAGTTAAGGGATGTGATTATCCTTGCTTATTCCATGTAAATTTAAAATTATAAACCAATCCTTCAAGTAAAACCTCACTGAAAATTACGAAATTTCAATGCAGCTTGTTTTGGATTGATACACAAGCTATAGCATTTAGCGGTAATGAGCCAAATGCTTAAAGCTGATGTAAGTGATTTTTTTTTTTTTTTAAAAAAGTGTTAAATAGCTCCACATTCCAACAGAGATCATTTATTTAGAGCATTTGGTCGATAACACAGGTCTCTCAGTCACTGTCTTCTGCAGTAAAGCAGCATGTAAAATTCAGGAGTCACCGCCATAAAGACGCATTTCTCTCTGCTTGTGAACACGCTGAGCTGAATCTGCGTTGCTAGTGCGCCATCTGTTGGAAAAAATCATTGGAAAAAGATGAAAAATCTGTGTTCTCGGCAATAGCTGAACAGATGAAGCTCCGATCCCAGCGCTATGGGAGACGGCATACACAAATAAACAGCCAACATGCCAAAGAACGGTAGAGGAACACATAGAATCAAGGAGGATGGCCAAGAGCTGTATTTATATCGGTGCCGCTTTCAATGGGGAAAACTGAAGGAATCAAAGGGTTTAAAAAGCGATGCACAGCTAGCCTTGCTGCTACTGGACAGGTAAGCTTTGTTCTACTCTGTTATAGTTATGCAGTTTTACCTGTCTCGAATAGTCTTGTTGGGAGTTTTTAATCCCGCTAATGTCAGTTTATAAATGAACCGTCATTGTTTGTGGCCGACTACAGTTGGCTTAGCTGTGTAGCGATAGCATGTGTGGCTACAGGACAGAAGCTAGTTTTTGCAAATACCTTCCATTCATACTGAAGTTTCTGCATGGATGTAATGTTTCGTTGCTCCATGTTTTCAGTATGGCTTTCATAAACAATCACTGAGAGTGTCTGTTTATATTGTACTTATATTGTAACCGAGTCGCTACACTCTCTTTTGCCTCTGTCGGAAAACGATGTGCGTTCCTGTGCTTGGCTTGGGGATGGGGGGCGGGGACTGCTTACGTAGGCTTCACACAAGAAGCTGCGAAAACAACCAAATCAGTTACAGCAGCTTTAAGTAAAAAGTAAAATACCAAAGACAATAATAGGAGTCACTTAAAATAATTGGGTTCCACTTGCTTTCTCTAGCCTTTACTTTCCGTTGTGAATTTTATAAGTCCTTTCACACAACAAACTGACTTTGCATTCATCAAACAATACCAATTGAGAATTGTTCGCATATGGACTGTAATCCAGTTAAATTTGTCAGGATTCAGTTAAGTCTGTTTTTTTTCTTCTCTTTTTACTTCGGCCTGGATTTGTCATTGAGTTGTGTAGCAAAGCTAAAATAAAAGCAGGAGTGTTAAAAGGAACGCCGTCACTCACGCCAAGATAGTTCTCCTCCTGTCATGGAATCAAATGAGATTTATATATTTTGTAGAGTTGTTCAGTGGAGAAGCTTTCAGGAAGCTTTCGTCCTTGACTTGCAGATTAACTGCTAGCAAGCTCTAAAAAACTTGACATGCTTTTCAGATTTTGGTTTATTTGCTGGGAAACTACCAATTAAATATCAGGCAAACCTGATATTAGTTAATTGTGCTCCTGTAGTATATAATCCTCATGTTATTCTGTGACAACGAAAACCTAAATAGATCTTAAAAGGCTTTACTCCTTAAAGGTCAGAAGACATATCACATGTGAGTAAATTTTACATTTAGCGTTGATATTCTTACTTTTAGGGTTGAAGATGATTTTATATTTAGCGTTGGGTGTTTTACTTTTAGGGTGAATAGTGATTCAGGTTAATTTGACATTGGGGTTAAAATTATGACTTTTAGGGTTGGTTTTACACTAAGGGTTGATTTTGCATTTAGGGGTTGTACACATGGACAGACATGGCCCAAATCAATAGTCCCCTGACCCAACCCTTGAATGGTACAGTACTGACTATGCATTGCTAAATTAAACAATAAATCTAGTAAATCCAAAATCTAAGATAAACTTTGTATGTCAACAAACGCCAATGACCGCAATTAATCTGGGCTAAATGCAGGCAAAACGACATCTGGTTATAGTAGCTAGTGTTGTTCACACTTGCTAACTGCAATTAAGACCTTAGCTCACAATTTTTGTGCTATCAACATGAACTTGAGCTGTCAACATAACATACCACCTTTAACTAGATAAAGAGTTCAAAATGTCAAAAAATGCTATTATTTCATCAATCTACCAGTGAGCATGCTTGGGAAACAGTGAAAATGAATGGGGTTCAATGCTGGCACAATTCAGTGTTTTGAACTATTGGTTACCCCACGACACAAATTACTTCCATATTCTCCAAATGGAACAGAATTCTATTTTAGTGTTGTGACTCTCTTTTTCAATGACTCTGGATTAGCTAGGGTAAGAAAATCAGGGAGCGCAATCAGAGGCAGAGTAGGGCTGGTCATGCCTTTGCCATCCTAGAAAAATCGCAAACTGAATCGTACTCCGCATGTCCAGCGGGGGCTGCACAGTCATCTGCCACTACTGCAGTGAAGTTCTGCTGAAACCAACTGTTTGAAAAAAAATGACCTGTTGGAGCCAATTAATCAGGCAAACTTAAATTAGACAGGCTTTAATAAAAGGATAATGGGCCTCATTTGGCTGAAAGACCTATTTGCCACTCATGTTATAACAGCAGTGAGAGTGGAACAGACACAAAACCAATCGATGAGCAGTGTGGTGGGTGTAATGGCCATTATCAAAAAAAAAAATGCAATCCTGCCCAGGAAACAATGTGCAACATAATGAGAGCAATGGGAGCATACCTGCCTATGTCATGCTTGTGCCTCGCAGGTAACAAATTTATTGTGCATTCCATAAGTAATTGGACAGTGACAGTACAAAAATTAAAGAATGGTGGTTCAAGGCCCAGTGTAGCTGTAATAAGATCAGGGCAGCTGTTGCTCCCTAGAACAAAGCGCTTAACCCCATGTTTGAGCTCTGAAAAAATTAAATCTACCCAAGATCGTTCTAATAAAAAACCAGCAGCAGCATCATATGTAACTAATATCAAGCAGAGTCGCTATTTTGAGTTCATACTTATTATTTTCAAAACCAATTGCCGGAGTAAAGCTAAACGTTCTGTCACGGTCCAAATCTGGACAAAACAGTATTTCGAAAGTGCTCTTACGAGTACATAGCTGGTGCATAACAAAGTAACTCAAGCTGGACCTGGCAAAAAGCCCCCCCATCTTCAACACTGAAATGCAAGATACAGTCAGCCACCAGCTGGTCTCTAGAAACCTCAGCTTTGGGTGTGAACAACTGAGATGGGAGAACACAGAACTAATCCATTGGGCTGTTGGTGAGCACTCCCATACAAGCAGGAGGTCCATGAGAACCTCTCCAACCCGCGCTCTGTTTATACTCAGAAACGGCAAGAAAAGGTTACACAACATTTCTCAGTGTTTCAGGAATGCCGGGGCACCTCAAGGCAGACCTACCAGAAGTAGACAGCCAAGTCAGTCAGTTGCCTCTAGGCAGTAGCTATGTTTTAGTTTAAACCCCCCACTAAGGGAGATTCAACTTCCAACAGTTTCCACTAAGGAATGCAGTTGATCAATAAACCACTCATGAAGAGTCCTGGTCCATGCTGCAACCCAAGGCCTCAATATCGTTGCTGATGTCAGAGATCATACGGTCCCACTCGTCTCCCTCAGAGGGCGCCAGATGCTCCTCACTGTCTTCCCCAGCCTGGTTGCCATTGGCTGTGGAGCTGTAGGCAGAACTCATGGCCCTTCGGTACCGGCCAAAGCTATCCGTTATAATACCCCGCCCATCCTTCACGCCAATAGTCTCCAGAAAGTTCTCAAAATGCTGGCTGTCCTTTCTGGAATGAAAGGTCTCAGGCCTGCAGAGAACAAAAAGAAAGACAGGAATGAAAATGGAAAGTACAGAATGAAAATCATGAATAATCAGCTGGCACTGAAAGGGGTCATATTATGCTTTTTGGGGTTTTCCCTTTAGTGAACTATGAAAGTTTTTATACATGCAAAACGTCTGTGAAGGTAAAAACCCTGAGTCCACACCAAAAGGCAGTTATTCTCTCCGACAGAAAACAGCTCCTGACCTGCCTGAAATGCCTCGTCTGTAGTCCACCCTTTTCTTCTGTAACTTGTCTACATCACATTTAACATATTTGCATAATGTCTGTCTAGCACACCCTCAAACAAAACTACGTAGAGCAGAGGTGGAGTAGACTTTAGCCATTGGTTTTCACCATGTTGAGAAGACACTGTTTTCTTCAATGTAATGGCCCATTCCCTTTGTATGGACTTCCAAACGAAGATGAAGTGAAGAATCAGGGATTGAAATTTATTTTTACCAATACCCCTCAGTAGTACAACCCCAGCCTTTTATTGTGTTCCCTTCATTTCAACACTGCTTCCTCAACCGCAGTTGTCTGATCAGAACTAAGAGCGAGCTTTCAGTGAGAGGCCTTACAGAGACAAGAGTGACCGGCTGAGTAACCCTGAGCTGCTACACACACTGCCTGCACAGTTTTAACAAGGTGGTTTTTGAAAATGTAAATGTTTGCATATAGACAATGAAGATAAAATGGCAGATGCCAAATCAAGCCAGTCCTAGTCGTTCATGTATGACCCCTATTTAAGGCCTTATGACTCGGGAGTGTCACAGAGGCTGGAAAAACCATTTAAACCAGAAAAGTGTAGTTCCAGGGGAAACTGCGTGGGCAAGCTGGAAGCTGCTGATAATGTGAGGTTAAAATTGTTGAAAATAATAAGGTTAAAGCTGCTGAAAATGAGTTTAAACCTTCTGAAAATTAAAATTATTTAGGTAGGATAGAAGGATATAGTAACGTTTAATTGTAACAGAAAAAAAAAACAAAAACAAAAATGAGAAAAATCTCCACACTGTAAAAAGGTATGAAAATGCCACAGGAAAACACTAGTTAAAGTGGTTTTGTACATAAAAGTGGGCAAAGGAGTTATTTTAACCGTACCTTTTTTGCCAGTTATTTTAACTGTAATTTTGCAATCAGTTTACAACAGAGTGCAAATGGCAACTCAGGTCCTCGTGCTCCTGAGTATCACTAGTTTAACATGAGAGGGGTTAAAACTGCATAAATAGCCTCAGGGCCAGCCTGGTGCGGCCATATCCCATCAACCTCGGCTGCTTGCAAAGCCTGGACCACTGCAGTGACACGTGGCAATTACGTGGCTCTGTGTATGTTCAGGACCGGGGAAGCTTCAAGTGGGAATGAACTATAAGTGTGCAGTTACGCAGATGAGCCTAAGTATATAATTTAGTGATAGGCTGTCAACATGAGTACTTAGGAGGATATAAAGGAGTGCTGAATTTGTAGATGGAGGAATCTACGTGTAAATACACAGTAGGGAACTATGCGTTTTTGATATTTGATGACTATAATTGATAGTGCAATGACATAGTATCAATACTATGTCGAATTTTTGCTTCAGATCATTTTCTTTAACTGCTGGATAGATACTATGGGCAAGTATATTGAGCAGTTTGCACATCAGGCTTAGCTGAGGAGTTTAATTCATGTAACCCCTGAAAAACAGGGATGGGACTGAACTTTTCCATATTCTAAACCTAGACTGTATAAAAAGATGGATGAAGCAACCGTGACATCATTCATTGGTTCCAGCATACCATTTAGGAAGCCTCGATCTTGGCAATTTGAACAGCGTCATTTTGTCATTTTTAAACCGAACGTGATTTCTATTGGACGATCCAGGAAGGAGCGAGGGGTGGATCTACGTGCAATCTGACCTTATCTGAAAAGGACCAGACGATAGCCACGCCCCATAAAGTATATCTGGCTTTATCCTTTATTCTAGTCTATATGGGACCATAATTTACAAAAATGAACATCATGATATATCGAAGTAGACTTGATACTTGCGATAGATACCATAAAATAATGTGGAAAATCATTATTGAAATAATAAATCAGGTGGGAAAGTAGGGTCATTTTCTCATAGACTTCTATAGCATTGACCTTCTTTCTGCAACCACCATCTACTGGCAATTAAATAAAATGCAATTTTCAGAGATTTCCGCATGGGCTTCACTTTTCAGACCCGGGTGCTGCCTCCATCTTTTTATCCACCTTATTCCCACGTCCCATGATCCCTTGTGCGAATAGTGGGCGTAACTTCCGCTGCATCCTGTCACTGAGCTGTTTACTATGGTAGCGGCTCACGCGAATCCTCTTTTTTTAAGCGATTGGAAAATAATATATGAGGGAACATCACCTTTTAGCCCTCAGACGGGATAAAGTTAGGGTACCGCTGCCTTCTACTATCGAAGAATGGGAGAACGACCTGAAGCAGTGGCCACGCTAGCGCATTTGGCTACATTAGCGACTCCGTTGCCACAGACTGCGAAGCTATGAACAATCCACAAAGCTCCGAAGCGTATGCAGTACTTCCACAGCAATTAGAGTTGTAGCTACTCAAATAAAGGGGTCAAATGGGTACTTAAAAACTGACATTTTTATTTGCAATTGTGTTTTTTTTTTCAATTTTTGGCTCCTCCTAGGTACCTAAGGTCACCTTCCAGCAGGTCTTATGCTATGTTTCCCTGCTGTCTGGGTACAGGAGAGTCACTCCAGAAGAAATAATAGAGCTGGCTTGAATACTTCACCTCCAGCACAGCTCTGAAAACACTGTTTTTCAGCTTTTGGGGTACACATGTGTAACAGGCTATGAGAAGTGACAGCAGCAAGCAGCCTCTACTCTAGGGCATTTGCTGCTAGCAGCCTGCCTCAAGTCTGACTGTCTAACACAGGGATACTCACTCTATTCCATAATGAGCCACAGTGGGTGCAAGCTTTCACTCTATCCAACCTGTTGCACACCTGATTCTACTAATCAACCCTTAAAGCTTTTGCCATAGACCCTTGATAAGTAGAATCAGGTGTGTAACTGCATGGTTAGAACGAAAGCCTGCACCCACTGCGGCTCATTCTGGAAAAGAGTGAGTATCCCTGGTATAACAATTACAAACAAGGAGATTCAAGAAAAAGGTTAGAAATCTGCTTATTTTCACATTTCAAAGTTATAGTTTTGAAAATGTAGTTCTCAAAAAGTGCTTACTAACCATATAATTTTCATGAGAAAATGTTAAAGTTCAGCAGAATAGAGGCCTGTTGTTCTGCTGACCTATCCTGCTAGCAGCCTGCTTTAAGTCTCTGACTGCCTAACAATTACAGAGAAGGAGATTCAAAGAAAAAGGCTACAAAATGCTGTATTTACCTTTTCAAAGTCAGAATTTTGATAAAAGTGTAGTTCTCAAAAAGTGCTTTCAGAATATTTAACTTTCATAGAAGAAAACCTACTTTTAGATATGAAGAAAGTCATCTGCAGCTCAGTAGGGCAAAATGACCTTCTCCAACCGACTAGCAATTACACACTGTGAGATTCCTAAAGGTGCCTGGTTTACCCAGAAAATATGCATCTTTATCAATGAAATCGTATGCAAAGTTAGTTTAGACAAAGTGCTTCCAGATTATCAACTCCATGTGTCTTTATCTATAATCTGGTTGTCAGGGTGATGGCCAACAGACCCAAGGGGTCTGGACCTCATGTGAAATGGAGAAACAGACATCCTGATTACAAATTGTTATAAATTGCTAACTACACACCAACTGATGGCAAATTTGATATGGCTGTTTTACTTACCTTCTTATCTGTCAGAAAATGTTAAGATAATTAGTATCTGACACCTTAGAGCCATGATAGGGAGGAGAACGTGTGGAAAATTTGAGCCTCTTGTTACAGCGGAGAATGCTAAAATAACAGTTTTGGGGAAAAAAAACACCTTAAAATATAAAAACATTATTTTCAAAAGCACAAATATTTACACATATACATTTAGTTTAGATTCTGTACAATAAATACATAATTGATTGATTACTGTGTGATAATAACTTTCGGAGTAATTCAGTTTTAAAAGTTGAGAGGTCCTGCTTGTAGTGCTTGATACCCATTAGCTGAAAAACAGAAAACGGCTCAGAATTTAGTCGTTTTTCCAAAGGGGTACCCCCCACCACTTGCAGGGGGCGTAAATCATAAACTAATGATGAGGGGAACCTAATATTTCGCAAAACCTGCTTAGAATAGTGAATTTATATATGGGTGAAGTTTGAAGAAAATCTGAGATGGTCAGCTGGGATCATCCTGGACTTTGCTTGATTTCACATGGAATGACCCATGTAGATAACTCGGGTTTGTGCCCCATGGGATACTATAAAGGTCAATGTTAGCTTTTCATTTTCAGACTGAGCGGACTCATTAATTTTAGTTTTTAGGATGTACAAAGCTGCCAAATGCACACTGTTCACATAAACCTTAGCAGAATAGCTGAATAGGTTCAATCCTGGTAACGTCACATTTGGATGTTGCTAGAATGCCCATGAAGTCCAGCTAATGTCTCAGACGCAGGTGCAACTTAAATTCTGAAACTGTTTTTGAATCATATCGGGATGTCTTAATTGGATGTTCAAACAATGGATATTCCACGCCTCAATGTTAGCCAAGTTACGTAAGGAGTGAACTTACCAACTTACCAGAAATAACAGAACCTAACAGTAACATAAGAGTAGTGTAAAGTGGCACCATCATAAAGCGGTAAAACAACCAAAGTCGTAAAACATTATTCAACTCAGCAGAAAAAAAAGAGAGCAAACAGGGCTCGACAAGTACATTGGCCCGATGGCCCTGGACCTGTGGAAGTGCCGATCGGGCCAGCGCACCTCATGCTGCGCTTGCCCGATTGGGCCATTGCCATATTTCCATGCGTAGTTATTGGTTTTTTAGATTGCCAATTTGTACATGTCAGCCTTTCAAAGTTTGTAGCATTTTTTTGATCGAAAGGTGGCGGGAAATCACGGAGGAATGTTTTAAAATTTTTAAGACATAGCTGTCTGAAGTCCCGCGAGCACAGCTGGAAATTGGTTTCGTCTTTGAGATATTACGACATCGCCGCGTTTACAACATTGCACTGCTAGAATGATTTACGTTAACTCAGCGACACGAGTGCGAGAAGTTTCAACTTTCAGGCCGAGCTGGAAAGTTTGTCCACCAACGAAATGCCTAAGTTATTTCCCAAAGACCCTGTTAAACAGGGCGCTTTGCTGACCCAGATTTCCAGCAGCAAGGCCCAGACTGAGCAAGCTGAGGCAGCGGCCAGTGTGAGAGCAAAGGACAAGTATGAGAAAAAGAGGACAAGGTTGGTAACTGTTGAATTCATATGGGTCTGATCAACATGGTGGAGACAGCGCCCGGGCGGGGGAAGGGGGTGTGAATTAAGTTTAAGTGTTCACGATTTCAAAGTCATCAAATTTAATGCATGTTTACAATAGATCCAAATATATTGTGCCGCCAAAGTTCCCCCGTGCCGGGAGCCTTCATGATCAGTTGACAATAACAAGGTCAAAACAATTCCAGCTTCTATGTTGAACTTTGCAGGTCTCTGAGTCTCATTGTGACAAATAATTTCCATATTTGGTAATGTCGGCGCAATCAACAGAAAGAACGATTCCTGCTACCGTCATTTCGCTCCGTACAATATGCTCCACTCATAGCATAATATGTGTGAATATGAGTGTGCATGCGTTGTAGTCTCACCATAGGTGCTGTAGCACTGTTTGCTTGATGGCATCTAAGTCTCATGTCTAAAAGTTGATGTCTAAATATATATTATAAACACTGAAGGGTTTTCTTTATTGAAAAACAAAAAGATTTCCTTGCTGCAAGTAAAAATCCACAGAAAAGGGTCATCAAAAATTCGGGCCAGTGGAAAGTTGGTTTGGGCCAGTGGAAATGACCAGTCACTGGCCCTATAGGGACAGTGAATTTTTCAAAACTTGTCGAGCCCTGGCAAAGGAACTGCTGATCAATATAGTCAGTCACACTGTGTTTAATAGGTAATTAATAGGTGATACTATAAAATAGCCAAAGAAATGTCGCAGATGATGCTTTTTTTCTACTCTGGTAATACATCTGCATGCTGTTGATGTTAATGGAGCACCAGGACGTACTGTTGTCTTTTCTGCTTGCTCTTGCTGCATGTCCACTTTCACACTAGCTGCACACTGCACTAGTCAGCAAAGTCGTCAGGAGCACTGGCTATGCAGCATTGCCCCCTACTGGATGCCTGTTAATACTTCAGTGCCAATTTGGTGCTGCACAGAGATAAAGTTACACATAGTTGACTGGCAGAAATTTTGGCAAGTGCATAGGTGTTCCCTGAAACCCCTACTCTCCATACTAATTACATTAATACCAGCATTATTATTCATAGCAATCCTCTTCCCAAATGGCAAAAAGAGTCACAAGGAAGAAAAAATGGCTGAGTTTTCAGAAAGGGGCAGGTAGGATCAGGTAAATCAACAAGAGAAACCAGGAATATGCATATGAACACCATAAGAGTAGCAGTTTGAGTAGTCTGACCTAGCAGCAAGAACTTCCTGCTGTCTCCATAGAGCTGGCGGAGGTTGATGCAGAACTCGTGAATTGAGGCACCATTACGATACTCGTGCAGCAGCATGGCAAACTGCTGAATCTCCTGAGATGACAGCTTGGTCCTCAGCTGAAAAAAAAAGGGAACAGATATTTTCACTGCACAAGGCAGCACCAACACACAAACTAAACAAGGACTAAAGAACTTTTACGTGATTTTCTTGGAATTAATGTTGTCCTATATAAACATTGACAACTCTGGACAAGTCTGATGTGAGATGCGAGCATAGTCTGTACAAGTGTGTATTATACATGTGTGCGTTTGCGCATGTGAATGTGTGGGTGGGCTTATCTACACTCATGGGGGTAAACAGGTTTGCGGTTAGAGGGTATGGAAATATAATTTTGGTGCAAAAATAATAATTTGGTCTCCTCGAGTATAGAAAAACAAATGCATGTGTATTCCTGTGTGGATCCAGCCAGCAGGGAGCTCCAATAGCCTTTTAGTTCTAAAAAAGTTTGACTGCTGTTGTGCTACACTCCGCCTTGTCGTGTGTGTATGTTTGTCTGGAGGGTCTGTTGGTGGTGCACCGTGGTCATGTAGTCTTGCAGCAGTTCCGCAGCTGTAGTGCTGAGCTCCCCCTCACAGACTGTTTTGGCCTGGGGAGATGTAGGAGTGGAGGAGCACGATGAGGGAGAGTTACCCCCACCATCCAGAGACCCAGGGAATGATCTAGAGTAACAGTAAGAGAAAGGAGGAAGCAAGAGTAGACTTTGACTTTTGTTTCTTTATTAAAACACAGATACTTCCCACATTTTCATTAAAACCAATACCAATCCCTATTTACAAACTCACATCCATCTATACCTCCCTGTGCCTGAATGCACTCCCTTCCTGTCACTAACACGGTCATGTCATGCATATATGCAAACAGCCTTTCTGCCTTGGGACCCCATTTTTGTTTAAGTGCTAGGTTGCTCTCAGCGCAGATTTCTATTCTGCGTCTATTTGCAATTTGGTACAGCGCAAAGTGCTTTTTTCCATGCTTGTGTCACAGATGGTATTTGGGGTGTTTCAAGAAAACTTGCCATCAGTGCCAACCAGAGGGAATACATTTCAACCATCATGAAAATGCTCATAATTTTTCAAATTTTTTAACTTGGTACCAAGGAATTAACAATGTTTTTCAAATACTTTTCTTTATTTAAAAATGGTGGGAGTTCAAAAAAATTCAATTTGCCGCAGTTATGTACGGGACATCCTAATATGGCGTTAAATTTGCAGTAGTAGGATTTCAAAGCAACCAAAGACTCACAATCTGTGCTGCACCCAAAACACTGCAACAGATCTTGAAATAAACTGTACTTGCATGAGAGAAGACAGCACATTTCTAAAATACTGGGTCAGGCAGTTAGCACCAGAGCTACAAAGAATGTTTGTCCTCTCAAAAATGGGTTATGTATGGTACATTCACACCTTGATGGTGCTGTGGCTTTCTTGGTGCTACATTTCAACACCTATGCATGTTTCCTTTGGCAGCCCAGTTTCCAAGATCACATGGAGTGTTTAATGAAGTCTATTATCACCTTATTCGTCTGTTTTGCTTACCAAATGTCACTCTGAAGTCAGGGGAAATTATTGGTTATGTACGGGACAGTGCAGAAGCCTCCCCCAAAATGGTTGGTATTCAGGCATCAGACCCCAGATCAGAACTGGACACATTTCTTTCAATTGTGAATGGGTATTAATGTATTTTAGGCAAGAAAGACCCAGGAAGACCTCCATATTTACTTAGCTACACAGTCCAGATCGAAGAACACTGTAATCATGGTTCAGGTGTTACGATAACGCCCTTTTAAAAAAACCAAGCTGTGATGATATAAACCCATGTAAGAGTGAATGAACAATGCAACACATAGCCCTTTAACCACAGAATACAAAATTAGGCATTTCACAACCCAGTGTTTGATGAATAAGATATACAGTGAAGGATTCAATTTTACCTTCATCTCCGGGTTGATGCAAAAATGGTTATGTATGGGACACAAAATGATTTTGATGGATGCACATCCTAGGCAAACCCTGGGATAAAAGGGTAATGGAATATTAAGTCATTATACTTCATCGTGTAGGAGATTGACCCCTGTTACAGGGTATTTTAGCAAAATGGCAAGTTTTCTTGAAACACCCCATTTTCGTGGCTCAACATGAACCAGTTTGCATTGAGAAGGGTAGGATGGCGCAGTGGGGGTGGTGTCAAAAAAGATACTCTCATGCTGTGTAATTTTGGTATCAGTTTTGACATGAAATCGCATCTGCGTTTCAGCCAGCTCAGACCACGTCTAAGCACGAATCCAGGTGACCTAGGAGCATTTTCATGGCTTTTGTGTCCTAGACAATATAGACCTTATCCAAAATCCCAGTCAGGTTAGGAGGATGTCCTACACATTTCATCCCACTTGCATAAATAACCGGACAGTCGGTCACCCAATGGTCAATGTGTATCCCAGAACCCTCCTAAGCAACCACTCCAGAAATCAATGACTTTGTGACTTTACCATACACAAGGCCCACGCCAAATATGAAATGAATCGGTTGAAATTTGTGGCCTGTAGAGTGCTCAGAAGAAAATCTACACACATGCAGCAGTGGTGGACTTGGCCTGACAATCGCTGATGCATAATGTCGTCGCCCAGGGATACAATTTAACAATACTTTTTGTATGCAACCTTCTGAATCAGTTCATTATACAAAAAATTAAGCTTGACTCTTGTTTATGGAGTTTGATTCAAATCAAAGGCAGTCAGTGTACATCACGACGCATGGAACATTGAAGTAGATCTCAAAGATTTTCATTGAAATAACTACCTGTCGCTCAATAAAATTACACAATGATTTAGCCAATCACCCTCTGATGAAAGCCACTGCATTTGCATTTGGCCAAAGAAAAAAAATAGGTGTTCCTGGTTTCATGACCCTACCCGCCTCATTATGGCCGACCCTCAGCATTTTTATATGTTTCAATTTAAAATAAAGAGAATGGCACACGGGCACCAAACACTGCTTTAATAGAACCATGCGAGAGCACACTGGCACATAATCGCCTTTATAAATCAAAACCTTTTTTGACGTGCCCCATTGCCTCTAACTATTACCTATTACTGGTCAATGCAAATCAACTTACAGCTGAAAGAAAGGTGATGTTACCAAGATTAAAAGAGCAGTTCACCCTAAACTCAAAAAAAAAAAAAAAAAAAAAAAAATCCTCTTACTTGCAGTTACCCTGGGAACCAGATTAATCTGTGAGCTAATATTCCATTTTTCATTTGTTCCAGCAGATGTGTCTGGCCATCCTCCCATTCAAACAGATTTCAATCCAACCAAGTTCTGGTTGGGCCAATGACAACTGTTTATCATGACAACTGTTTATCTACTATTGGGCGGGGTTGATACCATGATGTTGAAGCACTTTTGAAAATAGTCAACATGGCTGGCGCTAATGTTGAGAGATCTGCGGAATCTGTAATTGTTACAGTATTTTACAAACTAGATGTTATATTTTCTCTTAAAGAAAAACAAGACTGCACTTCAAGATTTAGTCAGTAAGATGCATGTGCCGTACCTCTGATGAAATTTGGTAGAAATTTTATTTACCAACTAATCACTTAAGTTTCTAAGAACTTAGAAATGTACTATACAGAGCTATAAACTGTTAAAAACCAACTCAAACCAAGAAAGGACGACCCTAGAAACAACCCTGTACACCTCAGCAACCACCTAAAGACAGCCTACCAACCACTCTGTACATAATAGCCACCACCAAGAAGTGCCTTAGCACCCACCTTGTACGCTAGAAATGACTGGACAGCTGAAACCGCAGTTAATCCGCTGACTGGGTGGGCGGGTCATAAAAATCAAGACTGATTAATAGCGGATGTGTGAAATAATACCTAATTAAAATAAAAATGTTCATTATGTTATCTGAAATGTGAATATACAGTATTTCACAAAACTGAGCACACCCCTCACATTTCAACAATTAATTTATTATATCTTTTCAAGGGACAACGTTACAGAAATGAAACCTGAATATATTCTAGGGAAGTCATTGTACAATATATATAGCAGTGCAGATTCACTACACTGTCCAAATAACTGAACAAACAGTCACTATTTCCAAAATGGGTAGCAACAAAAGTGAGTACACCTCACCATCAACATGCCAAATTGTGCCCATAGTGTCAATATTTAGTGTGACCACCATTGTTGTCAAGCACTACTTTGATTCTCCGAGGCACAGAAATCACCAGAGCTGCACAGGTTGTTGCTGGTATCCTCCTCCACTCCTCCATGATAACATCACGGAGCTGGTGGATGTTGGACACCTGCTGCTCCTCCAACTTCCTCTTGAGGATGCCCCACAGGTGCTCAATGGGATTCAGGTCTGGAGACATACTTGGCCACGCCATCATCTTCACCTTCAGCTTCTTCAGGAAGGCAGTTATCAACTTGGAGGTGTGTTTTGGGTTGTTATCATGTTGGAAAACTGCTGTGCGGCCCAGTTTCCAAAGAGAGGGCATCATGTTCTGCTTCAGAATGTCACAGTACATGTTGGAATCCATTATTCCATCAATGAAGCACTCATGCAGCCCCAGACCATGATGCTGCCACCACCATGTTTGACTGTAGGCAGTACACACTTGTCTTGGTACTCCTCACCAGGGCGCCGCCACACATGCTGGACACTATCTGAGCCGAACAAGTTTATCTTGGTCTTGTCGGACCACAGAGCATGGTTCCAGTAGTTCATGTTCTTGAACTGGTTATCTTCAGCAAACTGTTTTCGGGCTCTCTTGTGGGCTAGCTTCAGAAGAGGCTTTCGTCTTGGCTGACGGCCATGCAGACCAACTTAGTGCAGCGCACGGCGTATAGTCTGAGCACAGACAAGCTGTTCTCCCACTGCTGCAACCTCGTTAGCAATGCTGCCAGCACTCCTGTGCTTGTTTTCTGAAGCCAACTTGTGCACCTGACGCAGAGCGTGAGGACTCAACCTCTTTGGTCGACCATGACGAGGCCTGTTCTGAGTAGAACCCGTCTTGGAAAACCGCTGGATAACTTTGGCCACCGTGCTGTAGCTCAGTTTCATGGTTTCACAGATCTCCTTGCAGCTTAGACCATCTCTGTGGAGAGCAACAATTCTGTTTTTCAGATCCTCAGAGAGTTCTTTCCCACGTTTCAATGCTTAGTTGACCATGACCAATTGGGGTGTGCACTCACTTTTGTTGCCACCCATTTTGGAAATAGTGACTGTTTATTCAGTTATTTGGACAATGCAGTAAATCTACGCTGCTACACATATTGTACAATGACTACTCTATAGTATATTCAAGTTTCATTTCTGTAACATTGTCCCTTGAAAAGATATAATAAATTAATTGTCGAAATGCGAGGGGTGTACTCACTTTTGTGAGATACTGTATATTTAGCGTCATCTTTCATCAGGCACAAATTAGCCAACTAGACTCTTACTGCGCCTGTGCACAAATTGCACGATCTATTTTCCAGCAGCAATGGAGGCAGGAAATAAAGGGAAAATTGTAAAAGGAGCATTAAAAACAAAGAGCAGAAAAGTTCTGCATGGGAGCATGCCAGTGAAGTCATTAACCGTGATGATGAGTCAAGTGCAGGTTATGTCATATAGTGCTTTGCAGCTGTTGCATATGTTTATGTAAGCCTCAAAACAGGTACAACGTGTCTGTGCCAAGAGTTTGTCGTATGTCTCTTGGCAGTCCAAGCCCCCATCAAATTAAATAAATAACTTCAAAAGAGACTGAAGAGACTGAGATATGAAAAATTGATTGCTGTTGCTGACCTCTTGGCTGTGCTTTAGCACTGTTCATTGGTGATCACTCTGCTTGGGCTGAGACGGAGAAAGGCGTGCAGGAATTGTTGCAGAAGATTTACTCTTGTTTCAACAGGTTTTTCTGAAAATAATTTGTGTGTAAAAGCTCAAAAATTAAAAGAGGTAAGATGATTTGCTCCCGAGGTATAACCTTTGTCGCATTAGGGGCAGGGAGAAACTTCCCCAATTTTTTCCCCTTTGTAACAACTCTGTCAGCAAACAGCCAAATTGAGTCACTAATCTGGTCAAACAAAGGCGACGGGTCTTTTTTTTTTTTTGGGGGTTTCGGTCTCCTGGGAGCAAAGTAAAGTAAAATAAACGTAAATGCTAAATAATTAACTAATGAAGTAAACGGTATGATATAAAAAGTAAAACGGAGTTGTTTTCACGGACTGTGCTACTCTCGCCTGGTTTTTCTGCAGCTGATTAAGCTAACAAGCTTTAGCAACCTTCTCAACGCTAAGAATATTATCGAATTACCTGGATATCTAACTTCAACCTGGGTTGGTTTCATACTTAGTTGCTTGCCTTCCATACAGTCTTCAAGCCAATAAATATTGACATTCACCAGGGTTTTTAGTACTCTTCAGTCTTCCTTTTACCGTATTACCGCATAAACAAATTGCCAAGTTAGCTATTCAGTATTCCCTTCTGGTCGCTGTGCCTGGAACAGCTTATCAAAGCCTAGATAAGTTTAGCTGGCTCGTATTTTAAGTAGGACGTTCACCTGGCTCGCTTGAATTAAATATTAACGCTAACCGGGGTTTCAGGTTTCGGTATTCGCATCTCATTTTTACCGAAGGGCTCTTCCAATTAACCACATTGCAAATTACGTTATTTTTGTATTTTCCTCCGGTTGCGGTGCCTTGATCAGCTTGTTAAAGCTTAGTTACTTGTTTGAGTGCTTAGTGACAGACTGTTGGGGGGGATACCGTGTTTAGCTAGCTCTCATAGTAAACGAGTTGTTTATTCAGTCTGTTTGAATTAAAGGGTACTGGGACTTTACTCTTTTTTTGGTTACCTTTGGTTGTAGTACCCATTTATGGCTAGCTAACTAGATAGTTACTGTTTGGATTTTTGACTTGGGATCTTAGATTTAGTATTTAGTTAGTAGGGCAACAATTATTTGAGTCGTCCATTCGGTGAGGTTGGAATTTTAAACGGTAAGGTTTAGCGGAGTGCTCCGCCCCCTCCCTCCTCCATTTCTCCTGTTCGTTGTAGCTGCCCGAGACAAGCTAGTACGGCACTGCTGATAATGTGTATTGGGTATAAGCATTTTCTGTTCATCACTTAGCTGGGTATTAGAGGCTCTCATCTGAGAACAGTATCTGGAAAAGTTAGTCTGTGATTATCTGGTTTCTGAACCAAGCTCAGTGATATTTTTAGACTAGTATATTCATAGTACTGGAACTATATAAAATCAAGTCAGCCATCTGAGTGCTTATTAAATATCGAGTTTGTCTCAATTTGTCATTTCATTTTTGTTAATTGGAAATAAGCCCCTGCTAAAGGAGGCTTATTATCCATTTACATAGTTTCCCCACGTTTTCTTTCGTGACTGCTGCTCAGGGCTTCTCAGGTTAATAAATTGTGGTTCCTGTGCTTCTGTCTTGGCAAGAATAATTTTTTTTGTTGTCTAGGGTGAGCTAGGTCAATTAGGTAGGAGGTCCAAAATGTGGCCAAAACTATGTGACGGTTGCGGAATGATCGCACCTCTGGAAAGAGATTTCCAGGGTGGATTTGTCTGCCACCGGTGCCAGCTAATTGAGCATCTGAAGAGCAAGATCCTTGATCTTCAGGGCCAGTTGGCGACACAACATAGTTTGCAATCAGTAGAGTTCCTAGAGCAGGGGTCTTCAACCCTGTTCCTGGAGGGCTACCATCCTGTAGGTTTCTACTCCAACCCTAATTCAACACACCTGATTCAGCTCACTAGCAGCTCATAAACATCTCTAACTGGGAGAACAGGTGTGGTTTGCTTTGGTTGGAGTGAAAACCTTCAGGATGGTAGCCCTCCAGGAACAGGGTTGGAGACCCCTGTCCTAGAGGAACTGAGTAGCATGTCGTTTAGAGAAATGGTGTACACGCCAAAGCAGGGTTGTGGGGAGACCCCAGAGCAGGCAGGGAGAGAAAGTTGAGTGACCGTTGGACGTCAGCGCAGGAAAAGGCGTGCACATCATACGGCAACAGCTTCTCCAGAGGTTGAGGTGCCCAATCGATTCCGGCCCTTGCAGGAACTCGACTTGGCCCCTGACCCTGAGAGTGGGGGGTTTAATGAGCCTCAGGGCACCCTGTTGGCCTCTTCCCCTCAGAAAAGGGAGTTAGTGATAGTGGGGGACTCAATTATTAGAGGAATAGACAGCTTAGTCTGTTCGCGCAACAAAGAGTCTCGTACGGTGTGTTGCCTGCCTGGTGCCCAGGTAGGAGACCTCCTGGTGCACGCGGACAAGCTCCTGGCCAGAGCAGGGAGGGATCCAGTGGTCATGCTCCATTTTGGGATAAATTACATAGTTAAGGGTAGGTTTTATGGTTCTGTGAGATAAATTGGTGGAATTAGCTGAAAAGATTAGGGGCAGGTCCTCCAAGGAACTGTTCTCCGGGATTCTACCGGTACCACGTGCAAGCAGGGGGAAGCAGAATTTTATCTGGAGGTTTAACATGTGGCTATGAACCTGATATAGGAAAGAGGGATGCAGGTTTATGGGGCACTGGAACTTCTTCTGGGACAGGGGTGACCTGTACAAGCCGGATGGGCTACACCTGAACCGGAGGGCTTTGCACTGGGTCAGCATGTGTTGAGGGAAGCACAGGGTTATTTAAACTAGGGACTTGGGGGGCAGGGAGGTTACAGAGTGTTATAAATAGGGAAATGCAGACTGCCCTGATGGTAACTGATAGCGCTATATGCACTATACTATTAATGATATATTTTTAAAGCAAGAAAGCGTAGTGGGGGGCGTGGAACAGCAGGCCTCTGGGAGATCAAAGGAGAAGTGCATTCGTAATACCCTGAAATGCTTTTATTCAAATGCTAGAAGTATAAAAAATAAATTTCCAGAACTTGAGGCCGTTATGATTAGTGAGGGCTATGACATAGTTGGGATTACAGAGACATGGCTTTGTCAAGAGGATGGAGACAAATATAATATAGAAGGGTATAAGCTCTTAAGGAAGGATAGATGTAATAGGCGAGGAGGGGGTGTAGCACTCTATGTGAATGAAAACATTAATGTGAAATTGAACATTTCTTGCCCTGTGAAGATATCTGGGTCTGGCTCATTGGCAGACACTAGATAGGTTTAAACATAGGAGTATGCTATCGACTGCCAGCTTTGGACAGTACCGTCAATGAAATGCTCTTTAAGAGGATTAGGCAAGCTGTAGAGAAGGAGGGACTATTATTATGGGAGACTTCAATTATCCTAGTATCGACCGGGAAATGGTGAAAGGACAGGGTAAAGGGGAGAAAGAATTTCCAGATGTTATAAATGACAATTTTTTGGTGCAGTATGTTAATAAACCTACAAGAGAGAAGGCAATTTTAGATTTAGTGCTCTGTAATGACCCTGATAGAATTAGCAATGTTGAGGTACTGGAGCCTCTTGGGACTAGTGATCAGTCTACTGTTAATTTTACTGTTTCGTGGCAAGTTAAAAAGGTGTCTTCGAAAACCAAAATTTTCAATTTTAGGCAAACAAACTTTGACAGGATGCACTCATATCGAAGGGAAATAAAATGGGAGACACTCCTGGACTGTAAGTCTGTAAATGAGATGTGGGAAAGATTTAAGGGGATTTTACTTGATTCACAATGCAAATTCATTTCAAAGGTGTCCAAAAGTAAGTTGAAAGAGCAGAATCCTCAGTGGATGACCGCAGCTATTCGTAGGAGTTTGAGGGAAAGGGGAATCTATTAGATGTACATAAAAGACAACAATGATGATACTAACGCTGAATACGGTAAAATGCGGGCTGTGGTCAAAAAAGAGCTGAGGAATGCTAGAAGACTGAATGAAAGGCAAATTGCGGAAGGGGCAAACACTAATCCTAAGCACTTCTTTTAGTACTGTAGTAGAAAAAGGAAAGTCAAATGGCGCTTTTCCACTGCATGGTACCAGCTCTACTCTACTAGGGCTTGGTACCAGGTACTTTTTTGGGGTTGCTTTTCCATTAGAGGATAGTACCGCCTCCATGGTACCTGCTCGTCGTTGCGACGCAGCATGTTACTACCGCGATGGCATCCTCTGTTATATGAAGTTTACTTTTATTCAGTCGATTTTGTTAAATATTTGTGTTTAAATCAGGGGACGCGCAATACCGTCACCACGTTATGGCACTAAAGTCCGCGAGTGTTTAATTGTAATTTCTGTTTGACATTGTCCTGATGCATAGGAAAGCAGCTGGTGTTGTGTCCGATTCGGTTGCACATTAAATACTTACCACCTAAAAACGCAAAATAATATCCGTAATGATATCCGTACAAGGCATGGAGTATTCATAGAAAAAGGCAATATATTCTCAAGGCATTTGTGTACCATCAGTATTCCATAATGTAACTACCAACCCCTGGCAAAAAATACGGAATCACCATACACCAACCCCGGAAAAATTATGGAATCACCACACACCGATGATGTTAATTTACCTTTTTTCCTTCATAACAAAGAAGCAAATAACACGTATGACGAAACAATTATTGTTTATTAGCTTGACATTCAGGCTTCATGAAACATTTTACTTTGAAATTAAAAGCATAACACGTAGCAAATGCGCAAATCGCAGGAGATGGCAGAGTATTAGAATTTATCGCTTTACGATGCGTCATCTCATCTGTGATAACTTAAAGAGAAAAATGATTAGTCAACACCCGTGAAGTTACTTTTCTGCGCGATTTTCTTAAAACAGGGGTAGCACATAACTTTCTCAAGGGGAATTAGTTAGGGGAGCATAACTGGACACAATACCGTCACTTAATTTCGCCACGAACGGGGTCACAGGCAAAGAGAAAGGCATTTCATGAATGTAGCAGCTTTGGTGAACAAGTGAGACTGTGTTTGAAAGGTAAGGCAACGCACAGTATATCGAACAAGTTGCCCAAAACAATAAAAGTCCATGATCATAATATCTACGCTAATCTTGAGACTCGTCAATCTAACTCGAATGAGATGTCCCGAGGTCGACTTTCGCTGTGACAATTCTCTCTGACCAATCAGTGGGCTGCAATGTTGTCATGTCACATTTTAGTACCTACTATTACCCGTTAGGCTGTTTTTGGAACCCCAGGAGAGCAGGTACCAGAAAAAGTACCTACTAGTACCAAGTACCAGGTACTTTTTCCTAATGAAAAAGCAAAAAAGGCGAGTAGAGCCGGTACCGTGTAGTGGAAAAGCGCCAAAAGAGGAGATTAAGTGCATAAAGAATAAAGATGGATCGCTGCTATATCATAGTGAGGATTTTGCTGATACCTTAAATAGTTACTTTGTTGAGAATTTTACCTCGGAGCGGATTTTTATTAGGCCAGAGGGCATGTCCAATGCTCAAGATTATTTAGCGGAAATTAAGGCGAGGGATAATGAAGTATGAGACAAGTTACATAAACTAAAGGCAAATAAGGCAGTGGGTCCTGACAGCTTATATCCTAGAATGCTCAGGCAAGTTGGTGAGATCATCTTTAAACCGCTCTCTGCTATCTTCAGACAGTCTTTGGAAACTGGAGAAACACCAAATGATTGGAAATAGGGCAATATAATACCAATATATAAGAAAGGGGGCCGTACTGAGCCAGGAAATTACAGGGCAGTCAGTTTAACTTGCATTGCATGCAAAATACTGGAATCCATCATGAAAGACGAGCTGGAATTATTTCTTGAACGTAATAATATCCTGAGGGATAGCCAACATGGTTTCCATCAGTGAAGGTCATGCCTGACAAACCTGCTGGAATTCTTTGAAGAGGCCACCAAGACCTATGACCAGAGCAGGGCTTATGACATCATATACCTGGATTTTCAGAAAGCATTTGATACAGTACCGCATAAGAGACTAATTTTTAAAATGAGCTCCATTGGAGTTATAGGAGGTATTCTGGAGTGGATTCAAAATTGGTTACAGAACAGAACACAAAGACTGGTGGTCAATGGAATCTCATCTGAGCTAGGTATGGAGGGGAGTGACATCCCTCAGGGATCGGTGTTGGGACCCCTGCTGTTCCTCATCTACAAAAATTATTTTGGTAGGAATATTGAAAGTAAATTAGTTAAATTTGCGGATGATACTAAATTGTGAGGTTTGGCAAATAGTTTTGAGTCCACTAAAGTGATTCAGGATGATTTGGATAGAATCCAGAATAGGGCAGAAATGTGGCAAATGTATTTAATGCTGCGAAATGTAAAGTTCTACATGTAGGTAATAAAAACATTAGACAGGATTACTTCATGGGAGGTTTAAAACTGGAATGTGCTCCACATGAAAAAAGATCTGGGAGTGATTGTTGACCAAACCCTCACAGGTTCTAGCCATTGTGCCGTGGCAGGGCTGGCGATAAGCAGTGCCGCATCGCAAAATGCGATCAGTTTTTTTGAAATGCGCCAATCTGTGACAGGCTTTTGAAATCCCCATCGCATATTTTGCAATACAGTCTTCGGATAATGTGAACAAAAGTTTACGTCCAGTTTTGAACAAAAACAGGCTCCTACAGTCTCTTAATATTGTCCTGATCGGCCTCCGCCACCGCACTATGGATAACCTAACGGTGCGACTCTGAAACTACGGTAGCGAGTGGAATGACCCCATTATTTTCCTACCTCTGCGCCAGTCCTGCCCACAGAGCTAAAGAAAACACTAGACTGAACAACGTCATTGGCTGAACCAACCGCAAACTGGTGTAAGGAATCGGCGGGGAAATTGCTCAATCAAACACTGTACGTGTGTACATGCGACTAGATAAAATGAAATGAAAAACACTGAACTGGTGTCACATCAGCCTATAAGCATGACCATTATTTAATAAATTATTTTGTTTACGGGTGTTTGTTGTCAGGAAATTCTAAATAGTCAGTTAAAATTCAAATAAAAGTCTACAGACTTCGTAGCTTACAAGGCTATTCAGACTGCAAAGAATGTTCAAAATGTTCAAACTCTTTTGTACGCAAATGTGAAATATATTGGTAAAAATATTACTCCTAGTGATCCAAATGGGTCTTTGGCAGAAAATTGCCAAAATGTTTACAAGCATTGAAGATTTCTGAAACTGAAGGCAGATCAAAGTTGGCATGAAATGGTCACAGGTCCCAAATAACCCCTGGTAACTCAAAAGGATTGTATTTTGGCCTCAAATATCTAAATTGTTTTTGGAAATAAAAAAAAAAATCGTGACAGTGGGACTGGATCGAAGTTGGCCCGAAATGAGCCATGATGACGCAAACTGGTTGTAATTTGATTCAAAACATCCAAAATTTTGATCAAAATGGAAAACTTGTGAAAGTGGACACGGTTCAAAGTTGGCCAGAAATGCTCCCACATGACCCCTGGTGACCCAAAATGTTCGTATTTTGGCACAAAACACCCCAAAAATCGACTGAAATTTAAAAATTGTGAATGTTGAGCTGGATTGAAGTCAGCCCAAAATGGTGCCAGATGACTGCTGGTGACCCCAAAGGTCACACTTTGGACCAAAACACCCAAAAAGTTGACCAAAATAAAAAAAAAAAAAGTGCATGACAGTTGAGTCTGGTCGCAGTTGGCCAGGAATGGTCCCAAATGACCACCGGCGACCCAAAATGGTGATATTTCGGCCCAGAATACCCTAAAAGTTGACCAATATGGAAAAATCGTGAAAGTGGAGTCTAATCCAAGTTGGCCCAAAATGGTCCCAAATGAAGCCTGGTGAGTATTATTCACCACAACACCGCAAAAGTTCATCAAAATCAAAAGATTCAACACAAAATCACTTGTTTTAAACAAAGCGACAAGTTTAATAGACTGTTACGGAGTAAGCACGCGATTTTTTATGCGTGTATGAAAGACGAAGTTTGTATGGCAAAGAGAAGTGTCATAGCGTGAGCGATAAGCAATTTTCACGGGTTTAAGTGCAAGAATTATGGCAGATGTGCAAGGATTTGAACATAAACCGCGTGGGAATGAAAAAGGCTGAACTGACTGAAGCGATTGTTGACGAACAGAGCCTCACAAAAGAAAATACAGGCAGCACGACCGAGACTATAAGCGCAACTGCAGCCTTCGAGGAGGTCGGATATATGGCCGACTCGACCACTGATTTAATACCCGCAATTAAATTTCTTCATGAGTATGATCACACTGTGGAGAAGAGTGGCAGAAACAACTAGTGTTTAGACCGGGGTTAAACACTTTGATGAAGGTGACATCCAGGAATGGTGCTACAAACAGGTAGGCATCGCTTGGACATGTTGGATAGCAGTGATAATTAGATATACACAGTTACAGCCTGCTGGCTGTTAAACCCCTTTGAGTGGATGTAGATGTCCACGGACACGGAGGTGTTCTATTTAAGCTATGTTTCCATTAATACGGCTGAAGTCCTGCTGCGACAGGCTGCGGGGCAGACACGGTGCATCGCACGCATCCTCAGTGTCATCCTCACTTCAATCATCTCACTAGCGCCCCCCTATGCATTATTTCAGAACAATTCGTCCAGTACTTTCGGAGATATAGGCAAATGAAATTTCATAACCTTGAATTTGACCTTTCAAATTCATCTGAGCTCAAAAGTCATGGTGGCAAATTGAAGCCCATATATGACTTCCTATTTAAGGTTAATAGTAAGTATGACCTTATCTCTTACCGTTTCAAAGATATAGCCCATCAAAAATTTCCCTCCCATAGGGCTCCGTTGTAACAAAAATTTCTCAAAAATTCAATTTTAAAAATTTTCAAAAGCCTTGAACAAACTTTAGCCCCATACTGATATGGAACATTCACAAAAATTTCAGAACCATCCGTCCGGCAGTTTCGGAGAAGAAGACCAAAGTTTACAGACGACGGACTACACTGCTGCAAACCCATTACAGTAGCTTATATGGCCTTCAGCCCTGTAAGCTAAAAATTAAATTTAAACTAATTGTAAATTTATATCAAAGAGTTGTTTATTTATGTCTAATAAATGCTGTTTTCATATTTTGAACACATGTACAGTACATTTGTATTTGTACCTTAACCCATTTAGGCCTGAGGCCTATTCAAAAAACGCCTATGAAAACCTATGGACAATTTTGAAAAGAACCCCTAAAACCTGAGGTTTTCTGGAAAACAGCACCCAGGTGTCAACGTCTAGTAAAAAGCTGATATCTCAGCCTCTGTAGCAGATAGAAACAAAATTCAAATAGTATTTGAGAGCTTACACCTGTGGCTTTCATAAGAACTATGTTTTTTATTTGTGCAAATCTTCATCACAATATTTAAAATACTGAACAAACCATAACAAACTATAAAATATAATAAAACCAATAAAATAAATAACAAACCTCTATCTACATAACATGCACAACTCAAATGGAATAAAGAGGCCTAATAAATAAAAAGTAAAGCTCTGCACTAGAGAATAACAAACATTTTTTTCTTTCTCTGGAACAGGTGGCAGCAGTGGCGGAGCTACAGGGGGGGCGAAGACACGTCCCTTTTAGTCCTGGCTAGATCTCAATCATTTTCCTTTATTGACGTCTTTTCCAATTATTGTAATTGGCAACTGAAGACACGGTTTCTCTCCACATGCGATCTAACAGCAATTAAATCGCGGGTTAAATTCAGCACAGTGGCGGAACAGAGAATTGGGTTGCACAAAACAGCCGTTTAAAACAATTATAAATCCTGACCTGTTCTCAGTCATCTTCATGATTAACAAAAGGTTCACTCCGAGAGCGCTCCGCACTTAACAGGTGCTGCTTGTTCTCCCCGATTAGGTAAGACGACAATCATTCCTCTGGACGCGTATTTGCTGTATTTAAATCTACGTTATTCAAAATTGCATAGCCTACCTGTCGACTCTCACGCAAATGGCTTGAACCGCACGCTCGTTATAACCTAGGCTATTTAACTGCCGAAAGTGCCACCACTGTTTTTTTTTTAAATCAACCCACGAAATACCGAGAGTGAAAGTCCGTGTTTCACTGGAACACGGACCAGTTCAATCACGCAAAGCATTGGCCAATTAATAAGTAATTATTTTTCTGCACTGAATTTAGCCCATGATTTCATCGCTGTTAGATTGCATACGGTGAGAAACCGTGGGCTCTAATTTCTTGGCGCAGCGCAGGGTGGCGCAGCGTGGCGCAGCCCACGCAGTGGTAATTTCGTCCGGTGCAGCCCGCGCAGTGGTAATTTTGTGCGGTGCAACACCGTCTTGCCAGCCACTTTGGCAATTTGGTAGACGGACGTGCGCCGAGATGGGTGTGGCGGCGTAGTAGGGGGAGGTGTCACATATTCATCAAGAGGCAGTGACAATTTCGTAGAAAAAGTCTTCGCTGAAGTTGCGCAGAAAGCTCGCCAGCTCCAACCTGGTTTACTTTCTGTGCAGTGGTAATTTGGTTGACCGGCGCACTGGGCGCACACGTCACCGAAACCTCACAGGCAGGTTTCCAGAATGTCAGGCACATTTCACTGCAATAAATAATAACAGCAACTACTATTTAATGTAACTATCTGAATCAGGACATAAATTATAGTATCTATATCGATTGTCCTAATGTCAGATTAAAGGCGGTTGGCACGCGTAATGGAAACTCCACCTGGCTTAATCAACGCAGCTGAATCTGTGATGCAAACTAACGGCTTCACATCTTTCTCAGCCAACCACAAACTGCATATATATATATAAAATGCTTGCGTTCTATGCTCAGTGAAGCCGCTTGCACACTGGACGCGAAACGAATTACAGTCAAAGTCAATGCAAAGACGCGAAAGTCGGACAGGGTTTTAATATATCTCCATGTCCGAAAGTCATAAAAGTTCTAATCCTATTCCAGGAATTATTAGACGTGCAAACTTGGCCATGTTTGTGTTCGACCTTCACAAAATGCAAATTGATAGCTATCGACTTTTCTTGGTCTTTTTATTCGTGTGTTTTCTTCCGTTGAAGATAGACAACAGTCTTTATTCGGTCTCTCTTTTGAAAATTAGTCAGATGGATCGAGCAGATTCACGCTTTATTTCCACACCAGAGATAAAATAATGCTTGTGGTCAGTGAGCAAATCAATTCCATGACCATTGACAGCGTGAATAAATTATCGCATGCACGATCAAGACTGTCCGAGGCGAAATGCAAAATACTCCATGTCCGGCAGCCAGCAAAAAGTTGAAGTATTGGTATGAGAACAGATTTATAATGAAATAAGGAATAAAAATATATCACCAACAAACAGAGCATCCAAAAAAGATGGCCCGCAAATAAATTAATCGCAGTGTTCATTGGATGTTCTGTTTGTTGTTAAAATGTTTCTTTTTATTCTTTATTTCGTTATCAATCTGTTCTAATCGTCCTCTATTTTTTTTGGCTGTCAGACACGGAGTATTTTGCATTTAATGTCCGACAGGCATTGTACATTGTCCCGCGCCAATTTCGACTCACTTTATTGAGCAGAGCTTAAACAGAAATATTGATTGAAATTCTCGGTACTCATCTTGAAGAACTGAGCCCTCTGATCAAAACATTCACGTTTAATATCTAAATCATTCAATAGATTTGAAGAAATTAAAAACAATAATCGACTGTAGGAAACGGAGATATATTAAAACCCTGTCAGACTTTCGGACACGTAGACACTGCGTTCAACGCAATCTGTCGTGCGAAAAATTCGTTTCGCGTCCAGTGTGCAAGCGGCTTAATACTAGGCTACTATTATTGTCACTTAGGTTTTATTGTTTTTAGTGGGGGAAAGGAATACAGCCTGATTGCTATGATCTCGCACTAAGTTAAGATCACATATTGAAAATAAATGTGTAACGTATCTTGCATTGTTGTCCATGCATGTTAATCCCAAAATTTTAAGCAGCAACAGGGTGTAATAATAGGAACACGCTATCCATCGTTTCTCTTCCCAGTGATGCAGGCAGAAGAAATAAATGAGTAACCGTCGTATTTCATTCCAACTTCATAAGTTCGAAAGATCTGACGTAGTTTCGTTTTGAAATTCCATTCAAGTTCGCTAATGGTGATAATTCGCGAATGCCCTAGCTAGCCAGCTAACTCATATTCGTAATGCTTAATATAGACGTAAGCGGTGCAGAAAACATGCCTGAAGCAGCAAAGTAAAATGCAACATTAACGCATCATGCAGATATAGGACAGAGGCTTCTATATTCCAACATATTAAAGGTGAGGAGAGGAGCTCATTTGATTGGTGAAGATTTGACTCGGCTGTGTTATACCCAAACACGCCTTCTCTCCTCCCTCTTTCCCACTTGCGCTGGCAGGAGGGACCGAGGCGGGACAGAGGAGTACTTGCGCCAGGCTACGCTGGGCACGAAATTGCAACATACGCCTGGACACACCCCGTTGGCGCGGCGCACCCCCCATTCGCCGCGCCTGCGCCGGGTTTACGAATTTAGAGCCCCATGTCTTCAGTTGCCAATTACGATAATTGGAAAAGACGTCAATAAAGGAAAATGATTGAGATCTAGCCAGGACTAAAAGGGACGTGTCTTTGCCCCCCCTGTAGCTCCGCTACTGGGTGGCAGGCATGATAAAGTGTCCGTTCGAATAAAATAAAAATAAACATAAAAATATAAAAAATAAAGTGTCTTGAAGTGTTACTATGGCATCTGCCCTAGTATAAAGTGCCAGTAAAAGAACAGCTATGAGCCCGGAAATGGTCGGAAAAGTAATGAAAACAACAAAATGACGTATCCGCTTTCCCGGCCTGAAGGGTAGAAATGCGTAACAGCGTCCCCGGTTTTAAAGGTTAAAATGCGCACATGCTGTTCCGGTTTAAATGGGTTAAATTCCTGTAGTGCTCTTTATTCTAGATTATGACTATTTTTATTTTAATAATTAAATGTTCATCTTGGTTCATAATAATTACCAGTATTAATTTCTTTCACAGTAAAAATAATATGTATGATAAAAATCAGTCCTAAATATTCTCTCTCACAGCCTGAGCCAGGTGAGTGGCTTAGGTAGAACCAACTACAACTTACAAATTCCTATTCACTTACTGAGTTACTACATGTTTGCTGACAGTGGGACCAAGTTACTAAGTCCAAGTAGTTTTAATACTGCAATGCTACTGTAACTCAACTGTCTTGGTCTTCATTAGGCTATGTTGATTAGTGTTAGTACTGTTAGCTGTGTACTGTGTTCTAAGAGTTGAAAATAAAAAGTTAAAATGCATATACAGGTGCTTTTATTAAGTTTTATTTTTGCTACACAGTTCTGAAAAATGCTGCAAAATGCTACAGACTTCCAGAGACTGCACAGCATTTTTGCTACGCAGTTTTTTTTTTTTGCTTAATACCAGCCCTGTGTAGCAGTTAAAAAGGCCAATCGGATGCTGGGATATATAGCCAAAAGTATTGAGAATAGATCCAAGGAGGTCATACTTCTCTTGTACAACACATTCGTCAGACCACATCTGGAGTATTGTGTACAGTTCTGGGGACCATACTTTAACAAAGATATAGAGGCTCTAAAAAATGTTCAGAGAAGAGCCACTAAGCTATTTCCAGGTATAAAAGATGAAAGCTATGAGAAGAGGCTGAAGATCCTTAATCTCTTTGGTCTTAGGAAAAGGAGAGGTGATCTGATTGAGGTCTTTAAATATGTTAAAGGGATTAACAAAGTGAATTAGGTAAAATTCCTTCGGCAAAGTTTTGTTAGTACGTTGTAGAACTCAGGGTCACAAACAGAAGTTGACCAAGAGTAAATTTAGCTCTGATATTAGGAAACATTTTTTTTCACCCAGAGAGTAATTTCAATGTGGAATAGCTTGCCTGACCACATTGTTGAGGCAGAAACCTTGGGAATTTTCAAGAGCAGGCTTGACTTAAAGCTAGATACCATCAAATCATTGAGTATCTGAAGTGATATATTCGCGATAGTAAAAAGAAACTGGCGAGCCCAGCTGGGCTGAATGGCCTGTTCTCGCCACTCGTTATGTTATGTTAAAATAAGCAATATGAATAAGCAGTCTAAAATTAAAATAACAGGATGGTCAGCCCATATTCTGTGTTTTCCATTTATTTAATGCCTGTTCGTTCTGCTGTTGCGAGAGGGGTTTACTGGCAATTGTACATGCTCTGGCAGGGCTCTAGCCTGATGAGTTCACATATAGAATGGAATATTATGTCATTACTGTTGGTTAGTTTTCACTTACCGGTGCCTCTGAATCTGACTCCATTGACCCGTTTCACTCTCCTACGAAAAAAAATATTGCGTGCGGTGCGAAAAGCACCTCATACCCATGGTGAAATATGATGCTGGGTCAGTCATGTTTTGGGGCTGTTTTAAATCAAGAGGTCCAGGGGCACTGGTTAAGATTAATGACATAATGAATTCCACCAAGTGTCAGGATATTATGGCGGACAATCTGTTTGCCTCCGCCAGAAGGCTGGGACTTGGCCATAGGTGGACTTTCTAACAAGACCAAAACCCAAAGCATACGTCAAGATCCACACAGAACTGGTTCCGCGACAACAAAATCATCATTCTGCAATGGCCGTTTCAGTCGCCAGAGCTCAATCCAGTTGAAAACTTGTGGGCTGAGTTGAAGAGGGCAGTTGATAAACGCACACCCAAGAATGTGAAGGATCCTGAAAGGATCTGCTTAGAGGAATGGTCCAAAATACCCCCAAGTATGTGCCTTACCCTTGCAAACCTGCAGACTAACTTTTGGACCTAGGAGCGCATGCGCTCCCAACCTGAAAAAGTTGGGCGCGCAGGCCAAGATTTAGGCACGCAGGCCAAACTTGTGGTCACGCAAAGTACCATGATACTTTTCTGAATATTTACAAGCCCAAATAAAGATACCTGAACAGACTATCAGTTGTTGCTGCATTTATTTAAGAAAAATTATCAGAAAGCACTTTGTGAACTGAAAAGTAGATATTGATGTTCACGAGAATGTTTGAAAAATGTACAAATGCAGTTATCATTTTGGAGAGTTATCATACAAGTCTAAATCTATGTACAAGTCTCCATTTCTCCAAGGGACAACTTTTCATCAAACCCTCCCCAGTACGTAAACTGAATCATTCATAGAAAAATGATGGCCAAATTTAGATGAGCACCGCCCTAAAACCAACATATGGGGATAAATCCATGAATAACTCCCAATTATCACAGTGCTAGTTCTAAAATTTATAACTGTTATTGTTGCTGCCATCCCAAGGAACAATTTGACACCAAACATGGCTTAATTGCTTTGAAAATATGAGACCCAGGAGGAATTGAAGCCGTAAAGAGCATAATTTGGCTTCATTTTTTCATCACAAATTGAAAATTTAACATTAAAATAAATATAGTTCCCTAAGTGATCCACCCTAAATATTTGGTAAAAAGTAGGTGCAGTATGCCAAGTTCGTTAGCACAAAGTTTCAAGAAATTCTTTCACCGGTAACAATGTAGTAGGACGGCTTATTATAATAATAATTATTATTATTTACCTTTTTTTTTAATTTCGCTATTTAGATTTTGCACATTTCGAAGGGTAACGGAAACGGACACAGTGAGTGAGGACGATGTCCGAAATTATTAGCCCCCAAAAAACAGTCTGTTTCGTGACCGTACACTGTTCGTGACACAGACTCATATTTGAGGCATTGCGCTGATAAGCCTACGGTCGTCGCTGGAGTTCATTGGACAGGCGTCACCAGTTAGTTTTTGAATCAGTTTTGAACATTTGTTGCAATCGACAAAATACTATTCCTCTGACAGCTGGCCAATTATCGGAACCCCAAAGAAAACGGACCATAAATCTATAAGAACCGCAGCTTTTCTCATCTTTATCGTACTCTAATGAAAATAAATAATCTTGCACTCGGACCAACCAGTCACCGATTTCATACATACTGTATGAATAATCATGTACATGCGGAACTTCAGATCAGAGTGGAAGTGCGCATCCAACCTAATCCATCAGGATAGAAGGTTAGAGATTGATATTGAAACGCTAAATAAAACCATTCGCCACTGGACGCAAGCACCCATAGCTGGTATCAAGAAGACTCAAAACTGTCACGAAGCAGACTGTGTTTTCCGGCTAATAACGTCGGACATCGTTCTCACTCTCCAGGTGCGTTTCCATTACCCTTAGAAATGCGCAAAATCTAAATAGCGAAATAAAAAACCGGTCATGAAAACACTCTCTGATATCATGAAATTTGCTCTCCGATCTGCAGTATTAGTCACCGAAGCCAAGGCCCACTACGTAGACTATTGGACTTCTGCAGCAGACCAGCTAGTGTACTAGTAATTTCGCGTATTATGGAGCATTTACATCGTTATTGTCAGACAAGGTTTTACAATTTTGCCGCGCGCACAACTCAGCTGACAGTGACAAGGTCGAATGCTTTGCCATTCTCATCGATGCATGAGTACAGCCGAGCTGTGATTGGCTGATGGCACCTGCCGATCTGTGATTGGCTGATGTATGTAATGGTACCAACCGACCTGCAGAAAAAAATTCCCGGCCGGCAGCTGATAATTAGGGAGTGAATCGCTGCCCAGAATAGGCGCACAGTGCATGAAGTGTTATATATGATAATGTAAGTGGCAAAACGTAAATCTTGGTCGCAGTCTGGAGCGCTGCCTTGTCAAAAATTACAGGAGAAGACTCCATGCTGTTATTATGATTGCACTAAGAGGCGGTTGCGCTAAGTACTAAATGAAGGGTGCCAATTATTATGAAACCTTGATTTTGTAGAAATGTACTTTGTACTATTTGATTATGATTTTGGTTGTTTCCATTGAAACCTTAATAAGGTGAAGTATTTCACACATGTTGGTATATTCCGTTTCTCTATAATCATATTGTTTACATTTTTATTCTATTGTTTGTGCAGTCTGGGGTGCCAGTAATTTTGGATCCCACTGTTACTTGTCCCATCAACATATATGCTACATGCAGGTGGCAGGGTAATCTACCAAAGACATAAAATAATGATGAGACGGCAAATATATGCACCCCTAAGCTGATAGCAACATTGTCCTAAAAGAAATGCAAATAGAATAAATGGGAACATTTCAAATGAAAATATTTGTGATTTTTTTCTTTTTAACTCAAAATATAAACAGTCCGGTGAAGAAATTCAGAGTGATCAGTCCTCACTCGTTGCCCAAAGGACTATAGGGGTTGTCGCTGATGCACTCCATTTCTGGGGATGCAACTAAATGCTCTGTACTACACACAATGAACGCTTTGCACAAATGTTGCGTGCATGTACAATGAAGTCAACTGTCATGCATAATATCTTTCATGATCGCACACCACTCTGGTCCATATCTTTTTCCAAGTTATTAATTCATCATTGCTATTTTAGCTAGTTAAACAAGTGAGCCAACATTTCCAAACTTAACATTAGCCAAGCAGAGAAAATTCAAAGAACTTTTCAAACGATCTGCAAAATTCATGGTAGTATGATGGTACACCAGTTTCACTTTACGTGACCAGCACAGCACTTTTTAGCTTACCGGCCCAATGGGTCGATAAGCTATTGTCATGGTTTGACGTCCTTCGTCCGGAACATTTTTTATCTTTTTTTTGGCCTGATGAATATTCAGGTAAATTTGCCATAACATACAACTAGACCATATCTCCAGACTTTTTTTTTTTTTTTTTTTTGAGTGAATAATTTTTGGCCCCTTTATGGGCCCTTGATATTTTGGCCGCAATGTTGAAGATAGGACTTAGAAATTGAAAAACATTATTTCTCAAAAAAATGCCAGATATTTTTTTTTTCCTAAATCAGGCTATCAACTTACCTTGGTGCCCTCAATGTACAGTGCGAGCATCATTTTAATGGAATCAACAAAAGTGAGTGTAGTAGGGACACCCTACTTTAAAGGTGACATAGAATCAAAAACCGTTTTTACCTTGTCTATGTTGAATAACGGTAGTCTACCCGCATTCAAGAACATACGAAAAGTGCTAGACATTCTGAACATCTCAGTTTCATAGGAATTCCTCTTTTAAAAATGACCGCCAGAAAACGGGCCAATCTGAACAATGGATACACATGATGTCACATGTATCTCACTGCCCCCCCAACTCTCATTCCGTTTCCTCCCCTTCAAAATAATTTTCCGACACGTCTTTATGCAATTCCATTGCTTCCAATCCCCCAGTAAAGACAAGCGTGAGAATTCCAGAGTCATAATCGATTTCCGTGTCACTAGTGGGGAAATCCACCATAATGCACGTGAAACAGATTAACTTAATGCACAAGGACTTAAATTCCGCAAATGAATTTCTTCAGCGCGCTTTGATTGAATACTTGCTGACTACGGCACAGGAACGCCAATGCGAGAGACTCACTCCGAATGTGTAAGCCTTGGCAGCTCTAAAGTAGCCCTATCTAGCTGTCTACATTACGTTTGGGAAAAAAAATTTTTTTCCAAAATACTTACCATTCAGAAACGTTTAAATCCAGCCTTTGCTGGACTGGTTCTTCTTTCAATACAGTGTCCTCATCCGATTCGGGCTCAAACATATAAGGCTGAATCTCTGAATATGCCACAGCTGCATAAAGTTGGTCTGTCCGTGTTCCATAGCCGGAGAGTGTTTTCCATTTTCCCTACCGCTCTGGGCGAAGTTACATTCTTTTGAGTGGCAGCAAAGCCATCCAATCAGCGTCAAGTGCTTGCATTTCATTACGAAGTTGCCAGTTAAGCTCGAAAGGTCGCCAAACAGGTGCAAAACAACGCGTTCAAAATCCCCCACCCTAACATAGCTTTTTGAGAGAGGTTTTTAGGAAGCTTCTGAGGCATTACAGACCCAACAAAAATTTGGTTGTCTATATGTCACATCACAGAACAAAGATAAATACCCCGTTCAACTATTCTGTCACCTTTAACATTGGGTCTTACGGAGAATGCGCAAAATGGCCTGTGGAGGCCAAATGGTTGCAGATAGAGATTAAGTTTGTATTATCGACATACAGGAAGTGATATATGACCTATATTTTGGCAATGTTAAATTTGACCTCAGATGACTTTGAAAGGTCAAATTGGAAGTCAAGGAAAATATGAACTATGTTAAAAGATAGGACAAAAAATATTTCTCAAAAACTGTATAACTTTTTTTTCTAAATCTGGCAAGCAACTCACCTTGGTACACTTGATGTACAGTGCGAGTGCCATTTTGATTGAATTGATTGAAGTGGGTCCAGTGGGGGTGCTGTACTTTAACATTGGGTCTTATGGAGAGTGGTCAAAATGGCCTGTGGAAGCTAAATGGTTGCAGCTAGAGATTAAGTTTGTATTGATAGACAAGGTTTTCTGAGTAGTCGGCGAAATCGCCAGCCGCCGGGGCTTGTGGAACACCCTGGATTTGGCCTTTTGTATTCAATTTTACATCTTAACAGAGTTTTGGTTGCAACCCCTAGAAGTAAGTAATGAGCCCACTGTTGAAAAGACAAGGGTTGAAAAAGAAACAGAAAATTACCAAATGAGACAAAAGACAGAAACTCTTTGTTCTGAACAAGGGAGAGATGCAGGAGCTTGTATGCACATTTGAAACACTGGAGGCTCAGCCTGAGAGAGTAATTAATTGACTGATTGATTAGCCAAGGATATCATGAAGTCTCATCTGGATTAAATCAAACCAAGCATATAGGCCTAAAACAAGGAAATTCACAAGAAAGGAACTAATGCAAAAAAAAAACATGAAATACTGGATACAGTGCTACATATAGATTAAATTAAAAATACAATTATGATGCCATGTCTTCATGTCTTTTAATGTATCCACCAAGTGTTATTGAGTCTGAGTTAGAGAGGTTTAATTATTTACATTAGGGAAATATTCAAATCCTTTTTTGAGAAACAGCCTGCACAGAAACTAACAGCTGTTCTGAATTACTGTGCAAACATGCCAGTTTCTGGAATCACCGACCTCAATGCTTAAGAGTAAAAACTTTGACTGTGAGGTGCATGACTGAATTGTCTGGTGTGTAAGTAAAATATTAAAAACCAGTCAAATCTGTTGTTATGCCTGTGGTTTCCCACATTTTTAAAATCAGTTAAAATTTCACTATCATCTGGTGTGCAGCGGGCATAATATTAGATCAAGCTAATGCAAGGTACACACCATAGCTAGCCACCACAGAAAGTTCAATCAAGTTCAATGTCTGTAATGTCATAGATTAATCAAGTTCTAAACACAAATGATGTTTCATACAAATGATGAAACATCTGCCGATTGCCAAATAAATCCCTTTTATTATGAATAAAATTTTTCATCACCGTTTCCACCGTTTTCTTCCCTGACCAAGCGCAAGAACCCCACGCCATACATTTTTGTCAGATCAGAGTAAGTTTGCTGGATGCACTGCACTCACTGCTGTCAGTCTTGGCAGGGGTGGGGAGATGGGCAATGCAGACAAAACATAAATTTTAGTTTGATTTTTGCCTCAGAGTACTGCGTTCACAGTCAAATGGTGAATAAAAATGGCTAATAAATGACCACATTTCCACTAAATATGAGCTATGTTGCAATTTTATTGAGTAACTGAGCTAAAATGAGAAATCAAGACACAGAGATGTTTCCCTGTCAGCGGCACAGTCAGATTGAACCTGAGAGAAAGAGAGCAGCAGATCTGCAAAGATCTCTGTTTAAGAGTCATCATACGTGCTGTGATACAGATTTTTCTTTATATGTATTGAAGAGAAGTGTTGCAGTAGCATGCATGGGAATAAATTCATATCACTAAATAGGCAAAATATTCAGTGGTTGTATGAGTGCAAAGTTCACATTCATATTAAATATTTTGGCAGAAGAAAAAGAAGGAAAGAAGAAAAAGACCTGGGCCTTTAGCCCGATAGCCAGGCTCTAAACACACCCCTGGAGAGATGTGTCAAGTTTTAGAGCTTTGCGTGCGAGCCATATTTCATAGAGCAGTCAGACGCCATGACTATACTTACAGAGTACTTGCTTCTGTTTCAAATGGCTCTTTAACCTCCACTTTGCTGCATGAATCATCTAAAATCAAGAAAAAACCACATGTAAGAGAGCCATCTGCAAACTAGTCGGGTTGATTTTCAGAATAAAGTGCAAAATTGACTGCTGCCTATGCTTGCCTTGCGAGCTTTCCCTATTGAAAAGAAGGGCCCCTTATTTTGTGACCTGGACCATCGGGCTCCCCGAGCACAATTCCATTTGGATGGGTGCCATCTACTGGCACATGTACACAATTTCACCAGCATCAGTGACGGATGTGATTGGTGTTTGTTTGAGAGATTCCACACTCATTAATGTAACAAGCTGTATCTCTCAAACAAACACCAATCATCTCCATCACTGATGCTGGTGAAATTGTGTACATGTGCCAGGAGATGGCACCCATCCACAAGGAAATTTGCCTGGGGAGCCTGATGGTCGAAAAGAAGGGCCCCTTATTCTGTGAACTGGACCATTGGGCTCCCCCAGATCAGGAAAAGCACAATTCCATCCACTGGCGCATGTACGTACACAATTTCACCAGAATCAGTGACTAAGATGACTAGAATTTGTTTGAGAGATCCAGCTTTTTACTTTAACCCTTTAACTGAGACGCGTCAATTCAGTACTCAGTGTACAGAGATTTCAGTATTGCCCTTACCGCAGTACAGGGGTGTCTGTACTGCACTCCTCGATGTACAGGGAGAGGGGTCTGTACTGTACTCACCGCTGTGCAGAAAGAGTAGTCTCCACTCACAGCCGTACAGACAGGTGTCTGCTATACACACAACTGCACAGAGAATGGTGTCTGAACTGTACTCACAGCTGAACAGGCATATCTGTATCCTACTGCGGGACAGAGAGGTGTCTGCACTGTACTTACCACTGAACAGAGATGGGGTTCTGGACTGTACACACGAGTGCACACAGAGACGTCTGTACAGTACTCACCTCTGTACAGAGACAGGGGTCTGGACTGTACACACTGATGCACAGAGAGAGGTGCCTGCGCTGAACTTACAACTGTGCAGAGAGAGGTCTGTGGGGTACTCATCACTGTACAGAGAGGTCTGAACTGCACTTACGTTGTACAGTGAGGTGTCAGTATTGTACTCACTGTGGTACAGAGACATGTCTGTACCATACTCATTGCTGTGCAGTGAGCCGTCTGTACTGCACCAACTGCTGTACAGAGAGGTGTCTGTATTGCACATCGGTGAAACAATGCAAACACCTCGCTGCACTGGTGAGTACAGTACCGACTCCTCTCTCTGTACAGCAGTGAACAGAGAGAGGAGTCGGTACTGTACTCACCAGTGCAGCGAGGTGTTTGCATTGCTCTCACCGATGCACAGATGGAGGTATCAGCACCGAACAGCTGTCAACCCTCCTGTTTTTCCCTGGATTCTCCCGCATTTTTCCCATCTTTCCCACTGTCTTCTCATTCAAATATTTTCCCGTAAATCTCCCATATTTTAAAACTTAATAAATAAAAAAGGCTGGTGATGTGGACGGTGGTAGGCATAAAACCGCCTATGTAATGTTTTTGATACATTCCCCTCCGGTAAAGCAGGTGGCCTGACATCTAGTTACGAAAGTTATTCACCTAAAAAAGACGAAAACGAAGAAGAAACGCGAAGGCACGGGATTCAATGTTGGATGAACCTGAGGAGGATGGAGTACCTGCCAAGACGGCTAAAAGTTTGCAAAAGTATCTCACCAAATGGGAGGAAGCTTACCCGTCTTTAAGGAAGAGCTATGTAGGACAAAGCGACGCTTCGGAAAGAATTCCGTATTCAACCTCCACCAAAATGAATAAAATCAGTATTTCTTGGCTTACCTTGATGCTTGGGTACCTAGAGAAACATTCGGATGTGTAAAGAACGTCAAGCGTATATCCAATCAAGAAAATTTAGAGTTTATCGTCTAGTGCAGCTATACGTGGTAATAACATAACAGCAGCAGTCATGTTACTGATGACACACCGGGTTGCTCCGGCATGTGCAGCATACATTTGCAATATTAAATATAAATATTAAACTCTGAACCTCCTTCTCACCAGTAAACCCCCCAAAATATATTGGCGGCCCCCTTTTAAAATCATTCTAACATGCAAATAAGAAGCTGAAAAAAAGTGGAGGTTGGATACAAAATTCTTTCCTATGCTTTTTGTAAAATATACCACATGGATCTTAGTGTGTCACACGGAGGAAAAAGTGACATGAGCAAGCATGACAAATCTGCCAAGCATAAGCGCGCGCAAGAGGCACAGAAACATACAACGCCAATGACTACATAGCTAGAAACGTTTCTGAGGCAGAGCAAGTGACCAAAACGGAGCTGAAATGCTTTGCGCTAGAAATAATGTGGCTTTCAGCTTTTTAAAAACCAAAGCCAAGCGGCTCATGAAAGGTAAGATATTGGTTTGTTATGCTTGCAACACAGCCACTTGCACACAAACAAGTACAAAATGTATTTTAATGAATTTAATTAATATTTTCTAATACTTTAGAACCCAGTATTTTAATAAACCTGATTGGGGGGGAGGGGGGGAGTGTATGTGGACAGTGGTGGGGGTGGTGGGACAGCCTAGAGCGGGGCGCTGGAAAATTTCCCTTACAATGCTGTTAAAAAGTATTTGCCCTCTTCCTGATTTCTTTTTTTTTTTTTTGCATATTTGTCACACTTAAATGTTTCCGATCATTGAATAAATTTTAATATTAGACAAAGATAGCCCGAGTAAAGGCAAAATGCAGTTTTTAAATGGTGATTTCATGTATTGGGAGAAAAAGCTATCCAAACCTACCTGGCCTAATGTGGAAAAGTAATTGCCCCCTAAATGTAATAACTGGTTGTGCCACACTTGGCAACAACTCTAATCAAGCGTTTGCGATAAGTGGCAACGAGTCTTTCACATCTCTGTGGAGGAACTCTTCTTTGCAGAATTGTTTCAATTCAGCCACATTGGTGGGTTTTCGAGCATGAACGGCCTGCTTAAGGTCATGCCACAGCATCTCACAATTGGATTTAAGTCCGGACTTTGACTAGGCCACAAAACCTTCATTTTGTTTGTTTTATTTTAAGGCATTCAGAGGTGGGCTTGCTGGTGTGTCTCAGATCATTGTCCTGCTGCATAACCCAAGTGCGCTTGAGCTTGAGGGCACAAACTGATGGTCGGACATTCTCCTTCAGGATTTTCTGGTAGAGAGCAGAATTCATGGTTCCATCAATTATGGCAAGTCATCAAGGTCCTGAAGCAGCAAAGCAGCCCCAGACCATCACACTACCACCACCATGTTTGACTGCTGGTATGATGTTCTTTTTATGAAATGCTGTGTTAGTTTTACACCAGATGTAATGGGACGCACAACTTCCAAAAAGTTCAACTTTTGTCTCGTCAGTCTACAGTATATTTTCCCCAAAAGTCTTGGGGATCATCAAGATGTTTTTTGGCAACTGTGAGACGAGCCTTTGTGTTCTTTTTGGTCAGCAGTGGTTTTCGCCTTGGAACTCTCCCATGGATGGCATTTTTGTCAAGTCTCTTTCTTATTGTTGAATCATGAACAATGACTTTAACTGGGGCAAGTGAGGCCTGCAGTTCTTTAGATGTTGTTCTGGGTTCTTCTGTGACCTCCTGAATGAGTCGTTGATGCACTCTTGGAGTAATTTTAGTAGGCCGGCCACTCCTGGGAAAGTTCACCACTGTTCTAAGTTTTCTTCATTTGTGAATAATGGCTCTCACTGTGGTTCGCTGGAGTCCCAAAGCCTTAGAAATGGCTTTGTAACCCTTTCCAGACTGATAGATGTCAACTTTGTTTCTCATCTGCTCTTGAATTTCTTTAGATTGCAGTGCGATGTGTTGCTTTCTGAGATCTTTTTGCCAACCTCACTTTGTCAAGAAAGGTTCCATTTATGTCATTTATTGATTCAACAGGTCTGGCAGTAATCAGTCCCGGGTCAGGCTAGTGAAACTGAACTAAAAAAATGTGGTTAATCACACTTAATTCACGATTTAACAAGGGGGGCAATTACTTTTTCACATAGGGTCAGGTAGGTTTGGATAGCTTTTTTCCCTAAGTAAATGAAATTATCATTTAAAAGCGGCATTTTGTATTTACTCGGATTATCTTTGTCTAATATTAAAATTTCTTTGATGAACTGAAACATTTAAGTGTGTCAAATATGCAAAAAAATAAGAAATCAGGAAGGGGGAAAATACTTTTTCAGAGCACTGTATTTTCAAATCCCAAGGTTGACAGGTATGCTGCACTGTACTCACCAAAGTGTTGAGTGAGGTGTCTTTTGTACACACCTCTGAACAGAGAGAGATGTCTGAACTGTACTCACCGCGATTCAGAGAGAGGTGCCTGTACTCTACTTACCACTGTACAAAGAGAGGTGTCTGGTGGGAGTGGACGCCCCATCAAATATCGCCCTGTCTAGGAAGTCAATGGTGGATTCTGTGTAAACGATCTGGAACACCTGACTCAGGAGCATACACAGCTCCTCTGCAGCAACCTGGAGACAGAGAATTGCTGGAATTAGAGAGAGTAGAGGGGATATCTACATGTGTGTGTTGAGTATGTGCAGCACCGAGTAGACTTCCAACTGCACAGTACTGTGCAATAGTTACAAATGCTTGTTTATTTTTATTTATTTATTTTTTTACAGAAACCAATAGTTCTCCACCAAGATAGCATTAAATTGTGTTCAATATACTTCTGAGGCGTGCAGCGAAAGAGTGACTGGCATAAAAATTATATAAAATACCTGATTAAATGGAACACTTGCAAACCTAAAAATCCATTTCTCTGTAAACCTCTAAAATGGAAATACAGTATAACTATTGTGCTCTCTGATCCCTCGATTTGCACCTACTGTTGTAGCAAACCACAAAATTTGGAATCTGCTGCGATAAAAAAGTACATCATGAATAAATATAGAAAAAATCCACAATCTCAAATTAAGCATCACAATACCACTGGAAAGACAAATAAAAGTTGAAAGAAAAATCATGAACATCACAGTTATGCTGTCACGAATATACCTGGGCCTTTTACGGTCTGTCTGATCACTTTTTGTGGGACTTAATGTCTGCTTTCTGGGTGTTTTTCTCATTCATAAAGCGGGGATCACTTGCCGTTTCTTTTGGTTGGCCGCCAGTTTTGTTGTTACTGCACAAATGCGATTGTAATAACCATGTCATGGTGGCTGGACTACAATATACAGATATGTCTGCGATTGCTTATTATGTTACGTTTATACGTTACTCTTTAGATTATAAAGCCATCTAGCTGATTAGTTAACATAAACTGAGGAATGTCTTTCTAAATTATCTTCATATTTAAACATTATGATTTGGTTTCGCCCAAACTCTACAAACTCAGCAAGCTGTAAAAGGCATGAACTTCTCCGATATGTTTTGCAGCACTTTCGTGTGTTCGAACTGTACTTTTACGTTTTTGGGACGTTCATCGCTGTTGCAGCTAGCTTGTGAAGTTAGGGCAAAAACCAAATGGCATTGCTTAAATATGAAGATTATTTACAAAGGTTTTCCTTAGATAGCATTAGCTAGCTAGCAAGATGGCCATATAATCTGAAGAGTGACTAAATTTGATTTGTCTCAGGCTGAACGGTCGGCTTACTGTTCATGAAACAGAAGCGGTTAATCAAGGTTGAGGAAGGTCGTGGGGGTGTGATCGCGTTTGAAGTGACCAATCAGAGTCGTCAAAACTTCTCCCATTCATGCCCCGCTCAGAGAGGGGAATCTGGCAACAGCCTGATGCACTCGGATCGAATAAAATTATTTACGATGAAGGCATCGCTGGAAAGCTTTCGCCACCGCGGCAAAGAGAGATAAAAATCTTTCGCCACAGATGGATTTCTTTCGCCACTGGCGATGTGGCGAATGGCTAGCGCGCACCTAGTCTAGATACAGCAGTTCATGAAAGTGATCTCAAAAAAACTGGTTCCGTCATAGCAGCAAACTTGCACCACAATGGCCAGAAGCAACCAAAAGAAAACATGAATGGCCAGGCAAAACACATTTCTTTTATTTCTGGTTGGATTCATATCCAACTGTCGATCATGTAGAATGGTACTATCATCAAATAAAACATGGCAATATCGAATGAAACCTGTTCAAAAGTGTGCATACCCTTAGTTCTTAATACTGTGTATTGCCCCCTTTAGCATCAATTACAGTGTGCAGTCTTTTGTAATAGTCGTCAATGAGGCTTTTAATTCTCTCAGGAGGTATAGCTGTCTATTCTTCCTATCAAAATGCCTCCAGCTCCTGCAAATTCTTTGGTCATCTTGCATGAACTGCATGTTTGAGATCTCCCCAAAGCGGCTTGATGATATTGAGGACAGGAGAGTGTGATGGCCACTCCAGAAACTTCATCTTTCTCTTCTGTAACCACTGGAGGGTCAACTTGGCCTTGTGCTTTAGATCAATTTTGAGCAGATTTTGAGCAGGCCAAGTCATAACTTTTATGTCACCAGATGTTTCTTTCCAACTGAGATAATTCTTGCTCAACTTAGAAGTGTGTTTAGGCTCATTATCTTGTTGAAAATAAAATCCCTGACCAACCAGTCTCCTTCCAGATGGCAATGCATGCCTCACATGGATGCTTTGATACTTCTTTGGATGCATAATTCCATCAATTTTTGTGAGATCATAAGCTCCTTTTGAGCAGACTGAATCCCAAACCATAATATTACCACCTCTATGTTTTACTGAAGGGGTTAAACGGTCATTTTTGAAGTGTTCTCCAAATCTACGGTGGACGTAAGTTCTGCGTTTGGGTGAGAAAATTCTAAATTTTGATTCATTGGTCCAACGGACTTGTGCACAGTCAATAGGTGTCCAATCCTTGAATTCCCTGGCAAACTCCTGTCTTTTTTGAATGTTTCCAGCTCTTGGCAGCAGCACGACCAATCAGACCATTTTCACACAGGTGTCCGGATACAGTAGATCTTGATACTTTCATCTCTTCATTTCTGGTGCTATTCATATCATCACGGAGCTGTCGTGTTATCAAACTGCCGATTTTTTTTTTGTTTGTCATGCACGGATAACAAACATCAGAGACATTTAATTTTCGTTTTGCACCTCTATTATCACTAGTTTTCAGCGAACCGGTTTCTTTGAAACCCTTGATGGGGTTTCTTACAGTGCCATGGCAGCATTTAACGTCTTCATCATCATGAAAGGCCACAATGCGGCTAAGAACAATCTCAGAGAGCTCCTTTCGTCATACCATCATGTTAAACACCGTAACACTGCTCAAAGTTTACGTGACCCTATGTATTGGAACAATTGACCATCAGAGGAAATTTTTACCAACTAATGTTGCCACAAACCAGTTTAAACAAATTTTTTAGCATAAATAATCGTGAGCCTTCAAAAATTCATTCAGGCTATGCAAGAGTCAAAAATTTTTTTTTACAACATCCTTGTTATAAAAAATTTATGTTTTCAGTGTTTTTGTTAATAACCCCCATTTTTTACGTCAATATACTTGTGGGAATTTTTGTTTTTGTTCTCATTGCCTACAATAGTATTTTCAATACATTTTCACCAAAAAATTATAGAGAAGTAATATATTAGGACCCCTTTAACACAAAAGTGGTCGTGCATAATCATCACTGCACACTACTGTACATAATTTTGGCACATAATTATAATGACCACTTTGGTCACACAAAGAAAACATAGTTGTACCAAAGGAATATGATTGTGGTTGCATGAAAATGACTGAACAAACTGAACATCTCAAATGGGTCCCCTTTGCTCTTTCGATCGCCCCCCTTGTAATTCTCTGTGCCCTATTGCAATTTCTTACTGCAGCCGTCCCTGGGACAGGTGCCAGTGTGAACATGAGTGTCCTGCAGGCGTACGCCTCCCACCAAGATTCCCTGCAGTTCCACATTTCACAATTTTGTGCGCAGCAGCGACGCTTCGAAGATCCTCCAAGGGTCATGAGCTGACCCTTACCATTAGGCAATGACATTCGTTCAAAGGAGAAGACGGTCACATACCAGTTGACAGTTCAACTTATAGTAATCATGTTGATTCGCAAAACACTGGCTGTCAGGTCTACCTGGATTCTTAATCGCAACTTGGGTACCGTCAATGGGGCCAATAATACCAGAGAACTCAGAAATCTTGTCAAAGCCTTCGACAACCACTTATCGAATGAAAAGAAAGACAGGACACTTTTGTCACTCTATATAAATATCAATTAATTACCACTGAAACTTGCATTGATCAATATCATGGATATATTTGCTTTGTGAGAGAGACAGCTACATATCTTTGAATAAGAAATATGTCATTTTAATTTCAAATATCAAGACTTACAGAGTAGTTGAGATAAGGAAGAGCAATCAAGTAGGAGTTGGAGGAGCAAGTTTGACAATAGTGGCAGAGGAACAGTTTGGAGCAAGTGAAAAGCAGTAAGCAAAGTACATGGGAGCAGGTTGAGAGTATCTGTAGGTTGTAATTGTGTTAAAAGCTGATGATTCTGCAGACCCACAGACATAAATCAAATTAGCGCTGCTCTATTACAATATTAGTGTAGTTTTTTTTCTGAAGCATTTCACTTGGCCTCTGACATTTGGTTGCTGGCAATAAAACGCTGCATCAGGCATGATATATGGAACATTTGGAAAATTGCAATTCAATTCATTGTGCTGCCCTTGGGCACGTGTGTATGTTGTGTGAAAGCACTCAGCACCTTGTTTTCTGCTGCAAGCACCAGCAGGCTGCACAGCTCCAGGAGCACAGCTCCAGTCTCAGTCAGAGAGCTCAGCGTTGGAGATTTCGAACCCTCAGCACTGCTACTGGGGCTCGGAGATGCCCCCGGCTCCTGGGCTGTACGTGCCAAAGGTCATAGGTTAACCTTCTCCCACCCTCGCAACACAAACCACAAATCTGTTAAGATTAGAATCAAGCGGAGAGGGATTGTGTGGGGTTGGGCACCAGAGCAAAGCATTATTGACAGAGAGATGGGCAAAGGGGGGGGGGGCAGAGCAAGGCAAAACACATACCTGTTTTAAGCACAACCAGATGCAGCGAGTCGTCACGGATGTATGACACAGCTGCAATGTCATGGATGGGCACGCGCACGATGACGTCCTCTCCGTCTCGCCATGCCAGTTTCACATTATATGCCGACAAGCTGACCAGAGCATCCAACTCAGACGAGAGCTGACCCGGGATTTGGCGTAATTTCTGGGAAAGGGGGCAATCGGAAGTCAGTTACATAACCAACCTTGAGGCTGAGCTCAGGATTGAGGTTGTTGAAGCAGGGAAAAGAGAGTCTGCAAGTTTTTGCTTCCATCAATTCTAAATGCGCAAATTAGTTGCATGATGCCAGGAAAAGTTTGTTCATTGATTCCAGACAGAAGAACAATCAACAGCTGCCTGTCATGCCATTCAGCTGCCATCTCCCCCTCCCCACAGGATTTGCGAGGTAAAGACAACAGCAATTCTGACAATGGAGACGCAAAGGTCTGCGGCAGTTCACTACAGCTACAGACCAGTTGATAGTACTGAAGCAGTAACAGACAGTGAATGCGATACACTGAGAAGCTCAGAGATACTTTTGAGGCAGAACAAGCACAGATGACTGAAAGAAGGGACCTTGTTTGAATCAGCAAAATAAGCAAAATAAGTTTGAGCAATTGGTTAGCAGGACATAGGGAGTGGGAGAACTACATGAGGAAACTCTTGCAATAAGGAGTACTTCATTGCAACTGATGAGAAATAGGAGGGGAAAGAAAAGGTTACAGTGACTAGTGAGAAATTGTTCAGAGTAATGGAAATGTAAGTGTGGACACTAGATCAACCCTTTCACAAGCATCAAACCAAGGGTGGGCCACAAGGCATAATTGGTAGGAATGCATGATATTGGATTTTTGCCAATATCGATATTCCGATATTTTCAAACTCATTTTGGCCGATGCCGATATCGACATACACCACTTCTTTTATTGTAAAGAACACTGAGTCTCTCCTGTTCTAGAATTCACCAGTTACTCTTTTTGTAACAGTCTATTTGGGTTTTAGAAACAGACATAAACAAGACAAACAACATTTCATTCTACCAAGATGATAAATGTATTCTTTTCCAAACGTAGAAAATGTAAGTGTAAAAAAAAAAAAGACATGATTTCTTTGGATTACATGTACTGAATATGCAAAATGTATTTTTTAACAGTAGCAGTACAACCAGGCTTCATATGCCTATGCTATGCGTGAGGTACAAGCAGCCCTGCAACAACCTGGTGACAGACAGTGAGCTCTGCAGAGCACAAAATAAAAATGTGCTACATTTTTTCAAAAGCTCACACTTTCCATGTTAAAATTAATTTGGTTACTTCATCAACAGGTTCGCAGGGTGATTCCCTGAGATAATCCTGACAAAGTGCTTGAAAGTAGCGGCACTCAGAGAGTGCAAATCTCCGCCAAGGCAGTATGGTCAAAATATTGCTGAGTCAACATGGCTCGGAAGAAATTTAAGGTATCTGCAACATAAGATTTCAAGATGGCTCCCATGGTGGCCATATTGTTTGATGCAGCGTGTTCCAAACTGATAGGTTCCCTCCCTGATGTGAGACCAATAAACCCACAAAATTTGAGTGATATCACTGGGAGCTAAGTTCAGTTATCACGTGTCATAGGTTTTGAAGATGGCTCCCATGGCGGACGTATTGTTTGACAGATTGCGGTCAACATTAATATGGTCCATCCCTGATGCAATAACAGCCCACCCACAAAATTTCAGAGATATCCGTTCATTAGTTTTTGACTTATCTTGTACACAAACAGACAGACAGACAAACCAACGGCAAAAACATAACCTCGTTGGCGGAGGTAATAACACAAAAAAACATATTCATCTCAAATGCACGTGGGCGCAAAGTTGTGTGATTGAGACAAAAGTCACATAGCTTCAGAGTGGCTCCAGAAATAAGCTGCTGTGCCACTGCGCAATTTCTACTGAAATGAATGAGTGGCCATTTTTGTTTTCCGTATCCAGTTCTTATTACACATCCATGGTTGAAGCTCGCTGTTGGGGAGCTTAAGTTGTCATTGTTTGTGCATAATTAATACCTCACCTTATCAGCCTTATATATTGGCAGAAATGTTCATGTGTGCTGATACCAATAATTAACTTTTTAGGCTTTTATCGGCCGATATACCGATATTATGCCGATAATATCCTGCATCTCTAATAATTGGGTTTTTATACTGTCATATACTATGCTACATTGTAGAACTAAATATCGTTCGAAAGTTTGAGGACTCAGCATTCTAACAAGTATTCCATTTATTGATGCTAACAGAAAAGCAAAAATAATCTTTAAAATAGTGTCATAACAACCCTCAATCGAACTACGCAGTCCCCTAAGTTCAGTTGGACAGAATTGTTCAGAATTCTAAAAATATTTTGAATTTGATGTTCTTTCCGTGGTAGCCATCCAGAGATCAAAACCTGCTTTTGGTCTCAACCCGTAAAACAGGCAAGCTTGTACAAATGTCACTACGTCGACTTTGACACAGACATACAGTTGTGTTAAAAAAAAAAAATGGCAGTGCGTTTAAAAATGTGAATAAAGTGCAATTTTTTTTAAAGAGCCTTCAGTTCCACATTTCAAATGTAGTGGAATCATTACACATTAAATTCCAAATCAAAGCATTAACAAATTTGATCAAGTCTTTATTATTCCTTTACTGGAAGCAAAGAAAAGGAATATTAATCTGTTCAAAAGAATAGCAGTGTCAACAATTTTCTCTTCAAACTCAAATTAATATAACTCAAGATTTAACTTCACTTTCAAATTACCAAACTAATATTTAGTTACATAACCATTGTTTTTGATATCTGCTGCGCATCTGCGTTGCATCGAGTCAACCAATTTCTAGCACCCAGGATGAACAAACTACATTCCACAGTTCCTGTGAATTTTTGGGTTTTGCTTCAGAAACTGCATTTTTAATGTCACCCCACAAGTTTTCAATGGGGTTGAGGTCAGTGGAATGAGCAGGCCACTCCATTACCTCAATCCTAGTGCTCGCTTACTTGTGTATTAAGGGTCCTTGTCTTGTTGAAACACCCATTCAGGGCCATTTTCTCTTCCGCATAGGACAACATTATCTCTTCAAGTATTTTGATGCATTTAAAATGATGCATAATCCCAGGCATACAACACATAGGCCCAACACCTGAGTATGAAAAAGATCCCCATACCATTATTTTTGCACCACTATGCTTCACTGTCTTCACAGTGTATTGTGGCGTGAATTCAGAACCAGGGGGTCGTCTGACATACTGTCGATGACGATGACCACTAGACCCAAAAAGGACATTTTTCCCCCTCTCCAATCAACTTTTTAATCAAATTACGTACATCCTCCGAATAATCTTTGGAATGGCCCATTTTGCTTCGCAATTCAGAATGAAATACATTTTATTTGCTTCCCTTCTTCCTTAATAAAGGACTATTAATGATACCTGATTCCTGAACTTCAGTGAAATTTCAATGACTTCTATCACCAAAACTATTACAGATAGAGCTTAGGTTTGTATTGCGGGCATATAGGAAGTCATGTATGAAGATTCATTTGGTGACATTGAACTTGACCTTCAGTGACCTTGAATGCCCAAACTTCACAGTGAAATTTCAATGAATTATATCAGCAAAATGGTTACAGATAGTTTCGGTTTGTATTGGAGATGTACAGGAAGTCATACATGAACTTTCATTTAGTTGCCTTGAACTTGGCCTTCGGTGACCTTCAAAGGTCAAACTTCACATAGTGAAATTTCAATGACTTCTATCACCAAATCTATTACAGATAGATCTTAGGTTTGTATTGTGGCCATAAAGGAAGTCATGTATGAAGTTTCATTGGGTGACCTTGAACTTGACCTTCAGTGACCTTCAACAGCCAAATTATACAGTGAAATTTCAACGACTTATATCAGCAAAATCGTTACAGATTGAGGGTAGGTTTATATTGGAGACGTATAGGAACTCATGTATGAACTTTAATTTGGTGACCTTCATATTGACCTGCAAAGGTCTAATTTGACCAAGAGAAAATTCAATGACTTCTGTCACTGAAAAGGTCACAGATGGAGCCTAGGTTTGTGTTACTGACATAGGAAGTCACATGAACTTTCATTTGGTGACATTCAGCTTGACTGTTGATGACATTTGAAGGTCAAACTTGACATAATACAATTACATTGACTTGTATTGCCAAAACAGTCACAGATGGAGTCAAGGTTTGTATTAGAGACATATACAACCCCAATTCCGAAATAGTTGGGACAAAGTGTAAATTGTGAAAAAAATCAAAATGCAATGACTTTCAGATGAGCCAATATGTTATTTACAATAGAACATAGATAACATTTCAAATGTTGAAACTGAGACATTTTAAATTTTTATCCACAAAATGAGCTTATTTCAAATTTTCTGGCGACAACAGGTCTCAAAAAAGTTGGGACACAGGCAAAAAGGGGCTGGAAAAGCAATTAATATATGAGAGAATCAGCTCAAAGAACATTTAGCAAGTAATTAAGTTAACTGGCATCAGGTGTGTAACATGATTGGCTATAAAAGGGATGTCTTACAGAGGCTGAGTCTCTCAGAAGCAAAGATGGCCAGAGGCTCTCCAACCTGTGAAGGCTTGCGTAAAAAAATTGTGGAATACTTTAAAAACAATATTCCTCAACGTCAAATTGCAAAGGCTTTGAGGGTCTCATCTACAACAGTGGATATCATCATCAAAAGATTCAGAGAAACTGGAAAAATCTCTGTGCGTAAGGGACAAGGCCGAAGACCTTTACTGGATGCCCGTGATCTTCGGGCCCTCAGATGCCACTGCATCACTCACCGGCATGATTCTGTCATTGACGTTACGAGATGGGACCAGGAATACTTCAAGAAACCACTGTCAGTTAACACAGTCCGCCGTGCCATCCACAGATCCCACCTAAAACTCTATCATGCAAAAAGGAAGCCATTGTCAAGCATGATCCAGAAGCGCCGCCGTGTTCTGTGGGCCAAGGCTCATTTAAAATGGACTGTAGCAAAGTTGCAAAGTGTCCTGTGGTCAGACGAGTCCAAATTTGATATTCTTGTTGGAAATCATGCGTCGTGTGTCCTCCAGGCTAAAGAGGAGAAAGACCACCCCCCTCCTGTTATCAGCGTTCAGTTAAAAAGCCAGCATCTCTGATGGTATGGGGTGCATTAGTGCATATGGTGTGGGACACCTGCATGTTTTAAAAAGCACCATGAATGCTGAAAGGTATATAAAGGTTTTAGAGCAACATATGCTCCCCTCCAGATGAAATCTATTCCAGGGAAGGCCATGTGTATTTCAGCAGGACAATGCAAAACCACATACTGCAGCTATTACAACAGCATGGCTTTGTAGTAGAAGAGTCCGTGTGCTGAACTGGCCTGCCTGCAGTCCTGATCTTTCACTGATTGAGAACATTTGGTGCATAATTAAACAAAAAGTCCGTCAAACGAGAACCAAAACTCTCCAGCAGCTGGAAACCTGTATTAAACAAGAGTGGGATCAAATTCCAATGGATGAAGTCAAGAAACTTGTCTCCTCAATGCCCAGACGCCTCCACTCTGTGTTAAAGAGAAGAGTGGATGCTACACCATGGTAAACAGGCCCCTGTCCCAACTTTTTGAGACCTGTAGCAGCCATCAAATTTGAAATGAGCTCATTTTGTGGATAAAATTGTAAAATTTCTCAGTTTCAACATTTTCTACATTATCTCTGTTCTATTGTGAATAAAATACTGGCTGGTGTGATTTGAAAGTCACTGCGTTTTGATTTTATTCACAATTTACACTTTGTCCCAACTATTTCGGAATTGGGGTTGTATAGCAGTCATAATCTTTCTTACACTGTCATAGGACAATATGATGCAGAACAATATGATCCAGAACAATTAATCCAGAATGCTGATTCGGAACAACATGATCCAGGACGATGATCGGGAACAACGTGGGGATATTCAGAACATCATAAGGAGGGCTCAAAACAATTAGACAAAAAGTTATCAGACAGTGTTTGAGATATTAATGAAAGACTGAAAAGATGAGCACAAACACTGATTTTCTTAGTGCAAAACGCTGAATATCTCAAAAACCGGGACGTAGAATTCTCTAATTTTCACAGTGAATATTCAGAATATCGTAAGGAAGGCTCACAGCAAATTAGAAAAAAAAGTTATCAGACAGTGTTTGAGAAATTCAGATTTGAGGTGAGAAGTTGATGCCGGACAGACAGACGGACAGACAGATGAATGCCAGACAAGGTCTACGTCGTAACGGCGATGCAATTGAGAGCCCTGATAGATAAATATGCTCTAAAGCTTGATTTGCAGTCAAGTGCCTTTTTCTATACTTTTTAAATTGCTGATTGATATTCACACGCGCACACCATCCAGGTTACCAAAAAAAAAAAAAAAAAAAAAAAAAACCTCTGCCCCCGCTGCTGAAAAAAATCCTAGAGGAAACACCGGAGAACCATATCCTTGAGACCGCCCAGGTGGGGGTTGACTGTCTGGCTAGGAGTTCCTTGTCACTCTCTTTCATTACATATACTGCTTGTGTGTCTTTGTTCTGTGTGTGATGTTGATCTCTCCCAGGAGTACGTCTGTTCCTCCACTGCAACAGAACCTGTCATAAAGTGCTTCACGTGTCTCATCATTACCACTGGCTCTGTCTTCAATTTTTTTCATCCGGGATTTATCGCGAACTAAACAGATGGTTTTGGAATTTTTGAATCAGCGGTTAAAGAAGAAACTAAATAACAGATTTTCTTCAATAGACATCTGTCATTACCCCCTTAAACCACATTATATGTCCCTCTCATCTGAATAGCAACTAATTAAAAAAATAATGGCTTGCTCAAAAAAGGTTAACTGAAGAGAAGGAGCAGGACAGAGTAGCAGAGAAGAAGTGCAATCAAGTAGACATTGGAGGAGCAGGTTTGACAGGAGTAGAAGAGGACCAGTTTGAGCAAATGAAAAGGAGGATGGCACTAAGTCTTACCCTGGCATTGTCGATGAGCTGTAGGACCTCAGTGCGACTGGAGGGGTTTAGATACCCTGGGACTGATGTCAGCTGCCCCAAGTACTGCAACCACAAATCACTGAGTAGTTACATTGCAGCAAACAATACTGCTGCAACACACAACTTACTGTTCATAAAATACAGCGAACAAACTGATAGTGTAAAAATGAAACATTCATACAGTAACATTACTTGAACTGAAGCAACACAGTTTCACATTGCAAAAACAACACTCTTACATATAAAACACTTAAAATTCCTTAAAATTGTGAAAATACAGGGCAATCTCAAACTGTCGCAACACAATGCACTGTAAAAAACATCTCCACGGGCACTGTAGCTCACCTGGACGATAAATTTCCAGGGGCTACAAGTGAAATTTTCACATGTATTTAATACTTGATCTTGGACACATCGAACAATATCTTATTGACCTAAACTACGGTGTAATACTGGGATCATTGCTGATTGGTTACTCTTTAAACATTTAAAAATGTTATTAGTATTCTTTTACTAAAATCAGGAACTTAAGTCAATCTTTAAACATAGATTGATTTTCAAAATAGAAATTTAGCAATTAAATAGCTGTTAGTGATACTAGTATGAACTGATCAAATAATTATTTCCATAAATAAGATACCAACTTCGGTGAAAATCTTTAATGTTTGAAATTAAATATAGTAAAAAAAATAAAAAAAAATCAGACAATATGCATGGTATCTTATTGTTACATAATTAGATGCAATAGATGCCAAAATTCAATCAGCTTGATTTCTGCTGCAAAAAAAAAAAAAAAAACCTGACTATTTCAAGATCTTTGAAATAAAATTGAAACAATTCAAACAATCTCTGAGCATTCATGGGCAGGAGGAAGATACATGCCAAGTTTCAGCTTACTTTGCAACGGTTTCTGAATTAACTTATTGGAAAATATTGCAGGCATAGTATAATGACAAAGGTCAAATGAAGGTCAAAATTCACTGTATGACAAAACCCGTAATGTTCGTTATGAGAGTTGCTATTTGGCACCTATAAACCAAATTTCAGCCTGATCGGTGCAAAAGTGCCTTAGATACAGCAAGGGGTGTCTTCGACTAAGGATTTTCAAAGTCAAATCTGATTTGTCAGATTTTGCCCATAGTCAACTGATCGTCGAATCATGTTTCTTTTTAATAAATAAATACATATTTCGCATCACTGCACTTGACTCATCATGCTCCTAAAATGGCAATTCTCTGTGTCAGTTTCATTATTTACCATTTCATCTCGATAAAAGCTTACCCTGATCTTTTTTTTTTTTTTTTTTATGTCGTCATACGTAACAAGCTCTGTCTCGCTGCTCACTCGCCTTTCCTAACTGTGAGATAGCTCTCAGGGTCTTATTAACAATATCAATAATTGGCATCGGGGTAGCGAAGCTTTTCAAAGTTAAAACTAATTTAAAACTATTTTCGGACCTCCATGTCGCAGAAGAGACTATGCGGGCTCGCCCTACTGTCTATCGAAAAAGACGTTGCATCCAGGCTGTATTATAAGGATTTAATTACCGAGTTTGCGGCCTAAAGGCAAGGAAAGTAACCATCATCTAATCAATGAATGGTGAGCGGGAATATGATGTTTTAAAGTTATACTGCCGCAGAGCATTTGTGACTGACTAGTATTAGAAAATATACTGCATCGTAATCAAATGTTGAACTGTCGCGGGTGTCAGCGGATACTACGCCTTTGTTAATCTGAGATTTTTCCATTGACATGAGTCAAAATAAGTGATTGTCACCATTGAGTGTGAGCCATTAGGTATTGGTGTTTGTTGAATTGTAATTGGTGATGCACTGTCATACTTCAACATGCCAATATAAAGTGACAGCTGAGCTCATTTGATGATAAAAGCCAATTGTTGTGCACTTGATTTTTTTCCTTTGAAAGATTATGATATCCAAAAAATCATAGTTGAAATTATCGGCATAATAATGCTGTTTTAGTCTAAAAATGCATGTCATTTCACTGGGTATAACTAGAACAGCTATGTGCTTGCAGACTGGCATGATTTATGCGCCTGCATGTGAGCAGGGCCTTGCGCATCAAGTCGGCAAAGGGCCTCGCACCCCCCCCCCCCCAAGGCGCTGACTGCATTGGGTGATTTATTAATGCGTAGTAAGTATAGGTCTACTGTTTAAATACACACGTCATTTTCAATTCTTTCGTAACAGAAATTAGGCTGATTTTGTATCAAAATAGGCTATATATCACAAAAACAAAGACATTCTATGTAAAGATTAATGCTCAGCAGCCTGGGCACCCCCATGTAGACAGAATGGTATGATCTTGGTTACATAACATTTTTCGACAATTCGACTACAAGGTTGATCGTCAAATCAGACTCCTCCGAATCGAATCGTTGAATAGTCGACTATTCTAGGTCAGCCCTGGATACAGCAGAAATAGGCATTTTAAAAATGTCTGCTGGGCAGCCAATTTTGAAATTGGTTCAGAATGCCTTGAACAAACTCTGGTGTGTTCATGGATAGGAACATATACCTAAAGTTTCAAGCTGCTCCCCCGGACAGTTTTGGAGAAGATGCTTACAGACCAGGGATCGATATTAAGGCTTGTCAGATTTTCCGGGACTAGTGAAAAAACATAATTGGACGACCAAGATGTCCCATGACATTGTGCAATCCGATAGGTATTGTTTTTTTGGCTTTATATGTACAAATTCTTTGTTTTCTTTGCATAATTTTACAAGGAAGCTCAATTATCTGGTCACCACTGTTTTTATTCTCATTTGGACATCCCACTTTGTCTTGTGTATTGCGTCAGTTCGTCTTCGGCTTTTCCCGTCTCACTCCTCCACCGGACAAAGCAAAATACTGTACAGATGTATTTACAAACCCACTGTGCCGAGTGCGCGCTCATAGCATCTCCTCGCGGATGCTGTTTGGCACGCAATATTGCCTAAAAAAAAACAACTTAAGCATCAATGCGTTGAAAGAAATACAGAGAAGATAATGTCACTCCTCAAACCACCCAAATTGCGGCTAATACCAGGTAAAACACCAATAAAATTAAAGGCTTCATCACCAACTAATCAGGAAGAACCTAAGCAGAGGTATGAATGGAAAAGGAGAGAGAGAAAATTCTGTGACCAGTCGGAACCAAGACTACCCATGGCTTTGACATAAAGAAGATGAATGAAAAAGTCATCTTTTCTGAAAACCAGTCATGATTTTCCTCCAATTTCTGACCAATAAGTCATTTTTATATTTACAATGGAGAGAAATGTAAAAATATTGTATTTTGTCCCATAAATGATTAAAAATTAGTGTAATACAGCCATGTCATACAGGTTTGATATTGCACTCGTGTAATGTTGCCAATCCTGCGGGTAACTGTTAATCATCACCAGCGTAAGTTTCTGGTTTGAAGTTTATTCAAGTCAATGGGGTGGATAATTCCCTCGCTAGCATTCTAGCGCTTTCGCCATTATAGTAGCAAGTTAAATGTGTAACTGTTATCGTAAGAACTTGAATTTAGCAATGTAATGATGAAAAAGCATTAGCATGCTCACTAGCTAGCTAATTATTTAATCTTTTGACTTAAATAGACCACAAGCTAGAAGCTAATGTTTTTTAAAAATTTTCCAAATATTACGACCCCAATAATACAAAGCCCAGTTCCAATGAAGTTGGCACATTGTGTAAAACGTGAATAAAAACAGAATACAATGATTTGCAAATCCTTTTCAAATTACAGTGCTGTAAAAAAGTATTTGCCCCCTTCCTGATTTCTTTCTTTTTTTTTTTTGCATATTTGTCACACTTACATGTTTCAGATCAAACTAATTTTAATATTAGACAAAGATGTCCTGAGTAAATATAAAATGCAGTTTTTAAATGATTATTTCATTTATTAAGGAAAAAAGCTATCCAAACCTACCTGGCCCTATGCAAAAAAGTAATTCCCCCCCCCTTGTTAAATCATGAATTAACTGTGGTTAATCACATTTTTTTAGTTCAATTTCACTAGCCACACCCAGGCCTGATTACTGGCAGACCTGTCGAATCAAGAAATCACTTAAATAGAACCTGACTGACAAAGTGAAGTGGGCTAAAAGATCTCAAAAAGCAACACATCATGCTGCCATCGAAAGAAATTCAAGAACAAATGAGAAACAAAGTCATTGACATCTATCAGTTTAGAAAGGGTTACAAAGCCATTTCTAAGCCTTTGGGACACCAGCGAAAACCTTCTGTTTCCTAAAAATTGCCACATTTTCATGTTACCAAATGATTATGTGGGTAGTTAAGAATCATGTTCGTATTTATACCATGTATTGTTATATCACTGAAGTTGATGTGATAACAATATGGTGTTATTTTTTAGCGTCCCTCAAAAGCTATGAATTTCTAACGTATATGAAATAAACACGTTCTAATCATTGTCACACGGTTACCCCATTTAAACCCCTTAGTTTCAGTTTTTCATCACAAAGCCTTATTTAGTTAAACCTTTTCCGTGTAGTTCTGCAGTTTCAGAGTTTTGTAAAACTTAGTATAAGTTTTGTTATTCCGACTGTGAATATTCGAGTCTGAATTGTTCCTGTGGTGTTGAACCATTATTCAGCCAACTTAAAGGGAATTGTACCTTTGCACTTCGATTCTCTCTATCATTCCCATGTGTCGGTGAATGCACTGCACTGTCATTAGTGGAAAAGTGCGCCGTGGTCTGACGAGTCCACTTATCAAATTGTTTTTGGATATCATGGACGTCGTGTCCTCCGAGCTAAAGAGGAAAAGGACCATCCAGAGTGTTATCAGTGCAAAGTTCAAAAGCCAGCATCTGTGATGGTCTGGGGATGTATTAGTGCCCATGGCATGGGTAACTTGCACATCTGTGAAGGCACCATTAATGCTGAAAGGTACATACAGGTTTTGGAGCAACATATGCTGCCATCCAAGTGACGTCTTTTTCAGGGCTGTCCCTGCTTATTTCAACAAGACAATGCCAAGCAACATTCTGCACATGTTACAACAGCATGGCTTCGTAGTAAAACAGTGCAGGTAATAGACTGGCCGGCCTGCGGTCCAGACCTGTCTCCCATTGAAAATATGTGGCGCATTATGAAGTGCAAAATATGAAAATGGAGACCCTGGACTGTTGAGCAACTGAAGTTGTACATCAAGCAAGAATGGGAGAGAATTCCACCTACAAAGCTTCTACAATCAGAGTACTCAGTTCTTAAACGCTTACTGAGTGTTGTTTAAAGAAAAGGTGATGTAACTGAGTGGTAAACATGTCCCTGTCCCAGCTTTTTTGGAACGTGTTGCAGGCATCAAATTCAAAATGAGTGAATACTTCCAAAAAAACAATAAAGTTTATCAGTTTGAACATCAAATATCTTGTCTTTGTAGAGCGCTTAATTGAATATAGTTCGAAAAGGATTCGCAAATCAATGAATTCTGTTTTTAGTCACGTTCTACCCAACGTTCGAACTTCATTGGAATTGGGGTTTGTACATTGATTTACTTGCTGAATATAATGTATTAAGACATTTGACACAACAAATAAAAACAGAGCTGTACTCTGGACCTTATGTGGCATCAATTTGACCAAACACTAATGGACATTTGCTTAGGTATGGGATATAAAGTGAAAGCCATTCATCATTTATCCCTGCAATTTGATCTGGTTGGCCGGTGAGCCACAGGGCTATTGGCCCTATTTTTTCGTCTGGCGTTGTGACATTAAAACAAGCTAACATTAAAACCGCTATATGTCCACTTAAAAAGCAATTATTTTATGAGTGACGCAAGGGACTAACTTAAACAGCGCTGTGGGCGAGACAATCGTCATCGTCAAGCATTGTTATTTCAGTCAGCAAGTTATTTCAGTCAGCTAACTTTCAATTATAAAAGCTGAATTATTCAAAGAGGTCCCCACCTCTCCAAAACAGTTGCGAAGTACTGTACACTGGCTAACGCAGCAACCAACATTAAAACCTATGCCACACCGGCTTGACACGTTCAGTCGCTAATGATGATTAGTAAGCGAGATTTAAATCAGTTGCACTGGGGACAATGTCAAACTGAATAATAATAATGTAGTGCGAACGGAATGATCATTATTTATTCTGAATATCAGAGCGGAAGTGAAATCAAGTCACACTTAAATCTTTGACAATACTACAACATAATTCTCAGTTATATGTCAAAGTACTGCGGCAAGTGAAATATCTGTAGGGGTGCAGCTTAATATGCAGTATGATTAACTTCAGGTTAATGCCCATGCCCCTCTCCGCCACCAGTTACCACTACAAATAACCTCTAATTCGGAGAGAACAATGAACTGCCTCCTCTATGCAGCAGGAATGTTGAAAGCTGATTTGACATGATTCCCATTGAAGCTATTTGAGTAATTGCAATTTTTATGAATGAATAGTTTAGCCTGGTGGTGGTAGTACAGCAAAGGTCATGGGGTGACCAACATTAATAACAGTCATACTCTATGTACCACTAGCAATCACACGAGCAAAAATAGCAAAATCACACAAGCAAAATAGTGAGTTATGACGTGAATTGTAAAGTTTGACTCAGTGGTGGCACTACAGCAAAGTTCATAGCAGGGCTTAATCTTCCCATTATTTGCCACAAGCCAGTTGAGCTTTTGACAAGAAGAAGTCACTAGTCTGACTGAAAAAGACTAGAATATCACATGAAATTTAATGGCACAGGTACAAACTTTATTTAAACACTAGAAATTTAAATAAATGAAAAACACAAACTGTTTAAATGAAACAGATTATTTTGTTCATCTTGTGTTCATGCGATGCCTGGCTAAAAAAAAAAAAAAAAAGTCACTTCCTGGATTTAACTAAGCAAAAAGGTAAGAGCCTTCCATTGGATAATAACTGCAGTGATTAATATATTTCAGCTGGCGTCAAATTATTTAACCCTAAATGATGCAGTTTGTAGCTTCTCATTTCTTAAACAGCATTGTCAGATCATATCCTGCGGCTGTGGAAAAGATGTTACTCTGTTTCAGAACTGTCAAATTATTTGCCTGCATCAAGCCAAGAAAACAACTGAGGAGATTGCTGAAACAACAAAAGGACAATCTGCCAAGACAACAGCTATTTGCATATTCTATTAGTATAATCATACAGGTGTGCAAGAAAGAAAAATGTGACGTTACTTCTAAGAGTGGGAAAGTGATGTTGATCTAATGGAATGGGCTCTCTCTGATAAGGCTGTCATGTGTAAAACCCATTGCATAAACTGGAGCACTTATTAGCTTGCTCCCTTTACAAAACCCAAAAAGAATATGCTGCAAGACGCAGACCTTGGATCTTGCTCACTCACTGTAAAGACACTGTGCCAGAGACTGCACAAGTGACATTGCCAATGACTAGCAGAAAGTAGTGAACTCCGAAGAACGTCCTTACTTACATTGCATTTCCCGCATCAGTGATTTATCAGCTGTAGCTAGCTAGCTAGCCAGCAATGAAACTCGAGCATTTAAGATGAAGCTTCAGATCCCAAGTGCACGCAATAATTAAATGCGTTCTGGTGCCGTTTTTCAGCAGAAAGCATACTGGATATTGGCGAGTCCCCGTTCTCTTAACTGGGCATTTTCATGCACGACTTAATTTGCATGTGCATGAAGTACCCCTCCTAAAACACAATATTTGTTAGCAAGTTCAATGGCAGCGAGTTGTTTAGATAGTTCACTTATGATTGCTGTATCTTCCTCTTGAGGGTGTGTCATCATTTACTGACTCCTTGGTATTCTGAACCATTAGGCCAAATCAAGTTAAAGGTGAAGGTCAGAGCAGCTCTATCCAAGTATTTCGCTTTTGACAGGCTAATGTTAGTTATGATCGTGCAACTTTTTCTCCCAGTCTGTATGTTCGTGCTTGTCTGTAGCTAGCTCATAGTGAGGTTATACGTTTAGCACAGCCCTTTTGTGGGCTTCAAGAGTAATATTATTGTTTACACCCTTCAGAAACACAAGAAATTATTGCATGCACTTGCTGATATGAGGGTTAACTGAAGGTTAATATCCATCTTTTACACTATGCTACAAAAGTCTGACTTTTTCTTGTTCCTGCGCAGACAATGTTATTTCCCAATGGCTTAAACCCAAAGTAAATGGAAAAGACCTATTTTTCTCTTCAAACTTTGCTTTTGTGACCTGGGTAATAACATTTTCAAATTTATCCATTTTCCAGAACATTAACCCTTAAAGCGCTAAATATAAATAGTGTTGCTCAATGATGCAAGATATCAAATTCAAAGCTGTTGAAAACCTCTCATGTGGTGACTTGTTTAAAAGAGCTCCCATTGGGGAGCCATTTTAAACAAGTTGCCACGTGATAGGTTTTCAGCAGCACAGGATAATTTTTAATTTCTTGAAAATTTATTTCAGGGAAATTCAGTGCTGACTTGCTAATAGAGAATATTCTATAGTATACAATAATTTTCAAGAACTGTCTAAAATGTTGTACAACTTCCAAGAAGCTTCAAGAATTTGCTAAGATGTTGTAGAACTTATGAAAATTTCAAGACCTTTTAAAATTTTCTAGATCTTTCCATAGTAATACATACACAGCCGCTTACCACTCACCAAAACCAGCTTAGTTCTTGCTGCCTAAGTGAACACACGGACGTATCTGAATTTTTCAGAGATGGCATCAACAAGCTTCAAGCGTTCTCCAGATGCATTCTGCGATGTATGTGGCCAATTTATCAAAACAAAAGCAACAAAGTACTCTGTGATAGCATCTACTAAAATGTATGAAGCCTACAAGGTATATTTTGGCATGCTCGTCGCGGATCAACAAAAACTCATATTACCTATGAGCATCACTACTCTAGAAGATACACAATTTTTGCTCACTTGAAAATGAAGATTTGTTATTTTACAATTTAATAAAATTGGATTCATATTTTGTTTAGTTCAGACCTCATGTAAACGAAGATGGTCAAATTTGGTGTTATCACACAACCCACCTACATTCTCGCCAAGACGCGCCCGTCCGCAGCATTCAAGCACAAGGATTAGCCAGTCATCTAAGCGCCAGATTTAGCCAGCCATTAAGCTCTAGGATTGGAATCCTAGTGCTTCAACAGCAGGCCAGTCCTAGGGCTTGAATGCTCAGGAGGGGCATGTCTTTGCAAGAGCATTGGTGGGTTCCACAATAATGTGCAAATTAGCCCATTTTTACATAGAAAATCAGTGAATTATTAAATTTCATTATTCAGGTCACAAAAGCAAAGTATGAAGGGAAGAATGGTTATTTTCTATTCTTTTACAAAACGAGCAATAAAGAAATAACACATACTATCCAGGAACAAAATTTGTGTCACATAGTGTTATCTATACTGCTTCTTCCTCACTGGGGTCACAGGGGAGCAGGAGCCTATCCCAGCTGACTAGAGGCAAAGGGCAGGGACACACCCTGGACAGCTTGCTAATCCATCACAGGGCGCAAACACCACTCACACACACAGTCATGCTAATGGGCAATTTAGAGTCTCTAATTAGCCTGATATGCAAGTCTTTGGACCATTTGAGGAAACTGGAGTACCCAAAGGAAACCCACGCAAACACAGGGAGAATGTGCTAACTCCACCTTCAAAAGGCCCTAGGCCGGATTCAAACCCACAACCGTCTTGCTGTGAGGCAGCAGTGCTACACATTGCCCCACCGTGCTGCTCTGAGGGTTAATGTGATGTGCTTAAATAAACTGATAAATATCCTACGTTTTGGTGAATGATTTCTGGGTGGTTTTTTTATACAGTTGGGTGGATTTTGAATCCATTTTGGGAAACACACCATATGATCAATCTGGCAACACTGCATAAGATATGAAGAAGGTGGAAATTCATTTGAACTTCTGGCCTATGTATTAAGATCAGTTACGCAGTAGGATTGTATGAATATTCAATGAAGATCATGCAGAATTTTCACTCCCTTGCTGGACTCCCTGAGTCTGAGCTTATCTGGTTGAACAAATAAATTTTCATTTGCCATGGATCCCGGCCTAGTGCGAAGATCGAGCCCTGCCTGCTAATTGACTCAATTTGCACTTGTCTTGTTTATGTTCATGTAGGAATCCGACCTTTTTAATTAAAATGACAAAATTTCGGCACAGACGTGAAAAAGCGAGGGAAAAAAATAACAAGACTAGGTGCAATCTAGTATATGGCTGGGCCGCCAAGTGCTGTATGAGAATGTAGGCCCAAGAAAAGGGTGCTAAATGAGGCAAAGCTCACGCAATTATTTGAAGTGCAAGTTTAGTAATGAGCTGGAGCTGATAAATTATTTACAAAGTGGGTGAGGGAAGTGGGAGAGTGTGAGTGAGCGTGAGAGTGCGTGAGTGAGGGAACAGGAGTGAGTGAGAGTGTGTGAGGGAGTGGGAGTGGGAGGTGGGGGGGGGTCTTGAGTAAGGAAAACGTATCAAAAGCAAGTTATACATTTGAATAGACAGAGAGCTAGAGTAAGGGTAACAGTTATTGATTTTTGAATGTGAATTTGAGAGAGACAGCAGCAGCAGATGTAGATAGCAGTTTAAGTATGTATGTATGTTCCCGAATCGTAATGAAACAATAAAGTTATCATTACAGTTGTGCTAACCGGGACGTGACGTCACTTTTGTGAACAGACATGGCAATTCCTATATAGTGAGGGTGTAAGAACGAACTTCAAAGATTCCTTTTTTTTCCCCCATGTTTCGTCTTTGGGCATGTTATGGACAAAGAATCCACAGTTTTGAGTAAAACCGCTTAATAAATATTTTTGAGTGAAGGAGTTGCCATGTGTTTACATAAAACATTATTTGATATTGGTGATGAATGAATATGGTTAACTATGTGACAAAAAAATTGAAATGCAATTAATTTTAATGAATTTATGACCTGTTGAAAGCTCTTGAAAAGGCCTTGTAGTTAACAGCAAGATCATAAGAATTGGCCAAGAAATAAGAAAGTTCATTCTATAATTTAATCTGATTTTGTTTGATTTGGCTGAGAAACTGAAGTGATTTCCCCTAGATCTTCATCAGCAATTTTCAGCCAGAATTCCTCTCTGGCCTTATTAGCAGCAACAGTGCTGTTTTTTATATATTTACATTCTCCATAACTGTCCATAATAACAACCCTCTCCTCCAAGGAGATTCTTTTTTTTTTTTAAGACTTTATTAATCACCCAGCAACCACTTACATGACATCCAGCGAACAAGTGCATACATCAACCAACATGAATGCACTAACAGTTATCTCAATTATAATTTCCCAAGTGTCCATCTGAGTATGCGCATGCATAATCATGCAGGCTGTGTCCAAAATCACTCACTACTCACGATATAGTGCACTATATAGTAGGTTCGCCATTTTGTAGGGCTGTCCGAATTGTTTGTAAGAATTTTTATCCCCTATATAGTGAACTCATTACATCCCACAATCCACCGCGAAATGTAGTGAACATCCGATGGTCTCAAACCCAGCTATACATTCCATCATGCACACAAACCGAAAAGCTCCGAAAGAGCTGCGTTTAGTCAATGGAGTTTGAAAACAGGCACAAGACATTTAGTAGCTTTAGGCGCGAAAATGTTTTTTTTTTTTTTTTTTATTGGAAACCAAGCAGCGCAGGAGACCCGTTTTTTTTTACACAGGATATAAACGGACATTAAGGTACTATTAAAATGAATAATGATGAGTTAGAGGACAAAAATGGATGATGATATTAAAAATTCATGGCAAATTTTATTATTTAAACGATAATGGCAACAAACACAGTGGGAAATATACTCCGTTCGGTTATTACAGAAATACGCCCAAATCCTTCAACTGAAGTTGAACGGGTACGATTTAATTTTGCGACAGCTATGACGCTATTAACAGTTGCGACAAAACGAGCCAGGTAGTGTCCGAAACACTGATCTACATAAAATAACTGGATTGCTGACATGATAGGGAACTGCATTGGGAGGTCGAAGCAAGCGGAAGTGGTCAAGCGGCCATATTACTAAGCCCATTAGTAAGCAACCGTTATATAGTATTCTATGGCAGAGAAGCATTGATGTGCTGCTTTCCAATGCAGAGCGACAATTTTGGGGGATGTGGCGAGACAATGCACTGGCTGTAGTAAAGACGGATACACATAAATTAATTTCTATAAATATATTGCTTATTATTAGCCACTGGAGATCTACCTAAACGGCAGATAATGTGTCAACGTTAGCCTAGCTAACGGTGTTATTGGAATATTTAAATTAATGTTAGCTAACGTGATCCATCAGGTTAGCCTACAGCTACCTAGATTACTGAACTGAAGTTAACCAGATCAATCAATGTCACACGGCATAAATGAGATAATCCAGTAAAACTGCTGTGTAACGATGTCTATAATATACTACTCAAAATTTGATAGGGATCATAGGAATTTTTTTGTGAAATGACATGCAAATTTGGTCACTGCCACTGATGAACAATATATTGGATAAATGACATGCAGTCAGACACAAAACACATTTGCAAGTGCATTTAATGACATTAAATGAGCGTGCAGCCTCACACTTTTGGCTTTCACGAACACTTCATGGTTTCACCTCTGACATGTAAAGTGAAAACAGACAGTGTTCGTTTGATGTTTCATTACCACAGTTAATGTCAATAACAAGTATGGCCACCCCTAGCTTGAATGACAGCTTGACAACATCGGGTCATACTGTCAATCAGAACCCAGATGCTTGCAATTGGAATGTTGTTCCATTCTTCAACAAGGGCATTTCCGAGCTCTTCTAGAGTTGTGGGTTGTGCCCTACAACCAGAAATGGCGACCTGCAGCATGTTCCACACATGCTCGATAGGGTTTAGGTCCGGCGAACGTGCGGGCCAGTCCATGCGGACAATTGTCTCCTGCTCTAGGAATTGATTCACCACCCTAGCACGATGGGGGGGCGTTATCATCCATCAAGATGAAATCAGGGCCAACAGCACCAGCGTATGGTCTTACGTACACATTGAGGATCTCATCCTGTACCGTACCCTGTCATCGCCCCCTCTCCCCATGACATGCAGGTCTGTACTGCCGTTCCTGCTTATTCCTCCCCAGACCATAATTGATCCGCCACCATAACGGTCGTGTTCGTTGATGTAGGCATCATTAAATCGCTCACGTTGTCTTCGCCACGCCCGTTGCCTCCTGTGAGTAAAGTCCAAGCAATATCGGGACTCATCAGTAAAGAGAACTGGAGCCCAATCGTTGTGTCCATGTGACATGATCGTGAGCCCAATCCAAACGGTCACGCCTGTGACGCACGGTCAATGGGATTCGAAACACATGGCCTTCTTGAGTTGAGGCCAGCAGTATGAAGACGATTCCGTATCGTCTGAATGGATACCCTGACCCCCGAGGCGTTATGAAGGTCATTTCGTAGGGTGGTGGCTGTCCAGAAAGGATGACGTCGTGCCTGAAGTGTGAGGAAGTAGTCTTGTCATTGTGTAGTCGATCTCTGACGACCACCCCCATGACAGTGTGCTGCTGTACCAAACGTTTGATGCCGGTTCCACGCTCTGTTCACAACGCTTTGGCTGACGTTGAGTGCATTAGCAACGTGACGTTGTGAGAAGCCAGAGTCAAGCATTCCGATGCATCTTCCCAATTGCTCTGAAGTCAATTGACGTCTAAGACGTTGAGGCGACATTGTTATTAAGTAATGTAATGCAAAAAAATTTGGGAACTTCCAAATTTTCACCAACAAGCAACACACACGTCTGAGTTGAAATGGTGAAGTGTTAGTCAAAGCCAAAATGTGAGGCTGCACGCTCATTTAATGTCATGAAATGCACGTGCAAATGTGTTTTGTGTCTGACTGCATGTCATTTATCCAATATATTGTTCATCAGTGGCAGTTACCAAATTTGCATGTCATTTCACAAAAAAATTCCTATGATCCCTATCAAATTTTGAGTAGTATATTACACCAGACTAACTAGACAACACAACTAGGCGTTCACTGGTCAAATCATTAAGGCAAATTTACGCCAGCACTAAAAAAGGCTAACGTTTGTTGACAATAAATTGCCGTCGATGGACAAATTTAATTTTGCCAGGTTATCAATGAGGATGTAAAGCTAGAGATACTTAAATAGATAATGTGATTCACACTCGACAATGAATGGCAGGCAGTTTTACATACATCTCCATAACGCACAACTCACTTCACTTCTCATGTGAACGCCGATTTAGCGACCTTGATAAGTTTGCATTGCATTCTCTTCAGAGAACCCACTTTCACTTCGTAGGAAAATTAGCCTAGCTTCGTGGCAGCTACTGAGTGAAGACATCGCAAGAGAAAACTCAATGCAAGACATCCGTTGGGACTTACATATGCGTTATGCGTGATTGAATCTCACACCCAGTGTTTGTAAAATGAAGACAACGGTTGACAAGATGCTAGCCCACGGCTAATTTATTTTTTCATTAAGTTTTTAAATCCCCCCCCCCCCAAAAGAATGAGAAGAAATAAGGGCAATGATGTCATAAAAAAAGATGACAAGGTATAGTGCTGCAGAGAATTAGCATTCTAAATCACTAGCTGCGCACCGTCCTGTGTGATCATACCAGTTTCTGCCATGGGTGGTGGTATGTGGGCAACATAACAGCCAGCCAAACTGCAGTGCACAAATAAATCGCACGGCTTGACGGCGTACTTGAACTTGATGTCAGTCGTGTGGAAGGTATATTAGCTAAGAAGCTTTAAATGGCTTCGATGATAATGAACCCTAAATGAACGCACGAAACGTAATGGAAAACATTACATAATGTAATGAAACATGACAGAATGTTTAGTTGTGACTAATGATACTTGATTGCTAGAAGAGGTCTTGCTAATGAAGACTGAATTCAGGTAATCTGGTTGCATACTGTGAAATAAGCATCAGGCGGGCGGCATATGTAACGTTCTAAAATGATCTTGTCCCTAGTTTTACTTGTACACGTGCAGCTAAGATTACTTCATAATTTTGAACTCCGCTATAACTTTTTTGACGACGTACGGTAAAGTGATGGTCAACTAACAGTGGCGATTGACTGGCCAGCTGATTTTGGGATCAGAGGCTGATTATGGTAAAGTCCGGCATTAGGTAGATTTATTCACGCAAATGTTGGTTCAGCATTAGCGCTTAACATTAGCTAACATTACGTTGACGCTAGCTTGCTCAACAGCAGCAAAAATTATCTAGCTAATGAATTTATTTCGAATGAACAATGACATGTAATTTGGACATATTTGCCGGATCGGGTGAAGGGGAGTAGCTTGAAGATGTCAAGTGATTCTGTACTATGACATCAACTGACGTTCGTTCATGTGTTGATATCTCAGAGTTTTGGAGTCAGAGCGGCCCTGTTTGGATTGTAGATAGTTGGCTAGGGGGTCGTTGGGAAGGTGGGGACGAATCATGGACAGTAGGCTTGATGGAAGGAGAGACTGTGCCGTTTCTCGATTGTTACGCTAGGGTAGACCAACATACTTTCTGCAGGTATACTGCCTCCTTTTTCTTTGGAGTGTGTAGAGTATGAATTTAATTTTTGGCTGTCCATTACTCAGGGCACCTTTAAAGGCACGAACAACTGCTCGGCCCAGCCCAATAAATAGGGTCAGCATGAATATCCAAAATGAAAATCCAGAATTTTTTTTTTTTTTTTACACCTAACGTTACCTAAAACTAGCTTTTGACACTAGCCTTTCTATCACTTTTGGTAGAGTAAGTTGTGTCAGGAGGCTCCTCAATCTCATCTTTGTCATCAATCTGTGCCATCTAATGTACATGTTATACCTCAGCACAAGATTCCTCTTTAGGAATTTAGGCCACCGCCATGACATAACCTGACTTGGCATAACAAGCTACAGAAAACTTAGTTTGCGCATACAAGTGACACCAAAAAAAACCACACTCTTGATAGGCTACTTACAAAAACACACCACTCCTCTCTTTTTGTGCAGATGGACAAATAAGCTTCAGTCTCTCTTCATCCCCCAACCGTCCCAAATGACGATTATCAACAAATTTTTTTGCGGCTGTTAATTTTAAGACGCCATTAATTTTGAGACCAGACTCCAACAAAGGAACACATAAATAAAAACAAACTCTGAAGTAACTCACACAGCTGTAGAAGGTACTGTTACCTTAACTTCTTTCTCTATGTAGTCATTCAGCAAGATGTCTGGATCGACGCGGTGATCCGGGAGGGAAAGGGGGACAGTGTGCAGGACCCGACGTTCCGTCAGCTTCTCCTGCGACTTTTTATCCCGTCCCTTCTCCCCTTTTAGGAACACACGCTTGAATGGAGACACGATGCCAGGCTGTAGGGAGCAACAGAGACACCAAAACAGAGAAAGAAGTACAATTTCAGTAATGACAGCATTCGATTAATTTCAAAGCTTACCATAAACAAGACAAGTGTCGGTAAGGGTATACCTCTGAAACTACGGTATTATCTCCATGTTCATAGTTTGGCCAAGTGGTGGCGCAACAAGAAAGGGTACAGGGTTCAGAAAATCAAATGGGGGAACTTCGCTCCTTTCCAGGGATACTCGCAATAAATTTTACCCCATTCTCATAAGAACGGTTTGACTTACTGCATTTTTGAAAAAGTGAAGTTTAACCTCAAGGTGGAACTACAGGAATAGTAGTAGGGTTGCCAGAACAATAGGACTGCATGAAGACATATATAGAAAAGTTAATCAGATTCCCATTTGAACAGTTTGACATCTTGCAGTTAGAATTTAAGTTTCACTTAATGGTGGAAGTGCAGTAAAAGTAGTCATGAAAATGAGCAAGGTTCCTCCCCTATGCACCATGAAAGTTGACAGCAGATTTGGTAGGGTTACCATTGAAACTGTGCAAATTACTGCATTTTTAAAAATCAAAAGCTTGCCATGGTAATGGTGCTACTGGGAAGGTCAGAAGGTTACAAATGTTATGGTTGTCAAAATACCAGTATTTTACCCTACGATGCTATTCCAGGCAAAGTATCAGGACACCAGGAAGAACTGCGATGCCGTAGAGAAATCTTGGGATTTGGGACTTAGAAGGAGCAAAGGAACTGTTTAACATCTATTGAGTGGTAACTACAGGTTGTCAACATTGACAAAATGGCACTTTTTAAAAATAGATTCATGACCTAGTTGGTGAACACTGCTGGCCTTTAGATTAAAGGTAAGAAAACTGTTAAGAGATTTTAACTTTTGGGTGAACAATCATTTTAAATGACTGGTGCATCAATGACCAACATAATGCATTACATTGTTACGCTCTAGGCGAGGTAAAAATAAAGTAGTTATAACAATATTTTTTGTGAATAACAAGTTCAGTCTGCCCTTCAAAAATGGGTAATGTCATAGTACTTGTCATGAAGAGTGCAAGACCATACATTGATAGGGAAATAACAAGGCTCCAGGTTAACTTTTTTTATTATAGACCCAAAAAAAATCATTTCACCGGTCCCGAAGTAAGTGTAAACAATCAAAAATTCTGAATGTCATCCTTTTACTTTGTTATTCTCATCTACAAAGGTTATTTGCATATCAACACAAATCAAATAATAAGTAAACAAATGATTGCAATTTAATTAAAATAAAATGAACAGTTGATTAAAAAACATTCTTGACATTAGCAGTTTTCATTATGTACAATAGGCTGCTTAGAACTAGTGTCAGAGAGTTAAACAGGTCATAATTCCCTCCCTAATATCTATTATTTTACATTGCAATGAAAAAAATCAATACATTTCTTGTTCAAAAAAACTGCATCTATTCACGTTTCCCCCCAAAAAAGTGTTATGGAATCCACATTCTGTATTATAAATGCACTTCTATATTTTATATGGAAATACACAGGAAATTCGCTAGATTTTATGTATCACATCGATATGTAACCTGCATAAAGATCAAAAATGATCCTTTTTTGATATGCAAAGCTGCTATGATCAAGTTCAGGAAAATTGTCCTGAAATGTTGCACAATCAAATGTTACTGGAGGACAGTAAAAATAGATTTTTCACTCAGTTTCATGAAGAAGAAACTAAAACTTCCCACTTGTTGATTTTTGGGACAGATCTGTGCGTGACGTATTGTCAGCTGGATTAAAAGCATGACCTTTCACAGCAAGCTAATGGTGCATTAATTTTGAGTCTCTCGTATATTTGCTCTGGCAACCAAGGGCCCTATTTTAATGATCTAAGCACAGTCAGAAGTGTGTGGCGCAAATGCATTTAGGGCGTGTCCAAATCCATTATTGTTAATTTTTCGGTGGGTTATCAGGGCGTAATGCAAGGTGGAAGTTTCAAAGGGGTCGTCCTTAATCTCTTAATCAATCCTGTTTGGGATGTAACACTAAATAAGCCATCTCCGATGTCCTTTAAAACCCAGATGGGTTGCAGGCACTGAATTAATAAGTCAGATCGGATTCAAAATTGATAAATTTTTCAGATAACTGAGGATAATGAGTCGTCCCATGCATGAGTTATCAAAAGATTTGAAGTGCATTTTCAGCACTTCAAACATTAGTTCGGTTACAGTTTGTGTTTTTTGTGATAGAAGGAAAATCCAGGCACTGTTTTAGATGATGAGTCATATAACGAATGCATACGCTGACCATTGTCCCCGAATAGTCACCCCTCCAGCAGGGATCTTCTGGAGAACAGCAGGAATGACTGAGCTTGCCAATATCAAGAAGTTGTGGTTTTATCCTGAAGAATTTGTGAACACCTACATGCATAACCTCATATGTTGAATTGCATATTACCTGATGGAACAGATTCACTGACAAATTAAATAGCCTGTATCACAGCATGCCCTGATGTGTGGACGTCGGTCGCACTAACCATTCTGACATACATTTCAGATATCTTGTGAAAAATATTTCACATCGTAATCTCTTTATTTTTAAATCAGTTGCATGCGATGCTGCTCGTCCCTGCATGGGTAGTATGTAACAAGCAGAGTGTACTTACGTTGTGTTGTATGTCATAATACTTAATGTCAATGCAGCTTATTGGAAGCCCAATTGCTCAGTAAATAAATTCAGCTTATTATCCGATTCTTACTCAGAAAAAGGTAGAGTGTTAACCGGCATTTTGGTTATGCCACTGGTTGTGGACAGAGTTTTATTGATACATGAGCAGCCTTAACACGCACACCTTAGTAGGAAAAACTGCAATTTTGCCCCTGCATAAGCAAAGCTGAGGAAGGAGTGTTGTGATCAGACGCAGAAATAAATCAGGGCCACCGCCAGAACTGAAAATTCAGGGGCAAAGATACATCCCTTTATAACAACAATTAGTCCTAGCTTGTTCTCAATCGTTTTCCTTTATTGACACGTTTTCCAATCATAGTAATAATCAAGTGGAAATTGAAGGCACGGCTTCTCTCTCCTATGCAATCTAACAGCAACAAAATAATGGGCTACATTCAGTGCGGAAAAAATTATTATAATTAGGTCTATGCACTGGCACTCAGCAACGGTAATATTTTTCCTGCGACTGCAGCATTTCAGAACTCTTCAGCAAATGAAGGTAATTTTGGTGGCAGATACGTACACCTGTTTTTGCAGCACGATCACCGCAACTTGCTGTAAAAAAATAGACAGCTGTCTGTTTGGAAAACATAAACGGATGACACCACGTACTTGTCACTATGAGGAGCGCCAGCTAGAACAGCTTTAATTTTTGACCTGAGCGAGACTAGCTGCTTAGTCAGCAAAAAGGCTTTCTGGCTAGCTAGTCAGTTTACTTGCTTAGCTAGCTAGTTCACTAGCCTAGCTAGCTAACAGTTATACTTGGTGCACGGAAGTCAAGTGAATAAAAATTATCCACTATTTTGCTATTTCACTTAGCGACAGCTGAACCACAAGCATTTACATTATACCAAATATAACTGTCAGCAAGCTAGGCTAGCAAACTAGCTTGCAAAGTAAGCAAACTAATGTTAGCTAGCTAGAAAGCCTTTTTGCCGACTAAGCAAGTCATATTTGTTGCAGAACTCGAATTAGGATTTTTTGACTGGGTGCACCAAAATGGGTGCACTCGTGCGTGTTCAGGTGCACAGTCTAAAACTTGCTAAATTCAATTAAAAATACCCACTTCGCACCAGTACAAAATGAAAAAACAAATATTCTTTGACATGCCATAGGACTACTGTATATCTGCAATAGTGCAACAGGTTAGGGTTATTGGTGGGATAAGATTTTATTAAAATCATGCTGTATGTAAGAAAAATAAAGGAAAAAATACTTCAAAAAAATGAAGAAATCGGTAAAACTGAGTGTACTATTGGTATTTATCACAGTCAGATAATATTCAATCTATAATTCAATTTCACTTTGTTTGATTTGGCTGAGAAACTAAAGTAATTTTCCACTACTCCATCATAGGACCTCTCTGGCCTCAATAGCAGCAACAGTGCTGCTTTATGCTGTTTTCATATTTTTACATTCTTCATATCTTCATAATTAAGACCCTCTCCTCCTAGATTATATTTAATCTAGAAGAATTTTTTTTTGTAAGATTTTATTAATCACCCAGCAGCCACTTACATCCAACGAATAAGTGCATACATCAACTAAGATGAATGGATCTACAAACATGAATCTCAATTACAATTTCCCAAGTGTCCACCCGAGTGTGCGTGTGCATAATTTCAAGCGTCCACCCAATCGGTGTAAAACGTCATTTCTTTCTCCCATTAAGCTGCAGTCCCATTGGTGCTGGTGGCCGCGAGGGGCACATGTCCCAAAAATCCCCTGACCCTGGATCAGGGAAAGCCTTTGAAGAGAATCATACGCGATTAACGCCCGCACAGAAGCCAAAGCACAAAGCAGAGTTCATCAAAGAAAGATTATAACCACCGTTGTGGTACTAATCATCTCTGATTGCGAGTTCAGGGTTTGTTTATCCGGCTCACTCAGTTAAAACCCGTCTATGATGAACTTGCTTTGTAGTATACCCCCCAGAGCTTTGTGGTTTATAAACACCTGCACCCCTGTCAGTTCAAGTCACGAATTTTAAATCTTGAGCGTAATTTTAAATACAGTCTTACATGTTGTCAGTGTTTGTCTATTCTGTTTATTCTTAAGAAAATACTTGTTTTCAAAATTAAGAAAGTAATCGGCGAAACTTTATAAACAAGCATATAATCAAACTCGGTTTTAACATGTGTGAAATAGCTAGAACTGCCTGTGACTTGGCTGAGGAAAGTTCTCAATGAAGCAGCTGAAAGACCAATCAGACACCATAATAGTCAGGTGGCCGGTCCCAGCCAATGATAACACATACACGGCCTCAGACCAAACGTGTTCCACAGTCTTGTAGTCCCATCGATTTTGTCATTAATTCTCGTCCCTTACCGATAGAATTTGTCATTTCAGGTAAGGATGAGCGCATTTGTAGAAAGAGGATTTATTTTAGGGGCCGATTTTTACTAGGTGCACGCGGTGCACCCGACTTTATATTTTGGGTGCACCTGCTGAAAACCGGGTGCACACGTGCACCTGTGCACCTGCTATTTCGAGCCCTGTGATGCATATAAATGCTAGCTAGCTAACTAAATGGCAAAGTTATAACTATTCACTGCTATCCATTGATTTCATTGCATCACATTTAGGGTCGTAATCGCGAGCGAACCCTTAGAGCATGCTCAAAAAGTCACAATCCCGAGCAAACCCTTCACTGTGGTATAAAAACCATAAAACAAAACTAGGCCTACGCTGTCGGAGGCCAACAGCAAGGGGTATATCCCTGAAATTCCCCAATCCTCGAAGCCCCATTTATTAGATTCCCCTTTACTAGACCTACAATATCAGGCAAATTTGTGGTCTGTGTAAGTAATTGTTCCAGAGATACAATTAAAAAACTGATTTTTTCAATATATAGCGCCACCTGGTGGCAACCCTAGGACTGCATACTTGCCCAAAATCTAATCAGTTCATCCTCTCTACCATATCTACCCATATGCTAAAAATGAGAAGCCAATTTAAAGCATTTTGTGAGTTATCGCGCTAACGGCTAAAATCTACGGACGCGGCAGGTGAGGCAAAAACCATGATATACCCAAAACTTGTATTTCGGGGATATAATAATCCAGCCTGTCTTGCTCAGGTCAAAAATAAAAACATTTCTAGTTGGCGCCCCCCATAACGGCTTGGAGTACTTCAGTTGTGTTGATGTTAAAATGCAGCATTTTTCTCTCGCATTTGCTTTTGTGGTTTGTGTATTTTTGACTTTGCATTGTTTCTTTTTTTTGTACCACATTTCTCCAATTGGGGATGTTTTAGACTGTTGCAGCGCGTTCGTGTTGACATGGATATGCAGCGTTTTTCTCTTGCATTTGCGGTTTGCGTGTATTTGAATTTGCATTGTTTCTGTTTTTGCAGGGCGTTTCTCCAGTTGGAGATGTTTTGGGTCGTTGCAGCACATTTGCCCCTGTCAACCACCGTAGACAAAACATATTAACAATGGAAAGCAAATTCTTGGCCAATATTCTAAGTAAAATTGCGCTACTTGTTAAACAGCTAATCGAAATGCCTAGGAAAAAAAAATAATGAAATCTCATTCCAAATGTCGTCCAAAATGTCAAAGTTATCCATTTATTGAATTTTCTCCAGTTTTTGATCACTGCGTGCATCAGAAACATTTTCAAGATCGTGAAAGACAGGCACACATTCGTAGTCTTCCTGGATAAAGATGAACTCAGCATTGAACCGTTAGTTAGGCTAAAGGGGTTGTTGTCGTATAGGTTACGGTAGTACATAATAACAATAATAATAATGTATTATTTACCCTGCACTACAAATGTAAAAATGTGATCTATTGCGCATTACAACATGAAATCAAAAATCTGATTATTAAAATAATAGAATATATCAGAACCAAAAATCATCAATACAGGCTATTGTAACATATAATAGTGCAGTTGAATGCATAGAACAGTTGAATCCAGTAAAATCTGTAATAAAAATAATATAATAGCCCATGAGTAACAATGGTATATTGAAGCCATAAGCAAAAAAATGCAAGGCGATAAAAATGTGCCTTTAAGTGGCTCTTAAATTCATTAAGGCTGTCTTGCTCACGCAAGTTCGCAGGAAAGGAATTCTACAACCGCAAATGCTCCATCTCCTAGCATCTTCCTAGTGACTTTTCCCGGCAAGTTGAGCAAATGTAGGTTGGATGACCTGAGATTGAAAGTTTTTACCTGAACTCAAATTAAATTACTCACATAGGCAGGGACAAGGCCATGCAAGGCTTTGTACACAGACAAATCTACACACAGGCAATGCAAAATAAAAAGTTTGAGAGTAATATGAGTGATATCCCAGGCACTTGCAACATAAACGCTTGCCATATTGCCCAGGGCAAGTAAAAGTTGAAGTCAGGCAAGTGTTCTGGTGCATGTAAAAAAAAAAAAAAAAACTAATTGCCCAAATTGGACAAGCAACTACTTCTACAGTCAACATGTGCCATAAACGGTTGTCCAGGGCAAGTAAAAAGTCGAAGTCAGGCAAGTGTTCTGGCGCATGTATAAACAATGATTGCCCAGCTCACTCGGTTAGAGCACCACACTGCGGAGCAGAAGTGACTATCACGGCGCGGGTTCGTGCCCCGGTCGTACCAACCGGCAGTGGTCGGCAGCTTTTTCAGAAGTAACGCACAATTGGCCATTGCGCTACTAGGATGCAAATTGGGGAAGGGGCTGCCGGGAAGGGAAATATAAAATGGTTGCTTTGTTCGTTGCTCAAGCGCCTCCTCTTGGCCAGCCGGGCACTCGTCAGGAAGATTCTAAGCTTGTTCATATTCGGGTATCCTCCGCCCTCGTTCTGAACTTACGAGGATGCAACCAATGAGTGTAAAGAAGCAGTATTGATGGGCATGTGCTCTGGAGGAGAGCCGTGACCCGTCCCTCTCCCCTGAATTGGCAACAAGGGGTCGCATACTAGCAAGCCTTGTACATAGTTCCTCAATTTGGCATTCCAGATTCGGGTGGGATTGGAGATGCCAAATTAAAAAATAAATAAAACTAAATGAACAAACTAAATAAATGATTGCCCGAATCTGGCAAGCAGCTATTTCTTCAGTGAGCTAAGGTCTTTTCTCATTCAATCACCTTAAAATACCACAAAAACAAGTGAATGAGAGTTAAAAAAAAAATTGTTTCCTGATGAAAGGTACACAATATTATTTGCATGCACAATTTTTCAACCTTGTTCCTTGCACAGTGCAGTTACCTTACAACTATCGTCGGCACGCAGTGCTGGCCAGTTCAGTGCTTGAGGCGCATTTGTTGATTTGTTCCCATTCCTGCACACGGTGTATAAAACATTGCGGTGCTAACTTTAGTAAGTTCCGTGATTGAGGAAGTCAACTCAATGCTCTGGCGAAAGTGCATTATGTGTAACGGCACAGTGCATCAACTGACACCTACCCCTGCAATTCATTTTCTATGGAAAGCGGCGAGAGTGTTCGAAGCAGTGGCGCAATGCATGATGGGAGTGCCGCATCAAATTTGGTGCTTGTGGCACGTCGAGGTAGCTGGGGGAGCTCTTGATTATGGTAATGAATTCGGCAACCCTGAAGCAAATATCCAATCAAGGGATTGCAGACGTTGTGCAAGTTGTCTTCCAGGCCACAGAGCCTACAAAATAGGTTCCGCTTCTCAAAGGTTCCCCATAAAGATATAAAAGAGAGGCTATATAAGAGAAACTGTTTATGGTAGCTCTGTCTTTTCCGATTTTATTTGAGAGTTCCCTGCCAAATTACGGGGAATGACGAAAGAAACAGCATGAGGAGGAAGGTGGCAGAGATTGTTGGTGTCTCCGGTAAGTTTATTGTTTTAGCTAGAAATTAAATAAATCCTGTAATACGCAGCACAGTGCTGCCAGGGGAGGGCCGCATAATTTGCATTTATATTTGGTGAGATATGCGCTGCGTAGGAAGACTTCACGTCGTTTGGAAGCATTAACACTCATCATTCTAAGTGCATTTGCTTTTAGGCTCAATTGCAGTCCCTCCCAAAATCAAAATCCTGGTGGGAAAAAAAATAATAGATGGTTGAATTACTATCATTATTGGTATAAATTTACTTTTTCCAACATTATATGGGATAGTACGTACTTCAGGGCAGCATTTAACGGATAGCAACATCACTAGGAATGCTGAGGTCATAACAACCGCCCATAAGCAGCCAAACCAAGGGGAATGAACGGTGGATTAACACTGGTCCAGCGCATTAACTGACGTCAACGCCTCCCATTCATTTTCTACGGAGAACGGCGACAGCGTCCAAAGCAGTGGTGCAATGCATGATGGGAGCTGCGCATCAAATGTGGTGCTGGCGGCGCGTCGAAAAAGCTGGGGTAGCTCAGGTTTATGGTAATGAATTCGGCACACATGAAGCGAATATCCAATCAAGGGATTGCAGACAGAGCGTACGTTGCTTTTCCAGGCCACGGAGCCCACGAAATTGGTTCCGCCTCTTGCAAGTTGCCCGTAAAGATGCAAAACAGGAGCTGATTGAAGTAGTTTCGTCTTTTCCGATTTGATTCAGAGGGTTCCCTGCCAAATTACGGAGACGATGACGAAACAAAACTGCGTGAGGAGGAAGGTGGCAGAGGTTGTTGGTGTCTCTGGTAAGTTTACTGTTTTATCTATGAATGAAATAATATCCAGTAATACACTGCTCTATGCTGCCAAAGCAGGGCCGCATAATAGCGTTTATACATGGTGAAATATGCAGTGTTTAGGAGGACTTCATATCGTTTGGAAGTATTAAAACTCAACATATCGTTCGGAAGTATTAAAACTCAAAATTACCAGTGTAAATCCAAGCCTGAGCTCTATCTGCAGTAGTTTGGGTTATAGAAGTCAATTAAATTTCACTATGTGAAGTTTGACCTTTGAAGGTCACCAAAGATCAAAGTCAAGGCCATCAAATGAAAATTCATATGACTTTCTGCAAGTGTTCAATACACATATGTTCCCAATCTTCAATATTTTCAAACCAAGAAGCCTTTGAAAATTGTAGCATTTTGCTTGATGTCAGGTTTGACCTTTCAAGGTCATCTGAGGTCAACTTTAACACATCCAAAATATTGGTCATATACAGCCTCCTATATGTCAATAATACAAACTGAATCTCTATTTACAACCATTTAGCTTCCACGAGCGATTTTGCCCATTCTCCATGAGACCCAATGTTAAAGTACAGCGCCCCCACTAGACCCACTTCCGCTGATTCAATTAAAATGGCACTCACACTGTGCATAAACTGTATCAAGGTGAGCTGATTTTAGAAAGAAATTTAGAAAGAAAGTATTCTGACAGTTTTTGAGAAATAATTTATTGAAATTTCAAGTCCTATGTTTTAACATTGTTAATATTTTCCTTGACCTCAAGTTTGACCTTTCCAAGTCATCTGAAGTCAACTTTAACATAGTCAACATATAGGTAATATATGACTTCCTATATGCAGATAATACAAACTTAATCTCAATCTGCAACCATTTGGCCTCCACTGGCCATCTTGCATATTCATAAAATGCAGCGCCCCCACAAGACCGACTTCCGTCGATACAATCAAAATGGTGCTCGCAACTACAGGCCGATCAGCTTTCTTGGGACTGACGTGAAGCTGCATGCCAAGATCTTGGCACTCCGCCTTCAACGCTTTATTGGGAAACTAGTTCATCCTGACCAATCAAGTTTCATACCAAAACACCTTGCCGCAAACAATATGCACAGACTGCTACATACAACAAGCTAGCGCTTTTCCAACACAAACGGCAATTTTATCAGTCGATGCTGAAAAGGCATTTGACCGGTGAGAATGGGATTACCTTTGGCAAGTAATGGAGATATTCGGTCTAGGTAAGAAATTTAGCAATATGGTCCGTGTGCTATATGCAAATCCCACTACCTTAGCAGGGGTTGGGAAGGCCACGCGCCATGCGCAAATGGTGCATAAAATCAAAATATGGCGCATTATAAAACCACTGAGTGCGCCTAGAATGCGCCTGTGTGCCAATTAAATCTTTATTTTTTTCTTTTTTTATTATACAGTACCAAAATTCTTCAGGGAAAAAAAAAATCCACTGATCGCAGTTGGTCGAGTGCGTTCTGATGCTCAATCAGTCTATTGTAATTCCAGGCCCTCACGTGATCCATCATCCTTGCAAGGCTGTGAAAATGCCCATCGGGTGAAAGACTGATTTGGAGTGTATTTTCTCAGCGGAATGAGTTTGTGACGGGTGAAAGTCTGATTTGGAGTGTATTTTCTCAGCGGAATGAGTTTGTGACGGGTGAAAGTCTGATTTGGAGTGTATTTTCTCAGCGGAATGAGTTCGTGACAGTCTGTTGATATCACGTCCGATTTATATCAGTATGCAGTATCAAATAACACTGTCCCGGAACGCGAGTGTTGCAATACTGATTAGGGAATTTATTTGAAAATTATTTCTTAATTGTTTTTCTTGGTAAGAGACTATTTACTTTGTTGTCAAATTGACAGCTGTTGACAGAAAAGGTTCAGGGTTCACTTTCAATCATCATGTACGGGTTTCAGACGAAAGAAAGCAGGTCGGATTAATTTTGGATTGAACAAATGAGCAGTAATCTTTTATTTAGAAATACCACCACGGCAGTCTGGTCGATTGTTTGGTTGATGCGATCGGGATTGTTTTGGCTGAGCAACCGCAAATAACTTGAGAATAATACATTTGTGATGCGGCTGGTATTGCCGTGACAGTCCTTCACTCTCAACCTGGCCTGTGCTTACTCTGAATAAATTATATTAGGTAATTAAGGCAATAGTGATGTTGTGCACAATTCATCTAAACTAATAAAAGCAACATTTTATAGTACGTCTAATTGTTTTTTTTTTTCCATATACACTGCCCGGCCAAAAAAAAGTCACCGTTTGGAAATTAATGAAAAAATTCTATAACTGAATCATTATTGCGGTTATTAATATGTTTCAGCTGGCAAAAATCATTTTAAACCTGACTGATGAAGCGCGTCGCTACTCATTTCTTAAAAAATCATGTCGGAAGACACATCCCTTGATGGTGGAAAAGATGTTACAGTATTTCAGAACGGGCAAGTTATTGGCCTGTATCTAGCAAAGAAAACCACGAATGACAAAAACAAGTATGAGGAATCATTTTCACAAACAAATTTGCCACCACAAAGTCCTGACCTTGAACACATTAAAAGTTACTGGGATGTGCTCAAAAAAGACCACCGAGTGGTTCAACCATCATGTCAAGAAGACAAGATCTCGGCCAAAAATTATGGCATTTCTGATTGAAAATAAATGTTCTGGCATTGCATATAGTTGTCAAAACAATGAAAAGACGAATATGCACTGTAATCAAAGCTAAAGGGGTTCCAACTAAATATTTGAGTGTGCGACTTATTTTTTTGGCCGGGCAGTGTATATGTGAAACTAATGTGTAACACCTCCTCTCATACCTGCATTATACCCTTCTTAAATATGCACACAAATGTGGGTTTTGGTAGTGGCTTATGATTTGCCCTAAGCAACAGTTAAGATTTGTGATATAGACATAGGCCTATTTTAATTGCTCATTTCGATAAAGCCTTGAAACATAATGTTAAATATAAAAACTGGAGCTTGGCAGCATTTCATTGCAGACCATCGAAAAAAGAACTGGGATGAATTTGCAAGCAAAGTTTTGCTTACCCAGTTCAACAACGAACATGGCACTCGAACATGTAAATGGGGACATGGCACCTAAATTTTTAAGTTGATAGAAACAAATGTGCTGCTTGTTGTGGTTTAAATATGGTATTTGGGCTAGCAAAATGTAAAAAATGTAATTTTGAGATCATACCCCTGGGAAGTTTTTGGGGGACGTGGTCAAAATGAGGTCCACTGCAACCGAATTGTCTCTTTTCAAAACCAAAAATGTCCATTTTGCAGCTGCCTGTTCTCAGGTTGATAAAAACGCAACACTCAAACTTCTACCTCAGTTGTCAGTGCAGTAACTCTGTTAACTTTATTTTATGTCTGAATTTTCAGGTGCATGCCATGATTTATAGAAAAAGTACAGATTTACTGTGACGGACTCTGAAACTTGAATTGTAACGCCTGTCACATTTTAACAAACAAGTTTTATTAGGTGACACAAAAGTAAGCAGAAGATTATGAACGTGCAAATACAAAGTTAGCTTGATGGTAGATATAGATATAAAATGGTGTTTGTTGTTTCCATTTAGTGGTTATTATCTAATGCTGTGACTGGTGTTACAAATATTATGTGACGGGCATTACAAAGGGTGGTCTGACAGGCGTTATATCAGGAGTTTGCACAAGTTTAACGATTGGCTGGCCGGCAGGGAAGAAGTTCAGCAATTGGTCAGCCGGCAGGGAAGAACTTAAACGATTGTTTGGCCGACGATTGGCTGACTGGCTGTTCAGCGATTGGTCGGCCAGCGGGGAAGAACTTCAACGATTGGTTGGTCGACGAATGGCTGGCTGGCTGGCAGGCCGGGCATTGACGTCATTCGTATTTAATATGTTTACGTGTAAAAGGGCGCCCCCTCCCTTTGCAGCACTTCCCAGTGGCGGCTGCAGACTTACAGCATTCTCAGTGTAACAGTTAAAACAGCAAAAATTAAGAGAAAATAAAAACATGAATTGGGTTAAAACAGTTTTGTACAATCTATGCCTAAAACCTTTGTTTAAAAAAAGCTGGGTTGAATTTTTTTTCATTTTTAATTATGTATTGAGGGAACAGCAAGCAGAGAGGGATATGTTTTTCCCCTCCAAACAATATTTAAAAGAAAACTGAGGTAACTGATACAAACACTTACGTTACTCGTGGACGCAAGGACAGTGATGAAAATAACATTACAGATGATAGAAGTAAGCAACAATACTGTCACCGCAATAGCTTGCACCGAGCACCAGTTAGCTTGTCGCTCCGGTGAAGAGCATAAGCAGTGGACCATTAACTTTAGCGCTGCCATGCACTTGGGATCCTTCCAACCAAGCAATGCATATGATTTCCTGGAAGAAAATTCAGCATGGTGTGATTTGACAGATCCTTTCAATGAGGTTTGTTTGAAAAAAGGCAAAAGTTGCATTGCGTTAAGGACACCGACGGTATTCTTTGATTTATCTGCACAACAACGGTGACAGTTTGTTTGTTAAAGGGGACCTAATTTGCAATATTTTCAAGGTTATATTTTGATTTTGGACTCCCCTAGAGTAAACCTGATCGTTCAAAGTCCAAAACAGGGTCCTTATTTAGCTCATGCTGCCATCCTCAAAAAACCCCATTTGTAGTCAATTGTAGTCTCTGCCTTAAACGCCTCGTTGAGGTGGCTCTTCAGCTATGGCCCCCACTCCCCGTGTGCCCACTTTCTTCTGACTGGCAAGCTCTGTGGAGGGCGGATCTAGGCGGGATGAGGCAGCAAAACGCAGTTTTCTGGGTCCGCCTGCCCAGAGTGAAACTGAGACGCATCAGCCATCTGGCGGTAATGGTTTACTTATTGCGTCGGAATGACCAACGTTTGCTCGCGGAAAATGGGCGCGATAAGCCGCTTTCACACCAGACGCGAAACGAATTTTTTGCGCGACAGATTACATTCAAAGTCAATGCATTGTCTTTGCATTGACTTTGAATGTAATCTGTTGCGAAAAAAATCTGTTTCGCGTCCGTGTGAAAAATTAACGCCCCCATAACGCTCGCATCTTTGCATTGACTTTGAATGTAATCTGTCGCGCAAAAAATTAGTTTTGCGTCCGGTGCAAAAGCTGCTTAAGGCGCCCATAATGCGAGTATTCGCGTCTTTGCATTGACTTTGAATGTAGCTAATCTGTCGCGCGAAAAATTAGTTTCGCGTCCGGTGTGAAAGCTGCTTAACACGCCCTTAACGTGTGTATTTGCGTCTTTGCTTTGACTTTGAATGTAATCTGTCCCGCAAAAAATTCATTTCGCGTCCGATGTGAAAGCAGCTTTATGGATAGTCCGCGACAGCTAGAGAGAGCTCGGTTATGTTATGAACGTAATACAGGTTTTACAGACCCTAAGTTCCGTTAGCGTAGACAAGTTGCTTATGTGGAGCTAGCAAATGATCACTTCTACAGGAAAGAATTTCCAATTTAATCGCTGCCTTTTTCGGCTTTTTATTAGCCACAACAATTTCTAAAGGGGGTTGAAATTATGTCACGGTAGTGCAGAGAAATCGTTTGTTATACCAGACAGGTTAGAGCTTCTGCGTTTCGCGATTGCTTTCACGGTAGAATCAGAGAGCTAACCCAGATATTTGTGAAGTATCCGGCTGATCCCGGTCATGGATAAGTAAAGTGAAACAAACCCAAACAGGTATCCCAAGCTCTGCAAAACCTACGTCTGGTCTAACTGCAGCCTTTTCAGCCCAACTTTGCGGACACATACAGCACCTCTCCGGTTAGCTTCAACTGTAGTTGCTACAATCGGGCAACGTTATGATGAAACTGCCACATTGATGCTTACCGAAGTAAAACAAGCATACCGATCAGAATTACTGCATGTAATTTAACCAGGAGCATTTTTAATTAGCACTGCGGCACACAAACTAACATGCAGTAGCTGGTAACCGAGCGGTCATAACAACCACAGAGACAAACCCTTGCAATACAGGTTTTACAGACAGCAAGTTCCGTTACCGTGGACAGTTGTACCAAGCATTTAAATTACAAACAAGTATTAAAAGTTAGCTTCAAATGAGGTTTATGTTCACACACCTTCTGTAGAATTTCCCCTGATATTACTCTCGCATATTTAGGATACAAACATTAGCAACAGTAACTTGGCTACGTTAGCCGCTGTGCTACAGTCACAATCAACTGGCTATCACGTCAGGTTGGCTTATGCAGTAAAAGCAACTTACAGCTTCTGTGTCTGAGTCACGGACAGTCGTGACCAATACAGGCTTTATCTTCAGATATTTTACAAAGCCTGCATTTGAGGCCAGTTGTTAGTGCTAACTATCGTTAGCGGTCCTGCTAGCCACCCATAACACGTTAGCTTCACTTACATTATTTGCTATTATATTCTTACTTACAGCTTGTGGCTCCGGGCGCTTGATCGATGCAACTACTTCAGGTTTGAGAAGCAGCTGAAATGCTTATCCTGTGTCGAATTATCCTTTATTGACAAAGCTGTCTTTGGTGAAATGCTGAGCACAAGCAGCTAATGTTCCCTTTGGCCGTGGCTGTTAGCTGCCAGCAAACAAAAAAAAGCTACCCACGGATTTCTGGTGACATCGTCTTTTGAAAGAGAAATGGGATGCTTTTCTTTGCGTCCAAAAGTAAACGGACAAGTAGCTTTGGGAGAGATACTGACAAAACTGCACCTCAAATGATCTGCGGTTCTTCTTTTGTATTTCCAAAAGTGTAGACGCAACTAAGGCATAGTATGATCTGCCGTTGTTAGTGCCTGCTAGAATAGTTTCCGGTGTGGGCAGGTCCAGCGCCATGATTGGCTCTGGCTTGGTCTGTACTAATTGGATGGCACAACCTGACGTCAGGTTTTGCCCAGGTCTCGCGAAGATCTCGGGAGGAGCTGTTCAGAGAGGAAATCACGTTCACGAAATCATGTTCATGGATTACGGCAAAACCTCTATATCTTATGTTTAGAAACTTTTCAGAGGTTAAGTATAGAAAACCAACATAATAACATTACTAATAGGTATTAAAAGAAGGATCAGCATAATAGGTCCCCTTTAAGGGGGGATTGAGCAAATGGGAAAAGGCAAAAGAAAAACTTGGTCAGCAGAAGTTGTCAGGCCTGCACTCTGATTCATTACATGTGTTCGCTGTGATTTAAGTAACTCTAATCAGCGCTATGCTGTCGTAGTTTGCTGCTAGGAATCAAAATACTGGTAGGACAGTGTTGTAAAATTTATTCAGATCTGCTAAAGTCCTGGGCCATGAAGGAATGCCACCCAGAGGGCACAGTCATCGCGACGAGTAGCTACTGCATCAGCTTATGTTTGAGAGAATGCACTCGTTACCAAAAGCTTGGGAATCGCTTTCATGTATCCGCAGTAAAAAGATGAAAATAAAATAAACGAAGTGACTATTCGCACTTATTTAAGTGCATCCAAGCACAAAAATTGCTCAAAATTTGCGATAGACGCACTTACAAGTGTGGCGAAGATGCAAATAGCTCCATTGCGCACACTTATTTTTAGTGTGTTCAAAGCCAAAATTTTTTTCTTGGCCAAACTTCTTTTTTAAGCTGAGGCCAAAGGAAAATTTCTGCATTGGCCACAGGTATAAGTGCAAAGTGTGGCCAAGAAAAAAATTCAGCATTGGCCACAAGTAGGCTATAAGTGCGAATATCATTGGCCTAAAATAAAATCGCCGGTTTCGGAGCATTTTAAGAATGCTGGTGATGAGCCCAAAGGGAACGATTATCAGGCTATCCTTATTTTATGCCTTTTATGGGATTAGCCTGCTGCCTGGATGTATTTCTGTTGGCGGAAGTGACAAGTTACATTCATTAAAGATAGTTGATTGAATTAAAAAAGTAAGTCCTTTATAATGCGATGAATCACTTTATTCAAATTTAGGATTTTGTCCGAGGATTATTTGTTTGTTTTTGGGACTGCAGACCTCGAGTAGCTCATAAAACGGCACGATGGCTAGGCTTACGAAGTCACGTCCTTCTGCGCCGATGTTTCATAGGGTGCGACAGGAAGAGGTTTCTGTTTTAAATGTAAAAAATGCTGAAATGGGAGATGGGATTCAGAGAAAGGGAAAGAATTACGTATCAAACCTCCACTTTTTTCAGCTTTTTACTCGCGAAAACAATTTTAAAAGGGGGCACCCTTTTAGGAGGGAGAAGGGAGGTTTATAATTTCAGATTAATATTTAATATCATCAATGCGCACCCTTTTCTTGGGCACACATTCTCAGACAGCACTTGGCAGCCCAGCCATATACTAGGTTGCAACTAGTCTTGTTATTATTATACGTCCGCTCGACTTAAGTCAAGGAGGGCATATTATGTTATGGCGCACGCCATCTGTCTGTCCGTCCGTCTGTCTGTCCGTCCATCTGTTAACCCTTTCGCAGGCACAGCGACATTTTTGTCGTTTTAACCAACGTGTTTTATAAAGTCTTCTTTAAATTCCCCGATTGCGGGAATTCCCTTGTTAGTCACGCTCATTACCATTGGCTGTCTCTCAGGTCACCCAGCACTGTATTTTTAGCCGTGAACAAGGCATGGGATTTCCTAAAACGCTAAATACGAGACTACTTCGGTCAAATTGTGGGACATGTGAACATGGCATCGATGTACAAAAATAGGGCATTCTAGGTGTTTCTAAACGTAAATACAACGTGGATGAAGTTTTTGCTTTATTGAATGACTCTGACGATGAGTTTGAATATCCAGAGAGCGGGAGTGACTTGGATCCAAACGATTTTAAGCGATTCTGGAGAGGATTAAAACATAAAAACATCAGTTATGGGAAACTTATTATGAGATTTGGTGTTATTTTATTGTTATTTTGAATAACAATCATATTTTGGTAAAAACCCAAAATTAATCCGTCCGTGGGGGTATGCATCTGGGCCAAAATTTGCCTGCGAAAGGGTTAACAATTTTTGCTTCCGTCAATTTCGAGGAGAACGACTTGTCCGATGGAATTGATTTTCACACTGTGGATTGGGGTTGACTAGGGGAAGGTTGCTTTTGAAAATGGGTGTGCTCCGATATTCAGTATGGCTGCCACGGCAGCCATCTTGAATTTCGTTTCCGTCCATTTCGAGGAGAACGACTTGTCTGACGGAATTGATTTTTGCACTGTGGATTGGGGTTGACTAGAGGAAGGCTGCTTTCGAAAATGGGCACGCTCCAATATTCAATATGGCCGCCACGACTGCCATTTTGAATTTTGTTTCCGTCAATTTCGAGGAGAACGACTTGTCTGACGGAATTGATTTTTGCACTGTGGATTGGGGTTGACTAGAGGAAGGCTGCTTTCGAAAATGGGCACGCTCCAATATTCAATATGGCCGCCACGACTGCCATCTTGAATTTTGTTTCCGTCAATTTCGAGGAGAACGACTTGTCTGATGGAATTGATTTTTGCACTGTGGATTGGGGTTGACTAGAGGAAGGTTGCTTTCGAAAATGGGCGTGCTCCGATATTCAATATGGCCACGGTTTCCCTCAATTTCGAGGAGAACAACTTGCCTGACGGAATTGATTTTCGCACTGTGGATTGGGGTTGACAAGAGGAAGGAGAACGACTTATCCGATGGAATTGATTTCCCCACTGTGCATTGGGGTTGGCTAGAGGAAAATGCCGGTGTATATGCTTCGCCTCAGCGAGCTCTGATGTTTTGTTTTATATTTAGTAGATAACAGCATGTAGAGCAGGCCTATACCCATTTAATCAATGAAAAAATACGCAATTTCAGAACATATTTTAAAAATTCATAACAAAAAAGTAATAATAATGCACAGATGATGCGCAGATAAGCCGTCCGAAGATCGACAGATCTGAGTGTAAGCACACAGTTTCAGTGGAAGCAGAGCTAATCCAAGCGCACGCAGGGGCTAATTGAGTAAGAGAGCAGAATCTTTTGGGGGAAAACATTAGTTATACTCTCAATGAAACTCCGTAATGTCCAGGGGTGCGTCCATGCACAGTCAGTGGCTCCAACTATGTAAGTTAGCATTTGTGCTTTGGCAAACAAGCTCGTACAGCAGGAATTTCCCTCTGATTGATAACAATACAAGCAATCTCATTGGTTAATTTCCAATCCGTACCTAATTGTGGGGGAAGTCCCGCCTTCTCACCGACAGGCCACATCCGACTAGGGAGGGTATTTGCTTTTTAATTTTGTTAGGAAAAGCGCGTAAGACCTCGAAATCGAAAATGCAAAGCCAGGTAGGGCAGTCTCTCATGAAAATGAAAAAGAAAAGTGGCAAAGTGCGTTAGAAATTTAATTATGAGACAGATATCGCGTCTGCTTCTTGAAAAAGAAGAAAGTATTTCCGAGAATGTATTTGCTTCGAGATTAGCGTTTTCGATTTCGTTTTGTTAGTGATATTGTGGGGCACGTCTTGCAAATGAAAACAGTGCCTACATGGACTTGAAAATGCAAATGCAAAGTGGAGGATTACTTTAGCATTTTCGTGATGATATAAATAGCACGCATGCTCCTCAAAAACGAAAAAGCATTTGCGAGAATGTAGTTGCTTTATATGATTAGCGTTTTTGTTTTCATTTTGTTAATGATATTGCGGGGCACTTCTCGAAAATGCAAATACAAATGAGGAATGTATTTTAATCTTCCATTTGTTATAAAAAATGCATAGATGGACTTGAAAATGAAAACCCAAAGTGGAGGATTACATTTGCATTTTCATTATGATACAAATAATACGCTTGTATCTTGAAAATTAAAACGCATTTCTGACATTGCATTTTCATTTTCATTTTGTTAACTATCTGCTTCCATACTTAGGGAAGAAACTTTCGCAAAATGGGACATTCCGAGAGGGATTACATCCCTAGAGTGAAAAATGTAAACGGCAAGCCCACAGTGACGGAGGCAAGTGAACGTTTGACATCGGGTTAAGAGACTTTAGTGACAAAATGCAAGGTGAATCCTGGCTTTTGAGAATGTTTGTCTGCTGCAGATATGCGCATAAATTAACGATTCTCGTTCCAAGAAATTAATTTGCTGTGGACACGCGAAGTGTTACTTGGCTGAAGCGTCAGTGGGTACTATGGACAAGGTTTAGACAGTGACGTTTGTTTTGGTTTCCGAATTTGGTCAGGTTTCGCTATGGAGGCCATATGCATGGTTTGTGAATGAAGCTAACTAGCAACTACCATTTCTAATAGTGATTCATTGATTCTTTTGAGCCATGTTAGGTTAAGCAGCTATTGAGGCAAGGCCCTGTAATGCGATTGACAATTTCATAATGCTGACAAATTTGTTTTCATTTTATTCCTTCTTTAATTTTAGATAAGAATGTTTTAATAAAAAATGTCAATTTTTTGGTAAATCTACACCTTGTTTCTTTAGTCTCAGGATAGACTTCTATTTGACCCATGCAATTGCAATAAGAGGTTTAAGCTTATATTGGAGAAATGAGGTTAGTTTCAGGATGCTTCTCAAAATCTCAGCATATTTAGTGTAGGAAGTAAACTAAAATGTAAACTTGTAATGCATCAGCATGGGCCCTGTACCTCAGAATGAATCTATCTTGGAGTTACATGCCCATCACAGCAAATTGGCTCCTTGCGAATAATGCAGTGGACATTTTTTCATTCTTCCGGTTGCCCCAGCCTAGGAATGAGCCGCGAGGGCCGCAAAAAAGCTCGCCTTGAATTCCTAGGTGAGCTTTTAGCCACTCGCCTGGAAATTTAAAAGAGTGACTGCATCAGCGAACCCGCTTCTGTTTCATAGGAAAATTAGCCTAGCTTCACGGCAGCCATTCAGTGGAGACATGAGGAGAAAACTCAATACAAGAGATCCTTCGGGACTTAGAAATGCGTTATGCTCGATTGCATCTCACACCCTGTGTTTCTAAAATAAAAGCAACGGTTGACAAGACACTAGCTCATGGGTAGTTTAATTTTTTAAATTTATTTTTTTAATGCCGAACCAACAGAAAAATAATCAAGATCAAGATCAGCGTCCTGTCTCCTTCAGTCACCATCAATCTGACTACAATTTTGTTGTGCTACAGCTGCACTCAGGCGGGGTGTACAAAAATCCGTATAGATATCCTATGATCCCAAGAACTCACTCATTGGTCATTCATATTGTCAAATGTTGATATTGTCCACTCAAAGTGTTAAAGGCACGTGCATCTGCTGCCTACTTAAGTTAAACCTGCTGTCATTGAAGCGTTTTTCGCACGGTCAGGCCAAACTGAGGACGTAACGCAAAATACCACCTTTTCTGTGTCTGAAAAGGTATCTTCTTCCTGAATAATATCCTTGGCTGCAACGTGTTCAATGTGAGTAATGTTCTGACCAATTATAGTTGGGCATACCAATATGGCGGCACGGTAACTTCAAAATTATGACGTCATCAGCTTTCAAGTTATTCTATATAGATCAGTGAGCGAAATCCTTAATTTTGGGGTGTGGAATCGTACTTTTGTAATCACCTATGATTTCCGTAAAAATTACGAGAAATTCGTACTGATTGGCAAACCATATGCTAATGAGGAAACCAGTCAATCCGGGACTCAGTAGCAAAAAATAAATAAATTTTTGCATCCCGCCCTCACACCCTGCGCACTGTCATGGGAAAGATTTGCAATTTCACCACTTCCGCTCTAACATAATGCCACATGGTAGCAACAGCCCTTGGACAGGAACAAATAAAAATGCAAATCAGCGCCCATTAGCTTGTTTGGCATTTTATTATCCTTTTCAGAAGAGCGGAGGCCCCTTAAACATGGCAAAAATGCAATAAAATCTGGACACATGATGAAGATACAAAACCATTGGTGGGTCATTCCATGTCATATGCCCAAATGGCTCCCACTTGACCATCTCAGATTTGGGTGAAAAAAAAAATCCAGCGGGTGCATTCACCTCCTAATAGGAGAAATCCAAAATTTTAGCTCTCAACTCCTAATAGTTTTGTCATCAAAAAACTGTTTTGCAACCAAGTTCCGGCCCTTTTTGAACAGCGATTTTTGTATCTAGAAAAGTATTTCAGCTAAGTCAAGGCCATGATTGGCTCTGGCTAGGTCTGTACTAATTGGATGGCACAACCTGACGTCAGGTTTTACCCAGATCTCGTGAAGATCTCGGGAGAAGCTGTTCAGAGAGGAAATCACGCTCACGAAATCATGTTCTTGGATTATGGCAAAACCCCCGTATCTTATGTTTAGAAACTTTTCAGAGGTTGAGCATGGACAACCAACATTATAACATTACTAATATGTATTAAAAGAAGGATCAGCATAATAGGTCCCCTTTAAAAAAACTGCAGTTCAGAATTGTTACAACTTAAAAAATGTTATAATTATTTTTTGTTATATTTTATAGGTTGATTTATTAACATGAGTACTTTGGGTTAAGCAAGTGGGAAATAACACTGTCTGCCCAGGAACAAGAAATAGTCAGACTTTTGTAGCATAGTGTAATAGATGGATATTAACCTTCAGTTAACCCTCATATCAGCAAGTGCATGCAATAATTTCTTGTGCTTCTGAAGGGTGTAAACAATAACATTACTCTTGAAGCCCACAAAAGGGCTGTGCTAAAACGTATAACCTCACTATGAGCTAGCTACAGACAAGCACGAACATACAGACTGGGAGAAAAAGTTGCACAATCATAACTAACATTAGCCTGTCAAAAGCGGAATAATTGGATAGAGCCGCTCTGACCTTCACCTTTAACTTGATTTGGCCTAATGGTTCAGAATACCAAGGAGTCAGTAAATGATGACACACCATCGAAGATACAGCAATCATAAGTGAACTATCTAAACAACTCGCTGCCATTTAATTTGCTAACAAATATTATGTTTTTGGAGCGGTACTTCACGCATATGCAAATTAAGTCGTGCACAAAAATGCTCAGTTAAGAGTACGAGGACTCAACAATATCCAGTATTATTTCTGCTGAAAAACGGCACCAGAACGCATTTAATTATTGCTTGCTCTTGGGATCTGAAGCTTCATCTTAAACGCTCAAGTTTCATTGCTGGCTAGCTAGCTAGCTACAGCCAGTAAATCACTGACACGGGAAATGCAATGTAAGTAAGGACGTTCTTCGGAGTTCACTACTTTCTGCTGGTGATTCGTAATGTCACGTGTGCAGTCTCTGGCACAGTGTCTTTACAGTGAGTGAGCAAGATCCAAGCTCTGCGTTTTTTGCTTACAGCATATTCTGTTTGGGTTTTGTAAAGGGAGCAAGCTAATAAGTACTCCAGTTTTTGCAATGGGTTTTACACATGACGGCCTTATCAGAGAGAGCCCATTCCATTAGATCAACATCACTTTCCCACTCTTAGAAATAATGTCACATTTTTCTTTTTTGCCCAACTGTATGATTATTCTAATAGAATACACAAATGGCTGTTGTCTTGGCAGATTGTCCTTTAGTTGTTTCAGCAATCTCCTCAGTTGTTTTCTTTGCTTGATGCAGGCAAACAATTTGACGCTTCTGAAACAGAGTAACATCTTTTCCACAGCCGCAGGATATGATCTGACATCGCTGTTCAACCTCTTTGTGCAGATGTGACCGCCCGCGGACATGGAGCGGCAAATTTATGCCAGCAGTTACAATATGCTATCAATATGTGATGTCAGTCCCTTATTAATAAACTCAATGCGCCCTCTGTTTGTATGTCATCAACTGACCAGCTGCTCTGCTCGAAATTGCCAACAGAGGGTGCATTGAGCTGACCAATGACCTGACCAAGAAGGGACTCGCTGCGCTCACCCCCCACATGCTCTGCATGCTACTAGTGTAATTATGACCACTGCGACACCCATGCCACAGTTCTGTACCGAACAAGCAAACATAGCTCTCTGAGAAGGCTTTTACATAGTTTGTAAATACAGTTTAGAAACCCAATAGGAATATAAAATGTTTATCAAAGATTTTTATTTGACAGGGAAGTAACATTATTTACTTTGTTACAAAAAAAAGTCAGAAGAATAGTTGACTTGCTGCTCTTTAACATGACATATTTCAATCTTGTTTTCCACACAGTTCATAGCTAAATGTATTTGTCGAAAGTGAGACATTTTGTGCTTGTTAGCTTGCAACCTACTCTATCCTTACCAGATTCAAGACGATAACCCAACTGCCCGTGTTTTATGAACTGATAAATTTTAAAGTAAATGACGTTAATTAAAGTATTTAACCAATTCTGACAAGCAAAATTACTTATATCTTACATATGCTCAAGCTCATTAAATCCATCCATTCATTCTCTATATCGCTTATTCCTCATTAGGGTCCAGGGGAACTGGAGCTTATCCCAGCTGACTCTGGGTGAAAGGCTGGGACCCACCCTGGACAGCTCGCCAATCCATTGCAGGGTGCACACGCCATTCACATACTATTCATTAAAACTTTTTTCATCAAACATATGCCCGCAGTATGGAAACAATTTCAGTGTTTTCTACTTAACAGCAGTTTTTAGTCTCCAAAATATTGTCCGTAGGACACATTTGTTTTATCCTCCTATTGTTTAAGAGCCAGTTTTTCTACGAATCAGGCAGAGGGTGATATATGATGGTCTCAGATTTGCCTAAAATTTTTGCTGGTGAAAGATGGTTGGTTCAACAAAAAAACTGCAAATTTTTAGGTGCCAATATCCTTCGGTTTCTTTTTTAGGGGTACCAGAAGGGCCAAAGATTCAGAGATGAGAAATGAGCGCAAAAAAAGTTCAGTTTTGAAATGCAATTATATCATTGCGCCGACAACAGCCCACATTCATTTTCATATGTCAATCTACTGTGGGTTGGGCTCGCAGTAATCTGAAAATTTTTGTGGGCTGTCAAGGACACATCCTATAGGGGGCACTGCAAGATGCTACTTTTGGCCATTTGAGCAGTAGTATCCGGGGCATTTCCAGACTGTGCCCTCAACAGCCCAAGATGGTTTATTCATAATATGATACCATGGGTCGTCCTTTACATAATCAACACAAATTAAGCGTAGGATGTTGAGGGTGCATGAGTATAGGAGGCACTTTAGTCAGGGAAAAAGATAAATTTGGCATTTTAGGAGGTCAAAGTTCTCCATGCTCCCTGATCTGATTTTGATGGAACCTCCACTTTTTCAGCTTTTTATTTGCGAGAACAATTTTAAAAGGGGTGCCACTATATTTTGGGAGGATTATTATGGGGGGTTTAGAATTCAATATCAATGTTTAATATCGCAAATGCATTATGCTGCACATGCCATAGCGACCCAGTGTGTCATCAGTAACATGGATGTTGCCGTTATATGCCATTACCACATTAGCAGCACTAGAAATTAAATTCAACATTTGCTTGACTGGATGTACACGTGACATTTTAGAATGTTTCTCTTGGTACCCAAACATCAAGGTAAGTCTTAAAAGTGCTGATTTAATTTGATAATAGTGGAGGCTGAATACAGAATTATTTCCCTTCCCCTTATACAGGAAATTCATTAAGTCATCTCATAATCAGCAGCCCAGCAATAAAATGTACATTAAGTCGATTTTGGTTTTGCTCTCATCTGTTTCTTTCTTCTGGGACTCTCGTATTGTCTTGGTGCAGATAGAGTTCAGCCGCATCATCGAATCTCCACAGTATCATTCCCCTGCACTGATGCTGCACACTCAAGGTGTGTCGTTCACATTTCATCTTGTCCAGCGTCTCCTACCCACTCAAAACCTCTAGCTAATAAAGGCTGAACTACACTGTCTATTTGTGCAGTGCTGTCATGCAAGTTCGGCACATGCATAAAATAATAAATACTTAATATTTTGTATCACATCTTAAAAGTCGCTGAAAAGTTATGACATCAAGTATGCATATCCGCTGTTGTTTTAATAATTAAGAATGTGCATGCCATGGTTGATAAATGATTGACTGCAGTTTTTTGGGCTGAATTTATACAGTGTCGAAAGTGCGCTCATGGACGTAATCAATACTTCTCAGCTACGTAACCAGCACATAATACATGAGCAGCAAAACACAGAACCGTGAATCAGTGTAAGATATTCAAAGTAATGGAAATATACAACTCAGTTTGGATACATCTTGAACATTTTAATACGAAAAAGCAAAGCAAGTGTAAGCTACGTGCGCGATTAAATGATGTCACCTTCAATAGTTACCGAATACACGCCCGTTATCCAACGTTAGTTAACTAATACTTATAATCCAGTACTACTTATAATTTTAAGATATCTATCAAACTAGAACTAAATATTCCAGTTTATCATAAAACCTACCTTTAGGGCTTTTTAGACGGATTGGCCTCAATTCAGAATTCCCTTCATCAAAACAGAAGCCAGTGGATTCAGAAATTAAGACGACTCAAGATTCCTAACTGCCCCGTTAACCCACCAGGATGGAGTTTGACTTGATTCACAAGAAGGTCAAATTGGTAAGCGCTTTAAGCGAGAGAAGTAAATAAGCATACAGAACGCTGTGTGACTGAAGTGGAATAAAAGCAAATATCACTTTAAGGTAGCAACATGTTTTCACTCCTGTACCGGAGTTCCGAAGGACGCTTCTCATAAACAGCAATGAAGTAATAAAGTGCTCTATGACTATCAAAGAGTCCCTCGGCGTATAATAGTGCAACTGCTAGCAGAACAGTAACTTTTGAAGGCTAACTGTTTACTAGCAATCCGCCCAGTAACCAACCTAACGGTGACCAGCGTGAATGCTAGCTCGCTAGCTGGGTAACACTAGTCAAATCAAAGGCGCCGGCGCTAGCCACCTGAAAAGCAACGTACTATTAAGTCCTTGAGGCAGTCAGCAGTGTTACCTTTTTTGGTTTTTTCACATCATCCTCCATGTCGATCTGCAGATGTTCATTATTGTGGTATAAAATGATGCCTTTCTGAATTTCCCTGCGAAGCAGTTTTCGCTGCGCCGCAGCCGATGCACAATTCCGTTCCCCTCTCAACGAGAGCAGAACACCAAACCCCGGAGGGCATAGGGAGCACACTTCCGATGAAATTCAACTTCCGTCAACATTCATGACAAGCACTGCTGAAAGTCGCTAACGGCGTGCAGAAATCGGGCCTTTTCTGAAGTAGGAAACGAATTAACTCAAATATGGGGAGTTTCCTGAGTATACACGAAACACCAACCAACCACTCAATCAGTCGCCATTTCGGATGTAGTGTGGAATCTCAGATTCCTGAAAAAGTACGCAGGAACCTTGCGGAAGAGTCCTGATTGAAGCCATTAAGAAGGAGAGTAGCCCTGGAGTCGCCTCATCTCTATTTACTCTAAAGGACCACTTTTTTACGGCAATGGCGGATCTGCTGAGTCTCTCAATAGGTCCAGGAAGTTAGCAATAAAGTCGAGTCGCGCGGCTGAGTTCAAGCGGAACAGACCGTTCATGATGCACTTTCAAAAGGTAAGACGTTTAAAGAATTTGATTGTATATTATCATCCATCCATTATTTATACTGCTTCTCCCTCACAGCGGTTGCGGGGGAGCTGGTGCTGATTCGAGCTATGGGCGAAAGGCAAGAACACACCCTGGACAGCTCGCTTATCCATTGCAGGATATATTATCAACACGAACAGTTAAACGTTTGACTGGATCATCTCCTGCTCAATTGGACGAACGTTTACGGACAACAAATTTGGCTAGGATACCAGCTAGTTTAAGTTAGCAACACACAGTAACCACCTTTAACCATGAGCAGCATAATAATTGTGAATTCTGTTCTCTTAATGCTATTTCATCCGACGTCGCGGAATTGGAGAATAATGCTTCTTAAACATGGTTTTTCTAAGGGGTGGGGTGGGATAGTGAAGAATTAGAAAATAAACTTAAGTAAAATACTTGGCTTATTATTGTTGTGGTGGCTGGAGGTGGTGAAGTCAGGTTATCCATCGAGGAGTACAACCTAACGTTAGTAGAAAGTTAACTTCACACAATAATAAAGAGAGCTATTATTTGCTGTGATAAATCGCAATTGACATTGGTTTTAATTGCATTTTTTTTTACTTCTGTACAGTAAACTAAAAAGTAACCTATGGTTTGAGTGTTTTAGGATTTGTGATTTTGTTGACTATACCTGTCTATTTTATATTACTACTCCGCTCATTTTGGATTGATGGCAAAGGGGGAGAGAGAAGCTGGAGGACCAAATCCAAGATTAAAAACAGAACTTTAGTTCAAAATGGGCCAGGTGGGGAATCATTATAAAATATTAAGCTGAACTGTATTACATGTTTAGAAGACTACAAAGAACATGAGACAACTTTATACAAATTCCGATCACATCTGTAACTGATGCCATTTGCCATACTTTTTAAACATCCACAGCAAAACCCGTTCATGATGACAGCAACTAAAGTTCCATAGTATAAGTTTGGAAACGAAAACCACACCTCATCTCCCAGTGCACTTTCTCATCCAAGCTTATGTAGGAGTCTAACCCTTTCCCCAGCCTTTTTCTCTCCCTCTCCCTTTCAGCAGAAGAACCACATGGGACGTGGTAAGAGCCAGAAGACTCCCTGTAATGAGACAGATGACACTCAGCCTGCACCCTGAGTCTCAACTTCCTAAGCTTTGCAAGCCTTTCTCTGTTCCTTATTTTTAATAAGCTGGATATTAACCCTCGTCCAACCGGGGGGGTGTTACCACCCCCTCAACAGATTTTTTCCTCTCGCACAAAAACGTTAACAGATATGATCTAATGCTTCTAGGTAATTGTTTATTCATCCTTTGCGCTCATTTTCATGAAAAAACGATGAGGGTACCTCACCCCCCGGGGGTAGGGTAGGCCGTCAAAGTCGAAGGGTGGGAGGGGTGCCACCAGCATCAATTTTTGCCTGTTTTTGATACAAAATATGCTTACAAATTAGTTGCAAATAGTATGCTATTATTATGTTTCATGCTCAGTGAACTTTGTAGACCACACTGATTGTCATCCTTATTGATTTATTGATGTAGCTTGTCCTTGTATTAGTAAATCTGACATGAGTCATTTTACTAATTAGTGACGTCATTGTAATGTACATTTATTACATTACTGTTACTCCTTGGTATATAACAATATGTATGATACTAATATTGTTTACAGTAGCACTAGTATGGTACATGTAGAGTAGTGGAAAGTTGCTTACCTTCACCTAAAATTGAGGGGGGAAATATGTAACAAAATTGAGGGAAAAATATTTTAAAAAACATGGATTTTTGTATTTTTTTCAGATATGACATCTATAATGACGTCATTGTGACGTCACAGTGCTGAAGTTTGTGATGTTTGATTCTTATTTTGAAAGAGAACACATGTACCAGACATATTACTGATACTATAAGCCTTGTTGGATCATAGGGAAAAACAAAGTAAAGAAAAAGTGAAAAATATTCAGAAAACTATTTGTTTTCCTTTTGTGTGTGTTTTTCCCAAAATGAGTTATTTATGACATCATAGTAATGTCAAATTTATGTTACTCATGAGTTTATAACATTTATAATAATACTAAAATATTCATTGTAGTATCAGTAGTTCTAGAGGTTACAGAAAGTTACTTATTTTCAGGTAAAACTAATAAAAATATTTAAAAAAATGGATTTTTGTCATTTTGATGTTTTTTCCTAATATGGTGTTAGTTATGACGTCAGTATGACGTCATGAAGTTGAAATGTGTTTTATTTGTACTTGATTTGAAGGGAGGACATCTGTAGCTGTACACTGACACCAAACAAGATGATGTTTACCGCTTCATTTTGAAATAATTGGGGGGGTGGGGGCGGTAACCCCCTTGGTCGGGGTTGTAGGAGAAAAACCCTTGGTTGGACGAGGGTAAGCTTCCCAATTGTGCAGTCTTTGGTTGTGAATAAATGCTAATGCAGTGTTTGAATACGATTACCTCACATTTTTGTCGGAGTAATTTTAATGATTGTTAGATTGCTCCTGCTGACCTCAGCCAACAATTTTTTTTTCCTCTTTACGTCAGTGGGGAAACCATGCATTCCTACTCTCCCCTCTCAGTGATGGGAGTAGTCCTATGCAGCACTGCAAACCATGGTAGAGACTAGAGACTAGCAACTGGGACAACACAGAGCAAATGGCACAGACAAACTGCTTGACGTGCTATTTATGTCTTTGAGCTTATTCAAGATTTCTGAAAAGAATTAATTGCGGTATATAAGTGCAAATTAAAAAGATATATGAAATGTGTTTGTATGTGTATAATTATATAAATGTGTGTTTTAATTTGTCCTGTACTGTCTGGATGTGATGTGTTTAATTAACCATTTTTGAAAACATTTCTGTACACGCAAGCTTAAGATACGTACAAAAACTCAATAACAAAGTTGTTTTGAATTTATGCATCGGTGTATAGTAATAAGTGCAGGGGTTGCATAAGAATTGTAAACAGATGAATTGAATTCAAATTCTGAGCAATGGATTTTCAAAGATGACACACTCAACATCACGCTACTGCTGCTAATCCACAGACTCGGTGTGCTGTGAGTTGATAATCATCAATAGTCACCTGTTGGTGGTCTTCTGTCCTTTCTGTAAGTCATGAAGATTACATTAGTCAGTGTATCATTGATTTCTTAGGTCCTCATTTTTGATAGCATTATTGTAACCACCATTACTGAATGAAATGGTAGAAAATTAAACTTGAATTCTGAAGCATTCCTTCCCCTCCTGTATATATCAATAAAAATTTGGACGTCATTAAACTTGCATAGTAGTCAAACGCAAAAACAATAGAATTCAAAGCAATAAACAGAGTCCCTTCAAAGGGACTAAAACCCGTTGTAGTCATTCGATTATTTTAATTTGTATACGTCACTAAAACTGCTTGAGAACAGCATATATTGGGTGCAAATATTCAACATTTTGCGATTCAGTGTAGTGACGGCAATTTCGACGTTCGATTCGTTTCGATCGGTTGGCACGTAATACAAACTTCCGCAGCAGGGTGAAGTACTTTGGAGCAGAATATTGCACTGCGATTTCACGTCACAACTTCTTCTATACATGTTCGGCTTGGGGTACGAGTTAGGGTGTGCTTACTCAGAGCCCTGTGCCGTAGAAATGCTCTGGGTAGGGAGTTTTCGCGAACCACGACGGTACAAGATCAACACCGGTGAGCAATCAACTGTAACCATCCCCGCACTCGTGCCACCGTCTGACTTACGTGCGGTTTCGCAAAAGGAGTACGGCGACGGTGCGTGACGTCGGCTGCAGGTGCACTCCCTCTATAGCGCGCGCGTAATCTTGGTTGGTATTTCTCTAAAACATTCATGTAGTAATTTTAAATTAAGGATTTTAGGAGAGCTGCTTTGAATTGACAGAGCCATTCCTGAACAATAACTAACTCGTATTTAAGTTTCAATAATGGGATCTAAAGGTCTAAATTGTTATGCAGTTTCGCACCGGCCCACTCGGAAAAAGAAATAAACCTGACTGCGCCTTGTACAAAGTCGCTGCATACTCACAGGAAAAGCATTACTAGTAGTAGGCCTAGTTGTTGAATCCATGTCCATGATGCATCGAAAAAGCCAGAAGTGCGAGCGAATATTTGCATACACCACGCTCTGAGTGCTGATGATGCAGCCAAGTGCTGATTGGCTGGTTGCACTCCATCACGCTCCATCGTAGAAGATCCACGACGAACGAGAAATCGGCCTACTACTGTAGGAGATTCAGAGAATACGGAAGAAGTTTCAGGGTTGCGCATGCGCAAATCGACTTTGGCATCAGTTTACCGTCCCAGACGCCTGCCGTCGAAGTTGCGAAAACTCCCTATTGACTCTGCTGTGGAGGTTTGGAAACTAGCGTCAACCGTTTCGAGCACGTTCGGCACTTCCGGTATCGGCACGGATTTTAAAAGCAGTTTCGAAACTTCAGACACGTGACCAAGTAACATTTGTCCCTGAGTAAAAACCCTTACCCACCACAGAAAGGTTTGACTGCTCACTTGAGCGGGTACGGTGTTATTGCTTGATAAAGACAGCGTTTGATTTGCCATTAAATTTGAGAGAAAAATGTTAATTTACTCGGTTAAACTAATATTTTGATTAAAGTGTGAATGGTAGGGATGGCAAATTTGAAGCTTCGAAACGTTTCAAAACATTTAAACAATTGTTTCGAAGTGTTTTGAAACATTTCAAAACTTGCTTGCTCAACATTGGCATCCACCTGCAGAAGTTGTCATTGCAGCCTTTAACTATTGTTGGTGTTGATGTGCTGAAGCCCCCCTTTTCACAAATCCAAAAATATTAATAGTTTTGACACAGGTACGATCAGTCAATTATTTATTTTTCGTACGATATGACCATTTCTTATTGTATGGCACTGTTTGTTTAATTTGCCGTTAAATGTTCTCATTCATTCATTCATTGAGAATGATTGTGTCAGGTCAGGCTTTTATATATGAATGGACTTGACAATTACAATCTTTGATTCTGCCTAGTTGGTATTGCACCTCATTGAGATTATACACATCAATAAAATGTGGTATAAAGATTTAGATTCAGAAACATTTTGCTCAAAGATTTTTATTCAGGGATAATATTTGCTGCACTTTTTTTGATTCAGCTGGCTTCTTTGCTTCTCGACCACCTGAAATAAAATTACAAGTTTATTTAAACAGAAAACAAACAAATAAACAAACATGCTTCAACTTATTGACACATTGGAAAGAGTACCTGGCAAGATTTAGAATATCTGTCTATCTATATTGTATTTTGAACAACTGTAGCGAAATCTTCACAAAATCTGTCATCACAACGAAACACCTCAAACACCTGAATTCTCCCTTGGCTTTTTAAAACCTTTCGCGGTGGACGGATAGCGATCACGTGACGTTTCGAAACATCTCTCAAACGCCGTGTCGGAACCGGAAGTGTTAAAACGTTTTGAAGCCGTTCGAACTTCGGTGTAGAAATAGACCGATCCATAGCTCCGCCCACCCCCTAACTACGCATAGCAACGGCCGGACCTAGGTCAAGCTTTGCTGAAGATGGCGCCAACGTCCCTTATTTTTTTTTTTTTTTTTTACTTTTTTATTAGAACACATAACATTACAAAAACAATGACATACTCAATTATAAGTACGATAAAGTTGAAAGAAAACGTACATCACCTCCATCAGTAATATGTACAGCAGAAAATCACATCGATAGTTTTAAAATTATAATAAATCAAGCAAACATCAGTTATGTCAGAAAAAAAAAAAACCATAATAATAATAATAGTAATAATAAATAAAAATAAAATATATAATATACACACACATATAAATAACATAAATACAAGGGGTTAAGATAGGTTCAATGTTGCCAAAAAAGCGTATAGTTTAATTGCATGGGCATTATTTATTTTTTTCAGACATTGTTGTAACAAAGCAAGGTCGTTTTTAAAGGCGGACCATGAAGGAGGGGACTTAGCATAACGACACTTGTGTATATAATACTTTGTAATTATAATCAAATTATTAACTAAAAATTCAGATTTTTTATCTTTAAGGAATACCCCCATTTGTATATTTTTAAAGGACCAGAAATTCATATCAATGGAACTGGACGACATTAAGTCATGAAGAGATTTCCACAGATCTTGAATGTTCTCACATTTAAACAGCAGGTGCTCTGTCGTTTCCAAATTTGTTTTACAGATATAACAGTTATCAACCACTAATTTAAATCTTTTTCTTATGAATTCATTTGAGGGATAAATATTGTTTATAGTCTTAAAATGTACTTCTTTATATTTAGGAGGAATTGGGAATTTTAAGTATTTTGTTCGAACAGATGATAATTCAAATTTGTCGTGATCTTTAAAAGTAAGTGTGCTTCTTGCTATTCCTGGATATAAAGTGTTAACCAAGTACTGCCTTACAAACTTATTGTTACCTTTTTCATTTACAAGTTCCATATTATCTATTTTGACTTTAATGCAAATTTGGAGTTGGTATGTTCAAAATATTGTTCTTTATAGATTGAATAAGGACTTTAGGAACATTCTTTATTACTTTATTGTATATCTCCAAGGAGAATTCTGTAATATATTTAGCATTAAAATCATCTAATTCAAGAATGTTACCATTTTAATCCAATAATTGTATAACAGACCAAATTTGTTTTGCCATCCAGTCATACTCAAACATGGATCTTCTACTCAATATTACTCTATTGTTCCATAATGGGACATTATGGGGGCTAAAATTATGTTTAAACATCATTTTCCATTGTAACAGAACCTGCTGGTGAAATTTTGAAAGTTTAATGGGTAATTTGGATATTTCAAAATCACATACTAAAAGGAACTCAATACCTCCAACTTTACTAAAAACAAGTGCGGGTAATGAGAACCAAATCTCATCACCATTTTTTAAGGATCGAAGCCAATTAATCTTTAATATTCCATTCATAATTTCGAAGTCAATTGCTTTTATACCACCGTCATCATAATCCTTTGTCAAGTCACAATTTCTAATGTAATGATGTTTATTTTTCCATATGAAATTAAAATTTATTCTATTAATTTCCGCCAACGTCCCTTATAACCTCATTGGAAGCGCTTCCTGAAAACATCAATCTCGAGTTTTTAAAAACGGATCGCATCGCAAAAAAAGCAAAAGACAAGGGTTATAATTATTTTTTATCTGGGTATATTCACGAAGTGTCATTCTCTGTTATAAATACCCGTGAAGTTGAAGCGAAATGCAAATGCTATCGCTCAATGCTGAAGTCCCAGAAGCCACACTCATTGATAATTACGATCGACAAGGAACGGAGAGGCATTGTTCACGGCCAGTGCAAATCTTGCAAAGCACGGTACGTAGCTTTCAATTTACATATGGTGTGATAAGATCATTAACCTTTTCTTCAGCACCCAAGTGCTATTGCCCAAGACAGTCTTTGATTAAAACGGAGCTCTGTGTGAAGCCTGCATTAATCGTATCAGGTGTGTTTCTGCTCTCTTTGAATGAAAACCTGCAGCCTCTTGACCCTTTTACGGCCCAGTGCAAAGCGATTAAGAGGCGTTATTGTTCGTAAACCAAGCGAGTTGAGCTTTCAGAATAATGAGTAATTATTAGCAAATAAATTGCCATATCCAGCCCTCTCCCTCCTGAAAGTAGTGCGACCCAGTCTGGGTATCTCGTGTCTGATTTACACTCACCGTAACAACACCGCTTTGCCATTGTGAGATTTTATAATAACAAAAATACGAAAACAAAGCGCGAATGCACTCTTCCCAATAGAGAAAGCAGTTCGGGTAAGTGTTTGTTTGTCCGAGGTTATGGCAAGCGCTAGCTGGGTGCGATCACGTGACTGCAGCCCTGGATTTCATTGGCTGGATAGGCCTGGGTGGGCTGTACTCTGGATCGGTCTATTGCCATCTCTAGCGAATGGTGTGTGCGCCCTGCAATGAATTGGCGAGCCGTTCAGCGGTGCGTTTCCCGAAATCACAGATACCAGCTCCCGAAGTTGGACCCATTTACTATGAATGGATGAACTATGTACGTTGCTAACTTAATTAGCAACTACGCTTTTGGGAAACGCACCCCAGGGTGGGTCAAAGCCTTCGCCCATATCAGTGGGGATAGGCCCGAGCTCCCCGCGACCCTAGTGAGGAAGAAGCGGGTGTCGAGAATAAATGGATGGATGGATGGATATTTTGATTAAAATATGCAGGCGTGTATAGCGAGATGGGTATACACGCATACGCACTGGCTATGTGTATTCACGTTAGCTTTATTTTATAGCCTATCCGTTGTTGCACAAGTCCGAAAGCTTTCCTTCAATTAATGAAACATTTGAAAAATTGGCTTAGCGTCTATTGGAGCTCCAGTTCTAGTATTCAGACAATTTCACCACGCGACTCATTTCAGAGGGAGTAGACTTTTGCAACTGGAAGAACTTCGACCTCATCTTCTTCTTCTTCTATTTCGAGTTTTTATTCTTATGGGTGCTACTAGGCGTATTACTGCCCTCCGCAGATTCAAAATTAACCACAGTGCTGTGAAAAAGTACTCGCCCCCCCCCCCTTTTTTGCATATTTGTCACACTTAAATGGGAACTCAAGAATAATGCATAATGCTGTTTTATACAAACATAATTAGTAAATGAATGTTGTAAAATACAAAAAATGTGGAATTTTTGTTTTCAAAGACTAGATAAATGAGGTTTTATGCCCCCTAATCTGCTGTCCTCGGCTACAACGGTTGTGTGATAATGACGAAACGTCGCCCTTTGCCCAGAGGTATGTGCTGTTATTGGCCGACTTCGGGCGACCTACGTGAGTAACCTGTGTCATACCTGTGTTACGCGTGTTCCGCTCGAATTTTCGAGATAAGAGTCACATGACCAAAATTGTTCTAGAACGGTAGGGGCAGAGTTCACGATCATAATCCCCACATCACCCAGGGTTTCTCATGTAGTGACGTCACACGGCTAAAACCTTGGCGTTACTTGTGTCCATGATCCTCCCATTCGGGCGCGGAGCTATGAAAACATGCGCGAGGGGTCATTTTGGTTCACGATCTAGCACTCGAGTAACGCGACTAGGTCGCCCGAAGTCGGCCATTGTGTTGGATAGTGTGATTGTCCCAGTCCATTATTTGATGACAAAAATCGTTCAATATGGCCCATTGGCTAGTTGCACAAGATGGTGTTGAGTACTTCTGAAATACGCAGGGTTGCTTCAATATTAACGGTTTGCTTCTGTTACTTATCAGTATATATCAGATGCTGAGCAGATGACATGTATATCATCCCGGAAATGTGATTTTAGCTATCGCCGATATTCCCAGGATTTGGCTTAATTAACCACAAATGATGGTCACAGGATTTGTCTCGATTACCCGTGACTGATGTTTGTTCGTTGGCACTCTTAATGAGACATCAGCTGTTCCATCAAGAAACAAGAGGGTTTTTAACTAGCTTCACATTTCCAGCTGTTCTCACTGATGAGTGATTAACTGGCTTTAAGCGACAGACAACAAATGTGAAAATATCTGGTAATTAATGTGTAAATATTCCATAACGTCGAAATGCCGTTTCATAAATATAACATGCGATCGATGCATATTTTATTATTGCCGATACTTTGTTTACCTTCCCATCCCACTCGGCGTCAGTTGCACTCTCACGACATTCACTTCTGTAGCTATGGTTAGCTGAGCACATCTAAGAAAACCAGAACGACGTAGCAGTACTAGCATTGCATCAGAAAATGTCAAAGTAAATTCAATATGAAACCGAAACAGAAAATCTGGCCCTGGAATATCAGCGATAGCTAAATATATGGCATACAAATTCAAAAAGTTTTAGCAAAAGTAACAAGCTAGGATGCTGGTAAGTAAAGTGTACTCATTTGAGGACATCGGGACTTTGTTCATGCAAAGTGAAAGTGTAAAAGTAATGAAAGCTTGGAAGATTTGAAAAGAAACTAACAGTTTACAAGAGTATAAATACTTTTTCCATGTACAAATTAGTCCATATTGTTCTTATTTTTGTATGATACATCTCCAGGGCATGTTCCTCTGTCAAGAGCAGAAAGGTTGCTGACTGCAATAATAGGAGAGAACTCTGAGGTGGAAAATTTGTCTGATTTTGATGATGCTGATCCTGGTGTTAGTGATGAGGATTATACTCCATGTGAAAAATCAGCAACTGATCAGTGGAGCAGTGATGATAATGACAATGAACCTCAGCCCCATTTACATGTAAGTAACAGTCACCAGGTTCATCAATCCAGAGGATGACTGCATAAACGTCAATGTAGTAGAAGTGTTGGCACTCCCAATGAGCCAGCAAGAACTTAGCAAAGATGCATGAGAACGCTGGAAGTCTGCTGTATTTACTCCAGACTTAGTTCAGTTTGAGGCTGAAGATGAAAGTCTGCATGACCAACATGATCAGCAGCCACTGCACTATGTGGGGCAGTATGATGACCAGATGAAACACATTTCTAACTGCAAAAATGCTGCACCTCTAGCCAACAGTGGTAACTCTATCAACACTGCAGCTGATGAGATTTATAATTTTTTTGGAGCATCAATTTTGATATCTTTTGTCCCTTGTGCTGGCTACACACTGCGATTTCAGCAATTTTCTACATTTAATGCAGACCACACTGTGCGACATGGATCTAGTAAACTTGGGTACGACATCCAAGTTTGATGTATACTCAAAGGCAATGAAAACGCAACACTCTAAATTTTGGTTTATTTTTGCTCAGGACCTGAGTAGTCCAATTTGAGTTCTTAAGTGACCATTGGGGTCACAATGTGTACCTCCTTACACATGAATGATCATCATTTAACTCAACAGTGTGAGTTGGACTCTTATCAATCCATATTGAGTACAACATATGGGATTAGGAGTTGTGCAAGTACAGTGGTTGAAATTAAGGAGAGGTTGTCTTCCCTATATAAAGGCATGATAAAAGCCACACAAAAAACATTTTTAAGTGTCATAATGCCACGTCTGTCGACTGAACAACGGAACAGGACCCTGGGTATGCTAGAGGCGGGAGTAAGTGCCCGGCAAGTGGCTCACCGTTTTGGATGTAGTACGTCCAGCATCAGTACATTTTGGGTGTAGTACGTCCAACTGGGACGAGCTCTTTCATCATGAGTACCCCGACCTCAAACCAGGCAGCAACTCCAGAATGCACTACAGGCAGAGTGGCGACAACTTCCCCAAGACAACCTAAGATGCTTAGTCAGGTCCATGAGGAGACGTTGTACTGCCTGTGTGGATGTTCGTGGGGGTCACACCCGATACTGATTGTTCTTTTGAGTTCATTTTTAAATGTGTGTTCCGTTCAGTCTTGTTGTGATTTTTCATTTTCAACTTGTGCTCGTTATGTTTAATTCATCTGTTTATTATTGTCCAAATCGGCCCATTAACACATTTAATTCATCAAAGTCAACCCACCCAACATATTTGAATTGTTAAAATAAGAAAATAAATTTGAGTCACAAAATTATTTGAATCCAAACTGGTGTTGCGTTTTCATTGCCTCTGAGTATATGTAGACTGAACGATGATCACACCTACTGAATCACAGGCTAAGACGCATGTCAATATACCTGGAACACATCAACACCTTGTGTCATCCAGACAACTTCTGGATGGTAACAGTTGGAGGATAAACATGGCTTCTGTTGCCACAACTCGACAAGAGTTTCTTCTTTGTTCGAGTCCCAAACACCACTTCTTGTTTGTTTCACTTCCATGGTGGGAGCACACCCTATGTTTAGGTTTAGCGCTAGTGTCGCTTTGATCAGTACATCATTTCATGCTGCATTCCTATTGGTTGGTTAGTGGACGTAGGTTGTAGGTGCTGTCACACTTTGAGATTGTTATCCCAAATTTCTGACACTGTCAGTCTTTCATCCCAGGCTATCTTTGGTCGCAAGACCGTGACAATGGCCGTCTCTGTACCTCTCTCACAGTGCAACGTAGGACCACCGTTTTGGACCCAAGACCAAAGACATAGCCACGATTCTTTCACGACCGTCATCTTTGGTCTGGGACAGCCCAAAATTGCACAGTGTGCACCGGGCATTACCCACAAGTCAGGATGTTCTGGACCAATGCCTTATGAATCCCCGCCATTAGCGACAAAGTGAAGCGTAACAGATTTTTCAAACTGTGTAAACATCTGAAAGTAGTCATTGATGCTGACACATCAGAAGACATTAGGAAAAATAAATTTTGGTGGAAAAGACCTTTTTTTGATCGTGTACACAAAGGCTGCTTGCTTCAGACTCGACCGGAATGTGTTTCAATTGCTGAGCAGATGATTCCATTTACAGGAGCTTGTCCATTTTGAAAGAATGTGCCACTAAAGTCCAATCTATTTGGCATGAAGAACTTTGCGCTGGCTTCAGTAGGTGGCATAGTGCTGGACTTTGAAGTGCACCAAGGTCCAAATGCACTGAGTTCACAAGTTCTATACTGAGTTACGCACTGGTGACTTCATTGCATAATACAGTAAAATAAACCCACTGTCCCCATATGAGGACATCATTTTTTTCAAAAACTACTTCCAGTTCAAAGACAATATTTAGTTTTTATGCTTATAAGGTCCAACTAATCCCAAATAGCTTGGAGTAATCAAAAATGCAAAAATATTCGAAGCTCGGGTCTCAGGAGGTTAAATGTTTCAGATCATCAAACAAACTTTAATATTTGACAAAGATAACCCGAGTAAATACAAAATGCAGTTTTTAAATTGTTATTTCATTTATTAAGGTGAAAAAGCTATCCAAACCTACCTGGCCCTATGTGATGCCTATATTCTTTCATGCTCGAAAACCCTCCAGTGTGGTCGAATTAAAACAATTCTGCAAAGAAGAGTGGGCCAAAATTCTTCTACAGAGATGTGAAAGACTCATCACAAACACTTGATTGTAGATGTTGTCGCCAAGGGTGGCGCAACCAGTTATTAGGTATAAGGGGCACTTACTTTTTCACATAGGGCTAGATAGGTTTGGATAGCTTTTTTCTCTTAATAAATGAAATCATCGTTTAAAAACTGCATTTTGTGTTTACTGGGGTTATATTTGTCTAATATTAAAATTTGTTTGATAATCTGAAACATTTACACTACCGGTCAAAAGTTTTAGAACACCCCAATTTTTCCAGTTTTTTATTGAAAATTATGCAGTTCCAGTCCAACGAATAGCTTGAAATGGTACAAAGGTAAGTGGTGAACTGTCAGAAGTTTTAAACAAAAGGTAAGATCACCCAGGTTTTTTGTACGCCATCGAGTAGGTGAAAGGATGGTTCATCAGTGTGTGACATCAACTGTCAAACATGGAGGAGGAAGCGTGATGGTCTGGGGCTGTTTTGCTGGATCCAGGGTCAGTGACTTACAGAGGAAAGGCACCCTGAACCAAAACGGCTACCACAGCATTCTGCAGCGCCATGCAGTACCCTCTGGTATGCACCTAGTTGGTCAGGGGTTCATCCTACAGCAAGATAATGACCCAAAACATAACATGCTGTCAGGGGAGGCAGGGTTGGTGACTTCACCTTTTTTCACCGGATTTTGTCAACCTGTGTCCATGTACTATGCCTGATTGACAATCCATTTTTACTTTTTCTTTTTTTTACCAAACAATTAAGGCCTAGCAGATATGTAGCCTGTAATGATTAAGAGGTGATAATGACAAAAAGATCCATTGCATATACGCTTTGATTTGAGACTGCAAGGATGGAAATCTGAGTAAATAATAAGAAAAAAATCTCAACTCTCTCGGTAATTCCGTTAATGGTTTTAACCTTTTGCTCATCGGATTATGAAAGAAGACTGAAAATAAACTCCTCATTTTTTGAATGGCATTAAATAGTATGTATTTAAAGAGGAAAACATTATCGTAAACATATTGGCCCTCACATTGCACATCATGAAGACCCTAGAGAGGCTGCTCCTCCGGCATCTGAGACCACAGACTAATCACGCACTTGACCCCTTGCAGTTCGCATACCGGGAGCACATCGGAGTGGATGACGCTGTCCTTGACCTGCTACACCAGGTCCTCTTATTTACACGATCCAGGGAGTCAGGTGAGGATTATGTTCTTTGACTTCTCAAGCGCTTTTAACACCATTCAGCCTTTTCTGCTCAGAGGGAAGCTTGGACAGATGGGAGAGGACCCTGCCTTCACATCCTGGATCATAGACTACCTGACAGATAGACCACAGTATGTCAGGTTGGGGAGCTGTGTCTCTGGGATTGTGGAGTGTAGCACTGGTGCTCCGCAGGGAACTGTACTAGCTCTGTACTTGTTCACCTTATACGCTTAAGACTTCCGTTACAACTCTGACACCTGCCACATCCAGACATACTCTGATGACACGTATTGGGACCTAGCAGGAGCCTTTACCATCTGGTGTGAGACGAACGGTCTCCTCCTGAACATCAAGAAGACAAAAGAGTTGGTCGTTGACTTTCGTAGATCAAAGCCACTTCTGCAGCCAATGAACATCCAGGGCGAGGACATCGAGGTGGTGCAGTCATATAAGTACCTGGGTGTGCATTTGGATAGCAGGTTTGACTGGTCTGTGAACACAAAGGCGGTCTACAAAAGGGGCCAGAGTAGGCTCCTCTTCCTGAGGAGACTCAGGTCTTTTGACGTCTGTGAGGAGATGTTGTACACGTTTTATAAGTCAGTGGTGGAGAGTACCATCTTCTATGTAGTTGTCTGCTGGGGAGGCAATGTGACTGAGAGGGACATCAGAAGGCTGAATAAGCTGGTTAAGAAGGCTGGCTCGGTACTGAGGAGGTGCTCGGACTCACTAGGGACCGTGGTGGAGAGGAGGATGAGGACCAAGCTGCTGGACATACTGGATAATGTAAACCACCCGCTTCACCACTTCTTGGTGGGATAGAGCAGCAGCCGCAGCAGACTGCTTATCTCGCTGCATTCAAGGACTGAGCGCCACAGGCGGTCCTTCGTCCCAGCTACCATCAGACTTTTTAACAGCTTAGTTGTGGGCAGGGGCTCTCATAATTGCTCTGGTGCTCTGCCCCGCCCCCCCATGTTAGTCTGTGTTGACATGTTCCTCTTGTGTATACCAGTGTATAGCATTACCACTATTTTATTGACTCCTTTTTTATTTATTTATTTATTTATTAATTGTATTTTAATTAGGCTCACATTTTATTGATTGATTTGTGTATTGTGTATTTTTATGTGAATGATGTATTTCTTATGTATTGTACTGTGGGCTATGAGATGCTTGGAATTTCCCTGAGGGGATAAATAAAGTATCTATCTATCTATCTATCTATCTATCTACTGATCAAGCACTGAACATGGCATAAGAAAGGTTTTAATATTTGTTATTGGAATTGTGTTGGCTTCCTGTAATCAAATATGAACAAATTTTCTGTCTCGTGTAGGGAGTTATAGTTTGTTTAACGGTGAGGATTCTTCCTCACCCAATGTACCTCCAACGGCACGTCACTGATTAGGACCATACTCTGACCATCTGATGTTCATATCAATTGTTTGATATGAACATCATTATTAATCTGACTGTATTGCTTATTGGCATAAGTTTTCAATTATGTATCTGAAAGGATTTAAAGTGAGAATCAATGTCATTTTGAAAGATGAAAATTGGGTCATTCCATGTCAATTCCCCAGTGACATCTCTTAGATTTGACTGAAAACAATTCTAAAATTAGTTTTTGACCCCAAATGAAGGAATCCCAAATTTCAGCCTCGTACCTTTAGTCATTTCGGAATTATGGTCCTGGGCCATTCTCAGTCACGTGTGTGACCAAAAATGTAACAAATAGTAGAAAAAATCTCCTCCAATTACAAAAGCATTGGAGGTTCATGATTGTGGACCTTGTATAAGAGTACTACTTATCCAAGTCTATCAAGTAAAAATGTTATTTGTTACATTAACTTTAACTACTTAAGGTCAGAGGTCAAATACGACTGGTCACGTGTGTGACTTCACACGGAAACAGGTTTTTCATAACTCTATTTGACTTCAAAAACTCTGAGGTTGAAAAATCTAGAATTTTCATAGTTTTGGGGTATGGAGAATAGCAAGGAATAAATTTGATACCTTTCATTAATTTTCAAAGTATTTCTTTATTTGATGACATCTGGTCATGTGTGTGACATTTTGGTTCACTTCTCAAAGAATGGCCCTCCTGGGAAATTTGGGAGCCATGCCCACTTTTTTTCCTGCACTTAAAACCATATTTAGAAACCCATAACGTCTGTTTTATATGAGCTACAAGGCTAAAAATTGATAAAGTGGTCATTGATGGCCTCCTCTCTTGGAACCAATGCTTATACATGGGAAACTAGTTCCACTGTATACAATATTAACCCTTTTAAAAGAATAACTTATTATATCAGGGTGGAATTTCACAAAAATGATCGTGAGGTCATTTTGGCATCCGGAAACGAGGTAAACTTCTTAAAAGCTCTGTGTTTAATTCTGGTGGTCGGAATTGCAACAAATAATATTTTTAATGACTTATTGATCATATCCTGGAGAAGTGCTATGAAATAATAAAATACATTGGTCATTAACCCTTTCAAGGTTGTAATGTGTAGGGGCCTGCCATCTCAACTGAAATCCTGGGAATGAGGAGGATTTCTCAGGGCAGCATTTTCAAAAAAAAACTGTCCAGTCAACAAGCAGTGTTTCTGTTGCCACCAGCAGTTCAGTAGTTTCTCATTCCTATCGGCCTGGACAATACATCGCCTGTGTGTATGACAATGATTGGTATGTTGCCAATATAGTTGAATGCTCAGATGAAAATGGGGATGTGTTCATCAGATTCATGAAGCAGAGGAACTCTGTTTTGTCATGGCCTTCCGAAAGCGGACAGGACTGTTATTGGGTCCCCTTCCAACACATCATCTGTTGCATCACTGCTCCCGAGATTCAAGGTCAAAAAACCCACCAGTCCAGGCTTACTCCTACAGATGACGAAAGAGTTTACAAACTTCTTCCAGAGTTTAACTCCTTTGCCCAGAAGCCAAATATTTATGCGTTACCCTATTTACTGCTTTATAATTCAAGATTTAAGCTTCATAGAGAGGGGGAGATTGGCTGAACTGAGGCAAGACCCTTGCAGCATTTAGTATTTCATCGTATTTAAGTTTCTTTTCATGATTTTGTTAGAGAAAAGGGGCTGCAAACACAAAAGATCTTCATTCTGCATTGAAAAGATAAAAAAAATAATACTGAGGATTGAAAAATAGCTGGGGGTTAAAACAATAAATTTCTGGGATCATAAACTCTTAGACCACAAGTATTCTTCATCTGAGCATTAAATCATATTTGGCTTTGAAAGGGGAAGCCAAATAAGACAGCTCTTCAGGTGGCTTCCCAAACACTCACAGCCCTCAAGATGATGCTCCATCAAATCATATTTTTAACACAAATCAACTTTTGACTCATGAAATTCAATATGAACAAGCGTTTGCCACTAACATGGCAATATCCCCCACCGTCCGTACGATATGTGTTCGTACGGACGGACGTGACGGACGGACGGACGGAGCCCAATGCTATATCCCCCGACTTCGCGCTAAACGCGCGGCGGGGGATAATGAGTTTCTGGTTGAAATTAGCATGAGTATATCAATATAGGCGCAGCTGGACATCAATGGTCACCAGTAACCTCTCCAAACCAAAAGCATTATACCTTTTCTCCATGATAAAGTTCAGAGTTTCCCCCATTTTTCTACAAAGCTGCACCAGCAAGCAAACCTACTCATTAAAGGAGGACTATCATGGCGGGGAGAGTTGGGTGTTATTATTTCAATATATCATGAAAAAAGCTCCTACTACCTTGTTTTCTTTATTTTGCGATTTCTTTAATTTTTATGATCGATTTTACAAAACTAGTGGACTGCGCCATTTTCACCACAGCAGACGAAAATTCACCCTTGATCCGCGTGGGGCGCCCCTATCCTGACGTCAGTGCGGCTGTCAGCGCAATGAATTTCCATTGTCCTGCGGTCCTGCATTGAGATTGTTGAATGACCGAATTATTCCCGCTTCCTCTATAGGCCAGAGAGACGAGCTTGATTATTACCTTTTTCTATCCGACACAACTTTCATTTAGAGGTGAACTAACATCAGAGGCCATTTGAAATGCTTCCGGAAAGAAAAGTGCGATTTGAAGTCTGCTAATTACCAGCGAGGCTGGACAGCTGCCGTCACCTTGGCATAACTAGCTCACCTTAAATCAATTCCCGTGTACTTTGCCTAACTTGTAATCAAGCCATTTATTCAGCCAACTGACCAATCAAAACCAAAATCAAGCCCATAATGATTTAGAAGAGATAATGAGAAGCAGACAAACCGAACCAGGCTGCCGTGTTAGATTGAAATAATGTCAGTAATGTGAATAAGTAGCAGACCTCTGAATTCCACCTCTCGTTGGAAAACTTTCACGTAGCTATTTTTAAAAAAGATACTTAAAAATAAAATCATGTTAAGCTGGCCCTGGTTTTTTAGCGTCTAAAATATACGCGAAGAAGAAAACATTGTGTGAAGCGCAAACGTGAATGTGAGAGAGAAATTATTTTCGCATTGCAAGCAATGGACAAATGCACCGAAGACTGGGCAAGCACATTCAGGCAAATCTGTGCCGCAAATTTTAAACATTTTTTATTTAATAATTGAACAAGATTCGCACACAACGGCCAAATGTAATAATCAAGCAAACACATTCAGGCAAACTGCGTGCTGAACTAAGCAAAGTTAAGGTCTTCAAAATCATCCTCCTCTACTCGACAATTGCTCTCACCCCCTTCCCATTTACTTGGCTCAATCTGCAATCAAACAGTTGATTCGCTCAATGAACAATTTTAAATTGGTTGGTAGTCTAATTTATTTAGATATCCATGTATTCAGATATTTTGACGTCGCATGCATCATGCACATGAATGCATGTGGCAGCCGCAGTGACGTTATGATCTCGCAAGTTCTCATGCCACTTGTGGCATTAATGGCGGCCTCCTGGAAACAGCGATTCCGGTTAATTAATGGTCATTTAAAAGAACAGGGGGTATGTATGGACAAAAAAAAAAAATCGACCGTGGATATTATGTTGGAGTTAATTACTATAAGATTCAGTCAAAAGGCGTAGGTCAGTATAGTCCTCCTTTAAAGAAACTGCTTACGGTAGTTTACGATCAGAACGCTCACTCAGATGGGAAGCTTGCTGTTTACAATTCAGATCATCCAAGCGAAACGCAAGCATGTAAAAACGCTTTTCACACCCTATAAGAAGCAAGTATAACTCACAACACAGTAATAGTTGTTCGTATTTTAAACGAGCGAAAGTCCAAGGCATTCTATTTCTTTGAATGCGATATAGTAAATTCTAAAACGGACTACCACATTAAGCAAAATGCCAGCACATTGCAGTATCATCGACTAGTCTTGTTTCCTAATGTGACAAACTAGCTCTGTCATCACGGTGGTAAACCGAAAATAAGAAATAGCTGGCTAGTTAGCTAGCTGGCTAGAAGTACATACAGTGCCGTGAAAAAGTATTTGCCCCCTTCCTTATTTCTTCCTTTTTTTGCATATTTGTCACGCTTAAATGTTTCAGATCATCAAACAAATTTTTGACAGTATTAGACCAAGACAACCCGAGTAAATACAAAATGCAGTTTTTAAATGATGAGTTCATTTATTAAGGGAAAAAAGCTATCCAAACCTACCTGGCCCTATGTGAAAAAGTAATTGCCCCCTAAATCCTAATAACTGGTTGTGCCACCCTCGGCGACAACAACTGCAATCAAATGTTTGCAATAACTGGCAATGAGTCTTACACATCACTGTGGAAGAAATTTAGCCCACTCTTCTTTGCAGAATTATTTTAATTCAGCCACATTGGAGGGGTTTTGAGCATGAACGACCTGTTTAAGATCATGCCACTGCATCTCAATAGGATTTAAGCCCAGACTTTGACAAGGCTACCCCAAAATCTTCATTTTGTTTTTTTTTACGCCATTCAGAGGTGGACTTGCTGGTGTGTTTCAGATCATTATCCTGCTGCATAACCCAAGTGCGCTTGAGCTCGAGATCACAATCTGAGGGCTGGACATTCTCCTTTAGGATTTTCCCGTAGAGAGCAGAATTCATAGTTCCGTCAATTGTGACAAGTCATCCAGGTCCTGAAGCAGCAAAGCAGCCCCAAACCATCACACTACCACCATGTTTGACTTTTGGTGTGATGTTCTTTTTATGAAATGCTGTGTTAGTTTTACGCCTGATGTAATGGGACGCACACCTTCCAAAAAGTTCAACTTAGTCTCGTCATTCCACAGAATATTTTCCCAAAAGTCTTGGGGATCATCAAGATGTATTTTGGCAAATGTGAGATGAGCCTTCGTGTTCTTTTTGGTCAGCAGTGGTTTTCGCCTTGGAACTCTCCCATGGATGCCATTTTTTGCCCAGTCTCTATCTTATTGTTGAATAATGAACACTGACTTTAACCCATTTAAACCTGGACAGCATGTGCGCATTTCAAGAACGTGTTGTTGCCGACACAGATATGCGCGTAATTTTGAAAGTACCATGATTACTGTAAGTTTTGCGCAATAGAAAAAAATTCCAACTGTTCCTGAAAGCTGAGAAGCTGTGCTTCAGCCCAAATACAGGTTACTATCTGCTGGGATTTTTGCATTAGGCCTTAAAGGGTTAACTGATGCAAGTGGGGCCTGCAGTTCTTCAGATGTTGTTATGGGTTTTTTGTGACCTCCTGGATGAGTAGTTGATGCGCTCTTGGAGTAATCTTGGTAGGCCGGCCACTCCTGGGAAGGTTCACCACTGTTCCAGGTTTTCTCCATTTGTGGATAATGGCTCTCACCGTGATTCGCCAGAGTCCCAAAGCTTTAGAAATGGCTTTGCAACCCTTTCCAGACTGATAGATGTCAATTTCTTTGTTTCTCATCTGTTCTTGAATTTCTTTAGTTTGCGGCATGACATGTTGCTTTTTGAGATCTTTTAGCCTACTTCACTTTGTCAGACAGGTTCTATTGAAGTGATTTCTTGATTCAAAAGGTCTGGCAGTAATCCGGCCTGGGTGTGGCTAGAGAAACTGGACTCAAAAAATGTGGTTAATCACAGTTAATTCATGATTTAACAAGGGGGGGCAATTACTTTTTCACATAGGGCCAGGTAGGTTTGGATAGCTTTTTCCCCTTAATAAATGAAGTCATCATTTAAAAACTGCATTTTGTATTTACTCGGGTTATGTTTTTCTTATATTAAAATTTGTTGGATGATCTAAAACATTTAAGTGTGAAAAATATGCAAAAAAGTAAGAAATCAGGAAGGGGGCAAATACTTTTTCACAGCACTGTACATACAAGACAGTTTTATTACTCCATGAAAAGACAATTTTACTCACAATTCAAGAGGGAAAAAAACGTCATTGTTGAATTGCTCCTCCTATCTGTTCCATTCAGAATAACTGCCAGTTTCTATCTCAGAATAACATGTTCATTCCTTAAATATAAGCTCAACACTCCAGGCTTGTTTCTAGAAGTATTTTTTTCCATGCAATCACGTCATTCACAGCTGCGCAAAGTTGAGAATACAACCCAACTTCTATTTACGCGAGTGTTCAATACGTTTCTGAGGGTCCAATCAATGTCTTTCAATTACTGAGGAAAGCTCACACTGTCTGGAATTGGATAAAAATTGTGTCAAATAGGTAATTACTGGGAGAGTTTTACGTGGGCTTGTACTATAGCTTTGCTGTTACGAAGATACCATTAAATAACCATTGAAGTGATTGTATTTCCATGAGAGCTTGTATGAGGCTCTAACAGACAGCTGAATTCTTTGACAGACGAATGGTGTCAATCCACAGTAGGAAATTATGTGTTTTTACTATCTGATGACTATAATTGATGTCATAATATCAATATCACGGCAGATTTTTGCTTCAGAAAACTGATTTTTTAAACTCCTTAACTGGGATACCATTGGCTCACTATAGCTGAGGTAGTGGTTCTTACAGAGGATGACGATTTTTTTCTGTCGCAAGGATCTTTTTTTTTAAACTGCTGGATAAATACTATGGGCAAGTATAGTGAGCAGTTTGCACGTCAGGCTTTGATGAGGAGTTTAATTCAAGCAGCTCCTGGGAAACAGGAATGGAACATACCTCGTCCATATTCTGAACCGTGTTCGAGCTCGGCTTGCTCGTGAATATTCAATAACTGATCCGGGAGTGCCATCTAGTGATAGCATAGTGTAACTGTGTGCATACATAGAGCAGCTCCATGTCCCCAGGTGTCTACATCTGCACAAAGGGGTTAATGTACGAAAGTAATCATTAATCACCCATTCATTGAAGAAATTCCTTTTGGGCTCATTTTTGATGTGACCTGACTGTTTTTTGTAAAGGTAAATAATGAATAATCACCACCCTCTCCAGTGCCAATGACCTGATTGTTCCATTGGAGATGTTACATGGAGGTGAAAGATGTTCTGCAGTTGTAAGCTTTTACATTTTTTGTGTTTAGAAATATTTTGAATACGTCAAACCATATTATAAATTTGCTTGCACTGTAATGGTAGTGTGACGACCCCTCCCGCTCTCCCTGCCAGTCATTTTGTTCTGGTGGTCTCAGTCCTGTTTTTCTGCCGCTTGCAGGTACCTGATAATGGTATGTGAGTGGAGCTGGGAGGGGTAGTCTAATTTCCTGCCTGGCTGGGCGGGGCTTCCAGAAGGCATAAAGGCCCCGCCTCTCTGAGAGCTGTCTCTCTCAGCTGGGCCTTCTGCAGCTACCTCACCTGTTCCTTGTTTGGTTTGTTGCATCTATCACATGCATTTCACTACATTTTCATTCATCCACACACTCCAGACATGACTGACTCCTCTCATACCTGCATATTACATTAATTGTTGAATATGTTTGATTTTTCTGTAAAATAAAATATATATTTGGATAGTTTTTCTGTGTGTGGCCTCCCTCTTTGTTACCAGCCGTGAGCTAGGTGGTAACAGTGGGCCCCTACACATTACAGCCTTGAAAGGGTTAATGACCAATATATTTTATTATTTTAAAGCATTTCTCGAGGATATGATCAATAAGTCATAAAGTATATTAATTGTTGCAACTACAACCACCAAAACTAAACAGAGAGCTAATCAGAAGTTTACCTAGTTTCTGAATGCCAATATGGCCTTTAAGGGTTAACAAGCTAAATCATGATATTTTTCATGAAATTACACTCTGATATAATGAATAAGTTATTCTGTGTACCATTATTTGTTATTAGAGTGTGATTTCAACCACCAAAACCATCAATACTGAGCTCATCAGAGTTGACCCACGTGGGCCAAGGCTACATTTTTCAAAAAATCTGTTCACACAGAAGGAGCTGGATAAGCAAACTTTTTATTGGCTGTAAGTTTGGATAAGGTGTGTAAGTTGGCCATGTTAAAAGCACATTGTCTATCTCAAGTGGAGACATGGTGAAATAATTGCCTAAAATGAGGGTTCTGAAGGGTCCATTAATCCTGTGACCATTTTTGGGACCCCCCCCCCCCCCGCCGATAACCCCACTAATGATCTGGTGTCTCTCAAAATCATCTTATTTACAGCAATATCATCATATTTGACGAAGAAGTTCACAATTCTCAATTACCTGGACCTCCAATATCCCAAAAATCATTATCGCATGAAACAAAATACAAATTAAGTGCAGGAAAAAGTGGGTGTGGCACCCAAATTTCCTAGGGCCATAATGCTAAAATGACTTAAGCTGGAACTTGGGATTCCTTCATTTGGGTTCAAAAACTAATTTTAGAATTTTTTTCTGTCAAATCTGAGAGATGTCACTAAGGAAGTTTCTGGAATCTGTGTGAATTGACATGACCCAATTGTCTCTAGACAGTTAACATTTACTTGTGATAGCGGACAATTGGGCTAATCTAGGGTTTGTCAACCGGTGGTCCGCGGCCCTCTGGTGGTCCGTGGCGGTATTGCAGGTGAGTCCGTGAAATTGTAAATGGAAAATAATAATAATAATAATTAAAAAAATTATTATTTTGACTTAATTTATTTTCCATTTACAATTCATTTTTGTGAATAATTTACCCATCCAAATTATGTCAAATGGAGTTGATCGAGATTCTTCCAAGCCTCATGTCACCATTGATGTCCCATCTTGGCCGCACAGGACCACGGACCAGAAGCAAAAAAAAAAACCCGGAAAAAATTGGATTGTTTCTTTGCATGACTTCAAGCCGAGCCCTGCCTAACGTAACGTAGGCTAACTGTTCAGTACAATCTAGCAAAATCAAGTGACTTTGCATAAACATTAGATTTTTCTTTTTGCAACTTGGCCAGTTTAATTTATTGCCACAAATAGACAGATTGTGTGCAAGTCATCATGCCCAGAAATCCCACTGACTGGTAAGAAAACTACAATCTCAGCCCTTGTTCCACAGAGTGAGAGTGAACTATGTAATATTATAAGCCCTCTTGGCTTCCCACATACTATTGTTGTTCATTATTAATTGACTGCTTTTCTTTTTTATCACAAGGTGCAAATAAATAGACACTGATGCAAATAAATAGCCTTCTTTACATATATAGGCCTATATACTCTTTTATTTTAAGCATGGTGCTAAATAAAATAAACATCCCCCAAAGCAGTGGTCCCCAAGTTTCTTCTTGGTTATAATGGTGGTCCCTTGGACAAAATCAGTTGAAAACCATAATGTCCATCAACCGTTTCACCCTAGGACTGGACTGACCTAATATTTCAGCATCTTTGCAAGGAAGTAAGGAGTACCTGAATCAGTACCCCACATGCAGCGGGGAAAATAAGTATTGAACGCGTCAACATTTTTCTCAGGAAATATATTTCTAATGGGGCTATTGATATGAACTTTTCACCAGAGGTCAGTAATGACCCAAGTAATCCACACATACAAAGAAATCAAAATACATACAACCCCAATTCCGAAATAGTTGGGACAAAGTGTAAATTGTGAATAAAATCAAAACACATTTACTTTCAAATCACACCAGCCAGTATTTTATTTAAAATAGAACAGAGATAACATAGCAAATGTTGAAACTGAGAAATTTTACAATTTTATCCACAAAATGAGCTAATTTCAAATTTGATGGCTGCTACAGGTCTTAAAAAAGTTGGGACAGGGGCCTGTTTACCATGATGTAGCATCCCCTCTTCTTTTTAACACAGAGTGGAGGCGTCTGCGCATTGAGGAGACAAGTTTCTTGAGTTTAGCCATTGGAATTTGATCCCACTCTTGTTTAATACAGGCTTCCAGCTGCTGGAGAGTTTTGGGTCTCCTTTGACAGACTTTTCGTTTAATTATGCACCAAATGTTCTCAATCGGTGAAAGATCAGGACTGCAGGCAGGCCAGTTCAGCACACGGACTCTTCTACTACGAAGCCATGCTGTTATAATAGCTGCAGTATGTGGTTTTGCATTGTCCTGCTGAAATACATAAGGCCTTCCTTGGAATAGATGTCGTCTGGAGGGGAGCATATGTTGCTCTAAAACCTTAATATACCTTTCAGCATTCATGGTGCTTTTTAAAACATGCAAGTGTCCCACACCGTATGCACTAATGTATCCCCATACCATCAGAGATGCTGGCTTATGAACTGAACGCTGATAACAGGAGGGGTGGTCTTTCTCCTCTTTAGCTCTGAGGACACAACGCCCATGATTTCCAACAAGAATGTCAAATTTGGACTTGTCTGACCACAGGACACTTTGCCACTTTGCTACAGTCCATTTTAAATGAGCCTTGGCCCACAGATCACGGTGGCGCTTCTGGATCATGCTCAACAATGGCTTCCTTTTTGCATGATTGAGTTTTAGGTGGCATCTGTGGATGGCACGGAGGACTGTGTTTACAGACAGTGGTTTCTTGAAGTATTCCTGGGCCCATTTAGTAATGTCAATGACAAAATCATGCCTGTGATTGATGCAATGGCGTCTGGGGGCCCGAAGATCACGGGCATCCAGTAAAGGTCTTTGGCCTTGTCCCTTTACGCACAGAGATTTTTCCAGTTTCTCTGAATCTTTTGATGATGTTATGCACTTTCGATGATGAGACCTTCAAAGCCTTTGCAATTAGATGTTGAGGAACAATGGGCCTCATTCACGAACCTTTCTTACGAACTAATTTGTTCTTAAGTCCTACTTACGAAGTTTTTACGAAGATTGTGGCATTCACAGTAGCGGAGCTACAGGGGGGGGCAAAGACACGTCCCTTTTAGTCCTAGCTAGATCTCAATCATTTTCCTTTATTGACGTCTTTTCCAATTATCGTAATTGGCAACTAAAGACACGGTTTCTCACCGTATGCGATCTAACAGCGATGAAATCATGGGCTAAATTCAGTGCAGAAAAATCATTTACTTATGAAATGGCCAATGCTTCGCGTGATTGAACTGGTCTGTGTTCCAATGAAACGCGGACTTTCACTCTCGGTATTTCGTGGGTTGATTTAAAAAAAAAAAACAGTTTTAACAAGCGTGCGGCTCAAGCCATTTGCGTGAGAGTCGACAGGTAGGCTATGCAATTTTAAATAACGTAGATTTAAAAACAGCAAATACGCGTCCAGAGGAATGATTGTCGTCTTACCTAATCGGGGAGAACAAGCAGCACCTGTTAAGTGCGGAGCGCTCTCGGAGTGAACCTTTTGTTAATCATGAAGATGACTGAGAACAGGTCAGGATTTATAATTGTTTTAAACGGGTGTTTTGTGCAACCCAATTCTCTGTTCCGCCACTGTGCTGAATTTAACCCGCGATTTAATCGCTGTTAGATCGCATGTGGAGAGAAATCGTGTCTTCAGTTGCCAATTACAATAATTGGAAAAGACGTCAATAAAGGAAAATGATTGAGATCTAGCCAGGACTAAAAGGGACGTGTCTTCGCCCCCCCTGTAGCTCCGCCACTGGGCATTCATGAATGTTTTCTTAAATCCTACGAACACTCAGGAGTACTCTTACGCACATTTCAGTGTCGACATGTTGGCACATTGGTTGTGTTGCCTTCTTTTGCGCAGTTAATTAAAATGCGATATTACAGTGATATTTCCGTCATATTTATTTATTTTATTATTATTATTTTTTTTTTTTTGGTAATTTACAGAGCATTTTTTATTTTAAAATAAATTTTATGTACCAACACTTTACAAAACAGCTCCGTGGGAATGCACCTCGAACAAGGAGCCGCTGGTGACGCATGGCTCATTGGTACGTATGATTTAATAATTAAAATTTCCCACAAAAGTGTCTATTAATTTGATTTGATCTTAATTTGATTTGATTTGTTTTATTAGGGGATCGAGGATATGCCCTGGCCCCCTGGTTAATGACACCACTGACCAACCCTCAGAGTCCTAAGATTTCATATAGCTAATCATCAGATTCACGCACGCACTCGCTCCACCATCGAACGCACCATCGGCATTTTAAAGGGACGTTGGATGTGTTTGGACACAGCAGGTGGCAAATTGCTGTACAAACCGGAGAAGGTATGTAAAGAGAACTGAAGAATTGTTTTATTCTTGTAAAAATTGCTTAGACTAAGGTCAAGTTTAATCAAACTCCTTGCATCTTCTAATTTATGACTCGCCCTCACCATTACAGGTCTGTAGGATAATCATGGCCTGCTGCGTCCCGCACAACATCGCTATGAAGCGTGGTGTGCCACTTTCCCCTCAGCCACTACACCATGAGGATGTGCATCCTGATGCAATGATTGATCCAGACAGGCTCTCTGTTCAAGTTCAGGTGCAATTAATTGCCTGTTTGTGAATAAAGTTGCATTAATATTACAATTTGAATCGAACAGTCTGATTTTAAAAAAAAAAAAAACTAAGTCTATCACTTCAAAAATGAGGACGGACCGGTTTCAGTGCATATCTTTATTTTTTTTTTTAATTCTCAATTTATTTGAGTGTACTGGATATTGTTGCGAGTGTTGAGGCAATCGAGTGTGTCAGCTATCCTTTCTTGATTGTCCAACACCGCTGCCGAGATCAGGCGAGGAGAGGCACGGGACCGAGTACGCATGGAGGTACTGCTGTGGGAGGGTTCTGGTTCTGTTGCAGGTTGGCTCTGCGGGACTTCATCTGTGAATAAATAATAAATCAAGCCATTGTTGCGACCCTCAGTCCATTACTAAGACGTTATTTTATCTTACACACACTATGGTAAACTACTCCTTTAGGACACACGCTTGTATCCAGACACTCAGTCGATGGTACTCCTACAAACTAGGGTGGAGAAATTAAACTATTAATTAAAAAAAAAAAAAAAAAATTATAGTGATTTAGATTTTTCCCATAGCCTACCTGAGAGTGCCGTCCCCCCGATGATCGCCCCGATGCGCTGGTCCAACTCAGACAGGTTTGGGGTGTCTGCTGTTTCCCCTCCAGTCCGTTGCTTCTCCCGTCGGAATTTTGCAATGTTTTTTTTTTTTTTTTTTTTTTTTTTTTTTGTCAGATTTGAGATCAAACCGTTTCTTTTTCATCTCCTCTGTTGTGCGTCCTTCTCCAGATACTGCGTTCACTGCATGCGTGACAGCCTCCTCCTTTTTGTCAGTGTTAGTGTAACCTGCACTAAAGCTACTAAATATATATATATATATATGGGCCAGGCTCACGAAATGTGCGCCACCCCCCCTAAATGTGTCCACAGGCTAGCAAATCTTATATTTTTGCTTAGATCATTCCAGAACCACCATGAATGGATAGAGCTCACCAAGAGCAACTTGGAACACCCCAGCTTTGTCGGTCTGCGATAAATATTTCAGTCTTTTTTGCCCTTAAAGTTGGAAAAGTGGCCAAAAATGGCACTTTTTTGATGTCCATGTAAAAAGTGAAATAGTTCACTTTTTGTTATTTTATATTTAAGTGTGTTCTATTTTTTTTTTTTTTCTGTGCATAATAGACATGTAGGCTATGTCTGACAGTTGGCATACGTCCCTATCTTCGTTTTGTGTATTGTGGTGACATTTAATAAATTGTCCGCAAGGTGCTGGTTTCTGACTTAGATTTTACATTTAGCACTCTAGAAAAATAAAAAAAGGTCCCTACACCCTAATAATCCTTCAGGATGAAGCAAATATATGGTGCATTAGGGCAAAAAAAAACTCCAACCTACAGGGATTGAGTGGGATTTTCGTGTCCCCCAAAAAATGACCTTTTTAAGAAAAGTTTCTGACTTACAAAACCCAAAACCAGTGAAGTTGGCACGTTATGTAAATCGTAGATAAAAACAGAATACAATGATTTGCAAATCCTTTTCAACTTATATTCAATTGAATACACTGCAAAGACAAGATGTTTAACGTTCAAACTGAGAAACTTTATTTTTTTTTTTGCAAATAATCATTAACTTAGAATTTGAAGGCAGCAACACATTGCAAAAAAAGTTGCACAGGGGCCTTTTTACCACTGTGTTACATCACCTTTCCTTTTAACGACACTCAGTAAACGTTTAGGAACTGAGGAGACCAATTTTGAAGCTTTTCAGGTGGAACTCTTTCCCATTCTTGCTTGATGTACAGCTTAAGTTGTTCAACAGTCCGGGGTCTCCGTTGTCGTATTTTACGCTTCATAATGCGCCACACATTTTCAATGGGAGACAGGTCTGGACTACAGGCAGGCCAGTCTAGTACCCGCACTCTTTTACTACGGAGCCATGCTGTTGTAACACGTGCAAAATGTGGCTTGGCATTGTCTTGCTGAAATAAGCAGGGGCGTCCATGAAAAAACGTTGCTTGGATGGCAACATATTTGCTCCAAAACCTGTATGTACCTTTCAGCATTAATGGTGCCTTCACATATGTGTAAGTTGCCCATACCTTGGGCACTAATACACCCCCATACCATCACAGATGCTGGCTTTTGAACTTTGCGCCTATAACAGTCCGGATGGTTCTTTTCCTCTTTGGTCCGGAGGACACGGCGTCCACAGTTTCCAAAAACAATTTGAAATGTGGACTCGTCAGACCCAGAACACTTTTCCACTTTGCATCAGTCCATCTTAGATGAGCTTGGGCCCAGCGAAGCCGGGCGGCGTTTCTGGGTGCTGTTGATAAATAGCTTTAAGCTTTGCATTGTAGAGTTTGAACTTGCACTTGCAGATGTAGCGACGAACTGTAGTTACTGACAGTGGTTTTCTGAAGTGTTCCTGAGCCCATGTGGTGATGTCCTTTACACACTGATGTCAGTTTTTGATGCAGTACCGCCTGAGGGATCGAAGGTCACGGGCATTCAATGTTGGTTTTCGCCCTTGTCGCTTCGTGCAGTGATTTCTCCAGATTCTCTGAACCTTTTGACGATATTACGGACCGTAGATGATGAAATCCCTAAATTTCTTGCAATAGCTCATTGAGGAATGTTGTTTTTAAACTGTTCGACAATCAGCTCACGCATTTGTTCACTAAGTGGTGACCCTCGCCCCATCCTTGTTTGTGAATGACTGAGCATTTCAGGGAAGCTGCTTTTATACCCAATCACGGCACCCACCTGTTCCCAATTAGCCCGTTCACCTGTGGGATGTTCCAAATAAGTGTTTGATGAGCATTCCTCAACTCTCTCAGTCTTTTTTTGCCACTTGTGCCAGCTTTTTTTTGAAACATGTTGCAGGCATCAAATTCCAAATTAGCTAATATTTGCAAAAATTACAAAGTTTACCTGTTCGAACATTAAGTGACTTGTCTTTGCAGTGTATTCAATTGAATATAGGTTGAAAAGGATTTGCAAATCATTGTATTCTGTTTTCATTTACGATTTACACAACGTGCCAACTTCACTGGTTTTGGGTTTTGTAGATGTATTTTTAAAAACTGTAAAAGATATAGCCAAATGCAATTCAGGTTTTGTTGTTGGCCAAAATCAAAGTGGAAATCACTGTTTGGATCAATTATTTATTGAATAACGACATAGCTACAGCGCGCAAAGCATTTTGGTCGGTTTCTGACTTAGGGTTTCTGCCTTAGATTTCTAAGTCAGAAACCCGGGCATCTCAGGCAGAAACCGGGCGTATTCGGCCAAATGTGGCCCCAGTCATTACACAGGTGGTCAGGGACATGATATTCCATGTTGATTTGACATGTTAACATGTATTTTAGCCGATTTGATCGAAAATACAGCCCCAATTCCAAAATAGTTGGGACAAAGTGTAAATTGTGAATTAAATCAAAACGCAATGACTTTAAAATCATACCAGCCAGTATTTTATTCACAACAGAACAGAGATAACATAGCAAATGTTGAAACTGATAAATTTTACAATTTTATCCACACAATGAGCTCATTTTGTGCATAAAAATGTAAAATGTCTCAGTTTCAACTTTTGAAACGCTATCAATGTTCTATTGTAAATAACATATTGCCTCATGTGATCTAAAAGTCATTGCATTTTGATTTTATTCACAATTTATACTTCGTCCCAACTATTGGGGAATTGGGGTTTTATAACGATGGCGTCGGTCGGAGGCCGGACATCGGACCGATCGGCCCTCGCTCTCAGTCAGAAACCGGGATCTCAGGCAGAAACTGACGCGGGGTGTGGGCGGCCGCTGTGACCGCAATCGGTGGCCAATCAGTCATAAACTTGGTCAAATAACATGCATGGGTGGTCGGGAACACGATATATTGTGTTTTCTAATCGTGCCGACTGGTATTTTTGAAGATTTAATCGAAAAATATTGGTGGCGTCGGCCCACGCTTTCAGTCAGAAACCGGGATCTCAGGCAGAAACTGACGCGGGGCGTGGCAGCCGCTGTGGCTGCAATCGGTGGCCAATCAGTCATAAACTTGTTCAAATAACATGCATAGATGGTCGGGGACACCAGACAACACCTACAACAAAATAACAATAACTAAAAGACAGAAACATGCAATCATCATGAAAAACTCCCGGCGCTCAGGCTAAGGGAACCTAGGACCCAAAATAAAAAAAAAAAAAAGAACTGTCAAGCAGCCTGTCCACCAGCCTACAAGTGGCATCTTCCATTGGTAAGTGATCAAATACCTACTTGAGACTCTTATTCTATCTATTAGTTAAGTATTATGGCAATAGCAAGTCAGTCGGGTTGAGTTTGGTACACTTTGACGGGTTTCTGACTTAGTGTTTCTGACTTAGATTCGGTTTCTGACCGATATACCGAAATTTTGAGCTAATAGACACCTGTTCTGGCTTGGTATTGCCTAGGCTACATACTTTTAAGCCATAAGGAGTGTTTCTAGGAGATTTCTGAGTTTTGATATAGGTTTTTATAACATTTTTCAGGTATTTGCAGACCAGAATTTCTTTTTTTCAGCAGCGACGGGATCCCCAGGGAAAAAAATCACTGGAGGGTTTCTAATTTCAGGTGATATACCTCTGGACATCACTTATATACAATTATAACACTGATTGGAGGCTTTAATAACTTTATTATCACTAGTTATAGGCCTCTGTATGGATTATAGGCAAACAGTAGGTTTTCGTGTTTCAGACTTAGACGAGCAAGGGTATAGGGAAATGCGTATAACTCACCAAATATTCCACCAATGACCATGATATTTGGTATTCAGACAGTAGACATATACCTTTATCACATACAATTACCACTGAGAGCATAGGGTTGCCTGAATTAATTTTACACATTGTGTTAGAGAGCAGTTTGCACTTTCAAGAGCAATTTTGCAGCCGCACGCAAAAAAACGTACCCCGACTTCAGGGCCATGGCAGGGTTGACACTCCCAACAGCATATTACCTATATACCATTTTTCCACCTGCTATACTATCCTTCTATACATATCAGGGCATTTTGAGAAGATATAGCTAAATCTATGCATGTATGAGGCTTTAGAAGATATGCATGTCTTGAAACTAAGGCAGAAACCCGGCCGAAAAAATGAGTTGGGGGACCCAACTTTGACCAGGTACCACGAAAAAATGAAAAACTTCGCCGTTGCACAGCTTTGGAATATGATCCCACAACACCTATAGATTAAAAAACCACTCACAGCTAAGCTCTATGGGTACTTTCATTATTTTTCAGTACCCGGGGGGGGCGCACATTTCATGAGCCTGGCCCATATTATATATATATATATATATATATATATATATATATATTTTTTTTTTTTTTTTTTTTTTTTTTTTTCTGCAGGAGTACCTCCTCCTCTGAACTACCAAAATTTTTTTTTCTCTTTACCGACTACGCTCCAATTGATTTACTTCTTGCTTTGGACATTTTGTTATTGCTGTTTCTTCTGTATGACATCTGTTCCTGCCCACAGCCCTGCAGTTTCATGCCCTTTTATGGGCATTGATGGGCGGTTACCTATGCTAATCATATGTTAATTAGGCTCAACTGGCACACGCTCTCAGTTTACGGGGAGATGGGATTCATCAATTTAAGAACACAGCTGCGAACAATTCTGCAGTTTAAGAACACGTTGATGAATCCGACGTAGAGTTTTCTTAAGAACCTTCTTAAGAACACCGTAAGAAAGAATCTAAGAAGATTCTTAAGAAGTTCTTATTGAATGAGGCCCAATGTTCCACAATTTTTTTACGCAAGCCTTCACAGGTTGGAGAGCCTCTGGCCATCTTTACTTCTGAGAGACAGAGCCTCTTTTAGACATCCCTTTTATAGCCGATCATGTTACAGACCTGATGCCAGTTAACCCTTAAATGCTCAACGATAGTAAAAGTTGAAAGAAAAATCTATGTATTCTGTTAATATGTCCTGGGGAGGGGCTAATAACAACCGAATAGCAATTTTTAATTTTTGGTGACCTTTGACCTCATTTTAGTTTTGTGACATATATGTCACTCTAAGTTTCTAGGATATAAAGAGAACTTTTGTCCATCATTGTTTTGGTAGTTGACATATAGCTGAAGTATTAGGCATAGCTTATTTTCCTTTAGCTTACCTGTTTGTCTACTTTATCCAGTGATGAATGGGTGCTGATCTATCGTGTGGATTCCACCATGGGGGCGGCCATATTGGAAAGGTTAGCTGGTGCAGCCAGTGTAGTGTTAGTTCCACTTTTATGCATCAGATGGCAGCACTGATGGTCTAAATATGTCACTATGGGCATTAGGTTGCAAAATTTATGTGGGGTCAGTGGTTTTGACAACCCCCAAAATCGTGTGACAAATTTTAGTCCATGGGCCAGACCAGACATCGGTACCATATCAGGGGGCAAAGGTTCTCTAGTATCAATTTGTAGGACATATTGTTAGAAGTCATAAAATGTGTGATAGCAATTCAAGAAATGTAGGTGAAGCTCACAATGACAATAAACGTGCCGGTAACCGATATGTCGTTTTTCGGGATTTTTACATATGTAAAATTAGGGGGTATGATTACTCAAACAGCAATTACATCTGTTGTCGTTTACTGATCAGAACAAGTCATGAACAAGGGGCATGACAGGTAAAACTAGTCCCAGTCTGTCTCACCCAGACCTGCATGGACCAAGAATGAAGAAAGATGAAAGAGATGTGCAGTCGCTGATGGACCTGATGGAGCAGGACTGGTTGAATCGTATGAAGCCAGAAGAAACTGACTTAGTCAGTTTATCTACAGGAAATGTGGCACCAGCAAATGTAGCCAGCGACCTACTGGATGCACACGACAAAGGGGAAGAACAGTACCAGGCTTTCAAGAAGGAGAGACTGGAAGCAGACTCACCTGTGGTCAAATTCCACGACAAGCAGCCGAAACTCAAACTGAAGACATTTGCAGATGTTACAGTGAAAAAAGTCCAAGCACATAAAGCACTAACACTGGTTTTGAAAGCAGACAGAAAGCTTTTTGGACAAATGATCCTAGTTGCTGAGAGTTGAAAGCTGCACATGCGAGATGTGTTGTCCCACCCTCTAGGCCCACTGCCATGGTCTTTGGCAAATGCTGATGGCACTTTGAGAAAAACCAACAAAGCTGCACTGGCAACAGAATTAGAGAAGAATGTTACCCCTGCAGAGAATATTCCTACGCACTCAACATGCATCATAGATGGCATGAGTATGGTTCAGAAGATGAACGGTACCAACAAAAAATTTGCACAGGTCGTTGACTCAGGCTTACAGATTGTCCTGGTTGAAGGCGCACATGCTCAGAGGATTGACGTTGTTTTTGACGTCTACCTGGAAAGATCAATCAAAGATCCTGAGCAATCCAACAGAGGAGCTTCATGCAGTAACATTCAGTACAAAAATATCACAGGCGGCCATACAATCCAGCAGTGGAGAAAATTCTTGTGTAGCGGTGCGAACAAATCTAGTCTGATTCAATTCCTTTTGAAACACTGGAAGCTGCCAGCTCAAAGAAAGAAGTTGTGGCTCCAAGGTCCTCTATGTTACCTGTGAAGAAAAATGTTTCAAGATGACAGAAGAGGAATGTGTAGAAGTTCCAGAGCTCTTCTCTTGTCAGGAAGAAGCAGACACATGTCTCCTCTTGCATAGTTTGCATGCTGCTGAATCCGGTTCAAAAGCAGTGATAATCCCATCTGAGGATACTGATGTTACGGTGCTCTGTCTTGCATTTTACAATAGTATCCCATGTCCCATCTACCAGAAGCATGGCACCCAGAACCGCACTCGCTTTGTTGACATAAGCAAGCTAGGAAATGCTTTGGGAGAAGATATATGTGACAGCCTGATTGGTTTACATGCATTCACAGGGTGTAACACGGTGAGTGCTTTCGCTGGCCGAGGGAAGCTAGGTGCACTGAAGTTGTTGAGGAAGAACAAAACCTACCAAGAGACCTTCAAGCAGCTTGAACAAACATGGGAAGTTTGGAAGAACTCTTCGACCAACTACAGCAGTTTAGATGCAATATGTATGTTTCTGGGATGACTTCTTCTCATGTGAATGACATCCGCTACCAGATCTTCTGTGCTAGGAGAGGCTGACTCCAGTCAACTACCACCATGCCGGAAATGTCTGCTCCTCCATGCAATACCTGCTGCTTAACAGGCCAGGATCTGGAAATGTTCTCTGCAGACTCACCCTTGTGTTCCGGACCTGACCACTAGTGGATGGACAACAGGCATTGATGGAGAGTTGGAAGTTCTGTGGATGCGTACAGCCCCTGCACCTGATGTTGTCCTTGAGCTGTTAGCTTGCAAGTGTGTTCGTGTGTGCAGGCTACCTGATTGCAGCTGTCTAAGCAATGGACTTAGATGTACAGACCTGTGTAAACTGCAGAGCTGTAGCAACCAAGCTCCTGAGAATGAAGGTGTGTCCAAAGCTGGACAGGAAGGCTCAGATGATGACACTGACGAGGAAGTGTGATGTTTTGTTTGAACTTGTTTTGAACCTTTTTTGTATGTTTTCAGGAAGACCCCTTAATATTTTACATTACAAGTTTGCTAATTGCAATGTTGTTATTGTTTATTGATCACAACCGATACTGCCGAGAGGCAAAATGTAAACAATTCTCTATCACTGAGGAATTAATGCAGAGAGTAGGTACATTTTGAAGTTTTGAAAAAGTATATTGTAGCATATTTGCATATTATTACCAAAATAGTATTAAATTTTCGTGATTACATTGATCAGTGTTGTCAAGCTTCATTTCACGTGGAAAGAATGTTTATTTAATGTGATGGCTTTATTAGCCATTTTTATTAGAAGTGTACAAATCTGTTATTTTTCAAATATCTGATCTTTAGTTCCAGTATGGGATACATGTACATTGGTAAATATTGACGTTTTTCGAGTATCGCAAATTCCGCAAAGGGTATGTTTAATTCCAGGGTGATAACAACCACTCAGCTACACTTCTCACATTGCTATCATATAAAATCATGAAGTAGGGATATATACCCACACAAAAATACCTGGTAGGCTTTGTCCCTCCAGGTGGTACCGATATCAGAATCTTGGAGCCTTGGCCCATGGACTATTTGTCACCGGGGGCATTTAAGGGTTAACTTAATTACTTGCTAAATGTTCTTTCAGCCAATTCTCTTATATATTAATTGCTTTTTCAGCCCTTTTTTGCCTGTCTCCCAATTTTTTGAGACCTGTTGCAGCCAGAAAATTTGAAATAAGTTCATTTTGTGGATAAAAATGTCTCAGTTTCAACATTTGAAATGTTATCTATGTTCTATTGTAAATAACAAATTGGCTCGTGATCTGAAAGTCATTGCATTTTGATTTTATTCACAATTCACACTTTGTCCCAACTATTTCAGAATTGGGGTTGTATATGTTATCCAACCAAAGTTTTTTCCTTTTTGGTGTCTGGCTGGCCTGATGCAGCAGGTAGAATGTCTGGCAAGGGGAATAATATATCAATGGAATGTTAACATTCATTTTTGACGAGTTTCATACATTACCTTTCATGTTTTATCTACATCAATTTTGCCAGAGCAGAGGGTGGGGTCAACTTTTGGGCGTGTCTGGCGGGCATAATGTAGCAGATAATTTGTCTGGTATTGACCATTATGTACTCTGAGATGTGTCAAAGTATATAAACTTTGTTTCAAGTGGTACCAATAATGTTTGATCAAGCCAAAATTTGAAGGCCCTTTTTGGGTGTCTGGTGGGCCTAATGCAGCAGAGATTATGTCTGGCATGAACCATTTTTTTACCCAGTGTGATGTGTAAATTACCCTGAAATACATTGTGTGTGGTACCTATCCATGTTTGATCAAGCTGATTTTTTTTGCCTCTTTTGGGGGTCCCCAGGGGCCAAACGCAGCAGGGGGTCCCCGGCAGAGGTCCAGTTCTTTATATGCCCTATCATTCTCTAGGTGATCCTGTACTCCGCAATTGGTACAAAGTTCGTTTGACCAAACTGCTCTTGGCTGCTAGTCTATATAGGCCAAAGTTCAGCTGGCTTCATGATGTTCTCCTTGTTACATGTACCAATTTTGAGGTCTGAACAGCCTGCCCTAGAATATGCATTCAGTTCTATTGAGCTTGTATATATATCTAAACATGCAAGCTAGTGCTGATTGTCTCCTAATTAAAAGCTTGTGCTGGTTGTCTACCTAAATATATGCTAGTGCTGGGTGTCTCCTAAAAAGAATGTCTACTCAGGAAGGGTGGTGGAGCATTTTTATGGGAGTTGGAAGGGGGAGGAGGCTTGGGGAAAATGTATGTCGGATGAGTGCTAGGATCCTGGAAATACCCCCATGACCCCCCTCGCGTATTCCCATGCGTCAGTCTAAACACTCCCAGAAAAACCACTCCCACTGACAGATCATGGAAGAGGCAGCAATAATTCTTGCCTTTATAGGTTACAGAAGAGAAAATCCAGCCATAAATGAATTGAAACAATAATGATGCAATTTATTGTCATGTTTTTACACACCGATCAGCCATAACATTTTGACCACTGACAGGTGAAGTGAACACCATTATCTCATTACAATGGCACTTGTCAGTGGGTGGGATATACTAGGCAGCAAGTTGAGATTTTTTACGTACAGAAAGTGATCCAAGGAAGGAAATCAGTGGACCAGTGACCCGTTCGTGGGCAGCCACAGCTCATTGATGCACACGGGAGGCCAAGACTGGCCCATGTGGTCCAATCCAACTGAAGAGCGACAGTAGCTCAAGTTACTGAAGTTGTTCATGCTGGCTGTGATAAAGGTTAAGAACAGTGCATTGCAGTTTGTTGCATTGCGCAGGCCAGTCTAGGTGCCCGCGCTGACCTCTTAGCACTGCCAGAAGCGCTTATAATGGGGCACGCGAGTATCAAAACAGGACCAAATGGCAATGGAACAAGGTGGCCTGGTTTGATGAATCGCATTTTCTGTTACATCACCTGGATGGGCTGGGTGTGTGCGCATTGCTAACGTGGAGAAGACATGGCACCAGCATGCACTTGGGGAAGAAGGCACACTGGCAGAGGCAGTGCGATGCTTTGGGCAATGTCTTTCTGGGAAACCTTGGGTCCTGCCATTCATGTGGAAGTTACTTTGACAAATACCACCAACCTACACACTGTCACAGACCAAGTACATTCTCGAATGGCAGTGGCCTCTTTAAGCAAGATAACACCCCCTGCCAAACTGCAAAAATAGTTCAGAAAAGGTTTGAGGAACACTACAGGTTCAAGGTGTGGACTTGGCCTCCAAATTCCCCAGATCCCATTGCAATTGAGCATCTGTGGGATGTGCTGGACAAAAGTTTGATTCATGGAGCCCCATCTCGTAACCTTCAGGGCCTTGAAGGATTGCTGCTGTTTAAGTCTCGGTGCCAGATACCACGGCCCAGTTCAGAGGTCAACTGGAGTCCACGCCTTAACAGATCAGGGCCATTTTGGCTGCAAGGAACCGACAATATTAGGCAGGTGGTCATAATGTTATGACTGACTGGTGAAAGCAGCCATTATTTCTTCATTTTTACCAAGGATGGCAGCAATTCTCAACCTGACTACATTAACACGGTTATGAAAAGGGGGCTGATGGGCATGTTTGCGTGAATGCTCCTCCCACTGTCCTCCTTAATGACTAGAAATGAATACAATTAATAAACAACACATTAAGGATTGCAAATTAACACACTCACTTTTCCGATGTTGGATATGGTACTCAACAGCATTTCCTTCATAATGCATTTATAATTAAGACAACCACTCACAGGATATTAAGGGGGGTAGGATACCACGACCCAAATTTCTTTTCCATGATTTTCAACAGGTGAAGTCCCACAAAGCTGAAAACCTTCCACCAACCAAAACTGTTGTGATGGGGGAAGGGAACAAAAAAGCACACAAAAAAGAATAGTGGGCACACTGATTCATTCACAGAATTGCCAAAAGCCAAACCCCAAACAGCACTATGCCATCTGTAAATACTGTTTATTTGACGTTTCATCATATCAGCATTTATTGCTAAACAGCCAACCAACTCCAGCCAGCAAAATAGCAATAACACAGAGCTGTACTGACCAGATTATCTCCATATATCTAATTTATTTGTACAGAGTATCTACGCGTCAGTATAATTCATCATTAATAATCCCCCACCCAAACCTAAAAAGCTGAGCCTGCACCTCAAGAGGTGAATAAGGACAGGAATACAGGTTCAACAGAAGCAGTTTGCTCTTACATGAAGTGAGCCTCGTATCCCATTATGCATTATTGAAAATAGGAAAGTGGGATTGGTGGGGGGGGATATCACACAACCGTCAGGTCCACCGCTGGTGAGGGGAGGCCCATCACACACCTAAACAGGTGCGAGCACATGCACACAAACGCAATACCATACATATTATGTATAGCCTCAGGTTGTTCCAGAGCGTGTGCAGTTCCTTTCAAAATGAATCAAAGTAATTTTTCAAAAGACAAAGTATGCGTTGCACAAAACCTGAATATTATTGTTATTCATCAATTACAATAAAGCAACATGGGGAAAAAGAAAGCAAAATGAACCCAGAGGAGACGTAGATGCACTCTGTTCCTCGTACAACCATTTTACAGTGCAGATCATTTTAGAGTGTACCAAAATGTATTAATAAGAAACAAAAAGATAAACCACAAATGTTAACATAAGCGTATTTTAATGGACCTGCAAAATTGTTTGAATTTCCAAAGAGAACTACTGAAATGACCCCCCCCCCCCCCCTCCCCCACAGAGTAAATTAGTGCCATTTCCTTTTAAGTACAACTTGGTAGACTTATAAAAAAGTTTTCCAAACCAAAGAAATACGCATGCAGGAAAAGGGAGACCAAAATGAAAACAAAGTAAATCATTGAGAAAACAAAAAGCCAGAACATTCTCTTTCATCTAATTCAAGAAATTCAAACGTTTCCGCACTTCCTGACTTGCAAGTTTAAATCATACTGACATAGTCATGAAGCAAGAAGAATTTTCTCTTTTCAAATTATGAACTGTTAATGCACCACAAAGGCAGCTCTCTCACCATGGTTACACTCTCAACTGTAAGGCACAGGATAAAATAAATTGCACAAGTTTGACCAAGATCTACTGATGTTCCTTCTTGTCACTTTCACACTTGGTATACTAATTGCAATGTCCAAATGGAGTTATGCAGTTATATTACAGAATCCCCCACTATAGTACAAACATATGGTGGTATTTTTTTTTTTTCATAACATCCCACCATGACCAATTTAAATTTTGCCTGCTTCTTTTTGCAGTTTAAAACCACATGAGTTGTGACTGACCAGAAATATTGACAAAAATTATTAATTTTCTTTAAAAAAAGGTGAATTGGAGACTTATTTTCCATTTGCTTACTTTAAAATAATTGACAAGAAACAGGATTTTTTTTCCATCGTTACATTTCTAAAACAATAATATCGCCAACAAACAGTAACAAGTGGAAGGACAAAATGGAATAAGTGACAAAAAAAAAAGACAAGGTTGAGGGAGAGGTGATGGCCTTCCTTTCAGACAGACGTGGTTTATTTCCAGGAAAATGTTTGACAACAGTGAGCATGGGAGAAATGGAGGTAAGCAGAAGAGGATGAAACAATGACTGAGTGAAAAGGGTGTAGAGAGTGACTGATAAGAGGGAGGGATAGAGGGAGACAGACATTTGTAAAAGGCTTTCAGCTGCAGCACTTGCTCTTCCACCCTGTGACTCCACTCCCACTGCTGATATCTACATTCTCACTGTTGGGCTCTTTCACTGGTGTCTGAAAAAGATACAGACAAGCAAAAGTGAATGGGAGACCAGGTGAGAGACAGAAAAAAAGGATAGAGGAGGGAGAAGACAGGACGAGGGGAGGGATGGGGAGAGAAAATGAGTGATACGGAGAGGGAGACCAATTGGAAGGCGAAGGAAGGACAGGGCGCCAAAGAGGGAAAGGGAGGGAGGCAGAGAGAGGGAAGGGGGGGGGATTTCATAATTGTTAAACATTGCAAACTTCATAGAGGTTGAAGAACATATCTCATTAGCATACAGAATACAGTAGCAGTGTATAAGCAACAGTTGATCCCTTTCAGTGCACAACAACCACAACACTCTGCTGGGAGAAAGACTGCCTACCTTTCTAAGAATGTCTTCTGCTAACGTGAGGAAGGCCTTCTCGATGTTGATGTTTGCCTTTGCGCTCGTCTCAAAAAACCTAATGCCATGTTCTCTCGCGATCTGGAAAAACGAAGTAGAAGAGGTGATCACTTATGCACCAAAGCAAGAGATCCATGAACAGAGTTTGGCACCCACCTTTGAACATTGCCTACCTTTTTTAACTGGGAAAAGTAACAATATCAGATTCAGTAGGTTTAGAAAGTGTTTAAAAAAAAAAAAAAAAAAAAAAACAGGACTAAGGGTCCTGTAGCTTACCGGCAAGCAGTCTTATAGTGATGATACGAGTTAAGAAAATTTCATGCAAAGTTTGACATTCTAATCAATGAAAATCAAAGTCATGGTCACTAAATAAAAGTTCATACATTTATAAAGCCTCCTGTAACACAAACACAATCCTAAGCTCTGAAGCAGTTTTGGTGATACAAATAATTGAAAATTTATTAAGTCAATTGTGAACTTAAAAGGTCACAGAAGGTCAAGTTGAGGTCAGCATATGGATATCTTATATGAATTTCTAAATGTCTCTATACAAACCTTGACTCAATCTGTGACCATTTTGGTGAAACAAGTCATTGTAATTTCACTGTCGCGTTTGACCCTCAAAGGTCACTGACAGTCAAGTTGAATGTCACCAAATGAAAGTTCATACGCGACTTCCTAAATGTCAGTAACACAAAGCTGGGCTCCATCTGTGATCGTTTTGACAATACGAGTCATTGTAATTGTATTTTGTCAAGTTTGACCCTCAAAGGTCACCAACATTCAAACTGACTGTCACCAAATGAAAGTTCATATGAGTTCCTAGATGTCAGTAACACAAACCTAGGCTCCATCTGCGACCTTTTTAGTGACAGAAGTCATTGAATTTTCTCCAGGTCAAGTTCAACCTTCAAAGATCAATATGAAGGTCACCAAATAAAAGTTCATACGTGACTTCCCATATGTCTCCAATACACTTCATCTGTAACGATTTTGCTGATATAAGTCATTGAAATTTCACTGTATAGTTTGGCTGTTGTTGGTCACTGATGGTCAACTTCAAGGTCACCCAATGAAACTTCATACATGACTTCCTATATGCCTACAATACAAAACTTACCTCTATCTGTAATAGTTTCGGTGATAAAAGTCATTGAAATTTTACGATGAGAAGTTTGACCTTCGAAGGTCACCGAAGGTCAAGTTGAAGACCACCAAATGAAAGTTCATATATGACTTCTTATACATCTCCAATACAAACCTACACTTTATATGTAATGATTTAGCTGACATAAGTCATTGAAATTTCACGAAGAAGTTTGGTAATTGAAGGTCACTAAAGGTCAAATTCAATGTCACCAAACGAAACTTCATGCATGACTTCCTGTATGCCCACAATACAAACCTAAGCTCTATCTATAATAGTTTTGGTGATAGAAGTCATTGAAATTTTGTTATGTGAAGTTTTACTTTCAAAGGTCACCCAAGGTCAAGTTCAAGGCCATCAAAAGAGAGTTCATATATGACTTCCTAAAAGGGTTCAATACACATGTTCCCAATCTTCAATATTTTCAAGCCTAGAAGCCTTTGAAAATTGTATCATTTTGCTTTGACCTCAAGTTCGACCTTTCAAGGTCATCTGAGGTCAACTTTAACTCAACCAAGATGTAGGTCATGTATGACTTCCTATATGTTGATAATAGAAACTTAAAGCTGCGGTTGGTAAGTCTTATAAAAGTAACTTCGTCATTTTTACTAAAACTGTCACTGTGTACAGACAGTATTACATAAAACTAGTACTCTGTAATTGAAAAAAAGGCTCCTTTAAACCCACATACTGCTCCTACTGCAATTTAAAAGAAACGTTTGGTCCGACCAAAGAGAACCAATTAGAGCCAGAATGGTGTCTGACAGCCGTCAAACAGTGCACATGTACTAGGGATGGAGAGATTCACCGGAGCGTATCGGTGGTCCGATACAAACGTTTGCGATGCGACTGCATCGGTAGCTTCAGCGTGTATCGGTCACAAATGCCAGCTGATTCGCAATGTATCGTTCCTGACGTCCATGTATCGGTAAAACATGTGGTTTACACGATTATTTCAAGTTTTATTCCCCTCGCTCAGGTGTTTCCGAGGCGCCCTGAATGTAGGGTTTAATCCCGGAAAGCGGATTCCCGGATTTGACCTCCAAACCATTTCCCGTTTCTCGGGAAATAGAAAAACGAGAAACCGGGAAAAAAACATGTAAAAAATATTCATAAGATAATGGAATATATTTAGAAAATATGTAGGCCTATTTTACTTTCTTAAAACATATTCAACAGCTGTGTGTGTGTGTATGCGTGCAGGGGAAGAGAATACTTAACTTAATCGAACTGACTATTCACTTATTTAAATGCGTCCAAGCACAAAAATTGATCGAAATTCGCGTTAGACGCACTTATAAGTGTGGCCAAGATGCACATTGCTTCAACGCCCACACTTAAAATAAGTGTGTCCAAAGGTAAAATTTTTTTCTTGGCCAAACGTAGGCTATTTTAAGCGGTACTTTCTAAAAACTGGAATGGTCATCAACTGGCGCAGCGAGTAAGTGTGGCCAAGAAAAAAATTCAGCATTGGCCACACGTATAAGTGCGATTAACATCGGCCTTAAATGATTAACAATCACAAAACGCCCTAAATTCAAACACTTCTGACCGTTAACGCAGTTAGTTAAGTAACTTGTGGGTCTATAATCTGAATTAGACTAACACAACACGATTTTTGACATCAGCTCTGAGTGGAAATACTTCATAATAGCCTACTTCAAAATATTTAATAATGAGGACGCACTGCGCTGTCTGAGGGAGGGATCAAATGCGCAAGACTGAGGCTCAACAGTCGGCTCACTGCAACATTTAAAATCTCACACAAAACTCCAGGTGAAAGCTCAAAACTACAAGAACACTGGATTCATACATTATGCAAAACACTTCAGACAGAGATGCAGCGGGCTTTAGTGAAATGGGGCTCTCATTGAATAAAGAAAAATCTCCTGAATCCATCTGAAACCTCCCACCCAGTGAGTGGATGCGTTTTATAACTTTGCTTTTTTACTTTGAGTGATCGCTGACTTTATTTAGCCGACAGTCTGACACCGCAGCACAGACCATGCCGGCCTCCCACAGACGCACCCGCAGCGTCTGAATGCGAGCAGATTATGGAATCTATCTGAGCTCAAAACCATGACTATGAAACCACCAAACTACTTGCCTTAACGAATTTTGTTAGTTTATAATATGAAGAATTGTAAAATATAATTTCATGAGGCTGTTCAGTCAGACAGCGACAGATCACAGGCGTTTTCTCCCTCTCATTTGGAGCGAACGTCAAGCTGCATGCTGCTTGTGCAGTTTATATTGTAATAATATTGATTAATCTTGAAATTATGTTTTTGTGCCTCAATAAGAAATAAATTGCGTCTACCTCTGTCTGTACCATATTGAATTGCATTTTTATTTTATTGAATTTATTGGTTTGGGTAATAGAAAACAATCAAGTATTGAATACATCCCTGACAAGGAAAGAGAGAGGAAAGAATAATTGTGCTGGTGAGGTAAGAAACCAAATGTGGGCTTATAAATTATTTGCATAGTGCTGAATCGAATCGTATTGAACCGAATCGCATCTAATCGTGAACAAGGGTGAATTGTATCGCATCGTATCAGCAAGGGGCTTCATTGTATCGTTAATGTATCATATCGCTGGCAGCGCATCGAGATGCGTATCGAATCGGCTCAGTGGTGGAGATTCACATCCCTAACATGCACGCGCTGCGGACAGCCTCCTCCCCCTTCCTCCTCAGTTCACGCCAGTGCTCAGTCAAGCTCAAATCTCCGAGAGAGGGTTCAGGAGCTTAGAGAAACTAATGGCGCAACAACAGCCTTCAGCGAGGAAAAAAATACCGATACCTCCGTTACCGGCAACAGCATACATGGCTAAGACAAGTAAACAGAGGAAGCCAGAAGAAAAAAAAGCACAAAAGAAAGAATTAGACAAAGCCTGGAATAAAATAAGAGTGAACATCGGAGTGGCTTTTCAGAGGTGGAGGGAACTCCTGGATCTGGAAGGATTAAAAACCGACGCAGAGTTTGCGACTTTTCTGCTTGCCAGGTAAACCCCTGCTTTATTCGTTGGTTCATTTTTGCTCCGCAATGCTCTGCAAATAAGCAAGTTGGCGTCGCGCAGCTGGTAGGCTACTAACCCCAGCCCTAACAGGCATCAACTCAGTTTCGCTCAGCAAATAAGCGAGTGAACGTCGCTTACAAGCACAGTCGCTGTTCAAATAGCCAGCGTCTTGTAATTGTTACAGTACTCCGTAGTGCATGTGATGTTACTTTGATGTTGCAGTCGAGCTAACGTTAGCTTGTTTCCAATGCTAGGGCTAACATTACTGGCGTCGTTTTATTAGAAAGTAGCAGAAAATATATTTATGAACTGACCTGGCGGTCTTATCGGTTGTGTTGTTGTCCTCATAAATATGTGTAACGTTTCTGTGCTCTCACAGCTAAATGCTGTCATACATGGTTTACTGGCCATTCAGCAGGATTCACGACAGTTTCTGTACTCAAAAAAAAAAAACGGGTAACTTACTGAAATAAGCGTGTGCTGGGTTTTTACTGAATACATACAGCTGTAGATTACTTTTCATGTCAACTTGATTTATTTCTGCTCGTTTGTTGGCCAGCACTATTGACTGTTCACAACAATAATTTCTAGCCTCGGCAACTTGGTCGCATGCATAACAGCTCGCGTGCCTTTGCGTGCACGGCAGCCTTCTGGGGGAGGGTCTTAGGAGTGCAGTGGAGAGGGGAGGGGGAGGGATCTGAAAGTTGCATTTTTTCAAATTTTTATGCCAAGTCATCTCTCTCCTCAAAGTTACCAACTGCAGCTTTAATCTCTATCTGCCACCATTTTGCTTCCACAGGCCATTTTGCCCATTCTCCATAAGGCCCAATGTTAAAGCTGCAGTTGGTAAGTCTTATAAAAGTAACTTTTTGTCATATTTGCTAAAACTGTCACTGTGTACAGACAGTATTACATAAAACTAGTACTCTGTAATTTAAAAAAGGCTCCTTTAGACTCATCTACTGCTCCTACTGCAATTTAGCAGAATCGTTTGGACCGACCAAAAAGAACCAATCAGAGCCAGGATGGTGTCTGACAGCCGTCAATCACTGCACATGCACGCGCTGCGGACAGTCTCCTTCCCCTTCCTCCTCAGTTCACGCCAGTGCTCGTTCAAGTTCAAATCTCCAAGAGAGGCTTCAGGAGCTTAAATAAACTAATGGCGCAACAACAGCCATCAGCGAGGAAAAAAAAATACCGGTACCTCCGTTACCGATGACAGCATACACGGCTAAGACAAGTAAGAAGAGGAAGCCAGAAGAAAAAAAAACACAAAAGAATTAGACAAAGCCCGGGATAAAACCAGAGTGAACATCGGAGTGGCTTTTCAGAGGTGGAGGGAACTCCATGATCTGACTGGAAGGATTAAAAACCGATGCAGAGTTGGCGACTTTTCTGCTTGACAAGTAAACCCCTGCTTTATTTACGTAAGTTTGATTTTCGGCGGGGCTAAAGAGCTAATTGTAATTGTTACACTACTCCGTAGTCAAAGACGTGCGGTGAGGTGAGGCAGTGATCCAAACTTTTATCACAGGATTTTGTGAACCTGTTCCCACATACTATGCCTGATTGACAATCAAAATAATTAAGACCAAGCCTGTAGTAAGCCTGTATACTGATAGAGGAGATAATGAAAAAAAGATTCATTCATGTATACGCTTCAATTCGAGACTGCAAGAATGGAAATCTGAATGATCAATCAGGAAAAATTATTGGCTCTCGGTAATTCTGTATATCGTTTGAACATTTTGATAATCGGATTATGAAAGAAGACTGAAAATAAACGCCCGCTTTTTTTGGGGGAGTGTAAAAGCGCGTATTTAAAGGAGAACACATTGTATATTGATCAAGCATTGAACTCTGCATAAGTCGAACTGTTTTAATATTTGTTGATGACATTGCTTCGGCTTCCTGGAAGCAAGTACGCGCAAATCAGCATTTTTGTGAGCATTTCAGGTTCGATGTACTAAGTAATAATAACGATGTACTGAATAATCACTGTCCGTAGTGCATGTCATGTTACTGTGATGTTGCAGTCCGGCTAACGTTGGCTAGTTTCCAATGCTATCGCTAACGTTACTGGCATTTCGTTAGTTCATTTTTGCTCCGCAATGCTCTGCAAATAAGCGAGTTGGCGTCGCTTTCATGCACAGCTGCTGCTAACCCCAGCCCTAACTGGCATCATTTCATTTTCGCTCTGCAAATAAGCGAGTGAACGTCGCTTACAAGCACAATTTCTGTTTGAATAGCCAGCGTCTTGTAATTGTTACACTACTCCATAGAGCATGTGATGTTACTGTGATGTTGCAGTTGGGCTAACATTAGCTTGTATCTGACGCTAGGGCTAACGTTACTGGCGTCGTTTTATTAGAAAGTAGCAGAAAATATCTTTAAGGAGTGACCTGGCAGTCTTATCGGTCGCATGCATAACAGGTCGCGTGCCTTCGCGTGCACGGCAGCCTCCTCTGGGGGAGGGTCTTTGGAGGCAGGGCAGGAGCGCACTGGAGAGGGAGGGGGAGGGATCTGAAAGTTGCATTTTTTCAAATTTTCATGCTGTGTCCTCTCTCTCCTCAAAGTTACCAACTGCAGCTTTAAAGTACAGCGCCCCCACTAGACCCACTTCCATTCAATCAAAATGGCACTCGCACTCTGCATAAAGTGTATCAAGATGAGTTGATTGCCAGATTTAGAAAAAAGTTATCAGACAGTTTTTGAGAAATAATTTTTTTAAATTTAAAGTCCTATCTTTTAACATTGTTAATATTTTCCTTGACCTCAAGTTTGACCTTTCAAAGTCATCTGAGGTCAACTTTAACATAGCCAATGTATAGGTCATATATGACTTCCTATATGTCAATAATATAAACTTAATCTCTATCTGCAACCATTTGGCCTCCACAGGTCATCTTGCATATTCATAAAGGACAGAGCCCCCCCACTAGACCCACTTCCGTCGATTCAATCAAAATGATGCTCGCACTGTACATTGACGGTACCAAGGGAAGTTGATTGCCTGATTTAGAAAAAAAAAATGTATCAAGCGGTTTTTGAGAAATAATTTTTTTAAATTTCTCAGTCCTATCTTTCACATTGGGGCCAAAATTTCAAGGGCCCATAAAACAGATATAAATGATTTAATCAAAAATCCGAAATCTGGAGATATTGTCTAGTAGTATGTTATGGAAAATTTACACAAAACTTCATCAGGCCAAAAAAAAAAAAAAAAAAAAAAAAAAAAAAAAAGGTTCTGGACGACGGATGCCACACCACGACAATAGCCTATCGGCCCATAGGGCCAGTAAGCTAATAAAAACAACTTTCCTCAAAACATACATTGATCAGGCACAAGATTAAAACCACCTGCCAAATATAATGAAGGTCCCCCATGTGCTGCCAAACAGCTCCATCAAATGACATCACTTGAATTCCCAAACCTAGGGGTTTCCCAACAGAAGATTTCCCGAAGCATCACACACCCTCCACCAGCTTGTCTTTTTCCCCACAGTGGATACTGATGCCATCTCTTCCCAGGTAAATGATGCACTCATGCCAAGCCGAAGCACATGATGTAAAAGAAAATGGGACTCACTGGACCAAGCAACCTTCAACTGCTCCAAGGTCCAGTTCTGAAGTTCTGGTGCCCATTGGGGGCACTTTTAGGGGGGTTAGAGTGGGCACTCTGACTGGTCTGCAAGCTTTAAAGTGCAAAATACAGCAGGCTATGATGCACTTTGTGTTGTGGCAGATTCCTTTAGCAAATATAATTGAAATTCTCTGCAACTTACGCCACAGTCGCCCTTCCGTCGGTTAGGACCAGAAGGGATAGCCTTCATAACCCTCATGCATCGATGAGCCATGAGTGCCCAAAACCCTGTAGCCAGCTCATGTTTTTTACTCCTTCCTAGGACCACCGTCAGCAGGTCCTCTCATCTGCTGACAGGGAGCACCCCAGAAGTCTCGCCACGTTAGAGTTGCTCTAGCCTGCTCGTCAGGCCTTAATGATTTTGCCCTTGTCAAAGACCTTTAGTTCCCATTTATACCACATCCAACACTGAATACAAGAACCAGCTGTTTGCTTACCTTCTAAGATCTGCCCCGGACTTTGACATGTGCCCGTGTTATGAGATTATCAACACTATTCACTGCACCTGAGAGTGATTTTAAAGTTTTGGCTCATCGCTGCATGCATTATACATTTTTGTTGGTTTTAGTACAGTTTACTTTCTAAAACAGCAAAATGAAACCATGAATGATATTTGAGCTTGCATTACAATGTAAATTTCTTTTCACTTCATTATAGCCTTAAATTTCTGACCTAGTTTTTTTACCACATTAGAATAAACTCCAGGAAATAATGCAAAAAAAAGCATAGATCCAGGGTTAAGAAATGAAACAGGACCAAGGGTCCCGTAGCTTACCAGCAAGCAATCTTATGGTGAAGATACAAGTTATGATTATTTCATGTGAAGTCTGACCTTCAAATCATCAAAGGTCAATGACAAGGCCACTAAATGAAGGTTCACATACATTTATAAGACTTCCTATATGTCTATAATACAATCTCAAGCTCTGAAGCAGTTTTGGGGATACAAGTAATTGAAAATTCAGTCCGTCAACTTTTAAGGTCACAGAAGGTCAAGCTGAGGTCACCAAATGGACTTCATATACGGCTTTAATATGTCTCTAATCAGACCTTGGCTCTATCTGTGACCTTTTCGGTGATAGAAATAATTGTAATTTCACTGCGTCAAGTTTGACCTCTGAAGGTCACCTACATTATATTTATCTTAACGCCCGTGGTCGTGCTAATGGAAAATTGATTGACTGATTAATTGATCTATACATTGATCGCTCGATAGATTGATTCGGGAGTGACGCTCGAGTCTCATCACAACACTCCTTCCAAAGCTTCGCTTAGCCAGGGTTAATGAACGTCTTTGCACGGTGAAAATTCTGGAGTGCGCACCTCTGGTGTAAGTAAAACTTATCATGCGTTTGATGTTAAATGATCCTAAACACTTGTGCTTTATGTTTATATGGCTTATGCACATACATGAATATTGTTCTCACTGTGTGGGCATACAGTGACATTTTGTGTCATGTCGATACCCTCATACAAAAAGGGTATAAGTGACATTTTGGGCTAAAAAGATGTTTTTCACTTTTTAGATACATCAATGTAGAAATTTTCCGACCAATGTCTCTTATTCGCTAGAAGGGCATTTGTAACAATTCCCATGCTAAAGGCCCATTCAGACCGGGGCAAAGCAAAAAAGCGGCACAGATTTTCGGAATATTCGCTGCACAAAAATTCTGCGTGAAACCATGCACACCGGACTCGGTGCGAAATTCCGCAATCTTGCCTTCCAATTTCTCACAACAGACAAACAAATCCGCGGGATATTAAATCAAATTGGACCATGAGAGCAGCAGCAGCGACGATTACATTTTTTTAATGTATCTGAACGATAACCTTAGCCTCACATCTACTTTTGATGCCCGGAGCTGGTCTTTCAGCTCATTGTTCAAGTAATCATCCCGCCTCTAGTCATAGAGGACAGGATGCTGGAGAACAATATTGATGAGACGCTCTCCTTTGTTTGTCACCGTACTGAGTTTGTATCTAGTTTATATGCGCCTTTGCAATTTGAGGTTTGAATGCTGTAACGTGAATAGAAACAAAGCATTTCAATGGCTAAAAGTCTAGTTTCGCAGACGGATTTTCGCAGAAGCTTAAGTCCGTGCGGATGTTTTTTCTGCCGCATGAAACTTCCGCCTTGGTGTGCAAGCTTACGTTGGAACCCATGAAATAAGCTTTAAATATCTGCGCGAATAATCTGCACGGAATTTCGCACTTGGTGTGAATGGGCCTTTAATGGGCGTAAGTGGTAGTTAACGGCCTTTTTACAAACAATATGCATTTTCAGTCCAGGCGTATCTGCCTCTTGCACCTTTTTTGCATGTTGCTAGTCCTAGCTGGGACAAAAAAAATGTGCATATGCCCACAGTCAATGCACACTGTATTATCCTTTGTTGTATTATCTGTTGTTTATGGCTTCAGTGTCAGCACAGAGGTGACATAGTGACCTTAATTCAGAAATACCTTGGGGCAATTCCACGTGTTATGGAGGGACAAAGTGACAGGTTTTTGGGAACAAAAAGCATTCCTGAAACAAAATAAATTGGGCTTTTTAGACAAATATTTTATTTTAGGATTCAAGGTAATTCAGGCATAGTGTCCTGTCAAAAAAACCTAACTTTTTTCTTCGTTTTTGTGGTCAGAAGTCAGCGTTAGCAGAGGGACAAGGATTATTCAGTAAATTGGACATCCAGGAACACTTTTCAAAAAGTCTGCTCCGCCTTTAAAGTTATTATGACATCTTTTTTGTGGGTGATAACACACATTGGACATTCTAAAAATGTAGCAGAAAGTAGTTTTTGACTTTACAATTTTGTTGTACACATATAAATTAGCGTTACGGTGGGACAAAAATTTCATTATGGAGGGAAGAGTGACATTCAAAAGCTATCTATGCAAGATTAAAGTAAAAATAACCTTGAATACTCTTGAACAAGCTACATCTTTATTAAAAGCAAGTGTGCAACTGGACTGCATTATCTCTTCATTGGCTAATAATTAGAAGTCAATCTTTCTCCGGCTTCAATATCATCTAATGACCCATGGAAATTTTAATCCACATAGTAGAGATTTACCTGGAGCAGTTTTTTGCCTCTCCTGTAAAATTTGTAAAATGTCACTTACGCCAGATCTTATATGATGACTCGTACTTGCTGCAGTCACCGTGGTGTTAGCAAGGTATATTTGCATCTTGGGTGATGGTAACAGTAATTTGCATTGACTTAGCCACCACCTGAAATCACTGGCAGTGGCCATTCATGACCCCTAGGGTCCTGCTGAACATTTTGCAGTAGATTCCAAGGGGTTACCTCATGAGCTGATCTAGGTCAATACAGGGGTAGGCCATCTTGGGGTCAACTGGGAGATGTACCCCACCAGAGCAAATTACTGGCAATGGCCATTCATTACCCCTAAGGTCCTGCTGAACATTTTGCAATAGACTGCAAGAGGTTACACCTCATGAGCTGATGTAGACCAGCTCTGATGGGTCAATTATAGATGACTGGCAGAGGTACCCCACCCCTTAAAATTACTGGCACTTACCAGGTGCCACAGGAAAACCTTCATCAATATCATCAATGACCTTCATTTACCTGATCTAAGTATCTGATCTATGATCTGACATGCGTGGTTGCTAGGGCATGGGCAGCATATGCGTTCAGGATATTAATATTCTAAACCCCCTTCTCGATAATAAAACCCCCGAAATATATTGGCGCCTCCTTTACTGGCAAATAAAAAGCCGAAAAAAAGTGGAGGTTAGATACAGAATTCTTTCCACGCAAGAGTTTGCTTTTTCTTCTTTCAGTATATTTCCCCATATAAAATCACCTAGGCGCATACTGCAACGCCCTTTATCAATCATGATGGGTGGCCGCTACGTTATACTCGAGCAGGTTCACGCGAGAAGAAGTCGGTGACGAGGAATGAATGGCGCCCTACATGTATTGATGAAATCATCGCCTTATAATGCAATAATTGTTTCATAACAGGGCTGTACAGTGCAACATGAAAATTGGTCCATGCAATGAATGAACGAACTGTTGTAGCACTGGTGCGACGAGAGACAGAGGCGTTGTGTGTGTGCGAGAGAGCGAGAGCGAGACATGAAACAATGCCACCTCGCTAATGTACTTGCTAGTTGTAGTCTATCATATGATTAAGAGACACAATCCCGCCTGCTTATCCAACACCATTTCCCACAATTCCTCCGCTGGACACAGTGGTATGAATACACCAGTGACGTGCGGTCGGAGGCTAGTTAGGTGAGGCAGAATCCTCACCGTAAAGCGAACGATTACTCCCCTTTGCTTGATTAGCAATCAGACGATTAACTAATTTAGTAAGACTATTCGGATGAATGACGGACCAGTTCAAATTTCCACGGCGTTATTACTCAGTACATCGAACCTGAAATGCTCACGAAACTGCAGATTTGCGCGTGTACTGCTTACAGGAAGACGAAGCATGCAATGCCATTCGGTTCTTATGCAGAGTTCAATGCTTGATCAATATGCAATATATTCCCCTTTAAATACGCATTTTTTTAACCCCAATCAAAAAAAGGGGCGTTTATTTTCAGTCTTCTTTCATAAACCGATGAACAAAAGATTAAAACAATACACGAAATTATCAAGAGAGTGGAGATTTTTTCTATTAATTAAACGTATTTCCATCCTTGCCCTCTTGAACCATAGCGTATACTTCAATGAATCTTTTTGTCGTCATCACCTATCAGTATACAGGGTTCCTATGGGCTTGGATTTAATGGTTTTGATCGTCAATCAGGTATAGTACGTGGGAACAGGTTGACAAAATCCAGCGATAAAAGGGGCCACTGCCTCACATCGCTGCACGTCTCAGGAATACACTAATAAATAACAGCATGTATAAACAGAATTACAGTATGTTTATATAAGCATCAATGACAAATAAGCCTTTTAAAAATGTTTTTTAAATAAATCTTTAAAAATGTACAGAATGCATTTATTTGAAGTTGGAAGAGTGTGTTTAAACAAGTCTAAATGGTTGCACAACATTCACAGGGTTTTAGTACAGTTTTAAAATGTATTTGCAATTTCACCAGCCAAAAAATGTCAGGTGGCGCAACCAAAAGTTTCTTGGGGAAAAAAAAAAGAAAAGAAAAAAAAAGCACACCTCCCTCTTTTTTTTTCCGAAGTGATTTTTATAGTAAGTATACCTGAGAGTGTCTACTCTGCCCATAACATAACTATTTTGTAGTTGAGCTTGGTATTAAAAGTAAATTATGGATTCTTTATTGTAGGGGGCAGGTATTTTGGTTTTTCAAACAATTTAAGAACAATTAATCTATTAAACTTTGTTTATTTGAAAGATTTTCAATATAAAATTATGCCCCCATATTAATATTATATTAATTCATATTTTAAATTACATATTTAATACATTTCACATAGTGTTAACTTGCTCGGACGGTTGCGCCACCTGACATTGAGGGTTTGAGATGGCAAAACCTAAAATATATATCATTTTTATGATAAACTGGAAATATGTTCAAATTAAACAGGTTTTATATAAAATAATGCTTATTATGAATCAATTAAAATTATTTTAAACCGAAGTAGAGTACTCAGACAACGTCATGTCATTGACCCATAAACAGAAAACACAGAATGCATAAATACTTAATAAGTAGTATAAATATCAAATAGTGGGGAGATCTGTTTAATGTTAATGCAAATTACTTAAAATTGTATGAATTTAAAGAATTCCGAGACCGTGAAAGTACAACCCCAATTCCGAAATGGTTGGGACGAAGTGTAAATTGTGAATAAAATCAAAATGCAATGACTTTCAGATCACGAGCCAAATTATGTTATTTACAATAGAACATGTTGAAACTGAGACATTTTACATTTTTATCCACAAAATGAGCTTATTTTAAATTTTCTGGCTGCAACAGGTCTCAAAAAAGTTGGGACACAGACAAAAAAGGGCTGAAAAAACTATTAATATATGAGAATCAGCTGAAAGAACATTTAGCAAGTAAATAAGTTAACTGGCATCAGATGTGTAACGATTGGCTATAAAAGGGATGTCTTAGAGAGGCTGAGTCCCTCAGAAGTAAAGACGGCCAGAGGCTCTCCAACCTGTGAAGGCTTGTGTCAAAAAAATTGTGGAATACTTCAAAAACAATGGTCCTCAAAGTCAAATTGCAAAGCCTTTGAAGGTCTCATCATCGACAGTGCATTACATCATCAAAAGATTCAGAGAAACTGGAAAAATCTCTGTGCGTAAGGGACAAGGCCGAAGACCTTTACAGGATGCCCGTAATCTTCGGGCCCTCAGACGCCACTGCATCGCTCACTGGCATGATTCTGTCATTGACATTACTAAATGGGCCCGGGAATACTTCCAGAAACCACTTTCTGTAAACACAGTCCGCCGTGCCATCCACAGATGCCACCTAAAACTCCATCATGCAAAAAGGAAGCCATTGTTGAGCATGATCTAGAAGCACCCCTATGTTCTGTGGGCCAAGGCTCATTCAAAATGGACTGTAGCAAAGTGTCCTGTGGTCAGACGAGTCCAAATTTGACATTCTTGTTGGAAATCATGGGCGTTGTGTCCTCTGGGCTAAAGAGGAGAAAGACCACCCCTCCTGTTATCAGCGTTAAGTTCAAAAGCCAGCATCTCTGATGGTATGGGATGCATTAGTGCATACGGTGTGGGACACTTGCATGTTTTAACTAGAGTGCCAAGGGCCCTGAAGGTTGCCAGCAGTTACAGCTCCAACAGGAGAAAAGTAACTAGCATCAGTCCGCGGATTCAACAGCAAGCCAACACGAATTCTTGCGAAAGCAACACACTGTCTACATGATATTGGCGTTAAAAAGTTCCAGCTCGGACATCTGCGAAAAAATTAAACCTGTTTAATTTTTTCGCGAATTTCGGCGGTGATGGCGAATGGTCCCGTACCACTGCAAATCAATTCACGGTTCTTCGAATCAATTCTTCTCTGCGAAAGAAGAGAACTGTTTCATCCGCACACTTCCACGGGCCAACGCAGCTCAGTGAGAAAGGGGTTTTAGTGACCATTATCGGGCAACTCAACTGAGCAGTCACACTTTTTCATGAGTGACAGACAGTAACATTTCTGCCATTTAACAAAAATATAATCTTTAAAAAGAGGCCCATGGGCCTTAACGGTCACCTGAGTTGTATAAAAACTGATGTTATTGATGTGAATGAACCAAATACACCCATCATTTTCCTGTATGAAGTATAGTAAACTTCAACCCCTCCCCAGAGGCAAACATGGAGCCTGGGGCCATAAAATGAACAATTTTGATAAAGCACCTGAAGAACCTTTCATCTATGAAGAGTATTATTTTCCAGCATATCTGGGTCTGGAGAAGAAGATTTTGAAAATTTCAGCCAATTTGACAACTTTTAGCCCCGCCTCTCAGAGCACCTGGGGGTGGGCACCATATAACTCAGAATTTGGGTGCATATTTGACCAAGGAAGGTTCCTGCAAAATTTTATTGAAATCGGATCAGCGTTTTCTGAGTAGAAGTCGAAAATGTATTGACCACTTTTAGCCCCGCCCCTCAGAGTCCCTGGGGGTGGGCACCATATAATTCACAATTTTGGTGCATATTTGACCAAGGAAGGTTCGTGCAAAATTTCATTGAAATCGGATCAGTGGTTTCTGAGAAAAAGTCGAAAATGTATGGAGCAGTTTTAGCCCCACCTCTCAAAGCCCCTGGGGGTGGGCACCATATAATGCAAAAATTTGGTGCATATTTGACCAAGGAAGGTTGCTGCGAAATTTCATTGAAATCGGATCAGCAGTTTCTGAGAAGAAGTCGAAAATGTATTGACCACTTTTAGCCCCGCCCTTCAGAGCCCCTGGGGGTGGGCACCATATAATTCGCAATTTTGGTGCAGATTTGACCAAGGAAGGTTCCTGCAAAATTTTATTGAAATCGGATCGGCGGTTTCTGAGAAGAAGTTGAAAATGTATTGAGCAGTTTTAGCCCCGCCCCTCAGAGCACCTGGGGGTGAGCACCATATAATTCATAATTTTGGTGCATATTTAACCAAGGAAGGTGCCTGCAAAATTTCATTGAAATCGGATCAGCGGTTTTGGAGAAGTCGAAAATGTTAATTGTTTACGGACGCACGACGCACAACGGACGACGACGGACCACAGGCGATTGGAATAGGTCACTTTGAGACTTCGTCTCAGGTGACCTAAAAAGTCTAGATCATGAAATCCGATTAGATTTTTTTCTAATCTGAACATTCACTGTCATCTGCTGTCAATTTGTGAAGTGCGCCCTCTTCTCAATTCACTTCTGGTTCTTGCTCTGCTTTCAGACAATGATTTTTTTTACACAACACTGCCACCGAGTGGGTCTAATTAGTATTATTCTTTCTATTCCATGACGCTAATAGGAACAAACATCCAAAAATGGGTTTTGACCAGTTTTTATTGCCGCAATTGATCGTGAAAAAAGGTCGACCATGCTGTTACAATGCCCGTAAAAATTTTAATTATGTATAGGTTAGTGCCTAATACATACTAATTTCTAAAGACATTATTAAATAAGGAAATAGATTGATTTTGTCACATGACCTTGACCTTGAAGACCAAAGTCAAATCCAATATGGTGCGTTTGATCAGCATACATGATTTGTCATTAGTATCCAATACATACCGAAGATCTAAAGCCAACATTAAAGGACTTTTAGGCCGTTTTGTCATTACCTGGACCTTGTTGCCCAAGGTCAAATCCAATATGTCGAAAACAACCAGCATTCATGATTTGCTATTAGTGCCCAATACATACCTAAGCTCTACAAACAATATTAAACAAATATGGGCCATTCTTGTCATATAACCTTGACCTTGAGGCCCAACATCAAATATGACTGACTGCCTAAGAATGTTCAGCACACATGGTTTCCTATAGATGCCCCAAACATACTTGAGCTCTAATTGCCATATTCAGCAAGTTATAGCAATTTTTGCCTTTCGATCTTGGCGCCCAATGTCATATTCAACTTGCGGGGAATGTTTGGCTTACATGATTCCCTATAGGTGCCACATTAAGCTGTTATAACACAATTTTGCCATTTGACCTTCACCTTGAGGCTCAAGGTGAAATTCGAACAACCGAGAATGTTTGGCATACATGATTCCCTTTAGGTGCCTCATACATATCTAAGCTCTAAATGCTATATTAAGAGAGTTATAGCACATTTTTGCCATTTGACCTTGACCTGGAGGCCCAAGGTCAAATGTGACTGACTCACCATGTTCGGCATACCTGATTCCCTAGAGGTGCCTCATACATACCTAAGCTCTAAATGCTATATTAAAAGAGTTATAGCACATTTTTGCCATTTGACCTTGACCTGGAGGCCAAAGGTCAAATGTGACTGACTCACAATGTTTGGCATACCTGATTCCCTATAGGTGCCTCATACATACCTAAGCTCTAAATGCTACATTAAGAGAGTTATAGCACATTTTTGCCATTTGACCTTGACCTGGAGGCCCAAGGTCAAATGTGACTGTCTCACAATGTTTGGCATACCCGATTCCCCAGAAGTGCCTCATACATACCTAAGCTCTAAATGCTATATTAAGAGAGTTATAGCACAAAACACCCCGAAAAAAGATTAGGTCCAGGCAAGTTGCCTAGGTGGCGCTATGAAGGAGCGATTCAATCAAAACGCCGTTTACACTGTTGAAGCAGGTCATGATACTGATTCCATTGATGGGATTAAAAAAAAAATTCATCAGACAGTTTGAGAAAATTGCACCTAAGTGCCAAAAATGGCCATTTTCGACATAAAAATGGCCGCCAAGTCTAAACGAACGATTCATTCAAAAAGTTTTTTGCTCGGGCATTAACTCGATGACTGATTTGATCACATTCCCAAATTTAAAAAAATTCATCAGACCGTTTTTGAGATACAGCTTTAAACGGACGACGCAGACACTGGACGCAAAGTGACGACAATAGCTTATTGGCCTACAGCCGGCAACCTAAAAAGCACCATGAATGCTGGAAGGTATAAGGTTTTAGAGCTACATATGCTCCCCTCCAGATGACATCTATTCCAGGGAAGGCCTTGTGTATTTCAGCAGGACAATGCAAAACCACATACTGCAGCTATTACAACAACGTGGCTTCGTAGTAGAAGAGTCCGTGCGCTGAACTGGCCTGCCTGCAGTCCTGATCTTCCACCTGTTGAGAACATTCAGCGCGTAATTAAACAAGAAGTCTGTCAAAGGAGACCCAAAACTCTCCAGAAGCTGGAAGCCAGTATTAAACAAGAGTGGGTTCAAATTCCAATGGCTAAACTCAAGAAACTTGTCTCCTCAATGCCCAGACGCCTCCACTCTGTTAAAAAGAAGAGGGGACACTACACCATAGTAAACAGGCCCCTGTCCCAACTTTTTTGAGACCTGTAGCAGCCAACAAATTTGAAATGAGCTCATTTTGTGGATAAAATTGTAAAATTTCTGTTTCAACATTTGCTATGTTATCTATTCTATTGCGAATAAAATACTGGTGTGATTTGAAAGTCACTGCGTTTTGATTTCATTCACAATTTACACTTTGTCCCAACTATTTCGGAATTGGGGTTGTAGTTCAATTTACAAAGAGATTATTAATATTTTATGTGTCTTTAAAAGATACACTGCGCTACTTGTGGTTGGTTTTAGAGATGTAACAGATGCTTTTACAGTGCTACAAGTTTTTGTCTTGTGCTACAAGACTATGAACCTCTGTAGCACCAGTGCTATGAGCAGAAAAAGTTAAAGTACAGGCCTGCATAATGACATATTAAACATTAGTTTTGGCTCAGATGTGCATTTTTATAGCTAAATATTCACTTGAATGATGCTTTGTGTCAGAGTTTCTCTCTAAAATAAGGTATCGATGAAAGTGCCACCTAGTGGCAGTTTTCGCTGAGATTACACATCAAATATCTGACTTACCATATAGAGTGACATAATAATTCCACCTTTTCTTGAACCTACATGGTAGAGTCTGAAGATTCTCCAAATTTCCAGTATCTATATCTAGCTGGAGTGAAATTTTATGGACTCCAAAAGATGGTCCCAAATTAGCCGAGAAGGTCACTTTCAGGTCGTGTTGGCAACTTTGACAGGGGACAGCACTAAAATACTTACGAGTGCCTAAGAAATTTTTGGTACCTTTCATACACCATGGAAGAAGATATAAATCAACCTATTCCTAAGTTCCATTCTTGTCTGGAGTATTGAGATATCTGACCTCAAAGTAGGGCCAAAACAGCTTAAGTTCGCTTTTCAAAGCCAAATATTCAAAAACTCCAGGAAGATGCTGGAGTAATTCTCACATTATGCTATTATACCTTCATAGGCCTTCACCATAAAACATAGTTTCTCAAGGCATGTTGCTGGAGTAAATTAAAGATTAAGTCCAAAAAGTGGATTTTCATTCTTGTTTCCCCTCAACTTTGAGCCCCAGCCACACGATTCTCCAAGTGACCACTCGGTAGCGACTGATTCACGGGAAAGTTCAAGTACTGAAGGAAACATCCATCAGAAATAGTTTGGCAGATTGAACTGATTTCCCATTATAATGCATCTCATAAGACTGGTTTTTTCCACTTTTTGCCTATTTTGGCCCTGACTTTTTGGCTTCCAGGTGGTGTTGCAACCAAACGAAGCAACCAATGGCAAAAAAATTGGTGGATTTTCCGTGATACATGTGACACACGCAAAGTTTCGTTCAAATCTACTAGTGTTGCCCGATACACCGAAATTCGATACTTTTTTCCGATACTTTTACTTTGAAAACGGTTCAATACTAATGTCTCTCCACGTTCGATACTAGAGCCAAATGCAGTTTTTCTGAATGGCCACTGGGTGGCAGCACTAGCTGTGACAAGTAACACCAGGGACATTTCAAAAGGAGACTACTCAGGCTGTTCTTGCTTGTAATTTGTTACCTGAGCTACATGAGCCGTGGCATTTGTGGGCTTACTCCCCCCATTTTGGGAGAATTAGAAGTTTTATGTAGTTTTTTTTTGTATGACAAGTTTGCTAATAAAGTGTTGATTTGAAAATGTGATCAACCATTGGGGACAGTCTGTTTCTGACAGAGGTGTATAGTAACGATGTACATATACTTTGTTACAGTACTTAAGTAGTTTTTTTGAGGATTTGTACTTTGTTTTTTGTTTTTTTTTTTTTTTAACCAGGACTTTATCTTTTAAATGTAGTAGAGTAAAAGTTAAAGTATACTTTCACTTTGTTACTCTGACACTGGTCACTTCGTTACTCGTTACAAATTAAAATATGAATGTAATTCATCATTTAAGGATTATCTGGATGTGGCGTGTTCGAGAAGAGCAACGGTGCTCGGCAGGGTATCTAAAGCGCTTTGTGCAGATGTTTGCCAGCGGACATGGAGCTGCAAATTTGTGCACGCAGTTACAATATTCTACCACTAGATGGCACACCCGGATCAGTTATTGAATATTCACAAGCAAGCCGAGTTCACTCCTATCCCTGTTTTTAAGGAGTAGTATGAATTAAACTCCCCAGCTAAGCCTGATGTGCAAACTGCTCAATATACTTGCCCATAGTATCTCTCCAGCAGTCCAAAAAAATTCTCTCTTGCTACAGAAAAAAAATTGTTGTCCTCTGTAGCAACCACTTTGGCTACAGTGAGCCAATGATATCCCAATTAGTAGTTAAGAAAAATCAGTCTTCTGAAGCAATTTTTCAACATGGTATTGGTACTATGTAATTCTAATATCAATTATACTCAATTATAGTGGTTTTTCAAACTGCCAGTAAACTCGAGGAAGAGGAAGAAGAAATATATAAAGGAGAGACTGCCTGTTTGTTTTTTTGAATACTGCATCTTTCATTCACCTGAAAATTGATTAAAGAGCACAAGGAGAGAACAATGCATGGTTGCTTTGCTTCTTTCTATGCATACTATAAAAATACTTTGTACTTGTACTTGCAGTTTTGATACTTAAAGATACTTTTGGTACGTAAAGTACCAAAAGTACCATAAGCAATTTTCTTATGAGCGAATTCAACTTTAACCAAAGTAACTTTCAGTTATGATACTTCTACTTTGACTTAGTTATTTTTTTTCAGTATTTTTTACACCTCTGGTTTCTGATCCATTTGGTATCAAGTATTGAATTGTATCGTTTCAGCATCGTTTTGGTTTCAAGTATCTTTTTGGTATCGTGATACTAAATTTGGTATTGATATCGAAGTCAAAATTTTGGTATGGTGACAACACTAAAATCTACAGTAGGGGGGACATTTCCACACCCAGTGCTATTCTCTCAGACAATGGCTCTTAAAGGGACACTCGACTCATTTATCATATTTGAAAAGGCACAATTATTCGCTAGATTATCATAATCTCTACCAATCCTGAAAATTTTGTTGATTTCTGAGGTCGTTTGCCATTTTAAATCAATTTTTATTGGCATGGATCTGCATTTATGATGAGCGCGGCCGTTCTTACCAAGTCACATGATTCCACAAAGGGAAGTGACGCCACATGTGCTGTAAACAACCGGCCAGGGCAACAAATGTTCAGCTACACTGCTATGATCTCAATAAATCAAAAAGCGCATTGCATAATTCTATATCGTAACACCGACATGTTAGTCACAAAACACTGTCATTATTGCACTTACTCGACAAGAGACGTCATTTTCACCCCGCTGGCTTAGGTTTTTCCTAGTTTCTATTCAGGATCCAGCGGTATAATAAGAATGCGGTTGTACAATCTGCACCTCGTTCTACTGCCTGTGAGCCAGAAACTGTGCACCAGATAATCAAATCTAAAATGCATCAACGGACAGTTTTCGGCGAATAAACAGGAAAGTCTTGGTCCAGGCAACATTGACAAAAGTTAATCATGGCTTATTAGCATACGCTGTCCTCATTGTAATAATACAGAGCTTTCTCATGCGGTGCGCTTCTCAAGAGCACATTTGCTCAATACGTTACCAACCTACATAGTTCGTCCATTCAGTCAATGATTCCAGCGATGCAAGTTAGTATCAGTGCTTTTAGGAAACGCACCCCAGTCTGCTGCTAACCTGAGCTTGCTTGTCATTCCCTCCCAGTTGGTGTTCTGTCAGTTTCTCCTTCCTGTCAAGATATGCTACCTTGCAGTTCTACGCGCGAACAAAGTCACAATCTTGTGCTCTAATTCTTCCCTCGCATCTTCAATATCATATAAAATCTTAAAAATAGTTTTTTTTTCATGCACTTTTCGACTTATTGGCAAATAATTGCGTGTACACACTGGCTTTTCCTGAAAATGCCGAAATTAGACGATAGTGGCGTGCGGCATGATGATATTGCAATACGAATCAGCCTGCAGTAGCAACTTTGTGCTTTGTATGCTTATTATAACAAACGCAGGTGTTAAAATTAGTTGCATAAGTTTGATTTAAAGACGTCATGCCGCACGCCACTATCGTCTAACTGCAAGGCAACATATCTTGGCAGGAAGGAGAAATTGACAGAACACCAACTGGGAGGAAGCGAGCTCAGGTTAGCTGCAGACTGGGGTGCGTTTCCTAAAAGCACTGATGGCAACTTGCATCGCTGGAATCATTGACAGAGTGGACAAACTATGTAGGTTGGTAACGTAGTGAGCAAATGTGCTCTTGAGAAGCGCACCGCATGAGAAAGCTCTGTATTATTACAATGAGGACAGCGTATGCTAATAAGCCATAATTAACGTTCGTCAATGTTGCTTGGACAAAGAATTTTCTGTTTATTCACCGAAAACTGTCCATTGATGCATTTTAGATCTGATTATCTGGCGCGCAGTTTCTGGCTCACAGGCAGTAGAACGAGGTGCAGATTGTACTACCGCATTCTTACTATACTGCTGGATCCTGAATAGAAATTAGATAAAACCTAAGCCAGTGGGGCAAAAAGGATGTCTGTCGAGTAAGTGCAATAGCGATAGTGTTTTGTGACTAACATGGCAGTGTTACGATATGAAATCATGCAATGTGCTTTTTGATTTATTGCGATCATAACAGTTTAGCTGAGCGTTTGTTGCCCTGGCCGGTTGTTTACAGCACATGTGGCGTCACTTCCCTTCGTGGAATCAAGTGACTTGACTTGGCCACGCTCATCATAAATGCAGATCCATGCCAATAAAAATCGATTTAAAATGGTAAACAACCTCAGAAATGAACGAAATTTACTGGATTGGTAGAGATTATGATAATCTAGCGAATGATTGTGCCTTTTCAAATATGATAAATGAGTGGAGTGGCCCTTTAATAAGCAGTGAAAACAAAGGCACAGTGAAACTCTGAATAGATACTTGTGGTTTGATGGAACTAGTAACACGTTATAACAGAAAATTTCAAATTTTGCATTTAAATTAGAGAAAGTTGCGAACATTACTTCTTTTTGGCTAAAGCAGTATTCACACTCTGTAAATATCCAACAATATCTGGTTTGGATGTAAAAACTTGTTGTACAGGAGGGCCTGTCTTCCACCTATTTTGTGATGTCACAATTTTTAATGAAAAAAAAAAAAACAGTCAGAATATGGATACCAAGTTTGTGAAAAAATGTGGGTTAATTTAAGGCTTTCAAATTATTTGTGACTAGCGAATGCGTACTCGGATATGTAGTGCAAGATCAGCTTCGCTTTACTTGTATGATACCGAATGCGGTGAAGTTAGCCGGGGTGTTCATAGTTAATCTCATAATGTGCTCGGATCTGTAGCGAAAGATCACCTTGGCTTTACTTCTATGATACTTGGGCATGTGCACGTATTCATATTGTTCTGTACAGATGAACGGTGGCGTTATATAATGTGAGTGTAGCCGATGCAAGCATTTTGCTAGCGAATGCGGTGAACTTAGCCGGGGTGTTCATAGTTAATCTCATAATGAGCTTGGATTTGTAGCGAAAGATCACCTTGGCTTTTGAGTTCGCTCCAGACTGACTGAAGCCTGCACTGCAAACTTGGGGTCCGGCTGTGTGAAACGAAGCGAGGCTGAATCGAGCCTGTGTGAAGCGAAGAGAAATGATAAGGCCAACGTTCATCTCACAGTAACGTAATGACGTACGATGAGTGACGTACGCTGTGCGTTACGCACTGCTGACAGAGGGAGACAGACATCACTCAAATGGTAGTAGGGATGAGTCTTACCATTGCCAACTTTGAAGTAAAAGATAACCACTGAATGAGCAAAATATTTTTTTTTTCCCCAAAATGACTGACCATCTCATTGGTACATATTAGCATACAGTGAGCAGTGTTGGGGGTAACGCAATACAAGGTAACTAATTACTGTTATCAGATTACATTTATCAGTAACGCAGTACTATAACGCATTAATAACTTAAGTAAACTCGCATCAAAGTTACTAACAATAAATTATCTAGTTACTTGCATTACTTTAAATTCTTCATCTATCGGCAGGACGGGAGGCCAGAAAACAGTGTTCTTCCTTTTGAGTACATTGGTGATTGAGACCGAGGGACAGAGAAACAAATCAAACGTCTTTTTTCATGCGTGTTTATGCCAGTACTGTAGCGTTGAACTTGACTCACTTTTCTGTGAAGTGCTGTATGGGCTGATTTTTTACAACTTCGCTGTTGGCTTTGCTGTGTTAAAGAGCATGAAAGAGAGATCTTGTGTGTGTCCTCCCAACAAGAATAAAGAATTGTGCTGATCTGGGCATATGCCACATTTTAACATGATATGGTTAATTACTGTAATTAAGTTATAGTGAATTTCAGATGATGGTGCTGAGTAATCCAAAAGTAATGTCACTAGTAGTGTAACTATTTACTTTCAGCAGTGAGTAAAGTAAGGGATTACCTTTTTAAAGTAACTAGTAATGTGTAATGCATTACTTTTTAGAGTAATTACCCCAACACTGATAGTGAGTAGGGGTGGAACGGTTCGCAAAATTCGCAGTTCAATCTGTATCCCGGTTTTGGTATCACGGTTTTCGGTTCCCTTCGGTATTTTTTTTACAGCAGGGAGGGGAGTCATTGTCAATTTCAACATGCTGGTCTTCTATTTGTCAAAAAAAAAAAGTTCACAACGAACAAAATTCTGGCTAAGAACATAAGGAACATAAACACTTGACACATTACACACATTGTCAAAAAGAAAAAAGAAAAAAAAAATCAAATTAATAGTGTCACCTGAACAAAAACACAGCATTACTGCCACCTATTGACATGCTGAGCATGAACGGCACAAAAAGACGGAAATGAACTTGTGAATATTGCCTACTAGCGAATATTGCCTATTTAGTGATAGAAGTCACTGAATTTTCACCAGGTCAAGTTTGACCGTCAAAGGTCAATATGAAGGTCACCAAATGAAAGTTCATGTATGACTTCCTATACGCTTCCTATACAAACCTACACTATCTATAACGATTTTTCTGAATTGAAGTTTAACTGTACAGTTTCGCTGTTGAAGGTCACTGAAGGTCAAGTTCAAGGTCACCAAATGAAACTTCATACATGACTTCCTATATGCCTACAATACAAACCTAAGCTCTATAATAGTTTTGGTGATAGATGTCATTGAAATTTCAATATGTGAAGTTTCACCTTCGAAGGTCACTGAAGATCAAGTTCAAGGCCACCTAATGAAATTTTATATATCACTTCCTATAAGTGTTCAATACACGTTACCAATCGTCAATATTTTCAAGCCTAGACACGTTTGAAAATTCCAACATTTTGCTTTGACCTTTCAAGGTCATCTGAGGTCAAGTTTAACAAAATCAAAACATAGGTCAAATACGACTTCTTATATGTAGATAAAACAAACTTAATCTCGATCTGCAACCATTTAGCTTCCACAGGCCATTTTTGCCCATTCTCCATAAGACCCAATATTAAAGTATAGCACCCCCACTAGACCCACTTCTATTAATTCAATCAAAATGGCACTCACACTGTATATAAAGTATAACAAGGTGAGTTAATTGCCAGATTTAGAAAAAAAGTAATCAGACAGTTTTTGAGAAACATTTTTTTTTGAAATTTCAAGTCCCATCTTTTAACATTCTTAATATTTTCCTTAACCCCAAGTTTGACCTTTCAAAGTCATCTGTGGTCAAATTTAACATTGCCAGTTTATAGGTCATATATGACTTCCTATATGTCGATAATACAAACTTAATCTCTATCTGCAACCATTTGGCCTCCACAGGCTACTTGCATATTACAATGTTAAAATACAGCGCCCCCACTAGACCCACTTCTGTCAATTCAATCCAAATGGTGCTCGCACTGTACATTGATGGTACCAAGGTTAGAAAAAAAAATTATCACGCAGTTTGAGAAATAATTTTTGAACATTTCTCAGTCCCATCTTTAACATTAGGGCCAAAATTTTAAGGGCCCATAAAACGGACAAAAATAATTCAATAATAATTAATAATTCAATCAAAAATCCGAAAAAAACTGTCTGGAGATAAGGTCCAGTAGTATGTTATGGCGAATTTACAGGAAAATTCATCAGGCCAAAAAAAGATAAAAAATGTTCCGGATAACTGATGACAGACGCAACACCACGACAATAGCTTATAGGCCCATAGGGCCGGTATGCCAAAAACAGGACTTGGAAAATGACCATTTAGTCATATCGGCACCATTTTCCAGTTAAAAAAAAAGCTTTGTCCAGCATTTATAGTTTTCAAAATACAGTGCTTTTGGTAACTAGTCGAATTAGGTGGAATTTCAAGCATTTTCCGCTTAGGCCGGAAGGGTAACTCTCAGTCCTCCAGAAAGAACTCCTGGTTTTACCACTCTACCCTTAACCTTTAAGTCTGTTGTAAATCAGTCAGGCTAATCAGCAGCACAAACTATTCAGTTAATTATGTGGAAGTAAAGAAAAAGAGCTAGATCTGATGATCTCCAAACAGAGCCAAATGTAGCAATATGGAACAGACACTAGCAAACTGCGAATGTAACTTTATGCTCCAGTCCTGAGAAGAAAACTGCCATTTCACCCCCGAATGATGGAACCAAGTAAAAATACTTCACAGGCCATGGTTAAAAGAAAATCAAAACATTATCACTATGTTCACAGAAGTTGCAGACGGCAAGACTACTTATCTTCCATCTTCAAAAGAACATCTCCCAAAAAGCAATTTCAAAATATGTCAAGAGTCATGAATCTGACCTGTTCTCCCTTGGCCTTGGGAACCACCCGCTTATCCTCCATATCGCACTTGTTGCCAAGGAGCATTCTCTCCACATCTTCATTTGCATGCTGAAAAACCAAAGATTTGTAAATGACTCCGAAATGAACCCCTTACTTGGCCTTACTGACCGTTCCTGAGAGAAGCAGTTCCTGCATACTTAAGAATCAGCACTGTGGGTTACAATACAGCCATGCCCTGGAGCAGTTGTATATCTTAAGTATACCTACATAATAAAACAAGCTTGGTTTTATGGGGGAAAAAAAATCACTTCTGTAAAAAAAACAATGATTTTGTAACTCAAAAATGCCGCCAGTTGCGTCGTCTGCTAACCTAGTTCATCTTTTCATTTTTTTACCCGTGATGACGTATGAACATGAATCTCCCAAACACGGCACGCGCCAAGCTATTGTATTGTGTGTAGGATTAGCTCTGAATAATTGGCACATTTAACCTAATAAAATGGATCAAATTGCCGTGAATGATTGTTAATTTGAAGAAGAACGTGTCCGAGTGTTGGACGGCGGTGTGCAGCGATGTTTTGCGGAAAACGGAGCGTGGATGGGGTGGGAGTTTTCAGCTGGCCATGTCCCAACCGATCTCCAGAATGGCACCGAATTTGGACCCGTATTGTGAGTACTACGCGGGCTGATTTCACCTACAGAAAAACTTCATCGTTCGTTGGCAGTGACCACTTCGACAAGTCACAGTTTGAGCATGGAACGTGATGCAGAGGACCATGGGAATTACTAAGACATGGAAGCAGGGCTGTACACTTAGCTTTTTCACTAGGAGCACAGGTGCTCCTAAATGAAAAAATTTAGGAGCACAGAAAAAATTTAGGAGCGCTATGAATTTTCTTAAATAGCGCAATTTTATTATTAACATTCAAACAACATACACACACGTGCATTGTAATGCATCATTGGGCCTACTGCTCGGTTATTTAAACACAGAGAACATCCCTGTCCCACAGCTTTTTGTAGTCAAGTCGCCTGGCACGCTTGGCTGAGTTCATCCAGCGGTCCACAGCAGGACTTGGATCAATTCCGGTGTAGCCTACTTTACCTAACTTGCAATCAAGCCATTTATTCAGCCAACTGACCAATCAAAACCAAAATCTTGCCAATAATGATTTAGAAGAGATAATGAGAAGCAGACAAACCGAACTAGTCGACCGCGTTAGATTGAAATAATGTCAGTAATCTGAATAAATAGCAGACCTCTGAATTCCACCTCTGGTCGGAACATATTATTAAAGATTTCTTAAAAATAAAATCATGTTAAGATGGCCCTGGTTTTTAAGCGTCTAAAAATATACGCAAAGTAGAAAACTGAAGCGCATCAAACGTGAATGTGAGAGAGAAATTATTTTCACAGTGTCTAGAGATACGGCAGTGTTATGGGTACGTCCGTCGATTTGAAGGGATTAGGATAAGGATTAGGGATTACAGTGCCGGACAAAAGTCTTGTCACTTATCCAAGTTGTAGGAACAACAAATAATAACCTGACTTGTAGTTGATCAATTGGAATCAAAAATGGCTTATATGAAAGGCAAAGCCCTCTAGATTATGCGAAATATACCAAAATAGAGTTTTGTGTCATTGATTGAGTTTTATAATTTAATTTGTACAGAAAGGTCAGATTTTGCTTGGACAAAAGTCCTGTCGCATTGAAAAAAAATGTGGAAATTATACATACACTTTATTTTGAATACACAAATATGCCACAATAATATCAGAACATAAAGCCATGGTGCCTTGGAAAAAGAATTAATATTATGATAACTCCCATGAGCTTGGAGGACTGCATCCATACGTCTTGGCAATGACTGAGATAACTTGATGATGAAATCATTTGGAATGGCATAGAAAGCAGTCTTGCAGGACTCCCAGAGTTCATCAAGATTCTATGGTTTCATCTTCCAAGCCTCCTCCTTCATCTTACCCCTGAAATGCTCAGTAATATTCATGTCAGGTGACTGGGTTGGCCAATCCTGGAGTACCTTCACCTTCTTCGCTTTCAGGAACTGTGACATGGAGGCAGAAGAATGAGAAGGAGCAGCAGTGCAAGTAGGGCAGCAAGAACTTCTTGATATTTCAGGCTGTTGATGTTGCCATCCACTCTGCAGATCTTTTTCACACCCCTGTGCTGGATAACAACAACAAACCATGATTTTTCCTCCACCAAACATAATTGTTTTCTGGGAGAATCTTGGGTCCATGAGGGTTCCAACAGGTCTTGTACGGCGACTGGCATGCAGTTCAATGGATGATTCACCAGAAAAATAAACTTTCAGCCACTTTTCCAGTATCAATCCTTTCTGCGAGCTGTGGGCCTTGGCAAATGCAATGCAGGTTTTTTGTTTTCTGTTTAATGCAGACTTCTGTGTACTAATTTGGCTACGAAAACCACTTTGAGGGAGAATTTGACAAACTCTTCTTGTAGATACCAGGATTTTTGGTGACATTTCCTCATGTAGCTTGGCTGTAGTTGAAGAAGGGCTAGCCTTGGACAGTTGCAGCAACAAACGGTCCTTTCAAACAGTTGTCATACCGGGGTCTGTCTGACCTGCGCTTGCCATGAACGTCACCAGTTTCTTCAAATCTTTTTCTCATCCCCTCCACTTGACATTTGGATACATTAAAGATGTCTGCCACCTCAGCAGCAGACTCAGTCTTCAGGCTCTTGATGATCAGCACTTTGGTCTGTGGTTGAATCTTTGGTATGTTGTCAGAGGTCTAGTCACACCTCATATGAAAGTCTGGTGTGCTGGGGTTATTTCTATACACATCTGGGAATGTGTTAATTACAGTATTTGTCATAGGTTAAACTCTAATCTGCCATTTGTTGCATCATCTGAAGAGATGACAAGACTTTTGTCCCAGCAAAAACAGATGTTAGGGGCTTAGCCGAGCTGTGAACATCAGAACACTTTTTGACGGTTTCATTTTGCACCAAATTATTAATGTGAAAGCCCTTGACATTAAAATGGACCATTCATTGTAACAATTGATTGGTTAGAAATAAAGTTATATGCTATTTTTAGTTACTATGTCCTTATGCGACAAGACTTTTGTCGGGCACTGTATGGTTAGGGGTCAGGGTTAGGTTAGGGCAGGGTTTGAAATTGGGACTGCCGTACCTCTCTACATTGAAATGCATTGGAAAACTGCCGTACCCGTAGCAACTGCCAATTATTTTCGCATTGCAAGCAATGGACAAATGCACCGAAGACCGGGCAAGCATGTTCAGGCAAATCTGTGCCGCAAATTTTTAGCATTTTTTTAACTTAATAATTGAACAAGATTCGCACACAACAGCCAAATGTAATAATCAAGCAAACACATTCAGGCAAATTGCGTGCAGAACTAAGCAAAGTTAAGGTCTTCAATCATCCTCCTCCACTCGACAATTGCTTCCTCCCCCTTCCCATTTACTTTGCTCAATTTGCAATCAAACAGTTGATTCGCTCAATGAACAATTTTAAATTGGTTGGTAGTCTAATTTATTTAGATATCATTTTTGTTTGTCACATATTGAAATTTAAATGGCTATGAAACATGGCAGAGCTTCTTGAATGTGTTTGCTACATCAGTTCTAGTCTCACATTTGGCCTCTGTGTGCGAATGCGTGAACAATTTACATGTCACGTTCGATACACTTAAAAAAAATGTTTTCCACCTTCACTGTAGGCTATTTAGGCCCCGTTTACATTTACACGGTTATTTTGACAAACGGAGACATTTACCTGCGTTTGTGCCCTTCGTTTACACGCAGACGGAGAATTTGCCTCTGAAAACGATTCTTTCTAAAAACTCCGGCCAGAGTGGAGATTTTGGAAAACTTCAGTTGCAAGTTCGCATGTAAACTGAGTTAAACGGAGTTTTAGGCAGCCGACGTCAGGTGGTAATCATGGATGATCGTGATTCGTTTCTGTTGTTGCTATTTTCGGGATTCTGATTGGCTAACATGGGCTAGAGCTTATCGTTACACTGCCACCTACAGGTTTGATATGCTCTTGACAGCATATACACGGGTACGTGTAAACAAAAACTTTTCTTAAAACTGATACGTGTGCATGATATTATTTTTGAAAATGGAGACGGTGAATGTTCGTTTATGAAAATAGCCGGCCACGTGTAAATGGAGTGTTAGACGCTCAAAAGTAACCAAAATCAAGAGTTATGAATGACAATGTCAAATTAGTCCCGTTCAATTATTAACCCTCTATTAACCATCATAGCATATCTGCTGCATAAAGTGAAAGGGTTAACAGCCTGGACACCCTGCTGGTTTTGTTTCTTATTGCCAAATAAACATTTGAGAATAACTTGAATGGTCCGTCACTTTAATTTTTCCATTCGCATTATTACCCAATGTAGCAGATCTGCTACATTTTGGAAAGGTGGGCCAAAGGGTCGAATTTTTTTTTTTTGGAACTATTTTTCCAAATATTGGCCCATAATCAACATATTTGCCTAGGGAAATGATTTTTACACAGTTGGAAAGGTACTTGGTTAACAGAGGGTTAATTCAGTGCATTTGTCTGTTGCTTGCAATTCGAAAATAATTTCTCACATTCACATTTGATATGCTTCACAAAATGTTTTCCACTTCGCGTATATTTCTAAACGCTTACAAACCAGGGCCATCTTAAAATGATTTTATTTTTCAGAAATTTTTTAATAATACGTCAAAATGCAATGATGAGAGGTGGAATTCAGAGGTCTGCCATTTATTCAGATTACTGACATTCTCTCAATCCAACACGGTAGCCTGGTTCGGTTTGTCTGCCTCTCATTATCTCTTCTTAATCATTATTTGCCAGAGTTTGGTTTTGATTGGTCAGTTGGCTAAATAAGGCCCCGTTTACACGTACAAGGTTATTTTGACAAACGGAGACATTTCCCTGCATTTGTGCCCTTCGTTTACACGCAAACGGAGAATTTGCCTCTGAAAACGATTCTTTCTAAAAACACCGGCCAGAGTAGAGATTTTGGAAAACTTGTAAACTGAGAAAAACTGAGTTTTAGGCAGCAGACGTCAGGTGGTAATCATGGCTGATCGTGATTCTGTTTCTGCTATTTTCGGGATTCTGATTGGCTACTGTGGGCTTGAGCTTATCGTTACACTGCTACCTACAGGTTCGATATGCTCTTGACGGCGTATACACGGGTACGTGTAAACGAAAACTTTTCTGAAAACTGATACGTGTGCATGATATTATTTTTGAAAATGGAGACGGTGAAATGTTCGTTTATGAAAATAGCCGGTCACATGTAAACTGAGTGTAAATGGCTTAACTGCAAGTTAGGCAAAGTACACGGGAATTGATTTAAGGTTAGCTAATTATGCCAAGGTGAAGGCAGCTGTTCAACCTCGCTGGTAATTAGCGGACTTAAAATCGCACTTTTCTTTCCGGAAGCATTTCAAATGGCCTCTGATGTCAGTTCACCTCTAAATTAAAGGTGTGTCACATAGAAAAGGTAATAATCAAGCTAGTCTGTCTGCCCCATAGAGGAAGTTACTTTTATTGCGCTTAAAATTACCGCGATATATTTATCGCGCAGCCCTAAATTCTAGTTTGATCCACTTTGTATGGATTTATTTTAGGAGCAAAATGCGAATGAAAGGGTTGAAATCCGTACTCGCACGCGTGCTCCCTTTTTATTTTTTCTTACTCGCACACTATTTTTAGGCACATATGCGAGTGAAATGCTCGCACTGTACAGCCCTGGGAAGCTTGTGAAGGATGCAAAACCTTTGACGGCCACAGAGACTGCAGCCAGTCATGTCAGTGGTCACAGCCCAATCCTGCACCCCCAAGACAACAAGGACAAGTCAGGCATACGAGAAGAGAGAGAGGAAAAGGGTAGGTCTCAACGTTTTGCTTTTAATAAATAAATAAATAAATAAATTTAGGGCTGGGCAAAATACTTGGCTGAATCGGTAGCACATTGCCAAACACCAGCAACAGCCATGAAAGCAGTGCTGTTCATCCATTCATGTTCATCATGTCAAGCCTTAGAGGAATTATTTATAGTGGCGGTCCATCGGCAGGAACAAGGGCCAGTGGTAACCTCACCTTTCATTGCTTAATAACCTAATCCTCTCGCAGTTTACTTCTCCCGATTAGCAACAGTTGTTTAGACTAATTGGTAGAACTGACGACAGTCTAATTTTTGATAGCTTTGTTATACATTACGCCACAAAATTAAGGCATTTTCTTCTGCACATAAATGACTACATTAAACATCAATGTCTTTCTAATTTCTGTGCTCGTAAAACAGCACAGATTTTCATAAATTAGTTTTCGAGTCTCCTTAAAGGAATAGACAATGGAATTTAAGTATATACATAGGTTGATAGCTTATAATATTGAGAGCCCATGAGAAAAACTTCAGGCTTACTTGACCATTTATGAAAAAGTTGTGAGCGTTTTTGTTTGGCAGTCCGAAGGCCACTACTGAGCTGCCACTTTGCCTCCTGGAAGGGCGATGCGTGACGTCACATAGGCGCAAGGAAGAATCTCCACTCTTCATTACTCTTCTGTTGGCGCATTTGGTCTTCTACTGTGAACTTGCATCAATTCAATATTTGGTTGCTGTTTTCTGTACACAAGACCATTAGAAGAGCACCTACCTAAAGCCTAACCATCAATGACATTTGTTTTGAATGATTAAGAATGAATTAGATACATTTAATTGTTGCTATACAGAGCTGTGGTGACATTACATCATATCTTCATGATGGAGAATAGCTCCAGTTTGGTGTGCGGCACCAGAAACAGAATGCCAGCAGATAGGTTACTTAGCATTATACAGTATGAATAAATAGAGGAAATTATTTTTAATTCAGTCAATGCAATGACGCGAATACACGCGTTTCGCCTGTATTCGCGTCTCTTTGCATTGACTTTGAATGTAATCTGTCGTGCGAAAAATTCGTTTCATGACCGATGTGAAAGCAGTCAGACAATCAACCAAAGAAAGGGTTTTACAGGCGGAGTGTGTGTTCGATTTGCTTTGCAACAAACTATGGTCGTTAGGTAGGACTAGCTTGCGGACTTGTTGATCATAAAGAAGTGGTCTGCTCACCTGCATCCAAGGAACTGCTCTAGCAGCAGATTATTGTGGAAACATCGCTGATGATGTGTCTGACATAGCAGATAGGTATAATGATGGAATTGGATTTTCCTGCTAGACATTTTACGATCGACTAAAAAAAGTTTCATAGCTGGAATGTTTTTTAACGGTTTGCTTTGCAACCAACAGTGGACGTTGGGTAGCCTAGCTTGCAGACTCGTTTTGATCATAAAGAATTGCTCTGCTCACCTGCAGCGTCGAAGGAATATTTACTCTAATGCTTGTGGATTATCGTGGAAAAAATTCCAGATGAGGTGGCTGGCATGGATTTTATTGGTTTACAAGAAAAGGTAGGATGTGCATTTAATTGTTTATGGTCCTGATGACAGGCAGGCTAGCTGACAGGGAGGTGTGTGAGTGAGATGTAGGTGAGCCTGCACCGACTATCACTGACCGTAACTTCAGGGCTGTACAGTAACAAAGCTTTGATGCGCGGCGAAACAAAGCCAGAGTACCTTAACTCAACATCAGCGTCCCGACACAAAGGCTAAGCACAGTAACTGCGGTTACGGCGTTCTGTCATGGTTTCTGCTGGGATTTTCGGAGTTACTGTTGACACAGACCTTGATTTTTTCATAAAAACAATCAAATTGACTCAAAATATTCATCCACATGATAAAGGAGGTCTTCAATACCCCCAAAATGACAATAACTCATTTTTGACCAAATGTGATGTTACGGTGTTTTGCCTTTGCACGGCAGCATAGAACGTGCGGCCATGCTCCTGACCTGAACCAGTCCTGCATGTACACCCAACCGCTGCACACGCAGGCATATTGTTCTCTCTCTCTCGGCCTTCAAACAGCCTTCTTGAATATTTTCACGAATAGTAGGGTCTGTTTGTGACTAACAATGTCCTTTGGCACAGAAAAATGGTGACTACAGTGAGAAATTTAACAACTATCCCGATGCTTGTGCAGTCTCACTCGCCATGTATAGCTGCAACGTGCTGCGCCCATGTGTCGTCAGAGCATCTCCGCAAGGATTCTTCTGATTGGTTGAAATATTTTCAATGGCGGCATCTATGAAATCGTCAATTCTGCTTCAGAACAGACTTTCGGAGATGGATAGCTTAGTTGTATGAGCTCTATATGTTCAAACATTCGCATGAATCGTTACTTTATGACATGATCTATCTTCCAAACTGCATTTTGAAATTCCGTTGTCTATTCCTTTAAGCAATAAGCCCCAAGAATCCGTTCTATATTCTGAATGTGGTCACAGCTTAAGGGCGTTCTTGGGAACGATGCACAGCTGAGTGAAGGCAAAAATAAATGCTGCAAAGTCAGCGAAAGTTTTGGATTTTTTGCACTTATGTTTCCATCCTTACAATGTTGTATCAATTATATCAATGTTGGCAATAGGCATTTATTTTTTCATTATAATTTCTTATTATGGATCATGGATTGGATATGGATTATGGATACAAATTCATGTTCATACATCATAGGGGTCACGTGACTCGATTTCTCCAATTCACGCTTTGAGTTCGGGGATTGCCAGCAGCGAGGCGTACAAAAGTGCATTTTTTTATTGAATTGGTATAAAATAACAAAAATGGCTGATTAGACATCAAGGATTATATTTGTCTTTGAAATATGTAAATATACACCGTAAATCGTGCTGACTAAGTGCACCATGTCACTGTATAAAACAAGGTTTGGCAGCCAGAGGCCAGGGAATCCCTCTTCATCCCATCCCTCTCTTCTCCCTTCCCATTTCTCCAATTCTCCCCCCTCTCGCCCGCTCACCTCGTCTATGTTCCTGAGCCACTTGCTGATATTTTCAAAGCTTTTGCTGTTAGTGATGTCGTAGACCAGCATGATCCCCATGGCGCCTCTGTAGTAGGAGGTTGTGATGGTGTGGAAGCGCTCCTGTCCAGCAGTATCCCTGATGGCCAAAAAATAAAGCACACCATGAACTCATCCACTGCCTGTTACAATCCCAAAATGAGTCACTGCTGTTATCAATATTAAACCAGCACTACCATTCAATTTCCACAAAGCGAAATTGAGAATTCACATAAGCCACATGTTGCAAGACCTACTCTTGTTACAAGTACGTAATGGCAGCCAAAAATTTTAAATGATCTTAACACAGCAAACCATTTTGTTTCCAGACCAAATAAAAGCTCTGAAAATTTCAGGTCTTTATCTCCTGAAGTTTTTGAGATTCCTGTATCCACCCCCATTCGCCATGACAGCCACGGCTGTATTCCTTTAATGGTAGTATTCATCACTGAAAAAATAAAAAAATGCAGAGGAGAGAACAGTTTTTTGGCTTCTCCCCAAAAGAATCTTTCTTCTACAGTAAAGAAATGCAATATTACTGCTCTGGCAGCCCTATTTTTCTAATACAACCCCAATTCTAAAAAAGTTGGGATGCTGTGTAACATGTAAATAAAAACAGATTGCAATGATTTGCATATCACATGAACTGATATTATATTCACAACATAGAACATAGACATGATGTCTGATGTTGAAACGGAGACATTTTACCATTTCATGAAAAATATTAGCTCATTTAAAAAAAGTTGGGATAGGGCCATGTTTAACATTGTTTAATATCCCCTCTTGTTTTAACAACAGTCTGTCAACGTCTGAGAAGTGAGGAGACCAACTGCTTAAGTTTTGGGAGAGGACTGTTGTCCTACTCTTGTCACATGTAGGATTCTAGCTGCTCACCAATCCTGGGTATTCTTTGCCAGTTTTTTCATTTTATGATGCGCCAAATATTTTCCCATTAGCGAATGGTCTGGACTGCAGGTAGGCCAGTTCAGCACTCAGACTCTTCTACTGTGAAGCAATGCTGTTGTGATGGATGCAGTATGTGGTTTGGCACTGTTCCCCGAAAGAGACGTTGTCTGGATGGGAGCATATGTCGTTGTAAAACCAAGTGTTGGGAAGGACAGCAAGGCCCATGAGCCAATGGCCCGTGACATGGAAAATTAATGGGCCATTTTCAAAATGTATGGGCCATTACCAAAATTCAATGCGTCAATAATTTTACCCATAACATGCATTTAATCAAAATGTATACTGCATATACATACATATACATACATTTTGCTTTCTATGTTTAACGCTAAAAACATATGGATACATTTTGCTTTTAATGTTTAGCATTACAATATTCCTTCAAACAAAAAGAATCATTACTTAATACAAAAAGACATGATTATGCACTCAAATACACGACGATGCGGTGAACGTGAAATGTTTCACCGTGTTTGAATGAGGAAATAGCGTGCGGGATGTAAATTGAGAAATATGGCTCATTTATATAATTTGATACATAAGTTCTACTTCATGCTTCAGTTGAAACACTGATATTCTGCTGTTATCGAGCCCAGTGGATCACATTGTAATTAGTATGCATACACTGAGGGATTTTAAAATGCTAGGGGCAGTACAGAAGGAAGAATGCAAGCTGTCACCAGTTTGGAAGACAACGGACAAAGTCTCGCCACTAAAAGTTTCAAAAGTTTACTCCCATGGACATAGCGGTTGTAAAGACACAGAATACAATTGCTGTCAAATAACCGGCTTGTGGAAAGTAATAACGAGGCTTGTTCAACGAAAGTTAACGTGCATTTTGTTCAGAAAAATATGCAAACAACTTGCATAATTTGGTTTTCAAATTATTTTTATTTTTTCACTGAACAGGATATCCAAGTTGGTAGCGTAGGCAGAGTGAAGGGTGAGATTTTGGAGAAGGGCTGATTTTGAAGATAACGTTTTTAAACATGAAAACACGATGTAATAAGAAGGAAAACATTTTTTATAAACAAGAAACTTTCCACCTTATAATGTGATACTGACCAGTCTTTTTTCATGAACAGCAGCAATACATTCCCATACCATCGTGTTCATTCATCACTTGAGATAAATGTGAGTTAAATGTTCAGATCTGAATGCGAATGCACCCCATGCGAAGACTTCTTATCGCAGACAATGTACTCAACAGGTGTCCGATTTCAATGCGTTCAGTACGATGATCTTCCAATCGCCTTGCAACCTCTGGGTTCAGTACGATGGCAGTAAGTAACCTACTTCTTAGTGAAGTATAAATCAGGCCTAAGGAGCTTTACGTACCCACACAATGACTGCCGACACGGAACAGTGAAGAGAATTTATTTTATATTTTCAAGTACGATCATATAATAAAACAGTTATTGACTTCAGTTATAGGAGAATCCAATGATTTATCCACCTTGGACAAGTGACATTCACCGAGGTGCAGCCAAGTTGAATCATTGGATTCACCTGAACTGAAGTTAATAATTCTATGTTATTATATGACGTAAGGATTCACTCTCTCCTGACTGGCTGAGGCGAGCTGCTCTGATCACATGTCCAAGGTGGATAAATCATTGGATTCACCTCAACTTGGGTCAAGAATTGTAAATTATTAAACTGATTGGCCCTCTCCCACTCAAACTGACTGGACACTATCACTCACAATATTTCAGAAGCTCTTAAATTTTCATCAGGGATTAGTAAATTACAGATTCCAAAACAGGTCTTGTCTGCACAGATTTTGTGCGACAATGTGCAAAGGATTGTCATATTGTGCACTGCATTAATATTTTATATAGTTAGAAGTCCCATGCCATTAAGCAACAGTGATAGAATGTAATAGAATGAGTGTAATATTTGTAATTTTGCGCATGGCGTGGTTAAACCAATTAGGAAAACAATGCAGGCACTGCAGGTAATCTACTCCTACTGAGATGAGCCTTGAGGGTGCTAGGGATAATGCAGGCATCTACACTACTACTGGAATGTCAGGTGCCATTTTTGAGGTGCCAAGTTCTACCAACCATGCAAATCGTAGCATTTACCAAGAAATACACATGCTGATGATGCTGGCTTTAGTTGTTAAACTATCCAATGCAGAAGCTGAGAGAAGCTTCTCTGTTCAGAATCACATCAAGAGTAAGCAGAGGTGCCAGCTTTATCTGGAAAAGCTTGATCAGTTGATCAGACGCTCGTGTAACAAAATACCTATTGAGGATTTTTCTTTCCAGGGGGCACGAGAGATTTACATGGAAAATCTTCACAGATGGTATCGAGTCATTTACAATGGTCTTGACTGGTTAGCACAACCCAGTTACTCACCCAATGGTATTGCGTTCATAACAAACGGGACGTGACGGATGGACGGATGGACAGACGGACGGGAGCTGAATACTATGTCCCCCGCCCCAATACACCTTGATACCAAAGATGAATGGAATCGGTCAAACCATTCTTGAGATATCATGTTGACAAGGTATTTGTAAGTGGTGAAATAGTCGTAATGACCTTGAGAATAATGCCAAGGTCACGGAAAGCAACTGGGGTCGGCGTATCACACCAATACACCTTGAGAGCAAAGATGAAAGGAATCCGTCAAACCGTTCTTGAGATTTTGCGTTCACAACAAACGGGACGTGACGGACGGACGGACGGCCGGACGATGCTGAATACGATGTCCCCCGCCCCTAATACACCTTGACACCAAAGATGAATGGAATCGGTCAAACCGTTCTTGATATATCGCGTTCAGAACAAACGTGACGTGACGGACGGACGGAGCTGAATACTATGTCCCCCGCTTGCTACCGCGGCGGCGGGGGACAAGAGTGGGATCAAATTCCAAATTCTAAACTCAAGAAACTTGTCTCCTGAATGCCCAGACGCCTCCACTCTGTGTTAAAAAGAAGAGGGGATGCTACACCATGGTAAACAGGCCCCTGTCCCAACTTTTTTGAGACCTGTAGCAGCCATCAAATTTGAAATGAGCTCATTTTGTGGATAAAATTGTGAAATTCCTCAGTTTCAACATTTGCTATGTTATCTCTGTTCTATTGTGAATAAAATACTGGCTGGTGTGATTTGAAAGTTATTGCGTTTTGATTTTATTCACAATCTACACTTTGTCCCAACTATATCGGAATTGGAGTTGTACAAAGAAATATAAACATACAAAGAAATCAAAACAAACAAGTGGTGCCAGGCACAACAAACCCCGCCCCTCGCACATACTTTGACCTACTTTTCCGAAATTCAATAGGCATCTATTCTAGGTCAGTGGCAATCCCTAAACCGAATTTGGGGTGAATCTGGCCATTAGTTTTGCTGCTAAAGTGTTAACAAACGAACAAACACAGAAAAAAACGCAGAAACACACAAACACAGAAATAAACCGAACCAAAAACAATACCCCTTGCCCACACCCTTCGGGTGGGGCGGGGTAATAAGTCCATAAATTATGTCTAATAAAGTGAAATGAAGACAGTGATGCTCAAACTTCTGCTGCACTGTTCTCAATGCAGAACTTAGCTGCATTGCATGGGGCCCATAGCAACAGTAACTAAGGGGGGGGCGACGCTGGTCGGAGCAAGTCAGAAAGGTCCATTCCAGGTCTTTCTGAAGCTCTCCGCGAGTGGTCCTTGGCTCTTGGACAACTCTTCTAATTATTCTTTTTACTCTTCTGTCAGAAATCACGCAAGGAGCACCTGAATGTGGCCCATTTATGGCGAAATGATGTTCTTTCCACTTCCGGATTATGGCCCCAACAGTGCTCACTGGAACATTCAGAAGTTCAGAAATATGTCTGTAACCAATACCATCAGTGTGTTTTGCAACAGGAAGGTTGCGAAGGTCTTGAGAGAGCTCTTTGCTTTTGCCCATTATGAGATGCTGCCTGTGTGACACCTGGGTAATGAGAAACCTTTTTATAGGCCAACAATTAAAACGAAACCAGTTGATATTAATTTGCACTGGGGCAGGATTACTTTCTAAATACTGAAAGATTTCAGCTGGTTTCGTGGCTTTCCATGCCTTTCTGTACCTCCTTTTCTCCATGTGTTCAATACTTATTCCCAGTGTCATTCCACTTCACTACACTTAATTTATGGACTTATTTGTTTTGATTTATTTGTATGTGTGGATTACTTGGGTCGTTACTGACATCTGGTGAAAATTTCATGTCATTAGCCCCATTAGAAGTATATTTCCTGAGAAAAATGTTGAAAATTCAATACTTATTTTTCCTGCTGCATATTGAGCCATTATATCACCTCCTGTTTCACAAGGGTATAAAAATGAAGTAATATGCAATATCACTGTCATCCCACACCAGATAGTGTAAGCCAGAATTTGAAAAGTACCAGTCCAAAATGGGCAACTGAAATGTATTACCAGTCCAGAAAAAAGTGCGAGTAAGCGAAGCTGGCCCGGCTGAGGGTTGGAGGGGCGCCAAGAGCCCCCCGAGAAAATTCTTGATTCTGTTGTCTCTCAGAGCATCTCTGAGACATGTTTCAAGGGTGTGTTTGAGTTTCATTAGGGCAATCTCATAAACTTAAATCTGCCTGGTAAAAATAGCGAGCAGTGACTGCATAGTGCATACTTCAAGAATTGCAGGATCAATGATGTGAATGCATCAACAATTCATCTTTACATACCTACCAACAAGACACAAAATATGACAACATGGCTGAATATTTGCGAATCAGTTTTATAGCAGTACAATGAGTAAGAAACTGAGAAAACTAAGATAAATTTTTAGCCATAAGATTAATGAGTTACACATGTAACAGTTTTTGTAGACACTTGAATTAATTTAATGTAGAAAAGCGTTAGCATGCTAGCTAGCAAATTATTCATCCTATTGACTTGAATAGACTGCCCATTTTCAAATAATATGATGCATATTTCCGTTTCCATTCGTGACCCCGCCTGTGAAAACCCAGCTAAACTCGCCTGATCTAATTTTGAGATAAAGGCCGTCAAGTAGTCCCCATGATAAAAAAAATGTCAAAAATATGAGATGTGAGTTTATTAGTGTAAATGATAGGTTGCATATTGGGGTTTCGAAATATAGTGTTCAAAAATTAATTTCTAACATCATACATATTAAAATTAATGAATGTATTGACACTACATTTATGTTTAACGGAGAAATAATGGAAGTTGGTTTCCACTAGGCTCGGTTCAATTATGGTTCAATCGGCTTTTAGTTTACCTTCGGCGGATAAACACCCGATAGTTTGGGTGTCATTCGGTTTAGGAACTTCTTTTCTACCATTGAAAATGAATGCAGACCATAATATCAATGTGCACCATCGTAAAGAAGGTCATTTCATGGTATGGCAGAGGAGTTGCGACTTAAGCTGGGTGCAGATTTCTCCATGGATTATGTCGCATCACCTCGGAAATGTAAGAAATTAAGTGTTTGCATTTATAGATTAACATCTTGTGAAGCTAACCAGCCTATTTTGAAGACATGACATGCCAGCTACTTCGCGAAACAATTCGGTGTTTGGACATTGACGGCTTGCAGACCCATTGTTCTGGGGTGCATTTCCCAAAAAGCGTAGTTGCTAACTAAGTTAGCGACTTACAAAGTTCGTCCATTCGCAGTCAATGGGTCCAACGATGTAAGTTAGCATCTGTGATTTTGGGAAACGCATCCCTGGAAGTATCTTTTTATCCGATATGGCTGCGGCACCCGAAACACAAGAACGCAATGTTTGCGGGATATTATACAAATGTTATGCCATAGCCTTGGAGCAGAAAGAGATTATGATACTGATATGCAATTTAACTAATAATATAAACAAATTATCCAAATAAAATTATTGTTGCTTCGTAATTGCTGTTGCAGTAAAGTTTATTACTGCTGTTGCAGTAAAGTTTATATGATACCCCTTCCTTTCATGCATTTCAAAGGGATTTATGCTTTTTGGTCATACGCATCCTCATAAAAACTGATTTCGTCAATCTACTAAAATTTTCCCATGTATGTTTCATATAGGGATGAAAAGAGGAGATGGTAAGCTTTAATTTGGTATTTGACACGTAGTCAGGAAAATTATGGTTCAAAAGTATCACAGTTTTAAAAATGTACTTATTTTTAAATGGGAATTTCTTGAAAAACTTTCTGAGCCTGAAATTTGCCAGAACTTTAAAATGAGACCTTTCTTGGTCAATATTAGAGATATCAGTTCGATTTCTTTCATAAAATATTCCTTACTTGATGTAGAATGACTTCGTGTAAAAAACTGTATATGACCAGAAAATGACTAGCTAGGTTATCACAGGCAGGGTCAAATTTACAAACTCCAATTCCTCTGAAGTTGAGACGTTGTGTAAAACCTGAATAAAAACAGACTACAATGATTTGCAAATCTCATAAACCCACATTTTATTCACAATAGAACATAGCAGAGTGTTTCCAAGAAATGGAAGTAGCAGGTTAAATGAAAAAAATAGGACCAAGGGTCCTGTAGCTTACCGGCAAGCTGTCTTACAGCGATGATAGAAGTCATGAAAATTTCATGAGAAGTTTGACATTTGAATCAATGAAAATCAATGTCAAGGTCACTAAATAAAAGTTCATACATTTGTAAGACCTTCTGTAATACAATCCTAAGCTCTGAAGCAGTTTTGGTGATACAAGTCATTATAATATGTCAATATGTATTCAATATGTCAATTGTGAACTTTAAAGGTTACAGAATGTCAAGCTGCGGTCAGCAAATGGACTTCATATATGACTTTCTAAATGTCTATACAAACCTTGGCTCAATCTGTGACCATTTTGGTGATATAAGTCATTGTAATTTCACTGTCAAGTTTGACCCTCAAGGTCACTGACAGTCAAGTTGAATGTCACCAAATGAAAGTTCATATGTGACTTCCTAGAAGTCAGTAATACAAACCAAGACTCCATCTGTGACCGTTTTGGCAATTCAAGCCATTGTAATTGAATTATGTCAAGTTTGACCTTCAAAGGTCACCAACAGTCAAGCTGAATGTCACCAAATGCAAGTTCATATGTGATATCCTACGTCAGTAACACAAACCTTGGCTCCATCTGTCACCTTTTCTCTGTGACAGAAGTCATTGACCTTCGAAGGTAAATATGAATGTCACCATGTGAAAGTTCATATATGACTTACTATACGTCTCCAATACAAACCTACACTCAATCTGTAACGTTTTTGCTGATACAAGTCAATGAAATTTCACTGCATAGTTTGGCCGTTGAAGGTCACTGAAGGTCAAGTTCAAGGTAACCCAATGAAACTTCATACATGACTTCCTATATGCCCACAATATAAACCCAAACTCTATCTGTAATAGTTTTGGGGATAGAAGTCACTGAATTTTACTATGTTAAGTTTGACCTTCGAAGGTCAACGAAGGGCAAGTTCAAGGCCACCAAATGAAACTTCATACATGACTTCCTATACATCTCCAATACAAACCGAAACTATATGTAGCCATTTTGCTGATATAAGTCATTGAAATTTCACTGCGAAGTTTGGTCATTCAAGGTCACTGAAGGTCAAGTTCAATGTCACCAAATGAAACTTCATACATGACTTCCTTTATGCCCATAATGCAAACCTAAGCTCTATCTGTAATAGTTTCGGTGATAGAAGTCATTGAAAATTCACTGTGAAGTTTAACCTTCGAAGGTCATCAAAGGTCAAGTTCAAGGCCACCAAATGAAAGTTTATATGACTTCCTATAAGTGCTCAATACACATATGTTCCCAATCTTCAATATTTTCAAGCCAAGAAGCCTTTGAAAATTGTAACATTTTGCTTGACCTCAAGTTGGACCTTTCAAAGTCATCTGAGGTCACCTTTAACAGAGCCAAAATAAAGGTCATATATAACTTCCTATATGTCAGTAATATAAACTTAATCTCGATCTGCAACCATTTAGCTTCCACAGGCAATTTTGCCCATTCTCCATAAGACCCAATGTTAAAGTACAGTGCCTCCACTACACCCACTTCCGTCGATTCAATCAAAATGGCACTCGCACTGTACATAAAGTGTATCAAGGTGAGTTGATTGCCGGATTTAGAAAAAAAAGTTCAGACACTTCTTGAGAAATAATTTTTTGAAATTTCAAGTTATATCTTTTAACATTGTTAATATTTTCCCCGACCTCGAGTTTGACCTTTCAAAGCCATCTGTGGTCAAATTTAATATTGCCAAAATATAGGTCATATATGACTTCCTATATGTCGATAATACAAACTTAATCTCCATCTGTGACCATTTGGCCTCCACAGGTCATCTTGCATATTCATAAAGTACCCCCCCACTAGACCCACTTCTGTCGAATCAATCAAAATGGCGCTCGCATTGTACATTGACCGTACTAAGGCAAGTCGATTGCCTGATTTAGAAAAAAATTTATCACGCACTTTTTGAGAAATAGGACTGAGAAATTTTAAAAAAACCATCTTTAACATTGGGCCCAAAATTTCAAGGGCCCATAAAACGGACAAAAATGATTCAATCAAATATCCGAAAAAAAACGTCTGGAGATATGGTCTAGTAGTATGTTATCGCAAATTTTTACGAAAATTCATCGGGCCAAAAAAAAAAAAAAAAAAAAAAAAGATTAAAAATGTTCCGGACGACAGACACCACACCACGACAATAGCTTATTGGCCCATAGGGCCGGTAAGCTTAAAAGATCTCAGATAGGCAACACTGACATCATATACAATACACGTGATATTAATAAAAAAATTACAGCTATCATTTCAGTATTTTTGCAGCAATGTAATTTATTTTAAGATGGCACTTCACTTGTTTAAAATATTTTCAGTAGTAAAAAGAAAACATTTAAATGCGGAACATATTGAGCCTATCGAATTATGAACATTGGTGCAAACAACGTCAGTTAAAGCCTAAGCCAAGCTCAATAAGTGCTGTCTCACGAGCTACATGATTCAGAATATTCAAAAGGCAATTCACGTGTCATGTCCTCGTTTAAGGAAAACGCGTGATAACTTTTTGATGAACTGAACAGAATGTTGGAGAAAAACAATTTTACCAGCCGTCATACTGTGTAGTCTTTGCAAATGAGTGAATTAATGCATGGTTACGGATTAGATGTGATGGACGCATTAGCACACTCGCAGCAAGATTGAAACAATATTTATACAATTTACCAACGTTTCTACGCAGGTTTTCTTCGAGTCAACTTGAGTCGATTCAATGCCTTAAAAACTTATGTCGAAACCGCTGGTAATTTAATATATTTGATTATCGCATTGTGGCAACGACTGCCCTTGGGCTGAGCAGTGAGGAATGTGGTAGTACGCAACTACTGTTCTGGGGTGTGTTTCCCAAAAGCATTGTTGCAAACTATGTTAGCAACTTACATAGTTTGTCCACTCACAGTCAATGGTTCCAACTATGCAAGTTAGCATCTGCGATTTTGGGAAACGCACCCCTGTATGGATATATGGGCGTTTACTATATCATCGCATATGGGCTGACCTCTGAGCGGAATTGCCTCATCAGCTCAGTTTGTTGTGCTGAAATTACCTTTCTTTACGAAGGACATCATTAATGCAGTGATCAGATTAGGCGGATTCGCATCGCAAAATGCGAATCAAATTTCAGCAGTTTTGACAAAATGCTAATCATCATAACAATCCCTTCGCAAAAAATGCGATTTGAAAAATCTTAATATTTCATTGATCTCAACTCACTGGCCTGAAAACTTCCGAGTTCCCAAGCCACATAGCAATAGGAGAAGTTTTAATGACTTGCTTGGCTGGAAAATTATTTTCATTTGCATACCAACCAATCAGCTTCTGGGGAGCGCATGCATGCACCCGGGAGGCTTTCTGGCTAGACTGCAGTGCAGTGTGAGCCACAGCGTATTAAATTGCGTTGCTCTTTGGATATAGCCACCAAGTTGGCTACTCAGCCAACTAACGTTAACTAAGGAAAATCTTTGTAAATGATAATCATATTAAGGAGATATTAGTTTCTTGCCCCAACTTTACTAACTTTGCCAGCTGTCGTAAGCATGAACTTATCTGAGGTTTCGCGGCAGTTTCGTGCAACCCAACTGAACTTTCACATTTTTGGGATGTAAGCTAGTTTGGTTGCTAGTTCAGAAGCAATCACTTAGGTACTGCTAGCTGGCTAGTGAACCTATGGTAGCTAGGATGCCTATTGGAGAAGTTTATATATCTCTGATTTGTCACTTTCAACGCCATCGCACGCAGAGAAGCTCTTTAAACCTTGATCACCCGCTTATTTTACCTAAAGAGGAACAGACAGTTTGCAGACAGCAAACAGACAGGGCCTGAGACTTGTAATTCCATGGCTAGTTTTAGCTGCATTATCTTGTTATGCATGCTATTGTGTATTACGTTACTCTTCAGATTATAAAGCTCGCCATCTTCCTACCAAGCTGACGCGAGTTAAGGGGAATCCTTGTAATCATTGTTATACTAAAGCGATGTGAATTGGTTTTTGCCCTAATGGAAAGAAATCAGTGTCCGTCTGACCTCCACTTTTTTCGGCTTTAACTCTGAATAGTCTTAACTGGATGTACGCTTTACGCATTTACACACCCGAATGTTCCTCTCGCTACCCAAGCATCACGGTAAGCCAATCAAAGTAATCAAAAATTCTCTCATTGCTATGTGGTTTAGGGAATCGCAAGTTCGCCACTCTCCCGAAACATGTACAATGATCTCTGATCATTCAAATACATGATGTTGCGATGTCAAAATGTGATTGAGTTGGAGAGTGCCTTGTGTGACAGGATTTTAATGGGAATGGATCCTTTCACATCTCTGATCAGGTGTTAAACAACATCATATGCTACAGTAAGGTGTAGATAAGACAGCTGTACAGCAGGTTACAAATAGTTTACAGAAATTTCATAGGGAATCCGAAGTGTGCTGTATTAAATGAAGATTGTTCAGGGTAAAACTGATGCCTTTTGGAAATAATTTTTTTGGTTTCAGGGTGGAGCTGTATTTCTCTTGTAATTGTAATTTGTCATTAGGAAAGAATAAAAAAGCCCTTTTTTCATTTAAAATCTGATTTACTGTTTTCTAATTTTTGCTAATCATTTTTCAGATGTGCTGAACAATTGCTAATCAATTGATATAATGATAAGCAAAAAATGCTAATCAATTTTTTTTCCTTAATCTGATCACTGGAATGTCTGCCCCACTATTCACCTTCATCTTTTTGGGCGGCATCCCCATTAGCTACCGCACAAATTTCTGAGATTTTTAGACTACACAACTATGCGCAGATGATGGAAGTGCTATTATTAGAGTTCGTATGACGCGCAATATCATTGGATGTGGAAACTGTTTTCGAGTCAGCTTACTCACAGTGCGGAGTTATTCAGTCAACTGAAAAGCTTCTATCAAAATAAAACGCATCAAAATTCGCATTAATTTTTTTAAAATTGTCAGGAAAGTAGCCGGCAGAGGAGAACTGAGTAGTCGGCGAAATTGCCGGTCGCCGGGGCTTGTGGAACACCCCGTCACAGGCAACATATCAGATATTGAAAGTGAGACATTTTACCATTTCATGAAAAATATTAGCTCATTTTGAATTTGATGGCAGCAACACATTTTAAAAAAAGCTTGGACGGGGCAACAAAAGGCTGGAAAAGCAAGTGGTACTAACAAACAACAGCTGGAGGAGCACGTTGCAACTAATTAGGTTAATTGGCATCAGGTTTGTAACCTGACTGGGTACAAAAAGAGGATTTTAGAGAGGCAGAGTCTCTCAGAAGTAAGGTTGGGCAGAGGTTCGCCAGTCTGCAAAAAACTGCATCTAAAAACTGTAGACCAATTTCAGAAATAGTTCCTCAATGTAAAATTGCGATGACTGAATGCACAGTACATAATATCAAAGGTTTCAGAAAATCTGTGCACAAGGGACAACACCGAAGGTCAATATTGGATGCTCGTGATCTTCAGGCCCTCTGGCGGCACTGCATTAAAAACAGGCATGATTCTGCACTGGAATTCACTGCAAGGGCTCAGGAGCACTTCCAGAAATCATTGTCTGTGAACACAGTTTGCCGTGCAATCTACAAATGTAAGCTACAAATGCAAGCTAAAGCTGTATCATGCAAAGAAGCCATGAACACGATCCAGAAACGCCAGTGTCTTCTCTGGGCCAGAGTTCATTTAAAATGGACTGAGGCAAAATGAAAAACTGTTCTGTGGTCAGATGAATCAAAATTTGACGTCCTTTTTGGAAACCACAGAAGCTGTGGTTCAAATTACAGCCTGTACAGCGTCCACAAGGAAGTGTCTACAGACTCGGCGGAGACGACAAGCATGAATCCATAGTAGCCGCCCGACTTCGTCCAGGGGGTACAATTATGACTAGAACAAGGTGCTTCGGTCAGATGAGACCAAATTTTCAAATTTTGGTCAGCTACAGCATCAGCATGTTTAGCGTCTCAACAGAGATGCATACAAGGAGAGGCACCTCACATACCCACGGAAAAATATGATGGTGGGTCAGTTATGTTTTAGGGCAGCTTTAATTCAAGAGGTCCCGAGGCACTGGTTAAGATTAATGGCATAATGAATTTCACCAACAATCAGGATATTTTGGCTGACCATCTGGTTGCCTCCGCCAGAAGGCTGGGACTTGGCCGTCAGAGGACTTTCCAACAAGACATTGACCCAAAGCATACCTCAAGATCCACACAGAAATGGTTCGGTGACAACAAAACCAACGTTCTGCAATGGCCGTCTCAGTCGCCAGAACTCAATCCAGTTGAAAACCTGTGGGCTGGTTTCAAGAGGGAAGTTGATAAACGCACACCCAAGAATGCCAAGGATCTTGAAAGGATCTGCTGAGAGGAATGGTCCAAAGTAACACCAAATGTGTGCCTTAACCTTGTCAAAAATTTGAAGACTCCATGCATGCTGTTATCCTTGCCAGAGGTGGTTACACTAAGTACTATATGTAGGGAGCTAATTATTATGAAACCTTGATTTTGTTGAAATTTATTTTGTATTAAATAATTTCATGATATTGGTCGTTTCCATCGAGATGTAAATAAAGTATTCCACACAAGTTATTATATTCCGTTTCTCTATAATTATATTGTTTATTTTTTTTGTATTGTTTGTGCATTGCCTGTCAGGGCTGCCAGTAATTTTTGAGCCCACTGAATACATTTATAAAATATGATTCCATTTTCAATACATCAGCTGAGCATTTTGAAAAATCACCACAGAGGATTGTCCTGTGTTGCAGTCTTCCAAAAGAGCAATAGCACCACCCCCCCGCCGAGGATCTGAGGCAATACGTAATCGACCGCTTGTTGAACAGGTTATACACTCATTATTATAACCTGGCTAAACAGAGGTCCACATATTTGACTAAAAATGTTTACACAAACAATGATGGTGAAACAAGTCCAGATATGATCTAGTTTAAAGCTGTAGGAAACGATCATGCACAAAAAGGGCCATCATCTTCTCTCAACCCAAAAGTGGAATAAATAAAGCACTCACCATATCTGGAGCTTTATCTTCTTTCCTTGCAATTCAACAGTTTTGATCTTGAAATCAATCCCTGCCAAGGAGACCACAAGAAGCTTAAGAGACGAGACCTTAATACACTATTTGATTACTCATGCATAGTCACTTACCAAGTTCAACAGCGGTTATAGAGATTGAACCCCTTGTGGAACACAGCCATTTTTAGCAATGCCTTTCAGCCACATACGATTCAGTTTTTGCAGGTAAACAGTTTGACAAAACTCCACTGCCCATAACAACTCTCCAGTGCTGAAAACAGTCTATAAAAAAAGGGTCCTGTAGCTTACCGGCAAGCCATCTTATAGTGATGAATCCAGTTATGAAAATTTCAACACAAATTTCATTTGAAGGTCAATGTCAAGATCACTAAATAAAAGTTCACATACATTTATAAGACCTCCTGGGATGCAATCCTAAGCTCTGAAGCAGTTTTGGTGATACAAGTAATTGAAAATTCAGTAGCAGGGATGGCAGGGAGGGAGGAATTCTGGTGAGAAGGATATTCACTCAGTTTCAGAACTGGTATATCACAATGTACCAGGAGAGATCCTCACTTGAAAAAGTAACAGAGTTGAGTGGATCCGAGGACACGGCAAAATTAAAATGGCCTGCCCAAAAAATTCTGCCCCGGTTCAAGCTCTGCCTCAAGGTTTTTGGAGTACCTTGAGGCGACCCTACCCCTGGGGAAAAAAAAAGAATCAGACAACTTCAAAAAAAAAAAAAAAAAAAAAAGACATCCAAAAAGTGCCCGTATTGAGAAAAATACCCTCATATGGCCTATGCACAGACATGAATATTGTTCTCACTGTGCGGGCACGCCGTCACATTTTTTGTGACATATATTTTGCCATTGCTGGTTGTTTTAAAGCTGCGTTCTTTCACTTCTGACATTCGCTGCTGACGTTATGTTACATCTGATCGTGATATGAGATTGAGATACGTGCTGGTGGGCAGTGCACAGGGCCACTGATGTTTAATCTCTGCATTTATCATGATTCACTTGTCTTGATGAGGAAAATTTGAGGACAGCCCTGCCTGAGCTTTCAGGCGTTGTCTGGGATGCTGAAGTTGTTCGCGTAGAGACACCATCTGAAACAATTACTTTTCACTAACGTTCATGATGAATGTTTACGGAATTCAAATATTCGCATTTAATCCTACTAAATTTTATATGAGAATGAGGTTGCCATTATAACTGAGCTATCCATACTTATAGGAGGGAGAGAAGAATAAGGGAAGCAGGTCAGTTCAGTTTGAGAATGATAAATTTGCGGCCCGGTGCAGCATCAGCGAGCGTTAGTATCGCACCGAATACGTGTAGCATGCGTGTCACATACGGTCCATCACGGTCGGTGTACGTAGCAGTATTCACAGTGCGCGCTAGCTGTGTGGTTAGCTGGGACCAAAAAGATATTTTTCAGTCATTTGCATTTTGTGTAAGAAAGTTTTGCAGTGCTGAATTGCTGTTGTATGATGAACAGGCTGGTTCCAAGTTCCATCTTGCCACTTGCCAGGTAGTAGGTACCGCAACTCAGGTTTCCCATTTTCTTTGTGCACAGTACACAATGTTTCCCTTCCCTTTCCCCAAACTTCTGCAATTTCTAAAAATTGTTCAGCACATTGGGTCATTCCATGCGAAATCACCTAGAGGCCTACACCAACCCCCCTCAGAGTTTGCTGAAAAAATTACAAAAAAATTGTACATTATTTAATGGAGAAATCTAAAATTTTAGGTCCCTACGGTGATCGGTTTTCGAGTTACCAAGGTTTTAAAATTGGGCCACTGTTACGACCCTGGCCGTATTTTGGGTTTATTTTTTTTTATTATTGCCGTTTTGTTGTAACAAATGGAAGTCCTTGTCCCAATGCTCTTGCAGTCTAATTGACAGGTACGGATCCAGCGCAGATTGGCTGAGCTGCAGAGGTGTGGTTGTCGCGGATTGGCTGTCTCTGAGGGCTTGGCTATATAACCCCTGGATCCGCAGGAAGCCGGGAGAATCGACGCAGGCGGCTTGGCGTTGGTGCTGATCTTTTAGGTTAACTACACATTTGTCATTGACTGCGAACTATGAAATGTGTCTGACATGATCTCGTAACCTTGTGTCCAGTAATAATTGTTGTTTCATTCTGTATGGTGCCTATCTAGACGGAAAAATGAGAAAAGCTTATTGCGGATTGTTGACTGCATTGTTGTTAACCTGTAAACCTGTGTTCTAAAGACCCAGACCTAGTAGCCGCATTTCTGTTCTGTATAATCTCGAATTGCTGACTGCGTTGTTGTTAACCTGTAAACTTGTGATCCAGACCTGGTAGCCGCATTTCTGTTAATTGACCAAAATCCCGAATTGCTGACTGTATTGTTGTTAACCTGTAAATCTGTGAGACCTCCGTCGGTTACACTGTTGTTTCGGTATAGCGAAGCTGTAGGAGTGAGCTGCCATTTTATTTTGAAAAATCTTTTCTCCTGTTTATTGGCCAGATCAGGGAGTCCGAATATGTATTTTTCTTTTGTTTTTTTTTTTTCCCCTCGCGTGACAGAATCCGAATCGGAAGTTAGTTCCTATTTTTTGTTTATTATGTTGGCCTGGGCTCGCTCTGAAGCAAAGCTTCACTGATGACTAAAGAGTGGGAAAAGGAAAAGTGAGAAAATAAACCGCTCCCTTTTTGCTTTCACATTTTGGTCATATTCTTTTGTGTTGCGTCCGCATTCCCCTAGATCAGGGCGTAACAGCCACGCCCCCCTTTTTCGGACCCGCGGCGCACGATTGTGTTTTGGAGCGTTTTGAGGCAGTCATAACTTCCTAGTTAATTGAGATACAGATTTCAAATTTGGTACCCGGGGGGATTCTGGCCCAGGCTTCCAGAATCTGCCGTCAAAAAGGAGATAGGAAGTACCCTTTTCAAGATACTGTCACATCAAAACTCAATTTTGAACAGACGCCTTTTCCATTTTCCATTTTCCCAGCCTTGCCTAACAATGGGTACTTCTGATAAAGTGCCAGGAGCAGTAAATTCCCTTTCTATGAGAGAGACTGTAGGTAGAAGCAAATTTGGTTCAGTGGGTGGTTAAATAAATATTTGGTGAAGGCTTGAAAATAGTCATAGGAGAAAAATGGCCATTTCTACCCCTTCTTCAGGTTGATGGTGGACCATGTAGCCAGTTGTTAAATTTAATGAAACTCCTCCCACACAAAGATACACATAACAACTACTTCTGGTTAAAATATTGAAGGCCTTAGTTTTCTTTCTATTTGAACTGAATTTTTCAAGTTCTGCATATTTTTGCCCAAATCCGTACAGAGATTTTCTGTACTTTACATACACTATAGCCCATTTATACACTTTTGAGTTAAGTGTTTGAGCTGTACTGTTTCCAAATTCAGCTCAAGTTTTTTATGCATTTGATCAGTTGCTATGAACAGTGAAATGTATTTAAAAATAAAATAACATTTATTGATGACAACAACTTACCATCACATATTTTCATTTGTGGTCAGCTGAAGTCGACAGTCAACAAAAACCTTATACATCTGAAGTTTTTAAAAAGCCTAGGATTGTGTTATTTGATATGGACATACTGAATGTGTGAGCGGCAGTCACTGTCGCCAACAAGTCAAGTGCTGAACTATAATAAGTTCACAAACAACATGTAAGTACCGGTACAGTGTTTCTCGATACTAATCAAATATCAGAAGCCAGTAGACCCCATCTTCGATCATCATCATATCAAACCTCAGTCCAATATGCCGGAGTCCAAGAACATGCAGTGTAGACCAATAATGCTTGGTCTACAAATGTAATGGCAATTTTGCTTTAACCTGCGCTTGATCCTTCGCAGAAAGTTTTTTTTTCTTTATATAAATATATAATATATTATTTATATATATATATATATATAAAAATCCCACCACCACCCCCCCGCTTTGAAGGACAACTTTATTTATTCAGTCAGTTATGTAATTGTGTACAAGTCCTCCTACATCACCCGACAAAACAAAACACACACAAAAAAAATTAAATGAATAAAAATAGAAATACTATTCAATAACAATTACATTCACAACGCTTTACTACGTTTTGCATTAGTTGTTATTACCTCACCTATTCCATCTCTCATTATTACCAACCTTCAGCCTCCCTTACTATATCCCATCTTTTGGCATAAATTACAAGTCCTGTCTCATGGGCCATCACACACTCAATTCTACTGTAATACTTGACAAAATTTTAATGCCTCCACAGATGTCAGCCTGAAAATAAATATTTTTGCTCAATATATAATTATATTACAGATTAGGTGTGTTCCTTTTGTTACATCACCCAGTAACACTTTAAATAAATGCAATTGTATACTATTGTACTGAGATATCCAGCCTTGTACCTTTATCCAAAATAAGGCTATTATAGGACAGTACCAAAATAGATTGTCTACTGACTCCACTTCTTCCTGACAGAATCGACAAAGGGGTGATGACTCTATTCCCCATATATTTAGCATCTTTTTAGTTGCTAAAAACTTATATATTAGCTTATATTGAAAATATCTAATTTTTGGATCAAGTGATGTACTGTAAAGGATTTTGAAAACTTGGTTCCATGGGACTGGTGTATCTAACATTTTCTCAACTGTCTAGAATCCTGTATGGTACAGCAACTATATATTTGTTGATCTTTATTCTGTTTAACCAATTAGCCATTTTCATATGAGGCCTACACACACTGGGCTCTATCTTTCACACTGCCTTACCCGTTGCCACTACCCGCAACCCGTGAATTACGCATTTAGCAGCTTCCACTATCCCTAAACGATATCTTGCGGCCACACTACCCGCTATGCATTATGTCTAATCCTTTATTTGCGCCTGGAGGTGTGCCCGTATGGTTTTATGCGCTTTCCCTAAAATTGCTATCTTTACCACACACTTTAGGGAAAGCGTGTAGCGGGTCCTAAAACCACGCGCTACCCGCATTTGGGCTTTCACAAGAGCGCTATGCACTGGCACTCAGCAACGGAAATTTTTTTTTTCCAGCGAGAGCAGCATTTCAGAACTCTCTTGCATGAATGAAGGTAATTTCTCGCGACAAGTATGCACGCCTGTTTTTGCAGCACGGTCACGCAACTTGCTGTAAAAAAAAATAGACAACTGTCCGATTGAAAATGTAAACGGACGACACCAATGCACTTGTCACCAGAATTACCTTCATTCGCTGAAGAGTTCTGAAATGCCGCTCTCGCTGGGGGAAAAAAAAAGTTACGCTGAGTGCCAGTGCATATACCTAATTTTATTTTTCTAAAAGGGATTTTGTTCTATGCTTCATTTCAGACGGAGAGGGAGTTGGAAGTGCATGGCGAAACTTTTTTTTTTTTTTTTTTTTGAAGTTTCCATCACAAAAGGGGTAGGCTTGATTTATTTATTTATTTTTACTACATACCAAACATTAAACAATTTGTCAATGTCAAGTAATAATAATAATAATACAATTCATGATTAACTTAACAAAAACAGATCCTCCCCTGACTGGATTTGACCTCATGCACGGGCAATTTAACTTCGTCAACGGAGAAACGTGGCGACCTTCCTCTCTCCATCACGGGTTTCGGTTTGAGGATTTGGGATAGCACAGCCTGCTCCGAAAGGCAGTGGCACCTGGCACACTGATTGGTTTAACTGGCGTAACGCCCAAACCACGCCTATGCATAATGTAACGGGTAGCGCTGGTGTTTTAGGGATATAGGCAGGTGTGCAAGATAGCAACTTACGCGGGGGAACGCCTCTTACGCAATGCGAAATCCCCAAATAACGGGTTTAGGGACTCTGGCGTAAGATAGGGCCCTAAATGCCCTCCTGTTCCTTTTATAATTTTTGATTTCCAAGCACTTCGTAAAGCTCCCATAAGTTGATTATATTGTTGCAATGTACAGACTGTTCCATAAAAACTAGTTAATTGTTTGTAGGACACGAGTTTATAATCCTCATTCACTATATCCCTTACAAAAATAATACCTACATCAAACATGCATTTCCAAAAAAAAAAAAAATCATCATTCTATCAACAAGTATATTAGAATTTAACCATATTATTTGTTGTAGAACTTGTTCTGCATTTTCTGGTGGGTGAAACTGAAATTGAAACCAACTTTGTAGAGCTTCTTCCAAAAAAGGTGAGACACCAGAAAACATGTCATTAATTAATGCAAAATGCGTAGGTTTAATTTGCAGAAATGGAGAGAAGCCTTTATCAAACATAGGATGGACAATTAAGTAATTTGCTAGAAAACCAGTTTGGACTGAAGTAGAATTTTTGAATAAGGGAAAGATTTAAAAGCTTTTAAGAGTTTTAGCCCACCAGATACATAATCATTATAAAGATATGTACATTTAACTTTATCAGGTTTATCATTCCATATATGAAGATAATTTCGGCGACAAGTACGTACACCTGTTTTTGCAGCACGGTCACTCAACTCGCAGTAAAAAAATAAGCTGCCCGTTTGGAAAATGTAAACGGACGAAACCACGTACTAGTCACCAAAATTAACTTCATTCGCTGATGAGTTCTGAAATGCCGTCGCCGAGTGACGGTGCATAAACCTAATTATAATGAAATTTTTTTTTGTACTGAATGTAGCCCATTATTTTGTCGCTTATAGATCGCATGGGGGAGAGAAGCAGTGTCTTCAATTGCCACTTGATTATTCTTGAATTGGAAAACGTGTTAATAAAGGAAAGCCATCTAGAATCAGCCAGGACTAATTATTTTCAATAAAGGGAGGGATATTAGCCCCGGAATTTTCAGGCCTAACGACGCGCCTGCCAACAAACGAGCAGAAATAAATCATGTCGACATGAAAAGTAATCTACAGCTGTATGTATTCAGTAAAAACCCAGCACACGCTTATTTCAGTGAGTTACCCGTTTTTTTGAGTACAGAAACTGCCGTGAATCCTGCTGAATGGCCAGTAAACCATGTATGACAGCATTTAGCTGTGAGAGCACAGAAACGTTACACATATTTATAAGGACAACAACACAACCGATAAGACTGCCAGGTCACTTCATAAAGATGTTTTCTGCTACTTTCTAATAAAACGACACCAGTAACGTTAGCCCTAGCATCGGAAACAAGCTAACATTAGCTCGACAGTAACATCACATGCACTACGGAGTACTCTAACAATTACAAGACGCTGGCTATTCGAACAGCGACTGTGCTTGTGAGCGACGTTCACTCGCTTATTTGCAGAGCGAAAATGAACTGATGCCCATTAGGGCTGGGGTTAGTTCTAGCTGTGCATGTGAGCGACGCCAACTCGCTTATTTCCAGAGCATTGCGGAGCAAAAATGAAACAACGAACAAAGCAGGGGTTTACCTGTCAAGCAGAAAAGTCGCCAACTCTGCGATCGGTTTTTAATCCTTCTAGATCACGGAGTTCCTTCCACCTTTAAAAAGCCGCTCCGATGTTCACTCTGGTTTTATCCCGGGCTTTGTCTAATTCTTTCTTTTGTGTTTTTTTTTTCTTTTGGCTTCCTCTGTTTACTTGTCTTAGCCGTGTGTGCTGTTGTCTGTAACGGAAGTATCGGTATTTTTTTCCTCGCTGAAGGCTGTTGTTGCGCCATTAGTTTCTCTAAGCTCCCGAACCCTCTCTCGGAGATTTGAGCTTGACTGAGCACTGGCGTGAACTGAGGAGGAAGGGAGAGGAGGCTGTCCGCAGCGCGTGCATGTGCACTGTTTGACGGCTGTCAGACACCATCCTGGCTCTAACTGGTTCTTTTTGGTCGGTCCGAATGATTTTTTTTTTTTTTTTTTTTTTTTTTTAATTGCAGTAGGAGCAGTAGGTGGGTTTAAAGGAGACTTTTTTTAATTGCAGAGTACTAGTTTTATGTAATACTGTCTGTACACAGTGACAGTTTTAGCAAAAATGACAAAAAGTTACTTTTATAAGACTTACCAACTGCAGCTTTAATGAAATCGACATGCACATCACAATTTTCTTCTGAATGTTTTTCAATGCCATCTACAAACTAATTTTTGTCATACACACATGCAATATATTTTCCTGGCTGTAGTTGTTCAGGCAAAACGTGGTCTGTTAAAATTACTGATGGTTTTTCAAAACCAGTAATCTTGGTAAATTCAGCATCAGCAGAGATCCGTTTCATCTTGAGTTCATTTTTAGAAACTGGAAGGAAGCAATGATGCGACCTAGTGCCTGAGAGGGTCTTGGTGATGACAAATTTGGTCATTTATATCAAATTATATCAAATTGAAGCCCAGTTCTCTGTTCGATTAGTTTCTTGTCGTTTTCTTTTAGGCTGCTTACTGGAATGAATCGTTTGTTTCTGGTGTAAGACGTTTTGTGACATTGCTCATTCAAGTACACGCCGATCTTACAGCTGTTCCCAGCCATGACGCTTGCTCAGCAAACAACCAGTGAATGAACACATTATCGAGTCTCTTTTGTTTTAAAGATTAGGATGATGCAATACCTGGCCATGATTGCACAATATCTGATGCAATACCAATTAGAACAGCTAGTCAAGTGCATGTCTATCAGAGCAGCGATCTCTATGGTTTTATGAACGTACAATACATGTACACATTTGGAATAAGGAAAAAAATAACCTTTCTGCCAAGGATGACGTGCGGATTAAAGTAAAATTACCATAATTTGTAAAATAACCATCTTCATAGCAACAGTTAAAATATGCATAAAAACTTGAGCTGAATTTGGAAACAGTCAAATATAGCTCAAACATTGCACTCTAAAGTGTATATGGGTCATAATGTATGTAAAGTACATTAAATCTATGTACGGATTTGGGTGAAAATATGCAAAATTTCAAAAATTCAGTTCAAATAGAAAGAAAACTATTAGGCTTTTAATATTTTAACCAGAAGTATTTATGTGTATCTTTGTGTGGGAGGAGTTTCATTAAATTTAACAACTGGCTACATGGTCCACCATCAACCTGAAGAAGGGGTAGAAATGGCCATTTTTCCCCCATGACCATTGTCAAGCCTTCACCAAATATTTATTTAACCACCCACTGAGCCAAATTTGCTTCTACCTACAGTCTCTCTCATAGAAAGGGAATTTACTGCTCCTGGCACTTTATCAGAAGTACCCATTGTTAGGAAAGGCTGGGAAAATGGAAAATGGAAAAGGCGTCTGTTCAAAATAGAGTTTTGATGTGACAGTATCTTGAAAAGGGTACCTCCTATCTCCTTTTTGACGGCAGATTCTAGAAGCCTGGGCCAGAATCCCCCCGGGTACCAAATTTGAAATCTGTATCTCAATTAACTAGAAAGTTATGAGTGCCCTCAGACGCTCCAAAACACAATTGTGCGTTGTGGGTCCTAAAAAGGGGGGGCATGGCCCAATTTTTAAACCTTGGTAACTCGAAAACTGTTCACCATAGGGACCTAAAAAAAATCCATTAATTTTTCTCCATTAAATACCCTATAAGATTTTTCGTAATTTTTTCAGCAAAATCTGATGTGTAAAATTGGTGTAAAATTCCCAAAATTTTAGGTGATTTGGCATGGAATGAGCCCATTTTCAATATCTAAAAGAATCTTGCCAGTGCCATTGTATTTCCACATTTTGAACTTATGATGCAAATGTAATGACTTGCAAATGAAATATGAAAGAAGAAATTGAAATATTTGAACAATTTTTCATCCTTCACAAGGTTTTTACTCTATTAAGCTCAGGATAACCCCACTTTTCAAACTTGTGGAATGGTGCCATTTGTAAAAGCCATATGTTTCAAACCCTTTTTTCTGTCAACTGCTAGGAAATGAAACTGTCAGTAAAAAAATGAATAATGACATAGTAATCACTTGGTACTGTTTTGATTGTAGTTTTGTTCACTTATCTATTGTATGGGACTTCAGTCTTGTCTTTGCATCTGATGAAAATTAGATTAGTTGCTGCTTTGTCAAGAATTACTCAATTTTTGAGGTTAATGAAAAAAAAAAATCAAAAAGAAGACTTGAATGACATCCTTCTTGCCAAATATGTATACATTATACTTGTTAGAGAATCTATACAATTCCTTTCTTGTGGATATAAATAGGTCTCCAACTTGTACAGGAACTCTCGTGAGGCTCAAAATGGCTCTCGCAAAAATTGACAAGTTCCCAAAAAGAACTCCTGCGGGGAAAAAAAAGGTATTTTTCTACCCTGTCCAACACAGTCGTTTGCCAGCTGAGATCTCTACAAATATTGAGGAATAACAAAAATATTTGCTGCTGTAACACTGAGAAATGACAGAAAAACCGATAAAGTAGACCGGTGAATGGAGCACCAAACTATCTCCCTACAAGATCTTATCACCTACTGAATGCTGATGTTGGGGAAATGGCCAGTCTTTCCACAAGAGCCCATTCTTGGAGAATCTATTCTAATCCAGCTAAATAAACTTTTAGCATTGCTGATTGTAATAAATAAAAGTATTGCCTTCAGGCACATATTAATAACATCATAATGCCATCACTGTTCCTGTTCCTTTCCCTTTTTACTTTGCTCTCTCTCTTCTGATCTCTTCTGTTTGATCATAAATTAAGCATTTTCTTTGTGTGCAATTAGGGTTGTGACATTATGTGTAAGTATGTATGCATGCATCCATGTATGTACATGTTTGCATATGTGTGCATGTGTACATACATATATATATATATATATATATATATATATATATATATTTATTCTTTTTTTCTGTTATATTGTTCATTTTATTAATTATTTTGTTTGTTGTTTTTTCTTTGTCTTGTTTTGTTTGTTTTTTAGTGCCGTTTGTTTCTTGTTTTATGGGTTTTGCATTATTATATTTAATTGTTTTGTGCTGTGAATTTTGTGCGGGACCCCCTCGAAAACGAGAGGTTACATCTCAAGGGGTTATCCCTATTGAATAAACTTTTCACTTAATATAGAGTCGAAGGCATTTGGCACTTGACACGTCCTTTGGCTGGTCCCAGTATTCTTCAGGATAGTTCAAATCACTAAGCGCATGCATATAGTCCAAGTTTACTGTTGTTTTTCTCCACAATGTAGAACAACACTGAATTAATTTAGGTTTTTAATTTCAATAATGCCATGACTTTCTTTTATAATCAGTTCCCTTAAGTGAACAGAATACAATAATGCACTAATATTTTGATGCAAGTACAGCTGTATATTTCAGCGGAGTTCCTTGTACAATTAAATGTGGCGTTTGGAATTGAAGGGGTTGTCTTTGACTCTTCTGTGTCAATGGCACGAAATATCCATCAGTTATTTCTTTTGTGTGCAAAAAGCTGGTTCGAAGAGATGAACCACTACCGTATGTGGTTTTATCTTGGCCAGGTTGGCCTGGTCGCAGGGGTGAGACACCCTGAGATTCCATTCTGGCTAACACTACACAAGTCAGCAACGACATTTTACAGCTGGCCCGCTTTCCAATTTTAGACTCAAGACGTAGGAAGCCCAGTGGTAAAACAAGATAACATTTGTCAGAGCACGACAGCACCCGCACCAAGCAGTAGCAGAATGCGTACACCATTGACCCTCAATTACTTCGCAAATACTGACAACCAGCCACAGCCAACAATCAAAAGTGTGCTGCATCTATCCATCCACAACAAGGAATCCTTTAAAAACAGAGAGGGAGTGCGAGAATAAAATGAGCGGAAGAGCAATCCAATGGGGGAGAGAGAAAGAGAGGAATGAGATTGAGGAGGAGCGTAAATCAGTGGAGAAGTCAAAGACAGTGGGGGGAGAATGATGGAAGATAGATATAGGGAGCAATCAATCCCTCACAGTGCACCATATGCAACCTTGCATTCTTTTTAGGGCTGTCCCAGACTAAAAGAAATCTTGGTCAACCAACAGTCAGCAGTTTTTTTACTCGACTGGTGGAAAATTTTAAACTCCGTTCAAAGCCTTCAGCCCATGCAGATTTTGCCTTTGCTCTTAGGAAGCTGAAGTATGACCACACATTAGGCAGATACTTTTATTTGACCAAACCGTAACACATTCTAGTGCGTCGGCTAGGTTTCATTTCATAACCCTGGTTTGTCTCTTCAGGATTTTAAATCTATAGCAAAAATTTCTTTACCATCTGCTATAACAATCTATAAGTCCAAAATTCTCTTGGAATCAGACAGTCTCAAATAGACATAAAATGAAAATAATATTAAATAGAGAATAGGGTTGGTTCAAAAAGTTCTTATTTGCTTCAGGTTCTTATTTGCTTTTGGTTTGTTGTGTAAAGTCAGGATTAAATAAAACATCTGATAATACTAACCATACTGACAGCCAACTGCAGCAAATGCCTTGTTTTTCCCCACATTAATTGAAACAATAGCAATTAAACCACTGGAAACATGCTTTAAAAAAAATAAGTCAAATGAAACGTCATAGAATGACAACTTGCCGGAATCAAGCACAGATCTCTGAAACAGAATGAACGGAATGGAGTTGGTTTCAAGTCTGTAGCTGTAATAGTAGAGAAGTTATGAACCAAAATGTGTTTTTGACCTTTCTGGTGAGCTTGACCTTGACCGTTGACCTTTGGCCTCGAAAAGAGACAGGTCTCTAGCCACAAGGCTAGTCAATGTTGTCACCAAGTTTGGTGAAGATAATGTGAAAATTGTGGCCTGTAGAGTGCACACGAACAGACAAACAAAAAAATAAACCAAAATAGAGCGCTGCTTAGGTGACCTTGACCTTTGACCTAGATTTGCCAAAATAGTGCAGTGCTTAGGTCAGGTAACGCAGGCCTTGAGTTTATCAACAAATTATGCACTTTGTTTGAAGTGCGTACACCAATTAGAAGCGAAGCTGTGGCCACTTATGTGTTTTAGACATTTTGTGTGACCTTGACCTTTGATGTAGATTCACCAAAATAGTGCAGTACCTAGGTCAAGTAACCCAGACCTTTCATTTATGAACAATATGCACTTGGTTTGAAGTCTCTACGACGATTAGAACCAAAGATATGGCTTCTTATGTGTTTTGACCTTTTGTGTGACCTTGACCTTTGACCTAGATTCCTAGGTCAAGTAAGATAGACCTTTCGTTTATGAACAATATGCACTTGGTTTGAAGTCTCTCCGACGATTAGAACCAAAGATATGGCTTCTTGTGTGTTTTTGACCTTTTGTGTGAACTTGACCTTTGATCTAGATTCACCAAAACAGTGCAGTACCTAGGTCAAGTAAGATAGACCTTTTGTTTATGAACAATATGCACTTGGTTTGAAGTCTCTACGATGATTAGAATCGAAGATATGGCTTCTTGTGCGTTTTTGACCTTTGGGGTGACCTTGACCTTTGATCTAGATTCACCAAATTAGCGCAGTACCTAGGTCAAGTAAGATAGACCTTTTGTTTATCAACAATTTGCACTTGGTTTGAAGTCTCTAAGACGATTAGAACCGAAGATATGTCTTCTTATGTGTTTTTGACCTTTTGTGTGACCTTGACCTTTCACCTAGATTCACCAAAATAGTGCAGTGCCTGCCCAGTGCCTGTCCTATGTTGATCATGAAATATGAGCTTAATTGAGCTGAAACTGTGGACGCCACAGTGCAAACAAACAAATGAACAGAGTAATATACTTGCGGAATCTGAGATTCCGGCAAGTAACAATAATAAGTGATGCAATGTATAACAATGCTATCGAAAGTAAATTAGACTCTCGCCGATTTTACCAATTAGTCAGAGCAAATCTCGTTAACTGGGAAAAGTAAACTCTCGCAGTTTAGGTTTTTAAGCATTGAAAGGTGAGGTTTCTGAAGGCCTTTGTTACTGCCGATGGACCGCTACTGCTGAGCATGCACTGGCTTAGCACTGGACGCACTGCACCGTTGTCGTATTCTTTAGTGGGAGTGTCGTTGGTCATACAAAGTGCAGAAAACTCCAGCGCAGCGGGATGATGGAAGCCACACAGCTCAGTGGCTGTGTCGAAAAAAAGCCACTTTTGGTAATTTGGGGTACCACGGCCACTTGAAAAAAAGGGCAAGCCAAACTGGCCGTTTGAGTTGTAGGGCATTATGGCCACACAGGTGGGCAACCACAGCAATTGCCGCAAGGCCGTGGTATAATTTATGCGCTGAAATGGCATTCGATACTATTTTGAAGTGAGTTTAGTTAAAGTGCATATCCTTGCTGACCTAAAAAGGAAAATGTAAAAAACGTAAAATGCACCCAATTTTGAGATACTGTATAGGATTTTTGTCACTTCACGCATTTTAACCAATATAACACATCGGTCAGTGTCAGATATACCTGGTTTAAGATCAGTACTTCAGGCAGAATTCTTCTAGCGTGAAAAAAGCTCGCGATTTGAATCTCCCGGGGAAAATGACTTTCTCTGACGTCACGTGGTTCCCGAAACCCATAGGCAGCGCTGGTCATTCTGTTGATAGTGGATATACTCGGGGGTTGCGTTATTGTTTATGGTGCTTATTTTTGCGATTTTGGGCGTTATTTGAAGTATTTTGCCTGAATGGTCAACAGGTGTCTTGTGGGAGGGTGCAGTAACACCAGCAGGTACAGTAAGTGTTGTTTAGCTGCAGTCAGTATATGTCAGAGACCGCGCACTGATCCATGCAGGCACTGGGTCTCTCAGCGCCCTGGATATGGGGGAACCGCAGGTGACGTCACAAATCTGGATCAATATGGCTAAGGACACCTTGGGGATTTTTCCAGATGCTTCTGGTCATTTTCAAAAATTGTTCTATACACGGACCACCCTTGGCAAAATAACCCTTAGGATTTGGTGTATAAAGGCACAATCTTTTAAACAAAAAAAAGATTAATCTGATCCAGGATATACACTTTATGAATGCAGCTTTCGGCTACAATCGGGGTTTGTCCAAGCAAAAGGGTAGGTTTGCATATCTCCAAATTCCACCCTCACTTTTTCTGAATGGGTGGGTCAGATGCATAATTTAAGCTGCTAGGTATTTAGTACACATCCCAGAGAGATAACAGAGATAACTTCATGCCCCTCACATAAACCACTGAAAAGATATGTCTATTTAGGGGCAATTTTTCAGTTTATTTTTGTGACATTCTTGAATACGTCAAAAGAGAAGCCTTATTAGCACCTTAAGGGCATTCCTTTCATATTAAATAGGCATGGGCAATACAAATGAATAAAATGACGACATTTCTTGAGTTGCTGAGAACAAAGTTTTTATTATTTTCCAATGATTTTTTGCAGGTAAGTACAGAAGACACAGACGAAGAGTTTGCCACAAGTCCAACGCCTTTACAGGAAAGGGTCTCAGAGCCACAGGGTCCCAAAAATGGCTGATTTTGGCATTTTTCAACAAAACCCATTGTGAAAATTGGGGGGTGAAGCCTGAGGGCATTTTCAAAAATACAGTCTATTCAGAAATAAACCAGGCCAAATTATCCATTAGGGTACCCTAACAGAAATAATTGATGCTAAAGTCATCAACCCCTTTTCTGAAGTACAGCAGCGCCCCTAGGCCCTTTTTTAAAGGAAAATGCATTGAATTTCACCCAATTATGTTCAACAAACATTAGGTTTTGCATTGATATTAAAAAATGGTATGAATGGGTTGCCTGTGAAGTTTTTTTTGGATCAATGGCCTGCAAAAATATCAAAATCATCGGTCGGAGGGCAAACTACTCGCGCATTACTATATAAAATGCAGCGAAGTCGCTGATGCCGGCAGTTGTTTGCCCTCCCACTGCTACTTAAATGAATCAAACGCGTTCCTCCTTCAATAATCCATGGTGATTTAAAAAAAAAAAAAAAAAAAAAAACTTCGCACTGTTAATTACTATGTCCATATACCCTCCTCCCATGATAGTTTCAATGAGCTACTGTGAATAATTCATAGTAAAACACAGTGACATGCAGTCGGAGGTTAGTTTGGTGAGGCAGAAACCTCCCCTTCGCTTGATTAGCAATCAGACGATTAACTAGTTTAGTAAGACTATTCGGCAGAATGACGGGTCAGTTTAAGTTTCCGCGGCGTTATTACTCAGTACATCGAACCTGAAATGCTCACTAGACAGCAGATTTGCGCGTACTTGCTTCCAGGAAGCCGAAGCAATGTCATCAACAAATATTAAAACAGTTCGACTTATGCAGAGTTCAATGCTTAATCAATATACAATGTATTCTCCTTTAAATACGCTCTTTTACATCCAAACAAAAAGCGGGCGCTTATTTTCAGTCTTCTTTCATAATCCGATTAACAAAATGTTTAAATGATTTACAGAATTACCGAGAGCCGAGAATTTTTCCTAATTGATTATTCAGATTTCCATCCTTGCAGTCTCGAATTGAAGCGTATCGTGAATGAATCTTGTGACCGTGGGCTTCAAAGGCCTGGCGCCGGTTTATTCCTTGGTATATTTTACTGAAACTTCACAAATAGGGTCACAGGATATTCTGTCAACAAACTATGTAGGGTAGAGTAAAAATACGCTCACCTTTCTTGCTATTGTTGAGAAGAAATCATGGCAAACTCACGATGAACTTCACCAACTTCTGTCGAACTTATTTCACATCCCCTGGAGGTCTAGCCTGGATGAACAGACTCGTAATTTCTCAAATTAGATGGCTGTAAGCAAATCAGGGCCGTAGCTGGGATAAGACGTCGGCGCGGGCCATTTGAAATCTACCTCCTAAATGGTTATTTTTGCCAGGCCGTGCACTTGAAAATTTGTAAACACGGCGCAAATTGAGGTCACACATTCATCCAACGGGCGAACAACAGCTCTGTTCAAATCGTGTTTTTGGCCGTAATACGCAGAGTTAATGTATGAAATGCGAGTATCCTATTGAAAAGGTTGCTTTTAATCAAACCATGGTGTTCTTTTTGTATGAAAATGGTATTTACTTCATTTTTTTTTAAGTTTTCTGAGGCTTGTTTACTGCCCCAGTTCAGCTGTTACGCATTCCATTAGAGTTTATGCAGAGCGTTGCCCATGCCTATATTAAACTTTATTTTCTACTTGAAAATAAGTGTTTGAAGATTTTATTCCATACAAAGATTCAAATTTAGGTGTAAGCAGAAAATAATTGATGCTGTTTTTTGGGGGGTTCTGTATGTGATGCTGTTCCGTCCATCAGCTACCCCATGTACATCTTAACAAATATCTTGAAATAAACACTTTAAAAGTAATTTTTCGGCTTTGAGCTTCAAAACTATTCATCTCCTCGCAACATAAGTGGTGTGATGGTTTGTTTCTTACGTAGTTACAAAGAAAAACACGTCTTATTTCAGCCGCCCGGAATTCCGTCAACCATCACATTACGTGACCGGCATTTTTGGATGCTCCTCTATTCAAAACGCCCGCCAGAAATACAAAACCCAAAACCAGTGAAGTTGGCACGTTGTGTAAATCGTAAATAAAAACAGAATACAATGATTTGCAAATCCTTTTCAACCTATATTCAATTGAATACACTGCAAAGACAAGTTACTTGATGTTCGAACAGGTAAACTTTGTAATTTTTTGCAAATATTAGCTCATTTGGAATTTGATGCCTGCAACATGTTTCAAAAAAGCTGGCACAAGTGGCAAAAAAGACAGAGAGTTGAGGAATGCTCATCAAACACTTATTTGGAACATCCCACAGGTGAACGGGCTAATTGGGAACAGGTGGGTGCCATGATTGGGTATAAAAGCAGCTTCCTGAAATGCTCAGTCATTCACAAACAAGGATGGGGCGAGGGTCACCACTTAGTGAACAAATGCGTGAGCTGATTGTCGAACAGTTTAAAAACAACATTCCTCAACGAGCTATTGCAAGAAATTTAGGGATTTCATCATCTACGGTCCGTAATATCGCTCAAAGGTTCAGAGAATCTGGAGAAATCACTGCACGTAAGTTTACAAGGCCGAAAACCAACATTGAATGCCCGTGACCTTCGATCCCTCAGGCGGTACTGCATCAAAACCGACATCAGTGTGTAAAGGACATCACCACATGGGCTCAGGAACACTTCAGAAAACCACTGTCAGTAACTACAGTTCGTCGCTACATCTGCAAGTGCAAGTTAAAACTCTACAATGCAAAGCGAAAGCCATTTATCAACAGCACCCAGAAACGCCGCCAGCTTCGCTGGGCCCAAGCTCATCTAAGATGGTCTGATGCAAAGTGGAAAAGTGTTCTGTGGTCTGACGAGTCCACATTTCAAATTGTTTTTGGAAACTGTGGACGCCGTGGTCCTCCGACCAAAGAGGAAAAGAACCATCCGGACTGTTATAGGCGCAAAGTTCAAAAGCCAGCATCTGTGATGGTATGGGGGTGTATTTGTGCCCAAGGCATGGGCAACTTACACATATGTGAAGGCACCATTAATGCTGAAAGGTACATACAGGTTTTGGAGCAACATATGTTGCCATCCAAGCAACGCTCTTTTTCATGGACGCCCTGCTTATTTCAGCAAGACAATGCCAAGCCACATTCTGCACGTGTTACAACAGCATGGCTCCGTAGTAAAAGAGTGCGGGTACTAGACTGGCCTGCCTGTAGTCCAGACCTGTCTCCCATTGAAAATGTGTGGCGATTATGAAGCGTAAAATACGACAACGGAGACCCCGGACTGTTGAACAACTTAAGCTGTACATCAAGCAAGAATGGGAAAGAGTTCCACCTGAAAAGCTTCAAAATTGGTCTCCTCAGTTCCCAAACGCTTACTGAGTGTCGTTTAAAGGAAAGGTGATGTAACACAGTGGTAAAAAGGCCCCTGTGCCAACTTTTTTGCAATGTGTTGCTGCCTTTAAATTCTAAGTTAATGATTATTTGCAAAAAAAAAATAAAGTTTCTCAGTTTGAACATTAAACATCTTGTCTTTGCAGTGTATTCAATTGAATATAAGTTGAAAAGGATTTGCAAATCATTGTATTCTGTTTTTATCTACGATTTACATAACGTGCCAACTTCACTGGTTTTGGGTTTTGTAAAAAAAATTCATTAGTATTGGATGATACCCCCGAAATGATGACGTCACCAATTTTGTTGTTAACAGCAAGGGCGTCGTCACACTGTCATACATGGAGGTAGGTTATCCGTTAACAAAAAATCACATTCATGACCATCGTCACGTACAATTTAAGTTCGGTTCGCTACTCAGTTATTTTGTGGAATATTCAAGGAGTATTCTGGATTATATATCTTCCATTTCCAACCCATCTTTTTAGCGTGGCGGCCGTTGGAATGCATGCCGATTCTTTGCACGTGATTCAAAAGTTGTTTTGAAAGTGTGCTAATTTGGTGCCGTTATGTGATTTGGACATTGAGAAACGGTGATCAATCGTCGCGTCACGCCAAATATATCATGGTAAATGGTAATAAGTGTCTTGTACGCTGTGATAGGAAACCCATCTCAGTATTGTCTTTTTTTGATCGCCGGTTCGACCGTTTTTGGTTATAGTTTTTGTGCAATTTCATCTCAAACGATCTTTTTGTATGGAAATTACGTGTGTGATGGTTGACTTGCGCAGTAAGGAAATAAGTTGATGTGAAAAGTGCAGTTATATTAAAAAATAAATACTGTTTGTGAGGTTCAATAAAAGTGCAGTTTGTGCTCAATGCTATTGCTCTTCATATATTTTCAAAGTGCACAACTAACATCCCAAAAAAGGTAAAAAAAAAAAAAAAAAAAAAGTTTGAGCGATTAAATTTTTTGTCAAGCATCACATACGGAACCATCCATCTTGACATGCATCACATACGTGACCTGTTGACCACTCTGTGGACACCATGCTTAGTTTATTAGTACATTTTTTTCAGGTTTATCGCAATTCTAAGGACTAAACTTTCTGTAATGGCTTGTCATGATCTGCTGCCGTTTGTAAAATAGAATACTGCTTACATTATATTTGGATTTATTACCTTACATGTACACCTGGGTACAGTTCAATGACCAGGCAAAGCCAATGTAGTGTTACAAACCTTTCAAATGCAACAATTTCCACTCCGTTACCAGCATATTCCACTCCGTTACTAAATTCCTCTACTCTGTTATGAAGGCCATGCTAGACGTAATTACTGAGTGTCTCCAACATTATGAATGACTGAGTATTTTCAACAGAAGTGACAGAACCATAAAAGATCTCTTTGGATATGGTTACATGTGCATATCATTGTATTTAGTGTTTTGTCTGAAAAAGTAACGGAGTAGAAAGGCCATGTAAATAAAAATTGTCCATCGCGAAAAGAACAGGAGAAAGCCAGCTCTGCTGGTATACTGGCTGTACACTACAGGGCCAACCCTGTCTACCAGAGTTTATTAAGTTAGATTCTGCAACCTTTTTAATCAGTCATTTGTGATGATGTCCTAGTTGTGCCCGTATTGAAAAAAATCACCCATATTTGGTTCACTGAAGGGAACTGTATATAAAAGAAAATCATGGCATTATAGAAACCTCAAATTTAAATGAATAGAAAATTACTTTGGCAAGTAAGACATATGACTGTATTCATATATGGCAAGAGAACAAAACCATCTTAAGCTTATGAAATTGAAGGAAAACCAGTCTAAAATATTTCTCCTCTCAAAGTGCATTGCATTTCATCAGAAAAATCTATCAACAACAGTATATGAAAACCTGTCAAAATAAACCTTGGTGAAAAATATCTCCACTTGAAGTGGACTGCATTTAATCAGAAAATACTGGGAAAAGCCGAAGGACGCGTCAATTGCCGAATGCCTTCGTCTCAATACATGCATTGAAGATGGTACTTCTATTCATTTTAGTCAACAGTGCTGCAGGTTTATGCAACTTGTTTAGTGATTGCCTAAGAACGGGCTCTAGTGGATAGACTGGCCATTTACCCTACATCAGTATTCAGTAGGTGATGAGCTCGTGTAGGGAGATCGAGTGGCTGTGCAGCGCTCCATCCGCCGATCTATCTCATCGGTTTCTCTGTCATGTCTCGGCGTTACAGCACCAAACACTTTAACTAAATAAGTATTAGAATGCACATCGATAACAAAATCTTGTTATTCTGCAACATTTATAGAGATCCCGATCAGCAAACAACAGCGTTGGTAGTGTCATCCCTCGCCATCATGTCACTGACCAAAGCGATGGGGATTTTCCTTAACTCTGGTTCTCCGCATGGCCAGTCTCTTGTGAGAGTTGCCAGCTCGCGATTCCTCCCCCACCCCTGGTCCAGGGTTTGCATATAATCATTCACATATGACCAATCATGTCAGAGCCGCGTATATTATGAACACGAACTAGCACGTGGAAGCCTTCAGGCACATATTATAGACCATCTCAAAAATCTACGTTTTGTAGGTCACCTCGCAATTTCAGAACACTATTAACAATATTAATCAAAATGACTTGTTGGGAATCTCTAGCAATGTGATCAGTAGAACCAGTTTCAAAGAGGCAGAACTGTTAGCTTTTGTATGCATTTCATTTCAGCGGCACTGGATGGAATTTCATCTCGCATTGAGATTATCATCTCAAATTAAAGAGAAATAGAAAGTACGCATCTGACGTTCCCACTACCATGAGACTTGTTGTTTCCATTGGAGTTGTATTTTTTGTTCCACAGGCATGAATTTCGAGACAGAACCATGAAGGAAATGAAATGGAGCTTATGCGTCAACAAGTGAATCAGCTTGGGATGAAATCAGGCGACTGCTGAACTTCTGAGAGAGGACAGCTGGAAACATCATTCTAAAAGAAATAAATGGAGCCACGATTTCCGTAATACACATGCAAGTATTTCCTTCAGGCTAAATTTACTTAAATGCCCGATTACTGGTTTATAAGATTCTATTGCCTAGACACCCACACACCGATACGAACAAAAATCTACTTGATGAGGCTTTGAAAGAGGTGCTGAATCGAACAAATCAGTGCAACGCAGCGCATTTTTAATCACATTACAGTGAATATAATACCCTTGGACATCCACATTATCAATATAATTGCAGAGCTACCTCTAAAACAACTTTATTCACCTCTTGGACAAGTAGACAATGCCCACACACGCTACTTTGCGACTCAGCCAAGGCGTCATTGTATGAGGCATGGATAAGAAGACAGAGACGCACTGATTATGTTAATAAGTTATACATTTGAGCCCAGAACCGGGGAATTAATTACGATGGCAGCTCAGCGCAAAGCAGTGTCTGAGGTGATATGGGTCAAAACACAGTACTGGTACAACATTTATCTACTCCAATTAAAAGTCGAATAAAAAATTTATTAAATAAAAAAATAAGTTGTCTCTTTAGTATGAATTTACACCTCCTGGAGAGATAACTTCCAGTGAAAAATGCCCCCTTGCCGAAAACACTTTGAATTAGGAGCCATGTCCAACCTAAATTTGTACAGATTTTCATGACAAAAATCTAACACCGAGAATACATGGAGAATATGTGCCAGCCCTGATCATTTATTTCGCCGTGTAGAATATTTATTTTAGTATGAGTATGTCTCAAGCAAATCAAGCAAAGGTAAGGTTACTTCGTTCTGTGTCCAATTTCTAGGTTACGTACAGCTTTGTTATTTTTCGATTAAAAAAATTAATTGCACCTATTTTAGGACATCTGGGTCAGAGGATGTAGAGACGACTGGATTACGGCAGCATGGCAATCGCAGACCCATTGTAGCAGAACAAGAGAATTCGGGCACATATCGAAGTTTTTTGACCATTATTTTGCAAATATTAGGTACATCCATGGCAATATCGTCTTGTTACTAACATCCCCCGATGGCTTAAAGATACAGTCCTTTTAATCTAGCGGTTGTTTAGGAATTAAACATTTGTAAAATATGGAAATTAACGGGCATAACTCTGCCCGGAGTGCTTGTATTGTGCACCTGCCATAAAACGCTGGGTGTACATATTTGGACGCGCAAGAATGTTTTTCCTGTCCCAAACTTTCTTACGATACGAGCCCATCGATCGAAAATTATTTGATCAATATGTTTATGAATGAGCTGCACTTCTTTAGTTAAGTTATCCAACACTTGCGAGGTAGTCCCAACAAGGTATTATCGACGCATTTTGACATTTTTGTCACTGGCACACTGGTGCGGGAAGTACGAAACGTAGACAAAGTTCAAATTCAATGCAGAATTGCTGAACAAAATCTGTCAATATGAAGGTCACCAAATGAAAGTTCATACATGACTTCCTATACGTCTCCAATACAAACCTACACTCAATCTGTAACGATTTTGCTGATGTAAGTCATTGAAATTTCACTGTATAGTTTGGCCGTTGAAGGTCACTGAAGGTCAAGTTCAAGGCCACCCACTGAAACTTCATACATGACTTCCTATATGGCCACAATACAAACCTAAGCTCTATCTGTAATAGTTTTGGTGATAGAAGTCATTGAAATTAAACTATGTGAAGTTTGACCTTCGAAGGTCACTGAAGGTCAAGTTCAAGGCCACCAAATGAAACTTCATACATGACTTCCTATATGCCCGCGATACAAACCTAAGGTCTATCTATCATATTTTTGGTGATAGAAGTCACTGAAATTTCACCATGTGAAGTTTGACCTACCAAGGTCGCCGAAGGTCAAGATCAAGGTCACCAAATGAAAGTTCATACATGACTTGCAATAAGTGTTCAATGCACATATGTTCCCAATCTTCAATATTTTCAAGCCTAGAAACCTCTCCAAATTGTAACATTTTGCTTGACCTCAAGTTTGAGCTTTCAAGGTCATCACAGGTCAACTTTAACACAACCAAAATATAGGTCATATATAATTCCCTATATGTCAGTAATACAAACTTAATCTCCATCTGCAACCATTTAGCTTCCACAGGCGATTCGGTCCATTCTCCATAAGACCCAATGTTAAAGTACAGCGCCCCCACTAGACCCACTTCCATCGATTCAATTAAAATGGCACTCACACTGTATATAAAGTGTATCAAGGTGAGTTGATTGCCAGATTTAAAAAAAAAAAAAGTAAGACAATTTTTGCGAAATAATTTTTTAAATTTCAAGTCATATCTTTTAACATTGTTAATATATTCCCTGACCTCAAGTTTGACCTTTCAAAGTCATCTGAGATCAACTTTAATGTAGCAAATGCATGGTCATATATAACTTCCTATATGTCAATAACACAAACTTAATCTCCATCTGCAACCATTCGGCCTCCACAAGCCATTTTGCATATTCATAAAGTACAACGCCCCCAATAGACCAACTTCCGACGATTAAATCAAAATGACGCTTGCACTGTACATTGATGGTACCAAGGTAAAATGATTGCCTGATTTAGAAAAAAATTTATCACGCAGTTTTTGAGAAATAATTTTTTTAAATTTCTCAGTCCTATCTTTAACATTGGAGCCAAAATTTCAAGGGCCCATAAAACGGACAAAAATGATTCAATCAAAAATCCGAGAAAAACGTCTGGAGATATGGTCTAGTAGTATGTTATTGCAAATTTACACGAAAATTCATCGGGCCAAAAAAAAAAAAAAAAAGATAAAACATGTTCCGGACGACGGACGCCACACCACGACAAAAAATAAATTTCTCGGAATCAATAGTCGAACTCATTCAGTAGGGCCATCCGTACTGGCTACAAAATTTCATTCACGTAGGTGCAATAGTTTCCGAGAAAACTTGTCCCCATTGAACCCGGACAGACGAGCTCCATTCCAACATCCCCCGATCCATTTCGTGGCGGGGGATAACAAGCACACCAATCTGAGTTACTGCATACAAGTTAACCAGGAGCATTTTTTAACTAGCACAGAACGCGAATTAACGTGCGGTAGTAACCGAGCGGTCATAACAACAACAGAGACAAGCGTTACCCTGCAATACAAGTTTTACAACCATAAGTTCCGTTACTGTGAACAGTTGTACCAAGCATCCAAATTACAAACAAGTATAAAAAGTTAGATTCAAATGAGGTTTATGTTAACACACTTTCTGTTGAATGTCTCCTTGATATCATTTACTCTTGCGTATTTAGGACACAAACGTTAGCAAAAGTAACTTAGCTCCATTAGCCACAGTGCTACAGCCACATTCCACAGGCTACCACGTTAGGCAGGTATATGCAGTAAAGCAACACCAAATGGTAAAACTTACAGCTTCCGCATCTGTCGTTGAGTCACAGACAGTTGGTACCGATCCAGGCTTCATCTTCAGATATTTTACAAAGCCCACATTTGAGGCCAGTTGTTAGTGCCAAGTACCGTTAGCGGTCCTGCTAGCCACCCATTACACATTAGCTTCACTTACATTATTTGCTGTTATATCGTTACTTAGCTACAGCTTGTGGCTCCGAGCGCTTGATCGATGCAATTGCTGCAGGTTTGAGAAGCTGCTGAGACACATATCCAGCATCGAATTATCCTTTATTGGCAAAGCTGTCTTCGGTGAAATGCCGAACACAAACAGCTCACGTTCCCTTTGAGTGTGGCTGTTTGCCACGAGCAAACAAAAAAGCTACCCACTGATTTCTGGTGGCATCGTCTTTTGGAAGAGAAAATAGTTGTGCTTTTTTTTGCATCCAAAAAAAAAACCAAAAACCAAAAACATACAAACAGCTTTGGGAGACATACTGATAAATCTACACGTTAAATGATTTGTGCTCATTTGTGTCTGACAGAATAAATTCTGGGGTGGGCAGGTTCAGCGCCGTGATTGGCTCTGGCCAGGTCTGTCCTGATTGGACGCAACAACCTGACGTCAGGTTTTGCCCAAATTTCGTGAAGATCTGGGGACGAGTTGTTCTGAGAGGACATCACATTCTCAGATTACAGCAAAACCCCTGTATCTTATGTTTAGAAACTTTTCAGAGGTTGAGTATGGACATCCAATATCAGGGCTCGAAATTACGACTGTTTTGGTCGCATATGCGACCAAAATTAACACTGTGTGCCCTTTGAATTAAAATAGTCACACCTGTGCGACCGCTTTTCCCCCACAATTAAACGCCTCTTTTCCTGTACATTTGGTAGTTAGTTGGCATGAGAACCGCTGCTGCAGTTTGAATAGAGATGGGCGTATGTGTCGGAGCAGTGCATGCATCCACTGGACATAACGCAGCCGGGTGTACCGGAATAAGAATGGAGTGCACCCAGTATGTTCCCTGGAGCTGACAGTGACCATTCTGACCAATCAAAGGAGAGCTTGACGTCTTAAACCTCAGCAATGATTCTAGAATGGTTAATACTAGCCGTCAGTCACCCCATTTCGCGGTACTGCGAGTTAAATATACACAAGATTTAGACGGCTAATGAAACGAAGAACAATCAAAGACTTTTTTTTGTTACCGTTAACGTTAAAAAAAAAAAAAAAAAAAAACCGAGTCGGTAACAAAAGTTATTGAAACTGAGAATCATGACAATGACTGCAACGGTGATTCGGACGAACCGGCGGTGAAGAGTTTATTATTATCGCAAAGAGTGGCTTCGAAATTTTGAATTGCTGAGGTTTAAAGAAGGTGAAATGCACTGTATTCATTGTGAAGTTAATATGGCCCGGATCCCGCAGGTAACAGCACGTTAGCTACTGGGTCCAGGGCTCTCAAGTGCATCGCCGCTACGACGTCTACGTTTGGCCTGCGCCCAAAATAAGAATTGGCAAAAAACGCGCCCAAATTATGGAAAATGCGCCCAAAATCAATAATGGTCACAAAAAAAAAAAAAAAATGAAGCATGTTACTAATCTCATATTACACAAACTATTCAGCCAGAAATACCGCCTACAAACCCAAGAGAAATCCAATATTTCTCTCGGGTAGCTTCCGTGGCTCACACAAGACTACAGTATTCTCCCAAATTTGTCACCCGCTGGTTTGGATGTACTCGCGTGTTCTGCTCCAATGTTTTTCGATTCTCACATCGACCAAGGATGCTTCTAGAATTTCCTGAATGCAAATGGCGCTTTAATCATGCCGGGACACCGTGGAAGACCACGAAAAACTGGCAAAAGCCACAATAAAACTAGTTCTACATATGTAGCAGAGCGAAAAAAACGAAAGGAAGTGCCAGATGCCGGCTCTTTAGGTCGTTTTTTCAGCAAAAAGACGCAAGTACAATGACATTTTCTGACATTTTGCCGGCATGTCTCTATACATTATCATTGTTATGCTAATTTTATCAACAGCTCACCCGCGGTCATGCATACAAATCTGGTTGAATTGTCGGAGTTGTAGCTGATTATACGAGACCTAGAATTTACATCCTGTCGAATGTTATTGCTAGCCAAAAAGGAAATTACCATTATTGAGTGTTCAAATGTAGTCTGTACGGCCACAACAACGTAATTCAACGTCAGTGAGGTGGGTGTGTCTGCGTGACGTAGGAATCATGTGACGTTGTTTATAAACAGTACACCGTGTGCTCTCTGAAGATTTTATAATGATCCTTCTTTCAAGATTAAATTATGAAACTGGACTGGTATATCTCATGTCTAATTCTGTAGGGAAATCATTTTACAGAAAAACCATATGATGTCAGTTGTCAGAGGGAAAATTTAAATAACAGATTCATAATTATCACAAGTCACTAACTTCCCATTGTGTCAGAATGAAACTAGTCTTGCCAATCTGTTAACTGTGGTACAGCGGTATTGCTGCTGTCAGAGTGAAACTAGTCTTTGACAATCTGGTGCTGCTGCTGGCTGCTACAAATAAAATAATTTGAAAACACAAATTTGTTTATCGTTAAATCTGTCTTTATTAAACTGAATTTTAAAAGGAACAACTGGTCTCCACCAGTCTGTGTCAGCCCTGTCTCCACATTCCAGGACCCACCACAACTTTCTTGATGAGAGAGCACTAATGGGGCCTGCTGTATGTCCAATGGTTCTGCCACCTGGAAAGTAATGCTGGCTCTCCTGTCGAATTTCCCAGTAACCATGGTAAACCCCAAACGACCATTTAACTTGCTCCCCTGATACTTGGGACCATGCAGCAGGGTAGTGGTGCCCCCTCGTGGGTGTCAGGGTGTGTCAAAATGGGGATTTGGGCTTTGGAAACGCCGCAACAGCAAGTTGGATACTGTGCGAGAATGCGCCCAAAATAGGACCTGAAAAATAGAGGGTGTAGCCATGGCTGTGCAATTGAGAGCCCTGGGGTCCAAACACTTTAAACGTGAAAGTCCCTCCATATATGGAGAAAGCGCGAAACACAGTAAATGCTGTGACAAATGTGCGTCAACGAGTAGGTCCGGTGTTCTGTCAATTTTTGCTACCTATCAAAATATGATACCTCGCGGTTTTGCACTTGCACAGACCTAAAATTTTCGTCTCCGTTTCTTCGCTCATTAAGTAGCCTAACACATTTTTTCTGCGTATCTTTCGACCTGGAAGCATTTGTATATTTGCATGAACACGCTGTGTCTTCCTGGAAATGCAGAAATTAGATGACAATGCGGCGTGCGGCATACATCTTAGAACAAAAATATTGAATCATTATATCTGCTTATGTTGTAATAAGCTAACAAATAAAGTTACCTCTGTAGACTGATTGATATTGCAATATTAAGGCAAAAACAACGATTTAACGTCAGATCTGCATTTAACCCCAACACAGTTGAAGATCTGATTCAGATCAGAGTGCAAGATCCTCCTCTGGACATATTTGATGCCCCACAGGCAGTGAAAAGATGGATGGAAGGGCAGAGAGCCAGGAGACCCAATTTTAAATCCTGGCCTCAGGACATGGCATTAAGCCAATGTGGTGGAAACTTTTGTTTATCAATTAACTCAAGACTGTCATATTAATAACTGTCATATTAATCCATTTGATGGAGACAGTTGTATTGTTAATGTGGAGTGTTATATTGTAGTTTTTTTAAACATTAAAAAGATATGGCTCATTCCATTCTAAACTGTATATATGTGTTACAATGGTGATGATAATTCAAATACGCCTTTTCCAATTCTGCAACCACCAACGTCGCCATCTGCTGGCCATTAAATGTAATTCAAATTCCGCATTGGTCTCACTTTTCAGACCCGGGCGCTGTGTCCATCTTTTTATACAGTCAATGGTGATAGCGCACAGATAGTTTATGTTTTTATGGGCGTAACACAATATTAGGGCACGGAAATTTTTTCATCTATATTATAATAGCCGAGTGGCCTCTGTGTGTGTGCGTGTGTGTGTGTCCGGCCACTCAGTGCTAGATTCCACCGGGCACATATCTGCAGCATAACGTGAGCGCCGCTATTTGGCTCCGTCTAACAGGCGACTGTTTCCCGCCAATCAGTGCTAGACTCCGCCGGGCACGTATCAGTGCTAGATTCCACCGGGCGCGTATCTGCAGCATAGCGGGAGCGACGCTGTTTGGCTCCGTCTTGCAGGCAACTGTGTACGGCCAATCAGTGCTAGACTCCGCCGGGCGCGTATCAGTGCTAGATTCCACCGGGCGCATATGTGCAGCATAGCGGGAGCGACGCCGTTTGGCTCCGTCTTGCAGGCAACTGTGTCCGGCCAATCGGTGCTAGACTCCGCCGGGCGCGATCTGCAGCAAAACGTGAGCGACACTATTATAATATAGACATGCAAGGGGGATTCCCCCTTTGTCCTCTCCTGGGGATTCCCCCTGTATGTCCTCTCCTGGGGATTCCCCCTTTTGAACCCAAGCCAATTCATCCACAGGAGTCCTGAATCCCAAAAAACAGATGCCAGGCCGCAAGAGAAAGTAACGCGTAATCTGCAGCATAATGTGAGCGATGCTATTTTGCTCCGTCTTGCAGGCGACTTCGTGATCCACTGAGCGCGGAATGTCAGCGCAGCGTATTCCCCTTGATGGTTACTTAGTTTTAGTTACTATAAAAATATCGGTCGCGTGACAGCGACCTTGGCTTTTATGGAAACACCATAGCAACGTGATGACATCATAGAGGTGCATGTGATGACATCATAATGCTGCACGAAGTTACATAAAATAGAACCCGTGGATCCCCACGGGCAGAGTGCTAGTTACTTTTAAAAGCATAGTATATATGATTGTCTGACGCCTTGTGAAATTTTGAGGCAGGAAGTGAGTACCTTATTTTGCCGAGGTCATCTTTACGCTATTTGCATACATTATGCAAATTAACCCACAGGGATGGACGTAACATGTGAGGACGCGACTGGTTACGCCTACGACGGTCATTTCAAATTGCATTTCTGATCAGACGAGTCCCGATAATTTAGTGCAGACAATTGAAACCGTTATTATGGGTATTTCTCTGCAATATTTCATTTCACTTTCTTCTGAAGTGTCAACAGACATTTCATGACCGTTTCATGAAGTTGGCTGCCAAATTTTGAGACAAAATATGTCTGACATCAGGACACCACTTTTTCTGCTGTGTTGTTGGACCGATGACTGATTTTTTCTTATGTACATCTTCAATTCGGGAGTGAATAAATATGAACAATGCAAATCATTTAATTCTCCTAGAAAAAAATTTATTGACCATTCTTATACAACACAGTGAATTGTACAGTTTAGTATGGAGTGACCCATATATATTGGTGCTTCTGAGATTTCAGTGCCGGCACTCCTAAATTTTGGCTCGCGCTCCTAACTTTTTGAACTTGGGTGCGCAGCGCTACCAAGTAAAAAAGTTAATTTTCAGCCCTGAACATTATAACATTACTTGTACGTATTAAAAGAAGGATCAGCATAATAGGGGACCTTTAAGTAGGTTTATGACTCGTTTGCTGCACGGTTAACATGCCCTCGAATAGCGTCAGTTGTGAGTTGCGCCACTGCCCCTGGTACCAGGGGAGTTCGGGTTCGAGAGGATACTCCAGTTGAGCAAGTAGGTCACAGTCCAGCATCACCTTTGAAAAGTGTTTACTGCAAAGCCTATGGTGAGGTTTCGGTAAAAACAGCAAAAGCGCTCTTTGTACTGGATCCATTGTTATCTTGTTGCTGGATTCTTCGGAAAGGAAAAGAAAGAAATACTGCATCCCTTCTTCAGCACGCTACTGCAATCGTATGCTGCACAATGAATGGGCATCCTGCAAGTTTTGGAGTAAAAACAACTTGTCAAATAAGCTTGAATAATTGTTGGGAAAGCAAGTGATTGAGCGAGTCAATAGAGCAGTGCATATGCTGGCTGTATTATTGCCCTTACTGTGACATTACCCACCAGACAGCTTTGCTCTCGAATCTCAAATATGCATATCCTCAGGCTTGTAACCAGTAAGAAAAATACGGACTGTAGAAAAGCGAAGTGGTATGGTTGTGCGCGGCTTATTTTAATATCATTTTAACCAAAACATAATAGGCCATAAATTAGGAAATTTGTTGGCATTAACTCTTTAACATCATGTTGGCATTCATTAAAACACCACTTAAGGCGTGAACTAAGAAGCAAGATTTGTGGGTTAGCGAGGTATGCCAAGCTAAAAGCAAGGCTATTCAATGTCCCGAAGGTGGCTCTCTTGACTTGCCTTGGAAAGTTATGGAATCTGTAATTGCGAGTGTTAGGTTTGTCTAACCAGCTCACGCAAAGAAAGGCTGACTGAGGTTGAACCATCTTCGTAGAACACCTCTCAAGTATTTAAGGTTGATTCTCAAGTTTACATTTTCAACACATCTCCGCAATACGAAGAAGCGTCAATGGAAATTCTACAGTGCATCGTAGTTGACAACAGAATTGGGAGTCTAGATGACCAACATAAAGTTTGGATGTTGGCAATGCATTCCAATTGAGTCCATTTACCTTCCCATGCCAAATAATCAATCTGGTGGGATAAGAGGGAAATCTAGAAAATGTTGTGCCCTTTTCGGGATGATTGCCACATCCCCCAGCACAACAACTTGAGTGTTCATCCGAGTTAGAGGCACGTACCGATGTAAAGAACAGTTATGGCGCTTTTCCACTACGCGGTACCGACTCTACTCGCCCTTTTTTTGCTTTTCCATCAGGAAAAAGTACCTAGTACTTGGTACCTGGTACCACCTTTTCTGGTACCTGCTCTCCTGGGGATCCAAAAAAAAAAAGCCGACCGGGTACAAGTAGGTACTAAAATGTGACGTGACAACACCGCAGCCCAATGTTTAGTCAGTGAGACTCATCACACCAAAAGACGACTCCATAGTCAGCCTCGGAGCATCTCATTCCAGTTAGATTGACGAGTCTCAAGATTACTTATTATGATCATTGACTTATTTTGTTCTAGGCAACTTGTTCGATATACTGTGCGTTGCCTTACCTTTCAAGCGGGGTTTCGCTTGTTCACCAAAGCTGCTACATTCATGAAATGCGTTTCTCTTTGCCTGTGACCCCGTTCGTGGCGAAATTGTGTCCAGTTATGTTCCCCTAACTCAGGGGTGTCCAATCTTATCCAGAAAGGGCCGGTGTGGATGCTGGTTTTTGTTAGAGCCCAACACTAACACACCTAATTCTACCCACCAAGGTCCTGATTGAAACCCCCGAGTAGTTAGTAAGTGGAATCAGGTGCAGTAGCACTGCTGGCTAGGACAAAAACCTGCACCCACACCAGCCCTTTCTGGATAAGATTGGACACCCCTGCCCGAACTAATTCCCTCTGAGAAAGTTGTGATGCTACCCCGTTTTAAGAAAATCGCGCGGAAAAATAACTTCACGGGTGTTAACTAATCGTTTTTCTCTTTAAGATACCACAGATGAGAAGACGCATCATAAAGCGATGAATTCTGATTCTCTGCCATCTCCTGCGATTTGCAACGAGGAACTCAGCTCGGCAATGATCACTTAGTTATCCCACGCTTTAACAATTCGTTTGTTTGCCTCAAACTCAGAGTGAAATATGCATTCGCTCTCCACGCCTTTTATGGATATCATTGCTTTGCGTTGTTAGGTGGTACGCCATTTTATGTACAGCTGAATGGGACACGACAATGTCAAACAGAAAATACAATTCAACACTCGCCGGACTTCAATGCCATAATGTGGTGACGGTAGTGCGCGTCCCCCGATTTGAAAACATCGATCTTTAACAAAATCGACGGAATAAAACTTGATATAACTGCAGCTACATTGTGTGTCGTGTTGAGGATGACGTCGCGGAAGTTTCGTGCTTCGCCGCGATGACGACCAGCTAGACAGTACTATCCTCTAATGGAAAACTACCCCCCAGAAAAGTACCCGGTACCAAGGCGGGTGGAGTAGAGTAGAGCCGGTACAACCTAGTGGAAAAGCGCCATTACTTGCAGCATAAAAAAATTTCTGTACGCTGTAGAACGCTAGCCTTGGCATTAGTTTTGCTCATTTTAAGTTAGCCCCATAATGGCACCCATATACCTCATGATGAACATTTTTTGGAACACTGTCAATGTATGGCTCTGGGAAATCAATCTATCAGTCAACTGGAAAACCCAGCGACAGCCAACGCGAAGCTCAGGATTCTGAGGATTGATGAGCAATGAGCCCCACGCTGGAACATGGACAAAATAGTGGTGCGGATCACCCGGGATCGCCGCATACCTAGCTACAAGAGACTCGAGACTCGCGGTTTCGCTTGAAGCCAGAAAAAAACCAAGTGAACATCATAATAGCCCCTGGCAAAACTCAGCTATGCAAACACCACATTTCGAGTATGTTTATCCAGTTTTTTTCCCCTCACAGTAAGTAAACAAATCGCAGAACTTAACACGCAACAATTTTTGTTTATTAGCTTAATATTTGAGCTTCATGAAACACACCTCAAATAAATAAGGATAACTTATTTTAATTAGTAGCATGATTCTGCATTATCAAGTAGAGGAAACAAATATAGAATCGTCAAAAAATAAATCCAAACCCGCGATTTGTTTGTTTGCTTTGAAGTAAAAAAAAAAAAAAAAAAAAAAAAGGAAGAAAAAAAAAGCCGGATGAACATCCTACGCGAGTGGCGATTCCGTAATTTTTTCCAGGGGTTGGACCAGAATCACTCCGATCCAGAGAGGCCCGGATATTCACTCTGACCGCCAGTTCATATGGATGGCCTAGCACGGTACCAACCGGAGTCAAACGGCTATGTTTCCTAAAAGCGGAGTTGTTGCCAACACACTTAGCTCGCAAGCCAACCATGTTAGCTGGGAACTTGCAGTTTGAACCAGAGATCAGGTTCAAACTAAGTTGGTTGCAAGTGTTGTCAGCAACTCAGCTTCAGGGAAACATAACCCAGCTCGTTTATAAACAAGAATTCATACATGTCGATGGCCGCCGCACCAACACACAAGTTAGCCAGCGAGCTTACCACACGGCGGTCTCGTTTCAAAATCACCAACTTGCTAGACAGCAAGTCAGTCTATAATATCGCAGAGACGAATAAACTATGAAACAAGCTAACATTAACTAGCTAATCAGCAGAAACTCGCGAGAAAGACAAATTCGGTTCAAAATTTCAAGGTGGGGCGCTGCGCATGAAAAGTTAGCGAGCAAGTCTTGGGTGATGTAACGCTAGCTAGCTACCTGAATATCAACATAGCCATTTAAAGTACTTCACCACACATCTGACACGTTTCGAGAGCTGTGCGGCTGACTTGGCTTGCCACCCAAGTCTATAACTTAACACAGGGCGTCTAAAACGAACAAGAACAACCAAAATGGAGCCACGTTAGCAGACAAGTAGCTAGCTAGCCAGCTAGGCTATTTAAGTAACGTTAGCAAGTTATGTTGGGAAATGTGCAGTGGGATTCAGCAGGCATACAGAAAAGCAGGCCTCTCCACTTGAGGTACTCGCAGAATGCATGTCACCAGCTACCCTATGCCATCATTTTGCAGCTAATGAGCGTTGGCAACGCCGTCGGTTTTTCTGAGACCATCAAGCCTGCCATCTAACCAATTAGCTACTAATATCAACGGCTTAAATTATAGCTCGGTAACTACTTATAGCTTGGAGCTAGCTAACCAACACGCTAGGACAGGGCATTGACAAGTTACCGTCGTCAACAAAATTCGCCGCATCACATCAGATCTATACGCGTATTCAGCTCACGTGCCGAGCTAGCTAACGTTACATAGAACAATACTAAACAGAGAGATTGCGAATAGCCACTTAGCGAAGATGGCTATTCCGAAATTCTGGACAATTAGCTAACGTTAGCTGGAAAACTATCCAGCTCGTCGACTTCACTGACGAAAGTCAGCACCATCAGTGACATGAATGATCAACAACCTAGACAACTAACGAAAACTACAAAAACTGACGAAATGAAAAAAATATATATTACTGGATAGATTAACGCTATTGTGGCAACAGACAAGAGAAGCAGTTGCTCACCTATAGTGGAGATGAAGGTGGTGTTGAAGGCGTCGTCGGAGAAGCGGAACAGCACGCAGGTCTTTCCCACACCAGAGTCCCCGATCAGGAGGAGCTTAAACAGCAGATCGTACGTCTTCTTCGCCATTTAGTGTTGACCTCTCGACGCAGTTTACAAATTGAATGTTATTTTTAATATATCTACAGGTCTCAAATAAAAATCGTTGAAATAAAACGGATCAGAAAATTCAGCTTAGCTTACTAGCCAAGTCAGGAAAACTAAACAACGCTTACGCGGTTTTTGTTTAGATAACTACGATATATGCCACGCGCGGAATAACAGACTGCACTATGTTTCCACCCTAGAGAAAATTTTACAGCCCTCTTCACAATGAGATGGTTTCTGGCCGTCTCTCTCCAGCAGATTTATTTTCCTTTCCTCTCCTTTTTTTCTCCCACACAGTCTGGACAAAATGGCCACCCTGTCAGCCTGACTTCACGCTTTCTTTAAACTACTAGCTAGCAAGCGGATTCAAATTCTTGACATACCCCCTCATGCCAATCCTTTTCGGGCGCGGAATCCGGAAGAATAAATGTCGTAAGAAATCCCGACCGTATATAGCGACCGTATAATTGCCGTTTTAATAAAAAAAAAGTAGTTACACACTGATAAATGGACGACCACCGTCGCCTTTGAATTGAGAGTTGGACCCCAAGGCGACACCCTTGCTGATACTGCGACACGCCTCATTTCCGCCCATTGCCTCGCCTTCTGATTGGGGACCGGCGTTCTAATGAGGCTTTTCAAAGTAGAATGAGAGAGGGTCCATCATCAGAAGTCGAATGGGCGTCTCTCCTGCTGCTATGTGGCAAATGTTACTTGAACTAGAATTTATGACATGTTGGCTCTCGGCAAAACATACGTGATTTCACGTACTCCGCCTGGCGGAGCCATAATGGCTGCCATTTCTCAAGAGGCTTCGGTACAGGGTGTGTTATTTCATATCAAACTGTGAGTCAGTCTGCCTGGTGATGTCACCCATGATACACGGAGCAGGCGTGATCCCCGAACATAGCAATCCGATGTTAGAAATGTGAGATGAACGCCGTGGCAATGGCCACATTTTACTGGTGCTTTCACGAACTAATAGTTTCCCGTAAATGTTTCTGAATGATTCAACTGGTATCGGAAGCGCAGAAATTTGATTACTCTACTCACCAGCGAGAAACCTGCTTGAAGTTCTTTAATCAGCAGAAAACATTGCGGAAGCACGTAAATGGAACATTGATATTAGATGGTATCGTGGGTAGTATGGAGAGGAAAATATACTGAAGTGCCTGTATCCTGGGCTGCGTCCTTTTCGCCTGGGAAAGTTCCTAACTCCTAAAAAATGATCCGGAAATAATTACGTGGCAGCTATGTTAAGAGCATTCGAATTCTTTAAGGGGACGTATAGCGAAGAAAAATGCCAATTTTGGTTCAAAATTTTAGTTTTGAGGTAAGAACATGAAGTGGTCCTTCAAATAGTCCGTAATATGGAGTCGTATTCTGAGTGACTTTCAATGATGGCCGGCGAGGAATTGCCTCCATTCTCATGAAACTTGGCGTAAAGGCAGGGAGGGGCACACTCAATGAAAGGCTATCACGAAATGGACAGAAAACGTGTGAAACAGTAAAAACGCGCACTAGAACTTGAAAAAAGAAACGAATAGACGCTCAACAAGCACGTAAAACTAGGGAAGAAACATAGATTGACGAAGAGGGAGTTACTTATGAGGCTGGCGCCTTTTAAGGAGGTAAAAAAAATCCTAAAAACAAAATACTAAATGTATTCCTCCTGAGAATACAAACTTCGACCACATTATTACTGCCGATCTAAAATCACGTTATCTAAAAACAGATTTTCAACAAGAAAATACAGATTTCTCAGCAACTGTACATCCAATTAACTTCATATTTGGCAGTTTCCTTCATTTTGTGATGATCTATGTCTGTACAGAGTTCTTTTTGCAATATATACCTCTGAATACGAGTAAATCAAAATATGCATATTTAATTAGCTGTTTCCCGCCAAAATTGATTTAGGGGGGTCAAAATCAATACTTTTTCTTTTCTTTCTTATACAGGAAAGTATTAAAAGTAACAAAGTTACAGTTAAAACGGGCCTGACTCAGCATAAAACTGGTTTCCAGCAGGTTCCTGAACATACTACTAGAACATAGAAACCTGGAAAAAAAAGCTCTGTAGTGACATTAGGAATGTTTTTCATTCACAATACAGCTGAAATTATAACACTGTTTAGTTATCTCAATAACTGTTTCTCTAAGTATCTATATATTCATTTAAACAGCCGTTGCCATGGCAACCACTGATGTGATGCTACAGAAACTCAGTGTTTTAAGTTGCATTCTAATGGAATTATTATGATTATAATTCTTAGTTTAAAAAGTGAATATATTGGAAAAATGTTTGCTTAACTATAAGTCCCCTTAAATGTTAAGGAAAGGTAGTGCGGTCACCCTCGATACCAATGCTTCAGAGTCTGTGTCAAAAATGTGAAGCATCTCCTAACGGAGCTCCGTGCCGAAGTTTGTATCGTCTCGGCGAAATGACGTCACTCATTACGTTCGAAGCCTCATTTGGGATGCTGCTTCGACAAGGGGGTTCATTTTCAATGGGTGATTCGACTATTAAATGTCCCAATTCTCTTGGGTTGTTGTCAGTAGTTGAAGTTTGTTGGTTTGCGATTTTGTGTGATGTGCGAGTTTGTCATTGTGTGCGATGGAGCCAGCAAGAAAGAGAATGTTTTCATCGTTTGGGAATATTTTGATTTGATTTCTCCAAATAACGTCGCTTAGTTATGCTATTAGACAAAATTGTTTGGCTATTATGTGATGTCATATATTCAAACCTTTTCAAATAATTTAAATATATAAATTCTCTTAATTTGATAGTTTTTCCTTTTATTATTAGGGGAAACGCTTATTATTTTGAACAAAAATACAAAGCTCTTTGTTTCACAAGCACACTCAGTGCCCTCTGTCCTGTCCCTGAAAGAATCACTTTCGCTTCCCTTTCAGTCATACAAAAGCACTTTAACTACTCTCTCTCTCTCTCTCTCTCTCTATATATATATATATATATATATATATATATATATATATATGTATATATAAAATCCCAATTCCGAAATAGTTGGGACAAAGTGTAAATTGTGAATAAAATCAAAATGCAATGACCTTCAAATCACACCAGCCAGTATTTTATTTACAATAGAAGAGAGATAACATAGCAAATGTTGAAACTGAGGAATGTTACAATTTTATCCACAAAATGAGCGCATTTCAAATTTGATGGCTGCAACAGGTCTCAAAAAAGTTGGGACAGGGGCCTGTTTACCATGGTGTAGCATCCCCTCTTCTTTTCAACACAGAGTGGAGGGGTCTGGGCATTGAGGAGACAAGTTTCTTGAGTTTAGCCATCGGAATTTGATCCCACTTTTGTTTAATACAGGCTTCCAGCTGCAGGAAAGTTTTGGGTCTCCTTTGACGGACTTTTCGTTTAATTATACGCCAAATGTTCTCAATTGGTGAAAGATCAGGACTGCAGGCAGGCCAGTTCAGCACACAGACTCTTCTACTATGAAGCCATGCTGTTGTAATAGCTGCAGTATGTGGTTTTGCATTGTCCTGCTGAAATACACATGGTCTTCCCTGGAACAGATGTCGTCTGGAGGGGAGCATATGTTGCTCAAACATCTTGATATACCTTTCAGCATTCATGGTGCTTTTTAAAACATGCAAGTGTCTCACACCATATGCCCTAATGCATCCCCATACCATCAGAGATGCTGGCTTTTGAACTGAACGCTGATAACAGGAGGAGTGGTCTTTCTCCTCTTTAGCTCGGAGGACATGACGCCCTTGATTTCTAACAAGAATGTCAAATTTGGACTCGTCTGACCACAGGACACTTTGCCACTTTAATACAGTCCATTTTAAATGAGTCTTGCCCCACAGAACACGGCGGCGCTTCTGGATCATGCTCAACAATGGCTTTCTTTTTGCATGATAGAGTTTTAGGTGGCATCTGTGGATGGCACAGCGGACTGTGTTTACAGACAGTGGTTTCTTGAGGTATTCCTGGGCCCATTTAGTAATGTCAGTGACAGAATCATGCCGGTGAGTGATGCAGTGGCGTCTGAAGGCCCGAAGATCACGGGCATCCAGTAAAGGTCTTAGGCCTTGTCACTTACGCACAGAGATTTTTCCAGTTTCTCTGAATCTTTTGATGATGTTATGCACTCTCGATGATGAGACCTTCAAAGCCTTTGAAATTTGATGTTGAAGAACATTGTTTTTAAAGTATTCCACAATTTTTTTACGCAAACATTCACAGGTTGGAGAGCCTCTGGCCATCTTTACTTCTGAGAGACTCCGCCTCTCTAAGACATCCCTTTTATAGCCAATCATGTTACACACCTGATGCCAGTTAACTTAATTACTTGCTAAATGTGTCATGGTTTGTGAGGTGTGCGTGTGGTTTGGACTTTTCTTTACGGCTCTCGTCCCGGGACGATATCGGCACGCCCCCTTCACTTGAGTGTCTGTTTTTAGCTTCGCACTATAGCCGAAGATATCTGTCGTCAGGTTTTGTATGACTTTCTATCTTCTGATATTTGGACTTTCTTCTCCCTTTTTTCTATCTCGCTTTGCTTTCGTGTTTCAGACTATTATACGTCCTTCAAAAGCGCGGGTACTTTCGTTTGGTCTGTATTATTCTCTGTGTTTGTACTGTGTCCATGCTGCTCACTTTCTCTCTGGTCGTTGCACTTGGCTTCCTAATTCTACCGGCCATTACAAAATGTTCTTTCAGCTGATTCTCTAATATATATATATAAATTGCTTTTTCAGCCCTTTTTTGCCTTTGTGTCCCACCTTTTTTGAGACGTGTTGCAGCCAGAAAATGTGAAATAAGCTCATTTTGTGGATAAAAAATGTAAAATGTCTCAGTTTCAACATTTGAAATGTTATCTATGTTCTATTGTAAATAGCATATTGGCTCGTGATCTGAAAGTCATTGCATTTTGATTTTATTCACAATTTACACTTCATCCCAACCATTTCAGAATTGGGGTTGTGTGTATATATATATATATATATATATATATATATCAGTGGCAGCTCGTGTACTGGCAACAGGGGAGGCTCAAACAATCCCTTAAAAAGAATTATTGGTCACGACCCGTTTTCAATCATTCATTTAAATTACCAATACAGAAACTCCAAAAACTTTCATCACTATCAGGTGTGGCCAGTTTTCATTTATATACCGATTACAACTCCAGACTTCTCACGCTTTTCTTTACTCAGCACAACGTGCTTTAACAAAATGCATGGTTAAAAAAATGAGCAGACATTTCCTTGGTACCAAATTGTGACAAGGCCTCCACCATCATAATAAGATGAAAATTAAAATATTCTGTTGGGAAAATATTGTGTTATGTACAGTTTTTTGTTATCAGTGAGGCTTCTGCATACATGTTTTTATCTCATGCGTGAAAAATGGATAGTCTCATGGATATCCTTTAAAATGTAGTCTGGGGAATAGATTATCAAGACAAACAAGATAATGTAGTTATTAATAATACCCTTTATCTCTCCACAAAATAATTACAGACCTCAACTGCATATTCCGTAAATGTACACTACATATAGTACACTGCCCTATAACCAAGTGCCCATTTATATAATACTTATGGCTTCATATCTTCAGATATGGTAAGAATTGAAATGCATCACAGCTCTGTAAAATTAATCTAAATAACTTGCGTGGGATATGTCTTTGATCCGGTAGCTATTGAATAACTTGTCAAATTTGGAGTGACAAGTTTCAACCACCTGCGCAGAGAATCGACTTAAAGGCCTGTTGTGGTGCTCAGTGAACTTTGGAACATGGTGAATCATGATGTGGACCTTGCTGATAACTGAAATGTTCAAATCCTTGTATGTCCTGTCAAATCTGGCCACCTTTTCCTTGTACAATGGGTCCAAGGTGAATCCTAGACATGCATTCAGTGAATTGGGAAGAAAATCAAAAGATGCTAGTTAAACTCCCAGATTGGGTAACATTCAGGTGGAATTGTTATGTAACGGAGCAGCTGGATCAAGCCAGGGACTATCCAAGCTTTAAAGAATTTGCTTCATTCATATCAAAGGAAGCTTGCATAGCTTGCAATCCTGTGTCATCGTTGCATGCACTAAAGCCCTCTGAAGAAAAGTCATTGCGAGAAATGAAGCGTCAAAAGGCAAACACCTTTGCCACCAATGTGAAGGTCCCAGATGCATTAAGTGTCACGGCTAAATCCAATGATGCTGACGAATTGAAGTCACAAGATTCCAATATAATAAAGAAATGGAACACACTAGCACCTAACTCAAGCCCGGTCAAGTGTATGTGTTGTGGAGAAAACCACTCCATACATAAATGTCAAAAACTAAAGGAATTGTCTGCGGAGGAAAAGAAAAAAATCATTTTGGATAATATGCTGTGTTTCTCTTGCCTGAGAAAGGGGCACAACTCAAGAGACTATAAGAACAAAGCCATGTGTGGCATATGCAACTCCACTGCATGAAGAACGTCCCCCAGCAGACAAATCTTCTTCACAAAGTGTTCTGCAAGTTGAGAAAAGTACATTACATTATATTGCATTGCATTTAGCAGTCGCTTTTATCCAAAGCGACTTACAAAAAGGAGTAAATCAAGCATCAGTGGCGAAGTGCAATAAGCAAAACATTATCAAGTGCACAAGAAAAAAAATAACTGGGTGAAGGGCAATTGTAGCAAAACAGCAGGACAGAACAAAATCAGTACCAATGGGATTTTTTTAAGGAGAGAAAGACAAAAGTGAGTTAGTTGGTTCGTTGGTTAGGAGAGAAGGTAGACCCGGAAGAGGTGAGTCTTCAAGAGCTTCTTGAAGCTAAAGAGGGACGCCCCTGCTCTGGTTGTAGCTGGCAAGTCATTCCACCAGCGTGGAGCTGCCTGTGAGAATTGTCTAGCCTGAGAGTGCCTTGTGCGTAGGGATGGCTCTGCTAGACGGTGTTCCTGGGAGGAGCACAGTGATCAGCCAGGTGTGTAAGCCTGTATGATGGGGTTGAGGTAGGAGGGAGCAGACCCAGATATCACTCTGTAGGACAGCAGAAGTGATTTGTTTTTGATTCGAGCTGCAGCAGAAAGCCAGTGGAGGTTGATGAGTAATGGAGTGACATGAGCCCTTTTGGGTTCATTGAATACCAGACGCGCTGCCGCATTCTGGACCATCTGTAGAGGTTTCGCAACACAGGCCGGGAGGCCAACCAGGAGGGCATTGCAGTAGTCAAGCCGAGAGATGACCATTGCTTGGACTAAGATTTGCGTAGCATAGTTGGTTAGGTACGGCCTGATTTTCTTTATGTTGTATAAAGCGAATCGGCAAGACCGGGTAACCAAGGCAACATGAGTTGAGAGGGAGAGCTGGTCATCGATCATGACACCCAGATTCCTTACCACTTTGGACGGAGTGATTTCACTTGAGGCGATATTGATCTTGAGACTGTGATGGATTGATGGCTGGGCAGGAATGACCAAGAGCTCGGTCTTGGATAGGTTCAGCTGAAGGTGCTTTTCCTTCATCCATACAGAAATATCCGAGAGGCAGGCGGATATTCTTGCCAAGATGGTAGGGTCATCTGGCTGGAATGACAGCATGAGCTGTGTATCATCTGCATAGCAGTGATACGAGAATCCGTGAGAACAAATGACTTGGCCCGATGCTGTTGTGTACATGGTGAAGAGCAGGGGCCCCAGCACCGAGCCCTGGAGGACCCCTGTAGAGAGGAGTTGGGACAGGGATGTTTGCCCTTGCCATGACACCGAAAACGAACGCCCAGTGAGGTATGACTCAAACCAAGAAAGTGCTTTACCCAAGATGCCAATATCAGCGAGGACTGATAACAGAATATTGTGGTTTACCATGTCAAAAGCCGCAGACAGGTCCAGTAGAATAAGGACTGAGGATAGACCTGCTGCTTTGGCAGTTCTTAAGGACTCTGTCACAGACAGCAGAGCCGTTTCAGTGGAGTATCCACTTTTGAATCCAGACTGGTAAGGGTCTTGGATTTTGTTTGCAGTGAGGAACTGCGTGATTTGTCTGGAAACCGCCCTTTCCATGACCTTTGATAAGAATGCGAGAGTAGCAAGACCGGCCTGTAGTTCTCAACTCGGGTAGGGTTGGGAGAAGGTTTTTTGAGGAGAGGCTTTACCCGTGCCTGTTTGAATGTAGTGGGAGATGTGCCCAACCTCAATGAGGCATTAATCACATGCGTGATAGGCCTATTTCACATTTCCGGGTATACAAACCGGAAAGCAGGTAAACTGAATTCCGCTAGTTTATGCTAGCTTGATGCTCCGTGAATCAACAATGGCAGAGTGTTCGTAGTCGGGTGTTCCCGGTCCTGACTGTTCAAACTATAACTCAAAGAAGCAAGCCGACCTCTCTTTTCTCGGTTTGCCCACCGAAGATGACGTGAGGAGATAGATTTTGTCCATAAGAAGAGATGACGGAGGAAAATTTACGATTATGAGATGTAGCTAGCTAGGTACCTGAGTGTGCAATGCTCACTAAGCTGTACCATTCAGATCCATGTGAACTGGGGCATGAAAAATACGAGTGACGGCAACGGCAAAGAAAGGGGTCTGCGATGGAGTTGGGTTGAAAACCCAATAAGAAAACGAATTCACCTGGTGCAGAATTTTTGGAGCATTGACTACGATTGCTGTCCTCCTGCAGGTAACTAGCTTGCTTGCTGCTTCTTGCAAATCACTCAGCTAACTTTAACCACGCGTTTAAAAATTGAGGCAAAACATAGGATTTGCAAAGCCAGTTAAACCGGAAAATTTTAGAGTTATTAGCCAATTGACACAATATTATGGCATCAACAATTAACTTAATGGAACATAAAAATACTAGCGTTAGCTTGCTACCTATCGTTCGTGCTGTAATCCGTGGCTAGTTTGCTAGTCTTCTGTGTTCGCTCGAACTATGTTAGTATCAAAGATATCTTGCACCGTTTAGCTGGCGAACATACGTCTATGAATTTGTTTTCCAGATATCACGTCTCCGAAGTTGCTTATTACCGGTTTAGTAAACGTCAGTAAGCTGTGGTCGAGAATGGCTTGTGTGGGTAAAGCATTTGTACCAACCAGTGTTTGGTCATTATGCTTAATAAAGTTTTCCAAAGATTAGAATAATCCTTTGGCAGTTTAACACTCGTCGTTCTTCTTTCTGCAATGCTGCAACATGGTAAATTCAACTAAGAACATTGTTTTAATTACGTAAATAAAAAAGTGAAATAAAAAATTACACTACTCTGAACTTCTTTGCTCCCTTTTGGCACATCCTGCAATGCAGGCTAGATACTGGCGCTAAATATTTTCAGTCCATTAGCCACCGCTTATGTAGATGTAAGGGATCAATTTGTTAAACAACTTATGTGATTTCATGAAGACACAGTGACAACCTTTAGCTGCTTAATTATGACTTATTGGTACTACTTGCTTCAATCTTCGCAAATTTACCAAGGTGTTTTATTAGTGTTTCGTGGTCCTTGGCACTATTACCTTGAAATATACAGTCCTTCGGATAGTACTGCAACTACTCACTTACTATTGCTCTTTTATCATGTAATGTCCTAGGGTTTTAACGCCGTCTTGGTGCCATATTTCTTATTAATTTAAGAAGTTTTATTTTTATTGTATGACATTCTATACATAAATTGCTTTGCCTTTTTTTGTTTTTATTTCATCAGGTGCACTTGCTCACCTTTGGAAAGGATCTGAGAACTGGAGGACAGGGGGTACATCTTAAATCTCTTATTTGAGACTTCCTTGCTCCTCACTTGAAGCAGTTTTCATGTATCAGCCATCTTGCAGGTCATATCAAAGCTCTCATTTCTGCTGCGAGGAGAGAGCTCCGAGGAGCCATGAGCAAGTATTCACAAGGGCAGCCTTCCTGGAAGACTTCAGCTGAAAACCATGCGGTCAGTCCGTAATGACAGACACTGGCAGCAGATCCAGCTGTGTGCCATCATCAGAAATGGACGTGGATTCATGTGATTCTTCAGAGGAGAGGATTCCTTGTGTCTTCCCTCCTCGCATAGTTTCCTTGCATCTCTCCATGGTGGGAAGGACTGAGACGCTAGGAAAAGACTAGTGAGGGAAACATGGATGCTATTAAAGAGAATTGAGATGTTCCCATGATGTTGCATCTTATCCACTCAGGACCCCTTTTTGGAAAGTCAGTTCAGTGCTGACAAGCCATCACTTATCTTTGCTGTAAGCAGCTGTGGTCGAAGGCCAATTATTGATGCTGTTGCAGTCAAGTTGTCCTTGTTAGGCAGTGGTCCAGAAACATTTCTTTGTGAAGTTTATAGTTTTGCAAATATGCAGATTTGGGATAGTTACTTCTGTATGCACGGTAGTGTTGACTGCACAGAATTTGTACCTGAGGCTTTAGAATTGAGCACTACAAGTGCATCAGCTGGCTCTGAAGCAGCGCCCTTACAAAGTACATTTTTTCAAATAAAATTGGTTTTATTCAAGTTTTTCATTTTCATTCATCTTTGTCCGGTAATGACTTGAGTTACTCCCTTTTTTGAGCACGGGGCCTGTGCCAAATCTGTTGTACGCTCATGTAAGCAGCAGCAGGGACATATTTGGAACCAAGGGTACTGTAATGGGCTATGATGTAAACTTAGTTTGACATCCTAATTTCACAAGTCCTAGAGATTCATTGAGTACACCCGGGGTAAATTTAATAAATAAGGTGGCCAGACTTCTTAAGTCTCAGACTGGGACACCAGGCAGTTTACGCGTGCCACCCAGTTGGGCTTGCTTAGCTTACTCATGGATTTTACCAACAATAATGATATTATAGTTACGATTTCATTCATTCACTGCTGTTAGATGTCTGGATGTGAAAAACCCATGGGTGTTCAATTTCCTTGATGGGGCATTTATTTCAGTATGTCCCACATATGATAACTGTCTATAAAAAAAAAACATCACATTCGCAAAATAAGATTTACTCTTGGTCGACATTTCTAATACATAACGGGTAGTAAAATGTAATTTTGCTTTTCATTTTTGCAGTATCTCTGTAGTCTATATTACAATGTACATCAATTACATATTTACCAAGGAAGCAATAAAAATCATTATCACCGTGTTGTTCCGAATATAAGAGGATTTTGGATGCAAGACGGCCCCCCTTTCTCAAGGCAAATTTTTGGAAAAAAGGGGGTTTTCATGACATCTTGTTTTAATCACGAATATATATATTTGAAAATACTGATTAAACCTTGAGAAAAACCAAAATAAAACAAGGCAGACGGCTGTTCGGCGCCATCTACCCACATGGAAAGAATCTATATGAACATATATGCGCATATATGTAACCTATATGCTGCATATATGCAGCTTATATGCGCATATATGCCGCATATAGGCCAAATTCAGGTACATATATGTGCTTATAGAGGGCATATAGGTCTCCTATATAGCTCATATACCCAGTGGCAGGTTCTGTTTGTCATACCCATTGTATAGCTCATATCTCACTTTTGCAACTGTCATACAGGATGCCTAGCTCATATTTTTATTCTCAAGGTAATATCTGCATATTAGTCCAAAGTCCCTTACAGAAACAACAAGGATTTCACGCAATAACTTATTAATTGCATGTGAACACGTGAAAATGGCATCACATTTGATCCTAAATACATGTTGACATGTGACAACGGCATGTTATGTGTAAACCAGTCATTATTAACTACAGCAAGTGAGAGGAGACAAAAAGCTCTGATATCAACACAAATATCTGATACTATTTGTTACATTTTTTTCCTGAAACATTAACAATAACACGGTCATCAATTCTTTCTTGACCATACTTATTTCCATTCTATGAAGATTGAGTTGTGTATTGTGGAAGAGAAGGAAATGTATAAAAACAAATTGGTTTGATTATGTTTATTTCATCAATTAAGCATTTTTTCAAGTTTAAGTCACTGCCAGATTCACCACATTAGATAAAATTGGATTCACATCATTACAGCTCATACACATCCACTGAAAGTTTAGACACTACACTGTTACATCCACCAAATGGCAATGTTTTCTATCTTGTCTGTAATGCAGTTTCTAGATGATTATGGCTCCGATGTCCTTAGTCTAAATGTAGCAAAATAAAACAAAAATAACAAAATAATAGTACACAGATGAACATACATTCAAGTAAACATGCCTTTCAAAAGTCATTTTCATCCCCACATCTATTTGAACATTTCACAGTGGTTAATGAATTTGAAGACAAAGCCTACATTTCTGTTCACAGTTTTAATGAACAGACACTTGTCTTTTATCTGAGATGCTTGTGAAGCAACTAAAGGTCCCAGACTTTTTCCTACAGGGATGAAATAACAAGGATTCTTAAATTCCCACACGGAAAGAACCTATATAAACATATAGGTTTTAATCCCCGCCCAGTGGTCGGCAGCTCTTTTCAGAAGTAGCGCGCAATTGGCCAATGCGCTACAAAGATGCAAATTGTGAAGGGCCTGCTGGGAAGGGTTATGTAGATTAGAGGTCCCCTTAGGCGCGTCCTGTTGGGCAGATGGGCACTAATAAATTAGATTTAAGCTTCACGAATATTGAGTCCTTTGTCCTCATTTTAAGTCTGGAGGGTGTGAACGTAAATACGTGAGGAATACTCACGAGCAAGCACAGGCGTCGGAGAAGAACCACCAACTAGTAATGTATACATGAACTGTGAATAGGGGGCCATAAAATGTGGAAAAAGCCTAACCTCTTGTACATAGTTCCTTAATTGGGTATCCCAGCTTCGAGTACGATTGGAAATGCCAAACGAAAAAAAAAAAATTTTGTTTCAATATAGGGCCACATATAGATTTTGATGCGAGATCAGGAAGGCACCAGACGCAAGATGCAGGGAACGGGGGTTTATTGAAACACAAAGAAAACAGGCACGAGGGCCAACGAAAAACTTGGCCCAAAGGGTTGCAGAAATCCAACTAAGAAAAAGCTACACAGAGCTAAGTAACAAAAGATCCAAACGACAAAAACAAAAACCACTGGAAACTCCAGGAGAGAAATACAAACAAAAGAATAATCAGGAATATATATAAACCAGAACTAGGCTTGGCTAAGAAGAACACAAAAACTGCACTGAACACTAAACACTTGGTGATAAACTTGGCTAGGAAACTCGACAATGAAAACTTGGTGGTAACTTGGCATAGAAACTTGAGACTCTGTCTGCCAGCCAACTTCCACCGCCCCCAGATAAAGGGCAGAAAATCAGAGCACATGAGGGGCAACACCTGGAGAAGAACAAGAGGCAAGGCAAGATCAGGAGACAAAGACAATAGGTGGACATGACTTGCTCATTAAGAAAATGAGCGTGCTCAGCTTAAGTACCAATGAAGTATGCAGGTTGGAAGGAAGCATAAATGTTAACAGAAAAGCACAGCAAGATCTTGAAATAGCAAAGCAGGAATCATGACAATAAACTCCCTACCTAAATTAGTAGTATTAGTAATGTGCCTGTCTAAGAATTACACCTTCCCGTGACTGTTAGTAAATGTTAGTACTAAAAAACAGTTAATTGCCAATCAAGCTTAGGCAGCCCTGAATCAGCACAGCACAGAAGGAAGGGGGGAAATACCAAAAGCTAACCAGAGCTCTGAAGTGTGCAAACACGAAGATACGGGGCGGAACGCAGACAAGCGGTGGAGTGGCTGGGCAGACCTGGCAAAACAGAAAACCTGGAAAATAAAAACATGAATGAACATGAACTATGAAATGGGAAATCCTTATACAAGAAACTGTTAAAACCATAAATATGTCCTGGCCAAAGGCCCAGGACCCTGGAACACAACAGATTTTGCATATATGCGACATATAGGTACATATATGTACCTATAATATATGAAAACGACCAATTTTATGTATGTCACATATATGCGAAACCTATATCTGGCCCTATATTAAAACCTATATGTTTATATAGGTTCTTTCCGTGTGGGTATTGTTGTCAACGTATATTGACTAGACTGAAATACACAGAATCACTGATTTTGACTAAAAAGCCGAGTCCCCGACAATAAGACGAACCCACTTTTTCAAAGGGGATTTCCCGGGAAGAAACATCGTTGTATATTCAGAACAGTACAAGTAATTTTTTTTTTTTTTTGGTTGAAGGCTACACCTTAACCAACTCTGCGCATGTGGTCTATATTGATTTTGTTGATGATCGGTGCCTTGACGGAAAACTGCATTTTCGCCTTTTTGGAAATACTGCTTCTGGAGAAGAAAGCGCTGAGTTGGCGAAGGTTACTGGTCTTTCACTGGCTACCCCAGACGGAATGCCACCGTGTCTTGAAAACGCAAGTCGCAGCAGCTGCAGTAATGAAAAAGAAACGTCAGGTAATTGTGGTCATTAGCCAGTGTTAACATGCATAAAAAGGTGCTATCTGAGTAATGCGAATATTCCTTTCGGGTGTTATGTATATTACAGTGTTTGTACTTTATGAGCTACTGTAGATTCCACAGTGATGTAAGCACGTAGACTGACGTATCTGTGATCGGTACGAGAGAATGAAAATGCGAGGCGGTCATGTCTCATGCAAGCTCAGTAGAAGTTAATGCAGTCAAGAGAAAATAAATTCGGTATCGTTGTCTCATGTGAGTTGCGGACTGTATGGAACAAGATGCAGTGGGATGGCCCAACGGAGAGGAACGGCGCTGATCTACCTTCAAGACAGCAAAGGGAAACAACACAGAGCGCAGCTGCGAGACGCTCTGTACATGCCGTCTTATCCACTCGACATTTTTTCTGTCACCAGGGCAACAAATGGAGCAGCCACGATCACCTTCAGAAAAGGGGACAGCCACATGGTCACAAAGGACAGTAACACTTTCAACATACATGAAAATGGTAACCTGTACTATTTACCTACCTTTGTTGAAAATGCAGATCAATGTAAAGCATGCTATGATGTACAAACATGGCACGAAATATTGGGTCATTGTAATCATGACGATGTGCAAAAATTGCAAAATGTGGTAAAAGGTATGGAGGTAAAAGGTGGTACTGCAGGGCCGAAACAGGTCTGTGAAGTGTGCATAAAAGGAAAATTTGTACAGACAAGAAATCGAGAACCAGACACTAGAGCTAAAAAGCGGTTAGAATTTGTTCATACTGACTTAACGGGCCCAATGCAAACACCAAGCATGGAGGGATTTAAATATGCCCAATCTTTTACTGATGATTATTCAGGTACGATGATGGTATATTTTTTAAGGTCAAAATGTGACACTGTACAAGCTACAGAACGATTCCTGGCTGATATAGCACCTTACGGTGAAATTAAATGTATTCGGTCAGATAATGGTACTGAATTTACCAGTAAGGAATTCAAGGGGTTAATGACCAAAAACAAGATCAGACATGAAACATCTGCACCTTACTCACCTCACCAAAACGGCACAGCAGAGCGAGGGTGGAGAACCCTGGGTGATATGAGTAGATGCCTACTTATTGAAAGCGGGTTGCCAAACTGCTTATGGAATTATGCTATGCAAACGGCAGCATAGATAAGAAACAGGTGTTACAATAGGAGAACCAAGAAAACACCATATGAAATGTTCACGGGGAAAGAACCAAACGTGTCAAAATTACAAAAGTTTGGATCTGTGTGTTTTGCATCTAAACAGGAGAAAGGAAAATTAGAATCCAGGTGTGAACAGGGATTTTTCATTGGCTATGATAAAAATAGCCCAGCCTACCTGGTCTATTACCCTGAGACGGAAAAGGTCCAAAAACACAGACTAGTGAAGTTCTCAAACAAAGCAGATAGAGAAAAGGGAACTCAGACATCAGAGTCACACACAGGGGTTGACGACAGTATGTCGGTACCAGTGGGAGTATCAGAGGTTACAACTACTGACAGTGATGTTGATGAAAATGTTTTAAATGAAAATGTCACTGATGTACATTGTGGTGGTACTGAAAGTTTATCTGAACAGAATATTGATAAAACTGTTAACAAAAGATACCCACCAAGAGAAAGACTGAAACCCGTTCATTTCCAGGAATTTGAAATGGAGGACTCTGAGGACAGTTTGAACATTTGCTTTGACTCTTGTTATAGAGCGGTATGCGATACCCCTCAGTCATACCAGGATGCCATTGCGTCCACAAAGTCCAAGCAATGGAAAAACGCAGTGAAGGAGGAAATGAAATCACTTGAGGCAAAAAAGACCTACAGCCTCACAGCATTGCCCCCAGGTAAAAGTGCAGTGGGGGGAAAATGGGTTTTTGCTGTAAAACGGGACATTGATGGTTCTGAAAAATATAAAGCGAGGTATGTAGCGAAAGGCTACAATCAAAAACAAGGGACTGATTATGATGAGACATTCTCACCAACTGTTGATATGTCCAGTGAAAGGATCATTATGCAAAAGGCTGCGCAAGACAATTTAATTTTGCACCAAATGGATGTAAAAACAGCGTATCTACACGCACCCATTGATTGTGAGCTATATATTGAACAACCGGAAGGGTCTGAGAAAAAGTCAACTACAGGTGAAAAACTTGTGTGTAAACTTCACAAGTCACTATACGGTCTTAAACAATCTGGTAGAAACTGGAATGCGCTATTACATGCTTGTCTATGTGATAATGGTTTCAAACAAAATCCAGCAGATCACTGCATGTATTCAAAAGTGAACCAAAATGAAAAAGTGATCCTACTGATCTGGGTTGATGACCTTATTATAGCAGCTAGCAATGAGGCCATATTGCAGGCTGTGAAGAAAATGCTCAAAGAGCGGTTTGAAATGAAAGATCTGGGTAAATTAAAGCATTTCCTAGGCATAGATTTCAACCAGACAGAAGGGGAAGTCAAAATGTCTCAGACAAGATATGCCAACAAAATATTGGAGAGGTTTGGAATGCAGGAGTATAGAGCCAGAGAAACTCCATGTGAGCCCAAACTTGAATTTTCAGAAAATGCTGAAATGATGAAAAATCCAAAAGAATATAGAGAAGCAGTGGGTAGTTTGCTTTACGTATCCACATGCACCAGGCCTGACCTGAGCTATGTAGTTAGCAGCCTGTCTAGACATTTTGCAGAACCTACTGAAGAACACTGGAAAACTGTAAGACATGTTTTCAGATATCTTAAAGGTACAACAGATCAAGAATTAACCTTTAAAATGGATGACAAAAATAGCCTAGGACTAAGAGTGTTCACTGACGCTGACTGAACATCAGATACCTCAGACAGACGTAGCACAACAGGATTTTGTGTCGGTCTCAGCAAGGGAAGTGGTTTAATTTCATGGAAAACCAGAAAACAACAAACTGTAGCTCTATCCACATGTGAAGCAGAGTATATCTCTCTCGCAGCTGCTATGCAGGAGTGTCTCTATTTAGAGCAGTTACTAGGGAACTTGGACAACTACAAATATGCTCAGATCAAAATCTACGAAGACAATCAGGGCACTTTAGCAATAGCTAAAAACCCAGTACACCGACAAAGGTATAAGCATATTGACATAAAGTACCACTTTGTAAGAGAAGTAGTAAACAGTGGAAGGGTGATTTTGGAGTATTGCCCCACAGAGCTGATGGTGGCAGATCTGATGACTAAACCAGCCACTAAGCTGAAACTGAGGAAGTTTAGTCAGGACATATTTGGCACTTGAAATGTGGTCAGCGCGCAGAGCACAGTGTTTTTTTTTTTTTTAATCTACATTGGTAAGGTGAAAAAGAGACCTTATTTTTGTTGGTTATTTCCAGGTGAACCCCAGTAAGTTCAATTCGAGTGGGGGTGTTAACATGCATAAAAGGGTGCTATCTGAGTAATGCGAATATTCCTTTCGGGTGTTATGCATATTACAGTGTTTGTACCTTATGAGCTACTGTAGATTCCACAGTGATGTAAGCACGTAGACTGACGTATCTGTGATCAGTACGAGAGAATGAAAATGCGAGGCGGTCATGTCTCATGCAAGCTCTGTAGAAGTTAATGCAGTCAAGAGAAAATAAATTCGGTATCGTTGTTTCATGTGAGTTGCGGACTGTCTGTTTATTTGTAATAATGCAAAGAAACAATCTGCTGAGAAGAAAATCCTCAACAGCCAGCATGCATTTGCAATATCTTAATTTACTAGCTGGCTAGATAGCCATCTACTGCGAAGCAAGTTACATTTAGCCAGACTTTCTTTGCAGAAGCTGGCGGGGCAAACCTCAAGCTCCCTATAAGATACCATTGCTAAGCGTTCTAGCCTGGATAAAACCGAGCTATGTTCGTGACAAAAAATAAAATATGGCTTCAAGCCCAACGCAACTCACCTAGCTAGCGAACCCCCAATCTCGCCTCGCTGGAGCTACAACCTTGGTACAATTAGCTAGCTTCTCAAGCTTCCTCAGTGACTGAACGATATAATATCCAACCCTAGTGACCACTATGCAACGTCTGAGAGTAGACATAGCTAGGTAAAGTAAAAAAAAAAAAAATACAAACAGCGAGTTTTACAAACACAGGCATTTATTAAGTCATGAAGTCCTATGCTAGCTAACATTTTTACAGGCAAGTTAGCCAAATTAGCTGAAATGCCAGCTATCAATAAGCCATACCTATACAATCAAAAACGAATTAAAAGAAAAGGCTAACCTAATAACCTTAGAAAAATTTATACCTCCTCACGCTCCCCTGTAATTCCCAAATACGGACCACAACTGTAATCATCTGTCAAGACAAAGAAAGAGGAGATTGCGAGAAGACAAATTAACAGTAACTATGCCTCTTTTCTTCTGTCATGTTAGCCACAGGAAGTGTTTTTACCTGCTTTCCGGTAGGCGTGGCCATCTTGTGAAATAGGCTAATTGCAGGTGTCACTGCTGCGGATATTTCTTGCAAGAGTTTGGTTGGCACCGAGTCAAGTTGGCTTGTAGTAGGACGGCTACAAGACAGGAGTTTTGACACTTACCCTCAGTGAGAGGAGTGAATTCACAGAGTGAGGTCTGATTGCCCTGAGGAGACAGAGATGGGCATGTAATAGGACGGCTACATGTGTTAAAGGTGTTGGATGGCCCATTCGAGAGAAGTAGACACTGGCATGTAGTAGGACAGTGACATGTTTGTTCATCAGGCACGCCCTTTGGGTTTGTGAACCCTCTGCTGATACCGGCCACTTTGTCTGTGAAAAAGGAAGCGAATGTGCTGAGAGGTTTGTGGCTGCAGGCGGAGGCGGTGGATTCAGTAGAGTAGAGAAGGCGGTGAATATTTTTCGAGAGTCAGAGGTGCTGCTGATTTTGTCATTGTATAAAGCCCGTTTTGCAGCATTGATGGTGATTGTGAAGGAGAGTAGGATTGATTTGTAGCCCTGGAGGCTAGCAGGGTCAGGGTGTTTATGCCATTTTCTTTCTGCTGCTTTGAGTTCGGTGCGCAACTTTCGGAGGGTATCAGTCAGCCAAGGCCTGGGCTGTTTAGAGCGAGCAGGTTTAGTGGATAACGGACACAGTTTATCCAGGCATGAGCTCAGTGTAGAGCAGAGGGACTCTGTAGCCTCGTTAGCCTCTAATGAGGAAAATGAGCTAAGGTCAGGTAATGCGGATTTGACCACTGATGAGAAGTGGCTGGGAGACAGCTTTCGGGGGTTGCGACGAAATGAGACCAGAGGAGGAGGAGCAGAGGGCAGTTCCTGAATGCTCGCATTAAATTGAATGAAGTAATGGTCTGAGAGGTGCAGAGGTGTAACTGAGACACCAGCTGCCTCACAGTTCCGGGTTAAAATCAAGTCGTTTGCCAGCTTTGTGTGGGGGGGGGCTGGAAACCATCCTCATTATCATACTGTGTGAATGGAGGTGAAGATGAAAGCACATTTATTATTTTTATTTATTTTTATTTATTTATTTAGGATCCCCATTAGCGACACACCAGAGTGAGCGCTAGTCTTCCTGGGGTCCGGACAAACAGATACAAATTAATAATCAAATCAATCAAGCAAAACAATCAAGAATGATAGTTTCCATGAGACATATCAAAACAAAAATAAATTGGAAATTACTCAGAAGGAAAAAAAAGATAAGTTACTATAAAAAGAATAAAAGAAAAAGAATTAAATGAAAATGCAAAGAATAAAATGAAAATGAAAGAAAGATGCACACAACAAGTTTGAGAACTGTACTGTCATTCAGCCATATTAACCAGATGTTTTTTTCGCTTGCTTTTTTAAAAATGTGCTTTCTATTGACACTTGACCTAATGAACATTGGTAAAGCATTCCATAATGAGATTGATCTATAAATAACAGCACCTTTAAGTGTGTTGGTCCTAGGTTTGGGTAGTATTAGGAGTCCATTGCATGCGCCCCTCGTATTATAACTATGCCTGTTAGACATACCCGTTAGGCTATCTGCAAAACAGGCTGGAGTACCAGAGCTTATAACTGATCTCAGGAACATCAAGAGATTTAAAGATATTTTTTCTGCAATTGTCAGCCAAGAGAGGCTTGAGTGCATTTGTTTGCTACTAACCAAAATAGAGCAGTTCAGTACCAACCGAGCCGCTTTATTCTGAGCAACCTGAAGTTTTTGCAAGTCCTTATTGTTTGCTGATGACCAAATGACCTGACAGTACTCAAGGTAAGACAAGACCAGTGTTTCCACAACTTGCTTACGTAAGGGAGAAGTGAGATAGGAAAAACATTTTCTGACCATTCCAATCCCTCTGCCCATTTTAGATACTATAATGTCTATGTGATTGGACCAAGACAATGACTCTGCCAATGTAATACCCAAAAGTTTTATAGTCTGAACTTGTTCAATTATTGCATTCCCCATTACTAAGTTTAACTGCGGTTTTTTTTGCCAGTATATGTCTAGGTCCAACCACAATGGACTTTGTCTTGGCAGAGTTAAGAGCAAGTTTATTACTCACAACCCAATTGTACACATCTCTCAATGCATCATTCAAAACAATAGTTAGCTCATTGTCCGACATGGCATCACAGGAAATGGTAGTATCATCAGCATACATTATAACTTTGGCATTTTTAATGCACAATGGCAGATCATTAGTAAAGATTGAAAATAGTAGTGGGCCCAGGCAACTACCTTGTGGAACTCCACAATTAATGTTCTTAATATCAGACAAGCTGCCATTAAAAAACACCCTTTGTTTCCGTCCAGTGAGGTAATCTTTTAGCCAAGCAACTGCAGTACTTGAAAATCCATAGCACTCAAGCTTTCCAATTAACAAATCATGGTCAATAATATCAAATGCAGCACTGAAATCCAGCATGAATGCTCCTACTAACTTCCCAACATCAATGCATTTCCTCCAGTCATCAGTCATTTCTACAAGTGCTGTGCAAGTGGAATGACCATTTCTATAAGCATGCTGAGATCTAGTTATAAGCTTATGACTAGAGAAAAAATCCTGAATCTGTTTATAAACAATTTTTTCAATTAACTTACTGAGTACTGGCAAGATACTTATGGGTCTACTATTAGGACCATTAAAAACGCTATTTTTATCCTTAATGAGTGGAATGATTTTTGCTTCCTTCCAAAGAGCTGGATGAAGACCCTGACTTAGACATAAATTGAATATATGCGCTATTGGAATAGCTACATAGTTGGCGGCTAGTTTCAGCAGTTTGCCATCAAGGTTGTCTGTTCCAGAGGTGCTATTGTCAGGAAGCTGCATTAACATTTCCTTGACCAAGTCACTACTAATGTGATAAAACTCAAAGTGGCAGTTATGATTCATCATTTCCTTACTTATTAGTTCCTTAGATGCTGAGCCATCACTGGATTGCATGTTATTTCTTAATTTTTCAACCTTAGTTATAAAATAGTTGTTAAAGTGATTGGCAATTTCATAAGGTTTTGTTATGAATACTCCATCTGACTGAATAAATGAGGAGGACTTATTAGAATTTCTTCCCATTATAGTATTCAATGTTGTCCACAGTTTCCTTCCATCATTTCTAACTGAATTAATCTTTTGTTTGTAATATTCTTTCTTTTTCCTTTTATTTAAGTTTGTCACACGATTCCTTAAATTACAATATTCCCGTCTAGCAAATGGACAACATAATTTGTCAGCCATTTTTTTAGCATTATCTCTTAAAATCATCAAGTCTTTCAGCTCTTTATCAATCCATGGTGCACTTTTAGCTTTTGCAGTAAATTTTGTCAGCGGAGCATGATCATTCACAATCTTCATGAAAAAATTCATGAACATTAAAAGTGCAGCATTAGGATCATTCACTTTACACACATCGGACCAATGCGCCTGTTCCACATCACTCAGAAATTTCTCTGTCTTAAAGTGTTTGTAAGATCTCTTATAAATAATCCTATTACCACCCTTGGGGATTTTAGACTTTCGAGACAATGCTATCAAGTTATGATCACTGAACCCAACTGAGAGAGAAACCGCCTTTGTACACTGCAAAGGATTATTAGTAAAAATATGATCTATACAGGTCTTTGAAGTATTGCCAAGGTTATTAGTGAAAATTCTGGTTGGAAGTGACACAACTTGAGTTAAGTTACAAGCTTGAGACAATGAATGTAACTTAGATTTCAAAGGGCACACAGTGTCTAACCAATCAATATTCAGATCACCCAAAAAGTACAATTCACGGTTTTCATCAGAGGCTTTGTCTAACAACATCAATGGTTGTTCCTGTATGGATCTCATCACCTAACACCAATGATTCGGAGATCCTGGTGTATGCTTTATTGGACACTCAGAGTACTCACACATTTGTTGACCAGAAGGTGTGTGACCAGTTGCAGGCAAAAATGGAATCAGTAAAACTAAAGCTTTGTACTATGCTGGCTAGGGACTCAATCATGAAGAGTCAGAGAACTAGTGGACTTAGAGTCAGAAGGTTCTCTTCAGATAGCTTCATTGACCTGCCTCCTGCCTACACAAGGGCCTTCATTCCTCTTGAACGTGCACACATTCCCTCCTGCAAAACAGCCAATAAGTGGAAACATCTTGCAGCCATAGCTCACAAAATGCAAAGTATGAAGGCACTGCCTTAAACGACCATCTGCTAACAGGACCCGACCTGACAAATGGGTTGACTGGGGTATTCTGCCGATTCCATAAACATCCGGTGGCAGTCATGTGTGATGTGGAGAAGATGTTCCACAGGTTCCACGTTAGCAAGGAAGACCAAGATTATCTGTGGTTCCTGTGGTGGGAAGATGGGGAAACAAATTCAGAACCCAGAGAATATTGTATGAAGGTTCACCTCTTCGGAGCATCATCATCTCCAGGCTGCGCAAATTACAGCATGAAGCATCTTGCCAGCCAAAATGAAAAGGATTACCCCGCAGCTGCTTGCCTCATCAGAAAACATTTCTATGTACAAAAGTAGATGATGGCCTCATAACCCTGGAATCTGTAGATGAGGTAATTAAACTGGTGGAGGAGGCCCAGGCCCTGTGTGCCAAAGGAAAGTTACATCTTCACAAATTCCTTTCCAACAAACGAGAGGTGCTGGAGTCCGTCAGCGTCACGAAACGTGCTGCTGAGATGAAAAATGTGGATCTCAACTATGAAGATTTTCCGGTACAGCAAGTGCTAGGAGTAAGGTGGAATGTGGAGAGTGACACCTTCTCCTTTAAGGTCTCGCTCGATGAGAAAACGGCAACACGACGTGGAATTCTGTCTGTTGTTGCTTCTGTATACGATCTGCTAGGATTCTTGGCCCCGTTCATCCTAACAGGAAAGAGGGTGCTTCAAGAAATGTGTCAAAGAGGCATCGGTTGGGATGACCCATTACCCAGCGAATTGAAGCCAAGGTGGGAGAGTTAGCTGAATGATTTAAGAAACCTTCGACAGATTCAGATCCCGAGATGCTTCACACCAGAAAACTTCGGAAAGATCCTGAGAGTCGAACTGCATCACTTTTCAGATGCTAGCACTAGGGGTGTAATGATTCTGAATCGCGGTTTTTTTAAGGCGTAGTAGCACCACTTGCTGCCATGGGGCGAACATCCGAGCTTTCCCTTTTCTTTTATTAAACCCCATGCTGTCTTGAACAAAAGTGCCAAACATCAAAGGGCATGAGAAGTGCTACCGGAAAAAAAAAAAAAAAAAACCTTGACTGACATTAGTATTTTTTGGCGACATGCTGCACGGAGCCAAGTAAAGAACTTCAGAATCATCTACTTTTAACTAATTAGGTTACTCTAATCATGTCCGTGTTTACTTTGCTCAATTAGCAATCAAACAGGGGATTCGCTTATTTATACTCAGAGGCAATGAAAACGCAGTTTGGATTCAAATAATTTTGTGACTCAAATTTTCTTATTTTAACAATTCAAATATGTTGGGTGGGTTGACTTTGATGAATTAAATGTGTTAATGGGCTGATTTGGACAATAAACAGATGAATTAAGCATAACAAGCACAAGTTGAATATGAAAAATAACAACAAGACTGAACGGAACACACATTTAAAAATGAACTCAAAAGGACAGTCAGTATCGGGTGTGCCCCCACGAACATCCACACAGGCAGGACAACGTCTCTTCATGGACCTGACTAAGCGTCTTAGGTTGTCTTGGGGAAGTTGTCGCCACTCTGCCTGTAGTGCATTCTGGAGTTGCTGCCTGGTTTGAGGTCTGGGTACTCTTGATGAAAGAGCTCGTCCAAGTTGGACGTACTACACCCAAAACGTACTGATGCTGGACGTACTACACCCAAAACGGTGAGCCACTTGCCGGGCACTTACTCCCACCTCTAGCATACCCAGGGCCCTGTTCCGTAGTGCAGTCGACAGACGTGGCATTATGTCACTTAAATGTTTTGTGTGTCTTTTATCATGCCTTTATATAGGGAAGACAACCCCTCCTTCATTTCAACCACTGTACTTGCACAAGTCCTAATCCCATATGTTGTACTCAATATGGATTGATGAGAGTCCAACTCACACTGTTGAGTTAAATGATAATCATTCATGTGTAACGAGGTACACATTGTGACCCCAATAGTCACTTACGAACTCAAATTGGACTACTCAGGTCCTGAGCAAAAATAAACCAAAATTTAGAGTGTTGCGTTTTCATTGCCTTTGAGTATACTTTGCTGAATGAGTAGAGCTGTTTTGTCATGGATTTGTCTACCTGCCGGATGCCAAACGGCAATCCGGCGGGAGCTAGGACCATGGGCCTAAAGATAAATGAAGAGTCTCAAATGCCAGGCTGGTAAAAAGACAAAAGATTTACTGAAATAAACTCTTAGAACACAGCTAAGAAAACAAGCAGCACCAAACATCAGGTAAAAACAAAGAATGCAGTGAAACTGATCACTGCCAACAGCCAGCCCTATATACCCTGCCCTCACCTCCACTTCAAGGAGCCACACCTGTTACTCGTTAAAGTGGAGGTGAGGAATGCAGCAGGGAAAACCCTTACAGTACCCTTCCCCCAAGGCACGCCTCCTGGCGTGCCAGGAAAGGCACACTGGCACCCGCCGGACCCGGAACACACTGGCACCCGCCGGACCCCTGGAGCACCACACTCTGCTGGACCCGGAACACATGGCTCCGCCGGACCCCTGGGGGCACCACGCTCTGCCGGACCCGGAACACATGGCGCCGCCGGACCCCTGGAGCACCACATTCTGCCGGACCCGGAACACATGGCACCGCCGGACCCCTGGAGCTCCACACTCTGCCGGACCCGGAGCACATGGCGCCGCCGGACCCCTGGGGGCACCACGCTCCGCCGGACCCGGAACACATGGCGCCGCCGGACCCCTGGAGCCCCACACTCCGCCAGGCCTGGAACACAAGCTGCTCTCAGCCAGCCTGGCTGAGCCTTAGAATGGCCACTGCATTCTGTCATGGATTTGTCTACCCGCCGGATGCCGGCAATCCGGAGGGAGCTAGGACCATGGGCCTAAAGGTAAATGAAGAGTCTCAAATGCCAGGCTGGTAAAAAGACAAAAGATTTACTTAAATAAACTCTTAGAACACAGCTACTAAAACAACGAGCAGCACTAAACATATCAACAGGTAAAAACAAAGAATGCAGTGGCAATGATCACTGCCAACAGCCAGCCCTATATACCCTGCCCTCAGCTCCACTTCAACGAGCCACACCTGTTACTCGTTAAAGTGGAGGTAATGAATGTAGCAGGAGAGGGACTGCAAGGGTAAACCCTTACATGTTTATTAAGATAGCATGTTTGATTGCCGAATTCAGAAAGTGAAATGGCCATAGAACAGCACAGATTTGCAAGAATGCGTATTTGGCCATTTCGTGTGCTTGTAATAATTTATATCTCACATTCACGTTTCATCTGCTTTACAGAATGTTTTCCACCTTTTGTATTTTTTAGACGCTTGAAATCCAGGGCGATCTGCAAATAAATCTCTTTATTTTTATTTTATCATTATAGATTTCCTAAAAATACTACAATGAGAGATGAAATGCTGAGTTGGGATGTGGCGATGTTGAATGAGGAATTTTTTAAAGTGTGATGAGACCACTTGCAGTCATGGGATGTGTAGGCAGTCGCATGGAATTTCTTGAAACATACACACCTGATGCGGCTTAAACGATTTGAAATGCCGTCGGGAAGAAGCCTGAGTTTAGATTTTGCCAATTGCAGGTGCTCTGCCCTTCCCTAAATCTGCTCCCGTGTACTTGGCCTAAATAACAATTAAGAAATTTAGCCAGTAGCCTATAATGATTAAGATGGGATGGTGAAAAGCAGACAAACCTAACTGGGCTACGGTGTTAGATTGAAAGAATGCCAATAATTTGAATAATTAGAAAAAAATCTTCCTCTGAATTACATCTCTCATTGTAGCATTTTAGGACATTATTCAAGGTTAATTTAAAACAGATTTGTCATAAAATTGCCCTGGATTTTAAGCGTCTAAAAAATACACAAGGTGGAAAACATTCTGAAAAGCTGATGAAACGTGAATGTGAGCTATGAATTATCACAGTCGCACGAAATGGCGTGTTCCTATCTCAGACTGGTGAGTGAAGATAAGGTGCACTGTACCTTGATCATAGGTAAAGCGAGAGTCGCGCCTACAAAAATAGTCACCATACCACGGTTAGAGTTAACTGCAGCAGTGATCTCTGCTGCTGTTAACAGCATGCTGAAGGAGTTAGAGCTCAGGGTTGATAGAGAGTATTTCTGGACAGATTCTCAAGTGGTCCTAGGTTATGTCAATAATGAAACTCGAAGATTTAATGTTTTCGTCGCAAATCGTGTCCCGAGAATTTGGGAAACCACTGAACCAGGACAATGGTACTACGTTGACACTGGAGAGAACCCTGCTGATCATGCCTCAAGGGGGCTCAAGGTAGCAGAGTCAATCAACTCAAACTGGCTCACAGGACCCAAGTTCCTATGGGAGAGAAAAGTAGTTGCAAACCAAGGAACTTCGGAGCTGCTGGTAGGAGACCCTGAGGTCAAAGCAACCCAAGTGCTGCACACCGAAGCTGAAAGGCAAATTGACTTTCAAGATCGACTGGCAAGGTTCTCAAAATGGACCACAGCGGTGAGCGTCATTGCACGGATTCAGCGATTAGCTAAAGGAGGTAAGATGACAGAACCCCTGAGTGTGGAGGAAAGAAGAGGGCCGCATTCACTCTCATCAAACTTGCACAGCATAATGCTTTTAAAGAGGAGTTACGCATACTCAGCCAGAAATCTGGATAGCTGCCATGCAACTACCATCTGTACCAGCTTGACCCATTCATCCAAGATGATTTAATGAGAGTGGGAGGACGTCTTGGGAGAGCATCTAAATCTGTTGATCTGTGACACCCAGTAATCCTTCCAAAAGATGGTGTTGTCACACGCCTCATCCTTGCACATCATCATGAAAAAACACAACACCAAGATAGGGCACAAACCTTGAATGAACTAAGGGCCAACGGCTATTGGATTACTGGTGGCAGTAAGGCAGTAGCCAAACACATAAAGCATTGCGTCCCTTGTCGAAGAGCCCATGGACCACCAGAGGAACAGCGTATGGCAGACCTACCTATTGATCATGTTGAACCTTCACCACCATTCACATACTGCGGCATAGACTGTTTTGGTCCATTCCATACCAAGCAAGGTAGCAAGGAAAACAAATGGTATGGTCTCCGTTTTACATGTCTATGCTCCAGAGCAGTTCACATAGAGATGTTAGAAGACATGACGACTGATGCATTCATCAATGCCTTACGGTGTTTCATAGCCATCCGAGGAGCTATTTGACACATCAGATCAGATCAGGGATCCAACTTTGTTGGAGCAAGAAATGAAATGGAGAGAGCCCTTAAGGAAATGAACAAAGAAAGAGTGGCTGCATATCTGGCAGAAAAGCAGTGTGACTTCTGCATGAATGCACCAGGCTCAAGTCATGTTGGAGGCATATGGGAACGACAGATAAGGACGGTGAGGAGTGTACTTAGCTCAGTCTTAGTACTCAGCGCCAGAAGACTGGATGATACCTCACTGAGGACATTCTTTTACGAAGCCATGTCCATCGTAAATAACTGGCCACTGACGGTTGACAATATCATCAATCCCACAAGTCTCGAGCCATTAACACCCAACCATCTGGTCACCATGAAATCTTCCATTCCTCTGCCCCGATAGGTACTTTTATTAAGGAAGATGTATCTGCCAAAAAGTGATTGAGATGAGTGCAATATTTGTCTGAACAATTTTGGAACAGATGGAAGAAGGAATATTTGACTAACATCACTCCAAGGCAAAAATGGCATGCTCCAAGACGAAACGTGCAAGTTGGTGATGTTGTCATCCTCAAAGGAGAAGAAACCCCTCGTAATGAATGGAAACTTGCTAGGGTTCTTGGAGTACATAAGGATGATGATGGACTGGTACGAAGAACAACAATTCAGATAGGAGAGCAAAGGTTAGAAAAGGGTGGAGAACGCCTTTGCAAACCATCCATTGTCCAACGACCCATTCAAAAATTAGTCGTTCTGGTAGAAAACAGTTTAAAAAACTTCCAACTCTGGCTCAGTCAGTCAGAACTCTTGTGTAGGGAGGTTGTCATTCCACATGTGTGATGAGAACAGTGTGCTCATTTAACATTGATTCATATGAATATTGATGTTGACATTTAATTGTGTTTTGAGGTACATTAACATGTGAGTTTAATCAGAGTTTGATAAATTTAAGCCATATCACTCAGTTTTTAGATGTTCTTTGGGCGACCTGTAAAAGAGAAAAAAAGGTTCTTGGAAATTACCATTGATTAATTTGATGGAAAGAGTACAATGTATGAAACATCTCTGTTTTATAGATTGTTGATCAATCAAAGGTAATTTGGTGGGAGTGTAGCTGGCGCTGTTGAGGGCAGTATGTATATGTTACCATATATGATTTTTTATTATAGTTGTAAAGGATCTTGACAACTTTTATTTCACACTACTTTGCCAATTAAACTTATTATTATGTTGTCTTTATTGTATTTGTGATGATTTTTGTAAGTCTCGCCATGATCGTGACCTGGAAGTTGATGCGTGATGAAAGCCCGGTTAAAAACCTAGTTATGCTCCTGTCAATTATTCTACAGCTGGTCTTCCAGGCGAACACAGTAATGATTGCTTAAATTTCCTGTTTTCGCATCATGTTGTACTTGGTTGTATCACGTAAAGAAACACGCAAGAGTATTTTTATTGCCGATTTTGATCTGTACGATTGAAACCGTTTTGTTTGTCTTATAGTTTTCACAGTGCTCAATGCAACTGACTTGGAAGAATAATTGTAAATGTGGACATCAGTAAGAAGCGTGGATTCTTCTGTGACCAGTGTAGTTATGCTTCGTATGGGTTTCGCCCTCTAACAGCTCCGCTAATGCCAATCCCTTGCTGCGCAGCAGCCCGCCTGAAGAAATTTGCATATCCATCCCCCTCCTGGCTATATAATAGCGAAAACTCTTTCATTCGACTCCCTTAGATCTTCAGCCCCGAAGAAAAGAATGCAAGACAATACCTCACCATCGCCATCACAGTCTTCAAGCCCCGCTCAGACCGTCGCACCGAAGGAGCAGCGTGCGGGAGATCCGTCCGCCACCTCAGCGGTCCCGGCGAAAATCTGTGAGAGTTGCCCAGGCTGGGTGCTCGACCTGCACCGCCAGTGTGTCATCTACCTCGGTGCGCGCCACACTTGCCACGCACTGCAGGAGCAGCCCGCGTGCTCAGTGTGCGCTGCGCTCCCTATGCCGATCCGGGAGAAAAGAGCGGCTCACTTCTCAACTAATGTGCCTCCAGACAGAGCCATTAGTGACATAGTCAGCGAGTCCTCTGACTCAGAGGATGATGTATTGGGCCTGGGCAGATGCCCAGAGCCCCTGCATGAGTGGGCACTGCGGCCATCTTGTCGGGTGTGCAGTTATCCCCTGCTCCCTCCGAGGTTAGTGAGTTAGTGACTTGTGTGCCTTGTCAGTAAACCCACATTGCCTGGTTTTGAGTGCGGATAAGGCTATCCTGCATCCTAACCTGGCTTTCATGCCTAAGAACATTACAACGTCCTTCAGGTCTAGGACAGTGGTCTTAGCGGCTTTTCATCCTCCGCCTCATACTTCTGAGGAAGATAGCAGGCTATACTTGATTTGCCAAGTAAGGGCCTTGGCCTGCTATGTATGCCGCACATCAGCAAGTCGTAAGACGAAACAGCTGTTCATCTGTTATGGCGCAGCTGCATCTGGATGACCTGTATCAACTCAGCGTCTTGCTCACTGGCTATGCGACGCCATCTCTGAGGCTTACGTCATTGTGGGAAGCACTGCCCCAATGGGGCTGCGTGCTCATTCAACAAGGGGTGTGGCAGCCTCTGCGGCATTGTATAGGGGTGTTGCTGTTGGGGACATCTGTGCTGCTGCCTCCTGGTCGTCACCATCCCCCTTCGTTCGATTTTATCTCAGGGATGTGACGGCTGGTTCCTTGTCTCAGGCTGTATTAAATGCTGCTCTGGGCAAGGAACAGGACCAGAATTGAGGCCAGGATATTCCCCCTCCTACACATGAGGACAGCTGGGCGGGAACTCATCTAGGCTCTACCCTTTGTGACGCTAGCGGAGCTGTTACAGGGCGGAGCCCATACGAAGTATAACGATAGTCACTGGGTATGTAACTCCAGTTATACGAGTAGGGGCGGAGCCCTCTAACCACCGTGGCCCAGCTGTGTTTTCTTCAAGGCTTCAGTTTCTCCGTAAACGGGAGTTGAATGAAAGGGGTTTCGCCATTATATAGCCAGGAGGGGGATGGATATGCAAATTTCTTCAGGCGGGCTGCTGCGCAGCAAAGGATTGGCACTAGCGGAGCTGTTAGTGGGCTCCGCCCATACTCGTATAACTGGAGTTACATACCCGGGAACTATCGTTATAGCAGCAATATTGAAAGCGGAGACCACTCATCCGGCCAATTGCATAAAAAAACGTATGTGACGGGCAGGGGACTCATGATCACGTTGCCTAGTGTAAGTGCATTCGGATTCTCTAATTTGCGCGTTAGCAGTTAGGAATTCCCTTTTACACCTTTCCTTTACCTGATGATGTTTTCCACAAAGGTTAAAGAAAAGTGGTTAGGAATTAGTGGATAGGATGTAATTTTTTTACTTTTCGGACGCAGCCCGAGAGTCTTTTCAGCCTTGGGCTGCGTCTGAATAGTCTTTTTTGCCTAGGAAAGTTCCTAACTCTGAAAAATGATCCAGAAATAATTACGTGGCAGCCATGATAACATTAAAAGAATTTGAATGCATTTAAGGGAAGGTGTCTCAGTGCTTCCTAATTTAGGCCTACCTCCTTTAGCATTGGGTACAAAGAACCATCCTTTTCGAAAAGAAAGGAGATAACGCTGTCCCACAATTCTGCGCAGCAGCAGCGTCCATTCATCTGGCGAATCGCGTAAAGAAACATTCATGATGGACAGGGGACTCATGATCACATTGCCTAGTGTAGGTGCATCTCTAATTAGCGTGGTTGTCTTCCTAAGTTGTTAGGAATTCCCTTTTACACCTTTCCTTTACCTTATGAGGTTTTCCACAGTTTACAGAAAAGTGGTTAGGAATTATAGTGGATAGGCCGTAATTTTTTTAAACTATTCGGGCGCACCCATGGACTTTTCTCGTGAACATGGTAAACACGACCCCATGTGAAGGCACTAAAAGACTCTTGAAGAGCAAGATACCTCACCGAGGAGTAATTTGTGGTATCAGTCGCGTGGGTGCCCCGCCCCTTTAGATAGACTTGCAGCGGTCCAAAATGTATTGATTCCAATGGGAGAAAGTGAACGTGAGCACAGATTATCACGGATTATTGTGCCCCATTGTCATAGAATTAAATTTTGGACTTATTTTTCACAGGCCATGGCCACATATCTCCCGAACATTCTGGCACTGCATAAGGCATTTTTAAGACCTACGGATCAGGAGAAAATGAACTTTTTAGCCTTGACGTTCTTATTTTCAGACAGAAAAGGTTTTATCCTACCTTGACATGTTTCGACGGAATACTCCCGTCTTCTTCAGAAGAGTCACTGATGTTACGAGTGACGTGTCTTATCAGCTGATGTTAGCGAGGCGTGGCCGCCCTGCTTATCAGCTGATAAGACACGTCACTCGTAACATCAGTGACTCTTCTGAAGAAGACGGGAGTATTCCGTCAAAACATGTCAAGGTAGGATAAAACCTTTTCTGTCTGAAAATAAGAACGTCAAGGCTAATTAGTTACTACAGACAGTATGAACCTTTTTGGACTATTACGCGAAAACTTTGGACAATCTTGTGTCAGAGAGTTCCGCTACCTCGAACACCTGTTTTTAAAACGGGCGCGCCAGAAGAACCACCTCCGCTTCAATCTGCGCTGCCGAGATGAAAATGTTACACCTGCCAGCCTTAATATAAAGAGTCCCATTCGAACTAAGAATGCAGATCGAATGAGGAAAAAAGTGCGGATGATTTTGGTCAAGGAAAGAATACGAATAACAGCAAACAATATAAGGAATTTGGAATCTGTATTAAAACACAAAATGGAGGAGTTTAAACACCGGTACTCCCTTAGTAAGGAAATAGAACAAATGGTAGACAAAAACGTACATAAACAATACGAAAATGAGTTCTTAAAAACGAAAGAAAGGCACATAAGGAAACTCAACAAATTAATCGCAAATAAGCACACAGAAAGAAACCAACACCCAATTAATGAAAAATGGATATGCAATATGTCTAAACACCGACTAACAGATGCAGAACGTAGTGTATTATCCCGAGGGCTAAATTTTGCGGTAACACCTAAACACATCCCCCTCGAAGAGTTTATCCTCGCAACAGAATTGGCATGCAAAAAAATACCAGACCCCGGTCAAAAAGCAGCTCTACGCACTGACATAGCAGGCATCCTCAAATCAACTAAACTCCCACCAAGTAACATTACAAAATCAGAAGCACAAGCCATTAACACTCTGTCTAAAAACAAAGAAATCACTATTCTCCCAGCAGACAAAGGTAGAACTACGGTCATTTTGGACACAGAAAATTACGAAAAACAAATGATGAAAATGCTGGAAGATACAGACACATACGAAGTGTTAAAAAAGGATCCAACGGAGGAGAAGAAAAATAGACTCAGGACCATCATGAAAACGACACTAAGCGAAAACAAAATAGACAAACAAACATACAATCATCTCATACCCACAGCAAGTGTAACCCCCCGAATATACGGCACACCAAAGATCCACAAGCAGGGAGCTCCGTTGCGACCCATAGTAGACAGCATAGGATCAGTAACATACAACCTGTCCAAATCCCTCGTGGAAATATCACAACCCCTTCTGGGACAAACAAACAAGCACTGCAAGAACTCAAAACAGTTAGCCCAAGAACTCAAGAACACCAAAGTAGAGGCAGATGAAATTTTCATATCGCACGACGTGGTTTCTTTATTTACTCGCACACCTGTAGACGCCACTTTAAACATAGTGGAAAACAGATTGGAAACTGACAGATCACTGAAAAAGCGCACATATCTCTCAGTTCACGATATATCAGAGCTGCTAAGGTTCGTCGCCACATCCACTTATTTCAAATTCCGCAATATAATATTTAGGCAAAAAGAAGGATTCCCCACGGGTGACCCACTGTCTGCCATCATGTGTGGTTTTTTCATGGAGGACCTAGAAACGAGGGCCATAGCATCGGCACCAGAAAGTAATCGTCCCACGCTCTGGAAAAGATTTGTGGACGACATCTTGGAAAAAATAAAATCAGGACATACGCAACAACTTACAGATCATTTAAACAGTATGGGCCGCACTGGGAAAATACAATTCACACACGAAGAAGAGACAGATAAAACCATAGCGTTTCTGGACATAAATATACATCACACTAATGAAGGAGACATTAAAATTAAAATATACAGAAAGCCCACTCACACTGATCAATACCTGCTTTGGTCATCTGAACACCCCATAAATCACAAACTTTCCGTGGTAAGAACCCTGTTTGATCGTGCATCCATCATCACAGAAGACACAGACAAGAAAAAGGAAGAAGAACATATAACTAACGCACTAAAGAAATGCCAGTACCCACTATGGGCCATAAACACAGGAAAACTACAGGTACAGCAGAAGCAAAATATCGGCACATTCAGAAAGAAACGAAAAAATGAAACCGAAACCAAAGGAGTCGTTACGTTACCATACATAAGAGGCGTCATAGAGCGGATTCAACGGGCCATGAGAAAATTCCACATCAACACCCCGGTAAAACCATACATAAAATTACGACAACTACTGGTACACCCGAAAGACCAAATTGACAACTGTAACAAATGTGACGTCGTATATGAAATCCCTTGCCGGTCTTGCCATAAAACATACATTGGGGAAACAGGTAGACCTTTTCACACATGTAAAAAAGAACACCAAAAAGAATGCGAGAAAGAGACAACAGTAAGACAGACATGCTCAGTTAAAGAACAAGCACTACAGGTAAACCTTAAATCAGCAATCACAGACCATTGCAAGAGGGAAAATCATATTATGGACTGGGACAAGGCCAAAATCATCCGCACTCAGAACAACCGACATGAACGCTGGATCATGGAGGCAATTGAAATCAGGAAGCGCGCCCACAGGACTATGAACCGGGACGAGGGGCCATACATGCTTTCCCACACCTGGAGTGCCATCTTGGAGGAGCGGCCGGATAGCAGGAGGCGTACTCGTCCTGTCAAATCTGACAGGGCGGCCACGCCTCACTAACATCAGCTGATAAGACACGTCACTCGTAACATCAGTGACTCCTCTGAAGAAGACGGGAGTATTCCGTCGAAACATGTCAAGGTAGGATAAAACCTTTTCTGTCTGAAAATAAGAACGTCAAGGCTAATTAGTTACTACAAACAGTATGAACCTTTTTGGACTAGAAAATGAACTTTGTTCGAGACCTGTGTCTGTCTCAGCAGCGCTCACGTAACATCTGGCAATACAGAAATACAGTATGGACTGCGGGAAACCACGAATAAAAATTTGAAACTGAAATAATGCTTGTGTTTCCATGGTCAGTTGCCTAATACTATTATTTTCATTGAGGTTTTATCGTTTTTAGAAGGGAAAAGGAATATAGCCTATTAGATTGCTATGATCTTGCACTGGGTTGATATCAGATATTAAAAAAGCGGCAAAATAAAGCGCAAACATTGAATGTGTACGTATCTTGCGTTGTTGTCCATGCATGTTAAAAATACTGAAACCTCTGGTGCAATAGGGTGTAATAATAAGAACACACTATCCATCTTTTTTTTTCTCAAGGATGCATACAGGTAAGAAATAAATGAACAATTGTATTTCATTCCAGCTTCATAACTTTGAGTAAACTAGCTGATTTCATTTCGTTTTGCAAAGCCCTTCAAGCTCGCTAATGGCAATTACAGTAATTCGCGAACGCCGTAGCTTGCCAGCTAACTCATATACATAATGCTTAATGTTGTTGTTTTCGTCCTAAAAGTTTAAGAAGGCAGGCTTGCTGGGAAATTAGTTTGACCAATGGCCTTGCTTGTCAAACTAATTTCCCAGCAAGCCTGCCTTCTTAAACTTTTTTCTGTCAGAAAGCAGTGGAGAGGTAGCCTGACAAGCCAGACTATAACATCAAAATGTATAGTCTGGCCATAACCGATAGACAGGGCTCAATCTTTGGGGTGGAATCAGCGGTTGTCTTTCAAACCGCCCCTGCACGCAATAGGATAGCGCTACGACCAATCAGAGCAACGAACAAGGTGACGTATTCAGAGCGACGGAAAAGAGTCAACGGGGGAGTAAACATAGAAGGGATATGGCTAATTTTGGAGAAGTCCATCCATCTACACTAGCGCCCATCCCCGTGGTCCTAATATATAAGCTACTTAACAAAGTTTAACACCGACAGCAGAGGAGGATAAAAGAGGAGCATTCCGACTTTCAGTCTGCTGTGATTAGAATATCACAATGGGGCCGTGTGTTACACAACTGGCTGTACATTCAGTTCACATTACTTGTAAATATTGAATATAGACTTTATCGCTATTACGTAGTTTACTTCATGCCTCTTACCATTTGTAAATGAGATGTACCTCATCCAACACGATTCCTAGGAGGTTATCTCGGAAGACCGTGGCAGCCAACGTGTCACGCCACTTCCTCTGCATGAGCCAGGCTTCAGGACTACCGAAAACCAACTGACAATGGCCATTTAGAATTTCCTTCAATTTATGTACACCAAGTTGCATGGCCGTGGGTCCAAATTTGGTCGCCTCTGTGACCTGGTCCTCCATAAGGGCGATCAACGGCAAGACTACGACCACCAGTGGGTTTTCACTTACTGCATTTACATGCACACCATATTCCTGTATTAATTGGAATATGAGAATGCGTACCTATCATGTAAACGCGTGCAATAACCCGATTAAAATCATGACTTGAATGAATGACTTGAGTGCCTTTTTCTGCTTATCTTTCAAAGAAAAGCCCAAGTCTAACTCTTCCTAAATCAATGCCAAAGCTAATTCAGATGACCGGTGTTCCTTTGCCACAGCCATCTCAGTTGTTTTGCACCGTCACAGCGTTGATGTGGAGAGGCAGAAAAGCTTCGAGAATAAAGTAAACAGACATTGGAGCCTCAGGCTTTCAAACGCTAAAGAAACTTGACCAGCTGTTTGGCCACGATGATCCTCATGTAGCAAGCAGTTCTCATTTGGAGGGGGACACGGAAAGCGGTAAGACTGATGTTAAATTAATAGGCTATTGCAAGTATGTATTTGGTTAAAATTTGCTTGAGCTTATAGAAGGCCCCCACTGATGGACCAGCTGTTAATAACCTACTATTTGATGCATATTGATTCGTTATTTTACGGTGGCAAATAAAATTTGTCCTGGAATACAGCAAGGAAGACTTTCAAATTTTCCTATTTAAAACCCTGTCTTGACGTTCAGAATCACCTGCCAGTAAACTTGCAACCAGCGAGTACTGCGGTTCTGAAGCTAGTGAGCTATTCTATGCCCTGTTGAATCTGTAAGATATGTAACGTTATTTAAAAAGGTTATGTATGAATCAATCCAAATAGTGCAATAGTCTTATTGAAAAATTATTAATGGCCCCAAAGTCACAATTTTTTTCACATTCATTCATGTAAGTATATTATTATTATTATTATTATTATTATTATTATTATTATTATTAATAATAATAATATAATAATAATAATAATAATAATAACTTCCTCTTTGTCATGGTGGTGCAGTGATCAGCACTGCCACCACACAGCAAGAAGGTTGTGGGTTCGATTCCGGCTTGGGGCCTTTCTGTGTGGAGTTCCAGGGCATGTAGGCTACGACTGAGCTTAATTTTAACTTTTGGTAACAGCAAAGTGTGCGCGTATGGCGGGCCGTCACATCACGATCAGGTTGGGCCGCCATGGCCGAAAATGCCAGGGCCGTTTTTTTTGTCCCAGTCCAGCCCTGGTGCGAGAAACTCCTACATATGTGTTAAGTGAATAATTGCTGACTACAGCAGGGGAATGTGAATATGCCAGTAAAATTCATGCCGAATGTTTGAGAGTTGACAGGTATGCATTTTTTTTTCATTGTTTTTATTGCAATTTTTGTTTTTCATTCAACAGAACAGTGTCTTCAAAAACTAGACACACAACAAAACATACACGACAGCTCTTACATGAGAAATGAAAAGATAGCATAATACAGGAGGTGGTAGGTCAGACTTACAGTGTACAGGAGTCGCATTTATGAATGTCATTCAAGTGCACAACAGTCCTTTTAATAGGGTGGAGGAGAGGCCCGGTCCGATATAATCAAAAAATGGGCGCCACACTCTGTAGAACTGATCTACATTGTCATGTACATATAATATTGGCAAGATATTCTTGGGGGATCAGTACAAAAATTATTTTGCGCCAACCACAGACAGAGGGAATCTTGTCACTGACCTACTGCAAAAGAATATTTTTCCTACCTGCAAATGTTAGAATATTATACAGTCTTTTGTCGGCTGCTGTTTTCACATATTTACTTGGAAGACCCAGGATCAGGGACATAAGGTCCATTTCTAAATTAATATGAAAAATTCTCTCCATTTCACATATAATTTCAACCCAATATCTTTGAAGTTTATGACAAGACCAGAAAAAATGAGTTAAAGGGGACCTATTATGCTGATCCTTCTTTTAAGACATTTAAGTTATGTTATGATGTTGGATGTCCGTACTAAACCTCTGAAAAGTTTCTAAACATAAGTTACAGGGGTTTTGCCATAATCCAAGAACGTGATTTCCTCTCTGAACAGCTCATCCCGAGATCTTCATGAGATCTGGGCAAAACCTGACTTCAGGTGGTGCCGTCCAATTAATACAGACCTAGCCAGAGCCAATCACGGCGCTGGGCCTGCCCACACCGGAAACTATTCTAGCAGGCACAAACAATCGCGGATCATACTATGCCTTGGTAGCGTCTACACTTTTGGAAATACAAAAGAAGAACCGCCGATCATTTGAGGTGCAGTTTTGTCAGTATCTCTCCCAAAGCTGCTTGTCCGTTTATTTTTGGACGTGAAGAAAAGCACCTATTTCTCTTCCAAAAGACGATGCCACAGAAATCTGTGGGTAGCTTTTTTGTTTGCTGGCAGCAAACAGCCACGGCCAAAGGGAACGTTAGCTGTTTGTGCTCAGCATTTCACCAAAGACAGCTTTGTCAATAAGGAATAATTCGACGCTGGATAAGTGTTTCAGCTGCTTCTCAAACCTGAGGCAGTTGCATCGATCAAGCGCTCAGAGCCACAAGCTGTAAGTAACGATATAACAGCAAATAATGTAAGTGAAGCTAACGTGTTACGGGTGGCTAGCAGGACTGCTAACGATAGTTAGCACTAACAACTGGCCTCAAACGCAGGCTTTGTAAAATATCTGAAGATAAAGCCTGTATCAGTAGCGACTGTCCGTGACTCACAGAAGCGGAAGCTGTAAGTTGCTTTTACGGCATAAGCCTGCCAAACTGATAGCCAGTTGATTGTGGCTGTAGCACTGCGGCTGACGTAGCCAAGTTACTGTTGCTGATGTTTGTGTCCTAAATATGCTAGAGTAATATCAGGGGAAATTCAACAGAAGGTATGTGAACATAAACCTCATTTGCAGCTAACTTTTTATACTTGTTTGTAATTTGGATGCTTGGTACAACTGACCACGGTAACGGAACTTGCTCTCTGTAAAACCTGTATTGCAAGGGTTTGTCTCTGTGGTTGTTATGACCGCTCGGTTACTCGGTACTGCATGTTAGTTCGCTTGCTGTGCTACTTAAAAATGCTCCTGCTTAACTTATATGCAGTAATTCTGACCGAAATGCTTGTGTTACTTCGGTAAGCATCAATGTGGCAGTTTCATCATAATGTTGCTAGTCGGAGAGGTGCTGTATGTGTCTGCAAAGTTGGGCTGAAAAGGCTGCAGCTAGACCAGAGGTAGGTTTTGCAGAGCTTGGGATATGTGTTTGGGCTTGTTTACGGCTGTTTGTGATCGCTTCACTTATCCATGACCGGGATCAGCCGGATACTTCACCAATATCTGGGCTAGCTCTCTGATGCTACCGTGAAAGCAATTACGAAACGCACAAGCTATAACATGTCTGGTATAACAAACGATTTCTCTGCACTGCCGTGACATAATTTCATCCCCCTTCAGAAATTGTTCTGGCTAATACATGCTAACGGAACTTACGGTCTGTAAAACCTGTATTATGTTCATAACATAACCGGAGCTCTCTCTTGCTGTCGCATACTATCCATAAAGCTGCTTTCACATCGGACGCGAAACAAATTTTTTGCGCAACAGATTACATTCAAAGTCAATGCATAGACGCGAATACACGCGTTATGGGCACATTAAGCCGCTTTCACACCGGACGCAAAATGAATTTTTCGCGCTACAGATTACATTCAAAGTCAATCCAAGACGCGAATACACGTGTTATGGGCGCGTTAAGCCGCTTTCACAACGCAAAATTGTTTCGCGTCCGGTGTGAAAGCGGCTAATCGCGCCCATTTTCCGCAAGCAAATGCTGGTCATTCTGACGCAATAAGTAAATCATTACCACGGACAATTTCCGAAAAGGCCGTTCTGCCTGGAGCTTTCGCCCCTCCGTCATATACCAGCGCAGAGGCTGTTCGTTACTCCACGCTAACGACACACCACAGTTATGAACACAAACCAGCAGGTCCTTATAATACACACCTTAGCAGTCCATAAGTTGTTGGTTCACTTTTTGCTGCTCCTCACTGTCCATGTTTCCCTCTGAACTCAGACCCACCGGATTTCTACGATCTCCGGTCTACACTTGCGTATGTCGACCCGTTCTACAAATGTGTCTGTATGGGGTGGATTCTAGCCTTCCCTCAATCCTAGCTATAGAGTGGAAATACCGGTGTACTCACTACAAAAGCCGTAGGTAGATAGCAAATTCGAGCTTGAGCTGCCAGACTTTCGCACTGCGTTCTCCACTTTCGGCGCTGCGTTTATTAGAACAAGTTCATTTCATTAGATCTAGACACATGTACAGCGTTTGATTGCGGCACTTTCCCGCCGATTCCTTAGCTCAGATGGCAGACGCGTCTCACGTTTCACACTAGGGAGGTGGACCCAGAAAACTGCGTTCTGCCGAAACATAATTCACTGCACTGGCATAGCAGTCTGCACTTTACCTTTAAGGCTGTCCATTAATTGTGACGTTTACAGAGCGACGTGGGGCTAGAGTTAGTGAGTTCTATGTTGGCTGTTTTGGTTTGATGCGCTTGCTTTCAGTAAAGCCTAATCGATAAATTAACTTCTGCTTCTTTCGTGCTCCTGCATTTCGCATGCACTTTATTGGTGACCCCGGACGCTCCTGGATGATTCCAGAGTTTTACCCGACATGGCAGCTAACGCAGTCTCCCTAAAATTACTGGAGTTCTGGGAGCAACAAGCCGTAGCTTGGTTCGCACAGGCAGAAGCCCAGTTCGCACTGAGGGAAATCACCGCGGATACAACTAAGTACTACTACGTAATCGCGGCGCTCAGCTGCTCGACTGCGGCGAGAGTGGTAGAGTTTTTGGAAAATCCTCCCCCAGACGACAAATACCCGGCTCTGAAGCGTTATCTTCTGGAAACGTTCGGATTGACTGAGGCGGAGCGTGCACGCCGGCTACTTTCACTACTAGGCTTGGGTAGAGTCGCAGCCCTCTGAATTAATGGACAGTATGTTGGCACTACTAGGCGATCACAGGCCGTGCTTCATGTTCAGGGAACTGTTTTTGCAGCAGCTTCCAGCTCCAATACATTCAGCTCTGGCTAACTTGCCCGTTAAAGACTTCCGTGAATTAGCTAAAGAGGCCGATAAATTTCACTCAGCAGCCTGTTGTAGCCCAGCGCTCAAACAGTTCACCGTAGCAGCGGAGCCTGTTTTAAACGCCGCCGCTCAAACCATGTTAGCACGGCCAAACCCTAATCAGCAACAACCACTGGGCCTGTGCTATTACCACTCCCATTTCGGCACTAAACCGAAAAAGTGCCACCTGCCCTGTACCTTTGACAAGTTGGGAAACGCGGTGGCCAGCAATTAGTAGCTGCCGTGGGTGCCGGCCATAAGAACAGTCTCCTTTACATCACCGACACCTTGTCTATGCGGCGTTTCCTTTGCGACACAGGTGCACAAGTCAGCGTCCTGCCAGCCTCACTGACTGACTTTCAGAGTGGAAAGCGCGGCCCACTCCTGGAGGCGGCCAACGCTAGCAAAATCCAAACTTTTGGAGAGCGCCGCACAGAATTGTGTTTCAACGGGCAGCGATTAACCTGGACATTCATTGTGGCAGTGGTGGCAAAGCCTCTGCTCGGCGCAGATTTTTTCTGCGCTAAAGGTCTCCTGGTCGACATTAAAAACCTCCGCCTAATAAGCACCAGAGACTACGTGTCCCAGCCCTGCACGCTCAGCCCTCTTCCCACAACAACGCTGTCCTGCACAATTGCTGCCCCCAGTGACTTTTTCCAGTTACTGAGGGAATTCCCCGAGCTCACTAAACCTACCTTTTCCACGACTGACACAAAACATGGGGTACAACACCACATCCCCACAACAGGCCCGCCTGTCCATACCCGTGCCCGCTGTCTGGACCCTGTGAAGCGGGCTATAGCTAAAGCAGAGTTCAAAAACATGGAGCGCCTGGGAATCGTTCGCCGCTCAAACAGCCCATGGGCTTCCCCCCTACACATAGTTCCCAAAGTGAATGGCGGTTACCGCCTGTGTGGTGATCACCGGCCCCTCAATGATGCCACCGTCCCCGATCGGTACCCCATGCCACACATTCAGGACTTTTCAGCCCGCCTGGCTGGTACCATGATCTTTTCAAAAGTGGATCTGGTTCGGGGCTACCACTAGGTACCAGTGCATCCAGATGACATCCCGAAGACCGCTGTGATTACGCCGTTTGAGTTATGGGATTTTACAAGGATGCTGTTTGTTTTAAAAAATGCAGCATAAGCATTCCAGCGGTTAATGGACTCGGTACTCAGGGACCTACCATTCCTTTTTGTCTACATGGATGACATCTTAGTCGCCAGCAAGTCCAGAAACAAGCACCTGGCCCACCTGAGATGCTGTTTCATCGCCTTAGCCTGCACGGCTTTATTGTGAATCCAGCCAAGTGCCAACTCGGGCAGCCATCCATTGACTTTCTTGGGCATCACATTACAAAGCAAGGAGCAGTGCCGCTACCTGCGAAAGTAGTAGCGGTTGAGACTTTCCCCCAGCCCCCACGGTCAAAGCGCTCCAAGAATTCTAGGAATGGTAAATTTTTATAGAAAAGAATAAAAGTCCACACACTGTTTAAGCTGCTCCCAGGTAACTTTATTCCTTGCACAACGTTTCGGCCGACGTGGCCTTCATCAGGTGAGTTCCACACATGTGATAGGGGTGGGGGTGGAGGTTAATATTTCTTTAACCCTTATTTAACCAGGGAAGTCCCGTTGAGATTGAAATCTCTTTTTCAAGGGAGCCCTGGGGGTTGAGGTGGAGAGGGAGAGGGCAATTTGCACAGCCAACTAGATCAGGGGATGATTAGGTAGCAGGTCGAAAGAGCCAGGTTGGGACTTTTAGCCATGACACCGGGAAACCCCCTACTCTTATCGAAGAGTGTCATAGTATCTTTAATGACCACAGTGAGTCAAGACCTCGGTTTAACGTCTCATCCGAAAGACAGCGTCTCCTTCAGTACAGTGTCCCCGTCACTGCACTGGGGCATGGGGGATTATTCCACCAGAGGGAAAATCGCAACCTACTGGCCCACCAACACCTCTTCCAGCAGCAACTTGATTTTCCCAGGTGGTCTCCCATCCAAGTACTAACCAAGCCCACACCTGCTTAGCTTCAACCAGGCGGCTGGAGCAGATCGAATAGTGGTATGGCTGCTGGCATATACCCTGAAGACGGACCAAACCAAAGTGCAATGAGTCCCAATAATACATTCAGCATACAGAAATAATCAAATCAACCCCATATTACTTACGATACCAAAACAACACTTTATACATATAAAGGGAAGTGAAGGCATATCAGTAATGTATTGGCTAGTAGGCCATTCTCCACGATAATCTGTACATTTAATATTGTATACAATTTAAGTTGCATCCAAATAACATAGTATCCCATAGGTATATTTTAAACCCATCAATCAAGTATAGGCACAGTTAAAACACCCAATAGATACACATGCAAAGAAAACACAAATACATCAAAATCAGTCAGTAAGAAACACATTCCATTCAAAAACTAGAACTGACATCAATAGCTACAATAGACCGATCCAGAGTACAGCCCACCCAGGCCTATCCACCCAATGAGATCCAGGGCTGCAGTCACATGACCGCACCCAGCTTAAGCTCAGACAAACAAACACTTATTCGAACTGCTTTCTCTTTTGGGAAGAGTACATTCGCGCTTTGTTTTCGTATTTTTGTAATTATAAAATCTCACAATGGCAAAGCAGTGTTGTTACGGTGAGTGTAAATCAGACACGAGATACCCAGACAGGGTTGTAAACACTACTTTCAGGAGGGAGAGGGCTGGATATGGCAATTTATTAGCTAATAATTACTCATTATTCTGAAAGCTCAACTCGCATTGTTTACGGACAATAACGCCTCTTGATGGCTTTGCACTGGGCCGTAAAAGGGTCAAGAGGCTGCAGGTTTTCATTCAAACAGAGCAGAAACACACCTGATACGATTAATGCAGGCTTCACACAGAGCTCAGTTTCAATCAAAGACTGTCTTGGGCAATAACACTTGGGTGCTCCGGAAAAGGTTTATGATCTTATCACACCATATGTAAATTGAATGCTACGTACCCTGCTTTGCAAGAGCACTGGCCATGAACAATGCTTCTCTGTTCCTTGTCGATCGTTATTATCAATGAGTGTGGCTTCTGGGACTTCAGCATTGAGCGATAGCATTTGCATTTGGCTTCAACTTCACGGGCGTTTATAACAGAAAATGACACTTCGTGAATATACCCAGATAAAAAATAATTATAATCCTTGCCTTTTGCTTTTTTTGCGATGCGATCCGTTTTTAAAAACTCGAGATTGATGTTTTCAGGAAGCGCTTCCAATGAGGTTATAAGGGACGTTGGCGCCATCTTCAGCAAAGCTTGACCTAGGTCCGGCCGTTGCTATGCGTAGTTAGGGGGTGGGCGGAGCTATGGATCGGTTTATTCATAATAAAGGTTTTATGTCGAACTCTTCTTTAAGACCAAAAGGAGCCATTGTATTAAGCGTGTAAATGTAATAGGTTTTGCGCTGTAGCAGTATCTTATCATAATCACCACCGCGGGGGGGTTTTATAACCTTCTCAATACCCATGTAGCGTAGAGCGCTAATGTTGTGTCCCGCTTGTTTGAAATGTGCAGCTACGGGATTGCGCTCATCTCCGCTACGGATGCTACTCCTGTGTTCGCAAATACAAGTTTTAAGTTGCCGGCTTGTTTTACCCACGTAGCCCAAGCCACAAGGACATTTGATAAGATATATTACATGTGTGCTGTTGCACGTAATGACACCACGAATTCTGCAAGACTTGCTGCTATGAGGATGTGTATATGTTTTGCTTTTGATGGTATAACCACATTGCGCACACTGCCCACATTTGTAATTGCCCTCAGGCAGGTCGTTCAGGAAGGTATCCCGTTTTTCTGGAATATAGGACTTCATAAGCCTGTCTTTGGCGGCGGCACAGTGGTTAACACTACTGCCTCACAGCAAGGAGGTCGTGGGTTCGAATCCGACCTGGGGCCTCTGTGGAGTTTGCATGTTCTCCCCGTGTTCGCGTGGGTTTCCCCCACCCACATAAAACTGCATCATAGGAACACTCCACCCAGTACCCCTGACCAAGGAACTGGCTTTAGAACTGGAGTTGGTCTCCAGGCGCTGCCCACTGCTCCTAACTATAAGATGGCTCAAATGCAGCGGACAAATTGTCCTACGGGGTTCAATAAAGTAGGCTATATCTTATCTATCTTAATGTAGGAGGGAGCTTAAATACGATGGACGGTGGCTCCCTGAATAAATTAATTTTGGGTCCGTTTCAATTATATGCCAGTGTTTGCAAATGACTTTAGAAAGTTCAAAGCCAACTGGCGAGTATTTCGTGAAGCAAAAGAGAGTCTGATCTTTGTTTGCCTTGGTTCGGGGCTTAAGTCACTCATCCTGTGTAATGGCACAGAAGCGATTAGCAGCCACATCAACCCATTCACTTTTATAACCCCTCTCTAGAAATCGTTTGCTCAGATCTGTAAATTGTATAATAAGAGAAAATATTCGGCGCTCATGGGATAAAAAAGTTACCAAAAGAATGTAAAGCTGGTGCTCTTGGAAGCGTGGGATGGAGGAGTAAACCAAAAATGTAAGAATTCCAGGCACTCAGAGAATAATTGGATCAAAAAGAAGCAAAAAAAGGGATAAAAAGCCTTTATTATTTCATGGCTAAACAGTTAAAAAAGCCGACATGTTTCGACCTATGCGGTCTTACTTGCTATTTAGCGTATTCTGGGGCACATTAATCGTGATAGTCAGACGGGCATTTACAAATTTGTTGCGTACACAGCTCAGCTGACAGAGACAAGGTTGAATGCGTTGCTATTCTCATTGATGCATGGGTACAGCCATGCTGTGATTGGCTGTTGGCACGTACAATGGTACCGCAGCCTGTACCAGAGCTGTGATTGGCTGATGTACGTAACGACCTGCAAAAAAAAAATTCTGAAACGACTTCAACTAGCTGCTGACAGTATCTTGAGTGATTTTAGAATTTTTTTCTTCATTAAAGGGTGTGAATTTACAAGTGTTCTCCAGTGTCTTTTGTCCGCTTTAATTCAGTGGTAAGTTGAGGGTTTCTGTATCGCAGCTCACGCGCACACTTCTTTCCTCCCTCTGGGCATCCTAGATCCGCCCCTGCTGTCATCTTAAACCTAGGTCTACGCTTGTTCCAAATAAAAGAGCTGAGCCATCCATTTATGTCCTTCAACACCCTTTTAGAAAACAAAACAGGAATCATTTGGATAGGGTATAATAGCCTAGGCAACACATTCATTTTGACCAGGGCTATGCGTCCTAACCAAGAAACAGGAAGTGACATCCATTGCCATAGATCCTGCTTAATTTTGCAAAATAAAGGTACGAAGTTGGCTTTATATAGTTGATCAAAGGACGGGGAGATCAAGATTCCCAAATACACAAACCCACTGGGAGACCATTTAAAAGGAAAGGAAGGTATAGTAGTTGGTATTCTTGAAAGAGTACCAAGGGGCATAGCCTCTGATTTAGCCAAATTGATCTTATAACCAGAAAAACAACTAAATCTGTCAATCACATCAAAAAGACCTGGTACGGATGTTTCATGGTTGGTCAGAAGGATCAGAACATTGTCTGCGTATAATGTTATTTTGTGACTCAGCTGTTCGGTCTCTAAACTACGTATTGTGGATGTCACCCTTCTGGCCTCAGCAAGTGGCTCTATGGCCAAAGCGAATAGGAGGGGCGACAAAGGGCAGCGCTGCATCACCCCTCTGTGAGTACTGAAGTATTCAGACCAGAATCCATTAGTCAAGACTGCTGCCTGTGGTCTAGTATATATAATTTTGACCCATTTTATAAAGTTCTCCCCCAAACCAAACTTACCCAATGTACTGTATATAATAAGAACGACCATTCAATTCGGTCAAATGCTTTCTCTGCATTGAGAGAAAGCACCAGACCGCTAATAGATTTTAGTTTAAAAGCTTGAATAGCATTCAACAAGTGTCTGATATTAGCGGCTGAATTCTGGCCCTTTATAAAACCTGTCTGGTCTTCCTTTACCAGTACTGGTAAGAGATTTTCTAAACGGGAGGCTAAGATTTTGGAAAGCAGGTTCCTATCCACATTTAAGAGGGCTATGGGCCTGTAGGATGCACAAGATTCAGGACACTTCCCTTTCTTTAAAATTAAGGATATATTTGCCTCCTTCAAGTGTCCGTGGGAATTCTCCTGTAGTGAAAGAATGATTGAACATACCGAGAAGAGGTTCTACAAGAATATTTTGGAACTGTTTATAAAATTCACATCAAAAGTCATCAGGTCCTGGCGACTTTCCATTTTGTAATGTAGTAATAGCTTTGATCACCTCAGTTTTAGTTATAGGACTATTACGGGCAGTCTTCCGCTCTTCTGGAAAATTTGGTAAATTAAATTGAGCAAAGAAATTGCCCATTAGTTGCTCCCCCTCTGGAGCTTGTTTGGAAGAATACAGTTTTTTGTAAAAATTCTTAAAACAATCATTTATCAGTTTGTTTTCATATACCTTGTGGCCTTCTTTATCAAATACAGCCGCAATAGTTTGGGATTCTACACGCTTCTTAACATAATGGGCCAGACATTTACCTGCTTTATCTCCATGCTCATAAAACCTCTGTCTAGTATACTTCATTTTCTTCTCTGCATCCCAAGTAAGAAGGCAGTTTAGAGCTGATCTGAGCGTAGTGATTTCTTGCCCCAATAATGGTGAAGGAGAGGCAATATATGCTTTTTCTTTATCGATCAATTCACTCTCTAAAGATTTTTGTTTCTCCTGTCTTCGGCGCTTCCATGTTGCAGAGTGCAAAAAAATTAACCCTCTCGCATAAGCTTTGCACGTTTCCCATAAGATGGAGGCATTACTGGCCGATGAGGTATGCGTTATTAATGAAAACTGACCGCACCTGATAATGTTGAGAGTTTTCGGAGTTTCTGTAATGGTAATTTAAATGAATGATTGAAAACAGGTCATGACCAATCATTATTTTTAAGGTATGAGCTTCCCCTATCGCCAATTCGCCAGCCACCACTGCTATATACTCCTGTCCAGTTGACGCCTCCAACATGTCGAATGGATTGTTCGGCAGCAGACAATTATGTGTAATCTAAGCCTTGTTATCATTATTACAGGTTAATGACTGTTCCAACTATCATGTAGCCTGTCTTTCATTTAATGTACATGTACATACACACTCCTGCTAGCGGCGCTACACACTAATATTATCAATACTGTATAGGCCTAGCAAGGCACGAAAGTTTGTTGGTGCCGGGATGTGCCACAAGCGATCGCTGCAGCAGCAGTCACACCGGCATCGATAAAGTTTCCTTTGCAATGTCATTATTGCAGAATATTTTACATTGTACTTACTTGGCATTTTCCTAGGCCAGGGAGACTGATCTTTTCCCCCTACTCATCCACGCCATGACTTGAAATAAACTTGAATGATTAAACAAACAAAAATATTCTTCAAGCAACATGGACCGTGAGCTGGGGCTAAAACATCGGCACCGCCATTGTTGACTGAAAGCTGTCCACTGATTGGTTGGTTGAGTTGCTAGGTTCTACTGTGGTGAAGTGGGGAAATCAGTCAACTTTCAAGGTTTTGCCTGTAGAATATCAGCATATTTAGGGGCCAAATTGCAATATGCAATGCATTAACATGAAGGGAAAAACCCAGTAACTCCCAAAATTGTATCAACTGAATTTTTATGAAAAAGTGAGTTACTAGGTTTTGCCTTTGCATGGGAGAATTATGGTAAGGTACTCTGTGCATGCTGGATGGAGGGCTCCGCCCCTGCATAGACTATAGAGGCCTTAATGATGTTACGGTGAAGTACCGACATCCACTCCCCCTGGTCCCCAGCGCTGTGGAGCAGCTGCGAGGTGCCAAGATTTTCACAAAGCTCGACCTCCACAGTGCATACAATCTTATCCGTATCAGGGAAGGAGACGAGTAGAAGACGGCGTTTAGCACCACCTCCAGGCACTACAAGCACTGCTTCGTGCTGTATGGCCTTGTTAATGCCCCCTCTGTGTTCCAGTCCTTCATCAATGATGCGTTACGAGAGATGCTGGGAAGATTCATCATTTCCTACCTCGATGACATCCTCATCTGCTCAAGTACTTATGAAGAACATGGAACACATGTGGAGAGTACTCCAACGCCTATTTCAACATCAACTACTACGTCAAGACCAAAAAATGTGTCTTTCACCAGTTCATCGTCTCCTTCCTTGGTTAAGTGATTGGACCAGAGGGCCTGGCTATGGAGGCAAAGAAGGTGAAGGCAGTAGCCGAATAGCCAATCCCACGGACGATAAAGGAACTCCGGTGCTTCATGGGGTTCGCAAACTTCTATCGACGCAGCATTAAAAACTTCTGCGCGGTTGCCTACCCTCTGACGCGTCTGTTCAAGGGAAAACCCAAAAACCTGGGATAGAACCCGGAAGCACAAAACGCCTTCAGCACACTCAAGAGTCTGTTCGCTACTGCTCCTATACTCAAATTACCAGACCCGGAAAAGCCCTTTATAGTGGAAGTTGACGCCTCCAGTGCAGGGGTGAGAACAATCCTGTCCTTGCGGCACAGGACGCCAGAGATGCTGTACCCCTGTGCGTATTTCTCACACAAACTCACACCCGCAGAGTCTAACCACGACATGGGAAACCAGGAGCTGTTGGCAATAAAACTCGTGCTCGAACAATGGAGGCACTGGTTATAGGGGGGTCGCCATCCATTCCTTGTGCGAAAGGAATCTCGATTCCTCTTTTGTTTGTATCTTTTGCGAGCATGCCTCTTGCTACGGCAGTCGGCATAACAAAATATACAACCACGTCCATCCTTGCACCTGAGTCTAGTCTTCAACTTCCTGTCCTCCGTGCCTGTCACTAGGGTACGTCACAGAACCCTTACACCTACATTGGCACGTGTTTATTTCACTCCATAAATTCAAGCACTTGTGACCAGTGAGCGATCTGAGCACCTAAGTGTAACTCATCCTTTCGCCTTTTCACCAATGGTCAGTGTGTGAGAAAATGAATAAATAATTCATGAACACACTATGCAGACATCATCATTTAGAATTTTTTTAAAAGTCTTAGGTCAGATCTGCTTTTGTTTCTTTCTTTTTTTGCTATTTTGCTGTAGATACAGGCTATTCTTCATTGTACTCTGTTTAAAGGAAGGGAATATCATGCAGCATAATGTACTTTATTTTAACAATCGAATATTGAATATTTTATTTGGGCTACATTAAGATTTTACTGAAACATTGAACATCTTTAATACTGTTTTCAATAAATACTGTGTGAAAGCTCCTTACCCTATGTTTTGACTGATTAAATGGAGGAAAAAGATAAAATTGACTCCCCCTTTTATATTTATTGTAACACCACGCCTCCAGCGCTCTCAATCACCGGCGTATTAAGACCCGGCCCGCATTCCACACTCCACCATGATCATCCGCATCTGTTACTCATTGTGTCATTGCCACAGCCTATATAAACATAAGCTTCGTACTTAGTCAGTGCAAAGTCTTGTAAGCCTGTTGTTAAACCATAGTCTTGTCTAGACGCTTATACCGTGTATTCGCGCAACTTTGTAAAACTTATTACAAGCGCTGTTATTGTTATTCCAACGCATTTCTAATAGTTTGGAACACAGTTTCCTGTTTGTTTTTGTATTCACCTTTTTCTGCCTTTTGCTGTGTTACTGCAAAGGCATAATAAAGCCTACTTCAACTTTGCATTTCCACGTTTGCCATTTTTCACTGCACTCTGCTCAGTGCACAGAAAAAGCCTTTACATTTATTTTGGTGGATCAAAATATTATTTCTTCCCTGACTTAAATGTGAAAGGATCCAATCCGTGAGTTTTCTGATCCGCTGCACATTTTTATACTGCCGGCTGATGTCGATACCAGTTGATGTCACGGCTTCCTGCTGAAAGTGTTCCGGGAGGGCTGGTCTCATGTGTCCTCTCTCATCGACTCATCAGAGCTCTAGCCTCTCTCGCTCAGCACAAATAGGCGCTTTGAGACAGCCATCGCGGAGGGAGACACAAAACAACATCCAGATCAGTAGAGGATAGAGGACATAACAAATAAGCGAATTGAGATGCACCCTGTTACTGACTACAGCCCGACTGAGACAGACATCTCAAATGCTGAAGAGATTGTTCAAGCTCTCAAGCCAATGATGGTGGCCACACAAATCATGTGCGAGGAGAAAAGCCCAAAAATTTCTGTCATTGCTCCACTTCATGCCCAACTTTTGAGTGAGACAGTGAGCACCATTGAGGATTCCCCTCTTGTCAGAGAGATAAAAGCACCATCAATCAAGACTAATCAAAAAGATGACTCTACTCTGGAGAAAGACTGCCTACACATCTCATCAGCCTTAGACCCCAGGTTCAAATCTCTACTCCTCCTGTCACCAGCACATGTGCAGGAGACATATGCCAGGGTGGTCTCCAAGGCTGCTGCTCTTAAGGTAATTACATCTTGTGAACAGTAGGTCATGTGAATTCATAGTTTTTGTGTCGATGTGTACTTTAGCAATCCACATGAAAAAACTCATGTATTAAAATTTTAAAACTTTAGAGATTACTTGATGTGAACATGCTTTTTTTAACAATGAAAATGTCTGCCACTGTTTTCTACAGGAGAATGCAAATTTGGAAGTGGAGAATAATGCTTGAGGGAGAATTTCTGCTGATGAAGGAGGAAGTGATGAACAGAGGGCTGGTGAATTGCCTTGAAACCAGTGAGAATGGGAACGACCCTTCCACTTCCAGCGCCCACCCACCCAAGAAGAGGAAACCTGAACTTGCTGACCTCCTCGGGCAGACGTTCAAGACCACCAGAGCCCCCTTTGTGTTAGCTGTTTCCGTAGCTGAGGAGTAGATCAGACAATACCAAGAAGTTTCACCGCTACCACTGACAGATGAACCACTGGTATGGTGGAAATCTCAGGCATCATGCTACCCACTCCTTGTTAAGCTGGCAAGACCGTATCTACGTGTCCCAAGGACCAGTGTATCAGCAGAAATGATCTTTTCCACTGTTGGTGATATAATCACTTCTCAGAGAAAAGTGCTCACCTCTGAGCATGCCAATCAGTTACTGTTTCTGAAGAAAAATGTGCATATTTGAGGATGAATTGAAATCTGCATAGGTTTACATAATGCAAATTGCTGCAAAGCACTGAAATGTTCCCAGGTTTATTTTAAGGCAGCTGGTAAACACTGAGATGTTCCTAGGTTTAAATCAAAGAAGCTGGTTAATTCTGAAATGTTGACAGTTTGTATAAAACAAGTCAATAAGCAGTTAAATGTGTCCAGATAGACACAAAAACAAGTTTTTTTTTTTTTTTTTTGCTTTTATGCATGATTAAGAAGTTTAAGCTCTAAAATGTCAGTGTTTAGGCACATAAAGACAAGTTTGTTAAGCTTTAAAAAGGTATACGTGCAGAAATGTGAACAGGTTTACATACACAAGTTGGTTTTGCACTAAAGCACTAGAATTTGCATTTTTATGTGCCTTTTATGAAGAAATGTGTATTTTTATACGAATTTCATTTTGTAGTTGCTCTACAATTCTGTAATTTTAATTTACAGACTGAAAGTGTTTGTAAAGCTATGCTAAGGCTTTGTTTGCAGGATGCACTTTTTGTTTATCTTTGTCAAATTCTGTGAAACTGAAACTAAATTTCAGAGAATAGAGAGAAATCCTGCACTTTACCTTTTCATGGGCTTTTTTTATTCATAGTAGACAGATACTGTGATGTATCATTGTAGGATTGTCTAGCAATATATCGCTTATCGTAGAATTGCTATATCGTGATATTATCGTAATCATGGGTCATGTATCGCGTATCGTATCGTATCGTGAGGTACCCTGTGATTCCCACCCCTATTCGTAATACTATGTTGCTGTAGCGTAGTCCAGCCTCTGTGTGTCTCATAGTGTGAACTCTTGGGAACCTCTGTTCCTGTTTGTTTTGCCTTTCTACGTTTATGCCTTCTGCGTTGCAGAAGGTAATAAAGCATAACCAAATCCATCCTTGCACTTGAGTCCAGTCCTCTGATTCCTATCCTACGTGCCTGGACACTCTGCCCTACGGACAAACGTTGCAAACAAGTTATTTAACCCTTACTGATGCAGTGAGTAGCTTCTCATTTCTTAATCACTTATGTTGGAAGACATATCCTGTGGTTGTGGAAAAGATGTTACTCTGTTTCAGAAGGGTCAAGTTATTGGCCTGCTTCAAGCAAAGAAAACAACAAGGGAGACTGCTAAAACCACTCAAATTGGGTTAGGGAATGTCTAGTGCATTATTAAAATTATCTTTGAGGAAGACGTGGTTGGAAAAAATCTTGAATGATTTTGATTGGAAATCACTTAAATGTTTTGTAAATCAAATCGTAAAAAATCAACAGTAGAACTCATGGCCATGTTTAACGGTGAAAGTAAGAGCATTTCCTTACGAACAATACGAAGGGAACTCCAGGGATTTGGAATGAAAAGCTCTGTTGCCACAAGAAATCTACTTATCAGCGAGGATAATCACAAAAAAGGCTTTAATTTGCAAGAAAGCATAAAGATTGGACCCTGGAGCAATGGTAAAAGGCCATGTACTGTGATGAGTCCAGATTTTCCCTGTACCAGAGTGATGGGCGCATCAGAGTAAGAAGATAGGCGGGCGTAGTGATGCGTCCATCATGACTGGTGCACTCCATACAAGCCTGTGGGGGAAGTGTTATGACGTTCTTTCAGTTGGTTAGGTCTGGATTCAGCAACGAAATGTGCCCAAAAAATGAGGTCGGCTGACTGTCTGAATATACTGAAAGACCAGGTTTTCCCATCAATTGATTTTTTGCTTCCCTGATGGTACGGGCATGTTCCAGGATGACAATGGCAGGATTCATCAGGCTCAAATCAAATGACCACAATGCTTCCGCTGTGGAAAATGGCACTTGAACATTAAACCTGAGTAAGGCGCATATTTTTACCCACAAAATCTCTCCCTTATGCACCACATTTATTGTGAACTACTGACTTTTGAAAAAAAAAAATACGGGATGTGCTCTGATATCTCATGCATCATTTGAATTCCTCAAATCAGAATCTATTATATCAGTCAGCTTGGGTTACTAATCAAAGGTGTGCCTCGAAATTGATTTTCTGGAACAGTTAATCGTATATGTTTCCCCGCCAGCAGGTGGAATTTTTATTCTGTTTCACTTCGGGTACCTCCCCTCAGTGATATCTCCTGTGATCTGGAAAAACCTAGTACATATGTCACTTTTGGGAGAAACTGAGTTTGAACCTCATTTGCAGTAATTAAGAGTGGTGAGAATCTTAAAACACGAGCTATTAGAGTTATTTGAACTGTCAAAATCAAGTTTTTATTATTTTTTTTTGGTTGGGAAAAGTCCAGAATCTAAAGGTTTTTGTTCAGTTGCAAGAATACTTGCCACTGATAAATTCACTAGGTTTTTCCAGATCACAGGAGATATGGTATGGGGATGTCCATGGGAAGCCCAATCTTGCGATAAAGTTTTTTTTTTTTTTTTTTGGATCAATGTCTGATCACAGAAATCTCCAATATGATGCAACACACACACACACACACACACACACACACACACACATAAAACATAAGAGGTAAATGAAATTTACAAAAAAAAAACTATATACAAAGAGGTATCACATAACGAAACAGCTAGGCATTAAAAAAATGTTTAGCTCTTTACAAATTTCTATTGTTTTGATTGCCTTACTATTCTTCAATCCATATAAAGTTTTGAAATAGTGTCCCATTTCTATCTTAAATTGTTGTATGTAAGGACTCTTTTTAGTCCATTTACATTTATGAATATAATATTTTCCATATAAAATAAAAAGATTCAAAATGAAAAGCCTTTTACAATCCATTACACTGTTATCATAAAAAAAAAAATAATGTTTCTTTTTTTTCTAAACAAACAATTGAACCAGTCAACGTTTTGAAGAGACACTGTAAGTCTGGCCAAAAAAATTTTGTACATAGGAAATCATGAAATAAATGACAAATAGTCTAATTTCCTTGGAATAAAACACACATACACACACACACACACACATCTCATCAATATCATTCCTGAATTTTGAAAGCGCCTGGTTTATCGGATAGATCAAATGAATAATTTTATATGAAACCTCCCTGATTTTGTTGGTGACGCAATATTTCTTATTATTACTCCAAACTGCCTTCCATTTAATATTTTTCAAATTTTGAGTTCCAAAATGACTTGACAGTCTGTCAGTCATTTGCCTGATGAAGACCCTGTGAGTGGGCGAAACGTTGCATCAATAAAGGTTTGGGAGCTTTAATCCAGTGTGCGGATTTTTTTACTTTCTTTCCTCAAGGTAATTTACCTGAACTTTTACAACCTTGGTATAAAGTTTGTATTGCGCGTTTAAAATAGCCGCCAAAACCAAAGAAGTCCAAAATATTGAATAAAAAGCTGTGCTCGACAGTGTCAAAGCCTTTGTAGTAATCCAAAAACAGAATGTAGGTATTAACATCAATAAATTCACTATAATCGATTAAATCTAAAATTAGGCGAATATTACTATGTATATGCCTACCACGCATAAAACCAGATTGACAATCATCAATAATGGAATTGAGGCACAATTTTAATCTCTGAGCAAATATAAGTGCAAACAGTTTGGCGTCATTGTTAATTGAAGTTATTGGTCTCCAGTTTTCAATCATCAATAAATCTTTATCTGGCATGGGTATTAAAGAAATAAGACCTTGAGATAAAGTTGGCGGTAGCTTCCCAATCCTAATTGCTTCCTCAAATACAGATAAAATAAATTCTAAAATGTCATCTTGGAATGTGTTATAAAATTCACTTGTTAGTCCATCATTACCAGGGGATCTATTATTCTTCAATTTAGATATACAAATTTTTAGTTCGTTTAAAGGTGCCCTGTGCAATGGACAGCCAAAAATTAAATTCATACTCTTCACACTCCAAAGAAAAAGGGGGCAGTATACCTGCAGAAAGTGAGTTGGTCTACCCTAGCGTAACAATCGAGAAACGGCACAGTCTCTCCTCCCATCAAGCCTACTGTCCATGATTCACCCCCACCTTCCCAACGACCCCATAGCCGACTATTTACAATCCAAACAGGGCCGCTCTGACTCCAAAACTCTGAGATATAAACATATGAACGAACGTCACTTGATGTCAAGTGATTCTGTACAATGACATCTTCAAGCTACTCCCCTTCTCCCGATCCAGTAAATATGTCCAAATTACATGTCATTGTTCATTCGAAATAAATTCATTAGCTAGATAACATTCGCTGCTGTTGAGCAAGCTAGCGTCAACATAATGTTAGCTAATGTTAAGCACTAATGCTGAACCAAGATTTGCGTGAATAAATCTATCTAATGCCGAACTTTACCATAACCAGTCTCTGATCCCAAAATCAGCTGGCCAGTCGATCGCCACTGTTAGTTGACCATCACTTTACCGTACGTCGTCAAAATAGTTATAGCGGAGTTCAAAATTATGAAGTAATCTTAGCTGCACATGTACAAGTAAAACTAGGGACAAGATCATTTTAGAATGTTACGTATGCTGCCCGCCTGATGATCATTTCACAGTATGCAACCAGTTTGCCTGATATGCAGTCTTCATTAGCAAGACCTCTTCTAGCAATCAAGTATCATTAGTCACAACTAAACATTCTGTCATGTTTCATTACATTACGCAAAGTTTTCCGTTACATTTTGTGCGTTCCTTTAGGATTCATTATCATCGAAGCCATTTCAAGCTTCTTAGCTAATGTACCTTCCACACGATTGACATCGGGTTCAAGTACGCCCTCAAGCCGTGTGATTTATTCGTGCACTGCAGTTTGGCTGGCTGTTATGTTGCCCGCATACCGCCACCCATGGCAGAAACTGGTAATATCACACAGGACGGTGCGCAGCTAGTGATTTAGCGTGCTAATTCAGGTTGATATTGTTATGACTTGAAAATCACAACAAAGAAAACCAGCAATGACAACTTAAACAAATTTATTCTTCACTGATAAAAAAAAACTTCTACAAATAATCAACTGTTTAATCTTATAATAACACTCTAATGCCACTATGTAACTCTGTTGCCAAAACCAAAACTCTGCCCCTGGTGACCAAAATCACAGCATTTATATAGACTAGCAACATTCTGAAAAGATCTACAGGATTCCTGGGTGAGCCCGCCCCCTCCAGGCAAGAAGATGCCAGAAGCTTCTAGAGAGCACTAGTCTATTTCATTACAAAGAAGTGATATTGCATCAGATCATGTTTTGCTACAGACACACCACCAGAGGGTGCTTATGAACAAAATAAATAGCTGACCAGCAAGGCAGCAAAAACAGCATGTAACAAATCTCCATTGACAAATGATATACAATGCTGTGCATAAAATACTCATACATAACACCTCCCCTCTTTAAGAAAAGAAAGGTTTGCTAAAAGCTTTCTTTTGTTAAAATTAACAGTTTTATAATCAGTATAATCTTGAACTTTACACAAAAGTATCATTGATCATTATAACAATCATATACATAACGACCAGTGCAATTTTCACAATCAAATAGAATAGAAAAATTTACATTTTTCACAATCAAAGAAAGAAATGAAATTACATGCGTGAAAGTGTATCTGGGATAACATTATCTTTTCCCCTGATGTGAGAAATATCTAAATCATACTCTTGCAAAAGCGAACTCCATTTCAGTAATCTTTGATTCTTGTTTTTGATCTTATGTAAGAATGTGAGGGGATCGTGATCACTGAAGACCTTGATGGAAGTAGCTGAACAAGTCAAATAGATTTACAAAATGTTGTAAAGCCAAAACAAGTGCCAAACATTCTTTTTCAATTGTTGAATAGTTTTTCTGATGTTTATCAAACTTTTTGGAAAAGTAACAAACAGGATGATCTACTCCATCAGTGTCTTCTTGCAGTAAAACTGCACCTGCACCAATATCACTGGCATCAACTGCCAACTTGAACTCCTTTTTGAAATTAGATAAGAGAACTGGTGCGTTTTTGAGGATAGCTTTTAGTTGGTCAAATGAATTTTGACATTTTTCATCCCAAACAAATTTAGCATTTTTCTTCAGTAAATTTGTCAAAGGTTCAGAAATGATAGAGAAATTTTTACAGAATTTTCTGAACTAGCCAGCCATCCCTAGAAATCTCATTAGTTGTCTTTTAGTGGTAGGCTCAGGAAATTCAGTGATAACTTTTACTTTTGCATCAATAGGTTTGACTTGACCCTGTCCTACAATATGACCTACAGTGCTGTGAAGAAGTATTTGCCCCCTTCCTGATTTCTTACTTTTTTGCATATTTTTCACGTTTCATGTTTCAGATCATCAAACAAATTTTAATATAAGAAAAAGATAACCCGAGTAAATATACAAAACCCAAAACCAGTGAAGTTGGCACGTTGTGTAAATCGTAAATAAAAACAGAATACAATGATTTGCAAATCCTTTTCAACCTATATTCAATTGAATACACTGCAAAGACAAGTTACTTAATGTTCGAACAGGTAAACTTTTGTAATTTTTTGCAAATATTAGCTCATTTGGAATTTGATGCCTGCAACATGTTTCAAAAAAAGCTGGCACAAGTGGCAAAAAAGACTGAGAGAGTTGAGGAATGCTCATCAAACACTTATTTGGAACATCCCACAGGTGAACGGGCTAATTGGGAACAGGTGGGTGCCATGATTGGGTATAAAAGCAGCTTCCCTGAAATGCTCAGTCATTCACAAACAAGGATGGGGCGAGGGTCACCACTTAGTGAACAAATGCGTGAGCTGATTGTCGAACAGTTTAAAAACAACATTCCTCAACGAGCTATTACAAGAAATTTAGGGATTTCATCATCTACGGTCCGTAATATCGTCAAAAGGTTCAGAGAATCTGGAGAAATCACTGCACGTAGCGACAAGGCCAAAACCAACATTGAATGCCCGTGACCTTCGATCCCTCAGGCGGTACTGCATCAAAAACCGACATCAGTGTGTAAAGGACATCATCACATGGGCTCAGGAACACTTCAGAAAACCACTGTCAGTAACTACAGTTCGTCGCTACATCTGCAAGTGCAAGTTAAAACTCTACAATGCAAAGCGAAAGCCATTTATCAACAGCACCCAGAAACGCCGGCCGGCCGCTGGGCCCAAGCTCATCTAAGATGGACTGATGCAAAGTGGAAAAGTGTTCTGTGGTCTGACGAGTCCACATTTCAAATTGTTTTTGGAAACTGTGGACGTCGTGTCCTCCGGACCAAAGAGGAAAAGAACCATCTGGACTGTTATAGGCGCAAAGTTCAAAAGCCAGCATCTGTGATGGTATGGGGGTGTATTAGTGCCCAAGGCATGGGCAACTTACACATATGTGAAGGCACCATTAATGCTGAAAGGTACATACAGGTTTTGGAGCAACATATGTTGCCATCCAAGCAACGTCTTTTTCATGGACGCCCTGCTTATTTCAGCAAGACAATGCCAAGCCACATTCTGCACGTGTTACAACAGCATGGCTCCGTAGTAAAAGAGTGCGGGTACTAGACTGGCCTGCCTGTAGTCCAGACCTGTCTCCCATTGAAAATGTGTGGCGCATTATGAAGCGTAAAATACGACAACGGAGACCCCGGACTGTTGAACAACTTAAGCTGTACATCAAGCAAGAATGGGAAAGAGTTCCACCTGAAAAGCTTCAAAATTGGTCTCCTCAGTTCCCAAACGTTTACTGAGTGTCGTTAAAAGGAAAGGTGATGTAACACAGTGGTAAAAAGGCCCCTGTGCCAACTTTTTTGCAATGTGTTGCTGCCTTTAAATTCTAAGTTAATGATTATTTGCAAAAAAAAAAAATAAAGTTTCTCAGTTTGAACATTAAACATCTTGTCTTTGCAGTGTATTCAATTGAATATAAGTTGAAAAGGATTTGCAAATCATTGTATTCTGTTTTTATCTACGATTTACATAACGTGCCAACTTCACTGGTTTTGGGTTTGTAAAATGCAGTTTTTAAATGATGATTTCATTTATTAAGGGAGAGCTATCCAAACCTACCAGGCCCTATGTGAAAAAGTAATTCCCCCCCTTTAAATCATGAATTAACTGTGATTAACCGCATTTTTTAAGTTCAATTTTACGAGCCACTAGCCACACCCAGGCTTGATTACTGCCAGACCTGTTGAATCAAGAAATCACTTCAATTGAACCTGTTTGACAAACTGAAGAAGGCTAAAAGATCTCAAAAAGCAACACGTCATGTCGCGAACTAAAGAAATTCAAGAACAGATGAGAAACAAAGAAATTGACATTTATCAGTCTGGAAAGGGTTGCAAAGCCATTTCTAAGGCTTTGGGAGTCCAGCGAACCACGGTGAGAGCCATTATCCACAAATGGAGAAAACTTGTAACAGTGGTGAACCTTCCCAGGAGTGGCTGGCCTACCAAAATTACTCCAAGTACCATCGATGACTCATCCAGGAGGACAGAAAAGAACCCAGAACAACATCTGAAGAACTGCAGGCCTCGCTTGCCTCAGTTAAAGTCAGTGTTCATAATTCAACAATAAGAAAGAAACTGGGCAAAAATGGCATCCATGGGAGAGTTCCAAGGTGAAAACCACTGCTGGCCAAAAAAAACACAAAGGCTCATCTCACATTTGCCAAAATACATCTTGATGATCCCCAAGACTTTTGGGAAAATATTCTGTGGCCTGAAAAGACAAAAGTTAAACTTTTGGAAGGTGTGCGTCCTGTTACATCAGGCGTAAAACTAACACAGCATTTCATAAGAAGAACATCATACCAAAAGTGAAACATGATGGTTGTAGTGTGATGGCTTGGGGCTGCTTTGCTGCTTCTGGACATGGAAGACTTGTGGTAATTGATGGAACTATGAATTCTGCTCTCTACCGGAAAGTCCTGAAGGAGAATGTCCAACCATCAGTTTGTGACCTCAAGCTCAAGCACACTTGGGTTATGCAGCAGGACAATGATCCGAAACACACTAGCAAGTCCACCTCTGAATAGCTTAAAAAAAAAACAAAATGAAGATTTTGGAGTGGCCTAGTCGAAGTCTGGACCTAAACCCGCTTGAGATGCAGTGGCATGACCTTAAACAGGCTGTTCATGCTCAAAAACCCTCCAATGTGGCTGAATTAAAACAATTCAAAGAAGAGTGGGCTAAAATTTTTCCATGGCGATGTAAAAGACTCATTGCCAGTTATTGCAAACGTTTGATTGCAGTTGTTGTCGCCGAGGGTGGCACAACCAGTTATTAGGATTTAGGGGGCAATTACTTTTTCACATAGGGCCATGTAGGTTTGGATAGCATTTAAAAATTGCATTTTGTATTCACTCGGGTTGTCTTTGTCTAATATTAAAATTTGTTTGATGATCTGAAACATTTAAGTGTGACAGATATGCAAAAAAATAAGAAATCAGGAAGGGGGCAAATACTTTTTCATGGCACTGTAAGTAAACAACTGTAGCTTTACAAAAGTCACTTTTACTTGGTTCAACAAAGTCATCTTCAAGCAGGCATCCGACCTCCCGTTCAAGGCATTTCTGCTTCTCCGGATCCACTCTGCAAGGATGCTGTTCCACAGGCCCGGCACCATCCTGTAGGATGACATCATAGCAAACCACATCAGCCCTTGATGGAACGTCAGGGAATGTGTGACTACAGTGCCTGACAAAAGTCTTGTCACTTATCCAAGTTGTAGGAACAACAAATAATAACCTGACTTGTAGTTGATCAATTGGAATCAAAAATGGCTTATATGAGAGACAAAGCCCTCTAGATTATGCGAAATATACCAAAATAGAGTTTTGTGTCATTGATTGAGTTTTATAATTTAATTTGTACAGAAAGGTCAGATTTTGCTTGGACAAAAGTCTTGTCGCATTGAAAAAAAATGTGGAAATTATACATACACTTTATTTTGAATATACAAATATGCCACTATAATATCAGAACATAAAGCCATGGTGCCTTGGAAAAAAAAATTAATATTGCGTGATGACTCCCATGAGCTTGGAGGACTGCATCCATACGCCTTGGCAATGACTGAGATAACTTGATGATGAAATCATCTGGAATGGCATAGAAAGCAGTCTTGCAGGACTCCCAGAGTTCATCAAGATTCTATGGTTTCATCTTCCAAGCCTCCTCCTTCATCTTACCCCTGAAATGCTCAATAATGTTCATGTCAGGTGACTGGGTTGGCCAATCCTGGAGTACCTTCACCTTCTTCGCTTTCAGGAACTGTGACATGGAGGCAGAAGAATGAGAAGGAGCAGCAGTATAAGTAGGGCAGCAAGAACTTCTTGATATTTCAGGCTGTTGATGTTGCCATCCACTCTGCAGATCTTTCTCACACCCCCATGCTGGATGTAACAACAAACCATGATTTTTCCTCCACCAAACATAATTGTTTTCTGGGAGAATCTTGGGTCCATGAGGGTTCCAACAGGTCTTGTACGGCGACTGGCATGCAGTTCAATGGATGAGTCACCAGATAAATAAACTTTCAGCCACTTTTCCAGTATCAATCCTTTCTGCGAGCTGTGGGCCTTGGCAAATGCAATGCAGGTTTTTTGTTTTCTGTTTAATGCAGACTTCTGTGTACTAATTTGGCTATGAAAACCACTTTGAGAGAGAATTTGACAAACTCTTCTTGTAGATACCAGGATTTTTGGTGACATTTCCTCATGTAGCTTCGCTGTAGTTGAAGAAGGGCTAGCCTTGTACAGTTGCAGCAACAAACGGTCCTTTCAAACAGTTGTCATACCGGGGTCTGTCTGACCTGCTCTTGGCAGGAACGTCACCAGTTTCTTCAAATCTTTTTCTCATCCCCTCCACTTGACATTTGGATACATTAAAGATGTCCGCCACCTCAGCAGCAGACTCAGTCTTCAGGCTCTTGATGATCAGCACTTTGGTCTGTGGTTGAATCTTTGGTATGTTGTCAGAGGTCTAGTCGCACCTCATATGAAAGTCTGGTGTGCTGGGGTTATTTCTATGCACATCTGGGAATGTGTTAATTACAGTATTTGTCATAGGTTAAACTCTAATCTGCGATTTGTTGCATCATCTGAAGAGACGACAAGACTTTTGTCCTAGCAAAAACAGATGTTATGGGATTAGCCAAGCTGTGAACATCAGAACACTTTTTGACGGTTTCATTTTGCACCAAATTATTAATGTGAAAGCCCTTGACATTAAAATGGACCATTTATTGTAACAATTGATTGGTTAGAAATAAAGTTATATGCTATTTTTAGTTACTATGTCCTTATGCGACAAGACTTTTGTCAGGCACTGTATATTCAAATATGAGCTGCTTTAGCTGTTGTTGTTGAAAAGGGTCCAGGTGGGACAACTTGCTGTCAATATTTTGAAGAATCGAAAAATCAAAACAGCGTGCACACTCCGCAAAATCCAAACCTCTCCTGGTGCAAGGTCCCAGATACATACAATGAAGAGAAGGAAAGACCAGCACTCAAGTGTCCTTTTTATATTTATTGTGCCAAGCCAGCAGGCCCAGAGATACAACGACGTTTCAGCACAAAGCTTTCATCAGGTTGCGAATGTAGGCGGATATTCCGTCAGATTTTATAGGCGTAATCCGGATATCCCGTGCCGGAAATCACTACAACTTATATTATTAAACTCATCAAACAAAAATAAGAAAAAAAATAAATAAATAAATTCAATGTAATTGTAAATACTATCACAATTGTAATGTCACAGACACAGTGTCAATATACAATAAGATGAAAGTGAGATACATGCAGATCTCCTTTATAACAATTCCTAGAACTGCCCTCTGCATAATGCATTTACTTTAGAAACTAAATACGGCGTATAAATCTATAATCCACCTACCAATAACGAGATGCACAGCCATACCAGTGAAGAGATTCATTAATTAATACAAAAAGTTCAAGCCCGCACAATCAACAATATTGATCCAGTAGTATACCGAACACAATAAACATATTAAAGAAAACAACTTAACAATAATTCTTCATTTAGACCCCGTGGATATTCGGTCTGTAAAGAATGAATCCAAAATGCCTCCCTTTGGAGTAAAACCCTATCCCTGTTGCCCCCCCTCTTCAATGGAGGAACTACCTCAATACCTTGAAACCTTAATGTACATATATCATGCCCCAACAGATTGAAATGTCTTGCTACTGATGATTTCTCATCCTTATTTCTGATGTTACTCTTATGTTCACCAATACGAATCTTAAGTTCTCTTTTAGTTTTACCAACATAATAATACCCACAAGGACATTTCACAAGGTATACAACATATTTTGTTTTGCATGTAATTGTACTCTTAATCTCAATCGGCTTTCCAGAATGTGGATGATGAAAAAAATTACCTTTTATCATGGCATTGCAATGTAAACATTTAGAACAAGGGAAATTTTTTTATTTTTTTAAATAAGTTGAATGATATTGGCAGTATCCAAGAGAATGACATATTGTGCACCATGGATGTAACTAGTCTATATACGCAGGTGCCTCATGTAGAAGGGCTTTTAGCCTTGAGATATTTTCTGGACAGACGACAGGAACAGGCACCCTCCACTGACTTTTTAACAAATGTTGCTGAATTCATTCTTCATCACAATTATTTTAAGTTTGAGGAGTCTTATTATTTACAGTGTCAAGGTGTAAGTATGGGTAGCCCCTGTTCGCCCAACTACGCAAATTTATTCATGGGCAAATTTGAAATAGATTTCATTTATAACAATAATCCGTTTGGTTCTTATTTGAAGTGTTGGTATCGATTCATCGACGATGTGTTTTTTATTTTTACAGGGTCGAGTGAACAGTTAGAGGAGTTCAAAATCTTTGTGAATTCTAGATTACCCTCAATAAAATTCTCTTTAGATAGTAGTTTGGATACAGTAACATTTCTAGATGTATATGTAAATAAGACAAATTCTTTGGAAACTAAGGTATATAGGAAAAAAACGGATGGAAATAGTTTCCTCGATTTTACTAGCTATCACCCAGTGGGTTTGAAAAAAAGTTTGCCTTTTAGTCAACTTTTAAGAGTTAGAAGAATTTGTAATACTGATAGAGCTTTTGAAGAACAGGCTGCAGAATTATGTGCTCGGTTTAGAGCTAAAGGTTATGATCACAATATTTTGGAGGCCAATCTTAACAAAGTTAGGCAGATATCTAGGAATGATTTGCTGATTACCAAAACTTCTAAAAAGAAAAAAAATCGTTTGGTTTTTGTTACCACCTTTTCCCCTGTATCTACTGAGATTAAGAATTGTGTTCAGAAATATTGGCATATATTATCTAGCGACCCTCAGGTTGGACATGTATTCAAAGAACTACCAATGTTCGCGTACAAAAGAGCTTCGAATTTGAGAGATATACTAGTGAGAGCAGATTGTTATGGACGTCCTCAACATTTTTTAAGTGAAATACCGAAGGGCAATTTCCCTTGTTCTAAATGTTTACATTGCAATGCCATGATAAAAGGTAATTTTTTTCATCATCCACATTCTGGAAAGCCGATTGAGATTAAGAGTACAATTACATGCAAAACAAAATATGTTGTATACCTTGTGAAATGTCCTTGTGGGTATTATTATGTTGGTAAAACTAAAAGAGAACTTAAGATTCGTATTGGTGAACATAAGAGTAACATCAGAAAGAAGGATGAGAAATCATCAGTAGCAAGACATTTCAATCTGTTGGGGCATGATATATGTACATTAAGGTTTCAGGGTATTGAGGTAGTTCCTCCATTGAAGAGGGGGGGCAACAGGGATAGGGTTTTACTCCAAAGGGAGGCATTTTGGATTCATTCTTTACAGACCGAATATCCACGGGGTCTAAATGAAGAATTATTGTTAAGTTGTTTTCTTTAATATGTTTATTGTGTTCGGTATACTACTGGATCAATATTGTTGATTGTGCGGGCTTGAACTTTTTGTATTAATTAATGAATCTCTTCACTGGTATGGCTGTGCATCTCGTTATTGGTAGGTGGATTATAGATTTATACGCCGTATTTAGTTTCTAAAGTAAATGCATTATGCAGAGGGCAGTTCTAGGAATTGTTATAAAGGAGATCTGCATGTATCTCACTTTCATCTTATTGTATATTGACACTGTGTCTGTGAAATTACAATTGTGATAGTATTTACAATTACATTGAATTTATTTATTTATTTTTTTTCTTATTTTTGTTTGATGAGTTTAATAATATAAGTTATAGTGATTTCCGGCACGGGATATCCGGATTACGCCTATAAAATCTGAAGGAATATCCGCCTACATTCGCAACCTGATGAAAGCTTTGTGCTGAAACGTCGTTGTATCTCTGGGCCTGCTGGCTTGGCACAATAAATATAAAAAGGACACTTGAGTGCTGGTCTTTCCTTCTCTTCATAATATTTTGAAGAATGTCTGAATTTTCAAGTTTGGCTGGACCAGGTTCATTTTCCAAGGGGCCGTCACAATCTTTTTCAGAATTTTCCAGTTCAATCGTATTTACCACATTGACTGGCTTTTGCTGAGTGTCTCTGTCAATGTATTCTTTCAGCATGTTGATGTGACACATTTGTTTTTGTTTCCTCCTTCCAGGGGTGAAAATTATGTAATTTAGATCACTGACCTTTTTGAGGACAGTGTAAGGGCTGAAATATCAGGCTCTTAGAGGGTTTCCAGGAACTGGCAAAAGCACAAGGACTTTGTCACCAGCTTTAAAACTTCTATCTTGGGAATGAAGGTGATATCTGGCTTTCATTTTGCCCTGAGCCTCTTTGAGATTAGACTTAGCAAAGTCACAAGCCTTAGAGAGATGATTACGGAAGTCAGAGACATACTGAAGCAAGTTCATTGGGACATCATCTTCGGCCAGCAACTTTTCCTTCAGAAGCTTCAGAGGTCCACGGACTGTATGCCCAAAAACAAGCTCAAAAGGACTGAACTCAAGAGACTCCTGAACAGCTTCATGGGCAGCAAACAGAAGAAGATGGATACCTTCATCCCAGTCTTTCTCTGTGTCAAGGCAGTAGGTCCTTATCATGTTCTTCAGGGTTTGATGGAACCTCTCCAAAGCACCTTGACTCTCAGGATGGTAAGCTGATGACCTGTATTGTTTAAAACCAAGCTCATGCATAACTTGTTGAAATATGCCAGACATGAAATTTGACCCTTGATCAGACTGAAAAGACTTAGGAAGACCAACAAAGCAGAAAAACTTGGTAAGAGCCTTGATGATAGTCTTCGCCTTGATATTACGAGTGGAATTGCCTCAGGAAACCGGGTGGAAGCACACATGATAGTCAGTAGGTACTCACAACCAGATCTAGTCTTCGGCAATGGTCCAACACAGTCAATGATGATCCGACTGAAAGGTTCTTCAAAAGCGGGAATGGGCTTAAGTCGAGCCTTTGGAATATTCTGGTTCGGCTTCCCAACCATTTGACAAGTATGACAGGATTTGCAGTACTCCTGTACCTCGGACTTCATGGAAGGCCAGAAGAAATTATTCCTGACACGTTGAAGGGCCTTCTTGATACCCAAATGACCTGACATAGGATTGTCATGGGCCAGACTAAGAGTTTCTTGACGATAAGACTTTGGAAGAACAATTTGATGGGTGATCATCCACTCTTCATCTGCAGAAACATCAGGTGGATGCCACTTTCTCATAAGCACTCAATTTTTGTAGTAAAAACAGACAGGAACTTGAGTAGCCTCTTGTTCACTTGCAGCCTGTGGTAGAAGATGCGCTTGATCACGAGCTTGTTGTTGCTCCTGAATAAGTTGTTTCCGAGACAGAATGTCATTAGAATGACCTGACAAGGACAAGTCTGAAGATTTCCCAGACATCTCAGGACTGGAAGGTTCCTGATGAAAAGAGTGCCCAATGAAGGTGTCAGCCAGGTTGAATTCCAGGTCAGCATCATCTTGAATAGCCTTTTTGGCCATAGAACGAGTAACTGCACATGAAAGATAGAGGTCTGGAATTTCCTCCTCTATAGAGTCAGATTCTTGATCAATCAAAGGAGTGTCAGTTACAACAGGGTAGGGCTCAACCTTATCCCCAGCAAGATCATTACCAAGAAGCAAATGAACACCTTTGAAAGGAAGAGAAGACCTAATGCCAACAGTAACAGGCCCAGAGACCAAGTCTGATTTGAGATGAACATTATGGAGAGGTACACTTGTAAAACCACATTCTACTCCTTGAATAAGGACATTAGCTTGAGTAGACGTTTTGTCAGAAAAAGGCAGAATATCTGCAAGAATAAGAGATTGGGAAGACCCAGTATCCCTTAGAATTTGAACAGCAGCAGATGAGGAAAAATCATGTGAAAGTGAGACAAAACCATCGGTGATGAATGGCTCAAAACCCTCCATAACAGAATCAGACACAGAGGGTAGATCAGGCGAACTGCCCTTTGATACAAGAGATTCTCTCCTAGTGAAAGCAGTTGGCTTGGTTTCTTCTCGTTGTTGTTTTTTCTTGAGAGCATAACACTCAGAAATAAGGTGACCTTGCTTTTTGCAGTATTGGCAAGACACAGAAGGTAAAGAATCAGAGGATTGCTTCTCACTGGAAGGTTTCCTCTCAGAAGTGGCCTTAGAATCATTAGAAGTGTTATTAGAAGAAGTCTTGGACTGAGACTTGTTCTGAAATTTAGAAAAAGTGGATTTTTGGACAAAAGAAGACTTATGAGTTAATGCATAACTATCAGCCAGGGTGGAAACATCTTGCAAAGTAATGGCTTGTTTCTCCTCAAGGAAAGTCTTGATATCAGGCTGGATACACCTTTTGAATTCCTCAACCAGAATAATATGCCTCATTCTGTCAAAATCTTTCTCAACTTTCATGGAATTACACCACTGATCAAACAACTGTTCCTTCAACCTGCCAAATTCAACATGAGTTTGACTGGCTTCCTTGCGAGAATTCCTAAATTTTTGCCTGTAAGCCTCGGGGACCAATTCATAACCCTTCAGAATGGCAGATTTGACAAAATCATAATCAGAACACTGTTGGACAGATAACTGGTTATAGATTTTCCTAGCTTTACCAGTAAGAACACGCTGTAACATCATTGTCCAATGCTCTTTTGGCCATTTCAAATTTTCAGCAATTTTCTCAAAATGGGTAAAGTATTGGTCTATATCATTTTCTAGGGAGGGAGGAACAAGTCTGATGTGTTTAACCATATCAAAATGATCAGAAAGTCCAAAAGATTCTGTAACAGTACCTGCTTCTATTTTCTTCATTTCCAATTTGTACTGCAAGTGCATCCTTCTATCTTCCAGTTCTCTCTCCTTCTCCAACCTTCTTTGTTCCCTCTCCAACCTTCTTTCTTCTAGTTCTCTCTCCTTCTCCAACCTTCTTTCTTCCAGTTCCAGTTGTTTCTGGCGTAGCTGCATCTCAAGTCTTTGCAGCTCTGTTGCAGACACTTCCACATCCTTAATCAATTCTGCTGCTTCTGTCATGTTGCAGGTCTTATTCTGAATTCTTTTCCCCATGGGAGGACCTGAGTTTGGTTTTACTCTATTTTTTCCCATGTGGAGTTTACACATGTATTATCCTCTGCGGGGGTGTATGCATGTTGTTGTTGTGTATTCATTTAGTTTGGCACGTTTTATACTGGTAATATCGTCATTGTGCTATTGACGCCTTTTGTGCTAATCGGCTAATCGTCTTTTTGGTTGGTTTGTGGAAGCACTGGTTCCTAAGGAGCCTGATTGTTAATTGGTTGCACCTGTGTGTGGTTTATTTAAGAGATGCAGATGCAGAGTTTTCCTTGCGTTAGAGTCTTCTTTACTCGCGCGCCGGTACCGCTTTTTGGGTAAGAAAGAGTACTAAAAAGAGAAGTTGTGATTAAATTCGCTGCATATTCATTCTTTAAAAAAATACTCTTATTTAGCTCTGGCCTTCTCGTGAGTTTCTCTCCTGGAAGGATTACAGTTTTGTTTAGCTTCACTCACTTGATTAGTAGCACTGCCTGTTATATTGCAGTGTAGAGCTGCACCCCTCAAGCCTCCGTTCGGTTCCCTGTCTTTTCTGAAGGCAGGTATCTCTTTCTTTGGTTGAGATACCTTCCCATAGGAGTGTTCAGCCATCTTATTTTTTTTTATTTACGGGGTTTGCCCCTTCAGTCAGTCTCTTAGGAGTCTCTAGTGGTTGGAATCTTCGTGGTTCTGACTTTGTGTCGGGAGATTGCGTGCATATTGAGTCCCACTCATTCCCCCCACCTTACAGCTTCTTCCCCAAAGATCTCTTCATCGATGAAATGTTGAACCAAAATGTTCAATATTTCTTGTTTCTTCATTGATGATTTCACATCAGATAATCCAAGGTTTGAGGTTATTTGCAGCAAGTCCTTCTTCTTTGCCAGCACAATTGATTCCTGGGTTGGAGTTTTCAAAAAATTTTCAACATCAAAAGTCATGATTGCTGGCTTTTCAAATAGTCACAAGATTTAAAAATGATAGATCAGCTTTAATCTTTTGTGAATCCAATCGTTAATCCAATTAATGGTTTATCTCGGTGGAACCTCCAGTTTGTTATGACTTGAAAATCACAACAAAGAAAACCAGCAATGACAACTTAAATTTATTCTTCACTGAAAAAAAAAAAAAAACTTCTACAAATAATCCACTGTTTAATCTTATAATAACACTCTAATGCCACTATGTAACTCTGTTGCCAAAACCAAAACTCTGCCCCTGGTGACCAAAATCACAGCATTTAAATAGACTAGCAACATTCTGGAAAGATCTACAGGATTCCTGGGTGATCCCGCCCCCTCCAGGCAAGAAGATGCCAGAAGCTTCTAGAAAGCACTAGTCTATTTCATTACAAAGAAGTGATATTGCATCAGATCATGTTTTGCTACAGACACACCACCAGAGGGTGCTTATGAACAAAATAAATAGCTGACCAGCAAGGCAGCAAAAACAGCATGTAACAAATCTCCATTTACAAATGATATACAATGCTGTACATAAAATACTCATACATAATAATATCCCTGCAGCACTATACCTTGTCATCTTTTTTATGACATCATTGCCCTTATTTCTTCTCATTCTTTTGTTGTGTCTAGCTCATTTTTTGGATATTTTGACCTCAATTCTTACACGGGGCACCTTTAAGGTTACATTCCTATCACAAATATTTTTTAATTCATCATCTAAAGATTTTGCATTCTGTCGTATGGAAGAAAAGAAGGATTCATCATTACTATCATTGCTTTCAGTGTACAATTTTCCATAAAAGGTTTTAACGAAAGAGGAAATTTCTTTTGCACTATCATAGACACAGCTATTAATGTTAAGCTCATTTAAAGAGGAAAGTTCTATGTTTCTCTTTTCCAAGTTAAAAAATATTTTGTGTTCTTTTCTTCCTCTTCCAACCATTTTCTTCTACATCTTACAAAAGCTCCTCTCGCTTTATATTCATAAATTTGGTCTAATACTAGTTGTAATTTGGTTAAATTGCATCAACAAGATAAAGATAATCTTCCTTTTCATAAATCATAATTATTTCTTTGGTTATTATATTTTATTTTTCTCTTTTTTCTTTTGCCATTTCCTTTCCCCTTTGAATAGCCAATTTCCTGATCTTATATTTCATATATTCCCATTCTTCCCCAATGTATTTCGATATTTTGGCTTTATTCCAGCTTTCCTTAATGATTAATTTAGCGGCATCCAGAAACTGAATATCCTCCAAAATAGTAATGTTTAGTTTCCAATATCTAAAGTTTTATTTCTTGTCCTCCGAAGAATTAACCAGACTTACTGAGATGAAAATAAGTTTATGATCGGTGAGGACAGAGGGTATAATATACACATCCTTTACTTGTTTTTCTAAATCTGTAGATATTAACCAGAAATCTATCCTTGATTGCTTAGTCATATCTTTAGTCCACCAGGTAAATTGCACTTTATCAGGATTCCTATGTCTCCAAATATCAAAACAGTTTAGTTATAGACATAAATGATCAAAATCCACAATATAATTTACTTTTGAAGGTTGTGTGGGAATACAATCCAATTGTATTTTTGGTTTTTAATAGAGTTCCAGTCTCCTCCGAGGATTAATTTTTGCATCTATAAAAGTTCTTATGAACACAGATTTCCTCTTCAAATTCTTGAAAAAGATTTACATTTTTAAAACTCTTATTAGTGGCATAAATATTTCCCAAAATGAAAACCATATCCTTTAATTCTACAGCTAAAATTAACCATCTACCAAAGCCATGAGCTTTACTCTTCAGTATACTTTGCCTTTGAAATTTCCTTTCATAATGGCAACACCTGCAGACCTATTGCTACCATATGACATCCAGATACTATCTCCCCATTGATTCTTCCAGAAATTATAATCAGACATAGATGCATGTGTTTCCTGTAATAAATAAAATTCTGTCTTAAATTTCTTACAAAATAAAAAAATAATCTTTCTTTTCAAAAGATCTGTGATACCCCTAACATTAAGTGAACATATAGATAAAGACAACCTCTTACCTTTAACAAAAAACAGAGAAATGATTTTCAACATCTTTAACAAAGTGAAAATTGGTCATAATTTAACCTGACCATATTAAAATGTTCATCAACCGCGAGTTAGCGTTTAATGTTCAATGTTCAACTCCATGGGGCTGCCATGCTGTCCAGTTAACCTTGCACTTCTTTTCCATCGATTATCGCCTTGGCTCCGACGAAGAAAGCTTTTTTATTTTCTTTGCGTGCCGCCTCCATGAGGAGCCACAACTTATTGCGCGTCTGTTTGTCCTTTATAGTCAGATCCTCTCAAAACCTCATCTTTCTCGATCTAAGAAACTCAGAACCTTTTGCATTTTTCCAAACCAACTCCTTGATTGATCTGGAAGTAAATCTGGTGATGACTGGGCGTATCCTACGTCCATCCTTCCTTCCGACTCTATGGCAGACATCGATGTGAAAAGGTAGATTACAGTGGCGGGCGGTGGACGCAAAACTGGGGGTGCGGAAAACATCCCTTGAAACGGATGAGATTAGTGACCTGATTTCAATCATTGTTCTTGGTCAACATGTTAGTTTCCCTTATAATGAAATGTTTAGGCGAGTGAATAATAAATTCTATAAAATGTTTAATTCGCATGCCTAAATAGGTAACTCTTCACGAAAAAACCACTATGGATTTTCCGCGTAAAATTTTGTCACATCCGAAGCAAATCGCCAAACCTTTGCGTAATGATTGTTTAATTGAAAAAGATTGAAATACGCTCTTTTTGCGTTCAACTGGTGCGTTTGATTTCTCGTCTTAACGAAGACAATTATCTACACCTGAGAGGGGAGAGTTCAAGTGTCTTTTACCAGGGAAATTGACTGAAAACAGATCAAGACTAATACGCAATTTAAAGACATGTTTATCGCCCTCCTTGTTCTCTGTCCACCGCCCGCCACTGGTAGATTATCTCCAGCTTCTGGAGTGAAGTTGCGGCAGATGTCGATCACGCGCTGCTTGACATCCTCTCCCTCTTGTTCTTGTAATCCATAAAGCCTCAGATTCCATCTTTTTTCATAACGCTCAGCCGAGCCCATTCTCATTCCTACGCGTCATATATTGACGCTACCTGACCAAGCGTCGATATACGAGGCAAAAGGTCAGTTTTAGCGTCCTTTATCGACGCCAGTGTAAAACGAACCCTACCCCCTAACCCCTAACCCTTAACCCGAACCCTAACCCTAACCCTAACCCTCAAATAAAGACGCCAAAAGCTTCCTTCTGCCTCGTATATCGACGTTTGGGCAGGTAGCGTCAAGATATGACGAGTACGGGATGAGAATGTGTTGCTCAGCCTCATTGACTTTCTCCTCAAGTTCAGAGATTCTTCTCTCGTGATCCGCGGTTGCGGTCTTCGCTGTTGTGACCTCTATTTTCATGTCTTGTATCTCTCTGAAAAGAAATTCTGAGTTTTCCTTCAAGGCCTCGATACTTTCTGCATTTCGCTTGATCAATTTCCCGAGGTCATCAGCCTTCTTTTCTATGCCATCAGCCCTTTCGTTTTTTTTTTTCCACCAGCAGTCTCACGATGTTGTCTTGTAATTCAGCTCAGATTTCCCTTTTTTCGGAGCGGGAGAATTCGTTCCATGAATAACAAAAGGTCGCAAGTGACTTTCCTGATGAAACTTTTTGATGAAAAAGGTTTCATCAGGAATGTCCATTGCGACCTTTTGTTATTCATGTAACGAAATGGGCATGGAGTCGGGAAGCTGTATTCAATCCGGATTGCTTGAGCGTGCATAGGAGTGCTCATCCGTTATGGCCGTTACCGTCTCAGGACCATTAGACGTGTCGTCGATTAAAGCAAAAAAAAAAACGATTTTTATCAGTCTTTATTGTTTTTTCCTTTCCCTCGTCTCTCCCTCTTTTTTCAGTCATGTTCACAGCTGCAGGTGCACGTTGTTGCTAACCCTAATCACAAAGCCAACTTATCTCGCTTACAAAGACGGAGCCAACCAAAAAGTTTCTTCGTTCAAAACTAAAAGTTAATAGAAAATAAGCGTCTCTTGAATTTGACACTTTGTGCAATCTTGCGATAAAGTTTTGACGAAGTGGGAGGACTGAATGACGTAGGTCAGGTGTTTGCGGTATCGTAGCAACCAGAGTAACATATAATGTTGACTTTCGCAACTGGGAAGTGCAGCTAAGTATTGCTAAATGCCTCATCCTCTTTAGTCAACTTATTCAAGTTATCATAGCACTTCTTTAAAATAAACTTCCATTCACTGAACATGAGCCAACTCCGGAGCACCAGGAAAATTCCGGAAGAGGACAAGCCGTCTGTTGAATCTGAAAATCAGGCGGACAGAATAGCCGCCCGTCGACTGCGTATTGAAGAGAGAAGCCGGTAATGTAGACCAGCTAGCTGGCTCACAGTGAGCGAGCTTTTTCTAACTTCAACGAAATCGTGCGATATTCCCAGGATTCACATGATTTTGGCAATGAAGTAATGCGGCTGGGTAGTTCACATGGTTAACCTTACATCACGTCCTAACTGCATCTAACGCGAGCTAGAGTCAGCAATATGTAACTCAGTATGCTCCCTCTGTGTTTTATGGGATGTCCTAATTGACAGCGAACGTCACAGGCTGTCACCGAGCAACGCGGCGTTTCAGCACTACTCAAGCTTTGAAGAGCGCCCTGCAGCACTGAACGGACGCTCGAATGCAGTTAAAACGCGATATTGTTGAATTTGTAGAATAGAAATAATGTAGCTAATAAATGGCTAATTTAGGTAAAATGGTAAAAGCAGACTCTGGGTTGGGGAGACCGGTATCATGTTGCATTCGATTTTTAACTGGGAAACCCCATAAGTAGGGGTTTTCGATTTCACATGCAGAAAAATGCAAAAGAACATATCATACGTGGGAACTCTGAGATGGGAAAGTCGGACCCCTACTTGCGACTCCGACTTTCCCAGGTGACGTAATTGTTGTTAGGGCACGTTTGTGAATGGTATGAAAGACGTTTGCAGAATTGTGAACACTATCGAAAAACTTGTTTTTTAAAAATGTTTAGGTTCCACTTCAACATGCAAATGTAGCAGCTGGTCAAACCCAGCATAAGTTGTTTGGGTAGGTTTAAAAATGGAGCCATGAAAGCTTCTGAATGAGTACGTTTGCGTGGACTTGAGTATCCCGGCTATGAGCCTTATCCTGGTTTTGATCATATTCAGGATATGGCGTTTACATGCACATTGAGAAACCTGGTTATTCATATCCCTGTATGCTAATATCCCGGTTTCTGATTAGAGAATCCTATTCGCGCCGGCGCCTGTGATGTTATTTTTTCCAACACAACTCTAATGAAAAATTGCTATAGTTCCAAGCTGGATATCCTATAGTAAATGGTTGGTATTTTCGCCACCTTAGTGGAGTATTACTATAGTGATATGTGTTTCCCCTTGGTTTTTTGCCATTTTTTTGGGGGGGGGAGGGGGGAGTCCTGGGGTAGCAAAGGGGTTTAAAAAAACCAAGTCCTTTATGATATGACTCATTGAGTGAGTCCCATTTGCGATTGCTGTTATTATAAATTTTTATTTGTAAATTCCTAAACAACCTTTGATCTACCATATGTGATTTCTTTCTTTGTATTTCATTTTTGTTCAAGGGGGCTGGTGAACTTGCTTGGTTGTGGGCTTTGTGAATGCACTTGGCACCATTACATGTAGAAGCATGACTTTAATCCACCGTATGTATTGCTTGCACATAAAACCCAAACCTATGCTTTGGCTATATCTGAGATTGTGCTATTTGTTGTCTTTGCACCATTGACTTGTGAGATTGTGGTGCCTATAATATCATAGAAAAAGTAGAAATAGCTACATTTACTCCATTCTAATAATACATATAATTAAAAGCAATACATTTGTCCAGTCTAAAGTCTGGAGTGAAAACGGGAGAGGGGTCACAGGTAAGTACTTGGAAAGTATAAAATATACATTATACAAACTCCAATTTAATAATAGTTTTGTCTATAGATTATATTTCAAATATAGACTAACTATTTCATTTATTTTGTTAAAAGTGTATGATTTTTTCCTCATTGTTTCTCTTGTATTGATATGTATTTTTATCAATATGAATAAAAACACTATTATTACTATTATTGTTATTGATTCCAATGAAGTTGGGATGTCGCATAAAACGTGCATAAAAACAGAAGACAATGATATGCAAATCTCATAAACCCATATTTTATTCACAACAGAACATAGACAACATATCGGATGTTGAAAGTGAGACATTTCACCATTTCATGAAAAATATTAGCTCATTTTGAAATTGATGGCAGCAACACACCTCAAAAAAGTCGGGACAGGGCCACATTTACCATTGCGTAGCGTCATCTCTTCTTTTAACAACAGTCTGTAAACGTCTGGGAAGTAAAGAGACCAATTGTTAGAGTTTTGGGAGAGCAATGTTGTCCCACTCTTGTTTCATGAAGGATTCTAGCTGCTCAACAGTCCTGGGTCTTCTTTGCCGGATTTTTCATTATATGATGCGCCAAATGTTTTCTATTGATGATAGGGCTGGACTGTAAGCAGGCCAGTTCAGCCCCCGGACTCTTCTACTGCAAAGCCATGCTGTTGTGATGGATGCAGTATGTGGTTTAGCACTGTCTTGCTGCAATATGTGAGGCCTGCCCTGAAAGAGGCATTGTCTGGATGGGAGCATATGTTGTTGTAAAACCTCTATGTACTTTTCAACATTGATAGTGCCTTCCCAGATGTATAAGCTGCCCACACCATAGGCACTAATGCAACCCCATACCATCAGAGATGCAGGCTTTTGAACTGAGCGCCGATGACAAGCTGGATGGTCTCTCTCCTCTTTAGTCTGCACGACACAGTGTCCATTTTAAATGAGCTTTGGCCCAGAGAAGACGGCGGCATTTCTGAATTGTGTTCACATATGGCTTCTTCTTTGCATGATACAGTTTAACTTGCATGGTGGACCACGTTCACAGACAATGATTTCTGGAAGTGTTCCTGAGCCCATGCATTGAATTCCAGTGCAGAAACAGGCCCGTTTTTTATGTAGTACTGCCTGATGGCCGGAAGATCACAAGTATCCAATCCTGACCTTCGACCTAGTCCCTTGCACACAGAGATTGCTCCAGATCCTCTGAATCTTTTGATAATATTATGTACTGTAGATGGTGGGATATTCAAAGTCTTCGCAATTTTACATCAAGGAACATTTTTCTGAAATTATTCCCCAATTTTTAGATGCAGTTTTTCGCAGATTGGTGAACCTCTGCCTATCTTTACTTCTGAGAGACTTTATCTTTCCAAAATGCTCTTTTACACCCAGTCATGTTACTGACTTGTTGCCAATTAGCCTAATTAGTTGCAAAATGCTTCTCCAGTTATTTTTTATTAGTACCACTTACTTTTCCAGCATTTTGTTGCCCCTGTCCCAACTGTTTTGAGATGTGTTACTGCCATCAATTTCAAAATGAGCGAATATTTTTCATGAAATGGTAAAATGTCTCACTTTCAACATCTGATATGTTGTCTATGTCCTATTTTGAATAAAATGTGGGTTTATGAGATTTGCAAATCATTGCATTCTGTTTTTATTCACGTTTCAAACATCCTAACTTCATTGGAATTGGGGTTTGTACATGCACCGTGACATTCCCAGTCTTTTAAGGTACTACTACAAGAAAGATCATACGGGTACTGAGGGGGCAGGAGATGGTGCATTTGGGTATGGGTGGGCAGTAAACAAGGTGCAGAGTTAAAAACAAATTTATCTTCAAAATTAAACTCCTGCAGGTCTAGTTATGAAAATTTTATGTGTTCAATCTTTTTTGGGCTTGATCCATAGATATTTTAAATTGTATGAATAAAAGTCACATTAAAAAAAAATCACATTTCTCAAAAAGGACATTTTTATTTGCAGTCATATTTACACAAACAGTGGATGGGTGGAGTTACTAGTTATTTAACCTTCAAATTCATTTTAACTGTGCAGAGGACGTCTTGGTTCTTGTCATCTCATGGTTTGGTGGTATAAAAGCGTGCATCAAAGATAGAGCAGGAAAAATATTTTTCTGCTTTGTTTCATCTTTTATTGTGGCCAAAATAATTGTGTGCATGTAATCATACAGTGTAAATATGCCTAGATTATTAATATTTACACATTGAGAAACAGGAAAATCCAATCGTTTTTGTGATATGAAGAACAATATTTGCTCAGGTGTGTTCAAACACTTTTATCATTTGGAAATAAAACTTTCTTCCATTCATTTTTTATAATATTTTTACCTCTGTCCTCGTGTCTTTTTTCTCCTCTTTTATTCTTCCTCTTAGTGTACAGACGGGTATGTTGCCTTCATTATTTTGCTGGATGACAGCTTTTAACCCCTTTGTGCAGATGTAGATGTCAACGTCTGTGGAACTGCAAATTTAAGCATGCAGTTACAGTACTCGATCACTAGAAGGCACCCCCGGATCAGTTATTGAATATTCCAGGGATGCAAACAGCTCGCTTTTCGGCAACTCTGGCTTTTTTCATGTCAGTTTGGGTGACTTGTGAATCGTGTAGATCCGAGGAGTTTTTTTTTTTCCTGGGGGGGTTCTGACGTGCTGCGGGCATACCCCGTGCGTGAACGCCTTATTTTCATTTGGATGATGTGACGTTGGATCAACGTTTGTACAGCGCTACGCACAGAGCCCGTCTACGAAAATTTTCTGGCTACGCATTGGACAGGGTTCCCGCTCGCGCTCCTCAATTTTCGTCGTTGACGAAAGTAATTCATCCGTGATGAGGAGAAAATTACAAGCAGTAGTCACAGTGGCAAATATATTTGTTTAAGGGGAGGAGAAACCTTTTGGAAAAAAATTGTTGTTTTTCGGTAGAAATCATTCATACTTGGTGTATTGACAATATATGACCTGAAATACACAAAATATGAATTTGACCTAATTTGCATAATTAGGTCATGTGATTCAAGATGGCTGCCACCCCGATTTCACCATTATTTCTTTGCCTTATGTCTCAGGACTGAAGCAAGATATTTGAATCAGGTTTTTTTGTTAGATTTAGTTATGTTTACACCTTCTTCTGAACTAGAATAAAGAATTTACACATAATACTAGAGATTTAGTGGGGTAAAAGAGGATTTTGCCATTTTTCGCCCCCTCGATATGAAATATAAATCACCATAACTCACAGACCCAGAGTGCTAAACCAAAACTTTTATTTCAGTAGACTTCCTGATATGTATACAGACTTCTGTCAAAATTTCATGAGAAAAGCTCCACAAATAAGTGAGATATAGTGCCTTAAATGATAGCAATCGGGGCAAAAAATCAGGTTTTGAGAAAATCCAGGTTAAAGTCACAGTACACCTACAAATCATTGTAACAGTCAACTGAGAACATTAAAATGCCCCTGAAGCATAAACTTCTCCCTCCTGCTCCCTCTGATTGATTGTCCTGTTCTTGAGCAGATTGAAGTGATTTTTGGGTTTCTCCTCCCCTTGATGAGGCATAAAAATTCAATGGCAAATAGTGGCGTCGCCTGCCCAGAACATTCGAGGCTGTAGCCCCGAAGATTTTTTCTTTAGCCCTGAACAGTTCTTCACTTTGGGCAGTTTACTACGTTATTGAATGTCAGTGAAACCGGACAGGACCGCACATTTGTTTTGTTCAATGAACAGAGCCAAGAAAGACCAATCAGAGAGGGTTTTTACGGGGATATACGTCCAAATGCTATCTTATTGGCTGACAGGTTTCCTTGGGGCTGAAAAGCTAAATACTGTTATCACGTGGTCAGTCAGTATGAGGGAGTGAATATACGCAAATTTTTGTTTTACCTGTAAAACGGTGGAAGCTGAAGCACAATCATTCCCTCATAATGAACTAGGAAAACAAGGTGTGTAAATTTCTATATGAGTCACTAGTTACGTGAACGTGATTGATGTGAGCAGATCATAAATTATACAGCTTACCTACTGTATGCCTCCCCTTCACAAGCGACACCAAACTACAGTAGGGTTAGATTTAGTTACGAAACCCACTGCCAATAGGGCTTGGCAACCGACGTCACTGCGCAATGCATTCTGGGGCGTAAACAATAGTGCGCCACCATATTGTGAGGCCATATCGTGCGAGACTAAATTAAAACAGAGCCAAAGAGATACAGTAACTAGGTGAAAACTTGTCCAAAGCGCTGAGATGCCAAGTCTCACGCATTCGGCGCAGGTCTCGCGCATTTCTTAGACTTATTCACCGTAGTCCGCAATCATTCATTGAACGCTTAATGAGATTCTCACGCGGTATTAAAATCCTTGTGCATTGAAGTTTCCGTTTCACGTGCGTAAAGGTGCACCTCATCACAAGTAACATGGAAAGCGATTAAGACTCCGGACTTCCCGTGCTTCTCTTTACTCAGGGATTGGAAACAATGCATGTGTTTCATGATCGTTTAAATTGTTTTAATGAAATAAGACCATTTGAAACGTCTTTATGCAATTCCATTGCTTTCAATCCCTCAGTAAAGACAAGCCTGAGAATTCCCAAGTCATAATCGATTTCCATGTCACTAGTGGGGAAATCCACCGTCATGAACGTGAAACTGACTAACTTGATGCACAATGACTTAAATTCCGCGAGTGAATTTTTTCAGTGCGCTTTGATTGAATAATTGCTGACTATGGCACAGGAACGTGAATGCCACTAAGAGGAGAGACTCTTGCGTAATGTGTGAGACTTGGCATCTCTGATTAAGCGATGCTAAGAAGTCGATTAAACGAAAGAAACGTACTATAAAGAGACAAACTTCTACCGAACGCAAGAAAATGGTACATAAAAAAGATTGCGTTGATCGGAAATTTGGATTCGCATGAGGTGCCTGCGAGAAACTGCAGTCGAAACCGCCTTACCCCCTTTGACGTTTCCCGATATTTTTGTGTACTTAGTCTGTGGCGTCAGTGCATATACCGAGGATGAATTTCGGAATTATAAATCTATGGAAGCCCATGTACCATTCACAAATGGCTGGGTCCATGATTTGGAGGTCTGCAAACCACCAAGCTGTGAAAACAGCGTCGTTCGCACAAAGGTGTGTATCATCTTGCTTGCTTACCTACCTGTGATTAGTGAGACATACATTATTAGGTTACTCAGTGGCGGCTCGTGAACTGGCAATAGGGGAAGCTCAAACAATCCCTTAAAATGAATGATTGGTCACAACCTGTTTTCAGTCATTCATTTAAATTACCATTACAGAAACCCCAAAAACTCAACACTGATGTGGCCAGTTTTCACTTATAACGCAAACCTGTCAACTCCCACGCATTCGGTATAAGTTTAAGTGGTATATTTACGTTCCTCTGCTGTAGTCAGCAATTATTTATTCAATGCGTATGTAAGAGATTCTTGGGCGGAACTGCAGTCCTTGTGCATGGAGGGGTTGGAAGCAATGGATTTGCTTAAAGACGTCTCAAATGATCTTATTTCATTTAAACGATCATGAAACGCATGCATTGCTTCCAACCCCTGCGTAAAGAAACGCGTGAGAAGTCCGGAGTCGTAATCGGTATGCAGTATAGGCTAAATGAAAACTGGCCACATCTGACCACACAGCAGGTTCTTCCCATGGCTGTGGCTGTGGTTTCTCGACGCGCAACAACAAGAAGTGGCCGCTAAGTATGGCGATCTCTCCCATCAACCCCTGTGGCACTGCAGCCGTGACGTCATGCCCCCATCCCCTATGTAGCACCTCGTTGGCGCTCCGAAACGGATGTTGCAGGCAAAAGAAACCAGCAAGTAAGCGTGCAAAATTAATTTGGCGTGGTTGTACCATTTCTGTGCTCTGTCGCGTCAAGAAAAAAGATATGCATGATGGTGAGCTTATGTTGAGTGATCGGAATAAATTACTGACGTTAATGTCTGATCGTCTGGCCTTTCCGTCTTTTTCAGTGGATAGGTCTTCTGACAAGAACAAAAACACGGCTTTTAAAAAGTTCGCTGCTAACTTAAATAGTGTGAAATTCGCGGGCAATGTAACACTAGAAGCTACAAGCTAGCTGAGGTGGTTCGGCTGTCTCTCACAGATGAACAGGGTGCCTATTTCAAATGTTTCATGATGGCTATTAGGTAGGTATGACAATCTGAGGGGAGTAGCGCTACAACATCATTTCCATTCAAAAAACTAACCAAACATTCATCTTGTTGTGGCTATAAGTCGCTGATACCCGGGATTTTCTCCACGACAGAGCGAATGGCCTCCCGTGTATCTATGTCTGTGGCCATTGTTGATTTCGGAGACTACAATTTCAAACTCGGCGCAGCTGCTACATCATGGCTCTCGGCCACGCCTTTTGTTCGTTCGTTGGCCCGGTGTACTTTCTGCCGAGGTAAACAAGGCAGAGCTCCGAGTGACCAGACTGAGTACAGAAGCGAAATGAAATTAAACGGAAGTACAAGGGCTGGCAGAGTCTGGCTAGCTCTGTTAAGCACATCACTGGGAAATGCTTTAGTCGGTTATGTTCTTTTCCGGAGGCATTTCATATGGCCTTTGATTTTTGGCAGCCGTTACTTCAAGACCGCATCAGGTGTGATTCGGGTAAAACAGAAGGGGAAAGCTTGTTTGTTCTCCCCATGGTGGGAGTCATTATTATTGTGCTTAAGATTATTGTGATAAATTTATCGCAAGTCTCTATTTCCCAGCATTGTACTTTAGTGAACTCCTCCAAGAGATTCAATGAGCCCAACCTCACATTTAGTGGGTGACATCATAAGACCTTGATAAAGTAACATTGCAAAGCTTTTTTGTTTTGTTGTATGGTCTGTAAGGCCTCTCCACACTTCTGAAATCACCTGTCCGTTCTGTCAATTATGAGTGTTTGCCGAGTGCAGTGCGGCAAAATATTAGCCGGGGGTCTGAGGCCTGTGGCCCCCAGCCGCCAGTATGTCTTGACACTTGGAAATGTATTCTCTGAGATTTTAAGCACTGGCAAAATACAAGCAAAGTAATCCCACAATCATTGATGTTTACTATGAATATTCATGGGAATTGTCAGTCATGAATAAAGTTCTGAAGAGCACATTTCCTGTCACCGCAGTCATTGAGGACAATGACGTCTATCTGGCAGTATGGTCAATTGTAGATGCGGATCAGGGTCACATTGAAACAGAAATGACAGGAAAGTTGTTTAGAAGCCTTGCGTGCCAGCAAAATTGACTGCGCATTATCAGCACCAGGCAACCGTCTTTGAGTGAACAATAAATTAGGGATGTTACAAAATACAAAACATTATGTTTAAATTAGACATAACATATGAACCAGAGCAGAAAAATTGCTTCATTTTGATGCTACCCTTACAAAATAATACCATTCGTTTACCATTAAAAATTTACCATGGGTTACCATTTGAATGGTGTTATTACCTCCGCCAAACAAGGTCGGCTGGAGGTTATGTGATCGGTGCCGTTTGTTTGTTTGTGAGTTTGTGAACAAGATAACTCAAAAAGTAATGAATGGATATCTCTGAAATTTTGTGGGTGGGTCACTATTACATCAGGGATGGACTCTATTGATTTTTACTACGATCGGTCGAACAATAGGGCCGCCACGGCAGCCATCTTGAAATCGTATGACACGCAATAGCTGAACTTTGCTCCTACTCACCAAGATTTGGACTGCGCTGCCTTGGCGGAGTTTGCACTCTAGGAGTGCTTCTAGTTCAACACTTCAGTGGTAACCAATGGTAAACTTTCGTGTAGTAATGTGAATGGTACAGCCTTATAGGGTACTGTACAACTTACCATTCACCTTCTATGATATGATCTGTATGGTAATGCAGCGCACTGCTATCCTGAATGGTATTCCCAATGGTAAAACTGTATGGTCTTTCAATGGCATAGCTGAAAGATATTCGCAATAGTAATCGTGAATGGTACCTCGGTGGTATACCTGAAAAGTATTCCCTATGGTAAAGCTGAATGGTAATCCTGAATGGTTCTTCAATGGTATATCTGAAAGGTATGGCAATCCTGAATGGTACTTCAGTGGTATTTCTGAAGGTGTTCTGTATGGTAATCCTGAATGGTACTTCAGTGGTATAGCTGAAAAGTATTCCCAGTGGTAAAATTGAATGGTACTTCAGTGGTATTCCTGAAGGTATTCTGAATGGCACAGTTGTGTAGTTTGCATACCCTGGCTGAATTTGTAAAATATGTGACATTTTTTAAAGAAAACATGAAAGGCCAGGCAAAACAGATTTCTTTTATTTCTTATTTGATTCATATCCAACTGGAGGTCATATAGAATGGCACAACCATCAAATAAAACATGGTAATAAGGTGAAAAAATGAAATGAACCCTGTTCAAAAGTGTGCCTACCCTTAGTTTTTAGTACTGTGTATTGCCCCCTTTAGCATCAATAACAGAGTGCAGTCTTTTGTAATAGTCATCACTGAGGCCCCTAATTCTCTCAGGTGGTATAGCTGCCCATTCTTCCTTGCAAAATGCCTCCAGGTCCTGCAAATTCTTTGGTCGTCTTGCATGAACTGCACGTTTGAGATCTCCCCAATGCGGCTTGATGATGTTGAGGTCAGGAGACCGTGATGGCCGCTCCAGAACCTTCACCTCTCTCTTCTGTGACCACTGGAGGGTCAACTTGGCCTTGAGCTTTGGATCATTGTCATGCTGCAAAGTCCAAGTGCGTCCCATGCGCAGCTTTCGTGCCGAAGAATGCAAATTGCCTGCCAGTATTTTCTGATGCTGCATTCAGCTTGCCATCAATTTTCACGAGATTCCCTGTGCCTTTAGAGCTCACAAACCCCCACAACATCTGAGAGCCCCCACCATGCTTTGTGGGAATGGTATGTTTTTCACCATGGGCCCTGTTGACTGCTCTCCAAACATAGAGCTTATGGTTGTGACCGTAAAGTTCTATTTCGGTCTCGTCACTCCAAGTGACAGTATTCCAGTAATTGTGAGGTCAGTCAAGGTATTGTCTGGCATATTTTAGGTGGGTGTTTTTGCGGGATTGGCACAATCATGGCTTCCTTTTAGCAACTGGACCATTATTGATAAGTACCTTCTTATTGTGGTCCTTGAAACGACCACACCATCTTTTTCCTGAGCATTCTGTATTTCGCTTGAGGTAGCTTGTAGATTTTACTTTGTGTCTTGAACAATTCTCTTAGCAGTTTTGGCTGAAATCTTTCTTGGTCTACCTGTCCTTGGCTTGGTATCAACATATCCCTCAATATTCTACCTCTTAATCACGGACTGAACAGTACTGACTGGCATTTTCAAGTCTTTTAAAAGTCTATATCCTTTCCCACTTTAAAAAGTTGAACTATGTTGTTACAAAGGTCCTTAGACAGTTCTTTTCCGCTCCCCATGGCTCAGTGTCTAGCCAGATCTGTTATGATTCTGTCAGTTTGCCATGTCTGTTCTGTTTTGCCATGTTCTGTTTAGGTTGTTCCATGCCATGTTTTGTTTCTGCCATGTCTTGCCATTTTTGCCATTACCCATATTTCTGTATATAGTCCGGTTCATGTTTTCCACCATGCCCTTCTTTGCATTTTGTCTCCCCTGTCTGGTCTTTTGTTACTACAGCTCATTCCCCAGTCCTGCGTGTCACATGCTTAGGTGATTTAATGGTTTCTGGGTTTCCACCATTCCTTCTAGTCTCGTTTGCTTCCTTCACCTTACTTTACTATTTTACTAACCCATACTAACAGTTTACTATTTTGTTAAAATACTAACCAAGACTAACATTGTGTATATAATACTAACTTACTAACGAGCACCAGGGATTGTATAGCTGCACTTACTAATTGATTAACAAGCTCTCAGCACTCGCCCTATTCTAGTCTCCGCCTCTTGCCTCCACTTAGTCTTTGCTGCAATTCAGCGGATCCTCCGCACCTGCTCCACTCTGTCCTGCCTCATTATCTGTGCACGTTAGAACTCCCTAACCGGAGCTGTATGTTTTGTCATAGGATTGTCTCGTGATCCCTGTCCGCGTTTTGGCAGTTGCCTCTTTCATGTGATTAGGTTCTCCCTCATGTTCCCGCCTTTGTAATCAGTCTGACTTCTTGCACTTGTGTCTTGTTAAGCATGTGACTTCCCTTCTGTGTATTTAAACAGTCTTCTCACAGCAGTTCCCCGTCAGAACGTTCTCCTTTTGCCACGCTTCTCTCGCCTTGTTTTCATAGTGATTACCTTTCTGACTGGACCGTCCTTGTTTTTCGATTTTTGCCTATTCCCTGTACTTTGCCACATTCTCAGTGTATCGAACCTTTTTTGTCTGACTACGATTTTTGTTATTGGTGCCCTGTTTACGGTTCTGGATTTCGCCCTTTGGATTCTGATTTTTGGACTGTGGACATTGTACCGTTGCCTGCTCTGTTGGGGGTTTCCCCCCTTCAGAAATAAAGCCTCCATTTTTGCATTCACTGGTTCTCGCTTCTGGTTCCTGGTGTAATCCTCACATGATCAGTGCATCCACTCGGGTGCTAACAAACTCAATGACTATACACAGACACTAGTTACAATTTAAAAAGGTGTGGAAAATAAACCCTTAACTCCCATTTAAACCTGAGTGTGTCACCTTGTTTCTAAATAACAGGGTCAAATATTCAAGGGTATTTAAACTTATGATTGTTACGACCCGATCTAGGTAGTGCGGCCACTGGTAGGTAAATGAGGGAAGTACGGGAAGGGAAAACTGTGGCAAACCCAAAAGAACCTGAACGCCGAACAGAACTCCGGTCCCTATACTGCCTAACCAGAGCTAACTAAGACCTACCGCTAGTCTTCGAAGGCTTACCAGGCACGGGGCGGCTTTTAAACACGTAACTCCAGAACACTCAGTCCAAAAGCGTGGACTGAGCGAACGAATCGTGTACCCCCTTCGGAAACAAGTTTCCACCCAGAGTCACCTCCAAAAATAACAAAGGGAAAATAACAAAGCAAAACAAGAAAGAGGTACCCCGATGAAAGGATAGTAAAATCCAGCTGGGAATACCCTAACTAACCAGAGTAACCGAACAGCGTACAGAAAGGGCGAGACGAGCGAGGTAGTCAGACAAGCGAATCAAAGTCAAAAACCGGGCATCTATTACCGAACAACCAGATAGAAGGGCAAAGGCAAAAATCAAAGTCACAGTGCGACAAGCCAAGGGTCAACCACAGGAATCCAAACAAACCAAAAGAAGGGCAAGGCAAGAATCGTAGGTCAAAACAAACCGGTCCAACACAGAAGGAAAGATACTCACAGTACAGAAACGCTAGTTACAAAAGGTCGAAGAGCTAGTCTCCCCAGGAGCGCACGTGGCGCCCTTATAAAAGCACCGCCCCACCCCCGGAAGTGGAACATTCAATTCAGGCCCAAGCAGAACTAATACTAGGGCAGAGGTCATAACAATGATCTAGGCCATTTGGGTGATTTCAGTTATTATCAGGGCCTAAAATTGGGTGCAGGATTGTGGGTTTCGCGCATACTTTAATCAATTTGCGCAAATCTGGAATTTTACTAAAAACGACAGTTTGGGGTGTTCGAAACATTTATCCCTATTCTACGTGTCATCGTAAATATAATATATTTCTCATATTCATGCCTGGAAGAATCTTGTAATACCATTTCAGACACCCCTAAATTGGGCCATACCATTTCTTAACCTTGATGTTTGTTGAACGTCTCGTATGCCTGTGTCACTCCCACTCCCATCAGTGCAAACGGTGAAGGCTAATGTAAGTAGGTATTTAGCTAGTCTAAAACACTTTACTTTCTTACCCTCAGAGCTTCTGAATTAAATCATGTCAAGTGTATACGGATGAACAGTAACGTGTATCTATGGCTTGGCATTTTAATATACAATGTCATATCCAGTAGCAGTCCATCGGAGGTAACCTTACCTTTCAATGGTTAATTGCCTAATCCTCTCGCATTTTATTTTGTCTGATTAGCAACAGTTGCTAGGACGAATCGGTATAGAATGACCATCAAATTTATTTTTGATAGCATTGTTTCACATTGCATCACAAAGTTTTCTTTTGCGCATTAAAGTCGTTGTAAAATGTCTATATGCCATAATAAATTCTGAAGTCATGTAATATGAGGTTAAGAAATGGCTCAGATTTGTGTAAATTAGTTTTCCAGGCTCATTAAGCAATAAGGTAGAGGTAACCGTTCAATATTCTGAGTATAGTCACAGCTAAAGGGCATTGTGAAGCACGACGCACAGCAAAGTGACTGTAATAATCCAAATAAATGAAGAAATCCATGTGAGATGAAAGTTGGTGAAAGTTTCGGATTTTTTGCAATTACCATCTTTGCCGTGTCACATCAATAATATCAACATAGCCAATAGGCAATCGCTATGTAATTTGTATTTCTTAATTATTACTGGTCATGACTTGGTCTTGGTTGTTCAGTCAATAAATTGTTTTATTGTTAATCAGGCAAAATTGATATGGCAAAGGGTGATGTTACTGAAGGCCTTCTTCAGGGGCGGATCCAAGAATTGCTGAAAGGGGGGGCGGAGCAAGGAGGGGGTCCCCCCAGAAAAATTTGAAAAATTAATGTGCTGAAAACACATTTTCCTGGTATCTTGGGAGAAAAATCTGGCCTATCTGTTCAATGATTTTCCTCCCAAGGTTCCAAAAATTAAGCTAAAAAAACTTTCAAAGCGCTGTTATAAAGCAGTTTTACATTAACTGACAACTTTTACCTTTACCTAAGACTTTCACTTTACTGTCAAAGTTCGTGACCTTAACCCTTTCACTGCTGTTGGTGACTTGGTCAAAATTTCAAAGGAGAAAATCTTTCGAAATCGTCCAAACCCTACAATGTTGGTATTCATTGGAAAGTGCTTGACGAGAGCTTTCCAGTCAATACCAATGTGCTATGGTTCGAGTGATTTTCAAAGGTTTTGATGTTTCAGAAATGTTGACAAAATCACCACTAGCAGTGAAAGGGTTTGACCATATTTCCCACAAAACATTGATATTATTTGTTTTTGAGTTTATATAACACCAAATAGCCTCCAACAAAATAATTGTAGTGTATATCTAACATGCAAACCCAGTGGCTATATGCAGCTGTGATTTTAGCCGATGTTAACAGATCACCAAATCCATCCTCCCCCTGTTATGTATGAGTATTTTGTGTACAGCACTAAATATCATTTGTAAATGGAGATTTGTTAGACACTATTTAAATGCCCATTATGACTGGTCAGCAATTTGTTTATTTTGGTTATCATTTAGCACACTCTGGTGGTATGTCTGTGTAACAGTCTATTTTGCATGGTCTGATGCAATACCACTTGTCTGTGATGATATAGACTAGTGCTTTCTAGAAGCTTCTGGCATCTTCTTGCCTGGAGGGGGCCGGATCACCCAGGAATCCTGTAGATCTTTCCATAATGTTGCTAGTCTATATAAATGCTGTGATTTTGGTTAGTAAGGGCAGAGTTTTTGTTTGGCATCGGAGTTACACAGTGGCATTAGAGTGCTATTATAAGATTACAGTGGATTATTTGTAGAAGTTTTTTTTACCTAATCAGTGAAGAATAAATTTGTTTAAGTTGTCATTGCTGGTTTTCTTTGTTGTGATTTTCAAGTCATAACACCCCCCAAGTCCCTATACCAGGTTTAGTAAAAGATACCACCCTCAACAGCTTGTAAAAAGTTATTACAATGCTGTGATTGCCTTTTTTTCAAAATGGTTCTAAAAGATGAGGCTTTAATGCTTCCAAAACACTCCCAAGTGTTGTGAGAGTAGGAAGTGTTGTCATACACATAATCCGAGTCACCATTGAGTTGACTTTCTGTGAGTGAATTTACTAATCTGGAGGCAGTGGTTGGGTGGGTAATGTCCAAAAGCAAACAAATCTTATTTATATTAAAGATCCTATTTATCCTAAAGATGTCCTGATATAAATTTAATATAATAATGCTGTCCTATATTAAAACATAACATTGTCAACATATAAACTATTTTTTAACGGAAATATTACTATTATTATTATTATATTTACATGAATGAATGTGAAAAAGAAATGTGACTTTAGGGCCATTTAGAATTTTTCAGTAAGACCGTCGAACTATTTGGATTGACTCATACATAACCTTTTTAAAATAATGTTACATATCTTACTTATAGACTCTAAAGGGCATAGAATAGCTTACTAGCTTCAGAACCGCAGTACTCGCTGGTTACAAGTTTAATGACGGGTGATTCTGAACGTCAAGACGGGCTTTTGGAATGGAAAATTTGGGAAGTCTTCCGGTATTCCAGGACAAATTTTATTTGGCACCGTAAAACAACGAATCAAGATACATCAAATAGTCAGCTATGAACAACTGGTATATCAGTGGGATCAAGCAAATTTTAACCGAACGCACACTTGCGATAGCCTATTGATTTAACGTCAGTCTCACCGCTTCAATGTCCCCCTGCAAATGAAAACTGCTTGCTACGAGGATCATCCTTGCCAAACAGCTGGTCATTTTTTTTTTTTTTTTTGCATTTGAGAGGCTGAGCCTCAAATGTCGGTTTACTTTATTCTCTAAGCTCTTCCGCCTTTCCATTGCTTTCTGACATTTTCTTCTGAAGTCGTTGAAACCGGTTGAAACGCGTTCTACCGCAACAGGGGACAAGCAAGGCCATTGGTCGAACAAATTTCCCAGCAAGCCTGCCTTCTTAAATTTTAGGACGAAAACAACAAAATTAAATAAATTGTACAGAGGTTAAGTCCATGTATCGTTTTTTATTTGCAAGAAAAGAGTTTCTCAGTCACTCCTATCGCATAAAGCAAATATATACAATTGGATCCAAATAAATTTGTCATGATGCAAGACAACCAGAATAGTGAGGTTGAACCATTAAAAGTGGTATATAAACCGTGAGGACTGGGATATAGTCAGAGTTTTTAGATTTGGAGGTTATCAGAATTGATGGAGGCCGTGTATCTATGCGGGTACATGTGTCAGCTGGATATATTCACAGGAGAACACGCGCTTGGTTTTTTCACTTCTCTGTTGAAAAAGGGGGGGGGACGCCCCTGTGCCCCCTGGATCCGCCACTGCTTCTTAACATCTGATGGCAAGCCACTGGTCATATCTAATGCTACAGGGTAGCTAACACTGAAGCTCAGTCATGATGAGCGGTGAGACAATGTAGGATTAGTTGTACAGATATTGTTACGTTTTGACATCAATATAAAGCAGTGACAAAGGTGACATTTTGTCTCAATAACGACATATTGTGCCTTGCTATTGCAGTGGAATTTATGATAACATACTTTGCAGTATAGCCCTAACGTAGAACAGTGAATGATTTTATAAGCATATATTGCTCACAGAAAGTCTGTGAAGATGATTTTGCATTTTCTGGTGGTTTTTTGTTTAGGTTGGAGACAAAATAGATCTAGGTACTATATGAGCCCCCTCATTTTGACGGTCAAAAAGATGAAAAAAATAATAATTTTCACTTGCATTTGATGCAAAAGTTTGTACCTTATGTCAAAACAGTTGATTGAAAGTAAAACATTGCATTATTGTAGCCCCTGGACGAAGTCGGGCAGCTACTATTGACTCACGGGTGTCGTGTTCGCGTATGTTGACACTTTCTTGTGGACGCTCACCAAAACAAAAATCACTCCATTTTTGGCTGTTTGGTGAGTGGGGGGGGGGCAGCTTGTATTTAGCTTCACGGACTCATTTGCAATGAATTTCACTCTCAGATTTGGCAGACTTCTGGTCAATGAGTTAATGATCCAGGAAATTCATTGTTTCATCCCCAAGCTATTCATTTTGTCTGTATATCTCATTGCAAAATGACTTCAGTGTTGAATTTTCAAGACACTTCCTTGAAAATTGTCGAAGTCGGGCGGCTACTATGGATTCACATGTGTCGTCGCCGCCGCGTCCGCGTCAGTAGACATTTCCTTGTGGAGGCTCTACAGGCTGTAATTTTTGACAGATTGCTTTCATATTTGGTATGGACATATGTTACACTTCACTTATGACGCCTATGGAATTCAGTCACCATGGCGACAGTATTGGCCACATAATATGCAAATTAGTCGTAAAGCATACACTCTTCCTTGTGGACGCTGTACAGGCTGTAATTTTTGACCAATTACTTTTATATTTGGTATCTACATGTGATATCCTTCACATATGACACCTATTGATTTTGGTTGCCATGGCAACAGTATTGGCCGAATTGTACGCACATTAGTGGCAAACCATAGAGATTTCCTTGTGGATGCAGTACAGGCGGCAATTTTGGACCGATTACTTTCATATATGGTTTGAACATGTCATATACTTCACTTATAACACCTATCGATTTCAGTTGCCATGGCAACAGTATTGGCTGAATAATAAGCAAAAAAGGGGAAAAGCGGGCTTTCGGGGGCTACACCCATGCGGTCGCAGCCGACTGGACTGTCTAGATATTACCTTTAATCCAGGTAATGGGGACCCGCCCGAATGACGTCATGAAAAACGTGAATAATCGTCACGTAATGCGGTTGTCTGGCAAGCATCGGGCATCTGCCATAGAGAACCATTGAAAACGAGACGCACTAAACTGCTTGTTATTTGCTTATTCTACATGGAATGAAGCGGGAATGTGTGCTTAAAGGTAGTTTAAAAATAGAATTACTCCTACCGAGGTATATATCGATGAATATTAACTGATTACACTAAATGAATGGGCGAATGACGAGCGGTAAATTTATTCACACTCCTCCCTTTCTCCTCCGTCCCGGGCTGCGACTTACTCCCAGGTAACCTGGTTAACCTGTTGCCTTCTGATACTTATATAGACCCACCAGCAGCGATAGGTGTACAAAACTCCTTTAGTAGTCTTCACAAGCTTTGTTCCCTTACCTAGCACTATTCTTGAACATCAACATATTTTACATACACTGCGAGGTTTGAAATAAGCAGTTTCGCATCACATTTGCGATCTAAAAATGCTCACTTTCGAACCAAAATGAACAATACCGGACAAATGAATCGCAGCTGCTGCAAAGAAAATCCTAACAACATAGGTGGAATAACTTCAAATTCTAGCATAGAATCATACAACTAGTGTATTATCAAGTAGGTTAACGAACTGTTACCAAGGTAGCTTGCAGTTACAAACCTGTCACAGGGGTCACAAATTAAAGTATGAATACGGAGTCTCCCTCGTTATCCTGCCGTGATTCGAGCATTGAACACTTTGCTTTTGCATTTCTATAGCTGGCTAAGCGCAAACGAAAAAAGGGTTGTGATTGTCGCGGTTTGTGTTAACTGGACTGCCCCTTATCTGTGTTTCCCCGTTAGCTGTCGATGGTGAAGTGAATGCGTTTCTCGAAAGAACAGGTGCGAACTTACATAGGTGGAGCCATTGACAGTGAATGGACGAACTACGTAAGTTGCTAGCGTAGTTAAAAAACTAGCTATGGTTTTGGGAAACGCACCCCAGGTCCCCATTGTCAACACAAGTTAGATCTAAAATAAAAGATGATAAAATCACCTAAAAACCTACTTTTTCTAACTCGGCACATTGCCTCCTGTTGTTTGCTTGCCAGACATCCGGGTTCGGAGAATGACGTTCACCTTACGTACAGGCTATTTTTAGATATCGGGCGGGTCCCCATTGAATAGTATCACCTAGAACCCAATAAATGGTCATTTGTGCCATTTTACTATTTGCGTTAGTTACATGTGCCACCCTTCCCTAAGTCTGTGCCCCCACTTGGCCCCCCATAAAAAAAAAATTTCTCGATCCGCCCCTGGATAACAATATGCACTAACGTTATTGGGATGAAGAGGGGGAGGGGATCCCTGCGTTCACGTGTAGGCCAGCGCAAAAACCTAGGTGTGGCCTTGGCTACCTCCTCTCAATGAGGCAATACTGAGCCAGAGCATTCGCAATTTCAGAGACTTCTTGTCACTTTTAGTTTCTTAAAGTGTAGGCTGCATCCTTTTATGGCTGCATTTTTAGAGGTTGTCACCAATTTCCATCTGTCACACTGATATTTAGGGTTAGGGATGAGGCTAAATTTAGGGTTAGGATTAGGTTTGCGGGTAGTTTTAGGGTCAGGGTTTAGAGGTAAGGTTAGGGTTAGGGTCACCAGTGACGACATGCTTAAAGCAGAGCTGTTTAACAGAGATGAAATGACATCATATCAGTCTGGCGGATGGATCTAAGTCAGAGTTCCCAACCCAGTCCTCAAGGACCCCCTGCCCTGCAGGTTTTTGCTCCAGCTCTACTCTTTCACACCTGATCCATTTAAGGGATTCATGTCGATTGGTCGAAAAAAATCTACCTGAACAGGGCGTGCATGAAGGTGCACTGGGCCTTAAATGGATACGGTGTCCAAAAGTAGAGCTGCAACAAAAACCTGCAGAACAGGGGGTCTTTTGGGACTGGGTTGGGAACCACTGATCTAAGTGACGACCCCTAAAAATGTAGCCTTCGAAGGATGCAGCCTATGCTCTGAGAAACGGCCACTCTCTTCTCCCTCGGCACTCCATGCTTCCGCCATTTCACATTTCGCTGTTTTTTAAGCGAGCAGAGCACAAAGGATGAGGTGTGTGCATGGGGTGATGGTATCTATACTTCCCATTTCATTCTGTGTTGCTCCTCTGAGAAAGGAAAGAACCACTCTACCCAGAACACTTATCGTTTGAAACCGCCATACTTTACGAATATATCGAGAGACTTTTGATCTTGCAATATCGTGAAATCAACCATACTGTTATATCCCTAAAGCTTAATAGTTACGATAACATTGACTACAGAGGCTTTTCCTCATTGTTGGCCATCATAGTTTTGCTGGTGCTGTGGTATTAACTACTAACAGCAGTCCAGTTTTCTGCCTGTGGATTTAATATATATTCTGCACCTTCACCTCTTTGCCCACTCAGGAGAATGCTCGCTGATGAGTCCCAAGAAGAGCAACTGACCAAACAAATTGGGGATAGTCAGAAGCAGCTGGAGGAAAGCGAGGAGGTGAGTTGACCTCTGCATGCATAAAAATCATGTACAACTCCAGTGAAATTGCTACATATCTTGTCTTCCAAAAAAGACAAAATTCTTCAGCCTCTACTCCATTGTGTTTGCTTCTGTGAAATAAGCCTGCAGCAAAATTGACATGTGAAAAAAGCAACAAGCCTCTCTGAAGTTCCCCTGTGAATGGTTTTCGTTCAAAATCTGCTGAAAAACTTAATCCAGATCACTCCCTCCCAAGGAATGTTGGCTTCTTTCTAAACTTACATTCTTCTCCTAAAATTTTGATGCGGTAGTTGCTAAGAAGTTTGTAGGGATACTGGAAATGCGTAGGTTGTTTGACAAGTTTCAATCTAGGTTTTGTGAACTACAACCCACTAGATCAGCTCTCTTGAAGGTCTCAATGACATCATAACTCCCAGCAGTTGGTGCTGGAAAAGTTTAGTTTTCATTTTACTTGATCTTGTTGCAGATTTTGTCACTGTTGACCACCACATAATTTTGATCCACAGACTGTGCCAATTAAGGGACTGGGCTGGATTAGTTTTTCTCTTGTTTAGCAGATAGGAATTTTTCTGTCACTATGGGCAAATTTGGTTGGGCTCTCCTACTCTCAAGTGGAGTTTCCTTGAGATCTATTTTAACCTGTCTCTGCAGATGTAGACGCCCGCGGACATGGAGCTGCTCTATTTATGCACGCAGTTACACTATCCTATCAATAGGTCGTATTCCCGAAACGGTTATTGAATATTCATGAGGAGGCGGTGCCTGTAAACTATTGAGAATATGGACGAGCCTGATGCGCAAACTGCCTAATATACTTCCCCATAGTATCTATCCAGCAGTTAATAAAAATGATCTCTTGTGACAGAAAAAAAATCGTTGTCTTTTGTTGCAACCATTTCAGCTATAATAGGCCAAAGGTATCCCAAAAGAGTGTGTCGCCAATACGAAAAAAATGCCCGGATGTTGCATTCGTGCCCCGTTTTAGATGAATTATGGGATAGTTCAGTAACCCAGTCGCTTCTGGTCTCTGCAGAGCCCAACAGTAACTGAACTGTAGTCATTAAGGCCATGGGTCGTTACTGTGAAGCTGCCATGTGTTCGTCGAACGAAAATAAGCGGAAAAAACTTCAGAAATACCCCTGGATGAGAGACTTATACGCACAACGACCGTATATATGTATGCGTGCATGCATTGTTGTTCTGTAGGTAGCTCACGAAAAATGATGAACGTGATCTCAACAATGTATCGGAAGTGAGTGAGTTCTGCATGTAGCAAGATATTTTGCCGAAAGCGCTACATCTGGGCATTTTTTTCGTATTGGCGATACCCTCTATTAAGTAGTGAAAAAAACTCAGTTTTCTGAAGCAAAAATTCAACATGGTATTAATACTATGTCATTCTACTATCAATTATAGTCATCTGATATTAAAAACGTGTGAGAGTTACATGTAGATTTGTCCCTTGAATTCAGATGTCACTTAAATCGTCATATGATCTCTCCCTGAAAGTCACTTCAATGCTTGCTCAGGCTTATCTGCATAAAGCAGTTATAGTTGATGAAGATCTTGTCCTTATCCTTCTCACTCACCAGAAGAAGAGGAGAAAATTCAAAGTGTATTTAAGTACTTAAGTAAAGGATCTCTGTACCTCTTTCACTGTTGCCTATGTAGAATTTGCAATAATATGGATAGATTGTAAAGTGAGTATGTTGCGAAATTGCTAAAATAAGTCCAGTTGGTGGCAACAGTAGACAGACTATTGACTACAGGCCAGAGTCGTTAACCAAGAAGGAGCATTACTGACAAGCAAGAGTTTGGTTGATGGCACCCTTTGTCTTCTCTGTGGCTTGGATCCTTCTACTTACTACTCATTTCCTGTTTTCGCCTTGCGAAAGCTCAGAAAAATCTACCTCAATATGAAAAATAATTGCTTTGCTTTTTTGCTGCGTAATATGCGCCGTCTGTGTGAAAGCACTCATAACAAAAAGAACAGTATCTCGCCGGGCGAATTAATCGCATTTAAAAGAAGAAAAAAAAAATCCCTGGTATGTAAAGACCTTAAGTCTGCAAGGAATGAGATTTTGCTGCGAGCGGCGCAGCAGGGCCCAAAGAAACGTTTCGCAACAATGTCAAGATGCAATGGTCGGCAATGGGAAACACCACTCGCGAGACAGAACTCAAAACAAAGGGGTTTATTCACAAAACACAAATAAAAGGGGCACGAAGGCCAACAAAAAACTGTTCTCCAAGAGCTGAAAATACGAAAGGAAAAAAAAAAAAAAAACAACTACCAAGACTGTGGAAAACAAAGCAGTGACAACAAGGCTAGAAGCAAACAAAGCAGTGACGATACAAGGCTGTGATAACAAGAGAATATAGCAGGAACAAGGATCTGTCTGCCAGATTGGAGCCCCACCTCAGAATATAAGGACTCAGGGTGGGATCAAAGAAACAGGGAACACCTGGCCAAAATGAGGGGCAGGGCATAGGAACATTAGACATGGAAGGCAGTCAGACTTAACAAGCCCATTGAGGGAATGGGCGTGTTCCAGCTTAAAGTAACACTAGGCACCCGTGGGTTTGAGGGCGGAACTTTCAAATCCTGCAGTTCAATGCGACTACGCCCAGCACCAATCACAGCGCACCATGATGCTTCCAAAGCCACGCCTGAAAATCTGTGCGCGTGGGGTTTGATTGACAGCTGTATCATTCCAATCATTTGAGTTTGCCGCACGTTTGATTGGCTGTTGTTTTTTTAGTTCTTGCCCCTTACAGGATAGACGTATTTTTTTCATTCCAGTGTCAAACATCTTGTGTTTCATAGCTCTATCGATCACTGTAGAGGTAGAATAAGAATTTTAAAAAATTGTAACAAATCTGCGGGAGCCTGGTGTACCTTTAAGTACCAATGCAAGATGCAGCAGAGAAGGAAGGATGAGACTGTTAGCAGCAAAGCAAACGAGATCTAGAAAATAGCAAATGTAAGAAATCATGCCAATCGATACCCTATCTAAATTAGTAAGGATTAGTAAGTGCCTGTCTACAGGCCTTTTCTTGATAAATCTTTAGGTGCGCAAACATTTGCGCGTAAACTTAATTTTTCAGCCTTAGGTGTACATTTTTTTAATGCAGCTCAAATGCTATTTTAGTTGCGCAAACCGCGCCCTGCATGAAAAGTTAAGGTGATATGAATGTTGTACATAATTAATCTAAACTAATAAAAGCAATATATTATGGCAATCTTTAAAATATGTTAATCTACCATGTGCAACACCACCTTTCTTTTCCTACATTATATCCTTCTGCAAGCATGCGTTTCAATTGTGTCCTAAGATCCGCCATAACTACAGTTAAGATAAGCGATATAGGCATTAGTCGCTCACTTCGATATAGTCTTGGAACATAATGTTAAAGAAAAAAAACAGGAGTTTGGCAGAATTTCCTGTAAGTCGCAGATTATTGAAAAAAATGGAATGAATTTGCAAGCAACATTTCGCTTACCCAGCTCAACTACGAACGGGGCTACCACTTGAAAACGGTAAATCAGCTTACTTAGTATTCTCTCTGCGCATAAACCTGTTAAATGTGTTTTATAGGTGAACATGAATATTAAGTTGTTATATGTTATATGGTAATTTGAACCGCTAGTTCATCAGGCTACTTAAATTGAAACTGAATGAAGAGGTGCATCTCCACTGCATCGCGAGCAGTAGGCCTAATATTGCAACTTGCAGGTTTAACGCAAACACAGCCTGCTAATATCTCCGAAAAAGAAAGCGCGATAACTGATGTCTCCGAAGCCAGTCTGACAAGCCGAAACCGTATGAAAACGAACCCAATGAAACTTCTTTTTAGCTCATTTCGTTACTTAGCGGAATGTACTACACCATGACAAACTTCATGTCGCGGATCATTGACCAGCCATGTATGACAGTAAAAAAAAAAACACGGTTTTTACTGAACGCCGTTTCCGTTCACTCAGCATTACATTTTCCTAGTTGCGATTTGAGTCATTATGTGAATTTGCTTTATCCAATTTAATTCTTCAGTAATTTCTTAGATTAGTCATTTAGTTATTAATAATACATACTAAGGACTGTTCGACTCAAAGTGAACTTCTACGGGTTAATTTACTCTTGCGGTTTCAATGAATGAGGAAAAACAAGGTATCCCTTGCGGTAGTCTGCTGGAATGGTCTGTAACGTAGCTGTTCTCCGCAAGCTCGAATTAAAAACACAACAGATTAACTCGTAAACAATTAATAGCAGAAATTAAAACAAAATAGCTCTTATTCAGCCCAATTCGTTACTTAATGTCATTTCCATTTTGTGTCCATTTGAGAGACATTGGAGTCCATGAGAATTTTCGACTTCATGATTGTTACGGCTAACAATAAAACGATACTGGGACTTAAATTCTGATGAGCAGAAATAAGATGAACCAGGTCTATTCAATAAAACAACCTACGAAGTTTTATGGTGGGGTCAAATACAGGCATCAGTCTATTGTGCAGTCATCCTTCAACTTCTCAAGTGCAACAGCAGAATCACAAAGGGTAGCGAAAATAGGGGGCTCCAAAGAGTTTTCTCATTTCGAACAATTGGGAAAAAAGGCCGACTATTGGTCAACCAAGATTTGTTTTAGTAGGGGACAGTCTTAGTAATTCATTAATTAAATCACGGCAAAAACTGCAGTAGAGATGTGAATGGAGCTAATCTGGTTTGCGTTTCCCGAAATCACTGATGCTAACTTCCATGGTTGGAACCATTGACTTTGAATGGGCGAACTACGTTAGTTGCCAACGTTAGCAACTATGCTTCTGGGAAACGAACCCAGGGCTCCATTTATCAGCAGGAATGACCGATTGATCACACCAAGTTTCACTGTCAAAACAACCAATATTCGGCAATGAAAACTTTCGTACGATAGATAAGAGTAAGCTTACTTCCATTACCCACTCCTTCCCGTCCTTTCTGACAGTTTTAAGGGGAGGAGAAACCTTTTGGAAAAAAATGGTCATTTTTGGATAGAAATCATTCATACTTGGTGTATTGACAGTATATGACCTGAAATACACAAAATATGAATTTGACCTAATTTGCATAATTAGGTCATGTGATTCAAGATGGCCGCCACCCCAATTTCACCATTATTTCTTTGCCTTATATCTCAGGACTGAAGCAAGATATTTGAATCAGGTTTTTTTTAATTAGATTTAGTTATGTTTACACCTTCTACTGAACTAGAATAAAGCATTTACACGTAATACTAGAGGTTTAGTGGGGTAAAAGAGGATTTTGCCATTTTTCGCCCCCTCGATATGAAATATAAATCACCATAACTCACAGACCCAAAGTGCTAAACCAAAACTTTTAGTGTAGTAGACTTCCTGTTATGTACACAGACTTCTGTCAAAATTTCGTTAGAAAAGCTCCACAAATAAGTGAGATATAGTGCCTTGAATGATAGCAATCGGGGCAAAAATCAGGTTTTGAGAAAATCCAGGTTAAAGTCAAAGTACACCTACAAATCATTGTGACAGTCAACTTAGAACATTAAAATGCCCCTGAAGCATAAACTTTTCCCTCCTGCTCCCTCTGATTGATTGTCCTGTTCTTGAGCAGATTGAAGTGATTTTTGGGTTTCTCCTCCCCTTAACGGGTTTTATGCCCTTGGTTTCGACATCCCACGTTCTTTGAGTGGAAAGCTGGATGATATGTCCAACCCGCTTCGCAATCTTTGGTGGTTTTTTTTTTTTTTTTAATCTTAAGTGGTTGATGCAACGCACAGTTCCATTGGCTGAAGTCTCGCGTGTCCACACACTGTTTCTCATGGGCCTTCGCACGTTATGCGAAAGAGTTTTGAAATGCTGTCTGGATGGCGCTGCAGTTCGGATAGCTAGGCGTGCAGAAATTGAACGTTTTTGATGGATAGGCGCGCATTTATTTGCACACCTAAAATGCAATTTTAGGCGCGCAATTGCGCGCCTTTCATAAAAAGGCCTGTGTCTAAATAAACACCTCCCGTGTGAGTTAGTAAATGTTAGTAATGAGTAAAAACAAGAGGCAATCAAGCTTAAGACATCCCTCAATTCAGAACAGCTGTGAAAGAAGTAGAAACAACAGCCAGCAAAACCAATGCAAGGAAAGGTGCAGGCACGCAGGAACAAATACAGGGCATGGAACGCGGACTGGAGAGGTGGATCCCAACTGGCAGACTGGACTGGAGCTAGAAAAGCAGACAAACAGAATAAACAACACATCACAAGAGCTAAGGGCATGGCTATGGCAGAACATGAACATAACATGGCAGGAACTGAAAATGCACTAAACAGGCACACAAACAGAGCAGAAACATAACACAAGTGTAATGGGCGGTAGGATACGGAGGCTAGGTGCAACGACCAGAGAGAAAGAGAGTAGCACGGACACAGTACAAACACAGAGAATAATACAGACCAAACAAAAGTACTTGCACTTCCAAATGACGTACATTAGTCCGAACCACGGAAGCAATGTGAGATAGAAAAAGGGAGAAAAAACTCCAATAATTAGAAGATAGAAAGTCATACAAAACCTGACTACAGAGATCTTCGGCTATAGTGCTTAGCTACAAACAGACACTCTAGCAAAGAGGCGTAGCGAAAATCCGGTTTATATGGAGTCCGAGGAAGCGCCGCCCCAGTTCAATCAGCCAGCTGGGTAAAGAATCTGATTGAACAGGAATTCGACATTGTCCCGGGACGAGAGCCACAAAGAAAAGTCCAAAACACACGCACGAACATCCAGAAGCATGACAACAAGAGTCAATTCACGGCTGTTGCACCATGAGCGGGGTGGCCCTGCTCATCCGAAGGCGTACCGCTGTGGGTACCACTTTTACATGGATGGCGATGTCCCAGCAATTAATTTTTATTATTGTTTTGCGCCTGTCCGGTTGTCTGTCTGTCTGTCTGTTTGTCTGCAGCATCAAAAAAACTTTAACCTTGGCCGTAACTTTTGATTGGTCAGAGATAGGCCTTTGATACTTGACATGTGTATCCCTTGTCACGAGACCTTTTGGATGAGGTCATCATTTTCGACGTTGTGACCTTGACCATGGCGTAGGACGCATTTTCCAAAAACTTTAACCTTGGCCATAACTTTTGATTGGTCAGAGATAGGCCTTTGATACTTGACATGTGTATCCCTTGTCACGAGACCTTTCGGATAAGTTCATCATTTTTCACCTTGAGACCTTGACCTTGGCGAGGACGCATTTTCCAAAAACTTTAACCTTGGCCGTAACTTTTGATTGGTCAGAGATAGGCCTTTGATACTTGACATGTGTATCCCTTGTCACAAGACCTTTCGGATGAGGTCATCATTTTTGACCTTGTGACCTTCACCTTGGCGTAGGACGCATTTTCCAAAAACTTTAACCTTAGCCGTAACTTTTGGTTAGTCAGAGATAGGCCTTTGATACTTGACATGTGTATCCCTTGTCACGAGACCTTTCGGATGAGGTAATCATTTTTGACCTTGTCACCTTGACCTTGGCGTTGGACGCATTTTCCTAAAAGTTTAACCTTGGCCGTAACTTTTGATTGGTCAGAGATAGGCCTTTGATAGATCACAGGTGTATCCCTTGTTACGAGACCTTTCGGATGAGGTCATTATTTTTGACCTTGTGACCTTCACCTTGGTGTAGGATGCATTTTCCAAAAACTTTAACCTTTGCCGTAACTTTTGATTGGTCAGAGATAGGCCTTTGATACTTGACATGTGTATCCCTTGTCACGAGACCTTTCGGATGAGGTAATCATTTTTGACCTTGTCACCTTGACCTTGGCATAGGACGCATTTTCCAAAAACTTTCACCTTGGCCGTAACTTTTGATTAGTCAGTGATAGGCCTTTGATACTTGCCATGTGTATCCCTTGTCACGAGACCGTTCGGATGAGGTCATCATTTTTGACCTTATGACCTTGGCGTAGGACGCATTTTCCAAAACCTTTAACCTTGGCCGTAACTTTTGATTGGTCAGAGATGGGCCTTTGATACTTAACATCCCTTGTGCCGAGACCTTTCGGATGAGGTCATTATTTTTCGTCTTGTGACCTTCACCTTGGTGTAGGACGCATTTTCTGAAAACGTTAACCTTGCCCATAACTTATCATTGGTCAGAGGTAGTTGTTTGATACTTGACATGTGTATCCCTTGTCACGACACCTTGCGGATGAGGTCATCATTTTTCACCTTGTGACCTTCACCTTGGCGTAGGACGCATTTTCCGAAAACGTTAACCTTGCACATAACTTATCATTGGTCAGAGATAAGCCTTTTGTACTTGACATGTGTATCCCTTGTCACGAGACCTTTCGGATGAGGTCATCATTTTTCACCTTGTGACCTTCACCTTGGCATAGGACGCATTTTCCGAAAACGTTAACCTTGGCCATAACTTATCATTGGTCAGTGATAGACCTTTGATACTTGACATGTGTATCCCTTGACGAGACCTTTTGGATGAGGTCATAATTTTTCACCTTGTGACCTTCACCTTGGCGTCATTTTGATTTCACAATAGTTTCCTGGAAAAGTTTTACAAATTTTTTTCGTTTATTTAACCCTTTGCAAGTCCAAGCGATTCCATCTGGTCCTTTTCTATATTATAAATCCAAACTATGCTTATATCTGGGGGCATCAGTGTTTCACAAACACATCTTGTTTCAATCTGCGAGCAGGCGAGGACTTCAACTCTATTGGAAAACGTGGTGTAATGTGCGATATTTATGACTGGTTTTCTTTGAAAACAGTCTAGCTGCAGATTGCTGCCGGTTCGAAGGAGCATCTCAAATTTCTATCCCAATCTCATGATGGTCTACATCGGTCCTTGATCGGATTTCATGCATGGTTTGATCCAGTTTATCTTCCGCAGTTTGCCATATGAGTTTAGGTGTTAAAGAAAGTTCTTTTAATTTATTCAGTTGATTCTGAGGGACAAGAAACTTTTGGGCGTGATCCATCTCAGCTACTATGTGATGCTATCAAGCTGGTTTGAAAGGGTATTGCCACACTGAGAAGCGGGAGAAGAAATCCGCCCTTTTGGATCACAGCTCTTTTATGTTTCATCAAGTGTTTTCCGTTGGCCAGGAGCTTGATTCCAGACTGCTGCCTCTTTAACCTTTTCAGTTGAGTACTTGTTTGAGGTATATTACCGTCTAAAACATTAAGGGCAATTTCACAAATAGTTTTTATCAGTTCTAGGCTGGCAAATTGAAGAATGATGGTTCGCTGGTGCGCGCTGCCTTAAAATAGAGCTTTCAAAAGTGGACACTGTCGCATTCACATCACTTTCTTTTCTTTGGTAGATAAACCTCAGGCTACTCGAGGGAACAAAACGGTTCTAAGATGATACTGCTATGGTGTTGCTCTCTCCACTTCTGCACTTTCACTGGCAACTTTCATGAGATCATCAAAAATAATCAAATTGGTTTTATGCAAAGGAAGCCATGTTTCATCAGTTAACGATTCAGGCAGACCTTCCACAAAATGTACATTCTTTATTTCACAGACATATGAATCAAGATCAGGTTGCACCTTCAGGGGAAATGCATCTACTTTTACATTTTGTGTTATTTTCAGTAACTATGGCATTGCTCTGATATCTGCTTCAATTTTCATGGACTAGTCACAAATACTAAGAATTCTATGGCCTTAAATGTACGCATACCCAAGATCCATTCTGTGACGTTGCAGACACTTCAGCAATAAGAGTAACAACGTAAATATCTTGATAAAAACAGGTTTTATTCAGTAAAACGTGGTAAACACACACCTTTTATCATTATGTAAAAACAACAAAATAAAAAAGTTCAATTTTTTTCATACATTAGTGACGCATACCTAAAATATTGCTTTTTATAACCACTGCTCAGTACAACATCAACAGCTGAAGTTCTCAGCTTAGAATATACTGGCATATCAATTTAATTAGTGGAGGTTTTATGACATCATGAATACATACATTATTACATCATAAATACATAACTACAGGCACACTCCAAATTAATCTTCTAATTTATTATGTCAAATTGTTTTTCATAAATCACAGTAGAACTTTTCTCGCTTCACAAATATTTTAGTGCAATGTCACTTTTTTAAAACACCTTGTATATCTTCAGTGGGTGTGGATTAGTTCTGTCATTTGGTAATTACTCTAGTTCTAACTTTTAATAATCAATTATACAAATATATTCATTTGAAGAGTGGTTGCAGTATTAGAGGATGTGGGGTGGAACGTTGCGGACACTACAAACAATATTTGAGTTCATTTGTGCACCACAAAAGGACCTATATCTTGAATTGATTTTACTGAATATAAACCTTATTGTAGGAGCATTATTATCCCCCGCCACGAAGTGGAAGGGGGATATAGGAATGGGTGCTGTCCGTCCGTCCGTCCGTCCGTCCGTCCGTCCGTCACGCTTCGTTTCCAGACCACAACTCGAAAACCGTTAAAGATTTCTCCATGAAACTTCACATGCATATCAGTCTAGTGGTGAACTGGTGCCTTTTGATGGTTTGGTCATAGTATCTTTAAAGAAGACATTTTGGCGGGGGATGTTGTTGACCATGTCTACTTGTTCAACTTAGGTGGGATAATCCCACTTTTCCAAGTCTTTACAGAAATATATGCTTGACAGTATATCGTTGCGGACAGTACATATTTTTGGCGACACCAATCAATACCAAAATCGAGGCAATATACCTGGCAGGGAAGTATTCCCTTATTGGAGTTGTTGTCATTTCTTGGTAGGAATGGTCATCAGGTACTGAGAATGTAACTTTAAGATGTTTTAAAGTGATTTTAAACCCTTCAAGCGAGTAAATATTTAAAAACTGAGGCAAAAAAAAGAAAAATCAAGAATGAAGGACATCAGAGATTCTAATTGCGAGAATTATGGCACCCCAGGTGGGATCTCCACAAAATAACTTGCAAATAAATCTGAAAAAAATACAGAATTAATAAATGCATAAAATTAGTCAACCTTTTTTTTTTTTTGCTTAATTTAGAAAATCACAATTCAAAATCAGTTAATGTTAAAATTAAAATACCTCTCCATTACATTGTGAAATATTACTCACTGGCTTTCTAGTACTTGCTGCATTGGCATATAAACAGTTGGAAAATTCATCAGTTCCAGTGCAACTGATCATTGTACGTGTATGTTTCTAAAAAGTATAATATTGAACAGTGTTGTATACATATTATTTAATAGCACATAAGCACATACACATGACATAACATTGGGGGCATTTTCCAGAAACTTTTTCACAAAGACACTTTTGCCACAGTTTTATAGTCCTGATATGATGCAAGAAAACAGATGTTGAAGACTGTTATCAAAGCCCTCATCCCCAAACACTAGTTTAGAAGCCATATCGTAAGGTCTTGAAATCTGGCTGTAAAACTGTTTTGTTGTGCACAACTCAAAATTCTTTGGAAACTGAGCAGTTTGTGAGAGTGAAGCCTTTTTTATCTTGAACAATTTGCTGCGTGGCTGTTTTAATGTCATGAGCGGGAGGCAATTGATTCTCTACATGCTGGCGCACCAAATCTGTGAGGGATGAAAGATTGGCAACTTATTCGTTAGTGCTGTGGAGGGTTACTCCTTTAACCTTCATACATTTTTTTACCTAGTATTGTCCCATAGCCTTACGTCTTTGGGCCTCCAGACACAAATTCAACATGTGATCACCTGGGTCCAGTTTGCTCGTTAGCTCCCCTAAAAAGTCCCCGAGGGGAGGTACCCAGACACCTGGCAGACACACAAGAATTACAGAATTTGTATTTTGATACAAAACCTTGTCAGACAATTTCTGCATGTCAGAATACAATTCCAGGCAGCCATAGGCAGTGGTGAATGCATCAATGAACACATTGCTGTATTTGGGTGGTATCAGGAGGCCTCTTGCCTGTTTCCACTGCACAAGAGCAACATCTTCTGTACGACATGAAAAACGTGAGATGTTCATACTAATCAGAAAAATAAATAGCAAAAACAGTTTTAGATCACTGACCAAGGTCGAGTTCATTTGGTTTGTTCTCTGGCCAAATTTTCCCCAAAGACTGTTTAAAAATAATTTAGATATTTGTCTTTTGGCTTTGTTGACTGCATTGTTTGAATCCAAGTAAACCCCCTCCTTTCCCAATACATTCTGATGTAAGCCTCTTTTTGTCGGCATCACTGGACACCCAAGATGGGTAACCTGATGCTTCCCGTTTCCCCTTTAAATGCGACAAAAAATTTTTAAAATTCTAATTAGTCTGATTGATTTGTGGTAGGGTTGTAGTAGACTGGACAGCCATGCCAGTAACACCCGGCTAGCTCATACACCGTGCGAACACTGGATGACTCGGAACAGCCGTCCAGATAATAAGCGCCCATCTTAACCTCTCCCTGGTTCAGAGTATGCTGGATAAAAATATTGTCGCGGTAGCTCAAATATTCTAACCACTGAATGGCCAATGTGGACTTCTTTTGCCGGATGTAATTGTCTGGTGATGTTACAGCATTGGTGTCTTTGGGTGTTACGCACGTTAGCTTATGCGTATATTTAATTGTTGTAATCTCTGCGTAGGCTGTGTGTCGTTTGGTTCCTTCTGCTGTCTACTTCTCACTATCATTCTCATTAGGTCTCCAGCTGTTACGCGTTTTCTCATCAATCCAACCATTCCGTTACCCAATCAGAAGGCGGCCGACTCCCCTATCTAAGACCTGCTGCATCGACAGAAAGAGGGGGGGGGGACTCCTTTGTTGCTGATGTTTTTGTTGTTAGAGTTAGTCTTGTCATTTGTTGATCTATGTAGTGTGGTTGATTTGTCCCTTGTATAGTTTTGTTTTTTTTTTCTGTTGTATGTTAATGATATTTGTAGACTTCGTCAGGGGAGGGAGACAGGGTAGAGACCTCGGGGTATACATCTTGCCCGTAGGATGTTACTCTGTTAAATACACCAGATTAGAGGGCGTGCGCCATCCGCTGTATTTTTTTTTAGTGAGCGAGTGCTCACTGTCAAGGGGCTGGGGTTTTTTTTTTGTTTGTTTTATCTATTTTCTTTGGCAGCCGCCCGCTACGTTTCCCTGCTCCTGAACGTATGTCTGTGAGTTTTTTTTATTTTATGTGTGGCCATTTTTAAAGTACACGGTAAATAAAACTGCCTATGTAGTTTACCCTCGCATGTCATGCACAATTGCATCAAGTTATGTTACGGCTCCGCAACAGCCCTTGACTGACTGATCCTTCAGGGGTCGTAATATAAATGGGGGCTCGTTCGAGGGTTTTTTATGGACTGTCAGTGTCTATGAATGGTGCATTGTGCGTGACGGTGGAGGGATCGTTCTGGGTCGCGTGGGCGCGTACCCCAGTTTTGAATTTTTGGTAGGTAGTTGTGTGGTCGGTTCTATTTTGTGGTTTGGCCTGGAAGAGGTATTTGGATAGGGAGAGACTGGAATATGGCATCATTTGATTTAGATGACTTTTTGAGGGATCCTTCAGTCACTCGCCTTGAGCAGTGCCGTAAGAAGGATTTATATGCCATTGCGGCGCATTTTGATGTTGAGCCTTCGAAGGCTTTAGTGAAAACTGCTCTGAGAAAGGCTGTTAAGCAGGTGCTGGTTGATCGTAAGGTATTGGGCCTGAGTGTCTTTGTTTCTGATGAGCCGCTGGTTGACATGGGTGAATTGCAGGATGAAGAGGGGAAAGCCTCTGTTCCGATGCCCATGCCTAGTTCGCCGGTTGTTGAGGCAGGGGTAGGTCTAACGTCTACCGTGGTTGAAGCCGTGGATTCTAGACCGCTGCCACGTTCTTTGCCTCGTTTTGACCCGAAATCTCCTGAGAGATTTTCATTTCATTCGCCTCCCTCGGATGCTACTGATGCGCGCTTAAAAGTGCGCTTAGCTCGTTTGCAGGTAGAGGCTCAAGAAAGGGAGAGGCGGGCGGAGCATGCGCACCGCTTGGAGATCCGAAGGCTTGAGATTCAAGCAGACAAAGAGGTGCGTATACGAAAGTTAGAGTTGGAAGCGGGAGGAGCTGGGCTCTTTTCGTCCGCGTCCTCTGTCATGCCCTCTTTACCTGCGTATGAGCCTGAGAGGTTTGATGTGAGGAAGAACATTGCGTTGGTTCCTCCGTTTAATGAGGCTGATGTGGATGCCTATTTCAGTGCATTTGAACGCATTGCTGCGTCATTAAAGTGGCCTAAGGATACGTGGCCTCTGTTGTTACAATGTAAGCTTAAAGGCTCGTACAGTACTGTTTCAAGCATGCAGAGGCTATGGTCACTCACTGGAAAAAGTCCAGGCCCGTGCTCCCAAGAACCTCTGCACGGAATCTTAAACATGCCTCTCACAATGTGACGATGTCATTCTGGCAGTACTTGGCCATTTCTTTCATAAAGTCAAGCGCCCCTCCAGCCACGCAGTCATACCGTGGCATGAAGTCAGCCCTCTCCTTTCCCATCATTGTGTCAACGTCAGAATAAACGGGAGGCGGATACTGTCCGATGTAATTTTGGTTCTCAATTTTATTCCAGAAATGGGGGAAGTAGCCTTTCATTGAATTTTCGAAACCTACAGTGGACGGTGTGGTGCAAAACTTTACAATGTCGCATATGATGGGCATTTCACCATCAGAACCCTGTTGATTTTCAATTTTGTGCTCTCTGAAGCAAAACTTTGAGCGGCCGATTCGCCAGCAATCCTCACACTGAATTGATTTCGAATGATGTGTAAAACATTCTGGGCTGAGACAGATGTTACAGTCGTGATTAGTTGCAATTATGATAACATTTTGATGTGAACAGCATGTAGAAGTACTCGCAGACCTAAGCTGAATCGAGAAAACCTTTCACTAACTTGATGCCGTAGTCGTGGTCACTGTCGAATTAAAGAAAAAATGTCTTGAGATTGGGTCTGGAGGATGTTTGGAACTTCGATAAAGCCTTAGCCGCACCATAGTACCAGACAACTACCTAAACACCCAGCAACTTTTCAAATTTTTGAATGTCTGAAAAGCTGACCTTATCATGCACACTCAATCCTACGGCCGGGGGCGAATGTTCAGCCTCTTCAAGAGCCTTGCAAACGGTGAACGTTGGATTCAAAAGATGCGCTAAGCAAATCGAAAAGTAGAGGTAATTATCTGAAACTGTGTTTCAGTTTCTTTGAAATTATTTCACTTCTCAGACAAGTTGACAATTTCCTATGGGCCCTTACGGTGGTATGGTGGTTAGCATTGCTGCCTCACGGCAAGAAGGTCGTGGGTTTATCTGGGGCCTTTCTGTATGGAGTTTGCATGTTCTCCTTGTGTTCGCGTGGGTTTCCACCAGGTATTCTGATTTCCTCCCACAGTCCAAAGACATGCATATCAGGCTAATTGGAGACGTCAAATAGGCATGAATGTGAGAGAATGGTGTGTGAATGTTGTGTGTGCCCTGCAATGGATTGGCGAGCTGCCCAGGGTGGGTCCCTGCCTGTCGCCCGTAGTCAGCTGGGATAGGCTCCAGCTCCCCCCGCGACCCTAGTGAGGAATAAGCGGGTATAGAAAATGGATGGATTATTATTATACTTACATGAATGAATGTGAAAAAGAAATGTGACTTTGGGGCTATTTACATACCCCAATTCCAAAGAAGTTGGGACGTTGTGTAAAACGTGAATAAAAACAGAATACAATTATTTGCAAATCTCATAAACCCACATTTTATTCACAGTAGAGCATGGACGACATGTCAGATGTTCAAAGTGAGACATTTTATCATTTCATGAAAAATATTAGCTCATTTTGAATTTGATGGCACCAGCGTATCTCAAAAAAGTTGGGATAGGGCCATGTTTACCATTGTTTAGTATCCCCTCTTCTTTTAACAACAGTGAGTAAACATCTGGGAAGTCAGGAGACCAATTGCTGAAGTTTTGGGAGAAGAATGTTGTCCCACTCCTGTCAGATGTAGGATTCTCGCTGCTGACGAACAGCCCTGGGTCCTCTTTGTTGGATTTTTCATTTTTTGATGCTCCAAATGTTTTCTAAAAGTGAATGGTTTGGACTGGAGGCAGGCCAGTTCAGCATTCAGACTCTTCTACTGCAAAGCCATGCTGTTGTGATGGACGCAGTATGTGGTTTGGTATTGTTTTGCTGAAATATGCAAGGCCTTCCCAGAAAGAGATGATGACCACAAGGAAAAAACGATCAGAGTCCAAATTTTGCATTTTGGTATATTTTATATATTATATATTATTATAATATTTATAATAACATATAGTAATATTATATATGATTATAATATTTTATATATTTTATATTTTTGCATATTTTTTCAGTGCTTTGTTTCTAAGATCGTTTTGAATTTTCAATTCATCATTTCTCCACAATGAGAAAATGTGACTGATCAGTTTTCCATTGTGGTCTTCAGATGTTGTTTGGGTGGGAGCATATTTGTTGTAAAACCTCTATAATGCCTTTCCAGATGTGTAAGCTCCCCACGCCATAGGCATTGGTGCAACCTGATACCATCAGAGATGTACAGTGGGGTGCAAAAATTTGGTCACCCCTGGTTTAAATGTCTGTTACAATTATTCTCCAAGTGATTGAAAGCAAACCTGAACACTAAATGCTACAAAGTTAAACATGACACCTTTCTGCAAATTTAAAAGCAAGGGTTTTTTTTTTTTATTTGAATTTTTGTGAGTTTTTAAATGATAAGAAAGAAAAAAGGGCCCTGTGCAAAAGTTTGGGAACCCTTTTGGATTATTCTTTGTTCCCTTTTAAGAAGATGATTCCTAACGCCCAGACCCAGGTGATCTACTCGTTAGGGCTTCAATGAGTCGGGTGAATACAATTCCAGGGTTGAACTATATATTCTGAAGTAACTTCATGCCTTCTAAATTATCCAACTGCGGTGGCTGTTGTGTCTGGTGTTAAAAACCATGTGTTCCTCTAAACAGTTGTCAAAGGTTGTCAAAATCAAGATAATTCACTTCCACCAACAAGGAGAGGGCTACAAAAAACTCACAACGTTTCCAACTACCCATTTCTATTGTCAGAAGCATCGTAAGAAAGTGGAAAATAAATGGAACAATTGAAGTTAAGGCAAGATCTGGAAGATCAAGAAAAATTTCTGATAGAATGGCCCGAGATCTTGTGAGAAATGCTCAGAAGAACCCACACATCACTGCAAAAAAGCTGCAAAAAAGAGTAGCAGACACAGGTCTAGCTGTTCACAGGACAACGATACAGCGTACCTTAAAAAACAAAGAGCTACATGGCAGAGTTGCAAGAAAGAAGCCTTTCCTACGACCTAAACACAAAATTAAGCGTCTGAAGTATGCAAAAGAAAACCTTGAGAAACCTCAAGCCTATTGGAACATTGTGCTTTGGACTGACGAAACCAAAATTGAACTTTTTGGCCACAACCAGAGAAGGTATGTTTGGAGAAAAAAGGGCGAAGCAGTTGTAGAGAAGAACATGTTGCCAACTGTTCAGCATTGGGATGGATCCGTTATGCTTTGGGGTTGTGTAGCAGCTGGAGGCACAGGCAATATTGTGCGGGTGGAAGGAAGAATGGATTCCACCAAATATCAAGACATTCTAGAGGCTAATGTTCAAAGCTCAGTCCAGAAATTGAAGTTTAAGAGATGTTGGGTATTCCAGCAAGACAATGACCCGAAGCATACCTCAAAATCCACCATGAGTTACCTCCAGGAAAGACGGATGAAGGTTTTGGAATGGCCATCACAGTCCCCAGACTTGAATATTATTGAAAATCTGTGGAGAGACCTCAAACATGCTGTGCATGCAAGAAGACCGAAGAATATTTCGGAGCTGGAGGTGTTCTGTCAGGAAGAATGGGGAAAAATTCCAAAGACGAATTGATAGACTCTTAGCTGGCTACAGGAAGCGTTTGCAAGCTGTTATAGCTGCCCGAGGAGGAGTTACAAAGTACTAGCTGACAGGGCTCCCAAACTTTTGCGCAAGGCCTTTTTCCTTGTTTTATTATTTTGAAACTGTGAAAAGTAAAAAATAAAAATTATTCTTGCTTTAAAATATGATGAAATGTGTCATGTTTAACTTTGTAGCATTTAGTGTTCAGGTTTGCTTTCAATCACTTGGAGGTTGATTGTAACAGACATTTAAACCAGGGGTGCCCTGCTACGCATCATGGGTAAAATAAGGCATTTAAAGCCTGCCCCAGACGGTGCTACTTTGCCTGAGGCAAGTGACAGGCGTGTATACTGCATCAGGCAATGTTGCACCGTGTGGGGATGGTTTTTGCTGCGTAACTTCCTCGTGTAACAGTGCTGCAGCGTATCTAGCATGCTAGATATTTTTGCATCACGCGAGGAATTTACTCACCGTGTGGGGGCTACCTGCTGCAATTTTACACATGCTCGTCCAATCACAACCTGCAGACCCGTCATATGATGTGCAGATGAGTCACATGATACAGAAAATGGCGACGCCCATGCTAAATCCTCGGCCGGGAAGTCTGTGACATTTTCAGAGGGTGCCGCCATTTTTCGGTATCATGTGACTCGTCTGCACATCATATAGCCGATAAGCTATTGTCGTGGTGTGGCATCCGTCGTCTGTCGTCCAGAACATTTTTTTTATCTTTTTTTGGCCTGATTTTTGATTGAATCATTTTTGTCCGTTTTATGGGCCCTTGAAATTTTGGCCCCCATGTTAAAGATAGGACTGAGAAATTAAAAAAAATTATTTCTCAAAATTTGTGTGACAAATTTTTTTCTAAATCAGGCAATCAACTTTCCCTTGTACCGTCAATGTACAGTGCGAGCACCATTTTGATTGAATCGATGGAAGTGGGTCTAGTGGGGGCACTGTACTTTTAACATTGGATCCTATAGAGAATATTCAAGACGGCCTATGGAGGCCAAATGGTTGCAGATAGAGATTAAGTTTGTATTATCTACGTTTAGGAAGTCATATATGACCTATATTTTGGCAGTGTTAAAGTTGACATCAGATGACCTTGAAAGGTCAAACTTGAGGTCAAGCAAAATGTGACAATTTTCAAAGGCTTCTAGGCTTGAAAATATAAAAGTTTGGGAGCATGTATGTATTGAACACTTATAGAAAGTCATATATGAACTACCATTTAGTGGCCTTGAACTTTACCTTCGGTGACCTTCGAAGGTCAAACTTAACATGGTGGAATTTTATTGACTTCTATCACCAGAGCTATTACAGATAGAGCTAAGGTTTCAATTGTGGGCATATAGGTGGTCATATGTTTAGTTTCAAATGGCAACATTGAACTTGACCTTCAGTGGCCTTCAACGGTCTCTGAATGAAATAATGAAATTTATTTTGGTAGCAGTGGACATCAAGAGCTTTCGAAAAATATAGGTTTCATTCAACTTGAAGGATACCCACATCCTAAAAAAGGGGGTCGAAAAAGGGCCGCCGCCGCCACCCCCCCACCCCCACAGGGAGGTAAAATAAGGGTCAATATCACCAAAGAACTATAAATGTTACAGGATATTAATTGGTGGCTATAGAAAGCTCTTGACCATTACTAATAGCTGATATTACCACAAATCCACATTTGTCATCTGATGGGTAAAAAAATTGTACCCTTAAATGTGTTTGTTTTGATAACAATTTGTGAAAGTTGCATTTTTGAGAGCCTATAAAACCACAATAAAAGGGTTAAAACAACTTTGATGGAGAATGAAGGGTAGTACAGTGCATAGAGAACAAGTCCTGAAAAAATCCTGGGGTTACCTTTATTAGTTCCAGAGTTACAGTACCAGCGTGGATAAAGGTACCGCTAAAGTTAACGAGAAGTTGGCTTCGCATTTTCGTCCACCTTCCTCTGATTGGCTGTAGTCCCAGCAGGTGGAACTTGGGGGGACTGTCGATTGAGGGGAGCGGTTTTTGGGTAGGACTGGTGTGTACCAGATGTTATTGCAGGCCTTGAATTTAGCAAGAATAAACTACCGCAACTGTTTCAGATACGCAAGCTTGAAATACCGCAACCGAAAAATTGACTACGCAAAACTACGCAATACTGTTTACCTCTGTATTAAATAACCATTTTGTATGAAATACAGATATGTGGGCAATTTGCGTGGTTTTATTGTTGAAAACACTCCTGTTGACTGTTTGTAACAGCAGCAATGTATACCGCGTTACACCCACAACCCGGTCTTACAAGCGGTTTTATTCGCAATAAAAATTAACAACTTTATCGACTGTGAAAGTTGTTAAAAGATGCCACGGATGTAAAATATATACAGCGCTTTATTGGCAAATATTACGGCAAAAATATTATGGCAAAAATACCTGAATTTGCAGAACTTTCCTGGAAATAAATATATTGCCAACTGCGCAAAAGAAAATCTGTAGCAAAAATTACTTCAGGCATTTACACTATACTACAAATATAATGGATGTCATATTGTCTGACGAAAAATTTCAACGCTGAACTTATTTGGACTTATTTGCGATGGGGATTTACACTAAGTTATGTGTGAAACGGCCGGCCAACATGCCTTCTCACTCACCTGACTTCTCGGTTCAGTGAGCAGGGCACGTCCACCTGACATTCGGCTGACACAAGGCCAACAGCGCGTGGTGAAAGTGGAACCTTTATCCACGCTGGTACTGTACAGCCTGTTAAAAATGGGAAAAAATGCAAATTTAGTCAACCGGGGTGCCACGCTCACTTTTTTGACCCCCCAGAAAATCAATACTAGTGGGCCGATTGAGCTAAAACTTGGTATTTTTTTCATTTGGCGCCCAAAGCAACATTCTATTAAAGTTTGAAGAAAATCCATGACTATGCCCATGGAACTTGTCTGAAAATTGGTTGATTTCACATGGAATGACCCATAAAATAAACCTTTTGATATTGAAACTAGCAGCATTTTCCAGCTTTCCACAAATGATTTTTACCATTTCTTAAAGTTAAAGAACTTAAAAGGAATGCCGTATATAGCATAATTCATACATGAATGAACCAGTTCGTTTATTATTAATGAAAGAAAACAGTAGCTCAGAACATTTTTGAGGTCAGAGAATCGTTTTAACTTGGGAGCCTATATATAGTGTAACAAACTAATGTTGCATTAAAATTCTATGAAAATGATTCATTGTAATGCCCTGCTAAATTATACTGAAAGAAAAAAGTAGCTGGGAACATTTCTGCACTCAGATCGTCATTTTTACTGCATATAGTGCAAAGAACTGATGAGGCAGTAGAATTCTACAAAATTGGTTCAAGGTCCTCACTCAGAGGATTGGGATATTATTTTGTTTAAATTAATTATTATTTTGTGTTGAACACAAGAATGGCCCATTATGGCATGAACATTTAGTCTAAATTGTATGGATTTGCCAAGTCACAAGAAGCCCCTGCCTGGCATGTGCATTAGTCACGATACCGGTAAAAATTAAGAATGTGGACGCATGAGACCTCTGGCCTTCCCAAGGCCTTTTCCAACCTTGCAAAAATGATTTTACAATTTGTTAAAGATAAAGAACTTGATAATGATGCAGTTAGGGATGCAACAATACAGTTAGGCAACCATGGTTTTTAGCTTACCAGCCCTATGGGCCGATAAGCTATTGTCGTGGTGTGGTGTCCGTCGTACGGAACATTTTTTATCTTTTTTTTGGCCCGATGAATAATTTTTGTCCGTTTCATGGGCCCTTGAAATTTTTACCCAAATGTTAAAGATAGGACTGAGAAATTTAAAAAAATTATTTCTCAAAAACTGCGTGATAAATTTTTTTCTCAATCAGGCAATGAACTTCCCTTTGTACAGTTAATGTACAGTGTGAGCACCATTTTGATTGAATCCACAGAAATGGGTCTAGTGGGGGCACTGTACTTAATTGGGCCTTATGGAGAATATGCAAGACGGCCTGTGGAGGCTGTTGGTTAATTAATAAAAAACCAAGACCGTTGTCCCGATGAAGAAGCAGACTCCGATGTTCGAAGCAAAAGCAGGAAAAAAGTTTATTACACAGCCGGCCGTGGGAACAACTGCGTGATGCAGAGTTCAAAATTCATTCATTTCGTAAGAAACTTTATACATGTAAAAGTACAGTCATTTGCATATGACTTCTTTAATGTTATCAGAAGTTGTTGCTGATTGGTCCTGGGGTTTACACAGTGATAAAAAGGGATACTATACAATTGGGCCTCACCTGAACCTCTCAACTTAATAGGTTCAATAGACTCCCAACCCTCGGAAGTGAGCTCCATATGTGGGCATACGGAACCTCCAACTAAAAGGTGCTAGTGCATATCGTGTCCTGTCGGAACTGAAGACAAACGGAGATCCCAGCTAGAAGTCGCAAACAGGCGATATGTCCTGTCGGACCCGACGGCCGCTCTTCATCTCCTAATACACATGCATCACCCATTGATCAAACCGTCTGGCTCACCTCATATTGCTATCACCCAAAAATCCTGTTTCCCAACAAGGCCAAATGGTTGCAGGTAGAGATTAAGTTTGTATTATCGACATATAGGAAGTCATATATGACCTATATTTTGGCAATATTTCGGTTACCATGGTGACAGCATTGGCCGCATAATCCCGCTAAAAGGGGCAGAAGCGGGCTTTCGGGGGCTACACCCATGCGGTCGCAGCCGTCCGGACTGTCAGGTTAATTTATTTTATTTCATATTAGTTGTTTTACTTTTTCATTGATTTTTAAACTTGTATTGCACTTTGGGCAACAGGGTTGTTTTAAATGTGCTATATAAATAAACTTTGACCTTGACCTCGAAATTTTAGAGGTTTTGGAGGATGGGGAGATGTTTTTTACTTTTATTTATTTTTTTTGGTGTCAGCATGTAGTAAGCCAATTGTGCCATTTTAATTCAGGGGGATTCAGCCTTTGATTTTGAAAGTTGTTATAGATAGCAGTTTCTGTCTAAACTAAATATATATATCTTCTCCAAAAACATTTACAGCAAACGATACAAGTACTGCGTGATGGGATGGACCTGCTGACAAACATTCAGGTTGCAGCTGATTTTAGGGAGTCCCAGAGACGAACGAAGGAGGATGAGGCCCGAAGGCAGAGGTACCCCCTCTCACTGCCTCCCCCCACTGGAAGGCTGAAAGATCACATACAGCACTTATACACTTGCCGCCCCAGTAAAGAGACACCAGATTTATGCAACAGCATTAGTTATTTATAGAGGTTTTGAGAAAAATTTAATTTTTGGTTTCCAAGTGTTCTATTAAATCAGGTATTTTATATCTTTTTTTTTTTTTTTTACCAGTCACTCATTTGCTGCATGGTTCAGAAGTATATTGAACACCTAGGTTTTCATAGGAGTGTAACCGCAACATCATGGTCAAAATTGCCAAAAATGGACATGTCACCTCAGTGCTCCAACAATTCTAGCACATGATGTGACATAACACAATGGTGATTAGTTGAAGGTAAGTTCGTTTACAATTTATTTATTTATTTATTTATTTATTTATTTTTATTTATTTATACTGGGAGTCCGATTGAGAGCAAGCTCTCTTTTACAACGGAGCCCAGTAGCAAAAAACAGAAAACACCAAGTACAATAAATAAAAACTATGACTACATTACACATGTACATTCCTGCTTTGTGGCAGCCAATAAAAGACATTTAAAACAATCAATTGAAATAAGACTTCCCAACTTTAAAAAACTGTTGAATCATATTCCACTTCTGTGGAGCATAATACATAAAAGCAGTTTTACCCAGTTCAGTACGCACCCTTGGGACATCTAAAACCAAAAAGTCAAGAGTGCGCATACCGTATTCCCCCTTCCTCACGTTAAGCAAACTGGTCAGATATCCAGGCAGTTTACCCAACAATGCCTTGTAAATAAAAAGGCAAAAATGTTGCTCCCTTCTCACGGCCAGCGAAGACCAACCAGCGTTAAAATAAAGTGTACAGTGATGTGTTCGGAAGCCATCTCCAGTTATGAACCTTAATGCAGCGTGGTACACTGCGTCAAGTGACTTCAGCAAGGAGGGTGCAGCGTGCATATAAATTACATCACCATAATCTATTCTAGAGAGAATAGTTGCTTGAACAATCTGTCTTCTGTAACTCCTCGGAAAGCAGGCTTTATTCCTGTACAGCATAGCCAATTTTGGCTTCAAATTCTTGACCAGCTCATCAGTATGCTTCTTAAAATTAAGATTGTCATCCACCCAAATGCCAAAGTATTTGTAGTAAGGAACTCTTTCGATTTGGATTCCATTTACTGTCGTGATGCTACCATTATGGAACCTAGCAGCTGGTTTATGAGAGAATAGCATGAATTTAGTTTTTTCAGAGTTTAAAATTAGTTTAAGGTCTAAAAGATCTTTCTGGAAGATTTGGAAATCAGACTGCAAATTTTTAAGAGCCAAATCAGCAGAAGGGGCAGCTGAGTAGATGACTGTATCATCTGCATAGAGGTGGATTTTACTATTAAGAAAATTAGCACCAAACTCATTAATAAAAAGTGCAAACAGCAAGGGCCCCAAAATTGAACCCTGTGGAACCCCCTTGCTAAGAAAAATAAAGTTGGATTGATAGCCATCGGCCACAACAGCTTGACACCTACCAGATAGATAATCTTTAAACCAATTCAGAGATTTAATATCAAACCCAATTGCACTTAGCCGCTCTATGAGTTTAAAATGGTCAACTGTGTCAAACGCCTTTGATAGGTCAATAAAAAGGGCAGCGCAGTCTTGCTTATTGTCCAAGGCAGAAACTATATCATTTAATACCCTGGCTGCAGCTAATACAGTACTATGACCTGGTCTGAAGCCTGACTGAAATACATTCAAGATAGCATGGTCTGATAAAAATGCTCTAACTTGATTATTGACGAGTCTCTCTAAAACCTTAGCCAAGCACGGCAGCTTTGAAATTGGTCGATAGTTATTCAGAACATCTGAAGAACCACCTTTATGTAAGGGAAGAACAAAAGCCGTTTTCCACAAGACAGGAATCGAACCGGTCAACAGGGTTAAGTTAAAAATGTGTGTCAGGATAATAGCAATCAAAGATGAAGCCAGCAATAAGAGGCTTGGGTCCAATTTATCCGCCCCAGTGGATTGCTTAGGGTCAATGCTAATAAGTTCTTCAAGCACTTCCTCTTCAGAAAAAGGACGCAAGGAAAAAACAACCAGAGTTATTCGGGCACAGGTAATGAAAAGGCCTGCTATCACAGGTAGGAACAGCCGGCAATAACCCTAAATTTTCAAAGAGGTGGCCTGCATTAACAAAATGCTCATTGAAAATATTACAAAGTTCCCCTTTATCTGAAATAATGACAGAATCCTTAGTAATCCTACTTGGTAAAGCCGAGGAGGGGAGCTGAGTCAAGGATTTAAAAGTTCTCCAAAATTTCGCAGAATTGCCCCCGGAGTCAGTTAAGTTGGAGAGATAATAAGATGACTTGGCTTTCTGAATCGCTGTAAGGGTTCTGTTGCGAAGGCAACGAAAATCTTGCCAGTCAGAACGCAACCCAGAAACACACGCTTTTTTCCAAGCGAAATCCCGAGCTTTTAACAGCTCCGAGATGTCAGGGGAAAACCAGGGATTCGCCCTGTTCTTAACTCTCAACTTTTTAAAGGGGGCATGCTTATCCACTACAGTATTAAAAGACATGATAAAATGGCTTAATGCTAAATGAGGGTCAGGAATAACAGCAGAGTAATGCATGTCACTCAGATACAAGTCATGCAGAAAGGCTTGTTCCGTGAAGTGTTTAAAATTTCTTTTGACTATGACCCTGGATTCTGATTTTGGGTTACTATTATTCCTGACACAAGCTACAGGACAATGGTCACTAAAATCCAGAGGGAAAACGCCATTAGTTTTAAAATTATGAGGCCAATTAGTTAAAATAAGATCCAAGAGCGTAGCTCTATTAGGATCCTTAGGGTCAGGCCGTGTAGGACGCGAGATCAGTTGAGTCATATTCAAATTAATGCACACATCTTTCAAGCTATTTGAAGCATCCGAGAGCCAGTCGATATTCAAATCACCAAGTAAAATGATTTCAGAGTTTTCATGAGCAGACAACAAGTTCGCTAAATTATCGACTGCGTCGGATTGAGCTGATGGTGGACGATAAACCCCAATAACTGTCAGTCGGCTGCAGTTTACACCATTTCCTAAACAAACACTCAAAGCTAAAAACAATGGAAGACAGACTATTCTGTGATAAAATTCATGTTTATTCGTCAAAATGTCAATGTTTAATTCATTTAAGCAGATTTTGTTGGACATATCACAAAATGAAAATGTGATTTCTGATTAAAAATGAATGCAGATGGACATATAGTTATTGTGCTCCAAGGATTAGCTGATAAAAAGCTGTGACAGGGGGTAAAAATATCAAAACCACAAATTTTGGACATATCACCATTGTGCTCCAAACCCTCGATATGTTGTAAGCATCGGTGTTGTTTGGGTCATTTTGACCCCAGGACCCATTATTATGTAAAACTATCATTTTCATCTTGTGTTTTTAGTGTTGCCTAAAACTGGGGACATGTTCAAATTAATTTCTCATTCATTTCACATTTGGTCTCATTCATTTCTCTATAATTGTTACGTTCGCAGAAGGACACCAATAGCGAGTCTTGAATCCAATTAATTGACTTTATTGAACAGAAAACCAAACCAAAAATGGCATGTGGGCCAACAGAATATCCACAAACTAAACGGAGCAAAGCGGGGAAAAGGAGGGCACGAAGCCAACAAAAAACTGCACTTAAAAAGCTGACGAGAAAAACTAAGAAATACTGCAGGCTTAAGGGGGCACAAGGCCAACAAAAAACTACACTCCAAGAGCTGAACTAAAGGGTATACAATAACTGGACATGAAAAGCATGGCATGAATACAAGCAAGGAAATACGCATGAAAACACTAGAACGTAGCAGGGAACCGGAACAAAACAACAGACCAACTGCCAACTGGAATGCCTCCACGGAATATAAAGGTACAAGGCGTGATACAGGAACAAGGAACTAGTGATGTTATGGATTGCGTCGAGGCATCGAGGCGTGTGTCGAGTACGTCGGGTCCCCCCACCAGCGAAGCTCCGTGTCGAGATGTGATTCGCACTGGCGAAATGACGTTGCGTGTGACGTTTGAGGCCTCAAACGTCACATTTTGGGTTGGGTTGACTGGAAACTCTTTTTCTTTCATCGTAATTTCATTCACCACTAGGTGTCCCTAGCGTACTTATTTGGAGCTTTGAGGTCAAACCATTTTGGTGGTTCATTCGGCTGAGAGGCTTTGACGTTTCATGAGGCATCATCTGGCCATCACTACGAGGAACACCTGGGCAGAACAAGGAGAAAACAAAGCATGAACCCAAGACATTGGACGAGGGCTTAATGACATAACGAGCTCATCAAGAAAATGAGCGTGCTCAGCTAAGCACCAATAAAGTATGTAGATTGAAGGAAGAGTGAAAAACTTACGCAGCAAAGCAAAGCGAGATCTGAAATAATAACACAGCAGGAAATCATGACAACGCCCTACCTAAGTTAGTAATATTAGTAAAATGCCTGTCTAAGAAAAACACCTCCCGTGAATGTTAGTAGCTGTTAGTAAATAAAAACAGTTAATTGGCATTAAGATTAGAAAGCCCCGAAGCCAGAACAGCACTGAAGGAAAGTGGAAATACCGCAGCCAGTCAATAGCGAATGCATGAGAGAAAACAAAACGTGGACTGGAATGCAGACATGAGGATTCCATTGGCAGTGCAGGAACAAAAACCTGGCATAGACAAGGCAGAACAGAACAAGAACATTACAATAATCATGTAAAATCCATGCTTTATGTATCTGGGGAGGATGGGGGAGTTGTGTTTTGTTTACTTGGCTCTTTAAATGAGCTGAGAGGAGACTGGGTAACACTTTCAGTCACGAACATCTTATGTAATTTTTCATTGCAGAGATCAAACACCTCAAACCAAAAATGGTTTGTTAATTTGAACATAATAGGAGGGTTAAAGTGCACCCACTAAGTTACTTTTCATTGCTCATTCTTGTATTCTTGAAATCGACTAAAAAAAGGTTTAGGCCTAAATGTGTCATTGTTAAAGAAACACTTGAGTTTTCTCACGCTGGCTATTTCTGCAGTACCTGTGTGTGAAATGCTCTGTTAAGGTCCTGGCCCCGCTCTCCCGAAAACCACAGAGTGCTGTGATTGGTCAACTTGATCAGTTACTTGTGATTGGTCAATCGCTTTGCTTGTGCATCAGAAATGTCCACACCATAAATGGATTTCCGCTCCAGAGTGTAAATGAGCTTTAGAAACAAATACCAGTGTAGCCTTGTGGGCGTAACCCGCTTGATTCAAGGGCGTGCCAAACTCTGCTTGGTGCAAAAATTCAATTGGTAACGTCACCAGTTGATAAAAAAAATGGCCAAAAGCTATCGGGGTGTTTCAGACAGCTCTGGAGCAGTGTGTTTTTTGGCAGAGAGAGCTTCTTCTGGAGGTGGCTTCAAGTTGTTTTCCGATGCAGACCTTTTACATGCACATAAAAACTATAAGATTCACACAGCGACATTAAAATGAAAAACCATAATAGCTGCACCTTTATGATTGGGGGTTGAGTTTGTGAGAACACTTCATTTTTTTAGGTTGCCAGCCGTAGGCCAGTAACCTATTGTCGTCACTTTGCATCCGGCGGCGTCGTCAGCGTCGTCCGTTTAAAGCCATATCTCAAAAATGGTCTGATGAATTTTTTTAAATTTGGGGATGTGATCAAATTGGTCATCTAGTTAATGCCCGAGCAAGAAATTTTCTAATTGAATCGTTCGTTTAGACTTGGCGGCCATTTTTGTGTCTAAAATGGCCATTTTTGGCACTTAGGTGCAATTTTCTCAAAAACTGTCAGATGAATTTTTTTTTTTTATCGCAGCAATGGAATCAGTATCATGACCTGCTTCAACAGTGTGAACGGCGTTTTGATTGAATCGCTCCTTCATACCGCCACCTAGGCAACGTGCCTGGACCTAATCATTTTTCGGGGTGTTTTGGCACAAAATGTGCTGTAATTTGCTTATTATTGCATATATAGTTAAGGTATGCATTGAGCATGTGCAGCATATCATGCTTACCGCGCGTTGTCAGTTGGTCGAATTTGACCTTGAGCCAAAAGGTCAAAGTCAAATGGCAAAAATGTGCTATAACTCTCTTAATATAGCATTTAGAGCTTAGGTATGTATGAGACACCTACAGGGAATCGGATATGCCGAACATTGTGAGTCAGTCACATTTGACCTTGGGCCTCAAAGTCAAGGCCAAATGGCAAAAATGTGCTATAACTTGCTTAATATCATATTTAGAGCTTAGATATGTATGAGGGTCCTATACGGAATCATGTATGCCAAACATTCTCGGTTGTTTGAATTTGACCTTGAGCCTCAACGTGAAGGTCAAATGGCAAAAAATGTGTTATAACAGCTTTATGTGGCATTTAGAGCTTAGGTATGTGTGAGGCACCTACAGGGAATCATGTAAGCCAAACATTCTTGGCAAATTGAATATGACATTGGGCGTCAAGGTCAAATGGCAAAAATGTGCTGTAACTCACTGAATATGGCAATTCGAGCTCAGGTATGTTTGGGGCACCCATAGGAAACCATTTACGCTGAACATTCTTAGGCAGTTAGTCAAATTTGACGTTGGGCCTCAAGGTCAAGGTTATATGACAAAAATGGCCCATAACTTGTTTAATATTGTTTTTAGAGCTTAGGTATGTATTGGCAGGGTTCCCCCTGGGTTCTGAAAAATAATATTCACTTTCTCCCTCGAGAAATAAAGTCAAAAAAAATTTTCTTCACTTTATCATAGGCATCATTTGAGTATATGGCTCAGTGCTTGCATTTGAATGACCTGCGTAAAAGCTTAAACTGGGCAGTGGTTGGGTCTTCCAACATGACTTTGGTCCAATACATTCATAAAAATCAACACATCAATAGTTAACCGACCATAGAATAAAAGTTTTGTGATGGTCACCCAAGTCTGCGGATCTAAATATAATGGAAAACCTGGGAGAAGATCTGAAGGGGAGAGTCCATAAATGTGGAACTAGGAATTTTAAGGATCTGGAAAGATTCTGTGCGGACATTTGGTCTCAGATCCAATTTCCCTGCAACAGAGAAGACTCAGTGCTGCTACTTTGGCAAGGGGAGGCCTGATTAAATGAGGAGGATCTAATAGTTGTAATTATTATTTTCTTCCAACGATTATAAGTCAATCAAGAGTTGTATTTTTGTTATTATTTTAAATTTTAAGAGGGTAAATAATAGTGGCATAAATTCTTTATTACTTTTGTTTATATTTACTAAGGGTGGCAGTATTAGTGTAGCGCACTGTGAAAATAAAAATTATTGAAATTGAATTGATTCTGTAGATTGATTCTTCCGTGGTGCTGGATACATGCCTCCTTCGACATAAATGTCAGTATTCGTGAATTAATCACTAATTTTGGTTGATGATCACTTTAAATGTTTTGGGATATTGCTGATCGGAAATATATCCCCCTTATGGTTTTGATAATTGTTAAAAGCACCCAATGAGCATGGTAAAACTCAGTGATTTGTATTCTGCCAAATTTTCAAGATCAATTTCATTTAGTCTGAAGTGTGTTCTGAACTCACCATGTTGAACATTGCACTACGGTGCTGTTCATTTTCACTTTTTCTCATGACAAGTTTCTTGTTAAATTGAGATGCATTAACATGATTTATTACAAAATTTCCCAAACTTTGTAGAAACAAGCAGTCAAGTCTGCTCATCTGTTCCTTGAAATAGACATCAGTAAATGATGCCAGAGCTCTCCTGTGCTTATCCCCAATTATAGAATTGAGAAGCTGGAGAATGAGGCCAAGACAAGCCTAGAGAAGTTTGAGGAGATTACAGACAAATGGACAGTTGCTCAGGGCAAGGAAATTCCTCAGGATCTACGAGACGCATTGGTCAGCCAGCAGCAGCTGTGCGCCCTGTTCATCGAGGACAAAAACAAACTCATCAACGACCTGCAGGAGGTGAGGGCCACACCCGTGATTGAACTTATCCAGTTACCCAGTGTAGACTATGGGGCTGTCTCATTTACACTTGGATAGGCATGCTTAGGTATGAACACATACTTAGATGGTGAACCGTGATGAATCAATATTTGCACAGTCTGCTAATGTGTTTTAAATGCTGTGCTGTGCTGTAGCGCTGTTTGTTGGTGATCATTCTGCTTGAGTTGAGACGGAGAGAGGGGCGTAGGGATTGTAGCAGATGATTTACTCTTGTTTAAATGGGGTTTTCTGAAACTAATTTGTGTGTAAAAGTTCAAACATTAAAAGAGGTAAGACGATTTGCTCCCGAGGTATAACCTTTGTTGCATTAGGGCAGGGAGAATCTTCCCCCCTTTTTCCCCCTTGTAACAACTCAGTTAGCAAATAGTCAAATTAAGTCGCTAATCTGGTCAAACAAAGGCGACGAGGGTTTTTTGGGGGGTTTCAGTCTCCTGGGAGCAAAGTAAAGTAAAATAAATTTAAACACCAAAGAATTGGCCAACTAAGTGAATTGTATGATATACAAAGTAAAAAAGAGTTGTTTTCAAGGACTGAGCTACTGTTGCCTGGTTTTTCTGTAGCTCGATTTAGCTAACAAACTTCAGCAAGCTCTCAATGCTAAGAATATTATCGAATTACCTGGATATCTAGCTAACTACTACCTGGGTTGGTGTCATGCTTGGTCGCTTGCCTCTCATACAGTCTTCTAGCCAGTAAATATTGACGTTCACCGGGGTTTTTAGTCCTCTTCGGTCTTTCTCTTTACTGCATTACCGCATAAACGCATTGCCAAGCTTGAATTAAATATTAACCCTAACCGGGGTTTTTGTCTTTTTCGCATCTCGCTATTACCGAAGGGCTCTTCTGATTAAACACATTGCAAATTACGTTATTTTTGTATTTTCCTCCGGTTGCGGTGCCTTGATCAGCTGATTAAAGTATAGTTGCTTGTTTGAATGCTTAGCGACAGCTTGTTGGGTGAGATACCGTGTTTAGTTTGCTCACAAAGTAAACGACTTGTTTTTTAGGTCCGTTTGAATTAAAGGGAACCGGAGCTTTACTCGGTTTCAGTTACCTTTGGTTGTATTTGTGGCTAGATAGCTAGATAGCTACTGTTTGCATTTTTGACTTGGGATCTGAGATTTCGCATTTAGTTAGTAGGGCAGCTGTTACTTGAGTCGTCCATTCGGTAAGGTTAGAATTTTAAATGGTAAGGTTTAACGAAGTGCTCTGCCCCCCAGTTTCTCCTGGGCGCTGTGGCCAGTCTGTGTTATCTGGATTCTCAGCTAAGCCCTGTGATATTTTTAGATTAGTATATTAATAGTACTGGGACTATATAAAGTCAAATCGGCTTATTAAGAGTGCCTATTACATATCGAGTTTGTCTCAATTTGGTATGTCATTTTTGCTAACTGAAACTAAGCCCCTGCTAAAAGAGGCTTATTATCAATTTACATAGTTTTCCCTGCGGTTTCTGTTGTGACTGCTGCTTAAGGCTTCTCAGGTTAATAAGTTGTGGATCCTGAGCTTCTGTCTCGGCATTAATAATTTTCCTTGTTATCTATGGTGAGCGAGGTCATTAGGCAGGGGGTTCAAAATGTGGCCAAAACTATGTGACGGTTGCAGGATGATCGCACTTTTGGAAGAGATTTCCAGGGTGGGTTTGTCTGTCACTGGTGTCAGGTAATTGAGCATCTGGAGAGCAAGATCCTTGGTCTTCAGGCCCAGTTGGCGGCACAACATAGTTCGCAATCAGTAGAGTTCTTAGAGGAACTGAGTAGTATGTCCTTTAGAGAAATGGTGTGTACGCCAAAGCGGGGAAGTGGGGTGATCCCAGAGCAGGCAGGGAGAGAAAGTTGGGTGACTGTAGGACGTCAGCGCAGGAAAGGGCGTGCACACCGTACAGCGACAGCTCCTCCAATGGTTGAGGTGTCCAACCGATTCCAGCCCTTGCAGGAACTTGACTTGGCCCCTGACCCTGAGAGTGGGGGGATTGATGAGCCTCAGGGCACCCTGTTGGCCTCTTCCCCTCAGAAAAGGGAGTTAGTGATAGTGGGGGACTCAATCATTAGAGGAATAGACAGCTTAGTCTGTTCGCATGACAAGGAGTCTCGTACGGTGTGTTGCCTGCCTGGTGCCCAGGTAGGAGACCTCCTGGAGCATGAGGACAAGCTCCTGGCCAGAGCAGGGAGGGATCCAGTTGTCATGGTCCATGTTTGGACAAATGACATAGGTAAGGGTAGGTTTGAGTTTCTGCAAGGCAAATTTGTGGAATTCGCTGAAAAGCTTAGGAACAGATCCTCCACGGTAGTTTTCTCCGGGATTCTACCGGTACCACGTGCAAGCAGAGGGAAGCAGAATTTTATCTGGAGGTTTAACACGTGGCTACGAACCTGGTGTAGGAAAGAGGGGTACAGGTTTATGGGGCACTGGAACTTTTTCTGGGACAGGGGTGACCTGTTCAAGCCGGACGGGCTACACCTGAACCGGAGGGGTACCTTTGCACTGGGTCAACGTATATTGAGGGTAGCACAGGGTTATTTAAACTAGGGACTTGGGGGGCAGGGAGGTTAGTGAGTGTTACACATAGGGAAATGCAGACTGCCCTGATGGAAGCTGACAGCATTACATGCACTATTGATGATATACTTTTAAAGCAACAAAGCGTAGTGGAGGGCTTGAAGCAGCTGGCACATAGGAAATCGAAGGGGAAGAGCATTCGTAATAACCTGAAATGTTTTTATTTAAATGCAAGAAGCATAAAAATTAAATTTCCAGAACTTGAGGCCATTATGATTAGTGAGGGCTATGATATAGTTGGGATTACAGAGACATGGCTTAGTGAAGAGGATGGAGATGAATATAATATAGAAGGTTATAAGTTCTTTAAGAAGGATAGATGTAATAGGCGAGGAGGGGGCGTAGCACTCTATGTGAATGAAAACAAAAATTTGCAGGAAATTCCTGAAATTGAACATTCCTTGCCCTGTGAAGATATCTGGGTCAGGCTCGTTGGCAAACACGAGACAGGTTTAAACATAGGAGTATGCTATCGACCGCCAGCTTTGGACAATATTGTCAATGAAATGCTTTTTAAGAGGATTAGGCAGGCTTGTAGAGGAGGAGGGACTATTATTATGGGAGACTTCAATTATCCTGGTATCGATTGGGAAATGATGAAAGGACAGGGTAAAGGGGAGGAAGAATTTCTGGATGTTATAAATGACAATTTTTTGGTGCAGTATGTTAATAAACCTACAAGAGAGAAGGCAATTTTAGACTTAGTGCTCTGTAATGACCCAGATAGAATTAGCAATGTTGAGGTACTGGAGCTACTTCGGACTAGTGATCACTCTACTGTTAATTTTGACGTTTCATGGGAAGTTAAAAAGGTGTATTCAAAAATCAAAATTTTTAATTTTAGGCGAGCAAACTTTGACCGGATGCGCTCATATCTAAGTGAAATAAAATGGGAGACACTTCTGGACTGTGAGTCTGTAAATGAGATGTGGGAAAGATTTAAGGGGGTTTTACTTGATTCACAATGTAAACTCATTCCAAAGGTGTCTAAAAGTAAGGTGAAAAAGCAAAATCCTCCATGGATGATCACAGCTATTCGTAGGAGTCTCTAAGAGGAATCTTTATAAGACGTACATAAAGGATAACAATGAGAATACTAAGGCTGAATACTGTAAAATACGAGCTGTGGTCAAAAAAGAGCTGAGGAATGCTAGAAGACTGTATGAAAGGCAAATTGCAGAAAGGGCAAAAACTAATCCTAAGCGCTTCTTTCAGTACTGTAGCAGAAAAAGGAAAGTCAAAGAGGAGGTTAAGTGCATAAAGAATAAATATGGATTGCTGCTATATGATAACAAGGATATTGCGGATACCTTAAACAGTTACTTGGTTGAGATTTTTACCTCGGAGCGGGCTTTTATTCGGCCAGAGGGCATGTCCAAAGCTCAAGATTATTTTGCGGAAATTGAGGTTAGGGATAACGAAGTATTAGGCAAGTTGCATAAACTAAAGGAAGATAAGGCGGCGGGTCCTGATGGCTTGTATCCTAGAGTGCTCAGGCAAGTTAGTGAGATCATCTTTAAACCGCTCTCCGCTATCTTCAGGCGGTCTTTAGAAACTGGAGAAATACCAAATGATTGGAAACAGGGCAATATAATACCAATATATAAGAAAGGGGACCGTAATGAGCCAGGAAATTATAGGCCAGTCAGTTTAACTTGCACTGCATGCAAAATACTGGAATCTATCATAAAAGACGAGCTGGAATTATTTCTTGAACGTATTAATGTCTCGAGGGATAGCCAACATGGTTTCCGTAAGGGAAGGCAGGGTTCCCGCTACCGCTTGTCACTAACGAAAACTGAAGAGATAGTGACGAAGCTAAAAGACGGCCCCTCGTCACTTTGGCGAGAAAGAAATGATGGTGACGATTTCTAAGGCCAGACTTGGCAGTCAGTCATGTGAGGGAGTGGAATGCATATTCGCGGGCCTACCTGTAAAATGGTGGAAGCTGAAGCAAAATCATCCCCTCATAATGAAATAGGAAAACAAGGTGTATAAATTTCTATATGAGTCCCTAGTTACGTATAGTGATGGTCAACGAGGCTTTATGAAGCTTCGGACCCTTTTGGACCTTTGTATTGAAAATGGGTTCACTACTCGAAGCTTCATTCATTGAGCACGTGGGTGACATCTGCTGGCACAGAGACTGTTGTACAGCCTTGCAAACGTGACGCTGACGCACCTTGCGTGTGCACTTCGAGGATGTTGTATTCTAACTTTGTCTTACACGTGTCTGTTGTTTTTCTTCCTTACCTTAATAATTCATATTATATTATAATAACATTAATTACATCCACAGCCTCATTGAATCCGGTAAATATTTTCTCTGTCCAAAAAACATATTGTATTATGTTTTTTGATTGTGCTAGGTGTATACTGGGTGTGCTTGAGCGACTTTGGCATAATTATTTTTGAATAAAAATGTCAACAGAGCGCTGTTTCATCCATCTTAAATACATTTGAATAGCGGCAATGTTTCAAAGCTCCGCCTATTGAACCAAACCGGTAAGCTGATTCAGTCTGAATGAAGCAGTAAAGTGGGTCGAACGTCATCAGTCACATGGTTTTTCCCGATGTGAAGCAAGCTCCGAAGCAAGACGTTTGGAAATTCCATGTGCGTCTTGTCAAGTGTTTATGTTCCTTATGTTCTTAGCCAGAATTTTGTTTGTTGTGAACTTTTTTTGCCAAATAAATGAAAAGTGTGTTGAAATTGACAATGCCTCCCCTCCTGCTGTACAAAAAAACACACCGAACTGAAAACTCTGACACCAGAACCGTGATGCAAACCGAACCATGACTTTTGTGAACCGTTCCACCCCTATAACATATACATGTGACGTGAGGTGGCCTAATACACAAATCTATCTGTCTCTCCACTGCATTTAAAAGCACACATTTCTGTTTCCCCTCAGTTACTCCTTTTTGGCACAACACGAACTTCATGGTGAAGCCAATTTCACCGTTAAGATTTTTGTGGTCATTGTTGAGGGTGGGGGCGAAAACCTGTAAAAATTCAGGAAAAATTCCCCCACGTCCCCCCTAGTGGGCGAACGAGGTATACTCCAAGAACATGACTTGTACGGGAAAGCCCATCTGTTGCTGGCTGGCTAAATAATGAAAGAAAAAGAAATAAAAGCAGACAGACATTGGTGTGTCACGTGTAGCTAAATATGGTATCAGTCCATACACAAACAGCCAGTTCTGTCAGCATGTTTGGCTGTTGTGTACTAGTTGCATGTAAACATCATTATTGTCCATGGCACAAGTCCTTTTGAATTTTACAACAGCGAGCATTATGATGCATGACATTGTTCTGGTGGTGAAGGGTTCCATCAAGGCTTGGTGGGTTGTCTTGTAGAGTAATCTTCTAGCACAAGAGTTTGCGGCAGCGTGGTCCAGAAGTTAGTTGGTTTGTCTACAGCAGTGTGGTCTGCTGCAGGTGGTATTAATCCACAGACGAAACAGCCAGTTTTGTCACTAATAATGCATGCTTGGCTGTCATATGCACTAATTACATGTAAATGTTATTGTTGTCACAGCACTGATTCTGTCATCTCTCAAAACAATGATTATTATTAGAAATAAAATTGTTTGCATGGTAGATGGTTGTATTGCACACTTAGTAGCGACAGATGAACACACACACACCGGTGAACTGAAGTATTCATTTTGGTTGTGAGTGTATAGGAACGCATGCACCTGATTAATGAAGGCTGCGCGTGTCTGAGGCAAGCGTGGTTTGAGTCAGCCTTCAGTAGTTTTGGTGGTGTCTTCGGGTAAATGGCACGGTTTAGCACGGGAGTGGTGGATCCCGGGATACCTGTAACTCGAAGAGCGGACTCAGAGCAGTAAATGAATCACACTCACGCGTCTCCAGTGGGCGACACGGGCCCTTCAAAAGAGCATTGATTGGTGCTGCCATAACAGAAGATTTAGGTATGTAGTTCCTGCAAAAGTTAAAAGTTCCAGAATCTTACAGGCATCTCGCACAGTGCGGGGACACAGAGCAGTGGCAACAGCAGTTCTGTTTATGGGTGTGCAGTTGTCTTTGGAAGCATGTGCCTTAGGCAGAGCAGCTAGACATTGTGGTGCCCGGTGTCCTTTTTCTCCACAGCGAAAGCAATGATCGTTATCCCGGTTTTGATGAGAATAAGGCCTGTTTTTCCTGTGGTCCCTTCCTCTGCATTGATTAGCCCGATGGCCTATGTTTCCACAATTATCACAGTGTGTTTTACCATTCAAAATATTTTCGCGCACGGCTGCAATGGGATGAGGGGTAGACGCATTTTTACGGATCTGTTCCTCTGAGTGTGAAGCCCACGCAACAATATCATTAAAAGTGTTACTTGGGTTTATGCCAATTGCCAAAACAGTCTGTATATGTGGTCCTGCATCTGCCAGCAACTGTTGAAAAAATGCAGCAACATCTCTATTGGGGTTAGGGAAGCCGCTGTGCTTTTCAAATGCTTCATATTTCCTATCAGCATATTCTGCGAACGGCAAATTACCTTGTACTTCTGCCGTAAATAAATGCCATTTAGCCGTGCCTTTGCCCAACGCGTTTTTCACAGCAACACAGAAATGATCAATGGAAGCTTGAAGCTCAGTACGAGTTGCCCATGGGCCCAGCTGCCCACATTTCTTGCCTGAGGCTTTCTGGCTCTATTGCATCCAACTCAAAGTGGGACACTAAGCTTGTACAATATAAAACATGTCTAGCGGGTGTAAGGACATACTTCGCTGCAACTCGGTTAGCTGGCACCAAAATTGTAAATTATCATCATTCACGGTCAGACTTGGCAAGTCTTTTAATAATGCCCTCATGTCAGTTACGCTTAACGGTATATGGTCAACGTGAAGCCGCTGTTCGCTTCCTCTACAACGAATTTTAGTTACCATTGGAGGCATGGGGGCGGTGTTACTCATTTCTTTATTTTCCAAGTATCGCGGGTCAGTAATGGTTGGACCGTTCAAATCGGGGTACAAACATTGGACGCCTTTCAATCCAGCCGGGACACGTGTGAGCTCAGAGTTTTTAGATTTTTCTTCTAATTCATATATCTTTTTACGCAATTCATCCAGTTCTTTATTCTGTGTTCATATGCAGGTTTGTAATTTATCGTATTTTTCAATTAGCCTTCTGTGTTCGGTTACTCAGATAAGCGAACCATATGCGGTTCTCTTATTTTTCTGCTTGGTCCACCATTCTAGAGACTCCGGAGTGGATCCGTTCAGATCCCAACCAGCCTTACGCATTTCCTTTTGTTCTTTTGCATATTTTTCCTGTAAATAAAAGTAATACTCCCGGCGTATTTAAGGGCGTTTGAATTTTCCTTGTTTGCCATGTTTAATTGCAATTTATATGGCGTTCGTCTCTGTGTAGCCTAATATCTAGTCAAGATTGGCCTTTATTAATGTATAAACTCGCGTTATTGGCCAGTAGCTTACTTAACGTACAGTCAAGAACAAAACCAAGATGAAACAATAAAGACTCAGGACAATATAAAACTTAAAATGCGACAATGACGCGATTCACAGCGGGCACGAGTTGGCTTCTCAAATACCCACGAGACGGGTTGGAGGCGCGCCACATGCACTCTCTCTCAACCTTCTTGAACCTACTCACTCTTTTTGAATTGGTCTGGAAACTCACGGAGGTCTGGAAATGAATCCACCCTGCTCGCAGCGCCAAATTTGTAAGTAAATCCAAAGTTTTCCCAGGAACAAATATTATGACCGTTGTCCAAAAGAAGCAGACCCGATGTTCATATTAAAAAACAGGAAAGTATTTATTATGTAAGCCAGCAAGGCAACAAAATCCCAGAAAAATGTTAATTGAAGCACTGTTTATAGCATTATCTTGCACACAAATTTATATATATATATGCAAATGTAAGTTTTGACGTCTGATTGGTCACAAGCAGTTGTGTGCCATGTTTGGCACCATAGATTGGATAATTCAAATCCTAAATGGTCATGGGGTCTCACCCTCTTTCCCCCTGTGGACTAGTGGAAAATCCCCAAAGGTGGAACTACCAGCAGTCATTAACATATACATGTGACGTGAGGTGGCCTAATACACAAATCTGTCTGTCTCTCCACTGTATTCAAAAGCACACATTTCTGTTTCCCCACACATTACATGGAGTAACGCATGAATAGCAATATTTGGATTCTGCGCAAAGGGGTTAATCAAAAGTGACTGATGGCAAATAGACTTGACAGTATTAAAGTTGAAACTACAAAGTCTCAATTTGTAGATCTGGTGGTATACAGTTTATATTTTATTCAGTGTCCTTGAACACCAACCGACCCTGATTCTCAAAACGGGGTCGGGTTACGCCCAACAGAGATATATTTAAGGATGGCTTTAACTGTAAATGTATAAAAAAGAGTTGTATATCTATGTTTAAGGAATTCTGTTATCATATTTTGAACACATTTATTTTTACCTTGAATTCCAATAATGCTCTTTATTCTAGATGATGGCAATTTTATAAATGTTCATCTTGGTTCATAATAATAGCCAGTGTTAATTTCTTTCACGGTGAAAATATTATGTATGATAAAAATCATCAATATAATCTCTGTATTCCACCTCTAAACTACCTTCGTCTAAGGTTTAAGAGTTGAAAATAAAAAGTTAAAATGTATATACAGACGTTTTTGTTAAGTTTTATTTTGGCAACACAGTTCTAAAATGCTACAGACATCTAGAGACTGTGTTGCGTTTTTGCTACGCAGTTATTTTTGCTTAATGCCAGCCCTGTGTAGACTTCTCCACCTTCTCTGTTCATGTTTATGTATCTCGTGGTGTTTTGGTGCAGGACTCTCTCTGCTGAAACAAACTCTTATTGAGTGAGATATAACTTGTTGTGCCTGATTCTTTGGAGAAGAAATTTTTGCTGCCTCAAACTATGAAGGACTAAAATACTGAATTTGGATTCTTTGACAGGAGCTAAAAATGTGCGACAGTCTTTACGTGAAAGACATGAAGAGGCACGGAGAGGATGTTGACCTCATGATTGATAGAATGGAGGAACAAATAAAGAACTTGATGAAGTCCCACAAAGAGGAATATGAGAAAATCGAGGTATGGCAACTTAAAGACATAATTACTGGGTAGAATACATGTACATTATCATGGCAGAACACCCATACACATATTGGTTGTCCCTGATGAAGATTACTTGTTCTGAATTGTGTGGTCAAATATTGCTCTAAATTGGATAGTTCCATGTTTGGCCATAAGATAAATATTCACTGGTGTAATGCATGCACACCAAAATGTTTCTGTTAAGTGTGAAGTCACAAATTATACAACCTCATTTCAAAAAAAGTTGGAAGGTTCCATAAAATGTAAATAAAAGCAGAATTCAATCATTTGCAAATCACTTAAACTCTGTATTTATTTGAAAATAGTTCAACATATCAGATGTTCCAACTGAGAAATTTTGTTACTATAAAAAATGGATGGAGGAAGCGCTACCTATTCAACAGGTGCTCTGTAAAGCGGGTAAAGTTACGGAAAAAACAATTCCAGGGAGTAAAGCCCAATATGAAATAGATGGCTCCTTATTTCATATTGGTCTTTACTCCCTGGAATCATTTTTTCTGAGAAATTTTGTTGTTTTTAGAAAATGTATGATCTTTTTCAATTTTATGCCAACAACACATTTCAAAAAAGCCACATAACCTTTTCTTTCCACAACACTCTGACAGCATTTTGGAACTCAGGAGACCAAATGCTGTTGTTCTGAATGCAAAATATTTTCCTGTTATTGCTTAATTTAAGGATTTAAGCTTCTTAACACTTTGCAGCCTCCATTGTCATATTTTTCGTTTCACCACACGGCAAATATTTTCAGTGAGTGTCAGGTCGGGACTGCAGGCAGGCCAGTTCAGCATCCTGGCTCTTACTATGGAGCCATGTTGTTGTACTGCATGAAGAATGTGGAGTTTGGCATTGCCTTTCTGAAATAAGCGAGGCCTTCCCTGAAAAGACGTCTGAATGGCGCTAGTCCATAAATCATTTTCAAGAATTGACTTCTTCTTAACAAGCAGTTCCATGATGGCACGTATCTCTAACCTTACTGTCTATCCAATTATCATATCCGATCATGCCCCCAATCAGTTTCATTTTGCACAAAAAAGGTACCAGAACTAACCCAAGATGGCGATTAAACAAATCCCTAGTGAAAGATAAAGAATTTGATTTTTACATCTAGAAGGAATGGATTTTTTATAGAAACAAATGACTTGGTAAATGCCTCACCAGCAGTCATATAGGAAACCATGAAAGCTGTATTAAGAGGAAAACTCATTTCATACTTAACATGCAAATAAAAAAATCAAAAAATTACAAAGTTCATACGCCCCCAACCCCATGGAACACACACAAAAAGAAATCAGAGAAACAAAGTTTCCGCTTGACAACATTATCAATAACAAGACATATTTCATGTTACAAAGACTATGATATAGTCACTAAGAACACAACAATAAAACTTGCAAATATCTGGCAAATCTGCTGAAATGCAACAAGGAAAAAATCAATTATCTCAGTAACCGAAGACCCAACAGGAAACATCACCAATGATCAATAAACGATAGACGTCATCTTGAGACAGTACTACTGTGACCTATACAGTGACAATGAGGGGGGTAAAAAACTTGGCTGAAATAAAAATGTTTTTAGATTGCATTACTCTACCCTCATCGACAAAAGACCAAGCAGGCATCCTAGATGCCCCACCAACATCAACAGAATATGAAAAAGCACTGAAAACAATATTAAACAATAAAGCCCCTGGACCTGATCGATTCCCCTTTTGGGAAATACTGTCCCCACTCTTCATTAGAGAGAAATCTATCCCCTATCATATGAAAACTGTGTTTATCTCAGTACTACTTAAAACGGGTAAGGATCCAACTCACTGCACAAGTTAGAGGCCCATTTCTGTTATAAACTTCAACATCAAGGTCATCAGCAAAGCACTAACCACCCAAATTGAATCAGTCATCTCATCACTAATTCACTCAGATCAAACACCTGGGATTTATCAAGGGCAGACATTTATCAAATAACACCCGCTGTCTTTTCATTCTGATTAACCTATCTCAGCAAAATGACTCTAACACTGCCATTCTTTTACTAGATACTGAGAAACCACTTGACAAAGTCAACTGCACATTCCTCAAAGCAACTCTGGAAAAATTTGGTTTTAGAAATTCATTTATACAATGGATAAAAACACTCTACAACAGACCAAAGGCAGGAATTATGACTAACAACTAGGGTGGGGGAAATGATTGGTTCTACAATTCATCATGATGCTTTGTTGAATGATTCAGCATCAATGCAGGAAAGTCTATAATCGAATGTGAACGCAATTTTCAATGGACTGCCACTCCCGAAGTTAGGGAATTTAGAGTTATGCGTTATTTTGGACCCCACCTACGTTCATGCAAAGACGTGCCCCTCCGGAGCATTCAAGTGCTATGATTGGCCAGTCAACCTAGTGCCAGTATTAGCCAGCCATTCAGCTCTGGGAATGGAATCCTACCTCTTGAACGGCTGGCCAATCCTACCGTTTGAATGCCCCAGAGGGGCGTGTCTTTTGTGCAGAACGTGCGCACCATGCTTTCAATCCTAATCACGCGAAAACGGAGGCTGGTGCAAGAGAGAAAAGACGTTCACTACTACAGGCTTTTTAAAAAGCTGTTTGGGAACACTTTGGATCTCCTGAAATCGATGGTTAAAAAAAAAAAGAGCTAGACAAGACTGATGCAATTCGCAAGACATGTAACACAAAGACCAAGTACAAAGACACCACAACAAATGTGAGAAATCATCTTGCCTGTTGCCACTCCAAGCTGACTTTTGCAGGGAAAAAAAAAAAACAGTTGTTGTATCCAACCTGAAAACTCTTGAACAGGCACTGGCATCAAAGCTGACACCTAACTCTGACGGGGCCAAACAGATTACAAAGACTGTCACAATTTTTATTACTGAAGATCTGCGCCCTTTTTTCCGTCCTGGAAAGCAAAGGCTTTTGTTTTCTCCTGCATACCCTGGAATAGAGGTTCAACATCCCGTTCAGGTGATTCTTCACCGATACGGCTATACCAAAGCTTTACCGCCACACCAAAGCTCAGGTAGTGTAGTCATTGAGAAGTGCGAGTCAGAGACAAAGAGAGTGAGAGAGGAAGGAGAGCTGTTGCCACATGTTTACTGAGCGTAAGTAATGCGCATTACATAATGCAGCTGCTAAATAATTTTTTTTTTTCAATGTAAATCTGTTTTATTTTGATGTATGAAAATGTAATGCACTACGAAAGAGGTTTATTTTTGTTAAGTATTTTTGAGCACCATGTTCAGTCTTATCAGATGGATTGAAAAATGAATATTTTATTTATTTATTTGAGTAGGGGCAGCTGTTCATGTTAAGTGATTTGTCACATTGAATTAAAATGCTCAATTAAGCCAAAAATAGATATCTCTAGCACACACCTGGAACAACCGCCACTATTACATAGCATCAATACAATAGCGAAATCTAGCAAACCACTCTCCAAACTGTGTAAATTTCTGTCTTTCACAGACAGTGCTCCTCGTATTCCAACAAGCAAATGGGAAAAAGACCTCAACATCCTCACCAAAAAATGCACTTGGAACAAAATCTGTAACATCATCTTCAAAATGTGCAGGAGCAGTACAGTTTTTTTCATTCGCTTAGCAACACCAATCAGTACTGAAGCAACTTTTTCAAAACTCTTCACACTTCTAGCACAACATAAGTCTATGCAGTCCAAACTCTGATGGTTTCATGCCTTGCTTTAACACAAAAATCATTGGTTTGGCACCTAAGACATTCAATGACGTCAGCCTTCAAAATTCATTCATTCTTTTTTCACTCTAATGTAAACACAAGCAAAACCATGTGCATCTGCAGCCAATTTTGCAAACGCTTACAGAGAATTTTTAAAAGCGATAATGCTTAATTATCCTGAAGGAAATTTGCTTTACACGGTTGATAAACAAAAAGAACAAATACAAAACAACAGCAAGTACAAATACATAAGAGCAAACAAAACAGCCATGCAAATATTGACGGTGACTAAAACAGCTGGCGACAAAGCTCAATACGTAAAATAAAAAAATAAATGTTCAATAAATTGAATAAATTAAATTAAAGGTACAGTGGCAACATTAAGATTAAGCTGAGGAACATTAGCACTAAATGTATATTAAGGTAACAAATTAAACAATTGAAAAAACACTTTCAAATGTTTAAGAGACATTAAATACTTCATTTAAAACACTAATGCTTGCTGGGATGAAAGAATTACCGGCCCCGTTTGTTCTGAATATCGGCGTGCGCAGTCGTCGGCCAGAGGGAAGACATTGAAATTCAGGAAATAGGACATGAATGCTGTCATTTAAAATTTTACGCGCTTTCTTTTCAATTTGCTGCTTGTAAATAGTGCCGATATCTTGCATTTTTAGTCCAGAAATTTTGAAAATTTTACGTTGATTTTGAACTGACAGACCCCCATACCAGCAATGTACATTGAAAACTAAAATACTTTGAATAAAAGACTTGTAAAATGAAGATAATGTGGTTGTACGAAGAAGACGTAAAAAGTATAGCCGCTTTAATCCTTTCTTGTAGATGTAATCAGTATTACTGTTCCAAGTGACCTTAGAATAAATCACTGAGCCAAGATATTTATACTCCTCAACTCTATCTATGGTTTCATTATCAATGGTAATTGACAGCAGTTCACTTTTAGTTTTCCGAAAATCAATGATCATCTCTTTTGTTTTCTTAACATTTAATTTAAGGAAATTAGTTTTAAACCAATCAAGAAATTTTGTGATCTCAGAGCGATAGTCATTCTCCGAGTGCCTTATAAATCCAGCAAGTGCGGCGTCATCTGCAAACTTTACAGTTAAACATTGTGAAAAACTATTGACACAGTCATTTGTGTATAAAATAAATAAAACCAGGGAAAGAACACAACCTTGCGGGGCACCAGTGGATATGAATGTTGTTGCTCATTGAGTATTATTGACAGTTACAAACTGGGGTCTATTTACAAGAAAAGATTCTATCCATTTTATAACACATGGGTTGACTGACATATTACAAAGCTTTTGCATTAAAATGTGGGGCTGAATGGTATTAAAAGCAGAAGAAAAATCAGCAAACAGAATTCGTACATAGGAATGGGAAAGTTCTAAGCGCTTATAAATATGGTTTAGTAAAGTGATGGTAGCGTCCTCGACACCTCGTCCATCTCTATAGGCAAACTGAAGGGGGTCGAGAAGGTGCTCTGTGTCTTGCAGGAGCAAACGCTTAACAATTCTTTCCAGACACTTCATAGGTATAGGTGTCAGAGCAACTGGACGGAAATCATTATCAGTGGTGGGCGTAGGAATTTTTGGTACTGAGATAATATTTCAAGTTTTCCAAATATTTGGAATAGAATGATTGTTACAGTTTTTTTCAACTGCTTACACACATTTTCAAAGCTCTGTGTCTTTTTCTCAAAACTTTACACACAAATCCGACCATTGCTCACACGAAAAACAAAAAGCGCCCTATCTCCCGCGAAATGATACACAGTATTCAAAATATTCTAAACATACCTCGAAAGCTAGCATTTGCCTCACATCATAAACACATTTACCATAGTATCACATACTTGTGTATATCATTTACACACTGTAGCTCTAAATTTAAAGCTCTTGTGTTTTTATGATAGATAGATAGATAGACTGTTTATTTAAGTGTCAAATACCATGGTTGGTGCCCAGCCGTCATGGGCTTATTGGACACTTTATCAAATAATGTACGATAGCCACTTGGCAAAATACAGAACAAAGCATAACATAACAAAACCTATGAAAATATGGACACATACAAAAAAAAAAAAAAAAAAGAATAGTTTGTCATATGGGATACAAAATACTTTTCCGCAGATACCAGGCCTTTTCTATAAATTTTGCCAGAGCAAAAATGTTGTTTTCAAACAGCCAGCACAGAATCTCAGCTTCATGTTTCCAAAATAAATCAGGATTTTTTAACTGAATCGATTCAAAAGGAGAATTCCTTAAATCACAGTATAAAGGACAATGAAAAACAAAATGAAATTCATCTTCCACAACTTGGAGATCACAAAATTCACACAAACGTAAATGTTCAGGTAAAACTTTAAATCGACCCACTTCTACTGCCAGAGGCAAGGTACTAGTTCTTAACTGAGCACAGAAGGACCTCTGCCTTCTCTTTAAATTAAACAAAATATAAGGTTCTGTAACATAATCATTTTTAAACTGAACATAATTTCTAAGCATAATTTCTAAGCATTCTAGGCTTCTTCCATATATCCTGTTTCCATTGATCTTCATATTTCGTAAACAATCTTTGTCTGACAGAATTTATATTACATTGCAAGTTATTTCGAAGCATTATATGCATGTCAGAGGCAGACAATATTATTGAAACCTCTCTAAACCAGGGGTGATGATTTGCTCTGTCCCAATTAAAAATTTTCCTAGTTAGCCTTTCCTCTGGCAGACTGACAAGACAGTTCCACAATCACACCATTTCACATCTTTGTTTTATAATACATGGATCCCATCCTGCATCCCCTTCAACAGCTACCTTTGCTGCATATTTATGCACGCCAAGAAAACACCTCAAAGCACGATTCTGAACAGAGTTACAATCAGAAACCTCTTCAGAGCCCCAAACCCCTGCAGCATAAAACAAGACTGAGTCAACCAAAGATTTATAAAGTTGTGTAAATGTAGAAAAGCCATGATCCGTACATGATTTCATTTTACTCAACACAGAACCTAACGCTCTTCCAGCGGACTCTGCTAGCATTTTCCTTCCCTCAGAAAACTTAATATTTTCATCAAAAACAAAACCAAGATATTTATAATGACAAGTGAACTTTAAAGGCACAGAGCCAAACTGAAATGTATAATTACTCTGTGATTTGCTTTTTTTCCTGAAGTGAACAACTTGTGTTTTTTCGCTATTAATGGTGAGACGCCATTTACTGCACCAAGAGCTCATAATATCCAGCATATTTTGCAGATTAACTTCATTTTCAGCAGTCAAAACAATGTCATCTGCATAAAGCAGAATACTTAGATTCATATCCTCTATTGGAACACCAAGATTAACCTGCTTAATTTCTTGAGCTAGATCATTTATATAAAGAGAATAGAGAAGGGGGGAGTAAGTCTCCCGGCTTCACCCCGAAAGGACGTTGGGAACCAGTCTGTTCTTAAGTTATTTATTTGTACACAAGCAATGGGATCTCTGTAAAGGGCTTTTATCGCATTATAGAATTTTCCATTGATACCAAATTAAAGTAATTTAAACAGCAGAAGTTCTCGGTTAACACAATCAAACGCCTTTTTAAAATCAACAAAGCAAGCAAAAGTACTTTTGCCCTTCTCCAAACGAGCTCTCACCACAGAAGATAACACAAAAATATAATCGATGCTGGATCTATTTTTCCTAAAACCATTCTGCTCATCTACCAACCCTCCGTAAGACTCCAAAAAAATATTAAGTCTGTTATTAAGGACTCCTGAATAAATTTTGTAGACTGTGCTGATCAAACTAATCCCTCTGTAATTTAACGGGACTCTGGGGTCATCTTTTATAGATTTCAGGATAGGTTTGATAATTGATCTATTCCACACAGATGGGATAATACCATTCTGAAAACATATGTGACACAAGCAGTGTAGGACATTACAGAAGTTAAGGCTTTTAAGTACCTCATTAGGGAGGTCCTCAATGCCCACAGCTTTATTTTCTTTGGCTTTGTCTACCACTTTAAGTACCTCATCTAATGTAATCTCACTGTTCAGTATATCATTTTGATAAAATGTAGTATTCATCCCAGTTTCCATCTCAAGTTTTACTTTACAAGTTTCTTCTTAGAAATTATCATCAAAAGTGGAACTACTATAGGCATATAAGTTGCTGTAATCTTTTTCCCACTTTTTAAATATTTGACCGGACTCAAAGGAAGGTCCACCGTTTTCCATTAAAACCTCCATGGGTATTAACGTTTTCTTTTTTTGTCCTAACTTATGTATTTCCCTCCAGAATTGCTGCGGATTACCAGTTTGTAGTTGTTCTAACTTGAGAGTTTGGCCTCTCTTAAACCTCCTCTCAAAGAACCTGAGTTTTCTATCAAAGTTGACCTGACATTGCTTGAATTCATTATCCAAGGCCCTCCTCTTCCAGGGATCCCCAGGACCACATTTAAGGAATGTTCTCTCTGCAGAACACAACTTCAGCCATAACTCATTTAATTCATTATTCCAATATGGTTGTTTAGCTCTGTAATATTTCCTGGTAGAACCCATTTTTTTTACAGGACAATATTTCTCCATCTCATCATGTAAAAGATTAGAGATTGATGTAACACCGATCCATCTTTTCCTGAGCTATCTGTAGTTGACCTATTACTTCTATTGACCTATTTATGATTTTTTTTAATATATTGCCATAAAAGAATGAAAATACAGTATTATGCAAATAGAATCAACACAAGCAATATTGGAACCAAAAATATTTAATTTTCTGAATAAATCGGCTGCTGTTGTGAATGCAGTATTGTACAGCATATGAGAAAAAAACAAAGCAAAGTACACCAACCTCCACATATGGTGATACAGCAACCAAAAAATAGACATGTATGAAAAAGTGTGTGTGTGTGTGTGTGTGTGTGTGTGTGTGTGTGTTTGTTGATGGGGGAGAGCTAGTTGGATGTGTATTTAGGGTCAGTCTCTCCTCCGGGCTGGGTCTGGCCACAATATTTCATCAACATCGCATGCTATATTTTCTCTTGCCAAACATCGAGGAAAGAATCTTTTTGTGTGGCGTATCCAACCTTGGATAGAAGCAGCATCAGTGTCACCACATGCTTCCTCCATTGCCTGGAGAAGAGTAAGGCGGGCATAGGGACGACGATCATACACTTTCCTATGCCATGTTGAGAAGAATTCTTCGATCGGGTTAAGAAATGGTGAATATGGAGGCAGGTTGACAACAGAAAAATGGGGATGGTTGACAAACCAATTTTGGACCAGCTGGGAGCAATGAAAACTGACATTATCCCATATAACCACAAATCTTGCCTGTTCTGGATTCTCTTCATTTGGAGTAAGAATACCATGAATAGTGTCCAGAAATGTTAGGATATGACCAGTGTTATAGGGGCCAAGTGTTGCATAGTGGTGCAGGACACCATTCTGCTTTATGGCGGCACACATGGTGACATTTCCTCCATGTTGGCCTGGGACATTGACAATTGCCCTCTGTCCAATGATGTTTCTCCCCCTCCGTCTTGACTTTGTGAGGTTGAATCCCACCTCATCCACATAAATGTATTCATGGAGGATGGGGTGGGCATCCATCTCCAAAATTCTCTGTATTGGACAAAAGAATAGATTAGGATATGCACAATACAGTAGTCTATCTCAGCAGGTGAAAGTCTGATGTACTGGCAGTGCCATGTACATACCTCCTCATAGTCACGCCGCAGGTTCTTGATTCCTTTCAAATGGGAGGATCCCGTAACTGAAGGACCCGATGAATCGTAGATAGACTAACAGCAACAATGTTGTTGAATATGGTGACGTCTTCCAGAATATGATTTTGAATCTCACAGATTCTAATGGCATTATTTGCCAAAACCATATTCACAATTGCGGTCTCCTGCTCTTGTGAGAATATACGACCTCGTCCTGCATTATACTGTTGTTTTTCCAATCGAGAAAATTCAGAAATACAGTAGTAAGAGTGCTGTATAAAGTCAAGGTTGTACTGCCCTAGGACCATTCATACAGTGTAGTGCAGTAAAATGGATGCTTGGAGCTACAATAGTATGCATGTATTTTACAGCTATGCAGGAATGGCTATTACATGTACATAAAGATTACAGTACTGTTGATTGTTGCATACCTGTTCTCATTTCAAAAAGTTCGAATTATGGCCGCCACTGTAAATCGACTCAAGTTGGATTAGACTCAGAGTCTAGCCTCTCTCATGCTCAACCCATGATTGATCACATGATCAATCAGAGTAGTCCTAATCTCATCAGAGACTATTCTTCTTGGTTCTTCGTCCCTTCCTCCTTCAACTCGTCCTTGTCCTCTTCCTGCTCCCCTTCCAAAGCGTCCACCACGAACCCGAACTCCTCGTCGTCCTCTGTGTCTTCCTCTGACTCCCCTGGCTCTCTCTGCATTGTTGTTATCCATTGTTCAAGACTGATAACTTGACCTTTACCCTATTTATAGGCCTATGACAGGCAGTGATTGGTTGGTGTTCAGTAAAGAGATTATTGTTTGCACATGCGAGGACATAATCTGAGGCACTGATGAATAAGTGTGGCATTTTGATTGGTTGTGTTTGAAATACGACATCAAGTTACTTCCTGTTAGATTTTTGTGTGTTAGGTAGAGAATTGTGTGTATTGATTTGCAAAGAGTGAATAGCTAAATTGAAAACTGTGTCAAGGCTGAGAATTAGTTTATGGTTTTGCTGATTTGAGGTGGAGTTGTGAAGTTTGAGTGACAGTTTAGAAATAGTGTGATATATAAAGGTTTTGTGTGTAAGCAATTGAAAAAAACTGTAATAGAAATTTGGAAAATTGTTTTAAAAATATGGGATAATTGTTCACGACATTCTTTTAAAACTTTACCACAGCGATTATCCGGACCAGCTGCTTTGTGAACATTGATTTTAGAAAATGAATTCAGGACATCAAAGGGAGTTACCTCAATCACACGGTCATCAGATAACTTATTTCGAACATTGTCTCTTTCGTCGCTGAAGGCAACAGTATCAAACTGGGAATGAAACTTGTTCAGACTGTTGGCAAACTGTAGAGAGTCAGAAACGTTTATGTCAGTATGCTTCTTATTTGTCCCAAGTACACATTTCACACCATTCCAAGCCCGACGAAGATCACAGTCTGAGAATTGTTGTTCAATTTTAGACTTGTATTGTCTTTTACATGTATCTATTGCACGTGATATTTCCTTCTGGACAGTTTTTACTTTCGTCATGTCACCAGTAGAAAATGCCCTTTTCTTCTCATTAAGCACAGATTTGAGTTCTTTAGTCACCCACGGCTTGTTGTTGGGATAGAGCTTTGTTGTTTTCATGGGTATGACAGAATCAACACAGAAATCGAGGTAATCAGTTACCACATCAGTCAGTTCATGAATATTCAAGCACGAGTCCTCGAAAACGTCCCAAGCCGTACAATCAAAGCAACCTTTCAGTTGGTCGAGTGAATCAGCTGTCTGTGACTTTATCGATTTTGATTTTGGCTTTTCTGTTTTCAACTTAGGCTTGTACGTGGGAATTAAATACGCTGAGTTGTGATCTGATGTTCCGAGAGGGGCTTTAGCAAATGATTTGAAAGCGTCCTTGACATTGCCGCACCATAAGTCAATTGTTTTATCCTTACGTGTCTGACACGTTACATATTGACTGTAGTTAGGTAGAGACTTATTGAGTCTGCAATTATTGAAATCTCCAAGAATAAATTTGGGTGCATCAGGGCATATATCATCAAGCATATCAACATGTTAATGAATGGTATCAGCTGCCTTGTTGCTGTGAGCATCGGGTGGAATATACACAACACTGATAAATAATTGTCCAAACTCTCTAGGCAAATAGAAAGGCTGATCTGAGACTGACAACAATTCCAAATCCTCTGTGCAGATTCTGTCTCTCGCAACAACATGTTTACGCCACTTGCTATTAAAGTACAGACATACACCACCTCCAATGGATTTCCCAGTTGGACATAAATCCCTGTCCAGTCCCTGTGTTTGTCCAAATCCCTCAATCTCAAGTGAAGAGTTATCAACATCAGGGTTGAGCCACGTTTCAGTAAAACATAGTAGACAGATATCTCGAAATTCATGGAAATATTTGACACAGGCTTCAAGTTTGTTTGGTTGTCATCTTAATGATCGTACATTGGCAAGCAATATTGCGGGCAATGGAGGTTTGGTCTTTCGTGATCGAAAGTTTCGACGTAGTCCACCTCTCTTATCTCGTTTATGAGTTTGTTTTGTCCTTTTATTTTGTCCCTTGATTCCGTGAACATTCCATTGGTAAATCCAACTGTTGGTCACTGATATAAGCGCATCCACTATACATGAGCAGTGGGTCGCGTCCATAGCGTAGGATGTTGTTATGTTGGTCACCGCCATGTAGTCCGGGGATGCCTGCTGTGATTCCAATCACAACTTGCAGATGTTGTAGAATCAGCAAAATGACGAAAGTCAGTGCCACCGCTGTCATAGTAGGTCCATTCAACATTGTAAATGGGTTTTGCACCATGAATATCTTGACATAGGCATAAGAATGACATAAAACATGCACAAGCTGGAGAGAGCGTAACAACCGTGTGTGTTGCCACAGAGCAAAAAAACTGACGTTTTATTGCAAAATGTTACAAATTCAAGTGGACAGAAATTTGCCAAATTACAAACACCCAATTGAAATTATTACTGTAAAATCCTAAAATAAATGGTTCTGGAAATATAAATATATATATATATATATATATATATATATATATACGCCTAACACCCGACACGGGTATGATGCAAATTATGTAGAAATGCGGAAATATAGATAAATAAAGTCAGATTAAGTCACGTAATATGACAGTACATGTCAGTTGAGTCCCAAAGTTTAACAGTTCATTATATATTGTCCTTGTTTTTACGCTTGAATCTTTTTTGGATGTTGGCTTCCTTCCTATCTTGGTCCACCTTCCTGCAGATGCCCGATACAAGCCCATACCAAGCTTGACGATCCGTAGCCATGTCACACTAAGCGTTGAGAGCTCCACCACGCTTGAGCATAGATTTAAGTGTATCTTTATACCTAAGCAAAGGTCTTCCAACTTTTCTTGTTCCCTCTGCAAGTTCACCAAAAAGTAAAGTTTTCACAGGTCTTTCATTGGGCAGACGTATAGCATGACCTAACCAGCGCAATCTATTCCTGACTAATATGGTTTCAATGTCTATGCTCTTAGCACGAGCCAGTGCTTCATCGTTGGAAATGTAATCACTCCATTTTACACTAAGGATAGATCTGAGATGTCTTTGCTGGACCACTCTAAGAAGTTTGACTTGGTGATAGTATAGGGTCCATTTTCACTGGCATAAAGAAGTAGCGGCATGATACACTGATTGTAATCTGGAAATAGAAAGTTAAATATCATTTATTGAAATTATGCAAATGAGACCAACCACAGGTAATACTCATCTCTAGTTGGAGGCCTACTTAGGTGTTTTCTCTTGATAATTTCATTGCCACCTATAAAAGGACACACCTTTAGAATGTTTTTTACATCTAAACTTCAAAATGGAGCCTGCGAGAAAGAGGAGAAAGAGTGGTAAGAGAAGACAAAGGGCTGTGGTATCCAATGAAATTAGGGCTACTGTAATTGTATCTCCTTGACGACGATAGTCGGGAGATACTATGGTTTAGTTCCGGGGCTGCGCCCACCGCCGCCACAGAGATTTTCCGTTCCGGGCTCTGGAATCCACAATTATAACAGGAATTTCTCCAAATTTCATACAGGCAAAGATATTGATTGGACAATGCTCAAGATCAATTTTCGCGAATTTTGGACGTCCAATATGGCTACCGGCAGCCATTTTGTCCGAAATTTGGGGATCGGGGAGATAAGCGACTCGGTCCCTGTGGCGACCGAGTTATCTAGTTGATCATGTTGTCAACCATGGCCTAACATTCAGAGAGGCTGGCCTGCGAGTACAGCCAAATCTGGTGCGGTCAACAGTGGCATCAATTATCAGTCTTTGGGAAACCAGCAGGTAAGAGGCACATGTATTCTGAAATGGCTTTCACAGCATATTAAAGTTGTAAAATGATCTACAGTTGGCCTGTAGAAAATGTATTGCTCGTGTGTAATTTGTTGCATTTCTTTATAGGACACAAAAACTACCTCACTCTGGGGGTAGGGGTAGAATCTTCAGTGATGTGCAGGAAACGGCAATAGTTCAGATGGTTATTCAAAACAATGCCATCAAACTCAAAGAAATAAAAGGGAAAATTCTGGAAGACAATCAGACATTTGGAAATATAACAAATATAAGCGTTTCAGCTATTGCTCGTGTCCCACAAAAATACAGAATCCGGATGAAACAACTGTATACTGTTCCATTTGAGAGGAAATCGGAACACGTTAAGGAACTCCGTCGTCAGTATGTCCAGGTAAGTGGAAGGCTCAATTTTCTCTGCCATGATGCCTTTACTGTTGATAAAAAGTACTAACACAGGTGACTTTGCTGGCTTGTTTTTCTTTTAGAGAGTAATGGAACTTGAAGCCCATCAGACACCACATGTTCTCATCTATGTGGATGAGGCTGGGTTCAACTTGGCCAAAACACGCCGGCGGGGGCAGAATATGATTGGCAAAAGGGCTACAGTGGGGGTCCCAGGCCAGTGAGGTGCCAATTTCACCATGTGTGCAGCAATCTCATCACAGGGATTGCTGCTACACAAACCGCTCATTGGGCCACATAACACACAGCGGCTGATTTTATTTCTTGATGAGCTCCATGGCAGGCTTGAGCCAGAGGAGGAAAGGGGCGAGGTGAGGCACTTTGTAATTGTATGGGACAATGTGGCCTTTCACAGGTCCCGTGCTGTTACTGAGTGGTTTGCTGCCCTTCCTGCAATGCAGGCCCTCTTTCTACAACCGTAATTCTGAAATAGTTGGGATGAAGTGTAAATTGTGAATAAAATCAAAATGCAATGACTTTCAGATCACGAGCCAATATGTTGTTTACAATAGAACATAGATAACATTTCAAATGTTGAAACTGAAGACATTTTACATTTTTATCCACAAAATGAGCTTATTTCAAATTTTCTGGATGCAACAGGTCTCAAAAAAGTTGGGACACAGGCAAAAAAGGGCTGAAAAAGCAATTATTATATAAGAGAATCCGCTGAAAGAATATTTAGCAAGTAATTAAGTTAACTGGCATCAGGTGTATAACATGATTGGCTATAAAAGGGATGTCTTAGAGGGGCTGAGTCTCTCAGAAGTAAAGATGGCCAGAGGCTCTCCAACTTGTGAAGGCTTACGTAAAAAAATTGTGGAATACTTTAAAAACAATGTTCCTCTACGTCATATTGCAAAGCTTTGAAGGTATCATCATCGACAGCGCATAACATCATCAAAAGATTCAGAGAAACTGGAAAATCTCTGTGCGTATGTGATGGCTGGTGTTTCGAGACACCAAATGCAGTGGCCGGAACGAAAGGAAGTACAGGAATGTAAGAGAGACAAACACAGACAAAATAGGAGAGAGAGACTCGCGTTTCCAATGGACATAAATCTAGTCCGAGTGAAATAAGGAAGAAGCGCGAGCTAGACAGTACGAAACAAAGGAAAAATCTTGGGAACCCAGATAAAAAGACAAAGCACCAGACGGTGCACAGAAAGAGGAAAGAAAAGAGAAAGATTCCCTTTACTAACTAACACTTTCCTTTTTTGCAACTAATTCCTTAACACTTCTCTAGCTGGAGATCTTGCGGGCTACAGTGCAATGGCAACACTGACACTCAAGCAAAGGCGGCGAGGTGGAACTTGGGCTTAAATAGAGTCCGGGCGCCGCCCACAATTAATGCCAGCTGGCCAAAGAATCCGATTGTGGGCAAAACGATATCGTCCCGGAGGAGAGTAACAAAGAAAGCTCGCCAGCCTCCAAAAACAATGACAGCGTAAGGGACGAGGCTGAAGACCTTTACTGGATGCCCGTGATTTTCGGGCCCTCAGACGCCACTGCATCACTCACCAGCATGATTCTGTCATTGACATTACTAAATGGGCCCAGGAATACTTAAAGAAACCACTGTCTGTAAGCACAGTCTGCCGTGCCATCCACAGATGCCACCTAAAACTCTATCATGCAAAAAGGAAGCCATTGTTGAGCATGATCCAGAAGCGCCGCCGTGTTCTGTGGGCCAAGGCTCATTTAAAATGTGGACTGTATCAAAGTTGCAAAGTGTCCTGCGGTCAGACGAGTCCAAATTTGACATTCTTGTTGGAAATCATGGGCGTCGTGTCCTCCGGGCTAAAGAGGAGAAAGACCACCCCTCCTGTTATCAGCATTCAGTTCAAAAGCCAGTATCTGTGACGGTATGGGGTTGCATTAGTGCATGTGGTGTGGAACACTTGCATGTTTTAAAAAGCACCATGAATGCTGAAAGGTATATAAAGGTTTTAGAGCAACATATGCTCCTCTTAGGACGACATCTATTCCAGGGAAGGCCTTGTGTATTTCAGCAGGACAATGCAAAACCACATACTGCAGCTATTATAACAGCATGTCTTTGCAGCAGAAGAGTCCGTGTGCTGACCTGGCCTGCCTGCAGTCCTGATCTTTCACCGAGTGAGAACATTTGGTGCATAATTAAACGAAAAGTTCGTCAAAGGAGACCCAAAACTCTCCAGCAGCTGGAAGCCTGTATTAAACAAGAGTGGGATCAATTTCCAATTGTCTCCTCAATGCCCAGACGCCTCCACTGTGTTAAAAAGAAGAGGGGATGCTACACCATGGTAAACAGGCCCCTGTCCCAACTTTTTTGAGACCTGTAGCAGCCATCAAATTTGAAGTGAGCTCATTTTGTGTATAAAATTGTAAAATTTCTCACTTTCAACATTTGCTATGTTATCTCTGTTCTATTGTGAATAAAATACTGGCTGGTGTGATTTGAAAGTCATTGCGTTTTGATTTTATTCACAATTTACACTTTGTCCAAACTATTTCAGAATTGGGGTTGTACCACCATATTCACCATTCTTAAATCCTATTGAGGAATTCTTTTCATCATGGAGGTGGAAGGTGTACAACCACCATCCACATGATCAAATGTCTCTGATTGATGCAATGAATGCAGCATGTGAGGACACATCAGTGGAGGACTGCCAAGGGTGGATACACCATGCAAAAAGGTTCTTTCCCTGGTGTCTGGCAGGGGAAAATATTTGCTGTGACGTCGACGGAAACGTGGCCAAATGCAGGAGACTGGTTGAAAGATTTTTTTTTTTTTGTTTTGTTTTGGTAAAACCTGCAATGGAAACTTCTGGTTGTCTACATCTGTAATGACTTTTTTTTTGTGGAAAATAAAGAAATATTGCTTTGCTATTCCTCCTGCATTTCCATTACTTCCTATGGTGTACTGTAGTACATTCTCTCAGTATTTCATAAAGGGAACTTTGTTCATTGTAACATAAGGCAATCTACACTTATCCTAACATCAAGAATAACAAAATATATGCAAAAAAACCAGAGTCCAACATTATCTACTCCTTCAAAGACTGTCATAAAATGATGAGTCTATTGTAATGCTACCATTTGATAGTGTTTTTGAGGTAATTGTGCTTTGAGTGTCAAAGTGTTGCTGTTGCAGAAAACTGTTGCTAGTGTTTTGGTAGAAGTATTTACTTTTGGCATAAGTATGCAGTGTTTTGGAAGTTTTTGTGCATTTTGTTTGCTAAGTGAACAGTTTTGCTATGCTGTGTGTTGCCCGAGACAACAGTGTTAGAGTTTTGTAAAAGCTGCTGCAGTATTGACCGATGTCACTTAGTGATAGCAAAAAACTGTATAAGACTTATACAACACAAAATTATTCACAGAACACATTACAAAATGCACAAAGGGATTAACCGGATGAGGCACATGCACTCATTGTACACTTAAAACAGCGGACAATTACTACCATGCACTCTGGCTCTTTCCACTGATACAGCATTTCTGGAAAGAAGTAACCACCACGCTATCACTACTCGACTTCAGCATTCTGTTATCCCCCTTTTTATGTATACTTGGTGATCTGGACACAACACATGCTGAAAACAAATCACTATATCCCTACATGGAGTCTTAACTATTGCCAAGAAGACAATGTTTTTAAACTGGAAAAGTGAGAATAACATCAATATCTCACAGTGGCTGGATCCCCTCATACAACAGATTTCAATGGAACAACAGTCAGCTCTACAAAAAAACCAACTTGAACAATTTAATTCAAGAAAAACAAAGCCTAAGAAACATGAGACCAATGAAGAGTGTGCATCTCGTTTTAGCAAGTAGCGTGTGTATGACTTTTTCAGTTTGACAGGGGCAAGATTTAAGTTTAGAATAGGTATTGCAATACAAACGCAACTCTTTGTGGAGGCAGCTGACTGACAGGCATGTAAGTTAACTAAAATGTTTCTTACCTAGTTTCAGCTTTTAAAGTATTTTTTGGTTAACCTGAAAACCCTATTGAGTGGCTTCAATTTTTTAAAGGTTTGAATGCGTAACCCCTGCAATATGGTCTCGCTTGGAGTGAAGATTGAAGACAACTTAGTATTGATGGTGGTTGTTATTTATTGCACAAAGCACACAATGCAACAAACAAAATGTTGATTTTCAATTATATATTTATTTTTTCAATCATGTGACTCATGCAGCATGATGAGGCAGTTCTATGAGGTTCACGTGTATTGGACCAGTCTGTGATGTAAATATTATGAAACAATATAAAAATGTAAGTTGCAAAATAGTTGTTTTTTAGAATATTTTTATGTTCAGAAGCTTGTTCTGACTCTTGAATCCCACAAACAGTCCAGTAGCAGGGTAGTTGTCACGGATGGCTGCGGTGACACTGGATGGCAAAACTTTCTTGTTGTTTTTGACCTTTCAAGACACTCTCCAACATAACCCAGTATGCCACCAACCTACATTGATTGTATAAAAAAATACATTGTAGTTTTGCATTGGGCACAGCACATAAGGCAAACACATTATAATTTAAGGAACCACCAGACAAATGACGTTATACTAAGCGTGCAAGAAAACGGTATTTACTTCCCTGATAGCTTGTCATCTGGTCCTGCTTGGGTGTTTCTTCCTGTTGATCTTTGCCATATGGAACACTATCTCCTGAACACCGAATGTTGATAGTGGTGGAAACTCTGGATTTTCAGGCAATGCACAGTGTTTGCGCGGCAGTACTCTCGTCTTTGGTGACATCAAGATCCTCTAGAGGTAGCATTATGAAATCCCAGTCGATGCAACAAAAGCTCTATTGTTCTATTGGCACTGGTGAAAATTTCATGCAACTACACCACCAGGTTTTCATTGCTTTCAGTTGTCCGTGGCTGCCTGTCAGTCTGGTTTAGCTGTGTCTGCTTTATCTCTATGTCTGAGTTCCTCATCCGTGTATTCTGGCGCAAACAAAAAGGGCTGAGCAAAGAAATGATGTTCCTCTTCTATATCAAAGTCTTGGGACATTTCTTCCTTGTTTGAATGTTTGCAAATTTCTTTGTGGTCTTTTAGTTTATGATGGGTTGCAGTTACTTCTTTCATAGGTGCATACCGCCACCAACTGTACAGAATTATATGCTCTATTCTATTGAGCTGCTTTACTTAACAGAAGAAAAAGAAAAAAAAATCTACTCACCTAATCCTACTATATAACCTTACCTCCTTTAAATTTTCCTCTAGAGTTTTTTTTGTCTTTACTTCTCTAGAATCTGTCCACCACCGAATCCTCTTTCCAAATTCTCTGAGTATCTTCCCTCTTAACATATAACACACCCAAAATCTCTCTTGCTGCATTCACCAACATCTTGATTCTCTCCATTTTACTCTCTGTCTCGCTTGCACAGTTTAGGACCATTGAAATAAAAACCAGAAAACTTTTGCCCATCCTCATCTTATCCTCTCCATATTCCTTTTGTTTCTGTTCCACTGGCTGCACTCTGGCCTGCTCTTTCCTGACTGTTTACTTATTTCTCAAGACTCTGAGTTGCTTCCGCATATGAAATTTTACCCTGTGCTCTTGTCCTTTCCACCTCTTTCCATTTTCTTTCTTTCACATTGCATTGAGCCCATATCATGACTTCCCCCACAGTGAAAGCATGTTTTTGCCATTCTACATTCATCCTCTATACACCCCTCCTGCCCACCCCATCTACACCTGTGCATCTCTCTTCTACACACTGCCGCCCCGTGCCCGTACTCCTGACACCAGAAGCAATGCAGTGGAGCCCTTTCATACACTCTCATCCTACAACTAGCATAATCTAAACATACTGTCTGGTCCTACTTTCTTGCACCTTTCCCTCCCTATGGCTTCTCAGCTGCTTTATCCCACACACTCCCTCCACCTTCAAAAAATCATCTAATTCAATGAACAGAAGAACGCAACTGATCACACCATTAATGGTTGGTTTTTTTTCCTCAAAGAAAAACTAATTACCCTGGTAAGGTCATATTCTTTCATTTTCAACGCTTTCTTCTGCAGTTTCATAAATAAAAACTGGCCACACCTGATAATGGTGAGAGTTTTCGTAGTTTCTGTAATGGTAATTTAAATGAATGATTGAAAACAGGTTGTGACCAATCATTCTTTTTAAGGGATTTTTTGAGCCTCCCCTGTTGCCAGTTCACGAGCCGCCACTGCTTCGCACATAAGCGTACCTATTTTGACGCAAAACGGCCTGATCATAAAGAACCAATTATTTTTATCAGTGAAAGTTGAGTGCCTGGATACTCTACAAAGTCAAATTCAGAAGTTTTACAAAATCTGGGGTGATCGGCGGTATAAATGCGAGTGTTAAAACTGTCGAAAACATACCTGAGAAGTAACTTTCGTCCAGTGCAAAGCAACTGATTTTGATAATTGGTTTCCGCTTGTTGTTTTCTTCTAAAAATCCAGCTAGAACAATTTATCTAAACTTACTTTAACTATATCTGGAAAATCAAGCCTTCAACTAAAATACAAATTACATAAAGGTATTGAACTCCTGATCACTCAAGCACTTATTGTTGCCAAGGAATGTCTGGTTAGCTTGTCCACCAGAGACTTGTTGCTATGCGGAAAGTTGTCACGTGATCGCTTTGCTGCAAAAGGCCCATTCTCACTGATCCGCAGTGAGACTGGAATGCAGAGCAAGTAGGGCTGGCACCTGCCAACCCTAAATACTCTGCTGATACCTCCACCTAAATGGGCTCCACCTGTGGCCCATTAAGGTGGAGGTGGAAGAATGTGAAAGGGGAAGGGGCTGTAAGGACCAACCCTTACAACATCACAATCTATTTTTCCAAAACCATTCATCCGTAATTCAAAATCTGAAATTGAAACTGAAATCTTCAAAAACCCAACAATCCGTAAAACTAATTTAAATCTTGTGCCAAACCGCCTTACCGCTCCCTTCTCTCTTTTGCAAATGTAACCGTAATCATGACAAGTCACTATGCCAGCAGATCACACTCTTTTGTTTGTGGCGATAGTTTCGGCTAGCATATGCACAGCAACCGGAAGTTCTCCTTGTTAGGCTGTTGTGATGGCAAAAAAAACACCTACCTCCAAAACAAAAAAAAAACACCGGTACAACCAGATGCACCAGTTATTAGGCCGCTATTTATTATTTTCTAATAGTAACTAATTCTGGCATTGTTTTTTATGGGAAAAAATTTGCACTTCTCTGTGTGTTTCCATGCTGCCAGCAGGTGGCGATATAGTGGCACTTTGACCATGCAAACGATTCCCCACCTTTTCCATGTGCTAGTGCGTCATGGCAATAACATGAAACAGAAATATTTGGGGCATATTGTCTGGTCAAAATTGTTCTGGTCGTGGGATTAAAATTTAATTTTAATTAAATTAATTAAATTAATTGATTCAACCATGGAAAAGCATCTGAAAGACTTAAAAACAACAACTACTGTTTCAAAATCAAATAATATATTTATTTCACAACAGTGATGAAGCCAGTATTAAACCCAAGTCTCCTCACTGTCCCAAGATCGACAGGAGCATTCGGAGCTAGGGCGGGCGGTAAGCCCATTCCGGCTGTGCTTGTTGTGACCCGCCAGGGTAACATCATCTGCGGCTGGTAGAGCAAGCCGATTCGGTTCGGACTCGACAATATTTTTGCTGCTGCTGGTGGGGCTACTGGCATCGGCTGAGCTGTTTTGTTTTTTCTTAAAAAGCCACGTTCTGATATCATCCTCTAACCTGCTTTTTTGGCTAACATTAAGGAAGCTACTTAAAGCAATGGTGAAGTTATAAACCTTTTATCAAGCTAGCTCACTTGGGTGTTACCGGATTTAAGTGTTAGATTTTTCTTATCTTTTTTCGCATCACATAGAACCTCGCGGCACGCTGTAGGCTATTTGACAACGCACAACAAGTACTGTCCAGGGAACTGAAATAGCAGCTCTCTGTTTCAGAGCCATGGGAAGCCTTGTCCTGTGCATTGTCTCGGCCAGTATTTTTCCATTTTCTTATAGGGCTCATAAAACTTAAACTAAGGGGCCAGGAAATACAACTAAGGGCGTGGCACCGGGCCTGTCTTTACGGTGTATTCGGTGTATGAGCTTTCTAAATACTGGCAGTGTCGGTGGTTAAGAAGCACTGGTTTTTTTCGATGCACCGGCGGACTGCAACAGCCTACTCCTTGTTGTGGTTGTCTTCTACTTATTCTGCTTATTTTAGTTTTCTGAGTCCCCCTTGACCTTGTCTTCCAAATTTTTTGGCATGTGACCGTGAAGAAGTACACGGATCCAGCAAAGTGGCTACAGTTGACATGTAGGCTAAAAACATGATGCAAATGGCATCTTATGAAGTCAAATTTGAATGTTGGGGCTTTCGGACACTTGGATTACACCGCGTGAGTTTTTTTTAAGTTTGAAAGCATGGTCACCATTAATTTTAGTTACAGTGGATTTGTCTGCGCCACTGTTTTTCTCTGAACCTCCAAAAGTATTTTGTGAACTAAAAAACTTCACCCACCCTATGGTCAGCAAAGAGGAGAGTTGAATGAATTTTCATTTTTGGGTGAAGTATCACTTTGAAACAATTAGAAATCCTATAAATCCACTGATAATTCCGAAACACAGAGTACCAGTTATTATTTGCTCTTCTCTTGTTCCCTTCCTAATTGCTTTTTGTGTTGCTCTGCTCATATATAAGTCTCTCGCTGACTGCTTTTGAAAGACAAGATTTTTAATTTGTAAGTATTGAATTGTGTGAATGTCTGAGGTGAAAATTTTGTCACTGCGCAGAATACCTTTGAGAGAGAGCGAATGGAGCTGCTCCACAGGAATCACATGGAATGGGACCAAAAGATGAAGGAACGTCGAGATAAAGAGGTGAGACTCTTCTCAGGATTTTGGGACCTATTGCTGTGAAAAAAAAAAAAATTATTGAATTGATGATTAACCAGAATCAGTAATTTGTTTTTAATATGATATGTCAGGCTTTGGAGGCATATGTTTTAACTTTACAAATGCACGAGAAATCATGTCTATTGCTATCAAGCTCAAGGTCAGTATTGTTATATCAATTAAATCTTGTCTGCTGAATAAAATGGGTAGTGTAGAAAATTCTCCCACCATGACTGCTGGTAGTACAGTTGCTTTTCATAGTTACCAATGACATGTCATTTCTGTAAACCAGCAGGGTGAGCTTATGTAAGGTTTTGTCTCTCTTTGACTAACTGAATGACTGCAAAACTTTGTTAAAATCCATATGTAAAGTTCAATACCTGGTTCCACCACTGTGTGGTGGTGGTGGTGGGGTGCCACCAGGTTTGTGTCCTGCCATGCTGACTAAGGACAAAGGTGATAGAGCCACCAGTCAAGGAATTCATTAAGTTAAGAAGTTGGTGCATTCATACAACCCCAAATCAGTGGAAAGTTGGGAGATAAGCAAAATTAAAACTGAAAGCAGCATTAATAAATTACCTTACACCTGTACTAAGTTGAAAACAATACACCAGCACACTATTTGATGTTTTTGTGCATGCTTTATATTGAATTGTTAAAATATACACTTTATAATATTTGATTCTTGCAACATATTTCAAAAAATGCTGTGACCGTAAAGTATTTATTACTTTGTAATGTTGCTATTCCTTACTTGCTGTACTTACTTGCTATACTTGCTATACTTGCTGTACATAAAGAGAGTGAAGGCAGCAAGTGAATGACTGTTTCAGGTGTAATTGTGTCCCATTCTTCCCGCAAACAAGTCTGAAAGTGTGCAACAATACAGGGTCTTTGTCACATTTTGCCATTGGGGACAAGTTTGGACTGCAGGCAGGCCAGTCCTGCACCTGAACCCTCTTCTATTGCAACCATGCCTTTATGTGCAGAAAGTGCTTTTTTCGTTTTTGTTGAAATATGCAAGGTGTAGAAAATCTGTTTCGTTTTGTTTCGTTTCTTCTTTAACTGCTTATTCGATCTTTAGAAACTGGCTCTTTCATTTTAAAGATAATCTCGGATGGAAATAACTTTATTGCAAGTTCTGTTGCAATGGAAAACGGTTGTGCTCACGGAGAGGTAAACATCACACATTGGGGCTGCCGGATAGCTCACTCGATTAAGGCACTGCATTGCAGTGCAGAAGTGACTATCACGTTGCGGGTTCGAGCCCCGGTCGTACCAACCGGCAGTGGTCGGCAGCTTTTTCAGAGTAGCGCACAATTGGCCATCACGCTACGGGGGTTTCAAATTGGGAAGGGACTGCCGGGAAAGGGAAATAAATATATATAGCTTTGTTCGTTGCTCAAGCGCCTGCTGTTGGTCAGACGGGCGCTCGTCAGGAAGATTCTAAGCCTGTTCATGTCCGGGTATCCTCCGCCCTCGTTCTGAACTTGCGAAGATTCAACCAATGAGTGTATAAGAAGCAGTGGCTGACAGGCACGTGCTTCGGAGGAGAGCCGTGAACTGTCTTCGCTCTCCTGAGTTGGCAGCAAGGGGTCGCATACGAGCAAGCCTTGCACATAGTTGACCAATTGGGCATTCCAGATTCGGGTGGGATTGGAGATGCCAAAAAAAAAAAAAAAAAAACATCACACACTTGAACAAAGAAACACAGGCAGTTTAAGTAATGTGAAGGAGTGACAAATAACACCCAGCCAGACAGTCACCCCAACTTGGGCCGTCCCGAGGAGATGGCTTTTGCTTTTCTTGTCAAGACCCTTCACCCCTAATTTAGTAAGTCAGTGGTGACTGTCCTCCGGTGACCTATTGATTTACATATTCATTTGGGAAAACCGCTAGATGTCAATCAATATATTGGTAGAATCCAATCACTGATGGCCCACCCATGTGTATTTGGAAACATGCAAGAAATGTGAAGGGAACAGGGGTCTTCTCAAAAACCGCTGGCTCGATTTCAATAAAATTTTGCAGGAATCTTTCTTGGTCAAATATGCACCAAAATTGTGAGTTATATGGTGCCCACCCCCAGATGCTCTGAAGGGCAGGGCTAAAACTGGTCAAATTGCCTGAAATTTTCAAAATCCATTTCTTCAGACGCAGATATGCTGGAAAACAATACTCTTCATAGATGGAATGCTCTTGAGGTGCTTTATCAAAGTTGTGAACTTCATGACCCTCGAGCTCCATGTTTGCCCCTGGGGAAGGGGTGACATTTACTATAGTTTATAGAGGAAAATGATAATTTTGGGTATATTTTGTTCATTTTCTACTGGAAGTCATTCAAACTTGATTGGCATTATAACCATGAGATGACAGTTTCATACTATGACATTTTTGACCCTGTGTCTTCCCCAGGGGCTGAGGGGTGGGGCCCAAATGGGGTCATATTGCCAAAAATGGGTATATTTGGTTCATTGACATCAATAACATCAGTTTTTATACAACTCAGGTGACCGTTAAGGCCCATGGGCCTCTTGTTTATCTCTTCACTCGTCCTACATTGCCACTTTCCCAACTTTTTTTGGAATGCGCTGCAGGCCAGAATGGCAGAATTGGATAAATATTTGCAAATAAAATGAAGTAGACCACCACTTTGTTGCTTCACAGTAGGAAGATCGTGGGCTTGAATTTGGCCAGGGCCTTTCTGTGCGAAGTTTGGATGTTCTCCCTGTGCTTGGGTTGTTTTCTTTTGGTTCTGTGATTTCCTTCCACCGCCCAAAAAGATGCATGCAAGGTAAACTGGAGACTCTATATTGCTCATAGGTAGGTGTGTGAATGAATGGATGGTGTCGAAGCCTTGCGATGGATTGGCGAGCTGTCCAGGGTGTGTTCTTGCCTTTCGCGCATAGTCAGATGGAATAGGCTCCAGCTCGCCCGTCACCTAAATGAGGAAGAAGCAGTTTAGATGATGCGTGGAAGAGAAAACCTTGGCCTAAAAATTGGGCGCACGATTGCAGGTATCGCGCATACTTTAATCAATTCGCGCAAATCTGGAATTATACTGCGGGATGATCCCGCAGCGCCGATTTGAAGCAGCAAGTGCGGAACGGAGCTGGATGCCACTGTCTGCCCGGACCTCTGTGACCGATGGACTGATTTCTACTAGGATCTGTGGATAACTATGGTTCGAATTACGGGGGGATTGGGGGTTCTGGGGTTCCCAATAAAGACTTGAACCCCCGATGTATACATTGCATGTATTTCATTTCAAGAGATTTCTCTTTGGCACATGTCTCGTTTTGCGAGATCTGAATAAGGTGGTACGGTTGGGCGCCACCTATTGGCATTACTAGTTTAAAACAACGTGCCAAAACAAAATCAGTGTTTTCCCTATGTACATAAGACACATATGTGTTCAGGACTAGGAAAAGCGGTCACTTGGGATTTTTTTCCATTCTGAGATTGACGGGGTCGAAGTTCAACCTGTTCTATTTAACCGAAAATGCATGTGCAAAGCTAGAATTTCAAACTACTGTACTGTCAATTTACAACACTTTGCTGTGAAAAACTTGGATCACTCTTTGATTTTGTTGGAAAATCTCAATTTTCATAAAATGACCCAAGTGACTCCTTTTGCTAGTCCTGTACACATATTCCATTTCAAGAAACTTCTCCATGGCACATGTCTGGTTTTGTCAGATCTGACATATTGGTAACAGCTCCCGCATACTCATATATTTTTGAACCTTCATCCCCTTATATCCAGACATTGGCATAGAGTGCCATAAAACTTCCTTTGGGATGTTAAAATATCCTGAAAGGGCTGGAGACTCAGCTAATTTCAAGGCTCTATCTTCTTGGTTAACATTTTTATGGGCCCTGAACATCACTGCAAGTAGGTGAATCGGAGATTTTGTCAAAATGTTTGTAGTTGCTGCACCAAGATGGAGCATAGTGCCAAAGATGTTTCTAGTGTCCTTTGTTTAGCCCAAAGGAAGGTTCAAATTAATGGTCTACCCATCACCACAGGTGTCTGATTATTAATGTTAATCTACTGTACAAACAGGAAAAATTTAGCCCGCACCCAACTTTGGGGGAAGATATCTCGAAAAACTAAAAAATTGCCAAACTAAAATACCTCAAAATTTTTCTCACTTTTAATGTCTGAAAATGAAACCGGTAAGATGAATTTGGCACTGATCTGGTTTACAAATTAAAATAAGCCTGAATTTGTAAAACAAATTTTTCCCATTGTTCACGGATTTCATCTTTCATCTGCCATCTTATGTTAGGAATCAGCAGGGAATTGCGCAATCAAACGCTGTACATGTGGACACACATTTGCCCGTTGCTCAATTAAATGCAAGATTTTCCACTGATAAAAAGTTAACACAGCTTGCTTGTGGGTGTTGCTTTACATAAAGCTTAGTTGTTATGAAAAAGACACAAAAGTTATGCCTTTACAGAAAACGTTTGGGGCCAGTTGATAGCGCTAACTATCGTTTGCTGTCCTGCATTGATCTCGCTTGGGTATTTTTGGCTGACGTATGAGCCTCGCCTAGATTTTCAAAAGTTCACAGAATAATAGCTGCAAAGTTTGAAAAATGTCCAAACAGAATATCGGCCCTCGTACCTGCAGTCGCGACGATGAAGTGTCGACCTGGGGTGCGTTTCCCGAAATCACAGATGCTAACTTACATGTTTGGAACCATTGACTGTGAATGACTGAACTTAACAACTATGGTTTTGGGAAACGCACCCTGGCCTGGATAACTGACCTCGCTCTGGCCTCGTATTGGAATAACTAGGAACGCACTAGCCCTGTAGCCGCTATGTATGTTACGAACTATCCTCGCTTTTTCAGTAGCTTGCAAATTAAAAAAATTTTTTTTTAAATTTTTATTAAACCTTTATTTAACCAGGTAAGACTCATTGAGATTTAAAATCTCTTTTTCAAGAGTGACCTGGCCAAGAGGGCAGCATAAATAAAAAGGACACATATAAGTTTCATACAAGGACAATGACACACAGATATCAAAACATTAAAAAAAATAAAAAATAAATACATAAATGAGTAAATTAGGCACTGAGACAGTTTCTCAAGCTTTCACATTCTAAATCCTTTAAAATTGAACCAAAAGCATGAACAGAAATCAGTTCTGACAATCTCAAGTCCTTCTGAAGGATGTTCCAGGCAGAGGGGGCAGCATATTTAAAAGCTTTTTTTCCAAGCTCCGTGCGAGCACGCAGAACAGTCAAATGCAAAATATCTTGAGACCGGAGGTTGTAATGGCCTTCACTTCGAGAAAGATATATGGACAAGTAAGAAGGGACCTGCCCAAGGAGAGTTTTATAAATAAAATTCAACCAATGGGTACGCCTACGTACATACAAAGATGGCCACTCAGCCTTCGAATACAAAGTACAATGATGGGTAAGATTTTTAAAACCAGTAACAAACCGCAAGGCACAGTGATAGACAGTATCCAGGGACCGTAAACATTGTGCAGAAGCATTCATATATAATAAGTCACCGTAATCTAGCAAAGGCAGGAAAGTAGCTGACACAAGATATTTCTTAGCTGGAAAGGAGAAGCAGGATTTATTTCTAAAGTAAAAGCCTAGCTTTACCTTGAGCTTAATGACTAGATTTGCGATATGGGACTTAAAAGTTAGCTGACGATCAATAAGAATACCTAAATACTTGTAACTTGAAACTAGTTCAATTACTCTTCCTTGAGAAGTGATTATGTTCAGAAGATTTGTTGGTATTGCACTACTGTTAGAAAACAGCATGAGTTTAGTTTTTTCTGTATTTAATACCAATTTTAGTTTCTGCAGGCGGGACTGAACAATATCAAATGCAGACTGTAGAAAGTTAATGACCTGTATAACAGATGATGAACAGCAATAAATAACGGTGTCATCAGCATAAAAATGATAATTAGCATTTGAAAGGTTTTCACATAGGTTATTACCATAAAGGGTAAACAGAATAGGTCCTAAAACAGAACCTTGCGGCACCCCTTTGGATACTGTCAAGAAAGAGGAGGTGGACCCTGCTATTTGAACACACTGCGTTCTAGCAGACAGATAGTTGGAGAACCAAGCTACTGCTCGCTTGGACAATCCAATTTGGTGAAGCATGCCGACTAAAATGCTATGGTCAACTGTGTCGAAAGCTTTCGATAAATCAATAAAAAGTGCTGCACAATATTTTTTGCAGTCTAATGCCTCAATAATGTCATTTGTGACTTTAAGATCGGCAGTCATAGTGCTGTGTTTTTTCCTAAAACCAGACTGATAATTTGATAAAATGCCCTCAGAATCTAAAAATTCTTTTAATTGATTGCTCACAAGCTTTTCAAATACTTAAGCTAGGACACAAAGTTTGGAGATCGGTCTATAGTTATTTAAATCAAATGGTTGCCCCCCTTTCAAAAGAGGAAGAACAAAGGCAGATTTTCAGACTTTTGGGATCTCACTGCTAATAAAACTAAGATTAAAAATCAAAGACAAAGGTTCAGCAATGAAATCAGCAGCTAGCTTAAGAAAATAAGGGTCCAGCTTATCAGGGCCTGCTGATTTCTTAGGGTCCAGGTGCCTTAACTCTCTATGGACCTCAGCAACGGATACAGGCATGAGCTTAAATTTGCAATCAGTAGGCCTATATGAGCTTGTGGAAGTACTGTCTATTTGTACAACAGAGTTTATTTTTTCAGGAAACAAAGATTCAAATAAAAAACCAGAAGAAATAAAATGCTCATTAAAACAATTAAGTATGGCTGACTTGTCAGTCAAAGTACAGGAATTGTGAACAATGTGAGTAGGAAGTTCACTAGATGGTACATGGCCAGAATTTTGTTTAATTATTTTCCAAAACTTTTTCAGGTCATTTAATGTTTTTGTAGTTTCAGAGAGGTAATAATCAGATTTAGCTTTCTTTATAAAAAATGTACACTTATTACGAAGCTGTCTAAAATGGAGCCAGTTTGTTTCTGTTTTAGATTTTTCTTGCCCTGGCCCAGGCAACATCCCTTTCTTTAGGAGACTACTCAGCTCAGAGAAAACCATAAATTATTTCGACCTTTCACTTTGAACTGGCGGAGCGGGGCATGTTTATTTACAATACTTGAAAAACCATCATAAAAGAACTTCCAGGCCAGTTCCACATCATCAATAAGTGAAATTTTATCCCAATTATAATGAGACAGATCACGATAAAAGGCTTGTTCACAAAAATGTTTAAAATCTCTTTTAAGAATGAGTCGTGGCTTAGACTTTGGGAGTTTAGCCTTTCTAACTGCTGCTATGACACAGTGGTCACTCATATCATTTGCAAAGATTCCCATGTCTGAGAATTTATGTGGGGTGTTCGTAAGAATTAAATAAAGCAAGGATGATCTCGCAGGACATTTAATATTAGGACAAGTTGGACCATCAATTAATTGACTCAGATTAAAAGAATCACAGATAGATTTAAAGCTGTCTGAAGCCGTGGACAGCCAATCAATATTAAGATCTCCAACAAGAAGAAGCTCATTCGAACTAAATCTAGATAAGTGTTGAGTTAAAGAACCCAGGGCTTCTTTACAGGCTGATGGTGGTCTATAACACCCGATTACAGTCATAAACTGACCTGGCATGAACTCAAGCTTCAGGGCAAGGAGCTCAAACTGCCTGCTAACTGCCTGCCTGCCTGCTTTTGAACACTCATCAAATTCCCGCCGCATGAAATCGACCCTGCGAACACTAAAGAACTGTTGCGTAAACTCTAAATAACTCGTCTCACATTATCCTCGGACTCTGGATAACCAGCCATGAACTTTGATTTACGTGGCGTGTTATTCATCAGAAATACCCCAGCGTCAAATCTTCCTTTATTGGCAAAGCTGTTTTCAGTGAAATGCCGATCACAAACAGCTAACGTTCCCTTAGAGAGTGGCTGTTGCCCGCTGGCAAACAAAAAAGCTACCCACTGATTTTTGGTGGCTTTGTCTTTTGGAAGATAAAATAGTTGTGCTGTTCCAAAAAAAACACCTACGATCAGCTTTGGGAGACATACTGACAAAGCTGCACTTCGGCTGATTCACGGTCATTTGTGTCTGTTAGAATAGATTCCGGGGTGGGCAGGTCCAGCGCCGTGATTAGCTCTGGCCAGGTCTGTCCTGATTGGACGCAACAACCTGACATCAGGTTTGGACAAAATCTTGTGGAGATCTCGGAACGAGCTGTTCAGAGAGGATATCACGTTCTCGGATCACGGCAAAACCCCTTATCCTATACTTAAAAACTTTGCGGAGGTCGATATTGGACATCCAACATTATAAAATTATATGTATGTAACAGAAGGATCAGCATAATAGGGGACCTTTAATCTTTAGAGAGAAACACTGCAATAGAAAAGATGAACAAGAGGGTAATCCACATGCTCAGTGGGATGCTACCTAGTATGATGCTTCATGGCTGGAGCAATACAATTTAAATACTTTGCACTAGCTCCTCGGTAGGCGGATCGAAGACAGCGGAGGCTGTCTCTAGGACTTCAGTGGGATGTTAATAGTTGCATAAAACCTGCGCTGGGGCTGAATTCTTATTTTCTTGCATATTTGTCATACGTGTTTCAGATCATCAAACAAATTTTAATATTAGACAAAGATAACCCGAGTTAAGATAGAATGCAGTTTTTAAATGATGATTTCATTTATTGAGGGAAAAAGTTATCAAAACCTACTGGCCCTATGTGAAAGAGTAATTGTCCCCTAAACCTAAGGACTGTTTGTGCTACCCTTGTGCTACTTGCTATGCTTCAGGGGACGATGGTCCCTATCCCTAAGGGTAAATGGGCAAATCTTACTTTTTCAGACAATTTTAGAGCAATAACACTGAGCAGCATATTGTGTAAATTGCTTAACATGGCTATTTTGTTTAAAGAGGGAGATAAGCTCAGGACATCTGACCTACAGTTTAGTTTTAAAAAACACTCATCCACAACCCTTTGTACATCTATGGTTCAAGAGACTATATCTTATTTTGTGCATGATAAGTGCAATATTTATGGCCTGCTTTTAGATGCAAGCAAGGCCTTTGATCGCATAAATTATGCCAAACTCTTTAAAATTTTACTTTTTACAGAAATGTCTCTCCTCTGATTTGTCGGCTGTTGCTTCACATGTACTTAAATCAGTAACTTAGAGTCAGATGGGCTAATACTGAGTCAAGTTATTTTGATATATCAAATGGTGTTAAGCAGGGTGGGGTCATCTCTCCCATTCTTTTTTGCGTATACATGGATGGTTTACTTAATGAACTCTCCCAGTCTGGGGTAGGATGTCATATTGGGTCTGTCTTTGCAGGTGCCTTTTGCTATGCAGATGATCTCACCCTGCTTGCTCCTACTGTGCAAGCTCTAAGGAAGCTCCTCCTGATTTGTGAAAACTATGCTAGTGAATTTGATGTGCTGTTCAATGGTAAAAAGAGTGAACTCATTATTTTTAAACATACATTTTCAAATCCAGTTGACCCAATGTATTTGTCTCAATAATGTAATCATACCAAGAGTCCATGAAGTTACACATTTGGGACATAAACTGTGTGATGATGTATACAAGTTTGATTCATCTAAGTGTGTTGCTGTTGCAGATTTTAATAGGCAGTGCAATATGTTATTTGCTGATAAAAAATGCAAATTCTTGTATAAGGAATTTTTTATTTCATAAATATTGTTCTGCATTCTATGGCATCCAGGTTTTACCTATCTTTGATAGCTGTCTTGAGAATGTATTTACTGCATGGAGCTAGGCAGTGAGGAGGGCATGGAGTATACCATGGAAGACTCACTGCAAGCTCTTGCCTCACATTGCTGGAGTAATGAGTCCTGAACTGTGGATAGCCAAACGTTTTATCAAATTTATCAATGGTGCACTGAATTCAGTAAATGCGACTGTACTGTATATTTCCAACATTGGGAAGCTGGGGCTGCACTCTATACTTGGGTGTAATTATCGTCATCTCAATGATCGCTACAGTATGGTTGAGACTAATATTTTCAAAGAATGGTGGAGAATCTGTGGTAATGACCATGAGGTCATTAGAGTAGCCTCACAAATAGTTGAGGTCTGTGATATGCGCGATCAATGTGATTTTATATTTTTGTCTTTGAAGCAATGTGATGAAATTATAGAATTTTTATGTACAACGTAATCTTGCCTAATTTTAATTGACATCATTTTTATTATGTGCAGTTAATTTTTGTGAAGTGCGAATAAAGAATTTTACAAACAACAACTGCAATCAAGCATTTGCAATATTTTGGCCCGCTCCTCTTTGCAGAATTGTTTTAATTCAGCCCCATTGGAGGGTTTTTGAGCATGAATGTATATACAGTTGCAATAAAAATTATTCAACCCCATTGCAAATTGGGTTTACTAGCAAAATTTACAAACTTGCGGCTGTTTGTAATAAACAGATTAAACAAGAACATTTTAAATAGCTCAATACAACTAATATTACAAGTGGTTTCTCCATATTTAACACAAAATGCCATTTTTAATGACTACTGCAGTCTCAAAATTATTCAACCCCCCGGATAGAATCCGTTACAAGAGCATATTTGCAAATCAGGTGTTGTCTCAAGCACACCTAATGCAGCTAATCAAGAACTTAATAAGTTGCATCAGGTTTGCATGAGATAGAACACATCAAATACTTGCACTCACTAGGAGTTTGTTGACAGTGATATTTTACTGCATATTAGAAATATTGCTGTCAAGAAAATTGTCCAAAAAGCTAAAAGAGGAGATCATTGCCTGGCACAAACAAGGAAAAGGGTACAAAAAGGTAGCATAGGCACTGAATATTTGTAGAGATACAGTTGGATGCATATTTTGCAAGTTCAGAGTTAAAGGAAGAGTGGCTACACTACCAGGATGTGGCAGAAAGAGGAAGCTATCAATGGTTGTCACCAGATTCCTGAGGAGACGGGTGGTCAAAAACCCTTGAGTGACTGCTGGAGACCCGCAGCAAGACTTGGAGGCAGGAGGCACTGAGGCCTCACTCTGCACAGTAGGGCACATACTAAACGTTGAAGGTCTCCATGCCCGAACTCCAAGACATACACCACAACTGATCCAAAAGCACAAGCTCCAATATGCTCAAAACCATATAAATAACCCACAGAACTTTTGGGATACTGTTCTGAGGAGTGATGAAACAAAACTGGAATATTTTGGGCTTATGAATCAGTGGTATGTCTACTGGAGGAATGAAGAAGCATTTGCTGAAAAGTACACCCTGCCTACAGTGAAGAATTGTGGGGGCTTTTTGATGCTCTGCGGCTGCCTTGCTTCCTCTGGCATTGGAAACCTGGAAGTGTGCAGGGCAAGATGGATTCAGTCAAGTACCAGGATATCCAAGGAGAAAATGTCATGCCGTCTGTCGGGAAGCTGACGCTTGGGCATCATTGGACCTTCCAACAGGACAATGATCCTAAGCGTACCTCAACATCCACCAAGGCTTAGTTTCAGAAGAAGTCTGGGAAGATTCTAGAGTGCCCATCACAGAATATTAGTGAACTGGTGGCCATTGTTCATGAGGACTGGGCTAAGATTCCTTGGGAATGCTGCCAAAAGCTGGCGTCTGCCTATGCATCACATTTCCAGCAGGTCATAGCGGCAAAATGGTGCTCTACTAAGTATTAAAGATGCTTGTCATGAAGGGGTTGAATAATTTTGAGCCTGCAGTAGTCATTAGAAGTGACATTTTGTGTTGAATTTGGAGAAGCCACTTGTAATATTTGTTGTGTTGAGCTATTTAAATTGTTCTTGTTTGATTGGTTCATTGCAAACAGCTGAAAGTTTGTAAATTTTGCCAGTAAACCTAATTTGCAGGGGGGGTTGAATAATTTTGATTGCAACTGTATATATACAGTGCTGTGAAAAAGTATTTGCCCCCTTCCTGATTTCTCTTTTTTTTTTTTTTTTTGCATATTTGTCACAATTAAATGTTTCTGATCATCAAACAACTTTTTATATTACACAAACATAACCTGAGTAAATACAAAATGCAGTTTTTAAATGATGATTTCATTTGTTAAAGGAAAAAAGCTATCCAAACCTGCCTGGCCCTGTGTGAAGAAGTAATTGCCCCCTAAACCTAATAACTGGCTGTGCCACCCTCGGCAACAACAACTACAGTCAAGCGTTTGCGATAACTGGCAATGAGTCTTTCACATCGCTGTGGACGAATTCAGGCCCACTCTACTTTGCCGAATTGTTTTAATTCAGCCACATTGGAGGGTTTTCGAGCATGAACGGCCTGTTTAAGGTCATGCCACAGCATCTCAATCGGATTAAAATCTGGACGTTGATTAGCCACTCCAAAACCTTCATTTTGCTTTTTTTTAAGCCATTCAGAGGTGGACTTGCTGGTGTGTTTTGGGTCCTTGTCCTGCTGCATAACCCAAGTGCAGCCCCAGACCATCACACTACCATCACCATGTTTGACTGTTGGTATGATGTTCTTTTTATAAAATGCTGTGTTAGTTTTATGCCAGATGTAACAGGACGCACACCTTCCAAAAAGTTCAACTTTTGTCTCGTCAGTCCACCGAATATTTTCCCAAAAATCTTGGGGATCATGAAGATGTTTTCTGGCAAATGTGAAAGGAGCCTTTGTGTTCTTTTTGGTCAGCAGTGGTTTTCGCCTTGGAAATGGATGGATCCCATGGGTGCCATTTTTGCCCAGTCTCTTTCTCATTGTTCAATCATGAACACTGACTTTAACTGAGGCAATTGAGGCCTGCAATTTTTTAGATGTTGTTCTGGGTTTTTGACCTCCTGGATGAGTCGTCGATGCACTCTTGGAGTAATTTTGGTAGGCCGGCCACTCCTGGGAAGGTTCACCACTGTTCCAAGTTTTCTCCATCTGTGAATAATGGCTCTCACCTTGGTTTGCTGGAGTCCCAAAGCCTTAGAAATGGCTTTGTAACCCTTTCCAGACTGACAGATGTCAATGGTTCTCATCTGCTCTTGAATTTCTTTAGATTGATGTATTGCATGATGTGTTGCTTTTTGAGATCTTTTTGCCTACTTCACTTTGTCAGGCAGGTTCTATTTAAGGGATTTCTTGATTCAACAGGTCTGACAGTAATCAGGCCTGGGTGTGGCTGGTGAAATTGAACTCAAAAAATGAGATAATCACAATTAATTTTTGATTTAACAAGGGGGCAGGTACTTTCTCACATAGGACCAGGTAGGTTTGGATAGCATTTTTCCCTTAATAGATGAAATTATCATTTAAAAACTGCATTTTGTATTTACTTGGATTATCTTTGTCTAATACTAAAATTTGTTTGATGATCTTAAACATTTAAGTGTGATAAATAAGCAAAAAAATAAGAAATCAGGAAGGGGGCAAATACTTTTTTTTACAGCACTGTATATATGTATATATATATATATATATATATATATATATATATATATACATACACACACACACACACACACAAAAATTATGAAACAAACTATTCAGTGTCAATTTCAAATTTCCTCGCACTGCCGTGAGTCCACCAATTACGTGAGGTCTCCAATATGGTACTTGATGTGTGATTTGAATCGTTGAATACTGAAAAAATTTATAAGGGTGCATGGCTTGATTTTAAAGTCATAACAAACCATAGGTCTGCTCCTATTGGCTGAAGTACAATAGAAGGCACGAGTATGAATATAACAATAATTTTTGATTGGTGTGAATCACACAAGGTTGAGAGTACCATATGGGACTCTTGGGATTTTAATGCTGTCACGCCTGAGTGCCATCTGGCACTCTTGGGACTTAAAGGGTGAAGTACGACTACTATGTAGTATCCGCAATGCGAGGTAAATTTTGCAAATATAATGTAAGCAGTACTGGCATCTTAGTTTTCAGGGACATTTTCTGCATCAGGAGACTGTAGCACTGTTTGTTGTTTTAAAATATCACCATTAGGTACACCAGTAATACATTTTTTTTCAAAATCTACTTATCCTTTACAGGTGTATTGCAAGAATAGTTGTTTAGAATAATGTACGATTTGTCAGGCCATATATATGCAATTTTTAGTGTCCAAAACGCATACAAATCTTTCATTTAGTGGTTCCACTCTACACATCATATCTTGAAATCTATTTGCAAGAACATCCTGAAATTTGGAATGCATTATCTCTGATTACTACTTAATATATTGGTATTAAAATTTACATCAATAATGAAACATCATTGTTGCGTGTTTTCGCAAGCAATTAAACATCCTGAAATTGACTGACGTGTCATGCTGACTGGGTGCATTTTATTTCAGTGAACATTGTTTTACAAGATAGGCATGGGCAATACAAATGAATAAAATGACAACATTTCTTGAGTTGCTGAGAAAATTTTTTTTATTATTTTCTAATGATTTTTTGCAGGTAAGTACAGAAGACACAGACGAAGAGTTTGCCACAAGTCCAACGCCTTTACAGGAAAGGGTCTCAGAGCCACAGGGTCCCAAAAATGGCTGATTTTGGCATTTATCAACAAAACCCATTGTGAAAATTGGGGGGTGAAGCCTGAGGGCATTTTTGAAAATGCAGTCTACTCAGAAATAAACCTGGCCAAATTATCCATTAGGGTACCCTAACAGAAATAATTGATGCTAAAGTCATCAACCCCTTTTCTGAAGTACAGCAGCGCCCCCTAGGCCCTTTTTAATGGAAAATGCATTGAATTTCACCCAATTATGTTCAACAAACATTAGGTTTTGCATTGATATTAAAAAATGGTATGAATGGGTTGCCTGTGAAGTTTTTTTTTTGGATCAATGGCCTGCAAAAATGTCAAAATTATCGGTGGGAGGGCAAACATTAACGCTACTCGCCCATTACTATATAAAATGCAGTGAAGTCGCTGATGCCGCAGTTGTTTGCCTTCCCACTGCTACGAAACGCGTCCCCCTTCAATAACCCGTGGTGATTTAAAAAAAAAAAAAAAACTTTACACTGTTTTTATAATGTCCATATACCCTCCTCCCATGATAGTTTCAATGAGCTACTGTGAATAATTCATAGTAAAACACAGTGACGTGCAGTCGGAGGTTAGTTTGGCTAGGCAGAAACCTCCCCTTTGCTTGATTAGCAATCAGACGATTAACTAGTTTAGTAAGACTATTCGGCAGAATGACGGGCCAGTTTAGGTTTCCGCAAGCGTTATTACTCAGTATATCGAACCTGAAATGCTCACAGGACAGCAGATTTGTGCGTATTTGCTTCCAGGAAGCCAAGCAATATCATCAACAAATATTAAAACAGTTCGACTTATGCAGAGTTCAATGCTTAATCAATATACAATGTTATTCTCCTTTAAATACGCCGCTTTTACACCCCAAACAAAAAAGCGGGCGCTTATTTTCAGTCTTCTTTCATAATCCGATTAACAAAATGTTTAAACGATATACAGAACTACCGAGAGCCGAGAATTTTTCCTAATTGATTATTCAGATTTCCATCCTCGCAGTCTCGAATTGAAGGGTATAAGTGAATGAATCTTGTGACCGGTGTTCGTGAGGTGGCATAGGTAGCAAAATTTGTCAGAACACTGGTAGGTTTTGAACGCCTGGCGCTGGTTTATTCCTTGGTATATTTTACTGAAACTTCACAAATAGGGTCACAGGATATTCTGTCAACTAACTATGTAGGTTTACAGTAAAAATACACTCACCTTTCTTGCTATTGTTGAGAAGAAGTCACGGCGAACTCGCGACGAACTTCAACAACTTCTGTCGAACTAATTTCACATCCTCTGGAGGTCTAGACTGGACGAACAGACACGTAATTTCTAAAATTAGATGGCTGTAATTCAATCAGGGCCGTAGCTGGGATATCATGTCATCACGGGCTATTTGAAATCTACCTCCAAAATGGATATTTTTGCCACGCCGTGCACTTGAAAGTTAGTAAACACAGCGCAAATTGAGGTCACGCATTCATCCAACAAGCGAATAATAGCTCTGTTCAAATCGCGTTATTGGCCGTAATACGCAGAGTTCATGTATGAAATGCGGGTATCCTATTGAAAAGGTTGCTTTTAATCAAACCATGGTGTTCTTTTTGTATGAAAATGGTATTTACATCATTTTTTTATAAGTTTTCTGAGGCTTGTTTACTGCCCCAGTTCAGCTGTTACGCATTCCATTAGAGTTTATGCAGAGCGTTGCCCATGCCTATACAAGAAGGATGTGAATTATGTTTCTGTGATTTTGGCAAAGTTGGTTTGTTGTTGCACTATGTCTGTGGTGTCATTCGGGCTGCTGACTAAATATCTTGTTTCTCAATTAAGTAGAAATCTTGTCCAGCCCAAATTACAATGACAGTGGCATTTCAGTGATGCTATGTATCGTTTTTCCATCTGCTAAATATTCACAAACCTGGATTGAGGGCATGTCCAATCAGGTTACAGTGAACAATGCTAAGGTAAACAATGACTTCTCCCCCCTTGGACTCTTTGACGGAATGCGATAGGTATGTCAGTGGTCTGCCTTTCCATTAGGCGGAGTACCTGATGCAGAGAATGATGAAAGTGGAGGAGAGTGAGATGATGCTGCAGAAGCTGAGGTTGGACGACACAGAAGAATGCAATGCCATCAAGACTAAGCTGGACAATGAAGTGCAGGTGGGAGGACGGATCTTGTAACGTTTTTACCAGAAATAATGTTTTGCTTTTATGCTGTGTTCAGGGTATATTTGTATTGGTCAGCTTGACCGTGTAAAATTTTGATTCCTCAGGCCTCTGCCGTTTCTGAAACTCGGATGCTCGGATGCCTTTGTTGATGAATTTCCGCTTGCTTTCAAAATAATGATTTTGTTTAGCTTTGTTATGCCATTACTACGTTGTGGATCAGGCCTTGGCAGTAAAACTACTGCACTAATTTTTATTAGCTCACGTGGTCCAGGGGACCAAAGGTAGCTTATGCGATCTTTCGGCAGCATCTGCATTAACTTTGATCTTCTTCTCCCAAACCGCTGATGGGATCAACGTGAAATTTGGTGGGGAGGTACATATGGATGTACAGTTTTATAACTTGTATGATTGTTATAAATCCGTCCATAGGTGGCGCTATAGCAAACAAATGGTCATAACTCCTAAACCATTTGTCCTATCAACTTGAAATTTAGTATGCTTCATGTTAGTCAGGCTTGCTATGTAAATCGATAAGAACAAAGTGATAAATGAAACAACTTGGGAACATTAGCCAATCAAATTTCAGTCGCCCTTATACTCACTTTAGCCGTCACCTGTCGTCATTAACTTTATATTCTTGTTAAAGATATGGAAAAGAGCCATTTTTTATTAAAATTACTTTGATTGGCCATATGGCAGCACTAAAGAGAGGAACAATGTGTCTTGGACAATAACTTCTAAACCATAGGTTGTTGAAACAAAATTCTTTTTTGTTAGATTCTGTGGGTGAAGATGAATCAGTCCATGTAAGCCACCCCCATTTTTGTATTTGCAAACTTTCTGCCATTTTGAATTATTTGGGAAACCTTTCATTTTCATCTCCTCCGAGACAGTGAGATCAATTCATACAAAATTTAAGGGCGTGGCCTATATTGATATAAAGACCATGCAACTTCATCACACCGAATTTGGTTTAAATCCGTTTGTAGGTGGCGCCATAGCAAACAAAAGGTCATAACTCTTTAACCAATTGTGCGAGCAGCTTTAAATTTTGCATGCTTCATAATGGTGAAGGTTGCCGTGAAAACTCATAAGAACAAAGTGATTGTTCAAACAAGATGGCCGACATCAGCCAATGAAATTTCATTAGAGTCTGTTCTCACTTCAACTGCCATCCACCATGAAACTTTATACTATTGTTAAGGATGTGTAAAAGGGCAGTCAGATTACTTTGAATGGCCAGATGGTGGCGCTATAGAGAGGTATAACAAATTTGATTCCAACTGGCCAATATGTGGCGCTGTAGAAAAACAGTGTAAAATTGGATATTTGTTTTCAACCATTTGACTCAATGGTTCTAATTTTGCATATTGCATCTCTGTAAGAGGAGCATATAGTTTTCCAATGAGCAAAATACATTTTGAAATATCCGGCTGCTATTTGTCAATCAAGTTACAGCTGCTATTTCAAAGACAGGGCAATGACTAATCAACCTGAAATTTGCAGGACAAAGTATACAGTGCACAGTTATGTGCCATGATCTGGAAATAGTTTGAAAAACTTATACAATTTGTGTTCTCACTGCTTCAAAACGGATGATTACCTCATGTTGCTTGGACCCTGTAGTTACCGCTTGCAGTTATATTTCTTTTTTTTTTTTTCCTACACAAATTACAGAAGGTGTCTTCATCGTCCCAATGTTGGACCCAAGCATAAAAATAAATGATTGCAGAAAAAGAGATTATTGAAAAGGTAATGTGAGTTTTCTAGTGCTGCAGATTTTTGCTATTTGAAAACAGACAAGCAGGGTCTGAAACTAGCACCCGACCAATCACCAAATGTGCCAGTTTCAGGTAAATGCAACAACCAAAACAGACACGACGTTGGGTATCATGAGGCTACATGCAATTCATTTCACCTCTAGTGCAGATGCCTCCAGACTTGTTTGTGCGAGGTCAGATTTACTAAGTCCGACCTCACACGAACAAGTCATGTGGTTAACAATAGTTTGGTGGGCCTACATGTTTGACTGAAGCAACAGCAGGTCATAGGTATTATTAATTGGCTGTTGCAATGCGCACCACACCATAAGCTGCTGCCATTGTCCTTTGCTGGCCGTCAGCATAATTTCTACAAGAGAACTGAAATCTCGATCTCTTCTTTAATATCATCTAAGCACAATGGCAACAAGGTTAAAATCAGTTTGATAATGTGGCAACTAACATTTGGTGTTGAAAACCCCACAGTAAAAATCTGTAGAGGAAGAATAACGGTGTAGTACAAGAGCAGAACAATGTGCATGCGAGGAAACGCACTTTCAATTTGTGGTGATTTAGTGACGGAAAAAGCGCAAATTGCTTCTGTTCCATGCTTATGAAAATATATTTTCGATCAGGCTGAGACTTGTTTTAAAATCAAGGGTGTGAGGTAAAATGTCCAAGGGTCTGGTACCTCAGAGCATAGAACTGTACCTCCCCTGGAACGCCAACTGGCGGCCGTGAAACACTGTGCCGGTCAGGGATATGTTGATCTCATTTTTATCAGACGACTGACAGACGAAAGTATAAACATTCAGCAACAGTAGTAGAGGTATCCGAATGACAAAAACTCATAGAAAACATAAGAAATACTCTTGTTTTTGAGAAAATACTCAGGTAGGTCTATTGCTTCTGTGTTCTGGCGATTGAGAAATATCTGGAGAGCAAGTCTCCTGAAACAAGCATGGCAGAAAGTCACACAATAGCGACTGGCAGTACCAGTATTGGCGTACAACAGTCAGCAGTCCCACTCCGTGCTGGGAGTCAACCACGAAACATTGACGATGTATTGTAGGTAATCGTGCCCCAAATCTACTCAGAAATTTTTTGTAGGCACTTGATAGGTCGGAGAGATGTCTGACAGTTTTAAAGGTCTTCAAATTCGGGCAGACCGTCTGACTGTTAAGTAAAAGACTAGGCTTTGTACACAACCCATATGTTTTAGTGATGCTCATGGAACATATCGTTGAAAAGCTAAGATTCCTGGGATTTGATTATTGTCATCTACTTTCAGACACAATTACAACAGCAAGTACAATAAACGCCTGCGTCAAACCGCCAACCAACAATCACAAAATTGAGGCACTTAACCTTTGAAGCCTCATAGTAATCAATAGCATTCAATAAAAATGGTCTTACTACACTGGCAAATGTCCGCAAATGTCCAGCAATCCAATCCAGTACAGTCTAATAATGTAAATAAGTTTATGTTATTTGTTGTTAGGTGGGTTTTGTAATATGTAAGGCCTGTGACGGTGCATTCAGGAACCACACGCGAGAGCAGGAAATCCAAAAATCGTATGCCTTTATTGAGAGCAGGCTCAGGACCAGAAGACACAAGAATTGCCAAGCCAAAAACAAAATACAAAAAGCAAAGTCAGCTAGACAGGCCGGGGTCAAAACCAGTAAAGCAGAAGTGCGACGATACATAGACAGCAGGCCAAAATCGAAGTCGAAATCCAGAGCAGAGGGTCATACACAGGGCATCCAAAACAGTAAACGTGGTCGTACAGAAAATAGGTCAAAAATCCAAAAAGACAAAAAGAAGAAAAGAAGGGCTTTGGCAAAATCAAGGTCGGGCGAAACAGTCGTGGAGAAACAATAATCGATTGGCATGCAAGAGGCTCTGCACAAAGGAAAATTGATTAACGTTCTGACAAGGGCTGAATAGCAGTGAAAACTCTAAATAGACACAAGGAAAGTCACATGCTATGCGGGGAACAGGTGAATTGGATAAGAACTAATTACAGAGGAAGGCACACATGGGGAAGTCCTAACCCACAACAATTGGCAAAAGCCAAGACACGGACGGGATCCACACAGACAACCTATGACAGATAAACAGCTCGGTTAAGGAGTTCTAAGTGCATAGACAGTGAGTGCAGGAAAGCAATTAAGCACGTGCGAGAGATCTCGCGGAAATGCAAGGAGAGGCAGGGAAAGCAAAGCAAGGGGCGGAAGCTAGAACAGGGCGATCGCTGAGATTGAATTAGTAATAATTAGTAGAGGTGCAGCTTTACAAATTAACCGAAGTGTTCATTAGTAAGTTAGTAATATATACATGGATTTGTTGAGTTAGTGGACTATGATACACAATATAATTGTTAGTATTATTAGTAATCTAGGAAAGCAAGGCGAAGGAAGTAAACGAGAATTGAAGTAATAATTTGAAACACCAGAAACCATTGAAATCACCCAAAGCAGGTAAGACTGGGAAGACGGACTGAACCAACTGATCACAAGACAGGGGAGAACAAGTGCAATGAGACCTATAATGGCAGGAACAGAAAACCAGAATATACAATAACCAAAAAGAATAAAGAAAAGACATAACCATAACATAAGGCATGACATCAAAACACATGACCATGACACAGCCAGTTACTAGGTTCAGTAGCTAATGCTGGTTTTGTGTTGGTAACATTTGCTCACTGGCTTGGCTGATATACAGCCTCATTTCTCTCAATTTTCAATTAACATGTACAATTACAGTGACATGGTGTCTGTCTGTTAATATCATGTAAATGGTTAGTGTTTACTTCTTGTTATTTCCAGTGTTTTCTACTTTGCAGTAAGATATACTGGGGCTCATATGTTTCTGGAGGCTATATGGCTTTAGAGCTGAACTTGCGAACAGCTTGGAGGGAGGGACTACAGGAGTGGGGAGGAGGAGAGGGAGTGGTGGTGGTGTTTATGATCAAAATTAATCTTTCTTGCTCTTTCTCCAAAGTTAAGGACTATAGCTTTAAAAATAAGCAATCTTTCCATCTGACCAAGTTCCTACATGTTGACATGTCGGCAGCGAAAATAAAGTATCAGCTGTTGGGCTTTGCGCATATGCAATTAACCTTGACCCCACACCATTTCAGGAAAGGTACACTTCTCTGCTCAGATCATGCCTTATAACTTTGGGCAATCTTGAGAAGTTCTCTTTTTTGGAACAAAAGTTGTGGAGAAGATGCATATTCTTTCAGATTGCATTTTCGGTCTGCCTTAAAGTTTGTCCCCCATTCATAATGCACAGAAGCCCTACCATCTATTGTTTTCTGCTTGTATACCTCAGGTCATGCCTAATAAGCAAGATGAACATGGAGAAGTTCCCTCTTTCGTCTGAAAAATTACATGGAGATATATTACTATAGACTACAGTTTCAACCTGCCACAAAATATGTCCTGCATCCATAATGTACAGTCTCTGCCCTACTATCAAATGTTTTATTTCATGTATACTTCAGATTATGCTTAAAGCTGAAGTTGGTAAGATTGCTCGACTGAGAGGACTTAGTCAGATTTTTGAACGAGTACAACTTTCAAGCCCCTCCCCTATTTGCGCTGAGATCCAAACCAGTCCCTCCCTCGATTTTTCGTGCACATCCGAAGGTGCGTGCTAATGATCTGATTGGTAAGTTGAGCCGGGAGCGGTAGAATTTTGCAGATCGCATTACAGGCTGTGGGTGGAGATAAAGTCGCAGATTTTTTTCTATAATCACCTGATTCATATTCGCATGTCTAAGCATAGTGACAGTTTCAGTAAATACGACCAAAAACATCTTTCCGACTTCAGCTTTAACTCACACCCCCTTCCCCCACCCGGCCGCTGTCTCCACCATGTTGTTCAGACCCATATGACCCAGGACGAGACATGAAGGTATCTGATTGGTTCTTTCCACTCGGACCGAAAGGCAGAGATTGGTCAGAGTTTTTACAGTCCTGCAGCTGCCACGGAGGTCTGATTCTTTTCGTTCCTTTTTCTGAATACATAATGTATTGACTACTCTCAGGATGGAAGGACCATTTCACCCATTATAACAAAAAGTGTTTCTGAACAGGATTACCAACTATAGGTTTAAAAACCATGGTGAATATGGAGTTCACTCATTCCTAACAAAAGCTCCAGAACCTCGAGGTAATGTAAACAATGAGACTTGTTTCATTCTCTCGTGGTAATTCAGCTAGTTGCGGATCACTTGTGTTGTCACACACATATGTAGAACAATATGCATAAGCATACATGTACATGTGCGTTCACTGAACGGTGGTCTCATAATTTTGAAATGACGTTAAATTATGTCTTATTAGCTTATACTTGGTTCCAATTCACTTTGCTTTCAAAATATAATAAAGCTACCGTAAAACCACTGTATATGCACAGAAAATATTTCCCCACCCAGTAGTTATATACAATGCAAAATGCACCCTTGTTGGGTCGTGATTAGGCCAAATGATAATTCTCTCATTTAACACTTAGGCCTAATTTAGTCAGAGGGCTCAGCTGGCATTTGAACGTTATTTAATGTTGAATCAACGTCATGTGCCAGTGTTGAATCACTGTTGAATTTTGACTCAATATTGAAAAGTGAATGGACTGTGAACTTGCAACATCATTTCAACATCTTATTTTTCAACATTGGTGAATTTGCCAACGTTGAATCAATAATCATTGATTGATTTTGAAAATCAAATCAACGTTGAAATCACTTTTCAATATTTTTTGAAACATTATTTTAATGGTGTATACGAAAGTCCAGCGCGCTTCAGCCAAGTTTTAAAAGTGAGGAAAAAAAGTGCTCAACACTGTAGGACCATACACGTAGAAAAAACTTTTAGCTGGGCACTCTAAAGAGACTACCCAAAGTAAGACACTGGAGCACTCTTACAAGTCTGTATGTTTTATTGCAGGGGGTCAGTGACTGACGTTTTGACAAAAAGTCCTCCTCAGAATCATCAGAACACAGGAAGAGGTGGGGTATATATACCCGGCCCCATAATGATAATTGACAGCCATTATTTGGGGGAAATAATTACAACATAAATCAAAAAAATAAATAAATAAATAAATAAAAGGCAGAAAAGTGAACAAAAATAAGGCATTCATGTAGACCAACAACATTACCCCTGTTGCAAAATTACAGTGCATATATTTGCATAATATGAACATGTTCTGACTACAATAGATATTGGACCACAGTAGCCTATCCAAAAGAGGGATCAGTTAGAGGAAGCAAGATAAAGTAGTTTGGTCATTAACTCCCCTAGAATCTGCTGCATTAAGGGTATGTATCCAAAAAACTTCCCTACGAAGTAATTTGTTTGTGATATCGCCTCCCCTTGGGGACGACGTAACTTTTTCAATTCCTAAGAATTTAAGGGAGGAGACCAAACCGTGATTAGCCTCCATATAGTGGCGTGCCATAGCATAACCCACATTTTTGTTCCGTATGGCAGTTTTGTGTTCGCCAATTGTAGTTTTAAGTGTCCGTTTTGTCTGGCCCACATAAATTAAACCACACGGACATTTCAACATGTAAATGACGTGAGTGGATTGACAGTTAATTAATTGTTTGATCTCATATTTGGTGTCATTGAGAGGATGGTAAAAGAATTTGGCTTCATGTGTATTAGAGCAGTGGGCGCAGTGGCCGCAACAAAAGAAGCCGGCAGGTGGTGTAATGGACGGTAGTGTACGGAGGCCAAGCGCAAAGACAGAGAGAAAGAGAGTAGCTCGGACACAGTACAAACACAGAGAATAATATAGACTAAACGCAAGTACTCGCGCTTCCAAAGGACGTATAATAGTCCGAACCACGGAAGCAAAGCGAGATAGAAAAAGGGAGAGGAAACTCCAACAATAAGAAGATAGAAAGTCATACCAAACCTGACTAAAGATATCTTCGGCTATAGTGCGAATCTAAACACAGACACTCTAGCGAAGGAGGCGTGCCAGACATCCTGCTTATATAGATGCTGGGGAAGCGCCGCCCCAGCTCAATCAATCAGCTGGGTAAAGAATTCGATAGCCCAGGAATTCGATATCGTCCTTGGACGAGAGCCGTAAAGAAAGGTCCAAACAACACGCACACCTCACAAACCATGACAGGACCCCCTCCCCCTCTAAGGAACAGCCCCATGAGTTCCCAGAGAGCCCTGTGCACGGAATTCAGAAATAAGGGTAGGATCCAGGATATCCCGAGAAGGGACCCAGCCCCGCTGGTCAGGACCATAACCCTCCCAATCTACTAAAAACTGAGCATGACCCACACGCCTCTCGGCTAAAATACGACGCACAGTGTAAACCGGCCCTCCTTCAATGATCCGCGGCGGGGGTTTGTCGACCGGAGCCAGGATGCAAGTGCTAACCGGTTTGAGCCTGGAGACATGAAAAGAGGGGTGGATCTGTAAGGATCTAGGGAGCCTAAACCAGACTGTGACCAGATTGATCCTTCGCACAATCTTGAAAGGACCAATAAACCGGGGAGCCAATTTCCATGACTCCACTCTCAAGGGCAGGTCCCGCGTGGAAAGCCAGACCCTTTGGCCAACCCAATAAGATGGGGCTGAACGGCGCCTTCTATCTGCGGCGGCCTTTTGTTTCCGTCCAGAGCGCAACAAGGAGGAACGGACCCTGGCCCAAACTGACCGACAATGCCGAACAAAGTAATTAACCGAAGGAACCTCTGAATCCCTGTCAGTCTCAGGAAACAGTGGAGGCTGAGAACCCAACTGAGCCTCAAACGAGGAAAGACCTGTGGAGGAGTTACCAAGTGAATTGTGGGAGTATTTGGCTCATGCTAAAAATTGACTCCACGAAGATGGGTTGTCAGCCGCCAAGCAAGAGTATTCGCCAAAGACTGGTTGGTTTGCTCAGTCTGCCTGTTAGTCTCTGGGTGGAAACCCAAAGAAAGGCTCATGGTGGCCCCCAGGTGGTTGCAAAACGCACGCCAGAATTTGGCCATAAATTGAGGGCCCCGGTCAGAAACCACATCTTGAGGGATGCCATGCAGCCTGAAAACATGGTCCACAACAAGAAGGGCAGTCTCCCGCACCAAAGGCAGCTTGGGCAGCACGATAAAGTGGGCGGCCTTAGAAAAACGGTCAACCACGACCAGGATGACCATGTTGCCTTCCGAAACAGGCAGCCCCCTAACAAAGTCAAGGGCGATATGGCTCCACGGGCGCTTAGGGACAGGCAACGGCCGCAGCAGACCGGGGGGGGAGGTAGGAAATCTTGTTCCTAGCGCAAATACAGCGCGCCGCTACAAACTCCCGGATGTCCTCCATCATGCTGGGCTACCAAAAACGTCGGGCCAAGAACTGCTTGGTTCGATGAACCCCCGGGTGACCAGCCAGACGGGAAGAGTGCCCCCACTGGAGAACTTGAGACCGCACTGCTAAAGGAACAAATAAACAGCCAGGCGGCTCCCCACCAGGACCGGGATCATTTTTCAACGCCTCCCCCACAACAGACTCGACGTCTCACTGAATGGGAGCCACAATCTGAGCTGCTGGGATAACCGGCTCAGGAATAGGGTCGCGACCGGAGCGGTTGTGAGTCCGCGACAAAGCGTCGGGCTTGATATTTTTAGACCCCGGGCGATAGGTTAATTTGAAGTTAAAGCGGTTGAAAAACAATGACCATCACACCTGCCGAGAATTACGTCGTTTAGTTTGTTGGATGTATTGGAGATTTTTATGATCCGTCCAAACCACAAACGGCTGTTCAGCCCCCTCCAACCAATGGTGCCACTCTACTAACGTCAACTTGACAGCCAACAACTCCCAGTCACCAATGCTGTAATTCCGTTCGGCCGCCGACAACGACCGGGAGAAGTAGGCGCATGGGTGCAACTTATTGTCCCGAAGGGGGCGCTGGGGCAAAATGGCACCTACCCCGACCTCCGACACATCCACCTCCACAACAAATGGGAGGGAAGGGTCGGGCAAAATGAGAATGGGTTCCGAGCTAAATCGTTTCATTAACTCCTGAAAAGCAGCCTCAGCTGCCGAAGACTAAGCAAACGACGAGGAGGTATTCTTCTTTGTGAGCGTGATAATGGGGGCAGCTACTGCGCTAAAATTACAGATAAACCTCCTATAAAAATTAGCAAACCCCAAAAACCGTTGCGCCTCCTTAACGTTTTGAGGGGCAGGCCAATCCCTGACCGCTGACACTTTGTCAGGATCCATGCGGACCGACCCTTCCGAAATAATGAAGCCAAGAAACAAAACTGTATACGGAGGCCAAGCGCAACAACAGAGAGAAAGAGAGTCTCGCGCTTCTAAAGGACGTATAATAGTCCGAACCATGGAAGCGGAGCGAGATAGAAAAAGGGAGAGGAAACTCCAACAATAAGAAGATAGAAAGTCATACCAAACCTGACTAAAGATATCTTTGGCTATAGTGCGAATCTAAACACAGACACTCTAGCGAAGGAGGCGTGCCGGACATCCTGCTTATATAGATTCTGGGGAAGCGCCGCCCCAGCTCAATCAATCAGCTGGGTAAAGAATTCAATAGCCCAGGAATTTGATATCGTCCTTGGACGAGAGCCGTAAAGAAAGGTCCAAACAACACGCACACCTCACAAACCATGACAGGACCCCCTCCCCCTCTAAGGAACAGCCCCATGAGTTCCCAGAGAGCCCTGCGCACGGAATTCAGAAATAAGGGTAGGATCCAGGATATCCCGAGAAGGGACCCAGCCCCGCTGCTCAGGACCATAACCCTCCCAATCTACTAAAAACTGAGCATACCTCACAAACCATGACAGGTGGACCCGGTAGCCAAGTGCTGGATGCTGTCAGAGGCATACAGCTATGTACAACATAGTCTCTGATATTACGAGGTCTTTTAAACGATACGAGGGGCAATTCAGAAGCGACATCTTTTAATGATAGCTCACTATTAAACACATGCCAGTGTTAAAGGATTATATTCTTTATTTGACCACAGGTGGGTTATATTCTGTAGAACAACAAAGACATGAATAGGCTTTCTTTTTTGGTTTTTTGGTTAATAAAGCGGACCGATCAATGCTTTTGAATCGGTTGAAAGCCCGATCGATATCCACCATGCTGTAACCTCTTTCAAGAAAACTTTTACGCATCTCCGTGGATTTTGATTTAAATTCCTCAGGGCTGCTGCAATTGCGTCTCAATCTGAGGAACTGGCCCATCGGAATGTTGCGTTTAAGTTGCACAGGGTGATTGCAGTCCGTGTGTAGTAGTGTGTTGCGGCTCAAGGGTTTCCGATACATAGTAGGCTCCAAGGTGTTTTCACTAGTCAGAACATGTACATATTATGTAACTTTACGCACTGTAATTTTGCCACAGGGGTAAAGTTGTTTGTCTACATGAATGCCTTATTTTTTGTTCACTTTTCTGCCTTTAATTTATTATTTTTTTTACTTATGTTGTAATTATTTCCCCCAAATAATGGCTGTCAATTATCATTACGGGGACGGGTATATATACCCCACCTCCTCCTGTGTTCTGATGATTCTGAGGAAGACTTTTTGTCGAAACGTCAGTCATTTACCCCCTGCAATAAAACATGCAGACTTGTAAGAGTGCTCCCAGTGTCTTACTTCGGGTAGTCTCTTTGAAGTGCCCAGGTAAAAGTTTTTTCGACATTATTTTAATGGCATTTCATCTTTATTGGACAGTCACAGTAGAGAGAGACAGGAAAGATGGGGGGAGAGGGGGGCTGATATGCAGCAAATGGCCTGAGTTCAGATTAGAACCCAGGCAGCTGTGGTGAGGACTCAGTCTTAATGTATATGGCATACGCTCTACCAGGTGAGCTACTTGGGTGTGACATTTCAATATTTAATAATTAGTAATTTAGCAAGACTTGTTCAATCAGTTAACATTCAACATTGTTTTGATGTTGAAATAACGTTTGCTCCTTGTTGGGGAAAAATTAGGACACTTTCATAGAGCATGAAGACAGAATGGATAGCTTTTAAGACTTTATTAACCCTTAAATGCCCCCTGTGACAAATTTGTCAGTCGATTTTGGGGGCTGTCAAAACCACTGACACCACAAAAATTTTGCAACCTAATGCCCATAGTGACATATTTAGACCATCAGTGCTGCCATCTGATGCATCAAAGTGGAACTGACACTACACTGGCTGCACCAGCTAACCTTTCCAATATGGCTGCCCCCATGGTGGAATCCACATGATAGATCAGCACCCATTCATCACTGGATAAAGTAGACAGGTAAGCTAATGAAAAATAAGCTATGCCTAATACTTCAGCGATATGTCAACTGTTTTATCATTCAAGTCATTTTAGCAATAAGGTCCCTGAAATGCCCATTGTGACATATATGTCACAAAACTAAAATGAGGTCAAAGGTCACCAAAAATTAAAAATTGCTATTGGGTTGTTATTGGCCCCTCCCCAGGATATATTAACAGAATACATAGATTTTTCTTTCAACTTTTACCATCGTTGGGCATTTAAGGGTTAAATACAACCCTAATTCCGAAATAGCTGGGACAAAGTGTAAATTGTGAATAAAATCAAAACGCAATGACTTTCAAATCACACCAGCCAGTATTTTATGCACAATAACACAGAGATAACATAGCAAATGTTGAAAATGAGAGATTTTACAATTTTATCCACAAAATGAGCTCATTTCAAATTTGATGGCTGCTACAGGTCTCAAAAAAGTTGGGACAGGGGCCTGTTTACCATGGTGTAGCATCCCCTCTTCTTTTTAACAGAGTGGAGACGTCTGGGCATTGAGGAGACAGGTTTCTTGAGCTTAGCCATTGGAATTTGATCCCTCTCTTGTTGAATACAGGCTTCCAGCTCCTGGAGAGTTTTGGGTCTCCTTTGACAGACTTTTCGTTTAATTATGTGCCAAATGTTCTCAATCGGTGAAAGATCAGGAATGCAGGCAGGCCAGTTCAGCACACGGACTCTTCTACTACAAAGCCATGCTGTTGTAATAGCTGCAGTATGTGGTTTTGCATTGTCCTGCAGAAATACACAAGGCCTTCCCTGGAATAGATGTCATCTGGAGGGGAGCATATGTTGCTCTAAAACCTTTATATATCTTTCAGCATTCATGGTGCTTTTTAAAACATGCAAGTGTCCCACACCATATGCACTAATGCATCCCCATACCATCAGAGATGCTGACTTTTGAACTGAACGCTGAAAACAGGAGGGGTGGTCTTTCTCCTCTTTGGCACGGAGGACACGACGCCCATGATTTCCAACAAGAATGTCAAATTTGGACTCGTCTGACGACAGGACACTTTGCTACAGTCCATGTTAAATGAGCCTTGGCCCACAGAACATTCTGGATCATGCTCAACAATGGCTTCCTTTTTGCATGATAGAGTTTTTGGTGGCATCTGTGGATGGCACGGCAGATCTGTGGATGGCACCGTGTATACTGACAGTGGTTTCTTGAAGTATTCCTGGGCCCATATAGTAATGTCAATGACAAAATCATGCCGGTGAGTGACGCAGTGGCGTCTGAGGGCCCGAAGATCACGGGCATCCAGTAAAGGTCTTCGGCCTTGTCCCTTACGCACAGAGATTTTTCCAGTTTCTCTGAATCGTTTGATGATATAATGCACTGTCGATGATGAGACCTTCAAAGCCTTTGCAAGTTGACATTGAGGAACATTGTTTTTAAAGTATTCCACTATTTTTTTATGCAAGCCTTCACAGGTTGGAGAGCCTCTGGCCATCTTTACTTCTGAGAGACTCAGCCTCTTTAAGACATCCCTTTTATAGCCGATCACGTTACACACCTGATGCCAGTTAACTTATTTACTTGTTTAATGTTATTTCAGCTGATTCTCTTATATATTAATTGCTTTCTCAGCCCTTTTTTTGCCTGTGTCCCAACTTTTTTGAGACCTGTTGCAGCCAGAAAATTTGAAATAAGCTCATTTTGTGGATAAAAATGTAAAATGTCTCAGTTTCAACATTTGAAATTTTATCTAGGTTCTATTGTAAATAACATACTGGCTCATGTGATCTGAAAGTCATTGCTTTTTGATTTTATTCACAATTTACACTTCGTCCCAACTATTTCAGAATTGGGGTTGTATTGCAGTAATATAAAAAAGAATGGAGAGTGTCACCCGACTCACTAAGAAATCAGAAAAGACTCCGCGAAGCATTTTCCCAGCTTGCTTAAATCTTAAGGCCCCCCCGGGTATTTGTTTGTTACATACTCATTGTCCTGTTTTTCATGATCTGTCTAAAAGCTAATGTCAGGTCTCTTTGTGTTAGCCGCAATATGCTCTGTGCCTTCATTCTGCAGTGTATGTCCCGGACGTTTACTTTCACTCTGTGTAAACAAGGACCACATGCATATGCGCACATACCTTCATTGTGCCGCTTGATCTTGGCCTCTCAGTATCTGCCACTGATTAGAAGACACAATCTGTACCCTAATGCTTCTCCATGAAACTGAATACAATGTCTCAAGCAGAACACAAAACAACCCACTGTGATCTCGAACAGTTCACACAGAAAACAAGTGAGCAATAATAATTTTCCACCACAGCTCCCTCCTTTTGTCATTCTATGACAATAAAATACAGAAAATTATTAAACAAATGGCAGTTCTAAGATCAGCTTATGACAGAAATTATGGACATTCTTGTGGTATTTCAAGGATAGCTTCCATTCTCCTGGCAGCTTCTTTAACATCATCAAGTGGAGCTGTGCAAATGTAATTACCCTGGGCTAAGTGAACATATTGTTGCCCAAACATGGAAGTAATCATCTTAGTTACTGTAGCAATGATCTTCTAGACTTGGGGCCCAAGCTAAAAACCTCCTCTCTGCTGTCTAGATGAGGGAAAAATACTCAAAAATATGGTGACAATTATTTAAGCAGCTGGTCCATCCTCAGGTACAGAAGAGGACACCTATGATTGGGAACAGGAAAGATCAGGGTTGTGTGTCCATGAGGACCAGTCAGGCAGCAATTGGGCTTTCTTCTCCAGCCGGAGCGACATTATCTGATGAGTCACTGCTCCGGTTGGAAAGATCTCGCTTTTCTTCTCCTATCATTGGTAGGAACTGCCCTCCTTGTACAAAGAGTGCGATGAATCCAGACACCAATTGACAGGTGAGGGCGAAGCAGAGCTAGAGGCTCGAGCCTCTGCCGCCCTCCGGCTTCTTTTTCTCATTGATCTTTGGCTGAATTCTTGCTGGAGCCTAGCCTTTCGGCTCCCCTCCCTCCTTTGGTGGTGCTGGTGCTCTTTTACAGTGGCTGGCGTGGATCCAAGAGCCCCTCTCAGCCACTTTCACTGCCATGGGTGTCGTCAGCAGAACCTGGTATGGTCCCCTCCACCTGGGCTGGTTCCACCTTTTCCTTCAGAAATCCTTGACCACGATCCAGTCACCTGGAAGGAGCGTGTGTTCCTGTGCCGGATCTGGCTTGGCCGCTTTCACCTGGGAATACACAAAACTCAATTCTCTGGTTAATGGCACATAGTATTCCAACATTTGTGTTTCCCTTACATCCATTGGTGGGCGTCCCCACGGTTTTGTTCCTGTCCTAATTGGCCGCCCTGTTAGGTTTTCAAAAGGTGACCGACCTGTTTTCCTTGTGCGACCACGCATGTACATTAATGCAATAGGAAGCACCTTTACCCACAACAGATCTGTTTGCTCACAAACTTTTGCCAATTTGGCCTTCAGTGTGCCATTTTCTCATTCCACTGCTCCGCTTGACTGTGGATACTTCATATCAATTTGCAAGTATGAGCCCAGTCTTATCCTACACCTGATTGCAGAATTGCCTCCACACATTTTGAGAACATGTCCACTATTACTAGACAGCAGCATTTTCCATTTGCTGGTGTTAGCTCTATAAAATCCATCATTATATGTTGACACCTTCTGGCCTCTTCCACAATTGTGGAGGGCACTGACCAGGCACTTTTTAAAAAAGTAAAAAAAAAAAAAAAATTGTGTAATTTGTGAATGAGGTTCCTGCCATGTCACAACTCCTTTCCAGTTGCCTACCCATCCCTCCTTTTGACACATGGTCTACACCAGGGGTGGCCAACCATGGTCCTGGAGAGCTGCCGTGTCTGCTGGTTTTTAGTGTTACTCAGCACTCGATTGATGAATTAAAGAAGTTGATTACATGCTTCACTCATCTCACCTATGTAGGGTATTTTTGGTCATAATCCAAATGAAAATGAAAATTAAAATAATCAGGCCAAACTTAAATGTTAAAAATAAAAAGCAAATTGAAAAACCTAATGAAACATGTAAAATGATAATGTGAAACTACAAAACGAAAATGAAACAAGTAAAATTTCAAATGCAAATACGTAAATGGATAAAACGACAATGAAACGTTAAATTTAAAATGCTAATATGTAAATAGAAATGGTCAAATGGAAAACTTCAATTGTAAAGATGAAATTGAAAATGAAAATTTAAATAGCAATAGGGAAACATCAAATGTAAAACTCAAAATGGGAAATAGAAAGGCTTAAATGGAAATGCTTAAATCAAAAGCTTAAATGGAAAAGATAAAATTATCATTTAATTTTTTATTTATGTTTGCATTTTTCCGTTACCATTTTACATTTGGCATTTTGCATTTGCCATTTTGATTTTCCATTTTCCATTTGGCTTCTCCATTTGGATTTCTCATTTGGCGTTTCCATTTTCCATTTTCCTTTTCCATTTTCCATTTGGCTTTTCAGCCTGTATGCAAGTAAGGAGGTGTGGCCCAGAGGTCGGGGGGACGGTCTGAACCGGCCAAGTGCAGTGGCATCTTGTGGACAGCAGGGGGCTCCTGACTGCTGAGCCAACCTACAGTCTATGATATAAACTGGCAAAGCAGTATGTATGTCTATGCGGTCCGTGTACCTTTCGGCCATTTATTTTTCGTTTTGATTAAGGTAATGAAAAAACGGAGAACGAACTGATTTCCGTTTTTTGTTTTGATGTGGGCAAACCAAAAACGAAAAACGACCCGTCTCCCGATATTCGTTTGGAAATTGGAAATCGAAAAACGGAAAACGAGTCGTTATCTGATTTTCTATTAAATGATTACTAAACAAAAGTCGGGAAACGAAATACAGCCAATATCTTTTAATAGAGCTTGCTCTGACCTGAGCCGGAAGCGAAATTTTTTCCCCAGTCTGCTAGTAATGGAGGAATCACTATTGAGCAATCAGAGAGTAATGACGTCAATATAAACAAGCGCACGTGGATCCAGCATCGATGTCAACAAGCATTATGTTGCTAGCTAGCGTCGTGCTGCTACATAAAATGATGTGCGAAATCCGTAGCTCGCTGATCTCCGTTTTTATTGTGCGGTATCGTCACTTGTAATCATAAGTTCTCGCCTGCAATGGCCAGATGTCGAAACAGTGATACGTGATATGGCAGTGGATATGTGTGCTTCTGACGAACACGGGTCCATTGTTTGACTCACATTACTTTAATTTTTAGCTGGTTAGCTAGGTAGCTACTCTCCTGCGCGCTGGCAAACATTACGAACAACAGCTGTATAAAACTTGCTTCCTGTTTATTTAACTTTACTAGATTGCCATCGGTAACCAGAAGCTACCAGTGAAGTATTTTTACATGGTTCATAACGGTTTTAGTGACTTTGTGTTATATCGGAATCGATCGTAATAACAGACCGTTTTTCAGTTTTCTGCACAAAAAGTGCAAGGAACAATTCGGCTGTTCAAGAGGCGGGTAGCTATCGCGATCAAGTCGGTTAGGGCAAACTGGATGCTCGAAACTTCAGTTCAATAACAACCAAAACAGAGCAATGGATTTCGCAGGTCTTGCAATTGTAGCAGCGCGATGCTAACAGTAGGATGTGTCTTTCTAGTCTTCTGCCAGCTCCCTACTATGCTGCGATTCACCCACTAAATCGCAGTGTGGCACACGGACTGGAGGCCGTCATGTTGTTACGGTCACTATGAACTCGATAGCGATAGCTACCCATTTCACCAACAGCCGAATTGTTCCCCACGCTTTTTGTGCAGAAAACTGAGAAACTGAATAAACTATACCGCGGTTGTTCTATAATGTTCACCAGCTTGCAGGAGAGCAGCTAGCTAACCAGCCAATAAACTTAACGTGAGTCAAACAATAAAACCGTGGTCATGAAAAGCACACACACCCATTGCATGAGACATATCAGAGCTACACTACAAAGGGGAAAGTGCATTATGTTGCTTGTATCGTGCGGCAACATGAAAAGACATGCAAAATCCATAAGTCAAAGATTTCCGTTTTTATCGTACTGAAATGTCACTAAACAGTGATATGTCTCGGAAAATGCGTCTGCAGACTTTTCCCAAACACGGTTTTATTGTTTGACTCTCCTTCCATTGATTAGCTACTCTCTTGCAAGCTGGCGAACATGAAGAAAAACCATTGTATAAAAATCGCTTCCGTTTTATTTCATTTCTCAGTTTTCTTCACAAAAAAAAAATGCGGGGAACAATTCGGCTGTTTAAGAAACGCGTAGCTATCGCTGTAAAGTTCATAGTAAACGTAACAGCTCCATGACGGCCTCCAGTCGGTGTGCCACACTAAGATTTAGTGGGTGAATCGTAGGCAGCATGTGAGTAAGCTGGGAGAAGAGTAGAAAGACATATCCCACTGTTAGCTAACATCATGCTCCTACAATATGACCTGCAAAATCCATTGCTCTGTTTTGGTTGTTATTGAACTTAAGTTTCGAGCGTCCAGTTTGCCCTAACCGACTTGATCGCGATAGCTACCCATTTCTCGAACGGCCGAATAGTTCCTTGCACTTTTTGTGCAGAAAACTGAAACACAGTCTGTTATTACGATCGACTCGATATAACACAAAGTCAATAAAACCGTTTCGAACCATGTAAATACTTGACTGGTAGTTTCTGGTTACCGATGGCAATCTAGTCAAGTTTAATAAAGTGGAAGCAAGTTTTATACAGCTGTTGTTCATAATGTTCGCCAGCGCGCAGGAGAGTAGCTACCTAGCTAACCAGCTAAAATTAACATAACGTGAGTCAAACAATGGACCCGTGTTGGTCAGAGGCACACACATCCACTGCCACTGCACTCGGCCGGTTCAGACCGTCCCCCCGACCTCTGGGCCACACCTCCTTATTTGCATACAGGCTGAAAAGGCAAATGGAAAATGGAAACGCCAAATGAGAAATCCAAATGGAGAAGCCAAATGGAAAATGGAAAATCAAAATGGCAAATGCAAAATGCCAAATGTAAAATGGTAACGGAAAAATGCAAACATAAATAAAAAATTAAATGATAATTTTATCTTTTCCATTTAAGCTTTTGATTTAAGCATTTCCATTTAAGCTTTTCCATTTCTCATTTTGAGTTTTACATTTGATGTTTCCCTATTGCTATTTAAATTTTCATTTTCAATTTCATCTTTACAATTAAAGTTTTCCATTTGACCATTTCTATTTACATATTAGCATTTTAAATTTAACGTTTCATTGTCGTTTTATCCATTTACGTATTTGCATTTGAAATTTTACTTGTTTCATTTTCGTTTAGTAGTTTCACATTATCATTTTACATGTTTCATTAGGTTTTTCAATTTGCTTTTTATTTTTAACATTTAAGTTTGGCCTGATTATTTAAATTTTCATTTTCATTTGGATTATGACCAAAAATACCCTCCATACTCACCTGGTGTCTTAGATTTAAATCGGGTGGAGAAAACCAAACTCAGCACACCCTCTGGCTCTACAGGACCAGCGTTATCCACCCCTGCTCTATTAACTTTTATCTGTACTCTGCACTTCTACTTTGTCTGCATTACAACTACGCTAAATATCCAACCACATTGACAAATCTTGGTTAACACGTAGATTGCTGTCACAACCTGCAAGTCTGCTTAATTGGCTCTAGGAGTCTTGTGGGTTGTTCCTGCTAATTGCTTGATTGGCTCATTATAACCAAATTAAACCTGAGACCCCAGGTGAGATCAGTTAAGTGAGTAATCAACTACTTTAATCCATCAATCGAGTGCTGAGTAACACCAAAAATCAGCAGACACTGCGGCTCTCCAGGACCAGGTTTGGCCACCACTCGTCTACACCATGTGTCAACTTCAACATGTAAGGCAACAAATACAAAGGCAGTTAAGACTTGCTGTCTGTACAAATGTTTGCCGTCTAATCTTTTACTAAATAACACAATTAAATGAAAAGTCTGTCAAAGGAGACCCAAAACTCTCCAGCAGCTGGAAGCCTGTATTAAACAAGACTGGGATCAAATTCCAATGGCTAAACTCAAGAACCTTGTCTCTTCACTGCCCAGGTGCCTCCACTCTGTGTTAAAAAGAAGAGGGGATGCTACACCATGGTAAACAGGCCCCTGTCCCCTTGGGAAAACTTTTTAAAGACCTGTAGCAGCCATCAAATTTGAAATGAGCTCATTTTGTGGATAAAATTGTAAAATTTCTCAGTTTCAACCTTTGTTATGTTATCTCTGTTCTATTGTGTATAAAATACTGGCTGGTGTGATTTGAAAGTCATTGCTTTTTGTTTTTATTCACAATTTACACTTTGTCCCAGCTATTTCGGAATTGGAGTTGTACCTGTCAGTAAGTTTGGGAACTGGTGCGCAGTGACACGCAGAGAGGGAGAATAATTTGTGTTCTCCTCTCTCTTCCCAGTCCATAGAGTCCAAACATAATTATACCCACCCATGGCCCAGTGTCATTTTTTATTTGAGGCTTTGCACAGAGACACATGGGGTGCACTTCCCAAAATAGCTCAGAACCGCTGTTGTGATGAGCTCAACAGTACAGACGATGCACACAAATCTTGTTTTACCCAAAAACAATGTGACGGGAACAATGTGACAAAACTTTTTCCTTTCTCTCCCTGTTTCTTCCTTCATAATTTTCATTTTCTACCCCAGTTTCAATATCTACCTCGACTGTTACATGCAGTTGCAGTTCTGTTGGTCTGTCTACTTATTATTATTATTTTTTTTAAATTTTATTTTCTATTTTTTTTTCCCCCTCTGATTGTGCCTGGGCATCTATTTGGATCCCAGTGTAGAGCTACCAATTTGAGTTATCAGTCCATGATTCAGTCAAACTGTCACGTGTACATTTTACAATCGTGTGTACATTTACAAATTCACACTTTGCCAAGCAGATTTACCAGATACACAGGAGAGAATACAGGGTATTCTGTGACCCTAAATATTTAAAGAATTTCTGTAGTGGTACCTCCTCTAGCATCGTGGCAGTATCTATAAAAGAGTCTGATGCATGCTCATTAACTTTAAATGACCCGACTAGTAAAGAATGTGGGATTGTTTGATATTGAAAAACCGTGGACTCACCACCCTTTTCTTGCGTGTCTTCCTCCCGTGCTCGCCTTTATTGATTCTGTAATCCATGTTGGCTTTTTGGGGTTCAGGAAAACAACAATATTCCATTTCCAGCCACCAAATCCAGGAGTGCCCTGAGGGTTTTGGAAAGTGATATTCCCTTGGGGGGCTGTGTCCCCACAAGCAGTTGCCTGATTGCTCCTGCCGGGGTTCCAGAAACCCTATGCCCAATTTCCCTTTTGTCCACAATTGTTGCAAACATCAGGGCTCACCATGGAGTGCGATCTCTGTCTGGCTCCTCGACCCCGGGCACTGTGGTGTCTTCCTCTGCCATGACCCCTCTGCTGCTGCAGCTGTTCTAAGGGTGGCAAGCCAGGTACATGTTGTGCAGTTGGTCCTTGCCAGAGGAGACCTTCCCCATTGTCTTGGAGGAATCTGAGCTCACCAAAGCTGCTGGTTGAGGCAAGATAGCTGCTGCCTCACTGATGGGTGATTGGGGTTTAACGGAACTGGCGCTTGCTTCCTGAAGTACAAAGGTGAGAGAAGGCTGGCAAACAGGTCCAAATTGATTCTGTGTATACTAGAAAGCTGTTCTAAATTTGGATACAAAAGGCTGCTGGAATGCATAACAGGAGGTAGCACTGAATTGTTAAGTTGCGGCTCTCCCACGTAACTCTTACAACCTTATTCTTTACCTAATTTGAGTTACAAGTCCCTTTTTTTAGAGAGGCCAATTTTTTTTTTTTTCCCCAAGTAATACACTGGTGCGTGGTTTCTGGCCCATATTTTCATGCATTATTTTTCATTTGAGTCCTGCCCCTTCGAAATTTTAGAAACCCTGGTCGCATATTTATCGTGCCACCAGTCTATGTCTTATCATTGTTATTATTATTAGATCTTTCCAATTACCTTTAAAACAATAATTATTCAGAATTTTCTGTGCACAAATTACTCCAATTTCTGTTCTGTTCCCTCACTATCTGCTGAAATAAGCATATATCCGAATTAGTATTACTGTAATACTATTATTCTATACCGTTGCAGTCCAATTTTTTATGAAATACTGGAAACTCATGTAGTACTATTCACCTGTATTATGAACAATAGAGGTCTTCCTCCGCTTTGCATCGGGTGTTTATTCGCCTCCGCATCATGCCTTAAAACCATGTGATGCACACCTACGAGTTTATTATCCCCTACATATATAGTATAATATTACAGTGTTAAAACGGCACATAAAAACACACGCACACAAACACATACAGTCGTGCCAAAAATTATTCATACCCCTACCAATTTTTGTTTTTTTCGAGATATTTTTTGACAAATCAAATTTATTCTTGCACAAATGACACAGTAAGTTGACATAAGGCTGTAAGAAGTACAGTAAACAATTTTTCAAGAAATACAATACTTTTTGGTATTTTATTTGACAGATTTACAAAAAAATTCCAAGTCTAGAATTATTCATACCCTTTTCCCAGTAATTGATGGCAAAGCTTTTATTCATGATTGCAGCCTCCAAACGCGTCCTGTGGTTGATCACAGGTTTTCTGCACGTCTGCACGGGGATTTTGACCCACTCCTCTTTGGCAAACTTCTCCAGGTCCTTAAGGTTTGAAGGTTTCCTTGCCATGAGCTCGATCTTTAGTTCCCTCCACAGATTTTTGATAGGATTGAGGTCGGAGCTCTGGCTTGGCCACTCCAAAATGTTCACTTTGTTGTCCACTAACCATTTCTTGACTGATTTGGCCGTGTGTTTAGGATCATTATCCTGTTGGAAGATCCATTCCTGCCCAAGACCAAGTTATTCACCGGATTGCTTAATGTTTTCACTGAGGATCTGGATATCCTGGTCCTATTTCATGATGCCATTAACTTTCACAAGGTTTCTGGGCCTATTTGCTGAAAAGCAACCCCAGAGAATGATACTCCTGCCGCCTTGTTTGACCGTTGGGTTGAATTCAGGTTGAATGCTTCACCTTTCTTACGCCAAACAAAAGCCCCATCTCTGTGCCTACACAGCTCCATCTTTGTTTCATCCGTCCATAACATTGGCAGCCAGAAGCTTATATCTTCATCCAGGTGAGCTTTTGCGAAGGCTAGACTAGTTCTTGTGTGTCTGGGTTGGGGAAGTCTAAGTGGCATAAGAAAGGTGAAGTGTTCAACCTGAAAAACACGGTGCCAACGGTCAAACACGGTGGCGGGAGTATCATGCTCTGGGGTTGCTTTTCAGCAAATGGGCCCGGAAATCTTGTTAAAGTTAATGGCATCATGAAACAGGACCAGGATATCCAGATCCTCTGTGAAAACATAACAGATGTGTTAAAAGCCTTAAAATAAATTCAATTTTTATTGCAGAAGCATACTCTCACACTGAAAATTGTAGAAAAATGTAACCTTCAACTCAAGTGAATTTTAAGGGGAAAAATAAATCCCTGACTAAAAAATAATTATTGAACATAAAATCACCTGTTCCACAATTATCGGCACCCCTAACAATTCCTAGGAAATAAATGTGATTGAAGTATTTCTGTCATTTCGACAGTAGTTTACAAAGTTGATCAGAGTATCTAGGAACATTTAATTAGTAATTCATTACATTTATACCTGGGGTATAAATATGACGTGACACAGAGGCCATTTCTCTTATCCACTCTTCAACATGGAAAAGACAAAGGAACACACCATTCAAGTAAGGCAGATGTGTGTCGAACTTCACAAGTCAGGCAATGGCTACAAGAAAATAGCCACTCGCCTGCACCTGCCCATATCTACTGTCAGAGGAATCATTAAGAAGTTTAAAACAACTGGAACAGTGGTAAACAAGCCTGGACGAGGACGCAAGGTTATTTTGCCACCACGCACAGTGAGGAGGATGGTAAGAAAAATAAAAAGTTCTCCAAAGCTCACTGTTAAAGAATTGCAACAAATGGTAGCATCTTGGGGTCAAAAAGTCTCCAAAACAACCATCAGGCGCTATCTACATGCCAACAAGCTGTTTGGGAGGCATGCACGGAAAAAACCTTTTTCTCACTCACAATCATAAAACGCAAACGCCTGGAGTTCGCTAAGCGGTACTGGGACTTCAACTGGGACCGTGGTGCTTTGGTCAGATGAGACCAAGATAGAGCTTTTTGGCAACAAACACTCTAAGTGGGTCTGACAGAACACAAAAAGATGAGTATGCAGAAAAGCACCTCATGCCCACTGTGAAGTATGGGGAGGATCGGTGATGCTGTGGGCCTATTTCTCTTCCAGAGGCCCTGGGAACCTTGTTAGGGTGCATGGCATCATGAATGCTTTGAAATACCAGGACATTTTAAATCAAAATCTGGTGGCCTCTGCCCGAAAGCTGAAGATGGGTCGTCACTGGGTCTTTCAGCAAGATAATGACCCTAAACATGTGGCCAAATCTACACAGAAATGGTTCACCAGGCACAGAATCAAGCTCCTCCCATGGCCATCTCAGTCCCCAGACCTCAACCCCATTGAAAACCTGTGGAGTGAGCTGAAGAGGAGAGTGCAGAGGAGAGGACCCAGGTCGCTGGATGATTTAGAGAGATTGTGCAAAGAGGAATGGTCGAAGATCCTCTTTCTGTATTCTCCCATCTTATGAAACATTATAGGAGAAGATTAGGTGCTGTTTTTGTTGGCAAAAGGGGTTGTACAAAGTATTAACATCAGGGGTGCTAATAATTGTGGCAACATGATTTGATGTAAAAGAATGATTTCTTAATGTGGGATTTTTTTTCCCACCGAATAAATGCACTTGAATTAAAGGTTGGATTTTCCTCTTTTTTTTCATTGTGGTCCTATATTATTTAGAAAAAAAAACTGAATTTATTAGAAGCTAAAGAACACATCTTAACCAGGGGTGCCAATAATTATGGAGGGCGCTGTGTATATATATATATATATATATATATATATATATAGGGTTTGGAGCACAATGGTTATATCTCCAAAATTTCGAATTTGAGATCACGTTTGTGCTGCAAGGAAAAGCATCAGAAACCACTTGTTTTAGTATATAAATCTCAAATTCGAAATTTTGGACATATAACCATTGTGCTCCAAACACTCAATATATATATCTGCAACATGTTTTGAAAACTTTGACCCACAGATTCACAAAGTGTTATTTAGTGACTTATGTTCTTCTTGCACACAGGTCTTCATTTTTTTCCTCTTATGCTTGTCTATACCATAGCTAGATGGTTTATTACTTATCCCCCAAAAGTAATATGTTTCCCTCCGAGAAAAGAACAAAAATCCAGCAATTTCCATTGCGCGAAATGGCTTGGTTTTGCGTGATTGACACAAAATGGCTTCTATTCTTGAGTTGTTGCAATTCTTTCAATCTGGGTTTTCTTGGTTAGGCAAGAAAAGGCTCTAGTTATAAGTCTGCCCAGTTCCTCACTTTTGATCTGTTGAACTGTTTCATCCCAGATAGACGCATCCCAGTTAGAAGAGAGAGTATTTCAGGGGGAGTTTTGTTTTTATACATGTCCAAGATAAACACATCCCAGTTAGACAAGCGGGTATTATGGGTTGTGAGCCATTGCATTTTTTGGAATTTTTTCATTGTAAGCTCTATACCTTACAGTTAGTACAGTATTAAATTAGGCCCATCGGAGAGTTTATAATCTACGCTGTAATCGATCCCATTTAAGGGCTAACCTTTCAATAGCCCCTAAGGTCTAGGTCTTTGTATCTGTGCAGTGCCTGCACATGACCTTGCCTCACAGATGAAAGGCTCTGCTTCAGAGCATAAGCAGTAGTTTACCTTCTCCATGCTTTTCTCTTCCTATCGTTCTGGTACAAGATGATGTTTGTCGTATCTTCTTGATTTTATGCCTAGGTCCCACTGGGGATTGCGATGGTTTGCGAGGCATTCCCGCTGGAAAAAGTGAGAATCGCAATGCATCGCAAACACATTTGCCGAACATTTGCAGAATGCGCGGCGATGTTCGCCGAGTATCACAGGCAAATTCTAGCCATCGCAATGGATCACAAGTGGATCGCAAAAGCCCGAAAAATTTCAAAGCCTGTTTTGAATTTTGTTGCAAACCATTCGCGACGTTTTCGTCTCAAAAGTTGTCGCAGAATGTTCGCCGAATGTTTGCCGACGGTCGGCGAATGTATTCGCTGCATCGATGAACCATCCGCCACACTTTCAAAAGTGAAAAAGTGTCGGCCACCCTCGCCAAACTATTGCCGAACATTTGGCGAACCTTCGGCAAACATCACAGAACATTTGCCGATATGTTGCCAACAGTCGGCGAACATTCTTGGTGATGGTCCCCCGAAGCAACGCCGATCATCGGTGACTTTCGCCGATTTATCGCACAATGTCATCCCTTCCTTCGGCGAACAATCCCAAGAGCAAATTATAATGGGACTGCTCCACTTTTTTGACCATTTTGTCACGCACAATCGCAAGACATCGCCAAACTTTTCCAAATTTCCCCATCGGCGACCATCGCAAAATGCTAAATCCCCAGTGGGACTGAGCCATTAAGGCCTACCAATGGTTTGCATCTGGTAAATCCTCTTTGTTTATTCTGGTTAAGTTTTCTCTTTATATTGGAAATTGACAACTGATAGACTTACCTTTTTAAGTGTTTTTGATCTGGATGAAATCAAACTTGTTTGCCCCAATTAATAGTGAATCTTGAGGTGCATTTTTTTAACTTAAAAACATTTTTACTTTATGGTCTCTCTCTGACTTTGTGTGGGCATTAAAGATCCCATGACCCTTGTTACATGGGGGTTCTAGTGTCCCGGTTGAATTCCCAACCTGGATCTTTCAAGCATCAAGCAGATATGAGTTTTAGCCATTGAAACATGTTCTCAGGGTAGAAACTGTTATTATTGGTTCAAATCCGGTGGCCAATCAAAGTAGGGAGGAGGCAAGCCAATTTCCAATTTTGATAGGGATCATAACAGGCAGAGCTGGCATTGTCAATGACCAGTGCATATTTGGCTGCTGGATTGGTTCACTTAGCGAAGTCCTGGGCTGTGGTGTAGGGGTAACCATCATGGCCTTAGGTTGAATGTTGCCGTACCTGGAATAAATTTTTTTAATTGCATCAGAAACAATGTGTTTTTTTTCCTGGGGTGATAAACAATGTTTTCTGTAGGTAATCATGCCACACTTTGTTCACTTATAATAAAAAGTGTTTGTATTAGCAACGTTACCCTGTCTTTGACACTTCCTGTTCTGTCTGTGGTTACGGTCCGATGGAAGTTTCAATTTGACCCGCCTCCTCACTGTTTTGATTGGTTGCCTGATTGAACCAATCATGACTGTTTCTGCCCTAAGAACATGTTTCAGTAACTAAAACATCTATCTGCTCCGTCAACCAGCCATCAAATCATCCCCAGATTTATTTGGATTTGACAATTGCCCTCTGCCTCTCCATCTTAGCTGACGTGTGGTGAGCATCCTGGCACAAAATGACCGCAGCGAATCTCCTAGGTGCATGCTGCACATTGACAGTGGTTAAGGTTGGATTCCCCTTTTCAGTAGGCTATAAAGCACTTTGAGTCCCAGTGAAAAAAAAAGCACTTTATACTGCAAATTTATTGTTCTTTTTTTTTCATTCACAAGGAATGGCAGCTCTGTTTGTCTGAGTTGGCTAAGGACAACAGGTGTCGTAAAATGGTTTGGTTATGCTGTCATCCATTGTAAAATCTCCTGATACCTCACTTCTCTCTTTGGAGTATTACGTACTTCGAAGCAAAAGTATGCCTTTCTTGGTGCTCTTGCAGGTGCTGCAGCAGCAGGTGCAGCAGATTAAAGCCACATACCACCTGAACCAAGAGAAGCTTGAGTACAACCTCCATGTGCTCAAGAAGCGAGATGAGGAGAACACAGTCACCAAGACACAACAGAAAAGAAAGATAACCAGGTACCTTCATTAATGAGATTGCCTTTTCAGTGGGTGAAAAGTCCAGGAGTCAGAAAGTGACTTCCCTCCCCTGGTGAACTCAGCCAGCTTATTTCATTGGTTTGCATATCCATGATTCAAACTATTGGTGAGGACTTCATATTTCCATGCCGGGATTTTCCTCTTCTGCTCTTTCTTTCTTTCTTCACATTCAGTAAAAAAAAAAAATCTAAAAGGAACCTGTGATGCCACTGAGGAGCCCTTTTGATTTCTAGGTTTTTTTGAAGGCAAAATGGTTGTCAGGTAGCTTTCACACATCGCAACTGCTAAGAGGACTGTATAAAAAAACCAGCTATGAGCTGTCAGGGAAGTGAAGTTTAATTGAATTATGTGCAATGTCCAAATACAGCAGTTTTAACAGTTAGAAGAGTCATTTTCAATAGTAGGAAAATGTAATAAAAGTTGCAACCGATAATACAACGTCTATGTCTACAGACGAGGGTCTACTACCCTAAAGAAAAATTAAAAAGACATGAGCAATCAAAGAAGGAGAAAAGGAAAGAAAACACAAAGCCAAAGCTTGTACTTCCTGAAATTGTCTTAAGGAAGGCCAAAATCTAAGTTTCAGAAACAAAAGATAGCGAAATCTTACGAGAAAAAAGGGCAGATAACAATCCCAAATCCTCTGCACGGATGTTAAAAGTCCTAGTTGGTCTTGGTTTGGAAAAAGCCCTTGTTGATTTTCTGAGTGCCAAAAATTCCCATAGCTTCTCTGTGCCGAAAAGCCCCCAAGTACAGAGCAAAGGCCCACATTTTTATGAGTCAGAAAGGGGAGGGGGATGAAAGTAGGCTGTGCTGATTGGTGGAGCAAGGTATGTCCAAAAGGTGTGAGCATTGGTAAACTGTCTCTTGTGAAACTGACCATTCATGTATTAAAATGCACTTGTGTTTTTAGGAGCAGAGCTGAGTGCTACCGAATGTTTACAAAGAGATTCACGGATTTAGTCTCTTTCTAATGAGACCAAACACAAATATTGTTGGAAGTAATGAAGCTCAGTCATCAAGTACCTCTGGAAAGTTTCACTACTGCTCCTAAAAACATACATGATATGGGCCAATCTTGAGCAGTATTCAGGGGTACAACACAAAATAAAACAAAAAATAAAATAAGATAAAAAAAAAGAAAAATTAGATAAAAAAGGGACATGTTCTTTTCTAGGTGGAGGTCACGAGGCTGTACCAATGGTGTTCTCTGTTGTCTTAGGAATTGCAGGGGTGTACACTCATAGTTTATGACCCTCTGCTCGACCCTCATGGCCCTAAAAGAGTCATCTTTGGAATGTACGCATGAGGGCTAGAGATTGACGAAATATTGTTTTTTTTTAATTCAGACAGAAGTTGGAGATGTTACTCTTACCGTGACATGTTTCAACTGTCGTCTGCCGTCTTCCTCAGAAGCGTCATATGAACGCTGTAGCGCGTCACGTTATCTGCTGTTTTTTGCTGTAGGTGTGACCCCCCGCTGTCCGATGGTCTCTGGAGAAGAGAATCCCAGGTGTGGGAGAGCATGAATGCCCCCTCATCCTGGTTAATTGTGTTCTGGGCTCGCTTGCTGATTTCAATAGCCTGCTAGATCGAACGTTTCTATTTGTTACTTTCCGATTTGATGATCCTTGCGTTATTCCAGTCCATGATGTGATTGTTCCTTTTGCAGTGATCTGATATGGCTGATTTTAGATTTTCTTGCTCTGCCTTTTCTTTTCGTGTTCTTGTGAGCCGCGGTGCTGTTTCCTTTTCACATTCTTTTTGATGATCATTTTTCCTTGTGTGGAACATTCTTTCTGTTTCTCTTATGTATGTTTTGTCACATGATTTGCATGATATTTGGTATATTATGTTGTATTTCTTGTCCTGTTCTATTCTGTCTTTGGGATGAACTGGAAGTTGGCGTAGTTTAATATGTGGTTTTACTGCTGTGTTTATTCTGTGTTTTTTCATAACCCTTTGTATCCGTTCAGTTATTCCCTGGATGTATGATATGGTTACTAAATCTTTTTTGTTGTCCTCGGTTTTCTGTGTGTGTTTTGTTTTTTGTTATTTTTGTTTGTTTTCTTTGCTCTTGACTTGCTGTTTTCCTTTGTTTATGGCCCATTTGAGGTATTAGCAGAGTGTAAGTGCATTTTGTATGTGTTTTTCCTCCGCCTGTTTATCTGCTTCGTCGGTGACGATGGTGACCCGTTCATATAAAGTTCTGACTACTGACAATTTGTGTGCTGTGGGGTGCTCACATGTCCAGAGTAAATACTGATCCGTTTGTGAGTTTTCTGTATACTGTGATTTTTATGCTGCCATTGTCTTTATGGTGAATTTTCATGTCCAGAAAAGGTATGGTCCTATTTGATTCCTCTTCGTGCGTGAATTTTATGTTTCCAGTACTGTCCATGGTGTTAAGATGGTCTGTGAGCTCTTGTATGTTTCCAACTTTTATTTTTTCCAGGATGTCATCAACGTTTCTTTTCCAGAGAGTGGGTTTGCATTGTGTGGGTGCTGAGTTTATGGCCTTGGGCCCATATTCACAAAGCATCTTAGCGCTAAAAGTAGGTCCTAACTGCCGGATTTAGGAGAAACTCCTAAAAAAAATGGGCGTGTCAGTCGTAAATTTAGGACTCCTAATTATTTTTACAAAGTGTTATTCACAAAGCATTTTAGGCCTAAAAGTAGTTCCTAAGTCTGGGAGAGCTTAAAAGTAGTCAAGAGGTCTCCTAACTCGCTAAAACCTATTCATAAAGAATCAGAAAATGGCTGCTGCTGTTGAAAGACGGAATGACTTGGAAATTCTGAATGATGCGCAGTTGTTGAAAAGATATCGGATCGACCGTGAAGGGATTTAATTTGTTGTTGACTTGGTGCGGGAGAGAATTATGTCTCAAACCATGAGAAACAACCCAATAAGCCCCAAAATAAAATGTTTGACTACACTTCTTTACTTGGCCACCGGAAAAATGCAACTTTGCCACCCGGACAATTTAGGGATTTCACAATCATCTGTCAGTTGCTCAATTCAACAAACAATCAATGCGCTCTGTGAACCCCATATCATCCGACAGTTTATTCGGTTTCCAATGTACATTCGCCGACAACACAGAGTCAAATTTGAATTCATGCGCATCTCAGGTATGCCCGGTATCATCGTGCTATTGACGAGAACCATATTCGAATTATATCTCCAACCCAAGATGAAGAGGTATTTGTAAATAGAAAAAAGTACATTCCATCAACACCCAGATAGTATTTGATGCCGAATACAATATTTCGGACATTGTTGCGAAATGGCCAGGATCCATGCACGCACGACTCTCGCATTTTAATGGAAAGCAGCTTATGCCAATTATTTGACAGGCATTATGTGCCTGTGGGATGCCACTTGCTTGGGACAGTGGCTTTGGTGCTGTACCTCCTCCTGCTATGCATGAATTATTTTATTAGGCTATTGAGCGAGTGTTACGTTTAATAGATCATCATAATAATACCAGCCTATGTCATATTTTGTATGCATATTTAAATTGTAGGCTATAAATTACAAACCAAGCTTAGTATGCTTTCCTGTTTGAACGATAGCCCGTTTATAGACTTCAATCTCGGACCTCCCCTGCGATCGCAGCCCATACCGAGGGGGAATGCAGCATTGATCTGTTGGCTGATATTATCCCACGCATCCCGCTTGGATTTGCTGTTCACCCCCGAGCCAAATTTTCCTTTGATTACATGCTTCCAGCACCAACTGGGCCAGCAGCAGTAACTGGTCGTGGCTCCAGTTGGGCTTTTGCGTCCTTTTTGAACTTTCATCCATGACAGTTTAGGGCAAACAAACTTGAACAGCCCGACATTTAAATGATCGCAACATATTCTCATTGGGTAATAAGTTGCTAATTATTGGGGCAAATGACGCATTTTATTATTGACTTGTTTTATACTATTGGCATTTTTACAACTATCTCTTTCCTATGTATATTTATTTGCCTAGAGCGTGATATGTGGGGACTGCGCATAGTGCATTTTCAGGAGTGCTTAACATGTTATTATTTTATGGGACAAACCAGCCGCTTGGACTGTTTCCTTATTTTTTCCTCCATGGGTTGTATGTGGGATATTTTTTCAATGGGCCGCCCTGTCACCAAACAACCAATCACCGTGCTCATTGTCCCAAGACTCGTGCATGAGACTTGACGTCATGCATAGCAACGGAGATTTACTCCCACCTATCTCAGAGCTACTCCTAGTCTAGGAGTTACCAGTTTTCTTAACTAAAAGTTTGTGAATAACTTTTAAGACTTTACTCCTACATTAAATGTTTTAGTGTGACTTAGGAGTACTCCTAGCAGTAAGATAAGATGCTTTGTGAATACGGGCCCTGGTTTCCAGGTCTTCCATGAAAAAAGCTGCTCACTATTGCTGATAGTGGATCTCCCATTGTAAAACCTTCCTTTTGTCTGTATGTTTTTCCTTTGAACTGGAAGTAGGTGGATTTGGCAATGAAATGTAAGAGTTGGGATAGGTCTTCAACTGTGAGGTTTGTGCGTTTTTTGAGTGTCCATTCATTTTTTTAGGCGTTCCTGTACAATGTGTTGTGTGACGTCAACGGGGTTTCGGTGAATAATGGTATAACGTCGTGTGAGATGAGAATTTCCTCCTTTTCTATTTTTATGCTGTTGAGTTCTTGTGCCAATTGTTTTGAGTTTTTACACTGGTGTTCTCCTGAGCCAAGGATGGGTAAATGATTTCGAACAGAGTTTTGGAAAAATTGTAGGTGACTGGTCCGATGCTGTCCACTATGTGGCGAAGTGTGGTATCTTTTTTGTGTATTTTAGGTGTTCCATAAATCTGAGGGGTGATGTTGGCTGTGGGTATTAAGTGATCGTATGTGTCTTGTGTTATTTTGGTGGTTTCCAATAGGGGTTTTAGGAGGGCTTTTAAAGTTCTTTTCTTTTCTTCTGTGGGGTCTGTCTTTACGATTTTGTATGTGTCCCTGTCTCCTAACATGATTTCCATCTGTGTTTGATATGTTTCTGTGTCCATGACCACTATTGTCCTAACTTAATCTGCTGGTAGAATTGTGATGGTTGTGTCTTTTTTGAGCGAGTTTATTGCTTTTTCTTCTTCTTTTGTGATATTGCTTTGTGGTAGTTTTGGTGATTTTAATATTCCTGTGACCGTGTTCCATAATTCTGCTTTCTGTCCCTGATCCTGTATTTTCTGACATGCCAATTCAGTTGCTAGGATGTATTCTTCGTGTGGTATATTTCTTGGTGTGATGGCAAAATTTAAACCTCGAGTTAGGACTTTCTTTTCAGTTTCTGTGAGTGTGCGCTGTGACAAATCGCATACCCACTTCCCATTTATTTCATGGAATGGAATAACGCAAGGATCATCAGATCGGAAAGTAACAAATACAAACGTTGGATCAAGGAGGCCATTGAAATCATAAAGCGAGCCCAGGACACCATGAAGGGATGAGGGGGCATTCATGCTCTCCCACACCTGGGATTCTCTTCTCCAGAGACCATCGGACGGCGGGGGGCGTGACCAGCCTGGTGGATCTGACAGGTTCACCAGTCCGGTCACGCCTACAGCGGAAAACAGCTGATAACGTGACGCGTTACAGCGCTCAGATGATGCTTCTGAGGAAGACTGCAGACGACAGTCAAAACATGTCAAGCTAAGAATAACATCTACAACTTCTGTCTGAAGTAGAAGAAAACAATATTTCTTCAATCTCTAGCCCTCATGCGTACATTCCAAAGAAGACCCTTTTAGGGCCATGAGAGTCGAGCAGAATAGATGTCTTCTCTGCTACAGAGAGCTCCTCAGCAAGAGACTTGAAGGATCACTCTTAGCAGACTGCATGAAGCTATCTAATTTGTCCGCTAGACCTGGGTTTGAAACTTCCCCAATAGAATGAGAATCCTCTCCATGCGCATCTCCCATATCAATATAAATCTGATCAATGCTCTCTTTGACTTGAGACAAGATCTGTTGTTTAAGGTCATCTAGCAGCTCTTTAAACATCCTCTTAAGCTGTGACCCTGAGGGAAACTCATCCCGAAGATCATCGTCTTCAATTACGGAATGTTTTCCGTTATCCTTCATCACCTAAGCACAAAGTTGAGGACAAATTAGGATATTGATCCTTACAAAATGGCAAACCAACAACGAGGTATTACGTCGAACCTAACCAGATCAATTGTTAAATAGAACCTGGGGGAAATTCGTGAAAGCCCAAATATATGAGGAGGAAAGACACGTCTTCCACTCCGTTAAATACACATACACATACGTCCTGTACACAAGAGATAAATGAAGTGTAGGACATGTCCTGTCACAACTTCACTCGGTAAAGTGACTCGTCACAAAACACATAATCACAGAGCTGGTTTGCCAAATTGGCTAACAAGAATTGCCTTTAACCTCTGCTAATAATACTGGTATTTTGCTCAATGTGGCATTTTGTTTTAAAATTTATCCCATATTCAACGAAATCGAATGCCAAGGCTTGGGCTCATTTAAAATAATATCAGCTCAAGCACTTTGGTGGACCCCCTGGTACTGTGACGACCAGTCTTACCTGCCTCCGTAACCTCCTTTTATTCCGCCCACAACACGTCGTTTGGACTGATTTGTCCCCGTTTCGCGCGGCTGATTGAATGCTGTTTTATATCAGCCAGTGTCGGAGCAGCAGGAAGTGCGTGAGTGGCAGTGCAGTCGGTAATCAGAGCACACAGCTCTTTGAGTAGCAGCAAGGCAAAGTGAGGCAGTTTTAAAATCCCTCTCCAGCTCACTTCCTCAGATATTCGGAAAACAACCCGTCTCCACTCCACCTTCACCAGCAACTCATTCGCCGGAGCACTACAAAAAAAACCCACTACTACACGGAAGTCTGTTTACCTCAGCAGTCAGAAACACCTGCAAAACCCGGAACGGATCCAGGGCGTGAGTAGTTGGAAAATGCAGCGGCTTCATGGTTTAAAAAAAAAATAAATTATCATTAAATTTAAAAAGAGGGAAAAGCAAAACGGAATTAATTTTTTTTCCCTCTGGGGCTACTTTGAGAAAACTGAGTTTTTGTTTTGGAGAGCTGCATTTTCAGCTGAAGTTTTTCTTTGTTTGAACAATACTAACTGGGCTGTTTTCTTTAGTGGAGTCTCAATAAACTGAACCCCTTTTGTTGCGCTGAACTGGCTGCAGTAGCCTCTTTCTTGGATTAATGGTTTTCAGAAACTTTCACTTTTGTTGTTTAAGAAAATTGAAAACTTGTGAACTGAATTGCTTTGATTTGCACTTAAAGTACCTTTGAGGAAAATCCGAACTGGATTTTTAAGAGTCGGGATATTTATTGTGTTGTGCCTTCTGTTGTAAAAATGTTTGCTTGCTAATTGTGCTGCATTTGGGTAATTTTGGTGTAAGGGTGTATGTTGTTTAAAATGTTGTATGTTGTTTGACTAGCAAAAAAAAAAAAAAAAAACCACTAACTCTGTGGGGCGACCGTGGCTCAGAAGGTAGAGCAGGTTGTGCAATAACCGAAGGGTTGGCGGTTCAATTCCCGCTCTGTCCGAGTCATGTGTTGTTGTGTCCTTGGGCAAGACACTTCACCCACCTTGCCTCCAGTGTCACTCACACTGGTGTATGGCTGTGTGCGAATGTTTCGTGGTGGTCGGAGGGGCCATAGGCGCATACTGGCAGCCACGCTTCCGTCAGCCTGCCTCAGGGCAGCTGTGGCTACAAAAACGTAGTTTACCACCATCAGAGAGTGAATGAATATTGTATCCATTGTGAAGCATCTTTGAGTGTCCAAAAAAGCGCTATATAAAACTGATGCATTATTATTACTAACAAACTAAAATCTCGTATGTCAGGAGAGAGACCTGGCTGGCACCCCAAAACCCCAAGATAAAAGTGGGTAAAAATAATAGTGAAACCGTCACAGTACGTTCATTGTACCTTTCTGTTCAATCTCGGCTAGCATATTGCCTACTTTTTCCTGGTAGTGGAATGTCTGATTTGTTAAAATAAGGTTTATTTCAGATATTACTGTGTTAGTGAGTTATACTCGTTCCTTATAAAGTGCAGAAAGTGTTAATATAAGCTTGCAAGCTTGGATATGGGAACTGCTAACTTTTCATGGCGGGATGAATGTTCTGACTGTTAATTATGCATTTCCTTTAATGAGTGTGTGGGCTGGCTTGTGGGCCTCTGAAGAAAAATGGTCAAAATTCTATATTTTATAATGGAGAAAAGGCATGTTTTGGGTTTGGAGAGGTTACTGGTGACAATTGATTCCCAGCTGCGCCTATATCGATAAACTCATGCTAAATTCAACCAGAAAATCATTAATTCATATTGTCAAAAGTTGATTTGTGTTAGAAATATGATTATTTTATGATTTTACAGCACGCCATTTTAAGGGCTCTGAGAATTTTGGGAGCCACCTGGAGAGCTTATTTGGCTCCTAAAGAGTAGATCATTAAGAATGTCATGCTCAGATGATGAATTCTTGTGGTCGAGGAATTAATGATCCCAGAAATGTATTGTTTTAACTCCCAGCCATTTTTCAATCCTCAGTATTATTTTTTCACAATTTCAATGCTGAATTTTCATGAAGATTTTTTTATGTTTGCATCCCTTTTTCACTACCTAAATCATGAAAATGAACAAAAATGCAGTGGAATTGTAAATTCTGCAAGTGCCTTGTCTCAGTTGAGCCATATTCTCCCTCTCTATGAAGCTCAAATCTTGAATTATATAGCATTAAACAGGGTAACACATAAATAGCCCTATTTGGCTTCTGTGCAAAGGGACTAAAGAAGACATGATGCAACTCAGTGGCAAACATGCCCCTGTGCTAACTTTTTTGAAACATGTTGCTGGCATCAAATTGAAAATGAGCTCATATTTTCCATAAAACAATAAATTATCTGTTTCAATATCTGATGTCTGTCTTTGTACTGTTTTCAAATAAATATTAAGTTAAATTGATTTGAAAATCATTGCATTCGGTTTTTATTTGCATTTTACACAGCGTCCCAACTTTTTTGGAAATGAACTGTGTGAATTAAACTCTTAAGCCAAGGGTGATGTGCAAAATTCCTAATACTCTCGCCCATAGTATATTTCCAGGAGTTAATAAAAATGATCTCTTGCGACAGAAAAAAATTGTTTTCCTTTGTTGCAACCAGTTCAGCTTTCGTAGCCCAAAGGTATCCCAATTAAAATGTGAAAAAATTCTGTTTTCTGAAGCCAAATTTCAACATGTTATTGATACTACAGGATGTCATTGTGCAGTCAGTTATAGTCATCAGAAAGTAAAATTGATTTACACGAAGATTCATCCCTTGTAGAATTCAGTGGTCACTTAAAGCCTCAAATGATCTCTCAATGAAATCAGTTTTATCTCTTTTCCACCAAGGCCGTGCTGGTGTTGGTGCCGGTGCTGGTGCTGGTGTTGAATGAGCCCAAGTGCGGTGCCTTTCAGTACCGGCGTGTGTTTCCACAGCTTGCGGCACCAAATGAGTGCTAGAATGTTTTGCATGTTACTATAGTTACAATGTAAATTGTTCACGAGCAACCTTAATCACGCAAATAACAATGGCTACCATAAAGAAGTTACTGCTTGGCGTACTCTTAATTGGTACTTTACAATTTATTTATTTTTTTTAATCTTTATTAATGAAAATGGCATTTTACAGAAAAAGACACAGACACACACATAAACGTTTGCACAGGGGTTCAGTGAGTTACACAGGCATTGAAAGGATTTATAGGCAGGGAGAGGAAAAAGAAAAAAGTCACGAGTTATTTTTTTTTTACACAAAAGAGCCGTTCTTTTGGCTTTAGAATTGTTAAAATATTGTATTGACTCAAAGTAATTCTGGAGTTCAATTAGGAATGCTGGGAAGTAGGGTTTAGTTGATTTCACTTCAGTTTGAAGGCTGGCGTCCTGTAATGAACAGCATACAGAACATGAGAGATTAGGCTCCAGACGAAGGGTGCGTATGTGAAGTCAGTCAACGATAGGCGAATGTCAGTTAACGATAGGATAATGTCAGCATTGCGTTAGCTGTCTCTGGTTACATAATACAATCTTTATTTACATCGCGGCCGCCCACTGGCCGCGAAGCGGAGCGTCGCGTCTGACGCCGAACGTTTTTAAAAGCCGACTGGAAGCGTCAGTAGCATCAATATTGATGGATGACAACAGGACCAAGAAGCAAGCGATGGGTGTGACTCTCAAAATATTCAACTAGACAACGTTCAATTTTGAAAAGACCCATCGATAAGCGTATTTTAAGTGATGGCAAAGTGCGACGTTCAGGTTACTGGGCAATATACGTTATCTATAGGCATAATTTCCCTCCTAAATTTAGCCGTTTAGTAAATTAAGATTATGATTCACATCACTTCACCCAGCAGCAAATTAGCTGGCTAGATAACTTAGCAGTGTTAAGTTCTTACGAGTGTACCTTGAGTTAGGTACTGTCTAAATGGAGATCGCTTGAAAACGTAAATGCCCGCAAAATAACGGATTTTCTTTCAAAACTGCGACTTGGTTAGAAAGCAGTTATATTAGTTTCGACAACTGCATGTCATGTTGTCGCTAAATGTGTGCCACTAACCATGACAAGGCGAAATAGTTAAATCATCTAAAAAACAAACGCGTTTTTATTCTGTTGACGCTTAAGAAATTGAGCAGTGGCGAAAAATAAAAATCTGACGCCGCCAGTGGGCGTTTCTCCATTGAAATTAATGGAACCTATTTTTTGACTCGGCTGTCTAAAAAAAAATGGCGGCCAAAACGCCTGTTGTTGATGATGTAGCCCTGCCCATACCCTTTATGACGCAGCGGTGCCCGGCTCTGGGCCCAGCAACTTCAGGGAGCCGGCTCGGTGCCTGTTTTATGCCGACTTTTGGGCACCAGCACCAACAGAGCTCCTGTGGAAAAGCGCAGCACTTGTTCAAGTTCAGACACCGGCCCGGCACCGGTACCGGCACCATGTCAGTCGAAAAGGCCTATTTGATGATTGCTCAGCTTTATCTGCATAGGGCACAGTTGTAATTCACGCCTATGTGAAACTTTCCAGGTAAGTATCTATTAACAAGTTTTTTTATCCAATTCCAGACAGTGTAAACTTTCTGAAATCATTGAAAGACATTTATTGGACCCTCAGAAAAGTATGTAAACCCAGTGTAACAGCAATTTGGGTCACATCCTCTCAACTTCGCGCATCTGAATCACAGAAACACATTGATAAAAACACTGCCAAAAGTAACCTAGAGGTGCTCAGGTTACATTTACGAGATTGGAAAATGTGATACAGACATGGACACTGGGAGTCATTCCAAATGGAACTGGACTGGAGGGCTACTTGAGCCAGATAGCACTGATTCTCTGGAGGAGGAAGTTAACAATGAAAAGTCTTTCTTCATGATGTGTAAGTAGGCCTATTGTTGTATGGAATATATATTACTTATAGCTAGCTATTTTTTATTTTCGGTTTTCCGCTGTAGCCATGAAGATCACAGAACAAGTTCGCCACATTGGAAATTATGAGCAACTGTTAGCCTTTGCTAATAATATGTGTACAGTATCTCGCAAAAGTGAGTACACCCCTCACATTTCGACAATTCATTTTTATTATATCTTTTCAAGGGGCAATGTTACAGAAATGAAACTTGAATATGTTCTAGTGTAGTCATTGTACAATATATAAAGCAGTGTATAATTACTGCACTGTCCAAATAACTGAATAAACAGTTACTATTTCCAAAATGGGTGGCAACAAAAGTGAGTACACACCCCAATTGGTAATGGTCAACCAAGCAATGAAACGTGTCTCATTCATCATGTTCATGCTTTTGTCTGTTCAACTGGGCCGTATGAGGTTGTGTAACATGTGTTGAAGGTTTACACTGTGGTGCTTTGAGTGCAATATTCTCATTCTGGTCACTGGATGGTCAACATGACTCCTCATGGGAAAGAATTCTCTGATGATCTGAAAAAGAGAATTGTTGCTCTCCACAAAGATGGTCTAAGCTACAAGAAGATCTGTGAAACCATGAAATTGAGCTACAGCGCGGTGGCCAAGGTTATCCTGCGGTTTCCCAAGACGGGTTCTGCTCGGAACAGGCCTCGTCAGGGTCAACCGAAGAGGTTGAATCCTCGTGCTCTGCGTCAGGTGCGCAAGTTGGCTTCAGAAAACAGATGCAGGAGTGCTGGCAGCATTGCTTACGAGGTTGCAGCAGTGGGCGAACAGCCTGTCAGTGCTCAGACCATACGCCCTGCACTGCACCAAATCAGTCTGCAGGGTCGTCGGCCAAGATGGAAGCCTCTTCTGAAGCTAGCCCAAAAGAAAGTCCGAAAACAGTTTGCTGAAGACAACCAGTGCAAGAACATGAACTACTGGAACCATGTTCTGTGGTCTGATGAGACCAAGATAAACTTGTTCGGCTCAGATGGTGTCTGAGACAAGTGTGTACTGCCTACAGTCAAACATGGTGGTGACAGAATCATGGTCTGGGGCTGCATGAGTGCTTCTGGTCCTGGGGAGCTGCGCTTCATTCATGGAATAATGGATTTCAACATGTACTGTGACATTCTAAAGCAGAACATGATGCCCTCCTTTCGGAAACTGGGCCGCACGGCAGCTTTCCAACATGATAACGACTTCCAAGATGACAGCTGCCTTCCTGAAGAAGCTAAAGGTGAAGGTGATGGCGTGGTTAAGTATGTCTCCAGACCTGAATCCCATTGAGCACCTGTGGGGCATCTTCAAGAGGAAGGTGGAGGAGCAGCAGGTGTCCAACATCCACCAGCTCAGTGATGTTGTCATGGAGGAGTGGAGGATCCCAGCAACAACCTGTGCAGCTCTGGTGAATTCCATGCCTAGGAGAATCAAGGCAGTGCTGGACAACAGTGGTGGTCACACTAAATATTGACACTATGGACACAATTTGGCATGTTGACAGTGAGGTGTACTCACTTTTGTTGCCACCCATTTTAGAAACAGTGACAGTTTGTTCAGTTATTTGGACAGGGCAGTAAATCTACACTGCTACACATATTGTATAATGACTACTCTAGAATATATTCAGGTTTCATTTCTGTAACGTTGGCCCTTGAAAAGATACAATAAATTAATTGTCGAAGTGTGAGGGGTGTACTCACTTTTGTGAGATACTGTATGCTGGCATTTTGCTCAAATTTACAATCTGATTTAGAATTAATATCGCATTCAATGAAACGGAATACCTAGGTTTTTGCACGTGTAAAGTACGAACAGCTTGAAGACTTCAGTAAACCCCCTGCTATGTTCCTGGCACCAACTGTGTTCAATCTAGGGTAGCATATTGCCTGCTGTATTCTGTTAGTGGAATGCCTGTCTTGTGAAAAAACGTATATTTTAGATATAACTGTGTTTGTGAGTTATACTTGCTCCTTATAGGGCATGGAAAGCATTTGTACAAGCTTGCATTTCGCTTGGGGGTCATTCCATCAAACAGCCAATATTGAGGTGCCTTGTACATGACACCTCTCAGATTTTGCTCAAACTTAGTCCAAAAATACTTTATGGTACCAAACAAAAGAATGCCAAATTTCATGTCAGTATCTCCGATGGTTTTCGTGTGAAAATTTCTTGAAATTTGGGTGAAATGGCCCTTTTTGACTTATGTGAATTGGTTATTTTGTTTTGTAGCATTTTGGAAGGACCATAACTTCTCACTTAATAGAGACAGGAAGCTGAAATTTCATGTGCTGGTGCATTCTGGCCCATATATCAGGATTCTGCAGCCAGAATTACCATGAGTGGGGGTCAGAAAACCACTTTGGACCAAAATGATCCTCTCAGACCCTGGACTTCAGACACCCAGATGACCCTGTGGGCACTGGATGATGGTAATGGCATTTTAACCAGACAAATATAAATATTTAAACATTCATTTACTGAAATAAAAACTTTGATTATCAACCTCCTTCTATATGAACGGAATTACGAAAAAAGGCATTCTGAGACCCTTATTCGGCAGAAATATGCAAGATCCATGCAAGATCAGGCATCCCATGTTATACTACCATGTGTTCCAATAAATTATGTTGTTTATGATTCCTACCCAATGAGATATAGCTAAGGGTTAAAATAAGGGCCCAAGTACTGTATGTCTTAAGCAAGGGTAGTGTCAATTCACTGGAACCCAATCAGAATACATTTGCAAGGATTACAAGTGATGCAAGACACGTGAGGAAGAAGCAACATGGTGACGTCTATGTGAAATTCATGAAAAGTGCCTACAATATCCCTTCTAGACCATCTGACCAGGAACAGGTTCTATGCTGGGTGCCATTCCAGCATATTGTCTGCTATATAGAAGCACCTGAAATTCATGGACGTAGTGCGCGCCAGTACAAAGTTGCGGAATATGACCATCAAAAAATCATGTTGCTGCTTCCTCAATTTGTGGGACAAAAGACCTGAAGGATTCTGAATAAATGGTATTCCTTTTTCCTGGTAAGAATAGAATACTACCACGTGTCCCAATAAATTATGTTGCTTATGTGCTGAAACCACGTCTTGAACAATTGTTGGCAGTATGTTGTAACCTGGTTTCCCACTACATTAGGTCATGGTCGTGTTATGGTGTACAAGGGGTTAAAGTCCCTTTTTGCATCATTTTGGATGCTTACCTGAAGTTTTCATAGATGAACACCTGCATTAATGTAATTTTAACAGATTTTAGAGAGTTTAGTCCACTCTTCCCATGTAATCCTGTTTGACCTAGTTTCTGGACTTCGAAATGCTGATGCCTTTTTTCGTAAAATATGTTCATGTAGAAGGAGGTTGATAATCAAAGTTTTTATTTCATTAAATGAATGCTTAAATATGTATATTTGTCTAGTATAAATGCCATTACCATCATCCAGTACCCACATGGTCATCTGGGTGTCTGAAGTCCAGGGTCTGAGAGGATCATTTTTGTCCGAAGTGGTTTTTTGACCCCCACAAGTCCTCCACCAATGGTACTATTATCTTAAAACTTAGTTTGGTGGTGGGAAAGTTCCCTAATACAAGGGAGAAACACATTTTGAACAGTAACATTCACTGAACTGAATCCTAGGAACCCCCAAAAAGTGAAAAATCACTTGCTGCCTTAGAAAAAAAATTGGACTTTGGGGGCCCTCCTCTCACCCCTCTGATCTGTCATGGTGATTCTGGCTGCAGAATCCTGATATATGGGCCAGAATACACCAGCATATGAAATTTCAGCTTCCTGTCTCTATTACGTGAGAAGTTGATTTGTGTTGAAAATATTATTTTTTTCTGATTTTACTGTGCACAATTTTGAGGGATCAAAGAGCTTGGAGAGCCACTTGAATAGCTATCTTATTTGGCTCATAAACAGTCAGTAATTCTGAATATCGCACTCAGATGTAGCACACTTGTGGTCACGCAGTTTATGCTCCTAGAAATGTGTTGTTTTTACTCACTGCCAATTTTCAATTCTGAGTATTTTTTCAATTTTTTTTTTTATTTCAATGCAGAATTTTTATGGAGATTTTTGTATTTGCGACCCTTATTCTGCCCTAAAATATGAAAATAAACTGAAATGTGATGGAATTCTAAATACTGTAAGTGTCTTATTTCATTTAAGCCATTTTCCCCCTCTCTGTGAAGGTCTAAACTTGAATTATACAGCTTTAAACTGGGTAACTCATAAATAGCTGGATTTGGCTTCGGTGCAGGGGGTTTAAGAACATTAGAGACTGAAATTCTCAAAAGAAATTTAATACGAATCAGGCTCATCCGCCAAACTAGAAATTCTTTCATGTAAAGCGCAAGATGAATTTTTTATTAATATTTTGGAAAGCTTTGTGTAATTTTCATTCTATATTATAAAGTGTGAAGTATTACTATGTGTTGAAACTGTTGCAAAATAAATTGTGGACTGCCATTACTATAAGCCCCACAGTTAAGCATGTAGTGATGTGGGCATTTGTGTTGTACAGAATATTCTAAAAAAAAATTTTAATTACTGCCATACCATTTATATCAAGCACATTATTTGAAATTGAGGTCTGTAAGTCCCATATCTTGGTAAGTGGGCTTTGAGTAAATAACTTGTTTTCAGCGCAGTGTTCTGTATGTGTTCTGCCCACCTCCTCACCCCTCTGCACTCAAATGGACTTCGTGTTCTGGCACCTTCTGATTTACAAATTAAGCACTGAGTAGAAGGGAGCAAAACTGGTTGATTCAGGGTTTCCTGTAGCTTGAGGGGGAAGGAGTGTGATGTGTTCATTCTCTCAGACTCCAGGACACTCTGGCTAATTTGAAGGCCCGGTGTGTGAAGCAGGAAAAGCAGGCGTTGGAAGAGAAGCAGTCAATTACTGATGACCGCAAAGGCATCGCGCAGGAGAACAAGCACCGCGAGAAGAAGATAAAGTGAGAGAGCAGAAGACTTGCCTTGTGCGCACGTACCACATATGTAAAACCTGCTCCCAAAATGCATGCATGCACATGTAGACAGTTGCAGGCCTGGATGGTGAAACACCACTCTGTTCTCCTTTTTCCCCCTCACCCCCCAATACCCATTCAGGCAGTTCTCGGCGGCAGACACTCATAAGTTTGAGGAGATCTGGTTGATGAATGAGGCGGAGGTGAAGGCCCTTGTGGAGCGTGCACTGGAGATGGATCAGCTGGTGCATGAGCAGTACTTGGGTTTGCCCTGGCAGAGGCCATCCACAGCCTTCATGGAGCGCTCGGGTCCTGTGCTTCAGCAGCTGCAAGCTTCCAGCCTTGGTTCTGGCCTGCCTTCATCGTCCTTCCCATTTTCCTCTTCCTCAGGGGAAGGCATTGGCACCCAGTCTGACCGCATCTCTGTGGCAGCCATTCAGAGGATTTTGGAACTCCTTTGTGATGAGGCGGTAGGAAATGGTGCATTTTCAATACAAAATGTGTTTGTCGTTGTGAAACAGGATCCAAATATTTGAAAGGTGTCAGTTTTTAGTATTGCATCTCGGCAATTCTGAAACATGTGCTTAGTCTTGCTAAGATTAACCCCTTAAACTCCATTTCCAACAATGCAAGCCCCAATTCTCAATGACAAATAGTTCAATAGTTATAAACGGTAAGTAAAGTAAAGGGGACGAGGCTTCACCATTTGACATGGGATCCTTACCTAAGTCCAACAACTAAATCCCTAATTCTCTATGACAACCCATTCTTTTGTCTGAGTCTAATACCTCAACCCCCAACTATCTTCGAGAAACGAGTCAATAATTAGGCAGGATTAAGTATCGAACAGTGAGGAAAAGGGGGGGCTGCAAAATTTGACATGCGGTCATAGCCTCATGAGTCTGTGTGACAAATGGTTCAAAGGTTTACAACTATCGAAGATCTTCCATTTGGGTAATATGTGAGATGAAGTGATGGGGGAAAAAAAAGAAAAATGCTTAGTGAGCAGGTTTTTTGCAGGTCAAATCTGCTCATGTCTGAGAAATTTAAACTTGCCAATAAATATGTCTGCCAAATACTTTCACACTAAGCAGGCTGCTTGACTGTTCCAAAAGCGCACCCAAATGCAGCCTAATGGAATATGGCCAGAACCATGGGTTGTAAATGTGTGTGTTTTTTGACGATTCAAACATGAAAAAAAAACATAGCGTCTTTTTCCAGTTACTGAGGGCTCCCTGATTGGGTGCTTGACAGGTCTTTGCAAAATACCGGTTCATGTTGATGGTGAAATTACTTTGAGCTAAATAATGTCCAAGCACGGTACATTAAAAATTGCCTCAATGCTTATTCAAGACCGCTTCCCTGATTACAATCCTGACCTCATTAACTCCTTCAACAGTCGCGCAATCCCCTCTCGATACCTATGGATTCAGAATGGTGAGTTGAAAGGGGACCTATTATGCTGATCCTTCTTTTAATACAAATAAAAGTAATGTTATAATGTTGGATGTCCATACTCCACCTCTGTAAATTTTCCGAACATAAGATACAGGGGTATTGCTGTAATCCAAGAACGTGATTTCGTGAACGTGATTTCCTCTCTGAACAGCTTGTGCCGAGATCTTTACAAGATCTGGGCAAAACCTGACGTCAGGTTGTGCCATCCAATTAATACAGACCTAGCCAGAGCCAATCACGGCGCTGGACCAACCCACCCCGGAAACTATTCTAGCAAATACAAACAACCGCGGATCATACTATGCCTTAGTAGTGTCTACACTTCCAGAAATATAAAAGAAGAACCGCAGATCATTTGAGGTGCGGTTTTTTTCAGTATCTAAAGCTGCTAGTTTGTTTAATTTTGGACACGAAGAAAAGCACATATATCTTTTCCAAAAGACGATGCCACCAGAAATCAGTGGGTTGCTTTTTTGTTTGCTGGCGGCAAACAGCCGCGGCCAAAGGGAACGTTAGCTGTTTGCGCTCAGCATTTCACCAAAGACACTAAGACAGCTTTGTCAATAAAGGATAATTCGAAGCTGAATAAGCATTTCAGCTGCTTCTCAAAGTATCTCTCCCAAAGCTGCTCGTCCGTTTATTTTTGGACGTGAAGAAAGCACCTATTTCTCTTCCAAAAGATGATACCACCAGAAATCAGTGGGTATCTTTTTTTGTTTGCTGGCGGCAAATAGCCACGGTCAAAGGGAACGTTAGCTGTTTGTGCACAGCATTTCACCGAAGACAGCTTTGTTAATAAAGGATAATTTGACGCTGGAAAAGCATTTCAGCTGCTTTTCAAACCTGAAGCAGTTGCATCGATCAAGCGCTCGGAGCCACAAGCTGTAAGTAACAATATAACAGCAAATAATGTACGTGAAGCTAATGTGTTACGGGTGGCTAGCAGGACCACTAACGATAGTTAGCACTAACAAATGGCCTCAAATGCAGAAAATATCTGAAGATAAAGCCTGGATCGGTCGCGACTGTCCATGACTCACAGACGCAGAAGCTGTAAGTTTCTTTACTGCATAAGCCTACCTAACGTGATAGCCTGTTGAATGTGGCTTTAGCACTGCGGCTAACGTAGCCAAGTTACCGTTGCTAATGTTTGTGTCCTAAATATGCAAGAGTAATATCAGGGGACGCTCAACAGAAGGTGTGTGAACATAAACCTCCTTTGAAGCTAACTTTTTATACTTGTTTGTAATTTGGATGCTTGGTACAACTGTCCACGGTAACGGAACTTGCTGTCTGGAAAACCTGTATTGCAGGGTAAGGTTTGTCTCTGTGGTTATGACCGCTCGGTTACCAGCTACTGCATGTTAGTTCGCATGCTGTGCTACTTAAAAATGCACCCGGTTAACTTATATGCAGTAATTCTGATCGGTATGCTTGTGTTACTTCGGTAAGCATAAATGTGGCAGTTTCATCATAACTTTGCCTGATTGTAGCCACTACAGTTGAAGCTAACCGGAGAGGTGCTGTATGTATCTGCAAAGTTGGGCTGATAAGGCTGCAGTTAGACCAGACGTAGGTTTTGCAGAGCTTGGGGTACGTGTTTGGGTGCTTGTGAAACGATCGTTTTACTTATCCATGACCAGGCTCAGCCAGATACTTCACCAATATCTGGGCTAGCTCTCTAATGCTACCGCGGTGAAAGCAATCGCGAAACGTACAAGCTATAACATGTCTGGTATAACAAACGATTTATCTGCATTGCCGTGGCGTAATTTCATCCCCCTCTAGAAAATGTTCTGGCTAATAAAAAGCCGAAAAAGGCAGAGATTGGATACAAAATTCTTTCCTGTAGAAGTTATCGATTCACTAGCTCCACATAAGCAACTGTTCACACTAATGGAACTTACGGTCTGTAAAACCTGTATAATGTTCATAACATAACCGGAGCTCTCTCTAGCTGTCATGTACTATCCATAACGTGCCCATTTTCCGCGAGCAAACGCTGGTCATTCCAGCGCAATAAGTAAACCATTACCACGGGCAATTTTGGAAAAGACCGTTTAGCCTGGAGCTTTCGCCCCTCCGTCCTATACCAGCGGAGAAGCTGTTCTTTACTCCACGCTAATGACGCACCACAGTTATGCACACGGACCAGCAGGTCCTTATAGTACACACCGAAGCAGTCCATAAGTTGTTGGTCCACTTTTTGCTGCTCCTCACTGTCCATTTTTCCCTCTAAACTCAGACCCACCGGATTTCTACGGTCTCCGGCCTACGCTTGGGTATGTCAACCCGTTCAACAAATGTCTCTGTATAGGGTGGATTCTAGCTTTCCCTCAATCCTAGCTATAGAGTAGAAACACCGCTGTACTCACCTTAGTAGCCATAGGTAGATAGCAAATTCGAGCTTGAGCTGCCAGACTTTCGAACTGCGTCCTCCACTTTCGCCGCTGCGTTTATTAGAGCAATTTCATTTCATTAGATCTATACACATGTTCAGCGTTTGATTGCGGAATTTCCCCGCCGATTCCTTAGATCAGATGGCAGACGCATCTCACGTTTCACACTAGGGAGGCGGACCCGGAAAACTGCATTCTGCCGCCTAGTCCCGCCCAGCTGTGCCCTCCACAGAGCTGGTCAATCAGAAGAAAGTGGGCACACAGGGATGGGGGGCCATAGCGGAAGAGCCGCCCGAACGAGGCGTTTCAGGCAGAGACTACAATGGACTACAATTGGGGTTTTTTGAGGATGGCAGTATGAGCTAAATAAGGACCCTTTTTTGGACTTTGAACGATCAAGAGTACTCTAGGGGAGTCCAAGATCAAAATATGAACTTGGAAATGTGGCATAATAGGTCTCCTTTAATTTATCTAGCATTCTAGACAAGGTCTACAAAGCATGGTGTTTCGCACATAATACAAGGAGAGGAGCCCACCCGGCTTAAATATAGGTCCGCCCTGCTTTCTCATGTCCACCCTGCATAAAATGCACCGTCCTTCTGCCCATAGACTGTATAAAAAGATGGACCAAGCAACCGTGATGTCACCCATTGGTTTCAGCATACCATTTAGGAATTTGAATAGCATCATTTTGTCATTTTGAAACCGGATGTGTATCCTATTGGACGAGAGCGTGAATTGAATATCCAGCACGGAGCGAGGGGTGCATCTACAGGTGGATCTGACCGTATCAGATGAGGACCAGAGTATAGCCATGCCCCTAAAGCATATTCTGGCTTTATCCTATATTCTAGTCCATTTGGGACCATAATTTACAAAAATGAACATCATGATGTATCGAAGGAGACTTGAAACTTGTGATAGATACCATATTGCAATGTGGAAAATCATTAATGAAATAACAAATCAGGTGGGAAAGTAGGGTCATTTTCTCATAGACTTCTATAGGATTGAACTTCTTTCTGCAACCACCGACATCGCCATCTGCTGCCATTAAATAGAATGCAAATTTTAGAGATTTCCGCATTGGCCTCAGTTTTCAGACCCAGGTGCTGCGTCTATGCTTCTGCCCTCCCCCAAATTAGGAGAAACAAAAAAAGAATGAACATAGCATTTCCCTAGTGTGTTGGCTGGTTGAAAAGAATCTCAGTGCGGCGTACTTTTCATACCAAGCTGCACACGTTTGTTCCTTCTGGACAACAAGTAGGCTCTTATTGGAACATTCGAATGACATATTTTGGACGTATTTTGAAACATGATGGGAATTCCTGCCCAAACTCCCTACGTCATTGTGATGGCAAAGCCTCTCGCATTAGTCATGAAAGACCTGCTAAACAAACAATGCAAAATTTATTTCTTCTGTCAAAAAAGTGAAGTCAAGGATGATCAGGACTGGATGGCTGTTTCAATCGACACAAAAGACTGTCCGACCCAGTGACGGACTACCCCCAATTTGGTCTTTTTCTGGGTGTTTCAAAAAACAGCCCGTCATCCTCCAGTCTAGTCGGACTGTTCAACTTTCTGGGACCACTCAGGAATTGTCCTAAAACCCATTCGGATAAAAAAATACTGCATTATTGTTTGATGTTCCCTGGCGGCAAAACAACCCAAAATATTTTGTGAAAGGGAAGACAATAATCAATGCCCCATGAAATCAATAAAAGAGTTCAGTGGTCAACGCTTGAGTGCCAAATGAAATTATTCCATAGAAAACCGTTGGAAAAGACACTTGGTAAATCCATGAATGAATTTTTCTAACAGCCACACATTATTGATATAAAATTTATGAAATTTCACCATTAAATCCTTGGTGCTGATTTCCTCGATAGCGACAAAGAGTTGTACTGCACTTATATTCAGGCTATGTGAACACCATTGGGACACTGCCTTTAAGGGGACCTCGGATGCTATATTTCCAAGGTTATATTTTGATCTTTGACTCCCCTAGAGTACTCGTGATCGTTCAAAGCCCAAACAGGGTCCTTAATTAGCTCATATTGCCATCCTCAAAAAACCCCATTTGTAGTCCATTGTAGTCTCTGCCTGAAACGCCTCATTGGGGTGGCTCTTCCGCTATGGCCCCCCCTCCCCGTGTGCCCACTTTCTTCTGACTGGCCAGCTCTGTGGAGGGCGGATCTAGGCGGGACGAGGGCAGCTGAACGCAGCAGTTCAGAGTCCGGTCTGCCATCTGGGCTAAGGAATCAGCGGGAAATTCTGCAATCAAACGCAGTACATGTGTATAGATCTAAAGAAATTAACTCGTTCTAATAAATGCAACGGCGAAAAGTGGAGGGGCGCCCAAGTCGCGAAGTCTGGCAGCTCAAGCACGAATTTGCTATCGGCTACAGTTTGCTACGGCAACAGTTGGTGAGTACCGCGGTTTTTCTACTCTTAGCTAGGATGCAGGGGAAGCTAGAATCCACCCCATATAGACACATTTGTAGAACGGGTCGACGTGCCCAAGTGTAGACCGGAGACCGTAGAAATCCGGTGGGTCTGAGTTTAGAGGGAAACATGGACAGTGAGGGGCAGCTAAAAGTGGACCAACAGCTTATGGACTGCTTCAGAGTGTATTAGGACCTGCTGGTTTGTGTGCATAGCTGTGGTGTGTTGTTAGCGTGGAGAAAGCGAACAGCTTCAGCTGGTATATGACGGAGGGCGAAAAGCTCCAAGCTAAACGGCCTTTTCGGAAATTGTCTGTGGTAATGGTTTACTTATTGCTTCGAATGACCAGCTTTTCCTCGCGTAAAATGGGCGCATTATGTATAGCGTCTGCGAGAGCTAGACAGAGCTCGGTTATGTCATGAACATAATACAGGTTTTACAGACCGTAAGTTCCGTCTCGTGAACCGTTGCTTATGTGGAGCTAGCGAATCGATCACTTTTACAGGAAAGAATTTAATATTCAATCGATGGGAATGCAGAGAAATCGTTTGTTATACCGGACACATTATAGGCTGTGCGCTTCCCTATTGCTTTCACAGGTAGTATCAGAGAGCTTGCCCAGACATTGGAGATGTATCAGGCTGACCCCGATCATGGATAAGTAAAGCGATCGTTTCATAAGCACCCAAAAACGCACCCCAAGCTCTGCAAAATCTATGTCTAGTCTAACTGCAGCCCAACTCGGCAGACACAAACAGCACCTCTCCGGTTAGCTTCAACTGTAGTGGCTACAATCAGGCAACGTTATGATGAAACTGCCACATTGATGCTTACCGAAGTAACACAAGCATACGGATCATAATTGCTGCATGTAAGTTAACCAGGAGCATTTTTAATTAGCAGAGCACGCAAACTAACATGCAGTAGCTGATAAGCAGTCATGGCTTTGAATGTAATCTGTCGCGCAAAGATTCGTTTCGCGTCCGGTGTGAAAGCTGCTTAACGCGTCCATAACGCCTGTATTCGCATCTTTGCATTGACTTCGAATGTAGCCAATCTGTCGCGCGAAAAATTTGTTTCAAGGTCCCCGTTGTGGCGGCTTGACGTCCCAAAACGTGTATTCGCGTCTTTGCATTGACTTTGAATGTAGGCTAATCTGTCCTGCGAAAAATTCGTTTCGTGTCTGATGTGAAAGCAGCTTTATGGATAGTACGCGACAGCTAGAGAGAGCTCGGTTATGTTATGAACATAATACAGGTTTTGCAGACTGTAAGTTCCGTTAGCGCGGACAAGTTGCTTATGTGGAGCCAGCGAATTGATCACTTCTACAGGAAAGAATTACTTTACTATTATTTACTATTATTTACTATTATTTTCGGCTTTTTATTAGCCACAACAATTTCTAAAGGGGGATGAAATTATGTCAAGGTAGTGCAGAGAAATCATTTGTAAACCGGTAGAGCTTCTGCGTTTCGCATTACTCATTGCTCAGACATTTGTGAAGCATCCGGCTGATCCCGGTCAAAGATAAGTGAAGTGATCACTAACTGTAGTGGCTACAATCAGGCAACGTTATGATGAAACTGCCACATTGATGCTTACCGAAGTAACACAAGCATACCGATCAGAATTACTGCATACAAGTTAACCAGGAGCAAGCACAACATGCAAACTAACATGCAGTAGCTGGTAACCGAGCGGTCATAACCACAGAGACAAACCCTTGCAATACAGGTTTTACAGACAGCAAGTTCTGTTACTGTGAACAGTTGTACCAAGCATCCAAATTACAAACAAGTATTAAAAGTTAGCTTCAAATGAGGTTTATGTTCACACACCTTCTGTAGAATTTCCCCTGATATCACTCTTGCATATTTAGGATGCAAACATTAGCAACAGTAACTTGGCTACGTTAGCCGCTGTGCTACAGCCACATTCAACGGGCTATCACGTCAGGTTGGCTTATGCAGTAAAAGCAACTTACAGCTTCTGTGTCTGTGAGTCAAGGACAGTCGCGACCAATACAGGCTTTATCTTCAGATATTTTAGAAAGCGTGCACTTGAGGCCAGTTGTTAGTGCTAACTAGCGCTAGCGGTCCTGCTAGCCACCCGTAACACGTTAGCTTCACTTACATTATTTGCTGTTATATGGTTACTTACAGCTTGTGGCTCCGAGCGCTTGATCGATGCAGCTGCTTCAGGTTTGAGAAGCAGCTGAAACGCTTATCCTGTGTCGAATTATCCTTTATTGACAAAGCTGTCTTTGGTGAAATGCTGAGCACTAACAGCTAACGTTCCCTTTGGCCGTGGCTGTTTGCTGCCAGCAAACAAAAAAAAGCTACCCACTGATTTCTGGTAGCATCGTCTTTTCGAAGAGAAATATTTGAAGAGTTTGGTTCCAAAACGCAATAAGTGCCAAAATTACAAAAATTGAGATAATACCATAAAGCAATAGCTCTGTGCTTCTTACACATGGTGCAAATTTTCATTTTTTGGAATTCGTACGATTGAGTGTATTTTTTCATGGTCAAAGTTTGTGTTTCTCTATAAAATGCAATAGGCGCCAGCATAGAAAAAGTTCATTTACTCAAAATGAGTAAAATGGATATATTGCGTTTTGGAAACAAACTCTTCATTTGTTTTTCTTTGCGTCCAAAAGTAAACGGACAAGTAGCTTTGGGAGAGATACTAACAAAATTGCACCTCCAATGATCTGCGGTTCTTCTTTTGTATTTCCAAAAGTGTCGACGCTACTAAGGCATAGTATGATCTGCCGTTGTTAGTGCCTGCTAGAATAGTTTCCGGTGTGGGCAGGTCCAGCGCCATGATTGGCTCTGGCTAGGTCTGTACTAATTGGATGGCACAACCTGACGTCAGGTTTTGCCCAGATCTCGTGAAGATCTCGGGAGGAGCTGTTCAGAGAGAAATCACGCTCACGAAATCACGTTCTTGGATTACGGCAAAACCCTGTATCTTATGTTTAGAAACTTTTCAGAGGTTGAGCATGGACAACCAACATTATTACATTACTAATATTTATTAAAAGAAGGATCAGCATAATAGGTCCCCTTTAAGTGTGTTCTCGGCTTCATTCCTTTTTTTTTTATTTCAAGACAAAACAAAGATAAGAACATGACAATAAAGATAAGAACAAAGAATACAGGCCAATTAACAAAAGCTTTTTGGGACATAGATGAGAGCTGATGTTGATGTTTTAGGGTAGTGTATATGTGTGTAGCCTGAGCGTTGTTTGTGTGACTTTTTTTTTTTTTTTTTTTTGTGGGGCGAAGAGGGGAAAAAAGAAAGAAAAAATATAAAAGTTAGGATAAGCTATTGGGAAAGAGAGCCTTAAGAAATAATAAATAAATGAAAATGAATAAATCAATTAATAAAAAGGTGAGGGTCAGGCACTGTCAGGGTGCTCCAGAACGGGTCAGCAGGGACAGTCAGACAGGATCATCCAGACTACTGTTAGCTTTTAATGGCTATTTATATGAGAATTAGAGAATTGTAATGTAGAAGCGATGCAATGGTGGTGCAGTGGGTGGCGCTGTCCCGCCAGAACTAGGGGGTCGCTGGTTCGCACCCAGCCCATGTGGAGCTAGCGGGTTCATATCAGGCCCATTGTTGAGCTCGCATAGTTACCTCACGGTCATGTGAGTCTTCTTCAGGCGCATTTGGCACCTATCTTCTTTTTACAGACCCATTCATTTCCAGCTGACAGGAGACTCCAGACTGCCCTCAGGCAGGAGTCTGCAAGAAAAGGTGCAAGCCTGTAACCTACTGGCGACCGCTCAGGGTGCGTCCCCATCCGCAGTCAACTGGGGTGATTTCCACCAACTGTTCAATTCGGGTATGGAGTTGGTGAAATGGGGGAAAATGGCGACCCAGTCCTTCCTTCCTCATCCCACCCATTCTATAGATAACCTACAGAGCCCTTTAATGTTATGGTGGGGCAGGGGGGAGAGAAGAGAATTAAAGAGATGGGAGAAAATGCAAAATGTGCCAAAGTAAAGAAAAAAGGGAAATGTAAGAGGTTTTAGGGTTGTGTGTGAGAGGAAAATACTAAAATTGAAATAATAACAATAATAATACAGTTGACTGTAGTAACCATAACAAAATGTATACCATGAGGGAAAAAGCAGTATATAATAATAATAATTATTATTATTATAATATTGATAAACGTAGAATGTAAAAAGGGAGGAAAGACAAAACAAACAGTAATAATAAAAATAACTTGAACTACGGAACCAAATCAATTAAAAGAATAGACAACAGAGACTCAAACACTCCGAAAAGCTGAAACATTGAAAACCACTCTCAGGCCATGTACACACATAGCCGGGTATTTATAAAAACAAATATATCCCCCCCCCGTTTTGAAAAATAACATTGTACACACAAGATTGTTTTCAGAACAATTTATGCACGAACCCGCATAAATACGCCACGATGACACGAGTGACTTTTTGTCCTTTCCTGTCTCCTCAAATGTAAAGTAAACATGGTGCAAGATTTGTTTGTGTGGACCGACAGAGAAGTTGAGTTGCTCCGAAGTGTGGTGTTAGAATATGTTAGAATATACAGAGTTCTTTCTGCATAGAGAATTTGGTGGCAGCCGCCACCGCCAAATTTCTTACTACCATCAGTTCACGGCATAATGCTCAGTGTTTTTATGGAAACTCATAACCAGGATAAGCCTCATAACCGGGATACTTGAGTTCATGTAAATGCTCTCACTGTCGGAATCTGTCATTTGTCAGTTATAACTGCAATTGCGGCATGCAACCACTGGTAGTGGCGGTGGCGCTGTATCAAAATCAGCATATTAATTGACGCAACAAAAACAGCCGACGGAGGAGAGTCCTTCACCGACCCAAAGAGGAGTCTTTCACTGCGATTTTCCCCGCGGAGGAGAGGAGAGCAACTCAGCTCCCAGCAGATCACGACCTTGTTCCCAGCTGTAGCAGCTCCTGGAAGTAATGAAAGGGGCCTTCCCAGGTTCATTTGATTTACCTTATATGGGTATAATAACACTGCAGTTTATCAGTTCAACACAAAAATGCACCATTCCATTGGTTTTCATTTAAATTGTTACCATGGAATTGACATTAATAAACAAAATCACGGCCCGTACTGTGGCAAGCCTTACTCCCTAACCACCCAACCATATCACTTAATTATTTTTTTGTCTGATAGATATATGTCATATCTATGCAATCACATGAGGATTTTTCTATATATTGTGCATTTATTTTTTTCTAGTGGTTTTTCTAAAAAATAATTCCTCAAATAGGTCAGTTGGATGACACATACACTCCCATGAAACCTTTGCCCATATCAGAAAAAGCCAATGTGATTGCATGCAGAAATAACCAACAAGTCTACTGTCAAAATTTGAGGCAATTTGGTCGAAATATAAAAAAAATTTCAGCGCCACAATTATCGAAAGTCACACAGATTTTAGCTGACTTAAGAAATTATTTGAGGTGGAAGAGCTTCAAAAAAAGTCATTTTTTAACAAAATTGATTAAATTAATGACAAAATGTCATGATTTTCTTTAGTGAACCTGAAAGGGAAAAAAGCGAAAAATTGAAAAAAATTCATTTTGACCTGGGAAGGTTCCTTATTGGGAAACGCCACCAATGGAGATCCAATAAATAAATGAATGAAGCAAAACTTGACCTAAAGCTAAGTTGATCAGTTATCTGTTATTGAAATGATAACGTAACCACCAACGTTTAACGTTAGTAAAATTAACCCTTTGCCTGCGGGAACGCATATACGCAGCGAGTTTGCTTTGCAATGCCGCGGTTGGTACACAGACGGGAGAGTTCCATATCCAATCTCCACTTTGTTAGGCTTTTTATTTGCCAAAACAATTTTAAAAGGAGGCACACAAATATTTTGGAGGGTTTTATGAGTGAGAAGAGGGTTTAAAATCTATATTATAAAAGCCGAGTGGACTCTGTGTGTGTGTGTGTGTGTGTGCGTGTGCGTGTGTGTCCGGCCACTCAGTCCTAGATTCCACCAGGCGTGTATCTGCAGCATAGCGTGAGCGACGCTATTTGGCTCCGTCTTGCAGGCAACTGTGTCCGGCCAATCAGTGCTAGACTCCGCCGGGTGTGTATCTACAGCATAACGTGAGCGACGCTATTATAATATAGACATACAGGGGGAATCCCCCGGTATCCCCCTGTCCTGGGGATTCCCCCTGGAGTCCCGAATCCCAAAAAACAGATGCCAGACTGCAAGAGAAAGTAGCGCGTAATCTGCAGCATAACGTGAGCGACACTATTATGCTACGTCTTACAGGCGACTTCGTGTTCCACTGAGTGCGGAATGTCAGCGCAGCGTATTCCCTGGTGGACTCTGTGTGTGTGTGTGTGCGTGCGTGTGTGTCTGGCCACTCAGTGCTAGATTCCACCGGGCACGTATCTGCAGCATAGCGTGAGCGAAGCTATTTTGCACCATCTTGCAGGCCACTGTGTCCAGCCAATCGGTGCTAGACGCCGCCGGGCGCGTATCTGCAGCATAGCATGAGCGACGCTATTACAATATAGACATGCAGGGGGGATTCCCCCTGTATGTCCTCTCCTGGGGATTCCCCCTTTTGAACCCAAGCCAATTCATCCACAGGAGTCCTGAATCCCAAAAAACAGATGCCAGGCCGCAAGAGAAAGTAACGCGTAACCTGCAGCATAATGTGAGCGAAGCTATTTTGCTCCATCTTGCAGGTGACTTCGTGTTCCTCTGAGCGCGGAATGTTAGCGCAGCATATTCCCCTTAATGGTTACTTTGTTTTAGTTACTATAAAAACATCGGTAGCGTGACAGCCACCTTGGTGTTTATGGAAACACCATAGCAACGTGATGACATCATAGAGATGCATGTGATGACATTACAATGGTGCATTGTTCACTATAATATAAAGACGAAGTTACATAAAATAGAATCGTGGATCCCCACGGGCAGAGTGCTAGTTTAATATTAATATTTAATATCATGAATGCATATGCCTCGCATGCCTTAGCAACCTGGTTTGTCATCAGTTATATGGCTACCGCCGTTATCTGCTATTACCACGTATAGCAGCACTAGAAATTAAACTTTAAATTCTCTTGACTGCATGTATGCTTGACGTTTTCACACACCCGAATGTTGCGTTTATTGGACTTATTATTTTATTTATATAGGACAGGGTTCTGCCGATGCTGGTCGGCGGTGGTCGGTGCCGACCAGCACTCGGAATGCACCGACCAGCACTGGGAATCCACCGACCACCACTCAGCCCAGAAAGTGCTTTTTCCGCAGGGCACCATTTTTTCAAAGATTAGTTAAAACGAATTCATCCAGTGTCCAATAAAACCGCAAGAAACAAAACATAAATGACCCTAATTATGTCCTCTCCCCGCCTTATGTTACTGTCAGAATAGCGAACTTTCGTTTTTGACCTGCCCCCTGACATTCCTGCCAATTCGCGGGAATCGTCTGCGGTGGTCGTCATAGCAATCCGCCTATTGTACATGCATTATGCTTGGACGTGGCTATTCTCACCTTGATTCGCACAGCTGCTGCGCGAATAATGTTACGGCCCATCCTTACTGGCACAGCTGCTCGGCACTGTGCATTGGCACAGCTGTGCGAATAAAATAACTTGACCCACTATTGGCACAGCGGCTGTGCGAATAGCCACTCCAGCGGCGGAGCGAATGAAATAATTTGACCCACTATTGGCACAGTGGCTGTGCGAATAGCCACTCCGATTATTGCTTTGACACGAGTGCAGCTGACGTGCAGACGGCTAGCGGAGAGATGGCCAACGGAAGAATCAGGGCCCAATTTACAGATTTTTAAGGTGAGATTCAGTGTTTCACTTCCAAGATAATAACAGGGTTCGAAATTCGTGGTAGTCCGCTAGTGCACACTAAAGTAAAAATTAAGGCGGACTCGTAAACTTGTCTTCGAACTAGTCTGAGTGTCTAATAAAATATTGTCAACATGGAAAGAATTCCGTGGCCAACCTCTTTATCTGCTTTTTATTTCCCAGAACGATTTCAAAAGGAGGCGCCAATACCCACCGCGCAAGCATACGTCCAAACAACGTCTTTTCGTGGTCTTCCACAAACGTCTAAATGACGTCCCCTGAGGAGCCAGAATGAAAGTTTTTATGACGTCTTGACATCCTCTGGACGTCCCGTATTAACGTCCACCAGACCTCTGCACAAGGTTAAAAATTAGTTCAAATGAGGTCGTTCTGGGCGTCTTTTCAACGTCAGCTGCTCGCTTATTTAACAGATACTTGACGAAAACAAAATGTATAGTTTCTGTCTCCTCCTTCCACCTACCTTGCGATGCCTCCCTATCTCTCTGACTGCTTTTTTGGCTCGTAGCTGTCGTTTTTGAGCAATTGTTATGACAAGTAAAGCTCCTTTTTGCAATAATTAGGTGATTCGATCCACCGAACTGTTAATCACTGAGCTACATTCGCTACCGACTGCGCCACGAAGTTAGGTTAAGGGCATGGTGTAGTTAAGATGTGTTTCCCAACGACTACTTTCCACGGGTCATTAAACGAAGTCATAACAACTTGTATCCATAATATGAAAAATAATGCACTGGACTTATAGTTTTATAGTGTTGGGAAAATAAACCAATTAAGAAAATTATTAACATTAAATTTTGTGTTTTAATGTCATCATAGACGTCTGTTTTTTGTTTGTTTGTTTGTTGAAAGTGGCGACTCACCCCATAGCGGGGTTAATTGGGGGAAAGAGATCGGCTATCTGCGGTGCCGACAAGAGAAGCAGTTCTGCTATTGGCACAGCGGCGGGGCGGATAAGAGAAGCACTTCCGCTATTTTCCCCACAACTGGGCCAATAAGAGATTTCATTTAATATCCGTCCCAGTCTTTGAACTTGGTGTAGCAATCGAGTTTCACAAGGTTTTTAAGGTTTATTACTAACAAACAAACAAGGGAGCGGCTATTCGTCCCGTAGCGCTTTGGCGCGAAAGTTCAAAATTCATTTAATGACCCGTGGAAAGTAGTCGTCGAGAAACACATTTTAACTACGCCATGCCCTTAACCTAACTTCGTGGCGCAATCGGTAGCGACTGTAGCTCAGTGATTAACAGTTCGGAGGATTGAATCCCCTCATTACCGCAAAAAGGAGCTTTGCTTGTCATAACAATTGCTCAAGAGCGACATCTAAGAGCAAATAAAGTAGTCGAAGAGATAGGGAGGCATTGCAAGGTAGGTGGAGGGAGGAGACAGAAACTATTTTTTTTTCGTCAAGTATCTCTAAAATAAGTGTGCAGTTGGCGTTGAAAAGATGCCCAGAACGACCTCATTCGAACTAATTTTTAACCTTGCGCAGAGGTTTGGTGGACGTTAATACGGGACGTCCAGAGGATGTCGTAGAAAGACGTCATAAAAACTTTCATTCTGGCTCCTCAGGGGACGTCATTTAGACGTTTGTTGAAGGTCTCAAAAGGACGTCGTTTGGACGTATTCTTGCTTGGTGGGTAGTGTTCACTGCTGGGGCATATCGCAAGACATGTCCTCCCACCCGTTCGCGAACGCGTTTCATCGGAAAAATGAACTTAAATGCCCATTTTAAATTTAAAAGGTCCGTTTTGAAGCTCCTTGACTTCAAAAAGGTAAATTGCCAACGTAACTGTTTATATTTGTTCGAGATGAATGAATGTCTTTAATCTTATGAATTGAATAGGCTATCTGTTCTGTGAAATTATGCATAATAAACAGCTCAACTGAAAAAGTACGCTTCCTACGTGCACAGATATGTTAAATGATATCGTATCAGTGTTGGCTATATATCCCGCACTTCAGTATACATGAACGGTAGGCTATTCTTTAAGCGCGATGTTTCATGAATTAGAATGAACAAAATGATCAAGTTTCATGTTATCCAGTCTGAGCTTAATTCCTAACCCAAGAAAGAGTAACCAAATCATATTTTGAGTTTGATAATAGATGTGTATTCAATGCGATTAAAAAAAATACAAACCATTTTCCTCTGCGTAACGTCAATGAAGAAATTAATTATTTTCCTCATAGCTTTTGAACACCATTATCGCAATTTATGTTAAAGCAAGTCACAGTAGCCCGCATAATGATCGTGATCGAGGTCTTTGCATGTTTACTTTGTACCCGAGATGTTAGTTAGGAGGCTATATCATACTGTAAACCCGAGATGATTAAACCACCGCGCTCTCCAGCCATAGGTTTGACTAGTGCGTCAACTTTTTATTTTATAATTTTTTTCCTAACAGTTCCATTGCAGCCCAGGAAGACTAAAAGTGAATTTGTGACCTCGCTCCAAAACTGTTGAACAGGTATGCAGTACCAGATGGCATGAATGCAGGTGTCTGGTTTGTTTAGGGTGCAGTTAGTACAAGTTTCTGGTTAGAATCCCATTTTAAACATTTTCTGCCCGGCGTAGTAAGATCTGTGTAATATCTTATGTTCAATTAGGTGAAGATTTGCATTTTTTATCATAATGTAGATGTTTTGGCGGCTTTGGTTCCAGAAGTCGGCATCAGGAGCCATAGACACGTCATTTTCCCATTTACGAGTGGGTAATGAGAGTGTTTTATCAGATTGTGATATAATTCTGTATATTTTGGAGAGGCGTTTTTTTTTTATTTGAATTTGTGTTAACCCAATAGCGCTTGGACCGCCCGATACCGCCTGAAACTTCTGTTCCCTAGACCAGTGGTTCTCAACGTCAGTCCTGGGGACCCCATATGTGTGCTGGCTTTTGTTCCAACCACGATTGCAATCGTCGGATTTTAACAAGCTGCTAATTTGTCTTAATTATGTGCATTTAATGTTTAGAGCAGTTATTTGCCCTCTTAACCCACAACTTAACAGAAATATCTATTTGCCATCAAGAATTTCAAAAATAGCATTCGCACATTGCAGTATATCGGAAATAACAGCATAAAAGGAGAGAAAACAATGTAACCAATCAAATTAATGATGTAGATGGCTCCTAATTAGTGAAAACTACTTGGCTCATCATGACAAATGTAGTCCACAAACAAACCAGTTTTGTGTTAATTTGATCTGATTAAGTTCACCTGAAGCTTTTTGAAAGAACTTGAAACAGTTGTGTCCAGCAGCCTAATCTGGGGTTTATTGATTTGCTCACTGTATAATTTGATCTGTTTGACATGTTATGTTACTTGACATTACTTGCAGTATTGCAATAAACACACTATCTTCAAGGGTGTTTTATTCTTCATTGCATGTATGGATGTTCCTATGTAACATTTGACTAAAGAGATATATAAACAACTCTGAACATGAAAAGCACCTAATTAAGACAGTCACAGCTTGTTAAAGTTCTACAATTGCAATTGTGGTTGGAACAAAAGCCAGCACACACATGGGGTCCTCAGGACTGACGTTGAGAACCACTGCCCTAGACCGCCTTAAACCGCCCGTGTCACATGATTGCCTCGGGTTACACATTGGACTACGTCATCAGCTTGAAATGGCTCAAATCGGAATGAGAGATTCCCCAGTGACCTAAATTCAAGATGAAACATAGGGGTCACTATTTCGGATTTCTCTCTGCACACTCGGAGAAGTATGGAGCCCGGGAAGTGCAATGACAAGAGAAAAAAAATAATTTGTGGCCGCAAGATATAACTTGTTCCCACAAATCAGTTACTTTGTTCCCACGAGTTAGCTTTTTTTTTTTTTTTTTTTTTTTTAAGATTTTTTTTTGGGAATTTTTCCTTTAGTTGATAGTTATACAGTGTAGAGAGACAGGAAGGTTGGGGAGAAGAATGGGGGCAAATGCAGCAAATGACCCGGGCCGGATTCGAACCCAGGTCGCTGCGGGAAGGACAAAGCCTTTATGGTACGCGCACTTAAACCAATGAGCCACCGGGGCGCTCCCACGAGTTAGTTACTTATTCCCACGAATTAGTTACGTCGTTGCCACAAATTAGTGACTCATTCCCACAAATTAGCAATTTAGTTCCCACGAGTTAGTAACTTGTTCCCACGAATTAAATATGTCATTGCCACAAGGTAGTAACTCATTCCCACGAATTAGCCACCTCGTGGACACGAAATATAAATCCACACTCCCTCCGTTTCTCCGAAGCAGACTGTATTTGTCCCCGATAATCTCCGAGCACAGACCTGCGTCTGCGCCACCCACCCCATTCCATGGCCTGCCTAATCGAAGCAATTTTCAGAACAAGCACGCTGACAATGCCATGGGCCAGTCTAATTCATTGAAAACAGCAACTGAATGAGGATCAGGACATTAGCCACGGTTTTCATGTAATACATTGCAATAGGTAGAGTAATGTTACTGATCACTTTGTTCACCGTTGCAAAATCATAGCCGCTCCAACTTTAGCCTGGAGCCATGAATCAACCTGGGGTGCGTTTCCCGAGATCACAGATGGTAACATACGGGGCTGGTCAAGGGGAGGTAACGGACAGACACTGTTACTTAACAATGTACTTCATTTATGGTATGCAGCATGATGAATCTTTCTGTTTCAATTCAGTAAGTTGGCCATGCTTAATAATTTCGTAATCTGCTATAGTGCACAATATACATAATGTCCAAAATAAACTAAAATAAACTAAAATAAACGGACGGACAAATGTTCACTTCCCCTTGACCAGGCCCATACATAGTTGGGTCCGTTGACTGTGAATGGACGAACTATGTACGCTTTTGAGAAACGCGCCCCAGATTCGAGTTTACTAGCCTTAGGGAGCGTGCTGCATGTGGAAGAATGGTAATGTAGCCCAAAGTGGAAGTATTCCCCAGAAAAGTAAATCACATTTGTGTCTGAATTATAATGTTTGCTTGCTTGGTTACCGTAAATCCCCTCACCGGGCAGCGCAGGTCCGCGCCCGGAGATTATTTGTAGCAAGTCTTGGGGATGACTTATATCTAGAGAACACGGAATAGGTAAATTATGGGAACGACTTATATTTTGTGGCCACGAGATGACTAATTTGTGGGAACGAGTTACTAACTTGTGGCAACGACATAACTTATTCGTGGGAACAAGTTATATCTTGTGGCCACCAATTAATTTTTTTCTTTTGTCATTGCACGTCCCGGGCTCCGTAGAGAAGAGCAAGATTGTGAATGAAATAATGAGAATTTTGAAGGAGAAACTAGAGGCAATAAGCTTTAAAATAAATATAACTTGTAACACTTGATTTTCAATTTATATCGGCCAAAAGTGGACTCCAAAATCCAATGTCAAAAATACAGAAATTACCTGGATTTTCCAGGGAACAGAGGTAATCTACATATAATGAGACTAAGTGCTATTGGGTTGATAAGGTCAAAGCTTGACGGGGGGAGAACAAAGTTGGTGGCTGTGATGTTGCATGTAGCTTGAATTGATGCCTTAAATTGTAGATATTCCAGAAATTGATTGTTCCCAATGCCATACTCCCGGACCAGGTGCGTGAATGAAACCAGAGTATTGTTCAGAAAGATGTGTTGTTGGTGTGTGATCCCTTTTTCCGACCATTTGCAGACGTAAAGTGGTTTCTTGATGCTCAGAAAGTCGGGGTTGTTCCGGATTGGAGTGAGTTTAGATGGCATTTTAGAGAGGCAGAGTCTCTCAGAAGTAAATATTAGCTCATTTTGAATTTGACTGCAGCAACACATCTCAAAAAAGTTTACTTCAGTTTGTTTAGTAACCCCTCTACTTCTAATAACTACTGCCCATTATATAATCCATCCATACATCCACCGTCTATCCCAACTTCTTCCTCACAAAGCCGACCGGCCAATTAGCAAGGATAAGAGCCTCCAAAAATATATTTTTGAGAACCAGCAAAGTTCAGAGCCTCCTCCATTAAGTGAAAAAACATAGCGTGTTCATTTTCAACAGTTATCAGCAGTACTTGTGCCACGTCCCAATGTTGTGAATATACTCATTAGATAGCTTTTGATTGTTGAAACGCTCCTGTCCTCCATTGGTTTCAATGCTCAAGGTGGCAGGATACAGCAATCTTCACACTGCGGTCCCGCAAACCCTTCTTGCATCCCTTAACTCCTTCAACCCCACAGCCCTCTACAGAGGGCTGACCAACATATTCCCTTCAACCCCAAATTCCTGTAGGGAAAATTCAAACAATCTGACTAATTGATTGGAACATATCAGGTTACATTTAATGGGATTCCAGAGATAACAGTAAGATACAATGTCCAGATAATGACCAGCCCTCTACAGAGGGCTGTGGGGTTGAAGGGTATAGTGATGCTAGAATATCTGGGGTTGAAAGAGTTAAACTTGTCGCATTTCATCTGCAAGGCTCTAGAAAGATCATGAAGCGGTCACCTTCATACACCAGCTCTCCTTTGCGCCATGCAGCAAAGAGGTCATGTTCTTTGTCTCCTGACTGCAGAAAGAGCACCAGGATAGTATGCACCCTCTTCCCAGGGATTCTTCACAGCATTGGAGCTCTGTGAGCCTGCTTAATCTCCATTAGAGTCACAGAGTCGTCCCATTCAAAGATAAGCTTCAGTATTCTGTTGACATACTCCCTTACATCACCGGCATCTTTACCTTCCAGAATCCCCACAAGACACAAATTATTGCACCTGTTGCGGTTTTCCGTATCGTCAAGCATTTCACTGAGAAGTCCAACATCGGCCTTGCCAGCAAATTTGGTTAGCTTCCAGTGTTCCCCTCTTTTTCACTTTCCTCTAACCATTCCACTCTTCTCTCCACATCAGACATCAGCGAGGTCAACTTTTCTTCAACAGCTGCCGTAGTGTGGCGTATGTCCTCCAGGCTGGCTTGGTCGGCAGACATTTTCTGGTGTTTAAAAAATGTTTGAAGTATCTTGCGTGATGTGTAGAAGCTCAGGATCATTGCAGTCACCATCTTGGCATGCAGTTTGGGAATGTACATGTCTCTTGATATCTCCACAAGCAGTGTTTTTCAGCTGTTCTGCCATTCTGGTTTATGACAAATATTGCCTGACAGCCAGCCACTTTGCCTGAACCTGTCATCAAAAATACTATTAATTTGAAAAAAGGGGGCGCTATAAATGTTCCACGCCCATGCTCAGTATAAATATAAGTAAATTGCGCTTAAAACCTGGGTTCAAAGTTTCACAAATTTTTGCACATCCTAAGGGGCTCAAAAATGTTTTTGGAAAATAGAAAAAAAAAAAAAAGGCTGGAAATGCCAAATTGCTGACTTCCTGTTTGAAGAAAAAAAATATATATTTTAGAAATCCAGCTTGATGAAGTCACTGATCCCTATGATGATTTCCCTCATGCTATATGCCTAGTTCTATGAGTTTCCATGGATCCTAAGGCCGTTTACAACAACTTCCAGTGTCATGGCAAAACATTGAAGTTTGCTGCACCGCCAGGGCAGCGCCATACGATGAGAACTCAAAATATTTGCGAAAAATCATCAGTAAGGTCTCTAGGCTTTCCTGATGACACTGGCGTCGGATCTGGTAAAACCAGAAGAAGCAGAATAACAATTCAGTAAAACCTGACATTTCCTGTTGCCAGCGGGTGGCACTGTGACTACAACTGGATATTGGAAGATAAATGTGTTAAGCCCAAAACGCGAAGTTGATCGACAATGTATGTGCGAGTTGTAACAACTTCCTGTTTCATGGCAAATTGTCAAAATTGGCCACACTGTCACAGCCACATTGTGTTATGAAAACTCAAGCTTTTAATAACTTTTTATCGTTAATGTCTTTAGATTGCACAGGCTAAATTTGAAGCAAATCAAATTAGTCCCTTAGGTGCAGTTTGTTAAAGTATGACAACTTTACATTAAATTAAAAATGGCTGACTTCCTTTGGAGTTTTGGGTATAGACCCAAATGGCTTTTCTGTATGACTTGGGATGTGACGTATGCCAAATGAATTTCGTCCATTTCGGGTAAACTTGCCCGGGGACGCACCAGTCAGTGCTCAGGCCCTAATCAAACAGGACACTTGAAGCATTCAGAATACCTGCTTATTTTGTTTGTTTTTTTTCTTCATAATTTTAGTCCAGGATAAGGGCAGCAAACAAAAAAATCTTCATGAAAGTTCAACATTCAAAAATTCAGTTGCAATTAGTGCATAGGCCAGCTCTCATTTTGACTTATTTTGGCTTCATTTCTATGTAACAGAAGACTATGGCACCATGCTGCCCATGCGTTTTTACAGTCGATGGTTGGAACCTAGTTTTCTCTTTATTTCAAGAATGCTGCACAAACTGCTTGAACCCTGATGATTCAAGCAGCCGTGCTTATTATTTTCATTTTTTTGCTGTAAAAGTGTTTGAACAGCAAATACTGTATCTGCAACAGAAACTAAACTTGGCAGCTAGGTTTCTTTGGTCACCCACTACTCAGGTTAGAAGAAATAAGAAGTCAGGTTGTTGCAAGCCACAAACCACTAACTTGTAAAACTAATGTAAATGACCTATATAAATCGATGCAGTATCTGCATTTTTTATCAACAAGCCTGCAGTTTGGATGGGGAAACTTTTTCAGAAACATCTGTTTATTTGTATGAAACCCTGAAAGGAAATTATGGACATTTTTTATGTTTGAATGGAGAAAGCGAGGATTCCGATGATTCCAATCATTGTCAAACAAGCAACCAATGTCTGGTGTGAATGTGGGAAGTGTGAATGGCAAAAGCTCACACAGAATGTTTTTGTTGCATAGAACACAAATTATTAGCAAATTTTCTCCATGAGAAAAACATTTCCTGTGTAACAAACAATGATTATATAGTCCCATACTTTTTGTATATTTTTGTAATGTTTTTTAGCTGTTTTTTGATTTTATTGCTGCTATTTTAATGTATGTTTTAATTATGTGTTGTAAGGTGACCTTGAGTTTCTTGAAAGGCGCCCTTAAATAAAATGTATTATTATTATTATTATTAGAGCTCGGCTCGTTAGGGGGTCTGCACCAGAGGGGTAACTGTCAAAGTGATATGTTTATACCCAATTTTGTGTACCCAAGCTTTATATGATTCTTTGTAATTGAAGGGGTTATTTCCATAAGTGCTCAAGTGTATATTCATTAAATATCAGATAACACTACAAATCCATTCTTTCATTGATGAGGAATAAGCCACATAAGCTAATTTTGGCCAAGAAGCACCAAAGTACAATATGAAATGAGTAGTGAATTGGAAATTCCTCAAGAAGCTGCTTTTAGCGGTGACCAAGTCCAATCTAAAACTTCCACAAGTACACAAGTCCAGTCAGCCAATCAAAGCATCGCTTAGAAAATTGGTAGGCCAATAGCAGCCACTGTAGCTTTCTTACCTAACCAAAATGGCTGACTCTACAGGCCAGGATGTGTGTGTGTGAGAAGAGCTAAAAGAGCTAAAAAAAAAAAAAAAAAATAAAAAAAGACCCAGGCAGCCAGAAACATGGGCTAAAAACAAGCAAAAAAGAAGGCTGGCGAAAGGTAATCTTTTTTAGCTGCTTATCTTTCGGTGGACCTTCTAATTACCACGCCACATCCCTATCGATGGCAAATGAAGTCTTTAAACCTGTTTGGATGGTGGTACTGCCCATTCATAATTTATGGAGATTTGTTTTCATTGTGACCTTTGTTCAGCTGCATCTACCGTCCATTTCCCTGTATATATCTTCCATTCATTTTGTCCAATAAGCTTTTTGACATCCATGACTATGGTATACTGGTATGACGATATTTGCAGTTCATTTCCACTAGAAAGTGGTGTGTTTTGTTTTCAAAAAGACGCTCTGTTTTAGTACTCGGAAGTAATAAAATTTTATGCTGTTAATTTTTTTAAATCAAGTTCAACCAACCAGTGGCGTAAGTTCGTCACAATGGGTCCCATTGCAAGCGATTATGATGGGCCCGAGTGCATATTATGAAGCCCTGCTTTGAATAATTTTTACAGTATTTCGAGTGATTTGTTCAAGATTGCTTTCCTAAACGCGCAATAACTGGAGGAGAGAGAGTGAGAGAGGAGCTGTCTCTTTCACTGTGATGGTGAAATGACAACGGATTTTAACAAAGGCATTTTTGTGCAATCACCTTACTAGTGCATTCTTATTTGAAATAAAGGCAGGACATGATCATTACTTGAAAAGGCACATGACAAGACGGATGAAAGCAGCAATATCTAACAATATTGAAATATTCAATTTATTTAAAACAATGCCACCGTGTCCCCAACATTGCCCAGCCAAACACCGTCTGCATAAACCCCATAAAATGATCAATTTACTGCACATAAACAGCCTTATTTCTGCCATATATCCTATATATAAAAATCCACTCTGGACTAAAAGTCACTAGTTGGCCTCTTCACCTACTTGAATGGCATTTGGCGAGCTTTGGGTTGCGCAAAATCCTGGACAATATTCAACTCAACAATATTGTCTTGAATTGATACAATAGCCGAACGATATCATTATTTAGGTCAAATGATAGCTTAACCCATGTTTAGCTTGATTTGTCAGCTACTAGCTGGCTGCATTGCGGCTTAAGGAGGGGTCGTCTGTGGGCTCGCAAATTTTTGCAAGAAAGCCAAATGAACTTATTTTGGTTGCTTTGCCACCTTCTCCTCCTGTTCTTTCTTTTCGTTTCTTTTTTAACTACCGCTTTTATGTTTAAATGGCATGACTGCTCCTGAGTTTGTAAATTTGCTAGTCAGTCTGATTTTCAGATTTTGCACTGGAACTATCAGAGGTTACAGGTTAACACCTGGTCACATGATCAAATCAAATAGAGACTTGACATTGGACAACACATTACACACCAGCAATCACCTTGACACATTTGCCTATCTGTATTTAAGAAAAATATATAATAAAATTGTTAATTTAATTAATACCTTTTCAACTGTGTTCAGAATAAGCATGTAACTTCGTTATAAAATGCCAAGAATTAACATCACAAAACAAAACAAAAACAAAAAAAAACACAAACAATGGGAGAGATAAGGGTTTATATACAGAAAGGCAATAGGGAGGGTATTCTGAGCACATTCATATGAATTTTACAATAGATTAACAAATAACAGTTTGAATATTATATGATATCGTGTTTTATGAGATGTTTTTATTAAGGGCCCGGTTCCGTTATGGGCCCTCTTACGCTCTGGGCCCCAGTCTGACTGCACCACCTATAATTACGCCAGAGCCACCAACTAAAAGTGTATGATAAATTCATCTGCAAGTTAAGACGGCACTGCAAGTTTGAACCAATCTCGGCAAACATAATGTTTGAGACGATAATTGGATTCTGAGGCACATAAACCAATAAGATGACAAAAAGTGATGAGCCATCAGATGAAGTGATCGATAGAGTAACTCCAGCTCTAGCTTTTGTGGTGAAATCATTGCAGGTATTCGATTAAAGAAAAATAAAGCAGACAAGTTTCCGCACACTTAGGCTGAGATCGGACCCAAACGAATTTTGACACACGTAATATGATTAGGAGGTGAACAACATAATCGATGTGCGTTGTAAATCCTGGGCCCACGCTCTGCTCATTAACAAGATGCCTTCGTCCTTTATCAATTTCATTTTTTATTTATTGTATTAAACGATGGCACGTGGTGTAATTCGGGTCTTCAGTGTGCAACTTGTCATTTTTCTGCCAGATTATCCTGACAATGTACAAATCAAACTAATAAAAAGAATATGAATCTTCGCTTGGAAATGCGTAAAAAGATAGGTGCCAGGTAAAAATGTCAGAGGAAATAGGGCAGATATAAGACCTATCAGAGCTGCCGTGCGTTAAAATTACATTTCAAGCTGTGTTTCTGGTGATCTTTCTCTTTTGTCATGTATCACGTCTTTTTCTGCCTTCACCTTAGCTGTTTTCAGCTCCTAGGGTTTTCTCTTGAAAGGCAGGGGTTGTGCACACCTATCTGCATCGGATTCCGATTTTGTTATAATCACTTGTTTGTTTGGAATATTTTACTGTGGTGTTGTTTAGTATGCTAACGACGTATGTTTGGTTAATCGGCTACTCGTCTTCTGCTACAGTACTAGTGACTACCTGGCTGCCACACAGGTTAATTGCAGATTTATATCAGGTGTGTGAATCCTATAAATTACCCAAGATTCCGGCACCTCTTTGTGTTAGTGTCATCTATACACGGCGCTGGTGACAAAGGTCTTTTAGCCTTGTGTTGCGATCTACTTTTGCTAGTTATTTAGCATTTGGATTATTTTACTTCTAGCCTGCTCCGAAGTCTGAGCTTTATTTTCTAGAGGTTGTCAGTCCCTCATATTGGACTGTTTTCCGCAGTTGTTTTTGCTGCGTGGACATTTAGCGGTTTAGGTTCTCTTTTCCTTAACTTTTAGATTGGGAATTGCACGCATTCCGAGATCTTTCTCTCGAACCCTCTCAGTACACTAACACCGACCTGATTTCGGCGTCTTTTCTCAATCTATTTAGCTGGGGAAGTTCATTATTATTTAGATATAACTTCAGTATGCAGGAAGCAGATATTTGCAGTACTCTGGCAGACTTGGTGACTCGTTTGTCTGCCCAAGATGGCCTGATAAATCAGCTGGCTAACCAAATGAACTGCAATGAGGTTCGAATGTTAGGATTCTGCTTTTTTGACCATGCTTGTCTTGTCCTGACCATGCCTTTGTTTTGCCCTTATCTGTACTATGCTTTGTATTCTGCCTGTCTTGCTTTGTCCTGCATTCCTTGCCATATTTCATAGTCTTTGTTTATATTATCATTCCGGTTCATGTTCATGCCATTGCCATGCATTGCACCTTTGTCTCCCCTGTCTTGTGATCTAGTTGGTTCAGTCCGTCTCCCCAGTCTGTGTGCTTAACTGCTGCAGGTGATTTCAGTGGTTTCCTGGTTTCCAAACATTCCTTCCAATCTCGTTTACTTCCTTCGCCTTACTGTTCTATCATTACTAACAAATAATAATGGTTTATTATTATTAATCTACTAACAGCAACTAACCTTGTACATTATACTAACTTACTAACGAGCACTTAGGGATTGTATAGCTGCACATTACTAATTGACTAACAAGCTCTCAGCACTCGCTCTGCTCTAGTCTCCGCCCCTTGCCTTCACTCAATTTACTTTGCTGCGCTTCAGCGGATTCTCCGCATCTTGTTAATCACTGTTCTGCCTCTCTCTCTGTGTGCACTTTAGAACTCCCTAACCGGAGCCGTTTGTTTGTCATAAGCTGTCTGTGTAATCCCTGTCCGCGTTTTGGCTTTCGCCAATTTCATGTGTTTAGGAACTTCCTCTTGTTCATTTCCTTGTTAATTAGTCTGATCCAGCTCACCTGTTCCCTATTATAGCATATGACTTCCAGTACGTGTATTTAAGCAGTCACTTCACAGCCAACCCTTGTCAGAACGTTTTCCTTGTGCTGTGTTTATGCCTAGCACTCTTTGTGTCATACTTCTGACTGGAACGTCCCGGATCTTGATTTTGTCTTCGCCTTTGATATACCTGTGCCCGTGTAACGAACCTGCTTTGCCCGACTCTGAGTTTTGTGTTTGCTGCCCTGTTTACGAATTGGATTACGACTACTGGATTCTGATTTTGGATTGTGGACTCTGTACCGTTGCCTGCTGCCCTGCCGGGCTGTCCACCCCAGAATTAATAAAGCGCGAGTTTCCTGTATCTTTTGGTTCTCGCTTCTGGTTCCAGAACGCACCCTCACATCGAATTAATCAAATTTCTGGCGTAGTTGATCAGCTGAGTGGTGAAGTGAGGCAGGTGGCTGGAGCACTTAACCAGCTAGATAAACAAATGAAAGAAAATGCGGCTGCACCAGAGCAACTGAGTAATCAAACTAAGGAAAATGCTGATAAACTGCTTGCCCAGATGGGTGATATGATGACCGTAATCATGTCCCAGTTAACACAAGCACAAACATCTCTTCCACACACCACAACCCCGGTATCACAACCATTACCAATAATCCACCCTGGGACGAAGCCACTCGAGAGCCAAAGTTACAACTACCCAATCGCTTTGAGGGCCAGGCGGGTGGCTGCCTGGATTTCTTGGTTCAGTGTGAGGTATTCTTCTGAGCACAACCCTCTCGTTATTGCACAGAGGAATCAAAGATTTGCTTTATTTTGTCACTTCTATTGGGTAAAGCTCTCAAGTGGGCTGGTCCTTTGGTTCGAGCAAATTCGGTGATTGTCAAATCACTGGACAGGCTCCAGAAGGAATTAATTTCAGTTTTCGATCATAATATTAAAGTAGATGAAGCAGCAGATCACTGAATTTAACAAAGGGGAGGAGAAGTGTCGCTGACTTTGCAATTACATTCAGGTCCATAGCTCCATCTACGAGGTGGCCGGATGAACCCTAAATGAAACAATTTACCCGTGCCTTATCCAACCCAGTGAGGGACACGTTGTCTATGGTTAAATCTCCCATGACACTAGATGCACTCGTGGAGAAGGCTATTCGTATCGATAATTGATTGCATGAACGGGCTAAGGAGAGTTTGTTTGTTTGTTTATTAAGATCCCCATCACAATATCCCATACAATAACAAAAACATACAACAATGCATACAGCTCAATTAGTATGTAACACTATTTTCCTCACACTCTCACGTATATGAGCATGCATATGTATGATCTTGCATACTTGTATACGGTTTCCCAAAAAATACAACAAAAACAGCAAAAATATAAAATGCAAATCCAATACTGAATCCACCATAATAGTTGATTTAATTACATAATCCCCATCATTAGGAATACTAGATTTTCCTTATCTTTATATTATGTTGACAAGACATACACCCATTAATTTTTCATAAATTGTGTAAATTGTTGATATATTACCATCCCAACAGATACTAATTGTTAAAGTTCCTCTTTAAATAATAATCTTTAAGCTTTATTTTAAAATGAAGTATATTTTTCTGTTGTGTTATATAATTTGGGAGTGAATTCCATTCTTTCATTCCTCTATACATTACTGCACGTTGAAATGAGGTCTTAGATTTTGGCAAGCTGAAACAGCCTTCAACAGCATGCCTTGTGGAATAATTATGTGTCTCAGAACTAAAAGATAATTTTTTGTACAGTCCACATGGCATCTTTGTTGTGATCACATTTCTCATGAAAACCATTAACAAATAAAAAAATCGATTACTCACATCCAACCAAGAAAGACATTCATGCATTTTAAAGACATTTGTCCTAATTCCACAGCCCAGAGCAACACGAACAGTTCAACGAATAAAAGCGGACCAAGTCGGTTGAAAGTTCCACAATATCAACCAGTTTCTACCGCATCATCTGATGCGGAAGTTGGTGTTGAACCGATGCAGGTTGATCGGACTGAGGTTCGCCCACCCCCGAAACCGAAACGCTTCTTTTGCACGCACTGCAGAAAACCAGGTCATACCAAATCCTACTGCCGGGAGTTAAACGACCAGTCCCACTAATTGAACGAAAGGGGTCAGTGGGGCAGGTGACAGCCCCCTTTCGGACATTTATCCCCGCAATTTTGGGTTGGTAAAAATGCAGGATACATATAAACGCTTTTTTAGATTCCGTAGCGGTTGACTGTTTAGTCGATATTAAATGGGCCCGTAATAAGCGGCTACCCATTCGTTCGCTCCCATATTTGCACTCGGTTCTGGCATTGGACGGTCGCCCCTTGGGGCGTGGCTTAATTTCGGAAGTGACCGAGGGGTTATCTCTGTTCATTAAACAAGGCGGCCACTCAGAAGAGATTCAATTCTTTTTAGCCGATTCCCCATCATTTCCCATTGTCTTGGGGCATGCATGGTTGACGAAGCACAAACCTCAGATTAATTGGGGCAGCAGGTTTAGACCTATTGTGCAGTGGGGCCCCAGTTGTAATAGTCAATGCAGTCAAAATTGATCTCACAGTCCATTTTTTCAGGAAAGGGTGGATAATAATAATAATTATGCTTGTAATGACGACAGAGAGGATTCAGAATTTCCTCAGTCAGTAATCTCTGAGATTGACAGTCTGGACTGGGATCCTCAGTTTGATGGAGCGAGACCGGTTTTTGATGGCAGTCCAGTTAACTGTTCTTCCAAGGAGAATAAAGGCCAACTAAAGGGAAGACTAAGTTGAGTGTCAGTCCAGATGATTTCTGCAGTGACCTGGATGTAGAAATCAGTGAGGCCAGTGATAGCGAAAGCCTAGGATGGGACACTGCCTCCAATATTACATCAGAGGGGGAGGATGAGTCCAATGATTGGAAAATGGGGGCTCCATTGGATTTTGTTTTACCGTCTAATGTCCCATCAGACTATTCTGATCTGGCCGAAGTATTCAGTAAACAAAAGGCTACCACCTTACCACCTAACCGCACATATGATTGCGCCATTGATCTTCAGCCAGGTACCACGCCCCTAGAGGTGCTTCATTTTTGCTCTCCATCTCTGAAAATAAAGCCATGAGAGAATACTTCCAGGCTTTAAGCTATGGCTTTATCAGAGCCTCTACATCCCCAGCTGGCGCAGGGTTCTTCTTTGTTAATAAGAAAGATGGCGGATTACGACCATGTATCGATTACAGGGGTCTTAACAGCATCACTATTAAGAATCGATACCCGCTTCCGCTAATTAATTCTGCATTCGAACGCCTTCAAGGGGCGACATTTTTCACCAAACTGGACCTCAGGAACGCTTATAATCTTATTAGAATACTGGAGGAGGATGAATGGAAGACCACATTCAACACCCACGAGCGGTACTACGAATATTTTGTGATGCCTTTCGGCCTTGCTAATGCCCCCTCCATCTTCCAAGCGTTTGTCAATGACGTATTACGGGAGATGTTGGGAAAATGCGTCTTTGTGTATCTGGACGAAATTTTAATTTTTCGTCGTCCCTCAGTGAACATAAGGCCCACGTTTGGCAGGTTTTACGAGCTCTGTTGGATTCTCAACTATTTGTTAAGGCAGAGAAATGCCTTTTTCATGCCAAAACAGTTACATATTTGCGTTTTTTCTTTTCCGCGGGCTCAGTGCACATGGACCCTGACAAGGTATCGGCAGTCCTTAATTGGCCGGTTTCTCAATCAGTCAAGGAGGTCCAACAATTTTTGAGGTTCGTCAATTTTTATCGGCGGTTTATTCGGAATTTTAGCACCATTGCAGCTCCTATTATTGCCTTGACAAAGAAGAAACAGCATTCTCGTTTCACCTGGAACTCACAGGCAAATAGAGCATTTGAAGAGCTCAAGAAAAGATTCAGCTCGAAACCAGTTCTTGTTCATCCCGACCCGTCCCTCCCCTTTGTGGTGGAGGTTGATGCACCTGAGGTAGGAGTCGGCGCCATTCTCTCCCAGTGTTCCCAGCATGACAAGTCCTTGCATCCGTGTGCTTATTTCTTGCGGTTGTTATCCTCGGCTATGAGGAACTATGATGTCATTGACCGTGAGCTGTTGGCCATCAATCTGGCGCTGGAAGAGTGGCGCCACTGGCTAGAAGGAGCAGAACAACCTTTTGTGGTTTGGACCGACCACAAAAACCTGTTGTACATTCAACAAACCAAGAGGCGAAATGCGAGGCAGGCACGCTGGGCTATGTTTTTTAATCGCTTTAATTACACCCTGACGTATCGACCAGGTTCTAAGAACACTAAACCAGATGCCTTGCAGGGTTGCCAACTCTGATTAGACAAATAAGCGACCGCAGCTTCAAAAACAATCCCAAAACAAGCACAATATAAATCAGACGATACTAAGACGTTGTAGACCTGGGGCCTATACCATAAAGCTGGATTAACATACCCGGGGTTTCTCTTAGTTATCTGGCTGCACTTAGCCAGGCTTCCGCATTCCTGATAAGCGGTACCACGAAGCCAGTTATCAACTCTGTAACTGAACCCAGGGTTTTCAAATCTCGGTATGTGCGTGTTCACATAAAAGGGGCGGTGTTTGAAGCAAATGACCTATTGCAAACATGGACAAACCGACTGGAAGTAAAGCTGTGTACTTTTCAAATGCGGAGCAAGAGCTCTCAATAAAAATATGAAGAGAATAAACAAAAATTAACACCGTTGCAGATGCCAAATACAGAAAGAACAGTTGGCAAAAAAAAAATCACCGACCGTGTAAATGCCTAAGTTAATTATAATGATAGTATCACTGCAAATAACTCCCGTATTCATGATTGTATGTGGGCTATTGCTGCAATAGTGATGATTTAATTTTACTTCTGCTGCAGTAAATCATGACAACAGGCACTATGTAGGCTAGTGAGCGCATCTCTCTCCTTTTCTACTTTACAGGATATGATCCAGCACGAAGCCTATTGGGTAAAGGGATGTGTGTGTCTTATCATTTATAATGTCACTGCCCCATCAGTAAGATTACAGTTGCGTATTTCATTAAATTGACGTGATGCAAGGATGTATTCTTATGGCGTGTATGGATTTTTTTTCCAGCTGCAACCCTGGCGGTGTCAAAAGAGCCGGAGAACAAATAATGAATTACTACAAAAACATAATTCCAAGCGGTCAGTAGGCTTAGTTTCATAAGTGCAACAAGTACAAGGCTTTAGTGCTTTTGCCCATGGAAAAATACAGCATTGTGATACACTCAAGATGTGAAACTATATGCACGACTCCACTTCGGTCGCCACGTCAAACTCTCAGATGAGAACCTGTATCGTACATATTGGTATTCATCCGCGCACCGAACTCCGCTGAAACCTCTACGGACGGTGATGCCAATTTCTCAGAGAACTGACTGGTCAGTAGGCGGTGCTTTTGCACGCTGTGATCTGAATCTAGAACTAAACCTGCTCCGGAGCAGATTAGCCGTTCAGCTCATGTTGCTGCGGTGATATACTTCGGTAAGAAGTGAGCCGCCTTCATGCTAAAGAAAACCCAGGGTTAAACCTGAAGATACCGCGATAAGCCCAAATCCAGCTTGATGGTACAGGCCCCTGGGGTGGAATCGCTTTCGTTTTGTTGAGCGACGGGTGAGGTGAGATTATCCACCAGCAACCATATTTTTAAAAACAAGCCCAAAAAAACCGCAACCCGCGACCCGTAATTTTTTTAAGCGACTTCAGGAAAAAGAAGCCCAAAGTCGCGTATTATAAGCGGACTTGGCAACTCTGATGCTTTGTCTCGCATGTTCGACCACTTGGACAGTGATGTGGTTCCGGAACCTGTTGTCCCAGAGAACAGGATTGTAGCTTAGGTTTTGTGGGGCATTGAAGCAGTGGTTCAGAAGGCCTTGGCCACCAATCCAGGCCCAGGAGGAGGCCCACAGAACTGCCTATTTGTTCCAGTTCGTGTTCGGTCTCGTGTCCTGCAGTGGGCACATTCGTCCAAGTTGACAGGTCATCCTGGCATGCAGCGCACTAGGGATTTCCTTTCCCGACGTTTTTGGTGGCCCGGCATGGACAGGGATGTTAGGGAGTTCATTGCGGCGTGCTCGGTTTGGTTTGCGCAACAAAAATAAAAATTCACATCTCCCACCATCTGGTCTCTTAAGGCCATTGCCTATCCCTAAGCGTCCGTGGAGCCATGTGGCTTTAGATTTCATCTCTGGGTTACCTATTTCTGACAGTAATTCTGTGATATTAGTAATGGTGGATCATCTTTCAAAAGCTGCTGATTTCTTGGCATTGCCAAAGCTACCCTCTGCACGAGAGACTGCCCAATTGATGATCAATCATGTCTTAAGGCTACGTGGTATCCCTCTGGATGTTGCCTCTGATCGAGGACACCAGTTCACAACAGTCTTTTTGCCGGAAACTGGGGGCAGCAGTAAGCCTATCGTCAGGGTTTCACCCTGAAACTAACGGGCAGACAGAACGGACAAATCAGTCCTTAGAAAATACGCTTCGTTGCTTGGTGGCTGACAATCCGGCATCATGGAGCTGGGTCCTCCCTTAGGCTGAATATGCCCATAATTCCTTATGTAATGCTTCTACTGGTCGCTCACCTTTTGAGGCTCAGATGGGTTATCAACTTCCGCTTTTTCCGGAATTGGAGAAAGACACTGAGGTTCCATCGGTTGGCCATTTTATTAAGAGATGTTGAGCGGTATGGAAGAAAGTTTGTTTGTCGCTTTTGCAGTCCTCCATCAGGCAGAAGGATTCAGCTGATAAGAGGCGGCGTCAAGCACCCTCTTATCGCGTTGGTCAGCGAGTGTGGCTCTCTACCAGAGATCTCCCACTGAGGGTCGAATCTCGGAAACTCGCTCCTCGCTTTGTTGGTCCTTTTAAGATCGTAGGAAAGATCAATCCAGTGACCGTTCGGTTGGAACTTCCTCGGTCTATGAAGATTCACCCTACCTTCTATGTCTCACATCTTAAACCAGTCAGTACCAGCGTGTTGGCACCTCCAGATAAACAACCTACTCCTCCACAAATTATTGATGGGGGGCCTGCTTATATTGTTAGAGGCATACTGGCAGAGAGACGTGTGGCTGGGGGGGCAGTTTATGGTAGCTTATGGCCTGGAAGAGCATTGCTGGGTGCCCTCTGGGGATATTTTGGACCCTGGATTGATTTCTGCATTAAGATACGTAAATAAATAAATAAGCGCATTTCACTCGTGCCCCCCCGTCAACAAAATGAAGACGACCCCCGGTCAACAAAATTAAACGCGATTCCCGACCCATCCACCCCCCGTCAAGAAAATTAAACGCGATTCTCCCTCCACCTCCACCTCCACACCCCCTCCCCCGGTCAACAAAATAAATTTCCCCCTCATCAAACTGTTGTGCCCCCCTTGTGCACCCCCAGAAGAAAAAGTCTGGTGATGCTACTGTGTACACACTACGTTTCCCTGAAAATGCAGAAGTTGGATGACAACTAGCCATGCTACGCACAGGCTAAATGCACTTTATTTGATGCAATGTAGGCAACCTAGGTTTAAAAGTTAATAGAATTTCCTTGCATACAACATTTGTGGTGCTGTTTTGTCCTTGATTGAATTAGCCGGTTTTACTTGCAAAAACAATTTCAAAATGCAGTTTTCACTTCATAACTAAGTTCAAAACCTGGTGCATCGTCTTTGTCACATAGTAAAACCGGTGTATGCGGAAAACAGACTCATTATTCACGGTGGTTTCGGAGATGTGTGAAATTACGCAAATTACGCAAATGTAGTGGAAACCTTTGTTAATCAATGAACTCAAAACTTTCATATAGTTTAATAACTTTCATTTGTTGGAGACAGTTGTATTGTTAATGTGGAGTGATATATTGTCATTTTTTAAACATTAAAAAATATATATTGGTGCTTCTTAGATTTTGGTGTGTGCGCTCCTAAATTTTGGCTCACGCTTCTAACTTTTTGAACTTGGGAGCGCAGCGCTACCAAGCAAAAAAGTTAATTTCGAGCCCTGTACTGTAGTACTTTAGCTGCATTGGTGCACATGCGCATAATTCATGTGTCAGCACGTGGCTCTGTGAATCGAGTATGTCTCTTCTCTGCGTACATTAATGTACATCAGACTGCCACTGGTGGGTAAATACTTGAGTATGTCAAGCATAGATGCACAGCTAGGGCACTCTGACATGTCCACACCCAATTTTATAGCTTTGTTAAGGGACATTCTTGTCACTGCTGTAGCACCGAGTCATCAGCACCTTCAGTACTTTCATAATAAAGTGAATAAAAGTGTTTTTTTGTTCTTTTTTTTAATAAAATGGACATTATCAATCTATTGACATTGTGAGAATATTGATTCTAGAGAGCAATTTCCAGTGGGGAATATGCTGTCTTTACTTAGAGAAAATTTTTTCCACAAGAGTACAGAGGATTGGTGAAGTACTTTGTGACGTGATACAACAACAGTCACCTGGAGCTCGATATTTAAGGTCCCCTACTGTGCCACCAGGAGCACAGCCAATTAGCCATTATGAGCCAGTTCAAAGTCTCCCCTCCCTGACATCACAAGCGGGAGTGACCCCCCAGAATAATGAAATCTGATTGACTGCTTGGCTGAAGGTGATCAGTTCTTGATCAGTTGGTTACTTCCCCATGTGACGCCAAGAGGGGAAAGATTTTGAAATGGCTTGCAATAACTAATTGGCTGTGCACCTGGTGACTTGATAGGGGATCTTTAACAAAACCAACTAGAATATAAAATTTGTGAACAAAGTTTAAGTTTTAAGGCGTGACAAAGCCAAACTGAATTATGCTTGCATTTCAAACATCTCAATCCCCAACTCTCTACAACAAACAATTCAATAGTTAGGAAGGGCAAAAGCTTAGCCAATCAGTTAAAGGGGCTGGTTGTTTTTTTTTTTTTTTTTAATTACTGAGACCGTTCCCTGAGTCCAACCATTATAAGTTTATTGGGCCGAGAATGGGACAAACCTGAGGTTACCTTGACCTTTGACTGCAAAAATGTATTCAGTTCATTCTTGGGTCTAAGTGGACATTTGTGCCAAATTTGAAGAAATTCCTGTCTTGTGTTCTGGAGTTCACAAGACTGGTTGACTGGTTGGACTAGGGGATGGACAGATAGCTGGATGGACAACCCAAGAACATAGTGCCCCCAGCCATGGCTCTCACCAGCATGGAGGCATATAAACAGAGCCTGTGTTTTGCTTCATTGAAACTAGCCATGAAAGTGAAATATTTTAATGTGTTTGACTGTGTCAGATCATTAATCTGTCTTTGTTTCTCAGCTTGTTGTTTTGTTTTCCTCCCCAAACAGGGTTTTTTGATTGAGAGTAAAGTTGTGAAACTCCTGGCTCCATTGGACAAAGATGAGAAGAATCTTATCAAGCTTGATGTTATCCTCTGTGTGAGTAGTAACTCATCCATTGAACTGTAATCATATTCAGTAAAGTTTGTTAATATTTCACAGTGACGATGTCCAAAAGAAGTCCTACAGTGCTGCAAAAAAGTATTTGCCCCCTTCTTGATTTCTTATTTTTTGCATATTTGTCACACTTAAATGTTTCAGATCATCAAACAAATTTTAATATTAGACAAAGATAACCCGAGTAAATACTAAATGCAGTTTTTAGATGATGATTTCATTTGTTGAGGGAAAAAAGCTATCCAAACCTACCTGGCCCCTGGCCCCTGTGAAAAAAGTAATTGCCCCCTAAACCTGATAACTGGTTGTGCCACCCTCAGGAACCAGATAAGAAGTGTGTCATACACATAAACAGAAATATAAATACACATCAGGTCAGGTGCCATGCATACTGCTTCACTGTGGTTTACCTGTCAAGGCACTATGTGCCGTGGAAGTATGCGTGGAATGTATGCATGGAGAGGGAATGTGTATTGGTGGAGTACTGACAGTCTATTTGTCTGTTTTCACAGTATCAGGGAGTTTTTATTGGGAACAGGTACTTAACTCCAGCCTGAATGTTCTCGGCAAGTTGTCTGACTGTCATTGGGAAGAAACTGTTGTGGAACCGTTTTCTGTTGCTCTTGATGCGCTCTGGTCTGTGGTGCCTTAGTTGGTATCTGGAGTTCCTCCTCCTAAACAGGGAGTGTCCGGGATCATGTGGGTCTTTGATCATGTGAGAATAGCCAGCGGTTTGTATCTGCACCGCTGGGTGAACAATGTGTCAATGGAGGGAAGCTGTATGCCTGTACAGTGGGGTGCAAAAATTTAGGCACCCCTGGTTTAAATGTCTGTTACAATTAATCTCCAAGTGATTGAAAGCAAACCTGAACACTAAATGCTACAAAATTGAACATGGCGCCTTTCTGCAAATATAAAAGCAAGGTTTCTTTTTATTTTAATTTTTCTAAGTTTTTAAATGATAAGAAAGGAAAAAGGGCTTCAATGAGTCAGGTGAATATAATTCCAGGGTTGAACTATATATTCTGAAGTAACTCCATGCCTTCTAAAGTATTCGACTGTAGTGGCTGTTCTGTCTGGTGTTAAAAACCATGTGTTCCTCTAAACAGTTGTCCAAGGATATCAAAATCAAGATAATTCACTTCCACCAACAAGTAGAGGGATACAAAAAACTCTCGCAACGTGTCAAACTACCCATTTCTACTGTCAGAAACATTGTAAGAAAATGGAAAATAAATTGAACAATTGAAGACAAGGCAAGATCTGGAAGACAAAGAAAAATTTCAGATAGAGATCTGGTGAGAAGTGCCCAGAAGAACACACATATCACTGCAAAAGCGCTGCAAAAAAGAGTAGCAGACACAGGTCTAGTTGTTCACAGGGCAACAATACAGCGTACCTTGTGAGCCATTCCATGAGAGATTGACATTCGGTGCGCAGTTGACCCTCCTGGAATTGAATAAAACTCGGCACATTGATTGATATGGGTGTCTCACAGAAAAAGCTGAATTTTTAGGTCCGTATTTCACTTGCCTGCCGATAGCGCCACCTGGAAGCCACTTAAGTGGCTCAGTTTTGCTGTTGATACCCCATTTTACATCAACTATCATGACTTAAGGGTACACAGTACCAAATATGTTGTACTTTTATCATGATCTGTGAAACCTCAAGTCCAGTTAGACTTCAGCACCACATCAGCGCCAAGCTGGGTAACTACGTTATCGAGCCAGAATTATTTGAGAAATAACGATAAAAATTGAAAATGGGAATAAAATAATACCCCAGACATATACCAAACTAGAATGCTTTATTATGTGTTTACACACAACAAGACTATCATTTTCAGTGAATAGCACCTTGGTATCTTGCTGTGTTTGCAATGGACGGCCAGAAAGATGGTCGAAATTCATTTTTGGTGCATGTTTGCGGTATATTATCTCTGTAACCCAGATTTGTACTGTGAGGGTAAATAGTGTTTGATGTGCCTTTGGAACTCTATTTTCGGGAATACCAAGCATTTCTTTGGTTGTATCTATGCTGTCAAGCTAGACGGAGCCAAAGTTGGAGGAAAACTCAAAATGGACCGTTTCACTGTACGCTGGATGCAAGTACTGGCCATCCCCAGGAATGTACCAAAGAAATTGTTTTTGAATTGTGATGCCCACAGCTAGTTTTCTCTGAAAATGAAGAGTTTAGCTTGGTACTATGCTGGGTGGATAGCTATCTGACCAAAGTTGGTGCTCTAAAGAGCTAATGTTCTACCGACCTAGTATTCCTTATTCCCAGACATATACCGATGTTCTGTCTTTTCACATATATAAATTATATGCGCAGTTATACACAAAATTTGTAATCTCTTTGGTATAAAGCTGGGTTGGTTGTAAATTGGAAAAGAATGTTAGCGGTGACTGTTGCATTGTGTCAACATGTAAGACTTTTACCAGTAGTCAGTACAGTATACAGTTTTGTAGTGTTGGTGAGTTTCAGAAAAAAACAAATTCTCTGCATTTTTGCATTACTGTGAGAATTGGAGAGCAGGCTTCAGTGTTAATTCTAGGATTTCCCTAAGGTATGGTGATTGGATATGAAAAAGGGCACAGCAGTCGCGTCTAGCGAGTGGTTGTCCTGATAAAGGGCACAGAAATCCTAACAAGCAAGCAGCACCCTGCCAAGAAAAGGGCAGTTCATTTGTAGTGGTAAGTTGCATGCCTTCATTCCTAACACCTGCCCATGATGTCTAGCCTATGGGATGCCTGCTGGTTGGGAGGGCGGGGTTTCTTTTACAGACTTCCCATTTCCGTGCGTACCAAACCATGGGTGTTGACGCAACTATTGCGCTAAATAGGCTGCAGCCCGCTATTTAATTCAGAGACAGAGAAGCTCACTATCAACGGCCTGTAAAGCAGCCCTGTAGAGACCCAGGATGCGGTGTAGTAGGGCTTGCCTCAGGCTCGACTGGCTCTGTGGGTAACATCGACCCGGGTCCAACAAAGAAGGCCATGGATGGCTGCTCAGGGTCAAGGCCAAGGAGCAGCTCTGGTGCGTACCACCAGGTGCCGCCAACCCACAATTGAATTCCAAAAACAGACTGACGGATAGAGCTAGTCACATGCTGTGTTGACTTCATTTCGCTTTGGATTACATGAAAAGTATAAAACAGTTTTAACTTTTGTACAATACATTCTGTCTTCATGTACACGATTGTGACAAAGAATTTCTTTTAGAGTTCAAATTATGGACTGTTATTTTATGAAAGTGTACGTATACTGTTGACGCATGACTGCATACGTACTTATGGTGGTACGCCTTTTACATTAGTTCTCTTTTGGCATTTAAAAATTTTGGACTGGTCATGTTTTATAACGTGCTGTTCGTTTTTGACTGCGCTGTACCTGTACTTGGTAATAGCCCATGTATTGTGCGTTTGTAATGCTCACAGTCACCACCAGTTTACAACCAAACAAGCTTTATACCAAAGGGATTACAAATTTTATGTATAACTAAGTATGTGCTTCATATATTTCAAAAGACAGAATTTTGGTATATGTCTGGGAATATGGAATGTTAGGTTGGCAGAACCATTAGCTCTTTAGAGCACCACCTTTAGTCAGAAAGCTATCCACCCAGCATAGTACCAAACCAAGGTCTTCACTTTCTGAGAAAACTAGCTGTGTGTATCACAATTAAAAAAAATTTCTTTGGTACATTGCTGGGGATGGCCAGTACTTGCATCCAGCATTCAGTGCCCCCTGGAGGCGAATTTTTCCAACTTTTGATGTTTAAAATCATCTACACTGAAAATACTACCATTGAGATTTTACTAATGTTGTAATGTACCCCAAAGGGACTATGTATCCAGAGAATTTCAGATCTCTATCTTGCTGGGTAAACAAAATTATGCCACCTAAACATAGGCACAATCTGCTATGAAATGGTCTGTTTTGAGTTTTCCTCCGACTTTGGCTCCGTCCGTGAAAGTGTAGATACTACCAAAGAAATGCTTGATATCCCTGAAAACAAAGTTCCAAAAGTACAACAAACGGCATTTATCACCATGGAACATATCTGGGTATCAGAGAAAATATACCGCACACATGCACCAAAATCAATTTCAACCATCTTTCTGGCCATCCATTGCACTAACCCAGCAAGATACCAAGGGAATATTAACTGAAATTGATAGTTTTGTCGTGAGAAAACACATAATAAAGCATTCTTGATTGGTATATTTCTGGGACATTATTTTATTCCCATTCCCATTTTCAATTTTTACTGTGATTTCTCAAATAATTCCAGCTCAATAACATAATTACCCAGCTTGGCGCTGATGTGGTGCAAATGTCTATCCAGACTTGAAGTGTGACAGGTCATGATAAAAGTATAACACATCTGGTATTGTGTGCCCTTAAGTCATAAGAATTGATGTAAAATGTGGTGTCAAAAGCAAAACTGAGCCACTTTAGTGGCTTCCAGGTGGCGCCACCGGCAGACTTTTTGAGATTCGGACCGAAAATTCGGCCATTTCTGTGAGTCTACCATATCTACCCATCTGCCAAGTTTCATTCAATTCCAGGGGGGTCAACCCCTCAATTTCTTCAAAAAGTGCCATTTTCTCAAGGAATGGCTCTTAAACAACAAAGACCTACATGGCAGAGTTACAAGAAAGAAGCCTTTCCTATGACCTCAACACAACATTAAGCGTCTGAAGTATGCGAAAGAAAACCATGAGAAACCTCAAGCCTATTGGAACAATGTGCTTTGGACTGACAAAACCAAAATTGAACTTTTTGGCCACACCCAAAGAAGGTATGTTTGGAGAAAAAAGGGTGAAGCATTTGTAGAGAAGAACGCATTGCCAAATGTTAAGCATGGAGGTGGATCCATTTTGCTTTGGGGTTGTGGAGCAGCTGGGGGCACAGGCAATATTGTGCGGGTGGAAGGAAGAATGGATTTCACCAAATATCAAGACATTCTAGAGGCTAATGTTCAAAGCTCAGTCCAGAAATTGAAGTTGAAGAGATGTTGGGTATTCCAGCAGGACAATGACCTGAAGCATATCTCAAAATCCACCATGAAGTACCTTCAGAAAAGATGGATGAAGGTTTAGGAATGGCCATCACAGTCCCCAGACTTAAATATTATTGAAAATCTGTGGAGAGACTTCAAACATGCCATGCATGCAAGACAGCCAAAGAATATTTCTGAGCTAGAGGTGTTCTGTCAAGAAGAATGGGGAAAAATTCCAAAGACAAGAATTGAAAGACTCTTAGCTGGCTACCGGAGGGGTTTGCAAGCTGTTATAGCTGCCCGAGGAGGAGTTAAAAAGCACTAGCTGACAGGGTTCCCAAACTCTGCACCTGTCTCATTTTCATAGAAAACCCACATTTAGGCCTAGCGATTTATATAATCTTTATCTTTGCCTATTTCTGTTGTTTAAACCACAAATAATTGGATACACACCTTTTATTAAGATGACATTGCTGGACTAAAACTGAAATTCAGCACTTCAAAAAGCCCGCTTTCATGGCCTTGGAAATGATCACAAATGCATTGTGAGTAAATTCTGCCCTGCTGCAGCTGCCACCTTTGAGTAATTATTAGAACTATCATTTGTTTTAGAGAGCTGAAAGATTATTATAAAGCTAACTACCCAGTTAAAGCTATAGTGCGTAACTTCTGTCGCCCCCTAGAGGAATGTTGCGTTATTAGAACAATACAGCCAGCACTTCCATAGGACGTATACCCAGGTGCCACCATGCTGCGCGATTCCACAACATTTTTATTCTGTTTGAAGAAGGACAGCCGGTGGAAAAGAAGACAGACTCTTTGGAAAAAGGAGTATGATTTTTTTCTGCCACAGAAACACAAAATAGTATGTTTAGTTAGCCTATTACAAACGGGAGACAAGGTGCCTGCTAATTTGTAGCTGACAGGTTAGTGGATGGAAAGACCCAGTGGTAGTCAGCAGAAGTTATTTATTGTCCGTTGGTCTCCAGTAGCCACAGTACACAGAGTAACACTCACTACACACCGTGTACTGCTCGCCACGGTACACAGAGTAACACTCGCTACACACCGTGCACTGTTCGCCACGGTACACAGAGTAACACTCGCTACACACCGTGAACTGTTCGCCACGGTACACAGAGTAACACTCGCTACACACCGTGTACTGCTCGCCACGGTACACAGAGTCACACTCGCTACACACCGTGTACTGCTCGCCGCGGTACACAGAGTCACACTCGCTACACACCGTGTACTGTTCGCCACGGTACACAGAGTCACACTCGCTACACACCGTGTACTGCTCGCCACGGTACACAGAGTAACACTCACTACACACCGTGTACTGCTTGCTACGGTCTCTCGCTACACAACGTGGCAAACGCCAGGCTGCTAACATTACATTACATTCATTTCCAAGAAAATAATATAGTACTAGGTCCAGTACATGTAACAGCAACACATCCTACTCATAATGTCTTATAAACCAAGTCACTTACTTATCCAACAGCAGCAAGGCAACAGTACACACCGAAGCAGTCCATAAGTTGTTGGTCCACTTTTTCTGCTCTTCGCTGTCCATATTTCCCTCTAAACTCAGCCCAGATTTCTACGGTCTACGGTCTAGACCCGTTCGACAAATGTGTCTATATGAGGTGGATTCTAGCTTTCCCTTAATCTTATAGAGTAGAAACACTGCTATACTCACCACAGCAGCCGTAGGTAGATGGCAAATTCGACCCACTTGAATCAGAAGGATGCAGCACCGGATCACACCGCCAAAGGCCGATGACGACTGACGACAGTGTTCGCACTGTTATTATGCTTGTGTTATTTTGGTTAGTATCATGGTGGTAGTTTATCATAATGATACATGACCGTAGCCGCAACAGTTGATGGGGGTTGAAAACGGAATACTTTCGCCCTTGCGTTTTTGGCCGATTATGCTGTCCACTGCTTATACCATGAAAATTTATCTTTCTCATAACTTGAGCTGCCAGACTTTCACACTGCGTCCTCCACTTTGAAATATCGCAGCTGCAGTTTCTTTAGTTTGCCACGGCATTGTTCTACTGTTCTGTGGTAACTACGCAAATGCAAGTACTCACGAATTATTCCATAAATCTCCGAGTCCGTAATATTTAACCGATGTTTTTCGACATATAGGCCAACGTCGTTTGAATTAAAGTGAGTTGTGAACTCAGAAAGCTTGAAATCTGCGGCGCTGGTCCAAACAAAACAAGTCACGTGGGGTCCGGAGCTCTCTTGTTAGGAGACTCTCCGCTCTTCCTCCCCCTCCCTTCTCGTTTTGAAATAAAACACGTCATTTCCTGTGTGCCAGCGTGGGAATGTCGCCGGTCGACACACAATACAAAACAACAAATACTGCAAAATACAGCGAAATTTTAGAGGAGCCGGTCGGCTTAATCTGCATTGTGTCATCTCCTCTAGTAGTGGCTTGGATGAAATGGACATTTACGGACATGTAAAAGTTACATACTATAGCTTTAATATTGAAAATCTTGCGGCAGTCTCTGACAATCATTGACAATCGAATGACAATCTGAGTAAAACTTCATCCTTTGAAAATGAGCACAGTTACACATTTGAGCCCCAATTAGAAGACATGCATGGCAAAAAATCCCTCTTTTCCTTTTTATTATCTGGATAAGGTGAGCATTCCTCCACTCTCTGGAGGCGTGACAGATGTTACGGGACCCCTTTTCCTGCGACGGACATTACATGTGACAAACGTTACCGTTTTTGATCCCCTGCCAAATTTTACTGATAATTATGCCAAACTTTCAGGCAGACTTTGACGATTATTGACTTTGCCTTGGCTACAGATAAGAGAATTGAAAAGGTTAAGTCAAAATTCCACCTCATTTTCTTCCAACAAAAATAATTCAGAATTTCCGTGAAGGAGTTAAATTGACTGGGAAGATTAAGTCACCCCTACCTTCTGGCTAGCAAACTTCCTCATGAAGGTTTAAGCTCCCCTCTACTTTAAATTGATGCTCTAGGCATAACAAATTGTATGATATGAATTGTTAATACCCGTTTGGTTACTGGTAATTTCAGAGGTCCTAATACCTGTTTTTGGGGTTGATTTCAAGGTAAAATTCACACCATCAGTTTGAAATCAAAATTCTTGAAGAAAGAGAGTGGTTCAGCCATAACTATATATTTTTTTGTTAAAATAAGGAGTTTTGTGGATAGATTGAGGCCCTTTTCTGGATGTAAAACAGAATTTTTTTTTACTTATCGTGTCCCTCTTTTGATGGCATTACCCATCTACACCAGGTTAACTAGTACTGCGATTTTGTTTTTGCCATTGTTTCACACCTTTGACTTAAGAGACCAGTCTTTGCAGGAGCACATCTAATTATGTTAACGCTATTGAAACTACAATTCTGAATTAGTGTACAGGGTGCGAGATAACTTTATTCAGCACTTGCCCAGTCGGGCAAGCAAACTTTGAAACAGTTGTAAAATGCTTGCCCCAAGAGGAAAAAAAAAAAAAACAAATACAACGCTACAACACATTACGCAGTAGTCACATATACATTTTAAAACACACTAATCACCAAACATATTGCTTGTATACCAGCTTTTTTTGGAGAACTTGAACCTCTTTTATTTCACTTTCTTCTCTACGTTTGTTAGCACGTCTTTTTTAAGAAAATCTACTCTTTCCTTACATCATGTACGTTTGGTGCATGTGGCGTGTATCAGAAGCATAGCCAGAACTTCAAAATGTGAACGCACATCAATCATTAGTCCTGACTTAGTCCACTAAATCATTTTCCTTTTATTAATGTTTTCCAGTTACAAGAATAATCTATTGCCAATTAAAGACAGCTTCTTTCTTGATGTGACGCAATAATAAGCTAAATTTGGTTCAGAAAAATAATGTACTCATTAGTAGGTATTTGCTGTACAAAAGGTATACTGCTCTGTAACTTCCACATGATCTTTTTGGCACATTAGGCCACCTAACATATGTTTAAACATACGCTTAAACACCTTTAAACAATTTTGAAACACATGAACTGCGCGTCCAAATGAATGATTGCGGTCTTGCCCAATGAGGAGAATTACCAACACCTGATAGCGTGGAGTGCTTTCAGCGTGAATGTATCGTTAATTGTATCTCCCCGATGACGATAGTTGGGAGATACTATAGTTTAGTTCGGGGCTGCCGCCACCGCCGCCGCAGAGATTTTATGTTCCGGGCTCTGGAAGCCACAATTATTCCAGAAATGTTTTCAAATTTTACACAGGCAAAGATATATATATGACGATGCTCAAGACCGATTTTCGTCAATTTCGGACGTCTAATATGGCTGCCGGTGGCCCTTTTGTCAGAAATTTTTCATGTTCCAGGCTCTGGAAGCCACAATTATTACAGGAATGTTTTCAAATTTTACACAGGAAAAGATATACAGTATATATATATATGACAATGCTCAAGACCGATTTTCGTCAATTTCGGACGTCCAATATGGCTGCCAGCGGCCATTTTGTCCGAAATTTTATATGTTCCGGGCTCTGGAAGCCACAATTATTACAGTAATGTTTTCAAATTTTACACAGGCGAAGATATATATATATATACAGCATCTCACAAAAGCGAGTACACCCCTCACATTTCGACAATGAATTTATTATATCTTTTCAAGGGACAATGTTACAGGAATGAAACTTGAATATATTCTGGAGTAGTCATTGTACATTAAGTGTAGCAGTGTAGATTTACTGCATTGTCCAAGTAACTGAATAAACAGTCACTATTTCCAAAATGGGTGGCAACAAAAGTGAGTACACACCCCAATTGTTAATGGTCAGCCAAGCAATGGAACATGTCTTATTCATCATGTTCATGCTTTTGTCTGTTCAACTGGGCCATATGAGTTTGTGTAACGTGTTGAAGGTTTAAATTGTGGTGTTTTGGATGCAATGCTCTCATTCTGGCCACTGGATGTTCAACATGACACCTCATGGTAAAGAACTCTGAGGATCTGAAAAAGAGAATTGTTGCTCTCCAGAAAGATGGTCTAAGCTACAAGAAGATCTGTGAAACCATGAAACTGAGCTACATCACGGTGGCCAAGGTTATCCAGCGGTTTTCCAAGAGGGGTTCTGCTCAGAACAGGCCTCGTCAGGGTCAACCGAAGAGGTTGAGTCCTCGTGCTCTGCGTCAGGTGCACAAGTTGGCTGCAGAAAACAGACGCGGGGAGTACTGGCAGCATTGCTAACGAGGTTGCAGCAGTGGGAGAACAGCCAGTCAGTGCTCAGACCATACGCCGTGCACTGCACCAAGTCGGTCTGCATGGCCGTTGGCCAAGACGGAAGCCTCTTCTGATGCTAGCCCAAAATAAAGTCCGAAAACAGTTTGCTGAAGACAACCAGTGCAAAACATGAACTACTGGAACCATGTTCTGTGGTCTGACAAGACCAAGATAAACTTGTTTGGCTCAGATGGTGTCCAGCATGTGTGGCGGCGGCCCTGGTGAGGAGTACCAAGACAAGTGTGTAGTGCCTACAGTCAAACATGGTGGTGGCAGCATCATGGTCGGGCTGCATGAGTGCTTCTGGTCCTGGGGAGCTGCGCTTCATTAATGGAATAATGGATTCCAACATGTACTGTTGCATTCTGAAACAGAACATGATGCCCTCCCTTCGGAAACTGGGCCGCACAGCAGCTTTCCAACATGATAATGACCTCCAAGATGACAGTTGCCTTCCCGAAGAAGCTGAAGGTGAAGGTGATGGCGTGGCCAAGTATGTCTTCAGACCTGAATCTCATTGAGCACCTGTAGGGCATCCTCAAGAGGAAAGTGGAGGAGCAGCAGGTGTCCAACATCCACCAGCTCCGTGATGTTGTCATGGAGGAGTGGAGATGGATCCCAGCAACAACCTGTGCAGCTCTGGTGAATTCCATGCCTAGGAGAATCAAGGCAGTGCTGGACAACAATGGTGGTCACACTAAATATTGACACTATGGACACAATTTGGCATGTTGACGGTGAGGTGTACTCACTTTTGTTGCCATCCATTTTGGAAATAGTGACTGTTTGTTCAGTTACTTGGACAGTGCAGTAAATCTACACTGCTACACATATTGTACAATGATTACTCTAGAATATATTCAGGTTTAATTTCTGTAACGTTGTCTCTTGAAAAGATATACTAAATTAATCATCGAAGTGTGAGGCGTGTACTCACTTTTGTGAGATACTGTGTATATATATATATATATATATATGACAATGCTCAAGACCGATTTTCGTCAATTTCGGATGTCCAATATGGCTGCCGGCAGCCATTTTGTTCGAAATTTGGAGATCGGGGAGATACATGACTCGGTCCCTGTGGCGACCGAGTTATCTAGTTAAAAAAAACAATTGAGCACATGTCAGGACTAATAATTGTCGCAAAGGGATGTTCTGTGCCTACACATTTTTAAGTTCTGGCGACGCAAGTTCTGAATCCAAACAGTAAAGCAAAAACAGTATCAAGCACATTTCTGTAAAAATACTAAAAGAATCTTATTATCTTTCACAAAAAAAGAGGAATCACATCTATAAATCAAAAAAAGGCTCATTGCCCACTGACTTGATTGTGTGTCCACCATGACCCTGACAAAAGACAGGTTCGACAAACTAAAAAGATGTCTTCTTAGTTCGTCGAGCAGCGACCCGGGAATCATTTTGCAAGCGCACATGTATGTACTAACATTTTCTCAAGGCTGTAAACCTTTTCCGCAAAGCAACACTCTAGCTTCTGTGCGTGGTTTTTTGTTGCCATCTTGATCGATTTCAGCAAAGCATAGTGGGCCAGTTTGTTCTGTTGGTCGTTGCCTGACTGATAGGCCATGTTGCGTTCCTTGATCTTCTCTCAGACATGTTAGTTAAACCATGCCATGTGGTTAGTAAAAACCCTGAATAGTCCCGAGAGGCACACAAACAGATGCACACCAGCTAATATAGCAGCTGACAGTGTTGAGAATTATATTTCAATATTTCTCATCATACCAGGGTTCTTGCTAGGTCATTTGAGCGTCGGGGCCCCCGACGCTGTCACAGGCGCCCCTGACATTGTGATTTGGGCCGCTACGCTGTCACCGGGGCCGATGCAAATTAGCCAGTGGGAAACGTCACTTGCATGACGCTCATTGGCTGACAACTAAGCGGACCAAGCGCGGGGTCTTTAAAACTGAGCGCGGGAAAATATTCATTACATTTTGCTTTTGCGTGCCTGTAGATTTTGCCGTTCCGATTTTCCTTACTTTCGAGCGACGTGAAAAGTGAATATTTTTTCTACGATCATGTCAGCATTGAAGCGCAGGAAAAACAACGACGCCAAGGGCAATGTCGCATCGTTTTTCGAGCCAGCTGCAAAGAGAAAACGGGACAGACCGTTTTTGATGCACCCGGTGACATGGGTGATAATCAAAATGGTGAATCTGCCACAGATTGCTGTACCAGCACTGCGTCTGTCATCATTGACGGCAATGCCCCTGTTTCTTGTGAAAAGAAGGCCAACGCAGTCGGAGGGCTGAACAGGAAACGGCAGTCGGGCTTTGATCCAGCATGGAAGAAAGAATTTCTCTGGTTCTAAGTAACTTCTGGTGGATCTGGTATGTGACGCGTCTTTACGACAATTCTTAAACTTTTTACTACCCTTTAATTCCAGCCAGTGTTGTTATAGGTCAACTTTTTTTCATGATTGTTAGAATCTATGATTCAAGCTATTGAATTCTTCACCTTCTATGTGCAATACTAGTAACATACTGTTACGCAGTTGAACTGCACAGCGCATGTAACGTTAGCAGAACGCATTATTTTTGAAGTTACCGGTCACATAAATAGCGCTGGGTCACAAATAAACTCCATTGTAATGATGTAAATAACGGGTTATTTTACACGATGACAGTCAGACAAACCTACTACCCCTTTTTATCCTCGACGTGTATGTTAATGAGTTCTTAGATCCTTGCGAATCGCATTACTGAAAGAGGCAGCAGGAGATTTAAACTTTAAAGCGCATTGTGGCTTGCGGTTCGATGGTATGAAAGTAACAAAAACAAATCGATCACATGGTCAAACATGTTAGACTGCCTAGCATGCTACCGTCGCATTCACAAGTGTCAGCAAATTAGTGGGATTTTTTTTTTTTTTAATTTTACACATGCAGCTGCCAAAGTTTAATTCGTGACATGACGCCGATGGCTGACACCGGCCACTATCCTGACGGTAACTTGGAATGTCATTTTGCAATGTCAGATTTGAACACAAAGCCGTTTGCTGCCGTGTGTCCCTTTGTGGTGCCGACGTCCGGTCGAACCGCCTGCATATTGGCAACCAACGTGATTTCGAATAGAAACCGCATTTCTTTGCGATCACAAATAGTCAATTTCAAAAAATTTTGTCGGTTTAGTGCTTTTGCACAGACAATTGTTTGTGCATTTTTGCTTTTTCTCCTGACTTTTGCCGAATATTTCCATTTCAGAATGCGATGTTTATAGTGCATGTTCGTATTACTAGAGTCTATTGAGGGGCCAGATGCTGAGGAGTTCAACTTTGACTCAGCCTGTGACAACTGGGCCAGCATGTGCAAAAGGAGGCTCAGTGTCACCACTTCCAAGTAAGCCTACTTTTTTCATATGCTGGCTCTTGGCACATGCTGGGTCAAAGTTAATCTCTTCAGCTTGATTAAGTCTTGAATGTTCAGTTGTATGTACCTATTGAGTGCACAGTTTTGGCCAAATGTAAGGCTTATATTTTATCTATTTTATATTTTATTTATTTTACTTATTTTATATTTTTGTGTATTCTTGCTGACACTTTGTGTACTTCTGAGACAAGGCTTACTGAACATTTTTTTGTGCACTCTGGCTGACATTTTTGAGCTTTTGAGAGGAAACATTATCATGCCAGTCTTTGGCATAGTTGACTTGTATATTTTGCCAAATGTGAGGCATACTGCACACATTACATTTTTGTGTATTCTGGCTGACACTGTGTGCTTCTGAGACAAGGCTTACTTAACATTGTATTTTTGTGCACTCTTGCTGACATTTGTGAGCTTCTGAGAGGAAACATTATCATGTCAGTCTTTGGCATAGTTTTTTTTTTTTTGCCTAATGTGAGGCTCTTGATTGAACATTGCATTGGTTTGTGTGCTTCTGAGAGGAAACCTCTGAGAGATAACATCATCTTGACAGTCTTTGGAATAAATGTTATTTCTTGTTATGAAGTTTATTGTCTCTGTGTCTCAACTTCCTGAACCAAGCATTAGTAACTCCCAAATTTTGTTAATGATGACAAATAACAAGACTAGGTGCAACCTAGTATATGGCAAAGCCGCCAAGTGCTGTCTGAGACTGTGTGCCCAAGAAAAGGGTGCGCATTGACAATATTAAATATTAATCTGAAATTATAAACCTCCCTTCTCCCTCCTAACAGGGCACCCCCTTTTAAAATCGTTCTGGCGAGTAAAAAGCCGAAAAAAGTGGAGGATTGATACATAGCCTAATTCTTTCCCTTTCTCTGAATCCTATCTCCCATTTCAGCATTTTTTGCATTTAAAACAGAAACCTCTTCCTGTCGCACCCTATGAAACATCGGCGCAGAAGGACGTGACTTCGTAAGCCTAGCCATCATGTGCCCTTTTATGAGCTACTCAAGGTCTGCAGTCCCAAAAATAAACAAGTAATCCTCGGACAAAGTCCTAAATTTGAATAAAGTGATTCATCGCATTATAAAGGACTTACTTTCTTAATTCAATCAACTATCTGTAATGAATGTAACTTGTCACTTCTGCCAACAGAACTGCATCCAGGCAGCAGGCTAATCCCATAAAAGGCATGAAATAATGATAGCCTGATAATCGTTCCCTTTGGGCTCATCGCGAGCATTCTTAAAATGCTCCGAAACCGGCGATTTTATTTTAGGCCCATGATATTTGCACTTATAGCCTACTTGTGGCCAATGCTGAATTTTTTTCTTGGCCACACTTTGCACTTTTACCTGTGGCCAATGCAGAAATTTTCCCTTGGCCACAGCTTAAAAAATAAGTTTGGCCAAGAAAAAAATTTTGGCTTTGAACACATAAAATAAGTGTGAGCAATGGAGCAATTTGCATCTTCGCCACACTTGCCAGTGCGTCTAACGTGAATTTCAATCAATTTTTGTGCTTGGACGCCCTTAAATAGGTGCGAATAGTCATTTTGTTTATTTCATTTTCATCTTTTTACTGCGGATACGTGAAAGCAATTCTCATGCTTTCGGTAACGAGTGCATTCTCTCAAACATAAGCTGACGCAGTACTTGTCGCGATGACTGTGCCCTCTGAGTGGTATTCCTTCATGGCCCAGGAATTTAGTAGATCTGAATAAATTTTACTACACTGTCCTACCAGTATGTTGATTCCTAGCTGCAAACTCCGACAGCATAGCACTGATTAGAGTTACTTAAAATCGTTCTGGCGAGTAAAAAGCTGAAAAAAGTGGAGGTTTGATACGTAATTCTTTCCCGTTCTCTGAATCCCTTCTTCCATTTGAGCATTTTTTACATTTAAAACAAAATCATTTTCCTGTCGCACCCTATGAAACATCGGCACAGAAGGACGTGACTTGGTAAGCTTAGCCATCATGTGCCGTTTTATGAGCTGCTCGAGGCCTGCAGTCCCAAAAATAAACAAATAATCCTCGGACAAAATCCTAAATTTGAATAAAGTAATTCATCGCATTATATATGACTTTTTTAATTCAATCAATTATCTTTAATGAATGTAACTTGTGACTTTCGCCAACATAAACATCCAGGCAGCAGGCTAATCTCATAAAAGGCATAAAATAATGATAGCCTGATAATCGTTCCCTTTGGACTTATCATCAGCATTCTTAAAATGCTCCGAAACGGGCGATTTTATTTTATTTTCATCTTTTTACTGCGGGTATTTGAAAGCCATTCTCAATCTTTCGGTAACGAGTGCATTCTCTCAAACATAAGCTGACTCAGTACTTGTCGCGATGACTGTGCCCTCTGGGTGGTATATTCCTTCATGGCCCAGGAATTCAGACGATCTGAATAAATTTTACAACACTGTCCTAGCAGTAGGCTATGATTCCTAGCTGCAAACTCCGACAGCATAGCGCTGATTAGAGTTACTTAAAGCATAGCGAACGAATGTAATGAATCAGAGTGCAGGCCTGACAACTTCTGCTGACTAAGTTTTTCTTTTGCCTTTTCCCAGTTGCTCAATCCCCCCTTAACAAACAAAGTGTCACCGTAGTTGTGCAGATAAATCAAAGAATACCGTCGGTTTCCTTAACACAATGCAACTTCTGCCATTTTTCAAACAAACTTCATTGAAAGGATCTGTCAAATCACACCGTGCCGAATTTTTTTCCAGGAAATGCAATGCTTGGTTGGTAGGATCCCAAGTGCATGGCAGCGCTAAAGTTAATGGTCCACTGCTGATGCTCTTCACCGGAGCGACAAGCTAACTGGTGCTCGGTGCAAGCTATTGCAGTGACAGTATTGTTGCTTAACTCTATCATCTGTAATGTTATTTTCATCACTGTCCTTGCGTCCACGAGTAACATAAGTGTTTGTATCAGTTACTTTAATTTTCTTTTAAATATTGTTTGGAGGGGAAAAACAGATATCCTTCTCTGCTTGCTGTCGTTCGCCGTTTTCGCTTCTCACAGCGTTTGTGTCGGCGCCTTCCGCTTGCCTCAATACATAATAAAAAATGTAAAAAAAATTCAGCCCAGATTCTTTAGACATAGATTGTACAAAACAGTTTTAACCCAATTCATGTTTTTATTTTTCTGTCTTAATTTTTACTGTTTAAAGTTACTGTTACATTGAGAATGCTGTAAGTCTGCAACCGCCACCGGGAAGTGCTGCAAAGGGAGGGGCGCCCTTGTACACTTAAACATATTAAATACGAATGGCGTCAACGCCCGGCCTGCCAGCCAGCCAGCCGATCGTCGGCCTGCCAATTGTTGAAGTTCTTCCCCGCCAACCGACCAATCGCTGAACAGCCAGCCAGCCAATCGTCTGCCAACCAATCGTTTAAGTTCTTCCCCGCCGGCTGACCAATCGCTAAACTTCTTCCCCTTGGCCAGCCAATCGTTAAACTTGATCACTCAGGCAGCTAGTCAGCCAGTCATTCACTCACTCAGCGACATTCGCGTTTATAGGGGCCTGGCCGCTATTCACGGCCCAGCCCAAAAAAATGAAAATTAGCATTTGGCTTTAAAGTAAGGATGTAACAGTGAAAAAAACTTGGCTGTATTCCACAAAATTTGCCCCTCAGAATGCAGGAAATAGTGTTTCAGAAGGTTTTAAATTTCAAAATGGACCCGTCTACAGCACTCGCGCCTGCGGCACTTGCTGCGCCAAGTTGCCCCTACGCTGTGAAAAAATTCTGGTGAGAACCCTGCATATTCAGTAGTAAATTAATACCCATAATTAATAACCATAATCAATAATCATAATCAGCAACCCATATTATGTAAGCAGCAGTAACACACACACATCCGCACGTGCACGCACACACACACACACACACACACATACATACAAGCAGTTCACACACGCATGAGCAGCACACACACACATAAACAGTTGGATTCTGCAGCTTTGATTGACATCTGTTCAGTTGATTCAGGCAATATCTGTTCAGTCATTAGTATTATTCATCATCATTCATCAGAAATCATATAGTTATGCATGCTCCAATATTACACTGGAAGAGGGTTGTTATCTTTTGGTTGCAGTTTCAAGGCAAGTTGGCAGTGTTTTGGATTGCCTGTCTCTTGGATGACCTATGACCCATTTAAAAGTCCTCTTAAACAATGAAGTTGCCTTGAAGTAGTTATTTTGTAAAGAATACCAACCAATGAAAAAAGAGAAAAACAAGTAACATGCATACATCATGTTATTGCGCCATTGAAAAACAAGTAAGAAGCAGACATTACGTTATTGAACCATTGTAGTGTGAGAGAGCGGAAAAACCATATTTGGAAGATATTTCCTGTGATAAAGATATACAAATTGAGTGTGAAAAGCAGAATGTCAGTTCTTCTTGCCCAAAAAGAACTCGGCTTTATATTCAGCAATATGCCTCAATAAAGCCTAATTTTCTGAAGAATCTGTCTCTCTTCAATTGTTTGAGGATGGGGGAACCACATAATCGGAAAATATTTTTGAGTGTAGACCACGACAACAGTCTCTCTGTATTTATGAAGGTTGTCAGTGGCCGCTCTAAACACATTCATGGTGGTTGACTCGAAACATTAGTCTCATTAGTCTGCTATGACAAGCTCCTCAATGGAACTAAGAACCTCGCCCAAATTAGGGATACCGGGGCCCCCTCCTGGAGCCAGGCCTGGGAGGGGAGCTCGCAGGCGAGCGACTGGTGGCCGGGTTTATCCCGGGACCTGGCCAGGCGCAGCCCGAAGAGGCTATAGGGAGCTACCTCCACGTGGGCCCACCAGCCACGAGGAGAGGAATAGGGGTCATGTGCATTGTAAACCGGGTGGCAGACAGGGGCGAAGGCCCTTGCGTTCTGGGCCCCAGTCATGGAGTCTGGCTCTTGGGACATGGAATGTCATCACAGTGGTGGGGAAGGAGCCAGAGCTTGTGTGAGAGGTTAAGCAGTGCCAGCAAGATGTAGTCGGACTCACCTCTATGCACATCACTGGCTCTGGAACCAAGCTCCTTGATAGGGGTTGGACACTCTCCTTTTCTGGAGTTGCCCAAGGTGAGAGGCGGCGAGCAGGTGTAGGGATACTAGTGTCCCCTCGGCTGAGTGCTGGCTCTTGGGACATGGAATGTTCTCACACTGGCAGGGAAGGAGCCGGAGCTTATATGGGAGGTTGACCAGTACTGGCTAGATGTAGTCGGACTCACCTCGACGCACGTCTCTGGCTCTGGAACCAAGCTCCTTGATAGGGGTTGGATACTCCTTTTCTGGGGTTGCCCAAGGTGAGAGGCAGCGAGCAGGTGTAGGGATACTAGTGTCCTCGCGGCTAAGAGCCGTCGTGTTGGAGTCCATCCCGATGAACGAGAGGGTCTCTGCAATTCGCGTGTGGGTTGCAGAGGGGAATGCTCTGACTGTTGTTTGTGCTTACACACCGAACAGTTCAGAGTATCCAACCTTCTTGGAGTCCCCAGGTGGGGTCCTGGAAAGGGCTCCTACTGGGGATTCCATAGTTCTGCTGGGAGACTTCAACACTCAGGTGGGCAATGACGGAGACACTTGGAGGGGAGTGATTGTGAGGAACAGCCTCCCTGATCTGAACTGGAGCAGTGTTTGGTATTGCATTTCTGTGCTAGTCATGGATTATCCATTCCAAACACCATGTTCAAGGATAAGCGTGTGCATAAGTGTACTTGGTACCCGAACACCCTTAGCCAAAGGTCGATGATTGATTTTGTAATCATCTCATCAGATCTGCGGCCATATACTTTGGACACTCGGGTGAAGAGAGGGGCAGAGCTGTCAACTGATCACCACCTGGTGGTGAGTTGGATCAAATGGCGGGGAAGACTGCTGGACAGACCTGCGAAGCCTAAACGTGTTGTGAGGGATGACTGGGAATGTTTGGTCGAGGACCCTACCCGGACGGTTTTCAACTCAAACCTCCGGAAGAGCTTTTCCCATATCCTGGGGGAAGCTGGGGACATGGAGTCCAAGTGGACTTTGTTCAAAATCTCCATTGTGGAAGCAGTTGCCACGAGCTGTGGCCTGAACGTTGTCGGCACCGGTCGTGGCGGCAACCCAAGAACCCGTTGGTGGACCCCGGTGATCAACCTGAAGAAGGAGGCTTTTCGGGCTTGGTTGGCCCAGAGGACCTCTGACTTAGCAGACAAGCACTGGCAGGCTAAAAGGACTGCAGCCGCAGTAATTGCTGAATCAAAAACTCGGGTTTGGGAGGAGTTCGGGGAGGCTATGGAGACGGACTTTCAGGTGGCCTCAAAGAGGTTCTGGCAAACCGTTAGATGACTCAGGAAGGGGAGGCAGGACTTCACCCAGGCAGTTTTCAGCAGGGGTGGGGAACTGCTGACCTCGACTGAGGATATTGTCAGGCAGTGGAAGGAGCAGACACGGCCTCAATTGAGGAGTCAGGGACAGAGGACTCGGGTGAGTCATTGTCCATTTCCCTGGTGAAAGTTACTGAGGTGGTTGAAAAGCTCTACAGCGGCAAGTCACCAGGGATGGAAGAAATTCGTTCTGAGATGCTGAGGGCCTTGGATGTTGTTTGGCTGTCATGGTTGACACCCCTCCTCAACATTGCGTGAATGTTGGATACAGTATCCGTGGACTGGCAAACTGGGGTGGTGGTTCCCATTTTTTAAAAAGGGGACAGGTAGGTGTGCTCCAATTCTAGGGGGATCGCACTGCTCAGCCTCCTGGAAATGTCTATGCCATGGTACTGGAAAGGAAGCTCCACCCGTTTGTCGAACCTCGGAGGAGCAATGCAGGTTCCGTTCCGACCGTGGAACAGTGGGCCAACTTTTTACCCTCGCTTGGATACTGGAGGGGTCATGAGAGTTTGCCCATCCAGTGTACATGTGTTTTGTGGACTTGGAGAAGGCTTATGACTATGTCCCACAAGGTATCCTGTGGGGGGTGCTGCGGGAGTATGGGGCTCCAGTGCCATTTATTCAAGCCATTCGATCCCTGTACAACCAAAGCCGGAGTTGTGTCAGCATTTTTGGCATTAAGTCGGACTTTTTTCCAGTTGGTGTTGGATTATGCCAAGGGTGTCACCTATTCTGTTCATGATTTTCATGGACACGATATCAAGGTGCAGCCGAGGTTTGGAGGGTGTCCAGTTTGGTGGCCTCAGGATTACATCTCTGCTGTTTGCAGTTGATGTGGTCCTGTTGGCTTCATCATGCTGTGACCTCCAATGCACAGCTCGGACATCCGGGAGTGGCTCAGAGTAGGACCGCTGCTCCTCCGCGTCGAGAGGAGTCAAGTGAGGTGGTTCGGGCATCTAGTCCAGATGCCACGTGGACGCCTCCCTTTAGAGGTTTTCCGGGCATGTCCAACTGGGAGAGGCCTTGAGGCAGACCCAGGACACGCTGGAGGGAATATATCTCCTGGCTGGCCTGGGAATGGCTTGGGGTCTCCCAGTTAGAGTTAGAGGAAGTGGCTGGAGAGGGGGGCGACTGGCCTGTTACCTGCGCGACCCGGCCCCAGATAAGCGGGGCAAAATGGATGGATGGATGACTCGAAACAGTCCAGTAGTTCAGCCAATGCATTTTCAGATCATTTTTGCATAGTTCTCATGACTGGTTCTGCTTTAAGCCTCTGCTTTAAGCCTGCAGTGTATGCCTTTGTGATATTCCAATAGCATTACATGCATTTATCCTTATGCATTATTTCCTCTGGTTAGAAAGGTGATACATTGTTCACATTTAGGTAAAACAGACTTCAGATTGCAGTGGAAAAAGTCACCTAACACAATGAAAGCAGCTTCACGTTATGTATTTTCATGCTTACTGATCATACTGTCGAGCTCTCTCAGTGCCTTGACTGCATTTGTGTTGGGGGGATATAAACAAGGCTGAAAATGATGCATTGTAGTTCACTTGGTAAGTAAAATGGCTTGTATCTGATGATCACATATTCCACACTTGGTGAAGAGAAGTTGTCTGAAACCTTGATGTCTGGTCATGACTGTTTGACAAGAGCAGCAGAGCCCCCTCCACGAGACTTACCACACTCTTGCTCTCTGCAGTCGCATCTGTAGATCGCATAGCCTGCTAGTATGACAGCCTCATCAGGGATATTTTGATTTGGCCGCGTCTTCATAAAACACACAACTGTGCAGTTCCCAGTTCCTGTTTTATGGTTATCCTTCTGTGGAGGTCGTCAGTTTTACTGTCCAGCGATTGCCTGTCAGGTAAGAGGATAGAGTTAGCCTACTGCAGCTAGCTAGGCGTTGAAGTCATTGCTCAGCTTCTCCCCGCCTGCCATGCCTCCTCCTTGGGCGGCTGGTTTCAGCAGTCAGAGGAATCCCCCTGGCGTCGCAGCTCAGGGAATTCAAGGAGCTAAGAGTGATTAAAATCCACTGCAGAGCTAACTTCTCTGATATACAACAGAGCTTCCCCGTCATAAACTATGCTTGGGACAATGACAAAAGAAAGTAACACAAACATGCAAAGATACACAACCAGACTAAACGTGACTGAGAGAGTGCCGCGACTGTGGGGAATGCTATTCATTCAATGATTCAATAGAAGTGGGATGCTCAGTCTTATCTGTCTCTGCAAACTTTCATCCATGCTCTAGTGTTTGTTCACAATTTTATCTCCAGCATAAGTTTTCATTTTCTGCTTTCATCATATCCCCACATGTTTCTGCAAAATTTTGCTAATTTTGCTTTACTATGGCACTGACTCAAGAATAGTCAGTTCCTGAAATACGTAACAACAAAAATTATTGGAAAAACATACTGAAGTGTGATACATTTGCTAATTCAGAGACATGACTGTGGGTTTGGCTTTTTTTTCTGTTGAGTCCATTGGGATCGAAACAGAAGAGGACAGGTACAAGCTAGCGGAGTTCTTCAAGAAGTACGCACAATGGCGGGAGGACCAAGGGGTAGGCTCCAGCCGGACTGTTCAAGTGCTCAACTGCAATATTTAGTTGGGAGTCATTTCATACTTGTTTGCCGTTTTTTTAGTTTTTGATATTCTCTAACTGCCATGTGTCAAAGACCTTTTGAGTCAAGAGGAAGAGTAGCAAACTGTCATTTGGCTCCCATTTATTTGGGTCATTCCATGCCAAGTGGAACAGTTTTTGGAAAGTTTGCACCACACTGTCTCAGAAAAAATTGAAAAAAATTGCGGGTGTTTGCCATCATTTTAAATGGCCAAATCCCAAATCTTAAGTTCCTAACTCCAATTTATCATGAAGTAATTGCCAATTTAAGGAGGCAGTGTCTAGTCACTTGCGAATGTCGCATTGACTTATAAGTGTTTTTGAAGGGATATAAATACACTTTCCAGTGCTCCTAAATTAATTTCAATGGCTGCACATCGTTAAAATTACCTGAAATTTATGAATCTGCTATGAGATTTGGCATATCTCATTTGATATTCCTGTAATAGGCTGTTGAAAATAACAGTCTTTACAGAACCAAAATTTTTATTTGATTTTTAGTTGGTCCCCTTGACTGAAGTATGCGTAACCAGGGGTTTATATTGCAGCCTCATCCTTAGCAGCTACTGCACACTGGCCCCTTAAACCCAGTCCACTATCCTGTCTCTAATTTAGGAGTAACTTGCATCTGAAAAAGCTTAAAAACGCCCAAAAATACCTAAATTCAAGGCATGATTTTGATTTGGTCATGTGGACACACCAGAAAAAATCTGAGAACATTTGTGAAGCAGCTTTTGTATTAGGGCAATTAACAGTAGAAAATGAATCTTGTGTTTCCAACTCGTTCTAGAAAAATTCTGGCATTTTTATTAGCTTACATGGCTGAAGCCCATATAAGCTATTGTAATGGGTTTGCGTTCGGCGTAGTCCATCGTCTGTCGTCTGTAAACTTGGGTCTTTCGGTCTTCTTCTCCGCAACTGCTGGATGGATTGTTCTGAATTTTTTTGTGGATGTTCCATATCAGTATGGGACTAAAGTTTGTTCAAGGCTTTTGAAAAATTTTTGATTAAAGTTTTGAGAAATTTTTGACATTTTTGTTACAGTGGAGCCCTATGGGAGAGAAATTTTTGATGGGCTATATCTTTGAAACGGTAAGAGATAAGGTCATACTTACTATTAACCTTAAATAGGAAGTCATATATGGGCTTCAATTTGGCACCCTGACTTTTGAGCTCAGATGACCTTGAAAGGTCAAATTCAAGGTTATGGAATTTCATGTGCCTATATCTCCGAAACTACTGGACGGATTGTTCTGGAATAATGCATAGGGGGGCGCTAGTTAAATGATTGAAGTGTAGACTGGTTTTTTTGAGCGCCTTGTGGATCACAGTTTTATTGTTTAAAAACTGCTTTTTTGATTATCAAACTCTTTAATTTTTACGATTTAACCTTTGCTGTTTGCTTTATGTTCACGCCGCTAACGCCGGTCAGCAGATGTTATAATAAGTTGGATAAGTTTGTTTAAAGATATATGCCGCATGCCATTGTCATCCATTCTCTGCGTTTTCAGGAAAACCCAGCGTGTACACGCAAACATATATACAAGGTCAAAAGGTGCACCGAAAAAAGACGTATATTTATGATATTTGAAGATACTTGTGATGTGAGCGAAGAAGATTTTAGGTTTGCGCAAGCACAAAACCGCGAGGTAGCATATTTTGATAGGTAGCAAAAATTGACAGAACACCGGCAATCCCTGATGTGTATAGCTGGTATGGCAAAAAAGAAATATATGGTGGTTTCATGTTGTATTGTGGGGTGCACTAACCAGTTTAAAAAGGGAGATTCAGTGAAGTTTTTCCGCTTCCAAAGCGGTAAGAGACAGCGAACTGCATGGATACGTGCAATCAAGCGCAAAGATTTTGCACCGAAGGACCAAAAAGGGTTTGTAGTGCACATTTTGTTAGTGGCTGGCCTGATTGCACTGGTGCATAAATAGAACACCTCCGTGTCCGCGGACCTCTGTATCTACTCAACAGGGTAGAACAGCCAGCAGGCTGTAACTGTATACGTATAATTATCTGTGCTATCCAACATGTCCAATGACAGCTTGTGATGCCTGCCTGTTTGTAGCATCATTACTGGATGTCACCTTCATCAAAGTGTTTAATACACCGGTCTATACACTTGTTGTTTCTGCCACTCTTCTCCACAATGTGATCATACAGATGAAGAAATTTAATTGGGGGTATTAAATCAGTGGTCGAGTCGGCGATATATCCGACCTCCTCGAGGGCTGCGGTAGCACTTATAGTCTCGGTCGTGGGGCCTGTATTTTCTTTCATGAGGCTCTATTCGTCAACAATCGCTTCAATCAGTTCAGCCTTTTTCATTCCCATGCGGTTTATGTTCAAATCCTTGCACATCTGCTATAATTCTTGCACTTTAACCTCTGAAATTGCTTATTGCTCGCTAACATTAACCTTATCGCTTTGTTTAAAACAAGCGGATTTTGTGTTGAATCTTCTGATTTTGATTAACTTTTGCAGTGGTGTGGTGTGTAATAGACCCTTTTGGCTCACCAGGCTTCATTTGGGACCATTTTGGGCCAACTTAGATTGGACTCCACTTTTACGATTTTTCCATATTGGTCAACTTTTAGGGTATTCTGTGCCAAAATATCACCATTTTGGGTCGCCAGTGGTCATTTGGCACCATTTCAGGCCAACTTCGACCAGACTCAACTGTCATACATTTTTTTTTTTTGGTCAACTTTTTAGGTGTTTTGGGCCAAAATGTGACCTTTAGGGTCACCAGGGGTCATCTGGCACCATTTTGGGCTGACTTCAATCCAGCTCAACATTCACAGTTTTTTAATTTGAGTCAACTTTTGGGGTGTTTTGTGCCAAAATGCAAACATTTTGGGTCAACAGGGATGATGTGGGAGCATTTATGGCCAACTTTGAACTAGGTCCACTTTCACAAATTTTCAATTTTGATCAACATTTTGGGTGTTTTGGGTCAAACTACAACCCATTTGCATCACCAGGGTTGATTTCGGGCCAACTTTGATCCAGTCCCACTTTCACGATTTTTTTTTATTGTCAGAAACAATTTAGATATTTTAGGCCAAAATACAATCTTTCAGTTACCAGGGGTAGTTTGGGACCTGTGACCATTTCGTGCCAACTTTGATCTGCCTTCAGTTTCAGAAATCTTCAACGCCTGTAAACATTTTGGCCATTTTCTGCCAAAAACCATTTTGGATCATGAGGAGTAATATTTTTACCAATATATTTCACATTGCGTACCAAGGAGCTTGAACATTTTGAATATTCTTTGCAGTCTGAATAGCCATGTAAGCTACAAAGTCTGTAGACTTTTACTTACTATGCTGTGTCTTATATCCGCCTAATAATATGACTGGAAATGGAGTGGGGTTATCAATAATTTGGGTACTATGCATTCAATTGCTGAGATTATTTCTCAGGAGTCTTCTTGGACATTCTGGTGCTAATAACACGTGGTGTAGTCTTCACTTTTTGGATGTGGGGGTATGATTTTACGTTAAAACAAAAATGGATATTGGAGCAGAAATCTCTGGCTTTCCCAATGCTTTTTGCAAGAAAATCGATGTTCAAAACATCCTTGAATCTCTGTCTTTTCAGCCTGCAACACTGGTAAATATAATTTGAGTTTCACTTAAGAGCCATGAGGAAATTAATTCCCTCATGACTGCCTTACCTCTCCCAATTTATGGGCAAATACTTGCATACATTGCAATATTGAATATTAAGCACTCGTAAATGAATTGCAGTTTTGGCATTTTTGTGATCCTTTGGGCTTTATTTGATAATGCATGTGTTAGCCATTTACAAGCAAGTTGACAGAATTTACTGAATGTTACTGGCTGATATGAGCCACACAGCATGGTAAATAAAGATGCCGTAATTTTTTTAGAAGGAGTTGGAAACACAAGATGAATTTTCTACTGTTTATTGCCCTAATGTAAAAGCTGCTCCACAAATTTTCTCAGATTTTCTCTGGCGTGTCCACATGAATTTAGGTTTTTAGGTCACCTGAGACTAAGTCTCAAAGTGATCTATTCTAATCGCCTTTTGTCCGTTGTCGTCCGTCGTGCGTCCGTAAACAATTAACATTTTCGACTTCTTCTCAGAAACCGCTGATCCGATTACAATGAAATTTTGCAGGAACCTTCCTTGGTCAATTATGCACCAAAATTGTGAATTATATGGTGCCCACCCCCAGAGACTCTGAGGGGCGGGGCTAAAACTGCTCAATACATTTTCGACTTCTTCTCAGAAACCGCTGATCCGATTACAATGAAATTTTGCAGGAACCTTCCTTGGTCAATTATGCACCAAAATTGTGAATTATATGGTGCCCACCCCCAGGGACTCTGAGGCAGGGCTAAAAGTGGTCAATACATTTTCGACTTCTTCTCAGAAACCGTTGATCCGATTTCAATAAAATTTTGCAGGAACCTTCCTTGGTCAATTATACACCAAAGTTGTGAATTATATGGTGCCCACCCCCAGGTGCTCTGAGGGGTGAGGCTAAAAGTTGTCAAATTGGCTGAAATTTTCAAGCTCTTCTCCAGACCCAGATATGCTGGAAAACAATACTCTTCATAAATGGAAGGGTTTTCAGGTGCTTTATCAAAATTGTTCATTTCATGGCCCCCAGGCTCCATGTTTGCCCCTGGGCAGGGGGGTGAAGTTTACTATACCTTATATCAGAAAATGATGGGTATATTTGGGTCATTCGCATCAATAACATCAGTTTTTATACAACTCAGGTGACCGTTAAGGCCCATGGGCCTCTTTTTGGGCATTTTTTTTATCATGAGCATTTTCAGATGCAAGTTACACCTAAACTAGAAACAGGAAATTGGATTAGGTTTGAAGAGCATGAAAACACTTCCTTAACTTTCCCTCTGCTTTCGTGTTCTGTTTGAGTACACACCCAAAACCATTTTGGAGACACCTGTTCCACCCGGTGGTCTTTTATTGCCAGGTCACCAAGGTTTGAAAGTCACCATTTCGCGCTGTCTGGCCGCTTGGCTAAAAATAAGACGGTGCTCTTGTTAGAGGCATCTGACGTCAGCTCTAGAACACAAATCAACGTGCAGGCAGCGCCAGGCATACATGAACAGCCATAATTTGCATTTAGCCATTGACTCGCGTTGTTTTGATTGTTTATCTAGCTTTTTGAACGATGGCTCAGCGTTGTGTTATCAAATTCTATGGTAATTCTGATAAAACCGGACATAATATTCACTAATTTCCAACCTACCCCTCCCGCAGTTTACCTCTCTTGATTAGCAACAGTTGCTCAGACTAATGGGCAGAACCGACGAGAGTCTTTTATTTTTGAAAGCCTCGTTATACATTGCACTACAAAATTATTCGGCGTTTTCTTCCGCTTATCAATGACGACGAAAAATATCAATAAGTTGTTATAATTTCTGCACTCGTGTAGCTGGTGAAACAGCACATATTTGCGTAAATTAGTTTGCGTGGCTCATTGAGCAGTAAGCCATGAAAATCCGTTCTACAGTCTGAATGAAGTGACAGCTAAATGGCGTTGTTAGGTACGATGCACAGCTGAGTGATGGCGAATATAATTGCTGCGAAGTCAGCCAAAGTTTCGGATTTTTTTCAGATTGTCATCCTTGCGGAGTCACATCAGTTATATCAACATAGCCAACAGGCAATCGCTTTGTCATTAGCATTTCTTAATCATTACGTGTCATGCATTAGCGGTGGTTGTTCAGTTAATAAATTGTTTGATTGTTAATCAGGCAAACTTGATCACAAACAGTTTAAAACAATTTATGCGGGAAAGGGTGGTGTTACTGAAGGCCTTCCTGAAATCTGACGGCACGCCACTGCAGCTAGCTAATAGTCCAATATATTTGCAGAGATCAGGGATGTTAAACTGCGTCAAGTCATTCCTTATACGCTTGGGTAATTTTACTATTGTTTTCAAATAAACGTTACCGCAATTCAAACTATAGGAAAATAACATACCAAGTCGTATTGCCAACGCGATCTTGTAATAATAAGGCATCGTCAGGAACGGCATCAGCTGCATGTCCCTCTTGGTCCTCCATCTCTTGCCTTGCTGGTGGCCCATACAGGTAGGGTTGAGGACCGTTGTATACCTTCGTATCTGCCAAAGTAACCACTAATTCTCTGTCTCCTGATTCCTCATTGCTCCAGTCGTGAAAACTCTCACCAGAATTCCCACTGGATTCACTGAAACTGTATGACGCCATGTTGACGTTGCCTGTTTGTGTTCTAGCGCTGATGTCATGCATACTTCGGGTGCGCTCGCGCCGTGGTCGGCAATACTCCGCCAGAGGTGATCAATAAATTTAATTTGCAGCGATCTGCGATCGACTTTTGTAAAAAATAAATAAGTTTTGCGATCTTTGAGTAATTCTCTATCATATAATGATTGCCTATCCCTTAGGGTTTTCATGCTCTTTAAGGGGTCAATGTGCTGTTGCTGCTGAGGATGAGGCTGCAATATGAACCCCTGATTATGCATACTTCGGTCAAGGGGACCAACTAAAAAGCAAATAAAAATGTTGTTTTGTAAAAATGGACATTTTCAAAAGCCTATTTCTGGAAAATCAAATGAGATATGCCAAATCTGATGGCAGATTCATAAATTTCTGGTAATTTTACTTGTAAGCTCACATTTTCATAAATTTTGGAGCACTGGAAAGGGTGTTTTGTATCCCTTTAAAAATGCCTGTAAGTCATTGCTACATCTGCAAGTGACTAGATACCCCCTTCTTAAATTGGACTTGGAGCTTAACTCCTTCAACCCCGCAGCCCTCTACAGAGGGCTGACCAACATATTCCCTTCAACCCCAAATTCCTGTAGGGAAAATTCAAACAATCTGACTAATTGATTGGAACATATCAGGTTACATTTAATGGGATTCCAGAGATAACAGTAAGATACAATGCCCAGATAATGACCAGCCCTCTACAGAGGGCTGTGGGGTTGAAGGGTATAGTGATGCTAGAATATCTGGGGTTGAAAGAGTTAAGATTTGGGATTTGACCATTTGAAATGATGACAAACACCCATGATTTTTTTCACATTTTTCTGAGACGGTGCGGTGCAGACCCTGGTTCACTTGGCACGGAATGACCCATTTGTGTAAAACATAGTTTTATTTGGTAATAATGTCATTAACTCTTTCAACCCCAGATATTCTAGCATCACAATACCCTTCAACCCCACAGCCCTCTGTAGAGGGCTGGTCATTATCTGGACATTGTATCTTACTGTTATCTCTGGAATCCCATTAAATGTAACCTGATATGTTCCAATCAATTAGTCAGATTGTTTGAATTTTCCCTTCAGGAATTTGGGGTTGAAGGGAATATGTTGGTCAGCCCTCTGTAGAGGGCTGTGGGGTTGAAGGAGTTAATTCACCGCGGTATCAACTTGGACAGCATTTTAAGTAGTGCAGTTAATTGACCGCAGTGACCACACAGTAATTTAATTTGTTATGATGTAAGTAATTTACAGACAGCATTTTAATTGGTTGCGTGCGCGTGGCCTCACTCATGATAAATCCTCAGACTGCCCCAGAGGAAGAGGCAGAGCCTGGGGGAGTGGGTCCATTGGCAGGTGTTGAAAAGCTGGGAGAGTCCAGCCGTGTCCTCAGCAGCCACAGCTGGGAGCTCTTTGACCCCAACGATGTCCTGGGAGCGCTGCGGGCATTTACTGCGGAACATTGCAAGCCCAGGTGAGCACTGTATTCCAAAGTGAAAGCAATTTGTTCTGACTCTTAGCAGAGGAATTGTGCTAATTAACAAATTCAGATCCTCAAAATAAAATACTGAGAAAGACTTGTTCTCTGAACTGGGTTTTCCACATCTGGTCCAGGTGCATGCGAAGGTAAGCACTGTAAGACCAGGTATGTCAAGGTGAGTCTGTTGAAAAGTTGAATCAACTATGAAACTTAAGTTTTGGATTTAGGCTTTTATAGTGCATAAGTAGGGAATTTTTAAACTTGCATTTTCTGAACATAAGGGTACTAGTAAGTGAAGTATATAGGGCTCTAATTTCTTGGCGCAGCGCAGGGTGGCGCAGCGTGGCGTAACAAGAAGCAGCCCACATGTAATTTCGTTTAGCGCGGCCCGGCAGGGTAATTTCGTGAGGTGCAACACCGTGCGCAGCCTTTGGTAGACGAACGTCGCCGAGATGGGTGTGGCGGCGTAGTAGGGGAGGTGTCACATATTCATCAAGACGCAGTGACAATTTAAGTGGAAAAAATCTTCGCTGCAGTTCTTGAAAGCTTGCCAGCTCCAACCTGGTTTACTTTCTGTGCAGGGGTAATTTGGCTGACCAGCGCACAGTGCGCCTGCGTCACCGAAACCTCACAGGCAGGTTTCCAGAATGTCAGGCACATTTAGATGCAATAAATAATTACAGCAACCACTACTTAATGTAACTATCCGAATCAGCACATAAATTATATTATCTGTATCGATTGTCCTGATGTCAGATCAAAGAGAGAGAGAGAGAGAGAGAGTGTACATATGGTGTACGTGAGTGCGTGTGTGTGTAAGCTATGTGGGTATGTGCCCTTCAGCTGCTTTCACACGGACCTTGAAACGAATATTTCGCCGCGACTGATTACATTCAAAGTCAATGCAAAGATGCAAATACACGCGCGTATTCGCGTCTTTGCATTGACTTTGAATGTAATCTGTCGTCTTAAATCGTTTCGCGTCCAGTGTGCAAGCAGCTTAATAACATTATTGTCACTTTAGGTTTTATCATTTTTAGTGGGGGAAAGGAATACAGCCTGATTGCTATGATCTCGTACTGAGTTAAGATCACATATTGAAAATAAATGTGTAACGTATCTTGCATTGTTGTCCATGCTTGTTAATTCCAAAATTTTAAGCGTTACAGGGTGTAATAATAGGAACACACTATCCATCGTTTCTCTTCCTAGTGATGCAGGCAGAAGAAATTAATGAGCAACCATCGTATTTCATTCCAACTTCATAAGTTTGAATGATCTGACGTAGTTTCGTAGTAATTCCATTCAAGTTCCCTAATGATAATAATTCACGAATGCCCTAGCTAGCCAGCTAACTCATATTCGTAATGCTTAACTCTTTCAACCCCAGATATTCTAGCATCACTATACCCTTCAACCCCACAGCCCTCTGTAGAGGGCTGATCATTATCTGGACATTGTATCTTACTGTTATCTCTGGAATCCCATTAAATGTAACCTGATATGTTCCAATCAATTAGTCAGATTGTTTGAATTTTCCCTACAGGAATTTGGGGTTGAAGGGAATATGTTGGTCAGCCCTCTGTAGAGGGCTGTGGGGTTGAAGGAGTTAATATAGACGTAAGCGGTGCAGAAAACATGCCTGAAGCAGCAAAGTAAAATGCAATATTAACGCATCATGCAGATATAGGACAGAGGCTTCTTTATTCCAACATTTTAAAGGTGAGGAGAGGAGCTCATTTGATTGGTGAAGATTTGACTCGACTGTGTTAAACCCAAAAACGCCTTCTCTCCTCCCGCTTTGCCACTTGCGCCGGCAGGAGGGACCGAGGCGGGACAGAGGAGTACTTGTGCCAGGCTGCACAGGGCACGAAATTGCAACATACGCCTGGACACACCCCGTTGGCGCGGCGCACCCCCCATTCGCCACGCCTGTGCCTGGTCTGCGAATTTAGAGCCCATTGTCTTCGGATAACTGTTCGAACCTGCCATAGTTGTGCAGTTGGACTGAAGAAGTCTTATCTTCCCTGAGAATGATAATGTGGGAAGTTTGATTCACAGGCATAGCTAGACTTAAGCATTTTTGAGCAAGGTACTTAAGCTGAACTACAGTAAATATCCTGCTTTAAGCGTTCCTTAAATGTCCAACATCTTGAATCCTGGAAGTGAAATGTGAGATGTGTGTGAGAACAGTACCTAATGTTGTGTTTCCAGGGAGGCAAAACAGCAGTCAAAAATTCAAAGCATGGACACCAGGAATGAAACAGATGATGGGGCATTCTGGCAATCAGCGGTCAGCATCATTCCCGAGGCCAAGCTGAAGCTTTGGGACACTCTTGAAACTGCTCTGGGAAAGTACCAGTGAGTGGCGGAGTAATGTCTCCATATGGACACACAGATTTAAAAAATACCCCAAAAAATATTGGAACAATTCCAAAATTTTTTGTCCCTATTAATCATTTAGACCCCACTACATTGAAAAATAGGTACAGGTATGAAAGTACCAGAATTTTCCTTTAACTTTGATAATCTTCATCTGTTAAGAATAAAGTCTCGCACAAAAGACTGAATTTAGCAATGTCAGTGCTATTGTTGGTCTTTTTGTAGAACTCATGTTTCTATTGGGCCATTTCACATTATTCAAATAGTTGCATGAGGGACAGTGACAAACTTTTCAATGTTGCAGCGATAAAGCATATAAAAAAAAGACAAAAATTTTCTCAAGGCTGGGCAGCTTATGAAGCCTTTACCCTGGAGGTAACAATATCTTTTGAATTCCATTGTTCAATTAGGCTAATTAGCTCATCATATCAGTGTTGCGTACTGGAGGGTCTGCTGCATGGAAGGTATCTATCAAACTCATACTCACTTTGTTACAGTAGTGTGCAGTGGTGATCATACACCACCATTTTCATCTAAAATAGGTCTTAATATATTACTTCTCTGTAATTTTTTTGGTGAAAATGGAATGATAAATACTATTGTGGGCAATGAGAACAAAAAAACCATTCTCACATGTATATTGAGGTAAAAATATGGGTGATAAACAAAAGCACTGAAAACATCAATTTTTTATAAGAATTAAAAGGTGCCGCAAATTTTATTTTTTTGACTCTTGCATAGCTTGAACGCATGTTTGAAGGCTCATTCCATGATTATTAATGCTAAAAAATTTGTTTAAACTGGTTTGAGGCAACATTAGGGACCAATCACACTAAACGCGTTCTGGATGCGGCTTTTGCGCACCGGGCGTCTCGCGTTTGAGTGCCTCAGGCGCCTCACTGTTTTTTTGATGCGCTTCGTATCAAACACCGTCCTATTTTGAGGCGCCTCAATAAAAAGGCGCTTCACGTCATTGTCAGTCTTTTCCCTGCTGTCCAATCATGTGAAAAAACCTGAAATCAGTTCACTTTTGAGTAGTTCATTGAAACGGTTAATTTCAGAATGTTTGCAAAGATGAGTGACAGGAACGTTACTCAGCAACACAGAAAAGACGCGTGCAGCGCCTTTTTACAAAGTTGGCTTCAAATTAACAGGTCAGAGGCACCTCGCGTTTCCACGCCGATAAAGCGTGTTTGGTATGATCAGCCCCTTATTCTGCAAAATTACCTCTGACTGTCAGTTGTTCCAGTATGTAAGGTTACATGAACTTTGAGCAGTGTCACAGTGTTAAACTCGATGGCACGACGGCATAGCCTCTCTGGCATAGCCTCCCCGTACACGTTGAAAAAGCATCTTCAGTCGTAGTCTTCAAATTAAGGTTGAAAACTCACCTGTATTCATTCTATTATAGCCTTCAATTAAGCATGACCCTTTCGGCTTTGGTTTTATGGGTGCTTTTGGTGTATTTTTTCCTCAGCCCTATGTTTGCTTGTGTTAGATATGAATCAAGATCAGGTGGCACCTTGAGGGGCACTGGGGGTAAAAATTGAAGTGCATCTAATTTTACATTTTGTGTTATTTTCAGTTTCTATGGTATTGCCCTGATAACTGCTTGAAATTTCGTGGACCAGTCACAAATACTAAGAATTCTATGGCCTCAAATGTACACATACCCGAGATCCATTTTGTGGCGTTGCGGACGCTACAGCAATAAGAGTAAAAAATTAAATGTCTTGAAAAAAAAGTTTTATTTAATAAGACATGCTAAATACACTCCTTTTATCATGATATAAAAAACAAAATTATAACAATGCCTTTTTTCACACATTAGTGACGCATACCTAAAATATTGCTTTTTATAACCACTGTTATAAAAATACAACATCAACAGCTGAAATTCTCACCTTAGAATGTACTTTTTGAACACCCCGTATATCTTCAGTGGGTGTGGATTAGTTCTCTCATTAGGTAATCACTCTAGTTTTACTTTTAATAATCATATTATCGGAATATATTCATTTGAAGAGTGGTTGATGCAGAATTAGAGGATGTGGGGGAAAACGTTGCGGACACTACACGCTGTTGCAGACACTACAAACAATATTTGAATTAATTTGTGCAGCACAAAAGGACTAATATCTTGAATTGATTTTACTGAAAATAAAGCTAATCTTAGGAGCATTATTCAACTTAGGTGGGATAATCCCACTTGGCCAAGTCTTTACTGAAATATATGCTTGACAGTATACCATTGTGGACACTACATATTTTTGGCCACAACATTCGATACCAAAATCAAGGCAATATACCTGACAAGGAAGTGTTCCCTTATGAGAAGTTGTAGAGCCCACAAATGTCAAAATTGTCCACTAATGTCAAAATACCCACAAATGTCATAATAATACCCGCAAATGTCATAACACGTCAACCGCAAATGTCATAATACCCGCAAATATCATAACAGGTCAACTGCAAATGTCAAAATACCCCAACCGCAAATGTCAAAATCTGATTAACCGCAAATGTCATAACACGTCAACCACAAATGTCATAATACCCGCAAATATTATAACAGGTCAACTGGAAATGTCAAAATACCCCAACCGCAAATGTCAAAATCTGATTAACCGCAAATGTCATAACACGTCGACTGCAAATGTCAAAATTTCCATTTTAACCGCAAATGTCAAAACGTGTCAACTGTAAATGCCAAAACTCATTATTTACATTTATAATGAGAAAAAATAATGAAATAGAAAAAAGTTAAATAAAATAAATTGAAATCGAATGAAATAAAGTGAAATTGCATAAAAAAATAAGATTTTTCAGAAATTAAATAATACGAGAGATTTGAATTAGTTGCTGGAGACGAATTTGGTGGTCTTTTGAAATAAGGTTTTGACATGTTGTGACACAATGTTCATGGGACGCTTCAGGTTAAAGGAAACTGAACCCCAAGCATTAACGAGATACCTAACGTGAGAAAGGTAGAAAGCAAGAATAATTACACCTTCTCAACACAACATTTTCTTGAGACGTGACGCACAAGGCGAAGTCGATTGCTTTGTCAATTTATTCAAATTTATGGATACCTCTTCTCGTGTGTGTGTGTGTGTGTGTGTGTGTGTGTGTGGGGGTGATGTAGTATTTCATTCACGTGTTATTTTGTTTTGTACTTCTAAACGTCAGAATGCAAAATGCATGAACAAGTAGGGGTAAATGTTTCGCACAAATGAAAATTTATTTGTCAACTGCTACATTTTTAAAAAATACTTAAGCTACAATTGTTCCCCTGTGTATAATTTACTCCAAATAAATTCCTACCTTTTCAGCTGTGATTTTCCTGCGTTGAAAAGTAATGCTTTAGTTCGCGAATTTAAACTCTTTCTAACTACTACAAGTGGTGCATAAACCTTCGTCTACTACGTCACAATCCGCGGGGGGACATGAAACGATGCAAGATGGCCACATCCTGTGAGAGCAGACGACGCCTGAAGTTTGGTACATTTGCGGCTATAGATTTGCTTACAGTAGGCCATCCAGACCACCAAATTTGGTGATTTATGCATCAAATCAAAGAGTATTCTACTCTTAACATAATTACAGAGAAAAATACATGGGGTTAAGATTCCTTTAACTACCGGTAACTGTCCAGTTTTGGAAATAACCTGATGATCTTGATAATGTTGTTTCTTGTGGCTGCTGTTAATTATAACTGATAATTTGAAGAAAAATGTCAAGTAGATATTTTGAGTAAACGTCTGCAGAATTTTTAATTCTTGTGCACCCACTGACGGGCAAAAACATACGCATACGCCCGCGATTAACTCTTTACTCCCTAGTAGCTATCTTAGACTGCTGCCCTAGCAGCCACTGACCCCTGGCGCCCTAAGACAATATGGCTACTAAAATACCACGACTGTAGTCGGGATTCGCCGGCAGAAGCGATGTGTTTATCATGCCTGTAGTCGGGACTCGCCTGCACAGCGACCTAAATTATCACGACTGTAGGCGGTATCAGGGAGTAAAGGATTAAGTATGTGACATTGTTCGGATTAAAATTAACTTTATTCATGCCAGATATGAATAAGAAATGATTTTCCGTTATGAAGATATGACCATGAGTTGATTTCCACAAAATGGCGCCCAGATGATATCACAGTAACGTGATTTTGAAAATGTTACGGGAACTTGTAAATGATGTTACTTACAACTGATACAAATTTCAAGAAAATTGCCTGAGTATATTTTCAGTAGACGTCTACAGAATTTTTAATGTTTGCACTGACGTGCGGAAGTACGCATACGCACCCATATAAGTATCTGAAATTGAGCGGATTCAAATTTAGTTTATTCATGCCAGAGATGAATTATAAGCATTTTTTTATAATAGCGCACCTTAACACACAGATGGGCGTTCACAAATATACTGAAATATTTCCCCTAGAGATAACACGCAAACAGAACATGGGATTCCCAAATCACATTTCGCAGTCGTAATATGGCCATGATTCCAACATCCGATTAAAAGATGTAATTTTAAGGGCGACCCGGTGGCTCATCAGTCTAAGCGCGCGTACCATAAAGGCTGTGTCCTTCCCACAGCGACCTGGGTTCGACTCTGGCTCAGGTCATTTGCTGCATGTCTTCCCCCATTCTTCTCCCCAACTTTCCTGTCTCTCTACACTGTATAACTGTCAAATAAAGGAAAAATTCCCCAAAAAAATGATCTTTATTTAAAAAAAAAAAAAAAAAATGTTATTTTATGGTAGAAAATTGTCTCAGCTACAACATATCAAAATCCAGGAGAAAGTTACTTAATAATAAGCGAGAGAGCCTCAAAAGAATATAAAAATATAACGTCATAAATTGAAAATCGAATTATTTGAGTTCAGTTGCCAATATGATGACTTCATACCATCAAAAAAGCAAAATTTCTTTTTCATGGATTCATATCTACAAGTTTTCAGAATATGTAAAAAATTGGGAGTCTCCACATTTTGCGGAGCTATAGCGGATTCTAAAAAGGCATGTTTTTGCGTTATGGCAAATGTATGTAAACTAACTACTTTTCACAAGGCCGACCCTAAATCTAACTGTTAACACTCATCATGGTTCTACACAATATGCACTTGGTACTGTTGGGGCTTAAAGTGTGAGAATTCCATTTTTAACACACGTGTTTAACAAAATCTAAGATGAAATGTTTCAAAATATGGAATTTCAATTAACATACCCGATGTCCAGTGCTTTAATTGTCCTGAAGTGAGTACGCGCATGCGTATGGTCATTTCCAATTGTGCATGCAGGGAACATGACCTCCAGGTGGTACTTGTAAGCTGTGCTCAAGCCTTTGTGCATTAATATTATTATCAATGTGCAATACATCACAAAAAAAGTCCTTGAAAACTACTGTACATCAAAAAGTAAATAAAAGACTACATAGGCCTAGCCAGTGAAAAAATAAATCTTGTACATGTCCTTAGGTGTAAGGGCGAAGTTGGATAAAGGGCTCCAGCACCAAGAAAAATATTAATTGCCTTTTGGGGAAACCGTCATCACATATTAGGGCAGTGATATATTTTATTTTGCAGGCCCATTTTTTTATCAACAAAACTACAATAAACGGCTGGAAATATATCTAAACAATACCCAATCAGTAAATTTACGAAATAGTCCAAATTTTTCCTGCTTTTGCTTTGCTCTTTCGCAAAATTACAATCTGGGAAAGTTGGTAATTTGGCAAGAGACGTCAGCTGCCTGGAGAACTGAAGTTGTGAGCGAAGTTTATTGTGTCCGGGGTGTGTGTGTGTGGGGGGGGGGGGTGTGTATATGCATTAGGTCTGATCGCGACTTTGACAACTTTGGCCACGGGCTAATCCTTATTTTCAACTTGGCCGTCATGTCATCATCATAATCATCCTCATGATCATCATTATCAGAATCAAGTTCATCACGTTTCCACCGTCGTATTTTGGCCTTCCTATTTACATAAAGGGGGATATCTTTCTTTTACTTTACTTTTTCTTTTTTTATTCGTGTTCGTTCACATGCACCTTGCTCCTCAAGACCACTGATCCTCCATTCCAAAATCAAACATTTCTTTTCCTACTTCCTGTGCCAAGATGGGTGTGGCGGCGCAGTAGGGGAGGTGTCACATATTCATCATGACGCGGTGACCATTTTGTGGCAAAAGGCTCTGCCGAAAGTGCGCAGAGTGGTCCAACCTGGTTTACTTTCTGTGCAGTAGTAATTTGGCTGATCAGCGCACAGTGCACACACGTCACCTAAACCTCACAGGCAGGTTTCCAGAATGTCAGGCACATTTCAATGCAATAAATAACTACAGCAACCACTATTTAATGTAACTATCTGAATCAGCACGTAAATTATATTATCTATATCGAATGTCCTAATGTCAGATCAAAGGCGGTTGGAAACTCGACCTTTCAGCCCTCAGAGTGTCAGTGCATTCTCTGTGGCATGTTGCGTGCTACACAATATAGCTGTACGCCATGGATGTCACTTTGACCTCACACAGGAGACATTACAGGACTTGAGAAAGAGAGGCCGAATTGCATGTGCCGTAGCAGCAGGGAGAGCAGCAGCGCGCACGGGAGAGGAGAGACCACCTGGCTGCAAGGCTCTGTCCTTAACACTAGAACCGCGGCTGCTGCTTTTTATGCGGCGCTGATGTTAGTAATGCATGACATTTCATGTCAATAAAAGATATGAGTCCATCCGTCCATGACTTTTTCTAAATATGTGTTTTCTATGTTATATTGAAGTTTTGAACTTCTGTTATAAAATGTGAGTATTGATATTAAATTACTTTGAGCGCCGTAGCCGCTTTTTTTGCGGCAGTGGCTTTGACTGCAAATACCCGTCTGCAACGTACGAGAGAGAGAGAGAGAGATGTGTGTGCATGTGGGCACGTGAGTGCGTGTGTAGGCTATGTGGGTATGTGTCCTTCAGCTGCTTTCATGCCGGACGCGAAACGAATTTTTCGCACGACAGATTACATTCAAAGTCAATGCAAAGACGCAAATACACGTTTTGCGTGTATTCGCGTCTTTGCATTGGCTTTGAATGTAATCTATCGTGCGGAAAATTCGTTTCGCGTCCAGTGTGAACGCGGCTTTAGAAACACAGGCTGATCTGGGCTACATTTATCTAAACATTATTATTTTTATTACTTTTATTGTTGTGTACTATTAGCCTACTAAAGGTAGTCTATAGGCTTACACAGCTGTCAAGTGCACCCCTTGTCGGATTCGTTCTGGTTGCAGTAGGGCTACGCAATTGGGCAAATGTTGACTCAAGTTGCTGTTTTCTCATATAACATGTTTATCAGCATAATTAATTATCGTACATAATACATTCACATGTATTTATTGGCAATTTTTTATTTCATTCGTTCAAAAACAATATATTATTGATTCCCTCTTTACAATCGCACATTATTATGAAATGGCCTCACATTTGCACTGCCGTGAAAAAAGCGGCAGCCACGGTTTTAGGGGGGTTTAGAATTCCGCGGCCGCTTTTGCATCATCAGCCCGTGGAGGTCTGTTCGCGTGACCATATGTTCGGCCACTGCGAGCTTGAACCTCCCGGACCAGAACATCAGCTTCCAAGTTTGGCCATCTGGTGTTGCTGCTGTGTCCTACTTCATCCACGTCGAACGAAATTTGCACTGCGCCTCGCCCACGGCGCTTTTGAAGGTGAAGAGAGGAGCTCATTTGATTGGTGAAGATTTGACTCGGCTGTGTTAAACCCACTCGCGCCTTCTCTCCTCCCTCTTTGCCACTTGCGCCGGCAGGAGGGACAGAGGCAGGACAGAGGAGTACTTTTGGGCACGAAATTGCAAAATGCGCCTGGATACACCCTGTTGGCGCGGCACTCCCCCCATTCGCGGCGCCTGCGCCTGGTCAACAAATTTAGAGCCCCCCGAGTCAAAAGTAATTCACCAAAGAACTCAACATTCACATGAATTGATTTCTTGTGATTTGATCAATGCATAATGATTTGATCAATACACAATAATTGTGTAATCATTTTTGGCATAGTTCAATTACATTTGAGTTTACCGCTACGAAGGGTTTCATTGGGGGCACCCATTCGGAAAAAAACTGTATATAGAACAAGCAAATGTTGAAATCAACCACAAATTTTTTCTGATTTTATTTCATTTTAATTAGTTTGTTAAATATGTACAGCGATAGTGCCCTTCTGGTTCTCAACAAAACATCCTTGATAAGCGATAACACACTTGTGGCTCTAAACAGACGATTATTATATGTGTATGTTATATGCATATTTTATATATCTATATTATAATGGCCGAGTGGCCTCTGTGTGAGTGCGTGTGTGCGTGAGTGTGTGTGTGTCCGGCCACTTAGTGCTAGATTCCACCGAGCGCCTACCTGCAGCATAGCGGAAGCGACGCTATTTGGCTCCGTCTTTCAGGCGACTGTGTCCACCAATCAGTGCTAGACTCCGCCGAGCGCGTATCAGTGCTAGATTCCACCAGGCGCGTACCTGCAGCGTAGCGGGAGCGACGCTATTTGGCTCCGTCTTGCAGGTGACTGTGTCCGGCCAATCAGTGCTAGACTCCGCCGGGCGCGTATCTGCAGCATAACGTGAGCGACGCTTTTATAATGTAGACGTACAGGGGGGATTCCCCCTTTGTCCTCTCCTGGGGATTCCCCCAGTATGTCCTCTCCTGGGGATTCCCCCTTTTGAACCCAAGCCAGTTCATCCACAGGAGTCCCGAATCCCAAAAAACAGATGCCAGACCGCAAGAGAAAGTAACGCATAATCTGCAGCATAATGTGAGCGACGCTATTTTGCCCCATCTTGCAGGCGACTTTGTGTTCCACTGAGCGCGGAATGTCAGTGCAGCGTATTCCCCTTGATGGTTACTTAGTTTTAGTTGCTATAAAAACATCGATTGCGTGACAGCCACCTTAGTGTTTTTGGAAACACCACAGCAACATGATGACATCATAGAGGTGCATATGATGACATCATAATGGTGCATTGTTCAATATAATATAAAGACGAAATTACATAAAATAGAACCCGTGGATCCCCACGGGCAGAGTGCTAGTATGTATGTGTGTATATATATATATATATATATATATATATAATATGTATAATGTATATTTACATGCATGACACAGACACACATACATATGACTTGATTTGAGTGTATTTTAACTCGTTTTCTTTCATTACTTCATTTTCCTCATTATTATAATGCCAGTAATGAGTTTTGACATTTGTGGTTGACATGATTTGACATTTGCGGTTAAAATGGAAATTTTGACATTTGCAGTCGACGTGACATTTGCGGTTAATCAGATTTTGACATTTGTGGTTGAAGTGTTATGACATTTGTGGTTATTAGGACATCAGTGAACAATTATGACATTTGTAGGCTCTACAGAAGTGTTATCATTTCTTGGTAGGAATGGTTATAAGGTACTCAGATGTCACGATAAGATGTTTTTAAGTGATTATAAACCTTTCAAGCAAGTAAAAAAAAAAAAAAAAAAACTAAGGCAAAAAATGAAAAATCAATAACAAAGGACGTCAGAGATTCTAATTGCGATTATTATGGCATCCCAGGTTGGATCTCCACAAAATAACTGGCAAAAAATCCAGAGGAAAATACAGAATTAATGTATGCATAAAACCAGTCAACAATTTTTTTTTGCTTCATTTTAGGAAATCACAATTCAAAATCAGTTAATATTAAAATGCCCCTCCATAACAATGTGAAATGGTACAAACTTGCTTTCTAGTAGTTGCTGCCTCGGCATCTAAACAGCTGGAAAATTCATCAGATCCAGTGCAACTGATCATTGTATGTATATGTTACTAGAAACTATAATATTGAACAGTGTTTTATACATATTATTTAATATCACATACTATAACACAGACCAGGGGATATTTTCAACCTGATCTCGATTCACGTTAGTGTTTGGTGGCTGGTGATGCAGTTGTGGTCAAAAAAAAATAGCAGCATGTCAAAAATGTAAATAAAGTGCAAATATGTTTAATAGCCTCCAGTTCCATATTTCAAATGTTGCGGAAACATTCCACATTCAATTCCAAATAAAAGCATTTACAAAGGATATGTCCTGTTTTCCTGTCATTCCAGCCCACTTTCGTAAACTTGCCCAAAGTTCTTCCAATTTTGAGTTAGCATGAGCAATACATGTTTCAAGATCATATTTTGACTTTATAGCTTACCAGCCCTATGGGCCGATAAGCTATTGTCATGGTGTGGCGTCCGTCGTCCGTCGTCCGGAACATTTTTTATCTTTTTTTTGGCCTAATGAATTTTCGTGTAAATTTGCAGTAATATACTGCTAGACCATATCTCCAGATGTTTTTCTCGGATTTTTGATTGAATCATTTTTGTCCGTTTTATGGGCCCTTGAAATTTTGGCTCCAATGTTAAAGATAGGACTGAGAAATTCTAAAAAATCATTTCTCAAAAACTGCTCGATAAATTTTTTTCTAAATCAGGCAATCAACTTACCTTGGTACCGTCAATGTACAGTGCGAGCGCCTTTTTGATTGAATCGATGGAAGTGGGTCTGTTGGGGGCGCTGTACTTTATGAATAAGCAAGATGGCCTGTGGAGGCCAAATGGTTGCAAATAGAGATGAAGTTTGTATTATCGACATATAGGAAGTCATATATGACCTATACATTGGCTATGTTAAAGTTGAACTCAGATGACTTTGAAAGGTCAAACTTGAGGTCAAGGAAAGTACTATCATTGTTAAAAGATAGGACTTGAAATTTCAAGAAATTATTTCTCAAAAACCGTGTGATAAATTTTTTTCTAAATCGGGCAATCAACTTCCCTTGGTACCGTCAATGTACAGTGCGAGCGCCACTTTGATTGAATCGACGGAAGTGGGTCTAGTGGGGGCGCTGTACTTTATGAATAAGCAAGATGGGCTGTGGAGGCCAAATGGTTGCAGATAGAGATAAAGTTTGTATTATCGACATATAGGAAGTCATACATGACCTATACATTGGCTATGTTAAAATTGAACTCAGATGACTGTGAAAGGTCAAACTTGAGGTCAAGGAAAATACTATCAATGTTAAAAGATAGGACTTGAAATTTCAAGTAATTATTTCTCAAAAACCGCGTGATAAATTTTTTTCTAAATCAGACAATCAACTTCCCTTGGTACCGTCAATGTACAGTGCAAGCGCCATTTTGATTGAATAGACTGAAGTGGGTCTAGTGGGGGCGCTGTACTTTATGAATAAGCAAGATGGCCTGTGGAGGCCAAATGGTTGCAGATAGAGATGAAGTTTGTATTATCGACATATAGGAAGTCATACATGACCTAAACACTGGCTATGTTAAAATTGAACTCAGATGACTTTGAAAGGTCAAACCTGAGGTCAAGGAAAATACTATCACAAAAGATCCTGCTCTCGCACTCAATTAGCCCCTGTTGGCGCTTGGATTAGAATGCTTCCACTCAAACCGTGTGCTTACACTCAGATCAATCAATGGTTGGATGGATTATTGGCACGCCATCTTTTACAAGCAGGTTCATACGGTCCTGCCCACCGGGGCTGCATAAGTAGCTAATTCCGTGGCTTTCTTCATGACTTCGGAATAAAAGGACCACTTATAAATTAATACATCAGTGCCCATACTTTTCTTCTACCTGAATAGCTGCTACATATAATAGTTGCCGGGTAACAAACACATCGGCTTGCAGTTGGTGTGCCTCACTGCAATTTTGTGGATGAATCGCTGGGGTGCTCTGAGCTGTGGGAGAGACGCATCCTGCTGCAAGCATAGTGTTACCACATAAAACAGACATGCGAAACTGATCGCAATCTGGCCAAGTTTAATGAACTGGAAGCAAGTTTTATGCTTTAGTTGTTCATAATGTCCGTCATCTTGCATGAAAGTAGCTAGCTAGCTAATTAACATAGCGTTAGTCTAACGATGTGACTGTTCATGAAAAATACATCGATAGGCCAAAACATATCACTGTGTCAACATGTGGCTATGGCCAGCAACAACACATTATTACAAGCGTCTTTACGGTATAATAACAGAAATCATAGATCTATGGATTTCGCAAGCCTTTCTTGTGCAGCAGCAGGATGCAAGCGAACAGGATGAATCTGTCTCTTTCTTAGCTCAGTCCACTTCTGCGATTCATCCACTGACTCGCATATAGAGAACTGGAGGTCGTGTTACACGGCTACCATTGTATGTAGCCAGCTATTAAGATAAAGAGATGTATAGGCACTGGTGTATTAATATTAACTGTCCTTTCACTCCAAATTTGTGAAGAAAGCAATGGATGAGGGCAAGAGTGTGTGTACTTGCTTTGCAACCGACTGAACTGCTAAACAGATGATGCGCAGATAACCCCTCCGAAGATTGACAGATCTGAGTGTAAGCACACGGTTTCAGTGGAACCAGCGCTAATCCAAGCGCACGCAGGGGCTAATTGAGTAAGACAGCAGAATCTTTTGGGGGAAAACTTTAGCTATACTCTCAATGAAACTCCGTAATGTCCAGGGGTGCATCCATGCACAGTCAGTGGCTCCAACTATGTAAGTTAGCATTTGTGCTTTGGCAAACAAGCTCGTACAGCAGGAATTTCCCTCTGATTGATAACCAATGAGATCGCTTGTATTTGTTAATTTCCAATCCATACCAAATTGTGGGGGAAGTCCCGCCTTCTCACCGACAGGCCACATCGAACTGGGGAGGATATTTTCTTTTCAATTTTGTTAGGAAAAGTGCGTGGGACCTCGAAATCGAAAATGCAAAGCCATGCACGGCAGTCTCTCATGAAAATGAAAAAAAGTGGCAAACTGCGTTTGGGATTTAATTATGAGCCAGATATCGCATCTGCTTCTTGAAAAAGAGAAGGCATGTTCGAGAATGTATTTGCTTTATGAGATTAGCATTTTTTCAATTTCGTTTTTTTCAGTGCCTACATGGACTTGAAAATGCAAACACAAAGTGGAGGATTACTTTAGCATTTTCGTGATGATACAAATAACGCGCATGCTCCTTGACAACGAAAAAGAATTTCTGAGAATGTATTTGCTTAATACGATTAGCGTTTTTGTTTTCGTTTTGTTAGTGATATTGCGGGGCACTTCTTGAAAATGCAAACGCAAATGAGGAATGTATTTTAATTTTCCATTTGTTATAAAAAATGCATACATGGACTTGAAAATGAAAACGCAAAGCGGAGGATTACATGTGCATTTTCATTATGATACAAATAATGCACTTGTATCTTGAAAATGAAAACGCATTTCTGACATTGCAGTTTCATTTTCATTTTGTTAACCATATGCTTCCCTGGTCAATAGCTCTCTGTGTAAAACTGGTCAAGGCTGTTTCGTTGATTTTGCGTCTTTTCCAGTTTCTGGTTTCAGAACGAGAATTTCATTCAATCGTAAGAGGCTGATTCTTTATATTGCCATGACCGAGGTGTAAAGTTGGTGCCCAGTCAGGATTTGTCATGTCAGCTGGTTTCCCTGCATGTAAAAATACCTCCAGAGCTGGCTTAACAATATTAAGTTTCAAATTAACATTGCGCTAGTTCTTGCAATTATTTATAAGTCTAAAGTGGGAACTTGACAAAAATTTATACAAGACGAGTTAGCAGGGGCGATCGATCGACTAATCATCTTGAAGTGGAGTGGTCAGTAGTTAGACATGCGAATTACTTGTGCTGTATCTTTACGAGTATCAGATTACTTTCCAGTCAGTACGCTAAAGTATTGTTTTTATTGGCTTATTTGGGGTAAACTATTTGTTTAAGCCCTAAAATGACGTATTCATGAAAAAAAAAAAAAAAAAATTACTGTTAAAGACCAAGTGATTGGCTACTCCTTCTTATTTGTTACCCCTTAATGTACTGTAATAGGAACTTTTTTGGCTATCTGCGGAGCCCTGAATAGTTTCTTCATACCATTTATGAAATGTTTACTGAAGACACGGGTGTAATCTGCCTTTCTGCTGTCTAGCCCCTTTCAGTATGTCTTGGTCTGCCACCATCTTTGACAGTATTCACTCAGCCAGCAACTTTCTCTCTTTGTTTGTTATTACTTTCGGAATTTAATGGAACATGAAAAGACCCCTCTGTTAATAGAGTTACTGCATGTCTTCACTGCACAAATATAACCTATGGCAATTCACTTAAAAACAAAAAGAAATGTAGTAAGCCGAGACTGAATACCGCATTGAACTGCATTGTGTGAGTACACCAGCAATCATGTTTATACCACCAGCATGGCTGACTTCTTGTTTAAGACATCATGCATAAATTATGATAATTAGCTGTGACAGCTTGTGAAAGTCAAGGATAATGCTTCTTCTTGGTTAACTACTCTAGCCAATAGCCTGTCTCCTGCTGCAATCTACTGGACTATCATTTCAGCAGTCTCGCAACATAACTCATGTTACGATCTATCTATATTATGGTGAATTCTATACAGGCAGCGGTGAAAGAGGTACGGAGATTGTTTACTTAAGTACTTAAGTACACTTTGAACATACTCCTTTCGGCGAGTGAGGAGGATGAGGACAAGCTCTTCATCACCGAATGATGTTGAATCCATAATTTTATCTGAAGAATGGGCTGCCGCAAATCTTTTCAAACTTTTTATTGATCAACTGTAGCAAATTCGCGTTGCTGCTGGTATTAACACTTATTCAAAATATTCGGAGGCGAATCAATCACTTTTTCGTCTCATTTATTCGTCACGCCCCCAGTGTGTGAAGACCTTAAGTCAGCTCAAGGATTTATGAAAATGGGATTGATTTTGTATTCAGCTATGATTCGGCGGGACATCAAACGTTGTCGTAGACGTGAAGAACATGAAAGACAGAGACTGTTCGGCTACATTTGACGCAAGCAAAATGACCGAACAATAATGATGTGTGTTTCTCACTAGCTCTGTATCTCTCGCTGTACCGCTCTTCAATGTTAACTCGGTAAAATCAAGACACTACTACAGCATGCAGGCTAGCTTGATGAGTAGAACATACACAGGAATACACATGCACAAAAAATGTTAACAAACAGAGGACATGGCAGTAGATGGTATTAATCCCGTGACCAACTACGCATAGTTTCAAGACGGCTCGGCCAGACCACTGAAAACTGAGAAGTTTTGTGGGTAGCGAGAAACTTCTCAAGTTGGAGTGGGAAGTTTTGTGAGACGTTTTGCTGGTAAATTTTCGAGAAGTTTGCAGTCAGACTTTCCAAACTACGAGAAGTAAAATCCCGGGAAGTGAAACTACGCGTAGTTTTGTGGATTCTGACCAGGGCTATTGTGTAACTGCACATGCAGACCCATGCAATCATAATTTCATGCAATTTAAATTAAGGCTCCCAATTCCAAAAAAAAGTTGGCACAGCATGGGAAATGGAATTAAAATCAGAAGTTTGTTTTGATAGGTTCATTCACCCTCTGCAAAATTGAAAACAGTACAACACCACATTATTTTATGTTCTAGCACATGAATTCAATTTGTTACTGATATATGTTACGCAATATGATGACTGCAGCAGTCATCCAAAAAGAGTTGGGATAGTTGACTGTTAACCACTGAGTAACATCACCTTGTCTTTAAATCATTAAGTGTTTGAGCTCTGGAGACACTGGTTGGTCAAGATGAGCTAGCTGAATTTTTTCACCACTCTACACTTACGCAGGTCTTCTGCTGCGCAAATGTATGGGGCCATTTATCTGCCTCAGAATTTGCTTCATAGTGTGCCATACATTCTCAAGCAGATGCTAAGCGGCAGTTGAGTTAGAATGAGAGGTGAATGCTGTTGTGGGAATTTTAAATTGTATTCCTGAAAGAAAACGCTCAGAGACAAGAGAGTAATAATAATAATAATACCGTAATTTCCAGTGTATAAGCCAAAAATTTAGCCCTAAATTTTGGTCCTAAAAGCAGGGGGTCGGCTTAAACAGAGGGTTTCACATTATGAAACGAGCTACATTCAGAGTTCACAAGTACCTCCGCCACATTGTACCGCCAGGTGGCAGCAAAACCCCACATCAATCTTTTTTTTTCTCCCCCTCCCTGAATGTATTCAGAATCACCACCAAAAACTCGTCCGTAGACTCTCTCTCACCATTGAACCAATTTCATCAAAACCAGTTTAATGGTTTTTTAGTTTTGTTCAGAAACACACAGACAGACAAACGGCACCGATCACACAACCTCCTTCCACCTTAGATGATGGAGGTGATAAAGAAAATGATCCCGAAAATTTCAATTTTATTTTTTTTAAACTGCTGAAACTGGAATCGTATGTACTCCGGTCAAACAAAACCACATGCCAACAGAGTTCATCGTTTTTGCAGAAAGGTTTGTGAAATTAAAAAAAATATTTGAAAGATAAACAAAATTAACAAATCACTGATGGTTTGCATGCTGTTGTCTTCCTTAAAAATCTGAGTCCCTCAAAGTGTCATTTACTGGGCAGTGTGTTATGGGATTACGCAGTGCTGATTGGTGAACTGAATGTCTGTTCATCGTTTTGTATTGCGCATGGAGCGACTTTAACTTAAACTTGCACAAGAAATTCTATTTCTTTGCCAGCCTTTTGAATTTAAACCAATTCTTTAATGCAGTGATATTCGGTTTTTTTTTTTTTTTTTTTGATAAATTCAATCTCCAGGAAGGGGAGTCGGCTTATATAGCGGAAACACAAAAAATCTGTTGTTTTAGCATTGAAAACAGGGCTCGGCTTATACACCCAGTCGGTTTGTACACCGGAAATTACGGTAATAGTCTTTACTACGTGCGCACGTAGGGTCCAAGTTACATCAGCAGAACAAAGACAAAGGAATCTCTCCTTTGCTTTGGATATACCTAAAAGCACAAAGTCAGAATCTCCTCCCCTTGGGGCTGGAAAACATCTTCATGTTGGTTCCAGCCGTTCCTCGGACAGGTTTAGGCATCCCACGTATGGCTGACCCTGACAGCCATATCTGCAGTACAAAGGAGTCTTTCTCTCCCCCAATTACCTGTTGCTTATCTTGCGGTTCTGCAGACTTTGCAGGAGCTGTCTCCTGGGAACACACATAACTCAAAATACACTCCTTGGTCCGGCTGGACCTGAAGGTTTCAGATAGAATGAATACACAATAAACACAGTTAATGGCGTTTCTACTTATGTGAAAGCTAGATTATATAAGTTTAGCAATCAAGCATGACCTAGGCTACTCTGACCTGGGCTACTCAAAGGATAAGCAATTAATAACACAATATTCAATAATGAAGAATTTATAATTGCATTCCACCAACAAATGCAGCAAAAAAATCAGTAAAAGACTGGATTCTATTGCTGACTCCATCCTATAAAGTTCCCTAATAAGTTCTTTGACCTGCAGAAATCTGCTATTTTATGATGTTTTCTTGCTCAGTTGGTACTGTTTAAACATTAGCTTAACAAGCAGTCTGCTTGAATAGAGTGGCTCATTTGTGAAATTCATTTTGGTGTCAGATGACTCAAATAACAAATTAAATCTAGAGGAGTAGACCAGACGCGCTCAAAGCCCGCTATGGAAAAGGACTATAAAGGTGCTCGACAGCATGGACAGTCAATGCAGAGAAAAGCGCACCTTACCGCAAAAATCACTAAGGGCTATTCCGGTAAAAAACAAAAGCTGGAGCACACAGAGCTCAGGACACAATCTCTTTATTGAAAGGACTGACGTTTCGACGTCCACTGACGTCTTCCTCAGAGTCAGATGATGCATGAAAGATGACGCACCGGGGGGTTTTAAATACTCTCCCCTTAATTACATCATACCAAATACAAGGTGCGCATGCGATGGTAAAATAACATGGTAATGGAAACACATTTCATAGTAACAAGAAAGAAAACCAACAAAATGGTAATATTGCCTTCTGTACAGAACACAAATACAAAGAAAAAATAAAAAAATGAAGACGTGCGTAAATCATAGAAAACAAGTCAAATTGAGGCAACCATTTAACCCATTAGGCTCGACGCAATTCAAAGTGTGTATCCAGAAAGCTTCCCGGCGGAGCAATTTCTGGACTATGTCTCCGCCCCTTGAAGACACCCGCACTTTTTCAATCCCCCGGAATTTCAGAGACGAAACTGACCCATGATTAACTTCGGCGTAATGACGTGCGATAGCATAATCCATATTTCTTGTACGGATAGCAGTCTTGCGTTCAGCTATGCGCTGTTTTAAGGCTCTCTTGGTTTGTTATAGTCCTTTTGGACTCTCTTATAGTCCTTTTCCAAAGCGGGCTTTGAGCGCGTCTGGTCTACTCCTCTACGTGTAACATAAGAGGGCTCCTTGGACGGCCCTTCCCTCACGCAGCTCGCCCTTTAGCTATCGGTGGACTCTCCAAGATGTCTAGCTTTGAAACCATGAGTGCTAGCACCACTGCACGCTCAGAGACACTTGCTTTTACTGATGAACAGGGACAAAATATTATTCTTCCACACTCTCTATTTTAAGACCTTGTACAACCACAAGAACCCTGTTCTCTCGCCCTCGCTAAAGAACTGGAGGAGCTGAGGAAGAAGGAAACCCGACTGCTATGGCACTCAATCGCACTCTCAGAATACTGGAGACAGAAGCGCATCCCTAGGGGCCTCCGAATTCACAAGTCTCCTTCCTTCGGCCTGGATGATCCAGAGTTTCTGCAACGCTGGGAACAAATTCTCAACAAATGCTCTCTAGATCTTATGCTTTTAATAATAGAAAAAACCATGAAAGCAAACGAGACAACACGCATGGCAGCAAACACTCTGGAAAATAACATCAAGAAGAAATTGGACGTGGATGCATTCACGTCAGTCACAGACAAAATCACTGCTTCCCTTAATGCCTTCCACAAGGAACTAAAGGCATACAAACTTAAAAAATATGAAAGGGACACTCTGGATTACTCAAAAACGGCACTGTTTATGACTGGCAACGCCCGTCTTAACCGCCTCCAGATCCCGTCCTGCCTGGTCCCGAGAAACAAGGAGCTTCCTCTCTCGACAGCCAGCGAAAGTGATTAGTCTGACGCGAGTGAAGCTGAAGGCCAACAGGCCCAGTCCAACCAGCCGGCTTTTTACATCCAGGTCCACGCCGCCGCATGCCTCCAAAAAGACGCGGTGTGGGTTGAGGGGAAAGCGCAGGAAGAAGTCCGCCACCCGACCCGCTGAGGAGGTCCCAGCGCAATCTCAAGTAATTAACATTTCTGGCCGACCAATAAGTGTTGCTGCTATGTCTGTCCTTAGTAAAGGCTTATCGTTCTCTCCACTAACCGTTGTGACTTTTTTTACAGCCAAAGTGGACATATTTAAGTTGTGTAGACAATTACATTTGAAACACTTTTTCTCCTCGCAGGCAAATGTACTCACTGATGGGAACACTGTCCTTAGAAACCCGGCCAATGTGGGCAGAGAATGTACATCTTTTAAAAAGAAATCTGTATTCATGCCTGGTGGTAATCTGAACCCTACGATTTCTACATTTAATCAGTTGGTGGAAAATGATTTGGCGCACTTGGCAAAAAAGCATGGCCGATGTAACTATAATTTAAGTCCAGACGAACGCCAGGCCTTAAAAGAATTGAAAAGTGATCCTAATTTGGTCATACGCAGCGCCGATAAAGGTGGAGCGGCTGTGATTCAATCTTTTGAACAATATGACAAGGGGATTAAATCTCACCTTTTAGATAGTAAGTATTATCTTCCCCTGAGCGCTAACCCAACAGAACGCATTAAAATTGAAATTGACAGCATTGTAGAGGCTGCGTTAACAGAGGGCTGGATCACGGCAAACAAACGGGATTTTTTAATCACTAAACATCCAATCTGCCCCGTGTTTTATGGTTTACCTAAAATCCACAAACGTCTAGACAACCCTCCTCTGCGCCCTATTGTGTCAGGAATAGGTAGCCTAACTGAACCACTGTCTCAGTTTGTAGACTTTTTTATCAAGAAAATGGTCCCTGCCTTGCCTTCCTACTTGGGTGATACCTCTGACGTATTAAGAATTATAGAGACGACTCATGTGAGCCAAAACACTATTCTGGCTTCTCTAGATGTGCAGAGCTTGTACACAAATATTCCTCACAAAGGTGGTCTTGAGGCTCTGTCACGCTATCTTTCTTCGCGCCCCTTAGGTATATTACCTCCCTCTGAATTTCTTATGTCTCTTACGGAAATGGCACTTACAAGGAATTATTTTCAGTACAATGGCTGTTTTTATCTACAGACACAGGGCACTGCTATGGGTGCCGCCTTTGCACCCAATTATGCGAATTTGTACATGGGTCATTGGGAGGAAAAGTTTATTCACAATACCACTAACCCTTTTCTATCCAAAATTTTACTATGGCGTAGGTACATAGATGACATATTGCTATTTTGGGATGGCACCATTGAGGAATTTGACAGTTTTCTAAAGTATATGAACTCTGTTGACAGCCATTTGAGTTTTACTGAGGAACACAGCATGACGTCTATTAACCTTTTGGACCTCACCGTTTTTAAAGATGCGAACGGGAAGCAAGAATCCACCATTTTCCGCAAACCCCTGAGCAGAAACACTTTGTTAAGAGCAGACAGCAACCACCCCAGCCAGCTGAAACGAAACATACCTATTGGTCAGTTTTTGCGCTTGAGGCGCAATTGCAGTACTGACCAGGAGTTTGAAAACAATGTTTGTAAAATGCGGGATAGGTTTCTTCAGAGAGGCTACAGCAATGCTATTGTTGACATCGCGATTAACCGAGCCTGCCAAACTGATAGGAAGTCCTTGCTTTCCAAAAAATATGGTAGGGCATCTCCCTCTCTTCTTTTCAACAGAATACAGTCCGGCTGCTGGCAAAATCAAAAACATTGTCCTAAAACATTGGTCTATTCTGCAGAGCGACCCTCAGCTAAGAAGTTTTACATCCGAACCTCCCCGTGTATGCTTCCGTAGATCGAGTAACATCAAAGACAGAGTAGTCCACAACAATGTGACACGCCCACAAAGTTTGTCTACGTGGCTGCCTATGCCCACCCATGGGTTTTACTGGTGTGGTCAATGTGTCCACTGTTCTAATTCTCATGACACAAAGTTTTTCTGTCACCCGCGGACAGGGGAAAAATACAAAATAAAAGAATTCATCAATTGTAACACCACCCAATTAGTGTACATGTTAAAATGTATTTGTTGTAAAATTTACATTGGCCAGACCAAGAGAGCCTTAAAACAGCGCATAGCTGAACACAAGACTGCTATCCGTACAAGAAATATGGATTATGCTATCGCACGTCATTACGCCGAAGTCAATCATGGGTCAGTCTCGTCTCTGAAATTCCGGGGGATTGAAAAAGTGCGGGTGTCCTCAAGGGGTGGAGACATAGTCCAGAAATTGCTCCGCCGGGAAGCTTTCTGGATACACACTTTGAATTGTGTCGAGCCTAATGGGTTAAATGATTGCCTCAATTTGACTTGTTTTCTATAATTTATAATAATTTCAACAAAAAAGCAAATTTTTTACTGTCTGAGTATTTCATGATTGCATTTGCAGTCAAACTTTAATGGGTAGCTGTGGTGGTCCAACTACTCAACTGTGCAGGTTGAGTTCAGGCAATTCAATTAGTTGTATCAGATGTGCTTTTGCTTGGTTGGATTGAAGACCTGCAGCCCCCTAGCCTTTTGACGGACCAGTTTGAGACCCCTGCTATGCAGCATTGCAATTCCTTTGATGACTCAAGGAATTAAATTTTAAAGGTCCTCTATTATGCTGATCCTTCTTTTAATACATACAAGTAATGTTATAATGTTTGATGTCCATACTCAACCTCTGCAAAGTTTCTAAACATAAGATTCAGGGGTTTTGCCGTAATCCAAGAACATGATTTCCTGAACATGATTTCCTCTCTGAACAGCTCGTCCCGAGATCTTCACGAGATCTGGGCAAAACCTGACATCAGGTTGTTGCGTCCAATCAGGACAGACCTGGCCAGAGCCAATCACGGTGCTAAACCTGCCCACCCCAGAATTTATTCTATCATACACAAATGAGCCCAAATCATTTAACGCAGATTTATCAGTATGTCTCCCAAAGCTGTTTGTATGCGTTTTTTTGGATGCGAAAAAAAAGCACAACTATTTTCTCTTCCAAAAGACGATGCCACCAGAAATCAGTGGGTAACTTTTTTGTTTGCTGGCGGCAAACAGCCACGCTCAAAGGGAAAGTTAGCTGTTTGTGCTCGGCATTTCACTGAAGACAGCTTTGTCAATAAATAATAATTCGACGCTGGATATGCATCTCAGCTGCTTCTCAAACCTGGAGCAGTTGCATTGATCAAGTATTCGGAGCCGCAAGCTGTAAGCAACTATATAAGAGCAAATAATGTAAGTGAAGGTAAAGTGCTACGGGTGGCTAGCAGGACGACTAACACAGGCTTTGTAAAATATCCGAAGATAAAGCCTGGATCGGTAGCAACTGTCCGTGACTCACAGACACGGAAGCAGTAAGTTTTACCATTTTGTGTTGCATTACTGCATAAGCCTACTTAGCATGATAGCCAGTTGAATGTGACTGTAGCACTGCGGCTAATGTGGCTAAGTTGCTAATATTTATGTCCTAAATATGCAAGATTAGTATCAGGGGACATTCAACAGAAGGTGTGTTAACATAAACCTCATTTGAAGCTAACTTTTTACACTTGTTTGTAATTTGTATGCTTGGTACAACTGTTCACCATAATGGAACTTACTATCTGTAAAACCTGTATTGCAGTGTAACGTTTGTCTCTGTTGTTGTTATGAATGCTCGGTTACTTGCTACTGCATGTTAGTTTGCGTTCCGTGCTACTTAAAAAATGCTCCTGGTTCATTTATATGCAGTAATTCAGATTGGTATGCTAGTGTTACTTGCAAGAGGTGTCATTTTTTATTAAACATTTGGTATAAGAAGGCACCCAAGGGAAACCTAGAAGAAATGCATCTTCAGCTAGACAACTGTGGAGGAATCATAGCGGCCAGAAGTGTTCTGGTGAAATCACAAGCGTTGGTAGCCCTGATGCGTGGTAACCTGGTATTGTCCATTTACATGGTTTCCACATAAATACAGTTGTGCTCAAAAGTTTGCCTATCCTGGCTGAATTTGTAAAATAGGTAACTTTTTTAAAATAAAACATGTATGGCCAGTTAAAACACATTTCTTTTATTTCTTATTGGATTGATACCCAAGTGTAGGTCAAGTAGAATGGCACAATCATCAAGTAAAACATGACAATTGGGGGAAAAAAATGAAATGAACCCCGTTCAAAAGTGTGCCTACCCTTAGTTCTTAATACTGTGTATTGCCCCCTTTAGCATCAATAACAGTGTGCAGTCTTTTGTGATAGTTGTGAATGAGGCCCCTGATTCTCTCAGGTGGTTTAGCTGCCCATTCTTCCTTGCAAAATGCCTCCAGCTCCTGCAAATTCTTTGGTTGTCTTGCATGAACTGCACGTTCGAGATCTCCCCAAAGCAGCTCGATGATATTGAGGTCAGAGGACTGTGATGGCCACTCCAGAACCTTCACCTTTCTCTTCTGTAACCATTGGAGGGTGAACTTGGCCTTGTGCTTTGAATCATTGTCATGCTGGAAAGTACCAAGTACGTCCTGTGCGCAGCTTTCGTGCTGAAGAATGCAAATTGTCTGCCAGTATTTTCTGACAGCATGCTGCATTCATCTTGCCATGAATTTTCAAGAATTTCCCTGTGCCTTTAGAGCTCACACACCCCCCAAAATATCAAACAGCCACCACCATGCTTTACAGAGGGAATGGTATATTTTTCACCACGAGCCTTGTTGACTGCTCTCCAAATATAGCACTTATGGTTGTGACCATAAAGTTCTATTTAGGTTTTGAGGTGTGTCAAGGTGTTTTCTGTATATTTTAGGTGGGTTTTTTGTGGGATTGGCACAGTAATAGCTTCCTTCCAGCAACTCAACCATGCAGCTCATTGTTGTTTTATTTACCTCCTAATTGTGCTCCTTGAAATGACCACACCACCTTTTTCCAGAGCATCCTGTATTGCATCCTGTGGTAGCTTGTGGATTTTTCTTTGTGTCTCGAACAATTCTGCTGGAAGTTTAAGCTGAGATCTTTCTTGGGCTACCTGACCTTGGTTTGGTATCAACATATCCCCTAATTTTCCATCGCTTAATCACAGACTGTACAGTACTGAGTGGCATTTTCAAGTCTTTGGATATCTATTTATATCCTCTCCACCTTTAAAACATTGAACTGCCTTGTTACGAAGGTTCTTAGACAGTTCTTTTCTGCTCCCCATGGCTCAGTGTCTAGCCAGATCAGTGCATCCACTCGGGAGCTAACAAACTCAATGAAATTTGTACAGACCCCAGTTAAAATTAAAAAAGCCATCGGTGTGGAACCCTCAATAGCCATTTAAACCTGAGTGTGTCACCTTGTGTCTATATAACAAGGTCAGACATTCAAGGGTATGTTAACTTATGATCAAGGCCGTTTGGGTGATTTCAGTTATCAATATAACCGCAAGCGGTAATTACGGGGTCCAAGCAAAATTAGGGGATTAGAAATTTTGAAACACTGAAGACACACTGTACAGTGCCTTGTTCTAATATAATTAAACACGTTTAATTTTTTCGCGGATGTCCGAGCTGGAGCTTTTTAACGCCAGTATTGTGTAGACAACGTGTTGCTTTCGCAAGAATTCGTGTTGGCTTCCTGTTGAATCCGCGGACTGATGCAAGTTACTTCTCTCCTGTTGGGGCTGTAACTGTCAGTAAACTTCAGGGCCCTTGGCACTCTTGTTTTTTGAAGTAGCAACTTTTCCTTCAAAAATTAGACAGAAGTCAGTGCAAGGGTTTTACATACCAAGTTTTGTACTAATCTGCATTGTGGTTCAGAAGCACATGAGTATTAAATGGAAAAAAAAAACTCATTATCTCAGCGTTGCAATTTCATTGATACATAGCTCTAGTGTTATTTGACATAGCAACTATTCCTTTGCAATTTAGAGTATAACCCAAAGGCCAAACATATGGAATTTTGCATCAATTTAAGTTACGGATCATGAGAAGAAGATTTTAAAGTAGATTTTTCACATATTAAAAATTGGGTTATAAATGGGCGTGTTCAAGCACTTGTGGAGTCTGTGTTTTTTGATGGATTGTTTCAACTTTGGAATATCTTGTCAGATAGAGGCAAAGTTGTGCCTTGTGATGAGCGGAACCTGTATACCAAGTTTCTTGACGTTTCGTCAAATGGGTCAAAGGGGCTGAGCTTTTGAAAATGACGATTTCAATCCAAGATGGCTGCCTGGTCATGTGACCTATGGACACCATATTTAGAAAATTGTTCATCACATGACCCTCTAACATACTACCATATTTGGTGACTTTTCGATGGACGGTTTTGGTTTTATGGGCAAAATTGGAAAAGTGGCGTAATAATAGGGTTCCAGCACTTGGGGCTTGGACCCCAAATAATAATCAGAGTAAATACAATAGGGTTCCAGCACTGTGTGCTTGGACCCATAATAATAATAATAATAATAATAATAATAATCCGTGTAAAAACAATAGAGTTCCAGAACTTTGTGCTTGGAGCCCTAATAATAATAATCCAAGTAAAAACAAGTGGGTTCCAGCATCTTCGGTGCTTGGACCCCTAATAATGCGATTAAAAACAAGAGGATTCCATTACTTCGTGCTTGGACCCCTAATTATGATTTAAAAAGGAGCCAAACACCTATGTGATGATAAATGACTTCACTTGATCACTATCCTTAAATAAAAGACAAGTTTTTTTTGCATGATGAGTCATATTTTCAAAATAAATGGCAACATTTCACAAAGTCAGCTCAGGTATGCAAACTTTTGAGCATAACTGTATATTCATAGACAATGTTAGCTACCTACATTTTGGGCCTTTTACCTGCGAATATACCTGTCGTTACCGAATTCAAGATTCAGCTTAACCTTAGGTGCAATGCCCATGGTTAATGAATTTCTATGTTTCAACCCAAGTCAAGCATGCCATTTTCTTTATTTCATTATTCTTATTCTTTCTTTGTGAAAACAGAGTTCAAGTGCATTGTCAGATCGCAATCGAAACTCCACTATTTTACCTTCTTTGAGATCAGACTCTGCTTTGCATTGTTTTGCTCTTCATTCTATCTCAAATTGTTCTGATTCAATGTTCACATATTCAAAGTATGTTAAAGTTAATTGAAATTAACTCCATTGAGGCAGATCTCTAATGTTTTACTATGAAAAAGTAAAGTAGCTGTGTGCATAGCTACAGGACATCAAGTTAAATTTCAATATTAACCGAATATAAGCTAACTAGCTAGCTCCTGAAAAGCAGCCTTGGCTCTCTGTGGATTCTGTTCGGAAAGTTATGTGTAGATGTCGAGTTGCCATATAACAAAGCTATTCATAAGGCATTAAAACATTCATATCGTGATGACTGCTCATTTTACAGACTTGGGTTTAGTTGGAGATGGGTGGAAACTAATCGCCAGAGCTTCACCCTCGGTCACTCTCACATGGATCGCTGTTCTGAATACGATGATTAATAACAATCACCGAGAACCATGCTGAGGCGCAAAATGCAAGGTCTCATTGGTGTTCACATAGCCTGAATAGAAAAATGCAACTTTTTGTTGCCACCAAGGAAAAAGGCACCAGTGATTTAAAAGTGAAAAATTCATAGATTGCGCATTGATCATGTACTTATGGTTGTTAGAAAAATTTATTCACGGATTTAGCAGAGTGTCTTTTCTGATGATTCCTTATGGAGAATTTTGTTACGCCCTCATAGCGTTGCATAATTTGCGATATCAGATTGACCATTTATCCAACCTACATTCCACAGCCAAGTAGAAGCCTCTAAATGTTCCCCATTGCTAAACTGCGGAAAAAATGCCTGGACCAGCCATGTTTCTGAGAGCCTGTTATAATCACGTTCACGCTTTGTACGAGATGCGAGAATTTGGGCGCAGATGAGTAAAATATGACCAACTTTCAAAAAACGACTTCACCCATAGGGAAAGGAAATATATTTAAAATATATTTATTTCGACCACAATGCACTGGGATCTCGAGAATATGTTTTGAGGATGCATTTGAAGCCGTGCAAAAATGTATTTCTGCCTCTAAAAATGTATTCCAACCAAAGAAGCTGTAACCCAGAATGCATTTTAATTGAAAAATATGTCAATGCAATCTTTCGTAGAGATGAAATTATTAATTAATTATCAATCCAGCCGGAGAACATGGTTAGATTTGAACTCTGAAACTCTGAAAGTATGGTACAAGTATCAGACAGTAGTATTGTGACTCTGGTAACTAGAGAAGTAGCTAAAATATTTCATCTTTTCAGGGTCATTTCAGGGGCGGCATGGCTCAGGAACTTGCTTCATGTTAGTCAGGGTTGCTATGAAAATCTATGAGAACTAATTGATAAATGAAACAACATTGCCAACATCAGCCAATCAAATTTCAGTCGCCCTTACACTCACTTTAGTTGTCACCTGTCATCATCAAACTTTATATTCTTTTTAAAGATATGGAAAAGAGCCATTTTTTATTAAAATTACTTTGATTGGCCATATTATGGCGCTAAAGTAAGGTACAACAAGCTTAACGGTTCCCCAGTGGGATGGTTTCTCCAGATAGCGGAGTCAAGATCGCTTTCAGTTAATTTTTCCCAATGGTCCTGCCAAATTTGTGCATTGGTTTTGACGTCACTCGCAAGCTATTTTTGGGCTCCAAAGTTTGCTTGATGGCTTGCTAGCGTTCCGCAATAATGTTAACTACGAACGCCGGTGTTCTGACAATTTGTGCTGCCTTGTCAAAAAATGCTTCCGTGATGCAAAGCGATCGTAAAGTCTTTGTTTTCGCCTTAATATTGCAATATGAATCAGTGTACAGTAGTAACTGTTATTTGTTTGCTTATTATAACACTATCAAATGCGTGCTCGGATTTGTAGCGAAAGATCAGCTTGGCTTTACTTCTATGATACTTGGGCATGTGCACGTATTCGTATTGTTATGTACAGATGAACGGTGGTGTTATATAATGTGAGTGTAGCCGACGCAAGCATTTTGTTAGCGAGTGCGGTGAATTTAGCCGGGGTGTTCATAGTTAATCTGATAATGTGCTCGGATTTGTAGCGAAAGATCACCTTGGCTTTTGAGTTCGCTCCAGACTGACTGAAGCCAGCAATGCAAACTTGGAGTCCGGCTGTGTGAAACAAAGCGAGGCTGAATCGAGCCTGTGTGAAGCAAAGAGAAATGATAAGGCCAGCGTTCATCTCACAGTAACGTAATGACGTAGCATGAGTGACGTACATTGTGCGCTACGCACTGCTGACAGAGGGAGACAGACACATTACTCAAATAGTAGTAGTGATATGTCTTGGGCAGTAACTTCTAAACCATAGGTTCTGGAAACAAAATTCTTCTTTGTTAGATCTGGGGGTCAAGACGAATCAATCCATTAAGTCACACCCATTTTATCTCCTCCTGAACAGTGAAATCAATTCACACAAAATTTAAGGGCCTGGCCTATATTGATGTCAAGAGCCGTAACTCCTTCATGCAGTGTCCAATCATTACCAAACATGAGATTACACATCTACAGGCCATGCAACTTCTTCACTGAATTTGGTGTAAATCAGTTCACAGGTGGCACTATAGCAAACAAATGGTCTAACTCTCAAACCAACTGTGCAAGCACCTTTAAATGTTGCATGCTTCAAAATGGTGAAGGTTGCCATGAATACCAGCAAGAGCAAAGTGATAGTTCAAACAATATGGCCGACAAGACAAAACAAGACAAACGGTGTCTTCATTGTCCCAATGTTGGACCCAAGCATAAAAAATACTACCACTTGTGAGCTTACATGACACTAAAGCCTGAAATAAACCAAGTGAGCTACCGTGCCCACGTCGCTATTTTTTACAAATTTGAAATGGATTTTAAAACGCATCTCAAATCTATCCTTTTCTCCGTATGGGCATGTGTGCCAGTACATCAACCGCAATCTTCAAATGCAAACACACGACAAAATATCAGTTGGGAAATTATGATTTTTACGGTAATTAGCCGTTTCTAATCAATTGGCTTAGTATACGGGCACAACATCATAACAGCGTAGTTGGAGAGTGAAATCCATACCAGATACGCAAAATGCGCTGTAGTTGGCAGGTCTGCAAAACCCAGAACAATCTACCCGTTCCATTTTCTTTTTTTGTGGGGATGGGGGGGCACAACACCTCTGTACAGGATTATATGACAATAGACCAATTGGTGATGTAAACTTAAACGACACTGAAGACAGTCAGACATCTTTGTGTATCTCCAAGCCGCCCGCTACTGCAGATTTCCTGATACTACTGCAGGTTTCCCAATATGACAACTCACACAAATTGAGCTGTCAGGACGAATAGGGCAAAAAAATAGGTGAAACAGCGCCTATGTTATGGAACCGTCTTAAGTTACAACTGCGCATGTCGAAACAGAAGTGCCGGTCAAATAGCGCTTATATTATTGAATCATCCGACAGCAAAATATCCACTGCTGAATGTTTTTGCCTTGAAGCTTGTGTGCATGTGTGACCTGGCAGGCTTTATCGTAGCCCGCTACTATGGATTCGCACGTGTTGCCGCCGCCGTGTCCGTAGACACTTTCTTGTGGACGCAGTGCAGGCTTCAATTTTTGACCAATTACTTTGATATTTGGTATAAATATACTTCACTTAAGACACCTATCGATTTTGGTTGCCATGGGAACAGTATTGGCCGCATAATATGCAAATTAGTGGCAAAACAGAGATTTTCTTGTGGATGCAGTACAGGCTGCAATATTTGACCGATTACTTTCTTATTTGATATGGATATGTGTTACACTTCACTTATGACACCTATTGATTTTGGTTGCCATGGCGACAGTACCAGCCGAATAATATTCAAATTAGTGACAAAACATAGACATTTCCTTGTGGACGCATTACAGGCTGTAATTTTTGACCGATTACTTTCATGATTGGTATGAATATGTGTTACACTTTACTTATGACACCTATTGATTTTGGTTGCCATGGCGACAGTACCAGCCGAATAATATTAAAATTAGTGACAAAACATAGAGATTGCCATGTGGACGCATTACAGGCTGTAATTTGTGACTGATTACTTTTATGATTAATATGGACATGTGATACACTTCACTTATGACACCTATCAATATTTGTTGCCGTGGCGACACAATTGGCGAGTAATTTGCAAATTTGTGCTGAAACATACACTCTTCCTTGTGGACGCTGTACAGACTGTAATTTTTACTGATTACTTTCATATTTGGTATGTACATGTGTTATACTTCACTTATGACACCTATCGATTTTGGTTGCCATGGTGATGGTATTGACCGCATAATATGCACATTAGTGGCAAAACATAAAGATTTCCTTATGGATGCAGTACAGGCTGCAATTTTGGACAATTACTTTCATATTTGGTATGGACATGTGATATATTTCACTGATAACACCTACTGATTTCAGTTGCCATGGCGACAGTATTGGCCGAATACTGCGCAAAAAAGGGGAGAAGCAGGCTTTCCGGGGCTACACCCATGCAGTCGCAGCCGACGGGACTGTCTAGTTTCCAAACACATCAACTAAGAATATAGCATTGGGCTATTTATCTAATTAAAGGCAGAGACAGCGGATCAAAGATGTTACTCACATTGTGCCAATCCTAATACACAAACTGATGTGATGCCTTTATACCATATCCAAATGGCAACTTTATTTTTGGACAGGCAGTGTATTCTGCCAATATATTGATCTTAGTGTGTGCACTGATATGCAGATAAAAACGGGACTGGATTAGGTGCATATTTCATGAATGAGTTGACATGGGCGACCCGAAAATTTTTGCACCTGGTACCATCATCACACACTTCTGCCACTGGGCCTACATGTACAATACCTCACATGCAGCATTTTGGCCGTTCACGTTTGGCATCGTTTACCCACCGCCATTATTTTAGCCCTGCTCTCTCTCCATGTGTTTTCCTGTTCTTCATCTAGTGACGACTCTGACACAGTCATCCTAATCAGATGTACTCTCTTGTATTGTTGGTTATGCAGACTCATATACGTATCTTCCAATTCCAACCACAACTTGAGTTTCAATCATGTTTCTTTGAGATGCTGCATTAGGAAAGCTCTTGTGTTCCTCCTATAAGGTCCAGGGAAATAACGTGACGTCTCATCCGTTTGTATCAAGTTGTATTCCCTATAGAGCTCCCGTAGCTGACATCACACAATCAAAAACCACCATATTGGTTGCAGAGTTGGGTTCAAGTACTTTCAAGTACTTTCAAGAATTGGATGAAAGTTTTTTTTTTTTTTTTAATACCAAATTGCTTGCACTTGTATCAGAGTACTTTCTATTAATGCCTAAAGTACTTGTACTTGTATTCAAGTACTTTTCAAAGTTCTTGACCAATCTGTCTCCTAAGTGCTGACAGAGATTGGTCAAGTATTTGAAAAGTACTTGGATACAAGTACATATACTTATTATTAGGTATTATTGGGCATTAGGCCTAATAATATTATTAGGCCTAATGCCTAATATTAGGCATTATTAGGTAGTACTCAGATACAAATACAAGCACTATGGTATGTAAAAAAAAAAATGCTTGCATACAATTCTCAAAAGTACTTGAAAGTACTTGGACCCAACTCTGATTGGTTGGAAAGTGTGTGGTTCAAAACACTAGCAGGCATACGGATAACTTTGCTGACTGTATTCCTGAAAAGTAAATAATTTTATGTCTGAGGTGATGCCTTTAGACATTCATTCAAACTGTGATAATGTGGTGACACAACTTCGTAAACATACAAGTTAAGCTAATAGTTACATTGTTTCTAATGTTTACATAACTGTGGTGGAGACACTTAGGGCCTGATCTTCTAAAGGTTTGTTTGTGTAAAAATGTGAGCAAACTTGATATCACCCGCAAAAAATTGTCCAAGCTGATCTACTAACGGTGTGGACTGCGACCTTCACAGGGGAATACAACAGGCGCTGTTCATTTAGCACCTTTGCCTTAATGAATATGCAAGATGAGGCGTTTCTGGCCTGGTGCGCAAAATACTGGGAGGGGTAAATGCAAATAGGAAAAATTAGCGCTCGCATTCTGATTTATCAAGCCTTGAAGTAATTGCGGTGATTATGATTGCGTCTAAATTTAATACGTTTGAAGGGCAGGTGCTAACCAGCCCAACATTACGCATCATGGCTGCTGTGATTTCTGCCAGGAGGAGACACAGGAACAATGAATGTAGACTTAGAGAACAAGTTTTTCTCACTCGCGTCAGTATATTTGGAATGACTGAAGAAAAAATTATTCAGACATATCGCCTCAATCAATCCTTTATTTAACCAGATAAAACCAATTGAGACCAAAGTCTCTTTTTCAATGGTGATCTGGCTAACCAGCCATGCCATCTTGGAGCTGCTTAATGATTTAAAAGCTGATCTAAAGTCAACCATGAGGAGGAGTCGTGCAATACCTGCCATGACCAAACTTCTGGCATCTCTGCATTTCTTTGCGTCAGGATCATTCCAGCGCACGGTTGCCATTTCTGCTGGGGTCTCGCAAAGCAGTTTGCCAGGTATGCTCTCTGATGTCCTCAATGCTATGATACGCAGGATGGGCTGGTGCATAAAGTTTCCTTCCACACGGAAAGCACTGAATGAAACCAAACGGGGGTTTTATGCGGTTTCTGGCTTCCCAAGAGTAATCGAAGCAATTGACTGTACTGTACAAATTGTTCCCCCCTCAAACACTGAGCATGCACCGTTATAAACTTACACCTTTTTTGCCACTTATTTTAACTGGCACCTTTTTTGCCAGTTAGTTTAACTGTAATTTTACAATCAGTTTATAACACAGGTTCCGAGTATGTTAACTGTAAACCACAGTTAAATGTGCGCAGGACTCTACTTACAGTTAAAATAACAAGGAGGCAATGTGTTAATTTAACTGTAAAATTCAGTTCTTTTATAGCGGTGTAATTGCGTCCTCTACAAGCACCTCTAACTCCATTGAGTCGAATTTCATTTTGCGTTTGTGTTCGTCCCTTTCCTCCAAACTGTACATGGTGGAAATGGCTGCAGCACGCAAAGTCCTCATTTAAATAATGCTGTTTGCACCTGCAGTCATTTAGGCAATTACACTTAAATCACCCGCAAAACCTAAGCAAACCAATTGCGCAAAATGTTACACAAGCACACAATTTAGCGCTCTTTATCTGGGATCTTAGTAGATTAGGCCCTTAGAGCCAGTGTCCACAAGCACTGCTTCCTCATATTCAGAGCGCTACTCTCATGCGTTGATTGTTTCTAAGTCATAAAAATCATCTTCTTAGCACTTCCGCAATGGAGCGTTGCAATTGTCAAGATTTGCTAATACAATAAAAAGAAATTGCGAATATTCTTAGCAACTGAGCTAATGAATGTTCATTTCCCAAAAGCAAAACTGGAACTGAATAATGCCAATGGTTTGAACTATGTAGTCAAGTTGCTAATGTAGCTCACAACCATGCTATGGGAAAGTTGCTACCCAGATTAAAATAAATGGGGACCAAAGCGATTAGAGTGCCTAGCTACAGCTGTCGGGCTCTACAGTTGTAGCAAACATTAAAACTGACAAACTAACTCGGCAAATCTAGTGTCCCTAAATGGAGAACAGTAAGCAAACCTAAACTGTAGCTAGCTACTTGATTAGAAACACAACTGTGGCAGCAGGAAAAGTCTCTCTGACTGCTGTTGATATTGTAAGTCCCTCTCAATTTTCGATTTTGAGTTGTCGGTGAGAGAGAGGTGACACTGATGAGCCCAGCGGTGTTCCAAAACTTGAATTATTTCCACCCGAGAGTGCCATGGGAAAAAGCTGTGTCTTGAGCATAGACTGTATAAAAAGATGGACGCAGCACCCGGGTCTGAAAAGTGAGGCCGATGCGGAAATATCAAAAATTTGCATTATATTTAATGGCTGGCAGATGGCGACATCGGTGGTTGCAGAAAAAAGTTCAATGGTATTGAAGTCTATAAGAAAATGACCCTACTTTGCCACCTGATTTATTATTTCATTAATGATTTTCCACATCATTTTATGGTATCTATCGCAAGTTTCAAGTCTCCTTCGATATATCGTGATGTTCATTTTTGGAAATTATGGTCCCAAGTAGACTAGAATAAAGGATAAAGCCTGAATATGCTTTAGGGGCGTGGCTATCCTCTGGTCCTCGTCTGACATGGTCAGATCCAGAGCCACGGTCCTCCCCAGATCTTCAATTCACGCTCTCATCCAATAGGAATCACATCCGGTTGCAATATGACAAAATGGCGCAATTCAAATTGCCAAAATCGAGGCTTCCTAAATGGTATGCTGAAACCAATGGGTGACATCACCATTGCTTCATCCATCTTTTTGTACAGTCTATGGTCTTGAGGGCCTTGTGTGCACTGAGGACATTGACCGCTGTCAATGCTTAACTTTGTAGTACAATGTATTTGCATTAAAAGTTGACGCTGCCAGTGCAAAAAAAAAAAACGCTTCCTGTGGACAGAGATCCCATTTATCAGGAAGCCAGATTGCGTCCATTTGTATCCCTCCAGGCTCTTGTAGGCTTTTAGACACTCTCTGGAGTAGGACGAGGGAAAGTTGATCAGGTAATTGTTGATGTCTGGATGCTGCAGGCCTGGAACATTGCCCGATTCAGCTGACTCAGTACTTGTGAAAAGCACATCTGAGGCATTATAGGGGTAAATAATGTTTAACCTATGAAGTTTTGAATTATATGGCTCAATTTCTTTGGATGTTATGTGTGCCGTGAACTCTGATGGCTTGAAATTGGCGTTAGCGCCATTAATTTTTGCCCAGGCTTTTCCTGCCAAAGTGGGGGCGTCTACAAAATGAGTCATGGACATCCCGAGCTCTACTGGGTGACATTTGGCTAAATTCATTATGTTGTTTTTTCAGCATAAAGGAATCAGCAGTCCTCATCATTTAGGCATAGTCATTCATATGTTGCGTGTTTTTTCTGATAATAGTTCTAGACTGCCACAGTAGCCATTTAAAGTGCTTTAATTCGTATTTTTAATTGAATTTTAAAATTTAATGGTTTATTTTGTTTTATTTACCTTGTTTTTCAAGCTTTGTCAGCTGATCAAGTTTAATCAAGCTAGTAATACACTTGTATTCACATACAGCCTGTAGAACTTCCAGTCTGTAAGATATGGTACAAATAGTGCATTACTATTATTATTATTATTATTATTATTATTATTATTATTATAATTATTATCATTGACTTTTTGTTGCTGGCAGTGGTGCTCTGACTGAGAGGGCCCAGCTGCTGGAGGACACACAGCACCTGAAGGTGCAGAACGAGGAAATAAGATTGCTGCTCCGCAAGCACTGCAACTCCAAGGTGAGCATCTCTTTCTACAAGCACTAAAACTCCAAGGTGAGCTCAGCTCTTCACAAGCACAAGAATTCGTAGGTGAGATTATTGGTCCATAAGCATTACAACTCCAAAGTTGGAATTTTTTTTATTTAAGCACAGCTACTACAAGGTGTGCATTCTTTCCACTGGTACTTATTTCAAGCTCTACAATGGCATTCTATTTGAACATTCACAGCTATGTTCCCCAGAATATTTTTGAAACCATTTTCCCATTTACTAGTCCATTTTATAATTCAAAAATTTTGACATGTAACTTCATATCCTTTATTTAAAATCTGCACACGAATCAGAATTGTTTGCATTCAAACAAAACACAAAGCTGTGCATCTACTGTGCCAAGAAAAAGTATTTCCCCTCCTTTCAGATTTCTTCTATTTTTGCTTCCAGATTTCTTCAATTTCAATTAGGGTCATTGGTGGTGGTCTGCGTGCATGCGTGCGTCCACAATTGTCGTTTCAGCGCGATACAGCTTTCAGTTTTCCATGGATCCTTTTCATATTTTATATGCATGTATATGGGCCCAAGATCTAGCTCCAGTTCGATTTTGGTTCTGCTGCGATTCTCGGTTTGGCCACCAGGGGGCTTTTTCTGCAAAACTTCAAACAGCTCTAGCTCCCTTATTCTATGAGCTAAGATGCTCAAATTTTTAGCCAGCTTGGCCAAAAGGCCCAAGGGCCTTTTGCTACGCTTGGGGTCTTTAGTGGTGGTCTGTCGTGCGTTCGTGCATCCGTGCATAAACTTTTGGCTTGTCTGTGCTCTAGCGTCTTCAGTTTTTCACCGATCCTTTTCATATTTCATATGTGTATATAGGGTCATAAGATCTGGACCAAGTTTGATTTTGAGCCCAATCGGACCGATGCTTTGACCAATAGGGGGCGTTCCATTTTGGCCACGTTTGGCCAAACAGGTGCAGTGGCTTTGCCACAATTTACTTTACTATATATATTAATAAAATATTTTTAATAATAATAATAGTATTATTATTAATTATTTAATTATAATCCTTATTATTATATAATAATATATAATAAATATTAATAAAATATTTACTATATTTTGTCACACTTAAATGTTTTATATCATGAAACTAATTGTATCCTCAGACGACGAGTCGGGGATACTATGGATCAGCGATCGTCATGCCTCGTCTGCAGCCGCCGCATCCGTAAAAATTTTCTAGAGTGAACGCCCAACAGGCCACAAATTTATTTAATGTTTGGCGTGGGCCTTGTATGTAGTAAGGCCACAAAGCCTATTGATTTTGGGAGCGAGATTTAGGGGGTCTGGGGATGCACATCAACCAGCGAGTGACCGACTGTTAAGTTTTAATACTAGCATTACCGATGCAATATCTTAATTGCAAATACTTTGCGTCGAAGTTAAAGAATTATATTTGCTTACATGAAACATTTATGCTGCAAATGTACATGAAATATATAACAAAGAAGTGTCATATTATATTATGTTTGAGCACGATAGCTAACAAGATGGCGAAAGCAGTCGGCAGAGGTGCCACTGCTCAGAGTAAAACACGAATAAAGCCAGAAATCTACACAACTACAGATGGCAAAACTCCTGTGGAAGATGAATTTTTACATTTTCTTGTAATCAAAATGAAAACTCTGAGCCAGGACGACATTGTTTTACTGGCTGTGAACCACTTCAGGTCGCAGTGGATTGAGAGCTCAAAGAAAGTTCTCTTTGATCTCTGCCCATGTTCCACGCAACGCTGTGTGGCACACAGGACCACAAAAAGACGTGAACAATGTCAAGAGCTGTTTGAAATTACTCAACAAGGTTGGTGAAAACATCCCTCGCTTTGTATTCCATCACTTGGATGAACTCCCGACCGTAACTTTTAACAGCCTAGACGTTTCCTGCCGGCTTGGGAAAATTGAACATCTAAGCACGGACATCTCTGTCTGTGCATGCAAATACTTGCCGTGATCTTGTGCAATAATAGTGGACATAAACCAATGTCTGTGCGTGATTGAGGAACCAGGTGTGGGCAGAGCTGCTGCGCCCGCTGCCCGGGTCAGTGAGGATGCAGCGAGCCGGGGAGTGGGGAGTGTAACACGGGCCCTTGGAGCCTCGGTACCAAGTTCCAGCACAGCGGAGGGAGCCTCAAACGCGGTGTGGCGGGGCAGTGCGGCAATATCACATGTGCGGAGCCGGGTGATAAAGGAGGGTCGCCGTCTGAAACATGTTCCTGGCAACACCACTGTACTGCCCAAACCCCATCTGGATCCCACCACAGGCAAGAAGAAAAGTGGCATAGTTGGGACCAGTGCGGGTGGAAACATACAAGTCATAAAGACCAAGCTGGTGAGTGTTTTTGCCACAAAATACTCACCCGACCTGGACTCTGAGACACTGGCTAATTATCTGAAAGATAAACTCTGCTGAAACGTAACTTGTCAAAAGATGGACACTGCTGAAGGTCGGTTCAGGTCCTTTAAAATAATCGCCGAGTGTAACGAGGTGAGCGAAATGTATGATCTGCAATCTGTGGCCAGAAGGGACTTTTGTACGCCAATTTTATGAGGCACGCAAACCCAGGGCCACTGCGGGCCCAGTGGATGCAAGTACCCTTTCTGCCCCGAGGGATGTTTGTGTGCCTGAGGCTGGCGCATCTGTTGCAAGGTTAACATGACTCTGACTCATGACTATTAGAGTTGTGTCCTGTGGACTGCGCCGAAGACAGAGCACTGGGGACAAAGCACGGGATATTGTTATTGACAACGCTCTTGGAGGACGCTGATATCTTGTGTTCACAAGAAACTATATTCGCGAAACAAGACTTAGATAAACTTAACTCCATTAATAATGATTTTCATGGAGCAGGGGAGTCCACAACAGATTTAAGCACGGAAATAGTGCGAGGCAGAATTCCTGGTGGGGTGGGCATTCTTTGGCGTAAGACACTTGAACCACTGATCAGTGTGATTAGGTTAGAAGTGGACTGGTGCATTGCAATTAAAGTTGTACATAATAAAAATGTTTTTGGAATCTTGAATGTTTATACTCCTTATGAATGTTACTGACACGAGGGTGAATATCTTAACAGGCTTGCTTTTACAGGTTCTTTTATCAAAGAAAGTATGTACACGTGTATTTTTGTCGTGGGTGATATGAACGCTGATATATCAGATACCAATGCGCAATTTGGTCAACATCTGATCCAGTTTTGTCAAAATAGTTAGCTGGTTCTTTCTAGCAAACTGCTGCAGCCAGAAGATATTTATGCATATGTTAGTGAAGCCTGGCATACAACATCCTGGCTGGATCACGGTGTATGTACAGCTGATGCACATGATTTTGTGGCCTGGCCACAACAGATCACATACCTGTCGAGAGTCTACCTGAGTTAGCCAGCTATGATAATTATGTACAAAGTGTGAAATTGGATTGGTCAAAACTTACAAAAATGTCCTTTGGCATTACCATTCACTGACTGATAAGAACTTAAGAAGTATTGAAATACCACTCAGTGCTATACTGGGTGACAACATTAACTTTAGGAACTAAATCCATAGTAGAGAGTTATGTATTATGTATGATAAAATATTGAATTGTTTGAATAATGATTTTAGACCATTCTGCCAAAGAAGTACTAAACAACATAATCTTAGGTCAGGAATGGAATGAATATGTGTCTGAGCTCCATGCTGAGGCCAAAGAAGCTTTTTGAAACTGAGTTACATCAGGAAAACCTAGGCATGGCAAATGCTAGATTTAGGTATGATGTGCGCTTTATTAAAACAAATGAACAGGCAATGAGGGCAAAAGCCATGGCTAAAAGGCTCCAGCAGAATAATGTCTATGACTTATGGAAAGAAGTTCAAGTTGTTAATTACAGTAAGGTGCCCTTGCCTTCCCGTATTGATAGGGTTGCAGGTTCAGAGAATATTGCATAACTATGTAGAAAACATCATTGGGATATTTTTAATTGTGTCAAGAGTGATGAATTTAAAGTTGATGACGTTCCTAATAATGATGGGGTGGTCATAAGACCTGATGAATGGGCTATGCCATTGGGAAACTTGCAGTGAACGAAGCAGGTGGTCTCAACTAAATAACAGCAGAACATCTGCAAAATGCAAGTCATAGAATTTCAGTGTTACTTGCTATGTGTTTTAGTGGGCTGGTAATGCATGGTATACTACCTGACTCCACGGTGTCCATCTAATTAGTGCCAGAGGTTAAAGATAACACTGGTAAAAATGTCCAGCATAGAAAATTTACTGACCAATTGCGCTGGCTAGCATACTTTCCAAAGTATTGAAACGAATCCTTTTTGATAGGCTTCAAGAATACTTGATAACCACTGATAATCAGTTTGGTTTTAAAAGTAAACACGGCACAGATGTGTGTATATATGGGCTGAAGGAATTTGTGAGCAAATATCAAATGCAAAACACTACAGTATTTATGTGCTTCTTGGATGCGTCTAAAGCTTTTGACCGCATTAATCATGGCAAACTGTTTGTTAAACTGCAAGGGCGGGGGGTCCCCCTACATTTGATAAGGATTTTACATTTTTGCTATTTACATCAAACTATGCAAGTCAGATGGGGTAAGAGTATATCTGCACCCTTCATGGTGACGAATGGAGTCCGACAAGGAAGGATATTGTCACCTGTTTTCAATCTGTATATGGATGACCTTTCTCAAAAGTTGAAAGACTGGATGTATGGTGGGGGATGGTACTGTTTATCATCTGATGTACGCTGATGACTTAGTCGTCCTGTCTCCTTACAGTGCTGGCTTGCAGCAACTCCTAAGAGTCTGCGCAAGTTATGGTGTGCAGTATGACATTAAGTTTAATTCCAAGAAGACTGTTGTATTGATTGCTCATGATCTGATCGAAGGAGGATCAGAAGCTAATTTTTCCATCATTTTTTATGAATGACAAAGCTCTTAATGTGGTGAACAAAGTAAGACATCTGCGTCATATAATTAAGGATGATTTATGCGATGATGGCAATGTGCAGCGTTAGAGCTGCAAACTGTATGCACTAGTCAATATGCTGGCACGCAAATTTCATATGTGTACAGATGATGTTAAAATAGCCCTTTTTAAAGCTTACTGTTCTCCCCTCTATACTGCCCACTTGTGGTGCAGATATAGCAAAGCAAAAATGGAAAAGCTTCAGGTGGCTTTTAATGATGCACTTAGAATTTTGCTTTAGCTTTCAAGATGGACGAGTGCGAGTCCCATGTTTGTGACGAGAAATGTTACCACCCTCCATGCTGTGCTGAGGAATTTTATATACTAATTTATGTGTCGACTAGCAGACTCCAAGAATGTAATTATAATGGCCTTAGATGAGCCTAGGCAAAGCGACACAAGGTATTTGTCGTGCTATTGGAAAGACTGGAGGAAATGGTTGTATGTGTTTTTATCATTGTTGTGATGTGCTATGCTGTTGTCCTCGTTTCTGTATTTATTTTATGTATTTTTACCGTGTTGGTATGGACCAATGTTGTCCTCAATAAAGAATAAAGAAAAGAAAAGAAAGAAACGGCCCATAGGGAACAATATTAACCCCTTTGCGCAGAAGCTAAATCTGGCTATTTCTGTGTTACCTTTTTTTAGGCTTCATAATTCAAGATTGCAGCTTCACAGAGAGGAAGGGTATGGCTCAACTGTGTCAAGACACTTGGAGCATTTAGAATTCCATTGTATTTCAATTTATTTTGATGATTTTTGGAGAGAAAAGGGTTGCAAACATAAAAAATCTTCATGAAAATTCAGCATTGAAAATGTAAAAAAAAAATATACTGAGAATTGAAAACAAATATTTCTGGGATCATAAACTCCTGGACCACAAAAACAATTCATCTGAGCATTAAATTCTGAATTACCTATTCTTGAGGAGCCAAATAAGACAGCTCTCCAGGTGGCTCCCCAAACTCTATCTTAAAATACTGTCAAACCATAAAATAATCATATATTTAGCACAAATCATCTTTTGATGCATGTAGTTCAATATGAATTAATGATTTTCTGGTTGAATTTAGTATGAATTTATCAATATAGGTGCAGTTGGACATCAGTGGTCACCAGTAACCTCTCCAAAAACAAAACATGCCTTTCCTCAGTGATAAAGTATAGAATTTTGTCCATTTTTCTTCAGAGTCCCACAAGCTAGCACACATACTCATTAAAGGAACTGCTTATTTAACGCCAGAACATTCACCCTGCAATGAAAAGCTACCAGTTCCCACTTTCAAGCTCGCGACCTTATATAAACACTTTCCACACCTTATAAGGAACAAGTAGAACTCCCTTACTCATTAATATCTGAAATATACCTGATTATAACAGACCTTGCACTATCAGGAAAAACCAAAGATGCCACCACATACAGTAGCTATTATTTGTTTTCTCTTACTAACCAAAGTGGCAAACAAGCTCTATGATCATCATGGCTATGGTAAACCGAGAATAAAAAACAGCTAGCCAGCTAGCCATAAGTAAAAAAAATAAAATTGCACTTACACATAAAATGAACAAAAATCTCTCTTCATTGAATCCCTCCTCCAGAGACACAAATGTATCAAGTAGAAGGAATCCTCCAGTCCTGTTTCATTCAGAATAATTCCCATTGACCAAGTCTTTTATCTCATTTAAATACTGTAAATGCAACTGAACACTTCAGGCCGGTTTTGGGAGTCTTTTTTCCTTTGAAATCGTGTCATTTTCAGCTGCGCAATCGTGCGCAACGTTAAGAGAATACAACGTACCTTGCTGTCACGCAAAGGTTTTTATACTTTTTTGATTGTCCAATCAATGCCATTCAGTTATTGTGGAAAGTTTATACTGTCTGTAATTGGATAAGAAACATGTCAATCTCATTACGGGGGAAGTTTCACGAGGGTGTCAACTAGAAGTGTGCGTTAAGCAGATGAGCCTAAGTAAATAATTGAGTGATTGGCTATGAACTTGAGTACTTGGGATATAAGGGAGTGCTGAATTCTATGATGGAGGAATTTACGTGTAAATCCACGGTAGGAAATTACAGTTTTTTAATATGTGATGAAGATAATTGATGGTAGAATGATATAGTATCAGTACTTTGTCGAGTTTTTGCTTCAGAATCCAAATTTTCTTAACTACTAATTGGGATACCATTGGCTCACTATAGCTGAAATGGTTTCTCCAGAAGACAACGATTTTTTTTCTGTCTCATGAAATCATTTTTTTAACTGCTGGATAGATACTATGGGCAAGTATATTGAGCAGTTTGCACATCAGGCTTAGCTGAGGAGTTTAATTCATGCAACTCCTGAAAAACAGGGATGGGACTGAACTTGTCCATATTCTAAACTGAGTTTGAGCTCGGATTGCTAGTGAATATTCAATAACTGATCCGGGTGTGATCTAGTGATAGAAAAGTGTAACTGCGTGCATCAATAGAGCAGATCCATGTCTGCTGGCATCAACATCTGCACAGAGGGACTAAAATGAAAATGTAATTCCACTATTGCACTATAATTTTCCACTTAGGAGTGAGTTATTTGAGACAAAATGTAAATGAAAATGTATTGATCCAATTATCACTTTCATTTTCACATACTCATATGGGAAATCTATGACTATATTCAAATGATCGTGAAAAAGCTGTTTGACATTTCATTTTCAAATTCGTGCCTCGCAATACAATGGACAATATTCAAATACAATTAAAAAAAACAGCACCCCCAGCCTATTGCATTTACATTTACATGTCACCACGCTCTTTTAGGGTCAACATGAAAATGTAAATGGTATTTTCTGACTATCTGAAAATGATATTGAAAACGGCATTCAACATTTAATATGCAAAGACTTAACCTGCTCTACGGTGTAAAATATTCAAACGCAATAAGCCAAACAGCACTTCCAGTCTATGGCATTTACTTTTGTACATATACATGTCATCACGCTCTTTTGGGGTCAACATGAAAATGAAAAGGCTGTTTTCTAATCACTTGAAAATAATAATGATAACAGCATTTGACATTTCATTTTCCTTAACCTGTAATACATGGGACAATATTCAAATGCAGTAAGGGAAATGGTGCTTCCCAGTCCATTGCATTTACAAATTCATGTCACCACACTCTTTTTGGGACATAATGAAAATTAAATTGCAATCTGTCAAAGACGTTCAAAGAGAAACTCAAACTACCTTTATTAAACATATTTAATGAATCATATAAAAATGGAACTCTCCCACCATCATTAAGATTAGCTATGATAATTGTGATACGAAAACCAGGAAAATCACCCACCAATTGTTCATCATACAGGCCCATTAGCTTAATGGGATGCGATACAAAAATATTATGTAAAGCCCTCTCTAAAAGACTGGAGCAATATCTCCCCCAATTGCTAAGTAATGATCAAAATGGTTTTGTGTTAAATCGACAAGGTTTTCACAAGATTAGAAGAGTTTTAAATGTGTTTTTTGAGAAAAGCAATGCAAAGGATACTGCAATTCTGTCAACTGATTCAACTCAAGCATTCGATAGAATAGAGTGGAATTATCTATTTGATTTGCTTCCAAGGTATGGATTAGGAGAAACTTTCCTTAAATGGGTTAAACTGTTGTATGCTAACCCAACAGCAGAAATATTGACAAATTGTAAATTAAAGGGTTTAGAAATTGTACTAAGATCAACCAGACAAGGCTGCCCGTTGTCTCCTCTGTTGTTTACATTAGCAATCGAAACATTGGCGATAGCGGCAAGAACACATAGACATATATCTGGAATTAAAATTTACGATACAGAACATCATATATCATTGTACGCTGATGATATAATTTTTTTCCTCACAAACTTGAAGAATAGCATCCCAAATCTGATCAGTTTAATTGAAAACTTTGGTGGATTACCTGGATATCGAATTAACAAGTCAAAATCGGTATTATTATTTTTAAATCGGGAAGAAAGGATCAACCCCAAAATAAACACACCATCTATCACTGCACAAGATGGATTTAAATACCTTGGTGTAAATATAACCCCAAAACTTAATGATATAGTTTCCACAAACTATGACCCTCTGGTGGACACAGTGGCAGAGATGTTGGATCGACAGTCTAACTTGCCCATATCATTGATTGGACGCATTAATTTAATCAAAATGTCCATTCTACCCAAATTCACGTATCTTTTTCAAGCACTTCCACTACCTTTATCAAGTAATTTTCATAAGAAACTCGACAATATATTCAGCCAGTTTGTATGGAACAATAGGAAAGCTAGACTCCGGCTCAAGTTATTATATTTACCCTACGAAAGAGGAGGGCTCCAGGTCCCCAATCTTAAATGGTATTATTGGGCCGCCCAATTAAGCTCTGCAATGTTTTACTTTTCCTCATCTGTATTACCTGCTTGGGTGAACATGGAACAAAAATCTGTTTTAGAACTCCCAATTAAGCAGTATTTATACTCATCAGATATTAAGACGTTGAAAAAGAAGACAAAGAATCCTTTTGTAAAAAACACAATATTAGTATGGTATGCAGTTCATAAATATCTTGGTGAATCAATAACTCTATCACAGTTTACCCCGATTTGGGGAAACGGGCAATTTGGCCCAGGCAAATTGGATAAGGAATTTAAATTATGGGCAGGAAAGGGTATTCAAATGGTTTCAAACCTTTATTCAGAGGGCAATCTTCTTACATTTGAAGAACTTTGTCAGAAGAATCAAATTCCCCGAAAACAGTTTTTTAAATATTTGCAATTAAGAAGTTTTATAACCTCAAAATATAAGACAATGATGGTTATACCCTCGCTATCTGTAATTGAGAACATTACGCTTAACAATTTGGATGGTAGGAAACACATATCTAGATTTTATAATCTTCTGACAGAGCACTCAACAGAATCTACTTCAGACAGATTAAATGCTTGGAGAACAGATTTACAAGACGATATAAGTAAGGAAGACTGGGAAATGGCTTGTCTAAAATCCCAAAAACATTCAATTAACACAAGATTAAAATTGCTTCAATACAAATGGTTAATGCGAATTTACATAACTCCTGTTAAGCTCCATCATATTTCCCCTAATATTCCTGATATTTGTGTTAAGTGCCATCAGAAGGGAACTTTGATCCATTGTTTATGGGAGTGCCCAAGGATTCAGGTCTTTTGGGGAAATGTGGTAAATTGTTTATCACAAACGGTCAAAAAAACCATCCCATTGAGCCCAAAAATGTGTATCCTAGGAATATACCCCAAAGACTTTGTTAGAACTAAGCAGATGAAAATGATTGATTTTGGATTTCTTCATGCAAGAAGAATGATTGCATTTTGTTGGAAAAATGTAGAACCACCATTACTTCAAATGTGGAAAAGGGAATTGCTGACATGACTTGGGCTGGAGAGGTTGACATATATTGTCAGAGGCAAACAGGAAGAGTTTGTATATATCTGGAACTCATTTATGTCCTTTTTTGGAAAATGAAACATAGAACACTGAATGAATGGAAAATGTTAAATGATTAATATTAAATAATATATCCTGCCTTGTATTTTGTTTTACTTATTTTATTAATTCTATTATTATTGTTATTTAATATATATTTTTATTTGCTTATTTATTGTATTATTAGCTTTTTTTTTTTGTATGTGGATATATATATATATATATATATATATATATATATATATATATATATATATATGTGTATAATTTTTATTTTATGTCTTATATCTGTGCAATGAGTGTATGAGGGGACAATTTATGTTTGTATATTGATGTGAAATTTCAATAAAAATATTGTTTAAAAAAATTGCAATCTGTCAGGCATCTCATCAAGATGGGTTGTCAGCTAGGACGTCACTCATTCGGGTGCAAACTAGAACAATGTTCCTCATTTGCATACCAAACAATCAGCAAAAATATCAGAAATGAGTATTTTTAAAGTCAGTGCAAATGTAAAGAAGTATGGAAGCCCAAAACTGCAACAATAAAAAATGAATAACTGAATAAATAAATGACACTATGAACAAACAGAAGCATAAATACATATAAATGAAAAAATGCAAAACTTAAAATATACACAAATAAATAAATAGGTTTTTACATAAAAATAATGAATAAATGGGTATCCAGGCATTTATTTATATACTATTTATTTATTTCCTTAATAATTCATTTATATATGGCCAAGTTAATTTATTTCTTCATTTATTTATTTAGATATATATTTATTTCTTTATTTTTTCGTCCATATGGTAATGAGGGTTGTCAATCAACTATGTCATCCTGTCACCTTATTCCTATTGGTTGATCCATATCAGGGTGCTAAGATCGACGACACGGGCTGCAACTTCACATCCGCCTCAAGACTGACAGTGCAAAGTCACCTGCCTCCCAGGCAGTCCCAGCAGCCTTCACAAGTGCTAACCAACAGCCCGTTTGGAGTCTTTGATTCATTTATACCAACAGCTCATTTGGAGTCTCTGATTCATCTGTACCACAACAAAATCACTCGATAATATTGTTGGATAAAATAAAGAAAAAAGCCATGTCATTGACCATTTAAAATTACCCGCTATTGTCAGTTGTCATAGCGGTAGTTCATTAGCAAGCTAAATGCACTTGGTGTTGCTATTGAAGGAAAACGGTAATGGTATCTACAACCCCAATTCCAAAATGGTTGGGACGAAGTGTAATTTTTGAATAAAATCAAAATGCAATGACTTTCAGATCACATGAGCCAATGTATTATTTACTATAGAACATAGATAACATTTCAAATGTTGAAACTGAGACATTTTACATTTTTATCCACAAAATGAGCTCATTTCAAGTTTTCTGCTGCAACGGGTCTCAAAAAAGTTGGAACACAGGCAAAAAAGGGCTGAGAAAGCAATTAATATATAAAAGAATCAGCTGAAAGAACATTTAGCAAGTAATTAAGTTAACTGGCATCAGGTGTGTAACATGACTGGCTATAAAAGGGATGTCTTAGAGAGGCTGAGTCTCTCAGTAGTTAAGATGGCCAGAGGCTCTCCAACCTGTGAAGGCTTGCGTAAAAAAATTGTGGAATACTTTAAAAACAATGTTCCTCGACGTCAAATTGCAAAGGCTTTGAAGGTCATCGACAGTGCGTAACATCATCAAGAGATTCAGAGAAACTGGAAAAATCTCTGTGCGTAAGGGACAAGGCTGAATCCCTTTACTGGATGCCCGTGATCTTCGGGCCCTCAGACACCACTGCATCAGTCACCGGCATGATTCTGTCATTGACATTACTAAATGGGCCCAGAAACCACTGTCTGTAAACACAGTCTGCCGTGCCATCCACAGATGCCACCTTAAACTCTATCATGCAAACAGGAAGCCATTGTTGAGCATGATCCAGAAGCGCCGCCGTGTTCTGTGGGCCAAGGCTCATTTAAAATGGACTGTAGCAAAGTGGCAAAGTGTCCTGTGGTCAGACGAGTCCGAATTTGACATTCTTGTTGGAAATCATGGGCGTCGTGTCCTCCTCCGCTAAAGAGGAGAAAGACCACCCCTCCTGTTATCAGCGTTCAGTTCAAAAGCCAGCATCTCTGATGGTATGGGGATGCATACTAATGGTGTGGGACATATGGTGTGGGACAGGCCGCAAGTCAATGCGAAGACTTGAGTACACGCGTTTGCGTGTATTAAAGTCTTCGCATTGACTTTGAATGTAATCTGTCGTGCGAAAAATTCGTTTCGCGTCTAGTGTGCAAGCGGCTTGAGTCAGACAGCTCAAACATATAGGGCTGGACTGTGACCCTTGCGCCATTGATGTGACTAACACGGAGCCAGTGAGATGTCATTCAAATCGAGGGAGTGGCCAGTCACACCGCGATGTGACACGCCCACACTGTCTTGAGAAATGGACTGAATAGCAAAATGAGCCATTTTTGAACTAGGTTTTCGAATAGTTATGAATGTTAATTTTCACTCAGTTTTTTGTAGATGCTTTATGAGACACTCAACTTTGATATTATACGTGAATTTTCGCTATGTCAAGACAAGTTTCCAGAGGCTTTAAAAAGAAGAGGGGATGCTACACCATGGTAAACAGGCCCCTGTCCCAACTTTTTTGAGACCTGTAGCAGCCATCAAATTTGAAATGAGCTCATTTTGTGGATAAAATTGTAAAATTTCTCAGTTTCAACATTTGCTATGTTATCTCTGTTCTATTGTGAATAAAATACTGGCTGGTGTGATTTGAAAGACAATGGCCCTCATTTATCAAACTTGCGTAGGATCTGGTGTAGATTCTGGTGTAATTATCGGCGTTCGCCAGGTGTCACATCTGATTTACTAAAAGTGTGTACGTCGCTGATTTCGGTGTATAACTGGCGTGGCGTTGATAAATCTGGCGGCTGAAACCATTGTAATTTACATTACACGCCCCGATAAATTCATGCTCCGGGAGGCATAATCCTGCCCACTTTACGACTTGGACTCTCGAAAGACGGCAAAGAAGAAAGAACTTCACTGAGGAGGAAATATAAATTATCACGTCCGAGATGGAGAAAAACAAAATAATTTTATTTGGAAGCCTTAAGAGTAGCATGAAGGGAGCCCAGAGGGCTGCAGTTTGGAAAACTATTGCTGCCGCGGTAAACCCCGTTGGGGTGGAAAACCGGAGAGCAGCAGACGTTTGATTTAATTCATTAATAAATCGAAGCGACTATTCGCACTTATTTAAGTGCGTCCAAGCACAAAAATGGATCGAAATTCGCGTTAGACGCACTTATAAGTGTGGCCAAGATGCACATTTCTCCATTGCCCACACTTATTTTAAGTGTGTCCAAAGCTAACTTTTTTTTCTTGACCAAACTTGTTTTAAGCGGTACTTTCTATAAGCGGCGCTGTAATGGTCATCAACTGGCGCACTTTTAAGTGTGGCCAAGAAAAAAATTCAGCATTGGCCACACGTGTAAGTTCAAATAACATCGGCCTTAATAAATTCAATTAATAGATTTATGATATTTCATGTTATATAGCTTACATAATTGGCAATCCAAATGCTTTACATGCAGGTTAAAAAAAAAAAGTGGTCTGATTTTAAGATCGCTACCAAAAAACGGGTTGCGGCGCTCAGGCTCAGCAGCGCACGGACTGGTGGAGGCCAACCAGACTCCAACCTCCTGCTGTCACAGTTCGAGGAACGTATGAGTCCCCACCGCCTCGATCGGAGCTGCATGAGGGTATTGTTAAAATACAGTCTGCAGAGATCACTCTTCATTGTACTTTTATTAGTATTACTCCATGACATTTTATTGGGTTCCACACAAAACGAGCAGCCACTCGTCACTTTCCCGGAGGAGACCTTCTCTGTGCCGACAGTTCCTCTCACGTCGGACAGAAGCTTATTCCTCTAACAATAGAAGATCTGCCATTGTCAAAATGTGAAAACGGTCAAAGTGTCCGTAGGCCTATATATACTGAGCAACAAAGAAACGCAAGTTAGCTAGTTAGTTAATGTACTCTTATGGTTACTCAGTCAAAGTGACCGCAAAATAAAGAAAAGTTTGATGAAACGAATGTAAATGTGCACGCGCAATAAATAATAAATTTGATTTTCTAAAATAGTCACGCGCAAAATTATTTTCCAGTCTGCCTTTAATTAGGCTAACTTGCGTTTTTTGTTGTTCAGTATATATCTGACTGGATGAGCATCTGACATACTACATTGCATATCTGCCACGCATTGAGCTTAATCAAATTGATTGTAATTGTCAGCCGTCTGGCCTGACAAGCAGGTTGTCTCAAAATATAAGTTTAAATAATTTCTCAACAGAGGTGTCTTATTCATTCATTCATTCATTCATTTATTAATTTAGCCTATTTATCTATTTAGCCTTTTTATTCATTTTAATAATAAGAGCAACAACAGCATGACGTCCGCATCGCTGCATATGGTTTATTACTCATTTTGACAGCTGCACTCATTCCTGCATGTTGCTTGTTGGTTTCAAATCTGCGTACACCTGGTCAGACCTGGCGTGAGATTTTTGCGGACCGTTCGCTCACGTTCAGATTGATAAATGCCGATCCTTGCGGGAGATTTGGCGTACACCCATTTTTTTGGTGTACGCACGTTTGATAAATGAGGGCCATTGCGTTTTGATTTTATTCACAATTTACACTTTGTCCCAACTATTTCGGAATTGGGGTTGTAATTTTAATTGCATAATTTATCATTTCCTTTTGGTCAGTATTTCCTCCAACATGGGAATTAACTTTTATAAGCCACAAATAAACAGGAAATTATGAGTATTGCCAACTTGAACAAAGTATACCAAAGTGAAGCAAGCCAACTCCAATAAATCCCTCTCTTTATTTAATTATAAGCCAGGTAAAGTCACCTGCCTCCCGGACAGCTCAAGCAGCCGTCATGAGTGCAAATCAACAATGCGTATGGAATATACTATTTGGCAATAAAATCATTCAATACAACTGTTGGATAAAATAATCTACGTGACTAGGTCATTGGCCATTTAAAATAATTGGTCAGCTATTGTCAATTGTCATTATAGCGGTAGTTCATTAGCTTAATGAATTTTGCGTTGACATCGAACACGGTAACGCCATCTACATTGTAATATTAATTACAGAAAATTTCCCCATTGCCAGTATTTGCCTAATACAGTCTATGGTATTTCCTCCAAAATCTAACAAGTCGCCCTACATATTTAATTGTAAGCCGAGTGAAGCAAAACTTGCTAACAGGATGATACAATTCTCATAACAATGCTGGAAGCTGCAAGTAAGAAAGATCTCATGCCTTTCGAAACAGTAATATACCGCAGTCAGAAATAATCGGCCACGAGAACCGGCCACTAATATTGCTGGGAAGGCTAGCTTTCTGTAGCAGGGAAATCTGCCAGCCAGCGATCCAGGCTATTTAACTGTAACTGGGCCCTAATTAGGGCTGGGCCAAATGTGAGAAAATGCAGGTGACAGTTAAGGGGTTAAGGAAATACTGGCCATGGGGAAATTTTAAATTCTTGGGGGATTTTCAATGTGTTACCTTGTTCGTTCGATGGCAATGCAAAATGCATTTAGCTAATGAACTAAAGCTAAAATGACAACTGACAAGCAAGCCAACTCCCCGATCTGAACCCGAGTGGTGCTCTGTTATTGGACTTCTGTGCTAGTCACAGTTTGTCCATAACAAACACCATGTTCAAGCATAAGGACGTCCATCAGTGCATGTGGCACAAGGACGCCTGTGGCCGGAGGTCAATGATCGACTTTGTAGTCGTGTCATCTGACCTTCGGCCGTATGTTTTGGACACTCAGGTGAAGAGAGGGGCTGAGCTGTCCACTGATCACCACCTGGTGGTGAGTTGGATCCACTGGCGGAGGAGGAAGCTGGACAGACTTGGCAGGCCCAAACGTGTTGTGAGGGTCTGTTGGGAACGTCTGGCGGAACCCTCTGTCAGAGGGGTTTTCAACTCTCACCTCTGGGAGAGCTTTTGACCAGATCCCAAGGGAGGCTGGAAACATTGAGTCTGAATGGACCATGTTCTCCACCTCCATTGTTGATCTTGCCGCTCGAGCTGTGGCCGTGGGTTTCCGGGCGCCTGTCGCGGCGGCAACCCCCAACCCGGTGGTGGACATCGAAGTAAGGGATGCCGTCAAGCTGAAGAAGGAGTCCTATCGGGCTTGGTTGGCTCATGGGACTCCTGAGGGCAGCTGACAGGTACCGCAGGCTAAGCGTGCTGCAGCCCGGGCGGTGGCGGAAGCAAAAACTTGGGTATGGGAAAAAGTTCGGGAGGCCATGGAGGAGGATTATCGGTCGGCCCGAAGAGAAAAACCGTCCGGCGCCTCAGAAGGGAAAGCAGTGCCCCACCAACACTGTTCACAGTGGAGGTGGGGAGCTGTTGACTTCGACTGGGGATATTGTCGGCCGGTGGAAGGAATACCGAGGATCTCCTCAATCCCACTGACACGCCTTCCATAGAGGAAGCAGAGGCCGGGGACCCAGAGGCTGATTCATCCATCACTCGGGCTGAAGTCACTGAGGTAGTTCGAAACTCCTCGGTGGCAAGGCACCGGGATGGATGAGATCCGCCCTGAGTACCTCAAGTCTCTGGATGTTGTGGGGCTGTCTTGGTTGACACGCCTCTGCAACATTGCGTGGCAGTCGGGGACAGTGCCTCTGGATTGGCAGACCGGGGTGGTGGTCCCTCTTTTTAGAAGGGGGACCGGAGGGTGTGCTCCAACTACAGGGGGATCACACTCCTCAGCCTCCCGGTAAAGTCTATTCCAGGGTGCTGGAGAGGAGAATTCGGCCGATAGTCGAACCTCGGATTCAGGAGGAACAATGCGGTTTTCGTCCTGGTTGTGGAACACTGGACCAGCTCTATACCCTCCACAGGGTGCTTGAGGGTTCATGGGAGTTTGCCCAACCAGTTCACATGTGTTTTGTGGACTTGGAGAAGGCATTTGACCGTGTCCCTCGTGGCATTCTGTGGGAGGTGCTTTGGGAGTATGGAGTCCGGGGCCCTCTACTAAGGGCCGTGCGGTCTCTGTATGACCGGAGCAGGAGCTTGGTTCGCATTGCCGGCAGTAAGTCAGACCTGTTTCCGGTGCATGTTGGACTCCGGCAGGGCTGCCCTTTGTCACCGGTTCTGTTCATTATTTTTATGGACAGAATTTCTAGGCGCAGCCAGGGGGCGGAGGGAGTCCGGTTTGGGGACCAGAGGATCTCATCTCTGCTTTTTGCGGATGATGTCGTCCTGTTGGCTCCTTCGAACCAGGACCTTCAGCATGTACTGGGGTGGTTTGCAGCCGAGTGCGAAGCGGCTGGGATGAGAATCAGCACCTCCAAGTCCGAGGCCATGGTTCTCGACCGGAAAAAGGTGGCTAGTCCCCTCCGGGTTGGAGGAGAGCTCCTGCCTCAAGTGGAGGAGTTTAAGTATCTTGGGGTCTTGTTCACGAGTGAGGGAAGGATGGAGCGTGAGATTGACAGACGGATCGGTGCAGCGCAGCAGCGTAATGCGGTCATTGTACCCGATCTGTTGTGGTGAAGAAGGAGCTGAGCCGCGAAGCTCTCAATTTACCAGTCAATCTACGTTCCTACCCTCACCTATGGTCAGGAACTTTGGGTCATGACCGAAAAGAACGAGATCTCGGATACAAGCGGCTGAAATGGGTTTCCTCCGCAGGGTGGCGGGGCGCTCCCTTAGAGATAGGGTGAGAAGCTCTGTCACCCGGGAGGAGCTCAGAGTAGAGCCGCTGCTCCTCCACGTCGAGAGGAGCCAGCTGAGGTGGCTTGGGCATCTATATCGGATGCCCCCTGGACGCCCTCCTGGGAAGGTGTTCCGGGCATGCCCCACCGGGAGGAGGCCCCGGGGAAGACCCAGGACACGCTGGAGGGACTATATCGCTCGGCTGGCCTGGGAACGCCTCGGGATACCCCCGGAAGAACTGGAGGAAGTGTCCAGGGAGAGGGAAGTTTGGACATCCTTGCTTAGACTGCTGCCCCCGCGACCCGGCCCCGGATAAGCGGAAGAAGATGGATGGACAACTGACAATAGCTGGCTAATTATATTGAATTCTCAATGACAAAGTTAACTCAAGCTGGTTATTTTTGCGACTGAATATAATCACGCGCTCTCGGTTCGATTGCTGTTGCTGGATGTGAAAGCCACACGTCCTCAGTTCCATACGGACAAAGAAATCAAGAAATAAATACGGAAAAAAATATATATGGAAATAAATAAATCAAGAAATAAATAAATACGGCAATAAATATGTATAGAAATAAATCAATAAATAAATAAATAAATATGGCCATTAATAAATATAGAAATGAATTTTTATGAAAATAAATAGTGAAATAAATTAAATGCCTGGATGCTCATTTGTCCATTATTTTTATTTATACATTTATTTATTTATGTGTATATATTTTTATTTTAGCTTTTTTTGCATTTATATTTATTTATTTATACTGTCATTCATTTATTTATTTTTTATTTTGGCTGTACTGGACTTCCATAAAGAAGGAGTTCGTTTTCGGTGTAATATCTCATTGGAGTATCTGTACTTCAACTCAAGCACAGGCTTTCTGTACTTTGTCCTCACAGAATCGGTAAATATACTTGTTTGACTTGGCAGTATAACACCTCTTGTTCTCCTCCGGAATACATCATGGCAATCTTAACAATTTCGTGCAGGGCTTCGAGCCGATCCACGGTCCCTGATCCAACAGGTTTGCGAGGATTTCGACTTTTATATAATCAGTGGGTGGAAGTTGTATTTTTAATCATAGGTTGAGAAAGTTAATCAATGCAATCTCTGAACGAGTAACGAGCGGGACATAACTGCATTGGTCAGCCAGCTAAAGTAGCATGATTTAAAATCTTAAAAACATTTTGTGTCAAATTCATTCAGCTTGACCTGACTGTGATATTTGACTGTGCTTACACACAACACCGTAGCTGAGCCAACTACACTTTTGCTCATTATATCTGCAAGGTCATCTGTTTCAATTTTAGTTTGTAGTCAATGTGGGTTGTCTCCATGTTAACATCGGGGTTGCGACAAAAGTTGGCTAGGTGGTTTGATCTGAATCCATCCCAGTTTAGCACTTTTTAGTTTGCAAAGGGAATAAAGAGATGTGTGCCAAGTTTTTTATTGGCCGTCAAACTCAGATCCTGCTGTGCTGAACTTGGCTGTGTTATTCTGCTGTAAGTTTGGTGGCCTTGGCCTGGCTAAGGACTTCCTGCAATTACCAGTACTGCCTGGGGATGGTAAGGGTGGAGGCAGTGTTAGGGCTCTCTACAGTGGTGCCAGTGATGTTGAGGGGGCGACAATGCTGCCTGTGGTACGGAGCTGGAAAGTTGACCTGCCTCTTCCTCCAGGAAATGGTGGGGTTGTGTAATTGGAGCCACGGGAGTCTGAGAATGATGGAGTGGTTGGAAACCGATAGGATGAGGAAGGGGCTTTCCTTGTGGTAGCATCTTCCAAAGGTGCGAAAGATCAGCGCTGACTGGTTGAGTACTTTTCCACTTCCTAAAAGCTTGCTGTCCAGAGCGCCACAATGATGTGAGTTTGGATTTGGTGCCAGGGGAGTTGTAGCCTCCGTGCCATGTGGTGGTCAATGAGGTTTCAGGGCCTCTACTGCAAAGAATATGTCACCATGTGGCACACGTATTGTTGCCAGGAAACGTTCAGCAGAAATTGTATGAGGCAACACCTTTACCTTGACAGGCATAGTAGGTTCCACCTCTGGTCTGGAAGATGTTCTAGTCACAGTACCCGCAGGTGGACACCTCTACTCCCCACAGTGGTAGCACTGCCCTGATTTCTTCCACTCTGGGCGCTCAGTCGATGAGGGTTTGGAGGTTCCGATCTCCATGGACTCCGGTTCGGCACCAGGCAGATGGACGGTTTGCTGCTGGTGTTGGTGGTGGCCTGGCCGCCTCTCCTGTAAGAGCTTGTCCAGGCGGATGGACTTGTTACTGTTGGAGTCCAGGGTGGCAAAGTCATCTCAGCATGCAACCTCTGCTTTTAGGTATGGCTGCAGGCCATTACGGTAGATAGAGAGCTAGGCTGGCTCATGCCACCCACTGGCTGCAGCCAGAGTCCTAAAAGTGGGGGCATATTCGATCGTGGACCTGGACCCTTTCCGTCGACTCAGCAGGCAATCCCCAGCCCTCTTCCCCTGGTGATCAAAGACCTCCTTAAACTGGGTAATAAAGCTGTCGTATGTTGAGAAGGCAGCATGTTCCGAGATGCTGGTGGCCCACTCCAGTGCTTTGCTGGTCAGCCAGGTGATCATGGTGGCAATATTCTCTACATCACCCAGGGCGGAGTAATATGTGAAGTATAATGAGCATTGCAGCAGGAAACCCTTGCAGGCGGAGGAAGGGCAAATGTAACGGTCAGGCAGGCACACTGGAGATTCACCACAGACAGGGACTGAGGATGCAGATGGAGTGACAGGAGAGACAGGGGCTGATGATGGTGGCAGTGGACGAGGGGGACGGATGTCTTGGAAGCCACAGATCCGTTCGTGCAAAGCAGCTCCCAGCCAGTCGATCTCCCATTACTGACCTGCCACCACATAAAGAAGTTCTAGTGGGTTCACTGCTCCAGCAGTAAACCCGCTATCTTCTCTGAGAGGAAACTTCGCTGGATCCATATTTGGGGCAAAATCTTCTGTAATGCTTTCACTGTCTTAATATTGGCACTGAAAGCAGTGAACGAAGGCAGGATCCAAATGTGAAGATGAAGTAGTTTATTAACATGGCTGAAGCAGCGCTTCAGTTAACAATACAAACACGGGAAATGCAGTCCCCAATACAAAAATACAATGAGCACTGTTAGTTGAACTAAGACACTACTAAGTAAAGATAGCACACTATGTCTACACAGGCTGACTAGCAAGTGGCATGTGAGACTGGTGATAGCTATTATTCAATTAAGCTTATTTAGGCTATCAATTAAGTGGCAGGAAACAGAGTACGGAATGTGGATCGTAGCATGGCTGGTAATTAGTGCTCCGGTCACGTGGACGGTTGTGGGCGAAGCATGACATCTGGGTTTGTGTTACATCACGTAACACTGGTAAATGGCATGGCGACAAGAGGGACCAAGTGTTCCTTGTGATGACAACTACACAGCTTAACGAGCAAGCACAACAGTAAGATAATAGGGCACTGTAAACGGACCAAAAACGAGATTTGAAGGAGTTGAAGATTAATCAAATTTAAGCAAACAGCGATTTAATATATAAAGCAAAAACAGGAGTTTCTACATTATGATTTCATCATCATTTCATCATTGATGAATTCATCATTTCAAAGGTATCCAACTGTACCTGGACTATGTGAAAATGTAATTGTCTCCATAGTCATTAAGTCAACCAAGTTAACAACTTCAATCAATAATTGGGCACAATTTCACTAGACCTGCCCAGGAATGATTACTCCCAGTCCAGTTGAATCAACACATCATGTAGACATGTATTGATCTGAAACTTTATAAAAATTGTTGTATTCTGTCGTAAAGGACATGCAATACTCTCTCAAACTGTCATGCTTTTTCACAAGCAGCAATCATGGATGTTAAATGGGCTTTGAGCAACCCCCAATATCGCCCATGAGCAGCACTGTGAATCGGACCACGAGCTTTGACGTTATTTGTAGGATCAATAGTGGCACATAGGCTGTCGTAAGTGTATTTTACAATGCAGGTAAGATGTTGAAGAGGATGATTCAATTGCAAGTTCAACAACTGGCGACAGTGATGATGACGATGGAGAAGTAGGGGAGATGAAAAATGAGGTACAAATCGGCGATAATAGGGATGCAGCTGAACACCAACAGGTACCGCAAGCATACCAGCATGAACTGGAGCCTCAGACACGGGTGACTGAGCGGGAAGTAAGCTCTGGGGTGTGTTTCCCAAAAGCATAGTTGCTAACATAGTTGGAGTCATTAACTGTATGTAATTCCCTATGCTTTTGGGAAACCTAGCCTGAGCGAGGGTGGAGGGAACCCGAACATGTACAACCTGAGAATTTTACTGACGAGCGCCTGGCTGGCTAACAGGAGGCTCTTAAACAATGAACAATGATATAATTCTATAATTTGAAGCCGGCAGTCCATCCCAATTTATATCCCTGCGGCACGAATCCAATTGTGCGTTGCTCTGAAAAGGATACCGCGCACTGGTGCAACCTGGGGTCCGACCCGGGCTATGGTGCTCAGTAATACTCTGCAAAGCAACGCCTTAACTGGGCAAGCTAACCCAGTAGCCGAACAATGTAATACTTTTTGACTATCATAAATCCAAACTGCTAGAAATATAAAACTAAACAATACCAAGCAATGAACAAATTAGGACAGGTAGACGATAGTCAATGCACTTGACTACCATTGACACAGTCTGCTCTGCTGCTGCTGCCTCTCCCTCTGCCTGGCCACACCCCTTCTACTCCTATTGCTCTCAGCTGAGTCTTGTTAACCAGCCAGTATTTAAGCAGCCCTGTTTCACTCGCTTTTTGCCAGATTGCCGTTGCAGCATGCACTACTCTCCAGCCTTTGTCTTTGGTCTGACTTCCTGGAATCGACTCTGCCTGCCTCTGACTACGTCCTCTTGTTCCTGCCCCAGTAAACCTAAAGCCTTCTGCCTCTGACTCTGAGTTCTGCCTGTGTGTTTCCTGGTTCCCGTTTGCCATCTTCCAAGCCCCTGTCCAAGCCACCCGTCTTGCCGCTCCACTGCCTGTCTGCGTGGACACGACCCAGTCTGCTGAGCCTCAAGCCAGCCTGCCCCGGTGGCCCAATGGTAACTCTCCCGCCTGCTGTGTGGGCGACCCACACTGCTCCAGCGAGTTCTCGGAAGAGCTCCACCCAAGATCCATGAGTTCCTGATGCCGACCTGCACCAAGCTACCCTACTCTGCATTCTGTTTACCCCTGCTCAAATATCATTAAAAACCCGTAAAACTTCTTCCTTGTGGATTGTGTTGCAGTTGGGTCCTGCCACTCTCTGTGACAACCATGTGTCCCTGTTTCCCACAAATTACCCCATCAGAAAGGGGCTATTTTCACCCCTTTTTTGGGGGGTGCACAAGTTGAAAGGGTGTTCAAAATACCTCTTTTATTTTCATCCTGTTTGAGGGAGTTTCCAGAAAGTGTCTCATTTACCATCTCCATGACAGTAGCTTTCCGTAGAGGTATAATTTGCCAATTTTTTGATTTCTGAATAATTGTCTACTTTGAATAGAACCTGTCTGGCAATGTGAAATTGGCAAGAACAGATAAAAAACAAAATTGTTGACATCTGTCTGTTTTGGAAGGGTTACAAAGCCATGGTGAACCTCCCTAGTGGTGGCGGCCTACCAAAATTCCTTCATAGCACATCATCAACTCATCCAGGAGGTTACAAAAGAACCCAGACTAACATGTAAAAAAACCACTGGCCTTAAGTGCCTCAGTTATGGTCAGTTTTCACAATTCCACAGTAAGAAAAAGACCGGGCAAAAATTACATCAATGGGGGACAGGGGCGTCATTAGCCCCGGGCATTCCCGACTGAAGCCCCGAATGATTGGCCAATAGCCCCAGATCTCCCAAAAGCCCCCCCCCCCCGCACACCTACTAGTGTCAAATCACTTTGGATGGCTGACACACTGATGAGGTAGCAGCAGCAGTAGGAATAAATGCGAGGCATGATTACAAAGGCCAGCCATATTGGGCATAACCATATATGGGTAAAGGCGCAGAATCATGAGGATAAATTGTTACAATTTCTACGTTCAACATCGGGCGGCATGGTCGGCGGTAGGGAGGGGCAGAGGTGGGCTCAGCCCTTCTAAATATGAGTCTTGCCCACCCAGTCAAAAGTTAACAAATAAAATGGCCAATGACAAAATAGCGCATAAAATAGTTCCTAACGCCTGATTTGGTGCATAGCTTAAAGCCCGCCTCCAGACCGAAGTCCTACTGCTAAAGTTGTAAGTACGGATACTTCACCAGGCACTGAAGCCATTCTCTTATGTTGAGTAGCACGCAGAGAGTCACAGTTTTAACTATATATATTTATTCATTCAAACTAGTTCTGAGCCATGTATCGGTTTTTAAAACCTATTAGCAAGCCTTGTGCTGCTTTAACCTCAAGCGATGCCGTAGCTTGCACACCAGAAGGTATGGCTATGGCTCGGGCTCCAGTAACCTCCACAAGCCCTGCCCCAAACCAGTTCCCGCTCTCTGCTGCCTCAGCCCCACCTCATGTGGTTAGCGACTTGAATGGCGATGCTCCATCCCAGCCAATATTAGCTAGCTACCCAAAGCGAGCATTTGATGCTTTATGGCGATCATTCAATCCAGCCTGGTATCGTACACGACCGTGGCTGGAGTACTCAGTTCAGCGGGATGCATGCTTTTGCTTTCCCTGCAGGAAATATGTTACTGCCGGTGAGAGGGATGCTGTTTTTACCTCCCGTGGTTTTACCAACTGGAAAGCAGCACTCGAGCGTGATAGGGGGTTACGGAAACACGCATCCAGCCACAGTCATATACAGGCTTTAGCCACTCGGGCTGAGCACAAAATCAGAGAGGCAACAGGGGAAACCATCTATTGTATACTGATAGGTAAAACACAGCTTGAGAAGAACCGATATTACCTCAAGAGCATTGGTGGTGCAATAAAGTTTCTGTGCATGAATGAGTTAGGGCTCCATGGAACAACCGAAAACTTACAGCGTGACAATCCGGACACTGATCACATTGCCGCGGGTCTTTTTTGTGAAATTGTTTGAATATACCTTAGAGAAGGACGGCGAGCTAGCCAATATTGCTAAGGGTATACCCAAAAATGCTAAGTACACCTGTAAGGATATTAAAAACAAGATAATGGAAACCCTGGCGAACATGGTTCTAGGAGAAATTTAGGAAAAGGTATGCAAACGCTGACTCTGCTGGGTTTTGCATGAAAAGTGATGGGACGAGGGACAGTTGTAACGTTGACAATTTGTTCATTAGGTTTGTATGTATTCCATGCCAGAGGAGCATCTGATCAGGTTACTTAATTTGCATCAAGGTTTGGTGTACTTTTAGTGCAAGTTTCCATTTATTGAGCTTTGTAATTTTTGGATGTGGTTTAGGGCATGCTACACAGTTTGTGTAATATCTACCTTCCTGAGTTTTGGTTTAATTTTGTTCACTTTTGGCAGAACTATTGAACATATACTGGTGATGTGCACTTCCTCTTTTGAAGTTTTGGTTTATTTTTGGCCAAAGTTTCCATTTGTTAAACTTTGGCATTTTTGTACATGCTTTAAATCATACTGCATAGTTTCTGGCAATGCAGGTCCAGGCATGATATTGGTGTTATGTTAAAATGTGGATGGAGGATTGTTCTTTTTTTAATTTTAGGGTGAATGAAACTGCCCTCCTCTGACTCAATTCATGGTGCAGCAGAAATGCTGCTTCACTACCTCCCAATGTCCCTGCTTCAAATTAGAATAGTGCTGCATCAATCCTCATGGGAAAATTAATCTGTATTAAACTCGCCTGAACATACAGCTGCAAGCTGGAGAGGCCTGTGTTCTCCAAGGCAGGAGCCTGCATCTCATCTTCCAGTTGCTGGCTGTCATTTTGCTAAATTTTTGTGCCATCTGGCCAGGGATTTGAACTGGAAACCCAAGGGATACTACTTTTCATGCCTAACCTTTGGGCTACCTGCTGCCAAAGTTGCCCACCCATTATTTCTACCAGCCCACTCTAAGATAGCAGGCTAAAACTGGCCCTGTATGGCGGTCTTTACCGCTCAATGTTAGATTTGCAGGCAGTTCAGTAGTTGCATGCTGGAAGCAAGGGTTGTATTACTTGCTAGTGATTTCAATCAAATTAATACTTATCACTGACATGAACATCTGGCAGTTCTTTGGGAGAAAGGACAAGGCAAGGGAGCCAGAAGCGGTAGAGGAGTTATTATCCCCCGACCCCCCCCCCACCTTAGATAATGCTTCAACTAGCTCAGGTTCGTGAAAATCACATAGCAAGCTAGGTAGCTTGTGACATGCTGGACTGGCTTCTAGTTAGCCTCTGTCATACAGTGTGATTATGTGTGCTGAATGATGTAATCCCCAGCTTCTAGGATGGATATCTCTCTGTTCTTGATGCCTCTGTAGAATGGAACAGAATAGAACCTTCTTCTTGGCTCTACCAGTCTATGAGCTCTACTCAGTTGGCAGTAACTCCTTTCCATGAAATTGTTCCGCTAGCACTCAGACTTGGCTTTTACATAGGCTAGCTACCAGAGGAGGTATCTTTGGAAGCCAAGGCTAACACTGTATTAAGCTTTGCAAGCTGAAAACTGAACAAGAGCATGAAGTGGTCATTTGGTCATTTATTAACCTTTGGTTCCTTTGAGTCACAGTATTAGTGTGCCACCTTAAACAATTATCAAAGTCCATATTGTGGGATGGAGTTGATATCATTCGATCATATTGTAACGTTGTCAACAATCAGTTCAGGCATCAGACAAGAATGTCACTACTGGAGGTTTATTTAAGTAGCAACTGATTACCATTGTTAAGGCCACTCCATGAAATCAGACCGTCACTCCAAAAAACGCAGACAATGAACAAGAGAACATGACATTTCAGTAAACAATGTCCCCCGCAGTGCATGGATCACCTACATGCATGGTGCCCTAATTAGGAGAGAGCAAGGCTACCAGCCTATATCGCATGGGCTCGCCGCATCCATACAACTTTGCTACAACCTATGGTGTGAATAACCTGTGCACGGTCCCCCTCTAGTGGTCATTTGTTACATAAACAAACAATTCTAGCTGGTACTGGTAGACATTCACATGAATCATTCATATGCACCCAACAGAGGTGAAGCAAGCAGTCCGCTTCACCTTTGTTGGGTGCACATGGATGATTCATATGAATGTTTACCAGTACCAGCTAGAACGGTTTCGGTCAATTTCATGAAAAGTGAGTATACATGGATCTCAATTTAACCAACCCATTGCTATAGAGGTTCTTCATTGACTTTGTATGTGTGTCATAAAATAAAAATACTTGACAATTTACAATTACTCGCTCTTTTTTATAGCACCCACAGCAACCTAGATGACAAGACAATGAAGCAGAGAAAGACACAGTGATGTATAGGATTGCTCTCTATCCTTGTCCAGCTACGTTAAAATTGCATCTTGAACAGCGAGATTTTCAAAATTTTCCCGGGGGGGAAACCCCCGGACCCCCAAAAAATGATTGGATCAAGGGGGCTGAAGCCCCAATGTTCTCAAGTCCTAACATCGCACCTGATGGGAGAGCTTCCAGGTGCAAACCACTGCCGGCGAAAAAAAAAAAAAAAACACAAAGGCTCCTCTCGCATTTGACAAAATATCTTGATGACCCCTAAGACTTGGAAATCTGGAGACACGATCAGTGGTCAAGTAGGCTTGACTTGGGATCGTAAGGTCCTGAGCTCAAGCCCCGGCCACGGCCTTCGCGGTGTGTTCTTGGGCAAAACACTTCACTCCCACACTCCACGCCTCACTCAACCCAGGTGTATAAATGGGTACCAGCAAATAGTCAGGGAAACTTGACTAAGAGCTGGGGGAGTACCTGCAATGGACTGGCATCCCATCCAGGGGGAGTAGTAATACTCCTAGTGGCTTCATGCCATGGAAACCGGGGTTAAGCACCGGCCCGATGGGGCACTAGGCTTGTAACAAGCTTACTCTCTCTCTTACCCTAAAGGCGCTACTCCACTAGACAGTTTTTACTGTTAGAAGTTGCTGTCGGAGAGAAAATCTCTGGTGGATAACGAAACGACACTTACTCCCGAGAGTGCAGAAAAACTTTCGGAAGTTTGTCGCAGAAGTTAATGGTGTCAAGTGGAAGGACTATTGAAAGAATGTCATAATGACTCGCGACAGCGCTCTCAGAGAATAGAACCGGTTCTATTTTGGGGAAGCTACTTTCGGGAAGCGCAATAGTCCGTGAATGGTGTGGTGTATAAAAGGGCGGTTATGCGGGATTTCTTCCTATGTGACAAAATGGCAAGCACTAGTGTTCAAGAATGGACGAAATCGGAGACATTTCAGCTGATAAACAGCTACCAAAACCAACCCAGTTTGTGGGATGTTAGCTCATCAGAATATAAAGACAGGATGAAAAAAATGGCTGCTTGGGCTGATCTTGCAAAAGCATGTTCCAGGGACGTCGCTTGAGGTACAGCGGAAGATGCATAATTTACGGAACCAGTTCAATGGCGAGTGGCAGGCGGTGGACGGAAAACTGGGGGGGTGGAAAACATCCCTTGAAACGGATGAGATTAGTGACCCAATTTCAGTCATTGTTCTTGGTCAACATGTTAGTTTCCCTTATAATGAAATGTTTAGGCGAGTGAATAATAAATTCTATAAAATGTTTAATTCACATGCCTTAATAGGCAACTCTTCACGAAAAAACCACTGTGGATTTTCCGCGTTAAATTTTGTCACATCCTGACCAAGTCGTCAAACCTTGTAATGATTGTTAAATTGAAAAAGATTGAAATGCGCTCTTTTTTGCGTTCAATTGGTGCGTTTGATTTCTCATCTTAACAAAGACAATTAGCTACACCTGAGAGGGGAGAGTTCAAGTGTCTTTTACCAGGGAAATTGACTGAAAACAGATCAAGACTAATAAGCAGTTTAAAGACATGTTTGTGTGTTTGTGTGACCTGGGGGGTATACTACGAAGCTGGCTTTGTGACTACGCCTGACTTTAAGCTGAAGTAAAACCCAGAGCAGCTCCTTTTACTTTAGTCCATGTTCCAGATTTGAAGAGGTTCCTGGTTTTACTAAGTGCTGAAGTCAGGCTTAATCACAAAGCCAGCTTCGTAGTATACCCCCATGGTGTGTTGTGTCTTTGTTTGTTATTTGTTTTTAAGCTTTGTAAAGCACTTTGATTGAAAGCGCTCTATAAATAAATAATAATAATAATTATTATTATTATTATTATTAATTATTATGTTTATCGTCCTCCTTGTTCTCTGTGATGGCGAGATATGTACAATTAAAACCAAATCAGGACAGGGTACAGAGGTTTCCTCCTTTTTTTTTATAATAATGAAGGTGGCAACAACTGCCGCGACCTGTTGTCTCCTCGCCAGCAACATGGTAAATGAGGTCGAGTAGAGTGAGTAGAGACCCTCGTGTCACATGATATGGTCATCGATCGATACTGTCAAACTGTAATGATCTCTCAAGTGGAACGTCATGTGAAATTTTATGTCGACAGTTGCTTCCAGAAACATAGTCGACAGTCAATCGGAGCTTCTGTCTGAGACTTTTTAATCTGAGGTGGATAGACGTTTGATATTTCTGTCGAGAGTTGGCCGACAGAAAGTTTCGACATAATCTGTCTAGTGGAGTAGCGCCTTAAGACTTGGGATAATAATCTGTGGACTTGAATGTGTCTAAAGTGGAACTTTTGGGATGACATGGGTCCCGTTATATTTGGCACATACGTAGCTAACACAGAATTCCACAATAATACCTTCATACCAACAGTCAAACTTAGGGGTTGTAGTGTGATGGTCTAGGGCTGCTTTACTGCTTCAGGACCTTGGCAGCTTGTCATCATTGAAAGTACCATGAATTCTGCAAATTCTACCTGCAAATCCTGAAGAAGGATTTAAAAGCTTCATTTTGTGTTTACTCGTTTTGTCTTTGTCATATTTAAATTAGGTTATCTGAAACATTTAAATATGCTAAATTAGCTAAAATAGAGGAAATCGAGGAGGGAAAACACTTTTTCACTGCATTGTAAATAAACTGTGGCTTTAATTTTTCTCTAACATTAAAATGTGGCTACTTCTGTGTTGATCAAACATGCACCTTGACTGATAAAATCTCCTCTGACAGGTCAACAGCGAATTGCTGTTCCCCCCTCCATGAAAGTGATGCAGATATTGCCAAAGTGAAGTGAACACTGTGATGAAACGCATCCTTCCTTCTGCTGAAAAGTTTCCTAAGTGTAAACTAAAGGATTAAGCGATAAACTTGTCTTGTGTTAAATATTTTTGTCTTTAATTCAAAGTGTTAAAGGCAATGAATATAAAAATGACTTTCTGAATCAAATGCGGAATTAAATGTTTATTGTACAGATGTTTTCAGTTCTGTATGTTTGGTTTTTTTTTTTTTTAACCACTGGATGGATACGACTCTTAAGCTGTTGGTAGTATTAAATCTGTAATTCATTAAACTGTTGCTAAAAAAGGCCACATTTTAGGCAAGGCTTTTTTATGTTCTCAAGATTTTTCACTGGAAATCCAAGTCGGAGGGGGGTATAAAAAAGAAGATGAAAAAATTTTTTCACATTGTCGAGAGTTCTGCTGCATTTCTATCAGGTCTCAGGATCAAATTTAAAAAATTTTTTTTTTTTTTTTAAAAATCAGCTCTCTTTCTTTTTGTGTTCCTGGAATCACTGAATTTTGTCAAAATGGGCCTATTGCACATTGCAGCCACCATTGCTGAACATGCAAATACTGTATGGTCTTGCATAGATATACCTTCTTTAATCTCAAATAAGCAGACACTACAGAAACCAAGAGCTTTCCTATGTATATTTTTTAAATTCTTCTGATCCTGCTATCCTATATGTGATAGGATCTGGGAAAACCACTCGCATGGTGAAATTTGACCACCTGGAGATTCTGATACCACCTGAAAGCTGATTTCAAGCTGATTTTAAATCTGTTTTCATTATTTCCATACCTTGTATGTATCAAGTGTTATGGCCACCCAAAGTAAGCAGATCAGATTGATTTTCTCTCATGGAATTTTGAGAAAAATGGGTTTAAAGTCAGGATTCTAAATGGAATCAGAACAGCAAGGTTCCAAAAGGTACATGTCAGTCACTTTCCTTTAATAAAACACCTATGTGTAGTCAAAGTACATGTTTTAAAATGTACAGAAAGTTGATTTTGGCATCAAGCAACACTCAATCATAAATTAGTAGAAAATTTAGTGTCTCTATTTATGAAGACCTTCAGTGAATTTAACATAACGCCAAAGTTTTGTCACTTCATAGAGTCATTTTTTTTACAACTATTGCAAGAATTTAAAAAACAAAACATATTTCATATTAATGAAACATACACATTGAGTTTGTAGATAAATACAAATATCTTGGATTATGGCTGGACAAGAATTTAACTTTTAATTACCATATTGACATGTTGACAAAGAAATTCAAGTTCACACTGGGTTTCTTATATAGATTAAAATCTTGCTTTTCCTCTTTTTCTCGCAAACGGCTAGTAAATAATTTATTTTTGTCTCAACTTGATTATGGCGATACTGTTTACCGATTTGCGTGTCCCACTTTCCTGGCTAATTCGATCCGCTCTATCATTCTGCACTGAGATACATTTCTAAGTCGCCCTATAGGACGCATCACTGTACACTGTACACTTTAGTCGGCTGGCCTTCACTAGCTATGCGCAGGCTGCACCACTGGTATGTTTTAATATACTGTAAAAGGCTATTTTAGGCAAACTACGCCAGTACATTTGCTCTAAATTTGTTTTAATTCAGAACTCTTACAACCTCAGATCCAACGCCTGGTTACGATTCAAGATGCCTCCTGTGTGATCTGACGCTGGTAAGAGGAGTCTGTTTTACTTTGGCCCTTGGTCGTGGAATGACCTTCAAACTCATTTTAAAATTGCTGCTCCCATCTCCATACCAAGTTTCAGACAAAAGATTTCTGAGGCCTTTCCCATTAGCTGCTCTTGTCGTACTGTTTAGATATATTTTTCCACTGTTTTTATATTGAGCCATTTTTAGAACTTATGATTTTTTTTTTTTTTTTTTTTTTTTGATATTCAGTCTTGTCCTGTCAGATGGTAGTCTCTATTCTGTCCCTTGTTCTTGTATTATACTGTACTGTTTTGTCAATATTGTCTTGAACTGTATTGTGTTCATGTAATACTTGTGTGTGACTTGCTGCATACCGCCAGATCACCATTGAAAAAGAGACTTTGGTCTCAACTGGTTTTATCTGGTTAAATAAAGGATTTGATTGACACCATAAGATCTATTTCATTATAATAAAAATATTATTAAGCTATTATACAGTTTTACCTTATTAAACGGTAAGGCTATACGTACCAGTACTAGCACAGTAATCGTTTTCTTAGACATTACTATTATACAATATAGGTTATTAATTAAATATGATGCGTATTTCACAGGTGCATATCAGGCAAACAACAAACAATTTATGACACACTATTTCCTAAACAATTATGTTCTTTGCATTAAATATATCATAAATTATTATGTATATTAAATATCTCATACTGACACAAACCACTACTTTCCAATACATCCCTTTAAACTTTTGCCAAGATAAAGGCGTATTACATCAAAAGACATCAAAATATTGAGATAAACAGTAATTTCATCCTATACCCTTGAGTATTCAAAACTACAATAAAAATAAAATACTAATACAATGCAGCATATTAATTCTAATTATAGGCTAATCATCACCAACAGTGATCATGTCATTTAACAAGGTGCCACCAAAACATTCTGTCTGGTCCGAAAAAATATATGTACTGTATATAACTTGTAAATTGTGATAGATGAATTCGCTTGACTACTCTAAAAGAACGAGATCTTCCTGGAAACTTTCTTACCCAGTCAGACCCTGGAGTAGATTAGCTTGAGTGCTATCCCTAGTAGTAAATTACAGTCTATGATTAATACAGAAAGAGATAAGTCACCCAAAGGCAATGGCCATTTCAAATAACATTTTGTTGTTTTATGAAAGATGATTGACTTGACTGTTTTGATTGCACCTTGTATGATCAGATCGCCAAGCAGGCTAACTAGGTGGGATGGGGGACTATGGATACTGTAGTTAGCTAACCTTCAACAGACTCCTCTTGCTCTTGTTCAGCACTAAAATCATCAGCGTTAACGTCTAGCTCATCTTCTCTGGATGTGAAATGATCCATTATAACATCCTGCAAGGCATTAGTATCTCTTGAGTTGAGGAGGTTGATTCGTCTTAATTCGTTTAACTGGGCAGCTATTTCGCTCTCCCTTCTTGCTCGAAGCTCTGCCATCTCTGTATCGTCTCGTCAGTCGCAGATCTGATCATCAACTGAGGAAATTTGATGCGTAGCTCACATAGGACAGGCGGGAAAATACGCATTAATAATATTAATTAAAACCAAATAACATGAAGATGAAGTAATATTATTGTATTATTTCTTCATCTTCGTGTTATGTGGTTTACTTTGACAGGTGAACTGTCTTCATAGTCTCTGTAGACAAGCAGTTGCGGGCGATTTTCACGCACCTCCGCAACTCGCGATTTCAAACATAGGAGGTAACGACAATCAGACAGACACAGAGTGGTTAATAAAAATTTCTTTTTTTTTGTTTGGTTTTTTTTTTTCAAATTTGGCATCTCCAATCCCACCCGAATCTGGAATGCCCAACTGGTGAACTATGTACAAGGCTTGCTCGTATGTGACCCCTTGCTGCCAATTCAGGGAAGTGTAGACAGTTCGCGGCTCTCTTCCAAAGCACACGCCTGTCAGCCACCGCTTCTTATACATTCATTGGTTGAATCTTCGCAAGTTCAGAACGAGGGCAGAGGATACCCGGACATGAACAGACTTAGAATCTTCCTGACCAGCGCCCGTATGGCCAACAGGAGGCGCTTGAGCAACGAACAAGGAAACTATTATTTTCCCTTCCCGGCAGTCCCTTCCCAATTTGCAACCCTGTAGCGCAATAGCCAATTGTGCGCTACTCTGAAAAAGCTGCCGACCACTGCCGGCTGGTACGAAGCGGAGATCGAGCAAAAATTGCTTTTTAAACATATTAAATGAGGGAATAACTGTGAGATATTTTCAGGGATGATAGACAAGATGTTGTAGAGTATTAATTTCATGAAAACCCAATTTCACCAAAATATTGACTTTCGACCTATTTCCACTCTTTCCTGGAAAAGTGCCAGCGCGACATCCGACAGGTTTTCCCAGATTCCATCACATATGCTCATGAGAACTAATCTCAATACATTCAGAGGTAAATTTTGCATATTTTAAGCCAAAAGCTCGCAGGGAATTTTGTTCCCAGAGGTGTCTTCGCATGTTCTCGTAGCATGCGAAGATACCTCCGAACTCGAGAATGGCCCAAGGAAATGGGAATTCTGGGTCGAAACAAACCGACTACGATCAGTGACCGCAGATCTTAGTTTTTAGGTCACCTGAGACGAAGTCCTTTTGTCATCCGTCATCCGTCGTGCGTCGTTCGTCATCCATTGTGCCTCCGTAAACAATTTACATTTTCGACTTCTTCTCAGAAACCGCTGATCCGATTTCAATAAAATTTTGCAGGACCCTTCCATGGTCAAATATGCACCAAAATTGTGAATTATATGGTGCCCACCCCCAAGGGGTCTGAGGGGCAGGGCTAAAACTGGTCAATCCGTTTTCAACATTTTTTCAGAAACCGCTGATCCGATTTCAATAAAATTTTGCAGAAACTTTTCTTGGTCAAATATGCACCTAAGATGTGAGTTATATGGTGCCCACCCCCAGGGGCTCTGAGGGGCGGGGCTAAAAGTGGTCAATACATTTTTGTCTTCTTCTCAGAAACCGCTGATCCGATTACAATTACATTTTGCAGGAACTTTCCTTGGTCAAATATGCACCAAAATTGTGAATTATATGGTGCCCACCCCCAGGGACTCTGAGGGGCGGGGCTAAAAGAAGTCAATACATTTTCCATTTCTTCTCAGAAAACCCTCATCTGATTTCAATAAAATTTTGCAGGAACCTTCCTTGGTCAAATATGCACCAAAATTTTTAATTATATGGTGCCCACCCCCAGGGGCTCTGAGGGGCGGGGCTAAAACTGGTCAATACATTTTCCACTCCTTCTCAGAAACCGCTGATCCAATTTCAATAAAATTTTCCAGGAACCTTCCTTGGTCAAATATGCACCAAAATTGTGAGTTATATGGTGCCCACCCCCAGGTGCTCTGAGGGGCGGGGCTAAAAGTGGCCAAATTGGCTGAAATTTTTTAAATCTTCTTCTCCAGACCCAGATATGCTGGAAAACAATACTCTACATAGATGGAAGGCTCTTGAGGTGCTTTATCAAAATTGTGAACTTCATGACCCTCGAGCTCCATGTTTGCCCCTGGTAAGGGGGTGAAATTTACTATAGTTTATATAGGAAAATGATACTTTTGGGTATATTTTGTTTATTTTCGACTGGAAATCATTCAAACTTGATTGGCATTATAACCATGACATGACAGTTTCATACTATGACATTTTTGACCCTGTCTCTTCCCCAGGGGCTGAGGGGTGGGGCCCAAATGGGGTCATATAGCCAAAAATTTCTGCAATCTTCTTCTCCAGACCCAGATAGGCTGGAAACCAATACTCTTCATAGATGGAAGGGTCTTGAGGTGCTTCATCAAAATTGTTAATTTCATGGCCCCCAGGCTCCATATTTGCCCCTGGGAAGGGGGTGAAGTTTACGATACTTTATATAGGAAAATGATACTTTTGGGTATATTTGGTTCATTGACATCAATAACATCATTTTTTTTTTTTTTTTTACTGACAAAACAAATTTATCACTCAATATTTCTTTTCCGTTGGTGGGCGGGTCAGCGCCGCTTGGATCCTTCAAAATAAAGGTTCTAGCTTCAGGCAGAAGAAATGCAACCAACTTTTATTGTTATTTTTATTGTTAATATGCAGCTGATAGACCATAATGGACTACCATAGGTCAAGCCAGCCGTCTCTCCTTTTTGCAACTTCCGGTTTTCAAAATAAAACGTGGGTATTAAATGTATTAAAAATAATTTCTTGGGGGCGCCCCGGTGGCTCATCGGTCTAAGCGCGCGTACCATAAAGGCTGTGTCCTTCTCGCAGCGACCTGGGTTCGATTCCAGCTCAGGTCATTTGCTGCATGTCATCCCCCATTCTTCTCCCCAACCTTCCTGTCTCTCTACACTGCATAACTGTCAAATAAAGGAAAAATTCCCAAAAAAATAATCTTTAAAAAAAAATAATAATAATTTCTTAATTTTGAAAATATAAGGAGTGTTAAAATGTGATTAAAAAGAGGTCTGTCTCATAAAACAAGTGTAACACTATGGTTCTGCACTCATTTTGAGCCAATAGGTCACATAACCTGGAACCTATTGAGCTAAAATGCTCATATTAACATTATAAATCATAATAAAAATTTATTAAAAATATAAGGGGTATTAAAATGTGTTAAAAAGAGGTGTGTCTCATACATCAAGTGTTGCTCTGCTCTCCTGCACTGATTTTGAGCTAATAGGTCACATGACCTGGAAGCTATTGAGCTTAAATGCTCATATTTACATTAAAAATGGTAATAGAAATCAATTAAAATATGAGAAGTGTTAAAATGCTATAAAAAGAGGTGTGTCACATACATCAAGTGTTGCTCTACTGTCCTGCACTGATTTTGAGCCATCCATCCATCCATCCATCAGAGAAGTACAGACCTCCCTCTCTCCAGACACTTCCTCCAGCTCTTCTGGGGGGTCCCTCAAGGCGGGACAGTGTGTCCTGGGTCAATGGACCATGGACTTTAAAAATGAAAGCACCACAGTAAGTTTTCTTCAGGATGTACAGGGAAGTCTGCTCCTTATGAGTTAGCAATTTAAAGTAGTTAATAAAAATGACCAGCAGGTGTCGCACTATACATAGGCCTATTTACAAATGACAGTTAAGCTGTCACTGGACTTTCACCTCACTTGTGATCACATGGAGTCAGTTGATAATGGACAAAACACACTGCAGACTTTTGACAGATTCAGTCACACCACCTGATATGGTGAGGTAATCCCTAATCCCCATGTAAGAAAAAAGGGGCACTGGATGCTGTAGTCAGACATTATCTTTCAGCCTCTGTCAGACAGCACTCTGCACTCCATATATCACCACTCATCTGTGTTTACTTAATACCTGCCCATTGCACATCTCCAGTTCTCAAGTTGAACTGGTATTTATTACATTCCAAACTCAAAACACTGTATACCCGTATTCATTTATACAGACGTCTTTTCATCTGTGAATACTTTTCTAACATTATGTGTATTCTTACTTGAATTGTTTATATTTTATTCTTGTCTTATTTTTCTATTTGCACTCTGTCTTAATACTAGCTGCTGTAACACAACAATCGGGATCAACTGGGATCAACAAAGTACATCTTAATGTTGTCATTAACCACAATTGTGTCTTTAGCTGATATTCACCCATACCCTACCTGATGTGGTCTTGATATTGAGAGAAGAATTAACATCTAGGTATGTGTATACAATAACATTCTCCAAAAGGTCCATCTGAATCTTTGCCTGTGTTCAAATACACAACCGACAACAAATATTCAATCTATGATTTTAATGCATAACACAAGACACCACAATAGAACACAGAATCAAATGAACAGATAAATAAACAGAACCTCTTTGTACATAAAAAACAAATAAATATATATACTTCAGACTTAAAAGGAACATCTCAGGAACATAAGGAACGTGCACATATGAACAGAACGAAACAAAGAACAAACATCAAACACAGGCTACATCAAACATGTCTTCTGACAACATTGACCAAATCCTTAATTGCATTTTGGAAATGCCTTGGTTCATGGTTGACAGCACTGTCAAAGAGCTCTGAAATATCTGCATAGTTTTGTCTGAAACCATGTTCTGCTGCTTCCTGGTGCTCAACTGTGGAAAATGGATTTGTACCAAACTGCGACACTCGTGTCAGAGAGGATCCCACTTCCCAGTTGTAGCTGTCTGCCGCCTCTGCTGCTTCTTGCAAAAGATCCGCAGGTACTTTCCTCGGGCATCTACCTAGGGCTAGTTGACTGGGGATACCCTTCCCTAAATCAAATGAACAAATTAAAGGAAATTATCAGGGCAAATGGTTTGAGTAACATGGGTTAAATACTGTATGATCATGAACATATCTTATTGAGATACCCACGGTGGGAAAGTGCCAGCCTTAAGTTTGCAACCTGTAATGTTTCCACATTTCATGCCTTGCCTAGGAATTTTATGTGTGGACTGAATATGATCAAAGAATGGAATCATAATGTCTCTACTGACCCCACTGTGAGTGACTCAAGATAGACGTCAATTTTTTGGAAATATTGGCACAAACAACTGCACTTTTTTAAGTAATGTGGACAGATACTGTGCTGTCTCTAAGTGTTTTTTGTTTGTTTGTTTTTATTGTGCGTAACCTGTCGGCTGTATTTTAACACTGGACTTGGAGTCTGTTAATAAAGATATATATGTACCTCAAGTAATGTGTAATCCTGGGGTAGGCAATATAGGAAAACAGATCTCGCAACATCTTTACCAAATATTAAGTCATGTCAGTTTATACAATGTTAAACTATCTCTTTAAATTCAGCATTTGTCTGCAGATATTTCCACGACTGTTTCTCATCCTAGACTTGAGGCCCACCTGATCTTATGTATTCTTAAATAAGGCTTACTCCATAGACTAAATTTCTTTTGCCTGGCTAGCAGCAAAACAAACCATGTTTGAGGGCGCTCTGTCTGTCTGTGAATCAGATAAAAACTTATAGTTATGGTAACTACTTTCTTCATATGTTTTTGTACTATGGTGGCAGTATCAGAGGCAAAAAACTAGTCAAAAGAGCTTGCTCTGTGATTGGACCCAGGTTGGACACACTGTGGGATGTGGTAGATAGATGCACGCTGAAGATTTTAGAGGCCATTCTGAATAACTTGGATCATCCTCTCTGTAACACATTGATGCACCAAAAAAAAACACAGGAGTGGTGGACGGATCCTCTCTCTTCGATGTGGGACGGATACAGAAGATCCTTCATAGCTATAGCCAGCAGGCCTTATAATTCTTCTTTAAATAGTAGAAGAGCTGACAGACAAATGAATTGGGGATTAATAAAGTAATTCTTATCTTATTCGTAGATGTGATTAAATACTAAACCGGTGAAAACTGGTAAAAAAATTGTCACCTTGCCTGTTTGCCTGATACCACCGATATACTATGTGTTAATAAGTAGTGCACATGATTTAATAAAATAGCTCTTACGGAAATGCAAGAGTCCAAATAACTACATTTGGAACACTGAAGTTCTCATATTATGTAATTGTGAAATACATGTTTCTTTATGTAGTGTTCATTTTGCAGTGGTAGGCTTTCCCTTCCTCATTTAATTGGAAAACCGTTAATAGAAAAAAATACATAATCTCCAAGCCACATCATCGTCCATTGCTCTCATCTCTTCTGAACAGTGGGTTCAACAGAAACAGAAGTTCCTCCAACAATCTTCACCATAGTGATGCTCAATCTCCTGTGAAACAAACCTAGACATCTAAACACAAACCTTGGATCCTGTGTGCATCCTACCGAGTCCAATTGCAGCTACCTGACAGGTGAGTGTGGACATGCAATATTTTGTCATATTGTCCTCCATGTCCAGTTCCTCCTGGTCAACAAGCTGGAGAAGAGCACCTTTTAGTGGATAGTTGACTCTGTTGTTGACCTCTGGCCGCATCCTTTCCATTGTATGGTTCTGTCATTTTGAAAAAGTAAGCAAAAATGATAAATGTTAAAAATCTAATTTCAGTAGCAGAGCACACTATAATTAAATATAACAATCTTAAAAATAAGCCATTTCCTTTCGAGGTGTGTTGCTTTGCATTTTTATATCTATTCTTTCATTGGGTTGGAAAATACTATTGACCTATCCCTTAGATTGTCTCAGAGGAAACAGCGAGCAGTCTTCCAAAGAAGGGAAGTAAGCAGCACTATGAGAGAGACAACAGTATTACAAACTCAATGAACAAACTCACCTGTGTTGACGTGTTTGCATGTATGACTGCCTTTCTGTATTGTTCCTGTAGCCTGCCAATTTCTCCTGCATAAAAAGTGTTAAAGGGGACGTATTTCCAAGGTTATATTTTGATCTTGGACTCCCCTAGAGTACTCCTGATCGTTCAAAGTCCTAAACAGGGTCCTTATTTAGCTCATACTGCCATCCTCAAAAAACCCCATTTGTAGTCCATTATAGTCTCTGCCTGAAACGCCTCGTTGGGGTGGCTCTTCCGCTATGGCCCCCACTCCCCGTGTGTGTGCCCACTTTCTTCTGACTGGCCAACTCTGTGGAGGGCGGATCTAGGCGGGACGAGGCAGCAGAACGCAGTTTTCCGGGTCCGTCTCCTCAGAGTGAAATTGAGACGCGTCTCCTGAAGGAATCGACGGGCAAATTCCGCAATCAAACGCAGTAAATGTGTATAGATCTAATGAAATTAACTTGTTCTAATAAATGCAAGGGCGAAAGTGGAGGACGCAGTGTGAATGTCTGGCAGCTCAAGCTCGAATTTGCTGTCTACCTATGGCTACCATGGTGAGTACACCGGTGTTTCTACTCTATAGCTAGGATTGAGGGAAAGCTAGAATCCACCCCATATAGACACATTTGTAGAACGGGTTGACTAACCCAAGTGTAGACCGGAGACCGTAGAAATCCAGTGGGTCTGAGTTTAGAGGGAAACATGGACAGTGAGGAGCAGCAAAAAGTGGACCAACAACTTATGGACTGCTTCGGTGTGTATTATAAGGACCTGCTGGTTCGTGAGCATAGCTGTGGTGTGTCGTTAGCGTGGAGTAATGAACAGTTTCTGCGCTGGTGTATGATGAAGGGGCGAAAGCTCCAGGCTAAACGGCCTTTTCGGAAATTGCCCGTGGTAATGGTTACTTATTGCGTCGGAATGACCAGCGTTTGCTCGCAGAAAATGGGCGCGATAAGCCACTATCACACCGGACGCAAAACGAATTTTTCGTGCGACAGATTACATTCAAAGTCAATGCGTTGTCTTTGCATTTACTTTGAATGTAATCTGTAGCGCGAAAAAATTAGTTTCACGTTCGGTGTGAAAGCTGCTTAACGCGCCCATAACGCGTGTATTCGCGTCTTTGCATTGAATTTGAATGTAGCTAATCTGTCGCGCGAAAAATTTGTTTCGCGTCTGGTGTGAAAGCTGCTTAACGCGCCCATAACGTGTGTATTGAAGTCTTTGCATTGACTTTGAATGTAATCTGTTCCGCGAAAAATTCGTTCCGCGTCCGATGTGAAAGCAGCTTTATTGATAGTACGCGACAGCTAGACAAAGCTCGGTTATGTTATGAACATAATACAGGTTTTGCAGACCGTAAGTTCTGTTAGCGCAGACAAGTTGCTCATGTGGAGCTAGCGAATCGATCACTTCTACAGGAAAGAATTTCCTATTTAATCTCTGCCTTTTTTGGCTTTTTATTAGCCACAACAATTTCTAAAGGGGGATGAAATTATGTCACGGTAGTGCAGAGAAATCCTTTGTTATACCAGACACATAAGAGCTTCTGCGTTTCGCGATTGCTTTCACAGTGGAATCAGAGAGCTAGCCAAGATATTTGTGATAGGGATCCGGCTGATCCCGGTCATGGATAAGTGAAGCGATCACAAGCAGCCGCTTCAACTGTAGTGGCTACAATCGGGCAACGTTATGATGAAACTGCCACATTGATGCTTACCGAAGTAACACAAGCATACTGATCAGAATTACTGCATACAAGTTAACCAGGAGCATTTTTAATTAGCACGGCGGCACGCAAACTAACATGCAGTAGCTGGTAACCAAGCGGTCATAACTACAGAGACAAACCCTTGCAATACAGGTTTTACAGACAGCAAGTTCTGTTACTGTGGACAGTTGTACCAAGCATCCAAATTACAAACAAGTATTAAAAGTTAGCTTCAAATGAGGTTTATGTTCACACACCTTCTGCAGAATTTCCCCTGATATTACTCTTGCATATTTAGGACACAAACATTAGAAACAGTAACTTGGCTATGTTAGCCGCTGTGCTACAGCCACAGTCAACTGGCTATCACGTCAGGTTGGCTTATGCAGTAAGAGCAACTCACAGCTTCTGTGTCTGTGAGTCACAGACAGTCGCGACCAATACAGGCTTTATCTTCAGATATTTTACAAAGCCTGTGTTTGAGGCCAGTTGTTAGTGCTAACTATCGCTAGCGGTCCTGCTAGCCACCCGTAACACGTAAACTTCACTTAGATTATTTGCTGTTATATCGATGCTTACAGCTTGTGGCTCCAAGCGCTTGATCGATGGAACTGCTTCAGGTTTGAGAAGCAGCTGAAATGCTTATCCTGTGTCGAATTATCCTTTATTGACAAAGCTGTCTTTGGTGAAATGCTGAGCACAAACAGCTAACGTTCCCTTTGGACGTGGCTGTTTGCTGCCAGCAAACAAAAAAAGCTACCCACTGATTTCAGGTGGCATCGTCTTTTGGAAGAGAAATAGGTGTTTTTCTTTGCGTCCAAAAGTAAACGGACAAGCAGCTTCGGGAGAGATACTGACAAGACTGCACCTCAAATGATCTGCGGTTCTTCTTTTGTATTTCCAAAAGTGTAGATGCTACTAAGGCATAGTATGATCTGCCGTTGTTAGTGCCTGCTAGAATAGTTTCCGGTGTGGGCAGGTCCAGCGCCGTGATTGGCTCTGGCTAGGTCTGTACTAATTGGACGGCCCAACCTGACGTCAGGTTTTGCCCAGATCTCACGAAGCTCTTGGGAGGAGCTGTTCAGAGAGGAAATCACGTTCACGAAATCACGTTCTTGGATTACGGCAAAACCTCTGTATCTTATGTTTAGAAACTTTTTAGAGGTTGAGTATGGACAACCAACATTATAACATTACTAATATGTATTAAAGGAGCAATGTGTAAGAAATGTATGTTGATTAATCATGAAATGGCCCTGATATATCACCAGACATTAATGTTAATTTAAAATTCTTATATCACTGACAACAGTAGTCCAGCCAGAATATTCTCATCACAAAAGCGAAGTTGCAGCCCACAACTAATGTTGATGTTGTCATTTTGTGTTTTGACCTGTTGCGCCGCCCTCCACCTACCTCCCAATCATGAAGCCAGTAGCATTTCAGCATCCAGGTTGCCAGTTACCACTGAGCTGCAGCTACCAGCGTTTCGGAGCACAAATGGCTGACGTTACTAAACCTAAAAGGCCTCATGATTCTGAAATACGTCGTGACAAAGTCAGAAACAAAACAAGGATCTGTATAGGACATGCCTTTGAAAGATGGAGACGGCTGAAAGCGGAGAAGAATTTGAAGACCGACGCCAAAGTTGCCAATTTTCTCCTGGGCAGGTAAGATTCAGCTAAGTTTGGCTAACTTAATTCTATTTAATGTAGGGACAGACATTTCAGATATTCTCTACAGTCGAATAATGTTATGTATGTTCGTTCATGGTATGTCAGTGCGTATGCAGGTGGGTCATCGAATTGACTACCCCCCCACCCCGTTTTAACTACTGCCCTCAGGAAGGCGTAATCGGTCAATAAAAACTACCCGATTCCGAAACACTTTCTACCCTTAACCCATTTAAACTGGGACAGCATGTGCGCATTTTAAGAACATGTCGTTGCCGACACAGATATGTGCGTAATTTTGAAAGTACCGTAATTACTGTAAGTTTTGCACAATAGAAAAAAATTCCAACTGTTCCTGAAAGCTGAGAAGCTGTGCTTCAGCCCAAATACAGGTTACTATGGTAAACATGGCAGCATGATTCTCTGCTTGATAGGTATCGTTCAGGAACCAGACGCGAGAACAGAGCAGTGCAGAAAAATGGGATTTTATTTGGAAAGGGGGCAAACCCCCACAGAGCAGGAGGCAACGGTACAAAGTCCACAATCCAAAAATCACAATCCCAGGGACAGAATCCAAAGTCGAAAAACCAGGGCAGCAAAACAGTAATCGTAGTCGGGCAGAAAAAGGGTTCGGTACACAGGCACAGGTTTGTCAGAGAAGCAAAAGCCAAAATCCAGAGGGCCAAATCCAAACCGTTACCAGGGCAGCAAACACAAAACTCGTAGTCGGGCAAAAAGTGGTTCAAAAACAGATGCAGACAAAAGTACAAAAGAGCAGAGCCAAAAATCGTAAGTCGGGCGGTCTAGTCAGAAGATTAACACTATGAGTACAAGGCGAAAGATAGCAGCACAGGTAAACAAGAGGAAACGTTCTGACGGGGAACTGCAGTGAGAAGACAGCTTAAATACACTCAAGGGAAGTCACATGCTATGATTCGGATCAGGTGATGAGGATCAGACTAATTACAAAGGAGGGAACATGAGGGAGAACCTAATCACATGAAATTGGCAAAAGCCAAAACGCGGACAGGGAACACGAGACAGCCTATGACAAGACAAACAGCTCCAGTTAGGGAGTTCTAATGTGCACAGATAATGAGAGGTAGGACAGAGTGGAGCAGGTGCGGAGGATCCGCTGAATAGCAGCAAAAGACTAAGTGCAGGCAAGAGGCGGAGACTAGAACAGGGCGAGTGCTGAGAGCTTGTTAATCAATTAGTAAGTGCAGCTATACAATCCCTAGTGCTCGTTAGTAAGTTAGTATTATATACAATGTTAGTCTGGGTTAGTAACTTTAACAAAAACAACAAACTGTTAGTATTGGTTAGTAAAATAGAAAAGGGAGGCGAAGGAAGTAAACGAGATTGGAAGGAATGTTTGAAACCCAGAAACCATGAAATCACCTAAGCATGTGACACGCAGGACTGGGGAGAAGCTGTAGCTTAACAAAAGACCAGACAGGGGAGACAAAGTGCAATGAAGGGCATGAACAAAGACATGGACCGGAATCTAACAGAATAGTGGATTGGGAATGGCAAAAGTGAAAACATGGCAAAATACAAAAACTAAACAGAACATGGCAAAACCTAACAGAACAGATCATAAACATAACAGGGAACAAGGAAAACATGACAAGCATGGCAGAATCATGACAAAACAGATCAGAATCATAACACTGCTGGGATTTTTGCATTAGGCCTTAAAGGGTTAAGCCATCACCACTCTAAACAACACACTGTAACCATATTAAACACAGCACATGCATATGCAATAACTCCACACTATGAGCACTTAATAATGGACACTAATGTGCAATACTTACTGTGATGCACTGACTGTGATGCACATGATGGCAATGTGTGTGTAGAACTGTGGATGTGCAGTGTGTCTATGTGAGAGTATGTATGTGTGTGAATGCAAACTATCTATTTATTTTAATATGCTTCTACTTTTTTAAGACACTTTTCTACTTTTTTTAGATATTTATATTTATTATTATTTATTTATGATTTTGTTGTATGCTATACAATGACAATAAAGAATCTTGAATCTTGTGACCTCTTTCTCTCTGGGCATCCTTTCTTTTTCACAACATGCCACAAAGCAAAAAGGAATGCACATTTGACCCATGGGGACTGCTCATGCCAATTTTCATGCCTGTATCACCAAATGCACGATTCTGCCTAAAATCAGCTCCTAGCCACTCCACTACCTTCTCCTCACTTGAACGAACCAAATACATGCTTCCTGTACTCATTTGCAAGGATAAACTCCTGGCAGATTTTCTCCTTGCTGACTTTATCCAGCATTTCTTTGTGTATGTGGCAGATCGCAACATTGTTTAGGCGTATTTGCACCATTGTGCTTCTCAGCCAGGTCTTCAATCTTCGCAGAGCACTGAAGCTCCTCTCTGCTTCAGCAGAGGCTGCTGGAACAACCATTAGGAGTCATACAAGTGCTTCTACTTCGGTGAATAGGCCACGGACCTCAGGCAACTGAAACCTCAGAATAGCTGTGGCCTCTGAAGTGGTTGGGTATGGGTATTGGAGCTTAAACATACTCAATTGCACCTCCAATGATCTCCGGCTCAACTCTGGATACTGGTCCACCACTGCAGTGTCCATCTCCCCAGTTAAGAGGACTTTCTCCAGCTTTGCCAACACTTCTGCACTACTCTGATCAAACTTCTCCTTCATCTGCATGTCCACCATATCTAGGACTTTGAAGAAGTCAGCTCTGTAGTATTCTTCTGGGGTTGTGGGTCCACAAGCATTTTGGTGGACGGCGGATGTGGGGCATTGTTATGGGCGTAATATTTAGCTTGGTGATCATCTCCGTTGCGTGACTGTAAATCTCCTGGAACTTCTCCTCAGGTCTCTTTGCCCTCAGGGTGGTCCTCAGGGTGCAGACAGCATTCCATACACGGTTTGTGTTCGCTTCTGCAGTGTGGAATTAAGGCATTCCAACTCCTCGATTACTTCATTGACCATCATGAGTCCTAGCACTGTGGTGCTTCTTCCAAATCTCTCCAACAGACCTCTTGCTGTCACACCAGTGTTTGAGACATCTGTTTGGGCCATGTCCTCTAAGCTGAGTAGCACAGATTCGTACTGATGTAGCACAGATCAGATTGCTGGAGTCCTGGTCGTCCATCTTGTTTGACACAGGGGCTGCAGGTTGCTAACTGCACCTGATGCAGTAGATGCAATGTTCACAAATTCAGTTTTGTACTTGCCCGATAATTTGTAAAGACAGCCAAGTTTGTGGAGCCATTCCAGGGCATCAGATGTCAGTGATGAGGCTGTACAAGCTTGGGCAACCAGATTTACACAGTGGGGGCCACAGTGTACATACAAAGCCAGTGGCTGCATCTCTCTTATCCTGGCCTGTGCTCCTTTGCTGTTGCCTCACATGTTCGCTGCTCCATCATATGTCTGTCCACGCAGACCAGACAGCGGCAGACCCAAGCGCAGCAACACATCTGTGGCGACTTTAGCCAGGTTTTCTCCTGTTGTGCTTGTTACTTCATAAAACCCCAAGAAGGCCTCAAGAGGAACCAAATCATGATCTACATATGGAGCACATATGGCTTCCTGTTCAGTGCCTTCCATGTCCTGTGTTCCATCGATGATAATGGAGTACTGGAGGAGAGGCAGCTTACGAATCGTGCTAATGATATCCCTAATTATGCTGTTTGCAAATAGATGTAAAATTTCATTCTGGATTTTGGAGGACATGAAGTCATGTTTTCTTGTTGACAGCCATTTTGCTTGGCCAGGGTCATCTTCACTACTTACTTTCAATAACTGGCAGAAGTTTCCCTCATCAGCTCCATGGCCCCTAAGAGCAACTCCCTGGCGAGCCAAGAGCTATACAGAGCCCACAATTTTCATAAGACACCCTCTTGCTTCCTGCTGCTGGGCAGCTTTGGCTGAAGATAGCTGCACATCTATTGGTTTCATTTTGTGGCAGTGGGTAGTGACAGCAACTCTGTGTGCATTGCTTTGGGTGTGTTCAGTAAATTTTTGAGTTGCCTTTTTCCAGTTGCAGAAACTGTTTTTGGAAATGTTGGATCCGCATTCTTGGCCAGGTTTGATTTTTCATGTTCAAAAGCTTGGGCACAGAAAAAACGTAGGATTCCATTGACTCCTGGTTTATAGTGGAGCCAAGGAAATTCACGGTACCACTTCTCTTGGAATCTTAGAGTTTTGTTGGTGAGCTGCTGCTCTAAAATGACCTTTGGGCTAGCATGGTTGGGTTCTATTTCCTGCTTGCCTGCCTGCACTTCTTCACTTGTGCCAGTCTCCACAGGTCTCTCCTATGAAATATGAAAATAGATCATCTCTCTCTCTCTCTCTATATATATATATATATATATATATATATAGAGGCAATGAAAACGCAACACCAGTTTGGATTCAAATAATTTTGTGACTCAAATTTATTTTCTTATTTTAACAATTCAAATATGTTGGGTGGGTTGACTTTGATGAATTAAATGTGTAAATGGGCCGATTTGGACAATAATAAACAGATGCATTAAACATAACGAGCACAAGTTGAAAATGAAAAATCACAACAAGACTGAACAGAACACACATTTAAAAATGAACTCAAAAGAACAGTCAGTATCGGGTGTGACCCCCACGAACATCCACACAGGCAGTACAACGTCTCCTCATGGACCTGACTAAGCGTCTTAGGTTGTCTTGGGGAAGTTGTCGCCTCTCTGCCTGTAGTGCATTCTGGAGTTGCCTGTTTGAGGTCGGGGTACTCTTGATGAAAGAGCTCGTCCAAGTTGGACGTACTACACCCAAAACGTACTGATGCTGGACGTACTACACCCAAAATGGTGAGCCACTTGCCGGGCACTTACTCCCGCCTCTAGCATACCCAGGGCCCTGTTCCGTTGTTCAGTCGACAGACGTGGCATTATGACACTTAAAAATGTTTTTTTGTGTGGCTTTTATCATGCCTTTATATAGGGAAGACAACCCCTCCTTCATTTCAACCACTGTACTTGCACAACTCCTAATCCCATATGTACTCAATATGGATTGATGAGAGTCCAGCTCACACTAGCCCTTTTTCCATCAAAAAGATAATTCGCTTTAAAATGATGCGCATCAAAACGTTAGTGCGACATTTGTGATGGAAAAAGAGTTATATCGCTCTAACGCAGATTTTGTCGCGCTTAAGTTAATTAAGCTCCGCAGAGGTGGTTTTGGGAAAGTTTTATCGACATAAAAGTGATGGAAATGGGTTGAAGCGATATAGAATGTCGCGCATGCGCCTTGGTAACGAGAATTCGAATGTTGTGCCGCCTCTGCGGTCTTCTGTCTCGCGCAGTTTAGTTCAGTTCACCTCAGAAATGATCCTATCGCCCACCTTCAGAAGAATGATGACTGAATAAAAAAGTAATCAGCCGTTGTCTTTATTTTAGAAAAGCTTGCTAGATGTGACATGCTATCCTGTACAACGTCAAGTCCCGAAGAATGTCTTGTGTTTCGTTTACCATTTTTTTCAGTCCTAGCCATCACTGAATAGCAGACAATAAGCCAGGGTGACAGTCGTAGGAAGCAAATGGGTTCGGTGAAGATAATGTTACATCAGCTAAGCTTAGCATAATAAAGTAGTTGTTCACATGAGAAGAAAGGTGAGCGGTAGCTAGCTGAAACTATTTGGTATTTGTGATAGTGATCATTTTGTGCCACTTCAGCAGTTATACATTTCCAGTGGTAACCTTGCAAAATTAGATTAAAATCGGATTATTGGGCGATATGATGAGATTCACTTCGTTTGCGCTGGTTAAAATTAGCCTTGATGATTTAACCAGTGACTGCCTAACGTTAGCCTAGCATCCGGGCCTCTGTCAGGCTACGCACCGAGTGCACTTTCTAAACATCAGCATATTCACGATCATACGCACAACAGGCGAAGTATTGGTACTAAACTGTGGTTAGCTATGAGGAGAAATGCAATCCATGTATGGCGTCAGGTCGCTATTTTTTCGCATGTTTTTTCTCCCCCTTTAGGTTGAAAATAGTCAGGGACGTTCGCTGTTACACATATCGTCAGTACTCAGGTCAGTGGAAGTTTAGCTTTCCATAAATGAGCCAATTACCCCATCTACAGCCCAAATTTTGTTTTACTACATTTTCATGAGTAAGACCAGTCTATTATAAAACAGTTGCGTATCAATGATGCTGGCTTTGAAAAAGTTACGGTGTGTGACATGGATCTCATTGATGACGTCAGATGCAGTCGTGAAATCTCGTGTATAAATTGGGCTAACGCAAAGGGTTACTAATTTGAAGTGGGCTATATTCTTGAGACGACCGCCTTGGCTAGTTGACTATAGCTGCCGAAGGTGTCATGTAAAGGTAGATCGATAATAGCCATTTAACGTTCACTTATTATTCACGATATATCCATCGCAACGACAGCCAATGAATTTTCTTGCCAAATAACTTGATACATGTTTGCTGCGCTGGAAAGATTAGCCTATTTTTTAATCTCAGAAGAGCCACAAAAAGGCGGTTACAAGAAAATTTTTGGATATTTAACTTACAGTTACTTTACTTCTATGTCTATGCTCTCCAATTATAGCCTACTGTTGTTTTTTTCTCTGTAAAGCACATTGAAATGTCTTGATGTAAGAAATACAAATAAAACTGCCTTGCCTTTTATTCTACGGTTTTTTAAATACATTTTCTACTCAGATAGACCTACGTATTTGCCACGAAGCATTGTCATTTTAATATAAGTAGTATTGACTGTTATTTTAGTCTTCTTCTAGGCCTAGGCTTATCCCTTGATTGCAAGTTTATCATTTTATTTATTATTATTTTTTGTCGTCCGAGAGCCCGGCAGAGCAACAGCAGATCCTGGCTGGCGAGCCCCGGGTTCCCGACCTCTGCACTACACAAACTTTCTCAGAAGGTTCAAATTCGCTACATTGTTGATGGAAAATCATCTAGCGGGTCAGAAAAATGCGCTTCAGCTCGGGGCATTGTGACATCATTTTAATTCGCTAGAATCGTTCCGTTTATGGAAAACCTTATGTCGCTAAAAAATAATTCGACATGAGAGTTCATTCGCTAGAAAATCTGAAGGAAAAAGGGCTACTGTTGAGTCACATGATGATCATTCATGTGTAACGAGGTACACATTGTGACCCCAATGGTCACTTAAGAACTCAAATTGGACTACTCAGGTCCTGAGCAAAAATGAACCAAAATTTAGAGTGTTGCGTTTTCATTGCCTTTAAGTGTGTGTATACATATATAGTGCCGTGAAAAAGTATTTGCCCCCTTCCTGATTTCTTACTTTTTTGCACATTTTTCACACTTAAATGTTTCAGATCATCAAACAAATTTTAATATAAGACAAAGATAACCCGAGTAAATACAAAATGCAGTTTTGAAATGATTTCATTTATTAACCCTTTCGCAGGCAAATTTTGGCCCAGATGCATACCCCCACGGACGGATTAATTTTGGGTTTTTACCAAAATATGATTGTTATTCAAAATAACAATAAAATAACACCAAATCTCATAATAAGTTTCCCATAACTGATGTTTTTATGTTTTAATCCTCTCCAGAATCGCTAAAATCGTTTGGATCCAAGTCACTCCCGCTCTCTGGATATTCAAACTCATCGTCAGAGTCATAAAAAAAAAAAAAAACTTCATCCACGTTGTATTTACGTTTAGAAACACGGCTAGAATGCCGGCTGTTTGTACTGCCGATGCCATGTTCACATGTCCCAAATTTGACCCGAAGTAGTCTCAGTATTTAGCGTTTTTAGGAAATCCCATGCCTCGTTCACAGCTAAAAATACAGTGCTGGGTGACCTGAGAGACAGCCAATGGTAATGAGTGTAACTAACAAGGGAATTCCCGCAATCGGCCAATGAGAGAAGACTTTATAAAACACGTTGGTTAAAACGACAAAAATGTCGCTGTGCCTGTGAAAGGGTTAAGGGGAAAAAGCTATCCAAACCCACCTAGCCCTATGTGAAAAAGTAATTTCCCCCCTTGTTAAATCATGAATTAACTGTGATTAACCACATTTTTTGAGTCCAATTTCAATAGCCACACCCAGGCCTGATTACTGCCAGACCTGTTGAATCAAGAAATCACTTAAAGGAAAACTATTGCCATTATGCTAAAAAATGAAATAATGTCAATCGATAGTTTATAATGTATAGAAGGTACGTACAAAATTTCAACGCTATCCGATAACGTTTTGTATGGTTTTAAGCCGATTAATTAGTAAATTTTTGATACTCTCATGGGCGCAGCCATTTCGTCCAGTCACATGACCGATCTCAACGGAAGTGACGTCACTTGTGCGAATTGACAGAAGTAATCTCCGCTTTGTACCCACTGATCCATATAGAATAACAATATATAGTTATTCTATATAGATCAGTGTTTGTGCCTCATGTTCGTTTGGTTTCCTTTGTCCATCATTTCATCATGAAATGCCGTATTGTATCGCTAAACACTGCACTATTTCAGATAGAAACAGTCCGCAAAATGCTAGATTTCACAAGTTGCCAGCTGGCAAGAAAAGGAAGCGTCTACGGATGCAGTGGCTTGCGAAATGTGCACGTCCTGAACCAAAAGATCAACAGGTCCGTGTGTGTAGTGAACACTTCACGTACCTGGAGGACTACTCGAATAATCTGATAAAGCATTCCATTGGTTTTGCAAGTAAACTGATACTGAGTGACGTTGCAGAAACAAGCCTACTGTACTAGGACCTACTGCATATGAATTTCAAGGCTTGTACCTTGCTCCATGACTGTGGATGTGTTAACAGGCTAGTGATGGGAAAAAATGAACGAACCATTCTTTTCTTAACGGCTCTTTTTAGTGTCCGATATGTACTGGATCAGCCTGTCAAACGTCCGAGTGCTGAAGTGAATCCCCAACTTCTCCCACCAGTTAGACTCGCCCACCCGTACTGCTCACTGGCTGCTACGGTACGGTACTGCAGTCGCTTGAAAATGCGGAAAAATGAACGAACGAGCGGGGATCAGACGAGGGCTGCACCACAATTCGCTTAAATTAAGGGTGAATCCTATTTCACCCCTTGGCCCTACCACTTAGCCCTACCCCTTCGTTTTGCGCGTTCATGTGTGTTGTCATGGCTAAGACAAGTCTCCACAGTATCACGCGAATCATCGGCAAGATGGTTACCAATGCCACAGAGGCACCGAAAGAAACGCATACATGTAAATAATTCCTTGGTAAATAAAATATGAAAACTTCTGAATCACCTTAGTTCGGTTGCGTTTTAGTATTTTATGGAATGTTTGTTCGTAACAAAAATCACTAGTGGTGTACATGTGTCTGCTCATGTCTCTAGCTAAATAGCTAAAGTTGGCATTATTATGAGGCTGATTTTTGCTTGACAGTGCTGCATTTTAAGATGCCCAAAATGTAACTTTTGTTCAGCAGCGAAGTTGCTGCACGTTACCGCTCCCCCAGTATCAGTGCGCACTGGCAGGGTAAGAGCACAGATCTCTGGAACATAGCAACATTTGTCAGTCGCCAAGCCTTGATCATTTTTATTTAATGATTAACGGTCGATTGATAGCATAAAACGCGTGAGTTGCGAACAAAGCTTTCATGCTATTTCTCATCTGTCAGGGAAATAATGTCATCATTGCCATAGTTGGGAGGCAGAGCAGAAAAATCACGCCTGAATAAAATCTTGGCTGTTTTCAGCATGATTCACGTATCCTTTCATGCCCTACAAAATTAACATGCCTGTTATTAGAATAATCTGGCTTTGCAGCCTTTATAAAGCTATATCATTTGTTTCTCTGAACAAGTTTCTTTGACATTCCCGTGTTCTGTCATTGCAGGGACTCCAGAGAATTCCCGACAGCTCATTAGGTTCCGAGCATGCATACAATGCATGTGTAGCTACGGTCTTCTGTTTCATTATCCCTGCTCACATATTATCACCCAATCAACAGACAAATGAAAAAAATAAACATTTATTTGCGATTATTGAGTGAATCCAGTCGACTCGACACTCAAGACAGCAACATCAAATGAACGAGAAGGATAAGCGACTGAATGTGCTATACGCACAAGTGACGTCAGGGCCATGATTTATGATCACGTGACTCGCAGAAAATGGTTAAAATGGCAGCCTCCGTGGAGAGCTTTGACAGTTCAGCGAAAAAGTGTCATAATATCAAAATGCCTGGGGGTATGTTACTGATTTTTTTTTTTCATGGTAGGCTCAGAGAACGATACTTCATTGAAATAAAGTGTTTTATTAACATAACATAACATAACATAACATAACATAACATAACATAACATGGATGGCGAGAACAGGCTGTTCAGCCGAACTAGGCTCGCCAGTTTCTTTATACTATTGTGAGTATCACTTCAGATACTCAATGACTCAATGGTATCCTGCTCTTGAAAACTCCCAAGGTCTCTGGCTCAACAATATGGTCAGGCAAGTTATTCCACATCGAAATTACTCTTTGGGTGAAGAAATATTTCCGAATATCAGTGCTAAATTTACCTTTGGTCAACTTCCATTTGTGACCCCGAGTTCTACTAACAACACTTGGTTGAAGGAATCCTGTATAATTCACTTTGTTAATCCCTTTAACATATTTAAAGACCTCAATCAGATCACCCCTAAGTCTCCTTTTCCTAAGACTAAAGAGATTAAGGATCTTCAGCCTCTTCTCATAGCTTTCATCTTTTATACCCGGAATTAGCTTAGTGGCTCTTCTCTGAACTTTCTCAAGAGCCTCTGTGTCTTTCTTAAAGTATGGTCCCCAGAACTTTATACAATACTCTAGATGTGGTCTGACGAATGTGTTGTGCAAAAGAAGCATCACCTCCTTGGATTTGTTCTCAATACTTTTGGCAATGTATCCCAGCATCCGATTGGCTTTTTTAACTGCTACGGCACAATGGCTAGAGCCTGTGAGGGTTTGGTCAACAATCACTCCCAGATCTTTTTCGTGTGGAGCACCTTCCAGTTTAAAACCTCACATGAAGTAATCCCGTCTAATGTTTCTATTACCTACATGTACAACTTTACATTTCGGTACATTAAATTTCATTTGCCACATTTCTGCCCAATTCTGGATTCTATCCAAATCATCCTGAATCACTTTAGTGGACTCTAAACTATTTGCCAAACCTCCCAATTTAGTATCATCTGCAAATTTAACTAATCTGCTCTCAATATTCCTATCAAGGTCATTAATGTACAAAACCCAAAACCAGTGAAGTTGGCACGTTATGTAAATCGTAGATAAAAACAGAATACAATGATTTGCAAATCCTTTTCAACTTATATTCAATTGAATACACTGCAAAGACAAGATGTTTAATGTTCAAACTGAGAAACTTTATTTTTTTTTTGCAAATAATCATTAACTTAGAATTTAAAGGCAGCAACACATTGCAAAAAAGTTGGCACAGGGGCCTTTTTACCACTGTGTTACATCACCTTTCCTTTTGACGACACTCAGTAAACGTTTGGGAACTGAGGAGACCAATTTTTGAAGCTTTTCAGGTGGAACTCTTTCCCATTCTTGCTTGATGTACAGCTTAAGTTGTTCAACAGTCGGGGTCTCCGTTGTCGTATTTTACGCTTCATAATCGCCACACATTTTCAATGGGAGACAGGTCTGGACTACAGGCAGGCCAGTCTAGTACCCACTCTTTTTACTACGGAGCCATGCTGTTGTAACACGTGCAGAATGTGGCTTGGCATTGTCTTGCTGAAATAAGCAGGGGCGTCCATGAAAAAGACGTTGCTTTGATGGCAACATATGTTGCTCCAAAACCTGTATGTACCTTTCAGCATTAATGGTGCCTTCACATATGTGTAAGTTGCCCATGCCTTGGGCACTAATACACCCCCATACCATCACAGATGCTGGCTTTTGAACTTTGCGCCTATAACAGTCCAGATGGTTCTTTTCCTCTTTGGTCCGGAGGACACGACGTCCACAGTTTCCAAAAAACAATTTGAAATGTGGACTCGTCAGACCACAGAACACTTTTCCACTTTGCATCAGTCCATCTTAGATGAGCTTGGGCCCAGCGGCCGGGCGGCGTTTCTGGGTGCTGTTGATAAATGGCTTTCGCTTTGCATTGTAGAGTTTTAACTTGCACTTGCAGATGTAGCGACGAACTGTAGTTACTGACAGTGGTTTTCTGAAGTGTTCCTGAGCCCATGTGGTGATGTCCTTTACACACTGATGTCGGTTTTTGATGCAGTACCGCCTGAGGGATCGAAGGTCACGGGCATTCAATGTTGGTTTTCGCCTTGTCGTTTCGTGCAGTGATTTCTCCAGATTCTCTGAACCTTTTGACGATATTACGGACCGTGAATGATGAAATCCCTAAATTTCTTGCAATAGCTCGTTGAGGAATGTTGTTTTTAAACTGTTCGACAATCAGCTCACGCATTTGTTCACTAAGTGGTGACCCTCCCCCCATCCTTGTTTGTGAATGACTGAGCATTTCAGGGAAGCTGCTTTTATACCCAATCATGGCACCCACCTGTTCCCAATTAGCCCGTTCACCTGTGGGATGTTCCAAATAAGTGTTTGATGAGCATTCCTCAACTCTCTCAGTCTTTTTTGCCACTTGTGCCAGCTTTTTTTGAAACATGTTGCAGGCATCAAATTCCAAATGAGCTAATATTTGCAAAAATTACAAAGTTTACCTGTTCAACATTAAGTAACTTGTCTTTGCAGTGTATTCAATTGAATATAGGTTGAAAAGGATTTGCAAATCATTGTATTCTGTTTTTATTTACGATTTACAACAACGCCAACTTCACTGGTTTTGGGTTGTAGATGAGGAACAGCGGGGTCCCAACACACCCGATCCCTGGGGGACACCACTCCCCACCATACCTAGCTCAGATGAGATACCACTGACCACCACTCTTTGTGTTCTGTCCTGCAACCAGTTTTGAATCCACTTCAGAATACCTCCTGTAACTCCAATGGAGCTCATTTTAAAAATTAGTCTCTTATGCATTACTGTGTCAAATGCTTTCTGAAAATCCAAGTATATGATGTCATAAGCCCTGTTCTGGTCATAAGTCTTGGTGGCCTCTTCAAAAAATTCAAGGAGGTTTGTCAGGCATGACCTTCCCTTACGGAAACCATGTTGGCTATCCCTCAAGATATTGTTACGTTCAAGAAATAAGTCCAGCTCATCTTTTATAATAGATTCCAATATTTTGCACGCAATGCAAGTTGGCTTGTAATTTCCTGGCTCAGTACGGTCCCCTTTCTTATATTTTGGTATTATATTGCCGTGTTTCCAATCATTTGGTATTTCTCCAGTTTCTAAAGACCGTCTGAAGATGGCAGATAGTGGCTTAAAGATGATCTCAGTAACTTCCCTGAGCACTCTAGGATATAGGCCATCAGGACCCGCCGCCTTATCTGCCTTTAGTTTATGCAACTTGTCTAATACTTCGTTATCCCTAACCTCAATTTCCGCTAAATAATCTTGAGCATTGGACATGCCCTCTGGCAGAATAAAAACCCGCTCTGAGGTAAAATTCTCAAAAAAGTAACTGTTTAAGGTATTCGCAATATCCTTGTTATCATATAGCAGCGATCCATTTTTATTCTTTATGCACTTAACCTGCTCTTTGACTTTCCTATTTCTGCTACAGTACTGAAAGAAGTGCTAAGGGTTAGTTTTTGCCCCCTCTGCAATTTGTCTTTCATACAGTCTTTTAGCATTCCTCAGCTCTTTTTTGACCACAGCCTGCATTTTACAGTATTCAGCCTTAGTGTTCTCATTGCTATCCTTTATGTATGTCTTATAAAGATTCCTCTTTTCCCTCAAACTCCTACGAATAGCTGTGGTCATCCACTGAGGATTCTGCTTTTTCAGCTTACTTTTGGACACCTTTGGAATGAATTTGCATTGTGAATCAAGTAAAACCCCCTTAAATCTTTCCCATATCTCACTTACAGTCTCCCATTTTATTTCACTTAGATATGAGCGCATCCTGTCAAAGTTTGCTCGCCTAAAATGGAAAATTTTTGTTTTTGAAGACACCTTTTTAACTTCCCATGAAACCTCAAAATTAACAGTAGAGTGATCACTTGTCCCAAGAGGCTCCAGTACCTCAACATTGCTAATTCTATCTGGGTCATTACAAAGCACTAAGGGCCCTATCTTGCGCCAGAGTCCCTAAACCCGTTATTTGGGGATTTCGCATTGCGTAAGAGGCGTTCCCCACGAAAGTTGCTATCTTGCACACCTGCCTATATCCCTAAAACACCAGCGCTACCCGTTACATTATGCATAGGCGTGGTTTGGGCGTTACGCCAGTTAAACCAATCAGTGTGCCAGGTGCCACTGCCTTTCGGAGCAGGCTGCGCTATCCCAAATCCTCAAACCGAAACACGTGATGGAGAGAGGAAGGTTGCCACGTTTCTCCGTTGACGAAGTTAAATTGCCCATGCATGAGGTCAAATCCAGTCAGGGGAGGATCTGTTTTTGTTAAGTTAATCATGAATTGTATTATTATTATTATTATTATTAGACATTGACATATTGTTCAATGTTTTGTTTGTAGTAAAAAAAATAAATAAATCAAGCCTACCCCTTTTGTGATGGAAACTTCAAAATAAAATAAAAAAAAAAAGCGTTTCGCCAATGCACTTCTAACTCCCTCTCCGTCTGAAATGAAGCATAGAACAAAATCCCATTTTAGAAAAAATAAAATTAGGTATATGCACTGGCACTCAGCGACGTAACTCCCCCCAGCGAGAGCGCGGCATTTCAGAACTCTTCAGCGAATGAAGGTAATTCTGGTGACAAGTACGTGGTTTCGATCCGTTGACATTTTCCAATCGGACAGCTGTCTATTTTTTTTTTTACAGCAAGTTCTTGCGACCGTGCTGCAAAAACAGGTGTACATACTTGTCGCCGAAATTACTTTCATTCGCAAGAAAGTTCTGAAATGCCGCTCTCGCAGGAAAGAATTTCCGTTGCTGAGTGCTAATGCATAGGGCTCTTGTGAAAGCCCAAATGCGGGTAGCGCGTGGTTTTAGGACCCGCTACACGCTTTCCGTAAAGTGTGTGGTCAAGATAGCAATTTTAGGGAAAGCGCATAAACACGCCCACGGGCACACCTCCAGGCTCAAATAAAGGATTCGGCATAATGAATAGCGGGTAGTGTGGCCGCAAGATATCGTTTAGGGATAGTGGAAGCTGCTAAATGCGTAATTCAGGGGTTGCGGGTAGTGGCAACGGGTAAGGCAGGGTGAAAGATAGAGCCCTAAGTCTAAAATTGCTTTCTCTCTTGTTGGTTTATTAACATACTGCACCAAAAATGATCATTTATAACATCTAGAAATTCTTCCTCCCCCCTACCCTGTCTTTTCACCATTTCCCAATCGATAGCAGGATAATTTAAGTCTCCCATAATAATAGTGCCTCCTCCTCTACAAGCTTGCGTAATCCTCTTAAAGAGCATTTCATTGACTGTATTGTCCAAAGCTGGTGGTCGATAGCATACACCTATGTTTAAACCTGTCTCGTGTTTGCCAATGAGCCTGACGCAGATATCTTCGCAGGGCAAGGAATGGTCAATTTCAGGAATTTCCTGCACATTTATATTTTCGTTCACACAGAGTGCTACACCCCCTCCTTGCCTATTGCATCTATCCTTCCTAAAGAGCTTATAACCTTCTATATTATATTCATCTCCATCCTCTTCACTAAGCCATGTCTCTGTAATCCCAACTATGTCATAGCCTTCACTAATCATAACGGCCTCAAGTTCTGGAAATTTATTTTTGATGCTTCTTGCATTTAGATAAAAACATTTCAGGTTATCACGAACGCTCTTCCCCTTCGATTTCCCTTGTGCCCGCTGCTCCAAGCCCCTCACTACGCTTTGTTGCTTTAAAAGTATATCATCAATAGTGCATGTAATGCTGTCAGCTTCCATCAGGGCAGTCTGCATTTCCCTCTGTGTAACACTCTCTAACCTCCCTGCCCCCCAAGTCCCTAGTTTAAATAACTCTGTGCTACCCTCAACATACGCTGACCCAGTGCAAAGGTACCCCTCCGGTTCAGTTTTAGGTATGTTCAATGACTGGAGTGTGCCTTTAAATAGAATCTGTTTGACAAAGTGAAGTAGGCTAAAAGATCTCAAAAAGCAACATGACATGCTGCGAACTAAAGAAATTCAAGAACAGATGAGAAACAAAGAAATTGACATCAATCAGTCTGGAAAGGGTGGCAAAGCCATTTCTAAGGCTTTGGGACTCTGGCAAATCAGGATGAAAGCCATTATCCACAAATGGAGAAAACTTGGAACAGTGGTGAACCTTCCCAGGAGTGGCCTGCCTACCAGAATTACTCCAAAAGTGCATCGACGACTCATCCAGGAGGTCACAAAAGAACCCAGAACAACATCTAAAGAACTGCAGGCCTCACTTGCCTCATTTAAAGTCAGTATTCATGATTAAACAATAAGAAAGAGACTGGGCAAAAATGGCATCCATGGGAGGGTTCCAAGGCGAAAACTACTGCTGACCAAAATGAACACATGGGCTCGTCTCTCATTTGCCAAAATAAATCTTGATGATCCCCAAAACTTTCAGGAAAATATTCTGTGGACTGATGAGACAAAAGTTGAACTTTTTGGAAGGTGTGCATCCCGTTACGTCAGGCGTAAAACTAACATGTCATTTCATAAAAAGAACATCATACCAAAAGTCAAACATGGTGGCGGTAGTGTGATGGTTTGGGGCTGCTTTGCTGCTTCAGGACCTGGATGACTTGCCGGAATTGATGGAACCATGAATTCTGCTCTCTACCGGAAAATCCTGAAGGAGAATGTCCAACCGTTAGTTGCTGACCTCAAGCTCAAGCGCACTTGGGTTATGCAGCAGGACAATGATCCGAAACACGCTACCAAGTCCACCTCTGAATGGCTTACAAAAAACCAAACTGAAGGTTTTGGAGTGGCCTAGCCAAAGTCTGAACTTAAATCCGATTGAGATGCTGTGGCATGACCTTAAACAGGCCGTTCATGCTCAAAAACCCTCCAATGTGGCTGAATTTAAACATTCTGCAAAGAAGAGTGGGCCACAATTCCTCCACAGCGATGTGAAAGACTCATTGCCAGTTATTGCAAACACTTGATTGCAGTTGTTGTCGCAGAGGGTGGCACAACCAGTTATTAGGTTTAGGGGGCAATTACATTTTCACACCAGGCCAGGTAGGTTTGGATAGCTTTTTCCCCTTAATAAATTAAATCATCATTTAAAAACTGCATTTTGTATTTACTCGGGTTCAGGGCTTCCTCTGGCTTTTTTTATTTTGTAGCCAACCTGTTTAGCCAAATCATTTATTTAGTAGCCACTTGATTTTTCTCCTAGCCAGGTTTTCCTCCTCTGTAGCCACCACCCCTTGGGAGAACAACTGGACCCGCGGCCAGCGAAAGGACTGTTTTTCAACAGTACATTGCTACTTTGGCCTGGTTATCTCCTTGCCTTGCAGAAGAATCCATTCCAGACAAGGAAGCCTACATGGACAGCCCAGTTGTTCTCCCAAGGGGTGGTGGCTACAGAGGAGGAAAACCTGGCTCGGAGAAAAATCAAGTGGCTACTAAATAAATGATTTTGCTAAACAGGTTGGCTACAAAATAAAAAAAAAGCCAGAGGAAGCCCTGATTTACACTTCGTCCCAACTGTTTCAGAATTGGGTTTGTAGATAGAGTTGTTGGTAAGAAGGAAATCTTCAATCACTTTAGAGATTGTCTCACAGAACCCATCATGTCTCAACAGTGTACAGTTGAGCCTCCACGGAGGACCTGTTTTTTTGCAAAAGTGAGAACAAAAGGTCCAATACAAGCGGGGCATGATCAGATGTCACTATTGTGTTATATTCTATATTACGGACAGCGGAGAGAAAATAATTATCTATAAAAAAGTAATCAATTCTTGAAAATGTTTTATGAATGCAAAATAAAAAGAAAATAGCTTTTTATTGGGATAAAGAAAGCGCCACAGGTCTCCACCTCCTATTTGATTCATAAATGATGAAATTGGCCATTTTAGAGGGGGGATCTCATTTTGGATTCGATTTATCCAATAGTGGATCTATTGTGCAATTAAGGTCACCACCTAAAATTAGATGATGAGAGTTTAGATCAGGTAAGAGCGATATTACTCTTTCAGTAAATGTTTCATCATCCCAATTGGGTGCGTAAAGATTAACAAAAACCACAGCAACATTATATAGGAAACCAGAAACTATTATAAAGCGGCCTTGGGAGTCAGCAATAACTTAAGATGAGCTAAACTGAATTTTTTTATGTATTAAAATAGCCATGCCCCTTGCTTTGCAACTAAAATTAGCATGAAAAGTTTGGCCAACCCATGATGCCTTCAGTCTATGGTGATCCTTGATAGTCAGGTGGGTCTCTTGTAAAAAAGCTATTTCAGTTTTAAGACGTTTTAAGTGGGAAATTATTCTACCCCTCTTGACTGGACCATTCATTCCTTTAACATTCCAAGAAACAAATCTTAGACAAAGACCCCCATTCTTCGATATATTAGCTGTAGGAGGCAATGAGCGCAACTTAATAAATAGGAAACGATCTTTGTCCGGGCAGGTGTTCCGCCCGGAAGTAAAACAGTGTTTGACAGCTGAAGAAGCCGGTATGGTGAAATGTTTGTTTGCGTTGGATAAATGTTGGATTACGATTGCTTATATTGGACAAAGAAGTTTTGGAGCAATAAATGCACAGATTATTGCAACGCAAGCTATTGTCTCGGACTCTCTTCGTCAGATGCGGTAAAGTTTGTCAGCGCGTCAATTAGATAAATTCCCGGTGAAGCACCTCAGAGGCTTCAAGCATTGGCTTAGCCTCTACATTAGCCATAATCAAACTTTAGAGCAGGGGTTCCGAAACTCGGTCCTGGGGCCTCCCTGTGTGTGCTGGTTTTTGTCCCAACCATAATTGCCATCATAGGACTTTAACAAGCTGTTAATTTGTCCAAATTGGGTGCATTTTGTGTTTAAATATGTTATTTGCTGTTTTAAGCCAAATTTTAATAGAAATATCCATTTGTGCCATGAAGAGTAAAAGACCGAATGAAAGACCCTTGCATGTGAAGTTTTTTTTTTTTTTCTGTGTGGCAAGTAATTTCAGGTAATAAAATTTTTAAACAGATCGAATCAGGTACTGAGAAAATCAGTAACCTCCAAATTAGGTTGCTGAAGACAGGTGATAAGAATTCTTTCAAAATAATTTGCTTGCACTCAATCACAAAAAGATAACATAAAACAGGTTTGACTCTGTCATTTGCTTGTTTAGTAAATTGTTAGTTTTTGCAACCATGTGCCCACAGTTTCACCAATTAGGAACCCATTGATTTTTTTCCTTTAATTGGATACATTTTTCCCTCTTTTTATGCAGTTGTTACTCATATATTGCAATGTGGACGCAGAATTTATTCCTCACTGTTTGGATGCATATCTGTCAAAATAATGTTTATCAAGAGAGGATAAATTGCTGCTCGGAACAAAAATGCACCTAATTAAGACAAATTAACAGTTTGCTAAAATCCTATGATTGCAAACCCAGGGTGGAGCAGAAACCAGCATACACAGGGAGGCCCCAGGACCGAGTTTGGGAACCCCTGCTCTAGAATATATGGCATTATACAAAGCTTCATTAGAGAAGGAAGAGGGAGAAGAAAATTAACCACCGTAGCAGAAATAAAAAATGCCCTGTAGGACCTAGCACCCATATTCCCCAGAAAAGAAAATCTCAAAATGAAGAAAAAACAAACATATCTTATTAACATTCCTAAGCTTTTTCTAAGAACTAGAACAAGCAGCAGGACCCTATAAACCATGTCACTTCCATATAACTTAATCCTATAACCTAACATTCTTACAGAAAGAGGGCTCCAGTAACTAAAAATATGCCCACAATGTAAAAGTACTAATTATAATAATGGAAAATAAACAGTGCAACTTAAAGTAAGGAATTAGCTGATAACAACAGTTCACCCACATTGCCTGAGTTATATTCCCACACATACAAAAAAAGATAAATAAATGAAAAAATATCAAGGTAAAAAACTAAAATTTAATCTGTCATAGTTACAATATGAAAGATCAGATTACAGGATTGTAGTGTCCGTAGGTACCCTGTAGGGTCCGTAGGCCCCAACATATGCATTCCAACCACAGGGCACAAGGTAACCATGGATAAATGGCAACATTCTTCAACAGTATGGAATTGTCATGGTCATGAATATTATTATAATGTGAAATAAGCAACATGAAATCTAAAATAATGCAATATGTGAAAGACTCTCATCAATAATTTTGCAATCAAATAGTAAAACATGCAATACTCAAATGCTGTACTGTGTTCTTATGAAACAAACAACTGCTTAAATTTATTCCACCTATCAACAGATAATTGAGGTATAAATTCACTGATATTATTCAATTGGTTTGAAACTTATTATATATACATATACACACAGTGCTGTAAAAAAGTATTTGCCCCCTGATTTCTTATTTTTTTTGCATATTTGTCACACTTTAATGTTTCAGATCATCAAACTAATTTTAATATTAGACAAAGATAACCCAAGTAAATACAAAATGCAGTTTTTAAATGATGATTTAATTTATTAAGGGGGAAAAGCTATCCAAGCCTACTTGGCCCTATGTGAAAAAATAATTGCCCCCTCAACCTCATAACTGGTTATGCCACCCTCGGCGACAGCAACTGCAATCAAACATTTGCAATAACTGGCAATGAGTCTTTCACACAGCTGTGGAAGAATTTTGGCCCCCTCTTCTTTGCAGAATTGTTTTAATGCAGCCACACTGGAGGGTTTTCGAGCATGAATGGCCTGTTTAAGGTCATGCCACAGCATCTCAATTGGATTTAAGTCCGGACTTTGACTAGGCCTCTCCAAAATCTTCCTTTGATTTTTTTAAGCCATTCAGAGGTGGACTTGCTTGTGTGTTTTGGATCATTGACCTGCTGCATAACCCAACTGCGCTTGATCTTGAGGTCACGAACTGATGGTTGGACATTGTCCTTCAGGATTTTCCTGTAGAGAGCAAAATTCATGGTTCCATCAATTACGGCCAGTCATCCTGGTCCTGAAGCAGCAAAGCAGACCCAGACCATCACATTACCAGCACCATGTTTGACTTTTGGTATGATGTTCTTTTTATGAAATGCTGTGTTAGTTTTACGCGAGATGTAATGGGACGCACACCTTCCAAAAAGTTCAACTTTTGTCTCATCAGTCCACAGAATATTTTTCCAAAAGTCTTGGGGATCATCAAGATGTATTTTGGCAAATGTGACACAAGCCTTTGTGTTCTTTTTGGTCAGCAGTGATTTTCGCCTTGAAACCCTTTCATCGATGCCATTTTTGCCCAGTCTCTTTCCTATTGTTGAATCATGAACACTTACTTTAACTGGGCAAGTGAGGCCTGCAGTTCTTTAGATGTTGTTCTGGGTTCTTTTGTTACCTCCTGGATGAGTCGTCGATACTCTCTTGGAGTAATTTTGGTAGGCCGGCTACTCCTGGGAAGGTTCACCACTATTCCAAGTTTTCTCCATTTGTGGATAATGGCTCTCACCATGATTCGCTGGAGTCCCAAAGCCCAAGAAATGGCTTTGCAACCCTTTCCAGACTGATAGATGTCAATGACTTTGTTTCTCATCTGCTCTTGAATTTCTTTCATTCGTGGCATGATGTGTTGCTTTTTGAGATCTTTTAGCCTACTTTACTTCTTAAGACAGGTGCTATTTAAGTGATTTTTTGATTCAACGGGTCTGGCAGTAATCAGGCCTGAGTGTGGCTAGTGAAACTGAACTCAAAAAATGTGGTCAAGAAATATACACTGCTAAGAAGTGAAAGCTAATAGAATGTTCCCTTGCAACACCAGCGCGCAGCTGCAAAGCTCCGCCTCTGCCATTTTGGACTGAAAGTGACTAGATGCTACATGCTAACGTAATATCAATGAACCTATTTACGCCAGTAAAAGATCTCGCCTATAAAGTCCTGGACATAAATAAAATTAATTTCTCTATACTTAGGGATAACCATAACCCTTATAACCAAATAAATATTTAATTATTTAACTATTTAAGTACGTAATTATTGAATATTATGGCATTGAAAAGTGGATACGTACTATGCTAACGTAATATCAATGAACCTATTTACGCCAGTAAAACGTCAAGGCTACAAAGTCCAGTACATAAATAAAACAAATTTCTATATACTTGAGACAAACCATGACCCTTCTAGTCCGTTAATGTGCAATTGAGGTATTATGACCTTTTAAAACAAAGTAAAGATGCTGAAATATCTACATACCAATTAAATCTATGAAAGAATCAAAGCAGAAAATGGTAAAACATTAATTCAGAATTTCATTTATTTAAAAAAAAAAAAAATCACATTTTGGGTTCACATATAAATCAGTGTGCTGACCATACCAAAGGCTCTCAGTGTTTTGGTACTGATGAGCTACAATGTAATACAAGAAAATACAATTACAAGCAACAACAAGGTGATTAATTGCCTAAAAATGCATTATACAGACTTGGATGATTAAAAAGAAGTGAGAGGCCTACTGGATTTGGTTCAAACTCTCTAAAAATACAGGAAAAGATTAAGTGTCTTACTCACAGGGTAGATTCAACCAATAATATCTTGAAAGACACTGAACTACATAGCAAAGCACCCCACAGTGTTATTAATGCTGAGAAAAGAAGAACCTCTTTAAAGTTATTTTTTCTGCCTTTTTGCACGTTGCAGTTTATCGCTGAACACAATGGCGCCCCCAAGGGGGGGCATGGCCCCCCTGGGAAACTGCTGGCCACCCCACTGGCCCCCCAGAGCACTGAATGTATGAAACATGGCCGTAGCCTACGTGACGTTACTCATAGATTTTTGAATATCCACTGTGAAGCTCATTTGGTCGCCAATTTGGCACTTACCTGACTCCGCCTACCTCCCGGCTAATCCAAAAATGGGCAAAAAGATGGACCGTTGCTGGAGCTGAGGCGAGCCGAATGGAGCCTAGTTCCTGAAACTCGCCCCCCGAGCTCGAAGCTACCAAGCCAGCTACAGCTTATGAACTAGGCTAAAGAAGCCAACTCAGTTCGATGCTACATAGTTCGCTATGGCCGAGATGCTAGGTCATATCTGTCCTCGTAAAGGAAAGGAGCCTGCCAAGTTGCTTGAGGTGGCGGGTTGAAAGCTGTTTATATCCGTGAAGCGGTTGCGAGACGAACACTGTACACCGCTGGGAAGTTGTGACAGTTGGCTCACCCCTAGGAATATGAGCAGTGCTCAGCTCAGATTTTTGACACACCTTAGCCATACCACATTAATGGCGGTATAGCCAGTCAAACGTTAACACTGCATAACGTAAGCTTACTAGCAAGCCTGGTGGACCTTTATTTTCCTTCTTCACACAAGCATATTTTTGATCTATCACCTTACATTTTTAATTCGGTGAAGTCGAATTAATTAGCTTCTGTGGCTAACATACGCACGGGTTATCAATACTAGCACAGCTGGGCATCTGGCTCCAAGGCTAAACCATGGTTATTTCAGCAGCTACCCAGCTAATCTATGACCTTTATATTAGCTAACGATACCAATGTGACTTGCAATGTTTCTTTCGCTTCGTCTAAATTAAGGTACTGAACTCAACAAAGAGGCTTTGCTCTTAGCTTCACTTTTCACTTGGGTTTTTTTTTTTTGTAAATGTTGCGTTACTGGACACCAAATATAGCAGAACGTGGCCAGCTAGTGACACTGTTTTCCGTTGCCATTCGGCTTATTAATCAGGTTAATGTAGCTAGCGAGCTTGTGGATGATGGACTTTATGAAGAAACACATTTAGCGACAGCTAGCTAGCTTGCTAGATAACGTGGGATAGGTTTAATTAGCTATAAAACTAGCTAGCCTCTCTATATAGAATGATACCGTATCGGTAATCGCGCTGAAAATGGAACAAATCCATTTTCAATTCAATTTATTTGTATTGCGCTTTTCACAGAGACTGTCACAAAGACGCTTTACAGTGAGAGATTAAATAACGAAAGGGCAGTGCCCAGCCTATTCCCCACTACAGCAAATGAGGCAAAAAACTCCCAGTAGGGAGAAAAATCCTCAAACAGTGGTGAGAAAAAAATCCCCAGTGGGAAGAAATCTCAGGAGGAACCCGACTATAGTGGGGAAGCCCATCCTCCGTGGGCTAGCTAAATAATAGCAAAATAAAGTCAAATAGAGTAAAATGGCAAAAGAGTTCCATTTAAGTCCATCTGAACAGTGGCGTCTGTAGCACCAGGAAGTGGCATGCCGAGGATGGTGCAGAACTGGATCAGGACCGGATCAGGACAGCAGGACAGCAGCAGCCAGCGCTCATGGTGAGGGACAGGGCTTGGACGGTCCAGGACTCAGGGTAGTTGACAGAAAGATCCTTGGAAAGAGACACAGAAAAAAGGGGGGTGAGGCACTGGATAAAACTACTGCATGTTAATTAAAAAAAACCGTCCTGTGTCATGTGCTAAGTGAGAAATTATTGGCAGACTGGTCAGGAAACAGTCAACACCCCTCCATCCATTTCCTGCAGCACAGAGGCCCTACACTTACACCAGGCTGTAAGATCACTTTTGATTTTCTAAACACGAGTACCATATGGACCTTCCCGGTGACTTGGGCTGTAGCAAGCCCCACTGGCACCGTTGATGCATGCTCAGTGCCACCGGTTCCACATGGATTTGCTTAACACTACCACCAGTACCATATGGACCTCCCCGGTGACTAAGGCTGTAGCAAGCCCCACTGACACCGTTAATGCATGCTCAGTGCCACCGGTTCCACGTGGATTTGCTAAACACTACTACCAGTACTAAGTGGACCTACCCAGTGACTAAGGCTGTAGCAAGCCCCACTGACACCGTTAATGCATGCTCAGTGCCACCGGTTCCACGTGGATTTACTTAACTCTGGCTTCCAATATCTTGTGAACCCATCATAAAACTAGGTTGTAATCAGTCCCACCAGAGCCATATAAATGTTTATACATAACTAATCATGAACTATTCATAGACTTGACTAAAAAGGTAAGTTTTTAGCCTACTCTTGAAGACAGAGGGTGTGTCTGAGGCCTGAATGTTTGTTGGGAGATTGTTCCACAAGACTGGGGCTTTGTAAGAGAATGGTCTGCCTCCAGATGTAACTCTGAATATATTTGGAATTTTCAAATATCCAGCACCTTGTGAACGAAGTAATCTTAGAGGGGAGTAAGGAACGAGAAGTGCACTAAGATATTCTGGGGCCAAATCATTTAAGGCTTTGCAGGTAAGCAGTAGAATTTTATATTCAATTCTAAATTTGACAGCCAGCCAGTGAAGATTTTTGAGTACTGGGCTAATGTGGTCATATTTCTTTGTCCTGGTCAGAACCCTAGCAGCAGCATTCTGCACTATTTGAAGGCGATTCAGGGTAGAACTGGTGCAGCCTGACAGTAAAACGTTACAGTTATATAGCCGAGAGGACACAAATGCATGAACCATTTTTTGGCATCCTGAAGAGACAACATTTTTCTCAGTTTAAATATGTTTCTAAGATGGAAGAAAGCCACTTTTATAATGTTATTAATAAGACAGTGGAGAGAGAGTTCTGAATCGAGGGTGACACCAAGGTTTTTGACAACTGCTTTGGCAGAAACCGGGAGTCCATCAATGTCGAGGGAAAACTTGAGGAATGTGTCTCTGAGTGATTTGGGACCAATTACCAATATTTCAGTCTTATCTGGATTTAAAGAGAGAAAATTCTGTGTCATCCATGCTTTAACAGCTTTAAGACACATCTCTAATCTAGTTAGTGAATCAATTTCACCTGGCTTAAAAGATATATAAAGCTGTGTGTCATCTGCATAACAGTGGTACTTTACATATCTACTTATGATGTGTCCAAGGGGAAGCATGTATAAGGAAAACAGCAGGGGGCCCAGAACAGATCCTTGAGGTATTCCAAAGTTTACCTTGGAATACTCGGAGGAATTACCATTTACTCTAACAAACTGACGTCTGTCAGAAAGATAAGACTTAAACCATTAAAGGGCGAGTCCAGAAATACCAACCAGATTTTCTAGCCTGTAAAGAAGAATATGGTGGTCTATCGTGTCGAAGGCAGCACTTAGATCAAGTAGGACAAGGACAGAGATGCGGCCACAGTCCATGGAAAGAAGTAGATCATTCATTACAACAGTGAGGGCTGTTTCAGCGCTATGATGTTTTCTAAAGCCAGACTGAAACCTCTCATGTACATTATTCATTTGCAGGAAGAAAGTAAGCTGTTGGGCAACACATTTCTCAAGGATCTTGGATAAAAATGGAAGGTTTGAGATCGGCCTATAACTAGCCAAAACTGTTGGATCTAAATTTTGTTTTTTGAGTAGAGGCTTAATTTCAGCCATCTTAAATGAAGTCGGAACAGAACCTGAAATCAGGGAAGAATTGATTATGTGCAGAATTGGACTGCCAAGAATGGGCAGGAGTTCCTTCAATAACTTACTGGGGATGGGATCTAAGAGACAAGTTGTTGATTTGGAAGTAGTGACTAATTTGGCAAGTTCACTCAGGGATATGGGAGAGAATGAATCATATTGGTTTATATGCATAGCTTGAGGTTTTATGTTAAGACCTTCACCAACTGCTAGGGAAGCAATGATATTTTCTCTAATTCCAGTTATTTTGCCACTAAAGAATTTTAAAAAAACATCACTGCTGCAGGAGGTTGGTATTTGAGGGGTACTTGCAGCATGGTTGTTCGTTAATTTGCGGCGAAGCAGCGGTAATTGTAGCTCTTGCAGCAAGATAACATGAAAGGAGAAGAGACTCGGAGTTAGAACATGACTACATCCCTACAAGGGAGGAACAACAAGAGAGACAGAAACTTTGCACAAAAGTGTGGAACAGACAGCAGCCTCAGTCACACATAGCCACAGAGACTGGTGAAGACTCAGCTAGATTTAGGCCAGCTCCTACTCAACCCATCCCTGGACCAACAGGTGAATTTATCAGTGTGTCCTTGATAATGAAATGGATGGCTACAGGGTAAAATCATTTGGATAAATCTGTGATTATGGTGTGTCTACAGTGAGTGAGGCATTTCCATGGTAATTATATAAAACCTTTGATTTACCTTTGTCAGTAGCTGAGACTAAGAATAATCTGAATAGAAATGTTCATTGGCCAATATTACAAATGTAATTACAATGGAGAGCACTTACTACTCATACTATTTGAATAATAATAATTATTATTATTATTATAGTCGTTGTTGCTAAAAAAAAAAAAGCTGTATTGAATACTATTGGAAATGTTTGTGTGTTTTTCTGAAACTTTAGGCAAATGTGTAGGATGCATATTGTCTTTTTAATTAAAGGGTGTTAAGGACATAGCCTAGGAAACATCTTATGTCTTTATTTTTTGTGAGTGTTTATTAGATTCGGCGATAGGTAGACGGAAAGGGGGGGGGGGGGGGCATGCAGTACATGACCACGGGCTGGAACTGAATCCGGGTTATCACAAGGAGGACCGATTTGGTGTGCCACCCAAAGATTTTCTCTGGCCCCATCTGGCCACCCCTGTGAAAATTTTCTGGGGGCGCCACTGGCTGAACACTGCTTGCATTTACTCCACTTGAATCGTTCCTTAGCTGACATGGCTTCTCCTACGTCTCTGTCTTTGTCTGAGCTCTTTTCAGTCAGTGCGCTTGTCATTTTCAGTCCCAAATGGTGGCAGCGCTACCAGGCACCACCTAGTGGCTGTTGTCAAAAAAGCACCAGAGTTTTGTCTCGTCTTGTATCCTCAATGATGTGGTTAATCACAGTTAATTCCTGATTTAACAAGGGGGGGGGGAATTACTTTTTGACATAAAGCCAGGTAGGTTTGGATAGCTTTTTCCCCTTAATAAATGAAATCATCATTTAAAAACTGCATTTTGTATTTACTCGGGTTATCTTTGTCTAATATTAAAATTAAACATTTTAAACTTAATTAAACATAAAACTTAACATTCAAGTGTGAAAAATACGCAAAAAAATAAGAAATCAGGAGGGGGGCAAATACTTTTTCATGGCACTATATATATATTAATTGGTTAAGTATGTTATTGCCCGCATACAGTAAAAACGGCCTGCCAATATATCCTGTATTGGCCAACCTTTATTGGCCGAGTTCAGCAGGTGCACAAGCAGTCGCGAACCTAGCATTTAGCTCTTTAATGAGTCTTGAAGTCGCGTACTTCAGAAGTCATAGTCATAATAGCACAATATACTTAACCAATTAATAAAAATATTATAAATTGCTTATTTTCGCATTGCCTTGGTATTGTCCTTTGGGGCGCAGTATTAGCCCTCGGCCTGCGGCCTTGGGCCATTATGGCAACTGTTGTGGGAATTTTTCAATTAGTATTCCTGAAAGAAATCACACTGAGACAAAGTAAGTAAATAGGATCCAGTTTACTGCTATTTGCAAATAGGGTCTTCGTTACATGCAAGAACAAAGACAAAGGAATCTCTCCTTTGCTTTGGATATGTAAGAGCACAGTGACACAATCTCCTCCCCTTGGGGCTGATTTATACCTCGTTATATTGGCTCCAGCCGTTCTTTGGCCAGGAGTAGGCATCCCACGTATGGCTGACCCTGACAGCTATATTTGCAGTACAGAGGAGTCTTTCTCTCCCATAATGCAGGCGTTGCACTGGATGCAGAAACCGTAGTGTAAGTCACGTGATCCCCGAAGTAACCCAGGAAGATGGCTTTGATGGGATGGGAATGCATCAATTATTTATTTATTTATTTAAAAAAAAAGTATTTCCTTGCTCTGAAACGTCGCATGTATAACTGGATATTGAACCTCAGGTCCAAGTGCTCTGCCTTATCCCCGACACTAGCTCAACAGACTATATATTCACTAGTTGATTTAGCACTTGTGTAGCTGCGCTGTGTTTGAACTTGAGCATATTGGTGCAAGGATTCTCAGTCATAAACCGGCTTTGAAAACAACAGTTGAATATTTAGCGGTTAAATATAGCGAAAATACAAAAAACAAACCATTTAAGTGATTATACTGCTGAGATCTTCCAGTGCGCAGCATAATGGCGAGAGAACTCTCAGATAGACTGGCTAAAACAATAGCAAGCGCAGATTTACCCACAAACAGCTTTTATGACAAAATATCAAAGGTAAGAAAAATTTTTGCTCCTCTTTGTAGCATTTAAAGTGTATGTCTGCTGTTCTTTGAGTGTGGTGTCAATTTAAAATGACAAGGCTTATATCGTTTGAATCTGTGGTCTGTCCTTTTTCATTTGAGGTATCGTTTATATGCATAGCACAAATTCAGTAGAAATGCTTGCGATAGAGCACTGATCTTATTTTATTTAATGTTTTGCTAGATACTTATTTACTTGCTTGGTACTTGAATTGTGTTCAGTTTAGGTAAAAATGGTCATCACAAACTTTTCGCTGAGTTTCTTCGCTTTAAGAGGATATGCCGCATGACGAGGTTGCTGTTAGGAAACATGCTGTATTTATTATGCAAATTCAAGGCGTTCAGCCTTAAGGATAATATTTGTATTGAATATAAATTTTCCACTAATTTCTATAAATCTTCACTTTAAAACCAGTTTTCATTGCAACAAAACCGTTGACTTACTAACTTGTGAACTTCTGGTTCGTGAAGCAGCTTTTCTTGTAGTGCTCTGAGCAAAGAACTGAATGTTTTGTTGGTTTGTAAGTCTTTCCACGGTAAATTCTTCTTAATTTAACAGGCCACTCTTTCAAAAGGGCTTCATCATTTTGTGGAAATTGATGGAAACTTATTCTGCCGTATTTTCCATACGACTGAATGGCATAATTATTGGTGCAAGCAACAGCAGCACAAGATTTCCCCATTTTCACTATGCTGCGATCAACCTTTGTGTACATTTTGTGATGGGTGGTGAGTTTGAGATGCCAAACACAGTGGCCAGAAATAAAGGAGGACACGCAGAAGGGAGAGAGACAAACAAACAAAACAGGAGAGCGAGAATCGTGCTTCCAACGGACCAAAATGTAGTCCGAGGAAAGGAAGCAAAGCGAGCTCGACAGGACGAACAGAAAGAGGAACAAACAGAAAGATTCCCTTACTAACTAGAACTCTTCCTCAAATATGCAGCTAAACCCTAAGAGCTCTCTTACTAGAGACCTTACCGGCTAAAGTGTGAAACATAGCACTGACACTCTAGCAAGGGAATTGAGGCGGAACTAGGGCTTAAATAGAATCCGGGCGACGCCCCCAATTAATGCCAGCTGGCCCAAGAATTCGATTGAGAGCAAAACGATGTCGTCCCAGATGAGAGCAGCAAAGAAAGCTCTCAAAGCCACCAAACCATGACACATTTTGCTTCGGGGATCACGTGACCACCTATGTAACTTGCAACGACCTCATTTATCTGTTGCTTATCTCATGGTTCTGCAGGCTTTGCAGGAACTGTCTCCTGGGAACAGACATAACTCAGAAAATACATTATTGGTCCCACTGGACCTCAAGGCTTCAGATAGAATGAATACACGATGAACACAGTTTATGGCGTTTCTACGTACGTAAAAGCTAGATTATATAAGTTAACCAATCATGCATGACCTAGGCTACTCAAAGGATAAACAATGAATAACACAGTAAGCAATAATAAGGAATTTATGACTAAATTCCACCAACATTTCCCTCCTCTTTATAATTGATTATCCGCTAACATGCCACTTCTCTCGATTTTCAGCATGTGCTTCATTCATGGAAAATGCTTGAAAAATTTTCTACACTTCTGTTCAAACAGGCCATTTCTATCACATCACTGTATGACTCCTCCAGCTCCTCCGGCAGAGAATGTCCTCCATCGATGTCCTGTAACATAAACATCTGATACCGTGGGTTAGCATTCAACATTGATTTTTCTTTCTTTTTTTTTTTTTTAGAAAAAATTTGCCATCAACCAATGCCACCCGAATCTGGAATGCCCAATTGGTGAACTATGTGCAAGTCTTGCTCGTATGCGACCCTTGCTGCCAATTCAGGAGAGTGTAGACAGTTTGCGGCTCTCCTCCGAAGCACGCGCCCGTCAGCCACTGCTTCTTAAGCATTCAACATTTTTGATATCAATCCTCTTATTATTGGGACCCCACAGCAACTGCAAAAGAGTAGTACTGCGAATCCAGCTGCTATGAGGGTCAACACAGATGATATTGCTGCTTTTCACCCCCCTGACATGAACCACTGCCACCAAGTACCAGCAGGTACCAAATCAGCCTGTTGTGCATCTGATAGGTCTTTTAAACGTTCTAAGGCTTGATCTTTTGCCCCTCTCTCCTCATCATTTGCTGGTATGTAGGTACAACATGAGGCTCCTACAATTAAACACACTCCTCCCTGTGCGACCGTTAACAGATCCAGTACCATTCGATTTTGTAGTGTCATTAATTGTAAGGCAGTCAATTCTTCCTGTATACTCCTACTGATGTTACGGGTTTCATTCACAAGTGCACTCAGACGATAATGTACAGTATCCAGTCGCAACATTACCTGTCCAACTCCAAACTGTGGGAACAAATGAGAACCTATATAACTCCTGAAAAACTTAACAAATTTAACCCTAATATCCCAGACACCTGTATAAAATGTGGAACGGAGAAAGATACCTTGTACCATTGCACTTGGAAATGTAACCATATACAAGAATTCTGGGGAAGGCTAATTAACACAATCTCCAATATTATAGACAAAGAAATCCCGATGCACCCGGAGATGTGTATTCTGGGACTTATTCCAGAAATGGTGGCCCTGAGAACTCATGAAAGTAAGCTGTTGAGTCTCTGTCTCAAACATACGAAGCGTCTTATTGCTAGATATTGGAACAATGTTCATTGTCCATCGTTGAATCTATGGTTTGCCGAACTCTCCTCCTGCATAGCTGTTGAAAGGCTTACATACACAATCAAAAGAAAGAGTCATATCTTCCATAAGATATCGGTTTCATTCCTCAAATTTTTGGAATCAAGACCTGATATCCCATCAAATTAAACTGTAGCATCTACAAAGTGAGACCATGCCCCCCCCCCCCCATTTTTTTTTTTTTCCTTTTTTTTCTCAATGTATTTCTATTTTTTTTTAATGATATGTAGATATGTATCATACATCTAAGCACATGGATGTAGATAAGTAATTTACTGTCATTATTGGTAGTATCACTTGTTAACTATTATTGTTTTGTTGTTACCATCAATGATGTCTCAGAATTCATAGGTGGTCAGGAGGAGGGAGGGAGGTTTATGTTGTTCAAGGGAGACCCACGATGTTACCAATTTATGCTGGAAAAGAGATGTAATGTGTTAAAAGTTAAAAATCAATAAAGATATGTGTTTAAAAAAACAAAAAAAAGAACTGTGGGAACAAGGAGAGAGCGATCTTGGTCCCTACTAGCCAAAGCTTTGCCTCATCTGGAACATTGTTTCCCCAGATCAGGTCATGGGGTACTGCTTCTCGTCTCTGTCGTGTGATGTTCTTTTCTGCACTCACAATGTACATGTGGTCATTCAGTTGTTCAAAAGCACATACCCCTCCCCAATTTGGTGGTAATACTACATATATCCAATGTCCACACAACCAATACCAACCATCCACAGCATCCACACCACTCCAGTGAGCTGTCCACGGGTGACTTAGTGTGCCACTTGGACTGTCTTCTCTCCCACTGAAAAAGGATGTTTCTGTTATTTGTGGATAACCACAGAAAATCAGCAATTTCCCCTAACACCCCTGGGTTACTCCCACAGATACTGTGCCATTCCCTTTGACACATTGCCAACACTTCTGCTTCGGACTATAATAGACTACCATGAGTGGAATGTTAGAACTCATATTTCCCAACTTCAGGTACCCATCTTTGTCGGGGCAGTACTTTAACCCAGAGTTCATTATTATGTTGAGCGGGGGTAAACTGGGGTCCATTGAGACTAATCCACTACGAGCAGTAGACACTGCCATAGCACACTTAATTGTACTATTCACACTCATTGTGGGCGCTGCAACTTGTATCACCTCTACTCTAGGTGTAGATATGGAGGCTGGTAGTAGGTGTGAGCACACATAACACTCAGTGCGGTTTACAGAATGTGCTGATCCGTTTGCATATCTCCACCATGTATTAGTAGCATGTATGTGAGAGGGATCTCCTAATTCAGGCAAGTGGTTATCCGCCCCGACATACGTTCTTGCCCTGGGCAAGGTTGGCATGTGGCCTGCACTTACCATGCATATTCCCAGGATCAACAGACACAGGGAGAAGTGAGCCATTTTATGAACCAGTCCGGTGTCTCTACTGACTTGGCGCGTAAATAAGTTTTTCACCGAGTTTGAGACGGACGAGCTCTATATGCCACGCCCCCCTTTGTAGTCAGACTCCCTCCAAGTCTATCCTGACTTATTTAGATGCACCTACAGATCAGCTGGAGAAGATACTACCTTGCAGTGTGACGGATGTATCCACGTTTCCCTCTCCTGTATCCTTACTGCAGTCGGTGTGGTCAGGAGCACTTGATATGGACCCTTCCACGTCGGTTCACTCCACTTCTGCTTTTTACCGACACTCCGCACCAGTGTTATGATTTGAAAATCACAACAAAGAAAACCAGCAATGACAACTTTAACAAATTTATTCTTCTCTGAAAAAAAAACTTCTACAAATAATCCACTGTTTAATCTTATAATACCACTCTAATGCCACTATGTAACTCTGTTGCCAAAACAAAAACTCTGCCACTGGTGACCAAATTCACAGCATTTATATAGACTAGCAACATTCTGGAAAGATCTACAGGATTCCTGGGTAATCCCGCCCCCTCCAGGCAGGAAGATGCCAGAAGCTTCTAGAAAGCACTAGTCTATTTCATCACAAAGAAGTGATATTACATCAGATCATGTTTTGCTAGACACACCACCAGAGGGTGCTGAAGAACAAAATAAATAGCTGACCAGCAAGGCAGCAAAAACAGCATGTAACAAATCTCCATTTACAAATGATATACAATGCTGTACATAAAATACTCATACATAACACCTCCCCTCTTTAAGAAAATAAACGTTTGCTGAAAGCTTTCTTTTGTTAAAATTAACGCAGTTTTACAGTCAGTGTAATCTTGAACTTTACACAAAAGTATCATTGATCATTATAACAATCATATACATAACAACCAGTGCAATTTTCACAATCAAATAGAAAAGGAAAATTACATTTTTCACAATCAAATAAAGAAATAAAATTACATGTGTGAAAGTGTATCTGGGATAACATTATCTTTTCCCCTGATGTGAGAAATATCCAAATCATACTCCTGCAAAAGCAAACTCCATCTCAGTAATCTTTGATTCTTGTTTTTGATCTTATGTAAGAATGTGAGGGGATTGTGATCACTGAAGACCTTGATGGAAGTAGCTGAACAAGTCAAATAGACTTCAAAATGTTGTAAAGCCAAAACAAGTGCCAAACATTCTTTTTCAATTGGTGAATAGTTTTTCTGATGTTTATCAAACTTTTTGGAAAAGTAACAAACAGGATGATCTACTCCATCAGTGTCTTCTTGCAGTAAAACTGCGCCTGCACCAATATCACTGGCATCAACAGCCAACTTGAACTCCTTTTTGAAATTAGCAGATAAGAGAACTGGTGCATTTTTGAGGATAGCTTTCAGTTGGTCAAATGAATTTTGACATTTTTCATCCCAAACAAATTTTGCATTTTTTTCAGTAAATTTGTCAAAGGTTTAGAAATGATAGAGAAATTTTTACAGAATTTTCTGTAGTAGCCAACCATCCCTAGAAATCTCATTAGTTGTCTTTTAGATGTAGGCAAGGAAATTCATGACAACTTTTACTTTTGCATCAATTAGTTTGACTTGACCCTGTCCTATATTACCTAAGTAAACAACTGTACCAAAAGTCATTTTAAAAGGTTGATAGTCAGCTTGGCATCACTCACTCTCTGAAAGAAGTTTCTGATGTAGGTTGTTGTTGTTGCTGGTGATGATAATGTCATCAACATAGGCTGCACATCCTGGTAGTCCAGCGATCACTCTGTTTACCAGACGTTGGAAGGTGGCTGGAGAATTTTTCATTCCAAAGGGCATCACCTTGTACTGGTACAATCCATCTGGTGAGACAAAGGCAGAGATCTCCTTTGCTCTGTTAGAGGGATCTGCCAGAAGCCCTTGAGGAGATCAAATTTGGTGACATACTTTGACTGTCCAACTTTGTCAATGCAGTCATCAACCCTGGGAATAGGATATGAGTCCGTATTTGATAGAGCGTTCGCTTTCCTGTAGTCCATCACCATTCTATATGTTCCATTGGGTTTCGGAACTAGGATGCATGGAGAACTCCAGCCACTGTTACTTGGTTCAATAAAGTCATTTTCAAGCAGATATTTGACTTCTTGTTTAAGGTATTTCTGCTTCTCTGGATTCATTCTGTAAGGATGCTGTTTTACAGGCTTGGCATCATCTTGTAGGATGACATCATGGTAAACCATACCAGTCCTTGATGGAACATCAGGGAATATGTGACCATATTCAAATATGAGCTGCTTTAGCTGTTGTTGTTGTTGTTGAAAAGGGTCCAGGTGGGACAACTTGCTGTCAATATTTTGAAGAATGTAAGAATTTTCAAGTTTGGCTGCACCAGGTTCATTTTCCAAGGGGCAGTCACAATCTTCTTCAGAATTTTCCGGTTTAATTGTATTTACCACGTTCACTGGCTTTTGCTGAGTGTCTCTGTCAATGTATTCTTTCAGCATGTTGATGTGACACATTTGTTTTTGTTTCCTCCTTCCAGGGGTTAAATGACGTAATTTAGATCGCTGACCTTTTTGACGACAGTGTAAGGGCCGGAATATCGGGCTCTTAGAGGGTTTCCAGGAACTGGCAAAAGCACCAGGACTTTGTCACCAACTTTAAAACTTCTATCTTGGGAATGAAGGTCATATCTGGTTTTCATTTTGCCCTGAGCCTCTTTGAGATTAGACTTAGCAAAGTCACAAGCCTTAGAGAGACGATTACGGAAGTCAGAGACATACTGAAGCAAGTTCATTGGGACATCATCTTCCGCCAGCAACTTTTCCTTCAGAAGCTTCAGAGGTCCAGGACTGTATGCCCAAAAACAAGCTCAAAAGGACTGAACCCAAGAGACTCCTGAACAGCTTCATAGGCAGCAAACAAAAGAAGATGGACACCTTCATCCCAGTCTTTCTCTGTTTCAAGGCAGTAGGTCCTTATCATGTTCTTCAGGGTTTGATGGAACCTCTCCAAAGCACCTTGACTCTCGGGATGGTAATCTGATGACCTGTATTGTTTAATACCAAGCTCATGCGTAACTTGTTGAAATATGCCAGACATGAAATTTGACCCTTGATCAGACTGAATAGACTTAGGAAGACTAACAAAGCAGAAAAACTTGGTAAGAGCCTTGATGATAGTCTTTGCCTTGATATTACAAAGTGGAATTGCCTCAGAAAACCGAGTGGAAGCACACATGATAGTCAGTAGGTACTCACAACCAGATCTAGTCTTCGGCAATGGTCCAACACAGTCAATGATGATCCGACTGAAAGGTTCTTCAAAAGCGGGAATGGGCTTAAGTCGAGCCTTTGGAATATTCTCGTTCGGCTTCCCAACGATTTGACAAGTATGACAGGATTTGCAGTACTCCTGTACATCGGACCTCATGGAAGGCCAGAAGAAATGATTCCTGACACGTTGAAGGGTCTTTTTGATACCCAAATGACCTGACATAGGATAGTCATGGGGCAGACTAAGAGTTTCTTGACAATAAGACTTTGGAAGAACAATTTGATGGGTGATCATCCACTCTTCATCTGCAGAAACATCAGGTGGACATCACTTTCTCATAAGCACACCACTTTTGTTGTAAAAACAGACAGGAACTTGAGTAGCCACTTGTTCACTTGCAGCCTGTGGTAGAAGATGCGCTAGATCACAAGCTTGTTGTTGCTCCTGAATAAGTTGTTTCCGAGACAGAATGTCATTATAATGACCTGACAAGGACAAGTCTGAAGATTTCCCAGACATCTCAGGACTGGAAGGTTCCTGATGAAAAGACTGCCCAATGAAGGTGTCAGCCAGATTGAAGTCCAGGTCAGCATCATCTTGAATAGTCTTTTTGGCCATAGAACGAGTAACTGCACATGAAGGATAGAGGTCTGGAATTTCCTCTGTAGAGTCAGATTCTTGATCAATCAAAGGAGTGTCAGTTACAACAGGGTAGGGCTCAACCTTATCCCCAGCAAGATCATTACCAAGAAGCAAATGAACACCTTTGAAAGGAAGAGAAGACCTAACACCAACAGTAACAGGCCCAGAGACCAAGTCTGATTTGAGATGAACATTATGGAGAGGTAAACTTGTAAAACCACATTCTACTCCTTGAATAAGGACATTAGCCTGAGTAGACGATTTGTCCAAAAAAGGCAGGATATCTGCAAGAATAAGAGATTGGGAAGACCCAGTATCCCTTAGAATTTGAACAGGAGCAGATGAGGAAAAATCATGCGAAAGTGAGACAAAACCATCGGTGATGAATGGCTCAAAATCCTCCATAACAGAATCAGACACAGAAGGTAGAAGATCAGACGAACTGACCTTTGACACAAGAGATTCTCTCTTAGTGAAAGCAGTTGGCTTGGTTTCTTCTCGTTCTTGTTTTTTCTTGAGAGCATAACACTCAGAAATAAGATGACCTTACTTTTTGCAGTATTGGCAAGACACAGAAGGTAAAGAATCAGAGGATTGTTTCTCACTGGAAGGTTTCCTCTCAGAAGTGGCCTTAGAATCATTAGAAGTGTTATCAGAAGAAGTCTTGGACTGAGACTTGTTTTGAAATTTTGAAAAAAGTGGATTTTTGGACAAAAGAAGACTTATGAGTCAATGCATAAATATCAGCCAGGGTGGAAACATCTTGCAAAGTATTGGCTTGTTTCTCCTCAAGGAAAATCTTAATATCAAGGCTGCACACACCTTTTGAATTCCTCAACCAGAATAAGTTGCCTCATTCTGTCAAAATCTTTCTTAACTTTCACAGAATTACACCACTGATCAAACAACTGTTCCTTCAACCTGCCAAATTCAACATGAGTTTGACTGGTTTCCTTGAAAATTCCTAAATTTTTTGCCTGTAAGCCTCGGGGACCAATTCATAACCCTTCAGAATGGCAGATTTGACAAAATCATAATCAGAACACTGTTGGACAGATAACTGGTTATAGATTTTCCTAGCTTTACCAGTAAGAACACTTTGTAACATCATTGTCCAATGCTCTTTTGGCCATTTCAAATTTTCAGCAATTTTTTCAAAATGGGTAAAGTATTGGTCTACATCTTTTTCTAGGTAAGGAGGAACAAGTCTGATGTGTTTAACCACATCAAAATGATCAGAAAGTCCGAAAGATTTTGTAACAGTACCTGCTTCTATTTTCTTTTCTTTTCCAATTCATACTGCATCCTTTTTTCTTCTAGTTCTTTCTCCAATCTTCTTTCTTCTGGTTCTCTCTCCTTCTCCAACCTTCTTTCTACCAGTTCTTTCTCCCTCTCCAACCTTCTCTCTTCCAGTTCTTTCAGGCGTAGCTGAAATTCAAGTCTTTGCAGCTCTGTTGCAGGCACCTCCACATCTTTAATCAATTCTGCTGCTTCTTCCCCAAAGATATCTTTATCGACGAAATGTTGCACCAAAATGTTGAATATTTCTTGTTTCTTCATTGATGATTTCACATCAGATAATCCAAGGTTTGAGGCTATTTGCAGTAAGTCCTTCTTCTTTGCCAGCACAATTGATTCCTGGGTTGGAGTTTTCAAAAAACTTTCAACATCAAAAGTCATGATTGCTGGTTTTTTTGTTTTTCAAATAATCACAAGATTTAAAATAATAATTCAGCTTTAATCTTTGGTGAATCCAATCATTGATCCAATGAATGGTTTATCTTGGTAGAACCTCCAATTTGTTATGACTTGAAAATCACAACAAAGAAAACCAGCAATGACAACTTAAACAAATTTATTCTTCACTGATAAAAAAAAAAAACCTCTACAAATAATCCACTGTTCAATCCTCTAATAACACTCTAATGCCACTATGTAACTCTGTTGCCAAAACAAAAACTCAGCTCCTACTGACCAAAATCACAGCATTTATATATACTAGCAACATTCTGGAAAGATCTACAGGATTCCTGGGTAATCCCGCCCCCTCCAGGCAGAAGATGCCAGAAGCTTCTAGAAAGCACTAGTCCATTACAAAGAAGTGATATTACATCAGATCATGTTTTGCTACAGACACACCACCAGAGGGTGCTGATGAACAAAATAAATAGCTGACCAGCAAGGCAGCAAAAACAGCATGTAACAAATCTCCATTTACAAATGGTATACAGTGCTTTACATAAAATACTCATACATAACACAATGACTCAGCTGATCTTTATCGAACAAACTTATATTAACGGTTATATTTAAATATAGGCAACGGCTTTCCAGTGTCGGCGCCAGAACAAAAATCTATCTTCTAATAAACTCTCAGCAGATGTTTCATTTCAGCTGGGGGTGTGTCACACCAATTTAACGTTAGCTCCGATTGATGTGGCAAAGCAGCAAAAGTAACAAAAGTAACCTGTAACATTAAGGCTGAACAGAGTTACATAATTTCAACCCCACCTTCCGGGGGCTTTTGCTAATCACCTTTTCAGGCTATTATCAATTTACCTCTGAAATAAAGACAACAGTTTTCACAGATGTGTTGATTTATTTAATGTTCATTTCAATGTACAAATGCAAACAAATTGACAAATTAATTCAACCAATGGCCTAGGCAACTAAGATAGGCAGAGTAATATTTTCAGAGTTGAGGTATTTTTCATTTGAACACAGGCTACCCGTACTGTTTTGCTCATTTGAGAACATTGTAAACGTCTGATTGACCAATCAGATTGCTCGGTCAGATCTATGTGTTGTATTACAACGCTTTTCACACCCTCTATGGAACAAGTATAACTCAGGTCACAGTAATAGCTGTTTGCATTTTAACCGAGCGAAAATGCAAGGCATTCTGTTTCATTGAATGTGGTATGAATTCTAAAACTGATTGCCAAATTAAGAATAATGCCAGCGCACTGCAGTATCGACTACTCTTTTGTTACCCACTGTGACAAACTAGCTCTGTGATCACGGTGGTAAACCAAAAATAAGAAATAGCTGGCTAGTTAGCCAGCAGGCTAAAAGAGCTACACCATACAAAGACAACTTTACTCACTTATTGAGCTGCTCCTCAAAAGTATAGACAAATCCCAAGTTAGCCGCCTTCGCGCATATCCGGTTTCAAAACAAGGCTGTGAGTGTTGACCTCGGCAGAAGTAACCGGGTGTTCATTGTTTTGACTAGAAAAATTGCTCAGCATTTTGGCAGATAAACTACGTTTTTTGGCAAAACAGTTTACGAAATCAATCGCATTTGGAGTTGATATTGAAGTGCAATCCCGATTTCATATCCGAGTGGTGTTATTTATAAACGTAAGTGTCAGTTGGTCGTGCTTTTATCGAACTTTCACCGAGCGAAAATTCAGCAGTTTACACACGCCATCATGCACGCACATTCCTACACACAATTAGCTACACATCACACTCGTCGCCTGTCTGTTCCTTTGGTAGGTTTTTCTGGCCTCTCCTGGACTTTATATCCGTATTTTCTGTAGCTGGTAGACAATAGCTTGGGCTGATAGCCAGTTAGGCGTGCAGGAAGCAGTTCTTTATTTATAAATCTGCCTGTGATATGGAGACAGTCCAGTCGATCAGTCAGCAGCTTTGCCGTGCAAAGGCAAAACATCGTAACATCACATTTGGTTGAAAATGAGTTATTGTCATTTTGGGGGTGTTGAAGACCTCCTTTATCATGTGGATGAATATTTTGAGTCAATTTGATTTTTTTAATGAAAAAAACAGTACCTCCGAAAATCCCATCAGAAACCGTGATAGAACGCCATAACTGCAGTTATGGTGCTTAGCCTTTGTTTCGGGACGCTACCGTTGAGTTAAGGAACTCTGGCTTTGTTTAGCCGCGCATCAAAGCTTTGTTACTGTACAGCCCCGAAGTTACGGTCAGTTATAGTTGGTGCCAGCCACGTCATCTGCAATGTTTCCACAATATATCCACAAATTAGATAATACACACTCTTAGCACGAATACATTAAGAAATATAGAATTTTTTATCTTTAGATTTAGTAGTCCATTAAGAAGATTTAGTAGTCTCCATTAAGAATTCGAAATCGGCTATTCCATTGCCTCTGAACTACCGTATACGACGATTAATTAAAAATGACCTGTAGACCAGAATCACGTGAATCCAAGGAGTACAAGTTAAGGATAAAATGGCCTATCGTCTTATTTGGATTTTGAATAGGCTAATTTGAAACAATGATACGCAATCAATTATTTAAAAAACTAACGGCACTTGTAACAGTACTCGTCTAACTGGGACGCGTCTAAAGCTGGAAGTGGGTCAAAAATAGCCACGCGTCTATCTGGGATGACACCGTTCACACAGGCCAGAATCATGCATCAATTCACCCTCAAAATAATCGTTTTGAAACTCATAATTTCACTTCGAATGACACATTCGCATCTACAGGGATTCATCTTACCTTTGGTCACATGTTTGATGCAATATTCCACCAAACATCTGCAATTTATGACAATTTGAAAGCCATATCAATAAAATGCCGCTTGGATCATCACTGTTCAACACTCAGAGCCTCGTTTTCAAAACCGGAAGATGCACAGATCGTTTCAAATTCTGCAACTTGGGATTTGTCTATCAATGCTGTCAGCCCTCCTGTCTGTTCCATTCAGAATAACTGCGATTTTCCATCTCAGAATCACATTTTCATCCCGCAAATAAGCTCACCTCTCCAGGCTCAGTTCTGGAAGTCTCTTGTTCCCATGCAACCATGTCAGTCTGAGCTGCGTAACGTTTAGAAAATATAACGTAACCCTATTATGCACATATTTTAATATGTTTTTTAGGGTCCAATCAATGTCTTTCACTTACTGAGGAAAGCTTATACTGTCTGCAATTGGATAAAAATCGTGTCAACCAACCAGTAATTACCGGGAGAATTTCACATGGGCGTGAACTACAGCTGGGCTTTCACACAGAGGCCACTGAATCACCATTAAAGTGATTGGATTTCTGTGAGAGCTTGTATGAGGCTCTAAAAGACAGCTAAATTCTTCAACCAACAGATCTACGCATTAATCCACGATAGGAAATTGCGCGTTTTTAGTATGTGATGACTGAAATTGATAGTAGAATGACATAGTGTCAATAACATGGCGAATATTGCCTCAGGAAACTGATTTTTTTTTTTTTTAAACTACTCGGAATATCATTGGGTCACTGTAACTGAAGTGGTTGCTACAGAGGACAACGATTTTTTCTATCGCGAGAGATAATTTGTTTTAGACTGCTGGATAGATACTATGGGCAAGGATATTGAGCAGTTTGCACATCAGGCTTAGCTGAGGAGTTTAATTCATGCAACTCCTTGAAAACAGGAATGAGAGTGAACTCGTCAATATTCTAAACTGTGTTCCAGCTCTGCTTGCTTGTGAATATTCAATAACTGATCCGGGGGTGCCATCTAGTGATAGAGTAGTGCAATTGCATCCATAAAAAGAAATACTCCATGTCCATCGACGTCTACATCTGCAGAAAGGGGTTAATGTCTATTGCAACAATTTTTAGTGAAGAGTATTAATTTCAGTATTAATGGTAGAAATGAGAAAGTACAATATAAACATTAAATTCCACATGTAGCTTACAGTGTTTGATTCAGCAGGTTTGAAATCAACTCCATCATGCATGAATAGCTCAGGAGTGTCAAACTGTATGAGCGGGTGATTTACAAACATGCTACCTGAATAACGAATATATGTAGTCATAACAATGTTCACAAACCAGCAAGCTTTGTCAATCTTACCCGGATTGGCTCCACCCTTCCACCTGCATCTCTGGGTGATGCCAGGGAAGAACATCTTCATCCCTGGATACTGCAGGTGGAAGAGGTGCAGGACCTCCACTACTGCAACAAGGTTGACACTTCAGATATCCTCCAGCTCACTCCCACCGCCGTCAATGAGAAGGAGATCCAGTCATTGGGACTGCACAGAGAGCAAGAAGGTATAGCAGTCTCCAATGATCCAGACACTGGCTGGATGGAAAACACCTTGCAATAATAAGAAATGTATTATTGTCATAGACTGGATGCCTTGCAGTTCGTGAAGGACGCAATCGGTTCCATTTCACCTCACTAAAGGCATTTTTTTGGAACTTGTATATTTCCCGTGCCTGCAGAACATCAGAGGAATTTGAGCAATCGCCAGTACTGAAAAAAAAAGACCTGCATGTTGCAATCAAGCCCCATTTTTGATGCTTTATGGGATAGTGACCAAGTCGCTTCCTATCTCATGCAGCTGCGAGGTAAAAGTTGCGTTTGCATGCATGGTTACGGATACTTGGCCGTATGATACCGAGCAAGAAGCCGAATGAAGAAGCTTTCAGCTAAAGGAACGGTCATTTGCTCAAAGTTTCCAGAAGGGCGTTTAATGGCGATATTCAAGTGATTGATATCATTTATAGCATAATTTTTGGCGTTGCCGTCAAGAATCACAGATTCGTCTCACACCTCTCCTGGAGTACCACCTCTCCTGCATGCTTTGGTCTCTCCCCACTTGCGCAGATGATTCTAATCATTCACTCATTATCAAGCATCTTCACGGGTTTATAACGCGCGGATCATTTGAGCACTACAGGAGCAGTGAGTAATCCAAAACATGCTGAAGAAGTGGTGCTCCAGGAGAGGCTTACCAGCGAATCAAACTCAGTTTAAAAAAATAAATTTAAAAAGCTCTAAGACTCAAAAAGGTAGCATTTTGTTTACTGGTAAATTTTTCACCAGTGGGAGAAATAATCATTGTTCTTCATGAAAACTGTAATTAGTATGGGGGGAAAAAAAGAGTACTTACATGCCAGTTTGTAATTTTTTTTTCCCTAAAGGGAAGCGCGGGTGATACCATTCACATGAAAAGAGGGGGATTAGCCCAGGGTGAACTAAATAATAAAAAGAGGGGGGAATAAATGTGAAAATGCAGCCTTTTCCGGTTGTTTTAAGTTTATTACAGTACCCCTTAGTGTATAAAAGAATTATACATTCGATGACACATTCATACATTCCTTTAATGTAAATGATTAAGAAATTGTAAATTAGGTAATGCAGGAAACATATCTGAATGTTTGTTGTATCCAAGATGGGAAGGGGCTTCAGGTTCATAAGGGCTGACTAGTGCAGCCTCGGTAGTCTTTTTTTTTGATGGTGAAGTGCTGAGATAGCACGCCAACTCTCCTAGTGAGTGATATGGGGCCCAGTTTGGGGCATAGCCTCTTAGCACTAACAAATTTCAATAAAATTTTTTTTTTTTGTCTAGTTTTTTCTAGGTTATTTGTAGTTTTTGTAAGTTGTTGCTCTGTAAATATCCTGCATTGGTAATTGGAGCACCTGTAATATAAACCATTGGGTTTAGAAAATCCTCATCCCTCTGATGCAAACCGCCGACATCCCAACAATTATATTATAGGCTATAGAAAATGGCACAAAGAAACTGCACTCTCAGCATATGACAGCCACGCAGTTATTCATAAATACATTTACACTCGGCTTATTTGAATATAAAGTCCAGTTTTACATTATATAGCAAAAGTAATTCAAGCAATCGTAATACACAAAAAATAGCCAGATCTAGCTTTTTTTTTTGCCGAAACTTCTTACATTTCTGAGTGTACTACACATCCGGTGCGCAGCTTGCTAGTGGTTAGGTCTATTGCATGCGCATAATAACATTGAACGATAGCAATGTTATCATTTACATCAACACTCTTTAAAGCTCTTCTGGAGTACCACTTCTCCTACGTGTTTTAGAGCTTTGCCTGCTCTAGCACAGGTGAGTCAAATGATCAGCTTGTTACTCGTGAAGATGCTTGATAATGAGTGAATCATTAGAATCATCCGTGCAAGCAGGGAGAGCTCTAAAACATGCGGGAAAGGTAGTACTCCAAGAAGGGTTTAAGAAGCACTGATCTACATCATCTGTGATTGTTGACGGCAATGCCAAAAATTATTCTAGAAATTATATCAATCACCTGAATATCGCCATGGAAGGCCCTTCTTGAAACTTCGATAAAATGATGGTTCCCCAGCTGAAAGCTTCTTAATGCGGCTTCTACGCTGGGTATCGTATGGCCAAGTATCAGTAACCGTGCATGCTTAAGTAATTTTGCACAGCTCTGCAAGACCAGAAGTGATTCGGCCACCGAACTAACCCATAAAGCATCAGAAATGGGGCGCGACTGCAACATCAGGGCATTTTTTTGTATTGACGATTGCTTGAATTATTTCTCGCCTCTGGGGCATTGTGTGGACGCACATTGTGATGATTTTAAGAACGCAGCCAAATCATTTTTTTTTATGAATTAGAGATAAGGATTCATTCTAATACATGTTTTGATGCCAGTTATCAACAATGAAATGAACAGGACTGGAAAAAAGTGCCTTCAAGCACCTAACCAAAAAATGTTAATATTAACGCACACCTTAGCTAATCAATTACAGCATTCAGTGGCGTAAGTTTGGTTAACTTAGCTAACATGAGCTAAATGAGCTAATTTTTATCTCCTGACTCATGAAAGAATAGCATGTCGAGACATCTATAGTCAGCAAAGCTGTAACGATAACCATTATCAAGAACATTAAGGCTCAGGAATTCTAACTAACCTACAGGAAACTTCATTATAACCTAGCTAGCTAATTGCTAGCCAATTTTAATTAATGATGTTGACAAACACCACTTTGCATTTCGCTGTCACTACACTCCTTAAGTTAGGTAGACAACATAACCTTAGATTTGTAAAACCAATTTTAAAACTCAATGTTAGAATATGTTTTAACTTTGCTACAAAGCTAGCCACCATGTGAGGTTACGTACAGTTCAACATTAACTAAGACATGTTTACTGTTACAAGGTCACTTGCCTTATATGTAATGTCTGCCAAATGTTCAAATGTAAGCAATTAAGAACTAAAATTACTTTCATACTTAGCTAGCTACAGTTTACCTTGATTTATAGAATTTCAGCCATGATTTTGCTGTTTCTAGCCATAGACAGAACCATAGATGTATTATAAGCACCGGAGGGCAAACAGGTGGGCGTAAATAATCCAGCATCATTGGGTCTTCGTCAATCCACTCCTCGCTTCTCCTTGGATCTTGATTAACCCTCCTGTCCAATAAGAATTGCATCCGGTCTCAAAAAGATGGTGCTGGTCCAGATGCCTCAATCGAGGCTTCATAACTCAAATTCCGAAACCAAAGGATGACGTCACAGTGGCTGCATTTTTTATACAGTCCATGTTCACGATTGAGCTGATTCATGCCCTATTCTGATCTGTTCTGAAGCTGTTCTAATGACCTTATTCCATGCACTTACTGTGCATCGTATTGGATAAAAACTGCCAAATAAATGCAAGGAGTTGTCATGTGATGTCACAAGAAAGGGATAAAGATCAATGTCAATTTCTACAATGGCATGTAGCTAGAATTTTCAGAATTCAGAAAAAGTATTAATCCATGGATTCATCCTGCCTTGTGGCACAGGTTCAGGCTCCTGGTGGTGATGCCATGGCATTGGGAATATTTTCTTGACATCCATTATGTCCCTTAACACCAGTTCATTTAAATGCCACAGTCTATCTGAGTATTGTAACTGCCCATGTAAGTCCCTTTATGGCCACTGTCCACCCATCTTCTAATAGCTACTTCCAGCAAGAGAGTACACTATGTCACAAAGCACATGTCATCTCAAGCTGCTACAAAGAACATGACAATGAGTTCAATGTGTAATCTTGTGGCCTCAAAAGCCGATCTCAGCACAATAGAGCACCTTTTTGGATGTGAGGTAATGCAGTGGTTCCCAATCTCGGTCCTGCGTACCCACTGTGCATGCTGGTTTTTGTTCCAGCAACTATAACAATACCAGAATTTAAACAACCTTTTATTTTTGCTTAAATTAGTTGCTTTTCTGTTTGGAGGGACAGCCATGCATTCCATGATGTTTAACCCCTTTTGCGCAGAAGCCTAATCTGGCTATTTATGTGTTAATAGGGAATTGCTCAACTGAGTCAAGACAATCATAGCATTTAGAATTCCATCACATTTCAGTTTATTTTCATGATTTTGGTAGAGAAAAAGGGCTGCAAACATAAAAAAAATCTTAATGAAAATTCAGCATTGAAATTGAAGAGCCTAGGACTAAAAGTACTTAAGTCACATTTTCAGACACCATGAGGTGAGGATGGGAAAATGTCTTTTATAGTTATGTAAGTCCACTGCCTCGATTTTCTCAAAACAGATATTTTGTGACTTAAGTACTTTAAGCACCAGGGCCTTCAATTCCTAAAAAAAAAAAAATAATAATAATAATAATAAGTAATACTGAGAATTGAAAAAATAGCTGGAGGTTAAAAATTCTGAGATCATAAACTCCTTGGCCACAAGTATAATTCTTCTGAGCATGAAATTCTAAATTACCTACTTTCTAGGAGCCATTAGACAGCTCTCCAAGGACAGCTTTCCAGGAGGCTCCCAACACTCTAAGATCCCTCAAAACGGCACGGTGTCAAATCATAAAATAATCATATATTTAACACAAATCAACTTTTGACGCATTAAATCCTATATGAATAAAGGATTTTCTGGTTGAATTTAGCATGAGTTTATCAATGGTGCAGTTGGACATCAGTGGTCACCAGTAACCTCTCCAAACTCAAAACATGCCTTTTCCCCAGATGAAGTTTAGAATTCTGTCCAGAGTCCCACAAGCCAGCACACATACTCATTAACCCCTTAAGACCTGAGCCTCTTTTTCAAAAATGGCAAGCCCAAAATGAAATGAGTATATCTCTGCAACTGCTTGGTCCGTTTGAATAATCTTGGTATCATAATAAAGGTAAAACCATTTGGGATTTCTGCCCTGGAGTAAAAATCACTATATATGTCAGAGTAAATGGAGATGGAACACAGTATAAATGAAAGATCTCATTTTGCACCTAACAATTTGTTGAGTTGCAGTCTGAAACCTCTAAAAAAATTACAGCACAGAATCTCATTATTATCTGTGCCAAAGTTTATTCTGATCAGGTGAATCAGAGCAAAATGAGAAAGGAATGTCTAGGGCTTCTCCAATTTGGCAATTCAGGTACCTTGTGTTCCATTTCAGATTTCTCAGATACCAAACTGTAAAACTCATTTAATTTCACTTATATGTCACTACAGGCATACATTCCATCCAAATACAACATTTTTAATTTTTAGAATGAGAAAAAAAAAAAAAATTATTATTTCTGCCAGTTTTGTTGCCTGTACAATTTCCCATTCAAAGATAATACATACAATGAAAATGAAGTTTGACTCCACTGGAGCAGATTTATTCAAAAACAAAACAAATATATAAAATTATAAATACAAAGGCAATGTGAAAAAATGTTAAAGAAAAGTAAGAATAACAAAAACCCCAGCGATTATTTGTAGAAGGAAACTGCGATTATTTCCCAAAAAAATGAGCCTAGACTAGGAATCGAACCTTCAGAGTCTCCCCTGCTGCTTAGCATTTTAACCATTAGGCTATGCCAACTCACTGTAATTTTGTGGTCAAATTGCCTATTTAACGAATGGGTAAAGAAAATACGTACTGTACTGCTGTAGTTCCAGTATTTGTGCAGAATAGCGCAAAGATTCTGTCAGAAAACAACTTTGAAAATGAATGTTGAATATTTAGCGGATAATTATTCGGACAATACCTCAAACAAACTAGTTATGCGTTTTTATTGTTGCGCTATTCAAGAACATGCAAATGGCCCATGGACTCAGTTTGACGCACTGGGAACGCAAGGCTGTAGCTCAGGCTAGGTTTCTGCGATTAAGGTGGTTTAGAGTTCATTAGAAACATCAGGACCCATAGAATCAAATGGCTACTGGCATAGTCTTACTGACAGCATCACAAGCCGATCGCAGAGAGGAAAATACATTGCAAGCAAGCTGAAAGCTAAGGAGCTGAGATCTTTGAAGCAACGCCCTGGGAAAGAACATGCAAGGATACTGGCAGATCTAGTTTCGTTATAACACGAACACAACACGAACGCAGATTTACCCTCGAGCAGTTTTCGATTACAAAATATCAAAGGTAAGAATTTTTTTTTGCTCATCTCTGTAGACTGTAAAGTGTATGCCTGCTGTTCTTTGAGTGTGGTGTCGGTTTAAAATGACAGGGCTTATATCGTTGGATTCTGTGGACTTTCCCCTTTCATTTGAGGTATCGTTTTTATGCATAGCGCAAATTCAGGAGAAATTCTGGCGATTCAGCGCTAATATGATTCTATCCTATGTTTTGCTACATGCTGATTTACTTCCTTGGTGCTTGAATTGTGTTCGGTTTTGGTAAAAATGGTCTACATGAGCTTTTGGCCGAGTTTCTTCGCGAAATGTGGATATGCCGCATGACAATGACAACGATTTGGAAACATGCTGTATTTATTATGCGTAACAACCAGCCCCTGGTACCGAGGCGTAGGGCTTAAGGGGTCAAAGGAACTGCTTATTTAAAGGTCAGAAGATTAACCCTGCAATGAAAAGCTAGCAGTTCTGAGCTCACAACCTTATATAAACCCTTTCCACACCTTATAAGGAACAAGTATGACTCACTAAATCAGTAATATCTGAAGTAGGGGAGACCGGGCCTGTTGTCACACTTTTTACACTCTTATATATTTCTTGGAATCAATACATCATGTATAAAAAAATGTGTACCAGATGAAAGACCAAAGTCTCAGGTATATATTTTGTATTCATGTCATTTTCATATCTTGTGTCAGTGCAGAGTTATAAGCAATCAAATAGAGATTGTCACCATGTGACAAGTTGCCCCACCAACGGGTAAGTTGTCACACTATATGAGGTAAGATGTCACACTGGATTTTGCAACTAGTAAAACAAGGACAAAATTATTGTTGTTATTTTTTTTACTTGAAAGTGAATAAATGTTAACATAAAATATTATGCAACATGCATTATGAAACTTATGAAACTTAAACTAGCCCTGGAAGATCTGTTAAAAAAACTCAAACAAAACCTGACCTCACTAGTCAGTCCTGGAACAGCCAGTCAGAAAATCTCAAACAAAACTTGACCTCACTAGTCAGACTCCACATCTGAGTCGCAGTTCTTGCATACGTAGATTGATTTACCAGGGGTGCATTCTTCATGGGCCCATCCTTTGCATATTATGCACTGCACCCAGGTTTCTCCTGGGCGGCTGTTTCCAAATGGCTCTACGCAGACCAGGCACAGGGACTCATCTTCTTCCGATGAGGAGTCATCTGGAGTTTTTCTTTTTGTACCTGCCCTCTGTTTCTTCCCTGTGCTTTGCTTCTTTGGTATTTTGGATTTGGTTGCCTTGCCTTTCTTTTTGAATAGCCTTTTTTCCCTTGTGCCTGCCTTTTAGCTTCAAGTGCCTCCTTCACAGGTGTGTCGGTAAGAATAGCAGTTTTTCTCTTCTTTCTCTGCTGGTTAACTTGTTTTCTTCACATGTGACAACTAACCCCCTGTTACGTCCAGAGGACGATATGATGGACGCATTAATAGCGTCTGTTTTCAAGTGAAATTGGTGTTAATTGTGATACATAAAATTACAATAACAGAAACAACAGGTCAGTATAAGGCACGGGTGTGGGGAAAACAATAAGGTCAACAAGACACCGCCAAATAAAAGGAAAGAACAAAACCATAAACACCGCTAATAAAATAAAAATCAACTAACTACTAGATCACAGAAAAGAAAAATACCTACCTATACTAACGGACTCAAAACAAACAACAAAGGGTGGAAGGCGTCTCTAACTAGTGCGCTAACAAAAAAAAATTCTACGTGAGTGCAAGTGTACAGGGCGCCCATCTAACATAGACCAACATTGCATCCCACACCCCAGTGTATAACGAATGAAAAATTATAATAATGACAATGACCCAAAGCACAAATGACTGAGACAAGTTGTCCCAAACTACCATGTTTGCTAATGGTAGCTCTAGCTTAAAGTTAGCTTAAAACAGAACAATGACTGAGGTATGACTGGATGCCTTAATATCTTCTCTAACAAGTCCACATGCATCACTGCTAGGATTTTTATCTGAAAGAAGCTTATTTTAAAAGATACAAAGTTAATATTTTTTACTTTGGGTTGTGGAAAATGGTTAATTGGTGCTCATCTCAACTCACAATGTGTTGTTCTCTTCTCACACAGGACATGAGACCTGACCATGTAAAGGAAGAAAACTAGTATTCCACTTTTTAGTTGCACCATCTAGTGGAGATGATATTTGCAGTGTGACAACTTACCCGTGTGACAACAAGCCCCGGTCTCCCCTATATCTTATTATAACAGAACAGAAATTCCACTATCAGGAAAAACCAAAACTCTACCACAGTATTATTAGCAAAGACTAACGGTTATTCTTACTAACCAAAGTGGCAAACAAGCTCTGTGATCATTATGGTTATGGTAAACCGAAAAAAAAAAAAAAAAGGTAAGTAAAAAAAAGTAAAAAAAAAAAAAAAAAAAAAAAAAAAAAGTTCCACTTACTCATAACATAATATAAATAAAAATGAGAAGCACAAAGACCTAATCAGGCTACTGTGTTAGATTGAAAGAATGTCAACAAGTAGACATGGTCAACAACATCCCCCGCCAAAATGTCTCCTTTAAAGATACTTTGAACAGAGGCTCCCAAAAATGCCACAAGGGCAATAACTGTGGGAAAAATAATCGTGTGCTTCTTATTTTCGAACTCCATCAGGGTCTTTATGGTCTTAAGCTACACACCAAATTTGGTTATCCTATCTCAAATAGTTTCTGAGAAAAGCTGTCCCCTTTAGAGATACCGTGGACAGAGTCCAAAAATACGGATCAAGGGCAATAACTGCGGGAAAAATAATTGCGCGCATCTCATTTTCGAAATCCATCAAGGCCTTTATGGTGTGAAGCTACACAACAAATTTGTTTGTCCTATCTCTAATAGTTTCTAAGAAAAGCTGTCCCCTTTATCTCGGACGGACACACGGACGGACGCACGGACGGAGCTCAAACCTATATCCCCCTCACACTTCGTGGCGGGAGATAATAATCTGAATAAATAGCAGACCTCTGAATTCCACCTCTCATCATGGAATTTTTTTGTATTATTAAAAAGATTTCTTAAAAATAAAATCATTTTAAGATGGCCATAGTTTTTAAGCATTTAAAGATATACGTGAAGTGGAAACCTTTTTGTGAAGTATATTGAACGTGAATGTGAGAGAGAAATTATTTTTGCATTGCACGTAATAGTCAAATGCACCGAAGATTTGGCAAACATATTCAGGCAAATCTGTGTAGGAAATGTGTAGCATTTTTTATTTGATTATTTTTAATTAATCTTGTTCAATTAATTAATTTATGGTTCTTGAGTTTGGTTATATTTGAGCATCTAAATATTCTATAGTGAAGGTCGAAAACATTTAGTTTAAGCGTATCGAACATGACGTGTAAATTTTTTACGCATTCGCGCGCAGCAGCCAGATGTTAAACTAGAAATAATCTAGCAAACACATTCAGGCAAATCTGTGATGTTTCATGGTCATTTAAATTTTAAAATATGACAAAAATTATATCCAAATAAATTAGACTGTCTACCAATTTAAATTGTTAATTGAGCGAATCAACTGTTTGATTGCTAATTGAGCAATAAATGGGAAGGGGGTGAGGAAGGGGGTTGTAATGGCCATTTTATTGGCGTATATGTCTGTGGGTGTGTGTGTAGGACACTAATTAATCCACAAGAGGGTATAATTGCATTGTGGGTCATCAATGAGTGTGTCTATGTATATAGGTAGGAACCTTTGTGACATCAGGCGTTGCTTGACGGGGTGGAGCACAAATGGTTTCTGACTGCAACGCCGCACCACTGAGACGTTACTGTGTGAAGTGTGTTTTTTGTCGAATTGTGCATTGTTTGCTTTAATGGACACTGTTTTTTGGACTCAAATGGGTGAGCAAATAAAAGAAAATAATTTTACAATTCATGAAGTCGGACGTCATTTACTTCAAATCACAGTATAGGCATACAAGGCGAGCGCGTCAGTCACTTAGCCCTTTGGTAGCCCGTCAAGGTAGTTTTAAGCATTGGGCTTAGCTACTATAGGGGTGCCGAGTAGAGGATGATTATTTTTTAGACCTTAACTTTGCTTTGTTCAGCACATAATTTGCCTGAATGTGTTTGCTAGATTATTTCTAGTTTTACATTTGGCCGCTGCATGCGAATGCGATAACAATTTACATGTCACCTTTGATACGCTTAAACAAAATGCTTTCCACCTTCACTGTAGGCTATTTAGACGCTCAAAAGTAGCCAGAATCAAGAGCTATGAATTACCTTATTTCAAATCACTGGTGGCCGGTGGACGGAAAACCGAGGGGGTGGAAAACGTCCCTTGAAATGGATGAGATTATTGACTTGATTTCAATCACTGTTCTTGGATTTAAAAAAATTCCAACATAATCAATTTGTGGTTAAGTGCATAGTTTCCCTTTTACTGACATGTTAAGGCGAGTGAATTGGCTTCTGATGAATTCAATAAAAATGTTTTATTCACTTGCCTTGACAGGCAACCCTTCACAAAAAAAACAGCTGTGGATTCACATCAAGTTCGATATGCTTCACAAAATGTTTTCCACTTTGCGTATATTTTAAAATGCTTAAAAACCAGGGCCATTTTAAAATTATTTGATTTTTAAGAAATCTTTTTAATAATATGCAAAAATTCAACAATGAGAGGTGGAATTCAGAGGTCTGCTATTTAAGGCGAGACACGGCAGACAAAAACATCGATTTTTCATGCAGTGGTCAATTTTGAGATTTTGGGCCAGTTCACTCCTTGAATATATATTCTTTCAAACTGCTATAAAGAAAACATTAAAATTATACATTTAGACATTTATTTTATTACATTTTGTCTACTTGCGGCAGTAAGTTTCTTCCGAATTTACCAAAAAGCATTCCAACGCAGCGAACAGTACTTCGCCTCTTCACTGGAGTCCGTCATGACCGGTACCGTTGTAAAGCTCTGATTCTCCTGCACAACGCTGTGTAATCCAAATAAGGCCATCTCCTTTCTATCAGTAACCAATCGTGAAAGTTCATAGGGGGATTTAAAGCTAATGACGAAATATCATTGGCTACTGCTGGCTTCTGCTAACGTGATTCGCTCAGATGCATCACTTGGTGTGCTCTGACACTTCCGTCTTTAGCTTGCTGCGGAACCTTGAATCGAAGTTGCCTCAATGCCAAACAACCCAATGGATTACACAAAAAACCCTTGCGAAGCACGTCTGAACGCAGGGCTCTTAACTTTTACGCACTCGGCTTTAGTTTCTTGTTCCCGTGCTGTAGTCAGAAATTATTCAATTAGCTCATTTGTAAGAGGTTCTCAGGTGGAATTGAAGTCCTTATGCATTGAAGTTTATCAGTTTCACATGCATTATGGTGGATTTCGCCACCAGTAATATGGAAATCAATTATGATTCCAGACTTTTCACGCTTTTCTTCACTCAAGAGTTGGAAGCAATGGAATTGCATAAAAATGTTTCAAATGGTCTTATTTCATTTGAATAATTTGAACGATCGTGAAACACACGCACTGCGTTGATTGAATAATTACTGACTACAGCACGGGAACGTGAATGAAGCACTAAATCTCATGGCGAATGCTTGAGAGTTGAGAGCCCTGTGAACGTAAGCTGTCGATGGGAAACTGGTGGGGGGGGTCATGATGATGATGACAGTGTCACCGGTGACTGTGCAACCCAGCAGTGGCTGATAGTCCATGTCGCACGTCTCAATGAATTGATTAATGATCTTTTTTGTCCTAATTGTGCTGCGCCGGGTCAGACAATAAACAATGATCCAAAAAATCATGGGTTCTGCAGCAGTTTATTGCTCGAGTGCAGTAATTGCAAAGGGGGCACTAGTGCTCACAGACGAAGCGTCTTTACATCTAGGCGATTGCAGAGTGAGAGTAGAAGTGATGTCGCGTTTGACGTGAGTTCTATTTTGTATGAGCTTCGCCCTTTAAGGCTGTCGCTATTGGGTTTATCCCTCTGCGCATGCGCAGCTCTGAAGATTTTCTTTCCTGCCATTTTCCTGTGCGATGGCCCCAAACAGGTCCGCATCCACCGTATATTACATTCGCGTGATCTGAGTTCGGCTGCCACTTTTTCTTCAGCGCAATATTGTTACTGCGTGAGTTCTGAAGAATGAAGACTGCAAAGTCTGCGAGAGCTGTTCGTCTCTGCCCCGCGTGCCGCACTGGCTACATTCTGCCCAGTGATCTGCATCCCGCTGCGAGGCGTGCCTTGGAGCGACCCACGCCAGCCTCACCCTGACTCCTCAAGCTACGTGCCCATACTGTGCCCTCCTGCCAATGCAGGAGTTGCAGAGATGGGCTGACGCTTTTGCCATGATGCAGGAAGAGGATTATGAAGACTCCTGGGCTGGTCGGGCGTCTTTCACCATTGAAGAGGCTATGGGATATGCAGACCAGTCGTCACCCAGGGCAGAGGATTATGGGCTAGAGTCTGCTGACTCTCCTCCCTTTTCCGTTCCGCTCTCTGATTCTCCCTTCCCCCCGCTGTGGGATATGGATGTCGAGTGTGGTGACGAGGAAGTTTCGCTACGGCGGCCGTCTTCCTCTACCCCGCACGATCAACCAACATGCGCCGCACTGCTGAAAGATTTGCCGGAGATCATTCAGAAGGCGGCAAAGATGAAGAACATTCCGGTACCAGTGGAGTGTCCAGCTACACCCAGCAACACGCTCTTCGGTGACTACTACGCTCAAGGGGAGGAGGTTAAGAAGAAAAATCCTGTCTGGCCGCATGTCCCTGAGATGCGCCTGCTATAAAACAAGCTAAGGGCGCCGGTAACGCGGTACGTGCCCGTCACAGTCCTCGAGGGTGGCCTCAGCAGGGATTCCCTTCTGTGCCTCCTCTGGAGCAGAGTCTAGCCACCATCCTGCTCCCCAAGGCTTCTTTTTTTTGGACGGCGGAAGCCTACGCCTCTATCGCCGAGGGATCAGGTGACCGTGCGTCTAAGTGACCGGTCCCACCTGTGCGCTGCTCAGTCGGCTGCAGCCATGAACAACGTTGTGTTGCTAGCTTCCTACCTGTCAACCTTGGCAACACAACCTAACTCCTTGCCACCGGAGTTAGCAGCTGACATCGGCAAGGCAACAGCTGCGATTCTGACCCTGTGCATGGCCACTGCTGTAGCGCAGAATAGAATTACGGCCTGGCAGACGGTTTTGCAGCGCAACATGAGGCTGAATATCTCCAATCTGCCGGAACAGATTAGGAAGGGGTTGCTGGACGGCCCTATCAGCTCTGATGGGCTGTTTGGGCCTCTGCTGCAGGAGGCTACTACCCATCTGCAGGAGGTGACGGAGGAAGCCGAGAGAGTCAAGAAGCACACTCAGTGGGGGCGTGCTGAGTCTCGCCCACAGCGCAACCACGGCTCTTGGCGAGATCGGAGGGATTTTCGAAGTCGGTACAGGCGCCCAGCAGCCACCGCTGCTCCTGCGTCTCAGGCCGCTGCCCTCCAACCCGCCACTGCACGTCCTCCACCCTCCACCGCTACGATTCGGTGCCCCTTCCGTCGCCCAGCTTGCACGTGGTCGAATCCACCACCTGAGCCACCGCGGAAGCAGAGAAGACAGTGACTGTCAGCCGGGGTTATGTGTCCGCCATCTTACAACGGCCCTTTTCAGGGCCACTTCCCTGTTCATGAGAAGCAATTCCATTTTAACCAGTTTTCCTTTGTCTCCTCTGAGCTTTATGCAACTAATTGGACACATAATCCCCAAACGCAAATATGCTCTGCCGCACATTTATACAATGCGGAATCCGCTAGATTGCATATAAACGGCAGTCTTGGCTCAGCGGAAAGCGCAGTGCCTCATTCACTCAAGACCACAAGTTCGGTTTTCAGTGACAATGGCATATTTTTGCAAGCTAAAGAAAGCGAGTTTATCTCACTCGCTGATGCAACATTAGCCGCACATTCCATGCCCATCCCTACTGTCCACTTAGAAGTGCAGGCTAGTGAGGGCTCCTCTAGATGGCACGATACTGCTTCTAACCGCGGCTATGACAGCAACGCGGCTCTGCCCGTCTCTCCCACATGCTGTGCCTCACGCACAGCAGCGGAGAAGGCCCTTCTTTGGCTGTCAGAAATTTCCACGAAATCCCCTCAGACGTTTGCTCGCTCGCTCTCTGAGGGTCTCTCAGCGTGGCAAAGCTTGTGTTCTTTGAAAGAATGGCTGAGAAGAACAATAGAAAAGGGCTATGCTCTTCAGTTCGCGTTTTTGCCTCTGCCGTTTAGCGGAGTGATTGACTCTGTCATGCCATCTCGATCGGAGACGGTGGCTCTGACGTCAGAGCTAGGCTAACTGTTAAGGAAGGGAGTAATATCCACATTTTCCCCGGGTGAGGAGAACGAGGGATTTTACTCTCGCTACTTCTTAGTGCCCAAGAAGTCAGGCGGAATGAGACCGATTCTCGACCTATCTTTTTTCAACAAAAAATTGCGAAAAAACCTTTTCACATGCTCACAGTAAAGCATGTACTGGATTGTGTGCGTCAAGACGATTGGTTCACATCCATTGACTTAAAAGATGCCTATTTTCATGTCCCTATCATTCCTAAACACAGAAGATTTTTGCGTTTCTCCTTCAAAGGGATATGTTTCCAATACAATCGCCTACCCTTCGGTTATTCGCTGGCGCCATGCACTTTTTCTAAATGTGTGGAGGCTGCATTAGAACTGCTACGCAGGAAAGGCATTAGAGACCTTTTTTATTTGGACGATTTGATTGTAATGGCATCTTCCAAGGAGGAAGCAGCACTCCATACAGTAGAACTAATCGGTCACATGACTCATCTGGGCTTTGCTGTAAACTGGCAAAAGAGCGCCCCCCTCCCAATCGATAACTTATCTAGGAGTACACATGGATTCCATCTCCATGAAAGCGAAGCTGTCCCCAGCCAGAGTGGAGGCACTTCACTTCCTCCTGTCTCACATTAAGCCTCACAGGGTGGTAACAGCTCTGTCTGTGATGCGCTTACTGGGCATGATGTCAGCTAGTCATGTGACCGTCCCTCTGGGACTTCTCCACATGAGAAAAGTACAGAGGTGGCTCAGTCGCCTTCGCCTCGACCCAGTTTGGCAGAAAAAGCGCCTGTTATTTATTCCCCCATCTGTGCAATCAGATTTGGCCTATTGGAATAACCCCCGAGTTCTGACAAGGGGGGTTCCCCTGGGGAGAGTCACATCGCACATTTCGGTGTTCACAGATGCGTCTCTTTCAGGCTGGGGTGGAATGTGTCAGTCGCATGTTGTGGGGGGAAATGGCCGCAGCCTTGCTCCCAGCACATAAATTGCCTCGAATTGTCCACGGTGCTCAAAGTGCTCAAACACTTTGGTCCGATGCTGACAGATAAACACGTTGTAATAAGGACAGACAATATGACGCGGCAGCCTAAAAACCGCCAAAGGCGGCGTTAAGCTCAGCTCGGGTTCTGGAAATTGCTAGAAGCATTTTATTATGGTCTCACGTGAATCTGCGCTCGATAAGAGCGCATTATATTCCCGGAAAACAAAACCGGGTTGCGGATCTGATGTCACGCGGAGGACCTTCTCAGAACGAGTGGAGGCTGAACCCCTCTCTAGTTCGGAGATTATGGCACCGGTTCGGAGAAGCAAAGGTGGACTTGTTTGCTTCAAGGAAGGATGCTCAATGTGCGTTATGGTTTTCGATAAGCACTAAGGATGACCCCCCGCTAGGAGTAGACGCCTTCTCCCACAGACCGTGGCCCAATGCTCTACTTGACGTTTTCCCCCCAATTTCACTGATCCCTCGACTTCTGACACGGATCCAAAAGGAAGACTTGTCAGTTATACTTGTGGCCCCAGAGCGCACAAGCGCGTCATGGTTCCCCATTCTGATACAGCTGCTCAACGGTGCACCGTGGCCGATTCCGTGGTACGCGGATGCCCTGACGCAGCTGAACGGTGCGATCAGTCATTTCCCTGTAATAGGTCAAAGATTATGGGCTTGGCCTCTGGGAAGGGCCGCAGTTTTTCAGCGTACCACGGCACTATAGGAGGCAACGATGCGCACCTCCCAACAGCGTATTGGTTTTTACCATTGTTAATACGCGCGCCAAAGCTCCTCTTAAGCGATATCTCTACAAACAGCTTATTACGGTGTAGTGCTTTTGCGCAATCGAAACTGCAGGAATCGCCCTCCTGCAGAGTTTCGTCCAATTTTACGAGAGCTTGTCCTCCCCCACTGCTCTACTCAAGAGAGCAGCAGTGGCTGACATCTGCATGTTCCTTCTTTTATGTCTATCTATTCAACGAATTGATTTCTCGTCGCGCAGTGATGATTTTCGTTGGCTGCGCTTCTTAACTAGCAGATGCTCAGGTCTCCCATCACACTTATTTGTTGAGCTCGAGGACAGTCTGTCACGTGGCGTTCGTCCCCGCTCGTTCCCCAACATAAGCTGGTTATCATGGGGAGTCGGACAGGGGCCTCTGAAACCTGCTCTGCTCTCTTCTGGAACTAGTTACAATGCATAACTTTCGTCCCCCTCTGTCACAGCAGCAGGTTTGTAACATGTATGGAATGATTGGGGATGTAATCTATTCATTACAACGCAGTAGGTCAGCCGGCGGTTGAATCGTCCGTCTCTCAAATGCGAGAACTCCGGTTAGCGTGCATGCTGAAACCACTGCCTCATATTTTTCGCTAAAGGGGACTAGCACAGTGGAGTTGTAGTTTATTTTGACTCCTGCGCTTGCGGTGTAAGTCAGATGTGTGTAAATGCTTTTACGCTGGTGTCACAGTGGGGCAAAGACTACATCCGGCTTCGCCCTTTATCCCAATAGCGACAGCCTTAAAGGGCGAAGCTCATACGAAATAGAACGTTGGTTACACATTGTAACCCCAGATTCTATGAGTTTGAGCGTAGCCCTTTAAGTTTCCGCCCCACGTGCTCCACCACCGTCAGCTGAAGAAAAAGCTGTCTGTTATTGGGAGCCGAACTCAGGTCACGCGAATGTAATATACGGTGGATGCGGACCTGATTGGGGCCGTCGCACAGGACAATGGCGGGAAAGAAAATCTTCAGAGCTGCGCATGCGCAGAGGGATGAACCCAATAGCGACAGCCTTAAAGAGCTACGCTCATACTCATAGAATCTGGGGTTACAATACGTAACCAACGTTTTGTCTGCAAGTTTGTGCAGTGTAGGCCAATATGTTTATTAGTTGGATAACTACAGTTGTAGGCCTTTGATGCCTGTCATGTTATGAAATGATCAATTTTCATGAGCTTAAATATACCACATTACTATTAATAAGGGCCTGAACATTTGTTCTGTTTGTGAGCAATTGCTTCCAACAGAAACACATTAAATTCCCCAATGTAAATCTTTGAATGCCGTTTTCTCAAAGTGAGTTTTTTGTCATACTCCAAGTCGAACTTCTCCACCTCTGTCGCACCTATGTATACCAAACTTTCTAGTTATACACTTAGCTATATTCTGAAGATTTTGACAGAGGGATTTGTTAATATATCATCCCTAACCTGATTTATGAGACATTTTATTCCCAAAAATATGGTGAAAATCAATTTTTTAAGGCCATGGACATCATATTTTGATTTTCTCAGTAATAAAAGCAGATATCCTTAAATCCCTATGTAATTGTTTTTTCATCTTATATGTAAACAAAATGAAAAAAGAATTTCACACCTGGCTTTATCGGATGTTTAGATTTATGTTCCTAAAATATATGCAAATTAGCACATATTTAATGAGATAATGCCTCATTTGCATATTTAAACATAAAAATTTCAAAAACTTGTAATACATATTTTTTTCATAGTATTGCAAGTAATCAACTGAGGAAGTTTCATGATGATATCTATTAATTAATAATTTTACCCTATTCACCTGTAGTGTCTCGCCTTAATCAGATTATTGACATTCTTTCATTCTAACACAGTAGCCTGGTTAGGTTTGTGTGCTTCTCATTATCTCTTTTTAATCATTATAGGCCACATTTTGGTTTTTATTAATCAGTTGGCTGAATAAAGCTTGACTGCAAGTTAGGCAAAGTACACGGGAATTGATTGTAGGTAAGCTAATTATGCCAAGGCGATGGAGGCTTTCCAACCTCAATGGTAATTAGCGGACTTCAAATCGCAATTTTCTTCCCAGAAGCATTTCAAATGGCCTCTGATGGTTGTTCAAGACTGCATTAGGTATGTGTCATAGAAAAGGTAATAAGAAAGCTCTTCTGTCTGCCCCATAGTGGCAGTTACTTTTATTGCACTTAAATTAATCGCCCAGCCCTAGAGGGAACCCTCCAGTCCTGTTTCATTCGGAATAATTCCAATTGACCAAGTCCGTATCTCATTTAAATCCAGTAAATGTAGGTGAGCACTATGGCCGGTTTTGGAAGTCTCTTTTTCTGTGCGATCGCGTCATTTTCAGTTGCACAACATTAAGAGAATATGACCTGACTACTACACAAAGGTTTAAATACTTTTCTGATGGTCCAAACAATGTCTTTCAGTTCCTTTGGAAAGTTTACACTCTCTGGAATAGGATAAGAAACATGTCAATCAATACATCATTACCAGGGAAGTTTCATGTGGGCATGAACTATAAGTGTACAGTTACGCAGATGAGCCTAAGTAAATAATTGAGTGATTGGCTATGAACATGAGTACTTGGGAGCGCTGAATTTGTAGATGGAGGAATCTACACGTAAATCCACAGTAGGGAACTATGCATTTTTGATATGTGATGATTATAATTAATAGTAGTGTGACACAGTATCAATACCATCTCGAATTTTTGCTTCAGAGAACTGATTTTTCTGAACTACTAATTGGGATACCATTGGCTCACTATAGCTTAACTGGTTGCAACAAAGGTCAAAGTTTTTTTCTGTCACAAGAGATCATTTTTATTAACTGCTGTATCAATACTATGGGCAAGTGTATTGGGCAGTTTGCACATCAGGCTAGCCTAAGGAGTTTTATTCATACAATTCCTGGGAAACACGGATGGGACTTGACTTGTCCATATACTAAACCGTATTCGAGCTCGACTTTCTTGTGAATATTCAATAACTGATCCGGATGTGCCAGTGATAGAATAGTTTGACTGCGTGCATAAATAGAGCAGCTCCATATCCGCTGGCGTCTACATCTGCGCAGAGGGGTTAAAAGCCTGACATTGAAATTGTGTTTATTTTGCTTTATTCTAAGTAAGCAAGCGAAGCCAAGGTGGCAAAATATTCCTTTCAAATTGTGTTCCTCAATCCAGTTTATTAGGAACAAGCTCCCAATCCTTCTACGGTCATCATGATTGAAACCTCGTTACTCCTAAGCTGCTCCTGCCTTCGCTGGAACATTTCGGCTCAGGTGAAGCGTTCAAGCAGTCTGACTGTCATCCCGGTAAGCCACTGGCCAGCAATTAACAATGCCTCCTCACTTTGCCCTCAAAATCTGAACTGAACTGTGCTCTTCTGGGTTCCATCCCATTGTTACTGTATTAGCATCAATAAAACCTTACTTCTGGATTTTACTCTGCCTGCGCAATTGATTCCTAGTCTGGATCATGAAAACGAATCAGGGAACTGCTGGTGTTTTGGCAGATTCACAGAACAAACGTGTAGCCAAAAAAATCAGCCACAACTGTAAGATGCTACCATGTCCATATGGATTATAAACCTCAGGAGAATATTTCCAGCACCTTAATGAATCCATTACACTAGAACTCCGGCTGTTCTGGGGGCAAGGTGGGTCCTACCCAGTATTAGAGGTGTACCTGATTAGGTGGTTGAGTAGCTCATATTAAAGCAATAAAAACACTAACCAATAGAATAGTGAAACAAATAATATTTAAAATCAATGTGCCGCATAAGTTAGCAGAGTATACTTTATTTTGGCAATAAAACAGTTGCATTGTGTTCTATAACCTAATTCAAACCAAATATGATCTGAAAAAAACAGCATTCATGTATAAAAAAATTAATTGATCAAAAAATTGTTTGCTATTCATTTTAATGCCAAAAAACAAAGGCTTGGGAGAAGGTGTCTTGCATGCAATGCCTTAGCTACATTAAATTGAACATGCAATTTTTCAGATCTAGAAGACATGTTATCTGGGCCAATCACTCATGCCTTTCCCTCGCATACAGGCAGTTAAAAAAAAAGTAGTACGAACATGGTTACAAATGATTTCTATTATTTAAAAAAGTGTAATAATCTCCTCATAGGACGCTGCATATGTTTTCAGTTTGCAGACATATTGGATAGTTCATCTCTGTGTGGTTGTAGATGCACTCAGCAGGACAGAGCCAAGTCACTTTTTTGAGGTTCCACTCCTGGCAAACCTTGATTACCACTTTCCAGGAATGGGAATTCCACACTCGTACCAGCCTACAAAGTTGTGGGGTGTGTTACGACCAATTGTTCCAAATTTCACAGGCTCTTGACGATAAGCTCGATAGTAACCTGCAAGAAAAGATAACTAAGATAATAAATAAATGATTGATTCATGGCTTTGAAACACAGTGCCCTACAGAATTATTTGCAACATTTAGTAGAAATGAACAAAGCAAGATGTGGAAAAAATGTATTTGTTGTTTCGTATCATGATCTTTCATTCAAAATCTTCTAAAAAATCTTATCTTTAATTGAAGTTGTGCAATTGAAAGAAACATTTTTATTATGAAGTAAATATTTTTCTCAAAAAATGTGCACCACAATTATTGGCTCCCCTTCATTTAACCCCTTTGACTTTTTATTTAAGTTTTCCCTTAAAGCCCCCTTCCCACCACCTTCAGGATTTAATACGCCGATTCATGCCGATGTCCGATCATGGCAAGTCATAGGGAAGTTTTGAAGTTGTCGTAGATGTATTTGGAGGAATTCCTGAATGGTCACAACCAAGTCGTCCTTTCATTTTTGTCGCGCCACAATTTTCAAAGTGTTTGAAAAAATCATGATGCTTCGTGTGCTTGTCACGGATCATCAATTGTCACAGCAATATCGTAGTGGTGTCAAGTAAGTGACGTGATGGCTCTTGAACACTCCAATGAAATTGTATTGTGGAAAATGCCCATGATTCTGGAAGATGTAGTGCAAGGTGCTACAAATGCCTATGACATAAAATGATGGGAACACAAATCGACCACGACTGACCTATAATGAACAAAAATAAAGTGATGTCAGACATGGTTAAAGAACATTCCTATCTCCGTGGCGTTGACAGAATCTTGAGCTCGACAGTTGGTCCGACCATGACTCATTACGATTTATAGGTTTTTGTACATTGGCACAAACGGCAGAAAACCTGAAAAAGTGGGCACCAGGCTTAAGTAGAATCAACATTAAAAAAAGCGTTTTTCATATTGCAGGACAGTGTTACATACATATTCTGTATACTGTGCCATTTCAATTCACAGGAGCCCCGGGGCCTGACGACATGTGAGGGCCCAATGCAAGGCTTGGGATCAAAAAAAAAAAAAAATCTGTAGAAACACAAATAATGCTAGTATGGTGCTCTGACTGTGTGTACGATGGGCCTGGAGAGGAATGGGGGGATTGATATCTTGAAAAAATAAAAGCCATTGCAATTGGTTAATGGATGACGAGCATGCCTGTTTTTTTTGTCCAATGTATGAGTTGTTGTGCTTGGACTGTACACACAGCAGTTACCTAGCTACAGTAGAAATTTGAGAAGCAAAAATATCTGGAAAGAAATGTGAATAAAGTTGCAGGGGGAGTCAGAGCTATGAACAAAAACCCCCAAGCTAACTGGATACATCAAAGCTGCAAGCCCCAAAAACAAGACTGGAAACCCTACAGCAGCAGCGGCTGACAATCCGCGAGTCGCTAACGAGCCGCCACCAGCAACATGGGGAACACACTGGCTACTAACGATGCTAACGAACTGACTGCAAGGGAGACAACAACAGCCACATCAGCGAAATTACCACCTGCTGCCACCATGGGTTGGATAGTAAGCTAGGTCTTTGGTAGTTAGCAAAGTACTATGACAAGATTAGAAAATGAAGCCATAGTTTTAATTTAGCCTCTCTCAGGCCTCTCTATGACCTGAGGTCTGGGGCCAAATACGCACAAAATCACGATTTTATGCACAATAGAAAACTGGAAGAGTCAGTGCGACACACGAATATTTGTAAAGATTTGACCCGTCCTCTTGAATAAATCAGTGCGTTTACATGATGTCAGGGAGAATCAAATTATTGTGTTAGTCGGACTATAACTGGACTTTTAAAATGCATGTTAACATGTTAGTCTGACTGGAATTGCGCTAAATCGAATTTCTCAGAGTCCGACTAACACACCCAGATAATGCGGTTAGTAGTCGCATTATGCCTGCATGTATGCGCTTGAATTGAACTGAACTGGAGTATGCGCACTCGCGTGCTCCACATTCTTCATGAAGGGCTTTGACCCGGAAGTCTTGAGGACATGTAAACACCAAACTGCTTAGCGAGAACTCTGAGGTCTGACTAGCGTGCAAGTTTGTACTGAACAGTAGCAATCCTTGTCTGCAAGGGTATTTGTGCTTGAACAGTAACGCCTTGGGGTCTCTTAACTTCTACCATAAATCCGCTTGATTTACGGAATGACTTGCGCGTCGTCCAAAAATTTTCCTTCCACTCACCATTGGAAAAACGACACTCTCCCACCAGTCATTACTCCTGACCCGTATCCAATGTGCACAGGAAGCCCGGGAGTGTATTTCCCGAAAGCACAGATGCTAACTTACAACAGACTGTGAATGGACGAACCATGTTAGTTGCTAGCAGCTACGCTTCTGGGAAACGCACTCCAGGGTAGTAAAAAGGGCACAACGTAGAGCATAGCGGCGTTTCAGCTAAGCTTCAGCTAACACCATAACCAGCGGGGATAGCATGCATCTCAGTTGTACGAAAAGAATGGCGAACAACCCGTATTAAATGTACAGAGCTGTAAAGTTGCCATGTTCTCGCCACTCGATCTTACACAGTTGATGCATTCGACATGCTACTAGCTAGCCTCCAGCTAACTTGTTTGTGAAATATTTGGCCTGTGACGGAATAGGTCAATCAGAAAAAGATGCAACGCAAACAAGCTGAAAGGCATATCACCACCTATCCTAGCGGAAGCGAGCATACTTCGGTCAATAAATTGAACTTCGTCCTGTACATGTATATTCGGACAAGGACAGTAGTCCGATTGCATGGCTTAATCGCGCTAATACCGTAGCTCGAATAAACTGTGCATGTAAACGTACTGATTGTTGCACAGCATAGTTTTCTGACCCTTTCCAGTGTTTGATGCGTGGTGATCAGGAAATTGTGCACAAAATTGTTTGACTGGCCAGAGTCGGGAAAAGACGCATGGCAAAACAACGCAAAAGAACTATATCCCAATTCAATGTGCTCAAATGAAAGTTAATTTATGCAGCATAGTCATCCTGTGCAGCGTCTTTCAATCCTGACGTCATACTGCACCATGACCGGCGCATGGTTGGGTTTTGATACTTCAGAGGGCCTGTCTCCACAGTCAACATTTTTTGAGCTGGAAGCACCCATAACCTCATTTTCAGAGCGATCTTCTGCAGCGCTTATTGTTGCTAAGTTACAAGAACTGTCTTCTTGCCACTTCCGCAATCCATTGTTACAAATGTCAAGTCTCAGTTTAACGTTACCTTACTTTAGAAAGGTTTGTTATTACAATTAAAAGAAATCACTTATAGTCAGCAACTGGGCCAAAGAATGTTCATTTCCCAAAAGCGTAACAGAACCATGTAAAGTTGTCTGTGTTTTGAACCAATTAGCTACATTGCTAACGTGAAGCGCAACTTGCTTTGGGAAACGTAGCTACCCCAGTTAAAATACAGTGCTGTGAAAAAGTATTTGCCCCCTTCCTGATTTTTTTTTTTTTTTTTTTTTGCATATTTGTCACATGTAAATGTTTCAGATCATCAAAAAAAATTTTATATTAGACAAAGATAATCCAAGTAAAAACAAAATGGAGTTTTTAAATGATGAGTTCATTTAGTAAGGGAAAAAAGCAATCCAAACCTACCTGGCCCTATGTGAAAAACTAATCCCCCCCTTGTTAAATCATGAATTAACTGTGATTAACCACATTTTTTTTGTTCAAGTTCACTAGCCACACCCAGACCTGATTACTGCCAGACCTGTTGAATCAAGAAATCACTTAAATAGAAGCTGTCTGACAAAGTGAAGTACGCTAAAAGATCTCAGAAAGCAACGCATCATGCCGCGATCTAAAGAAATTGAAGAACAGATGAGAAACAAAATCATTGACATCTATCAGTCTGGAAAGGGTTTAAAAATTTCAAAGAAGCAAACCATGGTGAGCAAAAAATGGGGAAAACTTGGAAGAGTTCCTTCCCAGCAGTGGCAAAAATTACCACCGAGCATCGACACAAAGATCATGAAAGGAACAACATCTGCAGGCCTTTGCCTCTGTTAAAGTGATCTTGATTCAACAATAAGAAAGAAACTGGGCAAAAATGGCATTGGAGAGTTCCAAGGCAAAAACCACCGCTGACCACAAAGAACACAAAGGCTCATCTCACATTTGCCAAAAACATCTTGATGAACCCCAAGACTTTTGGGAAAATATTCTGTGGACTGATAAGACAAAAGTTGAACTTTTTGAAAGGTGTGCATCCCGTTACATGTGCATCCTGTTACATCTGGCGTAATACAATCCCAATTCCGAAATAGTTGGGACAAAGTGTAAATTGTGAATAAAATCAAAATGCAATGACTTTCAAATCACACCAGCCAGTATTTTATTCACAGTAGAACAGAGATAACATAGCAAATGTTGAAACTGAGAAATTTTACAATTTCATCCACAAAATGAGCTCATTTCAAATTTGATGGCTGCTACAGGTCTCAGAAAAGTTGGGACAGGGGCCTGTTTACCATGGTGTAGCATCCCCTCTTCTTTTTAACACAGAGTGGAGGCATCTGGGCATTGAGGAGACAAGTTTCTTGAGTTTAGGATTGGAATTTGATCCCACTCTTGTATAATACAGGCTTCCAGCTACTGGAGAGTTTTGGGTCTCCTTTGACGGACTTTTCGTTTAATTATGCGCCAAATGTTCTCAATCAGTGAAAGATCAGGACTGCAGGCAGGCCAGTTCGGGACACGGACTCTTCTACTACGAAGCCATGCTGTTGTAATAGCTGCAGTATGTGGTTTTTCATTGTCCTGCTGAAATACACAAGGCCTTCCCTGGAATAGATGTCGTCTGGAGGGGAGCATATGTTGCTCCAAAACCTTTATATACCTTTCAGCATTCATGGTGCTTTTTAAAACATGCAAGGGTCCCACACCATATGCACTAATGCATCCCCATACCATCAGAGATACTGGCTTTTGAACTGAACGCTGATAACAGGAGGGGTGGCCTTTCTCCTCTTTAGCCCGGAGGACACGACGCCCAGTGGTTAAATTGGCTTTTGTAAGGAGGGGGAGCCCTTCTTCACTCAGCGGTCATTATCTCTCAAAACATTTTTTTACCTTGCACCATCGGCTTAATACATATTTTATCAACTTATGGCCTACTTAATTATATCTCACATTTGCATATTGGTAACTTATTAAGCCTACATTTCACCATCAATCTGTAATTTGTAAAATCAAATTCACAATCAATTCAGCAACATTTATTTCCATCTCATCAATCTAGACATCAATTATTTGCATTGTTTACATCTCACCATCAATTCATATAGTTATTTACATCTCACACATACATCTACATGTCACAACATCAAACCACATATCAGCAGACAATTTCATTTATAACTTTCCAAATACGACTCAGATCAAGTTTCTTCTGCCTTTCCAGTCTCTGCCTACATCCTATATGGTATGCTAACCTCCGGGTCATAACCCACTTCTTTACATGTTTGGTTGGGTTCCACATTTCTAACGGCGGACCCACTAGGTTTATAAACATTAAACGGGACAAACAAGATGCGGGGGTGCGCGCGATCGCGATGTAAAAAAAAACCTTTTTCTTTTTTTTCTGTGAGAGACTGTGGTGGAACGGGAAACACTGATTTGCTAACGTAGCATTAGCTCTTCTAAACAGTTAGCTAACTAGGAGGGTGGTTAATCAAATAAAAACTACTCGCCCTCCTGATCTTTTCACTATTTGCTAACGGAGCATTAGCTGTGTAGAGACTTTATCACAGAAACATAAAGGTGAAAAAATACAGACATTTAGTTTCAGTAAATTAACAAAGTTAACATTTTGTTGTGACAGTTACTTCACCCACCTTAAACTTCCCGCTGTCTGTGCGTCAGCGCGCGCGGTATGCGATAAGATGCCGGTAGCAGTGAAAATGTGGACCAGAGTTTCTTTGTTTCTGGGGGCTGTTTCAATAAACACGACAGACCGTCCGACCCACCGACGGACTTCCCCTGACTGGATAGGACGGTCCGCCTTTTTCAGAGTGTATCAACAAACGGTCCGTCGTCCTCCGACCCGGTCGGACTGTCCGACTTTCTAGGAGGACTACTCGAGAGTTGTCCTAAAACCCGGTCAGACAAAAAATATATAACGCCAAAATATGGCGTTATTCTTTGATTTTGTCTGGAAGCGCAGACAGCCCAAAATATTTCGAGAATGGAAAAAGAGTATAACCAATGCCCGCGAAACCAATATAGCCTACACCCAGAAACGGGGCTTTGTTAAATCCGTGAATGAATTTTTCTAACGACTACACATAATTTATTAACAACGCGTGAAGATTTCACTTTTAAATCACTGGTACCGTTGTCCTCAAGTGCGACGAAAAGTTGTGTTTTTATGCATGCTATGTGAACACTAATGGGACAATTGCGGTCTCGGCATAGTTCTCAGTGGAAACACAGGTGTATTCGCGTCTTTGCGTTGACTTTGAATGTAATCTGTCATGCGAAAAATTCGTTTCGCGTCCGGTGTGAAAGCAGCTTAACTCAATTCTGTAAAATGAGCGATCGTGACGATATGAATGTTTTAATGACTTTTGTGTGTTGAATAGCTTTGTTTTGTTGCCAATCGTAGTTTTAGCACAGAGTGCACAGTGAGCAAAGACTGCTTTTAATTAGTTAGACTGTATTCAGTTAATAGCCTACTGAATATGAATGTTAAGTGACATCCTACAGCGATGTGCGCCGTTAATTTATGTCTGAATAGTAGTTAACGATCTACCTAATCAGAATTGGGTTTTTTTTTTCTTTTTTCATTTAACGTTAACTTATTTCGAATATTTGAACACCAAATAGCGAAGCAGTGCATCGCTGAGGTGTAAATTCTCACGCAACTTCGAACGAACAGTGACAAACCGTCCGTCCGCGTCGGACAATGGTCGGACATCCTACTTTTGTTTTATTGAAACACCTGACGGACATGGTCTGTCGAAGGACCGACTTTTCACTCGACAGATGGTCTGACTCGGTCGGACAAGTAAAGTTTATTGAAACAGCCCCCAGGTTTTATCTCAAACAAGCGGAACAGATTCAGTAATGAAGCTCTGACACAGCGCTCTGAAAACAGCGCTGAGTGAACAGGCTGATGGGGGTCAAAATGGTTCATTTTGATTTTAAAAAGTCATATAATGGTAGCTACACCCATGATTATTATAAAACACTGAAGCAGAGGGAGCTCAGCTCCTGCTGACTGTACTGCCGAGGTGGGGAGGCGGAGCTGAGCTCCGGAGGGCTCCGGCCCAATTTAATCTCTGACGACGCCCATGATTTCCAACAAGAATGTCAAATTCGGACTCGTCTGATCACAGGACACTTTGCTACTTTGCTACAGTCCATTTTAAATGAGCCTTGGCCCACAGAACACGGCGGCGGTTCTGGATCATGCTCAACAATGGCTTCCTTTTTGCATGATAGAGTTTTAGGTGGCATCTGTGGATAGCACGGCGGACTTTTTACAGACAGTGGTTTCTTGAAGTATTCCTGGGCCCATTTAGTAATGTCAATGACAGAATCATGCCGGTGAGTAATGCAGTGGCGTCTGAGGGCCCGAAGATTACGGGCACCCAGTAAAGGTCTTCGGCCTTGTCCCTCACGCACAGAGATTTTTTCCAGTTTCTCTGAATCTTTTGATGATGTTATGCACTTTCAATGATGAGACCTTCAAAGCCTTTGCAATTTGATGTTGAGGAACATTGTTTTTAAGTATTCCACAATTTTTTTGTGCAAGCCTCAGAGACTCAGCCTCTCTAAGACATCCTTTTATTAGCCAATCATGTTACACACCTGATGCCAGTTAACTTAATTACTTGCTGAATGTTCTTTCAGCTGATTCTCTTATATATTAATTGCTTTTTTCAGCCCTTTTATGCCTGTGTCCCAATTTTTTTGAGACCTGTTGCAGCCAGAAAATTTGAAATAAGCTCATTTTGTGGATAAAAATGTAAAATGTCTCAGTTTCAACATTTGAAATGTTATCTATGTTCTATTGTAAATAACATATTGGCTCATGTAATCTGAAAGTCATTTTGATTTTATTCACAATTTACACTTCGTCCCAACTATTTCGGAATTGGGGTTGTACTAACACAGCATTATATAAAAAGAAAATCATGCCAACAGTCAAACATGGTGGTGGCATGCTTCAGGAACTGGACGACTTGCCATAATTGATGGAACCATGAATTCTGCTCTCTACCAGAAAATCCTGAGGGAGAATGTCGGACCATCAGTTCTTGACCGCAAGCTCAAGCGGGCTTGGGTTATGCAGCAGGACAATGACCTGTAACACACTAGCAAGTCCACCCCTGAATGGCTTAAAAAACAAAATGAAGGTTTTGGAGTGGTCTAGTTAAAGTCCGTACTTAAATCCTATTGAGATGCTGTGGCATGACCTTAAACAGGCCATTCATGCTTGAAAACCCTCCAATGTGGCTGAATTGAAACAATTCTGCAAAGAAGAGTGGGCCAACATTCCTCCACAGCGATGTGAAAGAGTCATTGCCTGTTATTGCAAACGCTCGATTCCAGCTGTTGTCATCGACGGTGGCACAACCAGTTATTCGGTTTAGGGGGCAATTACTTTTTCACATTGGGCCAAGTAGGTTTTGAAAGCTTTTTCCCCTCAATAAATGAAATCATCATTTAAAAACTGCATTTTATATTTACTTGGGTTATCTTTGTCTAAAATTTAGATTTGTTTCATGATCTGAAACAATTAACTGTGACAAATATGAAAAAAATAAGAAATCAGGAAGGGGTCAAATACTTTTTCACGGCACTGTAAATGGGAACCTACGCGATAACAATGTGCCTCACTACAGCTGTTTGGCTGTAGTAGTAGCTATTGCTTTAGTAAACATTAATACAAACCCCAATTCCAATGAAGTTGGGACGTTGTGTAAAACGCAAATGAAAACTGAATATTCACTCTGTTCGCTAGCCACTGTTCACCAGCGTTACCATCAAAACAAGCCCTCCCTGGACAATTTACAGAGATACCGTTAGAGCTATCACGGGGACAAATTAATACAATACTACCATCTCGGTGGCAAGCAGACTTCAGTTATCATTTGTATCCCATTCAAGTTTTGTCACGTTCCACTAACTAGCTGGCAAATGAGCAATGTTAATTACTGCTTCGTCTGTTAAAATGTTAAGAACTGTTTTGAGAGACCTAACAAGTAATAGTGCTACTCCTGACATTTTCCCTTTAAGTTAATGAACCACGTTTGAGCGTTTTCAGTGTTTTGCAAGTGCTTTCCTGGTCAAGGGAGCTAAAAGATAAAAAACGGTAATTAACGAAGTTGAGGGCAAACACAACTTACCGAAAATGATGTCCTGGCCGCACAATAACTAGGTGTTGGCTGCCAGAGGTCCCTTCTGATTGAAGCCAAACATTAATTCCGCCAATCTAGCTAAACCCTTTGGAATGGAATAAATCTGTAGCTCGGAATTTCTCTGACGACTGTAGTCACAGCCAACTGCAGAACAAATCCCGGGTATATTGGATTAACTTTAATTTAGTACTTCGTACATCTTCTTGTCTCGTCTGAGTGGGGGGGCACTTTGACCTGATTGGGCGGGTCCGGCCCCCTATGGCCCACCCATGGCGCCGACACTCTTTAACAGCAAAAGACAAACTTTTTATTCATTCATTCATTCATTCATTTATACAGTAGAGTACAGAATTTCTTTGTGTCAGGCCTTCAGATTCCAAACCCTACAAGACACAAGGCTCCAGACTGCGACCAAATGGTCGCATTTTGTGACCATTTTTTGAGACAGTGCGAGTATTTTTTATAACTACTCGCACTTCTGCGACCTGCAAATTTGCAGACTTGCCTTTTTCAATACGGGGAGAAAAAAAGAGATTAAGTCCGTCAGTGAAAGGAAAGATTTGTGGGATGTCATGGACTGATGATCACCATGGAGATGCGCCATGTTGGCTATTATCAAAACCGCTTGCAGTGTAGAATGCCGCATGCAAGGAGACACTCTCCTGAACATCGCAACTTCTATCCCTCATATACTTCCTTGCTCTTGTGCTTTCAATGTTGAGAGTTCCCAATGGTGTTGAATCTTCATTTCGTGCCTCCCAACTGTACTCTCAGATTTTTGGGACGTTAGCTAGCTAGCTCAAGTGCAATGGCTGTTACAGCTGGCTAGTGAAGTTACGACATAAACCAAATGACATTGCTGAAATATGTCCATTATTTACAAAGATCTTCCGTAACTAACGTTAGCTAGCTAGCAAGATGGCTATATAATCTGAAAAGTAAGTCCAGATCTGACTGCGTTTTCACCGCGGCTACTCTGAAAAGAATAACAATACCGAGTAAGCTAACGGGAGCCCTTCTGCATTTTCTTTGCACCCATGCGAGGGCTGTTGCTACCACGTGACATTGCGCTACAGCAGAAGTGATGAAAACGGTAATCGTCCTCATAGGCTAATGTGTGTGAGAGGGGGAGAGTCCGGGAGTGAGTGATTAGCTGTGATTAGTCAATTGCGGGGGTAATGTATATGTTTAGTTTTGTTTGATTTTTTCAACTGTAATAACAGCAGGTAGGTCAGGAAGGGTACTGACCACATACTTTGTTAACACACTTTGTACATATTTATGAGAGCACATTTGTAGAATTTGTGACATCCTGAACTTAAAATAGTACTTTGTAATTTCTGTATGTTGTCTATTTATTTCCAAATCATTTATCAGTAATACAGTTAAAATGGGGGGAAATGTGACTAATTGCGTTGCAGGCCGATTTAAAGTGTGTCCCTAAGTTTTCTGCTTGTGCTCTTAAAATTTTCAGTCAGGGGCTACAGTGCTTCTTGTAAAAAAAAAAAAAAGTTAGTCTGGAGGCCTGAGACTGGGATCTGCCACTTGCAACTAAAATGCATGATAATCAGTTAAAGGTGAAAGATTGCTGAATAATTATTTTTAATCGAGGCTAAAATTGGTTTTATTTGAGCAGCTACATAATAATTTGACTAATTCAGCAGAGCTAATCATCCAGATAATTTATTCTTCTGGATTGTCTTAAGGCTTTTTTCCTTCCCCAAATAAAAGCACTCGATAACTTGCCCCATTTAACAGACATATTTTTAGGTATTTACACTGGCAGATTCTGAAACAGAAAAAGAAAATTAGGCAGGACATAAATTTTACTAGACTCAATTCTTCCTGCTATAGATAGCGATATTGTTGACCATCTCTGCAAACTTCAGATGTCAGATTATCTCAGGAAATTATGTAAATTGAGTTCATGAGCAGGCCTGTCTATTTAAAAACTAGTAGTTGCAGAACACTGGAGATAATAAAATCCCGTTTTACTGCACTGCTTGGTTCTCGCGACTGGTTCCTGAGCGATACCTCACAGTGGGAGTGCATGGGGCATTTCATTCATTCATTCTGCTATCCTGGCTTCTCCCTTTCATCAAACATAGGAAAACAGAGGGCAATTATCTATACTGGAGGTAAGTTGTGCGAACTTCAAAACCAAGTTTTGTTCCTCACCACATTCAACACCAATGTATTCATCTCATTGGAGGAATACCAAGCCCTTTACATTAACCCTCTAATGTGTGTGTGTGTGTGTGTGTGTGTGTGTGTGGGTTTTTTTTTTTTTATCAAATTATATATAAATTATTGTAAAATTATGTAATTCGCAATTTGCAGCAGTATTACGTATGTCTAGTGTGGGCAAGATGTTCTTGCAGCAGCCGCACAAGGCCGCGGTGGTGGTGAGCTGTAGTACTATAATTTAGACTTGAATCTTCTCCTACAATGCACGATCTGGTTGGTGAACAGATGGGACAAGACCTGAGACCACTCATCCATATAGAATCTGTAATGATTTTATCAGTGCACCATGTCGTGTACACTGAAATAAAAGTGATGGCAATTGGATCCAAGAGCACGGAAGTAAATGCATTATTCTCTTTGAAGCGAGGCTTCAAAAGCGAATAATTAAACACTGCCGGAAGCAACAATTCCCAAATATTTACAATATGCGCAAGATGAATATGGAGTTATATCTGTGCCTCAATCCTGAGCGAGCAATTGGTCATTTTGAGCACAGAAAAATTGTTCGAGCACACAAATCTTGTTATGAGGAAAAATTAAATGTGAGCAAAAAACCTTCTGATTGAGCGAACAAAAATCTATTCTGTGTTAAACAAATGTCTGCATGTTGGCTATGATCAAAATGAATGAGCAATAATAACTCCTTTCCCTCAGTTTCACCTATGCCCTCTCACAAATTCATGCTTGGCACACTGGCATGTAGTACAGTACACAATGTTAGAAATGTGCCACAATTCTGAGTGGCTGTTTCAGCTCCAATTAGACGCATTATGACCAGCCACCAAAGATAGGGGGGGGAGGTAATGACAAAATTTAGCTACAACTGAATTATAATGCTGCCGTTTTTGGGTTAATGTTACATCTCCATGCGTCTTGAGACATCTGCTGTGTGACTCTTTTGATTCACATCCCTTTTTAGCAATCCTGGCTGCTGCTAACTATAGCATTGGATGATGTCTTCTGAGCAGCAAAACCAAAATGTCACACCACAGCCACATGATGTGTGCATGTACAGACTAACCAACATAATTTCATGGAGGTTCATAAGACATGGTATAATACTAAAGCACAAACCACTTACATGTGGCTGTGGTGTGGCATTTTGGTTTTGATGTTCTGAAGACATCGTCCGATGCTGTAGTTAGCAGCCAGGATTGCTGAAAAGGGATATGAGTCAAAATTGTCACACAACAGCCGATTTCTCAAGATACAGAGAGATGTGACGTTAACCCAAACAATGCAACATGGCAGCACTATAATCCAGTTAAAGTCGAATTTAACCTTTCCTCCTTTTTCTTTGGTGGTTAGTCATAATGCTTTTAACTGGAGCCGATGCAGCCAATCAGAATCTACCCGCCGCTGAGTTTTCTGATTTGATATTGGTTACATTCGTAACACTGTGCACAGCCTGAGCGAGTGTGCAGGCAAAGTTGAGCGCAGAGAGGAGGTTACTGACTGAGTACGCACTGGAAATAGGTCAGTCCAGCCGAGGCACTCGAGGGAATTTTGGGCGTACTCCGCCCAAGGCAGTAACTTCGCCCAATCTTGCTATCCTTGGTGGCAGTGTGCTCAGAGGAACCTCTCCAGATCCCAAATAGCCCTTTCTACCAACCCGTTCGACTAAGGATGGAATCCCGAGGTGAGGCTCACCGAAGCTCCTAACTTCCGGAAGAAGGCTCTCCATAACCGGGACGTAAACTGTGGTCCACGGTCCAAAAGGACGTAATCCAGAAGGCCGAAGTGTCTGAAGAACTACTAAAACAGCACCTCTGCTACCTAAAAAGCAGAGGGAATGCTGGGAAATGGAATGAACTTAACAAATGTAGAGAAGTGGTCAATGATCACCAAAATGACTGTTTTCCTCAGACTCTGGTTAGTCGATTACAAAGTCCACAGCCACATGGGACCAGGAGTGGTTTGGAACTGGTAGAAGGAGGCATTTACTGCCAGGGAGTTGTCTCTGGGTCTAGGAGATGGCACAGGTAGTGAAGGAGTTGACCACTCTGTCCACGTCAGAGGCCAGGTGGGGCTACCAGTATTTACGGGTGATGATCTGTGTTGTCCTCTGGACTCCTGGATGACCAGTTGATACGGAGGTGTGGGCCCAAGTGATAAGCCTATCCCGCAGGGTGGAGGGGACAAAGATCTACCCTGCTGGCACGGAGGCAGGAGCGGGTTCCTTCTTAGAATCATGATGTCTCTGTCCAGCTGCAAGCGAATCGGAGCTACGAGGCAGGAGGGTGGTGGGATCGGCTCGTCTGCATCTGGGTCAGTCTCCACCTCGTGTCTTTGGGATAGAGCATCTGCTTTGGTGTTTTTAGAACCAGGATGGTAGGTTATGGTGAAATTGAAATGTGTGAAAGAGAGAGCCCATCTGGCTTGACGTGGATTGAGCCGCTTTGCTTTCTGCAAATACTCCAGGTTGCGGTGGTCAGTCAGCAGTGTGAATAGATAGAGCCCCCTCGAGCTAATGCCTCCACTCCTCAAGGGTCAACTTCACCACCAGTAGTTCCTGGTTGCCCACATCTTAGTTAGCTTCAGCTGGTTTAAGTCCTTGGGAAAAGAATGAACAGGATAAAGTTTTTCAGGTGACCCATGACGCTGTGACAAGACAGCCCCCACCCCAGCATTGAAGGCATTTACTTCAACAACAAAGAGCTTTTCTGGGTCTGGGAGCTTTAGTATGGAAGCCGTTGTGAACAGCTGCCTCAGGCCATTAAAGACACGCTGATCTTCTGGATTCCACACCAGCTCCTTTGGCTTTGCCTTGAATAGTGTGGTAAGAGGTTGGGCAACCATACTGAAATTCTTAATGAACTGGCGGAAGAAGTGAGCAAATCCCAGGAAGGGTCTGAGCTCTTTGATGGTGCGTGGGACTGGCTATGCTGCTACCACCTCCACCTTCTTCTCCTCCATAGCTACTCCTTCTGGTCCAATCATCTACTCCAAGAAGGAGATGGTGGTTTGGTGGAAGACGCATTTTTCAGCCTTGACGTAGAGTTGGTGATCCAAAAGGCGAGTGAGTACCTTCTTCACATACTGCACATGCTCCAAATGCGTTGGGGAATACACCAGGATATCATCGATGTAGGCAATGACAAATCTATTGAGCATGTCCCTAAGCACATCATTAATGAAGGACTGAAACACTGACAGAAGAATAACAAGCTCATAAGGCATCACACGTTATTTGTAGTGGCCAGAGATGGTGCTAAAGGCAGTCTTCCACTCGTCTCCTTCCCTGGTATGGAACAGATTGTAGGTGCTGCGGAGGTCGACTTTGAAGTACTTCACACCTCGGAGCTGTTCCACAGCGCTGGGGATCAGAGGGAGGGGATATCTATGCCTAACCATTACTTCATTCAGCCCTCTGTAGTCAATACAGGGTCGGAGGCCTCCATATTTCTTCTGGACAAAGAAGCGGCTGATGCTGCTGAGGTGGAGGGTGAAATGAAGCCCTGCTGGAGTGCTTCTTGAATGTATTGTTCTATTGAGTTTCCGCCATCAAAAGGGGGTAGACACGACTTCATGGAGGTGAGGTACCAGATAGCAGCTCAATGGCACCGTCCCATGGGCGATGAGGAGGGAGCTTGGTGGCCTTAGTCTTGCTGAAGACCTCCCAAAGGTGCCAGCACTCCCTGGGAATCTCGACGTGGGACGCGGTGTTGGGGCTTTCGATTGTAGTAGAGAATAGCAAGAGGGCTACAGCGCTGCCAACAAAATCTGAACCGAAATGAGATTTGGTGATCATGCCGTGAAATTGTGGGGTCATGCCATTTCAGCTAAGGGAGTCCTAAGATGATTGAGTGGTTGGAGATGGGGAGAAACAGGAGTGGAAATTCCTCCTGTTGGCTCTTCCGGAAGCAGAGGGAGATCTGAGCTGACTGGTGGAGGATGCTTTCGTTCCCTTGAGGCTTATCATCTAATGCTGCCAAGGTGATCAGGGTGCTGAGCTGATGCACTGGAATCTAGAGCGTTCTCTCTAATTTTGCGCATATGAAGTTCCCCGCTACACCGCAGTCAATCAGGGCTCCTGCATAGAGGGAGGCAATGTTATATGCCACACGCACTGGGACCAGGAACTTCTGAGCAAATATAGTGTAGGGAGACATGGTTATATTGACAGACAAAGGTCTCCTGAAGCTCCTGGTTGAGCTCTCAGCAGGTGGTGGTTGGTGCTCTCCACAATGAGTGCATTGCCCTGATGTCCTCCAGTCACGACGGACGGCTCGAGCTGGTTTTCAGGTGCTAATCTCCATCGGCTCCGGCTCATGCCATCTCTGCTTTCAGTTCTGGCTGCAGCCTGTTGCATTAGATTCTGAGGAGAGCTGGTTCGTTCCAGCCACTGGCTGCAAGCAGGGTCCTGAAAGAGAGAGAATATTCCACCGCTGGCCTGGACCCTTGCCACAAGTCCAACAGGCGGTCCCCATCCTTCTTCCCTGGGAGGTCGAACACTGCCTTAAATTGGGTGATAAAACTGTTGTAGGTGGGGAAGGCAGTGTGTTCCCAGATAGCAGTGGCCCTTTCTAGGGCTTTGCTAGTCAGGCGAGTGATGACTACGGTGATCTTCTCAGCGTCACTGAGGGCAGAGTGGTAAGTGAAGTACAGGGAACACTGGAGCAGGAGTCCTCTACAGGCAGTGGAGGAGCCCTCGTATCCTTCAGGAAGTTGCACTGGCGAATTAGCCCAGGGAGAGGCTGGGTAAGCTGGTGGACTAGCAGGAGAGGCTGGGGCAGTGGGTGTAGGGGGCAACCAGAAGGTGTTCAGCTTGCGGATTGGACAAGGTCATCCATGGTGGCTCCCAGCGGGATGATCTCCCTCTGCTGCGCTGCCACGACACTGAGGAGGTCCAGTGGATGAGTTAACTGTGGGGAACTCTCCTTCATCAGGTGGTGAAATCTTTGCTGAATCCATTATCTTTGACAAAGTCTTCTGTAATAATTTTATCAGTGCACCGTGTCATGTGCGCTGAAATAAGAATAAAGGCGATTGGATCCAAGAGCAAAGAAGTAACTGTGTTCATGCGTCCTTCAGTTTTAAGGTCTATGAAAAGGCAATAATTTTAAGCATAAATGTCATAAGGGTCATAGTTAATAACTATATTACTGAAAAAACTTAGACTAGAAGAATTAAGTGAGAGCCACACTCACACAATCCATTTCACATCAACACACCCCATTTTGGGGTTTACAACGGTCGGTTGAGTGTTCGGATGACGATGTTACCGGTGTCGACACATCCTGGTTTTTTCATTAAGTGTTGGCTATACCCTAGGGAAAATTTCAGCAAATTCCCTTAGCGTGTCATGGCTGGGAACTTTGTCAAATGTACCGTCGTTTAAACACGTGGCCATTGGAAATCTCCATTTCAGAACATATTTTATGAAAAAATATCTTCCCATCTCAGCAGTATGACATCGATTTCAACAAATTCTTTTTTTATTCTTTAAGAAAATATATCAGCTACAATGTGCATTGATAAGCACATGATTATAATCATTGGTGACACTTTGTGGGGCCCCAGAATGGGTGGCCCCTTCCAAAAACTAAAAATGTTAAAAATCATTTTTTGTCACAAATGAAAATTTATATTACAAGTTTCTCTGGTGTATTCATGAACCCCATGGGGTAGTTTATCAATGCTGAAAATTATTTTGAATTCGGTGGTTTGGGCCAGAAAATGCCCCTCATTGGACTCCACCTTTAGAATTCGATTGTGAACGTCAGGATCAATGCTTCGATACTTCGAAGTGTTCAGTACAGCCCTAATTACAATGTGTAAGACTATTATCGTGTCAATCAAGACATTTAAAAAACAGTTGTCATCATGGCGAGGTCAATCTTTTGCACACCCATGTAACTGTGTGCCCGGTCATTGAATGCTCTGATTTATTTAAATCTTGAGGGAACGTAGTCCATAAAAATTTAGCGTGCAAGATTACACATTTAGGAATTTGCTAATTATTCAGGATAAAGCCATGACTCTGTCATGCTAGCGAACTCTACCATTCTTGTAGTCCTTTAGGTGATTTCTCCCCCCCCAAGAAGGATAGCTGTAAGGGGACCATGGCATATAAAGCCTAAAACTGCATGAATTTCTGGTCAGTCAAAAATGGGAAACGCAAGGTAGTACTCGCATGGTCACCAAGTAGAAGTGACTGCAAAACAAGAAAATGTTTGAGGAAACGAGTGTAAATGAGGGTTACAGGACTCTTCGTCCCTGGATTTTTCGTACCCAGACTTTTTGCCCCCGAATTTTTTGTCCCCAGGGACTTTTGTCCTCGAGGACTATTATAAGGGTTAAGGTTGGGGTTGGGGTTTGGGATAGTGTTATAATACAGGAAGAGGGCAAAGGATTGCTGGGATGAACCATCGAGGGACAAAGAGTCTGGAGATGAAAAGTTCATGGGGACGAAAAATTTGGGGACAAAAAGTCCAGGGACGAAGATTCCTAGAGCCGACAATGAACATGTGCTACTAATGAGATTTTTATAATAATTACTCACATTCTTAATTTCTGGTCAGTCTCATATTAATTTTCATTATATCGCTGAAATACGAATTTCGGGGATATCATGGTTTCGCCCCACCCGCCGCCACATCTGCCACCGCGTCCACCACTGCGTCCGCAGATTTTAGCCGTTAGCGCAATAACTCACAAAATACTTCACATTGGCTTCTCATTTTTAGCACATGGGCAGATATGGTAGAGAGGATGAACTGATTAGATTTTGGGCAAGTATGCACTCCTAGGTTTGCCACTAGGTGGCGCTATATATTGAAAAAATCAGTTTTTTAGCCATATGTCTGGAACAATTACTAACACAGACCTCAAATTTGCCTCATATTGTAGGTCTAGTAAAGGGGAATCTAATAAAGGGGGCTTCGAGGATTGGGGAATTTCAGGGATATACCCCTTGCTGTCAGCCGCCAATAGCGTAGGCCTAGTTTCCTTTGTTGCTCAGTATAGAAAGAATGTTTGGAGCGCTTCAGATGTTTGGATAAGTTGGGTACGGATCAACCCATTACCCAAAATTATCTCCAAAATCAATTTTGAACCAAACTGACCAATGAAAACAATACCTGCAAGGTTTTGTAATCAAATAAACAACTCCACATTTCATTTGAAATGTGCTTATTATAATTTACAGTTTGGCTGACAGGCAAAGCAGCCATAAAGTGCGAAACTTTATGAGCATTAAAGCGACGGATGAAATGAGCCCTTAAGAGCCATACTGGGCCAACCCATGTTGGGGAACTTTTGAGAAAATGGGACTCAAAGTTGCCAGCCTCCTGTGTCATCTCGAGTATCTGGGAACTAGTAACACCGCTGATGTTAAAAACTCAAGATTTGTAAAATTACGTTATGCACTTCTAATGCAGGTTTTGGATGCCCTTCTGTTTCATTTAAAGTGAAAGGTACCTCCTTCTGAAGCAGAACCATCATCTTCTGATTCATTTGGGTCAAACTCTGGGTCTCCATTATCTTCCACTTCACCATCATCATCAATCATAGCAAGCAATTCCTCATCAGTGAGATACCTAGCCGCCATGTTTACATTGAATTATGGAAAAGTTGTGGGATGGTCCACTATGGCTAAGGCAGTGCAGTGCATATGTACAGGGGCAGAGAAGACGTTTGCTTGTATGAACAATCCATGTGGGTAGATTAGGTTGGCTCATTTGGGAAATGTAGATCTCAGTTTTCTGCACATGCTGACTACTTCAACTCAATTTCGCCAAAAGTGCGGGATGGCCCAGTATGGTTCTTAGGGGCTCAAATTGTGGTCACCGTCAATAATTAATCCAAATTTCTTCTATACATCCGACTTAGCCTTCAAGGACGAGACGACAACAATCTGGTATTCACCAACAGTTATTTTTGTTCTTACATCATCCTGGGTGATCCGTTTTTTTCCCCAGCCTCATTGTCAATAAAGCAATCACGTTCATTTCACTCCTGCTGGATATTGTTCAAGGGGTTACAGTAGCATAATCAAAATAACATTATTTCGTTTCTTTCCCCCAAGCTGCTTTTTTCCTTGCTTACTTTAATTTCTCTCAGTTGTTGCCCCGCCCACACATAATTATGCTTTTACCCCCGACCCTGAATCAAAACTTTTTTTCTTTCGTTTCCTTGTTTTTTGCACTCGTTCAAATGTGACCCTGTTATGGTTCTGTTTTGATGTTATGCCATGTGTTCATTGTCATGTCTTTTCTTTATTCTTTTTGCTTATTATACATTCCAGTTTTCGGTTTATGCCATTTCAGGTTTCATTGCACTTGTTGCCCCTGTCTTGTGATCAGTTTGGTTCAGTCCGTCTTCCCAGTCTGTGTGCCTACATGCTTCGGGTGATTTCAATGGTTTCTGGTGTTTAATGTTATTACTTCAATTCTCGTTTACTTCCTTCACCTTGCTTTCCTAGATTACTAATAATACTAACATTTATATTTAGTATCATAGTTTACTAACCTAACTAATCCATGTATATATTACTAACTTACTAACGAGCACTTGGGTTAATTTGTAAAGCTGCACCGTTACTAATTACCACTAATTCAATCTCAGCTATCGCCCTGTTCTAGTCTCCGCCTCTTGCTTTGCTTTCTCTGTCTCTCCCTGCGTTTCCTCGAGATCTTTCGCACGTGCTTAATTGCTATCCTGCACTCTTTGTCTGTGCACTTAGAACTCCTTGACCGGAGCTGTTTATCTGTCATAGGTTGTCTGCATTGATCCTGTCCGTGTCTTGGCTTTTGCCGATTGTTGTGGTTTAGGACTTCCCCCTGTGTGCTTACCTCTGTAATTAGTTCTTATCCAATTCACCTGTTCCCTGCATAGCATGTGACTTCCCTCGTCTATTTAAAGTCTTCACTGCAGTTCATTCTCTGTCAGAACGTTGATCAATACTCATTTGTGGGTCAGTCCAAGTGAAGGCATCCAGAAAATCAGAAAATTCCTGGGTCACCCCCTCAGAAACTTCTCAAAAAATTCATATAGGTACCTCTGGTGGACTTATGAAATAATACCAAGTATTAGACCAATATCCCTAATAGTTTCGAAGTGATGGCCTGTCACAATTTTAAGTCTTTTTTTTTAATTTTGACGAAATTGTGTTTCGTCCAACTTTGGGCTTCCACTGCTCCTCTATTATTTGACCTACAGATCAGATTTTTGGTCTCCCTGGCCAACTTTTTGGATTTTGACCTGTTTTTGTACGACCACGATTTCTGTTTTGGATGCCCTGTGTATGACCTACCTTTCTGGATTTCGACTATAATTTTTGGCTTACTGTCTATGTACCGTTACACATCTGCCTTACTGGTTTTGACCCCTGCCTGTCTTTTCGACTTCGCTTTTTGGATATTGTTTTTGGCTTGGCAATTGTGTCTTCTGGTCCCGACCCTTTTTACAATAAAGGCTTACGATTTTTGGAATTCCTGTTCTCGCGAGTGGTTCCTGAACGCGTCGTCACAGACCCTGGGATTCGCAATGACTTTTCACGATTTTGATTAATTTTAATCAGACTACGATTAAAACAATTTTGGACAAAAAATTATAAAATACATTTCCTATTTGCTAACATTTTTGGATATTAGAGATTAGGTTTCAGCAGTGGTTTGCTTGTGTGTCTTCACTTTGTGCATGAGAAGACCCGTCTCTGCAGAGAAGCATTTTTTCTACTATCTGCCCTTACAATGACAATCCACCAAGGTGCAAGGGCATCTGGCTTTTTATGGGCATAGGAGATGGCACTCTGGTTTATTTCATTTTATGCTCAAAACACGCCTATGATTAATTAAGAAATTAAAAATGACCCCTTTGAACCTTACGCCTCACATTGCGCCCAGATAACCTGCCATTAAACTAGCGAAAATGGATTTGGACACTCCCTAAATGCACTTGCACCATGCCCTTTAGACCATGCACTTAGGTAATTAAAATGGGGCCCATAGAGTTTTTCAATACCTATATCAGCCATGTGAAAAAAAAATTGCCCGCCTGAACATGATAACTAGTTATGGTACCATTGGCAGCAACAATTGCAATCAAACTTTTGCAATTACTGGCAATGAGTCTTTTACATCGACATAGAGGAATTTTGGCCTACTCTTGTTGGCAGAATGGTTTCAATTCCGCTACATTGGAGGGTTTTCTAACAAACTGCTTGTTCGAGGTTATGTGACAGCATTTCAAATGGATTCAAGTCAGGACTTTGACCAAGACACTCCTAAGCCTTAATTTTGTTAATTTTCAACTGTGCAGAGGTGGACTTGTTTCTGTGCTTCCAATCATTGGCCGGCTGCATAATCTAAATGCACTTGGGTTTTAGGTCACAAACTCATTGCTGGACATTCTCCTTAAGGATTCTCTGGTTGAAAGCAGAACTCAGTTTCAAAAGTTACATCAGTTCGCCTAGGTGCTGAAGCGGCAAAGCAGCTCCAGACCTTCACACAACCACTACCCTGTTTGACTGTTGGTATGCTTTTCTTATTGCAGAATGCTGTGTTAGCTTTACACCAGATGCAGCGGGACCCATGTCTTCCAAATAGTTCCACTATTGACTCATCAGTCCACAGATTATAATTCCGTAAGTATTGGAGGTCATCAAGACATTTTTTTGGCAAATGTGAGGAGAGCCTTTATGTTTTCTTTAATTTTTGGTCAGCAGTCGTTTTCACCTGGCAGCTCTGTGTTCACCATAGTTCCAAGATTTCTCCATTTATAGATGATGGCTCTCACTGTGGTTTGCTAGAGTCCCAGATCTTTAGAAATGTTTTTGCAACCGTTTTCAGACTGCTAGATATCAACAACTTCGCTTCTCATCTGTTGTTAATTTTCTACATAGCGGCATCATGAGCTGCTTTTTGCCAACTTCATATTGCCAGACAGACTCTATTTAAGTGATGTTTAGATTTAACAAGGCTGGCAGTAATCATGTCTGTGTGCACCTGGTAAAGTTGAACCCAGTTATCAATTGAATTGGTTTGATTAGTTGATTTAGTCACTAAAGGGGTAGTTACTTTTTCACATAAGGCCAGGTAGGGTTAGATTACTTTTTTCCCTTCCATAAATGTGGTCATCATTTAAAGACTGCATTTTGTGGTTATTCAGGTTATCACTGTCAAATATATTAAAATCAGTTACATGGTCCGAAACACTGAAGTGTGACAAATATTAAAAAATAGATTAAATCAAGACAGAGGCGGATACTTTTTCACGGCACCATATTTATACAGGATTAGGAAGTTATGGTAGACCACTTTAGAGTTCCTAATCAAAGAGGTGAACTTAAGAGTACAAAATAGAACAGGAAATCTGTCAAATGTTCATTTTAAGATTTTCTGGTGGTGCCGATAATTGAAGTGCACATGCTTCAGAGAAAAATATTTATTTGAGGTCAACATTTTATTCTTTCAATAATTTTCATTCAATGAAAATGTAAAATTTTTGTGAATATTTTTAGTGAAAGACCAAACAGCAAAACTGCAAAGCCGTTTTGCTTTTGGATGATACTGAGAATAAAACATTACATTGAGGTATAAGATCTCAAATATATGATTAGAATGTTGAGAACCAAACATTGTAATGATGATGTCATTGAACTATGAATAATGTGACTGTAATTTTAAAACTCACTTTTTTTGAACAACAGTAAAATTAACCAGCTTTCTTGGAAGCGTCTTGGCATTTACAAAGCTCCATGTAATATATAACAGTAATTACAGTAATGCTGGCATGGGTATACGCAGAGGTTTTGCATCTTGCCTTGAGCAGTTGGCAGGTAAGCAGAAAGGCTCTGTGGTCCAGTCCTTCCTGCCAAGTGAGAATCAACAAATTGGCAGTGATCTTCACCATCGCCAAAGGTGTCTCCAATACTGTAGAACATGTCTGAAATGAGCAAGAAAGAGTCCTGATAAAAACCTAATACTGTAATGCAATCTAAGCCAAGTCAGTAATGTAATGCAGGCAATGTAATAGCCATATTTTAGTGGCAAGTAAAGGACCAATAAAGAAGCATCCTTCCTCGAATGGTCGCTGTGCAACAGCATAACAACAAGGCAAATAAGTTTTTTTTTACATTTGAATTTAACTCATTAACATTTTACATATATATACCAAAATTTAAATCATAATTCACTGAGCAATGAAACCGCAGTCTTAACTGCATGTAAAATATCTGTATGTAGAAATTTCACTTAAGGCATTTTAAGCCAGCACACTTAGCCAGTTGGAGATAGGGAACCACTTGTGATACCTTTGAGCCCATCGCCGATGAAGATTTTGTACCGTAAAGAATTGCACAGGACAACCCCGACAAACTTCCTATACCATGTACGTTTGACAAACTGGCTGCCCCTGCAAACGCTGTGGGCAGGGTTATACTTGAACTTGAACGGAACCCAGATAGGCTCTCCTCCTGTAAAAAAACCAAATAACACACCTGAACAAGTATGCCATTATGTCGGTTATATACCTCCAGTATTGTATAATATGGTGTTTTAAAAATTTAGTTTTTGCTCCTTAATGTCATATAATACATAATACCATACTAAAGCACAACCAGTTATTGAGTAGCTGTAACAAAACCCCAAAAATAAGGTGACATTCCTGTGATCAAGCCCAAAAGCCCCAGCTTTGTAGTCATCTGATCTTCAGTGCCATCCAATCTCAACTGGCCTGTTTTCAGGACTCACCAGGTGGCCTTTCGATGAGTAGAGGGTCATCTAGAACGCAAGGCAAACATCTCGTTTTACAAGGAAAGCAAGGGATTTTTTTAAACTGCCACAAATTTGACATATGTTGTAAGATAGTGAAGTGAAGCATTGCGTCGTCAAATACACTGCTGTGACGGGACAGGTATTGTTCAGATTTTAATGGTACTACACTCTTACCCATACTGCTTATCAATCCTGTACTTAAATGGTACTCTTATTGGTCTTTTTTGTCATTTTTAAAGACAGAAAACAAAATAAATACAGAATAAAATTAACTTTGCTTTATTTTTCTCATTTATTGTAGAAAAATTAACATTCTTGGGTGAGTAGCCACTATAACAGTATTGCTTTGAACAAATCACCTCTACACTTAAAAAAATATAAACGCAACACTTCTTATTGTCAGAAATATGACCATGTTCATAAACTCATTGTACTTTCATTGAGTGCTGACAGATTGTACTGTATGACAATATTGCAATACATTTCGATAAATGAGGAACAAACAAACAAGAATCTCACAATGGCGTGATGTAAAGGGGATGGGGTCTATTGTCCAAATTTCACAAATCAATAGTGGGTACGTCCACCTTTGGCCTGTTGCACTGCTACACATCTCTGCTGTATGGACTGTCACAGCAGTCAATAGTGACTTGGGGGAGGTGTTCCCACTTCTCTTCAACTCCTGTGCGGAGTCGGCGGATATTGGCTGGAACTGTGAGCCAATGATGAACTCGTTGGTTGAGGACATCCCAAATATGCTGGATGCGGGACAAATCCGAGGAGTAAGTCGGCCATTCAAGCACGCATATGTTTTTAGGATCAAGGAACTCTTTGCATACACAGTTGATGTGGGTCTGGGATGGTCAGGTTGGATGGTTGTTGTTTTGATGGACGAATGGTAGGACTTTGGGCCGCAGTATCAATCAATCAATCAATCAATCAATTTATATTTATATAGCACCTTTCACTACAGCAGTAGTCTCAAAGTGCTTCACAAGTTGACAGCAAAAAGGGTTAACACATGATAAAATACAATACATACACAGGGCTGCCAACTTTCTACGCAATCTCACGCATACGGTGTAAGTTTCATGCATTTTTAGGCTTATTCACCGGAGTCAGCAATTATTTATTGAATGCTTAATGAGATTCTCACGTGGAATTAAAATCCTTGTGCATTGAGATTTCCGTTTCACTTGCGTAAAGGTGCATCTCATCACAAGTAACATGGAAAGCGATTATGACTCCGGACTTCCCTTGCTTCTCTTTTCTCAGGGATTGGAAACAATGCATGTGTTTCATGATCATTTAAATTGTTTTAATGAAATAAGACCATTTGAAACATTTTAATGCAATTCCATTGCTTTCAATCCCTCAGTAAAGACAAGCCTGAGAATTCCCGAGTCATAATCGATTTCCGTGTCATTAGTGGTGAAATCCACCGTAATGCACGTGAAACAGGTTAACTTCCATGCTCAAGGACTCAATTCCGCATGAGAATCTCTTAAATACGCGTCAATTGAATAATTGCTGACTGTGGCGTAGGAACGTGAATGCCTCCAAGAGGCGTGAGACTCACGGCGAATGCGTGAGAGTTGGCAGCCCTGCGTACAAGTGCTTTGTAAATAAAAACAGTAGAAACTAAGGTAAATACACAAAAAAAAAACCATTTAAAATATAAGTAAACCGTGTTAAGTAGTGCGTGTGTGTGCGTGCGTAAAAGTTAAAAGTAAAATTTTGAAATCAGCTCTGGCCCCAATAGGGAGCCAGTGTAGGGAACTTAAAACTGGGGTAATGTGCTCGAAGCGCCTTGTTCTTTTAAAAATTCTGGCTGCCGCATTTAAGACAAGCTGGAGGTTTTTTATGGCACTTTTGGGGCAGCCAGAATAGAGTGAATTACAATAATCGAGGCAGGACGTTACAAATGCATGTATTAATTTTTCACTGTCCAATTTGGAGAGGAAGTGTCTAATTTTCGCTATATTTCTGAGATGGAAAAAAGCTATGCGAGAGACGTTTTTAATGTGAGCTTCAAAAGAGAGATCTGGGTCTAAAATAACACCAAGATTTTTGGCAGTTTGATTCGGGGTGATGACACAGCCTTTCAAATTTAATGTGAGATCAGACAGTAGATCTCTTTGTTTCTTTGGGCCAAGTACAAGAAGCTCTGATTTAGAAGGATTGAGAAGGAGGAATTTTGCTGCCATCCATCTATTAATATCAGCGACACAGGTTTCCAGATCACGTAAGGAGTGGTGATCTCCTGGTTTTATGGAAATGTACAGCTGCGTATCGTCAGCGTAGCAGTGGAAATGCACATGATGTTTGGGGATTATGTCACCGAGTGGAAGAATGTATAGTGAGAACAGCAAAGGAGCGAGCACCTTGGGGGACACCATAGACTAATTTTGCATGAGCGGAGGATTTATTGTTAATTGAAACGAATTGATACCTGTCCTCAAGATAGGAACTAAACCATCTTAACGCTTTTCCGTGCAGGCCAATTTGACAACAGAGTCTCTGCAACAGTATTTGATGGTCGATGGAGTCGAAGGTTGCACTTAAGTCCAGGAGCACAAGGTTTGATATAGAGTCTTGGTCTGAGGCCAGTAATAAGTAATTTATTATTTTGACGAGCGTGGTCTCGGTGCTATGCTGTGGTCGAAAACCAGACTGCAGTGACTCATAGATGTTGTTAGATGTCAGGAATGAAGTGACCTGTTGGAAAACAACTTTTTCAAGAATTTTCGACAAGAACGGAAGATTAGAGATAGGCCTGTAGTTTTTTAACTCTTCTGGATCAACGTTGGGCTTTTTCAGCAGGGGTCTGATCACGGCCATTTTTAGTTCACTTGGTACATCTCAGTATCTCATTGTGATATCACACTGCATTCAAGTTGCTGTTAATAAAATGCAGCTGGGTGCAATGTCCATGGGATATTCCAACCCAAACCAGCACTCCACCTCCATGTGCCACCGTGCACACCACAATGATGTCAGCATAATGATCCCCCATCCATCCGCTTAGTGAAGTTGGAAACACGATTCGTCTATAAAGAAAACAGTCCTCCATCGTGCCATTGGCCATCAAACGTGTGTTTTTACTCAGTCAAACCAATTTTTTTTTTGTCAAGCTGAGGTAAGGTCCAATCCACAAAGAGCAAAATGTGCAGATATATAGACTTCCTGGAGATGATTTTTCATGGTTTCGGCAAAAATGCAGCGATTGTGGGGACCAACTGTCTCATCTGCAGTGGCAGTTGCTGGTCTCAGACGGTCACAGAGATGGAGAGTCCGGATATGGCAGTCTTGGGCAGGGGTCGTCACACGTGGTCGTCATGCATGCGGGCAGTATGCTGTCGTGCCTAATTCCTCCAAAAGGTGTCTTATGCGACTTATTGTTCAAATATGGACATTAAGAGCCCTTGCGACAGCCCTGAGAAACATTCCAGCATTGAGCGTGCCAATGGCACGCTCCCTGATGGCTCAAATCATCTGTGGCATTTTTAACAATGGCAGAACTGGGACTTTTGAGGTTGCCATTTATTGACCAGAGAACAGGATGTGCCTGGGCTGACTGTGCCTGATTTCAATGGCTTTGGATCAGGCTCCACCTGTCTGACAGGCAAATTTTGACAAAAGGCATGAACTTGACAATGATATGGAGAAGGTGACTGAAATGCACACAGACCAGTGGCACACAATCTTAGTCACATAAAAAAAAATCCTACTAAGCCAACCATAGAAATTATTCTGCAGAATTTTGAAAGGACTAAACTATTGCGTTTATATTTTTGTTCAGTGTAAAGACTGTGATGTAGTGTTGTAAACGTATTTAACCCCTTCCCGATTTCTTCTATTTTTGCTTATTTGTCATATTGAAATATTTCAGATCATTCAAATGCTTTAATATAATACAAAGTAGTGTTAGAAATAAGGAAAAAAATGTGTTGTCCATAAATAAATCAGGCTGTCCACAAGAATTTTCAGTTGTCCCGTGTGCTGTCATTAGCATTAAAAAAAATTATATATAACATAACGAGAGGCAAGAACAGGCTGCTCAGCCCAACTAAGCTTGCCATTTTCCTATAATTGTAATGAACCTAACACTTAGACACTCGATGACTAAATGGTGTCTAGCACTAAATAAAGCCTGCTCTTGAAAGTTCCCAAGGTTTCTGCCTCAGCAATGTGTTCAGGGCAAGCTATTCCACACTGAGATTACTCTCTGCATGAAAAAAATATTTCCAAATACTTTACTGCTTTACCAACTGGGGGATGTTTCCTCTTTTATTGTCCAGGTCCAGAAGTTAGATTGGGACTAGAGCTATCATCTAAGGGGCAATAGGGACAGGTTTTGATAATTCAATGAAACCTAACAATGCAGTCACAAAAAGAACAACTGAACCAAGGGCGTAGACAGCACAATGCCACAACTCACATGCATACACTTTTTTCCTGAGGGAAAAATCAAACTAACCGATAAATATCATTTAGCGCGAAATGAAAGTACAACCTTATGGCTCATACTGTTTGAGATGATGATCGATGGCGCGTGGCATGGGACTGCGTGTGGGTTACAGTACATTCTTGCAGACTCCTGGTACATGCACAGTTTATTGTTGGTTAAAATAAGCTTATTTTACATTTCAGGGTAGGCAAAACGGTATGAGGGAAGAGTTTCTTCCGGTAGCTTGATGTGTCTGAGTTTCAGGTATTCCTTGTTCAATACTGCTCAGAATTAAAGAGGACATTAGGAGGAGATGGATTTTAAGAAGAGATGATGGAGCATGATTTACGATTATGAGATGCAGCTGGCTAGTGTGTGTGCAGCAACAAGTTCATGTGCAGTGCGCTTTGATGGGTGTGCAGAGCACTTTGAGGATAGCAACATTCTTATCCACAATGAATCTGATTGGAGGGGCCTCAGAAACCAAGCTATCCCTTTCAGATCCACATGCAGTATATTGAGAATGATGGGGACTGCGTGGAGTGAAGACCCAGACTCTGAGACTGAGTCAGAGGACATGGACAGCATTTGAAGGTGAAATACAGACAATATCCTCATCAAATCAAAATTAGTGTAAATCCCATCTCCCGCATTATTGCAGTGCAGTGAATGCAGGGCTTTACGCTTTTTTGATTACAGAATGATTTCTGATGAACTCTGAAGGGAACTATGCTCAGAGGTTTTTGAGTTCGTCTAACAGCGGTTCTAGAATAACATAAAATTCAAAGATCTAACACTGAAATAGGTTGCTTTTGTGATTCAGAATTCAGTGCTCATTGAACTGACTGTGGGAGGTCAGTAGCTATCCTATAAAGTCATCTTATCTAATCTTTGCCATGTGGCTATTTAAAAAACCTGCGAATATAGTTTCTGTTTACACCCTGTATAACTCAAACATTGATGTAATCATTTTACATTTTGAATTTTGAAATATTTCACCTTTGGTTGATCACAAAATCGATTTTGAGGTGGACCACGCAGGCATATAAAACTACTTGTATTGTTCAGTTTCATTAGCCACTTTACTGCCAGTAAAATCTACATATTATCAATAGCAACTTTAAAATGGACTAAAACTGGCTTCTCAATGCTGTAATATACTGCCCGGCCAAAAATAAAGTCACCGTTTGGAAATTAATGAACAAATTCTATAATTGGATCATGATTGCAGTTATATGTTTCAGCTGGCAATAATCATTTTTACCCTGACTGATGAAGCGCGTCGCTACTCATTTCTTAAAAAATCATGTCGGAAGACACATCCCTTGATGGTGGAAAAGATGTTACAGTATTCCAGAACTGGCCTGTATTTAGCAAAGAAAACCATGAATGACAAAAAAAAATATGAAGAATAATTTTCACAAACAAATTTGCCACCACAAAGTCCTGACCTTAAACACATTAAAAGTTATTGGGATGTGCTCAAGAAAGACCATCGAGTGGTTCAACCATTATGTCGAGAAGACAAGATCTTGGCCAAAAATGATGGCATTTCTGATCGAAAATAAATGTTCTGGCATTGCATATAGTTGGCAAAACAATGACAAGACGAATATGCACTGTAATCAAAGCTACAGGGGTTCCAACTAAATATTTGAGTGTGCGACTTTTTTTTTGGCCGGGCAGCGTTTGTGACCCATGATGGCATAATGAGTCGGAAGTTGAACACCAGTGACATGGGCCTGACCATCATGTCAATTCTTGTTAGCCATTGTAATGTCCTAGCTTTTGTATTGAAGACCACAGATTAGTCCAATTACACGTACAATATATCCTCTTGTGCTCATCCCCACTTGGCAATTAACCCTTTCCTAAATGCAAGATCCAACTCATTTTGCCATCACAGGTCAAATATACCCCTTGTCAAGCAGACCTGAAAATCCCATGTGCTACACTGTTCACATATATTAAATTTCAATCCACGGATACCGATAGATCAATAGGGTGGTTTGCTGATCTAAAAGATCTCTCAGCCAACCAATGGTTGAGTCCGTCTGAAAAAGGGAAATGTTCAACGAGAGTTGTACTTCCCGTTTCATCATAGTCTGCATATAATCCACAAGACAGTTTTGAAGATTTTCAGCATCCGGGATATAAACACTGGTTCAAGCAAGACAACCTTTCAGCAACCCACCAGTGTCCCCAGTCGTTAGCTCTACTGTAACTATTACATTAGTATTTTAATGTAACCATTACAAGTTGATATTTTCAATCTATTTGAAAGTTTGTGTTTTTAATACCCCACCACTGCAAATCACTGGTAGCGGCCATTCATGACCCCTGAGGTCCTGCTGAACATTTTGCGGTAGATGCCAAGGGGTTACCTCATGAGCTGATCTAAGTCAATACGGGGGTAGGGCGTATTGGGGTCAACTTGGAGATGTACCCCACCATTGCAAATTACAGGTAGTGGCCATTCATGACCCCTGGGATCCCGCTGAACATTTTGTAATAGATTGCAAGGGGTTACCTAATGAGCTGATGTAGACCAACTTTGATGGGTCAATTATAGATGACTGGCAGGGGTACCCCACCCCTTAAAATTACTGGCGCTTACCATGCATTATACACAGGTTCACACCTGTGCCAGTGTGGTTGGTTTTGAAGGGTTACCTAACAAAGCTTGTCTAGTCCATCATTGTAATAGCCTTTTAATTACTCTCCTGGCCACACCCACCACAGCATGCCTGCCAGTAGTCCAGTTCCAGACACAGGAATGTTCATAGAGCGCTGTGGTGTGCAAGAAAATAAGTTACCTTTCCAGCTACCCAGACCCCCACCTGCTCCTGGTCTAAAAGTTTTCTTTGTGTTCTGGATAACGATGACACTGGACCGGTGGAAAGAATTCCTATGTCAAACTACAAGTTCACAGTTCTGTTAACATGATGTCTGTCAAACAAAAGTCTGTTCCCTGAATGTCCGTCAAACTGTAACACATATGTATTGAAAGATCATTTGTTTTCTACTTATTATAAATGCATAGTTGGACAATATGGGAAATATTATACCTGCTTATAACCTATCCAAGGAAATAACAAGCTATCTGATACAAAACATTTCAATATCAAATGGAAAAATTGAAGCATCGATTAGAATAGGCCAAAATATGAGAAAGCCATCATCCTTCAAATATATTTATCCTCCATGCTACAAGCCTCACATTTTTTATGCTTGACTAAGGAAATTCATCCACAGACTGATTTCAGTGATTATATTCCACAAGATCATTTGGAAAACCAGACAAAACATCTCATTTGTCTGTCAAAGTAAAATATGCTATTTTTGGGGTAACGGCGGGGTTGGCATAAATTTCTGGATTTTCTGAATGTTTTACTATCTTTTTGGTTATTGTACCTTGATCTACTGATATTGGACAAAAAAATAAGAGGTTATAAAAAAATTGGCGCTTCTCGAAAATTTACCCCCTTTGTCACACATTTGGTACACATTAGCATATTGTGAGTCCATAACAAAAGTATCTAAAAGCTAAAGCTCCTTCAGCTTATCTGCTTTCTGTGTTGCGCAGCCACTACATATAACTGCCTCCTGCATGAAATAAGAGGCTTAGCTAACATTACCACCAAGTTATGAAGACCTGTAAACCACTTACTGAGTAGATTATGTCCTAGGAAATGTGCAGTTAAGAATATGGGGACTCACCACTATCCTCACTGCGCTTTCTCCTGAAATATGGTGCCAAAGCAGATTTATTTATACAGTGCACTAGGAACTGAATCTTCAACACTCCAGTTTCAAAGCCAGATCCGATAAATCATCAGTTGGATTGAAAACCTGCAGCTCCTCCAGCCCTTTTACAGACCAGTTTGACACCCCTGGTCTATAGTGTCTCTGGTTCTGGTCTCTGGCACAGTAACTTTAACGTTTTTACAGTTGGAAAGGGGCTTAGCTAAAATGGCTAACTAGGTTCTCCAGATTTAGCAGTGGGCTTCACTTTAACAGACAACATCTGTTGCTGTGAACCAACAACATTTTCCCACTCTTTACCAGAGGGGAACCCTCAGGGCCTTCTACGCCTTCAGAGAAGGCCTAAAAAATCTGGACCAAAAAATAGGAGTATTAAATAAAAAAAAGTTGTTTTTAAAATTTCTCTCATTTAATTTAATAAAATACATTTAATACAAAAATACATTTAATACATTTTCTGTCATCAATGTTTTAAGTCAAGCTTACTGTCAAGTTCACATCAGCAATGAAAGGGTTACTATCCTGAAAACATGTTATCTAATCAGAATCGCCCGTCTCTATCAAGACCCGGTCAGCTGGCTCATTAATTGGTCAGGACTTCATGAATCCGGGGGAAGGCCAAGTTATGCATAAAGCTATGTGTCTTGGTTTGGAGAGTGAGGGGCAAATTGACCAATCACGGTTCGATTTTAAGTGGGCGGGACAAAAACAAAAGATCTTAGGCCTTCGTGAAGTCCGAACATCGTAATCTCGGCAGAGTGCTGAGGGCGGGTGAGAGACAGAGTTAATGGCGGAAGACGAGAGCGACGTTGTGGCTAACTTGATACCATCGCCTTTTTCAAGGCGGCCTTTCACAGAAAAAGTTCAAAAAATAAAAGTTCAAATAATTAAAAACGGAAGACCAACTCCAGAACTGGAATTAAAAGAAAAGATTGAGAAAGTGGAAAGGCATTTCAAGAGAGAAAATTATCAGCGCTATCCGTGGACAATGGGCTGTAAGAAAACACCAGAGCTGTATAAAGGGCTCAAAAAAAAAAAAAACTAAGTAAAAGTACCATAACTGAAAGTTACGTTGGTAAAAGTTGAAGTCACCCATAAGAAAATTACTTGAGTAAAAGTCTTGAAGTAGCTCACATTAAATGTACTTAAGTACCAAAAGTATCTTGTGAAAAATATACATAAGTATCAAAAGTGCAAGCACAAGTACAAAGTATTTTTCATAGTACGCATAGAAAGAAGCAAAACAACCACACATTGTCCTCTCCTAGTTCTCTTTAATCAACTTTCAGGTGAATGAAAGTATTCAAAAACACAGGCAATCTCTGCTTTATATACTTCTTCCTCTTACTTCTTCTTTGAGTTCACTGGCAGTTTAAGAAACCACTATAATTGACTATAATTAATAGTAGAATGACATAGGATCAATACCATGTCGAATTTTTGCTTCAGAAAACTGATTTTTCTTTACTACTAATTCGGATACCATGGACTCATTGTAGCTGAAGTGGTTGCTACAGAGGGCGACAATTGTTTCTCTAGCTAGAGATAATTTTTTTAAACCGCTAGGTTGATAGTATGGGCAAGTATATTGAGCAGTTTGCACATCAGGCATAGCTGAGGAGTTAAACTCAGTCAATTCCTGAAATACAGGGATTGGAGTGAACTCGTCCATATTCTAAATCGTGTTCCACCTCGGGCTTGCTTGTGAATATTCAATAAATGATCTGCGTGGGCCATCTAGTGATAGAATATTGTAACTGCGTGCATAAATTTGCAGCTCCATGTCCGCTGGCGGACACATCTGCACAAAGATACCCTGCCGAGCACCGTTGTTCTTCTCAAGCATGCCAAATCCAGATAATCCTTAAATGATGAATTACATTCATATTTTAATTTGTAACGAAGTGGCCAGTGTCAGAGTAACAAAGTATACTTTTTACGTTTTAAATGTAGTAGAGTAAAAGTCCTGGTAAAAAAAAAAAAAACTCAAGTAAAGTACAAATTCTCAAAATAACTAAACCCTTTCAGTTCATCGTATTGTTGCTTTTTTTTTCGTGATGACGTCTTTTCTCAGCAGTGATGGCTGAGGTGAAGGTCCAGCTGTAGGGCTCACGGTTCGCCACTGCTCTTTACAATATGTTTAACTCTATTTTCCCCACTTGTATGACTATAATAATATGGTAATGACTGTTATCTTTGCAGGGTCGTAGGCTTAGCTGGCTAAAGGCGGAGGCTAGCTACAACACAGTAGCGCATGTCATTTGGGATAACATTTTGCACTAATGCTATTGGGTCCAGAAGAGAGGGACGGGTCGTGAAGTCATCTACGTAGCCACGCAAGGAATAGGCATGACAACATGGCCTTGGCTACCTCCTGTCAATGAGGGTGGCCAAAATATATGTCAATCAATGTTTTAAAAGCCAATAAATGTTTTAATGAATACGCTGACGTGATAGTTCTTCTGTAAAACTAGGTGCGTGCTGAACAAGCGCAAATTATGGATGTTAAATAAAACCGCTGAGTGCATCCCAAACCAGCCTAAAATGTGTCCTCCCGCCCAATGTCTCTTTGTTCGTATAATTCAATCGAAAACCGCCCAATTTTGCAACACTGCCAGCAGATCTTCCAGACACTTATTCGCAATTTATCCAGGATGCAACAACTATAGCCAAACTCCACCTACTTCTTAGTTGACTGCTTTTCTGTTAGTATCTATGGTGTTTTTTTCTGTTGGTTTAACAGTTAATATTGCAGTTAATGACAAAGGAGAAACTGGTAATGTAGCCATATGGAGAGATTTCCATGTTTCTGGATTTTCACTGTCCAGGTCTGCCATACAGAGATCCAAAATTTACTCACAGACCACTCTATATACTGATAACTGAAAGGATATTATGATGATCTTTACCAAAAAAACACAAAATAGCAGGCGCGGCACCAGGATTTCCATTTTGGATGGGCCAACCGAATTTTGGCTGGGCCTGTCAATTACTGATGGGCTCAGTCATGCGGTAATGGAATTTCAGTTTCGCTACTAATATGGCTGCCACCCAGCTAAGACAGACTCAACATGTAATTGTAATACATGTGCATGTAGGTCTCTATGAACAGTTTAATGACTCTATAATGATACAAAGAATTTTTTTTCCTTGTTTCGCTGGGCATAAAATTATGGAAAGCTATATGGGGGTCATTCCACGCCAAACTGAACAAGGCTCCCAGCCATACCCCCTTCGATTTCCGTGAAACCTATTTTAAGAATAGCCCTTAGGACCAATAGTGAGTTGCCCAAATTTCAGCGCCAATGGTGCAATAGTTTCTGAGAGACAGGCCTTAGAAATTTGCCGAACACGCCCATAGTGCCATTTTGTTTGATCCCAGGCCTATGTTTAGAGGGTCGTATCTCTGTGCGCATCTGTGCAATTCGCTAAATCTTTTCCTACCTATGACAATAGATTGTTGGCTTTTGGAATTCAACATCAGAAATGTTGTCAGCTGTGTTATGTTAAAATGAGAATTGTGGAAAATGCTAGTTCAATTTGCATACCAACATTTTCCAAAGGATTATCTTAACAGATTTTTTTGTACAGCATGTTCATGATCACAAATCTGTTTTTCAAGTCACACTGTATATCGGTATGGTAGGTACCAAAATGTGTTGTGACCCTCCAGTCCATTTGGTTTAGTAAAATCAAAAGTTTGAAATGTGTCATGTCAGCAAAAATGCTAAATTAGCATATTTTTCAAAGTGGCAAATGATAATGTTGACAGTTAAAATTTGCTGAAAAAGTTTCATACAAGCAATCTCTTATCCTTCATGTCCATGTATACCAAGTTCCATCGACTAGCCGAAACTCCTTCAGGTAAAAATTGATAGGACAACTATCCTTGATCACAATGAAAATGCTAATTAATCCAAGGAGTGGATTAATGTGGAATTTTGGGACCCGGCCACCCTGTGCAGATTCGGTCTCCTCAATGTCAAACTGTTTCCTACGCGCCTGCCTGTGTCCACCGCGTCCGCTGAGCGATCGTCCAGCACGATGAGGCGTCTCAAAACTTACTTGCGCTGCACGATGACTGGCAAAAGACCAACTGGACTTGCCCTCATGAACATACACACAGACAGGGAGATTGACAGCGAGGAAATATTGAAGCAATTTGACACAACTGGCAAGAGGAGAATTCACTTTAATTAGGCGACTGCGTCCTTGCGCTCCATTGGAAAAAAAACAAAAAAAAAACAAAAACAGTGCGTCACTGTGAGCGGCGCTGATAGGCCTATTTTATGTGCATGGTTTTTTTTTTGGGGCAGTGCGTACCTCAAGATTTTTTTCTGCAGGCGCCATGTGAAGAGAACTTTGTTTACATGAAGCAACTTCTCAAATCCCTTGAAAATGCTCAAGTTTGCAAATGTCTTTAAAACTTTGATTGAAAGGCAAGTATTTCTGTAAATTATAGGAGTATATTAATTGAATTCATTGACTCTGCATGACTTATTTTGGTGCCTTTGATGGACTCGCTGATCCAGGCCTAGTACAGCCTGTGTAGGTCAGCACATCCATGTCCTCATTCAATGTACAGGGCCCAGTCTGGTGATTTTAGGCCTCATGACCTGCATAATACCATGTGTGTTTTATCTAATGGTAACAGTGTATATTGTAGCTGCATGTATGTACAATGCAAGTTAATGCTAATACTGATATGATGACCAGTCTCAGGAAAGAGATTTGGACCCCCCCACTTCCAGTGACGTGCCGTCGGAGGTCAGTTAGGGTTGGCAGAATCCTCACCGTTAAACAAAAGAAAACTCTATTACTTTGCTTGATTAGCAGTCTGAGGATTGATTAACTAATTTACAAGACCAAACGGCAGAATGACGTTCCAGTTCCATCCACGACATTATTGCTCAGTGCATCGAACTTAAAATGCTCACGAGGCAGCAAGTTTGTTCATATTTGCTTAGAGGAAGCTAACGCAATGCCATTAACAAATAATAAAACCTTTCTTATGCGGCGTTCAATGATAATATCTCCCCCCTTAAACACGTACTTTTTAATGCCATTTTTTAAACATAGGGAGTTTATTTTCAGTGTTCTTTCATAATCCGATGAACAAAAGATCAAAACAATGTACGGAATTACCAAGAGAGTTGAGATTTTTTCCTAATTAATTATTAAGATTTACTTCCTTGCAGTCTCGAATCAAAGCATAAAGGGAGATTAATCTTTTTGTCACTATCACCTCTTAATCATTACAGGCTTAATTGACCAGAAAAAAGGTCAAATTGATTGATTGACAATCAGGCATAGTACGTGGAAACAGGTATGTAGGGAGCAGAAGTTCATTTGGACCCTCCTTTTCACGGGCTATAATTTGAATTCAGTCTCCTTTCGTAAGGCATGAGAGAATGTGCTTCACTTGTCCCAGTAAAGGAGGCACCAAGGGCAATTTCTTCCAAAAAGATTCAAGACATTGTTGATGCTCTTTGCCCACTGATTCCTGCAAATAGATCCCTATTCTGGAAGAATCTGCCCACCAGTAAAAATGCAGTGGATATGCTTGATTTTCAGTGGCAATATCTACTTGACCAACTAGCACTACATATGAACTGTTATTAGAAATGGGTTAGAAATGTCAGAGGCTCAATGACTCTCCTTGCCCAAGGTGCCCCCCTCAATATCTTGTCCTCAGACAATTAACAGGGCTTAAAGCTTGAAAGATTGCCATGCTGGAAAATGAAATTACGGGGGGCATTCCTTAACTGAGTTGGGACCTAACGTACTTGGTGATAGTAGCCTGTCCATCATAATACAGAAATAGGCCTACATAAAATCACAATACAAGAGCTTCAAATACACTGACACTGCCCGACATTTGTCTTATAAAAAACATTCACTAAGGCATGAGCTTCAGCTGATGAGAGGAATGACTTGATTAACGTTCACATCAGCGATTTCGCTGACTACTCTGTCCTCTTCCGCTGGATACTTTCCCGACGAATTTTAAAGTTTATAGGCGAGTTTCGACGCGTTTTATTTTGATAAACGCTTTTCAGTTTGCCTATTGACCTTCTCTTCGCTGACGTATTGAAACGTTGCTCTAAGCCGCAGTGATTACTCGAGAACAATTTGAACATCCAATAACATTGCGCGTGTCATATGAACTCCAATAATCCTACTTCCATCCTCTTCGCATAATATCATAGTTTTTTCTGAAAATATTCGTATTTCATTCGGTTGCTGGTCGAAACATGCCGCCCTTAAAGAAGAAGGGGGCGTCTAACGGGCAAACATTGCTGATATCTTTTGTAAAGAAAGATAATTTCAACTTTAAAAATTGACGAGATTTAATTCTGGTGAGAGGTTGGCCCGTGCGCGATGATAAAGTAAACACCCGTATATTGATTTAGAACAGTAGCCTTCTTCTATATTGATTCCCTGTTATTAGCCCGAGGACACTCAAAGCCACTATGCGATCATTTCTTGTATTACCAGCTGTTTTGACGAAATTCTTCAGGGTATTGAATCGACTCACAGTGTCCCGAAAACCTGTGTCGAAACGATGGTAAATGTATAGGCTATATTATTAATGCATTGTGGCGGCGATTGTGCTCATACGTTTTCCCACATCTACTCTGTAACTAAGCATAGATTCATTCATTTGCAAAGACTGGGCAGTATGCCTATCGACTGGTAAATTTGTTCGTGGCTTGCGTTCCTGTTCATTTCGTCAGAACAAGTTATAGCGCATTTTTCTTAATGAGGGCATTAAATGACAATTGTCTGTTGAATATCCCGAATCCTGTAGCTCGTGAGACGGCACATATTCAGCTAAGCTGTAATACGCAGTTTTGCGCCAATGTTCTCAGTTCGATACGTTCAAGATGTTTCGCATTTTAAATAATTTTTAACCTTTGAGGACATTTTGAGTATTGAAGTGTCATCTTAAAACAAAATATACTGCCAAGAAAAGATGAAAGAGCGCTGTAATTCATGGTAAATTTTTTGGATTAGTTAATTGTCTGGATTAATGCCATCTTTACAAGATTGCGTGTAGAGTATTATGTTCGTTGTTAGTGTTGTAATGTTTGCCCTCTGGCAAATATTAATACAAACAAGCAGCGTTGAATGGGCCCTCGCACCCTTGTTTACGTTGGGGGTAGTGGTGAGATCCTGACGGGTGCACGTGTGCACTCACGACCGGTGGACAGGTCAAGTACAGGCACCAACCGGTGATAGTTACGAGCGAATCGGACGGAGCAGGAAGGAGTTATGAAAAGTTGATTGTTCATCCACCAGGGTGCGCGCTGAGCATAACCAAATGTGGGCAGGTGCATTCAGGGGCAGAACGTCAGCACAAATGCTATGTTTCGAGCAAATCGGCCAATGTCAATGTAAAATATGGCATTTCCTGTTTCCACAAGGGGGCGTTATTGGGACATTTTGCTCTCCCCATAGGCGCGGCCTCTATCAGATTTAACAGCTTGCCATCCTTGACCTGTGTACCAATTTTTATGATGATACGAGTTCATTAAAGACATCAAAAACACAAACGTATTTTCATGGCAAGGGATCCATTTCGCCGCGTTGCCACACGAACGCCATAACTTGTAGCTTCACAGCATTCATAAAGTAGCTTCATCAACTTGTTCTGCACGTTTTAGAAGTGGAATGAAGTTGATGGGTTCAACTATGTGTCATCAGTACATGTTAAAGTAAAAAAATGGTCATTTCCTGTTACCACCAGGGGGCGCTATTAGTAAAGTGTGACGTTATCATATTGTGACATTCAGGGCGGAGCCATAATCACGTACAGCAAGATTGAAGCTTCTACGGTCAAGTATGTTGGCGTGACAGCATTTTGAAATTTTTTTGGTGAGTCTCCAAATTTTGTCACGCCCAAGCAGCCACGCCCTTTGCCCTACAGACATGCAGAGCACAACTTTTCATCAGCTTGGTCTCTAGATGTTCTGTACCAAATTTGAAGTCAATCGGTCGAAATCCCTAGGAGGAGTTCGTTTTAAAATTCAAAAATTCAAATCAAAATGGCCGACTTCCTGTTGGGTTTAGGGTGTGGCTCCAATGAAATTTTTTGTATGTCTGGGCATGATACATATGTGTACCGAATTTCTTCTGCCTAAGACAAAGTAACCGAATTTCCCTATGGGAATTTTGAAACGTGTTTAGGGGGCGCTATTTCGGCATTTGGGGTCGGACATGTGCAAGCTCCCAAAAATATCGAATTTCGGATCCGGCCGGACGAATGTGGAAAGTTACAAGCGTTTTCACATTTGGGAAAGGGGCGAAATTGTCCTTTGAAATGTCGGAAGAATAATAATAATAATAATAATAAAAATATATAAATAAATAAATAAATAAATAAATAATAATAAACAACAGCGATTTCAATAGGGCCCTCCGCAGACGACTTGCAGTTGGCTCGGGCCCTAATAAATGATGCGAGGCACGCTTGACCGTGGACTTGCTTTTTATTCACTTCGCCATCTTGACTCACCTCCTGTCCTGAGCATATCGGGGCGTGACCGAGTAAACATTCTACGGCAAGCGATTCGGCACAATGGTACAGTCAGGTACAGTACACTGCCTAAAATCAGGATGTTACATCTCCCTTTTTCTGACAAGTGCTGTATACTATTAATACCCAGTATTATTATGTCTTTGGAAACCCTTGATCCAACAAGACAAATAAGTGCCTTTAGTAAACAGACAGTAGTGCCTTGCCAAAACCTTGAATCAATGCATTAACTCCTTCAACCCCACAGCCCTCTACAGAGGGCTGACCAACATATTCCCTTCAACCCCAAATTCCTGTGGGGAAAATTCAAACAATCTGACTAATTGATTGGAACATATCAGGTTACATTTAATGGGATTCCAGAGATAATAGTAAGATACAATGTCCAGATAATGACCAGCCCTCTACAGAGGGCTGTGGGGTTGAAGGGTATAGTGATGCTAGAATATCTGGGGTTGAAAGAGTTAATAAGCGAAATAGTGCTTAGATCTATTAGAACTAATAGAACATAACATGAAATGCATTTCCCCCCTTTTTTTTTTTTTTACATTTAAGATCAGGAACTCTTCTTTTTTTTTCTGTGTTTAGGGCAGCAATCCGCCTACACCCTTTACAGGGAAATTCAGAGGTCAAGAACTTGTCTTGGCTTGATGATCTCCTGATCTCGTAGCCCAGCCAAGCTGTTGGCTGTCCGGATCTGGAGGTTCCTGCGGGTGGACCTCTGCATTGCAAGTGCTGGAATTCATCTGCGGCGAGTCCGCTGCACTTGAGCCTTCCTTGCTTTCACGAAGATGCCGGCAGTTGCGTCGGTAGGTCTGCCCTTCCGCGGTCTGCATATGGTAACTTTGTCAGTGTCTGCGGTCTGTGTTACCATTGCGGGCTTCCAGGACCCGTCATCCTGCTGGAACCGGATTGGTGCATCGATAGGCAGGTGGGGCAGGGGTCTGGAAGACCTGTTGTAGTATGTCTGCTGGCGGCGTTGACATACCTCTCTCCTGCTGCTGCTCCTACTGCTGGCAGGCGGCTTGTGACTGCAGCTGTTTAGCTGTAACTGGCAGTACTGAACGCAGCCTCCGACTCATCAGGAGCTGTGCTGGTAATTTCAGAATTTCTACTGGCGCATTGTGATATTCCAGTAGGCTCAGGTATGGGTCTTTGCCGTCGGCTTTGTCCAATATGCGTTTGGCTGTTTAGACGGTCTTCTCGGCAAGGTCGTTACTTTGTGGGTAGTGAGGGCTTGTGGTAATGTGGGTAAAACCCCGTGTCTCAGCAAAGCGCTGGAATTCACCTGAACTGTAGCACGGTCCGTTGTCGCTGATCAGCGATTCCATGTCGAGCCATCGCCACCTTGAGTTTGGTGATAACGGCACTTAAGGTACAGCTGCGCAGTCTCTCCAGCTCAAAAAACCTGTTACAATAATCCACAATGACAATATAGTCCTGTGAGTTCCAGTGAGCAAATCAGCACCTATCATTTGCTATGGCAGTTCGGGTATGGCATGTGACAGCATGGGCTCCTTTTGTTTCGCGCTGCGCCGTTCTTGGCAGACGCTACAGGCTGCCACAACCGCCTTGATTTGTTGTCCCATGCCAGGCCAAAATAATAGGTCCCTTGCTCGGCTTTTGCTTTTCTCTACACCCATATGCCCAGTGTGGATGCGCTCACTAATGTTGTCCTGGAGTTTACGGGGAACAATGATTTTCTCACCTTTGAATAAAAGACCATCCATTTCGGAAAGTTTGTCTCTGTAGTTCCAGTATTCCTGGATACTCGGCGGGCATCCTTTCCTGGAGTCGAGCCAGCCAATCAGTGTGGCTTTTCGCAGAGCAATGAGTTGTGGATCTTGGGCGGTTGCCTCTTTGATCTCAGTCAGCCTTTTGTCGCTCACTGGGACGCTGCTGAGGACCATGTGTACTTGAGCCTCCATGCCTTTGTGTAGGGTGTTGCAGTGGTACTGTATTTGCTTGTGTGATAATGTGTCAGCTACCGGTATTTCTTTTCCGCGGCGATGTACGATGTGTATGTAATATTTTTGCAATTGAAAAATCATTCTTTGTAGCCGCATTGGAGCTGCTGCCAGTGGCTTTTTTAGAATCACCTCTAATGGTTTATGGTCTAGCTCCACTATCACTTTGCGACCATACTTGTATTCATGGAAACGCTTAGAGCCAAAAAGCACCGCATAGAGCTCCTTCTCTATCTGTGCACAGTTCTCTTCGGAACTGTTCAGCGATTTGGACGCATAGGCAAATGGTTTGCCGTCTTGGAGCATAACCGCTCCAAGGCCACTTTTGGATGCATCCACCTGGAGCCGTAGCTCTTTTTGGAGGTCAAAGTATGCAAGCACCGGGCCTGGATGTCGTATTATGAGATCCTGCATTTCTTGGAATGCTTTATCATGGTTTGCTTCCCATAAAAATTCACTGTCCTGTTTCAGTAATTTTCACAGTAGCGCATTTACTTCAGAGAGCTGTGGCACAAACCTGGCTTGGTAATTAATCATGCCCAGAACAGTTACGAGCTCTGCCCTGTTCCGCAGTGATGGCATTTCTTGGATCACCTTCACCTTTTGCGGGTCTGGTTTGATGCCTTCGTGCGAGAGCGTGTGCCCAAAGTAGCTAACTTCTGGCACACAAATGCGGCATTTTTCAGGGTTTAGCCGTACTCGATTTACCATCGCCCTGAGGCGCTGGTCATGCTCTTTTTTGATTCTGCCAAACACGAGAATGTCGTCGAATATGGCAATTATGCCCTCAAGACCTTCGTAGGTTTCGTCGACACGCCTTTGGAATTCATCTTGAGCTGAAATTATGCCAAATGGCAGTCCAAAGAATCGGTATCGGCCGAACACAGTGTTAAAAGTGGTTAAAAACGATGAGGCAGTGATCAATTTAATGGACCATTAGCCAAACCTAGCGTCTAAAACGCTGAAAAATTGTGCTCCAGCGAGCTTTGTGGTAGTGTCCTCTAGGGTACGCAGAGGGTAGTGTGGCCTTTGTATTGCTTTATTGAGGGGTCTGGGGTCCAGACACACTCTGAGTTTGCCTGTTTTTGGCTTTTCGACGACAACGAGCGCATTCACCCATTCTGAGGGTTCTGGGACTTATGATGTTGTCTTTCTCCATACTGTCGAACTCAGCTTTTAGTCTGCAGCGCAGTGCAATGGGGATCCTGCGTGGTGGGCGCACCACAGGCATCATGTCTGGAGAGACGCGGAACGTGCATTCCCCTGGAAATTTGCCTATTCCTCTGAACATGTCTGCGTATTCCTCCAATATGCTGTGCGAATCAAGGCTCGGTCCTTCGTTGTCCACGTTTACAGCCATCACAATTTTAATTAAGTTTAAATCGCGGCATGTTCTCATGGCTAGGACTGGAGGGGTATTGGTGTCGATTATGCAGAAATCTAGCAGCATTGAGCTGTCTTTGTATCGACATTTTAATTGGCATGTGCCTTTCACGCTTAGTGCTCCGCCCCCATACTCAGTCAGCCTATGGGCTGCTGGTTTCAGCGCAACATTTTTAAACAGTGAGTTAAAGATATTTGTTGGAATGGTATTGGCTTGTGCGCCAGTGTCCAATTTAAATTTCACTTTTTGCTCAGGTGAGCCTATTCCTATCTCCACATAGGCCTGCTCATTGCTTTTTCCATTGTTCTCTATTTCAATACTGTCTATGTAGAGCTCAGTCTGCTCTTGCACTGTGTTTTCTCCATCAGTATGCACTGGGCCATGCTGGGGTTTTTTCTGTGTTGGAAATGTAATTTTGCTTGCTCAGGCGAAATGATTAAATTTTTTGCATTTCATGCATTGTTTTCCTTTTGCTGGGCAGACGACTTTATCGTCATGCTGCCCTCCGCAGTGGCTGCATGCCCTGCTGTGCGCGCTGTTTTCCTTTTGTTTTGCAGCTTTTGGCGCCGTTTCGGTTCTATGCACGTTTCTGCTTACTGCATGCACGGTATCATGGCTGCTAGATTCTTTGCCATGTCCCATTGCTTTTAGCTGCTGCTGGGCTAGCTCGTGGGAACGTGCAATGTCGATGGCTTTATCGAGGGTTAGCTCAGCACCCTGGCTAAGCAATTTTTCTCGCACTCGGGGTGCATTTGTAGCAAACACAATGCGGTCACGAACCATTTCGTCACTATTTGGGTACCCGCAGTCTTTTACAAGTAGTTTTAGTTCAGTTATGAACTGCTCGAATGATTCACGCTCGCCCTGCATTTTTTCATGAAATTTGTACCGTGCATAAATCGGGTTTGCTTTTGGTGTGATGTACTCTGTGTACTTATCATAATATGTACGTAGCTTCTTGGCGTCATCTGCCGAGATTGTCCAGTTATTGTGGACATCACGTCTCTTTTCCCCGATCCACAAAAGGAGATACCTGCACTTTTCCTCCTCCTCCTTTGTACGCAGCGGGCCCTTGAAAGTGAGTTCTGCATGCTGCTTGAATCGTCTCCAGGTTTCTGGTAAGTTTCCCGATTCCCAGTCCATTCGTGGAGCCGGAATGCTGTACGGCTCCATTCTTTGTCAGCGACGAGTGGGTATTTCAAACCTCTACTCTGATACCATGTAATGTTTGCCCCCTGGCAAGTATTAATACAAATAAATGATGCGAGGCACGCTTGATCGTGGACTTGCGTTTTTTTCACTTCGCCATCTTGACTCACCTCCTGCCCAGAGCAAATCAGGGGGCGAACCGAGTAAACATTTAACGGCAAGCGATTCGGCACAATGGTACAGTCAGGTACAGTACACTGCCTAACATCAGAATGTTACAAGTGTCACCTATCGGTGATCTTTTTTCCCATTAATTATAATATCTTAATAATTATAGGCTTACATAGCGGTCTTGATTATTCAATTAAAAAAAACTGTTCAATTGTTACTCAGGCGATCTTTTGCTGTAACCGGTTGAGCGTAATTATGCAAAAAAAAAAAAAAAAAGCGTGAAGCTCCACGCCTCTTTACAGGCCACAGAAGATCCGTCAAAAAGTCCGGGTTGTTCAGGTTGCAGAGGTTAACTCTCGTTAAATTAAATGCACAATTTGCCCCCTGTTTAATGATGTTGATGTGAGGTGGGGTGAGGTCCAAATCTGAAATCAGTGAATGTACCATCAATACTCACATTGTCAAATGATGATTGGCAAAGCCTTAATGTCATTTACATTTCTAATAAAAGCACAAATTAGTTGAAGTATGGACTTGCTTCCTTACCACATCCCTTGCATCGGTTTTGAAATATTGTGACAAAAGGAAGCAAGTCACCTTAACCACACCTAGGATTAGATGATTGATTTCTTTATGTCATGACCATAGACTGTATAAAAAGATGGACGCAGCGCCCGGGTCTGAAAAGTGAGGCCGATGCGGAAATCTCAAAAATTTGCATTATATTTAATGGCCAGCAGATGGCGACTTCGGTGGTTGCAGAAAGAAGTTCAATCTATTGAAATCTATGAGAAAATGACCCTACTTTGCCACCTGATTTATTACTTCAATAATGATTTTTCACATCATTTTATGGTATCTGTCGCAAGTTTCAAGTCTCCTTTGATATATCGTGACAGTGTTTGACCTTAACGCCGGTCCGTCGGAGACAATTTTCATTTTGGGCCGACAATTTTCTGGGTGAGTCGGTCCGGTGGGCCGACAGCATTTTTTAGCCGCAAAATCGGCCCCACTGAACTGGAACAACAATCTCCGAGTCCAGCTCACTCTGTCTGTCCGTCATTATGGCCAATGACGCCACCTCGAGTAAAGCCAGGCGGCGTATTTTCTATTTAAATCACAGCGAAGGGTTCGCTCAGGATTGTAACCTAATGAGCATGTGCAAAGGGTTCGCACGCGATTAAGGCTTTAACATGGCAGGCATAGGATGGAATGGGTAGCGGTCAATAGTTCTAGCTAACGTTAGTTCACTTGCTCAGCTAGAAAGTTCGCTAGCTTAGCTAGCCAACAGTTCTATTTGACGCATAAAAGTCAAAAGGAAAAAAGTGAATAGCCATTATTTTGCGAGCTAACATAGCTAGAGTTGAATCGCAAGCGTTTTGCTTGCTAGCTGGCATTAAAATGCACCAAATAAAAAAATTTTGCCGACAGACGCTGACTAAAGAAACCTAGATTAAAGGTTAAAAATTATGCCTTGCCGTAACTAACTTGATAGTTTAGCCAGATAAGACTATGCTAATTTGTTACCTACTGCAAGGTCTAACATACTAAGTCGGGCTTACCTTGCTAGATATCAAGTTTTGCGACAAGTACCAATTTACATGAATAGCCAAGTATCTTCGGCAAACATTAGTTTGCATAAAAACTCTGCAGCCAGAGAACAAGCTGGTCAGTCTCCTCAATGTGTAACAGACCTGGGAACACAGCTAATTCATGACTCCTTACTAGTCTGACACGAGGCTGAACTTGGCTACTTTTTCGCAATTCTCGTCGTTAATCAGACTAATTAAGTATCGGAATAATTGCAATTCACCTTTTTTATTTATTTATTTATATGCACCGCAAATAGCTAGCTAAGCAGGCGAACTAGCTTGCTAGCAAGTTTGTTGGTTTATTTAGTAAACACTGGAAAGCTAGAAAGCTTTTTGCCGACTTTTGCTTCGGTGCATGTAAATGCTGGGTAGCAAACTAAATGGCAAAGTAATTATTCACCGTTATCCATTGATTTCTTTGCATCACATATACGGCCATAATCGGGAGAGAAACCTTTGCGGAGGTTCACAAGGTTGCAATTCTGTGTGAACCCGTCGCTGTGCTGTAAATACAAAATATGCTGCCAGCCATCTGTTCACATGATTTAGCGAGTATTCGAACTTCGCATCAATTTATGCGACTAAATGGGATTCAATACATTTGCTAAATATTGACCAGTGGAAATACACTTTACTTTGCTGACCAATGGTTCAAGTTCATCTTTTCGTGCATGAAAGTTAATACGGAGATATTTTTGCAATGTTGCCTAGCTCCGTCTTAGTCTGTTGGAAAATATTAATCCAATATATTCTCAAATGCATTAACAATCAAGTATTAACAAAGTACAGTATGTACCTGAGTGATTAAACTAAAGATTGTTTCACTTCTCTCTGACATTTTCCACTGCTTGTAACTGAAAGTTTCTATTCCTGATTATCTGAGGGACACAGAAGTACCTAGTCTGAACAAAAGGTGAAGCTGGGTTGAGAGGTCTCGGCCAAACCGCAAGTTGACATTTAGAAAAACGGCCAGACCTTGAGTGCCGGGGGTGGGGGGGGGGAGCTGATATACGTTATATAATGCTATGGATGACCAAGATAAAGTCAACTGAATATTTTTAGTTTGAGGAAGGGATAGTTTTGATGGAAAAACACTGGGCTGGTTAAAATGATGTGTTGCATGATGAATGGTTGGCTAGGGTCTCACCCAAAAGAATATGCAAGAACTATAAAGATTGATGTGATCAGGAACTCGGGGCTCTTCTGTCAGCCCTCTGCTCCTCTACGACCAGAGATTCTGCACTCGAAGAAGCTTCTCCTCCTCTGATTGTTCTTCTTTTCAACTCTCTGCTGAAGATCATCATCTGTATATGGGTCTCTGTATCATTTGATGGTTTGAAGCCTATTTTCATTTGTCTATCTGTACACATGATTTTACCTTCTGAATAATTATAGTAAAATTGTTAAATTACTAAAAGTCTCTGGGTCCTTCATATAAAGGTCAATGTTAACCAGTACAAATTTCTCAACAATTTGGCGACCACGAAGGGACTGGTTGTTGACTAAACGAAGGACAGATTGGACCTCGTCCAGGAAGGACTCCGGCCACCTGGAACCAGACGCCCGGACAACAGACACGGTATTCCTAGGTTGGCTGACACCTATTGGGCCCAAGAACAAAAGGGAAGGTAAGCAGATCCTGTTACACCAAAGTCTGCTTCGGACTTATATTCCGTAAAATAGGTGTCTGCAATCGAGGTTTTCCTGTCTGTATAAAATAAGTACAATTTTAAATTTTTTTAATGTATATGTCATTATTAAATATTTTTGATTCATGTGTGTAGTGTAGACAATGTTCTGTGATGGATCATAACAGAGACATGAATTAAGACCTGGATACCTGAACAAGAGAAAATACGGGGGTACTGGGCTATTCTCAATAGGAGAATACTTTAGAAGTCCTATTGACCTGAGAGATTCATGCCAGGCAATAGGCTATTCTCAATAGGAGAATACTTAGAAGTCATACGGGCTATACTCATTAGAAGAGTGTTTAGAAGTCCTATTGACCTGAGGGATTCAGTCTAGGCAATAGGCTATTCTCACTAGGAAGAATATAGATTAGAAGTCCTATTGACCTGAGGGATTCATTCTAGGTGATAGGCAATTCTCAAAAAGGAAGAATTTAGAAGACCTCTAAGAGGCACGGGCACTAATCTTGTAAAAGACCTGTTGGGCACTACGGGGAACGGGCAGTCTTCATTAGGAGGACTTGCGTTGAAACGGATTATCTAGCCGCCCCTTCAAACTTCAAGTTTACAGCTGAGTTTACGGGCATTTTTACTCTCTGATCAAGTATGGAATGTTTATGGCACAGTTATGGCGTGAATAAGGTTGGGAACGACAGATACAGATAATCCGGCGCAAAGTTTTAGGGAATAGAAAATAGCTGCGGGGTATTGACCGAGATAGAATTTTGCATAATAGGATAGGGTAGGTCAGGGTATTGAATTAATACAAATTTTGCGTACTTAGTAAAGAATTCAGTCTCTGTTCTGTGTATCACATTCTTTGCTAGTTACTGTTAGTGTTATAAATATTTGGAGAAATTGAAGTTTTTGTCCTTGGGTTGACACACACACAAGACCCTAGGAAAATACTTCCTTGGAGGAGAAGTCTTTGGTCTCTGCTGGGATACCCCTGACCGATCCTCAGTTTCTCCAAACTGTTTCTGGGTGGGCTGTGACACACAACAGAGGTTTTATTGGGCTACGGATTGACTGTTGGTTCTCCAGGCACATGAGTATCCGCATTGTGAAAATGGTGTAGAAGCTTGGCTCCTTGTGACTGGAAGCAATGGAACTTAAACAGTTCAAGCCAACCAATAAAATTTGCACTGACATTTGCAACTGATGGGAAAGGGAATATCCGTTGATATTTTGAAGTATTTACTGTAAATTTTCCGTCCAATAATATCACTTCGGCTTCTAACTGACAGAGGGACACCACCATAAATAACTTTGAAAAATTTTAATCTGACCCAGAACAACAAAGTGTGATCAAGGTCCAAATTAACATTATATTTACTGAATTGCAATTATAATAAATCACACGCAATCATGCAGTCGGTACTGCAGCCTGGTCCAATGACCATGCACCAATTGGCTGATGAATCTATGGGAACGGACGCAGGGAGATATCCGTAACAGGGAAACCAGGCGTTCCTCGCGTGGTTTGAACCATTTGTAACAACTTACTGATTGAATGCTATTGAAATAGTGTTGTCTGCGTATGTTATCGAAGCAGGTCATAAGAAAATTAGAACCTTGGAGCTTTTCCAACGTGAATGAATGTGAGAAAAGGTGTACTGAGGTGTGTGTGTGTGTGTGTGTGTGTGTGTGTATGTATTCTGAGCTCAGATTTTTTTGTGTGGAAATCAATGTGAATGAACCTAACTCTGTGTCTGTAAACACCTGCATGGCTGGCTTTTGTTAGTTCTGTCTTTGTTAGATTGAATACTGTTGTCATCTCTTCCCATGAAGGGCCTTATATAGATGTCTACAATAAAATTAGCATTAATCAAGTGACTAACAATTTGTTTAAGAATAATTTAAGGTGCCCGTTGATTAGCCTATATTTATAGTATTTAATGGAATTCTTACAATAATTGCAGGATTGGTAAAAAAGCAAAATTTCCTATGTTTGAAAAAGATAAGAAGAAAAAAGGGCAAAAGGAACTAAACAAGCGATATCATTGATTGGACAAGTAGATGGATATAAACATTTTCTAAGAAGCTACTGGTTTAGGAATGCGTAACAAAATACGATCTGTTGACAGAGGAGCGAGGCATTCCCAAGGGGGGAGAAAAGAACAAGTGAAGCTGATTAGAGTAAGTGAAGTTGGTTGGTGAAAGTAGTGTTGGTTAAAGCAGGAATTTAGCCATTTTAATGGCTGTGGTTGGTTAAAGTAAGTGGAATTAATTTGGATGGTAAACAAAGCAGGAGTTTAGCCATTTTAATGGCTGTGGAGCTGTAAAAGGACAAAGTTCTAAAAGCGAATTGAATTGCTTTGAATAATAAGTGAGGATCAGGAAAAATTATTAATGTAAGAGAAAGAAATACATTGCCGAGCCCTTAAAAATAAAGTTATTTCATGTATTGAGAGCTTCACATACAAAACAACATAGAATGGACATAAGTGAGATCAATATACAAGATTGGGAATAAAAGAAAAAATGCACCATTTGATACAGGACAAGGCCCAGTATTTAAATGCCCCTGCAGAGAAAAACACCAGTTATATCCTCTATGAGTGTGAAGTAATTACACCGTTCGAATTTGTTAAATATTTGTAAAATTCTAAAGTGAGGAAATTTAAGCAGTTTTCTGCACAGAATTAGACCGCGTGAGATTGGTGTGCTAGAAGCATATCTCTGAAAAGAAAATGAAGGAAAAGTAATACTGAGAAACAAGAAGAATAACGCAAAGTGTTAAAAATTTGCCAAAGCACTGTTAAACACTATATAAGTATCAGGTCCAGGAAACAGTAAATTTGATTGATACAGACATTTCTCTATCAAGTATTGGAAACTTTTAGTTGCTATTTGAAGGTTAAATAATTAGGGTTGAAGATCAGAAAAGTAGCAGTAAACATAAAATACAGTATGAAATATAATAGTTAATGTTAGGGTTTAAAAGAATGAAATAAAAGCAAGTGAACAATTGTGGGATTGGAGACTGGATGGGTTTTTAAACAAAAGTGCACAGAGTCAAAACAATACAGTGAATGGAGGAGTTGGGGACCAAAACAGATAAGGGAATACAGATAGGTGAGAGGTCGATATATAGAAGTCAGAGAAGGGGAGAAAAGGGGATCTAAGCAATACGATTTCATTTGGAATTTTCTTCATTTGTTTAACAAGAATAAGTTCTGTCCAGTAAATGAGTCGTGAAGGATCAGTTTTATAACAAATGATGCATTGTGATTAAAAAAAATGACTGAAAGCTTTCCTGACCAAAGAAATTCATTGAATGAGTAATGAAAGATCTTTTCTCTGTTTTCGAACAGGATCTAAGTGCTACAATTCAAGGAAAGTAATTGACTAATAAACTTTCTTCGATTTTTTTATTTTTACAGGAAAGGATCCAAGCGAGTGGAAAAGCAACAAAATTATGTTGATGGAGTGTTTGTGCATCTAACTCATTCTATTGAAACTTCCACAGAGTGCGGACTGCAGAAGATAAGAAATGAAAATAACCTTGAGTGAAAATGATAAGCTGGCCAGCTGGGGATTAAACTGGGGGTTTTCAACTTAAAAGTTTACCTTCTGAAATAGATTTGGGGAAATCCGATTCGGTGTATTAACACAAGACTAAATTCAAAAAGTGGTACCATTATATAATTGAAAAAGTCGACTAATAACATGATCACGTATTATTTTCTTCCTGTTCTAAATTTATTTTTGATTAGGCTGACAAAATCTCTTCTCCGACTACACTGTAAACCCGAACAGTACAACCAACTTATAAAAATTATGGGTACAGTAATCAAAACCAGTTGTTTAGTTGATCCAACAATAAACAATTAAGTTCCCTGAACTATTTGTGTGCTTTTAATTTTAAGTGTATCTATGTTTCTGAGTAAGTATTGACATCTTAATGACTTTTTTTGAGTAAACAGGGGGACGCGACGTCTGACGTCATCAACGCCAGGACGTTACAGGTTCGAGCTTACGTTTCTCAAAAATTCAAGGTGGCTGAACGAAGCGAGTGGGAGCGAGTAGCGGGAATTTCAGAGTAAAACTGGTAATTAACAGCAAAACAGAACCTTTGTTGTTCTGCATTATTTTTCGGCGTGCTTTACATAATAATTGTACATCCGCCAGCTTAAATGACCGTCGTCGTAAGTCAAGTAGGGGGAATTTGGCGCAGTAGCATTTGCTAATATGGTAATTTAACTAACAGTAATGTTAACGATATGCCAGTAGCGTCTTACCAGTCGTCAACGGTTGTAATTTTTCAAAGTGTGGCCTTGCTGCTTGTGATCGGCGCTGTGGTCTGGTGAGTAAAAAAAATATATACATAAACTTTAAGTATGCATTGTCTGCTGCAGTTAGACACGAAGCTAAATTGACGTTGGCCGTTTTTACGAGGAGACGATTAACTTTGCACCGTTTAGAACTACCGAGGAGACGGTCACAGCAGAGACAGTCACCGCGAAGACGGTCACTGCAGAGGCAGTCAAGCCCAGGGTTTATGTCACGTTAGTTAACTGAGTTGTGCAAAGCAATAAGAAACTTAAGCGTCAAGTGTTAATGTTACTGGTGTTTAAATACAGTTATTCTAAATACGAAGTGTATGTTTTGCCGGTGAATCGTTTTTACATTTCAATGGCTATTTCGCCGTGCCCTCCAGTATACATGTGCAGTTGTATTATTTTTGGACTTGCTCAGAAATCAATGGATAATAGTGAATAGTTATAATTTCCCCATTTAGGCACCTGGCTCGCATATACATACATTAAATATAGCTAGCTAAGTTGGCATTAAGGCTCTCTTGCTAGCTTGCTAACGTTATATTTTATGCATTTAAATTTAGTCAATTTAAAATGCTTGTAGCCATTATTATGCAAACTAGTTTGGCTGGAGTTGCACCGCGAGCATTTAGCTCGCTTTCTGTCATTAAAATGCGCTGAATAAAAAGGTTGCCAGCTAAAGCCGCTTCCACACCGGACGTGAAACACGATAGATTACATTCAAAGGCAATGCAAACACGCGAATACACGCAAAACGCGTGTATTCTCTTCTACTACGAAGCCATGCTGTTGTAATAGCTGCAGTATGTGGTTTTGCATTGTCCTGCTGAAATACACAAGGCCATCCCTGGAATAGATGTCGTCTGGAGGGGAGCATATGTTGCTCTTAAACCTTTTTAAACCTTTAAGCATTCATGCTGATTTTTAAAACATGCAAGTGTCCCACACCATATGCACTAATGCAGGGGTTCTCAACCTTTTCTACTCCAAAGCCCACCTATCCATACTCGTAATGGGGTGGGGCCCATTAAAAAAAATTCTGCTAATTTTAGCTGATATATATTACATTCTAATTAATAAGCAATTGTTAAGTGTAACAAAAGGCAACATCATCCCCTGCTACAGGTGGGAGCAGGCACGTGCGGGGGGGGGGGGGGGGGGCTTGAGCACCTGCCCCTTTCACCCCCTGCCAGTAAGTGCCCTTTTTGTGGAGGTTTTTTTTTAGGCCCTCTTTTTGTCCCTCAATATATTCCAGCAGTTTTGACGAAATGCTAATCATCATAACAATCCCTTCGCCAAAAAAAAAAAAATGCGATTCAAAAAATCTTAATGATATTTCATGGATCCCGACTCAGACTGGCCTGCGAACTTCAGAATTCCCTAACCACATACCTGTAGGAGAAGTTTTCATGACTTTGATTGGCTTGAAAATGATGTTCCTCATTTGCATACCACCCAATCATCTCCTGGGGAGCGCATGCAAAGACGCGAATACATGCGTTTTTCGTGTATTCGCGTGTTTGCATTGACTTTGAATGTAATCTGTCGAGCGAAAAATTTGTTTCGCGTCCGGTGTGAAAGCATCTTTCAAATAAAGGAGAAAATCCCAAAAATAATTTTTAAGATACTCTATTGATTCCTGTTTTTAAGTCCAAAAATAATACAATTGCGCATGTGTACCGGAGGCCGCGGCCAAATAGCGGTAGAAATGTTTAAAAAAAAACGGTTCACGGTGAAATATACACTGCCTTCTAAATAAAAGGTAAAAAGAACAGGGCTATGCCTACTTGCAGGTCAGAGCCATGTGCCTCCAGTTCAGGGGATTTTTAAGGTTTTAGATAATGTCGGAATTGCATGGCAGTTTTACTAAAGCGAATATGAAAGATTGAAGGAAGGTTCAACATTAAGTAACGGTGACATTATAAGTGTCCTAAAGATGCTCTCAGATACAACAGTTGAGTTAATACTTACACATAAGTACTTCAACTAAATTGATGTGAGATTACCTTTGCATATAAATAGCGCAACTAAACAAGTTAATATCAAATTGTGTGCATGTGTTTTTATAAGTGCCTTATTTATTTTATGCTTACTTATGTTGTAACTTATCTTTCATTGTAGGATCAAGTGGAGGGTGAGCGCTGAGTTTCCCGAAGCTTTGAAAACACCCAGGTATGATGTGTCCTGAAATTATGTTTTTGTCTTACATTTAGGACTGATGGAATGGATTCCCTCCAACCCTCAATGGCAGAAACTGGTTGCCTGATCTGAAGGGGTTACTTTCTTTTAATTTCCAACAGATTATATTTTCTTCAACTTTTTGTAAATTGTAAAGGTTTCAGTTGCTTAGATATTACATTAAAAACTGTGCTATACATCTGCATTCAGTTACCAGTTTATGAGGAACACATAGCATATTAATGTACAAAATCAGCACATTTCAGAAGACATTGCAATCTCTACTGACAATTTTAGGTATTTACTGTGTCACTCATTAGATGGCACCACGACCCGATGCTCTAATTTGAGGACAGCAGATGTCCTCAAGAGACATTATGGCTTCAACTTCCAATCCTCCGCTTGATCCACTCCCCTGTACTGTTGGAAAAGTCAGCAGGTCTACAGATGTCTGCCATCAAAAGACATACAATGCAAGGCAAGTTCCTAACAAATGAGGAACCCGGTGAAAGTGAAAGTACATGTATAGCCACATTTAGGCCTTATACAGTTCACACACTACGTTGATACCTACCACTATTGACTGCAGACCTGAACAACTGAGCTGATGATCAGAAAGTGGTCTTTCCTCAACTGGTTTCATTTTGATTTCAGAAAACTTTGACTGAAAATGCTTTCCGCCTTTGATCCTGGGCAAAAAGAACTCCTAATTACAAGAGTCACTGGAGTCACTATATTGAGGTTCAAAGACACTGGTATTGATGAGCATCTTCTGCAAATTGAACTCAAGACAGAGACTGCATCGGTTTGTCACCATCACGAGCAGGTTTTCTTGCACAAATATTCCTTGGCTTTCAATAAAATGAGTCGTCTTGATCCATGGAAAGTGCATAAAAAAGCATTTAAGACCAGGGTACCTCATTTTTAAGAAACTTACCTTGCATTGTATGTCTTTCCATGATAGTCATCTGTAGACCTGCTGACTTTTCCAACAGTACAGGGGAGTGGATCAAGCGGAGGATTGGAAGTTGAAGCCATAATGTCTCTTGAGGCCATGTGCTGCCCCCAAATTAGAGCACCGGGTCATGGTGCCATCTAATGAGTGACACAGTAAATACCAAAAATTTTTGGTAGAGATTGCAATGTCCTCTGAAATGTGCTGATTTTGTACATGAATATGTATGAAAAAGGTACAAACACACTGTGCATGAAAACCATAAAAAGTGCAACTTTTGGATACAATTTTAATCATGAAGCAATTGAGAGACCCCTTTAAAACTTGTTTGTGATGAAAATACAGACAAAGAGCTTTCTAATGATATAGGTCCCATAAAAATCGGAGGATACTCCCATTGAGAAAAAACAGCCCGAAAATGGGTTACCCCCCAAGACGGGGTCATAATTGCCCCCACCACAGAACAACTGCAAAATATATACAAGATATCAATGTTCCAATGGAGACCTGAGTATGTGCACTTACATTAAAAGACATAATATTTTGAGATTTCTCATTCTGTTCGGGTGAAAGGGCCACCTGAAATGTGCCAAATTTTGGGTTCTGCCTGTTTTTGAACGACAACAGCATAGACATGAATTGGTTAATTTTGTTCCTTTTACTTGTAAATTGTTTACTTATGGAAGGTTAATCATTCCTGAAAAGATGAAGTCCATATCTGTATTAGTTTTTGAGTTATGGCCCCATGAAAATGGCTATAATTCATTTTGCTGCATCTGAGGGTGCCACGCCCACTTTTTTTCCCCCCAGGAAATGAAAACCACTGGGGGTATTGAGCTAAAACTTGGCATTTCTTCATTTTGCCCCAAGTACAACATTCTACCAAAATTTAAGGGAAATCCAAGACCATGACACTGGGAGCCCCAGTTGATTTCATATGGAATGACCCAGATGCACAGCTGAGTGACTATGTACTGTATCTGACAGTACCTGGTGGCAGTGGCTCGTTTCTGGGGGGTGGAAAGCAGCAATAACATCTATATTGAGCCTCAAAGCAGCAGGATTCCTAATTCTGCTCTTTTGTAGTTGCTGTAGGATTCCAATGAATAAAAGTGTCATATCAAAAGTGTTGAATGCTAACCCACAGTTTCAGATGTTTATGTTACAGGATATCGAGGAAGGACATGCTCTGCCCGAGGAGCTGGAGGAGCCATACGGTTATGTGATAGAAATAAGTGACCTGTTTAAACAATAGAGCATTTCCCATGAAATAAAGCACATGCTGAAAATCGAGAGAAGTGGCATGTTGGCGGATAATCAATTATAAAGAGGAGGGAAATGTTGGTGGAATTCAGTCATAAATTCCTTATTATTGCTTATTGTGTTATTAATTGCTTGTCCTTTGAGTAGCCCAGGTCAGAGTAGCCTAGGTCATGCATGATTGCTAAACTTATATAATCTAGCTTTTGTGTACATAGAAACGCCATTAACTGTGTTTATTGTGTATTCATTCTATCTGAAACCTTGAGGTCCAGCCGGACCAAGGAGTGTATTTTGAGTTATGTGTGTTCCCAGGAGACAGTTCCTGCAAAGCCTGCAGAACCACGAGATAAGCAACAGATAACTGGGGGAGAGAAAGACTCCTCTGTACTGCAGATATGGCTGTCAGGGTCAGCCATACGTGGGATGCCAACTCCTGGCCGAGGAACGGCTGGAACCAACATGATGATGTTTTTCAGCCCCAAGGGGAGGAGATTCTGACTTTGTGCTTTTACGTATATCCAAAGCAAAGGAGAGATTCCTTTGTCTTTGTTCTTGCCTGTAACGAAGAGCCTATTTGCAAGTAGTAAGGGATCTTATTTACTCATCTTGTCTCAGTCTGATTTCTTTCAGGAATACAATTGAAAATTCCCACAATATAATTAGTAAATAAATATTGTACAAACGAGGAGACGCTTTGCACATCTATTTCTAACGACAGGTGCGTCGGACTAGGATAAACAGTTCAAAGGAAACAAAGGAGTCCCGCACACTGTCTAACTTGCAAATAGCAAAAGTTTTATTGTGACGTTTCGGTACTTAAACCTTCATCAGTATTTGTCTGATGAAGGTTTAAGTACCGAAACGTCACAATAAAACTTTTGCTATTTGCAAGTTAGACAGTGTGCGGGACTCCTTTGTTTCCTTTAAATAAATATTGTAAAATACAAACATGGGATTTTTGTTTTCAAAGATGAGATAAATAAGGTTTTATTCCCTCTAATTAGTTGTCGTCTGCTTCAACGATCGCGTGATAATGACATAACGTCGCCCTTCGCCCAGAGGTATGCACTGTTTTTGTGTTAGATTGTGTGATTGTCCCAGTCCATTATTTTATGACAAAAGATCGTTCAAGATGGCCCATTGGCTAGTTGCACGAGGTGGTGTTATTAAGTACTTTCTGAAATACGCAGGGTTGCTTCAACATTAACGGTTTGCTTCTGTCAATTATCAGTCTATATCAGATGCTGAGCAGATGACAGGTGTATCATCCCGGAAATGTGATTTTAGCTATCACCGATATTCCCAGGATTTGGCTTAATTAACCACAAATGATGTTCCCAAGATTTGTCCCGATTACCCGTGACTGATGTTTGTTCGTTGGCACTCTTAATGAGACATCAGCTGCTCCACTAAGAAACAAGTGGGTTTTCAACTAGCATCACATTTCCAGCCGTTCTCACTGATGACTGATGAACTAGCTTTAAGCGACAGACAACAAATGTGAAAATGTCTGGTAATGAATGTGTAAATATTCCATATATTATATATAATATACCGTCGAAATGCTGTTTCATAAATCTAACATTCGATCAACGCATATTTTAATATTGTCAATACTTCGTTTACCTTCCCACTTGGCGTCAGTTGCACTCTCAGGACCAGCACTTCTGTAGCTCTGGTTAGCTGAGTACATCTAAGAAAACCATGACGATGTAGCTGAACTAGCTAGGTAGTTGCATCAGAAAATGTCGAAGTAAATTCACTATAAAACCGAAACAATTAAGCCAAATCCTGGGAATATCGGCGATAGCTAAAATCACATATCCGGGATGATATACCAGGGTTGCCGCGGGGTTGTAAAAAGTAGTAAAAGGTAGTAAATGAAATTCGGCAAACTTAAGGCCAGTAAAAAGTATTAAAAAGTAGTAAACGTCATCTGACGAGGTAGTAAATTTTCGAACCCAACTGGGCCTGTGCGTTTTTCAATTTGTGTAATTTACGTGCAGGCCTTAATCTCCTTAAATTGCCAAATTTGCGTTAATTTATTTTTATGTTGCGAGTAGGACCGAGTGATAGGAAATGGTGTACCTCGCATGCGCGTTTAATCCATTCTTTTATTTTCTATGGTTGAATCAATTTGTGTAGCCTACTCAGCTGGCTTTACGTGTCAGTATGGGGAAATGCAAATTTTCTGACCTCTGGCTGGAGGAATCAGCCTTTAAAGACTGGCTTAGGCCAGTAGCTGGCAACAGCCGAGAGGCGTTTTGCAACGTCTGCAAAAAAACAATTAATATTACTTGGATGGGGGTGAAGGCTGTTAGGTCCCATATGGAGTCGGCTGGCCACCAGGGCAGGATGCGGGGACGAAACGCACAGTTACCCCTGTCCTTATTTTGCCAAGGCACTACTTCTACGCCCGCAACCTCGCCTGCTCCAACCCTCCCGCAATCCGCCGCAAGTAATGCTACCACAAGCCATTCAGCACAACAGACGCTCAGCAGTACCACCGCTACGCTTGAGGCTGAGGTACTGTGGTGTTTGGATTTGTCAGTGAAACACCACTCCTTCAAATCAAACGATGGCATAGGAGAGCTGTTTCGGAAAATGTTCCCCGACTCCCAGATGGCCAAATCATTTGCTCTGGCGAAGGACAAGACAGGGTACTTGATTAAATTTGGCATTGCTCCCCATTTTAAGAGGCAGTTGGTTGAGGCCATAAATAATGCCGGACATTATGTTCTTATGTTTGACGAGAGCCTCAATCAATCGTCCAAGAAAAAACAAATGGACATCCACATTCGGTTTTTGGAGGATGGTTGTGTCCGGTCTAGATATTTCGGCTCACAATTCCTGGGACATGGAAGAGCTGACGACCTGTTGCATCACATCAAAGTAAGTTTATTTTCCTATACTTATTGGTTAAATTGGGGACATTGTTTGCATATAAACATTTTCATGAATTTTTGATTAATCAATTTAGCCTACGGTTGAATTTCTGTTGCACAATTTCCGGACTTTATATTCACATGCTTTGAACCCTGCAGCTTAAACGATGATGCGGCTAATTTATGGATTTGTACGGGCTAACAAAGTTCATACCGCCAAATCATACCGCCAAGTCATATCAGTACATAAGCAGCGTTTTAACAGCTCCTGTAAACAACTCACTTTCTTTTTGGCAGGGCTCAAACTGTTCTCGATCAATAGCCGCGTTCGCGATTGAGCAGCTGTGCAGTAGCAGCGCTGTTCTCTAAACAAAGCGCCTCAGCCTAATCACGTAGACAAGTATTCTAGAGCTCTGTGGTGCTTAGCAGTACGCATGCGCTCTGCTCATTCGTGAACTCGGCTAATGACTTTTCTGGTAGGCTACTGTGAGCTTGTAGAAAAGTGCGGCTTATATATGTATATTTTTTTTTCTTTTTAAATGTAATGGGTGCGGCCTATATCCATTTGCGCTTTGTAGTCCGGAAATTAATCAAGAAGTGTTATAGCCTGTTATGCTTAATCTGAAGGTTGAATCATGGCTCCAGTAAAGCAAAACCTATATTATAGGGATTTAGTTTATAGTGAGCCACATTTGGAGATTCAATGATCTAACTTTGGCAAAGCAGTCCTTGACATAGGCCTAATATCTAACCCTGTCAAATGTATTCCCACACATGACTCATGTTTTACTTAAGGACAATAAAGCTAAATGTTTAATTTGAAACAGATACAGTATTACTGTCTGTCTGTATATTGAATGTGGTTTACTTGAGCAAGAAATGTTATTTAAACACTTTCTTCTGTGTGATCATTCACAGGAATGTGTTGCACAACTCAACATGAGGCAGCTTCTCTCAGTAGGAATGGATGGCCCCAATGTCAACTTTAAACTCCTGGATCTCCTTCAAACGGAGTATGCTGAGCTGCATGGAGGTGCTCAAGTCCTGATGGTTGGGAGCTGTGGACTTCACACCCTCCACAATTCCATGAAGGCAGGCTTTACAGCCTGGCAAATTGACAAACTCCTGTGCGCACTCCATTTCCTCTTCCGCAACGTTCCTGCCCAGAGAGAGGACTACACCAACATCACAGGGTCGTCCTGCTTTCCCCTCTCTTTCTGCGGCCACAGATGGGTGGAAAACGTACCGGTTGCAGAGAGAGTCCTGGAAATTTGGCCCATGATTCAGAAGTATGTCGATGCTGCTGAGGATAAGAAGGTCCAAAAACCGAACACAACCTCTTATGATGCTGTCCTGGCAGCGCAAGGGGATCCATTCTTAATCCCAAAGCTTCAATTCTTCCTCTCCATTGCAAGAAATTTTCACCCCTTTCTTCAGAAGTACCAAACAGACGAGCCAGTGTTGCCTTTTTTGGCAAAAGATTTAACTGAGCTTCTGTTGGTAAGTATCACTGTAAAGATGTTGATGAATTAATTTGAATGTAAACTTGTATGGAATGGCTTATCTGCTTGCTGTCATCATCAGAGCTTACTGCGGCGGTTCATCAAAAGGGAGGTCCTACAGGGCCAAACCCCCCTGCAGCTCATTAAATTGGACATCTGAGGAGAAGAACTGGTTCTCCCTGAAAAGGGTAGACATAGGCTTGGGGGCTGAATCTGCCATTAAAGTAATTTCATTGTTTATTTGTTTTGCGAGGTGAATGTGAAATATGATGCGTGCACATATCAACTAGCAAATACAATTTCTTCAGTATTAACATTATCATCATTAATATTATGCAAACATAACTTTTCAAAGAAAGCATTGACATGAATATTCCTTAATGTTCCTTACTAGGCACTCCTGGGCAAACCAGGAACCAAGATAGGCTGAGCACAGAGTGTTCCCCTGAGAAAAGAGTGTTTGCAGTGTCTGATTAGGATCATACAGAAACTACAGGAAAGGTCCCCGTTGAAATTCCCCATTGTTAGGCAGATAAGCTGCCTGGATCCCACAAAGATGATCAAAGATCCAGAGTGGTGCATCGTACAGATGAAGGCATTAGTACAGACTTTCATCCAGGGGCAGCAGCTGGCAGGTGGCATTGCAGCTGGTAAGATAATATAGTATAGGGACAGTAGAAGTGGATAGGTTATTCAAATTGATTAAGGTCTTTTGCTAGGAATCTCATTTGTGGTTTTCTGCCTTTTTAATCTAAGAGGTGTGAAATTGTCAATGATAAATTTTTAATTTAGACAAGACCTCCATGCCCCCAGGTTGAGAACCACTGTTTTAGATACTGTTGTGTATCTGTGATGAACTGTATGTATTTTGTTGAATGGATGATGAAGTAGTCGGCAGGAATGTGTTAATGTAATGCATACATCTTAATTTTCCTGTCAGTGTTGCAGGTGATGTCATCATTCAGCAATTCACAGCCTTTCTGTCGGTTGTGGGCAGAGAAGAAGAATTTGTTTCCTTCCAACCCCTGAGGCAACGTCTGGATGTATTACTCCACTCCAAAGTCCACACGTCCCACCCTCAGCTGCTAAAGTTCTGCCAAAGTGTGCTCCTCCTGTTCCATGGACAAGCAACAGTGGAGAGAGGCTTCTCCGTAAATAAGGAGGTTGAAACGTGCAACCTCCGTGATGAATCTCTTGAAGCCCTCAGGTTAATCTGTGATAAGGTAATTGTCTGTGGTGGTGTTTTGAACGTTCCTCTGACCAAGGAGCTCCTGGCCTCTGCTGCTTCAGCAAGATCACAGTACAGGCCATACCTTGATAGCGAGCAGAGAAAAAAGGAGAGTGCCACACAAGAGCTAAAGAGGAAAGCGTCAGAAAAAGAGCTGGAGGACCTCCGGAACCAGCGGAAGGTACTCAATAGTGTGTGCCATTCACTTGAAAATGATGCCGACAAGTTTGCAGAGATGGCCGAGGGAAAGGCAGGAACAAAGATGGCTGAGCTCATAACAAAATCGAACTCTCTTCGAAGGAGACACGAGGACAAAAGAGCAGAACTTCTCCAATTGGACAAAAAGATAGAAGAAAAGGTCAAACAGCTGAGGCACTTGTGATATTGCTGTCTAACTGTAATTTTAATTAGCACTTGTATGTTTGTGTGTTGTTAATTCCATTGGTTGTTTATGTCTCTCTCTCTCTCAAATCTCTCTCTCTCGGTCTCTCTCTCTCTCTCTCTCTCTCAGCTAGTTTTTGTGTCCAGTGTTAAAGTTAAGTTATTTGTTCTTAAGTTGCACAAGTGCATTAAACCACTTATTTGTTTCAAATTCTAAAGGTCCAGTCTGCCCTCTAATGGTTATGTTATTGTTACTTTTTGACATATTGAGTAAACCCTATGGACCAAGGCCTGTTGTGACCTCTTGATTAATCCAACTCCTATGGTGGAGTTCCCTCTTACTTAAATGTAGCTCACTCACTTGTCCTAACACACACACACACACACACTCGCATACACCTACAAAGCCTCTTTCTGACATACTCTCTCTAGCCTGTTTTTATGTCCAGTGTTGAAGTTACAATTACCACGTTAAATTGTGAGGAAATATGTTATTAATTAATTTAAGAAAGATATTTCATAACTTTACTCATCACTTTACGCTGCTACAGTTGAAGCTTGAAGTCGTGCTGGTAGTAAAAAAATATTGTGAAGGTAGTAAAAAGGTAGTAAATTCAACTGAAGAATATCTGTATTAACCCTGTATACCTGTCATCTGCTCAGTATCTGATATAGACTAATAAGTGTCAGAAGCAAACCGTTAATGTTGAAGCAACCCCGCGTATTTCAGAAAGTACTTAACACCATCTCGTGCAACTAGCCAATGGGCCATATTGAACAATCTTTTGTCATAAAATAATGGACTGGGACAATCACACTATCCAACACAATAACAGCGCATACCTCTAGGCGAAGGGCAACATTTCGTCATGCTCGGGCGACGTGACGTCATTATCACACAACCGTTGAAGCAGACGACAACTAATTAGGGGTAATAAAACCTCATTTATCTCGTCTTTGAAAACAAAAATTCCACATTTTTGTATTTTACAATATTTATTAACTAATTATGTTTGTATAAAACAGCACTATGATTTATCCCTGAGTTCCCCTTTAAGTTATCCCAATTGATATTGCTGAGCTCATTTTCCACTTAAGTAATTTTGGATTTAGAAATAAATTGCTTTACCTGTATCTGTTCCCTAAAAGGCAATGAACGTTGGTTTTTTAAATTTTCTATGTCAGTTTTAAAGCATGTTCTATGTTTTCAATACTGTCATCACCCAAAATAATAGTTTTTTTATTAGTTCTTTATCAAACATCTTCCGTCATACTTGAAACTGGCCAAATAAAACACTGTGATGGCATATTGTGTAGTACAACAATATTAAAATTCATCTGTCACATTTAATGCTGGACACTCAAGTGCAGTATTTATTTTTATTTCACAAAAATTAAATCTGTCTCTAAAATTAATCAAAAAGCCCCCACCCTTAGCTGATAATCAATCCTTCCCGAAGCAGACATTGCCGGGAATACTGATTATATTTGTTGATAACTTACAATGAAGCCCGCTTTCACTTAAACACAGATAGTCTTCAGTTTATCGCAGGTTAATATAATCTTTTTTGAAATTAGCCAATCGATACTCATTGTCCTCCAAAAATGCATTTTTAGAAACTGCACATGGAATTTCCATAATTTGGGTCAAAGGGCACTGACCTGACTCCGTGACATACGAGATGGTCTCACTGAGAGGGCCAAGTCCAAATACATTCTTTGCTTGAACTTTGAAGTAGTATCTGTCAAAAAGAGAAAAAAATTACTTGGCCATTCAACTCAATGAGGCAAGCAAATTTAGCAATGTTATTTCATTTTATCACGTCATCAAAATGGCAGGATACATTTGACTTCAATCCTGTTTTTAAGGACTACACCTTCGGACATTTTTCAGGTACCATAGTCCACGAAAGAGTTTGAAAAATATTACTTATTGTGACTGAATAAGAAACCAGCACCAATGAAGAGCCATAAATTCTGGAACAAAATAAAAGGAGCAAAATTTTAGTTTGGTTTAAGTAATGCCATTTTTGTCTTAAATACAACAGAACATAGTATAACATGAGTGGTGAGAACAGGCCGTTCAGCTCAACTAGGCTCGTCAGTTTCTTATTACTGTAGTGAATCTATCACTTCAGATATTCAATGACTCAATGGTATCTAGCACTAATTCAAGTCTGCTCTTGAAAATTCCCATGGTTTCTGCCTCAACAATATGGTCAGGCAAGCTATTCCATACTGAGATTTCTCTCTAGGTGAAAAAATATTTCCTAATATCAATGCTAAATTTACTCTTGGCCAACTTCCATTTGTGACCCTGAGTTCTACTAACAAAACTTGGTAAGTAATCCCACATAATTCACTTTGTTAATCCCTTTAACATATTTAAAAAACCTCAATCAGATCACCCCAAAGTCTCCTTTTCCTAAGACTAAAGAGATGAAGGATCTGTTGCTGTTGCTGACCTCTTGGCTGTGCTGTCGTGCTGTTTGTTGGTGATCATTCTGCTTGGGTTGAGACAGAGAAAGACGTGTGGAGGGATTGAAGCTGAAGATTTACTCTTGTGCAAACGGGGTTTTCTGAAAATAATTCGTGTGTTAAAGCTCAAACATTAATAGAGATTAGACGATTTGCTCCCGAGGTATAACCTTTGCCGCATTAGGGGCAGGGAGAATCTTCCCCCTTTCTTTTTCTCCCTTGTAACAACTCGGTGAGCAAACAGCCAAATTAAGTCGCTAATCTGGTCAAACAAAGGCGACGGGGGTTTTTTGGGGGTGTTTTCAGTCTCCCGGGAGCAAAGTAAGGTGAAGTACAATAAATTTAAATGCTAAATTTAAAGAATAAATTTAAACGCTAAATAATTGTCTAAGTGAATTGTGTGATATACAAAGCAATACAGAGTTGTTTTCAGGGACTGAGGTACTGTCGCCTGGTTTTTCTGTAGCTGATTTAGCTAAAGAACCTCAGCAAGCTCTCAACGCCAAGAATATTATCGAATTACCTGGATATCTAACTATAACCCGGCTTGGTTTCATACTTGGTGGCTTGCCTTTCATACAGTCTTCTAGCCAATAAATATTGACGTTCACCGGGGTTTTTTAGTCCCCTTCATTCTCTATCCTGACCGCATTACCGCATAAACGCATTGCCAAGCTTGAATATTAACGCTAACCGGGGTTTTTGTCTTTTTCGCATTTTATTATTACCGAAGGGCTCTTCTGATTAAACACATTGCAAATTACGTTACTTTGTATTTTCCTTCGGTTGCGGTGCCTTGATCAGCTGATTAAAGTTTAACTGCTTGTTTGAGTGCTTAGCGACAGCTTGTTGGGGGAGATACCGTGTTTAGTTCGCTCACATAGTAAACGACTTGTTTATTCGGTCCCTTTAAATTAAAGCGAACTGGGGCTTTACTCTTTTCTCGGTTACCCTTGGTTGTATTTGTGGCTAGCTAGCTAGATGGTTACTGTTTGCATTTTTGGCTGGGGATCTGAGATTTAGTATTTAGTTAGTAGGGCAGCAGTCACTTGAGTCATCCATTCGGTTAGGTTGGAATTTAAACGGTAAGGTTTACCGGAGTGCTCCACCTCCTCCCTCCTCCAGTTTCTCCTGGGCGTTGTAGCCAGTCTGTTTTATCTGGGTTCTCAGCTAAGCCCGGTGATATTTTTAGGTTAGTATATTAATAGTACCGGGACTAGATAAACTCAAGTTGGCTTATTAGGAGTGCTTATTACCTATAGAGTTTGTCTCACTTTGGTATTTCATTTTTGTTAACTGAAACTAAGCCTCTGTTAAAAGAGGCTTATTATCCATTTACATAGTTTCCCCACGGTTTCTATTGTGACTGCTGCTTAGGGCTTCGCAGGTTAATAAATTAATAAATTGTGGTTCCAGAGCCTCTGTCTCGGCACTAGTAATTTTTTTTTTTATCTAGGGTGAGCGAGGTCATTAGGTAGGGGGTTCAAAATGTGGCCAAAACTATGTGACGGTTGCAGGATGATCGCACTTTTGGAAAGAGATTTCCAGGGTGGGTTTGTCTGCCACCGGTGCCAGCTAATTGAGCATCTGGAGAGCAAGATCCTTGATCTACAGGGCCAGTTGGCAGCGCGACATAGTTCCTCTAGGAACTCTACTGATTGCGAACTAAGTAGTATGTCGTTTAGAGAAATGGTGTGTACGCCAAAGCAGGGTGATGCAGGGACCCCAGAGCAGGCAGGGAGAGAAAGTTGGGTGACGGTAGGACATCAGCAAAGGAAAGGGCGTGCACACCGTACAGCGACAACTCCTCCAGTGGTTGAGGTGTCCAACCGATTCCGGCCCTTGCAGGAACTCGAATTGGCCCCTGACCCTGAGAGTGGGGGGACTGATTAGCATCAGGGCACCCTGTTGGCCTCTACCCCTCAGAAAAGAGAGTAAGTGATAGTGGGGGACTCAATACTTAGAGGAATAGACAGTTTAGTCTGTTCGCATGACAAGGAGTCTCGTACGGTGTGTTGCCTGCCTGATGCCCAGGTTGGAGACCTCCTGGGGCGTGCGGACAAGCTCCTGGCCAGAGCGGTGTAAGAAAGAGGGGTATAGGTTTATGGGCACTGGAACTACTTCTGGGACAGGGGTGACCTGTTCAAGCCGGATGGGCTACACCTGAACCGGAGGGGTACCTTTGTGCTACCCTCAACATACGCTGACCCAGTGCAGAGTTATTTAAACTAGGGACTTGGGGGGCAGGGAGGTTAGAGAGTGTTATACAGAGGGAAATGCAGACTGCCCTGATGGAAGCTGACAACGTTACATGCACTATTGATGATATATTTTTAAAGCAAAAAAGCGTAGTGAGGGGCTTGGAGCAGCAGGCACATGGGAAATCGAAGGGGAAGAGCGTTCGTGATCACCTGAAATGTTTTTATCTAAATGCAAGAAGCATAAAAAATAAATTTCCAGAACTTGAGGCCGTTATGATTAGTGAAGGCTATGACATAGTTGGGATTACAGAGACATGGCTTAGTGAAGAGGATGGAGATGAATATAATATAGAAGGTTATAAGCTCTTTAGGAGGGATAGATGCAATAGGCGAGTAGGGGGTGTAGCACTCTATGTGAACAAAAACATAAATGAGCAGGAAATTCCTTAAATTGAACATTCCTTGCCCTGAGAAGATATGTGGGTCAGGCTCATTGGCAAACACAAAACAGGTTTAAACATAAGTGTATGCTATAGACCACCAGCTTTGGACGGTACAGTCTACAAGCTTGTAGAGGAGGAGGGACTATTATTATGGGAGACTTAAATTATCCTGGTATTGATTGGGAAATGGTGAAAGGACATGGTAGGGGAGAGGAAGAATTTCTAGATGTTATAAATGATAATTTTTTGGTGCAGCATGTTAATAAACCTACAAGAGAGAAGGCAATTTTAGACTTAGTGCTCTGTAATGACCCAGATAGAATTAGCAGTGTTGAGGTATTGGAGCCACTTGGGACAAGTGATCACTCTACTGTTAATTTTGATGTTTCATGGGAAGTTAAAAAGGTGTCTTCAAAAACAAAAATTTTTAGGCGAGCAAACTTTGACAGGATGCGCTCATATCTAAGTGAAATAAAATGGGAGACACTCCTGGACTGTGAGTCTGTAAATGAGATGTGGGAAAGATTTAAGGGGGTTTTACTTGATTCACAATGCAAATTCATTCCAAAGGTGTCCAAAAGTAAGCTGAAAAAGCAGAATCCTCAGTGGATGACCACAGCTATTCGTAGGAGTTTGAGGGAAAAGAGGAATCTTTATATGATATACATAAAGGATAGCAAGGAGCACACTAAGGCTGAATACTGTAAAATGCGGGCTGTGGTCAAAAAAGAGCTGAAGAATGCTAGAAGACTGTATGAAAGACAAATTGCAGAGGGGGCAAAAACTAACCCTAAGTGCTTCTTTCAGTACTGTAGCAGAAAAAGGAAAGTCAAAGAGCAGGTTAAGTGCATAAAGAATAAAAATGGATCACTGCTATATGATAACAAGGATATTGCGGATACCTTTAACAGTTACTTTGTTGAGAATTTTACCTCAGAGCGGGTCTTTATTCGGCCAGAGGGCATGTCCAATGCTCAAGATTATTTAGCAGAAATTGAGGTTAGGGATAACTAAGTATTAGGCAAGTTGCATAAACTAAAGGCAGATAAGGCGGCGGGTCCTGATGGCTTATATCCTAGAGTGCTCAGGGAAGTTAGTGAGATCATCTGTAAACCACTCTCAGCTATCTTCAGTCAGTCTTTAGAAACTGGCGAAATACCAAATGATTGGAAGCAGGGCAAGGTAATACCAATATATAAGACAGGGGATCGTACTGAGCCAGGAAATTACAGGTCAGTCAGTTTAACTTGCATTGCGTGCAAAATATTGGAATCTATCATAAAAGATGAGCTGGACTTATTTCTTGAGCGTAACAATATCTTGAGGGATAGCCAACATGGTTTCCGTAAGGGAAGGTCATGCCTGACAAACCTTCTGGAATTCTTTGAAGAGGCCACCAAGACTTATGACCAGAGCAGGGCTTATGACATCATATACTTGGATTTTCAGCGAGCATGTGATACAGTACCACATAAGAGACTAATTTTTAAAATGAGCTCCATTGGAGTTACAGGAGGTATTCTGAAGTGGATTCAAAACTGGTTACAGGACAGGACACAAAGAGTGGTGGTCAGTGGTATCTCATTTGAGCTAGGTATGGTGGGCAGTGGAGTCCCTCAGGGATCGGTGTGGGACATCTGCCGTTCCTCATCTACATTAATGACCTTGATAGGAATATTGAGAGCAGATAAGTTAAATTTGCAGATGATACTAAATTGGGAGGTTTGGCAAATAGTTTAGAGTCCACTAAAGTGATTCAGGATGATTTGGATAGAATCCAGAACTGGGCAGAAATGTGGCAAATGAAATTTAATGTAGCGAAATGTCAAGTTGTACATGTAGGTAATAAAAACATAAGACGGGATTACTTCATGCGAGGTTTAAAACTGGAATGTGCTCCACATGAAAAAGATCTGGGAGTGATTCTTGACCAAACCCTCACAGGCTCTAGCCATTGTGCTGTAGCAGTTAAAAAAGCCAATCGGATGCTGGGATACATTGCCAAAAGTATTGAGTTCAAATCCAAGGAGGTGATGCTTCTTTTGTACAAAACATTCGTCAGACCACATCTGGAGTATTGTGTACAGTTCTGGGGACCATTCTTTAAGGAAGATATTGAGGCCCTAGAAAAAGTTCAGAGAAGAGCCACTAAGCTAATTCCGGGTATAAAAGATGAAAGCTATCAGAAGAGGCTGAAGATCCTTAATCTCTTTAGTCTTAGGAAAAGGAGACTAAGGGGTGATCTGATTGAGGTCTTTAAATATGTTTAAGGAATTATGTGAATTAAGTGAATTATGTGGGATTCCTTCGACCAAGTGTTGTTAGTAGAACTCGGGGTCACAAATGGAAGCTGACCAAAGATAAATTTAACACTAATATTCGGAAATATTTCTTCACCCAAAGAGTAATTTCGATGTGGAATAGCTTGCCTGACCATATTGTTGAGGCAGAGACCATGGGAGTTTTCAAGAGCAGGCTTGACTTTAAGCTAGATACCATTGAGTCATTGAGTATCTGAAGTGACATATTCACAATAGTATAAAGAAACTGGCGAGCCTAGTTGGGCTGAACGGCCTGTTTTCGCCATTCATGTTATGTTATCTTTAGCCTCTTCTCATAGCTGTCATTTTTTATACCTGGAATTAGCATAGTGGCTCTTCTCTGAACTGTTTCTCGGGTCTCTACACCAGGGGTCCCCAGTCTTTCCCAGAAAGGGCCAGTGTGGGTGCAGGCTTTCATTGCAACCAAGCCGCTACACACCTGATGCTACTAATCAAGCTTATTAGCAAAGAGTCCAGGGGTTGATTTGTAGTATCAGGTGTGTAATTGCTTGGTTGCAATGAAACCCTGCACCTACACTGGCCCTTTCTGGGAAAGACTGGGGACCCCTGCTCTACACCTTTCCTTAAGTATGGTCCCCAGAACTGTGCACAAAACTCTAGATGAGGTCTGACAAATGTGCTGTACAAGAGAAGTATGACCTCCTTGGATTTATGCTCAATACTTTTGGCTCTATATCCCAGCATCCTGTTGGACTTACTAACTGCTATGGCACAATGGCTAGAACCTGTAAGGGTTTGGTGAACAATCACTCCCAGATCTTTTTCATATGGAGCATATTCCAGTTTTATCCTCCCATGAAGTCATCCTGTCTAATGTTTTTATTACCAACATGTAGAACTTTACATTTCGCTACATTAAATTTCATTTGCAACATTTTTGCCCAATTCTGGATTCAATCTATATCATCCTGCATTACTTTTGTGGACTCTAAACTGTTCGCCAAACCTCCCAATTTAGTATCATCCGTAAATTTAACTAATTTGCTTTCAGTATTCCTATCATGGTCATTGATGTAGATGAGGAAGAGCAAGGGTCCCAACACCGATCCCTGAGGGACTCCACTCCCCACTTTACCTAGCTCAGATGAGATTCCACTGGCCACCACTCTTTGTGTTTTGTCCTGTAACCAGTTTCAAAGCCACTCCAGAATACCTCCTGTAACTCCAACAGAGCTCATTTTAAAAATTAGTCTCTCATGTATTACTGTATCAAATGCTTTTTGAAAATCCAAATACATGATGTCATAAGCCATGCTTTGATTATAAGTCTTGGTGGCCTCTTCAAAGAATTCCAGATGGTTTGTCAAGCATGACCTTCCCCTACAGAAACCATGTTGGCTATCCCTCAAGATATTATTACGCTCAAGAAATGATTCCAGCACGCCTTTAATGATATATTCCAGTATTTTGCATGCAATGTAAGTTAAACTGACTGACCTGTAATTTCCTGGCTCAGTACGATCCCCTGTCTTATATATTGGTATTACATTGCCCTGCTTCCAATCATTTGGTATTTCGCCAGTTTCTAAAGACTGACTGAAGATAGCTGAGAGTGGTTTACAGATAATCTCACTAACTTCCCTGAGCACTCTAGGGTACAAGCCATCAGACCCGCCGTCTTATCTGTCTTTAGTTTATGCAACTTATCTAATACTTCATTATCCCTGACCTCAATTTCTGCACAGTAATCTTGAGCATTGGAAATGCCCTCTGTCCTAATAAAAATCTGCTCTGAGGTAAAATTCTCAACAAACTATTTAAGGAAGCAGCAATATCCTTATTCTCACACAGCAGTGATCCATCTTTATTCTTTGTACACTTAACCTCCTCTTTGACTTTTCTTTTTTTATTACAGTACTGAGAAAGGCGCTTAGAATTAGTTTTTTTCCCCTTCCGCAATTTACCTTTCATACAGTCTTCTAGCATTCCACAACTCTTTTTTTGACCACAGCTCGCATTTTACAGTGTTTGGCCTTAGTATTCTCATTGCTGTCCTTTATGTACATCTTATAAAGATTCCTCTTTTCCCTCAAATTCTTACAAATAGCTGTGGTCATCCACTGAGGATTCTGCTTTTTCATTTTACTTTTGGACACCTTTGGAATGAATTTGCATTGTGCACCAAGTAAAACCCCCTTGAATCTATCCCACGTCTCATTTACAGACTTACAACCAAGGAGTGTCTCCCATTTTATTTTGCTTAGATATGAGCGCATCCTGTCAAAGTTTGCTCGCCTAAATTTTAAAATTTTGTTTTTTGAAGATAACTTTTTAACTTGTCATGAAACATAAACTAACAGTAGAATGATCACTAGTCACAAGTGACTCCAATACCTCTACATTGCCAATTCTATCAGGGTCATTACAGAGCACGAAATCTAAAATTACCTTCTCTCTTGTAGGTTTACTAACATACTGCACCAAAAAATTGTCATTTATAGCATCTAGAAATTCTTCCACCCCTTTACCCTGTCCTTTCACCATTTCCCAATCGATACCAGGATAATTTAAGTCTCCCATAATAATAGTCCCTCTTCCTCTACAAGCTTGCCTAATCCTCTTGAACAGCATTTCATTTACACTACTGTCCGAAGCTGGCAGTCGACAGCAAACACCATTGTTTAAACATGTCTTGTGTTTGCCAATGAGCCTGACCCAGATATCTTCACATGGCAAGAAATGTTCAACTTCAGGAATTTCCTGCACATTAATGTTTTCGTTCACAGAAAGTGCTGCGCCCCCTCCTCTCCTATTAGATCTATCCTTGTTTAAGAGCTTATAACCTTCTATATTATATTCGTCTCCATCTTCTTCAGAAAGCCATGTCTCTGTAATCCCAACTATGTTAAAGCCCTCACAAATCATAACGGCCTCAAGTTCTGGAAATTTATTTCTTATGCCTCTGGTATTTTAATAAAAACATTCCAGGCTATTACGACTGCACTTACCCCTCAGTTTCCTAGCTAGCTTCTGCTCCAAGCCCCTCACTACGGATTGCTGCTTGAAAAAGATTTCATAGAGCTGCCGGATAGCTCACTCGGTTAAAGCATGGCATTGCAAAGCAGAAGTGACTATCATGGCATGGGTTCGAGCCCCAGTCGTACCATCCGGCAGTGGTCGGCAGCTTTTTCAGAAGTAGCGCGCAATTGACCAGTGCGCTACAGGGATGCAAATTGGGAAGGGTCTGCCGGGAAGGGTAATAAAGGTTGCTTTGTTCAATCCTTAGGCGCCTCTTGTTGGCCAGACGGGTACTCGTCAGAAAGATTCTAAGCTTGTTCATGTTCGGGTATCCTCCGCCCTCGCTTTGAACTTGCGATGATTCAACCAATGAGTGTATGAGAAGCGGTGGCTGACAGGTGCGTGCTTCGGAGGAGAGCTGCGAGCTGTCTTCACTCTCCTGAGTTGGCAACAGGGGGTCGCATATGCGAAAGCCTTGTACATAGTTCCCCAATTGGACATTCCAGGTTCGGGTAGGATTCATCAATAGTGCAAGATTTCATCAATAGTGCATGTCGTGCTGTCAGCTTCCATCAGGGCAGTCTGCTTTTCCCTATTTATAATACTCTCACTAACCTCCCTGCCCCCCAAGTCTCTAGTTTAAATAACCCTGTGCCACCCTCAACATACGCTGACCCAATACAAAGGTAGCCCTCCGGTTCAGGTGTAGCCCATCCGGCTTGAACAGATCACCCCTGTCCCAGAAGAAGTTCCAGTGCCCCATAAAGCTGAACCCCTCTTTCCTACACCAGGTTCGTAGCCACATGTTAAACTTCCAGATAAAATTCTGCTTCCCTCTGCTTGCACGTGGTCCCGGTAGAATCCCGGAGAACACTACCGTGGAGAATCTGCCCCAAAGCTTTTCAGCTAATTCCACAAATTTGTCTTGCAGAACCTCAAACCTACCCTTACCAATAGACCAACATAGACTATGACCACTGGATCCCTCCCCGCTCTGGCCAGGAGCTTGTCCGCACGCTCCAGGAGGTCTCCTACCTGGGCACCAGGCAAGCAACACACCATACAAGACTCCTTGTCACGCAAACAGACTATGCTGTCTATCCCTCTAATAATTGAGTCCCCCACTATTACTAACTCTCTTTTCTTGGGGGAAGAGGCCAACAGGGTGCCCTGAGGCTCATCAATCCCCCCACTCTCAGGGTCTGGGGCTAAGTCGAGTTCCTGCAGGGGCCGGAATCGATTGGGCACCTCAACTTTTGGAGAAGCTTTTGCTGTATGGTGTGAATGCCCTTTCTTGCGCTGACACCTACAGTCACCCAACTTTCTCTCCTTGCCTGCTCTGGGGCCTCCCCGCTACCCTGCTGTGGCAAAAACACCATTTCTCTAAATGACATACTACTCAGTTCTTCTCAGAACTCTACCGATGACGTGCTGCCAACTGGCCCTGAAGATCAAGGATCTTGCTCTCCAGATTCTCAATGAGTTGTAGTGGTTCGAGAGAACGATCTCGGAATGCGTGCAATTCCCAATCTAAAAGAAAGAGGACATAAGAACCTAAACTACTAAATGTTCACGCAGCACATACAACTGCGGAACACAGCCCAAAATGAATGACTGAATACTCCTAGGGAAAGAAGCTCCGACTTTCGAGCAAGCTAGAAGTAAAACAAACTTTCCAAAAGCTAACGAACTAACTGGCAAAAGTAGATCGCAACACTAGTCTAAAAGACCTCTGTTACCAGCGCCGTGTATAGATGACACTAACGCAAAGAGGTGGCGGAATCTTGGGTAATTTATAGGATTCACGCACCTGATATTAATCTGCAATTAACCTGAGAGGCAGCGAGGTAGTCACGAGTGCTGTGGAAGAAGACGAGTAGCCGATTAGCCAAACATACGTCGTTAGCATACCAAGCACCATGGTAAAATGTTCCAAACAACCAAGTGATTAACAAAATCGGAATCTGATGCAGATAGGGTTTTCTCTTGAAAAGGCAAGGGTGTGCCCACCTAAGAGCTGAAAAACAGCTCAGGTGAAGGCAGAAAGAGACCTGATACATGACATGAGTTGGCACCGGAGCCGACAAACCCACCCTGGAAATCTCTTTCCAGAGGTGCGATCATCCTGCAACCGTCACATAGTTTTGGGCACATTTTGGACCCCCTACCTATTGACCTATCTCACCCTAGATAACAAAGAAAATTATTATTTTCTAGACAGAAACACAGGAACCACAATTTATTAACCTGAGCAGCAGTCACAATAGAAACCATGGGGAGACTAAGTAAATGGATTATAATCCTCTTTTAGCAGGGGCTTAGTTCCAGTTAACAAAAATGAAATAACAACTAGATACAAACACGATTTGTAATAAGCACTCAGACGGCTGACTTGATTTATATAGTCCCAGTGCTATGAATTTACCAGTCTGACAATATCACAGTGCTTGGCTCTGAATCCAGATAATCACAAACTAGCTCTTCTAGATACTGTTCTCAGACGTGAGCCTCTAATACCCATCTATGCGATGAACAGGAAATGCCAATTACCACTACAATAATGCCTGCGGTAGCTGACTAGCTACTCTCAAGCAGCTAAAATGGTGAGGAGAAACTGGAGGGGGGGCAAAGCACTCCAGTAAACCTTACTCCTTAATAATTACAACCTTATCGAGTCGACAACTCACATAACTGTTGCCCTGCCAACTAAATACTAAATCCCAGATCCCAAGTCAAAAATACAACTTTCTAGCTAGCTAGTCACAAACAGGTAGTGCAACCAAAGGGCCAGGTCACGCGGTAACGGAGTTACAAAATTGGTGTATTTTGTATCATGGCTCCAAAACTAAGTAAGATAGAGTAACAATTTAAATGGCTTTGTGTAGGTCTTCCCTCATACCAAAATAAATCAAATGAACAAAATGAACTATTTTGTTTTTTGAAGTATGAGGGAAGACCTACACAAAGCCATTTAAATTGTTACTCTATCTTACTTAATTTTGGAGCTATGATACAAATTAGACCAGTTTTACCGCGTGACCTGGCCCCAAAAGAAACCAAAAAAAGAGTAAAACCCCAGTAAACTTTAATTAATTCAAACGGGCCAAATGAACAACTCGTTTACCATGACAGCTAACTAAACATGGTATCCCCCGAAAGGTTGTAACTAAGCAGTCAAACACGCAACTAAACTTTAAAGAGCTGATTAAGGCACAGTGACCAGAGGAAAATCCTAAAATAATGTGTTTACATGTAAGAGCCCTTCGGTAAAAAGGAGATCCCGAAAAAGAGTAAAACCCCGGTTAATGTTAATATTTAATTCCAACGGGCTGGGTGAATGTCCCGCTTCCAACACAAGCTAACTAAACACAACTTGACTTTGATAAGCTGATCCAGGCACAGCGACCAGAAGGGAACACTAAATAGCTAACTTGGCAATATGTTTATGCGGTAAAAAAGAGACCAAAAAGGAATAAAACGTCAATATTTATTGGCTTGAAGACTGTCTGAGAGGCAAGCATCCACGTATGAAACCAACCCAAGTTTTAACTAGATCCAAGTAATTCCATAATGTTTCTTAGCGCTGAAAAGCTAGCTGACGTTTGTTAGCTAAATTAGCTACAGAAAAACCAAGCAAGAGTAGCATAGTCCTTGAAAATAACTCAGTTTTTGTATTAACTTTGTATATAATACAATTTACTTAGCTAGTTATTTTGCATTTAAGTTTATTTCACTTTGCTCCCTGGAAACCGAAACCCCACCCAAAAAACACCATATCACGTTTAAATGATCAGATTAGGACTTAATTCGACTATTTGCTCACCGAATTGTTACAAGGGGAAAAAATGGTTGGGAACTATCTCCCTGCCCACACGGCAACTAAGGTTATGCCTCGGGAGCAAATGGTCTTACTTCTTTTAATGATTGAGCTATTACACACATTCTGATCAGCAAAACCCCTTGAAACAAGAGTAAATCTTCTGCTACGATTCCCTTCGCCTGTCTCTGTCTCAACCCAAGCAGAATGATCACTGAGGAACAGTGCCACAGCACAGCCAAGAGGTCAGCAACAGCAACAGCAATGGTGATCCAGGGAAATGCTACACACTGGAGCCCAATCCACATGTCGGAAAAATTTTATATATTTGTAAAATCAAATATGACTTTAGACTTTTCATTGATTTAAACTGGTTGACCTGAACTGGATTTGACAAACAAAGTGCAAAAAGTAGACACAATAAACAGAATATTGATGCCTGCTCACACAGTAAATTTTATTAGCCAAGGCTCTTTAGAACTTTGTGTAGCTTAAAAAATGCTCCATAAATCAGATTTTCAATAAAATGACCCTCCTTCAGCCTGGAGGGTATTAGCGAAAATCCATAACATCAACTGCTAGGCCCTCTGTGACTTGGTACGGAAAAGCTCAAATGTTACTTTCACTCTTAATTCCATTGCCAACCAGGGACAATGGAATAAGTTCGATAACAATGATAATGGACAGTAACAGACAATTGGGAAGCTCACGCATTTTCATTTTATAAATCTGACATGCAAAAAGGACTGTATCTGCCTCTTCTTTGTGTGTTTTGCTGTCACCATGATCAAAAATCTTTTAAGTTCTTGTTAAAAAAAAAAACAAAATATTTGTGTAGAAACAAGATCCCTTATTAAATCTTAATAAGATCATTTTGTTTCAATGATGTTTTTATGACGTTTTTCGGTATTACTGCATACTGAAACATTCTGTTTTAACTAGAAACTTATTTCCTCATAACATCAGCATATATCTTTCAAACACTAGCTGCCAGGGTTAGAGTAAATCTTGCAAGAATTTATTACGTAACATGCAACGGACAGTTCTGCTCTGCTTCCCTTCTCCCCTTTCCAGTGAAATATTGCCTGTTTCCTGTCTCCCCATCCCCATTTGTCCTCATCATTGTCCAGTCCTCTCCTTCCCCTTCTTTCCTCATGTCTTTGAGGCAACCTCAGGCAGTTGGTTTTCTCCACTTCTGGAGCTGGATTCTGCCCGTGGATTCTTACTATTAGTCAGTTTTTCCTTGCGACTGTCACCTTTGGCTTGCTCCTTGGGGCTTGAGGCCCTGTTTTTGAAAAGCACTTTGGATCAATCACTATGCTGAAAAGCTCTTCACAAATGAAATTAAATTGAATATATTGTTCTAGCATGAAACTTTCCTGTTTCTACACAACAGCAATGCAGCTTCTTAAAACAGGAAAAATATTCTATATAATTATTCAAACAAAAAACTTTTTTGTAATAACATCCAAAGTTCGATAGAGGGGAAAGTTTACAGTGTCATATCTCTTCGATTCAGGTGTTTTCACTCCACAATAGAAGATGAATTAACCCCATTCTTTGTGAAGGCCACAGAAACTTAAAACAATGCCATCCATCGTGTTTAATGCAGAATTTTACGATGCCTTACCGCAATAATGAAATCTGTATTTTAAATGACAAATAACAAGACTTCGGACTGGGTATTCCTTATTGGGAATGCTGATGACGGTGAAACCCATAGAGAAAGAAAATGTATTTCAGATGCATCTAGAATATACATTTCAAAATGCATTTAAAATGCATTTCAAATATGTAAAAACTGACTGTTTCATATATTTTAATAAATGGTTAATGGACTGCATTTATACGGCACTTCTCTCGTCACATCATGGCACAAAGCGCTTAACGTTTATGCCACACATTCACCCTGATGGCAGAGGCTGCCATGCAAGACGCCAATCTGCACATTAGGAGCAGTGCGGGGTTCAGTGTCTTGCTCCCTGTTCTGTGAAGGAGCCAGGGATCGAACCAGGAACCCTCTGATTCCTAGACCACCTGCTCTACCTCCTGAGACTAAAATATTTTTCAAATAAATATTTTAAATATACTATCAATTCATTTGAAATACTTTTCCAATATATTTAGGATAGATATGTTTCTGATTTATTTGAAAAGTATTGTAAATGTATAACCCATCCATTTAACAAGCTTTTCAGAAATGTGGCAAATTTATTTAAATTGCATTCTAAAAAAAAGCACAAATAAAAGTCTCAGTCACAGTGAAGATTTAAGGAACCCCTCCACTTAAAAATGCTTTTCTTCTTTTTCCTACAGTTGAATGTTTGAGCTTCACTGTGCAAAATAATGTATGTGCATGGTTTGCTGTTTTCACATTCAGCTACTGAAAGAGTACAGAAATCTGTGCTCATTAAAAATCCAATTTAAAGACACAGGCTCACAAGCAGATTTTTGGAGCCAATCCTGGGTCAATATTTGACTTACCAACACAAGTGTGATGCAGAAAGCCTCTAATGCACAAACACTGGGAATGGTCTTTTCAGTAGATACATCTCCTGTGAAGTGGCTGAACATGAAATGACAAACATTTGCATATTCATGGATTCAGCATTTTTAATGAGGGAGAAGGAGCATATATCATTTTAAAGATTTTAAAAATAAAATTTTACTTTTTTTTTGGGAAAATCATATCAGAAACACATTATAAGTCAAAGAAAAGTGCTTATCCATATCTTACAACATGTCTGGAGAGGATCTTTAACATTTAGGTTTATTTTTAAATCTCAGCTTTCCCAGTTTTGAATTCACTGTTTGCACTTATGTCAGTGATATTATGCAGTGACCTATCAGAAAGCATTTCTTGAAGTGCTAAATAAAGTGATATGAAACATTCAGTGTTGTTTTAATTTATTTGTCAAATCTAACCTAATCTGGCTGGATTGAAGTTGAAGTGGCTTTGTATATACATACAGTGCCGTGAAAAAGTATTTTCCCCCTTCCTGATTTCTTATTTTTTTGCATATTTGTCACACTTAAATGTTTCAGATCACCAAACAAATTTTAATATTAGACAAAGACAACCTGACTAAATACAAAATGCAGTTTTTAAATGATTATTTCATTTATTAAGGGGAAAAGGCTATCCAAACCCAACTGGCCTTACGCAAAAAAGTAATTGCCCCCTAAATCCTAATAACTGGTTGTGCCACCCTCGGCAACAACAACTGCAATCAAACGTTTGCAATAACTGGCAATGAGTCATTCACATCGCTGTGGAAGAATTTTAGCCCACTCTTCTTTGAATCGTTTTAATTCAGCCACTTTGGAGGGTTTTTGAGCATGAAAGGCCTGTTTAAGGTCATGCCACTGCATCTCAAGTGGATTTAAGTCCGGACTTTGACTAGCAAGAAATCAGGAAGGGGGTAAATACTTTTTCATGGCACTGTATGCTACTTCACTGAAATGCCTTAGTAATTTTTTTATCACTATTAAAGATTGCATTGGCATATTTTTTGATAAAATGAATTTTGGGTTACAGCGTCATTGGTTGGAATACATTTTTAGAGACAGAAATGCATTTTTGAGCTGCCGGGCTAGCTTACTCGGTTAAGGCGCCGCATTCGTGGAGCAGTAGTGACTACTACGGCGCGGGTTCGATCCCCGGGTGTACCAACCAGCAGTGGTCGGCAGCTTTTTCAGAACAGCACACGATTGGCTAAAGCGCTATAGGGATGCAAATTGGGAAGGAACTGCTGGGAAGGGAAATTAAAATGATTGCCTTGTTCGTTGCTCAAGCACCTCCTGTTGGCCAGCCGGGCGCTCGTCAGTGAGTTTTTAAGCTTGCTCATGCTCTGGTATCCTCCGCCCTCATTCTGAACTTGCGATAGTTTCGACCAATGAGTGTAAAGATGCAGGGGCTGAGAGGCATGTGCTTCGGAGGGGAGCCGCAAACTGTCTCTCTCCTGGGCTGGCAACAAGGGGTTGCAAACGAGCAAGCCTTGTACATAGTTCTCGGATTGGGCATTCCAGATTCGGGTGGGATTGGAGATGCCAAATTTAAAAAAATAAAGAATAAAAATAAATACATTTTTGCATGGCTTTAATTGCATCCTCAAAATGTATTCTAGAGATCCTATGCATTCTAAATTAATTTTAAATGCATTATGACCATTAGTATATTTAAATATATTTCCTTTCCGTACTAAACTATTTGGAGCAGTAGCTAAAATATTACATCCTTTCAGGTTCATTTCATGGCTCAGGTGGTAGAGCAGGTGATCTAGGAATCAGAAGATTCTTAGCTCCTCAACAGAACATAGGCGTTTTCCAACCAGAGGAACTTTTTCATTGTTCTTAGAATATGATAATGAATGATAGAAGAATGATATTCGCACTGCAAGAACTGTGAAAGAAAGTCGTTCTCAAAACTCTGTTTATAGGATCTTTTTTAGTTTCAACTTTAAAGTAGGTACTTCACAACACAAGAGGAACTATTGGTGATGTAATGTATGCTAATTTGTCAAAATCTAAAGCCAGCCCATTCCTCGGCTGCCTGCAGCAGTCTCTACTCCAAAGATGATACAGCACTCTATCATCTTTGATACACACAACAGGAATTTCAAAACGTGTAGGGGTGTTGATTTCCTGCTCATGAAAAAATTCTGTTTGTGAAAATTACCTTTTCTGTTTATAAAAGATTAAGTTATTATGATTTAATTAGGTTTTTATTGCAATAAAAAGTGTATTTTCTAGCATAAAAAGAGCCCTTTGGCAAGCAAAAATTGAAAATTACAACTCGAGTTTCATAAATTTGAGATTTGAGATACTGTTTATCCCTTAAATGTCAGCGTCATATTATCAGAGAATGAAAAAAAGCGTAAGTTTCTAGCTGGCGGTTTGTTTAATCCAATAGTATGAATAATTCACTAGCTAGCATGCTATCAGTTTTTGCAATTAAATTCATAAATTAAAGTTTCTATGTCAGCGGTTACAAGTGTAACTTATGACTTTAATGGGAAGAGGCATCGGCATGCTAGCTAGCAAATTATTCATCACATTGACTTGATAAACTGTCAAATAGAAACGGTTACCAGCAAGATTGGTAATGCTACCATTGCGAAGATGTAGGTTGATGTTTGCCAATGAATGGTATCTGACTAATCGCAATGCGAGAGAGAGAGTGTTACTCAGGTGTAAGAACATGTATGTGTAACAGGGTTATTATAGGTTGTTGAAGTTCGTCAAAATTCATTTCAATGTTCATTTAGTATTCCAGTTATATTCAAGAGGGTCATTTAGCCGTTGTAATTTCTTTTGGTAAAAGCCTTTTCTTCTGCCTGCTTCTGTGCGAGGCCTCTTGTGTTTGTTTGATTGGGGTTCCCTCATGTGGTGGGCGGTGGTGGTATTTATAGAAAAACAAAATCGCCAGCTAGCCCTCTTGCTCGCTGATGATTTTAACTGCGGAGCTGGAGCTGAATTGTACGTTATTCCATCACCACCAACCATGTAAATGTGTTTGTCTAACAGAGCTGGAGCTGAAAATAAATGCCATGAACCTGAAAGAAGTCGTGGCGTGATTCCTCCTGTCAGCTGAGATTAAACCGAAAATACTATAAGGGGTTACATCTGGTGCCGTGACCTGTGACTGCGGATGATCAACTTTACTGTTGATCCTACATCCAGCGGGCTGCAGGAGGACCGGTTTGCAGATTTATGTGGACATTTGTGATCCATTACTGGCATAAGTTCCAGCCAGATATTGTTGTTTTTTTTGTTTATAACATTTGAAGTTTCACTGACTCCCAGCCCTTTTGGCTCACTTATGACTGTTATTTGGCGAGTCAATTTTATCGCATATTACATTTAGCTAGCTTAGTGGTGGAAGTGACGGTTGCATGTAAATTATCCTCCCAGTGATTGCAGTGATACAGAAGTGTATTTAATTTCTTTTACCGGCTTAGTGCTATACTGCACCTCGTTTTGTGCATGCATATATGTGTATATATACATTTTCTTTTTTTAGGAAAGTTAATTTGTAGGATTTCACTAATTGGATTTGTGTTGCTGTTGTGTAACTAGCACAGAGGTAAACAACTAAGTGCCTTGTGACATGGATGCTCGTCCAACAGTGAGTTTTGGCAGAGGACTGACCTTACCCACTACTTCACTATCGCCCCTAGTCATGTGGGTTCTCGGGGTTATGGTAGAGGGTTCCTGCAAGCTCTGGTGAGGGAGGGACTAGTTTGTTGTTTGATCAGGCTGCCCAAACCCCTTTCACTTCCACTCCTATTCATCACCATTCTAGTGAGACAGAGAGTGCACTGCAACATCTGGGTGTTTTAATCACAGAGCTGGGGAAGCACATAGGAGATTCAGTGGCTGCTAGGTTACTGTCAGAGAGGGAGAGTGCTAACTGCCAGAACAGGGATGGTAGCTGTGCACCAGCTTGCAGCACTACAGTGGACCTGGCGCAGCTCAGTATGGCCCTGAAATCAGATCGCAAAGAGCCCCCTATCTTTCGTGGTGAGGCGACTGACAAATGCTCTGTCCATGAATGGATCGACTTAATGTCAGTGTATTTGAGGAAGACGTGTGTCAGCATTGCTGACCAATCTGATGAAATCCTCGGCAGGCTGATGGTTAGGGCCAGGGACGTAGTGCGAATAGGACTACGCAGTGACCCATCACTGAGTGTTGAGCAACATCCTGATGCAATCTTTGCTATCCTAAAACAACATTTCAGTGACCTGTCGTATTCATCCATGCCGCTCGCTGATTTTTATAGTACACTTCCCAAGGCTCATGAGAGTCCAATCGATTACTGGGTGCGCCTTAACAAGGCAGCTGATATAGCAGAGGAGTGTTTGCAGCGTCAGGGGAGAGGCATAGAGGATCTCAGCGACGAGGTCGCTAGGATGTTTGTGAGACACTGTAATGAGCCATCATTGTCAGTGGTGTTTAAAAGTAAACTTGTTGACAGTTGGACAGCTAAGGAGGTCCAAGAAAGAATTGACGAATATCACAGGGAGGTGAAATCCAGATCCAGTAAACCTGTTACGAATCAGTTGGCCAGACAGGCTGTCGCTATGGTGGGTGATGATGTACAGGATGCAGGGAGATCTGAGTCTGACATTGTGTTACAGTCCTATAAGCAGAATGTGGGTCAACCCTTAGGTAGTGTGGAATTGGCTTCGATACGGAACAGCATGGACAAAATGACGGAGATGTTTAGTGAGGTACTAACGCGTGTAACAGCCCCTACAAAGCCTCTTACCTCTCAAGGTTATAACCATTCGTACCAGAGGAGAAAAGTCTCAGAGTCTGGGGGTTGCAGTATTTGTAGCGACAGTTCTCACTCTACCTTCACCCACTGTCGGCTGCTCCACCTGTGTTTCTTATGTCACCAATCTGGCCACACGAAACAACAGTGCCCTAACATGTCCCCTTCGGTGCCTCGGTCTGCCCCTGTCTCCCCTTTGGATCAGGGAAACTAGACGGCCTACATTTTGAGAGGGCAGTGTGGGCCTTAGTGGCAAATCCTCAGTATTGATCTCCAGTCAGTGTATGAGTCAGTTTGTGAGAGTGCTCCTAGTCACCAGACAGTCATCCTTCAGAATACACAGCGGTTGAAAGGCAGTGATAGTTTGTTCTACACCGCTGTGGTTATTAATGGATGTGATACTGTTAGTGCCATGTTAGACACAGGTTCCATGGCATGTTCTTTGAGTGAGGAGGTGGAACAAAGGCTCATTGCCGCTGGCACCCTAGACAGTGGTGGGCAGCAAGAATTGGATATTGTTCTGATTGGATGTGGGGGGCAGAGGGTGAATCCTAGGAGAGTTTGTGATTTGAAGCTCGAAGTATATGGGTGCACAGTGATTGTTCCCACACTGGTTGTTCCTGGTCAAATAGATGAGCTCATTATTGGGACAAATGTGATTAAGTATCTGACTCATAAATTCAAGGAATCAGATGTGTATTGGAAAATGATTTCTGAGACGACTGGTCCTGACATCAGAGGACGTGATGACTTTCTTGCTATGCTCGCTGGTGTACATCGGTGGAAAGGCGAGGATGTGCCTGATATTGTGGGGACTGTCAAACTCGCTCAAGCTGTGACTCTTTCACCGGGTCATGAACACCTTGTGTGGGGTAAACTCCCAGAGAAGTGCCGTGGCTCACTAGGCTGTACTGTGGTGGTCGGGCCAACAAAGTCTCGTTCTGCCCCAAAAAATATTCTTGTTGGCAGGGTGGTGACTTCTTTGTGGGGAGATGGATGGATCCCTATGAAGGTCATAAACCCCACAGACAAGCCAATAGCAATGAGGAGGAATGCTAAGTTGGCAGATGTGTCCCCATGTCTGGCTGTTGAGGATCTCCAGCCTGCTGACTGTTTGCGTTTTCGGTCTAGCAGCCAGCATGTCTCAACAGAATCAACCCCTGACTTGTCCAACATGGAAGAAGCCCTGAGGGAACATGGGTTGAGTGACTTGAATCTTAGCTCTTGTGAAGTGTCAGATCACTGTCAGAAAGAGATGTGCAAACTTGCACTGAAATATTCTGACGTTTTCTCTAAGCAGAGACTTGATTGTGGCGAAGTGAAGGACTTTGTCCACAAAATCCACCTAGTGGATGAAAGACCTTTCAAACTCCCTTACAGACGTGTGCCACCAGCCCACTACCAAAAGCTCAGAGTGACGCTGAATGAAATGGAGGAAAGAGACATTATCAGAAAGTCAACCAGTGAGTTTGCATCGCCGCTTGTTTTGGTTTGGAAGAGGAATGGCGATCTACGAATCTGCACTGATTTCCGCTGGCTCAATGCCCGGACGGTGAAGGATGCCTACCCTCTTCCCCATCAGGCGGATTGCCTTGCTGCTTTGGGGGGAAATGCACTGTTCAGCACCATGGACCTCACGTCTGGATTTTATAACATCCCCCTTCACGAAGACCATAAGAAGTTTACTGCATTCGCTTCGCCCGTCGGGCTTCACGAATACAACAGGCTTCCCCAAGGACTGTGTAACAGCCCAGCGAGTTTCATGCGCATGATGATGATGATTTTTGGGGATCAGAACTTCTTGAGCTTACTCTGTTACCTTGATGATCTTATGGTTTTTGCGCCGGATGAGGAGGAAGCTCTGAAGAGACTCGAGATGGTTTTTGAACGGTTGCGGATGCACAACCTCAAGCTGGCCCCCAAGAAGTGCCACCTTCTGCGCCGCTCAGTGCACTTCTTGGGCCACGTCATTGACAGCAGTGGTATTGCAACAGACCCTGTTAAGGTGGAAGCCATAACGAAGGTGGATAAGTTGGGCTTGATGCTTTCCGATGGCAAGACCCCATGTCCTAAGAAGATTAAGTCATTCCTTGGTCTCGTCATGTGGTATCAACGCTTTATCCCGAATTGCTCTAAGGTGGCTAAGCCTCTCTTCCAGTTAACGTCCGAAACTAAATTCAATAAAGCTAAAAAAGGGGGGGGTCAGAGACGTGTGACTTACAGAAAACTGACCGCTACAGACTGGACCCAGGAGTGTGACCAAGCTTTACAGAGACTGAAAGACGCTTTACTAACCAACGTCGTACTCGCTCACCCAGATTTCTCCAGGCCATTTATCCTTTGCACTGATGCGTCTTCTGATGGCTTAGGTGCTGTTCTTTCCCAGGTTGCTCCAGGTGACGAACGGGCCCGCCCAATAGCATTTGCAAGTAAGTCCCTCAACAAAGCTCAGAGTAGATACCCTGCTCACCGCTTGGAGTTTCTAGCTCTGAAATGGGCAGTCTGCGAGAAATTCAGCCACTGGCTTAAGGGTCATGTTTTCACTGCGTGGACGGACAACAACCCACTCGCACACATTCTGTCAAAACCAAAGCTAGATGCATGCGAGCAACGTTGGGTTGCAAAGTTAGCTGCTTATGAGTTTGACCTTAGATATGTTCCAGGTTCTAAAAATGTAGTCGCAGATGCCTTAAGTAGGCAGCCTTTTGCGGGGATGAGGATTGGTGAGCGTATTATTAGTGAACCGTACGGGTGTCTCTTGAGGGAGTCAGAGGGTCTATCTGGGGGTGACGTCCAGGAGGTTTTTAGGGGGTCCAATGTTCACCAGTGTACTCAGAGGGCTTCGAGAAAGATGGTGGTGGCAGCAAGCACAGCAGCACCCGGGGTCGGCTCTCTGTCTGGAGCTGAAGTGTCGGCTCTCTTAGACTGTCATAAGGAATGGGCAACGGCTGCGAGAATCAGGTCCACGGTCCTGGTAGATCATGTCCAAAGTGTCATGTCCATTGGTCAAGATGTGTTGCCATCTATCACCAAACAGACCCTTAGGGACAGACAGCTGGAAGATGCTGACCTAGCGAGAGTGATTTTCTATGTTGAACGGTGTCGCAGGCCATCAAGGAGAGAGAGACCCGCCGAGACTGCGAGTGCTCTGAGGGTTATTAGGCAGTGGGACAAGTTGGTGCTACAAGATGGTATCCTGTATCGGGTATCCAAAGACCCACTTACCAGAAAGAAGAGACATCAATATGTCATTCCTTTGTCGCTGAGAGAGGACGCTCTGCGTGGTTGTCATGATGACGCAGGTCACCAGGGGTCAAGATAGGACCCTCTCCCTTGCCAAACAAAGATTCTATTGGAGCTCTATGGAGCAAGACGTGAGGGACCACGTCAAGCGTTGTGCTAGGTGTGTGATGGGCAAAACACCAGAGCCAGATGGTCGTGCGCCGCTCGAGAGCATCAAGACACAGGCACCATTGGAATTAGTGTGCATCGACTTTTGGACTGCAGAGGACTCCAAGAACCGTCCTGTCGATGTCTTAGTCGTGACCGACCACTTCACTAAGCTGTCTCATGCTTTCTGCTGCCCTGACCAGTCTGCCAAACAGGTGGCTCGGAGGTTATGGGACAATTTCTTCTGCTATTACGGTTTTCCTGAGAGAATTCACTCCGATCAAGGAGCGAATTTCGAGAGTGAGCTGATCGCAGCCCTCCTTCAAGTCTCAGGCGTCAGAAAGTCCCGCACCACAGCCTACCACCCAATGGGGAACGGGTCGGCGGAGCGCTTTAATCGCACATTGGGGAATATGATTAGGACCCTCCCACCGCAAGCAAAACATGTCTGGCCTCAAATGTTGCACACGTTGACATTTATGTATAACAGTACCGTTCATGAGACTACTGGGTTCCCACCATTCTACCTTATGTTTGGTCGGGTTCCCCGCCTGCCTGTCGATGTTTTATTCAAGTCTGTTCTGAGAGACAATGATGAGGTCATGTATCCACAATATGTTGAGGACCTGAAGAGAGATATTCGTGAGGCTATGGTGCTTGTGGAGAAACATTCCAGTGCTGAGCAGAAGCGACAGGCTAACGTATACAACAAGAGAGTCAAAGGAGGATATTGAGCTTGGGGACAGGGTTCTCCTTGCAAACAAGGGAGAGGGGGCGAGAAAGTTAGCTGATCGGTGGGCAGACGTGATTTACACTGTGGTCAACAGGAACCCCCAGACTCACACCTTTGAGATTCTTGATCCCATCTCAGGCCAAACAAAGATTGTTCACCGCAACCTGCTGCTTTGTGTGAATTGCCTGCCCGTCATGCCTGAGGCTGATGACGGTGCCTCTCTGATTTCTTCCTGTGCTTCTAATGGGAATGAAGCTTTGGACCTCTCTACTGAACAACTCGTACAGCCCGGCTGTGCCGTGACCAGTATCACCCGTACTCAGGACTGGATCTCTCAACTTCCCATGGAGGGTGAAGATAGTCGCCCTGATGTTAACAAACCACCTGTGCCCACTTGTGTGATGGACTGTGGTCAAGAGGATCTGCCCATGGTGGAGGAAGCACCTTCGGATCCCCTGGTCCCTGATGTCGGCCTGGGATGCCAGACTGGCCAAGAACGTGTTGGGTCGGACACTCCCCAAGTTGCTGAGTCTGAACCGTGCCCAGTGAGTGCAACAGTCAAATCTAGAGCTGGCCGCACTATTAGACCTGTCAACAGACTTATTCAGACTATGAATGGGCAGAAGCTACACACACAGACTAATAGGCTGAAGATGTGGGCCAGCTCTTTATTTAGTGTTAACACGGTGCGTTGAACTCCCTTCCCTATGGATGGCTTATTTTATCTTTCCCGCCTTCTGTATCTTTAAGCCGTGTCACTGTAAGCAGTATGAGTTTGTGAATGTATTTTAGAAGTGTATACAGGCACTTTTTATGTTATCAGTGAAGGGTTGTGTTTAGCGCTGCACTTCCCTCCTGAGTTCTTCATTGAACAGCCTTGTGGCTTGACTGGGCACGCTGTTATTGCATGTGCGTTATTCATTCACAGTGTTGCTTATGAGATATGAGGGGATTCATTGACACCGAGGTGTTAATTTTTAATGGTGTCCTCTATGCATTAAGGTGTGCTTGAGAATTTTGCCGAATTCAGGGGAGGAGAGTGTAACAGGGTTATTATAGGTTGTTGAAGTTCGTCAAAATTCATTTCAATGTTCATTTAGTATTCCATTTATATTCAAGAGGGTCATTTAGCCGTTGTAATTTCTTTTGGTAAAAGCCTTTTCTTCTGCCTGCTTCTGTGCGAGGCCTCTTGTGTTTGTTTGATTGGGGTTCCCTCATGTGGTGGGCGGTGGTGGTATTTATAGAAAAACAAAATCGCCAGCTAGCCCTCTTGCTCGCTGATGATTTTAACTGCGGAGCTGGAGCTGAATTGTACGTTATTCCATCACCACCAACCACGTAAATGTGTTTGTCTAACAGAGCTGGAGCTGAAAATAAATGCCATGAACCTGAAAGAAGTCGTGGCGTGATTCCTCCTGTCAGCTGAGATTAAACCGAAAATACTATAAGGGGTTACATATGCCATGGCTATATTACGCCAATTTTTGATCATTTATGGGGTAAAATATCATTCAATCATGCGAGAGACCACTGGTGGCAACTCAACTCTGTCAGAGTGGCTGCTACGATCGAGTCGTGGTTTGGGTGTGGGAATGTTCCACTTAGCAATTACAGCCATGATATGAAGTACAGAAAACTGTATCAGGACTTCATTGACTCCTAGCTCTCCCTCTTACTCTTTCAGCTGCAAAATCTAAAATCGCACGTCTTCTATGGAAGTAGCCTAATAAATTTTTTTTGTTGTTAGCATAGCCAGCTATGTCCCACTGACAGAACATTGCATCCCGTGTAGATGTCACATTGGTAAACCAACAGCCAGCCGGTTTACGTCATTTCAAGACGTTCCTATTGATGGTGCGAAAGCAAACCAAGAAGAAGTTCTTACTGGTGTATAGTTCCCGGGGAACTCCCCTGTGGGCTGTTCCTCCTAAAGAGTTGCTAGAAATGTTTGGTCCAAAAACGCTGCATGTCGAAGTGTCCTTGAGCAAGACATTGAACCTCGCACTGCTCCTGATGTGCAGGTTGGCGCCTAGCATGGCAGCCTCTGCTATCAGGGTGAACGTGAGGCATAATTGTAAAGCGCTTTGTGTCACGTGACTAGAAAAGCACTTTATAAATGCAGTCCTTTTAATATTTAGGTTATCCTAAATATATTAGAAATGTCTGAAACAGTCTGTTTTTACATATTTGAAGTGCATTTCACTATTCATTTTGAAATATATTCTACATATATCTTCAATATATCTCGATGGGAAAATATACTCAGTCAAAAAAGAAACTTCACACTCATAAATTCTAAATATTTTCTTGAAACTTAATACAAGAGATATTATTATTATTATTAGGGGTAAATGCGTTGTCAAAGACATCATGACACACAGCAACTCCGGCGTGCACAAAGCATGCAGCACGTCGCGAGCATACATCAAGGTAAAAAGCATGTTTCCTCGTGTTCTTAGTCACGTGACCTTATGAGACACGCAATTGAGCCCATGTTAGCACGGTAGAGTGACATCTCGGAAAAACAAGTTCTTACAGTCAATTATCCGTTGATTTGCAATGCCACGACTGTCAAATATTCAACGTGAACGTGCCATTGGCATGCTGAATACGGAACGTCGGTCACTGGCGTTACCAGGGTTATGGGATGCAGTCGACGGACTATCCATGATCTTCGAACACGCCTCCAACAAACTGGCACCACAGCAGACCGACCTCGTTCGGGTAGACCACGTGTGACGACACAAGCAGAAGACCGACAAATCGTCCCACGCCATTTTGCGTGTCGATTTTCACTGCAACGTTCACTAGGAATGAATTGTTTAGAGGTCGTGTGACTGCCCAAACCATACGTGTCGCCTGCGCACTGCTCGTCTCCATGCACGTCGGCCATATCGTGGACCAATTTTAACCCAGTTACACCGGCGTCAACGGCTTCTCTGGGCACAACGACATCTGAGATGGACTCAGCGTGATTGGAATAGGGTCGTTTTTAGTGACGAATCCAGATTCACTTTGCACCGTTGATGGGAGAGTTAGAGTTTGGAGGAGACGCGGTGAACGCATACGCCCAGTGTTGTGTGCAGGAAGTGGACCGTTTTGGGGCGGTAGTGTTATGGTTTGGGGTGCCTTTAATGGTCCTGCCTGTTCCCGACTGATGGTCGTTCAAGGAAACCTAACTGCTGCAGGATACAGAGATCAAGTGCTCATTCCAGAGCTTTTGCCATTCATGGCAGCTCATGGCCCAGGTCTGACATTCCAACACGATAATGCCAGACCTCATACGCCAATTTAACGCGGAATTTGTGGGTTCACAAGACCCTCAAGGTCTCCGACCTTAATCCCATAGAACATGTATGGGATGTGTTGGGCAGAAGACTCCGTCAAAGTAAGAACCCTCCACAGAATTTGCAGGAACTTGGTGCCATGTTGGTTCAATTATGGCAACGCATCCCCCAAGCTGTGTTCAGACGCATCATTCAATCCATGAGAGACGCTTGCGTCGCAGTTGTGAACGCTCATGGAGGGCATACGCGCTATTGACATGCTTTCATCAAGTTGTAACTTACCATTTTTACTCTCTTACATTTCCGTAGCATTTCGGTGGAACTGGTTACATTATGAACATGATTTTTTGTAACAATCGTCCTTAATGGGTACAGAATGGAATTAAATCATTATTTAAAACCACTTTTCTTGTATGTTCAACTTATCGACCTCCAAACGAGTGTGAAGTTTCTTTTTTGACTGAGTATATATTAGAAATGCATTTTAAATGAATTAATAATGTATTTAAAATATATGAAGCAGCCATTTTTTACATATTTGAAATGTATTTTAAAATGCATTTTGAAATGTATATTCTAAAGGTATCTCAAGTGTATTTTCTCTCCGTATGGGATTTGATAAACAGTTAGACTTAATGTTACAAAGGTTTTGTTCAAGAGGTTATCAGGAACAATGGTTAAATGACGCACTGAAAGTTTGGATACTTGACAGATTGGCCTTATTATGAGATGAATGCAGGATAAAAGAGAGAAAATTTTCAGTCAACTGTGTTTAAAGCTTTAGCAATAAGGGTAATATAATTAAGTCAATTATTCTGAAGAAAATTTTGGCATATTCTGTCCAGTGACACTTCCTTGACCAACACTTTTGACTATCGCTTATTACATACAAACTCCTCACGTATTCCAATCTTGTGCATCGCACATCTGTCTCCTATCTGATATTTGGTGATCTGTGTATTTACGTTCCGAGGCTCCATCTTCCTTTTGCTGCATTGATGCATTGCCTTGCATAGGAAAGTCTATGGTCTTCAGAATTATACATCTAAAACTAAAAGGCTAAAATGCTTTTAAGATTTCCCTCTCAGGTTCCGCAGTCCCGGCTAGTTGCATATTCCAGATCAAGGGAGCACACTCACCTTTGTCCTTTCGACTAATAACCCCGGCGCTGACCTCAGTCCTGCCCCTTCTATTCCTTCAAACTGTAGTCCTCAACCTTCTGCAGCACCAGCCTGAGTGCGGACATAGGCTTGTTTAAGCCCCATGGTGTATAGTTCCAATTGGAGCACATACTGTGATTTTGAGTTTGACTCTTCTCTGGTGTTCAGCTAAGCAATTCAGCAAACCAATGGAAACTGCACATCACCCTTTTATTACTGAGGCAATCTGCTTTTCAGGGAACAGAAATCAAGATTTTACTCTTCTACGGTTTCTCTTGGTTGTTGTAGCTGTTTATGGTTAACTAGATAGCTACTGTTAGCACTTTTGAATTAAAATCTGGGATTTTGTGTTTAGTTATCAGGGCAACAGTAAGGCGAGTCGTCCATTTGGCTAGGTTATGTTAATTAAAGGGTAAGGTTAACTAGAGGGCTTTTTCCCTCCTCTGGCTTCTCTTGGTTGCAGTAGCAGCTCAAGTCTAGCTAGCTAGCTACTGCTGACATTTTGGTATAAGTATCTGGTATTTCCTGTTTATCACACTGCTGGGTATGTGAAACTCTCATTCGAGAACATTATCTCGAAAAGACAGTCTATGATGATTGGATTCTGGACTAAGCTCTGTTACATTGTTGGAGACTAGTACATTCACAGTACAGGGACTTTATAAAATCAAAGTAGCAGTCTAAGTGTTTATTACATATCAGGTTTGCAGCTATTTGGTATATCATTGTTGTTAGCAGGAACTAAGCCCCTATTAAAAGAAGATAATTATCCATTTACTTAGTTTCCCTACAATTTCTATTGTGACTGCTGCTAAGTACTTCTCAGGTTTATAAATTGTGGTTCCTGTGCTTCTGTCTTGGCAGTAATAATTTTCTTTGCTATTTCGGGAGTAATAGGTCAATAAATAGGCGTCAAAATTTTGCCAAAACGTGACGGTTCCAGAATGATCATACTGCTGGAACGAGAACCAGGATGAGTTTGTCTGCCACGTATGCCGGCCGATTGAGCATCTGGAGAGCAAGATCCTTGGTCTTCAGAGCCAGTTGGCAGCACTACATAGTTCGCAATTGGTAGAGTTCCCAGAGGAACTGAGTAATATGTTGTTTAGAGAGATGGTGTGTACGCCACAGCTGGGAAGCGGGAAGACCCCAGAGAAGGCAGGGAGAGAAAATTGGGTGACAGTGGGATGCAGCGCATGAAAGGGCATACACGTTGTACAGTGACAGCTTCTCCAGAGGTTGAGGCATCCAATTGATTCCAGGTCTTGCAGGAACTCGACTTGGCCCCTGACCCTGAGAGTGGAGGGATTGATGAGATTAGGGGACTCTGTTGGCCTCGTCCCCCTGAAAAAGGGTGTTAGTAATAGTGGAGGACTCACTTATTAGAGGGATAGACAGCATATTCTGTTAACGTTACAAGGAGTCTCATACGGTGTGTTGCCTGCCTGTTGCCCAGGTAGGAGACCTACTGGAGTGCGAGATCAAGTTCCTGGCCAGAGCAGGGAGAGATTCACTGGTCAGTAGTTTGCAAGACAAATTTGTGGAATTAGCAGGAAAGCTTTGGGGCTGATCCTCTACGATAGTGTGATAGTGTTTTCCAGGATTCTACCTGTACCACGTGCAAGTAGAGGGAAGCAGAATTTTATATGGAGGTCTAACACGTGGCTACGAACCTGGTGGAGGAAAGAGGGGTACAGGTTTATGGGGCACTGGAACAACTTCTGGGACAGGGGTTACCTGTACAAGCCCGACGGCCTACACCTGAACCGCAGGGTTACCTTTGCATTGGGCCAGTGTATGTTTAGGGCAGCACTGGCTTATTTGAACTAGTGAGTTGGGGGCCAGGAAGGTTAGAAAGTGATATGAATAGGGAAATGCAGACTGCCCTGATGGAAGCTGACAGGGCTACACACACTCGTGTTTTTTTTAAAGCAAAAAAGCATAGAGAGGGGCGAAGAGCAGCAGGCAGCTATGAAACAGGAGGAAATGTGCAGAAGTAATAGTCTGAAATGTTTTTATTCAAATGCTAGAAGCATAAAAATGTATTTGTCAGCACTTGAGGCTGTTATAATAAGTGGGGATTATGACATAATTGGGATTACAGAGAAATGCCTTGATGAAGAGAATGGGGATGGATATAATATAGAAGGTTAAAAGCTCTTAAGGAAGAATAGGTCCAATAGGAGGGGAAGGAGTGTAGCACTCTTTGTGGATGAAAACCTCAATGTGCAGGAAATTCTTGAAATTGAACATCTCTTGCCTTGTGAAGATACGAGGGTCAAGGTTCATAGGCAAACATGGGAGAGCTCTAAACATAGGAGTGAGCTATTGACAGCCAGTATTGTAAATGCAACGCTCTTTAAGAAGGTTATGCAAACTTAAAGGGTAGTGAAGGGACTAGTACTATGTGTGACTTCAGTTATCCTGCTTTTGATTGGGAAATGGTAAGAAGACATAGTAAAATTGAGGAATAATTTCTTGATGTTATAACTGCCATTTTTTTTGGTGCAGTATGTTAATAAACCTACAAGAGGGAGAGCAATTTTAGATTAGTGCTCCGTCACGACCCTGAGAGAATTTGCAATCAATAGGTAATGGAGCCACTTGGGAAGAGTAAAATTTTCGGTTTTAGACGAGGAAACTTTGACAGGGTGCGCTCATATCTCAGTGAAATAAACTGGATCGACACTCCTTGATTGTAAGTCTGTAAATGAAATGTGAGGAAGATTAATGGGAGTTCTACCTGATACACAATGCAAATTCATTCCAAAGGTGTGCAAAAATAAGTTTAAAAAGCAGGATCCTCAGTGAATGATGACAGCTATTCGAAAGAGATTGAGGGAAAAGAGTAGTCTTTATAAGGCATACATAAAGGACAGTAATGAGAATACTATGGCTGAATACAGTACCTGTCAAAAGTTTGGAAACACCCACAGTTTTCTTACAATATATGTTAAATAAAGAAATAAGCAGCCTTTATTTTGCAAAAAAAGATCTAATTCTTAAATCCATCAAACTAACCACCATTTGTTGTCATATTTGCAGACCATTCTCACATTTTTTTTTTTTAACAAGGGCAGTCATGACTATAATGAATTTGCAGGGGCAGGGCTGTCCAACTTCCCAAAGACGTGCTGCATTTGCACTTCATCAACGTTTTTGCCCAATAAGTCCCAAAACCGCTTGACTTTAGTTCGGCTGTTGGAAAATAGAGGGAGTTTGTTTGTCTGTTTACTTTGCAAAATATGGCTTCTTTGAGAATTCCAAAACTTTGGACACTATTCAAACAAGTAAATTATTCTCTTTTCACTTCCTTACCTTTTACAAGATTCCATTTGAGATTATATAGAGAAGTTAAGCCCTTTAAATTTCTCCAAAAACAGAGTGCTGTGACATTAGCAAAGCGTGTCCAAACTTTTGACAGGCGCTGTGTTTTGTAATGCGGCTAAGGTCAAAAAACATGCTGGATGACTGCACGAAAGACAAACTGCCGAAGGGGCAAACAGTTATCCTAAGCGTATTTTCAGCACTGTAGTAGAAAAAGTTAACTGCTCACTGCTGTATGAGAATAAGAATATTTCTGATGCTATAAACAGTTACTTTGTTGAGAATTTTACCATGGATTTTTTTAAAAATTTGACTAGAGGGCATTTCCAATGCTCACAATTATTTAGCTGAAATTGAGATTAGGGATGATGAAGTTTTAGACAAATCGCATAAACTAAAGACAAATAATGCAGCAAACCCTCACTGGAAAAAAAAAAAATTTTGGGCTTGTACATTTTACCTTGATTATTTGTTTAAATTCTAGAAAAAAAAAATTATCATGTGAGCACTTTTACTTTAAAAAAGAGACATTTTATTTAACCAGTGACTTTGTGTTATTTGTTATTATATATTATACCCTTTAAATAGGTAAATTTGATCATTTATTCCAAGTAATATGAAATTCTCTATTGGCTGCATAACTTGACTCAAGCAAGTAAAATTTACTTGATAAAAGGAAGGAAACCAACCTTGTAAGGTCAGAGGAGAGTCTGCACTCATTCTCTTCAGAGGCTCTGAAGCAGCCAGAAAACATACTTTTCTGTGGACAGTTTTGTCACTCATTCCAGGATTACATTCATCATCACTGGGCCAGAGCGGAAAGTTACATGCTGAATTAACTTTGTACATATGTTGACTCAAGTCAGTGTTTGAGTAGTGTCGCGGTCACGTTTGTCTAGGGATATAATTCCGCTTGTAAAAGAAGGCAGGCTGGCCTGGACTGGTGAAGGTAGAAGGAAAGCCGGGACTTACCTCCCCTCATGACGGCACCGTAACACAGGGATAGTGCAAGCAGCCGCTCCGCTAGCGAATAGCTCCACATCGTTCAGTTCTCTGGTTCAGTATAGTGACTTATTTTCTGAAAACATGGCAGTCTGATAGATGACGAGTTAAAATAAAACAGAATCGCGTGGTCGGGGAAACGAGAGTTTAGGGAAGGTCCGCCACTTCAGGGCTCCGGCATATTGCAAAATTCACCTTTGGTTTTGGCCTATTTAAAAGGAACACCCCTCCCATGACCAACCACTGCCCAATCAGGGCACAAGGCATCATCCTCATTTCCCCAACCAGTCACCAATCGCAGTGCTCAGCCAACAGATGTGTGTTACCTATATCTACATTTTACTACAAAACAGAGGAGCTATTAGTGTTTCTGTTATTAGGCCTCGTTCCCGGATCCGAGGGCATAACAGTAGGGTTGCTGAATACTTGGTGTTAGCATTAGCCGTTTAGCATGTGCATTCACCCTGCTAGCTAACCTAGCTAGGGTTTTTTCAGCAAACATGGGGTTTGCTGAAATCCTGACGATCAGCAGCCACAATTTTGTAGTGCTTTACTGCCTCGGGGCTTCTTGATTGCCTCAGGTAATCCCCAAATAAAATAAAATTGGCATTGCGTTTGTGCAGATTGGATGGTTGTTAGAAAATTCACGGATAAGCATCATGGAGGGACCCTCCACAGCTAACCTCATTCTCAGCAAATTTTTTCTATGCTGTGCGGTGGCTCGGCTTTCCAATGGTGTTCGAAATTTTTAGTCGCATCCAACCTGCTGCAATTCTACTCTACGGTTATGGACGACTAATTTAGATAAATAGTCATTAAGTAGCATGTTTAATGAATAAAATTCAGTTTCTTTGCCTTTACCTTTGTTGAAGTTACTTTTCAACAACCCGGATGCCACTCAGTCCAGCGGTCAGAGCGACTGGTTGTCATGGTGGACTGTAAAATCTCGAATGACACCACTTTTCCCATTGGAGATAAACACTCTCGTTTGCTTTGAATGACAAATATAATAGTTTGGGTACCTTTGTACATGTCTCAAGTCACTCAAACACGCACATTGTTCGAGGATTTACGAGCCCTCTGCACATGCTGTATTTGGCATTGCTTGGTGTCAATCAGGTTGCGTCGTGGCGGTAAAGGGCAGTTTGATTGTTCAGGCGCCAGATGATATCTACCACTCTCGGATAGCGTAACTAAAATAGTACTACAATGTTGAATTATTATGTAGGCTTCAGGCAAAGTTAACCAAGCACACCAAATTATTTAACATGGCTATTTATATTTACCGTACAGGCCAGCAGACAGTGCCATTTCTAACGCGAGATTATCGGGAGAAATACACGAGACATACACGAGAATATCGCGATGCAGCGTAAATGCACGAGTCACATATATCGTGCTTCGGAAAAGTAATAGGCCTAGTGCCGGTGACAAGTATACATGTGTATCACGATAAGTCGCGCATGAAACTGGTGTCGGTAAACAGCATTGTTAGTGAACGAGATTCCGAATGTCTAACATCCAGTTTTGAGGTTTACGGTCTCACGCGCGTCAACATTATCATGAGGTTGATAATAGCACGCGACATAAAGAGGAGATTATGGCGAGAAATCCACGAGAGATACATGAGACGTCTCGTGGGAATTAGGCAGCATCTGCTGGCCTGTGCGGTAACCAGTGCAAGCCAAAAAAGCGCATTCCAGTACTAGTGGGCCCTGTAGAACAAATATATTATACTGTTTGATTTACATGGCAGGTTTGCCATTCGCAAAAACGTGCAATGGCCTGGGTATAAGAAAAAAAGAGGGAAATGGGAAAAAAACTCTTCAGTCCAAGATCCCTTCGATTAGCATACCACTATGCCACCTGTTACTACAGACTGGCAAGCGGGAATTCAAGCGAGCTAATGATGCCAGTAAACGTCTAAATAATCCTTAGTTATATCATGAATCAATTTTCTTTCCATCTTTGTGTTTCTATGCGTCCGTGCAGTGGCGATGTGAGGCGGGGGGGCTTATATAGCAAAGGCAGGTTATTGTTACCATATAATGTGCCTAAAGATGTACGTATGAAGACATGGATTTTGGTGGCTAGTTTTGCACTTTACGCTTCATTGAAGATGAACAAGACAAGGCTATACTGAAGCTTGTAATGACTCAACCTCCTGTCCTAATGCTCAGTCCTGTGGAAATGTTAGATGTTGAACCCCCAGCACTGGAACAATCTTCTGATACAAACTCTACCTACTCATCTGGATCTCAAGACATAATCCTATTTTCTTCCTCGGATGAAGGTGGAACATCTTACTGGTCTCAGCCATGGCAAGCTAAGTTTCAGATACCTTCCTTTTCATTTGATGTTGCTCTAGTCCTGGAATCGGGAATTTTTCAAAATAAATACCCTGCAGACTAATAGACTAATAGACTGCAGACTAATGTAAATAAAATAAAATTTCATAAAAAAAGTTTTTATTCTCTCTGTGCGGCCTGGTACCAAATGATCCATGGCCCCATGCTGGTCCTCAGCCCGATGGTTGGGCCCCCTGATTTAGATAGAATTCAGCACTGAGCAGAAAAGTGGCAGATGAAATTCAATGTAGCCAAATGTAAAGTTCTACATGTCAGTAATAAAAACATTAGACAAGATTACTCAATGGGAGGTTTAAAATTGGAATGTGCTCTACATTTTTCTGGGGGTGATTGTAGACCAAACCCTTACAGGCTCTAGCCACTGTGCTTCAGCATTTAAAAAGGATAACAGGATGCTAGTATGTATTATATAGCCAAAAGTATGGAGTATAAATCAAAGGAGGTTATACTTCTCTTGTACTACACATTCATCAGAACACACTTAGAGTTTTGTGTTCAGTTCTGGGGACCATATTTAAAGAAAAATATTGGGCTTTAGAAAAAGTTCAAAGAACCACAAAGTTAATTCCTGGAATAAAAGATGAAAGCTACGAGGAGACGCTGAAGATCCTTAATCTCTTCAGTCTTTGGAAAAGGAGACTTCGCGGTGATCTGATTGAGGTCTTTAATTATGTTAAAAGGATTAACTAAGTTAACTGTGCAGGATTGCTGAGGCCAAGTTCTGTTAGCAGAACTCGGGGTCACAAATGGAAGTTAGCCAAGGGTAAATTTAGCACTGATATTAGGAAATATTTTTTCATGCAGAGTAATCTCAGTGTGGAATAGCTTGCCTGGCCATATTGGGGCAGAAACATATTGGGAGTTTTCAAGACCAGGCTTGATTTACTGCGAGATACCATTTAGTCATTGACTATCTAAAGTGTTAGGTTCACTCAAGTGATAGGAAAATGGTGAGCCTGGTTGGGCTGAATGGCCTGCTCTCGCCAGGCATGTTATATTATGTTGTATGCTAATTTTGACGTGCCCAGGTCAGAATTTACTTGGCTTTCAGATGCAACAAGTATCATTGTTGGGGATCAAGTTATTGACAGCAGAAACTTTTATAAATATGCTGGCAAAGTCACATGACTTAAGGAAAAAAATTCTGACACCATGTGTCGCTTGCACATCAGGGGCATTCTAACGCTGCAATTTTCAAGGATCAAACTTTTTTAAAGTTTTATTGATTCTTTTGGTCATGTGACAACTTTGATCAATAGTGAACTTCCACAATTTTGATAGAGCTGTTGACCCTGATTTCAGGTTAATCAGTTCATTGGTGCTGGATAAGTTTTTCAAAGATTTTTAGCATAATCCAATACGGCCGCAGTGCCGCGTGATGCAAGTGACCCAAGTTTTGGCAGACACTGGAGGAAAGTGAAGTTTACCATGTAGCCAAGTCTCATTGAATTTGATGCATTCGTTTTTTTTCTACAGGGGAGTCAACAAAATTGCATAGAATGAAAATAACGAATGTAATGAAAACAACAGGGCTCCTAAGCCAGAAGGCTTGAAGCCCGAGTAATAATAACAACAACAACAACAATAAACACAACAGGTGCACAGCACCTTCAATTCTTGGAACCCGAAAAATTAATAAAGTAATGACACAAAGTCTTCTCCAGGGCATTGAAGGATGATTCAATACCCTGAAGAAAACTTACATTGAAATCTTTTGTAATTCAATAAATTAATTACTGCATTGTGGCTATGAGTATGCGACTGCCCTTCTTCACATTTGTATTTTCACTGTTGCCAGCTCTCCAGTACTGGTGTGCATACCCTCTCTCCTATCTAGGATGCTAATAAGGAAAAATAAATGGGAACCAGTTTGGAGTTATCATGCATTTTAAGGTGAGGTTAGTGAAGAGTTTTCATAACTCCAATGGCAAAGCGCTTAAAATCCCAGAAGAGGTTGAGCCAACCAATCTGCAAATTTCACTTGGAGCTTGCTGAAAGCCCACGTCAACAAAAAGTTATCTTGACAAACCTTGAGTTGGGTTTGAGGTTCTCCACAGGTAAGTGTGTACCCGTCGATGTTCTAGAAGACCATCGATTCTTCAGGACATCATCATATGAAGCGGTGTGCACCATATATCCTACGATTCAGGAGAGAGACTACTAATATGCGTTATATCAGGAACAGCTCTCTGCATTTTGGTAATTGTCAAAATCCTGCTTTTTCCTTTTCCCCTATTGTTTTACAACCCCAATTCTGAAATAGTTGGGACAAAGTGGAAATTGTGAATAAAATCAAAACGCAATGACTTTCAAATCACACTAGCCAGTATTTTATTCACAGTAGACCAGAGATAACATGGCAAATGTTGAAACTGAGAAATTTTACAATTTTATCCACAAAATGAGCTCATTTCAAATTTGATGGCTGCTACAGGTCTCAAAAAAGTTGGGACAGGGCCTGTTTACCATGGTGGAGCATCCCCTTTTCTTTTTAACACACAGTGTAGGCGTCTGGGCATTGAAGAGACAAGTTTCTTGAGTTTAGCCATTGGAATTTGATCCCACTCTTGTTTAATACAGGCTTCCAGCTGCTGGAGAGTTTTGGGTCTCCTTTGACAGACTTTTTGCTTAATTATGCGCCAAATGTTCTCAATCGGTGAAAGATCAGGACTGCAGGCAGGCCAGCACACGGACTTTTCTACTACGAAGCCATGCTGTTGTAATAGCTGCAGTATGTGGTTTTGCATCATCCTGCTGAAATACACAAGGCCTTCCCTGGAATAGATGTCGTCTGGAGGGGAGCATATGTTGCTCTAAAACCTTTATATACCTTTCAGCATTCATGAAGCTTTTAATAACATGCAAATGTCCCACACCATATGCACTAATGCATCCCCATACCATCAGAGATGCTGGCTTTTGAACTGAACGCTGATAACAGGAGGGGTGGTCTTTCTCCTCTTTCGCCCGGAGGACACAACGCCCATGATTTCCAACAAGAATGTCAAATTTGGACTCGTCTGACCACAGGACACTTTGCCACTTTGCTACAGTCCATTTTAAATGAGCTTTGGCCCACAGAACACGGCGGCGCTTCTGGATCATGCTCAACAATGGCTTCCTTTTTGCATGATAGAGTTTTAGGTGGCATCTGTGGATGGCACTGTGGACTGTGTTTACAGACAGTGGTTTCTTTAAGTATTCCTGGGCCCATTTAGCAATGTCAATGACAGAATCATGCCGGTGAGTGATGCAGTGGTGTCTGAGGGCCCGAAGATCACGGGCATCCAGTAAAGGTCTTCGGCCTTGTCCCTTGCGCACAGAGATTCTTCCAGTTTCTCTGAATCTTTTGATGATTTTATGCACTGTCAATGATGAGACCTTCAAAGCCTTTGCGATTTGACGTTGAGGAACATTGTTTTTAAAGTATTCCACAATTTTTTTTACGCAAGCCTTCATAGGTTGGAGAGCCTCTGGCCATCTTTTCTTCTGAGAGACTCAGCCTCTCTCAGACATCCCTTTTATAGCCAATCATGTTACACACCTGATGCCAGTTAACTTAATTACTTGCTAAATGTTCTTTCAGTTGATTCTCTTATATATGAATTGCTTTTACATCCCTTTTTTGCCTGTGTCCCAACTTTTTTGAGACCTATTGCAGCCAGAAAATTTGAAATGAGCTCATTTTGTGATATAAAAATGTAAAATGTCTCAGTTTCAACATTTGAAATGTTATCTATGTTCTATTGTAAATAACATATTGGCTCATGTGATCTGAAAGTCATTGCATTTTGATTTTATTGGCAATTTACACTTCATTCCAATTATTTCGGAATTGGGGTTGTAATATCCAATCATAAAGCATGCAAACTCGTAATCCTCTGTTAATTCCAGGCAGTATTGAGAGAGACACATCCTCCACTATCAGAGCACCATACACTCAAAATTTGCATTTCTCTCTAAGCTCTTGTCAGATTTTTGGATAAACAGTGCTGTGAAAAAGGATTTGCCCCATCCTGATTACTTATGTTTCTTGCATTCTTTTCACATTTAAATGTTTAAGATCATCAAACTAATTTTGATATGAGACTAAGATAACCAAAGTAAACACAAAGTGAAATTTATTAATGATGACTATCTTTCACTGAAGAAAAAACATATCCAACTCTCTCTCGCCCTACGTGAAAAAGTAATTGCCCCTCAGTCACTAAATTTACCAATTAAACATATTTAATTGACGATTGGGTTCTATTCCACGAAAAACACCCAGGCATGATTACTAGACATCACTTACATAGTCTGTCTGTCAATCGGCAAAAAGCAGTGCAATCTAAAGAAATTCAAGAGCAGATGGGCAATTCCGGCTAAACAGTCTCATGGCAACTGAAAAAATAGTGCCAGGGCACTGTAGCTCACCTGGACATTCACTCCACCGAAGTTTTTCAGTCCTTTTGGTTAAGTCAACCATTGAATGGTATTATTTCAGTTGCCAATTAAACACAAACATGGTTTAACATGGTAATGAAAATATTTTTGAAATAAAAACTTACTGCGTACATTATAAGCTGGGCACAATTTTTAATTGATAAAAATGTTTTGGAAACCAAAAAAATTCAATCAGAATTATTTTGCAAATATTTTCTGTTCCCAGATCCATATATCTAAATTAAAAAGAGTAAGTGATCATGTCTGTAGATCTATTTAAAATAACCTTCAATGCATTGGGAAAAACTAGAAAATGTGACATGTTTGGAAAAGTGTATTTATTAGATTCATACACTGTCCAGGATCGAAAGAAAGGGGACAGAGGGGATGTTCTGTGGTAATCATTTCCAACAGGCATCCAACAGTTTACTTACTATTTAATGCTTCACTATACCACACCATATTCTTTCCTGAGGCTTCCCACAACAGCTGGCTTCATAGTGAATTTTAGTTTAGATAGCTCTATATTTTCCTGTAGCAATAATATACTTTTCATACAGTTGAACACTATCAGCATAATCAGTGAAAAAGTGCTTTTATTGCTGTTTCCTATAAAAAAGGTGTGGCCCAATTGTGAAATGAAGAGGTAAAATGAAGCAAAATGCATTGCACAGCAAAACCTGTAACGTGTTCAGCCTTGCTGCTTAGCATCTACAAAGGAAATTTCAATATGGCTGCCGCTGTTGCCATATTTGAAATGGAATCAGAACACCTCGAACAAACTTTCATCTCCCTAGCTACAGGAAGGTGTATACAAAGGTTCAGCTCGATCAGTCACAGTTTCAGAGAAGAAGATTTTTAAAGATATTTCTGAAATTAAGGGCGTGGCCCCATGACAGAGGTCAAATGAAGGTCAAAATGCCATGCACAGTGAAACCAGAGTTAGATATGTTGAGTGTTGTTATTTGGCACATACACAGCAAATTTCAGGTGAATCGCTCCAGAAATGAGCGATTAATGAGCCAAAATAGCATTTTCAATATGGCTGCCAAAGCCGCCATAAAATGCGATGCACAGCTAAATTCGTAATATATATGTTCAGTCTTGCAATTTGGTAGATACACAGCAAATTTCAGGTGAATCGCTCCAGAAATGAGTGACGAATGAGCCATAATTGCATTTTCAATATGGCTGCCAAAGCGCCATAAAATTCGATGCACAGCTAAACCCATAACATATATGTTCAGTCCTGCTATTTGGCACATACGTAGCAAATTTCAGGTGAATCGCTCCAGAAATGAGTGACTAATGAGCCAAAATAGCATTTTCAATATGGCTGCCAAAGCTGCCATATTTGAAGTTGGATCTGAACGCCTCGAACAAACTTTGGTGTCCTCGTGGGTAGGGACATGCATGCCAAGTTTCAGCTTTATTGGCCCAGTAGTTTCGGAGAAGATGTTTACAGACGCCGACGCACGATGACGACGACGACGCATGACAACGGACAAGCAAGCCATGACATAACCTCATCTGCACTTCGTCCAGGTGACCTAAAAAACTTCAAATACCCCTAAAAAAGGTATTTGGTACACACTTTGCATGTCAAAATACAGTTGTGTTCAAAAAATAGCAGTATGTTAAAAAATGTGAGTAAAGTGCTAATGTTTTTTCAATAGCCTACAGTTCCATATTTCAAATGTAGTGGATACATTACACATCCAATTCCAAATCAAAGCATAAACAAATTTGATCAAGTCTGTGTTATTCTTTTACGGGAGGCAAAGAAAAGGAATATTAAGTGTCCACAATTTTCTCTTCAAATTCAAACACTGAATTTACCTCAAGATTGAACTGAATTTTAAATTACTCCTCTAATATTTAGTGGCATAACCATTGTTTTTGATAACTGCTGTGCATCTGTGGTGCATTGAGTCAACCAACTTCTGGCACCTAGAAACAGGTATTTCAGCCCAGGATGAACAAACTACATTCCACAGTTCTGGCGAATTTTTAGGTTTTGCTTCAGAAACTGCATGTTTAATGTCACCCCACAAGTTTTCAATGGGGTTGAGGTCAGGGGATTGAGCTGGCCACTTCATTACCTCAATCCTGTTTGTCTGAAACCAAGATGTTGCTCGCTCACTTGTGTGTTCGGTTCATTGTCTTGTTGAAACACCCATTTCAGGGGCATTTCCTCGTCAGAATATGGCAATGTAATCTCATCAAGTATTTTGATGTATTCAAACTGATCCATAATGCCTGGTAGAAGACAAATAGGCCCAACACCATATTATGAAAAACATCTCATATCATGATTTTTGCACCACCATGCTTCACTGTCTTTACGGCGTTGATAAACGATGCAAAAGGAAGCTTTCGGCATCTTTATTTGACGCACAAGGTCAGGGTTTGGGTTGAGGGTTAGGAGTTCGGGAGTAGGATTAGTTTCAAACTGGCGTCAAATAAGGACACCAAAAGCATCCTTTTGCATCGAATATAGACACTTGGTCAGGTAGCATCAAAATATGACGTGTCCGGAAGAGACTGGGCTTGAAAATTGTTGGAAGATGAGGCCATGCACAAATTGCAACTTTGCTAAAAGCAATGGATAGTTAGCGAAGGCTTTTGTGAATCCCTCGTCTCGCTAAAGTAGCTTGGTCGCAGTCGCTTCGCTAACCCCTCACATCGCGAATTTTTTGTGAGGTGTTTGTGAAACCGGTCCCTGATCTGGAAGAGAAGCGTGACAAACGGACAGACATATGGATGGACAGACATGTGGAAGGACAACACTCATATTTATATCCGCATCCACTTTGTGGCGTGGGATAATAATCATTTCTACCACTCTTTTATACAAAAACTTGTTATTCCTACGGTAAGATGAATTCTTATTATACATTCGGTGATTCATGTACCTGAAATGTGAGTAACGCGTCTTTTTTTATTTTTGTGTCTCCTGTGACAGGTCAGAAACTTATGCCCATAGCTTGGTTTTAATATAAAGTTAGGTGATGAAGATTCCTATGTTATCAATCAATTTTGTTGTGTCACCTGTAGATTAACAAGGAGCAAACAGCAGATTTTGGTGAAAAAAATTTATGAGACTTTTGCGTTAAGTGAGTACTGCTGATTAAAAAAAGGTCTACAAGAGCAAATTAGAGCAATTTACCTCAGGTTGTCAAGTGTGGACCTCTGTATTGATTAAAGGTTATAATGATGAAAAAATAAGAATGTTCAGTCCCATCACAAGACAAGGAGGACAGCTTTATTCAATTGTAGCTTCCACTAAATGTGATGCGGGTGACGCTGGAATTGCCTGATAAGGAAGGAAGTCGTTAACATTTATCAGTCTGGAAAGGGTTGCAAAGCCATGTCTAAGGCTCTGGGACTCCAGTAAGCCATGATGACAGCCATTATCTGCAAATGAAGGAAACTTGGAACAGTGATGAACCATCCTTGGAATGGCCAGCCTACCGAAATTCTTCCAAGAATGAATCAGTGAATGAATCGCAAAAGAACCTAGACTAACATCGAAAGAACTCCAGGTCTCACTTGCCTCATAAAAGGTCAGAGTTCTTGATTCCTCAATAAGAAAGAGACTGGGCAAAAAAAGCATTCACAGGAAAGCTGCAAGATGAAAACCATTGCTGACCAAAATGAACAAAGAGGCTCATCTCACATATGCCAAAAAAGACATACTGATGACCCCAAAACTTTTGGATAATATTTTATGGACTGATGAGTCAAAAGTGGAACTTTCTGGAAGATGTGTCCGATTACATCTGGCGTAAAGTTAACTCACCATTCCACAATAAGACCATCAAACATACCAACAGTCAAGCACGGTGGTGGTAGTGTGATGGTCTGGGGCTGCCTTGCTGATTCAGGACCTGGGCCACTTACCATAAGTGATGGAACCATGAATTCTGCTACCTGCCAGAAAATTCTGAAGGACAATGTCTGGCTATCAGTTTATGATGCAGTTGGGTTATGCAGCTGGGTTATGCAGCAGGACCACAGTCAAAAGAAGACAAGCAGGTCCACCTCTGAGTGGCTCAAAAGAAACAAAAATTAGAGTTTTGGAGTGGCTTGGTCAAAGCTCTGACTAACATCAGATCGAGATACTGTGGCTCATGCTTAAAAGGCAGGTCATACACAGGCTGTAAAAGACTCATCGCCAGTTAACACAAACGTTTGATTACAGTCGTAGCCGCCAAGGGGAGCACCAGCAGTTATCAAATTTTGGGGGGCAATTAATTTTTCACCTGAGATATAAGTTTTGAATAACTCTTTACCTTCAATAAATTAAATGATAGTTTGAAAGCTTCAATTTGAGTTTACATATGTTGCCTCAGTCTTATGTTAAAATCACTTGGATGATCTGAAACATTCATAATAAACAATAATAAAAACAGAGGAAGTCGGGAAGGGGGATAATACTTTTTCACAGCACTGTATTGCATAGCCCTGAATATCTAAATCATGATCACCAAAACCAACATACCAGAAACCTGGAATTAAAACCATGGACAGGGATACAACTAAATTCTTTAAACTCTGTTCACTTTATGATTTTTTGTACTTTATCTCTCTGCTAAAAAAATTTGAATAAATTCCAAGCAGATGTATGTTATTGTAAGTTAAAAATATATATATTTTTTTTTAGAGTTGACAAAATTCTGGTACATTTAAAACTACAATGATGGATCCAAGCAAATTTTTAAATAAAAAACAAATATTGATGCATTATTCTTGTTTAAAATAGACAGACAAATGACAAGTTGCAACTGCACTGAACAGGTTCACAGGTTGGACAGCCAACCCAGCCGGACAAAATGAAAGACAGTGGATGTACAGTGCTGTTGCACTCACCTGACACCATGTCATCCTTGAGTGGCCGAGCCCAGTCCAAAATGACGAAGGAGTGGCAGCCCTCCATGGCGACCACAGTGAGGTTGTGGGGTTTGTTTTTTGGTGGTTGCCCATCCGTTGCACTGTCTCGTTCCAGCAAGTTCTCCAGGACGTCCACCTGAAGGTACTCAAGTGCCTCAGTCAGAGAGCACGGGGCTCCAGGATCTTTTCGGATGTAGTTCACATATGACGCTGAGATTGTGAATAAGAAGCAGATTATGTTAGAATCAGATTAACGTTACGGTCCCTATTTTAACAATCTATGTGCAAAGTCTGAAGCATGTGGCGCAAATGCATTTAGGGCATGTCCAAATCCACCTTTGCTAGTTTAATGGCGAGTTATCAGGGCGCAATGCAAGCCGCAAGGTTCAAAGGGGTCGTAATCATAGGCATGTTTTAGTCGTAATACGAAATAAGCCAATCAGAGTGTCATCTCCCATGTCCTTTACACGCCAGGTGCCCTTGCACCTTTGCGAACTACTGTTATGAGGGCGTGCTTGCCTATTTGTGGGGGGGTGAAGCGTACCCTGCAGATAAAAGTGTCTGTGAAGCATGCAAGTTAACCATTACTTAAAGTATGGCAACCAGAACACAGGAAAATAAAAACATTTTTAAAATATTTTTCAAAATTATTTTATTCATACCCTGATGTTAAAAATCATCATAGTAAATTTTCAGGGCTGCATTTGAACTTAACATTACAATACAATTTGTGGGTAAAACAAGCAAACAAAAAAAAAAAAACAACAATATTAATTTAGGGTCGCTAGTAAAGCAATAATTAAGCGCTAGTGGGAAACGACTGACAGAAATTAAAACGAGTGAGAAAATCAGCATTCAAGAAAGAGACAAAAATAATGTTATTTTTATTATTCCACCATACCCTTGAATAATATTCAACAAGAGTGGAAAAAAACTTGCTTCAATTTGCTGACGGTTGAAGGTCAAGTCAGATACATGGAAGAAATTCGGATTGATTATAGACGGTGACAATGTCACCATTGTTTTTTCTGCTACTAAAAGCAGGCTTTTCATTAGAAACCGGCGCCCAGCGCAAATTGCCGCTTACTTTGAATGCTGCACTGGTTATCTTTATTGCTGCAAGCATACGACGTCATAAAAATACAAGTCCGTGAATTTAATTGGCAATGAACGACCAAACTTGACGTCATAAACCACAAACGTCTTCGCAAAACGCTTCCGGTACTTTGTTATGCATTCGTGCCTTTGGCAAGGAACCAATCGGAACCGTTGGATGGAATCATTCGGGTAACTTCCGAAGCAGCACCACTGACCACATTTCAAGGTCAGCGGGACATTCTGAATGAGTGGACTGCATGGCCAGACATTGAAACCATGAAGAGAGTCCTTGGAGGCAAAGTGACGAATCAAGCAAAGAACTATGAAAGATTTCTTCACCAAAGAAACGTGAGTGGCAACTTGAAATTTAACGGAGTATCTTATTGATTTTGAGACAATTAAGTGAATAGATGTTGCAAACAACACGTAAACAGGTTGAGACACCGATTGGAAGTTTGCTTATGACCTGTTTACACCGAACCGCGACCCTATTATGACCCCAATACGACCAGCGCCATCGTGAAATTTTGGTCACTGACACAAGTCGCGGCCATTCCCTACTTTGATTATTTGTGGTTACACCAAACCTCAATTGCGACCGAATCATGACTTTCTTTACACCTCGAACCATGATGCGGTTGCAATACTCGTACTTGTCGCGTGTACTCGTAGAAAGCATATCGGCGAGTGATGGAGAGAGCGGTGGCCCTGTTTTTATATAGACAGCGTGTGGTCATAAGTTGCGTTGCCACCGGTTGCGGGAAGCCTCGCCATTGGTCGGATTTCGATCCCTCTAGTCACACATGCGGTCTCAGTGCGGTTGTAAATTCGGTCACATTTGAAACGTGTACATTTGTCGGTCGTTATGAGGTTGCAATAGGCTCGCATTAAGCTCGCTATAATGCTCGCAATAGTTTGCAAGTGAAAAATTCCTAAAAATTTGCTATCATTGATGCAACCGCATGCCGAGCCGCTTAGGAGTCTATTACGACCTGTGATTCCGAGTTAAGAGCGAGTTAAGACTTGTGCGAGTTTATTATGACCGATTATGATACCGTTTTGTGTTGTTAACTGGTCGCACAACCTTTGCGAGTGTTTTGAGCAGTTCCATACACTCGCAAACCTCTATGAGAACGATGGAGAGTGATGGAGACCAAGAGAGATGGTTTTGGAGACCATAGAGACCGCGTAGAGACCAGCTTGCAACCCCAGTGCGAGTCAGTGCGAGTGAGGGTGAGCAGAGGCCATTTTTCGGTCGCAACTCGGTCGTAAACCTGGTGCAAACAGGATGTTAATCCCAATAATCTAGCCTACAACTTGTACAAGTTTAGTTGACCACGGTGGGTGAAACAGTAGATTCTCTTTCAACACGCTCATATTAAAAGTTTCAACTATCACACTCCATCATACCGTCGTTTATAATAAGCCTGTTTAAATTTGATCAAATCTGCCACGAATCAGTGTTGAGACAGTGTCTTGTAGCTATGGAATACTTAGCACAACATTGCGTTGTGCGAGCATAAGAAATGAAATATGGTTGCTGTTGACTGCTTTTACGAGTAGAATAGCATTTGGATGAATGGAAAGTTTTCAGCCAATCATTTTGTCAAAGATACTCATTTATTCAAATAGGTCTTGGAACTGGTTTCAGATTTCCCATTCGATGTGGCTGTCATGAACATTTGTCTAATCTGAGCGGTTTGCTGCGCGATTGATCAATTGGATATTAGCGCGGCAATTGGTAAATCTAGAAAAAACAATTCATTTATGCGAAAATAATATACTGCACCGAGACCTCTGAAATGAGGGGAAACTTCCTCTTGTATAGAGGCTGTGAAATTCGTCTCATCACCTGAAAATAACATCGTTGTGCTGCGCATGGACGCCCAGATTTAATGTCAAATTGGATAGTGGCTCAGACCGATTGATCATTTGCGCAGATTGCATTAAAGCGCCTGACATAGCGATGACAAGCAACCGATTTCATCATAGTAGCAAGTCAATAGTGATGGATAAACTTCAGTTTATTTGTACAGCTTCTTGCAGGTGGCATGGCATGTGCCGACTACTTTATCGAGTGGAGTTATATTTGGACGGGTGAACACCTCTTAGCCAATCTTACGGTTGTATATAGTAATTTATTCAAATAGCTCATCGAACTGGTTTCAGAATCCACATTGGATGTTTATAGATATTAAAATTTATAGACATTTAGACTGTATAACTTGTGCTCTAACTGGATCAAGTTGATTCATTCTGTGATTGTCTTCAAACATTCCAGTGTTAATAACATAAGAGTGAATTCAACTTGACAAAATTATTTCAACAGTGTTCAGTGGTGTGGTGTAGTGGGTGATGGTGCTTTTAGCAGGTTTACAAAATAACATTTGTTGCACTACCAGGTAGATAATATTTCAGTACTAGCAAATAACCATTGAAACATAACATGCATCTGCAAAACTACTATAAAATGGTATTTATCGACAGTAAAATAAAAAATCTGAGGCAATTATTCAAGAAAATATATTTTAATCTTCTTCAAAATCTTACAATAATGCAAGTGAGTCATGTGAATTGTACTTTTGGACTAGCGCTGTTGGAATAAATTTCGGGGGTCGAGTATTATTCAAATATAAAAAACTAACTCATATTCAAAAGCTAAATGAAGTGTTCGAGTGTGTGTGTGGATTTAGTTTAGAAATGTGTCTTCATCGTTCCTAAATCTCACCCTCCCGTACACGCCCCTCCCCCCCCAAACAGTGCGTACACCTCTTACTTCTGACAGTGTGCCTATTACTAGGCTTTCTAATGAAAAGCCTGAAAAGGGTTGTTTTTTTGTGGCCACTTCATTTTTCAGCAAAACTAAATAATAATGAAGACATTTAAAATGAAATGCGGGATTTTGTATTTGATTATAGAAGCGGGACAGATGGGTTGCAGGCACTGAATTAATGAACCAAGTAGGATTCAAAATTTATTTTTCAGATCACTGCGGACAATGGGTCATCCCATGCACAACTTATCCAAAGATCTGAAGCGCATTTTAAGCAATTCAAACGTTCGTTCTGTTACTGTTTGTGTTTTGTGTGATGGAAAGAAAATCCACGCACTGTTTTAGACGATGTGTCATGTAATGAATACATAGTCTAACCATTGTCTCCGAACAGCCACCCCTCCAGGAAGGATCTTCTGGAAAACAGCAGGAATGACACAGCTCACCAGTATCAAGGAGTCTTGGCTTTATCCAGAAAAATTTGCGAACACCTACATGCATAACTGCATAAGTTGAATCGCATATTACCTGATGGAACAGGTTCACTGAAGAATTAAATAGCTTGTATCACAGCATGCCATGATGTGCGGACATCGGTCGCACAACCCATTCTGACATGCATCTTTGAAATATCTTAACAAAAATCTTTCACATCGTAATATCTTTATTTTTAATCGGTTGCATGCGCTGCTGCATGCGTATTATGTAACAAGCAGAGTGTGCGTGCGTTGTGCACTGACCTGCAAAGACGCATAATATTATCTGACTATGTGTCCTGAAATGAGCTGTCAGAAACTGACCATTGACTTGTTTTTTGTTTTTTGTTTTTTTTTGTTGGTCAATAATGCGATCGCTTTTTTCGGTCTCAAGATAGCAATGCGCCTGACCACACCTCATTTTTTGACTAACACGCCCATGGGCGCTCAATTTGGCGCAAATTAATTGGGGGTCATTCCATGCCAAATGGACCAGTTTTCGTAAAGTTTGCTCCACATCATCTCAGAAAAATTTGAAAAAAATTATGGGTGTTTGCCATCTTTTCAAATGGTCAAATCCCAAAATTTAAATTCCTACACCAATTTTTCATAAAGTAATTTCCAATTTAAGAAGGGGGTGTCTAGTCACTTACAAATATGGCAATGACTTATAAGCGTTTTTGAAGGGATACAAATACATTTTCCAGTGCTGCTAAATTAATGTCAATGGGTTGGTAAAATTACCTCAAATTTATGAATCTGCTATCAGATTTGATTTTCCTGTAATAGGCTCTTGAAAACGACCATTTTTACGGAACCAAAATTTCTATTTGCTTTTGGTTGGTCCCCTTGACCGAAGTATGCACAATCAGGGGTTCATATTGCAGCCTCATCCTCAGCAGCTACAGCACACTGGCCTCTTAAACCCAATCCCATCTTCTGTCTCTAGTTTAGGAGAAACCTGCATCTGAAAATGCTTATGATTAAAAAAATGCCTAAATTCAAGGCATGATTTGGTCATGTGGACATGCCAGAAAAAATCTGAGAAAATTTGTGGAGCAGCTTTTATATTAGGACAATAAACAGTAGAAAATTCATCTTGTGTTTCCAACTCGTTCTAGAAAAATCCTGGCATTTTTATTTACCATGTTGTGTGGCTTATATCAGCCTAATAATGTGACAGAAAATAGAGTGGGGTTGTCCATAATTTGAGCATTATAAATTCAATTGCTGAGCTCATTTTTCAGGAGTATGCTTATACATTCTGGTGCTAATAATGCATGGTGTGGTCTTCACTTTCTGGATGTGGAAGTATGATTTTAGGTTAAAACGAAAATGGATATTGTAGCTGTCATGGTTCTGGATGTTTCTGGGTTTGTTTTGGATTTTTCTTTGTGGCTCTCGTCCCGGGACGATATCGTATTCCTGTTCAATCGAATTCTTTAACCAGGTGGCTGATTGAACTGGGGCGGCGCTTCCCCGGACTCTACAGTCGTGCCCAAATTATTCATACCCCTACCAATTTTTGAGTTTTTTTGAGATATTTTTTGACAAATCAAATTTATTCTTGCACAAATGACACAGTAAGTTGACATCAGGCTGTAAGAAGTACAGTAAACAATTTTTCAAGAAATACATCACTTTTTGGTATTTTATTTGACAGATTTACAAAAAATGTCATGTCCAGAATTATTCATACCCTTTTCTCAGTAATTGATGGCAAAGCCTTTATTCACGATCACAGCCTCCAAACGCTTCCTGAACTTGATCACAAGGTTTCTACACGTTTCCACAGGAATTTTGGCCCACTCCTCTTTGGCAAACTTTTCCAGGTCCTTAAGTTTAGGGTTTCCTTGCCATGACCTTGGTCTTCAGTTCCCTCCACAGATTCCGGATAGCATTGAGGACGGAGCTCTGGCTTGGCCACTCCAAAGCGTTCACTTTGTTGTCCACTAACCATTTCTTAACTGATTTGGCCGTGTGTTTAGGATCATTATCCTTTTGGAAGATCAATTCCTCCCCAAGATCAAGTTATTCGCCGGATTGCTTGATGTTTTTACAGAAGATCTGGATATACTGGTCCTGTTTCATGATGCCATTAACTTTAACAAGGTTTCCAGGCCCATTCGCTGAAAAGAAACCCCAGATCATGATACTCCCGCCACCATGTTTGACCGTTGAGACCGTGTTTTTCAGGTTGAACGCTTCACCTTTCTTACGCCAAACAAAAGCCACATCTCTGTGCCAAAACAGCTCCATCTTTGTTTCATCCATCCATAATATTTACAGCCAGAAGCTTATATCTTCATCCAGGTGAGTTTTGCGAAGGCTAGACGAGCTCGTGTGTGTCTGGGTTGGAGCAGTGTAAGTGGCGTAAGAAAGGTTAAGCGTTCAACCGAAAAACACGGTCCCAACGGTCAAACACGGTGGGAGGAGTATCATGCTCTGGGGTTGCTTTTCAGCGAATGGGCCTGGAAACCTTGTTAAAGTTAATGAAACTATGAAACAGGACCAGTATATCCAGATCTTCAGTTAGAACATTAAGCTATCCGCCGAAAAACTTGATCTTGGGCTAAAATGGATCTTCCAACAGGATAATGATCCTAAACACAGGGCCAAATCCTTCAAGAAATGGTAAGTGGACAACAAAGTGAACGTTTTGGAGTGGCCAAGCCAGAGCTCCGACCTCAATGCTATCCAGAATCTGTGGAGGGAACTGAAGACTAAGGTCATGTCAAGGAAACCCTTAAACTTTAAGGACCTGGAGAAGTTCGCCAAAGAGGAGCGGGCCAAAATCCCCATTAAGACGTGTAGAAACCTTGTGATTCACCACAGGAAGCGTTTGGAGGCTGTAATCGTGAATAAAGGCTTTGCCAGCAATTACTGAGAAAAGGGTATGAATAATGCTGGACATGGCATTTTTTGTAAATCTGTCAAATAAAACACCGAAAATAATGTATTTCTCGAAAAATAGTTTACTTCTTACAGGCTTATGCCAACTTACTGTGTCATTTGTGCAAGAATAAATTTGATTTGTCAAAAAATATCTTGAAAAAACTCAAAAATTGATAGGGGTATGAATAATTTTGGGCATGACTGTATATAAGCCAGATGTTTGCCATGCGTCTTTGCTAGAGTGTCTGTTTGTAGCTAAGCACTATAGCTGAAGATATCTGTAGTCAGGTTTTGTTTGACTTTCTATCTTCTAATTATTCTTCTCCCTTTTTCTATCTCACTTTGCTTCCGTGGTTTCGATTATTATACGTCCTTTGGAAGTGCATGTACTTTCGTTTGGTCTGTATCTGTGTTTGTACTGTGTCCGTGCTACTCTCTTTCTCTCTGGTTGTTGCACCTGGCCTCCGTATTCCACTGGCCATTACAGAACACTCTAGCCAGACATGGAGTCGCCAGCAGCGGCTACGCTAAAGAGCATTCTCGCTGACCAGCAGTCTGTCCTTACTGCGTATGGCCAGGGTCTTTCTAGTTTAGACAGTCGGCAGGCGGAGCTGATGGAGAGAATTCGCCTTCAGGAGCAGGCTATGCAGACACAGCAGTCTTCTAATAAATCTCTCTGAGTGTATTGGAGCATTGTCTGCTCAGATTACACAAAATGTTTCACAAGCACAATCAGTACACCTTCCACGAGAGCCTAAACTCCAGTTACCCCCAAGATATGGGGGTGAAGCAGGAAAATGTAAAGATTTCATTGCTCAATGTGAAATATTTTTTAAAGCGCAACCCTCACGGTTCTCGAATGAAGAATCACGGGTTTCGTTTATTTTATCACTGTTGACCGGCACAGCCCTCACTTGGGTGGGGCCACTCATTCGAGCTAGATCGCCAGTAGTAAATTCAGTGGAAACTCTTGTGAGAGTTTTTGATCAGGATGTATATGGTCAGGACGCAGCTACGCATCTAATGCATTTGAAACAGGGTTCTGACAGCGTCGCTGATTTCTCTATCTCGTTTCGCTCCTTAGCCACAGAGACAGGGTGGCCAGAAGCATCTCTTATGACAGTGTTTGTTCACGCTTTGGCTGAGGAGGTTACGGACGCTCTGGCTACACTAGAGCCTTGCGTTTCTTTAGATTCGTTGGTTCGTACTGCGGTGGGAGTTGATAATCGCATTCGCGAACGAAACAAGGAGAAACGTACTGCATTGGTTCTTGATAGCAACGAGGTTAATGTTACGTGCAACGGGCATGCAGCCCCAACTCCGCCCATTGAAATGCCCAGTTCTAGTGAGCCCATGCAGGTTGATGTCTCATATGAGAACCGGGCTCGTAAGCCTGTTCACAGACAAATAATTTGTCATCATTGCAGCAAACCGGGACATATCCGTCCAAGTTGCACCGAGCTTAAAGGGAGACGGGAAGCCCCTCTGGCGGTAGGGGAGGCACTAGAGGGACAGACCCAATCTCCCGTTCAAACTCTTATTTCAGTAAAGTTGACTATGGGGAAAAAGAGAATATTGGTTAAAGCATTTTGGGATTCGGGGGCTGTTGATTGTTTTATGGATGCGGAGTGGGCTAGAAAACATTCCATTCCCATCCACTCTCTCTCACATTCGCACTCGATCAAAGCTTCGGATGGTCGACCGTTGGGAGATGGGCTTATAACTGAGCTCTCAGATTTTTTGACTATGTTTATCCCTTTTGGTGGTCATTCAGAGAAAATTTGTTTTTTCTTAATCAATTCCCTGGTTTGTCCTGTGGTTTTAAGTCATTCGTGGTTGCTTAAGGTAGGTAGACACTCCCAAAACAGGCTTTTTTTTTTAAAAATTGTTTTTGACATTTTCGTAAAATAACCCTATAGTAAGTTCACAGTGTGTGTACTTGATAGGACTATCAAAAATATGGACATCTGTTGTTTTTTGTCAATTTCTCAAAAAGTTGATTTTGACCTGCCAAGCATTGCTTCAAACACCATTTCTCCTCTTTCTCTCAGGCTATCATTGTGAAACTTGGAATATAAGTTCATCAGATGCATGTCTATGGACTGATCAGGCATATTGAAAAAATCATTTGTGTAACTCTAGATTTTGTGGTAATTAGGTACCCAATAAAGTAAAAAAAAAACACTAAAATGCCCATATTTTTTCACAGAAATATTTTTTTCTGAAAACCCTCTGATCAGAACATGCACTATATAGTCATAAATGATCTGTGAAAATTTGAGATTAAAGTAATAAAAAGTTTGAGAGATATCCTGCCTGAGGTACTTTATCAAGTTCCACATTGCGGTAGCCATTTCGGGACCTAATTAGCATAATTTATGTAAATGAGCCATCACTTTAATTCTGTATTTAGTAGTTGTTCATATGATGTTGGTACTAAATTGTTATGAATGAAAGAGAAATAAATGTATTTGGGAGTGTCTACCTACCTTAAGCATAGGCCACAGATTTTTTGGGGCAGTCAAAATAACCCAATGATCCAGTGGGGCTCTGACTGTAGGTCTCACTGTAGTGAGATTCTGGCAAGTCGCCCCGAATTTCAACCCATGGAGGAGGCGTCGGGTTCTGAACGAGATTGGTGTGTAGGAGCCGCGCTGAACCTTGGTTTACCTCCCAACGTTTCAGATGATGACTTTGATCTGGCGGAGGATTTTGGCAAACAACGGGCTTTGTCTTTGCCTCTGCATTGTATTTACGATAGTGGGATCAAACCATTCCCTGACAAGGTGGCAGCGGTTAGGAATTGGCCTGCCCCTCACAATGTTAAGGCGGTCAAACGATTTTTGGGCTTTGCTAATTTTTATAGGAGGTTTATTCGCAATTTTAGAGCTGTGGCTGCCCCCATCATTGCGCTTTCTAAGAGGAATTCCTCCTCGTCGTTTACTTGGTCTCCAGCAGCGGAGGCTGCTTTTCAGGAATTGAAGAAACGACTTAGCTCTAAACCTATTTTTGTTTTGGCCGACCCTTCCCTCCCATTTGTGGTGGAGGTTGACGCTTCGGAGGTCAGGGTGGGTGCCATTTTGTCCCAGCACCCCCTTCGGGACAATAAGTTACACCCATGCGCCTACTTCTCCCGGTCGTTGTCACCGGTTGAACGGAATTACAGTATTGGCGACCGGGAGTTGTTAGCTGTTAAACTGGCTTTAGAAGAGTGGCGCCATTGGTTAGAGGGGGCTGAACATCCGTTTGTGGTTGGATAAATCACAGGAATCTCCAGTGTGTCCAGCAGACTAGGCGACTTGATTCCCGGCAGGCGCGGTGGACATTGTTTTTCAATCGCTTTGACTTTGCGTTAGCTTATTGCCCCGGCTCCAAGAGCATCAAGCCTGGCGCCTTGTCGCGAATTTATGACCGCTCGGGTCGTGATCTCGTTTCTGGGCCGGTTGTTCCGGCAGCTCGGATTGTGGCTCCCATACAGTGGGATACTGAGTCTGTTGTGCGGGAGGCCTTGCAGCCTGACCCTGGTTCTGGTGGGGAGCTGTCTGGCTGTTTGTTTGTCCCCATGGCGGTGCATGAACGGAAGGCTGCCGCTGATAGGTGGCATCATTTTGCACCGGCTTATCAGGTTGGCCAGAGGTTTGGTGTCCTGAGGAGCGGTGCTGGGACCCTGCTCGGGATATCTTGGGTCCCACCTTTATTTTTGGAGTTCCGTGCTCAGGGTTTTTTGGGAATGTCTAGGGCCGTCCCTTAGGGGGGGGGTCCTGTAATGGTTCTGGATGTTTGTGCGTTTGTTTTGGACTTTTCTTTGTTGCTCTCATCCCGGGACCAGTAGCGGAACTACGGGGGGGGGGGGCGAAGACACGTCCCTTTTAGTCCTGGCTAGATCTCAATCATTTTCCTTTATTGACGTCTTTTCCAATTATTGTAATTGGCAACTGAAGACACGGTTTCTCTGCACATGCGATCTAACAGCGATTAAATCGCGGGTTAAATTCAGTACAGTGGCGGAACAGAGAATTGGGTTGCACAAAACAGCCGTTTAAAACAATTATAAATCCTGACCTGTTCTCAGTCATCTTCATGATTAACAAAAGGTTCACTCCGAGAGCGCTCCGCACTTAACAGGTGCTGCTTGTTCTCCCCAATTAGGTAAGACGACAATCATTCTTCTGGACGCGTATTTGCTGTATTTAAATCTAAGTTATTCAAAATTGCATAGCCTACCTGTCGACTCTCATGCAAATGGCTTGAGCCGCACGCTTTTTATAACCTAGGCTATTTAACTGCCGAGTGCCACTGTTCTTTTTTTAAAATCAACCCACGAAACACTGAGAGTGAAAGTCCGCGTTTCATTGGAACATGGACCAGTTCAATCACGCGAAGCATTGGCCAATTAATAAGTAAATTATTTTTCTGCACTGAATTTAGCCCATGATTTCATCGCTGTTCGATCGCATACGGTGAGAAACCATGTCTTCAGTTGCCAATTACGATAATTGGAAAAGACGGCAATAAAGGAAAATGATTGAGATCTAGCCAGGACTAAAAGGGACGTGTCTTTGCCCCCCCTGTAGCTCCGCTACTACCCGGGACGATATCGTATTCCTGTTCAATCGAATTCTTTACCCGGGTGGCTGATTGAACTGGGGTGGCGCTTCCCCGGACTCTATATAAGCCGGATGTTCGCCACGCCTCTTTGCTAGAATGTCTGTTTGTAGCTAAGCACTATAGCCGAAGATATCTGTATTCAGGTATTCAGGTACAGATATCTGTATATCTGTATTTTGTTTGACTTTCTATCTTCTAATTATTGGAGTTTCTTCTCCCTTTTTCTATCTCACTTTGCTTCCGTGGTTCGGACTATAATACGTCCTTTGGAAGCGCGTGTACTTTCGTTTGGTCTGTATTATTCTCTGTGTTTGTACTGTGTCCATGCTACTCTCTTTCTCTCTGGTCGTTGCACCTGGCCTCAGTATTCCACCAGCCATTACAGTAGCAGAAATCTCTGGCTTTCCCATGCCTTTTTGCAAGAACATCAATGTTTTAAACATCCTTGAATCGCTGTCTTTTCGGCCTGCAACACTGGTAAAAATAATTTTAGTTTCATTTAAGAGCCACAAGGAAATTAATTCCCTCATGACTGCCTTACCTCTCCCAATTTAAGGGCAAATACTTGCATACATTGCAATATTACTTGATTATAAAGCATTCATGAATGAACTGCAGTTCTGGCATTTTAATTATCCTTTGTCCTTTATTTTATAATGCATATGTCAACCATTTACAAGCAAGTTGACAGGATTTACTGAATGTTACTGGGGTCATTCCTTCTGAACTCAACCAAAGTACAAGAATCTTTCATGGTCACCGACTCAGATTGGCTCAAATTTATTTTGGGAGTACCTCCATATTCATAATAAACAAAATTTTAGGCTCTTACTCCAAGGGGTTTCTGAGATATGGCCCCCCAGAAATCTGGTGCCACGCCCCCTTTTTGCCCTCGCTGGAAAATCGTTAACATTTCGAAATTAGATCATGCGTAGGGGTGAATCGAGATCACAATCTTCTGGTGATTTATCGTGAAGGCCTAAACTCCCGAAATAAATTTGAGCCAAATCTGAGTCGGTGACCTGGAGACCTCTGGTTGACTTCATATGGAATGACCCACAGGCTAATTTAAGCCACACAGCATGGTAAATAAAGATGCCAGAATTTTCTACTGGTTGGAAACACAAGATGAATTTTCTACTGGTTATTGCCCTAATATAAAAGCTTTTCCAAAAATTTTCTCAGATTTGGCATGTCCACATGACCAAATCATGCCTTGAATTTAGGCATTTTTGGGCATTTTTTTATCATAAACATTCTCAGATGCAAGTAACTCGAAAACTAGAGACAGGAGATTGGATTGGGTTTAAGGGGCCAATGTGCTGTAGCTGCTGAGGATGAAGCTGCAATATGAACCCCTGATTATGCATACTTTGGTAAAGGGGACCAGCTAAAAATCAAATAAAAATTTTGGTTTTGTAAAAATGGTCATTTTCAACAGCCTATCACAGGAAAATCAAATGAGAAATGCCAAATCTGATAGCAGATTCATAAATTTCAGATAATTTTACCTACATGTACCCATACACATTACTTTAGAAGCAATGGAAAGTGTATTTGTATCCCTTCAAAAATGCTCATAAGTCATTGCCACATTCGCAAATGACAAGACACCCCCATCTTCAATTGACAATTACTCCATTAAAATTGGTGTAGGACAGGGCTATTCAACATTATCCTGCAAGGGTATGCAGGCTTTCATCCTAACTAAGCACTTACACACCTGATACTACTAATCAAGCTCTTTAGCAAAGACTCTTGGGGTTGATTAGTTGTGTCAGGTGTGTAACTGCTTGGTTGGAATGAAAGCCTGCACCCACACCAGCCCTTTCTGGACATGGTTGAATAGCCCTGGTGGTGGAACTTAAAATTTGGGATTTGTCTATTTGAAATGATGGGAAACACCCATGATTTTTTTTCAAATTATTCTGAGACAGTGTTGTTCAGACCCTGGTCCGGTTGGCACAGAATGACCCTCAGCTATTTATGCAGCGAGGACACTGGATGGGAAATTGCCATTTTCGTTGGTCATAAAATAGCACAGACCGTTGCGCTACATTTTACGCCCTGCTGTGCTGGGTGTAAGATAGGGGCCTACGAGTTTTTTATATACATTATGCACACACAATATGTTTTTATTTCTTTTCTCTGTCTTAAATTAACTTATTGGTGTTACTCATTGTTAAGGTCATCCATTGTGTCTGCAAAACATTTACTTCACCCTGGGTAATTCACATTCTTTTTTGATATTGAACTTTTTTAACATTCTTTATTTGATGCACAATAGTCACAACCCTCATGTGAATCCCTTTTGTGCTTCATGCCATCCAGCTGCTTGCATTTTCCTTTAGATTTATTGTCTCCTTTGATTGGTTTGCGTCCAGAATGTGTCCACCCCCCCAGCTATCCTGCATTTGTGTTTTCCCATTTCCTTGTGTGTACTGATGTACAGTACCAGTCAAAGTTTGGACATACCCATATTTTTCGTACCATACATGTTAAATAAAGAAAGAAACAACCTTTATTTTGCAAAAAAAGATCTAATTCTTAAATCCATCAAACTAACCAGCATTTGTTGTCATATTTGCTGAGCACACTCACATTTTATTTCCCCTACAAGGACAGTCATATGGCTATAATGAGTTTGCAGCTGCACAGCTGTCTAACTTCCCAAAGATGTGCTGCACTTGTGGTGAGCTTTTTGTGGGCCTTTTTGCCCAATAAGCCCCAAAACAGCTTGACTGTAATTCGGCTGTTGGAAAAGGGAAGGAGCTTGTTTTACTGTTTACTTTGCAAAATATGACTTCTAGGAGAATTCCAAAATTTTGGACACTATTCAAACTAATAAATTATTCTCTTCTAACTTCTGACTGTTCACCTCTCTCAAGGTTATATTTGTGATTATGTAGAGAAGCTAAGCCATTTACATTTCTCTAAAAACATAGTGCTGTGACATTAGCAAAGTGTGTCCAAACTTTTGACTGGTACTGTATATATACTCCTTACTTTGAGAGTGTAAGTTACATGACTGTCGCTTGCAAAATGCCATTTAGCATGTATATGTACTCCTTACTTTGAGAGTGTAAGTTACATGACTGTCGCTTCGAGAATGCTATTTAGCAACTAGTCAGTATCTTCTCAGTAAAACTTTATCATCTCCAGAAATTATTCGTAAATCTTGAATGATAGTTAAATACGAAAGATCTCTTCCAAGTTCTATAATATGAACAAGTTCCCGAGCCTTACTCTCAGTCTCCAGGATTGGGACCGCGTTCCGAGTACTCATCCTTCAGTCTGTTCCTCCACCCATTTTATTAGGAACAGCACCCAAGCCCTTGGCATTCATCAGGATTTGGACTGCATTCCTGCTAAACTCCCATTTCCACCATCTAACAGTTCTGCTCCTGGCGAAGTGTGCACACCATCCAGCAGCTGTCCCAGAACGCCACTGGCTCCGTACCTCTGTCAATGCTGTATTACTCTCAATAAACTCTACTATTGAGTTGTACTCTGACTCTGTATTTGGTTCCTGGTCTGGATCATACCACATAATATGATTTAGCTCTGGGTGATTGAGTTTTTTTTTTTTCTAATTTTTTACACGCACCGTAATACTTGAATGTAGTTAGTGTTAATCCTTCTGCCTCACAGTAAAATGCAGTAAGTTTTGCTTTTTGTTTATGTAATTTATTAAATGCATTTTGTTTATCAATTTAGTTCATGTTTTTTTTTTAACGAATATAAAAAGGTGATATGGATCTGAATCATGAAACTGGATTACTAAGATAGCTGGAAAACAGTAGCGAGTAAAACCGTGAACAGCTCTGATTACTGCAGTCAGTAAACTCCTTTGCACAGAAATCAAATCATGCAATCATGTGTTCCTCTATCAAAGCTTTATAATTCAAGATTTGAGCATCACATAGACTGCAGAAACTACTTAAATGAAAAAGACGTGTAGCATTTGTTGCAGAATACCAGCTTATTTCAGTCTATTTTCATAATTTTAGTATGCAAAAAAGGCTGCAAGCACAAAAAATCTTCATGAAAATTCAGCGCTGAAGTTGTTAAAAAAATACAAAGAATTATAAAATGGCTAGGAGGTAAAACAATACATTTCTGGGATCACTACATTTCTTAGGGGATGTTGTTTTAATGTTTTTATTTTTGGATTCTGTTTGTATGAATAATGCTATATAAATAAAGTTTCACAGATTGATTGATCGCTCCTGTGCACCATAATGCGCCTAAACAGCAGAGGTAAGGAGCTGTCAACCACGCACATGACATACATGAAATCAAGTGCCTCATAAAGCTCCAATGAAAATAATGAGATTGGGCCGCCCTAAAAGACCGACTATTTTCAGCAGGCGATGTACATGTCATTGTGCCGTTGAGTGGCACTTCCAATCCAACCCCATCCAACTTTATTTATGAAGCACTTTTTTTTTTTTTTTTTAACCCGCCACCCCCTCCCCCCACTCTGGAGGGCAACTTTGTTAATTCAGTCAGTTTTAAAATTGTGTATGAGTCCTCCTACCATCACCCAACGCAATCAATAATATATATATATATATATATATAATACAATACAACACAATAATGATTACATTCACAATGCTTTTCTATCTTTGCATTTGTAATTATTAGCTCATCTGTTCCATCTCTCCTTATTCCCAAACTTCAGCCTCCCTTACTATACCCCATCTTTTGGCATAATTTACAAGTCCTGTCTCATGGGCCATCACACACTCAATTCTACTGTAATTCTTGACAAAATTTTTTCATTTTTCAATTCTTAATGCCTCAACAGATGTCAATCCTCAAATAAATATTTTTGCAGAATATATAATTATATTACAGATTAGGTGTGTTCCTTTTGTTACATCACCCAATAATACTTTAAATAAATCTAATTGTATTCTCTTATACTGAGATATCCAGTCTTGTACCTTTATCCATAATAAGGCTATTATAGGACAGTACCAAAATAAATGGTCTACTTACTCCACTTCTTCCTGACAGAATCCACAAAGGGGTGACAACTCTATTCCCCAAATATTTAGCATCTTTTTAGTTGCTAAAAACTTATATATTAACTTGTATTGAAAATATATTATCTTTGGATCAAGTGATGTACTGTAAAGGATTTTGAAAACTTGGTTCCATGGGACTGGTGTATCTAACATATTTTCCCAACTGTCTAGAATCCTGTATGGTATAGCGACTAAATTCTTTATTCTTAAATAAAATGTGTATATATGTTTATTGATCTTTATTCTCTTTAACCAATTTCATATGGGGCCTACAGACTAAATGTCCTCCTGTTCCTTTCATAATTTTTGATTTCCAAGCACTTGGTAAAGCACCAATAAGTTGATTATATTGTTGCAGTGTTCAGACTGTTCCATAAAAACTAGTTAATTGTTTGTGAGACATGAGTTTATTATCCTCATTCACGATATCCCTTATGAAGCACTTTAAAATAACCACAGTAGACCAAAGTGCTGTACAGGAAAATAATTAAAAGATACAAACTACACAGCTCAAGACAAGGCATAAAATATAAACGTGAACACAACTAAAAACAAATAGAAATAAAAACAAATTAAAAGACACAAAACATGAGTAAAAGTAACAGCCGTACAATAAAAACAATTAAAAAATCAAAAAAAGATCAACAATTGTTCATTTCACTCCTCAAATTCAAGTACCCATTAACTGTGGGCAATCTGGGCACCTAAGTGTACCTCTGCACTGCCCCATTCCTCTGTAGGTCATGCCATTGGATAAAACAGATGCAATCTGCCACAAAGCAGAAAGGGACATCACAACTACGACACTTGTGCAACCTCTTGTTCAGCTTATTCCTTCTGCAGTAAAGCATGCAGTACCTCCTTCCCTTAATGGCCTTTAGCTGACCTACTAGTACTCACCTAGCACACAAGCAAACGGCAAGCTATGAACACTTTCGACGCCCGAGAAAGAATAAGTAGGCCCCATTAACACAGCAATATCTGACATATTCCTTGTGTTTGCAGAAAAGATATTTCACGATCAGGGAAAAGTGAGCCATATGTTACCCAAGCCGCTTTGCACCAGAAGCAAAATATGTTTATTCACGCATTACCCTGTTTAAGGCTTTATAATTAAAGACTTGAGCTTTAAAGAGGGGGGGGGGGAATGGCTGAAATGAAACAAAACACTTGCAGCATTCAGAATTACATTGTATTTAATTTACTTTTCATGATTTTAGTTAAGGGTACGGGTGACATACACAAAAAATCTTCAGGAAAATTCAGCGATGAAATTATAAATACAAAAAATTTCTTAAAATTGAAAAATGGCTGGGAGTTGAAAAAAAATAAATTTCTGGGATCATAAACTCCTTGACCACAAGTGTGCTTCATCTGACAGTGATTTTCAAAATCATCTATTTTTTTGAGCCAAATAAGATAACTTTCTAAGCGGCTCCCCAAGCCATCAGGGCCCTCAAAATTATGCATTGTCAAATCATGAAGTAAATGTTGAACACAAATCAACTTTTGACTCATAAGGCTCAATAGGAATTGATGATTTTCTAGAGGAATTAAGCATGAGTTGATCAGTATAGGTGCGGATGGACATCACTAGTCACCAGTAACCTCTCCAAACCAAAAACATGCCTTTTCGCTAGGGATGCACCGATACCACTTTTTAAAAAAATCATATGAGTATGAGTATTTTATTTTGTGTACTTGCCGATATCGAGTACCGATACCGATGTTTCTGAAATGTTTTCCAGGAGAATACAATAACAATTTCGGAGTACAGATTTTATTTTCTTTTTATAACAAGCCTAAAAGAGGCCAATATCAAACAATTCACACATGGCTATTTCCAAAGGAAAAAAAAAAAAAGAGTAGGCCTAACTGCTAGTCATCTTTCTGTATTTAGGCCCAAAAAAAAGCCTTTGAACTAGCACTGCCATCAAATGAGGCAAAACATTACTAAAGCTTGACAAATGAAAAGTAAACTCGCTGCATAGGCAAGGTAACACACCCAACTTCATAAAAAGTCAGTAGAACTATTATTTGGCACAGATAGTTTCTACACACATTCATAGGCATTCTCAATCCAACTAAAGTCAATAATAGCTTTCCAAGCAAACAAGGCATCACTTAAAGTGTGTGGTATCGCCATATTTCAATTACACAAATGACAAATGAAAAAGATTTAACTTAACCACAACTAAAATGTTTAAGGTAACCATATGTTACTAATATATTTGTAGTAAAATAAGAAGATTCACAATTCTAAGTCTCAGTGTGTGATTGTGGGTGTGTGCTTGTGCGAGCTCGGCTTGCTTGTAAATATTCAATAACTGATCCGGGCGTGCCATCTAGTGATAGAATATTGTAATTGCGTGCATAAATTTGCAGCTCCATGTCCGCTGGCAGAAACATCTGCACAAAACGCTTAAGATACCCTGCCGAACACCGTTGTTCTTCTTGAACATGCCGCATCCAGATAATCCTTAAATGATGAATTATATACATATTTTAATTTGTAACGTGTAGTGAAGTAGCCAGTGTCAAAGTAACGAAGAAAAAGTATACTTTTTATCTTTTAAATGTAGTAGAAAAAAAATCAAGTACAAATCCTCAAAAAAACTACTTAAGTACTGTAACGAAGTTGCCTACATGTACTTCGTTACTATACACCTCTTGTGTGTATGCGCGTATGCCTGCATGTGATGTGTTGACTATAAAGCTCTCTTTCTCGTATTTTTTCTAACTCGCTGTCTCCCCCTAGACATAGAAGTCAGATAGTACAACATACTGTAGCCTATGCGACCGTGAGCAGGCAGTTACCTTGCGTCTTACATTAAGTGGTATCGGTGCGTGGTATCGGCAAATGTGGACGAGTACGAGTACGAGCATATTAACGCGGTATCGGGCAGATACCCGATACTGGTATCTGTATCGCTGCAACACTACTTTTCGCCATGATAAAGTTAAGAGTTTTGTCCATTTCTCTACAAAGCTGAATCAGCCAGCACACAAACTCATGCAAGGAACTGCTTAATTTACAGTCAGAATGTTCATCCTGCAGTGGAAAGCTTGCTATTTACAATTCCGATCACCTAAGCGAAATGCAAGCTTGTATAATTGCTTTTTACACCATATAAGGAGCAAGTGTAGCTCACTAACTCAGTAATATCTGAAATAAACAGTGCTGTGAAAAAGTGTTTGCCCCCTTCCTGATTTCTTGTTTTTTTTTGCATACTTGTCACACTTAAATGTTTGAGATCATCAAAAAAGAATTTATATTAGACAAAGGTAACTGAAGTAAATATAAAATGCAGTTTTTAAATTATGATTTCATTTATTAAGGGAAAAAAGATATCCAAACCTACCTGGCCCTATTTTAAAAAGTAATTGCCCCCTAAACTTAATAACTGGTTGTGGCACCCTCGGCAACAACACCTGCAATCAAGCATTTGCGATAACCGGAGAAATCTCTACATGTAAGCGGCAAGGCCAAAAACCAACTCTGAATGCCCATGACCGTTGGTCCCTCAGGCAGCACTGCATTAAAAACTGATATCATGGGCACCCCGGTGGCTCATCGGTCTAAGCGCGCGTACCATAAAGGCTGTGTCCTTCCCGCAGCGACCTGGGTTCGACTCCGGCTCAGGTCATTCGCTGCATGTCTTCCCCCATTCTTCTCCCCAACTTTCCTGTCTCTCTACACTGTATAACTGTCAAATAAAGGAAAAATTCCCAAAAAAATAATCTTTAAAAAAAAAAAAAAAACTGACATCATTCTGTAAAGGATATTACCATGTGGGCTCAGGAACACTTCGGAAATCCATTGTCACTTAACGCAGTTTGTCGCTACATCTACAAGTGCTAGTTAAAACTCTACCATGCAAAGTGAAAGCTATGAATCAACAATGCCCAGCAACGCCGCCGGCTTCTCTGGGCCAGAGCTCATCTGAGATTGACTGGCGTAAAGTGGAAAAGTGTGCTGTGGTCTGACGAGTCTACATTTCAAATTGTTTTTTGGAAATCATGGACGTCGTGTCCTCCGGGCTAAAGAGGAAAAGGACCATCCAGATTGATATCAGCACAAAGTTCAAAAGCCAGCATCGATGATGGTATGGGGATGTGTTAGTGCCCATGTCATGGGCAACTTGCACATCTGTGAAGGCACCATTAATGCTGAAAGGTACATACAGGTTTTGGAGCAACATATGCTGCCATCCAAGCGACATCTTTTTCAGGGACATCCCTGCTTATTTCAACAAGACAATGCCAAGCCACATTCTGCATGTGTTACAACAGTGTGGCTTTGTTGTAAATGAGTGCGGGTAATAGACTGGCCTGCCTGCAGTCCAGACCTGTCTCCCATTGAAAATGTGTGGCACATTATAAAGCGCAAAATACGACAACGGAGACCCCAGAGTGTTGGAGTCGTACATCAAGAAAGAATGGGGAAGAATTCCACCTACAAAACTTTTATATTTAGTGCCTTCAGTTCCCAAATGGTAATGCAGTGTTGTTAAAAGGAAAGGTGATGTAACACAGTGGTAAACATGCCCCTGTCCCAGCTTTTTTGGAAGATGTTGCAGGCATCAAATTCAAAATGAGTGAATATTTCCAAAAAAAACAATAAAGTTTATCAGTTTGAACATTAAATATCTTGTCTTTGTAGTGTGCTCAGTAGAATATAGGTCAAAAAGGATTTGCCAATCATTGTATTCTGTTTTATTCACGTTTTACACAATGTCCCAACTTCATTGGAATTAGGCTTGCACTTGGATTTTCAGAAAGCATTTGATACCGTATGAGAGACTGGTTTTTAAAATGAGCTCCATTGAAGTTACAGGAGGTATTCTGGAGTGGATTTGAAACTGGTTACAGGACAGAACACAAAGAGTGGTCATCACTGGCATCTGATGGTTTTCATAGACCTAAAAAAAAGCCTTCGACACAATAAATCATGGCACATTAATTAGTAAATTGGAATGGTATGGGATCAGAGGGATTGCGTTGCAGTGGGTCAGAATTTATTTAAGGAGCAGGCAACAATTTGCGAAGATGTGTGAACATAATTCTGAATGTTTGGAAATTGCGTGGGGTGTCCCCCAGGATCAGTGTTGGGACCAAAAATGAAGACTTGACGTAAGTTCTGATAGGCCATGGAGTCAAGCCTGCTAACAGAGGAGCAGCTTCTACCTGAGTGCACATGACTGTCTTCTGACCTAGCTGCCTGATTGCTTAGCTGGTAATATGCTACTCTACTTAAGCTCGCCTCGGGAACCTGCTCCTCAGTGCGCTCGCTCAACAACCCTCCTCCACCCCAGCTCCACCAATCTATCGTATTCATTAACCCGGCTCTCTTTGTCTAAATTTTCGTTCTATAGCAATGTCTCTTTCGTGAGGTCATTGCTGCTGTTGGCTCTGTTCCTTGGAGGGGGATTACTAGCAGCTCCCTGCCTTCGGTTCCTCGTTCGGACGGGCAGGGATCTCTCATAACAGAGCCATGTCGCCAAACTCAATGTATGATTGTATGCCTGTATGTTGCAATAAATATTTTCTTTTTTGACGCAGTGGTCCTATCAGAATTATTCATACTATACACAATGAAATATGTAAGGTATCTAAGTCTTTGAAATTCATATTATTTGCTGACGACACTACCATTTTGGGTTCTGGTGAGAATTTGCAGCAAATTCTGAATATGATCACCTCAGAAATGAGAAAATTAAAAGAATGGTTTGACATATACAAGTTATCTTTAAATTTGAGTAAGACAAAAATCGTGGTATTTGGAAATTGTATAGCAAATAAAAAAGTACAGCTTCAAATAGTTGGTGTCAATATTGAGCAAGTATATGAGCATAAATTTCTGGGTATGACAATATAGAATTTGCTGGAAACCTCACATTAAGCACATAAAAACAAAACTGTCTAGAAGCATTTCAGTTTTGGTGAAAGCAAAGCATGACTTGAATCAGAAATCACTACATATTTTGTATTGCTCACTTATTTTGCTTATTTATTTTACTTATTTTATTATGTAAGTTAGTGTGTAGAGGTTTGGGAGAACACATGCAAGAGCTCATTGAAACCACTGTACCTGTTGCAAAAAAGAGCAATGCGGATAGTTCATAATGTAGGATTCCTTTACCACACCAATTGACTTTTCCTGCAATCCTAAACCTTAAAATTTTTTGATTTAATGGAATTTCAGACAGCACAAATAATGTATAAAGCAAGTAATCAACGTATACCTGGATATATTCAAAAATGTTCATGGAAAGAGAGGGGGGTTATAGTTTAAGAGGATTGTTAAAGGAGGTTTTGCAGGGTATAGGCAAATTTGCCCACAGCCCAATTTGAACCATCATCTGGTTATATGCACCGACTTGTGGGACTGTCCAGAAAATAGATTTGAAATGTGAAATTTGCATACAGGAAGTAAACTGTGACCTATTTAGTGATTTCAAGATTTTTGTGGGGCAAGGCCTCATAAAGTCCATATTTAAACCCATAAATGATTGTTCTGAAAAACCAGATGATTTTTAATGGCTACACAACAACATGACGGACATTTTGATACCAAACATAAGTATATTTGTGAAAAACTGAAGAAGTTTCAGACAATTTTCCATTGAAAAATGCATCTGTCTTGATGCAAAACGTGAAGTTTATCTTGAAAAACAACCAGGTTCTGATGAATACACACCTAAGATATTTTCACAAAAGTTGCTTCATATAGTTGGCTAAATAATGTGCGAGTATTGTTAAATTGCGAGACCGGTAACATGGTGTATTCAAGCCATTTTTATTATATACTACATATTTCTCAGAAAACCCATTTAGATGTTTTCATAAGTAGTTTCTGGACAGTCCCACGAGTAGGTACATATAACCAGAAGATGTTTCAAATTGGGCTGTTAGCAAATTTGTCTATACCCTGCAAAACCTCCTTTAAAGATGCAAAGGAATTGTACAACATTGAAAAGTTTTTGTATATCTATACATGGAGTCAAATTGTGGAACAGATTAAGTGATTGCCTAAAACAATGTGCAAATATATTCAAGTTTAAAAATAATTATAGAACTATTATTTTCTCCAGGCATAGGGCTGAGGAGGGGCTAGGATAAGTACTAGGGTTCGTTATTGTGAAATTATTATTATTTTATGACAACCCCAATTCCGAAATAGTTGGGATGAAGTGTAAATTGTGAATAAAATCAAAATGCAATGACTTTCAGATCACAGGAGCCAAAATGTTATTTACAGTAGAACATAGATAACAGTTTAAATGTTGAAACAGAGACATTTTACATTTTTATCTGCAAAATGAGCTTATTTCAAATTTTATGGCTGCAACTGGTCTCAAGAAAGTTGGGACACAGGCAAAAAAGGGCTGAAAAAGCAATTAATAAATAAGAGAATCAGCTGAAAGAACATTTAGCAAGTAATTAAGTTAACTGGCATCAAGTGTGTAACATGATTGGCTATAAAAGGAATGTCTTAGAGAGGCTGAGTCTCTGGCCAGAGGCTATCCAACCTATGAAGGCTTGTGTAAAAAAATTGTGGAATACTTTAAAAACAATGTTCCTCAACGTCAAATTGCAAAGGCTTTGAAGGTCTCATCACTGACAGTGCATAACATCACCAAAAGATTCATAGAAACTGGAAAAATCTCTGTGCGTAAGGGACAAGGCTGAAGGCCTTTACTGGATGCCCGTGATCTTCGGGCCCTCAGACGCCACTGCATCACTCACCGGTATGATTCTGTCATTGACATTACTAAATGGGCCCAGGAATACTTCAAGAAACCTCTGTCTGTAAACACAGTCCGCCGTGCCATCCACAGATGCCACCTAAAACTCCATCATGCAAAAAGGAAGCCATTGTTGAGCATGATCCAGTAGCGCCGCCGTGTTCTGTGGGCCAAGGCTCATTTAATATGGACTGTAGCAAAGTGGCAAAGTGTCCTGTGGTCAGACGAGTCCAAATTTGACATTCTTCTTGGAAATCATGGGCGCCGTGTCCTCCGGGCTAAAGAGGAGAAAGACCACCCCTCCTGTTATCAGCTTTCAGTTCAAAAGCCAGCATTCTGATGGTATAGGGATGCATTAGTGCATATGGTGTGGGACACTTGCATGTTTTAAAAAGCACCATGAATGCTGAAAGGTATATAAAGGTTTTAGAGCAACATATGCTCCCCTCTAGACGACATCTATTCCAGGGAAGGCCTTGTGTATTTCAGTAGGACAATGAAAAACCACATACTGCAGCTATTACAACAGCATGGTTTCATAGTAGAAGAGTCTGTGTGCTGAGCTGGCCTGCCTGCAGTCCTGATCTTTCACCGATTGAGAACATTTGGCGCATAATTAAACGAAAAGTCCGTCAAAGGAGACCCAAAACTCTCCAGCAGCTGGAAGCCTGTATTGAACAAGAGTGGGGTCAAATTCCAATGGCTAAACTCAAGAAACTTGTCTCCTCAATGCCCAGACGCCTCCACTCCGCGTTAAAAAGAAGAGGGGATGCTACACCATGGTAAACAGGCCCCTGTCCCAACTTTTTTGAGACCTGTAGCAGCCATCAAAGTTGAAATGAGTGCATTTTGTGGATAAAATTATAAAATTTCTCAGTTTCAACATTTGCTATGTTATCTCTGTTCTATTGTGAACAAAATACTGGCTGGTGTGATTTGAAAGTCATTGCATTTTGATTTTATTCACAATTTACACTTTGTCCCAACTATTTCAGAATTTGGGTTGTAGCTGAAACTGGCCCCTGCAAACACTCTTTTTGTTACACTTCTGTATGATTTTTTTTCCTTGTGGCCCTGCCCGATGATTATCAGACAGTCTTACACCTCACAAAATATGGAGGAAAATCTATGTTTTTCATCCATCATTGAGGCAAACCCATGGGACAGCTAGATAAAAATCTATTCTTTCTGAGCCTGTATAACATTCACATGGTAACTCCTGTCATTTTTGCACATTGCCTTAAGTAACCTGCATCAAAAAAACAGCAGCATTCATTTCCAAAAGCCAGCTGTTCCCCCTCCAACTGCTGCTGCTGTTATGCAGGTGTGGGCCTGGTAGCCATGCGGACAGAAAACCTCCCAGGAAAACTCAATCTCAGAAAGACGAGACAGTGGGTCAGTACTCTTCCAAATATATAGTGAACAAAATGTTTAATGATTGGAGACAGTGCTGTATTGGACAACCATGAGCAGATTAATGCTTTATTATGTCTGTCGGTATGGAGCCTTTGCACTGTGTCCTTTTGCATGACATAAAATGCAGGACAATGAAGAACATAAATTATTTTTTCTTAAGAACATTCAAGTTCAGTAGACAGTGGCCCAGGGGGGATCAAAGGCAACACGTGCACAGAGTTGCGAGTCATTCCGTAAAAATGGGCTGGAATGCTGGAATACCTGATGTTTCTAATCATGAAAAGGGACTGAGAAAAATGGCTGTGGGAGTCAATTCATCTAAATTCCCACTGTAAACACTGGCTAATAAATGTAGCAGGAGTTTGTCATTTCCCCCTACTGCAGACACTACAATGGTGCTATATCATTGTAACATATACGAATAGCAGAACCAGCACATAATGCGTGCACAAACATACACATAGTGTCCTTCACTTATATCTATATAAGTTTAATTTTGCACTTTCATTGTGCAAAGCCCCCTCCTCTGCTTATATCTAGCTAATGACTAATGGTCATTTTAGACATATAGATAAATATATAGATAGATAGATGATATTGATACTATATCATTCTACAATCAATTATTATCATCAGATATTAAAAGCGTTTGATGCCCTACCACTGAATTACACATAGATTCATCCCATGACAAATTCTGCGGTTCCTCACAACCTCTAAATGTTATCCATTTTCTGTAATGGCTCTGAACTTTATCGTGGAGAAAAGGCATGTTTTTGGTTTAGAGAGGTTACTGGTGACTTTTGATGTCCATGTGCGCCAATATTGATAAACTCATGCTAAATTCTGCTAGAAAATCATTAATTTATATTGAACTTCATCTGTCAAAAGTTGATTTGTGTTAAACATGGTTATTTTATGATTTCACTGTGCGTAATATTGAGGGCTCTGGCAGCATGGGGAGCCTCTTGGATAGCTCCCTTATTTGGCTCAGAAATGGTAAATAATTTTAAAAAATTATTGGCGGATCATGCACACTTGTGGTCAAGGAGTTTACGATCGCAGAAATGTATTGATGTGAATCGAGATCAGGTCGTAAATATCCCCTGGTCAGTGTTATAGTATGTGCTTTCAAATAATATGGATACAACACTGTTCAATGTTATACTTTTTAGTAACATACGCATACAATGATCAGTTGCACTGGAACTGATGAATTTTCCAACTGTTTCAATGCCGAGACAGCGACTACTAGAAAGTCAGTTTGTGCTATTCCAAATTGTTATAGAGGGGCATTTCAACATTAACAGATCTTGAATTGTGATTTTCTAAATGAAGCAAAAAAGTGGTTGACTAGTTTTATGCATATATTAATTCCGTATTTTTTCTGGTTTATTTGCTGGTTATTTTGTAGAGATCCCACCTGCGACGCCATAATTCTCGCAATTAGAATCTCTGATGTCCTTCGTTATTGATTTTTCATTTTTTGCTTTAGTTTTTAAATATTTACTTGCTTGATGGGTTTATAATCACGTTAAAATATCTTTAAGTAACATCTGAGTGCCTTATGACCATTCCTACCAAGAAATGATAACCCTTCTGATAAGAAAACACTTCCCTGTCAGGTTGATTTTGATATTGAATGTAGTCGCCAAAAATATGTAGTGTCTGCTATGGTATACTGTCAAGCATATATTTCTGTAAAGACCTGGCCAAGTGGGATTATCCCACCTAAGTTGAATAATGCTCCTAAGATAAGAATTATATTCAATAAAATCAATTTGAGATATAGGTCCTTTTGTGGTGCACAAATGAACTCAAATATTGTTTGTAGTATCCACAACGGTGTGTAGTGTCCGCACTGTTTTCCCCCCACATTCTATAATACTACATCAACCACTTTTCAAATGAATACATTCATATAATTTGATTATTAAAAGTTAAAACCAGAGTGATTACCTAATGACAGAACTAATCCACACCCACTGAAGATATACAGGGAGTTCAAAAAGTAACAGTGCTCTATAATATTTGCGGAGCGAGAAAATTTCTTGTTATTTATGCAAAAAAATTTGACATAATAAATTAGAAGATTAATTTGGAGTGTGCCTGTAGTTTTGTACTTATGACATAATCATGTACGTATTTATGATATAATGAAACCTCCACAAATTAAATTGATGTGCCAGTCCATTCTAAGGTGAGAATTTCAGCTGTTGATGTTGTATATAACTATGAAAAAAAATGCATTTTTTTATTATGTTTTTATATTAGCAAAAAAAATGGTATATTTAGCATGTTTTATTGAATAAAACTTTCTCGAGACATTTAAGTTGTTACTCTTATTGCTGTAGTGTCCGCAACGTCACAAAATGGATCTCAGGTATGCATACATTTGAGGCCATAGAATTCTTAGTATTTGTGACAAGTCCGTGAAATTCGAAGCAGTTATCAGGGGAATACCACAGTTACTGAAGATAACACAAAATGTAAAATTAGATGCATTTCAAGTTTTACCCCCAGTGCCCCTAAAGGTGCAACCTGATCTTGATTCATATGAGTGTTTTAACTCCCAGCCATTTTTTAACTCTCAGTATTATTTTTTAAAATAATTTCCGTGCTGAATTTTCATTAAGATTTTTTGTGTTTATGGCCCTTACTCTGAACTCAAATTTTGAAAAGAGACTGAAATTATGAAAAGGTTAAGGTGCATAAAAGGTGGCAGGTAGACAGACAGGCCAACAGACAAACAGCCAGAAGAGGAAAAATCTGGAAACACATGCAAGCCTTGGATATTAAGACCATAAATCGCAAGGTGTCATCTAAAGTCGTGATTGATGCTCACTGCCGATGTCAGCACTTTTTTGATGTCTAACAAAAATTTCCATAATTTTTTTTCCAAGATGGAATGGGATTCAGATGTGTGAGCGCAGATATATCAGCTCAATGCTATTCTGCAGTGAGCCTGGATCTACAATTCCCCTATGACCAAATCTGGTCTAACCCAGAGAGTGAGAGGGAGAGTGGGGTTGTGTGGCAGATTTTCCAATAATGGAGACATGGAGGAAGGATGGAGAGAGTTGGGGAGGGGTATTATCTGCCTCTGAAGTTTCACTGTACATTCTGAAGGAGATTACTCTGAGACTCAGCTGTTCCAATTTCAGTGATACTTTGTCTTGGAATTTTTATGCGTCACATTTATGACTGCTGGTCTCAAACAAAAGTACAATACAGACAAACCAGAGAGAATTTTTTTCTGAGACTGTATCAATGACTATGGTTGCATGCACTCCAATTTTCCACTATTATTCCGAGTTTGACAAAATTAGAGTTTGAGACGGGTTATGTAAACCTCATTTTCCATTTGGATATTCCGAATTAGGGCGACAAGACAGCACGGCGGGTAGCACAATTGCCTCACAGCAAGAAGGTAGTGGGTTTGAATTTGCCCTGAGACCTTTCTATGCCAGGTTTGCATGTTCTCCCCATGTTTGCGTGGGTTTCCTGCAGGTACTCCAGTTTTCTCCCCAGTCCTTATGGCGTGCATATCAGGTTAATTGAAGAATCTAAATTGCCCATAGGTTTGGTCACTGTTTTTAAAATATTGCAATCATGTTTTAATAAAGGACGTTTACATTTGTACACCCAGATTTGAGTGCCTGTGACTTGGAAACTCGTCCCTTATACAAAGAGCACCAGTAGGATATATTTTTACTCCCGAGAATTAACTCCTGACATAATTTTTCTGACTGCCCAGCGGTTTGAGTGTGTGAGTGAACATTGTGTGAATGGTATGCGCACCCTGTGACAGATTAGCGAGCTGTCCAAGGTTATACATGCCAATATAATTCGGGTTTTTGAAGCATTCATTAGACATTTATACAGCACAATCCAAATTTGCGTCTCAATTGTACTTTTTAACCACAGTTTGCTACACACTGCCTCCTGCCTGTTTGCAATCAGTTCTGTACTTTCAAACCAACCAGCCAACAGTTTGCAGGGATGTCCTAGAGACATACGCGCAAAAGAAAAACCTAAATTTCTGTTTGGAATGAGAAAAACACATATTTTTAAACATTATGAAAGACACAAATATCAACAGTGAATAAATGAAATAGGGAGGCTGTACTCATTGTTATGTATAGGAATTCTAATTCTACACTCACAGGAATCTGTTACCGACAACAAACAAAAATGCTGGAGTGTTGATTTAAAACTTTATTTACAAAGAAATCCTCAATTCATTATAGGTTCTTCATTATATTAAAACTAAGATGACAAACAAATGAATAATATTCAAGTAAATGGTTAATATTCACCCAGTTGCTTGGCAAAATGTCTAAGGTAATCCTAATAAATGTCCCAATACCATGATGGAATGGTCCCGAAGGACATATCCAAGAAAGTCCACGAATTTCCAGGACGTCCAAGAATTTCTGTGTCCATTGATGTAACTGAGAAAGAAAACTATAGGGCCAGCGATGTAGAATAAGAAACACAGGCTCGAGTAAATCTAAGATTGGCTGCCTCACAAGTCCACACGTATTTATATACTCAAAAGAACTTAACAGAAGTTTCCACAGTCTACTTCAGGGCTCTCCAAATCTGGCCCTTGAATCTAAATACAGTCCTGGTTTTCCTTCCTTCCAGCCAATTAAGTGAACAATTAATGCTGCTGATTGGCCAGATTGTCATCTCACCTGACTCCCAGGTAAAGGGAGGGTGGAAAGTTCTTGGCCCTCGAGGACCGTGATTTGAGGAGCCCTGGTCTACTTGATATCGGTGTCTTGCATCATACATATAAAACTCTCCCCATTAAAAGAACGAAACTTTTCAGGAACAAGAAAACTTTCTTGAACAATCACGAAATAAAATGCTGCTACAACATCAACAAAATATACAGTATTAGTCAAAAGGTTTTGCACACCCTAAGATCTTATCAAGTCTTTATCCTCCATGTATGTTTACAACAAAGAAATCACTGGAACCCACTATGTATCTATTACAAATAATAAATTTACAAGAAAAATCCACAAGGAATCCAGCAAAAGTGATTGAAATGATCAGCTCGCTATCAACCCTCTGAAGTTGCTCGATAATTAGTTGATCACTTGAATCACCTGTGCTGGAGCAGGGAGAGATCTAAAACATGCAGGACAGGTGGAACTCCAGGAGAAGTTTGAGAAGCACTGGATTAGACCATTGTAACTGATCTGCTTAAATACTGACAAAATGACTGATCCTGGTTTTTCTTAATTTGTTTTGTTATATAAAGGGGTGCACATAATTGGTGCGCTGGTGTTCATGCGCGGCAAAAATTAAAAATGCGCGGCAGAAAACTTGAAGGGAAGCTCAATTGCGTACCAACATATATGGAAGCCCAAAGTGGACAATATTCAAATGAAAATGTAATCCCACTATTGCATTATAATTTTCCACTTATGAATGAGTTATTTGAGACAATATTAAATTGAAAATGCATTAATCCAATTATCACTTTCATTTTCACATACACATATGGGAAATCTATGACTATATTCAAATGATAATGAAAAGTTGTTTGACATTTCATTTTCAAAGTCATGCTCTGCAATACAGTGGACAATATTCAAATGCAATAAGCAAAACAGCACCCCCAGCCTATTGCATTTACATTTACATGTCATCACGCTCTTTTAGGGTCAACATGATAATGAAAATGCTGTTTCTAATCACTTGGAAATAATAATGATATAATAATGATGACGACATTTGACATTTCATTTTCAAAGACTTATCCTGCAATACATGGGACAATATTCAAATGCAGTAAGGGAAACAGCGCCTCCCAGTCCATTGCATTTTCAAATACATGTCACCACGCTCTTTTTGGGACAATGAAAATTAAAATGCAATCTGTCAGCGTCTCATCAAAGGCGGGTCTTCCGCTAGGGCGTCACTCATTAGGGGCGCGAATGGAAACCATGTTCCTCATTTGCATACCAACCAATCAGCTTCTGGGTAGCGCTTGTACGCACGGAGGCTTACTGATAATGTCATGATGGCTAGGCTGCTATGTATTGTGTGCCATCGCGCAGCAGGCTACGTTGTGCTTTGGTTGTAGCCACCTCGGCAGCTAGTATGCTAGCTAACATTAACTAAGGAAAATATTTGTAAATGATCATCACAATAAAGCGATATGATTTGATTTTTGCCCCAACTCTATTAACTGAGCTAGCTGTAATATGCATGAACTTATCCGAGGCTTCGCGGCAGTGTTGTGCAACTGCAACCCAAGTGTGCTTGTAGATCTCAGAGACGTTAGCTAGCTTGCTGGTGAGTCTAAAAGCAATCGCTTAGGTACAGCTAGCTAACTATGATGCCTACTGGAGAAGCTCTTCCAGCCCTGATTTGCCACTTTCAACGCCATCTCGCACACTCGACCTCTTTCACCATTGATCAGCAGCTTCTTTTCCCGAAAGAACAAACTGTCAGTTCAGCCTGAGACATGTTATTTCATAGCTAGTTAAAGCAGCATTATCCTTCCATGCGTGCTATAGCATATTACATTACTCCAGATAAAACGCTATCCGTCTCCCCACCCTGCTGACGCTAGTTAGGGGAAATGTTTGTCATCATTTTTATACTTAATCGCTGTGATTCGGTTTTTCCCCTATCTTCACAAGCTAGCTAGCTGACAGCGATTGTTCTTGAGCTAGCCAGGTAATGAGCTATCCATTTAAATCTCCCAGAAATCTGATAGTACTGTTGGGACGTACAGAAGTGCTGCCAAACATATCAAAGAAGTTCATATTTCAGCAGGTTAAGTTAGCAAGTGAGGAACATCGTTTTCAGTGAGTCAGAGTCATCAAAACTTCTCCCATTGCTACATGGCTTGGGAATCGCGATTAAACTAGGAACAGCGGCAGCCTGACTGCTGGCCGTTTATTGGAACGTTCTGTATGATGCCTACATTGTGCATGTTTCAGGAGTGGTGAACTTGCAACTCGGCAAGCACAAGAGCAATCGCTGTCAGCTAGCTAGCTGGTGAAGCTAGGGCAAAAACCGAATCACAGCAATTAAGTATAAAAATGATGACAAACATTTCCCCTAACTAGCGTCAGCAGGGTGGGGAGACGGATAGCGTTTTATCTGGAGTAATGTAATACACTATAGCACGCATGGAAGGTAATGCTGCTTTAACTAGCTATGAAATAACATGTCTCAGGCTGAGCTGTCAGTTTGTTCTGTAGGTAGAAGAAGCTGCTATTCAATGGTGAAAGAGGTCGTGTGTGCGAGATGGCGTTGAAAGTGACAAATCGGCTGTAAGAGCTTCTCCAGTAGGCATCATAGCTAGCTGGCTGTACCTAAGCGATTGCTTTTAGACTCACTAGCAAGCTAGCGAACGTCTCTGAAATCTGCAAGCATACTTGGGTTGCAGTTGCACAACACTGCCGCGAAGCCTCGGATAAGTTCATGCATATTACAGCTAGCTCAGTTAATAGAGTTGGGGCAAAAATCAAATCATATTGCTTTTATGTGATGATCATTTACAAATATTTTCCTTAGTTAACGTTAGCTAGTATACTAGCTGCCGAGGTGGCTACATCCAAAGCGCAACGTAGCCTACTGCGCGATGGCACACAATACATAGCAGCCAAGCCATCATGATATTATCAGTAAGCCTCCGTGCGTACAAGCGCTACCCAGAAGCTGATTGGTTGGTATGCAAATGATGAACATGGTTTCCGTTCGCGCCCCTAATGAGTGACGCCCTAGCAGAAAACCCGCCTTGATGAGACGCTGACAGATTGCATTTTAATTTTCATTGTGTCCCAAAAAGAGCGTGGTGACATGTATTTGAAAATGCAATGGACTGGGAGGCGCTGTTTCCCTCACTGCGTTTGAATATTGTCCCATGTATTGCAGGATAAGTCTTTGAAAATGAAATGTCAAATGTCGTCATCATTATTATGTCATTATTATTTCCAAGTGATTAGAAAACAGCATTTTCATTATCATGTTGACCCTAAAAGAGCGTGATGACATGTAAATGTAAATGCAATAGGCTGGGGGTGCTGGTTTGCTTATTGCATTTGAATATTGTCCACTGTATTGCGGAGCGTGACTTTGAAAATGAAATGTCAAACAGCTTTTCATTATCATTTGAATATAGTCATAGATTTCCCATATGTGTATGTGAAAATGAAAGTGATAACTGGATTAATGCATTTTCAATTTAATATTGTCTCAAATAACTTATTCATAAGTGGAAAATTATAATGCAATAGTGGGATTACATTTTCATTTGAATATTGTCCACTTTGGGCTTCCATAAACATATTTGGAATTTTTGACTGGTTTACATCTGCTAGATGGCTATTGGAATAGGATTTTCCTCCATACATCTCTGGTAAGACAGAAAACATTATGACAAGCGTGTTCATTAATTATTTGCTTTCAAAGTTTACTCAGCTTTCACCTAAATTAGCAAGACATCAAAGCAGGGGAAAATCCGCATCGGTATTTTTCTGCCCGAATTCTGTTTCCGCGCAGTGTTGCATGAACTTCGACTTGTCCCAGAAAACTCGCGTCTAGTCGGCTTTTGCTGGTGTATTCCCCAGATCTGCCCGAGCGTAGAGTAGTCGGAAACTGCCTTAATATCCTCATCTTTGAATTTTTAAGATCTGCTCACAGTATTTGTTTTGATGAACGGTTGGACACATATACGTTCGTTTTCAAGGTGTATAATTTACGCCAAATACTGATCAGAAACTATTAAAGACTAAATAGACGTGATCTTTAATATTTCCATTTAAATCAATGAAATTTCATTGCATTGTATCGATCAGAAACTTTTTTGACTGACTCGGTTCCAGAGGTTACCAGTCCGGACTGTGACCTGGCCCAAATCCAGAAACCTCCATTATGTTCATGGGCAATTTAATACGACAAAATCGCAAGAGCAAGCTTGATAATGCTTTGAAAATGCCTTCTAGGATCGACGATGTCATATAAGACATCAAAGCACACCGTATATTAAATATTAAAAATCTCCGGGATGCTGCAAGCAAATCACTTTTTTGCTTAGAAGCTAAGCGCTGCCCCATTTCAACGAGAGCACCGATGTATGCATATCCCTTTCAGAAGCTTCGTAATCCTACCTTAAACTCCAGTGTCTTATTGGAAAATTTCTATAATAAATCCACAATGTTAACATTGTACATATTACGGTAGTCTACATCTAATTTCCTGTGCTGAATAAAAAAAATATTCACATCCATCAATAATCCACTGTTCCCTTGGATTGTCTGTAGACCAAAGGCTGTGCTCTTGACTTGAGAGCAATCAGAGGCTGTTTTTGACTGGAAACCATGCTTGTTTTAAAGCACTGCAATGGGTTTCCCGATAATGTTGGATCTCAGGATTAACAAGTGTGTCAAATAGATTCTTAAGCAACGAACATTCTCTCATGTTCGTAACATTCTTGAAACGTGGGTTTCCCAAGCACAATCGTTAGACGGGGGCCTTAAGAGGAACTTTGGGAAGAGTTTCTTAGCCAAGCGCGTCCTCGCGAAAGCATTAGTAGTTGATAAATCGATGCTGTAAGATTAAATGTCCCTTGTTTTAACCAATCAACACTGAAATAAAATATTTTAAAAACGCATTATCATCATCATTACTATAACTAAATTAATTTAGAGTCTTTTTAAACTAAACAAGGGCAACGCAAAGCATAGCATCCCCTCGCCGGGTACAAATGTTGTACATGTACATGTGTATATATGTCAGAAGAAGTTACTTTCATTAGACTATGCTATATTACTAGGCGAGGAAGTTATTAACACCCGGGGATTGGATTTACAGAAAGTTGACTACTTTATGGAATGGCCCATGAGAAGATCTGAAAATAAACTTTATGTTATTGGTATGAAGATTTTAATAAAAGAATGTGAACAAAATCAGGGATTTACAGAAGAAGATTAAAGCATATATGAAAAGGTGACAAAATTAGAGTGAAAAGTTAAAACATAATATGAACTTATCCTTGAACTTTCAAAGGTTAGTACTGTATAATATTTGAAACAGTGTAATGGCATTAAAGAAATCTTGGATGTGATTAAGAACAGCATTCATGACAACAAAATGATAAGGTCCAATGGGACAGTCATCACGTTATACGGTTAAATCTTCTGGCAACCATTTTCGCATATTTAATGAGCTATGACCTTTGACCAATATACGCCGAAATCGAACTTAGGCTGTATTTTCATACCATGTACCTTCATATCAAATTTCATTAAAATCCGTCAAACATTACTCAAGTTATCGAACAAAAAGCAATTTCACATATTGAATGAGCTATGACCTTTGACCTACATAGTCCGAAATCGAACTTAGCCTGTATTATGATATAAAGTACCTTCACATCAAATTTCATTAAAATCCGTCAAACATTACTCAAGTTATCGAACGGAAACCATTTTTGCATATTTAATGAGCTATGACCTTTGACCTACATACTCTGAAATCGAACTTAGCCTATATTTTGATATGAAGTACCTTCACATGAAATTTCATAAAAATTTGTCGAACATTACTCAAGAAATCGAGCAGAAACAATTTTCGCATATTCAATAAGCAATGAGCTATGACCTTTGACCTACATACTCCAAAATCGACCTTAGCCTGTATTTTGATATAAAGTACCTTCACATCAAATTTCTTTAAAATCCGTCCAACATTACTGGTTATCTTTTAGCATATTAAATGAGCTATGAACTTTGACCTACAGACTCTGAAATCGAACTTAGGCTGTATTTTCATACCATGTACCTTCATATCAAATGTCATTAAAATCCGTCGAACATTACTCAAGTTATTGAACAGAAACCATTTTCACACATTTAATAAGCTGTGACCTTTGACCTACATACTCCGAAATCGAACTTAGCCTGTATTTTGATATAAAGTACCTTCCCATCAAATTTAATTAAAATCCGTCACACATTACTCAAGTTGTCGAACGGAAACCATTTTTACATATTTAATGAGCCATGACCTTTGACCTACAAACTCCGAAATCGAATTTTATGCTGTATTTTGATACCAACTACCTTCCTATCGAATTTTATTAAAAATCTGTTGAACACTACTAAAGTTATTGAACGGAAACCAGATTTGTTACGGACGGACGGAAGGACGGACAGACGGCGGCGTTACTATATCCCCCGAGGGGATAATTAGCCTACAGAAACATTACAACGAAAGATGACAAGAATAGAAATAATTAAGAAAAGGGTAAATAATGACGTAAAACTCATTTCACCTTTGTCTGCTCATTTCATTGTTATTCAATCCAGAGCCTGATTGCTCCAATAAATTGGCATGTGGCAACGTGGTGTCTGACAATCATTGATGATCATACTGCAGGGGAAAAGGACATGAAAGTTAGCATTCACAAAGGAAGAAATCCTCCTCTTGCTTGATGAAATTGAACATAAGAAAGATTTACTGTTTTCCAAGTCAAAGTATCTATAGCTATTAAGAAATATTAGTTTTTTTTTTTACTCAACTTCCTCTTTTATGGACTGATTTCAATCGAAAACGCATGCGTATTAAGTGCTCTGCAAGAAAGGACAGCTGCGATGATGACACCTTAGGATAGGCATGGGCAATACAAATGAATAAAATTACAACATTTCTTGAGTTGCTGAGAACAAAGTTTTTATTATTTTCTAATGATTTTTTGCGGGTAAGTACAGAAGACACAGACGAAGAGTTTGCCACAAGTCCAACGCCTTTACAGGAAAGGGCCTCAGAGCCACAGGGTCCCAAAAATGGCTGACTTCGGCATTTTTCAACAAAACCCATTGTGAAAATTGGGGGGTGAAGCCCGAGGGCATTTTTGAAAATACAGTCTACTCAGAAATAAACCAGGCCAAATTATCCATTAGGGTACCCTAACAGAAATAATTGACGCTAAAGTCATCTACCCCTTTTCTGAAGTACAGCAGCGCCCCCTAGGTCCTTCTTAATGGAAAATACATTGAATTTCACCCAATTATGTTCAACAAACATTAGGTTTTGCATTGATATTAAAAAATGGTATGAATGGGTTGCCTGTGAAGTTTTTTTTTTGGATCAATGGCCTGCAAAAATGTCAAAATCATCGGTGGGAGGGCAAACTACGGGCCCATTACTATATAAAATGCAGCGAAGTCGCTGATGCCGGCAGTTGTTTGCCCTCCCACTGCTACGAAATGAATCAAACGTTCCCCCTTCAATAACCCGTGGTGATTAAAAAAAAAAGAACTTTGCACTGTTTTTTACTATGTCCATATACCCTCCTCCCATGATAGTTTCAATGAGCTACTGTGAATAATTCATAGTAAAACACAGTGACGTGCAGTCGGGGGTTAGTTTGGTCAGGCAGAAACCTCCCCTTTGCTTGATTAGCAGTCAGACGATTAACTAGTTTAGTAAGACTATTCGGCAGAATGACGGGCCAGTTTAAGTTTCCGCGGCGTTATTACTCAGTACATCGAACCTGAAATGCTCACTAGACAGCAGATTTGCGCGTACTTGCTTCCAGGAAGCCGAAGCAGTGTCATCAACAAATATTAAAACAGTTCGACTTATGCAGAGTTCAATGCTTAGTCAATGTACGATGCATTCTCCTTTAAATACGCGCTTTTACATCCAAACAAAAAGCGGGCTCTTATTTTCAGTCTTCTTCCATAATCCGATTGACAAAATGTTTAAACGATATACAGAATTACCGAGAGCCGAGAATTTTTCCTAATTGATTATTCGGATTTCCATCCTTGCAGTCTCGAATTGAAGCGTACACGTGAATCAATCTTGTGACCGGTGGGCTTCAAAGGCCTGGCGCCGGTTTATTCCTTGGTATATTTTACTGAAACTTCACAAATAGGGTCACAGGATATTCTGTCAACAAACTATATAGGGTACAGTAAAAATACGCTCACCTTTCTTGATATTGTTGAGAAGAAAATCACGGCGAACTCGCGACAAACTTATTTCGAACTTATTTCACATCCCCTGGAGGTCTAGCCTGGACGAACAGGCTCGTAATTTCTCAAATTAGATGGCTATAAGCAAACCAGGGCCGTAGCTGGGATAAGACGTCAGCGCGGGCTATTTGAAATCTACCTCTTAAATGGTTATTTTTGCCACGCAGTGCACTTGAAAATTTGTAAACACGGCGCAAATTGAGGTCACGCATTCATCCAACGGGCGAACAATAGCTCGGTTCAAATTGCGTTTTTGGCCGTAATACGCAGAGTTCATGTATGAAATGCGGGTATCCTATTGAAAAGGTTGCTTTTAATAAAACCATGGTGTTCTTTTTGTATGAAAATGGTATTTACGTCATTTTTTATAAGTTTTCTGAGGCTTGTTTACCGCCCCAGTTCAGCTGTTACGCATTCCATTAGAGTTTGTGCAGAGTGTTGCCCATGCCTATATAGGATGGGCGCTGCGTACAGTGAGCACCAGGCAGCATCTCCAGGTGCTCCCTTGAGAACCACACCAAAAAAGTTATGTGCACCCCTGTGTGTGTGTATATATATACAAATATATACATTATATACATTTTATATATAAATATATATATATATATATATATATATATATATATATACACACTGCCTGGCCAAAAGAAAGTGTCACCGTTTGGAAATTAATGAACAAATTCTATAATTGGATCATTATTGCAGTTATTAATATGTTTCAGCTGGCAATAATCATTTTAGCCCTGACTGATGAAGCGCGTCGCTACTCATTTCTTAAAAAATCATGTCGGAAGACACATCCCTTGATGGTGGAAATACGGTGGCCCTGAAGGGTCACAACACCTGCAAACTCAGAAAACATCTGTAAATTCAGAAAACACTTTCATCGATTTCACAACACATGAACTGCAAGTGCCAAAACACCTGCATATTCAGAAAACATCTGCAAATTCAGAAAACACTTTCATCGATTTCACAACACATGAACTGCAAATGCCAAAACACCTGCATATTCAGAAAACATCTGCAAATTCAGAAAACACTTTCATCGATTTCACAACACATGAACTGCAAATGCCAAAAACACCTGCAAATTCAGAAAAACACTTTCATCGATTTCACAACACATGAACTGCAAATGCCAAAACACCTGCATATTCAGAAAACATCTGCAAATTCAGAAAACACTTTCATCGATTTCACAACACATGAACTGTAAATGCCAAAACACCTGCATATTCAGAAAACATCTGCAAATTCAGAAAACACTTTCATCGATTTCACAACACATGAACTGCAAATGCCAAAACACCTGCATATTCAGAAAACATCTGCAAATTCAGAAAACACATTCATCGATTTCACAACACATGAACTGCAAATGCCAAAACACCTGCATATTCAGAAAACATCTGCAAATTCAGGAAACACTTTCATCGATTTCACAACACATGAACTGCAAATGCCAAAACACCTGCATATTCAGAAAACACATGCAAACTCACAAAACACATGCAAACTCTGTAATGACAACGGAAATGTTTCGCGGGGGGACCATAATCAGTGACGGACCCACATCCAGTTGCCGGTCAAAAACGATCCAGGCAAAGAAAATTGTTTCCGAACAGGCACATGTTCTTTTAACGGGCTTAGCGATGTCTGATACCACCATGGTTTTGTTTAATTTCAACATATTAAGGCAGTGTCCACATAACGTATTAGTCCACTTAGATAATTGTTAAACGTTCTGCAAACTTTGTTAGCTGTAAACTAGCGTTTCTACATTGTTGTCCTAAGACGAGCGCACCGCACCTTTCATAGTGCAATTTCGTGCAGTTAAGAGCACTTTGCCCATTTTTTAGCACTATTCCCTCTCCTGCTACGGACCCTACTACCATCTTTTTAATCGCTCATGTATCAGCTCATGCTGCATTCCATTTATATTGGGAAGTCGGGATCTCCGAGCTCCCAGTCGGAAATTTCAATTCAACGCCCCCCCCATAAGTCGGATTTTCAACTCCGAAAAGTCGGAGATTCTTTATCTACCCCGAATTCCGACTTCCGAGTAGAAGATGGCTGCACCATATGTCAACAGTAAGCGAAACTTGTGTTAATAAACTGCATTTGCAATTCAGTGTCATTTGTGTTTCATTAAATCATTCGTACACGCAGCACTGAAAAAAGTTTATCGGCGGACTTGTTGCTCCGGTGTTTACACGCTAAAAATACCGAGTAATGCGTTGTTATCAACTAGTATAGCTAATAAAGGCTATCCTTGTCAGATGAGACACCACTGACCCCAAGTCAGTTTTCCGACTTACTTAATGGAACGCAGCCTGCTTGGGTATGACGTTTATCCAACCCCAACTTCAGATCCAAACCTAACGCAGCATTAGCGCCATCACCACAGGTCTCTCTGTGGTCATGGCGCTAAACTGATACATGGGCGATTTAAAAAAAAAAATGGTAGTAGAGTCCGTAGCAGGAGAGGGAATAGTGCTAAAGAATGGGCAAAGTGTTCGTATGTGCACGAAATTGCACTATGAAATCAGAATTGACATACATAATATGTGACAGTGATAACTTTCAAAAATAGTGGTGCGGTGCGCTCGTCTTTCGACGCTAGCCAGCTAGTTTACAGCTAACAAAGTTTGCAGAACGTTTAACAGTTATCTAAGTGGACCAATACGTTTTGGGGACACTGCCTTAATATGTTGAAATTAAACAAAACCATGGTGGTATCAAACATCGCTAAGCCCGTTAAAAGAACATGTGCCTGTTCGGAAACAATTTTCTTTGCCTGGATCGTTTTTGACCGGCAACTGGATGTGGGTCCGTCACTGATTATGGTCCCCCCGCGAAACATTTCCGTTGTCATTACAGAGTTTGCATGTGTTTTGTGAGTTTGCATGTGTTTTCTGAATATGCAGGTGTTTTGGCATTTGCAGTTCATGTGTTGTGAAATCGATGAAAGTGTTTTCTGAATTTACAGATGTTTTCTGAATATGCAGGTGTTTTGGCATTTGCAGTTCATGTGTTGTGAAATTGATGAAAGTGTTTTCTGAATTTGCAGATGTTTTCTGAATATGCAGGTGTTTTGGCATTTGCAGTTCATGTGTTGTGAAATCGATGAAAGTGTTTTCTGAATTTGCAGATGTTTTCTGAATATGCAGGTGTTTTGGCATTTGCAGTTCATATGTTGTGAAATCGATGAAAGTGTTTTCTGAATTTGCAGATGTTTTCTGAATATGCAGGTGTTTTGGCATTTGCAGTTCATATGTTGTGAAATCGATGAAAGTGTTTTCTGAATTTGCAGATGTTTTCTGAATATGCAGGTGTTTTGGCATTTGCAGTTCATATATTGTGAAATCGATGAAAGTGTTTTCTGAATTTGCAGATGTTTTCTGAATATGCAGGTGTTTTGGCATTTGCAGTTCATGTGTTGTGAAATCGATGAAAGTGTTTTCTGAATTTACAGATGTTTTCTGAGTTTGCAGGTGTTGTGACCCTTCAGGGCCACCGTATGGAAAAGATGTTACAGTATTTCAGAACGGGTAAGTTATTGGCCTGTATTTAGCAAAGAAAACCATGAATGACAAAAACAAGTATGAGGAATCATTTTCACAAACAAATTTGCCACCACAAAGTCCTGACCTTAAACACATTAAAAGTTATTGGGATGTGCTCAGGAAAGACCACCGAGTGGTTCAACCATTAAGTCGAGAAGACAAGATCTTGGCCAAAAATTATGGCATTTCTGATCGAAAATAATGTTCTGGCATTGCATATAGTTGTCAAAACAATGACAAGATGAATATGCTCTGTAATCAAAGCTACAGGGGTTGCAACTAAATATTTGAGAGTACGACTTTTTTTTTTGGCCGGGCAGTGTATATATATTATATGTGTGTGTATGTATGTATATATATATATATATACACACACACACACACACACACACACAAACATTGCAAATACAACTGGCAATCTCATTACACCTTATTGCCAATGATGCATCCATTCCAAACACAACCACACACCCATGTACACAGGCACACACAGTCTCATACAGAAGTTTGTCTCTTTTCAATTGCATTTGGCTCCTGTTCTTCTTTTTCCTTCTTTCTGATTACACAGAACAAAACTGTACACACATGCACATCTGCTTTCCATTACAATGCTTTTTCCCTCTGCCAAGCTATTTTTTTCTCTGGAGTCTACAGCAGAGGAAGGCCGTAAATGTTTTAACGCCAACCTTTGCTCCTAATTACTTTATCAGCCCAATCACTTATGTGATCCAACATTTGTTATGGAGGCTAACATCAAATAATGCTCTTGTGCTGCTTTTCTCTGTCAATACAGTCCACGGCAGAAAAACTTTTGTTCACATTGACAAGGGTGTAAAAAAAAAAAAAAATCCTTTGTTTCCGGTAACTCATTCAATCAGCCCGTAAAATGCTGACCAAAAAGTGTTTAGACCACAGCTCAAAATAAAATTAAGGAATACTGATTTGACCCTATTATCGTAATCCTCCTTATACAGCATCTGGATTTTGAAGTTTCATTTTGTATTTAAGCAGCACCAAATGCGAAAACAAATTGAAATAGAACAGAGAATGTGCCATCACAGTGATCAGCTGTGGGGCTACATTTTACCCTGCTTCTGATGAAAGTGAAATTAATAAATGCATCTCCCATTATGGCTCACCAAGGTTGATGATATCAGAATATGTAACGGATCTCCTCAAGAGCAAGTTATAAAATGCACGGAACTATCCATCAAACTGTCACTGTATGCCTTAAATGCCCTCTTTTATATTTTGTCTGAAGTTCTGTAACTGTTATAAGGTGCGGACTTGCCACGCCTTATTTGATTCAAACTTATCCATATTGGGATGCGTAGGTGCTGAATCCTTCCAGCAAGAATAAAACCCTGATCCTCTGGGTCATGCCTGATTCTTTGAAGAGAGAAAGTTCTCTGCACAGCAGCAACAAGTAATCTACTTCCATGGTTTGTAACCAAAATTGTCAACTGCTTTTCACAGAACAAGTAAGCAAACAGTAACTAGCAAGTATTTACTCTCTGCAATACCAAATCAAAAACTATTTAACACTATCCATACTATCAGTAGACTGCGGGCAGCCTACCACAGAGATAGCCCCAGCCTCATACTGCAGGTAGTTTGTATGCTGCATACCAGAGCATTTTCAGACTGCTCAGGGGACTGGGGCTGCTATAGGTATTAGTCTTTATTAGGGATGGAACGGTTCAAGTAAAAAATCCAAACCGTTCGGTCCACTAGTCACGGTTTGGAGCATGTATGTGTTGTTCGGTTCAAGGCATCCACGGAAATTAAAGAGAAATTTATCAGTTGGCATGGATTAGTGTCGGGTGCAGTATTCGTGAGTTCAGTTCAGTCTTTTTGTGCTGAAAATGACAAAATGTGCAATAGGCGCCAGTAATGAATAGTAAAAAATATGTCCTGTTCACCAATTCCCAACCCCTTCAGGGGCGGCCCAAGAACTGGGAAATGCGGGGGGTGGCAAAGATGCATGCCTTAATGACAACAATTAGTCCAAGCTAGTTCTCAACCATTTTCCCTTATTGATGTGTTTTCCAATTATCGTAATAATCCATTGGCAATTGAATACACGGCTTCTCTCACCATTTGATCTAACGGCGATTGGCTAAGTTCACCACAGAAAAATGATTTACTTATAATAGGCCTATGCTTTACCAAGGACAAACTGCTCTGAAACTTCACATCAGGTGATTTAACTTGCACTTCATGATCGTTTAAATTTCTCGTTTAAAATGGAAAAATTTCCATGCATAAAGATTTCAATTCCACATGAGAATCTCTGAAATTCATGTTGATTGAAAAATGACTGATCCGCGTTCCAATGAAATATTGCCTTTCATTCTTGGTACAGTGTGGGTTGATTTAAAAGTGGGACTCGGCAATTAAATATAAAAAGCATGAGACTCAAGCCACATGTGTGAGAGCTGACAGGTATGCGATTTTGAATAACGCTGATTTAAATGTAGCAAATACGCGTCCAGATGAATGATTGTCGTCTTACCTAAATGTGGAGAACTAGCAGCATCTGATAGTGTGGAGTGTTCTCAGGTGAATCTATTGTTTATTCTGAAAATGATTGAGAACAGGTCAGGACAAATAATTGTTTTAAAGGGATTTTTTCTGCTTCGTCCCTGGCACCGCCACTGAACCTCTTTTATTTCACCTTTGAAAAAAAACGCCATAAGGTAAAGGAAATGAGTGAAGCGTAATTCATAAGAGTTTAGGAAGACAAGCGCGCTAATAAGAGAATCCGAATACACTTACACTAGGCAACGTGATCATGCATCTCTCGCCGGTCATGTTCATTTGTTTTTGTGATTGGCCAGATGAATGGCAGTCGCTTTAAGTATTGCTGCCACACGGAACTTTGGGATAGCGTTATCGCCTTTCTTTTCGAAAAGAATGGTTTTCTGTACCCTACGCTAAAGGAGGAAAATTAAGAAGCACAGAGACACCTTTTCTTAACATTTAACCCCTTTGCAGATTACAAATAATGCCAATTTTTCCTGTTGTGCATGAGGCTATTTAAGGCTGTATACCTCAGTATTGGTGTCATACAGACTGCGGAAAATTCCAGAGAAGCAAAACATTTGGAAATTCAATGTGTGTCTTGTCTAGTGTTCATGTTCCTTATGTTCTTAGCCAGAATTTTGTTTGTTGTGAACTTTTTTTGCCAAATAAATGAAAAGTATGTTGCAATTAACAATGCCTCCCCTCCTGCTGTACAAAAAAAAAAAAAACATACCAAACCGAAAACTGTGACACCAAAACTGTGATACAAACCGAGCCGTGAATTTTGTGAACCGTTCCACCCCTAGTCTTTATATTGGCAAAGTTCTTTGTTTGATAGTCCTGTGACATGCCTTCTGATTGGTTGATTCGTCATTCTTTAACTCCCTAAAGCCCAACGTCCCCCTGGCGGTAACTCTGGCATTACGTAATTTTCAAATGAAGTGCTGTGAGCCTCGGACCCTTAAACGCAAAACTGCTTTCAAGCTGACCCTGTTTAAGATCGCTTCATCAATCATCATACAATTTATTTACTGAATAATCAAGACCAATATATAAGCCTGTGATTATAAAGAAAGTATTAAAAAATGACAGATCACTGAAGGGTGACATTCACTACAGACTTAATAGTGATATTGTATGAATGGAAAAAAAACGAAATGATAATAAAAAATTATTCATTAACCCAGTTCTTTCCCTGAATTACATCTCCCGTTCTAGGATCTCTTTAACAGTGCAACCTAATTTATTAAGATTGCACTTAATCATTATGTTTTCAGCATTCAAAATTTAAGATCACTCCTCCAGCCATCCATCTCACCGGTTTATTAAGACCTGGACTACATTCCTCACTCCTCATCATTACCTGCAGCTGCCCGTCATTTCCACTGAGTGGTAGCAGTGTGCTATTTAAGACTGAGCTTCGCACTCAGTCATTGTGAAGTCTCGTAACCACGTGTAAATGTTGTATTCTACTCTTTGTATAAAACGTATATCCCCGCTTTTCTCGTGTATCTACTTTAACTGTTTATACTAAGTGCTGTTATTGTTTATTCCAGCACTTTGTGTTACGGAACCTCGATTCCTGTTTGTTTTCTTTTTGTAATGCATTGTTACTGCAGCTAAAGCCCACAGTCTGTATTACCAATAGTGTTTATAAAGAAACCTTGATTCCTGATTGTTTTGTATTGCTTTGTTTGTGCCTTCTGCTGAGCAGTAGGCATAATAAGTACTACCAAGTCCATCCTTGCACCGGAGTACAGTCCTCAACTTCCTGTCCTCCGCGCACCTGAACTGTGTATGAAGCACAACCCTTACACAAAAGAACAGGTTGCATTTGCAGGGAAGTGTAGTTATGCACTGGTTGCTGCGCAAAGCAAAAATTAATTTATTAAGGGGACGTTCACGATTATCAACATTTTCATAAGTGAACAATGAGTACACTTTTTCGAGGGACCCCCCACAAAAGTGTACAAAGAAAAATGTTGATTGAAGCTAATGAATTTGCAGTCAGGACACATTATGTTCTATAGGCTGGGGTGATTAAAAAAAAATAAATATACATTTTGGATATATACTGAAAACGCGCAGAGCTGCACCACTATGGCTTCACCAGCATCCTCTTTCAAATTTCTGACTAATTCACATGGGGTCCAATGTTGAATTTTTTGAAGACATGATAACAGAGAATGCAGAAAGTTGATCAAATGTTGTCCAAAATGTACATTATCCATTAATTTGCAATGATCATAGCTTCAAGGTCTATTATGAAAAATGATTAAATCCCTAAGTTACACAACGATCTTCATGGAATAAAAAATAAACAAATAGTTAGCTCACTCGGTTAAGGCGCCGCATTAGCGGAGCAGTAGTGATTACCATGGCTCGGGTTCGATCCCCGGTTGTACCAACCGGCATTGGTCGGCAGCTTTTCCAGGGTAGTGCACAATTGGCTATAGCGCTGTGGGTATGCAAATTGGGAAGGGACTGCTGGGAAGGGTTATTAAAAATAGTTGCCTTGTTCGTTGCTCAAGCGCCTCCTGTTGGCCAGCCAGTCAGTGAGATTCTAAGCTTGCTCATGTTCGGTTATCCTCCGCCCTCGTTCTGAACTTGCGAAAGTTTCAACCAAGGAGTGTAAAGATGTAGAGGCTGACAGGCGCGAGCTTCGGAGGAGAGCCGTGAACTGCCTTTCACTCCTGAGTTGGCAAAAAGGGGTCGCATACGAGCAAGTCTTGTACATAGTTCTCGAATTGGGCATTCCAGATTCGGGTGGGATTGGTGATGCCAAATTTATAAGAAGAAGAAAAATAAATACATAAGAAAATAAACAAATAAATGAAATGAACTTGCCAATGCACGTCTTTCTCATTTTATACACCATTGAGCTGGGATGACTACATCATCATTAATCAAGATGTGCGAAAAACTCAAATTATGACTATTACTTGTTAAAAAAGCATAGCGCAAACCAACGATTACCATAATGATTTCATAAATATAATTTATGGTCAAACTACCACAATCCACGCTGTTCCATAGTACACACTTTTTTTATTTGTATTTCAATTATTTTCGGAGTGCAGCTGGGAGAATAGGAGGTCGAGACCAAGGAAATTGGGAGAATTGATAACTACAAACCCCAATTCTAATGAAGTTGGGACTTTGTGTAATATGTGAATAAAAACAGAATAAAATGATTTGCAAATCCTTTTCGACCCATATTCAATTGAGTACAGTAAAAAGATAAGATATTTCATGTTTAAACTGATAAACTTTATTGGTTTTTTGGAAATATTCGCTCATTTTGAATTTGATGCCTGCAACACATTCCAAAAATGTTGGGACAGGGGCACGTTTACCACTATGTTATATCACCTTTCCTTGAAACAAAACTCAAGAAGGGCAACACAGAACGTAGCATCCCCTCTCTGGGTACAAATGTTGTACATGTACATGTGTATATAAGTCAGAAGAAGTTACTTTCATTAGACTATACTATATTACTAGGCAAGGAAGTTATTAATACCCGGGGATTTGATGTACAGAAAGTTTACTACTTTATGGAATGGCCCATGAGAAGATCTGAAAATAAACTTTATGTTAATTGGTATGAAGATTTAATAAAAGAATGTGAATAAAATCAGAGATTTACAGAAGAAGATTAAAGCATGTATGAAAAGGTGACAAAATGAAAGAAGAGTGAAAAGTGAAAACATAATATGAACGTATCCTTGAACTTTCAAAGGTTAGTACTGTATAATATTTGAAACAGTGTAATGGCATGAAAGAAATCTTGGATGTGATTAAGAAGCAGCATTTATGACAACAAAATGATAAGGTCCAATGGGACAGTCATCACGTTATACTGTTAAATCTTCTGGAAACCATTTTTGCATATTTAATGAGCTATGACCTTTGACCCACATACACCGAAGTCGACCTTGGGCTGTATTTTGATACCATGTACCTTCATATCAAATTTCATTAAAATCCGTCAAACATTACTCAAGTTATGGAAAGGAAACCATTTTTGAATATTTCATGAGCTATGACCTTTGACCTTTGACCTACATACTCCAAAATTGAACTTAGGCTGTATTTCAGACCATGTACCTACATATCAAATTTAATTAAAATCCGTTGAACGTTACTCAAGTTATCGAACGGAAACCATTTTTGTATATTTAATGAGCTATGACCTTTGACCTACATACTCCAAAATCGAACTTAGCCTGTATTTTGATATAAAGTACCTTCACATCACATTTCATGAAAATCCGTCACACATTACTCAAGTTGTCGAATGGAAACCATTTTCGCATATTTAATTACCTTTGACCTGCATACTCTGAAATCGAACTTAGGCTGTTTTTTCATACCATGTACCTTCACATCAAATTTCATTAAAATCCGTCAAACATTACTCAAGTTATCGAACGGAAACCATTTTTGCATATTTAATGAGCTATGACCTTTGGCCTACATACTCAGAAATCAAACTTAGCCTGTATTTTGATACCAAGTACCTTTACATCAAATTTCATTAAAATTCGTCAAACATTGCGAAAGTTATTGAACGGAAACCAGATTTGTTACGGACGGACAGAAGGATGGACGGACAGCGGCGTTACTATATCCCCCTCCGACTACTTCATCGGCGAGGGGAAAAATAAGCGTTTGGGAACTGAGGACTCTAATTGTAGAAGCTTTGTAGCTGGAATTCTTTCCCATTCTTGCTTGATGTACGACTTCAGTTGCTCAACAGTCCGGGTCTCTGGTGTGGTATTTTGCGCTTCATGATGCGTCACACATTTTCAGTGGGAGACAGGTCTGGACTGCAGGCAGGCTAGTCAATTACCTGCACTCTTTTAATTTGAAGCCATGCTGTTGTAACATGTGCAGAATGTGGCTTGGCATTGTCCTGCTGAAATAAGGAGGGACGTCCCTGAAAAAGACGTTGCTTGGATGGCAGCATATGTTGCTTCAAAACCTGTATGTACCTTTCAGCATTAACGGTGCCTTCATAGATGAGCATGTTACCCATGCCATGGGCACTAACACATCCCCATACCATCGCAGATACTGGCTTTTGAACTTTGCGCTGATAACAATCTGGATGGTCCTTTTCCTTTTTAGCCCGGAGGACACAATGTCCTTGATTTCAAAAAACTATTTGAAATGTGTACTCCTCAGACCACAGCACACTTTTCAGCTTTGCGTCAGTCCATCTCAGATGAGCTGGGGACCAGAGAAGCTGGCGGCATTTCTGGTTGTTGTTGATATATGGCTTTTGCTTTGCATGGTAGAGTTTTAACTTGCACGTGTACATGTAGCGACAAACTGTGTTAACTGACAATGGTTTTCCGAAGTGTTCCTGAGCCCACGTGGTAATATCCTTTACAGAATGATGTCGGTTTTTAATGCATTGCCGCTTGAGGGACCAACGGTCACGGGCATTCAATGTTGGTTTTCGGCCTTGCCGCTTACATGTAGAGATTTCTCGGATTCTCTGAATCTTCTGATGATATTATGGACTGTAGATGATGAAATCCCTAAATTCCTTGCAATTGCATGTTGAGAAACGTTGTTCTTAACCTGTTGGACTATTTACTCACGCAGTTGTTCACCAAGTGGTGAACCTGACCCCATCCTTGCTTTTGAACGACTGAGCCTTTCGGGGATGCTCCTTTTATACCTCCAATGAACCTGTTCACCTGTGAAATGTTCCAAACAAGTGTTTTTTGAGCATTCCTCAACTTTCCCAGTCTTTTGTTGCCCCTGTCCCAGCTTTTTTGGAAGACGTTGCAGGCATCAAATTCACAATGAGTGAATATCTCCAAAAACACAATAAAGTTTATAAGTTTGAACATTAAACATCTTGTGTACTCAATTGAAGACCACAATGGGAAAATAATCAGTCACATTTTCACGTTGTGGAGAAATGATGAATTAAAAATGAAAAATGATCTTAGAAACAAAGCACTGAAAAAATATGCAAAAAATAAAAAATATATAACTGCAAATAAACACAAGGGGCACAGGCTGTGCCCCATAACATAACAAACCGTCCCGGCCAATCACCGACAAGAGTTGACAGTTATGGAAGCATGGGAAGGAGGGAACTATGGGAAGGTGGGCGGGCTACCTCTGTTTTGTTTGAGTTCGAATGTCAACAGAAGTGAAAGTAAACAAACTTGCATAGTGCACCTTTAAAGGGGACTTATAATGCTGATCCTCCTTTTAATACATAGAAGTAATATTATAATGTTGGATGTCCATACTCAACCTCTATAAAGTTTCTAAACATAAGACACAGGGGTTTTGCCGTAATCCGAGAACGTGATTTACTGAACATGATTTCCACTCTGAACAGTTCGTCTCGAGATCTTCATGAGATCTGGGCAAAACCTGACATCAGGTTGTGCCGTCCAATTAGTACAGACCTAGCCAGAGCCAATCACGGCGCTGGACCTGCTCACTCCGTAAACTGTTCTAGCAGGCACAAACAACCGCGGATCATATTACGCTTTAGTAGCATCTACACTTCCGGAAATACAAAAGAAGAAGAAGAACCGCGCATCATTTGAGATGCAGTTTTGTCAGTATGTCTCCCAAAGCTGCCCTTCCATTTTTTTTGGATGTGAAAAAAAGCACAACTATTTTCTCTTCCAAAAGACGATGCCACCAGAAATCAGCAGGTAGCTTTTTTGTTTGCTGGTGCAAACAGCCACATTCTAAGGGAACGTTAGCTGTTTATGCTAGGCATTTCACCGAAGACAGCTTTGTCAATAAAGGATAATTCGACGCTGGATATGTGTCTCAGCTGCTTCTCAAACCTACAGCAGTTACATTAATCAAGCGCTCAGAGCCACAAGCTGTAAGTAACGATATAACAGCAAATAATGTAAGTGAAGCTATCGTGTTATGGGTGGCTAGCAGGACTGCTCATGATAATTAGCACTAAAAACTGGCCTCAAGCGCAGGCTTTGTAAAATATCTGAAGATAAATCCTGTGATAGCCTGTTGAAAGTGGTTGTAGTACTGCGGCTAACGTAGCTATGTTACTGTTGCTAATGTTTATGTCCTAAATATGCAAGAGTAATATCAGGGGACATTCAACAGAAGGTGTGTGAACAAAAACCTCATTTGAAACTTTTTATACTTGTTTGTAATTTGGATGCTTGCTACAACTGTAACGGAACTTACTGTCTGTAAAACCTGTATTGCAGGGTAACGTTTGTCTCTGTCGTTATGACCGCTCGGTTACTAGCTACTGCATGTTAGTTCGTATACCGTGCTACTTAAAAAATGCTCCTGGTTAACTTATATGCAGTCATTCTGATCGGTATGCTTGTGTTACTTTGGTTAGCATCAGTGTGGCAGTTTCATCATAACGTTGCCTGATTGTAGTCACTACAGTTGAAGCTAACTGGAGAGGTGTTGTATGTGTCTGCAAAGTTGGGCTAAAAGGCTGCAGATAGACTAGACATAGGTTTTGCAGAGCTTGGAGTACGTGTTTGGGTTTGTTTACTGCTACTGTGAAACGATCGTTTTACTTATCCATGACCGGGGTCAGCCGAGTACTTCACAAATATCTGGGCGAGCTCTCTGATGCTACCGCGGTGAAAGCAATCGCAAAAAGCACAAGCTATAACGTGTCTGGTATAACATACGATTTCTCTGCATTGCCGCGGCAGATTTTCATCCCCCTTTAAAATTGTTCTGGCTAAGCCCAAAAAGGTGGAGATTGTATGCGAAAGTTTTTCCAGTAGGAGTTACTGATTCGCTAGCTCCGCATAAGCAACTGTTAACGCTAAGGGAACTTACTATAATACCTGTATTGCACAGTAACCTTTGTCTCTGTCGTTGCTATAAACGCTTGGTTACTCCTGCATGTTAGTTTGCGTGCCGTGCTACTTAAAGGTGTCATCTCCCACCTTTTGAATTAATTTTGAGATGGTCTCTGGAGTTATTAAATGCCCTGCGAGCAGTTTTTGGAGGAAAAAAATGCTTTGGTTGGCCTACTTCACTCTGTTCTAGTTTGGTACGGAAAATGGGAAGAAACAACAGGATTGCGCCTCTTGCTCATGAATATTCCATATGTAAATTAACTTGTCTCTGATTGGCTAACTGTGGCCCCCCTTCTACAGCTGTGCTGAGAGGTGTTTCTCCGTCCATTTGTTTAGTTGTTATAGACATAAGTTCACAGTGCGGATCTCTAAATTGCTCACAAAGGCTTCAGAGATTCAGCCCTACGTGTTTGATCCTGAATCCGAGGAGGAAACAGAAGCAGCATAAGAACCGCTGCCAGAAAGTTTATCAATTAACGTTTCGGAATGGTAGTATTTGCATGTCAACTTCGATTTTCTTCAAGAGGCGAACGTTTGTCACGATCGTCATCATGACCAGCATTATGGCTTGAATTACAGGCTACCATTGACCACCCGAAGATCATTAGCTCATGTCATAGCCTACCAATTATTACACAGGCCTAACAAACACATTTACCTATATTTTGTCAGGTGCACATGCGGTAATTGCACCAGAATGCCCACAGAGGAGGAGAATGTGTGCTGCCAGGAGACTCCGCAGGTAATTCAGACTAAAGCTGCTTTCATACCGAACGCGAAACAAATTTTTCGCGCGGCAGATTACATTCAAAGTCAATGCAATGACGCGAATACACGCGTTTCTTATTGGCGTCTTTGCATGGACTTTGAATGTAATCTGTCCTGGGAAAAAATTGTTGCGCGTTCAGTGTGAAAGCATAAAAAGGCATGGCTTTGGTTGATACATATTTGTTGCAATAGGTTACTGAATGTTGTTTATTTTCACAAACGTGACTGTTCGGGTGGTAAGAAGGGGGTATTGATGTCGTCCATTCTTCTTACCACCTGAACAGTCATGTTCGTGAACAACACTGAGTAACCTATTGCAACAAATATCAACCAAAGCCATGCCTTTTATGCTGCTTTCACACCGAACGTGAAACGATTTTTTTGCATGACAGATTACATTCAAAGTCCATGCAAAGACGCAAATAAGAAACGCGTGTATTCACGGCTTTGCATTGACTTTGAATGTAATCTGCGAGAAATTAGTTTTGCGTTCAGTGTGAAAGCAGCATGAAAGGCATGGCTTTGGTTGATACATATTTGTTGCAATAGGTCACTCAATGTTGTTTATTTTCACAAACGAGACTGTTCAGGTGGTAAGAAGAATGGGCGACACCAATACCCCCATTACCTGCATGACTCTCCACCCGGGATTAGAACCAGTCTGCCTCAATATCGATTCTCTTCAAAATGCTACTTCCTGCTGGCTGCCAATGATTTGGTGGGCGGTTGCAAGTCAAAGTGGGCGAGACCAGAGCGAGACATGAATAATAATTCACAGACCTACGTAGGTTCGTGGAGCTTTTCTGATTCACCCCTTTTTCCGTATATTTTTTTCAATTCACTATTACACAGAGTGGGGGTTGATATTCATGTTCACACGCAGCATGCATACCCAACTCATGTTGACTGATGGCACTTCAGAAAGAACACGTAATACAAGGTTTCCCGTGGGATGACACCTTTAAAAATTCTCCTAGTTAACTTATATGCAGTAACTCAGATTGGTATGCTTGTGTTATTTTGGTTAGCATCATGGTGGTAGTTTTATCATAATGTTACCTGACCGTAGCCGCAACAGTTAAAGCTAACTGATAAGCATGTGTCTGTAAAGTTGGTCTGATAAGGCTGCAGTTAGACCAGAAGTAGTTTTGCAGAGCTTGGAGTACGTGTTTAGTTTTGTTTACTGCTGCTTGTGAAACGATCATTTTAATTATCCATGACCGGGGTCAGCCAGGTAATTCGCCAATATGTGGGCTAGCTCTCTGAGTGCTACCACAGTGAAAGCAATCCAAAAACGCACAAGCTATAATGTGTCTGGTATAACAAACGATGTCTCTGCTTTGCCGCAGCGGAATTTCATTCCCCTTCAAAAATTGTTATGGCTAATAAAAAGTCGAAAAATATGTAGCTTGGATACGGAATTCTTTCTGGCACAAGTTATCGATTTGCTAGCTGTACATAAGCAACGCTTATACTGTCTGTGTGTGTTTTGCTACAAGCTCATTCAGTAGCTTGGAGTCGGAATTGTTTTGTTTTGGTAGAAATGGTCATCAGGAGCTTTTAGGAAAGTTTCTTCCAGATAAGTGGGTATATAACATGACTACATAACAATACAGGTACAATCACATGCATGCAAGGCGAGACAGTACGAGCAAAACACTAAAATTTCGACTTACCACTCATTGACATCCTGCTAAACGTTGATGCTACACTTCAATAGCATCCTCTTTCCAATTGGGGTCGGATTCGGGATCAAACATGTACGGTCTTACAGCAATAGATGCCGCAGAAAGCTGTCCTTAAATACCTGCCATCTTGGTTTCCTGGTTTTTCAGGTCTGCACCCTCCCCCTGGAATCGAAGTGGCCAGGCAGCCAATCAGAGCAGCGCCTCATTAGCATAGCCTCCCAAACCATTTCAAAAGGGCTCGCGTGTCAGGCCGGCACAGACACAGAGGCCGGCACAGATATCTCCCTAAGCCTGGATGTGTGTGGTTATTTTTTGTAACTGAATTCTTAACATTATTTTAATGACCCATTGGACATATTTTAAACGACTAATTATAGCATTATAGTGGACCTTTAAACCCTTTGCGCAGAAGCCAAATCTGGCTATTCATGTGTACCTCATTTAAAGCTTTATAATTCAAGACTGCAGCTTCACAGAGAGGAAGGGAATGGCTCACCTGAGTCAAGAAACTTATAGCATTTAGAATTCCATTGTATTATTGTTTATTTTCATGAGGTTGGTAGGGAAAAAGGGTTGCAAATCTTCATGAAAATTCAGCATAGAAATTGTAAAAAAAAAAAAAAAAAAAACTGAGAATTGTAAATTTCTAGGAGCTAAAACTATACATTTTTGGAATCATAAACTCCTTGACCACAAGTATTCTTCATCTGAGCATGGAATTCTAAATTTTGGACACTTTAGAAGCCAAAGAAGACCGGTCTCCAGGTGGCTCCCCGAACTCTCAGATCCCTCAAAATGGCACACAGTCAAATCATAAAATAACGAGATCGTCCGGTCAGCTGCACATAGGTGTAGCCCCTGAAAGCCCGCTTCTCCTCTTTTTTGCGCATTATTCAGCCAATACTGTTGCCATGGCAACCAAAATCGATGGGTGTTATTAGTGAAGCATATCACATGTCCATACAAAATATGAAAGTAATCGGTCTAATATTGCAGCCTGTACTGTGTTCACAAGGAAACCTCTATGTTTTGTCACTAATGTGCATATTATGCGGCCAATACCGTCGCCATGGAAACCAAAATTGGTAGGTGTCATAAGTGAGGTACAACACATGTCCATACCAAATATGAAAGAAATTGGTCAAAAATTACAGCCCATCGAGCGTCCACAAGAAAGTGTTTACGGACGCGGGGGCGAAGACGACACGTGTGAATCCATAGTAGCCACCCGACTTCATCCGGGGGCTACAATCATATATTTAACACAAATCAACTTTTGACGCATTAAATTCAATATAAACTAGAGGCACTCCTAGAGTGCAAACCACCGCCAGGGCAGCAAAGTCAAAATCTTCGTGAGTGGGAGCAAAGTTCAGTTATCGCGTGTCATATGATTTATTGTTTAACTGATCACACTCAAAATCAATATGGTCCATCCCTGATGTAATAGCGACCCACCCACAAAGTTTCAGGGATGTCCGTTCATGACTTTTTGAGTTGTCTTGTTCACAAACACACTAATGGCACCGATCACATAACCTCCTGCCAACTTCGTTTGGCGGAGTATATTGATCATTTCTGGTTGAATTTCGCATGAGTTTATCAATATATATGCAGTTGGACATCACTGGTCACCAGCAACCTCTCCAAACCAAAAACTTGCCTTTTCTCCATGATAAAGTTTTGAATTTTGTCCGGTTTTCTTCAGAGTCCCACAAGTGAGCAGACATACTCATTTAAGGAACTTCTTATTTAACAGTCAGAACACCTGCACCCTGCAATGAAAAGCTAGCATTTCCCACTTCCGAGCGTGCAACCTTATAATAACAGTTTCCACACCTTATATGGAATATAAGTATAACTCAGTAATACCTGAAATACACCTTATTATAAGAAACAGACATTCCACTATCAGGTTAAAGGCAGGCAATATGCTACCCCAGATTGAACAGGATGTTGCAACGAACGTTAGCAGGGGTTTTACCAAAGTGCTTCAGCTGTTCGCATTCGATTTCATTGAATACGGAATAACTTCTAAACTAAGAGCCACATGGAGGAAATTGCAACCAACTGCAGTATTGTAAACAAAGACTAATGGTTGCTTTTACTAACCAATGTGGCAAACAAGCTCTGAGATTGTCATGGTTATGGTAAACTGAGAATAAAAGACAGCTAGCCAGCTAGCTCGCTAGCCAAAAGTAAAAAAATATAAAATTGTGCTTACTCATAAAATGAACAAAAACCTTTCTTCATTGTATTTCTCCTCCAGAGACATAGATATATTCGGTAGAAGGAACCCTCTGGTCCTGTTTCATTCGGAAGAATTCCCATTGACCAAGTCTGTATCTCATGTAAAGCCTTTTAATGTTAGTGAGCACTTCAGGCTGGCTTTGGAGGTCTTTTCTGTGCAATCACATCATATTCAGTTGCGCAACATTGACAGAATACAACCTAACTGTTATAATGCAAAGGTTTAAATACTTTTCTGATGGTCCAATCAATGTCTTTCAGTTACTGTGGAAAGTTTATGCTCTCTGGAATTGGATAAGAAACGTGTCAATCTATACATCATTTCTGTCAATCTATACATCATTTCCTGGGAAGTTTAACATGGGCGTGATCTATAATTGTGCATTACGCAGATGAGCCCCAGTAAATAATTGAGTGCTTGGCTATGAAAATATGTACTTAGGAGGATATAAGGGAGCATTGAATTCGTTGATGGGGGAATTTATGGGTAAATCCACGGTGGGGAATTACACGTTTTTGTGAGGACTATATGTGACCCCACCTGTGAAAACCCGGCTAAACTCGCCTGATCAATTTTTGAGATAAAGGCCGTCAACCAGTCCCTATGCTAAAAATGTCAAAAATATGAGATGTGAGTTTATTGGTGTAAATGATAGGTTGCATATTGGGGTTTTGAAATTTAGTGTTCAAAAATTAATTTCTAACATCATACATATTAAAATTAATGAATTTATTGACACAACGTTTATGGTTTTTTTTTTCCCCTCAGATTTGATTATTGAATTTTTGAGGCACGATGACAACCAGACAAGTGCAAATCCAGCACCAGCATTTTATCAAAAGTTATAAGATAACACAATAGTAATTAGCATAAAATCTGGACCTGTACAAGAAAAATCCAAGTGCAAATACTTGAACAGTGCCATAATACACAAACGCAAAACAGCAGAACACACGCATTGGTCATCCAATGTTAGTTAAAGTCAGAGATACACTCGCCTAATAAAAGGAACCTTAAATAAATTTAAAAATAAATAACATTTCACACCCACCACAGGTAGATAAAAAAACCATAAGGTATTTAAAGACATACAAATGCAGCAGTCACTCTGGGATAGTAGGAAACACCAAACTGTCCACATGGGCAAAGAAAGAACCCCATGTTTTATCAAATTTAGCAAGCGAACCATTTATTGTACATCTTATTTTCTCCACCATGGCAAAATTGAGTATATCTTTGATCCAGGAAGAGTGTGGGGGGTGATTTCCACCTCATTAAAAATTAGGCACCGGGCCAATAGAGTGACAAATGCCACAAAATCCACTTTGTGTTTGGGGTTTTGCCCCCTAATTTATCTATCCCAAAACAGTGCAGTAAGTACTGTTGGTTCAAGTGGAGTTATGATACATATTGAGATGGAATTAAAAACTTTCAACCAATAAGTGTGTAGTGAGGGGCATGACCACAACATATGAATATAGGTAGCAGGTGCCTGACGACATCTGCCACACATGGGGTCAACATCATGAATCTTAGACAGCCTGACTTTGGTGAAGTGTACGCGATGCAGAATTTTACATTGGGTCAGACCATGTCTCACCCAGATAGATGAGGAGTGAACCCGACGCAAAATTAGGCCCCACTGCTCCTCAGAAATCTCCCCCACGTCGTCTTCCCACTGAGTTCTTAGCTGGCGTTGAGAAACTGGGCGCAATGAGATAATAAGGTCATATAAATGTGACACCATACTCTTAGCAGAAGGGAGAGGAGATACAAAAGAATCAAGTGGTGAGGCCTCAGGAAGATTTGGAAAATGAGAATTAAGATTGCGCACAAAACTGCCGATCTGTAGATACCTAAAAAACTGTGAATTTGGTTATGAGAACTTGTCGCACAGCTGCTGAAAGGATTAGAAGACATTTTCAATATACAAGTCACTAAACGTCTTAATGCCTGAATTTGACCTGATAGAAAATGCTCCATCAATCAGAGATGGATGAAAAATAGGGTTGGCAGATATGGGAGCTAAGAAAGAGGGGGTCTGGAGGCCAAAGTGCCGTCTGAATTGTTTCCAAATTCTTAGTGGATTTAACCAAAATATTTTTAGTGTAGGGAGACAAAGAGAGGCTAAGGGGACAGTGTAGAAGAGCGGTCAGCGATGCCGGTTTAGAGAAAAGTGCTTCCATTTTTAACCATGTTGATGAGCAGGGTAATTTCTCATCTTGAATCCAAAATTGAATTATTCTCAGGTTCGCAGTCCAGTAATTAAATCTGAAATTAGGCAATGCCAAACTGCCAAGTGACCTCGGTCTCTGCAACAGCTTCCTACGTTGTCGGGGAACTTTCTTATTCCAAATAAATTCAGAAACTAGACTATCTATTTTACTAAAAAAGGACTGAGGGAGGAAAATAGGTATATATTGGAAGAGATATGATAGCTTGGGGAGGTTATTCATCTTTACAGAATTACTCGGCTTTAAAACACAAGGGCAGTAGCGACCACCGTCGAAAATCTTCCTGTTTTTGAGCCAGTGAGGGGGCAAAATTTAACTTGAACAAGTCTTCAAACTTTCCTCCAACATGAATACCAAGATATGAAAAACTCAACGGGGCATGTTTAAATGGGAAGTCTGGCACTGAGTTACGGGCTGCATCATTTAAAGGGAATATCTCACTCTAGTGCAAATTAAGTTTATTCCTTAAGTTTAACCCATGAAATAAACCTCTGCCCAAAGCCAAATTTCTCCAATGTATAAAAAAGATAATTCCACTCCACTCAGTCAAATGCCTTCTCAGCATCCATTGAAATCAAAGCCTCAGACATAGACCGAGTGGGGGGTTATATATAATATTGAAAACTCATCTGAGATTTGAAAAAGAGTATCTATTTCGGATGAACCCGGTTTGAAAGGGGGAAATAATAGTAGGCAGTAAAGTCTCCGGTCACATGGCTAACAATTTGGACAAGATTTTTACATCGACTGATAAGAGACTCACGGGGCGATAACTAGAACAGAGAAGTGGATCTTTATTTTTCTTCAAGATCAACGATATAGAGGCATGATTAAGTGTTGGAGGTAATTTAGAGGAGCTGAAAGATTCCTTAAACATGTCAACCAAAAGTGGTTTTAATTTATCAAAGAATTTCTGATAAAATTCAATTGGAAAGCCATCAGGCCCTGGACACTTTCCAGATTGCATGGAGAATATCGCCCCCTTAAGCTCATCTACAGTAATTGGTTCCTCAAGCTTTTTAAAAAAATCTGGATCAACTTTAGTTATGTCCAATAAGTCAAAGAAGCTATCAAAAGCAGGAGAATCAGAATTAAATTCAGAGGAATATAACAAGCTATAAAACTGTTTGAACTGATTATTAATTTTCCTAGGGTCAGATGTTATACCAGAAGGAGTTTGAATTTGTTGAATCTGATGGGAGATGGAAGCAGCCACAACTGGTGGGCTAACAGTTTACTTGCTTTGTCCCCATACTCGTAGTGAAAATGTTTAGCTTTAAGTAACAGATCCACAGTTTGATTAGTAGAGAGAACATCAAATTCTGCTTGCAGGTAAAGGCGTTCCTTGTATATGTTTGGGGATGGAGAGGAGGCATAAATGTTATCAAGCTGAAGAATGCGTTGACTAAGTTCCTGTAATCTTTTTTTTCCTCTTTTTATCCTCAAAGCTACTATATGAAATAATCTCACCATGTATATAAGCCGTCAAAGTTTTCCCAAAGAAGCTGAAACCCCTGGGGCCCTGTTAACAGCAAGGAAAAAATCAATTTGGTTGGAAACAAATTTGACAATAAGCGCACGTTAAGACGCCGGGGCAAGTGAGTTATCACGATCCTTTATGTGCAACTCCAGCATAACCGGAGCATGATCAGATATTAAAATAGGTTCATAGGAGCAAGACTGGATTGCAGGAAGAAGGTGGTTATCAATAAGAAAATAATCAATGCGAGTAAAGGCGTGATGCACATTAGAAAAAAAAGAGTAAGCCCTTCCTGATGGGTTAAGAAAGCGCCAAGGGTCAGAAATTGAAAACTCTTCCATAAAGGGAAGAATAATTTTAGAAGATTTTGAAGATATAGCAGCTCTAGGTGATGAGCGATCTAATACAGTATTAAGACAACAGTTAAGATCTCCTACCAAAATTAGTTTATATGTGGACAAATCAGGTAGTTTAGAAAGCATTAATTGGAAAAAGGCCTCATTGTCCCAGTTAGGACCTTATACGTTAGCCAGAACGATTGGAGTGTTGTAAAGTTGCCCTGATACTAGAATATATCTCCCATTAGGATCAGAGATAACATTAGATGATAGAAAATTGACAGATTTATTAATTAATATTGCCACACCTCTAGACTTCCCTTGATATGTGGACTGAAATACCTGGCTGACCCATCTTCTTTGTAGGAGAGGCTGACTTGAGGATTTTTAAATGAGTCTCTGGGGGTGCCCCGGTGGCTCATCGGTCTAAGTGCGCATACCATAAAGGCTGTGTCCTTCCTGCAGCGACCTGGGTTCGAATCCGGCTCGGGTCATTTGCTGCGTGTCTTCCCCCATTCTTCTCCCCAACCTTCCTGTCTCTCTACGCTGTATAACTATCAAATAAAGGAAAAATTCCCAAAAAAATAATCTTTAAATAAAAAAAAAAATGAGTCTCTTGAAGAAAGATAATGCCAGCATCTAACTGTTGAAGGTGGTGAAGGACCTTACTGCGTTTAATAGGATGATTTATACCTTTGCAGCTCCAACTGACAAATTTGAGTCCACTCCCAGACTGCTGTGGAGAGCTATGGTGGGACATATTTTAGGTAAATGAGAAAAAGTTTCTGCAATGTGGTAAGTGAATGTGTAACGGAAATCAAAATATAATTAAGAAAACAGGTGACCAAGCGTAACAAAACGCTAAACATAAACAGCCCTCTCCCGCCCCCCACCCCCTAAGCTGAAGCGTCACTCGAAACTGGACGCATGCTAAACCCACAATGTGACAAAAACATCCCAACACGCTCCGTCATAGCCCCAAATATCCCCCAGTGTTTGTCATACTAAATTGGCAAACAGATATATAAACAACACAGGAATAGCATGTACAAAACCGTACAAATAGTGCTTCTTATGGAGCGCAGCTCACCAAACAGGTACTTAAACGGACAGTTAGTCAGTTCAGATACCTTATTAAACCGTCTTTAGGTTGATGCTTCAGAGGACACCACGGACTTTACATTTGCTTTCACAAAGTCTATCGCGGCCGCTGAGTCCTCAAATGCGCGTGCGGCTCCACCGGATAACGTGATCATGAGGACTGCAGGAATTCTCAGGCCAAACTTGACACCGGGGCATGATCGTAACTGGTGCTTAACTTCCATGAAGGCAGCACATTTTTTCGCGACCAATGCAGTGTAATCAGGGCAGAGAAACAGTTTCTTTCCCCGGTAGAGGAGGGGGGACACTCGGAAGGTCTCCCCAGTGCAACGCAAAATGTCATTCCTCACATGAAAAAAGTGCACTCTAATGACAAGGGGCGGGGGCTGCTCACCTTCCTTGGGTTTGGGCCAAAGAGTGCAATGCGCACGATCGAGTAGGGGTTTCTCCTGCGCATGATCGAGTAGGGGTTTCTCCTCCAAACCAAGCATGTCTTTCAGAAGTTGAGAAACAAATTCAGTCACTTGTGCTCCCTCAGCTCCCTCTGGTACTCCAACTAGCCGTATATTGTTTCTCTTTGCTCTCCCTTCCAAGTCCTCACACTTGTCGGTCAACAGTTTAACCTGCTTTTGGAGTGTAGAGACTGTAGTTTCCAGTGTAGTTAGCTGGTCACTGTGATCCGTGGATGCACGCTCCAGCTCAGCGGTAGTCTAGTCATGTGAGCTAAGTTTCTGTTGTAGAGGTTCAATGTGTCTCAATTCCTCTCTTACCGAAGAAATATCGGACCGCAAGTCGGAAGATAACCAGTCAATCTTAGTGCAGATTTCCCCTTTCAGTAAGTCCAGCATAGTTTTTAGTTGTCCCAAATTGGAGGTGGCTCCAGACTCATCCGCTTCTCTCGGCGGCGAGGCCGGCTAAGCAGAGTGTGAGGCTTTAGAGCGGCCTAAACGTCCCTGGTCTGCTTTCCCGCGTGAAGACGCCATTCGTGATAAAAATTTGCAATAAAGTACCGTACAGTGGTCTGAGCACACTGCCTTACAAGATACCGGCAGAAAAGCAAAGAAAAAACTGTGTTTAAAAGTATTAAATATCACAAATCCACGGAGCACTTGGGAGACACGTCCTACATGTTCGAAGCTCAACGGCACCCTCCACATTTACGTTTTTTAAAGGAGAAATACTGGAAGTTGGTTTCCACTAGGCTCGTTTCAACTATGGTTTCAACTGGCTTTTAGTTTACCTTCAGCAGATAAACACCCGATAGTTTGGGTGTCATTCGATTTAGGAAGTTCTTTTCTACCATTGAAAATGAATGTAGACCATAATATCAATGAGCACCATCGGAAAGAAAATTATTTCATGGTATGGCAGAAGAGTTGCGACTTAAGCTGGGTGCGAATTTCTCCATGGATTATGTCGCATCATCTCGGAAGGTAGGTAGGTAGGGAGGTAGAGCAGGTTGTCCAATAACTGAAGGGTTGGCGGTTCAAATTCCGCTCTGTCCAAGTCATGTGTTGTTGTGTCCTTGGGCAAGACACTTCACCCACCTTGCCTCCAGTGTCACTCACACTGGTGTATGGCTGTGTGCGAATGTTTGGTGGTGGTCGGAGGGGCCGTATAGGCGCATACTGGCAGCCACGCTTCCGTCAGTCTGCCCCAGGGCAGCTGTGGCTACTAAAAACATAGTTTACCACCATCAGAGCGTGAATATGTGAGTGAATGAATAATGTATCCATTGTGAAGCGTCTTTGAGTGTCCAAAAAAGCGCTATATAAAACTGATGCATTATTATTATTATTAAATGTCAGAAATGAAGTGTTTGCATTTATAGATTAACATCTTGTGAAGCTAACCAGCCTAGTTTGAAGACATGACATGCCAGCTACTTCATGAAACAATTCGTGTTTGGACATTGACGGCATCCAGACCCATCGTTCTGGGGTGCGTTTCCCAAAAGTTAGCAACTTACAAAGTTCGTCCATTCACAGTCAATGGGTCCAACTATGTAAGTTAGCATCTGTGATTTTGGGAAATACATCCTTGGAAGTATATTTTTATCTGATATGGCAGCGGCGGCACCCAAAACACAAGAACGCAACATTTCTGGGATACTGTGCAAATGTTATGCCATAGCCTTGGAGCTGAAAGAAATTTTGATACTGATATGCAATTTTATTAGTAAAATATACAAATTATCTCAATAGAATTATTTTTGCTCCGTAATTGCTGTAAAGTTTATTACTGCAGTTGCAGTAAAGTTTATATGATACCCCTTCCTTCCATGCATTTCAATGGGATTTATGCTTTTTGGTCATACGCATGCTTATAAAAAGGCTGATTTTGTCAAACTACTAAAACTTTCTAATGTATGTATCATACATGGATGAAAAGAGGAGCATGTAAGCTTTAATTTGGTATATGAGGCATAGTCAGGAAAATTATGGTTGAATAGTTTTGCCATTTTAAATATGTACTTATTTTTAAATCGGAATTTCTTGAAAAACATTTTTTCTGAGCCTGAAATATGCCAAAATTTTGAAATGACCTTTCTCGGTCAATATTACAGATATCAGTTAGATTTACATGATGTAGAATGACCTTGTGTAAAAAACTGTGCATCACCAGAAATTTACTTGTTATCACAGGCAGGGTCACATGTGTGATGACATATGTGATGGTAGAATGACATCGTATTTATACCATGTCAAATTTTGCTTCAGAAAACTGATTTTCTTCACTGCTAAATTAGGATAACATTGGCTCACTATAACTGAAGTGGTTGCTAAAATTTTTTTCTGTGGCAAGAGATCATATTTTTGAACTGCTGGATAGATACTATGGGCAAGTACATTGAAGAGGTTGTGTGAAGTGTCCCAGCAAAATGTTGAATAAATGGTTTTCAAGTGTAAAAGATGATAAATACAAGGTATCAGGTAAAAAGAGGTGGCAGTAATGTGTTCTGGGGCTAAAATGCGAATTTTCCGAAGTTTTTTCAAATTTTCCCGCAAAAGACGGTGAACCTGGAAGTCTGACGTCAAAACAAGAACAACACAGCGAAAACAATAGCGGAACAAGTAGAAGAGTTTTCGGAGGGCGAGTCAGAAACCTTCCTTTCCGAGGTTTCTGAAGTTTCTGGTGAGCCTCGAGTCTTTGAAGAGGCAGATGAGGAAAAGGGCAATGCAGTGATGGATGTTGGACCGTATATGTATGAGCCAGAACCCATAGATAATGTTGCCCCTGAAAGACCCATTCTTCAATGGCGTGAATGGTAAGTTTTGCTGACTTGTTTCATCCAGTGGCATGCCGTAAGATGTCAGGAAGGCCTTCAGTAACATCACCCTTTCGCGCATAATTGCTCTTAAACTGTTTGCGATCAAGTTTGCCTGATTAACAATCAAACAATTTATTAACTGAATAACCAGCACCAATGCATGATGCGTCATGATAAAGAAATGCTAATGACAAAGCGATTGCCTATTGCCTATGTTGATATACAACCCCAATTCCGAAATAGTTGGGTCGAAGTTGTGAATAAAATCAAAATGCAATGACTTTCAGATCACATGAGCCAACTTGTTATTTACAATAGAACATAGACAACAAATCAAATGTTGAAACTGAAACATTTTACACTTTTATCCACAAACTGAGCTTATTTCAAATTTTCTGGCTGCAACAGGTCCCAAAAAAGTTGGGACACAGGCAGAAAAAGCAATTAATCTATAAGAGAATCAGCTAAAAGAACATTTAGCAAGTAATTAAGTTAACTGGCATCAGGTGTGTAACATGATTGGCTATAAAAGGAATGTCTTAGAGAGGCTGAGTCTCTCAGAAGTAAAGATGGCCAGAGGCTCTCCAACCCGTGAAGGCTTGCATAAAAAAATTGCAGAATACTTTACAAACAATGTTCCTCAACTTCAAATTGCAAAGGCTTTGAAGGTCTCATCATCGACAGCGCATAACATCATCAAAAGATTCAGAGAAACTGGAAAAATCTCTGTGCGTAAGGGACAAGGCCGATGACCTTTACTGGATGCCCGTGATCTTCGGGCCCTCAGACGCCACTGCATCACTCACCGGCATGATTCTGTCATTGACATTACTAAATGGGCCCAGGAATACTTCAAGAAACCACTATCTGTAAACACAGTCCGCCGTGCCATCCACAGATGCCACCGAAAACTCTATCATGCAAAAAGGAAGCCATTGTTGAGCATGATCCGGAAGTGCTGCCGTGTTCCGTGGGCCAAGGCTCATTTAAAATGGACTGTAGCAAAGTGGCAAAGTGTCCTGTGGTCAGATGAGTCCAAATTTGACATTCTTCTTGGAAATCATGGGCATCGTGTCCTCCGGGCTAAAGAGGAGAAAGACCACCCCTCCTGTTATCAGCGTTCAGTTGAAAAGCCAGAATCTTTGATGGTATGGGGATGCATTAGTGCATATGGTGTGGGACACTTGCATGTTTTAAAAAGCACTATGAATGCTGAAAGGTATATAAAGGTTTTAGAGCAACATATGCTCCCCTCCAGACAACATCTATTCCAGGGAAGGCCTTGTGTATTCCAGCAGGACAATGCAAAACCACACACTGCAGCTATTACAACACCATGGCTTTGTAGTAGAAAAGTCCGTATGCTGAACTGGCCTGCCTGCAGTCCTGATCTTTCACCAATTGAGAACATTTGGTGCATAATTAAACAAAAAGTCCGTCAAAGGAGACCCAAAACTCTCCAGCAGGTGGAAGCCTGTATTTAACAAGAGTGGGATCCAATTCTAATGGCTAAAGTCAAGAAACTTGTCTCCTCAATGCCCAGACGCCTCCACTCTGTGTTAGAGAGAAGAGGGGATGCTACACCATGGTAAACAGGCCCCGTCCCACCTTTTTTGAGACCTGCCGCAGCCATCAAATTTTAAATGAGCTCATTTTGTGGATAAAATTGTAAAATTTCTCAGTTTCAACATTTGGTATGTTATCTCTGTTCTATTGTGAATAAAATACTGGCTGGTGTGATTTGAAAGTCATTGCGTTTTGATTTTATTCACAATTTGCACTTTGTCCCAACTATTTCGGAATTGGGGTTGTAATTGATGTGACTCCGTAATGATGACAATCTGCAAAAAATCCGAAACTTTCGCTGACTTCGCAGCAATTATTTTCGCCACCACTCAACTGTGCATAGTACCTAACAGCCCCTTTAACTGTCAATGCATTCAGACTATAGAACGGATTCTCATGGCTTATTGCTCTATGAGCCTCGCAAACTAATTTACGCAAATCTGTGCTGTTTCACAAGCTACACGAGCGCAGAAATTAGAAAGACATTTATGTTTTTCGTAGTCATTGACATGCAGAAGAAAACGCTGTATAATTTCGTAGTGCAATGTATAACAAGGCTTTCAAAAATAAATTTGACTATCTTCGGTTCTATCAATTAGTCTGAGCAACTGTTGCTAATCGGGCGAGGTAAACTGCGAGAGGTGTAGGTCATTAACCCTCTGTTAACCAAATACCTTTCCAACTGTGTAAAAATCATTTCCCAAGGCAAATATGTTGATTATGGGCCAATATTTGGAAAAATATTTTAAAAAATAAAATTCGACCCTTTGGCTCACCTTTCCAAAATGTAGCAGATCTGCTACATTGGGTAATAATGCGAATGGAAAAATTAAAGTGACGGACCATTCAAGTTATTCTCAAATGTTTATTTGGCAATAAGAAACAAAACCAGCAGGGTGTCCAGGCTGTTAACCCTTTCACTTTATGTAGCAGATATGCTACGGTGGTTAATAGAGGGTTAAGCAGTGAAAGGCAAGTTTATTGCTGGCCCTGTGTTTCTGCCGACGGACCGCCACTGGTTTCAATGTATGACTTTGTCTGTCGTTGATAAACATACAAACAAATGCAACACTGACAATGAATTTATTGATGTTCATGTAAAAAGTCGTATTCATCATAAATGAATACCCTGTATCTACAGTCTTTTGGCGGTCGGCCTAATGCATGCGTATTCATGTACATGTATGTATCGGCATCAGTGGCGGCTCGTGAACTGGCAATAGGGGAAGCTTAAACAATCCCTTAAAATTAATGACTGGTCATGACCTGTTTTCAATCATTCATTTAAACGACAATTACAGAAACTCCGAAAACTCTCAACATTGTCAGATGTGGCCAGTCTCCATTTACAAGGCATACCGATTACGACTTCGGATTTCTCACGCTTTTTTTTTTTTAAATAAATTTGGCATCTCCAATCCCACCCGAATCTGGAAGGTCCAATTGGGGAACTATGTACAAGGCTTTTGCATATGCGACCCCCTGTTGCCAATTCAGGAGACTGAAGACAGTTCGCGGCTCTCTTCCAAAGCACGCGCCTGTTAGCCACTGCTTCTTATACACTCATTGGTTGAAGCCTCGCAAGTTCAGAACGAGGGCGGAGGATACCCGAACGTGAACATGCTTAGAATCTTCCTGACGAGCGTCCGTCTGCGTCTGGCCAACAGGAGGCGCCTAAGCAACGAACAAAGCAACTTATATTACCCTTCCCGGCAGACCCTTCCCACTTTGCATCCCTGTAATGCAATGGCCAATTGTGCGCTACTCTGAAAAAGCTGCCGACCACTGCCAGTTGGTACGACCAGGGCTCGAACCCGCACCGTGATAGTCACTTCTGCTTCGCAGTGCGATGCTTTAACCGGGTGAGCTATCCGGCAGCAAAGGAAGCCATTGTTGAGCATTTTCCAGAAGCACCGCCGTGTTCTGTGGGCCAAGGCTCATTTAAAATGGACTGTAGCAAAGTGTCCTGTGGTCAGACGAGTCCAAATTTGACATTCTTGTTGGAAATCATGGGCGTCCTGTCCTCCGGGCTAAAGAGGAGAAAGATCACCCTTCCTGTTATCAGCGTACGACTGGGGCTCGAATCCCTGCCGCGATAGTCACTTCTGCTTGGCAATGCAATGCCTTAACCGAGTGAGCTATCCGGCAGCTCTTCTCACGCTTTTCTTTACTCAGGGGTTGAAAGGAATGCATGTGTTTCATGATCGTTTTAATTAAATAATATCATTTAAAATGTCTTTATGCAATTCCATTGCTTCCAACCCCTCCATGCACACGGACTTCAGAGCAAGAATCTCTTACATATGCGTTGATTGAATAATTTCTGACTACAGCAGAGGAACGTAAATATGCCACTTAAACTCACCGAATGCGTGAGAGTTGACAGGTATGCGTTATTAATTAAAACTGGCCACACCTGATAATGTTTGGGCACTCAAACAACTGTTGGGCTCACCAATATCTCTGCAGTGTTCCAGAATTTGATAAACAATGTCCTCCGCTGCATCATCTCTCGGACTGTATATGTGTACCTGGCAGACATCCTGGTGTACTCCTGCACCCCAGAAGCACATACCCAGGATGTCTGCTGTGTGATCCAGTGACTACTTTAACACCAGTTTTACTTGAAGTCAAAGCAGCGTGAAATCCATCAAACATCCCTTCAATTCCTTGATTTCATTGTGCTCCGGGGGAAGATCAGCATGGATCAGCCAAGGTCCCTGCGGCCCTGGATTTTACCAGTGCCCATGTACCACAAGCAGCCACAATGCCTCCTGGGCTTTGCATAATTTTACAGGCATCAGAGGCTACTCTACTGTCACCATTCCTCTCACCACTCTCACATCTTCCAACACTCTCTCACTGGCTCTCCTCAACCTCGATCACCAATCCATTGCCGAAGTAGCTGGTTCAGATGTCTGCGCCAGGGCCGTCCGCTCCCAGAGGGCAGCTGATGCTAAGATATACACCCCTGAGCCTTTTTATCCTGTTAGCTGTCCTCTGCAAGGAGGAACCACCGCACTGGGGATTGCGAGCTCCGGACCATTGAGCTGGAGTTTCGGGCTGTCCCGAACTAAAACAAATCTTGGTCGACCAACAGTCGGCCGTTTTTTCCAATTGTTCATTAGGTTGAAATTTTTTAACTCTATTTGGAGCATCCTCTTCATGCTGCCTTTGCAGTTTCTGCCGTTGCACTTGAAAAGTAGAGGTACAACCCCAATTTCGAAATAGCAAATTGTGCAATTTGTGAATAAAATCAAAACACAATGACTTTCAAATCACACCAGCCAGTATTTTATTCACAATAGAACAGATATAACATACCAAATGTTGAAACTGAGAAATTTTACAATTTTATCCACAAAATGAGCTCATTTCAAATTTGATGGCTGCTACAGGTCTCAAAAAAGTTGGGACAGGGGCCTGTTTACCATGGTGTAGCATCCCCTCTTCTTTTTAACACAGAGTGGAGGCAACTGGGCATTGAGGGGACAAGTTTCTTGAGTTTAGCCATTGGAAATTGATCCCACTGTTGCTTAATAAAGGCTTTCAGCTGTTGGAGAGTTTTGGTTCTTCTTTGACTCACTTTTCATTTAATTATGCGCCAAATGTTCTCAATCGTTGAAAGATCAGGACTGTAGACAGGCCAGCTCAGCACACGGACTCTTCCACTATGAAGCCATGCTGTTGCGATAGCTGCAGTATGTGGTTTTGCACTGTCCTGCTGAAATACACATGGCCTTCCCTGGAATGGATGTTGTCTGGAGGGGAGCATATGTTGCTCTAAAACCTTTGTATACCTTTCAGCATTCATGGTGCTTTTAAAACATGCAAGTGTCCCACACCATATCCAATAATGCATCCCCATGCCGTCAGAGATGCTGGCTTTTGAACTGAACACTGATAACAGGAGGGGTGGTCTTTCTCCTCTTTAGCCCGGAGGACACGCCAGCCATGATTTCCAACAAGAATGTCAAATTTGGACTCGTCTGACCACAGGACACTTTGCCACTTTGCTACAGTCCATTTTAAATGAGCCTTGGCCCACAGAACACGGCGGCGCTTCTGGATCATGCTCAACAATGGCTTCCTTTTTGCGTGATAGAGTTTTAGGTGGCATCTGTGGATGGCACAGCGGACTGTGTTTACAGACAGAGGTTTCTTGAAGTATTCCTGGGCACCATTTAGTAATGTCAATGACAGAATCATGCCGGTTAGTGATGCAGTGGCAGCTGAGGGCCCGAAGATCACGGACATCCAGTAAAGGTCTTCGGCCTTGTCCCTTACACACAGAGATTTTTCCAGTTTCTCTGAATCTTTTGATGATGTTATGCACTGTCGATAATGAGACCTTCAAAGCCTTTGCAATTTGACGTTGAGGAACATTGTTTTTACATTATTCCACAATTTTTTTTACGCAAGCCCTCACAGGTTGGAGAGCCTCTGGCCATCTTTACTTCTGGGAGACTCAGCCTCTCTAAGACATCCCTTTTATAGCCAATCATGTTACACACCTGATGCCAGTTAACTTAATTACTTGCTAAATGTTCTTTCAGCTGATTCTCTTATATATTAATTGCTTTTTCATCCCTTTTTTGCCTGTATCCCAACTTTTTTGAGACCTGTTGCAGCCAGAAAATTCGAAGTAAGCTCATTTTGTGGATAAAAATGTAAAATGTCTCAGATAACGTTTCAAATGTTGAAACTATGTTCTATTGTAAATAACATATTGGCTCATGTGATCTGAAAGTTATTGCATTTTGATTTTACTCACAATTTATACTTTGTCCCGACTATTTCGGAATTGGGGTTTTATGAACACACAATAGACTGCCACTTATATTTGGCACAGCCATAACACATTATAATGTGTAGGTTATGTTTTGTTTAATAAACCTGATAGGTCTCATTAAGATTTAAAGTCTGTTTTGTTATTAATTGTTTACGTGTTAATTTGTTGAGTTCTTAGTCGAGCTGAATTAAAACGGCTGACGTTACAGACCATTCCAACAGCCTACTTTAACAGACGCTTTGTTTTTCCACATTAATTGAAACAGCAATACCAATTAAACCAGAAAAAGTATGCTTGGCCAAATAACATTAAGTTGATATTATTAACAAAATGAATCATTAGAGATATGATTAACAAAATAAATAAGATAAAATCTCTACTTATAAATCGCAATGCCGGGTGAGCATAAATGCTCTGTATCATGAAAATGGGTAAAAACTACCCTTCTCTGAGACCACAGCCACTTATTGTTATTAAGTGCCATTACATATTTAACAATTAAATTCTGCTAAAAATGCCATACAAAAGCCTGGTCAATCTTCTACAATGATAAGTTCTATGCGATGCAGTTGCGTTCTGCTAATAAATATAGCCACAAATTACCAAACTGGGCCAACCCATTTTGGGGTACTTAAAAGAAAATCGGACTCAAAGTGGCCAGCCTCCTGTGTCATCTGTGACTGGTAACAACAAACACTGCATCTGTTACAAACTCAATATATATGAAATTATGTACATGCACTTCTTCTGCAGGTTTTGGATGCCCTTCTGTTTCATTTGATGTGAAACCAACCTCCTTCTAAAGAAGAACCATCATCTTCTGATTCATTTGGGACAAACACTGGGTCTCTGTCATCTTCCACTTCACCAGCATCATCAATCATACCAAACAATTGCTCATCAGTGAGATGCCTAGCCGCCATATTTACAATCAATTATTGGAAAGTTGTGGGATGGCCCACAATGGCTTAGGCCAGGGGTGTCCAATCTTATCCATGAAGGGCCAGTGTGGTTGCTGGTTTTTGTGACAGCCTAACACGAATACACCTGCTTCTAATTACTAAGGTCTTGATTGAACCTCATGATCACGTAATCAGTTGAATCAGGTGCTGTAGCCCTGCGCTGTAACAAAGACCTGCACCCACAGCGGCCCTTCACGGATAAGATTGGATACCCCAGGGTTAGGCAGTGCAGTGCATATGTACAGTGGTAGAGAAGACGTTTGCTTGTATTCATGAGCCATGCAGGCAGATTGAGTTGGCCCATTTAGGAAATTTAGATCTCAGTTTTCTGGACATGCTGACTACCTCAACTCAATTTCTCCAATAGTGCAGGATGGCCCAGTATGGTTCTTAGGGGCTCAATTAAACACGCAAAAGACAGAAGTCTTATTTGGTTAGTTGACTCTTTTTCTCAGAGATAGCGGCAAGCTTCAGTCGCAAGTTTGCAGAAAACCTGAAGTTGCAACGAGACTACTCGCGATGTTACGAGAATGCACCTTTAAATACAGTTTCAAATTAAGTGGCTGGGAAATAACTCATAATAGAAGCAGAAAAATGCACGCACATACAAACTAGAAATTCACAGGTGCTTGACCCAAAAGGACAATGTAGAAAAAAGAATAAAAGTCAGCACACTGTTTAAATAGCTCCCCAGGTGAGTTTATTGATCCACAACGTTTCGGCCGACGTGGCCTTCGTCAGGTGCACTTCCAAACATGTGACAGGGGTGGGGTTGGGGGTATATATACACTGAAAATGGGGCAAACCAAAACAGGGTCAAATTACAATTCTTATAGCCACAAACTCAGGGGAAAAAAAACAGTATTAAAAAAAGAATAATAATAACTGATCCAGCCCCATAATGCCCACAATTCCAAACACCACAAGTCTATTTATATAATATACATCAGAGAAAAGATGTCAGTACTACATAGTATATTAAACAATAGTCGTCATTTCACATTTACATTGCCTGAAGCAAAGGATCCAGTGGTGTGGTCTGGAATTTTTACATCCACATATCAAGTACGAGATAAAACATTAGGTGCACATGCTGGGAAATATGCATAAATTCAGATTCAAAGTAGAACAGAAACACAAATACAAAATCTAAAACTGAAATGAATAGTAATTTATAAAAAAAGGTTTAATATCAAACTCCTCATTCAAACCAAACGGAGCCATAGTATTCAGTAATAGATACAGTAGGACTCTCGTTCTAAAAGTAATTTTTCGTAATCTCCACCCCAAGGTGGTCAATTCACCTTTTCAATCCCCATATACCGTAGGGCACTAATATTGTGCCCTGCCTGTTTAAAATGTGCGGCTATGGGATTGCGCTCGTCACCACTCCGAATACTGCTCCGGTGCTCACACATGCGTGTGCGTAATTGTCTGCTGGTTTTACCTACATAGCTCAGGCCGCAAGGACATTTAATGAGATAAACAACATGTGTGCTGTTACAACTGATCACGCCACAAAATCTGAGAGACTTGCCACTATAGGGATGCGTGTATGTCTTACTTTGGATGGTATAACCACATTGTGCGCAATTGCTAAATTTATAATTGCCCTCGGGTAAAATGTTCAGAAAGGTGTCTCTCCTTTCCGGAGTATAAGACCTCACTAAAAGATCTTTAAGGTTGGGAGGTCGCTTAAACACAATGGAAGGGGGTTCTTTAAATACGTGTTTCAGTTTGGGGTCCGATTTGATTATGTGCCAATGCTGGCGAATTACCTTAGCAAACTTAAAGCCAGTAGGAGAGTATTTGGTAAAACACAAAGGAGTATGGTCCTTGTGAACTTTGGGTTTGGGCTGTAGGCCAGAGGCATTGCCAGGATGCCAAGCTTGGGTGGGCATTTGTCCTCTTTAGGGGGCAAAAAAAAAGAACCTCTAAATCGGCGTAAAATACAACATGCACAACATCTTATATATATCAGTGGCGGCTGGTGAACTGGTGATAGGGGAGACTCAATCCCATCCCTTGAAAATAATGATTGGTCATGACCTGTTTTCAATCATTCATTTAAATTATCATTGCAAAAGCTCAGAAAACTCTCAACATTAACAGGTGTGGTCAGTTTTTATTAGTAACGCACACCTGTCAACTCTCACGCATTCCGCGTGAGTTTTAGTGGTATATTTACGTTCCCCTGCTGTAGTCAGCGATTATTCAATCAGCGCATATGTAAGAGATTCTCGTACGGAAATGAAGTCCTTGTGCATGGAGGTTTATCAGTTTCACCTGCGTTATGACTCCAGACTTCTCACGCTTTTCTTTACTCAGGGGTTGGAAGCAATGCATGTGTTTCATGATCGTTTAAACTGTTTAAATGAAATAAGATCATTGTAGGCAATGAAATAGCATAAAGACGTTTCAAATGATCTTATTTCATTTAAACTATTTAAACAATAATGAAACACATGCATTGCTTCCAACCCCTGAGTAAAGAAAAGCGTGAGAAGTCGGAAATCATAACGCAGGTGAAACTGGTGAAACTCCACGCGCAAGGACTTCAATTCCGTGCGAGAATAATGTATATTTGGCATTTTCCGGGATGGATTTTGCAATATCTATGAGTTTGGAATCTTTTTTTGAGAGTGTAATCAACGAGCCGAGTAAACAGTCCCTCCTCATCCATATCCTTGTGATAGTGAACTTGCTCTGCGTGGGTACAAACAGTGAGAAACTGAATGACTTCATCCATGCTTTTAATGTGGTATCTGTTCTTTTCTACTTAGGTATGACCCAGCAGATGGACAATATTTTCGCCTGTCTCTGACCGGCGCTGGTACTCCTGCCACGCAACCATGGTCCTGGAGTGTGAGATGCTTGTTGCGTGTTTGTGCAGTCTTTATCAAGTGCTTTTTTTCCCATTTGTGTAGCCACGTTTCGTAAATATGTCCTCACGATCCGAATTAGAACTAAATTTGCGATGAGCGAAGCAAAAGCATCGCGCAGTACAGAATATTCAAGCCATGCCATGGTCGAGTTTGATACGCTTAGGATAACTGCTTAAAATGGGCTGAGATGGGCGATCCATATTTAAGTCCGGAGGAGAGGACACAGAGCCGGAGGCCTGAACATGGGGAGAACAGATGTTATGAGCCCCCAGCATGGGTGCAGTGCTGCTGGTGCATGGTGCATCTGCCGGTGATTCACAGGCAGCCCCGGCACGGATGCAACGCTCTGTTTGGTGGTTGCAGGGCTGCTGGTAGAGACAGCACTTGCGGGAGCGGGAGCTGCTTGTTTTTTAATGAGCCACCTATGCATTTCTATTGGCAAATATTCGAAATGCTTTTGATACAGATGTTCGAAATGTTGAAATGTGCTTATGATACAGAATTATTGTTGCAACAACCCCAGTGAGTGACTAGCAACTCCAGACTAGCTGCTAGCTAGCTGCCTGGGCTCACTGGGTAGCCAACTCAAGTTATAACCACACGAGTCGACACACACACAGATGACAAACTAGTACACAAATTACTTTAATGTCAAACAACAAGACTGACAAAATAAGCGGTGGAAGAAGTATCAACAAAAGAGATATGGGCGAAGTTTTGAGAGAAGCACAGGTCCTATTATGTGAGCAGCGTAGACGTAACCTCATTGAAGACGGCAGTCTAAGAAAATGGGAGGGTTCCTAGTAACTCGAGAGTGCCCATTGGTTAGTTTCACATCAGAATAGACTGGCAAAGGAATCCACCAATCACACATAGTGATAGATAGATGAAGCATACGGAAAGCTCTCTCTTAATGGCTGTCTACCTCCGGCTGTGAATCACGTGGGATATCGCGTGTTTGCTGTCAAATAGTAGTAAATCAGTTTTTTATCTTGAGTTTTCATTGGGTGGACAGTGCTTTTCTCAGGGTGGGCACTGCCCACCCCCTGCCCCCCCTTGGTAACGCCCCTGCTGTAGGCACTCCTCCTGTGTCATGTTATTAAAGCGATTAGCAGCCTGTTCAATCCACTCATCATTATAAACCCTTTCACGAAATCTCTAATTGAGATTAGACGATTGCCTCTGATAGAGAGGGTCCGAGCTGCAGATTCTCCTGGCTCGGTGAAACTGACTGATCGGTAAGCTTTTTTTCAGATGTGTGGGATGGAAACTGTCACCGTGCAGCAATGTGTTCCTGTCTGTAGGCTTATGGAACAGGTCGGTGGATCAATAAACTCACCTGGGGAGCTATTTACAGTTTGCTGATTCTTTTTTCTAAATAACTCATGAATCAAATATGCAAGAAAATGCTAGTGCTGAATAGTGTCCACGTGATGTATGTTATAACAGCAGTATTCTAAATCACTGGAATTTCAGTTCATGTGTATGTTATGATTAAAACTTTCATATGTTGTTACTTTGGAACATTAGGTTACTTTGGTTAATAGTTGTACTTTTGATAAATTTTTGTTTAAGTTTAGGAAGTTCATACTGATAGTCTAACGTAACACACGGTGTCCAGATTCAAAATCAATCAAAGTGCGTATTTACTCAGATTTTTTTCTGATATCTGCTTATGGTTGCCTCTGTTGTACAGTAAGAGACACTTGGAAGAGAAAAAAATTGAAAAAGAGTTATTACCTGAGGTAGTCGCAACTTTTAATGGATACATTGTGATGAACGTTACGCGGACTGATAGTTTGCAAACGTGTGATTTTCTCAAATTCCAGTTAGAATTCCAGAGTTCTTGTTTTAGTTCAGGGTAGTTATGTGATAAAGCTTTCAGAAGGAACAAACTTGTTGATTTTATAGAGAATTTATTTTATTTCCTGAGTGTGACACTGTTCAGCACTAGCATATTGTTTCATCTATAGCTATGATGACTATATCTCAAATGTTCATCTATAAAGCACATGTAACATGTTTATGCATGGAGAGAATTTAAAGTAGGCTGATTTACTATTTTCAAGGGATAGATTATGTTTGTTGTTGAACAGAGGTAAGCAAAACATTGCTTGGCAAGTGCACGTTCCAGTTTTTTGAAAGGTGCGATTTTGGTTGCCATGGCGACAGTGTTGGCCGAATAATGTGCAAATTTTTGTTGAAACATACACTCTTCCATGTGACACTGTATAGGCTGTAATTTTTATGCCCCCGACCTCGAAAGAGTCGGTAGGGGGCATTATGTTTTCACCCCTTCCGTCCGTCTGGGCGTCCTGTCGTAAACTTTTCCTTTGTCGTGCTCTAACGTGAACACCGCTTGACGGAGATTTATGATTTTTGGTAGGGTGAATGATCATACATAGGGGATGATGTCTATCGATTTTCAGCTCGCTCCGCCAACCAATATAGCCGCCACGGCAGGCATCTTGAAATAATTTGTTGCGCTCTAACGTGAATATCGCTCAACAGAGGTTTATGATTTTTGGTAGGGTGAATGGTCATACATAGTGGATGATGCCTATCAATTTTGAACTCGCTCCACCAACCAATATGGCCGCCACAGCAGCCATCTTGAAATCCTTTGTCACGCTGTAACGTGAACACCACTCAATGGAGGTTTATGATTTTTGGTGGGATGAATGGTCATAGATGGGGGATGGTGCCTATCGATTTTGAGCTCGCTCCGCCAACCAATATGGCTTGAAATCCTTTAGCGCACTCGCTGGAGGTTTTTGCTTTTTGGTGACCTGAATGGTCATACATAGCAGATGATGCCTAACACTCGGTTTCTGTACATGTTCTTCAACTGTTTCAGTCGGGGGCATATGCCACGCCTTGAATTGCTCTTGTTGACCGATAACTTTCATATTTGGTATGTACATGTGGTATACTTCACTTATGACACCTATTGATTTTGGTTGCCATGGCAACAGTATTGGCTGAACAATACACACATTAGTGGCAAAACAGAGATTTGCCTGTGGACGCAGGACAGACTGCAATTTTGGAGGGATTACTTTCATATTTGTTATGGACATGTGATATACTTCACTCAACATCTATCCATTTTGGTTGCCATGGCGACAGTATTGGCCAAATAATGCGCAAAAAA